>OY728141.1:1410624155-1416286265 GCA_963277665.1 Viscum album | reverse complement strand
ATAGGTCAGACTCATTTCTTCTCCTCATAGGGGGTGTTCTAGGATTCCTTAAAATAATCTAAAGAAAACTATCATTTGAATAGAGGACTAAGAAGGGTTTTTTGTAGGTAAATGTTCATGGATGTCCTTGATTTTACCCAACAGTTCTAGTAGGACCACTCATTGATCTATTATAACATCCTCATTTTTTCAATATGTTTTAATTTCCCATCATTTATTTTTTTGAGTTTAGTGGGTGATAGAAAATGATTTTTAAGATTCAAAACCCAATTAAACGATTTTGAATCATCGAATACGTTGTTTTTTGTTTATTTTTATGTCTTTTTATGTCCCCCATGGGTTCATATGGGTTTCAGAAACATTGTTTCCCAAAAAATAATTTACCAAAAGCACAGGGAGAGTCACATAGTTTGATAAAAAATATGGACCCGGGAAGGGGAAACTGTGTTGCTCACTTTTTCACTTGCCATGTTTAGTCAGACCATGTGGGTGGGGGTACATGACTCTATGTGATGTCTATTTTTTTGATATAGGGGATATCCATTGTTGGTATACAGTTTTTTAAACCTTGTTCCTATCCATGCGAGGTGTGGTGAATGGATAGTGAGCATCACATGATTGGTACACAGTTATCCAAACCAAGTGGGTCCTTAAAATGTGAAAAATAAAAATATTCTATCTCCCTATTTAATTTATTTCTCTACCTTTAATATCCACTTTTTCAAAAAAAACATGAATGGTTCTCTCGCTTTTACTTCCTACTATATGCTTTGAGCCTCCTCCTCCAATTTGAATCCTTATTTTCTGGCATAAATATCATTGGAATAGAATCTTTAAGGACATTAATAAACTTGATTAATTTTCACATTTATCATTTCATTAAAAATTTAAATCCATGTGCTATTTTTTTCCTTGATTCAATGATTTTTTCTTAATCTTCAATTCTACTCATTTTAGATCATGTTTTAGGATAGTATTAGATGAGAAAGTATCAATGATTATAATTTAGGGGGTTATATGATTTCATAATAACATTAATGGTATTTTAGGATATGTAACTAAATATGCCTATTGGGTTGACCGAGTGAGAACCCAAATTAATTAACTATTGTATTCAAATATGGTAAATTGATATTATGGGATTTTTTTGGGAATTACCTATAATCATCGTATATTCTATGAAGATAAATTTTATTTTAACCAAATTGGATTGTTTGGATGACTATTGTTTAAATTAGTTAACTCTTTATGTATATTTCATGGGTCAATTGAAACATGATCGGAATGAACCAAGGATTGTGGTGATGTTGATCAACAGCATTGAAGAGACATGGTTTTTTGGCTGAGGATGACACTTGAGATACATTTATTAATGATGAAAACTAGGATTCAGGTGATGAGGTCATTTGGATAATGGAATGGTATGGGTTTTGGGATGGTGTTGACTATTCGTGATGGGGTCATAAGGGAAATAGGTGTCAGTTGATGTTTCATAGGATATGATGGTCATTTATGCTCCCCTTTGTTGGCCGACACACCATTTGAATCATGTGCACATAGATAGGACTCATTCAAGGTGGTGTTGACCACATGTTTTTTGTTAGAGGAAAATGTAGATATTACATATTGGGGTATAGTAATGATCATTGGTTATACTTGGGGTTCTCACCATAGAAATACATATGGATAGTGATGGACCATAATAAGATGGTGTTGATACCATATGTTTGGGGGTGATACATTCCATTATTATTGAGGTTGATGGTCCCTGACTATTTGAGTATGGGTACTTTCTTGACTCATGACATCAAGTTATTGACATGGTGGAGAATTATTTATTTGATGATGGATATCTTCATGCTTCATGATGTTTGTTGTTTAACCGATAATGATTTTCTATGTCGAGGTCTCAGGGACTAGGGACTTGTTGGGAATTTCGTTTAGAATCTTATTACGTGGATGATGACATGTTATGTGTTGTATGGAATGAGGAGATAGTGATATATTATAGGGAAGTTCTAAAGGGTTCTGTGGATTTGATACTCTTCATGGGATGCCTGGTAATTAATCCATGGGTCCTCCCCATAGAAAATGTATATATCCATACATGTAGTGTATTATATATATATATATATATATATATGGGGGGACATGATCAGAGATATATCTGCGTTGGTTTAAGGATTTGAATGCTTCCTTGTGGATATTGAGAACATGGGAAGCATGTAAATTCGTAAATGTCCATGATTTTACTTTTTTATTATTTTATAAATACACTATAAAATCATGGATGTATGACTGATATACATTGGTGTTGGCCAACTAATTTTATACTCACATTCTACATGTCCCCCTCTAGATGTGTGTAGACCATATGGTTTTGAGAACATGTAAGGGATCAAGTTCAGGAGATGGACCTTAGCGATCGATTTGTATCTTTTCCACATGATGGGTGAAGGTGGACTAGGTTTTCCATCTGTATCAAGAAGATATTTTATTTGGGAATATATATATATATGTTTATATGGTCATACAAGGGGGATGTTTCTTATTATTTTTTATGAAATTCATGGCATGTTTTATTATCTAGAAGTTTTATAATGCCTTTAGATATATTTTTTTACTATTGTTGATTATACTTTAGTATGACTATTTTTACTTACTCTAAGTTATGTAACATATTATATTGTGATGTATTCATATTTTATACTATTATTATCAACAAAATTTTGTATAGTCTCCCCACTATCACCCATTTAGACCCTTAGTTATAGTCTGCAACCTTTAGCATGTGGGGAGGCACGCCAAAGACCTAGTGGCCAACTGGACCAGACCATAGGTCAAGTGGAATACTGGGTTGGGGAGATATAAATGGTATTAGAGTAGGTTATTAATTGGTGTTTTCATGAGTAATTTCTTGGAATTGGTATTAAAATGGTTACTATGTTCTGATGGTTACAAATGGTATCGAATGATTTTTTTTTCCTTGTGGTCTTACTATTTGGTCTATCATAGACTAGAGACAAGGACTCCCTAGTAAGAACATGGTAAAGATCTATTGTTTGGGTTCTTGATTCCTATATCATGGTGGAAAATACATGTTTCTAGGGGTGAAAATTTGATGTTATGATAGGTGCTTTTATAGTTTATTTATTTACACCTCGAGTGATGCACTTGGGTGTGGTGTTTATCTATTATGCGTATTGTCCCTTTGGAAAATATTTAAAGGTGGTATTGATTATGAATCATGGTAGGATCATATGATTAGATGATATATGTATGTTCCTATAAATTTTTCTTGGAACATGGAATGTTGTAAGAGGGGATAAGATGATTAATGTTTCTATAAGGAACTTAAATTGAGTTTTCCTACTTATCCTTTTAGATGGATTTCGATGTGACAAGACCATGATTGTAGTTCTCAGTGATATTGATATGTGATATATGGGACTAAAATTTGTATGAATGGGAAATGATGTCGAAAAGGGAATATATGTTTAATGTGTCAATAAATAATCTAAAGAGAATTTTATTGCATATCATTTTCTATGGGATTCTTCTCCCCTAGCCCTGATTGATATACCTTGTATATAATGTCTGTCCCTATAATGAGTAGTCAAGGGTCCATGTGGATGGATTATTTATGATTACTAACTTTGATATAGGTTGGTAATGGGACATGAGGTCATATGTCATCTGACATGGGTCAGGTAAGGGAGTGTAAGGGTGGTGACATATTCATCATGTATTTCTTTCACTATTTGTGATATATATATATATATATATATATATTATTGAATTTTTACTATGATATTTTTTTATTAGTGTGATTACACTATGGATTTCATTGGATCACTATGATGGAGAATATAGAGTGGCACATGAACATGCATGAGATGAGGCCCTAGATTTTTCGGATTAGGCCCCTAAGGGTCAGATTGATCATTGGAAACTTTTACAAGCACTAGTACGTATAGGAAATCAATATAAGAAGGATGATTTTGATCCATGGTAATATGAGAAGATCAAGAAGATCTTGGTTCGTGTTATATAAGGCACTGATATGGGATCCTGTGGAGCTAATCCATCTATGGAATATGTGACTTGTGAGTTCAAATATCTCCACCCACTATTATTTTGGGGATTTGGTGGACCATAATAAGTAGAGAATTTGATGGAGTCTATTAAGACTTTTTCGATTCATTATGGGACACCCTAAGAAAAAGGTTTACGATAGAGATAAACATGCTAATAGGAATGAAAAGGTGTTGGTGAGACATACAGGTTCTGATATACAGCCACGAGGGACTAGATTGGAAGGATTAAGAGGATAGGTTCTTCGATTACATATTCACTGAGACAAATAGGGTGGAAGGGGAAAATTATTTCATGAATCTATAGTAGGGAGATATTCCTTCCGTGGAGTATGCACCCAATTTCAATGAACGGTCCTAATTTTCACCAACTATGGTGGGGAATGAAATTGATGGCATGTAGAGATTTGAGGATAGATTCTGTAACACCATAAGGATCTAGGTAATTTTTTTTGGCTGAATACCTTTTTGAGGTGGTAAAACATGCTCTGATAAATGAGGGAAACTTCATGGGCTAATCTTATTCGATATGGGTGGTGGTGGTGGTAGATATTAGTGATGATGCTTGAGGTATACAAAAGTGAGGCTTTGAAGAGTTTCAATAGGGAACTCAATATAGAGACATGGGAAGTACACCTAGGAGTGGTTCTTTGATGGTGTTCTTCTAGTTTGGGAGCTACGATATGTTCAAATATTGTGTGATCATGTTTTGAAGGAGTGTTGGGAACGCGGAAAGATATTCCATTTTGAGATGTTCTACAAAAAGGCATCTCAAAATTCTTGAATCTAGGGACCGATTTAGACTCATGGATCTGAGGTAGGACTGGGAGTGGTATCAAGACATTTTTGTTAGGATTTAGTTGCATGAAGAAGTTATGGATAAGATAGAGATACACTGGAGTGGGGTTAGTGGCAAGTAGTTGGTGAAGATTCATAGGGTGGTCGGTCCAGGATTAGTTGGGCATCGGGAAAAGTGCATGTTATTGAGCTACATGGGGTCCAAAAATGATAGTTGTATGATGAATGTTATAGGTAGGTTGTCGGAATTATTTAGTTATTATTTTATTTTGGCACGGTATGTTTTGGTGGATGAGGTGCATATGTGCTGCTTTTGGACTAACCCGACACTGATTAGTATATGGGAATCAATATGATGCATGGTATATATGAGGTGTGTAGGAATCATGACTTTGATGATAATATATATATATATATGTTGTGGGATTATTTTATGAGAATCTATTGATATCCAGGATTTATGGGCTTCTGATGAGAGGTGGGTTTTGTAGAGTTTTGTGTATGTAACATGTATGAAATCAGAATCCAATAAGATGTAGGACTAGATGGATTTCTGGTATGACATGTGTATTATTTGAAAAAAATTATGAGGTTCAAAAATGCACATATTTAATTAGATGACCTGTATTTAAATGGATGGTTATTGATGTAATCAGAATGATTATTTTGGGTGGGGATCAAATGGGGTAGGTAATTCATAATATGGAGAGAGCCACAAGGGGGATTGATCGTGACTAATAATCAGGGTTGACTGGGTTTATTTTTATGATATGGGTAGGTTTGGTTCCATATCTGTCTAAGACTTTTTAGATTATGGAAAATCTATTTTGGTGTGGAGAGACAATAACAACCCAATTTTTTTAGAGTGTTGAAATTCCTCAATCTGTTTAAATTTTGATTTTTGTGGGCAGACCAACATGACTTATAAGTTTCTCTAAACATAATTAAGAGAGTTATGATGCTCTAATTCAATTTTTATACGTAATTTATTTCTCGTCGATTTCCTTTGGGGTTTATATGGGTTTCAGGGGAATCAGTGTAAAGACCCAATATTGACGTACATGAAAAATACATTACATTTTATATAATACTGAATACATTACACAAAAAGGTGCCAAAAGATCATATTTCATTTACTTCCTTTTGAATCATTGAAAACATTTTTGAAATTGGTGAAATATCTTTGAAATCTCCCATAAATGTCTTCCCCTTTATATTTACAACCTAAAACATTTATTTATATACTATGAAAAACAAGAAATATGAAATGGGGGACCTCAAATGCTCAGTAAGTGTAAAAATGTAAAATATCAAATAAAACAAGAACATTATAATGTTAAAACATGAACATTAATTTTGAAAATCATACCACGTATAACATATGTCATAATCATCATTAATGAAATAAATCATGGGAGTTCATAAGAAATAAATCATAAAAGAACTTGAGCAATGAGAAAATAACATTGGAATAAAACATGGAATTATGGAAAACACATAAGTATGGAAATTAATTTCCATATTATCCAATGCTCATTTTGAAGAAAATCATTGTGTACAATTTCCATAACTAAACCGTGTTTACTTGATGTTCCATCCTTGTATTACTGAACCAGATTTACTTATTGATTCACCCCTATATTACATAACAAGACTTACTTTCCATTCTACCCATTTTTATCTCATGAGATATAAATCATTACCCAATTCATTAGATGTAGATTTAGTTCCCCCACATAACATAAATATAATCATACGTACGTGTTCCAGAGAAACATAATTCATTCATCATATCATAACCCAATGAACAAAACGGTTTTCATAAATATTCATCCATCTTTACATAATCCATGTAAATAGTATGGATAAATAAATAGAATTTCATAATAAAAACAATCAACCATAAAAATAATTGGATATTATACCTGAAAAATATCCTCAATCATATATAGAAAATATTTTTTATAAAACCCTACAAATTATTTCTTGAGGAAAATATTATTATTTTTTCTAATTTTTTTTTCTTAAAACACCACACAATTTTAAAATAAAATAATTTCTTTGAAAATATTCTTGAAAACATTTAAGATAAGTTATATGTAAATAAGTTGTTATAATAGAGTAAAAATCCATTCATGGTGTATAAGTTAAAATACATTATTCTCGTACTTTTTCTGGAAAGGTCAACAAATACGTCATATCAAAAAATGAATGAAATATTCCTTCCTAACCATGTATTAAAATTAAAAAATATGGAAAATGGATTTAATAATCCATATATTAATAGTAAACAATTTAGGAAAAAAATTAAGAAAACATGGACACTGATAATAAATATACCCCCTTAAATAATTACTAATAATCGATCTCAGATAATATTTATATTGCAACAGTATCTTGTACCATAGGTCTGATATCATTTTTATATATTGGAACCTCATGTATAATGAATTAAATGATATAATTATCTTATTCCACAATCATTATAATCATATAAGATCATATTATCATCCTTTTTGTTAGTAATATTGTTACTCGTTCAATGGGTTTTAACGTATTTATTTTATGAAGCATTTTTGTTCAAATAAGTTCCTCTTTTTAGGATATATTTATATCAATCATAAAATGATATTATTTTATTATATGTCATATTTATTCATTAAATTCATCTATATAATCATTATTTAATGAAGATCATGAAGAATGATTAACATTGCATCATGGAGATGGAATGTCGTATGTATTCATGAGCGATGATATTATTCCCATAATTGTGAAATGTTATTGAAGTGGATGGTATATTTTTTCGCCATGAATCCATATCACAGTAAAATAATCGTATATAGATATTATTTTCATCATTATATCCATCCCTATAAGATGCTGGTGTAAAACATATTACATCACAGGATGGAGATGGTAAGTTGTACGTACGCATGCGTGGTGATTTCATTTTTTCAATGATGGATAGAATGTGGAATATGGTTGTTCAATAACCATAATAACATGTCAGAATATAATTTATAAACTATTTATTACTTAATAATGGACAAAATTTAGTAAGAGTAAGTAGAAGTAGAAATGATTTGAATGAATCAGTAGAGAATATTTCATGTTCTTCGAACTGTTTCCTCTAAATCTCATCATAAAGGCACTACATTTGGTCTTCTGAGAATACTATAGAATTTGGAATTTGAATAGGGAATTATAGAATAAAAATTGGTAGGGGTGGCCATTCGTGAATGATCAATGTGAATTGAAGAGGTGAGGGAGGATGTTTTCTTTTATAATTGAAATGAGGTGCACTTTTGGAATCTTCAAAAGTATTTATTTATCAAAAGATAAATACACATAAAAAACCTCCAAAATATCCAAATTTATAATATAATATCAAAAAATATTTTAATATCATCAATGAATAATATTTAGATAAGTTTTTATTCCCTAGTAAGCCTTGACATTTTAACCAGTGTAACAAATATTTCAGTATTAAAATGGTAAAAAAATTAGCTATTTGATGTAAATTAAATAAAAAATAAATAATTTAAAAAAATTTAGACCATATAATATTTATTATATATTTATAAAAAATAATTATTTTTAAATAATTTAATAAAACATTATTTTGGAAAAAATAACAATAGTGCCTGTTTTGACAATATTCCGTTCATTTAATTTTCAAAATATCAAGATAGAATTTATCCTCAAACCATATATTTTATTATATCCCTATGTGGTCAAGGTAATATAGATAATTAATTATATATATTTATTATAAATAATTATATATATTTTTAATATTATAACAACATTAATTTGATTTTTCCATTAATAATAGAATTTCAACATCTGTTTTTTTCTAATTATTTAATAGACTATTTTTTGAATAAACATAAAAAATAAAATAATATGAGGAATATAAATGTAAAATATTTCATAAACATTCTTTCAGTAGAATATATCTTCTGGAAAATATAGAAATAAAAATTTTATACTTATTTTAACATTAACGTGTAAAGATTAACATCACATTAAATAAAATAATATAAGTGTCATAATCTCTTATATAAGGATCCAAAAGATCAATAACTCGACCCTTGGATGAATATGTTCATGATATACTCAATAAATATGTTTTTTGAAGGGTTTTTTCTTTGATTGGTTATTATAATTTAAATAAAAATTAGGTTATTGATTTTTCATCAATTAAATAATTTCTACATGACCAATATACAATCCTTTAACGTAATTATTTATTTTCTAAAAATTAAAAATAAATTACCATGATAAACAAAATAATTTATTTATTTGAAATGTGTATTTATAATTGAAATAATCTTCTTTATAACATTATATTAAAAATTATTTATTTTTTAATATTTGAGTAAGACATATTTAACTTTTATTTAATTAAATATATTAAATGTCAAAATCCCATCCATGTGGCTTCAAAAGAGTATTATTTAAACCCAAGGATTATTTAGAATAAAAATCACACATCCATTCACATTAGAAATATTGCTAAGATAACTTATTAACACTATATTTACCCTTAATTAACCATTTTACCTTTTTACGTATTAAAAAAATTATTGATGTTACTATTCATAATGCCAAAAAATAAAAGAATTCTATTTAAATTTTTTTGACCTAAATATTGAATATATGGAATAAATTTTAAAATTTTCAAAAAAAAATATGTTGTAGTAAATAATTTAATGTTATCCATGTTGTCATAATGAAAAATGAGATTAAAAGAAAAATCATTACAAAAGATTGAAATGTTATTTCATCAAAATTCAATGTAAAATTAATGAAAATGACAAAGATTATATTTATTGATAAAATATATTGTATTTTTACATCCAAAAATTAAATAATATAACTTAACCATATATATTATTTCAATGAAAATGTGTTTTTCAATTAAAATGTATTATATTTGTTCTATTCATCAAAACATAAAAGTTATCTAGAAAAAATATCAAATATTCATCCAAAGTAAATTTTTATATCCACTCTAAAATGAAAATTTTTATTTTGTTAAAAATAATATATAAAAGTGTCAAATATTATATTCAAAATGGGTGCTCCATCAAAAGGCAGAAAAATTACATTTTTTTAAAAATAGTACTTTTATCCGAAAATTGATTTTTTTCTTATATCATTTATAGAAATCCTATAAGATGAATATTAAAAATTATATTATATATATTAAATATTTATTAAATTAATAAAATCCATCAAGCATGGTTTTATTATTTTATAATACCACTTATTTTCATTTAAATATTTTTTTAGAAAAAATATTTCATTTTAATTAAAAAATGTTTTATTTTAATTAATAATTAATTTCTCAAAAAAGAGAAATTAATATTTTCATAATTTAGTTAGTAAGTTTCATACAACCATTATAATGGCTAGTATGTATGGTTACATAATAATATTTATTTGTTTGCTTAAAGTCTGTATTCGGTGAAATAAGTTCTATGAGTATTACTTGAAATTGTGAATGCCGTAATCAAGACATAGTGTTGCATATAATGAATGCTAAGCTGGTGTTACATGTAACACTATATTGTCTTTGTGTAGAGTACAACCCTATACATAATATAAATTAAAAAACATAAATATATATATCTCTCATTCAAATATCGGGGTGTTACATTCTACCACCCTTAAAATTAATTTCACCCTCAAAATTGAACTATGTTATAATTGGGTTAATACATTAATAATCATTTTATATAAATACATGTCTAAAAAATTAAGACAAAAAATTCCATTAAAAATGAAAATATGTGAAACATAACGGTTACCCAAAGTCACTTATAATTGGGTTTACACATAAGAGAACATAAGTGGAAGGTTAAAACATAGTCGTAAAAGAGAAATCAGATCATAATGTTCTGATGTGTAGTGTTAAAGAACAAGGATAGGAGAATGTTGACCGTAAAAAATCCATAAATATGTGATGATTTGTTGGGCTTTTGATTCATCAGAAATGAAGGTAAAAGGGTGAATTTTTTTTTTCAAGGACTTTTTCCTAGTTTTGAAGAATGAGAAGAAATACTTACTTGATTAAGTATAATCCCATCATTTCCATGTTCCTCGATCAATTTCCACTTCATCTCTTATTATAAGAAATAATGTTGAATTTTTCCTTCCTAAATTATTAGCATATATTGTTATCCATAAATAGGATGATTGTTCATTCCATATATTGAAAAAAGGTTAACACAATTTAGCAAATTAGCACATGTCCACCTATGGAGACATAATACGTTATTCTAAAAAACATCATCTAATGTTTAACTTAATCATTCCATAAAATGATAAAAATTCAATCCTTATGAAATATGAAAATCCTATATTATAGAATAAGTTTCACTAACTAGTCTTAACAACTATCTCATATATTTTATAAGGTATCCCTTTATTGGTCACATTCCAAAAATGTGGACACCTTCAAAAAATATTCTTTTGAGTCACAGTATTAACAATAATTATTATATATTCTTATTGAAAACATGCATGTTTCCTTCATAGAGAACATTTTTGATGTATTTTATATATCCCAAAAAGTTTTATACTTAGTCCATGATTGCATAAACAACTTGAAAACAAATCCAATATTAGTTCACAAGAAACTAGTATCATCCAATTTACTAATTCAAATCTTTCATATCGTTATCCAAACATCATTCTCTTAACATCCTGATCATATTAAGGGTTATCCTTCCCATTTATGTGTTTTGTAAAAACATCACACTATTACCTAAATATCTTTTCATGGTTATAGGTACCACTCAACATATACATTCCAATACATGTGGAAAACCATAGGGGATCACTACCTAGATAATCTAATATTACATAATTTTATAAAATAGATTCCAAATCATTATTCAATGATCTAATTACATGAACACTCAATCATTCCACCCCTTCGTTGTCATACTCAACATTGAATATAGTGATCTCATGTAATTTTCTTTTTTCATTGGTCTTCAGAGGTTGTTGAAGTTGATCATAATAAATAACCCTTGTAATTGGGAATTGGTTAGAATAATGCCACCATTTACATGAACATGTAACATTGATGTGTTATAGGTTCTTTCTTTGTATCGTTTTCTCTACTCACATCATTAGTTACCTTTTTTCCATTATATCAGCACTCAACTACTTGATGATCATCCATTCCACACATAAAACATTTACTAGTCCATTTGAGACTATCTCCACCGTGCTTATTTCTACACTTTGAGTAGAAGGAAACACTCATTGTCTTTTCAACCTTGTCTAGAGATTTTTCATTGAACACCATCATCTGTATCTTATAGAAACCACGAGATTGATATATAACACCAACTTCTATTTCATTATTCATATAAAAAACATAATATCTTCATAACTACTATAGTCTATTAATTCTGTAACACTTATAAGATTTGGTTTTATGACCCAAATGAATATGTCAATTTAAATTTTAGGATGGATGGTAATTTCGGAAGAAGACATCTTATATTTTGTAAAATTTTCCATATATGTACCAATAGATTAATCACCCTTTTTCTTAATCTCTAGAAAGTTCTTTTCCATCTTATTTTGAAGAATATGAGGAATGCACTTATTGAAAAATAAGTTCTTGAACTCCACCCATTCTAGGGATTTAATTTCATCTTGCCACCTCATATTATTGATTATAATCTTCCACTGGCCAACTTTTCCTTCTAAAAGATAATCATACAAAATGAATTTTTCAAGTTATTAACACTAAAGGATAGAAAATAAAATCTCAATTGTAATGATCCATTGTTCAGAAAAAATTACATCAGAATTAATGGTTTAAAGAAGGTGGATGTTGCCTCATGAAGGAACCAACAAAATTTTGGTCCCTTCACTGGTCATTTGGACGTCTATAATGATTCATATATTGAGTAACTAAAGAGACCTTATTTTGACTTCCAAAATGAACAGAATTTAGTTATTTAGGACGAAAATCATTTCAATGATCATTAATATAGTTCCCTTGGGTTCTAACCATTTCATAAAACCCAAAAATATTAGTGTGAGAGGCAAAGATCATACTATGAAAACAACATATTCAAGCGGACGTTCATTCAATCTCTAACATCATAGGTTTAATAATAGGTAAAAATGATCAATTCCAAGATTCATGTAATGTAACATATAGTTAGACTTATCCTTGGGGACATCCCTATACATATCTTAGAAATATCTCTAGGGATATCACTAATGATTTTACATCCTATTTTCTAAAGGCTGACTAAACCTTTACTCAGATATCAAGTATAATAACCAAGAATGACATACATGGACAATAAATAATTTTTATTGAATGGTTATCAAAATACACAATAAAATGTGAAATGATCATATTAGTTTAGTTCATTTGGAAATATGGAACACATTCATCTGACTGACTAAAAATTAATTTTTTATTATTTCAAACACATTTAAGTAAAAAGTGAGAAACCAGGAGTTCATCAAAAAAATTTATATAATAGATCCATTGAATGATAAATTAAATTTACTAGTTTTAATCTCCTTTAAATGTTTCCATGTGAAATTTTTTACCATTATCCATGGTTCATCCGTTATCAAATATTCAAAATAAATGTCCATCATTTCCCAGGACATGATGTACTATTTAAGGCTGATCATGGAATTATTGAATCCCCCACAAATAATTAAGTCCTTATAATCAATCTAGGTATATTGTTCATAATTTATAGTCACCTTTAATTACCACCCCATCATTTTTACAACATACTCTTTAGTATCATTAATTGATGGAACCCGGACTGCCACTTCTTCTTCCGAGCTAAAAATTAAATTCCATGAAATGTTCTAACACACAATCTGTCTTCCATTGAGAAGTTGAATTTCTATCTATCTTTTTTCAATTCAACTTATTTTTTGATTTTTTCTTCATTGGAGGTGTCAAGACGTAGAAATTATTATTATCATTCGGGATGAACTTTAGAATCATGTTTTCCCTCAGGCTGGGACTATCAACCAGTAGAAAACTGGATCCATCTTCACTAGGCTCATTCCGGCCGACCCCATCACTAACTCGACCTAAAAACATATCCTGGAATGATTCTAGATAATCTATATTCAATCATTCCTTATGTACTCCTTAACATATATTTATATTTCCTGGTTGAATTGATGATTTGGTAAATGGATATGGAAATTTAACACCAAAATTATAACCCCTTTCAACCTAAAAACATGCACTATTTCCAAATGTGGCCTAATTATCCACATCATGGTTAGTTCCCTACAGTCCCTCGATTTGAAAAGAACCACTTGCAGCACTTAATACCTCTACAAAATTACAATTATTGGATGAGGTATGATGATAAAAGGAATATGATCCCTTCACCCACCTAACCTAGAGAAAGCATATTTAACTAAACCATCCAAATCAGGATGAAATATGTTAAACACATTAGAAACATTTGTATTAACCTAATTCATATGAAACTCCATATGGATGGACCACATTTATCTAATTGTTTAATCATTATCAACATATCATGTATTGATCTTCCCCTTTAGTTTTCCTTACTAAAATCCTTCTTTATATCACGAGTAAAAGAATACATATGAAAAGGGTGAGATTAAATGGATAGTAATGATAAACCTGAAAAATAGAAAACAAAAAATGATCATAATAATTAAAAAATGTAAACATAACTTTGAAAAACATACCATTTATATCATATATCAAAATCAGATGTCATGAAATAATTATTGGTAGTTCATTAGACAATAATCACAAAGGAACAATATCCATGATAAAATACCATTACCATGAAACATGGAATTGTGTAATGAAAAAAGAAAATAAATTAATTTATATAGTATACAAAGATAATTTCCTAGACCATCATAGTGTGAAAATCACATTAATGAAATGGTTTTACATTTCATTCCAAACCTGTATTACTGAACACGATTTACTTTTAATTCTAGCACTTTATTACTGAAGTAGATTTAATTTATGTTATATTCACTTCTATCTCATGAAATATAATTCTATACCCAGTTTAATTGATTTAAATATAGGTCCCACACATCACATAATTAAAACAATACATATGTGTGCCACAAATAAATAAATAATTAAACAGAACATAACATTAATAATAAAATGGTTTCCTTAAAAATAATTCCATCATAACATAATCCAAGTTAAACAAATGGATTTTATAAACATAATTACATAATTATCATAATCAACAAAAATATTAATAGGTATATTATACTTCAAAAATATCCTTAATCATAGATGTAAAATAATTTTGAAAAAACTCTTAAAATTTAAGGATGATGAAAATATAATTTTTCCATCAAAAATGTATTCTTTTCTTAAAACACCACACATTATAAAAAAAATCATTGAAAATAACCTTGAAAACATTTAATATAATCTTCATAGATATTATTTTTTATAATAGAAATAAAATTCATTCATTCTATATAAGTTAAAAAAATTCTTCTCGTACTTTTTTTAGAAAGGGTATAAAGTACCTTGTATATTAAAGGAAGGAATGTTTCCTTCCAAAACATGTTGGAAAAGTAAAAAATTGGTAAAAGAGTATTTAAAATTTAATAGAAGAATAGTTAATATATTTTTAGAAAACAAGTACATGTATGATAAATATTACCAAGCTAATAATTACTGTAATCAATCTCATATAAAATTAATATTTTGAAATTATCCCTTACCATAGGTCCTATATCCAAATTATGTATCTCAAAATCCTTTATAATTATTTTAATTATTTAATTGACATATTATATAATCATATTCATCATATATGATCATATTATCTCTTGTTTGTAAGTAACATTTTTACTCATCCATCGGTTATTAACTTCTTTATTTTCATACGCATGTTTTATTGGATAAGTTCTTATTTTAATGTAAAATATATATCTTTTAAATTATCATATTATTATAATTTATATCATATTTATTTATTCAATTAATTTATATAATCATTCTTTAATGATGGTCATGTTTAATGAATCACATAACATCATGGAGACGGTAAGCTGAATGTATGCACGAGCAATAATATCATTTTCTTAATTATGAAATATTATGGAAGTGGATGGTATATATTTTATTCAAAAATCCATATCATATTATAAAAACAATATATAGATACTATTTCCACCATTATATCTATCCATGTATGATGGTGGTGAAAAACATATTACAACACAGTGTAGAGACGGTAAGTCAGACCTATGCATGCGTGGTGATTCCATTTTTCATTGGTTTGATAGAAGTTGGAATATGGTTGTTCCATAACCATAATGAAAAATAAGAATATAATTTAAACTAATGTTATTACTTTATAATTGAAACAACTCATGAATAGGATGAATAAGAAGAAATAATTTGAAGGAATAAGAACAGGATATTACCTCTTCGTCAATGTGCTCCCTCTAAATATCCTCTTAAAGGTTCTAGAGTTGGTATTTTGTGAAGACAAAAACCTCTATAATGTAACTAGGGAAGTATAATAGTAAAACTATTAGGGTAAGTCTGTGATTTATTGCTCAATGTGAAGTAAATAAGTGACTTTGGAGGTGCCCTTTTATAATTGTGGTGAGGGAAAATTTTGGAATCATTAAATGTAATAATTACTAATAAAATTAAACCACTTCATAAAACCACAAAATTTTCTTAATTATGAATATTATGTGACATAATGTTTTAATATAATCGAAAACAATAAATTTTATACATGTTTTTTGTCCATTTAAACCATATCATTTTAATTTTTCACTTAGTTATTCAATTTTATAGTAACTTGGGAAACAGATATTACAATATAAAAAAGATGAAATATTCACTGATTTTATGTCAATAAAATCATAAATAAATAGTATAGAAACTTTTAGACCATATAATGTTTCTTATATATTTTTTAAAAATGGATTATGATAGTTAAATAATTTAACAAAACATTATTTTGACAAAACAACAATAGTGTAACTTTTGGATATATTGAATTCATAGATTTGTAAAAATATCAAGATCAGATGTTTTCCTCAACAGAAATTTTTTATTTTATAAATATGGGGTAAATATAATCTATAAAATTAATTGGATATATTAATGGTCCCAAATTATATTTATTCAAATATTATTAATAATATTAATTTCAAATTTCTAATATTAAAATAATTTCAACATCAGTTTTTTTAATTATTTAATAAAAATATTTTTTGAATAAAACTTTAAAAAAATACTATGATAAATATAAGTCTACTATATCTCATAAAAATAATTTTAATACTATATATCTTCTGGAAAATACATCAATAAGAATGTTACACTTTTTAAATCATGAATGTGATATGATTAAAATCACATTAAATAAAATAATATAAGTGTCGTAATCTCTTATATAATGATCCAAATGTTCAATAACTATACCTTGGAATATTATGTTCTAGATATACTTGAAAAATATGATTTTTTTCAACTACTTGTGCATTTTTATGGTTATTATTATTTTCATAAAAACTATTTTACAAATTTCCCATCAATTAAATAATTTCTTCAACTTCATTACATAAACCTTTAATGTAATTATTTATTTCATAAAAAATAAATAAACCATGATATGTAAAGACATTATATATTTCAAAGGAGTTTTTATAATCTAGTTTATCTTTTATATAGCCTTATATTAATATTTATTTACTAATTAAAATTTCAATAGGACATATTTAACTTTTCCTTAATTAAAATATATAATATCTTCTAATCTCATCAAAGTGGCTTCAAAAGGGGATAATTTCAACCAAATAATAGACTTAGTATATAATAAATCATATAGTCAAATTTTTAGAAGGCTTAATGTATTTTTAAGATTATATTTACCCTTAACTACTGGATTTACATTTTTACCATATAAATAAAAATTAAAGAAATTACTATTTATAATGCCAAAAATAAAATAATTCTATTTACAGAATTTGGAACAATATATTCCAAATATGGAATCCATTTTAAAAAACTAATAAAATGTTACTGTAATTAATTTAATTTTAATACTATTTTTGGAATGAAATACTGGTTTTAAATGTTACATCATTATAGATCATTTAAATTTTTTACATCAAAACTAAATCTAAAATTAATTAAAATTACATAATTTATATATAAATATTAAAATATATTATATTAATTATTTTTAACAATTAAATAATATAAATTATGCATATAAATTTTGTTGATGACAAATGTTTTTTTTAATTAAAATTTAGTTTATTTTTACTATTTATCAAAACATAAAACATATCAAAAAATTATCAAAAAGTTCTTCAATATAAATTTTTTTATCATAGTTTCATATAATAATTTATTTTATTTAATATAACATAAAAGAGTTACAAAAAAGTTTAATATGGTTTCTCCATCAAA
Source organism: Viscum album (assembly GCA_963277665.1). Taxonomy (NCBI): domain Eukaryota; kingdom Viridiplantae; phylum Streptophyta; class Magnoliopsida; order Santalales; family Viscaceae; genus Viscum; species Viscum album. The sequence goes on along the minus strand of OY728141.1, from coordinate 1,416,267,890 downwards.
AGGTGGTAAAACATCATTTTTGTAGAAATTATACTTTTATCTGAAAAATTGAATTTTTTAAAAATGATTTCTAGATGACATATAAGATGAATTTTAAAAATGATATTGAATATATTTGATATGTATTACATTAATAAAATCAATAAATAATGACTTTATTAGTTTATAAACTCACCTATTTTCATTTAAATAGTTTTTTTAAAAAAAAAATTTTTTATTTACAAAAAGATTTTTTATGTTTAATAAATTCCACCCAAATGTGTAAATAATATATTCGTAATTTAGTTAATATTATTCATACTACTATAGTAATATTTATATTATAGGATAATATTATAATATTTAGTTCTTTTCTTAAACTCGATCTTGCGTGAAATGAATTTTTTCAAATGTGATTGAAATTTTGTATAATACAATCCAAGATTAGTGTTGCTTTAATCACAAAGACAATCTAGTGTTACATGTAGTGAAAGATTTTCTTATTGTAACGTATAAAAAAAGACATCAACAAAATTAAACAGATAAATATAAATTAAATTAAATTAAAAATCAATCTTATAAAAATCATGGGGAGGTACAATCAGGCTTAAGAAACCCATTTTTTAGAAATCATAGAATGAGGAGCACAATATGATCAAACCATGTTGTCAATAATGGGGAACAGTGCAGTCCAATATTTCACGGATCTTCATTAGTTAAACCATGAAGGTGGTGGTTCACTAATGTGTATAGCTATTTATATAGGGGATATACATAGTGTTTATAAGGATTGGTAAACTAGATAACGAGCCATGTGGGTAGTTGTGCATGGATAGTGAGAACCACATGATTGACACACGATTATCCAAACCATATTGACAAATCTAGTGGGTCATAAAAATGAGAAATAAAAATATTTCTCTTCCCTTTTTAACAGAATTATCCTCTTCCTTTCTCCTCCATTTCATGAATAGCACATATAGGTCCCTCATATTTCCATCCTCCTCGAGGATTTCAGCCTCCTCTAACTGGACTCTAAATTGAATGATATCGTTTTAGTATGAAGTGCATCATTATTTTATGTAATCCTCTTTCAATTTTATCATTTATAATTTCATGTGAAATTATAAATTTTTTTGATCTATTTTTTTCTTTCTTCAGGATGTTTTTTAAATCTCATATTCTACTAATTTATGTCAAATTAGATACCGATATCCGATGAGAGAGTTTTTATGAGTATATTGTAGCTGGTACCTACATTTGTCCTTAATATTCCTGGAATTTTTAGGAGCTCTACAAAATGTACATATTGGATTAATTTAGTGAGATCCCTAATTAGTTATGATGTGTCTCTAAATTGTTAAATTGTTTATATGGGATTATTCTAGGGATACGCTGTCCTATTTATATATGTTAATCCAATAATGGAATTTTGACCAAATGTGTAAGTTAGGCTTGTTTGTAGTTCAATTAATTAAAATTTTATTTTTATTTTTTGGTTCCAGGGGTATGTGGATCACATAGAATAAGGATTATTGTGATGTTTATCCCATGGACCGAGGGATCATATTCATCATTATGAGGGGGTGGCTCATGATATATGGGGTGATGATGACCGCTAAGATTGAGAATGTAAGGTCATCTAGATAAGGGCATGGCTTGGGTTTTTCAAATGGTGATGACCATTAGGACATTGTTGCATAGTTGAAGGGACATGAGGTGTAAGATTAGGTGGCATAGGATATGTTGTTTATTTCTGCAAACTATTGTTAGTCAGGTCACTATTGGACTCATGTTCACAAAGTTAGGAATCAGTTGAGATGGTTTTGACCACTCATTTTGGGTGGAGTGAGCCATAGATATTGTGGGTATGGGGTTGGTGTTAAACATTGTCTTTGTTGTAGGTGATCACCACAGAAATCCTTGTGGATGGATATGGACCACCGATAGATGGTGTCGTGACCATATGTTAGGGTATGAGGCTCACCATTATACATGAGGCTAATTAGCTATGAATATTGGAGGATTCATATCTTCATGACATGGTACATCGGGCTGTTGAGATGGTGGGGAATTATTTATTGGAGGAAAAATAATGCATTTCCTTGTGATGTCATTTTTTTAACCGATAATGATTTAGTGGGTAGATGGTTAGGGAACCAAGTACTCGATGAGAGTACCATATGGATATCGGTTTGTTGGTTTATAGAATACAAGGTGTCAGATAGAACAAGTTGTTGATGATATATTTATGGGAGGTTCTTGAGGTTCTTCTATATATGGTACTCTTCATGGGATTCCAATGAATTAATCCATCAGTTTTCGACAATATAAATATTAAAATATATACATTTAGTTTATGATATATATATACATTAGAAGTTTATTAAGAGATATTCTGTAATTTCCCACAGAGGGTGAATGCATACTTGTGTTCATTGAGCATAAGGGAAGCGGGTAATGTAGTTCCCCTGGTTTCGGGTATGAAACCCTTACGTAATTTTTTTCATGATTTTTAAGTTAATGGTGATGAATGGGAGAGTTGGAAGAACATGGAATGATGTTTTGAGTCAAAAGGGGAAGTTGCACGGGCGATGCATGACATGTATAACCATGCGGCCAAACAGTGCGTTGTAGAATTTTAATTCAGTATCTCGTGCATGGTCGACACACGGTTAGCAGAGAGTGTGTGATGAGGTCGTGCATGAGTGGTGGCCGAGGCAGTAGCTAACGCACGGTTTGCGCAAAGTTTTCTAGACCATGCGAACTAACCGTGAAGTCACATAAATGATATCTTTAAATTGTGGATCTCACTCGTTTTTACCTCTATGTTCCTCCTTTTAACTCCTAAGTGGCTATAACATGGTATTACTCTCCCTTGAGGGTGGTAAAACCTCTCCCATTTGTTATGTATGAAATCTAAAGGCTTCTCTTGGTGAATCGATTCCAGATTCTTGAGGTATGTGATTGTTCTTCTTTGTTCTTAATCGTTTTCTTAGATCTACATAGATATACTTATCCTATTCTCTTGTTTTACTAGATCTTCACCTGTTATGGGTATAACTAGGTGTTTGGATGCAAAATATGTTGAAATTTGGTCTTGGTTTTTTTATGAGAAGAGATCTATTGAGGGTTCTTGGAGAATCGACCCAGTTTTCTTGAGCGTTCTTGGACAACTGAGGTTTTTGTCAAAACCATTGGGTAGGTGGATTCAATCTCGACTCCTCTTTTTATAATTGATTGGATTAGTCTTAAATTGGGTTATTTCAAAGTAATTTATTGTGAAAATAATGGAATACATCTTCTTTAGTGATGATTTATGGTTTTAGTGAAATTGTGAAATCAAGGTGAATTGTTGTGAAAGTGATTTTGCTTCTTGAATTTAAAATTTTTATTTAAAATTATTCATTTTTTGAAATTTTAAATAGTTTGATGAAAAATGGGTTTTCAATAAATATGGTATTTTATTGAAATGGTTTGATATTGAAATGATTATGAATTATTTGGTTATCAATAAAAATGGAGTTTAATTGAAATGGTTTTCAATTAAAAGGTGTTTTTATTGAAAATGTGTTTTGGCATGATTTATTGAAATATGTGGTGTGTGTTTATGTTTCATGTATGAGGCTTGGTTGAAATATGTCCTTGTTCTTAGTTCTAAATGTTTAATGGAACTTGGTAACTACTTGTACAAGGTTTGGTTGAAATTTGACCTTGTGCTTAGTGAAAAAGGTGTAATGGCACATTGGAAAAAATTACCTTGTGACGACATGGTAGATCGACGAGTGACCACTCATGAGTATGGAATTTTCATAATGAAGCATGCATGGCTAGCACCATGGGTTGGGAAATGGTTGGGTATGCTAAAAGGGATGTTTATGAAATGGATCTAAAGCTTGTTTAGTTATTCTTCTGGAAAAATAAACAGTGGGAAAATTGTTTTCAATTACTCTTGGATGTTTTTGGTTATGAATGGTTTTGGAAACTTGTTTATATTTAGTAATATACTGTTTTGAGAATTTTTTTTATATAAATTGTTTTATATAAATGTTTCTAACTCTTCTATTCTAATGGTGTGAGTAGGGAAGTCATTGGGGAAGAACTACTGAGTTTTATACTCACCCCTGCTTTGGAACTTTGGTGCCTTTTCAATTTTCGTGTTTTGTGGCACATGTAATGGTAAATAATATTATTTCTAGTGGAATGTGGTTATGCATGAGAGATGTTGTGATGATTTGAGCTTGTGGAGCATGATGTCATGGTGTCTCTTGAGATTCTGGAGTTGTCTATCCACTATGCACTTATTACTTGGTCCAGTATTCCATTTTTCTATAATTTTTTGTGGGTTGACATAAATGAAGTTGTTTAAGTTGTCTTTCATTTATTCATGCATCATATACTGAATGATTGGTTATGTTTGGTTGGTTTATGGGTTATTTATTAAAGGGTAAATCACCCCCCCCCTTGTATTTGAAACCCTTCGGAATTTATTGCCATCCTTTGGCGTCTTGGGGATGTCGCTTGAGTCCTAGTAATGACACGTTGTACTTTCATGAAAATGAGAATTGGCAGGCCATTACAAATGGTGTCATCTAGTTTGGTCCATGCCTAACAAGTGGTCATCAATTTTCTTGGTCTTGTAGTTCAAATTATTTTTTGACAATTTCTTTGGTTGGAATCTTAGAAAAGAGTAGGATTGGTGGAAATTGAATGGTTTATCATAAAAGGACATAGCTAACCCCTTTATGATTAACATCAATTTACCAGGGTGTTGGGTACATAAGTGTTTGGAGAAACTTCTAGAATATTTGAAATCTCATTGTCATGGGTTTAGCCAATGATATGAGCATGAAATTATTTGTATATGGATGAATTCCCACTAGGATCTCATATCTCATTATGATAAATGATTTATTATTTTGTGCAATGTGTGAATTTTTGAAAAAAATGAAGAGATTGTTTTCAACTGAATGAATTTAAAAATAGGAAATTTGGTATATTTTGAAAATTATTTGAATTTTCGAAAGCTTGTTGAATTTTTTCAAAATTTATGGAACATGGAAGAAGGTAGTTTTGAAAACAATTTTGTGATAGATGATGTGATAGAATTTGAAATTCTAAGACTTCAGTTTCAAGAGAGTGATATTGACGGGGTTTGTTGTTGGTTTATAAAATGGAACTCGGTAGGCGTCATCGAACCAACCTGAAGAAGCTGCGAAGAATGTGGTGGCACTTGATCCATTGGTGAACCAAGAGCTGGTTTAGAGTATTGTCCATGATTTTCAAGCTATAGATATGGGGAATCAAAGGAATGAACCAAGTCATGTGGATTATATCATCTAGTTCATGAAGCAGAATCCACCAATCCAACGGGGTGACACTAAACACGAAAAGGCTGAGGTGTATCTAAGTAGGATAAATTGAATCTTCAATTTCATTGGCACACCATCAGAGCTCAAGGTCAAGATGGAAACGTATATGATCAAGGATCTGGCACATCAGTGGTTGGATTTAGCAGTGTAGGCTAAGTTGGATGAAGGACTTACATGGGAGGATTTTGAATAATTGTTTAACAAAAAATTCTATCCTCACACATTCAAGATCCAGAAAATGATGGACTTCTTCAACAAGAAACAGGAGAGCCTCTCGGTCATTGATTATGCGACCATGTTCATGAATTGTGTTTTTTTTACACCAGAGGTGGCAGTAAGTGTGTCTTTTATGGCAAACATCTTTGAATCGGGGAGGAGGTAGGAAATTTGATCAAAGATTGCAGTGCTCTGAATTACGGATTATACAGAGATGGTGAAAAGAGTGACTATTGTAGAATGTGATATCTCTGGGTCGATAGGAGGAGGCATTATTATACCTAAGGGAAATGGTGGGAACTCAACCATTGGAAACAAAAGTAAAAGGGACACATATTTCTATGGTGCAAGTTGAAATCAGAATCATACGGTTGGATTAGTAAACCTTCCTCCATGACCCTAGATTAAAGCAGGTTTCTTTCAATGTGGTTCGATTGACCACAGAAAGTGAGAGTGTATGGAGAAACCTAGAGCATGTCATAATTTCATGAAAATTGGACATCTACAAAGCTATTGTAGGAATGCTCCATGGTTGGGTGCACATGACACTTCACAGGCATCACAAATATCATAATCTTCAGAAATACGAGGATAGCAGAGTTAGTCTCGTTAGCATAATAGAGCTAGCCATGGTGATTCTCAAAATACAATGACTCCTCAACCAGGGAAATTTCAACAAGAAAACAACGTGAATATTGTAGCGACATTGAAATTGTATGGAGCTGAATATATGATGGTTGATGATCAAGCTGGTCCATCTACGGTGAGTGGTACGATTCTTTTGAATTCGACCATTTTAAAAGTGCTCTTTGATACTGGTGAATTGCATTATTTCATTGCTTCTCATGGTGTTGATTTTCTATATTTAAATCTACAAATGATGTCTTCTATTTTGAAACTAAACACACCTCTTAGTGAAAGAGATTGGCATGCCTTTCTGTGTAGAGAATGTGCTATAACTTTTCTTGGAGCTGATTTGAAATTGGACTTCTCCATTTTAGATATGGATGTCTATGATGTAATCATGTGTATGGATTGGTTCCCAATTTTTGAGGCTCATATCGACTATTATATGATAACATATAGTTTCATGACTGATAACGTCATCGACTATCTCTTCAATGGAGAGGGCATGGTAAAGCAAGATGCAAAGAGCTTGTTGGAACCAATGGTGGGAATGATTTCTTACGAATTGAAAGCATTGACTTTGGCATCGATGGAAGAGATCAAGGGAAATAGTTTTCTAGCAATTTGGATCAATTCCCAGATTTCATTCCCATGAACTACTCAGGGTTACCATATCTAAGGGAAGTGGAGTTTACGATTGATCTCCTTTTAGGACTACTCCTATTTCCCTTCCATCTTATTAGATGGAACACACAGAGTTACGAGAATTGAGATTGCAGTTAGAGGAGCTGGAATGTAAGCGTTTCATTCGGCCAAGTACATCCACATGGGCAACACCGATTTTGTTCGTGAAGAAGGAAGATGGAACTCTTCTACTATGTGTTGATTATTGTAAGCTTAACCAAGTTACGATAAAGAACCAATATCCACTTTCACACATTGATGATCTGTTTGATCAATTAAAGGGGGATTAGTGGTTCTCCAAGATTGACTTGTGATTAGGATATCACCAATTTCGTGTATAGAATGAGGATATTCCAAAGGAAGCTTTCAAAATGAGATATGGTCACTATGAATATGTAGTCATGCCTTTTGGTCAAACAAATGCACCAGCGGTCTTCATGGATTTGATGAATCAGTTATTTCAACGATATCTGGATCCTTTTGTTGTGGTTTTTTCCGACGATATCTTGGGGTATTCAATGATAAGGGTTGAGAAAGAGGTGCACATGGAAATAGTGTTACAAACCTTTAGAGATCATCGTTGTATTCCAAACTATCAAAGTGTGATTTTGGATATAGGAAGTACATTTCCTCTGTCTTGTCATTTCTGAGAAATGCGTTTCTGTTGATCTTGGAATGATATAAGCCATTATTTATTGGAAAACACAGAAGAATGTGTTCGAGATATGATGTTTTCTTGGTCTAGCTAGTAACTACTGATGCTTTGTGTGTGACATCTCAGGACTAGCTTCACCAATGACAGCTCTGACAAAGAATAATTATCCATTCCAATGGGAAGAATAATGTCAGATGTCTAGCTAGGAACTGAAAGTCCATCTTACATTGGCACCAATCAAGATCTTTCCTAAATCAGGACAAAGGGATGTGGTGTATTGTGATGCTTCAGGATGAGTTTTGGGTTATTTTCTCATGCAAAGAGATCACATGGTTGCTTATGGTTCAAGGCAGTTGAGGGTGCATGAGAAGAATTATCCAACACATGATTTGGATTTAGATGCAGTCATCCATACTTTGAAAGCATTGAGACATTATCTCTTTGGTGAGAAATTTTCTGTGTTTACGTATCAAAAAATCTTGAAAAGGATTTTCTCAAAGCGATATTAGGATATGAGGAAAAGGAGATGGATAGAGTATCTCCAAATTATTTACATTGACTTGATGTACACACCGGGAAAAGGAAATTCAGTGGTGGATGCATTGAATAGAAATTTATATTCTTAGTTGGCGAAATAAGCTTCATATGAATGGTAGTTGATGTTGGTATTAGATGACATGCATGTGGAATGTGATGACTGAGGTGATGTTGCTATTTTCTTCCCAGCTGCGGTTGTTTCATAATTTATTAATGATGATCAAAGAAGCAAAAACATCTTATACAGAATGTCATGTTGTAAGTTCAAAACTCAATGGTGGGGGTACATCATTGTTGGATGGAAACTTGATGGGTGTTCAAATTTTTTTTTCAGAGATCAGATGGTTGTACCTATGGTTTGATAGGAACAACTCCTTCATCATTACCCCCATTCGAGATGGGTTGTACATCTGGGTGTACAGAAGATGTATAAGGCGTTGATGGTGCAGTTTTGGTGGAGAGGCATGAAAATAAAAGTGGCTGAGTTTGTCTTGTGGTGCTTAACATTTCATCAGGTCAAACAAAAGCATCAGAGACCAACTAGTATGTTACAGTCTTTACCTACACCAGTGTGGAAATGGGATCATATTGAAATGAATTTTTTTACAGGTCTTCCAAGAATGGTCCAGAAACACAGTGCCATTTGGGTGATAGTGGATCATCTCACTAAGTCTTCCCATTTCGTCCCTATTCCAGAAACTCATACGGTGGAAGATAATTGAAAAACCTATTTCTGAGAAGTGGTAAAGTGGAATGGTGTACCAGTGTCTATAGTCTCCGATAGAGATCCCAGGTTCACATCTTGTTTTTGTAAATAATTACAGAAATATCTTGGAGCCCAGTTGACAATGAGCACGGCTTATCATCCTCAGAATTAGGGGAAATCCGAGTGGACTATAAATACATTGAAAGACATGTTGTGGGTTGTGTATTGGATTTTTCTGGATCTTGGGTGGAGCATATAACTTTAGTTGAGTTCTCATAAAATCATAGTTATCATGCTTCGATACGCATGGCTCCGTTTGAATCATTGTATGGGCGTCCTTGTCGTTCTCCACTATACTAGGTGTAAATGGGTGAAACATCACTAGTCGGGTCAAACATTGTCAAAGAAACAATAGAGAAGTTCCAGTTGATTAGAAATAGGATGGTGATGTCTCAAAATTGTCAGAAATCTTATGCAGACCATCGTTTTCGTTCATTGTTGGTGATCATGTCTTCTTGAGAATCTCTCCAAGGCGTGGACATTATCAGTTCATGAATCAGGGAACGTTATATCCTACATACATTGGCCCTTTTGAGATACTGGAACAGGTTGGAGAGGTGGAATATCAGTTTTCATTACAACCACAGTTCAGTTCGGTGCATAATGTGTTCCATGTATCTCATTTGAAAATGTATCAGCATGATCCTAACCATGTGATTAAATGGGATCACATTGACCTAGAGCCATATTCTTCTTTGATACGTATCCCAAAATGGATTTTCGATAGGAAATAGAAATTCATGCGTGGAAAAAAGCATTGCTCTAGTGTGGGTTTAATGGTAGCATGGTCAGATTCAAGAAGATGCATGAGAACACGAAAAGGAAATGAATGAGCAGTGTCCAGAACTCTTTCAGTTGCCTAAAGGATTTATACATTTCGAGGAAGGAATTTCCAATGGTGGGGAGAATGTAGTACCCCCAGTTTCTGGTATGTAACCCTTACCTGATTATTTTGATGGTTTTTATGTGAAGGGTGCTGAATGGGAGAGTTGGGAGAAATTGGAATGATGTTTGGAGGGAAGAGGAAAAGTCGTACGGGCGGTGCACAACTTGTATTACCATGTGTCCAAAACGTGCATAGTAGACTTTTAAGGCAGTTGCTCTCACATGGTTGGCGCATGGTTAGGAGAGACCGTGAGATGAGGACGTGTGAGGGGGGTAGCCGAGGTAGTAGCTAACGCATGGTTAGCGAATGATTTTCCAAATCGTGTGAACTAACTGTGCAGGCACTTAAATGAGATCCTTAAATTGTAGAACTTACTCATTTTTTGCCTCTAAGTTCCTTGTTTTATCTCCAAGGTGGCCATAACTCAGGATTAACCTCCCTTGATGGTTTGAAAACCTCTCCCAAGTGTTTTATAGGTGATCTGAAGGCTTTTCTTGGAAAATCGAAGCCATATTCTAGAGGTCTGTGATCGTTCTTCTTCTTTCTTGATCCTTTTCATATATATACATAGATCTGCTTCTCCTCTTCTCATTTTTTCATAGATCTATGACTGTTATAGGTAGAACTATGTTTTTGATTTCTAAATATGATGATATTTGGTATTGTTTTTTTAGGAGAAGATATCTAAGGAGGGTTCTTAGAGAATCGACACAGGTTTCTTTAGCGTTCTTCAACCCTTGTGGTTTTTGTAAAAACCGTTGAGGTAGGTGGCTTCACTCTTGACTCCTCTTGTTAAAAATTATTGTCTTATTTTCAAATTGGGTTATTTGAATGGAATTGATTTTTAAAAGCATACAATAAATATTCTTTAGTTATTATTTATGGTTTTAGTGAAACTGTGAAATCTTGGTGAATTGTTGTGAAAAGTTATTTGGTTCTTGAATTTAAAATATTTATTGTAAATTTTGAATTTTCTAAAATTGTAAATGGTTGGATGAATAATGGGATTTCAATACAAAGGGTTTTTTATTAATATGGTTAGAGAATGAAAGTGAATTGATGGAATTGGTTTCCAATAAGAATTGATTTTTATTGAAAGGGTTTGGAATTGAAATGGTCTGGCATTGAAATGGTTTTGAGGAAAATGGTTTTCAATAAAAATATTTTTAAATGGTTTTTTCATAATTGATGGGAATATGTGGTATGTGTTCATGATTCATGTACGAGGCTTGGTTGAAGTATGACCGTGTGCTCAGTGCCAAATGATTAATGGAACATGGTAACTACATGTATGAGTCTTGGTTGAAATATGAAATTGTGCTCGGTGCAAAAGATGTAATGGAACATGGGAAACAATTACCATGTGAAGACATTGTAGATCGAAAAGAGACCGCTCATGAGTATGGAAATTTTATAATGAATCATGAATAGTTGGATGCATGGGTTTGGAAATGGTTTGGTATGTCAAAAAGTGTTGTTTATGAAATAGTTCTAAAGCATGTTTAGTTATTTTTCTGGAAAAATAACTTGCTGGAAAATTTGATTCAATTACTCATGGATGATTTTGGTAATGAATGGTTTTGGAAACCATTTTATATTTATTTATAAACAATTTTGAGAAAAATAATTAATTAAAATGTTTTATATAAATGTTGCAAACACTTCTATCCTAGTGGTGTGAGTAAGGAAGTCATTGGGGGAAAACCTACTGAGTTTTATACTCACCCCTACTTTGGCACTTTGGTGCTTTTGAAAAAGTCCGGTTTTGGGACAAAGGTTAATGTAAATCATCTTATTACTAGTTCATCATGGTGATCATTTGGAGATGTTTTGGATCTTAGAGCCTTTGGAGAACAGATATGTGGTGTCTCTTGAGAGTCTTGAGTTATCTATCCATTGTGCACTTATTTCTTGGATTAGTCATCCGCTGTTTTTTACTTTGATGTGGTTTGACATAAATGAAATTGTTTAATTTGTCTTTCATTTATTCATGCATCATATAGTGATTTTTTTATTATTCCTATTTGATTTATGGGTTATTTTATTAAAGTTAAATCATCCCCCACTTGTATTTGAAACCATACAATATTTATTTTCTGCCTTTGGCATCTTGGGGATGTCGCATAGGGCCTAGTAATGACTTGTTGCACTCTCAAGACAATGAGAATTGGAATGTAATTATAGGTAAATTCTAAACTGTTCATGTGTCACATTTTTTATTATACAATTCATACACTATAAAATTATGGATGTAAGATAATAACACATTAGTGGTGGGGCACTGTGTTCATACACTCACACTATATGGGCCCCTCAGTAATCATTTATACTTTATGGTTTTGAGGAAAGTTAAGGGATTGTGCTCGGGAGATGGCCTTTAGTGATTGATTTGTACCTTTTTCATGGTATGGATAAAAGTTATTCAAGTGGTTCCTCAGTTTGAGGCTAGATATTATTTTGTGATTTTATGTATATATACTTATATTGTCCTCAATGAGTGGATATTACTTTATTTTCTTTTATGACCTTTCATAGACTGATTTATAATATTCAAATGGAATTATTTATTTTGGAATATTTTTTTAATTTTATTGTTTAAAATGTCGAACTATATTTATTTACTACTTTTTCTACTTTATGGTCACTATTGCATAATGTTTTATACATATGGAATATTATTTTTATCACCATAAAATTTTATAGTACCTTTATTGTTACTTATTCCTACCCTTTCTTATAGTTGGTAGAATTTAGTATGCAAGGAGAAACATATACGTCCCACTAGCCAACCAACTCAAATCATAGGTTCTATGGAAAATCTGTTCGGTGCGCTAAAATTATATTGTCTGAGTCGCACTATTGATTTCAAGGCAAAAATGTAAAATATAGATTGAGGTAATGTGCGCATGCTTTGTTCTACATGCATTTCATATGACACATTGAATGTTGTAATAAATTTTTTGAAATTAAGATACCACTTGATGGATATTTTTTATTCATCTTTTAATCCTGGGATGTGCTAGAAAACCAAACATAGGGTTATTTACAATATATAGAATCAAAATGTTTATAAAAAACAAAAAAAAAATTGAAAAATAGATAATACATGAAATTCATGTGTGGTGGACAACCTCATCATCATTGATATAGTATGGTTTGGTGATGATCACATGAGAAATAAACATAGGATCTCTACCTCATTGGGTGATCCACTATCCAAAGGATCCATGATTATATTGTGAGGATTTGAAAACATTGAATGGGTGATATCACCTTTGTTGTGGAATGGTGAATTGTTTTTCAAGAATAATGCAACTAATAAATGATTTATATGAACAATAGATCACTATCACCTAAATCACAGTTACATTTTTGTAAGATACAAATGATCCCATCCCAAAAGACAGAATACATTAATATTGTTGTAAAAATATATACATAATTAAATTTCACATCACAAATAAAAAATTCTATCCAAAATAATAATTTATTTTAAAGCATCACTGTTATTTTTATAATATTCCATGATATATATTATAATACAATTCGTGGAATCCAAATGAAAGGAAATATAAGAAATGGGTGAATATAGATTAATGCTAAGGGTATTTGTAAAATGGATAATATCTGTAATACATAAGTTATACTCTATATCTGAAGGTAAATTTCTAGAAAACATTCCATTTAATAAATTACTTATGCATGATGAATAATATGGTGTGACTAAATGATGATAAAATATTTCTATATAAATAATAACATGAGATTCAAGATTCTCCATCTATATTATGACGAATCAAATAATCACATGGAAATCAATATGTAATCTCATAATGGGGAATGAATAATTCAATACATTATAAACATATCACCATATTATTGTTCAATGAAATATTACATAAATGGGTAAGGCCTTAGCCCAATACCCAAGATAGTTGTCTCACGAGAAATTTTGATGCACCAAGTGGCTATAAAAGACCCTTATAATCACATACTATGACCAATTCAATCATCATATGAATGGGGATGAACAAAATAAATGTAAACATTTGTATTGTAAAACTAGAATGCCAATTATTAATAATTTTTTCAATCACTAAACATAATCATAATCGATCTAGAGTAGTATAGAGAATGGTACAAAATGGTACATCCCCATAAAAACTAATCAAAAAACATATAAATAAGTAATAAAAATATTATTATTACATAATATTCAAAAATTATAATAATTTAAATAAGGATTTTTTTTCATTTTTTATGAATAAAAATAAAATAAAATATTTGTTAAAAACATTCGTGATGAAAATACCATTTTCACTTTGAAGAAAATAATAAAAAACAAAAAATTTCCAAAATATTTGGGAAATATTTAATTTTAAAATAATAATATATACATATAAAGGATTATCTAGTTCATCCATCATTCAAGAGGGTTGGTAATGACATACTTTTCAGGGATGTTAAAAGAACATTACATTCAAACTATTGAAAAAGTTTATAATGTTCCTCCGTTCGAAAAAGACATGATTATTCCTTTATTTTTTTGGGTAAAATGTAGACAATGGGTAAAAATTTCATTAAAAAATAATTTTTATAGTTATAAAAACATTTGTGAAAATATTTTAGAAAACATGAATATGAAATAAAATGAATTGATACTAAAGAGATAAAGAATGCCACCTTTTCTTAAAAAATGTTCCAATTTTTTTAAGTACCGGAGAGATTAAAATCGAAATATTAACTAAAATGTCCCTGAGTGATCATATTAGATTAAAATATAATCTGTGTATCATTGAAATAAAAAATAATTCCCCCACATTTGACTTGAACATATATGATTTATAATAGTCACGAGACTGTAAAGTATCCCTTACCACTTTGGCAACATTTGAATCCTAGACCCCATAAAATAATTAACTTCAAATGATACATTAAATACCCTAATGATAAATATATTCATGATATAAAATATAAAAGGGTAATTATATTAACCATATAAAATAAATAATTTTTGAGTATGACATATGTCCCACAATAGTTAATGTGTGATGATAAACCCTTACCTCGTGTCTAATTTCATTCATACATGTCTAAGCCACATACATAATAATTATATATAAATTAAAATTCTCATAAAGAACTATTTAATTTATATCATACTATATATTATTTACTTATAACCTTTTATTATCTGTTTATTAATAAATCCCCATTAGAATCACTATTTTAGTTGATAGCTGCTTCATTTTCATGTATGTTTTGTGTTGGAAATTTAAGTTGTTTGTACATTGATCATGGTTACAACATATCCAGACCTTTAAAAATTATATAAATAAAATATATATTCCTTATATAATTATTTATAGAATCCATAAAATTTAGATATAGAAAATTTTGTTACACTTTTAATGGATATGGTATGTCGTATGTACGCATGAATGACGTTTTAATTTCTATAGAAATGGAAAAAAGGAAAAATAAATAATCATCAATATTTCAAGATTAATTATTATTTCATATATATCATATATATTAATTAAATATATCATTATAAAAATCTATTTCGTAATCAAATGAAAAACATATCACATCTCTACATGGATGCAGTAGTCCACAAGTACACACGAGCGACGTTTCCATTTTCCAAAAGATTGAAAGGTAAGAATATTTATGTGATATTAAAATTTAATAAAGTATAAATATTAAACAAATATCATATATAGACATTAAATAAACCATTATAACCATTCATGGGAGGCAGTGATGGAAATAAAATTACATCTGTTCATGAGGTGGTAGTCCACTGTACTCATGATTGACATTTTTATTTCCAATTTCTTGAAAGCGGAGATGTATATATTTTATTAAATTAATATAATAACATATAATTATATTTTATAATTATATTTTATTATTTTATCCTATTTTATGAAGATTTAAATTTTTATAATAATAAATAAAATGAATCTTCATGGTTAAGAACTATACCTCTTCTTCGGAAAACCTGTTTAGCATTATACCTAAAGTCTTCCAAAAATTAGTTTATGATCCATGAATGGACTCCATATGATGGGGAGGTATGTAAGGAATGGATTTCTATAGATCATAGTATATCCAAATCTATCTTTATGTGTGTATAGAACAAAATAGGGGGTGTCCTTTTATAAGAAAGGAAGAGGAAAAGCATGGAATTATTGACAAAAAATAAGATATTCCAGTATCTTTCACATGAGAAAAGGATACAGAAAGACTTATTTTAAAACATTATATGATTTGAGGCCAAAATATGGGAATATAATATGAATTATATATGTTTATAGATCATTTTAAATCTTATATTTGTAATTTAATATCTTGTAAACCCGTTTTAACCTTAAACATTATAATTAATGATTATTATTTTAAATTTTCATTATGACCAAAAATTATCATAAAAATTTAACTAATATTTTTTATGATGATTTCAAATATTTAATCCATTTCATAAAATTAAAATAATATAAGTGGATAAATTTAATTTAAAATTAAACCCACAAGCATGTATAAAATATTATTTTCCAAATTAAAGTATTTATTAGGAATTTAAAGTTTTTATTGGGAAATAAAAGTTTACATTGAAAATATCAACATAAAATTGAATCCAATGAAATATATTTTATTAATTATAATTTAATTGAAAAAATTTTAATTTTAAATGAATTTTAAAAAATATCACTTAAAATTATTTAAACGAAAAGGTAGTTTTCAATATAAATATGTATTATTTTACTATTTATTGTCGAATTAATTTTTCCAAAAAAAGCACAAAAAAATCAATGTAAGATAATTATAAAATTTTGGTTTAAAAAATGATATTTTCTAATACATATTTTAAATGTTCTAAAAAATAAAAAATAATTATGCAGAATGTGACAAATCCATTATTTAGAAAAATACTTTTTTTCGGAAAATCATTTCTTTTTATTCAAATGATATAGACATTTTAAAAACACCATTAATAATCAATGAATTTATTTTATACACGTGTAAACTATTTTATTTTTTTAATTCATTTAGTAAAATTTTCACCTTACAATTTAATATCTTGGTTATAATGATATACTATTTTATGGTTATTTTAGTTTTGACAATGTGTGTATTGAAATCCATAGGAGAAATTAAATTTAAAATGAAATATATTGTAATGTAACGTGGTGTTACATTATTCCCTCATACAAGAAAACTTGTCCACCAAATTTCTAGAATTTCACCTCATTGAATGGTTTTTTAGTTCTTCATCATTATTTATTTATGTTCCCATGTCACATCTTCAATCTTATAATTTCTCCAAAGTACATTTACCAGATGAGTAATTCAGTTCCTTAAAACTTATTATCTAGTGTACTAAATTTGTATTGTAAATTTATTGTATAACAAATCATGTTCCTATTATATCTTATCATATTTGATCACATGTGTTGGGATTTCAATGTACTTCCTAAACAATTATATATGGAACACATCATGTACTCTAGAGAGGCTTGGTAGAATTTCAAAATAGTATGCCACAACTAGAATTCATTATATAATTTCAAAATGTGTGATGTACTTGGGGATTAGTTTGCCTTTATTACTAAACTTTATAACACCCTTAAATGGAGATACATTAAATAAAAAATTATCTTACACTTGAAATTCCAAATCATTCCTCTAGTTGTTGAAATATCTTTATTTTAATATTTTTTCATCATTGATATCGGTTTGAACAGTATTAAAAAAAATTTATAGTCTCCTCCACATGTTTTGTTCCTCCATGATTCCATTCACTAACACCATACCAACTAGTTGTATTCTAACATCACTTTCAAAATAATGCTTCATACAATTCCATTTGAATACATTTATGGAAACCATTGTGATAAAATTACTCTACCAAAGGTAATTAATTTTTCAAAATACCGTTTATGATAATATATAATGACATAATGATATATTTTAATGTTTGGATAGTCCATTAAGACTTCCCATAAGTTTTAGGAGGATAATATATTCCCAAATTATGTTTGGTATCATTTTTTATGGTTTTTTATTGTTTTTTATGCATTTTTGTTTGGTGGGATGCCAATTTGTTCTTCGGTGATGGTGGTTTTATGGAGCAAGAAGTTTTTCTAGTAGCGGATTTTGGCCGTTCAACTGTCATGGTTCCGATTATATGAGTTTGTTTCTGGTTCACTATTTGTTTGGTGTTTCTTTATCAAAATGGTGATTCAGGCGATGATATGGCCTTCGGATGGAGAAGACGATGAGTTGGAGTATGGACGATGACAAGGGTGGTGGGTTTTATCTGTATCAATTTTTGAAGAGGCGGCATTGATGGCCGGTGGGTACTCGCTCACGAAATCTGATGAAAGATTTGATGTTGATGGTGAGGTGGTTAGATGTTAGGGGTGTAACTCGAGGAGGCTCGCTGATTGTGTATCCAAGTCTCGAGGCTTCGTGTCATAGCTGTTTGAATTTTGAATTAAATTTTTATTTTGATTAAGTGGTTATTTGAATTTGGGGTTTCGTTAATCTCATGTTGTTCCGGTTCCCACTCACCCAAAAACCGAATTTTGAAAATAAAATAAAAATTAATTTTTCAGTCATTAAGTAAGTAAATGTGTAAATTTGATTATGTGATCAACAATAAATTATATTGTATCATTCATTATTAAATTATATTTTAATCACATGACAATGTACATCGTAATTTAATATCATTTCCAATATTATTGGGAAGAGGTTTAATGAATACTATAGGATTATATCTGACATCCTTCAAGTGTTTAATAATCAAACATATGGATATATAATTATCAATTTAGTTCTTCAGATTATCCCACAAAAGATGTTCATTCAAATATTAAAACATCGTGGTGCTACTAGGTCTTTAGAGAAATTTTAGTAAGGAGATTCATCCAACAATTTCGTATTTGGAATTATTATATATAGAACATTTAGTCTCTTTCCAAATTTTTAATTCAATATTCATAAAATAAGTCCTATAATTTCCCATTATTCATGGATGTAATTTTCTTTTCAAAACATGAATCATCAAGATGAGAACTCACTATATCTTCCAATAATGATGGTTTCAAAACTATTTGAAAATTGAGTGATGTATCCCCATCATTAAAAATTAACATATCCATATTTACTAGATATATAAACATATGATCCCTTTAAATCATCATTTGTGTTATAAATCTATGATTGTTCATGCATAATGAACTATCTAACCTATTTTCATTCCTTGCGTGGAAGTGTTTTGAGAAATCATAATATTTGAGTAGCTGAAGTCATCTATTTTGCCTCTAGTTGATATTTTTATTTGAAAATATCAATTTCAAAATATTATGGTCAATGTGTATCTCATATCTTCTCCCCTTGAATGAAAGTCTCCATATCAGCAAATAAAAGACTATGATCGCCAACTAAAGATCATGAGTTTGATAGTTTTTATTTAGAATATTTAACTACCTTAATGCATAGGAAATAAATTTATCATTCTGTATAATGGCATAATGAAGTCCCTTATTTGATGAATCACAACACATCAAAAATCCATCATTTAAAGATTTTTGATACAAAATTGGACAATTCAAGAATATTTTCTTAAATTATTCATAACATTTTCTCCATTACCTTATCTATATGAGCATAAACCCTTTATAAGTTTTCTTGGTTAATGGGTTAGCCAATCAGGTGGAATTTTTGACAAATAGCCAATAGTTACCTATCTGACTAATGAGACTACATACCTCGATTATGTTCATTGGTATAGGATATTTTTAAAATTCCTTTTTATTCATAAGATGGAATGAGATTTCATCCTTATAGAAAATAAGACAATGAAAAGAAATAATATGAATCCAACATTCACACTTCCTCAATTTACCATATAATATTTTTGTAGAAGATTCTCGAGAATGAATCAAAAGTGACTCTTATGGCCTTGAGATCTCATATATTATGCCAACACATAATCAATAAATACTATATAAAATTTATCAATGTACTCATTGAATTATATTTTCATTATATCCATGATTAAAGACGGTGAATTAGTGAATCCAAATTACATTATTTTAAACATGTGATATTTAAACATTGTTCTAAATGATATATTTGGAATATATTTCTACATTACACACAATTAATACAACCTAGAATGAAGGTTCATCTTTAAAAATTATTGAGGTCTATGATTTTGATTGAATACTTCACCAATGTGAGGTTGAGGATACTTGTTATTTATTTTATTATCACTGATATTCCTATAATAATAGAAAATATTAATAAATTCATCTTTATATTTTATGAAAAATGGGTCTCACTAATGAAAAATATGTGGGCATATAAATCCATTATTACCAAAATCTTGTATTTTTTTCAATCCATTAATTAAAAAATATAAATTATACAGGGGTTCATGGATATTAGATTTTAATAATGGATTAAATCAGTGTAAAAATAAACTTCATTCTATGGTTCATGTCAAGTTTATTCCATAGAAAATATATCAATGAATTCCTATAAAATATTTATCTACAAAACTGGGAGATTACATTTTGTATCCATAGATTATGTCTAATATCATTCCCAATAGATCTCATTTAGAAAAGCTACTGGGGTGGATCTAAAAATGGCATTGATGGTGATGTATTACATCCAAATATAATAAATTATGTGTCATCATCCCAAATCATAATTTCCTTCTCTGTTCAAAAAATTTTTGCATCATATTTTCACAGATATTCAACATCGATGATTATATCAAAATAAACAATATGTATAATAAGGAATCCATCAAATAGTGAACCTATAGGTGTAATAATGAAAACCTACTGACACATCCTTGTTATTATAATACATCCACTATGATTATTGAATGATAACTCCCTTCCTAAGGTGATAATAAAATACCGAATTTTAGTTGAAAACATGAATGATATAAATATGTAAAAAGTACCCGAATAAAATAAATAATTATATAAATTTGGAAATATGAGTATAGTAACATCCACTACATCACTAGAAACTCCATCCTCTACTTTTGTGGTTGTAGGAACTTTTAATTTATCCCTTGTCAATTTTGGGTAAATTTTCCTTGATGTCTGGGACACTCAATTACATAGTTTGGAATATCATTGTAGTTGAATCATTTCACATTAGAAAATTATTTCATTCCACTATAATCACAATAATGGTGTACTTTCTATATACAGTAGTAGAAAAATAATATTACCATCAAGTATATTTAGTGTTTTTTCTGTCCACATTTATTATCTGATTGCAATTCTACTCTTCCTTTATTCTATTTATTCAAATTTTCTTTTTTATAGTTCCCAACCAACATTTTATTTTCTATATTTCCTTCAATATCATAAAATTAGAATAATTATTTCTCTATCATGATAGTACATGATACCATATAATCTTATGATGAGAATATTTAGCATATAGTTTCCCTTCAAAGGATTTTCTTAATCTCATAAATGAAATAGTCAATTAAGCCATTGGATTATGTACTTTGTCCATAGTAAACCTTAATACCCTTGTAAAGTGTGAATAATACATATAAATATTTTAATCTACATTTTTCCTTAGACTTAATAATTTTCTCTCCATATGTTCTCCTTGCTTGTGAGTAAAATATTATTACAAGAAGGGTACCCCAAAATCCATCCACTCCATGTTTTCTATTTAATTCTCATTATAATAACTTTGAATAAATGAATAACATTCATCCTAATCACTTGAGATGTTCTAGAATACCATGGAAACTATATAACCATTATTACATCCAATAGAAATAAATATCTTCTATAAATAACTTTTCCAATACTCGACTATAAATGGAATTTGGTCCCATTAAATGATGGAGGTTTGTGAATTATGAAGTTATAAAATATTGTCAAACAATCTTTTTAATCCAAATGATACTCTATATGTGAAAAGAAATTAGTAATAACGTATGATATCTACCCCAATATAGTAATAATTTGGTCAAATCCTTCTATTGATTCATATACAACATCCTCATCTTTATCGGGATAGAAATCCCTACATGGATTATGTATATTAATGTAGTTCCCATTCCTTTTTATGATCCATTTCAAAAAAATGGAATTTATTAGATCATAATATTATTTATTATTTCAAAAATATTGAAACATTTAACAAAAAATGGAAATGTTGGGCATAAATAATATCAAAATCACAAACTTGGTTTCATTAGGAATATTCCCAAATAATAAAAATATATTCAAATACATCATACTAGTTTATATAGAAAATGCGTGTTAACAAAAGAATATTCACTGGGATTGTCAGCTCAACTATGAATCTAGGCCCATTTTCATGCAACAAGTGATGATCAATTCATAGTGTAATACAACAAATTAGGAGTTACTACCTGTAGGTTCAAATGTTCTAGATCCAAATCCACTTTTTGTATCAATAGAATTATTTATTTCTATGAAAATCACATAATATCTACCATACCAATGATTTATCATGTTACCTAATAAAACAAATACCATTAATGTCTATCATAAGGCTATATTTCATAATCCCTATTTTTATAAATATATATCCAAAGGTTTCAATTAAGCATTCTCAACAATAAACATTACACACCCTTACACTAGTAGACGAAATTTAGTGTTACATTATTAAATTTTTTCTAGATACAACTGACCATATCCTAGAGGGATGAATAGTTCAGTAGTATTAGAAAACTAGACACATACAATAATTTCACAACACAACTGAAAACATATAATACAGCACAATATTTTATTTCAAAACTCCACTATTACATTTATAATATCCCTACAAATTAGTCATAACATATTTCCTAGAATACATGGGAAAAGAAATATAAGAAAGGGGTGAGATCAGATACTCAGTAGAAGTATGAGTACAATAGATGATACCATGAATATATAATGTGCAATCAATATGAAATGGTAAATAACTAAAAAATACCATATATTAAATAAAATTGGCATGAAGAATATTATTATATGAATAATTGATGATAAAATAATCCCATATAAATAGTCACACGAGCTTGAAAATTATACATGGATATCATAACTAATCAAATAATCACATGGAAATTAATACCTAATATCATAATGAGGGAATGCATAATTTTATAAATTATAAACATACCATCATGGAATTGTTCTAATACATCTTACATAAATGGGTACGGCCTCAGCCAAATACCCAATAACATTTTTCTTACCAGAAATACCGATGCATTGAGGGGCTATAAAGGTCCAATGTATGAATTAATATTTCCAATGAATTCTTCCTAAAAAGGATATAAACATAATAAATGTGAACATTTTTATTTAATAACATGCACATTACATGTTAATAATTTTACCAATCAATAAACATAATCAGAAAACAACTAGAGTAGTATAGGGAATACAATGAAAATGGTACATCCCCATAGAAACTAATCACATACCATTCTCTGAAATAATTATGATGGTATAATTATAAAATACACACAATAGAAAATAAGTAAAATAATGGGTTTTCTCATTAATGAATAGACATAACAATAAATATTATAGAATTCATTATTGAAGAAATTATAAATTTTACTTTTGAAATAACTATTAAAAAATAAAACATTCTTGAATATTTGGAAAAAATAATTAAAAATAATAATTAAATATTATAAAGGTATGCTTAAATAAATTATCTGTCAAGATAGTAGCTAATTCCATAGATTTCATGTAGTTTAAAAACATTCCTTTCATAGTGTTTTAAAAAAATTAAAATCATTCTAATTTAGAAAATTAAAATAAATTACATTCAAATAGTTTTGATAAAATTAAAACTTAGACAAACATGTCATTAATAAATCATTTCTATAATATCAAAAAATTATTTTTTTACTAAATGCATTGATAGGGATGAAATGGAATTTTATACTGAAGAGAAAAATAATGTCAAATTTCCTCAAACACATATCTCAATAATTTTAAGTACCAAAGAGGTGAAATAGTATTATTGAATGAAAATATCATGATTAACTAGAGGATATTAAAATATTTTTTTAAAAAAATAAATAACAAATAATTCCCCCATTAGAGGATTAATCAAAAGAAATCAAAATAATTATGAGATTGAGAAATGACTTATTATCGCTTTGGTAACTTTTTAATCATTCCCCCACAAAATAATTATAATCAAATGATACATTAAATAACATTAAGATAAATAGTTTCAGGGTATAACATATTAAATAATTATTATATACACAACATAAAATAAATAAGTGGTGAATATGACATATGTCTCATAGAAGAAAAAATGAGATAACAAACCCTTATCCAAAGTCATGTTTCCTACATATGAGTAAGAATATTATATATATTAAATATATATTTATGATACACATAATATAGAACTATATTTATATATAAAATATCATATATTATTTACCTATAGCTTTTTATCACTCATTTATTAGCATTTTTTTATTCAAATCATTATTCTGGGTGTAAACTACTTCATTTTTCATGTTTGTTTTGGTTTGGTAGTTTAATTATATATACATTGTTCACAATTATGTAATATATGTAGTGTTAAAAATTGATATAATTATCATATATATTACTTATATAATTATACCTAATAATATTTACAATTTATTGTAAAAAAATAGTTACATTATTAATGGAACAGTAGATCACTAGTACGCATGAACACTATTTTAATTTTTTGAATGATGGAATGATAGAACGAAAAATATCATCTCACCTTTAGTGATTTGTTAATATAATATATAATTATTATTATTATTAATTAATTAATTTAATATATCATTATTTCCATCCATGTCAAAATAGAATGAAACAAATATCACATCTCTATGGGGAGGTTTTAGTTAACATGTAAGGAGAAGAGATGTTATCATTTTCCTAAGATTTGGAAGGTAAGAAATGAAAAGTGATATTATAATTTCTGAAGTATAATTAGGTCATAATTAATATATATATATATATATATATTAAATCTATCATTATGTCAAATGAT
This sequence comes from Viscum album, assembly GCA_963277665.1. Lineage (NCBI taxonomy): Eukaryota > Viridiplantae > Streptophyta > Magnoliopsida > Santalales > Viscaceae > Viscum > Viscum album. The sequence goes on along the minus strand of OY728141.1, from coordinate 1,416,243,078 downwards.
GAGATGTGGTGATGTAAAATTAATTACATTGGTTTATGTGGCTGTAGTTCTCCATACACACGATCAATGGTTTTATTTACCATTTAATTGAAGAGGAGAATGATATACGTTATTCCTTTAATATAGTAAACTCTATTTATATTTTATATTTTTTTTATAATTTTACCATAGTATATGAATATTTTCGATAGATAAAAGGATAAATAAAGTAAAAATGCCTGGTAAAGACATGTACCCCTTCTATCTTTGAATAATTTTTTTAGCAATGTTTTGTGATGAACACCTAGTAACAAATATCCTTGAGTTTTTGGAGTTGGAATTAATCTCTATAACATTATCATACAGATTTATTGAATTATTATCCTCAAGATCACTTATCAACCATATATACCAATATATAACATTATTATAGGTCATACATAAAAGTGATCTCAAAATTATTATCATGTAATATACTATAATATATAATAAATACTTATTCGTGGGACAATATAAAGTTTTATATATTTTAATTGTGGAAAATTAGTTATTCTGATCCCACTAAAATGATATCCGCATATATCATATCAATTTAGTTACCGAATATCCATATATTATCATAACTTACAACGGGTGTCAACAAATTAATCCATGGCTATTTAGGTAAATAATAATACCAATCATAACAATTATGATTCATAGACAGATTAGCAGGTAAATATTTACCCAATCAAGAATATGGATAGACCCAACTATATTCCTCTAGTATCTTTCTGATGGTTTTCCTAGTTTAGTGTAACCTAAATAAAATTTAATGAATATGCTAAAAAGGGACCATCCATGGGAAACCAACTTTGATATGACCCACTAAAGGACGTTCCAGTGTCACATATCACGTTATTTCATTAAAAATTAAAATCCATGGTCCCCCAACATTGGTTTGACCTACCCTGTTTGATTATCATGTTTTTTAAATCTTTTACTTCGGAAGTAATCTCACACTTATTTGTGATTTTTTAGAAGTCTCAAAAATTTAATAGAAATCATATGTACATTAAATTGATTACAATTTAATCTAAATATTTCCTAATACATTCATACATTATTCTATCAATATTAAATATTTTATGGATTTAGTTATGGAATCCCAGTTATATCCAAAAAATTATGTTTCCACGCCACATTAATGTGTAACTCTTTACAAAACCTATATATGTGTGTTACTCACCAGAAAAAAGAATCCAATTATATTCCTTTATTTTTAAATACCACTAATTTATAATGTTTATTGATTTTTAGGTAATTTCATATGTTTATATGTGATTTAAAAACATCACAAGATTAATCATTGAGCAATATATAGACAACACATCACCTTCCTATAAAAATATATAATCCATTATGCTGATGGGAATTATGTCCACAAGTCCTTATCCCTAGGGAGGTGTTATTCAAGAAGTAATTAAATTCATAATATCTCTAATGATAAATTTTAAAACACTATGTTAAAAATTTATTATCATGATCATAACTCTAAAATTAAATGATCTCAATGTAAAATAAAAACTAAATCATATAGGGTATGACATTGTTTCAAATGAAAAGTATTATTTCCTAGAATATATTTATCATTTTAATAAAACAAAAACATTATTTATATTCTATAAAATTTTTAAAAAAAATAGTAATATAAAGGAATAAACAATTAAATAAACACTATTAATTTTATTATGAAACATGGATTTTTTATATTTATATTATGTTTTAAAAATAAATTTTAATAACACTAGCATTAAACATTTAATAAAATATAAATGATCTAATTCATTTTATTATTGACTTTCCTAAAAAGATAAATACATTACATTATATCAAAAAAAACATATTAACATTTCATATTTAAATTCAGGCTTGTAAAAAATACTTTTAATTATAGAAAAAACATTTCATTTATAACTATTTTATTAAATATAAAAAAATTTAAAAATATATTATTATTTTAAAAATTGGGCCAACCCTTAGCTACCCTGCCTAATAAGATTTCCATTTCTAGGATAGTTACCAATATCATGGGAAGTGTGACCCTCAGTGCGAGAGTAGGTGAAACCTATATGGGTCAGCGTATACATATTGGGCATGCTTTGAAACTGGGGAAAATCCATGGGGTGATACTAATGGATTCCAATTTTTATCCTTAGTGCATCTAAGGTAATTAAAAATATCCCTCATGATGTGAGGTTCAATGTGGAAAATTTTTGGTAAGTCACACATCCTCCCCACATGCGCTGCATGCCACGCTTTGGTCCTTCATTTCACTAGAATGTTGTGAATGAAATTTTATCCCTATATCTACTAGAATCATTTTTATTACATTATCATAAAATGTAATTTCAAGGATATCTAAATATTGATACAACATTCGAAAGAAAAAATTATTATCAATTTTTTGTGGCTTGAAACCCAATTGATGTTATCCAATATATATTTTTTCCTTCCTCTCTCCCCTGTTCACATTAATAAATAAACATAACAGCACTGATGGAGTAATAGAGTCCATTTTTAGGTAATATCATTTAAAAAAATTGATTGTAGGAAAACTAGATATGATGAATATTAAAATTTATTCACTAAATATCTATTTATTCACATTTGACCATTGAAAATGAAGGATCTCATAGCCCTGATAGATATTTTGGAATCATCCTATGATTCTAAGTAGTGGTTTTAAACCAAAAATGGGATGATCTACTATTTATCGAGACAAAACATTCATGAAAAATAATATACATTAAAAAATAGACCATACATATAATTATTATGTGATGGTCACCATATATTTTACCATTGTAGTATAGGTTTATTGTAATCATTGGAGGATTGAAATGAATGTTACATGCATATATAGGTAATCCACTAGTCTATGGACACATGATTTTATTATTAGGATTCCCAAATGATGAAGGGGTTTTAGATCCTTTGCTATAGAATTGTATATGATGTTTCTAGAAGAATTTATGTAAATAATTTTTTTCCAAATTGTTAATTATTTCTATTATCTCTAATTATCTCAAGATAAACACGTACACCAATGATTGAAATTCAATTATATAGGTGATGACCAATTATTATCCATAAATTAATAAAATGTCAATCATGTTAGGTGTCATAAAATTTTACCCTTGAAATATATATCATTAACAATTGAATTGAACTGATTCAATGAATAGAAGAAAATCTATTAATTTATTCGGAAAAAACCTCATGGGAGAGAGGTTGATGATGCATGCACCCACAAGTTTCATCTCATTCAACCTGGCTATGCCTGCATCAACATTACCTCAGTCTCGTGATTAAGGTTGTATTACCCGGAAACAAATTCTTAATCAATATTTATTATCTTCATATTACATGAGTTCATATCTAACACTACCCACCCATACCTAGAATGGTCTTCCTCATCTGATAATTCAAGACGATTTATCCTTAGATTGATGAAATCATAAAACCTAGAATAAGAAATAAAATTTGTCATATATAGTGAATAATTATGATTTTATGGGAGAAGTAGTGAATATACACAAGAGGTGGGTTAAACATACATACAACATCACCCTAAGAATAATTAAACTCCAGCTAATGTCAAATGGTGGAGATATTAATAGAAAGGTAAAAAATTAGGATAAAGGGATGTGGGAAATGTTTGGAAAATGAACCATGAGGATGAACTGCATTTTTATTTTATATTTTTTATTATTTTAATCCAACCTTTAAAAAATTATATATATGGGGTGTTTCTGTGTGATTATACAAATCATGCTGAAATGGACTTTCTAGGGTAAAATTATTGTATGATCATTATGGTCATGGTTCAAATCTCTATATTATTGATAAAATATGAAAAAATGACAACCCTCAATTAGGGTCATTCTATGGTGTGACTTTCCCATAATGGAATAATTCCACCCATCATTCTATGATTTCGTGTAAAATTTCCATCACTACAACACAATACCTCCCCATTTATGTAATACTTTGCAAACAAATGTATTTTTTTCCAATGTTTCCAAAAACCACATATAGATTTTTAATCATACACATCCCCTTTCCACGCCATAACCACCTAGTTTGTGGTGTGAACATCAACTTGTATTGAATTTTTATCGCAAACCTAAGGAAAATCATTCAAATTAATCCCCAAAACCGGGTAAACACATACTTAATTCAAAAACTAAAAATTACATGAGATTTAGTGATAATTAAATATTATCCACACTTAACAAATAGGTAGGTTGTTACAACCACCCAACCATATAATCGATCATCCCTAAGATGCATCATCAAGACTCACTGATAAATAATTCTGACCAGAAAATTTGAATAACATCCTCTCACTCCCATGTATCTTTAAAAACATGCTTATGATTTTCATACATGAAAACCAAAGTATATATCATCCCATGATGGATCTTTACTCTCCAATCCATAATATCAACTAGTCATTCCTTGAACAATTATCGAAATCCAACATGATTTCATCGATACTAATCATGTGAGAGTTTTTGAGGATGTATCTATGATGTTATGATAAATGGAATATATTTTTCATAACACCAAATATTTATGGAATCACTAATAGATGTTCAATTGTATGGATATTTTAAAAAACATTAAATGATCGAATAAACCTTGATGATATCATCACATGACTTCTGATATGCATGAGTCCAATCCAAGACAACACTCATAATTAAACGTGATCACCCACCTCAAATCCATTAGATCCCATCACCAATTCATATAAGGCCACTTCCTACACTAAGAGGACTCCAGTTATTTGTAAATCAAATAAATATTATTTAACATCTCTAATTAGAGTCTCATGGTAATGATAGAATATAACCCCGCCTCTAACCAATATAGATGTAATCAAAATGTACTTATATACATGGCCAGAAAGGTCAAATTTGATCCGACACATGATAAATATTATTAAATGTAAATACTACATGTAATAGATAATTATCCCATTAACAATTGAAGTAATGTATAAATTAATGTAGCATGTCATTTAGCACCAAGATGGTATGACCTGACCCTACATTTTTATATGGATGATAATTAGTCCTAAATATCACCTGAATATCAACAACCTTTTATAAACCCTACCTGAAGCATTATTTGAAACTAACGACCCAATTAGATTTGATGATATTATTAACCATAAAATGTTTAATTATCTTCCAAATATATAACTAACCCATCTCTTAAATTCAATAGGTCTCCCATATCAGTAATATTGTAAAACATTTATAAACTGGTCACCGATAACTTACACCACATCACTAATACTACGTGACCTCAGTAATCACATCATTAAGTCTAACATAACATCATCCCACTTCAACTAAATAATGGTAAGACGTTGAAGGTGACCTATGAATTTTTTCTTATTATCCATTATCAATTTATTGGTGATGTATCATGATTCGACCACTACCACTAATTTATTAATCTAGAGCCATAAATATAGACTAGAATGTCAATGTACATATTTGGTAAACTCTAAGTGAACAAAACATCTTGGTTCATGTTAATACCATAACAACTCCTCATGTATTCTTAGGTAGACTATAACATGACCTAGAATATTTAAAATTTCATAAGCATTTAGAGAATAATTTATAAGTAACTCCCCACCATGTATATTTTACCTCATTAATAGAAATTATGAGTTTGATAACTCACTCTCCATCACCTAATCAAGGAGTGAGGATATAATTCATTCTTAAGTAGTAACAACTCTAATATAATATTACTAGACATTGAGTAACATATCAAGGAAAAATGTTCTTCAGCTGGCACTCACTTCAAACCACCTTCACAACCAATAAATATATATTCACACTCAATGAATCAGAAATGACATGACAATTTATTGGTTTATAATTCATGTTAAATTAAAAGTACTACATATGTTCGAACCACCTTATTTGATAATGGGTCAGGTAATAATGTGAATAAATATTCTTTAATAACTTATGGATAGTGCACAACAACAAATAATACACCTTTATGGTAGTGATGAAAATATACTAGTGTGTACACTATTACTAGTAACTCTAGATCACATTTAATGTAGTTTCACTCATATAAAATCAAATTTATAAAACCATAAGTGATTAATAATCCTTATTGTATTAGAAGATCCTTGATCCTAACTCTTAATACTTCACAATAAAATGTATACACTTTACCTGCATCAGGTAAGGTTAGTATTGATGCATCCATCAACCTCTTTTAAAATCCTAGAAGTGTCTCTCATTTGGTTGTACCACATAAACATATCCCATTTCATGGTTAGGTCCATCATGGACACTGGAAAAAAAGAGAAAAATTGAATCAACCTTTGATAGTAACCTACCAACCATGCGAAACTATGGATCTCAATGTCATTCATGGTTTCCCCAAATTAAAATATTTATTAGAAATTCTTATGGTATTTAAATAATCATACATCAGATATCACATGCCCCAAGAAGCATAACACCCTAATTCAAAACTAATATATTGAGATCATAGTAAACCTTTTGTTCTCTCTAGATATATTAAACATGATCTCTATAATGTGATCATGGACTTCCCAGGACTAGTAGTGTAACAAAATATTACAAAAAAATAAACATGAATGAATCTAGATATAGTTGGAAGACCATATTTTTTAGGTCCATTAACAAAAACAATACATTTTTTCACACTACAGGACATCATGAGATACTCATATAGTCCATACCTTCTCTTGAATGAAATTTGTTGAATATCTAAAGGACTCAAAGGAAATTGGTGATAAGTAGATCTTATATCAATCTTGGAAACCAATTGACACATATCAGCTGATTGAAAAAATTATCTATATAAGGAGTAAGATATTGGTACATGATCAACAGTTTGTTCAGTCTCTGATAATATTCACATAATCACAATGACCCATCCATAATCTTTTTGAATAAATATAAGACCATCCATAGGGGATGTACTTAAGAGAATGATTCCTTTTTCTTTTACAGTTCTCAATACAAAATTGTATCTCTCTATGATCTTAAGGATCCATCCAATCTAACAGAATTGATATGAACTCTATACTTGGAATCTACCCGATCATAACAAGATCTCCCTCTCAAGTGGAAACCCACGGAAATTGTTATTAAGGAAATCTTGAAAATGTTCAAAATTAGGAAGAAATATTATCTCTCTCATCATTCCATATCCCAAAACTACTATAGAATGTTGGAATGATATTTCCCCCAACTACCCATGGTCAGGTCTCAGACCACCTAATTACTATCCCAAAATTCTGATGTAGGTATAACAATCACTCTCTATAGATGTGAATGATACTCTCTGAGTGATATAGTTGATCTGTTCCTGATATCAAGTCAGAAATTCCATTAATAGGATCACATAGAATCTATTAATCTCTAAAATAGTTTTATCCCAAAGGAACATATATCCACTAATCACAACAACACACATTGGACAGCTGCTGATACCGTCCAACTATACCACTAAGGGGGTATCGTTATACATGAAAACATAACGATACTATATATCTTACCCCAAATTACAAAAAAACTGAGTAGAGATTAAAAGGTATGATTTATCTATATAAAATAATTAATATTGAAGGGAAGAGTCCATTAATGGGTTTTTACACTAAATGAACCAATATTTCATGGTGGGTTAGACCATGCCATGGTTTATCTATGTCAGCACAAGGACATAGTGTAATACACAATGTTGTGATGGTTTTTTATTTCAATTATCATAACAGAAATTAAATTTATATACTATAGGAAAATTAAGCTAATTGATGGGTCATTTTCAATAGCCCATAATTCTACATAAAATAGTGTCTTAGGTTGAATTTTTGTGAAATGAATTATTGGATGTCGTAAATAGTGTTTTTTGCGATGGTTGTTAGTGATAAAATAGAATTTTATCATGAATTGTATTGGATAAAATGTGCACGTAGTGGTAAGGGAATTTTATTTATGATGAAATTGATATTTACCTTGCAAATAACCTTTATGGGAAATAACTATTTATGAAAAAAATTGATTCTGTCGCATATAGAGTAGCTTGAAGAAATTATTTGTAAGTAAATATTGATTTTGTTGAAAATACATCTTTTCTCATGGACTCTTTGCAAAAAAAATTACTTTCCTTCATATAAAATTATTTATGGATAAATCAAAAATCAACCATAAATAGTTCAGACATAAAAATGTTATTCGCTGCTCAAATATTCCTTCCATCACAAATAGCACTGTTCGAAGGATAATATATGGTGAAATTTAAAATTTGACAGAAATGTTTTTTGGAGTATTGTTTGTGATGAAAAGAATCCATTGCAATTTTTTGGATAAGCAGGAAAAATGTTTATGATGATGGATTTTTGTGACATATGACATATCCATCCCAAATACCCATCACAAATAAATTATTAATTATAAAAATTTTAACATCAAGGTTTTGTTATGATGAAATCATCTATCACAAAAATCCCATTACAAAAGATTCATTAACTAATTTAGCATGCACTCTCTTCCTACATCTTGTGTGAGAAAACGCTGAATCCACTCATTTCTCATGTGAATCTCCCACATTTTCCCTTCAAATTTTTTATTTATAATCTAGACGTTATTTTGAATATTTATGAATTACAATTCTTCCATATGATATCTATATTCTACTATAATGGTTTTTAGAATGAAAATTTACCATTCAGTATAATAAAGTTTAAAGTTATGCTTTTCAACATTATGCTAGTTATTATTTTTTTCATTTAATTGTTTATTAACTACATAGGTTTTTAGTTCATTTAATTTATTTGGTATTCCTTATATCTGAATGGTTCCTTTTTAGTTTTTTAATTTTTTATTTCATTACAAATAATATATTTATAAATTATATTTTATTTTTTAAATATAATATTAGAAACTAATTAAAAAACATTACTAAAATTTATTTTTGTGACTAAGAAATTAATCTAATGTAGTAAATGTTTGTTATAATTAAGAAAAATTAAAAAATTGAGAAATATTTTAATCTAAATGAATACTAAATAAAACATTAGTAGTCATTAATTATTATAAATTACTATAAACAATAAAAATTGTTCTAAAATAGAAAATATTAATTATAATATGGAAATAATAATAAAACTATAAATAACTAATGTAGATAATGATATAAATTATTTTAAATAATAGAATAATAAATAATATTAAAAAATAACATATATGTTACTTATTAGAAGTTAATGCATAATTAATAATTTAACATAAAATAATATAAAATAAAGAATAATAAAAAATTCGTATAAATTAATATAAAATAATTTACATTAGTATAAATGATAATATATTAGTGTAAATTATATTGAATTAAAATAAATTATTATATATTATAATATATGCTTATAAGTAATAATAAAATTAAATAAATTGGTAAAAAATAATTAATTTATTACATTTATTATAAATAAGTATAAGTTGAAATATATTACATAAAAATGTTTTAATTTAGTATAAAATCATAATTATATTAGTTTAAATTATTATATATTATAATGAAATGGTTAAATTTTTATATATTATTATTAATTTTTATAAATTGGTATAAATTAATGTAAATTGTTATAAATTAGCAAAAAATAAATTCACTACATTTAATAAAATAAATATAATATTTTATTAATAATTATAAAATAAATTAGTATAAAAGGTGTTATAATTTAGGATACATTAAAAAATTGTATAAAATAAGGAATATATTAGTGTAAATTAGTATAACATAGCCTAAATTTCTAAAAGTTGCTATTAATAATTATAAATTGTTATAAATTATTTAAAATTAGTATAAGTTGGTATAAATTAGTATAAATATGTACAAATACACATGCAACCTAATACATGAGTGGATCAACCCTTGTTAGTAATTTTTTGGTGGACCAAAATGCCCTGATGGGATTAAAAACTACTTATTAAATGTTTCACATCTAGTGACTTATTATATTATATGAATGGAAGTCATGTTCCCACATTCATTGTTTGCTTCCTAAATATGCTTCATTTATTCCACCTTATGTGTGATCTTATCCTCCGACACTCATGATAGAAAAACCTCACTCCTTAAAAACTATTTTTTGTTTAAATTTATAAATCCATAAAAATATTTAAGCAATAATATTTTATAAAATACATTACAAATAATAATTAATGTAATATTTATTGAAAATAATTTGCGTCAGATTTTTTATCATTTTATATAATTGACTAATTATAATTATATTTTTTAAAAATTATGGGATCATGAATTAAATATTAGTTTTTATTATGAGATCAGATATAGAACATGTATAATCACCATATATTGAAGAGTATTAGGAGATTGTTTTAGCTTAGAATGAGATTATTCATTCCATACCGAGATAGCTGGAAAGGAATTGTTAGAAGGAGTAGCTAAATTAGTATCATCAGAAAATGATGAAGTACATGTGATGACATGCGCATGGTTTATGGATGGATTTTCCTCCACTAAAATCTTTACCACACCCACCACCCCCTTAGTGACATCATGGTCTATTTATTTGGAAAACATATAAAGTTCTCAATGGTTATTATTTTTTCCATGAAAGTTTTATATATTCTAATAATTTATTTATTTATTTATTATACCTTATTCATGATGGATAAATATTTTTGTTGTAAAATATTATTTGAGATGGAATATTAATACTACTAAAAATAGTTTTTTCTAAAGTAAAAGGCTTTCTATTATAATTAAATTTCATTTTAGGATAAATATTCCTTTCATTAAAAAATAGTATTATCATTATATATATATCCATTTTAAAAAATTTAATTAGTGACGTTCTATCATAAATAGAAATTATTCTGATTCAATTTTCCATAACATATTATTTTCAAACAAATCCCATCAAAAATAGCCATTTACAATGGGATTTCATTGAAAATAACACATCCCAAATAATGTAAAATTTTATACTATTGGAATTGATCATATTCATCTCCTTTTTCAATCACTATCAATTATTCTTCATTTGATGATGATTATGATGGTTCAGATAACATTACATGGTCATAAGAAAATTAATCAACCAATATGAAATTTTACTCAGGATTCTTTCCACGAAATCATGAAACTACACTATTTATTGTATTTCACAAAATTTGTGGTCAATCAGTATGATCTAACACATTACTTCTTTTCTCGATGAGCACCACATGTGAAAATTCATGCAACTTATTTCTTAGAATAGAATAACAGGAACTACTCTCTCTTGCCACATGATAGTGTACACAGAGATCAATTCATAGTAGTGACATCCTCATGTATACTATCAGGATAATTACTCTTTATTTGTACTCAATATGAAATTAAGAAAGGTCACATGAATAATAAAATTACTAACCTGGACCGTGGAATTACTATCCCACGGAAAAAGATCACTACATGATGCTCATGATTACAATAAGCATCAAGTACCACACAAATACACACTTTACCATGTGGGTTTTTATTTAAAATAATAGTCCTAACTAAATCAAATAGATTTCAACTGGAACATCTCAAGTAGAAAATAAAATATGATTTTTACCAATGATGATTTACCTCAGAGAGCACTACCTCAACTTGGATATCCCACTTAATAATTCTTTATGTATTGAATCTATGATTAGGACATGTTGAAAAGTTCACTAGGCTTATCGGCCTATCCAATTATCTCACTATAAAAGAGAGAGGTAAACTGAGACCAATGGGAAACATTCATGTTCTCGTGCATGGTACCCATTTTTATACTACCCTTAATCATGACGTGAAACCGAGAACACTAAAATAAGGTTCCATGTTTCATGTATTTAATCAATTCTCATTTATGATGACATCTAAAGAATATATTGTATAGAGGATGTCGACTACCACTTGTTAAATAAATTTTTACAATGAAGATTATTTACCTGATTCCACATAGAATAATTTAAAAAATAAATTATAATTTCATTTTAAACATTTAATCATTATTTTTCAACCTTGAAATTATCACAACTGGCTTTGAGAAAGGAAATTTCAATTCCCATCAATAGAAGAAAACATCATTTAGGTTGTAATTAAAATTTTAATTATTTGAAACAAAAATATTAATTATCAAAATTATATGAAATTATTTTCACATATGAGAAGGTATTGCTTCAGTAACATGTCACGTACATTTATTTATAACCTATATTAGTGGATACTAACACAATAAATAACCATCACACATAGCATGAATATACCTCACATGGGTAAAATCCCTAAATAAGTAAACTAAATGTTTCTTACTTGGGTCCCTCCATTCCGACCTAGGTCCATCATAGTGAAAACCAATAAGAGTTGTTTTAATAAATATTAATTACACACATAGAGGTTTTATCACATAAGAAAGATTCCTTGACAACCCTACTTAGGTCCAGTGGGAATTAAAAATAAAGTAATATGGTTCATCAAGCCCAAATTAAAAAGGTTAAATCTTTTATAAGTTTCTATTTACATTATCATTTAAAAACTAACATTTTCCCATATGAATTAAAATTCAACTTACATTTATAACTAAAATTTTATTGTTTTATAAACCATCATTCCCAAGTTATAAAGTTAGTTACTTTATAGGTTTCAATTGTAATTCATATAACTAGAACTGTGTTTTTACCTTCACTATCTGAAGATACTAAGGTTATAAATAATTATATTTTTATATATGATATGGTTTTGAAATTGTTATTGTTATCCATTTAATCACAATGATAAATGTATCTTCCCATGAAACAAATGGTCTATTGCTCAAACATGTCTTAATTGGTTAATTAAGGTTTCAATGTCAAGATAATTGGAAATAAACATTTAGGTTGATAGAGAAACATTAATTACCAATCATATATAATTTTTATAATAATAATTACAACATAGAGAAATGAATGATAGTATAAAAGAAAATATACCTCACAATAAAAGAAAATTGGTAATAATGATAAACATCACCCAAGAAGGTATACAAAGAAGTGTGATGATAAATCACACAGGCATGGAATACTTGTAATCATGATGAATAATTACCTTATCTTGGTACATAGATAAAAATGATTCTAAATCACCCATGGCACATTCAACATGTATAAGGCTGTCAAGACATGTAATCTAAAAATCAAAGAATATACATGGAATGTGAATCTCTATGCATATATGATTATTCATGTTACAATACTTCCATTCCATATCAGTACATAGGTAAACCACTATAAATTCCAAAAATTTGTAGTAGTTAAATTAAATCAATTAATAAATCGATGAGAATTATCAATCAAAAGTAATAAAATAATTTATGAACAACAGTCCAATCCCTGAAAACATGATATTTATGTTGTGTGTGGGTTCTCTAGATCCAAACACATGCTATTTACCTAGTGATGAAACATTAATAGTCTCTTGTAATTTTTTTTAATAAAAATGAATAATACACCACTGATACCACATGTAGTATCTCTATTGTGATTCAATAATATGTAACCGAACATGACTGCCACCTAGCCTCAAGATCTCTTACCCATATGCTAGAGGTGGCAGACTAGATGTTTAGGTCTAATTGTGGTATGGTGGAGAGAATATTCTTTCATGGTTAGAGTGTCACAACATTTTATACAATTAATCAATAATATACAAAAAATACTAACAAATCAATGGTAGATAATAATTATTGAAAATCAATAAATAATGAATATATGATCGTATAAGAACATTAAAACACTATACATTCAATATGTAATAAACATTATAAATAATGAAGATAAAAATCCCAAAATTTATATCTGCATCATCATCCTGAGAACATGATAAGTCTTGGGCTCCAATGCTCCCATTTACATGAGTAACATCACATAACATGATCCAGGACCCAACATGATACTAGAGGATATATTTCTGTACTAAATGAAGACCCGATCATGGAGTGAGATATAATTATTATGCACCTATCAATGAAATAAAATGAATAAATGATTATTAATATATAAAAAAATGAAATTTGAAGGTATAATATATACATCATTGAATAAAAAATGTAATCGATTAGAGCTCAGGTTCCACATTGAAACACGACCAATGATATCTTCTTTGGCCTAATAAAAAATTTATCTATAAAAGTATCCCATTGTAAATATATAAAAATTATTTATTTATATATGTGAATTATTTATGTACATGAATATGTATTCATATATATATATACACATGCAAGACTACCTAGGAAATGATGTGTAACCACGTAATCCACATATTAAAAGAATGATAATATAAGAGTCGCTTATCTAATTAAGTTTTCAACAAAAACATCTAAACTAGGGGGTATAACCATGATCTTAAAATTTAATAATATATATAGGACTCGAGGTAATATCGTGACATCATTGTATAAATGTGATCATGTTGGGAATAAATCTAATTTTTCTGATGATCCCATTTATTGTTTTACTACCTTGGAATCCATGTATCTCCCATGGTATAATGTAAATCATTTAACTAATGAGCCGATCCAATTTGTTCCATATAATATACCCATGTTTTGATCTATGGACAATTATAGTTCATTTAACTAATGATATTATACAAGTCATTCCACATAAAGAACCCAACTATCACCCATGAAGTGACAGAATTATAGTAATGTCAAATCACTCGCATGGTGATCTACAAAAGGTGCCTGAGTGTTTATCATGGTAAATTTATTCTCAATAAGCCTATGATCGTATCCATGGTGTTACAAATAATGAACCCGGGTATCAGTCAAGGCATACCAAATTCAATCTCCTGATGATCCCATATATGGATTGAAGGAACCCATGTATCCCTTAAGGATAAAATTTAAGACATCTAGCCAATAAGACCATTAATTAATACATGGGAAACAAAGTTTCTCTCACAGTGTGATATAATTTATCTAACCATTCAATATTATGTAAAAAGTAATTAAATGTACATATGCATGTTGTACAATAATAATATTATGAATAAAAAAGAGGCAATATCCATAGGAATGCCATTTAATAGTTCCATAATACAATCTAGAATATTCCATTAGTAATTAATTAAGAAGTAAACAAGAAGTTTTATGTCGTTTATCTCATCAAATAACTACATTTTGTTTTCCCTTTTTCTTAATAAGACAGTGAACCTCATATGTGTTTTAATTAATATATAGGGAATCATTATTTTACCAAATCTATTAATACAAAGTAAACTTCTTTAATTATAGTTAATCCAACAAAACACTAAGTAGATTAAAATGTTCTATGGGATTTATAATCATAATCATTTATAAAAACACAACACATTGGTTGAGTAGTTTCCTAGAAATTGAATACAAGTCATGGAGAATGAACAACATACACTAATGTGGTGGTTCGAGTTTAGGTGAACATCCTACAATGGTTTAACTAATTAAATAAAATCTATCCCTTATAAGGCGTTAGGTTCTACATAAATAATTTAACACTTAAAGCGAGATACATATATATTAAGGCGAGAGACACAAAAAAATATTTTATAAATAATTCATCCTTTAAGGGAAAATACATAGACCACCTACCTCATAAATAGGATTATTCAATATTCCAATAACATTCATTGATTCCAGCTAGAATGAGAGAAATTAGAATAATTGTAAAATGTCTTGAGAAAGGTTCATATGAGCTCACATTGAAATAAAATTAAAATTTGATTGATTAATGAAGAAATTTTTAAAATGTAATTGCATACTAACCATTATAATTCCAATGCATCCAATGATGATCGATTCCATTTTTGAATGATGGAGAACCATGGATGTCTTGGAGGAGGCCAAGAGGAGCTTCATCGGCTACTTGGAATGGGAGATAAGAGGGTGAAAATGTATAGTCTTTTGGTTAAATAATGCGGGAAAAAATGATTAAATTACAATGTTAAATTAGGTTATTGGTTTTTCACATGGATTGGAAAAACTATACCCCAACCACGTAGGCTCCTTGCCTAATTTTCACTAAATGTGTGGGATACACACATAGTATTGAAAATTGTGCATTGCCTACGCATCCCTATACAGTTTACAGTAACACCCCACATAAGAATTAAACCACCTGTTCATTTTTAAAGTAACTTTTCTCCACCTCTTAATATGCTTCATGGTTGATCTACATCGGCACTACTAACCATGCGCCAACCATGCACCTCATTCCACTTCATCAAAAAATAGATCATTATACTCTAAAAAATCCCGAGACACTCTTGAGACTCTACTAAACATATGATTCACCTTGAAAGCCTTAAACACCATTAGAACATAAAATTTTAATCATCGAATTCATATATTTAAATTTTTGGGGTCAGTTTTATATTCATCTCATCCACCAAATGAAAAGTTAAAATTATCCGTGAAATTTCATTTTTTTCAAAACATGGGGTTATAAAACCTCCCATCCATATAAATTAATATTCCTCAAAATCCATAGTGAAAACCCAAATATCCACCCAACTTAATCAGGTCATGAAACATCCAATGAATGGCCCTATTTCATTTTAAATTCCAAATTCACTTTCAATCATTACATTTA
Organism: Viscum album; assembly: GCA_963277665.1. Lineage (NCBI taxonomy): Eukaryota > Viridiplantae > Streptophyta > Magnoliopsida > Santalales > Viscaceae > Viscum > Viscum album. The sequence continues at coordinate 1,416,226,399 of OY728141.1, read as the reverse complement.
ACACATGGTACTGAAGTTGTTTAAATTAAATCCCATTCTAGACTTTAAAACTAATACATAATGACAATAATTACATGATCCCATTTATCTATATACATGATCAGGACATAAAAAATATCACCAACCATCCTATAGTGCACTCCAATATATGTTCTAACATTTAATGACCAATTATGAGTCATGGTATCTACACCATCATAATTAAATATTTAAAAATTGCCTTATAATTTTAATGATTCTCCTAGATTGTTTGTCAATTTTATTAAAGGAATAATTCTCAATCGACCTTGTTTATCTTGGTCCCAACAATTTTACATGAAATGCCTCTGATGACCTTTTCACTACACTCACCTCATTATGTTGACATGTTGGAAAAATTTCCTCATTGACCGCATTCAATCAACATGGGGATAAGAAATTCAAGCCACTATTAGTCAAATAACCTTTATTTTTTGCTTTTGTTTTTTTAATTAAATTTTACACTGTAAATTTACATTTTATTTCCAAAAACATTTAGGAAAATTGATAAACCACACAACCCTAAACACAAACTAGATCAAAACGGGAAACATCCACAAAATAAAACAAATCAGAACAACCACAAACCAACTTGTTCAGCACAGAACAACATATCATAATACCCATACTCATCGCTGCATCCCACACAAGACTCCAATTCTACCGTAGCCAATTCCCACTTAGAGGACAATTTATGTCACCTCATGAAGTAATTATTTTTCTCAAAGTTCCTTGCCTGATCTAGTAAAGGTTGCACTGGGCAAGGTTTCTGGATCAAGTTGTCATTTTTGACGGCAAGAATCACACATTTGTCCCACTTAAGGGAAGATCTTGTAGAAATCGTTCACGGGAGGTATGATTAGTCTTTACATGTTAATCATCATAGAGTAGCAGATAGAGTTCCTTCACACTTCATCAGCCTATTGGTCAAATATCCTAAAGAATCATATTTTTAACATTTAATACCTTCTGAACCAAAACCTGGTATATTCAATCCCAAGCACCTAGAGAATTCATTGATCATGCTCACTTAATATCGTAACCAACATTCAATGAGGTATCTAGAAAAAAATATCATTTAAATTATCATGAAAATTCACATCTATAGGTGTATATATGATCCAACACCCTAAGACTATCCACTATATCCATATAAAATGATCTGGATTAAAAGTTCAGGGTAACCGCAGAATCAAATACCGGTGTCCTTAATCTCATCAAAGGTATTCCATTTTAGGAGTATTCAAGTGAGACCTCAATACATAGCCAATGAATATATGTATTGAATCACTAACAAATCCCAAAAATAGTATCATTCTTTGTGATAGTGCTAAATAAATAGACAGTTTCCATGAGTTCCTCCAATGTCATCCTATACGAGAATCCCAATATCAGTTAGGATAAACTACACCTTTATTATTAACCATGCTCGTATAGAGAAACTATTAAATTGTATATTATTGACCCAAAAAGGTATTTAATTTCATTCATTATATCACCATATAACAGATTCTCTAATAGTGTACCCTAGATGATGTCATCATTAGGGGCCTGATAGTCACTAAGACAATAGTACAGTAACAAGACACCAAATATTACCAATAATACTTGAGACACATCATTTATATCAATGATGAAGTACCCAGCATGGTTTTAAAAAAACCATATCCAACTTCCAATAAAATGAATCGAGGAACCACTACTGACTGAAATATATTAAAGGAGCATAGATGCACTTATTGACACATCATCATTTCTTGAACGCCTTCCTTACTGATGGGGTATTTCATGATTGTTCCAATAACCACCATCATAGTATAAAAATTACTTATGGTGTCCTCAAATGACACACACACATCTATAAAATTTATCATCATGATATATAAAAAATAATTACGTTCTTTAACAGTGTTACATTCATGGTTCTCTCATGCTCCCTAAATCAAAATCTAGCATCAAGGCTTGAACCAAACCTATAAACAGGTTTTCTATTAGGAATTATATGATGGACTATAAAACATGAACTACATGCCTCATGGGATTTCATATTCCGTGATAACTATTTTCCAATTGTATTTCACAGTTTTTCTCCCTCTATTTGGAAGGGTGTGCTGAAACACATTCAGAATGACACTCCCTAACATTGGATTGTCCAAGTAATTATTTTATATGAACAAAAAATATTCCAATGGAAAATAATCCATCCACCACAAAACACATGTTATGATTGTGGGAAACATGTATATAAAACATTATAATTGATGTGACGTGAAAATACATCCATATAAAAGTGTGCTAGATAAGACTTAAAATAAAAAAACCAACTTCTTCTAGTGGTGTTAGAAGGCTAGCTCATTTAACAAACATCATTACCAAGTAGTTAGATAAAATAATTTCACTAATGATCAGGTCACTATACACTGAAGAAGACCCATGAATGTACTCATCCCGTATATTGGTCTTTTTCAAAGAAATCCTTAAATCACAAGTTTTAATGTAGTTTTTTCATTTTCACTCAAATACTATTATTTAATGAATCTCTTCTTAACTCGATGAGAACCATATGTAAAAACACATAATAATATAGTATCAAAATTGTGTAAAAGGGAATATGCATTAGTTGAATGAGATAGAATACAAATGGATAAATTATGAGTTGGGTTATCCATAAAACTACTATCAGGATGAGAATTTTCAGGTCATTCTCCATCATAAAAGAAGAGAGGTCCCATGACCATGAAAATAGTTGACAGTAAAAGAAGAATGCCTAACCCACCACGCTAAGGCACTACATGATGCTCATTATTCTAATAAGGACCCATAAGTACATAACTACCCACCTTACACATGGGTAATTTTGTAAGCTAATAGTTCTACCTAACTCAAAAGGCCCCTGAATGACACATATTTTCTAGATACTATTTGAAATCACTTACCAATGCAAATTTACCTCAGAGGGAGATCCATCAGTTGGCCTATCCCCTTAATAATACATAATGTGTTGAATCTATAATTAGGTCATCCTAAAATGGTCACTAGGCTTACCGGAAGAATCTCTAAGCTCACATTAAAACATAGTGGTCAACTATGACATATTGGAAACATCTATGTTCCCATCCAAGGAATCATTTTTTAAACAACCCTTACATAAGAGTTCAAACTAAGACTACCTCATTATGGTTTTAGGTTTTGGGAATTTCATCGATGGTCATTTATAAAAATATTTAAAATAGATCAAGTATACAAGATATCATTGAATATTTATGAATGAAAAATATATTAAACACATTATATTAACTCACACCAAGTATTAATATAAATATTACCATATAATTTTATTTTAAATCTTTAATAATGCTTTATTTAACCTTGTATTTATCACAAATGGATTGATAAACTAAAATTTAAACTCCAAGATATATAGTAAAACACACATTTGGTGGAAATTAACATTTTAATTAAAGGAAGACTCAAAATAATAATGTTCAAAATATGATAAAAGTTAAGTTATCATTTATAAATTGTGTGGTTTAGTAATATTACACAATAAATCTATCTGTATCCCATATATGTGGAAAGTAAAAACTAAAATAACCGTCTTACAGTGCAATAATAAACCCCATGGGGCCAAGAACTAAATCAATAAGATAACAGAAACCTACGAGAACAACAGGAAAAATGGGGTTCTGAAGTGGGTTTTGTGGATGATTGGAAAACCAATGTTAAATATTTCAGGTAAATGCTTTTCACTATAATTTTCAAGCATCGGTTCATAAAATTACTGCTAACTCTTTTTTTTATATTTATATTTCATTTTTTGGGGGTTTTAGTAGTTGTTTTTTTAATCATCCTGTAATTTAGATTTTTTATTTTAAAATAATTATATAAATATATTTTTAATGACATGCTTTGAAAACTGCTATGAAATGGTGGAATTTTTTAAAAACCCGCTGATAATTTACAAAAAAAGAATAATAAATAATAAATATGAAATACAAATTTATTATTAATAAATATTAATTATTATTTATAATCATTTAGATTTTTTATAATTTTGTTTAATCATAATGTGTTGATCATTAATAATATATACTTATATTTTAATATTTATCCAAAACATAAATTAATTCCTATATATGTTGAAAATTATAATTCAGTATCAAATGACTATAAATTTTGATCCAGGGATCTATTTTTTCTCCACAACCCATCAAATCAGACCCTATGAAATGAACTAAAATAATAATTGGTAATAATTTATTAATGATTAATAGAATAAAATTTATTATAGTTTTATGAAAAGTTGAAAATCAATCTAGACCTGTAAATGTTCATAAATTTTGATATGGGTGTCCTTTTGGGCTCCACCTTATATCAAATCAAATCCTGTAAGGATATCTACACCTAAGTTACCCAGGGGAACCTTGATCACATTATTCATGTCAAAAGTGGAATAGAAGGCCTCCAAATCCGGAAATGATATCTATGATGTAGCTATTTATTATTTATTATTATATCTCATTTATTATTATTTTTTATTATATATAATTTAAAATCATTTAACTTTTTTATTGTTATTTGAAATTTAAGGTCATTTATTATTTTTATTATTATTATTATTTTTTTATTAGTTTTTATTTATTCATTATTTAATATTTTTTATTCAATAATTTGAATGTAATAGATATTTAATTATAAATTATTTATTAATTATTTATTACTATTCAATTAATTAATTAATATTTATTTATTATTCATTTATTATATATTATTTATTATTTATTATTTAAAATAAGTTTTTTATAAATTTTTATTTATTTATTTTATATTTATTATTTAATTATGCCTTTATTTAATAATAATTTATTTTTTATTAATTACATCATAGATATTTATGTAATATTTTTTTAATTATTAATTATTAATTATTAACTGATTGTTTATTATTTTTTATGAATTGAGTATTTATTTAATATTTAGTATTTTTATTTACGTGTTATTTAATTAATATTAATTTATTGGTTATTGATTATTGATAATTTATTATTTATTATCTATTATCATTTTGAATAGATTATTTTTTAATAATTTTTTTTATTTATATTTTAATTTATTTATTATTTATTTATTTATTATTTCTCTTAAATTTAATTATTATCTAATTGTTAAGTATTTATTATTTTTTTAATAATTATTTATAATAATTTATTAGATATCTATTATCTATTATCTATTATTCATTAATTTATTTCTTATTGCTTATTCTTTATTATATATTCATTATTTATTTTTATATAAAACCATTAAAGGTTTATATCTCAATATGTATAAGTATATTGTATACTTTATACTCAGTGGATGAACAAATTGATGGAATAGTAAAGTATTTTCTGTATATCCATGATGTAAGGGGATCAAATCAATCATAGTGAAAATATATACTTGATTTATGCATGGAATGCATGACATGCATGGAATATTCTAGCATAGTTAGATAAATAAATATGTAATTATAAGTAAACAGTAATAAGTTAATAATAATAATTTATAAAAAAGAAATAATAAATAAGTAAAAATTAACAATAAATAATGAATAAATTCTAATTAATATATAATAAATATGAATAAAGAAATAAATAATAATAATAAATAATAGAAATAATAAACAATAATAAATAATAATAATAATAATAAATGATATGATTCATAAATAATAAATTATAAGAATAAATAATTGATAAATATAATAATAAATCATAATACATAGTGATATTTAATTACATAAATATATAAATTCATTACAAAAACAAAAATATGAAATATAACAAATCAAAAAATACCAATAAAAATTTTACCACTAATGATTTAGCAGCAGTTGAAAACACAGCCATAAAAACAACGTGAAATAAAAATCTTTTTCAAAAAAAACGACCGAAAAATTATTCTAGACACAAAAATATGCTTCACTTTTAGAAATCAGATCACATCCTTTTGTAATGGTTAAAACCACTGATAAATGACAATAACCCATCAGGAAATGCTGTTTTTTTATGTGTAGGGTCCCGTCATTCCATCCAAATTATATTCAGTGAAACAAAATATCAGTTGTTTTATTAAATATTAATTACACACATAAAGGGTATATCACATAAGAAACATGGCCCAACTGATCTACTAGGATCCAGTTTTACATTTAGATATTTAGTCATATGAATCATCTTGCCCAAATATCAAATGTACAATCCTTTTCAAGTTGAAATTTATATCATTATTTAACAACTATTTTTCCATATGAATTACTATTCAACATAATATAAGTATCATATTTCCATTAGATGAATTACCATTCCTAAATTATAATTGTGCATTCCTTTGAAAGTTAAAATTTGATTTCATTTAACTCAAACCATTTTTCTACCATTTGGTATCAGAATATAACATGTTCATATATAATGATGATATTATATGGGGTATAATTTATAAATTGTTTTTATAACCAATTTAATCAAAACTCTAAATGTTTTAGCAAATGTAACCACTGGTCCACAGGTCAAACAAATAATAATTGGATAATTAAGGTGTCACCATGAAGCCATATGGGGAAAACCAATTAGGTTGATGCAGATACATTAATAACCAATCCTATATCATAATTATAAAAATCATGCTAGGATAGAGCAATGAATGAGTGTCGATATTTATTGATACCTCGTAAGTAAATAAGACCTGTAAGCATGGTAAAAATGTCCCATACATGTATATGAATAAGTATGATGATATATCACAGAATCATGGAATACTTATAAGATTGACGAATAATTACATTCATATGGTGTAAAGATAAACATGCTGCTAAATCACACATGCCACATTCAACATGTATCAAGCAGTTAAGCAGTCCAATCTACATGTCATGGAATATGCATGGAATGTGAATATTTATGGTCCTATTATGATGAATGTGAGAATACTATATTTAAATATCCAGAAAAGGTTAAAACATTGAAAATACCATAAATCAGTGGTAGTGGAAATACATCAATCTCTAACGGTGAAATATCAATCAACTGTAATAAGAAAAAAATATGAACCACAGTCTCATCCCTAGGAACTTTACCTTTACCTTATGCATGTGGATGAGGGACCCAGATATGATCTGTTTACAAAGTTCTGAATCATTTATTGTCTCATGAATACCAACAAAAATAGTACTATAAATAAAAAATAAACCTTTGATACCACTTTTAGAATCTTTGATTTGGGTCACTAATAATTATCCCAACCTGAGTGCCACCAAGCCTCAAGCATGACTCCTCATATTTGATAGACATCTGACTAGTAGAAAGGGTGTAATAGTTCTATCATAGAGTGACTATAACCTCTTGGGAAGAGTTACACATCAATATATTCAATAAAGATAAAATATAATGAAATAAATAATAATTTGGTGGAAGATATTAATAAATGAAAATCAGTTATTAATGAATAAATGATCTTGTATGAACATTCTACAATGTACATCAATAGTCATAAAATATATAATACAAAACAATATTAATGAAAAAAAAATTCTAAAAGTTATGTAACTATTATCATCCTAAGCATCAACTATGTAATGTGCTCTAAATGTCCCATATACACGAGTAATAGCATGTAGCATGATTTGGTAGATAACATGCATCCAGTGGATCAATTCTGGTACAAAACAGTAGACTGAAAATGGTGTGAGATATTCTTAGTAGGACACCACAATTGACATAAAATGTAATCTATTATATAAATGTAAAATAAATTATTGTGAATGTATAATAAATAATGCAGTGAATAAAAAATTCAATATGGTCAAGCTCAGGTTCCTCATGGATACCAGACTGACGATACCTTCTATGGATAAATATGGAATGTATCCAAACATGTATGGTACACCCCAAATATTTATATCCTTATATTTTATTCATTACATGGTATTTTATCGTTAGTTTGAGGATTTGTTTTAGTCAGAGAATAAATTATTATGTTTCTGGAAGTTTCATGTGAATTTTTGGCCAATGCAGGGTTTGGGTGCACGGTTTGTCAAATAATATAGATAAACCCAGGTAATCGTGTGGTTGGTGTAGGATTTGGGATAGAACATATTTCATAAATTTTTCATAGTATTTCAATCTATTTGTAAAGGACATATGCTCAATCCTTCATAGGAAGTAGCTACCCCATGGATGGTACACAGTTTGTTAAACTATGTGGCCTAACCGTATGAGTTTCCTAGTCATTAATATCTTGAATTAGCCTTTTTGATCCTCTAAAATTTTAACCATATTTGATGTTTCTCCCCCATCCTATGAAATATGTTCACTATTGGGATTTCATAAACCCATCTGGCATTCTCCCCAACCTCTATTTATGTTCATTGAAGGCCATTATGGGGTGTTTTTTGGATTTATGGTTGATTTATCCTTCCATTCTCCCTTCTCACTCATGATATTTGGGTTTAATTATGGGGTATCCCTCTTGTAAAACCCCTAGGGGTTATGGTTTGTGTGTGACTAAATTTATATTGTATATGGGGATTATGGTTTGTTTTTGGGGGTCTATTCAACCTTCTACGAGAGTTTCATCACATCAGCACCCCATTATGGTAGGTGTTTCTATTATTTTACTTTCTAACACATTCTATTCAATTCTTATGTGTTCTAAATAATTTCAAGAAATTTTTTTTCAGTCTTTAAAGGTTTGTTCTTTATTTATTTTTTTATTACATGTTTTTAATATTTGGTAAAAATGGTGTTTGAAGGGATTCTTTTATTATGCTTTTATACAGATGCACGTAAGGCGATTGTTCAAATTTTATTTGGTCACATTTTATTGAAAGTGTTGTTTTGATGGTATATTTGTCCTTGGGTACGTATTGGTGGTTTTCTTTGGTTTCAATGTGATCCCTATTTGTGGATTTTATTCATTTTGTGTTTTTTACTTATGTGTTGATAAACCGAGCTTGTGTGGTTTACATAAAATAATTTTTTGGTAACATTAGAGATATTTGTGGTTCAATATTTTATGTTGGAATATATATATGTGTCAATAATTTGTGCACATAGATATTCCAATAAATGATAATGGATTCGGATGAATTTTCTCAACTTAGTAATCAGTCTTCAAAACACTTATCAACAATTCTTTATTATTTCTTTCATCAAAACCCAAATTATTTTCTAATGGTTTCTAAATTTCTAAATGAAATTAAAGTTGTATAAAAATATTATTTGAATTCATGGTCCATATAGAAAATTATGAAATGGATGGTTTCAAAATTAAGTGAAATGGTATTTGGAATACTATATTTCAAACTGGTATTTTGTGTTGATATATGAAAATAATGTAGATGCCTCATTAAAGGTATTTTGGTTTTATGATTTTATGACTCATTTGGAAAATGGTATGAATTAGGTGTTTTATTTTGAAAAATATATAATTTGGATCTTATTAGCATTTTAAAATGTTTTGTAAAATTTTATGAATGATTGTGTGATGTAATGGTCCGGTTGGTAATTGTGAATGGTTTTTTATATGATAGGAACTGATATTAAGGAATTTTCCTTGTGGGTTATCATATGGGTGGTGTTGGTGTTGTGGGTAGAAAAGTGCAGGTATAGAAGTTAACGTGAGTCACACATGTGAGGTCCTTCAACATACATAGTATCCTGTTAGCATGATTTTCTTAGGCATCTTTAAGAGTTTTTAGTGGCGGTTTCTTGTCAACCCTGATAAGATGGGTTTGTAACCCATGGATTTAATAGAGCCTTGGTGGGATGTTCCACTAGTGAGGCTAGTTTAGAGAAGCCACTTGGTTATTGACCATGGAGCTACCCTATACACCGGCCAGTGAGTCTGACACATGTATATACATGGGTCACTCTATGGATATTTAAGAAATGCCTATGGTTTATAATTTTTTTTCTTGGTTATTTTCCGATGCATTTGGTATTCTATTTATACTTCTTGTTTCTTTCTTAGTATACCCTGTTATTTATTTATTTTCATTATTTTATCATGGTATTGGTTTTTAAAATGAAAATATGATTTTAAAACTTGGGATGTTGGGTTTAGTGTTTTTAAAAAAATAGAAGATTTATTGTTTATTAAAATTTGAGATTCCTATTGTATATATGTATATAAAACTACTATTAATGGTCTGTTTTCATGAAAGTGGATATATGGATTCTTTGCTGGTTTCCTACTGAGCATTAAATCTCACACCCTACTTCTGTCATTCAATGTTAGTAGACCCGACTAGTTTTGAAGGATTAGGTTTTTTGTATGTGTTCTAATTGATGGACGTGGTCGGTCTTGTGGTTAGTGTGAACAATAGGTCATGTGGAGGTCCTGTAGAATGTTTGATCTCAGTTTGGTAATTTATTTTTACTTTTTTATGATGTACTTTATATAGAAATCAGTTTATATCTATTTATGATCAGTGTTTTGTTATTGTTGGGTGCTCAATTTTTTTATTTTATTTAGTTTATCCTGGTTTATTGAGATGAAATCATTCCAACATTGATTATATTTGATTCCTAGTACTTGTTTCCATCCTGTGAGGATCGTTAATGCCCTTCGCTCTAGGTCTCAGACCAGGTGAGAAGTTAGGTAAGATTTCACTCTAGTATGGTTCATAAAAAAGTCTCCACATATATATATATATATGTGTGTGTGCATGTATATATGTATATATTGTATGTATTTATATATGTGAATTATATATGTACATTCGAATTATCCATATATATAGAAACAATAATATCCATTACTATAGTTATAACCATGGAATCCACATATAAGAAGAATGATACTATATGAATAAATTATTTAATTAAGGCATTGACCAAAAAATCACTTCCAAGGAATATAGAAAAGATCCTAAAAGTATAGCAGTTGTATATGAATCAGGGTAAGCCCATGAAATTATTTTATAAAGGTGACCAGGAATCCAATAAATATAATTTATTCTGTAATTCCATGAATATTATTCATACATGGTAATCCATATACCACTCAAGGTGTATGGAAAATAATTTAACAAATGAGACCATACATGGTTTTCCATTTAAGGAACCCAGGTATAATTTCAATGTCTATTTTAATTCATTTAACAGATTATATTATCCATGAAATTCCATATATCGAACTAAAGTATTTACCCTTGTTTAATATAATTCATTTAACCTCTCATCCCAGAAATTGTATTCTGAATAAGTAATTGAGTTTAACTCATGGTATATGTAGTCTCATCCATCCTATGATCCCATCCAATGTGTTCCACATAATAAACTTGAGTATTAATCTACATGTAGCTAATTCATTCCACCTATTTTCCCATCCATGGAATTTTATAGAAGGAACCCATGTATCACTCATGGAATAATAAAACGCATCCAACCAATGATCCCATCTATGAAATTTCTACTTGAGAAACCAAGGTTTTCTCAAGGAGTGGTATAATTAATCTGACCATTTAAAATAATGTAATGTTGATTTCCACGTTTTTATGCATTCTGTATCAAAATTTGAGTACGAATAAAAAATACCTCATTTCCATAAGCATCCCATATCACAATTCCAGTATACAATCTAGGCCTTTCAATTTATAAGTAATTAAGTAGTCCATGGGATGGCCCAAATAATATATCACATGGAATAACTCCATTGTATTTCCCTTATGTAATATGAAAAACAACCTAATAAGTGATTTTATTACAAAATGATTATTGGTTATCATACCAACTCATTTAATTAAAATTTAACCTCATACATTAAAGGTAATCCAGTACACATTTATTGTGATTAAATCATTCTATGACATTTTTATAGAAACCCAGGATTAATTTATATGGATATTAAAAAAAATTATGAATATATATTAAATTACAAAAACATACACACGAGGACCATAATAGTTTATTCTATTTGGAAACATCAAAAAATAATATTTTAACTCGGTGAAACATATTTTATGTATCCCATAAAGATATTCCCATTTTTTATTCCTACATAAAACCATTCTTCATAACATGGGTAAAGAAAACATAATAAAGGGTGAGATTAGATTCTCTGTACGAGAAAATAAAGGAGATATATAAGCCAAAAATGATAATATGCATATTATAACAAGAGCATAACATATGAAAATCATACTATGTATGTCAAAGACCATAATATCAAGTAATGCAATAAATATTGGAAGATAATAAGACATGAATCATATGATAATACAAAACATGAGTCATGAGAGTATAAAATTAATATAAGACATAGAATTGTGGGATACACATCATCATATACCATTATGAGCATGTATAAATAGAAATTGGTTCACTCATTATGTTAAGGAGATGAAACTAGCACCTCGTATAAATATTTAGACATACAACCTGGTCCACACATATCATCGTGGACAAGAAAGATAAGTCCATGCATAACATTTTGACCATGTATTCAAGTTCATTCATAACATTGTGTCTCTATAATTAGGTTCATACATAACATTATGAACATCTAATAAGGTGTAGGTATAACATTTTGAACATGTAATCACGCTCACACAACCTATTTTGAACATGTAAATAGGCCCGCGCATAACATTTGTACTCATGATTTATCCATCTTTACCCAATGCATTGGAGGTAGATATATGCCCGACCTATCACATAATGAAAAACATTCTGATTTGTGCCACAAAATCATAAAATCCATCATTAAATTACCCATGAAATGAAATTGGTATCATAAACATGTCAACATATCATAAGAAATGGAAAAGAGATAGGTTTCATAATCAATTTTTGGATGTTTGTGGCTCAAAGGACCCATTTATTGAATAAAAGAAGATATCAAAGGGGGAACATACAAATAATCAACGGTTCAAATGAAAAACAAAAGACGACAACCAATAGAAATCAAGGTGCTCAAGATCTGGAATTTATTATATGGTGAGATAAATGACCATCCCAAACGCAAGGATATCACCCCTTCTCTATGTTTTGAATTCTACCCACAATCCCCTTCAATCATCCGAGAGGTCATCATCAATGACCACTTTCAACACTTCAAAATCAGACACACGAACACATTAATGATCTTCATCCTCACTGTATCCTAAGTATATCACATCAATGGAATTATTTATGAGTGATGACTATTATATTGGATTTAACATGAACTTTTCATATTGAAGAAGAACTTTCACCTTTCAAAGAAGAGGTTGCAGTTACCATTGTCAATACACTAGTATCTTGATCAGGCCCTATGACCAAGCTATTAAAATTCAATGATTATTTCTTTTTCATAGGATGATCATCATACCCTATAGTGGATGCAAAAATATTTGTCTTATCATGATTGAGACATTCCCACTTTGAAACTGGATACTTGTTTCCAACATAAGACATGTTAATGGTAGATGTAGACCTTGGTTTTTCTTCATTAAAATGTTCAATGGATGTGTCGAGGGATGAATCATGAGTCCCCCTACTTATACCATGCCCTAGTGTTAGAATTTGTCACTTTGGTGCATTAAAAACACTTAAATTCAGAGTTTCTAGCTTGCTTGGAGTCAAAATCATTGCATCATTACTGTCTCTATCTATCCTAAAAATTGAGTATTTTCTACCCTTGTAATTTAAAACATCCATTATATTAGAATTTGTTCGAGACAACTGAGTTCATGATAGATTCATTGAATTATAAGATTCCATAAAAACCTAGAATTCCCTTAATATATTCCCACTTAGATACAGACCCCCAATATTTAATGCATCAGATTCATTAAATATAATCTGAATTGTAGAGACCAAATCCTTCTAAATTACTCCATTAAGAGAAGGTTTATATTGTGTTTCATTTGGGAAAGTATGATCCCTCTTGGACACACATTATTTTTAAGTTTAATCATTTATATTATTCTTCACTTTATGAAATTTTAAGGAAACCAAAAGCTACTCCAGCCTAATCCTTTCATTTTCCTCATCCAAAGAAGAAAATTAATTCTCAACTAGACTATCATCTGATTAAATCTCATGTGGTCCTCCACCATTCCCCAAATTAAGACAGCCTTCAATGAAACACCCATAGTGGCTAAATTCTTCCCACATGCCAAATAATCCCATGGAATATTTGTTTTATCATTTAGATGAATAGGTGGATGGTATAATTCATTTCTAGGACTATTAAAACAACTCTTATCAATATTTTCATCACAAATAATTTCTGTACCATAGGTAGAATCATTAACCTGACCATTCATAGGATTTATGAAGTTGGTGGTAGATTCATGAGGAACATTATTTTCATCCTAGCCCATCACCCAATTATCAACACAAAATCAGTCCCATTGCATAATTTTCATATGAAATGTACTATATCATTTCCCCAAAAATAATACCTATCATAATCTATGTTCACATCAATTTTGGTCAATGAATCTCCAATTATATAAGAAAATTAAAAAATGAATTTTTTTTCAAACACAATCCTAAGATTGATTTCATCTTGGGGTGTGGAGAGAAAAAATATTTCAATAAAATAAAAACATAAGCTAACCTCAACCATTATTCTTAAAAATTTTACAAGGATCACATTTTTAGTTTTATTATCCATCCGTATTTTAATACTGATTTGAGAGTTTGTGTCATACATAATATGAGAGTTCCATCAAACCCAAATAAGGCCATATGATTTGATCCATATATTTGGAAAGGTGTCTCTAAAATCAATATGATTCAAACCTAAATTCCACTCATGAACACTATTTTTTCCTCGTGGAAGGTTTACATATAAAAATATCCACACATCACACATTAATTTTGAAAAGGTAAATAAATAAAGCAAGAAACCATAACCCAAATAGAAAATTTTCAATTAATAAAAACACTAGATAGAAACTACGAGAGAAACTAAATCAAATTCATTACAAGGAAAAAACCTTTTTATAATAGGACACATGAAATGAATGAGTCCATATAGAGTTTGATTATTTCTATGATTGAAAACATTTGAAGCTGAAACATGGATTGTGGTTCTTTTTGTGAATAGGAGTTAATCAACCTGATTTTTTGGAAAGACAATGTGTCTTTATAAGAAATTAGAGTGGGATGAAAAACCTATAAAATATTTTTCTCCACCATCCGTTTATGTTTCCAAATCAAGAGTCCCATGCTGAGAAGCCTGTAGATTTGAGACAATATAGTGGAAGAGAAATAATTTTCATAAATAAACTTCCATATTAATGATAAACCATTCAAATATCGAATAAGAATGTTTTCGGTGGATCATATCCCCATTAAATCAAAGACTATATCAAAGGATATCATGTTAGATGGATAATGACTTCGAAAGATCACTTGAATCATTTATTATGAAAAAAATGTTTGGTTGAAAATAACAATGTTAGACATTAAACAATTTAAAAATAATTTTCATCGAAATTAACTTTTAAATCATATAATGTGAACATTAAAAAATAATTTAAAACATTTGTTAATACTGTATCCTTTCTTCATTAAAAAAAATATTTTCGAATCATAAAATATAGTGAAAACATTTTTATTTAAAATAATATTTAAAACATATAAATATATATTTCAAAACCATTTTAGACACTTTCAAAAATATAATACATTTTTAATTTTAATTTCATTGAAAATCAATTAATAATGAAAATATTTCAACAAATTATATGTAAAATTTTTGTTTTGAAAAAATAATTTAAAATTTATAAACTAATATTCAAAAAATGGATTGGTCATGTTGGCATTGAAATAAATACAAGAATTATTACTATGAAACAATGATTCCTTTTATATTGTCATTAGTAGTCTAAAGAGACATCATTAGAAAACTAATAGGAGATTTATTTTATAATATTTTTATATAAGAAACATGTGGGTATAAACATATTTTAATATCATATTATAATATGAAAACATTATTGTAAAAAAAATTTTGAAACATGGTTTGAATGAAAATATATTTCCCACAGAATAGGAGAATAATGTATGATTTTCATAAAAAACATTAATCACTATATTAAGTACCAACTATTATAAATATTGTTAAATTACATGAAAATACCAGTAATAATAGGAGAAGAATAAAATTAAAAATAATTATTGAGATAGGGATCATATAATTTAATCAATGGAACCATACTCATAAAAAATATTATTAAATGATGACATTGTAGTAACAAACTCTTACCACTTTAGTAACATTGAATCATAATCCCCATGAAAGAATAATATACAATGAAACATAAAATATAATTAGAATGAAAAAATAAATGATATTTGATGTAAAATGTGTTTTCTATTCTCCTCATTAATGAATTTAGGTGTATATCATAACATACGTCTCAAAGAAGGAAAATTGTGACAAAACTCATTTACCAATTAGGTGACATTTGAACTGTAACCCGATGAATGAGGCATACTAAAATGGATATGATAATAATATAATTTTATTTATAATCTATATTAAATAAATTCATGGGAATTACATACTTCACATAGAAAATAGGTGGTGAATATTACATGTGTCTCATGGTAGTAAAAAAAGTTAGATAGATATTCCATACCTTAAGTCTCAACATTCATCATTATCATTCAAAACACCTATATAATAAATATATGTATATTATAAATATATCAAAAAACACACGGTTTTATATCATATCATATAGTAGTTTTTATATATATTTTAAATTTTTTAATAATTCCATTTTGAATTATTGTTTTTGGTAACCACCACTTTAGTTTTTTGCATTTTTTGACTTATTATTCTCGTTCCTATTACTTAGATTTGGTTTTAATCATCTCTAGAATGATAAAAATTATATAAATAGAATATATATTCAGTATATATGTATTTATAGTAAAAAATAAAATTTAGTGATAGGTAACAAAATACACGGTTCGTGGAGATTGTAGACCAAACTTACACATTAAAATTGTTTTAGTTTTCTTATCATATTGAATGAAAAAAATTATATTATATATATATGTATATATTATAATTATTTTACCGATATAATTTCACATATATATATCTATATCTCACATATATTTATTGATCCAATCTTTATTATACTCTATTTAAAGAATCAACGTGTCACATCACATCATGAGGTAGTAGTTCGTTAAGCACACTATCTATGTTATCATATTCCCACAAAATAAATTTCCAGAAGATATGTATTATATAAAAATTAATCAAGATTATAAAAATCATAAAAATCATATATATCATATATAGTCTATAATTAAATCATTATTCAAAACCCTTAAAGGTTGAAATGTAAGGAAAAATGACATCAGTTCGTGAGGCGGTAGTACGCCATACACACGAACAATGATTGTGTATCCCATTTGATGGAAGTGTTTGAAGTTGTTGTAAATACCCTTAAAATAAAATCATATCATTATATTTAAGATATTTATGTCATTATATAAATATTATATAATAATTATTGAATTTACTTGAGGAATAATTTAATCAAAAATGCTCGTTGATGAATGTTACCTCTACTTTAGGTATCTCTTTTCGGTTTTCACCAATGGAAATCCATGGTTGTATTTTTTTACTAATGGAAAGGTTCTAGGATGAAATTGTGGAACTTTAGAGTAGATTTATTTCATTTTTGGATGATAAAAATCGATTGGTCGGTGTGAATAAGTGAGGGGTGAGTGCCCTTTAATAGTAGAGGATGTGTGGAATTCTTGTAAATATCAAAAGGTAAACACTATTTTGAGGTATTCATTAAATCATGTGGCTAAAACAATAAAAACTTTTGATAAAATATGGGATAATTTTGAAATATTGGCTTAAAATAGGTTTTTTAAATTTTTTATGGTCATTTTCTCCTCATGTTTAATGTTTACTCATTTAGTAAACTCATTTTTATCTTAATCATTTTGATTTATTTTGACTTTTTTCAATAATAATTTTTGAAAAAAATTATTTTTAAATTATTATACATTATATATTATTTCTATAACATGAATCGAAACAATTTTCTTAAATTAAAATAACACCACTCTCAAAAAACAATTTAAATGTTTTCCCACATATGGGGAGAGACAACGAGTTTTTAATTTAATAATGTTAAAAAGCTTGAACGATTTTTATATCCAATTTCAATGTGAAATTTATTACAATGACCTAAATTGTAATAATAAATTTGATATTGATAAAATTTTACTTGAATTACTATTAATAATATAATTTAACTATATAAATAATTCAATCAAAAAATGATGCTTTCAATTAAATTTTTATTATTTTTCACAATTCATCGAAAAATAAAGTATTTCAAAAAAATAACAAAAAATAAATTTATTTATTTTTCATGAAATTTTTAATTCAATAATGAAGGATATTTTTCATATGTAATTAAAATTATTTTCAATATTTTGTTTTAAAATATGTTCACCTTTACAAGGTTGTAAAATTATCTTTTTAAAAATTACATCTTTTTATGCATAAAATTAGATTAATTAATATCAATTGATAAGAATATAGATTAGGTGAATGTTATAATTTCAATTGAATATATAATTTAATAAATTTATCAAAATAATTCATCAAATGTTTTTTATCCTATTAAAAAAATGTTCGTTCTTAGTGTAATAGTTTTTCAGTAAATGAATTTTTTATTTTCAAATATATCTTACTTTTATTTCAAATTAAATGGTTTCCAAATAATCCATTTATTGAAATGAATACTCCAAGTTTTCATTATTTATTTAATCCTTGTTATAATTTCCATTCTAATGGTAATGTGATAATAATAATAATATTTTTTTAATAATATTTTTTTCTATATTATATCCCTATAAAACTCAGTCTAACATGTAACAAAATCTATTGAAGGAACTCGGTATTTTGTGTACCACAATCTAATCCCAGTATTGAGTGTACCGTAATATTATCTTGTTATATCATATAAATCTTGATTAACCTGGTGTGGCGTTCAATGAAATCCATAAAATAATTCTATATTATGAAAAAACCCAGTTATAAAAACACATGGTGTTACGTTGAACTACCTTAAAATTATTTTTCCCCCAAAATTCATCAAGTTCATCAAAGGTTTAATAATTGAAATATCTATTCATATAAACCCACATTATAAAAATTGAAAATGAATCCCCCATTTAAGAAGTATATTTCAAATATAATGGTTACCTAAAGAAACTTATAATTAGGTGTACATATATGACAACATAGGTGAGAAGTGAAAAAATGGGCATATGTGAGAAAAATTACACCCATATAATGATGGAGAGTGATGGAGAACATGGTCAGGATAAATTTATCAATCAAGAATCTATAAACCAAAGTGGCTTGAAAATGGTCATTGATATCACAAAAAAATTATTATATGAGATCATTTATTTAAGTCAATTTTTCCGAATTTAAACAATATTAATTATAAAATATAAATATTTTATTTCATTCCATTTCATAAGAAATTAAAGACCATTTATTCCTAAAATTATAATTGTTACACTGGTTTCATGATTCTATAGGTAGGATATAAAATTTGATTTTATTATTTTTGAATCGATGTAGATGGAGGTAATATCATGATATTTTACAAAAAGATGAACAATACGGTTTTCATATGGATTATTCATATGAAATTCCCAACTAAGGATGAGAGGATAAGGGTCAACAAGTTATCATTATCATCTTAATCCATTTTTTTCATACTATTCCCAATTATCCTTTGTCCTCTCTTTATGTTGTGGCTTTTCATCCATATAATGCCATGGATTACGGCATTGATTATCATATTTCTCAAACTCCATCCACATGAAACATTGAAGTGTGTTTGGTGTATTATATTGATATCTATTTTTAATCATTTAATCAAATAGACTCTTCATGTAACTATTAAATTATTTTTCTTGATGGAAAGGCTTACCACACATGAAACACCATCTTGTTCATTTTAGTCACTCACATAACTTCTGTTTCCAAACATTTTGGAAAGTATGAATTTAAATTGATTTCATCCCTCCATGTGACATATCAATTTTTTTCCGTGGAACCCCATTTTCCTTTTATTATCAATAGAACCAAGGGGATTTCCAAATTCCATTTCCACTTTTAGTGAAAATTATATTATTTCATCATATAATCCATAGTCCATTATAGAAAATACCCTTTTGAGATTTGGTTTCTAGACGCATAAGAATCGGTCAACCCTACATTCCAGGAGAACTATAATACATAAATATTATGAGGAAATTCTTGTAAAATAATATTCATAGGAACTAACTGATTCATCACTCATCTTATTAATCTCATGAATTAAATTTCATTTTTAATGATGAATATGATTAATGTTCTTATTGAAAACTATAAATTTAAACTCATCCCACTTCATAGTGTCAGCATATTCTTGTTAATATGTATTATTAATAAGATTCCACCATATATCTACCCCACCTTCGGTATTTTAGATTGGTAGAGTGACTATTTAATGCTTTAAAACCTAAATAATTGAAAATATATTTTTAGTGGTACTGATCCATTTCGTGGAAGCTACCTTGTCATTATAACCATTGAAAGAAGGTGGATGTTTCTTCAAGAAGGACTGAACAACACATTGTTCTGTCCATTTCTCTTTTGGATGTTCTCTATGATCCATAGCTAGAAAATATATATCAGCATATCAATAATGTTGTTCATTCTATAACCCATAACCATCAGTCTCTCATGATGAAAATAATTGCATTCCTAAAAAAGGTTCCTTCAGGATCCAACCATAGACTAAAAATGATAAAATATTGTGAGTAACACAAATCATAGAAGAAAATAAAATAATAATGAATGTTAAATTATAGAATTCATAAAACATAAAAACCACTTTTTAATATATAACACATTAGTTTCAACTAATGTAATTTATAGTGATCATCTATTTAAATCATTATGATGGTTCTTATAAGTATTTTAATTTAAATGTATGATCCCCAGGGGTGAAAAAATCTATGTGCGACAAGGCTTATTATCATCCACCAGTTTCCAATCAAGTCTAGCTCAGTATAGTGTTTTTTTTGTTTTAATCCCTAGGTACATATGTGCGTGAGTAACTTCCAATTATCATATCCAAACACATATTTCTTTTTAGTAAGTAAATTTATGTGTCCTTTAACAAAATACAAAGATATTTTCTTGTACATTAAGTCATATGTAGAATTATCCCTATAGACAACCCTATACATATATTTATAAATATCCCTAGGAATATCATTGATTTATTCACATCCTAGTTTCCAAAGGTTAAATAAACCATCCCTTTCATAATAACTATAGTGACCCAAGCCAATCCTACATGGATATTAGATCATTTTTTATGAATATCTATTACATTTTAAGATAACATGCCAAAGGACCATGATAGTTTAATGGCATTGGAATCATGGAAACAAAATCTAATAACTTGGAAAAATATATTCAACATAACCCATATAGATAATCATGTTTAGTGTTTCTACGAACCCGAATATTTATTTCATGAATGGATCAATATTTTTGGTGTTTTTTAGGAATAAATAATAATTTAAAATTTTTCTGAGTACATGTCATGTACTTCTGAGTACACGTCCTATACCACTGAATACACGCAGTGTACCCAGTTGCTGCGGGTAGTCATGTACTGGCTGTGTAAGTGCCGAGTACATGGTCATGTGGACAAACTCAAGTGGGGCCCGATTGAGGATTTTACACATTGTATACGTTAAATGAACATTTCATGTACTTTTCATTTTATTTGATTAATCGGATTGGGGTCACGTATCATCTCCAGAACATGTTTCTTCTTCCATTGTCTCATACAGAAGGACGACATACGGTCAATTATCTTTAAGCGCCTCCTATTCCTCTGTCCAAGTTCCGATTGAGGTGCTTACAGGTTCATTGGATTCCCACTCGTGAGTTATCTTTTTCCCTCAAGTCTCTCATCCATATTTTTCCTCTTTCTTGAGTTATTCTATATTGAGAGTATTTTACTTTTTTAGATCTACAACATTCTTGGTGGATTCAAGGGCTGATGTTCAAGAGTGATCTTCAGACAACATCGAGGTAGGTGGTTTGTAACCTTTTGGTGTTTTTATTTGAATTATATATGCCTAAGTGTAGATTACCCATTTTTTTGGGTATTTCATGTTAAGTAATTGAACCATGTAATAATATTCTTTATATTGATTGATAAATTAAGGCCTTCGTTGATATTTTGTACTTAATTTCATGTTTAAGAGACACCTCGTTGGTTCATTTCCATGTGTGAATGTTTATGGTTGCTTGGTCTAGGTTTCCTATGAGGAAAGCCTTGTTTCCCTGTCTTTATTGTTAGGTTGGAATTGATTGATTATTTTTTGGTTGTTAAATGCATGTGAAATGCATTTTAACTTGTCATCCTTGTAGATGTTGACATTACTTAGGGTTGTTGGATATCTATTGTGCATGATTGTATTACCCAATTTTTTGAGAACCTGGTGTAGTTAAACCATGGGTGGAATTGATGGTCAGTACTTCTTTAGAGAGTCTTTATTTTTTATGAGACCAAAGGGGTTATACTGTGTGATATTTCTCATAAGGTTGTTATATTATGATTGAATTAATGATATGTTGAACCGGAGGGGTTAAATGATGATAACATTCCTAGACTGTAGATTAAGGGTGATTGATTGATTGTGGTGAGCCTTCTAAGACAAAGCACAAGATTGGACTCAGTCATACATGATTCATAGATGGTCTTCTAAGACATTGGTTTTTCTATTACATTTGGGATATAGTTCTTAGGCTAGATACAAGGATTTCATTATTCAATGGTTTTAATAATTATTAAATATAAATGAATGTAATAAAAAACTATTGGATTGTTTAATTATGAGTAATTCGTAGTTTATTGCTTCATTTCTCTACATTACTTACTATATATACACACTAACAGTTAGGCACGTAAGATTTAGTGTTTTATACAAGGATTTGTCTTACACTCTCTTTATATCCTGCTTTTGGACCCAATCAGATTATATTTATGTAGGTATAGATGAGGGAAATCACCCTTCTTTATCAGGTATTTGATTACAGTAGAGATGGAGAGCATGGGACCAAAATGAGGCTTGCGATTCGGTTGGAGTTTATTATTTTTGGTACATTGTTTTTAGTGATTTATTTCCTGCAATTTGAATTGATTTGATGTTTTCAAAGTCATTTGTAACATGCATATATGTTCTCCAATTTTTTTTACTATAGTGATTCCGTTTTTTTCTTATTCTATGTTATTATTGCTTTTTCTTATGTTTACTATTTGTTTCTGCTATGTTACTATGCCAATGGGGGCATAGTTTCCCCACTATCGCACCCAAATCCCTCACTACTAGTCAGTAGCCTCTAGCATTCATGGAAATGTGTTTGAGACCATGTGAACAACAAGGTACAAGGCACCTTTTTATAGAACCTATATCCTGGATGTTACAATATTTCTACATAAAAACCTTCTTCATAACATGTGGAAATGTAAAATAACAACAGGCGATATCATATTATATGTAAGGTAAATAAAGTAGATGTATAAGAATTACATGAACATAATTATATGAGTACCTGAGCATAACAATTGAAAACTATATCATGCATGTTAAAGATCAAAATCTAGGGTCATTGAATAATTATTCTAATTTCATAATACATGAATAAGTTGATAATAAAATAATATGAGTCATGAGATCATAACATTTTTATATGAAATATTTTTTTTGAATACACATCATCTTATTTCATTATGAACATGTATAAATAGAAACAATTTCATTCATTATGTTAAGGAAATTAAATTAGACCCTCTCATAAACATATGGAAATGAAACTAGGCCGATTAATATAATGATTGTAATGAAATATTGTTCTATCAATATAATTGAAAACATGTATTCAGGTTCATGGGCAACATTTTCAGAAATTACTTAGGTTCAAACGTAACATGATTAACTTGTAATCAGGTTCAAAAGTAACATAGTGAACTTGTAATCAGGTTCATATATAACATTTTGAACAAGTAATCAGGTTCACACATAACATATGTACTAAAGATTTATCCACTGTTAACCAACACATTGGTGGGAGATATAGATTCCACCATTCACATAATATAAATAAATCACAGATGTTCCACAAGATAAAAAAATTTATTTGAACATAACACATGAAATGAAATGAGTATCTTAAACATGTCATCATATCATAACTTTTGGAACATATAGAGGTTATATATTCACTTAATAATAGAATAACCCATGAAAATAAGTGTGTCTAATAATAGTTTTACCATCATATAACCCATGTAAGAGAAATGTGATTCATAAAAAACTTTTTATCTTAAACATAAACCATTTAAAGAAATAATAATAATGGTGTACTTGGAACATTTCCATTATAAATAAAAAACTATATTAAATGATGTCATCTTAAATGGATAAGTATTTTTAGGGATCAATTATATAATTTCTTATTGAAAATAATTATTTTTTTAAATCAATTTTTAAGATTTTAAACATTTTCAAAATCCTTATCTTTGAAAATAACTTTGAAAACATATTAAGTAAGATGTCAAAATACCATTTAAAACATTTCTTGATGAAAATCTCCTTTCCACATTGAAGAATAGATTTTAAATCCAAAAATTGTAAAAACAACCTTTTATTTGAAAATAACATTGAAATCATATAATGGAATCTTTGAAAACCATTTTAAACACTTTTTAAAACATGAATCATATTTATTGTAACTTTACTAGAAAATTAATTGAAAATGAAAATATTTAAAATATATGTAAGAAAACATGTAATTTGGAAAATATTCCTAAAAATTAATAAATTAATATTCAAACAATGTTGAGGTGATGAAAACAAAAAATTCTATACATGATGTATACATAAAAACTACGATTCCTTTCATATTATCGGTAGAAGTCAAAAAGGACATCATCATAAAATTAATAGTAGATTCCTTTTATAACCATTTTGTAAAAAGGTAAATCATGGGTGAATATTTCTTATAATAATAGTTTGGTAATATTATAATATTTTTGGAAAAAATAGAAGTCGTTGTTTTGAAAGAAAACAGATTTACGACAGTAGAGAGAAATAGGGTAAGATTTTCAAAACCCAATTATTAATTATCGTATGTGCCAAAAAGTGTTGAAATGGAACCATTACCTTATGATATCACAAATAAATATAAAAAAATAGAAATCACAATTATTCTTGAAAAATGTATCATCATATTTAACCAATGGATGTGGAATCATAAACAATCCTCATAAATGATGAGATTGTAGAAATAAAATCTTACCAATATGTTAATATTTATTCATAAAAAACATGAAGGAATATACTAAAATGAAACATAAAAAATAATTAGGATAAAAATATTCATTTTATTTCTTTTTAAATTTGGTGTAGATACATTTCATTAAATAATATAGGTGTTTATCATAACATGCATCTCAAAAAATACAAATTGTGACAAATATGATTTACTAACTAGGTAAATTTTGAACTGAACCCCTATGAAAGACATATCATAAAATGGATACATAAGTAAAAAAATGTTTATGTATACACATCATAAAATACATACATGGGTAGTGCATATAACATATAAAAATATAGGTGGTGAGTATTACATGTGTCTCACAGAAGTAAAAAAAAAGTGAGACAAAAATCCATTACCTTTAGTCTTGATTTATGTCGTACTCATTCAAACATTGTATATGATAAATCTAAGTTTATTATAAATATATAATAGATTAATATTATTATATATCATAAATTATATAAATTTATTATTTATACTACTATTTTATTAACAATTCAATTTTTAATTTATGTTTCAGATAATAACTGCTTTTCTCATACATGCTTTGAATTTATATTCTTGGAACTCATACTTAGATAATTATTTTCTCATCTACAGAACTCTGAATATGATATAAATATCAGATATATTTAGTATATATGTATTTATATTAACCCAAAAAAGATAGTGATAGGGAACAAAATACACTATTCGTAGAGAATGGAAGCCATACATATGCATGAATGTTTTTTTGTTTTTTTGTAAAATGGAGGAAATAAATTAAATGATATATATATATATTCATTAAAATTAGACTATTATTTTATTTATATATCAAATATTATTATTAATCTCTTATTTAAATCATTCCCCCTAAAGCGTGAATGAATCACATAACATCCCGAGGTTGTAGTATGCAGTACACACGAATGAAATTATCGTATTCAAAAAAATGGACTGCATTATGGACTATTTTATATAAAATTTAAATAAGATTAATAATTAAAAAATATAATATATATAATATATAAACTATAAATATATAATTATTCCCAACCATGAAAGGTTGTAATAGAAAAATTATTGACATCAGTTCGTGAGGTGGTAGTCCGCTATAGACTCAAATGATGATTGTGTATACAAATTGATTGAAGTGTGTAATGTTATTGGTCATACACTTAAAATAACAACATATTATTATATTTATGATATTAAGGTTCTTATATAATCATCATATAAAAATAATTTAATGGGTTTGAGGAAGAAATAAAACAAATACATTTGTGGATGAACATTACCTCTTCTTTGGGTATCTATTTTTGAATTGCCACAAAAGAATTCATTGGATGGGTTTATTCACTATTAAAATATTATAATACGATGGAAAGGGAAATTGGGAGATGATTTGGGTAGGTTTTTTTATCTAAATAGCTTGAAGTGTGTGAATAATTGAGGGGGTGAGTGCCCTTCTATAATTGGGGAGGAATGGAATTATTTTAAATACCAAAAGGTAAACACTATTGCAAGGACTCTCTTATTGAAAGTGTGTGATCTAGACCCATATGTTGATGTAATTTTACTTCCACTATATTTATAGAGATATATATATTATCATTACATAATTGTGTCAATACTTATATTCCCATTATATTAATGAAAATTTACTTAGATATCATGTCATATCACATGGTTATAACAGATCCCAATATATAATGAGAACATTTGATTATCATGAAAATAATCTATTTTTTTTTACTAGGTTCAAGATACACAATAATGAAATCACATAGATGATGTGCGACTATCCTATGTTAGTGGCTCATAATAACAGACACTTCCTATCATGATGTTCACACTTAGTGATCTACAATAGTTAAGAAAAATAAAATAGACACCTAAATAGGAACACCGCATTTTTTTGGTGTCATTGGTTGTTCCTATTTATGGGCATGTGTACAAGTCTCCTAAATTTATATCATTATCAATATTTATCACCTGATTAAATACTTTGATGCAAGGTGAAAATCATGCTAATGCAGTTTTAGTGAGGATTTTTATGTTGGTTGTTTCATCAGTGGTCTGAAATTGGTTGAATGATAAAGATATAATTTTTCACATTCGATATTAGGATGTAATATCTCTATCTTGATTGATCTGGATGGTAGTACCTTCAATAAATCCACCTCCATGGTAGTTGATGGTAAGTATGTGCAGTTATATCAACAAATATCAAATAAAGGAATGTATTATGAATCAAGTATGAGTACATCATTATGATGTATCATATGAAAAATAGATTATATTACATAGTCCATGTATATATGTTGGTTGTCATTGTTATGACTACTACTTATCTCTTTAGGGGCGATGATGTGTTTCTAGATTCAACTCTTTTTCTGTGAATATTTTTCACTAATATTGAGATAAGGGCCTCAAGGGTCACACACAATATCAAATTCAAGATTATTCCATATTCTAATAAATAGGTATATAGGACATGGTGGAACCCACCACTGGGTCCGAGAGTTGTCCATGTTCATTATGACACTAAGAAATAAGAAAATTCGTTATTATTCAAATAAGGAATAATTTATTTTAATTTATGTATTAAAAGTATTTATAAGTGTATAAGTAAATACATGACATCATACTATAAGAATGAATATTATATTTAATATTCACATATCATTTAATATTGGTAGGAATTACAAGTCATGTAACTGATTTAGGTATGTCATGTAATATGTTTAATATATATTACATGTATGTCATAAAATATAAATAATATTTTTGATGTAGTTAGTTTGTCAAAATTATTTATTTATAAAATATTTAGGGGATGTCTGATATACATGGGCCAAGAACCCTGATCAGAAATTTTTCACATCAACAATATAAGTTGATGGTGAGCTCATTTCATAGGTTAAATGAACTCATTTTTATTGGATTGAGAGCCCCTCTTTCCCTCTCATACTAAATATTTGATAGAGAAAGATGATATTCATGAAATCAATCCAAGGACATCATTGTGGATCAATCCAAGGACATAATTTAAGGAATCATTGGAGCTCCATGTTAGAACTCTAAATTAAATGATCAACATTCAATTTTTTTCTTCAAGTGTGTGTGTATGATATGGAGTTGTTTGTATTCAGATCCAATTAGATATGATCACCGATGATACGCCATAGATGAATGAACAATCAAATAAATGATTTACTTTTTTATAAAATTTTTCATTATTCATTAATTCACATGAGATTATTGGACCTATATTAGGGATAAGATCACCGAAGATGATGAATTTTCGTCACCCAAATAGTAATAATTTTAAAATCCACATCCCATATACTTCCATGAAACACACTAGTACCTTAGATTAGAATGAGAATTATCATGCGAATTTTTAATCCATGTAATATATAATATTCATTAATTTAATTAGAGTGCTTCAAATTGGCCCCAAATGAACAAGCCACACGTCGATCCGATTGTGGATGACCATGTTGTAGGAATATGATGATTTTAGTATGGATCAAAAACATGAATGTAGACGGTTAAAAATTGAATAACATAGTAAATTAATATATTTCTTCATTTTAATTTTTTGGTCATCTATTTCTGATTATGTTAGAGGTTGAATAATTTTAGCAATGTTGGGAACAAAATTTTCCTCATTAGGCTTTTCTTCCTATGGAATGTTTTAGAAAAATCCAAAATTTCTTTGGATTTCATAAAATGGAAGAAATAAATAAATTTAATATATATATATATATATATTTAAAAGTCTATATAGTATCCTTTTAAAAAATATGGAATGGTGGGGTTCTACTAGTAGATGAAAAAAGGGGAATGGCCAACTAGAAAATATTCTAGTAGAAGATTGAAAAAATTGTTGAAAATAATTCTATATTGAGGAAGAGATTTAATAATTGTAATAACAAAATCTAGGTTATAGTTTAGTTGACATTTTTTGGAGGGTACGGTTTTTTTACCATGGGTACTTGGCTTCAAATTAAAGAGTTGGTTTTATGTAAACAATAAAAATATATAGGACATATTCCCTTATGGGCCACACTATGCCTTACCCTATCTAAAAAGATGGATGAATCACCCAATTAATCCCCTCCATGAGTTTCATGAGCAAAGCCTCTAGTCAAGGGCTCCACATCATCCTACCTATGAACATGGTGACTCTCTTCCATGCTCTGCTGTGCACTGCCATGGTCTAGCCCCCCTAAGTTGTTGGCATTCCCTTCAAATGATCTAACCACTGATTCCACATCTCTTATTGGACACCCATGTTCATGGAAAACTATTACTAGAGCCATCGTAACCCTCATCGTTGGTTGATCTTGTCAGTTCCACATCGGCACAAAACTCTAGTCGGTGAGTCTTTGGCGAACACTGCCTCCCTTTGCTGATGCCATCGAGACACATACATTTTTAATGTGATTTCCACCCTCAGGGTGTTTCCTAGAATATAAGATTGTCCATCCATGGGAAACCTTATCCCTTTCAGCTTCCCGCAGCTCCCAGACTAGTTTCACCACTATCATAGGCTGACCGAGCATATTCTGGCGTGGGAAGATCCTGCGAAACCCCCTGCCCCACCACGATCCATACCTCGGTGGAAAATTAATTTGATATTATTATTATTTTAAATTAAATAAATATTAATTTATTGGTTTAAAATATAACTCATTTAATTATTTCAAATAATTAAATAATTTTTTATATTTAATAAAAATAATCGATTAAATTTATTTTTGGAGTGAAAATTTTATGTAATTTTTGGATTTGAGAAAATAAATTATTTCAATTAATAAATTCAATTAGTTTACATTTAATAGATCTCAAAATTAAATATATTGTAATTTAGTTATATCTCACAATTACATTTCATATCTACTGGTCTTGATCAATTGACTGATCCTTGGTATGTCTGGTGACTTTTTATTTAATTATTTATTAATGTATGTTATGTTAGTAATATGTAGTTAATTTATGACAATATTCAAATTGGAATTACTAAATTCAATATTTTGATGGTTCTACACATCAAATTTATCAATTATATATTGTTCCCCTAAACCCTGTCACCCAGGTGTGGGTATAATTATTCATTGGATGATAATATTGTAAGGTTCATATTGTGATAATTGGAGGCGATACATTATATGAAAGTGGACAGACTGAAAGGGGATGATCCATATGTTTAATTATGATTCTACTCAGGTGTGATACCCCTAGATCATGGTTGATCCATTGGGTTTAAATAGATAAACATAGAATCTCATGACTAGGAAGTTAATTTATTTTGTTTATGTACTATTTATTAATTCATTGATTTTTATGTTTGTAAGAACACCTAAAATAATAAATAGCTAAAATACATAAAAATAAATGAATGAATTCTGTTAAATAAATGTTCAGTTTTGAGAGTGAAAACATAGAATAATCATATTTAATATAAAAGGATTACATTCATTGAAATATTTTAAAACCCTTATATCAATATCAAGTCACAAATGTCTTATATCATTGGAATTTGGCAAAAACCATGTGTATCGGGTGCTCGACCATCCATAGTTGATGAAAACAATAACTAATGGGGAGTTATAATGAGAGAGGTCGGCTGAATTAATTTAAGAAAATAGAAAATGTGTATCCATAGTTATCTTGTAGAAATATTAGAGTAAAGTGTTGAGTAAATCAATTTATGATTTTAGAAGATACGACATCACTCAAATGATCAATGATCCCCATGTTCTTATCGTTTTCCAGCAAAATGATTACCTTGAACTCTTTGAGTAGTTGTGTAGCAATAGATTGTATACTATGATGAGGGGATAAATGATAATTTCCAATATAATAGTAAAGAGGTAGATTGTTCTGATTCTACATCAAAGGGTTTCTTGAGTTTAATAAAATAGTTAGACAAATTTAATGATTTTATAAATAATTAATCAACAATTTCTAATAAATCAAGATAAATTTATGATAGTTTATATTTATTTTTTATAGATCAATCATGGAAATCGAAAAAAACCATAATAACTTCATCAATGTTATCTATATTGGATAAAAATATATCCTAACCATGCATAACTTCTAATAATGGTACAGGCGCTTGTGCATAGTACTATTCCAAGAAAGGTATCATTATGTTCTAGAAACCTCATTTCGTATAGAGGAATGTTTGGGAGCCAGCATGGAGGATAAATTCATTTACAAAAACTATATAATTTATAAAAAAAAGTATAGTGCATCATTTCTTCATCTATGTATAGTCAATTGTAATAAATTCACGAGGAAAAATATTCCTATAATATGATAACTCACCTCCAATAACTTTATCATGATAAACAAGGAATGAATTATATGATATATCCAGTGCACTGTATATGTGAAAACATGCAGAAAGGAATCAGGAATAACCTCATATAATCAATATAATATGGTATATTTAGAGTCATAAATCCCTTGGGTTAAAACTGAACCATTTATTGGAAACTGATTTCATTCATTCCTCTTTACCAATGAGCTTCTCGCCATTTGTTTTTAATTATAAAATGAATATCATAATAAGGTCACTTGCAGATCTATTTGATTTAGTTATGAAAAATTATAAGGATAGTAATAAAACCAACTCTTCATTCATCCTGGGGAATATGATGAGGAAAGTAATGGCTAAGACATCTACGTATAAATCTATGTTCAAGACACCTAAGAGTGGTCATTGAAAAAATCCACTGATACAGTGGGATTCAAATGAGAAGGTTGTTGTATGATTTTCATGTGGAATAAAATTCCACTAGAAGAATATTTACATTGGTGGGAAAAAGAAAAATGTGAAAGTTCGGTTTTAGGGTTTTTTGTCATTAAATTTAATACATCGTAAAACTACATGATGGGTATTAGATATAATGTGGGAATCATGTATTTGTATTCAAAATATATGAACCAATTTGATTCAAGAATATCGAAGGGGAAAATTATATCTCCAATATGCCGATAATGTGACTCTAGTAGCCTTAGCTGTGGAAGATTATCATTTTAATTTCCCTAGTGGTTTTGTTATTGTATTAAAAAAAATTATTATGATTGTTTAGTAACAATAATCATAATCCAAGTGTCATGTTTGGAAACTATGGGATTTTATTTCATGATTGGAATGAAATTTTGTCTCTATTATAAGTATAACATGTGTTATGGAATGGTACATATTAAAAATAGGTTATATATACTTGATCTAGAAAGCCAATATTGAAAATTAATGATAAAACTAGTGAACATGACACATATAACACACACCTATGGGACATCAGGAATTTCCCAGTAAATGATAAGATAATATAGAAATTATATTAATAAGGGCATTTGTACTTGGGATAGTTAAATCATGTCGTTGTATTTCAAACTTTTTCATAATTAAAAAAGATCAAATAACCTTTCTTTATAGAGGGAGGAAAATCCACATTATTACTATAATTGATTCTTACATACATATGTGGTCCATTTATATTAGAGAAAAGGGTTTGGGTTATCATACACAATTACTTTTAATAATGACTATAGTAGGTATGAAAACATCAACATAATATGGTGTAATTAAGACTCATTTCATATGATTACGGAATACTAACATGAAGTAGAAAACTAGCTAAGAAAGAATATTAAAGTACTCAACTCATAACAAGGTGGATAATATCTTAACCAATCTTTCTTTCATCTCTTATTAATGTATTGTATAATATCTAACCTCACTACTCTTTATATTATATAGTGGGATGGTGTTAACTAACGGAAGAATATGACCTCTCATGACATGGTCAGATCAATAAT
Source organism: Viscum album (assembly GCA_963277665.1). Classification (NCBI taxonomy): domain Eukaryota; kingdom Viridiplantae; phylum Streptophyta; class Magnoliopsida; order Santalales; family Viscaceae; genus Viscum; species Viscum album. Next base: position 1,416,193,117 of record OY728141.1, on the reverse strand, counting down.
GAGTTACAAAATGCTTTCATTATATATTTGGGGATATTATTTGTAGACAACACAAAACACCATTAACCGAGTACCAACTAAATATATTGATGTTATTCCTAATGAGTTTTTGAATAGAAGGAAAACCAATCTATTACACATATTTTTATAGGTATGTGATATTTTTTCAGGACTACAAAATCTGAAAAATTAGCATCATGTATCAAATACTCAATATTGATAGGTTATCTTAAAGATATAAAATAATATTACCTATATAAACCATCTGATGGATATGTGAATATGGATAGAAAATCCATATTTCCTAAAAGGGGTCACATTTATACTATAAATAGTGTGGGATATTTTAATTTTGATGGATTTAATGGCCTAGATGCATAAAAGTCGATATCGGAACAATCTCTACAAGAGAAATTAGAAAATAAGACGTTCTTAAGGCACAAGTAAAGCATAGGTCAACTCGAGAGGTTTGATAAAGATAAATTATAGTATTATTATCACTCATATAGGTGACACATTGTTCCTTTTTTATGATGAACCTCTGACCAAAAAATGATGTTTTATAAGGCAAGTGTGATTTTAAAAGGAAATATGATATGCATTGTGAGATGGATTCCAAGTTCCAGAATAATGTTTTGATTCTAATGGACCCCCAAGATGATGTAAACCGCATTGATTGTAAATGGGTAATCAAGATAATGTTAGAAATTATTGGTAAGGTTAATACCTATATAGAAATAATGTTGGTGACGGGTTTTAGGATATGGAAAGGCATAGGCTGTTACAAAGCCTTCTCACTAGTAAAAATATTGAAATCCACCAGAATATTACATGCAATAGTATCCTTCCATGATTATGAGATTTTAAGAATATAAGTCAAAACTACATTTATAAATTGTATGTTAGTCAATGATGTCTATATGACTCAACCCAAAGGGTTTTTATTTCATATAATTTCACGAAAGTGTGAAAGATTTAGAGAACCATTTATGGGTTGAAGGAGGAATCACAATCATGCAATGTTCATTTTGATGATGACCTAACAAAATTTGGTTTTTTCAAAAATTATAGTGATCCTAGTGTATATATGAATTTTAATAAAAAGGAAATCATTTTCATTGTATTATATATTGATGAATTATTTATTATGGTAAATGAAGATCATGTTTTACATTTAGACAAAACCATGTTATATGAATCCTTCTCCATGAATGACTTAAGTTAAGTAGACTACATTCTATTAATGAATATATATCAAGATAGATAATTAAGGCCACATGGGATAAGTCAATGTACATTTATTTACATGGTTCAAAAAAGGAATAGTATAGAATAATCAAAGAGAGTGTTTTTTCTGTTAACACATGGTATCAATCTGTAACACCCTAGGTAAATAAAAAGTATGAAATTTTCACATGTATCCATATTTGTGAATAAAATATTAATATGACTTTAAAGGGGATGTTATACTCGATGGCGTACCCAACACGCAACAACGAGTTACTTGGAAATCTTACATTGCACACTAATAATAAAATAATATTATTTTAAATAGTAGATAACGCATAGCCATTGTAATGGCGGGAATGAACAGAACTAACTACAAAATGATTATATATGTTTTTCAAATATGTTTACTTTTTACAATAAATGTTAGAGGATTAAAAATGAAAATGAATCCAATTTTAAGTGTAAACATTCTAATATTATTTAAAAGAACGATTAACCGCCTTTTGATGGTGAACCACTTTAAAATCCACTTTTTGACAATTTTATGTGTTATCATTGAAAAAATAAAATTCTTCTTTAGAATCGGGACATCAAAATTTACTTTGTGTAAATTTTTGGTCTTTTTCCAAAAAAGTTCAGTTTTTAATGAATAGTCCAAAAATATTGTATTTTAATTCAAAACCTCTTTTAATCTAATTTATTTATATGATTAGATTATATTTTGAATTAGTTTTAAAGTGAAATTATAATATATTTTTACCAATTAATCCAATAGTGGTCGTTGGAATTATTTTCAGATTGAAATCGGACTTAAACTAGTGTCAATCTTTTGATACATTTTGTTTCATAAAAATACGCTATTTGTTTTGACAGTAGGAATTAATTATTAAATTATTTAATTCAACATATATGATCTGAATTTTTTAAAATAGACTTCATTTTTGAATTTGTAATATCAAATATAGCTTAGGGTGAACTTTTGGTAATTTTATGAAAAACATGAATTTTTTATGAATAGTGAAACCACTAAGTGGTACTTATAAAAACTGTTTTTCCGTTTAAATAAAAATTTTCAATCATTGTGTTTTCAATTTCAAAAATCTGACATGCATGGTTGTCATTAAGAAGAAAAATTTGGTTCAATGGGATTAAAATAATTTTTTGGTGAATAGTAACTTATTATGTTTTTAATCACGATTAGAGTTAATTAGTGTAGTTTATGGTAAAAATAATGTTTTTATAAAATAAAATGACCTAGACACATGTCCTACCCTCATTGGATGTGTCATGGCAGACCAATAAAATCCATGGGTCAACTTGGGGACCCCATGGAGCCACTTTGGTTGGAAAATGACATAAATATCTTTTTATTTAATGTTAAAGTAAAAATGAAACAAACATGAGATGTTTTACTAAAACAATTTTTACATGGGGTTATACAAGTCAGATTATTTACTATAAATAATCAATGGAAAGATAAAAAGATTTCATACATCATAGTAGTTTTGTTTATAATTTTTAGATATTAAATAAATTAAATTATTTATGACATCATGATGATGCAGCGATGACCTCATTATTTAACGATTTAAATAAAATGGAATGATAATGTAAAATATAAGACATACACATGTCCGAAACCTATTGGATGGGTGGATTTCGAACCCTTATCACCTTATACTCTAATTATATCAATGTGGGACCTTTTAAATCCGAAACACATTTTCAAATAAAGTAAGATTTCATTACTTTCCAAGAGTGCCCCTCCTCTCCTCTTATAAAAGGCCCGACCTCTACCTCCTTACCCACACTTCCATAGCCTTTGGATTGTCCAACCCCTGCCCATTTTGTCTCTCCACATCCCTCTATAACATCTTGAAGCCTCACATTGGGCAGAAGTCTTCCCAAAAAAGCCTTTGAGCTCAAACCAAAGGGAGTTACCCGATTTTAAGGTAATGCCTTCACCTGTGTCCTTTTGTTTTATTTTGCTTCTCCAACCACCTAAACTCTTTTTATTCATTTCTTTTGTAACAAGATAAGTATATAAAATATAATAGTATGTTTTTATATGAATTATTAGAGCTACACTTACAAAAACCTTCTTCTAATGGTTAAAGAACATACTGTTTATGTGGTTGGCGATTTTCTACCTCACGAAACGATGATTGTTCAATATTCTTTTAACACCTTTATAGTTTGCCATTATGATGTAACTGTATTTTATATATGATATATATGGTATTTATGTTTACTATATTCTTCTGTATTTTATATTTAAACCATACTTTTATTCTTTTCATGTTGTGTAAATACGATAATTTCATATGAGGAAGTGTGGACTACCGCCCCCTCAAGTGATGTGACTCGTATATGCAAATACATGGAACGTATAAAGAATGAAATTAATGATAATATGTGACCTATATAACATATATATTATACTGGAATTATAATATATATGTATATATCATTAATTTTTAATTCTGTTAATACGACATAGAAATGAAAGTAGCGTTCATGTGTACGTACAGCTTACCGTCTCCATGAACGGTGCATTTCATTTCTTATCCCCAAATGCAATGTACTATTATAAGTACATATATATAATGGATATATATTATATATGTTACATCTAAATTATTACTATAATTCTTTAATTAAAATATATATAACTCTCATTTAGTTTTAATTTCATTAATATGACATAGAAATGAAAGTAGCATTCATGCGTACGTACAGCTTAGCGTCTCCATGAATGGTGCATTTCATTTCTTACCTCTAAATGATTATGTGATATTATAAATACATGTATATTCTAGATATATATTATATATATGATATCCAAATCAGGAATTTCATTCTGGATATAAAGAACCTTTGACCACACGAACAACATGTAATTGTAAGAAGTCCACTTTTGACTTAAGAACCAAATATCAACAAAGCAAATATTATTAACTTAAATGATTACATAATGTTTATAACCTTTCAATAATTGATATTAAAGGAATAATTAACTTGAAAAAGGTTCTTAAGCAAGTATAAATTAACTCAAGTTTATTATTCAGGACGTTAAAGAACGATCAAGTCAAGTCGGACCCGAGGTAAGGGATCTTACTCCTCTCTTTCTTTTTAAGTACACTCTTTTATGCCATTCCTTTTAAGCTCATATTTCTTGTGATTGTTATGTTCTTTTATATTACTCTTACTTTCATTTTTATGTTCATATGGTGAGATTCCCTATTCTCTGTAACACCCCAAGATTTCATAGTGTGTTATTTCTTCAAAATAATTCAATAACTTTCACTACATGCAACCCCATGTTCAAGCACACCATGACTTACCAAACAAGCCGTTCAAAAGAGGTTATGAATAGTATTAGATAAATTTTAATGTTTATATAATCCTTATAATTTTAGAATCCATATTATGAGTTTCTTAGATATAATGCAAGAACAAATTCATTTTCAGTATTGCACTTTTATCAACTTTAATAGTGAACCGTTTTTAAATACTATATTTTAAACTTTTTGACTAAATGGGGACATCAAAAATTTAAAATGAAACATCCCAAGCTTCCACGGTACGCTTTCTTTGAATAATACAGTAGCGTGTGTTGTATGCAACCTTGAGTTTTAACACACACCACAACCAATCAAACTAGCCGTTATGAATAGTAATACCTAATTTTTGAAATTATATATATTTTATATTTAAAAATGGACTTCATTTTTGGATTCGTAATATCGAAATTATCCTAGGGTGAAATTTTGGTACTTTTCGGATAACTTTTATATTTTGATGAATAGTGAAAATTACTAAATTTTAATTAAAAACAACTTTTTTAATCAAAATAATTAATAGTGATAAATTATGAATTTGAGTGGTTTTAAAGTATATTTAGAATATATTTTTACCATTTAATATAATGTTGGTCATTGGACATAATTTTACAATTAAACCGAACATAAACGAGTGTCAATCTTTTGATAGTTATTATCTCTTAAAAACACGCTTTTTGTTTTGACAGCGGGATTTAATTTTAAATTAATTTCTGCCACTTCTGTGTTTTGAATTTAGGAAAATGGATTCCATATTTGGAATCAGGATGTTAAAATTGTGTAAATAGGTAACTTTTATTTTTAGACATTTTGAATAATTACTGCGGTAAATATTTTATTTACCATGGTTAAGGGTAAATCCGGTAAATAATGGTTAAAAAAATAATATTATAATAATACTAAATTACCCTAAAACGTGTCTTAACCCTATTGGTTGATACATGGTAGACCATGGGAATCTTTGGGTCTATTTCGGGACCCCATGGATCCACTTGTAAGTGATAATGACACTTTATTTTAATTTAGTTAAAATGAATACAAAAATGACACAAGCATATATCTTTTAGAACAACAATTGTTACATAGGGTTATATATGTTGGATTTTAGATTATAAATATTCATTAGAAAGCTAAAAAGATTTTCTACATAATGATATTTTATTTATAATTTTTAGACATTAAATAATTTATTTTATTTATGACACAATGATGATGCAGTAATTACTATAATAGTGAAAAATTAAAATAATTGATATTATAAACACCCAAATAAATATAATATGAAACTTTTAATGAATTAAACTACTTTTATAGGATAATATTATATATTAGGATTGATTTAATTGACTTTGTTCGAAGTAATCAATCTGTTATGAGTTTCACAAAAATCAACTATTGAATAGTGTCAAAATTGACATAAAAGAGTTCTTAAAACAAATATTATATTATTAATTGATATTAAATTCCTAAAAATCTAAGGTTCGTCCAAAAGACTTATATTATGATAGTTTAATCATTAATGGTCCACTTGGGGGTCGCTTGGATGTATATAGTAAGTTTATTAACCATATTATATAAAAATACAAAGAGACATTGTAAAAGTGAAACTAATTAACTTAGAGTTAATACTTAAAGATAAGGTTAATATAAGTACCCAAACCTGTCTAAATTCTATTGGATGAGTTGTTTTCGACCTATCCCCACCTCATCCTTTGAATAGTCAACTTTGGAGCCTTTGGAAACCGAATATGAATTTATTATAAATTAATATTTCTAGCTTTTCCAAAGGTGCCCCTCACCCCTCTTATAAAAGGGCACTCCTCCTTCTCATTTCCTCACACCTCTCAAGCCACTTGGCTCGTCCAAACTCTGCCCAAATAAGCTCCCCACATCCCTATCCTCCTCCTTGAAGCTTCCCCTTAGGCAGAAAGCATTTCAAGAAGTCCTTTGGTTCCAACCAAAGTGAGTTACCTAAATTAAAGGTAACAATTTCTCTTAAAGTATTTTCATTTATTTTGCTTCTCCAACCCCCAAAATCTTTTTATTTCCTTTATTTTATAACAACAACAGTATCCTCAATATACTAGGATGTTGTTATAAGAAGGATTCAAACTACACATTCACACAACTCCATCTAATGGATGATGAACATAATGTTTCTGTGGATGGAAAACTAACGCCTCACGAAACGATGATTGTTCAAATACATCTTACCGCCTCTCATGGTGGCCATTAGGATGGCACTGTAATTAAATATGATATTAATGATATATATTTTATATATAAGATTCTGTAATTCCATTTTATTTCATACCATTATTCGTTTCATGTTGTATATACATACGATAATTTCATTTGAGGAAGTGCGGACTACCGCCCCCTTAAAATGATATGACTCGTTCATACCACACATGGAACGTATAAAGGATGGTGTAAATGAACTTAAGTAACATATATAAAATATTATATTATACTGGAATAGTAATATACCTATGTATAATTTGGATTCGATTCTTTTAAAATAAAAATTAAATGGAAGTAGCGTTCGTGCGTACGTACGGACTACCGTCTCCACGAACGCGATGAGATTCATTCTCCATCGTATAATTTGATGATTTAAAAATGATGTTTAAGAACTTGATACCATTCTGGATATGAATAATATACATCCCATTAATAACGAATATGTCTCACATAACAAAGAATATAATGTAAAATGAACCCGTTAACACCCGAAATGACGATAATTCTAAAATATTATTAACAAATCAATGATAAAAGATCATATATGATATCATATTAAAGTAAATTATTCTTTTATTATTCAATAACAATTATTTCACCATTATACAGGAGGTAAACCTACCATCGACCAAGGAAAAAGTACAATGTAAGGGTTTTCTTATCTCACTTTTAATTCCGTGAGAATTCCATTGATCACCACTTAATTATTGCATGTGGTGTATGTGTACTGCCCATGATCGTATTCATTGTGTAATATACTTTAATTTATGGGTATTTACATCATCATTGTATGATACTTCTTTCATGGGTGTATGTTTCGTAAGTTACCTAATCAATAAGGGAATTTGAGATTTCAATTTCCACTCATTTGGCTTTACACATATTTCATTGATTATATTACCCCAAGATTATGTGTGGAATCACTATTCATTTTATTATGTCATAATTTCCACTCCCCTTCCTGTGGATAGAAGTTTGATACACATAATCACTCCATTGGTAATTCTCAAGTCATTGATATGAATTTGATAAGAGTAATTTTAACTCATTCTCCATTTGTTGAGTTAAACATCCAATTCGTTGGTATTGTTTTTTTACAAGAATACGTGTGAATGTCCTTTGATTGTTTTACACTGAATATCCAATCATATTTAGTGTATTTATATTTGTCACACATAATTATGTCATTGATTTATCCTTAACCTAAGGATACAACCTTTTTGAGAAATTTCATCTCAATTTACATTCCATTGAGACTTCTTTGATGATATACACCAAATCACTTCTATGTGGTGTATATAATGTACTTTGACATAGTATATCATGAATTCCTTTATTCTCATGATATTACAATGTTTTGATTACCTCAATTATTTGTATTCAAGTGTCTCTCTTTTGGTTAGAAACTCTAACCAAAATACCATTTTAAAATGTTTTAAAGAATTATTCTTCTAAATCATGCTCATTAATGTCCATATTTTAAAAATGGTTTTAAGGATTTATTTATATGGACATTAAAGTTTTAAAATTAAAACTCCTTTTAAAAGTTTCAAAGTGGTATGGGACACTTTGATTCAAAAATATACCTTTAAATGGCTTCTTGACAAATAGTGTGACTTTTAAATGTTTTCAAGAAAAGGGGGATATTTCTCTCAAATAGTTTTGATGATTATTTTCATCTATGTCAACATCCTTCATTATTATTGATTGAGGTTAATGTGATACAATACAATCTTCCATATTGTATCGAATGAATTATGTTTGACTGTGGATGTGCTATTTTTATACCATTCATGGTTTGTGGTGAAAGTATTGACATTTCGTATGCTAGTTTAATACGAATGTTTACGTTATGTTTAAACCTTTTCATATGGGAATGCATTGGACTTAATAAGTGACGGGTGGAGCCCGCTATAGCTCCTCGATGCATCGGTAGGTCTCATGAGACAAACTAGGGTCTTGGCACAAGGCCTTGGCAAAATCTTATTTGTAGTCTTGGCATGAGGCCTTGGCTATGTGGTTATGATAGTCTGGCATTATGCATTCCATCATTATGAACGTGGTTATTGATATTGCATGTGATCATTCGACTAGTAGAATATCCATGTGAGTAAGTAAATGGCATTATTTCATTTTACCTTTGCCATTTTATGCTGAAGTTCAAGTTTAAAAGGCTTTTGTTTTAGTTATAAATTGCCTTAAGTGTTTATGCTCATTTATGAAAGCTTCTGCTATAATGTTATCCTTACTGAGCATCCGAGCTCACCCCTTTCAATGTTTTATTTTTTTTCCCAGGATTATGAAGAAGTAATTTATGAATGACCTGCAGGGATAGTATGAGGGGATATGAAGACAAGATGTTTTTTTTATGATGTAATGTAAAAATTTATGGATGTATCTAGTTATTCCAAGGCTACTAAACTAATCGGTCTTTCGAGACTTGATCTTTCTCGTGATCATGCCAATGTTATGTAATTAATGCACCGACTCTGGGTAGCTGGGGTCGGGGCGTTATATTCTCTCCCATCAATCCATTTTGGATGTTTTGAGTGGCGCCGTTAGGCTGCTGAATTTTCGTAAGAGATCTAACCTCTCTTTTTCTTTTTAAGTACTCTCCTTTATGTCCCTTATTTTAAGTTCCTCTTTCTTATGTTGGGGGATGTTATTTTATATTCCTCTTTCTGTAAAAATTATGTTAATATTATGATATACCCTATTTGATCTCATCAATCCATTTTTGTGTCACCGTTAGGCTGCCGAGTTTTCGTAAGGGATTTTTTCATCTCAATCTTATTCCCATGAGATTTATGCTACATTTGCCACAATTTCCTTTGAGTGGTGTATGTAATGCCCATTATTTTACTCATTGTGTAATATAATTTCCTTTATGTGTATTTACATCAATGTTGTATTGTCCTTCTTTCATGGGGTGTATATTTCGAAAGTTACCCAAGTCGGGAAGGGAACCTTTCACCCTCCTCTTTTTAAAAGACTTGTTTTTTAATGTCTTTAAACTCACATACTATTATGTCGGGATATGTTCTTCTATATCCTTATTGAGGAAAATTTTATGTACAAGTGATGAGATACCCTTTTTAACTCTCATCAACTCATTTTCTGAATTTTGAAGTGACACCGTGAGGTTGTCGAATTTTACCAAGGGAACTTTTTTAACCAATTTCGATTTCTTTGGGTTCCACATGTAGTTATTGAATATGTCATCCTTTGAATACGTGTGAACGAAATTTTATTGTTTTACACTTAATATCCACTTATATTGGGTGTATTTATATTTTTCAAACATAATTCTGAGATTGATTTCTCCTTAATTTATGGATACCTTCTTTATAAAAGATTTCATCTCATTTTACATTTCTTTTGAGACTTCATTGTTATTATGCACCAAATCACTCTTATATGGTGTGTATACTGTCCTTTGACATATTATATCATGAATCTCTTTATACTCATGATATAATAAAGTTCGGATTAAATTATATTCCGCTATTATTTGTATTCAAGAGTATCTCATTTTGATAAAACATATTTAACAAAAATATCATTTTAAATGTTTTAAAGATTTATTATTCTAAATAATTATCTTTAATGTCCATGTTTTAAAAATGGATTTCAGTATTTATTTATATAGACATTAATGTTTTAAAATTATAATTCCATTAAAATCTTCAAAGTGGTATGGGACGCTTTGATTCAAAAATCTCTTTTAAATGGTTTTTGAAAATGGATTGATTAATTCAATATCTGGGAATTATTTATTGTGATTGAAAATGAAATGTTTTTATTGAAATGTTTATATTTTCAATATTTAATGTGTAATGATGGTACTTGGACATTTTAAAGGTGGTTACGTGATAAACCATATGACGGGTGGTGCCGTGAATACCAGGACGGGTGGTTACGTTATAACCTCCAATGCATTGGGTATGGAAGTCTGCCGTATGGCTATTCCATTAAATATGTGTGGAAGTCGGCCATATGAATATTCCATTAAGTATGTGTGGAAGTCGACCGTATGGTTATTCCACTTAAGTATGTTTATGTCCCAAATTACCTTTATAGGTTATGTTATTTTTTTATGGGTTTTATGGTAATCTTTGGGTTACAATAGGGTAAGTAATGATCTTTTATTCAGTGAAGAGTTTTTACTACTTCATTAAGGTGAAAAGTATTACTTTGATAAAGTATACATGGTTTACTTGTTGTTTTGATAAAATAAGAATTTTCATTCTTTTTGTATCCCTTACTGTGCACTTTATGCTCACCCCAAGTTTTTTGAAATGTTTTTCACAGGACCTAATGTGGAATAGGGTCAAGGATGGGATCAAGGGAATGTAATGCTATATAAAACATGGAACTAGACATGTTTCTTTTAATGAGTTTTTATTTTATGGAATCTTAGTAGAAGTTTATACTTTGTAATCTTTTGAGATGTAATAGTTATTTCGTAATTCTCTAAAACTCTAAACCTGAAAAGCTCCTCGATGTGAATTATTCATTTAATTCAATATTAAGTAAGGTTTATGGCTGGTGCCTTATAGTTGGTATCAGAGGTCGGTTTAGATAACTTTATAGGTTAGGGTATTCTTTAAGCATAAGTGACATGACCATAATGGTTAGGATTTCATAAACAGACCTAGTTTTAGATAAAGTGAATGAATAAGTATATCTTAGTGTTTATCTTCCTCTTTATAACATTATGGTTTTGTTGATATACTCACACTAACCTTTTTGGTTTTAGTAAATGGCTGGATCTAGCATGCACCAAGGTAATGGTGGATGTGAAAGAAACTCTGACAGTTTTCTTAGCGAGAAACTGAATGATATGGAAGCTGCAATAAGAACTCTTGTGTTTATCCACAACCAACTATCTGGAGTCATGATTGACCACCTAAACCTTGAAGATTTCTATAAGGCATCATATATGCAAGAAACCATGAAAAAAACATGATCACCTACCTCGAAAGATAGAACCTTCTTATGGTAATACGCATAACTTTTCTGTCTACTCGGAGCTGTTTTCATGTGTTTCTGAATCAACTGAACTTTTTCTGCCATCTCTTCTACCAATTCTAGTCCGATCAGCTTCCTTTCACCCACTTTATCCCAAAAAGCTGGAGTTCGACACCACATCCCATATAATGCCTCAAATGGTTCCATATGTATACTAGAATGAAAACTGTTATTATAAGAAAACTCAACCAAAGAAATGTGTTGGTCCCAACTTCCATGATAATCCATAGAGAAAGCTTGTAGCATATCCTCCAAGGTCTGAATTTTTCGTTCTGACTACCCATCTGATTGTGGATGAAAAGCTGTACTAAAATTTAATTTAGTACCCAATTACTTCTGAAGGCCTTTCCAAAATTTAGAAGTAAACATGGGATCAAGATCAGATACAATGGAGTGGGTAACTCCATGCAACCTGACTATCTCTTTAAGATACAATCAAGAAATTTGATCTAGAGAGAATGTATCTCAAATAGGAAGGAAATGAGCAGATTTAGTCAAGTGATCAACAATAACCCAGATTGCATTATTACCTAGAGATTTCCTCGGTAATCCCACAACAATGTCCATGGATACATTTTTCCATTTCCACATTGGCATCGGTAAAGGCTGAAGCATCCCTTTTGGTAACTTCCACTCTACTTTAACGTGATGACAAGTCAAACACTTCCCAGTAAAATCAGCAATATCTCGTTTCATTTCATCCCACCAGTAATACTCCCGCAGATCTCTGTACATCATAGTACTTCCAGGATGAATTGAAAACGGGGAACTATGAGCCTCACATAGCAACTCATTCTTCAACTGTGAATCCCTAGGCACACATAATCTCTTCCCAAATCTCAAAACACAATCATTATCAATGATGAATTCAGGAAATATACCCTTCTGAACCAGCTCTACCTTTTTCTGCAACTCACTATCTTGCTCCTGGGCTTGCTTAATTCTGTCTTATAGAGATGATGTCACTGATACTTGAAACAAAATAGATGAACTTACTACACCAAAAAATTCTATGCCAAAGTTCATCAAATAAAAAACCAAAGGATCTCATTCCAAACGTAGCATGGTTAATGAAGCATTAATTTTTTGACTCAAAGCATCATCCAGTTTATTTGCTTTTCCTGGATGGTAATGAATTGTAGAATCATAATACTTGATTAATTCATTCCATCTCATCTGTCTCATGTTCAATTCTTTCTGAGTGAATATATATACTTTAAAATTTTGTGATCAGTATATATTTTACATTTTAATCCATGCAAATGATGCCTCCAAATTTTTAGATCAAAAACAACAGCAGCTAATTCCAAATCATGTGTGGGGTCATTTACTTCATGAGTTTTCAACTGACATGAAGAATAAGCAATTACCTGATCATTCTGCATTAGGACACAACCGAGTCCTTTCAATGAAGCATCACTGTTGATAACAAACTCACCCATCCTAGAAGGATGTTCCAAAACCAGAGCATTCACCAATATTCTTTGCAATTCCTAAAAACAATCATCAAATTATTTTGTCTAGATAAACTTAACACCCTTTCGAGTTTTCTTAGTCATTGGACTAGATAACTGTGAAAAATTTCTAACAAACCATCGGTAATATCCTGCCAAACCAAGAAAACTATGATTTAGGGTTACATTTGTGGGTCCTGGCCATTCTTCCACAACTTTTGTTTTAGCAGGATCAACAGTTATGCCATTTTTTAAAACAATGTGACCAAGGAAAGAAATTTGTTGTAACCAAAACTCACAGTTGCTGAATTTTCCATAATGTTTATTTTATTTTAAGGTTTGCAAGATAACCCTTAAATGACTTTCATTCTTCTCATTACTTTTATAAAACACCAAAATATCATCAATATCATCACTATCCCTGATATTTTTCACCATTGAACATCATTGATCAGCTTCACCTTCAAAACGGTAAATAGCAAGACAAACCTTTTGATGTTCTAAACACCCCATGACATCAAAAATCTTCTCCAGTGCTATAATCCACCCTTCTGCTATCACAGGGTCAGATGATCCTCTGAATGATGGGGGATGTTGACTCATGAAATGTTCCACCACTGACATGTCCCTCTACGTTTGATCTGGCTAATCTCGTGCATGGATACCACCACCATTTATAGCTTGAGTAAACTGTTCCATCACTGCAACAAACTATTCAGTTCCAATTCTGACCATCTCAGGTTGCTGATTTGGAAGGTTGTCTTCCTAATGATTTCGTCCCAACATAGCTTCCTTGTTTCCACCGTGGAAAACCATTCTGAACAAAGAAATATATTAGGTGAAGCAACATGGTAATCTTTAAGTGATATATCATTTCAATCATACCATAAATTAATTTATAATTTACCTATTTTCTAACTCCTAAAGTTGTCTAAACCGACCTCTGATACCAACTATAATTCCCCAGCCTTAAACCTTACTTAATATTGAATTAAATTAACAATTCACATTGAGGATCTTTTCAGGATTATAGTTTTAGAAAATTAGGACATAACTATTACATCTCAAATGATTACAAAGTAGACACTTCTACTAAGAATCAATAGAATAAAAACTCTTAAAAAGAAACATGTCTAGTTCCATGTTTTATATAGCATTACTTTCCCTTGATCTCATCCTTGACATTATTCCACAGTAAGTCCTGTGAAAAACATTTCAAAAAAACTTGGGGTGAGCATAAAAAGCTCAGTATGGGATACACAAAGAATTAAAACTATTAGTTTATGAAAACAACAAGTAAACCATATATACATTATCAAAGTAATACTTTTCACCTTTATGAAGTAGTAAAAACTCTTCACTGAATAAAATATCAGTACATGCCCTTTTGTAACCAAAATATTACCATAAAACCCATATAAGTATCACATAACATATAAAGGTAACTTGGGACATAAACATACTTAAATGGAATAACTGTACGGTCCACTTCCACACATATCACTTAATGGAATAGCCATACGGCCGACTTCCGTAACCAATGAATTAAATGTTATAACGTTACCACCCATCCTTGTATTCACGGCACCACCCGTCATATGGTTTATCATGTAACCACCCGTAAAATGTCCAAGTACCAATATAAAATCATAAAACATAATACAAATATAATGGAAAGAATACATTTCCACACATTGATCACAATATATCGCATAAATATATTGATATAACAAATCCATTATAAAAACCATTTTCAATACCAAAATACATAAAATAGTATATGGTATTTATTTAGTTTTAAAAACATTACGGCTTGTTGAGGAAGTCAAAGACCAAATAATACTCGGGGCGGCGGAAAAGTCGTTGTCACCGCATACATACGACAAAAACATTCCCTTTTGTCATTTAGTAAAATGCTTCATATAAAAAGATTCCTTTTGAATAAACACAATTGTAAAAGGGTACATACATCGTATTAAAGAAACAAGTTTATAAAACAGAAATATGCCTCAATGAAAGGAGATTGAGACAAAGTCCCTTACCTCGGGTCCGACATGACTCGATCGTTCTTTAACGTCCTTAATAATAAACTTGAGTTAATTTCTACTTGATTAAGAACCTTTTTCGTGTGCATTATTCCTTTTATATCACTTATTACCATGTTATGAACATTATGTAGTTATTTTAAGTTAATAATGTTTGTTTTGTCGATATTTGGTTCTTAAGTCGATAGTGGACTTCTTACAATTACAAGTTGTTCACGTAGTCAAATATCAATTATCTCAAGAATGATATTCATAATGTAGATGCCATATATATCATTTATATGCATTTATAATATTACATATTCATTTATAGGTAATAAATAAAACGCACCGTTCATGGAGACGGTAAGCCGTACGTACGCATGAATGCTACTTTCATTTCTATGTCATATTATTGGAATTAAAACTAAATGAGAGATATGTATATTTTAATTACAGAATTATATTCATCATTTAGATGTAACATAAATCATATATATAAATTATATATATGTACTTATAATATTACATTACATTTGGTGATAAGAAATGAAATGCACCGTTCATGGAGACGGTAAGCCATATGTACGCATGAACGCTACTTTCATTTCTTTGTCATATTAATGGAATTAAAAATAAATGATAAGTATGTATATTTTAATTACAAAATTATATTCATCATTTATATTTAACATATATCATATATAATAACTTTAAATCCATCCTTTATACGTCCCACATATGGCATTAACGAATCAAATCAATTTGAGGGGGCAGTGGTCTGCACTTCCTAAAATGAAGATATTGCGTATACCCATAATGGAAGCCATGAAGTTGTACCATAAATGAAAAATATATAAGATTAAGTAAGACATAAAAATATTATATATCATATATAAATATATTGACATCTTAATGTCCACCTTTGAAGTTGTTGGAAGAATATTGAACAATCACCGTTTTGTGAGGCAGAAATTCGCCATCCACGGAAACAGTATGTTCTTTAACCATTAGATGTAGGTGTGCGTAAGTGTAGCTCTAAGGATTCTTATAACAACATACTAGTATATTTATGATACTGATGTTACAAAAGAAATGAATAAAAAGAGTTTATGGGGTTGGAGAAGCAAAATAAAACAAAAGGACACAAGTGAAGACATTACCTTAAAATCGGGTAACTCTCTTAGATTTGAGTTCAAAGGCTTACATGGGCAGACTTCTGCCCTATGTGAGGCTTCTAAGAGTAAGAGAGGGATGTGGAGAGACAAAATGGGAAGATATTGGCCTAACCAAAGGCTTGAGAGGTGGGGGTAAGAAGATAGTGGTGGGGGCTTTTATAAGAGGAGAGGAGAGGCACTCTATGAATGTAAAGAAATGTTACTTTATTTTAAAATGAGTTCCAGATTTAAAAGGTCCCAAAATGATTTAATTCTAGGATAAGGTGATAAGGGTTTTAAATATTCCAATACAATTGGTTTTTGACTTGTTTAGGTCTCAGATGTTACATTATCTTTTCATTTTATATAAATCGTTAAATAATGAGGTAATCACTGCATCATCATGATGTCATAAATAATCTAATTTATTTAATTTCTAAAAATTATAAAAAAAATACTATGATGTAGGAAATATTTTTATTTTTTCAATTACTATTTATAGCCAAAAATCTGACTTGTATAACCCCATTTAAAAATTGTTTTAGTAAAACAACTCATGTTTGTGTCATTTTTACTTTTACATTAAATAAAAAGATATTAATGTCATTTTCCTTCCAAAGTGACTCTATGGGGTCCCCATGTTGACCCATGGATTGTCTTGGTCGGCCATGACACATCCAATAAGGTCTGGACATGTTTCAAGCTCATCTCAAATTATTCAAACATTATTTTTACCTTAAACTACACTAATTACCTCTAATCGCGATTAAAAACATAAAAGTTACTATTCACCAAAAATTTATTTTAATCTCATTGAACCAAATTTTAATTCTTAATGACAACCACATATGTCGGATTTTTGAAATTCAAAACATAGAGGTGGTAAAATTTCATTTAAACGAAAAAATCAGTTTTTTAAGTACCACATAGTGGTTTCACTATTCATCAAAAATTGAAGTTTTTCAGAAAAATACCAAAACATCTCCCTAAGCTATATTTGATATTCCGAATTCATAAATGATTTCTATTTTTCATAATTTAAAACATATAAGTTGTATTAATTAATTTCATAATTAATTCCCGCTGTCAGAGCAAATAGCGTTTTTTATGAAATAATAAGTATCAAAAGATTGACACTAGTTTATGTTCAATTTCAAAGTGAAATTAATTCCAACGAACACTATTGGATTAAATGGTAAAAATATATTATAATTCAACTCTAAAACCAAATCAAAAGATAAACTAATAATATAAATAAATTATATAAAAAAGAGGTTTTGAATTAAATTACAACATTTTTCACTATCCATTACAAAATGAACTTTATCGGGAAAATACCAAAAATTTACACAAAGTAAATTTTGATGTCCCAATTCTAAAGAGGAATTTTATATGGTCCAATAGAATGTATAAAACTGACCAAAACTATATTTAATGACGGTTCGCCATCAAAAGGCAATAAGTGAACCTTTAGTGAAATTTAGAGTATATATGCCTAAAATTGAATTCCTTTCTTATTTTAAGCCTTTATACTTTATTAGATAAATTTAAAAACATTTAACAAACATATATAATCATTTTTTTAGTTATTTCTATTCATTCCCGCCAATACAATGGCTACGTGTTAACTACCATTTGAAATAATATTGTTTTATTACTAGTGTGCAACGTAAGATTTCAAAGAAACTCTTTGTTGCGTATCGGGTACGCTATCGAACATAGAAATCCCATTAAAGTAAAATTAATTTTTAATTCATAAATATTAATAAATATGAGAATGATTTATTCTTTATTTACCTGGGATGTTACATAGGATCCTACTCTAGAAACCATAAGATTACTAATTTCAACAAAATGAACCCATAGCCCCAAGCTCAAGATTTAATATCATCATAAGAGAATATGAAGTGAAAACCCCCTTAACCAGTGAAAGAATGTTCCAATCATCAAATCCCCATAAATTTCACAAAAAAATTTTAGGATAATCAAGCATTTATTGATCATCATTGGGAACCATCGTGAGTCTACCAATAATCCAGTGGTTACAATGTTAAAAGAGATCTTCTAGTATTTTTTGATTCACCACCACAAAAAAAGCCATGGTACATTGGTCCTAGACAGGTCAAATATAGTCTCACAACGGAAGGTGGGATAGTCCATGTATAGTCCTAGATGGGGGGAATGCATGTAGAGATGTGTTTGTAGACTTTCACGTGGGTGATGATCCCTCAATTACATTGGACATTTTGTTAATGGGTAACCAACAATTATAAAAAGTGACACTGATAAAGAAGATGTATGATGTGATATGGATGTGTGGGAAAATTCATTATCAATGCAAGATTAAAATTATGATAATGTATGGCCTTTATCAACGCTTAAATAAACTAATATAAAGTCCCTTATATCAGTACTTTTATTTAGTGCTCATGGAGAACTCCCTTTATCTGTGATTTTTTTGCACAAATAACGAGTATCATTATCATTCCTTTTATCTTTTTCGAATAATAGCTACCAATTTTTGTTGCAGGTTTTATAGTAGTGGATGACTACAGTAAAATGTATTATACAACCATTCACCCTCTAATATGAGAGAAACTGGTTCTATTCAATGTGTTTCTTGTATAGTGGAACAATAGTTATTATGTGGAGAAACAAGTTAGTGGTATTGTGGGGTACCACAGAAGAAAAGTTTTGTGGGAGGCTAAAAAAAGAGATCGGTGTGCTGATATTTATCATATGAAATTCCTCTCATACACCATTGGGGAATGGTGGGGTGACAATCCATAGTGCATGTTTCTAGTGCGGTGTAACCGCTTTCATTGTGGGGGGGGGGCTATGAGACACTCATGTTGCATACCAATGGTAAACTGACTCTGGATGGGGTGGAGACTTAGCTTATGATTGGTGGAGCAACATGTTGTAGAATTGAAATATAACGGGTTACCATATGTTCGGCCAAAGGCCACTAAGCCTTTTGGTCTCCAATGCTTTAAGGTCTTCATGATTCTAGTATTATGGACATTGTAATGAGTTCCCTATCAACCTAGAAAAAATGGTATCTTTTTACCTTAATTAAAAAGGACATGACTCCAACATTTTTGAATATATATATAAATATATTAAAAATTATTTTATTTTTTTATTTTTTATTTCAAAAATACTTGTATTTATGTAATTCTGAAATATAACTAAATTTCTCACCAATGACACCCTTTTATAAGTGAAGGGATATTGACATCCCTAAAAATTTTTCCTTATGTGATCTTATTTCAAATTTCTAGTATATTAAGATTAATATGCTAATAATGATAATAAATAAATAGTAGCATATAATTAAAAATGAAAAAAATTTAGTTAATGTGTTTTAACATATACAAATTCATATATACCTAATTACACTATAAAATTATTTTAAAAGACCATAATTGTGTTATTAAAATTTTAATTGAATTAAATTATATATTAAAAAATTTTAAAATTCAAATAGAACTTTGTAAATTTTGGAAATGAAAATACAGTTTTCAATAAAAATCTGTATTTTTCACTTTTTGTTGAAAAATAAAAAAATTCAGAAAAATCCAAGAAATTCACATGAAAATTATTTTTACAAGAGGAATTAAAATTTTTTTCATTTAAAAATAAATATATTCATGATATTGTAATATTGAATTATAATTCCCAAACACAAAATCCCATAGAAACCCATTTTTTGAAAAAAAGTATTTTTAAAGCATTATATGATTTTATTGAGAATAATGTGTTTTTATATTTTAAAATTATAAATTATATAAATAAAATTTAAATATAATTATATTTTGGTTAACCGTAATCATTCATTGGAAGATAATAGCTAGGTTATTATTGTTACATTATATAATAATATATTAATAGTATAACATGGGTCAATAAAACACCAATGTTGTGTTTTGAGAAATCTATTGAGTTTTTTATTATTTTAAAATTAATTTTCGTGGTTTTACATTCTCCTCCCATAAAATTATTTTTGTAACACAATTTTATCTCGATAATCAGAGGTTTTATATTTTAAAATACCTTGGTTAAAAACCCATATTGTAAAAATGGTTAATAAATGATCATCTTAAAAAGAGGTAAAATGAAATATAAAAGTCATCAAGAATAAAAAAACTAGGTTTCCAAATAGAAGAATATTAGTGGGAAGATAAAATATAGACATGGAGGGAAAAATGACACCCAATAACTAATATAGTGTTATATTGAACAGGGTCAGGATAAATTTAACGAGCACAAAACCATAAATTTGTAATTGCTGAAAAGACCATCGATTCATCAGAAATGATCATAATAGGATAAAAAATATTCATGATCCTTTTCCAATATTTTTTGACAATATGTACGATATATACTTGGAAAAAAAGGATATATACATACATGACATGTAAAATTTTACCATTTAATTAATTTTCACTATAAATATTTCTATTACTCAAAATGATGATTATTCAAGATGAATTTATTCATGCATTATAAACTAAAATAATCAACTAATAGATCAAATAATCCCCCAAAGGATAACAAGATATTATTATTATCATTAGAAAATTAGAAAAACTAAAATGGTATGCATATGGTAAGATAATATCCAAAATTAACTCACATTATTATTAATAAATAAAATATTAATCTCTAAAGCCTTAACAATAACACCCAAAGTACAATTAACATTAAAATTATTTAAAATATTCCCATCCAAGTTCAGAAACCAAAAAAATAAAGGTATATGATCACATATTCTCTTAAGATTAAATTAACATTCAACTCTAAACATAAGTAGTCACTCATAAATTCATATATAAAAATGTATATTCCTTAATAATATAATTAAAAAAATATTCTAATATATCACATAAATAACATAAATCAACATAAAGCCACATAAAGACCATATATGTGCTCAAAATATAATCATCCCTTATTCCTCAAATAAAATCCCAACTTATCTAATAATAATCTATTTTCCTTAATCATATAATGGTACCAAAAAATTTAGAGGTCTTATATCAAAATAACATTAATCACAAAGTGAAAAAATTACTATTAAATCCCATGGTTATCATTATGATAATTCATATATTTCCAACATATAGTAACTCTTTTATCCTAATTAACTGTAATTACCTCAGCATCTAAGATCATATTAACCCTAATAGATATCTATACCATTAATCTTATGTCCATGAAATATAAAGTCATCATTCCTAAAATAACATTAGCACTAAAACATACTCTAAACTAAATATAAACATTCCACTAAATATCTCACTATATATATTTAATCATGTAAAACTCTCGTCACATAAAACATCAAAATTGGCATCTATTCCATTAAATAAATGATCAACCTCTGACATATCATTATTAAACACTTGAGGTTTATACCATATCACTATATAACATCATATGTTTTTATAGATTCTATTATATAATTAATTACAATGATTCATAGAGAAATTTTTTATTAACCCATTCATATCCCCTGAGAGTGTCAAACCCATTGTGTAATATGATCAAATTCACCAGGAACAAGAATTATGGATGAAATGAAACACATTTACGGTTGATAAACTTAGATAAATCTATGAAAATACATTGTCATCGTGTATTATCTAGATAGGGATATGTTTCTTGGAGAACCATATAATACCCTCCATAACAAAAATTTAGGATGTAAACTTATACAAAGAATTATCCTGAATAGTATTCATAGGGTTTGGTTTTCTAACCTATGTTTTCCTAAATATATTTCCCATGATTTCTATGAATCAATGTATTATTACATTTATAAATACCCCAACCATAGTTTCTTAGATCTGATAGTTAATTTATTACATTTTTACTAGCTAAACAGAGTCATATTCATTGATGAATAGATTACTAGTCATGGTAATAGAGATACCACAATTTCTGCCATTTTAAATAGGAAAATGAAATATAATACATAGTGACAGTAATTAATATTTATCACTGAACTCATTGAAGTATCCCTTCTTCATATCCTGGTGAAATGATAGAAAATATGGGGGAGCTCAAAATTTTAGTAGGGGTTATATAAAATGGAATCCATCTTGAGAAAATTATAAATAATAAATATGGAATGGTAAATAACATAAAACAAATTCTATTTAATTAATAACTTGAGCATTAAGAATAATATTTTAGTAATAAATGATCATCAAATAATTACATATAAATAATAAAAATGGCATGAAACTTATCCCTGAATATTATAATTGTTAAAATAATCACATGGAAATTAATTATTTATCTCATAATGATTGAATGAATAATTAATAAAATCATAAAATGGTTGTTATAGACTCATTCCAAGAGTTATTATATAAATTTATAAGGCCTTATCCCAAAATTGAAACTAGTTTTCCTCATGAGACCCACTAATGCATCGATGGGATATAGTCGGCCTCAGAAATCACATCCCAATTCCAATTTATTCAACATATCATTGTAGTGAATAAAAATTCAATACATAATAAACATAGACATTTGTATTGGAAAACTGGCATATGAAATTTATATATTTCTCCAGTAAAACTGAACATAAATTATGTATATTAACAATAATTATGATATCATCACAACATATCCTTAGTATAGTATAAGTATAATAATGTATTGTTATCATTTATGAATAGTCTTACCATAAAATTTATATAAAATCATTCTGGAAGAAAATATCCTTTTCAGTTTAAAATTCACTTTTAAAATATAAAAATATATAGAATATTAGGGAACACATTATTTAAAAAATAATGGAATATTTTAAATTGATTTTCAAAGTACTGAGTGATTGTGATAGTGGGAAATTATTTTGATTCTATATATTCTAAAAAACATTCATTTCACACATTTGTTAGAAGAATAAAAAAAGTATCTCATTCATAAAAAAACCACTCCTTTTAAACCATTTTATAAAAGTAAAACTTGAGTAAAATTTCCTTAAAAACCATTTCATAATTTTAAAAACAATCTTATAAATATTTTATTGGAAATAGGGATATTTTATAAAAAGATTCCACACTGAGTAGAATAAAATTTATCATTCCATAAAAACATTATTTTTCATATCATGGTTACATAAAGAGATTAATGTGAAAGGAAAAATTTTAATGTATATAAATATCCATATGGTTATAATGTGTTTGGGTTTTAATATGTGAATATCAAATAACTCTCCTATCGGAGACATAGACATAAACAATCCATATTAATGATAAAATTATGAAATAAACCCATACCAATTTGGTAACTTTTGCATAATTACATACTTCAAAGAAATAACATAAAAAGAAATAACAAATACCATGAATATAAGGTGATTCATAATATAAAATACCCAATTTGTAGTAGATACACCTCATAAAAATAAACAGGTTCATAATACAAATTAGGTATCAGTTGAGTGTAAATTTAGATGAAAAATCTTACAGATATCATATTTTTGATGTGAGAATTTATAAATTAAAAGTGTATAAAATGTAAATTCAAATAATAAAATTGGAAATACATCATAAAATAATCAAAATTCATTACACACACAATCTCATAATATCAAATATACTAAAGAAGTAATATAATCCAATGAAATTAAATTGAGTTATGAGACCCCTTACCACATGGTATATATTGTGTCAAATAAATGTTGATGAGAAATATTGAATTTTAAAATATAATTCCATTAAATTTTAATTATTAATGACATCATATATTAAATTATATTTATATACACTATATAAAATTAATTAGGTTCATAACATTAAAATATTCCATAATAAAGATAAATTGATACCAAATGCATTACAATGATCATAAAATTGTATTTACAATTAATTAATGAATCGGTATTGTGTAATAAATTCAAATACCCAAAAATTGTAACTAATACATAATAAAATCATATTTCATTTCTCACAGAATCATAGCATATAAAAGATTGAGATAATTCAATACATCCTAATGATTAGAAATCGAGTTATGATACCCCATACCTTATGTTCAAATCCTCATTATGATTCACTATATTACTGAATAATAAACTTATGTTAATTATTTGTGTCATTGAAGTCCTTTTTCACAATAATTTTCAATTTTATTTTATTTATTTCCATGTTATACTTATTTATTTAATAAATTATGTCCACAATGGGCTTTTAAATGATATTCAGTTATTATATCCAGAATGACAATGGTTGGTTGAAAATGGTAAAGTAGGTCATGGTTTACACATATATAGAATAATAATCATTTTATTGTTATCATTTTTATACATCCAATATTATTTTAAAACCAACTGTGAAAGATGAATATGAAATACGAACTATGTTGCAATCATGGATATGATAGGTCATGTGTATGCATGAGTAACGTTTCCATTTTTCAATGATCATGTTGGAAAGAACATAAGTATTATTTTATCACCCAAGAATGAAAATAATATCATAAATAAAATATTATTTCTTTGAATAAACTTATATATATCATATATTTGTTAAGGTAATGTAAAATGAATCACCTCACTTTGTGGTTGTGGGAGTCCACACGTATGCATGAACGACGTTATCATATTTCAGTATATAGTGAGGTTAGAAAGTATAGGATATTTTAAATTTGCATTATTATAATTTTTTTTTGAATATAATATATATACATTTAATCCATCATTATAAACATCCACTATATACACAAATGATTGTTTCCTTTCCCATTTGATGGAAGATGATATTGAAGTAGTTTATAACAATTACATAATATAATATTATTATATAGTAGATACTTATTTTGTTATATTCACATAGTTGAATAATAATTTAATGTGTAGAAAGATGAAATAAAAAAATACTCTATTTAGAACACTACCTATTCTTTGGAAAACTATATTAGAATCACACATAAATCTTTTGTAAATTGGCATCCGAATAAAACCAAGGCCTAAAATATGATATTATTAAATAAATGAACGGATTTTTATAGGATTTTGGAATCCGTATTTTTCATCAATTGTGACAAAAAAAGAGATGAGGTTCCCTTTTATTTGTGATAATAGAGGCACTTTTAAAATTTATTTAAACATTAAAATAATATAAAATATTTATCATAGAATAATTTTTGTAAAATAATATATTTTTAATATAGGATATATATGGGTATAAATAATATTATCCAATAAAATTTTTACATTTAAAAATAATGGATGACCTTGTCATTTTGTTTTAACCAGTGTTAAACCATTTTCCTAATTATCGGGATAATAATGTTTTTCCCTTTTTTGGGTCAGGATAATTATGAAAATAGAAAAATTGGACACTAAATATAATATTCTGGATATTTTAAACAATATTTAAATAAAAATTACAAAGTCAGTTTTTTATTACTTTTATATCATTTAATAAAATATTATTTTTTTTAAAATATCTCTGCCGTCATTTTGGACTCTATTTACTGAATTTGACTTTCAAAACAACTCGACAACAATTTAATTCAATTATAAACCATTAAAAAATTAAAAAATATTATGTTTATCTTATAAATTAATCAAACATAATAATTATTTTAAAAATTATTACTTTAAAAAATATTAAAATAATTTATTTTAAATTTTTATTAATTAAATAAATGGTATATCTGTGTTTCACCAGAATTTAGGGTACATATTTCATCACTAAAAATAGTAATAAATTAACACAATAGAATAAAATAATTTAAACTTGAAATTAGTACTTATAAATGAACATAGGTCATTATTATCCATATCACAAAATATTATAGATATTAATAGAATGAAAGTTATTATTTTGTCTATATCTTTTAATAAATTATTATAATATAAAAACTAAAATAAATAATTCACTAACTCTCCATATATTCTATAATTTAATTGAAATTCAATAAATCCGATATTAAAATCTTATAATGGAAAGTTGTTGTGTCAGTTTTTATTCCTTATCATATTATTTTTAACCACAATTACTCGATTTACCCTTATCATGGTAATAAATATTTACTATAATTACAATACAAAATAACATCGAATTACGTTAAACATATTATGTAATATTAATTATTATAATAAAAAATATAGAATTTATTATACCAAATTAAATTCACATATGTGGCATAATTTAATTTTATATCAATCCCCAAAAAATTCAATAAAAAAAAGGTCGGTAGAAAAATCACTTTTTACATATAAAATTGTTTTTATAATAAAATCCATTATAAAATTAATAAAAAACCATATTTGGATTATTAATAATTTAATTTAATAATGTTTAATTTTAAACCCTTTTAAAATTAAATTTATCTTTATAAAAATTGGGAAATGAAAATTTATTTTTGAATAAAAAGAATATTTTCTCAGAATTCATTGAAAAATAAATATTTTAGAAAAATCAGAGAAATTAAGCAGGCCAAAATTTTAAAAATATGAGTTCAAAAATTATGTACATTTTATGAAATAAAATTTATAAAAAAGGTATAAATTAATTATATTTCCAATACCCAAAATTAAAAATGAATTAATTTTTGGGGAAAATGTATTCATGAGAACTAAAATGATTTTATTGAGAATAATGTACTTAATTATTTTTAATAATAAAATAATATAAAATCATTATAAATATTTTAATTTTTTTAACCCTATTAATTTCCAAAAATTAATTGGCTTAGTAATAATGATTATATTAAATAATAATATTTTTATAGAATATCATGATCGGCTTAGAGATCACTGTTTCATGTCGAGAATGATAATGAGATTATTATTATTTTAAACTAAATTATTATGTAAATGCATGTTATAGTTAAATATTTTATATTTAATACACTTTGGGCCCCAAAATCAAATTGTTTTCCATTTACATGCCTAATATACCATTGATTGAAAGAATTATGTCCTTGAGATCTTTATGTTAATTATTCACATTATCAGAATGGTCTCCCCATTAGATATTCTTGGGTGAAGACATGATCCTAAGTCCCATCATGGTTATTTATATTTTTTTAATAGATTACTATGACTCCTTTATAGAATTTCCATCCATCTAAGAATTATAATCCATGTAAATCGTCAGAAAGGCAACATCTATAAAAACATTTGGATGAGAATGTTCTTTTGGATGAGGAATTTATTTGGTTATTAAAGGGGTGGTGGTATTTTTTTAGATAATTTTTTTGGAGTAAAATTAAAAGGAGTATTTTATATTGAAAATCCCTCTCTATACACCTTTAATTTATCATCCACTCCACTGCTACAGGCCTATATTCCCCTATTGTCATCTTCATTGATATTAGATTTTCCCCTTCTCCTTCAACCTTGGACATTGATGATCCCTTTAGTCAAGGAATGAGATTATCTAGTTTCCTAATTGAATATAAATATATCTAATCCATTTAATAGTCAATCACAAGCCATGCTTCAGTATCAGAATAGAGTTGGAAACCCCAATTACCAGTCTCTTCCCACATGAGAATGATCTAAAATTGCAATGAACCCATGAGTGGAAATTATTATCACATAAATTGGGGAGGATCAGGACATCTATTCTTAATGTATCAAATTTTTGGGATAAATATACTAGGTGAATTCCATTTATAGATCATCTATCCATAAATTAATAGAACGAACACACCATCCCTAATGGATATCAAATATTCCCTTTCCTTATGGTATCCATTTGAATTATCTGTAATGGATATAATAGGAAAAAAATATGGCATGAAGGAAAAATGTTCATGTTGATTCAACATGACTTTGAAATATTATTCCCTCAACTAAAAATGATAATCCATGTCTAAATATTAAATTTATTATTGGAATCAAATATTTGGAATCACTTAGTTTTTGCTAAATTGATATCCACCAATATATGAAAGAATCCATCTTTAGAGTATTATGAAGCTGAAAAAAATCCTAAAAGGGGCCCTACCCATATAAATGTTCCTAATAATGAGTATAATTTTTCTAATTGTTTTATCAATAAAATGATATATTTTTTTATGGATAGTTTGGATAACATAATAAAAATTCCAATTAGAACTCTAACATGAGGCACCCATACTGGAGGAATATTTACCCTAATAAACATAACGATGATGGTTTCAAAATTAGTGATTTGATCAATATTAGGAATGGATTATTATCACAAAATTTCAAAATTACCTTCATCTAATGTGTGAAAATATGGTCCCATAGTACTATAAGAGTTGTATAGTGGAATGGTCCTTCGAATTTTCATCACAGGCTCCTTATTAGAGGACATGATGAATTTTCTAGACTAGATTCCAAATGAGACACTAACCTATAGGAAAGTCTCTTCTTTAATGATCTCATACATCAATTTTAGATTATATTTTCCTAGTGTATGTGTTCATTATTTTTTTCCCATATTGATATTGGAGGGATAATATTTCCACACATTCCCCCAAAATATTAGACATCTACTAATCATTCACACATCTCACCGACTTCTCCCAACCTCTCCACGAATCATGTAGAATGTATTCAGTTATGGACTTCAATGACATAATACAACTATAATGATGTAATATATACGGTGTGAAAATATTATGAAAATAAAAATTCTTTATTCAGCCCAATTAATTATAGTTCCTTCTCAAATTCTACACAGCTCCAACATTTCTATAAGGACCAAACCTATTCTATTCCAAATGGATGAAAAAATATGTAGTCTAAATTAGATTTTCGTTGGACCTTATGATCCCATATTGACCTTTTTATGACTAACCATTATTTTTTATTGTTATCCTCCACCACACATCTATACCCTTATAAATAATAGGAGAAGTACTACATATTTTATCTATTAGATTTGTTTGGTTCTCGAATCGATTTACACTATTAAAAGATGCTCATCCAAAACATCCACCTATGATTGACAATCCATGTTATTAGTAAAATTATGGTACACATTTTTGGAATGGTTACTTCATCCCATAGTTAAAACCCATACATGGGTAGTCTATCTACCACTAGAAATCTCATTGGGCTTCCATCATCAAGTATGGCAGATGGGTATGATGTGAATTAATGATTTGAAGGTTGGATGAATTAATTTCATTGGTTATCTAATACATACTAGAGTTTTTATTTTTTGAAAACTATTAATGAGTCATCTTCTATAGGTAAGGATGGAGAGAACATAGTCAATTTACCAAAAATATGTCAAAATGTGGTAATGTCAATAAAATCCATTTCTTTTGTGATCACCATGAAAACAGCATGGTTGACCATACAGAAAACGAGGTATACACATAGACTAAATTGATGAATTAGTAAACATAACGACCTCACATATACCATGAGCTAACAATGTTAATAGTGAGATCAAGTCAAAATTTGTCAAACTAATGATTTTGAAATGAAAATGTGGAGCATCACTATGTGTTCATGGAAATCATGGATTCTTTTTTGAGTCTGAATTCTCTAGAGAAATTCATAGAGGTATTTAATTCTATATTAGAGAAAAGATAAAAATTACATGGATCATAAATTAAATATTAATAAGGTGTTAATTTAGCATACCTCATGGAATGTACATGGGATCTTTTACTTCATTGAAGTTAATCCTTATTATTCCTGATTTATCCAATTAATGGGGGGTGATGAGGGCCATGAATTGAAAAAAAATTAAGACACAAATATCAATATAAAGAAACTAAAATACAATTATGTCCTTAGAGATGAAACAAAATACATCCTCATGGACCACTTGGCACCACATTTTCACAAACCCACCAAACTAGCGTGATTTTGCATAATATTTGTTTTTTCAATAAATATGAATTTAAAACCACGTGATGATTATGGCCTCATAAAATAAATTAATCATTTTTGTCACACTATGTGGTGATTTAATCTTGAGGAAAAGGTTTCACTTCTAGTTACGGGCTTACCTTGTAGAGCAGATCTCATGGGAAGGGACTAGCCACATAACATAGAAGTGGATATTTTTGATGCTCCGTAGAGAACAAACCAATGAAGCTGCAAATATCATGCCATTAGATCAAATTAATTATCATGACATGGGTTCCTCCCATGAGTTTTGTTTTTCTATCACAAATTTTTGTGTCCACATTTCCCCTCCAAATTCTAACTTATTTTAAGAAACCCATTACTCTGGGTTGCTAATAAATACTCTACTCGTTATCCAAAAGAAATGACACAATAAACAGGATATAGGTGAGATATGGATGAGAGAATTACCAATATTGAATTTTTTTTAAATATTCCTATGTAATGAAGAAGGAAATTAGTTAAAAGGTAGTATAATAAAATTAAGAACTAGGACAATTATAAAACCTCATGTTGTTATTTGTGGGAGGTGAAGCCTGTGAGTTGAAAATCTATGGCTGAACCCACCCATTGACCATGTGATTCCAAATTGACCTTGTAGAGTCTTTTCTATTTGGTTATATAATGAGTCAAACCGTAGAGGTGCATGATCACAAGGATACCCTATGACACAAAGTCTATGGAATACCATTTTGAAAAGGGTCTCCTTCTTTGGAAACTGACATCCCTCACATGGTATCCATTTGAAGAGACAATTATATCACTAATATTTCCACATTAAGAAATTCCAAATCAAAATACCATCATGGATTCCTTATACCAAGGTAAAAAAATCCAAAATATATAAACCATGACACCCTATAAATCTAATAATTCCACATGATCAGTGAATGCACATATACCTGTTGGATTTGGTTCCCTAGAACAATCTTATTTATACATTATGAAAATGATATATTCATTATATGGATATTAATATGCTCCTTATCACATCAGTATTATTCTTCTACATGAATTTTTTTTCATAATGTCCCAAAATTAGATGTCACTCTAAAGTTCTGAGTTGATCCCTTCTAGGATGAGAACCTGTAATGTACATGACCATATTTTCTAATATATTATCTAGAGATGGATGATATATTTTAAAGGGAACTACCTAATACAAGCTATTATAAGTGGAGACACATATTACTTTATGGCATCTTCTTATAGTGCATGCCTTTGGTATTGTCTAAGAGTATATTATGGGAACGAGACCCGCCAGTTGGAAATCTGCATTCATAAGTGCCATTGGATGTTAATATCATTGGATGTGTTTATTGGACCTTAGACATTAATATTATTATTAGTGGGTATTATGAATTACAGATTTAAAGGAATGGTTGAAAATTGTGATGACATATGTTCACGGAGAGGTAGGATATGTTGGGTGCATCACGAGTATTACAAAATTAATCAATAATGTGAGAAATTATTTGTCCCATATTTTCCATAATAGATGTTTATATCTTAGTCACTTTGATGGAAACGGTATAGCCTAAATAAATCCATGGACATGTGGTTCTATAAGAATTTTCAATTTCAACAATGTTGATGAATGATAAATCAAGAACAAGTGTTGATGGGACCTACATGCAAAACACTTGATTGGGGATATCAAGAAAAGTGGATTATATTACATGGTAAGTGTTCATATGAGGTGATATGTAATTTTTTTATTAAATTCTTTCTTTATTGGTACCTTGGCATGTTTCTAAAAGCTATCCTAAGACATTATAATGATCCACCTAATGCCACTAAGAAAGAGGAATTGAGGGTAACCCACTAAGTGTATCCAGTATCTCAGTCATATAATATATTTTTTATTATTTAAGTTGTTAAATAAAGATTATTCCTTATTGTGGATTAAATTTGTTCATGGATTCTAGATCTCATTTATTTACACACAATTTATTTGAGATAATATATCGTGGTTGTAATAATTAATAAAAATTTATTATTTATTTATTGAATATAATATTTATATATCTATTAGAGAATAATGTAGGGATAATTATTTAAAAAATAAATAGTATTTATTCAAGGATCAATAAATATGGTGGTGGATTAGTAGGGAGAGTTAATAGTCTAGTAAGATGTACTAAAATTGAATATTATTGATTAAATAATATTTAATTATAACTTGAAGGTTAAGAACATGTTAGGAAATAGTAATTTTTATATTATTATGTGACATTGGATTTTTACTAGGATTAATAAAATAATTAAGGCACTTGTGAAAATTATTTATTAATACCCTAGTTAATTAAATGATCAGGTATATTATTCTCTTATCAGCCAAAGCACTAGCCAAGGGATGCCATTTGGTTTTACAAAATGAATTTGAGAAAAGACCTCAAGAATATAGAATTCATCCATCTTGAAGAATGCTCTCTAGAACAAGAGTTATTCTCCTCCACTAGGTCAAGACTAATGATTTGGAAGCAGTTATCAAGATGATTGAAGGAGGATATATCATGTGTAAGGATCATTCATTCTATCACTCAAAGACTCCTTTGGGGATGTTAAGAGATACAAGGAGCTCATTTGGATCACCTCCAGATGAGATCTTCCGTTGATCGCTACAACAAAATGATGGTACAGTCCATATATGTGGCAGGAAAGGTCAATAAAGAATGAATCACCTTGGGGGTAATTCATAATTTTATTTAAATAAATTATAAACAAAAAATTTTGATCCTCTATCTTGGTTCTAGGTGTCTATTCCATTTTCTAAATCCATGTTACAATTCAATCTCTATTAGATTTTATCATCATATTGATACCAAACTGTGCATTGAATATGGAAGAATATAAAATTTGAGAACTTGAGCTCTTTCACTTCCACTATGTCAGAAACCTACAAGTGGAATTATAGTGGGACATATTATTGATTATAAGTATTTAAATAATTCATTGATGATTTTTCTATAATAATTTAGTTTCTCATTTCTTGTTTAATGGATCTTTTTAATCAGAATTATGATATCTATTCTTCCTTTGTCATTTATCGTAGATCTAATAGAAATTAATAATTTTTTTATTATAATTAAATTGAGTAACTCATCCTGAGGTTCCAAGGGATCTTTCAAGATAACGCAGTGGTAAACATCGTGTAGTTGGATGTACATGCTATGTAGTTGTGTTCAATGCGTCAGTATTTTTTTGGAAATTACATAACCCATGTGAATTAATGACACACTGTGTAGTTAATTCTTACACTGCAAGTTGACTAGGAAATACTGGTGCACTTTTAGCGTGAATATAACCCATGTTTCCCACTAGATATAGTATGTAGTTTCTTTCAGGTCAGTGTTGGGCCATATTCCCATACATGGAATAGATGATCGGTGACCATGTCATGCAAAGTCAATGTGGCAAGTGGACCAATTGATAGAATGTGTACCATGAATATTTTTGAAGTACAACTAACAAGCCATTTACCCATGTGTGTACTTCAGATGGATGGTGAGGATGGTACACACTGTGTAGTCAGATCTATATGACATGTAGTTTTTTCAGATTACGATGACTTAAAATTTAATGATATATTATGTAACCCTTGAGACATTTTTCCTTCATGTCGGTGTAAATCTAGGATACAACATGTGATATGTTTTTGATATATATATATATATGTAAAATCAATGTAATATTCAAGATCTTCACATCATGTATGATTTATGTTATATATATTATTCTATTTGCATGTTATATGTCACAATGAAAATTGTGTATACCAGTATAAAACATATTTGTTAGTTTTCGATGAATATTCACCAGATTACATCCAAGGTACATGTTATGTACAAAGTTATTTTTAAATGAATTTATCAACATGATTAAAATTAAATTGGACGAGGATATCAAGGAAAGTCCAAAAAATGATTATGATAAAAGCCTTGATTAATTAAAGATAACAATTAATCGATTTGAGAAAGATTTATCATAAATAAGAAATAAGAAATAATTGAATTATTCTTTTATTAAATTTGAAAATCTTTGCATCTATATGGATGATCATGATCTAGATAATACCATTAAATTTGATTGTTTTCCTTTTAATTTATTATTATATTAAATTTTTTCCATGTGTGTCTTCTCTCCACATTAATATATAGGGACTTCATTCCAATGGTTTATTTTCTGTAAACCCCCCTTTACCACTCACATATCTATGAGTAAAAGAATGTGTAATGGATAGATATCCCAAGCTAGTGTAGGTGGTTAAAGTTGGCAGCCGAGGTGAAACCAACCTATGGAAATACAATGTGGGATAGGTTAAAGCTATAAACATGAAACTAATTGGTCAAGGTGTTTCTCCCCTAGTTCAGTAGTTAGTTTATCAACTGCTAGATAACCCAACCATTAGAACAAGATCATGGTCCTACCCTTTATTTTATTTCAATCAGTTGTATTTTTTTCATTATGGATGTTTTATCATGATCATGTAATTAATGAATTAAAAACATACAAGATGGAAGTAAAATAAAATGGCTTATGCGTAAAAAATATCTAAATCATGGTTAACCACTTCAGCTTATTCCACTGAATATTAAAAATAATGTGAGAAGTTCATAAATGTTAATTTATTTATAAAGGATAAAATACCTCAATAAAATATTTTGTCAGTATATCCTTGCATTACTTCGGTTATAATTGACCATAGATCAATGTGATTGACCAACCAATATTGAAGTAATTTTGATAATTGGGTAATAATAATTTTGGGTTTTGGTAGGAAATGACTTAGTTTACATCAAGTTTTGACTAACGTTGCAGGACATGATGTAAATGAGTGGAAAAGGTTGAGGAAATCCAAAATTGTGGATTCCAGTATTGGGGAGTCCACTCAATGGAAAAAAGGAGTTGTGAGTTAGTGTAGTTGGCATTAAGAATTCATAACTAAAACCTTTCAAATTTCTTGACTAGAAAATGTTTAGGAAATGTGAAGGACAACATGGATCATTACTACTAGATTCACAAATCAAAAAGATATTTCGAATCTAATGGGGAGGCATATTAGGTTTCAATAAAAAATTGGATTCTTATGAATTTTTATTTATTTATTTCCTTTAATTTTATCAGATAAAATACTAAAACAATTTTCATCTTATTTTTCAAAATGACATTAAAAATGAAATCACACAAATAATTTTGATCCTTAATTGAGATGGTAATAATTCTCACCGACAATAATTTCCATGAGTGGCATAGATGACTTTGGGTCATCCATTGCAATGAAAGGAAACTATATGTTTTAGAAGAACAATTACTAGTTTTCCCTCAAAATGAGGTGAGTTATGAGGAGATCTATGTGGACAAGCAACATCATAATGATGATAGGTATGTTCATTGCCTCATGTTATCATCCATGAAAATTGAGATCTTGAAACAACATAAGGAAATTGATGCTTATAGAATGATTTTTCAACATAGTAATCTCTTTCATGGGAAGGAGATCAAAGATAGGTGTGGGATCTACAATGCTATTTTTCCCAATAAGCATGAAGAGTATGTGCATGTTGGGCCACATGTTGTCAATCTTATTGTCTATATTTAGAATATAGACATCTTAGGGATTAAATTCCTAGATGAGTTATATACATATGTCATACAACTATCACATCCCATGACCATCTGTAGTTTTATTTTGAAATATATTATGATAAATAATGAAAAGTGTCTTTTGACACATCTTACATTAACTCACCAACTGGATAAGAACATGGGGTGTGAAAAAACCCACAATCCTTATTGTTAATTGGAAGAGTAAGGAAAACGAAAAGTGGACAATGATTTATAATTAGTATAAATACCCTAATAATCATCTTTCCATAAAGAAGAAGATCCCATGGTAGGGCAAGAAAAAAGGAGGGAGTATGCTTCGCATGTGACATGTCCAGCCACTGGAAGATGACCTACACCTAGAGGAAAGGGGAAGAAAAAGGATACAAATAGATTCCAAATAATTTCTATAAGAGAGGTGGTCTAGTGAGCTACCAATGGTGTAAGGTTAGTTTCTCTTACCACTGGTGACTACCACCTCATATTACCAATGGTAATGATATTATTTTTATACGGATGTCATTATGTAACTTCTGTTACCAAAAACATAATTTCTATATCAATTTTGAATATATATTGTGTTATTTTTATGTTCAGAAAAAATAATATTTTATAAATAAAAATTATTTCATGATATGAAACATTCAAATTATAGTTTGTATGTACTAAATTATGAAAAACATGTTTTGGAAATTGATAACGAATCTGGTTCACATGACTCATATAACACCCGATTATGGAATCACCATCACGACCATGTAAACCTGATGCTTTTGACAAAACCATGTCAAAATGGTTATTTAGACTCTTCCAAGATAACACCACATGATTGATTTCATGCATGTTTTTAAGGGAAAATGGCCAAACCTCTATTTGGTTGATAGGGTGAAAGATCCACAGAGCATCTATGATTGGTACACATTGATGTATGTGGAAAATTTCGAGTAGAAGATAGATGTGGATATTATTACTTTATAAAATTTACTAATGACATTAGTAAATATGGATATATTTACATGATGAGGTATAAGTTTGAGTCCTTTAATAAATTCAAGGAATTCAATAATGAAATATAGATTCATCTTTTTGAGAAGATAAAGATGATTTGATCAGATTGACGTAGTGAATATCTTAACCAAATGTTTATCAACATTCTACTGGTGTTAGGGATTCTATATAAACTCACTATACCTTATACACCATAGTGGAATGTTGTTTGTTAAAGGAGGAACCATACCATACTGGGCTTGGGAAAGTTTATGATGATTCATGCATATCATTCATTATCATTTTGGGGATATGCATTAAAACTTTCTATATTCACATTAAACTGAGTACCAACTAAGGATAAAAATTGAATTACCTTCGAGTTATGGAGTGAAAATATACCTACATTGTCAAATACATGTGTATTGGGATGAGATGATTTTTATAGCTTTCTTTGGAAACTAACAAGAACCCCGTAGTACATGGTATATCTTTATATGGTATCCTAAGGAATCAAAGGTATACTGCCTCTAATAACCCTAAAAATGTAATTTTCTCAAGAAAAGATGTATTTTATGAGTGAAATACCATATTAATATATTATAGTGGGAGAAATATTGAATTCAATGAAGTTGATTCTCAATATTAATAAGAGTTTGTCTAGGAACAAGTTCTATACGTCCTGTGGAAAAATGAGTTCCTAAAACACATGTACTACGTAGGAGTGTTAGAGATATATGGGAACCAATGATATATGGGTTTCTTGTAATTGAGGATAGTGAATCATTATTGTTGGAAAATGATGAACCTCTCTCCTACTATGAGACAACATAGATCATGGAAGCTACATGATGGATTGAAGCTATGAATTCTGGGATGGATTCCAAATATCTAAAAAAGGTTTTAGTTCTGGTTGATGTTCCAATTGATTTAAACCCTGTTGGTTAAAAATGGGTATTAAATGGAAAACTAGACAAGAAAGGTTAATTAAGTACTTATAAAGTAAGTATTGTGGCTAAAGGGTTTAAAAGCATCAATGAATTGACTATGATGAATTCTTCTCAATATTTACAATGTTTAAATCCATTAGAATCATATTTTCCATAGCTGATTACCATGACTATGTGATTTGCATGATGGATTTGAAAACTATATATATGAATGGGAACCTTCTGGAAGATATCTACATGATAGATCCATAAGGGTTTATGACATCAAGTAATTCCAAAAGGATTTAAATGTTTCAAATACCGATTTATGGATTGATGTAAGCATATAGGTAAAGGAACATTTGATTTGATGAATCAATAAAAAAATTGGTATCATTAAAAATAATCTCGAGCCATGTGTTTATAAAAATATTAGTGGGAATTAGGCTGTTATCCTAGAATTATATGCTAAGGACATATTAATTATTAGAAGTAACATACTATTACTATAATCTATTAAGGACTGGTTAAGAATGTTCTTCTCCATGAAGAACATAGGCAAAGAAACCTATATTCTAGGGATCAAGATCATTTCTGGTGGATCCAAAAGTTTTTGTAGACTATGAAAAAGTACATATATTATAATGATACTAAATATATTTATCAAGGAACAATCCTAGAGGGTATTAGTTCCAGTGTGAAATTGATTAATCTTTCTAAGAAAATGTGTCCCCAGACAGAACAATAAAAATAGTGAATGAGAATGATCATATACGCATTATTTATAGGATCAGTCCTATATACCATGTCATATACTATAAATGAGGTTTCATATTCATTTAAAATGATAGTAAGATAATAATCATATCAAGAATAAAAAAATTTGACTGCTGTTAAGGTTATCCATGAGTATATAAGAAGAACTAATGATATGTTCGTATTGTGTGATAGGGAAGAGGATCATGTTTTTAGAGGGTATTATTTTTCATGTTTTCATACAAATCATAATGATATGAAGTAAAAATTAGGATATTTTCTGTATCTGAATGGAGGAGCTACGAGATGGAAGAGTTTAAAGAGGCTTGTTACCGTTGACAATGCAGTGGATTCTGAGTATATAACAGCTTCTTGATGTATCCATGTAAGCTATTTTTATTTGAAATGTTGTCTAGGATCTTGATGTTGTACCTAGTATTAAAGACACTATCAAATTGTATTGAGAAAATACTATAGTGGAGGCTCTAAAAAAAGTTCCATGTTCACGTCAACGAACAAAGAACAAATAATGGATGTATCACCACTTGAGGGATTTCAATTAAAGTTGTGATGTGGCAATGAGCATAGAATCTATGAAATAGAATGTGGAGGACACCTTTAATAACATCATGTCATAGGAGATCTAAGAATATCTTGTGAGATCTAATAGACTGCATGTTGATAATAGTGGGCTCTAGTGAATGTGTGAGTCTGTTGGATTTGGTTCCCTAGAACCAACTTCATTGTACTTTATGATAAAAATATACTCATTGGATGGATATTAATAAAGTCATTACCACCTCATGATTGTTATTCTACATGAAATTGTATGTGATAATGTCCTATGTATATCTGCCACACTAAAAGGCTATAGAGGATCCATGTTATGATGAGAACCTAGAAGTTCCATGACACTATTCTTGAATATAGGTTCTATAGTTTGATGATATCATTTGATGGTGCATAAATGATATATGCTATCAAGGGTGGAAACTCATAGTAAATTGAGTCACCTTCTCATGGTGTACGCCCTAGGTAATGTCCAGGTGTATATTATGTTAAAGATACCGACCAGTAAGAAATCCACATTTATACATTTCATTGAATGTTCTTATCTGCATATATGTGTACTGGTCATTAGAAATTAATATTATTATTAAAGGGTATTATGACTCAGTAACTTATATGTATTTCCAAAAAACATGATGAAATATGTTCATGGTGCGGTATGATGTGATGGTTTCATCTATAGTAATACTGCATTAATGAATAATGTGAGAATGGGATTTTCCTTTTGTTCCATAACAAAAGATGATATCTCATGCCTTTTTATGGAAAATATATATCCTAAATATATTCGTGGACATTGTGTTCTATAGGCATGATTAATTTCTGAGTATTAAAAGAATGAGAAATCGAGTAGAAGGGTTGATGGGACTTTCATACAACTCTCTAGATTGGAGATATCAGGACAGATGGATTATATTACATGGTAAGTGCTCATATGAGGTGACATGTCATTGCGGAATTAACTTTTTTTATATATGGGTGTCTTGGCGTGTTTCAAGATTCTATCCTTGTAATTTTTCATGTTCCTCCTTTTTCCACTGAGAAATAGGCCTAGAGGGTCACACACTAAGTGTATCCAGTTTCAATTAAATAATATATTTTATAATATTTAACTAGTTAAATTAATATTAATCCTAGTTGTGGTTTAATAATTATACACGGATTCTTGATCAAATTTATTTTGACACTATTTATTTTAGATAATATATTGTTGGTATAATAATTAATAAATATTTATTTCTATTTAGTGAATATAATAATTATATATTTATTGAAAAATAATGCAGTGCTATTTAATTAATAAATAAATAGTCATTATTCAAGGTTCAATAAATATGGTGGAGGATTACTGGATCAAGTTAATGGTATAGTGAAAAATAATATTATTTAATATTATATGATTAAATAATATTTCATTATAACTCTCAAGTTACGTGCATGTCATGAAAAAATAATGTTTTTTTTTATTTGACATGGGGGTTTATATAGGATTAAAAGAATAATTAAGGCACATATTTAAATTATATATCATTACCCTTGTAAATTAAACTCTTGGTTATATTATTATCTTATTATAAAAGTTCTAGCCTGGGGACCCCAATTTCTTATGAACAAAAAATTTGTTAAAAGCTCTCAAACCTAGAGAGTGCATTCTTCTACAAGAATGCTTTTCGGAACGAGAGAGATCCTCCTCCACCAGATCAAGTAGAACGATTTATAAGTAGTTCTTGAGGATATTGAAGGATAAAATACCAAGAAGAAACATCTTATGTGATAAAACCCAATGAATCCTTCGGCAATATATGTAGATACATGGAGCTTGTGTGGATCACTACTAGAAGAGATATTCCCCTAATCTCGACAATGCAACAACATCACACTCCAGATCTATTGTGGGACACATCAATAATGAAAGAATAATCTTGGATGTAATTTGATAATTAAAGTAAATTAATTATAAACAAAATATGTTGATACTCTCTCTTGGTTTTATTTAATATAGAAAAGAAATATGGTCACCAGCCCTCCCATGCTTCTGCGGCACCCAGAACCAACAATACCCTTGAAAAAATGCCTCTCATTCTCTTCATCCATAATTGTTAGGTTCCTTTGGGATTTTTCAATCTTGAATTACCTTGATAAATAGTATCCCCTTATTAAGGACATGCATGAGACCATCCTTGGATCATGGAATATAACCTTGATATCCCTAACCTAAATCTGATCGTCTTGGGAACTTTGTGGACTCTAGAATCCATTTGGTGTGAAAGACAGCCAAAGATAACATAATGCATGAATCTACCAATCTAGTTATTATAGTACACCACACATTTCATACATTTATGTTACATCTTATTAGATACATATTAATTTCATAACATAATTACACATTCTAGAATCATATATTTCTAGTATTTTTGGATACATAGACACATTAGAAACTTATTCACAGGTTACCAAAACCGTCTCCTATTCAGTTCTTCACAAATATCACCCTTATTATAAATATAATACATAAAATATTTCTTCATAACCTAGAGAAGGAAAATATAAAAAAATGTGATCTTAGATGCTCGGTAAGGGTAAAAAAAGGAAGATATCAAAGATCACTTCTACATTAAATGAGCATTAGGGTTTGTGAACATGACCTTAACATATAAAACCCATTTACTACATATAATAGATCATAATATCGAGTCATATAATTTATCATCGTAGCTCATAAGACATGAATAATAAAGGAATAAAAGGTCATGAAATATGATATAATAACATTGCCTTAAGACATAGATTTGCGGAATGCACATAAGCATATAAAAACATTTCCATAGTAGTCAAGGATCGTATCCAAGAATATCATAGTGATGTGAGTTCACTACCCATTCCATAGTCCAGGTTCACTCATTATACTATCATAGTTTATTGGTTTCACTCCCATTTCATAGTCCAGTTTCACTAGCAATAAAAGCATAGTAGAAATAGTTTATAATTAAACAAAGTTCAGTCCCCTGTCTAACCTTATTTATCTCATGAGATATTCATCATTACCCAATTCATTATTAGGATATATAATTTCATTCCTACCAATCACTTAATGAAAATAATAAATATGTATCCAAAATTTAATAAAACAATCATAATATCATATCCTGTAAAAATGAAATTGGTTTCATAAACATTTCATTGTGGTATAACTCATGGAAAAGATATAGGTTTGTTAAACATTTTAAAAAATATTTTTATCATAACCCATGAAAATGAAAAGAGTTTTACAAAAATATTTCAATAATTATCATAAAACATCTTGATTAAATATGTGAATGGTATAATTGGATAATATCCCTATTAAGGAATATGTAATTTCAAATAATTTTACCAATTATGAAAAATTCTTTTAAAATATCACTTTGAATTATTCTTGAGTAAAATAATTCTTTAATTTTGAAATCACTTATTTAAAATATAAAAATTTCATAAATATTAATGATAATAGTTCCTTTGAATGAATCCATGGAATATTGTAAAATAAGATTCAAAACATTGAATGTTCATGATAATAGGTAATTTATTTCATTTAATATAAGTAAAAAAGTTTACCATTCTTTTCAAAATATTATTAAAATGTCAAAAAGTACATTGTTCGGGAAATGAAAAAAATATTACTTTTATTAACATATCTAAAAGTCTATAATTATTAAAAATAACTATAAAAAATCATATAATAATTCTAAAATAATTATTCAAAACATTATTATTTTATAAGGATATGAATGAAAATTTATTTTTGAACAAAGAGGTTGGTAAGGATAATTCTCCATAAATATAGTCCTTAAATCTCATTAGTATATAAAGAGTTGAAAATAAATGTAAAAAATAATTCTCTAGAAATAAAATGAGAATAAATACATTGATATGTTTCCTAGGAGGCATATCATAGTTTTTAGTCCCCAAAAACATAATCTCAAACTATTATAATGAAAAATTAGATTCCAACATAAGACCCTTACATATTGTTCCATTTTACTTGAATATTATATATCTACATTTATAATAAATTTAAATTTATTATAATTTTATAAAAAAATAAATAAATAATTAAATATAATATATGATCTCTTTATAACTTTTCAACAATAATTTATCAATAATTCTTTATTTAATTCCTTGTTTCTAATGTTATCTGTTTCATTTTTTCATAATAAATTTTGTTTAGCTGTTCTATTCATTTACATTGATAACATTTACAAAATCTCCATAATGTTAATAATTATATAAATATCAAATGAATTCATTATATATATATATATACATTTAGAGTCAT
This sequence comes from Viscum album, assembly GCA_963277665.1. Taxonomy (NCBI): domain Eukaryota; kingdom Viridiplantae; phylum Streptophyta; class Magnoliopsida; order Santalales; family Viscaceae; genus Viscum; species Viscum album. The sequence goes on along the minus strand of OY728141.1, from coordinate 1,416,149,599 downwards.
ATATAAAATTAAGTTCTTTAAAATTACATTTCATCATTCATTGAGATGGTAGGACATACGTACAGATGGACACTGTTATCATATTTCAACAGATGTTACATAAGATAGGTAAATAATAATTCACCTTTCCGGAATCATTATGTTATCATGTATATATTATATATTCATTACATCCATAATTGTTACCATCCATCTAAAGAGGGAGTGAAAAATGAATCATGTAGCTTTGTGGATTTAGTAGTCCAAACATTCACATGAGCGACAATATCTATTATTTGTAAATGATTTTTGTTTTCATTTGAAATATATTAATAACTGATAAATTAATTTTATACATATATAAACCCTATTAGTTCCTTAATATATTTACTCTAATTCACAACTTCAAATTTGATTATTTTTTGATATCTTACACATTAAATAATAAAATTTTAATAATATATCATTGTTCATTTAAACATGGTGTGACCTGTAACAGAAACTATCATAAAATCATTTTTATAGAGAAATATATCATAAAATCACTAGTAGTTAAATTATACCCCCCTTAAAATTAATTTTTTTTAAAAATTTACATCCAATTTAATAAAATTATTATATCTCAATATCATTACATCTTCGTATTCCCATGTTGCTTATCCAGATTTTTGATTCCCCAGAAAAGATTAACTATGTTAGTAATACTGTTCCATTGAACATTGTCTAAAAAATCCAATATTTCTACTAATTGTTCCTTATATGATAGATCATAATAGAATTTTATTACCACCATGTTTAGTGCATGTGAAGTTTTATTTGTGTTCATCCTTAGGAGTGATACATGGAATATATCATGAAATAGAGAAAGGATCAGTGTATGTACCAAGTGAAAAAATACAATCCCTACTTGAACAAGAATCTCAAAGTGGAAAATATACCTAGTTACTAGATATAATTTCTTTCCAAATCTCATAACCTTCTTATATGGTTAAATTCATAGAAATTCCTTTTCAACAACTTCAAATTCTATATTTTTGTGATTTTTTGTTATTATAAAATTTTTGTCAGCTCTATGATGCTTTCATGTAATACTGAATATCTATAATTTTTTCTTTTATTTCCATAAATAGATTAGGTCCCAATAACTATTTTTCTATGAAATCATTTTAGAATTTTGGAGTTCTATTCATTTTTCTATAGTGGGCATCGTAAGGATATATCTGAATGATTTTGTGGAATCTATTATTATAATAGAATTAAACAAGAGGAATGTGTTGATACAAACCTTCATTTAAATCCATATAGCATGAACTATATATATCATCAAGGATTTGAATGGTCCTATATAACTGAATACCATTCAGAGGATGATAAATAGTTCTGAAAAAAAAATCTAGAGAATGTTGATGATTTTTTCCAAATATTGAGGTAAACTATAAGACCTGATAAGACAAAATAGAAAATGGTACTCTAAGAAACCTTATAACTTCCACAATGGTTATACTAGAAAGATTATCAAGAGTTAAATCTTCTATAATGTTAATGAACTGTGATGACTTCATAAGGTGATCGATTACAACCCAAATAGAATTATTTCCTTTAGTTGTTTTGTATTGTTTGATGAAAAAATCCATGGCGTTTTTTTACCACTTCCATTCTAGTGTGGGTAGTTGTTGTGAAATCACTTTAGACTTCAAAATTTCATCAACGAGTTTCTAACATATCAATAACCAGGATGCTAACTCTATAATATCTATTTTTATGTTTCCAACCAGAAATACTATTTTAGAACTCTATATATCTTTATACTTCTAAGATGAAGAGAACAATTTGATATATGATTTTCATCTAATAGATCTTTATTCAAATTTGGTATGTATGGAGCACATACATGGTTCATAAAAGTTATTATTCCATCACAATCATGGTTGAAATCAGGTACATTTCTAGCCTTCTTTTCTAGTTCTATATCTTCCTTATGCAAATCATTAATCCTTACAAGGATAGATGTTTGAACATTTATTTAAGAAAGAAAAAATTTTATCCACATCCTTCATGATTTCAAAATACATTCATAGAATATAATGAAATAATATATCTTTATGATCCTTATTATAGATAAGCTATAATAATCATTTTGACATAGAGTATCTACCGTCTTCTTTTCCTTCATAGGGTTGCAGTGTATTGAGCAGTCATAATCTTTAATCATCTCCAACCATCTTCATTGGCACATATTTATCACTTATTGTATGATAATATACATTAAAATTTTATTATTGAAATATATATCACACATTAATCCATAATGAGAATGCATCTATATATTTAAAATAAAAAATAAAACAATTTACTCCAAATGATGAGTTGGGTAATTTTTCTCATGAACCATCAATTTATGTAATGTATTAGCCATCAACATACTATTCTTCATTAGTAAGATTCTCATCCCCCTCTTTGAATCATCACTATATATCGCAAACCCTTATCCACAATATGGTAATTCAATCATATGTGTGATAACTAATTTTTAATTTAGTTCCTTGAAATTTTCCTCACATCCATCAGTCTAAAGGAACTTGACTCCCTCCCGAGTTAATATGGTATGTAGATTAGATGGTAGTGATAAATTATCCAAAGAGCCTTCATAATATCCAAAAATACTATAAAACTATGAATCCCACTCATATTTGGTGGTATGGTACCATTATATGAAACATCCATTGTTGATAGATCCACTAATATACCCTCACTTGAGATTATATAACCAAACGAATCGTTTCTGTAGCCAAAATTCACACCTAATAAATTTTTTTATATATATTCTCTTTCTAAAAGGTATTTAGTTCAACCCTCATGTGATGTTTATTCCCTTCATTTATATTTGAATATATATTAATATCATTTATAAATATTTCCAAAAATGATCAAGGTATTCTCTAAAGAATATATTCATTAAATCTATGAAGATAATGGAAGAACTAGTAAGACCAAATGACATCACTATAAATTCATAGTGTCCATAAAATTGATGGAATAATATCTTCAGTATATAATACATATTAAACCACAAATGAATATATTCCTAATAAAGCTAAATATTAGAAATGTATTGATACACATAATTGATAAAACATGTCCTCAACATAGGGTAGATGAATATTTTTCATAATTGTGATCTTATTAAATTACTGACAATCAATGTCGAGTTTCATTGTTACATATTTCATAATAAGAAAAAGGATAGGTACAACCCATGGTGAAAAACGTTTAAGAATTAAAATTTTATCAATATTCTCTTAGATTTTTGTATTCAATTCCTACAACTCAATTGGGGCCATTCTGTACAATTCATTGAAGTAGGTGTTGAACTATGTAAGAGGTTTTTTGAAACATAACTTCAGTATTTTATTGAAAATTGATAAAATATTTTTGTAAAAATTCAAAAAACTCTAGTACAATAATCATATAAATGATGTTGAGTTTCTCCCGAACCATATGAGAAAAATATCCCTTATTAATATGAATAAATACCTATAAAAATGATGGAATTTCCATTATAATATTATATTTATCATCACATCAATATATATCCATAGGTTGTTTCAGAATATAGAACATAAATCTTGTTAATTTGAAATCAATGTGGGATTTATATAAATAAATCGAAGCCATGCCCAAAAAACAACAAAATCATCTTGAGGGAGAGTAATGAGAATTATAAAAATCATATTCCCAAAAACATCGGTCATAGAAGAATCATTAACTTGTGAGGTGATCATTATACCATTATGGGGTTTCACTTATAATTCAATATCTAATTATTTAGTTGGAACATTGATACCATTAGAAAGTTCTTTATATATAAATGAGTTGGTACATCATAAATCTCAAATGACATTATAAAATTCTATAGTGGATTGTTAGTATACCTTCATCAACTTTTCTATCGTAATCCATGTTATAAATAGTGATCACATGAAACATCCATTCATCATACAGATTAATAGGTTACTAATATTGATCATTTTCATCATCCATTAGGATTGATCCCTGGTTATAATAATAAATGTACTCCATTCATTTGAAACACTAGGGTGTTGGTGGTGTTTTTGTGGTGTTTTTCTCCATAATTAACTAACTTATTCTTCCCATAAATTTGGAATTCAATAGTTCAATGACCTATTTTCCCATAGATAAAACAATTAACAGTCCCCTAATAATTATTTCCTTTATTTTTACCTCCACACATCAAGATTTAAGTAAGTATCATCTTCTTATCTCCATGTTTTTTTATAAATACCATTGAATTCCAAATTTATTTTGTTTTAAAAACAAAGATAGTGATCGGTAACTCTAATATCTATATCAACCTTGATATCATATCAAATGATTTATTCCTATATTCTAAAGTCAATTATGGATAACACACTTTATAGATTTGGTTTTAATCTACTTAATATTTAACAACATTACTTTTAGGTTGGACAAAAATACCAAAATCATTACTCTCAAGTAATGTGAAAATTTTCCCTAAGGTAATAGTGAATTCAACATATTTCTGTTTTAGACTAAGGAATTAATTGTCCAATTTTATATTAAGAATATAGGTAATGTATTTATATAAAAATAATCTCATGAACTCAAACGACTCTATGGATTTAATTTAGTCGCATTGTATCATGTTTCTAATAATATTCCACCACTGACCTGCTTCCCCTTCCAAATTATAATCATCAAAAATTAGTTTTTCATATTATGAACAGTATATAATTTAAATTTTCTCTTCAGTAATACTGATAAATATTTCAATAACTATTATATTAACATACCCACATAAATAAGGTAGATTTTTCCTCATGACGGACTCAACATAGCATTATTCCCACCTAAACTCATTTAGAATGTCTATATGAAACATATCCTAAGAAATTTGTGAGAGTATATCAATGATATTTTTCATTCTAACATTATAACATTTTATTAACCACCACAACAGTCATTGAATAATCAATAACATTCAGTATTTACAAAATAAATTTAATTTTTAACAATCCACTAAAACCCAAAACCATAGTGTGAGAAACAATAATCATATCGGGAAACAAAATCTTGTAAAATAATTTATAGGAAATCCAAATCATGGAACCTTTCTATAAATAAATTGCTCGTTAGGATTAACCTAGTTCATCAATTATCATTACTAAAAGTATAGTATGTTAACCTATACATGGAATTATACCCAGGGTTCACACTAATGTTTTCATATCCTAGTTTCCAAATGTAACTAAACCGTTCTCTAATACAAACTATAGTGAACCATAATTTTCATATATATATATTACCTCATATTAAATGAATATTTATTATATTACATAATGATCTATTATATAATCATATAAGTCTATTATCAATAAAAACAAGGACACATAATAAACGTTTTCATATATATATATATACATTTTTTCCAAATTAGTTCTTCATAACTATCATAATTTGTAGAAATATCATACTTAAAATCATTCTTCATAACCGTGGGAATGGAAACATAAGAAAGGGTGAGTCAGATTCTCAGTACGTCTAAACAAGGGAGATATTAAATATTACTTTAGCATAACATGCGAATAATTATATGAGAAAATGTTCTTAACATTTGAAAAACACACCCAATATATCATATATCATAATATTGAGACATGGAATAAATATTGGTAGTTTCTGATAAATGAATCATAAATTAATAAGAAAAACATGACCCATGAGATAATAACATTGGAATATGGCCTTGATTATTGGCATAAACATTATTATAAAAAATCATATATTTGGCAGTCAAGGATGACTTCCAAGACTCTCATAGTGTATTGGGTTCACTCCCCATCCCATATTCAAAGATTACTACAAATTCAATCATAGTGGATTAGGTTCACTCCCCATTCTATAGACAAGGATCACTTCCTAGAATGTAATAGTGAATAGAGTCTCTTACTAAACTGTGTTAACTCTTCATTCTATTCTGGTTTTCCACATGAGATATTCATCTTTAACCAATTAATTTAAGGGATATATAATTTTTGTACCTTCCATAAAATAATTAAAATCATTTAGATGTGTTCCAAAAGATCATCAAATATTTATCATATGAATACCCATGAATAATAAATGATATTCTTAATCATTTAATCATTGAAAAATCAGTGGAAAATAATTGGGTTTCATATAAAATTCATAAATTCATCATAGATTAACCCATGAAAATGGAATGGGTTTCATAAACATATTTTCATCATAATCATAAACCATCAAGTGTAATTATAAATATGGGTTCATTGGATTATAAATTTGTTAAATCATAAGTAAAATCAATGGATGTTATCATTGATGAAAAAATTACATTAAAAGATCACTTAAAATTCTTATTGAGGAAAATTCTATTTTAAATTTGAAGTCATTTTGTTAAATTATTAAAATTTCCCAATAATTAAGGAAAATTTCAATTTAAAAAAAACATGGAATCTTTAAATGAAATCTACAAAATATTTAGTGTTCATGATAGTAGTAAATTCCCATCATGCTATATAAGTTAAAATAAATCATTCCATTTAAACATTTGAAAAAATTGAAAAAAATACATCATTTAGAAATTTATAATAAAATTAATTTTACAACATTTTTTAAAAAGTTTATCATGGATAAATAGGAATTTAAAAAATAATAGGTGAATATTAATAAAAAAATTAAAATAATTTTTGAAAACATGGATTTGGATGAAAATTTATTTATGAATGAAGAGAGTAATAAAGTTGGTTTTCTATAAATATATTGTTTTGGTATATTGAGTTCATTAATAGATGATAATGAAAGGAAATATGTATTATCTTTTAATAAATATATCATAATAAAACTCATGAGTTTATTTTGAGGAAAATCATATCATATTATAATAAAATACATAATCCTAAATAATCTCAATAAATAATGACATTGTAACTTAGAACCATTGCCTCATGTACCAGTTACATTGTTAGTGGTCTATCATGAGGTATAATAAATTTAAATTTATTATTGTTTTATTCTAGAATCATTTAAATACTTATAATATCACATATGATCCCTTTATAACAATTAAACACTCATTTATCAATTAAATTTTATTAAAATCATCATTTACAGGTGTTAACTATTTCTTTTCCTATTAATTTTGGTTCAGTCATTCTAGTAGGTTTACATTGATGATGTTTCCATAATATAAATAATTTTAAACATGACATAAATATCATATATATTTTTTATATATAGAGATATTCATACATAAATGGTATATATAGAAAAGTGAATTACACCATTCATAGAGATTATGGGATATATGTAAATGTGGTTGTTGTTTTCGCTTCTTTAAGGATGAAAAAAAGAAATAAACAATAAGTCATCATTCCAAAATAATTATTAGTTATTATATATTCATTAAATACCTCTTTATTACCATCCACATAAATTTTAAAAAAAGAATCATATCACTTCATGGGGGTTGTAGTCCACAGGTACGCAAGAGTGACATGATCATTTTTTAAAGGATTCGAAGGTAGGAAGACAAAATATGATATTATCATTATAGAATAATAATTATGTATTTAATATAAAATATATGAATTAAAAACAAAACAATATGATTTAAAAATATTTTTACATATTTATAATATGTTGTAATGAAAAATACCTCAAGTAAGATAGAAGTTAAGGTCTTCAATGATCGCATGCATTTTTCCAAGTGATCTCTTGCAATGCCTAACCATCAATCTCGGCATCATTAATAATGTATAACTTCTGATCTCAGAATCAAAACAATGTTTTAAATACACACCTAGGGACTCACATAGGTCCTTATATGCACTGTGGGAACCTCATGCATGAAACACTGGCATGAGATACATGCATAAGAGACCTGCGTGAGTGTCCTATGAAAACCACATCCATTACCTAGAGTCATGATTTCTCATCTAAATAGGACACCTAGGATACCAATTTGATATGAAAGGTATATAAATATTTATCCCAGAGATATTCATTCTATAATCTTTCACCCATATCCCATAAATATTCAAGTCATCTCTCCAAGCCTTAAAATAATATGTAATTAACTAGAGTTTAAGGATTATAGTTATTCCAAGTTTTTGAACACCATTGACCTATGAAAAGATCTACCTACACCTAGTTCAGAAGTAATTGGTATAAGTCCCCTTCCCTAACTATGGGCTTGCATGAGACCATTCTAGGAGAACCTATGGAGACCCTTGGAGGTATTAGAATGTTCACTACAATTTTAGTTTCTTGGATTATTCGTCATGAAATATCTCCCAACTGACATTTCTTTATAGTACTATAAAATTAAGAAATGTAATATTTTGGTCAGTTGTCTCCCAAATCCACCCATGCATTACCTAGTAAAGGTAAATAAAACTATCTCTCCCAGTTATCACCAAGGAAAAGACGATCCCAATTCACCTAGGTATCACTCAGGAAAATACAATGCCAGATCACCCAAATTTCTCCTTGGAGAGGTACCCTCAATAAATATATGGTATCACAAGGATGAATCACCTTCCGGGCCCTATTTTTACGTCTCCAATTATTGATAACCTCTCTATCATAGTCTCTCATCTGAGGGGGTCCATTACAAGATCTCCTCCCAAACCACTGAACATGAATGGTCTGAAACTAATGTAAATCCACTTTCCCTTTCAATCATAAATTCCAATGGTATTGAAATCCATGAATTTATCCTACCTAATAGTTCAGATAACCAGAATATACTCAATTATACATCACTATGGTAAAGAGGATCCCATTTATACAGATGGTGGTATATAGATTCTCACAATGGGATGTATCATTTATTTTCCAAATTGTCAATAGAATCGTATAACAAGATCACCATTTCATTTATCACCATTCCCTCACCCAATATTCCACCTATAAAATGGTGTGGAATTCCCATGGCAACCCATAATAGATTAAGCCTCATGATTTTCTTGTGCTACATATATTTCCTTCTATATAGTGGCCCTCATTCACCAGCGGATGAAATAGACAATGTAAAATCTCAGATATTTAACTTTCTCTTATTTCACACACTGATCATGACTCACGTGGTCTTACAAATATGTAGTGATAATGTCACTATCAAGATAAAATATCACCATTTGGGCTTCCTATAATTAGTACCAAGATGATAATGGTGATTTTAGTCAGGTGTTGTCATTTTTATCAATAATATTTTAGAAGAAAAATATGTTTTAGAAGAAAATAAATCACCCCACATTGTTTTGGTGGAAATCATATTTACCATCATATTCATATAATGGAGCTAAAAATTCATGAAAATATCCATCATGTTTCGAAGAAGGTTACTAGAAGTAAAAATATCATTGGATTAACAATAAATCCAAAATGAATGTTTCTATCATAATTGGAATGAATCAGAGTCTACATGACTAAGATAAGAAATGTATTTTTGATTTTATGATCATGGAGTTCTCAAAAATCACAATTTTTTGAAAAAAATTGTAATGTGAGATTAATGAGAGACAAGTATAAAAAAGTTTCTATAACTCATATTAACCCTGATTTTAATCACGCCAATCGTATTTTGGATAATCGTATTCATTATGAGTTGGAAAGAAAGTTTTTGTTTGGAAAATGAAAAGATGTTGGTGGAATGGAATGTTATCATGATTACCATTATAAGTTATATGATTCCAAATCTGATCTTCAACCCAATCAAAATCATGAAGGATGTCATGAAACAAGATGATTTTTTTTAAAGAATATAGTTCATGAAGTAGATTTTTTCTAGACTCATTGTCATCATAATGAGTATTTCAGATAAATATTTTTCTGAAGGTTGAGAACAACGATCATAATGAATAAATGAAATATGTTTCTAAAGTCAAATATGTTGAATACCAATCCATCATATTCATCAATGTAATAATTGTTTACTATTGGACCGATGGTAAAAGAATTGAACCTGCTAAGGCAAATTCAAAATGTAATGATATAGACTAATCAAAAATGTTTCCAACCTTCTATCAGGTGGTACATACTTTATAATGTGACTAATTGTAAATAGAACTGGAATCAGACTGGATTTTTGTAAGATCACGAAGGATATGGTTGGATGTGTTGTCCAATAGGGAGTTTCAATATTGATGTTTATGAAGATTTTTATAAAATGTGATAAACTGAAGGTAGAGATTTTTAGTCAGAACAAAATCTAAAATATATAAGTCTTTTGAGAATGAATATGATGTGTATCGTATTGGAAAGAGAAATAAGAGCACTATTTTTTACAAATGATTTAATCAAATGGTTCAAGAACTATTGTATTAGAGTTTATTTCGATTCATTTTACTCATCATAATGACAAAATTGAAATGAGAAAATAGAAACATAATCATATCAACAATCATTATGGATAATCATGATTATTCTAGTGTTTTTATAGAAATTATAAAGAATATATGAATATTTTATAAGATTTGATAATGATCGATAAGATTTGATGTAGTCAAGATGCACCCAAAATTCTAAGAATCATGAAAATTAATGGATCTTGGATATGTCATAAAAATTTATAGAATCCTTCCCAAACCACAATTGGGGTGATTATAAGAGTTTTAAATTACATAGTATATTTCTAACTAATGTACTATTCGTAGTGAAGAGAAGAGAAGGTGGAGCACTGAATAATTTTAGAGAGAGAAGAATAAGTTTCCATATTGATCATTATTGAAGAAGTTTCATCGAACATGAGTATAATAATAAGAGACAAGATTGAAACATAATCATTTTATTATTGTATTTAGTATATCATAAAATTCAGTTATCTCTCATATTTTTCTTTTCATTTTATTCATCTAGTCATCGTATCATGATGGTTAATCAGATAGAGAATATCATATTGGGATTTTTGGAATGAGGAAGAGGTTATTTAAAATTTTCTATACATTTTTCTAATATATATATTTTTTTTATATTGAGCAATCAGATTGGGGAAATCAGACTAAATAATAATATTGAGTTTCATAACAATTTAGTTGATTTTCTTACTAGTATCTTGGTATTAAATTTAATTTTTTTTAAATTAAATATTTATGGAAGTTGATAAAGATTCACAGGTGCCATGTTTTATTACACAAACATCATATTTCATTATTTGTTCTAGAAGGAGAACACACACTATTGGATTGTGTATGTAGTGCTACATGAGTGAAAGAGGATATCCTACACATTGTATTCCATAAAAGAAATCTATTTCTAGTGTATCGTGTGGTATTGTATTATTTTCAAACCACACCAAAGACATAGTTATTCTTATTGAATAGTGAAGTTTGTAAATTCTTATTTTCATGTGAATGCATTTTATTTATTTTCATCAAGGAATGAAATCTTAAATAGGAGGAGAAGGTTGTTTCATTTGAAAGGAAACATGGAGAGAAAATATGAAACTAATTCAACCCTGCCCCTCTAAGTGATAAAATTATCATCACTAGGAACTTTAAACTGGTATTCGTGCCAATGTTTCCCTTTTATTATCCTTTTTTATGCTTTTATGTGAAGATAATGTCAAATCAGAATTATTTGAATAGTAAAGGTATTCTGATTATCAATGGTAAAAATTATCATATCTACAAATATATGATGTTTCTTTATCTTATATTTATTCGATATGATGTTCTTAAATTATGGGTTTTCTCTTATTGATGATAAACTTCCTATTACATATAACTATAATAAGAATATAGAGAATAATGGAAGGGTTAAGAATTATTTACTATGACCACATTCAAAAATTTAATTCCTAGGGGTGAAATGTGTTTCTACAACCAAAGGTATATGGGATAAAAAAATTATACGAAGGAAATAGAAAAGTGAAGAAGAAAAAATTACAAATCTAGAGATCAATGTATGATGATTTGAAAATCGGTGAATATGAAGCTGATGGGGACTTCCTTACCAGGTTAAATGACATTGTCAACATTTTCTTATATTGTGGGGAAAATATAAATGATTATACAGTTGTAGAAAAGTTCTTATGAATCATTCCTGACAATTATGATGAAAATGTTTTTTCATTGGAAGAGAAAGATCCAAAAACATCGTCTCTAGATTATTTTCATAGAACCCTCATAACTTATGAAATGAGAAGGGAAAATGATATGTAAATAAAAAAATTGATGATATATAATTTTCATTCAAGGTTTTTATTAAAGTGAATTTGAAGAAAATTATTATTGAAGATAAATATTATGAAGCATGTTCTAAAAATTAGGTATATAAAAATCATGATAATATTTTAATATTTTTTTAAAAAAAATTAGAGATGAGTTATAGGGAAATAAAATAAATGTGAACTTCTCTTGAAATGTTCTGAATGCGGAGTCATTGGGAACATTGTGGATAATTTTTGTCAATGAAATAAGGAAAAATTTTGTGAAGGTCATGGAAAAAATATGGATATAAAAGAAAATTTTATTCCACATGGAATGATATAAAATTCTTTAAATACAAAAGAATAATATTGTTTTCTAAATATGAATTAGATGAAGGCAATGTTGCTGATTCTGAAAATTTTGTTAAGTATGTTGCTGAGAAACATTTTATTGAAATAGTGAATGATAAAGATTTAATAATGATTAGTTCTGAATTATAGGATACTAAACATGAATTTCATTTAATATAGATATTGAAATAACTTATAAGAATGATTAAAAGTCTTGAAAAGTAAAATAATAAGCTGGAAGATGAATTTTATTCAAAACTAATATAAAAAATAGTATGAAAAGGTAAATATGTTAAAAGAAATTGATGATATAATGATATATAAATTTAGGAAAAAAAGAATCTTAATGATATCTATATGTGAAGCTAATAGAGAATGATGAAGATCTATAATTTTTTCAACAAAATCATTCTAAATATAAAAAGATAAATATACATTTTAAAAACTCTTTCTTTGAAATTGTTGAAAATCTCATAAAGAGAAACGTGAGATGGTAAAAAAATGTTACCATAAAATGATGAGAAAAAGTAGATAATTTTATGTATAAAGAAGAATGGTGAGAAATTTATACTGGTGGGCAAGACCAACAATGTTGGGAATTCAGATGTTTCAAAATTCCCTATGTTTGAAAATGATTTACAAGATTTTTGATCTGAAAATATTTCTAATAGATTTGATTTAGATATGGATAAAATGAGAATTATGTTTACGATTGATAAAATAAATATTGGTGGTTTATATGAGAAATATAAAAATGTTTCTAAGAAACATATTTACCATTTTGTTTCGTATGTATGTTTCATACGAAAATACTCTCTATGGAAACTTGTGGTGTTTTGGTTGATTTGGACGTATGACAATATGTGTTGGTTAAACCAATAATATTAATATTATTACACATATTTTTAATGTCAATGTTTTAGGGGAGTAAATATTCTCAAAGAAATATGTCTGAGAAGGTTGTTTTCAAGAAACTTTATAAGGTTAGAGTAATGATTGAGAATAGTTTCCAAAATTTGGAAACTAATTTTGTATGATGTGAACAACTTATACATCATTCGAAAGTATATCTTTATTTTGTTTTTTAAAAAACAAAATCTTCATAAAATCTATCAGAATCTGTATGTGAATAATGAAATAGAAGAAGAAGAATCTCTTGTTGTGGAAATAACATTGAAAGCATTAAAAAGATAACAGCCATGGGTGTTATTTTTATATGACAAGAGATTTCATATTTTTAAATAATGTAAAATATTTCAAATAAAGAACTATGAAATTTTTTCAATGATGAGTCATTATCATCCAAAGGTCTATGATCATCTATCATTGGAAATGTAAAATTGAAATCCATGAATGATTTATATGTATATGGGATGAAAGATAAGATACTGAATGTTTAAAATTGTGTGATGAAGGAAATAAATATTGCATCTAGAATGAAGTGTTTTTTTGATATGCGAGAGGAATTTAAAGATAGATTCAAGAGGCCAACATAAAAAGGTTATTCTATTTCAGTTTGGTGAGATCCTAAACTCTTGTTACAAGGGAATGGTGGAAGAAAATAAATTGCATCATAAAATAATTGAACACATAAATCAACGAAATTTGGAAATTTATCTGAATGAAATAATGGCTACTAAATTAATTTTATTTTGAGAGAAATAAATTGTCGTTGTACTATTTATCATAATGGAACAATTGAAAATTTAGTGAATAATAAGGTTTTTATTTTTTCAAAATATCTCTAAGAAAGTTTCCATTTTGATATAATTAGGATGATGAGAAAACAGTAAATGAATGGGTATATGTATTTCATCATATTAATTTATGAATTCTCTTATATTACTTATTTCATGTATATGAAACATAAATCTTATGCTCTAAAAACATTAAAATCTTTTTGGTGGAAAGATGAGAATGAATGTGAGTATTCAGTGAAGAGGTTGAGAAACAATAGTGGTGATGATATCAAAAATTAATATTTTCAATGTTATCTTGAAAATCATTAAATTCATCCTGTGTATATTTCCCTATGCACTTCCCAAAAAATTTGTTTTTCAAAAAATTGAATAGATGTTTGGTTGAAATGGGGATAACTATATTACTTGAACATGGTCTTTCTCATTAATATTGGAGGAATGATATGAGAAATGTATTATGCATTCAAAACTAATGTCTCTATAATCCAAATTCTCATATAACACGACACGAATTGTTTTATAGAAAAACTCCAAGATTGAAACATTTAATATTTTTTAGAGTCCATGTATTATTAAGGAGAAAAGGGGAATCAAGGGAAAGTTTTAAAAGATATTTGAAGATTAAATTTTTCATTCCTATAATATATAAAGAATATGATATAGATGTTTGAAAAAATAAATAGATAGACTTTTTCATTCTTCTGATATGGATGATGTTGAATAGATTGAGTGATAAAAATAGACTCATGCAGAAAAGAATGTTGAGGATGAAAAGGAATTTTTTTGATAATGATATAGAAAATGGTAATCATATTCAAGAATAATCGGACATAGCTATTTTGAGTGATGAGGAAGATTCTCAAAAATTTCATCCTAGGCTAAGAATGAAAGTGGAATCTTATAACATTACTGATGATAAACATCAAAATGTTAAAACAATAAGAACAAAAAATGCTATTAGACATAATTCCTTGTATTCCAAAATTGAGCCAAATTTTTTGTAATAATCTATTGAGTATTCCAAATGTGATCAGGCCATGAATGAATAACTTGATCATATATAAACGAATGATTTTTGGAGAAATTTTTGTAATCTATAAAGCAATAATGTTATCAGTATAATGTTGGTTTGAAGAACAAGAAAAATGATAAATTTGATGTCATAAAAACCAAATTAATATTTTTGTAAAAATGATACACACAAATAGAAGGTATCTATTTTGATGAAAGTTTTTTCTGGTGGAATGGTTAGAAACAATTTTAATTTTTTTACTACTTAAACACAATTATGTTAAAAAATATTTCAAATGTATGTAATGTATGCAATTTTAATTGGGGATCTTGATGATGATGTTTATATTCAACAACCTTGTGTATATTTTGTTGGGAAATATGATGGTTTTGATTATAGATTGAAGAAACCTGTGTATGTTCTAAAACAAGATCCAATGGATTGGTATTAAAAATTGAATACTAAATTATGGATGATGTGTTTAAATAAAGCAACAGTTGATAGTAATCATTATATCATCTAAAGTCTAGAGTACTTCCTCAACGTAATTGTTCATGTTGATGATATTATTTTATCTATGAATGATAAAAGATCTTGTGAATGATTTTCTAAAAAAATTGAAAATATGTTTGAGATTTCCATTCAAGGGGGAAAGAAATGAATTCTTGTGTTGCAAATTTTACAAAATGAGAAACACATTTTTCTTTCTTATGAAAAGTATGATAAGGAACATCCTACTAATTTAATTATGGAAAACTAAAAACCTATTTACACATAAATTTCAGTGGGAAATTTATTTTTTATAAATACTAAAAAGTTAAAGAAGTTGATTATTATGAATTTGAAAGTTTGAATGGATGTTTTTTAATTGACTTACTCATGGACTTAATTTTTTTATGTTGTTACCTTATGTGAAATATTTCAGAGTGCTCTAAAATAATCACATTTACTTACTGGAATTGAATTCTTAGATACATCAAAGGAAAAAAACCATAATTCGGTATCATATCTCATAATTTATTAATTTTTTTGGTTATTCAAATATTTATTGAGTGTAAATAGTTGATTATAAAATATGCCCATGTAGTTGTGGATTCTTTCTACGAACGAATTGTGTTAGTTGGCATACAATGATATAAAAATATTAACTCATAGTACAACTAAATCTAAGTATGTTTCTACTACTCAAGCCGCTACCCAACATATGTGGATATGGACTTAGTTAGAAGATCAACATATAAAACTGAAGTTACCCTTGCTCATGGGTTGTTATAATCAAATTATAATCAATATCACTGTAAAAATAGTTCAACATTATCATTAAAATAATATTGTTATAAAATATCATTTCATCAGATAAAATTTGAAGAATAATAAACTAATGATGGATTATGCTACAAAAACAAGATAAGTTGTGGATATTTTCACAAAAAAAATTAATGAATGAATCCTTTTTTAAATTTTGGTTTACCATGGGTTTCCAACCTCATTCTCATCAAGGATGATGTATACATTTTTCTCTCTTACATATTACATCTGGATTTTATGTTCAATGGGAATTTTTTTTGATAAATATAATATTTTGAGTGAAAGTAAAAAGGTAGAGTTGTGTGTAAGCTATGAATAGAACATTTTATGTGTTTGAATCATTCAAACTACATATTGGAGTGGTTGTAGGAAAGAATTTTTTTTTAATCCATGAAAGATGTTAACTGAGAAATAAGGATAAGGATGTTTTCATTCTCACTTATTTTGGAAATCCTTGTTTTGTTGTCAATGATTCTTATTTTATACAACGAGTTAGCTCACATAAGCTTATAATTGCTGCTGAGTAATCCATTTTCTAAGGATATAATGTTCATTGATTTATGAAACTTGGTTGAGAAAAAATACAAAGGGTAGATTGTTAGGACAATGATGATAATGATGATTGTATTTAGGTGTTTACTTTTGTTTTCAATGATGGTTTATAAGAAAAATAAATTTCAGATGTAAATAAATCACCTCACATTGTTTTGGTAGAAATCAAATTGACCATCATATTTATAGAATCTGACTCACAATGCTTGAAAACATCCATCGTGGTCAGGAGAAGCTAGATGAAAGACAAAAGATCATTGGTTTCACACAAAATATATAATGAAAGGCATGATTATAATGGGATGGAATAAGAGTCTATATGAGTACAGTAATAAATGTGACGATGATTTAGTGAACTTGGAATTCTCATAAATCACAATTATATTAAAAACATATGATGCAAGAATGATGAAAGAAAACAGGAAAATTTTTGGTGGAAAACATATTCAGCCCGATTGTAATAATGCTAATCAAATTCAAGCTGAATGGAAAAGAAATATGATGTTAGGATAATAAGAAGTAGTTGGAGTAAAGGTAATTTTCTATAATTTCAATTTAATGTTAGATGATGCTAAATATAATCATTAAATAATGAAAAGTCATGATGGAAGGCATGATACAAGATGACATTTGTGAAGGAAGAAAAACGGTGAAGCTGATTTTTTCTCACCTAAAACAAATTATAATGAGTTTTTTGAATGGATGTTTGTTTAATGGTTTAGAAGGATGGTCATAGTAATGAAATTGACAAAGATTCTAAAGTTGATGTTTCAGAATACTGAATCATCGTATTCAGAATACGATCATATTCATCAAATGAAGATTTATTTATAGAAATACTGGTTGTAATGGAATTGAAACTATTCAATACGATACCAAATGAAATGACATAGACCAAACAACAATTTATTCAACTATTTATCAGGTGTGACCAATATAGTAATGAGATATATTGCAATTAAAACGGGAATTGGACTTGATTCTGTTAAGAGTATTAAGGATAAGGATGGATATTTTTTAAAAGGGAGATCACAAATTTTGAATTTCAGGAATATTTTGTGGAAATAACATAAACCAAAGGTAGTGGTTTTTAGTTAAATGAAATGATAAAATATATAAATCTTCATTTAATGAAGTTGACGGGTATCATATTTTGATGAAAAAGGAGAACCCTAATTTATTTTCGAATGATTTTAACATGTGGGTCATGAACCAGCGTATCATAATTTATTCCGATTCCTTTTTCTATTCATAATGATAGAATCAGAATATTATTGAAAATTTAATAGTATAATTAATTAGAATGGAGAATCAGAGTCAGACTGTTGTTTTTTAAGAATGTACAAAAAAGAGATCCATCTGTTAGAAGATATTAGAAGGATTGAGAATAGCTGAAAAAGTCACTATACACCCAAAATTCAAGGAATCATGAAAATTGGGGGAATTTTGTAGGGCAGGAATAAATTCATGAATCCCCCAAACCACAATAGTGGATATTTTAAAATATAAAAACTGAATTGTTCTATTATGAATGAAGTACTATGCATAGTGAAGCGGGTTGAAGGTAGAGAATTGAATAATTTTAGTGAGAGAAGAAGAAGATTCTATATTTATCATTGTTGAAAAAGATTATTTGGATAGGAGTGAATAAGGTAGAGACAAGACTGAAACTTATTTAGCAGATTATCGTATTCAATGTATCATCATATTCTTCTAACTATCGTATTCTTCTTATCATCGAATTCATCTGGTCCTCGTATCGGGCTCGGTAATTGGGATGGTAATATTGTATTGGGATTTTTGGATTGAGGAAGAAGTTTTAATGATTTATCTCAACTATATTCTAATAGAGAAATATTTTATGTATTGTGAAATTAGACCAATAAAATCAGTATGGGAAATAGAACAGAGCATCATGTCAAAGTACATTATGTTCTTACCAGGCTCTGCGTAAGATAGTGAATATTTTTTTGAAGAATCCATTCGTGGAAGTTAATAAAGAAGCACAGGTGACATGTTTTTTTACATAAACTTTTTATTAGAACATTCCTTCTAAAAGGACCACATGCACAATTAGATCATGTACATTGTGTTACACGGGTGAAAGGGAATACCCAACTCAATGTATTCCACACAAAAGGATTATTTTATAGTGGATTGTGTAGAATTGGGATATATCTAAACTATACCAAGGAAATCACTATTCTAATTGAATAGTGAACCTTGTAAATTTGTGTGATCCTATAGATGTGTTTTTGATTTTTTTTCAGTAAGGAATTCAATCTTCATTAGGAATTGAAGGTTGTTTCATAAGTAAGGAAACATAAAATGAAACGATGTCACTGAATCACCCTCTCTCCCTCTCACTAATACAATTATCCTGATTGGGCACTTTCAACCTACTAGGTGTAATCCCCAAAACCATGTAACCATCCTCCCAATGAGATATATTCCATGTGAGTAAAAAAACTATCAAAGTGACATATTTACAATGACGTAACTACAATTGGACAAATCCATAGGTTTAATCTCCAACCATTTTGATCTATATGGTAATTACTTCCTATATAAATGTGATACTGAGAAAGAATCCTATAGGTTTAGAAAGAGTACCCCAAACTCACACTAATATTATTTGGTCCGCATTCCTAGAGGGGTTATATTCAACCTAGAAGTACATATTACTTTTGGGTTCCTTGAGAAATTTTGGAAAAATTCTTACACCAACCTTTTCTAGAACCCCTTTAACCTAGATTTACATTCCTCGTGACAATAACCTAAATGATCACGTCCCATCATATGACTATAAATGGTATGATGTGTATTGTTAATTGGAACTAAACTACATTGGTTCCAAATCATATGATAAAGATATATAAGAATCCCCTACCATGAGATCGATCATAACATCAAAACAAATCCCATCTCCCTATATGACTTTAATTCTAGAGAGACAAAATATGTATCTTAAATATGGCATCACAAAAAAATGTAACCCATTTGGTTCCATTTATGGGTAACATTAGATACATATAGATGATTCCATTGATGGGGATCCTCAAATACATTTAGAAAGTTCCATCAAAGAAAAACCACAAATGCATACATACTTCTTCCCATAAATTATAGCTTATAATTTATTGTTAATATATATGGGTGATTGGTTCCATATTTTTAATTTAATAGTGATACAAAAAATATGTCGTAAATCAAAAATAGATTCCCATAGTTTGATATGATTCCACCCAAATGTGAATTATGAGCCTAACCTTCCATCATCCTCACAAATGTGAGTTATTAAGTTTCATTGGTTATGTTCCCTAATGACCGCTTTCCTTTGGAATGAAAGCCCATGAGTCATCTTGGATGTGAGATTTGTTCGGTGTTTCTACTTCCACAGACAGTCCCTATTGGATACTAAATTTCAAAAAATGAATGAATTTTTGTTAAACCAACATTAATTCTATCATTAATATAAATAACAATTTTCCCACATGTTAATCCCATTTCATACTCTTATAAATATAAATTTGGGAAACCAAGGATCTATTAAGACAGTAAATGACATGTGTGTTCTCCTATTATTTTTCTAATATGTTATATTTTCATATTTGAGTTTTTTATATATTAAATCTGGGAACATTCATCATGTCTCTATTCAATCCAATGAAATCCTAGCAAATAAAATAAATTTACTCATTAGCATCTACACAATATGGGTTCTCATCTAACCAGAGGACACCATTTCCAACCCAGCGTGTTCAATATTGGGTTTCAAATGAACATGTTCAGGAATTACATATTAATGGTATTTTTCTAACATTTGAGTTCATCCACGTATCCCTCCAATATATAAATCACTACCAACCATTCACTCAATAATGGATGCTGGAAATGAAATTGATGACACATATTGCTATCTAAAACCGTTTCGGGAGCCTTTACCCAAAATGAAAGAACAAGTTCCTCTATTACTATAAAGATGTATACAAAGAGGACAATATTGGACTCATCTCAACCACACATAGTTAAAACTATTTACCCCATACCAAACAACATTTCCTCTAACTCCATACAGTAAAAAACCCTTAGCATTATCAGGATTTCATCCTATGGGATCTATCTCAGGTCACCTAGACCTGAGAATCTAGGACAACACATTGAGGGAGGCGATCAAACAACAGGGGAAAATCTCAATTTCATATTCTTACTATATTGGTACAACCACAAGACATTACGACAACCTAATATTAATCCCATATACCTGATCATCCACCTCAAGCCTACTAATTCCTATTAGTGTTATGGGAGAAACAATTCAGAATGCCCTAAAAACTAACTGGGGGAACTCCCATGTATCTTTCCCCACACATGATGATTTTTCGTATATCCAAAAAATAAATAGACAAAAATATCATTGTAACATACCTTATCCAATCATGGAATTATAATATTTTCATGTATCAGATAATGAGTGCTCTTGGTACATTTTTTGGTTGATAGGTTACAGTCCCCGCCAAAATTATACAAATATTTTCATATATAATGACTATAATTGAAATGATCAAGAGTCAAGAACAAAATCTAGACTCTAAAAGTGAAGTGTTCCATCATAATTATATGTTTATCACTTAGTAGTAGAAATACAACTCGGATCCCATCCTAGATGGTCGTTAGAAAAACCCCATGATAGAAGGACAATAGGATTACGCATATATCTCTATACAATCAGGAGGTCACTGATATACATCATGGCCACTCTTGCGAATCCATATCATCTATGTATAATTATAGAATATTTTTATAAAATATTTTTGAAATCACAAGAGCTGCTTAGATGGGATCATTTGTATGAAAGTTATTTCCCATAGTATGTGACTCTAGTATCTCGATATAGATAACCTAATAATGAGTCTCACCATTGAAAAATTTAAAACCAAAATTAGGTAAAAATTAATTATCTATAATATTATTGATTTCTTGAGCCCAAAAACAATATATAAATGGTGTCCTATGATCCTATTGAAATATTAAAAAATTATGGGATAAGTATCCATAGTTATGATGGTCACCCTTGAAACACGGCTAACAATAACTATAGAGGTACTCCCCAAAATAACTACAATTAAGGCCTCCTTCATGGTCATGAAATGACCGATAATGACAATACTTATCTTGGTTATTACTATATAAATTCCCATAATGGTAAGATGATTGAATGGAAATAATGTTTTCCCCTTGAAATATTTTACAATAAGGACATCCCTAGGGTGCACACTACAAAAAATATCATTATGGTCAGACATAGAACCATGATAATAGTCATTCCCATTAGGGAATATCCCACAATGGCCATCCCCATTATAATATTTCATTTTGGAAAAAAGGTTCTCCTCTTTCCAAATAAATAGTGAGAATACCCTAATATCACGAGGTGCTTCAGAAGATGATTCCATTCATGCCTGATGTATGTTCATTTACAAGTTATATCAATTCTCAACTAGAATGAATTACATGGAAATGTTCACTCTCCATGTAACATCGTGTTACGTTTTCAGGTACTTTTGATGTTTCTATATACCTATGTTTTGGAGTAGTGACTGGGAAGAGTCGAGAGAACATTAAATGTTGTTTTGGGGAAAAGGGGAAGTTGCACGGGCGGTGCACGGGTTGTCTAAACTGTGCAGCCAAACCGTCTATAGTTGGTCTTGGAGATAGTAACTTCTGCATGGGAAGCGCATGATTTGTCTAACCGTGCAGCTAAACTGTGCGATAAGGGTGGTCAGGGAAGTAGCTAATGCACCGCTAGCGCACGGTTGGTCAAACCAAGCGAACTAACCGTGCGACCACATAAAATGAGATCCTCAAATTTTGTATCTCACTCGGTTTTTCCTCTATGTGCCTCATTTGTCCTCCGATGTGGCCATAACTCGGTATTTTTCTTCTCCTAAGGTCATAGAAGGTTCTCCCATCATTCTGGAGGTGATCCAAGGGCTCCTCTTGGTGAATCAAAGCCGGATTCTTGAGTAATGTGATCCTTCTTCATCGTTCTTGATATGTTTCTTAGATCTACATAAATCTAATTCTCCTCTTCTCTTGGATTTTTTGATCAAGGCCCATTATGGGAGGATCTAAGTGTGTGGTACCATATATTATGAGATTTGGTCTTGATATTTCTAGGAGAAGAGATCTATGGTGGGTTCTTAACAATGAAACCTGGTTATCATTAGTGTTCTCGACCGTTGTGGTTATGGTCAAAACCGTTAAGTATAGTGGTTCCGTCCAGACATTCCAAATTGATTATTATTGTAATTTCTTGATTTATTTCAATTGTTTATTTAAATTTGATTACCCGATTTTTTTTCAATTAAATTTACAAAAACTATATTCCAGTGAATCGAGATATTTGAAATCTTTTTGGCATGGAAATTTGGAAAACACCAATTACATTGAATTGGTTGTGTTTATAGAAATTGGCCAATTTAAATTGTTGAATTTAAATTGTGGATTTGATGGAAATGATTTCATTTAATTTTTTGAATATAATTTTGGAAATAAATTACTTAATTATGTAATTGGTTTTGAATATATTTCAAACTGGTGAAAGTGGCTTAAAATGATTGAATAGAAACCAAATGGTTTTATCTAGTGAAAAAGGTATGTTTTGAATGAAACCTATTTTGGTTTTAAATGGAATAAAATTGGAACATTTGAAATGGAAGAATGGGATTGATCATATTTTTATGAATTTTTTAAATAGTTTTCACATCATGTAAGAGCGCATGCAATCCTTAGGTAGTTAGTGATTTATTTGGATACCTTCTACGATACGAAAACGTTCTCAAAATAATTGCAGCATGTCACATCTCGAACGGGTTGGTGATGAGTCTCCTTTGGCCAGTGTCATAGGGATGTGTGTATACACATTTTTCTGAGTTAACTTAGAGAGTGTAGAATCCTATAACTGGTTTATACTATCGTGCCTTTTGGCAGATGACCATGTTACTCGCTTGTTTATTAATATTTGAGATATAAATGAATGAAAATGCTTTTGAACAACTTTACATGCCTTCTGAATTTATATAAATTGTTTTATATAAATTCTTTGCTTAAGCTATTGTTTTAAAAATATTCGATCATTGTAAGGCCTTTTCTTAAATTAATTTTCCCATCATTTGAAAATGTATAGCTTGTTTTGTTAGGATAAGTTTTTGAATTGTCGAACCTATTTATTTGAAAATTGAAAGATATTCAATGGATAATCTATATTTGGAATCTGTTATGTAATATTTGGTGGTATCATACCAGGATTAGGCTCACACCCTGCTTTTTTCCTTCAGGTATTTGTAGACTTTCTTCTTCCAGGATCGAGTAAAGGGAAGGGACCTCTTGGAGGGGATCCAGATATTGATCATTGGTCATAGTGAGTTGTGTCCTTGTGGACCTAGGGTCTGTTTTTCCCATTTTTAGTACTTGAGTTGTAGTAAATTGGGCTTTTTATGCCTCTTAGTATTCTGGTACATTAGTCCCAGTGGAGTTTCTTTTTGTTATGCATACTGTCTTGTTTCATTTGCTTCTGCATTCTTGTGTCTTATCTCTATTAGAGGTTGATCATGATTGGAGTTTTTTTTATTCTAAACATAAAATAATTTTACATCATATTTGGGATGGATTGGCTCATTGACAATAAATCCCGGATCAATTGTTATTTTGGACGGGTCTACCTTAATACACCAAGTGGTGTGTCTCTTATTTTTCAAGGAGAATGGGACCCATGGTCAAGCAGAGTTAGACTCTCTAATCCAGAGTTGGGGAAAGTTATATCATTGTTTTCTTTTCATCTAGAGAGAGATTCAATGTGTGGTGATCTTCTTACAGTCATCCTTGAGTTTTGTGACGTGTTTCCTTAAGACTTATATGGTTTTCCACTAGTAAGGGAGGTTGATTTCCCTATTGACTTAATGCATGATACTCAACCAGTTTCTACTCCCTCTTACCAAACATCTCCAACTGAACTAAAAGAACTGAAGTCTTAGTTAGATGATCTTCTTGAGAAAGGTTTTATATGCCCGAGTTTCTCACCTTGGGAAGCACTAGTTCTTTTCGCCAAGAAGGCTGATGGTTCTCTTCGCTTATGTGTTGGTTATCAAAAGCTCAATCACGTTATGATAAAGAAAAAATATTCATTAACAATAATTTATGATTTTTTTTGATCAATTGAAAGGGGAAATGTGGTTTTCAAAAACTGATCTTCGATCTGGTTACCATCAGTTGAGGATAACATAATATGACATTCATAAGTCCACTTTTCAGAGTCGGTGTGGCCATTTTGAGTTCCTTGTTATGCCCTTCGGCCTAAAAAAATGCTCCTACAGTTTTCATGGCTTTGATGAACAAGGTTTTCTATGAGTATCTGGACACTTTCGTGGTAGTCATTATGGTGGAAATTATTGTCTACTCCAAGTCTGAGGAGGATCAAGTTCATCATCTAGGAACAGTTCTGAGTCTTATATTGAATCACCGACTTTAGTCCAATCTTTTAAAGTGCAATTTCTAGATTTGGGAAGTGCAATTCTTTGGACATGTCATGTCATAACAAGGAATATAAGTTGATCCTGAGAATTTGAAGGATGTTATGACTTGGGAACAACCATGAAATGATTTTGAGATTCAGAGCATCTTTAGCTTAGCATGATATTATCATTAGTTTGTTGAATACTTGTCAATGTTTTATTCCCCAATGATTTCTCTGACTCGAAAAGGAGTGAAGTTTTCCTGGAATGATATATGTCAATGTTATTTTCTTGAGCTAAATCATCTCTTGACTACTTCACCAGTGATAACTCTTCCTAAGGATGGGATATGTTACGTGGTCATCTATGTTGCATCAGGAAAAGGTATGGGATGCGTCCTTATGCAAGGTAATAATGTTGTTTCCTATATATCTCATCAACATAAGCCTCATTAGAAGAACTATCCTACCCATGACCTTGAAATTGAACTTGTAATGCACACACATACGTGATCGAGATACTATCTTTATGGAGAAAGGATTACTGTGTATTCAGACCACAAGAGCTTCGGTAATATCTTCTCTCAAAAAAATTTGATTCTCCACCAAAAGCATTGGGTGGAGTACCTGCAATCTTTAGACATTGAAATTGCCTATACTCCGAGAAAATGGATTGTACTTACAGATACGCTAAGAAGGAAACATCGCTCACATGTCATGAAAGAATCTTCAGAAGAGTAGAGTTAGATGGCTCTTTTTTATTAGTTCCAAATTCGAGTTTAGTGGAAGGGGAATGACGATTATTTAGCCAATTATTAGTGGAATTATGCTCTCCTCAAGTTAATTCTTCAGGAAAAATAACTTTATGATGACTTCCATGGAATTGGAGACTCTCTTTATGATAGAGAGACCGACACCTAGTGGTCTTTCTCCAAAGAGGGTGTTTTGTGTTATCGAAACCATTACATTGTGTCGTTAGCGACAAGGATGTGGTGGGGGGTTTTCATAACTCTTAGTGGACTGTACACCCAGTAACTACGAATATGTTCTATGACATGCAGCAATAGTTCTGGTGGCCAATTGTGAGACGAGACATTGCTGGGATTGTATCTCGTTTCTATACATGCAATAAATTCAAAGATGAGCACCAGAAACATTTGGGTTTGCTTCAAACACTTCTAGTCCCTATATGAAATTGGGATGAAATATTGATGGACATTGTGGTTGGGTTACCTCAAACCCATAGGAAGAAGAACACGATATGGGTTTTGATCGACAGACTGAGCAATTTGGATCTCATTAAACCTATTCGAGATACAATGAAAGTTGAGGATTTTGAAAATATCTATGTGAAAGAAGTTTTTTTTTTAACAGAGTTCCGTCTGCTATAGTCTCTAATAGGGATCCTCCATTTACTTTCTCTTTTGGAGAGGCCTTCAGGAGGCACTAGGATCTCAGGTCCGTTTGAGCACGACCTACCATCCAGAGTCAGATGGCCAGACACAGAGAGCTATTCAGATCCTTGAGGATATGCTCCACGCATGTTTTCTCTACTTTAGTGGGTCTTGGGATGATCATCTGAGGATAGTAGAGTTTTCATATAACAACAGTTATCAGTATGCGATCAAAATGGCTCCTTTTGAGGAATTGTATGGCCATACATGTAAATCTCCTTTATGTTGGTGGGATATTGGTGAATGTTCATTGGTAGGACCGAGTTTGGTCCAAGAGACGCCAGCTAAGATCCGGTTGATTCATCAGAGAATGTTGAAAGCACCGAGTCGTTACAGGTCTTATGTTGATCGTTGCCATAAACCATTAGATTTCTTCGTTTGTGAATAGGCCTTCTTGAATTTTTAACCCCGATTAGGTCATCGACAGCTTGGGAGGCAAGAGAAGCATGCTCCACGTTTTGTGGGAACTTTCGAGGTTTTTGGTATTATAGGGAAGTTTTCTTACCTTCTAGCTCTACAACCATAGCTGACGTTGATACATAACGTGTTACCTGTATCACAGTTGCAAAAGTATCTCTCTGATCCATCTCATGTTGTGAGCTGGAGTGATCTTGAGATTGAAATAGATTTATCTGTTAATAAATGACCAGTCAGGATTGTTGATTCTAAGACCATGTTACTTTGTGGGAGAACCGTACCTCTGGTCCGTGTAATATGGCAGCATGGTTCTAATTCTCATGAGACGTGAGAAAGGGACGCACTAATGAGAGAGCAATGGCCTCATCTTTTTGACGTGGAGGTTTCTTCATAGGCTTTCTAGGGACTGAAAGATCTTATGGTGGGGAGGTTGTAACATCATGTTACATTTTTAGGTACTTTTGATGTTTCTAAGTACCACTGTTTTGGAGTACTGACTTGTGAGAGTCATGAGAACTTGAAATGTTGTTTTGGGGCAAAGGGGAAGTCGCACGGGTGGTGTACGGGTTGTCTAAACCGTGTGGCCAAATCGTGCGTAGTTGGTCTTGGAAACAGAAACATCTGCATGGGGAGCACACAGTTTGTCTAACCATGCGGCCAAACATTGAGAGAATGGTGGTCGAGGCAATAGAAAATGCACAACTAGCACACAGTTTGTCAAACTGTGTGGACTAACCATGAGGACACTTAAATGAGATCCTTAAATTATGGATCTAACTCGGTTTTTCCTCTAAGTACATCATTTGTCCTCTTATGCAGCCATAACTCGAGATTTTTCTTCTCTTAAGGTCAGATAAGGTTCTCCCATTGTTCTGGAGGCGATCCAAAGGCTCCTCTTGGTGAATTGAAATTGGATTCATGAGGTATGTGATCATTCTTCATTGTTCTTCATCGGTTTCTTATATAGTATCCCGCCTTTTTCCACATAAACATTCATTATATTATACAAAATTGAAGATCTTTATGGTTTAGTGTCTTGAAACTATGAACATAATACATGAAACCAAAAAACATTCTTCTTAAACACTTGAAAGTATTCTCCTTATGTTCATCCTAGATTAATTACTGCATCTCATAACCTGGGTACATACATCAAAAGAAAGGGTGAGCAGAAGGCCCAGTAAGGGAAACATTTAACATTTGAACTTGAGATAAATCAATAATGTCGTGAAAAGAACATGAAGGCATGAGAATTAAATCATGAGGCATATCATAATAAAAATAACGAATTTTATAACTGGAAGATGTGGCTACAACATTTAAAAAATAAAATCATTTCTTTTTCACCATGGTCCATCCCTAAGATATCAATAAAAATTATCAAGGTTATTCACCAAGGTATCAGTCAAAATGGTCATCTCTGGAGATTAAGTCTTTACCCAATGCATTGGAGTGCTATCAGGGTGAACCCTTAAATTAGCCTTTATTATCTTGTGAGACACATATATCATCATCAATAATTTCATAAACAACCCATATAGCATAATGGAAATGGGTTTTATTTCATAATCATAACCTTTTAAAACTGCTTTAAAGAGATGATCTTTGTGTCACTTTAAATCCCACAGAAAAGGAAGGTGGGTATCATGTATGTAAATCTCAGAATTTAAAATAGAAAATTTTGGTATATATGTGAATACCCCTATAGAATAGAGATATTTGAGTATTCACTTAATAAAATAAAAGAACTTTAGAAAAAGAGAGAGACATTTTGAGACGGAAATTATGCAGCATAACGACTATGTTTCGGGGTTTTTGAAAACATTGAAAAGAGAGGGGACATGGGTCAAACATTCACAAATGACCCATAAAACAGTATAGGGACATAATAATAAGGATATATGAACATGTTAATGAAATTTGAAGGACATGCCATTTGAAATGAAAAAAATGGAAGGAAGATAAAAATTAGATTTCTCTTATGAAAATTCGGCAGCCTAATGGCGTCACTTAAACTTCAACAAAAATGAATTGATGAGATAAAATAGCGTATTTCATCATATGAACATAAAATATCAGTATGACAGATATAGATTTCATACCCCATCATAATAAAAAGTAATTTGAAATACTTGACATGAAAGTAGTCCTTTGAAAAATGAGAATGGTGAACAGATCCCTTAAAAATTCGCCAGCCTAACCGCTTCACTTAAACTTCAAAAAAATCAATTGAAGAGATCAAATAGGTTCACTCATAATATGAACATAAAAGATCAGTATGATAGATATAGATATCATACCCCAACAGAAAAAGGAACTTGAAATACATCACAAGAAAATAGAACCTAAAAATGAGAAGGGTGAAAGAATCCGTTACAAAAATTGTGGCAGCCTAAAGGCGCCACATAAAAACATTTATAAAACGAAATGATGAGAGTAATAGTGGATCTCTCATAATATGAACATTAAAAGAGAAGTAAGAGGAATATAAAATAACATCCTGAAACATAAGAACATGGAGCATAAATTAATTCACTTAAAAGAGAGTATTTGAAAAGAAAGAGAGAGTTTGGATCCCTTACCTTAAAACGTAACTCTTAAAACTCAAAGGATGGGACCTTTAGGGCTTGGGGGAACCTTGGGAGGACTCTTGGGAGGTAGTGAGACCTGAGATTCATTGGGGGAGAGTTGGGAGTGAAAACTAAAAGAGGAACGGGTGGTTATTTATAAGTAATGCGAGGGGACAAGGCATTAATGGCCAGGGGACACCCCACAAGTGGTTTTCTCAAAACCATGGGCTCTCCCATGGTATTTCCCATGGAGTAGGCCACATGGGTCCCCCCACAAAATAATTCAACACCTTTTTTCAGTCAACCCTTAAAATATCTCATGAAATCATAATGAAACTGTTATGATTTCATTAAACATACTGAACCCCTAAAACTGTATTTTTACTATTCACTGAAAATACAACTTTCTCAGAAAAATCCCAAAATTTCAACTTAACCAAATATCAATGCTCTGATTTCAAAAATGAACTCCATTTTAAAAAAACAATTTTCTAAATATTTTTAATTTTATTTAAAAATAAATACACTATTCATAAAATATTCATTTTTTTCAGAAAAATCCTCAAAAATTACCTTAACATAATATCGATGCTCAAAGTTCAAAAAAGAAATCCATTTTGTAAAAATATTTTTATAAATATTTTTAATTTAAATTTTAATTAAAAATACACTATTCACCCGAAGAAACTAATACTTGACTAATAATTTATGAAACCGTTATTTAACCATTTTATTGAATCACATTACTTAATAAAGGTGCCTATATTATATTAATTCTTTATATAAGTGATATTACTAATCCATTGGGGCACATTACTAATCCTAAGCATAAAATCACTATTCATAATTTACTATTCATAAAAAATTAAGTTGATCTTATTAGACTCTAAATTTAGTACTAAACATAATTATAGCAGACAATTTTTTGAAAATCATTACTCATTTTTAATTATTTAAAAATTACATAAACATTTTTTAAAATATCCTTTCCTTAAAAATCACCAAAAATATGCATACTATATTTATCCAGACATTTGAAAATTCATAAACTTCATCATAAGAAGAAATCAAAATTTTTATTCAAAAAAAGGATTATACAAGGTAGTTACGGTCTCCAAACATAGCCCCTTATCACAACAGCATCGGACCTAAGTGTAAGGTGTGCTAAGGTGAGAGAATCTGAGGGAGGATCAGCCAACATTGCTCGAATAGTAATTTCTATTAGTTTGAACTTCTCTCTAAGGCCATTCCGTTCTAGCTTCACATGATGAAGTTCGGCTTGGGTTTGGTCTAGAGCAAAGCCCAGTGGTGCTACCTCCTTCCCAAGTTCTTTTATATGGGCTTCGATCGGTCCAAGACTACTGGGAGAGTCCATCGAATCTTCTTTATATATTAATTAACCAAGATCACTTGTATTTAGAGACAAATATCAAAATGTTTAGTTTCTAACGGTCATATTGAACAATTGTCATATAACAGTCAAAAACCCAACTGTCTCATTTTAATTATACTCATGTTATAAAATGAAATAGTTTTGTTGAGTATAAAAATAAAACAACACACAAAATTAGGAAATACGATTTATTCAAAATTTCGGGTTGTTACAATCTTCCTCCCTTAAGAAATTGCATCCTCACAATTTTTAAAACTGGGTTTTGAAATTTCATTGAAAGTCCCACATCGGAAAAGGAGTCAGTAAAATGATTACTTCAAAAGAAAGAAAGGGAAGTACAATGGTCACTTGAGTTAACCCACACTTGGATTCCATGTAGGAAATCCTGGACATGGAGGAGAAAACAAAGGGTCAAGTTCTGAGGGACAGTGATAGAAAACATGATTAGGAGAAATTTAACCACGAGAAAATCCCAAACTTATGATGTGTGTAAATGGTCTTTAATTACCTAGTAGGAAACATAAACCAACAACATTTTTGTTTTACATTCATTTTCATAATTATGAGGAATTAATTTACTACATAGAACAAAAACATAAATAAATATACCAACCTTTAATTATAGTTTCATCCTTTAATAAGTTTCTACCAAAACTAATCTTTTCTCCAAACGATGAGCATTCAAAACTACTTGGTCTCATCAATGCACAAGAATCATCTTATAGAGAATCACATAATCCACCAAAGATACACAATCTATTTCTTCTATCTTTAATCATTATCCCAAAAACAGAAAGGGTAAGATAAAACAAATCTTCCAAAATAAAGAACCCCAGAGGATGGGAAACTACTTTAAATATTCAAAGTTCCACAGCACTACCAAAAGTTCATCATAGACCATTCCTTAAATAACTGTCCTTGAAATTCCTCAAAATAAAGCAAACTAAAATTGAAACCCAAATACAAGATGGATTTGATAACATAGTCTTCCAAGATAAATTTTATTGCTCATATCCAAACAACATCAACCACTCCTAACATATTACAACAAAAGTAGCTAAACTAAACATATTTTACCCAAGATAGGTAAATCATTTCCATATGTAACCTAAATTACTATAAGTCCACCTTAAATTCATTGATTCTTCAAAATATATGTCAACCTTTACTCCTCAATGAAAATACTGTAGTAATCTATTTACCTAGATCATATAGAGTCCCCAAAATAGTGAACGTCTTCCAAAATAATAATCATTATTTAATCCCCTAAAAAACTCTGTCATATTAATACAGCAATCGCCACATTTCCTATCACATTGGTTGTTGGGGCATGTTCTTCCATTTCCCTCCATTAACTACGAAAAGAAAGTAAAATTAGGGGCTTAAATACTAAGCCAATAATCATGAAAAAGAACTTAAAGCATAGAAGGTTAACTTGTAGAAGAAAATTATACCCTAAATTTTGATCCCCTAGGTTCCACTATAGGTTATCCATGATAATATATTCATATGTGAATATTTAATTTATTTTAGCTTTGTTCCTTTAATAATGCTTTATACTATGCTTATGAATTTACCAAAGCATATCCCTTGGGTGTGTTGTAAAAAAGAGTGCAGCAAAATCCATTTTCGTGTACCAGTTCTCGTTCGAGTCTAGCTCAAAGCGGTGTTTTCAGGTTTTACCCCTATGTACATATATGCCAGATCCACCTCTACCTGGTCATATCCAGACAGGGATGTATTTTCTTGGCAACCCCTTACTCAATACTCACCAAAATACCAGGAAGATTACCTTTATTTAAACTTTTCTATAGGATTATTCCTAATGTTTTCATATCCTAATTTCCACAAATTACTAAACCATCCTTTGATACTAACTATAGAATACCACCTTTTTGTCACATAAACTTTCATTACATTATACAAAACTGAGGATCTTTAAGTTTTAGTGTCTTGGAAACCAGGAACCTAATACATGAAACAAAAAAAAACATTCTTCATAAACACTTGAGAGGATTCTTATTATGTTAATCCTAGGTTAATTCCTGCATCTCATAACCTGGGTACATAAATCAAAAGAAAGGGTAAGAAGAAGGCCCAGTATGGGAAACAAGGGAAACATTTAACATGTTAACTTGAGATACATCAATAATGTCATGAAAAGAACATTAAGGCATGAGAATGAAATCATGAGGCATATCATAATAAAAATAACGTATTTCATAACTTGATGATGTGGATACAACATTTAACAAAGACAATCATTTCTGTTTCACCAAGGTCCATCCCCATGGTTTTAATAGAAATTACCAAGGTTATTCACCAACGTATCAGTCAAAATGGTCAACTCTAGAGATTAAGTCTTTACCCAATGCAATGGAGTGCTATCAGGGCGCACCCTTAAATTTGTGTTTATTATCATGTGATCCACATATATCATCATAAATAATTTCATAAAGAACCCATATATAGTAAATCAAATGGTTTTCATTTCATAATCATAACGTTTTAAAAACTTCTTTAAAGACATGATCGTTGTGTCACTTTAAAACCCATGGAAAAGAAAGGTGGGTATCATCAATGTAAATCCAAGAATTTAAAATAGAACATTTTGGTATATATGTTAATACCCTTATATAATAGAGAGATTTTAGTATTCACTTAATAAAATAAAAGAATTTTAGAAAAAGAGAGAGAAATTTTGAGACAGAAATTCTGCAGCATAACGACTATGTTTCAGGGTTTTAGCAATATTGAAAAGAGAGGGGACATGGGTCAAACATTCATAAATGACCCATAAAACAGTAGACGGACAGAATATTAAGGATATATGTACATGGTAATGGAATTTTAAGGACATACCCTTTGAAATGAAAAACATGGAAGGAAGACAAAAACTAGATTTCTCTTATGAAATTTCTGCAGCCTAATGGCGTCACTTAAACTTCAATAAAAATGAATTGAAGAGATAAAATAAAGTCTCTCATCATATGAAAATAAATGTTCAGTATGATAGATATAGAAATCATACCCCAACATAATAAAAAAGAACTTGAAATACTTTACATGAAAGTAGTGCCTTGAAAAATGAGAAAGGTGAACGAATCCCTTAAAAATTCGGCAGCCTAACGGCGTCACTTAAACTTTAAAAAAACAATTGAATAGATAAAATAGGGTCTCTCATCATATGAACATAAATTATCAGTATGATAGATTTATAGATCATACCCCAACAAAAAAAGGAACTTGAAAGACATGCAAATAAAATAGAATTTGAAAATGAGAAGGGTGAAAGAATCTGTTACAAAAATTTCGGCAGCCTAACGGCGCCACTTAAAGATTCATAAAACGAAATGATGAGAGTAAGAGGGGATCTCTAATCATATGAACATGAAAAGTTCAGTAAAAATAATACAAAATAACATCCTCCAACATAAGAACATGGAGAATAAAGGAAATGACTTAAAAGAGAGTATTTGAAAAGAAAGAGAGAGTTTGGATCCTTTACCTTAAAACGTAACTCTAAAAACTTAAAGGTTGGGATATTGAGGGCTTGGGGGCACCTTGGGAGGACTCCTTGGGAGGTAATGATACCAGAGCTTCGTTGGGGGAGAGTTGGGAGTAAAAACTAAAGGAGTAAAGGGTGGGTATTTATAGGGAATGTGGGGGAACAAGGCACTAATGGCCAAGGGACACCTCACAAGTGGTTTTCACAAAACCATGGGCTCTCCCATGGTATTTCCCATGGAGTTAGGCCACATGGGTCCCCCACACAATAATTCATCATTTTTGTTCAGCCAACACTTAAAATATCTCATGAAATCATCATGACATAGTTATGATGTCATTAAACATTCCGAAACCCTAAAACTGTATTTTTACTATTCACTAAAAATTCAACATTCTCAGAAAAATCCCAAAATTTTACCTTAACCAAATATCAATGCTCTTATTTGAAAAATGAACTCCATTTTAGAAAAACAATTTTCTAAATATTTTTAATTTAATTTTTAAATAAATACACTATCCACTGAAAATTCAATTTTTTCAGAAAAATTCCCAAAAATTACCTTAACATAATTTCGATGCCCTGAGTTCAAAAATGAAATCCATTTTGTAAAAAAAATTTAATAAGTATTTTTAATTTTATTTTTAATTAAAAAACACTATTCACCCGGAAAAACTAATACTTGACTAAAAATTTATGAAACCGTTATTTAACCATTTTATTGAATCGCATTACTTAATCAAGGTATCTAAATTATATTAATGCTTTATTTAAGTGAGATTACTAATCCATTTGGTCAGATTACTAATCCTAAGCATAAAATCACTATTCATAATTTACTATTCATGAAAAATTAAGTTGATCTTATTAGACTCTAAATTTCGTAATGAACATAATTGTCGAATAACGTTTTTTGAAAATCATTACACATTTTTAATTATTTAAGGTTTACATAAACATTTTTTAAAATATACTTTCTCTTAAATTCACCAAAAATATGCATACTGTATTTATCCGGACATTTGAAAATTCATAAACTTCATCATAGGAAGAAATCAAAATTTTTATTTAAAACAAAGGATTCAACAAGGCAGTTATATTCTCCTTACATAGACCCTTATCACACCAGTATAGGACCTAAGCATAAGGTGTGCTAGGGTGAGAGAATCTGAGGGAGGCTCGGCCAACATCGCACGAGTAGTAATTTCTATCAGGTTGAACTTCTCACGATGAAAATTCCATTCTAGCTTCACACGATGAATTTTGGCTTGGGTTTGGTCCAGAGCAAATCCCAACAGTGCTAACACCTTCCCATGTTCTGTTAGATGGGCTTCGATCGGTCCAAGACGACTGGGTGAGGCCATCGAATCTACTTTCAATATTAATTAACCAATATCACTTGTATATAGAGACAAATATCGAAATGTTTAGTTTCTAGTAGTCATATTGACCAATGGTCATATAACAGTCAAAAACCAAACAGTCTCATTTTAATTATACTCATGTTATCAAATGAAACTATTTTTTTGAGTATAAAAATAAAATAACATACAAAATAAGGAAACAAGATTTATTAAAAATTTCGGGTCATTACATCTTAGATCTACATATATTTACTTCTCCTCTTCTCTTGGTTTCTTAGATATATGACTGTTATGGGTAGATCTATGTTTCTGTTACCAAATATGATGAGATTTGGTCATGATATTGCTAGTAGAAGAGATCTAGGGTGGGTTCTTGAAGAAGCAACATGGTTTTCTTGAGCGTTCTCGACTGTTGTGGTTTTGGTCAAAACCTTCGAGGTTGGTGGTTTCGTCACGACTTTCCAAATTTTTTTTTGGCCGAAGCCTCAATTTTATTATTTAAAGCAAAGACCTCTTTAGACTGGGTAGAGGGTGACCCATTATATAGCCCACATGCCCAAGACCAAGTGTCCTGAATACAATGCTTGAAAGCCCATTTTTTGGCCCAAAGGACCCCTTGGTGAACAGTACTGCTACAGTGTCCGCACTGCTGCAGTACCTCCTACAGTAACCTCCGCCACTAAAATACCTCTTACAGTCCCTCCGCCAGTACAGTATTGCCATTTCTATAGTTCCACGGCTGCTACAGTTCCCTGCTATAGTACCCGGAAATTCACCCCTACCTGGATTTGATCCCGGGTCTTTTGGATGCTAAGAAGGAGCTTGATTATCATTGTATTTGATTGAATTATTTATATTTTTGATTTAAATTAAATTTCACAAGTTTAATTTCAATTAAATTGACAAAAACTAGATTATAGATAATCAGGATATTTGAAATGGTTTTGGAATGGAAATTTGGAAAACACCAATTCCATTGAATTGGGTGTGTTTATAGAAATTGGCCGATTTAAATTGTTGAATTTAAATTTTTGATTTGATGGAAATGATTTCAAATAATATTTTGATTTTAATTGTGGGAATAAATTTTGTAATGATGGAATTAGTTTTGAATGGATTTCAAGATGGTAAATTGTCTTAAAATGATTTGATAGAAACCCATTGGTTTTATCTTGTAAAAAATACATGTTTTGAATGAAACCTATTTTGGTTTCAAATGGAAAGAAATTGGAACTTTTGAAATGGAATAATGGGATTGGTCTTATTTTTAAGAATACTTAAAATAGTTCACCCATCATGTAAGTGTGCATGCGAGCCATAGGTAGTTAGTGAGTTATTTGGCTACACTCTATGCTACGACAACATTCTCATACATACTTGCGAAAGGTCACATCCCAGATAGGTTGGTGATGAGTCTCCTTCGGCCAGTGTCATAGGGACGTGTGTATAAACATTTTTCTGAGATCACATAGAGAGTTTGGAATCCTATAACTGGTTTATACTATCGTACGTTTTGGTCGGTGGCCATGTTTCTCGCTTGTTTATTTATATTTGAGATATAAAAGTATGCCAACGATTTTGAACTACATTACAAGGCTTCAGAATTTATATAAACTATTTTATATAAATGTTTTTCTTAAGCCATTATTTTCTATATATTCTATCATTGTAAAGCATTTGGTTAAATTAATTCTTCCATAATTTGAAAATGTATAACATGTTTTGTTAAAATATTCTTTTGAATTTCCAAACCTTTTTATTTGAAAATTGAAAGCATTTCATTGGATAATCTATATTTGGTATCTGTTGTAGAATCTTTGGTGGTATCCTACTACACTTAGGATCACACCCTACTTTTTCCTTCGGGTGTTTGTAGACTTTCTTCTTACAAGATCGAGAAATGGGAACGGACCTCGTGGAGGTGGATCCAGTTGTTGTTCTTTGCTCTTGGTGAGTTGTGCCTTTAGGGGCCTTGGGGCTATTTTCCCATTTTTAGTACTTGGGATATAGTAATTTGGGATTTTTATGCCTCAATGTATTTTGGTACATTACTCCCAGTGGAGTTTCTTTTTGGTATGCATGTTGTCTTGTTTCTTTTTCTTCTGTATTATTGTTGAAATATTGTTCCCACTTGAATGTTGTGTGATGCCAAGTGGTAGTCGTCATCTCGTGGGGACCGAGAACGTCCTTAAGGCTATGTTAGGGTCGGATCGGTTATCTAGTTACCAGGGTACCCGGTTTTATTTGTGATAGTCCAAATCAACATTGGATCACATAACCTTTAATACAATAGAGGGTTTTCCCCATAACCCCAAAGCCTAAAGAAAAGAAATTGGGAAAAATCCAATTTTGTCTGAGAAAATGGAGTATTTTTACAAAGTAGATGAAGTAGACCCAATGATCATGAGGGAACATCTGTATGGATATAATATACTGTTATTGATTTTTCCCTTAGGAATTAATCAATATGGCATTATTGAAACATTTTTCGAAGAATGTGTGCATGAAATTCACTTTATCATATGGGCCACTCATTTTCACCAGAGGACTAACGTATAAGATTTTGATGGGTATGAATACCATGTTAAGAAAATCAAATAACGTCATTTCAAAATTGAATTAGCTTCCATAATTTCTATATGATTCCCAAAATAGTGGAAACAGTGGGAGGTTCTCTAACCCACATTCCATAAATGTTAAAAAGGCTAGGTCATTTGGTCACTAATTCCACAACCACTATCAGAATCAAGGGATGGTCTGATTACAATTCATTTCATTTTATGATGGTAACTAATCACTAGGGAAAATGAAATGTAACATCATGAAACATCATTACATCAAAAAGAATCTCATAAGAAATCATTGCTTGCAAAAGATGGCACAATATGTAGGAATTGAACGTGAACTAATTCCCAAAACAACATTCCTGATGAGAATGACACATTGAATGACACTTCTAGGAGAAATATGATAAGGATGATATGGAATATCATTTATTTAGAACAAATCAGAATATAAAAATAATTTTTTTGAAAGAAAGTTAGACATTTTTAGACTATATGATACACTCGAGTTAGACTGTGACAAATATATGGTAGATAAAGAGAGAAACCATTGTATCTATATCCTCCATATTACAAAACAACCCCTGTTGATTGGTCTAGGGGAATATTTACCTCACCCCTTCCCCAAAACAGTTCATCCATTTCCTTATTATACAGGATATCAAAATGATAACCATCCTAGGTTTTCGTATTTTTTGATAGGACTAACATGATTGGGATACGTATGATGAATCTATTGGAAAAATTCCTTTGGGTCTCTCATTTTAAGGTAGCTAAAAGGGATTCTTTAAAGGAGAAAACAAGGACATGTAGAGGGTCAAAAAATATTGATCTATCAAGAGTAAAATCACTCCTAAATATCATAGTTCTTTTGTCAAATATTTTGAGAGAAACTAACCCTCATATAATTCCAATTCTAATGTTACT
Source organism: Viscum album (assembly GCA_963277665.1). NCBI lineage: Eukaryota > Viridiplantae > Streptophyta > Magnoliopsida > Santalales > Viscaceae > Viscum > Viscum album. The sequence goes on along the minus strand of OY728141.1, from coordinate 1,416,109,777 downwards.
TTGGTAATGTATTATGAATTAGTAAGCGTAATTAGCAGTAGCCCTATAAATATTATAAAACATGAGACTAATATAGTGGAAATGAGGAGGATGTATCCATTTTAAATATAGTCAATATTTAGATGAATAAATAAGTATTACATACCATTAACCATAGGATTTATATGAATTTGGGGACTCCATGAAATTCTCCCCAACCACCTCCTTGGTGATCATTTTCCAAGAAGAATAGTAAAAGTGTTGTCGTGGCTCACTCACTACCTGCTGTGTTTGAACCTCTCGCAATTAAGGAATTAATTTCTTAGTATGAGGAAGAGATAAATGTTTTCAGAAAATGGAGTATAGAACTACTATGCGAACACATCCCTAGAAAATATGTTCTTCAAGCTCAGACTTATCTCACATAGCAAGGTTATGTACCTTAGTAAAATTATTCATCATAATAGCCAAAGTAGAGTCAACACATATTCTAGACATGGGACACCAAAAACTATTATACTTGGACCCCATGGGGGTAATATATCAGAAGGTACCCACATTGGGGACATAACCAGAGAAAACTCTTGAACACCCTCCCTTTTCAACCCCTAAAGGTTACCCATCTTGAGTACATGTTGAACTTCCACTACTCGACCAACCTATTCTTCCCCCTATTTAGGATACTAAAATGTTGTCCATTCCTCCAGAGGTCATCGAAACGTTCCATTCAGTGGTGTCTCAATTGAAATATATGGAAGGATGATGGGAACTATTAAAAACTAAATTGATTCCATACCCTACAAGGGTGGATGCAAATCTTCCTCGGCCAAACATTGGAAATCATACATTCCTAAAATTAATATTCTTTAGGGGATCCAAAACAACATATGATTCAATTCATGTCATCATGTGGTACCATGATGGGAATAATTAAACCTAAAGTGGTATAAAAACTCATAAGTTTCATCTAAATCATAGGGGAAATATCATTCACATGGTCTACCAGTTTACTAGTCAGATCAATTAAAGGGATGGTATAACTTTGATAGAAATTACTCAACCAATTAATATATACATTATATAAGATGATGGTCCTCATTATATCAAATTACATACATCAAGAAAATATTAGTGTTTCATATTTTATTTCATGGTGGAAGAGTATCACTTACTTCTTGAATTTTCATTTTCCTAAAGAGGATATGTTGGGTATTTATATTGAGAATCTTCATGATGAATAGTATACATCACTTATTGTAATAAATTTACCATGTGTAATACATAATCATGGTACAATATCATAAAGGATAAGTGATTATATTTTATAATCCATATAATATTCTCAAGTAGTATCAGAAAATAATGGAAACAAAATGTGTATGGTAGAAACCACAAAAGTTCTCTTAAAACTAGCCAATATGTGAACTCTAATTCCAAAGAACACCCTTCCTCACATAAGAAAACCTCATTGATTGAAACAACAGAAAAAATATCCCCAACAAGATAGGAGAAGGAAACAAACAAACACCCAATTTGAGTAAAAAAAGATTGTATTTTATTTCGTGTAATATGAAATTGTTATGTGATACATTATCGAAGCCATGAAAAAAAATTATTTAGTCTACCAGTGTCCAAGAGGCCTGATAAAGTAGGGCTTGATGACCACCCAAATTATTTCTCCAATAATAATACATTACTATACCAACCTAGATAAATTAAAAATATTTTTTTTCAATTATTTATTAAATATTTAAATTCATTATATATGTGTATATAAATAAGTGGCATTTATAGAAATTAAAGAATTCAAACTAATGTAATAGTATGTTAACCATAAGAATAGTAACATGGCCATTATGAATATTGGTATCTACAATTGAATAGTAACCTTTCCTATGAATGTATAAGTATAATTTAAATATCTTATATGTGAAAATATGATATATTTATATCATGGAATTTGTAAATATATATTTTATAAATGATAAATTAAGTGGTTGTGTTCTTATGAAACATAATTTTTTATTTAAAATATTATAATTCATTTGATTTAAGAGAATATTTCTATTCATAAAATAGATACATTAATTAATATTTTATTACCTTATGATTGTAAGATAATTTTATGAGACCTTATTTAAATTTTAAAATTTAATTAAATTGATTTATAGTTTTAAAATGGGAATTTTAGGAATAATGTGAAAATACCCCTCTCATCCAGTATAAATACCACCCCTCACAACCTCTTTTCCTCACACCTAAAATACTTGTATCATTATTAATTTCTACCAAATTACCTTAATAATAATCCTCCCCATATTCATGTCATAAATTTCTAACCAAAATTCCAATACCTAGTTTCTTATGGAGGCACTCAAGGAGGATAATTCAAGAGGTAGAATCATCTTTTTGTCTTTTTTTCTTTTAAATATTTTTCTTTTATTATTCTCTACTATAATTTTTATATCCTGATAGAATGAGAAATCTATTATATTATATATACAAGAATTTTATCATTTTTATAGAATAATTAATCATCAAATCATTCTCTTATCGCATTTATTCTAAAAATCAGAACATCATCAGTGATGTGATGATTCTCCACCATCACGGACGATAAAATTTAATTTTCCATTAACTTCTTATAGGATGACCATAATATCATTATTATTATTAAATAATATATTATTATATATATCTTATAAATTTATTAATGTCCTAGAACAAATATATAAACATGATATTGAATAAAATGATAAAAGTTCGTGATGGTTTTAAAAACATCAAAAATAAATTAAATCATTCTCATTAATGTTTTATCTAAGCCTTCATCCTCATATCAGAAAAAAATGATATATGAAATCATTTAAAAATGCTGAAGTATATTGATACTATTTCATTCCACTTTTTTATTTTTCCATCCATTCCACAAGAAAATCCATAATGAACCAACAATGGAAACTATGAAATAAATGAGAATGAAACCAAAATAACAACATATTAATAAAAAATTGTTGGAAAGATGTTATAATAACATAATATAAGAAATTATTAATATAAATATGGTAGTATAATATATTAATAACACTATTTAAACCAATATACATGAGTTTTGGACACATTGGAAGTTATATTAACCTGAGGTAAATGATTTTTCATTAAAAACCATCTTTTATTTGTCTATTTTTTAAAAGTTCACAATGAATGTTTTTTGATGAATATATTCAGGGTTTATTATTATAGTTGGGTCTATGGGAACTTTGTATGATCAATTTTTTTATCTATATCTCCATCTCATTCATTTGGCATGTTTATGATGGAAGTCAGTTGTTTGGTTTCTCCTAGTGCGACTATGATGGTTACACTAAAAGGTAGTTGTGAGGGTTACATCCTAAGGCATCCATGAGGGTTAAATTTTAAGGTAATCAGGAGGATTACAAATAATATGGTAGAAACATGGAAAAAAATATTAAGTATGTAATCTATGATTTTATTCATGTTTTATAGGTTTTATGGAAACCTATTTTTTGACAATGTAACTTTATGATACTTTTGGATGAGAAGAATGTATTTGTGATCATCATTTCATATATGTTTAAGTATTAATCGTAAAATGGTTATTTTTCTAATGTTTTTGTTTCTTACTAAGATTTATGTGATCATCCCAAATTTTAAAATGTTGTTTCACGGGATTTATGGTTGGGAATGCATGAAATTTATTTCTAAAATAATTTTATAGATAATGTAATGTTTAAGGATGGGTCCTTATTCTTTGTACCAGAGAATGGTTTAGATTACTTTAGAAGTTAGGATGTAGTTATTAAGAACCACAAAATTTATTTTTACATTATGTTTATGTTGAAATTATATATCAATTAAATATTATGATTTCTCTTCACTTAATATATTTCTATTCTGAATTGTTTTCTGTAGAAGAATTGGGGAAGATGATGTCAAAAGGAAAATATATGATGATATCCTACTGAATATACAACCTAGAATTGTGGGAAGTAGAACTGAGTGGTTTTTTTATAGTAATGGATTAGTTGATGAATGATATAAATGGTGGTGTTATCTATGCAAGAGAACAACCAGATATGCGACAAAATATATTGAAGATACTAGAAACTTTTATGAGGAAACACACTCTTGATTTCAATGAAACTTCTCCACCAATGATGGTTGACAAGTTGATTAAATTCCATGAAAAGATATTGGATGTCACGAAGTGTTTAGATTATCAAAATTTTAGTATTTTTATTTACCACTTTCATTATGAATCCAACTAGTGGTGGTAAAAGGTCAAGAATATCTATGATAGATATGAGATAGATCACTTAAAATGTGATTAATTTAAGAATATTTTCCTCAAAAAATATTTCCCTAATGAGGAAATAAATAGGATGGAAATTAAATTCCTTGAATTGAAATAATAGTATGATGATTTTGTGGCTGTGTAAGAATAAAAATTCAGTCATTTGGCCAGGTTTTCTCTAAATATTATTTTCGATCTTAACAGTAAACTAAATAATTTTTACTCAATATTGAAGCCAATATAACAAAGGGATTTATTCTCCCATGAGTTTAAAAGTTTCTGAAAACACTTCGAAAGTGCTGAGAGGTTAGAAATGGAGTTTTACAATGATCACTTTTACATTGAAAACTAGCACTAGAATAGGTCTTGATTGAATGAAAAGTCTAACAGTCAATCAACTAAAAATAAAGATAATAAAATTATGTTTCTAGTTTATTTGAAGTGTGGTAAAAAGAATCGTGTTGATTGATATAACAAATCTTTTAAGTGTTTCCAATGTGGTACGTTTGGAAATATTTCCCCATATTGAATGAAAAAAAATCCTTGTGATGGTACATTTAATTCTGATAAGAAAATTGTAATGTTGATTAAATGTGGTGAGATAGGTCATTATGAAAATACATTCCCAAATACGGATATGAGTGATGCGAATAATCAACATTATAACCATAAATATGAAGCTAAATACTTTGTGACTACACCGATATATTTTTATCCATCCAATGATGTGGTATCTGATGCTTTATTAATTTCATCAATTTTTTATTATGTCTTGTTTAATACAGTGTGTACACATTCTTTTATTAATGAGAAATTTATGGTAAATTTAAAATTTCACCACAATAAATGGAACAAGATTATATAGTTAGATCACCTAGTAGATAAATTAATGAAAAAAGTAATTATATGAATCTACCTATTATTTTATGTGGAAATACATTACCTTAAAACATTTTTGTTCTTACCTTAGTTGAGATTGATGTTATTCTCGGTATGGAATGGAATTATTTTCATTAGGATAATATTGATTTTAGAGGTAATGAAATTATTTTTTAGAAATAGATTCAGTTTGTATACATGAATGAACCCATACCATTGATAATATCTTAAAAAGATGAGAAACTATTAAAACGGGAAAATGAAAGTTAACATTCACATGATTTCGAAAACAAGGGAACTGTTAAAATTAATGATGAACCAGTGGTAATTGAATACATGTAGGCTTTTCATATTGAGTTATTTCTTTATAACTTATCAAGATGTTAAATTTAATATTTACTTAGTTCATGATTCTAATCCAAATTTGAAACCCCCTTATCAAATTGATCAAGTGGACTTGTTGAATTCAAAAATCAGTTGCAATAGTTACTTGATAAAGGCTTCATTCATCCTAGCATTTCACCCTGGGTTCTTCTATTTTATTTTTTAAAAATAAATGTAGTTCCATAAGTATTTTCATTGATTATAGTTCTATGTATAACATTACTATTAAGAATAAGTATCTACTACCTTATATCGATGAATTTTTTGTTCGACTCCAGGATAAAAGTATTTTTCCTATATTGATTTGAGATTTATGTACCACCAGCTGAAGGTGATGGAGGTTGAAATTTCAAAAACAACATTCCATAATAGATATGGGAATTCCGAGTTTGTTGTTATCAAATTTGGTATAAAAAATTATCCTTCATTATTTATGGATCATATGAATCTAATTTACAATGAATATTTGGATATGTTTTTTGTTTTTTTATTGAGGATATTTTTGTCTTTTAAAGAATTTATGAGGACCATGAAAAAATTTAGGGATTCTACTACAAAATATCTAATAAAATAATTTATATGGGAAATTTAGAAAATGTGATTTTTGGATGAAAAAGATTTATTTTCTTGGGATCATTTTAAATAAATATGGTATTATAGTTCATCCTAAAAACAAAGTGGTTAATGAATGTATAATCCCCAAAAATGTTCCTGGGTTTTGAATTTTTATTTGCTTAGCGGGCACTTACCTAACGTTTGACAAAATTGGTGCACGATTATCTAACACACAAACAAAGTTAACATGAAAAGGGGATAAATTTATTTAAATAGAATACTTTGATGTTTGTTTTTGGAAATGCAAAATATGATTGGTGAATGATCTAGTTTTGTCTCTTCCTTTCAGAAATAGTGTTTTTGTCATCTAAATTGATGCTTCTTTGAAGGGACATGGTTGTGTTCGGATAGAGAATTATTTGGTAATTTCTTATGCTTCAAGACAACTGAAACCTTATGGGTTAAATTATCCAACACAATATTTTGGATTAGTATATTTATTTTTCGCTTTAAAAATTATGAGTAATCAGTTATATAAATCCAAATGTGAAATATATACCAACCATAAATGTTTGAAGTATATATTTACTCATTAAGAAATTGAACATAAGGAAGAAAAGATGGATGGAACGAGTAATATTTTATTATTTCATGATCAATTATCATATTATAAATGAATAAAAGTGAGAGATTCCTTTAGTCAAAAAATCATACATAATTAACCATGATACATTTAAAACATAACCTCTTGCTTATGATTTTATGTATTTTTTCTAGAAATTTATTAGTTTAGGAAATTCCAATATTTTTCTTTAGGTTTCAGTGTGGTCATATCTTTCAAGAAAAATTAGGAAAGAATAGATAGCATACTATGAGTTATTGAAAAATGATGAATTGGTGAAAAATGGTATGTTTCTAGAATTTAATATTGGTCGTGATTTTATTTTCTGATTCACGATGAGATTATGTGTGCCTTGTAATCCTAATATGAAGAAATAATTATTAAGTGAAGCTCATAGTTCTCTATTTTCAATTCATACTAACAACACAATGATTTATATAGACCTTTGGGATCATTACATGTATAATGTAATGAAATATATATTACAGATTTTATGATGAAATGTTTTACTTGTCAATGGGTTAATGTAGAGTAACAACTACCAAAGGGAATGCTTCAACCTTTTCCAATTCTATAGTGAAAATGGTAATATATATCTATAGACATCATGGTGGGGCTAATGAATAATTTCATATGTAACATTGCATTTTTTATTATTCTTTATCGACTAAATAAATCTTCACATTTTCTTTTAATTCTTGTCAATATGCCTTTAGATCATCTTTCTTGACTGTACTTCAAAAAGATTTCCAGGTTTTATGGAGTTCCTCTATCCAGTTTATGGATAATTTATTCAAAACATCATGAACGCTACTTCATTATTTTAATATATTTAGTGATACTGCTCAAAATATTCATAGTATTGAGACAAAATAACAAACTAGTGAATACATTAATGAGAAAACACCCATCTATTATACTATAAATACCACATATATCCACCCATTTTCCTTAAACCTATAATCCTAGTTTCTTGACCAAATTTTATTCCCAATCCTCTCCCCCACGTACGTGACCATATTCTCTAACCAAATGTCCAAAACTATGTGCTTTAATGAGGTTCACAAGGATGTGAATTAAAAAAGTAAAATCCACGTTATTTGTCTTTTTTTCAATTTATTATCTTTTATTATTCAATCCTAACCTCGTTATCCAAGTGGAATTTAAAATCCAATATCTTCTATAGGTTATGATTTTATCATGTTTTTAAAAACAAATCATCATCAAACTCTTTCTCCTCTACCTTTTACTCTAAAAATGATTACATCGTCTATGTTGTGCCGATTTACCACTATCATGGATGACAAAATTTCATTTTCTATTAATACCTTCAATGATGGTCATAAAACAATAATTATGGTTAAATAATATTTTATCAAACATATTATATGTTACATAATGTTCTGTAACCAATATATATGTGTAATGTTTAATAAAATGATATATGATTGTGATGGTCGTCAAAACCACCAAATAAATTATATCATTTTCATTAATGTTTTATCTAATGGATAAACTTAATATCAGAAAAAATTGATATTTGATAACATTTAAAATTATAAAAACATATTAACCCTATTTTATTCAACCTTGGGAGTTTTTCTTTCATGTGAAAATAAAATCCACAATGATCCAACCAAGGAAAATATGAAATAAATGCACACATTATAATGGAAATAATACAATATTATTAACATATGTGTAGAAATATGATCTACTAATATCATATAAGTAATTATAAATATTTATATGGTTCTATGATATATTAATAACACTATTTAAAACATTATAAATGAGATTATAACTTATTTTATGTAAAAAGAACCTGAGGTAATGGAATTTTATTTTAAAATCTGCTTTTGAATTTATATTTTTACAATTTTAAAAATGGATGATTCTATGAATAAATTATTCAATTTCAATGATTAAGTTCTATTTATTGGAAATTTTTAGGATGATTATTGGGTCTTATATCTCCCAACAATTCATTTGGTGTATTTATTTTGGAGGTCGACCATTTGGTTACTCTATGTGTAAGTGTGATCATTACACAATAAGGTAGTCATGAGGTTTACATCATAAGGTAGAAATGATGGTTACATTGTATGGTAGTCACCAGGGTTTAAAATCATATAGTATCCATGAGGTTTAAAATATTATATCAGTAATGAATCAATAATCATTTATTGTTTTATTCATGTTTTCTATGATTTATGGAATCCTATTGTGTTCAAAAACTTACTTAATGATACATATGGGTGAGAAGTATGTCCTTGTGAAATTTTTTTCATATTTTTGTAATTATTCTTTGACTTATATTTTTTTTGCTTATTTTTTTGTTCCATAATCCACTTTTTGTGCTCATCTAATGTATTAATTTTTTTATTAGGATTAAGGATGGGTTAGATAAAATAATAGTCATACATTAAAGTTGTGCTGCTTTTTCACAAAAGGATTTCATGTTTTATTAAAAATAATTATTATGGATAAAATTCATGTTGTTTTTGTATTACCATATTTTTGTGACTGTGGGTTGATATTTATGATATATATCCCAATTTTCTGAAACTCTAAACTAAAAATTACTATGAGAATGTAGGAAAGTAATTTCTAAAATAATTTTCAAGATTATGTAATGATTCAGGTCAGGTCCTTATAGTTTGGATCATAACACAGTTTATAAAACATTAGTGGTTACTATTATGTTAATAATAACACCATAAATAATTATTTACATATTGTTATGTTGAAATTATAGGGAATTTAATGATTACCATGTTGTTTCATCTATGAATTTTATGTTTAGACTAGTTTTCGATAAATGAAAAGGGGAAGATGAAGTTTGATGCCACCAATAGGATGATATCATACTGAATACTCAACCTATAATTATTGGAATTTTAATTGAGTAGTTTGATACAGTAATGGACTAGTTGATGTAAAATAAAAATGGTGGAAACATCCATACAAGAGAATATCCAAAACTACCAAAAGGAACACGATGATTGTAGAACATTTTCTAAGGAAACACCCTCCTACTATTAGTAGACCTACTATACCAATGGTGGATGAATGGTGAGTTAAATCCATTGAAAATATATTCTATGTCATGGTTGTTATAGATAAAAAATGTTACTCTTTCTATTTCCCATATTTAAGGTGAAGCTGACCAGTGGTGGTAAATGGTGATGAATATCAAGGATAGTGAAGAGATTGATTCCATTCAAAGGGATGAATTTATGAATTATTGTAGAAACCATGGTCATATATGCATGAATTGGAGTATGGTTTTTGTTTTTTGTCAATCCTCAGTGGATGTTTAGAATGTGAACCAACAAAGTGATCATACAATTCAAGCAGACAATAGTATTGAAGGTGGCACCGTTTCACTGTGTTTGCCAAATTTTGGGGCCTAAAAATCGATAAATGGAGAAAATTGTTTTTGTTAAAGAGATATGAGATCCGTGTACTTTTAGGAGAGTAAAATTGCGTGCCATATGTTTTTCAAGATCAGAATATGGAAAAATTGAAAAGGGATAAGGGCCGTGCAAGTATTGGTGTGATCGTGCAAGCGACCTGCGCGCCGAGGAGGGACATGCGCACCGGTGCCTAGGAGGTCTTGAATTTTTTTTTCCTATTGTTATTCTTATTCAGAACATCAAAATATGGAAAAGGTAATAGGATCACGCACGTATTAGTTTTCTCTCGCAAGTGAGTTACGTGACAGAGGCTAGAGTAGTTGGAGTTGCGCGCCAGGACATTTGCATCGTGAGGACACTTTCTCGCCACCGCAAAGGGGGTCTAGTTTGCCTATAAATAGAGGACCCCCCCCCCCACCTCATTTTTAACGAAGTAGAATACATTGATAATTTTAGAGCTCTCATCGCTCAAGTGTTTGAGTCGCACAAGTGGTTGTTGGGTCGTGCAAGAAGAGGCTGCGCGTCGGTTGTTGGTTGTGTGACCAAGGCAGTTTGGGAGTTAAAGGTGCAGAGTCACGCATGTATGGAGTTGAAGGATGTAGTGTCACACAAGTGTTTTGGTGTCACCTACGCGCCGATTTTTTACCGCTCAAGTGACTCGCACGACATTGTTGAAACTTGCACGCTAGTCTTTGAGAAGCGCACCAGGTGAGGTTGTTGTACGTCGGACCTTTTGAAACTGCATGACAACTGGAGGATTGCGTGATACCTTTGGTGCAAAGTGGGATTAGTATACGAGTGAAAGATAGTCTTCAACAGAGCATCTACATTCAACATAGGATGCATTATTTTTTATTTATGAAGATACTTTCACGTCTGTAAACTGAGTGAGACTTCACCAAAGGTAGTGAGCAAGCGGGAGTCAATGGTAATGACCCAAGGGAAGCAGTGAGCTATCCCTGAACCTTTGTAAAGTCAGTGAGCCTGGGACAGAGTGACTATTCCTGAACCATTGTAATCCAAAACTTGTGAATATTAGTGGAATTTGGTACGTCCTTCAACATGTCAGCGTATGCTCCTTAGACATAACCCTTAGTGGTGAACCAAGTAAAAAGTGATTTGTCTTCTCTGTTCTTGTGAATGTTTTCTTTCTGATCATATTCATCTTACTGGTTCAACATGTTCCTACCAACGTGGGAACAAGATCTATCAAGTTAAAAGAAAAAGTTTTCACCCTAATTCACCCTTCCCCTCTCAGGGTGTCATGGGGTCCTTCAAGTGGTATCAGAGTGTAAAGGTTGCTGGTGTTGAATCTGTCCTTTGTCGTCATGGAGAATACAGTCAATGTCAGGGGAGTCTCTCACTTTGATGGATGTAATTTCCAAATCTAGAAAAACAGAATGAGATCTCATCTATGATCTCTTGGAATGGAAGTTATATTCTATACTATTCAAGGAATACAAGTCACTGATCCAATAGGGCTAGCTATGACTGACACAGATAAGAAAATTCATGATGCAGATGCTGAAGCACAAAATGTACTCACTACAGCCCTTTTTGATCAGATCTACTTAAAGGTGATGAATTGCACCTCAGAAAAATCCATGTGGGATAAACTCGAGAATATCTATGAAGGAGATAGAAAAGTGAAAGTGGAAAAACTAAAAGTGTTGCACAATAGGTTCGATGATTTGAAGATGCATCCTGATGAGAATGCAGACTCATTCTTTAATCTAATCACTGAAGTAGTTGGAGAAATTCAGGGCCTAGAAGAAGAAATCAATGACGTTGACATTGTGAACAAAATACTGAGAAGACATCCAACCATGTACAATGCAAAGGTATCATCCCTTGAGGAAAGAGATATGTCAAAATTTTCTCTGGATGACCTCTTAAGTAGCTTGGTAGCATATTAAATGACAATCAATCCAGAAGATGCTATGACTCGTGTGAGCAAGGAAATGGCATTTAAGGCCATGGAAAAACTGAAAATTTCAAAAGATAGTAGTGGTGATGATGATGAAGAAAAATACTTTCTTTCTTTTATTTCAAAGAAGTTCTAGAAGGGAAAAGGGAATTTTAAAGGGAAGTTACCTCTCGCGTGTTTTCATTGCGGAAAACATGGGCACATTGCCTCTCAGTGCCTAAGAATTATTAATGAAGAATATAGTGAAGATGAAATCTTCGAGAAGCCTCAGAGAAGGTTTTTCAAAAAGGGAGACTTAAAATGTGTAATGAAAATGAAAAGGAAGAGTTTTTTCTGTGAAGAAGATGATGATGATGATGAATTCTGTGATGAAGAACCAGAATTCAAAACAGGGAACCATGCATCTGTGATGGCCACTGTTGAAATGTCAGAAGATACTGGTGGAGAAAAACAGTTGAAAACTTGTGTAGATCCTGAGATTATACTTAAGGATGTTGTAAGTAACCTTAAAACTAAATGTCAGAGCCGTAATAAGTAGAAATCAATTTTAGAAGAATCAACTGAATACATTGATCAACTTCAAGATGAAATTGAATGACTGGAAGAATTTTTTAAATTTAAGTCTAAAATAATTGAAATCAATGATGTTGTAGTGGATTTGAAGCTGAGAATTGAAGACTATGAAAAGGTCATCAATGACCTCACTTCCTGATTTGAAGAAAAATCCAAGACTGGTGAGGGTATTGAAGAGGAAGTTGTTACTCTTAAGAGTAATCTTGAGAATGAATCAATTCCAAAAGAATAAAGGATGAAAATACAGTTTTCAAGATTCTCATATGCAGAATTACTGCAAAGAGCCATGTGTGGTTCAGATGGGGTTGAAAAAATATTGAGTTATCAAAGACCCGCTCGCATGGGAAAGGGTGGAATTGGATGTGAAGCTGAGACATTAACTGCTGGAAGTGAAATGATCCAAAATAAAGATAAGATGAATGTTGAACATGTTGAAACGTTGCCTAAAGTGTAGAAAAAGGAACCCTCAATCCAAACTAAAAGGAGAATTGAAAATTATCCTCAAACATTCAGAAATGACATTCTGTCTAATTATTCTCCCATGGAATAAGGTATGAGGAGAAATTCAAGTGAGAAGTCATTTCCTCTCACGAAGTGTCAGTTCAATGGCTATATAGGCCATACCATGTCTTATTGAGAAGGGGAAAGAAGATATCTGAATGAGGTAGATATAGGAGTTCAACAAAGGAGAACAAATTCATATCCTAATTCTTATAGAAGAAAATTTCTTTATGGATATTATTTTCATTGTTCTATCTTTGGTCATAAGGCTGCTAATTGCAGGCAGAGAAGGGACATGGACACCTCATACCAAAGTTTAAGGCAAGTCACGTTATGTCAGCAAGACAATGTTGCAATTTCAAACAGGTTTTCTACTCTCAAAGAAGATTTCTACTATGAAGAACCTGGGTACGTGGAAGAAATAATTGAAAGGCCATCAGTACTCTCTACTCAATCTAATATCTCATGGAAGGAAAGGATGAAGATAGAGAAATCCAACCTTAAAGAGGTGAACCTTGAAGCTACAAATAATAACAGTACCTGGATTCTGGATAGTGTTTTTTATCTCATATGGCAGCTAATTCCTGCCTATTAATGGATATCAAAACGAAGGTTGATGGTACAGTACGATTTGGTAATGATGGAGATCTGAAAATCAAAGGGGGTGGAAGTACCGAAATAGCTGATGGTGAATTAAAGAAGACTGAAGTCCTTTACATAGATGGCCTACATCATAATCTACTCAGTGTGAGTCAACTCTATGACTAAAGACTTATAGTTAATTTTAATCAGAAAGGTTTCACCATCAAGGGAAATACATGCAATTCACTTATTAAGGGATGAAGAACAGAAGGCAACTTGTATCAGGTTGAAAGTGAAAAAAATGTCTGTTACATGACTGTTGAATAAGAAAATAATTTGTGGAATTGTAGACTCGGACACATCAATCCGCAAGACATGGAGAAAATATCAAAATTGAGAATTGTCATGGACATTCCCAACCTGAATCGTGAGCGTGAAAAGTCTTATGATGCTTGCATTCATGGGAAGTAGGTCTATAGTTCATATCATCCAAAGAAGAAAAGGTAATCTCACCTTCTTGATCTGATTCATATAGATTTATGTGGCCCAATAAATATTGTTGTAACTCATGGAAAATGGTACTTTGTCCATTTCATAGATTATTATAGTAGAATGGCATGTGTGACGGTCATTTACAGGAGACAACAAGTCCTTGACTACATGAAAACATATCGGCGAATCGCTGAGAATGATACTGGACGAACAATAAAAGTGTTGTGATCTAACAATGGAGGAGAATACACATCCATTGAATTTGAAAATTATCTTGAGAAGCATGGGATACAGCATGAGGTATATGCTATGAGAACTCCACAACAAAATGGAGTAGTTGAACGTAGGAATATATATGTGAACAACATGGCACGAACTATGCTGATTGAGTGTTTTATTCCATGACATTACTAGAACGAGGTTGTTCAAGCTTCAGTGTATATTCAGAATCGAACAGAACATTATATGGGTGAGACAAAGACACCATATGAATTATGGCATGGAAGGAAGCCATCTTTAAAACACTTTAATGTCTTTAGAAGTAAATTCCTCATCAAGAACAAAGAAGGAAATCAAGGGAAATATGGAGACAATACAGATGAAGGAATTTTCCTTGGTTACTCAACGAACAACAAAGCCTACAAATGTTTCAACAAGAATTTATAAAGGATTTTGGAAAGCAGTGATGTTAAGATAATTGAAGAGAAAACCACAAATGATTCAAGGATGTCACATGCTGATGTAATAGAAATTGAGGAAGAAAGTGAATGTGGAGAAAATAAAAATACAGAAATAGAGGATGATATACAAAACACTCAGCATTCACATCATGATGTTGACTCAGAAGAAGAATATAATGAAGAAATAGTGGCTGAAGAGAATGCAACTGAACCTCGAAGGAGAAATCGAAGAGCTGAGATTGATCCATCCAACATAATTGGGGACATGAGTGCACCCAATCAAACAAGAAGGTTGAGGAATAACACACAATCTACGTTTCTACCAGTTGTGGATCCATCCACATTCGAAGAAGCTGCAAATGATGAATCTTGGGTGAAATCCATGAATGAAAAATTATATCAGATTGAAAAGAATCAGACATGGGATCTTGTCCAGAGACCCAATGGTCACAATATGATTGGTACCAAATGGATCTCCAAAAATAAGTTTGATGAGCATTGAAGTGTCATAAGAAACAAGAAACAAGTGGTATATAAAGGATACTACCATATTGAAGGAATTGATGTGGAATAAACCTTTGCTCCAATGGCTAGACTGGAGTCAATCAAGCTTTTCCTTGTCATGGAACTCCAAAGAGGATATAACGTATATCACATGGATGTCAAGAAATCATTCTTGAATAGTGTACTCGAAGAAGAATACTATATTGAACAACCAGTGGGTTTTGTTTTAGGCACTGATTAAACAAAGGTCTGCAAACTGAAGAAAGCGCTTTATGGTTTGAAGCAGTCACCACGGGCGTGGTACTCACGGCTGGATTCATATCTCAAGAAGGTGTAATTCAAAAGAGGAGGAGTAGATCACAATCTCTATGTGAATAACTCTCCAAATGATCAATTCATGGTTCTAGTCTACGTTGATGATATCATATTTGGTGGCAGCATGCAAAATTCAGTTGATGAATTTTCTAATCACATGATATCAGAATTTTAAATTTCTATGATTGGGGAGCTCACATATTTCTTAGGGCTGCAGGTGATTTAGAAGAAGTCATACACTTTAATTTCTCATGAAATGTTAGCAATAGAGCTGCTGAAGTAGTTTAATATGCAAGACTCCAAACCAATGTCAACTCCGATTACTATTGATACTAAACATGGAAAGCATAATGATTGGGAATCTGTAGATCCCACTTTATACAGGAGGATCATTGGGAGCCTACTGTACCTGACAGCGACACGGCCAGATATATTTTTTTGGCCACATGTCTGGCGGCCCGCTTTCAGAGTAATCTAAAGGAGGAACATGCGGAAGCAGTCAAAAGAATCATTAGGTACATTCAATGAACACACAACTTTTGGTTATATTTTTGATGAAGGCGGAGATAGTGAATTATCAACTTTTTCTGATACTGACATGGCCAGTGATGTAGTGGGGAGAAATTCCACCAGTGGTGCACCCTTCTATATAGGGTAGAAATATGTTGGCTGGTTGAGAATGAAACAAGAAAGTACTGCTCTTAGTACTGCTGAAGTAGAGTATATATCTTCCACAAAGGCATGCACTCAAATATTATAGATGAAGAAAAAATTAATAGATATTTGTGATGAAATAAAGCAAACAATGGTGATTTTCTGGGTTAACAAGAGAGCAATTGATCTTATAAAGAATCCTGATCGGTATTCCTGTACAAAACATATTGAAATCAGGTATCACGTTATCAATGAAAAAGTTGAGCAAGGGGTGATTCGATTGGATCATGTGGGAACTGATGTGCATGTTGCTGATATCATGATAAATCCACTGTCAGCGGCTGTGTTTAAAAAACATCGGTGGAAGCACGATGTTCAGCCACCTCCCAGTGCATATGGAAGTTACACAATTCCACCCTCCCCAATAATGATAACTATTTCTATCTGTTTATGGATGTGATGCAGGATTGTGAGAAGACACTATCCAGGGGAGTATGGTTTGAGCTGAACAAGGAACAAATTACCGGTATTTGAGTTTATTGTCAATGGGGGACAAAGGAATAAATTCAGTATCAGTGATAGGATGACAAGGATGAGAAGGAATACATAGGATGATAAGGATGATGAGAAGGTATACATTGGTCTTGTAATTCTTCATTGAGAAATAAAAAACATTGGAATCCAATTCATGCTTTCTCTCTTGTTTTCTACACCGATCATTTCTCATGTAGACTTAGAGTGTTGGCTGAGTTGTTTCTTGCGTTTTTGGTTTGCACATGGATGGGGATCTACTGAATTTATTTTCTGATTTCGAACAAACCCAAAGGGGGAGATTGTTGAAACCATGGTCTTCTATGCATGAATTCGAGTGTGGTTTGTGTTTATTGTCAATCCTCAGTGGATGTTCTGAATGTGAACCAGTAAAGTGATCATATAGTTCATGCAGACAACAGTATTGAATGTGGCATCGTTTCCCAGTTTTTGCCAAATTTTGGGGCCTGAAGATCAATAAAGTGAGAAAAGTGTTTTTGGTTAAGAGACTTGTGCACAGTGTACCTGTAGGAGAGTAAAAGTACGCGCCATATTTTTTTCATGATCAGGACATGGAAAAATGGAAAAGGGATAAGGGTCATGCAAGTATTGGTGTGGTCGCGCAAGTGACCCACACTGAGGAGGGACTTGCGCGCCGGTGCCTAGGAGGTCTTGAAACTTGCACGCCTATTGTTTTTCCAGTTTAGAACATCAATATATGAAAAAGGGAAAAGGATCACACAATTATTAGTTTTGTCACGCAAGTGAATTACGTGACAGAGGCTAGAGCAGTTGGAGCTGCGTGCCGGGACTTGCGCGCCGTGAGGACACTTACGCGCCACCGCGTAGGGGGTCCAGTTTGCCTATAAATAGAGGACCACACCCACTCATTTATAACGATGTTGAAGAATTATATATTTTTCGAGCACTCATTACGCAATTGGTTGAGTCGTGCAAGTTTTTTTTTTGGCGCACAAGTAGAGGCTGTGTGCCGGTTGTTGGCTACGCGACCAAGGAAATTTGGGAGTTAAAGGTGAAAAGTCACGCAAGTTTGGAGTTGAAGGAGGTAGTGTCACAGAAGTGTGTTAGTGTCACATGCATTCCGATTTTCTACCGCGCAAGTGACTTGTGCGACATTCTTGAAATGTGTGCACCAGCCTTGGAGAAGTGCACCAGGTGAGGTTGTTGTACGCTGGACCTTTTGGAACTGCACAACAACTGGAAGATTACCCGATACCTTCGGTGCAAAGTGGGATTAGTATAAGATTGAAAGTTAGTCGTCAATATAGAATCTATATTCAACAGAGGATGCATTCTTTTGAAATGATGAAGAGACCTTTACGCCTAGAAACTGAGTGCGACTTCACAAACGGAAGTGAGTCAGGGGGAGTCAACTGGAGTGACCCGAGGGAAGCATTGAGTTATCCCTGAACCTTTGTAAAGGTAATGATCCAGGGATGGAGTGACTATTCCCAAACGTTTTTAATCCACAAATAGTGAAGATTATTGGAATTTGGTACGACTGACAACTTGTCTGTGTGTGCTCCTTGGATATAGACCTTAGTGGTGAACCAAATAAAAAGTGCTTTGTCTTCTATGTTCTTGTGAATGTTTGCTTTCTGATCATATTCATCTTAGAGGTTCAACAAGTTCCTACCAATGTGGGATCAATATCGATCACTTTAAAAGAAAAAGTGGTCACCCTGATTCACCCCTCCCTTCTCACGGTGTCCCGGGGACCTTCAATTATCACCTTGATTAAATTTTTCTATGGTGGTTCAACTTATGATGTATCAAATGATCCTTGAATTGAAAATAAATCATGATAATTTATTGGCAGTGTATGAATAAAGCTTCACTCATTTTTCAAGGTATGTTCCAAAGCATTTTCGGGATCTTGATAGTAAAATAATTGATTTTTACTAAGGACTCATGTAAAGATAACGAAGGTCATTAGCCTCCAACATGAAAAATATTTATGCGAAACATAATTTACTAAGAGGGTAGAAATGTATTTTGATAATGATCAGGGCTACATCGATAACTATAGAAATAATAGACCCAGATGGCATGAAATGGGTAAAAATAAATTACATAAACTTGAGGGTTAGAAAATTTTGTTTCCAGTTTGTGGGAAGTTGGTAAATATTATCATGGGGAATTCCATAAAAAATATGGGAAATGTTTCTTATGTGGTAATTTTGGAAATTTTTCTATGATTGTGATGAAAAATATATTAGTGATGGTATTTTTAATTCTAATAAGAAAGATGTGATGTTTTTTAAATGTTGTGAGATGGGTAATTATGAAAATACATTCCAAAAGAAAGATCTTAATGACCAGAATAATACATATCATAAGAATAAATGGGTAGTGAAATCCTTGGGTAATACTTCGTTAGATATTTTTGCATCCAATTAAGTTGTATGAGGTGATTTGTTTGTATACCAATATTTTTCTACATTATTTTTTTATATCAGGTATACACATTCCTTTATTTCTGAGAATAATTCTTATAAACTATAAATTTGACCTCATTAAATGAGTCTATAGGTTATGGGTAAAACAGTATGGGGAAATATTAATGGAAAATGGAATTATAAGATTATTCTTGTCAGTGTCTGTGTAGAGACATTAACATCAAACCTTGTTATTCTTCTCTTAGCTAAGTCTAATGTTATATTGTGTATGGAATGGATTTTTTTATCATCATAGGAATGATCATATAAATAAAGAATTTGTTTTTCAAAAATTGTTTGATTTTGTATACAAGATTGAACCCAAACCATTAATAACAAATCAAGAATCTGATAAACTGGTAAAATATGGAAATTAAAGTTATCTTTCACATATTGTATAAAACGAAGGAACTATTCAGATTAATGATTTTCTAATGTTCAATGACTACCTAGATGTTTTTATTGATTATTTTCCTGATGGTATATCTAATGAAGAGGTTTATTTTAATATTGACTTAGTTCATATTTCTAATCCTATTTCAAAACTCCCTTATTGAAGGGATCATGTGGAACTTCATAAATTCAGAATATGTTGTCAGAGTTTCTTATTAAAGGCTTTATTCATCCTTGAACTTCGTCGTGTGATACTTTTATTTTATTTTCTAAATAAAATTATGGTTTCATGAGGCCATGAATTTATTATTGATCTTTCAATAATAATATTCATAATAAATATTTTTAGAAGCCACATATTGATGACTTGTTTGAACAGCTCTAGGTAGCTCTATATTTTTACATTATTGATTTGGGATCCGGGTAATTTCATCTAAAGTTAAAGGAGGATGATATTCTAAAAACAACATTTTGTACTAGATATGGTCATTGTTATTGTGTTTTTATTATCTTTGATTTTTCAAATACTCACTCAATATTTATAGATCTTATGCATAGAATTTTTAGTTTATATTTGGATATGTTTTTGTGTATTTTTTATTTTTGATATTTTGGAAATATAAATATTTTATGAGAATAATGAAAAACATTTAATGATTTTCCTACAAACTATCAATGAAAATAATTTATACATGAAATTTAGAAAATGTGATTTTTTATTGCAACTGGTTTCTTTCTTTTGGAACATTGTTAATAAGGATGGCATAACAGTTTCTATTTCCAAAAAAATATGTTTATGATTGTAAAATAACTAAAAATGTTATAGATAATGATAGATTTCTTCGACTATTAGAATATTACTAAAAAAATTTAAACAAATTTCTCAGATATCTATCCAACTATCTGAGTTATCATGAAATTGGGTTAATTTATTTGGGATAGAAAAATGAATTGTATATTTTCATGAACTGAAAAGAAGTTTGTTTAATTATCTAGTTTTGTCAATAACATCACGAAATGGAGATTTTTTCACCTACAGTGATGCGTCTTTTATGGGACTTGGTTGTGTTCTGATGTAGAATGATCATGCAATTGTAGATGATTCAAGACCAAAAGAACTCATGAGTTAAATTATCCCACACATGGTTTGGAATTAACAGTTTTATTTTTCACATTAAAAAATTGGTGCATCATTTATGTGGGGCCAAATTAGAAATATATACTGAACATAAATTTTTGATGTATATACTTTCATAGAATTAATTGAACATGAGGTAAGGAATATGTATTGAACTAATAAAATATTATAATTTCATAATCAATTACCATCCTTGAAAAAAAAGTTGAAGATTCCATGAGTCAAAAATAATCATTCTTAATTTACTATGTTTCTTTAAGAACATGGCCTGTTAGTTTACGATTTGATGTACTTTGTCTTGGATGTTGTCAGTGCATGAAATTCCACTATAATGTTTCAGTTTTTAGTGTTGTCATCACATTTAGACAGAATTAATAATGTGAATTAGGAAGACTGTCAGTCACATAAATGAGGATGTTTTTCAAAAGGGTAGGATTCGATAATTTAATGTTGATAATGATTTAATTTGATATTTGGGAAGATATTATATGTGCCTTGTGATTCTCGGCATATGAAATAAATTTAAGTGGAACTCGTAGTCCTCTAGTTTATATTTATCCTGATGGTACTAAGTTGTACATAGACCTAAAATATTATCACTGGTGTGATGGAATGCAATGCGATATTGCAGCCATTACCCAGAAATGTTTTACACACCTATAGGTCAAAGTAGAGTGAAAACTACCAAATATGATGCTTAATACTTTTACAATTCCAAATATTAAATAGGAAAATATATCTATGGGCTTCATGGAGGGACTACCAAATCCATCCCATGGTATCACTGCGATATGTGTCACTGTAGAAAGACTTAATAAATATGCATACTTACTTCCTATTTGATATATGGTGCCTTTGAATCATATTTATACAATGTATCTCAATGCGAGTGTCAAATTTCCTGGAGTTCCTCTATCTATTGTACCTGATAGTGAACCCAGGTTCACCTATAACATTTGAAAAGGCCTTTAAAACTCATTGGGTAGAGAATTAAATTTGTTCAATGCATTCCAAGTAGAATCAAATTCATAAACTGAGAAAACAATTTAAACATTGAAAGATATGTTATGTTCTTATTCAATGGATTACCATGAATATGGGATCATCATAATTTTTAGTGGTGTTTTCTTATAATAACAATTTTCCATCTAGTTTACAGATGGAAAATTTTGAGGAATTACATGAAAAGTGGTCTCAAATTCTAGTATTTTGTTATTAAGTAGTTGTGAGAGTGAATATGATCATACAATATATGAGGAAATCTTGGAGAAGGAAGAAATGTTTTGCCGTTAATAGGAGGAAATAATTTATATTAGATATAAGTGATGTTGTTTTCCCTAAAATCACTCCGTGGAAAACTGTTAATGATTTTTCCATGATAGGAAACCTAATTCAATGGTTCATTAGACCGTTCGAAATCCCATATAACATTGGACTAGCTTCCTACCAAGTATATTTTCCTTCAATTTTATCTCATGTACACAATGTTTTTGATGATTCAATGTTAAGAAAGTATTTTCCAGATTCATCTCATGTTTTGAACCCAAAAGTAGTTCATCTGGAAGAAAACCATTATTTTGAAGAGAAACCTATTCATATTATTGATCATAGAGATAAAAACTGTGGAATAAATTAATTCATTAGGTTAAGGTTCTGAGGAGAAACTCCGTTGTTGAAGAAGAAACATTTAAATCTAAAAATGCTAAGATGAAAAGGTATCCTTGCTTTTTTAAATCTGTGAATGAAATATTTGAGCTTGTAATTTTTAGATGGTGGGGAGAATGTAACAACCTAGGTACTTATAAAATTACTTTTTCCAATTTATATTTAAATTTCTAAATTCATTATAAATGTGTAGTGAAATAAGTGGCATTTTTAGAAATTAAGGAATTCATACGGATTGAATAGTGACATGAACATTAGGAATAGTAATCTATCTAATATAATACTAACATCACCTATAAAAGTATAAATAATTTTTTGTATCATATAAGTTAATGTATGATATATTTAAATCATGGAATATATAAATAAATATTTTTAAAATGATGAATTAAGGGTTAGTTTTATTGTGATACATAAATCATTATTTACAATTTTTTAATTAATAAAATAATTTAAATGAAAATATATCATCATTAAATAGATTCTTTAATTTATAATTTATTTTCATATGATTAAAAAATAATTTTACGAGACAATCATTCATTTTTCAATGTTTTATAAAATCAGTTATAATTTTGCAATTTCGATTTTTAGAATAAATTATAATTTAAATTAAAAATAAAATTCCTCATGTTTGTAATATTATTCTCATAAAATTGAGTAAATTTTTTTATTCTATATGTCAAAAAATAGTTAAGGATATTTTTTGTATTTTATCTAAAATTGATTAATTTTTGGTCAAAACCAAAATATGATAATTTGTTGTATTTAATAACTTCGTGATTTATTGAGGAATAGATGATGTAGGGAAGGCGTCAGAACAAAATCTCAAAATATCATTCATTAATTTAATATTTATAGTGATATTTTGTAAACTATTCATAGTCTTGAGAAAAAATAATAAACTAATGAATATAATAATGTGAAAACACCTCTCTCTTACACTATAAATACCACCCCTCACCACCTCTTCTCCTCAGACCTCAAAACCTTTTATCATGCTTATATTCTACCCAATTACCTTACCATGTCTCTTCCCCACATGCTTGACCAATTTTTCACATCAAAAGGCCAAAACCTAGTGCCTTAATGAGGTTCTCAAGGATGCTAATTCCAGATGTAAAATCCCATTTCATTTTCTTTTATTTTCATTTCAATTTCATTTCTTTTGTTATTATCTCCACACCTCATATTCTCCATGTGGTACGAAAACTACATTTTCATAAATAAAATTTTAATTTTATACTGATTTTGGAAAAATTCATCATCAATATCATTATCCTCTCCATTATATCCTATAAATTAGAACATCCCCCCTGCTGTACCGATTTACCTCCATCATGAATGATACACTCTCATTTTCCATTACTGACTTTGATTATGGTCATAAACCCATTATAATGTTTAAAAAATAATTTATTATAAATATTATTCTCAATTTAATTCTATATAAACTATATATAAGCATGATATTTAATAAAATGGCATATGTTTGTTATGGTCGTAAAAGCTGACAAAATAAATTAAATCATTTTCATTATTGTTTTTTCAAATGATTAATCTTCATATCCGAAAAAATGATGTATGGTATCATTTAATATTACGGAAACATTTTTACACCATTTCATTTAAATTATGTAGTTTTTATTCCATTCGAAAATAAAATAAATGATGAGACAACTATGGAAACATTGTAATAAATACACCAAAATCAATAAAAATAACAACATATTATTAATAAATTGGTTTAAAGATATTATTTTAGGATCATATAAGTAATTATAAATATTAATATTCTTCTTTAATATATTAATAACACTCTTTATACCATTATATTGGGGGGGTTTAACACATTTATAGTAAGACTAACCCAATGTAAGGTACTTGTCGTTAAAAATATGATTTTAAATATATATAGTTGAAATGGAATGTTTTAATGATTCAAGTATTCATGTTTTTTTATTATATTCTAGCTCTTGGGAATTTCTTATGATGAAATGTGGGTCCTATATCTCCCTCCAATTCATTGGGTATGTTTATGTTGGATGTCTACTGTTTGGTTTCTCCAAGAGTAACTTCGATTGTTACACCATAAGCTATCCATAAGGGTTAATAATAAGGCATATTTGAGGGTTACATTGTAAGGTAGTCATTATGCTTACAATTAACATGGTACCCATGAGGGTTATAATCTTACGAAAGTAAATCACTTAGATTGGTTTATGGATTTTTTTATTTTTTATGTGATATATGGAAACCTCTTGTTATCACAATGTAATTTATGATACTTATCTATGAGAAGTATTTCATTGTGAAAATGATTTCTTATGTTTATAATTATTCATGAACTAATATTATATTTCCTTATTTTTATGTTCATTATTGATATTTTTATTTTCATCCCAAGTTATAATGTGTTTTTCATAGGGTTTATGGATGTGTAAGATAAAATAAGAATCCAATATAATGGTTGTGAATATTCTGGTTTTATTAAAAACATTGATATTATGGAAGAATTTTATGTTATAATTCTCCACAATTTCAATATCATGGTTTTTTTCTTCCATCAAGGTATGCGATCAAATAGAATACACTAGTAATGATGATATGTCAGGATACTTATACACATGTATGTTGATATGAGCAACCAATGTCCCCTGTAACATGTGGTGTTCCTATTGGAAGGTATGTTATTATGATTTCAAAACCACAGATCACCATGTGTGAAGTTCATGAGACTAATTCACAATACTTATGAGCTCTGAACACTTAATATATAAATATATATTATGTTCTATTATTATGATATATCTAGACCATATAACCAATATTTAAAACTTATGTCATAGTAACTCGAGATTCTCATTATAGCCAGGGATCTGCTATAACCTTTTTATTTGACAATTAATCTATTTATAGTACCATTAAATAGTGGGAACAAAAATATATACACATTAATTGTATGTTAACACAATAAATTTCTAACCATATAGACTATATGGAAGTTAAATGTAATATTAAAGTTAGGTCTAACTCACCAACTATTACAACATACCTAACGTGGATGATTAGTAGTATGAATTTAAGACTAGTGTGATAAGATTAAATATGATGTTAGTTGAGTGAGTGTCTAGTTAATACAAGAATGTATATTTGTTTTTTTGTTTGATAATCCACAAGAATGAGATTTTTATATTGAGAGGTTTAGAAGGAGATATATGAACCTACATGATTATCACCAATAGATAATTAACCCAAGGGTTATATATATAATGAAATCCATTAGATATATATCATAATAATTTTTCTGCGTGCCTTTTGAGCCTTGGATAAGGGGTTTGATAATGGATGAAGAAACAAAGGTTAGAGTCTTTCATGATTAAAACGAGTTGGAATCCTATTTCTTTGTGTATTATTATGCCATGATGATGAAATAAGTCTAAGGGTACATGTTTTTTTTGAAATAAACAGGAACACTTAAAGAATTTCATAAATTCATAGTAGTTTTTAAGTTGATAGTTGATTCATGTAAATGGTGAATGTCTATAGATTTAGAAACAGGAAGTGGAAGATCATATTTTTTTGGATTTACACTCTCACTTTAATGATAATATCTTCATATAAAATGTAATTATAATGAATTTTTGGGAATTCATGGAAATCCATAATCTTGTAATATTTTTTTCAGAGTACATTCCTGAAATTGTATGATTTTTTATTTATATAACCTTATAATGAAACAAATTTATTAATCCCTCCATTTTAATAAATGTGTGTTATGATGTATTACGTGTGTTTATAATTATCCTTACCTTAACTCCAACTCCAAGGTGGTCATGAAATCATTTTTATTGGGGGTAGTTGTTTATTTACCCCTTAATTTTATAGATAAAAATATTATGGTTGGATAGTAGTGGAAGTATGCTGAGAAATTTCAAGATTTCCAGGGTTATAAAGAAGGGTTTCATTTAGATAACTATAATAAAAACATAGTGGATTAACCGCACCAGAAAACAAAAAAAACAAATATATATCAATACATACATAATGGGTAAAATGAAGAAATAATATTATACAATTCACTAGTTGGTTAGAGCATTAAAAAAATTATTGATGTTGATCATAGATAAGCAATCAACGGGTTCCTTCCACCATGGGGATCCATGTGTAATATGAATTTCTAGCCTCCCCAGAATGATTCCTCTCTCAACTAAGATATTATAGAACCATCTTAAATGTAATGACAGAACAAGGGTTATTGAAGCTCAAATATAAGGAATTAAAATGAACACACTCAACAACATATGGATCAGACCATCTTCTCTAGGCATCCAAGAACTCAAATGTTTGACCTATATTAATTTTATCATTTCATAAAACTATCCAAGGATTCAACTCATTTTAATATACAGATCAATATGATAAATGATTATTTAATGTTTAAAAAATAATTATACATGTTCAATATTCCTCGTATCATAATTATATGATAACACATATCTTGAATGATAGCTTGGAATAATGAATTTATCAAGACAACAAGTTATAATATGACTTACATGGTTATCCACAACACTACGACATAGAAAGATTCACTATTTCATGGTTTATACCAGAAATAAAATCATGAAATGGTGTAGTAAACATTGTTTCGGTCTTTTATGTTTTTGAATATTTCCATTAGTCTCCAATTTTCACTAAATCCAACTTTTAAAATCCCAACCTAGCTCACTCGAATGGTATTCAGACTAGAGGAACCATATAATCTGATGCATGCCTTTATGTATATCATAGTATTTTTAATAGTAGTTAGGATCAATGTACAAGGTGTGGGGATACTATAACCATAGATATCCGTAAAACATATTAAAATCAATAACAATAACAATAAACCAAGATTAGAAGAATACATTGAATTTTAATTACAGTCCAACCAGAAATAAATAGTTAACATATGCTATAAAAAATGACTGGTACTATAATTTCACAAGAGCGTATAATAAAATAAAATTCACTCATTGATCAAATATGTATAATTGTTCGAGAAATTATAAAAATAATGAAATTTTAGAAAATATAGGTCTCAATTACCTTCCTAGTCCCATCTCCAAAAATCCACCATGCTCCACATTCTAACCCATCCAACATAGGTATCTTAACCATATTTGTCCTTTTGACCATGAAATTTTATCAGGAACCAAGGCGCCCATGTAGTTTTTGATTAAAAATCCATAAGGAACCATAAAAATACCCATAAATAAATATATTAAATAAAAGATAATGCTTGATATTAAATGATAATTATGTAAATAAATAAATAAACTATCACATAATAGATTTATAAGATACCAAACCACATGATACCATACCTTATTTGACAGGTGAGAAATTTCTTAATGCACATGTGGTTTGAACACTTGATACTGTATAATATTTATCACCCCATGGAACATAAGACACTATGAATGTGTAATGACCACAACATCAATTTGATGAATGTGGTATCACCACAATATTACATCCCTGAATGTGATGTCACTATAATGTAAACATAGAGATTGATATACCACCATCATGTACTCTTAGATAATGTTGTATCACCATCACAAAAATACTATTGGATTATTTATTTCCTGATGAATGGTGTATCATCACAAATAATTAAAAAGGTGATTTATCTATCACCAACTGCTGAAATCAATGAGGATGATCTTCCACGCTAACATGTTTCTATGATTAACAATTTATCACTATCTTAACATGTACTGGTGGATGATACACTAATGATATAGTCAATAAAGTATATAAGGAACCACTAAAACAAGATCTTGAAAACCCAGAACTGTGGTCAACACATCACTAATCAGGAATCAAAGGTGATTGAGTTATCACTATCACACAATGAAAGAAGAAACAATACGTCATCGACTATAAAATATAAGTGAATAATGTATCAGTATTATGATATTTAAGGTGAATTAGTCATCACCAGTCATCTAAGGGAACGATATAAGGATAACTCTTCTTATTATAGGTCATAATCAAGTCTTCTCCCAAAAGGGATAGGTCTAAGATGCCATACTAGATTCTAAAGACTCCCTTCATAATCATATAAGACCCTTAAGGGTTTATATTTGGGACATGGCCATTGAAATCCATTATATTATCACACAATTCATATAGGACCACTAATGTAAATACTATAACATCATAAGTTTTCAAGTGGGTTTAAATTCTTCATCCATAATAAATATTGAGTTTTGTTGGCTGACTGAGTTGAATTCTATATATTAAAACCAAATTTATCTATTTTGAGTGCTCTAATGCATTGTTTTTACATTGGTTTTAAGGGATATCAAGTGATTCACTATTTCATATTCGATTTAGGAGAATTGGTACCTAAAACCCCATTTCCCAAAAATCATAGATAGAGGCACATAAGTTGACCAAACTGTGCAGCTTGTAAGGGAAAATAGTGTGGCCCACATTCACACTAATCTTGGTCAGTCAAACCATGTTGGTGGGAAAAATGACCAAGCATGATGTCTATTGTTTTTTACAGAGTGGATATGCACAATCTAGGGATGTTTTAGTAAACCTTTTTCCTA
The DNA here is from genome assembly GCA_963277665.1 of Viscum album. Taxonomy (NCBI): domain Eukaryota; kingdom Viridiplantae; phylum Streptophyta; class Magnoliopsida; order Santalales; family Viscaceae; genus Viscum; species Viscum album. Next base: position 1,416,080,602 of record OY728141.1, on the reverse strand, counting down.
GTCGTGTGAGGTGTGGTGATTGGATATCAAGCACTGCACGATTATTGCATGGTTTTCCAAAACATTCTGCCCAACCATATGGATCATTATATAGTGAAAATAGATATATTTACCCCCACTCTTTATTTGATTCATCCTCATCCATTGTCTAATAATTAACATGTAGAACATATGCTGATCTCTCATTTCTTTCCTCATTTAAGAATTGATCCTCCTCCTATTGAGGAACATAGAATTAAGTTCCCCCAGTCTCATTGGAAGAGTATTAGTAAAATATTTAATCCTATTTTTTTTTCTCATATATCTAATCATATGGAATGTTCAATACATTCCAGATATTTTTACGTATTCTCATGGAATCTATCTAAATATCTGATTCCAATAATTTCATCTCATGTTATTGGCCGTTATTAGATAAGAAATCAACAATGAATATAAGGTAGGTGGTTTTAGATTTATCTTTAATTTTACACGTACATTTTGGTGCATTACTAAAGAAACATGTTTGGTAGAATAAGTGAAAACCATAATTATATAATAATTTTCATTAAATTGTAAAACTGGTTCTATTAGATTTTATTGGGAATCCTTGGCCTCTTTATATATTATACGATGATAAGTGGGTTTTTACCAACTAGAATGGTTATGTCGATTATTTGTTTAATTAATTTAATCATTATATTGATTTCATCATTCCATGGGAACATTTTTTTGATAGGCCAAGAATTGAGGTGATGTAGATCATATGAAATGTGGTGACATAGATGTTGTCCTGAGGACATGGCCTGAGATATATGGGGTGATGATGACCACTACGATTGAGGTGATGAGTTCATCTATATGAGGGAATATCCTAGTGTTTGACATTGGTTTTTACTATTGAACATAAAAAATTTGTTGCTTGGGCTTGATGTATTGGATTATGTGTCTTTGGATATGTTGGTTATTTTCACACACTGTTGTTGGCCGATGTTCTATTAGATTCATGTGCAAATATGTAGGACTCAGTTAATGTTGTGTTGACCACTTGTTGTGGGTGGATGCCACTTAATATATTGTGGCTTATGTGAAAGTGTTGACCATTGGTGTGGTTGAAGGTTCTCACTATATAAATCCACATGTAAGGTGATGGACCACTAGGAGATGGTGTTCAAACCATTGTTTGGGGTTTGAGCCTCACCATTATACTTGAGGTTGATTTTCAATGATTATTATAGGACATGTATCGTTGTGAAATTGGATGTCAGGCACTTAAACCGGTGGAGAATTATCTACAATGGGACATATATCGTCATGGCTCATGACAGTTTCTATTATACCTATAGTGATTTTTTGATCATAGGTCTGAGGTAATAGTGAAATTTTTGGTATTCTGTTTAGACACTGGTTACTTGGTTAATGGAATGTGAGTTGTGAGGTGGCATAAGGTTTCGATGATATATTTAGAGGAGGTGCCCAATGGTTCTAAAAATATAACACTCTTATGGGGAATCCTATTAGTTAAGCCCTCTCCGCCCCACTTCAAATATATATATATATATATACATACATCTATTGTATTCCATATGAATATTTGGGGAAACTTGTTAAAAGATTTATTGTGTCATCTGGTGAAGGTGAACTCTTCCTTGTGGTTGTTGAGCATAATGTAATTAGGTAAATTCATAAATGTGACCGTGATTCATTTTTCTGTATATTATTAATACACAGTAAAATTATGGATTTAAAATAGTGAGACATTGACAGTGGCCTACCGAGTTCATACTCACACACTACATGGACCCCTTAGGACACATGTATACATTATGGATTTGAGATCAATAATAGGATTAGGCTTGGGATATGTACCTTAGTGATGGATTTGTATCTTTTTCAGGAGCTAGGTGGCAGTGGAACAGGTTGATCCACTTCAACAATCTATACATCCTTCTAGGGTAACATATATATAATCATATGGTCTTCCAAGAGTGACAATTATTATTGTGTGGAAGTACATTTCAAGGATCGTTTTATTATCTATAAATAGTATTATTCCTTTGGGATTATTTTATTACTATTGATCCTTATTATACAACATATATGCTTATTTATTATCTCGTCTATGTTAGGATCATCCTTATTCTATTTTATATACTTATGGCCCATTATTAGTATAACCATTTAATGGTATATTATCCTCACTATTACCAATTTAGATTATCACTTCTAGTCAGCAGCCTTTGGTGTATGAAGAGGTGCGCCTAAGGACTAGTAGAAAACTAGCCCAAAACACAAGTGAAGTGGAAAACATGGGTGGGGTGCTATAAATTATATTTGGTAAGGGTCTTGGTAGATTTGTTCATGCTTTATTACATCTTATGATTATTAAAATTTTAACTATGTTCAAAGGGTTACAAATAGTATCAAAATCATTCTTTTCATTTTGGTATTACTATTTGTGCTATGGTATACCTAAAACTAGGATGTAGTTATAACTCGGTAAAGATCTCATGTTCCGGTGCCTTCAACCCCATGAATGGTGGATATACCATGTTTCTAGAGGATGAAATTTTATGTTAGGATTTTTTCTTTTATAGTGGGTTAATTTCCACCATGAGTGGTTCACAAGGTAATAATGATTATCTGTTTTCTGGTTTGACCCTTGGCTCTGTATAGAATTTGGGGATTATTTATACATAATAATAGGTATATAGGGAGATGAGATATATATAAGTTTCTATAAATATTACTTCTAACCTGGAATTTTCTAATGGGGGTTTTTATATTTAATGATTCAACAAAGATGATTAGCAGTGTTTTACTACTTATCCTTTTTTATGGAATTCGACGCAGCTAGCCCAAACATGTGGTTTTTAGTGATATTGATAAGTGACATATGTGAATGAGTTTGGTATGAGTAGGTAGGAATGATTAAAGGGGTGTGTTGTTTAATGTGTCACAAATGTAACTAAATATCATTTTCCTACTTATCATTTTTCTGGAATTCTACCCAACTGACCCTAATTGATATACATGATATGTGATGTCTGACAATATTATGGGTAGTTAGGGGGCCTCAGACTAGATTATATATGATACATAAATCTAATATGGGTAGGTAAGGTACCATGAGACTATATGTCACATGACATGGTTTGGTAAGGAAGTGTAAGGGTATTTATATATGCTGCCTATTACAACTTTCACTCTCTACGATTTATATACACTATTATGGATGCTTGACTATGTTATTTTGTATTTAGTTTGATTCAGCCAATACAAATTCTAATGGAGTGTTAAGAGGGCCGATATATGGTTTTTTGTTAATATGCATGGTATGGGGGACTAGAGGGTCAAGATGAAGCCCTAGAGGGTCAAGTTGATCATTAGCCACATGAACAAGCTCTGGTATAGGTAGGAAAATTTTTTATATGTTAGATTGTTGGACATGGTTTGATGACTAGCATAGCATTTTCATGGATTGTCTCATACATAGAAATGATAGGGGAGCTCCGGGATATGAGCCATATATGGCATACATGAATCGTGATTTCTATTCTTAGCACAATCCATTATTTCAGGTTGAGGGTGGAACGAATGAAGTAGAGAACATGATCAAGTTAGTTCAGACTATTTTTTATTATCTTTATATCCCATAGGTTAGTCGGTTAAGATCGATACATACAGGCTTAGAGGACCCGAAAAGTTCTTGTGGGGAATATTGGGTAAATAAGTTATACATGAGGGACTGGAATGGAAGGATTTTGGGGTTAGGTTCTTCATGTTATTCTTCTCTAAGACATTGAGGGTGGGTAGACCTTGAGTGTTCAGAAATCATTATCAGCGAAATACATTTATGATAGACAATGTGGGAAATATAACAGATGTTTCCTAAATTTCACCTACTATGGAGGGTAAAGACATTATTACGGTTATGAGATTTTAGGATGGTTCATGATATTTCATTGAGGTGCAGGTAAATTTTTTTTTAAATCTTTCTCTAAGGAAATAAATCAAGTGTTGATAGATGAGTGAAACATGAAAGACCATTTGTATTCAATCTAAGTGAAAAAGTCATGTATGATTATTTTTGATGCTTCATGTACCCAGAAGGTGTGCCATAAAGTGACTCAATAGGATAGTGAGGATATGGACTTGGGAATTCCATCAAGGAGTTGTTTGTTGATGATGTGCTTATAGTGCAGGAGCTGAGACATGTTCAGAACTAGAGGTATCGATTTCTTAAGGAATGTTGGTCATGCATCCAAATAAGACATTTTGAGTGGTTCTACAAGAATCCATCTTAGAAATATAGAATCCATGGACTGTGTTAGACTTAGGGATCGTAGTTAGGGATGAGATTTGTTTTAAGATATAGTTCTCAGGATTCTACTTCACACAGTCGTCATGGAATATACAGATATACCCACAAGGTTATTAAGTGATCGGTAGCTGGTGCATCCCTATAGGGAATTCATTCTTCAAGTAGTTTGGAATCAGTCCAGGTGAATGTACGCGATCTTCTAGTGTCATAGAATGTTGGGGAGATAATGCAATTTAGTGGCATTCCAAGGGAATGATTTAGTTTTCTTTTATTTTTTAATGACTATTTTTTGTGAATGACGTAAACACGTGTAGTTTTTTAACTAATCATGGACTGGTTAGTAAGTATTAATCATTAGGATGCGTGATATGTATGAGGTGTATATACATCAGGACTATGATGAGAATTCATATATATATATATATATATGATGTGGGATAATCATTATGAATCTATTGAGAAGTAGTGTCATCCATATCACTATTATCTAGTTGACAACTATTTAGTTGTACTCCATCAATAATTAAGAAAGATCACATGACTAATAAAATTGATGACTGTGCCTAACACATGTTTTACCGACCAAATAAGATAATTAAATGATTCGAAAAGTTCCAATAATGATCAAAAAGCGCATGAATTCCCACCTTATCCAGGGTTCATTATATAAAAAATGAGTCTTACATGACATAAACACGGCATGAATGACACCTCTCATTTGGAAAATAATATAAATAACCAACCTAATATAATACACCTCAGTGGGAGAAACCTCAATCTAGATATCCCCTTAATATAGAAAAATGTGTTAAAACTATAACCAGTTCACACTAAAAAGATCATTGGGCTTATCGACCTAACCTATAAGATAACTGTAATGGAGAGAGGCCATCTGAGGGAAATGGGAAACATCCATGTTCACATATTTGGTAAAAAAAATTAACTGCCCTTAATGGAGAGTTAAATCTAAGAAAACTGCATTACTATTTCTGGTTTCACATATTTAACCGACTCTCATTTATGAAAACATGTAAACCATATCATGTGTAGTGGATATCATATACCCATTATTTAAAAAAATATTCTAATAGATTTATTTAGTTGTACCCTGATGAATAATAGACAAATTATCATATAATTTCCTTTAAAACATTTAATAATTATTTTTTTCTATGATATTATCACAATTGTCTTAGTCATGGAAAATGTAAATTCCAAACTGGAGAGGAATCCATAATTTAGGTAATCATTGAAAATTTAATAAAATAAATAATCAAAATATTAAATCTCAGAAAAATATTAACATATTTTAATATATACAAATGTATTGGTCTAGTAATATTCTACTATAACATTATACATAACCTTTATAAGTGGCTATTGGTACATAAAATAACCATCCCATGTTTCATGAATATACCCCATGGGGTCAAGAACTAATGATTTAATATAAAATTGACATAATAGGGTCCCTACATTCCTAGATGGATCCATTTATGTGAAAACCAACAGTTGTTTTTATATTAAAGATTAATTACCCCTTTAGAGGGTTTATCATAATAACTACATTCCCTAACTTACTTAATTGGGTCTAATTGTGTATTTATAAATTAATTATTATTGGTTTGCATTCCCATATTATAGTGGTGAAATCCTTTATAAGTTTCAATATACCTCTTCATTTAATAAAAACCATTTTTTCATAGGAATTGCAATTCAACATACATATATAAGTGGCATGGTTTTCTTAGATGAATTATCATTCCCATTTTATAATGGTAATTTCGTATATAAATTATAATGGGAATTCATGTAATTACAACCGGGTATTAACATTATCTTAAATATATAAAATGTTCATATATAATGATATGATTAAATGTATAACAATACAAAAATCTTTATTAGAACCCATTTATTCACAACAACAAATTTGTTAGCCCATGAAACCAATGGTCAATGGGTCAAACATGTCACAATTGGTTAATTAAGGTGTCACTATAAAAATCTATGGAAAAACAATTTATGATAATGAATAAAAATTAATAAATAATCATATATCAAAATTATAACAATCATTCCATCATATAGAAATGAATGTTATTATATATGGGAAGCTGCCTCGCAAGAAAAAAACCTTAGTAGGCATGGAAAAAGTATCCCAAATAGGTATAAAAATAATTGTACTAATAAATCACTCATGCATGACATAGATGTAATCATGATGAATAATTTCCTTATCTTGGTATATAAATAAACTTGATGTGAAATCACACAAAGAACATCCAACAAGTATCAAGCTTTCAAGAAATACAATATATATAGCATGGAATATGCATGGAATGTGAATATATATTCTCCTATGATGATGTATATAACAAATTTTCCCTATCATATCAAGCCAACGATAATCCAATATAAATCTTATAAATTAGTTTTAGTGGAAATACCTCAATCACTCAACATGAAATATTAATCATCTGTAATAATGAATAGTATGAACCACAACCCCATCCCTGAAAACATGACCATTTACTCATGAGCGGGTTGGATGGATCTAGACATAATCTGTTTAATAAGTGTTCACACATTCCTAGTCTCTTATCTACCAAACAAAATATTAATATTAACTGAAAAGAATAAAATGATACAACTTTTAGTGTGTCTAGTGTGCATTCATAATATGTAACTAAACTGGAACTCTACAATGTCTCAATCGTGCCTCCACATATGTTAAACGCAACTAACTGGTAGTGAGGGTCTTATTGTGGTATGGTGGGGAGACTATACATACATGGTAAGAGTAGAAAAACAATATATAAAATTACGAAACAATAGAATAAAATTACTAAGAAATTAATAATAACTGAAAATCAAAAAATAATGAATAAATGTTCATGCATGAATAAGATACAATGTACTATAATAGAAATAAAATAGGTAATAAAAACATGAATAATGAATAGAAAGAAAATCCCAAGGGATATCTTCATCAGAATCCTAACAACCAGCTAATTCATATGCTCCTAATATCCTTTTTATGGGAGTAACAACACATAACATGGTCCATGGCCTAACATGCAACAAGGTGATCTATTTAGGTACTAAATGAAGACCCAAATAGGGTGTAAGATATACTCATTATGATACCATCATCGACATCTAATTCAATCAATTCTATTACTATAATATAATCATGTGAAATGGTATAATATATAAATAAGTGAATAAAAAATGTATTCATGTCAGGATCAGGTTCCTTATAGACACCCGACCAATGATGCATACTTGGGATTGATAAGAAATGTCTCTAAACAAGTATAGTTATATACATATATATAGTATGTATGTATATATATTAACTATATATGTACATGAATATGTATTCATATTTAAAGAAATGAAATATTATCTAGGACATGAGGTGTAACAAAGGAATCTACATATATTAATTGTGATAATATAGGAGTCACGTATTTAATTAAGTCATCGACCAATACATCCCTAGCAAGGAACATATCCATGTTCATAAAATAGTAGCAGTAATATAAGACTCAAGTTAATCCTATGATGTCCTTGTATAAAGTGCATTAATCTGGGAATTAATTTCATTTGATCGATGAACCCATGAATATTATTACTACATAGGAATCCATTTATTTCTCAAAGAGTAATGTAAATCATTTAACCAATGAGGCCATTTATAGAGTTCTATATAAGACACCCATTTTTCTCTCTGTATCCTATTACAATCCAAATAATTGATTATCACATTCATGGAAATCCGTATATATAACCAAGATATCAACGATGCCATAAAATAATTCATGTAATATCTCATCTCATACAATGTGTTCCATATAATTCAACTGAGAGTTTATCATGGATCATATACTCTCAATTATCATATGTTCCTGTCTAATTTATTCTTTATAAGTAACATGGGCATCACACAAGGTGTGCCTAATTAATTCCATCTATGAACCAATATATGGATTTTAATAGAAGGAACCTATGTATCACTCAAGGAATATGACAAGTCATCCAACCAATGAGCCCGTCTAAGGAATTATTACTTAGTTAAATAAGGTTCACTCATCATGTGGTATAATTTATTTATCCACATAAATTTATGTAATAAGGAAGGTCAGGTTAGTAATCCTGTTGAATCATAATTCTAGTATGAAGAAAGAGGACATGTACAAAGAATACCAAATCCCAATTCTAGTATAAAATCTTGGTTATTCTATTTAAAAATAATTATGAATTCTATGGGATGGTCTATGTCATTTAAAATATCAACTGACTCCGTTTTATTTATCTTTTTTTATTTGATAATATAGTTCATCTCATAGGTGGGTTGAATAAAAAATGGGGCATGGTTATCCTACAAAATATTTTAATTAAAACTAAAACACTTACATTAGTGTTAATTCAATACACCATAATGGTTATTATAGCATAATATAGGCTTTATAATCCTATGAATCTATACTAATGCATGACAAGGGTGGTTTAGTTTTCTAGAGTGGAATAAAAGTATTGGGGTATAACAAACACACCAATAGGGTGTGGTTCAAGCTGAGGTGAACATCCATCAATGGATTTTGTAGTTAAAAAAATTCTATCCATTTTAAGGAATTTGGTTCTACATGAATAATTTCACACATTAAGAGAGACACAAAGATAATTTTATGTGCGAAAGAAAAAAAAATTTATAAATCAATCAAACATTAAAGGAAAAACAATAGACCACATACCTAATTATTTGGATGATTCACTCATCCAATAATATTCTTTGATTCGATCCAGAACAAAAGAAATCATAAGAATCATCAATTTTTTTGAATAGATCATATGAGGTCGCATTGACAAAAAATTCAATATGGAAAGATAAATAAAGAAGCAGGAAAAAGGAATTTATGACTAAATATTATTATTCTAAAAAATCCAATGACACTCAATTCCATGTTAGAATGTAGGTGAACTATTGAATCCTTGGAGGAGCCCAACTGTACCCCAATCATATGAACTCAATACCCAACTGTCACTAAACGTGCGAGCTACATGCACACCATTGGAAAAACTCACATAGCTCGTGTGTCCCTATAGAGTTTACTATAACATCCTATATGACTATATAACCACATATGAATTGTTAATCGAACCATGCACCTACTCTCACTGTGATTCAATTTTGAGTTGCATGGTTACTACTAACCATGTTCCAACCATGTGGCTCATTCCACTTCTTCCAAAATCAATGTTTTTTCTCCAAACTAGCCTCAGACAATACTAAAAATCTAAAAAACACTGGAGTCATTGCTTTAGCCTTAAGAACCATAAAAAAATAAAAAATTTAAGTGTTCCAATGCTCATATTTACATTTTGATGCTCTTTTCAAGATTCATCCTATCCACCAAATGAAAATTTCAAATTCTCCTGGAATTTTTAATTAGTTAAAAATAAGGTATATTATAACCTCCCAACCATAAAATCTATTATCCCTGAGAACCCTTGGGGAACAAACAAACAACAATTGACCTATTGGGATCATGAAATTTCGGCTAAATTAACCATGTTGCAATTAAATTCCCAACACACTTGAAATCATTAAATTTAACGCATGGTACTAAATCCATTAAAATTCAATCCCATGAATGCATTCAAAACTAAAACATTATGAAGGTGCATACCCACGATCATTTAACAAGAGACATGATCACATCATAGTCACAATAACCATCCATCCCATGGAACTCCCTACTATATGTTTTAATAATTAATGTAAAATTATGAGTCATGGTATCTCCAATATTAGAATTGTATATTTAAGAATTTCCTCATAATTATAATGATTATCCAAGCATGTTTATCAGTTATATTAAATGTTCAATTCCCAATCAAACATTTGTAGCCTGACCATATAGTCTTTTAGATGAAAAACCTCAACTGGCATTTTCACCACAGTAACCAAATCTTAATGATGAGCTAGTTAGAGTTCCTCACCATATGTATTCAACCAACAATGAGAATAGAATTTCATTCCACTATGGGTTGACTATATTGAAGGAACATTTCTTTAATATCCAATACATATTAAACCCATTATTGTTTACTTTAATCCAAGGAACATTGAAACTTCTTTGATCATTCTCAAAAAATAACATAACCTTCTTTCAATGACATATCTAACTAAAAAATTCATTTATGTTATCATTCCATAACACCAACAAAGGAGTTAACTCAATCCAATACCCCTAGACCATCACACTTTATCTATATCCAGTGATCTTGAATAAAAGTTCATGGTAACATTAGATTCAACTGTGAGAGTCCAAATAGTTCATACACGGTATTAAATTTCTAGAATTTACATGTTAGATGTCGTTACATGGCTGATAAATCCACATATTCAAAAACCAACTGATACCAGCAATGGAATCATGCTTGGTGGTGTAGTTAAATAATTTTATAGTGTCTATGTGTCCACTAAGGACTTGATTCATTACAATCACCATATCAATTAATAATAGTAGCTCCTCTATGATTATACATTCCCTTAGAGTATTACTATGAAGTAGTCTTTTATTGACCGAACAAGGAATTTTATTTATTTCATTACCTCAATGTGTAACTGATTCTCTATCACTGGACACTGGATGATGCCAAGATAAAGGTTTTGAACATCAATAAGATATAAGTACATTATGTGGACATCACCAATTACAAATAAGACATGGGGTACTTCCATTATATAAAAGATGATGTTCTGAAAATGGACTCCAACCAACCACATCAAACTACAAATAAGAAGAATAGTCAAATCACAACTGAAGTACTTATTTTAAAAGAGCTTCGATCTAACTTCCAATGCATATCTATTTACTGAACACTATGCCATACTACTGAGGTATTTCATGATTATTCCAAAAACCCCCAACATAGTCTAAACATGACTTATAATATACTTAATGGTTATGTAAACATGCAACCATTTTAGCATCATGATACCTAGAAAACAGTTAAATGAATTAAAATCATTACATTCTTGGTTCACTCACCCACCCTGAGTCTAAATATATCTTCCAGTCTCGAACCAAACCCATTAATAGTTTTCCTCTACAGAATTGTATCAACTACTAGATAACATGATCTTTTAGATTCACGGGATTTTTAAGGACATGATAACCATTTCAAAATGGACTTTCACAGTTGTTCTCCATCTATTTGAAAGGTCATGATAAAAAAAATTTGACATGAAACTCCACATCTTAGGTGTCCTCTTGTCACCATTCTCTAATAATGAGAACTCGTCCCATGGAACATTATCCATCCTCCATAGATCATAGTTTATAAATAGGGAAAAACACTTAAACAAATCTACAGTCAATAATAATTGAACATCTACGCACAAAAATGTATGATAGATCAGACAAAAAAGACAATACCAACTCCTATTACAGTGTTAAATTTTTTTTGTCATTTACCGAACATAAATCTCAAAATATTGGGGTAACATAATTTCTATACTGTTTAAGTCACTCTATAATTGAGATGACCCATTGATGTATCCGTCTCTTACTCATGACTTTATCAATGAAATCATGAAATCACTTGATTTGAAGTATCTCGTGACCCTATCACTTAAACATTATGATATAATGAATCACTTCGTATCTCAATGAGAACCATGGGTAATAACACATGCTAATTTGTTATCAAAATTGCGTAATGGGATCTATCCATTAATGTAATGTGATAAATGATACAGTGATAATTTAAAAGTTGTGTTATCCATATGACTACTATCAATATGAAAATTCTCAAGTCATACTCCATCACAATGGAAGAAAGGTCACATGAAAAATAAAATAATTGACCATTCTTGAAGCATGCAAAACCCCATTAACTACATCATTACATGATGCATTCTATTCTAATAAGTACCTTTTATAACACCACTACCCAGCTTACAAGGGGGTCATTCTGTAAGCTATGTGTCCTACCTAACTCAAAACTCACCCAAATAGAACATCTCATCTTGGGACTGAAAGAAAGAGCTTATCGAAGATAATTTACCTCAAATGGAACAACCTCAACTAGGTTATAACCTTACTAAATACTACTACATTTACTCTATAAGTAGGTCGTTTTGAAAAGGATACTATGATTTCTAGAATAACCATTAATATCATAGTAAAAGAGATATGTAAAGTGAGACATATAGGAAATATACAGGTTCCTATCAAAGGTAAAATAATTATCCTACTATTACTTGAGAGTTGATACTAATGGTCATTTCATATATGCATACATATCCGGACATTTAAAACACATTATGTATATAGGATATCAAGTAGTAATTATGATTGAAAATTATAAAAATCATTTTTTCTAGCTAATTCCATGTAGTATAATTTAAAAATTATCCTATAATTTTATTTAAAATATTAAATATTTTTTTATTTAAACTTGTAATTATAAATATTTGACTTGTAAAATCTAATTTCAAGTCCATGCTCTAGTGGAAAACACCCTTTATGTTGTAATTTTATCCTTAAAATATTAAAGCATGAAAGTTGATAAAAGGTATAATATCATATAAAAATGGAGTGGTTCAGTTTGATTCCACCATAAATTTACATGTAACCCATATAAGTGGCTATTGGAAATTAAATAACCATCCAATATTTAATAAACACACACCCATGGGATCATGTACTAAAGAATTATGATAAATTCAACCGTCTAGGGTCTTGTCATTCTAACCTAATTCATCTAAGTTTATCCTATTGACAATTCTTTTATTAAATACTAATTACCCTCTTAAAGGGTTTGTCACATATGAAACATTCCCCAATAGACCTACTATGGTCTAGTTTTTCATTTATAAATTTTTACATATGGGTCATAAATCCCATGTTACAATGGTACAATCCTTTACATATTTAAATTAATATCATTATTTAACAACAATCTTTTTTTCATATGAATTACAATTCAACAAAAATATATAAGAATCATGTTTTTATTAAATGGGTTACCAATACCAACCTATAATGGTACATTATGTTATAAGTTATAATCACATTCATTTATCTATAACCAGGTTTTTTCCTTCAATTTCCAAATATAAAAATTTTATATATAGTGATATTATTATATGGGTTACACTTTATAAATTATTCTTGGAACCTATTTAATCACGACCATAAATGTTTCCTCCCATACAACCAAAGATACATGGCTCAAACAAATCGTAAATGGATAATTATGGTGCACCATCAATAAATAATGTAATAAACATTTAGGGTGATATAGACACATTAATAAATAATCATATATCATATTTATAAAAATCAATACATCCTAGATAAATGAATGAGAGTAGACATGGAAAGATTCCTCAGAAGAAAATAATACACGTAGGCATGGAAAAAATCTCCCAACCAGGTATATGAATAAGCATGCATATAAATCACACAAGAACGGAGTACAAATATGAATGCCAAATAATTTCCTTAACATGATATATAGATAAACATGCTAATATATCATACAAGTCGCATCCAACATGTATTATGAAGTCAAGCAATACAATCTATATGGAATGGAATATACATGGCATGTGAATATATATATTCTTATGATGATGCTTGTAAAAATATTTTCATGTTATATCATGCTGATTTTATCAAACTGTAAAGACTATAAATCAGTATTAGTAGAAATACATCAAAAATCAAGGAGGAATATTATTGAAATATAATAAAAAACAATATGAAAAGCAATATCATCCTTGGAAAGTTGATATTTCCCTTCATCATGGTATGGATAGACCCTGGAATGATCTATTTACCAAGTGATAACACATTTCTAATATCATATATGCCAACAAAAATAGTAATAAAAAAGTAAAATAAACACATGATACCGCTTGTAGCATCTTGGGTTTAGTTCACTAATATCTAACCAAACCTGTGTGCAACCTATCCACAAGAAGGACTCCCCATATTTTAGAGACTACTGACAAGTAGAAATGGTATATTAGTGGTATGGTAGGGAGAATACACCCTCATGGACATAGTATCACATCGGTATATTCAATATTTAAATAACTTAAGGAAATAACTAATGATGTTGTATAATATTATAAAAACGTACAGTCAGTTATAAATGAAGAAATCTTCATGCATAAACATGCTACAATGTACAATAATAGCCATAAAATATGTAATAAAAACATGCATAATAAAATGAAAAAAAATCCTAAAGTTATATCACTATGATAATCCTAATAATCATCTTATTCATGAGATCCTAATCTCCCATATACATGAGTAATATCACGTAGCATGATCCATGACCTAGCCTGCAACTAGTGGATCTGTTCTGGTACCAAACAGTGTCCCAAAAAGGGTTTGAGATATAATCATTAGGAAACCTCTAATGATATCTTTTGATATCCAGTATATAAATATAAAATAATTTAGTGTGTATTTATAATAACTAAATAAGTGAATAAAAAATGTAACCAATTCGTAGTCATGCTTCTGAAGGGCACCTGACCGCTGATATCTGCTTCGGCCTATGCCAGAATTTCACTGATCAGGAATCCCCATATGTATATATATGTGATATATATATATATATAATTTATTTATCTATAGAAATTAAATATGTACTTATATATATAGTCATATATATAGACACACAAGACTTTCCATGAACAGAGGTGTAACCATATAATCCACATATAATAAAAATTATAATATAAGATTCACTTATTTAAATAAGGCATTGACCGAAACATCTAAACTTGGGAACATTGATATGTTCATAAAAGTATAGTATTTATATATGAAATAGTGTGATCCCATGACATCCCTATATAAAGGTGAGAAAGAACATGATAGATTTCATTTTACCTATCATCCTGTGCATGGTATTCCTACGTGGGAATCCATGTCTCACTAATGGACAAATGTATATCATTTAACAAATGAGCCCATACAAAGTGTTCTGTATAAAGAACCTATGTATCATTCTATGGTCTATTACAAATCATTTAACTCATGAGATCATCCAAGACATTATATATAAGGAACAAAAGTATCATCCATGGGTTAACATAATTCATTTAACCCTTGAGACCATCCCATGTATTCATAGTAAGTATTAGAGTGACACTCAAGGTTCATGTAGTGTCAATCATCCTATGATCCCATCCAAGGTGTTCTATATAGGGAACCTAAGTAAAAATCAAGTACATAATATAATACATTCCATTTATAAGTAATTTAGTAGTCCATGGTAATGTCCATGCAATTTATCACATTAAACAACTCAATTTGATTTTACATTTTATTTTTTAAGATATGGAACATCATAAGTGGTTTTGATACAAAACAAACAATTGGTAACAAACCAACTCATTTAATTCAAACTAAACCACTTATATTATAGTCAATCAAATTCACCTTAATATTGATTGAAGAATACAATGAGATTTGTTTATAGAGAATCAATCATAACATAAATGTATATTACATAATTGTTTTATGAGTATTAGTTACATTACAAAAAAACACTTGAGGACCGTAATAATTTACTTCCTTTGGAAACCTGGAAACATAATCTTCTAACATTGTGAAAGATATTAAATTTATCACAAAAAGATATTAGACATTATTATTATTACTTAAAACCTTTCTCCATATCCTAGGAAACAAAATCATAATAATGGTTGAGATCATATGCTCAATATGGGTAAATAAGGAATATATGTAAGCATAACATGATTTTAAGGGTTTGATAACATGAACATATCATTTGAAAACCATACCCAACATGTCAAAGATTATAATCATAAGACATGGAATAAATATTTACAGTTCATAATGAATAATATGATAATAAACATAATGAGTCATGAGAGCCTAAAATTGGTATATGATATAGATTTATGGCATACACATCATCTTATAACATTGTGAACATGTATAAATTGAAATAGACTCACTCATTAAATTAAGTTCATGAAATTAGTCCCATTATTAAACTTATGTACATACAATTTCACCCACACAAATCATTATGGAAATGAAATATTGGTCCATAGAAAACATTTTGAACATGTAATCAGGTTCACACATAACATTGAGAAAAATTAATCATGTTCACACATTGCATTATAAACGTGAAATCAGGTTCACGCATAACATTATAAAAAAGTAATTAGGTTCATACATAACATATATAAACGTGATTTATCAATCATTACCCAATGAATTGGACATATATATGGGACCCACCGGTCACATAATAAAAATCATATACATGAGCTCCTCATGATCATAAACATTCATCATTTCAAAACCAATGAAATGAAATAGGTATTATAATCATGTGATCATATCATAACATATGAAAACTAGAAAGGTTTCATTATCATTTTGTTATTTCACAACCTATAAAAATAAGTGTTTTTCGTAATAATTTTACCATAATATAACTCATGTAAGAGAAATGGGATTCATAAACACCATTCCAAATGATACATAAACCAATAAATGAAAGAATAATATTGGCCTCCTTACATATTATCCCAAGTTAATAATTATCTATACACAATGAACTCATCTTATATGGATAATGAATTTGAAATATCACTTAGAGAATTTCATAAGGAAAATAAGCATTCATTGAAAATATTATTTTAAGGTATAAAAAACTTTCCACGTCATTTTCTTTGAAAATAAAATAAAAAATGTATGAAGTCAGATTTAAACAATCATTTAATACATTTCTTGAGAAACATATCCTATATGAATTGGAAACAAATTTTTAAATCATAACACGTTTTGACACGTTTTTCTTTGAAAATAATCATTAAAATATATAATTTAATATTTAAACGCAAGTTTAATAAATTTTTAAAACATTAAGAATTTTTAAAATTGCATTCATGGAATATCAATTACCAAATAAAATATTTATTAAAAATTTTGAAACAAATTTCATTTTAAAATATTAATTTAAAAGTATAATGGAATCATCAACGAATCGAGTTTTCAGGAAAAAATTCCATACATAAAGTATACATAAAAATAGATATTCCATTAATATTTTCATTATTGTATAAAAGAACCTTAATCAAAAAAATGACAAAGATATTACTTTTAAAACCATATTTCAAAACTGTAAAACATGGTTAAAACTATTTCGAAAATAATAATATAATAGTACAAATGTTTTGAAATCATTTTTAGGAAACATGGTTTTCGAATAAAATAAATTTGTGACTGAAGATAGTTATAAAATATAATTTTCATAAAAACATTTTCTAAATTATCTTATATAACAAATGGCGAAAAAATGGTACCATTAATTGAATATATCATTAATAACTAATTAATAAAATAATTCATGAGAATTTTTTAGATTGGGATCATAAGACATCATCAATGGAAGAATAATCCTAAACAATCTAGATAAATGATTTGACTGTAGTAATAGACTTTTACAAATTTGGTAACATTGAATCATAAAAAGCATAAAGTAATTACATAAATAAAACATAAAATATCATGATAATGAAATATTTCATTATTTTAAATGTAAAATGTGTTTAATATTCACTTCATGAAGCAATATAGTTTAATTAATTAACATACATCTCAATGAAGACAAATTATGAAAAAACTCCTTTTTAGATTTGGTAAATTTTGAGCTACACTCCCATGAAAGTGATATAAAAAATGGATATGTAAATAAAAATTAATTTTATGTGTATGAAACATGAAATACGTCAATTTTATTTCAATACACTAATGGAAATAAATACCTGTTGAATATTACATGTGTCTTATAGAATTAAAAAAAAGTGATAAGGGAATCCATTACCTTAAGTCTTGACTTCCTACATACTCATTGAAAACTATTATATAACAAATATATGTTTACTGTAGATATATCATAGAAATATATTCTTATATATCTTACTATATATGGTTTTACTATTTATATTACATGTTAATTTACAATTCCTTGTCAAATTATTGTTTTGGGTAATAACCACATTGTTTTTCATACATGTTTTGAAGTGTTGTTCTTGGTCCTATTAAATAGATAATTATATAATAATATATATAATGATATAAATTTTATAAATAGAATAAATTTTCATTATATATGTTTTAATATTAACCCATAAAATTTAGGTATAAAAAATATATATATATCGTTCTTGGAGACGGTAGGTCGTACGTATGCTTGAATGTTGATTCAGTTATCTTGTCCTATTGAATGAATAAAAGTAAATGATATATATTTATATACTATTAAAACTATAGAAAAATTATTTCATAAATATTTCACATATATTTATTAAAAAAATCTTTTATATTTTCTCTGTAAATCATTAATTAATCACATCACTTCATAAGGTTGAAGTTTGTCATAAACATGAACGATACTCTTATCTTCCGATAAAATGGAAAGCATGAAGTTATATATTATATAAAAATTAAAAAAATCTTAATAAATTCATATATATCATATATAAACTATAAATACATAATTATTCCAAACCATGAATGGATCTAATGGAATAATGAGTGACATCAGTTCGTGAGGCGGTAGTCTACTGTACACATAAACGATGCTTGTGTATACCATTTGATGGAAGAGTTCAATGTTGCAGGTAATAATATTAAAATCAAAGAATTATAGAATATTTAAGATACTTATGTTTTTATATAAAATGATACAAAATTAATTCAATGGGGTTTAGGAAGAAATAAATCAAAAACCACAATTGATTAATGTTACCTCATCTTTGAGAATCTCCTTTCGGTTTTCACTAAAGGACATCATTGGTTGGATTTATTCCCAATCTAAGGATTATAATATAAAAATAGTGAAGTGGTGAGTTGATTTTTTTAGGATTTGGAAGATCAAAATTTCTTGATTGTTGTGAATAATTTAGGGGGTGAGTGCCCTTTTATAACGAAGGAGAAGTGAAATTCTTGTAATTAGAAAAAGGTAAACACTACTGGGATGTCTTAGTTGCATCTATTTTATCTAATAATAATCCATTTTTTATAAAATATAGTATAAAAACGAAATATGAACATAAAAGTGGTTTTTTGTTCATGTTTTTTCGTTATTTCTCCTTAATCTTAATTTTTAGTCCCATTCTAAAATCATTTTTCTTCTAATCATCATGATTACATTTAACTATTTTTACTAATCATGGTGGAAAAAATTATTTATCGTTATTTGAAATTAGATATAACTCAAATATAAAATTTAAATCCATTTCTAAAAATTTCAATTATATAAATAGAAAAGGTAATTTAAAATTACTCCAGTTGGCGATACGAGACAATGGGTCTTGAATGTGAACACGTAAAAAAGTTAGAAATGTTTTTATATCCAATATCATTGTTAAATTGATAAAAAAACTAAATTGGATTAATAGTTTTAATATTTATATAATTATACTTTATATATTATTTAAAATATATTTCATGTTTATAAATAATTCAAACAAAAAGGCCATGTTCAATTAAGATTTAGTATATTCTTCTATTTATCTCAAAATAAAATAATTCCAAAAAAGAAAAATAATTAACTCTCAATAATTTTGATGTTTGAATATAAAAAATAAGTTTTTTTTAGAATAGTTTTTTTTTTAAAAATTCATATTTAGTTTTAAAATAAGAGTACCATTGAAATAAAGTATTATTATCTTTTAAAAAATACATATTTTTATATATAAAATTGGATTTATTCTCATCTCTTTCCTAGAAAACAAGGAATATGAATGCTAAAAATATGATTTAATATATTATATTTATAATTCATTAAAATCAATCTTCAAAAATGTTTTAATAAAATTTATTAATATTATATTTTTTCGGAATAGAAAAATAGATTTTCAAAAAAATAATTTCAATATTTTAAAATATTTCTTACATTCTTTTCTAATTAATTTATTTCCAAAGAATTCATTTTATAAACGTGAATAATTTTTTTTTCATAATTTAGTTATTCCTTTCATACTCAAAATTAAAATGGATTAGTGATAACTATATTAATATTTTAATAATAAAATTAATCATATATTGTATTTTGGTGTAACTCATTCTTGGGTATAATGAAAGCTATCAAAGTAACTCGATGTTTCAGGTACAATAAGTCAAACATAGTGTTGCATGTACCACATGGTAAACCTGCACTATCATATATATCATGATTAACATTGTTTAGAGTTTATTTAAATCCATTAAAAAAATTAATTTATTCTAAAAAAATCATGAAAACTCAATGTGGTACATTCTACCCACCTTAAAATGAATTATTTCATGAAATTCAGCTTGATCATCCAAGGTTTAATACTTCGAATAACTACAAATAAATGAAAAAAATCACATTAAAAATTAAATTTGAAAACATAATAATTTCCTAATGATACTGATAACAAGGATTCATCTTTGGAGAACATATGAGAGAAGTGAAAAAAATGTTCATATAAGATAAAAATAACACCCAATTAATAGTAGAGAGTGATAGATAACATAGTTTGGAGAAACATAATGATCAAAAATCCATAAACCAACGATACTTTAAAAAGGTAATTGATATCATTAAAGATGATTATAACCAGACATCCTTTTATATCAATACCATTTTCCTACTGTTGATGAATTTTTACTAGAAGATATTCCTACTTGAATCCATTCGATTTCATAAGCACAATGTCCCCATTTATTTATTAAATAAGAAATTATCTTACAAAAAAATTATTTGAATAATTGGTTCATCATTCTACTAATAGAATATAAAATGTGATTCTATTATTCCAGAATCAATGTAGAAGGATGTAATCACAGGAAATTTTAATAAAAGATGAAAAATAATGATTTTATATGGATTATTTATATGAAATTAAAAAATAATTAGGTGAGATTAATAATGAACTAGTTGTCCTTTTTTATATATTATGATATCATAATCTTTCCTATTTCCATTTTCCATAGAGGTTATTGTGGCTTTTAATCCATATTAGCCCTTGGATTGGGGAATTTTCTAGAATAATTCCCAAAATACATTCAATTGAAACAGTAAAATATGAGAGGTGAATTATTTTGAGATCTCTCTCCATTAATTTCATTGACTGGCCACTTCTTATCACTTATATATTCATTTATCAATTTCTAGGATTCCCACACATGAAATACCTTGTTGCTTCCTTCTCTCACTCACCTATGTGGTCATTCCCATATTTTTTGAACATAATAGTATGTAAAGTCTTCTTCCCTCTATGTGATATATCATTAGATTTTCCATGGAACCCCAATTTCCATTCCATATTTCTAGAATGGTTATGGTTTCTAGAATCCATTTAAAATTATAGAGAACATCAAATGATTTCTTTATTGCATCCAATGTAACTTATAGATAATTCCAATTGTATATTTGGTTTCAAGGAACAGAAGAATTAGAAAAACATACATCCAGGATGAATTATAATACTAAAAAACTACCTTATAAGTCTTTTAAAATTTTCTTCAAATACACTGAAGGATTCATCATCCCACATCATAAGCTATAAGAATTCATTCTATATTTTTTCGAAGAATACATGGAATTTACTAAATAAATAATATTATTTTAAACTCATCCAACTCCATGGAGTCAATTTATTCTTATTTACTTTTATTATAAATAATATTCCATTATTGATTTTCCTCATCTTCCAAATGGTAAAACCCTATAGTGAATTTTTCATCCACTGGACTCTAGAGAATGGAAAATATATTTTTAATTGTATGGATCAATTTCATTGTATCTGATACATAAAAATAACCATGTAAAGAAGGTTCTTGTTTCCCCATTAAGTACTTAACAAAACAAATTCCCACCTTATTTAATTTGGATGTTCACCATGATTAATATATTTAGAAATATTTTGGATTATAGAAATGTTTTTCTCATTTCATCGTCCATTACATTCGATGGCTCAAGAGGAAAATAATTTCACTTTTCATTTCATTCCACATTAATATTACTTCTTTGGGTTCCATCCACTCACTAAAACCAAAAAAGGGTGTGAGTAACAGTAATCATGGGGGAAAACCACATAATCAAAAAAATCATGTATACGGGGTATAAATCATAGCACCCACATTTTAATATATGACACCTTAGGTACATCCTAGTATATTCATGGTCATAATCTACTAAAATGCTTTAGAATGTTTCATAAATATTTTGAGAATATGTGTAGCATATCCACCAAGAATGTAAAAGTAGGTGTCAAGAAATATCCATTGTTGTGAACTAGTTCATGGTCAAGTAGACCTCAATATAATGTTTTTGGGGTTTTTTAAACCTAGGTAATTGTTGGTCAAAGTGGACACTCAAGAGGGGGGTGAATTAAGTTCCAATAAAAATTATGTTAAAAATATTTCTCTAAAAATTCCCCAATTTACAAACAAAGTTAAACTGTAGTGAATTTATACAGAGTGTAAATATTTAATTAGTTTCCCAAAGATTGATTATATCTCAGTGAATTTAATCTGAAGATTAAATTGACTTTTGAAACTAACTTACTAGTTTACAATAAGTATAAAGACTTGCTAATTTAACTATCATAGTAAAATTAAAAAATTATATTTCAATGTAGTTAGCAGAGGAATATGAAATATATAAAGTATACTTATGACTTAATAAAAAATGCATAGCAGATGTAACCAAGATGTTCAGTATCATACTGAGACTTAGACTTCTTCAGACAATTTATATAAATTGATCCACACCCTGGATTGGGGTAAAAAAAATTACAATACTGTCTAGGTCCAAAGACCTCTACCACAATTCTACGTGGGAAAACAAACAATAGCTTATAGATGTCTAGGTCTTACTCAACCTCTACCACTATCCACAGTGGGATACAAGGATGTTATAGATGTTGAATGAGGATTTTAGAATCCTCCAGCTTAGCTCAGGAGACAGTGTGTGTGTAAAATAAACAGGGTACACACACTGCTCGAAATGTAAATGGAAGAATCACTAAAGTATGTGTGAATGAGTTCAGAAAAGCTTTAGTGATTGGCAGTGTAGCTTTGGACCTGTTTGATTTTTCAGAAAAGCTTCTGAGTCATCTGGTTTTTTTATGAAAAACGGAGTATCATTTTCTTCCTTGGTTCCAGGTTTTGTTAATCAGCCCGAGTGCATGAAGTGTTTGTTGTAGTTATTCACACAAGATGGAGCTTGTGGTTTCCTATATAATGAGTCGCTTCGAGTATGTCTAGTGTTCTTGGAGTATGGATGTAGCCTTGAGTTAATTGACCATGTTTGAATGCTGTTGAGCCTTTTTCTTTTTCACCTTCGTGTGCCTTCTTAGTTCCTTGATTCTCTCTCCTTCATTCCTTTTTTTCTTCACGGTCTTTTTCCTTCCCTTTATAGCATTCATCTCCAGTAAAAATGAATGATTACTTTTTTCATGGGTACTAGGTACTATTCCTAGACATGACAACATATATCATTAAATAACGTTAACTGCATTAAAAACATCAAATCTAATAGTTAACTTAATAAATAAATAGTATTGAGAGTATAGAGTTGGACTAGTTGGTCAATCATTAGTAGCCTTATGTTGGTAGATGTGTACGATGGACTTTGTATAGCAGTGACCTTCTATTGGTATCTCTTTAAACTTGTATCGGTAGCTCTTTGCATCGGTAGCTCTTGGTATCAGTAACTCCTTATATCGGTAGACTTACTCTAATGGTAGCTCCGTAGACATGTTTTATCGGTAGCTCAATTCTGTCCGTAATTGTCTGTATCGATACCTTTCTTCGTTTCGATGATTATGTGTATCGATAAACTTATGCACATCAGTAGATCTATTCTGTACTATCAGAAGACTTGTTCTATTGAAAGCAATCTGCATTAGTGACCTTGTTCTATGATTACCAGTGGACCTGTACATATCAGTAGCTCTGTACATATCGGTATCTCTGTACATATCGGCAGCTCTATACATATTGGTGATCTTATCATATTGGTGACTCTGTCTATCGGTAGACTAAGTCTATTGGTAGGCTATGTACCTGTAGCTCTGTATTAGTAGTTATACGCAGATCAGTGACTTAACAAATCTGTTTTATATAAAACATATCTGATTTGGTTAGAATTACTTCAGAACTCATACACACATGGATTAACATTGATTATCATATCTCAAACACTATTTTAATATTATTATCATCTTGATAATAATATATCATAGATTGAGAGAATTTGAATATAGATAAACATTAATTGGTATTATCAAAATATGTGAAAGCATAATTGGGATTATCAAAATAGGAGAGGTCAACAATCTCGCCCTTTTTGTTAATCAAAACTTATGATACTATAGTTTTAAGAAAAATGAGTAATTGAATCATAGGATATATCATTAAATGCAATTATCACAGAGAAAATAGTATGTTATAGAACATAATGTATCCGAGGTAGAGTTAAATGAAATGATATCAGAGGGGCAAAGCATGGTAGCTTTTCCTTTGATAATATTTCTCCCCCTAGCTGAATATTTTCCCTCTTTGATACTTTGATAATATTTCTCCCCCTTTTTGATAATAAAAAAGTGGGAAACAACAAAGAGAAGAGAAAAAAATGATAAATAAAAGAAAGACACTTGTATTTAATGTTGCAAAAAGATTTATAGAAAGAAAACAAAATACAAGGGATTCCTAACAAATATCATAGAAACTTGTTCAATCCACATCCTCAATGTGATATTTCCCTTTGGATCAGTAGAGGATTCAGGTGGTGTAGATGCAGGTGATGGTTTAGGAACACCAGAGATGATCACTGGAGGTTGAGCCACTGACATTGTTCATGGCCTCTACGGAGGAGTTCTTTGAGTGTTCGTAGGTGTGAGGCTTTGAATGGAATGGGCAGGAGTCATCTGAACAGAAGAGGCATTAGAGGCAGAGGCAGGTAAAGCCGGAGGTACAATCACTGGCCTAGCATCAACATGCAAAAAAGGTAGCAAAATATTTCTGAAATCCATAATTATTCCTCCTCCTCTCTCCATATCAGATATGAAATCATCCGTGTTCTCCCTGAATTTTTCCAAGGCTATAGTCAATTCCCTTAGCTTTCTAACTTGTTCTTTAAAAGCTTTAGACACTGGAGGAATCTTCATATTTTATAGCATGATAATGAAGTTATTGTTGAGGTGGTGCTTGGAATAATCCTTTTGGAATTAGTATTCCACTTTGTCTTTCACTTCCTTATGAGAGGCAGAAGCTTCTCTCATAAAGTCTTGGACTATCTTCAGTATTTTTATAGCTGAATCACTAGTAGAAATCACAACGTTTCTCAGGTCGGATGAGTCCACAGAACCACTGGTTGAAGCTGAACCAAGCCCCTCCTTCATCAAGGCTTGAATCTGATCCAAATCTACTGAAGGTCTAGAGGCAACAGAACCAATAGAAAAAGATACAAGTTCCTTGATGTTTTTGGTCAACCCACTAATAAGATTTTGGACTTGGGAATCCTGGGTTTTGACATGATATTTCATGGAGGTTTTGAAACCTTCAAACACTGATACCATCTAGGTTATAACACTTCTGACATAGGCTAAGTCCTTGTCTCCTTGGGATTTTGAACTCATGTAAAAGTCTAAAGAGATAACAAATTTTTTTAGAGATTCAAGATCCGCTTGCAGTCTAGATAGTTGAGTTTGGAAAGATGTAACTTCTTCTACTATTTCTTCCAAAAAAATTGACATATTACAACCAACATAGAGTTCAAAATAGTTTTCTTAATTACTCATCTCTTCAACAAAACAGTTCTTCAACTCAACAACTGAGGCACTAAAAGACTCTTTCAGCTCTTACGTTAAGGATTTGAGATCATCCCTGGTGATCATATCAGCAGGTGAAACTGCCACAGGTACTCATTCAGATGCTAAACTGACCACTGAGTCAGTCATGATAGATTGAATTGATGATACCATAGAAACTTCCATCTTCTTTACCTCTTCCACAAAACTGTTCTTATGATTTTTCTTCAAATAATCCAGATCCTGCACTCTGACCACATCTTCAGGTAACAACTCAGTCTCAACATCATAAATAATCTTTGGTATATTGAATGATTCCTCATTATCATAATCAGGATAGTCTAATCCACAAACAAAAAAACCTGGGTCTTCTGCCCAATCCTCAATATCAACAGCCACTAAATTACCTCAATACTTGGTTTGATACTCCCCCTCAATGGGTGCATTCCCATGTACAACAAAGCATTTTCAGTAGGTCTTTCTTCCTAAAGTGAATCGTCTACTATCAATTCCATCTCTGCAACAGAAGGACGGTCCTCTGGATTAGGTAAAAATCCTTCCATTTCTCCTTCCACATCCTTAACAGGCACAACTGAGCTTCCAATTAATGGACTCAGACTTAAGTAGATAGAATCACATGCTTCATGTTCATTCTCCTTTTCTTCTTTATTCTCAGGGGCTAGCTGGTCTTCATCCTCAGTAGGTGTCTCTTCTTATACTAAGGCTTCCATTACTAAAGACACAATTTCAGCAAAAGGACTTTGAGGTAAGTCCGGATCCCTTCCATCATCCATTGAAGTCTCTTATTCTTCAGTCTCATCATTGTACTCCAGTTCTTCATCATTAGGTCATAGACCTGGATCCCTCACATCCTTAGGTCTTGAAGGATGATCCACAGGATTGAATTTTTCATACACCTTCTTGTCATCATTAACCCACTCTCCTCTCCATGGGATCCAATTTATCTTCATGTATTTGTAGACTATGGTTGTGATACAAAAATTACCACTATCTCATCTAGAGACTCAGCTACCCCTTTCACTATGATCATCATTCAGATCAACTTGGAAAAGAATAAGGAATTAGTCTTTGATTTTGGATTTGTCATGTCTTCCATTTGAATCATCTACAATCTGCACAGATTCACTTTTAAACAATGTCTCAAGAGATGCAGAAGATAGATATCCTGATATCTGAAAATCAAAAAGTCCCCACACCTTCGTATTAAGACTTGTTGAACAAATTTGACCAGAAATCTGTTCTCTCCATCCATTTCAGCAGCTAGCACTTGTCTTTTATTTCAATAACCATTGATCTCCTCCAAATCAGTCTCATAATCGAATATATCACTTGTAGGTGGTATAGCTTTCGAAACATATCCAGATACACCTTTTTGTGGAACCTTCAAGAATTCAGCACACTCAGCAGATGAAAAGGATATCTCCTTTCCATTCACAAATGAAATCACCTGGTTCTCATTTTTAGATTTCTCAAAGATCACAAACTCATCAAATTGTTTCACTAGCTTCGGATAGTAAGGTCCATTGTTGTTAAAAAAGCAATCTACCCACTTTTGATCTTCCAGCACTTCGAGCAGTAATGATTTTTTTAGGAAAAAACGATTCCACGCACAACTCTTTTTCAAACACAAAAACTTTATTCTACAAATAAGGATTCACTTTCCACCTACCTGGCCAAGTTTTACAAACACAACCACTTCCTTCTGGCTCGGACTTCTTCTTCTTTGCTTTCATCTCATTAGTGTCATCTTTGATGGTAGCGAGTTTGGTTTTTTCCATCTCTAGTTCAAGGGATTTACGGTTTTCGAGAGATTCGGGAGCTATGGTTTGAGGTTAAAGGGTTTGAGGCTCAGTGGATTGAGAAGTATCTAGGAATTTGTCTTCATCATTTAGGAATCATAAAATAAATAAATAATATGAAATAAAGAAAAAACGATTCAGATTCTGGTGGAAGACAGAAGTTAAAAACATCGCACTCATTAGTAGGGTTTATCAGTGAGAATCCCAATCATTGAGGTCCATCGGTGAGGTTACATCGGTTTGGATACATCGGTGAGGTTACATCGATGAGGTTACATCAGTGATGTTACATCAGTGAGGATACATCGGTGAGGTTACATCGGTGAGGTTACATCGATGAGTTATTCACATCGGTGAGGTTACATCGATGAGTTATTCACATCGGTGAGGTTACATTAGTGAGGTAGCTACTGATCAAGGTTAATAATTCCCAACTCATGCCTAATGTTACTTAACCTATCTGAACTCAATGGTTTAGTGAAAATGCCAGCTAATTGATGTTCAGTACAAATAAATTCAAGATTAGTATCACCCTTTTGGTAATGATCTATCAAGAAATGGTGCCTTACATCAATGTGTTTGGTTATTGAGTGAGACACAGGGTTCTTCGAAATGTTTATTACACTAATATGATCACAGTTGATTGAAACATGCTTAAAAACATATCCATAGTCCAAAAGAGTGTGTTTCATCCATAGAATTTTTCCGCAGAAACTACCAGCATCTATGTACTCTGCTTCGGCAGTTGACAAAGCTACAAAATTCTACATATTACTAAACCAAGATACTAATGATTTTCCCAATAAATGACATGTTCCAGATGTTCATTTTCTATCCAACATGCAACCGGAAAAGTGAACATCTGAATAAATCATTAGCTCAAAGGTTTTTCATTTTGGGTAAAACAAACCAAAGATTACAGTGTGTTTAAGATACATAAAAATTATTTTAACAGCAATAAAATGAGATTATTTTGGATTATATTGAAATCTTGAACACATAAATACACTAAACATAATATCTGGTCTACTAGCACTATGGTAAAGAATGATTCCAATCATACCTCTATAATTGGTTTGATCTACTAGTTTCCCAGTTTCATCTGCATCCAATTTACAGACTGTACTCATAGGAGTATCACATTCCTTAATACTATCCAAACAAAAAAGTTTTAAAAGATCCTTTTTATATTTAATATAATTCAAAATAATACCATTTTCATTTTGAAAAACATGAAATCCAAGAAAATATTTGAGTTCTCCCATTCAACTCATTTCAAATTCATTATTCATACTCTTTGAAAAATTAGTACATAAAGAATGTTTAAAAGATCCAAAAATAATATCATAAATAGAGATTTGAACTATTAAAACATCATTAGAAATTATTTTAATAAAAAGGGTTCGATCAGCAATCAGTTTAGTAAAACTTTTTGAAATAAGAAAATTACTAAGTCTATCATACCAAGATCTTGGAGCTTTTTTTAAACCATATAAAGCATTAGAAAGTGTGAAAATTTTATTTGGAAAATGAGAATTAGTAAATCCAGGTGGTTGTTCAACAAAAACATGTTCAACAGTAATACCATTTAGAAAAGAACTTTTGACATCTATTTGATATAATTTGAAATTCAGATGAGAAGCATAGGCAAGTAAGATCCTAATAGCTTTAAATCTAGATAATATGGCAAAGGTTTCCTCATACACTATTACTTCCTCTTGACTATATCCTTGTGCAACTAACCTAGCTTTGTTTCTATCTAAGACTCCTGACTCATCAACTTTGTTTCTAAAAACCCATTTCATGCATATTGTTGAAGTGTCCTTGGGTCTGTCAACTAATTCCTAGACATTGTTTCCTTCAAATTTATTTAACTCTTCTTGCATAGCCATTACAAAAAATTCATCATTGATTGCATCATTGATATTTTTAGGCTCTAGCTATGAATGAAAGGCTTGATGTTCAACCAGGTTTCATAAAGAAGCTCTAGTATGTGTGCCTCTATCAAGATTACCAACAACAACATCCAATGAATGATGCTTTAGAATCCTAGTTGATTTAGTAAAAGTAGGGCTAGAAATTTTTGGTTCATCTCTATGTTCATGTTTTATAATATTAGATTCTGGAATATGACCATAACTAGAATTTTTTATAGTAGGTTCTTTAGTTTTATCATTAAAGTCCAGAACAGTCAAATCTTCTTCATGATTTTGAAGAGAGGTTTTAGGATCATGTGGATCAGTTTCATCAAAATTGATGTGAACAGATTCTTCCAGACATTTGGCCCATTTGATAAAGACTCTATAGGCTTTATTAGTTAAATAATAACCAAGAAAACTTCCCTCGTCACTTTTAGAAGCAAACTTGTCCATATTAGCCTTTGTATTGAGAATAAAAACATTCCAGCCAAAGACTCTGAAGTAACTAACTTCGGGTTTTCTATTATTCCATAATTAATAAGGGGTCATTTTAAGATAAGATATAATTATGACTATATTAATAATATAACAAGCTGTATTCAAAGATTCAGCCCATAAATAAATGGTAATTTCATACTCATTAAGCATGGTTCTTGCTATTTCTTTAAGGGTTCTATTTCTTCTTTCTACTACACCATTTTATTTAGGTGTCCAAGGGGCAGAAAAGTAATGACTATAGACATTTTGTGAGAAATAAGATTAAAACTCGTGATTTTCAAACTCACGGCTATGATCACTTCTTAGGGTCTTAATCTTAATTTCACTATGGTTTTCTACATACTTGGAGTATTTAACAATGTAAGAACAAGCTTCACTTTTGTGAGCTAGGATGTATACCCAAGTATATATAGAAAATTCATATACTCAGACATAGACATAGTACTTCCCATTTAAACTAGAAACTCTATAAGGTCCAAAAAAATCCATGTGAACCAACATGAGAGGTTGAGAAGTTGAAACTTCTTTCTTTGATTTAAATGAATCTTTATGTTTCTTTCCCTTTTGACAGGGATTACAAACTTTGTCATTTGGGGATTCAAGTAAGGGTAGGTCTTTAACCAAGTTCTTACTAGTCATTTTTCTATGTGAATGTATGTTTCAGTGTCCTAATCTTCTGTTCCATAGCAAAGATTATTTATAAAAATCATTTAAACAAGTAACATTTTTCTTAGCTAAAGAATTCAGATCAACAGCATAAACATTTTCAATTCTTAAAGAAGAAAATACTAAAACATTCTTTAAATTAAAAACATTATAAGAATAATTTTAAAATATAACATTAAATCCATTATCAAATAATTGGTAAATACATTAAATATTGTATTTAAGTCCATCAACAAAAAAAATTTAGAAATTAAAACTGAATTAGTGTTGCCAATCTGGCCTAGGCCACTGATTTGTTCTTTTAGAGTTATCAAAAAATATGACATAACCTCCATCAACTTTTATTAAGCTTTTAAAGAATGTGTAATCTCCATACATGTGCCTTGAACATCCACTGTCCAAGTACCATGCCTTCTTTTGAGAACTCTTCAGGATGGTCTCCTACAAAATAGGTTTAAACAGAAAATGATTTTGGTACCCAGATATTCATGGGTCCAGAAAGGTTAGAAATCAAAGCATTAGGTACAAAGATTTTTCTTATGGGTATCAAATAATTTACAGAATCAATAAATTTTTAATTATAAACTTTATTTGATCTATAACCATATGGATATCTAGTTGAGGCATATGAATTTCCAGAATAAGAATAAGAGTAATTTTGTGCAGATTTAGGAATAAATCAAGTTTTAGTGAATTGTCTCTATCCAGGTTGGTATCCCAATCCCGTAGTGTACTTTGGTGAAACTTGTTTACCTAAAATTTGAGTAAGTGTATCTTTTCCCATTGTAAACTTTTCTAAGTCCTTTATATGTTTCTCATGAGATATTTTCAGTTCAGTATTTTCCTTCAATAGTTGAGCATTATTTTCCTTTTCAATATCAAAATCAGATTTAACATTGGCAGTGAGAGCATGTTGTTTCTTTAATGACTTATATTTGACTTTAAGTACATTACATGTTTCTTCTAGCATATTACAATATTCCAACAGTTCAGCCTTAGAAATATTTTTATCATTATCTGAATCACTGTTATTTTCAGAATAATAATCATTTAGAACAATTGAAATAGGTACCCCAGATATGTTAGTCATGAAGCACTTGTTGGCATGATTCTTTTCAGAATCATTAGCCTCTGATTCAGTTGTGCTGTCTTCTGAAGCACTCCAAGTAGCTTTCATGAATTTCTTGTACTTCTTGTCCTTATAATCATATTTTTTTTGAATTTTAATTTTGGATAGTCAGCCTTGAAGTTTCGTTTACTCTTGCATTCATCGCAGACTATATCATCTTCCTTATCAGATTTATTCCAATCCTTCTTCTAATGACCCTTGTTGTCATACAATACTTTATAGTTAGATTTTCTGAAGAATTTATACTTCCTATAAAACACCTTTAATCTCCTAGATATTTGAGCAATTTCCTCATCACTCTCTGAATCCAAATCTACACTCAATGAACATTCATTAGGTACATGTATTTTATCCATGTTTTTTCTCTTTGAAGCAGTAGACTTGAATGCCACGAATTTCCTTTTATGTTCACCATATTCTTCTTTATTCACCTTTAGTTCCTATTCATACATAATTAGCTTACCAATGAGTTATTTGATAGGCAAAGCTCCAATGTAACATGATTATCCGATTGAAATAGAAGTGCCCCTCCATCAGTCTGGTAGACATCACAAGAATCTCATGATTTGTTCCTTTGCTGGAACACCATTTCCATGTGAGCTCATAGTATTGACAATCTCATTGAACCTAAGATACATGTCAAAAATAGGTTCATCAGGTCTCATCTTGAAATTATAATATTTAATATTATAGGTATTCATCCTCATTTCTTTAACATTGGTTGGGACTTCATGAGAAACACTCAAAGTATCCCATATTTCATAAGTAGTTTTACAAGAAAAAATTCTATTGAACTCTTTATCTTCTAAAGAAATATATAGGGCATTCATATTGTTACAATTATTATTGTAGGCAGTCTGTGTAGGTTTATCTCAAGTTGTTCTGTCATTTTCTGGAATTTTATATTCAGACTCAATAGCAGTCCAGATATCAAAACCCATACTTTTTAAATGTATTTTAATTTTCAACTTCCACTGAGCATAGTTGGTACCATTAAATAATGGTGGAATTTTAGTAGAACAACCATCTAGTATATTGTCCATAACATGATTTTAGAAAATATATTAAAAAGATAAAATTTAGAACTAACAGAAATTTATGATTTCTAAAGATGTAACTAAAATCACTGTGGGAAAACAGAATGTTTTGAAAATATTGAAAAACAACAACCATCCTCAGATACAAAATGTTGGTCATAGTGGACACTCAAAAGGGGGGGTGAAATGAGTTCCAATAAATGTTTCTGGTAAAAAAAATTCCTTTAAGATCCCCCAATTTACAAAAAAAAGTTAAACTGTAGTGAATTTATATAGAGTGTAAATGTTCAATTACTTTCTCAATGATTGATTAGATCATAGTTAATTTAATCAGAAGATTAACTTGAAATTCAAAACTAACATATTGGTTTACAATAAGTATAAAAACTTGCTAATTTAACTGTCAATGTAAATTAAAAACAAATTATATTTCAAAGTAGTTAGTAGCGGAATATGAAATTTATAATGTATACTTATGTCTTAAACTAAAATATACAGCAGATGTAACCAAGAGGTTCAGTCTCAATCCGAGACTTAGCCCTCTTCAAACAATTTATATAAATTGATCCACACCCTAGATCGGGGTAAAGAATAGTACAATACTGTCTAGGTCCAAAGACCTCTACCACAGTTCTACGTGGGAAAACAAAAAACAACTCATAGTTGTCCAGGTCTTAATCGGCCTCAACCACTATCCACAGTGGTATACAAGAAAGTTATAGAGGTTGAATGAAGATTTCTTAATCCTCCATCTCAGATCAGGAGATAGTATGTGAGGTAAATAAACATGGTACACACACTGATCAAAATGTAAATGAAATAATCACTAAAGTAGGTGTGAATGAGTTTAGAAAAGCATTAGTGATAGGCATTGTAGCTCTGGACTCATTAAATTCATCAGAAAAGCATCTGATCCATTCTCTTGTATTTGTCTTAAAAACAGAGTATTGTTTTCTTCCTTGGTTCCTGGTTCAGCTTATCAGCCTGAGAGCGTGAAGTGTTTGTTGTAGTTCTTCATTCAAGATGCAGCTTGTGGTTTCCTCTAGAATGAGTGGCTTCAAGTATGTCCAGTGTTCTTGGAGTATGGATGTATCCTTGAGTGAATTCACCACGTTTGAATGATGTTGAGCCTTTTTCTTTTTCACCTTCGTGTGCCTTCTTAGTTCCTTGATTCTATCTCTTTCATTACTTCTTTTTTGCACATTTTTTTTCCTTCCATTTATAGCTTTCATCTCTGGCAAAAAGGAATGTTTAATTTTTTCCATGGGTACTAGGTATGGTTACCTAAAATGCCAATAGATATCATTAAATAACATTAACTACATTATAAAAATCAAATGTATATGTTAGCTTAATAAATAAATAGTATTGAGAGTATAGAGTTTGACTGGTTGGTCAATCATTAGTAGCCTTCTGTTGGTATATGTGTACGGTGTACATTGTATAGCAGTGACCTTCTATCAGTAGTACTTTAAACTTATATCGGTAACTCTTTTCATCAGTATCTCATAGTATCAGTAACTCCTTCTATTGGTAGACTTACAATATCGGTAGCTTGGTAGACTTCTTATATCGGTAGCTCAATTCTGTCGGTAACTGTCTGTATAAGTAGATTTCTTAGTTTTGGTGATTTTGTGTATCGGTAGACTTATGCACATTGGTAGCTTTATTCTATACTATCAGATGACTTGTTCTATTGAAAGCTATCTGCATTGGTGACCTTGTCTTATGCTTACCGGTGGACTTGAACATATCAGTAGCTCCGTACATATCGGTAGCTCTGTACATATCGGCATCTCTGTACATATCGGTGACCCAAGCTTATCGGTGACTCTGTCTATCGGTAGACTTAGTCTATGGGTAGAATAAGTACAGGTAGCTCTGTATCAGTAGCTATATGCAGATCAGTGACTTAACACATCTGTTTTATGTAAAACATATCCGATTGGGTTATAATTTCATCAGAACTCATACACACATGGATAAACATTGATTAACATTTCTCAAGGTCTATTTTAATATTATTATCATCTTGATAATAGTATATCATAGATTGAGAAAATTTTAATATAGATAAAAATTAATTGGGATAATCAAAGTATGTGAAAGCATAATTGGGATTATCAAAACAGGTGAGGTCAACAGTAACTATGTCCCAATGACACACCAACTTTTTGTATCCATAAATGGATGTGTTTCTATGAACAACATGCTATGTCCTTTCCAAAATTCCACCACATTTTCTTATACATTAACTCAGCATAAAAAAATTACCCTTAAATACATCCCCAGATATATATATATAGAAATATCCCTTGGTATCTCACTAAGGTTCTCTATTCCTTTTTTCCAAAGGAAAACTAAACCTTTCCATTGATACAGAATATAATGACCCTGGTATAACATACATGGATATTATATCATGTGTTATAAAAATTCATCACATTACAAACCCACATGCCCAAGGACCATAATATTTTAGTGCCTTTGGAAACATGGAAACATAATATTCTAACATGGTGAATGATCTTAAATGTAACCCATAATGATTTTACCTATTGTTATTCCTACTTAAAACCATTCTTCCTGACCTAGGTAAAGGAAACCTATGGAAGGGTAATATCATATTCTTTTTATGGGTAAATATGAGAGATATGTAAGAAAAACATGAAAATATGATTATGAGAACATGAGAATAAAATTATAAAACCATAGTCTACAAGTCTAAGATCAAAACACAGAGTCATGCTATAAATATTGGCGTTCAGAAGACATAAATCTTATGGTAATCAAATAACCTGAGATATGAGAGTAATAAATTAGCATATGATGTAGATTTTTGGATTTAACATCATCTTATTACCCTATGAACGTGTATAAAATAAATTAATTTTCCTCATTTTGTTAAGGACATGATATATGGTCCTCACATAATCTTATATACATGAAGTAATTCCCATTCATATCATTATGGACCTAAAAGATATGTAGGAGCATAATATTATAGACAGTAATCTGGTTCACGCTTAAAATTATGAAAATTTAATCAGGTTCAAAAATAGCATTAAAATAGTGTAATCTAGTTCACACATAACATTGTGAAAAAGTAATCAGGTTCACTCATATCATTGTGAACATGTAATCACGTCCACACTTGGCATATATACTCATGATTTATCCGTGGTTACCTAATTCATTGGTGGGAGATATAGTTTACAACTGTAACATAATGAAATTAATACACATATGTTTGAAAAAATCATAATAATTCATCATACTATTACCCATGAAATTAAATACATATCATAAATGTGACATCATATCATAACCTGTGAAAAGAGAAAAGGTTTCATAATCAATTCATCGTAGCATAATATAGGAACCCAGTTTTCCAATCATGTATAGATCCTTTAAATTCATATCTAATTCTTTATTTTAGTCCTACTATGGATGCCAAATGGGCTTGTTAAGGTCCCAATGGTTTTTGGGAGATTTTCTAAGCCTATAACCCATCTTTTTTGGGTAAACTGGAAACATTTCAATGTTGAAGCATGGTTGGCGCATGGTTTTCAGAACCATTATGATGGTCTATTTTTGGGAAGACAATATCTCATGGTTGGTGCATGGTAATGTCGCCTACCCTTGTAAGTGCCCTTTCTTTCCCAGGTACTCATGAATGGAAGGAACACTATTTGGAAAATTGTGCATCCAAACTATGGATAGGTTCATTTCCATGTAATTGTATTGTTATTCCCTAAATGATCTACTTAAGTCTTCTCCTTCCACATAATCTGAGTTTCTATAGGATTGACCTTTTCATCTTCCCAATTTGATATATTTTAAGGAATATGTTAGGTATTGAAATATCTTCTTCGTATTGGATCTTATCGAGCATCAATTCACCGCATTGGATGTGCAATGATAATTACTGGAGTCCTTTTTAGCTATTCTTCTCTTCTACTTCACTCGTCCTAGTTATTGATGTGCGAAAATTTCTTCCTTTTTCTCAGATATACTCTATTCTAAAATGAATATTATGTCGATATTAGAGTATATGGATTGTACAACCTTGTGGGGGGTGGTCTGTAACTCGTCCCTCAAGTTCATTGATTATGGAATTGTCATATAGGCCCCATTGATTCCATCAACTATTGTTTATTGAATTTATATTCCATTATTGTAGTAATTAGATTCATATGGTAATGATATTTCCATATATGTGATTAATTATTAGTGGTTATTCTGAAAACTCCATCCATCCCATGTTGGATGTTATTCCATATTTGGGGTTTTTTTTATTTGACACATTTGACCCACAGTTCAGGTGTGACATGGGTTGACCCTTCTAAGGGAAATATTTTTTGTATTAACTGGATTGATTTATATTGTGAATTGAATAATGGAAAGCACTATGTATCCTCACCACTTTTCCATCCTAAGGGATGTGATTCAAATTGGTAATTAAATGTTAAAAGTAAATTTTCCAATATACTAAGTATATGACTTGGCCGGATTAAATGTTAATGATTAATAGGTTTCTTGTTCGTACAACCCCTTACCAAATTAATGGATGGCAGCGTAATGGAAATTAATTATTGAGTATTACTTAAATGTAATTAATAAAGGTTTCAAGATACTTGTCCTTATCACACAAATAAAAGGAAAGTCTTGAACCAAATGGCCATATTGATTAATTATGTTATTATTAAAAGGTTTCAGGCTACATGACCTTATCACACTAATGAAAGGAAAGTCTTGAAGCAATTGAAATATTACATGACTTCATAATTAAAAAGAAGTTTCCTGACTCAAGCTCACCTTGGATTCTTATTAGGGAATTCCATTAGCACTTAGGAACCCCATTCTGATTCAAAGATATCGATTTCATAGTTGGAGATCCACCGAAATCCCAATCCTTTCTATTCAGGGATGTCAAATATGAAACCGCAAGATGCCTCACATGGTATTAAAGAATTTTTGGATATGGTTTTTGGATTCAGCGTTGATAAGTAGGTTCCACGGTTACTGCCCATAGGGCATGTGTCTTCTTATCCCTGTTTAACCTTGGCTGATCACCTTGTATCCAGTAGGCATCTTATTGTGAAATGCTTGGGAATATTCTACTTATATTACACTCTTACCCTAATCTTGGCTACAGTTATTACTGAGTTGGTGACCCTGGAGATATCTGTTGCATTGGTTATTACCTTGGAACTTCATTATTAAATTTCTTTACATTTTTCTTTGTCATGAAATGGAACCATTAATATTGTGAACATGTGACTTATTTAAAAACTAGTAATAATTAATTAATGTACTGGTTATGATTAGATGCTAGTCGAGGGATGAAGTGGGTACATGGTTATTTAGTTACATTGTGATGCATTACATTATATATGCATGATTCTACACTTTTAATTTTTCATTCCATGGGTAGGATGTTATAGAAACCCTTTCTGGTGGCCCACAGAGATTTACATCATACCCTCTTCGGGTGTCGTTTGTTACCCATTGTAGATTACATGAATGCATGTGTTTCTTAAAAAGAATCATATGGCTTCAAACACTTGGTTCCTTTCAATTTAGAATGGATATTGATGGATGATGATAGATACAGAGCTCGATATTCTTTGTAAAATATTGTATTTCCTTTATAATTTTGTAGAAGATGTTATGCTAGCTATCTTATATCCATGTTTTCTATTTTTCTAGATACATGATATATCATCATCTGTTTTCGCATGTTATTCTATTTATTGTTACTATTTAATTTATTTTTCGATGTGGCTTCAATTTACTTGTATTGATTTATCTATATACATAATTTCATATTTAACCACTGTGCTACACTTTTTTGATGAGGGAATTTCCTCACCACAAACACACCCTAGCCCCTCACTGCTAGTTCGTAGCCTGTGGAGTTTGGGGAGATATGCATGAGGCCATGTGTCCCACTAGTCTTGGGGCGCCTATGAAGTGGGATCTGGGTACTACTATAAATTAAGGATATTGCTACAGACATATAGCCACTTTTCTATTGGTATGTGGATATAGGGTTTTTATTTCCATGGTTTAATCAAACCTCCATCTTTATATCCATTTTATTTTGCTAATGTTGTCTTTTTTACAATCTATATCAGGCTCCTCCCCCAATCCATAACTCCATCACTATGAAACCCTCCTCCTCGATGACCCCTCATCTTCCCTCACAACGGTGTCCTCCTCCTTGAAAACCTCTCTCACAGTGGAACCCCCTATGATGATCTCTCTCATAGTGGAACCCACCTCCCCGATGACCTCTCTCAGATAAGTTCCCTCCTACCCAAAGACGTCTCTCACTGTGGCGCCCTCGTCCCCAACGACCTCTACCACAGCGGTGCCCTCCACCCCGAATACCTATATCACTGTGGTACCCTCCTCCCTGAAGAAATCTCTCACCAGGGTGCCCTCCACCCTGATGCTTCTAATAAACGCTATCCTCCACGGTATTTTATAATCATTTTATGTGATTTATTGTTGAAAATATTCAAATTGGAGAATTTTATAGTTATATGGGAAATCATGTTAGTTTCATTGTTACAATGATCATTCTTCTAAAAGTGTTCTCAACTATAGTTCTGGAAATTTCTAGGTGGGACATATCATTGTGAGGATAATGATGATAATTCATGGTTCATTTTTATTAGGATTGTATCGTAGGTTTGAAATTGAATCCATATTTAGCAAGGTTCTAGGTTACCCAATTAGAATCATGGTTCTCATGCCATGTTTTTAATGATTTTATTTAATATGTTTATTATTACATTGAATTATAATTTATTTTTATTTACCTGAATAATTTGGATTTACAACATGATTCGTTTTTATATTCATTTTCACACTTATTGGATTTATAAATAAAAATAAAATTATGAATTTTTTTTATGTAAATTTTATGATTGAAATTTTTTCTCATACTTCAATCCAGTGCTTTGAGTTTTTATTATAACAACATATTTATAGATTCTTGGTAGTATCATATAGAGTGATATCCCATATCCCATACAAAAACTCTCATGTGATTGTTGAACTAAATTTTTTATACAGTTTAACATAATATTCTATATTACCATTGGTGGTGATCTTTATCACTTTATCCTTATTTTGGAAATGATGATATTTGACAGTGACCCTGGTCATAACGACATGAATCATGGGGAATTTTAGGGTGTTTAAATTATTCATATGATGTAATATATATCGTCCACTTTTTTTTCTCACCTATTTAGTTTCTTTTGTTTCTTTTCATGTCATGTATCGCTCAATTATATTATCCTTATACAATTATGCATTGGTTTTTATTTTACTATTTTTTACTTATTACATTTTTGGATAGTTTATTATCATTTAACAGTTTGTTAAAATAGAATGGATTCCCAATTTTTTGGTATATTATGTTGATCTCCCAACAAGGGTATTTATATTGTTTATTAGATTTAATGGGTAAAATAATTCTTAAATAAAATCTATTATAACCTTGGTTCTTGACACTAGGACACAATGATCAATAAATCACTTTAGGCCCTGAGAAATTCTAGATTTGGTGAAATGGTTGGTTCTCCAAGTTTGTTTTTTTAAATTGTATTACAGCCGTCACGTTACATAGGTAGTAATGGTACTCCTATGATAGTATGATTCGAAATCTAGAGATAAGAATATGAGATTGACTAAATAACTATTTATCATACTTAAAATTGAGTTATCATGGAAATTTTGGAATTTATACTTTGAGTTTTTTTTAAATTCATTTTAGGACATTCTGATCAAATCCACTACTAATATGGGTTTTGTGAAATTTTTATGAATAGTTTTAGAAAAAATATATTAAATTTATTGAAAATGAGATGAATCTAAAGGAATTATGATTACAATATATGATGTTCTAAATAATTTATAACCATTAATTTTCCACAATATGGTTTCAAAGAGGGTTCAAATAGTTGGTGCCTGGTTTGGGAATCCTTGTAACCAAATTTTGAAATTGATGAAAACCATCTAATTTTTGAAATTTTGATTCATTATAATTTAAAATATCATTTATTTTTTAGTATTAGTTTAAATTTAATTACATAAAAGTTTTTTGATATGATGATATTGTTTCATTAAGTATTTATTATATTCGTCGACCATGGATTTAAAATTATGTGGGGAATTGGTTTCATAATTTTTTTTCTATAGGGAATTAATCTAAGAATAAACCTGATAAATTAAAATGATGGTTTTACTGATAACAGCCTATAAGAAAATCCTACAGAGGAATTTGATATTATTATGTCAGTTATTTATACTAATAGGACCTTTGGTAGTAAGGTTAGTGTGATATATCTTGTATAGTGTATTTTTCTTAATAATTTATTTAAAGGAATCAATTTCGTTTTTATAGACATCAAGTGTCTCAGAAACCTATTGAGAAAATAGATAAGACGGGATGTTTTTTATATTTTCATCATAGACATAAGACCTCCAAAATTAATTTTTAGCATATACATTGGAATAACCTTTTAAGAAATAATGATGGTCATTTATTCATGAAAAGTTACAAGAAAATATCTCGTAGAAAGATTTAAAGTGATATTCCACCAATAAATCTATCCTAAAATTATAATGGTGTCAATATTATAGAATTTCAGGACTCATGATGTGGGAAATCATTATGTGATGGAGAATTCCAATAATATTTCATTTTGTTGTAATTTTTCTCTTATATTATTTCAAATAATGTCTTAATGTTTTCAGTTCAATGTAGACTTGATTACAAAAATATGATCCATGGTTATTCTCTTATTCATACAAATATATAATAAATTTTGTTTGACATATAAATGATAAATAAAACTAATATTTGTTGAATGGATTATATTGGAAGTAAATTGGATAATATAGGTATGATCCATAGTTATTTATAGGGTCAAAAGAGGAAACATTGGTCAATTTGAAATGGATGTAGTGGGATAGTTGAATATCTACTAAAACACATTCCCATAACTAAATCCAGCTATAGACTGATGATATTTATTTTCAATCTGAGTGTCTCATACATTATACATAAAAATTTAATGTTGATATGAATACTTATTTTTTATGTGGGAAATTAGGCCACGTGAAAAGATTTTTTATTTATATTATATATTAGTGTAACAATGTTCCTTCCTACTTAGCTAAAGTCATTCAAATATATATTGTTTCATATAAGGTAGCTTGAAATATATCATAAATCTAATAATAATGAAATCATGTCATGTTTAGAGATCATTCTGGAATGAAATATTATGGTGGACAACAAATTTTGTTCTAATATTCCATAACGAATACACGTAAAATGTCGGGAACTAGACCATTGACTCTTAATGGGACTATTCTTATAGATTCATATATTTTTTTATGAACAAGTTTCCTATCATTATTTTATCTCTTCAGGAGTTTTTGATTGATTGAATTTTTAATTAGGTCAAGAGTTATATTATTTGATGTAATTTTAATAGGTTTTTATTTATAACGATTACTATATAGAGGGGGTGTAGGTGGGGGAAGTGGTGGTGTAGGTTGGGGGGAAGTTGGGGTGATGGGGGAAGGGGGTGCAGGTGGGGGTGGGTGGGCTCTGGGGGTGTAGGTGGGGGGGGGGGGGCAGTGGGGGTGAAGGTTGGGAAAGGGAAGTGGGGGGGGGGGGGTTCTGTGTAGGGGGTGTTGGGGGTGGATGAAGTAGTGGGGAAGTGTGCAGGGGGAAGGGGTGTGGGGGTGCAGGGGGATGGGGTGTTAGGAGGGAGAGAGAGTAGGGGGTGTCCCGGGGGAGGGGTTTCTTGGAGTGGGTGTCCAATAGGGGGGTTAAGGGGGTGGGGGTAGTGTCTATAGGGAAGGGGTAGAGGGGAGGAGGGATGTCCCAGAGGGGGGGGGGGTTCTCCGGTGTGTGCCCAGGGGGAGGGGACTTGGGGTGGTGGGAGTGTAGGTGGGGGGGGGGGGGGGTTGT
Source organism: Viscum album (assembly GCA_963277665.1). NCBI lineage: Eukaryota > Viridiplantae > Streptophyta > Magnoliopsida > Santalales > Viscaceae > Viscum > Viscum album. Next base: position 1,416,037,356 of record OY728141.1, on the reverse strand, counting down.
CCAGGGGAAGTAAACTAGGGTTTGTTCAGGGGGAAGGGGATAGGGGCAATGTACATGGGGTGTTTTGGGTGGTAGAGAGGGGGGATGGGGCGTGGGGGTGCAGGGGGAGGGGGGATGTCTAAGTGGGGGGGGGGGGGGGTGTACAGGGGGTGTCCAATGGGAGAAGGGGGATGGGGGTAGTGTGTAAGGGTAGGTATGGGGAATGGGGTGTTGTGGTGCATGGGGGGGGGGCTGCAGGGGGGTGGTTCAAGGGCTGTCTAGTGGAGTGTCCAGGAGGGAGGGGGTAGTGGTGGGGGTGGGGGCTATCCAGGAGGGGGTCGATGGGGCTGTCTAGGGGAGTGTCCACCTATATTTGTTTGTATATGATGAAAATTTATTTTTTCCTAATAAGAATCATGCACGTGCTCTCACACACACATTTAAAACCCTATCCATACAGCCAAACAAACAACACTTATTTTATAAGACATTTTCAAAAGTGATCATTGATATGTGCTATAAGTAGTGCTATCAAATAGATCCTTAATGATATTCCCCCCACCTCAACTTTTTATGTACTGCTTAAAAACTGGTTTTACAATTTGTGATAGATTTAGTTGGACAAATGAAGGATCGTTTTATTGCGCATCTTCGGATGGAACTAATTGTTGCACTAACCTGGAAATTAGAGTGGTGACATCTTTCTTGGAACTTAACACCAATGGATGGAAGGTAATGTTTTCCTATGCTTCACAGATGATGTTCCATTCTATGACATATTATCAACTTCATATTCATTATATAGTTTGGGATAACCTCTTAACTGACATTTAGGAGTTATGGTCATATAAATTATAAATTATGACTTATATATGCATTTTTGGAGGGCACATGTAGTTGTAATATTCAATATGGTTTGGATATTAACTAACAAAATGTTCTTCTAATTATGAACATTTTAGTTTTACAGTTGGTTCTTTTTTAAAATACATTACAATCTACATGAGATAGTATTTTAATTATGTGTTTAGAATGCCAAAAATACATCATTATAGGCATGCCTAAGTTATTTATTTTTCTGATTGGATTCCAAAAATTTGGTCTCATATAAAGAATATTGAAAGAAGCTGATGTTTATCTATGACTTTCATCTTTTTAAATATCTGTTTGGATCATGTATTCGTTGTTTTATTATCCACCAAATTTCAGTTATTGATATATGACTCAAATTATGTTGATATAATCACATTTTTTGTTTTCCTTCCTGCAATCCATTGATATTGAATCTATTCTATCTAAATTTAACTGCAGTAATGGGTACCTCAACCAGATTTTATTGGTGGATGTGAGAACATAAATAATGAGGATACATTTTTAAGATTTTTGACCTTATTTTCTCAAATAGATTAAAAACAATATTTAATTATCACATAATAAACTAGTTTTACTGAGTTTGAACTTTTTTTAGAATCAAATCCCTATAAAGTATCTTTTTCCTTGTATATAAAGTGGAATCATATAGAAAGTATATTTTAAGGTATGTTCCATGCATGAAATTTTACTGAGAGATGATCTAATAGATCTTATCATATAATAGGACATGAATGTTTTCTTGATTTTAAACACATATATATTCTTAAGAATCAATATCAATATTGTAAGAGATAAGTGAATACTCATCAGAGACCAATTTATGTCCTTATAATTCTCAAATCTCATCTTAGGATGAGAAATTCCATCTATCATTGGCATCTTCATAATATAAAAGTGTCACCAGGGGGTCTGTCTAGGGGGGAGAGTTGGGGAGGGGTGTAGATGGGGGTGGGGAAGTGGGGGTGAATTTTGGGGGTTGTTGGGGTTAAGGGAGGAAGTGGGGGTGAAGGGGGTGGGGGCAGTGTACAGGGGGTAGGTGGTGTAGGGGGAGGGGTGTCCAGGTGGGGAGAAGTGGGGGTGATGGTTTGGAGGTTGTCGGGGTGAAGGGGGTAGGGGGGAATGTTCAGGGGGGTAGTGGGGGTGATGGGGGTAGGGGAAGGGGTGAGTTAGGCGTATGAGGGTGTATGAGGAGGGGGAGTCCAGGGGTGTCCAGGAAGGAGGGGGAAATGGGTGCAGTGGGAGGGGGGATATCCATGAGGTGGGTGTTCATGGGGTCCAATGGGGGTGAAGGGGGTGGGGGAAGTGTGATGGTGTTGTTGGGGTGCAGGAAGAGGGGGAGGGGTAGGGACGGGTGTGGGGTGCAGGGGGGAGGGTTTAGGGAGTGGGTGAAGGGTGATGGGGGTAGTGTGCAGGAAAAGGTAGGGGGAGGGGTGTGGGGGTTCAGGGGGAGGGGAGGGGGATGGGGATGTCTAGGATGCGGGTTGGGTGCTGTGAATATATGCACGTGAAAGAGATCAAAAGAGATTTTGGTTTCCAATTGGCATACAGGATAGGGCTGCATGCTATGCAAAGAACCAGTAACAAAACATAGCCGATGAAATTGATTTTCTTCGACGATGTGGAACTGGGATTCATAAGAATATAAATTTCATGAGGTAGGGGTTATTTTATTCCATTTTTTACAAGACATTAGTATCCATTTCTTGCATTTTAAATCAAAATTGACTTGTCATACACCATGGTTGTAGAATTGATGATTTCGAGTTTAATCATGAGTGTGTATTATTCAATCTTCTAGACATTGATCTGTATCATAGATAGATAGTTGATCCTTAGGTATGCATTCTTGAATCCTATACCTTTATATATTTTTAGAAAAAAATATTTTATACATTCTCTTAGTTTACATTTCCTTTTTTCCTTTTACTTCTTTCTTTTTCTTAAAATGCATGTTTCCACGTATATTCATGAATGGGGGTGTCCAGGGGGTGTCTAGGAGGGTTTCAATGTTTTTTCTTACGGGAGGGGTGTCTAGGGGGTTTCTAGGAGTGCTTGGGGGGGGGGGTCCAGTGGGGTGTCTCAGGGGGAGGGGTGTCCAGTGGTGTCCAGGGGGTGTCTAGGGGTGAGGGGTTTCCAAGGGTTGTCAAGGGGGTGTCTGAGGGGTGTCAAATTGGGGTGTCCAGTGGTGTTTAGGGGGTTTCCAGGGGGTGTCCAGTGGGGGAGTCTTAGGGTTTCTAGGGTGAGGGTTGTCTAGGGGGTGTCCAAGTGGGGTGTCTAAGGGGTGTTTCTAGGGGGTGTCTCCTCGCTATCTGTAAACCCCTCCTCTCCCACTTTATCCAGTTCTAGGGATATTTATTTATATTCTAATTTGAAATATATTTTTAACTGTGTGACTACTTTATTGTTGATATTATCTTGTTTTACTACCATCATATATGATAGTTCCCCCATGATTAACCATTATTTTATTCGGGAATTGTCCTCTAATAAAACATATTATATTAATATCGTAGAATATATAAATGAATATATCTTTATCGAGTGGGGATGGTCTTTTGTATAGTGAAAAAGTAACTATTTATTAATTTTAATTACTTTCATGAGTTTTTTGATCGGTAATTTTCAACTATTGAGAAACAACATGAATTTTAACTATGACATGGTGGAGGGGTCATGGGAAAAATTGATCTCCCTAGTTGTAGAATTCTTAATCAATTCTAATAGTAATGTCAATGTAATTTTTGTGTTTTTGGATTCCTAATGGATTTTCCTTTTATTTAATTTGTTGATTTTGATTATTTATACAGGTATTAATGATATGGATTCTTGCTATGTAGATAACCAACAAAAAAACATAGCTGATTCAATTGATTTACATCCACAAATTGAAACTGGGATTGACGTGAATTTAAAATTCAGGAGGTAATGGTTATTCTATACAATTTTTTTCAAGGAAATTGTAACCATTTGTTATTTTTTTAATCAAATTATCTTGGCATATATCGTGCTTGAAAAATTGATGAATTCGAGTTTACTCTTGAGCGTGCAATATTCGTTCTTCTGGATGTTACACTATATCTTAGTTGCATGCACTTTGGAATCTTGTACCTTCATATTCTTGGAAACAAAATATTGTATAAATTCTCTTAGTTTAGTGTATTCCTTCTTTCATTTTCATTATTATTTTCCTTAATTGGCATGATATCACTTATATGCATGCATGGGGGTGTCTGGGGGTGTCTAAGGGGGTTTCTGGTGGGGGGTGTCCTGGAGGGGTGTCTAGGGGGTGTTTAGGAGGGGTGTCTAGGGGGAGGGGGTGTCCAGGGGGTGGTGTCTTTTGGTGTCTAGTGTGTTCAGTGGGGCCATTTGGGGTGTTTGGGGGGTGTCTAAGGGGGTGTCTAGGGGGTGTTTAATGAGGTTTCTATGGGGGTTTCTAGGGGGATGGGGTGTCTAGGGGGTGTTTAGGGTGTTTCCAGTGGGGGTGTCCACGGGGGGGGGGGGGGGGGGGGGCTAGATGGGTGTCTAGACAGGATGGGGTGTCCATGAAGGTGTCTAGGGGGTGTCCTAGGGGGTGTCTAGGGGGTGTCCAAAGGGGGTCCATTGGGTTCCTAAGGGGTGTCTAGTGAGTGTCTAGGGTGGGGGGGGGGGGTCCTAGAAGAGTCCACGAGTGGGTGTCTATGGTGGGTGTCTAGTTGGGGGTGTCTAGTGGGGTGTCTAGCGAGGAGGGGTGTCGATGGGGGTGTCCATGGGGAGTCCACAGGGTGTGGAGGGGGTGTCTAGTGGTATCCAATGGGGTGTCCAGTGGGGGGTGTCCAGTGGGGGTGTCTAATGGGGGTGTCTAGGGGGTGTCCAGGGGGTGTCCAAGGGGGGTGTCCCAGGGTGTCTGTTCGGTGTGTCCAAGGGGGGGTGTCTGTGTGGGAGGGGGTGTTTGGGGGTGGTGCAAGGGGGATCTGTCTAGGGGGAGAGTGGTCTGTGCAATGTGGGAGGCGGTGTGCTGGGGGTCTGTTCGGGGGGGGGGGGGGTGCAGGGGGTGTTATGGTGTCAGGGTGTATTTTTAGTAAATTGGAAGACCTATATCCATGGTTTAAAACATTTTAAATAGAATATGTGTGTCTTAAGGTTCTTCTATAGTTTCAAACCGTGGATATAGGGATTTATACACGGTTTGAATGGTGGCTATAAGCCTTGATCCATAGTTTGAACCCTGGATATAACCCTATAGCCATGGATTGAAACTGTGGCAATAGGTCTTTCCTTATTGCCAAGCCAATACCGACCACAGTCCATGGAACTATGGCTATAACTTATAGCCACGGTTTTTCGGCATATATCCATTATTTCAAACCATGGTTATACCCTTGATTACTAGTAGTGGAGTTTGGGACGTCGCAAAGTTGTATCATAGGGAGGATACATTCATGATTTACTATTTAGAGACAATATATTAGAGATTAGGAAAGATGGGAACTTGTTCGTATGCCATTATTGGGCATCGCAGCCCCATATTCATGTTAAAATCCATGTAGACAAATTTATAATGACTTTTATGTTTTCACAATTACAGTTGACATTATTTCACCATTGGTTGTTGAACATGTTATGTGGTGATGTTTATTATTACTCTGTTTGAGATTCTATCTTATCCTTATCCATATGAGATAAGGGAAATGTGCATTGTTATATGCATCATATAGGATCCAGGAATTCACATTTTATACATATTATTGTTCCATATAGGTTCGTTTAAATACATTTCATTTCTTGATAGGCTTGTGATTGTTGTGTGATGTTATGATAGTCATATTATGCTTGAATTATTATTAGTTGTGATCGAGTGATTGTCTATATCAATTCATGAGGTGTATGGTCCCTCATGTGATGTGATAAGTAATTTATTGAGTTGATCCATTATACTATAAATATGTGGGTGTCATTTCCATTGGTAAGGAGTATGGGAACTAATTCACCAATAATGTATATCCATTATAATGTGAACCATGACATCTAAAATGAACTAGTTCTACATACATATCCCACCATGACATGTTGATGAAAGTTAAAGGAGTGAACCTGATAATTAAATCTTAAAAAAACTTATACTTGAGCACTTGTAGATACCTGCCCTAAAAATGTGGGTATTTGGGTAGTATACCTTGTGTAGTGTGTTTTATTATGATAATCTTCTACTATTGATGGTATCCTTCTATTTAATAATTTTTTGAGGTGTTTTCTTGGTATTTGTAGACCAATTCCACTATAAAATCCTCATATCATATTCCAGGAAGGTGGTGATGACAACACATCAGACGTGGTGTGCCCTATGTCGCCCCTCTTACCTCCTAGAGTGCCACTAGAGGCTCCACATACTATATGTAATTGGGGCACTGATGCCCAAGTTCATGATAGTTTTTTATGTCTGATGTGCTCCATGAATGGTGATCTATGGCATGAAATAGTAATGGATGATCGGACTTGTGAGTTACAACATCAAAATCCTATAACTTTCTAAGGGGATTGTGGTCCGTATGTAAGGAGTCGACTATAAACATTACTTATCCTTGAGATATGTCAAGAATTCACATTGATGATCTTTTCATGTTGAGAGTTTTAGATAATTAGTCTATAACTAATATATAAAAAACCATACAAAAAATGTGGTAATATCTAATAGTAACTATTTCTGATATAAAATAAAAACATTTAAAAAGAAATACAGTTTATTTTCTTGTTAAATCGTAAATTTTCCCTGATCCCATCCTTGACTCTATTCTTCTTTTAAACAAGTGAAAAACATTTCAAAACATGGGATGAGAATAAAAAGCTCATTATGGGATACAAAAAGAATAAAAATTATAGGCTTTCTAAAACATGAAAATCATGATTACTTTATCATTATGTATTAATTTTTACATTTACTGAGTAGTAAAATACACTTAGTGAATATAATTTCATTGCATGCACTATTTAAAACAAAAATATTACTATAGAACCATAGAAAGAAAAATATAACATATAAAGGTAACATGAGACATAATCATACATAAATAGAAAAATCATACGGTCAACTTCCATGCATATCTCTAAATATAATATCCATATAGTCAACTTCAATACCTAATTCATCATAGGTTATAATATAACCACCTGTCCTTGGTTTATCAAGAAACCACCCATCTTTGGTTTATCACATAACCACCCATATCTTGTTTTTCACGTAACCAATTGTCAAATTTCCAAGTACCATCATATAATCCTAAAACATAAAACATTTCAATTTTTAACTTTTTACCCATAAAATTTCATTTTCAATAACAATAACTCATATCAAGATATTTAAATATAAAATTAATTTTTAAAACCATTTAAAACATTTAATAAAGGGATTTTTGAATCATAGTTTCCCATACCAGTATGATACTTTTCACAGAAATTGATGTTTTAAAACATTCATGTCCATATACATAAATTCATAAAAACCATTTGAAAACATGGACATGAAATAGAATTTTTTAGATGAATAAATCATTAAATCATTTAAAATAATGTTGTAGTTAAATTTTCCCATACCATTTAAGATAAAATTGAATAAAAGTAATTAAAAACATTAAATAACATGTTAATATATTAATTAATTATATAACATGTCAAATGGGTTGTATTTATACCTTAAAGAATAATAAAGTTGAAAAAAATCAAGATATTCCACAATAAAATGAGATTGAGATGAAGCCCCTTACAATGATCGTATCATTACATTAATGATAAATCAATGACATAATTATTTGTGAAACATGTGAATACACCCAATATAAGTGGATATTAATTATAAAAATATCATGGTTCATTCCTAAATATTCGTAGAACAACATAACCAATGACAATGATATATAACTCAATGAAGAGAGATTGAGTTAAGATTTCACTTACCTTGAGTGTGACTTCTCTAATTCATTCATTATATTCCAAAATAATAAACATAGGTTAATTTTTAATTTCTTCATAAAATTATTCTTTTTTTTATTCCCTTTACATCTTTTATTATAATTTTATATAAATTATGTAATTCTTTGAGTTCATATCAAACTTTCTATCGATATTCAGTACTTGAGTCGAAAACAAAAATGTTATGGTGTAATTTTCCCATGTGGTCATAATTACATCATCTCAATAATAATATTAATGAAATATTAATCACTTTTATACATTAATAATAATTTTTAAATTAAACTGTTAATTATGGTTATGAAAAACGAACAACCTTATAATCATGGAGAAGGTAGGCCCTACATATGCATGAATAACTTTTCCATTTTTCATTGATCATTATGGAGATAAGTTAATTATCACATTATCTTTCTAGAATGATAATGATGTTAATATAATCAGAATAATAATTGATATATTCTTATATATAGCATACAAGTAATATACTGAATCAAAATGAGTCACACCACTTTGTAAAGGTGATAGATCACACATGCATACGAACGGCATTATCAATTTTATACACATAGAAGTAAGAATTTAATTGATGTATTATTATTTTAGAATGATTGACATGTCAGGAATATCACATATGACCATTAATTACATTTTTATAACCAGTTATGAGAGATGGTTATGGAATCCAAATTGGACCGGTTCGTGGAGGTAATAGTTCACACGAACACATGAAGGATTAATTAATTTCCCATATAATTGAAGTTGATACTGTTTTAGGTGATGATATTAACATAATAACATCTCATTATATCAACGATACATTATTATTTATCTCATCATGGTTATAGGTGATTTTAAGGATGTATAAGAAGAAATAAAATAAAAACACTTAAAAACACGATCCCCCTTCTTCGGTTGATAGACTTTAAATTACACTTTAATACCTCTAAGAAATGTGTTCTACCTAAAATAAGGATTTAATAATGTGGGGAGGTATTTTAGTATGTGTTTTGAATAGATACATTTCGAACAAAAATTCTTTGGACGTGTGAATAAAATAGAAGGATAAGTTCCCGTTTATGTTAGTCATGAGGGGTACTTTAGGAAATCCTAGAAATATTAATTTAATATAAATTCATTTTTGGTTTATAAAGGTCCAAAACTAATTTATTTCAAATTTTGGATGATTTTGGGTTGTATCCCTATTATCCAATCAAAATCATAGGGGTAGTGAATATTTTTTAATCCTTATCTTTTTCATTTAACTATTATTTTACCTTTTATAATCTTACCTTGATAACTTTTCATTTACACATTATGTGTTAATGTAATTACCATAACTAGTAAAACGACCAAAAAAGTATCATTTATGAAATATTAGTACATATCCTAACCATTTTGTTGAATTATTGATATTTAGAAATTTTATGACAATTAATAAACAATTTTTTTAAGTTATGAATTTTGTCAATTTTGACACAATTCACCCTAGAATTTTTTAGAAAATTCATAAAAACATGATTACTTCGAAAAAAATACATCAAATCAATCATAACATTTCATAGTCATCACAAAAAATTGTGCATGGCGTCAAATATTTGAAATAATATTTATTTTTACATTTATAATATCACTTATTTGAATAATTTATTATTGTAGTAATCAGTACATCACTATTGTGTCTTAATTAAATATTTTTATATAAGGCCTAAAAATTATAAATAACACATAATTATGTAGTAAATATTTTTATATTTCATATTAATATTATTTTTAAAATATATTATTTATATAAACCCATATTAAAAATGTTTTTTTTGTAAAAAATTTCATAATTAAAATATATTTTTCCTTTACTTTAAATTAAAAGTTATAAGTGTCATAATCACACCCAATTGGATTCACAATACCAAATTTTCATCCCATGGGACTTCTAGGTCAAAAAAATTTCATCCAGTATGATTAGGACTTGTTTTAGGGTTGTCTTATATTACTATAATATTATTTTGACACATATTTACCCGATTTACCCTTTAACAGTGGTAAATAAAAACAATTACTAAAGTTACTAATTATAATGTACATAAATAAAAGTTAAATAATTAAAAAAATTAGATCTTATTGTTAAAAATACGTAATATTTTTTTTAAAAAAAAATCATAACACTAAATATGCATTGATTAATATAAAATTACTTCATGTTGTCAAAATGAAAAAATGGGTTTTCTAAAATTAAAAATCCATCAAATGATTGTCAGGTGTCTATATGAAATTTCAATGTGAAGTTACATAAAATGACCATAATTTAATAAAATGATAAATACTAAATCAACTTGCACTTTAAAAATAATTAAAAGGATAATATTACTATTAAAAAATAGATAAAAATAATTTTTGAATTAAAATGTAGTATTTTTCTCTTTTTATAAAAATGTGACATTTATTAGAAAAATACGATAAATTATTCCAAAATAATTTTTAATGTCCCTATTCCAAATAAGTAGTTTATTTTTTCAAATGGAACTTATAGAAGTTTAAAAAACTATATTTAAAATGGTTTCTCCATTAAAAGGTGGAAAAATTCCGTTTTTAAAATGTACATCTTTATGCTTAAATTTGATTTTTTCAAATATCATGACCATAAGAACTATAATATGAATTTTAAACATCATAGTGAGTTTATATTAATATATTAGAGAAATAGTTATATGATTTTATAAACACAATTTTTCTCATTAAAATAGGTTTTCAAAAAAACACATCCTTTATATTCAATTGGTTTTTATTTCCATTTCTAATAAATTAGTAACCAATGAATCATGATAGAAATAAATATAAACCATGTATTTATAATAAAATTAAAACTATGCATTCTCACCATTCCAATAGCTAGGTTATATTGCAAGCATTTAAATAATACTTTTTAGTTGTTTTTTTATGCTCGATATAGTGTATCATATATGCTATTAAACATGATATTTCATTATGAAAACTTAGGATGTTACACCATAGGCTGCAAATTCATTGCATGATTCCAACCTATATAACATTGTGCATCTAGATAATCCTTTCAATAGAAGGGTCATGATTTCCACATTCATGCTTTGGGATTCGTCCAAGCACTGTTGGGATGTGAATACCCAAGATGGTCATTATAAGGGCATGTTATGGGTTGATTTCCAGAATACCTTCTATGATCAGTTCTTTCCATGGATTCTAGGAGCTGAAAGAGACAGTGAGCTCATCTATACTAAAAATAGTTGTATGTTATTCATGGAGTATTCATCATGTTTCATGGAGTTTCAGTGCATTGCACCTATTCTAGATGGTGATGAGATTTCACGTACTATTCATTTTGAGGATATGCTCTAGTATTCCATATGTAGGGATTTAAATGTATTTATCCTTACTAAATTTTTTTTATAGTAACTCATTCATTTATCGCTGAGGGTAACCTAATGGATGATAATAATACTGGGTATAAGGAATAATGCAATTTCAAGCTACTAGTTCTTCTGGGGGTAGGAAGCATTCTCTCAAGGATTCATGTCCAGGCAGTGACAACCAGAGTTATCATTTTGACAGCCATGTGGTGTGACCTCAATGTGGACTATGGCGGAACCAAAAGCCTCATTAATAAAGAGACATAATGGAGTGTTCGGATAGTTTCCTTATAGAAAATATTAAACATTTCTATCAGACCATTCCACCAGTTTTGAGTGGAAAAGGATATGTTCATGCTCCACCTTCTAGAGAAGGATCTTTTGCATCACATTAGGTGGTGAGTGGGATTTGTACAAGAATTTCTAGATTAGTAGGAGGTCATGGATGTGGAATCTAGATCCATGATCACCAAAAATTCTATTATTATAGTAATTACTATGGTATTCCATCCATTTCACAGGCACATGGATCATTTCAATTTGATACACTACAACCAATACCCATGAATCAGGCTGTGGGAACATCTACAGTAAGAGATGCCATTTTTATGGCACCAACCATAATATCCAAATTATTTGATACAGGTGCTTTGAACTATTTAGTATATGTATAAATCATAGAAATTATTAGACTAGAAATATAGTATTACTATGGTGTAGTGATTCTAGATACAAAATTTGGGGTACTAACAGAGGGTATATGGTAGTGTAGGGATTGTCCCCTTGAGTTCGAAAGTTACCACTTCTTATGGAACAACTTTATTCTTGAGATGATGTGATTCAATGTTATTCTAGATATAGATTGTTTGGTATAGTATCATGCTTTTTTAGACTACTATCACCATAGGGTATCGTTTACATTATTAGCGGGTAGAAGTTATCTACATAAGGGTGAGTTGTATGTCCATGATAGTAGATATGGAAAAAGGCTCACTGGACTAGGTGGAGTGACCATAATTATTTAAAATATCATCATGGTGGATCAATTTTTATGTCATGTTGATTTTCCTCCATTAGTAGACAGTTTTAGGGACATTTTTCATGATGATTTTTCTAGCTAAACTCCAGAGAGAGTGGTAGAGGTTTCAATAGAACTTGTTTCAGGAGTATCTCAAGAGTTGATTCCTCCATACATGTTGGAATTTATATGGAATTATGATATAAAGAGAAAGTTAGATGGTTTATAGGCCAAATGTTTTATATGGTCTAGTACATCCTCTTGGGATTAACAGATGATTTTCTCTATGAATGCAGATGTAACATTAAATCCATGTGTTGATTAGAAAATGTTGAACTAGCTTACAGTCAAGAACCAGTCTCAATTTCCTCATATATATGATCTATTTGACTAGCTCCGAGGAGCTAGGGTATTCCATATGATCGACCTAAGACCGGTTTATCATCAGGTGTGAGTCAGACTATTAGACATACCTTGTATGAATTTTCATGGCATGTATGGTCTCTAAGATTACCTAAATATGTCATTCGGTGTTATGAACGCACCTTTCATTTTCATGTCTCTGATTAATAGGGCGTTTCATCCCTATTTGGATTCATTTTTCATATTGTTTTTGGATTACATCTTGGTGTATTTTTCACACTCGTAGAAACCATGAATAATCAACTAGATATCATTCTAAGTATAGTGAGAGTACTTCAACATTATTCCTAGATTTATAGTTGCTACTTCTACATTTGAAAGTTTACTTCTGGGGGTCATATTATCTCAGAACCAGGCACATATATTGAACTAGATATAGTTATTACTACAATTTCTTGTGAGAATCCCTTGAATGAGTTTTATATACGGAGTTTCTTGGGGCTAGTTGGATATTACATGCATTTTATACAAGAATTATCATGAATTTATTCACTACTTACAGGCCTTAAAGGGATGGTTGTCAAGATATTTTGGTAAGAAGCGTGCGAGAAAGCGTTTAATGAGATGAAATTGAGGATATTCTCAACACCAATTCTAGTTCTTGTTAATCCATGTGTAGGTTATAACATCTTCAGTGATGCATGAGGCATCAAAATAGGTGCAGTACTGACATAGGAAGATAAATTTGTTTCATATGGATCATATAAGTTGAGGCCTCATGAGTGAAATTAACTAATACATAACCTTGAGCTAGTAGAAATTTTCCACGACATACATTGCTGGAGACACTATCATTTTGGTGACCACATTTTTATGTATATAGACTAAAAGAGCATAAAGTATATATTTAATCAAAGTGCCATGAACTTCAGAAAAAAGATATGTATCAAATATATATAATCCTTTGATTTTGAGCTTTCTTATATTCTTGGGAAGGGAAATGTGGTTACAGATGCACTAAGTCAGAAAACTCAGCCACATGTAGTATGGGAACCCAATGATGAATGGATGTTGATGAATCTCTCCTATATGATACACCTAGTTTTTCATTATAGTTTTGAGTAGTATAATCTCTCATCTATTGAAGTTACCTCTTCCATCCATGATAATGTGATGGTTAGAAACTTTTTTGATCCAGGAGGCTTGGTACTTCATTAGTGTATATCAATAGATAACTTGACATTAGATTGGTCTGTAGATAGAGACGACATCTTGTGTATCCATGGATGTGTTTGGGTCCCTATAGATATAGGAGGGGAGTTGATTAAAGTGTCCCATTCCACTCATTGGGATGTTCATTTAGGCATCTCGAATATGTATGAAGAAATGTGACAATAGTTTCGGTGGTTAGGAGGAAACATCATATAGCAGGATTTATCAATAGGTGTTCTACCTGTCGGTATGTGAAGGAATATCACCAAAGACATGTAGGTTTATTATATCCACATACATTCCTAGAATAAAAAAGGGATGACATTTCTATGGATTTTGTAGTAGATGTAATGAGGATTTATAGAGGTAGTGACGTTGTATGGGTCGTTGTTAATATACTGAAGAAAGTATCCCACTTCATTCTTATTTAAAAGACTTTCTGAGTTAATGAGATGGAAAAACTATATGTTCATGAAATCATATGACTCCGCAAGGTCCTCGAACTATAATTTTAGTTAAGGATTCACGTTTCACATCATGGTTCTGGGAGATATTTTAGAAGGATAAGGGAATACATGTGCTTCTAAACATAGCTTTTCACCCGTAGATAAATAGACATTCAAAATGGGAAATAAATGTTCTTGTGGATCTGTTTCGAGCATGTGTCCTAAATTTTTCTTGTCTGTGGGAAAATATTATCCCTCCTATTTAGTTCTCTTATAATAAAACTTTCATTAGACAATTCAAGTAGATCCTTTTGGGGCCTCATATGGTAAGTCATTTTGTACCCCCTAATGCTGGCTGGACGAATGTAAGGCAGCACTACTAGGTGTATTTCTTGTTTAGGAGACTTGAGTGAAGAATCGGCGGATTAGACTACATATAACTACAACTCAGTATCAAAAAAAACTTATGTTGATCATTTTCAATGACCTCTAGAGTTCATGGTTAAGGATCATGTTTTCCTTTTTTTGTCACCAAGGATATATAATAGAATTTTATTGAAGCAAGGGAAGTTATCTCTTCATTACGTTGGTCTGTTGGATATGCTAGAGATAGTTGGACCGGTATCCAATCAGTTTCTACTACCTCTGGGGTATCATGCTATGCCAGGCGTCTGCTTTGTTTCATATCTTTTCTGGTAACATTCCAACCCATATCATAGCTTTTATCATGAGGATGTTGAGTTATATGTTGATTCTACCTTTGAGGTGGTTCTAGTACGCATCGCCAACTAGAGAAAAAATATTCTCTAATGATGGTCTATTACAATGGTACAGGTGCTATCGTAGAATGTCACATGTAGGATGTTACTTTGGAGTGGGATGCCAACATACATGATAAAGGGCTTGAATTTTTCGGATACAGTGCTTATACACTCCTTGAGGGTGAACTTGGGGATGAGTTCTTTTATGGTTGGAAGACTACAATAATCAGGTTTTCCACACATGTATGGATAATTTAATTTTCAATCTAATTGTTTATTTTTGGACTAATATATATTCATTATGGATTAGTTATGGTCCAGTGGGTTTCTAGGGCTTTTTTGGAGCCTGGAACCCATATTTTTGGGAAACTGACTATGTCGAATGGTTGGTTCCAAGTTGTTGCATTGTTTCACTAACCACGTGTATTGTATATTTTCGAGCAGAACCATATCTCCCAGTTGGATAACAACTGTGTGGTCTAACCATGATAGTTCCCATTAATTCCCTGGTACACGTGCATGGTTAGTGAACATTATGAAAAATTGTGCATCCAAACTGTGAACATGCTAAATTCATGGTATTTTTACAGTTTCCCTTAATGATCTAATTATACCTCCTCCATCCTCCTAATCTGAGTTTATGCAGTATCGGACTATTTCTCTTCAATTTTAGATCTATTTTAAGGCCTATGGTAGGGATTGAATGATCTTCCACTTTTGGGATCTAATGGAGCTTTTGTTAATCACGTTGGATGCAAAATGGTAAGTACTTAATTATATTTTATCCATTCTTCTTTGATATTTCTATCGACCTAGTTATCGAGGTGTAAACATTTATACCTTTTTCTCAGATATACTACATTGTAAGAATAATTAGTCGTAGATATCAGAGGATATGGATCGTGCAACCCAATGGTGGGCGGTCTATAACTCATCCCTCAGGTTTGTTGATTTTTGAATTGTCATGTGGGCCCACTGATTTCAAAAAGTTTCATTTATTGAATTTATATTCCATGATTATAGTCATTAGAACTATAGGGATATGATATTTCTATATATTCAATTATTTGTTGGTGGTTAGACCTATAACTCCATCCACCACAGATAGGATGTAATTCTATATTTTGGTTTTCAGTATTTCACTCATTTCAACCACTATTAGGGTGTGACATGGATTGACCCATCTAAGGGTATGCTTTTTTATATTAAATGGTTTGATTAATGTGTTTTATTGACTAATGTAAAGTACCTTGTATGATCACAAATTGAATCTCCTAAGTTATGTTCATAAAATAGATAATTAAATGTGAAAGAGATATTAGAAAGTATACTAAGTGTATGACTTTACAAGATTAAATGTGAATGAGTAATATTTTTCATGTCCATAGCACCCTTACAATATTAATGGAAGGTAGATGACTGGACCTTAATTATTGAGTATGCCGTAAATGGAATTAATTAAGGTTTAATAATACTTGGCCCTTTCACCCTAATAAATGGAATGGCTTGAACCTAATGAACTTATTATTTATATATTACTTCATTAAAAGGTTGCATGCTACATGAAATTATCACAACAATGAAAGGAAATCCTTGAACCAAATGAAATATTATATTGCACAATAATTAAATAGGAAAGGTCTTACTTTATCCCTCCTTGGATTCATATCAGGGAATTCCATGAGCACTCGTGAAACCCATTTTGAGTAAGGATATGGATTGAATAGGTTGAGACCAACACTTATACCAATCCTTTTCTAGTCATGGAATTATTATGTGACATTATATGATCCCTCACACAGTATTAAAGGATTCATTGGATACACTCCTTAGATCCAAAATTGATTAGAAGGTGTCATGTTTACAGCCCGTAGGGTCCTGTCTCTACATAGCCCCATTTTACATCAGATCATCACCTTGAATTCGGTAGGCATATTTTTGTGGAATGCCTTGGAATATGATCCTTGGATTTCACTCTTACCCTTATCTATGCTATAGTTATTACATAGTTGGAGATCCGGGACATCTACGTTTCCTTAGTTTTTATCTTAGAACATCATTGTTAAATTTTATTACATGTTTCCTTGTCATAACATGGATCCTTCAATATTTTGACATGTGTCTTATTTATAAACTGTTAATAATCAATTAATGGACTTATTATGTTCAGACACCATCCACGGGAAGATATAGAAACCATTGAGGGTGGCCCGCTGAGATTTATCGCACACCCTCTCTGGGAATTGTTTGATACACGAGGAAGATAACATGAATGCATGAGTTGGTAAAAGGAAGCATATGGATTCGAACACTTGATTTCATTCTATTTAGGATGGATCATGAAAACAGATGACCATGTCAGAGTTTAGGATTCTAAAAATAGTATTTGATTTATTTTATACTTTTTTTAACATGTTATTCCTAATGACTTATACCGATGTTTATAGTCTTATAAATACATGCAATATCAGAATCCATTTTTGTATGTTATTCCAGTTATTTTAGTTTTTATAATATTGACTCTATTTTACATTATGCCTTCTATTTAAATGTATATCTTCTTCTATTAATCTTAGTTCATATTTAACCGATGCATTATACATTTTAAATGAGGGCATAATCTCCCCACGGACTCACAAAAGGCCTTCACTGTATGTGAGAATCCTCTGGAATTTTGGGTATTGTGCTTGAGGCCACGTGGACCACTAGGATCATATCACCATTCAAGTGTAATCCAGGTCTGGTATGTCACACATCACCAATGAACAAAGCGGGTTTCATAAGCTGTTTACAATGACATAACCCATGTATAAGAAATGTGTTTCATAATAAACAACCCATCATAACCATAAACCATTCCATGATAAAATAAAAATGGAGTCATTGGGTTATATAGATGGTAAATCATAGACAATATGAATGTATTTTATCTTATATGGATAATTATTTTAAATTACAACATCATGATTTTTATAAGGAAAAAAATTTGTTTGAACAAATAATTTAAGGACACAAAATATTTTCAAAAATCCTTTTCTTTCAAAATAAATTTTATAAATAATTATGTATTCATTAAAAAATTATTTAAAATGTTTATTGAGGAAAATATGCATTCCAATTTGAGATCTTTAAATTATAAAACATTTTGAAAAACAAATTCATTTAAAATAACCTTGAAAACTTATATTTGAGTATTTGAAAAATATTTTTAACACTTTATCAAAATTAAAACATTTTTTAGTTTACTTTATTGAAAATCAATTCCCAATAGAAATCATTCTGCAAAATTTAAGAAAAAATTTATTTTTCAATTGTTATTTAAAATATTTAATGTAAGATTCATCAAATGTATTGGTCCTGATAGTGGATAATTCTATACATGATGTATATGTAAAAACAAATATTTCATTCATATTATCGGTAGAATTCAAAAAAACCTTGATTAGAAAATGGAAATTATATTAATTTTATAACTATTTTTTAAAAAGCTAAATAATGGTTAAAAATTTCCTATGAAAATAATAGTAGAATAGTATGACATTTTTCTAAAAAAAATTTAAAAAAAATTATTTTTGAAAGAAAATAGGTTTTGGCCAAAGAGAGAAATAATGTAAGATTTTCATAAAAATAGTTTCTTAATTATCTTTAGTGTAAAATAAATTGGAAACGGTAAAATTAAAAGAATATGTCATTAATAACTATAATATAATAAAAGTCATTTTAATTCTTGAGATATGGATCTAAACATTTCATCAATGGAAGTATAATCATAAACAATCTTTATAAACAATGAGATTATAGTAGTAAACTCTTACCACTTTGGTAACTATGAATCACAAAACCCAAAAAGTAATAACCAAAAATCAATCATGAAATATAAAGAGGAAGAAAAAAATCATTATATTACATGTGTAATGGGTTTTATATACAATTCATGAAATAAAATAAGTTTATATCATAACATACGTCTCAAAGATGGTAAATTGTGACAAAATCATCTACCAATTTGGTAACTTTTGATCCATAAACCCATGAATGTTATATCCTAAAATGCATATGAAAATAACAATAATTTTAAGTTTAATAATAAAAAATAAATACATTGGTTTTAGATAAACCACAAAAAATAAATATTTGGTGAATATGATATGTGTCTCACTAAAGTAAACAAAAGTGAGATGAAAATCCTTACCTTAAGTCATGACTTCCTTCATTCTCATTCGAACCTCATATTTTATAAATATAAGATTATTAAAAATATACCATATAATAATATTCTTATATATCATACAATATATGATTTTATTATTTATATTACATGTTTATTAACAATTCCATGTTAATGTTTTGTTTCGTGTAATAACCACTTTGTTTTTCATAAATGGCTTGACTTTTCATTCTTGGTATTCACAAATAGAATGTCATTTCATCATCTGATTAACAATATACCTTATATAAATATCATTTATATTTAGTATATATGTATTTAGAGTAGCCCATAAAATTTAGGGATAGAAAACGAAATAAACCATTCATGGAGATGGTAGGCCATACGTACATATAAACACTATTCCTATTTTCTTAGAGTAATAAAATAAACAACGTTAAGGTCAGATATATTTATATATAATCATTTTTAGAACAATTATTTCATATATATATAATATATTTTTAATAACAGCATATTTATTATATTCCATGTAAACTATGAACAAATCACATTTCCTCACGAGATGATAGTCCACAGTACATAGAAATGACATAATCATATTCCTACAAACTAGAATTCATAATTTTATGTGTTATATAACAATTAAATAATCTTAATAACATCATTAATAACATATAAAGACTCTAAATCCATCATTATTCAAATCTTTTAAATGTTGTAATGGATGAACAAATGACATGTATTTGCGAGGCCATAATACGTCGTACACATGAATGATGATTGCATATGAAATTTGATGGAAATTTGTGAAGTTGTATGACATAACCCTTAAATAAAAACGTCATTTTATATTTACGATATTTGGTTATTATATAATCAAGATATAAAACTAATTTAACGTGTTTGATGAATAAATAAAATAAATAACTTTGTTGATTAACGTTGCCACTTATTAAGGTATGTCCTTTTGGTTTACAGTATAGGCCTTCACTATACAGATTTATTCCAAATGGAAGGTTCATAGGGTGAAGGGATGGATGTTGGGAGTTTATTTGGGTAGGTTTTTGATTATCTAATTGGCTTTAGAGGTCTGAATAAGTGAGTGGTCTGAGTTCCCTTTTATAATGGAGGAGGAGTGAAATTCTTGAAAATACCAAAAGGTAAACACAATATGGAGGTCTCTATTGTTGAAATAGCATACCCAAGACCCAATATGTTATGTAATTTGACTACATCTACATGTATACATTTATATATATATATACATGTTTCCGTCTAACCAATACGATTTCTATAATTTTGTGTCCACTATATTAATTGTAATTTCCTTAGATTATGTGCCTTATAAGAGGGTCAAAATAGATCCCAAGCTATAATGAGAACCTTTAGATATCATGAAACTAATGATAAAGTAAATTGAAATTTTAAAAATACACCATACTGAAAAGACACATATGATGTGTCACTATCATGTGTTGGGGGATCATAATCATTGAGAATTAATCTCATGAAGTTTGTAGTCAGAAATTTATAGTAGTTGAGATAATGTGGACAAACCATCTAATAGGAACACCACATGATTTGGTTGTCATTTTTTATTAATATATAAGGGAAGTTTAATTATTCTCCTCAATTTATGTCATTATTAATTTGTGAAATATTATGAAATACAGTGATGCATGGAATAAAACATGAAGAAGATGATTTGGAGAGGTAGTATTTGTTGGGTGTGTCATTTATGATATGAAATTGGTTGAATGATTAAGATATATATTTTTAATTCTTATTTGAGGATATAATATCTCTAGATTGATTGATTTGGATGGAAGAACCATAATTAAATACATGGCCATGGTAGTTGAATCAAAGTCCATCAAGATAGATTAAAAATAATAAATCAAGGAAATTATGATAACACAAGTGTGCATACTACATTGTGAGATATTGTATGAAAAAATAAATTATATTACACATTTCATGTAGATATGTTTGTTTTCATTTCTATGAAAAATCTGTATCTCATTTAGGGCCGTCATGGGTTACTTGTTTCCGCTCCTGGTCAGTGAATATTATCCACTTCTATTGAGATATATTCCAAAAGGGTCACACACTTTAGCATACTCAAGATTCTCATCTATTATAATAAATAGGTTTATATGATTTGGTGGACCCCCCCCCCCCAATGGGGTCTGAGAGTTATCCATTTTATTTCGATCAACAAAAAATAAATTGATTAATTAGTATTGGAGTATAGAATAATTTAGTTGAATTTATTTATTAAAAGTATTTAAAAGTGTTTAAGTAAATACATAGAATAATATTATATGAGTTAATATGATAATTAATATTCAAGGTTCTTTTAATAGTAGTGGGAATTATGAGTTGAGTTAATGATTCAAGTTTGTCACATAATATATTTAATATATATAAGATGTATGTGATAAAATATAAATAATATTTATGATTCAAGTAGTTCTTAAAAATTATTTATTTTTTACATATTTAGTGTACATTAGATATACAATATCTGGGAACCCTAACCTGGTATTTTTCATATCCACTTTATAAGTAGACGAAGAAATCATTTCATAGGTTCAAGTGAATCCTTTTTTCAATAGATTGGGAGCTACTCTTCCCTCTTATTTAATTCTGGAGGGAGAAAGTAGTCATTAAATAAATCGATCCAAATACATATTCACAGATCATAGGAACATATCTGAGGAGATAATCCTGACATTGAAAGAATCATCAATGCTCCACATTAGAACATAAAATTCAATGATTGACATTCTACCTGTTTCGTGAAGCTTGTGTGGATAATATTGAGAGGTTCTACTTTGTATCCTTTAATAAATGATCATTCATGAAATTATGTAGTCAAAAGAACCACCAATTAAATGAGGTTCTTGATGAATTTAAATTTTTGTTCTTATTTAATACACACCAGATTCTCTGACCACTTCTAGTCTCAGATCACTAGAGATGATTAAGTTACTCTACTCTAATAATAATTTTTTTAAAACACCTATCCTACCTGCTTTTACTTCACACAATATTACCTTCATTTGGTTTCAGAGTGGTCATGTAAATTTATTTATCCAAATAAAGAAAATTAATAATTTAAGCAGCGGTCTTCAAATTAGTCCCAACTGAACCGACTTCACGTGATATGATTCCGGATTACCATGTTATTACTAATTAAATATTTTAGTGTGTATCTAATATGTGACTATTTCTTATTTAAATTTTATGAACATTAATATTTCTCTATGTTTTAATTTTTGGGTGATCCAGTTCTAATTATGGTTTAGTGGGAATAATTTTTCTGATGACGGAAACAATATTTTCATGATAAGGTTTTGATTCTCATGGATAATTTTCTAAAAATCCCACATTGAATTTTAATTCTTTAAATGTAATAAAAGAATAAAATAAATAATATATATATGTATATGTAGTATCCTTCTAAATAATATGAAACGGTAGAGTTATGTAAGTGGATTAAAAAATGTTGATGACCAATTAAAAAAGCATCCAGTAGAATATTGAAATAGAGGGGTGAAAGGAATATCTTCAAGAGAATAAAATTTTATATTTATTATAATAATAATAATAAATAAGTGATGTGTCAGTGTCTTTTTTACTTTTTAGGTAGTAGACAGTTTGATTACCCGGGGGAGGTGGCTTCCAATTGGATTGATGCTTTAAAAAAAACACCATCAATCAAAATGATGGAATGGATTTTTTCATTTATGGGTTTTATTTTTTTTATATAAAAGGGATAGGGTTAAAAAAAATTATAATGTGTCTCAAGATGCGTGAACCCCATTCAAGCATCTTTGGCATGAAGAGATGCGTTAATGGGGTTCACACATCCTTCATCCAGTCTTTGAGTGATGTGTGAACCTCGTTAATGCATCTCTCTATGCTGAAGATGAGTGAATGGGGATCACGCATCCTTAAAATAGGGTATGAAGGATGTGTAAACCCCATTCATGCATCTGGCCAAGAAAATATATAAAAGGGGGTCTCGCACAACCCAAAATTCATTATTCTCCTCTTGATTTTGCTGTGAGGCCCTGTATAATTTCTTTCTCAAAATATTTTTGCTGCTTTTGAGAAGGTAAAATTTCTATTTAAATTTTCAATTGTTTAACTGTGTTTATTTATTTAATTTTTTGATTTATTTATTTGACTTTAGATATGTATAAATTAGTGTTTGTGTGTATGGTTTATTTATTTTATATGTATTGATGTGTAAATTAGTGTCTTTTTTATGGTTTAATTTTTTAATGATGTGTTGGTTGTATGAATTCGTATTGAGTGTTTAGGAAAATAAATTATGTCTTGTCTAAAATGTTTTATGAATTAATATTTAATATCTATGAAAATTTAATATGCTATAAAAAAGTTTTTTTGAGAGTAATGTTAATTTAAATTATAATATTTTATACATTAGTTATATAGTTTATGAATAATATATTAGTTATTTGTATCATATTTTAATTTACTAAAAAATATATAGGAAATTTTTTTGTTAATTATATAAAAATAGTTTTCTATAAATAATAATTTTAAATTAAATTAGTTAGAATTAAATTTATTCAATAAAATATAGATGCAGATATTTATTATGTATTTCATCTTGTAATGGATAAAATAAGTATACCCAAAAACATGGTATCTTATTTGATGACTGATCTTGAGATGACCAGCCGATGCATAATTGAAATTGCATGTCTTGTTTTGTTTAAGTGGTTATATAATTTGTAATAATTGTATTTATTTTTCTATATTGATGACATGTGAGTCATCTCTGACTATGTATGTAAGGACCAACATGTCTACTTAAAAAATGTAATGTATTTCATACCCCTATACCCCCTAACATGCATGTGAGAAAAATTGTAATTAAAAGGAAATCAACAAGAGGCGTCCTTGAAGTGGTATCCCTAGAGGGGTGTCCCTAAAGAGGCATTCGAGAAAAAGCATTTGATAGGAGGCGTTTCCTTTTGAAATGAGACTGATGCTTGCTAAAATATTTGATAATAGATACTATATGTTTCTACCCATAGGTTTTGGTTAGTTTATCAAATAATGATAAACTAATCGTTAGTCTCAAGATCATGTCATTATTATTTATTCACAACTAATTAAAATATATAACATTATATAAAATTTTATTTAGTAATAATACCATCATCACTATACGTTAATAATTAAAAATCAATACATAAAAAGTCTCCAGATAAATTCAATTATTCAAAACAAATTTAAATAATGTAAACTATTGATGTTGTATATAATATTTTATTAATTACTTTTTTATAGGTAGTAATGTCTGTGAAAATATATTGCAATGGTGAGACTATTTAATAGAGTGGGGATTTAGCTATAGTGTTCCACCTATCACAGTGGTAAATCTTCATGGTTGTATGACATTGGATGTAGTTCTCAAAAAGATTCTCAATCGATTAAAATTGAAGGTCTAACAATCCATTTCATCAATATCATATCAACATATACAACATCCTGAACGTTTTTGGCACAACGAGTACACTTTGGTTGATGATGATGATTGGATGGATGCATCTTATTTATTTAGATAACAGTGTGATAATGGTTTGATGGTGTTTTTTGTGGTGATTTATGATATAGATGTGGTTCAACTAACTACTACAGAACTGTTTTTTGTAAGCTCTATAGATGTTGGTCCTTCCCATCAGTCGTTTGCATTTCCTCATTCTAATATGACTCCAGTAATTGATGAAATTTATGAATAATATGACCAAAATTTTGATGGAAATATTGATGACATCCCTTTGTGTGTTGATATATTTAATGAATGAATGTCTGAGGAAGATGAATCAATGGAACCATTAAGAGATGATGTGGGTGAGGGTTATTTGGGGAATTAACCTTTTGAGGTTCCTTTGGGAGATGTGGGTGAGGGTATTGTGGGCAATGAACAATTTGAGGTTCCATTCAGAGACAAAAGTCCACGATATCAACCGATTAGTGGTAATCATCCTTTAGTATTTAGTTCCATAGATAAATGAATTTCTCGTGAACAAAATTTTAATTAGGATTTCATTATAATAGAATCTGGATTCCTTAGCATTATAGGGAATACATTGGCATCAAATGATAAAGTCGTCTATGTCAAGAAGTAGTTTGAATGTAATCTGTTAATGAGAAATGAGATAAATCAATACCACATTGAGCGACATTATACATTTGAGGTTGATGAGTCAAATAAAGAAATACATCATTAATTGTGAAAAATATGGGCCATAATATAAATTTCGATTAAGGTAAATATTTGATATTTTCTTTTGTATCTTGGAGGATAAAAAAATTAAAAGGGCCACACACTTGTGTACATCAAAGATTATTGCAGGATCACTCATCCCTTGATTCAGTGTTTATATCAAATGTTATTTTTGAGATGATACAAACATGTCCTGATGTTCCCGTTTCCCTTAATCAGGAAATAATTCAATAGTTTTATAACTATATGATATCTTATACCAATCAATGGAATAAAAAACAGAAGGAAATTTTATAAGTGTGTGGTGATTGGGATGAATCTTATGCTATGTTCCCATAACTAATGGAATTCTTGTCTCTCATCAATCATATTTTTATTAGTTGTACATTGTTGAGTATGTATCCCCCAATCACTGAGTTGACAAAGAAAGGTGATTTTCTATAAGATTTTTTGGGCATTCAGGCCATGTATTGTTGCCTTTCCCTATTGTAAACAATATAGTTAGGTTGATGGAAATTTATAGTATGTCATGTATATAGATGTTCTAATCATTGTTGCTACACATAATGGTAATCGTGCTCCTCTTCCCCTTTTTTTTCTATATTTGAAATGGAAAAGATTGAATTTCATCGTTATTTTTTGGCATGTGTACATGATCTTGTCACACAAAACCATGGCATGTGTCTGATATCTGATCGCCATCGAGTGATTATAGAGTTCGTGGCTAGCGATGGAAATTCATGGACTGTTCCAAATGCATATAATCATTATTTAAAGAGACATATATCATGTAGTATGAATAATCATTTTAGTGATCATTCCATAAAGAAGGTGATCCGAAATTTGGGTACGTTTTTCTAATCATACTTTTTAAAACAAAATTTTTTTCTCCTTTTTAATACATTACTATCTTATGGTTTCATCATATGAGCCCCAAAAATAAACGTTTGATCGACGCCTTGAAGATATCCAAACTGCTAATGAAAATGTGTATGAATATTTGATACAGATTTCGATGGAAAATTGTTCATTAGCATATGATGGTGGCAGAAAGTTTGGCAATATGACCACTAATATAGTGGAGTGCATAAATTGGGTACTCATGGTTGTGCTCAAACTCCCAATCACAGGGTTATTTCAAGAGATATTTTATAGACATGTTCACTACATTGTTGACTCATCCCAAAAGGACTATCAGAGTATGGGAAATGGAATGCATTTTACGCAGCATTTCCAATGTGATATTGATCAGATAATGAATGAGGCTTCAAGATAGACTATTCTACCCTTTGACAGGGAAAAATGATCTTTCATGTAAGACTGTGCTATGGCCGGGCTACATGAACTAGTGGTCGAGTGTTTGTAGTGATGTTAGATAATAGAAACTATGATTGTGGCAACTTTCAGGCCTTTAGATATCCATGTGAACATGTTATCACTACTTGTAATTCGGTAAATATATCATGGGAGCCATATGCTGACCCGATATATCACATGAGTTGTTTGATTAACTGTTATAGTACAGCTTGGATGCCTGTTAGTGACATTTATTCCATCTAATTGCCTACTGATCAGCCGACCATCATCCCTGGTATTTCGATGTTGGATAATTTGGTTTTGTTTTCATTTATTATTTTTTAATTTTCTATTGTTTTTTAATTATTGGGTTCATACTACTGGGTTACGACCCTGAGGAAGACTAAAATCAAGTCGAATCAAAAAATAAATGGATTGTCCTCAATAACAAGGAAGGAGAATACAATGTAGTATTTTTCACACTGAAGGACATTCTTTTAAGAGATATCTCCAAGGGACATGATAGGGCTCTACATCTCATCATCCAAGATTGAGTTTTTTTATTGTATAATGAATATGTATATTTTGTTTTCATGTGGTTGTTTTAGTATTGAATTCTTTTTAATTGTGACTTGCTCTAGTTCTTACATGATTCAATTTTGGTTTGTCTCAAATTTTTATTATCTAATAATGAATTATGTGAGACTCAAACTATTCAAAATAAAAACATAAAACGAAAATTAATATATCATGCTTCAACATTTATAAAAGACATTAATCCACTCACAAAAAATAATATATAAATCCAAATATTATAAAAATCATTTTCCAGTTGATTGCTCTATATTTATATAAATAAATGTTTTAATTTTTTATTTATCCTCTCATACCACATAAACCTATGAATAATACCTTGAGATTACATGAAAAAATGAAATATCGCTAATATTTTCCATAGGATTATCATCCCTATGCAATCAAATATCATATGGACAACACAAAAGTACTGGATCATGGAAAACACCATTTAGGATGTTATTGACATTTTAATTAAAGATGACATCATAAAGAATGAATATCAAAATTTTGTAATCATGACCTTTATTTATTGAGGTGAATGGTCAAGTAACAAAACACTAGTACACACACAAAAAATCAAGTATAAAACATAAATGTAAACACTTTTATTTTTCATTTGATTGTTCTATATTTATTTAAATAATATTTGATGTTTTTTATTTAATTCACTTTAATAAAGAAAATATGATATCATTTGTGTAGATGGTAGTTTTTCCATTGCTCACATATCTGACTAATCATGTATCATGACTGCTTTTAGAGGGATGAACAGTTCCTCCTTTGAATGTACAAATATCTGATAATTTACATCATATCGCATCACCTCCTGCTATCATCGCTCATCTTTGTCGCGCTGGATTCTACAGTGTAGTGATGTGTGACTTCACCTTTCTTGATCATTAGCTCATTGTGGCGTTTATAGAGAGAATAAGGAAAGATTCACATACATTCCATTTTTGAGAAGGGGAGATGACTATAACCCTGGATGATGTGGCCATTATGTTAGGCCTCCCCATCGATGGTATAGCTCAGAAAGGTAGTGTTTAAGCGGATTTTCTGTTTCTTGTTCATAGAATACTGGGCATAGAGGTCCCTGATGAGTGTAGGATCATCGTTGTTGGTAGATTATTCATGCTTTGGTTAGACAAGCACATCACACAGTTAGAAAATGATGCTGATTGGATCAATGTGTTACGATTTTCATGTGCAAATATATTGATGCTGATTAGTGGAACACTTTTTGTTGATCAATCAAAAAATTTGTTACATTTTATGTATTTATATTTTGAGGATTTGGACGAGGAAGGTCGGTATAACTAGGGTTCTGCTTGTCTAGAATATACCCACATGGCGTTATGCAATTCATGTCACATCGAAAAGATGAAGATCACAGGATGCATGGTTTTTCTACAGATGTGGGTATGGGAGCACATCCCTCGTCTAGATCCACTTCCTCATGTGGCATTGCCAGAAAATATAGTAGTAGAGGCTCCACATGGACGTTGGTATGTTATTCCATCCTTATATTGTCTAACATAATTGTATAACATTCTAATATGAAATGTAAATATAAAAATATTATCTATAGGTAGATTATGGCACATCTACATTTAGATTCCCCTAGACATGACGTCCATGCCTATATATTTATGTTGGATAGCATTCGACCACACAATGTATGTTAATATTATTTATATTGTTAAATCATTATTCTTTACTATACATGTATTCATTAATTAAATGATTATTTATTTTTTCTTTCATCTTTTATTGATTCCATATACAGATGATATTATCTAGAGTCTACCACCGTACTATATGGTGATTCTTACTATTGTCTCCTACAGGGTTCCATTTATTCATTTTCATACAGTTGAGTGGCATAAGACCGAGAGAGTTATGAGGCAGTTGGGATTCTTTCAGCATGTTCCTGACCCACCTAGTCAGTTAGATTCACTGCATTCTCTAAAGATGTTAGGGAAGAGAAATTTGTATTGGAGGAGATACCACGGAAAATATATTGATTTGTGGGACATATGACAGGAGTTATATTTTTGAGGGGTGGGGATTGTGAATTTTCATTTGGTGGATCATACGGGTTACACATCATGGTACTACTAGTCCCCAGTTAGATTTCTAACGTGACACAGATGAGGATTTCATGAGTTGGTATACATAGTTCCATCCACTGTTCTATAGAATTTTTATTCATATTACATAAAAATGGAATTTATTTTTTCATGATACTTGTATCTGTCATCTACATCACATGTTTGATCCAGTAGATAGAACTGTATTTGAACCGATATATTTTCAGAGCCTTGTCAAAAAATGGCTTCCTTCGATGGAACAGATTTATCAAGACATTTTATTTAATCCACCACATGCCTAGGAGGATACAGAGCTTATTGATCATCATATATTTGTACCAGGGGGTGACAACCCTATTATGGATCATGTTGTTCCATAGAAGGATGATTTTTAGATTGATCAGTCAAATGCTATTGTTCCATAGGAGGAGAGTGTTTAACATGATTATTCATATTCTTATCCAGCTTCTCAATTATGAGTGTTATAACAAAGTATAAACATATTTAATAAAAAATGATTATATTCATCTAAAAAAATTGCAACCATCGCAATAATATTAAGTCACAAAAATCTTCCATTCTTTTAATTTGAACAAAAATAGTGGTATGAGGTGGTCAATCATCCATAGTTAGGGGTGCCTCATACTAATGGGGAGGTCTTATGAGAGTGGTGGGTTTACTTAACTAAAGTTGGTAGAAAACGGGTAGACATATCTACCATGTTTCAACATTTTAGGAAATCATTCAGAAAATAACTTTATGAATTTAAGATCTCGTACATCACTCAACAGATCAAGGATCCAAGAGTTAATGTGCTTTTACAACAAAACACCTAACTTGAACTCCCTAATTAGTGGTGTAGCTACAACATTTAAACTATGAGGGTAGGTTCATGGATCTTTTACACTATAATAATGTAGTGATAGAGTATTTTTTTCTAATATAGAGGGTTTCTATTGTTCAATAATATATTTTTATATATTTAATGATTTAATAATTAGTTAATCAATAATGAATAAAAGGTAAACAGGATAAAGTATTGACTGGTAAAATGTAATTTTTGTAGATCAAACATGGAAATCACAATGACCAACAAAACATTATCACTATGATCTATATTGGATAAATAAAATCTTATAACCAGTCATAACTTCCAATTATGGAACAGGTGCTTGAACAAAGTGCAATTCCAAGAAAGGAAGCATTGTTTTCTGGAATCCTCATTTTCAATGGAGCCTCCATTGGGATCTGTAAAGAGTATAATGTCAATTAAAAAAATCATGCTGACAATGATCTATACATACAATGTATCATGTTGTCATCTATGTATATACAACTACAAAAAATGCATGGGGACGATGTTGCCAACAATATAATAACCCACCTCTATGAACTATATCAATATACTGAAACGAATGAAATATGTTACATAATAGTTGCATTGTATTGGTGATTCTAGCATAAGGGGATAATGAAACACCTCATATAATTGAGATTATCGAGTACATTGACGGACATGATGCCCGTTGGTTCAAACTAAACCAGGAATTAGAAACTAATTTCATTATACCCTCTATACTATCGATATTTTTGAATTATATTTTGAATTATAATTTTAACAACATGAGAAATAAAATTCTATATCCATTGTATAATGTTTTCTGAGTTGATAAGGATATAATGAAAATTGAATCTCAGGTCCTTATGGTGAACAATATGAGGAATGGAAAGACAAAGGTGTCTAAGGGTAAATATAAGTTAATGAAACCTAAGAATCGTTGTTCAAAAAGTCCAGTGATATAAGGGGTAGGTAATGAGTAGGGGTTTGTATGATTTTCATATTGCAAGAATGTCCACTAAAAGAAGAACTACAGAGCTAGGAAGAAGAATAAAGGAAAAAATTATGCTTCAGGTTTTCTATCATTGAATTAAATCTATATTCATCTACAATTTGGGTATAGGATACATTATGTGGCTTGTATATTTATATTTCAATACAAGATCCAAGTAGATTCCAGAGGATTAAAAATGGTGAAGTGGATCAATGAGTTGCAAATTGGGTGAGTCTAGTAGCCTTAGTAGTGCAATATTATCATTTTACATTGCATAGGGGTTTGGTTCTTATATTAAATTAATATTTATATGTACTATAATTAACAAAAAAACATAATCTTTGTGTCAATTTTAGAAACTATATGATTTTAATTCAATTTTGGAGATAAATATGTTCTCTTTTATAAGGATAAAATGTGTTATGGAATGTAAAATCATATTAATGGGTTATTTATACTTGGACCTGAAACCCTGATGATGAAAATAAATGATAAACCCAATGACCATGACTCATATAACACCCATATATGGAACATAAAGAATAGAAAATTAAATGAGAAGTGATTTCAGAAATTACATTAGGAAGGTTATTTAGTCTCAGCGGATTTAAAACCTCTAGATGTATGTCATGATTTTTATATGGTAAAATGAAAAAATCACCCTTCTCTGGAAATGCATAAGAATCCAAAAAAATTACTGGAATTGATTCATATTGACCTATGTGTCCCATTTCATGAAGAGGTAATTGGTGGGTTTTTATACATCATTAATTTTACTAATGACTATAGTAGATCTGGAAATATCTACACAATGCATTATATGTCATATTCTTTTGGGATTTGTAAGGAATACACACATGAAGTATAAAACAACCTAGGAATGAATATTAAGGCACTCCACCCAAAATGTGGTGGATAATATCTTAATGAAGCATTCAATGGTCACTTAAATGAGTATTATATGGAATCCCAGATCACTCCCTCTTATAGACCATAGTGGAATGGTGCTAGTGAAATGAGTATAGGACCTTCCTTGACATGGTAAAATAATATGATGAGTGAGAAACTATACCATTTTATTTTTACAGATATTCTTTTCTGAGAATAGAAAACTCCCTTAACCAAGTACTAACTAAATCTAAAAGTGGG
Source organism: Viscum album (assembly GCA_963277665.1). Classification (NCBI taxonomy): domain Eukaryota; kingdom Viridiplantae; phylum Streptophyta; class Magnoliopsida; order Santalales; family Viscaceae; genus Viscum; species Viscum album. Next base: position 1,416,004,991 of record OY728141.1, on the reverse strand, counting down.
ATTCCATATGAGTTGGGGTATGTAAATAAACCTAGAGTATCTCACATACATGTATGGGAATGGGATAATTTTTTCGTATTATAACATGTGACAATTTAGCATCCTGAATCACAAAGTGGAAAATTATAGGTTATACTATTGAGAAAAAAAATGATATTACCAATATGAAACATCTAATAAAAAAGATATTATGTAATGAAAATCAAAATTAACTAAAAGGGATCCCATTTTAATGTTAAATATTGGGGGAAATATAGGCTTTTATGAAGTTAATTCTCAGAATACACATGATTTGGTACTTGGAAAAACTCCATAAGTGATAGTGGGAGGTGATGAAGTTCCCGATACATAAGAGTTGTATTGGTCAACTCAAGAGGATATATAAACATAGTGTTATGTTTATCTTGTCACTGATAGAAGTGAAAAATTATTCCCTGACTATGATGAACCTATGAAATTCAAGGATGTAGTATAATGGGAGTATATTGTTAAATGGAAATATTCCATGCATCCTAAGAAGGAGCCTATGTAATAGAATCATGATTATATTTTAGTAGACCCTTCAGTTGATCTAAAACCCAATGGATGTAAATTGGTATTCTAAAAATAACGTGAAGTAGATAGTAAGGTTAATATTTATAAATATATACAGTTAGAAATGTTTTTTAGAAAACATAACGGCCTATATATTGATGAAACCTTCTCACCCATAGAAATGCTAAAATCCATCAAAATATTCCTTAAAATAGTATTCTTACATGATTATGAGATTTGGAAAATGTAGTAAGAAATACTTTTCTATATGTGATTTTTGATGAAGCTTCTTATACGACTCATCCTAAAGGGATTTTTATGTCATTGAATTCTAATAAAGATTTCATGAAACAAAGATCCATTTATTGGATGAAGAAGGTATCATAGTATTGGAATGTTTTCATTTAAGAGACCATAAAAAAATTTGATTTTTTCAAAAATGAAAGTGATCCTTGTGTCTATAATGATTTTAATTGAAATTCCATTGTTTTCCTATTATTAAATATTCCTGAAATGTAAACTATGGGAAACTATGTTCAAGTATTACATTCAATCAAGACATGGTTAGATGAATCCTTATCCATTAAAGACATAGGTGATGTATCCTACACTCTAGAAACCAAGATCTATCATCATTGATCACTATGACTACTTTGGATATGTCTACGTATATATATTTACAAGGTACTCAAAAGTTATATCCTATAACAATCCAAGAGAGGGCCGTTTCCCATGTCACATGGTAACAATCCCTTAATAAAAATGTTCCCACAAAGATATGATAATAATGAAAGAATGATTCGAATCCCTAATTCCGCGATAGTGTGATTTATCATGTATTCATTGCTATATACTATGTTTGATGTTTCATTTAATTTTATATTGGTGAGAAGATATGAAGTTAATCTAGGAGACCCACAATAGGAGGATTTGAAAAATATCTTTAAGTACTTGAGGTATTCAATGGATAATTTATTAGTGTATAGAGGAGAGGATGAACTAGTAGTGAGATTATACACTAATGCTTGTTTCCAAATAGATCAACATGATATGATATTATATTCAAGAAATATATTTTAATTCAATGGTGGTGCAGTGATCTGGAGAATCTCGAAGAATCATGTGGTCCCTGATTCTATAGTATAATTAGATTATGTAGCTGCTTCCGATGGATTAAAGTAAATTTCATAGATATGAATCATTGTCTCATACATTGCTGTTATACCTAGATGTGTAGACCCCCTTCCAGTTTATTGTTATAATTCAATAATAGTGGTACTTTCCAAGGAGCTGAGGTCACACTATATGAAAAAGAATATACATAAAATGATTTATCTCTTGAGGGATTTTACCCAAAGAAGTGAAGCCACATTTAGTAGATATTCCAAATATGAAAACATGAAAAACCCCTAACTAAATCCATATCACAGTTCAATAATGATTCTCATTTGAGGGAAAGTAGATTTAGACTTGTTAGAAATTGGATCCAGTGCAAGTGGTAGTGTCGAAAGTTGTTTCCGTAGAACCAATTTGTGATGTACTTTGACTACCACTACATGTATACTATTTGATATATATATATATGTGTGTGTGTCTGTGTGTGTATGTGTGTGTGTTTGTGTGTGTGTTTATCTTTCCATAATAGTATCAATACTTCTTCATCCACTATATTTATGATAATTCCCTATTATTACATGTTGTATTAGAGGGTTATAGTAGATCCCAGTCTATAATGATAACCTAGAGAATCCATGACAATAATATTAATTTAATTTTTTATAGTCCATATACATCATACTAAAAGGACGTAGATTATTTAAGACTATCATGTGTTGGAGTCTCATATTAATTGATATGTATTCTCATGATGTCTTCACATGGTGATCTCTAGTAGTTCATTGCCTGAGAATAGACCTAATAATAGGAACACCACATGTTTTGTGTGTCATTGTTTGATCTTATCAGTGGACATGTGTATTGGTATTCTGACATGAGATTATTGTCAATGTGTTCCATTTGATAACATAATTTTATGAAAGGAGAAATAATTGTTAATGAATTCATGGTTAGGTTTTTTTGTGTTGGGTGTGTCATCTATGGTATGGAATTGGATGAGTTATCAAGATTGTATTTGTCAGTTCTGAGTTGAGGAAGTAATATCTCTTGAAAAATTAATCAGTATGGTTGTACATTCATTAAATCCATGTCTGTGGTAGTTGAAGGCAATTCCATATAGTTAGATCAATAAACAATAATGCAAGGAGTGAATGATGTCAGAAGTATGCATCTTACTTTATGAGATATTGTATGACAAAGAGATTATATTACATAGTGTCTGTATGTAGAATGGTTTTCATTGCTATGACTATTCCTTATCTTAATAGGCTCCTTGATGGGTTACTAGATTCACTCTTGGTCTGTTAATATTATTCATTTCTTATGAGATAAGGGCCTATAATGTTGCACATAATGGTGAATTTGAAGATTTTCCCCATTACGATGAATATGTATACAGGTCATGGTGGGCCCCCCCATGGGGTCCGAGAGTATTCCAATTTCTTTTTATGAATGAAATATAAATAAATACATTATTATTCAAGTATAGAATAATTTGGTTGAATTTATATACATTAATTATATACAAGTATTTAAGTAGAAAAATGGAATAAAATTATGTGAATGAATATTATATTTATCATTCAATGATCATTTATTATTAGAGAAAATTATGATTAATGTTCATGATATGGGTTTATCACATAATAAATTTAATATATATTACATGTTTTGATAAAATATAAATAATTTTTATGTTCTAGATAGTTCATCAAATTTTTTTAATTATTAATTATATAGTGGATGTTAGATAAATATTGGTCGAGAACCGTAAATGGATAATTTGAAATTTTACTGTATATGTGGATGAGGATATAATTTCCCTTGTTCAAGGGAATTAATTTTCCACAGATTCAGATATCATATCACCTCCTCCATCATCATTGCGGTAGAATGACATCATTCCTGAAATCAATCCAAGGAAATCTTCATAGATCATTGCAACATAATCGAGGTGATCTTCATGACATTGAATGAATCATTGGAACTCCATGATTGAACTCATAATATGATGATCAGTGTTCGAACAGTTTCTTGAAGAGTTTTTGGACGATCTAGAGGTGTTCTGCTTCATAACTCCCATTTCACAATTTTTGGATTGGACATCCCGGTGATCCACTGCATACTCCCTCTGGTGGAATTTGATGAAATTCTTAGCATGGATTTTCTATCTCTCAATAGAGACAACATAGATTTCTATGAGAGGGAAATCACACTCAATGTGTGGGATTATCCCCCTATTCAGTAAAAGGGCTATGAGGATGATGAATCATCATTAGTACCATCATATCAAGCATATGTATTAATTCCCTACGTGCACATGTATCTTTCTCAGATGATTTATTCTAAGGAACGAACCGTCCATGAAGACATGCCTATTGTGAGGGAATTCATTGATGTTTATCTCAAGGAATTTTCTAGCCCTCCTCCTAGAAATGATGTTTAATTATCAATTGATCTTATACCTGGGGAGTTCCCAATATCCAAGATAATGTATAGAATGGATATTGTGGAGATTTAAGAGATAAAAAAACAACTACAACAGAATTTGGATAATGTTTTTATAATCCCATGTGATTCACCAGGGAGTGCACTTGTCCTCTTCGTCAAGAAGAAGGATGGGTCAATTCACCTTTGCATTCATTATCGCGACTTCAACAAAATCACAACAATTAAAATGTATCCTTTTCCAAGAATTGGTGACTTGTTTAATCCACTACATGGAGAAGAATACTTCTCCAAGTTGGATCTATAGTTGGGATTTTATCATGTAACGGCAAAGAATGAGGAAATCCATAATCATTTTTTTCATACAAGGTACGGGAACTATGTATTTATAGTAATTCATTTATGACTGACTAATGCTCCAATAATTTTCATGAACATGATGAATGGAGTCTTTATATATTACCTAGAAAAATTTGGTGTTCTGTTTATTGATGATATTCTAATGTACTCCAAACCAAGGAGGAGCATGAGAATAATCTATGAAATGTTCTATAAACCATGGAAAATGAGAATATATAAGAAAAGTTCAACAAGTTTGAGTTCTGGTTGAAGGAAGTTTTCTTTCATGAGTCATATCATCACCAAGAATATGATATCTGTGGATCCCTTCAAGACAAATGAAATTGAGGGATGTTTGAGGATAATATCAATGACGGATATCCATAGATTACATGGGTTAGCCAGATATTATCACTAATTTGTGAGCAATTTCTCTTAATTGTCAAACTCGCTTTCCAAGATAACTCAGAAGGGAGTCATGTTTTCATGGAATGATGAATGAAAAGAGAGCGCCAAAAAGTTGAAAAGAGGTTTATTATTTCACCTAATCTCACACTACCCACAAGTAGAAATAATTTCATGGTATTTAGTGAAACTATGAAGAAGGGTATAAAATGTGTGTTGATTCAAAATGACAAATTACTTGCCTAAGCATTAAGGAAATTTAATGTTAAAGAGATGAAATATCTAACACGTGATCTGGAGTTTGCTGCAGTAAACTTCTCTTTGATAATTTGGAAACATTTTATATTAGGGTAAGTATAAAATATTTATGGATCACAAAAGCCTCAAATATATATTCACACAGAAAGATTTTAATACGTGCCAACGAATATGGTTAGTGCTGATCATATAATATAACTAATCAGTTCACTACCATCTAGGGACGGAGATTAATGTGGAAAACACTCTATGTAGAAAGGATCAAACAAATATGGAATTGATAAGAATTAAAAAGGATCCAATATTATTATATTTGATGAATATAGACATGGGAATCATAAAGAAGGGAACATCATAAATCCTTTCCTAGAGGATTTCTCAACCATCTCTTTTGGAAAGGTTAAAGGATGCTTAAAAATTGATGTGAGAATTCAGATGAAAGTGGAAACTATCAGAAAAGGGATTTACTCAAATTTTATTGTTAATGAAGAAAGAATTGTGATATTTGGGTCAACACAATGTGTTCCATCAAATCCAGAGTTATTGAATGAACTTTTGAATGATTTTCATAGTATGAATTTCTCCATTAACCAATGAAACACAATGATATGTTTGGATCTCTAAGATAATTTTTGGGTTGATAAAAAGAATAAGAAGATCTCTGAATATACATCAAATTGCCTAGTATTTCAACAAGTGATGGATGAGAGGAAAAAGTGTTAAGTGGTGATAAAACCATTACACATAACAACATGGAAATAGGAGAACATCACAATAGAAATTGTCACTAGAGTTACAAATACACCCAAATGAAATAATGATATATGGGTTGTTTTGGATCGTCTTAAAAAGACATCACACTTCATTGATATTTTAGAGGATTTGTCATTGGATAAATTGGAATGGATATACTTCAGAGAAGTGGTAAGTCTATATGGTGTTCCACTATAAATTTTATCCGATCGAGATCCAAGAATCACCTCTATATTCTAGAAGTGTCTCCAATGTGATCTGAATATTGAGCTGAAATTCATTACGGATTATCATCAACAAACTGATGTCCAATCTGAAATGACTATACAAAAACATGATTACATGTTGAAAACTTTCTCAATGGAATTCATAGGCAGATGGGACAAACATCTTTATTTTGTGGAGTTCTCTTAAAACAACAGTTTCCACTCAAGCATCCAAATGGATCCTTATGAAGAATATTATGGGAAGAGGTGTAAAACAATGGAATTTGAGATGAAGTTGGGGAACGAAAACTTTTAGATCTAGAAATGGTTAAAGAAATAGTGGAGAAGGGTATTACCATACATACACACATCAAAGCTTCTTAGAGATGAAAAAAGAGTTATGATGACAACCATCGATGAGACCTAGTCTTTTATGATGGAGATATGGATTTCCTCCACATATATCCATGAAAGAGATTGATGATATTTTTGAAGAAGTGAAAGCTTATTACAAGGTACAACATGACTTCTATGATCCTTCATCTCATTGGAGAAGTGGCCAATCAATTAGTACTGTCACTGAACCTATCTCAAGTACATGACGTATTCCATGTATCACTCTTGAAGAAGTACATACCTAACACATCCCTTGTACTCAATACAGAGGTTGTGCTATTGTATAATGACCTCTCTTGTCAAAATAATCTGGTGAAGATATTAGATCACAGGTACAAACGTCTACGAAATAAGATGATTCTGCTCCTCAAGGTGTTGTGTTGAAACAACAAGTTTATAGAAGCAATGTTGGAACCAGGGGAAGTGATGAAGAATATTTACCCTCCTTTGCACAAAATAGAAGAATAAAATCCAAAAAGTGGGAAATAACATAACCACCCTTCACTAATAGGGAGAATGATAAAGTTGAACCTTTTGGTACCCATCAGATCAAGATAGATAGAAAAAATCCACCGTAGTCTTGAGGACCTCCTTCAAGATCTAGTGTGGTGGCTGAAGATGAACATTGAATCCACCTTTAATGAAGACCATCTTTGAGATCTTACCTCCAGAATAGGATACAATATAGGGAAATCAAAATGAGTTGAAATGTAAATCGATATACCCCAAATCAAAACAAATAATGGGAAGATCAGATCTAGTTAAGGATTGATATGAAATAATGGGGAATAAACCCTACTAATAAAACACCACAATAAACCAAAACAATATAGAAATCACTATATAAGACCAACCCCACACAACTTCATAGGCAAGAAAAAGAACACATCATCGAATGTGAGCGAATAGAGAATTTGAGAGGTAGTTGGATACCATGTGAGATATGAAAAATTTTATTCAAGGTAGGGTGATGGTAGGTTTTGTTAGAGTAACAAATGGTAGGATGTTTGTTGGGGAAATGGGATATGTGGTTGGGTGCTGGGAGGCACGACCTAACATAGGATAGCGGTGGTGCTTTCCATGTTGAAGAGACAACAAATATGGTTTGGGTGGTTTTATTTGTTATTGAGTACTTATATTATTATCAAATAAATAATATATAAAATTACAAAAATAGTTAATATTTTGAGAAAATTGAATAAACAATATTGAAAAATAGAAAAACATTTATTATTTCTGGAAAATTGAGAATTAAAATTCATTATAAGTTATTTTTAATAAAACACTAGGAAATATAAATATACAGTGGCCATGAAAATATTATATATATATAATATATTTCTATTAATTTCTTATGGATTAAATATTTTTTTATATTAAATGTTTTATTAATACAATTTTTTTAATGGAAAAATAATTTTTTGGTAAAAGCATTATTAATAATAGAATAATATGTTAGTAAAAAGAATTGGAATTAATATGATAAAGAAATAGATTCAACTATTGGTAAACGATATGTTGGAATTTAATGGTCAATATCAATAGATATATATTTTGGTAAATATATTTGTTGGTAATAAAAATTTATACAAATAAACATAATCATTATTGGAATTACTCTTTTTTTACATCAAATATATTATGTTTCAAAAAAATTCATTTTTGTATAATTTATTTTTTATTGTATATAATCCCTTATAATGTGGTAACCAATAATTGAGTAATATATAAATATTTAACAAACATTGAAAACATATCATGAAGGTATAATATGAATTTAATAAAGAATGACTATAAATAATTCCACTTTACTAATTATGTAGTTAAGGACAGAGTCCTAATTATTCTAATAAATTCAATAAAAAATAATTAAAATTTAAGTTAAAATAGTAATATGTTTTATAAATATAACATATTAAAAGAGAACATAACAATATCCCATGTAATACATTAATGAAAATATATATTTAGAAAAACTATATTATTCTTTACAAATTTTGTAAAATCTTTTAACATTATAATTTATTTTCAAAATATTTACTTTAATTAAATTCACTCTACCATATATCATTGTTAGCCTATCCTTTTATGAGTATTATAGAAAATATAGGTTTAACTACCAGGTTAATTATATAAAACACCTTCAAAGTCTAGGTAAATTGTGTCACGACCTATATATTATTAGAAAAACCGAAAACATGATATATCTATGGGTTACGGTGCTATAATAAGAAAATATGAATTTAGTTAAGAAAAATACCAGCATAAACATTGATTCCCTAAAAATAAAGCACTTCACAAATAATATTGGAAGAAAATTTATGTTTTCAAAAGTTTTAACCAACCCTAAATATGGATGAAGTGTCACAAACTGTCCCAGGGGCCCGTGTCGTGACTACCCCATGTCCGCCTTCCATTGGCCAGGGGCTGGAGACTAGAAACAAAGGCATATTTCCCATTAAAATGGGAGGAATTACCTTTATATAAGTAAACAAACACAATAGTGTATGCAAGCTAGAAAAAAAAACAAAGTAAACTGAGCACAAAAGTAACTGCTGAAAATTAAATGTGCCGGTATACAAACTCAACTAAAAGTTCAATACAAACGAGAAAGAAATTACAACATCTGAATATTAAAATAACAACCACCGGGTCATCATTCGAGAATCCCACCTGAAGGGTGGGTACATATAGTCTCGTCAGTTCCTCGGGTCTGTCCATCCTCTTAGTGTACGTCCCGCCTGGTTGTCTACCTCCGGATACTGTCCAGCTCCACAAGCCTCGACCACGATCAGTACTGTCTGTCGTCTGCAACAAAAACTATGTAGTGCGGGTGATGCCCATGTGGGGGTGAGTATACGATACTTAGTAAGGACCCCAAGACCCCTAATGGTCTCCCAGAATCCACAAAGGATAATCCACAAAGGAAAGATACAAACATGAAGTATCAACAAACTCCACTTATGTATATGCCCATACATATACCTAAGTCATCAATCATAGTATGACTCCAACTTCCCCGCCCAAGCACAACCAGTCCACACAGGAAAGAAGGAAATCATACCAATGATAATGATTAAAAGTTAGGACTCATCTCACACAGGTATACTACTCACGAAGAGTGGTGGAGTTGATTAGATGTTTCCCCTGAATCATCTCCTCTGTCGAACCCATATAGGATCCTAGTACATAAGTCGTCGATGCCAAACCCACGTATGATCCAAGTACAGTAACCATCGTTGTCGAATCCACATAGGATCCAAGTGCAATCGTCATTACTGCCAAACCCATGGAGGATCCATGTACACTCATCTTTGCTACCGAACCCACGTAGGATCCAAGTACAATCGTCATCGTTGTCACAGTCGCAGCTAGCTCTAGGGTTCCAATACACATCATACTTGTTTCCGGGAGGGTCCGCTCCACGAGTAAAAGGGTTCGATACATCAACTGTCAAGAACTCTAAAGTTGATGTATCCCAAAGTTCTGTCTCGTCATAAGGAACTCTATGCGACAGATGGTGCGTCAAACAGACGCCCAGTCTGAGAGATGTTGGCTTTTCTGTTCCAGGGACCCGGTTGGAAATATGCACGTTCCAAACCTGGATGTTTACCAATGTTGTCCAAAATTCACTCAGAGTATCGCAAAAGGACCGCCTTGTCGAAAGAATCCATGTGCTGCAGATGGAGCATCGATCAGACGCGAAGTATTTAAGTTATTCATGTTTAAGTGAATAACGGGCCCGACCCGTTTAGCCCTGTGGGCCGACGGGTCCGGTTAACCCAGTTTGAAGGGTCCGAACCAACAGGGGTATCAGACCTATCTGAAGGATAACACAACTCGGCCCGAAGGGGCACATCCTAGCCCTAAGGGGCGTAGCCCGGCCCAAAGATTCACGGCCCGGCCCGCCGGGGCGCGGACTGGCCCAGCATGGCGTGGCCTGGCTCGTCCCGACACGGCTTGGCGTTGCGGGGCGCGCAGCCCGATAGGAAGTGCGGCACAGCGGGGCACGCGGCCGGGCTGGCCGAGGGGTCCGGGGGGCGTGGCCTCCCGGCTGTCCGCACCGGCGGCGTCACCCTTCCCAAACCGGTCAGCTGAGCCGGCCGGCCTTCTAGCACACGCGGCCCGCACAGGCCGGTGGCCGGTCTCCCATCACGGCATCCTCCTAGAGCTGCGGTCCAGCTCCACTAGTCCGGCCGGTTCCTCAACACGGTGCCCTCCTGGCGTCGCAATTCGCCTCCCCCCGGCCGGCCGACGGGCCGGCCGGTTCTTACGCTGAAGCAGCCCGTGTAGCAGGTCACGGTTCCTCCCTCCCAACCAGCACGACGGTGCCGTTCAATCCCCACCTCTGGTTTCCAATTCCAAAAAGATCAAGAAAAGACGGAGGGTCGCAATCGATGTTTGTTCGGCCCTCTCCCCCCGCGTTAGGCGGTAACAATCGGCCGAAGATGAATTAGGTTTCATGAATCACAAGAAAAAAATTTTATTCAAATAAAAATTGGAACAATTCACCCCACCTCAACAATTGATGATGAACGTCGGCATCGCAGAAGATGATGTCACGAGGTGAGAATTTGTGGAAGTCTTCAGAGTGCACCTAAGGAAGAAATGGAATTCCCACTCTCTTCGAGGAGAAGATAATTAAAGGTGCATCATCGTAGGTGATTTCCCCACGTCTGTGTCTCATTCCTTGTCACAAAGAAAGACGAGGATGGAGAACTGTGGTTGCCGTGTCGTTCTACGTTGAAGGTTCGGTGTTCTTTATCAAAGAAGAACTATCCTTCGTTGAGGATTAAGTTATTACAAAACACTAGAGTTATCCTGATTCCTCCTCACACAAAAATTTCCAACCCAAATAAAATAAGGCTTCTACTTATTTTATTTAATCTTTCCAAGCATTCAAAATTTAAAATTCAAACAATTAATTAATTTCATTGATGAAGTTCAGTCAATTAATTAAGGTGTGTGTTGGAAAGAATTAAACAGGGAGAGATGGGAGAGGAAGAGTTACTCAATTAATGGGGAGTTAACAATTAAGAAGGGGGGTTAAAAATAATTTTAGGTAATGTGAAACGTTGGGGCTCTTGTGGGCCCCACCTCACAAATATCCTCACATGAGTAGTAAGGTGATTATGGGTCCTACCCCAACTCCCACATGTAGGATATAACCACATTAGATATAAAATAAAATTTTTCCGCAATTTTTTTCACTACTTATTTAATCCACAAATTTTTAACTTCTCCTCTTGTGCAAATGCATCTACAGTAAAGGTACCCTTATGAAATTACCAGTGTTGTGAGTTCATCGGTGCCCTCAGATTTCAATTCTGAGCACAGGTTCAAAAGATAGAAAAACCCACTCGTTCATTTACTGAACATACTCGAGCTAATCTTCGGAAGTTGATTCTGGGCACACCGTGCCTCAGAATCAAGTACCATCAGATTCCACATACTCTTAAAATAACAAAGTGTCTAAGAAAAAAATTTCCTTTAAATTTTCAGGTCTTTACATTACTCCCACATCAAGACTTTATGTCCGCGTCAAGATACATCATAAATTATGGATACAAATGAGGGTACTGTGCACGCATCTGAACCTCCCGCTACCATGTGATCTCCCGGAGATTCCCGTGATGCCAATGAATGTGCACAAGAGGAATCGACCATCCACTTAGGACTCACTCCTATCGATCCCCGATCTCCAACAGGACCTCTGTGATGGTAGCCCCGTCATCGATGTCCAACACCCCATGATCAATGATGTGGGTCGGGTCATGCACGTATCTCCCCACCTATGATACATGGATGACGGCATGCACCTAGTGCAACTGAGGTAGTAGGTCTAGGTGGTAAACCACCTCGCCTACCCTGCTAAGGACCTGGAGTGGTCCAATTAAGCGCGGAGATAACTTGTCGCCTCGTCCAAATCTCCATAATCTACGTCGAGGTGATATCTGTAAGAAAACGTGGCCACCATCCTCGAACTCCAGTAGTCTCCACCTCCTATCAGCATAGGACTTCTGCCTACTCTATGCAGTCCTCATCTGCTCCTGGATTATCTGCACCTTTTCTGTCATAGCCTGAATAATCTATGGTCCTACGAGTGCTGACTCCCCAGTGTCAGTCAAGCATAGAGGTGATCTGCAAGGTCGGTAGTACAATTCCTCATATGGTTTCATCCCGATGGTGGAGTGGTATTTTTTGTTGTACAAAAACTCCAAAAAGGGTAGGTGTTCCTCCCAACTGCGACCAAAGTCAAGGACACATGCATAGAGAATGTCCTCAAGTGTCTGAATAGTCCTCTCTATCATGCCATCTTTCTGATGATGAAATGTAGTGCTTAAACGTAGCTACATCCCAAATCCCTCCTACAACCCCTTCCAATGCTGGGAAGTAATGTGTGCATCTCAATAAGAGACAATAGACGATGGCACACCATGAAGCGATGCGATCTCCTAAACGTAAAGGCATCCCAAGCTCTCCACTAATCCCTAGTCTCTGATAGGTCGGAAGTGGTCCGACATGGTGAGTCGTTTGACAATCACCCAGATAGAGTAGTGTCCTCTGGAAGTATGTGGAAGACCCATCACGAAATCCATAGATATCATGTCCCACATCCCCTCCGAAACCTCTAAGTGATGCACCGAGCCTGCTGGTTCCTGGTGCTCCGCCATCACTTGCTGTCAAGTGAGGCATCATGAAATGAAATCTGCTACAACCTTCTTTCCACTCGACCAATAGTGATGTCGTCTAATGTCTATGTACATCTTTGCCACTCCTTGATGTACAACTAGAGGGGATGTGAGAAAATCTCTGAGCACCTCCTCCTGCAGTGCAACTGGAACCATGGTACGTCCCCTAAAGAGGATGACACACTCTCCTCCTTTAGAAAATCCATCAGCCACCTTCCCTGTGGAAATCTGAGCACATCGCATCTCATTGTCAATTTCCCCACTTTGTGCCTCTCTGACCTACTAAAGTATTGGAGGAGTGACTGTGTGCGACTGTAGAAAGGTTGCTCCATCACTATCCATGATGGATATCTAGAACGAGGCTAGCTGCTCTGTCGCCTCACCAAGTAGCTGAATGATCGATCTCTTGCTGAGAGATTTAGCTACTACATTCCTTTTCCCAGGAGTATAGAATATCTCAAAGTCATATTCGTAGAGGAACTCGAGCCATCTCCATTGTCTCAGGTTTAGGTCCTTCTGCGAAAAGATTTATATGAGACTCTGGTTGTTAGAGTAGACTGTAAAGATCTCACCCATCAGATAGTGCCGCCACATATTCATGGAGAAGACCACTTCTACTAACTCCAGGTCATGGGTAGTGTAGTTCTCCTCGTGCTGCCTCAACTTTCATGAACCATAGGCGATCATTTCCCGCTCGTACATCAGGACACACCCAAGTCCGGTCTCTGATGCATCGCAGTAAACTACGTACCCTATGCCCTCCTCCGAAAACCTCAAGATGGGTGCACTGTTCAATCTCTGTCCCAGATCTTGGAAGCTCTGGTGACATCTACCTGAACACACAAAGTTTTTCCCCTTCTTCGACAAAGATGAAAGCGGTGCTGCAACTCTAGAAAGTATGGCACAAATCTCCAATAGTACCCTGCCATACCTAGGAAACTATGCCCCTCCGTCACTCTCTCGGTTGGCTCCCAAGAAAGTATTGCCTCTATCTTCATAGGATCCACAACAACATTCTCCTCTGAGATGACATGCCTCAAGAAGTGAACCTCTCAAATCATGAACTGGAACTTCGAGAGATTACCATAAATCTGTTGCTATCGGAGTGTGTCCAGTACAACCCGAAAGTGAAAGGCATACTCCTCCTCAGTAGTCAAGTAAATTAGTATGACGTCGATGAAGACTACGACAAAAAAATTGAGGTAAGGCTAGAAGATCATGTTCGTGAGACTCATTAACACTGCTGCTGCATTGCTTATGCTAAAAGGCATAACCAAGAACTCGTAGTGGCCATACCGACACCTAAAGGCCATCTTCTGCACATCCTTGTCTCGAACTCTGAGCTAATGATAGACTGACCAGAGGTCTATCTTTGAGATCCATCGTGCTCCCTTGAGCTGATAAAAGAGGTCTCCAATCCTCGGGAGTGGACACATTTTCTTTACAGTCACCTGATTCAGGCGACAGTAGTGGACACATAGTCGTAATGTCCCATCTTCCTTCTTGGCGTATAAAATCGTAGAAGCCTAGGGTGAAACACTGGGTCAGATGAATCAATTTCCCTGTAAATCATCCATCTATACCCGCAGCTCACAAAGCTCGGTGGGAGCCATTAGATATGCTGGAGTAGATATCAGTTCTCTCCCAAGGTACATTTCAATGTAGAAGTTTACCTCTCTATGAGGAGGTAGTCCTTGAATGTCATCAGGGAAAAACGTCCGCATACTGATCCACCACAACAGGACAACTCAGAATCCACACATAAACTGCTCCGAGGATTAGACTATCCAACTGATGTGTGATCGGCTGCACTCTCTTCTACATAAGTCCATCCTGCGCTACAAAGGATCCATTCTCATAGATGAAGGTGAACCTACTCCCATCGGTGCGGAAAAACTGCACTTTGTGCCTAATATAGTAAATCTGGGCATGGATTGTAGATAACCAGTCCATACCCAAGATGAAATCGTAAGGCCACGATGCTTCTACAAGAAGATCCCAGCCGAAGCTCTCGCATCATAGAGTAAGCTCACACTTCTGGCACTAGTGTTTCATCATCGAGTCTACTCCCATAGGAGTCTCTATCCATAAGGATCGAGCCAACAGATCTGTCGGAATCTCCGAGATCCGAACAAGGGTAGCGGTAATAAAATAATGACTCACTCCTATGTCTATAAGAACTGTAGGAAGGGTGGAGTAGACACAGATAGTACCTCGAATGATCTCAGGTGTTCCATGGTCATAAGCCTCCACTGCCTGGAGCAGAACTATCCTTTTTCTGCCAAATCCCTGTGGTTGGGGTGGACATCCTGGTGGTGGTAGAGCCTCGAAGCATCATCCACCACCTATAGTTCGGCCAGCTCCTCTGCCTCGCCCGCCTGATCCCTGCAGACCGCCACGGTCAAACCTTTGACTCTACCTATGTGTTCCCTCAACCATCTGCTGCTCCTCTGCATGGCGGGTCGAGCAGTAACGAGGCATGTGGCCATGCCCGCTGCAAGCATAGCACTGTCTGCCTCTCATATGGATGGCTCTGCTACGTGTGCCCCACACATACAAACCAGTATCTTGTGGTCAACCCACTGATGGCCTGATCTACTTGGACCTATGCGACATATGTCTACTGTCGGTTGCAGAAGACTCCTCTACGTGTCGCCCTACGGTAGGCCTCGCTGCTGGCGTAGGCTCAGCAAGAAAGCCTTCCACAAGAAGGGCTCGCTCCAGTACTCCTGCCTGTGTCAGAATGCTGAGGGAGATAATCGAATCCCTGATCTCATGCCTCTGTCCCTACTCGAAGGTCTGAGCCTGGAAGAATGGGTCCCGAACCATGTCTGTGGAGTAGCGGGAGAGGTCTTTAAATCACACCGAGTACTGGGGTACTTTCATGATGCCCTACCACAGATGTAGTAACTCCTAGATGTGCACCGCATGGAGGTTGGCTGGAAAAAACTCCAAACAGAAGAGGTTCTTGATGTTCGTCCAAAGTAAAGATGCCTCATCATGCACCTGGAGCATCAGGGTCCACCATCTACCTGCTTCTATCTGCCGAAGAGTCACGAGAAGGATCACCATAAGGTCTGCCGGTATCCCTACCAATTTGAAGACTCTGACGATAGCCTCCAGGTAATCCTCGACTGCCTGAGGATCCATCTCTCCACGGAACCTGGGTGGCCTCTATCGCTGAAACTCATGCAACACACTCAGGTGGCGTGCACTCTCCGCAGTTGAGGCTGGTGGTATCGGTGGCCCAACGGGTAGTGGTACCACTGGTGCATCCACTGTAATGGGTCCCTCCACCGAGGCCTCGTCGCTTGGTGGGCTGCCATTTCGCATGTAGCTCAGAACCCTAGAAGGATGCCTATGTGGGGAAATCCTGAAAACAACAGGTGTGCCATGGTTATTACAGTATACCTCGTGAGCTGACACCAAGTAATCACAAATAAAACATTTGAAACACATAGGCAATCAGTGTTTTTGAGTACTGAATCAGACATCAGTAGTCAAGGTCCTGGTGTATGGATACGTTGGTCGCTGCACCAACACTGGACTCCCTAGACTAAAAACCACACTCAATATTCTTAAGACTGTTGCTTCACAGAGAAGAAATTATCATAGTCCTAAGTTATCTGGTAGAACCGACTCCTCTGATACCAATTTTTCACGACCCGTCCTCGGGGCCCATGTCGTTACTACCCCATGCCCACCTTCCATAGGCCAGGGGTTGGAGACTAGAACTAAAGGTGTATTTCCCAATAAAAGGGAAAGAATTGCCTTTATATAAGTAGACAAAGACAATAGAGTATGAAAGATGGAGAAAACACAATGAAAACTGAGTACAATAGTAAGTTCTGAAAAGTAAATGGGCCGGTATACAATCCAAATTGAAATTACAGTACAATAGAGAAAGAAATTACAACAGCTGAAAAGTAAAACAGCAACCACCGGGTCGTCCTCTAGGAATCCCACCTAAAGGGTGGGTACAGATAGTCTCATCGGTACCTCGGGTCTGTCCGTTTTCTCCGTGTACGTCCCACTAGGTGTTCCACATCCAGATGATGTCCAAATCCAGAAGCCTCTACCACAATCAATGATGCTCATCGTCTGAAACCAACACAATGTAGTGCGGGCGATGCCAATGTGTGGGTGAGTATACGGTACTCAGTAAGGACCTTGAGACCCCCGAAGATCTCCTAGAATCTACAAAGGATAATCCACAAAGTAAAGATACAAACACGAAGTATCAACCAAATCTACTTAGGTATATGCGCATACATATACCTAAGTCATCAATCTCTGTACGACTCCAACATCCGCACCCTAGCACAACCAGTCCACATAGGAAGGAAGTAAACCATACCAATGATAATTATTGAAAGTAAAGACTCATCTCACACAGGTATACTACTCATGGAGAGAGGTGAGGGTGATTTGATGTAGCCTCTGAATCATCTCCTCTGCCGATCCCACATAGGATCCTAGTACATAAGTCATCGCTGCCGAACCCATGTAGGATCCAAGTACAGTAACCCTCGCAGGGGACCCCACGTAGGATCCAAGTACAGTCATCATCATTGCTGAACCCATGGAGGATCTAAGTAAAATCCTCATCACTACCGAACCCATGTCGGATCCAACTACAATCGTCATCATCGTCGCTATAACAGCTAGCTCTAGGGTTCCCACGCACAACGTACTCATTTCTGGGAGGGTCCACTCCACAAGTAAAATGGTTCGATACATCAACTGTCACAATGTCCAAATTTGATGTATCCCAATGTTCTGTCTCGTCATAAGGAACTCAACGCGATAGACGGCGTGTCAAACGGACGCCCGATCTGGGAGATATTGGCTTTTCTGTTTCAGGGGCCCGGTTGGAAATATGCTCATTCCAAACCCGGTGGTTTACCAAAGTTGTCAAAAAATTACTTAGAGTATCGAAAATGGACCTTCTCATCGAAATAGTCCCAGTGTCGTAGACGGCGCGTCGATCGGACGCGCAGTCCTTATGTTATTCACGTTTAAGTGAATAACGGCCCTGACCCGTTTAGCCTAGTGGGTTGATGGGTCGGGTTAACCCAGATTGATGGGTACGACCAAGAAGGGGTGTCAGATCTATCTAAAGGAAAACAAAACTCATCCCAAAGGGGCACGGACAAGACCAAAGGGGCGCAGCCCGACCCGAAGTGGCGCGGCCCGGCCCGACGGTGCGCGGCCTGGCCCGGCCTAGGGCGGCCCGGCTCGGCCCGGCGCGGGGTGGCCCGGCTGGGCGCGCGACCCGGATGGCTCAACCGGCTGGCCTAGCGGCTCAGAAAGAAGGCCCAGCAGTCCGGGGGGGCGACCCCCCGACTGTCCGCACTGGCTGCGCCAAGCAGCGTTGCCCTTCCCAAAGCTGCTGTCTAGGTCGACCGACCTTCTGGTGGACACAGCCCGCGCAACTGGGCCGCTGGTCTTCTAGTGTGGTGCCCTCCTGGCACCGCAGTCCAGCTCTGCCCGGCCGGCCAACGGGCCGGCCGGTTCCTCAGCGCGGCTCCCTCTAGGCGCCGCTGTTCGCGTCTGCCCGGCCGGCCAATAGGCCGACCTGTTCTCCCGCTGAAGCAGCATGTATAGTGGGCCGCGGTTCCACCCACACAACTGACGCGACAACGCTGGTTTCCTTTTCCACATTTCTAGCATGGCGCTATGGCGCCGTTCTTTCCCCACCTCCTGTTGCAAATTCCAAAAATATATAGAAATGACGGAGGGTCGTTGGGCCATGTTTGTTCAGCCTGCGCCCTCCGAGTTATGCGGTAACAATCATATGAAGATGTACAAGGTTTCGTGAAGTACAATAAACAATTTTTATTCAAATAAAAATTGGAACAATTCACCGTACCTCAACAATTGATGACGAAGGTCGGCATCACAAAAGACGAAGTCACGGGGTGAGAATTCATGGACATCGTCAGAGTGCACATGAGGAAGAAATGGTGTGACATCTATTGTCGTGGAGAAGAGAATAAAAGGCGCGTCATCGTTGGTGATTTCCCCAAATTCCTCCTCACAAAATAATTGCTAACCCAAATAAAATAAGGCTTCTCCTTAGTTTATTTAATCATTCCATGAATTCAAAATTTAAAATTCAAACACTTAATTAATTTAATTAAAGAAGGTCAATCAATTAATTAAGGTGTGTGTTGGAAAGAATTAAAGAGGGAGAGAGGAGAGAGGAAGAGTTACTCAATTTAAGGGGAGTTAACAATTAAGAAGGGCGGTTAAAAAAGAGTTTAGGGAATATGAAAGGTTGGGGCTCGTGTGGGACCCACCTCAGATGTATCCTCACATGGGTAGTTAAGAGATTATGGGTCCCACCCCAACTCCCCCATGTATAATATAACAACATTAGATATGAAATAAAAAATTTCGACAATTTTATTCACTTATTATTTAATCCATAAAATTTTAACTTCTCCTCCCATGAAAACAAATCTACGGTAAAGGACCCCTTAAGCAATTACCGGCGTTACGAGTTCATTGGTGCCTTCAGGTTTAAATTCCGAGTACCAGTTCAGAAGATAGAGAAACTCGCTCATTCGTTTACTGAACATACCAGAGCTAAACTTCATAAATTTATTTCAGGAAAACCGGGCCTCAGAATCAAGTCCCGTCAGAAGCCACCGACTCGTAAAATTGAAAAGTATTTTAGAAAAAAATTAAAATGAAATTTCCAGGTCATTACATGAATGGTGATTGCATCCACTAGCATAAAAGAATGGCTTTCCTAAATTTACCATATAGGTTGAAGTGGTCCCTTATATAATAGATTGGTTTGTTTATTCTATAATGACCTAAAATGTGATCTTAAGACACAATGATATTTTATTGAGGGTTTTGCATATGAAGTAGAAAAATATTAGATGTTAGTTTATTTTATGAAAAAAAACATACAATATTTTTAAATAAAATGATAATTAAATATCGGTCAATCATATGTTGTTGTTAGGGATAGATTAGAAGGTTTTGTTAAAATTAGATATTATTAATTCATGAAATATCAATTCAATAAGATTAAAACACACCTTATAATTCACTAATCAATTCCCTACCGAATTACATGACTAATCATTTAAACTCTTATAGAATCTCATTCATGATCACTCCAAGGTATAGGATAGTACATGCACTCAAAATAAGTAGATTTTTAATTCACCAAATAATTATAATAATATAAGTTCATAAATGGAACTCTTAGATTAAATAACTAATTTTAGGTTTAAATAATATCAAATGACATCCATATATCTCACTAAACTCTCTATAATCCATCTATATGTTAGGTAGACCTCTATTTATGTACAGATCTCAATGGAAGAAAAAAGATTACTCATAAATGTTATATTGGAGATGATATAAAAAACAAATATCACTTATATTGTTGTGTGAATAGATTCAAAACCTAAAATAAAATGTATTATATTGGATAATATAAGGATATGTATAATTAAATTTAAGAAAATAATTTATCTAGAAAACTGTATAATATTGGGAAATGAAACAAAGGAAAAACACACATAAGACAAATAAATTAAAACATGAAATTTTACGAAGAAAAAAAAACAAATGACCCCTATTTCCTTATAAAAATCAACAATAGATAAAATAATTTAGAGTAGGAGGTCGAGAAAATCATTTAAAATTTTACTATTTGATTATGTTAGGCTAGATTGTGATGTAAGATGTGTTGATAGTTCAATTTATCTCAATCCCAATGTTTCATACATTCTATTCTTTTCCCTCATTTACATGTCTGAAATACCAAAAATGTGGAAGAGTTAATATAGATCTTAAAAGAAAAAAATATATCCAATTATGTATTCTAATATCTAGACAAATTTAATCTCAATAAGATTATCAATATAGATTTTGTTTATAAAATCTTTATGTTGACATTTTAAGCTATTAAATATATCCCATAATTGAAATGACAAATTAGGAATTCCTTATCGACTTTTAAACAAAATAATTAACTTATGTAATAGGTTAAGGAAATATTCTTCAGGTTTTTATATATTTACACAAAAATTTGAGCTTATTTGGAATTTTATTTTGGGATAAAATCAATTTTAGTGTCAAGAGGACTATTGTTAATTATCATTAAATCAATGCAATCAAGGACCAATATGTACTTCTTCTGTTTCAAATAATCTATCAATTTATAAGATTAATATATTTATAAAAAATTTAATAATATAATACATAAATTTAAAATTAAAATCATCAATAGATATTGTTCCATATATTAATGTATAAAAAGGATGTTCTTAATAAATTTAAAATAATAATTACACATTTCATAAAAAATTATAATTAGATCGTAAAATTCATTGAAATTATATTTTTGGAAAAATTAATCATAAAAAAATATTTAAAATGTAATACAAATTATCTACTTTCAATATCTAATCATACCTCCCCAACATGATCATTTCTAGTCGCTAGAATATTTCATTCGCACAATGATCAATATTCAATTACACTGTTGAGAAAAATCATAGCGAATAATGTTTTCCGCAATCAACTTGCATAAAAAAGTCATAAATCCCATCAAAATCCCTTAATAAATAACAATAAAAAATATTATCTAAATCTTATGACCAGTCTTTTGTTAAAATTACCTACTAGCCTTCATCCAATTTTTATTACTCATAATCAGGTGTTTAACATAACAAAAAGAAACAAGGGATACTTTTTCTATCCAAGGGTAAATATAGAATAGCTTGGTGAAAATTAAATTTCATCCATAAGATTATTATCCACTCTTTTTTTCTTTGTCATTGTTTTTGAAGAACATTAGATATAGAATTCTAAACTCTGAGTAAGAGAACTATATATTCATTATTCCCATGTGTCAGACACCACACATAATGTTAATCTATTACTCTAAAATTGATATATAAATTATAACCCGAGGTATGAAAATTATTGATTCACTATCCCCATGTACCAAATTCCACATGTTATGTCAATTAATTTTTCTACATTGTCATTTTTTGGTCAATTGTTTTAATTTTTTTCAATTTTATAGGATATATAAATTAAACAGAAAAAAGACTCCAATCCTATGATAAAAATAATATTCCCTATCGAATTAAACATGAACTACACAATTCAATGTTCATTCAACCATGAATTTTAATTAAATTTATAAAAATGTAAATGATGAAAATTAACATCAGATAACAATGCACACTAATATTTCAGATCATGAAATAAAACATACATAATGATCACAGTTGAGGTATAAAAATCATTTGAAATTCAGTTTTCATATTTTAAAAGTAAATATTCGCAATAAAGGAAAATAAATTAAATTTTACATAATGTCTCTTCCAAAAATATTACGACATTATATCTAGTGTTAACAAAGAAGATAATATAGAGGATAAAATTTGGAATAATTTTAATGATATAAGTACATGTTTTGATATATATAGTAAGAATACAATATATATATTTGAACTGAAATCATGAAATAATTCAATTGTTTTGATGATGAACACCCAATAATAAGAGGTCGATCATTCTAAATAGATTTCATATTTAGACTATTCATGAATGATTTAATATTAGATTTTAACCCTTGAATACATGTGCATCAAATTTAAATCATCAACTTCATTTTCTCTTAAATCTAACACACAATCAACAATAGGGAACAATATAAACCCCAATGGTATCCAATAACTAAAAAAATCAAAAATGAAAAGAAGGATTCAAAATATTATAAAAAAATTTGAAATGGATAACCAAAAAAGGAAAAAAAGAAAATAACTGAAATTATGTTTTACCTCTATGAAAATTAGTAATTCTAAGATGTTATCTCAACCTAGATACCTAAAATTATCAAATTTTTTCTCCTTAAAAAATAATATAATTTAATTCGACTTTAGTTTCGTATGAATTACAAGGTTCTATGAACTCTTTTACCATATTACCAATATAGTGACCCAGGCTTCTCATACATGGATATAAAATCTATTTAGATAAATATTCATTGCACTGTAAAAAAATGCTTTATGACTATAATTATTTAGTGCCTTTGGAAACATAGAATCATAATCTTATAACGTGGTTGTATATCTTAAACATGTCCTATAAATATCACCCCATTTAATAAACTTCATAGGAATAACATACTTACAATATTTCTGGATTACCTGGTGAAAGGAAACATAAGGGTGAACTGAAATTCACTTTAAGGGTAAGCAAGGTTGATAAATAAGCCTAAAATAAGCATGAGGGTGTGTTAACATGATTATAAAATTAATAACCCATACCCTACATATAAATTATCATAAACATGAATCATGGAATTAATATTAGTATCCCATAAGACATGAATCATAAGGAAATAAAATAATATGATCTTTTAGAGAATAATAGTGTCATAAGACATAGATTTGTGTTATGAACATAAGTATAAAAAAAATTATTTCAAAACTTTCCAAAAATATATTCATAACATGTTAGGCATGGGATAACCACCAGTGTGCCTACAATGGGATTGTGATAACCTATTGTGTACTCACTTTTAGGCATAGGATGACCACCCATGTACCTTTATTTTAGGCTGATAACCTTCTTCGATGGGACACACCACCATCAACTATTGAAGAACTTTTCTCATAGGGGAATGATTTCCCTCCCCAAAACCTTTATAGTGGGAAAAGTAATTTTAAAAACCAAGTTCAGTTCTCATTCCATCCATGTCTTGTTGAATTAGGTTTTCTCCATATTCAAACCCTATCCATTTCATGATATATATTTATATATATCTTTACCCAATGATTTAGAAGGTTATATATATACCACCCATAACATAATGAAAACCTTATGTATGTGTGCCACAAGATTATAAAAATTCATCTGATCATTAGCCAAGAAATGAGATGGGTATCATAAACTTTTCATTATATTATATCCTATGGAAAATTCATAGGTTTCATAATCATTTCATCATAGCATAAAACATGAAATTAATTTGATTCTAAAACCATATTATCATGATATAACCTATAGAAGAGAAATGTAATTCACAAACAACATTTCTTCTTAAACACAAACCATTAATAGAATGAATAATAATTGTGTCCTTGGCTCATATCCCCATTAAATCATAAAATATATCAAATGATATTATCTTATATAGAGATATATTTTGAAATATCACTTGGATATTATCTAAAGGAAAATAACCAATGAAAATTAAATTTTGAAACATAATAAATTTTCAAAATAATTTTCTTTGAAAAATACTTTGAAAATAAATATAGTAATATATAAAGAAAAATTTAAAACATTTCATGAGGGAATTTTGATTTTTTATTTAAAAAGGTGTTTTTAAAACAGAACAAAACATCAAATCCTTTTTTTTCAAATAACCTTGAATACATATAAAATAAGATTTGAAAATTATTGTAAACACTATTTAAAAAACAAAAAAATTTAAAATATATTTCCCTTAATATGATGTTAAAACATCAGTTAAAAAATTTCAAACATTTTTAAAACATTTTTCAAAATCATGGTTTTGAAAGAACACATTTTCCCCACCAAACATAGAAATAATGTCAGGTTTTATTAAAAATAATTTCTTAATTTTCTCAAGTGACATAGAGTAGATAAGTGATAATATATAATGAATATATCATGAAAAAATGTAGGATAATAAAATTCATGAGAATTCCTGGGAGTTAGATAATGATGATTCAATATTTGAGACTTAATCATATATAACCCTAATAAATGATGAAATTATAACAGGGCATCTTTACACCTTTGGTAACATTTAATCATAAACCCAATAATGTATGGACAAAAATTAAAAATTAAAATATCTGTAGGATGATTAAATTCTATGTATTTCTTTTCAATGGGGATGTATTTTCACATTTTGATAGAATTTAGGTATATAATACAACATACGTCTCAATGAAGGTGAATTTAGAAAACATTTCCTTACCAATTTGGTAACTTTTTAACCATAATCCCAATGAAAGAGAGATTCTAAAATTCATATAAAAATGAAAATAAATTTCACTATAATCTTCATAAAATAAAATCTTGGGAAGCATATACACCACATAGAAGAAATATGTGGTGAATATAGCATGTGCCTAACAAAAGTAAAAAATTGAGATGGAAATACCTTCATACATGAGTAGCTTTTGAATCATGGGATCAATTAATGAATAAAATAATTTAAAAACATGAATATAATTAATGTTACAAACTAGATCAGATACATTACTAACTAGATAACTGAGACACTCTGGAAACTGCCTGAAGGGAGTTCTTGATCTCTATGAGTTGGTGATTATAACCTTGCATCACACGAGATAAAGTCGAAAACATTTTTAGACCTAAACAATAGAAGAAATATTTACATGTTAGTATTATCTATAGATAAATTCATATGGAAAACATTAAAATATTTCAAACAGGCATTTAAACCCAAAGTAAAATAAAATTGTACCATAACCAGAAAGATAATACCCAAATTCCCATTATACACAGATTACCAAGTCTTAAGGATCAATAAATAGGACCACCACAATGTTGATCCCGCCCCATTCTTCAAATTTTTAAAATGATAATCTACAAACACACCAAATAAATGTGTAGGGTTTGGGCTGAAATCATAGTAGGTTCTCACTATGGATTACACAATAATATTCCACAATAATTACCAATATCATGATTTCAATTTTAAAAAAACATGCATAGAAGGAAAATAGCATCACTAAAAATTCATTATTTTCATTTCAATTGATGGAAAAATATCAAATAATGACTCAATCATAATTTCTATATAAAAAAGATTATATATATTTCCAAGGCATATGTAAAAAAGTTTTACAAACAACAAAAATATAAATATTAAAAAATGTGAAACATGGCCTTCTTCTTATAGGCATGAAGGTTCTAGGTTATCTGATCCCCACAAACTTATATAATGAAAATGGAAATTTGAACACATGTCCCTTCATCACTGTCCAAAGAAGAATAACCAATATCCTTCTTAGGACAAGATCTTCCAATATGATTATGTTAAGTTGTAAAGAGTTCAATAACTCCAATACAAGCATGTTTTTCACAAATAACTCACTAACTTTATAGGATTCCTTGTTCACCAACATCAATCAATAATGCGAAGATTATTTCACAACTATTCAAAATACATTCGATCATTTACATTTCAATATTCCAATTTCCACAGAAAAAGTAATACACTATTTTAAATCAATTCATTCTGTTTTTTTAGGAATAACCCAATCAGTTTTTATCAAAATAATTTAATACATTTTCTAAAAAAAATAAATTCAATAATTTTCTATTATTTAAAATCACAATATAATTAATTATAAATTGTTTGTTCCCATATTTCGTAGGATAAATAAATTCCAAATCCATATTCACACTGAATAGGGTTTTGAAAATTAAAATTTAAAGAAATTTATTTAAAATTAATCAATTTAGGGTTAAATTCATTGTCCTAACTAATATGTAACCACCTACCTCAGGATCACAGGATCATGAAACACAACACCCACGACATGAAACTCCATCAAATAATGTATGAAACAACGATCAGGGAATAAAAAAAAGATTCAATACCTAAAAAATTGGAGATTAAATCCTCCTGCAACACGGATACCTAAATAACCCTACGGAGGATTGAGGAAGAGAGTGGGAGAGAATGAGAAAGGGAATAAAACTTATTAGGGATAGATAAATTGGTACTCTATAAGCATAGATTATCTTTAAAAAGGGTTTGGAAGATGAAAAAAACTTCTATGGAGCCTCTAGGGAATAGAAAATTGAGTTAGGTTCAGCTGGGATCATCGAGATATTAAACCCTGGGTTTTGAGATTTTGAAAATAATTTTTTGAATAAAATCATTTTGTTCCCAGGGTTATGTGTGCAGGGCCGCACAGTTTGGAAAACATTGTTCCCTAAGCCTAATGCACTCTAAATAGGTGCATAATTTCTATTATGTGGGAGCATACTCTTTTTAACCATTAACCAATCACGATAACCCACACTACCTAAATTTTCGTGGTTTTTACTTGTAGGGATCATGGTTTGGTAAAATCGTGTGCCAACCATGCATAACCCGAGATCCTTCTAAAATTTTAAAAATCTCACCAAAATCTCCCCTAAATGAGACCCATAGAAAGAATAATTAAAAGGTTCTTTATGGAGTACCTGAAAAATGTAATATAATTTTAAAATAAATAAATTAAATTCATGATATTAAATTCCATTGGTATGTTTATACACCACACAAATGAAACGAGTGGTGAATATGGAATAAGTCTCATAGAAATAAAAGTGAGATTAAAAATAAACTTACCTTAAATATTGACACTCATCATTATAATTCAAACACAATGTATAATAACAATATGTTTATTATACCTCTATAAAATAAATATATTCATATTATAAGACCATTTGTTATTTAATTAAGATTTCATATTACATGTTTATTAACAATTCCATGTTACGATTATTTTTTGGTAATATTCTTCTCTGATTTTCATACATGTTTTGAATTATTATTATTGGTCCTCATAATTATATCATGATTTTCACAATCTACAGAATGTAAAATATTATATAAATATATTATATATATTGTATTCATGTAATCATAGTAACCTAAAAAATTTAGTCTTAGTAAATTAAATACAATGTTTATGGATAGAGTATGTCATACAAAAACATGAATACTATTTCCATTCTCCTATCATTTTGAAAGGTATAAAATTAAATTATATATATGTATATATATTATCATTAATGTATAATTTCTATTTTTTATATAACACATATATCTATTTAATCCATCCTTAATATATACCATTTAAATCATGAATGAATCATATCACTTTGTGAGGCGTTATTTCACCGTACACATGATCAATGTCATCAAATTCCCATAAAATTGAAAGAATGAAGGTATATTGAATATAATTATTAAATAAGATTAAATATCTCATAAATATCATAAATATCATATATAACCTATATAAATATTATGTACATCATTATTCCCAACCATGAGATGTGGTAATGTAAATGAGAACAACATCAGTTCATGAGGCAGTAGTCCTCCGTACACACGAACGATGATTTCATAACCCATTTGATGGGTGTGTGTTTGGATTTTAGTATTAACCATAACATAAAAAATCTTTCTGTATTTTAGATTATATAGTTATTATATATTAATTATTTATATATAAATCAATGGATTTTAGGATGAAATAAAACAAAACTGTTCATTGATGACTATCAACTCTTCTTTGATTACCTCCCTTTGGTTTACACCAAAGAACTTCCATAGTTAGTTTAATGACTAAAATTAGTTTTACATAATGAAAGTAGTGAATAATATATATCATTTGGGATGGGTAATATGATTTAAATGTGTTGGACTCCTCATGTATTAATCATGTTTTAATGATCACAAATCATATTCCTGTTAATTAATCTGAATCTTAATTTCAAATCTTGCTAATGCTTTTGAATCTCAATAATAACTACACATCATGTTTTAATGATAATAAATCTTATCGATGCTAATTACTCTCTTTATTATTTACATGTCTTATTCATGATCACATATCTCACATATATTATCAAGCCTTTATATTTATGATTCATGCTCTTTTAATCCCTAATGATTAACCTTAATCCATATTCGCCATATTATTGTCTAAGTCTAAATACAGATATTTCTCTAAGTATGGACTCACCGTGAAGGACTCACCGTGAAGGACTCACCATGAAGGACTCACCATGAAGGACTCACTGTGAAGGACTCACCATGAAGGACTCACCGTGAAGGACTCACCGTAACCGACACACCATGACCCAAACACTGTGACTGACACACCGTGACCGACACATCGTGACCGAGACAACGTGAAGCTCATACCATGAAGCATATACCATGACCACATACCGTGAAGTCTATAACGTGAACAAGACACCATTTACATAATCATTGTGCCACCGTTTCTTAACTTTCGTTAAATATTATTTAAATAATGCTAACGGTCATATTTGATTTTTTAATGAAATTAATGTTATTAAATGATAGTTGTTGGCATGTCAAGAAACCGTATCTTGTACCTAGGAAAAGGTAATCATTCCTACTGCCAGAACTTGTGGAATATAAGGAAGCAGAGAAAACACGAAGAGAACACATAGAGAGAAAAAACGAAAAAGTGGCAAGACAACAACCTGATAGTACTGTGCTGAACAAGAAGAAAAACCCTGAAAAAGAAAAAGATTGAAAGACATTTAAAGAAATCTCATGAATTCAATCCAACACAACTGAAGAACACACGATGAATCAAGAGATCATTCTCACTCCTGTAGAACTCATGCTTAACTACGACACTCTATTTTTCAATAGAAAAACAAGAGAAAGACTCAGAAGCATTCCTGCTGAATCGAATGAGTCCATAGCTGCATTGATAATCACTATAGCTTTCTAAACTCTTATCTATTCTCTCTAAGTGATTTATTTTTTAACTTTTGATCAGTGTGGTGTACTCTGAATTTATTATACACACACTTTATCATGTACTGAATTGGAGGATATCAAAATCCTCTCTCCAAAACACTTAACTCTTGTTTTCCCACGTCAACTGTGGAAGAGGACCTTGTGTGGCCTGGTCTTTATTTTGTTTCCCACGAAGAACAGTGGTAGAGGTCCCTGCATGGCCTAGACAGTTTTGTAAACTGTTGTTAACCCTGATCCAAGGTGTGGATAAAATTTATATAAATTTGAGAGGACTAAGTCTCAGCTTGAGACTGAACCTTTTGTTATATCTTCTATGCATTATTAGTTTATGATTAAAGTATACTATATATATCTTTTACATTCCGATGCTATTACATTGAAACAAAAAACTATTTTAAAGATACTTTGATAGTTAAATATGAAAGAGTTTATACTTATTGTAAATCAGTAGGTTAGTTTCAAAATTTAGTTTAATCCTATGATAAAATTAACTGAGACCTAATCAATCTTTGAGAAGCTAAGTGATCATCTACAATCTGCATAAATTCACTACAGTTTAACTTGTTTTATAAATCGGGGGATTTTAAATAGACAATATTTTAACATAAATTTCAGTTGGAATTCAATTCACCCTCCCCCCTCTTGAGTATCCACTCCGTCCAACATTTGGTATCAAAGGATTTTTTTTGTTTAAGGATTTTTGAAATATTCTGGTTTTTTAATTGTGATTTTAGTTGCATCTTTAAAGATCATAAATTTCTGTTAGTTCCAAATTTTATCTCTTTAAATTATCTTTCTAAAATCTAGCTATGGATAATAGACTAGAGGGTGCTGCTACAAACAGGACACCTTTCTTCAATGGTACAAACTATGCTCAGTGGAAACATAAAATGAAAATACATTTAGAGAGTATGGTTTTTGATATCTGGACTTCTATAGAGTCACAATATAAAATTCCAGAAACTGAAAGAACAAATTGGGATGAACCTACAAAGGCTTCCTACAATAATAATTGTAAAGCCCTAAATACCCTGTACTATGCTATAGGAGATGAAGAGTTTAATAGAATTTCTATTTGTAAAACTGCTTTTGAAAATTGGGATACGTTGGGTGTTTCTCATGAAGGAACAACCAATGTTAATGAAAAGATACTAAATACTTATACTATTAAATATGATAATTTTAAAATGATAAATGATAAACCTATTTCTGATATGTACCTCAGGATAAATGAGATAATCAATACAATGAATTCACTCGGAAAGGTTGTTCCAACAAAGGAACAAATTTTGAGGATATTGAGATGTCTACCAGACTGATGGAGAGGCACATCTATTTCAATCAGAGGGTCATGTGACATTGCTGCTCTACCTGTTAAAGAACTCATTGGTAAGCTTATGATGTATGAGGAAGAAATCAAGGTAAAAAATGAGGAAGAAGATGAACCTAAGAGAAAATATATGGCTTTCAAGACTACTGCTTCAAAGAGTAAGGACAATGATAAAGCTCAAATACAAACTGACAGTTCAACAAGTGAAAATTCATACTCTGATAGTGATGCTGAAATGGCTCAGATAGCCATAAGATTTTCGAAATTTTATAGGAAGAAGAAATTTTTCAGAAAATAAAATTACAATGGAAAGTATGACAATAAGGGACATTGGAAGAAGGATTGGAAAAAAGCCAGATAAAATTGATGAAGCTATTTTCTATGAGTGCAAAAGGAAAGGACACATTAAAACAGACTGCCCAAAGTTAAAATTCAAGAAGAAATATGATTACAAGGACAATAAGTACAAAAAATCTATGACGGCTACCCGGTGTGCTTCTAAATACAGCACAGGTGAATCTGAAATGTCTGATTTTGAAAGAAATCATGCCAATATGTGTTTTATGACTAACACAGGTAATGTAACCTCAGATACCCCTATTGTAAATTCATATTATTCTGGAGATGATGCAGAATCTGATTCTGATTCTGAAAACATGACAAGTGAGGAATTATTTGAATACTCTAATATGTTGGAAGAGACATGTAATGAACATAAGGATAAATAAAAATCATTGAAGAAACAGCATTCTCTCACTACAATTGTTAAATCTGAACTTACTATTGAAAAAGAAAGGAATGCTCAACTGTTAAATGAAAATAAAAAACTGAAAATGTCAAATTAGAAACATAGAAAAGACATAGAGAAGTTCACAAATGGAAATGATACACTAACTCAAATTATAAAAATGAAAGTGTCACCAAAATACACTATTGGAATAGGTTACATACTTGGATAGAGACAGATTACCAAGAATATATTTATTCCTAAATCTGGACAGAATACTACTAGTTCTATTTCTAGAAATTCATATGCTTCAACTAGTTATTCACATAGTTATCAATCAAGTAGAGTTTATCTTTCAAAATCTATTGATTCTCTAAATTATATGATACCCATAAGACATATTTGGGTACCAAAATCATTGATTGATAACCTTTCTGGAACCAAGAAGATCTGGGTACCAAAATC
Organism: Viscum album; assembly: GCA_963277665.1. Classification (NCBI taxonomy): domain Eukaryota; kingdom Viridiplantae; phylum Streptophyta; class Magnoliopsida; order Santalales; family Viscaceae; genus Viscum; species Viscum album. The sequence continues at coordinate 1,415,972,746 of OY728141.1, read as the reverse complement.
ATTTTCAATCTAAAACTGTTTTGTAGTAATCCTGCTTGAAGAGTTCCCACAAGAAGATATGTTATTTGGACAGTGGATGTTCAAGACATATTTCTGGGCATTACTCATGCTTCAAGAGTTTAATAAAGGATTATGGAGGTTATGTCACCTTTTGTGATAATTCTAAATGAAAGATCATCGGCCTAGGCCAAATTGGAAACAGTGATTTAGTTTTATTTTCCAATGTTTTATTTATTGATGGACATAAATATATTCTGCTATGTATTTCTTAATTTTGTGATGATGGTTTTAATGTCAAATTTGAAAATGATTCATGTAATGTTTTTATTTCTAAAAATGTTTTAGTCTTTTCTACTTTAAGAATTGAAAATGTTTATACTATTGATTTAAATTCTTCAGCCAAGAAAAACGTTACCTGTTTAAATTCTTTTCATAAAGAGTCTTGGTTATGGAATAGAAGATTAGAACATTTCAATATTAACTCACTTAAAAAACTAACTAGGAATAACTTAGTTAGAGACATACCTAAACTTGTGTTTCCAAATAAAAATGTTTTTAAACCCTGTCAAAAGGAAAAGAAACATAAAGTTTCTTTTAAATAAAATAGAGAAGTCTCAACTTCTCAACCTCTCGAGTTGGTTCACATTGATTTTTTTGGACCATATAGAGTTTCTATATTCAATGGGATGCACTATGTCTATGTCCTCATAGATGACTTTCCTAGATATACTTTGATATACTTATAAGCTCACAAAAGTGAAGCTTGTTCTTACTTTTTTAAATACTCCAAGTCTGTAGAAAATCTTAGTGGACTTTGGATTAAAACTATAAGAAGTGATCATGGCCGTGAGTTTGAAAATCATGAATTTGAATCCTATTTCTCGCAAAATGGCTATAATCATAACTTTTATGCTCCTAGGACACCTCAGAAGAATGGTGTTGTATAAAGAAGAAATAAAACCCTTCAAGAAATTTCTAGAACTATGCTTAAAGAATATGACCTACCTATTTACTTTTGGGTTGAAGCTATGAATACAACTTTTTATATTATTAATAGAGTCTTAATTAGACATGTTCTTAAGAAGACCCCATATGAGTTGTGGAATAATAGAAAACCTATTGTTAGTTACTTTAAAGTCATTGGCTGAATGGTTTTAATTCTTAATACAAAAGATAATCTTGATAAGTCTGCTTCTAAGAGTGATGAAGGAATCTTTTTAGGATACTCATTAACTAGAAAAGCCTGTAGAGTCTTTAATAAGATAACCAAATGTGTGGAAGAATCTGTTCACATCAAGTTTGATGAAACTGATCCACATGAGCCTAAAACCTCTCTTGAAAATCTTGAAGAAGATTTATCTATTCTGGACCTTAATGATAAAATCAATAAATCTGCTATAAATACAACCAGTTCTGGACTTATTCCAGAATCTTCTCTTAATAAACCTGAACCTAGAGAAGAACCTGAAATTTCTAGCCCTACCATTACTAGATCAACTATCATTCTAAAGAATCATCATTTAGATGTTGTTGTAGGAAATCTTGATAGAGGGACACAGACTAGAGCTTCTCTTAGAAATCAGGTTGAACATCAAGCCTTCATGTCATATCTTTAACCTAAAAACATTGATGATTCTATTAATGATGAATTTTGGGTAATTGCTATGCAAGAAAACTCAATCAATTTGAAAGAAATAAAGATTGGAATCTTGTTGAAATACCTAAGGACACTTTCACAATAGGCACTAAATGGGAGTTTAGAAATAATGTAGATGAATCTAGAAACATATATTGAAACATAGCTAGGCTAGTTGACAATGCTATAGTCAAGAAGATGGAATTGACTATGAGGAGACTTTTTCTCCAGTAGCCCGATTAGAAGCTATTAGGATTTTACTTGATTATGTTGCACATATAAATTTCAAACTATATCAAATGGACGTCAAGAGTGAATTCTTGAATGGTTATATTGCTGAGGATGTTTTTGTTGAACAAAAACCTGGATTTTCAAACCCTCATTTTCCAAATCATATTTTCAAATTATTAAAAGCTTTATATGGTTTAAAGAAAGCTCTAAGACCATTGTATGATAGATTAAGTACTTTTCTAATTTCTAAATGTTTTACAAAAAGTATAGCTGATCCTACTCTTTTTATAAAATGTATTTCTGAAGATGTTTTAGTTGTACAAATTTATGTAGATGTTATTATTTTTGGATCATCAAGAAATTCCTTATGTTCTGCTTTTTTTAAAATAATGCAAAATGAATTTGAAATGAGTTTAATGGGTGAACTTAAATTCATTCTTTGATTTCAAATCATTCAAAATGATGATGGAATTATTTTAAGTCAAAGAAAATATACTAGATATCTTTTAAAACGATTTGAATTGGATAACACAAAAAGCAGTGACACTCCCATGAGTACCAGCTGTAAGTTGGATCTTAATGAAGATGGTAAATCTATTGATCAAACCACTTATAGAGGAATGATTGGAAGTCTACTCTACCTGACTCCTATTCGTCCTGATATTATGTTTAGTGTGTGTATGTGTGATCATTTTCAAGCAAACCCTAAAGTGTCACATATAAATGCTTTAAAGGTAATTTTCAAATACCTCAAGCATACTCCCAATTTGGGACTGTTCTATCCCAAAGGAAAATCATTTGAACTAGTTAGTTGTTCTAATGCTGATTTTTTGGATGTATGTTAGATAGAAAAAGAACCTCTGTAACATGTCACCATTTAAGAAAGTAACTAGTATAATGGTGTAGTAAGAAACAATATTCTGTTGCATTATCTACTGCATAAGATGAATACATAGCTGCTGGATGTTTTTGTGGACAAATTTTGTGGAAGAAACACACATTACTAGACTTTGGATATCAATACAGACATGTCCCAATAAACTATGACAACACAAGTGCTATTTATATTTCTAAGAATCATGTTTTTCATTCTAGGAAAAAAAATATTGATTTAAGACATCACTTTTTGAGGGATCATTATCAAAAAGGTGATATCACTTTGGAATTCATTGGTACTGAATATCAACTTGCTGATATATTCACTAACCCATTAAATTCTGAAAGATTAGACTACATCATACATGATCTTGGTATGATTAATCATAAATAAATATCTTACTGATCATAATGTTTAATACTTTACTGTATTTTACTTTACGGTTTCTTGGTCACTATTTCTATATTACTGTTTTATGCTCACGGTCTCACCGTGAAGACCTTATGCTCACGGTTTGTCAACTCATTGTCTCACCGTGATGAACACCAACTGTCTCACCGTGATGACTGGTTTTCGTCACACTGTAATGCCTACTCACGGTCCCACTGTGAAGATTATTTATTTTCTTATTTTAACCCATATCACGGTAATTGTTATTTCACCGCTATTTTATTTCCCGTGTTTTTGTTTTTATGACATTTGACATTCCCAAATGATAAAACTTAAGGGTATCAATCGATTCCTTACCTGAATTCTCTCCTGAACCTTCTCTTCCCTCTCGCCCGAACCATCAGTGAATTCCCATGATAAAGTGTCCATCTTCACCCTCGTCTGAGAAGCGCCGCTCTAAGAAATAGAAGAAGATACCAAGGATAGCTCCCGAAGGACCTCTAAACCCACACCTGGTAAGCTGTACTATTATACCATAAAAAAAAGTTTTCCCTGAATGGATTATGTCTAGAAAGTCTTTAGTTATGAAATTTTTAAGAGAACAAGGATGTCTTAAATGGTTCTCTAGAAAAAATAGACCAATTTACCTGAGACTGGTTTCTCAATTGTCCTAGTATTTGATGTTTTCCTTTTAGTTTGGAGAATGCTTTATGGTAACCAGCTAGATAAATGGACAAAAGTTCTCTTTCTCTTCGAGGGTGTGGGTTGCATGCCTAGGGATTCTACAAAAAGGAGTTTGTGAGGATTAATAGAGAGACCCTCCTCCAACAAACGACATATTTGACCTGGAGAATGCTTTGGAAATCCTGACTGGAAATGGCACCAAGCGAAGGGCCATAGCTGCTGAATTAGAAGGGGAGACAAGTCTACTGTTCAAGTTTGTTCAAAATTTGATTAGTCCGAGAAAAATATATTTTGCTGTGATGAAGTATCAGAATGTGTTTATGATTCACGTGTTGAAAAATGGCCATAAGATCACCCTATGAATGTATGTTATTAACAAAATCTGTGAGCTGATTAAAGTCACTTCCAAATCCAACTTTTTTTTTACTCAAGGATGATTTCAGTCATATTAGTTTCCAAAGGGATGGTTGGACCAAATGAAGAAAAGATAGAGGACCTTGATTTCTTCCTATCCATGCCTATCATCAGAAGGATGAAGATTAGCTGGAACCCCTAGAAGAAGCAGCGGGTTGAGGATAATGATCAAGTGTATAAAAAGTTTAATCTTGTTGACTATCTAATAAGGCCTAAAAATCTCACTGATCCTGGTTTGGAACCAGATGAAGTGGCTGATTATTCAGAAGAAAGGGTAGTTATCCCTGCCGAAATACCTCAAGGAGAAGAAGTTATTGTTAGTTTGAGAGAAGAGGAAGCTCCTACTTCTAGTGCGGATGTCAATCCAGAAGCTCATCCTAATGCTGCAAGAAAATTGGTTTTTCCTAGTGTAGAACAACAAGCAACCTTAGAGACAAATCCTGTTGTAGAGGATCTTTCTGTTGAGAAAGAAGCAAGTCTGGAAGCTCAACCAGTAGAACAATCGATTCCGGAGATAATTACCTCTACTGAAGAGAGGATGGAAATTTCCTTTCAGCTAGCAAGGCATGCGTTTGCTGAAGAGTTTAGAGATAATCTTGTGGATATTGACTGTGTTTCTGAGCCTATAGTCTCTGAAAAGGAAGCACAATTTGAGGGGGAGGAACCTTAAAACCTTGATAATACGGAAGCTAGATCTACTAAAGCTTCTCAACCTTCTATCTCTTACTCTGTGCACACTCGGTATGAATTCCCAAGATTTTATGACGTAAATGAGTAACAGCACGTGACTACAACTGGAATGGATCTTTCCTCCCTGTTTCAACTGACATCTCTAGCTCATCCAGAACCAGAACCAGAGCTCCAACTCAATCTGAATCAGAATATGATTCTAAATATAACTTTGAACCTCAACTAGAATATGAACCAATACCTTTACATGCACCCTTACTCGAGAATCACTCCTTCATAACTAAATATGATCTGAATGTTTTTGGACAGACTCTGTTAGCTGGAGTTGGGAAGATTATATCCACTCAACCTCATCTAGTAACTCAGTTATGTCATGAAGATGCATCAATTCCCTTGTAAAATATTATTTTTCATATTCAACCAAGGATGATCCGAGAAATTCAAGAAGTTTGAGTGGAAAATAAACTACTAAGTGCTGATGTTGCAAATATGAAAAATGTGGTAGCAAAATTTCAGAATGAGTTTTCATTGAGATCAGTGCCTGCTCTAGTTTCTTCCCCTACACTAGTTTCTACTTCCCCTAAGATATCTGATTCCATCCTTTCTAGGGATATTGTGTCTCAAGTTCATCCATATCAACATTATTTTGATGAAAATATTGAAAAAAGACACAAAAAAATTCTGGAATGCATGAGAGAGCTTGTAGAAAATCTGAATAAGCTTACAGATGAATACACTGGATGCCTGCAAAAAGTTCTGAAACAGCTCAATGATCTAACTGAAGTTGTCATGGCTTCTCTTGCTTCTGGTCAGATCTCCACACCATCATTGGATGATTCTCTACTGAGATCCATAGTCATGTAAGAATTAAAAAATGCCTTCAGTGGCTTGGATCTATCTTCTTTGTCAGAAGTGGTTAAGAATAGTGATAGAGTATTGGACTTGGTTAGGATTCATTCTAAGATAGCCAATGATGCTCAACAGGAGATCACCAAGAAAATAAATCTTTATCTCTCTTGTATATTCTCTAAAAGTGATATGACAGATCACTTTAGATATCTTGTGGAAAATTTGAGAATCCCTCCGGTAACTCAAACTTTTAAAACTCATGTTCAGAAGCTTACAAAGTTCAGTAGATTGTTGGACATATTTATGGAGAATAAGGATGAATTTGAAAAGGCTATGCCATATGGTGGTGAAATCATTACGGATTTCATCAATATTTTGAAGATGTATCTTCATGTGCAGAGTACTGCTATAGTTGCTCCAGCTGCTGCAACCCTTAGACCTGGTCTACCTACCTTAGCCTCAACTGCCATGATAGTTAGCCAAGATCTTTCTCTGATCCGGCCAGTCATTATTGACCAATCAGAGCCTAGATCTGCTACTGCTCCCACTTTGGCTCCATCTGTTTTTGAAGGTCTACCCTTACCATCTTTGTCTACCACATCTATGCCTTCTTCTACTTTAGCACCAGCTCCTGCTGCTGATAATTTCAAGGAAATGATAGATCCCTGAAGAGTCCTGGGACTGTTTTCTTTTCTATGGGATGTCATTTCTTTTTTCCTGTTTGTATTTCACTTGTATGATCTATTCTGAACCTTTTTTTTAATGAAGACTGCATTGTTTCATTTCATTCTCTCTACTTTTTGATAATCCCAAAAGGGGGAGAACACTACAAGTATAAAAGTGGATGAAAACCTACAACTGTCAGTACTATAATGTTTTTTTCTATTCTAATATGCTAGTTTCTTTAATGATACATTTCATTTATATTTTGACTATACATGATTTGTGATCATCAAAAAGGGGAAGATTGTTGGACTCCTCATGTATTAATCATGTTTTAATGATCAAAAATCATATTCCTGTAAATTAATCTCAATCTTCATTGCACATATTTATAATTCTTTCCAATCTCAATAATAACTACACATCATGTTTTAACAATAACAAATCATATGGATGCAAATTACTCTCTTTATTATTTACAAGTCTTATCCATGATGACAATATCACATATATTATAAAGCCTTTATATTTATGATTCAATCTATTTTAATCTATAATGATTAACCTTAATCCATATTCTTTATATTACTATCTAAGTATAAATACAGATATTTCTCTATGTATGGACTCACCGTGAAGGACTCGCCGTGAAGGACTCACCGTGACCGACACACCGTGACCCAGACACCATGACCGACACACTGTGACCCAAACACCGTAACCGAAACACCATGACACAAACTCTGTGAATCTCATACCATGAAGCACATACCGTGACCACATACTGTGAAGGCTATACCGTGAACAAGACTTCGTTTACATAATCATTGTGCCTCCATTTCTTAACTTTCTGTCAATATTATTTAAATAATTCTAACAATCATATTTGATGTTTTTAATGCAATTAATGTTATTTAATGATTGTTGTTGGGATGTCAGGAAACCATATCTCGTACATACGAAATTGGAATCTTTCCTACTTCCAGAACTCGTGGAATATAAGAAATAAGAGAAAACACGAAGAGAACACGTAGAGAGAAAAAATGAAAAAGTGATGAGACAACAACCTGAGAGTATTGTGGTGAACAAGAAGAACAATCCTGAACAAGAAGGAGATTGCAAGACTTTCAAAGAACTCTCATGAATGAAATCCAACACCATTAAAGAACACACGACGAATCACGATATCATTCTCACTCTTGTAGAACTCAAGCTTAACTACAACACTCTGTTTTTCAATAGAAAAACCAGAGAAAGACTCAGAAGCATTCCTGCTGAATCCAACGAGTCCAGAGCTGCATTGATAATCACTAGAGCTTTCTAAAGTCTTATCTGTTCTCTCTAAGTGATTTATTTATTAACTTTTGAGCAGTTTGGTGTACTCTGTATTTCTTATACACACACTGTCTCACGTACTGAACTGGAGGATATCAAAATCCTCACTCCAAAACTCATAACTCTTGTTTACCCATGTCAACTGTGGAGGAGGTCCTTCTGTGGCCTAGCCTTTGTTTTCATTCCCACAAAGAACAGTTGTAGAGGTCCCTGCGTGGTTTGGACAGTTTTGTAAACTGTTGTTAACCCCGATCCAGTGTGCAGAACAAATTTATATAAATTTGATAGGAATAAGTCTCGGCTTGAGACTGAGCCTCTTGTTATATCTTCTATGCATTATTAGTTTATGTTTAAAGTATATTATATATATATATTACATTCCACTACTATTACGTTGAAATACAAAACTATTTTAAAGATAATATGATAGTTAAATTAGAAAGTGTTTATACGTATTGTAAATCAGTAGATTAGTTTCAAACGTTATTTTAATCCTATGATTAAATTAATTAATACCTAATCAATTTTTGAGAAGCTAAGTGAACATCTACAATCTGCATAAATTCACTACAGTTTAACATGTTTTGTAAATCAGGGTATTTTAAATAGACAATATTTTAAAAGAAATTTTATTTTGAACTCATTTCACCCCCCCCCCCTCCTCAGTATCCACTCCGACCAACAAAATGGATTGAGATTTATGAATAATGGGGGAGAGTGAGTTCCCTAATCTAGTTTATGAGGAGAGACATTCTAGTAAATACTCAATAATATTTACCATTTAAAATTATAGAATAACTCAAGATTCTATAAAATAAAAATTAAAGGTTTTTAGGGATTATATAGTCTATCAAACATCCTCCACATATTTATACCTATTTTTGAACATTTGGTTCCTTAACTCTTATGTTTCCTTACATTACAATTTTTATATTTTCATTAGGTTTACTAGTTTTCTAAGAAAAGTTATTTATTATTTAAGACTAAGATAGAGTTATAAGTATCACATAATTTGGAAACATTGTTATAAAAATAATATCATATTTATAAATTTTAAATCCTATGTTTATTGGAAAATAACATTTAAACAAGTACATGTGATGTGAAAAACACTAGTTTATCTATAAACGTTTTCACAATGTTTTTACTATTTAACAATCAATGTATTAATTATAATAGAAAATTTGGTCCATTAATTGAACATAGTTGATATTTATAAATATTTAAAATCACATTATAGGATATTTTATTGTAAATTTTAAATAAATTAATGAATTTTCATTTTTTATAAAATTACACTAATGACAATTGTGACATTATTCATTTAACTGAATTTTTAAAAATATGAATTCAATGATTGAATTAAAATATATTATGTTAAAAAAATTTCATATGTTATATTCATATATAAAAAAACTTAACACAGTATGTCATTCAACTTACCTCACTTTTATTATTTTTAGTATCATTCTAATTTTTTAATTATTAACTAAACAATTTCTATGATGGGTTTTCTTAATAATTTAATATAATTATAACATTTCAAAAAGGACGAAAGTTATTTTTCTAACTTTTTTATTTACTTTACTTATTATATGGGTCGCATTTAGGGAAATGTATTCCCAAAATCATATGATTATATAATAGTGTTAAAAGGTTCTGAATATTTCTATAAAATATGTTTTGGACAAGTTCTTATGACATTTACCCTTAAGTTTAATGTTTCTTCCCTTGGTGAGTTCCCATTCTCTTAGTCATCGTGACTAATGTTAACTATTTTCACTAATGATTTTGGTACAATTTTATGTAGGATTTAACAGAAATTATAAATTATTATGATTCCAAATATGGAATATATTTTTAAAAAATTCATCTGATATAAAAAGTATAAATTAATTTTAAATTAATATTACAATCATGATGAGAAAGTGGTTTTTCAATGTGGAAATATGTTCAAAAGATTATAATGTTTTCATATTCATTTTTAGTAGGTAATTAAATCCAATGGCATAAATTGGATTTTTAGATTTATTATTTACCATTTTTTACTTTAAAACCACTTAAAAATATAGTTTTATATTATAATTTATTTAAATTTAATGGCTAGATTCAATATAAATGCAACATTAGTCACTATTCATATAAAAATGAATCTTTTCAAAAAATTGAAAAAATCAACCTAATATAATTTTAACATTATTCATTCAAAAATTAATTTTATATTTAAAATAAATTATCTAAATGTATATAATTGAAATTTTAAATTATGTGTCCTGAACATGATTAACACAAATTTTTTAAAAGATACAGATTTTTGGAAAATATTTTGTTTTTTTAAATGATTCTTATTTTATTTCAAATCAATATATAACTAATAAACATGTTAGAAATATATTTTTTCAACATTTCTTTAAAATTATTCATTACCTCTAATCTAATATCTAGAAAATAAATATCATATTAAATAATAATTTTAAAATAATTTTGTAGTTCATTAAAACTTGGTCTTATGTATAATGAAATCTATTGAAGAATCATATTATTGTTTGTAACATAAGACCAACATAGTGTTTCATGTGCCATAAGATAAACTCAACAGGGTGTGTGGTGAAATCTTAATGTGGTGTTTCATATAAGGACATCATTACATGGTGTATCATGAGATTCAAGCCATTAAAGAATTTTAATTTATTCAACAAAATTAATTCATTAAAACTTAGGGTGTTACATTCTACCCACCATAAAATTAATTTATCTATTGAAATTAATCTAAGTCATTAATGGTTTAATATGTCAATTTTTTTTCAAAGAAACCCAAATAACATATACAAATACTAAAGCCATAATGGTTTGAACATAACAGTTACCAAAATTATACAACAAATTGGTTTCTATATAAGAGAATAAAGGTGGAATGTGAAAACATGGACATAGAAGAGGAAAAAAATACCCATTTACTGATAGAGAGTGATATGGAACATTTTCTGGAGACTATTAATGATCATAAATGTAAGGTCAGATAAGAAAAAGGATGATTTTCTAGAGGGGTGAATAGACCATATTAAAAAATTTAACCAAATAAATAAATTAATTAAAATAACCATCAAAGGTAATTATTGTGTTTAATTAGTAACAAGAAAAACACAAGGATATTTTTATAGTAGTTCGGTCCGAAGAGGTCCAACTTATACTCTTGTACCCCTATACTCGACGAGATATAAATGTGCACTAAAAATGATATATATTGGTGAATTAGAAACAAATAACAAAAATAATTTATAGTTGAAGGATAACTATAAAACTAACTTCTATGTGGGCAGTTACAACCCTTACAACCCGACTTTAAACACTAGGAGTCACAACTCGGATAGTCCTAACTTTAGACACATGGAGTCAAATACCATAGATAATGAATTTAGAATATGAGAGTCCCAACATGAGAAAAACAATAAAAATAAATGATTTTATTCTTGAAAGAATAAATATAAAAATATAGTTTGTGTGAGAGATAGAAAATTGTGGTAGAGACTCTCAACCAAATGAATGAGAAGATACAATATTAAAGAAAAGTTACAAGTTATTGAGTATTAGATTTTCTTGTCAATTCAAGGTAAATTTTGTCGATGTAGAATTAATTATTGTTTTGAATGATCATGAAGTTGATGAAATATAGTATCATGGGACGTTGCTGGTTTTATAATAGGTTCAATGACTAAATATCTTTTTCTTTGAAAAAAAAGTATCAAAAAAATTTAACGTGTGTCTTGCAATTTTTTATCTTGATATTTTTTAAATTGTTCCCTATAAGAGGGAATGATATATATATATAATACATATTAAGAACTTGTAGTATCTTTGCTTTTTTAGGAAATTAAAAATAAATAGAATCAACAGCTATTATAAATATTTCCATAAAAATCGCAGCATCGTAGCCTCTTTATTCTTATAGAACATATCCCTATAAAAAAAATTAAAAATAATATGAATAAGTCTTCCAAAAATATCTCCATAAATATAACAATCTTAATTGATTTATGAAAATTATTTAAATCCATTCAATCTTATATAAATTCAGAAAAAATATTTCCTAAAAACTAGTAGCACAACATATAAATAAATTCAAAAATTTGAATTTAAAATTTTTTCAAACATCCAAATTAATAGGGAAATGACATTGAAAAATTATTAATTTTTAATTCTTAATATTCCAACAAAAATATTAAAAACACATTTATTATATTCTTTATATATAATGATAATTTCTCTAGCAGAAAAACTATTAACAATAATCTATATATATGGAAAAAAATCAGTTTAACTAAATGCACAAAATCAATAGGAACTTCAGAATGAATAATATCGTATGGTTTATGAACCATACATTTCCAAATGAATACTAACATATATTATGAACCATACATTTCACTATTCATTAATAGTAACATATTAGATTGATGATGAAAAATGACATAGTGTATGGAAGATGAACAATAAATATAGTTGATGAACCATACATTCCACTATTCATTAATATTATTATAGAGTATAGATGATGAACAATGATGTATGGTTTATGAACTATACATTGAAATATTGTGAAATTAAGGTTTCACATACTTTCTGAAAAACTCGGCCTCATACTTTATCAAATTTCAACTAATTATTAGGGTCTCTAAACAGATGATCAGACTTTTTCTACATAGAATTATTTATATAAAAACTTATTATCATTCCAAATAATCATGAATAAAATAAATCTTACATCTATATTTCCAGATTTCCTCAAAAAAACCAATAAGATCTTGAAAAAAAAGATGTTTTGAAAATTCAATTTAGAACTTCAAAAAATTAAATTACCTTTGAAGAGACCTTTTTAGACATTGATATAGACTAATGAAATCATGATTTATATATTGTCTTGTTATAAAATTATATTTCATCATAATCTGATATATTTAGTAGTTTTAGTTAAATAAATAAAGAAACATTTTTTAAACTATTTTTTGTAGTGTTTTTAAAACTAGAACAGAAAATTAATTGAATATTTATTATAATAAAAATGAATTTTTTGACATCATCATAAACTAATGAAATGTAGATAAATATATTATCTATAAAACATGCTAATAAAAAGATAAATCCATACACATTAGTTTAATAAATCATCAAAATAAATAAATATTTTTAAATGAAAAACACATGTAATCAAACAAAAGAAAACATGCACATGAAAAAACAATCATCCAATATAATCAAGAAATTAGAAAAAAAAAAGAGAATAAACATGCCCAAAAAATCTCCACCATTTTATTTATTACAAAACCAAAACTTTTGAACAATTAAAACATATTTTAAAGACATTTATAAATAATTTATTCTTACCTATTTATTTCTCCCCATTTTCTCCCAAAATATATCTCCCAAAACCAATGTTTTAAAACAATTAAAACCATGTTATTTCTCCCCCTATTTGTAAATAAAAAAACTGAAAATAAAATCCCCCTAATAATATGCCGTAGCAAAATAATAATTTCATCATTCCATGTTCAAATATATTTTTTGTAAAACTGAATATAGTCTAAATGATTTGTAAAAATATTTGCTGGCTGATTTTACGAATATATAAATTTTAAAACAATAACATCAATGTTCAAATGATCTCTAATAAAAGTAAATATAAGATCAATATTCTATGTTATAAAATTATGTAATGGGTTTTTAAAAATATAAATTAGTAAATTATTATAACAATAAATCAGCAGTTTATTAAGACAAACACAAAAATGACATCATGTTTTCTTAATTTATAGTCATTGAGTGCAAATGATAGTAGTAGATATATAATCTCCTTCATCATTAAATAAAGAATAAGATTATTTATTTTTTTAAGACTAGGAAATTAAATTAATTCCTTGAAAATGACATATACCTGATTTTCTTTTTCTATCAATTCTACATCTTCCAAAATCATAATCAGAATAAGATGTTAAATAAAAATATATATATTTTTGATTAAATAAACTAGAATAAGTGGTTCATTTACTATATGTAATTATAATATTGATATCATTAATATGAATTCCTTTTGAATAACTTGGAAATTGAAAACATAAACAAACAGTATAAATTATATCAATTCTAAATGCAGTTAATTATATAAAGCTATCAGTCATGTGTCTACAAAAATTAAAATAAAAAAATTTGTCATAAGCATCAATATCTAATTTTACATTATTACCCATAATATTATTCAATGATTAAGCATTTTCAAGACTAAATCATTTGACTAACTCTTTAGTATATGTATATTGATTAAGAAAAATTCCATATTTTCGTTGAAAAATTTGAACTCTATGAATGAATTTTAATTCTCCCATTAAACTCATGTCAAATTCTGAAGACATAAAAGAAGAAAAATTATTACAAATAATTTCTCTAGGGGAACCAAAAATTATATCATAAACCTAAATTTTAACAACTAAAATAACATTATATGTACTTTTAATAAAAATATTTGGATCAACATTGCCTTTCTTGAATCCATTATTCAATAAAAACCAAGAAACTATCATATATATGATGATCAATATTATAGGGTTGAAAACCATAATTTCCACTATTAATGAGCATTAACATAGCGTATGGATGATGGGAAGTAAATTAGGTTTGAGAAACCATACTTTCCACTATTTCAAAATTAGTTTTGCCCATAATTTTTTAAAAACTAGACATTATATTTTAATAAACGTCAACAAATTTTTAAGGGTTCAAAATAGTAGATTCAGACTTTGGTTAGATATACTGATTTCTAAAAAAACATATTATATTTACAAAAAATAAAAAATAAAAATAAAACTTATTTCTATTATTCCAAATATCATCAACAAATAGAACAATAACATTATAGAAAATAGATGTTCTGAAAATTCAGAGCAGAACTTCATGAAATTTAATCACTATTCAAACAACCTTTTTTGACTTCGATGTATACTATGAAAATAAAGGTAAACATGTAGGATTTATATAAAACCTCTTTTTAGGATAATATGATATCTGTAAATATTTTAAAAAATAAATACAAAAACGTTTCAATATTTTTTACTATATAGTGTCTAAAATTGCATTATCAAATTAATTGTATTTTTTGAGTAATAAAAATGTATTTTTATACATCCTCACAAAGTAATGAAATATGGATAAATATCTTATCTATCCAACAAGATAATAATTAATGAAATAAATAAACTGTAGAGTAATAAATCAATAAAATACATAGTGGGTTTTAAAAGAAAATCACATGTAATGAAAAAAATGAAATCATGCACATGGAAAAAAATTATCTCCGTGTAATCAAACAAAATACAATACACATTAACATACAAAAAAAATCAACAAATAATGGTTATTTAAAATGGTCATTTATATCATCAAAAATTAAGATAACATGACAACATTTTGTTTCAAGACACTTTTCATAAGGTTTTATAATTCTCATAAGAATATATATTTACATGATTTCATTCCATTTCAGAAGAACAATCTCATCCATCGGTTCATCCTTGGTAAATTTTAACATCATCTCTCACTCCCAGATATAAATGTGAATTTTTTGTGTTTTAAGTACTAATTGGTCATAAGGTCCATAATTAGAACTATAATCCATTCTATATATCATTAGTTAACATCACAACAAAATGGTTCCCACAGGTTATACAATATACAGAAATATTCATATTTCAAAACATTATTCTGTAAACCTTATTCATAGTTCGACATAATTTTTTTCATAAATGGTTATAATTTCCACACTAATAAAAGATAAAAAAATGCTCAGTAATTTTCTTTGAATCGACATAACAATGATCCCAAATATATCATAATGTTAATGTTGATTATCATATATGAAATTTGTGAATAACTTAATCATGTATTCTATGGAAACATGGAAATGACCTAAATTTCCCTAAAACTATACTGAAAAAATATATATTTAATCATTTCATACATAGAACATGATTATTTAATCTATCCATTAAATCTAAAAATGATATAACCTTCATTAATGATAGCATAAACTACATTTTCAATAAATACATTATCATTTCTAAGGTTGTAAATTATATCAAATTTAATTAATCTATAACAATAATATATATATCCAAACTGAACACAATTTTCAAAACATCATGATCATATTACTGGTTATATTCCCTTAATTATGTGTTTACTAAAAAATTAAACCTTTCTCATAAATCAATTTTCCAGGTTATCAGTACCATTCAAAATATTATTATAAATCCATACAAAAAAATATAATGAACAATTCTTATATATTTCATACATTAGATAATAAAATATTATAATTGCAGTACATAAACACTTCATTCATGCCACTTAATTCTCAAAATATTTGTTATTCTTCTTCATCTAATTTTTTAACACTTCATTAATTTAAAATTTAAAATGTAGTTTCTTCAAGATAATCCCTATAACCATTATTCGTAACTCCTTTCTTATTATCTTTTAAATATTTCTCTTTAATTCATCAATTTTCCTAATTCCCATACTTTCCACATTTAAGGATTTCAACAGTTGATGATGTATTAGGGAAGAAATTATTCTCAAACACAATTTCAAATGAAATTTTGTATTTCCCTTTGTAGTAATATGCTTTGTGTACATAATTCCCATAGAAAAAACATCTTCATATTCCTCAAAGTCATTCACTTCGGTGTTTTTTTCCACATTCTCAACACAATGGAAACTAAATCCTCTTTAATCCATGGTCTCCATTACATGATGTCTTATATAACTCTTTCTTTATCATCTTTGGTGAGTATGAGAGATGGTAAGGTACTCATTATAAATTTTTTTCCATTAAAACTAATTAAGAAAATAAAAAACGTACATTACTCTATATATAATTACATTTCGATGATCTATAAAAATCATACATCATATTCAAGGTTATCATACATCTGTCTCGTTCTCTCCATTGAATATAATGATAAGGCATAGTGTGGGAAAAACTAATCATAGTAGGAAACCAAATAATCATGATAGTTACCTTATAGGATATCTAAATAATGATAACTTCTTTAATATATGACACCTTAGTTTCATCACAGGTCATTAATAATCATATAATACTTTTAATCCATAATTGATTGTTAATAAAGGGATTTTGAATTTTTAAATCATATCCCCCGGGAGTGTCAAACCAGGTGTGCGGCAAGGACCATTTTCTGGCTTAAAATTATTTTTTTATTATAAATAAAGACACTTTTGAGGTAAAAGTGGGAAACCATAAGTTCCAACAAGCACCCAACAATGACAAACATAAGATCAGAAACAACCTCATCCAAGCCAAAGTAGTGACCTCTAACTCCAAAGAAGGACCACTCGACGATCCCATGCAAGCATGGTCCCTCCCAATGGCAAGCCATCCCTCCGTATCCACCACATCCCAAATGGCATGCAGAAGAAGAAGCAGCACACTCTAGCCCATCTGAGCCAAACTAACCCTTCCACATTCCTCACACAACAAGATTGGTAACTCAACAAAGCATAAGCTAGGAAATAAGTAAAATAGAGTCATTGAACACCAGTTTAATCCTACCAGAGTCAGAGTCTCTAACCATCCTCCAGGATAAATTAGACACCTGCAGAAGAGGATCCCCCCTTATCATGTCTTCAAAGGCAGAAGTAAGTTTGTTCCAGACCTACATATACTCCTCATGTTCGATCAACCCATTATTGAAGCCTCTAGCCAGGATCGTGTCCTGTTTATCAACCCAAATATATTGTTCCTCATTAAGCCCCACTTCAAGGTTCCTACCCATCATCTTGGCTGCATCCTCTTCTGAGGCATTGAGGAATAACACCTTCTCTTTCACCACATCACCCGAACATAAGACCAAATACGGGGATGGCCAAGCTATCCAGGTGACTTTAGATTGTTGTCCTTGTTCAGCTTCTCAACCAAGATATTCTTTGTAGACCGGGTCTTTATAGGAGGAAGTAAAGAGGTGTAATCCTTCCTACCCATCCTCCCTTTCTTTCTCCTAATACCCCTCGATCTGACATCTTCTTTTGAGAATCTTCTACAGACCACACCCCTTTCAGATTCCCTTCCACCATATTCACCCTCTTCCACATCCAGGGTAGCTGAATCAGTTCTGAGTTCCTCCTCGGCCAGCCTCTCGTACCTGTTATTCAAGACTACAGGATTTCGGACAGGAGAAACAACCTCTGGCAGGAAGGCAGACCCTGACCCCCAGTATCTCCAAGGATGGTCTGGGTCTGCACCTCCAAACCATTCCCTATCATTTGGCTAGGGGCGGTATCCAGATCAGTCCCCACCCCACTGGTCCCTTCCTTCCCCAGGACACAATATTCCCCAACTCCTGATCCCTCCAGAAAAATTGGTTGGTCAAAACCCCTGCCCATATATTGGAGATGGAGATTCTGAACCTCCGAGCCCCTGGCCAGAACACCTATGGCCTCCCTTCTGGTAGTCTCACTTATAAGTAGGGAGATCCGCTCTGAAGCCCCATCCTCTAGACTCTGTACCTCATTCCCCATGCTGCTAAATGCCTGGGAAACACCCAAGTCCTTCTTGGGGCCTTCCACAACCGCCTCCACCTGAGGTTCCAAAACATTCAATCTCTCCTTCACCACTGTACCTGTAGAACCCGCACTCCCCGAGTCAGCATGAACCACTGCCGACGCATTAGCATAACTGGGAAACCCCACCCCAGATTGGCCAGGAGAACCATAGTCTGGGACACCCCGAAGTGCCTCAATATGCTCACTGGTATCTGAAGGAATCTCTTGTGACCTCAGTGTGTGCGCAATAGGTTCATTTCCATTCCCGGGACCGGCTCCCTTGCCCTCGGCCTGAACTGAGTTACCCTTGATCACTGAAGAAGTGCTAGCCACAACCGCTGAAGTCCTTTTGCGGCACTCCTCAACGCGGTGGCCCTGTCGATGGCATAAGTCACATAATAAAGGCCAGGATTCATAGTAGATGCTATGCACATACCTGTATTGGCCTTCGATCACAACCCATACCTTGTTGGGTGGAGGAGGGGATAACTCCATTTCAACACAAATTCGCGCAAAAATTGGGTGCACCAAGGAGTCGGTATTCCAATCCGCACAGAGGAATAGACCTATAGAATTACCTATTGATCAGAGGAGCACTGGATTCTGAAAGAAAAATGGTAACCCCTAGAGTTGAATCCAGATTTCCGATGATGAAGAGTCGCGATTCATGTTCAAATCAAACATCCATCTATTTAAAAAGAAATAAAAACCTCTCACGGATTTTCTTGTACGAGACCAGGCCCGTGCCAGGTCGTCTTCGTCCTCAAGCCAAACAAGAATTTGGCGCGGTCCAAGGAGTTCGACAACTGCACGATGACCTAAACCCCATTCTTGGTTCACATATCTCTCGAACATCTCAACCGGAGGTCTATGTCGAGTGAACTTTGCGACCACGGCCGTAGAAAGAAGTGACGAAGCTTCAGAAAATTTTTTGGATGAAACCGGGACAACTGGATGTTCGTTCCAGATTGATTCATGCTCAATATAGTTTTTTTGGGATATTAACACTAGGTATATATGTTACAAATCCACATCAACTTTTAGTATCCATTTAGGGATGTAATTTCTCATAAACAACTCTCTCAATAATTTACCAAAATTCTAGGACATTTTCCAAAACCTCAACTCATCCATAGACTTATATTTAGAGACATACTTAAACAAATTCTTATAATTAACCTATGGGATATCAAAAATGTTCTCTTATTCTAGTTTCTAATTTTTTACTAAAACTTTCCTTTGATACCAACTATATGGAATTAGGATTCTAATACATGTTTATTACATCTTTTTATTTGAATATTCATTACACTATAAAAACAGATTCCTGAGGACCATAATTGTTTAATGACATTGGAAACATGGAAACATAATCTTATAATTTTGTGAAATACATTTAACATCTCTGATACATATATTCCCCTTTATAAATCTTCCTAGGAATACCCAAATTAAATCCTTTTCACATAACTTTGGGAAAAGAAACATAATAAAGGGTTATCTCAAATGCTCAATATGGGTAAAATGTATGATATGTAAGTATGAAATAATAATAATGTTGTGATTACATGATAATAGAATCTGAAAAAAATACCCTTCATATGAAAGATCATAAAAATATATAATAGTATAAATATTTATAAATCATAATACTTGAATTATAAGTAAATAAAATAATATGATCTATGAGAGAATAACATTGTCCTATAACATATATTCTTAGCATACACAAATGCATAAATAATCTTATGCCATGAACAATCAAACATATATTAATAACATGATTGGATTAATCTAACATCCCATGTACCAAATTTGGGGTAAGGATGACCTCTTGGTACCCTCTTTCGGTCCTGGGATGATAACCCATATACCCTTTATTCTTGTGGCTAACCATCTGGGTGGGACACCCCACCATCCCTAGTTGAAGCCATTTCCTCATAGTGAATGGGTTCAATCCCCAAAACATCATAGTGGTTACTGTCCATTACTGAACCAAGTTAAATCCTTATTCCATACATGTCATAATAATCCTGTTTTAGTCCTCATTCCATTCGTGTCTATCTCATGATATGTAAATCATTACCCAATTCATTTATGGAAGAAATAGGTCTCACCCGTTACATAATGAAATCCAAATTTATGTGTGCCAAAATATGGTAAAAAATAATTTTAACATTACCTAGGAAATGAAAATGGTATCATAAACATTTCATAATATCATGACCTAATTTGGGGTAAGGATTACCTCTCAGGTACCCTCTTTTGGGTTTCGGATGATAACCCATATACCCTTTATTCTGGTGGCTAACCATCTGGGTGGGACACACAACCATCCCTAGTCAAATCCATTTCCTCATAGTGGAATGGGTTAAATACCCAAGCCATCATAGGGGACACAGTCCTTTATTGAACCATGTGATTTCCTTATTCTATACAAGTCATACTAAACATGGTTCGGTCCTCATTCCATTCTGGTCTATCACATGAGTTGTAAAACATTACCCAATGAATTTAAGGGGCAAATAGGTAACACCCATCACATAATGGAAACCATATTTATGTGTGCCAAAATATTATAAAAAATCATCATATGATAATATAAGAAATGAAATTGGTATCATAAACATTTCATCATATCAAAAAATATGGAAAAGAGATAAGTTTGATAATAATTTCATCATAGCGTAACCTGTAAAAAGAAGTCAGTTTCATAAGTGTTTTAGTATGATATCACCCATGAATGTGAAATGGGTTCCATAAACAACATTTCATATTAAATATAAATCATTCAATGGATGAAAATTATTTAACTGAATCATCTCCTCATTAAATTGTAATCTATATCAATTGTTTTCATCTTATACTGAGAAGGATTTTAAAAGATCATTTATTGAATTTCATAAGAAAAAATTACCTTTCCTTTTAAATATCTTTTTAAAACATATTCAAAATTTTAAATCATTTATGTTGAAATAAACATTGAATAATTAGAAATTATTATTTAAAAGTTATTTAATACATTTTTTGTGGAAGGATTTCATTCCTCTTTGGAAAATTTCTTTGAAAACCTAATACATTTTTGAATGCATTTTTATTTGAAAACAACCTTGAAAACATTTAAATGAGGGTTTGAAAACCATTTTATAAACATTTTAAATCATTAATAAATTTAAAAATTATTTTTATTAAAAATTATATTAAAATATCTTTAAAAAAATTTAAACACATTTTTAGAAAATATTGTTTTCAAGGAACAACAATTTATGACCAAAGGGAAAAATAATGTCAAATTATTTTAAAAATATTTTATTATTTATATTATGTAAAAAGAAGTGGGGGAATCATACCATTACATGATTATATCACGAATCAACTAGATTATAATAAAATTCACGAAATTTATTGACGGTTATATCATGATATTTCAACATTAGGGACCTTGTCATGAATATTATTGAGAAATGATGAGATTATAACATAAAATAGTTTTCACATAAAATTGATTCCTAAACCCATAAAGGAAGAACATAAAATTAATATTAATATATCATTAGGATGATTAAATTCATGAAATTAAACTTCAATGGGGTAGTATATACACATCATGAAATAATTTAGGTGCATAAAATAATGTATCTCTCAAATAATGAAAATTGAGAAAAAATTCCCATTCTGATTTAGTATATTTTTCACCATATTCCCCATAAAATATAGATAATACATCTAATATTAAAATACCAATATATTATAATGTAATAATCATAAAATACATCCATGTATAGCATATAAACCACATATAAGAATGTGGTGGCGAATATAATATGTGTCATACGAAAGTAAAAAGTGAGTTGAAATTACCTTCCATTTTGAGTAACTTTTGAATAATGAGATCCATGAAAGAATAACATAAATTGAAACCATTAGTATCAAGAAATAAGTTCGTTTCATGATAAAAAATTTCATATTTCAGTATATGCACCACATAAATGAAATGGGGGGTCAATATGGTATCAGTCTGATAGAAATAAAAGTGAGACTAGAAATCATCTTACCTTATGTCTTGAATCTCATCGTACTCATTGAAACCTCTAGTATAAGAAATATAATAATATTAAAAATATTTCATCAAAACATATTCATATATATAATACCATATATTATTTTCATATTACATTATATTACACTTTTATTATCAATTCCATGTAAAATTTATGTTTTGGGTAATTAATACTTTCTTCCGTACATGTTATGACTTGTTATTCTTGGTCCTATTAAATATATCATGATTTAATAATATATAGAATGTAAACCATGATATAAATACAATACATTTTCAATATATATTTCATTATAGTCTTCTATAAAATATAGTGCTAGTAATGAGCTATACCATTCATGGAGATGGTAGGTCAAACGTACGCATTAATGTTGTTTCCATTTTCATATTATATTTAAAGAATGAAAAGTAAATTATATGTATAATATAATAAAAATTATAATTTTTATATAATATAATATATATATATATATATAGCCCATACGTAATAAATTTCCGGTAAATCATGAAGGAATCACATTGTTTTGAGAGGTGGTAGTTCGTCGTACACACGAACAAGGTTATTGTATTCCCACAAAATGGAATGTATGAAGGTATGAGATATATAATAATTTAAAAAGCTTAAATAAATCATAAATATCATATATATAATATATAAACATTATTTACATTATTATTCCAAACATTTATATTTGTTAATGGAAAACCGAATAACATCAGTACGCGAGGCCATATTCTGTTGTACACACGAATGATGATTTCATAACCCATTTGATGGATGTGTTTATGTTAATATTTTATACCCATAGCATAAAAAATATATGTATGTTTAACATACTGAATTTATTATATTATTAATATATAAAAATAAATGATAGGGTTTGGTGAATAAATAAAACAAAAATATGTGTTGAGGAATGTTACCTCTTCTTCAAGTATTTCCTTTTAGTTTTCAACAAAAGACTTTATTGGTGGAATGTTTTACAAAATTTAGCATTAGTGGGTGGTATTTAGAAATATTATAATTTATTTTGTAATGGATTATCTAAGACTAAAGGCTTCAAGGTTGTGATTAATGGGGGAGAGTGAGTTCCCTTTTACAGATTAGGGGGTGTGGAATTCTTGTAAATACTCCATAGTTATTACTATTTGGTGGTCGAGTTTACCTAATTTTTATCCAAAATAATAATTAAACATGTGTATGTTACAACACATCCCCTAGAGCTTGTGTCGTGACTACCCCAAACCTGCCTTCCATAGGACTGGCGCTGGCGACTTGCACCTGAATGGCATATCCCTAAACCAGAAGAGGCATTTTCTTAATGACCTGCAAACTCACACAACCAAGAACACATCAAGATATGAACATAAATAAAACTGAATATTAAAAATATGGTGTACAATTAGTAAAGGGGAATGTATACAAGACCAGTTGGAATTTAAAAGTTAATCTGATAAAAAAACAACTATTGTGAACACCCTCAAAGGATCCCACCTGAAGGGTAGGTACAACTCTCAAATGGACATCTCTGCGGTTTGTCTCTTCTAATGTCCACCACTATACAGGCCCCTGTCCTCGTACCCTCTCCATCGATTAGAGATGTCTATCATCTGCAAAAGACACAACAAGGTGTGGGCGCAGCCCATGCAGTGGTGAGTATAACAATGCTCAGTAGGGACCCCAACACCCTCTAAGGTCTCTAAGAATTCATAAAGGACAAACCACAATGCATGGAAACAATAGTAAACCCTACTTAGGTTTAAGCCCATACATATACCTAAGTTATCAAGTATACCCATCTCATTCATGAGGAAACACAAGGTCTAACTCTTTTAACCAATAGATAATCTATTCCACGGAGGAAAGAATTCCACGAAGGTATGTACCAGAATGTTAAAAGCTACAAAGAAGAATAAAACACAAGTATCACCACAATGGTTAATAACACAAAGGTAACACTACACAGAAGATTACCAAAAATGTACTTACCACAAAGGTATCGAATCAACTCAAACCAGGTATAACATTATTTATAGATGTAAATATCATTATTCATAAGGCTGGATCATCTTATTCTATTAATTATCATTGCTTATGACCCACAATAGATCGATAGGT
This sequence comes from Viscum album, assembly GCA_963277665.1. NCBI lineage: Eukaryota > Viridiplantae > Streptophyta > Magnoliopsida > Santalales > Viscaceae > Viscum > Viscum album. The sequence continues at coordinate 1,415,948,190 of OY728141.1, read as the reverse complement.
ATCTGACCCCCGCTGACGCACACAAGATTAGTATGTGCTGACTCACACAGGATCGCTGAACGCTGACCCACAATATAACACCGAGCACTGAACCACACAATATCTGACCCACATATGATCGGTATGTGCTAAACCACACAGGATCAAAAAGAACTAACCCACACTAGATCGAAGTTCTATAATCACAATAAAGATAGTCACATGAGTCCTCACACCTGGTGCACTCGAGATCCATAGAATCTACCCCTCGATATATTGATTGACCTCGACCACCAATAATCTCCACAAAGGAGTAACCCAAAGAACCACCATGTTGTAAGGTTTCCAACGTGAAAAAAGGTTCGCCAATCGGACGCCTAATCTGTCAGTTATAAGTGTTTCCGTTCTGAGGGCCTAGTTCTATTTGAGTACGATCCAACCCGACTATACTACAAAATAATCTAAAACTCATTTGGAGTATACCAAAAGGAAAATATCGATCCAAGGATCCTAGTGACGTAGACGGTTCGTCCAACAAACACCTGGTTCAAATGATATGGCCACAAAGGGGTATCTAGGTTCAGATGGGCCCGGGTCTGGACCGACCCGGCCCGACCTACCCTGGGCCGACCTAACCTAGTCCGAGATCACCCCAGTTATCATGGGCCACTGTGGGCCAGACCCACGAAGGGGCAGCCTGCGAGGTGCAACCCGCTCGGTGTGGCCCGTTGCGGTGCGGCCCGCTTGGCGCAGCCCGCTCTGCCAGGTGGTCTGCCGTGGCGGGGTCCACCATAGAAAACACCCAGAGGGTGGAATCCCCCAATATCCCCAACGGTCCAATGGACCGTTTAGCATGCTAGAAATCGGCACCCACTGAAGCGGGTCCTTCTAGGTGTGACATGGTCGGTCGGGTTCCCGGCTGGTACTCCTTCCAATGGCGCATCGACGTTGTTAACCTCCAGTGGCCGGTTGGGTGCTGGCCGCCCTTCGGCCTCTATCGCGGGCCAGCGACCGTGGTCTCCTGCTCCATTAGCGCGGACGCGCTCCCCGACTTCACTATTCGGTCGGATGCTGTTCGGGTGTGATGTTGTGACTCAATAGCCGTCGCCTCCTCCTCTCCCGATAGCACGGACCCGCGCCGAACTTCTTCCACGCAGTTAGTTAGTGTGCCAGCTACCGCCTTCTTCCTCACACTATCACATTTTCGTTCCAAGACCAAAAATTATGACGTCTGCATTCTCATGATCATTGGGTAAAGTTCTCTAATTCCATTTGTCGTACTCAACAAACCATTGATTTTCCAGCGCGCTTAATTATTTGGCATCGAAGAACGCAAGAAGAACGCGTGGAGAAGGAAGGAGAATGGTTAAGGTATAATTGCGGAATGATGGCCATGTTTTCTTGTCCATCGTCGATGTGAATCACGAATATGAAGAAAAAACAAAATAGATATAATCATACTTCAAATTAAAACTCATACCTCGATTTTCTGTTAGTGGTTTCCTGAAGGGAAATACGATGACGGTGACATCGGCGTTCATCACTCCAGCAAGACGCTTCCAATCCATGATCGAGGATCATCCATGTTATTGGAGATGTTCTTCATTGTAGGATATTTCTCTAAAGGTTCTCCCATGCTCTCCTTTTCCAACGATTCCCCCAACCTCAAGAGAGGTGAGGAGCGACATAACAAAGTTAAGATAATTAATGTTGGCAAATTAATTTGGGGGAAATCAAAGGGTTAACTCGTAATGAAAGAATTGGTTTAAATGGTTGTAGGGTCCCCACTACAAAAATTAAAATTGGAGGTTTCATTAAAATTAAATAAAATTTGTTTGTTTAATTTTATTTTTATTAACTCTCCTACGAAATTCTGGAAAAATATCTTCCACCCTTGACCTACTACGATTGAGGTGAAGGTCTTCTTAAGTGAATATCAGTGCTGGGAGTTCAACAGTGTCCTCTGATTTCAATTACGAGCACCAGTTCAAATGTTACAGAATGCCGCTCATGCGTTTGCTAAAGGTACCCAAAAAATTCAGAAATTCATTCTGGGCACACCGGGCCTTAGAATCACGCGTCGTCATCTTTTGCGGACTCATATTATATCTATATAATTAAAAATAATTTATGTGGAAAAATCAGGGTCATTACAGTTGAGGTATTATATAGTCTATCAACACCTCAAAAACATATTTATAGAATTATTTTCAGATTTATTTTGTTAACTATTACAATCCTTTATTTTACCATTTTGGTATTTCATTATGTTAACTAGTTTTCTAACCTATGTAATTTTTTCTTTAAACATAATTTTGTGTGGTCATTGACTTATAATTTAGAATAATAGATTATTAATGTGACATATAATTTATAAATTATAAATCATTTTTGTTATGGATATTAACATTAACACGTGTGTTTGTAACCCTAAAAGCATAGCTTTAACCATAATCATTCCAACGAAATCATTTACTATTTAACAATCTTAATAGTCATTATAATAGAACAATTGGTCCATGAATGTACAATAGATTATATTGAAAAATATTTAAAATTAAATTTATATAATACAGGTTTTTGTTAAATTTAAATAAATTAAGGAAATATCAGTTATTATAAAATTACATTAATCTCTATTTTGACATTTTTTTCATTGAATTGAATGTTAAAAAATAAATAAAATAATGTAATTAATATATATATAATATAAAAAACCTTGTAAAAGGGTATTTAAATCTACAAAAAAATGGCACACATTAACTAAGTAAATTTAATTCACTTTTAACATTTTTGTATGGCAAGAATTATAGTTATTAACTAATATATCCATGTGTTTATGTCTCTTAAGAATTTAATGCAATTATATCATCTATGAAAAAATAAAATAGTTTATAATCAGAGAATAAAATCATTTATATTTAAAATTAATTTTTTAATAGAACCTATGTAGCTTTTCCCTAGTAAAATGCATTATAATAATTAAAAATAAGAAACATAGATTATTTGTCCTTTTCTTTACATATTTTATTCAATGGGAATCCAATACAGAAAAGTGTCCAAAAAACACATCATATTAAAATGTAGGGTATTATAAGTATATATATTTCCTTACAATGAGTTTGGACATGTTTCTATGTAATTATTTCCATAAGATTAATGTTTTTTCCCTTAGTAAACTTGTTTTCCTCTTAATCAACGTGATTATTTGTAAGTGATTTTACTTAAACAATATTGTCCAAAATTATTTTAAATATATTATAAATTGGAATTTATGATTATTCCATATATTGAATCCATTTTTACAAGTTCAATTCACATATATGGTTGAAAATGAATTAAAATTAACCTTATAGTCATGATGAGAAATTGGATTTTTAAAGAAAAAAATGATCAAGGATTTAAAAAGTTTTTATTTACAATTTCAATATTTAAGTGATTCCAACCACCTAAATTTATTTAATATACTACTTATTGATCTATTTTTTACTTTAAAACTGATTATATATATATTTTAACAATATACATTTTTAAAATGAATATGTTGTTTTCAATTAAAATTAATTATTTCTTACTATTCATTAAAAAACTAAATCATCTTAGAAAAATACAAATAATTCGTCCTAAGATAATTTTTAAAATTCGTTTAAAAATGGAATTTTATTTTATCAAATAGGTTTTCAAAATTTCTAAAAAAAATTAAAAATTATTTGTGTTACAAATGATTAACCAAGAAATCAGAGAAGATTCTCTGTTTTAGAATACATTTTAATTTCTTATTTTAAATGACAATTATGTTATTTATAAATTATATATAATTAATAAAAATTTAAAAAATATATTTTTTTATAATGTAGTTTACTTCATTCCATCATACCATTCTAATATATAGGCAATAATTATCATATTAAATAACAATATTTATAGTATACTGTAGTTTTATAAAATTGGGTCTTGTTTATAACACAAGATATTTAAAAAACATGCACATGTCAACAATAGTGTTTCATGTATTTCAATATAAAATTAGTACTTCATATAAAATAAAATTAACTTGTTTTTTACAAATAAATCATAACTTGTTATAGCTTGTAACGTAATCCATTAAATATTCTTATTTTTTTTGAAAAAATTATAATTCAAAAAAACTGAAGGTGTTATAACCATTGACCATAAATATAAGAAAAATAGTAGGGTATTGGATCTCAATGGCCTCATGATGGTAGACATGATTCACAATTTAGGGCCCCAACCACCATGATCTTTACTTACATTTGTGAAAATGATGTTTAGAAGTGTAAATGAGAAAAAAAAATTCAAAGTGTTTTCATTTAATAATCCAACATTATTCATATTAAACTCGAGATTTTATGATCCCTTAATTATTATATGACATAATCCTATGTTCCTAAAGTAAATGAAGGTATAATTTAATTTTTTTCAAGATTAGTAAATATGAAAGTTCATATTTTTGAGAGTATAAACTGATTTGTGATAAATTTCATTTAACAATCTGATATTTTAAAATAACATTGTTGTTTATTTCATTTTTAACATAGAACACTGAGCTTAAACAACCTGTGAAATATGTTAATTTAAATGTAATTTCATAAATAATTTATGGAGTATGTAACCACAAGATAAATTAAACCACATTATAGTATACCATTATAACATATCCTTTATATTAGAGGGTATTAATAGTACTAACTAAATTATGAAAATTATATTAATATGTTGATTATAAATAAAATAAGTACAATTAAATGAAAATATAAAATTTTCCTAAAACCTGTATTTTTTTAACAGTTCCATTCTTCACACATTGTAAAAATAAAATTAAAAGAATTTTTACCACATTTAGAAAATTTATTTGAAAAAAATAAGATTTATTTTTGAAATAAGTATATAAAAATTATCTTAGGGAAATGTTTGGGATATTTCAGAAATGTTTTATTTTCTAATGAATTGTGAAAAATAATAAATTTAAAATTGAAATTTCGTTTTAATTTAAGTTATTTATAAAACTAATATTATTTTTTATTATTTTTAATGTAAAATTACTTCAACTTTTTATTAATTAATCAAATTTAGTTCCTTCGAAACATTTTCATATTGAATATTGATATAAAATTCTCATCAACTTTTAAACATTTTCTCTTTGAAAAACCTCTTTATCATCATGAATGTGGAATTCATTTTAATATATTGAAATTAATATTTGAAAAAAAAATTAATAATAGAAATATTAATATTTAAATACAAGAGTTAAAAGGAAAATTGATTTAATGTGGGTTAAAATAAAAAATTAGGGTTAAAATGCTTTAAAACCATTATAAAATCTACTTTTTGGACATATTTTGCCCTATAATTTCTGAGGTTCGATAATAATCCGTTTCTGGAAAATTTTTCATATGAAAAATGTGGGTATATCGTTTTATTACAAAAAATTACAAGTCTGTCACTCACATCAAAAAAAGGTCACCCCACACTTCTATTCTTCACAATATCACACCATTTTAGTTTAATCTACCCCTCATCAAAAAACATATAAAATTCCCTCCTATCATCCTAGGAGAAATTATTTTTTTTGAAAACAAACCCTTGATGTCTTTTTATTCAAACCTAAGTAGGATACCTGAATAAGAGGTAAAGTCCTTAAAAGAACATTTTTATTTTATTTCATCCTCTGCATCCTTTAATTATTTTTAGGACATGATTATATATTATAATAATTATCATATATATACTTATATTTTGTTTTTTTGAGGTAATTAATGAAAAAAAATTCGTTTTCATCAAAGGGGTTAAAAAATCATCATTCATGAGTATGACGGATTACCGCCTCGTGCAACGATGTTGTTCGTTTTTTCATTACCACCTCTCACGGTTGGGTATGATTATTGATATAATTTATATAAATGATATAAATAATATAGTAATACATATTTACTCATTGTATAATATATAATTTATTACTTTTTATTCCATATGGGGTTTAATAACATAGCTCCTGTGTAAGACGGACAACGACCTCACATAGCGATGTGATTTGTTTTCCCCTAATGATTTACATAGAAGGAATCATCGATAAAATTATTAAATATATGTGATTTAAGTGAAATAATTGTTGTATTTAAAAAATAATTATCATTATTAAAAGATAATATATCATTATATTTCTTACACTAGAAAATCATAACATCGTTCGTGCATATGTGGACTACTACCATCATCATGTGATGTGACACTTTTTCATCACTACAACACATGGATTATATATATATGTATTTCTAATGAATAAATGGAATTAGAGATATTATAATCATTATTTAATGATAAAATATTACTTAAGTATTTTAGATAATGATAATTGAAAAAACGAAAATGTTACTCATTCGTATGTATCCCCTGCAATCCGCATGATGGTAACATACATAATTTCCCAAAAACATATTCCATGATTGGTATAAAAATTATAATTAATGAATAAATATGAAAATTATGTAATTATTTATATTATATAAATTATGGAACTATATAACATGATCAATATACAAAATATTCATGACAAATCACATACGAGGAAATAAGGCAATTTATACATGAAACCATAAGAATAATGAAAGATTATTAAAAAAAAGAGATAATATGTTCTAAAAGGATCATATATGATATTATAAATTTTAATATGGTTATTATATGAGTTAATAACAAGTGTAAATACACTATAAATAAGTTTAAATCTTACTCGACCAAAAGGAAGCATGAGGTAATGGATTTCATCACTCAATTTCCATTCTTCAGTTAAACACCTACTTCATTGATTATGTAATTCTAAAATTATATGTGTAATGAAATTTATTAAAATTATTTTTTATTTGTATTTATTAATATGGGATTACATTTGTTGCACATAATAAATTCGTTTATAAATATTAACTGCAATTATATGTTCTTTGTAAAGGACATTATCTCAATTTCACTTCATTGGGGATTATTGTAATCTTATACACCTAATTTATTTTATATAGTGTATATTCTGCCCCTTTAAGATGAAATTTTAGTATTACATATTAGTTCATGTCATTTTGAGTTTCAATTTGAGTTATTTTGTTCGAGGTAATTTTAGTTAAAAGCTAACTGGTGGTAAACAATTTCATAACAAAATTTCCTATTATTGGGTAATAAACTTCTCTATTATATTTTATATTAAATGATTATATATTTATTGATTTATTATTATCTTATATTTTATTTTGAATTCAATAATGTGGATTTATATTTGATTCCCATAATTTATTTATTGATTAATTTTCACTTCAATGACATGACCTCTTTAAAGGTTTCTTTCACAATCTCATTTTTAATCAGGATTGTTTATACATTAATTTTCATTGAAGGAAATTATGAAATGTGTATTTAATTAATCCTTTAATTTTAGAATTCTATGATTATTCACGAACTTTTTTATGTAAGATTACCCTTTTTAACTATTTAGTACATAATATAATTGGGAAAATTGTAACCTCTCAGGTAATGAAAGGATAAATCATTTTTATATTTATTAATATGAAATTGATATATAATTTAGTTATAATAATATTATGTAATTTTAATAACGAATGAAATTGTTTAAGTAAACACTTTCCTTATATGGTTTTATTTTTAAATAAAAATTTATAAATATTTGAAATATAATTTGAAAAAATTAATATCATTTTTGAAATTATAATATCAAAGTTTACTATTCTTAAAATATTGGGATGGTTTTTGAAAATATTCATTTTTCAGTAAGTATTAAAAAGTACCATTTTTTTGTAAATATGTAATTCCTTTTTATTTAATTATGAAATTTAAAATTCTTACTATTTTTTTTTATTTTTTAAGTAATATATGTATTATATTGTTATATAGAGTTTACTTAATAACTTTTTAATCAACTTTAAATTTAATTTTTTTAAAAAAATGGTTTTACATTTCCGGAGGGGTTTTTATAAAAACTATTTTGAAATTAATAATGATTATTCTTTTAAATTAAATGAAATATTAATTATTGTGGGTGTTTTAAATAAATTTTATAGAGAATATATCAAAAAATATTATTTTATTTTTATAAAATTATTTTTATTATTCATAGAGTTAAAATAGAATCATTGTTTTTTAAAAGATACTCTTATTGAAAACCAATTGTCTCTCCAAAAATAAAATAATTTATATTTAAATTTATTTTTACACTTTTGTGGATTGAATGAGAAAAAATGGTTTCTACATTTGGAATCATAAAAATTTATAATTTATATTATTTTGATCATAGTTAATGACTAAAAATATTGGTGAATGAAATTAAAAATAAATAGTTATTAGTGTAAAAACAAGTTTACTTAGTGGGTAATCTTATAAGATAAAATGTATAAACGTCCCAAATAAATTAAAAAAAATTATCAATTTTATATTCCAAGTAATATATTTCTTAGAAATTATTCATTATTGGAGGCATATGAGATAATGGATACATACCAATAGTTTTTAGTTTTTGTAATTTAAAATAATACCACTCCTCCTCTACTATAAAAGAGAACATATGCTCCCCACATCATCACACATACCAAGACCATTTGCTTAAACAAAACCACCAAAAATAACTTAAAAAAATGAATCCTCTAATCCTATAAGTATCTATTTTGAATAAATATAACCATTTAATTTGTTTGGTTAAAATGAAATGTAGTTACCAGGAGACGAGGTAATGTTCATCAACGTGTATTGTTGATTTGTTTCCTTCTCCAACCCCTTAAAATTTTCATATAAAATCATTATATAATAACTTAAATATATTAAATATATTGATATTTTGTTATTTTATCAGTACTACCAATAAACATAGAAACTTATATCAAATGGTTATATGAAATCATCATTCGGGCTTATTCTGGTCTACCATCACGCAAAACGATGTTGTTCATTTTATCATTAACAATTGTCATAGATGAGAATAATGATGGAAATAAATTTTTATTGTATATTAATTATATTGATAAAATAATATTTCATCTGGTTTTTTTATATCCTCTAAAACCATTTAAATTTCATACCACATGGGATACGATAATGAAGGTTGTGTGTACGAAAAACTACCACTTCCTCAAGTGATGTGATGCATTTTTCTATATCGTGTTACACGGAAGGCATTAAGGGGGAATATAATTAATATATATGATATACATGAAATAATTAAAATATTCATTAAATATTTATCTTTTTGTAAATATAATATATAAGTTTCTTCTTACTTTTTCACACACTAAAAATGTGATAACGTCGTTCGTGGATGTGTGGAGTACCACCTTTTTGAAGCAATGTGATTATTCTTTTTTCATCACCACATAACATTAATGGCATATAGAAGTATATAAAATTATATATTGTGGTATTTATGATATAATTATCATCATTTAGAGATAAATGTTAAAATCCTTCATTGAATAATGATCATTGAAAAATGGGAACATTGCTCATGTATATGTATGGTTTACCGTCTCTATGACTATATTGGTGGTTAGATTTTTATAAACAACATCCATGAATGGTTTTAAATGAATAATATATGAATGTATATTATGAAAATTTATTTATTATTATTCTCTATATAATTAAATAATGACACCATTGACCATAGTCAGTCTACCAATGTCATTTTTTGACAAAATAAACGAATACGATCAAAACACCCCACAGAAACACAATTGAATAATTAATTCTATTTAAATTCAAAATAAATAAAATAAAATTTATAATAATATTGAATTTTTTTATCAATCATTTATATGATTAACATATTTTTATTATTTATGAATATAAATAAACATGTGATGAATTAGATTCATGGTAAGGGATGTCGTCTTAATCGCCTTTTTGAACAATATCGTGATATTATGCACAGTTATTATTTTTTATAGTGTATATAAATACCATTTGACATATTATTTCATCAATCAGTCTATTACAATGGCATTTCATGTTTTATTTAATTTAATTCTTCATTTTACTTTACAATTCATGTTCTTCCTAAGTGATATGAGAGGTTTCATTTAATGAAATATTCTTTTAATGTTTTCCAATAAACCTTCCTTTCTCAAACATTTATAGGTTAATAAATGATATTTTATGGAACAAAATTATTTATAAATTTAATTTAATAATTTATTTTAATTTGTTTCCAAAATTAATCTTTTTTACATGTTCTATATAGATTGTTTTTTCAAATTAAAAAGAAATGTTCTATTCAAAACCTTCACATAAAAAATAGATTTTTCATTGTTGTTACTATTATAGAATTTCTATAATTCCTTGAATGATTTATGTTTTCCTTAAATGAGAAAAAAATTATATTTATTTGGTTTTTTGGTATTTAAAATAGATTTTTGATTGAAAAATGTAATTTTATAAGTAAAATGGGGTTTTAAATGAAAATTTTATTTTTTATAATGAGTTTAAAAAAAATTAATTTTTTTATGATGGAAAAATAAATGCATAAAAATTTTATATTTATGATATGGTACATTATTTTTAAATTTTGGGGTGGTATATATTGACTATGGTGATACTGTTACATCTTATATGATGGGGTTTCCCATGTAGCGATTAGTGGCCCATTATACATTAATGTGTCGGAGTTCCTAGATAGATCTCTAATGAACTGGGAAATGTTCCTTATTGTAATAGTAAATAATGAGGGATTTACCAATGGGTTTCTTATATGGATTTTACTAGGATCTTATTAATTCAAAAATGGGATTAAAATGGGTTATTATTTTTATGATCTTAGTTACCAAGAAGGGTTTTTAGTTTCATACTATGGTTTCTAGTGGTTTTCTTTGAGAAGCATTTATTTATATTTTTCAACTGAAACAGTTTTATATAATATTGAAAAAGACAATAAAGATAATGGAAAAAATTATAGGGTATTTCACATATTCACAAGATGAACATTTTTTCTTCTGTTGGTATCACTTACTATGCTTCTATGCTCCTCCCAAATTATTAATTGATTTTTTTCAAGATTTAAGGATCCATGAGGGAAACAAAGACTTAAATTTTAATGTTTTGTGATATTTTGATGGAAAATAATTAATTAAATATTTTAAATTATTATATTATGGTAAAAATTGATTCTAATTAGACATGTACTCATTGTATTTTTTGGTTTTGTTATTTATGAGTTATGTCTTAATTCTCTAAAACACTAAATATGAAATAATCCTCAAATTAAAGATAAATAGTTACTAAATTACATATGAAGATAATACAATGATTAAGATAAGGTTTTAATAGTTGGTATCAAATAATTATTAAAATAACATTAGAGGTAAGGATAATATTAATAACTCAATCTCCAAAGATTTTAGATTGGGGTTTATTTAAAATGAAAAATAATATAAATATTATTGTGTTTCCTCGTCTAAAATATTTTTCAATTAAAAATGGTTTTCCACAATGGAAGTATGTAAGATGTAGTCATAAGTAACTATAATGAAAATAATCTTCCAAATATGCATCCTTATGTGGTTTAAATTAAAATCGAATAATTTGTGGCGGTTATGGATTAGTTGACACAATTGATAAATAATGGTGGTATCCAATATGGAGAGGAACCCTCTCTTCCAATAAAGAAATGTATTATGTTGATAATTTCAAGAGGCAATATCCCGTATCATCTAATTAATCATATCAACATGTGGTACCCTAATAATGTATCAATTATCTTGGTATAATATTTGATTTCATGAGATGTTTGGAACTTCAAGAAGTAACCATTTCAGTTTTTCTATTTATAGGTGAATCTGATATATGGTGATCATTGGTTAAGAAAACTAGAGAGAAATGTGATATTCATTTCTTGTAAAGGGAAATATTCAAGGATTTATTCCTTGAGAAATATTTATAGATGTATATTCCATTAAATATGAAAACACAATTTGTAGAATTCCGGCCGAAATATAAATATTATATAGGTTCATATGAAGGTATCCTCATTATATTGGCCAAATATGTGGTAGATTTTATTCCAGAAACTGATAGAATGATTAATATGTTTTTTTTGATTATTCAAACCAATTATATGAAGATCTTTGTCCACATGACAATTTAAATTTTATCAGAAAATGGGTCATTCTGTTGAGAAATTTGAGAAGGTTTTTTCCAAGACATATCTTCCTTGAGATAAAAACAATAAGAAAAAGGTAATGATGGAATATAATAGAGACGAAACTAGAAATGAATTCCACATGAAAACATAAAATAAGTTCCATGTGTGTAAAATAACATTTCAATTATTATTTGATGGGATCTAATAACTGTTACCAATTTGGAATGTTTGGCAGCATGACACATTAATGTAAGTTAAAGAATAATAAAGAATCAGTCGATGGGGTAAATGGTAGACTTATAATTATTAGGTCTTTTATTTGTAATAATTTGAGGAATTATGAAAATACAGATCTAAATTTAGTTGAACATGGTTGAAAAAACATGATCAGAAATAGAAAGGTGTGCTGAATCCATTTACAACAACTACAACTGATTTTGGGCCATCATATGATGTGGTGACATGTATATTACTTATTTATTAAAATTCATACAATACTGTTTTTGACTCCATATCTTCATTTTCTTTCATTCCTATTAAAATTTACATATAAATCATTAATATAAAATAATGAAATTAGGATAATACTTTTAGTGAAATCATTAGGTTGGTGTATTAAATAAACCATGATTTATAAGAATCATACTATTGTTATCAGTGGTATGGTATTTTCATAAATTCATTTCAAATAGTATGTAATAGAGTTTGATATCATTTTGGGTATGGATTTTATTTTGGTTTATATTCTTAGATTGATTGTAGTGCTAATAAATATGTGTTTAATGATTTCGTCACTTTGATGACTTACTAAGTATCTAATAATTCTATTGGATATTGCAGTTAAAGTTACCTAGCTCATATTATTGAAAAAAGAAACAATTAAAATTAGTTATTTTTCAGTAATAAATGAATACATGGATGTTTTTCAAGATGATTTTTCATATTTCATTCTTAGTGGAGAGGATGAGTTTATTATTAACTTAGCTCCTGATTCTAAGCTTATTTCTAAACCCTATTATCAAATATATCAAGGAAAAGTTTTAGAATTGAAAATGAAATTGATTTAGTTATAAGATTAAGGTTAAATTCAACCAAGAACATCACCAAGTGGTTCCTCTAGCTTTTTTGTTAAAAATAATGATGGTTCAACGAGAATTCACATTGACTATAGATCCTTGAAAAACATCATTTTTTAAAAAATTATTCTTCACCTCGTATAGATGATTTTATGATCATCTATTGAGATCATAAATTTTTTCGAAGGTTAAACTGATGTTGGGGTCCCATTAGTTGAATGTAAAGGATAAAGACATTCAGAATACTATGTTTTAGAGTAGATATATGAATTTTTTATTTTTAGTTATATATTTTGGGTTATCTAATTCACTGGATATATTCATTGATCTTATTAATATAAATTTTCATGGCTTCATAGATAAGTTGGGGGTTATTATTTTTTATGATTTTTTTTATATTTTTAATGTATAGTGTAAAATGAAAATATCCTAATGGTTATTTTGAAAACATTTAATGAAAATAATCTATAAAGGAAATTTTTTAAGTGAGAATGTTGGTTACAATAGATTTCATTCTTTTTCATATTGTTTGTAAATATGGAATAACTATTGACCTTAATAAACCAAAAGTTGTTGAAAATTGACCAAGACCAAAAGATATAACATATATTCATAGATTAGTGGATTACTATCAATGGTTTGTTGAAACAATTTATTCAGTGTCTATCCCACTAATATGTTAACTTGAAAAGGAGTAATCTTCATGAGGACAAAAGTATGTGATGATTTTTTATAGGATCTGAATAACAGATTGTTGAATGATCTGGTTTTTTCCATTCCTTACAGAAATGGTGAATTTTTTTTCTACAATGATTCATCGATAAATAGATATAGTTGTGTCCTAAAGTATAGTGATCGGGTAACTAATTATGCTTATTGGTACTTGAAACCACATGAGTAAAATTACCCTCCATAAGATTTTGAAATAACTATTATAGTTTTCAATTTAAAATTTTAGGGCATCATTTTTATAGATTAAAGTTTTAAATATATATTGATAAAAAATTTATAAATTATACATTCAATCAGAATTAATTGAACATGAGATTGAGAAAATGGATGAAACTAATCATTAATTATGATTTCTTGATTAAACAACATCCTGGAAAAGAAAAAATTGGTCAAAAATTGAGTCTAAAAAGTAATGATACATTAACCATGTTACATTTTGTATATAAACATTTGGTTAATGATTTGATTAATTTTCAGATTAATGATTTTGATATAGGGACTTCTACTATTTTGTTTCAAGATTCTGTTCAATCGCTTTGTTATAATAAAATAAGAGATATCATAAGGTGGATTAATCATTACCGAAAATTCATGAATTGGTTAAAAAGGGCAATTTTCATGAATTAAATATTGACGAAGAAGATGTATTATTGATTGAAAAATATTATGAATTCATTATGATCTCTAGTTGAGGAATGATTTGTTGACTAAAGCTCATATTTCCCCATATTCCATTCATATGGGTAGCGCTAATATTTGTAGAAACCTTAATGAGTATTATAGGTGGGATATAATGAAAAGTTATATTCATAAACTCACTATGAAATGATTGACTTTTTTGTAGGTTAAATAATTAAATCTGTTATCGAAGGAGATAATTCATCCTTTTCTAGTTCTTGAATTGAAATGAGAGAATATATCATTGAATTTTGTGGCAGTATTTCCAAAGACTACTCAAGGTAATAATTGTGTACTTTTTATTATTGATCTATTAACTGAATCTACACATTTCCTTCCTAATAAAGATATGATTTCTTTAGATTAGGTCTCTAAACTGTATTGAACGGATATAGTAATGTTATATGGAGTGCCTCTCTCAATTTTATCATACTGTGATCCTAGGTTCACATAAAATTTTAGGAAAGGACATTAGAAGTCGTTGGGTAATGAGTTAAATTTTATTACAGTTTTTCATCCCAAATATGATGGACAATATGATCAGATGATTCTGACCTTGGATGATATGGTTATTTCTTTATCAATGGATTACCAAGGAATTAGGGATCTATATTTATCTATGGATGAGTTTTCTTGAAAGGATTATTTTCATTCCCGTACGCAGATGGCACCATTTAAGGAATGATATATAAAGAGGTGTTAGAAGCCATATTTTTGGGAAGAATTCCGAGATAGGATGTTAATGGAACAAGATTTGGTATATAAAATGGATAATAAGGCTCTCTTGATTTATTTATACCTGAGGATAGCTCATAGGATGTATAAAAGTTATACGGATAATTAGAGGACAGATCATTCTATCGAAGTTGGTGATCATGTATTTATAAAATTTTATCCATCAAAAAGTGTTGTGTGTTTCGGTAATAATTGTAATATGAGTCCAAATTTCCTTTGAATGTATGAAATCCAATATAAATTTGTATTAGTTTCTTACCGAGTGGCTTCACCTCTAATTTTATCATAGGTACATGATATATTTCATATTTCAACATTAAGAAAATATGTTCCATATTCATCTCATTTTTTATGACTGGATGTAGTTCAATTAGAATATAATATTTCTTTTATGGAACATTTAGTTCAGGAACTACACTACAGAGATTAATATTTGTGTATTCAGTTAATAAATTATGTTATTGTTTTATGGAAAACTCATATGGTTTAAGGGGAAACATGAGAATCAAAAAATGTTACGAGGAAAAGAAATCCCCCATTTTTTAATATATGAAAAAATTGTGTGTACCCAATTATTAAAAGTGGTAAAGATATAACAACCCAAGTAATGATAAAATAAACCATTTTTATATTTATGAATATGAATTAGAATGTTACATTATTTATTAAAATACTATCTAATTTTTAATCAAAAAATAAATATTTTTATTATACAATTTTGTTACTGGATTTTTTGAAGATTCATTTAAATATCTTATAATATGAATTTTATAAAATTAATTACATTTTTTAAAATACAGTATCATATTTTATTTTAAGAAATTGTTTTGTATTTTTTAGAACATATTAATTGTTCATTGAATAGTGAAAAATACAAATTTCTTTTAAAAATTTAATTTATTTTGAATTGGAAATGCAATTTTAATGTTATAAATATGTTTTAATTGACCAAGTTATTATTTATTTATATTTATTCCACTTATTTAATTTTGAATAAAAATTATATTATTTTAATAAAATAATTTTTTTGGGTTTAAAGATTGTTTTTATAAAACATTTTTAAAATGCATAAGTTTCCCCTTTTTAATTAGTCAAACTAATATATAAGGGAGAATATTTTAAATGAAATTTAATTACTATATATCATTATATATTATTTTGGTTTCATGCAACGATTAGTATTAGTCATAGAGCTGAAATAGTGTCATCTTTATCTAAAAAATACTCTTCTCGAAAACTCGTTGTCACGTAGAAAATACGAGTATATATTAATACTTATTTTTGAATTTTTTAAATTTAATTTGAAAAAAAGTATACCATATTTAGAATAATAATAATTTTAAATTTCTATGATGTTATAAATTTTTTTTACCAAAAATATTTTTGAAATTAGTTAAAATTAATTATACTGATTCTTGAGAAAACGAGTAGACTTAGTGGTTAATCTTAAAAGATAAGGTGTTGAAATGACACAAAACTTGCCAAAAACCTATTTTCTAGCGATATTTCGGCCATATCCCATCTTTTATCATAAATGGTTCATTATTTTATGAACATTAGGTAAGGGAGTCCTCTTAATAGTGTTTAATTTTTTGGGGTTATAAAAAATGGCACTCCACCACTAAAAAGGGATTTCACTCTACCCAATTTTTCATAAAACCCAAGCATTTTGTATTAACAAAAAACATCCAAAAAAAATTTAACATCATTAATATAATCCTATAATCCTCACTTTGGTCATAATTATATCCAGGTAATCCCTTTAGTGTGAACCAAAAGAGTTACAAGAATAATAGGAAATGTTCATCAGCTTTTAAATTTTCCTTTTTTTCCTACCACATCCCCTTAAATTTTTCATATAAAATGCGTATATAATAATAAAAATTTCCTAAATAAACTAATATGTTTTTATGTTAATTTTTCTATCTATAAACACACACACTCCCATTATTATTTTCTTATAAAACTATTTTAACAATGCTTTGTAAACTATCAGTTTAAATAAGTGATTTTAAAAATGAAAATTATTTTTTCCTCAAGAATGTTATTAAAGATCATTTAATTGAATTTATATTCATAATAAACAAAAAAGCATAATTCATACTCCAATGGGTATATTTTTTATTGATACCATCCTTATTCATTATCTGGATGGTTTATAATCATTTTTACAAATAAAATTATTGCATTTACTATCTTGATAAATTTTCATAGTTGTTAAATTTTCCATGAAATATTAACATTATGGTAAAATTGGACATTAAATATCAAATTAATATACATATTATTTATCACAGATATTTTTATATATTAAAACATATATAATTTATATATACTATTTCCAATTTTAAATTTTTTTGTTTATATTCGAAAGTATTGATGAATTTTTATCCTTTACTCAATATGAATATTTGATGTTAGGGATCATTATTAATGAATTAAATTAATTATTTTATATGTTAGTAATTCTTTGGAAATGATGATATGGGTTGAGACTGTTTATCGATCTCTCATGGATGCATGAGTTGTCTCATGAGGAAAATCAGTATGTTAACATTAAATTGGTTGGAAAATCTAGACGAGGTTATACCGAGTAGTTTTAAATAGTCTTTTATAGGTCGTTATAGTAGACGTATTGTGGTATGGAATTTGAGACTTCCAATAATTAAGTATTTCCTTCACTAATAAACCAGTTATTATTATCCATGATATTTTTTCAATGATATTATCATTGCATGAATTTCATTCTTTGTAATTGATTTGATGAAAAGTGTTTTAATTTATTTAACATTTATAATGATTATTCCTTATCCAATTTTGATAGTCCTATAATTTATTAAATTATTATATTTAGTTATGTACATTTACATATTTTTTATTATCTATGTGCTTTTGGCATTGATATTATCTTTGGATGCAATTCATTCTTAGTTTATTGATTACATGGATTGTGTGTTTAGTTGTTTACCTTTCTATATTTATTATTATTATTGATTCATGATTTCTTCCACTATACATAACCCATACTGATAATTTGATATTAGCCTACTTTTTAACCATCCAATAGGATTCCATAAAGTTTACTATGATTTTTGTTCAAGGATATACAAGAGTAAATAATATTTTTCTCTATAAAAATTCATATTGCAATTTGCGTTTTCAAATATAATGAATGAATAAAGTATGTATCTATTATACCAATACTTATAGATTATTATACATTTTTGGGATGTGATTCCTTATATCTTACAATAATGCAATAAATCCAAACACCCTCACCTGATTACTAGGGATGGAGTCACTACAATTAGTATCAGAGGAAGTTTGGTATAAATCTTGTGTACTGGATTTAGGATAACATAGATTTTTGCTTATAAACCTATGATATAAATTGTAAAAAAGTATCGAATAAAATCCTGAAGTATTGGTAAGGTATATTATATTTGAATCTTCGTGGAAATAAGTCCCATTATAGATAAAACAAGTGGAATAGTTTTAAAATAGATATACCTAGGGTAATAAAAACGAAAAGGGTGCATTGGTCTTGAACAGATTATCACCTGGTGCATGATAATGTGTCTTACTACACAATAGGTTTGACACTCCTGGTGGATATTCTTTGGCTAACACACATTTCCATTTCAAAACATCCTGATGGATTTTAATAGATGATAACAATAAATGAATTAGGTTAAACATAAGGTGTCTTGGATTTAAAATAATGTATATTAATTGAATATAAATAATGTATTATTTTTGTAAGGGAAGGTAATAAATCAATGAGTTGATGATGAAAAATTAAGAGCATGATAAAAGAGAAAAATCATCCTAGGGAACCATTTTTAGTTCTTTGTCTTAAATGTGGAGTACCTGGGCATTATCTGAGTCAATTCCCTCTTATAAACGTTAAACCCTAGACCATGGAGGGAATATTGATCATATAAAATAAAGGAAGTATTAATTTACATTGATTATATAATTAAATTATAATAGTAATTCACCAATGGTATTTTTTTATAATAAAAATGAAACATTTAAGGATTGTTATAAATTTTAGAAGAATATGTGTCTTCATTAACTTAAGAGTTATGGACACTTTCACTGCTAAATGAGTTTAATATTTATCATAAGTTAAAAGTCATAAAAACACATTTTTAGGTTTTATATGATGGGAGTCTACTGATATTAACGATATATTGGGAGAAATTTATGGCAATAAACCCAATTTGTTTATTATATTTTAAATGAAAATGTTAATTAAGAAATAATTCCTTGAAATTTTATAGACGTAAGTTTTTAAGTACTGATAGCCTCTAGGTTTAATATTATCATTTATGACATAGTAATAATAGTCAAATAAGATTATTATACTTTGTAAAAAATAAATTGTAATGAAATAAATCCATATAAATTTAATTTATTAAATTTTTTTCATGTACGATAGATATATATTTTTTAAAAACTTTATAATAATTCTATTAATATAGTTTAGAAACAAGACAACTCATGTACTATGTGAGGAACTGTAACATCCAATAAGGCTGTGAGGTTTAAAACCAAAACCACGTGATAGTAAGGGTTTAACACCTAACATTTGACTATGTGATGTTCTAGTTAATATGTCATTGGTTTTAGTTAAATTATTTTTTGAAATAAATATTAATGATAAACCAGTTGTGTTACTATTGAGTTTTATAGATTAGTGTATTATATTATACAATATGTGATAACCATATCTATTTTGGAAAATATTTAGAGGCATATAGAAATATATTTCATTCTACTATGGATGTTATGATCAATTACAATTGTATTTTTTTGGTTAAGCGAAAAAATACTTTTTGGGTATTCGTTTCTTAGAGTATGCAACAAATTATAAATTGATCAGAGCCCATCCAATTTATGGAATTTTCATATGAAATAGAAACATATCCACTAATTATATTATTTGAGATTAAAATATTTATTGATCATTAGGAAATTAATACTGAAAAAATGTTATCATGTTAAATTTATATAAAATGAATTAGATAGTATTTTTAATCATTAAATATTTATGGTTTTGAGTCCCTTAACTTCCCATTTATCATTTACATTCTTATGAATAATGAACTCTATCAGTCATTGTAATTATTTATGTTTTACTTCCATGTTCATATCATCACATTACACAAATTGTATCCTACTTATAAAACTTTTTATATATTATTATTTATTACCCTTATAAATCCATTTTTCTCATCAAGGGATAATTTTCTAAACCCTTTTATGATGTGGATTCTTCTACATTTGTATTTCAAAATATCAAACCCTTCAATACTGAGACAAATTTTAAATTGTAAGGATGAAATTTATTAATGATGGGCGTAATATAAAATCCCAAGATTTTAAAATAAGAACACTTTTTATAGAATATGTTACAGGTAACACTAATATTAAACAACCTACAAATTGTGTTTATTTAAATTTATTCTCTTTGACAGCTTATGGAACACTAAAACCTGAGTCGAAATTATAATTAAAATAGTGTAACACTCAAAAATAACAATTAAATTGGAGGGTTTGAATATTAATAACTAAATTATTACAATTATGGTATTATATTTATTATAAATAAATACTAATCATTAAAAAGAATTATATATTCCTGCTAAAAAACTATATTTTTTTAAAAAAGAGGTTTAGTCACGCATTGCAAACAAATTTTTTAATTAATTTTTAACACATTTAGAAAATTTATTTGAAAAAACATACTTCATTTTTAAAATAATAATACAAAATTAAACTTAGGGTGATATTTTTTAATTTTTATGAAATGTTCTATATTCTGATGAATTATGAAAAATATTGAATTCTAATTACCTAAGACAATATTTCTTCCATCAAATGGGTTTCAAAATCATCATTGTTAGTAACGCATACTATCGTCTCACAAACAGATGTCATTCGTTTTTCCCTCACCACCTATAATGATTGGGTATACTAATAGATGTAATGTATATATATGACATATATAAAACAATTATACTTATTGAGTTATTATATCATAAATACAGTTTTACATTCTATTTTGTGTGGGATATGATAACATCGTTCTTGTGTATGGTAGACTGCCATCCCACAAAACAATGTAATTCATTTTTTTTAATGCTTTACATGGATGGTAATAATGATGAATGTAATGAATATACATGATATAAATTAATTAATTATTATGTAAAATAAATATCTATCATTATTATTATATAATATATTATTTTATTTCTTACACTATAAAACAATATCATCTTTCATTTATGTGTGGACTATTTCCTTCACATAGCTATGTTACTATTATTTAATAACCACACCCCATGGATGATATATACTATTATATTTAAGGGAATAAAATTTTATTGAAGATAATATAATCAATATTTAAATAT
This sequence comes from Viscum album, assembly GCA_963277665.1. Lineage (NCBI taxonomy): Eukaryota > Viridiplantae > Streptophyta > Magnoliopsida > Santalales > Viscaceae > Viscum > Viscum album. The sequence continues at coordinate 1,415,926,417 of OY728141.1, read as the reverse complement.
AAAATAATACTTAATAGGTTTCCCTAAAGATCACTAAAAATGGAAACATTACTCATGTGTACGTACATCCTACCGACTCGATGAATGTAACATAATTCATTTCTAAAATTCATCATCCATGGTTAGTCTTTAGAGTATAATTTATGCATAAGTATTATGTAATAATTATTATTTTTTAGTACATTAAACTATATAATATAAACAAGAAATAGAACTTTCATGATAAATCATGAATGGGAAAAAATGGAATTAACAGTCGAAACAGTGGGAATAATGAAGGATTATTAAGGAATGGGTGAAAAGATGTTATAAAAGGATCTAATATGATATTATAAATATTAATATGGTCCTTTTATAATTTAATTACATGTTTAAAAACACTATAAATGTTGTCAAATTATGTTAAACCAAAAGAAACCATGGGGTACGATATTTCTTAACTCAATTTCTATTCATTTGGTTAAAATTATACTTCATTGATTATATAATGATAATATTATGTGTGTAATGAAATTTTATTATTTTATATTTTATTTGCACTATTTTTATTTGGTTCCAATTTTTATGGACATAATCAACTCATTGATTAGTCCCTATTTCAATGATATGATCTTTGTAAGGGACTTGATCTCAATTTCCCTTTATTGAGGTATATTGTAATGTTATGAAACTAATTTATTATATACAGAAAATATAATTATATTTTTAAATGTAATAAGATTATTAATTTTTATTCATGGTATTTTGATATTCAATTTTAATAATTTCATTAAAAGGTATTTGAAATAAAATTTACCATGTGGTAAGGAATTTCATAACTCAGTCTCCTTTCCATAGATTATATACTTCTTCATTGTCACTGATATTATATATTTTGGTTTTAAATTACTTTTGATCTTATTATATATTATTTCCAATTGTTTCATGTCGATTTAAATTTTTTACACGTAAATGATTCTTTGATAAATATTAACATAAACATTACAATATTTACTGTGGTTTATCCATAAGCCCATTTTAATCAGGATTCTTTATACTTGAATTTCCTTTGAAAGAAATTATTTGATATTTGTTTAATAAACCTTTAAATTTTATTCTCATATAGTTATGAATATAATTTTCAAGTAATAGTACCATTTTTTAACTCTTTGGTACTTAAAATAAATGTGAAAATATTTTATTGAAAATGAGATTTCATTTATCTATTCGACCAGAAATCTATTTTTTCCCAAAACCATGTTTTCTAGAAGTATTTATAAAAATGTTTTTAATAATTTAAAAATGATTAATTAAATTCAAATATAACAATTTTTAATTTTTTATAAAATTTTTTAAATGGATCTTCATGTCGTTTTCATAAAAATCATGTTTTCTTTCTTAAAAAAAGTGAAAGGAATATTTGTTTTAACGTGTATAACAGGAATAGATTTTTTGGACATTACTGTCAAAAAAATTTCTTATAGAATCCATTATATGTTTCGAATATTTTTTTAAAATAAAATTATGTACAAAATTTTTTCTGAGATTTTAGTTTTCAAATATTATTTTGAAAATAGAGATGATATTTTCCTTAATAATGTTTTAAATAGTCATTTAATGGTATTTATATTGATCATTGAAAAAACCTCTTTTTATTACTACATTGGGTATATGTTTTATTCAATCCATAATTATTCTTCCTCGGGATGGTTTATGATTATTTTGATCTTGGTAAGTATTTAAATTCACATTATTTATTCATTTTTTGTAGTTATTAACATTCACATGAAATATTTACTTTTTACAATTATTGGACATTAAATTCACCTAAATATCAATATTATTCGTCAAGGATTTATTTACTTCATTAATTGTATATCATTTCTACACTAGGTTTCATATATTTATTGATATTTATTTACATATGAAAATATTTATATATCTATATTGTTTTCTAAATTATGATTTTTTATTATAATACAATGTGTTTACGAATTAAATTGATTATTCAAAATAAGAGTAATTATTTGGAAATAATGATATGGGTGGGGCCCAGTTTTGGAAATACAATTGATTCATTGGTAGATTCCTGAGGTGAATCAGTAAGCTGTCATATAATCAGTTGTCCAAACCTGATAAGTTTGTACCTAGAAGTTTTAAAATATATTTTGAACGATTTTGATGGTAGAGGTATCATGATTTTGAGTTCATGGTGTTCAATAATTATGTGGTTTGTAAATTAATAATTCAGTTATTATTATCCATGATATTTTCACAATGATATTATCTCTTAATTTATTTAATTATCTCTTGTTGATTTGATGGAATGTGTTTTCATATACATACCGTTCAATATCGATAATGATTTATCTAGATATAATAGTCATGTTATTGATTAAATGGAATGTTTTTCAATTATCAACCCTTCAATATTAATTATTATCCCTGATATTTTTGCATTAATGATTTTTCTAGATGAAATTATTTCTTAGATTATGGGTTATATCGAATGCCTATTCATTTATTTAACTTTTAATATTTCTTATGTTTATTGATTCAATATTGTATCCACTATACTTAATTCCTTACTGAGCATTTGATCCCTCCATTATTTTTTTCCATTTCCTATGATTCTATTAAGTTAATTATGATAGATGTTCAAGGATTTTATATAGAGATTAATGTTAATCTATAATAATATTAGGTTGTAATTTGTGTTTTCAAATATAATTTTGGACTCAAGTACGTATCCAGTACACCAATAATCGAAATATATTCAGGCCTTTGAGATGTGGTTCCTTTTATCTTATTCCAATTTAACAACTAATGACATTATCTCTAGACTATTGTAGTCATTCATGCAAACTATAAATTGGAAAACGTTAAAAATTCCATAAGCCAGCCTATATAGTGACATGCATTGAATGGTTTTGTATATGGCATTATATTACTAATGGGAATCCAAGAGATTCCAGGACTAATATTTCAGAGGGTTTTATGAGTTTTCAATATTTTTATTTATTTATTTATTTTTAGAATAATTTTACCATTACTTTAAGGGTGATGGGATATGGAAACTTTTTGAGAGTTCCCTTAATATGACATAATGACTGAGAAAGGATGATAAGAAAAATATGTTCCAAATTCACTAATTATATTCCGATGAGTTCTGAATCTAGAAAATATTTTTCATGGAGTTTAAATCCCATATTGATGATCATTGGAATAAAAACCAAAATATTTAAATGCATACTAATTATATAAATAATTAATATATATATATATATTTCCTCTTGAAACACCAAACAAAAAAAACCTTAATAATTTAGGATAAAATTATAATCATTAAATATAAACATTAAAATTAAGTGATAGAATTAGTGGTAATAAATACAATTAACTAAATTTTTGTATTAATATATTAATAATTAAAAATTTAAATACAAAATCATTTATAAAATGAAACTATTATATTTTAATGACCAATATGATCTTTTTAGTCTCAATAAATGATTTTTCTAATAAGAACCTTTTTATCTGTTATGTGTGATCGTATTAAAATTAATCAGTTATTGAAATTAATATTATAAATTTTTTTATATTTTTTCATAATATCAAAATATTTTAATATGTTTATTTAATTTTTACTATAAATGTATGTTACCAAATAAAATACTTGTTACCATGGCAAACCAAATTTTTTTCAAGGAATTTGTTTTTCAAATTTTGATTAATTTTTATCTATATTAAATTGATTTATATTACTTAACAATCCTAATATAATTTATATTTATACAAAAATATATTAAAAATTATTTAATCAATATGTGATATGAAATATGGTTCGTAACACTTAAATATTAAAAAATAATGTTTTCAACAAAAACCCTTTTTTCTGTATATCATATTTTTTAATTTTAAAGTAAATTTATGAGATTTAGAAATTGAATTAGATTAAATAGAAACGAAACTTTTATATAGAACATTGAATTTTTTTTGGGATTCATCTGAATTATTTAAAAATAAAATACTTACCATGGTTAAATTTTAATCAAGGTTAATAAGGGTTAAAATGGGTAACTTAAGTGGCTCAAATTTGGTACAGATTACCTGAAACATGAACCTTATTAGGGACTATTTAATATGTAAAGTTATTACCAAATGTCTCACTAATAATTTCAATTCTAACACAGCTAAATCACATGAAATACCATTCATACAACTCACATAACATTAAATTCCAGGAAAAAATCCCTCTTCTCATATATAAAATGGGGCCACTTACACCCATTTCAGGACACACTACTATATTGAAATTCCTATGAATATATTTGTTTTTTACCTCCCTTAGATCCATATTCCATATCCATAAGACACTATTCACCAGAATTTTCCCTGAGCCATCTATTTACGTGAAACCATTCCTAGGAAGAATCAATTACTCAATGGGAGTAATAACATACACTTATTATTTTATTATTATTTTTCTTATTCCTAGACGATTCAATATTGATGGAATTTATCTTGTTACATGAATACTACCACCTCTATGAGAAAAATGTTCTAATCTTACATAAATTCCATACAAGGATGGTTCATAGGAAGTATTTAATAAATAAATATTATATTAATAACATTATTACGATTCATTTAAGATAAACCATATCTTTTTTTATATCTATTCTATGGAAAATGAAAATGTTATCCATGGGTCTGTACAGAAATTCACCACCATGGAGTTTTGTGTTTCATTTTTCATCATCACCCAATACGGATTGTTATTAAATAGAATTTATGAATATATATTATTTTAATGAATAATATTTTTCATTAAATGGATTTTCAAAGGATTATATTAATATTTAAGGCATTATTCACACACTAATTATTCTTCATTAATAATTAATGAACCACTCTCATTACCAATTATGTCTTCATGAACCCTGAAGAAAATTATCATGAAATTAAATTAGATATATATAAATATATATAAATAATTTAATATATTACCCTATAAAATTTATCAACTATTAACATGATATCAATGAATGGTAATCAACAATGGCATTTTAAAACATTCCTTAAATAATTAAAATCACTAACATCTGATAATGGAAAAAAAATAAACAGCTAATAAATGTATAATTTACAATTATAATTGAAGAGTTTATTGGGTAATATATATAAATATGTTTCTGAAATAATTTATTAATATAATTATTTTTACTATATAGTATGTCAAAGTATTTTCATGGAATCTGAGAGTTAAGGTAAGGGTTCTTAGTATTAAATTCAATTCAATTATACTTATTTTTATTATGAAGCTATTAAAAATTACAAGGTGTATATACTTCTAATTTGAGATATTTCACTATTAAAGTACATATTTATGGTATTTAATGTCACATTTCATGTTTTATCCTACAAGGTATTTTTATTCGAATGTTATCAAATCTGTAACAGTTGTTTTGTAACTGAATTTCATTTCTTTGAGTTGGAATGATTATTCTTGAGCCCCATTAATTTATGATTGATTTATTTTTATCTATAAATTTGAAATCTTATATTTCTAAATTAATTAATATATATATGAAGTAATGACTCATGAAATCCTTATATAATTATTTTTACTTCAAATATTACGATATTCGTATGGGTTATCATCTCCCTTCCACTTCATTGAGAAATGTTTACATATTTTTTCAATAATATCATTTTATATAGATCACATAATACTCCATTTGTTTCTATTAATATTATAAAATATTCTTACATAGGATTTAATTTATTTTAAAATAATATCCTTTAATCATTTTCGTCCATATGTTACTATAGTTTAATGTGTATTTTTATCTAAATTTCCATTCACTAAGTTATGACTGTTATCTTTATAATTTACTCCTATAATTTTTCTTCATTATTCATAAAGACTGATTTGTATTTTAATTAAACCATATTTGGTTCGACATTTCTTTCTAAAAATAGAATATTTAAAGTATTATTATATTAGTGTTTCCCCTTTTATTCAACATAATTAAGCAACATTGAAATTAATATCCATCCTCTATGATTAATATTTATCCAATAAATATATATTATTTTTTCCAAAAATATTTTCATTTATTTTTTTGAAACTGAAATATTATTTTTTTCAATTCATCCTCTTATTTATCTATAATTCTTATCAAAATAATGTTTTATTATTTTTTTACAATGTGGGTTTTTAATAAATGTGTTTTGAGATATTAAAAATGTATTTACTTCTGTAACCATATCAATTATCTTCCACTTCAAATTTCCTCTATAAAATATCTATATCATTTTCAAAGAAAATTTTTATTTATTTACATTAAAGTCGTTTTTAAATATGGGTTTTCATGTTCTATCATGAAATTTATTATTTTGATAGTTACTCATAATTTCATATTTTTATGAAAAATTTTATGAATTATTTTCTAAAAGTTCATTTTATTATTTCACTTCCATTTCCTCTCTTAATCTAATATTTTTATCTCTTTTAGTGTTTTGTTCCAGATATTTACCTCTTAATTCTATTATACTATTTTCCTACTGGGGGATTAAACTCACGATACCAAAAAATATAATTCTTGATCCCTTATGGTATGATCCTACAAAATTTATTATTTTTATAAAGTTAATTCTCATCTATGTCAAAATCATTATTAATATATTAGGTATCTCTTCTGATATACAATAATGACGCTATTCACTTCCATTCATTGGAAGGCTTATGATCATTTTAATATATTTATTAACATGGTAAAGTATTGAAATTACGTATGTTTGATTTTCAATATGGATATTTATTGATTACTAAAGAATGATGATCATATATGTTATATTTTTTGTTTCCTTCATGTGTTGAATGCATTGTACTTTTTTTCTGATTGGTAGTGCCACAAATATAAAGACCCGTGATACAACAGTTGGTCTCATGAGACTGTATAACTTTTGAATTTTTCATATTCCATGACTATTTATGTATAATGTATTTTTTGGGGCCTTTATAGAAGGGGTAAGTTATCCAAAATTATAAATTATATTATTATGAAAACAATTATTTATTTTCCATGTGATTATTTATGTTTTCATTTCATTTTTGTAATTATTTGAAATTAATGTTATTGGTTATATGGAATTGTTTGAATCTTATTTATTATTTCCCTATTATTAAATCCTTGTTTATTACATGATAAATTTTGAAATAAACTACACATACTAAGCATTTGATATCACAATTCTTATGTTTCCATTTCCCCAGATTATAAATAAAATTATTAAAGAATATATTTCTAGAAGAGTATCATTTGTGGAGAATTTCATGAGATATTTTGGATATTTAATTTAAAATTAGACTCCTTTTATAGTTGAAAAAATAAAAATTAGATGGGAAAGATATTTTTTTATTAGTAAAATTTTCTAACTATATAAAACTCCAAAAGGAAAATATATTTGGTGTGTAATTAAAACAATATTATTTTATATTATTTTAATAAATGGTTATTATGTGGTCACATAATTAGGTTTCCAATATCATATATAAAATAATATTTGTTTCATACCAGATCTGGGGAGTGTGGATTTGGGTGTCATATTTGGTATTAGGGTAATTATTTATGTATGTTTATAATTTATAACGTCTAAATATTTGAGTTATAATTAACCATTAGGGTTTTTATGTGATTTAATTTCATGAAATATTAAGATATTATTTGAAATATTAATACATTTTGAGAGTATAAAAGAATAAGGTATATATTGATTGGTATGTGATTTTATGTTGTTTTGGGATTAGGATTAGAGAAAATAAGTTCATACACTAGGGATAACTCTATGTATATAATAAAATATTATAATTTTGGTAATGTATATTTCTGGTGGTTTTAATAAATGGAATCCCTGTATGGAGAGAAAGAATTGGTGAATGCTATCTCACAGATGAACACAAGAGTAATGACCCTTAAAATGCTATTTCGATATTAACTCAATCTCCATCTAGTGTATGATAAAGAGTACTAACTACACCTCTATTTTGACACTCATGATGTATATTTTTTAGTTAATTCTAGAACATTTACAATCAAATATGATGGATTTGGATATATTTTTATATAATATTATAATATAATATATAACTAGTTAGGTTAGTAAACCTAATAGGAAATGACCATGTATATAGGGCCCCAAACATAAACCTTAAATAATCTTGAGTTATTACAAGATTACACATTGAGGATCTTTTCAGGTTTAGAGTTTTAGAGAATTAGATCATAAAACGTGCATTACATTCCACATTTAAACAAAGTGGTTACATAAATATAGTATTCATTTTTTCCCATAAACGGAACATATTTAAAATAAAACATGGATTATTTCTTGACACTACCATCATATCATTTACCTTTCCCTTGACTTGTGAAAAACATTTCAAAAAAAACGTTGGGATGAGCATAAAAAGCTCAGTATGGGTCATAAAAAATATTGAAAGGAAACAAAAGTTCATATATACATAAGAATTAAATCATACATTACCCATAAAACATAAGCACTTTAACATACCTCATCAAATCATTAATAAATCATAGAAATCACAAGACATAATGGTAACTTGAGGCATTCATAACATTCTTATGTAGGGAGTAACCCTCTTGGTTACTTTTGGAATACCCATCATAGTATATTTCCTAAATTTCTTTGTAGAAACCTTAACGTTTCACTCCTTCGCATTACCCAATGCATTGGGGAGCTATATCGGGCTCACCCACCCTTAGTTTATCAAGGAACCATCCGTCTTCATAATAATGCCCAAGAACCTCAACATAATTGTATCACATAAAACATGCATAAAGGAAAAAAGAAAATTTCCACCTTTCAATCATAAGATATCAATACTACACATTGATATAAAAACATTATGAAAACCATTTTCAATACCAAAACAAAATAAAAGTAAAACATGGTATTTATTTTTCTTTTAAAAAAAGGTATGGCTTGTAGAGTAAGCCGAAACTCAAATAATGGTCACGGAGGCGGAGAAGTCGTTGTCGCCGCATACGTACGACAAAAACATTCCCTTTTTCCATTTAGTAAATGCTTCGTATAAAAAATATTCCTTTTGAATAAACTTAAATGTCAAAGGGGTTTATACACTGTATAAAAGAAGGTTGTGTATAAAACAAAATATGCCTCAATGAAAGGAGATTGAGACGAAGTCCCATACCTCGGGTCCGACATGACTCAGTCATTCTTTAATCTCCTGAATAACAAACTTGAGTTAATTTCTACTTTTTCAATAACCTTTTTGAAGTTCATTATTCCTTTTATATCACTTATTAACATGTCATGAACACTATTTAATTATTTAAGTTAATAACGTTCGTTTTAATGATCATTGGTACTTGAGTCAAAAATAAACCCTTTATAATTACAAGTTGTTCATGTATCCATTATATCCAGAATGGTATTCATGATGTAGATATCATATATGTCATATATATCCAGTACATTCATGAATTTATAATATTACATAATCATTTAGAGGTAAGAAATTAAATGCACCGTTCATGGAGACGGTAAGCCGTACGTACGCATGAACGCTACATTCATTTCTATTTCATATTTTATTGAATTGAATCATAATTATATAAAGGTATATTATAATTCTAGTTTAATATCATATATAATATAATAACTCCATCCTTTATACGTCCCACATATGGTATTAACGAATCAAATCACTTTGAGGGGGCGGTAATCCGCACTTCCTTAAATGAAGATATCGCGTTTACCAATAATGGAAACCATAAAGGTATTCCCCAAATGAAAAATACATAAACTTAAGGAAAACATAAACATATTATATATCATATAAAAATATAATTTCATTTTAATTGCCACCTTTGAAGGTGTTAAAAGAATGTTGAACAATCATCGTTTCGGGAGGCAGAAATTTTCCATCCACGGAAACAGTATGTTCTTTACCCATTAGATGTACGTGTGTGTAAGTGTATCTCGAATAATTCTCATAAAAACATCCTAGTATATGTAAGATACTGGTGTTGTTTAAAAATAAATGAATAAAAAGTGTTTAGGTGTTGGAGAAGTAAAATAAAACAAAAGGACTCATGTGAAGACATTACCTTAAAATCGGGTAACTCCCTTTGGTTTGAGCTCAAAGGCTTCCTTGGGAAGACATCTGCCCAATGTGAGGCTTAAAGGAGTAATAGAGAGATGTTGAGATAGAAAATGGCTAGGGTTTGGCTGAGCCAAAGGCTTTGGGTGTGTGGGTAGGGAGGTAGAGGTGGGGGCTCTTTATAAGAGGAGAGGAGGGGCACTCTTGGAAAGTAAAGAAATGTTACTTTATTTTAAAATGGGTTTCAGATTCAAAAGGTCACACATTGATATAATTCGTGGTTAAGGTGATAAGGGTTCGAAATCCACCCATCTAATAGGTTTTGGACATGTGTAGGTCAGAGATGTTACATTATCATTTAATATTATTTAAATCCTTTATTAATGAGGTGATCGCTGCATCATCAAGATGTCATAAATAATTTAATTTTGATTTCTAAAAATTATAATAAAAATACTATAATGTAGGAAATCTTTTTATCTTTCCAATGACTATTTATAATCAAATATCGGACTTTTATAACCCCATGTAAAAATTGTTTTAGTAAAATAACTCATGTTTGTGTCATTTTTACTTTAACATTAAATAAAAAGATATTAATGTCATTTTCCTACCAATGTGGCTCCATGGGGTCCCGAAGTTGACCCATTGATAGTCTTGGTCGGCCATGACACATCCAATAAGGGTAGGACATGTGTCTAGGTCATTTCATATTATTAAAACATTACTTTTACCTTAAACTACATTAATTACCACTAATTGCGATTAAAAACATAAATGTTACTATTCACCAAAAAATTATTTTAATCTCATTGAACCACATTTTACTTATTAATGACAACCATGTATGTCGGATTTTTGAAAATCAAATCACAGACGTGGAAATGTTTCATTTAAACGAAAAATCGGTTTCTTTAACTACCACATAGTGGTTTCACTATTCATCAAAAATTGATGTTTTTCAGAAAAATACCAAAACTTCACCCTAAGCTATATTTGATATTCTGAATTCAAAAATGATGTCTATTTTACAAAATTAAAATCATATATGTTAAATTAATTAATTTAATAATTAATTCCCACTATCATGACAAATAGCGTGTTTTTATGAAACAATAAGTATCAAAATATTTACACCAGTTTAAGTCCAATTTCAAAGTGAAATTGATTCCAATGGCAACTATTGGATTAAATGGTAAAAATATATTCTAATTTCACTTTAAAACCAATTTAAAAGATAATATAATAATATAAATAAATTATTTTAAAAATCAGTTTTGATGTAAAATGTAGTATTTTTTCATTGTTCATTAAAAAAATGAACATTGTCAGAAAAATACCAAAAATTTACAGAAAGTAAAATTTATATTACAATCAAAAATAATATGTTTATTTTGAAAAATAGAGCTTAAAAAATTGTCAAAATATAGATTTAAATGATGGTTTTCCATCAAAAGGCAGTAAAACAATCTTTTAAAAATATTAGAGTATTCCATGCTTAAGATTGGATTTATTTTCATTTTAAGCATTTAAAACACTCTCTAATTCATTAATAGACATAGATAAAAATATCTATTATTCTTTACTTACATGGGATGTTACATCCTTCCCCCTTTATAAAATTGCGTCCTTGCAATTTATTTACTTATCGAATAAATGGGGGTACTTATCCCTCATTGGATTTTTAGATTCCCATGTTGCCTCTTCCATCATGTGGTTTTTCCACAAAACCTTTACCTGATTAATCACCTTATTCTGTAACACTTTCTCCCTGTGGTCAAGAATCTGGACCAGTTGTTCCTCATAAGATAGGTTCTCTTACAGCTGAACTACCTCTTGACTCAAAACATGAGATGGATCTGGCATATACTTTCTCAACATCGAAACATGAAAAACATTGTGTACCTGAGATAAACTCGGAGGTAAATCCACTGTAAGCAACTGATCCAACTCTCTCTAGAATTTCATAGAGTCCAATGAACCTTGGACTCAGCTTTCCTTTCTTACCAAATCGCAACACACTTTTCCATGGTGATACTTTGAGAAAAACATGATCACCTATCTCAAAAGAGAGATCTTTCCTCCTGTTGTCCGCATAACTCTTCTGCCTACTCTGAGCTGTTCTCATGTGTTTCTGAATCAGCTGAACTTTTTCTGCCATCTCTTCAACCAATTATGGTCTCATTCGCTTCCTTTCTCCCACTTCATCCCAAAATGCTGGAGTTCGACACCGCTTCCCATATAACGCCTCAAATGCTGCCATCTATATACTGGAATGAAAACTTTTATTATATGAAAATTCAACCAAAGAAAGATGTTGGTCCTAACTTCCCTAATAATCCATAGAGCAAGAACGTAGCATATCCTCCAATGTCGGAATTGTTCGTTCTGACGGCCCATCTGATTCAGGATGAAATGTTGTACTAAAATTTAATTCAGTACCCAACGACATCTGATGTCCCTTCCAAAAGTTAGAAGTCAACCTGGGATCACGGTCAGATACAATGGAGAGAGGAACTCCATGTAACCTGACTATCTCTTTAAGATACAAACGGGAAAGTTGATCTAGGGAGAAAGTATCTCATATAGCAAGGAAATGAGAAGATTTAGTCAAGCGATCAACAATAACCCAGATTGCATTATTACCTTGAGATGTCTTTGGTAATCCCACAACAAAGTCCATGGATATATTCTCCCATTTCCACTCTAGAACTGGTAAAGGCTGAAGCATCTCTTTCGGTAATTGCCGCTCTGCTTTAACCTGTTGACAAGTTAAACACTTCACAGTAAAATCATCAATATCTCTTTTCATTCCATCCCACCAGTAATACTCCCGCAGATCTCTGTACATCTTAGTACTGCCAGGATGAATAGAAAACGGAGAACTATGATCTTCACATAACAACTCTCTCTTCAACTATGAACCACAAGGCACACACAATATCTTCCCAAATATCAAAACAAAATCATTATCAATGTTTAATTCGGGAAACATACCCTTCTAAACCATCTCCACCTTTTTCTGCAACTCACTGTCTTGCTTCTTTGCTTGCTTGATTATGCCTGATAGAGAAGATTTCACTGATACCTGAAACAAAATAGAAGAACATCCTGCACCGACAACTTCTATTCCAATGTTCATCAAATACTTAACCAAAGGATCACGTTCCAAACGCAACATTGATAATGAAGCATTACTTTTTCGACTCGAAGCATCATCCACTTTATTTTCTTTTCCTGGATGGTAATGAATTATACAATCATAATCCTTGATTAATTCCATCCATCTCCTCTATCTCATGTTTAACTCTTTCTGAGTGAATATATACTTTAAACTTTTATGATCAGTATATATTTTACACTTTACTCCATACAAATGATGCCTCCAAATTTTTAAAGAGAAAACAACATCAGCTAATTCCAAATCATGTGTAGGGTAATTTACCTCATTAGCTTTCAACTGTCGTGAAGCATAAGCAATTACCTGATCATTCTGCATTAGGACGTAACCATGTCCTTTCAATGAAGCATCATTGTATATAACAAACTCACCATTCCTGGAAGGTAGTTCCAAAACTGGAGAATTCACCAATCTTCTTTTCAACTCCTGAAAACAATCATCACATTCTTTTGTCCAGATAAACATAACACCCTTCCGAGTTAGCTTAGTCATTGGAATAGATAACCGTGACAAATTTCTAACAAATCTTCGGTAATAGCCTGCCAAACCAAGGAAGCTACAAATCTCAGTTACATTTGTGGGTCTTCGCCATTCTTCAACAACCTTTGTTTTTTTAGGATCAACAGTTATCCCCTCTTTAGAAACAATGTGACCAAGGAAAAGAAATTTGTTGCAACCAAAACTCACACTAGCTGAATTTCCCATACAATTTCTTTTCTTTTAAGATTTTCAAAAATAACCCTTAAATTTCTTTCATGCTCCTCTTTACTTTTAGAAAACACCAAAATATCATCAATGAAAACCACCATAAACTTATCCAATAACTCATGGAAAATTCTATTCATTAAGTCCATCAATACAGCAGATGCATTGGTTAGCCCAAAAGGCATTACTACAAATTCATAATGGCCATATCTTGTACGAAACACAGTCTTCGGAACATCTGGTTCCTTTACCTTCAACTGATGGTACCGCGATCTCAAGTCAATCTTTGAAAAATATTATGCTCCCTGGAGCTGATCAAACAAATCATCAAAATGAGGCAAAGGATATTTGTTATTAACAGTGATGTTATTCAAGGCGCTATAATCAATGCAAAGTCTCATAGAACCATCTTTCTTTTTAACAAATAAAACAGGATCACCACATGGTGACGTGCTAGGTCGAATGAAACCTTTCTCTAATAAATCTTGTAATTTCTCCTTCAACTCTAAAAGTTCAGTTGAGGCATTCGATAAGGGGGTTTTGAAATTGGATTAGCATCAGGAACTAAGTCAACAGTAAACTCAACTTCCCGATCTGGTATTATTCGAGGCAACTCAACAGGAAAAACATCAGGATACCCATTTACCACTGGCACATCATTAATCTGAAAAATTCCTTTATTTTCAATGATGTGTTCAAGGTAACATTTATTTCCATCTTTTACAAGTTTCTCGGCCTCTTGATATGTTATCAACAGTAAGGGTTATTTCTTGTACACAAACTGAAATTCATTCTGAAAAAAAAACATCTTTAGCTCTATAGTCAATCTTAGCATGGTAAATAGAGAGCCAATCCATACCCAGGATAACATCAAACTCTACTAGAGGTAGAACAATAAGGTTTTCAATTAGGTTCTTTCCACAGATAAGGATAGGAAGATTCTTATAAGTTCTTTTTGCCTCAACATTTCCCCCAGGTGTTTTTACCAAAATTTCAGGAGTCATTTCTGGAGATGGTATTCCTATTTTACTAGAAAATTTTTCAGAGGTGAAAGAATGTGTAGACCCCGAATCAAACAACACACTGGCATATTCTGAAAAAAAAATCAATGTACCTGATACAACTTCATTTGATGGCCCGACATCTGCTGAAGTAGTTGCAAAGGATTTCACCACCCCTTTCTGCTTGTAGTCTAACTGCTTCCCATCACTCGATCTCTTTGTCGGACACTCGTTTGCATAGTGACACATCTCATTGCACTTAAAACATTTCACTAACTGTAAATCAAATTTGAACTTACCATCACCTTGATCTTTTTCAGTTCAATCACGAGCCTTATTTCCCATCTTACCACATCGGTAGCACTTTCCAGGATTCAGATGACATTCCCCAGTATGCATTTTGCCACATTTATCACAAACTGGAAACTTAGTTTTCTTACCATCAGACATTTTTGAAGAATTCTTCCTTTTCTCCTGCCACCTCGGTCTCTTCATCTATTGGTTGTTATAGAACACTTGATCATCGGCAAACTCCATTTCCACCTTCTCAGAACATCGAAAAAGATTTTCATAACTTTTAAACTAACGAGAAGCTAATGCCCTTTGATATTTTGGATTTAATCCTGAGTAAAAATGATTGATTTTACTATCAAGGTCTCAGATAAAATTTGGAGCATACCTTGCCAATCGAGTGAACCTTTCTTCATAAGTAGCCACTGAGTATTCCTCTTGCCTCAATTCCAAGAATTGTTTTTCCATACCAAGTCAAACAGCCTTAGGAAAATACTTCTCAAGAAACATACCTTTAAATTCATCCCAATCGAGAGAATCAATCTCATCAGCGTCCCTGATATTTTTAACCATTGACCACCACTGATCTGCTTCACCCTCCAAACGGTAAATAGCAAGACTAAGCTTTGGATTGTCTAAACACCCCATGACATCGGAAATCTTCTCCAGTGATTTAATCCACCCTTCAGCTAACACAGGGTCAGATGATCCTCTGAATGATGGGGGATGTTGCCTCATGAAATGTTCCACCACTGACATGTTCCTCTGTGGTTGATCTGGCTGATTTCGTGCATGGATACCACCACCATTTATCTCTTGAGTCAACTACTCCATTACTACAACAAACAATTCAGTTCCAATTCCGACCATCTCAGGATACTGATTCGGAATGTTATTTCCTTATGTATGCCTTCCTAGCACTGCTTCCCTATTTCCTCTGCGGAAAACCATTCTGAACAAACATGCCTTAGATGAAGCATCATGGTAATCTTAAAATTCTATGTCATTTCAATTTTACCATAAAAAATATTTTCGGATAATCATTTAATAGAATTATAACTCCTAAAGTTATCTAAACCGACCTATGATACCAACTATAAGGCCCAACCCTTAAACCTTACATAATCTTGAGTTATTACAAGATTACACATTGAGGATCTTTTCAATTTTAGAGTTTTAGAGAATTAGATCATAAAACTTTAATTACATTCCACATTTAAACAAAGTGGTTACATAAAGATAGTATTCATTTTTTACCATCAACAGAACATATTTAAAATAAAACATGGATTATTTCTTGACACTTCCTTGACACTATCACCATATCTTGTACCTTTCCCTTGACCTGTGAAAAACATTTCAAAAAAAACTTGGGATGAGCATAAAAAGCTCAATCTGGGTTATAAAAAATATGGAAAGGAAACATAAGTTCATATATACATAAGAATGAAATCATACTTTACCCATAAAACATAAGCACTTTAACATACCTCATTAAATCATGAATAAATCATATAAATCACTAGACATAAAGTTAACTTGAGGAATTCATAATATTATTACGTAGGGATTAACCCTCTTGGTTACGTTTGGAATACCCATCACAGTATATTCCCTGAATATATTCAGAGAAACCTTAACGTTTCACTCCTTCGCATTAACCAATGCATTGGAGAGCTATATCGGCGTCACCCACCATTAGTTTATCACGGAACGACCCGTCTTCATAATAATTCCCAAAAACCTCAACATAATCGTATCACATAAAACATGCATAAAGGAAACATAACATTTCCACGTTTCAATCACAAGATATCAATACAAAACATTGATATAAAGACATTATGAAAACCATTTTCAATACCAAAATAAAAGAAAATTAAAACATGGTATTTATTTTCCTTTAAAAAAAGGTATGGCTTGTAGAGGAAACCGAAACTCAAATAATGGACACGGTGGCGGAGAATTCATTGTTACCGCATACATACGATAAAAACATTCCCTTTTGTCGTTTAGTAAACGCTTCGTATAAAAAATATTCCTTTTGAGTAAACATAAAAGTCAAAGGGGTTTATACACCATATAAAAGAATGTTTTTTATAAAACAAAATATGCCTCAATGAAAGGAGATTGAGACGAAGTCCCATACCTCGGGTCCGACTTGACTTGGTCGTTCTTTAATCTCCTGAATAATAAACTTGATTTAATTTATACTTGTTTAAGAACCTTTTTCAAGTTCATTATTCCTTTTATATCACTTATTTCCATGTCATGACCACTATGTAATTATTTAAGTTAATAACGGTCGTTTTAAAGATCATTGGTACTTGAGTCAAAAATAAACCCTTTATAATTACATGTTGTTCATGTATCCATTATATCCATAATGTTATTCATGATTTAGATAGCATATATGTAATATATATCCATTACATGCATGCATTTATAATATTACATAATCATTTAGAGGTAAGAAATGAAATGCACCGTTCATGGAGACGGTATGCCATATGTACGCATGAACGATGCTTTCATTTCTATTTTGTATTTTCTAGAATGGAATCATAATGATATAAAGGTATATTATAATTCCAGTGTAATATCATATATAATATCATAACTCCATCCTTTATACGTCCCACAAATGGTATTAACGAATCAAATCACTTTGAGGTGGCGGTAGTCCGCACTTCCTTAAATGAAGATATCGCATTTACCCATAATGGAAACCATAATGGTATGCCCAAAATGAAAAATACTGAAGCTTAAGGAAAACATAAACATATTACATATCATATATAAATATAGTGACATCTTAATTGCCACCTTTGAAGGTGTTAAAATAATTTTGAACAATCATCGTTTCGGGAGGCATAAATTCGCCATCCACGGAAACAGTATGTTCTTTAACCATTAGATGTAGGTGTGTGTAAGTGTAGCTCGAATACATCTTATAAAAACATCCTAGTATATGTAAGATACTGGTTTTTTTAAAAGAAATGAATAAAAATAGTTTAGGGGGTTGGAGAAGTAAAATAAAACAAAATGACTCAAGTGAAGACATTACCTTAAAAACGGGTAACTCCCTTTGGTTTGAGCTCAAAGGCTTCCTTGGGAAGACTTCTGCCCAATGTGAGGCTTCAAGGAGTAAGAGAGGGATGTTTAGAGACAAAATGGGCAGGTTTTGGGCTAGCCAAAGGCTTTGTAAGTGTGGGTAAGGAGGTAGAGGTGGGGGCCTTTTATAAGAAGAGAGGAGGGGCACTTTTGGAAAGTAAAGAAATGTTACTTTATTTTAAAATTCGTTTCAGATTAAAAAGGTCCCACATTGATATAATTTGAGGGTAAGGTGATAAGGGTTCTAAATCCACCCATACAATAGTTTTTGGACATGTGTAGGTCATAGATTTTACATTATCATTTCATTTTATTTAAATCCTTTATTAATGAGGTAATCTCTGCATCATCATGATGTCATTAATAATTTAATTTATTTAAAGTATAAAAATTATAAAAAAATTACTATGATGTAGGAAATCTCTTTAGCTTTCGAATTACTCTTTATAATAAAAATATGACTTGTATAACCCCATGTAAAAATTGTTTTAGTAAAATAACTCATGTTTCTATCATTTTTATTTTAGCATTAAATGAAAAGATATTAATGTCATTTTCCTACCATAGTGGCTCCATGGGGTCCCCAAGTTGACCCATGGATTTTCTTGGTCGTCCATGACACATCCAATAAGGGTAGGACATGTTTCTAGGTCATTTTATATTATTAAAACATTATTTTTACCTTAAACTACACTAATTACCACTAATCGCGATTAAAAACATAAAAGTTACTATTCACCAAAAAATTATTTTAATCTCATTGAACCAAATTTTACTTCTTAATGAAAACCATGTATGTCGGATTTTTGAAAATCAAATCACAGAAGTGGAAAAGTTTCATTTAAATGAAAAATTAGTTTCTTTAACTACCACTTAGTGGTTTCACTATTCATCGAAAATTGAAGTTTTTCAGAAAAATACCAAAACTCCACCCTAAGCTATATTTGATATTCTGAATTCAAAAATGATGAATATTTCACAAAATTCAAATCATATAAGTTACATTAATTAATTTAATAATTAATTCCCGCTGTCATGACAAATAGCGTGTTTTTATGAAACAATAAGTATCAAAAGATTGACACAAGTTTAAGTCCAATTTTAAAGTGAAATTGATTCCAATGACCACTATTGGATTAAATGGTAAAAATATATTCTAATATAACTTTATAACCAATTAAGAAGATAAACTAATCATATAAATAAATTATATTAAAAAGCAGTTTTGATGTAAAGTGTAGTATTTTTTCACTATTCATTAGAAAAATGAACATTGTCAGAAAAATACCAAAAATTTACACAAAGTAAATTTTGATATCCCAATCCTAAAGAATAAGTTTATTTTGACAAATAGATATTATAAAATATTAAAAAGATAGATTTATTAGATGGTTTTCCATAAAAACGCAATAAAACAATCTTTTAAAAATATTAGTGTATTCCATGCTTAAGATTGGATTTATTTTCATTTTAAGCCTCTAAAACACTATCTAACTCATTAATAGACATAGATAAAAATATCTATTATTCATTACTTACTTGGGATGTTACAATGTATGACCAAGATTCAAACTTATAGATTCATAAGTTAGGTTATGTAAATCATTTATGAGATACTTATTCAATTTTTTTCATTTTCATTTTATACACATATTAATTTATATATTCTCATACCACAACATCTATTTATATGAGGTTATTGCTAAATTATAGGGTGACCATGTAAACAATGGGTTCTATGGACAATGCGATAATTCCCGAAAAAACAATACGATATTGTAAATGAAGAGAGACCACATACTGTTATGATGAACCAATGATTTGGAGTTATGATTTACTATTTGAACCTAGTTTAATTTCCAAATTCATAAATTATGGGAAAAATGAAGTTTCATGGAAATTTATCTGATGAAGAATAAAGAGGATTAATGATAAAATTTCCTAAATGTAAATAATATGGGAATAATCTACATTGGAAAGTGTCTCAAAGGAGATAGATATTTTTATTTTATTTTTAATAGAAGTGACCATCATGAAAACAAATAATGATAAAAATTTACGAATTCAATTAACATGATTGTGGAAAATAATTTTCCTCCATAGGTACCACTAATAATTCCATGTTATATAATTAAGTATTTTTTACATTTTGAAATATAATTTCCTACACCAAGGAGATAAGATAAAACCAATATAAGAACTACTAATGAATAGGTTCCTGATAATTATGGTGCATTTATCCTGTACTCTATTTTTTTGGATAACCTATTCAATTTTGATTCTAGACTCTAACTCATACATAGATGGAATCACTGGTTAAATAAATATTAATAAATTTTAAAATTTATTAAAAACATAAGCTGCCTAAAACTAATATCTAAAAATTGTTGAATTTGGAGATTCCACGTATCAAACCCATAACAATAACTGATAATGAGATTGGAAATTACAAAAATGATTTGAAAATATGGTAGGATTTTAGAAATGAATTGATGATGGAATAATTGATTTAGCAATTTTAGGAACATGTGTCAGTGATTTGATAATTTAGATTAATAGTCCATGTTTCTACTTGAGCTGAATCTAAGAGGGCCCTTGGTTTTGGAACCATTTGTAACTCTCTAATTACCCCGTTCATATTTTGTACTACTAAAGGTCATTATTGATTTTGATGAATCTATATCATTTATAATAACAATCATTCTTACCCATGTAATGTTCATTTAGGGATTAGAGTGACTAGTGTGTATTTAAAAACACCTCACAAATTAAATATAAATGTCTAATACGTATGATGAGGTAATAGATAGAACTAAATAATGAATTACATGAACCAACCATAAACTGGAAATAATTTAATAATTTCCACAGACAAAAACCTCTTACAACTACATCACTTTTCACAATGAAGAGTTACCCAATCCTGATTTTTATGATTAGGGAATAAAAATAAAAATAATCATATGATTGAGAAGAAAAACTGGTCATGTAGTAGTCTCTAGAAGAAGAACATTTTTCTTTTGAGAGAGGAATGATTATCCCCCAACACTAAAGAACCTACTGCAATAGATTTAAGAAAATAAATAATGGTCAATATATCTATATAATATCTCCATTATGATTCCCTTAACTTATCTTTTGATAATATATTTTAGTCCTTTTGAATATTATAGTAAAATAACTTATGTTATGAAATCTCTCCTATTTGATTTCAATCCTTCGAATATCTTTCTTGGAAAAAATGTCAGACTATTCCTAATACTATATTTTATCCTAGTTCATTTGGTTGCTTTACCAATCATTTCCTATATATATTTACTCTTACCTAGTAAGGAATCACCCAAATGAGATCCATTTCAAAAATATATCCATTTTGAGTCATGAATTTAATTTTCATCCAAGTCTTCTCGTCCTATTATGTGTTGAAATATTATTAGATTTCATCCCCACCATCACATCCACCATTTAAAATAGTTAAATTTAGTAGGAATTTTATATCTAAACATAGCATGTAATCTATTGGAAATGACTCCATTTCATTATTCATGTCACTTCATCCTTCATCAATCACATGTATCATGCAATAAACTATATAATTTTTTATTTTATAAATATATTTTTCATACTATTTTCTATTCATTATTAAGAAAGAATATCACCGTGGTATCTACTACAGATTTCATGATGTTTTTTTGGAGTTTCATGATCTCAAAATATATATTGTTCATAGTTAATCAGACAATAAGCATTGGATTCAATTTTTTATTCATCTTCTTCATCTGGAAATTACATTGGCCACATCATGGTCACATTATTATGCATAGATATGTTTTTCATTGTAAGGGGTTTTCTTGACCTCCAGTGGAGATACTTGGGGTTTTGATTTCATATATAAAATCAATGTTTTGGGATAGTGCTCACTATCAACATAAATGGGGAGTCTCGATTTTAGTATCAATTATGATGGTGGACATAAAATAGTTATTGGGGACAAGTTATTTTCAAGGGAGGAGTTATTTGCACAGCTTTAAACACATATGTTTTTATAATTGATGAAAAATACCTCCAAATAATAGAAGCCACAATAAATTTTTCAGGGGTTGTGTATAAGGCCCTAGCCTTAAACCTTACTTAATCTTGAGTTATTACAAGATTACACATTGACGATCTTTTCAGGTTTAGAGTTTTAGAGAATTAGGACATGACTATTACATCTCAAAAGATTACAAAGTAGAAACTTCTACTAAGTTTCCATAAAATAAAAACTCATAAAAAGAAACATGTCTAGTTCCATGTTTTAGGTAGCATGACTTTCCCTTGATACCATCCTTGACACTATTCCACGTTAAGTCCTGTGAAAAACATTTCAAAAACTTGGGATGAGCATAAAAAGCTCAGTAAGGGATACCAAAAGAATGAAAACTGTTAGTTTTTCAAAACAATAAGTAAAACATGTATACTTTATCAAAGTAATATTTTTCACCTTCTCGAATTAGTAAAAACTCTTCACTGAATAAAAGTTAATTACTTACCCTTCTGTAACAAAAAGATTACCATAAAACCCATATGAAGATCACATAACATATAAAGGTAACTTGGGACATAAACATACTTAAGTAGAAGAACCATAAGGTCGACTTCCACACATATCAATTAATGTAATATCCATTCAGCCAACTTCCATACATACTTAATGTAATAGCCATACGGCCGACTTCCATACCCAATGCATTGGAGGTTGTAATGTAACCACCCGTCCTGGTATTCACAGCACCACCCGTCATATGGTTTATCATGTGACCACCCATAAAATGTCCAAGTAAAATAATTACACATAAAATATTGAAAATATAAACATTTTAATAACAATATTTCATTTTCAATCATAATAAGTAATTCCAAGATATTGAATTAATCAATCCATTTTCAAAAACCATTTAAAATAAATTTTTGAATCAAAGTGTCCCATACAACTTTGAAGATTTTAATGGAATTATAATTATAAAACATTAATTTCCATATATATAAATACTGAAAACCATCTTGAACACATGGACATTAAAGATAAAGATTTAGATTAATAAATCTATAAAACATTTAAAATGATATTTTTGTTAAAGTGTTTATAACATAATGAAAGACACTTGAATAAAAATAATTGCGGAATAACATTTAATCCAAACTTTATAATATCATGAGAATAAAGGGATTCATGATATAATATGTAAAATGAGATTATACACACCATATAAGAGTGAATTTGTGCATAACAACAATAAAGTCTCAATTGAAATGTAAATTGTGATGAAATCCATTATAAAGATGGTATCCTTAAATTAAGGATAAATATATCACATAATTATGTGTGAGAAATATAAATACACCCAATATAATTGGATATTAAGTGTGAAACAATCAGAGGTAATTCACACATATTCATTGGATGACATGTTCAAGTAGTACAAGTTGAACCCAATGAAATCGAAATTGGGTTAAGACGTTCCCATGTAAAAATTTGACAGCCTAACGACGTCACTTCAAATTTCAAAAAATTAGTCGATGAGAGAGTGAATGGTATCTCATAACATGTACAAAAACATTACATCAATAAGGATATAGAATAACATATACCAACATAATAAGATGTAAATTAAAAGACATAACAAAAGAAGTCTTTTAAAATGAGGAGGGTGAAAGGTCCCCATACTGAGTTGGGTAACTTTCGAAACGTACACCCCATGGAAGAAGGGTCATACAATGAAGATGTAAATACCCATAAATGAAATTATACTACAAAAATTGTATAATATTGGGAATTACATACACCAATCAGAGGAAATAGTGGAAAATGTAGCATTAATGTCACGGGAATAAAAGTGAGATGAAAAATCCCTTACGAAAACTCGGCAGCCGAACGGTGCCACTTAAAACTTCCAAAAATGGATTTATGAGATCAAATAGGGTCTCTCATAATATGAACATAAAAATTACAGTATGAGAAATATATAATAACATCCCCAAAAATAATAAAAATGACCTTAAAATGAATGACATCAAAGAGTGTACTTAAAATGAAAGAGAGGAGTATGATCCCTTACCTCGAAACCAACTCGTCTTGTTCGTTTCTTTATATTCCTGAATAATAATTTTTGGTCAATTTATAATTGCTTATGGACCTCCTATAAAGATTATTATTAAGTTAATATCACATATTTTAATGTTATAATAATTGTTTAATAATATAATTTCATATCAGACATTTTTGTCGATGTTTGGTACATGAGTCAAAAATTGAACTTGTTGGAAAATAATTTTCCATGTAGTTATAGGTAAATCATATCCAGAATAGTATTTATGTTTTAAATATCATATATATCAATTATATATTCATTTTATACTATTCCATAGCATTTGGAGATAAAAATTAAAAGCACCGTTCATGGAGACGGTAGGCCGTACGTACGCATGAACGCTACTTTCATTTTTTGTCATATTAATGAAATTAAAACAAAATTAGAAATATATATATATATATATATGTTATAATTTCAGAATTATATCCATAATTTAGATGTAATATATTACATATATATCCATTATATATATGTAATTATAATAGAACATAACATTTTGAGATAAGAAATGAAATGTACCGTTCATGGAGACGGTAAGCCGTACGTACGCATGAACGCTACTTCCATTTATATTTCATATTTAATGGAATTAAAACATAATGATACATAATAGTATTTCATTTACAGTATGGTATCATATATAATATCATTAAATATATCCTTTATACGTACCACATATGGTATTAACAAATCAAATCACTTTGAGAGGGGGGTAGTCCGCACATCCTTAAATGAAGATATCGCGTTGACCCATAATGAAAACTATAAAGGTATGCCATAAATGATAAATACAGAATCTTAAGTAAAACATAAACATATTATATATCATATATAAATATATTTCCATCTTAATGGCCACCTTTGAAGGTGTTAGAATAATGTTGAACAATCATCGTTTCGTGAGGCAGAAATTCGCCATCCACAGAAATAGTATGTTCTTTAACCATTAGATGTAGCTGTGTGTAATTGTAGCTCGAATAATTCTTATAAAAACATCATAGTATATTAAATATACTGGATTTGTTACAAAATAAATGAATAAAAAGAGTTTAGGGGGTTAGAGAAGAAAAATAATACAAAAAGACACAAGTGAAGACATTACCTTAAAATCAGGTAACTCCCTTTTGTTTGAGCTCAAAGGCTTCCTTGGGAAGACCTCTGCCCAAAGTGATGCTTAAAGGAGTTAATGAGTGATGTTTATAGGCAAAATGGGCAGGGGTTCTCTGAGCCAAAGGCTTGGGGAGTGTGGGTAATGTGGTAGAGGTGGGGGCCTTTTATAAGAGGAGAGGAGGGGCACTCTTGTAATGTTACCAAATGTTACTTTATTTTCAAATGAGTTTCGGATTTTAAAGGTCCCCCATTGATTTATTTCTAGGATAAGGTGATAAGGGTTCGAATTCCACTCATCCAATAGGTTTTGGACATGTTTAGTTCTTAGATATTACATTATCATTCCATTTTATTTAAATCGTTAAATAATGAGGTCATCGCTGCATCATCATGATGTCATAAATAATTTAATTTATTTAATGTCTAAAAATTATAAACAATTACTATGGTGTAGGAAATAGTTTTAGCTTTCCAATGACTATTTATAGTGAAACATATGACTTTTATAACCCCACGTAAAAATTGTTTTAGTAAAACATCGCATGTTTGTGTCATTTTTACTTTAACATTAAATAAAAAGATATTTATGTCTTTTTCCAACCAATGTGGCTCCATTGGGTCCCCAAGTTGACCCATGGATTGTCTTGGTCGGCCATGAAACATCCAATTAAGGTAGGACATGTGTATAGGTCATTTCTTTTTATTAAAACATTATTCTTACCGTAAACTACACTAATTATCTCTAATCGCGATTAAAAACTTAATAAGTTACTATTCACGAAAAAATTATTTTATTCCCATTGAACAACGTTTTACTTCTTAATGAAAACCATTTATGTCAGATTTTTGAAATTAAAAACACAATGATGGAAAAATTTCATTTAAACGGAAAATCAGTTTTTATAAGTACCACTTAGTGGTTTCACTATTCATCAAAAATTGATGTTTTTCAGAAAATTACCAAAAGTTCACCCTAAGCTATATTTGATATTCCGAATTCAAAAATAATGTCTATTTTAAAAAATTCAGAACATATAAGTTGCATTAATTAATTTAATAATTAATTCCCGCTGTCAAAACAAATAGCGTGTTTTTATGAAACAAAATGTATCAAAAGATTGACACTAGTTTAAGTCTGATTTCAAAGTGATATTAATTCCATCGACCAATATTGGATTAAATGGTAAAAAAATATTATAATTTCACTTTAAAATAAATTCAAAATATAATCTAATAATATAAATAAATTAGATTAAAATAGGTTTTGAATTAAAATACAAGATTTTTCACTATTCATTAAAAATTGAACTTTTTTCGGGAAAATACTAAAAATTTACACAAAGTAAATTTTGATGTCCCGATTCTAAAGAAGAGTTTTTTTTGGTCCAATAGAATTTATAAGAGTGAACAAAACTATATTTAATGAAGTTTCGCCACCAAAAGGCGATAAGTGAACCTTTAGTGAAAACTAGGGCATATACGCCTAAAATTGAATTCTTTCCATATTTTAAGCCTTTATCTTTTATTGGATAAATGTAAAAATATTTAAAAACATATATAATCATATTTTAGTTATTTCTATCTATTCCCGCCAATACAACGGATACATGTTAACTTCCATTTAAAATAATATTATTTTATTATTAGAGTGCAACGTAAGATTCCCAAGAAACTTGTTGTTGCGTGTTGGGTACACCATTGAGCATAGAGTCCCCTTTAAAGAAATATTAATATTTTATTCACAAATATGGATAAAAATAAAAATTTCATATTATTTATTTACCTAGGGTGTTACATCCTTCCCCCCTTTGGGAATTGTGTCCTCGCAATTTTAAAATTGGGCTCGGAAACATCCGTGAAAGTCCCATATCGGAACAAGAGTCGGTAAAAAAATCACTTTACAAGAATGAGAGAGAAGTACAAATGTCACCCAAGTTAACCCATACTAGGATTCCAAGTATGAAAATATGGATATGGAGGAGAAAAAAAAGGGTTCATGTTCTAATGGAGAGTGATAGTAAACATGTCTAGGAGAAAGTTAACCACAAGAAAATCACAAAGTTGTGATGGGTTAAATGGGATTCGATTCCCCGGTAGGAAACGTTAACAGAAAAAAAATTTGTTTTAGGTTACTCTACATTGAGGAATTTATTTTTTGGGCTTAACTAAATCATAATTAAACATGCTTACTTGTCACGTAGACTTTCAACTTTTACTAGATTCCTTAATCTAACTCATATTTTCTCAAAAATACGAGTATTTAGGAAGACTTGTTCGCATTATGAGTACCATAATCAACTTCTAGAGAATCACCTAATCCACAAAAGAGAACTATATACTTCCCATGTCTTTAGACATTAACCGAAACCAAAACCAAAAAGGTTAGTACAAGATCAGATAATCCAGAAAAGGACAACCCCTTCTAAAAAGAAAATATATTATTAATCTCCAAAATTTCTCCAACAAAACCTAAAGTTCAACGATGACCATTCCATAATCAATTTGTCCATAAAATTATTCAAATTAAACCAAACTAAGATTGAAACCCAAATATTTGAGGGATTTAGTCACATATTCTTCCAAGTTAAATCGTATCATTTATCTCCAAACAACATCAGTTGCTCTTAAAGTCTCATATTGAAAAGTAAATAACCTAATCACATATCCTCCATGATAGGTTAATCATTTCCATATATAATCCAAAATAAACTTACTCCTAATTCATAAAATCATCTAACTAAAAATAATCAGTCAAACTAACCAGGGACATCACGTAGTCCAGTGGTAGGCGATAAATACCAGTCGCACATTGGTTGTGGGTTCGATTCCCGCAGCTTTGTCCGACGCGACGGGTTGTCACACGGTCTATGTGTTGTCCTTTTTCCAAAACTATATAATTCTTAAAACATTCCACAAAATGAGATAAAATCTTTAAAAATAATCATAACATATTTTGACCTCAATTTTATCTCATACCATTCATTTTCCATCATATCATATAATAACCAATAATTACCTCAAAAGTAAGGATCATATAAACTCTAATGGTTACCTTTATAATTATTACCTGAACTGCCACATCGATTGGTCATCTCGTACATGATGCATTAAAAAACATACCAAGGTTCAAGTGGTTGATCACGACTCCTTGATAGTTGGTTTAGAACAACCACAAGTTTCCTCATTAAATTCCCAATTTTATCTAGTATCTTAATCATAGAACCACCATAGTTTCCTTCAAACTGGTTGTCTCTTTGGTGCCTGCTAGATCCATACATTCACTAAAAATAGAAATGTTAGTGTGAGTATATCAACAAAACCATCATGTACTAATGAGGAAGATAAACCCTAAGATATACTTACTCATTCACTTTATCTAAAACTAGGACTCTTTCTGAAATCCCAACCATTATGGTAATGTCACTTATGCTTAAGGAATACCCTAACCTCTAAAGTTATCTAAACCGGCCTTTGATACGAACTATAAGGCTCCAGCCTTAAACCTTACTTAATCTTGAGTTATTACAAGATTACAGATTGAGGATTTTTTTCAGGTTTAGAGTTTTAGAGAATTAGGACATGACAATTACATCTCAAAAGATTACAAAGTAGAAACTTTTAATAAGTTTCCATAAAATAAAAACTCATAAAAAGAAACATGTATAGTTCCATGTTTTAGGTAGCATGACTTTCCCTTGATCCCATCCTTGACACTATTCCACGTTAAGTCCTCTGAAAAACATTTAAAAACATGTGATGAGCATAAAAAGCTCAGTAAGGGATACAAAAAGAATGAAAACGGTTAGTTTTTCAAAACAACAAGTAAACCATGTATACATTATCAAAGTAATACGTTTCACCTTCTCGAAGTAGTAAAAACTCTTCACTGAATAAAAGTTCATTACTTACCCTTCTGTAACCAAAAGATTACCATAAAACCAATATAAAGATCACATAACATATAAAGGTAACTTGGGACATAAACATACTTAAGTGGAAGAACCATAAGGTCGACTTCCACACATATCACATAATGGAATAGCCATTCGTCCAACTTCCATACATACTTAATGGAATAGCCATACGGCCGACTTTCATACCCAATGCATTGGAGGTTATAATGAAACCACTCGTCCTGGTATTCACGGCACCACCCATCATATTGTTTATCACGTAACCACCCGTAAAATGTCCAAGTACCATAATTACACATAAAATATTAAAAATATAAAAATTTTAATAAAAACATTTCATTTTAAATCACAATATGTAATTCCAATATATTGAATTAATCAATCCATTTTCAAAAACCATTTAAAAGAGATTTTTGAATCAAAGTGTCCCATACCACTTTGAAGATTTTAATGGAATTATAATTTTAAAACATTAATTTCCATATAAATAAATACTGAAAACCATCATGAAAACATGGACAATAAAGATAAAGATTTATAATAATAAATCTATAAAACATTTTAAATGATATTTTTGTTAAAGGGTTTTTAACAAAATGAGATACTCTTGAATACAAATAATTGCGGAATAACATTTAATCTGAACTGTATAATATCTTGAGAATAAAGGGATTCATGATATAATATGTCAAAAGAGACTATACACTCCATATAAGAGTGAATTGGTGCATAACAACAATGAAGTCTCAATTGAAATGTAAATTGATATGAAATCCATTATAAAGATGGTATCCTTAAATTAAGGATAAATCTATCACATAATTATGTGTGATAAATATAAATACACCAAATATAAGTGGATATTAAGTGTGAAACAATCATAGGTCATTCACGCATATTCATTGGATGAAATGTTCATTAAGTACAAGTTGAACCCAAAGAAATCGAAATTGGGTTAAGGCGTTCCCTTGTAAAAATTTGACAGCCTGACGGCGTCACTTCAAAATTCCGAAAATTATTCAATGAGAGAGTGAATGGTATATCATCACATGGACATAAAATTTACATCAATATGTATATAGAAGAACATATCCCAACATAATAAAATGTAAATTAAAAGACATAACAAAGGAAGTCTTTTAAAATGAGGAGGGTGAAAGGTCCCCGTTCTGAGTTTGGTTACTTTCGAAACGTACACCCCATGGAATAAGGGTCATACAATGAAGATGTAATTACCCATAAATGAAATTATACTTAAAAAATTGTATAATATTGGTCAGTACATACACCACTCAATGGAAATAGTGGAAAATTTAGCATAAATGTCACGGGAATAAAAGTGAGATGAAAAATACCTTACGAAAACTTGGCAGCCTAACTGTGCCATTTAAAACTTCTAAAAATGGATTTATGAGATCAAATAGGGTCTCTCATAATATGAACATAAAAATTACAGTATGAGGAATATATAATAACATCCCCAAACATAAGAAAAATGAGCTTAAAAGGAATTACATCAAAGAGTGTACTTAAAAAGAAAGAGAGGAGTAGGATCCCTTACCTCAAGTCCAACTTGTCTTGTTCGTTTCTTTATATTCCTGAATAATAAACTTTGGTCAATTTATAATTTCTTAAATACCTCCTATAAATATTATTATTCAGTTCATATCACATATTTTAATGTTATAATCATTGGTTAATAATATGAGTTCATATCAGACATTTTTGTCGATGTTTCGTACATGAGTCAAAAATTGAACTTGTTGGAAAATAATTTTCCATGTAGTTATAAGTAAATCATATACAGAATAGTATTGATGTTTTAAATATCAAATATATCCAGTATATATTCATTTTATTCTATTCCATAGCATTTGGAGATAAAAATTAAAAGCACCGTTAATGGACACGGTAGGCCGTACGTACGCATGAACGCTACTTTCATTTTTTGTCATATTAATGGAATTAAAACAAAATGAGAGATATATATATATATATATATGTTATAATTACAGAATTATATCCATAATTTAGATGTAATATATTACATATATATCCATTATATATATGTACTTATAATAGTACATAACAATTTGAGATAAGAAATGAAATGTACCGTTCGTTGAGACGATAAGCTGTACGTACGCATGAACACTACTTCCATTTCTATTTCATATTTAATGGAATTAAAACATAATGATAAATAATAGTATTTTAATTACAGTATGGTATCCTATATAATATCATTTAATATATCCTTTATACGTACCACATATGGTATTAACGAATCAAATCACTTTGAGGGGGCGGTAGTCCGCACTTCCTTAAATTAAGATATGGCGTTGACCCATAATGGAAACCATAAAGGTATGACATAAATGAAAAATACAAAATCTTAAGTAAAACATAAACATATTATATATCATATATAAATATAGTTTCATCTCAATGGCCACCTTTGAAGGTGTTAGAAGAATGTTGAACAATCATCGTTTCGTGAGGCAGAAATTCGCCATCCACAGAAACAGTAGGTTCTTTAACCATTAAATGTAGCTGTGTGTAAGTTTAGCTAGAATAATTATTATAACAACATCATAGTATAATAAATATACTGGATTTGTTACAAAATTAATGAATAAAAAGAGTTTAGGGGGTTAGAGAAGCAAAATAATACAAAAAGACACAAGTGAAGATATTACCTTAAAATCGGGTAACTCCCTTTGGTTTGAGCTCAAAGGCTTTCTTGGAAAGACTTCTACCCAAAGTGATGCTTCAAGGAGTTATAGAGGGATGTTTAGAGACAAAATGGGAAGGGGTTCGGCAAGCCAAAGGCTTTGGGAGTGCGGGTAATGTGGTAGAGGTGGGGGCCTTTTATAAGAGGAGAGGAGGGGCACTCTTGTAATGTTACAAAATGTTACTTTATTTTCAAAGGAGTTTCGGATTTTAAAGGTCCCACATTGATTTATTTCAAGTATAAGGTTATAAGGGTTCTAAATCCACTCATCCAATAGGTTTTGGACATGTGTAGTTCTTAGATATTACATTATCATTCCATTTTATTTAAATCGTTAAATATTGAGGTCATCGCTGCATCATCATGATGTCATAAATAATTTAATTTATTTAATGCCTAGAAATTATAAAAAAAAGTACTATGGTGTAGGAAATAGTTTTAGCTTTCCAATTACTATTTATAGTGAAAAATCTGACTTTTATAACCCCACGTAAAAATTGTTTCAGTAAAACATCTCATGTTAGTGTCATTTTTACTTTAACATCAAATAAAAAGATATTTATGTCTTTTTCCAACCAAAGTGGATCCATGGGTTCCCCAAGTTGAACCATGGATTGTCTTGGTCGGCCATGACACATCTAATGATGGTAGGACATGTTTCTAGGTCATTTAATTTTATTAAAACATTATTCCTACCTTAACCTACACTAAATACCTCTAATCACGATTAAAAACTTAATAAGTTACTATTCACCAAAAAATTATTTTATTCCCATTGAACCACTTTTTACTTCTTAATGACAACCATATATTTAAGATTTTTGAAATTCAAAACACAATGATGGCAAAATTTCATTTAAACGGAAAATCAGTTTTTATAAGTACCACTTAGTGGTTTCACTATTCATCAAAAATTGATGTTTTTCAGAAAATTAACAAAAGTTCATTCTAAGATATATTTGATATTCCGAATTAAAAAATGATTTCTATTTTATAAAATTCAGAAAATATAAGTTTCATTAATTAATTTAATAATTAATTCCCGCTGTCAAAACAAATAGCGTGTTTTTATGAAACAAAATGTATCAAAAGATTGACACTAGTTTATGTCCGATTTCAAAGCGAAATTAATTCCATCGACCACTATTGGATTAAATGGTAAAAATATATTCTAATTTCACATTGAAACCAATTCAAAATATAATCTAATCATATAAATAAATTATATTAAAACGAGGTTTTGAATTAAAATACAACATTTTTCACTATTCATTAAAAATTGAACTTTTTCGAAAAAATACCAAAAATTTACACAAAGTAAATTTTGATGTCCTGATTCTAAAGAAGAGTTTTATTTGGTCCAATAGAATATATATGAGTGAACAAAACTATATTTAATGATGGTTCTCCATCAAAAGGCGATAAGTGAACCTTTAGTGAAAACTAGGGCATATACCCCTAAAATTGAATTCTTTCTATATTTTAAGCCTTTATATTTTATTGGATAAATGTAAAAACATTTAAAAATATATATAATCATATTTTAGTTATTTCTATCCATTCCAACCAATACAACGGCAACATGTTAACTACCATTTAAAATAATATTATTTTATTATTAGAGTGCAACGTAAGATTCCCAAGAACCCGTTGTTCCATGTTGGGTACTCCATCGAGAATAGCGTACCCTTTAAAGAAATATTAATATTTTATTCACAAATATGGATAAATATAAAAATTTCATATTCTTTATTTACCTGGGGTGTTACATTGTGAACTAATTAATAAATTATTCCTCCTCCTTATAATGTTAATGAAATGTGATGGGTGTTAGTGGTCACTTAAGTCCTCATGTTAAACCCACATGAGAGAGGCCAAACAATTTTCTACATCATTAGATCCTTATGTACGGGTATGTAGCATGGCCTATGATCCAACATATCTTTACTTGAAAATGATTGAGGAATTTCCCTATATTCTTGGAGGGTTTCTCCTTGGGAGATCCATGTGTCTTTCCCTCAGGTTGAAGGTTGTACTTTCCCTTGCCCCCATTTTTTTCCATACCCCCAAACTCTATTTCTAAATTCCAACCCTCATGTTCTTATTGAATAAAAAATATGAATTCAAAAACCATTCAAAAATACTAATTGTTAAATCCATTTTGTATATTTTTTCTAAAATCATTTTAAAAATATTATTTAGAAACAAATTAATGTTTAAAAAAACTTATTTTTGAAAATTATTCATTTGTATTCATAAAATAATAAAATTGACTACTAAAAAATGTATCCCTTAAATGTTATTATCAAATCCCCCAAATCGTAGTTTAATGATTTAGACTTTTTATTTACATATTTGGGTGCTATTATTCAATTTCAATAATTACAAAATAACTTTTTGGTTTACTTTTTAATGATTTTGGTTATAACTCTTACATAATAAAACCATACATTATAAGTGGACAGTCCCACTCATTGTCTATTTTCCAATAAAGTAAAACATTTACAACGGAACCACTTTTCCTTTCATAACATATCTTCACAATTTTCAACATGACCTCATAATTTTCCCTACTCATCCTTAAAACTATATTATTTTTTTAAATGTGGAATGAGTAAACAAATATCATTATGGGAAATAAAAAGAATAAAATAAATCTCCTAGTCCACGAAGACCCATGGAAAAAATAATTATTCAAAAAAATATTTAGATCAAATAACCATTTTTTTACCTAATAAATCATCTTCTCATCCAAAATTATTTAATAAAACTTTTCATAATAAATAATATAAGTAAAAAGAATTAACATAATGGTTTATTTGGAATCCTAAAAAACAAATGGGCACTTCGTAGTATGTTTTTAATTTTCTCCTATTAAGAGAAGAGTATTCTTTATTTTAATAATAATCTCAATAAATCATAAAATTTAAATAAAAACCCATATATATCGTAATTGAAACATATATGTGACATAAGGAATAACTTCCACATCACCCTTACAAATTAAATAACCCCCATGGTTATATATAAAATCACCATTATGGTTACACATAAAATAACAATAATGGTTAAACATAAAATAACAACAATGGTAACATATAAAAGAACCATTTTGGTTACACTTTGAATAACTATCACAGTATATTTTCCTAATATATTAGGTGAAACCTAATCGGTAAACTCCATCCTTCTACAAAATGGATTATAGAACTATAATGGGGGGTCACCCCTCACATAAGTTATATCAACCTCCCTAGTGAGCTTTAATGGTATTTAACATATTATCTAAACTATAAGAAGAAAAAAAATCCCATAATTAACTCTAAATTCTCATATCATGAATAATAAAATTTATTCTTTTAATTTTATTCTTAATTAGTTTGAACTTTATTAATTCATATGGAAACACACTTTCAGATATCAAAATACCATTTTTAAAATCCCATTTTCATTACAAAAAATACTCAGAAAAGGGAAATTATTTCATGATTGAATAAAAAATTAAACCTTGTAAATAAATATAAAAACCAAATAATGTGTATTTAAAATTGAAAGGTCATTGTTTTCATATATTTTAAATTATAACATTCAATTTTTATTTTGTCAAGAATTTGAAAACATTTCATAACAAGATTTCTTTTGGAAAACATTGATTGAAAGATAAAAAACTATAAAGTCTCAGAATTTCCATGTAACATATTTATTATATATAGGAATTTTATGAGTTTGAAAAAATTTTATGGCATATGATTCCGTGGCCAGGAGTGCCCGGAATGATTCATCAAAGTTTTGTTAATCTTAAATAAACGTGGGTATGTTATTTTCCTAAAAATTTGGAATAACTCTTAATCGGTTACTCAGATCAGAAATCCAAGGGCACTGTTGCGCTTAGGATGGAGAGTTTACCCTAGGAGGTACCTAAGTTTAGTCGTCGTGGGCCTCGTTTGAGAAAACAAAAAATGGAATAACCGTAAATTAAAAAATTAAATAAAGTTATTTTATTTTTCAAATGCTTATAACTCAAGAACGATAACTCAGATTAAAAATCTGAGACGACCGTTGAACTCCTTATGGTATTATTTCTTTATAAAGATACTAACTTTGGCCAGCGCGGGCCACCAGAGAAAGTTAATTTTTGTTTGTAAATAAAATTATTAAGTGACAGTTTCTTTATTTTAAAATTAATAACTTTTAAACGGTAACTCGGATTGAAAATCCTAGAGTTCCATTGGGTTTGATGGGGGAGTGTTTCATCTAGGCAGAGCCTAACCTTGATTGGTGCAGGTCGAGGGTGCCTAATAATAATTTTTTGAACTTTTTATTGGTTACGTTCAGTAAACGCATTAGATGCTTCTTGTAACTATTGAAATGGTGCTCAGAATTGGATTATGAGGGCACTATCGAACTTACAGTGCCAGTATTCGTTATGGAAACCTTCACCTCGATGACAGTTGGTTGAGGGTGAAATTTATTTTTTGGGTTTTTTGTGGTAACAATAAAATAAAATAAACACATGTTTTATTTTATTTTATCTGATTTAACCACCCATGTGGATGTTGGAAATTGGGACCACCACAACATAACCTCCCATGAAAGGTTATGGTGGTGGGGAGCAACACACCTTAACCTCCCATGAGTTATGGTTGAGGGGACCACCTGAGTTTTATCTTTCATAATGGGGGAAAATAAATTTCCCAACTCCCTCAATTAATTTTATGTGTCAATGTATAATTAAATGATTTCAATTAATTTTATGTTTTAACATAAAATTAATTGAAATCAATTAATTTAGGTGTCAACATAAAATTAAAATCTAAGAATTAATTTTATGTGTTCACATAAAATTAACTCTTATCAATTGCATTGATGTTGGCTTTCCCCCTATTAAATTAAGTAACAACATCATTGGAATTTAGGAAGGTTCCTAATAAATGGACCGTCAAACATTTTAGGATAGTTACATAACTACTCCCCTCTCATATATATATGGATCTTGGGAGAAGGATTTGGGACAGCTTCACCCAACAACGAAGCACTCGTAATGTGACGTTACTCCCAACACAAAGAGGTTTATGCTCTCCGATGAAGAATTCTCCACCGACGAAGAATGTTGACCTCGACTTTGACGTTCTTCCTCAGGCCGTCCTTGGATGTATGAGGTCATCAACTATGATGAACCGCCGCACAAACTGACGATCGAGGAAAATGCCGCCGCCGCCGACGTCCATCTTTTCCCAACGATCTGTCTTTTTTCCCATGACTCTGTCGACGAACAACGAACAAGGTAAGGGGTTTATTTGAGTAATAATAAATTCCTTGTATTCTTATTCTATTTGGGAAAGAATTTTTGTGGAGTTTTTAAAATTTAATGTCCATCTTTCTTCTTACTTGATGAGATAAATACTACCACCATAAACACGGAGGGTGCGGGCCAAACCAGCATCGCCTGACCCCTCCACCGTATTTCTTTGATGTGTTCTTCGAAATGGTGGAAGGATAAAATTGTGACGAAGGAAACGACCATGCTACCTACGGCCTCCGCGAACCGCACCGCCCATGCGGCATTCCGGCGCCCCGGACGAACCACCTCTGCCAGCTGACCAACCACGAGCCGAGCCACGCCCCGGCCGTGCCGCACCCCGCCGACCGAACTGGCCCACGCCACCTGCTAGCCTAATCAGCCCACACTATAGCCGACTATCCAAAATTCCTGGCTCGTGTCACCTGCCAACTTCCTGAGCCACTGGATCGTGCCACCCAGGCCCCACCGGCCCGTGACCCCCCTCACGGCGCCCCGGCCGAGCTGGCCGTGCTCTCGTGGTGCACCGACCGAAACGACCCCTCACAATTCCCTTCTAGGGCAAGCTGCCCCAGGCTAGGCCGAGATTCCCTGCACCCTTGCAGCTCTTCGTTCCCTTGCGGTCCACTGGGCCAGGCCCAGCGGGCCTGGATGAACCCAACAGGCTGGCCCGCCCATACTTGGTCAGGCCGGCTGGGTCCGACCGAGTTGGACTGGACCCGGTCCCATTATGACCCTATATATTCTTTTGGCCATATCATTGTCACCGGACATCCATTTGACAAACCATCAACAGTTCTGGTAATCTTGGAGCATGGTGGTCCCTTTGAGTATACCCCACTTGAGTTTCAGGTTTACTTGAGATAAAGTCAGGTTAGATCGTGCACGAATCCAACCAGGCCCCTGGGACTAAAAGACATATAAATCACAGACTGTTAATTCGATTGACATGTAGTCGGTTGAGTTGAGAACCCTATGACATGGAGGACCTCTTGGATATTTCTTCGTGGAACTTCTTGGTTGTTGGAGCATCGACCAGTTTCTAGTGGTGTGGATCATCTGGAGACGAGCGGGCATTTGTGTGGGAACCTAGTAGCTGGTTGAGACTTGAAAACTACTGACGGATTGATTCGGAGTGAATTGACTAGCCCATTTGGGAGAACCTAGTTGTGGTGGCAGACCCATGGTGGAGGAGATCCTGGTTGTGGAGGCAGACCCACGGTACTCGACAGGAGGAGTACCTTTGTAGGCTCTGAGGGGGAGTGCCTAGTTTTGGTGGGAGACCCATGGTGGGGAGCCCCTATCTATGATGCAGCAGACCCACGGTACTCGACACGAGGTCTACCTCAGTAGTCCAATATTAGTTGGAAGTGCCTGGTTTCAGCGGCAGGCCCACTGTACTTGATAGAGGAGGAGTTCTCCAGCAAACGAGGGTTCGAAATGTTTTACGCCTATAATAAATCCTGGTTTGAGCCGAGTAAGTAAATTTTGTCTTTTCTTCGTTATTGAGATGGATTACTAGATTACTTAGGTATATGTATGGGAATATACTGAAGTAGGTTATCTGTTGATTTCATACTTTTTGGTTTGTCCTTGTTAGATTTTGTGAGACCTTGAGGGTCTCGGGGTCCCTACTGAGTATCACTATACTCACCCCTACACGGGCTATTCCCGCACCTCGTTGTGTTGGATGCAGAAGACAGACAATACTAATAGAGATTTAGTTTACCATGATTGGACAGTAACTGGAGGTTGACCATACAGCGTGTTGAGACACTGAGGAGATGGATGGGTGTGAAGTGCTGAGGAGGCTATCTGTACCTACCCATTAGGTATGAATCCCGGAGGATGGCCCAACAGCTGTTTTTTCCATTCTTCAATTTTACTTTTACTTCCAGTTCCTTTAGCATTATAGTTGGGCTAGTTTTTTCAGCCCCTTTTACTTTTCATCACCGTTTTGTTATACAGTTTACATAGTGTTTTGTATCCAGCTATGTGCTCTGTTGTGTGCGTTTACAAGATATAAAGTATATGCCTTCCCAGATTTAGGGAATTACACCTTGGTGGCTAGTCCCCAGCACCTATCCTTTGGATGGAGGGCATGGGGTAGTCATGGCATGGGCCCCGGGGGACGGGTCATGGAAAATATGTATCAGAGGAGTCAGTTCTACCACATAACATAGGACTCTGATCTTTTATGTGAAGCAATAGTGTTACGGGTAATGAGTGTCGTTTTTAGTTCAGGGAGTCCAGTGTTGGAGCGGTGGCCAACGTATCCATACACCAGGACCTTGACTTCTAATTTCCGACTCAGTGCGTGAAAACAGTGATTGCATGTGTGTTTCAAAAGTTTTCTTTATGTCAACTTAACCAGGTCATCTCATGAGGTATAACTTTTGATTGTGTTGCGTCTGTTTAGGATACCTCCACCCAGACAGCTATTTAGAGTACCAAGTGTTATAAGTACTGATAGCCTAATGAGCGAAAAGGCATCGGTGCAGGGCCCTTTCCTAGTAGAGGAACCACTTGAGGCACCGAAGGTACCATTACCAGTTGGGCCACTGATTCCACCAGCACCAGTAGTAGAGAGTTCACGCCTCTTGAGTGTGTTTCTCAAGTTCTAGCACCAGAGGCCACCCTAGTTCAGGGGAGAGACAGACCCACAAGTAGCTGAGGATTGGATGGAGGACGTGGTGAGATTATTCTGACATGTAGTGACACCAGCCGATCTCATGGTGATGCTTACCGGCAGCCTTCTACAGGCAGCAGTAGACAGATGGTGGAGCTTGATTCTTCAAGTCCACTGCGAGGTGACGCTTCACTGGGAAGACTTTGAGAGCCTGTTTCAGGCTTATTTTGTTCCACCAAATCATTGTAAAGTGTGCATTGAGAAGCAACATCATCTGTAGCAGCGTAGTATGAAAGTAGCTCAGTACCCAACGTGGTTCACTGAAATCTCACATTACAGCACCTATATGGTGCGAGACCCATTCTTGAGGGCTCGGACATTCGAGCAGGGTCTTTGGTGGGAGATTAGGGCATAGATGATCTCACATATCATCCCAACGTAGGAAGGGGTGTAAGAGAGAGAACTCTTAGTGGAGAGTTTCCTTGATGAGCAATCACCAGGAGCGAGTCCCACTACCAGTCATCATGTAGCTGAGTCTTCTGCAGCTGGATGTAGACAGTCATCATAGAGCTCGAAGAGGACGAGACCTATGGGTGGATGACCGCTTGATTCAGGATCAGTTGTGATGGGCACCCAAGGCAGAGGTAGACCTTCCAAGAGCGGCCAGTGTTACACATGCGGCGGGCAGAGTCAGATGGCTCGTGACTGTCTGACCTGCTATTTAGATGATCATCAGACGGTCGAAGGACCACCCAGGAAGAGACAAAGGTTCCATCGAGGATGACCACAGGAAGCTGGCGGACTTGTAACATGAGTTTGACATGCTGCTAGTAGTGAGTGAAGATTCGATATGTTTCGGCCACCACCACCAGGATGTCCGCCCTGGCCGCAGGGAGCAGGTGGAAAGGGGTGACCTTAGCTACAGGTAGTTGAAACCTATGACCATGGAGCTCCGGAGAAGATACGAGGTACAGTCTGTGTCTCTTCCACCATAGCTATAGTACTTATAGACATAGGTGCTACATATTCATTCATTTCCACTTCAGTCGTTCAAAGCTTAGAGATTCCGAAGAAGTCATTGGTTCGATCCTTATAGGTAGATACTTTTACATGAGCTAATTTGACGATTACGCACTAGTGCCAGGAGTGTGAGCTTACTCTAGGAGGTGAGAGCTTCGGCTGGGTTATCCTAGTGGCGGCGTCGAGGCCTTACATCATCATCATGGGTATGGACTGGTTATCTATAGTCTATGCACAAATTGACTGTATTAGGCACAAATTGTTGTGTGGCCGCATGGATGGGATATGGTTTACCATCACTGACATGAAGGAATCCTTTGTAGCGCATGATAGACTAACCTAGAGGACAATGCAGTAGATCACTCATCAGTTCGCTAGCCGTAACCTCATAGTTGTTTATGGGTAGAGTCTGAGATATCCTATAATGGTAGTCCAGTACGTAGATGTATTACTGATGATGTACCTTATCTACCTCATCATAGAGAGGTGGAATTTTACATTGGCCTATGCCCCAAGACGGCATCGATATCTATACCAGCATATCGGATGGCTCTCGTGGAGCTTATTGAGCTACGGGTGTAGCTGGAGGACTGAGAAAGAGTGTAATTTCATGCAGTCAAGAGATGAGACCCATGGGATCTAGTAATGATTAGAGGTATGGTCAATGTCTACTACTAGCTGCTGTATAAATATACATAGGTACCAATCATTCCTTCCTTCACGAATCGTGTCCAGGAACTAGAGATTCTAGTTAAACCATTGACTTACCCTCAATCTTGGAGATACATTTCAGAGAAGACTCGATAATCACACTTATGGTGATGGTGTGATATAACTCTAGAGGTGAGAGTTTCATTCGGAATCTTTTGGTGGCAGCGTTGAGGTCTTACGGGGTTAGTTTGGGTTTCGTCTTAACATTCATGGTTCACACTTAGATTAATTGTATTAGGAAAAGGGGTTGTGGTTTATCTAAAACGTTGAAATGGTGATTTACATGGTTGGAAAAAAGGAAAAACATGCATTATAGGTTATACTCATGCATAAGAGGGTGCAACTGATCACTCTTGAGTCGGCCAACCATACACTCGTGGCAGTAGAAGTTTCAGTGTTTAGTTTCCAATTGGAATATCTAGAGTTTCTCATGGACTATAACTCTGAGATGGTCTATACTCCTGAGAAGGGGAACATTGTAGACGATGCACTCATCAAGATATATAGTTTTTAGCTGATGAGTGAGGCAGTAGAGCAGCTAGCTGCGTCACAGATATCCTTTGTGGATAAGGATGGAGTAGCTTACCTCTAGTCCATGATTGTCATTCCCCAAATTCTTTAGAGAATTTGGGAGGCATAGCTTGAGACGTTGACTGTGAGGCCCGACATGCTCATATATCCTTAAGAAAATCTCCTGAAAGATTCTTAAAAGTGGGGACCATGTCATCATCTTTAGTGGATGTACCATTGTACCGGTGTCATGTCAAGAGGATGTGCTGAGAGTGTTTCATAATCCCCCTTTAGTGGTACATCTAAGAGTGGAGAGGATGTTCCAAGACCTTCGACGACAGCACTGCAGGCTGAGAATGAAGAAATAAATAGTAGAGTTTTTCTCTTGATGCATCACTTGTCCACAAGTGAAGGTAGAGCATCAGGTACCAGCAGGCTTGGTTAATCCTATACAGGTCTCAGAGTGGAAGTGGGATGGGATATCCATGGACTTCGTGACAGGTCATCCATATACATCTAGGATTCATGAATCGATTTCGGAGATCGTTGACCGACTCACCATGTCGGCCCACATCCTAATGATCAGAGGTCAGGGATCAGTAGAGATCATGGGACACCTCTATGTGTAGGAGATTGTGTGGCCACTTGGAGTACCCTTGATGATCTTTTCTGATTGTGATTCTGGATTTACTTCCCACCTATGGAAGGGGTTGCAAGAGACGTTCGGGTTGCAGCTTCATTTGAGTAGTTCATTTTATCTCTAGATGGAGACCTCTGGAGTATGAGGACGGAAACCATGTCTTTCTATGGTCCTCACCTCAATGAGGTTTACATAGATTTTGCTGAGGGGCCAAGTTGTCTCTGAGGTTCATCAGACCCTTTTAGGTCCTCACCAGAGTTGGTGAGGTGGAATACCACGTAGTTCATCCACCTTAGTTGCACCGGGTTCACGATGTCTTCCATGTATCCAATCTAAGGGGATACATGCACGACCCATACCATGTCAAAGTCCATGGCGAACTAGGAATCGATGATGGGGGAACTTTTACGGAGGTTCCAGTTGAGATTGAGGATCGAAAAGAGTGGGTCCTTCTGGGATGGTTCATACCTCTACTGCACGTTCATTGGCAACCTGGGAACCTCAAGAAGAGCACATGGGATCTGGAGTCTCAGATGCATGCTCAATACCCCCACTTGTTTACCTACATAGAAGTTGTGTCTTATAGGGATGTAGAGCCCTGAGGTGGGGAGAATTTAATGACCCAGAATTTCCATGTAATTTTTTTTATATATAGGACTTTTACGAGTCTGCGAACTCTGAAGGCGTGCGATTCTAAGGCCCGGAGTTCCCGGAATGATCCGACAATGTTTTTTAATCATAAATTAATGATCGTTAGCAATTTTCCGGAAAAAATAGAATAACTCATAAATAGTTACTCAGATCAGAAATCTGGGGGCACTGTTATGCTAAGGACGACAAGTTTACCCTAGGCGTGACTTAAGTTTAGTCAGCGCAGGCCTCCTGTGAGATGACCTGAAAATGGAATAACTGTTAATAAAATGATTAAGTAATGTTATTTTGTTTTTCTAATTCTTATAACTCACAAACGGTAACTATGATTAAAAACCTGGAACCACCTATGAACTCATGAGGGTATGCTTTCATTAAGTAGATACTTACTTTGGCCAGCGCGAGCCACCAGAAAACGTTAGTTTCCGGCCATAAATAAAATAATTAAGTGGCAATTATTTTATTGTAAAT
Organism: Viscum album; assembly: GCA_963277665.1. Taxonomy (NCBI): domain Eukaryota; kingdom Viridiplantae; phylum Streptophyta; class Magnoliopsida; order Santalales; family Viscaceae; genus Viscum; species Viscum album. Next base: position 1,415,882,170 of record OY728141.1, on the reverse strand, counting down.
TTTATAACTTCTAAATGGTAACTCTGACTGAAAATTATTGAGCACTGTTGGGTTTTTTGGGGCGTGTTTCACCATGAATGATCCTATCCTCAATTGGTGTAGGTCAAGGGTGCCTGGAAAAAAAATTCGGAACTTTTTTTCAGGTACGTTTAGTAAACGCATGAGCGGTGTCTTGTATCTTTTGAACTAGTGCTCTGAATTGGTATCTGAGGGCACCTTTGAACTCACAGCACTGGTATTCTTGTAAGGAAGTCTTCACCTCGATAGTAGTTGTTTGAGGGTGAAAGTTAGTTTTTTGGGTTTTTTGTGGAAACAATAAAATAAAATAAACACATGTTTTATTTTATTTTATTCATTTTAACCACCCATGTGAAAGTTTGAAGTGGGGCCAACACACCTTAACCTACCATGAAAGGTTATTGTGGTGGGGATCACCACACCTTAAACTCCCATGAGTTATGGTGGTGGGGACCACCCGAGCTTTATCCCTCATAATGGGGGGGGGGGCAGATCCTCTCAACTCCCTAAATTAGTTTTATGTGACAACATAAAATAAATGATTTCAATTAGTTTTATGTGTCAATATAAAATTGAATGCAATAAATTAATTTTATGTGTCAACATAATATTAAAAGTTATCAGTATATTTTATGTGTCAACTTAAAATTATATCCTATCAAGTGCTTTGATGTTGTCTTGCCCCTATTAAATTAAGTAACAATGTAGTTGAAATTCAAAAAGGTTCCTAAAAAATGAACCGTCATAAATTCCACATTCATTACATAGCTACTCCCATATAATATATATATGGAGCTTTGGTGGAGGATTTGGGAAAACATCACCAGCGACGAAGCGCTAGAAAAGGGACGCGACACCCACCACTTGGAGGTTTACACTATCCGACAAAAAACGCTCTACTAACAAAAAACGTCAAACTTGACTTAGAACTTCTTCCTCAGGACTTCCTCCAATGTAGGACATCTTCGACTATGATGAACTGATGCACAAAATGATGATCGAGGAAAATGTTGATGTCTCTGACATCCGTCTTTTCCCAACGATATGTCTTTTTTCCAGTGACTCCATCGGCAAACAACGAACAATGTAGGGGTCAATTTACGTAATAAAACATTCCTTGTATTCTTCATCAGCTTGGGAAATAATTGTTTCGGATGTTGTAAAATTTTATGTTCATCATTATTCTAACTTGATGAGCCAAATTCTACCACCATAAATGCTTAGGGGGCGGGCCAATCCAACCTACCCCAACCCCTGCGCCATTTTTCTTTGATGTGTTCTTCGAAAAGGAGGAAGGAGACAATGGCGATGAAGGCAACGGCTGCGCTAAACACGGCCTATGAGAACCGCACCTCCCCTATAGTGTTCCGGCACCCCGACCAAACCATATCCACCGGATGAACCACCCCGAGCTGAGCCACACCCCGGTCGTGCCTCACCCTGCCGACAGAACTGACTCGTACCACCCACCGGCTGAACCGACCCTCACCGCTGCTGGTTCTCCGAGCCGCTCGACTCATGATGTCCACTGACCTCCTAAGCCATCGGCTCACACCTCCCCATCCGAACCAGCCAACAGAACCCTCACAGTGCCTCGACCGAACTGAAACCTCGTGGTGCACTTCCTGGCCGAACCACCCAAGGTCGGGCCGAGCAGCCCTGCGCCCAGGCGGCTCTCCACGCCCACGCAGCCTGCTGGGCTGGGCCCAGCAGGCCGGGCCAAACCCAATGGGCTGGGTCAGACTAGACCTGGGCCCACTATGACCCTTTACTTTCTTTTGGCCGTATCATTGGCACTAGACATCCGTATGAAATCTATCATCAGTGGTCGTAATCCTGGAGTGTGATAGTCCCATTAAGTATATCCCACTTGACTATTGGGTATATTTGATATAAATTCAGGTTGGATCGTACATGAATCCCACCAGCCCCCCCCCCCCGGGACTAAAAGACTTATAACTCACAGACTAGGCGTTGAATGGGCGTGCCATAAGTTTTGTTGAAACACATATGATGTAGAAGACCTTTGGGTTATTTCTTTGTGGAACTTCGTGGAATTTGGAGCATAGACCATTATCTTTTGTAGCAGATCTTCCGGAGATGAGAAAGCATTTTCGAGGGAACCTAGTATCTAACTGACACTTTACGAATACTGATCGATTGACTTGGAGTGACTCGACTAGCCCAGTGGGGAGAACCTGGTTGTGGGGGAAAACCCAGGGCAAAGGAGTGCCTGGTTGTGGGGGCAGACCAGTTGTAATTGATAGGAGGAGCACCTCTGTAGGCCATGAGGGGGAGTGCCTGGTTGTGGTGGTAGAACCATGGTGGGGAGAGCCTCTGTGTGACGTCACAGACCCATGGTACTCGATAGGAGTAGTACCTCAGGAGTCCAAGGTTAGTCAGAAGCACCCGGTTTTGGTGGCAGGCCCACTATACTCGATAGAGGGGGACTTCTCCAGTAGTCCAGGGTTTAAAATGTTTTACCACAAGAATAAATCATAGTTTGATTTGTGTCAGTAACTTTTTTGTTTTCCTCATGATTTAGATGGATTACTTGATAACTCATGTATATGTATGGGCATATACTTAAGTGGGGTTATATTTTGATTTCATACTTTGTGGTTTATCCTTGTTGAATTTTCTGATACCTTGAGGGTCTCGGGGTCCCAGCTAAGTATCCTTATACTCACCCCTACACATGCTATGCTTGCACTACATTGTGTTGGACACAGACGACAGACAACGCTGACTGAGGCTAAGAGTACTAGGACAGGAAGGTAACTGGAGGTTGACCATATGGTGTGTTGGTACACAGAGGAGATGGACGGACGTGGATTGCTGAGGAGGCTATTTGTACCTACTCTTCAGGAAGGAATCTTGGAGGATGACCTTGCAGCTATTTTCCCTTTCTTCAGTAGTACTTGTACTTCCAGTTCCTTGTACTTTATAGTTGGGTTTGTTTTTCCGTCCCTATTTACATTTCATCACTCTTTTGTTATAAAATTTACTTAGTGTTTTCAGAACAATTGTGTGATCTTTTGTGTGAATTTACAGGTTATAAAGGCAACACCATCTATTTTTTAGAGAATTATGCCTTTGGTGCTGGTTTTTAGCCCATGGCCTCAAGAAGGTGGGCTTGGGGTAGTCACATCACTGGATCAGGGGGACGAGTCATGACAGAAACATAAAATTTAATTTTTTATAATTTTACTTTAATAATAATACGTCCATAAAATAATTTTTAAAAATATAGTCATGGAATATTTTTTTAAGGTAAACATTAAAAGGGTATTTTCAAAAGAATATAGCTTAACTTGATTCTAAATCGTCATGTATGTTCATTTTATTCATGAATAATAAATTGTGGTTAATTATTTGCATAAATGATAGATTTTTCAAGTTTATTATTCCATTTTTTATTTAATATCATTTCATATGCAATTATTTATTCATTTGAGTTCACCTTCAACATTATGACAATATTCGACTCATATGTCCAAAATGGCTTCGGTCGGTTGAATATGGTAAAAGTGGAAATGACCAAAACATATCAATAATAATAATCATGATATAATTATAATTTCTACACATAAATTTTACTTTTAAAACTATTTATATAATATGGTCATTAAAAATGAACTATGATACAATCACATAGATAGTAGACCATATGTACGGGGGAGCAGCGTTTACTATTTTTTGATGATCATTATAGAAAGAAGATAAGTATTATTTTTCAACAAAATAATGATAATAATATCATAAATCTCATATTAATTATTTTAATATACATATATTTATCATTCATGTGATGTGGTTATGAAAAACAAATCATATCACTTCGTGGACGTGAAAATCCACACGTACGCATAAACGACGTTATCATTTTTCAGTGAATGTAAAAGTACAGAAATAAATGATATTTTATCTTTTCATAATGATAAATATGTATTTAATATCATACATAGAAATTAATTCTATTAATATTACCAACTATTATAATTTGTGATGGAAAGTAACTTGAATCGGTCAGTGAGGCGATGGTCTGCCATACACACCAATGATGGGTTCCTTTCTCATTTGATAGTGGTTAGAGAAGGATATATGTTATGGAAAAAAAATATCCAAATATATGAAATATTCATTTTTTATTTTCACATAATTTTCAGATAAAATTTTATGGAGGTTGAATAAGAAATCATAAAAAAACCCTCAGTTAAGAGTTATACTACTTCTTCAGAAAATCTACATTGATGTACACCTTAAGACCCCTAAAGTTTGTATTGTGACCAAAATAAATCATCTAGAACATAGGTAGGTACGTTAATAATTAATTATTTAAGATGTATTCTAATAAAAAAGTATTTTTAAGTGTTCATAAATTATAATTAGTGGCTCCACTATATATGAGAGGGGAGAGTCACTTTTGAAATTTCATAAAATATTAAATTAATATATATTATTTTTTCATAAAAATGGTTCCAAATTTACTTTTTTTAGAATATAATATTATAATTAATATAAATAATACAATTAAATTAAATTTTTTCATGTTTTGATACCATTTTTACACATATCATTCAATTTGAACCCCTCGTTAACCCTTTTCACACTTACCGCAACAACAATATTTTTTACTAATTAATGGTAATGATAGTTACTATAAAAGGAAATATATTACCACAATAGAGTTAAGTTGATAATTTAAACTATATACTAATAATTATATAGTGTATTTTTATGAGTTTTCTATCAGGTAATAATATATTATTATCATAAACTATCAATAATGTCAATTTTAGATCTATTTATGTATTTTGACATTAATAACATCATTAGAATAAATGAAATTAGAATAATTTTCTGAATAAAACTTTAAAATGATATGTTTATTTATAAAATCATTGGATCACATTAATAATTTAAAATTATAGTAAAAATTATAATTGTTAGTATCATCTTTTTCATGCATTGAATAAAAAATGCATCAAGATATGTATGCATATAATGTAATCATTTAGTAACTATAAATTAAAAATAAATTACCAAAATAAAGATAAATAATTCATATTTACAATTTTTATTTATTACCAACCATATTGTTTATTTTACCCATGTAAAAAATATAATAGTTATCAAAAACATTAGTGTGGTAATTTAATCTTTTTTAATTTAATATAATACAAGTGATAATCCCATCAAATTGAAAAAATATCATTTAACCTAATCTTGGATTATTATGGATAAAAATTAATCATCAAATATAAATAATTCATGTGTTATTTCTATTTTATAATCCTTATAATTTTATTGTTAACATTAATTTCATGATTTACTAGTTACTATAGTAACAAAAATTAAAAATATTACTATTCATAATGACAAAAAATAAAATGGAAATATTTTACGTATTTGAACCTCATTATTTAAAGAATACAATATATTTTTTAAAGTTAAAAACATGGATGTGTTATAATTTAATTTAATATCAAACAGATAAAATGGGGAAAAACCCATTTTTTCCAAAAAGAGCCCTTTTGCATATAAAAGGTTATTATACTAGATTCAATTATAAAAATAATTTAAAATACTATAATTCAGTTATTTTAAAGTAAAAATAAATAATAATATTTAATGACTAATTCAGAATATTATTTTACATTGTAAATACATTAAAAAACATAGTTTCAATGAAATTTAGAACTTTCGCTATTCATTGAGAAATCAAATTTTTTACAAAAATTTCAAAATTTCACCATAGGATAATTTTGATACGATATTTTGAAAAATGTAATTTATTTTATCAAATTCCATTATTAAATTTTCAAAAAATTATTTATATTATTTTCATAATAAAAAAACTATCTTTTATGAAAACATTTCATTAAAGAATAAAATAGCAATACTTAAAATCGAGTGATTATTTCATATGTGTTAATAAATACATATGAATTTATTAAAACATTTATATATTTCAAAGTGTATTTAATAGTATTCATATGTTCTAATTTACTATCTTGGTTATAAATTTCATATTTAAATTATAGTATTTGGTTGTTCATTTTTTGCTTTGTTTTGCATATTTTGTATCTTATTAAACGTAGTATTCTTTTAGAAATATAAGGATATTACATTCTCTACATTTTAGGAAATTTAATCTTGATAATTTTAACTTTATTATGTAAATCAAATTTTTAGGTTTTAAAAAATTCTTATTGAAACCTCATATCGTGGAAAGGGTTAATAAAACATCCTCTTTAAAAAAGGAAAAGACAAATTCAAAGGCCATCTCTAGTAACACATAATTAGGATTCATGGATGGGAAAATTCATAGAAATTAGAAATATAGATATATAAGATAATCATAATATCTAAATAATGATTTAGAGTTATAGATACCATTGATCAAAATAAAGTCAGTGATCGTGAGAAATTCAATGACCACAAATCTATATTCCAAAAATATGTCAAAAAGACCATCGATTCATTTGAATTGAAAGTAATCCAATATCATTTTAAGATATTTTTCATAGAGTTTAGATATTCATTTAACATCTATAATAAATGAATAATGATGAATACAGATTTTATAAAGATAATTTGATTCGTTCATCAATTTCCACCACAATGTCATATTTTTCTCCAAACGAAGAGAAATCATGATGAATTTTTTTATTCATAATGTACTAGAATAAAATTATAATAGATTACCTAATTAAAAAAAATTATAACAATTTATCCCTCATATCTCTAGACATTAATAAAAACTGAAATGTTTAAAACATGATGAGATAATTCCAAAAATGAATAAACATTCATACTAGGTAAAAACACATCAATCACTAAAGACTAACCAAAGTTAAACATAGATGGGTTGATAAATAAATAACCTTATAATTATTCAAAATATTCATGACTATGGTTTAAGCCTAAATATTATAATTATTTTATCACACATTCTTCAAAAATAAATTTAATATTTTCCTCCAATCAACATAAAGTCATATACCCAAAAATGTAAATGTCATGTTCTTATAATATCTAAATTATTCTAATCATTTAAAGAAATAACCTAAATATCTATAAAAGAAAATTATTATCATATGTGATTTTAAAATATAATTAAATATTTAATCATAAAATAAAATCTCATATAATATGGTTTTCATTAATTAAATGAGGTTCCAAAAATAGTGAATTTATTATAAAGAAACAACAATATCTTAATCCCCAAATTAATTTTCAATCCCATGGTTATCTCAAGACCTCACGCAGACTAGTAGTCATCACTGTGCCCTTTTCTCCCTTCAATTTGGGGTTCAAGTTGCACACCCTTTCCAGATGTGTGGGTTTATCTCTCAGCTTTCATGTTTTACATTTACAAAAACTATATTAATATAATTCTAAAAAATTCACAAAAATATGATGAACATTTTAAAAAATAATCATAATCATAAATGCTCCTAAAACCCCTCAAGGTTATCAATCCCTTTAATCTTACGTCAATAAAATTAAGTAAAACTATTCATTATAAAACTTTTTCACATATCAAACTTAAGGGTTACGTGTACCTCATACTTTTACAAAAACTGTATAAATGTTTCCTAATATATTATTATAACATAAAACATCAATATGGGTGTCTAATCCTTTTTAATTATGATATACCACTATATCATAACTCCGGAATCCCTATATGTAGAAACAATAATCATTTAACATTGTTCGCTAACCATGATTTTCAATAATATTTCATAATAATTCCATCACACACAAAAATTAGATTCATTTCCTATGATTAAAAAAATTCAAAATATAATGTACATATAATCCATTAATTTAATATTTATGTTTTACTTTACTGGTATTCAAAAATAATATCATTAGTCATTACTAAAAATTCAACAATATGGTTCTTTTGATCCCATTCCTGAGATTTACCCCTAGGATATCATTTTTTATAATTATATGCTCCTTAAATTTAAAAAATTTAATGGATTCCTTGTGAAGAAATTTATTCCTCTTTATATTTTAAACATAATACTTCCTTTTTCCCAAGACTATTATTGGTTTTTTCACTCCATTGCCACATATGAAACATCATTCAATTATTTTAAGACATTATTCCTATGTGATTTTTCATACATTCTTGTAATATTACTCATTGAATATTATTAAAATTAGGAAATTTATAACATTAACTTCAAAAAGTTTTATTTTCTACCATATTTTCTGTGTAATACCACAGTAAATATCGATATATATTTACTTTTAAATAAACTCAATGTCTTTGATGGATTGTGATACATGCAACCACAATTCTAAAAGAACCGTAAAATAGATTATCATTATATCCAAGAAATTAAATTACTGGGTATCGATAAGAATAACTAAATTATGAAAATAATATGGTTTACAAATGAATAAATAAATTTATTGGATATAACTATATTTTAAATAAAAAAACCATTTTAAAGAAAAATAAATTCCATTCTGAATAAACAATTCTTCAAAAAAACAGTTTCGTCCTATTTTTCCAAATTTTGTTAAATTTGAATTTTGGATATTTTATAAAATTTATTTGAAAAAATTAAATTCATTTTTAATATCATCATGTAAAAACTAAATTCCAGTTTTTTTTTAAAAAATATTTGGTAAATATAATTTTTCCTTGAATAGTGAAAATTCTGATTTTATTAAACCTCCATTTCCTTTAAAAAATTTTCAAAGTAGAGTTCAATTTAAATTTTATTTAAATGTAAAATTTGATAAAGTTTAATATAATTAATCTAATTTAGTTAATTTTAACCAATTATATGTTAAATTTATTAAAACTACATTTATTATATATGAAAACATTTCATCACAAAACTATTTTTTCATTATAACAATGTATTTAATTTTACAACAAATTATGCCCCTTATGTGATTTTAATTTTAAAAATTGGATTCCATATTTAGATTTAGTATAATTAATACTATTTATTAATTTTACCATAATTTTTTGTTAAAACATATAGTGAAAACAATAAAAATTAATTATTGTGGTTAAGGATAAATATAATTTATGGGGGGGGGGGGGGGTTAAACGAAAAGATAAGGTTATGTTTTCGAATTAAACATGTGAAAATGATTATTTATTTACATATTTAGGCATTATACTATTTAAAAATTTTATATAATATCCTATATATTTATTTTTATTTATAATTAATTTATCATTTTAAATTTATTTGTAAAATTTCTATGTAATTTCTAAGAAGGTCTCATCTCCCATTTATAAAAGGACACCCTCTATCCAATCCTCTCCCCACATAAAGATATATTTTACCAAATAATTTCTAAAATACATTCTTTAAATACCTATATATTATATATATTCATTAGTTTCGTATTAAAATATATCTAGGAATGATTTATGTATAATCCTAAAGTGGTTGTTCATATAAGAAGTATAGTTCTTAACCATGAATTTTCATTCTATTTTTTTATTTAAATCATTAAAAAATCCAGAATCTATTATAAAATAATTTAATCAGTATCTAAGAGGTACTGATATTTTATTATGTTAATTTTATAACTTATATCCATCTCATTTTCCATTAAATTGGAAATAAAATTATTGCATGTGTGTATGGAGAACTACCGACTTGCGAACATATGTAATTAGTTTTCCATTAACACATCTCATGTATGGATATAATGATAGGTTTAATGTATATATATTATATTTTTGAGATAATTAATATTTATTAATTATAATATCACATCTACCTTCTTATCATATAATCCATCAGAAAATGATAATGTCACTATTGCATATGCATTGACTTCCACCTATATAAAGCGATGTGAAACAGTTTTAATTTTATATTGAAATGTATATTAATAATGATATATTGAAAACAATATATGATATATATGATATTATAATTTATTTAATTTAAAATATTTTAAAACCTTATTTCATTTCATCTTTCAAAAAAGTGAATGCTATATTCATGTGTTTGAAAGACTTGTTGTTTCCATGAACGTTGTAACTCATTTTTCTACCTGTAACTTTTATTGAACTTTTGGAATACATATATTAGGAATATATATCTATATATATCATGGGTAAAATTCATGATATTATCTAACAATGATCAAAGTATTAGAACCAAAATCATCGAACCAAAATATAAATGAAAAACAAAATTGGTTTTACTAAGAATATTAATATAAATAAATAATTTTTAATAAAATTGTGAAAATATGTTATTTGATAATCATATATTTTAAAATAAATTTGATTATGGTTATTTTATATATATTTTAAATAAATATATATTTATTATATGGGATTTTCATACACATGTGAATGAAATCAGCCCTTATGTAAGGGTTTCTCCTCTCACTTTTACCTTTGTGAGACAAATGCCATAATCACCACTTATTACTTTTCTGATCTATATATATACCCGTTATATATGTCATATAATGAATATATTGAAATTCATGGAATATAAAATATTTATTTAAAGTTATATCTTTTATGGGGCTTATGTTTTTAATGTAAATAATGTGGTATGGGTTTATTTTACAATCTCATCATTATTCATGACTGTTATGTTTTTTTCTTTGATATTTCTACATAAAACCCATTATATGTTATTATAAAGTAGTTATTCATTATATTTTAATGTTATTTTAAATATTTTCTCCCATTAAAACAAAAAAATATTTATAAAATGTTTTTAATAAAATCCACCCTTAATTTTCTCATCTGTCAAAAATAATTTTCCTTGAAGAAAATTATTTTCTAGAAATGATATTGCAAATGTTTTTAATAGTTTTCAATGATTTTTTTAATTATTATTTTCCCATGATTTTATATTTTATAAAATTATAAGGAATCATTATTTCATATTTTAAATTAGTCATTTTTTTACTTTGAATAGATCATGAGAATGAAAAATATGTTTTAAATTACTTGACATGATAACAATTTTCTGGTACTATGAAAATTCATTGTTTTGAATATTCTATTAAATATTCATTGATTATTTTCAAAACAATAATTTTTTATAAATTTTTTTGAAACTTTTAATATTTAAAATAGATTTACAATTTGAAATAATGGCATTTTATCCAAGAATGTTTTTTATAAAAAATTTATGTTATTTGTTCATTAACAACAAAAAACCCCTTATTTTACTCATGAAACATTGAGTATATGATGTAATTATTACAACCATGATATTTTTATAAATGGTTTGTGAACATTTTGACTAGGAATATAGTATTTTGATACATTTCATCATATTACTCTGGATGGTATATGATTATGTTTATTGAATAGAGAAATTATTGAGATTTTGTATGCAAGTCTTTTAATACAAATGATTACATTGATTATGTTTCTCTCATTTAATATGAGGATTGAATTAGACTTAATTAGGGAGTGGTGGGTCCCACTATAGCCTATCTATGCATCAGTATGTATGATGATACAAAATTTATTGGGTAATTGGATGAGGCCTTACACATTTATAAAATATCTCTTAGCATAAGGCCTTGATGATTTTTTTATTGTCTCTCATTATTCTTTCCCTTAATTTGAAATTAGTTATTAGAATCCATCTAATTAGTTTATTAATTAGAATATATAAATATGTATAATTTTCTATCTCATGTGATAATTTATATGGATTTATTTTGGTCTCCATATATTGCTTTCAAATTATTCTTCATGTTCTAGTGGTTGTTTAAATCGACAGCTTTTTTTGATATTTACCTTTATGTATTAATTATTCCTTATCCATTCATGATATCATTGGTTGTACACATACCCTTACTAAACATTGGATATCAACCCTTTCTTATGTACTCTTTCCCTAGGATTCCATAAAATATATTTTGATTGATTTTTAAGGATTTTATAAACTGAATAATAGTGTTCTCAATGAAAATTAAATGTTTTATTTTTATGACTTCAAATATAATTTTATATTCAAGTGCCTATATATTTTTATAAGTGTACTATACAATTTATTCATTCACCACATGATTCATTATATCTAGTTCCAATATAATAAAGGAACCAATTACTCTAGGTTAAAAGGGTCTGGGTATTTTCAGTTGTTATTAGGGGAATCTTGGTAGAAACCATGATAAGTAAATTTAGGAAACATAGATTTGAAAAAATTACCCTATAAAATAATTTGTGGATAAGTGTTAGAATATAATAAAATCTTAATGTTTTGGTGAGTTATATATTATATATATTTCCAAGAATTACATACCATTATAGATTCTACTAGAGGATATATACTGGGTGAATATATTCCTGAGGGTAATAAATTAAAAAAGGGATTATTGGGCTTTGACTCGATCATCAACTGGTGTATGAAAATAGGCCTTACTATACACATGTTTTGACACTCATGGGGGATATTATTGTAAAAATTTACACGTTAATTACCGGACATTATGAATGATTGTAAAATATATTTATCACATGATAATATCCTCAAAAGATACCCCATTTTTTTATGACAATTACTATGCATAAAATTTTCAAATTATTTTAACTATGTCGATAGTTTCAAAATTATAAATTATGATTCATAATGTTATGATATAATATAATTTATCCCATTATTTTGAAATGGTACCTAGTGGAATAAATGGATACAATCTCAATTCATAAAATCCATGTAGGTTTTCCCTCTTGGAAAATATAATGATGATAATGATGGTGCTAAAAAATTATAATTTTATTGGGGTAGATTAATCAAGTTATGCCTAAAAAATTTTCCCATATCGGTTATCCTTTTGATCCACAATGTTGTGTAATAATGTTATACATCTTCATGCATCAAAAAACATTATCATTTAATGGGACAACAAATCCATTTTCACATAATTAATGGATAAGATTCATAGAAATGATATTTTCCACTTCAGGTAATAATGAATGGGAGAAGGTTTTCATGGATGTTTATCATTTATTTAGGCTTATAGATTAGTAGTTTTAATTATTTCAAAACAAAAAGGATGAATAAAAATATAAAACAAGGAGTGGAATAATTTTAATGTATTGTTTTTGAAAAAATACTTCCCTCATGGGAAACGATTGGATATGGAGAGAAATTTCCTTAGTGTAAGATAAATGAATGTTGAAAAGGTTTTAAAATATTAATACCACTTCATAATTATAGAAAATACTGTTTTGAACTATGTATATAATACAAATAGAAAAAATGAATGATTCATTTATGGGCTTCTTAAAATCCTTTATTCATTTTCTATTTCATTACCCGATGCGGTTTCTTTTCACATTTACCTCATGTTACTACGTCAATAGTGGTCACCCAAACCTTCTCATCATATGAGGACAGATTATCATGTGTTATAATTAAATAGAATGAATAATAAAATTATTATATATTTAAAGGAAAGTAAGACACAGAAAGGTAGTTTGTGCAATCTATAAAAGGAAATACAACAAAATGGGAGAGAGGAATGCTGGAATTTATAGCTTCTATTAAATATGGAATAAAATTCCATGAAAATGTATGTTTGGAATGGGAGTTTTCTAAAATTATTGAAAAAATCTCCACCAGGGTTTTGATTAAAAGGGAGTGAAAGAATATTCTAATTTTTAATTTATTAACCATAAGGATATGGGAAAATGTGAAAATGGTCTTCCTATGCGTCAATGGAATTTTCCCCTGAAAAGGACAAGGGAGAAAGGATAATCTTATAAAATCACAAAATTTAATTCTAGTGTTCCAAATATTGTGATGATAGGTACTTTAATCATTTCCTCAAATTTAGAAAATGTTTTATTTCATTCTGGTTCTTTGAAAACTTATATATCTTTTATGATTTCTATGAAAATTATATATTTACCTAGAACCATAAGAAGAGATTTATTAGTAAATAATACTAGTGAAATTTTCCACTCAACAATGACATTTCGTTTAGTTCTCATTATGAAATATATACATTTCCAATTTTTTGAATTCATAATTAACGATATGGTTGATTTTGATATAATCCTATGTATGGACTGAAAAAAAAATATGTTGAAAATATTTATTGTAGTGGTATAGAATTTATGACCTATAAAAAAGATATGGAATTCCTTATCTTGAGAGGGGAGACATAATCATATAATTCATGACTATATTTAACCCTAATAGCTCTTATGAATGGGATTCTTGGGTAGGAATAGTATAAAAAATATATAGATAGAAAATCTGATATGAAAATTGAGGATGTACCTATTGTACAAGAATACATTTATGTATTTTTGTAGTAATTACATGGGAATCAACTAGGTTGTGAAGTAGATTCTCTAAATGATTTAATATATAATAAAAGTCATTATCAAGGACAAACTCATGAATATAAACTATAGAGTTTGTGGAGTGGAATAAACATCTAGAAGATTTTTGTGGTCAGGGATCTAGAGGACCTAGTGTTTCTCCCATTGTATCCTTTGGTATTTTCTATAAGAAGTAATATGGATATTTTTGTATTTTCATTGATTATAGTGAAATTAGTTCTGTCATAGTAAATAAAAAGTATCTTCTACCTCTCATTGACGAAATATTCAATCAACTTCAATGAGAAAAATATTTTTCTAATATTTTCCTTCATTATGGGAACATAAATTTTGAGTAAAGAAGGAAGATATTATATAGGCGACATTTCATTTTAAATATGGACATTATGATTTCACAATAATTCTATTTTTACTGACTAATTCACCCTCTCTATTAATTTATGTAATGAATAGAGTATTCGAGAAATATATTGATAATTTGTTTTGGTATTTATTGATGTTATATTGATGTACTATAACAAATATGAGGACCATCATGACAAATGATAATCATTATTGAGACTATTTAATGAATATAATTATATAATAAATTTAGTAAATTTGAATTCTGGATTCAAAATGTTTACTTTCATGGCCATATTAGTCCATAGACAGAATCTCAGTTGACCATATAAACACAATGGTATCCCGAGAATGTCATACACCAACCAACAATACCAAGTTACATATTTTAATTTGTTTCATAAGTTATTCTCAGAAATTTGTTAAAAACAATTCCCTATTGGATAAATAATTAACTAATATGAATCATAAAGGGGTTATGTTTCTTCTATATAAAGTAATATAATGAATTTTTTTAGTAATTGAAGATAATATTGGTAAATAATCCCTTTTTTAATCTGTCATCAGAAAATGATTGTTCTATAATATATTGTGAGGCATTGAAGAAAGAGGTTGGTTGTTTCCTTCTATATAATAATAAATTTATTTCATATACATCAAAGTAGTTATTAATTCAGGAACAAAACTATCAAACCCGTGATCTTGATTTGGAATTCGTAACATTTTCATTTATTATTTGGAGACATTATCTCTATAGTCAAAAGTGTGAAATATATATTGATCAAAAAAAGTTAAATACATCTTTTCATAGAAAGAGATCATTTTGAGGAAACTTTGATGGAATAAACTACTCAAGAACAATGATTTCTCAATACACTACCACCAAGGTAAGGAAACTAAGGTATAAGATGCATTAAACTAGAAATATCATGGAGACATGACCAAAATGAGGATTTTCAAGGCTCCTATGTTTATGTATTTCTTATTAATGGATGTAGGAATTATTAAAGAATGGGTGGAAATAATCCATTTTCAAATGATTTCCAAATCTTCGTTTTTGGAAAAGTAAAAAAATTATCAACATGATTTTGGGAACTATAAAATAAAAATTAAATCATTGAATGGTGGAAAACTAGAGGACTTCATTTTTGAATATGGGGTTCGTTAATTTATAAATACAATATGTGACCCATTTATACCTATGATGAAGATGGAATTTTTGGATGATTCTCATAGGTCAAATGTTTCCAGACTACCTCATAACACGAATATGAATAACTTATTGAAGGTATATTTTTTCTAGGATAATATGATGAATAGAATGGATAATTGTGAGTTAAGATTTTTGTTTTTTCAAAAGGTTAATTTTGAAAGAAAACATCCTTGAGGGTTCACGCAACATATTCCAATTACTATATGGAAATGGGATTTCATTACTATAGTCTTTTTCATTGGATTAAAAATTATTTATGTAAATAAGGATATGATATGGATTATTATATGACACCACATCAAATACACACATTTAAATTATATATGAGAAGATATACCTCTAGATAACCTTTCACTAATCTATATTAATGATGTTTTAAGACTTCATGGTGGTCCACTTTCAATTGGTTCGGATTGTATTCCATGATTTACATTGAAATTATTGAATATTCATTAGAAGTCTCTTGATACTAAGTTTCATTTGAGCACCAATTATCACTATAAAAATTAGAATGTCCTATTATACTATTAAAACATTATAAGACATTTTTTGGTCATTCTCTCTTGACATTAATGGTTTTTGGGATTAGTATTTACCATAGGTAGAGTTTTCCTATATAAAAATCATACATTCAATTATTAAAATGAGGTTTTATGAATCATTGTACAGAATGATATTTCATAATCCAACCTATTAAGATGAAGTTTGTGAAGATATATTTTAGGCCCATCACATATATAGGAGACAATATAAAAGGTAAATAATATTCAATCCCAAATCAAATCAAGTCAAAGTCAAAAAAGAGTTATGTCGATAACCAGAGAAATCATTTTGAATTTCAAGTGGGAGATCACGTTTTCATGGAAGTATCACCATTGAATGGTGTTATATAGTTAAATATTAATGGAATATTTAACGCCATGTAAATTAGAACATTTCCAATACTAGATATACTTTTAGTTATGGCCTACAATTTGTAAATTACACCCAGTCCCTTTAAAATTACATGATGTGTTCCATATATTATTGGTAAGGGAGTTCATTCACAAACCTAACACTTGTGCTCATATATAAATAAATAGAATTCGAACCTAGTATATATTACCATGAAGATAATTTAAAAATTATGAAAATTATATAACATCTTTTGAGGAATCATATGACCTGGTAAGTAAATTTACTTTGGTTATATCATGAGATTAAAGAGGTGATGTGGGAACCTGGGGATGTTATGATGAAAAAATACCGAAATATTTTCTTGAGGTGATATTCTTTAAATTTTAATGTAATTATTTTATAAGAGGTAAGAATGAATCATCCTAATAGTTTCTAAAATTTATTTCCTTTTAAATAAATTTAATCTCTTTGATATTCTCTGATACATGCAAACATGAGTCTAATAGAAATGTAAAATAGTATACCATTATAACATAATAATTAAATTGGATTTCATGAATATGACTACATAAATTATGAAAATTATATGTTTTAAAACTTAATAAATAATAAATTGGTTATAATTTTATTTTAACGATATAATAATCATTTGAAAGAAAAAGAAATATCATTCTGAAAAACTATACTTTTTAAAAAAAAAGACTCCATCATGTTTTTCATACTTATGTTAAAATTATTTTCCCCAATTTTATAAAATATATTTGAAAAAATTAAATTAATTTTATAAATAATAATTTCATTATTATATTAGAGATATTTATTTTTAATTATCAGAAAATATAATTTTTTGACGAATAGTAAAAATTAAATGTATTTCTCTTGAAAACACCCTTTTCCGTTAAAGCATTTAAAAAATTACATTTAAAAAAAATATTTTAAAACAAAATATAATTAATTAATTTTATAATTTATCTAATTTATCATATTATAATAAATTATATGTTTCATTCAAATATAATAAACTCATTGTACTTATGAAAATTTTTATTTGCCAAACTTTGTTTTCTTCGTCATGTTTTCAGGTTTAATTTAAAATTAAATTCTTCCACTTCTTTGATTTGAAATTTTAAAAATATATTACATATTATGAATTAAAATAAATAATATGAGGTAATAATTTCAACCTAATTTTTTGGTAATAATTAATTTTGAAGTCATAAAAAATTAATTACAATAGTTAAGGTTAAAACGAGTTTACTGGGGGGAGGGAGGGTTAAACCAAAAGATAAGTGTAAATTTATAAATTACACATTTTAAAATTCAATTTAATATACATATTTTAAACTAAACCTACAAAAAATTTGAATATAATTTTAAGTTTAATCATTTTTCATGGGAATGACTATCATTTTGTATTCATTAGGGAATTTTTTAGTAATTTACAAGAAAGACCCATCATCAATTATAAAAGGCGCCTCCTATTTTATAAACTCCACACATAAATATCCCTTAGTTCATCCAATAATTGGAAAAAATATATTTCTTGAATCCATCTTTTTAATCATAAAATCAATCTTGGAAGGTTTTAGGTAGAACACAAAAGAGGTTTTTCGAAGAAGATGTATAATTCTGAACCAAAAATTATCAATTTATTTATTCCTTTAAATTATAAAAATCTCCAGAAACTAATATAAAATAATAAAAATTGTGTATAGCATATTATTATATGTTATAATTACAATTTAATGACATATATTTATCTCCTCTATCATCAAATGGGAAATTAAACCATTGATCGTGTGTATGGCGGACTACCGCCTCATAAATAGATGTAATTCATTTTCCAGAACAACCTATTGTGGTAGGAGAAAATGATAGATTTAATAAATATATATTTTATTTATTAAATTTTTACATTTTTTAATTATGCTATCATATATAACTTCATTCCTTCCAATCTGTTGGAAAACTATAATATCGTTGTTGCATATGTGTGGATTACCCCCACCTCAAAGCATTGTGAACTATTCTTTGTTTTATTTTTTCCATGTATGGTAATAAGGATAGATTTAATGAATATATATAATATATATTATCTAATAATTGTTATTTAAATTTAAAATATTATTTACCTTTATTTCATTCCATTCGTAAAAAAATGAAGATAATGTTTATGCGTACATACCGTCTCCATGAACGTTGTAACTCATTTTTCTAACAATAAATTTAATGAACTATTATTAATGCATATATAATTAATATAAATTATATTTATATCATGGGTAAAAATATCGGTATTATGTATAAAATATCAAAGTATAAGGGCTGAAACTAATAAACCAAAATATATGTGAAAAAAAGCAATTATCTCCCACAATTGTCTTTTTAATAAAGAATTTTTATTAAATGTGAAATAAAAAGGATACAATAAGATAATATATGGTATGATATAGATTATTATTTTTATATAAAATATTTATAATAGATAAAAATTTATTTCACAATATTTTCAGACACATACAATAGAAATCAGACCTAATTTAATGGTTTCTTTACACAATTTTACTTTTGTGGGTCATATGCCTTCTTCAGTACATATTTATTTTTTGCGGCGTATATAATTACCATTTGATATGTTATATAATGAATAAATTTATATTAATGTCATTTAAATGTTTTATTTGAATTTATTTATTTTAGGGCGCTTATGATTCGAATGTTACTAAAGTGGTAAGGGTTTATTTCACATTATCATCATTATTTTTAATTATTATGTTTATGTTTCTACTGGGAGTATTATTTGATATTTATATATAAAACCCATTATATTTTTTTCTCAAAAATCTATTAAATAATAATTCTGTAATATTTACCCTTTTCACTATTTTGTATATAAAATGATTGAGAAAATGTTATTAAGAGAATCTGACCTTATTTCCCTCACCATTAGAAAATAATTTTTCTTCAAAATACATGTTTTCTAAATGAAATCATGAATGTTTTTAATATTACTATTTGATTTTGTAAAATAACGTTTATTGATTATTTTATTTTTTCAATAAAATTAAATAAAATTTTCTATCATTTAACAAATTAGGTACCATTTGAATTTCCACCAGAAATTCAAAAAGTGATATTTTTTAACTTTCTTGACATGAAAATAAATTCCTACTATCATGAAAATGCGTTGAATTTATTCTTCCTTTAAATTTTCCCTGACTATTTTTAATGAATTTGTTTCATAATATTTATGAAATTTTTAGTTTTTAAAAGTAATTTTCAATGTGAAAAAGTGTATTTTTAGAAGAGAATTTTTTAAGAAATTTTTTTTTTGTTATTTATTTTCATCAATTATAGAAAAAATTATTTTACTCATGACCTAATAAGGAAATGTTTATATGATACCATATTTATTATTTTTTCAGATGGTTTATGATCAATTTTATTGGGGATGTACTCTTTTGATACCTTCTGCTATATTACTTAGTATGTGTTATGATTATGTTTTTTGATTGGGGAAATTATTAACCCATCACATGATATTTATTCAATATGAATGATGATGTTGATTATGTTTCTAAAATTTCATATGAGGAACTCATTGGAGTTAGTATGTTATGGGTGTTCCCACTATATCCCCTCGATGCATCAGTAGGACTCATGAGATGAACTATCTTGATTAATTGGATGAGAAATAACCCATTTATATATGATATATTATCATGAGGCATTTATGGTATATTTATTATCTCTAGAATTATTCATTCCCTAATTATGAGATTAGTTTGTGATTTCGATGTGATTATTAAATTAGATTGAATATCCTTGGGTATGTTTCAAAGTCATGTTACTATTTATTAGAAATTATTTTGATCATCATTTATTCCTGACATATTATTATTCATGTTCAATATATTGATTAAATTCAATGTGTTTTAGTTTTAAGCTTTCAATATTGATTATTACTTATTTTTTCATGATATATTCCTGTAAAATCATACCCTTTCTGAGTATTATATCTCACCACATTCTTATATTTACTTCTCTATAGATTCTAGTAAATGTATTATGATTGATATAATATTATTTTATGAAGGGAATAATTTTGTTTTCAATGAAAATACAATTTTTTATTTGTAAATTTTCACATGAAATTGGATAATCAAGTATGATTCTATTTTTCAAATACTACAATACTATTCATTCTTTCAGGATGTGATTCCTTTTATCCAGTTATAATGTTATAATATAACCATTTCCTCAAGGATACTATGGTTGGCATCTTTACATGATGATTTTGGAATGTCACATATGTTCTGGTTGATAATAATAACTTATTATATATGGTTAAGAATAATCAAAAGTTCTTTCACTAAATCTCCCATTTTGTTTCATTTCTTATTCATACAACCACCAAATTTTCCTTCACATCTATTTCTACTCTTCTTCCTACTATATCCATCCATTTTCTAAACTAAAATTTGTAGAGTGAGAATATCAATAGAAGATCATTAAAACATTTTATATGGATGATAAATATTGATGTATCCTTGACCATAATATCTTAAACTAATTTAAATTTATACAAAAAAATCATACATTTATCTAACATACTATCCTTTTGGGTTATAGGGGACATTTAACCTGTGTTATAATAACAATCTAACCTCTAAACTTATTTAAACCTTGTTATGATACCAACAATAAGGTGATGACCTTATACATAACATATTCTATTGATATTAAACTAGAATTCACATTCTTTAATTTAAAAGTTTCTTTTAGGTTTAAAGGTTTATATATTTATGTCATAAATTTTCTATAACAAACCCATACATTTCACATGGAATGTTCTACTCAGTATCCATTTTTTCATAAAAAAAAATATTTAAAAAGGAACACATTTTATTTTAATGAAATATCTTCACAATTTTCATCTTGAACTCATAATTATCCCTAATAATCCTTTATATCCATTGAAAAACTTTTTAAAAAGTGTTATGAGAAAAACAATATCAATAACATACTTAAAATAAAGAAAAGAAACATGTCATTCTATGAATACTCATGAAAATTATCCTTTATAAATTTAAAATTTGGGATTAGATAATAATTTTCATACTCAAGAAATTAATTTCTCATACCATATATTTTCATAAAACATTTCATAAGAATTATAGCATTAAAAATATAACACTTAATGGATACTTTGTAATCCTAAAAAATAACACATTTAAAAATTTTCACAAAGTCATATTTTCACCATTAAGAAGTGACATATAATTATTTTTAAAATATGCTCATTTTAATCATAATATTTCATAATAACCAATATAATCCATAAATAATACATATATGAAACTTGTGGAATCATTTTTATAACGCTTTTTAAATGAATAACCACCACATTTATAAATAAAATAATCCTCATGGTTATACATAAAATTACCGTCACAGATACACATAAAATAACTATCATAGTTACACATAAAATACCAATCATAGTTACACTTGAAATAACTATCATATAACATTCCCCTAATCTCTTCATAGAATCCTAATTGGTTAACTCTTTCCCTTTAACCAAATTATTGGAGGGCTATAATAGGGTTTACATGTCATATTAGTTGTATCAGGCTCACCTGTGAGCTATAATGGGTCTCATCCTATCATATAAGATGTATATAGATCAACTGTTCATCGTATTTAATATTACATTACTATACCATGATTAAAACAACTTTATTCATTAAACTTTTATTATTAAATCATCTAAATCCTCTTTCAAACCTATATGAAAAACACTCTTAGATTTCAAAAATCCCATTTAAAAAACAATTTTCAATAAAATAATATCAAAAAATTGAAAATAGTATTTTCAAATAATAAATCAAGAAATAATGTAAGTAAATCAAAAAATTGAATAAAAAGTCTGGAAGTGGTAAAATTCATTTTCACCTTATACATTAAAATAGAACCTTACTTTTGTCTTTTTTAAAGAATGTAAGAAACATTCTGTAAGAATATTCATTCTGAAACCCTTGGAAAGAAATTCAAAGATTCCCAAATTTCCTTTATACTAATTTATTTACATTAATATACATCCATAATATAAATTAAAAAAATATGGACCTGGATGGAAGCATGTTTACTGGAAACATTAAATGAGGATTTTTAAATGAAATTACATTACCTTGAGTCTGAATCATCAGATGAATTCTTTTTCTTCATATATAAAAATTTATGTTTATTATTTACTTATATGAGAAAAATTTTAAGGTTTATTATTCCCTTTATTTCACTTTTAACAATGACATATAATTTTTTTTAATTATTTGAGTTCACGTAAGACACATTGATAAAATTCGTCTAATATGTCCAAAATTGATTCGATAGGTTGACTATGGTCAAATGGGTCATTACTCCACTATATATAAAATATTAATCACCACATAATAATCATTTTATATATAAATTATAATTTTATAACCAATTATAAAAAATGAATTATAAAAATGAACTATGTTATAATCCTGTAGAGAGTAGGTCGTATGTATCCCTTAGTAACATTTCAATTTTTAAATGATCATTATGGAAGTAAGGTAATTAATATTTTAACCTTATAAAATGATAATAATATCAAAAATATCTAATATATTCTTTAAATATACTTATATATACTTATCATACATTTTATGTGGTGATGAAAAATAAATTACATCGGTCTATGGAGATGGTAGTCTACACGTACACAAGAACGACGTTATCATTTTTATGTTAATATAAAGGAAAGAAAGTAATTGATATATTCTATTTTAATAATTATAAATATATCATTAATATAATGTATAATTTAATTCCATCATTAAAACAATCAATGAGTGGTGATGATGGAAATCAAATTATTTTAGTCCATGAGGTGGTAGTCTACCACAAACATGAATGACATAGTAATGATAAAAAAGGATTTGGGAAGATATTGTATAATCCAAATGGGATTTTAAGTGGGTATAAATTAGAAATTTTGGGTAACTTTTATAATGATGATGCACCTGAATCCAACCAAAAAATAAATTTTAGGCATGCGTGGATCATAATTGGGCCATTGTCTTTTGTTTTAACCATCGTTATCTGTTTTAACACTAACCTTGACAAAAATGTCTTTTTATTATTTGAGGGTAATAATAGTTTCTATAAAAGGAAAACTGGTCCGTTAATAGACTATGTTTTATAATTTAAATCATACCATATTCAAATGGACAAATATAGAATTTTTATTGCTTTTATATCATTTAATAAAATTTTATTTTCATAAAATGGCAATAATTTCAGCATTATAACTATTTATTTACTTTACATTTTATAACATAAATACAACAAATGAAATTAAAATAAAAACATTTAATAAATTACTAAAATTTTATGATTATCTTGAAAAATCGTGTATTGCATTAATTCTTTCAAAATATTATACTTTTAATATTTTTCATGTCATTTATTATATTTTTCCATTAATTTTATAAATATTTCATTAGTGTTATGTAAGATTTTACGGTAAATATTTCATCAATAAAAATGTGAAAGAAATTTCCAGGATGAAGATAATTCATATATATTTCAAATTACTATTTTATAACCTAAAATGAACTCTTTTTATCACCCTGATTGAAATATTATTTTTATTAAAAACAAGAGTGGAACATTTTTTACTTTTCCTTAAGTAAGACATTATGAAAGTCATAATTCCTTAAAAATGGAAAACCATTTATATAATTGAACCTTTGATGATTATGTATGAAATAGACTCATATAATAAAATTTTGAAAATTGTTATGATCATTTTATAGTCCTTGTTATTTTTATTCAAACTTTAATAACAAGGTATACCCTTCAATGTAATAAAAAAAATTACATTAGTTACTATTCATATTAACCAAAAATAAAGGCAAATTATTTAATAATTTATTCCCTCCTTATTTATAATATTAAATAATTTTTTAAAAAATAAAAATAGTGATGTTGAATAATATAATTTCAATTCAAACTGGAAATGCGGTGAAAATAAGTTTTATGAAGAAGTGCCTTTTTAGATATAAAATGTGATTATATTGAATTAAAGTATAAAATTATTTTCAAACATCATAATTGGATCATATTTAATCATAAAGAACTAATTAAATTTTAAAAATAATCCCATATAGAAGTTTACTTTGTAAATAATTATAAATAAAGCACCATTTTGAAAAATAATAGTATTTTTACTATTAATTGGAAAGTCAATTGTTTCAAAGAAATTTAAAAATATAACTACAAGTTAATATTCATATACTAATTTTAGAATTGATATTTTTTTAAAATTAAATTTCAAAATGATCCATAAATTAATTATATTATTCACTCAATAAGAACCCATTTTTGAAGCAAACCGAACTTATAAAAATAAGATCGAACTATCAAATATTTAATGCTTATTTCCCCCGAATTAATCAATATATTTGTATATATTATATCCTTTACATATATTTCCAAAAGTAGTTAATCTGATTTATAACCACCAATTAATAGTTTTCTTTTGATGGATACATTTTAATTATAATACCTAATTATTGATTTATGTTATATACTATGTATTTTTTATGCTATCGAGAAGTGAATTATTTTAAAAATATCTGTATGTTATAAATAGAATCATAATTGTAGTAATGTTTGATTTATTAAAAAAATTAAAATATAAAAATGAACTACCCTGATTAAAATTCCAATTTCATCCAATCTGAGTGTTTCTATGGGGAATTAAAACTCTAAATGGAAAATAATTCAACTCATTATTTTCTAAAAGAATAAGTGAATGATTAATTTTATTTTTTCTATTAAATAACTCAATTACCACTCATTCATTCCATTCATATATTTCAATTCATTATCAATGATTATGTAATAAAAAATCTACCTTAATTTAATTGTTTTATCCCATCCCTAAAGGTAAAAATATAATAGAGTTGTTCTAATACATCGACGTCATGTCATTTTCTAAATCAACGCAAAACATATTGAATATCCACTTTGTAAAGAAAAATATCCCAATAATTCATGATGGATTTGAAATAATCCAATGATTCTGATGCTATGGGTAGGTATTTTTTATGATAAAAATATTTAATTATGGAAAAGGAGGGTTGTTATTAAATATATTGAATGATAATAAATAGTTAATTACAATGATAATATCCTCTCAAAAATATCAACCCACATAACCAAACTCAAAGTAGACTCATAAATATAACATGAAGTGTAATAAAGGTCAGAGCCACTTTTTTTCTTTTTTCTTTTTTATAATTTGGAAAAGTCACACATCCACCACCCAACCCCAAATGATCAAGATCTTTGGTCAAGAAATATTGATTTTTGACCCTCCTAATATAACCACTTTTTTGTTTTTTATAATATTCATTCCTTCTTATTAATTTCATAATAGGGTTAAAAAATGAATTGTTAGGAATGATAAGTTCATAATCCTCCAACATACCCTAGTAATCACCTCAAATATCTCTTTATAATAAAACACATCCATATTCCACCAACCATATTCCACTATAAGCACCCTCTACCACAAAATTATTCAATTGAATATCACATAAAACACTAAAATATAATTATAAAATGATATGATTATCCAGTAAGATGGAAGATTAATAACATGGATATTCATATATTCCAAGGGATTAAATAATTATAAATGTCATGGTGGGTGCATATATAAACGTCTTAAACAACATTTTTTAAATCTTATTAACTGTGAATTTTTATAAACATTGTTTTGAAAATAAGAAAATAATGTTTCAAAATAAAATATTCTCATGTTTCTCTTAAGAAATGTGATCAAAATATAATGGTAAAATTTAGTCTTATAAATTCTCTTATAAAATGGAACACGTGATTGGGAAAATCACTCATTCAAATTCACAATCATAAAAAACCAATTAAAACAAATTTTAGAAATTTAATGCATAGAAATCCATTTTAATGTTTCATTTAAAAAAATAAAAAAATTCAAATAATCATGAATTTACAAATCCATTTCCCATGTTTATATTATCTAATTCAACCCCCCCCCCATTTCAATCAATCATCATTTTTAACAATGATATCTAAATTATTTCATTATGGTCATCCTGATTTTACATAGTCTCTTACACTAAAATGTGTACAAGACAAACATGGGATTGGATCATTCTCAATTAAAACAAGAAAAATAATAATAGAAAACTATGGTAGTGAAAATGTAGTAAATTTAAAATTAAACCCCCTTTCCTCTTGAATCTTTTTATTTTTCTTCTTGATTACTGCTCCTATTCCCTTATCCTATTATTTATTCCATCATGGAACTAAAAATAAAATAAACATTTATCAAATTACATTCCAAATTTTGAATTGAGCTAAAAATAGTGATATAATGTGAATCATACCTCATAATTTCTACGAAGCCATTAAAAAATGTGGTTGCCTCCAAGAATTGTTTTTATTTAGGTTGTTAATCACAATGTTACCTATTTTTTCCTCATGTGATGTTGAATTGAGAAGCGTTTAACTAGATCAGATCAATAAAAGGTTTTGGTTTAGATCTATCCATATTGAGGGGTCCTCCTCCTTACTCTAAACACAAATTAATTCTTCATTGTGTTATAGCCTTTCCACCTCCATCTGGAAAATCTACCAATACATAGTTTAGCAAGAGAAATAAAAATCTAGGTTATGAACCATCCAAAATTATTTTCCCACTTCAATCATGACTGTTCTAGATATTCAATATTCATTAGTGATCTTATCTTTTACCTTTATTTTTTCCATTAAAAATTTTATTCATTTTATTAAGTCTATATCGTAGATAAATCTTACATATCAACAATTAAAACAATATCATTAACTTCTTTTTTTATATCCACATCTATCTCATTATAATTTTTATCCAAATTTTCAATAGAAGGTGGATATTAATCTTCAATTACATATCACAAACCCTTAAAATCACCACCCCACTTTATACATCAATTAATTATATCGTAGAATCAAGGAATGGTCTTTATATAAATATGTGTGTATTTTAATTATCTATTCCCAATACATGGAAATCAATAAGTATGTATAATTTATTTACTTTGACTATCAAATCATTAAGAAACCATCATGAAGAGCTTAGTATTATGGTAAAAAAAAGTTTTATAACTCAATTGGGATATATATATTCCAATATCATGATCTTGAATGTAGAGTATGACATGATAGTCACATCATCTCCTATATAAAAAAATTATTTAGTAAGTACCCATGTCTATATGAGCTAAACATTTAATAATGAATTGGAATTTTTGATTACTAATTGTGTTTAATATTGATATGATATTTAGATTAAAATTTCAAGAGTTGGAATGTTCTAAAGTTATATATTTAGATGTGGTTTGAGGATCTGATGGTATCATAGGTTTTTATGTGGAAATCAAGAGCTTCAGGTTATGATTCATTGTTTTTTTATTTCCACATAGGTAGCATAGTTTAGAGCACATGGTTTAGTGGAAAGAATACGATACCCTAAACATCTATAAATTTTTTCTTCAACTTCTTCTGAACATATATTTAATTCATTGTTAGAGAATAGTTAATGTCAAACCATGTAAGGTTTCGTAGGGAATATTTATGATGTTTTAGACTAGTTTCCAAGACACTCATATGGTT
This sequence comes from Viscum album, assembly GCA_963277665.1. NCBI lineage: Eukaryota > Viridiplantae > Streptophyta > Magnoliopsida > Santalales > Viscaceae > Viscum > Viscum album. The sequence goes on along the minus strand of OY728141.1, from coordinate 1,415,853,635 downwards.
GGTGAATGGTTTTGTAAACTCTTAAACCAAGTTATATGAGGTGGATGGTTTTGAGTAACTTCCAAAAACATTATTGGTTCATGGTTTGGAAACCCATGTGCCTAAACCATATGACTCATTATATATGAAATCATATCACTTGTACCCTCTATAATTATTATTTGGGGATCTCTGTATTCTCATTCTATTCATGCCATATGGCCTAGGGGGTTCCTCCCCCCTTCTTTCTCCTCCCCCCACCCTTGATATGGGATACCTTCAAATATGATTTTCCAATGAATAGAGAATCTAATTTAACTTGTGGTATCCTCTATTGTCCCCCTCTGTTTTGTTAATTTTCTTCTTCTTGGTTAAGTAATTTCTTACGTATTCCCAGAAATCATGGAGGAATCATCCGACCATCATGTATATTTTTTACTGCTTACATAGAGGGTACCCAGAGATGATGTATTCACTTCTTCAAGTGATTTTTCATTGAGTTATTTCACTTATGTTAATTTTTTATTATTTAATGCTTAAATTTAATTTCTATTCATGTTTTTTTCTACCTCTAGTGAAGGATTTTGATCGGTTTGAGGATGAGTGTATGTCATTGGTCATTGGAGAGTAGTAGGTCATGGTTCTGGTGTGATGTGATCAACCAGTGAGCTTTTGGAAATTATTCCGATTTAATTTAAAACATAAATTTTTTTATAACTAAATAAATAATTAAAAAAATTTATAAATATTTAATTTTGTCTGTTTGGATTTGATATAGGACCTTGGGTCTTTTGGAAAATGGATATATGAGCTGGGTGATCCTCATTGGGATTTTTAAATTGACTTTAAAAGTGGTTACAATTTGGTATAAGTTTGGTAGTCCATATAATTATCCCCTTTGGTATTATGAATTTATTTATATTCATGTGGTTTGTATTATCCCACCACATAATTCAGTGATAGCCTTTAAAAAAATATTGATGATGTTTACTAAAAACTAAATTCTAAGATGAATTACACAAGGTACTGAGGGCCCTAATAAACCATCGTGTACTAGATAGACATCTCAACCAGTATTTTCCAAGAGGTTTACATGAATATAGAACCATAGGATATGAGAACCCCTAAGGGTTGATGACATGGGATACATGGACATGTGGGTGGCTATGAGAGATACCCTATAGTGATAGGAAGACGGGTTAGGTGTTGGGCGGAGCTAGGACTCCTTAGAAGGGGGTTGAAATTTAGACCATCTCTATAGTGTGACTTGACATAGTAGATGATAGGGAATAAATTTGACCTAAAGAGTCCTTGATAGATTCCCCTATTACTTATGATCCATGTGAGAGGTTGGACATGGAAATAGGTAGAGCTGATTCTAGCTATCACATTTGATCATGTACCAACAGCATGAGCCTAATGGGTGGTGGGGAAAGTTGATGGGTTAAAGCATTCTAAAAACCTACTTTGTATTTATACTTTCCCTTTTTTACAATTGATAAAAATATGAGTTCCAAAATATGTTTCTTGGGACCCATCAATAGGGCTTGATGAGACATTAATGTACTATTAGGGATGCTCAAAGGTGCTTCTTATGATATATATTTTAAAAATTGTGTTTAATGATGTGATGAATCATGGACTATGATGTCACTATAGATTCCTAGATCCACTTTGGATCTAAATGTTGATCCTTTTGAAGAATGCACTGTTAACTATTTTTTGACCTTAGGTATTTATGGGATTCTTTAGATGTGTTGGGTACCTTGGATGACTAGCATTTATATGATCCAACTGCACAATCTTGGGGTTTTATTATGATAAATTGTATTATGAAATGTTTCATTGGTCATCCCAAGTAACAAACTAGTTGAGACCATTTACACTACATGTTTCAGAATGTGATACCCAGGGTGCATGGGTTTTTGATATTTGGCATGTTTGCATTGAGTATTTTCTAATGCATTGGTTTCTGGGGATTATGGGAATTTACCTCAATCCATTATTTATACCTAGATTTTTTCTAAATGTATATGACACTTGAGATCCAGTCATTGACCCATTCTTGATGATCAGTTGGTCATTTGAGCATATGATTCATGGATTAAATGGTCACTCTTGGATACATAGTTAACATGGTTGGGATGATATCATTATTTACTCATAGACAACCAAAAACAAGAAAATTAATTCTTGTGAAATTATGCACATGTAACTAAGAATAAGAATAAGATATTGGTGATGTGTTTGGAATTGGTATGCCTGATAAATTATGATTGGAGTGGTAACCATGATGTTATCAAAGACACCCCAAAATGAGGAAAAGGAGGTAGTATGGTTGATATTTAATTATTTTTTAGTTTATTTATTAAATATAGGTATGAATTTAACCTGAACTTAAAATATAAATATTTATCATCTATGGTACTCTGAAAATCATTCCATTCCATGTTATGTAATCACACCCAACATGGATTGCCAAGGGACTCTGGTACCTGAAAATAAATCCCAATTTCTATAGGCACATTTTGATAAATGGTTTGGTATGAAATTGATGATAAATCTAAACATCATAAGTCAGTTTAGAGACTATATATTAGGAATGTCTTAGAGATTTATTTGAGTCTGTTGTAATTTTATATTTATTTCTCTATTCTTTTATACTATCTTTATTTGTGTATGTAACCAGATCTGTGTGAAATCATTACTGTTTGTCTATACAAATTCCACATGAAATTTTCTTACTGATTGGATTGTTTTATTTTTCATCTAATATCTAAAGACAATATTTTATTTATGTTAATTGGTTATACTTTTTGTACCATTAACTCTTATATGACGGTTATGGCCTCCCCACTGTCCCTCCCTATACCCCTACTGCAAGTCAACTTCCTCTAGCATTTTAAGAGATGATGATGAGGGATTTTGGTGAAATAGGCCAAGGAAAGAGTCAAGTGACATCTGAGCTAGAGTGTTAAAAAGTGGAATCAGAGAAATCATTTTATTTTATCTTACTATTTGTCACATGGTATCCACGGGGTATAGGAATATGATGGATCCCAAGATGGATATTAGAAAATCATATCAAAAACACATGACCTGGTAAGATTTCTAGGTTACTTGGTTTGGGATTAATATTCCATATGTTATATGTTAAGGATTTATATGATTTCCAAATTGAGTGACTGATGTGGATGTGTGAGGTTCTTTATTTATTATGTTTTCATCTCTTGATCAATTTACCATTGATCGATATTCATGAATTGTATTGGCACATATGACTCACATGTCATATAAGCCTTATAGTGTATTATTTTTTCCTTATAATTAAATGGTGGAATTTTACTTAGCTAGTATGGTTTTTATATTTATAATTCCTTAAAATTATAGTTCATTTGAATCTATTACATTATACTCATGATGATAGTGATGATGTAGTCCCTTGGTGAATGGGACATATAGTGACCCTAGTGAATCGGTATAGCACATGGATCCTATGAATTGGATCCCCTGTGGGTTTCAGTTTTTCATGGTTAGTTTTTAATGTAAATATTTACATCCTATATTGAATTTTATCATATATATATGAAATAAACTCTGCTTAAATGGACTATGTGATGGTGTTTCCCTTGAAACAGGTCATCTAGGATGATACCATAATGTATGTGTTTACCAATGAAGTTATGATTCTTATTGTGGTAGTTTAGTGTATAGATGACCAGTGATAATTAATTACCAAATCAAATGTTAACTTAATACAAGGTTCGTGAAATAATTATACATGATACCCTATAGTGGTATTTAGAATTTTTATGTCATGATTTTATGAGATGAGTTCTTGCATGACAACCTATGGGTTGTGAAACATATGATATTTGACATTAGGGATAGGTGGGAAGACTTATAAGCCCTTAAATATGACTTATACACTAGATAGTCAGTTGTTGATGTGATCAAGGGTGATCAATTAGAGGGGTTCTCTTAATTTGGTGGTTTTGTTTGAGGTGGAATCATAAATAGTGGTTTCAGGTTATTATACATTTTCATGAGAGGTTCTCGGGATTTTTTACCTAAGATGATTGATGTCTTTGGTTTTTTAGGATTCACCATGATTTCTTAGGTACTGATACCAGCTACGATATGTTGGAAAAGTGTGATACCTAGCCCCTTTTTTTGATTTCTATAATAGATTTTTGAGGATGCGAATAGGTTCATTTGACCGGAACAATGTTAGGTGGTGGCTATACATGTCATTGTATTAATGAACTAACATGAATTTTTGTACAGTCAATGTTTATAGAACTCCATCGTTGTTCAGATTTGTGTGACATGTACAAAAATGAGTTTTTAATTTGATCAATTATTATAGGCTTATACACCTACTATGTTGTATGATAATGAAATGGTACATTGTAGTTGCATTTGGTTCACAATAAAATTTTAAATTGGATGGAGGATATGTATGAGTTCAGGATAGATGGAGTTAGTTAAATGATTACAGGATCGATCACCCAATGTTTTATGATGGAATTGAATATGACCCTCTATGGTAAAAGAGACATCTTTTTTGTATTGGGTGTGATGACCTGATAAATATGGGTGAATCATAGTAAGGTAGTGATGGGATAAGATAAACATGGATCTGGAGGAGCAACACATGAAAAATATTGGAATCGGTTGAGCTAAATCTCAAAGAGTAGTATAATTAATGTTTTGTGGTGGGAGAGATAGCCAAATGTTTTTGTAGGGTAACCCTCATACATAGAAGATTTATATTACGGTAGTATTGGTTGTTGGGTGGCCTAGGTGGTTCTTGTATGTCAGTGATCTGTAAAATTTTATTTATCTAGTCCCATGTAGGTACTATAGTTGATATTTATAATATACTTTATAAGAGTCAATATGTTGGAATCAATCTCAAGAGCTTTTTTATGATCTAATGGTGGCTGATGAGGTGAAAAAAAGTTTCATCACAGGATTTAATGGGAAAATCATGTGAAGAAATATGATGAATTTTTTGGGAGAATATTCATGGTAAGTATGTAAAGATGGATCTGTTGTTTGAAAATGTTGATTTATAGAATTTATGATATTTTGAGGTTTTTATAAGACCATTTGAGTATGTTTAGGTGGTGATGATGGAAATTACCCAGAGTGGATTATTGGACCAATAAATGGTGTCTTTTGGTAAGAAATTCTAATGGTGCGGAGCACTATGACTCAGAATCAGTTGGAATGAGCTTGTCAATTTAGAGATGATTTTTAAAGGATGGATTTTCAACCTGATGATTCCACTATCGTGCCTCCAGATGGATGGGTGGAATCATGACCATTTTGTTAGTTTGTTGACTATATAAGGTGGAATACTATGTTTTAACAAACTATATGACACATGTTTTGAGTTTTTTTAGCATAATCTCATTTGGTGTTCCAATTTAGAAACATAGAATTTTCGGGGTTCGGGTGACCTGATTAGGTTGGGTTTGTTGGTTAAATGGTCCTTTAGACTAATCACGGATTAAAAGTGTTCTATTAAGGATACTGTAAGGAAAATATTCTGTACGAGTTGAAAATTCAAGAAGTTATTTTAATTTTTATTACTCGATGAGAGAAATTTTGATCAGAGGATCAGAATGAAATTTTGATGGGAGAAATATCTCGAATTAATCTTTTAGAAATTTTTTGGGGCTCTAAAGGTATAGCAGGTTCTAGTGTGAGCCTTAGGAGATTTTGGTTATGATTTTTTTGTTTTTTAGTTTTTAATATATAGAGAATGTTTTAGGGAACATGGTTTTAGGGAAACCATGTGACACCTTTAACCATTTCCCTTTTTTAGTTCAATTTTTTTAGAACATCTAGAATGCATGGTTAGAAAACACCTATGGTAAAACACTGTTTTGAGGGGAAAAATTGAGGTTGTAGATGTTTTACAGATCCACCAACATGTTTTCATATCTTTTTATAACATGTTTGACTAATCTATACAAGGATTATAGTTTAGAGGGAATGATAACTGCACGGTTGGTGCAAAGTTTGGAAAACTATGTGAATAATATGTCTAGATCATTAAGGAGTTAAAATTTAAGTTTTCCCTCCCAATCACTTATGTAAGGATCCCTATCTTCTCATGCTATTCGATTATTATAGACTATGGTTCTTTCCCCATTTTATTTCTACCTCCCATTGATGTGGGAATCATTATAATTTGTTTTTACAATGATTATAGGTACGCCATAACTCTTTTGGAATCCATCCTCCCACCACTTTTTTTTAATTTCAATATTTTACTGGTAAATGTATTTTATTAATATTGCACTAGATAATTTTGAAATTAGTTGATCATTAAGGTGTTTTTTATGTTTATAAATTGGAAATTGTGAGATGATTTATGCAATTCCCCACATGTTCTTTCATTGATGTATGTATATGTGGTCAATTTGTAGAGGTTTAAAGCATAAATTTATTTTTGATTTTTTCTTCCCAACATTGGATAAGTATATTGATTATTTTTATGTATATATTATTCCACTTTTCATTGTTAAGTGGATGGTCATTGTTTGGGTGTGACGATGTCCATCGGTGAGATTCTATGAAATTAATACAATTTATATTAAAGAATAATTTATTTTAAAAAAAACATAACTGATTAGTTCATATACTGTTTATTATAATTAATAAATTTTTTGGTTTGGTTTTTATAAAAATACATGGGTCTTATTGATCATGAACAAACAACTTTAGTGAGCCTCAACTAGAGTTGTTGAGCAGCATTAAATAGTGGTTTCACGTAAATTTAAGGTAGGTGGTTCTTATGAATATTCTCACATATATTATTAATCTATAATAATTTTTATGTGATATAAATGGACCAATAACATTAGGCAGTGGGATGCTTTAATATAATGTTTTTGATTTTTAGTACAAACTAATTTCTAGGGATAATTTCATATCGTGTTTGTAAAGACTCTGAAATTTCAATGAAAGTTTTTTCATAAATACATTGGAATTTTACGAGCCTGTGCCTTCTGACGACACTTTATTCTGAGTCCCGGTGTGCCCAGAATCAATTTCTGAAGTTTAGCGCAGGTACGTTTAGTAAATGAACGAGATAGTTTTTCTATCTTCTGAATCGGTGCTCGGAATTGAAATCTAAGGGCACTGATGAACTCGTAATGCTGTTAATGGCTTAAGGGGACCTTTACCGTAGTCGCGTTTTCACGAGAGTAGAATTTATTTATTGGGGTTTAATTAAGAAGTAAATAAAATTGTTTGTACAAATTTATTTTATATCTATGGAGGTTAATTCCTCCCATGGGAAGTTGTTGGTGGATCCCACACCCACCCAACTTCCCATGTGTGGATAAATGAGAGGTGGGGCCCACAAGAGCCCCAACCTTTCATTTTCCCCAAACCCCCTTAAAACCCCCTTCATTAATTTTGTTAACTTCTCTTAATTTGTGTAACTCTTCGGCATTCCTTTCCAACATTAATTCTTGCCAACATGCCCAAATTAATGAGATGGGTCTCTTCATTTAATTAATTAAGTGGTTTGATTTTGAATTTTAAAATCAATGTGGTGTGAATAAAAATAATATTATGAGTTGGAGCTTTTGGTGTGTGTGGAAACATTGGTGATGTTCTTGAGTATTTGAGAGTACTCTTGTGTGAAGAAGAATAAGAGAACATCTCTCTCGATGAAGAATGATGTCTCTTCAACAAAGAACTCCAGTTCCACGAAGAACGATGACGCACACTGATGTCTTCTACGAAACCTCACACTGTGATGTGGTCTGACGTGATTCCTGACATACACCATCAATTTTTTAGGTAGGGTTTTATTCTTGAAAGTGAATGTTTTCGTACCCAGTTATTCGTTGGAAATCGTTGTTTAAATACGGTCAATTGCTATCGCTTTAAGTGGATGGTGTGGGACAAAAGAACATGACCCAACGACCCACCGTTGATCTCATTTATTATTCTTATAAATGGAAAATGATGGTGGAGGAGGCACGATGCTGTCGCGCCGTGCCGGGAACGTGGTGGAGGAAGAAGACGTTGTCGCACCGGCTGTATGGGAGGAACCGCGAGCCACTTCGTGGACCGCTTCGATAGAAGAACCGGTTGGCCCATCAGCCGACTGGGCGAAGGGGAGCCACAACGCCAGGAGGGAGCCACAACAAAAAACCGGCTAGCCCGTCGCCCGGCCGGGCGGACCCGAACCTCGGCGCTAGGAGGGCGCAGCGCTGAAGAAATTACGGCCCGTTGTGCGGGCCGCGTGCGCCAGATGGTCGACCGGCCTAGCCGGCCATTTGGGAAGGGTGGCCCCGCTTGGAGCCGCCGGTTCGGACATATGGGGGGCCGCGCCCCCCTCGGAACTGCTTGACCAGCCGGACGAGCCAGTCGGGCCGCGCTGGGCCGGGCCACGCTAGGCCGGGCCTAGCCGGGCCGTGCCAGACAGGGCCGAGCCGGGCCGCGCCAGACCAGGCCGGTCCGGAAAGCGCCACTTCAGGTCGGGCTACGCCCTTCGGGCCGAGATATGTTTTCCTTAGGACCGGTCTGACACCCCTGTCAGGTCGGACCCGTCAAACAGGGATAACCCGACCCGTGGGCCCACTGGGGTAAACGGGTTGGGCCAGTTATTCACTTAAACTTGAATAACGTAAAGAATGTGTGTCCGATCGGTGCGCCGTCTGTGGCACTAGGACCCTTTCCACGAGACGGACTTTTAGAGATTCTATAAGTGAGTTATGGACAACTTTGGTAAATGGATGGGTTTGAAATGAGCGTATTTCCAACCGGGTCCTTGGAACGAAAATGCCAATATCTATCAGACTGTGCGTCCCTTTGACGCGCCATCTGCCGCGTTGGGTTCCTTTTGATGAGGAGGAACATTGGGATACATCAACTATGGACTTTGTGATAGTTGATGTATCAACCCCTTTTTACTCGTGGAGCGGACCCTCTTGGATTCAAGTACGCTGTGTGCAGAAACCCAAGAGCTTGCTACGACTACGACGATGATGATGACTTTACATGGATCCTATGTGGGTTCGGCAGTGAGGACGACTGTACTTGGATCATATGTGGGTTTGGCAGTGAGGACGACTCTACATGGATCCTCCATGGGTTCGGCAGCGATGATGATTGTACTTGGATCCTACATGGGTTCGGCTGTGATCGATACTTTACTTGGATCCTACGTTGGTTTGGCAGTGACGACTTCTGTACTTGGATACTACGTGGGTTCGGCAGAGGAGATGATTCAGTGGCAACATATAATCATCTCCACCTCTCATCGGAAGTAGTATACATGTGTGAGCTGAGTCTTGTCTTTCAATCATTATCATTGGTATGATTGACTTCATTCCAGTGTGGACTAGTTCTTCTTGGGCTCGGAAGTTGTAGCCATACTGAGATTGATGACTTAGGTATGTGTATGGGCATATACTTAATTAGAGTTGGTTGATACATCGTGTTTGTATCTTTCCTTTTTGGTTTATCCTTTTTGGATTCTAGGAGATCTTCGGGTGTCTCAGGGTTCCTATTGAGTATCGATATACTCACCCCTGCATGGGAATTTCCAGCCCTATGTTGTGTTGGTTGCAGACGATGGACACCACTGATCATGTTCGAGGCTTGGGGAAACTGGATGGTATCCGGAGGTGGACCACCTGGCGGGACGTACACGGAGCGGACGGATGGACCCGAGGTACCAACGAGACTATCTGTACCCACCCTTCATGTGGGATTCCTAGAGGACAACTCAGTGGCTTATGCATTGCTTTTCTGCTATTGTACATTCTTTCTGAGTTGTACTGTACTTTCAGTTGGGTTTTGTATACTGACCCATTTACATTCCAGCACTTACTTTGGTACTCAGTTTACTTTGTGTTTACTCCAGCTTGTGTACTCTGTTGTGTTTGTTTATTTATATAAAGGCAATGGCTTCTCATTTATCAGGATTTACGCCTTTGGTGCTAGTCTCCAAGCCCTGGCATATGGAAGGCGGGCTTGGGGTAGTCACAGCATGGGCCCCGAGGACAGGTCGTGAAAAATTGGTCTCAGAGGAGTCGGTTCAACCACAGAACATAGGACTCTGATAAATACTTCTCTGTGAAGAAATAGTGTAAAGAGAATTGAATGTGGTTATCAGTCCAGGGAGTCCAGTTTTGGTGCGGCGGCTGACATATCCATACACCAGGACCCTTATTCTTTATTTCCAACTCAGAGCATGAAAAAATTGATTGCATGTGTGTTTCAAAATCTTTCTTTGTGATTACTTTGTGTCAGCTCAATAGGAATAATGTACTAACTGTGGCGTACCTGTTTCTTCTCAGTATGGCCCCAAGAAGGCAGGTAGCTATGGTTCCTAGTTACGTGCCGGATGGCAGCCCACCGAGCAACGAGGCCTCAGTGCAGGGACCCATTACAGCAGAGGTACCAGCGGTACCACTACCCGCTAGGCTAGCGATACCACCATCCCCAGTAGCGGAGAGTGCATGCCGCCTGAGTGCGTTGCACAAGTTTCAAGAACAGAGTCCGCCTAGCTTCCACAGAGAGACAGATCCTCAGGCAGCCGAGGATTGGCTGCAGGCTATCATCAGAGTCTTCAGATTGGTAGGGACACCAGCTGAAATTATAGTGATCATTATCGTGAGTCTCCTGAACGCAGAAGCAGGTAGATGGTGGAGCCCGATGCTCCAAGTGCACGACGAGGCATCACTACTTTGGACAGACTTTGAGAGCCTCTTCCGCTCGGAGTTTGTTTCAGTCACCCTTCGTGTAGTGCGCATCCAAGAGTTACTACAACTGAGGCAGGGCAGCTTGACAGTAGGCCAGTACACGACGAGATTTTCTGACCTCTCACGCTATTCCATGAACATGGTACTGTACCCTTTCTTCTGGGCCCAGACTTTCAAGCAGGGACTGAGGCATGAGATCAGGGCTTCGATGATCTCCCTCAGCATTCCGATGTAGGCATGAGTACTGGAGTGATACATTCTTGTGGTGAGATTTCATGATGAGCCTACGCCAGTAGAGAGGCCTACCGCAGGGTGACACGTAGAGGAGTCTTCTACAGCCGGTGGTAGACAGATGTTGCCGAGATCCAAGCAGACCAGGCCATCAGGTGGGCGACCCCAGGATACTGGTTCGGATGTGTAGGGCACATGGAGTAGAGCCAGCTATATGAGGGGCAGACAGTGCTATGCATGCATCGGGAAGGTCCACATGGCTCGTCACTGCCCAACCCTCCATGCAGAGGAGTATAAAGTTGTATAGGGACCTCCTAGGAAGAGGCAGAGGTTCAACAGTGGCGGTCCACAAGGAGCCGGTGGACAAGGCAGAGGAGCTGGCCGAGCAGTGGGTGGTGGACGACGCTTTGAGGCTCTACCACCACCACAACCAAGAGGACCCCCCGGCCACAGGGAGCTGGCAGAGAGGGGCGGGCTCAGCTCCAGGAAGTCAAAGAATATGACCACAGTACACCTGATAATTTTCGAGGTACTATCTAGTTATACTCCACCCTTGCTATAAATCTTATAGGCATATAAGCGAGTCATTATTTTATTTCGGTTACCCTTGTTCCAAGTTCAGAGATTCTGACGGAGCTGTTGGATCGATCCTTATGACTAGATACTCCTATAGGAGAAGACTCAATGATTACGAACTAGTGATGGCAGTGTGAGCTTACTCTAGGAGGAGAGAGCTTCAATTGAGATATTCTTGTAGAGGCATCGAGGCCTTACGATGTCATATTAGGCATGGATTTTTTATCTATAGTCCAAGCGTAGTTCGATTGTATTAGGAACAATGTGTGTTGTGTCCACACAGATGGGAGTTGGTTCACCTTCACCAGTTATAAGGGAGCCTTTGCAACACAGGATGGACTTACGGAGAGGAGAGGGCAGCTGATCTCCCATCAGTTGGCTAGTCTCATCCTAGGAGCGGATGATTTGCAGAGTCCTAGTTTTCCAGTTGTGGGGAATCACTATGCGAACGTTTTTCTGGACAACATTCTAGGATTACCTCTTCGTAGAGTGGTAGACGTCTACATATACCTATACCCTATGACAGCACCGATATCTACTCCAGCATATCGGATGGCTCCCATCGAGCTTCCTGAGCTGTGAGTGAAACTGGAGGATTTATAGGGAAAGGGTTTCATCTGACCTAGTGTTTCACCCTGGGCTTCTCCTATTATGTTCGCCAAGAAGGTGGATGGGAGCTTATGACTATGTTTCGACTACCGTCGACTGAATTAGGTGACCGTAAAGAACAAGTATCCACTCTTGAGGTTTGACAGCCTCTTTGATCATCCCAAGGGATAACTATTGTTCTAAAAGACAGACCTCAGTTCAGGTTATCATCAACTCAGAGTTTGAGATGAGGATGTGCATAAAATGGCCTTCATCTGTCGGTATGGCCACTACGAGTTCATGGATGTACCCTTCAGTGTAACCAGCACACCAGAAGTGTTCATGAGTCTCATGAACAGGATATCCCATCCTTACCTCGATCGTTTTTTCATTGTCTTCATCGACGACATACTGATTTACTCGACTACTGAGGAGGAGCATGCCAACTGCAAGTAGGTTGTTTTGGACACACTCTGAGGGCACCAACTTTATAGTAAGCTCTTGAAGTGCCAGTTCCAGATTCAAGAGGTTCACTTCCTAGGGCACATAATCTAGGAGTTGTGAGTTGTTGTGGATCCTACGAAAATCAAGGAAGTAATTGCTTGGCAGCCACTTAGGAGCGTGATGGAGGTGCAGGGTTTCCTAGGTCTGGCTTGGAACTATAAGAGATTTTTTCCAGACTTCTCCAGAGTTTCAACACTGCTTTCAGATTTGATAAAGAAGGGGAAAACCTTCGTATGGTCAGATAGATGTCATCAGAGCTTCCAGGAGCTAAGACAGATATTGACTAGTGCGCCCATCTTGAGGCTACCAGAGGAGGGAATTTGGTACGTAGTTTACTTCGATGCATCACGGACCGGACTCGGGTGTGTCCTGATGTAGGATCGGGCGGAGACTACCTATGGTTTACGATAGTTGAGGCAGCATGAGCAAAACAATTCTACCCATGACCTGTAGTTAGCAGTAGTCGTCTTCGCATTAAAGATGTGGCAACACTATCTGCTGGGAGAGCGCTTTACAGTCTACTCTGATCACCACAGTATCGGGTACATCTTCTTGAAGAAGGACCTGAACCTAAGACAGTGGCGATGGATTGAGTTCTTCTAGGACTATGACTTTGAGATAGTCTATACTTCTGGTAAGGGGAACGTAGTGGTTGATGATCTCAATATGAGATCGGGCATTCAGCTACATGGAGAGGTGACAGAGCAGTTATCCGCTTTACAAATAACCTTCGTGGATAGAGATGGGGAATCATTTCTACAGTCCCTCACAGTCACTCCTCCACTACTTCAGTTGGTTAGAGAGGCCCGGTGTGGGGTCATTGACAGTGAGACATGACGTGCTCAGATTTCCACAGGGCAGGTGCCTGATGGATTTTCTGAAGGAGGAGAGCACGTCATCCTCTTCAGGGGACATACCATGGTATGAGTTGCACTGCAAGAGGAAGTGCTGAGGGAGTTTTACACTACCCCTCTAGTGGTACATACTGGAGTAGCGAAAAGGTACCAGTACCTCAGATGATAGCACTGGTGGCCGAGTATGAAGAACGTTGTAGCAGAGTTCTTTTCACGATGCCTCACTTTCCAGCAAGTGAAGGCAGAGGACCAAGTACCAGCATGCATGGTACAGCCCATTGAGGTTCCAGAGTGGAAGTGGGATGGGATATCCATGGATTTCATGATGGGGCTCCCACATACTTCCAGAGGACCCAACTCCATCTGGGTGATCGTAGACCGACTCACCATGTCGGCCCACTTCCTACCAATCAGAGAGCATGGATCAGTAGAGAGATTGGGATGCCTCTATGTTCAAGAGATCATATGGATTCATTGTGTGTCATCATCTATAGTCTATGATCGAGATTCTATCTTTACTTCCCATCATTGGAAGGGGATGTAGGAGGCTTTTGGGATGCAGCTATGCCTGATCACCACCATTCATCCTCAGGGGATGGCCAGACGGAAAGGACCATAAAGACACTCGAGGACATGATCTATGCATGTGTCCTTGATTTTGGTAGTAGTTTCGAGGATTACCTACCCTTGGTGGAGTTTGCGTACAACAACAGCTACCACTCCACCATCGGGATGGCACCATACGAGAAACTGTACGGAAGACCTTGCAGATCACCTCTCTGATGGGCTAACCCAGGGGAGTCAGTACTCGTAGGACCAGAGATGGTTCAGGCTACAACATAGAACGTGCAGATCACCCTAGAGCAGATGAGGACTGCATAGAGCAGACATGAGTCCTATGTTGATATGAGATGAAGACCACTGGTGTTCGAGAATGGCGACCATTTTTTCTTACAAGTCTCACCTCAACATGGATTACAGAGATTTGGTCGGGGTATAATGTTGTCTCTGCGTTTCATCGGACCATTCCAAGTCCTCAACAGGGTAGGCGAGGTGGCTTACCACCTGGAACTTCCACCTCAGTTTCACCGGATGCACGGCGTCATCCACGTAACTCTGTTGAGATGATACATGCACGACCTGACTCACATCATTGATCATGGGGAGATGGACATCGATGATGGGGAGACATTTGCGGAGCTCCTGGTTGAGGTTGAGGAACAACAATATCGGGTCCTACGTGGACGGTCTATTCCTCTTGTGCACATTCTTTGGTAGCACAGGAACCTCCATGAGAGAACATGGGAGAGGGAGGCTCAGATGTGTGCACAATACCCTCATTTGTTTCCCTAGTTTATGATGTAGCATTATGGAGACATAAATCCCTGAGGTGGGAGTAATGTAATGACCCAGAAATTTCATGGAAAATGTTTCCTTAAATACTTTGTAATTTTAGTAGTCTGTGGCTTCTGGCGATACTTTATTCTGAGACCCTATGGGCCCGCAATCAATTTACGAATTTTAGCTCAGGTACGTTCAGTAAACGAATGAGAATGTTTTTCTATCTTTTGGACCGATGTTCAGAATTGAAATCCAAGGGCACTGATGAACTTGATACCCCAGTAATTTCTTAAGGGGACCTTTATCATAGTCGTGTTTGTATGAGAGGAGAAGTTATTTATTGGGTTTTAATTAAAAGGCAAATAAAATTGGTTGTACAATTTTATTTTATATTTAAGGAGGCTAATTCCTCCCATGGGAAGTTGTTGGTAGATCCCACACCCACCCAACTTCCCATGTGTGGAAAAATGAGAGGTGGGGCCTACACAAGCCCCATCCTTTCATTTTCCCCAAACCCCCTTAAAACCCCCCTTCATTAATTTTGTTAACTCCTCTTAATCTGTGTAACTCTTTACCTTTCCCTTCCACTATTAATTCATGACAACATGCATTAATTAATGAGATGAGTCTCTTCATTTATTAAATTAAGTGGATTGATTTTGATTTTAAAAAACATTGTGGTGTGAATAAAAATAATATCATCAGATATTATTTTGAGTTGGAGATTTTGGTGTGTGGGGAATATTTGGTGAAGTTCTTTAGTTTTTTAGAGAATTCTTGTGTGAAAAAGAAGTGAACTTATCTCTCTAAGAAGAAAGGAGTCTCTTCAACGAAGAACACTTGTTCCAAGAAGAATGATGACGAACACCAATGCCATCTATGAAACCTCACCCCGCGACACCGTCATCCACGACGCATGAAATATGCCATAAATTATTGATGTTGGAGTTTATTCTTGAATCTGAATGTTTTTGTACCCAATTCGTAGTTGGAAATAGTTTTTTAAATACGACCAATTGTTGTCGCTTTATGCGGAGGGTGTGGGAAGAACGAATATGGCTCGACGAACGTTTTTTGATCTCATTTATTATTCTTAGAAACAGTAACTGAAGGCCGAGGTGGTATGATGTCGTCGTGCCATGCTGGGAATGGTTCTGGAGGAAGTTGGCGCCATCGCGCCGGCTGTGCGGGAGGAACTGCGGCCCGCATCGTCGGCGGCTTCGGCGGAAGAATCGGTCGGCCCATCAGTTGGCTGGGTGAAGGGGAACCATTGTGCCAGGAGGGTGCCCCACTGGAAAACCAGCTATCCTATTGGCCAGCCGGTCGGAGCCAGACCGTGGCGCCAGGATGGCGCCGTGCTGAAGAAACCGCGGCCTCCTGTGCGGGCCGAGTGCGCTAGTAGGCCGGCCGACAGAGTTATCCGGTTTGGGAAAGGCGGATCCGCCGGTTCGGACAGCTGTGGGGCTACGCCCCCCTTAGAACTGCTCGGCATGCTGGCTGAGCCAGCCGGGCCGTGCTCCCAGCCTGGCCGCTCTGGGCCGGGCCGAGCGGGGCCGCGCCAGGCTGGGTCGGACCGCACCCTACCGGGACAGGCTATGTTTTCCTTCAGACCGGTATGACACCCATGCTGGGTTGGACCCGTCAAACTGGGTTAACCCAATCCGTGGGCCCACTTGGCTAAATGGGTCGGGCCCATTATTCACTTAAACTTGAATAACGTAAATACCGTGTGTCCGATCGACGTGCCGTCTGCGGCACTAGGACCCTTTCAACGAAACTATCTTTTTGTTATACTCTATGTAAGTTTTGGACCACTTTGGTAAATGGATGGGTTTGGAATGAGCATATTTCTAACCAGGCCCCATGAACGAAAAGACCAATATCTCTCAGAACGAGAGTCTATTTTGCGCGCCGTCTGTCGCGATGGGTTCCTTTTGATGAGACAGAACATCGAGATACATCAACTATGTAATTCGTGATAGTTGATGTATCAAACCCTTTTTACTCGTGGAGCGGACCCTCCCAGAATCGAGTACGCTGTGTGCGGGAACCCTAGAGCTGGCTGTGACTGTGACGACGATGACGACTGTACTTGGATCCTAAGTGGGTTTGGTAGCGAGAACGACTGTACATGGATCTTACATGGGTTCGGCAGCGAGGACGACTGTACTTGGATCCTCCATGGGTTCGGCATCGATGATGACTATACATGGATCCTACGTGGGTTCGACAGCGATGGTTACTATACTTGGATCCTATGTGAGTTCGGCAGCAATGACTTCTGTACTTGGATCCAACATGGGTTTCGTAGAAGAGATGATTCAGAGGCTACATATAATCATCACCACCTCTCTTCGAAATTAGTATACCTGTGTGAGCTGTGTCTTTTCTTTCAATCGTTATCATTAGTATGATTGACTACTTTCCTATGTGGACTGGTTGTGCTTCAGCTCGAAAGTTGGAGTCTTACTATGATTGATGACTTAGGTATATGTATGGGAATATACCTAAGTAGATTTGGTTGATACTTTGGGTTTGTATCTTTCCTTTTTGGTTTATCCTTTATGGATTCTGGGAGACCATCAAGGGTCTCTGGGTTCCCACTGAGTATCGTTATACTCACCCCTGCATGGGCATTTCCCGCACTACGTTGTGTTGGTTGCAAATGACGGACAATACCGATCATGGTCTAGGCTTGGGGAAATTGGATGGTATCTGGTGGTGGACCACCTAGCGGTACTTACACGGAGTGGACAGACAGACCCGAGGTACCAATGGGACTATCTTTACCCACCCTTTAGGTGGGTGTCCCGTAGGATGACTCGGTGGTTGCTGCTTTAATTTTCAGGTGTTGTACATTCTTTCTAAGTTGTACTGTACTTTCAGTCGGGTTTGTATACTGGCCCATTTACATTACAGCACTTACTTTTCTACGCAGTTTTCTTTGTGTTTACTCCATATTGCGTACTCTGTTGTGTTTGTTTACTTATATAAAGGCAATGCCTTCCCTTTTATCAGGATTTACGCCTTTGGTGTTAGTCTCCAGCCCCTGGCCTATAGAAGGCAGGCTTGGGGTAGTCATGGCACGGGCCCCGAGGACGGGTCATGACAGAGTTGAGTACCCTAATGGGTCTTTCTGTATTGGAATGGAATATAATTCATAGATGGATGAGAATTTTAATTAAACCAATAAATTTGGTATAAATGAACCCCATTAGGGGTGATGAATCAGTATGTGTTTCCAAAGTTTTGTCTATGAGATATACGTTATAGATATTGGTTGACTGGTTAGGTGGTCATGTTGACCTAGGACGCATTGGAAAGAGGATGTGATTAAGGCCATTTTTCTAATGTTACTTTCTTGAGAGTTTGGGAGGACCTTAATTAGACATATGAGGAACATAATAGATTCCATTATGAATTATGACACCTTTTAGGCGGTATGAAAGGAAATAGGTAGAGATGGTACTAGGGGTCATCTTATAACCCTTAATAATTACTAGATCCCGAGGGGATATGTGTAGAGTTTAGGGGTTTAAGAATCATATAAACCCCTTCCATATATTTATAATTTCACTTGGTTACTGTTAATGCAGTTATGGGCAACAAGATGTGATTCCTAGGACCAAACCTAAGGGCCTGGAGTGATGTGAAGATGCTATTAGGGATGTTGAGAGGTACTTCCTTGGATATAAATTTTTGATCCTTATGTGTTACTGATGATAGATAGTTTAGAACATGATGTCACTTTGGTTGTCAAGTTCTTCCTGGGTTCTAGTTGTTGAGCCACGTAAATAATTATTGAGATTCCAAGATTATACCGGTTTTCTATATGGGATCCCCTAGACGCATAGAGTCTCTTGGATTCCAACCATGTGAGTGATCAAGTCATGTATTCTTTGGATTTTTTTACCATGATCACATTTCTAATGATGGGATGCCTAAGTATTCCATAGGATATTGGTATTATATCAAATAGATATTATGTGTTCCTAATCTGGATGCTCGATATTCCTAGAAACTGACCATTTTGTATAATGACTTAGAGGATTTTTTTATTTAATGATTTCATAAGATGACATGGATTATAATCAACCTATTATTTATACATAAAATTTCTAGATATTCTATAGGATCCTAGGAATTAGCCTTGGATCCATTTTTTATTTTTATTTGGATATTTGTGTGTCATATCCAAGGATGTATGGGTTACACCATGATCTAATATTAATATAGTTTTTATGATATCATGACATGTTTATAGACACCCCATCACTAGTCAATGAATGTATTGTCGATTAAGGATATGTGACTAATAATTAACATTAGTTACTGGTACAAGGGTAGGAGGAACTTCACCCCAGTTTGGTTATGGTGGTCACAATCATTATGACATGTTCATAAATACTTAGACATTTTCCAAAACAAGTACAATGATGGTTATTTATTTATTAATTGTAATTTAGTTAATATTTTTAGCTAATCATAAAATATTCAAATTAATTGAATATACCGAGGGATGGAATTGACACACATATTTAACTCTGAGGTCTCTAATTGACATCATCCTCTTATCTCACCTCTAGTTTTTCATTTAGTGATTTCTTAGAAGAGGGTTCTCATTATTCTACCTTTTAGGAGGACTCCCACTCCCACCTCAACTTCAGCACCACCCTCACCCAATCTCGTTCTAGTTTTTGTTGGTGTTGTTATAGAGGTATTAGGGATGGTTCCATTATCAATGGTTTATCTACTTCTATCCCCAAGTGGTCCCTTCCAGATCTAGAATTTTCTTACCATTCTTATTCTAGTTGTATTTCACATTTCCCTTTTATGGTTTAGGTATTTGACTTTATTCCTCCATTCTTGAAGTCATGGTTTTTTGTAGATTACTTTGTTCCCTTACTCAATGGTATTACTTCCTGGTGTTGTTTTCTAGTCGCTTTGTTGTACTAGTGTGGGGTATCTGAAGGTGGATTAGGATGTGATGATTGAGTTTCTTTGGGTCATCAATGATCCATTCCCAACATTGGTATCTTCTCATTCACTGTTATCCATATGGGTTTGTGATGATGTTTATGGTCAAGGATTATTATCAAGGACATTTTCTACTCTAAATATTCTATTTCTATAGAGTATATCTTGAAACACCCCCAATTTATCCTTTTTTCATGGTTATAGTGTAGTTTTGTAATATGTTTGTTGTATGGCCAATGGTTTTTATGGAGGTTTGATTAGTAATGGATTTTATGTCATGAAGGAGTATTATGATTTTTCTACCCCAATAATGAAAAATGATTCAGATATTTTTTCTATAGAATATTTATTTCCTAGTATTGTGATGTTACTAATTAATATAGATAGAATTACATTTTTGGGATTGTGTTTCATTTAATAAAATCTTAACTTGGTTCTCTCTCCCTTTATGGTGTTGTGTTTTATTCTTTTTTAGTGGTTTCCCTAGGATTCTAGTGTGAAATTTTGGCATTAGTTTAGTAATTTGTGATTTTGTGAAGTTTTTATGGTTAGTTAAATTCTAGGGATTCCTCTTCATTCATTATAAGGGGATGTTGGCTGCTTTAATTGATGTTGGATTTCTATTTTTCTTATGATGGGATTATGGGGTATGGTTCTCACTTGTGAATTGGAGATGATTACATTTAAAGGGATATAAATCCATTTGGATTATGATTTCTAATGATCATAGACCATGGAAATTAGGTGGTTATGGTATTGATTCATGGAATTGATTGAATTTCAAATATTGGTATTTTTTTATTTTGTATTTTCTATTTAAAATTTTTAAATTTGGTTATATCCATGTTTGTTTTGTATACCATTGAATGTGAGGTTACCACCAAACTAAAATGAGGATTTAAAAAACAATAGGAATTAGATTTGGATATAATTTCATATATTGGTAAAGCATGAAACTATTATGGTGGTTCCCTATTGATTTATATTCTCACACCCTACTCCTAAATCCATTAAACATGGGTACCTAAAAATATCTCTCAGAAGTCGCATGAATAGGTTTATCGGTGACATGATATAGTTTTAATGATTTATCCGAGCAACTCGAGGGGTAATAGAGGCTAGGTTTTAGGTGAGGTATATATATTTAATTGAGCCTATGGTGCCATTATTTTTATTTATTTTTTCATTTAGTTTGTCTTTATTTGTGCATGTGATCTCCCAAGTGGGAGAACATCCTTGTATGACTCTACTAATTCATCATGATATATTATTTCTAATTAGGATATTTTATCTTTCATATATAATATAATGTTTACCTTTCAAATGTGATACATGGATATTTTTCATTACTACACACTCGGATGTATGGAGTACAACCTATCCATGGTACTTCCCTCAATCCCCACTGCTAGTTAGAAGACTCTAGAATTCAGAGAGGTGTTCCTGAGGTCTTATAGTGAACTGGTCTGAGGAACCAATTGAGTGGCCTCTAAGATAGAGTTTTATATGTCTTCCATAAAAAACAGACACAAAATCTACCAGAAAAGAAAAAATAACTGTTTTTTTGTTCATAGGATGAATCATCCATACTGACAATGAAAATTCCCCAACGAGTGGTATTGAACCCAATTTCTCATGTTTCTTCTTATTTGATATCATCTCTTTCATGAATTTGTTTTATATTAGAATATTTTTTACATCATTGGAAAATGGGATGTTAATATGATTTTTATTAAACATGTACATAAACATACCTCATTATCCCTCTAATTTACATTTTCTCAATCTCTCTAGGAGTAGTAACCATGGGTTTTAGGGTTGTAGTGATTCCTCTTGTACTATGTTATCTATTAATTTTCTCCATCTCAGTCCTCTTTTCATCTTTGTTGTTATCCTTCCCAACATGTTTATCATACCATTTTTTTATCCTCATGACTTCCCACTACTATATTACTCTTAATGTCATATCCTTTGGTTTTCTTTGTGGGTTGAAATACAAACATACCAATAGTAATACCATTGGCCTATATATATTTTGATGAATAATTTTACTGATATAAAATTAAATATATCATAATTAATTTTTTTTAATTATATTTTTCTTTCAGTTCCATGATTTTAGACCCAGTATTGGTCCTGAAGGTATCCAATGTATCTTCTAATGAATGAATTTGGTTTCTGACTGAGGGACCGTGTGGTTCTAGTTTCTAAATACTATAGTCGTGATTTTAATCCATAACCTCATAGTTATTGGTTCATATACCCCTAAAATTAATTTGTTTTTTATAATCATATAATCAATATCCTAAATATAAATACCTTGGGGTTGTCCATGTCCATCATGGAATCCATTTTCATACCCACAGATTCCATTTAGTTCATCATCCATCCCTTTCTGTCTAACATGTGGACTCCTCATTTTTCCCTTCAAAACTGTTTAAATGAAATTTTCCTATTTTCATCTCATATAATATTTAGTCTCCCTCATTTCATAAATTTGTTATTATTGATCATTTATGTATGTGACATAAATTTACTTATTATCCTAAGATAAACAGTTTATTATTTGTTGGATTAAAACCCACATATTTATACTATGGGGGTGAAACATTATAATTTTTTACTTGAACATATCCAAAGTATTTTATAATGATTCCTTAAATATTTTTTTGAAATTAAAAATACTTAAATGTATTCACATTTATTTATAGGGGAAAATGGGTCAATTATTTCATTACAAAATCATCCTATATGATGGTAGAATTTAGGGGTAGACTTTTGATCCACTCATAGGATTTTAATTTGAGTGATAATTGAATGAGCCTTAATATTAAGATATCACATATCACATTATTGAACTTAAACATGTAACAGAGCATGAAATTACTCCCCATGTTGGTAATGGGATATTTTTGTGGTAGCTCAAAAAAAAATTAATTGAATTTGGGATCATTTGAATGATCGATGGATTGATAATTAAAATAATTTTAATGATCAAAGTTATTTGAATACTTGGTTGGAAAACCACACATGGGGGTCAACCATATATTATTCATGTTCGAAAACCCATATCTAACCCTTGAATACTGATTTGTTATCTTTGACTCTGTTCCTATCTTATTCATTGATTTTATTTTTTTCAAAAATTGTCTTCTAAAATTCATCGTCATATACAATATTTCAAAGACCATATCTTGACATACATGGACATTACATTAAATTTCTAGAATATATAATACATTATACAAATAGATTCCCACTGACTGTATTATTTTAGAGACTTTAGAAACATGTAACACATTCTTCTAATTGTTGAACTATCTTCAACATCTTCTATAAATATATTCCCATTTATTTTTCCTTCCTAAATATTTTCATTATATCCAAAAGAACATAAAACATATGGAATGGGTGAGCTCAAATTCTCAGTAATGGTAAACATAGAAAATAAAATAAAAAACATGAAAAAATGAATATAAAATCATGAAAATAACTTTTGAAAATCATACCTCGTATAACATATATCAATATCCAAAGTCGTGAAATAAATATTGGCAGTTCATATGACATAAATCATAAAGTGACATACGCCATGAGAAAATAACATTGACATAAAACATGTAAATGTGGAAAACACGTAAGAATAGAAAATCATTTCCATATTAACCAAGGATCAGTTCCAATACCAAAAAAGTGTACATAGTCCTTTAGTGAACAAATTTCACTCTTTATTCCAACCCTGTATTACTGAACTAGATTTACTTCATGATCCAGTACTATATTATTAAACCTGATTTATATTCTGTTCTATCACTTTATTACTGAAAATGATTTACTTATCTTTGAAGTCCAATCTATATCATGAGATATAATATTTACCCAATGCATTGGAGGTAGATATAGGTCTCACCAATCTCATAATGAAATGATTATTACGTCTTCCACCAAAATATAAATCATTCATCATAACATAACCTATGATATTAAATGGGTTTCTTAAACATCATTTCATCATAACATAATCCATGAGAAAAATATATTTCATAAATATCATTCCATTATAAACCTAATGATACCATAGGAATAATTGGGATAATATACATAAAACAAACCCATTTTAAATATTGTCATCTTATATGAAAAATAATTTTGATAGAACACTTGAAATTAATTATTGACAAAAATATCTTTTCTACTTCAAAAATGTTTAGTTTTCTAGTAATTCCACACAATTTTAAATAAAATTAATTTATTAGAAAATGAACATGAAATATTTTAATGGATTATTCATTTAAATAATGCAATACAACATTTTAAAAATTAATTCATGTTGTATAAGTTAAAAAAACATTCTTCTCAAATGTTTGTTGGCATGTCAAAAAGTATATCATTTTGAAAAAAAAAATTATTCCATCCAAACCATATAGTAGATTTTGAAAATGGGTAAAAATGACTTTAAAATCAATAATTGAATATAAATTTTAATTATGAAATAGTGTTTATAAAAGATGGAGTTGGATGATATATAAACCCAAATTAACATTTACATATAAACAATCTTGGAAAATAATGAGATGGAAAAATTATCCCTCACTAATTTATAATCAGTAGAATCATATACCACATAACATAAAGAAAATATTATACATTAGGAAATATCATAATCATCTTAATAAAAATCAAAGAAGTCATTTATGTACAGTTTAAACACCACACAAAAGAAACTACTCGAGTATAAATCTTTTCTCCCACAAAAATAAAATTGAGGAAAATTTAACCATTTCCTTAGGTATGATATCCTTTCTATATATCTAAACCTCATGTATAATGATTTAAATAATATAATTGATTTATTCCAAAATCATAGTAATTCTTATGATATCACATATGATCATATTATCATGTGTTTTTAATAATATTATTACTTATCCCCCATGTATTAACTGCTTTATTTTCATATGCATGTTTTGTCAAGTAAGTTCTTGTTCCACATCGTAAATTAATGTTATATAATTTATAGAGTTATATTAATATAATATGTATGATATTTTTCTTTAAATACATGTATATAGTCATTCTTTTGAGGATATCATGTAGAATGAACCGAATCTCATCATAGAGATGGTAGGCCATATGTTAGCACGAGCGATGATATCATTCCCATAATATTGAAATGGCATAGAAATGGATGGTATATATGTCGCTGAAAAATCCATATCACATTATCATAATCATATATAGTTATTATTTCCATAATTATATCAATACAAGTAAGGTGGTTGTGGAAAATATATTACATCATAATGTGGAGACGGTAAGTCGTACGTACAGACGCGTTGTGATTTCATTTTTTATAGGAAGAAAAGTAGGTGGAATATTATTGTTAAATAAACATGATAACATATCATCATATAATTTATAATTTATTTATTGTATTAAGAGAGAAACAACTCATGAATATAATTTAGAATAAGAAATAATTTGAATGAATCGGTAGAAGAGATTACCACTTGTTTGATGAGCTCCCTATGGATCTCCTCTATGAGGTAGTAGAGTTGGTCTTTTGAGAATACTAGAACCTATAGAATATGAATAAGAATGTTTATATGTAAATGGGTAGGGTATATACGTGATTGAAGGCTTAATTTGAATTGAAATTTTGAGGGAGGAAGTTTCCTTTTATATTTGACATGAGGGGAACATTTGGAAAATCCAAAAGTATTAATTTAATATAAAATAAAACCACATACATAAACCTCAAAAAATTCTTAATTTAAAATCTGAGATGAGATAAGGTTGTAATATCATCAAACAATAAATTTTAGAAAAGTTTTCATATATATTTAAATCATTTCATTTTAATTTAACACATAGTTATACAATATCATTTTAACTAGGTTAATAATTATTTCAATATTATAAGGGTAAAATATTTACTTATTTGATGTCAATTAAATAAAAAATATAAAATTATGAAAATTTTATACAATAAAATAATTATTATATATATTTGAAAATGTTTTATTATTTTTAAATAATTTAATAAGACATTATTTTTACAATACAACAATAGTGACAATTTTGACAATATTAAAATCATTTATTTTTTAAAATATAAATATATAATGTTATAATCAAACAAAATATTTTATAATATCCCTATGGGTTCAAGGTAATATAGAAAATTCATTTTATATAATAATTAGCTATACTTATTTTTATTTTAATATTTTTAATATCATTGATTTGATAATTACAATAATAAAATAAATACTACATTGATTTTGTGTAATTATTTAGTAAACTTATATGTTGAAAATAAATTAAAAATAAAATAATATGATGAAAATGCTTTAGATTTTATCATAATACATATCATCAAAAATATCTTCTAGAAAACTAAACATTAATAATATCATATTTATTAATACAAGAATGCGAAAACATTTACAGAACTTTAAATAAAATATTATAAGTGTCAGAATCATTTCTATATGGCTAAAAATGGTCAATAACTCGACCCTTGGATGATTATGGTCAATATATACTCTACCAATAACTTTTTTCATTTTTTTGGTCTTGTAATGGTTATTATCATTTTAATTAAAACATTTTTTTTATTTTCCATCAATTAAATAATTTCTACATAATTATTTTATAAGACTTTAAGGTAATTGTTTAATATCTAAAAATTAAAAATATATTACAATTATGTAGATAATTTCATGATATTTTTGGAGACTATTTATTATAAAATTTATTTCATATTTATCACTATATTAAAATTATAATACTTACAAGAAATAGTAGGGTAACATTTTATCAACTTCATGTAACTTTCTATTATTTTAGAAAATATATTTATCATTTTATATAAAAATTCCATTAAATGAGTAAATTATGATCCCTAGGTATTATGGGTAGATTTTTACTCATCCAATAATATTTTTTCAGGTCTTAGGGTAATTGTATTATCTTTATCATATTAATTTGTTACATAAATTTCTCAATTTACCTTAATCATGTTAAATTAAAATTATATTGGTTAATATTCGTAATATCCAAAAAAATAATAGTAAACTATAAAAATAATTAGGAACAAATGATTCAAAATATTCAAACCATTTTTAAAAAATTCAATCATAGAAGATGCAGTATTGAAATTAAAATTAATCCTGTTGACGGAATTAGAAAACGCTTTTTAAAAATGTAAAAACTATCAAAAGATTGACATGTGTTTATATCAGATTTCATTGTGAAATTACTTCTATTATCCAAAATAGTATTAAATTATGAAAAAAATTAATATAATTACATTTTAAAACCAATGAAAAGGATAATCTATTGACATATATAAATTAATATAAAAGGAAATTTTGAATCAAGATGCAGTATTGTTTCGTTATTCATTAACATATGAAAGTTATCATAAAAATACCAAATTTTTATCGAAAATAAATTTTGATTGCCCAAATCGAAATAAATATTTTATTTTTTCAAATAAAATTTACTTTTTTAAAAAAAAATTAAATCTCTACGCCATCAAAAGGTGGCAAGGCTGCATTTTTTTAAAAGATACATCTTTTATCCAAAAAAAATTATTTTGTTCATATATCATGTCTATAAAACATATATTATTAAATTTAAAAATCATATTGAATTTATTAAAAATATTTATTTAAGAAAATACATCATGACTGATTTTATTATTTTATAATCTCGATTAAACATAGTCTTGCATGAAATGGGTTCTATCAAAATAACATTAAATTTTGTGTAACACAAGCCAAGCATACTATTGTGTGTACAACAAGATAATATATTATTGCATATAGAAAATTATTAACATTATGTATCATAAAAAATAAGAAATCAAATATCTTAAAAAATATTTCTCATAAAACTCACTGGGTGTTACATTCTACCCCCCATAAAATAAATGTCGCCCTCGAAATTTGTTAGGGTCATAAATAGATATATACCCACTTCATAAAAAAGAATAATAGTTACTTTTAAAAGTAATAGTTTTAAAATAAATTCTACCCAAATTAAATCATAAAAAGTTCTGTGCATAGGAGAACATATGAGAAGATAGGGCACGAAAGAAAATCATAAATTTACATAAATGTCACTGATCACAAGGGAGTTGTTGATCTAGTGAATGTTAATAATTAGAAAACCGTAAACTGAAGAAGTAGAGTAGATATCATTGATATCATAACAAATAATGATGTTCAGACACCCTTTTACATCATGATCCCTTTTCCTAATGTTGAATAATTTTCTTGAGAAGATATACTTACTTAATTTCTGTATAATCTCACCATTGGTCGTACCTTGAATAATTTTCTACTTCATCTCTTATTCAACGAAATAAAGATCCATTTCTCATTCCAAAAACATTAGAAGATCATGTAATCCATAAATATAATGATAAGTCATTCCATCATTCATTATAAAAAATAATGTTTTTCACAACATATCAAAGATGCATAATTCCACCTATAGTGATATGATTCGTTATTCTAAAAAACATCAACCAATGATTAACATAATCATTCCAAAAATGTATAAACATATAATCCTTATGAAAAATAAAAATAAAAACATTATAAATAGATGTACTAACTCATCTTATCATTTATCTCCATATATCATAAGGTATATCTTGTTGGTCACATTCCAAACATGTGAAAAACTTCATCATGTCTTCTCATGAGTCAGGGTGATAACCTTAATTACAATATATAATTAATGAAAAAAATGAATGTTTCTTTATTATAAAACTTATTAGATATATTCCCTTAGTCCCAAAAAGTTTTATACTTCATCCCTGATCACATAACCCTCTTAATTAAAAATATATAATTATTTCCCAAGAAACTAGAATCATCAAATTTACTTACTCAAATACATCATATCTTTATCAAAACATAATTATCATAACATATGGACTTATTATGTGTTATATTTCCTTTATTCATGTGTTCTCTATGTATATCACCTTACCCTTAAGTGTATTTTCTAGGTCTTTATAACTATTCCACATAAAATTATCAATTCTTAATGAAAAACATATACAGAACCTAATTATATATTTCATGGTTCATATAACATAATAATTGAATTCCTCAATCCTCAAACATTATTCATAAACCATTACTCAATATCCATATTCTTAGTCATTCCTCCACTATGAATCAGGACTTAAGGATCCTCAAACTTAATCTATCCAATATTCTTAGGTATAATGTTATCAATAATGCTATAACATCCAATACCATTCACATTTAATTTATAATTTTTTATCCTGAGAAATATATGTTGAACTTCTGCCACTTTCATGATTCTCTTCATGAGAATTACACTTAGGAAATTGATCTCCATAATACCCACACTTTCCACTTATGAAACATTCAAGGTAAAATATGTTAATTTTAGCTCTGGCTATTATCTAAGACCAAAAAGAAAAGTGAGAGGAATATATATCATTCATTAAAAATAAAAAAGTATCTTAAAATTGTTATCATATTTCAATCTATGATATCTTAGGTTTAATCCCAAGTTATTAATGATTTCCACAAAAACTCTATGATTGTAACCTATACATATACTTATCAATAAGAAATACCAATACATATCCTTAGAAATATCTTTAGGGATATCAATAAATTTTTCACATCCTATATTCCAAAGGTCAACTAATCCTTCACTCTGATACCGACTATAAAGACCCAATTTTGATGTACATATAAATTACATTACATTTACATAGTACATAAAACATTAAACAAATAGATACCCAATGACTATATTAATTTAGTGTCTTTGAAATCATAGAACACATTATTATAATTGATTACTGATATTCAAAATCTCCCATAATTATCTTACCATTTAGTTTTCCTACCTAAATCCTTTCTTTATATCTTGTGAAAATGAAAAAATATGAAAAGGGTGATCTCAAATGCTCAGTAAATGTAAACATAAAAAATATAAAAATACATAAAGATAATACTATAAAAACATGAAAATAAAATTTGAAAATTACACCATGTAAAACATATATCAAAAATTGGAGTCATAAAATAAATCTTTGTATAGCATAAGACATAAATTAGAAAGGAACCAATGTCATGTGAAAATAACATTTACATAAAATATGGAATTGTGGAAAACACATAAGAATGGAAAATCATTTCCATTTTATCTATGGTTAATTTCCATGACCATCATAGTGGAAAAATTCATTAAATACGCCGAGTTCACTCTTTGTCCCATGACCATATTACTTATCCAGATTTACATGTTGTTCCAGCCCTATATTACTGAACTAAATTTACATTCCATTCCAACCCTAAATTACTGAACCTAATTTACATTGTGTTCAAGTCATATCTATATCATAAGATATAAATCATTACTAAATCAATTAGAGAGAGATATATGTTTCACCCATATCATATTGAAATCATTATTATATGTTTCACAGAATCATAAATCATTCGTCAAATCATAACCCAAGGAATAAAATTGTTCTCTTAAACATATTTCCATCATATCATAATCCATGAAATACAAATGGATTTCAAAAATTGAATTCCATAATAAATATAATAGAACCATACAAATAATATTTATAGTATACTTGAAACATAACTATATTAAATAATGAAATATTAGAATAAAAATAATTTTTATAAAACACTTGAAATGCATTCTAGCAGAAAATATCCTTTATCCATCATAAATGATTTCTTTTCTCAGAATTTTAAACAATTTCAAATGAATATGTTTTATTTGAAAATAAACATGAAATATTCTTATGTAATATTCATATAAATATGTTTTTATGAAAGAATGAAAATTACTTTAATGCATATAAGTTAAAATATAACATTTTCTCATACTATTTTCAGAAGCTCAAATTCTACCTCATTTAGAAAACAAATGAAATACTCATTAAAACCCATGTAGTAAAAAGTAAATAAACCTAAAATGACTTTAAACCTCAAAAGGAGAATAGTAAAATATTTCATAAAATAATTTTTGAAAAAGATGGACATGGATTGTAAAGACCCGTAAAATTCAAGGGAAATTTTTTTTTAATTTTCTTTAGAATTTTACATGAGCGCGGTTTCTGACGGCACCTGATTCCGAGGCCCGGTGTGCCCGGAATTAATTTCCGAAGTTTGGCTCGGGTACGTTCAGTGAACGAATGAGCGTGAATTCCTAACTTTTGATCCGGTGCTCGGAATTGAAATCCGAGGGCACCGATGAACTCGTAGCGCCGTTATTCGCTTAAAGAGACCTTTTCGGGAGTTGCGTTTGTTGCGGGTTGAATGTTAGTTTTGGGGATTAAAAGATAAGTAAAATAAATTTGTGTGTGAATTTTATTTTATTCGGGGTGGTTAGACTCTCTCATGGGAAGTTGTTGGTGGGGCCCACAACCACCCAACTTCCCATGTGTGGTTATGAGGGAGGTGGGGCCCACACGAACCCCCACCTTTTCAAGTTCCCTAACTCCCCTCTCTCCCTCTTAATGGCTTGACATCTTAACTTCTATTTAATTATACAACTCATGTATATTAAAAAAGTGAGTTAATTTTGGAGTTATCCATTTTGAATTTCAAACCTTTGAAATTCTAGTGTGTTATGTGATAATAAAATAAGATGTTGTCTTATTTTATTTTGGTTGAATTGTTTGTCTTCTTGAGAGGTGGAGAGCATCATTTTCTTCTTCTTCTTCATCTCTGACGAAGATCACGAAGAACGCTCAACTTCAACGAAGAACGCTCAACTTCAACGAAGAACGCGAAGAACGCCGTTCTTCAACGAAGAACTTCTCCGCCGAAGAACACGGTCCATCCGCGACGCCGTATCCGCGACGCGACGTACTTCTTCCGCGTCATCTCTTCCGCAACGGTTTTCCGCGACGAACGCCATCGACAACGACTCTTCCTCCGACGTCAAAGGGATCGACACCGATATTCCATGACTGCGTCAACGTGCGACTATCGAGGTAGGGGTTCTTGAGTTCGTTGTTTTCTTTTTATTTGAGTTTCCTCAAGACTTGACGAAGAACGCTCAAGTTCCGACGAAGAACGCCGCTCCGCTCTTCTTCGTCTTCCGTGTCAACGAGAGAGAACACCGCTTCTCCTCGGACCTTCTTCGTCGGCATACGAAGATTCGCCAACGACGTATCTCTTCGGGCGTATCTCTTCGTCAACGTATTTGACGAACGACGACCGCGACGCCCGACCACCGCGACGTTGTCTTCCGCGGAACGTTGACAAATCTTCGATCTTACCCGAGGTAGGGGTTGTTGAATATTGTTAATTTATTCCATTTCTTGCTCGTGGATCGCATGTCTACGTGAGGCTTTTGAATATTTTATATAAGTGTTGTTGTTAACGCGAGGGGGGCCGGACCGCACGAACACTGCCGAACTCCCCTCCATCGTTCTTGTTTATTCTTGCGGGTGGAAGCAAGTGGCGTGGTGCCGTCGCACCACGCGGATGATCGTGCAAATATTTTACGCGGCGCCATCGTGCCACGCCGAGGAAAAATCTTCAAGAACGTGACGCCGTCGCGCCGCGTTGAAAAGAATCATGGCACGGCGAAAGGGGCGCGGTGCCGTCGCACCGCGCCGGACGACGAACACCACGGCCGTTTCCGGGCCGCGGCGGGACGAGAAGACCGCGGCCGGTTCCGGGCCGCGGCGGAAGAGAAGACCGGCGGCCGGGCCGCCGGCGTCGGAAGCCGAAGAGGGGACCGGAAATTCCGGTCCCGTTGGAGAAAACCGGCCGTCCAGCTGGCCGGCCGGATGCCGTTAAACCAGGGAATTAATTCCCCGGCCAGCATGTAAAACCCCCCTCTTTAAGAGAGGGGGGTGGTTTTAATTAAAGGGAGGGGGGAAGCCGGCCCCCCTGGTTCCGCACCAGCAGGCCCCCCACGTGGGGGGGGGGGGGGGGGGGGCGCTTAAAAAAAATAACTGCGCGGCTATGCCGCGCCGCCTCTTGAAAAACCACGGGGCTTAGCCCCCGCGTGTGGCTCCTCGCGCCACCCCGAGGCGCCGCGGCACCCCGCGCCGCCGCGCCGCCGCGCCGCCAGGCCGCCGCGCCGCCGCCGGCCGCCGCCGTCGCCCAGGGGGGGGGGGTCGGGCCGGGTCGGCCCGGACCCGGACCCCCCGTTTCGAACCAGAAACGGTTTTTGGCTCATATCTTGAGCCCCGGACCTCCGAATGACGAACCGTCTGCGGAAACGCGATCCATGGATCGAGACGGTCGTTTCGGTATATCGCACTCAAGGTTTCGGTTTACTTTGAGTTCGGCCGGGTTGGTTCGTTCACGAAACCAACCGGGCCTTCGGAGCGAGAACGCTCATATCTTGAGCTACGGACGTCCGATTGGCGTGCCGTCAGTTCTGATAAGTTCCTCTTAATGAGACGGATCTTTTGGTATACTCAGCCCGAGGTTTGGACGCAGGTGGAGTACGGCCGGGTTGGTTCGTTCACGAAACCAACCGGGCCCTCGGAGCGGAAACGCTCATATCTTGAGTTCCGGACGTCCGATTGACGTGCCGTCGACTTTGATGGAATCATCTAAGTGAGACGGATCTTTTGGCATACTCCGCCCGAGGTTTGGACGCAGGTGGAGTAAGGTCGGGTTGGTTTTGCCTTAAAAACCAACCAGGCCCCGGGAACGAAAATGCCAATAACTCTTAGACCGGGCGTCCGATCGACGCGCCGTCTGTTGCGTTGAGTTCCTGTTGACGATACGGAACTTTTGGATACATCAACTCCGGTCTTCGTGACAGTTGATGTATCAGCCTCTCGGCTCGTGGAGCGGACCATCCGAACGAGCTTGCTGTGTGCGGGAACCCTAGTGCTGGCTGCGACTGTTACTGTGACGACTACTACTACTGCTACTGTGACTGCGACGACGACAGTACAGAGATCCTATGTGGATTCGACGACGACGACTACAGCACTCAGCGATCCTACGTGGAACAGTGCTACCGAACCTGTGTGAGCTGAATCTTCTGTTGACCTTTGGCGGTGGAGCACTTGGTTGTAGCGGCGGACCCGCGATACTCTACGGAGTGTGTGCGCTTGGTTGTAGCGGCGGACCCGCGATACTCTAAGGAGTGTGTGTGCTTGGTTATAGCGACAGACCCGCGACGGTGGAGACGTGCGTGCGGAGTTCGGAGACCGTGTAGCCGACTGAGACCTGACGACTGCTTGACCGATTCGACTTGGAGTGAGTCGACTAGCCCAGTGGATGGAGCGCCCGGTATTTGGCGGCAGACCCACGGCGGACGGAGCGCCTGGTAGTTGGCAGCAAACCCGCGGTACTCGACAGGAGGAGTACCTCAGTAGGCTATTTGGGTGAGCGCCCAGTAGTTGGCAGCAGACCCTCAGCGGACGGAGCGCCCAGTAGTTGGCAGCAGACCCGCAGTACTCGACAGGAGGAGTACCTCAGCAGTCATAGGTTAGTGAGCAGTACCTCGGAGTCGTGACAGGACTACTGCACACTTCAGAGACGGGGCTCTTCAGCAGCTACGGTTTCGATAATGAAAATCCTGGTTTGAGGTGAGTCAATGATCTTTGTGTTTCCTCATGATTGAGATGGGTCGCTTGATAACTTAGGTATATGTATGGTCATATACCTGGGTAATAGTTATCCGTTGATTTCATAAACTTGTTATAAACTGTGTGAACTTGTATTGTTATCCTGTGTGGATTTACTGTTTACTCTTCTTGTGGATTGGGTTGTTCTTGGGCTCGGTGTTGGAGCCGAACGGAAATTGGTGACATAGGTATATGTATGGGCATATACCTAATCAATACTGGATGTTACTTTGTGATTGTATCTTCTTGTGGTTTATCCTTTGTGGATTTCAAGAGACCTTCAGGGGGTCTCGGGGTCCCTACTGAGTATCTTATACTCACCCCTGCACGGGCTATGCCCGCACTTCGTTGTGTTGGTTGCAGAAGACGGACAGCGCTGACTGCGGTTGAGGCTTACGGAGTAGGTCGGTACCCGGAGGAGGACCACTGGGCGGGACGTGCTCGGAGCGGACAGTTGGACCCGAGGAGTTGTGGAGCTATCTGTACCTACCCTTCAGGTAGGATCCGTGGTGGAAGATCCAGGAGCTGAGCCATCTGTACCTACCCTTCAGTTAGGAATCGAGGAGGACGTCCCAGGAGCCTCTTGTATTTCAGTTGCTGTTTTCCCTTTCGAGTTGTACTTTACTTTCAGTTGGGCTTGTATTCCGGCCCCCTTTACTTTTCTGCACTTGTAGTTACTTTCCACTTGCTGACTCTGTGGTGGTTGTTACTTATAAAGGTAATGCCTTCCCTGTTTACCGGGATTTTACGCCTTGGTGCTAGTCGCCAGCCCCTGGCCTATGGAAGGCGGGCTTGGGGTAGTCACGGCACGAGCCTCGAGGTCGGGTCATGACAAATTGGTATCAGAGGAGTTCGGTTCTACCGCAGACTCTGGTCTTTTTTCTATGTGAAGCAATAGTGTTTATTATATTGAGTGTGGTTATCAGTCAAGGTAGTCCAGTGTTGGTGCGGCGGCCGACGTATCCGTACACCAGGACCCTGACTTCTGATTTCCGACTTAATGCACGAAAACACTGATTGCGTGTGTGTTTCCCAAAAGGTTTAAAGTCAGCTCAAACCAGGTCAGCTCACCATGTATAAATCGTTGACCGTGACACAACTGTTCAGAATGTCACCATGCAGATAGTTAGCTGGAGTTCCGAGAGAGTTCTCGATGATGTCCCACCGAGCAGCGAGACTCCGGTGCAGGGCCCCTTTTTCAGTATTGGCACCTTCGGGTGGTGTACCAGCAGCACCACCACCCGTTAGGCAGCAGATGCCACTAGCTGACGGTGCACGCTAGCAGAGCGCGATGCACGAGTTCCAGCAGTAGAGGCCTCTGAGGATACGAGGCGAGACAGATTTCCCAGGCAGCAGTGGACTGGATGGAGGCGATTGCTAGAGTTCTACGCCTAGCTTTGATACTAGTAGAGCGGATGATGATCTTAGCTCCTGTTGTTTCCAGTGAGTGACCATGAGGTTGGTCCTTATAGTAATGAGGCTTCGGTACGCGAACCGATACCTGGGATAGTACCTACGGGTAGAGCGCCAGCTATGTCACTACCTGTTGGTCAGCAGACACTACCGGCGGTACCGGTAGCAGAGACTCACAGGCTTAGTGCCTTACATATGTTTTAGCATCAGATATCCCTCAAGTTTCGAGGTGAGCCTAACTCGTAGGCGACTGAGGAGTGGCTTGAGGAGGTGGTTGTGAGATTTCTGGAGCTAATACAGCTTCGACAGTACGACATGTCGGAAGCAGAGCACTCAACGTGGCTTACCAATCAATCTTGGTACTCGTTGCTTACGTTGTGATCAGTTCTTTAGACTCGAACTTCTGAGCGAAGTGTGTCTAAGGGACATCCGAACCATTACTTTTCCTCTATGCATTTCTACCTATGCTAGGATGCTAGAGAGAACTTTTGTGGTTGTGAACGTTAGCAGTGAAAGGCAGGAAACTAGCGCCAGTCTCAGAGACTCGGGCGTGTAAAATGTTTTAGGAGGAGGAAGTGCTAAGGACAGATGAATCTGCAGGGTAGCAGACGTGGAAGCGGAGCTTGGAGAGAAGCATGTGGTGGTGTACATTTCGACATGTTACGACCACCCGACTTAGTAGTCCCCGCCAGGCTCAGGGAGCAGGAGGGCTGGGGAGGAGAGTAGCTGCATTGCGGTCAAGGAGTGTGACCCAGGAGCTCTAAGAATGATTCGGGGTACGAATTATGTCTACCACGAGCTTCCATATCTATAGACATAAGAAACAATCATTCTACCCTTCCACGAATCATTTCCCAGACCTAGAGGTTCCGGGTAAGCCGTAGACTTGACCCTCACGTCTGGAGATACCTTTGGGAGGAGACTCGATAATCA
This sequence comes from Viscum album, assembly GCA_963277665.1. Classification (NCBI taxonomy): domain Eukaryota; kingdom Viridiplantae; phylum Streptophyta; class Magnoliopsida; order Santalales; family Viscaceae; genus Viscum; species Viscum album. The sequence continues at coordinate 1,415,816,865 of OY728141.1, read as the reverse complement.
TGCTTACGCCGACGGTGTGATATGACCTCGAGGCGAGAGTTTCAGTTGGAATCTCTTGGTGGCAGCGTAGAGGCCTTACGACGTTGATCTGGGTATGGTTTTGATTCACAAATCATACCCCGGTTGACTGTTTTAGGCAAACGTCGGAATGGGTTTTCCTTGGTCGGCGAAAAGGAAACCCTGGGCAGCACATGTTAAACTCATGCATAAGAGGGTGTGACCGATCACTCATGAGTTGGTCAACCCTACCCTTGTGGCAGCAGGAGTTTTTAGTTTCAGTTCTAACCTAAAAAGGGAAACCTCTTGAGTTCGAGGGTGACGAACACGTTCTTATACGGTCTCAACCCGATGAGGTTTCGGAGATGTGGCCGAGGCGGCAAGTTATCTCCGAAGTTCGATGGACCCTTTTGATCTTCAGCAGGGTAGGCGAGGAGGTTTACCGCTTGACCCTACCACCTCAGTCGCACCAGGTGCATAATGTCCACCACGTGTCTCAGCTGTGGAGATACGTGTATGTTTCTTCACACGTCATCGACCCCGGGGAGTTGGACGTCGATGACAGGGCGACAAGCACAGAGGTTCTAGTAGAGATCGAGGATCGACAGGAGCAGGTTCTACATGAACGGTTGCTTCCTCTGGGGTGCTTCACGGGTAGCACGAGATCTTCAGGTGAGCATATGGGAGCGTAAAGCTCAATTGCGTGCTCAGTACTACTTTGTTTTCCTTAAGTGTGTGTTGAAGCTTTACGGGGACGTAAAGCCCTGAGGTGGGAGTAATGTAAAGACCTGTAAAATTCAAGGAAAATTTTTTCTTAATTTTCTTTAGAATTTTACATGAGCGCGGTTTCTGACGGCACCTGATTCTGAGGCCCGGTGTGCCCGGAATTAATTTCCGAAGTTTGGATCTGGTACGTTCAGTGAACGAACGAGCGGGAATTCCTAACTTTTGATCCGGTGCTCGGAATTGAAATCTGAGGGCACCGATGAACTCGCAGCGCCGTTATTCGGTTAAAGAGACCTTTTCCGGAGTTGCGTTTGTTGCGGGTTGAAAGTTAGTTTTGGGGATTAAAAGATAAGTAAAATAAATTTGTGTGTGAATTTTATTTTATTCGAGGTGGTTAGACTCTCTCATGGGAAGTTGTTGGTGGGGCCCACAACCACCCAACTTCCCATGTGTGGTTATGAGGGAGGTGGGGCCCACACGAACCCCCACCTTTTCAAGTTCCATAACTCCCCTCTCTCCCTCTTAATGGCTTGACTTCTTAACTTCAATTTAATTATACAACTCATGTATATTAAATAAGTGAGTTAATTTTGGAGTTATCCATTTTGAATTTCAAACCTTTGAAATTATAGTGTGTTATGTGATAATAAAATAAGATGTTGTCTTATTTTATTTTGGTTGAATTGTTTGTCTTCTTGAGAGGTGGAGAGCATCATTTTCTTCTTCTTCTTCATCTCTGACGAAGATCACGAAGAACGCTCAACTTCAACGAAGAACGCGAAGAACGCCGTTCTTCAACGAAGAACTTCTCCGCAGAAGAACACGGTCCATCCGCGACGCCGTATCCGCGACGCGACGTACTTCTTCCGCGTCATCTCTTCCGCGACGGTTTTCCGCGACGAACGCCATCGACAACGACTCTTCCTCCGACGTCAAAGGGATCGACACCGATATTCCACGACTGCGTCAACGTGCGACTATCGAGGTAGGGGTTCTTGAGTTCGTTGTTTTCTTTTTATTTGACTTTCCTCAAGACATGACGAAGAACGCTCAAGTTCCGATGAAGAACGCCGCTCCGCTCTTCTTTGTCTTCCGTGTCAACGAGAGAGAACACCGCTTCTCCTCGGACCTTCTTCGTCAGCATACGAAGATTCGCCAACAACGTATCTCTTCGGGCGTATCTCTTCGTCAACGGATTTGATGAACGACGACCGCGACGCCCGACCACCGCGACGTTGTCTTCCGCGGAACGTTGACAAATCTTCGATCTTACCCGAGTTAGGGGTTGTTGAATATTGTTAATTTATTCCATTTCTTGCTCGTGGATCGCATGTCTACGTGAGGCTTTGGAATATTTTATATAAGTGTTGTTGTTAACGCGAGGGGGGCCGGACCGCACGAACACGGCCGAACCCCCCTCCATCGTTCTTGTTTATTCTTGCGGGTGGAAGCAAGTGGCGTGGTGTCGTCGCACCACGCGGATGATCGTGCAAATATTTTACGCGGCGCCGTCGCGCCACGCCGAGGAAAAATCTTCAAGAATGCGACGCCGTTGCGCCGCGTTGAAAAGAATCATGGCACGGCGAAAGGGGCGCGGTGCCGTCGCACCGCGCCGGACGACGAACACCGCGGCCGGTTCCGGGCCGCGGCGGGACGAGAAGACCGCGGCCGGTTCCGGGCAGCAGCGGAAGACAAGACCGGCGGCCGGGCCGCCGGCGTCGAAAGCCGAAGAGGGGACCGGAAATTCCGGTCCCGTTGGAGAAAACCGGCCGGCCAGCTGGCCGGCCGGATGCCGTTAAACCGAGGAATTAATTCCCCGGCCAGCATGTAAAACCCCCCTCTTTAAGAGAGGGGGGCGGTTTTAATTAATGGTAGGGGGGCAGCCGGCCCCCCCCTGTTCCGCACCAGCAGGCCCCCCACGTGGGGGGGGGCGCTTAAAAAAAATAACGGCGCGACTATGCCGCGCCGCCTCTTGAAAAACCGCGGGGCTTAGCCCCCGCGTGTGGCTCCTCGCGGCACCCCGAGCCGCCGCGACACCCCACGCCGCCGCGCCGCCGCCGTCGCCCAGGGGGGGTCGGGCCGGGTCGGCCCGGACCCGGACCCCCCGTTTCGAACCAGAAACGGTTTTTGGCTCATATCTTGAGCCCCGGACCACCGAATGACGAACCGTCTGCGGAAACGCGATCCTTGGATCGAGACGGTCGTTTCGGTATATCGCACTCAAGGTTTCGGTTTACTTTGAGTTCGGCTGGGTTGGTTCGTTCACGAAACCAACCGGGCCTTCGGAGCGGGAACACTCATATCTTGAGCTACGGACGTCCGAACGGCGTGCCGTCAGTTCTGATAAGTTCCTCTTAATGAGACAGATCTTTTGGTATACTCCGCCCGAGGTTTGGACGCAGGTGGAGTACGGCCGGGTTGGTTCGTTCACGAAACCAACCGGGCCCTCGGAGCGGAAACGCTCATATCTTGTGTTCCGGACGTCCGATTGACGTGCCGTCGACTTTGATGGAATCCTCTAAGTGAGACGGGTATTTTGGCATACTCCGCCCGAGGTTTGGACGCAGGTGGAGTACGGTCGGGTTGGTTTTGCCTTAAAAACCAACCAGGCCCCGGGAACGAAAATGCCAATAACTCTCAGACCGGACGTCCGATCGACGCGCCGTCTGTTGCGTTGAGTTCCTGTTGACGATACGTAACTTTTGGATACATCAAATCCGGTCTTCGTGACAGTTGATGTATCCGCCTCTCGGCTCGTGGAGCGGACCATCCGAACGAGCTTGCTGTGTGCGGGAACCCTAGTGCTGGCTGCGACTGTTACTGTGACGACTACTACTACTGCTACTGTGACTGCGACGACGACAGTACAGAGATCCTATGTGGATTCGACGACGACGACTACAGCACTCAGCGATCCTACGTGGAACAGTGCTACCGAACCTGTGTGAGCTAAATCTTCTGTTGACCTTTGGCGGTGGAGCGCTTGGTTGTAGCGGCGGACCCGCGATACTCTACGGAGTGTGTGCGCTTGGTTGTAGCGGCGGACCCGCGATACTCTACGGACTGTGTGTGCTTGGTTATAGCGACAGACCCGCAACGGTGGAGACGTGCGTGCGGAGTTCGGAGACCGTGTAGCCGACTGAGACCTGACGACTGCTTGACCGATTCGACTTGGAGTGAGTCGACTAGCCCAGTGGACGGAGCGCCCGGTATTTGGCGGCAGACCCACGGCAGACGGAGCGCCTGGTAGTTGGCAGCAAACCCGCGGTACTCGACAGGAGGAGTACCTCAGTAGGCTATTTGGGTGAGCGCCCAGTAGTTGGCAGCAGACCCTCAGCGGACGGAGCGCCCAGTAGTTGGTAGCAGACCCGCAGTACTCGACAGGAGGAGTACCTCAGCAGTCATAGGTTAGTGAGCAGTACCTCGGAGTCGTGACAGGACTACTGCACACTTCAGAGACGGGGCTCTTCAGCAGCTACGGTTTCGATAATGAAAATCCTGGTTTGATCTGAGTCAATGATCTTTGTGTTTCCTCATGATTGAGATGGGTCGCTTGATAACTTAGGTATATGTATGGGCATATACCTGGGTAATAGTTATCCGTTGATTTCATAAACTTGTTATAAACTGTGTGAACTTGTATTGTTATCCTGTGTGGATTTACTGTTTACTCTTCTTGTGGATTGGGTTGTTCTTGGGCTCGGTGTTGGAGCCGAACGGAAATTGGTGACATAGGTATATGTATGGGCATATACCTAATCAATACTGGATGTTACTTTGTGATTGTATCTTCTTGTGGTTTATCCTTTGTGGATTTCAGGAGACCTTCGGGGGGGTCTCGGGGTCCCTACTGAGTATCTTATACTCACCCCTGCACGGGCTATGCCCGCACTTCGTTGTGTTGGTTGCAGACGACGGACAGCGCTGACTGCGGTTGAGGCTTACGGAGTAGGTCGGTACTCGGAGGAGGACCACTGGGCGGGACGTGCTCGGAGCGGACAGTTGGACCCGAGGAGTTGTGGAGCTATCTGTACCTACCCTTCAGGTAGGATCCGTGGTGGACGATCCAGGAGCTGAGCCATCTGTACCTACCCTTCAGGTAGGAATCGAGGAGGACGTCCCAGGAGACGCTTGTATTTCAGATGCTATTTTCCCTTTCGAGTTGTACTTTACTTTCAGTTGGGCTTGTATTCCGCCCCCCTTTACTTTTCTGCACTTGTAGTTACTTTCCGCTTGCTGACTCTGTGGTGGTTGTTACTTATAAAGGTAATGCCTTCCCTGTTTACCGGGATTTTACGCCTTGGTGCTAGTCGCCAGCCCCTGGCCTATGGAAGGCGGGCTTGGGGTAGTCACGGCACGGGCCCCGAGGTCGGGTCGTGACATGGATGATAAATAAACCACAGTAAATACTTTGTATGAACCATCTTGGATAATAATGAGATTATGAATTTATTGCTTACTAATTTATAATCAATCGAATTGTGTAACTAATAAAATAAATAAAAATTTATAAATATATAAATATCATAAACATCATAATAAAAAAACAAAAAAACATTCATTTTTATTATAAGCACCACATAAAAGAAACAAGTGTTGTATAAAACTCTTGTCCCACAAATATAAAATTAAGACAAATTAATCCCTTACCGAAGGTCTGATATCCTTGGTATGTATCTGAACCTCCAAGATAGTAATTTTAATAATTTAATTGATTTATTCTAGATTCAAAGAAATTTTTATGATATCATATATGATTATGTTATCATCTTTTTATTAATAACATTATTACTCATCCATCTGGAATTGACTGCTTTATTTTCATAAAAACGTTTTGATTGGATAAGTTATTGATACTATTTTTATACTATAGTTATATCATATATGAAATTATATTAATATAATAAAAATAACATTTCTTATTTCAATAAATTTATAAAATCATAATTTAATGGATATCTTTTTGAATGAATCACATCACGTCATGGAGATGGTAGGCTGTACATATACACGAGCGACAATATCATTCCCTTAATTGTGAAATGGTCTGGAAGTGGATGGTGTATATATTGTTCCAGAATCCATATAATGTTATAATAATATATAGTTATTATTTCCATCAATATATCCATACATGTATGGTGGTGGTGAGAATCATATTACACCATGGTGTGGAGACATTAAGTCATATGTATGCACACCTGGTGATTTCATTAATCAAATGATGGATAGAAGGAGGAATATGGTTATTTAATAATGATAATAACATCTTATAATGTTATTGATTTTGGGTTTATTACATTAGGATATAACCAACTCATTAAGATTAAGTAGAAGAAGAAATAATTTGAATATATTAGTAGAGTAGTTTACCTATTCTTTGATGAGATCCCTCTAGATCACCTCTTAAAAGAATTAGAGTTGGTCTTTTGAGACAACAAAAACCTACACAATATTAATATGGAAGTTTATAAGGGGAATGGGTAAAGGGATTGATGATATTTAAGGCTCAAGGTAAATTGAAATCATTATGGAGTATGTGCCCATTTATAATTGTTGTGAGGGGAAAATTTAGAATATCCAAAATTATTAATTTAAAATAAAATCAAACCACATCCAAAAACATCCAAAATGTCCTAATTTCAGTTAATAGATGATTTAGGGTTTTAATATGATCACCAATAAATTTTATACATGTTTTTCTATCCATTTAAACCATATCATTATAATTTAACACATAGTTATTCTATTTTATTTTAACAATGATTACAATTATATCAATAATAAAAGAGTAAAATATTTAATTATTTGACTTAAATTTAATCATAAATATTTATTATAGAACATTTTATTCAATTAAAAAATTATTATATATTTTTAAAATCGTTTTAATAATTTTAAATGATTTAATAAAACATTATATTACCAAATCAACTATAGTGTCAATTTTAACAATATTTAATTCTTGTATTCATAAAAATATCAAGATAATATTTATCCTCAAATGAAATATTTTTTTATATTTTTATGGGATAAAGGTAATCTGTAAAATTCATTTTATATATTAATTATACAAAATTATTTTTATTTTAATATTTTTTAATAACATTAATATGTTATTTCCATTTACAAATTCAGTACTACATTAGTTTTGTGTAATTACATAATATAATTATATATTGAATAAAAATTAAAAATAAAATATGATGATTAGGATAAATACTACATATTTCATAATAATACATATAGTAGAATATATGTTTAAAAAATAATACACCGAAAATATTATATTTATTAAAACATGAATGTGACAATTTTAACACCACATTCAATAAAAAATTAATTAGTGTCATTTTTATATCTATATGGATTCAAATGGAAAATAACATGCCCATTCGATGATTATGGTTGATATATAATATAAAAAATGATTTTGTCAAGTATGTTGGTCTTTTAATTGATATTATCATTTAAATTAAAATAATTTCATTGACTTTTCATCAATTAAATAATTTTTGCATCATTATTTTATATGGCATTAAGGTAATTATAAATTATCTAAATATTTTAAACAAACTACCACGATGTATTTAATTTCATTACATTTCATGAGACTCTTTATTATTGATGTTTTATTTTATTTATCATGATTTTAAAATTACTATACATATAAGAAAAATGAGGGTTACATTTTATCACATTCAGGTCAGTTTATTTTTTTTCAATAATACTTATATTATTTTCATATAAAAAAGTCCATTTATTGAGTAAATTAAGAGCTTGAGGTGTTAATGTTCTATAGTTACTCTTCTAATAGTATTTTGGTAAGTTTTTGGATAGTTATATTGTACTTATCATATTAATTTGTTACCTAAACTACCAGATTTAATTTTAACCACATTAAATAAAAATTACAGTAGCTATTATTCATAATATCAAAATAAATAACCTTTTAAAATAATTTGGAAACACTGATTACAAAAACAGAATAGATTTTGTAAAATCTATAATATTGAATTTTCAGTAGTTAAATTAAAATTAATCCTGTTGAGGCAATGATAAAACAAGTTTTTAAAAAATAAAACACATCAAAAGATTGAAATGTTTTCATATCGAATTTCATTGTGAAATTACATCAAATGAACAAAATTGGATTAAATGAAAAATAAATTAATATAATTATTCTTTAAAACCAATTAAAACTATAATATACAATTATAAATTAATTGGATGAAATATAGTTTTGAATTATAATTCATTATTTTTTCAATATTCCTTAAAATATGAATGATATCATAAAAAAACTATGCAAATTAAATTTTTATTCCATAATCAAAAGAAGAAATTTATTTTTTCATATATAATATAGAAACTTTTCTTGACTAGATTAAAAATTGGTGCACCATCAATATGAGGAAAATCACCATTTTTTTAAAAATACATCTTTTATCCGAAAAATTGATTTTGTTCATATATCATGTCTAGAAAACATATAAGATGAATTTCAATCACTATATTGATTTTATTACATATATAATTCATTAAAAGAATCTGTCAATAGTAAGTTTATTATTTTCTAAACTAGATTAGACTAAGTCTAGCATGAAATGAGTTCTATCTAAATAACAAGAAATTATGTGTGACACAATCCACGAATCATGTTTTGTATACCAAAAGATATGCTACTGTTACATATAACACAATATTACCATGGTGTAGCATACAATATAAGACATCAAAAATTTAAAAAATTATTTCCCATAAAAATATCAGGGTGTTACAAATATTCTTTTCCTTTCATCCCTCTAGAGTTTAGTATGCATGTGTCAATGTTTTTCGTGAAATAACATTATGGTAATGAAAATTATAAACGAGACAATTAAAGTAAAAATATCCTGAAAAATTCCAAACTAACATAATAATTCATAGAAACCATCCCCAAAAAATGAACCACTTATGTGCACAGACCCTGAAGGAAATTGTTATTCCAAATAGGATAATAATTTTTAAATTTATTTTAATAACACTAAAAAAATATGTTTAGAACCCATAAAATATAATTTTCATTCCCAAAATGAAAATTTATAATCACCAGGAAAATTACAAAAAAGATTAGAAAACAGGTGATCAGTTTGGAAATCAATTGGTGATGGCCCACAAATTTTAGTAATTTTATTTTTATGTTTTATTAAACAAAAATTTTAGATTAATTAGACATAATTATGAAGGAGTTGAATTTTTTTAGATCCTTGTTATTTGTATACTTTTAATTACTCACTAATTCCCCTATTCATATAGGTTACTACTCAAAGTTATTATTGGTTTAGATTAATCAATTTTATTTTTATGCATTGCCATTATTACCCATGTAATGGTGATACATATATTAAAGTGAATAATGAGTATTAAAAAAACCTACCAATTCAAATATCAATGGTCATAAAATATGAGGGAAGAGATATAATTAATATAGGATATATATATATATATATATATGAAAGCAACACAATAAATTACAAAAACCCAATCCACTTATAATTTTATCCCTTGGACTTATGGAGAGTTAAACCATCATACAAGTAATGAGGAGGGAATAAAATTAAAAGTATACATGATGGGAGGGAATCCATAGTTGGTTGAGTAGGTTTCTCCATTAACAATAACATAGATTATTCAATATTTGATAGGTTAGACCCTCGTACTAGAAAATTAAAATAATCTCAGTGGGATGATATTTCATTAAAATATATAATTTTTTCTTCCCTTAAATTCTCCTTTAATATTTTACTTGAATCATTTGGAATATTATGAAAAAATATCACTTTTGATAACAACTCCCCTATTTTATTTTTATCCTTTGAATATGTTGCATGGATAAAATTATTTGAACTTTTCTAGATTCTATATCAAAGACTCATTACATTGGATATTTCATTGGTTTTTTCTTATATATCACTACTCATCCCTTAATATAAATTCATCCATGATGATAGAAATGTTGAAGACCAATCCTTTTGTAATTATTATTTTACCTTTCATCCAAGACTTCTAATCATGTGGCATTGTGAAATTTTATAGGTTTTTTCATCTCCTTCATGTTATACACACAGTGTAACACATCATTTTAATGTAATTTTTAATATTCAACTCCACCGATAAGAAAAATGATCTAAATCCAAAACATTGTTTATGTTATTACTCATAAATCATAAGTGTCATGTAATTCACCATCACATTTTATATTTTATGTAGTCATTTTTATCATCATTTTAAAACATTTATCACGAAATATTCTTGTGACGGTCTCCACTATTATTTTAATCATGTTTTTGGGTGTTTTATCATCTCAAAAACTTTTTTACATCGGTAATAACATCATGTTGGTTTGTTAAATTTTTTTATCCTTCTTCATCATCCTACCTTAATAGTGGTTCAATTGTCCTCCAATTATCTTGAATATATTCATACACCATTACAAGGGGTTTTCTTAGAGAACTCGTGATGATCCATAAAGGAAGAAACCTTTTTTATGGAAACAAGATAGAAAGTTATTTATGAAGTTGGAGATAAGAGTATAGAAAAAATGGTCATTTTTATAAGTGATGAATATTTCTTATGAATCAGACATCCCAAATCAAATTATTCGAGTTTCAGGAATTGTCTAATGAATGTTTCCACAGTATCTTATTGATAATCAAGTCTAGTGGGTGACATTGATTTATCAAGGTATCATGAGCAGTATTACACATGATTGTATAATCACATGTGTTCCTCCTTGCCTCCTCATGAAAATTCATGCTAGGTAACCTATTCTCCATGGTTCTCTCTTCTTATATGCTTGGATGTCTCATCATGTGGGCTTGGTCAGCTTCCCCTTGGGATAGCCATGTGGCATTCCATCATGTTGAATATTGGCCCGGTATTACCCCTCATATTATCCAAAATCTTCAAATCCATTTTGAAATTTTCATTACCCAATATCCAATAAAATAAATAATTTTTGTAAAATATAACTCCATTAGATGTTTAATACAATTAAATGATTTTTTTTAATTTCCCAAAAAACATTTTAAAATAATATTTACCAACAAAATAATTGAAAAAAATTATTATTTGGGAGAATTAATAATTCAAATTCATAAATTAGTTAAATTAAATACTCATAAAATGTATTTATGAAATATTCTTATCAACCACCTTAGTATTTCTTGGATGTTTTCTAAAAACAACTAAATCACCTCCCAATTGCCCTTTTTATTTGAGAAAACTTCTCGTAATATGATTATTGTTTTCCATGTTATTGTTTTTTAAAATGATCTCCCCTAAAAACTCATTATTATTCATTTACATTAATTTAAATTAATTTTGGAATTGGATCATATATTTATACAAAGACTCTATTTTAAATACAATAATAAAGATTATATATTTCAATGCCTAAATCACTCTATGATTTCTTATTGATGTAAGGTTGTATTTGAGAACTATATAATGTTTGAATATGTTATTTGGTTCTAGATAATCAACCAAGAGATGAGTTTACATGTATTTCTCAATTTAGTTATGTTGATATCACATTTCAAATTATATCCTGAGTCATTTTTATATTTGAGATACAATATTGGATTTTTTATAGTGAATAATAATAAAAATTATGAATACACGATTTATTTAATGGTTAAAATGTAACACCATAATATTTAAATAATTAATTCCCATTTTAATATAAGATATATATATATATATATATATATAACAAAACATGCAACACCGATCCAAAATGATCCACAATACATTAAGATAAAATTATATGTATTTAATGGAGAAATAATAATTTACCCATTTTATGGTTGTTTATAAATACAAGTAATGACAATTTGAAATAAATTTATATTGAATATTAAATACCACTTTTAAAAGTAATTATTTGATAAAATTTAATTAGAGTAGCTAAATAAATAAAAATATTATTTTGTTCTCAAAATTTTATTTTACTAAAAAATGATTTTTTTCTGTTATGTGTGTTAATATTAAAGTTAGCCAAAACTAAAAATTGATTCCTATAAAATTGTTTTTTTTTTCACCACATTAGGATTTCATTATAATTTAACCTCATTTTTAACCTAAAAATAAGTTACCAATGAAAATATTAGAACCAACGTAAAAATATTTATTTTTTAAAGAATTAATATTATAAACAATTTATAATTTTCACCTATACTAAATTAATCTATATTATGTAATGAATATAATATGATTTTTTTATATATTAAAATATAATAAAATTAAATTAATTATTATTTTGTAATAAATTTGTTTAAGAAGAATTAATGATTTAAAATGGAATTTTTATAAAAAAAATTATAAATCATATGTTAAAATTTAAACGTTAATTTATCATATAATATGTATCATCTTATATTTTTATTAAAAAAACAATCAACATGGATAATTTTTAATTATGTTTGATAAGGGTTAAAAATGGTTAACATAAGTGGCTGGAACATTGTTAAGTGTATTTGACTTGTATACATTCTAAAATACATTTTCTTGGTTTTAAAATAATGCCTAAAATTTTCAACAGCCATTCCTCACCTAAATTACATAAATCATATGAAATATCATTGTTACCCCTAACATTAAATTTAATTCCAAGGAAAAAAGGACCTTTTTCAATTATAAAATGATTCCAATGACACCGACATCAATCCACACTATTAGTTTAAAATTCCCCTGAACATATACCTATTTCATCTTTCCCATGTGATATTACATTATTATACAATCTACCGTCTTAATATGGATGGATTTTGATCATGTTATTTCATTTATTGACATGGGAATGTATTGATATCCAATATTTTTTGATTAAATATTTATATTTATGTATCACCAATGAAATTTTACTTTGTATGTTATTTTTAATAATTTCCTTCACATGATCAATGTATTTGAATTATTTATTAATGGGTTGCTCCCAAAATAGATGGCCCTCTATAGATCAGTCATCCAAATGAGACGAAATATATTGCGTATTTTATTTATTCATTATCTAATTGTGTATGATTTATTAGTTAGTACTTTGATGATAAGATTTAGATGTCCAAAATTATACATTCCATTATATTAAAGCCATTTATTGTTATCAATTTTGATTATTTATGTTTTCATTTCATCCATGGATTTATTTTAAACTTCTTTAATCAAATATTTAAAAATATTTAATTTTTAATTATTCATTCCATGTTATTCATTCCTTGTTTATTATATGATAGCCTTTGATATATGTTACCCTTATTCATAATTTGAGCTCTCCCTTCTTATTTTTAAATTTCCCCATGTTTTAAAAAAACTATTGCACATGATATTTCTAGAAGAGTAACATGTGTGGAGACTTATATGGGATATTTTGTTCATCTACATTAAAATAATGGAATCTATTTATTGTGTAAAAATATACATTTAATGGGATATATGTATTTTTTTATATAAAATTTGATCTAAACATTCTAAAATATGACCTTAAATTATCTTTTGAGTTTTATTAAGTCGATATCTATTGATTATAGTACAATAATGAATGGTTATATTATTGTCTCTATAGTTGGATTCAAATATGATATGTAAAAGGATAGGTTTATTCACATAATATCAAAGGAGTAAATGTCTGGGCATCATAATTGGAATCGGTGGGTGTGGAATCAACCCATTTATACACATAACCAGTAGATATGTATATTTCGAGATTTCCCAAAGATTCTTTTAATAGTAAATAGAAAATAAATTCCCCCAACAATCAAGGATCACTAAAATCATAATGGTAATAAGGGTAATTCGATTTATTTTAGTGATAGAACCTAGTTTTTGACATTGAGGATACCTTTTATAGGATTCATAAGAAAACATAGGGTGGGAAGGCCAAAATAAACCAATTTTTAAAACCATTTTATTGTTTTTGGAAAAGGGACTTCCACATTCCTATCCATGAAAGAAATTGGGAATAGACACTTGCTTGGATTTAAGAGCACGTCACGTAATAACTTGATTGGGTAAAACTTGAAGGGGAAGGGATCATCAAAAAACATAGTTTCTATAATCAGAAATGAATTTCATCCTTGATGATGTTCTTAATAATTTATTAATTATGCCCATTACTAATTATATTTCTATATCAGCATACAATAAGAAATCAATAGTAGAATAAAGATGCTCACTAGGGAATGAATAAGACAAACAAATATTTTATGTGTTATGTTTTAATTTGAACTTATAATTTTTTTCAAATACCACATTTTATATTTATTTTTTTAACTTTATAATTATGTAAAATTATTTTAAGATACTTAATCACCTAATCAATGTATCATTGGAATCTTGTTCTTAGAAAAGGTATTACAATGCAGAACAATCTTCAATAAAATGTATGTGGATTCATAGAGACATGATCTAAAATTATATAATCTGAATAAATTAACACTAAATTATTTTTAGTGTTTTTTATATTATTTTGGCCATATTGGATTATTTTTTAAGATATGGCATGAAAAATATAGTTTTTTCCTCTATTTATCTCATTATACTCTTAGAAAAATCAATTTCATCAGAAAATATTTCAAAATAAAATTTCAAATTATAAGATTTCATGATGGATGGATAGGGAATACATGAAATGAAAGCTAAAAATGATTCTTCACAATATTAATTCCAAAAAAACATTCATCATTTTCATGAAGATAAAATTCATCATACTGGAGAGAATTATTGTGGGAACTCTCAAATGATTGGTTTTTGGTACTTAGGTATATCATAGTGGTTTACCATGGAAAGTATATCAAGTAGGGAGTACATAAAACAAATTATAAATGGTAATAATAAAATAAAATAATTAATATAAAATTCTAACACATATGTGGGTTTTAATGATTACATAACTAGAAAAAATATACATTGAGAATATATTTTTTAGAAAATATGTTCAAATGAAATAATCGATCTAAATATACCACTTTTCTTAATTATTAATAATTATATTTCAAATTAAATAAAAATATATTGTTACACATGATTTTATAACCCCTAAACCTTATGGTAATTTACTCAATTGTAATGATGAAATTAATTAAACCCTTGGTAAACTCTAGAATGTGAAATCATAACACTCTAGTTTGATTTCTATTACAGGAATAGTTTATGTTTAGTTGTAAATTATGGATCATATTTATATTATAAATAATGATGACTTCAGTTTAGATATTATATTTAATATCTATAAATTAATCATCCATGTTTTGGTTTTGATGATTAATTTTATGCTATATTGATTTTCACATAATCGACCTCTTATTTAAAAGTTCAAATCCAGGATATTAATGTATTCTAGAAAATTATAATATTATATGAATTTGGAAATTTTTCTAATCCCAGTTATTAATATATGAAAAAAAATAATCACATCTAGAATTAAATTACAATAAATATGAAATTATTGTATCAAAAATAATATCAAAAAAATATTTAGTGAGATTAATAACACTAGTCCATGTGTAAGAAGTTATAGGTCTACTACATCATTGATTCTCCACAATTTTGTGTGAAGACTATTTAATGATTTTCTTTCCATAATTTATTTAGTATATTCATGTTAAGTAGAAAGTTTCTTCTTAATTATTTATTTTACATTTATCCATTTAGAGATCCGTTATATTCAATTTTTAAAACCTTCCCTCTGAAACATTCCTTAATGTCAACACATGAGTTCCTGATCTAGATAACCTAATATCTTCTTCATTTCATCCCTCCCCTTTTTATTATTATTAATTATTTGGATTATATTTCTTTTATTTAATAATTTATGAGTGCATAAATTTTGTTGATTATAGGTACAAAATCATAGTTCAATGAAATATAATAATGAAATTGATAATATGAGAAAAAAATATGTGGAAATACCATTTTTGTAAGCTAAAGAATTACATCACATAATTATACCTTAAGTAAAATAAGAATCATTTCTAAATTCATGGTTGTTTGATATGTTATATGGGTAAATTTAATGAAAAAAATTACCATTAACCAATATCAAATAGAATGGTGTTAAAATCTAAATTTATTTATAATGATTAAATAGATCATATCATTGAAACCATTAATTTTTTTTCAAAAATATACTTCTACTAAATTTTTTTTCCTATTATTGAAATTAACCCAATGATATTATAAGAATAAAATGTCCATTTTATATAAGTTCCACACATAAAATTATCATGTGAAATGGTTATTTCTTTTTGAGAAATAAAAAATAACACACAAATAAAAATCCTAAATAAGCCACCCAAAATTTTGACCCCTCCCCCACACTGTAATTATTACATTTCCCTCATGTTTTAAATATTTAATGATATATTATCATGAAAAAAACAATTTTAAATGGGAAAAATAATATAAAGTTGTATCGTTAGGGATAACATGTTGTTCCCAAGTGATGATAGGGTCATGCAATTTGATGACATCAACTATATGAGTTAGATTTTACTCAAATGATTAATTAAACCACAAGCCACTAACTATTAAGATAATTCTTACGGAATCTTTTATGATCTCAACTAAACCATAAGTAAAATCAAGAGATATAACATAAGAGTCCAATAATATTGAAAACAACTTCCTAGGAATCAGTTTCATCTATGAACTATAGAGAAAGACATTGTATCACTCATGAAACTCCCTATTTGGGATAATTTTTCATGATTTTATTTTACTCAATATTTATATATTCTTGAGTTATCATATTTTCAAAATCTGGTCTCCTCAAATTCATAACGTTTTATCCTCCTTTGATCTTATACATGGGGTTAATCCATGTTTTATTTAATTATTTTACAAAATGAAAAATATTAAAACCCTATGAGTACATAGTAGGTCTCGCCTAAGAAAATATGAAACAGGGACATGGAGGTGGGATTATTATACATAATTTGATATTCCAAAACTTCATCTTCTGATAAATTTATTTAATCCTTCTTATTAAGTTGCACAATTTTCTCTAATATCTGATTCAACTATCAATTTGAACATTTGGACTAAAAATCTATTTGGGGATATAATAAAGTCATTGTTTTTTTGTCATCCTATAATTGGATGTATGTAAGAAGAAATTTGGTTATTAAATGTCTGACCTCTGGTCACAAATGATAACTATAGGTACTCTAAATCTTAAAAAATAGGAACCCTATTAGTTTCTAATATAAAATGAGAATCATCTATCCTAGTGACCTTAGATTCCACCCATTTCCTCACATAATAAAAAATAAACTATATTTTATAGTAAACCAAATGAGATAGGAGGTAGACACATAAAATCAATGGACCGTACATAAAGAATATTATACAATAAAATGTGATGTTGTGGCATCTCATGTATCTTATAAATGTTTCTAGTGTTTTAGAAAAATGATAATGACATTAAAAACATAATGTAATCATATAATTTGATAAGAAAATATAATCTAGAGTATATTACATTAAAAGGTTTCCTTTTGGATCTATATTTTCCACCACAAAAATTTTTGTGAAAAAAATTCAGAATAGATTCATACTCTTGATCTGGATCAAACCTAATTGTGACTTGGTTACTATATATTCCCTAGAAGTATGAATCATTATATAATGAAAATATAGATCCAATATTCAATCTTTTAAGGTGGTGTTTAATTATATTTGAGTTTATTTCAGTGGAAATAAAATAATTAAGTACTTTACTATACCATGTATGTGTTCCAAAGAGTGGATACAGATAGTCATCAGGAAATGTGTTCCAAAGTGGAACCTAGTCTAATGTGTCATCATTTGGGGTGTGAGTAATCTTACTCATGTGATTTTCTAGAAACTTCTATGAACCCTTTTCATACATTATCATGATGTATAATTCTTTATGGAGGATCATCTAATGCACAAATCATGTATTTTCACCTAGATTCTCATATATATAACACAAGTGTACATGGTTATAAAAAATAACTACATTATATCCAAATAAATGACAATAGTATTTATTTAAAGAAAATATTATAATAAAGACCTCCTTTTTACTTTTTGATATCTGTTGGGATGAATATAATGTTCTTAGAGTATATACAGTCACATATAGGTGTCCCTACACCCTTTATTATAATATCACTCCAACTTCAACTATTGAATCATCACATATAAACTAGAATGGAAGTTACCACTATGAGGGTTGTATTATTAATGGAGTTTTGAGAAAATTCTTTAGTTCTCAAATGAATACCTTTATATATTATTAAAAATTATGTCTATATTATTTACATAATGAATATAATGGTTTACAGATATTACTAAAATATATAAGTAAGCATCAATAAAAAATATAAAATATAATGAATTATCAAACATGACATATGCATATAGGATATATAAAAGATAATCTAATTTTTACCATATATCTATCAACCTTGATTACATTATGTGACAATACATCCCCAATTATAATACACTTATCTATTAGGAAACTATATTTTTCAAAATTTAAAACTATATTTTTCAAAATAAAATAGTGAATCACATTAACCACAATCATGAAACACTCATCAAATGTGGAACCACACACAATAAAATAATCCATAAATACCGACATGATAATATAATGAAAAATATAAAAATACTAACTTTGAATAATTGTATGGTTCCTATTGTTTTAAAATGATTAATTTGAATCCTTCAATAAGAAAATGTATCAAATGAGTTAGTGAATGTCAATTATTCTTGTTATCTATTGCAATGGATACATGAAAATAGCCAAAAAAATCATCTAATTAATTATATCATGTCTTTAAAACAAGTCTCTAAAGAGTTTTTCATAAATGATTTGGTGTCAACTATTCTTATGAGTGGATTGATTTAGTTTTCTATATTTCATGGTCACATTCCAACTATTTTACACTCTCATAAGAAATAACTCATAATTTACATTTTGTCGACATTGAAATTGGTTTTCTTATACAACATGGATAGGAATAAACCCTTGATAGTCAAATATTGGGGAAACTATACCTTTTTAGTGTAATTATTTCTTATCAATCTTTTCAAATTCAAACAGTTTTGGGATAAGTCTTGTTTTTTTAGATGCCTAATCGATTTAGCCACATACTCTAAAAAATATTATGAATGAAAACAGAAGGGATAATACATGGAATTTCTAGTAATGTCCTCCAAATTTCCCTGTTATTATCTTCAAAATTATTTAAAAATCTGTTTCTTGATTAGGATGAAGATTATGATAAATTATTTTAGACAATTTTACATCGTTTAATAGGTATGAATATTTCAAATTTATGGGTAATGGATTGAGTTCCAATTTGGTTGGGTGTCATAATTATGTTAATATGATGGGAACTATGATATGTGATTAAGGTATCTTGGGATCAGAATATACATTATCAACATATGTGAATAATTCATCAAATCCATTTCAAAAAATAATATTCATGTCATAACATGAAATTACATTATTATAATTAGATTATGAATCTGAATTGAGAATGGATTTATCATGATAAATATTTTTTTGAAATGTTTTAATACATAAAAACATCCATAATACTCAAAATCTCTTTATGCATGGAATGATCCTCGTTTGAAAAATATTAAAAATACAAAATTGAATAATCTTTGAATGTTTGGTCATAATTGGAGATAAATAGATCAAAATGGTCTTCTAAGGGGTTTTTTATGGATTTCAAAATATAAAATATTACTCTATCTTCCATGAAATCTATATAATGTATATACTAATTTATATTTATGATTTTTTGGATGTTTTTTAAAGTTACTTCCACGAATATTGGGGGATGTGAACTTACTTAGTCATACTGCATTAGTAGTATGTAAAAATGTGTATAAAATATCATATCTCTCACTCAAATGAATATATCCTTGAGGAATCCAACCAGGAATATTGTAGCCCTATTTTCCAATTTCACCTCCACCCTCATTTACTTCAGATCACCAATAAACATGGAAGACAAAACAACGTGAGGTATGATATTAATAGTGGCACTCAAATCACATAAAGTAAATGATAAATTTAACTACCCCGTGGTGTATAGTGTGGAAAATATACCATGGTCTTTAAAATTTTTAATAATCACTAAGGTTGGTATGATGACTGTGGATACATTCTTATAAAGTTTTATCCACTCATTTCCATTTATCTCTCTTGAATTCATGCATAGTTATTTTAATAAATTGGTATAAATTGTAATTTTATTGATTTCTTTAAGTAGATGGGTTTTAATTTCATCATATTTGAATTTATCCAATAAATATTTCTACATAAAATATTCAAACATATTCTTGGTTTGTAAAACTATATTTGTAAAAGGAATGGGATTATAAGTAACATCGTTGATCTTTTTCATACCTTTATCATTCTTATCTTGCTTCTCATCAACTGGCCCAGATTAGGGTTTCTTCTATGATAAGGTGAATCCTATTGGATATATAGAGGAATATATATCTGCAATTTTCTTCCCATAAAATCATTTTTTGGAACTAGAATTCCCATTGGTATTTATAGTAGATTGAAAAGGAATATTTTTACAGTTAATCATAACATGTTCATTAATGGTGGTGGAAATATTCCCCATTTTCATTTTTCCACCATTTAAATTTTACCATGACTCCTAAGATAACTATACTGATCAAAATTTTTTGATTCAAAATATAATTAGTATTAGAATCCACATTTAGTTATGTTGACCATTTTATTTATTAACTTGATTATTCTTGGTTATCGAACATTTTTTGGGGTTTTTAAAATTTATTATTGTTAAGAATGATGTTGTTGGACATTTCATTGAAAATTGGTCCCCTTTTTCTATATATTACCATACCTAGTATGAATACAATATTTTTATCTTGGATTATATTTCAAATATAAAGTATCATATGAAACATATGGATTTTTCTGTTGGTACATTCTCCTTTTTTAACACTAAAACACCCCTCTATCTCTAAAATATGTATAAAAAAATCAGTAGAGTAGTCTGTTTTCATGAAAAAGACACATAGTCCCACAAGAGATTTTTACGATATATTTTGATCTAAGGAAATATGTCTCTCCATATTATCCAATTAATTAAACTAAATTTCAATGAAATGGCTATCAAAAGCTGAGGGTATTCTCTGGTGCAATCCTTTCATGGATGGGGTACCTTTATCCCTAAATTGTTTCTATTTTTACGTCATTTTATCAATTAATTATCTTGTACCTAATGATTTTTTCTTAAACAATTCTCTACCTTCCACGATATCCACCATTCTTCTCTCTATAGGTTTGAGGTCTTTATAGATATACTGGATAATGAGTTTACTAATTATATAGTGGTGCTGGCATCATGTGAAAAAAAATTGGAATTTATACAATTATTTTTAAATTAACTAAACTTATGATTGATTGATCCCTAATATCTACTTCTGTATGGAAGTGGTCCTCTATGATGGATACAATATATTCTAGAAAATATGTTTAAAATAATTCAAACACAATTCCTATTAATTTTGTAAATAATACATTTAATCTTTTTGGTTATATAATGTGCTAATGAAAATGATCCTTGTTTGATTTATTATTTATATAAATTCCTTAGATTCATGGTTGATTAAACCACATTTACATGTTTTATATGTTTGTCGGTATCCTCACCAGAGAAGATATGATATTTATAGAGAAGGTGTATCCCCATATATATATATTTTTTTAAATCATGATTCTATATATTTTCTTATTTAATACAATTTGGTTGATAATTAAGGTAGGGTTAATCCAATTATAGAGTTGTTATACTATGTTCATTGTCATTTCATTCTATTATATAAAATTTTATGTTTTATTTATATGTGATTCCAATTTATGTGCCCCTAGAATAGAGTAATTTTCCAGTTCGGTGAATGTTGTCCCTCTCTATAGACTGAGGATATCTTATTCAATCCATAATGATATGTAAAATATCAAGGTATATATAAAAGATATCCTTAAGGTTAGATCATTTCATAAATTATAAAAATAGTAAAGTATAAAACTAAACCATAATATAATGAGAATAATTTTTAACTAATGATCAAAAAATCGGAAAAGTAAAAATAAAATGAAAAGAAAATAATTTATTTCAAAACATTAATTAGTTTAATAAAATACTTACCTCTCCATAAAAACTGTTAACTTCAAGAGTTTTTCTATGAGAAAACCCAAATGATGTGTAGTTTTTAGGAAACAGGGTAAATTGAGGGGTTGGATAATGTCATTATCTCATGGAATCAATACTTTAAACAACTTATAAAATGTATTATGATAATAAAATAGAATAAATTAATGTATAACAAGGATATAGTGTTTGGATGTTTGGAGAATAAGAAGAAATATGGAATAAGAATATGTTTTTTTGAAAATGTTTTTATAAAGAATATGTTTTATAAATCTACCTCTTAAATTTCATATTTATCATTATATTTAAAATTAAAATCCACTTGATTATGATCCCCCAATTTTTTATGCCCCAAACCATATATAGAATCACCTCAACCAAAAATATTAAATGAGTTAAACCATATGTTATCTTTTGAATGATAAATCCAAGTACCATGTTTTGATTATTATTATTATGAGGATAGCTTATGGGATGTATAAAATTATGTCTCATATATATATTAGATATTAGTATGAATTTAGTTTTGGGACTATATTTTAACTCTAAAAAATCATTCTGGGTTTGGATATGATGATTAAGTTTATCCACTTATGATAATCACAATCTTGACCTCTTATGTAAAAGTGTTCATCAGATGAGTATTTTTTTAATAAAAAAACAAATCCATGTATTATATTAATATTAATTAAAATATTATTATTTACACAATACAAATAAATTATTTTTATAATTAGATCGATTACTATGAAAATATACTCTCCCTTGGGTGGAGTAGCCATCGTAGAAAGTACTTATATATGCTAGGTTTTTGAAACGTTATAACCCATTAAATTTTATAATATTTTTTATAACAAAAATAATTGAATTAAAAAATATAAACTAATTAATTAAATAAAATGAAGATAATTAGATAATTTTATTACACGAAATGAAATCCATGTTATGGTAGAAGAAGGAATCGATGTAGGGATCATTTCTTCAAGAGTAGTCTCACTTCCAATTCATTGATAAATAGTGTGAAACAACTTATCCTATACCTTAAATCTCCTAATTCATGGAAATAACACTTTAAATATAAAAAAATAATCATTTAAAGTGTGGATGGTATGGTAGTGTTATAAGAGGATATAGGTGAGAATGAAAAATTTAGAAAAAAATATTTTCATTTAAGTTTCACCAAAAATTTTCACCAACAATATGCATAAATGAATAATCCTTAAATAATGATTATTTTTTAAAAATTTCATTATTTATATAATTTACAAATTTTATCCAAATCCAAGCCATCATGAATTGGATATAACAAAAATGGAGATTCGATGTCCACGATGAGGAGTCTAGTAAACCTTTTTTGTGGCCCATTTTTTGATATCAAGCAAGATACATAAAAAGTATGTTCCAAATGAAAATTATATACCATATCGTGGAAAAAATTATAAAAATTTATTGTCCAATTGAGGACCCTAAAAATAGTTATGCTAAAAAATCTATATTTCACCTTAAAGGGTAAATGCTGATATTTTAATTAACTTTTCAAATGTATATATATACATTTTTATCATAAAATGGGGAAAATATATCAATAATTATCTATAAAAAATTCAATAAAAAGTTGTATTATCAATCATGAAATATAAGTAAAGATCCTAATGAAAATTCTATCTTAAATTGTGTGTAATAATAATGAATTTAATTATTTGAAAATAAATTATGATAGAATGTTATTAATGATATCTACCATGGATTTATCAACCATGATTCCCTTACTATAAACATAGTTCATAATTATTAATCCTTATTTTAGTACGAAATGATGTTTTTTACAATATTGAACAAGATTATTATCCTCACATCTAGATATAACACTCCCCACATTGCTCAAGAATCCCTCAAATATTTCCTGTAAAATATATAATTCATCCATTAATAATTTTTGATACACTCCCAGCATGTTAGAGAAAATTTTTTATAATGAACCATTATAAGGTTGCATAGTTATTTCACAACTGACATGGAAATAATTTTGCGGAAAAGGTACTAAATGGAAAGTTGCTGGTTTTTTAGAATGTATTATTTGAAAAAAAAATTATTTTTATTATACCGTAAATACCCGTATTATAAGTAGTAGATGTCATATCTTATTACTCTCTCATACAATGGATCGGATAATGGTACTGAAGAAAGATATTTCATAGTACATGTGTTCAAATTCCTATAATATATGTAAAATCTATATCCACTACCCACCCATGTAAATAGGTGGTGATCATCCTCACTAGTTATCAAGTAAATTCAATCCTTCTTAAGAACCAGTTAAATTGGTCCGACCCAATCACTCTCATAAATTGGATAGATTATCAAATATTTAAATTAATTAAGGATTTTCTTTGGAACTAATTTCATTAAATTGTTATTCAGTATAAATTGGGGTTGGTGAGATGGTTTATAATATGATGTAAAAAAATCCTATGTGTCCCCATCAGTGGGATCAGTCCAAGAATCATGGAAAGGATATATCTAATTTCTTTCCTATACATGATCAATATATCAAAATGTATTTTCTATTGGTTCTATTGGAGGAAATATGAAATTACAATATTAAAGGTTAGGTAATTTCATAAGAATTCATACAGAAATGTGAAAGGTTGGAATTATACTTTATGCTCTGGTTGATCATAATTACTTGAGGTGGATTGGGTGATGGAATTTTACTCAATTACATTTTTTAATTATAAGAAGAAATGAATCATTCAAAATAGATGTTTTGAACTCTAAAATGGTAAAATTATTTTTGGAAATGTATATAGAGTCCTTGTTCATTATTTTTCATAAGTTATCATTGATTCATGTTCCCAAAAAAATAAAGTGAGATATATTAAAAAAATAAATCTATAAATATAAATTTCTCAAATATGAATCAAATAAATCAATATACTATTGAATTAAACATCCATAAGTAATTTAGTGTTGTTCCTCATGTCCAATTTTATAACTAACTATCCAATTCACATCATGAACCTCCACCTCAACACTATTGTTAGATATTTTACAATATATGATGATATCAAGGATCAAGTTACAAATGGTTATGGTAATGTTTGAATTCCTAACACAGACGACTTAGTGAGTTATTTCTCAGAAGTGATGTTCCTGAATTATTAGGGTTTTATCTTAGGACCTAATATTGGATGATTTTCATCTATAATGAAGGAAATTAGGTAAATGAATACATTAAATATTTAAAAAAACATCTTTTTAGATACCTTTAGGTACATGAACACTATGATCATTAATTTGGAGAGTAACCTATGGGGTTTATTGGAAATTAACCCTTACCGATAATTCAAAACATATAGAATGAGGTTAACTCTTCCTCTTATATAACATAGATATTTTATGAAATTTTCACTTTTATTTTAAAATGATCTATGGAAAATCTGTGTCCTTTTAACATTGGTGGAATGGTTTCAAGGATAGTGGTGCTTATAATAGCTACCAATAGTACATGATTTTAATGAGATACCTTTCTTTTGGAAGAAAAATATTCCTTCAGGTACATTGGTTAGGTGGGTGTGTTATTTATTTCTAGAAGATGGGGGATATTGATTATAACACAATATAATATTCCCCCCAAATTTTCAATCATCTTAGCTTTGGATTTCCACCATTTTCTTTGAGGGAATAGAGAAAATTTATATATTTTTTGCAGGAATTAGCGGTTACTCTATGTTCTATTAGAGTTTATTATATTAAAGATTTTTTCTTATATATTATCCTGATATACTAAATCCTTATATATTTTTTGGAACAATTTTCTTAAGTGTATCAATGGTTTTCCTACTGCTTAAGATATTCAAGCCCTTGAATTTCTCCTGAGTGGCTTGTGTGTAACTAGATTCACCACATAAGGTTGATGAAGGGGTAACTTGATTGGGGATGGGTGAAATATATCTTTTAATTAATTTTATTTAATATTTAATTAATGAAAAAATAGATTTGTATTTCTTTATTTTCATGAACATTTTCTAAAGAAATGGTTGTAGAACATATTGAAAGAAGTGTTGATCTAAATAGTATATCCATGGAGTAGGTTTAGGTTATGTGATAGGTTATTTCATGTGTTTCAATGATTAAAATTGAGGTTTTTTATTTTCAGTATTGAAACTGGTTATGAGTTAGAATGATTTATAGAGGGTATGGATCTAGACCCTGAGACCGTTTGGGTTATTGATTATCCATCAAACAAAATCTGTGATTGTTATTGTATCTTAGATTAAATTTATTGGGTTCTACGGAACATAAAAATATAGATCATTGAACTCCATAGATGTTACTATTACAATAAATTTCTTTACTAGAGGAATGGTTGTTCAATTATCAGTTATATCTTATTTTTGTCATAAATTATGAAAACATGCTCAACATATTGAACATTATAGACTTTCATGAGGTATATCTCTTTGAACCTCCAAGATATGGTTATAATATTTACCCGGAGTCATTAATAATAAATAAAAGTGTAAATAACATAGGATTTTGGAAGATTTTTATGATATAGAGAGTTTTCACATGTTTAGTTTAATTAATTAAGACATTCTTGATACTCATAAGCATCATTTTTGGGGTATGTTCTTGACGTTTTTGTTACAAATTATGTCCTTGAATTATTTGTTTCATGGAAATAAAAATTCATAAAAGATTAAAATTTTCATAAGGATTGAAAATCCATTTTTAGGTACCATGCGTTGGGTATATTTAAAACTGTACCATGTTTAATAATAAATCAACCTATTTTTCAATAATGATTTGAATTCTCTTTTAGTGATATTTTCACATTGTGGGGATAATATTTTCTTATAAAATTACCTTTTTATTTATTCCCCTGAATACATGATAATGGTCACCATTTTTACCAATTATTAGCTTCATATTTTAGGGAAATTGTATTATTTTCATCAAGGATATCTTAATTTAATGAGGGGGATATAGTGCCAATGGTGACATTAAACTCTTTGACAAGAAGGTAATACATCTCAAAATCCATCACAAGAATGATGGGAAAGTGGTTTATTGAATTGGGTTTGAAGATATAGATTCATTATCCATGGAAAATATGTCTGATGTGTGAAGCTTCATTGGTATAGTAAGGTGTAAGGTTGTCCTATGTGGTTTGATCTATGCCATTAATCTAGATAAAGGAAGGATAATATAGATTTATTATCATATTACCAGTTGACTTTAATATGGGTATATTTATGTTCCATTCCATTGGAGTTAACTATGATTTATATTTAATATTCTAAGTAAAATATGGATCTAAATTTAGAAACCCCTAGGTTTACATGATTCGTCACACCGAGGATTGTCAACCCTAACTAAGCGGTTTGAGTGGTATCAGATATAAGATGTCATACATCAAAGGATAGAATGATGTATAAATAGAATAAATAGGTGTGATAATAGTTAAATTGGGGTGATAATAGAATGATAGTATCTAAGTTACATATAGGGGTCATTGACAATGGTTCCAAAATTTTGTTTTCCCAAATTCTTCCTATGGGTTGAAGTAGTCACATGTATCATAGATGGGGTTATCGATTCCATAAGGACATGAGAAAAGATATTAAGACAGAAGGGTTTATTATTTAACATTTTGAGTATAAATTTTTAAACAATTAAGGGTTGTTTTATTCTAAAAACAATACACAAAATTTTATAAATTGAAATGATTAATGAAATGGGAAAATCTAAGGTTTTGTATAGGTCAAGATTGTATAGATTTTTTTCTTAGAGACTTTTATAAAATTTATTCAACATGTCCCATTTTATATAAAACCACACCACATAATTCATTTACATCATCCCTATAAAATTACAATGAAAATCACCTAAACACATAGTGAAGCATGTTCATGATCAATCCAATGTATAGTATCATACTAACATTCAAATTATGTAATATTCAAATTCAGTAAATACCTTGAAGAAAATATGTAATTAAATGAATATTTGAAAAAAAGATAATAATTATAACATTAAATAATATTAAATAATATAAAATCTAGAACATTAAACATCAAATAATCATTCAATAGTAAGGTTATATCTCCATTGGTTCAAAGTTTTCAATAAAATACATAACATAAATTTTAAAAGAGGGATTAAAGAAGATAAAAATATCAAACAATGATCACTTCCTCTATTGTGTAAATTTATTGTCAGTATTAAATAAATATTATTATAGTGATAAAATTGAAAATAATAAAAATTAAGATAAATTAAATCTTTTAATTAGAAATCTATCATGGATTTAGTGAATTTATAAATACGTAATGTAATTGAGAAAATATTAGTGATAGATATTATTTTAAGAAGAATGAGAAAAAAAATGTCCCTCTATCCTCACCAAAATATTACTTATATATAATTTCATAGAGTCTTATATTGATAAATGTATTATAAAATCATGTAATTAAATTTTTTTTGTGCGAAGGGTTGAGGAATGTAGAAGGACAACTGAATTTCCATCATTCACATGGTTTCATGATTTCTTTTCTCCCTTCCCATTGATATTCTATAATGAACATAAATGTCGGATAATTAGGATATCTCATAAAAAGAAAAAAAATTAAAAATACATCATATAATATTTAGTAAAATTTTAGATAAATTTTATTGGTCATTTAATGGTAATCCCTAAATAATGGGATAATGTTTTAGGCAATTAAATTTAACCTAAAAAATTAAACTTTAGCAGGGAAATCTTGGATCACCTTACAAAAATAAAAATTATATTCGATAATTGTTAAATTAATAATTACCCAATATTTTACATATCCATTTATTATATTTTTCATTTATTATATTTTTACTACAGGATAAAGATTTGTTTTATAAGCATGTAGGCCAAATATTTTGTCCAAAAATTTCTATATTTGATGTCCAATATGACAATATTCCTTTGCGAATGGTATATCACTCTATAAAAAATATTAATGCTAGAACATTTAATAGAAAATTTTCAACAATGTGATGTTTAAATGGGACTACATCAATTAATTTTAAATAATAATTAAATATATGATGAGAAATGAAATTTAAATTGTATAATTAAATTATTATCACTTTTAAAAAAATGAATTAAAAAAATAATATTGAAAATGTAATGAAACTTATAAAGTTTCAACATATAATTAATGATAAATATAATGTTTCATGAACAACCCCCACATGGAACCCCTCCGGGATCTACAATGATAATGATTGTAACCCCCGTAGCCTGCCACCAATAGGCCCTAGGTTAGAGACTAGCCTCTTGTATATATCACCAAAATATTGGAAGAATTACACTAAAAAATCCTAGGAAAATAGAGAAATTACACACACAAAATCACCATGTCTGGTAAATAAATTAAAATCCCATTTATGTAAACCTACAATACATGAATATAAAATAGATGAAAATATCTCTAAAATAAAAAAAAAATACCAAAATAATCCTATATAAGAAACCACTCCAAGATACAATATAGTATTATCCAACATAATCACCAATGTTCCCCTATAAATTGAAAATATAGATATATATATATATAGGGGATACCATAACATGTATTTATAGTAGGATCATACATGTTATCTCTCCTAAAAATGTTTAATGATCAAACTAATGATTTAATGAACAAACAATTGAACTTTCTAGCACCTATACAGGTTAACTAGTTTCCCCTGTAATTACCACAGATCACTCACCCAATAATGCATCCATTAATAGTAAATTAATATCAAAATAATATTGACAAGAATCCCCACAACCAATTTCCCCACTAGTTTTTCACTCTCACCCAATGAGATGATATCATTTGATTCAATCCCTTTGATATGCACTAATTATAGAAAAAACTATATATTATATATTGTAGAACCAACCAAATATCACATCATGAGGCACTGGCCACATATCTCTTATCACATAACCAAGGTAGTTGGGTAAAATGGATATGTAGGATATCAACCTCGTTCCTTCCTCCTACCACGCATGACCCCCAACACATGTCTCATCATCCACAATAATTATCACCCAAACTACTACTAATGAGATAGAATGGGAGAGTGGTAGCCATACATCCATATCTTCCCAATCCTAGATGATGGAAAAATACTCCCTAGCACATCATGGTGTAGGTAAATTAATTTGAATTGGGTGGGGTGTGTAGAGAATATCAAAGGAATATAGATATATAATAGTCTCACAGATGCCCACAACTAAGGGTATACAAAAGAAACATTTCCCTAACCACTATCCATATACTATAGATATTTCATCGCTATGAACTGCCTCTAATAAAAAACAACCAACTCACAAGAACAACACATTGCACCACAACCTGATTTCCATTACCCATGTTTAATTCATTGATTACGCCACCAATATTTATCAATTTTGAACATCATAATTACATTACCCATTGCAAAATAAATTTATATAATATGACATTGTTCTATGTATACTGAACTGCTACTAAGAAACAACCATGTCAATCAACCATATCATAACAGAATCCACTAAGCAACAAACAAAAAAGGACACTGAGTTATAAGACAACCAATTCCACCAATCTAAACACATCATGTCAGGCATAGAATATGAATATTCAACATATAAATTTTATTTACTAAATTTAAGTATTTAACTATTAAAATAGTATTATCAAATCAACCAAATGGTATATGGAATAACAATATAACATCTATATGAAATGAAATAACCATTACAGTATAAAGAAAAATTGGTAGCCTCATTCACATCACACTATTCCCAGTCAATTCAATTAGTATGATTTATTATCTTCATTATGAAAATTAATGACTTAAATGTTAATAAACATCATCCTAAATGCATAGATTCACAATATTATATATAGAGAGAGAGGAAGAACATGAATCCCATACCTCAAAAGAAGCTTCCTTATTCGATTTGAAAATCTCTGGTGATGATGAACCATGAGGCCACAACCACATAAGGGATACTCAAATCATTGTGAGACACATAATTTCCTCATTAGAAACCATGGCCTAATAAGTCCTCAAATCCAAAAAAACATAGTATTTTTGAAACCTTTAATTAAATAAGGGGAAAATTATATTGAAACAGAATAATGAATCACCATTAATAACCAATACAAAAATCTTAGTGTAGAGGGATGAAAAACAATGATCAAGGGCGTTTGAAGATAAAAAATTTGACAAAGAATCACTTGATGTTTGAGATAAATAAGGGGACAATGAGGGAGACTTTGGGAAGGAGTGTATTTATTGATAATCTAAACATAACATGATTTATGTTGTGATATATGGTTTGAAGATATAAATAAATCCAAGTTAATATCCACTATAAATTTTCATTGTACACATTACATGGAATAATTGCAGTTTGGGAATAAATATTTCACACCATTAATTATGTGAGAAACTAAACCACCCTAAAAATCCATCATATACATTCACACCATGAACAAAAATTATTTACATAAACTAATTTTGGAAAAAATTTCTAGTGAAAAGTCTCCAAAATTGTGATCCTTCACCATGACACAAAACATACTTCACATATTAAACCAATTATTCATGGTGTAAATCACACATATTGTTATAGATTCATATCCAAAACCTTATCTTCCTTCGTCAAACTCATCCCAAGTATTCCAAGACCAAAAACTCACTCTATAATGGGACAGAATAGTCTATATTGTTACATTATATACTTCTGAAATTATTTTCATCCTTGAGAATCAAAACCAACCATAAAAAAGCATAAATTAGTAGAAACCACTAATAATTTCCTTGGTAGATACCTCTCAGACATTGATAAATATATATTTAAAACATAAAAAAATATTTCAAATAACCATTAATATTTTATAATATCAAAACATCCAAAACACAAACAATGAAGAATCTTCAGTTACTAGTTGCACATATGTGACACATTCTCCCACGTACTATCCACCTTACCTCTGTAACTCAATTGAAATCAAACCCATGTGATTAACTTCCTTCAAAACACCATCTCTTGGGGGTCATAAATCTAAGATAATCATTCCATGAATATCGCATCGTCCCCAAAATCAAACTCTCCCAGCTAATGATGTGGGAATAGTCATGAATATTTTCGTGATGTTGGGACATGTGGAAGAAATCATGAAATTTTTTCACTTATGGGTACTCGTCCCTCCGATAATCCTCCATGAAAACACACCCACACCTAAAAGGATCCAAAAAATATGGTTGATAACTTTATCCACTGACCAAAACATTTCTTCTTATATTGATAGGAATCCCTTAATAATGCATGGATTCCACCCTCAAACTCAAAAATAATCCTTCTTCGATTGACATAAGATTTATAGAATCCTGAAAAAACTTTAGTCATCTCATGGAATACCTTAATCTTCCCTATCATGCTCTTCTCCAGATTTGGACCAAGAAATGAAACCTTTATAATCTTGGTTCATCATAACGTGGAATTACATGACCCCCCATACAATGTGTAAAAAGGGTCTATGCTAATGGATGAGTGATAGATATTAATATTAAAAACTCCAAAATGAGGGTTTCTCACCCATTATCCAATAAAATAAAGACAGAGACCCACATCATATGATCTATCTTTTGGACGTTATATTCCATCATCCAAATATTTTGAGTTTCGCAAGTTATGATAAGGTTAAATTAGTATCTAAAGGAGTGATGGAGTCCCTTATTGAATTTTAAATTAAAATAAGGGCCTCCATCAAAAATCATGGTCCATAGAGATCCATGAATCCTCACCACATCATCTATGTACCATCTTACCATAACATCCTTGGTACCCCCCCCCCCACGAATCACCTGAAAGTGAGAAAACTACATTAGAATATACCAAATCACATATATAACATCATATCCTCCATGAAATTGGGGAAACTAGTTGATGAAATCCATCAATATTTCCTACTATTTTCAATTAGTGATATCTAAAGGCTAAAAAATCAATAGGAGACATGATGTATTTCCTTCAGCTACTGGAATTAGAGACATCGTGCCACAAACATTGTCACTAGATTCTTCATTCCCATCTACCCAGACTATCTCCTCAATCAATGATGAATCATAGATATTCCTTGGTTCACCACTATATTTTATCTTTGAAACTGATACAAGGATCCATCATGCATCACTAAAGGGACAAAAATCCATCCCTAAATCATAACCTAATGTTTTCCATCATATTACCATCCCTCAGGGGCCTCACTAAAAAATATCGCATCATATTTCGGCTCCAAATATGAGTCTTCTCCACATATAGAAACAAATAGGTATATTCCATCATCTGGAATAGGTATCCTTTTCCATTAACCTTCTATTACCTGAGATACAAAGACATTAACAACTCTATCAACCTCTATGAATCCTTAGATTCATGAATGACTCCCTAAGACATTCTGTTGGGTGATTCTAACAAAAAAAAAATCCATTTTTAGTAGTATAAGTGATCCCATAGTCATATTATAATTGAAATTTTATCCATCTATGTTGTCATAGATTTATCCCATGATGAGAAAAGATATACCTCAGGCACTTCTGATTTTTGAAGACTAAAACGCATTAATTTATGAGTGGATGTCACCATAGATTTAGTGAAATCACCACCACATCTATATCTAGATCATGACTGATATAGTTATGCAAGTTTAGGAATAAATTCCTAGAACCATAAGATATCACCACCTAATAATGTATCAAGATGAATCCAAAACTCAAGAAGGATGCCTCATTGAACACTTTAAACATCACACCCTCCTCAAGAAACTGACTAACTAGGGTGTTGATCAACTATTACATTAGGTAGTCAAATGTTCCCTAGAACTGATTAGTCTATATGAATTCCTTGTACACCCTAGTCAGATTTGTTAAATTTGATGAACTCCAAGATAATCTAGACCAAAAACATCAATAATATCATAAAATACTAATAAATCTATGGTTCTCTTCCATGTTCATGGGAGCTTACCAAGAAACAACCTCCTAAAACATCATTGAATCAATCACTAGTCTATTCTTTCCAAAGATACATTTTTTTATAATGAAACACTTTTAATGGGAAGTGAGAAGCCACATATAAAAATGAATTCAATCAGTAAACGAAACAACTAACTTATCATAGAAAAGCATAAGTCTATTGGAATCTATCACCCTAAATAATTTAAAATCTAAATAACGTAGCTAATAGTCTAGATCATCCTTTATAATGTCATTAAAATGGCATGTCAAATAGTCCCATGATTTTAATTATTCACCTTTGTAAAGAATCCATTTGTTGAAGCCTTAGAATAATATGCATTCTTGCTTGTCAATCCACTCACATTGCTCCCCTGAAATATCCAAAAAGAGCAATCTTCCCATCATTTCATCACCATCTTCCAGCATTGCCTTAATCTGTAGAACATCCTCTAGAATATATTTCCCTAGTGCATGATTAGCTCCCCACTCTGGTCAAGAGCCGAGGCATCATGTCGTTGGGGGACTCTGTACCTTGCAGCTTCACCGGAGGTAGAGTATCCTCCTTCACCAGGCGAGCATCCTCTAGATAATAAGGGATATCTCCCTTCTGATCAATGGAAAACATAGATACATCTCCTAGAAGTGGATAAAATGAATCTGAGGTACCCTCATGCTGAGAAAATTCTTTCACTGAGGACCCGTACCCACATTAATGGTGATGCTCCATGCCACCTGCCACTGATTGGGCCTTCTATTCGTTGGGATTACCACTATTTTTGTATGATCAGTTCTCTATAGTTCTTGGTAGGTATGAGAAGTAATTCTATCACTTTGGTTTATGTTTCATAGAATCAATACAACTTACCATATCCCTATTTTCCTTATTTATTTTCTTCCTCCTTGGGATGTGGAGGCCTC
The DNA here is from genome assembly GCA_963277665.1 of Viscum album. Classification (NCBI taxonomy): domain Eukaryota; kingdom Viridiplantae; phylum Streptophyta; class Magnoliopsida; order Santalales; family Viscaceae; genus Viscum; species Viscum album. Next base: position 1,415,781,958 of record OY728141.1, on the reverse strand, counting down.
TACCACACCCTCAAACTGCATTGTCATTTAAGGATTGTCTTTCTCTATCTGGAACTGCATTTAAGGGACAAATGGAATTCCCTCCATCAAAACTAAGGCTGTCAAACCGATTGTTGAAATTGAGACTAAGTGAAATCTTTCCTGGATTGTTCCCTTATGAGACTACCCTCTGATTAGAGGCACCATAGAGGTCCTATAGATAACGAGAGTTTCTTCTCTCAAATAGGTTCCCTCCATAGGCTTTAAATCCACCATCCATGACACCATCCGGACAAGAAGGCACCTTTCAAAACTGTAAGCCTCCATCCATGAATATCTTTACGAAGGTAGGAGGTACCAAAGAACTAGAATCACCCTAGACTAGCGCTGAAAGTGTAGGAATGTACAAATCACATTTTAACATTGAAAATATGTATTCGACCCTTGGATACTAATTAATAAACTCAGGCTTATCACTGATAGGTCCCTTTATGATTCCACCTATAGGAGGTACTCGATTTAGAGGGGGGTAATGGGAGAAACAACATCCTATGTGGCCAAAGTATCACCAAAAGAAAAGTGGGAACCCCCATAGATGCCCCTAGATAATTCTCCTTCGATACAGGGAGGAACTGTTGAGCCTCCAGCCGAAGGGGGACGACACTGCATGGAAGGTCCAGAATACCAGAAAATCATATTGTCTTAGCAACCAAGGTACTAGGAAATTGACAGTCAAGCAGGATGTGTCCTAGACGAGAGCATGAACTACAATAGTCGAACTAGTTTTTGATGGACACTGGTTGCTGGTAACGGAGTTATTCACCAACCTCTAGCCAAACTGATTCTACTGAAGGCGTTGAAACATCCATGTTTACATAAATACATGGAGAAATTGGTAGGAATAAGGAATGAGAGTTCTCATCATAGGCAGGGAATCTCTCTACAAGGTTGACCATTATTTGCATAATAGCATGATTTTGGAAGGGAAGAGGGTGGTTTTTTATACATACACAAATCATTGTTGAGGGGGGATCGCGACTCCAGTGGAACTCATAACTCTATCTAAGAAAGAAGAATTGAGATAAATCGCATGAAATCATACCTTTGGACCACTTGAAAGCTAGATCATAGGCGCACTTGAGGTGAAGAAGAAAGTGGCAGGGATTAGAGAGACATACAATGATGTGTTTCTTCAGAAACTAAGCGCCATTTACAAACCGGACAAAACAGTTGAGGGATGGTCGACGATGGCCAAAGCGAGCGATGAGGGATAGTGTGTGGAGTGATGAAGCCTATGAGAACTCCTAGATAGTTATTTTTTAGTGATCATAACTATGACCTATTCTAGGATCTCTCAAAACATGGAGTAAATGAGTCCCATGAACTCAACTTATCTGTTCATAACACAAAATGACATTAAAATAAAATGAAAGTTCACATTCTAACAACCAAAATTAATCTTCATTATATCTTCATCCTTTACCCTTAGATGATGATATCTAGGACATAGATTGATCTTATAAAACTAGCTAGGTCCCCAAAAATGGTCAAGGAGACAATTGATTCTTTTAAGAGGGAAATTGTTCTTAATTATAACCATATTCAGCCTCTATTAGGCTATACAAAACCATATAAAATTGGTAAACTTATTAGAAAACAAAATTGGGTCTCCCCATAGAAACACACAAGGGCTAACAAATACCTTTTGTATTAAGTCATTAATATATATCCTCAACTCCAAAAACTCCATGTGTTAAATTTAATATGGATACAATAAAATTAGTGCAGAAAGTAGATATAACTCTATATTAAACTCAAAATCATGTACATGGGGTAGTGCCACAACCCCACCAAGGAAAACATCTAGAAACATCATAATAACTCTAGAAAACTCCACTTCCAGATCTCTCACCAAGTCTTCCAACATATTTTATATAAAAGAAAAAAATTTATCCCCTCACCTTCGAACATCTAGAAACGTCACTTACTGGAAATAAATACATGTTGTTATCCCACATCAGAAAACTCGACTCTCCTCCAGAAATAATGAACCATATGATAATAGAACACAACCAATCCAATCCAAGAATTCCATCTTATTATTGTATCAGTAGGAAAAATAATTATCCTAATGAATGAGGTTTCCCCATTATCAGCATTCATCTTTGATAGACATCAACCAATCTATCCTATTCAATGATTTAAATTTTTACATAAGGGGTGTGTAAATCCCTTCCATATTCATTACAAATGATTGGAACAATTTTAGGGAAACAAAGGAGTTTGGAGATCTAGAATAAAACAATGATGAAACTAGGGTAGAGGATGTATTTATTCTACCTATAATAGCTTTTGGGAATATTGGAAGTAGTGCCTCCATTTCATGCATTTGTCCCTGATAGGATCCTATACATTGTTGTTGATTTCCTCCATCCACACACTTTCATCTGGGTACCTAAAGGCGATAGATATCATTCGTCTTTCATATAGTGACTCGGGCATATCAATTATGGATATTACATCTTTTTAGATGAATATTCATTACATTTAAAAAGTAAACACTTGAGGATTACAATAGATTAGTGACTTTGGAAACATAGAAAACAATATTCTTAATTAATAAAAGATATTAAAAATCCCCCATAAATATATTCCCAATAAGTACTCAAAATAGACATACCAAACGTGAAACCATTATTCATAACCTGGGAGAATTAAACATAAGAAAAAGTGATATTTGATACTTATTAAGGGGTAATAGAAGAAATACATAAAAATATTATGATCATATGGTTATGATAGAATGGTCATTACATTTCAATTCCATACCATGCATATCAAAGATTATAATCATGAGTCATGAAATAAATATTGGCAGTTCAAAAGACATGAATCATATAAAAAATCAAATGACGTGGTCCATGAGAGCATAACATTGTCATAATACATTAATCTATTACATATATTGAATCATTATAAAAATTATTCCAATCATACCAACCCCTACATTAATAACATGTTATTATTCATCTAACCATCCATGTACCAACTCTAGGCTTTTTATAAACACCCATGAACCCTTTTTTTGGGTTTGGGAAACCACCCATGTACCTTATTTTTCAGTCTTGGGATTACCAATCATTTATCCTTTGATGTCGTTGATACTATAACATTACACAATTCATTGGAAGGAGATATAGGTCCCACTCATCACATAATTAAAATCATACACATGTGTGCCAAAAGATCATAAAATATTATTCATATCAAACCCCATTTAATGAATTTGGTTTCATAAAAATTTCAACTTATCATAACCTGTGGAAAATAAATAGCTATAATAATAATTACATAATTTCAATATAGAATAACCCATGGAAAAAAGAAATGGGTTTCCTAAACATTTTATCATGGAATAATCCTTGGATGAGAAATGGGTTTAATAAACCTCTATTAATCATAAACAAAAACCATTATAAGAATGAATAAGAATGGAATCCTTAAGTGATAACCCCAGTAAAGAATAAGTAACATCAATGGATGATGTACTATATAGGAAATAATTTTGAAATATCATGTGGAAAATTTATTTTGGGAAAATAACTTTTCTTTGAAAATAATTTTTTAAAATATAAAACATTTTAGAAATTATTTTATTTGAAAGTAAACTAGAAAACTTATAAATGATGCTTTAAAAATAATTTAAAATAGGTCATGAGGAAAATATCCTCTCAACTTTGAAAAAAAAATTTAAAATATATAAAATATTAATATAATTATATTTGAAAATAAAATTGAAAACGTTTAATGTATTACTTGATGAAAATAATGATCATGATAGAATGATATTCCATTCACGCTGCACAATATTAAAGAAATATTCCTTTCAGATTTTCGGTAAAAGCTAAACATTAGTTAGTTATGAAAATGACATGATGATTAATTTTATATGTTTTCTTAATAAATAAATCACTAAAAAATTATTATTCATAAATCAGTTTATGAATGTAAAAAACTTTTTTGAATTTTTTTTTCTCAAAACATGTTTTTCATTAAAAAATGGTTTTTGACAAAAAACAAGATTTTTCTAAAAAATTATTATGAGCTTTTTTATACATAAATAGGGGAAAAGGATGGGATTAAATGAATTATAATTACAATACAGAAGATAAGAAAATTAACGAGTGTTTTGATAGATGTGTCGCATTATTTTATCAATAGAAACATGATCATGAACAATTCTAAAAAATGATGTGATTGTACCATAAAATCATTTCATCTTTAGTAAATTAAAATTTAATCCCCATAAAGAAATATCATTATAAAAATTAAAATATCAGGAAGATAAATATATTCCTGATATTAAATGTTAAATGGGATGTATATAAACCTCGTAATATACGATTGGTGCACAACAGAATCGATGTCTCAAAGAATGAAAATTGATAGAAAAATTCGTTACCAATTTGGAAAATTTTGATCTGAAAACCATATTAACAAGAGATCGTAAATAGGTTATGTAAATAAAAATAATGATAACAAAACCCATCAAAAAAACATTCATGGGTATTATATAAAATAAATATAATAAACATGATGTAAATATGGAATTTTCCTCACAAAAAGTATAAGTAAGCAGGAAATCCCAAACCATGTCTTGACATCCATCACACTAGTTTGAACCTATTTTATACTATGTATAATTTTATTATAAATATATTATAGACGCACAATTATATATATCATAACATATATCATTTACTTATTTCATTTTATTACCTATTTTTTAACAATTATATGTTTTTTGTCCAAGCCCCGAAAATTTATTTATAAAAGAGGGTCAAGGAGAGAAACATATGAAAACAGTGCAAACAAATACATTAACATCCCCTTCCTTGGGAACCAATATTTTTCCTCACCTTATCTGCAATTTTGTGTTCTTGGTCTCTCATTTCATTCCACGGTTTGGCGCTGATACGCCCCCGACCTCTTCCTCCGAAGCAGTGGTCTGAAATCTTCCGAGCTTGCTGCAATAATGTTTCAATATCTTCATCAGAGCTAGCAGTTTGATCATCTTTCTTCTTCTTCATTTCTTCCTTTATTTCCATTTTCCTTTGGTTTCTTGTTCTTTCTTGTTTCCAATTGAAAGTCTCTGTTTCTTTTTTGTCATCTTCAGCCCCTGCTATATTAGGCGCCTGCATATTGGCAATCTGAGATTCATAATAAACTCCACCAGAAGGAGTCGTGGATCCATCCCCTGCTAATGGATCCAAATCCCTTATAACAGGATAACCAAGATCAACATTTGAAGAAACATTAATATCAATTTAAGGAGTTATAGTGTGATCAACATCACTACACTGCACACTATGCAGTTTTGCCGCCGATGTAACTAAAATAGAGTTCTGTTTGGCTGGCCCTTCCTCAGCTTGGGGCTCTGAGCATCCTGCATTATGAAGCCTCTCAACATCAGGAACACATTCCATCTTTGATTTATTTTTGGTAAAATTATCTTTCACTTTAGATGGATCAGATGAAGGCATTATAATCTAAGATGTTCCCAGTGCTACATTCTGTTTCTGTCCAGAATTAGACCCAGGTTGAAAATCTTGATGAAAGTTCCCTTGTGATCCCATAAGAGTGTCACCCATATCAGAGGTAGTCTCCACTGTAACCAAATTTTCAGAACAAACATAAGTGTTAGCAGGTGATTTCAAATCCATAGCTATCCTATTCGCTATCAAATTTTCCTCCCTAGCTTGCAAGGATGAAGAGGGATCTCCATCCTCCACAATCTCAACCCAGGATTTATTAGTTTGATTACAAGTCCTATTAAAATTCAAAAAATTTGTAACTTCATGTCTCTGGACATCATTACTGTTAGATACAGTAGGCAAAAAATCTTTGCTCGGTTGATCCAAATTAACAGAGCTACGTTTCACCCTCTCAACCTTTCCACATTACTTGGAGTCATGTCCTCTAATGGAGCATATGCTGCACACTATAGCCTTCCTACACGTTGTAGCATCATGACCTAAAACCTTACAGCTTTGGAAGAATTTACGTACCCTTTCGAACTCAATTCTCATCTCTAATTCTTCATCATCCGTTGATTTTAAATTTTTGGTCCTATTACATTGATCCTGGTTAAATTATATAAATAATTTTAACAATGATATAAATAACATATATAATTATTTTATACATATTTACAATAATCTATAATAAATAGAGATAGGAAATTAAATACACCATTCATAGAGACGATATGTCCTAAGTATGTAGAAACATTGTTTTCAAATTCATGAAATATTGAATGAATGAATTTTAAGTGATATATTAACATTATAGAATACTTTTCTGTCATATATATAACATATGTTGATTAAAATTATCCTAAATACCTTAATTTTAATTCATGTATGAATCACATCACTTTGTGACACAGTAATCTCCCACACACATGAGCGATGTTATCATATTCCAAAAAGTGGAATATATGATTTTATGTGTGATATAATAATTTCATAAGTTAAATAATATCATTTATATACATTTAATCCACATTTATGACCAACTATGATAGTTGTTAATGTTAAAAAATGACATCAAATCAGGAGGACATAGTTCACCGCAGACCCAAAATACACCAAATCCATTTTTTTAAATTTTCATAAACCACTTTCTGGATGAGGGCGATCCATAAAAGAAAGGAAAAATGAAAAACGAACACCAACCAAAGAAATACCATACAATGAAAAAAAAATAGACTACATCTGAAAAAAAACAATGTTGATACCTGCACAAGATTTTTCACCACATAAAATACAACTAGTCTCTAGCCCGACAGTGCCAGATGTTATTTCCATGCTAGTTCACGAGTAATAAGGTAATTCTCCATTTGTTCAAAATAGTGTTGGGCGAGGAGAATAGGGTTAGATCCTGACCATCAAGGGCCACTGGATCATTTTTATTAACATCCACTAGGACCTCTAAAAAATCCATTTGAGGGGGGGAAATAGATGTCTTGTGTGTTACTATTGGTGTCTTGAGCCCTTGAATCCAATTTCTTGGGAAAAGTAGGAGGAACATGTGAAACATTCCAATCAGAACACATTGATTCTAGAGGCATAAGGGATTTTTCATTACCAACAACCTTCATGACTCAAACTAAAGTCTCTAGTTTCCAATCAGAATCATCCTTCCTCACAGGATGAGACCCACATCCTCTTCACTATGAGATGTTGCATCATCCTTCTACAAATAAGACTCATACATTTGTAATCCCCTTTTCGATGATTTTTTCCCTGGAACAATGGATTTCTATTATAATGGAGACCATTTACTAGAAGATCCTATAACTAGAGGGTTGGGTAAGTGACAGTAGTAATTCCATGTTCGCAACCTCCTCACATGTTGTAGGAATCCATCTAAGTCTATAAGGACCATATTTCCCTTCCTCACAATGGACCAAATGTAGTAGTCCACTTTTTCCTCTTCCTTTCTCTCAGTAGATTGGGTACCTTTTTTAGAATTTATATCATCATTGAATTCATCAATTTTCTATCCCTGAGAAATATATCCTTTGTGTCGTGTAACCACATATGTCCCTCTTTCAAATGTAATTAGCTCACCTTCACCCAACACTGCAAACCTATTCAAGGTTCCAACTCTAGATGGGTTTCCCTTAAGTCTCTTACTAGCATGTGCCATGTCCATCATTATATCATCGTGTTTAGAGAGTACCTCATTTCCACCTTTAGATACCATCAGAAAAGAACAATCTGAAAATTGGGGGAGTTACCATAATCCTTCCATGTCTGATCTCCGCTTAATTGTCTCCAAAACACATTACTAAGGGGAGATATTGGTTCACAAATTCCACATAAGAAGGTCAGTTGACATCCATTTAAACATTTTCCTAAGGCTAGAGAAACTCTAAAAATATGTCCCTTCCCCATGAGATCCACATCATGGAGTAAAAAATCCTCACACAGTGGCTTCAATTTTCTCATTGAAGCACTCATACACCGATATCTATATTCTAAATGTCCTCGGAGGAAACAAGAGAAGTGGTATGGAGTCCCTAACATATAATTAAATGGTTGTTTTTGTCTGTACTCTCACACAATATCGATCCAGAAGAAATCTATCACAAAAATAACTTATTCTAAAGGTATTTTTAATTAAATTTTAAATATTAATTTGTTTCGGGGGTTTCCTAAGAATTTTTGGAGGAATGAGTGACTTTTCATGATTTGGGCCAAACCGTGATCCCAATTCCAGATTTAAAAATAATTTTTTCCCTTTATAAATTATTAATTTTTAAAAACCATTTATCCATTCTATTCCAAATTGGCCTCCCCTGACTTATAAACACCAACATAAAAATTTGGACTATTTAGAAATTCCTAATCCTGGTGGATTTGGGTTTTTATTTAAGGGGTTTTCCATGCCCGAAAGCCCATTTCCTACGTTAAAAATACATTTTCATTACTTAATATATTATTCAATGTTTTCTTTATTTCGGTTATTTGAACTCTCACCTAAGCCCAATTACCCAAGCCACGCCCCCATTCTCTACTCTCCCAATTTGGAGGTCAATTGAATCGAGAATTTGGGAGAAACTTCTCTGGAATTCACAAATCTCCAAGATTTGAAGAAGTGATTTTATCATTTCATAACTCCTTCTATTTTTACAATTTTCCCCCATTCCTGTTCCTACATGACGTAATAATAATTATTCAAACCAAAATTTCATTTATGGTTGTTTTGAAATTCAGATACTAGTTTATTTTGGTTGTTTTCTTCACAATTTATTTGGGTAAGTGTTCCTATCTTCATTTCCTTCCTTCTCCTTAGGGTTTCCTCCCTCATTCATGAATCTATAGAGTGTCCAGAAGTTAGGGTTCATATCTAGGGTTTGATTTGGGTTATTTTTGGAAAAACCTTATGGTTTAGGATTAGTTTTCAGTTCTTTGTGGTGCGGGAGAGAAATTGTTGATGTTTCGCACCAAGATTCAAGCATTTTGACTCAAAAGGTAGGAGGTTCCACGTGTAAGAAATTTTTGATGAGTTAGATTTCATTATTTATTGGTTTTAATGTTCCTCATATTCTCTTTGTGGTGGCAAAACCGTTTTTGATGGATTTGATTAAGCGTTTAATTTTATAGTTGCATTATGGATTGAAATTGGGTGCTTTTCATGGGTGACTCTTGGGGTAATGTTTGGGGTGTATTTTATAAGTCATGAAAGTGACTTATTAGTGTTTACAGGGGATTTCAATTCTAGTTTGATAAATACATAGTGTCATTTGGGCATTGAAATGGGGTTTTTGAATGGTTTCAATGTGTAAGACCATGTTGTACTTCTTGAATGTGATTAATGAAAACATGTGTTTTTCATGTGTATCTTTTGTGGTGTTAATTGATGTATTTTAATAACACTTGGTGGTAGTTTAATAAATGTTGATAGGGCTGGAAATTATTTTATGGATTGGTATTGGTATGATTTTCGAATTGAATGATGCATTTGAAATGGGATTTGTGTACGAATCGTAGTTACACCCCATGGGTTTGTTTTATGAAAATTGGGAAGGTTTTGTTTGGTAAAAAATAGTTGTAAAAGGGAGTATATGTAATTTTTGGTCAATTTTTTGACCTAATATGAGTTTTTTAAAGGTAAGGTGGTTATTAAAGATGTCAAATACTTTTTAAATTTTTTTATAATGTGATTAAATGTTTTAGAAATTGGAAAGAGAGCTATGAAACATGGTTGTGGACTGTTTTGTGTGAGTGTGTTGTGAAAAATGAATTTTTTTTATGAAATTAGTATTAAATGATTATTGATTGGGCTTTTATGTGAGTAAGAATGTCTTGGAATCATTTTATAAAATTGTTTAAAGGATTTGTGTAAGTGTTAAAGAAATGTGAAAAGTATTGTGGGCTATTTTTGGTTTGTGTATTATTTCAAAATACATTTGATTGAAAAAGTGGATTTTGTGAATTATGTGATGTACATGTGGAATTTTTTGTGATCATGTGATGTCGAAATGATATTTTCATGTGAAAAGGATATTTCTTAACTTTTTGAACTGGTTTGAGCAAAAGGGGAAACCCGGGTATCTAGGTTGGTGGACATGTACTAGTGTGCTAGTGAATCCGTGGGGTTTGGCCTCGGTTTCTCCTAGAAAGATTGACACCTACAACACTAACTAAAATATGATGATTATTATTGGGGACCACTAGGTTATGGGTATGTTCCCTACTAGTGGATCGTATACGACAATAGATATTTTGATGGTTACTCTCACTAAGAAATGAGGTACCTTGGACCCTCAATGAGCTAGTGCCTAGGGGTTATTTCCTATTGCTTGTTCTCATTAGTTACTTTGTTATTACCATCGGCATACGATATGGTTGGCTGAAAAATTCAGTAGTGTTGACATTATTTTTAAAAGTGTTTATTTATAATGATATCCAACTGGAAAACTGTTTTAATTTTTAAGTTGCATCTTTTAGAAATTGTAACTAGCATTTCATATTTATGAAAACATGCATGATTTTAATATTTGAGAGTTTATAACATAGAATATCATTGTGGTGTTATCCTACTGAGCATTGTATCACACCCTACTTACACCTTTGGGTTTATGTAGACTTGGTTATTTTTATGGTCATAGGTTGGGTAGAGTTTTTAGTAGCAGTGGTTCAGGTTTCTAGCTGGTCCATGGTGGTGAAGTCTTGTGGAAATGGATTGAGGGTGGTGACCCTTTCCATGTAGGTTCTTAGGTTGTTTCCTTTTGGTTTTGTACCTTTATTATAGTCTTTGTGAGTTGTTTTAAACTACGTAATTTAGTTCTGAATTTTTGTAATATATTTTTTGGTTTGAAAATTCCAGATTCATTTTGTTGGATTCATTTGTTGTTTAAAGTTTATAAACTACGGTAAATTATTCCCAATTCTAATTTTATGATACCCAAGAACTTATGATAGTCTGTGGGGATTGGGAACACAATTTGGGCCTTGTCACGGGCGGGTTCGGTTGCCGGTTTTGATGGAGACCAGATTTGGTTCGTGAGAAAATGGTATCAGAGAAGGTTCAGGTTAACTCTTTGGGTCCTGATATTTGGGGAAGAGTCGGGATAGTCTAGAGTTAGTATTTTCAGGACATGGAATTTTAGTTATGGGTAGTGTTCCTGATCACCATACCTCATGATGGGATTCAAGTTTCCAGGGGAATTCGGGATTTATCTAACTCCTTTGGTTTTCTTGGTTTGATGATGATTGGGGTAAATGAAAAGAGAGTGTGGTTAATGGTCTCAGTGAGCTCGCAGGGCCTGGCAGGCCATGTGGAGCCAGGGATATTCCCTAGAACACTCTCTATGATGGTTAAGTGATTAGAATATGATCTCCAACCATATGTCCAAGTCACCTACTGAAACTAGTTTTATCTCGCATTGTTTTGTGCTTCAGTTCTGAAATCTTAGAACATTGGTTTTAAAGTTTCTCTGTTTTAAGAAGTGAAACATTTTTTTGAAATTATTTTGAAATAAATTGAGAATGGGTTGATTTATGAAAAGGTGGAACTGAATTTTCCAATTTTTTTGAAATGTAAAATGGCTTTCTTACAAAACTATTGAAAACAAGAACTATATTGATGTTGGTTTTGAAAAAATGATTCCAATAAAGTTTTCTAATCAATAAAAAGGATGTTTTAATGGGATGAGATGTTTTGAAACTGATGTTAATAACATTAAAGTTAGTTTTTTTCTAAATGTTTGTGTATTTATGAAATGTTTTAGAATATGTGAATTGGGATTTTGATCTTGTGGTTAGCAGTTTTGAGAAAAAGGATGTACTGGTTGACCGTTTTGATTTTGAAAAGTGGAAAGAATTTTTGTTCTTACATTTTTTATTTCAATGAGAAAACACACGAATTGGGTTATATGGGATGGTGGATGGTTTATGGCAGGACTAGATGAGTGCCATGATAGATATGAGGAGGGTGCCCGGTGTGGCATTGAAACATGCATGTGTAAGGCCCATGGGGTACCATTGATGGATACGCTAACCAATGAACCATTTGTTTTCAAAGAAATATTTTTAAAGAAAAACATGACGTCCTGATGAATTGTTTGGTATGATTTATATTATGTGTTTGTGGATAATTTTGATGTTGTGGGATGTTTTGAGTCCAATAACCCCTTCTGTTCGAACAGTGTTTGGGGTTTTTGTTTGGTTGGATAGCTGGGTAGAAGGACCGATTAGAAGTATCTTACGATATATGTTTTGGGACACCATTGCAATAGTTTCCTCCATGTGTTTGGATCTAGTTTGTGGCTTTTTTTGACCAGTGGAATATCTTGGTCGGGTCCTTGGGTACTCTTGTTTGATAAGGTGCTCCCCCATTAAGGGTTAATACACAACTGAAGTGCAACCTGAATTGTTTCGCCATTTTAAAATCCTCTAGCTGATCAATATAAGGATTCATTTATTGATCATCATTGATTTATTCTACAAAAAATCCATTCTTTGGTTTTTGGATCCTATTGTAGCGGGAGAGTGCCCATGGAAGGTTGAAGGAGACATTAGTTTCATAAGATTCCTAATTCGTTGAAGGTGGAAGTTGTCTGAGGTTGTTAGTGAGGATTAGTGTATCTATTGTGTCTTAGAGGTCCCCTCTGTTCTTCATAGTTTATTTGAAATATGAGTTCATGTTAAACAACCATTTTAGAGATTCTGGTCATGAGAGACTACTATGGCCACATTATGAACTTATGTGTTGTTTAGGGACTTGGTATAAGGTCTCGTTCCATGTATTGTTTCTATTAGTCACAATAGTCATGTTCGGTGATGCCTTGTGATTTCATGTGCTCATTTGACTGTAAAGGTGAAGGTTGTGAAATCCTCTGAGAGTATTTGTTATTTTGGTAGTATGTCTCCCTTCTAAAAACAAACAAAAATCCTATGTTTCAGGGAAAGGTGTTTATATGTTTCCTTTACATCTCTTGTCATCCCCCCTCTCAAGGAGGAAATTCAAACAGCTCTTCTATCATTAAATGTTGAGAGATCTCCTAGTCTAGATGGTTTCACCAATAAATTCTTTGTGTCTTATTGGGATGCCTTGCAGGATGATCTTACCCTGGCCGTAAAGGATTTTTTTACTCATTGTTACTTTCTATAAGGGATGAACTCATTTTTCATTGCTTTATTATTGAAGAAAGGTAATTCTCTTGACATAAATGATTTTAAGAAAGTGGCTCTGGGAAATACTATCCTTAAGATGATCAGCGGGATCCTCATGAACAGGCTGGGTCAGCTGGTCGGTGAGATGATTACTGCAAATCATTTTGGATTTGTTCCTAGAAGGAATATTCAAGAATTCTTTTTCACCACCTCAAAAAGTGTTAATCTCATGAGAAAGAAGGCAAAAGAAGGAAATTTTCCATTGAAAATTGACACATAAAAGGCCTTTAACACACTCAAATAGAGATTTATTTTAGAGGTCCTTAAAGGATAAGGCTTCTCCAATGAGTTCCTCAAGTTGGTCAACACCATTATTTTCTCATCAAGGCTGTCCATTCTGATTAATGGAAAACCTATGGGTTTTTCTCAAGTACTAAAGGAGTGTGACAAAGGAACCCACTTTCCGGTCTCTTATTTTCTATTGCTGAGGACTATCTTAGCAGATATATCAATTATCATGCACACATGGGTATGTATAAGAAAGTTCAGGCTGGAATAAATGACATTGCTCCATCCAATTTGTTGTATGCTAGTGACATCTTCTTGCTTGGGAAATCATTTAGGAAAACTATCTCCTCTATTAAGGCCCTTTTTCAACACTATGAGGAAGTGGATGGTCAAGCGATAAGCTTAGAGACATCCATCATTGTTTTTGGCAATGGTGTCACGATTGGGAGGCAGAATAGGATAATTAGAGTCCTTGGGGTTAAAAAGGGGTCTTTTCCCTTTCAATACCTTAGTGTTCCTTTATTTTGGGGTATGGTAAAGAGGAAATATTTAGAAGTGATTTAATTTGGTATCCTCAACCAAATTTATAGTTGGGAAAGGAAGGTGATGTCCACGGTTGGGAGGGTATGCCTTGTAAATTCAGTGACAACATCTAAATTTGTTTATTCCTTCTCTCTTTATCGGCATCCTAGGGTACTCATCTAGGAGTTTCAAAGTCTGGTTGAAACCTTATCTAGACAGTGTCAATTAATGAGTGCAAGCTCATTACTGTTACTTGGAAGGAGTGTATCAAGTTGGTTGAATTTGGGGGCCTTGAGGTCAAGGATCTCAGGATTTTTAATGATGGGCTCATTGGGTAGTATAATTGGGGTTTGATCTGCAAAGATACTTCTGGAGATTTTTTAGTTAATCGATTTAAAGGCATGTGAATTAATGGCTATAAAGATTACCTTGCATCATCTGCATGGGCTTCTCTGAAATGTTCCGTCATGAAGATAATGAATGATACAATGTGGCAAGTATTTTGTGACTCTAAACTCAGTTTTTGGAGTACGACATGGGTTGATCTACCTCTCGAGGACAGTATGGTTATTCCCACTGGTGCTGGGAATTTTTCCATTTATGATTTTTATTCTTCTAAACAAATTTTTGACAGTATGATACCCTCTCAGGTGGAGATAGAATTTCAATATTATGACTATATGTATTATGATACACTGTTATGGAAGCATAATAGGAATGGCCAGTTCAAAAGCAGGGAGTACTATCATATTGCTTATGGGGGTTCTTTTAGTCCACCTACCTGGCTCATGAAATAATGGTCCTTGTTCATTCAGACCTCCTGTTCTTATCTTATATGGAAAATTTTGAAAAATCATGTTCCCACCCATGATCAGATTAAGAGGTCTGGTTTTATGTTTACTTCAGAAATTCCCTTATGAATGTGAGCAGAAGTGGATGTCCAACGTCGTTTTGTGGAGTGTGTGTACTCTCGGAAGTTGTGGGGATACTTTGGGACTCTGTTCGGTCTGAAATTGAATTGGTTTCTGATTCTGGATCTTCCTACAAGGATTTCTGATCTCTGCTTCAGCGAACAGGTGCGGAACATCATAATGGTGACTGTTGCGGCTGTGATTGCAGCCACATGGTATGCTCTAAATGCTACAAACTTTGATGGCCAGAAGGTACCCATATGGTCTTGGATGATGGTGATTCATCAGGAGGTGTACGCAGCCCCGATGGTCCAATCCGGTGAAATGTATAACAATGTTTTGTATTTTCATATTATGATGTTATTTGGTGTCTATTGGCACCCTCAGAAGCCGCAGATGATCAGGTACATCTACTGGATTCCTCCAATCATTCCATAGATCAAGGTCAATACAGATGGATCTTCTTCCTGTGCACCAGGTCTATCGGGGTGTGACGGTATTTTTCCCACGTACCGTGTCTTGGTGAAAGGATGCTATTATCATTTCACTAGCATTGGTGTTTCTTTTGAATCTGTGTTATGGGCTCTTATTCATGCAATCAGGTATGCAATTTTGTATAATTGGAGTTTTCTATGGATTGAATCAGAGTCACAACTTTCGGTCCAAGCCTTACAAACAAGAATGCAGAATGTGCCTTGTCGGGTACTTTCAATGTGGGATGAATGCCTCAATCAGGTTAGTTTCCTAAACTTGGTTGTCTTGTATGATTTTAGAGAGGTCAATCAGGTGATGGATGCATTATCCATGAATGAAATCATGGCGATGGATATGGCATGGTCATTTATAGTCCCTGAATATTTATTTTCACTAGTGGAGGAAGATATGTAACGCCCTGACCCCAGCTACCCAGAGTCGATGCATTAATTACATAACATTGGCATGATCACAAGAAAGATCAAATCTCGAAAGAACGATTGGTTTAATAGCCTTGGAAACACTAGATATATTAATAAGTTTTACATTACATCATAAAATGAAAAACTAATACAACAACATAATGTTTCCACAATCCACACTATTAACCCCTCATAAAATCCCTGCAGGTCATTCATAACTTACTTCTTCACATCCTGGGAAAAATAAAACATAAAAAAAGGGGTGAGCTCAAATGCCCAGTAAGGATAACAATAAAGTGGAAACTTTCATAAATAAGAATAAACATTTAAGGCAATGTATAACTAAAACAAAAGCCTTTTAAATACGAACTTTCAACATGGTTTGGCATAAATGAAATAATGCCATTTACTTATTCACATGGATATTCTACTAAATGAATAATCACATGCAAAAATCAATAACCACTTTCATAATGTTGGAATGCATAATGCCAGACTATCATAACCACATAGCCAAGGCCTCGTGCCAAGACTACAAATAAGATTTTGTCAAGGCCTTGTGCCAAGACACTAGTTTGTCTCATGAGACCTACCGATGCATCGAGGAGCTATAGCGGGCTCCACCCGTCACTTATTAAGTCCAATGCATTCCCATATGAAAAGGTTTAAACATAACATAAACATTCGTATTAAAACTAGCATACGAAATGTCAATACTTTCACAATAAACTATGAATGGTATAAAAATAGCACATCCACAGTCAAACATATCACAAAACCTTCAATACAATATAGAAGTTTTGTATCATAATAAATCAACTTCAAATAATCTTAAAATCCATCAAAGGATGTTGACATAGATGAAATCAAAATTCTTTTTAAAGAAATATCTCCTTTTATTTTGAAATCATTTAAGATCCATATAAAATAAAACATTTTCTTTGAAAATATTCTTATAAGCTTTTAAGGAAAGCTTTGAAGATTTTATAATGGCGTACAATAACCGCACCCGCCGTATAAGTTAAAAAAAACATTCTTACCTCAATTCTGTCGAAAAGGTTAAAAAGGACCTTGTTTTGAAAACGATGGAAAGATTCCTTTATAAACCTCTTATAAAAAGTCAAAAAAGGGTATAAATGACTTTAACCCATATTCTTGTAAATAGTAAAAATGTTTTGAAATACATTTTTAAGAAACATGGATGTGGATGATAAAGAGATCCCAGTAGATTATTACATATAAACAACCTCGGATAATGAAGAGATTGTGAAATAACCCTTACCTTGTACTTTTCCTTGGTTGGGGTAGGTTAACCTCCTGTATAATGGTGAAATAATTGTTATTAAATTATACAAGAATCATATATATTAATATGATATCATATATGATCTTTTAACATTGATTTATTAATAATATCTTAGAATTATCATCGTTTCGGGTGTTAACTTACTCATTTTCTTTTATATGTTTTGTTACATAAGCCATGTTTGTTGTATCTTATTCATATCCAGAATGATATCAAGTCCTTAAACATCATTTTTAAATCATAAAATGATAATTATACTTGAATGGATACGATGGAGAATGAATCTCATCGCGTTCGTGGAGACGGTAGTCCGTACGTACGCACGAGCGACAATATCATTCTTTTGATATTAAAATAATATATAAATGAATGGTATATCATATATACAGAATCATTAACATGTTATATTTATTATTTACATGAGTTACACATCATTATTATACCCATCAAAATAATATTATATTGAATAACAATTACACCACGACGTGGAGACGGTAAGCCGTACGTACGCACGTATGGTGACATGTTATTCAAAGGGTGGATAGAATACTGAATATGGTTGTACCATACTTATAATAACATCACAGTATATGTGAGATACTGGAGTTATTATTTTAGAATGGTAAGAACAAAGGAAGAAGAAGTGGAAGAAGAAATGAACTTAGAAAAGGGTGGTGAAATCATTACCTCTTCTTCGGGTTCTTCCTTTTGATTTGATCAAAAGGGCTCCTTAGGTTGGATTTCTGATCAAAATAAGGCCTCTAGGTTGTAGTGAGGGATGTTGGGAGATTATTTGGGCAGAGTTTGGCCGAACCAAAAGGCTTTGAAGGTGTGAAGAAATGAGAAGGAGGAGTGCCCTTTTATAAGAGGGGTGAGGGGCACCTTTGGAAAAGCTAGAAATATTAATTTATAATAAATTCATATTCGGTTTCTAATGGCTCAAAAGCTTATTATTCAAAGGTTAAGGTGGGGATAGGTCGAAAACCACTCAACCAATAGAATTTAGACAGGTTTGGGTACTTATATTAACCTTATCTTTAAGTATTAACTCTAAGTTAATTAGTTTCACTTTTACAATGTCTCTTTGTATTTTTATATAATATGGTTAATAAACATACTATATACATCTAAGAGACCCCCAAGTGGTCCATTAATGATTAACCTATCATAATATAAGTCTCTTGGCCGAACCTTAGATTTTTAGGAATTTAATATCAATTAATAATATAATATTTGTTTTAAGAACTCTTTTATGTCAATTTTGACACTATTCAATAGTTGATTTTTGTGAAACTCATAACAGATTGATTAATTCGAACAAAGTCCATTAAATCAATCCTAATATATCATATTAGCCTAGAAAATTAGTTTAATTCATTAAAAGTTTCATATTATATTTATTTTGGTATTTATAATATCAGTTATTTTAATTTTTCACTATTATAGTAATTACTGCATCATCATTGTGTCATAAATAAAATAAATTATTTAATGTCTAAAAATTATAAATAAAATATAATTATGTAGGAAATCTTTTTAGATTTCTAATGAATATTTATAATCTAAAAGCCAACATATATAACCCTATGTAAAAATTGTTGTTCTAAAAGATATATGCTTGTGTCATTTTTGTATTCATTTTAACTAAATTAAAATAAAGTGTCATTATCACTTACAAGTGGATCCATGGGGTCCCAAAATTGACACAAAGATGTCCATGGTCGACCATCTATCAACCAATAGGGTTAAGACACGTTTTTAGGGTAATTTAATATTATTATAATATTATTTTTTTAACCCTTATTTACCGGATTTACCCTTAACCATGGTAAATAAAATATTTACCGCAGTAATTATTCAAAATGTCTAAAAATAAAAGTTATCTATTTACACAATTTGAACATCCTGATTCCAAATATGGAATCCATTTTCCTAAATTCAAAACACAGAAGTGGCAGAAATTAATTTAAAATTAATTCCCGCTGTCAAAACAAAAAACGTGTTTTTAAGAGATAATAACTATCAAAAGATTGACACTTGTTTATGTTCGGTTTAATTGTAAAATTATGTCCAATGACCAACATTATATTAAATGGTAAAAATATATTCTAAATATACTTTAAAACAACTAAAATTCATAATTTATCACTATTAATTATTTTGATTAAAAAAGTTGTTTTTAATTAAAATTTAGTAATTTTCACTATTCATCAAAATATGAAAGTTTTCCGAAAAGTACCAAAATTTCACCTTAGGCTAAATTCGATATTCCGAGTCCAAAAATGAAGTCCATTTCCAAATATAAAATATATATAATTTCCAAAATTAGGTATTACTATTCACAACGGCTAGTTTAATTAGTTGTGGTGTGTGTTAGAACTCGAGGTTGCGTACAACACACGCTATCGCATTATTCAAAGGGAAACGTACCGTAGAAGCTTGGGGTGTTACATTCTCCCCTCCTTCAAATAATTGCGTCCTCGCAATTTCTAGGGTATTACTGCATAAAAAGACTCGGGTGGTTCTTCATCATAAGTTCTTCGGGTTCCCACGTTGCCTCTTCCATCTTATGATTCCTCCACAAAACATTTACCAGACGCGTCGTCCGGTTTCTCAGCACTTGTTCTCTCGTATCAAGAATCTTGATGGGCTCTTCGCAATAAGACAGATCGGGTTCCAGTTCTAAATCTTCATAGGTGAGTACATGCGTTGGGTCAGGCATGTATTTCCTCAACAGAGATACGTGGAACACATCGTGAACTTTGGAGAGACTTGGCGGCATTGCCAATCGGTAAGCTACAGCCCCAATTCATTCTAGAATTTCGAAAGGTCCGATGTACCTGGGACTCAATTTACCTTTCTTACCAAAACGTATGACTCCCTTACACGGAGATACCTTCAGGAAAACATGATCACCGACTTGAAATTCCAAATCCTTCTTTCGATTATCGGCATAGCTCTTCTGCCTACTTTGAGCTGCTTTAATGTGATTTTGGATTACCTTCACCTTTTCCACCGTTTCCTCCACCAGTTCTGGGCCTACAAGTTTTCTTTCACCAACGTCATCCCAACAGGTTGGTGTACGAAATCTCTTTCCGTATAACGCTTCATATGGTGCCATCTGAATACTCGAATGTAAGCTATTGTTATAGGAAAATTCTACTAGTGGTAAATATTGATCCCACATACCCTGAAAATCAAGTGAGCAAGATCTCAACATGTCTTCTAAGGTCTGAATAGTCCGTTCTGATTGTCCGTCTGTCTGAGGGTGGTAAGCAGTGCTCAAATGAAGTTCAGTATCCAGGGATTTCTGAAGACTTTTCCAAAATCTTGAAGTAAAACGGGGATCACGATCAGAAACAATCGATAGGGGTACTCCATGAAGTCTCACAACTTCATTAATGTATAGTCTTGCTAGACGTTCCAGGGGTAGATCTTCTCTTATAGCAAGAAAATGTGCTGACTTGGTAAGACGATCAACAATAACCCATATTGCATCATTCCTTCTAGGAGTCTTTGGTAGCCCCATGACAAAGTCCATTGTAATATTGTCCCATTTCCACTCTGGTATGGGAAGAGGTTGCATGACTCCTCCAGGCTGTTGCCTTCCAGCTTTCACTTGTTGACAAACCATACATCTTGACACAAAATCAGCAATCTCCCTCTTCATGTTGTCCCACCAAAAATGTTCCTTCAAATCTCTATAGATTTTGGTGCTCCCAGGGTGTATAGAGAAATTGGAACTATGAGCATCATCCAGCAATTCCCTTTTTAGATCAGGTATATTGGGAACACAAAGTCTCTTCCCGAATTTCAAAATTCCACCTTCATACGCAAAGTCTCTCAATCTCCCATCATTCACAGCTTTAATCTTCTTTTGGAATTCTTCATCATCAGTCTGAGAACTCTTAATCCTTTCTAGTAAAGATGGTTTGGCAACCATTTGAAAAAGCATTGATGTTTCGCCTTCCCTGGTTATTCCCATGTCCATCTTCACTAGCTCCATGAAAATTGGATCCCTTTCAATTCTCATATTGTTCAAAACTCCATGGTCTTTTCTACTCAAAGCATCTGCCACCTTTTTTGCCTTCCCTGGGTGGTAGTGTATCGTGCAATCATAATCCTTGAGTAATTCAAGCCATCTCCTTTGCCTCATGTTGAGTTCTTTTTGTGAGAAAATATACTTCAAACTCTTGTGATCAGTATAAATATCACATTTTTCACCATAGAGGTAGTGCCTCCATATCTTCAAAGCAAAGATCACAGCTGCTAACTCAAGATCATGAGTAGGATAGTTTTGTTCATGAATTTTCAACTGTCGTGATGCATAGGAAATAACTCTATCATTCTGCATAAGGACACAGCCAAGTCCTTTCTTTGATGCATCACTATAAATAACGAACCCATCATTCCCCGATGGTAGAGTCAATATAGGAGCATTGACTAATCTTCTCTTCAGTTCTTCGAAACATTCTTCACACTCTTTTGTCCAAACAAATTTAACCCCTTTACGTGTGAGCTTCGTTAATGGGTTAGCCAATCGGGCAAAATTCTGGACGAAACGTCGATAATAACCTGCCAAACCAATAAAACTACGTACCTCAGTTATACTCGTAGGTGCTGGCCATTCATGGATTGCCTTGGTCTTAGAAGGATCAACAGAGATTCCATCTTTAGAGACAATATGGCCAAGAAAAGAAATCTCCTGAAGCCAGAATTCACACTTGCTAAACTTTCCATATAATTCATGCCTCCTCAGAGTCTTCAAGATAATGCGCAAGTGATTTTCATGATCTTTGTAGGTTTTGGAGTATACCAAGATATCATCAATAAATACCACCACAAATTCATCGAGATACTCCTTGAAAACTCTATTCATTAGATCCATGAATACAGAGGGTGCATTAGTCAATCCAAACGGCATTACAGTAAACTCGTAATGCCCGTACCTGGTTCGAAATGTTGTCTTCGGAATGTCTTCTTTCTTTACACACAACTGATGGTATCCAGACCGAAGGTCAATCTTTGAAAAGTACCATGCAGTTGGTCAAATAAATCATCAATACGAGGTAGGGAATACTTGTTCTTTATTTTTATAGCATTGATCTCCCTGTAGTCGATACATAACCTCATAGATCCATCTTTCTTTTTAACAAAAAGAACAGGGGCTCCCCATGGAGAAACACTAGGGCGAATAAATCCCTTATTACTCAATTCCTCTAGTTGTTTCTTTAGTTCGACTAACTCTACAGTGGCCATTCTATAAGGGGTCTTCGATATAGGCCTTGATCCAGGAATCAAATCAATGGAAAACTCAACTTCTCGTTCTGGAGGATTTCCAGGTAAATCTTCCGAAAATACATCTACAAATTCTTTCACAACAGGTACATCCTCTATTTGAACATTCCTTTCCTCACCGACAGTTATTTCATTCTCTTCCTTCCCAATAATTGAATTAAGTTGAACTACTGGGGGTGGATCTAAATAAGAATTAGGTGGTGACGATTCTGCTCTAAAAATAAGGTGTTCCTTATCATTATCATCAAGAATCGTAACCTCTTTCTTCTTACAATAAATCTTCGCATCATAGTCTGAAAGCCATTCCATACCGAGGATTATATCAAACTCAATCATAGGTATGACGATGAGATCAGCAGATAAAGAAAATTTATGTGCTCTAATGGGGACTGATTCACAAAACTTTGTTGCAACGATACTTCCCTTAGGAGTTTTAACTGACAACTCCCTTATTAAATCAAATTGGAAATATCTAATTTTCTTAGCAAACTGGGAAGATATGAAACAATGCGATGATCCAGAATCAAATAATGCATTTGCTAAACTTGAGGAAACCATTAAATTACCTGCCACCACGTCTTTCGGAGTTTCTACCTCAGCAGTAGTGATAGCATAAGCCTGGCCTTGATCCCTTGGCCTTTTCTGAGGTAAGTTCTCCTGACGCTTAGGACATGCATTTGCATAATGCCCCATCTCCCTGCAATTGTAGCACTGAACGTTGGTAGCTTCCTTCTTCCCCTTGCAATCATGAGCTTGGTGGCCTTTTTCACCACACTTGTAACAGACTCCCATTCCCTTCAAGCAAGTACCAGGATGTTTCTTCCCGCATTTACCACAAGATGAATATTCAACCTTTCCCTTCTTCCCCTTATTTCTATTCCCAGATTGATCAGAAGGTCTCTTCTTCTCTTGCTTCGCTTTAAAGTCATAAGACTTAGAGAATTCTTTTTCGGTCTTGATAGCACATGAGACAATGTTTTCGTACGACGAAAAGGATTGTGAGACTAATGCTCGACGGAGAAATGGATTTAACCCATCAAAGAAACGATCAATCTTACTTCTTGGGTTGCGAATATAATCTCCAGCATACCTCGCTATCCTTGTAAAGTTAGCCTCATAGTTTGTGACATTCTCATCCTCCTTTTGTCTCAGACTCAGAAATTGTCTTTCCATATCTGCTCGATGGTCGCGAGGAAAGTATTTTTCTAAAAACAGATCTTTGAACTCCCTCCATTCCATGTTTGATACTTCATCATCTTCCTTCGTGTTTTGAATCAATGACCACCATTGATCAGCATCTCCAGTGAGGCGGTAAACTGCCATGGTAACTTTTTCCCTTTCACTACTCCCCAAAGCCTGAAATATTTTCTCTAGGGAAAATATACATTGCTCAGCTACTAAGGGATTTGTACTCCCATTGAACGTTGGTGGTTGTTGTCTCATGAATCGATCTAACATTGATCCTCCACGCTGCGGATCAGGGTGCTCCATACGGGTAAGGTTATTATTCATAACCTGAGTAAGTTGTCCCAGTACGGTGATTAGCTGATCAGCACCAGTTGCATCACCAGCCCCACTATAATTATCTTGAGCAGGAGGACAATCCCTATATGGAGTGCGTGCATTGATACGGTTTCCATTTCTTCCACTAGGCGCCATTTCTAAAAAAATGGCATAAACTAGATCAGTTTATGCATCAAAATACATAATCCCATACTTATAAAACACTAAACATAAATTGAACTATCTATGGATATAATCCATAATCATAAATATGTTTTCTTTGAGGAAGTATATACTCATAAACCCTTCATAATGATTTGTAAAGAAAGTGAGAGTTATCCTAAGCATATCCCCCGGGAGTGTCGTAACCAAGAGTGCAGCAAGGCCCGTTGTCGTGCACCAGTTCCCGTTCGAGTCTAGATCAAAGCGGTGTTTTCGGGTTTTACCCCTAGGTACATCTGTGCCAGAGCCGCCTCTACCTGCTCGTATCCAGACAGGGATGTATTGCTCGGAAAACTCACAAAGTCTCTACAATACCAAAATTCTAGGAAGTTCTTCTATACTAATCCTCAAAGTTCATCTTAGGTCTATGTGCTCTAATCAGAGTTTATCTAAATCTAGCTTCCAAGGTTTGTACTAAACTTCCTCTGATACCAACTGTAACGCCCCGACCCCAGCTACCCAGAGTCGGTGCATTAATTACATAACATTGGCATAATCACAAGAAAGATCAAATCTCGAAAGACCGATTGGTTTAGTAGCCTTGGAAACACTAGATATATTCATAAGTTTTACATTACATCATAAAATGAAAAACTAATACAACAACATAATGTTTCCACAATCCACACTATTAACCCCTCATAAAATCCCTGCAGGTCATTCATAACTTACTTCTTCACATCCTGGGAAAAATAAAACATAAAAAAAGGGGTGAGCTCAAATGCCCAGTAAGGATAACAATAAAGTGGAAACTTTCATAAATAAGAATAAACATTTAAGGCAATGTATAACTAAAACAAAAGCCTTTTAAATACGAACTTTCAACATGGTATGGCATAAATGAAATAATGCCATTTACTTATTCACATGGATATTCTACTAAATGAATAATCACATTCAAAAATCAATAACCACTTTCATAATGTTGGAATGCATAATGCCAGACTATCATAACCACATAGCCAAGGCCTCGTGCCAAGACTACAAATAAGATTTTGTCAAGGCCTTGTGCCAAGACACTAGTTTGTCTCATGAGACCTACCGATGCATCGAGGAGCTATAGCGGGCTCCACCCGTCACTTATTAAGTC
The DNA here is from genome assembly GCA_963277665.1 of Viscum album. NCBI lineage: Eukaryota > Viridiplantae > Streptophyta > Magnoliopsida > Santalales > Viscaceae > Viscum > Viscum album. The sequence continues at coordinate 1,415,756,756 of OY728141.1, read as the reverse complement.
CAATGCATTCCCATATGAAAAGGTTTAAACATAACATAAACATTCGTATTAAAACTAGCATACGAAATGTCAATACTTTCACAATAAACTATGAATGGTATAAAAATAGCACATCCACAGTCAAACATATCACAAAACCTTCAATACAATATAGAAGTTTTGTATCATAATAAATAAACTTCAAATAATCTTAAAATCCATCAAAGGATGTTGACATAGATGAAATCAAAATTCTTTTTAAAGAAATATCTCCTTTTATTTTGAAATCATTTAAGATCCATATAAAATAAAACATTTTATTTGAAAATATTCTTATAAGCTTGTAAGGAAAGCTTTGAAGATTTTATAACGGCGTAAAATAACCGCATCCGCCGTATAAGTTAAAAAAAACATTCTTACCTCAATTCTGTCGAAAAGGTTAAAAAGGACCTTGTTTTGAAAACGACGGAAATATTCCTTTATAAACCTCTTATAAAAAGTCAAAAAAGGGTATAAATGACTTTAACCCATATTCTTGTAAATAGTAAAAATGTTTTGAAATACATTTTTAAGAAACATGGATGTGGATGATAAAGAGATCCCAGTAGATTATTACATATAAACAACCTCGGATAATGAAGAGATTGTGAAATAACCCTTACCTTGTACTTTTCCTTGGTTGGGGTAGGTTAACCTCCTGTATAATGGTGAAATAATTGTTATTAAATTATACAAGAATCATATATATTAATATGATATCATATATGATCTTTTAACATTGATTTATTAATAATATCTTAGAATTATCATCGTTTCGGGTGTTAACTTACTCATTTTCTTTTATATGTTTTGTTACATAAGCCATGTTTGTTGTATCTTATTCATATCCAGAATGATATCAAGTCCTTAAACATCATTTTTAAATCATAAAATGATAATTATACTTGAATGGATACGATGGAGAATGAATCTCATCGCGTTTGTGGAGACGGTAGTCCGTACGTACGCACGAGCGACAATATCATTCTTTTGATATTAAAATAATATATAAATGAATGGTATATCATATATACAGAATCATTAACATGTTATATTTATTATTTACATGAGTTACACATCATTATTATACCCATCCAAATAATATTATATTGAATAACAATTACACCACGACGTGGAGACGGTAAGCCGTACGTACGCACGTATGGTGACATGTTATTAAAAGGGTGGATAGAATACTGAATATGGTTGTACCATACTTATAATAACATCACAGTATATGTGAGATACTGGAGTTATTATTTTAGAATGGTAAGAACAAAGGAAGAAGAAGTGGAAGAAGAAATGAACTTAGAAAAGGGTGGTGAAATCATTTCCTCTTCTTCGGGTTCTTCCTTTTGATTTGATCAAAAGGGCTCCTTAGGTTGGCTTTCTGATCAAACTAAGGACTCTAGGTTGTAGTGAGGGATGTTGGGAGATTATTTGGGCAGAGTTTTGCCGAACCAAAAGGCTTTGAAGGTGTGAAGAAATGAGAAGGAGGAGTGCCCTTTTATAAGAGGGGTGAGGGGCACCTTTGGAAAAGCTAGAAATATTAATTTATAATAAATTCATATTCGGTTTCTAATGGCTCCAAAGCTTATTATTCAAAGGTTAAGGTGGGGATAGGTCGAAAACCACTCAACCAATAGAATTTAGACAGGTTTGGGTACTTATATTAACCTTATCTTTAAGTATTGACTCTAAGTTAATTAGTTTCACTTTTACAATGTCTCTTTGTATTTTTATATAATATGGTTAATAAACTTACTATATACATCCAAGCGACCCCCAAGTGGTCCATTAATGATTAACCTATCATAATATAAGCCTCTTGGCCGAATTTTAGATTTTTAGGAATTTAATATCAACTAATAATATAATATTTGTTTTAAGAACTCTTTTATGTCAATTTTGACACTATTCAATAGTTGATTTTTGTGAAACTCATAACAGATTGATTACTTCGAACAAAGTCCATTAAATCAATCCTAATATATCATATTAGCCTAGAAAATTAGTTTAATTCATTAAAAGTTTCATATTATATTTATTTGGGTATTTATAATATCAGTTATTTTAATTTTTCACTATTATAGTAATTACTGCATCATCATTGTGTCATAAATAAAATAAATTTTTTAATGTCTAAAAATTATAAATAAAATATCATTATGTAGAAAATCATTTTAGCTTTCTAATTAATATTTATAATCTAAAATCCAACATATATAACCCTATGTAAAAATTGTTGTTCTAAAAGATATATGCTTGTGTCATTTTTGTATTCATTTTAACTAAATTAAAATAAAGTGTCATTATCACTTACAAGTGGATCCATGGGGTCCCAAAATTGACACAAAGATGTCCATGGTCGACCATATATCAACCAATAGGGTTAAGACACGTTTTTAGGGTAATTTAGTATTATTATAATATTATTTTTTTAACCCTTATTTACCGGATTTACCCTTAACCATGGTAAATAAAATATTTACCGCAGTAATTATTCAAAATGTCTAAAAATAAAAGTTACCTATTTACACAATTTGAACATCCTGATTCCAAATATGGAATCCATTTTCCTAAATTCAAAACACAGAAGTGGCAGAAAATAATTTAAAATTAATTCCCGCTGTCAAAACAAAAAGCGTGTTTTTAAGATATAATAACTATCAAAAGATTGACACTTGTTTATGTTCGGTTTAATTGTAAAATTATGTCCAATGACCAACATTATATTAAATGGTAAAAATATATTCTAAATATACTTTAAAACTACTAAAATTCATAATTTATCACTATTAATTATTTTGATTAAAAAAGTTGTTTTTAATTAAAATTTAGTAATTTTCACTATTCATCAAAATATGAAAGTTATCCGAAAAGTACCAAAATTTCACCTTAGGCTAAATTCGATATTCCGAGTCCAAAAATGAAGTCCATTTTCAAATATAAAATATATATAATTTCAAAAATTAGGTATTACTATTCACAACGGCTAGTTTAATTAGTTGTGGTGTGTGTTAGAACTCGAGGTTGCGTACAACACACGCTATCGCATTATTCAAAGGGAAACGTATCATAGAAGCTTGGGGTGTTACAAGATATGTGTGGTGTCTTGTACTCTTAGTTTTGTAATACTCCCTTTATTTCCTGAGTCTCCTTTTTATTTTTCTTAATAATTTTTTTGGGACTGGTTTTGACCGGATCATGGACTTTCTTAGAATCAGGGATTTCATTGTAGTTGTTTGTATCACCAGAAGAATAAGTCTTATTCAGTTAGATTTTAATTCCTTACTACAAGGCCAAAGATGCTTCAATCATTTGTGCTCCAGCCATAGGTCCCAGAGAGAATCTGGCACAAAGTTAGGGGAAATCATGTGGTCTTTAAAACCCTAGTACAAAGCCCTATCCTAATTATGAATGATTGTAAGATTTTAATCCAAAAGTTTCATCATCCTGTTCATGTTGTTCCCGTTTGGCGGTGGAGGTGGGAGGACCTCTTTTTTATGTGTAGCATGAGTTCATACGTTCCCCCTTTGGTTTCGACTGCTTATTTGGTGAAAGGTTTGAAGTTTGGCTAGAAAGGTTGATCACATGGTCTGTGCTTGGTTTGTAGTGACCATGCCCCAGAAAACCATGTAGATAGAAGGATCCCCATAGTTAGCACAAAGTTTCCCAAACTGTGTGCACTTACCATGTGGTCATCCCAACTCTTTAAAATTTGGGGTCTTTCTGTACCGGCCCGTGCTGGTCTGTTAAGATGGATGGTTCTTTTGTTTGGGATACCCACTATGAGTCTTATATATGTTATTTTAATGGTCTGATATAATTCTACCCCTTGAACTGGGGAGTCCATTTGGTCCTCCCCCTGTTAGTGTCTTGATTCTGTCATGGGATAATTTTAAGTTGTCTCTTATAGTGTGGAGCCCATTTGTGTCTCCATATACCACTAACTCAGTTTTTTTTCATGGTCATGTCTTGGAAGTGGGTAGTCTTATTCATAGATATTTAAGTATCTACATCATACTCGGGAAAACATTGGAATCGGAGAGTTCCCAATGGTCCAGTTATATCACGGTAACTGTAACCTTGTCAGGTGTTGTTTCTTGTTTTGGTAAATTGCTTGAGCCTTGTTCGGAAAGTGTTTGAGAAATTTTCTTTGGGATAACACCTGAATGTGATTGATTGTTTCATGAAAGTGGTGTATGATTGGATTGTGAGAGTATTTATTCCTTAATTTATCACTTGAGGTGTTTTGGACTTTGGGGGAGAAACCAGGAAAGGGGGTACCTCTTGGTTTCTCAGTTGGGTTTGGTTGTTGTTTTGGCCTTACTGTGACTTTCTGGGGTGGAATGATTTCATGGTGGGGAGAAATGTCACATAAATAAGATATTTTAAATTTATTTTTAATTAAATATAAATTATTTCTTTGTTTTGGGGGTTTACCATGCATTTTCGAATGAATGAGTGAGTTTTCTAGATTTGGACAAACCGTGAGCCAAATTCCAGATTTAAAAATAAACTTTGATTCCTTTATAAATCCTTCGTTTTTCAATATTTTTTATCCATTATAATTCATTCTTGGCCTCCCCTGACCTATTAACACCAGCATAACAATTTGGACCATTTAGAAATCACAAATCATGGTGGATAGGGGTTTTTATATAAGGGATTGGGCCTACCCGAAAGCTCATTTCCTACATTAAAAATATGTTTTAATTATTTAATAGATCATTCCATTTTTTATGTTTTTTCGGTGATTCCAACTCTCACCAGAGACCACTTTCTCAAGGAACTCTCCCATTCTTTCCTCCCACAATTTGGAGGTAAATTGGATCACTAATTGGGGATTTTGAATGGGTCCAAGGTGTAAAACCATGTGGTACTACTTTGTTGTGATTTATGAAAACATGTGTTTTTCAAGTGTGTCTTTTGTGATGTTAATTGAGGTATTTTTATAACCCATGGGTGTAGTTTAATAAATGTTGTTAGGGCTAAAAATTATGTTATAGATTAGTATTTGAATGAATTTGGAATTGAGTGAGGGATTTGAAATGGGATTTTTGTCGGAAGCATAGTTACACCCCTTGAGTTTGTTTTCTGAAAATTTTGAATGTTTTGATTGGTTAAAAAAATTGGATAAAGGGTTTATATGTACTATTTAGTTGATGTGTTCAACTTATATGGGTTTTTGAAAGGTATTTTGTTTATTTAGGATGTTAAATATTTTTTTAGAATGTTGAATAAAGTGAAAAAAAATGTTTTAGAAAATGGAAAGGGTGGTGTAAAACATGTTTGTGGGCTGTTTTGTGTGAGTCTGTTGTGAAAAATAAATTTTGTTGATGAAAGAAGTATTATATGATATTTGAGTGGGAAGCTATGTGAGTTTGTATGTCTTAGAATGGTTTTATAAAAAAAATTAAAGGATTATTGGATGTTTTAATGAAATGTGAGAAGTGTGGTGGGCCATTTTTTGCGTGAGTATGATTTCAAAATGCATTTGAATGAAAAAGTGGATTTTGTGACTTGTGTGATATAAATGTGGGATGTTTGCTGAACTTGTGATGTTTAAATGATATTTTATTGTGAAAGGTTTATTTCGGAACATGTTAAACTTGTTTGATCACATGGGGAAACTCGGGTATCTAGGTGGGTGGAGGTGTACTAGTATGTCCATGAATCTGTGGGGTTTAGCCTCAGTTTATTGTAGTAAGATTGATGCTTACAACACTAACTAAACAATGATGATGATTATTAGTCACCACTATGTTATGTCTATGTTCCCTACTAGTGGTTCGTGCATGATAACTGATATATTGATGGTTAATCTCACCAATATAGAGGTACATGGGACCCACAATGAGCCAGGGCCTTGGGGTTATTTAATATTGCTGGATCTCATTTGTTACATTGTGCTTACCGTCGGAATAAAGTATGCTTGTCTGGAAAATTAAGTAGTGTTGATATAATTTTTTATAATTTTGAGTCCTAATAATTTTCCAGATGAAAACTATTTTAATTTTTATGTTTCATCTTTTGGAAATTGTATCTAGCATTTCATGTTTATGAAAACCTACAAGTTTTTCGTATTTGAATGTTTATCACACGGAATCTCTTAGTAGTGGTATCCTACTGTGAATTTTATCACACCCTACTTACACCCCTGTGTATAAGTAGACTTGGATTATTTTGTCGCAGGTTCGGTAACGTTTTTAGTGCCAGTGGATCGGGTTTCTAGCAGTTCATTGGTGGTGAAGTCTTGTGGGGATGTCCTGAGGGTGATGCCCCTTTCCATGAGGGTTCTTGGGCTGTTTCTTTTTTTTTAACCTTTTTTATAGTCTTGGTGAGTTGTTTTAAATTATGTAATTCAATGCTGAATTTTTATAAAAGAATGTTTGGTTTTTAAAATACAGATTTGTATTATTGGATTAATTTGTTTTTTTATATTTATAAACATGGGTAAATTATTCCCAATTCTCATTTTATGATACCCGAGGACTTGGGCCTACCCATATAGATGGGGAAATCCCTTCAGGCCTTGTCTCGGGTTGGTTCGGGTGCTTTTTTTGATGGTGACCAGATTCGGTTGATGAAAAAAATTCAAAGGCGATTTTGAAATGTAAACCTCAGCACAAATTCATGGATTAATGTGGTGGTAGACCACTTGGGATCTGAGATCCGCAACCAGAATGCGACCTAAAAGATTGCCTAACATATGAAAATTGGTGGGGTTTTGGAATGCGAGAGGCAAACCAAATAGATGAATCAAAATCACCATGGCCTCTGCGTCAAGATTCATGTGCAGAGAAAAGGACTACCTTAGAAGGGTAAAATGAAATATGTGGATGGAGAGTGATCCAATGGACCATGCAAGAGCCATGTCTTCATCTGAGGAGAATCGAATCATCATATTTTTAGAATCAAGCAATCCAACCATAGCTCATTAATGGAGACCCCACTACATGTTGACTTATATATCGATGACATCCATAAAGGCCTTCAGTGAAAAAAATTAGGCTTCAATGAAGAGAGTATGGAATTTTTTATGTTATTTGGTTAGGTATTGGATAAAAAAGGTTTTAAGGGTGTGATTATTAGAGGGTAATGAGTGTCCTATTATATGTAAACTGATTGGCACACATGTAATTGTATTAAGGAAATAATTATATCCTTATTTTTTCTATTTCAAACGGATATAATAAAGTTTCATTCTCAATAATAGAATATATAATGTATAAAAACTAAAAAAAACTGGGTTTTTATACGTTTGTGGTTATTTTTCACCATTAGGTTTTCATTTCAACCCCATAGTAGACCCATTTTTACCTTAACTATGGTAAATATTTTTTTTACCATATTTACTATTTTTTGGTAAAAATATTAAATTGACCATATTAGATAATATAAATTTTTATTATTCTAAGTAAAGAGTCCAGTTTTTATAAATTACATTCACAAAGGTGAAAAATATTAATTTAAAATCAATCAAGTAGGTACAACAAGAAAGTTGGTTTATAAAGTCGAAATGTTTGAAAGATAAAAATGTTTTGATAAAATATTTGAATAAAAAGTTGATTGAAATGAAATAAATTTTATCTATACATATATAATTGAATATATTTTAATATGAAAAATTAAAATTAAAAAATAAGTTTTAGAAAATGAAAAATAAAATGTAGTTTTCAATTAAATTATAGTGTTATTCACTATTCTTGAGAAAAATAATATTTTTTGGAAATTATCAAACATTTACCATAATAATATTTTGAAATAGTTATTTCAATAAATAATTTTATATTTTTCAAATACCATTTATAAATGTGGTTTAATTTTAACTTAAAACAAAACCAACAAAATCGGTGAAAAACTGGGTTTTCGAGAAGTGTATATTTTCATGAACAAGACGATTATATATTAACACAATTTATAATAATAATCATTGTATGAATATTAATTAAAAAATATTGATAATATATATATATATATATATATAATTTAAAATATTCATAATTATATATTATTTTAACTAATTAAAATGGATAAACATTATTCACTTCGAAATGATTTTCAGAAGAAGCCCTTTTTTAAAATCAAAAATAAACATATACTAAAATCAAATATAAAGCTTGTTGAAAAAAAATTAAGTGGATTAAATATAAATAAATAATACTTATTATAATTTGAATCATAATGGTGCTTTTAAATGACATAATTTATTAAAAATAAATGATAGTTTACTTATAATCATAATTTTTCAGTATCGACTGAAAAAATAATATTTTTTGAAAAATCCCAAAATTTCAATATTAGTTATTTTCAATATGTTGATTCAAAAAGTGAAGTTATTTTTATATAATAATGGTTATAAAATCTATATAAATTGATTATAATATTTTCTTATAAAAATAAATACAATTTATTTTTGACGAAAACATTTTTTCGATGAATATAAATACTTTACTAAAAGAATTTATAAATAAATTTATGATGAGAATGAAATTTATATATATATTTAATAAAGTATTTAACATTATTAATAACATCATATTTAATGTCTAGGATATAATTTTTAGGTTTAAAATAATATTATTTCATGGATTATTAAAGCTCAAAGTTGTCTGTCACAAACAATTTAGAAGAAACATATTGCCGCGTATAACACAAGTTAAACTCAGTGGTCTATATAATGAAATATATACCCATTTTATCATATAAAAAATATCACAAATATTAAATTCATTTCAAAAATATATATTTCAAAAAAAACATCAAATGATACATTTTACATGGTTAAAATGAAATTTTCCATTAAAATTCGTCTCTGCCGTCGAAGGTTTAGCGTTTGAAAATTCCTTCACCGAAACCCACATCGCTAAAATTAATAATAATAAATCCAATAAAAGGGTTATGTTTGAAACAGAAATCATACTAATGTAACTCATAAAAAGGATTCCAAATATTTGAATGTAGGTGGGTAGTGAATATGTGGACCTAAAAAATAAAACTAACACCCAAATAAAGATTGAGATTGATAAAGAACAAGTTCAAGATAAACATAACAACCACAAAATAGTAAACAAAAAATGTGTGAAATCGGTAATTAATATCATTAAAAAAATATTACAACAGGACAAAATTTTATTTCAAGATCGTTTTCTCAATGATATATAAATTTTTTCTTCTATACAAAGAACATATTAAAATGTACTTAATTTATATATTTTTATTTAATAGACACAATTTAATCATTTTGTTGTGCCATGATCAATTTGAAATTCATATTTCACTAAAATATATGAATATTTCATGTTTGAATCTCTGAAAAAAAATGAAAATTAGAAGGATAAATCATTCCTTCTATATCTAGATATGAAAATAGTTCAAATAGGTTATCCAATATGGATAAAGCTTTATATGGTGATGTAATACATTAATCATTAAAACCTCACCCAAATTTCAATATAAACCATTTTATAAATGGTAAACCCTATAACCCTTAAAAATATTAAAATTGAAAATTTATAAATAAGGTCACTAAATTTCCGATATTATTATATTATTAACCCCCAAAAAATATGAATTATCTCTAAATTTCCACATACCAAACATGTAAATATGTTCATCATGTATTCTATTGAAACAAGGAAATAACCCAAATTATAATAAAAAATTATTGAAAACTTACATTCTTCCTCATTACTTAAAAAAACACAGATTATTGTATTGATAAAATCCGAAAAATGTTTTAAACTCTATTAATGATAAAATAAACCACTTCTTCCACAAATAATTAATCAGTTCAAAGGTCACCAATACTAACCAATTTAATTTATCCATATTAGTCTTCTCTTTATGAAAACTATAAATCATTTTATCAACCATAGGAACATATTAATAGTTATATCCCCACAATAAAAATAAAATAATTTTCCATTAAATTAAATTTCTATTCTATCAATACCATTTAACATAAATTTTAATATCGTTTAGAAAAACCTATATTGTAAAACCCTTATAAATTTCACGATTCATATGAAATAATCATTGAATTTAAATACAAAAATACTTTAATCCTTCCACTTCCTTTCCAAACCATTAACTAGGATTCATCATCTAATTTCTTAATACTGATTTCCTTTCATTTTTCATTCATAGTCACTTCAATGTCAGTAGAAAACCAACTACTTGTAAAACATTGCTGATTCTCTTCGCCAACATTCTGATTAGGACATTAATGTTCAAAATTCCAATAATTTACACATTCATAAAATTTTAAAGTCAATTATACCTTTGGGAGACCATTATTCTCATCCATTTAATTAACTAAACATTTAATATTCCCCTATAATCACATTAATTTTATTTTTTTATTCCTCACTTGAAACATATTATAATTCCTTAGATACATTACCTTAATTAATTTTTCCCACATTCTTCATGTATTAGAAAATGAATTTTATTTTATACATAGTAACCATTACCCAAACCCTTAAAATATCATCCTTCTCTTCTTTGGTGATTCTAATGGTGCGTTAAGGTTAATATTTCTGACCATGTCCTGTGATAACTGATCTGGAATAATCATAATATCCTTCACTCTAATCATCATCATATTAAGAAACTGATCAAAAAAAATTCTTTTGCATTCAATGTTAACCCAGTTCATTATGGTTCCTACCATTTACTAAAAACAAAAAGCATAGTGTGTGAAACTCTAATCACAATAGAAATCCACATAATCATGAAAATCACCTATAAGATGTCTAAATCATGAAACCTTATTTTTAATCAATGGAACCTTAGGTTTATCATTTTTTATCCATATTCATCATCTATATAAATTCTTTATGATGGTTCATAATGTGTTTGTGAATTTACAAACCATATCCCAGAATAATTTCAAAACTATTGTATATCATTTCCCTTTTTCATCCACCATGTGATGATTATTTCTAAATTAATACACCCTTTTCAGAGTTAATACACCAACGTATCTCTATCCCATATACACACCCACATGTATTTTCTAAATTAGGATGTAATTTTTTGGGAACCACTAACTCTATCATTTACCAAAATTAAATGAATTTTCCCTATAATTTAACTCATTATTAGAATTATCCTTAGATGTATCCTTATATGTATCCATAGAAATATCCCTAGGGATATCGCTAAATTTTTCTCATTCTAATTTCTAAATGTGGAATAAAAATATCATATGATACCAACTATAGCGGACTAAGATTCTCATACAAGGATATTATATCCCTTTAAATGAATATTCCCTACATTATAGAAACACATGTATGAGGACCATAATATTTTAATTAATATGGATATATGGAACATAATATTCTTAATTCATGAATGATCTTCAACATATCCCATAAATATATTCCCATTAAGTACTCTTGATAGACATAACATACTTCCATTATTTCTTCTTAACCTGGGGAAAAGAAACATATGAAATTGTGAGCTCAGATTCTTAGTAAATATAAACAAGGTAAATACATAACCATATCACAAACATTAGGGTATTTTAACCTGATTATAACATTTTAAATCCATACCCTTCATATCAATGATTAGAATATTAAGTCATGTCATAAATAATGGATGTTTATAAGGCTTGATTCATAAATAAATAAAAGAATATAATCTATGTGAGACAAACATTGAAATAACATATAGATTTTTTATATACATATTATCCTAAAAATATTAATATCGAGGATACCATGCAATAAATTCATAACATGTCAGGCTTGTTCTAACCACATGTATACATGTTTCGGGATTTGGTTAACCACCTTTATACCCTATTTTATGTGATTGGACTAACCACCCTTGTACAAAAATTTCAGGATTATTCTAACTACCAATGTAATCTCTAAACTATTAGAACATTTATCATTATCTAATTAATTAGAGAGAGATATAGATCACACCCATCTCAAAATGAAAATACTAAACACATGTTCCTTATGACCATAAACCATTCACCATATCATAACCCATGAAATGAGATTAGTTTAATAAATATTTCAAATTTTCATAACCTATGGAAAATATATTGGTTTTATAATCATTTCATCATTTAATCATAGAATAAACCATAGAAAAAAATGGGAAAATTTCATAAGAAGTTTATCATGATATAACTAGTGGAAGAGAAATGGGCCTCATAAAAATCTTTTCATTATAAACATAAACCATTCAGAGAAATAAAATAATTGTATCCTATGATCATAACCCTATTAGATCATATATAACATCAAATGATGTCATCTAATATGGAAAATAATTTTAAAATATCACTTGAAAAATTTCATCATGGAAAATAAATTTTCATTGAGAATAACTTTGTAAAACATAATACATATTAGAAATATTTTTTCTCTAAATGAACATGTTTTTAATACTAGCAGGGACCTTGGAAGAATTTATGATTGATATGGGGATGTAAGGATGATTATGGTAGGAAGTGATGTAGGATTGACACTACACTGGCCCTTTAGTATAGTATTAATAGCCACTTGGACTTGGGCCTATCGGATATGTAATGGGTCTCCCTCTAGCCATATTAAATGAAATATTCAATTACATATTAAAAAGAGTATTTGGCACCATTTTTTTTAAATAATTTAATTTGAAACTAACCTAGATAATTTATAATGGAATCTTTTTTGAAAATAATGTCCATGATGGTGTCAAATTACGTTCATGCGGATAAAACAAACATTCCATTCAAATTTTCTATAAAATATCAAAGGGAATTTTTTTTAAAAAAAAATATGAAGATTCATAATAAAAATAATTGTCAAATTTAAATCATGTGTAAACATTTCTTTAATAAATTATTTTAATAATTTTAAAAACATATTTGAAATCATTTTTAGGAATCATAGTTTTGGAATAAAATCATTTTTCACCCGAAAAGATGATTTTTCATTAAAATATATTTTTAAAATAAGGATTACATAAAGAGAAGAAAATGAAGGGAAAAACATATTCTTAAGAGGAATCAATATTTCAATAAAAATCATGATTTTCATGAGAGATGGATCATAAAATTTTATCATTTAAAACATAATCATAGTTATTCCTGATAAACAATGAGATTGTAATATAAAATATTTACCACTTTGGAAACATTGAAATATAATCCAGTGATGGAATATAATGGTATTAAATATAAAATATCAGGAGGATAAATATATTCTTGATATTATAATTCAAAAGTTTTTAATATACATTTCATTCAATAAGGTAGGTGTATAATATAATTATATGTCTCAAATAAGAAAAATTGTGACAAAAATACTTCATGAATTAGGCTAATTTTGAACTAAAAAACATTAAATATAGATCCTGAAATCGATATTTTAATAAAAATAATTATAATTATATGAATAGTAAAATAAATTCTTGATTATTTTATTCACCACAAAAAAGAAACATGTGGTGAATAGGACATTTCTCTCACAAAAAATCAATGATAAATAGAAAATCCATTACCAGAAGTCTTGACTTACTTCACAGTCATTAGAATATCATATATAATAAATTTAATATTTTTATACATAAATAAAATAAAAATAATTATATATATAATACCATATATTATTTACATAATTCCTTTTAATACCCATTTATTAACAATTCCATTTAAAAGTCATGTTTCTGGTAATAACTGCTTTGTTTTTTATATGTTGGATTTGTTATTTTTTTCCTATTAATTTGCTCATGGTTAAATTATCTCCATAATTTTATCAATGATATAAATATAAGATATATTCATTATATATGTATTTTGAGTAATAGATAAAATATAGATATATGAATTGAAATACACTATTCATGGAGATGATAGGTCATATGTATGCATGAAAGATGTTTTTGTTTTATCATTTTGTTGAAAGAGTTATTTTTTAATGATATATTAACAATATAGAATCCTTTTTATGTCATATATGTAACATATTTTCATTAAACCCATCACTAATACATTTATGTGAAGCACAAAAGAATAACATTGCTTCACGATGTGGTAGTCTCTGGTACACACGAGTTACGTAATCATATTCTAAAAAATAGAATGTTTGTTGGTATATGAGATATAATAATTCCATAATTTTAATAATATAATTAATTTCAAATAAAAAAATTTAATCCTTAATTATAACTAAACAAGAGAGGAGGTAATGTAAAAAATGAATAATATCAGCATGTGGGGTTATAGTCTGCCAGAAACACAAATGAAGATTTTGTAACCCATTTAATGGAAGTGGAGGTGGTATTAGTTCATTAACATAACATAAAAATATATATAAATATTTAATATATTGATATTATTATATCAACATGGATTAATAATAATTTAAATGGGTGGAATAATAAATAAAACAAAACTGTTTGTTGATGAATGTTATCTCTTATTCATGTAGTTTCCTTAAGTTTGCACCAAAATCCCTCCTAGGTTGGATTTAAGTGCAAAATAAGGCTTATAATATGAGATGAAGGAAATTATATAGTGATATTTTCATGTCATATATGAAATTAAAATTATGGTATGAATATAATATTATCAGGGGTGTCCTTTCATAAGTGAGATAAGTAGCATACATGAATATTATTGAAATGAATAATTTCACCCATATTTTTCCATGTCACAAAGATCCAATAATGATCCATTATTGATTCATGAACTTATAATTTCTAAATATGGCTAGATAATGGGTTTTGGAAGTGTTTTCGATTATTTTTAACACTTATGATTTTATTTTAACCCCTAGTAAACCCATTTTTACGTTAACCGTGGTAAATAAATTTTAATGTTATTAATATTCACTTTGGTGAAACAGTAATTTTTCATTATTAGATAATATAACTTCTTATTATTAAATATATAAAGTCTATTTTTCCAAATTCTATTCACATAAGTTGGAAAGGATAATTTCAAATTAATCTTGTAGAGGCAATGAAAAAGTAGGTTTTTAAAGTGAAAATATTCAAAACATTACAATGTTTTTATATCCAATTTCAATATCAAAATGATTTCAATGACCCAAATTGAATTATATATATATATTTTAACTAATTTTACATTAAACCCAATTTAAAAAATAATTTATCTTCGTAAATTATTTAAAAAAATTAAAATTATCAATTAACGTTCAGTATTTTTCACTCTTTATAAAAAAATATACTTTTCACAATATTCTCAAAAAAATACCTTAATAAAATTTTTACATTATTAATTTTAAAATTTATTTTATTTTTTCAAATATATTTTATAAGAATGGAAAATATTTAATTTAAGATAAAACCCACAAACATGATGAAAAAGTGCATTTTCAAAAGTGTATTTATTAACAGACAAGATGGTTTTATATTATCTCTATTTAAATAATAATAATTGTACAAATAAAAATAAAATTTTATTTAAATATAATATATATATTTCCAATATAATATTCATCATTATATAATTTTTTAATTAAAAAAATGGAGAAACATTATGCACTGAAAAACAGTATTTGGAAAACCCCTTTTTAAACCCAAAAATAATCTTATACCAAAATCAAATATAATATTGATTAAAAATTAACTAAGTGGATTAAATAAAAAGAAATAATAATTATATTATGTTAAATAATAATTTTGTTTTAAATTACTTAATTTTTTGAAAATAAATGATAGTTTTACAAAAAAAAGTACTTTTTACTATTCACTAAAAATCAATATCATTTGTAAAAATAAAAAAATTCAACATAAGTTAATTTATATATGATTATTTCCAAAATTATTTTTTTATTAAAATATTTTTTCTTAAATTTACATAATTTAACAATATATTTATCATATAAAAAGTAATAAAACTTATTTTTCAAGGGAAACTCTTTTTGAAGAATATAATTACTTTACTAAAGAAATTTATAAATAAATTTATATTGAGTAGGAATATTATATGTATACTTAATAAAGTAGTTATTAGTATTCACTTATACCTTTTTTATTATTATGTTATATTGTCCATGTTTAAAATAAAATTATCTCATGGTTTATTAATGCTTAGTGTCTTGTGCCATGCACACTTTTAAAGAAGCACATTATTATGTTTAATAGAAGATAAACATGATGTTTCATATAATGAAATATATATTCAGTGTTTCATGAAGTAAAATAAATTTTTTAACTAATTTACAAAAATTTAAATTCTCAGGATGTTACATTCCCTCAAAAAAATCCACCTCATCTGGACAAAGAAATGGCTTACTCGAAAAGATATAAAACATATATTGGTGGGACCTCTATCTAGTATTGCATCAGAGGAAACTTATACATCATGAAGGTATCATGACCTCTAAAAATATATTGATTTTTGAGATCTAAAGGACACTACCTTAGATAATGACCATGACCTCTATAACCAAATAACTATTTAGAAGAGGTCTTATTAGAAAAATGAGAACTTTTACCCTCAAAAAACTCGATACTAAATTCTTAGTCCTTATTCATATTAATTGGAATATAAATTTTCCTGACATTCATGAACCTCAATCTAATTCCATGCTCCTCAGAGGTCTCCCACACCAATCAATTTGTAGTGTTCTAGACAACTCATGCATCGTCCATAACACTTTCTCATTTTTCTTCACCTAAAAATATATAGGTAATTTAAATTGGGAAAATACATAAGAAAATGTTGGGAAAAAACATCCTATGAGTGTTATTATTAGAATTCCTCATATAAAATTAAATTTGGTAAAAATCATAAAAGGCCCAGAAATATAACTCTCATCCCCATAATGCTCATGATCCACTACTGAAGGGAGAGAAACTCCATCATATTATTCTCCTTCACCAATGTCTATAATAACTCATCCATTAAATACTACTTGAAATTAAACCACTATAAATATATATATATATCTTCCAATTCCCTAAGAAAAAACATACACCATTGATTGGTTTCTCCCCTAAACTGGATATTTTTTAAGGAAACAAATACTTGGAACATGCTCGAATCAATACAAAAGTGACATTAAACTCCTCAATACAACACTTTATCTCTAGATAAAAGTTGATTCCTTCATAATTCACTGGGATCTGATAATTAAAGGTTAGTAATTAATACTACCACTACTCATCCTATTTATCAGGATTAGCCCTTCAATGATCAACATGGGAGGACCGTTGAACTTCTCCAACTCAAACAACACATGACTGGGGATATACTAGAATATATTGAATAAAATTAGAAAACTGTATATGAGATAGAAATTTATTTATTTATATTAATTTAAATAATTAATTTTTCTATTCATAGTACATTCCAATCAAAAATTTAACTACTGTAATTATGTTTCATATACCTCACCTCTTTGATTATTACATTTTGAGAGATTATGTTCCTTCCAAAAAATCAAATCTAGAAATAAAATCTTATATCCTGGTTAGTCTCCCTTATTTTTATTTTATTATAATTTCATCTAACTCTTTCACCTTATCTAGACATGTAATCCTGGCTAGTTTCTAACTTGAAAATAAACCATATCTATTTTCCAACACATTTTATACCACCTTTTCATGAACCATACATACTAGAAACCCCTCTTAGGCATCCATAGATGATGAGAGTTACCTTCAAATCCCAAATTCAAAACTCTATGGTTTATAAACAAGAAACAATGGAATATTACACAAATATGAGAGGTACTAATATTAGTAATACTATGAAAATACCAAAATACTACTAACCAATCACTATGAAATGTAGAAAAATAAAAAATCAATAAAAGAAAAAATAAAATACAAGAAAATAAAATTCATAGAAACATCTAAAAAATAAAATAATCTCAAACTAATATTGGGGTAGAGACCATAAAACTCAATGAATTGAGCTACTACAATCCATATCGATTTCCAAAGCCCCCTATAAACCTAGAATTTGTATATATAAACATTTTAAAAATATGTATACTCAGTAGCATCATAACAGTGGTCTCTTTTGAAAATGTGAAAAGGGAATACTAATTCTTTGGTACGAAATTGTAGAAATTACCTGCACTTACATAGATCAACTAGTTTGTATGTAGCCTCACCGAGACACACTAATAAAATTCGATATCCACGAAAAAAAATAACAGAAAATATATAGACAAGTCACCCCATAGTAAAATTACCCTCTATTTTTACGCTATCAACCATTGTGAATCTATCATATTCTCTCATCCCTTCCTAATCCACTAATGACTACACCAACTATATATCATGACTCATGGAACCAAATTCAAATCACATCTCACAATACCAACCGAATATCTCATATCACATAACCATGGTAGTACCACATATTTAACATGCATGGCATCAACCTCTTACTATCCTATTACCACACATGACCCCCACTATATGTGTCATCTGACACTACCAGTATCACCAAAAACTATTGAGGAAGACAGAGAGGGGGGGAGGGATTTTTTATCAATTTATATAATCCTAATCCAATATATTCAGAAAAATCCCCAAAGTATCAAGTTTTTTCTATGTTTATCTAACACATGTGGGGTGCATAGGGAAATAAAAATATATATATATAATAGTCTCCAACAATCCTTCACCTATGGGATTAAAAATAAACACTACCGCAACCACTATCAGGACACTACTGATATCATTCCACTACGAGTTGCATCTAATGTATAATTAACATATCATTAATAACTACACAATTGAAAACAACCCATTTTCCATTTCCCATAGTTAATTTAATGATTTATTCCAATGATTTATCTATTAAATTAATTATATTTAAATTCTCACCAATGAATTATTTAATCATTACCAAATTAGTATATAAAATATTATTATTCTATAGCAACTATACTTCAACCAAGATACTTCCACATCATGCTACTGAATGAAAAATAATTCCACCAAGTTGAAAAAAGCCAAGCACAATAAGACATAAAAAACTAAGTCCCCCAATACACAAACATAATTTCAAATATACAATATCTATATTCAATTTTTTTTACAATTTATTATATTTAATTATTTAACCATATAAAGGATATTATTAATTTTATTCAATACTTAAAGGTAATCTATAAAAATATAATGCGATGAAACCAAAATATAAATATCAACAAAAATAGTAACCTCTTGCGCATCATGGAATTATCCTTCAATTTCATTAGATCAGTTTATTATCTTCTTTATTCTAGTTTATTTTATTCAACCAACAAATAGAAAAACCTAACCACATCATGGATTTACCTAAATATATCGGGGGAAGAGAGATAACATGAATCTCTTGCCATAAAATAATCTTATTAATTCACTACACCAAAACAAAGAAATTGACGATGTCCCATAGGGATACGACCATATTCAGTATCCTCTAATAAATCTAAAAGATAGAATTGAATCCTCAAAATTGTATCCCAATAAACCCATAAAAACAAAGAACACAACCACTATGATGCCCCAAAAGAAAAATGGGGAAATCAATGAGAAATAAACTTATGAATAACCTAGACACATTGATATAAAAAATCTATAGGCCAATGATGAACACCAATGATCAGGGGATTCTAGATCTCTCAAAAATAACATAGAAATCACCATAATTTTAAGGGATGTAGGGAGAGAATATGGAAAATTAAATGGAGTTTGGGATTTATAGATATTTTGGAAATCTCCCAATTTATGGTGTGATGTAGGGGTTTGCATCATGAATCTATTGACATTATAATTTTTCAAAACAATAACAAACTCGATCGAAAAAACTCTAAGTAATTTCAAGTCATTAAGTAATATTTTAAACTATGTATTATTTCAAAGGTAAACCCCCAAAAAATATTCTTTCATGAACATTCATATTGTGGACATTAATTCCACTATTAACAAATCCTAGAAGAACATTCTATAAACTAGGTCTTTGAAATTATAAGATCCCAGCCTTAAACCTTACTCAATCTTGAGTTATTACAAGATTACACATTGAGTATATTTTCAGGTTGTGAGTTTTAGAGAATTAGATCATAAAACATGCATTAGATTCCACATTTAAACAAAGTGGTTACATAAAAGAGAGTATTCATTTTTTTCCATCAATGGAAACATATTTAAAAATAAAGCATGGATTATTTCTTGACACATCCTTGACACTATCATCATATCATGTACCATTCCCTTGACATGTGAAAAACATTTCAAAAAAAACATGGGATGAGATAAAAAGCGCAATAAGGGATATAAAAATATGGAAAGGAAACATGAGTACATGTTTACATAAGAATGAAATCATACATTACCCATAAAACATAAGCACTTTAAAATACCTCATAAAATCATGAATAAATCATAAAAATCATAAGACATAAAGGTAACTTGAGGCATTCATATCATTCTTACATAGGGAGTAACCCTCTTGGTTAGGTTTGGAATAACCACCACAGTACATTCCCTAAATCTCTTCGAAGAAAACTTAACGTTTCACTGCTTTGCATTACCCAATGCATTGGAGAGCTATATTGGGCTCACCTGCCCTTAGTTTTTTCATGGAACAACCCGTCTTCATAATAATGCCCAAGAACCCTAACATAATCGTATCACATAAAACATGCATAAAGAAAGCAGAACATTTCCACTTTTCAATCACAAGATATCAATACAACACATTGATATAAAAACATTATGAAAACCATTTTCAATACCAAAATAAAAGAACAGTAAAACATGGTATTTATTTTTCTTTAAAAAAATTATGGCTTGTAGAGGAAGCCAAAACTCAAATAATGGTCACAACGACGGAGAAGTCATTGTCGCCACATATGTACGACAAAACATTCCCTTTTGTCGTTTAGTAAAATGCTTCATACATAGAAGATTACTTTTGGATAAACTTAAAAGTAAAAGGGGTTTATACACCATATAAAAGAAGGTTGTGTATAAAACAAAAATATGCCTCAATGAATGGAGATTGAGACGACGTCCCATACAAAGACGGTATCTTTAGATTAAGGATAAATGAATTACATAATTATGTTTGACAAATAAATACACCAAATATAAGTGGATATTAAGTATAAAACAATCATAGGACATTCACACATATTCATAGAATGACATATTCAAGGAGTACAAGTTTATCCCAAAGAATCAAAATTGGGTTAAGAAGTTCCTTTGCAAAAATTTGACAGCCTAACGGCGTCAATTCAAAATTCAGAAAAAGAGTTGATGAGAGATAAAGAGGGTATCTCATCACTTGGACATAAAATTTACATCAATAAGGATATATATGAACATATCCCAAAATAATAGTATATGAGTTAAAAGACATAACAAAAGAAGTCTTTTAAAAAGAGGAGGGTGAAAGGTTCCCTTACTGACATTGGTAACTTTTGAAACATACACCCTGTGAAAGAACGACAATACAACATTGATGTAAATACTCATAAATGAACGTATATTACACAATGAGTAAAATAATGGGCAGTACATACACCACTCAAAGGAAATTGTGGAAAATGTAGCATAAATCCCACGGGAATAAAAGTGAGATGAAAAATCCCTTACGAAAACTCGGCAGCCTAACGGCGCCACTTAAAACATCAAAAAATGGATTTATGAGATAAAATAGGGTCTATAATCATATTAAAATAAAATTTACATCATGATAAATATAAAATATCCTCCCCCAACATAAAAAAGAGGAGTTTAAAAGAAGTAACATAAAGGAGAGTACTTAAAAAGAAAGAGAGAGGTTAGATCTCTTACGAAAATTGGGCAGCCTAACGGCACCACTCAAAACTTCCAAAATGGATTGATGAGAGAAAATAGGGTCTCTCATCATATGAACATAAGAATTACAGTAGGATTAATATAAAATAACATCTCAATCATAAGAACTATGATCTTAAAAGTAATGACAAAAATGATTGTACTTAAAAAGAAAGAGAGGAGTAGGATCCCTTACCTCGGGTCCGACTTGACTCGATTGTTCTTTAATCTCCTGAATAATAAACTTGAGTTAATTTCTACTTCCTTGAGAACCATTTTCAAGTTAATTATTCCTTTTATATCACTTATTTCCATGTTATAAACATTATGTAATCATTTAAGTTAATAATGTTTTTTTTGTCGATATTTGGTTCTTAAGTCGATAGTGGACTTCTTATAATTACATGTTGTTCATGGGGTCAAAGGTTCATTATATCCAGAATTATATTCATGATTTGGATATCATATATATCATATATATCCATAATATACATGTATTTATAATATTACATAACCTTAAGAGGTAAGAAATGAAATGCACCGTTAATGGAGACGGTAAGCTGTACGTACGCATGAACGCTACTTCCATTTCTATTTCATATTTAATGAAATTAAAACATAATGACACATAATTGTATTTTAAATATAGTATGGTATCATATATAATATCATTAATTATATCCTTTATGCGTACCACATATGGTATTAACGAATCAAATAACTTTGAGGGGGCGGTAGTCCGCACTTCCAAAAAATGAAATTATCGTGTTTACCCACAATGGAAACCATAAAGGTATTCCACAAAAGAAAAATACAGAAGCTTAAGTAAAACATAAACATATTATATATCATATATAAACATAGTGTCATCTTAATGGCCACCTTTGAAGGTGATAAAAGAATGTTGAACAATCATCGTTTCGGGAGGCAGAAATTCACCATCCACAGAAACAATATGTTTTTTTACCATTAGAAGTATGTGTGTGTAAGTGTAGCTCGAAACATTCTTATAAAAACATCCTAGTATATTTAAGATACTGAAGTTGTTACAAAAGAAATGAATAAAAATGTTTAAGTTGTTGGAGAAGCCAAATAAAACAAAAGGACTCACGTGAAGACATTACCTTAAAATCGGGTAACTCCCTTTGGTTTGAGCTCAAAGGCTTCCTCGGGAAGACTTCTTCCCTAAGTGAGGAATCAAGGAGTAATAGAGGGATGAAGAGAGATAAAATGGGCAGGGTTTTTCCGAGCCAAAGGCTTTGGAAGTGTGGGTAAAGAGGTAGAGGTGGGGGCCTTTTATAAGAGGAGAGGAGGGGCACTCTTGGAAAGTAAAGAAAAGTTACTTTATTTTGGAATGAGTTTCAAATTTTAGTGGTCCCAAATTGATGTGTTTCGAGGATAAGATGATAAGGGATCTAAATCCACCAATTTAATAGGTTTTGGACATGTTTAGGTCTTATATTTCACGTTATCTTTCCATTTTATTTAAATCGTTAAATAATGAGGCCATTGCTGCATCATCATGATGTCATAAATAATTTTATTTATTTAATGTCTAAAAATTATAAAAATATATCTTTATGTAGGAAATATTTTTATCTTTCTAATGAATATTTATAGTAGAAAATATAACTTGTATAACCACATGTAAAAATTGTTTTAGTAAAACATGTCATGTTTGTGTTATTTTTACTTTAACATTAAATAAAAAGTTATTTATGTCATTTCCCAACCAAAGTTGCTCCATGGGGTCCCCAAGTTGACCCATGGATTGTCTTGGTCGGCCATGACTCATCAAATGAGGGTAAGACATATGTATAGGTCATTTCATTTTATTAAAACATTATTCTTACCTTAAACTACACTAATTACCTCTAATCGCGATTAAAAACATAATAAGTTACTATTCACCAAAAAAATATATTAATCCCATTGACCCACATTTTACTTCTTAATGACATCCATGTATGTCGGATTTTTGAAAATAAAATCACAGAAGTGGCAAAGTTTCATTTAAACGAAAAATCAGTTTCTTTAACTACCACTTCGTGGTTTCACTATTCATCAAAAATTGATGTTTTTCAGAAAAATACCAAAAATTCACCCTAAGCTATATTTGATAATCTGAATTCAAAAATGATTTATATTTTAAAAAATTCAAAACATATAAGTTGCATTAATTAATTTGATAATTAATTCCCACTGTCAAAACAAATAGCGTGTTTTTAAGAAACAATATCTATTAAAAGATTGACACTAGTTTAAGTCCAATTTCAAAGTGAAATTAATTCAAATGGCCGCCATTGGATTTAATGGTAAAAATATATTATAATTTCACTTTAAAACCAATTCAAAATATATTCTAATCATATAAATAAATTAGATTAAAAATAGGTTTTGAATTAAAATACAACATTTTTCACTATTCATTAAAAATTGAACTTTTTCGGAAAAATAACAAAAATTTACACAAAGTAAATTTTGATGTCCCGATTCTAAAGAAGAATTTTATTTAGTCAAATATAACACATTAAATTGTCAAAAAGTGGATTTAAAAGAGGTTCTCCATCAAAAGGTGGTTAATCAACCTTCTAAAGAGTATTAGAATGTTTACACTTAAAACTGAATGCATTCACATTTGTAATCCTCTAACATTTATTGTAAAAAGTAAAAATATTTTACAAACATATATAATCATTTTTTATTTAGTTCTGTTCATTACATCCAATACAACGGCTAGGCATTAAGTACCATTTAAAATAGTATTATTATAGTGCAACGTAAGATTTCAAAGTAACTCGTTGTTGCATATTGGGTAAGTCGTTGAGCATAGCATTCCATTTAAATTAATATTGACATATTTTTCCACAAATAGGGATAAATATAAAAATTTCAAATTATTTATTTACCTGTGGTGTTACATCCTTCCCCCCTTTTGGAAATTGCTTCCTCGCAATTATAAAATTGAGCTTAGAAACATCATTAAAATCCCACATCGGAACAAGAGTCGGTAAAACAATCACTTTAAAATAATGAAAGAGAAGTATAGAGGTCACCCGAGTTAACCCATACTAGGATTCCCAATATGAAAATATGGACATAGAGGAAAAAAACAAAGGGTCATGTTCTGATGGAGAGTGATAGTAAACATGTCTAGGAGAAATTTAACAATAAGAAAATCACATACTTGTGATGGGTTAAACGATATTCGATTCCTCAGTAGGAAAAGTTAACAGAAATTTTTTTTGTTTTAAGTTACTTTTCATTGAGGAATTTATCTTTGAGCTTAACTAAATCATAATGAAACATAATTACGTGTCATGTAGACTTTCAACTTTTAATAGATTCCTTAATCAAACTCATATTTTCTCCAAAAGACGTGTATTTAGGGAGACTTGTTCACATTAAGAGTACTGTAATCAACTTCTAGAGAATCACCTAATCCACAAAAGAGAACTATATACTTCCCATGTATTTAGAATTTAACCAAAACCAAACCAAACAGGTTAGTACAAGATCATATAATCCAGAAAAGGATAACCCTTTATAAAAAGAAAATCTATTCTTAATCTCCAGAATTTGTCCAACAAAACCCAAAGATCAACAAGGACCATTCGATAAACAATTTGCCCATAAAATTCTTCAAAGTAAACCAAACTAATATCGAAACCCAAATATTTGAAGTATTTAATCACAAAGTCTTCCAAGGTACAAATTAACTTTTATCTCCAAATAAAATCAGTTGCTCTTAAAGTCTCATATTGAAAAGAAATTAACCTAATCACATATCCTCCATGATAGGATAATATATTTCTATAGATAACCCAAAATAAAATTACTCTTATTTCATAAAATGATCTATCTAAAAAGAATTAGTCAAACTAACCAGGGACTTCACGTAGTCCAGTGGTAGGCGATAAATACCAGTTTCACTTTGGTTGTGGGTTCGATTCCCCCAGCTTTGTCCGACGCAATAGGTTGTCACACGGTCTGTGTGTTGTCCTTTTTCCAAAACTATATAATTCTCAAATCATTCCCCAAAAAGAGATAAAATCATCAAAAATAACCATAACATAATTTAACCTCAATTTTATCTCATGCCTTTCACTTTCCATCATAACATATAATAACCCTTAATTAACTCAGAGGTAATGATAATATAAACCCTAATGGTTACCTTTATAATTATTACCTAAACTTCCACATCGATTGGTCATCTCGTACATGATGCATTATAGAATATACCAAGGTTCAAGTGTTCGATCATGACTCCTGGATAGTTGGTTTAGAACAACCATGAGTTTCCTCATTGAATCCCCCTTTTCATTCAGTCTCTTAATCAGAGAACCACCACAGTTTCCTTCAAACCTATTATCACTTTGGTGCCTGCTAGATCCATCCATTCACTAAAAACAGAAATGTCAGTGTTAGTATATCAACAAAACCATCATGTACTAATGAGTAAGATAAACACTAAGATATACTTACTCATTCACTTTATCTAAAACTAGGACTCTTTCTAAAATCCTAACCATTATGTCAATGTCACTTATGCTTAGATATTACCCTAACCTCTAAAGTTATCTAAATCGACCTTTGATACCAACTATAAGGCCCCATCCTTAAACCTTACTTAATCTTGAGTTATTACAAGATTACACATTGAGGATCTTTTTAGGTTTAGAGTTGTAGAGAATTATATCATAAAACTTACATTACATTCCACATTTAAACAAAGTGGTTACATAAAATATAGTATTCATTTTTTCCCATCAACTGAAACATATTTAAAAATAAAGCATGGATTCTTTCTTGACACTTCCTTGAAACTATCAGCATATCATGTACCTTTCCCTTGACCTGTGAAAAACATTTCAAAGAAAACATGGGACGAGCATAAAAATCTCAGTAAGGGATATAAAAATATGAAACGGAAACATGACTACATGTTTACATAAGAATGAAATCATACTTTACCCATAAAACATAATCACTTTAACATACCTCATAAAATCATGAATAAATCATAAAAATCATAAGACATAAAGGTAACTTGAGGCATTCATAACATTCTTATGTAGGGAGTAACCCTCTTGGTTACGTTTGGAATAACCACCATAGTATATTCCCTAAATCTCTTCAGAGAATCCATAACGTTTCACTGCTTTGCATTACCCAATGCATTAGAGAGCTATATCGGGCTCACCTGCCCTTAGTTTTTTCATGGAACCACCCGTCTTCATAATAATGCCCAAGAACCATAACATAAGTGAAAGGTTCCCTTACCGACTTGGACATAAAATTTACATCAATAAGGATATATAAGAACATATCCCAATATAATATTATGTGAATTAAATGACATAACAAAAGAAGTCTTTTAAAAAGAGGAGGGTGAAAGGTTCCCTTACCGACTTGGGTAACTTTCGAAACATACACCTCGTGAAATAAAGACAATACAACACTGATGTAAATACTCATAAATGAAAGTATATTACACAATGAGTAAAATAATGGGTAGTACATACACCACTCAAAGGAAATTGTGGCAAATGTAGCATAAATCCCACGGGAATAAAAGTGAGATGAAATATCCCATATGAAAACTCGGTAGCCTGACGGCGCCACTTAAAACTTCCAAAAATGGATTAATGAGATAAAATAGGGTCTCTCATCATATTAAAATAAAATTTATTTGAAGAGGAATATAAAATAACATCCCCCATCATAACAAAGAGGAGCTTAAAAGAAGTAACATAATGGAGAGTACTTAAAAAGAAAGAGAGAGGTTAGATCTCTTACGAAAATTCAGCAGCCTAACGGCGCCACTCAAAACATCCAAAATTGATTGATGAGAGAAAATAGGGTCTCTCATCAAATGAACAAAAAAAGTACAGTAGGAGTAATATAAAAGAACATCCCAATCATAAGAACGATGAGCTTAAAAGGAATGACATAAAAGAGTGTACTTAAAAAGAAAGAGAGGAGTAGGATCCCTTACCTCGGGTCCAACTTGACTCGATCCTTATTTAATCTCGTGAATAATATACTTGATTTAATTTATACTTCCTTGAGAACCATTTTATAGTTAATTATTCCTTTTATATCACTTATTTCCATGTTATAACCATTATGTAATCATTTAAGTTAATAATGTTTGTTTTGTCGATATTTGGTTCTTAAGTCGATAGTGGACTTCTTATAATTACATGTTGTTCATGGGGTCAAAGGTTCATTATATCCAGAATGATATTCATGATTTGGATATCATATATATCACATATATCCAGAATATACATGTATTTATAATATTACATAACATTAAGAGGTAAGAAATGAAATGCACTGTTCATGGAGACGGTAAGCCGTACATACGCATGAACGCTACTTCCATTTCAATTTCATATTTAATGGAATTAAAACATAATGAAACATAATAGTATTTTAATTCCAGTTTGTTATCATATATAATATCATTAATTATATCCTTTATACATACCACATATGGTATTAACGAATCAAATAACTTTGAGGGGATGGTAGTCCGTACTTCCTAAAAATGAAATTATCGTGTTTACCAACAATGGAAACCATAAAGGTATGCCACAAAAGAAAAATAAAGAATCTTAAGTAAAACATAAACATATTATATATCATATATAAATATAGTGTCATCTTAATGGTCACCTTTGAAGGTGTTAAAAGAATGTTGAACAATCATCGTTTCGGGAGGCAGAAATTCGCCATCCACAGAAACAATATGTTCTTTAACCATTAGATGTAGGTGTGTGTAAGTGTAGCTCAAATAATTCATATAACAACATAATAGTATATTTAATATAATTTATTTGTTACAAATGAAATGAATAAAAATAATTTAGGGGGTTGGAGAAGCAAAATAAAACAAAACGACTCAAATGAAGACATTACCTTAAAATCGGGTAACTCCCTTTGGTTTTAGCTCAAAGGCTTCCTTGGGATGACTTCTTCACAAAGTGAGGCTTCAAGGAGTAATAGAGGGGTGTGGAGAGGCAAAATGGTCAGGGGTTGGTTGAGACAAAGCCTTTGGAAGTGTGGGTAAAGTGGTAGAGGTGGGGGCCTTTTATAAAAGGAGAGGAGGGGCACTCTTGGAAAGTAAAGAAAAGTTACTTTATTTTAGAATGAGTTTCGGATTTTAGTGGTCCCACATTGAAGTGTTTCGAAGGTAAGGTGATAAGGGATCGAAATCCACCCATCCAATAGGTTTTGGACATGTGTAGGTCTTAGATTTTACATTATCCTTCCATTTTATTTAAATCATTAAATAATGAGGTCATCGCTGCATCATCATGATGTCATAAATAATTTAATTTATTTAATGTCTAAAAATTATAAAAAAAACTATCATGATGTAGGAAATATTTTTATCTTTCTAATTAATATTTATAGTCAAAAATCTGACTTGTATAACCCAATGTTAAAATTGTTTTAATAAAACATGTCATGTTTGTGTTATTTTTACTTTAACATTAAATAAAAAGTTATTTATGTCATGTCCCAACCAAAGTGGCTCCATGGGGTCCCCAAGTTGACCCATGGATTGTCTTGGTCTTCCTAGACTCATCCAATTAAGGTAGGACATGTTTCTAAGTCATTTAATTTTATTAAAACATTATTCTTACCTTAAACTACACTAATTACCTCTAATCGCGATTAAAAACTTAATAAGTTACTATTCACCAAAAAATTATTTTAATCCCATTGAACCACATATTACTTATTAATGACAAACATGTATGTAGGATTTTTGAAAATCAAATCACAGAAGTGGAAAAGTTTCATTTAAACAAAAAATCAGTTTCTTTAACTACCACTTAGTGATTTCACTATTCATCAAAAATTGATGTTTTTGAAAAAAATACCAAAAATTCACCCTAAGCTATATTTGATAATCCGAATTCAAAAATGATGTCTATTTTACAAAATTAAAAAAATATAAGTTTCATTAATTAATTTAATAATTAATTCTCGCTGTCAAAACAAATAGCGTGTTTTTAAGAAACAATATCTATTAAAAGATTGACACTAGTTTAAGTCCAATTTCAAAGTGAAATTAATCCCAATGACCGCCATTGGATTTAATGGTAAAAATATATTCTAATTTCACTTTAAAAACAATTCAAAATATAATCTAATCTTATAAATAAATTAGATTAAAAAGATCTTTTGAATTAAAATACAACATTTTTCACTATTCATTAAAAATTGAATTTTTTTGGAAAAATACCAAAAAATTACACAAAGTAAATTTTGATGTCCCGATTCTAAAGAAGAATTTTATTTAGTCAAATATAACACATAAAATTTTCAAAAAGTGGATTTAAATGTGGTTCACCATCAAAAGGCGGTTAATCGACCTTCTAAAGAGTATTAGAATGTTTATGCTTAAAACTGAATTCATACACATTTTTAATCCTCTAACATTTATTGTAAAAAGTAAAAATATTTGACAAACATATATAATCATTTTTTAGTTAGTTCTGTTCATTACCTCCAATACAACTATTAGGCGTTAACTACCATTTAAAATAATATTATTATAGTTCAACGTAAGATTTCAAAGTAACTCGTTGTTGCATATTGGGTAATTCATCGAGCATAGCGTTCCATTTAAATTATTATTGACAATTTTTTCCAAAATAGGGATAAATATAAAAATTTCAAAATTATTTATTTACCTGGGGTGTTACATCCTTCCCCCCTTTTGGAAATTGCGTCCTCACAATTATAAAACTGAGCTTGGAAACATCATTGAAAATCCCACATCGGAACAAGAGTCGGTAAAACAATCACTTTAAAATAAAGAAAGAGAAGTATATAGGTCACCCGAGTTAACCCCTAGTATAATTCCCAGTATGAAAATATGGACATGGAGGAAAAAACAAAGGGTCGTGTTCTGATGGAGAGTGATAGTAAACATGTCTAGGAGAAATTTAACCATAATAAAATCACAAACTTGTGATGGGTTAAACGGTATTCGATTCCTCAATAGGAAAATTTAACAGACAAAATTTTTGTTTTAAGTTACTTTTCATTGAGGAATTTATCTTTGAGATTAACTAAATCATAATGAAACATACTTACATGTCATGTAGACTTTCAACTTTTAATAGATTCCTTAATCAAAATCATATTTTCTCCAAAAGACGAGTATTTAGGAAGACTTGTTCACATTAAGAGTACTATAATCAACTTCTAGAGAATCGCCTAATCCAAAAAAGAGAACTATATAATTCCCATTTTTTTATAATTTAAACAAAACCAATCTAAATAGGTTAGTACATGATCATATAATCCAGAAAAGGATAACCATTTATAAAAAGAAAATCTATTCTTAATCTCTAGAATTTCTCCAACAAAACCCAAAGTTCAACAAGGACCATTCGATAAACAATTTGTCCATAAAATTATTCAAAGTAAACCAAACTAATATTGAAACCCAAATATTTGAAGGATTTATTCACGAAGTCTTCAAAGGTATAAATTAACTTTTATCTCCAAATAACATCAGTTGCTCTTAAAGTCTCGTATTGAAAAGTAATTAACCTAATCACATATCCTCCATGATAGGTTAATATATTTTCATAGATAACCCAAAATCAAATTACCCTTAATTCATAAAATCATCTAACTAAAAAGAATTAGTCAAACTAACCAGGGACTTCATGTAGTCCAGTGGTAGGTGATAAATTCCAGTTTTACTTTGGTTGTGGGTTTGATTTCCATAGCTTTGTCCGACGCGACCGGTTGTCACACGGTCTGCATGTTTTCCTTTTTCCAAAACTATATAATTCTCAAATAATTCCCCAAAAAGAGATAAAATCATCAAAAATAACCATAACATAATTTAACCTCAATTTTATCTCATGCCTTTCACTTTCCATCATAACATATAATAACCCATAATTACCTCAAAAGTAAGGATAATATAAACCCTAATGGTTACCTTCATAATTATTACCTGAACTTCCAAATCTATTGGTCATCTCGTACATGATGCATTATAGAACATACCAAGGTTCAAGTGGTTGATCATGACTCCTGGATAGTTGGTTTAGAACAACCATGAGTTTCCTCATTGAATCCCCCATTTCATTCAGTCTCTTAATCAAAGAACCACCACAGTTTCCTTTAACCCTATTATCACTTTGGTTCCTGCTAGATCCATCCATTCACTAAAAACAGAAATGTCAGTGTGAGTATATCAACAAAACCATCATGTACTAATGAGTAAGATAAACACTAAGATATACTTACTCATTCACTTTATCTAAAACTATGACTCTTTCTAAAATCCTAACCATTATGTCAATGTCACTTATGCTTAGTGAATATCCTAACCTCTAAAGTTATCTAAACTGACCTTTGATACCAACTATAAGGCCCCATCCTTAAACCTTACTTAATCTTGAGTTATTACAAGACTACACATTGAGGATCTTTTCAGGTTTAGAGTTTTAGAGAATTATATCATAAAACTTGCATTACATTCCACACTTAAACAAAGTGGTTACATAAAAGATAGTTTTCATTTTTTCCCATCAATAGAAACATATTTAAAAATAAACCATGGATTGTTTCTTGACACTTCCTTGACACTATCATCATATCATGTACCTTTCCCTTGACATGTGAAAAACATTTCAAAAAAAAAATTGGGATGAGCATAAAAAGCAAAGTAAGTGGTATAAAAATATGGAAAGGAAACATGACTACTTGTTTACATAAGAATGAAATCATACTTTACCCATAAAACATAAGCACTTTAACATACCTCATAAAATCATGAATAAATCATAAAAATAATAAGACATAAAGGTAACTTGAGGAATTCATAACATTCTTACGTAGGGAGTAACCCTCTTGGTTACGTTTGGAATAACCACCATAGTATATTCCCTAAATCACTTCGGAGAATCCATAACGTTTCACTGCTTTGCATTACCCAATGCATTGGAGAGCTATATCGGGCTCACCCGCCCTTAGTTTTTTCATGGAACCACCCATCTTCATAATAATTCCCATGAACCATAACCTAATCTTATCACATAAAACATGCATAAAGGAAGCATAACATTTCCACTTTTCAATCACAATATATCAATACAACACATTGATATAAAAACATTATGAAAACCATTTTCAATACCGAAATAAAATAAAAGTAAAACATGGTATTTATTTTCCTTTAAAAAAATTATGGCTTGTAGAGGAAGCCGAAACTCAAATAATGGTCACGGCGGCAGAGAAGTCATTGTCGCCGCATACATACGAGAAAACATTCCCTTTTGTCATTTAGTAAAACACTTCGTACAAAGAAGATTCCTTTTGGATAAATGTAAAAGTAAAAGGGTTTTATACACCATATAAAAGAAGGTTGTGTATAAAACAAAAATATTCCTCAATTAATGGAGATTGAGACAAAGTCCTATACAAAGACGGTATCCTTGGATTAAGGATAAATCAATTACATAATTATGTGTGACAAACGAATACACCAAATATAAGTGGATATTAAGTATAAAAGAATCAGAGGACATTCACACATATTAATATAATGACATATTCAAGGAGTAAAAGTTTATCCCAAAGAATCAAAATTGGGTTAAAAAGTTCCCTTGCAAAAAAATTGACAGCCTAACGGCGTCACTTCAAAATTAAGAAAAAGAGTTGATGAGAGATAAAAAGGGTATCTCATCACATGGACATAAAATTTACATCAATAAGGATATATAAGAACATATCCCAACATAATAGTATGTGAATTAAAAGACATAATAAAATAAGTCTTTTAAAAAGAGGAGGGTGAAAGGTTCCCTTACCTACTTGGGTAACATTCGAAACATACACCTCGTGAAAGAAAGACAATACAACATTGTTGTAAATACTCATAAATGAAAGTATATTACACAATGAGTAAAATAATGGGCAGTACATACACCACTAAAAGGAAATTGTGGAAAATGTAGCATAAATCCCACGGGAATAAAAGTGAGATGAAAAATCCCTTACGAAAACTCGGTAGCCTAACGGCGCCACTTAAAACTTCCAAAAATGGATTAATGAGATAAAATAGGGTCTCTCATCATATTACAATAAAATTTACAGCAAGAGGAATATAAAATAACATCCCCCATCATAACAAATAGGAGCTTAAAAGAAGTAACATAAAGGAGAGTACTTAAAAAGAAAGAGGGAGGTTAGATCTCTTATGAAAATTCGGCAGCCAAACGGCAGCACTCAAAACATCCAAAATGGATTGATTAGAGAAAATAGGGTCTCTCATCATATGAACATAAAAAGTACAGTAGGATTTATATAAAATAACATCTCAATCATAATAATGGTGAGCTTAAAAGGAATGAAATAAAAGAGTGTACTTAAAAAGAAAGAGAGGAGTAGGATCCCTTACCTCGGGTCCGACATGACTCGATCGTTCTTTAATCTCTTGAATAATAAACTTCAGTTAATTTATACTTCCTTGAGAACCATTTTCAAGTTAATTATTCCTTTTATATCACTTATTTCCATGTTATAACCATTATCTAATCATTTAAGTTAATAATGTTTGTTTTGTCGATATTTGGTTCTTAAGTCGATAGTGGACTTCTTATAATTACATGTTGTTCATGGGGTCAAAGGTTCATTATATCCCGAATTATATTCATGATTTTGATATCATATATATCAGATATATCCAGAATATATATGTATTTATAATATTACATAACATTAAGAGGTAAGAAATGAAATGCACCGTTCATGGAGACGGTAAGCCGTACGTAGGCATGAACGCTACTTCCATTTCTATTTCATATTTAGTGGAATTAAAACATAATTACACATAATAGTATATTAATTACAGTATGGTATCATATATAATATCATTAATTAAATCCTTTATACATACCACATATGGTATTAACGAATCAAATAACTTTGAGGGGGCGGTAGTCCGCACTTCCTAAAAATGAAATTATCGTGTTTACCCACAATGGAAACCATAAAGGTATGCCAAAAAATAAAGATAAAGAAGCTTAAGTAAAACATAAACATATCATATATCATATATAAATATATTTTCATCTTAATGGCCACCTTTGAAGGTGTTAAAATAATGTTGAACAATCATCATTTCGGGAGGCTGAAATTCGCCAACCATAGAAACAGTATGTTCTTTAACCATTAGATATAGGTGTGTGTATGTGTAGCTCGAATCCTTCTTATAAAAACATCCTAGTATATTTAAGATAATGGAGTTGTTACAAATGAAATGAATAAAAAGAGTTTAGGGGGTTGGAGAAGCAAAATAAAACAAAAGGGCTCAAGTGAAGACATTACCTTAAAATCGGGTAACTCCCTTTGGTTTTAGCTCAAAGGATTCCTTGGGAATACTTCTGCCGAAAATGAGGCTTCAAGGAGTAAGAGATGGATGTGGAGAGACAAAATGGGCAGGGGTTGGCCGAGACAAAGGCTTTGGAAGTGTGGGTAAAGAGGTAGAGGTGGGAGAATTTTATAAGAGGAGAGGAGGGGCACTCTTGGAAAGTAAAGAAAAGTTACTTTATTTTAGAATGCGTTTCAGATTTTAGTGGTCCCACATTGAATTGTTTCTAGGATAAGGTGATACGGGATCGAAATCTACCCATAAAATAGGTTTTGGACATGTGTAGGTCATAGATTTTACATTATCTTTCCATTTTATTTAAATCGTTAAATAATGAGGTCATCGCTGCATCATCATGATGTCATAAATAATTTAATTTATTTAATGTTTACAAATTATAAGAAAACTATCATGATGTAGGAAATATTTTTATCTTTCTAATGAATATTTATAGTCAAAAATCTGACTTGTATAACCCCATATAAAAATTGTTTTAATAAAACATGTCATGTTTGTGTTATTTTTACTTTAACATTTAATAAAAAGTTATTTATGTCATTTCCCAACCAAAGTGGATCCATGGGGTCCCAAAGTTGATCCATGGATTGTCTTGGTCGGCCAAGACTCTTCCAATGAGTGTAGGACATGTGTCTAGGTCATTTCATTTTATTAAAACATTATTCTTACCTTAAACTACACTAATTACCTCTAATCACGATTAAAAACTTAATAAGTTACTATTCACCAAAAAATTATTTTAATCCCATTGAACCACATTTTACTTCTTAATGACAACCATCTAAGTCAGATTTTTTAAAATCAAATCACAGAAGTGGCAAATTTTCATTTAAACAAAAAATCAGTTTCTTTAACTACCACTTAGTGGTTTCACTATTCATCAAAAATTGAAGTTTTTTAGAAAAATACCAAAAATTCACCCTAAGCTATATTTGATAATCCGAATTCAAAAATGATTTCTATTTTACAAAATTCAAAACATATAGGTTGCATTAATTAATTTAATAATTAATTCCCGCTGTCAAAACAAATAGCGTGTTTTTAAGAAACAATATCTATTAAAAGATTGACACTAGTTTAAGTCCAATTTAAATGTGAAATTAATTCCAATGACCACCGTTGGATTTAATGGTAAAAATATATTCTAATTTCACTTTAAAACCAATTCAAAAGATAATCTAATCATATAAATAAATTAGATTAAAAAGACCTTTTGAATTCAAATACAACATTTTTAACTATTCATTAAGAATTGAACTTTTTCGGAAAAATACCAAAAATTTACACAAAGTAAATTTTGATGTCCCGATTCTAAAGAAGAATTTTATTTAGTCAAATATAACACATAAAATTGTCAAAAAGTGGATTTAGAAGAGGTTCTCCATCAAAAGGCGGTTAATCGACCTTCTAAAGTGTATTAGAATGTTTAGGCTTAAAACTGAATTCATTCACATTTTTAATCCTATAACATTTATTGTAAAAAGTAAAAATATTTGACAAACATATATAATCATTTTTAGTTAGTTCTGTTCATTCCCTCTAATACAACGGCTAGGCATTAACTACCATTTAAAATAATATTATTATAGTGCAACGTAATATTTCAAAGTAACTCGTTGTTGCATATTGGATAAGTCATCGAGCAAAGCGTTCCATTTCAATTGATATTGACATTTTTTTTCCAAAAATAGGGATAAATATAAAAATTTTAAAATCTTTATTTACCTGGGGTGTTACAGAAATTGAAAACCTCAACAATTATTTGAAACATCATTCACACCTTGACTCAATGACTCGTGATTTGAATCAACCATGAAGTTGTATATTTAACTAAAATTCCTCACATTACTTCCTCTAATTCAACCAAAAGTTTCATGCACCATCATTTCACTAATTAAGGAGATATGTGAGTCAAATCAAATAAATAAAAGAAGATATTATTTTGGTGGGTCCTTATCCCTCTTACAATAATTTTTCATGATCAATCATAGTCCTACATATGAGTATTTGATGAAGGATTATCTTATGGTGAAGAAGAGATGAAATATATATTTAATAGCGTTCACCTGAGGCTCGATATGGGGAAATTATTAAGTATAAATAATTATAGAATTTTTAGGAGTTTAATTGAATAAAATGGACATGTCATTAAAAACTCAATATATAGGTTCATCAAGTACTAGGTTGTATAGAAATAATACATGAATCTCCTAGGGTGACACTAGGGACCAGGTTTTATTCTATGAGATACCTGGTGCTATTGGCACCTAGATACCAACACACTATTCTCTATAATCTTCTTGTTGTCTTTTCAAACCTCCTTCTAAGTCAAAACATATATTATAATAGAGAAATATTTACCAGAATTGATAAGGAAACTAACCTAAGAGACCGTTATATTTACAAAAGTTGTATGTATATGTTGATATTGATACAACATAAAGTAGAAAAAAAGGTTTTTTAGACATTTGTGTACTTTTGTGTGATTAATTTTCTACGACTAAGAATAAATTTTTATTTTATTTGAATATGTAATGAAATTGGTTTGTATTAATTATATTTCAATAGTATTTATTAACTATTTTTTAAATAAATATGTTTAGTGTATTTTTTTTACAATAACTAGATTGGTGTTATAATATATTTGCTCTGATTTTTCTTTATTGATGTCATATTATCATGACTAATAAGTTTAATGTATAAATATGACCTTATAATTAGTGTTTTAAATGGGTTCTAAAACATTATGTTTGTAAAGCCTATTAATTTTTTTAAAAGGTAATATGGATAAAATAGTGAAATTTGAATGTATGTGTGAAATTAAATAAGGGAGTGTTAATTGACTTAAAGTGCATGTGTTGTTACAAAAAAAATAATTAGTAAAATGGTAAGTACCATAATATCCATTTAAATCATTGGTGTTATCATAAGATGGGGTAAATACGAGTACTGTTTTCTGTATTTATTATTATATTAAATTATTTATATAAAAACATTATATGTGAATTTAATTTAATAAGATATTTTTGAATTATCGATATATTGCACCATACTAATTTTTTGAGTTCTGTAAAAGGCTTAGGTTGATCACATCCCACTAGTGGAAGTGCCAGTCAGTACTGGAAGAAACAATTTTTGTATTGATTTTTATGTTTATAAAATTGATATGAAAGTAATCTAATTGAATATGACATTAAATTTATAAATTTTACATTTTTTTATAAAATATTTGTTAAAAAACTAATTACGCATGTTCTTATATATCTTCACAAGGAAAAACTACTCCTGACTAACTGTAGAAAAGAACATGTGGCAGTTCAGTGTTAGTTATTATAAATAACATATGTTTAAAGCCTCATTAAATATTTGTTATCTTAGTAATAGACATTGAAAACCTAATAAATTATCAATTTATCTTAAATCTAATGTTGAAATAAAATAAATTTAAAAAGTATATATTATCACACCCCATCCCCTATAAACAAAAAAACATCTGATCAATAACATCATGACACCAATTTATAGTTAAAAGGATTCCAAAACTATTCAATTAAGAATGTTATACCCTCAATCCATCATATCGTAGTCTACAATATGTTCATGATTTTTATTATGAAAGTCATGATTATAAATCATATTGTATAGATTTTATATAGATGTTGTTAGATTTTTATATGATAACATGAAATTTCCTTAGGCTAGAAATATTATACAACTTGGTTTCACACTATAGTATGCATCAGAACCTCAAAATTGAATTTTCAATATTCTTCCATGATTGATTTCATTATATATAATGTTTCATGTGATGAAAGATTTGGAGTTATAAGATCCATGAGTCAGAAGGATTCCTAACCTTCATGGAATTTACTCATACATTTCAGTAAATATGTGTAAATTCTTTATTGGATGGGAAATTTCATGAGGATTATATAATGTTGGAAAATTCATTTAAATGGTGATAATTTGAGTATTCCAACATTCCTACCTAATCTATTTCCTCCTAGAATCTCTCTCTCCTTTACCCTTTTCTTCAAGAGGAACTAACAAATTTTATATGTATTTTGGATAACCATACCCAGGTGATGTGTGATTCAACTAGCCCATTGATACACAACTAACGAGGTAGTCCTCTGAATGCCTCTCAAGGGAAATTATAAGACATGTGATTGAAGATCAATACATAATATTTAATTATTGTATGTAATGCACAAAATTTATTCAGGTTAATTATACATAGTTTCAGTTGTGAACCATGATAAGTTTTAGGAATGTGGGTTTCCTGTCAGTTTTATTATGTTCATTAAGTTTTAATCAACCAAAATAAACTCTTATGTGGCCTAAAGGATTCATTATGAAATTTGATTCATGAAATTATGCATAAAATGAAGAATATCGAATTTCATTTTTGATGTTGAAATTCCCCTCAAAAACTAAAGTTGGTATTTTTTTTCTTTGACTGGACTAACGTTATCTAATAACATAAGTACTATTGAGGTCACAAACTCTTATATAAGATATCATAGGCAGTGATGTGGTTCTTTCCTTTGGTTTTTCAATATATCATTGTGTATGATATAGGTTATCATAATGTAAGATGGAACCAATAAATTATTCAAAATGAAAGTATAAAATCTCTATCATGATGTAACATATATCATATTTCATGATTTCTAAATGATTTCTAATCCTAAATGGGTCATTTTTAATCAGGATTTTGTAACCAAACATTTTTATTCTTACACTAGGATCACATTTTTTTAATTTTATGTGAGAAACATTCGTAACTTGTGTTGGTTGGGGAATAGATATATTTATAAGTTGTTTCTTATATGTTGAGTTACTCATATGAAATGACATATTATAAGTTTCATATGTGATATTGAACATACTCTTAAATAGGATACCTATTCATATTTAATCCCTCAAATTATCTTTCATAAGAAATGATAGGTAACACAGTATTCTCCAAAAAATTCTTCCAAGAAGCAAGTCAACTATGATGGTATGGGAAATTTATTAAATATGACTAAGATGGAATAATATGTTTTTTATAAATTAAATTATGAATTGAAATAAATTGTTGGTGAAATGTTTATAAATCATATTAACAACACATTTTATGATATTTATTTGGTCTTTATTTTTTTGATAAATAAATTAAATGAAAAATAAATATAATTAATTATTTAAATTTAATAAAAAATTTAATTAATAAATATACATAAATTTATCAATGAATATTAAAATATATTTTTTAAATTAGATTTCATGGATTTTAATTTAGATGTAAAATGTTTATATGAAATTTATAAGGGTAATTATAAATTGTTTACAAATTAAAAATAATATAAAGAAATATATATATATATGTCTATATTTAAAATGATGATTTATTCAAATTTTTTAAATTGAATTATTGAAATACAAATGATTTATTCGGGAAATTTATTTAAACCTTATCATAATGAATTTTGATAATTGATTTATTCAATGTTTAAAAGATATTAAACATGTGATATTTTTATTATTTTAATTTTCTAAATAATATACATTGAATATAAAATTTTTATATTTCATTTAATATCAAATATTTAACATAAATTTCATACAAGGAATAATATGAAGGATTTTTATTGGGAAATAAATATATAGAGTGTAAAATTAAATATTTAAAAAATTTGCATAATAAATGGATAAATTAACAAGTATTTATAATTTATTTATTTATGGATTGTACATAAATTATTTATCATATTATTACATATTATAAATTTTAATTTTTCTATTTTATTAAAGGATTTATTAATGGATATATATTTTAATGTTTTGAATACAAGTATATTTTATTTTAAGGATTTTAACTACTTCTATATGTGGTTAAACATGCATCTAAAGAGTTAAATTATTGGTATTATAATTGATTTAATATTACTTTTTCCATGAATTTGTAATGTATTATGTTATGATATTTAATTTTAAGGTAAATAATGATTTATACATATGAAGTGTTAACATTTTGATGGAATTCAGGTCACCATTATGTTAAGCATCCTTGGGTGGAGGATCATTGGAAAGACTTATCACTCACCAATAGGATTATACATTGTCTAGAAAAGTGGGGGTTGACTATATATGGCTAAAAACATAGTCATGATGAGATTGGTAATTTCATATGACTCTAATAATTTCAATAAATGGTTTTTAGGTATTTTTTATATATCATGAATTTGAATATGTATAAAAATATTTTTCTTTTGATTTGGGTTAGTAACACATTCTAGGATTTGTGTAAATAGATACAAATCCATATGGTTTGAACAAATTAATTTAGGTTGAGGAATATAATTCTAAATCTAAATCACTAAAATCATGAAAGCATTTAAATGTAATAACATGAGATAATATTTTGAGATTAAATCCCATTTAAAAATACCATGTGTTAGATTCCTTCCCAAAAAACACATGTCAGGGCATTCACATCCAACCAAGATAGTTCATACTAATGTAGAGTTCCCAAATATTATCTTATATAGTGAATAGTGGAAATGGACAACCCAAACAGTTTGGTACCAAATCATATTGGGTGATTTGGGTTACACCTTGATGGGAACTCCATTAAGACAAGATACCAAATGAATAGAGCTATAGTTATATCTATATAATGGATTTGGGAAAAGTTTTTTCCACGCATCTCTCCATGAATAATATATGATATGACTGACATGATATTCTACCTAAATAGATAATTCAGTAGAGGGACTAAAAATTTAAATAATTTCTTACTTAAATATGGATCTTTTCCCACTAATGGAAATGTTGATTTTAAAAGGGGCTATCAATTTTGTTGGACTATAATTAATTAACATGATTATAAAATTAACGAAAAACATGATACTAATTTGATAAAAGATTATATTTTAGATAAATTATATCATCATATAAAACCTAAAATTGAGATAAAATTTAGAAAAATGATAATATTTTTTTCAGGGAAGTGGCTAGTATATCAT
Organism: Viscum album; assembly: GCA_963277665.1. Classification (NCBI taxonomy): domain Eukaryota; kingdom Viridiplantae; phylum Streptophyta; class Magnoliopsida; order Santalales; family Viscaceae; genus Viscum; species Viscum album. Next base: position 1,415,714,489 of record OY728141.1, on the reverse strand, counting down.
ACTGTCACATTTGGGGGTGGATCCGTATAAATAAATTTTCTGAATTATTCCAACATAAATTTTTCACCAACTTTTTTTATTTGAACCACTTTTTAATTATGATGTGTGGATCAATCAAATAATTATTAACACACATTTACACCACATGCAATAAATAAATGTAAATAGAGTGAATCACATGGTATTTGGATGATATAGTCCCAATGTGGGTTCCTAATCCTAATTGATTTTTTTATTAAATTATGGAAAAAATATTCACTATATGACACGAGTTACTACAATAGGATATGTCCCAAAATACTCTTTTAGAACCAAATAGGTAATAAAGTATCTCAATTAATTATTTATACTATCCCCCACAAATGCATAATTTGTCCTACCAACCCCCTAACAAGTAAGATCTTCCCACCACTCATAGTAGTCGGTATATCAACTATAAGATTTTAATCCTCAATATGGGTATTTTATTTTCAAAGAATAAGATAATAAAACGATATATATATATCAGGCACTCTATTTTCTGAAAACATATGTTTTAGATCATCCTTTTATATTTTCTCATATTATATAAAACGTCATCTAACACTTCAGGACAAACATTTTTGAGTCCTTAAAACATCAACTGTGATGATCTTCAAAATTCACTAATCACATTCTCTCTCTCATCTAGAGACTTATCTATATTAATTTTTTCGACTTATTATTATTTGAATCACACATTACTTTTTTCCTTTCGTGAAGTAATGAAACCTCAAGGAAGTCATGATTTTACTCAATATCATGGTATACTTTATGGTAGATTACAATTGATTAATACTTCATTAAGTTTATGTCACTATGAAAAAATATTCCTCACTTTCATAAATCTCATCATGAAACCCAACTTTTGTCTCATTATATTGTTATATTTTAACAACCATATATGTACCATCATCCTGAATTTGACAATTGATACATGTTATGTAGAATATTTTTCAAATATTCTTGTTTCCTAGATTCTATATAATTCACACTTCTTCACCTACCAAATCATTATATACCTCTGCACAAGTCAATCATCTATGACCTTTTATTCTTTAAAAAAATGACTAATATTTTGACCCCAAATTATTTTAACATTAATTTCTCTAAAATATATTAAAACTAGAAACTCTTTACTCCTAACATATTTTTCATTTGGTAATCACTATATCATCATATGAAATCATCATCTGGCCCTCCTAGCATTATAAATTTTTTAATAGACTAGATCAATTTAATATCATAAATCACACTACAGGTTCATCATGTGATATCACTTTTATAACTCTAAAATATAATATTACTTCTTTATTTAATGAATCCCCTAGGATTTACTTCCACTATAAAAATTTATCAATATCAACTAACATTAATTTAGACTCTTATAGCCTATCTAATAAACCACTATTTCATTATGAAACATTCAATATTTAGTTTCCAGCACCTCATCTACATAAATTTCAATAAAATTATCTTTCGCTCATCTTATCCTCTTCCGTTATAAATTATCTACATCTTTTATATTCTAGGTATTTCAGTAATATCCTTATAATTCATCTTTTGTATATTTTAATTTATCCCTACATGAATCATAGTTGATCTCACTAATTAAAATATTCATTAATTTAATGAAATATTAGTGTATCATTTTCAAAATAATCTTTTATAATTTTTTTTGATATATCCCTCTCCATAATTTTGTTATCTTATGAATTTCACATTTCATGTGTTACCCTTTTTATATGAACAAGTTACTCTTATAAAAAATAGTGAGTCTCAAGAAATTTCCATTAATTTATTCATTTTCACTTTAATTAGAGTAAAATACTCTTATCATTATTTATGAGTTTCTTGATTTTTTTTATAATACAAAAAAACATATTTAACTCTTATATCTTACATAATCCTTAGATCATGGGAATATAATCACCACTGATTTATTTAACATTAAATAATATATCCCTATAATTAATCATCTTATAACTTTTATGATTATTTCATAAAAATATAATATCTTCCAATAGTATATCTTCTATTAGGGAGTCTTATGGAGGAATATTATTTCATAACTTATAATTTCATTAATACAAGTTCTGGATATGATTTATCTTTTCTTCTTAACCGAACATATTAAATATCAGAAATGAATTCTGTAAAACATCACCATACTTGTTTTCATTCAATGTATGTCTTAATTATGTGACTTCTAAACAATGTAACATTAAAATACTGACATTAAAGAAGTTGATTCCTCTAACATAATTTATTTACTGTAATATAATATTCATTCACTTATTCACAGCAATTTCCCTAATTTTCAAAAAAAGGGTTAATTCTCAAAAACTACATCAAGAAGTTTTGTTTGGAAGTGCTTTCATCATGATTCGACACTTTTTATAGAATAACACTTAACTGAATCCCAACAATCATTAATAAAACAACAATGTGTATCTTCTAAAACAAAGTCCAATGCCTACCATCTGATATGTTAAATTTCATATTTTTATCTCCCATGAATCATATGGCCAACATCCTCTTCTTCTTATACCTATATTTTCATACCATTGAATTTATTATCATTTATTGGGTTATTATACCATCTAAAAACTATTGAGAGAAAATTAAAAACTCATCATCTCCATTTATTTCATTAATCCACCACCTTTGAATTTTGTTTCAATAAAAACTAAATTAAAATCCAACTATATTCAATGATTCCTAATTGTTTTTACACGTGTATTTATCCATCATTATTGAAAATATATTGTAAGGATCAGCAGTTATAGCGAAATAATATTCATTTAATACTTCATTGTAGTTTATATCCTCCTATTATCTTCATTAGAATTGAAATTAAAACATGATTTATTAAGAGAAACATATCATAAATTTTCATAAACAATTTGTCCACATAATAATAAAATCTAATTCAAGGTGATACATACTCATTATAGAAAATAAGAGTTACTAAAAAATAACAAAAATACTTATAAATAATTTATCAACTGATAATACATTATATATCTTCTGTATAGGGTTGTTCCAAATATTTTCATTCAACATATTTCTTGTACCCATTTAATAAAATAAGTTGAAATTATTCAAACCAAAAAATAGGTTCGCCTTCAAATTACTTTTATAATTTTCCATAATATAATTAATTTACCCCCTTTGGATCCAAAATTAACGTTTTTTTGTAAGTTTAGGGAGTATAATTAATGTTCCTCATCAATGAAAAAATTTATACCTTCTATAATTTTAAAATTTTAAATAACGATATCATTTAGAACTATGTTGTTTATGTTTTTCAATATTCTGTTAGTTTAAAATTTATTATCATTCACTATTAATTAATAAATCCCAAAAACAATAACTCTAGTAATTACACAATGCCCATATATTTCATGAGATTTTGATTTCTGGAAACTCTTCGGTTTCAATCCCAATATAGGGGTAAATATATCTAACATCATCATCATGGTTGATACCGACTAAAATGTTGTGGATGATACTAATAAAATTTTACTAAGGATGCACCAAGATTCCAATTAAAATAATTTCCTATATGATTTATATCTTCTAATAACTATATAATGTTTATATATATTTTAGTTCTACTTAATATCTCACCCTGAATTTTTTCTCCATTAATATCATATATAAGGAAAAAAATATTTATGGTAATAAGGAGGTGTCCTATTTTGCCCTTATTTTGAGAAAAAAAATTGAGAGACATTTTTCAACCTAGAAACACCTTTCAATTTGAATCTAATTCCATGAGAACTCGTTGATTATGCACCATTTTATAATTTTAGAACATTAATTACTGTGGGATTTATGGATTTTTATTTCTAATATTCAATATTCATTTTTTGGAACTCTTTTTTCACATTTTCTAGAAAAGAACATTAATTATTTGAATTTCAGGGATCTTCCCTTCATATTACAAATATTGAAGATAAAAAATTCTTAAAAAACATATGAACATGTTCAAATTTCTCCTTTTGTGATGATTTAATCTTTGCACTAACATTTATAAAATATGTATTTCTTGATGTTATTTACTTTTTATCCAAAAAATTATCGTTTCCCAATAGTATTAACTTAAAATTTTAAAAATTATGACTATATTGCTTTGATATTTCACATAGATTCATAACATAATTTAAGATTAAATTTGTTTGGAAATCTAATATAAATTGTAGATTCATTATCAGATTTTTCTTCCACCAAACTAATGTACTTTTTTCATTTTCATATTGATACACATTTTTGTTCTATCTTGATTCTGTTAACATTAATACTTGTCGTCTATATACAATTCTCTATGATGGGACCTTTACTGTTTTCAAAAGATTAATATTTTCTTATGTTTGAAATATTTATTTACATTCTCATTAGGTATTTTATGTTTTGTATCTTTCATTTTTTCACCCAAAGGGAGAGTTACGTTTTATCTTCACTTTTTTCAAAAACATTTATGGAATTCATTGGTCAGTAGAAAAAAATAATTCTTATTAAGAGTTAACCATTACTAATCATAACAATTACAATTTTATTAAAACTTCCATAAATGTTCTCAAGATATTCAAATCTATTAGAGGAAAATAGATTTACATTCACATATGTGTATAGGTTGAACATAGACGTATTTCCATTAATTTCAGATTTCAACTCAATTAATGTAGGCCCGCTATTTTATTCATTAATTGTTGTGATATTACAAGAAGATAAAGATCTATCTTTGAACTTCTTGCAACACTGAAAATAGATGAAATATATAGATTTATTTCATTGATTTGTAATCAAACAAAATTTATCAACTTTATATTTATGTGTAAGGAAACCTTCCGTTCAATCTTCTCTTAGTGAAGTGGGGTTACAACCTTCTCTTACATAAACATTTCTATAGGTAGTGGTTTTATAAACACATTTCTTTACCCATTTATTTTTTAGTTTTGAATTGTGGAATACACTTTCAAAATAACAATAATTGGTGATTCCATAATATGTAGAGTTTAGGATTTATTTTTTATTGGAGACCACATGAGTTTTCACTTCTAAAAGATTCATTATATTATTCAACTAGCATTAAACATTGTATAAGAAAAGTAATTTATTGTAAATTTCATAGAAAAAAATCTTCTTCCACTATTTTAGATGATTTATATTGAACTTCTTCTAGATTTCATTGTTCTCCATAAATTTCAAAACATTTTCTACTCAGGTTATTTTTTATAAACTCAATATAAATTATTCTATATTTACATTCATTACCTGTCTTTTGAATATGATATTCACTCATTTTACCCATATTTTATAAGTATTTTTCCAAGAACATTCTGTATTTGATCCATGGATTCCAATTATGAACTCATGTCATCATCGATAGCATTAAGGGTACCTTCAAGTACATGGATCTTCTTTATATAGACCCCCTTTATCACAAATTTCACACCTACTCACTTTTTCAATTCTTATTTTAATATTTTAAATCTGTCTTTTATATTAATATAGATTCATTATTATATTCAATGATTTTAGTTCCAGTTTTACACTTGTTTAGCATTTTAGTAATGAATTATCCATTTCCTCAGCTCTATGTTCTAGTTCTATTTTTACACTATATAAGTCCAAGATAAATTCAAATCTATAGTGAAGAGATTTTTATTCAAATTTATTCAAAAAAATATTTGAATTAATTATATATATCTTCATTGGATTTTATAGTCATACATTCCTTGTATTCTTGAAAACGTAAACTAGATTCTTCTAAAGGATTAAAATCAATAGATTTATCTGATAAATGATTACCACTTTGATTAACATGAAATTTTTTTGTTGCTACTCATCATTCTGAGAATTTAGAATTCTTAAATTCTTAAAATCCTTCTTCATTAATTTTTCAATGTTGTTCTTGAGACCTTTATGGTGGCACTAACATGATTAACATTCATATTATTCAATTTAGGCGACTCTAAAAATTATAATAAACTTCACTTCTTGTAAATCAGTTAAAAAACACAGAAAATCTATATTCAAATAGAAGGAACCTTTCACTCTGATACAACATATAATTTTAGTAGATCATCCAATATTATTGAGAGTGGGTGGGTGCATCACTATAAACTAATTTTATATAATTATTTTAACATTAAATTTTTACAACCTTTGGTTATTCATACCAATATCATGTTTAATATATATATATATATAGAAATATTTAATCATTCATAACACACATTCTCACCAAATATATGGAAATAATTTAAATGGATCACAACACATGGTCTTTACAAGCTTTGGATCCAATGTGGGTGCCTAATACTTGTTGTATTCGGCTATTATCCTATGAAATAGATATTCTCTATATAATGATGGTTTATATAATATGATATCTCTCTGTATCCACTTCTTTACACTATAATTTCTTATAGTATTTGGATTGGTTCTTATAATGGATCTCTCTACTATATAATGGGTATTCTTAAAATCCTTAATGAACAAGATCTTCATACCACGGACAGATACCACTACATTACCTGCAAGATCTTTTTCCTCACAATAAGTCTTCCATGACCATAAAATACACTTCTATATATTTCATGCTCATCGGTTCTATACCATATCACTCAAAATATTATTTATATGATATCCCTATTTTAATATCATATCTTGTAGAAACAAATCTCTGATGCATTTGAACATATAATTCTAGATAATCAAAACATTAACCCTGATGATATTTAGAATTGAATGGTCATATTATCCCTTTTATCTAGAGTATTTACCCTCTATATTTCATTAAAATATTATTAGCTTTGTCCTACCTCAATTTAGATCCATTAAAAATTCATGAATCCACTTTAAAATATAAAACTCAATCAATATCATGGTTTACCTTCCAAGAGGTCATGTTTTTTCCAAGAATTCATTGAGCTAAATTCACTAGAGAAAGGTCTTCACCATTTCCACAAAATTTAGAACGAATCATGAATTATGACTAATTAAATATGTATCATTGAATTTCAACCTCAATATCATGATCATTAATTTTAATTTATATAAATGATTCGTTAAATAATTCAAGATTCTTCACGTTTCCAAAATTTAAATTATTTTATTACACATCAACTACCATAAATTAATTTTTCACTTAAAAAATCCATCATTTATAGCATTTGATTATTTGAAAATAATATAACAAATCATCAAAAGTTATTATTTCTTCACATTATTTTCTCCAACACATATTCAAACCCTATATCTTAACCACCAAACATCTGGATCATCTATCGATCTAGATATTACTCAATCTAATAATATTTATACCATTATAAATTCATAAAATTTTGTAATCCAGACTAATTCAATTTTATATCTTGAAACTCTTTCATAGTTTATGTTGAGAAATAAATTTTGTAATTCTAAAATATTATAGTTATTATTTCATTAGTGAATCCATCGGGGTTTACATTAGCTATTATACATCATTAGTACAGTGTCCTAAACAATCCATAAATAGTTATCAAATATTAATAGATTTATATTCATTACCAAATATAATGATCCATGCTCTATTCATACTATTCTAGTACCATAATAAATTTCAACTCATAAACATTTGGAGAATAAAATATCTACATTATCTCCCACTATGTTATTCATAACTAGGACCCATTTTAGAAATATCATACTTAGTACCTCTCTTCATAACTCAGTGAAAGGGAACATAAAATAGGGGGAGCTAGAACACACATTAAGGGTTAAAGGGGGGATGTCAATGGCCTCTTCGTCATAACATGAGCCTATGGTTATGAGAATATTAGCATAAAATTTTAAATTCATACCCTACATGTCATATATCATAATCATAAGTCATGGAATAAATTATGACATTTCATAAGTCATGAATCATAAATTAATCACTGAATATGATCCATGAGTGAATTGAATTTTCATAAGAAATATGTTCTTAGAATACACTTATGAATAGAAAATTATTTCATTTATATTCAAAGCTAACTTCCAAGACTATCATAGTGGAATGTTTTTACTACCAAAGCCATCTTATTAGTCAATATACACTACCAATACTATCATAGTGGAAAAATAACCTTACTGAACAAGGTTTACATTCCATTATAGACTAATTTTTCTAATTAGATATCATTCCTTACTCAAAGAATTGGTGGATGATATAGGTTCCATCCATCCATGGTTATGACGTGATAGTTATCCTTATTTATAACATAATCACCATCCCTAGTTATAATTCTACCACCCTCATTGGTTAAAAAAACTATTTTCACATAATTAAAACTATACATATTTGTGCCAAAATATCATAAATAAATCACCATATCAGAATCAATGAATACAAATTTCATTCATAAACATTTAATCATAGCATAACTCGTGGAAAATAAATTGGTTTTATAAAAATTTAATCATATCATCATAATATAACTCATGGAAAGGATCATGTTTTATAGACATATTTTCACTATAAAAATAATCCATAGAGATAAGTAATAATTATGGTATCCTTAGCAATTATCCAAATAAAATCATAATTGAAATCATGGGTTTTTTATGAATAAAAAACCCATTAAAATATCATTAAAAAATTCCTGAGGAAAATAATCTTTGCATTTTTAATCACATCATTAAAATATACAAACAAATGAAATATTATAAAAACAATTTTCATTTAAAATTAACATGGAAAACTAAAAATGAATCTTCAATTTAATTAGTGATCCTAATAGTGGTAGATTCAATTCATGTTATATAAGTTGAATGAGAAACTATCCTTTTACCAACTTGTAAAAGTACCATATTCGGAAAACAACAAGAAGAATGCTTTTGAATCATTATTTAAAAAGTAAAACATGGTTAAAATTTACTTTATGCAATCATAATACAATAGTAAAGACTTCATTTAAAACATCTTTAAAATCATGGGTATGAAATAAATGTTTTTTCAAACAAATAGAGGAATAATAATTATTTTAGTTACAAAAAAATTAATATATTTAGTAATTCAATTAAGGAAAATGAAATGAAAATATGTATTTAAAAGATTACTAGGGTATAAGAAAAATCATTAGTCTCTTGAGTTGTATACCCTATGATTTCCTCATCATAAAATTAATGATAAATAATATTGATAAATAATGAGATTGTAATATGAAACTCTTACAACTTTGGTATCTTCTGAATCAAAAGCCTCATGAAATAAATATCATTATATTTATATATAAATCCTTATAACATTTATATGAATAATAATATAATATATCAGGTGAATTATATACACCACATAAAGTAAATGAGTGGTGAATATGACATACGTCTCCCAGAAATAAAAGAGAGACTAGAAAACGCTTACCTTTGGTATGACATCCTTTTTATGTGATGAAAACTACTATATAATAAATATATACTAATAATAAATCTATTAAATAACCATAATTATATATATATATATATATATATTATTTACTTTTAAACTTTTATCAGCCATTTCTAAACAATTATTTATTGAAATCACAATTCCGGGTGATTTCATCTTCTTTCTTCTTTTATTGTATAGTTCAGTAGTTGTGGTCCTAATGTTTTTATTACATTACCATAACCTATATAATTTTAATAATGAAAAAAATTTCATATAAATTAATTATAACCATTTTAAATTCATTCATAATATATATATATGTATATATGAATTACACCATTCTTTGAGACGGTAGGTCATACATACAAACAAACGCCGTTTTCAATTTTTGATAAATGAAATGAAATAAATTAAAATATTAAATAATCATCTGAGAATAATTATTATATCATATATTAATTAATTTAATACTTATTATCATCCATGTTAAATGGAAATGAAAAATGTATCTCATCAGTTTGTGTGGGAGGTAGTCCACATGTACGCATGAACGATGTTATTTTTTTCCAATATATTGGAAGGTAAGATAAAAGAAGTCAAATTATTATTAAATAAGTATAATTATGTTATAATTATCATATATAATCATGAAAATAATTCTAATACCAATCCAAAAAATATAGTTAAGAAAAATGAATTGTATCACTATATGGTGACGGTAAGTCATATGTAAGCACGCGTGATACCTTCACTTACCATTTTATGTATATGGGGTAAATAATGGTGGTATAAAAACCATAATAACATTTCATTAAATTTTTTATTCTCAATTTATTATTTTATTTATAATATATCATATTTATATGGTTTAAAATTAGAATTTAAAAAAACAGATTGCTAATGATGATTACCTATTCTCTAAAACGAATCATTTAGATCTATTATTAAAGGACCTAGGTTTGGTATTTTGGTAATAAAAATACTTATATAATTTTAATATGAAATTATAGAAGACAAAATAATAGAGTTTTTAATCTATAATTGTTAATTTGGTGTAAATAATAGAAAAGAATGGATCCCTTTTATAATTGAGGGGAGGGTCACTCTTGGAATTTCATAATATAATAAATTAATATAAATTTATTTTTATATAAAAATATAAAAAAAATTAATATTATTTAAATATAATATGATTATGGGTATAAATTACCTCAAAAAATAGAATTTGGATAACATTAGATCATATTTTTACCCCTATATTTATATTTTAACCCTTCATTAACCCTTTTGACAATTACCATAATATTTATTTTCTCAACAATTTAAAGATTAATTATGTTATTATAAATTGAAAAAATATATATATAATTATGCCATGTTTTATGTTTAAAACCATAAGACATTAATTTTTATGAATCTATTATTCTTATGAAATTTATGTCATTTAATAAAATATTATTTATTACATAATACCATTAATGTTGTCTCTAACACTATTCCATTAATTTGAAATTAATTACATCAAGAACAATATATATTTATAATATCATGATTTTTAAACCCTATAATATGTCACATAAATATAATAAATTATTATTACAAATTAACCAATTCAAATTATATCACATTTATTATTTAAAAGTCATTTTTTAATTAATTAGATAAATGATTCATCGGTGTTGCATAAGAATTTAAGGTCATTATATAATTACTAAAAGTTAGAAGTAAATTGATATTATAAAAAAAATTCATTAATCTCAAAATAGAATCATTTATTCATTCATAAAATTATTCTGTCCCCGTGTGGACTCATATTATATATTTAAATGTAAGAGTGTGATATTTTGGAACTTTATTTGATTTAAATATTATAGAAGTCATTTTCATGGAAACGTGTCCATTAATAAAATTAATTTTGATCCAAAGGTGTTACAATTATAATTATTTTTGTTTAATAAGAGTTAGGATAAAATATTATGGACATACCACATAGTTGTAATCTATATTAACCCAATTTACCCTTTATTAATGTGATACATTTAACCACAATTACTATATATATTGACAAAAATACAAAGAGAAATATTTACCAAATTGTATCTCTATTATTCCAAATATGTAACCTATTTTATCAAATTAAATTTATAGAAGTGTAAATCACTTATTTTAAAATAAACACACACCATGTTATGAGAACATTTCTAAAAAATACATTTTAGAATAAAACATAGTTTATTCTTATCTCATGCATAGAAAAATAATCAATGAATATTAAATAATTTTATATAAACTATATGAATTTAATTAATATTATTCACCAATAGTGATAAATGTAATTTATTATTATAAAAATATTCTACATTAAGAAAATAGTTTTTTAGAAAAATATTTCTTTTCCATTCAAATATTTTTTTTATTTTCATTTATAATTAATTGTTAAGTAATGAATTTATTTTACAAATAAGTAACCCTAAAATTTTAAAAATTAAATTAGTCTTATTTATACCCACCACACTAATGGTTATGTGATATTAAATAATAGTATATCATGGTTAATTCAAACTCAGTGTTGCATATAACGCAAGATATCAAAGAAATTTAATTTATTTGAAAAAAAATATTTCATCAATTCATTGGTTGTTACATTACCCTTCCCTATTTCCTAAATAAAATTTTCCCCCATAATTTTTTTCTATCATTAATGGTTTGATATTATAAAATTACTTATTCATAACCCACATCTTAGAAAGGATTAAAAAAACTTCCCTTAAAAATGGAATGTGGAAAGAAAAATAGTTACATGAAATAATAATAAATCGGGTTCATGGAAAATAAAAATATTATTGGGAAGTTAAAAAATGGAAATGGGAGAGAAACCTAACTACCATATTCTAATATTGAGTGATAGATTACATGGTCAAGAGAAATTTGGCATAAAAACTCATAAATCAGTTAGGGGTTAAAAAGCCATCAATTCATCAGAATTAAAAGTAATTAGATAAAAAACTTTTTTTCCTAGAGTTAAGGCATAAATTTAAAATATTTATAAAAATATAAGGAAATATACCAACATGAAAAATATAATTTCATCCTTTAATAAAAATCAAACAAAATATAATTTCTTATTCCAAATGATGAGTATTCAAGAAGAATTGTTTCATTCTTGAGGTACTAAAATTAACTTTTAAAGGATCATAAGATCCATAAAAATTGATAAGTCATTCCCTTGGTCTATATATTTACCCCAAAATATGATCATTATAGGTTCTGATAAATAATAAATTAATCCCAAATTTAATCATAATCCATTCAATAAACTGTACACCTTCATACTTATCCAAAATTTACCTAACCCAGTTGGAAACCCAAAGATGATTTGATCTCATATATAACCATAATCAACATAAATATAATTTTAATCACTCATGATGTCTTATACAGAAATATATAAACCATGATCATATATTATCCAATGTATCCAAATCAATTCGTAAAATAATGACACAATGAAAATATATAACATTTAAAAATAAAATTCGCACCTTATTCATTAAAAAGGCTCTTGTCATTACCAAAAAAAACTTCATTGGATATTTGGGATCATCCTTATACTGATAGATGATCAAAGGTTGATTCAAAATATAAAATATTATGCCTTTAGTCTATAAATATATATGGATTCTATATATAAATAGGAAATAAATTCTTTGAATCTCAATAAATTTTACTAATGGATAATTTTTTTTACAGGGATTATTACTAGAAACATCAATATTGAATTACCAAATATAGAGTGATGGAAATTTGTGCCATAACTATCATTATTAACTTCAACTATTGTAATTACATAAGATTTATTTTACCTTCATGTGTTTTTAGCTTATTCAATTCATTATACCAGGGATTAGGGAATTTATTTTCATAATGAAAAAAATATTGTTTTTAAAACACTAAACTGTGAGTAGTGTATTATATTGAAATCTATATATTCATTTCATTACTCATCCTCTTTATATTACATTGACCATATTTTTTGATATTGTTAACCTTCCCACACATGGGATGTTTTATTATTCCTTTTAGGCATTCATCTGAGGGATCCTTCCTAAATGTTTAAAAAGAAGGAGGTTGAAACTTTTTCATCCATATATGTGAAAAAACACTGTAGATTCCATGAAGCTACAACATCCTTTTATTATCACTAGAACAATAGGGTTTCTATCTTTTATTTCCAATTTCCATGCACAATGAATAATTTCCCCATAGCTTTCAAAGTCCCTTATGTAAATTTTCATTCTAATACATTGTTTGAAACCACAAAAAATTTGATCTATTTTATATTCAACGATTAGGATTAAACACCAAGCATGACTATTGAGTCTTGAAAAATATTCATCAAAGGTACCAATGGATTCATCATCCATCTATTTAATCTCAATTATCTCCTTCTCTATTTTTTACATAGTATATGATGGAAGTTGTTACTGAAAATTATTCTCTTAAACTCATAATATTCCATGTATTAATTTCTTCCTCTTTACTCATATTAATAATAAAATAGCATCATTGATAGGTTGCACCATTGAGATAATAAATATCTAGGAAAAACTTAACAAGGTCTAAGCACTGAAGAATAAAAAATATCTATTCCATCACCTTGACATTTTACTTAGAAACCAGCAGATTTGATAACCCATATATATAAGGTGTAAATTCTCACATAAAATATATAATATCATTTGTCTCCCTCCTTAGTGTTTTAGAAATTTCACCCTGATCCATGTTACCACCAATAGATAGGGAGAGTTGAGTGTGCGTAGTAATAAGATGTTGCATCCCATCTCATAATCCATTGGTTTTATCAGGACAATGGTCATTTCATTGTCTAGATTATTCATTGTTCACATCATTCATTCAAGTTATATCCATTAAACAAACCCATAAATTTATACCATTAGAAATGGAAATCATATTTGAAAATAAAATTATCATGAATGATTATTCCTTATATGTCTAAATCAAGACACCTTATTTTCAAAATATGTATCCTTAGGCTTTTTCTGGGTTATCCCTGATCATTATGAAAACATTATGATGTTATTATATACTAATAATTATCCTTGGGTTTCTCACTAATATTCTATAATCCTAGTTTCCAATGGATAACTAAATCTATCTCTGATACCAACTATATAAACTGATAATTTTAATACATATTTATTTATATAAATGAATATTAACTAAATAAAATAAATATCCAGACACAAATTTTATAGGTCTAGTTCCATTGGAATCCTATGAAAATTTAAAACTAGTTCATAAACTAACTACATCATCTCCCACTATGTTATTCATAACTAGCACACTTCTTTGACATATCATACTTAGTACCATTATGCATAACCCAGGGAATTGAAACATAAAAAAGAGTGAGTTCAAAATATTAGAAAAGGTATTAAAAGTATATATAAATGATCTCTTGATCATAACATGAACATAAGGTTTTGATAAAACGATTATTACATTTGAAAATAATACATTTCATATCATAAACAATAATATTGACTCATAGAATAAATCATGGAAGCTTATATGAAATAAATCACAAAGGAATAAAATGACATGAGCTATAAGATAATAAAATTAAAATAAGACATAGTTTTTAAGAATATATATAATCATAGAAAATCATTCCATTAGTACTCGAGGATCATTTCCAATACTATCATAGTGGAATGGGATGACTCCTCGAAATATAATAATAGTAAACCTTCACTCCCAAGAATTTCATAATAGACAATGTCCCTTATTGAACTTCGTTAACTATCTACTACAACCCTATTTATATCATGATATATAAATCTTTACATAATGTATTTTAGGTATATATAGGTCATGCATGTCCTTGGTTATAATGTGTCCACCACCCTTGGTTAGAATATTTCCATTGTCCTTAGTTATAATATAGCCACCATTTATGGTTATGACAATACCATTGTCATTGGTTATAAAATAAACATTATCACATAATAAAAACCACACATATGCCTTCCAAAATATTAATAAACAATAAATATATTAATAACCCAATAAAATAAATAGGATTCAAAAACACATTATAAAAGGATAAGCCATGGAAAAGAAAATGTTTCATAAACATTTCTTCATTTAATTATAGTGTTACCTGTGGAAAATAAATTTTTTTATCATAATTTTTTTCATCATAAAAATAAAAAAAATAGATAAATAAAAAGGGTAGTATCCTTAGATAATATCCACATTAAATAATAAGTAAAATAAAAAAAATTAATTATTTATTATACCATTAACATATCATTAAATCATTATATAGGATAAAAATATTTCATTTTGAAAACATTTATTTAAAATCTATAAATTACATCTATATTACGTAAAAAATTAAAATATCTATGGAAACATTTAAAAGAGTTTTCAATGAATTTAGCAGTAATGATAGTTGGAAATTAGTTCATTTCCCTATAAGTTAAAAGAGAAACATTCCTTTTTCATTAATGTAAAAGTATCCCATTTATAAAATGATAATAAGATTACATTAAATTATTTATTAAAATGAACATCATGGGTAGAAAATAAAATAAAATATCATAAAGTAATATAAAAAACCTTATTTAAAATATTTTTATAAAACATTGGTATGGATGAAAAAAAATTACATAAAAGAGAAATAAGATTGATTTTCCTTCAAAATAATGTTTCTATCTATTGATTACATTAAGTGAGGAAAATTCAAAATAAAATCTGTAATTAAAAGAAAAACCCATAGGGGAAGAAAATTTCATAGTCAATTTAATGTTATACAATAATATTTCTTCATATAAAACTTAATCATAAACAATCTCACAAAAAAATGATATTGTAACAAAAAACCCTTACCGTTTTGGTAACTTTTGAATCCTAATACCCAAGAAATAAATAAATTTATATGGATATATTAATCACCATAATTTTCATAATAATTATCATAAAATATATTCATTCATATCATATAGACTACATAATGTAAATTACTTTTAATAAGGCATACATCACTTAGAAATAAAAGAGAGACATGGAATCTATTACCTTATGTTTGGCTTCCTTCATACACATTGGAAACATAGGTATAATAAATATATATTTATTATAAATATATTAAATAACCATAATATCATATATAATACCAAATCTGATTTATTTATAACCATTTATAACCCGTCTGTTAATAATTATTTATTAAAATCACTCTTCCAAAGATATCCTCTTCGTTTTCATATATATTTTTATTCATTAGTTCTGGTAATTATGTTTTAATCATGATAACATCATATCCAGAATGTTAATAATTAAATAAATGTCATATTCATTCATTATATACATCTTTAGAGTCATTAATTAAATATCGTGATTGAAAAATGAATTACAACATTCATAGAGATAGTAGTTTGGATGTACACATGAACTCTGTTTTCATTTTTTGACGGATGTATCTAATGGAAGGTAAATACTAACTCAACATTAAAAAATATTTATTATAATATATATATATATATCATTTATATTCATTAATTACATACTTATTACCATCCATGTAAAATATAAATTAAAAACAATCATGTCATTTCATTGAGGTGGTAGTCCACACGTATGCATGAACAACATTATCATTTCACAACGGTTTAAAAGGTAATAAATTAGAAATAATTTTATCATTAAAGTTGAATAATTATGTAATAATTATCATATACAAACATTAAAAACATCATAATACCCATCAATAAAATATTGTGATAAAAAATAAAATGTATCTCTACGTGGAGATGGTAAGTTATATGTATGCATGAAAGATACATTCACATCCGATTTGATGTATAGATGGTGAATAAAGGTGGTATAATAATAATAATAATTAATTATATTTATTATACTTTATTAATTATGTTATTAATAATATAGTAGATTTATATTAGATAAAATAATAAGTAAAATAAACGTGATCGGTTATGGTGATTACTCCTTCTTTGAAATGACTCCTTTAGATTTACACTTAAGGGATCTAGGGTTAGTATTTGGGGAATACAATGACCTATATAGTTTGGATATGAAAGTTTATTGAGGAACATTTTTTATTATAGTTGATATGGAATGCTCAAATTGGTGTAAATAAAAGAAACAGGGGTTCCCCCTTTTTTAATTGAGGGGTGGGGAACTCGTGGAATTTATTAAAATATACAATTCACATAAATTAATTTTGATTTTAAAATTGAAAAATATTATAAATATTTTAATTAATATTGGTAAGAGTCTAAATTATCTAATAAAATATAATTTTTACAAATTTTAATAAAATTTTTAACCATATGTATTTG
Organism: Viscum album; assembly: GCA_963277665.1. NCBI lineage: Eukaryota > Viridiplantae > Streptophyta > Magnoliopsida > Santalales > Viscaceae > Viscum > Viscum album. The sequence goes on along the minus strand of OY728141.1, from coordinate 1,415,696,681 downwards.
TTTTAACCCTTCGTTAACCCTATTGACAACTAGAAGAATATTTAAGTTTTATACCCTTTAAGGGTTAATACTGTTAATAGAAAATGCAAAGCGACTCAAAATGGACTATATAATGTCTAAAAAAATTCCACAATCAACTGTATGAATCTCAAATTTTTATTAATTTATAATTATTTAAGAAAAATATTATGTATTATAAAATATCGTTAATATTATTTTTAGTACTATTCACTCAATTTGAGTTTATGTACATTATATCAATGGGGGAATCATACTACAATGATTTGATAACTCTATGAATTAGTTATGGTTAAAAATACGATCAATTAATCATAATTTATGGTAATATGATAATTTGTTCTCCTTAGGGTCCTTTTCCTAGAGTTATGGAATTATTTTACAATCTAAAATAAGAGCATAATGATATATACATACTTTAAAAGAATAATTTCATCCATTAATCAATTACCACCATAATATAATTTTTTCCTCTAAATTATGATTCTTTCATATGAATGTTTCCATTCCGGAAGCACCAAAATTTACTATAAAAGTATCATAATATCTCTAGAATAATTATAATTAATTACTTTTTATCTATATTTACTAAAAAACAAAATGTATTATTATAGATTATAATAAATAATAATTTAATCCAAAATTTAAAAATAACCCATTCTAATAGTAGTTAACCTTAAGACTAATTTGAAATGTCTATGACCAAGATGGAAACCCAAATATGAATTGATCTCACGTATTTCCCTGATCAAATTTAAAATTAGGTTAATCACTGATAAATACTCATACCATAATTATATACTATACAATAGATACAAATAATTTCTTAAAATAACGTCTTAATAAAATAATATATTCTTCCAGAAGATAATTTAACTATTATTCCATAAATAATCTCTTATTTTAACCAAAAAAATTCCCATTGTAGGTTTTTGTTCATCCATGTATTGATAGATTATTATAGGTTAATTCACAATATCAAATTTTATTTCATTATTTGATAAACATATATGGAATAAATATAGATAGAGATAATAAATTCTTATAATATCATCAAGTTTTACTAAAGGATAATATTTTCATAGGTATTTTCTGTATAGAAAACAATATATGATTCCCAATTCTAGAGTGAAGGATAATCCTTCCCTGATTATCATGATTCAATACAACTATTATAATTATACAATATTTCTCATTTTCCTTTTCCTTCAGTGTTTTTTGTGTCATATTATCTTCATCAGCCCTTTGATTAGGTCACTAATTTATATAATTCAATAATATTAGTATTTGTATAATTGAAGTGCTATTGGTGTATTCTATTGATCACTCCCTCTATTCATTCCATTGACTGGCCTATTTATATCATTTTAACATTATTTTTCATCATGTAGAGGCTTACAACCCATAAAACATTTTATTATTCCCTTAAATAATTCAATTTATTTATCCTTACCACATTTTTTGAAAGTTGGAGGTTGAAAATCATTCTTCTCCCGATGTGGAAAACCACTGACCCTTCAATGATGCTCTATCTTCTTATTCTTATTTCTAGAACCATGAGGTTTCCATCTTCAATTTCCAATTTTTTTCACATCAAATGACTTATTAATAGTTTTTAAAGTAACTTATGTGTAATTACTTTAGAATAATTGTTTTTAAACCCCAAAAGATTATATTAATTTTTCTTTCTTGGGTGATGATTAAAGTTAAATAATACCTTGAAATTCATGTAAAATTTACCTCAGAGTTGATAATGGATTCATCATCATTCTTTTTATGTTCTAGAAATCAATTCTCTATTATTTCATATAGAATATGAGGGTTATACTTACTAAATAATTAACATAAACTCATCCCATTCCATTGAGTTATTTTCCTTCACCCAATTTTTATTCATATTATGACTCCACCATTTATCTTCTTGGCCTTCAAACTGACAAACCGTTCGATCTGTTTAAAGTATGAGAACTAAAGAACATAAAATATTTTTTCAATGCATCGATCCATTAGTAAGTAACCATTTGATCAAAATACCCATAGAAGGTGGATTGAAATTGTTGTATAAGGGGGTAAATAACATGTTTCCCCCTCATTATTTAATTCATAAGATTAATAAGATATGTGTTACCACCAATTTCTTGAGGTAGTTGAGTGAGTATATTCATAATATATTACATCCCAAATATTAATAAATTTGGTTTCTATTGAGTATTTTGGTTAATTTATACATTAAATTCATTTTTCAAATCATTCATTTCGATTTCATCCATAGGATAAAACAAGAAACGATAGATTTAATAATGATAATCATAGTAAAAAACACATTATCATGAAATATTATTCATTGGATGTCTAATTAAAGACACCTTCTTATCAATCAATAAAACATTAGGTTTATCTTTGGTCACCCACGATCATTAAAAAACATTATGATATCTTCCTTTACTAAGGCATATCACCATGGTTGTCACTAATATTTTATCATCCCAGTTTCCAATGGTCAACTAATCCTTGCCTTGATAGTAACATTAGTGACCCAGATTTTTTGTAACATCCTCATATTTTATGGAAAACTATTCTTCAAATAAATTTAATATTTTCAATATTTTTCACTATATAAAATTTCAACTATATATTTTGTTTCACACAACAATGATTTTATATTGTGTCACACGCAACACTAAATTTATCTTTCATTACACGCAAGACTGATTATAAACAAAACATGACTTACTATAAAGAAATTATTATTTTATATGATAGTTATCACTTATTCATTCAATTGGTGGGTATGTATAGTCCTAAAAAAATATGAATCTTTTTTGTCTACACATGTATATAAAATTATTTCTCTGATAACCAATTATTTAGAAATTAAAATTAATATTACTTGAAAAGAAACGAAATCATTTTCTGAAAAACTATTTTTATTCACAAAAACATGTTTTACATAAATAAATTAAAGATATAATGGAGATTTATTTTAACAAAATTTATAAATTATATATTCAATAAATTTATTAAAATTACAATTAGATATTTTATAAAAAAGATAAGAATAAATTCAATTTTCCGTTTTAAAACTATATGTTTTAAAACAAATTTTTGTCACCATTTGTGTAGTTATTTTAAAACTAATGTTTGAATCATTAAAAAATAATATATTAATATATAATGATTATTATTTGAAATAATATTTTTAAAATTATCTTATGGTTAATTTTTTATAATTTTCTTAAATGGGTAATTTTTTAATGAATAGTGAAACATATGAAATTTTAATTGAAAACAGCATTTTCGTTCAAATTGTTTATAAAGATAAATTATATATTGAATTATTTTTAAATTAAAATATGTTACCTTGTATATATATAAATAAAATATAGGCCATTTTAATCATATTCATATTGAATTATGATATAAAAACTTTGTAAACTTTTGAACTTCTCCTTTTGACAAACCGGTTTCTCATCACAACTACTGGACTAATTTTAAATCCAAATTTTCCACTACTATGAATATAATTTAGTGAAATAAATTCTATATTTGGAATTATAAGACTTTATATTAATTTAAACATACTTTTTTTACATAAATTAATTGTAAAAAAATTAAAAAATATTAATCTCAATTAAGGTAAAAATGTGTTTACCATGGTTTAACTAAATAGATAAGAGGTAAAATGAACGAAAATTTATCTAAAAAAATTTGGATGGAAATATTTATACCCTGTCATGCATAAGTATCTATATAATATATTTTTGGGCCTTTTTTTATGTGAAAAACATGGGAATACTATTTTCATTCAAAATATAAAAAGTGTGACACTCCCCTCACTTATTGAAGGACATACCCTCTGTTATGTTATTCACCACATAAAACTTCTTTTCAGACATTACCATCCTAATTCAACTAAAAACATACCTTGTATCATCATGGATTCCTTATTTGGTATATAAATCCAAACTAGGAAGGATTTTGGGGCAATCCTAAGGAGGATACCTGAAGAAAGTGTAATGTTCATCAATGAGATTTTTTTTAGTTCTTCCTCCACCTCTATAAATTTTTATTATAGCATGATTATATAATAAAATAAGTATCTTACATATAAATGTATGTTTTTTTGTTAACTTTATGACCTAAAACCATATCTAATTCAACCAAATGGGTTACAAAATCATCTTCCATGTGTATGGTAGACTACCAACTCATGAACTGGTGTCATTCATCTTTCCATTACCACCATTCATGGATAGGGTTAATTATTGATATAGTGTATATATATATATCTGATATTTAAAACATAATTATACCTACATAGACAGTATATCATATATACCATTTTTACTTTTCATTTCATAGGGAATATGACACCATCGCTCGTGTGTAAGGCGTACTACTACCTCACAAAGCGATGTGGTTTGTTTTTCCAAAAAGCATTACATTGATCATAATAAAGATAAATATATGTAATATAATTGAAATAATTATGATATTCATGAAATATTTATTATTTTTAAATTATAATTTATTATTTTATTTCTTTCCTCTTCGTTCACTGAAAGATGATAATGCCCCTCGTTTATGTGTGGACTATCTCTTTCACAAAGCATTATGACTCTCTTTTCAACATCACACAACATGGATGATATGTATCTATATATTTAATGAAAAAAATTAATTATGATATTATTATTATTATTTAAATAAATTTTATTAATTACCTCTTTTCTATAATTATTGTTGAAAAATGTAAACATTACACATGCATACGTCGGACCTACCGTCTAACAGATCATAACATAGTTCATTACTCAAAACAATATATCATTACGGTTACTATAAGTATAACTGATGTATAAATATTATAATTGTATCTTCACTATTAATAAATATTTTATGTAACCATGATCAATGTAGGAGGACATAAAATAAAAATTGAAGACATATATGAAAAACAAATCGCTCATTACCCGAAACGTGAGTTTAACAAGGAATTGTTAATAAATGGGTCATACAATGATATAATTAAAAAAAATTATTGTATGATATATATATTTATGGTTATATATTAGATTTATAATAATCTTAGATTAATTATATAGGTGTTTTGAAAAAAGTCGAAGGATGTCAAAACTTTTTGTAATGGATTTTCATCTCACTTTTATTTTCTATGAGGCAAATTCCATATCCATCATATTTTTATTTTATGTTGTGTTTATTCTGACCATGAATGTATTTTATGATTATTATAATCAATATTGTTTCGATTTAAATATCTATTATTGGATATCTCTTTCATGGGGGTTACGGTTCAAATGTTACTGAATCAATAAGGGATTTTTGTCTTAATTTGCCTACTTTGAGACAAATGATTATGTTATAAGCCTATATTATATATGAGGTGTATATATAGACCCTTTGTAATGTAATTTCATTAATTTACATATCCACATTATGTTTTATGTTTTATTTAAGGATATATTTTCATGGGTCTTACATTTCAAATTTACCAAAGAGGTGAATATTTTATGTTACAATCTCTTGGTTTATTTAAATTATTTATGATCATGTTTACTATTACATAATATTATGATCCATATATCCTAAAATATTTTAATTTTTTTATCCACTATGTATGTCATGATATTAAATTTTTTCCCTTTATTTTACTCCCTTTATGTTATCAGGAATTCAAAAAGAATGTTTTTAAGAAAAACTTATTTTTAGTATAAACCCATTTTTATTCCAAATTTGTTTTTATAAAAATTATTTTAGAAATGTTTTAAAATTATTCAAATGATTTATCCATGACCCTTTTACCAAATTTTTAATTTTTAATATTTTTTTTATAATTAATCTTTATTTTTTTTTAAAAACAATTCATATGTGGAATAAACTAAAAATGTGAAAGTAATATTTATTTTAATATGTATGTGATTAAAATAATTTCCTACCATCATGAACATTAATTTATTCGATTAATTATTTATAATATTTCATGTTAATTTCCAAATAAAATGATTTCTAAAATGTTTAATTTTTATAATATTGTTCTTGAAAGTGTATCATATATTATTTTTATGTTTTAAATAATATTTAAATCTTCATATATTATTTTTCAAGTTTATTTTCAATGAAAATGATTTTGAAAATACATTACAATGATTAGATTCAAAAAAATATTTTCAAAGAAAGGTTATTTTACCTAATAAATGTTGTAATTGATTTATCTTTCAAAATAATTTTCTATCTAAGATGATCTCCTATTATGTTACTTATGATTTACTGGGGATATAATCCTAAGATATCATTATTAACCTTTCTCAAAATTGGTTTTTCTAATGATGAAAAGTTGTTTACGAATATCGTTTCTATTCTATGGGCTGTACCATGAAAAAATTCTTCTGAAACCCGCTTCTTTTTCCACAGGTTGTACTACGATTTAAATAATGAAATTATTATTGACCATATTTATTTTTCATAGGCTATGTTTTGATGAAATGATTATGAATGACATTTTATTTCATGGGTTATGATGTGATGAATATTTTATGAACTTTTGGCACACATATTTATGATTTTTATTATGTGGATGTTGTTACATTATAATAATATATGGTTCTTACATTATAACCAAAGAAGGATTAGATATATATCTACCTCCAATTTATTTGGTACATGTTTATATATTATGAGATACATATGAATAGAATGGGGACTGGACCCGATTCATTAAGGGACTCTGTATCCTATGATGGTCCTGGGAGTAAACCTTGACTACAATGATGTTTTGGAGATTAACATCATTCCACTATGAGAAAAGGTTTTTCACTAGGGATGTTGGTGTGTCCTTCCCTGGAGGTGTATTCACACATGGAGTGCCCTGATATGTTTTTTAAATGACCATGGACTATTAAGGAAATGATTTTCAATGATTATGTGTAATCCAAAATTCTATTTATTATGCCTTTGTTATTCTATTATAACTCATGTTATTTTATTTCATTATGATTCATGCCTTATTAATTTCCAATATTTTTGTCATGACTCAAGATTTTTATATTTGATACACAGAGTATGGTTTTCATATTTAATTCGTACATTGCTATACCCTTATTCTCACATTATGTTTATATATTTTTATGTTTTACACTTACTAAGCATCTGAGCTCACCCTTTTTTATGTTTCATTTCCCCATGTTATGAATAAATGATTTATGTATTTTATGTATATAAATACTAAAAAATTGGAATATATTTGTGAGAATCATTGAATATCAATCACTGGATAAGAAGATTATGTACCTAGTCTCCACTGACACTAAACTAATATGGTCCTAAGGTTTATATGTGATATATTGAATATGTATCAAAAAATATGAAATATCTATGTTTGAAAATCCTAGATCAATACAGTTGGTATCAAAGGGAGGTTTAGTTAGCCTTTAGAAACTAGAATGAGAAAAATTTATATGTATCCCTAGGGAAAATTCTAAGTATATTTATAGGGATAAATTTAAGCATAATTATAAGCATTAGTCGAATTTTATGAAACTATTTTCGAATTTCGATTAAGGGTGGAGAAAGTGTTTTCCATGAAATTACATCCATATCCAGATACTAGAAGTTGAAGTGGATCAGACACATAGGTACCAAGAGGTAATAAATCTAGAAAGTCCACATTGATATTTACTTTATCGTCACCTAGTGTAAGGAACTGAACCTTACTACACACCTATATTAACACACATGGTGGACATGCTTTAGAAATTCACAAACACGTTAAAACGATCATGAAGAATCTAAACAGATGATGATTGTGAATGAACTAGGATAAACCTAATGTGTCATATATTGAAAAAAGGTTTCATGATTTAGACATCCTATAAGTTATTTTATATGATTTTTTGGTTTTTCAATATTATAAGTTTTTCTCACATTATGTTTTCGATTTTAGTCGATGGTTGAAACACAAAGAAACCATGATAATACTACATGCGAAAAAAGAGGAAATTAATTTACTCCCAATCATCCAAACATTACTGGATCTAGAATGAAAAATATGATTGGTATATTCAACCAAAATTACCATCCTATGAATTAGGATGAACACAAAAACAAGAAAAGGATGGAACAATTTTTGGTTGAGTCATTCGTGAGGGAATGTCCACCCAATTTTTGTGGTTCCACTGGTCCTATAGTTTCTAAGAAATGGATTATTACTATTGAAACAATATTTTACATTATCCAGTGTCTAGGTCATGAAAAAAGTCATTTTGATTTCTATTATTCATAAGGTGAAGTAAATGAATAGTGTAAATTTTTTAAGAATTTTATTTTAGAAGAGGTAATTGACTCCATGGAATGGTATGAGTTTGGGAGGATATTTTTTCGTAAGTACATCCCTTGTATTCTATAAACAAGGATGGAGAAGGAATTTCTCTATCTTAGATTGAAGGATGGTAAATCTATATGAAGCTAATTTTACAAGACATACATGATATGATTATATTTTAATGATCATTCTAGAATAAAAAATTGATCAATTATTTGGGGTCTTAAGGCCAAGATTTGAAATGTAATTTTCTATAATAAGAATTATTATCTGTGAAGAATTAATTTGGTGTGCACTAAAAGTAGAAATATAAATTGGAAATTAATACCCTTCTAATGGCTTTGATATGAAAAGGAAGATCAAGTATAATGCGAACTCGAATATATCACACTATGAAATGAAATTATAGTCACATAAATCCAGAAGTGTGGGAAAAATCACTTACTTGAATACCTGAATGGAATTAGATGGTGTTACAAGTGTGGGAATCCAAGACATTATGAAAAAAATATTTTGAAGTGATGTTTTGATCCCAGTCCTGGTAATAAATGGTCATAGATATCAACAAAATGAACTACCCACACTCTAGTCTTTCAAATTCATAGAGTTATCGAATTATGAAAAACAATACCCTATTCCAAGAGATAGTGTGCCAGATTTTCCACAACTATTGAAGGGAAAGGTGATTCTTATAAAATCATAATGGATGAAGTAAATTAAGGAAATTAGGGCACAAATTTATTCTACATTATTTGGAATTTTTTGTTTTATTTCCAATGAATGATCCTGATGGAAATATTATTATTCATCCATTAGTGAAATTTCATGTAATTATCTCTCACTACATAGATTCCAAACCAATGAAATCGCATTTGATATTAGATCAGAATAAGAAGGAACCAATGCTTTCAATGAATGTTCATTTATATAAGATAAGAACATATATGTGGAATAATGTGTGAATTAATTTTTTTAAGTGAATATGTCACTACTAGAAAATCTATATACCCCCATAGAGCTATACCCACGGTTTAGATAAAGAGTGTGTATATGGATTTCAATAAAAGGTTGTAAAAACATTTTCTAAAAAACAAATCTATATGGTCTTCTATACCAAATATTTTTACAAAATATTGCTTTAGGGGGTATCTATATGTCTAGGCCGCTCGGGATCTTCCTCCACTAGTTCTCATTCAAACCCTCAGACCTCCCCCATGGGTCCATACTTCCCCCTCACCTTGGTTGATTTTGGAATCCTTCCCAAACTCAACCGAATTCATCCCCCCCCCCCCCCCGCCACAGTATATTTTATCCCCCTTAGGCCCTCATCTATAATAGTTGGCATCTCCTAGGTGACATTGCACCTATATGATGATGTTATTACTTTTTTGTTGAAAATTTTTTTGTCGGGATATTAGTGAGGTGTGATTTTCTTCCCTGCACTCCTTTCTACTATTAGTTCATCTTGGGTATCTTTATATAGCTGTTGATTTCTTGAGAGGGAATAGTTTTTTTATGAAAGTGGGTTATTTTTCATGAGATAACCATGTTGAGAATGTGGTATTTTAAGCATTGAAATTTATCATTTTGTGGTAAAATGAAATCATCTATAATTTTATATAGGTGATATAACATTTTTATTTATTTTAATTAGTGTAGAATTGTAATGATTCAAAATCCTTTTGAAATTACAAGATACTATACTATATATATATTTATATTAAATCATTGTCATGGAGTAAATTTTTTTTGAAATATATGATATTTCATTTTCTCATTTTTTTAAGATAGATTATTTAGAGTAATATAGTGATTATATGTGTATGATAACCAATACTTAAATATATAATTTATGTAATTTTTAAAATGGTTTTTAGATTTCGATGACTATACAGAAGCATAATATTGGAGATTAGTGAAAATTGGAGGATTAATTGTTCCTTAGGGGTATTTTGAATCTTGTATTGTTCTGATTGATGTTTTGGTTTGAATGATATTATGTGGATATTTATATTTTGATTAATATATTGGGGTAACTAATTCAATTTTTTTTCTTATTGATTTTTGTATTTTCTTCCTTCATAGTTAATAAAGAGGTTATTGTCTCTTATATTATATTTTTTAACATCGGATATAGTCTCCAGGCCATAAATAATTCGCAGAATTCTTCTTGGGGAACACCTGAAATCACTAATAAGATATCGTGGATTCTAGTGGAGTTGGGTTATGATAGTAGGAAAATAAGTATAGAAAATAAATTGATTTTAGTATTAGTAAGAATGCTATGTTATGTTATGAATTTCATCCCATTGTTAAATAAATTCCTTAATCATGAATACGAGGGGGATCACCTTACTTTCCATGATGAAAATAATAATTAAAAACCTAGTCGTATCACAACTAAACCAAGAATTTATTTCATAGAAATGAATAATAATGGGAAGGATATATTGGCTAGTGTAATAATTAGATAACGAAAGAATAAAATAATTAGATTTTTATAATAAAATTCTAAATGGAAGATAATTTCATGATTATTTTATTCAATTTAAAATTCTATTGATGGTCATCTGTTGATTATTTCCATAAACATGTTTAACAAAGGAAAAAAGTAATTCAAACTGTAAAGGAAATCCATAAAAAGAGCATGCAGTAACACATTGGTTTTTTTATGACCATGAAATTATAAACAAACTAAAAAATATAAATAAAGGTGATAAAGTCATATAAGGGAAGACCATTACATTCAACAATGTAGTGAAAATTTTTATTCCACAATGACTGTGGTTAAAGAGACTCCATCAAATAAAGATAATATTGTTCAATTATGATAAATTTTTTGTTTGAAATTTAGTATGAAAAACTGATTTAGAATTAATAAAAAATATCCAATATGTTCATAAAAAAGTAAAATTATCTCAATATAGGATCATTAATTATTTTAATAAATTATAACATCTTTTTTATGAATTAAATTCAGTAAATAGATGTTATATTTTACCGAAAATTGTTTTATTCTCTTAAAAATTATTGAGAAAATACCATAAAAAGATAATATGGGTTTGAAAAATATATTTTAGCTAAAAATATTGTACATAAATTCATTTTTGTAACAATATATATAGATTCTAAATTCAATTATATGAATTATACCATAAGAGACAGTCCCATGATTTTTCTTAGTATATAATCTTCATATGTATGATGCATAGCTCGGTGAATTCTAGACGTTCAACCACTAATTAAAGCTTGAAGGTGGACATTAAAATTTATAATAATGCAATGATAAAATACCTTAGAGTATACACCACTTGATTTATCGATTATATAATTATTAAATACATTTTATACAGCTTTTTACCTAAGTATAATATTGAAACTATAAGTCAATTATGATATTTTGGTTCTATAGTTTCCTTTCAGAATGAAATAATAAATGTCGTTAATTCCAAAGGTAAAAAATTAATTTTCAATATATAATCATAATTGTGTATATGTAATTTATCTAAAATATCTTTATTACCAATAATTTAGATTCTTGAGTATTGTTGATGGTGTTTATCTGATTTTTCATATACATTATTATAATTATCTCACATAGATACCCACCTTGGTTCGTCATTTGTAGTCATTTATTATAGAATATTGTATTTCAATTAGTATTTGTTTTGATAGCTACTAGTTTCTTTTATTAAATTCATATTAAAATTTTATGTAAGGAATTTTTAATTATGATTTACATTGTTCATTGTAACATAATTTTTTTTTCCTTGTAATAGAATTGATATAATATTGACGTACCATACCAATCATATTTCAACCTACTTTCAAAAAAAAATTAGATTTTCCATTTAACAATGCTTCATATAGTGGTTTAATATAGTTTCCATTCTATAATTCTGTTGTAAAAGCATGGTTAATCCAGGAAGATGTTTGATACTATATAAAAATGGGATTTCAAACAAACTATTATGTTTGGTATCACCATGCAGAGTCGGTACAATCTTCTAATTTTAATGAATGAAATGAAATAAGTGGTATGGAGACTTTTATATTAGAATATATTCAATTTCTTCCATTATCATGAGAGGTAAAGAATGCTGGTGAAAGAAATAAATGATTTCATATGACAGCCCTGCTTTTTTTATTACAAAGTTAAACATGATTTATTACATAAAATTCACTTGATACAACATAGAAGATCAAGAGGTATAGTGTCTTTGGGTCTTTGGATCATTACAATACAAATTAAAACATAAAATGAAATATATTTATTGAAAACATCCTTTACATAACCACCGCATTCCCTCATTCTTAACATTGCATTGGATAACCTGAGGACATGCATTAGAAAAGGGTGAGATATAAATCCCAGTAAGGGGTTAATCATGGAATAACATGATGAATACAATACATGTTAGAAAATAGGAATATAAATAGAGAACAAGAGAAGCATATACATGAAGGAATGATAAAGAATGATAATCATAACATGGAAATGTGGCAGCAACACTTATCATTGAATTAGCATGAGCCAATGCTCATTGCACATGGATCATTAGTAAACCCTCATTGCACATGAAGCACGAGTAGAAACTCGTTGCACTTGAATTATCATGGGTAAACACCCATTTCACATGACATATCATGATACTATACTTTACAAAATGCATTAGAGCGCTATTAGGGCACACCCTTATTAAAAATTTCAATACATGCATAAGTGTGCCACATGGATCCTAAAACATTGAATCATTCAACATAATCATTTATTCCATGATAAATGAATGTGTAATACATATATGAAACTATTTAAACAATAACTAAACTTTCATAAAGGTGAATTTCTTTGATATAGAAATGGGCATGGTATTCACTACACAATGACTATGGCTTGGAAAATCGCGGTGTAATTTCGAAAGCACAACAGCGCGACATAAGAACTCATAAAAATGATTGATGAGATAAAAGGGGTGTCTCGTCATATTTACATGACATGAAAAGTAAGGGGGTAATATAGAAAATTTCCCAACAAATTTAATTGAATTTAGATTCATGATACAAAATATTTGCTTGAATGTAAATGAAGAGAGAGAAATTCCTTTCTGGATTTCGGCATATTAACAGGTGTACATGGGAGGATTTTAATTTGAGAGAAGGGGGTCTCCCATCATTAAAATGTAAACAGGGTAGTATGGGGGAGGGTAAAAATAATACCCCATCATTTATAATTGAAATTAAAAGATCATAACAACTTAATGAAAATTAGACGAAAATGAGAAAGGAAGAAAAACCCTTACTTGGAAGTGTGCTTCCAAAGGCATGAGAGAGGCTTGAGAGAGGCTTATTGGGAGCTTGGGGTGCCTTGGGAGGATTCCAGAGAGAGGAGTGAAGTGGTTGGACCAACTCAAAAGTCATTCAGTGAGGGGAATGTGAGACCATGTGTGGGATTATATAGGAAAGGAGAGGGAATTGTCTATTATTTAGGGTTGGGACACCTCACATTAAACTAAACAAAACTAGAAACCTACCCATGGTTTTTACCCATTTTCTTTGCCAAAGGTGAGTGTAAAACAATATTTTATAAGTCTAAAGTCCTAACTTCTTAAAATAATGAGGTTCCTTATGTGGAGCTGAGTCACACACTCAAGGAAAAGAATTTAAAAATACAAAATGTTTTATAAGTCATGGACTGTCCACTAAGGCATCATAAAATTAATCAAAAAAATCTAAAATAACATTATTTTAAGGATAAAACATATATTTTCCTAAAATAACATTTATAGTATTTTATTAAATCACTATTGGGTCATTATGATGTCATAAAACACATTATATATTTAAATGGTATTTAATTTTTACCCAAAAAATCAACCCTCTCAGAAAATTATGAAAAATTCACCAATGGATAATTTCTAAATCCTGATTCGAAAACTAATATTCATTTTATATAAATATATTTCTAAATATGTGAATTTTTACTTTTAAAAATAAAAACTGACATTTATCGAATATTCATGGGTTTAGAAAAAAATATGTATCAAACATTAATAAAAATTACAATTAAAATCATAAAATTATTAGATCATTTATATTTAATAACAATTAATTTAATAATAATTATAATATTTTGTAAAAATATAATTTATTTCAAATGTCCAATAGTTTATCAAAATAGATTTCTCAATTGAATATTAACTAAAAATTCTATTTGTTCTTTAAAAACTATTTACATAGTAACAATAATAACCTAATAGTACACCCTTTGTTATATAAAAAATAATTTACATAATCCTAGTGCTAGGGATTTTTTACATAACCCCTTAAAACAGCTGAATAAGACCTAAGGGTATGGTGCGCAATGGTGACATACTCTTGGGGTGACTCAGATAGAATTTCACGCATGGTGATTTCCATCAACATCCACTTCTCCCATAGACGGTTTAGTTCGAGCTGAACCTGTTGAAGCTCAGATTTGGATTTGTCATGAGAAATTCCCAATGATGCTACCTCTATCCCCAGATCTGAAGAATGGGCTTCATATGAAGCAATTCTACTGGATGAGGTCATCACTTACTTTCTTTGAGTAAATTGGATTTCTAATGCCCTATATTTATAATAATCTATGTGATCACTATTGAAAGGCCATACTAGCAACGGTCAAAATTCCAAAACATAAAAACAAGGAAGTGAATATGTTTTACACAACCATTTTTCATAATAAGAAATTTGAAAAAACTAATATGAATTTCTATTAATGATGGTTTGGGTCATTACAATATTCCCCCCATAAGAAATTTCGCCCTCGAAAGTTCATTTTCCCACACTAAAGCATATGTGGGTAACTCTTCTTCATCACTTCCTCTAATTCCCATCTCACTTATTCAAACATATGATTTCACCACAACAACATGATGAGGGGAATTGTCTTATTTTTTAGAACTTTTTCTCTATGATCTATGATCTTAAATGGTTTCTCCTCAAAAGAAAGATCATCCTTTAGTTGTATCACCTCTGAAGATAGTACATGTGCAGAGTCTGGTAAGAGTGATACATGAAAGGCATCATGTACATTGGACATAGTAGTTGGAAGTGCTAGTCTATAGGCCACAACCCCGACATGATCAAGAATTTTTTAGGGGCCGATGTACCTAGGAATTAACTTCCCTTTCTTTCCAAACCTCATGACCTTCTTCAATGGAGATATATATAGAAATACCATGTCTCCAACCATAAACTAAATGTCTCATTAAGGGTTATCTTCATAAATATTTTGTCGACTCAGGGCTGCCTTGATAAGCTGCTGAATGGTTTCCACCTTCTCCACTATTTCATCAAGCATTTCTGGTCCTAGCAGCATACACTCACCGACTTCATCCCAACATGTTGGTGTTCTTCACCTCTTCCCATACATGGCTTCATAAGGTTCCATTTGGATTCTCAAGTGGAAACTATTATTATAAGTGAACTCTACAAGAGGAAGATGTTGATCCAATCCTCCTTTGATGTCCATTGAGCACGCTATAAACATTTCCTCAAGTGTTTGGATAGTCCTCTCTGATTGGCCATCAGTTTGAGGATGATAAGTCGTACTGAAGTTCAGCTCAGTATCCAGGGCATGTTGAAGACTCTTCCAAAACATAGAGGTGAATATTGGATCTCAATCGGACACAATAGATAGTGGTACCCAATGCATCTTTACCACTTCCCTAATATATATATGTGCCTTCGGATCCAATGATAAATCCTCTCTAATTGTAATGAAGTGTGAAGACTTTGTAAGATGATCCAAAACAAACTAGATTGCATTTTTTCCATTGGATGTCTTCAGAAGTCTAGTGACAATGTCTATGGGGATGATCTCCCATTTCCATTCTAGTATGGGTAATGGTTGCAACATCCCCATAGACTTTTGCCTCTCTGCCTTCACTTGCTGGAACACCAGGAAAATTGATGTATATTCAGTGATCTCCTTCTTCCTTTTTACCCCACCAATAATTCCCTCGTAGATCTTGATACATCATTGTGTTTCTTGGGAGAGTAGAGAAATTTGAACTATGTACATCATCCAAAAGTTCCTTCTTCAGCTCCGAAAAAGATGGAACACATAGTCTTCTCCCAAATCTCCCAATTTCATATTCATTAACATTAAAATCCGATGATTTCCCTTTTTCGATATCTTCTAATTTTTCTTGAATTCCCACATAATTCTACTGAGAATCCTTTATCCTTTACAAAAGTGACGGTTGAGGAACCATTTGTGAAAGGGTTGATGATGTTACATTATTTATGATTCCCATGTCCATCTTCCTAAAATACAAGAAGGTTGGATCCTTTTCAATTATCATCAAGGATAGAATCATTGGTTCCTTTCTACATAGAGCAGCTACCACCTTGTTCGCTTTCCCAAGGTTGTAATGGATTGAGTAGTCATAGTCTTTGATCAGCTCTAACCATCTTCATTGGTGTGTTTTCAACTCTTTGTGTGTGAGTATATACTTGTGGATTTTGTGGTCTGTATATATTTAACACTTCTCCACATTGATATAATGCCGCCAAATTTTTAAAGAGAATATCACCACTGCCAACTCTAAATCATGGGTTGGATAATTCTGCTCATGAACATTCAATTGACTTGATGCATAGGTAATGAATTTTTCATTTTTCATCAACACACATCCTAGGCCCTTCATTGAAGAACCACTAAATACCACAAGAAGTACTCCACTTGTGGGTAAAGTGAGCATGGACGCCATGATGAGCCTCCTTTTCAACTCTTTTATGCTTTCTTCGCATTCATCACTCCAAGAAAACATTACTCCCTTCCGAGTTAACTTCATAACAGGGTTGGAAAATCGTGAAAAATTTCTCACAAATTGTGGATAATATCCAGCTAACCCCAATAAGCTATGGATATATGTTTCCAATGTTGGCCTCAGCCATCCCTCTATTGCATATTTCATGGAGGGATCCACAGATATCTCATTGCTTGTGATGATATGGCCCAAAAATGAGACCTACTTCAACCAGAACTCGCATTTTCTGTACTTTTTATAGAGATTAACCTTTTGAAAGGTCTTTAGTACAGTTCTCAGATACTCCTCACGATCATCCTTGGTTTTGGATTATATTAGAATATCTTCTATAACCACTACCAAAAATTTGTCGAGGTAATCTCTAAAGACACTATTCATCAATTCCATGAATATTGATGGATAATTGTTGAGTCTAAAAGGAATTACTATGAATTCATAGTGCCCGTATCTTGTACAAAAAGTAGTCTTGGGGATATCTTCCTTCTTCACCCATTCTTGATAATATCCCGACCATAAATCTACCTTGGAGAAGTATTCTTCTCCACACAGCTGATTGAACAAGTCATCTATAACGACCCAAAATTTCATTAATGGAAAATCCCTCTTGATCCAGTTAAATGTTTCTTTATGAAAAAAAATGTTTTTATAAGATGTCAACTTCTTTAGTTTAACGTTAAGATTTGTGACCGTTACTTTTATAGCCGTTGAATAGTGATCATCTGGGTAGTTTAAATATAAGGCTTTAACGAATCAATTTTTTACTCAGACAAAGGAAGCGATGGCCTCATCCAGTAGAATTGCCCCTTACGAAGCCCATTTGTCGGAACTCGGAAATGAGGTGGCGTCATTGGGCTTTGGCCTTGACCAAGCCCAAGCTGGGCTTCATCAAGTCAAGCTCGAACGTGATCGTCTACGGTAAAAATGGAAGTTGATAGAGATTACCACTCGAGTGATGTTATCCGAGCAACCCCAAGAGTCTGTCACCATCGCACACCTTACCCTTAGGTCTTATGCGGCTATTTTAAGGGGTTATGTAACAAATAAGTAGCACCATGTTCATGTACATTATTTTTGTATATAATAATGAATATAATTTCTAGTCATTTTTGATACATTGTAATTAGTTTTTAAAGTACAAACGGTGTCTATAGTTATTATTTAATTAAGAATTATATTTTATTAAATTAATGGATTTTTGAATTAAATAATATTTTAATAAAATATTATTATTAATATTAAATTAATTTTTATTAAATATAAATGATCTTATAATTTTATGAATGCAATTAAAATTTTTATTAAGGTTTGAAAGCCATTTCTGTCAAAACCCGTGAATTTTTTATAAATGTCGGTTTTTATTTTAAAAGTGAAAATTAACATATTTAGAAAATTATTTAGATAAAATAAATATTATTTTTGGAATCAGGACGTCGAAATTATCCAACGGTGAATTTTTCATAATTTTCTGAGACAGTCAAATTTTTGGGTAAAAATTAAATACCATTTAAATATATAATGTGTTTTATGACATCATAATGACCCAATGGTGATGTAATAAAATACCATAATCCTTATGTTTGGCCAATATGTGTTTTATCATTAAAATAATGAGGTTCTGGGTTTTTTTGACTCACTTTTCAAAGCATTAATGGAGCCCTCAAGACTTATTCAAGACTTTTCCTTTTTAAATTAATTTTCATGGGAGTGTGCCTCACCTCCACATAATTAACCCTAATTTTTTAATAAATTCGGACCTTGGCCTTCTAAAATATTGTTTTCCTCTTTCCGTTTCCAGAAACCATGGGCAAATACCATGGGATGGTTTGTGGTTTGGATTATTTTAATATAAGGGGTCCCAAACCTAAATAATAAAGAATTCTCTCACCTTTCCTATACAAACCCACCCAAGCTCCCACTTCCTCCTCACCCAAAGCCCTTGAAGTTCGTCCAACCTCTTCCCTACTCTCTCTATAATCCTCTCAAGGTGCCCCAAGCTACCAAGAAGCCTCTCACAAGCCTCTCTCTATCCTTTGGAAGCACACTTCCAAGTAAGGGGTTTTCTTCCTTTCTCATTTTTTTGTCAATTTTCTTTAAGTTGTATTGCCCTTTTTATTTCAATTATGAATGTTGGGGTATGGTTTCGCACCTCCCCCATACTGTCCTCTTATTGTTTGAATGATGTGAGAACCCTTTCTCTCTCATTAAATGCCTCCCATGTACACCCGTTACTATGCCGAAATTCCGAAAGGAACTTCTCTCTCTTCTTTTACATTCAAGCAATACTTTTGTATCATGAATCTAAATTCCATTTCTATTGTTGGGACATGTATATATATGATCTCCTTACTGTCCATTACATGTAAATATGATGAGGAACCCCTTTCTCTCTCATCAACCTTTTTTATGAATTCTTATGTCACGCCGTTACGCTGCTGAAATCGCACCGATTTTCTAAGCCAATGTCTTTGTGTAGTGAATACCATGCCCATTTCTCCATCAAGGGTATTCACCTTTATGCACATTTACATATTGATTGTAATTTTCATGTATGAATTCCACATTCCTTTATCGTGGAAGAAATGATTAGGTTTTATGAATCCATGTTTTATGATCCATGTGGCACACTTATGCATGAAATGAAATGTTTAAGAAGGGTGCGCCCTTTATAGCGCTCCAATGCATTGGGTAAAGTATAGTATCATGATACATCATGTGAAATGAGTTTTGACTCATGCTAATTCAAGTGCAACGAGGGTTTACTCGTGCTTCAAGTGCAATGAGGGTTTACTCATGCTCCATGTGCAATGAGCCTTGGCTCATGCTAATTCAATGTTAAGTGTTGTTGCCACATTTCCATGTCATGATTATCATGCTTTATCATGCCTTTATGATCATGTCTCTCTTATGTTCTATTGATATGCCTATTGCCTAACATTTATTGTACTCCTCATGTTATTCATTGTGTACTCCCTTACTGGGCTTTATAGCTCACCCTTTTCTTATGCATGTCCTCAGGTTATCCCATGCAATGCTAAGTACGAAGGAATGTAGTGGTCATGTAAAGGAAGTTTTCAATAAGGATGTTGTATTTCAAGTTTAAAGTTTTTATGTAATGATCCTAAGCCCCAAAGACAGTAAACCTCTAGATCTTCTTTGTTGTATCAAGTGAAGTTTTATGTAATAAAGCATGTTTAAGTTGTAATAAAAAGCAGGGTTGCCGTAGTTGGTATCAGAGGATAGGTTTAGTTTTTTTTGGGATTAGGAAACCCTAGTAAAGCCTTAGATACAAGACTAATCATAATAAAAACATCCCTACGTTTAGGTAAATACTAAGTAAGTGGTTTATCAAACAAATACATCCCTGTCTGGATACGAGCAGGTAGAGGTGGCTCTGGCATAGATGTATCCTAGG
This sequence comes from Viscum album, assembly GCA_963277665.1. NCBI lineage: Eukaryota > Viridiplantae > Streptophyta > Magnoliopsida > Santalales > Viscaceae > Viscum > Viscum album. Next base: position 1,415,676,097 of record OY728141.1, on the reverse strand, counting down.
GGTAAAACGCGAAAACACCGCTTTGAGCTAGACTCGAACGGGAACTGGTGCACGACAACGGGCCTTGCTGAACTCTTGGTTACGACACTCCCAGGGGATATGTTTTGATAAATTCACAATCTTAGTATGAACCCTTATTAAGGGAAAAATGCCCCTAAGGATATATGTTAGAAGGAAGATCATGAAAAGCCTGGATTGAATCCTATAGACTCATGAGTTAAAGAGATTAAAGTTTATTTATAAGTCATCAACTTTTGTCTGTGGATTACCCTTTATGTGTTACCCCTAACTTTCCTTTTATTCCAGCCAATGGCCGGTAATAGGAGAACTCGGGCTAACAACCGTTGTGAAGATCAGTGTGATGATTGTACTTATGAGATGCCCAATCCAATGGGAGCGGGAATCGCGAACTTTGTCACGCTTCTCGCTCAGCTAACTCAAGTTTTGAATAGAAACACTGGTCAAGAGGAACGTTCAACCCCCCCTAAGAAAGAACAAGTCGCTATTAAAAGCTCCATGAGACAAAGGCCTCCTACTTTTAGTGGATCATCCGATCCCACGATTGCTGAACAATGGATCAACTCCATTGAAAAGATATTCTCCATCCTCCAATGCTCTGAAAAAGAGAAGGTTCTTCTGGCGTCTTATCGTATGGAGGGTGAAGCTGATAAATGGTGGACGTTGATCAAAAATACGAAGCCTGAGGAGGAGATCGAGGCTTTGGAATGGAAGGTATTCCGGAAGATGTTTTTTGATAAATATTTTCCACGCACCCTCCGTCTTAAGATGGAAAGGGACTTCCTTTCCCTCAAGCAGAAAGATGAGGAATCTGTGGGAGCGTATGAGGCAAACTTCACAAGGCTTGCACGATACGCTTCCGACATTGTCGTTACCCCCCGAATGCAAGGTTGACCGCTTCTTTGGTGGGCTGAAGCCTAGCTTGCGGAAAGCATTAGCGATCCGTGACTTCGACAGCTATGAGGAAATTGTCCGATGTGCCCTCAAGGTTGAAATGGAGATCGAAGAATCACAGGGGTATCATGGGGACAAAAAGTGGAAGGTGGACTTCAATGCTGGTGGTCCGATGGATAAATCCAACGGCGCTAAGAAATTCCAGCACCCCACTTGCCAAAAGTGTGGAAAAAAGCACCCTGGAAATTGCCATAGGGGGACAAGAAAATGCTTCAAGTGTGGAAGAGAAGGGCACCTAGCTGTTAACTGTCAGCAAGAAGGACCCGCGGCTGCGACTGAGGGGAGGAATGCTCCGTTCGAACCTCAACGCGTTGTTCAATGCTTCAAATGCAAAGAACCGGGTCATTTTGCAAATCAATGCCCTAATCCAAGGGTTATCGGAGGCAATCAACAACCTCCAAGACAGCAAGGAAGAGCTTTTGCCATCACTTCTGCTGAAGTGAACCCCGACAACGAAGTGGTGACAGGTACGCTAGTTATTCATTCAAGAATAGCGAACTTACTTTTTGATTCAGGTTCTACGCATTCTTTTATATCTCAAAAGTTTAGTAGAACAATCCCTGCACCACCACAAATCATGGAAGTAAAGATGTCGGTGAGTATGGAAAATGGGGAAATCATTGCATCCCATGAGTATAAGTCCTCCCCTGTTATAATCTGTGGATTGAATTTTCCGGAGAACCTCGTCATACTCCCTTTGGTGGAATTTGATGCAATTCTTGGCATGGATTGGCTTTCCTTATATAGAGCCAACATAAATTGTCGGGAGAGGGAAATCACACTCCATATGGAGAATCGACCCCCAATTCTTTACAAGTGTCAGGAGGAAGATGAATCTCATTTAGCTCCATCATCTCAAGCATGGATATTACTGCCTTATGAGCATGCATATCTGGCTCAGATGATTGATTCCAAGGAAGAAATCACCCTTGAAGAAATGCCTATTGTGAGGGAATTCGCTGAAGTATTTCCCAAGGAACTTCCGGGTCTTCCTCCAAGAAGAGATGTTGAGTTCTCAATTGAACTTATACATGGGGCGCTACCAATATCCAAGACTCCATATAGAATGGTTGTTGTTGAGCTTGAAGAGCTGAAGAAACAACTATAGGAGAATCTGGATAAAGGGTTTATACGCCCAAGTGCAACACCATGGGGTGCACCAGTCCTCTTCGTCAAGAAGAAGGATGGGTCAATGCGGCTTTGCATCGATTATCATGAACTTAAACAAAATCACGATAAAGAACAAGTATCCTCTCCCAAGAATCGATGACTTGTTTGATCAGCTGCGTGGAGCACAATACTTCCCCAAGGTCGACTTGCGGTCGGGATATTATCAAGTAAGGGTGAAGAAGGAAGATATCCCCAAGACTGCTTTTCGTACAAGGTACGGGCACTATGAATTCATAGTAATGCCTTTTGGACTCACCAATGCTCTAGAAATATTCATGGACTTGATGAATAGAGTCTTTAGAGATTACCTAGATAAATTTGTGGTGGTCTTTATAGATGATATTCTAATATACTCCAAAACCAAGGAGGACCATAAGGAGAATTTAAGAACTGTACTGGAGACTTTGCGCAAGGATAAGATCTATGCCAAGTACAGCAAGTGTGAGTTCTGGTTGAAGGAGGTCTCATTATTGGGCCATATCATCACAAGCAATGGGATATCTGTGGACCCCTCTAAAACAGATGCAATTGAGGGATGGCCGAGGCCAACATCGGTAACTGATATCCGTAGCTTCTTGGGGTAAACTGGATATTATCGACGATTTGTGAGAAACTTCTCACGATTTTCCAACCCTCTTACCAAGCTAACTCGAAAGGGAGTAAAGTTTTCTTGGAGTGATGAATGCGAAGAAAGATTCGAGGAGTTGAAAAGGAGGCTTATCACTGCACCTGTGCTCACTTTACCCACAAGTGGGGAGCTTTTGTGGTATTCAGTGATGCTTCGAAGAAGGGCTTAGGATGTGTGCTGATGCAGAATGATAAAGTGATATCCTATGCCTCAAGACAGTTGAAAATCCATGAGCAAAACTATCCAACGCATGATCTGGAGTTGGCGACGGTGATCTTTGCCTTGAAAATCTGGCGGCATTATCTCTATGGAGAGAAATGTGAGATATATACTAACCACAATAGTCTTAAATATATATCCACACAGAAAGAGCTTAATATGCGCCAGAGAAGATGGATAGAGATCATAAAGGATTATGACTGTTCAATACATTACCACCCTGGGAAGGCGAACAAGGTGGCAGATGCCCTAAGTAGAAAGGATCCAGCAATTCTATCAATGATGAGAATTGAGAAGGATCCAATCTTCTTAGACTTGATGAGGATGGACATGGGAATCATAAAGAAGGGAACATCATCAATCCTTTCACAAATGATTGCTCAACCATCTCTTTTGGAAAGTATAAAGGATGCTCAAAAGGATGATGCGAGAATCCAAGAAAAAGTGGAAGCTATCAAAAAGGGAAAATCCTCAGAGTTTAATGTTAATGAAGAAGGAATTGTGCGGTTTTGGAAAAGACTATGTGTCCCATCAAGTTCGGAGCTGAAGAAGGAAATTTTGGATAATGCACATAGTTCAAATTTCTCTATTCACCCAGGGAGCAGAAATATGTATCGAGATCTCTGAGAAAACTTTTGGTGGGATAATATGAAGAAGGAGATCGCCGAATATACATCAAAGTGCCTGGTGTGTCAGCAAGTGAAGGCAGAGAGGTAGAAGTCTAAGGGGATGATGCAACCATTGCCCATACCAGAATGGAAATGGGAGAACATCACCATGGACTCCGTCACTAGACTACCAAGGACATCCAAAAGCAACAATGCAATTTGGGTTATTGTGGATCGTCTTACAAAGACTGCACACTTCATTGCTATTCGAGAGGATTTCTCTTTGGATCAACTGGCACGGATATATATCAGGGAAGTGGTATGGTTGCATGGAGTACCACTATCTATTGTGTCTGACCGAGATCCACGATTTACCTCTATGTTTTGGAAGAGTCTTCAACATGCTCTGAATACTGAACTGAACTTCAGTACGGCCTATCATCTTCAAACTGATGGCCAATCCGAGCGGACTATCCAAACACTTGAGGATATGTTGAGAGCGTGCTCAATGGACTTTAAAGGAGGATGGGATCAACATCTTCGTCTAGTTGAGTTCTCTTATAATAATAGTTTCCACTCGAGCATCCAAATGGAACCATATGAAGACCTGTATGGGAAAAGGTGTAGAACACCGACATGTTGGGATGAGGTCGGTGAACGTAAGCTGTTTGGACCAGAAATGGTCGAAGAAATGGTGGAGAAGGTGAAAACCATTCAGCAGCATATCAAGGCAGCCCAAAGTTGATAGAAGAGTTATGCGGATAATCGTCGACGAGACCTTGAGTTTAAAGTCGGAGACATGGTGTTTTTACGCATATCTCCGTGGAAGAAGGTCACGAGGTTTGGAAAGAAAGGGAAGTTAAGTCCAAGGTACATCGGCCCCTTCGAGATTCTTGATCGTGTTGGGGTTGTGGCCTATCGACTAGCACTTCCACCTACTATGGCCAAGGTGCATGATGTCTTCCATGTATCCCTCTTAAGGAAGTACATACCAGACCCTTCACATGTACTCTCTTCTGAGGTGGTACAATTAGAAGACGATCATTCTTATGAGGAGCAACCAGTGAAGATCTTGGATCGTAGAGAAAAAGTTCTACGAAATAAGACAATGCCCCTCGTCAAGTTGTTTTGGAGAAACCACAAGTTTGAAGAAGCAACTTGGGAGTCGGAGGATATGATGAAGCTAAGTTACCCATATTTGTTTTAGTGTGGGAAAAGGAAAATTTCGAGGGAGAAATTTCTTAAAGGGGGAATGTTGTAATGACCCAAAATTTCATTAATGGAAAATCCCTCTTGATCCAGTTAAATGTTTCTTTATGAAAAAAAAATGTTTTTATAAGATGTCAAATTCTTTAGTTTAACGTTAAGATTTGTGACTGTTACTTTTATAGCCGTTGAACAGTGATCATCTGGGTAGTTTAAATATAAGGCTTTAACGAACCAATTTTCTACTCAGACAAAGGAAGCGATGGCCTCATCCAGTAGAATTTCCCCTTACGAAGCCCATTTGTCAGAACTCGGAAAGGAGGAGGCGTCTTTGGGCTTTTCCCTTGACCAAGCCCAAGCTGAGCTTCATCAAGTCAAGCTCGAACGTGATCGTCTACGGGAAAAATGGAAGTTGATAGAGATTACCACTTGAGCGATGTTATCCGAGCAACCCCAAGAGTCTGTCACCATCGCACACCTTACCCTTAGGTCTTATGCGGCTATTTTAAGGGGTTATGTAACAAATAAGTAGCACCATGTTCATGTACATTATTTTTGTATATAATAATGAATATAATTTCTAGTCATTTTTGATACATTGTAATTAGTTTTTAAAGTACAAACGGTGTTTTTAGTTATTATTTAATTAAGAATTATATTTTATTAAATTAAAGGATTTTTTAATTAAATAATATTTTAATAAAATATTATTATTAATATTAAATTAATTTTTATTATATATAAATGATCTTATAATTTTATGAATGCAATTAAAATTTTTATTAAGGTTTGAATGCCATTTCTGTCAAAACCCGTGAATTTTTTATAAATGTCGGTTTTTATTTTAAAAGTGAAAATTCACATATTTAGAAAATTATTTAGATAAAATAAATATTATTTTTGGAATCAGGACGTCGAAATTATCCAATGGTGAATTTTTCATAATTTTCTGAGACAGTCGAATTTTTGGGTAAAAATTAAATACCATTTAAATATATAATGTGTTTTATGACATCATAATGACCCAATGGTGATGTAATAAAATACCATAATCCTTATTTTCGGCCAATATGTGTTTTATCATTAAAATAATGCGGTTTTGGGTTTGTTTGACTCACTTTTCAAAGCATTAATGGAGCCCTCAAGACTTATTCAACACTTTGCCTTTTTAAATTAATTTCCATGGGAGTGTGACTCACCTCCACATAAGCAACCCTAATTTTTTAATACGTTCGGACCTTGGCCTGGTAAAATATTGTTTTCCTCATTCCTTTTCCAGAAACCATGGGCAAATACCATGGGATGGTTTGTTGTTTGGATTATTTTAATATAAGGGGTCCCAGAACCTAAATAATAAAGAATTCTCTCACCTTTCCTATATAAACCCACCCAAGCTCCCACTTCCTCCTCACCCAAAGCCCTTTAAGTTCGTCCAACCTCTGCCCTACTCTCTTTAGAATCCTCTCAAGGTGCCCCAAGCTCCCAAGAAGCCTCTCACAAGCCTCTCTCTAGCCTTTGGAAGCACACTTCCAAGTAAGGGGTTTTCTTCCTTTCTCATTTTTTTGTCAATTTTCTTTAAGTTGTATTGCCCTTTTTATTTCAATTATGAATGTTGGGTTATGGTTTCGCACCTCCCCCATACTGTCCTCTTATTGTTTGAATGATGGGAGAACCATTTCTCTCTCATTAAATGCCTCCCATGTACACCCGTTACTATGCCGAAATTCCGAAAGGAACTTCTCTCTCTTCTTTTACATTCAAGCAATACTTTTGTATCATGAATCTAAATTCCATTTCTATTGTTGGGACATATATATATATATGATCTCCTTACTGTCCATTACATTTAAATATGATTAGAAACCCCTTTCTCTCTCATCAACCTTTTTTATGAATTCTTATGTCACGCCGTTACGCTGCCGAAATCGCATCGATTTTCTAAGCCAATGTCTTTGTGTAGTGAATACCATGCCCATTTCTCCATCAAGGGTATTCACCGTTATGCACATTTACATATTGATTGTAAATTTTCATGTATGAATTCCACATTCATTTATTGTGGAAGAAATGATTATGTTTTATGAATCCATGTTTTATGATCCATGTGGCACACTTATACATGAAATGAAATGTTTAAGAAGGGTGCGCCCTTTATAGCGCTCCAATGCATTGGGTAAAGTATAGTATCATGATACGTCATGTGCAATGAGTGTTGACTCATTCTAATTCAAGTGCAACAAGGGTTTACTCGTGCTTCAAGTGCAATGAGGGTTTACTCATGCTCCATGTGCAATGAGCCTTGGCTCATGCTAATTCAATGTTAAGTGTTGTTGACACATTTCCATGTTATGATTATCATGCTTTATCATGCCTTTATGTTCATGTCTCTCTTATGCTCTATTGATATGCCTATTGCCTAACATGTATTGTACTCCTCATGTTATTCATTGTGTACTCCCTTACTGGGCTTTATAGCTCACCCTTTTCTTATGCATGTCCTCAGATTATCCCATGCAATGCTAAGTACGAAGGAATGTAGTGGTCATGTAAAGGAAGTTTTCAATAAGGATGTTGTATTTCAAGTTTAAAGTTTTTATGTAATAATCCTAAGCCCCAAAGACACTAAACCTCTCGATCTTCTTTGTTGTATCAAGTGAAGTTTTATGTAATAAAGCATGTTTAAGTTGTAATAAAAAGCAGGGTTGCCATATCATCAATTCGTGGGATAGGATTCTTGTTCATTATCGTGATTTTGGTAATCTCGCGATAATCAATGCAAAGGCGCATTGACCCATCCTTCTTCTTGATGAAGAGGACTGGTGAACCCCATGGTGAAGCACTTGGGCATATAAACCCTTTATCTAGATTCTCCTGTATTTGTTTCTTCTTCTCTTCAAGATCCACAACATCCATTCTATATGGATTATTGGATATTGGTAATGCCCTAGGTATTAGATCAATTGAAAATTCAACATCTCTTCTAGAAGGAAGACCAGGAAATTCCTCGAGAAACACTTCACCTAATTCCCTCACAATAGGCATGTCTTCAAGGATGGTTTCTTCTTTGGACTCAATCATCTGAGCCATAAAAACATGCTCATAGGGCATTGATATCCCCACATGAGATGATGGAACTAAATAAGATTCAACATTGTCCTTCCACTTGAATTGAATGGGGGTCGATTCTCCACATGGAGAGTGATTTCCCTCTCAAGTCAATTTATGTTGGATCTATATAAGGAAAGCCGATCCATGCCAATAATAGTTTTAAATTCCTCTAGAGTGAGTATGAATAGGGTCTCCAGAATGTTCAATCCACAGATTATGATAGGGGAGGATTTATATTCATGGGATGCAAATGATTTCCCCATTTGTCTTACTCACCAAAATCATTACATCCATGATTTGGGGTAGTGTAGGGATTATTCTACTAAACATTTAGGATATAAATGAATTCATATAACCTGAATCTAAAAGTATGTACACTATTCTTGAATGAATAACTAGCGTACTTGTCACCACTATGCTGTCGGGGTTCACTTCAGTGGTAGTTTTGGCAGAAGCTCACCCTTACTTCCTTAGAGGTTGTTGGTTGCCTCCGAAAACCATTGAATTAGGGCATTGATTTTCAAGGTTCCCTAGTTAATTACAGTTGTATCATTGAACAACGCGTTGAGTGTCTAATGGAGAATTCCTCTCCTCTGTCGTAGCTTAAGGTTTTTCTTGCCGACAATTAATATCTAGGTTTCATTCTCTTCCAAACCTAATGCATTTCCTTGTCCCCTTTAAGAAATTTTCAGGGTGCTTTGTTCCACAGCTTTGGAAACTAGGGTGATGGATCTTCTTAGCACCATTGGATTTATCCATCGATCTGCTAGCATTGAATTCCACCTTACGCTTCTTATCCCCAGGATACCCCTAAGATTATCTGATCTCCATTCCAACCTTGAGGGCACATCAGAAAATTTCCTCACAGCTGTCAAAGTTATAGATCTTCCGCGCTTTATGCAGGCTAGGCCTCAGCCCACTAAAGAAGTGGTCCACATTGCATTCAATGGTAACAAAAAAGATGGATTTGTATTGTGCAATAATTGTGATGTTTTCCTCATATTCTCTGAAGGATTATTCATCTTTTTTCTTGAGTGCAAGGAAGTTCCTTTCTATTTTAAGATGGGGGTGTGGGAAAATTATTTATCGAAGAACATATTCCGAAAATCCTTATATTCCAACGCCTCGATCACTTCTGCAGGATTCATATTTTTTATCATTTTCAACCATTGATCGACTTCACCCTCCATACGATAAGCAGCCAGAAGAACCATCTCTTGACCGGAACATTGTAGGATGGAGAAGATCATTTCAATGGAGTTGATCCATTTTTTGATGATTTAGGGATCGAATGATCCATTAAAAGAATTATTCCTTTGTCTCTGAAATCTCTTGATAGTGACTTGTTCTTTCTTGGGGGGGGGGGTTGAACGTTCCTTTTTACCCATGTTTCTATTCAATGCTTAAGTTAACTGAGAGTGAAGCATGACAAAGATTGTGATTCCCACTCCAATTGGATTGGGCATCTCATTATTACAGTCATCACATTGATCTTCACATTGGTTGTTAGCCTGATTCCTCTTATTATAGGCCATTGGATGGAATAAAAGGAATGTTAGGGGTAACACATAATTGGCAATCCACAGATAAAAATTAATGACTTATAAATGACTTTTATTTCCTTTACTTATGACTCGTTTGGATTCAATCTATGTTATCCATGATCTACTTTCTAACATATATTCTTTGGAAAAAAATTTAATTCCCTTGATAATGGTTCATTCTAATCTTGTGAATTTACCAAAGCATATCCCCTGGGAGTGTCGTAACCAAGATTTTTGCAAGTCCCATTGCCAGGCACTATTTCCTGTTTGAGTCTAGCTTAAAGATGTTTCTTAGGGTTTTACACCTACGATACATATGTGTCAAAGCCGCCTCTTCCTACTCATATCCAGACAGGGATGTATTTTTTTGATAAACCACTTATTCAATACTCACCAAAACATTGGGATGTTTTTATAAAATTAAGACTTGTCTATAAGGCTTCACTACAGTTTTCTAATCCTATTCCCAAAAAAATAAACCTATCCTCTGATACCAACTACTACTACCATGCTCTTTTATTACAACCATAAACATGATATATTACAAATAATTCACTTGATAAAACATAGAAGATCGATAGTTTTAGTGTCTTTGGGGCTTAGGATCATTACATAACAACATAAAACAAAAAATGCAACATCTTTATTGCAAACATCCTTTACATGACCACTACATTCCCTCGTACTTATAACTGCATGGGATACACTGAGGACATGCATAAGAAAAGTGTGAGATATAAATCCCAATAAGGGAATAAACATGTATTAACATGAGGAATACAATACATTTTAGAAAATAGGCATATCAATAGATAACAAGAGAAGTATAAACATGATGGCATGATAAATCATGATTATCATAACATGGAAATGTGGCAACAACACTTAACATGGAATTAGCATGAGCCAAAGCTCGTTGCACATGGAGCATGAGTAATCCCTCATTTCACATGAAGCACGAGTAAAACCTAGTTTCAATAGAATTTTCATGAATATACACCTGTTGCACATGACGTATCATGATACTATACTTTACCCAATACATTGGAACATTATCAGGGTGCACCCTTCTTAAACATTTCATTACATGTATAACTGTGCCACATGTATTATACATCATTGAATCATTAAGCATAATCATTTATTCCAAAATAAAGGAAGGTGGAATATACACATGAAACTATTTAAACAATAATTAAATGTCCGTAAAGGTGAATACCCTTGATAGAACAATGGGCATGCTATTCACTACAAAATGACTTTGTCTTGGAAAATCGCGGTGTAATTTCGACAGCCTAACGACATGACAAAAGAACTCATAAAAATTATAGATGGGAGATAAAGAGGTTTCTCTTCATATTTACTTTACATGGAAATTAAGGGGGTCATATAGATACATGTCCCAAAAAATTTAATGAAATTTAGATTCATGATACAAAATAATTGTTTGAATGTAAATGAGGAGTGAAAAATTTCATTCAAAATTTCGTCATAGTAACGGGTGTACATGAGAGGCTTTTAATGAGAGAGAAAGGGATATAAGATAATTAAAAAATAAATAGGGTAGTATGGGGGTAGAGTGAAAACATACCCCAACATTTATAATTGAAATTGAATGTGCATAACAACTTAAATAAAATTGGAAAAAAATGAGAAAGGAAGAAAACCATTACATGGATGTGTGCTTCCAAAGGCTTCAGAGAGGCTTCAGAGAGGCTTCCTGGGAGCTTGGGGCACCTTGGTAGGATTATAGATAGAGGAGGTAAGAGGTTAGAAGAACTCTAAAGGCTTTGAGTTAGGATAATGTGGGATCATAGGCGGGTTTATATAGGAAATGAGAGGGAATTGTTTATTATTTACGGTTGGGACACCTCACATTAAACTAAACAAAACCAAAAACCATCCCACGAGTTTTGCCCATGGTTTTTGCCCATGTTATTTTAAAGGGGAGTTGAAAAAAATAATTTATAATTACAAAGTCTGATATTATTAAAATAATAGGGTTGCTTATGTGGCGGTGAGCCACACACTCAAGGAAAACAATTTAAAAAGAAAAAATGTTTTATAAGTCATGGAGGGTCCTCTAAAGCATCATAAAATTTATCAAAAAAATATAAAATCACATTATTTTAAGGATAAAATATATCTTGGAAGAGCATTTCATTTATAGTATTTTATTACATAACTATTCGGTCATTATGATTTCATAAAGCACATTATAAATTTAAACAATATTTAATTTTTACCCAAAATTTTGACTGTTTGAGAAAATTATAAAACATTCACCGTTGGATAATTTCAATGCCCTGATTCCCAAAATAATATTAATTTTATCTAAATAAATTTCAAAATATAGAAATTTTTTCTTTTAATAATAAAAACCTAAATTTATTGAAATTCATGGGTTTTAACAAAAATGGCTTTCAAACCCTACTAAATATTACAATTGCATTCATAAAATTATATTATAATTTATAATAAATATAAAATAATTTAATAATAATAATAATAAAATATTATTAAAATATTCTTTAATTCAAAAATCCATTAATTTATCATTAAAGATTTCTTAACTGAATATTAACTAAGAATACTATTTGTGATTTAAATAATATTTATAAAGCAATAATAATAACATGAAAGTACATTGGTTATTATATATAAAATAATGTACATAATCATAGTGCTAGGGATTTGTTACATAACCCCTTAAAATTTTTTGTAAGACCTAAGGGCAAGGTGTGTGATGGTGACAGACTCTTGAGGAGGCTCAGATAACAATGCACGTGTGGTGATTTATATCAACTTCCACTTCTCCAGTAGAAGTTTCCATTCAAGCTTAACATGTTGATGATCGGCTTGGGATTGGTCAAGAGCAAAGACCAATGACGCCACCTCTTTCCTAAGCTCTGACAAATGGGCTACGTATGAAGCAAATCTACTGGATGAGGCCATCACTTCCTTTGTCTGAGTAAATTGGATTGTTAAAGCCCTATATTTATACTAATCATGTGATCACTATTAAACAACCATCTTAGTAATAGTCACAATTCAAAAACATAAAAACATTGAAGTTCATATGTTTTACATAACCAGTTTACATAATAATACATTTAAAAAAACCAAGAGGAATTTCCATTAATGAAGGTTCTAGTTGTTACATTTCAATACACATGAGGAAAATATTGAATATAATTATGTTGAGAGAGTGAAAATTTTAATAGATGATTCTAGAACTCTAGTATATAAGGAATATAATAAAATTACCCAGTTGCAATATTTAATTTGGTTATATCATTGAAAAAAATGTGTTGAATTTTTAATACCTCAATTGATTACATTATTACATTTTTAAATGACTTGCTTCTTGATGGTGAGATATTCCTTGAAATCATTATAAGGCATGGAAGTTAATTAAGAATCTTGGATTATCTACAATTAATGTTCATGCTTGTATGAAAGAATGAAAAAATGTTTTGGGAAGAAATGGTTTTAAATAATAACTATAAAAAATGTGGTACATCTCGATGGAATGAAAAATGAAGATGGAATAAAATCTTCTCTTCCATAAAAATTCATGTGGAACTTTACATTGATTCCCAGACATCAAAATATATTCTTTTCTGTAGTAATATTATCCAATATGCGCAAGGATGGTATTGAGATAATTCAAGGTAATAATGAGTTGGTTCATCATGCATATGGATTAGCATAGTGGTCATTTGATGCACAACACCTTGATTTTTCAAGTGACATACATAATGTTAGGTCAGGTTTATCCTAATATTGTTTTAATTCATTTATTTATATGTTTACTACTAACATCATGTGACCAATTGTGATTCCTATTTATGTTTGAACTAGGGTGATTAATTTCTAGAAATGGAGTATAGTTTGTGTTTTTTGTCAATCATCACAAGAATGATCAAGGAGTTTGCAAGGAAAGGGATCTTACAGTTCAATCAGACAACAATATTGATGGTGGTGCAGTTTCCAAGTGTTTGCCAAATTTTTGGGTTCCAAAATTTAAATGATGGATTTCAATGAGAATTTTTTTTCATGAATTCTTTAAGAAAATATTGAAAAGGAATGATTTTTGTGAAGATAGGATTCAGTAGTTGTTTTTTGAAAATGATTAATGATCTTTAATGATTTGCTCTATGATTATGATAGGCGTTGTGAACGGAGAAGGTGTTCTCCATGAATACGAGAATTGGAGCATCACAGTCATTAATGGAATGCTCCGTGAATAATATGAGTGTCGCATAGGGTTTGGACATAAATCTCTGAATTTATGATGGTCATTTAAAACATAAAATTTCCATGCTACTTCGTGAAATGAGGTACACCATGAAGATATTTAAGATGGGTCCCGATAACATGGTGGAGGCAATGGAACTTCACGAATGATCGAGCCTATAAATTTATGGCTACATCCCACTTCATTCTCAAGAATTTTTACAAATACAATACAGAATCACTATTATTTTTTCATGGGGGCTCTGTGACATTATTTGTGAGATTGAGAATCATAAAAAGACAATTTTAGTCTTAATTTATTCTTATTATTTTGTTTAATTATTACTTTTTGATTATGGGGTATACCTCATTGACTCGTTGATATTCGTTAAGGTGTTTTTTCCACAAAGTCAGGGGTGCTTCATAAAGGCAGTCTTTTCCACAAAGACAATGAGCTCCACAAAGGTAGTTTGTTCCGTGAAGGAAGTTAGCTTAATAAATGTAGTAATATTTGAGAGTGATCTTTGTGTAAGGCTTTGTTGAACACTATATTTATGTGGAATAATCTTTCAGATTGCAAGAACTCTGGTCGATGGTGAAATTAGAGTCTTATTATATGTCATGGATAATGAATTTAATTCCAAACAATTGATGAGACCATAAAGTCAAAAAAATGAGTTAGATTTCTCTCAATGAAGTGGGTTATGGGAGCTGAAGGATGTGATCTGAGAGATATAGCATGTTATCCCTAAAACATTTTAATGTTACTGTTCCTAGAAAATATTTTCTGCTTCAAATAATTTTTATTCCACAACTCGTAAAGATTAGTGGATTTAGGTATGGTCGACACACTATCTCCATATGCTTCTAAGACATAGTCTTTAGTAGTGAACCAATTAAAATTTCTATTTTTTCATTCTACTTTTGATTGCTTTATTTATACTCAACTCCATCATACATTTTTAACAAGTTCTAACAAAATTTAGACCATGATCTATAACATTAAAAGAAATATTTTACACCTCGATTCACCCCCCTCCTTGTCATTGTCTTCCATTGTCCAACAAGTGGTATTCGAGCGAGATTGATGGTGTTAAATCATTCCTTCCTTCCTATCATGGAGAATACAATGAATGTTAGGGGACTTCCACTCATTGATGGAACCAACATTCAGATATGGAAGAATAGGATTAGATCTCATCTAATACATCTTGGAATAAAATTATTTTTTACTACTGTATAATAAATACATGTCACTGATCCTATAAGGATGACTAGGATTGATTCAAACAAAACAAATGCATTAGGTAAATGCTAAAGAATATAATCCCCTAACTTGTACTCATTCCGATCAGATATATTTGAAGGTGATGAGTTTCATCTTAAAAAAGTCTATGTGGGAAAAATCAAAAATATAAATGAAGGAGACAGTAAAGTGAAGGATAAAAAACTCCATGTTTTTCATAATAGTTTTGATTATCTAATTATTCACCCTAACAAAAATGCGTATTCCTTCATCAATCAAATTAATAATGTTTTAAGAGAAATTAGAGTGCTTGGAGAAGATATCAAAGGCCTAATCATTTGTGAAGAAGATATTGAGAAGAATTCCACCACTATACAATCCAAAGTGTCATCCCTTAAGTAAAGGGACTTGTCTAAACATTCTCTAGATGATCTTCCAAGTAGGTTGGTTTCTTATGAACTGAGAGTCAAGCTAGATGATGTGATGACATGTGTCAAAAAGGAAATGGAATTCAAATCCATAGAAAAACATGATATTTTAGGAGATATTTTTAATGAAGACAATTAGGATGAAGAATTCATTCCCCACTATTCCAAGAAGTTCAAGAAAGGAAAAAGGTAGAGTTGAAGGAAATCTACCCTTGTCATGTTTTCGTTGTGGTATAGTTAGAAACATTTCATCGTAGTGTTAAATAATTTTTGATAATTATGAAGGTGAATATTGAAAATCAATGATGTCATATAAAAGGATTCCACAAAAAGGAATCATCAAATCTAGAATGAAACTACAAGAAAATATTTTTCTTTTTGAATAATAAGATGATGATAATTAATTTCATGAGGAAGAATAACTAGAGTTTAAATCTAGAAACCAAGAATATATAATGGCTACCATTGAGAATTCATAACCATAAAAATATAATGATGGAGATAATTTGTTGAGTTATGAGGTTTAACAAATGTTACAACTTACAGATGCTCTTTTTATGATTTATAATCAAGTAAACATATAAAAATACTGGAGATAAGTCATGGTAGAATCGTCAGAATATGTTGATAATATTGAGGATGAAATTGGACTACTGAAAGAAGTAGGTAAAGTTCAATATAAAACCCTTGAATTCACAGAATATGTAGTGTAACTAAAGCTAATAATTGAAGAACTGGAAAATGTTTTCAATGACCTCAACTCTATACTAGAAGAGAATTTAAAGACAATTGAGGGACTTGAAAAATAATTTGTAATGCATAGGAGTAAACATGAATGATAATCAATTTCAAAAGAAACTGAAATTATAATATAGTTTGGAAGGTTCTCAGATGATCAGCTATTAGAGAGAGAAAAACATTGTTCAGATGGATTAAAAAATATTTTGAATGATTAATGACCCGCATGAATGGGAATTAGTGGAACCAGTTGTGATTCCAAAAAAAATCAAATATTTCAAATAAAGTGTCCTGAAATATAAACAAGTTGACAGTTAGAAAAGTTGAAAAGTCACCTGATGTGATGTAAAAGAAACCCTCAATTCAAATTTTAAGAAGAACTAAAAACTATCCTTGATTATCAAGAAATTATAGTTAGCCAAAATATTTTCCTAAATAAGGATAGATTAAGATGAATTGAAATGAAAATACATTTCAAATTATAATGTTTCAATTTTGTTTCTATCTGTCCCATACCATGTCATATTTCAATGTGTCAAGGAGCTATTTGAATAGGGATGATATAGGAATTCAACAAAAGAGAAAAAATTCATACCTTAATTATTATAAAAGAAATAATTTCTATGTATATTTTTTTCATTGTTATAACATTAGACATAAATCTATGTATTGAAGGCAGTTGAATAGTAGGATATGTTCATACAAAACTCAGAGACAAGTCAATAATCACCAAACAGATGGTCTGGAAATTGAAAAAAGTTTTTCTCCTTTAGAAGAAGATTGTGAATATAAAGAACCCGTAAATGAGGAAAAGATATCTGAAAGAACATCCCTATCCTCCACTCAATCTAATATTTCATTGAAGGAAAAGAGGAAAAATGAAAAATCTAACCTTGTATAAGTATCTCTTAAAGTTATAAATAATAGTATAACTTGGATTCTAGATAGTGTGTACTCATACCATTTCATGATAAATTTATACCAATTAATTAATGTAATGAAAAATGAATGACAGAATATTATGTTTTAGTAGTGATGGTGCTTTGAAAATAAAATGTTGTGGATGTGCTGAGCATGCTAATGTAGATCTAAAGAAAGATGAAGTTCTTCATCTGGATGATTTGAATAATAATCTCTTTAATTAGAGTCAAATATGTGACTCGTGTCTTATAGTGATGTTTAATCAAATGGGGTGTACTATATAAGGGAAGACAAGAAATTAACATAGGAATGGTTGTTGAACATATGGAAACTTATATCATGTGGAAAGTAAAGAGAACATTTGTTATCTGACAGTTGAAGCTGCAAAAAATGTGTAGCATTAAAGGATATGGAAAATTTATCAACAAGACATAGAAAAGATATCTTAGATTAATATAGTTATTAATATCCCCAATATAAAGTGTGAACAGAAAAATAATTGTCATTATTTTGTACGAGGGAAGTCGGTATATAGCTTATATTGTCCGAAGAATAAAATGGAATCAAATCATCTCTATATCATCAATACAGACGTATGTGTCCCGATAAATTTCTCTAGAAAGCATGGATTAAAGTAATTTGTTATTTTCATTTATTATTATAGTGGAATGGATTTTGTGATGGTTATACACAAGAAATAACATCTTCTTGATATCATAAAAACATATCACAGAATCACTTAGAATGATACTAGATGAAAAATCAGTGTTCAATGGTTTGATAATGGAGGGGAATACACATCCATTGAGTTTAAAAATTACCTTGAGAATCATGGAATACAACTTGAGTTGGATTTTATTATAACTCCATAGAATAATAGAGTTTTTGTGTGCAGGAATCGACAGGTGAACAATATGTCAAGAACGATGCTAATTGAGAGTCGTATACCTCGACATTACTGGAAAGAGGTTGTTCAAGATTCAATGTATATTCAAAATTGAACAGGGATTTATGTGGGTAAAATAATGACACTATATGAGTTTTGGAAATTATGGAAACCCTCTTTGAAGTATTTCCATGTTTTCAAGAGTAAATGATTTACAAGAAGCAATGAAGAAAATAAGTGAAAATAAGGTGATGCGGCTGATGAAGGAGTATTTCTCAAATATTAAATGAATAGAAAATACTTCATGTATTTCAATCTATTTCTCTAAAAAATTACGGAATGTAGTGATGTTAAGATAGTTGAAGTTAAGACCAAAAATACCATGAGGGGACATTATGCTGATGTGATTGAAGATGCAGGAGATAGTGAACATGGAATATATTTAAATGAATATGTAGAATATGGTGGAAAAATATTTAGATGTTGCAAAATGATGTGGATTTAGATGAAGAATAAGAAGAATAAACTATTGCTGAATAAAATCCTTTTAAACATCATAAGAGAAATCATAGGGTTGAAATAGATCAATCAAATATCATCGTAGAATGGACTACACCCACACAAATAAGGATAATGTGGAACAATGTACAATCTTAATTCATTTTAGTTGTGGAACCATTCTCATTTGAAGAAGCTGCAAAGGATGAATCATGGGATAAACCCATGAATGAATATTTGGACCATATATACAAGAACCAAACATGGGATCTGGTAAAGAGACCAGAAGTTCACAATGTAATTGGTATAATGTGGATTTTTAAGAACAAATATGATGATCATGGTATTGTGATCAGAAATAAGGTATGGTTTGTGTGAAAAGGATATTAAAATATTAAAGGTGTGGATGATGAAAAAAAATTCTCCTATTTCTAGTCTGGGGTCAATCAATCTTTTTCTATTCACAAAAATTCAAAAAGGATACAATATAAGGACCCGGCCTTAAAACATTACTTAATATTGAATTAAATGAGTAATTCACATTGAGGATATTTTCAGGTTTAGTGTTTTAGATAATTAGATCATAACTATTACATCCCTAAGATTACAATGTAGACACATCTACTTAGTTTCTATTTTTTCACAAAATAAAATTTCTTGAACAAAAGAGTCATGTCTTGTTCATTGTTTTAGACAGCATGATATTTCCATGATCCCATCCTTGACACTATTTGACTTTATATCCTCTGAAAAAAACGTTCAAAAATGTGGGATGGGTATAAAAAGCTCAGTAAGGGTTATAACAATACGGAAAGAAAACATTAGTCCATGTATACATAAGAACCAATGAAATAATACTTTACCCATAAAACATAATCACTTTATCATACCTCATGAAATCATAAGATTTGTGAATAACCCATAGAAATAATGATACATAAAGGTAATTTGAGGAATTTATAACATTCATAAGTAGGGAGTACCCCTCATGGTTACATTTGGAATACCCATCATAGTATATTCCCTAAATCTTTTCAGAGAAACTTTAACATTTAACCCCTTCACATTACTCAATGCATTGGAGAGCTATATCGAACTCACCCGCCCTTAGTTTATCACGGAACCACACATCTTCATAAATAATGCCCAAGAACCATAACATAATTATATCACATAACATAAGCAT
The DNA here is from genome assembly GCA_963277665.1 of Viscum album. Lineage (NCBI taxonomy): Eukaryota > Viridiplantae > Streptophyta > Magnoliopsida > Santalales > Viscaceae > Viscum > Viscum album. The sequence continues at coordinate 1,415,656,500 of OY728141.1, read as the reverse complement.
AAAGGAAAGATAACATTCCCATATTGCAATAATAATATAACATTTTAAGATATTGAAATAATGAATCCTGTCTAAAAACCATTTTCAAAACCATTTAAAACATTTAATAAATACATTTTTGAATTAAAGTGTCTCATACCACTTTGAAGCTTTTAACATTTTAAACAATTAATACCCATATAAATAAATCCATAAAACCATTTTGAAAGCATTGATATTAATGATAAATATTTATAATAATAAATCATTAAGACATTTAAAACGATATTTTAGTTCAAAAGGTTTTTATCAAAATGAGAGACACTTGAATACGAATAATTGAGGAATAACATTTAATCAGAACATTATAGTATCATGAGAATAATGGTATTCATGATATAATATTCCAAATTACAGTATATACACCATATAAGAGTGAATTGGTTCATAACAACAATGAATTCTTAATAGAAATGTAAAATGAAATGAAATCCATTATAAAGAAGGTATCCTTAAATTAAGGATAAATCAATCTCATAATTATGTGTGACAAATATAAATACACCCAATATAAGTGGATATTAAGTGTAAACCAGTCAGATTAATTAACACATATTCATAGATTAACATATTCAAAAACTACAAGTTGAACCCAAATAAATTGAAATTGGTTTAAGAAGTTCCCTTGACATCCTAACAGCATTACATTAAAATTCAAAGAAAATGTATTGATGAGACAAAAAAGGGTATCTCATCACTTTGAAATAAATTTTTCATCAATAAGGATATAGAATAAAATATCCCAATATAAGATGTAAATTGAAATACATAACTAAACATGTCTTTTAAAAAGAGGAGTGTGAAAGGTTCCCTTACTGATTTGGGAAACTTTCGAAATGTACACCCCATGAAAGAAGGGTCATATAATGAAGATGTAAATACCCATAAATGAGAGAATATTATACAAATAGTAAAATAATGGGCAGTACATACACCACAAAAAAGGAAATAGTGTAAAACGTAGCATGAATCTCACTGGAATAAAAAGTGAGATAAAAATCCCCTTATGAAAATTCGTTAGCCTAACAGCGCCACATAAAACTTCAAAAAATGGGTTGATGAGATAAAATAGGGTCTATCATCACATGAACATAATATTTACAGAAAGTGGAATATAAAAGAACATCCTACAACATAATAACAAGGAGCATAAAACAAATGACATAAAAGAGAGTACTTGAAAAGAAAGAGAGTGTTTGGATCCCTTACCTCAAGTCTAACTTGTCTTGTACGTTTCATTATATTCCTGAATAATAATCTTTTTTTCAATTTATAATTTCATAAGGAACTCCTTTAATGTTTATTATTCAACTCATATCACATATTATAATGTTATAATAATTAGTTAATTATGTGAGTTCATATCAGATGTTTTTGTCGATGTTAGGTACATGAGTCAAAAATGAACTTGTTTGAAAAGAATTGTCCCGGTAGTTATAAGTACATCATCTCCAGAATAGTATTAATGATTTAAATATCATATATATCCAGTACATATTAATTTTATACTATTCCATAACATTTGGAGATAAAAATAAATGAAATTCACCGTTCATGGAGATGGTAGGCTGTACGTACGCAAGAACACTACTTTCATTTCTTTGTCATATTAATGGAATTAAAAATAATTGAGAGATATATATATTATAATTACAGTATTATATATATGTTATATAGGTCACATAATTTTATTAATTTAATTATTTATACATTCCATGTATTTCATGAACGAGTCAAATCACTTGAGGGGGCGGTAGTCCACACTTCCTCATATGAAATCATCGAATTTTCACAACATACAAAAAATAAAGGTATGTTTTAAATATAAAATACAGAAGCATATAGAAAAAATAAATACCATATATATCATATATATAAAATACAGTGACATCATAATGGCCACCATTAAAGGTGTTAAAATAATATTCAACAATCATCGTTTCGTGAGACAGTAATTTTCCATCCACAGAAACAGTATGTTCTTTATCCATTAGACGGATGTGTTTGTATGTGTAGCTAAAATACATCTTATAAATACATCCTAATATATTGAAGATACTGGTGTTGTTAGAAAATAAAGGAATAAAAAGTGGTTAGGGGTTGGATAAGCAAAATAATAAAAAGAACATAGGAGAATACATTACCTTTAAATCGGGTAACTCCCTTTGGTTTGAACCAAAAGGGTTTATTGAAGAGAATTCTTCCCAAGGTTAGGCTTCAATGATTAAGATAGATATGTGGAGAGATGAAATTTCCAGGGTTTGGCTGAGCCAATGGCTTGAGAGGTGTGGATAAAGAGGAATAGTTGGGGGCCTTTTATAAGAGGGAGGAGGGGCACTCTTGAAAAGTTAATAAATGTTACATTATTTTAAAAAAGAGATTCAGATTTTAAAGGTCCTTCATTTATATATTTCGAGGATAAGGTGATAAGGGTTATAAATATACTCATCCAATAGTTTTTTGACAAGTGTATGTTATAGATTTTACATTATCTTTTCATTTTATTTAAATTGTTCATTAATGAGGTAATCGATGCATCATCATGGTGTCATAAATAAATTAATTTATATATTTTCTAAAAATTATAAAAAAATATTATCATATAGGAAATATTTTTTTAATCACAATGAATATTTATAGTCAAAAATATGACTTGTATAATCCCATGTAAAAATTGTTTTATCAAAACAATACATGTTTGTGACATTTTTATTTTAATTTTAAATAAAAAGTTATTAATGTCATTTTCCTACCAAAGTCCCTCCATGGGGTCCCCAAGGTGACCCATGGATTGTCTTGGTCGGCCATGACTCATAAAATAAAAGTAAGACATGTTTAAAGGTCAATTAATATTATTATAACATTATCATTACCTTAAATTACACTAATTACCTTTAATAGCGATTAATAAAACTTAAAAGTTACTATTCACCAAAAAATCATTTTATTCCTATTGAACCGAAATTTACATCCTAATGACAGCCATGTATGTCGGATTTTTAAAATTCAAATCACAAAAGTGGTAATGTTTCATTTAAACAAAAAAATCTGTTTTTAATTGCCACTTAGTGGTTTCACTATTCATCAAAAATTGATGTTTTTTAGAAAAATACCAAAAATTCACCCTAAGCTATATTTGATATTCCTAATTCAAAAATGATGTCTATTTTACAAAATTCACAACATATAAGTTTCATTAATTAATTTAATAATTAATTCCCGCTGTCAAAATAAATAGCATGTTTTTAAGAAACAATATCTATTAAAAGATTGACACTAGTTTAAGTCCAATTCCAATGTGAAATTAATTCCAATGACCACCATTGGATTAAATTGTAAAAATATATTATAATTTAATTTTAAAACCAGTTCAAATGATGATATAATCATATAAATAAATTATATTAAAAAGAAGTTTTGAAGTAAAATACAACATTTTTCACTGAATCAGTAAAAATGGACTTTATCAAAAAAATAACAAAAACCTAAACAAAGTAAATTTTGATATCCCGATTTTAAATAAGGATTTTATTTGGTCCAATATAACATATAAAATTTTCAACAAGTGTATTTAAAAAGGGTTCACCATCAAAAGGTGGTTAATCGACCTTTTAAAGAATATTAGAATATTTACGCATAAAATTTGATTCATTTGCATTTTAAGCCTCTAACATTTCATTTATAAAAGTAAAAATATTTGAAAAACATATATAATCATTTTGTAGTAAGTTATGTTCATTTTAGTCATTACAACAGCTGGGCATTAACTACTATTTAAAATAATAATATTTTATTATTAGAGTGCAACGTAAGATTTTCAAGAAACTCATTGTTGCTTATTGGGTATGCCATCGAGCATAGCATTCCCTTTAAATTAGTATTAAGATTGTATTCACAAATATAGATAAATATGAAAAAGTAATATTCTTTATTTACCTGGGATGTTACATCCTTCCCCCCTTTTGGGAATTGTGTCCTCGTAATTTTAAAATTGGTCCCGGAAACGTCCTTGAAAGTCCCACATCGGGAAAAGAGTAAATCAAACTATCACTTTAAAAGAAATAAACAGAAGTACAAAGGTTACCCGAGTTGACCCATACTAGGATTTCAAGTAGGAAAACATGGATATGGATGAAAAACAAAGGGTCAAGTTCTGATGGAGAATGATAGAAACATGTTTAGGAGAAAGTTAACCACCATAAAATCACAAAATTGTGATGGGTTAAATGGTATATGATTCCCCAATAAGAAATAATTAACAGCCAACATTTTTGTTAAAAGTTACTTTTCATTGAGGAATTTATTTATGAGCTTATCTAAAACATAAGGAAACATACTTACTTGTCGTTTTCACTTTCAACTTTTACTACATTTCTTACAAAAACTCATATTTTCTCCAAAAGATGAGTATTTAGGATGACTTGTTCACACTAAGAGCGTTATAATCAACTTCTTGAGAATCACCTAATCCACAAAAGATAACTATATATTTTAAATGTCTTGTGACCTTAACCAAAACCAAAACCAAAAAGGTTAGTACAAGATTAGATATTCCCAAAATGAATAATTTTTTTACAAAAAGAAAAACTAATCCTAATAGCCAAAATTTGTCAAATAGTACACAAAGTTCAACAAAGACCATTCAATGAACAACTATCCACAAAATTCTTCAAATTAATCATAACTAAGATTGAAACCCGAATCTTGGAAGGATTTAATCACACAGTCTTCCAAGTTAAATCTTAACATTTATCTCCAAATAACATCAGCTTCTCTTAAAGTCACATATTGAAAAGTAATTAGCCTAATCACATATCTTCCATGATAGGTTAATCATATCCATAGATAACCCAAAATCAACATACTCTTGATTCATAAAATCGTCTAACTAAAAAGAATCAGTCAAACTAATTAGGGACTTCACGTACACTAGTGGTAGGAGATAAATACCAGTCACACTTTGGTTATGGGTTCGATTCCCATAGCTTCGTCCGACACGACGGGTTGTCACACGGTCTGCATGTTTTCATTTTTCCAAAACTATATAATTCTTATAACATTCCCAAAAAATAGATAAAATCTTCATAAATAACCATAACATAATTTATCCACAAGTTTTCCTCATTCCTTTCGTATTCCATCATATCATGTAGTAACCCATAATTACCTCAATGTAAGGATCATATAAACCCTAATGGTTACCTTTATAATTATTACATGAACTTCCACATCGAGTTTGTTCTCTCGTAAATGATGCATTAGAGAACTCACTAAGTTTCAAGTGGTTGATCATGACTCATAATAGTTGGTTTAGAATAACTACAAGATTCCTCATTGAATCCCCCATTTCATCCAGTCTCTTAATCAGAGAACCACCACAGTTTCCTTCATACCCATTGTTACTTTGGTTCCTACTAGATCCTTCCATTTACTAAAACCAAAAATTTTAGTGTGAGTATATCAACAAAATCATCATGTACTAAAGAGGAATATGAACACTAATATATAATTATCCAAGTTATCACAAACTCATTCTAACTTTCAAAAATAACAATGACTCTATATAATATAATAACCATTGTGGTTATACACAACTTGTCACTTATGATTAAACAACACTCTAGCCTAGAAAGTTAACTAAACCTCGCTTTGATAACAACTATAAAGACCCGACCTTAAAACTTTACATAATATTTAACTAAATGAGTAATTCACATTGAGGATCTTTTCGGGTTTAGTGTTTTAGAGAATTAGATCATAACTATTACATCTCTGAGATTACAAAGTAGGCACATCTACCCAGTTTCCATTGTTTTCAAAAAATAAAAACTCTTGAACAAAAGATACATGTCTAGTTCCTTGTTTTAGACAGCATGACATTTCCTTGATCCCATCCTTGACCCAATTCCACTTTATGTCCTATGAAAAACATTTCAAAAACATGGGATAAGCATAAAAAGCTCAGTAAAGGTTATAAAAATATGGAAAGAAAATATTAGTCCATGTATACATAAGAATCAATGAAATCAGACTTTACTCATAAAACATAAGAACTTTAACACACCTCATGAAATCAAAAGATTTACGAATAACTTGTAGAAATCATAAGACATAAATGTAACTTGAGGAATTCGTAACATTCTTACATAGGGAGTAACCCTCATGGTTACGTTTGGAATACATATCACAGTATATTCCCAAAATCTCTTCAGAAAAACATTAACGTTTAACCCCTTTACGTTACCCAATGCATTGGAGAGAAATATCGGGCTCACCCGCCCTTAGTTTATCATGGAACCACCCGTCTTCATAAACAATTCCCAAGAACTATAACATAATCATAGCACATAACTTAAGCATAAAGGAAAGATAGCATTCCCACATTTTAATATCAATACAATATTTTTAAGATGTTGAAATAATGAATCCATTTTCAAAACCATTTAAAACATTTAATAAAAAGATTTTTGAATCAAAGTGTCTCATACCACTTTGAAGATTTTAACATTTTAACCATTAATACCCATATAAATAAATCCATAAAACCATTTTTAAAACATTGATATTAATTAGAAATATTTATAATAATATATCATTAAGACATTTAAAACGATATTTTAGTTAAAGGGTTTTTAACAAAATGAGAGACACTTGAATACGAATAATTGAAGAATAAAATTTAATCGGAACTTTATAATATCATGAGAATAAAGGGATTCAGGATATAATATTCCAAAGGACAGTATATACACCATAAAATATTGAATTGGTGCATAACAAAAATGAATTCTTAATAGAAATGTAAAATGAAATGAAATCCCTTATGGAGAAGGTATCCTTAAATTAAGGATAAATCAATCTCATAATTATGTGTGAAAAATATAAATACACCCAATATAAGTGGATATTAAGAGTAACACAATCAGATTCATTCACACATATTCATATATTTTCATATTCAATAACTATATGTTGACCACAAAGAAATCGAAATTGAGTTATGAAGTTCCCTTGACAGCATAACGACATCACTTTAAAATTCACGGAAAAGGAGTTGATGTGACAAAAAAGGGTATCTCACATCAATAAGGATATATAAGAACATAACCCAACATAAGATTTAAATTAAAAGACATAACAAAATAAGCCTTTTAAAAAGAGGAGTGTGAAAGGTTCCCTTACCGATTTAGGAAACTTTCGAAACATACACCCCATGAAAGAAAGGTCATTCCCTGAAGATGTAAATACCCATAAATGAGATAATATTATAAAAATTTTAAATTAATTGTAAGTACATACACAACAAAAAAGTAAATATTGTAAAATGTATCATGAATCTCACGGGAATAAAAAGTGAGATGAAAATTCTCTTATGAAAATTCGTTAGCCTAACGGCGCCACATAAAACTTCAAAAATGGGTTGATTTGATCAAATAGGGTCTCTCATCACATGAAAATAAAATTTACATCATGAGGAATATAAAATAACATCCTCCAACATAAGAACATGGATCATATAAGAAATGACGTAAAATAGAGTACTTGAAAAGAAAGAGAGAGGTAGGATCCCTTACCTCAAGTCCGACTTGTCTTGTTAGTTTATTTATATTCCGGAATAATAAACTTTTGTAAATTTTTAATTACTTAAGGACCTCCTTTAAATTTTATTATTCAATTCATATCACATATTATAATGTTATAATAATTAGTTAATTATGTGAGTTCATATCAGATGTTTTCGTCGATGTTTGTTACATGAGTCAAAAATGAACTTGTTTGAAAAGAATTGTCCATGTAGTTATAAGTACATCATATCCATAATAGTATTAATGATTTAAATATCATATATATCTAGTACATATTCATTTTATAATATTCCATAACATTTGTAGATAAAAAGAAATGAAATACACCGTTCATGGAGACGGTAGGCCGTACGTACGCATGAACGCTACTTTCATTTCAATGTCATATTAATGGAATTAAAAATAACAGAGAGATATATGTATTATAATTCCATTATAATATATATGTTATGTAGGTCACATAAGTTCATTAATTTCATTCTTTATACATTCCACGTTTTTCATGAATGAGTCACATCACTTGAGGGGGCGGTAGTCCACACTTCCTCATATGAAATTATCGCATTTGCACAACATGAAAAGAAAAAATGTATGTTTTAAATATAAAATATAGAAGCATATAGAAAACATAAATACCATATATATAATATATAAAATACAGTGACATCATAATGGACACCTTTAATGGTGTTAAAATAATATTGAACAATCATCATTTCGTGAGGCAGTAATTCGCCATCCATAGAAACAGTATGTTCTTTAACCATTAGACAGATGTGTGTGTAACTGTAGCTAAAATACTTCTTATAACAACATCCAAATATATTTAATATAATGGTGTTATTAAAAAATAAAGAGTAAAAGGAGTTTAGTGGGTTGGAGAAACAAAATAAAACAAAAGAACATAAGACGATATATTACCTTTAAATCGGGTAACTCCCTTTGGTTTGAACCAAAAGGGTTTCTTGAAGATCTTTTTTCCCAATGTGAGGCATCAATGGTTAATAGAGGGATGTTTAGAGATGAAATTGGAAGGGGTTGGACGATCCAAAGGATTTAGATGAGTGGGTAAAGAGGTAGACGTGGGGGCCTTTTATAAGAGGGAGGAGGGGCACTCTTGGAAAGTCAAGAAATGTTGCATTATTTTAAAAATGAGTTTCAGATTTTAAAGGTACCACAATGATATATTTCAAGGATAAGGTGATACGGGTTCTAAATATACTCATAAAATAGTTTTTTGTCAAGTTTATGTCTTATATTTTACATTATCTTTTCATTTTATTTAAATCGTTCTTTAATGAGGTAATCGATGCATCATCATGGTGTCATAAATAAATTAATTTATTTAATTTCAAAATATTATAAAAAAATTACTATGTTGTAGGAAATATTTTATAATTTACAATTAATATTTATAGTCAAAAATATTACTTGTATAACCCCATGTAAATTTTTTTAGTTAAACAATACATGTTTGTAACATTTGTATTTTAACTTTAAATAAAAAGTTAATAATGTAATTTTCCTACCAAAGTGGTTCCATGGGGTCCCCAAGTTGACCCATAGATTTTCATGGTCTGAAATGACTCATACAATATGGTTTGGACATGTTTCAATGTCATTTAATATTATTATAACATTATATTTACCTTAAAATACAATAATTACCTTTAATCGCGATTAATAAAACTTAAAAGTTACTATTCACCAAAAAATTATTTTAATCCCACTGAACCAAATGTTAAATCCTAATGAAAACCATGTATTATGGGTTTTGAAATTCTAATCACATAAGTTTTAATGTTTCATTTAAATTAAAAATTAGTTTTTTTAACTACCACTAGTGGTTTCACTATTCATCAAAAATGGAAGTTTTTCAGAAAAAATACCAAAAATTCACCCTAAGCTATATTTGATATTCTGAATTCAAAAATTATGTCTATATTAAAAAATTCAAAACATATAAGTTTCATTAATTAATTTAATAATTAATTCCCTCTTTCAAAACAAATAGCATGTTTTTAACAAACAATGTCTATTAAAAGATTGACACTAGTTTAGGTCCAATTTCATTGTGAAATTAATTCCAATTACCACCATTGGATTAAATGGTAAAAATATATTCTAATTTAATTTTAAAACCAATTAAAAATATGATATAATCTTATAAATAAATTAGATTAAAAAGAGGTTTGAATTAAAATACAACATTTTTCACTTATTCATTAAAAATGGACTTTATCAAAAAATTAACAAAAGCCTACACAAATTAAATTTTGATATCCTGATTCTAAAGAAGGATTTTATTTGGTCCAATATAACATATAAAATTTTGAAAAAGTGGATTTAAAAAGGGTTCACCATTAAAAGGTGGTTAATCGACCTTTTAATGAATATTAGAATATTTACGCATAAAATTGGATTCATTCGCATTTTAAGCCTCTAACTTTTATTGGATGGAAATAAAATTTTTTTACAAACATATATAATCATTTTGTAGTTAGTTTTATTCATTTCGGCCATTACAATGGCTAGGAATTAACTACCATTTAAAATAATATTATTTTATTATTAGAGTGAAACGTAAGATTTCCAAGAAACTCGTTGTTATGTATTGGGTACGCCATCGAGCATAGTGTTCCTTTTTCATTACTATTAATATATTATTTAGAAATATGGATACATATGAAAAAGTAATATTCTTTATTTACGTGGGATTTAACATACAAAGTGTATCAAATGGATGTTTAAAATGCTTTCTTAAATGGTGTTCTTGAAAAAAAAGTATATAGAAAAACTAGTGTTTTTTCTTCATGGAAATGAATAAATAAAGGTCTATAGACTAAAGAAAGATATATATATATATTGAATTAGGAACCATGGGAATGTTACACTCATCAGGATTCTTATAAAAAATATTGTTTTCAAAATAGGAGTTGTTGATCACAATCTCTATGTGATGTGTTATCAGAAAATTAGTTCATGGTACTGGTGTACATTGATGATATTATTTTCATTGGATGTAGGAAGGGATTAGTGGATGAATTTTAAAATCACATGAAAGTAGAATTTGAAATTTCCATGATTGTTGAACTCGCATATTTCATAGGGCTACATGTGATTCAGCAGAAGGAATTCACTTTTATCTCTAATAAAAAGTTTGCAAAATAGTTGATGAAGAAATTCAATATTCATGACTCCAAAACAAAGTCGAATCTAATTGGAATTGGAACTAAATTGGGAAAACCAAACATTGGGAAGTTTGTAGATCCAACACTATATAGGAGAACAATCGGAAGCATATTTTACTTGACTGTGACACTGCCAGATATTGTCTTACAACATGATTAGAAGCCATATTTACAATTAATTTAAAATAAGAGCATATGTAAAGAGTGAAAATAATTATGTCTTATATTCAAGGTACTCACAGTTATCTGTTATACATTACTGCATGAATGGATAATGAACTATGGTTATTTCTTATGTCGACTAGGCTAGAGACATGGCCGATATAAATCCCAGAAGTGGTGGAGCATTTTTTATTGTCATGAAATGTATGGGATGTTTTATTAAGAAACAATAATGAACTTCTCTCATTACTACTATGGCTGAGTATATCTCTAAAAAATATTATTGCACTCAACTATTGTGCATTAAAAAACAATTGATAGATATTGATGATGAAGTGAAATAGTTGATGGTGACTCAATGTGATAAAAATATTCCAATTGCTATTACAAATGAATCATGTTCAATATTCTCATAAGAAACAAATTGAAATATGATTTCACTTTACCAAGGAAATGGATGAAATATTCATTAGTAAAGTGGATAATGTTTCCAATGAGGATCAAGTGGATGACATACTAACCAAACCATTGTCAGCATAGGTGTTTTAGAATAATAGGATTAACCCCTATGTTAAACCACCGCCAAGTTCATGGAGATGTTACAAGTGTTACCATATACCCAGTTAAATTAACTATATTTATATATTTTTTGAAGTGATGCAGGTTTATAGGGAGATACGATATGTGAAAATTTTTTTAACTCTAAAATGTGAAATTACTAGTTTTGGTCTATTGATGATGAGGTAGAATGGATAAGTTCAATAAAAAAAGAAATAGGATGAAATTAGTTCTAGTTTTCTAGTTGTAGGTGCATATTGAATAAAAAATAGAGATATCTAATGAGTTACAAAAGGTTGAAAATGAGATTTTGATGTTATGAGAAAATAGTTCTGAGCATGTAATGCTTCTTTCAAATAGGTAGAGAATATAATGGACATTTTTAAGAATTGAATAAAATTATAATACAATTCATGATTCCCTAATTATTTTCCACACAGAGCTCTAATCACATATACATAGAGTGTTGGAAGAGTTGTCTCTTCTATATCATGTTTTGATAGTAATAGGTGATTAATTGAATTTATCTACCTATTGCTAACAAACCCAATGGGTGGGATTTTTGAAACCATATATTTTCTTTTCCATAAATATATTGTAGTTTGTATTTTTCAATCCTCACAAGGATGATCATGGAGCTTTCAAGGAAATGGATGTAGAGTTTAAACAAACAAGAGTATTGAAGGGGTCATAGTTTCCCATTGTTTGCCATGTTTTTAGGGTCCAAAATTTAGAGGAAGCATTTCAAAGTGAAAAATATTTTTTCTATATGTCCTAATGAAAATATGGAAATGTCATTAGTTTCGAAAATATGGGCTTCGTGAGTTGTGTTTCGCAAAGGATTAAAGAATTATTAGTGTGCCCCACCATTACAATATGCTTCACGAACAGAGATGGTGTTCTATATGATTATAAGAATTGTAAATTTGTGGTTTTTGATATAAATATATGTGATTAAGATGATCTCTATTAATCGTTTGGATGTAAATATTTACGATTCCGATGATCATTACAAAAAATATATGTGTAGTGCTTTGTGAAAAGAGGTGTGTCGCACATATATTTTTAACAAATCCTGAAAACATGATGGAGGCGATAGATCATAATAAACAGATGAGATTATAAATATGAGGCTACCTGAAATTCATCCTCATGAATTATTCCATGGAAAATTCAGAATCGTTCTAATTTTTTAAAGTTAGGGGAGCTCCACAAAACTGGAATTCTATGTGAGCTTCGGCATCGAGAAAAGGCTTGTCGAGTCTTAATGGATGCTAATGATTTTTTAAATGAGTAATTACTGATGATGGGGTGTACTGTGATGACATAGTGAGATTCTTGAAGGTTTTTTTCTATGATGGAAGGGGTACTTTGTAAAGGTAGTTTGTTCTCTGAAGGCAATACGCTCTGTGGAGGAAGTTTGCTTTCTGATGGAAATTAGCTAAATGAAGGTTGTGATCTTTGCAACGGATCTTCACAAAATGTAGTATTGAACACTAGGATTAAGTGGACAGATCATTCAGAGAGCATCAACACATGTCTATGGTGTAAGAAGAGTCTCGTGTTACGTTAGGTACAAATATTTTAATTCCAAACCATTGAACTGACCTTCATGTCGATAAACTGAGATAGACTTCTCTCAAAGCAATGAACTAGGGGGAGACGAAAAAAATATCTAGGGGATGTGGTGTTCTATCCCTAAAACAATTTAAAGGTATTATTCTTGGTATAGAGTGACTGTGTCAAATATCTTGTATTCCACAACTTGTGATGATTAGTAAATTTACGTATGACAGATATGTTGTCGGTGTATGCTCCTTGGACATAACCCATTATGGTGAACCAAGTAAAATTTCGATTTTGTCATTATTTGTTTGATTATTTTATTACTAATTAAACCCATACTATAGGTCTAATAGTTTCTTAACAAATTGGGAATAGTATCTCTCACTATAAATGAAAAAATTGACACCCTGATTCACCCCTCCCCTATTAGAGTGTTCTGGGGTCATACAGTTTATTATCTACCTTCATGGATGTGTATAAAAAAACTATTCAATTTCTTGAGAATACTATTTTCTCGACCATCTGATCATATCAATGATATTGTAATATATTTTTATCCATTAATAAGAGAGTTCAAGTGGCTTTTGGATATGGGTTTCCAGACATTCGAAATTTCTTCAAAAAATATATTTCAGATTTTTCCTAACCTAATATGGACTATAAATGATTTCCCTACTTATTATATTATTTCTAGTTGGATCATAAAAGTGTAAACTATCATGTCTAGTATGTAGAAAGAATACACAATCAAGAAGGCTTAAATATAATCATAGTTTCATTTTCATGGGGAATCGACGATTCTAACCCATGGATCATCAATAAAGGAAGAATATTTAGAGGTTTGATAATACTCCTAACACTGAATAACCACCTCAATATGGGTTTGTTAGTGATGTTCTTAATGATTGGAAAGATTTCAGTTTTTTAATAGGGAAATGAAAGATGGAATCTAAAAAGAGGATGAATGTTGACACCAAATCCACATAAATTTGAAAAAAGATATGTTTCTTTTTTGAGATTTTATATTGGTATACCAATTTGTTAAGAAATTATTTATTCATAATGATTATTGAGAAAATATATGTGATATTTTTATTTTGATTCATATAAATATAATATTAAATACCCCAAATTACTTTCAATCCCATCAGGACTTGTTGGATTGGGGTATTTGAACAGAAATGAATCCTACGTTTATTAGTGAATACAAATGGAAGGTTCCTTGTGATTCTTATGTGACAAAACCATCGGGGAAAGATAAATTTCTACTAGTATTGCTGAATATCAAGGTTCCTAATTGATATTCAAGCAACATATCTAAATGATTGAATATATGGGATTTGAAACTGAAATCCCTAAAAACTCATGATTATCACAACCTTCTTCATGAATTGATTACAATAGAAATTTATAACATTCTATCCAATAATGTAAAGGTGAAATTGATTTTATTATGACATTCTTATAGACCTTTGTACTAAAATTTTATCCTAACCATTCTTGATAATAATTTAGTAGGAGGCACTATCAATTTTGTGTGAGATGGAAAAAAATTCCTCCATCCATTTTCACCTACATACTGCATTTGACGGTTCATATTCCAACAAAAACACTCCATGGGGGACTAGTTCATTTTTGGGGAATGTATTAGACTAAAATAAATATGTTCTCAATGAAATCATATGTCCAAATAAACAATTATCTTAATGGTTTGATTGTGATAGGATATCTAGCTCAAGAATATATGGATTTTTGTTCAATGTATTTTTCCGATTCAGGCACAATACATCGCCATATAATATGAAATATATATTACTAGTATGGGGAAATTGATCCATAATTTCAATAAATTCCCCAATGATAAGGAATTTCTGGGTCTTAAAAATTATTTACCATGAGCCTTGAAGAGATGGATATAGAACATCAAACCATCATGTTTAACTATTGTTTGTTCGATGAATACATCAAGTATGTAATTTGGATGTTTATATATTATCTCATATTATGAAATTTCACAAATACCATATTATTTTATTATAATTTTATGTAGAAAAAATAAAAAAATTATATGTAGTGGTCATCGATCTTTGCCTTTGAGAAGAAGATATTATTTATATATCCAAGAGTTTCCTGATTGGTTGAAATCAAAGATTTGTATCTTACATTAAATAGATGAAAATATATATATCCATTTAATTTTATTATTCATATATATTTTTGGTATTGTGTTTACCTATTGAATCCATTTCTCAAGAACTATGAATGTTTTCTTTTAGTCCAAATTCATTTGTCAATGATTGAAAATAATTAATAATCAATGGGTATAAATTTGATACAACTGATCAATCAATGAAAATGAGAACATAGAATAATAGAGTTATGTTAACCACTAAAATATATTTTTATTCCAGTGTATCAGATAATTAGCCTCGATATGAATATTTGTATTATTATGAAATTGTTGAGAAAATAGTTTTTTTTATTACTACTCTCAAGGTCGAGTCAATATAATGAAATGTAAATGGTTTTATTCAATGAGCTAATAGGGTTCATTTATTGATTATTGTGGATTCAATGTTATGGACATGAGTTTATTCCAAAATACGAGTCAACCATAAATTTTTTCATCAATGGATAAACAATTTTATTATGTGAAATATCATCAAAGATATGATTACGATGTCATTAATGATGTAATAACAATACATATTTTTGATGATGCAAGGGATGAAATTTCAACCATTGATGCCCCCATTGGTGTTAGCCAAAATATTTCATTTGATGAATCAAAATTTCACATTCACAAAAGTTGACGTTGAACTTGATTTAGTGGTGGGTAATATATAGAAAAAACCAAATATGATAATTTTTCATTAAATTTACCTTGACATCAGTTTATCAAGTTAGTATTATTGTATTTACATTAATTTATTTTCAGTTTGGAAGGATATGTTTTTTTTAGTACTTTATAGTGTTTTTTCATTTAAGTAAATTTATTTCAATTTTGAAAACATGGATTAAAATGAAAGAGTCACCTCATCGTGAGTCTGGATGACCAAACTCCACCATCGCCCTGCCAAGCCCTGTAGAAGGCTCGCTACCAGGATCACCATCTAGTCTGCTGGAGTCCTAACCAAACGGAAGACTCTGGCCACCGCCTCAAGCCAGTCCTCTGCAGCCTGAGGATTAGGCTCACCTCAAAAACTAAGGGGACTCTGTCTTTGAAACTCGTGGAGTGCGCTCAGCCTGCGCTCCTCCTCCACTGGTATAGCAGGCACTAAACAGTTCCCCACAGGTGGTGGAATAACTGGCACACCACCTGGTGGTAGAACTAGGGGATCTGGACCCTGTATCGATGCTTCATCACTGAGGGGGTCATCCTCATGACCGAGCTGGGGGATCTTAACGGGTGCGCATCACGGAGGCATCCTATTTAAGAAACCAGAAGTATCAAAGCCAGTGAGTATATTTGGAGAGCTGACTCAAGAAGGACATGGAAACCACAACCCATTCATATATGATGCATGTACCATTATTTTCCCTCATGGAACTAGTGTTTTCATGTTCTGAGTCAAAAAGTAAGTTATCAGAGTCCAGGTGTATGGATACGTCGGCCACCGCACCAACACTGGGGTCCCTAGGCTGAGATCCGAACTCAAAAAATATAACACGGTTTCCCAAAACCAACTCCCAGACTCTTGATCCTAAGGTAGAACCGACCACCTCTGATACCACTCTGTCACGACCTGTCTTGGTGGGGCCCAAGCCGCAACTCCCCATGCCCGCCTCCAATAGGCCAGGGGCTGGTGACTAGCACTGAGTAGGAATGCTACAAACATGGGAGGAATTTCCTATAAACATGTACACTCGTACACACATCTCCAAGCCCATAAATCTGAAAAGTGGAAACTTCTAAAGATGGAAAAGATGCATGCATAAAATAAAACCCAACCACAGAGTATGACAAGAAAGTAAAGTGCAAGAAAGTAAAACCTTGGGCCAAAAGTAAAAGCCCACCAAAAAGAAAGTCTGCAACAAAGTCTAACCTATAGAGAAAGGTACTGGGACTACAACCCATCGCCGAAGGAACACACCTCGGCCTGTCTGTTCTCACTGAGCACCGTCTGGTCCAGGTCCGCCTAGAATCCTATCAAAGGCTCGCTCTTCTACACAAGACATGACACGACACTTTCGGGTAAGGCCCGTGCAGGGGTGAGTATAACAATACCAAGTAGGACACCCCGAAAACCACAAAGGTAAATACAACCAAGGAAAATACCATGGAGAATGGTATAGTCAGCTCAACATAGTATATGTCTTAGAACATATAACAAGAATATCCAGATATACTCATACACATGCGACAATCGCGAAACCACCACTAAGATCCAGCTCGAACATTCCACTAAGCATACCATAGGGAGAACACACTCCTATGACTAAAGAGAGAGACATGAATAACTCATTCCGGGAGAACACACTCCACAAGTTCCTTGAGAACATGACGCTCAGGTGAGGATCACAACCAAGCCATGGGGTGATTCCAACAACTTAGTATGAGCTAATCCACTAAACAGATGATCGGCGCCCGGGTAAAGTTGGTAACGTAGATACCAATAACTCTACCTAGGGTTCCAGGAATGAATAGAGGATCCGACTCTATGTCTCATATAGGGGATTCCAACAACACTATTCAGGATGTTCTGATGAAGGGATCATACTCTTGTATATTAGGAAATGATACCGGAACCTTCATGGAAAAGAGTAGGAGTACAAAACCTAAGAGAAATTAGTCTAATTCACAGAAGACAAGTGGCTCAAGTCATGATGAAAAAGTTACACAGCGTGTAGTATGGTTACATGCCATGTTCCTTGACCCCAGGTACTGCCCGTGTAAATGACATGTGTCATTCGTTCAAGCCATGAAAAACCAAACTACACGGCATGTAAAAAAGTGCATGTCGTGTTCCTTGACACTGGGTACAGCCCGTGCAAACACCCCGTGTCCTTCGGCTTGTCAGATAGAAAAACAACTACACGGCGCATAGAAGATAACACACGCCATGTTCGAGCACCTAGGCTTGCTCTGTGTACGCTGGCCGTGTGCCCGTACACGGTCTATGCCTGTGTCTGTGTCGCCTGCCCATGTACCAATACACGGGGTATCCCATGTATCTGGCCGGGTCTGGCCGGGGAGGGGTATACATGGCGTGTCCTTGGCTGTATACCCTTCTTGTGCCAGTGTACTCTCGGAGTACATGTCGGGAGACCCTACCGATGAATACACGCTGTGTAGCCCATACTACACGGCGTGTAGTCTGGAAATTTACAGAAGCGTCGTCATCCACTGCGTGCCTCGGCTGTTGCTCCGGATCTTGATCCAATCGTCTGATCATCATGAAACTCTAGATTTGGGGTCGTACCGTCCCTATGAAACCAATTATGTCGGTTTTCGGCTTCCGATCAGTCTTGAAAATACATCCAGATCCGTTCGCACGAAAACGCCCGAAGAACGGGAACTTCCGAACCGTGTTGATTCATCTGCCTCCATCACCGTCGCACCTCTGCTAGGTCGCCTCGACGTTGGATCTTTGATTTCGGATGGTTGCGTCAAAAATGATTGTGCAATGATCGATTTACTCCATGAACGCGTAGAACGCAATAAAAACGTGAGGGGTAAAAACAAGAATCAACAAGAGGGGCGATCCTTGATCATTTTTCGTGATGATCCGGGTTTGCCTCCATTAGATTGAAAACCAAATCAATCAATATAATCAAAGCCTGAAATCCTCGCATGAACCCGTCCTGCAAGAATGATTGACCCATGGGATAATCTGTTCGTGGATTAGTCCGCGCTCATTGTAGAAATCAAAAACGGGGAAAGGAGAAATCAAAAACAATCATCCTACCTAGATCCCGGTGTTCATTGGTGAAGATCCACTCACCACATCGTCGTCTCCACGTTGGGAGGTTTTCTCCAGATCCTCCAGAGCCTCCAAGGGTTTCAGGGTTTGTGGTTTGTAACCCTGGACCCCTTGCATAGGCCTTCATTTAAAAATAACAAAAGATACAAGATTTGGAAGATCTTTCTGACGAAATAAGATTTAAATAAAACATTTTTATTAAATAATTTATTACTTTTGCATCCAAAAACCAGATTTCACCACCGACATTTGCCAGCCGATGTTAGGCCTTGCCTTAAGTAAAATCGTTTTTCTGAACGCAACGGTGCCCTCAGATTTAAGATCTGAGCACCCGTTCGGGTGTTATCCCACTTTTTCAGGAAAACTGCACACGCGCGTAATTTAATTATTAAATTAAATCCAAACTTTTTTTCTAGGCTCACTGGGCCTCGGAACAACATGTTATCTCAACGCCTGGTCTTGAATTAATTCCCATATAATATTAAAATTATAAATGGAAAAAAATAAGGGACATTACAAAAACATTCATCCAAATCTGACCTCATTATTCCTCCTTTGGGCCCCCATTATGAGAGGGTTTTATATGTATTTTAAATGGAATATTTGAGATATGTTCTCTTCCTCCTCGGTTCATTACTCTTCTTCTTGTTTGATCCTTCATTTGAAGACGTTTAGGTTAGTTTTTTAATTATGAGTCCACCAGAACATGGTGGAATAATTACAAGAAATTGGGAATTTGAATGTGGCGGCTAGAGGTTTTAAATAGATAATGAATTCATCTCATCCATTCTTGTTATTCTAAGGATCAATTTCTAGTGAGTTATTGGTTATTATTCCATAATAGATTAAATTAATATATTTTTATAAAGTTTTTTATTTATTTTTTGATGTTATGGCTTGAGAGAGGGACTTGGAAGCTTAGAAACACTTGGATGATCTTAGATATAGTTTAGATATATTTTATTTGGGGCTAATTATGATATTGAGGTAGTTGGTCTCTATAATCCATAACTATATACTTGTATTTGAATGATTATGCATGCCTACACATGGTTTTGGGTTTGGGTGGTCTCGTTATGGACCGAGAGCACCCAATGTAGAAAAATTGGGTGTTATTGATCCTTATATTGTTGTATAAAATTAATTAATGAATGTTTAGTGATATAGTATAACTTGGTAAAAATTTCATTAAAGGTAAGAGGATTTTAGTTGGATTTATGAGAGTTTTGGGATAGGATATGAAGGTCTGTATTGAGTTTCAAAACTAGGAAATTAGACTATATCAATTTTTAAAAGGCATGGTTAAAGAAAAAAATGTGGCTACAAGTTATATACAGGATCTTTAAAGATATGGAAACTACTTTCATGGAAATAAATGACAGGATGTATTCATGTTCACCAACTGTGGATATACATTTATAGCCATTGTTGGCTTCCTACTATATAAATTTTACAACTATGGAACTGGTCATGAAATTTTGTATATCACAAGGGAAAGGCTCCTATATATAGGTATAGTTCCAATGATGACACCTACAGGAATAGATACAGTTCCAATGTGGATGGCCATGTATTTAAATATATATCAATGGGAGGTATGCTATTTCAAATACCCATGGGATCTTCTCTTGGCTATAGGATACCTGGATTTTTATATAAAAAATTTACTTTTTAATTTAAATGAATTTTACTAAAAAAAACACAATAAGGATAAAAAATATCAAAAAAGTACTTCTTAAAGAACAAATTATTCATTTTAATCCCACAATAAAATTATCATAAAAACAGATGCTCAGAATCAGTATTAATGTGGAAAATACCTCCACCAATACTCTCCTCAACAAAATGTTCTATATAATCACCATAACCATCACTCACATATTTGACATCATTATCATTATTATAATCATCAACACCACCATTATGGGTTGAATCGTCATCGTCGACATCAAAATTAGTAAGAGGAATTGAGGACCCTAAAAAATAGATTGAATCATCATCTTCCAAGTATTAATTTTTACAACACTCCCTGGTGGAAGTGAAGAAGAAAATCAATAGTTGGATTTCAGGATCTATTGATTTACGATATTATAGAACATATATGACTATTTATTTTATATTTAATTATATCATTCGTCTATTTATTTTTAACTATACCATGGTTTTTTCATTGAATTACTACTTGAATACCTATATTTAGATAGTATAATATTATTCCTAAGATGAAAAAAGACCCTAACTAAATGATAATCTCCTAATACCTACAAAATATGATCCATCAAGTCAAAATTATCAGTTTATGTTTCTTCTAATACCTCCAGATAATTTTTTTGATCAATATGGTACATTAATTAAATGAATAAAATATCATAAATAATGAAAATTATTCAAAATAATAAAAATGTAAATATAATTATATTTGTTTCTTGGGTGATGGTATTTACCATGATGTCAATTTTTTTTTCATGGATGTTGAAAATATGTTATAGTAAATAGAAATACACTAAATATTCATGTTTTTATTTTTGAAAATAAAATGATAAGAACCATGAGATAATGTAACTTGATAAACCAAAACAACTAGGTAGTGCATCCAAATTATTCTTGTAATATCAAAAATAAAGGTTATTTAGTTAAAATAAAAATATTAGAACTATTTACCAAATAAATCTTAAGAAAAATATAATATATATCCTAAAATAAATCTAATCCATAAACATATTTGAAACTAACTAAAATAATATTATCATTTTTCAAACAAACAATTATAAATAAAAATTCAACCAATCAAAAAAAATATAGGTTTTGATCTCATTATGTTCGTATTAATTAAATTTTTTATATTCTATATTGTATTATTTATTTTCATTCAGTTACATTTTGAAATGACTTTTTATTTTAATTTTATTTGGAATTCTATAAAATGTTATAATTCATTTTGTTATATTTTACTTTATATTCATTTAGTTAGGTTATGTTCCATTCGATTTGTTTCAATACAATTAAATTTTATTTGTTTTAATACATCCTTTCCTTTTATTATTCTCTTTTTTTATTTCATGTTAAGACTGGTGTAGTTAGGTTTTTTCTATACCTATTGGTTTCCTTCATGTTGGATTAATTCAGTTTCATTACATTCCAATCTATTTTTTTAAAATTTTTGGTCACTGTTTATTCAATTGTTATTTTTACATTGTTGAAGTATTATTATTTTGTTTAATTAAATTTAGAAATTAATTTTTGGATTCAATTATTTTGATACATTTTGGGGTGTATTTTTTTGGACTTATTCAGTTTGATTATGTATAGTTTAATTATATCCTAGTAAATTTTGATCAGTTATTTTGAGCTTTTTTATTTCTTATAGTCAATTTGGTTTAATTTATTTCATTTTTATTGGTTTCTAATTAATTAAGGTTTGAGTGGTGATTTTAATCTATTTTAGTTTACTTTGGTTATTTTTTATTTAAATTTATTTTGGTATATTTCATTAAAAATAGAATTTTTTACATTCAATCAGGTTTGGTTCTCGAATGTTTACTTTAATTTCATCAATTTCATATAGATTAATTTTATTTTAGTTATTCTTGGTTAAATTTTTTCATTTCATTTCTATTAAACTATTGTTGGTTAAGTTCAATTATATTTTGGTTGGATCAGTTTCTATATTTTTGGTTTGATTATCATAAAAACTATTCAAATCTATTTGGTAAATTGTTCAATTATGTTTTTTTTTCAGATTCATAACCATTAAATTAGTGTAGTTTAGGTTCGATGGGTTTTGATTAATTTGATTCATGTCTAATTTTTATTTTGTCTACTAAACCATTATGTTCATCACATGAGTGTTTACCTTTAAAATCATGTGTGGAACAAGTAATTTTTTGTTGGACTTGTGTTTGGATTGAGAAAGGTGAAATAACAATATATTGAAGACGATGCTAGAAAGCTACTAAATAGATCCAAATTTAATAATGAAATAGTAGATTAAGACATTTTAGAGGTGTTGTATGCTATAGATAAATTATAACAATACATCGCAAGGTGATTAGTTATAAAACCACTCATCATAAATTTTTTACTATTAATAAAGTAATCTATATAAATGTGTATTAGTTTGGTTCTTTTATAATATTTATATATTGAGAATCATGGAAAATAGAGAGTTTAAAATCATGTGGTTTATCATTTCTCTAGATTAGAACACATACCATAGTATATTTATGAACCTATTAAGGGGGGATTCACAGATGATTAGTTTTAAAAATCAAGACCATATGAGAATTAATATATATATTTTAGTTAATCATATATTAAAATTGGGTAAAATGATGTATTTAATAAAAGACATTGTTTTTTGGGATAAAAATTTATAATAAAACACATAAGCTGTAGATATGGGTAAAAAAATATATCAATATTGATAATGGAATTCACCTTTAGAATATTCAGTTCAGAACCCTTAAAGAGATGCCTAGATTTAAAAATAATAACAATATATCATCCACAAACCATTGGATTGGGTGAGGTATCAAAAAAATCATTAGAAGGGATCTTGGAGAAGACACTGTCTAACTAAAGGACTCATCACATAAACAATCACCATGGTGAATTATGGTATTATTTTGGGATTACTCACAATCCATGGGATATTTAATTATTATAATGGGAATTTTATTATTGATATGAATAAGAACAAAAAATTTCATGAACAAAATAGTTAAAACAAAGAAGTTTAAGAAAGGGTAGTTATTTTTTCATTTCAATTTTATAGTTAAATTGTTTCTTAAAAAAATTAGATCTTGGTTTCCTGGATAATTCATGGTGATATATGTGAATCTAAAGAGAGTTATGATGACAAATATAGAATATATGGGACCACATATTGGGAATTTTAAATGACATTACCCATTCATACTGAATTTGGGTTTGGGTAAAACGTTCATGTGATATCTTTCTTTATTTGTTACTCCTCTCTTTGGTTCTCACCTAAAAACATTGTAATGAAAAAATGTTTTATAGAATAAAACTATTTTTTCAAGTATATCCCCTTTTTACCATTCTATCTATCATATAAATAAATTGTTAATTTGGAAACTATGCCTTTTTATTCTTACTATATGTTTGCAGGCCGATGAAGGAATATTTCTAGAAATCTATTAGTTTTTATAAAAGATGTTTTATTATTAATGAATAGAAATCGGTGTATTGTTAAGAACATTGAAGAGTTTGAAAATCAGTTATTTAATAAATTTCATTAAATGATAATAACCTACAAATCCTAATACATCTAGTATACATAAAATAATTTCAATAAAAAGAGTATTAAAATTCATAAATGTTATTCAAATAAGATTGATCCACTATATTTGATATAGATTTTGTTGTAAATAAACCTAAATGATCTGCACTCTCTCTAACCAACATTATGGTTCAAAATCATTAAAATTAAAAATATTATTCATTAAATTTCCATTGTTCAATATCTAAAGAAGTTTTTTATTAAATAGACTAACATTTAATTTAAAATCAAACCCACAAAAAGTCCTTAAAAATATCAAATAAATATTTTTCCATTATTAAGAAGAAAAATTTTCAATAGTGATGTAAAAAACTATATCCTTAAAAACCATTTTATAGATACAGCTAAATCAATCATAGCCATTGAGGGTACAAGAGTCACACCTAGTGAAGATCATGTTGATGTACAAAAGTAGGAGGATATGGAAATATGTGGTTACAAGAGGTGATAGGTTCAATTTATTCGTATTGCGAATGTTTCAACCAATGATATTGAATGAAAACGAAACAAAGAATAAAATTAATTGAAAAAAAATATTGGAATTCAATCATTATATCAAAATTTAATGTAAAATTACATATTCATTTTTATTATTTGAGAAGGAAGTGATCTAAAAGTTTTAATGTATTTCATCATAGTTTTACTTGTTTTATTTATGTGATATTTCTCCAATAAAAAAGTTATACTATTACGTAAATATAAATAAAACTACTAATTTATTATTAGAAAATTAAAATTAAATAAATCATTATATATAGATTTAAAAAATACCATAAAAACCTAACTCTTTTAATAATCGATTTTCTATTTATACTCTAATTGTTGTAAATCAAAAAAAAATTGTTATTTATTCAAGCTCGATATCATCTTATTATTTATAACTAGAATAAAATTCAAACTTGTATGCTCACAAAATTTCACAAATATCTATTATCCTCAAATCCCTGGAATTCAATCCATTCAAAAAATAATATCTAATCTATAATGGGAAAAAAATTGTTAACATAATGTTTTAAATTAATAAATATATATAAGTTTATTAGTATTACTTACACAAATACCATACCATAAATTATCATTTATTTGGTCCCAAACTTCTCTCAAACCAATTAATTGAGTAGAAATAAATTTTTTGTGTTTAGATAGTGTACTCATAAAACTTTTTCTTTCCTTATAATTTTTACTAATTTTAGCCTAATCTTAATTTTGTTGAACCTTATTATGTATGTGAGGATTCCAAACCTCTTGAATATTTTTTTGACCTTGAAATATGGTATAGGATGTCACTTATCATGAAATATAGACAATTAATAAAATAAAATAAAATATATAAATTTATCATTAAGGAAATTTAGTAATGTTTAAATGCATGCTAGTATATGGGGGATGTTTTGTTTTTAGTAATGTTTTATCTGGCAGAGGAGGAGTTGTAGTGTCTTGTAGTATAGGAGGTGGGGTATCTACAACTAGAGTACTCTATAAATAAGATGGAGGAAAATGTACTAATATAGGGGAAATCTAGTGGATTGATATGTGCATATAATGGTGGATAATGTTATGGTGGTTCAATGTATAGAGTAGTAGTTTCAAATCTAATATATGGTGGTAATGGGTAATAATAATGTATAGGGGGTCTGAGTTGTACCATCATGTGTGGATGTGGGTGGAGAAAGGTCTTGAAAAGTCCCCCCGTAATAGGGAAATGTAAATAAGGAGATGGATTCATTAGAGGATGGCCTCTTAGTGGCAAAAGATGTATGGAAGGATGCTAAACTATATAATATGTCATGGTAGTACACCTTACAGGCGTCTACACCATAAAATATATCATATCAGTGCCCCGTAACATACTCTCCGACTATGTAAGATAATATATTCATCTACTCAATAATGTTACCTAACATAAAATGGATGATAAAATATTAAAAAATAATAAAACCTAAATAATATAAAAGTATATAATTTAAAACCATAAAAACAAATCACATAAATTTATAATATGAAAAAATTCTATGGAATGTTGAGAATTAATAAAATATCAAGTATCATTCATTGAAAATTTTAATATAATTATTTCCAAAATGTGGCTTATGTATTGGGATGATTACTATTCAAATTTAAATGAATATAATTCCATAAGACAATATGGATGATAAAACAATGTTCTTATTTGTAACATATATGAATAAAGTAGGCACCACTAACATTTTAACAACCTGTGATTTTAATAGAACATTTTGTTCACTAGCATATTAGCAATGAAAAACCTTGATTAAACAAAAAAATTATATTTCATTAAATATAACCTCTTTAATAATGTTTCCTACAAACAATACTATGTTTAGGAGAACCTCATTATACTATTAAAATATTTTTATTTACAATGAATATTATAACCAAGCTATTAAATTGATGGCTATAAAGAGGAATAAGTATATTATGAAAATAATATGATTTAAACATGTATAAAATAATTTAAATGGTTATTTATAGATTATAAATAAAATTAGAATCATTTTAATGAAAAGGAAATGTTTCCAGCAAAAAATTATTTCCCAAAATACCATCTCTTTGCACTTTACGCACATATATTAAAATTAATTATTATATGTTTTATAAAATTTATAAAAAAAATGAACTAAATTTTTGAAATAATTATCCAAAAATTATATTATAGTAAATTTTTTAGTATCTTCAAAATAGATTTATTTTTTAATGAATAGTGAAAATAATAGTTTTATTTAAAAACTACATTTTCATTTAAAGAATTGAATAGTTAAATTTGGATATAAAATTGATATAAAATTAAAAATAGTTAAATTATATAATAATAAATACAATTTAACTCATTTGATTAAAATTAATTTTTATTTTTCATAACACAACATTCTATACTTATGAGAATTATCTCTTTGGAAAACCAATTTTTCATCACCTCTACGAGTTTAATTTTAAAATAATTTTTCTAATATAGTGAATGGAATTTTGAAAAATCAATTCCATATTTTGAATCATAATAATTAATATTATAAAATAATTTCTACATAATTTTTTTTCATAAGGAATAGTAAAATAATTAATCATTAATTACCATGGTTATGGTAAAAACAGGTTTTCTAATAGGTTAAACTAAAATGATAAGGGATAAAATAACCATAATACATGTATAAATTATTTTTACTAGACATATTTGGACACTTATTAACTTAGTCACTCTTTTTATTTTCTTTTTGAAAATTGTCCATGAAATTGGCCTATATAACAATTAATGTAATGAAAAAGACTAAATGTGACCCTCTTCCTTTGGAATTTCAATTGTGGGATCACAGAGGGACAAAACAATATGTGAATAAATATTTATATTCATATTGAGAATAATGAAATTTATTTTATGGGGCTATTTTATTTTATATTTTTATTAATCATCTAATTACTTCAAATTATTAAGTAATGCCAACACAAAAATTATTTAATTAATAGAAAAGTAAAATAAATTATACTTTCAATATTAAAAGGAAAATAAATTGAATTAATTATTATATTCCATGAGTTTTTAGATAAATATAACATGATATATATATATATATATTTTAATATAATATATTCAAATTCTACCTTTTTTGATGTTTAATTAACATTAAATGAATAGTGTCAAAATTGATGTTATTGTTCCTTTATAATAAATAATATTTTATTAAATGATTTAAAATTTCAAAAAACCTATAATATACCAATTTATTGTAATATTTATAAAAATATCAACCATATTTCATTCATGGACCAATAGTCCTTTAAAAATTATTATATTGCCCCTAAATAGTGAAAACATTCTTACCAAGTTAAATGGTAAAATAGAGGGTTGTGTGTTACATGAACACGTGTTAAAATTACCCTTCCACATGCATATTTTTTATTTTTAAAATTGTAATACATATTTTCAACAAGTTAGTACCAATTATATAATTAAGATCACTAATTTATAGTCTTAAATGGTAAATTATATAGGTAAAAGGACTTGTTACAATAGTAAAAATGAAAATGGTAAAAGTTAGGAAACATACAAATTAAGGAAAAACAAATTAAAACATGATTTTTTTAGGCTGGGATTGACCATATATTCCTTCCACTCATTTAATTAATTATTTATTAGGTACTTGGGGTGAGAGTGACTTCCCATTATTTAATAGTTTTGGGTATTTATAAAAATGTCACCGCTCCTCAATTATAAAAAGGATCCTCCTTTGTAACATCCCCAAATGATACAGGGCTAAATGACTAAATGATTTGACTCATGTCAACAAGGTGCACCTTCCTTTTCGGGAGCCTATCTGATTAGAACTCCACAGTTAAACATGCTTGGCCTAGAGTAGTGATCAAGATGGGTGACCTTCTAGAAAGCTTCCCTAGGTGTGTGTGAGTGAGGACAAAGTACACTGGAAAGGACAAATGTTGGTGTGTGGGGGACTATCATTAGTCAGACTACCCTTTCGAGCATGTGGGTGGACCCTGGGGTGGGCCCCACATGTCTTCATGGCAACCGGTGCTACCTGGTAGGCCAGGACCTGACAGCCATGTTAAGTCGGGGTGTCTGTGCTATCACCGGGGCCCGGTTGTCACATTTGGTATCAGAGGAAGAACCCAGCCTTAAGTGGGGTGCACTGCCAGGGTTGAGATGTAGGGCCCACAACAGGGGTGTTGTGCTCTAAAGGGGGGGTGATTGTAACATCCCCAAATTATATAGGGTTAAATGACTAAATGATATGACTCATGTCAACAAGGTTCACCTTCCTTTTCGAGAGCCTATCTGATTAGAACTCCACAGTTAAGCGTTCTTGGCCCGGAGTAGTGATCAGGATGGGTGACCTACTTGGATGTTTTCCAGGGTTTGTGTGAGTGAGGACAAAGCACACTATAAAGGACAAGTGTTGGCGTGTGGGGACTATCATTAGTCAGATGACCCTTTCGGGCGTGTGGGTGGACCCTGGGGTGGGCCCCACATGTCCTCGAGGCAACTACTTCTACCTGGTCGACCAGGACCTGACAGCCATGTTAAGGCGGGGTGTCTGTGCTGTCACCGGGGCCCGGTTGTCACATTTGGTATCAGAGGAGGAACCCAGCCTTAAGTGCGGTGCACTGCCTGGGTTAAGATGTGGGGCCCACAACGAGGGTGTTGTGCTCTAAATGGGGGGTGACTGTAACATCCTCAATTGATAGAGGGTTAAATGACTAAATGATATGACTCATGTCAACTAGGTGCACCTTCCTTTTCGAGAGCATATCTGATTAGAACTCCACAGTTAAGCGTGCTTGGCCTGGAGTAGTGATCAGGATGGGTGACCTTCTAGGAAGTTTCCCAGATGACCTTTTCGGGCATGTGGGTGGACCCTGGGGTGGGCCCCACCTATCCTCAGGGCAACTGGTGCTACCTGGTAGGCCAGGACCCGAAATTCAGGTTAAGGTGGGGTGTCTGTTTTGTCACTGGGGCCCAGTTTTCACATTTGGTATCAGAGGAGGAACCCAGCCTTAAGTGCGGTGCACTGCCTGGGTTGAGATGTATGGCCCACAACGAGGGCGTTGTGCTCTAAAGGGGGGAGTGATTGTAACATCCCCAAATGATACAGGGTTAAATGACTAAATGATATGACTCATGTCAACAAGGTGCACCTTCCTTTTTGGGAGCCTATCTGATTAGAACTCCACACTTAAGCGTGCTTGGCCTGGAGTAGTGATCAGGATGGGTAACCTTGTGGGAAGTTTCCCAGGATGTGTGTGAGTGAGGACAAAGAACACTAAAAAGGACAAGTGTTGGTGTGTGGGAACTATCATAAGTCAGATGACCCTTTCGGGCATCTGGGTGGACCCTGGGGTGGGGCCCACTTATCTGATGGGCAACTGGTGCTACCTGGTAGGCCAGGACCCAATAGCCATGTTAAGGCGGGGTGTCTGTGCTATCACAGGGGCCCGGTTTTCACATTTGGTAACAGAGGAGGAACCCAGCCTTAAGTGAGGTGCACTGCCTGGGTTGAGATGTTGGGCCCACGACGAGGGCGTTGTGCTATAAAGGGGGGGGGGGGTTGTAACATCCCCAAATGATACAGGGTTAAATAACTAAATGATATGACTTGTCTTAACAAGGTGTACCTTCCTTTTCGGGATTCTATTTGATTAGAAATCCACAGTTAAGCGTGCATGGCCTGAAGTTTTCCCAGTGAGTGTGTGAGTGAGGAAAAAGCACACTGGTGCTACCTGGTAGGCCAGGACCCGACAGCCATGTTAAGACGGGGTGTCTGTGCTGTCATCGGGGCCCGGTTGTCACATTTGGTATCAGAGGAGGAACCCAGCCTTAAGTGTGATGCACTGCCTGGGTTGAGATGTTGGGACCACAACGGGGGAGTTGTGCTCTAAAGGGGGGGTGGTTGTAACATCCCCAAATGATACAGGGTTAAATAACTAAATGATATGACTTGTCTCAACAAGGTGCACCTTCCTTTTCGGGAGTCTATTTGATTAGAACTCCATAGTTAAGCGTGCATGGCCTGGAGTAGTGATCAGGATGGGTGAATTTCTGGGATGTTTTCCCAGTGAGTGTGTGAGTGAGGACAAAGCACACTGGAGCTACCTGGTAGGCCAGGACCCGACAGCCATGTTAAGGCGGGGTGTCTGTGCTGTCATCGGGGCCCAGTTGTCACATTTGGTATCAGAGGAGGAACCCAGCCTTAAGTGTGATTCACTGCCTGGGTTGATATGTAGGCCCCACAATGAGGGCGTTGTGCTCTAAAGGGGGGGGGGGGGTGATTGTAACATCCCCAAATGATACAGGGTTAAATGACTAAATGATATGACTCATCTCAACAAGGTGCACCTTCTTTTTCATGAGCCTATTTGTTTAGAACTCCACAGTTAAGCGTGCTTGGCCCGGAGTCGTGATCAGGATAGGTCAATTTCTGGGAAGTTTCCCAGGGTGTGTGTGAGTGAGGAAAATGCACACTGTTGCTACCTGGTAGGCCAAGAACTGACAGCCATGTTATGGAGGGGTGTCTGTGATGTCACTGGGGCCCAGTTGCCACATTTGGTATCAGAGGAAGAAATCACCCTTAAGTGTGGTGCACTGCCTGGGATGAGATGTAGGGCCCACAACGAGGGCGTTGTGCTCTAAAGGGGGGGGTGATTGTAACATCCCCAAATGATACAGGGTTAAATGACTAAATGATATGACTCATCTCAACAAGGTGCACCTTCTTTTTCGGGAGCCTATTTGATTAGAACTCCACTGTTAAGCGTGCTTGGCCCAGAGTAGTGATCAGGATGGGTGACTTTCTGGAAAGTTTCCCAGGGTGTGTGTGAGTGAGGACAATGCACACTGGTGCTACCTGGTAGGCCAAGAACCGACAGCCATGTTATGGCGGGGGTGTCTGTGCTGTCACCGGGGCCCGGTTGTCACATTTGGTATCAGAGGAAGAACTCAGCCTTAAGTGCGGTGCACTGCCTGGGATGAGATGTAGGTCCCACAACGAGGGTGTTGTTCTCTAAAGGGGGGTGAGTGTAACATCCCAAAATGATACAGGGTTAAATGACTAAATGATATGACTCATCTCAACAAGGTGCACCTTCCTTTTTTGGGAGTCTATCTGATTAGAGCTCCACAGTTAAGCATGCTTGGCCTGGAGTAGTGATTAGGATGGGTGCCTTTCTGGGAAGATTCCAAGGGTGAGTGTGAGTATGGAAAAAGAACACGGGTGTTACCAGGTAGGCCCGAAACGGACAGCCATGTTAAGATGGGGTGTCTGTGCTGTCATTGGGGTCCGGTTGTCACATTTGGTATCAGAGGAGGAACTCAGCCTTAAGTGCAGTGCACTGCCTGGGTTGAGATGTAGGGCCTACAATGAGTGTGTTGTGATCTAAAGGGGGGTGATTGTAACATCCCCAAATGATACATGGTTAAATGATTAAATGATATGACTCATCTCAACAAGGTGCACCTTCCTTTTCGAAAGTCTATCTGATTTGAAC
The DNA here is from genome assembly GCA_963277665.1 of Viscum album. Taxonomy (NCBI): domain Eukaryota; kingdom Viridiplantae; phylum Streptophyta; class Magnoliopsida; order Santalales; family Viscaceae; genus Viscum; species Viscum album. The sequence goes on along the minus strand of OY728141.1, from coordinate 1,415,624,162 downwards.
TCCACAGTTAAGCATGCATGGCCTGGAGTAGTGATCAGGATTGGTGACTTTCTGGGAAGTTTCCCAGGGTGTGTGTGAGTGAGGAAAAAGAACATTGGTGCTACCTAGTAGGCCAGGACCCGACAGCCATGTTAAGGAGGGGTGTCCTGTGCTGTCACCGGGGCCCAGTTGTCAAATTTGGTATTAGAGGAGGAGCCCACCCTTAAGTGTGGTGCACTGTCTAGGTTGAGTTGTAGGGCCCAAAACGAGGGTGTTGTGCTCTAAGGGGGAGGGTGATTGTAACATCCCCAAATGATACAGGGTAAAATGACTAAATGATATGACTCATCTCAACAAGGTGCACCTTCCTTTTCAAGAGCCTATCTAATTAGAACTCCACAGTTAACCGTGATTGGCCTAGAATAGTGATCAGGATGAGTGACTTCTATGAAGTTTCTCAGGTTGTGTGTGAGTGAGGACAAAGAAAACTGGTGCTACCTGGTATTCCAGGAACCGACACCCATGTTAAGGTGGTGTGTCTGTGCTAGCACTGAGGCCCAGTTGTCACATTTGGTATCAGAGGAGGAACCCAGCCTTAAGTGCGTTGCACCACCTGGGTTGAGATGTAGGTCCCACAACGAGGGTGTTGTGCTCTAAAGGGGGGGTGATTGTAACATCCCCAAATGATATAGGGTTAAATGACCAAATGATATGACTTATATCAACAAGGTGCATCTTCCTTTTTGGGAGTCTATCTGATTAGAACTCCACAGTTAAGCGTGCTTGGACTGGAGTAGTTATCAGGATGGGTGACTTTTTGGAAGTTTCCCAAGGTGTGTGTGAGTGAGGACAAAGCACACTGGTGCTACCAGGTAGTCCAGGAACTGACAGCCATATTAAGCAGGGGTGTCTGTGCTGTCACCGGGGCTCGGTTGTCACATTTGGTATCAGAGGAGGAACCCAGCCTTATGTGCAGTGCACTTACTGGGTTGAGATGTAGGGCCCACAACGATGGCATTCTGCTCTAAAGGTAGGGTGATTGTAACATCCCCAAATGATATAGGGTTAAATGACTAAATGATATCACTCATGTCAACAAGGTACACCTTCCTTTTTGGGAGTCTATCTGATTAGAACTACATAGTTAAGCGTGCTTGGCCTGGAGTAGTGATCAGGTTGGGTGACCTTCTGGAACGTTTTCCAGGGTTTGTGTGAGTGTGTAGGAAGTACACTGGGTTGAGATATAGGGCCTATAACTAGGGAATTGTGCTCTAAAGGGGGGGGGGTTTAACATTCCCAAATGATATAGGGTTAAATGTATAAATGATATAACTCATTTCAACAAGGTGCACCTTCCTTTTCAGGAGCCTATCTGATTAGAACTCTACAGTTAAGCATGCTTGGCCTGGAGTAGTGATCAGGATGGATGACCTTCTGGGAAGTTTCCCAGGGTGTGTGTGAGTGAGGAAAAAGCACACTGAAAAGGACAAGTGTTGGCGTGTGAAGACTATCATTAGTCAGACGACCCTTTAGGGCATGTGGGTGGACCCTAGGGTGGACCCCACATGTCTGTGGGGCAACTGGTGCTACCTGGTAGGCCAGGACCAGACAACCATGTTAAGGCGGGGTGTCTGTGCTGTCACCGGGGCCCGGTTGTAACATTTGGTATCAGAGGACGAACCCAGCCTTAAGTGCGGTGCACTGCCTTGGTTGAGATGTAGGGCCCACAACGAGGGCATTGTGCTCTAAAGGGGGGGTGATTGTAACATCTCCAAATGATACAGGGTTAAATGACTAAATGATATCACTCATGTCAACAAAGTGCACCTTCCTTTTTGGAAGCCTATCTGATTAGAACTCCACCGTTAAGCGTGCTTAGCCTTGAGTAGTGATCAGTGTGGAGTAGTGATCAGGATGGGTTACCTTCTGAGATGTTTCCCAGGGTGTGTCTGAGTGAGGAAAAAGCACACTGGAAAAGACAAGTGTTGGCGTGTGGGGTCCACAACGAGGGTGTTGTGCTCTAAGGGGGAGTGATTGTAACATCCCCAAATGATACAGGGTTAAATGAATAAATGATATGACTCATGTCAACAAGGTGCACCTTCTTTTTCGGGAGCATATCTGATTAGAAATCCACAGTTAAGCGTGCTTGGCCTGGAGTAGTGATCAGGATGGGTGACCTTCTGGGAAGTTTCTCAGGGTGTGTGTGAGTGAGGACAAAGCACACTGGAAAGGACAAGTGTTGGCGTGTGGGGATTATCATTAGTCAGATGACCTTTTCGGGCATGTGGGTGGACCCTGGGGTGGGCCCCACATGTCTGCGGGTTGTTTGTACTGTCACCGGGGCCCGGTTGTCACATTTGGTATCAGAGGAGGAACCCGGCCTTAAGTGCGGTGCACTGCTTGGGTTGAGATGTGGGGCCCACAACGAGGGCATTGTGCTCTAAATGGGGGGGGGTGATTGTAACATCTACAAATGATACAGGGTTAAATGACTAAATGATATCACTCATGTCAACAAGGTGCACCTTCCTTTTTGGGAGCCTATCTGATTAGAACTCCACTGTTAAGCGTGCTTGGCCTGGAGTAGTGATCAGTATGGAGTAGTGATCAGGATGGGTTACCTTCTGAGAAGTTTCCTAGGGTGTGTGTGAGTGAGGACAAAGCACACTGGAAAGGACAAGTGTTGGCGTGTGGGGTCCACAACGAGGGTGTTGTGCTCTAAAGGGGGGGGGGTGATTGTAACATCCCCAAATGATATAGGGTTAAATGACTAAATGATATGAATCATGTCAACAAGGTGCACCTTCTTTTTCGGGAGCATATCTGATTAGAACACCATAGTTAAGCATGTTTGGCCTGGAGTAGTGATCAGGATGGGCGTCCTTCGGGGAAGTTTTTTCAGGATGTGTGTGAGTGAGGACAAAGCACACTGGTAAGGACAAGTGTTGGCATGTGGGGACTATCATAAGTGAGATGACCCTTTCAGGCATGTTGGTGGACCCTGGGGTGGGCCCCACATGTCTGCGGGGTGTTTGTGCTGTCACCGAGGCCTGGTTGTCGCATTTGGTATCAGAGGAGGAACCCAGCCTTAAGTGTGGTGCACTTCCTGGGTTGAGATGTAGGGCCCACAACAAGGGCATTGTGCTCTATAGGGGGGTGATTGTAACATCTCCAAATGATACAGGGTTAAATGACTAAATGATATCACTCTTGTCAACAAGGTGCACCTTCCTTTTCGGGAGCCTATCTGATTAGAACTCCACAGTTAAGCGTGCATTGCCTGGAGTAGTGATCAGTTTGGGGTAGTGATCAGGATGGGTTACCTTCTGAGATGTTTCCCAGGGTGTGTGTGAGTGAGGACAAAGCACACTGCAAAGGACAAGTGTTGGCGTGTGGGGTCTACAACGAGGGCGTTGTGCTCTAAAGGGGGGGGGGGTGATTGTAACATACCCAAATGATAGAGGGTTAAATGAAGAAATGATATGACTCATGTCAACAAGGTGCACCTTCTTTTTCGGGAGCATATCTGAATAGAACTCCACAGTTAAGCGTGCTTGGCCTGGAGTAGTGATCAGGATGGGCGATCTTCTAGAAATTCTCAGGGTGTGTGTGAGTGAGGACAAATCACACTGGAAAGGAAAAGTGTTGGCGTGTGGGGGTTATCATTAGTCATATGACCCTTTAGGGCATGTGGGTGGACCCTCGAGTGGGACCCACGTGTCTACGGGGCAACTGGTGCTACCTGGTAGGCCAGGACCCAACAACCATGTTAAGGCGGGGTGTCTGTGCTGTCACCGGGGCCCGGTTGTCACATCCTCCCCTCAGTTATTCCCAACTCATATCCCATCTAGCTCAACCAATGACTACCAAAATACCTATATAAAATCCTTATTAATTTTTTATAGGTAATTATTTTCCCAACATACAATCCCTAGAAACCTTAATAATATATCTAAACGAGGATTATCTAAGATAAAGTAATTATCTTCACTGAGAACATTCTATAACTACCCTAAATTATGATCTCATAATTATAAAATAATGACAGAAATATAAAAATAATATCATATTTTACTATGTTAATATATTTACCAACATTTATATATGGTTCCATCAAGTGGAAAATGTAACTTTTGATCATGTGTATGGCGTACTACTGTCTCACGAACTGATATAGTTTTTTTTCATCACCACCTCTCATGAATGGAAATAATTTAACTCCCGAACCTAGTTACCCAGATTTATTGCATTATTAAAAAACATTTTCATGATACCTAGAGATTAATTCTTAAAAAACTAATTATTTTAGTATCCTTAGATGTACTAGATACATACATAAGTTTTACATTACATTATGAAATAAAAAAACATTGTGTCCCCTTTTGAACACACTAATATCCCTTATCCAATCCTTACTTTTCAATCCTAATACTCTTCTTCACATCCTGGGAAAAAGAAAACATAAGAAAGGGGCTCAGATTCCCAGTATTTATAACAATATAACAAAAACTATCATAAGAAAAGTATAAACATTTAAGGAAATGTGTAAGACTAAAACACAAGACTTTTAAACATAAACTCTAGCATTAAATGGAATTGATAAATCAAATAATGAAATTTACTTATTCACATGGTTATAATACTGATCGACTAATCACATGTAATATATAAGGCCTCAGCCTTAAACCTCACTTAATATTTAATTAAATGAATAATTCACATTGAGGATCTTTTCTGGTTTAGATTTTTAGAGAATTAGATCATAACTATTACATCTCAAAAGATTATAAAGTAGAAACTTCCACATAGTTTCCTTTTTTTTACAAAACATGAACTCTTGAAAAAAAAGTCATGTCTTGTTCCATTTTTAAGACAACATGACTTTTCCTTGATCCCATCCTTGACCCTATTCCACATTATGTCATGTAAAATACATTTCAAAAAAACATGGGATGTGCATAAAAAACTCAGTAAGGGATACACAAAGAAGGAAAACTGTTAGTTTTTCAAAACAACAAGTAAACCATGTATACTTTATCAAAGTAATACTTTTCACCTTTGTGAATTAGTAAAAACTCTTCACTGAATAAAATATCATTACATACCCTTTTGTAACCAAAAGATTACCTTAAAACCCATATAAAGAACACAGAACATATAAAGGAAACTTGGTACAAAAACATACTTAATTGGAATAACCATACGGTCGACTTCCACACATATCACTTAATAGAATAGCCATACGGCCGACTTACATACCCAATGCATTGGAGGTTATAATGTAACCACCCGTCCTGGTATTCACAACACCACCCATCATATGTTTTATCACGTAACCACCCATCAAATGTCCACGTACCATTATAAAATCATAAGACATAAAACAAAAATAATTGAAGGAAAACATTTCCATATTTCGATCACAATAAATCACTTAAATATTTTGACATAACAAATCCATTATAAAAACCATTTTCAACACCAAAATAAAAGAAAAGTAAAACATGGTATTTATTTTTTATTTAAAAAAATGTTATGGCTTGTAGAGGAATCTGAAACTCAAATAATGGTCACGACGGCAGAGAAGCCGTTGTCGCCGCATACGTACGACAAAAAGACATTACCTTTTGTCGTTTAGTAAAAACGCTTCGTATAAAAAGATTCCTTTTGAATAAAAGTAAAATTAAAAGAGGTTTATACACCGTATAAATGAATGTTGTGTATAAAACAAAATATGCCTCAATGAAAGGAGATTGAGACGAGTTCCCTTACCTCGTGTCTGACGTGACTTGATTGCTCTTTAATCTCCTGAATAATTAACTGAAGTTAATTTATAATTTCTTAAGAACCTTTTTCAAGCTTATTGTTCCTTTTATATCACTTATGGTCATGTTATAAATATTATGTAATCATTTAAGTTAATAATGTTTGTTTTTTTCGATATTTGGTTCTTAAGTCGAAAGTTGACTTCTTAAAATTATATGGTGTTCATGTGGTCAAAGGTTCATTATATCTAGAATGATATTCATTATTTGGATATCATATATATCATATATATCAAGCATATACATGTATTTATAATAGTATATAACATTTATAGGTAATAAATGAAATGCACCGTTCATGGAGACGGTAAGCCGTACGTACGCATGAACGCTACTTTCATTTCTATTTCATATTTAATGGAGTGAAATCATAATTATATAAAGTTATATTATAATTTCAGTATAATATCATATATATTAACTCCATCCTTTATACGCCACACGTATGGCATTAACGAGTCAAATTACTTTGAGGGGGCGGTAGTCCGCACTTCCTAAAATGAAATTATCGTGTTTACCCATAATGGAAACTATAAAGTTATATAAACAATGAAAAATACAGAAGAATAAAGAAAACATAAACATAATATATATAATATATAAATAGAGTGACATCTTAATGGCCACCATTAAAAGTGTTAAAAGAAGATTGAACAATCATCGTTTCGTGTGGCAGAAATTTGACAATCACAAGAAACAGTGTGTTATTTAACCATTAGACGGAGGTGTGTGTAAGTTTATCTCGAATCCATATCATAAAAAAATTCCTAGTATATTGAATAAATGGTTGTTGTTACAAAAGAAAGTAATAAAAAGAGTTTAGAGGGTTGGAGAAGCAAAATAAAACAAAAGAACACAAGTGAATACATTACCTTAAAATCAGGTAACTCTTCTTGGTTTGAACCCAAAGGGTTCCTTGAAGAGCTTTCATCCCAAGGTAAGGATTCTAAGATGAGGAGAGGGATGTGTAGAGATAAAATGTGTAGTTTTTGGCAGATCCAAAGGCTTGAGAGGTGTGGGTAAGGAGGTAGAGGTGGAGGCCTTTTATAAGATGGAGGAGGGGGACTCTTTGAATGTCAAGAAATGTTACTTTATATTAAAATGAGTTTCAGATTTTGAAGGTCCCACATTGATTTATTTCTAGGAAAAGGTGATAAGAGTTCAAAATCCACCCATCCAATAGGTTTTTGACAAGTTTAGGTCTTAGATTTTAGATTATCTTTTCATTTTATTTAAATCGTTAAATAATGAGGTAATCGATGCATCATCATGGTGTCATAAATAATTTAATTTATTTAATGTCTAAAAATTATAAAAAAATATCATGATGTTGGAAGTATTTTTAGCTTTTCAATGAAAATTTATAGTCAAAATTATGACTGTTATAACCCCATGTAAAAATTGTTTTATCAAAACAATAAATGTTTGTGACATTTTTATTTTAACTTTAAATAAAAAGTTATTAATGTCATTTTCCTACCAAAGTGGCTCCATGGGGTCCCCATGTTGACCCATGGATTGTCTTAGTCGTCCATGACACATAAAATAAGGGTAGGACATGTGTCTAGGTCATTTCATATTATTAAAACATTATTTTGTTCCTTAAATTACACTAATTACCTCTAATCGCGATTAATAAATTTAAAAGTTACTATTCACCAAAAATTATTTTAATCCCATTGAACCCCATTTTACATACTAATGACAACCATGTATGTCAGAAGTTTGAAAATCAAATCACAAAAGTGTTAAAGTTTCTTTTAAACGAAAAAATCAGTTTTTTAACTCCCACTTAGTGGTTTCAATATTCATCAAAAATTGATGTTTTTCAGAAAAATACCAAAAATTCACCCTAAGCTATATTTGATATTCTGAATTCAAAAATGATGTCAATTTTAAAAAATTAAAAACATATAAGTTTCATTAATTAATTTAATAATTAATTCCTACTATCAAAACAAATAGAGTGTTTTTAAGAAACAATATCTACTAAAAGATTGACACTAGTTCAAGTCCAATTTCAATGTGAAATTTATTCCAATGAACACCATTGGATTAAATGGTAAAAATATATTCTAATTTCTCATTAAAACCAATTCAAAAGGTAATATAATCATATAAATAAATTAGATTAAAAATAGGATTTGAATTAAAATACAACATTTTTCACTATTCATTAAAAAAAGGAACTTTATCGGAAAAATAACAAAAATTTACAGAAAGTAAAATTTGATGTCCCGATTTAAAATAAGAATTTTATTTGTTCCAATATAATGTATAATAGTGACCAAAACTATTTTTAAAGAGGGTTCGCCATCAAAAGGCGATAAATCGACCTTTTAGTGAATATTAGAGTATTTATGCTTAAAATTGAATTATTTTCTTATTTTAAGCCTTTATCTTTTGTAAAAACATTAAACGAACATATATAATCATATTTTAGTTATTTCTATTCATTCCATCCAATAAAATTGCTATGTGTTAACTACCATTTAAAATAATATTATTATATTACTAGTGTGCAACGTAAAATTTCAAAGAAACTCTTTGTTGCGTATCAGGTACGCTATCGAACATAGAAACCCCTTTAAAGTAAAATTAATATTTAATTAAAAAATATTAATAAATATGAAAATGTTTTATTCTTTATTTACCTGGGATGTAACATCATTCCCCCCTTTTGGGAATTACATCCTCGCAATTTTATTCACTTATCAAAATAAGTGGGGGTATTTATCCCTCATAGCATTTTCAGATTCCCATGTTTCCTCTTCAACGATATGGTTTTTCCACTAAACCATTACCTGGTGAATTACCTTATTCCGCAGCACTTTCTCTCTATGGTCAAGAATCTGGACTGGTTGTTCTTCATAAGAAAGATTCACTTCTATTTGAACTACCTCTGGACTCAAAACATGAGATGGATCTAGAATATACTTTCTCAACATCGAAACATTAAAAACATTGTGTACCTGATATAAACTCGGAGGTAATGCCAATCTGTATGCAACTGATCCAAATTTATCCAGAATTTCATATGGTCAAATGAACCTTGGACTCAGCTTTCCTTTCTTACCAAATCGCATCACACTTTTCCATTGGGAAACTTTGAGAAAAACATGATCACCTACCTCAAAATATAGATCCTTACTCCGGTTATCCACATAACTTTTCAATCTGCTCTGAGCTGTTCTCATGTGTTTTTGAATCAAATGAACTTTTTATGCCATCTCTTCTACCAATTATGGTTCCATCAGCTTCCTTTCACCTACTTCATCCCAAAAATTCGAAGTTCGACACTGCTTCCCATATAATGATTCAAACGGAGCCATCTATATACTGGAATGAAAAATTTATTATATGAATACTCAACCAAAGAAAGATGTTGGTCCCAACTTCCTTGCTAATCCATAGAGAATGCACGTAGCATGTCCTCCAAGGTCTGAATTGTTCGTTCTGACTTCCCATCTGATTGCGGATGAAAATCTATACTAAAATTTATTTCAGTACCCAACGACATTTGAAGGCATTTCCCAAAGTTATAAGTAAACCTGGGATCATGATCAGATACAATGGAGAGGGGAAACCTATGCAACCAGACTATCTCTTTAAGATACAATCGAGCAAGTTGATCTAGAGACAAGGTATCTCGAATAGGAAGGAAATGGGAAGATTTAGTCAATCGATCAACAATAACCCAGATTGCATTATTACCTCGATATGTCCTTGGTAATCCCATAAAAAAATCCATGGATATATTTTCCCATTTCCACTCTGGCACTGGTAATGACTGCAACATCCATTTCGGTAACTGTCGCTCTGCTTTAACCTGCTAACAAGTCAAACACTTCACAGTAAAATCAGCAATATCTCTTTTCATTTCATCCCACCAGTAATACTCCCGCAGATCTCTATATATCTTAGTACTGCTAGGATAAACTGAAAACAGCGAACTATGAGCCTCACATTACAACTAACCCTTCAATTGTGAATCATAAGGCACACATAATCTCTTCCCAAACCTCAGAACACAATCATTATCAATGTTAAACTCAGGCAACTTACCCTTCTGAACCAGCTCAGCCTTTTTCTGCAACTCACTATCTCGCTTCTGTGCTTTCTTAATCCTATCTGATAGAGAAGAATTCACTGATACCTATAAAAAAATAGAAGAACATCCTACAACAACAACTACTATTCCAAATTTCACCAAATCTTTAACCAAACAATCACATTCCAAATGTAACATTGTTAATGAAGCATTAATTTTTCGACTCAAAGCATCAGCCACATTATTTTCTTTTCCCGGATGGTAATGAATTATAAAATCGTAATCCTTGATTAATTCCAGCCATCTCCTCTGTATCTTTTTCAATTCGTTCTAAGTGAATATATGCCTTAAACGTTTCTTCTCAGTATATATTTCACACTTTACTCCATACAAATGATGCCTCCAAATTTTTAGAGTAAAAACCACAGCAGCTAATTCCAAATCATGTTTAGGGTAATTTACCTCATGAGTTTTCAACTGAGGTGAAGCATAAGAAATTACCTGATCATTCTGCATAAGGACACAACCAAGTCCTTTCAATGAAGCATCACTGTAGATTAAAAACTCACCATTCCTAGAAGGAAGTGCCAAAACTGGAGCATTCACCAATCTTCTTTTCAACTCCTGAAAAAAATCATCACATTATTTTGTCCAGATAAACTTAACACCCTTCTGAGTTAGCTTAGTCATTGGACTAGATATCCATGAAAATTTTTAAAAAAACCTTCGGTAGTAACCTGCCTAACCAAGAAAACTACGGATCTCAGTTACATTTGTGGGACTTGGCCATTCTTCAACAACTTTTGTTTTAGTAGGATCAACAGTTATGCCATTTTTTTTAAAAATGTGACCAAGGAAAGAAATTGGTTTCTACCAAAACTCAAACTTGCGGAATTTCCCATACAATTTCTTTTTTTCAAGGTTTTTAAAATAACCCTTAAATGACTTTCATGCTCCTCTTTACCTTTAGAAAACACCAAAATATCATCAATGAAAACAACCTCAAACTTAACCAAGAACTCATGGAAAATTCTATTCATAAGGTCCATGAATACAGCAGGTGCATTGGTTAACCCATAAGGCATAACTACAAAATCATAATGGCCATATCTAGTACGGAACGCAATCTTTGGAACGTCTGCTTATTTTACTTTCAACTGATGGTACCCCAACCTCAAGTCAATCTTCAATAAATAATGAGCTCCCTGGAGCTGATCAAACAAATCATCTATATGAGGCAAAGGATACCTGTTATTAATAGTAATGTTATTCAAGACTCTATAATCAATGAAAGGTCTCATTGAACCATCTTTATTTTTAACAAACAAGACATGATCACCCCAAGGTGATGTTCTAGGTCGAACGAAACCTTTATCTAATAACTCCTGCAATTACTTCTTTAACTCTAAAAGTTCAACTTGAGCCATTTGATAGGGGGGTTTTGAAATTGGCATAGAATTAGGAACTAAGTCAACAGTAAATTCAACTTCTCGATCATGAATAATACCAGGAAACTCATCAGTAAAAACATCAAGATACTCATTTACCACCGACACATCATTAATCTGAACAGTTCCTTTATTTTCAACAGCATGTTCAAGGTAACATTCATTTCCAACTTTTACAAGTTTCTCAACTTCCAGATATGTTATCAAAAGCTTGGGTTCATTCTTGTTCACAAACTGAAAATATTTCTGAAAAGAAACCATTTTAGCTCTGCAGTAAATCTTAGCATGATAAATAGAAAACTAATCCATGCCCAAAATAACATCAAACTCTACTAGAGGAAAAATAAGGTTTTCTAGTAGATTCTTTCGGCACACAAGGATAGGAAGGTTCTTATAATTTCTTTTTGTCTAAACGTTACCTCCGGGTGTTTTTACCATAATTTCATGATTCATATCTTGAGATGGAATTTCAAATTTACTATAAAACTTCTCAGAAATAAAAGAATTTGTAGACCCTGAATCAAACAGCACATTGGCATAATCTGAACAAACAAACAGTGCACTTGATAATACCTCATTTGATAGCCCAATATCTGCTGAAGTAGTTGCAAAGGATTTCACCACCCCTTTCTGCTTGTAGTATGGCTACTTTCCCTCCACTGAGTTCTTCATTAGACACTCGTTTGCATAATTACCCATTTTATTACACTTAAAACATCTTACCACTGGCTTTTCATTACCTTCTTGATCATCTTCCTTACAGTTATGAGCAATATGAAAAGACATACCACACAGAAAGCACTTTCCATACTTGGATAAACATTCTCCAGGATGCATTTTACCACCCTTCTCACAAGATGGATATTTGGTGTTCTTACCTCCTTTATTCTTTGATGAATTCTTCCCTTTTTCCTGCCAACTGGACCTCTTATTCTGTTGTTTGTCAAATAAAACCCGATCATCGGAAAACTATATTTCCACCTTCTCCACACATCAAACAAGTTTTTCATAACTTTTGAACTCACGAGAAGCTAAATCCCTTCGATACCTTGGCTTTAACCCTGAGTAAAAATGGTTGATTTTACTATCAAGATCTCGTATAAAATTAAGAGCATACCTTGCCAGTCGAGTTAACTTTTCTTTATAAGTAGGCACTAAGTCATATGACTGCCTCAATTCTAGGAATTATTTTTTCATCCAATGACGAACCACTTTAGGAAAATATTTATCAAGAAACATACATTTGAATTCGTCCCAGTTAAGATCATCAATCTCATGAATATCCTTAATATTTTTCACCATCGACCACCATTGATCAGCTTCACCTTCAAAACGGTAAATAGAAAGACTAACCTTTTGATGTTTTGAACACCCCATTACATCAAAAATCTTCTCCAGTGCTTTAATCCACCCTTCAGCTAACACAGGGTCAGATGATCCTCTGAATGATGGGGGATATTGCCTCATTAAATGTTCCACCACTAACATGTTCCTCTGCGGTTGATCTAGCTGATCTCGTGCATGAATACCACCACCATTTATAGCCTGAGTCAATTGTTCCATCACTGCAACAAACTATTCAGTTCCGATTCTGACCATCTCAAGTTACTGATTTGGAAGGTTGTCTTCCCCCTGATGTCTTCCCATCAAAGCTTCCTTGTTTCCTCTGCGGAAAACCATTCTGAACACTGAAATATCTTAGGCTAGGCATCATGGTAATCTTTAAATGCTATATCATTTCAATCGTACCATAAATTAACTTATAATTTAACAATTTTCTAACTCCCAAAGTTGTCTAAACCGACCTCTGATACCAACTATAAGGCCACAGCCTAAAACATTACTTAATCTTGAGATATATCAAGAATACACATTGAGGATCTTTTTAGGTTTAGAGTTTTAGAGAAATAGATCATAAAACATGCATTACATTACACATTTAAACAAAGTGGTTACCTAAAAGATAGTATTCATTTTTTCCATCAACGGAACCATATTTAAAATAAACATGGATTATTTCTTGACACTTTGTTGACACTATCATCATATCATTTACCTTTCTCTTTTCCTATGAAATACATTTCAAAAACTTAGGCTGAGCATAAAAAGCTCAGTAAGGGATACACAAAGAAGGAAAACTGTTAGTTTTTCAAAACAACAAGTGAACCATGTATACTTTATCAAAGTAAAAATTTTCACCTTTATGAAGTAGTAAAAAATCTTCACTGAATAAAAGATCATTACTTACCCTTTTGTAACAAAAATAGTACCATCAAACCCATATAAAGAACACATAACATATAAAGGTAACTTGTGACATAAACATACTTAAATGGAATAATCATACGGTCGACTTCCACACATATCACTTAATGGAATAGCCATACGGCTGACTTCTATACCTAATGAATTGGAGGTTATAATGTAACCACCCATCCTGGTATTCACGGCACCACCCGTCATATGGTTATCACGTAACCACCCATCAAATGTCCAAGTACCATTATAAAATCATAAGACATAAAACAAAAATAATGGAAGGAAAAAATTTACATATTTCGATCACAATAAATCACATAAATATATTGACATAAAAAATCCATTATAAAAACCATTTTCAATACCAAAATAAAATAAAAGTAAAACTTGCTATTTATTTTTCATTAAAAAAAACATAATGTCTTGTAGAGGAATCTGAAACTCAAATAATGGTCATGACGGCGGAGAAGTAGTTGTCGCCACATACGTGTGACAAAAAGACATTCCCTTTTTTCGTTTAGTAAAAATGATTCGTATAAAAATATTCCTTTTGAATAAAAGTAAAATTGAAAGAGGATTATACACCGTATAAAGGAATGTTGTGTATAAAACAAAATATTCCTCAATGAAAGGAGATTGAGATGAGGTCCCTTACCTCGTGTCCGACGTGACTCGATTGCTCTTTAATCTCTGGAATAATAAAATAAAGTTAATTTCTACTTGCTTAAGAACCTTTTTCAGGATTATTATTCCTTTTATATCACTTATTTTCATGTTATAAACATTATTTAATCATTTATGTTAATAATGTTTGTTTTGACGATATTTGGTTCTTAAGTCGAAAGTGGAATTCTTACAATTACATGTTGTTCATGTGGTCAAAGGTTCATTATATCCAGAATGATATTCATGATTTTGATATAATATATATCATATATATCCATCATATACATGTATTTATAATAGTATATAACATTTAGTGGTAAGAAATGAAATGCACCGTTCATGGAGACGGTAAGTCGTACGTACGCATGAACGCTACTTTCATTTCTATTTAATATTTAATGGAGTGAAATCATTATGATATAAAGGTATATTATAATTTAAGTATAATATAATATATATTAACTCCATCCTTTATATGTCCCATGTATGGCATTAACGAGTCAAATCATTTTAAGGGGGTGGTAGTCCGCACATCCTAAAATTAAATTATCGTGTTTACCTATAACAGAAACCATAAAGGTATACCAAAAATGAAAAATAAATAAGAATAAAGAAAACATAATCATAATATATATCATATATAAATAGAGGGACATCTTAACGGCCACCATTAAAGGTGTTAAAAGAATATTGAACAATCATCGTTTGTTGAGGCAGAAATTCACCACCCACAGAAACAGTATGTTCTTTAAACATTAGACGGAGGTGTGTGTAAGTATAGCTCGAATACTTCTCATATAAACATACTAGTATATTTAAGATAATTGTTTTGTTAAAAAACAAAAAGGAATAAAAATAGTTTAGAGGGTTGGAGAAGTAAAATAAAACAAAAGAACACAAGTGAAGACATTACATTAAAATTGGGTAACTCTTCTTGGTATGGACCCAATGGGTTCGTTGAAGAGATTTCTTCCCAAGGTAAGGCTTCTAGGATGACGAGAGGGATTTGGAGAGGTAAAATGAGTAGAGAATGATAGAACCAAAGGCTTGAGAGGTGTGGGTAAAGAGGTATAGGTGGGGGCCTTTTATAAGAGGGGGTAGGTGCAGTCTTGGAAAGTCAAGAAATGTTACATTATATTAAAATGTGTTTCGGATTTTAAGTTCCCACATTGATTTATTTTTAGAATAAGGTGATAAGAGTTCTAAATTCACCCTTCCAAAAGGATTTTGACAATTTCAGGTCTTATATTTTACATTATCTTTTCATTTTATTTAAATCATTAAATTGTGAGGTAATCGCTGCATCATCATGGTGTCATAAATAATTTAATTTATTTAATGTCTAAAATTTTTAAATAAAATATCATGATTTAGTAAATCTTTTTAGATTTCCAATTAATATTTATAGTCAAAATTATGACTTATATAACCCCATGTTAAATGTTTTTTAGCAAAAAAATACATGTTTGTGACATTTTTATTTTATCTTTAAATAAAAAGTTATTAATGTCGTTTTCCAACCAAAGTGGCTCCATGGGGTCCCCAAGTTGACCCATTGATTTTCTTGGTCGAATATTACACATTAAATAAGGGTAGGACTTGTGTATAGGTCATTTCATATTATTAAAACATTATTTTGTTCCTTAAATTACACTAATTACCTCTAATCGCTATTAATAAACTTATAAATTACTATTCACCAAACATTATTTTAATCCTATTGAACCACATTATACTTCTTAATGACAACCATGTATGTCGGAAATTTCAAAAATCAAATCACAGAAGTGGTAAAGTTTCATTTAAATGAAAAAAATCAGTTTTTAACTCCCATGTAGTGGTTTCACTATTCATCAAAAATTGATGTTTTTCAGAAAAATACAAAAAATTCACCCTAAGATATATTTGATATTCCGAATTAAAAAATGATGTCTATTTTAAAAAATTCAAAACATATAAGTTTCATTAAATAATTTAAAGATTAATTCCCGCTGTCAAAACAAATAGCGTGTTTTTAAGAAACAGTATCTTTTAAAAGATTGACAATAGTTTAAGTCCAATTTCAATGTGAAATTAATTTCAATGAACTCCATTGGATTAAATGGTAAAAATACATTCTAATTTAACTTTAAAACAAATTCAAAAGATAATCTAGTCATATAAATTAATTAGATTAAATGGAGTCTTTGAATTAAAATACAACATCTTTCACTATTCATTAAAAAAATGAACTTTATTCAAAAAATAACAAAAATTTACTCAAAGTAAATTTTGATGTCCCGATTCTAAATAAGAATTTTATTTGGTCCAATATAATGTATAAGAGTGACCAAAACTATTTTTAAAGAGGTTTCTGTATCAAAAGGTGATAAATTGACCTTTTAGTGAATATTAGAGTATTTATGCTTAAAATTGAATTATTTTCTTATTTTAAGCCTTTATATTTGGTAAAGAAATAAAAGAACATATATAATCATATTTTAGTTATTTATATCCATTCCTTCCAATAAAACGTCTATGTTTTAACTACCATTTAAAATAATATTATTATATTACTAGTGTGCAACGTAAGATTTCAAAGAAACTCTTTGTTGCGTATCGGGTATGCTATCTAACATAGGAACCCCTTTAATGTAAAATTAATATTTAATTCACAAATATTAATATATATGAAAATGTTTTATTATTTATTTACCTAGGATGTTACATAATATCAATATATAATTTCATCATGATGGAATGCATAATGTTGGACACCTTAACCACAATGTCAAGGCCCCGTGCCAGGACCCTAAATATAAATTTTGTCAAGACCTGATGCCAAGACACTAGTTTGTCTTATGAGAGCTACTAATGTATTGAGGGGATATATAGGGCCCCACACATTACTTACTAAGTATAATTCATTCCTCACAGGAAAAGGGTGAAACATAATCTAAACAATCACATTAAAACTAGCATATAAAATGTCAATACTTTAACCACAAACCATGAATGGTATATAAATAGCACATCCACAGTAAAAAATAACTCATTCAATTCAGTATAGAATATTGTATTATAAAAAATCCACATCAATCAAGAATAAATTCAAATGAAGGATATTAACATAGATGAAATAATCAGTAAAACTATCTGAGAGAAATATACCCTTTTCAAGAAAACATTTAAAAGGCGCACTATTTATCAAAGAAGTCATTTGAAAGAGCTGGTTGAAAAAAAATTTCCCATACCACTTTGAAACAATGTAAATTAATTTTAATTTCAAAACATTCTTATTCATAGAAATAAATCCTTAAAACCATTTTTAAAACATGTACATTAATGACAAAGATTTATAAAAATAAATCATTAAAACCTTTAAATAATATTTTATTTAATGAGTTTTTTACCAAATGAGATATGCTTGAATAAAAATAATTGAGGAATAAAATTAATCAAAACATTAGAATTTCATGAAAATAAAGGCATTCGTGATATAATATGTCTAAGGATAGTATATACACCATATAAAAGTGAATTGGCCTATAACATCAAAGAAGTTTCAATGGAATGTAAATTGAGACAAAATACCTTATAAAGAACGTATCTTTAGATTAAGGACATATCAATGAAATAATTATGTGTGAAAAATATAAATACACTATATATGATTTGATATTTAGTGTATAAAATTCAGTGTATATTCACACATATTCTTGTAAAAACAAAACCAATGACATGAATGTTTAACTCAATGAATGCTAATTGATTTAAGATTACCCTTACCAACATCATATCAATGAGTTGAGAATTAATAAATGGTGTGATTATGTGCATAAAATTTATATCCATACAAAGGGTAGTGTAAATTACTACTGAAATAATTAAATAGTGATTTCACACATAATATTGGAGAAAAATAATCGATAAAGAATGCGTATAACCCAACGAGAAGAATTCGAAATTTGAAATTACCTTATCGATTTGGTATGTTATGAAATATTAATCCCCTGAAAGAATTATAATACAAAGAATATGTAAATAAAAATAAATTAAATTATATTACACGCAGAATACAATCATGGGAAGTACATACACCACACAAAAGGCAATAGTGGAAAATATAGCCTGAATCTCAAGGGAATAAAAAGTGAGATGAAAACCCCTTACCTTGTACATTTCCTAGTCAAGGGTAAATTAAAATACTTTATAATGGTTAAATCATTATTATTAAATTATACAAGTACCACATACATAAATATTATATCATGTATTATCCTCTAATATTGTTTTGCTAATAATATTTTAGTAGTATCATTGTTTCATGTGTTAACAAATTCATTTTCCTTTATATGTTTTGTTATGTAAGTCATATTTCTTGTGGATAGGATGTATTTGATTCACATACATAATGAAATTAATTTCTTAAACATTATTTTTTTAATAATTAAATGAACATTATTCTGTAATAGTTATGATGGAGAATGAAATCTTATCATGTCATGGAGACGGTAATCCGTATGTACACACGAGCGATAATATCATTCTATTAATGGTGAAATAATATATAATTGGATAGAATATTATATATACAGAATCATTAACATGTTATATTTATTATTTATAACAATTAAACTCATTATTATACCCAACCAAATAATGAAGTGTTGAAAAACAAGTTACAACACAATGTGGAGACGGTAAGCCGTACGTATGCATGTATGGTGACTTTGTCACTCATAGGATTGATAAAATAATGAATATTGTTGTACCATATTTATAATAAAATAAAAATATGTATATGTTACTAGAGTTATTATATTGGTATGGGAAAAAAAAGAAAGAGGAAGTGGAAGAAGAATGGAGAATTGAAAGAGGTGATGAAATAATTACATCTTCTTCAGTTGTTTCCTTTTGATTTCAACAAAATATCTTCTTATGTTGGATTTATGATCAAATTAATACCTATATGTAGAAAAAAGAGTATTTGGGAGGATATTTTAGCAGGTTTTTACCAAGCCAAATGGATTTTTAGGTGTTAAATTAAGATAAGGGGAAGTTCCCTTTTATAAGAGAGGTGAGGGGCACTTTAGGAAAAGCTTGTAATATTATTTTATTATAAAATAATTTTCGTTTTCAAACTGCTCCAAATGGATTTATTTAGAAGATATGGTGGGGATGGGTCGAAATCATCTCAACCAATAGGTTTTAGAAAAGGTTAGGTCACCATATTAACATTATCCTTTAGATTTAACTCTTAGTTAAATAGTTTAACTTTTACCCTGTCTTCTTGTTTTATTATAATACATGGTTAATAAAATTACTATAAAATGAAAATAGAATATCAAGTGGTTAATTAATGAAATATAAATCATTATATAAGTCTTTTTAATGAACCTTATATTTTAATGAATGTTATATAATTTAATAAAACATTATTTGTTTTAAAAACTCATTTTTGTCAATTTTTACACTATTTAGTATTCAGTTTTTGTGAAAGTCATAACAGCTTAATGACTTCGAAGAAAATTTATTTATTAATCCCTAACTTGTAATATTAACCTAGAAAATTCTTCTAATTTTTCAAAAGAATCAACTTACACTTATTTTTATATTTATAATATCAATTAATTTTATCTTTTATTAATAAGGTAATTACTGAATCCTCATTGTGTTATAAATAAATTTAATTATTTAATGTACAAAAATTATAAATAAAATACCATTATGATGGAAATATTTTTAGTTTTATAATTAATATTAATAGTGTAATTTATATTATATTTACCCCTATATTAAAATTGAATTAGTTATTAAAAATTGAATTTACTATTAACTCTTTTTTAAATAAAATACAGTAAATGTCATAATCTAATCGAAGTGGATCAAAAATGATCATATTTTTGTCCCAAGGATGATTTCTGTCAAAAAAACACTTATCTAATACAATTTTTACATGTGTTAGGGTAATTATAAAATCATTTTTACCTTTAATTACCATATTTAGTTTTAATCATGGTAAATAAAATTCAAAAGTTACTATTAATGAAAAATTTATTTTCATCTTATTGAACCACATTTTACATACTGATGTCAATCTTGACTCTTGGATTTTTTAAATTCAATTCACAGTAGCGGAAAAATTGTATTTTATACAAATTTTCAGATTTTCCTAGAAGGTGGTTAAAAGGCGGTAAAAAGTTCAAAAAAATTTATATTTCTAATATTATTATAAAATGACTCTAATGAATTACATTAGACTAATATAGGTATTATATATCTATTTTTACATTAAAATAAATTCAAAATAAAAATAATTATTTAAATAAAAAATCGGTTTTAAAAAATAACGCTGTGTTTTTCACTATTAATCAAATATTGATTGTTTTTAGAAAAATACCAAAAATTCACCATAATCTAATTTTGATATTCTGAATCCAAAAATGAATCTCATTCTGAAAGATAAAATTTATGAAATTTCAAAAAATGGGTATTACTATTCATAACTACTTTTTAAATGGCTAATTTGATTGGTTGTGGTGTCCTAGAACTTGAAGTACTGTACACGCAAGCTATTGTATTTTTCAAATTGAAGTGTACTGTGGAAGCTTATGGTGTTACACTCTCCCCTCATTTAAATAAATTTTTCAAAGAAATTTAAACATGGAAATAAAAAACGAGGCGTTTGACATTTCAAAACATCTTTGTTGAAAAACCACATCAGAAAAATAGTCCACAAAACTATCACATTAAAAGAATGAAATAGAAGTACAATGGTCACCCGAGAAAAACCATACTAGGGTTCCATATAAGAAAACATGGATTTGTAAGAGAATAGAAACTATCATGTTCTGATAGAGATTGATAGAAAAAATGATTAGGAGAAAGTTAACTACCATAAAACCATAAACATGTGATAGGTTAAAGGTATTTGATTTCCCAATAGGAAGAGTAAACAGACAACATTTTTTTTAAGTTCCTTTTCATAATTTTGAGGAAATTATTTATGATATTGACTAAGAACATAAGACTTTATACTTACTTTTCATGTGTAGTTTCATCTTATAATAAATTTCTACCACTAACTCATATTTTCTCCAGACAATGAGTATTCAAGATGGCTTGGTCAGCCTGAAGCTCTAGAATCAACATTGATAGAATCAGATAATTCAAAAAAAATGAACTATATATTTCTCTTGTCTTTAGAGATTAACAAAAACCCAAATGGTTTTTACATGATCACATAATTCCCAAAACGGATAATCCAATATAGAAATAAATACTAATCTTAATTTTCAAAATTAAGCAATCAATACCCAAATTTCAAAAAATACCATTCAATAAAAAATTGCCCTTAAAATTCATCAAAATAATCAAAACTAATTTTGAAACCCTAAATTTAGAAGAATTTGATCACATAGTCTTCCACGATAGATCTTAACATTTATCTCCAAATAACATAGACTACTCTTAAAGTAACATAGCTAATTATAATTAAACAAATCTCATATTATTTATGATAGGTTAATCATATATATAAATAATCAAAATTTCCATAATTCCATAATAAAAACATAGGTTCTTCCAATATTAAAAAAACACAATTAGTCCTCAAATGAAATCTCATAGTATTCTATTTTCCATAGTCATATAGTGTTCCCCAAATAGAGAACCTCTTCCAAAATAAAATTTATCACTTAATCACAAAATCATATTACTATACTAAGGATACCCATTTGATAAATCATAAGTTCCAAAAATAATCATATGCTTGATCTATAAAATCATTTAACTAAAAATAATTAGTCATACTAACCAGGGGCTTACCGTAGTCAAGTTGTAGGAAATAAATCCAAGTCTCACTTTGATTGTGTGTTCGATTCCTGCAGCTTTGTCTGACCTGACGGGTGGTCACACAGTCTGTATTTTCTCCTATTTCAAAAACTATATAATTTTAAAACATTCCAAAAAATTTAGATAATTTCCCCAAAAATAACCATAAAATATTTTAACCACAAATGTAATCTCATACTTCCCATATTCATCCAAAAAGTAATAAACTATAATTGCCTCCAATTCAAGGATATATAATCCCAAATGGTTCTTTATAACTATATCCAATAAAGAAGACCATTCTTCCTCAAATAACATTTTCACATAACAAATTTCAGTGTTACACATACATGAGAAAAGTCATCCAAATTAATCCCATCATAAAAGTGAATTAATACTTTTAAAAAAAATTCCATCCATTTATTTCCATATAAGTTCTTCCATGACATAGAGGTTGTCCTATTAAATTTGGAATTGACATAGGTACTTCCATGGTCCCCTACATTTATGACAAATGACTGTAAATGGATTCTTAGGATAATTTTTATTTTCATCCATTTTGCACTTAATTTTTCCTAGTCAATTCATTACATTATTTTCTTCTTTCCCACACATAAAGCATTTCTTTGTTCAATTGAGACAGTTTCCTGGGATTCTCCTTCCACATTTCCTGCATGATGTAAATGGAGATTTCTTTTCTCCATGGTCTCCACTACTGTATCTCTTATCATTCTCTTCCTTTCTCTTCTTTGTTATGTTTGGGAGTTGTTTAATGTATATTTTGTTGATCATATTTTTTGATAACTAATTCGGCATGATCCTGATATCTTTTACACTTATAAATTTTCCATTTATTTTCTCATTTCCACCATTTTTCCCACCTTGTACATCATGTTCAATGTTACTCTGACTTCCTTGGAATCCATCCATTGACTAAAATTAAAAATCATACTATGAGTAACAATAGCCATAAAATCTTTAGGAGAATATCATTGCACCTTATTTTCAATCTAAAAGCTCTGAGGGTCAACCAAGGTTATTTATTATCATCTTATATTGAAATCCTTCAAATGAGTCTGTAAAGAAAATGTGAATTATCCAAATATTATTCTTTGAGAGTGTCAAACTTGGTGCGGAGTAAGGCATGTTGTCGTGTACTAGGAATACCCTAGGTCAAGCCTGAAACTCATTGTTGGAGTATTCACTTCTCGGTACATCTGTGCCTAAATCACATCCACTTGTAGAATCCATACAGGGATAAATTTCTTGGAAAACCCACAAAATACCAGTGTTATCAAATTTTTTGGATGTTATTCTATAATAATCCTCAATGTCTATTTTAGGGTAATGTTCTCTAATCAGAGTTTTTCTAAATCTAGTTACCAAGGTTTGTACTAAACGTCCTCGGATACCAACTATAATCCCCCAACCCTAGTTGCCCAGAGTGGGTGCATTATTACATAACATTGGAATGATTAGAATAGATAATGACTTGAATGACCGATTAGTTTAGTAGCCTTGGATATACTGGATACATACATAAGATTGACATTACATAATGAAATAATAAAACAATATTGTGGCCCTTTTGAACACACTCATATCCCTTATCCAATCCCTAAAAGTCATTCATAATATACTTTTCCACATCCAAGGAAAAAAGAATATATAAGAAAGGGGTGAGCTTAGATTCCTAGTAAGGATAACAATATAGTGGAAACTATTATAAATAATCATAAACATTTAAGGCAATGTATAAGACTAAAACACAAGACTTCTAAACTTAAACATCAGCATAATATAGAAAAGATAAATCAAATAATTCCATTTACTTATTCACATAGATATACAACCAGTCGAATAATTGCATTTAATATTAATAGCTAATTTTATAATGATGGAATACAAAATTCTTGACATCTTAACCACAAAGTCAAGGCCCCATGCCCAGACCCAAAATATAAAATTTTTTAAGGCCTTCTGCCAAGACAATAGTTTGACTCATGAGACCTACTGATGCATCGGGAGGCTATAAAAATCCCTACCCATCACTTTCTAAGTCCAATTCATTCCTCACATTAAAAGGGTGAAACATAATAAAAACATTCATATTAAAACAAGCACACAAAATGTCAATACTTTAACCCCAAACCATGAAAGGTATAAAAATAGCACATCCACAGTAAAACATAACTCATTAAATACAATATGAAAGATTGAAATATAATAAATAAACATCAATAAAGAATAAAATATAATTAAGGATATTGACATAGATGAAAATAATTAGTAAAACAAATTAATAGAAATATCTCTTTTTTCTTGAAAACATTTAAAAGACCCACTATTTATCAAAGAACTTATTTGAAAGAGATTTTTGAATAAAAGTGTCCCATACCACATAGAATATTTTAAAAGGAATTTTACTTTCAAAACATTTATTTCTATATAAATAAATGGTTAAAACCATTTTTAAAACATTAACATTAATGAGAAATATTTATAAGAATAAATCTTTAAAACATTTGAACCAATATTTTAGTTAAATAGATCCTAACCAAATGAAGGATGCTTGAATAAAAATAATTGAGGAATAAAATTAATAAAAACATTATAGTATCATGATAATAAAGGTATTCATGATATAATATGTCAAAGGAAAGTATATACACCATATAAAGGTGAATTGGTTCACAATAACAAATAAGTTTCAATGGAATGTAAATTGAGAAGAAATACCTTATAAAGAACATTACTTAGATTAAAGATATAAAAATGAAATAATTATGTGTCAAAAATATAAATACACTCAATATTATTGGATATTCATTGTAAATAAATCAGAGGACATTCATACATATTCTTGTGGAAACAAAACCGATGACATGGATGTTTAACTCGATGAATGGAAATTGAGTTATGATTCCCCTTATCAACTTCATATCAATGACATGAGAATTTATAAATGGAGTGATCATGTGTATCAAAATTATATCCAATCACAGGGGAGTGTAAATTACTACATAAAAATATAAATAGTGATTTCACACATAATCCTGGAGTAAAATAATCAATGATGTATGCGTAAAACCCAATGAGTGGAAATTGAAATTTGAAATTACCATACCAATTTGGTAACTTATGAAACTGAAATTCCTTGAAACAAAGATCATAAAATGAATATTTAAATACCAATTAGTTAAATTATATTACATAGAGAATAAAATCATGGGAAGTATATACAACCCAAAAAAGTAAATAGTGGGAAATATAGCATGAATCTCAAAAGAATAAAAAGTGAGATGAGAACCCCTTACCTTGTACATTTCCATAGTAGAGGTTTTGTTAAACTCATGTATAATGGTAAAATAATTGTTATTAAGTTATATAAGAACCACATATATAAATATTATATCATATAAGATCCTCTAATGTGGTTTTGTTAATAATGTTTCAGTAGAATCATGTTTTTGGGTGTCAACTAAATATTCTTCCTTTCTATGTTTTGTTTCGTAAGTCGTGTATGTTATGGATATGGTGTATTTGATTCACATCCAAAATTATATTAATCACTTAAAAATTAATTTTTTTGAATGATCAAATGAACATTATTCTTGAATAGATATGATTTGGAATGAAATCTCATTGTGTCATTGAGACGGTAAGCCGTACGTATACATGAGCGATAATATCATTATATTGATTGTGAAATCCTACATAATTGGATGGTATATTATATATAAAGAATCATTAAAATGTTATATTTTATATTTACATCAATTATACTCATTATTATACCCTCCAAATAATGAATTGGTGAATAACAAACTACACCACGATGTAGAGATAGTAGGTCGTTTGTACGCCCATATGGTGACATTTTCATTCATAGGATGGATGGAATAATTAATATAATTATAATATATTTATAATGACATAAAAGTATGTAGAATTTTTGGGATTTATTATTTTGGTATGGAAAACATAAAGAAATAGGAAGTGGAAGAAGAAAAGAACTTTGAAAGAGGAGACAAAATAATTACCTCCTCTTCGGGAATTTCCTTTTGATTTGAGAAAAAAGGTATCATTAGGTTAGATTTCTGATCAATGTAAGGACTCTATGATTAATTTTGAGTAGTTGGGAAAATATTGGAGCAGGTTTCGGCCAAGCAAAATGTCATTGGAGGTGTTAAATTAAAAGAAGGGGAAGTACACTTTTATAAGAGAGGAGATGGGTACTTTTGGAAAAGCTTGTAATAATATTTTATTATAAAATACTTTTTGGTTTATAATAGCTCCAAATGTATTTATTTAGAGGATAAGGAGGGTATGGATCTAGATCCTCTCAACCAATTAGTTTTAGACATGTTTGGTCACCATATTAACCTTATCTTTTAGATTTAACTCTTAGTTAAATAGTTTAGCTTTTACCATGTCTTCTTGTATTATTATAATACTTGGTTGATAAACATACAATAAAATGAAAATATAACTTCAAGTGTTTAATTAATGACATATATTTCATTATATAAGTCTTTTTGATGAACATTAGATTTTTATAACTATTATATAATAAAATAATATTGTATTTTTATTAAACACTCATTTATGTCAATTTTGCCACTATTTAGTATTTGGTTTTTTGAAAGTCATAACAACTTTATCAATTAAAACAAATATTTAATCAACACTAAAATATCATATTAACCTATAAAATTCTATTAATGCATTAAAAGTCTCAATTTAAATTTATTTTAATGTTTATAATATCAATTATTTTAATCATTCATTAATAATAAAATTATTGCATCATCAATGTGTCATAAATAAATTTAACTATTTAATGTCTACAAAAATATAAATAAAATAACATGATGTTGATTTTTCTTATATTTTTAATGAATATTTATAGTTGAATTTATATTATGTATAACCCTATATGAAAAATGGGTTAGTTATTAAAATTTGAATTTAACACTTTTAACTCTTCTTTAAATAAAATATAATAAATGTCCTAATCTAATATAGGTGGATCAAAGATGATAATATTTTTTCTCTAGGATTATTATGGTTGAAAAACACAAATCCATATAATTAAGACATGTGTTAGGGTAATTATAATATCATTATTACCTTTAATTAGCCTATTTAATTTTAACCGTGGTAAATAAAATTCATAAGTTACTATTAAACAAAAAAATTATTTTCATCTTATTGAAAAACATTTTACTAACTGATGTCAACTGTGTCTCTATGATTTTTTAAATTCAATTCATATAATTGTTTAAATTACGTTTTATACAAATTCGCAAATGTGACTAGAAGTTGGGTAAAAACGTAAAAAGGTT
The DNA here is from genome assembly GCA_963277665.1 of Viscum album. Taxonomy (NCBI): domain Eukaryota; kingdom Viridiplantae; phylum Streptophyta; class Magnoliopsida; order Santalales; family Viscaceae; genus Viscum; species Viscum album. The sequence continues at coordinate 1,415,596,768 of OY728141.1, read as the reverse complement.
CAATAAAATTTTGTATTTGTAATATTATTTTAAAATGACTCCAATGAATTGAATTGGACTAATATAGGTATTATTTATATATTTTTACTTTAAAATAAATTTAAATTAAAAAAAATTATTTAATTAAAAAGTCGAGTTTAAACAATAATGCAATGTTTTCACTATTCATCAAAAATTGATAGTTTTCAGAAAAATACCAAAAATTCACCATAATCTAATTTTGATATTACAAATCCAAAAATGAATTCCATTTTAAAAAATAAAATTTATAAATTTACAAAAAGTTGGTATTACTATTCATAACTTCTTTTTAAATGGCCAGTTTGATTGGTCGTGGTGTGCTAGAACTCGAAGTTGCGTACATCACAAGCTATTGTATTATTCAAAGAGAAGCATATCGTGGACGCTTAGGGTGTTACATTCTCCCCTCTAAATAATTTCATCATTGAAATTTAACCTTAGAAACAAAATCTATGGCTTTGACATTTCAAAACATCTTTTTTAAAATCCCACATTGGAAAAAGAGTCAACAATTCTATCACTTTAAATGAAAGAAGGAGAAGTAAAAAAGGTCACCTGAGATAACCCATTTTAGGGTTCCATGTACAAAAATGTGTGTGTGGACGAGAATAACAAATCATCAAGTTCCGATTTTGATTTATAGAAAACATAATCAGTAGAAAGTTAACTACCATAATACCATAAACTTATGATGGGTTAAACGACCTTTGATTTCCCAGTAGGAAGAGTAAATAGACAATGTTTTTCTTTTATGTTTCTTTTTATAATGTTGGGGAATTTATTTACGATGTTGACTAAGAACATATGGAGTTGTACTTGATTTTCATGTAGAGTTTCATCCTTCAATAAATTTCTACCCCTAACTCATCTTTTCTCCAAATGATGAGTATTCATGATGACTTGGTCACACCAGAAGCTCTATAATCAACTTCTAGATAATCACATAATTCACAAAAGATAAACTATATATTTCCCATGTCTTTAGAGATTAACCAAAACCAAAATGGTTAGTACATGATCGGATGATCCCCAAAATAGATAATCTTTTATAGAAAGAAATACTAATCGTAATTTTCAAAATTAAACACACAGTTCCCAAAGTTCAACAAAGATCATTCAATAAAAAATTCATTAAATTTATTTAAAATAATTTGAAGTATGTTTGAAAACCTAAATTTAGAAGAATTTGATCACATAGCCTTCAATAAAAAATATTAACCTTTATCTACAAATAACATCGACTACACTTAAAGTCACATAATTAAAAGTAATTAACCTAATAACATATTCTCTATGATAGGTTAATCATGTCTATAAATAACCTAATTTTCTATAATTCCATAATAAAAACATAGATTCTTCCAAAATAAAAAATCCACCATTAATCCTCAAATTAAATTCCATAGTATTCTATTTTCCTTTTGTATATAGTGTTTCAAAAAAATCGAACCTCTTCCATAATAAAATTTTTCACATAATCACCAAATCATTTTCCTACACGAAGGATATCTAATTGATAAATCATAAGTTCCAAAAATCAACATAATCTTGAACCATAAAATCCATTAACTAAAAATAATTATTCATATTAACCAAGGACTTCCCGTAGTCCAGGGGTAGGTGATAAATAACTGTCTCACATTGATTGTGGGTTCTATTCCTACAGCTTTGTCCGACGTAATGAGTTTTCTCATGGTCATCATGTAGTCCTTTTTCAAAAACTGTATAATTTTATAACATTCCAAAAAATGAGATAAATTCCCAAAAAATAAACATAACATATTATATTCACATTTTCATCCAAAAATTATTAACCTGTAATTGCATCAAATTCAAGGATCATATAATCCCAAATGGTTTTTTATAATTATATCCACACAAAAAGATAATTCATCTTCAAATAACATTATCACATAACAAACATCAGGGTTAAAAATAAAATAGAAAACACATACAATGTAATCCCATAAACAAAGAGCATTAATAGTTTTAAACATTTCTCCATCCATTTATTTCCACATTGGTTCTTCCTTGAAATATAGATTATCCTATAAAATATAAAATTGGCTCAGGTAATGACTAGGTCCACTACAATTATGGAAAATGACTGTAAATAAATTCTTAGGATCATTATTATTTTCTTCCATAGTACTCTACATTTTTCCTCTGTAATTCCCTATTTTATGTCCTTATTTACCACACATAAAGCATTTATTTGTTCTATTGAGACACATTCCTGGGTGTCTCCTCCCACATTTCTAACATGATAAAATTTGATCTTTCTTTTCTACACGGTCTCCACTTCTGGAGCTCTTATCATTCTACCCATTTCTCTTCTTTGTTGTGTTTGTGAGTTTGTTTATGTATATTTCTTTTTTATCATACTTTTGGAAAACTGATTCAGCATGAATATGATATCTTATACGCATAAAAACATTCAATTTCATTGAACTTTTACACTATCATTCCCACCGTGTATATCATGATCAATGTTACTATGAAGTCCTTGGAATCCAACCATTCGCTAAAACCAGAAAGCATAGTGTAACAATTGTCATAAAATTATTTAGAGAATATCATGGCACTATATTTTTAATCTAAAACCCTTATGATTAACCAATGTTATTTATTCACATCTTATATTGAAATAATTCAAATTGGATTTTAAATAAAATGTTAATTATCCTAATAATATCCCCTGGGAGTGTCAAACTAGGTGAATAGTAAGGCCCGTTGTCAGGTACCAGGAAACCCTAGGTCAAGCCCGAAACTCCTTGTTGGAGTTTTCACTCCGAGGTACATTTATGCCAGAACCATGTCCACTTGTAGAATCCATACATTCAGGTATTTCCTAGAAATCCCACATAATATCAATATTACCAAATTTTTTGGATGTTCTTCTATACTAATACTCAATGTCTATCTTAGGGTAATGTTCTCTAATCAATGTTTTTCTAAAACTAGTTCCCAATGTTTTTACTGAAGATCCTTTGATACCAATTGTAATTCCACAACCCTAATTACCCAGATTCAGTGCATTATTACATAACATAGGCATGATCACAAGAGATAAAGTCTCAAAATATTGATTAGTTTATTAGCCATTGATGTACTAGATATATACATAAGTTTTACATTACATTTTGAAATAAAAAAACAACATTGTGTCCCCTTTTGAACACACTCATATTCCCTATCCTATCCCTACATTTAATCATAATATACTTATTCACATCCTTGAAAAAAAATACATAATAAAGGGGTGAGATCATATGCCCAATAAGGATAACAATATAGCATAAACTATTAACAATTAGTATAAACTTTTAAGGAAATGTATAAGATTAAAACACAAGCCTTTTAAACGTAAAATTCAGCATAATATGGAAAAGTTAAATCAAATAATGAAATTTAATTATTTAAATTGATATTATACTAGTCAAATAATCAAATCTCATATCGATAGATAATTTCATAATTATGGAATACATAATGCTTGTCATCTTAACCACAACTTCATGGCCTCGTTCCAGGACCCTAAATATATGTTTTCTCAAGGCTCTATGCCAAGACACTAGTTTGCTCATGATACCTAACAATGCATCGAGGGGATATAGAGGGACCACTCTCCCCTTACTAAGTCCAATGAATTCCTCATGTGAAAAGGGTGAAACATAATCTAAACATTCGTATTATAACTAGAATTAGAAAAGTCAATACATTAACCACAAACCATGAATGGTATAAAAATAGCACATCCACAGTCAAACATAAATCATTAAATACAATATGGAAGATTATATTACAATAAATGAACATCAATAAATAATAAAATACAATGAGGAATATTTACATAGATGAAAATAATCAGTAAATCCCTTTGAGAGAAATATCCCATTTTTTTAGAAAACATTTAAATGTCTCACTATTTATCAAAGAAGTCATTTGAAAGGCATTTTTCAATCAAATTTTCCCATACCAATTTGAATCTATTGAATGGAATTTTAATTAAAAAACATTCATGTCCATATAAATATATCCTTAAAACCATTTTGAATACATGGTCATTAATGAGAAATATTTAGATGAATAAATCATTAAAACATTTGAATAGATATTTTAATAAATGATTTACTAACCAAATTATAGATGCTTGAATACAAATAATTGAGGAGTAACATTAATAAAAAAATTTATTATATCATTAGAATAAAAAGATTCATGATATAATATGTAAAATGACAGTATAAGCAGCATATAAAAGTGAATTGGCACATAACCGCAATGAAGTCTCAATGGAATGTAATTTAAGACGAAATACCTTATAAAGAATGTATCACAAGATTAAGGATATATCAATGACATAATAATGTGTGAAAAATATAAATACTCTCAATATTATTGGATATTTAGTGTAATTCAATCAGAGGACATTCAGATATATTCTTTTAAAAACAAAACCAACGACTTGGATGTTTAACTCAATGAATGGTAATTGAGTTAAGATTACCCTTATCAAATTCATTTAAATGACTTGGAAATTTATAAATGGTGTGATTATATGTATAAAAAGTATATACACACAAATAGGAGTGGAAATATCTTCAAAAATAAATAAATAGTAATTTTACACATAATCATGGACTAAAATAATCAATGAAGTATGTGTAAAACCCAATGAGTGGAAATTGAAATATGAAATTCACTTACCGATTTGATAACATATTAAAAATACATCCCATGAAATAATGATCATAAAATGAATATTTAAATACCAATAATTTAAATTATATTACATATAAAATACAATCATGGGCAGTACATACACCACACAAATGGAAATAGTGGCAAATATGGCATGAATATCATGGGAATAAAAAGTGACATGAAACCCCTTACCTTGTAATTTTCCTTAGTTGAGGGTACATTAAACTCTTGTATAATGGTTAAATAATTGTTAGTAAATTATAAATGAACCACATACCTAAATATTATATCAAATATGATCCTATAATATTGTTTTGTTAATAATATTTCTGTAGTATCATTGTTTCAGGTGTTAACTAATTCATTTTCCATTATATGCTTTGTTATGTATGTCATGTTCATTATGGATAGTATGTATTTGATTCATATAAATAATGATATTATGTTATTCAACATTATTTTTTTAATCATCAAATGAAAATTATTCTTGAATAGTTATTATGGAGAATTAAATCACATCGTGTCGTGGAGACGATAAGCCAAATGTACGCAGGAGCGATAATATCATCCTATTGATGGTGAAATCGTATGTAATTGGATGGTATATTATATATAATTAATCATTGAAACTTTATATTTATTATTGACATAAATTATACTTATTATTAAACACATCCAAATAATGATGTGTTGAATAACAAACTACACCAAGACGTGGAGATGGTAAGTCGTACATACGCACGTTTGGTGACTTTGTCATTCATATGATGGATAGAATATTGAATATGGTTTTACCATATTTATAATAACATCACATTATGTAGAAGGAAATTTGGTTATTATTTTGGTATGGAAACAACAAAGAAATAGGAAGCGGAAGAAGAAAAGGACCTTGAAAGAGGTGACGAAATAATTACATCTTCTTTCAGGTGTTTCCTTTTGATTTGAACAAAAGGGCTCTATAGGTTGGATTTATAATCAATGTAAGGCCTATAGGTTGAAGTTAGATTATTTTTAAGGATATTTGAGTAGGTTTTGTCCACGTCAAATGGATTTTGTTTTGTAAATTAAGAGAAGGGGATGTTCCCTTTTATAATAGAGGTGAAGGGCGCTTTAGGAAAAAATTGAAATGTTATTTTATTATAAATTAATTTTCTGGTTCTAATATCTCAAAATGGATTTATTTCGAGTAAAAGGTGGGTATGGGTTGAAATCCACTCAACCAATAGAAATTATAATAGTTTAGGTCATTGTATTAACCTGATCTTTTATATTTATCTCTTAGTTAAATAGTTCAACTTTTACCATGTCTTCATGTATTATTATAATTCAAGGTTAACAAACATACTATAAAATTCAAAGTGAACCTAAAGTTAATTAATAACATAAATATCATTATATAATTTTTTTTCTAAACCATACATTTTTAGGATAATTATATAATTTAATAAAATAGTATTTGTTTTAAAAATTCATTTACGTCTATTTTGACAGTATTTACTATTTGGTTTTTTGAAGGTCATAAAAACTTCATAACATTGGAAAACATTCATTTAATCAACTCTAACAAGTCATATTAATAGATAAAATCATGTAATTCATCAAAACTCACAATTTAAATTTATTTTAATATTTATAATATCAATTATTTTAGTCTTTCACTAATTAGGTAATTACAGCATCATCATTGTTCCATAAATAAATTTAATTATTTAATGTATAAAAATTATAAATAAAATATCATGATGTAGGAAATATTTTTATCATTATAATTAATAATTATAGTTAAATCTATCTTTTGTATAACCCTATATTAAATATGTTTTAGTTATTAAACTTCAAATTTAACACTTTTAACTCTTCTTTAAATAAAATATAATAAATGTCCTAATCTAAAACAAGTGGATAAAAAAGGATAATATTTTTTTCTAAATGTTTATTTTGGTTGTTAAAAACTTACCCATTAGAATTAAGACATGTTTTAGTGTAATTATAATGTCTGTTTTACATTTAATTACCCTTTTTACTTTCAATTGTGGTAAATAAAATTCAAAAGTTACTATTCACCAAAAAATTATTTTCATATTATTGAAACACAGTTTACATACTGATTTCAACCATGTCTCTTGGATTTTTTTAATTCATTTCATAGAACCAGTAAAATTACTTTTTATTCAAATTTTCAAATGTGCCTAGAAGGTGGGTAAAAGTTGGTAAAAAGTTTAATAAAATTTTATATATCTAATGATGTAATAAAATTACTCCAATTAATTACATTGGACTAATATAGGTATTATGTATATATTTTAACGTTAAAATAAATTTAAATTAAAAATAATTAGTTAAATAAAAATGCTGTTTTTAACAATAACATAGTGTTTTTCACTATTCATAAAAAATTGAATGTTTTCAAGAAAATACCAAAAACCCACTTTAATCTATTTTTGATATTCTAAATCCAAAAAATAAGCTCCTTTCGATGAATAAAATTTATACAATTTCAAAAGGTGGGTATTACTTTTCATAACTGCCTTTTAAACGGCAAGTTTGATTGGTCATGGTCTGCTAGAACTCGAAGTTGCGTAGAACACAAGCTATTATATTATTCAAAGAGAAGCATAATGTGGAATCTTGGGTTTTAATATATATTGATATAGTTAACATATTTATCATATATTTATAATATTAATATTCTTCTATAATTATAATATCACATATAACTTCTTACCATCTAATCTGTTGGAAAACAATAATGTCACTCAGGTGTACGTGTGGAATGTCACATCCACATACCAATGTGAAATGATATTCATTTTATTTTTACATGGATGGTAATAAGGATATAGTAAATGAATATATATTATATATATGAAATAATAATTATTCTTCAAAAGAAAAATATTTTTTACCTTTCCTTCATTCTAACCATTTAAAAATGAATGAAGTGTTCATGCATACGTACAAGCTAACATCTCCATGAATAGTCTAATTCATTTTTCTATATATGAAATTTTTAGACTACTATAAATAAATATATAAAGTGCATATATTATGATAATATATTTTTCAACATTCTGGAGATGATTGAACTGTGATCAAATTAAAAGGACCAAAATTAATAAACCAAAACTAATGTGAAAAACAAAGTAATTATCTCCTGAAACATTTATTTTAACAAATAATTATTAATAAAAATGTGATAAGAGACTATAAGTAAATCATATATGGTATGATATATATGATTAGTTTTTTAAAATATATTTATAAAAACCTGTGTTTATTATATTTTAGGTTTGAACTTTTATGAAGTAAATTCGATATAAGGTAATGGTTTCTCGTCTCACTTTTACTTCATTGAGAAATATTCCATATTCACTATTATAACTTTTTTGGGATGTATATAATTCCCTTATAATAGGTTATATTATGAATCCATCAATATTTATGTTATTTAATGTTTCATTTTAATTTATTTATTTGATGTGTATTTTTATTTAAAAGTTACCACAATGTTAAGGATTTATTCTTACCATCCAATTGTTTATAATGATTGATTATGAATAAGTTTTTAATGGTTAAATATTATGATTTACTCTAATTAAACTCATGAATTTTATTATTCTATGTTTATTCGTGAATTATTCAGGTAATTAAATAATTTTCCTTTCATTGGTACTCAAAATTATTGAGAAAATGTTTTTAAGAAAAGATGACTTTATTTCTCTCTTCGGTAGAAAATATATTTTCTTCTAAATCAATGATTTCTAAAAAAATTTAGAATTTTTTTTAAAGTTATCAAAATTATTTATTAAATAATCTTCTATCCATGATTTAATTTTTACAAAAAAAATAAATCTTCCTATAAGTTTCCAAATAATGTACTTTTTAAAGTTTCATACAAAAATGTGGGATGAATCATTGTTTTAATGTTCACGACAAGAATAAAATTTTCCACAACCATGACCACTCAATGTTTTATATATTATTAATCAAGTTTAAAAATTTATATTCAAATTATTTCTCTTAAATTGATTTGTGAACTTTTAGTTTCAAAAAGTTTTTTTTAAAGTAGAAAGGTTATTTTCTTTATGATTTTTGTAAAATAATTTTTATGTTATTTATATTAATAAAAGATAATGACCCTAATTTGGCCTCATAATATATTGGGAATATATTGTAATTATATAGTCCTTATTATTTCTCATAATATATTATGATCAGATTTATTGGGATGTAATATTTTTATACCATTCTCCATAGTAGTTTGGAAGGATTTTGATTACATTTATTAATTGGAGAAATTATTAACATTTCGTATCCTAGTTTTTAAATATTAATTTTTTCATTTATTATATTTCACCTCTTTTATAAGAGGAATTAATTGAACATAGTAAGTGATTGGAAATGCCTTTTATATCCCCTAGATGCATCTGTAGGTCTCATAAGGTTAACTAGAATTGATTTTGGTTATGACCTTACCCATATATATAGATGTCATATCAAAAGGACATGATAGTATTTCAGATGTATTGGAACAAGACCTCAACATATGTTTTAGATGTTTGAAATTATACATTCTGTCATTGTGAATTTAGTTACTGTTACCCATATGATTATTTTATTTATTATAGCATCCATAGATGAGTTTCTAGCCAATGAGAGTATTTATATGTAATTATTTGATCATAATTTATTTCATCTATTTTAGTATTAATGTTCGGATTACTGATAAAATGAATGGCATTTTAGTTATTTACCTTTCCATATTTATTATGTTTTATGTATTTATGATAACATCTATTATATTCTGACACCTACTGAGCATTAGAGATCACGCTTTTATTTTGTTTCCTTTTCCTAGGATTTTAGAAATGTTTTACAATTGATATCAAGGGACATAATATAGGGAATAAATATGATCTCAAAGAGAATAGTTTATTGTAATTTATGTTTTCAAATATATGTGAAAACCAAGTATGTATCCAGTTGACCAAGAATAATAAAATATTTGGTCTTTTGGGATTATATTAACTATATATAGTGCCAATTGAATAAAGTGACATCCATATATGGAGTACTGGGGTCAGGGTCTTTATAGTTTTTAGTAGATCACATTTATTAGAAACATTAGGAAAAATATTTAAAAAAAGATTAAGGAACACAACCCAATGATATTATTTGATGGTAACTATAAAATAACCTAATAAATTTGTGTTATGGTTGAGATTATGTGGTTTTTCTTGAAATAAATCCCTATCTAGATACAACAAGTGGATCTAGTTTTGGAATAGATGCATCTAGGGGTAATAACATTTAAAATATTTGGTTTATATAGATATTGGAAATAATTGTTGTGAATAGTGAGTTTTCCCTCTTTGAACATCTAGTTTGACACTCATAAAAGATATTATTAGGTTAATTCACATTTTATTTAAAAACCATTCTGAATACTTTGGAAATATTTTAATAATTTGTAAATTTTCCCAAAGAAAACAAGTTTATAATTATTATATTATCCATGGATAAATTTTATAAATTTATGATATATATTTCACTATTTTTAGATATGTAACATAGGTTTCATGATGTTAGGATATAATATACTGTATTCCATTATTATGAAATGGGTCTCTTATAATAGATAATGGTAACCATATCAATCCACATACTCTATGTATGTATGTTGATATTATAGAAGATAATGAAGATGGAGTTGGATCTGCAGATAGAACTGATCAAATTATAACCATATTAGTGTAGTTGAATCTGGTTGTGAGTAATAACCTTTCTCATATGGTGCATCATGTTAATCCACCATGAAATGTAATAATTTTAGAACTCTTCATGCATCAGCAACATCCATCATTCAATGGAACTAAAAATCAATTTGTACACTACAAGAAATTAATGACGTTGCCATAGTTTGAAACTATGGCTATATGTTATAGCCACACTTCCATGGACCATGGATGGGATTGAAGTGGGTATAGGGTAAGGCCTATAGCCACGGTAAGAAACCATGGTACAACCTTCATCCACACAAGGACTATAGCCACAATATTTAACCATCACTATAGGGATTCCAGTTGCATCAAGGAAACACTATCACAACCCCCCCCCCACCCCACTCCCCATATAGCTCCTCCCTTCCCCATAGGCTTCCCACCCATCAAACCCCCTCTCCCCCCTTGCACACACCCAATCTCCCCCCAAACAATCCCCTTTCCACACCCAAGACACCCCCTCCCCCTAGACACCCCCCTACACACCCCAGGGACACCCCCCCCCCCCACCTCGTGGAAACCCCCTTGGACCCCATAGAAATCCCCTAGACAACCCCCTTAGACACCCCACTATACACCCCCTTGGACACCCCTCCCACCTAGACAACCCCTAGACCCCATAGACACCCCCTGGACACCCCCACTAGACACCCCCATAGACACCCCCCACTAGACCCCCCTTGGACACCACTTGGACCCCCTCCCCCCCAACACCCCGCTAGACACCCCCCTTGGACACCCCTAGACTACCCTTTCCCCTATAAACCCCTTGGACACCCCCACTAGACACCCCCTGGACACCCCTCCCCCCTAAACAACCCCTAGACACCCCCTAGACCCCCAACCCCTCCCCCCTCCCCTGGACACCCCCCTAAACACCACCACAAACATCCCCTGGACAACCCCTCCCTCTCCCCTATACACCCCCTCCCCATAGACCCCCCCCCCCCCCACTAGACACTCTCTGGACACCCCCTCCCCACCTAAACACCCCCTGGACACCCCTAGACCCCCACCCCATTAACACCCCCATAGACACCCCCTAGACACCCCTCGACAACCCCTCCCCCTACAAACCCCCTGGGCACCCCATAAACACCCCTAAACACCCCCCTAGACCCCCCCCCCCCCCCACACACACAAGACACCCCCTATAAACCCCCCACTAGACCCCCTAGACACCCCCTATCCCCCCCCCCCTCATCACTCCCCATGGACACCCCTTTCACCCCCTAGACACCCCTCGCCTCTAGACACCCCTTAGAAACCCCCACGTCACAAACCCCCCAGGACACACCCCACTGGAAACCCCCCAATGGACAACCCCCCCCCCCCCCCCCCCCAGGACACCCCACACTGGAACCCCCCCCCCCCCCCACACACACACACACTAGACACCCCCCCTGGACACCCCCTCCCCCTGAGACACCCCCTGGGACACCACCTCCCACTACACACCCCCTGGACACCCCCCCTGGACACCCCCTAAACACCCGCTCCCCCCTTGGACACCCCTCCCTCTTAGACACCCCCTGGACTCCCCCCATGGTCACCCCCACTGGACAACCCCCCCCCCCCCCCCATAGACACCCCCCATTGGACACCCCTCCCCTTAGAAACCCCCAGAGACACCCCATGGGAACCCCCTCCCCCTCGACCCCCCCTGGACACCCCTTTAAACATCCCTTGCATATAACCCATTGGACACCCCCTCCCCCTATACCCCCCCCCTCCAAGACACCCCATAGACTCCCCCTACCCCCAAGACACCCTCCTAGACACCCCCCCCAATAGACACCCCTCCGTGGACACCCCAACTAGGCACCCCCTAGACACCAACTCCCTCCTAGACCCCCTAGACCCCCCCCCCACACCCCCTGGAAACCCCCTCACCCTAGACACCCCCTAGATATCCCTTGGACACCCCCATGCATTTATATCTATGAAAACATGCATATTAAGAAAGGGAAAGAAGAAAAAAAATGAAAACTGTATACTGAGAGAATGTATAAAATTTTATTCTAAAAAAATATAAAGGTACAAGATTAAAAAGTGCATACATGTGAATCAACTATCCAACCATGATAACGAGAAATTTCCAAAAGATAATATATTTCATGCTCATTTGTAAAGATGAAATCATCAATTCTAAAATCATGGTGTAGGCCAAGTCAATTTGATAAAAAACAAAACAAATGGTTACTAATGTTTTGGAAAAAGTCATATAAAATATCAATTACCTTATAAATTTTATATTCACGTCAATCCTTCTTGATTGTTGTGGAATAAAATCAATTGCATCATCTATGTTTTGTTACTGGTCCTATGAATATCATGCATCCCTATCATAAATACCAATACATGTCATCAAAATCAACAAATTATTGAAAAGTAAAAGCCATCAGGAAGCCAAAAATAGGAATACAAACTCTCTTTTGATCTCTTTCACCTGCATATATTCATTAAAGCAGATCAGTTGCATCAGCTATGTTTTTTTCTAGTTCTTTACATAATATGCATCCCTATCCTGCATACCAATACAAGTAATCAAAATCAAGAAATGAGAAAAAAGGAAATGTCATTAGGAATCCAAAAAAAAGACAAACTCTATTTTGATCTCTTTGACATGCATATATTCACACCCCCCCCCCTTTGATATCCCCCTCCCCATACACAACCACACCCCCTTCCCCCCTCCACAACCCCTTCACAATACCCCTAGCCCCTTTAACACCCACCCCAGACCCCTCCCCCTTCTGGATAGCCACCCTCCCCCTGCACCATAACACCCCATGTCCTCATCCCTTTCATCCAGGATACCCCTATATATCCCCCCAAACACCCTCCTAGGTAGCCCCCTCCCCCGCCCTCTACCTGCCAACTATACACTGCTCCCCCCCCCCCCACTATAGCCCCCTCGAACCCCAGACACCCCCATGGACACCCCCTCCCCCTACACCTCACACCCTCTGCCCCTTACCCATGCACCCCACACCCCCTACACACTGCCCCCCCATCCCCCTTCACCACATGGAACCCCCCCCCCCCTCCTGGACAACCAAATCCCCCTACACCCCCTACCATTTGTACACTTACCCCCCATCCCCCTTCCCCTATACACACTACCCCCTACACACTACCCCCAACCCCTTTACCCCCCGGACAACCCTCCCCTTGGGAACCCTCTCCTAGACACCCCCTGGACTCCTCCTCCCCCTACACCCCCTTCCCCCCATCCTACCCCATCCCCACCACATTACCCCCTTCACCCCCACTTCTCCTTCACACTACCCCCTTCCACCTTCACCCTAACTACCACAAAAAATCACCCCCCACAGCCCCCACCCACTTCCACCCCCACATCCCCCTCCTAGACACCCCCTCCCTATGTAGCCCCACGCCCCTTTCCACCTCCCCCCTCCCCCTCCCCTCCCCTCCCCCCACTACCCCAGGCATACTTCCCCCTTCACCCCAACTGCCCCCCCCCCCAACCTTCACCCCACCACTGCCCCCAACCCTCACCCAACACTTCCCCCACCAGAGAATAGTGTGGAAATATAAATGATAAAATTTAATAGAAAATCCTACCCTCGGAATAAACCATCTCCAATGAGGTTGAGAGACAATTGTGATCTTATAATTTTATATGAAATTTTAGAAGTTCGGTGAAGTGGTAGATTAACAATGGTTAATGTGGAACAAGAATTCCTGGATTATAAGGTTTAATGTGATGATTACAATATTATAATTATGGTTATTTGAGACATTTTCCTCCTTTAAATACTTCTTCAATTGTATTTAATTTATATTCAACCAACCATGATGATTTTTGTCAGATCACCTAGACCCCCACACCCCCAACCCACACCCCCACACCCCACGACATTCACCCTCACTGCCCCCATCACCCCTCCTCCCCCCATATGTACACCACTACCCTTGTACCCCACCTGTAATCCCACTTCCCACTGCACACCCCCCCCCCACACACACACTTTCACCCCCACATCCCCCAGCACCCCCACCCCCACCTGTAACCACACGTCCCCCTACAAACCCACCTGCACCCCCTACCCCTACCCCAACACACACCCCTGCCCTACCCCCCAGCATACCCCTACCCCATGAACACCCCATGAAACCAACACACCCCATCCCCTACCCCCACCACACACCCTTTCTTCTCCCCATCCCCTAACCCCCCAATGCACCCCGCCCCCTACACCCTCCCACTGCCCCTCGGAAAAAGGAATTATTGTTATATTTTGATGAATATGTTGGCATTATTTGTCATGTTTTATTGTATGGGAATTTATTTTAAAGTCGGTATGGGTGTTTTTATGAGTTCGATAAATGAAATATTCAAATTGATGATCACTCTAATAAGGCATTGAAAATTGATTTAGAATAAGATGTATTTGAAATTTTAGATCACTAAAAGAATTCCAAAAACATGTAAAAAAGTTCAATGAATTTAATGGTCAAAAATATATATTGAATAAGGGAAGACGGGTTGTTTATAATGACGATAATTCAATTATTGAATAATTTCATCTATATAAAATTCAAATGAAGATGATCAAGACGAAGGACACTGTGTAATTGGATTCTCGTATCTAGTTAAAAAATGATTCATTGTTCAAATTTGTTTCTAACTATACATAAGATACTTCAGGAAAAACTAAATATGTAGATTATATATCCATTCAACATACCACTAACTATGTAGGCCATAGTGGGTTAGTTAATGATAGTGTAAGCATGAATGAAATATCCAAAATATGGTTTTAAATGATATGTTAATGTTGTATGTATTTTTATAATAAATCCATAGGTTATCACTGAGTTTTAGATATAAGGTGAATTTAACTATTATAAATATATCCCATCAATATAAATGTATTATTAAAATTATGAATCCTCTTTCCGAAAGACATTTTCTCATAACATATTTTGCAAAATTAATGATGGATGCATTAGATTTAGTCATTTTACATATTAAAATTTATATATTTCTAGCTTACATCATAGAATATTCACATAGATCATAATAATATTTGAATAAGTTCAGATCCACAAGATAATTTGGTAGTTTTATTCTATCTAATAACTTTAAACAAAAAATAAAACTCAAATGGTCACGGTAGTAATTAGTAGATGTTTTCTAGAATAAGTTAAAAGTCAGAAGGTGATATTGAATCCACTTTGTAGGAGAAACATGGGATCATAATTCTAAACATTCAATATTAAATTTTTTATATTATTTTTTTGAAACATGATGCACAAAATCTAGAGCTGTATAGAATACTAAAATAGGATGCATTCCTCCCTTAATAACCATAACATCAGAAACAAGTCTTGATCACACATTTAAATGTTTTACATGTTGAATATTTCAAACCATAAATAAGATAAAAACATAATGTAATATAATAATAATATTTATTATACTTATTATGAAAAAATGAAGATCCCAAATGTGCATGAAATCACTCTAGTATATGGGGGATGAGTCATTGTGACCCTTTTTACCAAGATAAATTCTATTTTAATAACCCCATATTGATATTCAAGGTAATATATTAGATAAAATGTATGGATATGGTTATGAATTCAAAAGACAACAAAAAACATAAAAACCTGTAAAATATTTAAAAGAAATTAATTCCATATCTAATATGGGGAGAACAGGACCCCATATAAATTTATTGGTAAAAAATGAACAGGCCAAGAAAAATAATATTAATTAATTATAATGATAGACCATGAATATAAAATTTCCAAAAGGACAATATACATAGTAAAATCATATCTGTCTACATTAATCTAAGAAGATTAATTTGATCATAATATCATCCATAAACACCGTTAAATTAACAATTTGAACTTTAAAACACAACAAAGACAAATCTATATAAATCATTCCGAAATCACTATGTTGAATCATGAAACCAAACCCCCCAAAAATAGGATTCAAATGTCTCATAAATGAACATATTCTTAAGCCACACAAAAAACTCAATTTAAATCATTGAACCAATGTTCATTTTATTCTAAATTCATCAATAACTATAAAAAAGTGAACCGAGAAATATATTTCAAGTGGAATGATGAAATGAAACATAATAAACACCTTAAAGGACCTCCTATACATGATTCCCACAAATTACCCTTGATGTATGATGATTCCACTATGCTTAGTGGAATCATTCCCTTGAAACCCTTATTGACAAAACCAGATCATATAAAAATAATGGAAAAGGAAGATAGAGGGTAGGGGGAGTGATCGTACCACAAATAAAAAATGAAATATTTGCCAATGAAGGGGGTGGGATGGAATGGAGAATCTGGTGAGGATCGGTCGAGGAACATTCGATCAGTCGTAAAGGATGGAGAAGTGTTTCTAGGTGGGAGATGAGTCCCGCCACCGTGAGATAGGTCAAGGGTTCAGAGGGTCATGGATCAGGAGAGGAGAAACGAAGATCGGTGGGAAAGAGTCCATAGATATGTCGAGGGAGGAAGAGGGAGTGGATAGGTATATAGAGGAAAATTTTCATGGATTGGGGGAGGAGTAGCGGCGTTCGGTGGGGAGGAGGTCACAGAGATCTCGAGGGGGGAGGAGGGCATGGATAGGTTGAGGGAGGAGGGTTAGAGTGTCGGGGGAGGAGGAGCCCGATGCTTATAGGAAAAAAATGGTCACGTTTTGATAATTAAACTGTGGATATAAGAATTATATAGCCACAGATCTATAAAACCATTGTTTTAGATCCCTGGCTATAGCTTACATTTTTAGTAGTGGTAGAAGAGAAATGGAAATGTTCAATAGATAATATATTTAACACTCTAGGGAATAATGAAAGGCATAATGTTTTCATGGAATTTTATCATCTCTCAAGAGATGAGGATCAATATTTTTCATTGGTTAAAAATCCTAAGGAAGATGAGAAAAAAATCAATAGGGAGTGTAAGGATTTTAATGTACTTTTCTCGGAAAAATATTTTCCTCACAAGAAACAAGAGGATATGGGGAGACAATTCCTATGTCTAATTCAAACAAAATATGAAAATGTTTCTAAGTATAATTTTAATTGTACAAGGTTATCATGTAATTTTGAAAACTATTTATGTAATAGAAAAATATTGATTGGTCATTTATTTGATCATATTAAAGAAACACCCAAGTAATTTTTAGAAATTAATGGGAGTTTTATTCATGTGTGAAGAAAAAGGCCATAAAGCACCTGAATGAAAGTGTAATAATGAAAAGTATAATGTTCAGTGTCAAAAATCTAAGGATATGGGGTACTACAGACATGAATGCCTTAATATTCAACCAAACATAACTTAGAAGAAACTAAGGGATCAAAGTTAATATCAATGTATTAATACAGCTAAAGTGGAATAATTAATTTGCAGGATTTTTTGGATCCAATAACTATTCATTTGATTTATTTTTACCAATCATATTTCGGTTAAAAATAATTAAATTTATAAGGATTATAATACAATATTCTTCCATTAAAAATTCGAATGCATATGTTAAATGGTACCGATGGACAAGAAAAGTGAAATGATGACCAATGTTATTTTTGAGGATATTCATTATATTTTTTTTAATGTTATAAGAATTATATTAATATGGTATTATAAAAATGAAAATTTTATGTTGGGTGAAAACCCTTCATATCTAACAAGGTCATGAAGATTGAACCCCCAATCAGAGAGTAATAAAGGTGGAATGTCTACCACTGGCCTATGAGATTTTTTGGTTAATATTAAATTGTTTTTACTTATATGATTTTATGGAACAACATTTATGGTTTGGATTAAGAAAAACATTCAATGTAACCATTGAGGTTTAGATATTAATGTATTTTATTTGATGACTTATGCTAACAATTTTGGCTTTGGAAAATAGTCTGAGAGATATGGGAGGACTAGTAACACATTTAGGGAACTTATGATCAATTAAATGTTATTTTTAGTGCATAAGGAATGAAAAATTAATATTTTATATTCACTTCGTAGTGTAATAAATGATGTTTAAATTGATTTAATATCATCCCAATGATGAAATACTAATTATGAAAAAAAATGATATCAAGTATGTATATTTCCTTATGTTCTTAGTTTAAATGATCAATAAATTCCTTAACATTAAGAAAATGATTTTGAAAATCAATTTTATCCTATTAATTGCATTTCCATCATATTTTGATAAATATTATGTTGTTAAATTTCTATTGATCATTCACTTTAGTTTATCAATGATCTATATTACTCTCTATATTTAATTATTATTTTTTATCCATGCCAATATTTTTACTTCCCACTAATGTTTTCCTATTTGGAAACATAGTTATGTGTTATTATAGATGACCATCATAATTTCATTTACCTTTTATCAAGATTAAGTTTTCTTAACCCATTTTACATTGAGGTATTTCAACAATGTGAGCCCTATAATGATGAAAATAGAATTATGAGGGTGAAATTTTTTTTAATCGGTAGAATGTAACACCCTAATATTTTCAAAATAAAAACATTTTGTTTGACAGTGTATGAGATACACAACATTGATATTAAATGAACTAAGAAATATATTTATTTAAATTTTATATCTAAGATAGATTATGTTACAAGAAACACCAAGTTTAAACAAATAAAAATATAATATAAAAATATATTTAGTTATAGTGACAATTATAAGATATATGTTAAATATTTGGGTCTAAATAAGAATAAATAAATTATAAAATTTATATGGTTTAAATAATTATAATATAAATTCAATGGTTTTGTATTATTTATAAATTATATAATAATCAATGGATGAAATGAAATGTTTTTTTAAACTATATGTTTTCTAAAAAGTTTTCATATCATGCTTTGTTTAGATACATTAAAACAATTATTTATGATTGTAAGAAAATTTATTTTGCAAAATTATCTTTATTTTGAAATCATCCTGTAAAAATTATCATAGAACATATTTTTTATCATTTTTTGAAAATATTATTTTATTCATTTAATAATGAATAATAATGGTATTAATAGAAATAATAATTTTCATTTAATGTATTTTAAATTTCAATTTTGATATAAATTTGTTTTAAAATTTTAATTATTTAAATTATATTTTAATCCATAAAATTTATTTCATTGTATTCAAATCCATTTTTATATTTAATATTAAAATGTTTTATACTTATGAGAATATTCTCTTTGGAAAACCACTTTTTAATCAAGTGTGCTGATTCAATTATAGATTAAAATTTTCCAATTATGTGAATAAAATTTTGAAAAATAAATTAAATATTTCTAATCATAACAATTAATATTATATAATAAGATAAAATTAATTTTTTATAATAATGAATTTTAAAAATAGTAAAAATTTATTATCATGGTTAAGGTTAAAATATGTTTACCAAGGTGTTAATCTAAATAGCTAAGGGTTAAAATTTCCCAATTACATGTTCAAATTTAATTTATAGATGTTTTTGTACAATCAATAACATTGGAATTACTTTTATGCATGTTTGGGGCATATTTTCTGGAAATTTACCAATATAATAATTTTAGTAAAAAAAGTCAAAATTTCACCCTATTACTTTAAAATTTATATTACTAGTTCGCATAGGGAACAAAGAAATATTTGAATTAATATTGATGAAATATTTATGAATAAAGAAATATATTTCATGGGTTTAATTTGTTTTTCATTTTTAATAAAACTATAATAACATAAAATCCTTATGAAACTCCAAAATGTTAATTATTTAATTAATAGAAAAATAAAATAAATGATACTAAAAATATTAAAAGTATTATTAATTGAATGAATGGTTATATTCCATGAATTTTTTCCAGATAAATATAAAATTATATAAATATTTCAAACTAATATATTATATTCAAAACTTTTTATTGGTGTTTTAATGTCAAATTAAATGAATATTGTCAAAATTGACATTAATGTAATTTTATAATATGTAATATTTTATTCAATGATTTAAAATTAATAAAAATTACTTTCTATGAAAATTTATTTTTATGTTTTTATAAATATAAAAAATATTTCATTCATGGGCCAATATCCTTTTAATTATAATTATATTGACCCATAAATAGGAAAAATTGTGTCAATATGGTAAGGGGTAAGACAGAGTTTTTTGTGTCATATGCGCTCCATGTCAAAATTAATTTACAAAACAAATTGAATTTTTATTTCATAAATTGGAATTAAGATTGAGAAAAAGTGGTAAAAATTATCTAATTATTATCATTTATTTGTAATCATAAATAATAATCTACCATGAAAAAACTATTTGTTACCGTAGTGAAAACTAAAATAGTAAATGTAAGGTAACTTATATGTTAAGAAAAAACATGGTTAAAAAATGTGTTTTTTGGGAGGTATAAGTGTGTATAGACCAAATATTCTCTTAAATACTTTAATTATAAAATTTTTAGGTATAAGGGGTGAGTGTGACTGCCCATTATTGAATAGTTTTGTATATTAACAAAAATGTCATCCCTCCTAAATTATCAAAGGGAACCTCCTCCCCTCAATTCTTCAAAAGCAATATGCCTTTGTGTCTCAAAAATTTCTATAATAATCTACCCATAAAATTATTATCCAATTTATAGAGATATTTTTAATAAAAAATACCAACCCTAGAGTCCTTAATAAGAGATCGAAAGTAGGTTTCACTAAGCGAAGGTAATTTTCTTCACAGAGAACTTTATTGTCACTTATTCTCTTACCATATTAAATTATTCCACAATATTTACAATATAATAACATAATTATATACATAATCAAAGATATTTTTATGTTAATGGAAGGAAATACATCCATCTTTTGTTCTATCAAGTAAAAAAAACCATCGAGCATGTGTATGGACAATTACCTCCTCTCGATGAAATGTAGTTCGTTTTCCATAACAACCTTTCATGGATGGATATAATGATTTATTTAATATATTTATATGATATTTATAACATTTGGATACTTATATAAGTATTATATCCCATATAACTTCTTACCATTCAATATTTGTGAAATAAACAATGTTGCTCGTGTGTACGTGTGGACTATCGCCTCAACATTGAAATGTGAATTTAATTCATTTTATTTAGACATATTGTAATAAAGATATATTTAATTAATATATATTATATATATGGTATGATAATAATTATTTAATGTTTAAATATTATTTTCCATTTCCTTCATTCTATCCATATAAAATGGATATAGGATTTATGCGTATGTACGACCTACCGTCTCCATATACGGTGTAATTCATTTTTCTAACTATAAATTTTATAGGTTACTATAATTACTTATATACTGAATATATATATTATATTTATATAATTGTTAAAATTATGGAGATTATTTAACCATGAAAAAATTATAAGTACCGAAATTAATGAACCAAAACAAACATGAAAACGAAACTATTATCGCTCGAATCAGTGATTTTTAAAAATAATTATCAATAAACAGGTGATAAGAGACTATAAGTAAATAATATATGGTATGATATATATTATTATGGTTAGGTAATATATTTATAATGAACCTATATTTATTATAATTGATTATTTGACTTGTATGAAGCAAATCAGGACTGAGGTATGGGTTTCTCGTCTAACTTTTACTTCTGTGATACATATTATATATTCACCACTTATTTATTATTTTCAGTTTATATAATTCCCATTTTATTAGTTATATCATGAATCCATTAAAATTAATGGTATTAAAAATTTTATTTGAAGCTATTTGTTTTTTCTTTTTTATGATTCAAAAGTTACTAATGAGGTAACAGTTTATGTTACAATCTATTTTTTATCAATATTTCTTTTGAATAAGTTTTTGTTGATAAAAAGTTATGTTATAATTCTAAATAACTGATTAATTTTATTATAATGTGGTCATTCATGATTTTTTCTAGTAATTTTATCATTTTTCCCCTTTGGTACTCATAATGTAATTATCTCGAACCTAGTAGCCTAGATTCAGTGGTTACATTATTACAGTATCATAAGATAATAGGAATTGCATCCCAAATGTCAAAATAGTTTAGTAGTCTGGGTAAACTAGATATATACTTCAAAATAATTTTACACATTAAAACATAAATTAAACTAATTTATTTTCATTATGTGGATCTTTATTTCCACTAGAATAACCATGCATATCAATCATCACTCACCTTGGAATCCTAAGGAAAAAAATATTAGAAATTGATGAGATAAAATGCACGGTTAGGGTATGAATATAAAACAAATATCATGAAGAAATAATCATATTAAATATATTAAGGTAAATAATTGAAACACATGTCATTAAATCAATTACATGATCATAATTAGGTAGACATAAATGATGATTATATAATTACTTATAAATAATCACATAAGCATAAAAAATAACCATGGATATTCAAAAAAAATTATAATAATCACATGGAAAATAAAAAACTAATATTATAATTATGGAATTCATAATTCAAGACATCATAGACATGCTTTAAATACATTTTAGAATATAGTTTAAAATTATGGGTAAACCCCCATTTAATTTGGAAAACTGATTTGTCTCATTAAACCTATCAATACAGCAAGGGGATAAGTAATTTTTGGCCCCACAAATCACATAATAATTCCAATTAATTCCTCATATTAATATTTTGAAAAATAATCAATATAAACATTCGTATTGAAAAACTAACACACCAAATTTTAATACATGCTCCAATCAATAAACATAATAATAAACCATTCAGAGTAATATAGTGAATGGTATCAAAATATTAAATCCTAGGCAACTGATCATAAAACCTATAAATAAATAATTTAGATGGTGTCATTACAAAATGTTCCCAATAGATCATAAGTTAAAATTAGGGGTTTTTTATGAATGGAAATATTATTAAATTTTCCATTGAAAGAATTCTTGCAAAATTTATACTTTATAATATTAAAAAAAATTATTAAAACTAGAATTCCCTATAACATTTTAACAAATACTATTTTAAAATAACCTTTGAAACTTTTAAAAAAATATTTAAAACATGTACTAGTAATGAAAGTGGAAAATTATGTTCATTTTCTGCACATTAAAAAAATATTACTTTTATATTTTTTTGTAAATGAAAAATGGGCATTGTGTGGAAAATGAAATGAATATTGTTTTTAAAACATTTTTGAAAAAGTAAAACATTTGAAAAATTTATATAGTAAATAATTTGGGGAATTTTAAAAACGTTTCTTGAAACAAAATTATAAAACATGGTTTCAGAAGAAAAAGTATTTTCGATCGAAGAGAAAAATATAATTAGATTTTTTTTAAAACAAATTCACAATCAGTTTACGTACCAAAGAGAAGAAAATGATACTATTAATTTAAAATTTTGTGAATAAAAATAGGATAATAATACAAATTTTATTTATTATAAAATGATCAAATAACTTCATTCAATGTAAATTAAGGTATAAACAATCCCAAGTAAAATGAGATTGAATCATAAATCTCATACCAATTTGGTAAATTTTATATCATAATCCCCATGAAATAAATTACATAAATGGAAACATTGAATTCCACTAAGATAATGTTATTTATGATATAAAATATCAAATGGGTATTATATACATGACAGAAAAAAATATGTTGTGAATATGTAATTTTTCACATGAAAGTAAAAGTGAGATGAGAAAATCAAACCTAAAATATAATTTCCTTCAAACAAGTACATACCTCCTATATAAAAAATATATATTTATTATAAATATTTTAAATAACAATAAAATTATATTTAATTCTATATATTATTTAATTATAGTCTTTTATGACCTATTTATTATTAAATCGTTGTTAAAATCACTATTTCAATTGATAATTGCTTCATTTTTAATTTATGTTTTGGTTCTGTAATTTCAATCCTTTTACATTAGTCATGGTTAAATAATATATATAATTTAAAAAAATTATATATATATATATCATATATATTAATTATATATGTGTTTATAGTGACCCATAAAAGTTAAATATAGAAAATGCATTACACCATTTCTTGAGATGGTAGACCATACGTATGTATGAATGGTGTTTCAAATTTCATGACGGATAAAAATAAAGTATAATAGATATTAATTAACTATTAAATAATAATTATATATATATATAATTTATATTCATCAAATCCATATTTAATACTAATTATGAAAAAATAAAATGAAATATATTTTGCATTGCTACATGGAGGTGGTAGTCCACACATACACATGAGAAACATTATTGTTTTTCAATGGAATGGAAGATAAAAATTTAGATGTGATATTATATTTATATAATTATTTTTAGGTCATAAATATCCCTTATAATCATTAAATTTATCCTTAATATCTTCCATGTATGGTGTAACCAAAAAATGAACCACGTCGCTTCACGAAGTGGTAGACCGTCATACAAAAAAGTGACATTATAGTATCCCTCAAAGGAATGGAAATTAGAAAATTTATATGTGATATAATAATTCCAAAATAATAATAATTTCATAAATATAATTTAAATAGTTTAAACTTATCACTATATCCAAAAATTAAATGTCGTGGTGGAAAAAGAATTACTTTGGTTTGTGAGGTGATAGTCAATCTTATACACCATCAACAGTTTCTTTATCCATTTGATGGAAGTGGATATGAATATTGGATATAAATTAACATAAAAACTTATAAGTATATATTTTATTATTATGTGATTATATTTTCATAGGTCATGATTTTTTTAACGTGGTGGAAGAATAAATAAAACCAATATGCATGTTTATGAATTTTACCTCCTCTTTTGAGAGCCTATTTAGGTTTATATGTAATGCTATAATAGGATATAATCCTAATAAAAATTAGGCCCATATAATTTTTATTTTCAATTATGGAATATTTTTGGGTATGTATTTTTTAAACAAAATGGTTTTGGAAATGTGAATAGAAGTGGATAGGGGTGGCCTTTTATACATCAGTGAATGAAACAACATGATTTTTTTTAAAATTATAATGTGTTTCTATATTTTTCAAGTGAAAAAAGATCTAAAAATTTGTTATTATTTACTCTTAGAGGTTATAAGGTTTAAATATGGTTATAAATTGGGTTTTTGAAAAGTTTTAGTTAATTATTTATGTCACAACCCATTCCCCTGGGCCTGTGTCCTGACTACCCCAAGCCCACCTTCCATAGGCCACGGGATGGCGACTGGCACCGAAAAGGTGTATCCCTATAATGGGAAGGCAATGCCTTTAAACCTGTATGAACACAAAATACAAGAACATGACAAGAAGAAACCATGATTTAAATATCTTTAGGAAAAATTGTACTGAAAGTAAAGGGGTCGGAATACAAGCCCAGCTGAAAAGTACAAGTATACCTGAAAAGAGAAAACCAGTCTTGGATCATCCACCAAGGATCCTACCTGAATCGTAGGTACAGATCATGATCACTAGTCACTATAACACATCACGTCAAATGGTCCCCCTTTGATCATCGTCTAGTCTTGGATCCCTCAGTATTGATAAACGCAATCCATCGTTTGCACAAGACACAATAAGGTGCAGGCACAGCCCGTGAAGGGGTGAGTATAAAAATACTCAGTTTGGACCTCGAGACCCCTGATGGTCTCCCAGATTTCCCAAAATGATAAACCCCAAATCAAGAACTCGAAAACCAAGAACAAATTAGTCATCAACTATACATAAGTATATGACCATACATATACCTATGTTATCAAGATATGCATGTCTCATACATGAAGAAACATAAGGATCCATCTTTTAAGCCTATAGCACAAGTGATCCACGAGGGAAGAATACCAAAAAGGTAACACCATGAAGGTAAAAGTGCCACAAAGGGAAAATCATGAATTTTACACCGTGAAGGTAAAAGTTCCAGAAAGGGAACATCATAAATTTTACACCATGATGGTAAAATTTCCAAAAAGGTAAAAGTCTCATCTCACACCAGGTATATTACTTAAGTACATAACTATAGATGATTAGTCGTAAAACTGGATCATCTTATTCTGCAGATAGGCTCTAATGCTGACCCACAAAGGATCAATAGATGCTGACCCGCATAGGATCTCTTGGCACAGACTGACACAAGATTAATAGAAGCTGACACACATAGGATCTCTAAGAACAGACCCACACAAAATCAATAGATTCGGACCCACATAGGATTGATGTTCTTTCTTCACGTTATAGCCACCATAAGATTCTTGCACTAAGCACGCTTGATTCGGAGAGGATATGATCCTCAATACACCATTCATACCCCAACCGCCATGATGTTTTAAGAAGATGTATCCCAAAGGACTACCATGTCATAAGGGTTCCAACGCGAAAGATGGTGCGTCAATCTGACACCTGGTCAGCGACTTATAAGTGTTTTAGTATCGACGGCCCCATTTGATTCGAGTTCGATCCAACCCGGTCATACTCCAACATTTTTCAAAGTTCAATTGGGGTATACCAAAAAGACCGTCTCACCCTATGGATCCCATCTCCATAGATAGTTCATAAAACGAAAACTCTGTTCAAAATTTATAGCTCTCTTAGCCTAACTAGGTCGGGAAGGGTCTAGGTCTGGTACGACATGGCCCGAACTACTCTGGGCTAACCCAAACTGGCCTGGACCAGTCTGCGAACTAGTAGGGATAGCCTGGGCGGTGCAACCCGCGAAGGGGCGCGACCCGCTGGCTGGGGCCCACCCTAGCTGGTGTTGGGGGTAAGTGCTCCCCCCTTCTCACAAACGGCTAAGCGGTTCGGGTAACAGAGCGGCGCCGCCACATGGAACTACATGGTCGTCACAGGGCCCATCGGGGTGGGTACCCCCTCCACCTCCACTTCTTTTTTGGGGGCCATCTCCAGCGGTGCACTCCGGCACGCCGCACTGCCTCTACCCGCGACCATCCGGTGTCGGCCACTACTATCTGTCGTGGATATGGCGACGACCTTCTCCATTGGTGGCATGGAACGGCATGTCGCAATCTCTTCAATGGCTGGCCATTTTTTGGCCACTGTGGTCACCCGTCGGTAATTGTCACCGGTGCTTCTATGCTGGTGCTATGACGATGGTCTTCCGCGGGTCATCGGGTGAGCTTCAGTGGCCCGTATTTCAAACTGAAGGTACAAAAAGTCTCCCTGGGATTCCCTCCTCTCTGCTTGACCCTCTGTTCCAAGTTCCGTCTAACCTATGTAAAAATTATGTGAAAAAAGCATAGATAAAAAATTTAGCAGAAGTTTTAGGCCTTGTTCATTTGGACTACTCCCTCTGTGTTATCTTGATAACATGGGGGAAGAATAGGATTCAACAAACTCTTGATATTAAAACAAGATAAATCCCTACCTCAAGATTATTTGGATAATGTATACATTTGAAGAAGAGTCGGTGTTCCTCATTCCCACAAAAATCCTCCAACGATGCCACTCAATCATCCTTCATCAGTAGTGCTCATCATCATTTGCTGAAACCAGTCCAGTCTTCCATGTGATTAGAATCGTGGTATTTTACCAGAGCTTCGTCGCTTGGTGAATTCATTCCAATACCCCTCTCCAAGCTCTATATAAATATGAGGGGGAAGAGGTGGGTTACACTGTTGGTAATTTATGAGGTTCATTCAATTATTGAACCTCTCAAACTCCAACTATATGGTTACAAACATTGAGGATTCAATCCAATTAATAGCATGAAATGTCATTGGTCCCGCCACTACTGCTCGTCTGTTGGAGGAAAAGAATAGAGAGAAATAAAATAACTTTGTTATTTTACTATTCATTAAATGTCCACAACCTGTCTTTTTATCCTGAACTACTGTGGTTAAAGTGAATCCTCCCTTATGCTAATATTTTCACTGCAGATTCAATAGTGTCCTCGTATTTTTAATCTGAGCACCAGTTAAAAAGATTTTAAATGTTTCCCGAGCGCTTACTGAACATACCTTAAAAAAAGTTCTGAAATTCATTCCGGGCACACCGGGCCTCGGAATCATGGACCGCCAATTTTTGCAGACTCATAATATTTCTATTTAATCTAAACAATTAAATGGAAAATCTGGGTCTTTAAAATTTAATCATTTATTCTTAGTTTAACTCTCTGTTAAACCTATTTTACCTTAACCGCGGTATTTAATTTTTGTTATTTTCACTATTAATTGCGGTAAAAAATTATGTTCAATTTTTATATAAAATAAATTATAGTGACTAAATATAGGTAATAATTTTTTTAAAATTAAATTCATATATTTTAAAGAATCCAATTTAAAATTAAACTCGTTGACATGTTGAAAAAATGAATTTTCCAAAGAAAACAATTTAAAGTCATAAAAAAATTATATCAGAATTCAGTATTAAATTGATCCTAAAGAGATATTTTAGTTAAATTGCTATATAATTGAACTAAATTTACTTAAAAAATAATTTAATATATAATTTAGCCTTATAAATATTTTAAACGAAAAGATATTTTTCCATAAAAATCAGTATTTTTCAATATTCATGAAAAAAATTAATCTTTTCAAACTAATAAAAAAAATTCAATGAACGATAATATTGCATGTATATTTTAAAAAAAATTATAAAATGAATTTCTTAAATGTAGCAAAAAAATTAAATAAGGTACGCAATGTTCGACTAAACTATCTTTTAGAAAAATATAGTTTTTCAAAAAAAAAGTTTCTTTTTCTTTTAAATAAATCTTATTTTACTGATAATCATTATATAACCATTGAATTTATTTTAAACATGTGTAAAATATAATTACCCGACCTTGAACATTACATAATCTTGTAAAATTCAAATATAAAATCACCTTTTAAATCCACAAATATATTTTTAGTTTAGAGTTTTAAAGAATTAAGTCATAATTCATACAGAACAACCCCACAAGAATATTAAGTGGATAGTACTAAAATAGAGTCCATTTCATCCATAATAAAATAATTAGTAAAACAACAATTAATTTTATGAAAATTCTTCACAAAATTCAGCTGTCATTATTCTTGTCTCTTTAAAATCATGAAACACAGTGAAAACTCATTTTAAAACATTGGATGAGTACAAAATTATCCATATGGGACATAAAAATAATGCAAGAAAACAATTAGTACATTAATACATACAAATACAAGGATGAACTTCCCAACCTTGAAAGTAAAATATACTTTGTGAAAACATGAGGTTTCCGTAAAATATAGAAAGAATAAAAATACCATTTACATAACTTGGGACATAATTTTCTTACCAAAAATAAATAGGATTGTAACCCTCATTGCTAACTTCCAATGTAACCTTTGCAACAACCTTATGATATAACCATCATAATTACACATAGAATTACCATTATGGTCAACTTCCAACATAAACATACCAAATGCATTGGAGGTCTATCATGGACCCTCATAACATCATAAAAAATTTATAAGAACCAAAACATAATCATAAAACATGAATAATTACATCATAAAAACATTCCTTTTGGTTTTTTTAAAAATTGAAATATAAAAGAGGATTTTTATAGAAAAGTCCCTTACCTTAGGTCTGACTTCCTTAAAACATGATCAATCCTCTTGAATAATGGTTTAAAGAGATTTATAAATTTATTAATGTATTATATTAATATTTATAATACCATATGTGATATTTTGATAACATCTTATCAAAAATTTATTAATAATATTTTATTATATTCGTTGTTTTGAGTGCATTTATTTGATTGTTTCCATTGTTGGTTCATTATTGATTTTCTTGTAAAATTGAAAAAAACACAAAAGTGAAAGATATGGTATTAATATGTTTCCAAATCAGTAAATGATACCATATAAATTTTTTTCATATGAGGATGATTCATTAGATAACATAATAATGAAAACAATTTAATTTATATTAGAGTTTTTTACAACCATTACGAGCTTATATCATTTTATTTAATATCATGATTAATTTCTAGATACAAAATATTATATAAGTTTTAATTTGTATAATAATATCTAATGTAACCATAAAAATGTTTTTGTAACCATAATAATGGTTTTTATGACAATACTTGAATGTGATAAAGGAAAATGAAGTTCCATAATCCACAAAGGCTGTGAATCCACACATCACTGATGATGCTTTAATTTTCTAGAATAAGAGTAGAATAGGAGTAGTTTGGTGATGAAAATTTCATTAACACATTAAAATTACATTATATATATGATATTTTAGTTATCATGTCACTTTGGATCGAGTACGTGAAAAGAGGATAAGAAAAGTACTGAAATTTATAAGAAAATAAAAGAATTTGAAAAAGGATTTTACCACGAGAATTATCCTCCTTATGAACCTCCTTAGAGAAATTATATTTTGTATGTTTTTGAGAAAAAAGGCTCTCATACATGGGGGAGTTTGATATTATGGTTATTAAATCAGCAATTACTCAATTAATATTGTATTTATCTTATAAATTATATATGCCATAAATAATTGTATTTTACTATTCACCAATAATTAATGATTTCTAGAAAAGTCCCAAAAAATCATCCTACCCATTTCTCATTGTGTATAATTCAAAATGAAATTCCATTTTAAAAAAAATTATAAGTAAATAAAAATTATTTTTTAATTGAATTCATCATTTATTAAAAAATTATGATTTTAAAATTATAACTCCTTTTATAACCCCTGGAAAAATTAATTAAGATCTTATAAAATTGTCTTATAATCCTAGGGAAAATGTTAATTTATGAATACATTTTATGAAGATAAATTTTTTTTAATCCATTATATAAATTATAAAAATGTAAACAGACCTTTATGTTTCAATCAAATACCAACAGTTAATTTTTCCTTTTTCAAAACATTTATTTACTTGTTATATGATATAAATATGTCATATTTTAACTTATAAGATACATAAATTTAATGCACACTATCATATATGAATTTAATATTCTATTGTTATAGATTATTTAGTTTTTCTAAATACCACTTATTTCATTATACATTTAAAATGAGCATAAATATTTAATTCGAGAGTGAAAACATATTTTTTTATAAGTTCCTGGTTTGTTACATTCTCTCCAATGTCAATAAATTTAATCCTCGCAATTTTTATTTACATACTAAATAAGATATGATATAATTCCCTCATAGAATTTTCATATTCCCATGTTTCTTCCTAAACCATGTGGTTTCTCCAAAAAAACAATAACCCAGTGAATTACATTATTCCGCAATACTTTCTCTTTATAGTCAAGAATATGAACTAGAATTTCCTCATATAAAAGCTTAACTTCCAAATGATCAATCTCATGTATCAAAACATGAGATTAATCTAGCACATATTTTTATAACAACAAAATTAGATAAATTTATTTACCAAGAAAAAAAATAGAGGAAAATACACTCATTAAAAATTTGAACCATTTTCTCCAAGATTTAATAGGTTCTAATAAACTATAGACTTAGCTTACCCTTATTAACAAAACACATAACCCATTTACGTGGATAAAATTTATGAAATACATGATCACCTACCTTGAGAGGAATATCCATCATTTGGTTTTCTTCATAATTATTAGGCATGCTCTAAGCTATCCTCATATGTTGGTAGGACATCTTATATATTTAAGCCAATTTTTCTAATAATTATGGTCCCATAAACATCCATTATTTGAATACATCCCAAAATACTGAAGTTCAACACTGCTTTCCATATAGTGCCTCAAAATATTTCATCTATATACTAGAATGAAAGCTGTTAGTATTGGAAAACTAAACCATATAAATATGTTGATCCCAAGTTCCCTAATAATCTATTCAACAACTATATAGCATATATTCCAAGGTCTAAATTGTTCGCTCAATCATTCCATGAGAATGTGGATGAAAGGTTGTGCTGAAATTTAATTTTGTGCCCAACGACATCTGAAGGACATTGCAAAAGTTAGATATCATCCTGGTATCATGATTAGATACAATGGAGAGGGGAACCCCATATTGCATGACTATATCTTTTAGGTAAAGTTGAGAATGAGGATCCAAAGACATAGTATCATGAATAGGAAGAAAATTTGTATATTTAGTTAGTCGATCAACAATAACCCATATCACATAGCTACCTTGAAAAGTCATTGTTATTCCTATAAAAAAATACAAGAATATATTTTCTCATTTCTACTATGGAATTTGAAAAGGATAAAGAATATAGTTGGATAATTATCACTCCAGTCTAACCAATTGAAAACTTAAACATTTCAGGGTAAAATCTGTAATATCTCTTCTCATTCCATGCCACTAGCAATAGTCCCTGATGGTTCTTGTACATCTTAGTGTTTCCAAGATAAACAGAAAATGGAGAACTATGAGATTCACTTAATAAATCTTTCTTCAAATATTAATCACAAGGTACATATAATATTTTCCCAATTTTGAAAATAAAATCTTTATCGATGATAAATTTTGGAAACTTACCATTTTTCACCGATTAAACCTTTATCTGTGACTCACGATCTTCTTTATATGATTCCATAATTTTATCTGATTTCGATGATTTCACCGACACCTGAAATAAAATAGAGTAATTTCCTGCACTAATAACTTCTATGATGAAATTCATAAAATAATTAACAAAGGGGTTATATTCCAAACATAATAGTGTTAATGTAGAATGATGTTCTCAACTCAAGGCATCCACCACTTTTTTTCTTTTCAATGGGGGTAGTTTATCATATATATAAGGACCTAGCCTTCAGCATTACTTATTATTGAATTAAATGAATAATTCATATTGATGATCTTTTCAGGTTTAGAGTTTTAGAGAATTAGGACATAACTATTACATCTCAAATATTACAAAGTAGACACATATACTCACCTTCCATTTTTTTCACAAAATAAAAACTCTTTAACAAAAGAGTCATGTCTAGTTCCTTGTTTTAGACAGCCTGACATTTCCTTGATCCCATCCTTGACCCTATTCAACTTTATGTCCTGTGAAAAGCATTGAAAAAACTTGGGATGAGCATAAAAAGATCAGTAAGGGATATAAAAGTATGAAAAGAAAACATTAGTCCATGTATGAAATCATACTTTACTCATAAAACATAAGCATTTTAACATACCTCATCAAATCATGAATAAATCATAGAAATCATAATGCATAAAGGTTACATGAAGCATTCATAACATTCTTACATAGGGAGTATCCCTCATGGTTACGTTTGGAATACCCATCACAGTATATTCCCTAAATATCTTTGGAGAAACCTTAACGTTTAACTCCTTCGCGTTACCCAATGCATTGGAGAGCTATATCGGGCTCATCCACCCTTAGTTTATCATGGAACCACCCGTCTTCATAACAATGCCCAAGAACCATAAAATAATCATAGCACATAAATTAAGCATAAAGGAAAGATAACATTCCCACATTTCAATAACAATATAACATTTTAAGATATTGAAATAATGAATCCATTCTAGAAACCATTTTCAAAACCATTTAAAACATTTAATAAAGAGATTTTTAAATCAAAGTGTCCCATACCACATTGAATCTTTTAACATTTTAAACCATAAATATCCATATAAATAAATCATTAAAACCATTTTGAAAACATTGATATTAATGAGAAATATTTATAAGATTAAATCATTAAAACATTTAAAACTATATTTTAGTTAAAGGGTTTTTAACAAAATGAGAGACACTTGAATACAATAATTTAGGAATAACATTTAATCAAAACATTATAATATCATGAGAATAAAGGGATTAATGATATAATATTCCAAAGGATAGTATATACACCATATAAGAGTGAATTGTTGCATAAAAACAATGAATTCTCAATGGAAATGTAAATTGAGATGAAATCCATTATAAAGATGGTATCCTTAAATTAAGGATAAATCAATCTCATAATTATGTGAGACAAATATAAATACACCCAGTATAAGTGGATATTAAGTGTAAAATATTCAAAGGTCATTCACACATATTCAAAGGATGACATATTCAATAACTACAGGTTGAACCCAAAGAAATAGAAATTGGGTTAAGAAGTTCCCTTGACAGCCTAACGGTGTCACATCAAATTTTAGAAAAAGAGTAGATGAGAGAGATAATGGGTATCTCATCTCTTGGACATAAAATTTACGGCAATAAGGATATATAAGAACATATCCCCATGACGCGATGATATTTCATTCTCCATCATAACAATTCAAGAATAATTATAACTTATGGTTGAAAATAATGTTTAACGACGTAATATCATTCAGGATATGATTAAAATACATCCAATCAATAAAAAACATTACTTACATAACAAAACATATAAAGGAAATTGAATCAGTTAACAACAGAAATAATGATACTATAGAAAAATTATTAAGAAGGAAATATTAGAAGATCAAATATGATATCATATTTATGTATGTGGATTCTTTTATAATTTAATAATAGTTATTTAACCATTATATAGGAGTTCAACGTACCATCGACTAAGTAAGAATACATGTTAATGGTTAATTTTTCTATCCCTTTATTATCTGAGGTTGTTAAAACATAAGTACCTACTTTGTCCCCTTTCTCATCCACATTTTTGTTTCTGAAAAATTCATTTCAATGAATTTTTACTATTTACTAGAATATGGGTTAAAATCATTTATACACTTGTTTTAATTTTTATAAAATGGTTTGAATGGAATCTTTCTGTCTCTTTCCAAACAAGGTACATTATGACCTTTAATAAAAATTAATGATAGAATGTTTTTATATCTTATATGGCGTGTGTGGCTATTTTCTGCTATTATAAAACCTTCAAGGTTTCCCTTAGAAGCTTATAAAAATATTTTCAAAATTAATTGTTTTGTTAATTTTGAATGATTTCATTGTATAAATAAATATTTCACTCAAATAGTTTTTTGGATTGATTTCATCTATGTCAACATCCTTCATTGGATTTTTTTTTGTTTGTTTGAGGTTGATTTAATATGATATAATCTTCAATATTGTATTGAAGGTTTTTGTTATATGTTTGACTGTGGATGTTCTATTTTTATACCATTAATGGTTTATGGTTAATGTATTGAAATTTATTATTCTTGTTTTAATATGAATGTTTATATTATGTTTCAACCTACTCATATGAGGAATGTATTTGAATTAGTAAGTTACGGGTGGAGCCCGCTATAGCTCCTCGGTGCATCAATAGGTCTCATTAGACAAACTAGTGTCTTTAAACAAGGTCTTGAAAAAATATTATTTTTTGTCTTGGAATGAGGCCTTGAGTATGTGGTCATAATGTCTGGCATTATGTATTCCATCATTATGAAATTAGATATTGTTATTACATGTGATTATTCGACTAGTAGAATATGTATATGAATAAATAAATGGCATTATTGGATTTATCTTTTCCATATTATGCTAAATTTTATGTTTAAATGGATTTTTATTTAGTCTTATACATTTTTCTAAATGTTTATGAACATTTATGATAATTTGTGCTATATTTGTATCCATACTAAGAATCTGATCTCACCCCTTTCTATGTTTTATTTGTTCCAGGATGTGAATAGGTATATTATGACTAACCTGGAGGGATAGTCTAAGTGATATGAATGTCTTCAAAGGAGACACAATGTTGTTGTTTTTAATTTCATTATGTAATGTAAAACTTATTTATGTATCTAGTACTTACAAGGCTAAAAAACTAATCAGTTTTTTGGTATTTTATCCCATGTGATCATGCCAATGTTATTTAATAATAAACTGACTCTAGGTAACTAGGGTCGGGGCATTACATTAACTCACTATATAAATATTTATCCATATTAGATCACCTATGCTAATCATTTTTTTGTGATGATAACATAATATAGATGTATTGAATTATCATTCTATTTATGGAACTTATGATACCTTAGTGATTTATCCACATAAAATTCACCATTATTTCATGGAGTAAGAGATGAAGTGTAAATTGATCAAGGAATAACTAGTGTATGAGATTGTGATTATGAAATAGAATGAAATTAAAAAATTATATCACATTATTATAATTACTTGGATTTAGTAAAAGGGTATTGAAATTAATTAATGTCATATTATTATCATTATTTATGGTATAAATGACCTTTTCACACCTATCTGGTTTACAGCTTTGTGGTCATTAATTTTCTCCTGAAAAAGCTTTCTGTCACTCTCCATCAGTATTTTCGGCTTTTGTTTTATCTTCAATGTTTTTGTTTTCACATACAATAAATGTTCTCCTATTTTCAGTCCTATTAGGAGTCATTTCAAATAACTTTGACACATAACTTTCTCTTTTTCAATAGGATGTGTTATTAACATTTTAACGATGTGGTTTTCTATAAAGGAATTTTCAAATACTAAACATTTAATGACTGCGTTGAATTTATAGGGTGATATTAATTTTAAAGAGGTAGAATGTAACATCCTAATATTTTGTTAAAAAAGTAAAATTAATTTAGATTTCTATATATCTTACATTACACACAACGAGTTTCTTTGAAGTGTGAATGATGCATTCCACCAGGCTTCAACGAATCGTGAAATAAAATTATTATATCCTTGCTATAAATTTGTTTTTTATGAATATTATAAAATAATTTATGAAATATAAAAATAAATTACATACTCAATATAAATTTATATATACTCTTAGTAAATAATCAATTAATTATAAAAAGTAATTATATTCCTCAAAAATATGTTTTCTTCACTAATGATTTTTATTGATTTTTATGAGAAAATATTATAATTAATTTAAATATATTATAAAAAAATATTTAATAAAATTAAATTAATATTTTCAATCATAATATTGAAATTAAATAATGGTGAAATTTTGGTATTTTTTGGAAAATATTAATTTTTCAGTGAATATATAAAAATATCGATTTTTGTAAAACTATCAGTTCTTTTCAATAAATGAATTAATATAATTTGACAATTATGTTTTAAAGTAAAATAATTATTTTATATTAATAATTAAACCACTAAATAAAATTTTAATAAACTTTATACTTGATTTTAGAGTTAGTTTCATTTGATGTTTAAAAATATTTTTTTGAAAACTGTCATGAAGTGTATAATGATTCACTATTTAAATTAATTATAATAGTCCCTAATAAAGAATTTTTTACATGAAATTTATGGATTATATAAAAAATTGTTTAATTCAAATTAATACAATTATTATTATTAAACATATATTTATATAAAATGATCTTCTGCTTGAGAAAAAACACACTTCACAAAAACCAACTATTTGTTACATCTGTGGGTTATGTTTTCAATTTCAATTTATAAACATTTAAATAATTTATTTGAAAAAATATACCTAATTTTTAAAATCACCATGTAAAAATTATATTAGTGTTATATTTTTATTATTTTTTGAAATGATTAATTTTTTGATAAATAGTGAAAAATACTGAATTTTAATTGAAAAATGCCTTTTCATTTAATTTATATATATAGTGGAATTATATTTTAATTTTTTTTAAACTTTAATTAGTTCAATTTAATATAAATTAAATAAAATTTGTTAATTTTAATAAATTATTAATTGAATTTTTACATAAAAAACAATTCAATCTTTTGAGTTTTTTCTCCTTAAATACTTGTTTATGGTCGCATCTATGAGATTAATTATAAAATAAAATTGTCCACTTATTTGAATATAATTTAGAAAAATAAATTCCATATTTTAATTATAATATTTTATATTATATAAGTTGTTCAATATAAATTTTTGAACAAATAAATAGTAAAAAGAGTAAAAATCATTTACTATGATTAAGGTAAAAATGTGTTACGAGTTGTTAAACTAAACAAATAATGATAAAAAATCACCCAAAACCTATTCAAAACTAATTTTATAGAAATGTTTTACTTTATAAACTCTATTATATTTAATTTTCCATCATTGTATCCTTTTTACATGACCAAAATGTGGGTGGGATTCTATCTTTCAAAAAATTACAATTGTGTCACTCACCTCATTTATAAAAGGCCACCCCTTCTCCTATCCAATTGACACATTAAAACCCTTTTGGTTCAGAAAAAACTACCCAAATAACTTTCCAACATCCATATTTTCATCTTTTAGGACTTAATTTGGACATAAATACTCCCTATAAAGTATTTTAGTGAAGACTAAACTAGGATACCTGAAGAATATGTAATGTTCTTCAACGAGCATTTTTTTATTTCTTCCTCCACCTCCATAAATTATAATTGTAACATGATGATATAATAACATAAGTAAATTAAATATACTAATATTTATTATGAACTATAATCATCTTTACTTCAGTCAAATGGGTTATGAAATCATCATTCATGTGTACGGCTAACTACCACATCGCAAATAGATATCCTTTTTCGCTTACTAGCTTACATGATTAGATATAATGATGGATTTATTGTCTATTTATGATATTTATTATATTATTATTCTTTTCTAATTATTATATCACACATAAATCAATTATTTCTAATTTTTGGGAATATGATAATGTCAATTAGATGTACGGCAGACTATAGCCTCATGAAGTGATGTGATTCGTTTACACTATAAATGGATAGTAATAGGGATATATTTAATGAAAATATGTGGTATTTATGATTTAAAAATGATTCTATAATTATATTTTTTTCATTTATATTTGTTTCTTTCAAAAAACTGAAAAAATGTACAGAGCGTACATGCATACGTTTGGTCTATCATCTTCATGAATGGTGTATTTCATTTTCTATATCTATATTTAAAAATTAATATAAATATATATATACTAAATATATATTATATATATATCATAGTTATAATTATGTATATTATTATGTTATTAGCACATTAATATGAAAAAAAACAAACCAAAACATAAACAAAAAACAAAGCGGTTATTACCAGAAATCCAACTTTATCATGACATTATTAATAAATAGGTAATAAAAGGTCCTAATAAAATAACATTTGTTATGATATATATTTATTATTATTTAATACATTTATTATATATTACTATTTATTATATTCTATGTTTTA
The DNA here is from genome assembly GCA_963277665.1 of Viscum album. Lineage (NCBI taxonomy): Eukaryota > Viridiplantae > Streptophyta > Magnoliopsida > Santalales > Viscaceae > Viscum > Viscum album. The sequence goes on along the minus strand of OY728141.1, from coordinate 1,415,557,116 downwards.
ACATTTATTAAGGAAGTCAAAACATATGGTAAGGGATTTATTATCTCACTTTTATTTCTCAGAGACATATGAAAATTCACCACTAGTTTCTTTTGTGTGGTGTATATAGACCCCATTTTAAAAGTTATATAATGAATATCCTTATTTTAATGACATTTAATTTTTAATTTTATATCTTTCTTTTTTGGGTATTATGATTCAAAATATTAATAAAGTAGAAATGGATTTTTATCTCCATTTTCATTCTTTGAGACATACGTTATGTTTTAAACATTTATTCTTTCATGAGGTGTATATAGAAACCCATTAACATGTAATTTCATGGATTTATTAATACTAATGATATTTAATTTTTCATTTTCTTTTATTCCTTCATGGGTCTTATGTTTTATAATTAAAAAAGTGGTAAATATTTTATGTTTCAATCTCATTGATTATTGGGATTGTTTTTGATCAAGTTTATGATGATAAATTATTACTATCCTTATTTAAATAAATAATTAATTTTATTCACCTATATTTAATTCATGAGGATACATGTTTTCCCTTTATTTTTATTTCCTTATGCACTTAAGAGTTCAAAGTTAATTTGTTTTATGAAAAATACAATTTTCAGTCGAAAACTATTTTTCTTCAAAAACCATGTTTCTTTATATGTCTTAAAAAACGATTTTACCATTTTTAAAATTATTTATTCAATAATGTTTTAGCCATTTTAGAAATTTATTAAAAATTAAATTAATCTTCATTCTATTTTTAAACAATATCCAATTAGATTTTACAAAAAATATGAAAAGTATCTTTATTTTTACATGTATGACATGAATATTATTTCCCACTATAATGAATACTAAATAATTTCAGTATTCCCATATATTATTCCAAATTTCTTTTCAAATAATTTTTTTTCATTATTTATAAGGAAAAAATTTATATTTTAAATAAAATATTTCAAAATCAACAGTATTTTGAAAATGTTTTCTGTTTTAAAAAGTGATATTTTAAAGTGGAAATCTTTTTTCCTAAATAATTTTCTTAAAATATTTTTATATATTACTCTATAATTTTTCAAAGTTTAATTTCAAATAAAATTATTTCCAAAAATATAATATAAATTTTAGTTTTAAAAAGTAATTTTCAATAAAATGTTATTTTCATCAAGAAACATTCTATGTGATTTTAATTCCAAATAATTATCAATCTAAGATGACATCCTTTGAGGTTAATTACTATTTATTTGTGATATGATCCAATAATACCATTATTATTATTCCTTTTAATTTTTTAATTTAATGATGACTTAATTTTTATGAAACCCGTTTCTTTTTCCAAGGGTTATACCATGATAATATTCTTCTAAAACCCACTTATTTTTACACGGGTTATGTTATGTTGAAATGATTGAATGATTATGAAACCTTTATCTTTTCCATAGGCTATGATATGATGAAATTTTTATGAAACCCATTTCTTTTCATGGGTTATGATATGATTAATTTTTTTTGATATTTTATCACACTTACATATTATTTCATTATGTGATGGGTGGAACCAATATATCCCTCCAATGCATTGGGTAATGATTAATGTTCTATTACATCAAGGGGTACATGAGTGGTAATCCCAAGCCTGCAAAATATGGAACACAGGTGGTTATTTGAAGCCTAAAAATGCTACATGGGTGGTTATCCAAATCCAAAAATTTTATTAATGCCTTGATGGGTATCCTTAATATAAGATTTTATATGCTTATACATATTCCACAGTACCATGTATTGTAACGACCACAACCCTAGTATCTCTGAGCTAGTGCATTACTTTTTTCATCATCGTAGATACAAGATTAAAATACCAAAAGACCGAATAGTTTATCAGTTTTTGAATACCATCTTACATATATGATACCCATATTACATTGGTAAAAGTAATTAAATACTCACAAAATTAAAAACTCATCATCCTTGAAACACATTCCAATGATACATCTTCATATCCTAAAGAAAGGAAAAATAAGGGAGAGCTCCAATTCATAGTAAGGTTTATGTATATTGGAATCTATCATGAATAAATAATATAAAGTCAATATGGAAAGGTAAATAATTGAAAACACATTCCATTTAAATAATGGGATAAGGAAAAATTAATATGGAAAGGTAAATAACTGAACATCCATTCCATTTAAATAACTGGATATGTCATAATTGAAATGGAAAGGTGAATAAATTAGTAAAAATTACATTTAAATAAATCGATAATGAATAATAAATACACAAAGGAAAATTACTCAACAAAAATTCCATTTAAATAACTAGATAATGCATAATCAATATGGAAAGTTAAATAACTAAACACACTTGTCATTTAGTCAATAAACCAAGAACTAAATGTATCCATCAATTTTTTTCATAGTGAGAATCTCATGGATAATAATAATTGAATTATAAATTAATGAATTTATTAATTATTGGATTACTTTTTTCCCAAAAATATGATATGTTTACCATCAAGATATATCCTCAAGATAGTTTAAAACTACTAGGTAAAAACCAATCTAGTTTGGAAAACTGATTTGCCTCATGCGACTACTAATGCATTGAGGGGATATAATTAATCAGACACTAGTCAAGTTTGAATATCAAAATCATTCCTCATATATCGAAATAATAGATTTAATAATGTTATTTATCATCAAATATCCATATTGAGTAAAGAATATAAATATATTATTATTTCCCCAATTAATCAAATGATTTTCAAAGTAAACACCATATAAAATTGGTATATGGTTTAAGAAATAATAATAGATATCACACAATAATATGGATATATAACATATATTTATTATCTGATGAAAAATTATTATAATAATGTGACTGTTGTAAGAGAAATTTAATAATCCGGAAAGAAAGTGAGATATTACAACAACTTTTATCACTTCATAATTTTTATATCAAATATCCTTTCATGAAATAATTCATATTAGAACTTAAAATAATATGAATAATGAATTATTCATGATATTACATTTCAAATTGGAATTATATGTAACTCATAAAATTTTGTTTGTGTATAATAACAAATAAGTTTTAGTTGAATGTAACTTGATAAAAAATCCATTACCATACGCTTTATTTTGGTTGAACTCTATTTATCATCCTTTTTAATTGTTGTAATAATTTTATTAACATATAAAAGATCCGTATAAATATTTATAATATCAAATATTTTCCTTTTATAACATCTTATCACCCATTTTTCAATAAATGTTCATTATATTCATTGTTATCGCCTTATTTTTTTAGTATTTTTTGACTAGTTATTTTTTATGCCTATTATGTAGATCATGATTTGATAATATCAAGAATATAATACATGATTTAAATATCATAAATATTTATGATATATTTATTTATATTAATCCATATAATTTGGTGATAGGAATTAAAAAATGGTATTCATGGAGACAGTAGGTCATACATACACATAAATGCTATTTGTATTTTCTTATCATATTTAAAGAGAGAAAAGTAAATGATATGTATTTATATTATCCTTAGAGTATCATATTTATGTCATATATGTCACATATTTTTATTAAACCCATCCTTAATAAATTCCATGTAAATCATGAACGGATCACATCAGTTCACGAGCTGATAGTCCTCCGTACACATGAGTGATGTTATCAGATTCCATCAAAATGGAAAGAATAAAGTTATGGGTTATATAATATTTCCAGAACAATAAAGGAATCATAAATATCAAAAATTACATATATAAATATTATTTCCATCATTATTACCATCCTTTATAGAAGGTAAGGGAAAAATGAAAGACATCAGTTCGTGATGACGTAGTCCACTATACACATGGTGGGTGATTTCATAACCCATTTGAAGGAAGTTTATATGGATGTAAGTAATATAATTTACATAAAGAAACTCATTATATATAATATAATTATTTTTATATATAGTCATGATATAATATGAATTTTACTATATGGAAACGGAAATAAAATAAAAACTTTTTTAGGATTACATTACCTCGTCTTCAGGTATCTTCCTTAGGTTTTCACTAATTCCTTCCTAATTTGTCTTTCTACACAATATACAGATTATATTATTATATTAGAGAAGTTTAAAAGTTTATTGGATAGGTTTTAGATGACCCAAAAGGCTTGGAATGTGTGAATAAGTGAGGGTTGTGAGTACCCTTTTATAGTGGAGGAGTGGCATTCTTGTAAATACGAAAAAGTAAACACTCTTGGAAGGTCTACCTTACCTATTGTGACTCAAATAATGGTTTTTTATTAAATATAGTATATGGTGTAAATATTTCTAGTATATAAATTTTTTAAAGATTTGGGTCATTTTATCACCTTGTATTTTAAGATTAACTACTAGGTAAACTCATTTTTACCGTAATCACTGTGAATAACATTAACTTATTTTTCTAATAAATTTTGAAAAAAATATGTTAAACTTATTATTAATTATAAATTATTATGATAAAAAATATTGAATCTATTTAAATAAATTCAACTCACATAATTTGATGTATTTAATATAAAATTTATCCCACATATGTAACGATGAAGTAGGTTTTTAAGGTGAAAATGTTCAAGAGTTTGAAATTCTTTTATATTAAAATTAAATATATAATTTATTCTAATGACCTAAAATTGGAAGAATTTATGTATAATTTATTTAATTTAACTTTAAACCTGATTTAAAATTTAATTTAATATTATAAATTATTAAGATGAAAAATTGGTTCTCAATTAAATTTAGTGCTTTTCACTATTCATAAAAAAATGAAACATCTCAAAAAATGTAAAAGACTCACATTAAGATAGTATTCTCATTTTTAATTATAAAATAAAATTTTTTATGAAATTAAATTTATAAAATTGCTAGAGTTTATTTTTAAAATAATGGTTCCATTAAAAGGTGGAATAATGACTTTTAAAAAAATACAACTTTTTAAGTGTAAAATAGGATATATTTTTACCTTATTCCAATTAAATACTTTTTATGAATTTCAAAATATTGATTAAATATATAATATATAATTTTAATTAATATCTTTGACTAATTTTAATTTATTTAATATATTAAAATAAATCATCATTTGGAGTATAAAAATAGTTTTTTATAAAAACATTTTCTTTATATTCAATTGGTTTTTATTTTCATTTTTAATCAATTGATAACCAGTGAATTCAACCATTTTTTTCATAATTTAGTTAATAATATTTATAACTACCAGTTTATTGTATAGGAGGAAATATTAATTTTGAATAATAATATTAATATTATTTAGTAAAAATCAGTCTTGCGTGTAACACAAGATATTGAAGAAAGTCGTTTTGGAAAATAACACAAGCTAACTAAGTATCATATAAATTAAAATATATATCATAGATTCAATTTTTTTAATATAATAAATATATCATAAGGTATTAGGATTATATATTTTATTTTATTCTTGGTGTTGTGTTTCATACATACTATTGAATAAAATGTCATTATTTTAGAATTTCGGGGAGTTACATTCTCCCCAACTTAAATAAATTCAATCATTGAAATTTAAACTTGATCTTAGTAGTCTAGGGTTTAATATTTGAAAATTCGTTTTTTGATTATCCTGCATCATAAATTTTTTTGATAAAACATCATCTTAATATTAGAGGAATATTATAAAAAATGTCATTTGGAATAATCATATACCTTGGTTTCTAGTAGGAGAACATGGGTGAGAAATGAAAACATGGACATGGAAGAGAAAAACAGAACCAAAATATTAATAGAGATTAGTTGAGTTCATTTATCATAATAAATTTGTTGATAAATGTAATTTTAAGTGTCTCAAATAGTTAATTATTTGATAATCTACAAGATCGTTGGTTCAACATAAATGAAGGTATTAGGATAATTTTTTTTTTCAATACCATTTTCCTAGAATTAAGGATTTATTTAACTCTCTATTAATATATAGATATGTAATTAACTGATATATTTCTATTTCATAAGAACAGTTTCATCTCATTTTTCTACAATAAATTTAAAATTCATCACTTATACTAATAAATGAATCTGAAAAACAGAACTTCTATGCCAGAATCAATAAAATTATCATTTTATAGATCCTATGATCCATACAAGGGAAACAAGATATTCCTCCTACCTTTATTAAAACCAAAATGGTTAGAACAATGTATCCCATAATTCTTAAATTTCAACATAATAAATTCATTAAATGGTTAACCTTATGACCCTTCCAAAATATTATGATCCAAAACATTAGAGGTTAGGTCATTGGATTTCCAAAATAATCTTATCATTAATCAGTTCATGGGTACATAATAGTATCCAATTTAATTTATCTCTATCAATCATCTCTTTATCCAACAATCATTATATCGATATCAAGAAGATATTAAGTGGTTTATTTCCCTTAACCATGAGTTTTCCAAAAAAATTAACATTCTACTGAAATATTTTTCTTGTTCATCAGTACTATAGAACATATGCTATAAAATCTATAAGGAAATGGTATTGCAGTATAATCCTTAAATATTTCATATTTGATATGTTCATAATATCATCAATGAAATACATTTAGAACATATTCCAAGGATCCAAATACATATGCACAACAATTATTCCACATCAGTGGTATCTATATTATAATCTTGACCATAATCCCTAAGCTTCTTCTATAGTATATTCCCTTGATGTTGGAGAATTCATTTTTGTATTGACCTATATTTTTTCTGTTTAAATGATTAATATAATTGTTTTATTTTTTCCCTTTTCATTATTTTTCATGGTTACCCATTTCTCCACACTTATAACAAAATCCCAATCCCTTCAAGAATTTTCTAGGGTGATTCATTTCCACAGTTATCACATCTGGGAAAATCCTTCTTTGGCTTACTCCCTTTATCTTTTATTTCCTCTATTGTCCTCTTCTTTACATCATCCCTTTGATGCCACGGGACTTGGAGAATTATTTCTCTACCTTGATATCACATAAAACTATTTCATCATATGAGGAAAAAAATTGTGAGTCCAGTTCCCTTAAGAGACATAGCTTAATCCCTTCAAAGAAATGGAAAATATTATATTCTATGTTGTGTATGTAATCCATAGAATACATATTTATCCATATAAAGGTATCTTCATATTCCACAAAACATTCTTCCAAATTTTTATTGAAACTAAATAAAATTCTCTTTATCTCATTTTTTCCCATGAGTGAAATATTTGTCAATGAATATCTCGTTAATATATTTTCATTTCATATATTCTATTTCATCTTCCTCCCTAGTATTATGGATCAACAACCAAAATTGGTCAGTATCTCTATTGAGACAATACACTAAAAGAGTTAAATTGTACATTTCACCACATGTAAATTCCAAAAATATATTCTTCAAATACTTAATCCATTTCCCTGATTCTTTTAGATCAGTAGTCCCACAAAATTATGGGGTCCTCTCTGACATAAATCAATCTCATATCATAAAATCGCATAGTTGAACATGTTTCTCTATTTGGTCGAGTTAGTTGTCATAACATGATTATGTTTCCCTAATATATCCATAACCTTTTCAATTCTGATTGCAGGCATATCGTCTTCATATGTAGGTAAACCACTACATTGGTCATGAATAATGATACCATTATTCCTTTTAGGCACCATCTCTAAATAATGGAATATACTTGATTAGATCATAGAATAATAAACTTTGTATAATTCTAAATATTTTTAACACTTAACATAAATTGAAAAAAAAAATCAAATCTAGTCTCATAATCATAACCATGGTTTCTTTAGGGTGTCATTATCTTCAAATCTTTCATGATGGTTTTTAATAAAAAAGTGAATTATCTTAAGCATATCCCCATAGAGTTTTAGACTAGGTGATAAATAAGGAATGTTGTTATGTACCAGGTTATGCACGAGTCAAGCCCAACATTTCCTTTTCAGAGTTATTACCCCAAGGTGCATCTATTTTAGAAATGCGTCCACTTTTTGTGTCTAGAAAAGGATGTTTTTTTAGAAATACCCACACAATCTGTACCATTCCAAAATTATAGGTTGTTCTTATATACTTATCCATAATTTCTATCATAGGTTTATGTCCTCTAATATATGTTTTCTTAAATATAATTCCAAATGTTTCTACTAAACCTGTCTCTAATAACAACTGTAATGACCCCAATCCCAGTACCCTAGAATTCAAATATCAAAAGAGAAATTAGTTTAATAGTTTTGAAAAACCAGATTACCTATATTATACCCATATTGAATAGGAAAAAGTAAATAAATCACATCAAAATTAAAATCTTCGTATCCATGAAACTAATTCCATGAATTCATATATATATATATCTAGGGGAAAGGAAAAAAATAAATGTGATCTCAAATGCACAGTAAGGGTTTAGTATAGTGGAAGCTATCATTAATAAATAATGAATTGTCAATATGGGAAGGTAAATAACTGAACACACATTCCTTTTAAATAAATTGATAAGGCATAATCACTATGGTATGGTAAATAACTAAGCAAACATGCCATTTAAATAACTATATAGAGAATAATCAATATGGGAATGTAAATAACTGTACAAACATTACTAGAAAAATGATCTATTCCCACAGACCAATAGCCACCATTTTATAGGTTAGTGGTTATATCTTATTTTATAGCTATGGGTTTATTTAAACTCATGGATATATGGTTTTATAAAGGCATTGGGCTTTAATCCCTCACATAACTTTACTCATTTCCCTCCTGTACCCCACCAGTTACCCTCAAAACCCCTCCTCTCAGTGGCCCTATCCTCTTTCCAGTGACCTATCCTCTTAGCGTCCCTCCTCCTCTCGGTGGAAACCTCTCCTCTCAGTACCGACCTCTCATATTAGTGGCCCTCCTCCACCCTAATGACCTCTACGCTCAGTAGTGACCTCATGGAGGCATCTCTCCTCCACCCTCACAACCCCTCGACATCCCTAATCCACTAACGCTTCCATCTAATGTGGCCACCTCACCTCCCCACTGACTCTATGCCTAAGAAAAACTCCCACATCCTCCTATAGTGCGCCAACCAATCCAGCCTCAACAAAACCATACCATGATAAGATGGTTAGAATATCTCACTCTCTTCAATCATTATTTTCATCACTATTTTCCATGAGTAGTTTTTTATTTGTTAGTGGTTAGGGTACTGGTGATTTCATCTTGAAATTAAGAAACCCTCCATTCCATTTGGTATTTTCAAGTATTATACCAAGGATTCTGATCCAAGTTGAACATAATCATTTAGAAGGTGTGTTGTATTTGTATAGGTACTTGGTGATGTTTTATTATCTTAGGAATAATATACACATTTATTGTAGAGTTTTAAATTATAAAATTAAATGTTATATTTTTCTTATAAGATTGTGAACAATTCTATGATCACAATTCTCAATGATTGAATTTATAACAAAACTTATACATAGTTATCTCCCTCTATCACTTATGTTATTATTAAACCATGTTTGGTCTGGGTTTTTATGGAAATGTGTTAAATTTTTATCTTTGATTTAATGTTATATTTTGTTCTTTTTAAATGAATCCATTACAAGGATGAATAACTTAATGTTTTGGTAAATGATCAAAATGATTTATAATTATTACCCAAGTAATGATTTCTTTGGATAATGTTATTTTATTTAAAATTTAATTAAAAATTTTATTGTTGTTTTTTATCTCATTATAATGTGTTGTTAATAAGAAAATATATTTTACAAACAAATATTATAAAAAAATTAGTGATATTATCATATCACATTCCATGTTATGATGTAACATGGGATATCACATTATGATAGTCATGGGAAACATTAAAGACACTTTATTATTTTTCATTTTCTTATGATATGTGATACCATCTATTGTAAATCTAATTCTTCCATATCATACTATAAAATGTTCAAAAAAATATCATTTAATGAAATTTAAAGGATTATAAACCTATTACAATTATTGTTCATCAGTTATATATTTACTTTTGTGATTCAGTGTAAGTTAAAATAATTTTCAATATTATAGGATTTTTTAAATGATTTGATATTAATATAAAAACTTTTATTGTGTAAAAAATTTATATTTAGTGGCTATAATCTTTCTATTTTTATCTTCAGGAATATTTGTGTTCATAAAATCAATCCTTAAGAATTTATCTTGTCCCATATTTTAATATAGCTATTTGAAACTATTATGTGCAACTAATAGTTCGTGTAATGAGTGACACCCAAATACTCTTCTACATATAGAAAACATTATCACTTCTAATTTTTATAATCTCTAATTTGGAACACTATATTTATTAATGTATAATACACTTCATGTTAATCTCATAAAACTACATATTAATTTATTTATTTTAAGATAATCATTAATTCATGTACATTAAGAACTGGTCTTATCTTAGGAAATACTTCATTGGGAACTTTTAAAATTAATGATTCATATAATGACACTTCCTTAGTGAAATATTAGTGAAAATGATCATAACATTCATTAAAATCTACCCAATATAATTCTATAATTTAAAAATATGTGCTTGTGGTTTTTATAGACAATGTGGAATGAAGTGGTGCATCACATTTTAAATGTTTTCATAAATATTTACGTGTACCAAATTTGTTCATCCCATATTTACTTTGTAAACAAACCAACACATACTATATTTTCATTTTTTTATAATGCATATTCATTCACATATTTGTAATTTCATAACATGATTTTTTTTCTTGAACAATTTTTGTGAAAATGGCGCCTTTATTGATTTTCATTCACCACATCATACTTTCCATGATCATTAATGAAATATTAACCCATTTTTTGTTATTCATGTACTCATTCAAAACATCTGACAATTTTTAGTGAAAAATTTATGTAGTAGAGAAGATGACCTGAAACAACATCAAATCAACCCTTGAACATTGATATTTATCACATAAAATACACCCTTAATTAGCCAATCCCATTTTTGGATATATGGAAAAATTAAGAACAGTTCATATATCACTGAATGTAATTTTCCTCAGAATATTTTATTCTTCAAAAATATTACATTTTCTAAAAGTTTAAAATCGAACATAATATTTATAAAAACATACATATAATATGGTTTGTTAATTTCAAAAAATGGGACCCATGCGAGACGACTCTTACCCTTTCTTAGAACCATACTCCTCCCGCTCGAAGCTAGTCTTCATCATCCATGCTGTTATGTTGTAGCATTTTTTAATTTAGTTCTTGGATTATGTTCTTGTATCAAGAACCTTAATTTATTTTTGGTGTCTCTGTTATCTCTATACTTGTTATGATTTTTATTTTTGGGTCCAAAAATTATGGTTTCTTTCCATATCAAATGAGCTCAGTAGTTATATTTTGTATTTTTATTTACTTTTATTGTTTTTTATCTACAGCTAAAAAATATTTATGTTAACCATAAGGTTAAAATTTGAAAAAAAAAATTGTGATCTTCAAATATCTTAGGTTAGTGATCCCACCGCGCCTATCATACTAATTTCATAAAATGATGTATGTAGGTTCATGGTGTTAATGTTTTTTTCTCCATTTATCTTCCAGGAAGAATTTATGAAGGAGTATTTTGGGAAAATTAGTAAAACTAAAAAACTAATGGAGGTTAATTAATGAAATATTTTTTTCAAGGCTCATTGATGAAATATTTATATGTGTTTTTCTTAATTTTTTCTTATTTTGTAGGTGGCTGGAAGGTGGAGCTTGAAGAATAGTATTCATATTAACATTATATTTTAATCCCAAGGATGGTCTATATTTCATTATATTAGTGTTTATTCATATAAACTAGTTCTATTTTATTTTATATGAATATTTTTCTTGGTTTCAGTGTATGATTGAGGATGAATTTCTTCTATTCACAAGCTTGAGAATATGGATATACTTGCAATATTGAAATTTTTTTCTAATAGTATATAACATCTATCATTTACTTTTACCTTAAAAACTCATTTAAAGGGATATTTTTCACTTTATTTTTTTTATTTAGTTTTGTTTTAGTGATTTTATTTTAAATTTTTTATTGATTTTTTAGGCTCTGGGATATCAGATAATAATGTTTCCCCTACCTTAATCCATGAAATTATCAAAGATAATCAAGCCACATAGTTCCAAAAACCCTATGAGATACCATCAAAACACTGACTCCCTAACCAACAGTGTTAACCTCGTCCTATAATGTACTTTTAACTGATACTTTTTTATACTAATTTGATTTTAGATTCTTATATTTCAGTCAAAAAAATTATTTTGCATTAATATTTAGTATTAGTAGAACCCCAAATTAATTATAGATAAGCTATATATAGGCACCAGTATGTGATAGACCTTGTCACCGTACCAGCCTATTTCTGGAAAATAGATCTAGTTCTGCCACCCAACCATCATCCCATATCTAGCAACTTCCACATATAGAAAAAAATAACCCAATATGAATCTCATCCTAATTACCCATGTGACCATTCATTTAGTGCATGTCAAAACCATAAAAGAATGAGGACTACCCATACTCTCACATACACAACCCCTAATGAATATCCATTGGACCATTGGACTAATAAAGCAAGTATTACCATGGAACTTCATCTGGTATAACCAAAATAAACGATTTTAATTTTTTAACCCTATATGAATACCCTATAGATGAAATGAGAATGTACTAAATGAAATTCCTTAGATGGGCCACTTAAATGCACGGTGTTTCAGTTGGAGGGTAACCCATGATAATATACTATTTTATCATTGTAATAACAAAAAACTCCTAGTGTCACAGTGTTATAAATTATATGACATCTGATTTAGATGAGTATTAGCTGTGTTGTCTATGAACCTTTGTAAAATTTTATAATTTATTTCTGATGATATAATATAAATTAACTAATGAGGACTACCTAACGAATGTAAAAATAAAAAATTTCATATTCTTAATTTAAAAAATATATAATGGTTTTTTGTTTTCAATTATTAGATTTTATGTCACTGTTATGTTGTCATTGTTATTGGATCAAATTTTTTTATTTATATAACAGTTTAATATTACTATAAAAACATATGTAATTTAAGATATAGAATAACTAATGCATGATTAACTTCTCACAAAAAAAATTATTAAAAATATTTCATTACACTTACATATCAATCTTAATATTCTGTATTCATTGCCAGTTATAGAGTCACATATTAGTTATCATGTACAGTTGACACACTAATCGGATATATATAAGAAGTCATTATATCTCACTTATTTCACCATTATTTACATGAAGATGGATTCTTATGATGTGGTTTGTTCTATCCACCTCTATTAAAGATAGTGAGTTAGACATTTGATTTATGTAAGATTTCTTCTATTTTTATTCTTTTGACCAATTTTAATTCGGGATTTTGGGTTTTTTGGGTTCCCTGTATTTTTGCAGTGCATTTTGGATCTCATTGAGGTGGATTCGTTACGCTGTTGGTGAAGGTGACTTATATGTGTATTCATAGGTAAGCATATACATATATAAGTTAACCATTTATATATATTAATTCACGGGAGTATGAATGAATATATTTGGGCAAGCTATGATTATATATATATATTTAAAATGCATATGTATGTAAGTGAAAATGTGTATATGCAAGTATAAACATATATCTAAGGCCCCCTTGTACATATTTGGTGATGAAAATGTGTATTTAATGGCTAGGTGTCCATACATATATTTGAAGGTGCATATACATGGAAGATGAAAAAAGTGGATTCGAGTATTCATCATCAAAAGCATCGCGCCTTGAGGTTGAGGTAGGTTCCCTATGCCTAACCCTTCAATTTTATATCTACAATTCCTTGAATATTTCAAAAACTAGATTTCATTATTAGGTATTAACATTAATATCCCTTCAAGTGGTAATTAGAAAATTTCTTCCAACTCAATATGAAATTTCCTTCACATTAGAGATGAAAATATCCTCATTTTGAGAAAACATGAAATGAGAATTCTCATAAAAATCTAAACCTTAAAGAATATATTTGTTTTCTATTCCTCAAACATAAACAATCATCCTTGAAAAAATTGAAATTCCTTTATTAACATGACTATGAAACTTAACTATATAAAATCGATTGCATTATCATTAGAAATTCACCACTTAGTACCAAATTAGTTTTCTTAGCACTACTAGAAAAACCTTCATCAGTTCTCTTTGATTCCCCTTCTTGGTTGAAGTTTCAATGTTCAATGGATCGAGGAATTGGATTCAAAGGGTTTATAATTTACTGATAAATATAATGAACTATGGTGTCTGTTGAGCGTCTATCATCTAATTTCATGAAATTGAATCCACTTCTCGAATAAATAATATCATTTGAAATAATTATATTCTTGATTGAAGATCTCTCAATTGAGAAATATATAAGGAATGTAAAGGCATGATTACGAAGGGGAATCCTTTTGTGTCACAGTCAAATTGGGTTATTAATTATCCTAATGGTGGAATGAGGGGTTGGTTTATTGATCAGATCACTAACATTTATAGGTTAATGAGTTGTTCCTACTAGCATCTTTAGGTTGAGGTTGTTTGTTTAGGTAATAGATTTAGTCTTAAAGACTTTGGATTACCTTTCATTGTTTTTCACACTCCAAGGAATCATGGATTCATCTTTTTTAGGCTCATATTTTGTCCATTTTACAGTTACATGAATTCTTTCAGGGGGATCTAAACACACAGGAACTCTTAAGTGAAGTAGAATTATCTTTTTTGATACATAGAAAATGATTTCTTGAAATTAGTATCATGTTATATAATTCATTTATCATTTATTATCCAATATATATATATATTCATATAATAATATCATGAATATTATTTATATGACTTTAGTAGATTTTAAATCTTCAATAAATGCAGTCTCCAATCTTGATTAAAATTGACATAAAATCTCCCTTGATATCTCCTAAAGACTCAAATTTTATTATCCAAAAGGTATAAAACTAATTGAAGACTCTCTATCCCTAGCACTTAAATTCCTTTAAATCTATTTAAATCATACTCCAAGAATATATAAATGTGTTCAACACCATGGAATAGCCTCTAGTGTAGCACACTCTATGTTGTTATTTTAGTATTAATGACTTCTCAAAACATATACCATGAATAAGGTATGATTCATTCCATTCAATTTTAATTTTTACACATCATTCTATAATTTGATATACCAAGATAATCTCCAAATATTTTTTTATCTCAGTTTCTCATAGAAAAATTATAATATTACCACAATCACCAAAACATCCCTTAGTAATTAACTACTGTGTGGATGTGTTTTCATTTCACAGTACCCTATGATATTGTTTCCATATCATCAACATGGATCAAAATTACCTTGATATATCTCGGGTAATCCCAATGTTAACATTATGTAGCGATTGAAAATCATAGATGAACCTTATGTATCCATCATCTTTCTCAGATTACCTTTAAATAGGTCACAAATTACCTTGATATAGTCTATTTTTCATTAGTGTTCCTCTTATGTAGGTCATGAATGACCCTTATATATCTTAGCATCACCTTAAGTATCCCATAGATTCTTTCATTACGTTTATACGGTGCATATAATACATTTACATATGTAGTGAAATATCCAAATGAACTTTATTCAATGTGAGTTCCTCTTTACATAGGTCTACAATAACCATTATGAATCTACCTAATTTAAGTGAGACATTTATATGGAGCATCAATTGTGTTTATACAACTACTGAATCCCTAACTTACCTTTATGAGGGATTCATATTACTTTTATATAAGTATTTAACTTCAAGTATTACCTTTATTTAGTCATCATAAATATCTATTTAATTTACATAGGTAAAAATTTCAACTCAAAATTAATTCATTAAATTATCAATCAATCCCATGGACATAAAACTTATATCAAATGATGTAGACATGGTTTCTTCACCCATAAAAACTTGTATTTTTTTGAATATTGATGACATAATCATAAAAATTAAATTTATAACTTTTTATTGAACCTAATTACCTGAGTTATTCAAGTTGTAGGCTTAAACCCCATCGTACATTAATTATACTTCATCCAAACCTTATTGAAAATAAATAAAAATTCATGATTTTGGATAATTAATATACCCCTTTGTATTTTTTGATCTATATCCTTTTTAACTTCTACAAATTCCAAGAAATTCATGTCCCCCTTATTTAAAGTAAATATAAAGGGAATATGAGGGGTTATAAATCACTTATTTTATCCTTTTTATCCTTTATGAAAAGGTTTTTCCCTAGCATCCCTATCTCCCTATTTAAATTTTCATTTCATCCTGATTAACTTATGAGATCGTTAGATGAATCAATATGATTTCATACAAATGAGCCTCTAGATAATAAACTCAAGGTCTACATGGGATAACTTGATATAGAAAAAAAGATTAAATAACTAAGGGTATAAAAGTTTTCCATAAATCAATGCATGTGTCACAATTCCAAATTTTCTAATTTTTGGGATATTCAATAAGATTTATCATTTTGTGATCTATATCCTACACACATATCAAAAAAAATTAAAAGTTTTAATTGTAATACATAAAAACCCTTTTTTTCCCATACCAAACACATCAACCAACAACCCCCTTTGTAAACACATTAATCAAAATAAAAACTAGGGTTGAAAGTATGATTGAAATACCTCAATATTTACTTTTAAATTGTTATCCACAGAATTACAGATTTTATGCATTGCCACACAATGACACTATTTCATCATGTTTTTCTCCCACTAATGGGTTAGACTCAACTTCTCTTCATCCTGAAAATAATAATGTTTCCTGATTGATAATTTCTCTTGTTGTATAGTTTTGATATCCTCATATAGCTACCCATTTATTTTATTTCATTAAATTCCCTTCAAGTCAGTTTAAATAAAATAAAGGGAATAATTATGGGTTATAATTCCCTTTAGTGAGAGAAGGAATGTTGATGGATGATTATCAACCAGGATAATATATACTTCCCATCTATATCATTGGGTATACACTTCATGATTTCCCCTAAATTTTCTTATCATTTTTATTTTTTGATAACTTGGTGGTCTCACTCTTCTCAATAGGCTTATTGTGTGGGAACTCTTTGATTCCATGAAAAATAATGGCAAATGCATCCTTAGAAGATAGATTCCTCTTCAACATATTTTCTTTTTGTTTAGGTAGTAATGTAATACAGTACTTTGCAATATGAATAGTGTCCCGAAATCTCCCATACAACTCCTTATGATCATCTATTTTTCTTCTTATGTTTTCATCATTAGAAAAATATTATGCTTCCTTCAACATTCCATCTTAACAAGTATTTTTTCCAAATTTAAATCTTTTTTTGATATTATTCATATTTAGTAATCCATGGAGTCTTATTTCATAATTTCCTAGTTTCTATTTTTGAAAACATGAGATTATTTATATCTCTCATAGACTTACTTATTCTTTTTTTATAGGACCCCCATTACATAAATATAATTTTACGGTAGTGACATATTAAACATGAAATTTTAGGATTGTGACCATAGCCTCCAGAACACCAACATTAACCGTTAAAGCATGTTATATCAACCTATTTTGAGTTATTTAATTAAGATAATTATTCATCTAATAGGGAACCCCATCATATCATAGTTTTTGGTCATATGGTAATATGTCCAAGGTTCAGGGTAGGGGTGTACAAGAGAAGGGGAAGGGGGTAGGGGGTGTGTTGGGCGTATGGGTAGGGGTTGTGATGGGTTCTATTGCAATGGGAGGGGGAGGTTGTAGGGGTTGAAAGTGGTGTTTATGGAGGTTTTTAGGGGTGAATAAGGTTTGAAGGGGGTGTATGGGGTGGGAACGGGTGCATGGGGTGGGTATGGGGTGGGAAGGGGGTGTCTAGAGGGGTGGGAAAGGGAGGGGGTAAGGGGAAGGGGGTTTGCTAAGGGAAGGGGAGGGGTGTGATGGGTTCTCTATCAAGGGGCGGGGGGAGGGTGCAGGGGGTGTAAGGGGTGTGTATTTAGGTGTGTAATAGATGGGTTAGGGGAAGGTTGTGTGTTGGGGGGTAGGGGAGAGCTGTATTGGGTTCTATTTCAAGGGAAAGGGGGAGGGTGAAGGGGGTGCATGGGGTATACAGGGGGGTTTAGGGGTTTCATGGGGTTTGCAGGGAGTTGTGTTTGGGTGCATGGTGTGTGCAAGGGGGTTTGGGGTAGGGGTTTTATAGGGGTAGGGGAGGGGGTGTGATGTGTTCTATTGCAATGGGCAAGGGAGGGGGTGTGCATGGGGTACATGGGGTGTATAGGGGGTGTATTGGAGGGTGTGATGGGTTATATATTTGTTTATAATATCTACAAGATATAAATTGGGTTTAATATCATGGATATAGAACTATAAAAACTATTTTAGTTGTGGTAGTAGATCTAGAACCACAGTTTATAACCATGTCTGTATTTCTACATGGATATAGGTTTTTGTTACACAATTTCAAACTGGGGTTATAGCCATGACACCTATTTCTACACCAATAGTATCCATTGTTTACTAAACTATGGTTATTACTTATATCCACAGTTTCTTGACTTATATCCATGGTTCTAAACCATGTATATAACCTAAATTTCTAATAGTGACACATGAAACATCAATAATTGGATTAAGAATAATCAATATGGAAAGATAAATTTCTAAACACACATTCCATTTAATCAATATACTGATAATGAAATGAAACCATAAATTTTATAATAATGAAAATCACAAGGATGATAATAAATGAATTATGAATTAATACAATTCTTAATTATTGGATGTCATGTTTTTTGGGAACATGATTCCATTACCATCAATTTCTATTCTCAATATATTTTAAAAATACTGCATAAAAACCCCTCTGGTTTGGCTAACTTATTCATCTCATGAGACTATCGATGTATCAAGGGGTTATCGTTAACTAGGCCCCACTAATTTATATGGGTAAAAATAAATCCTCAAATATCAAAATAATATCATTAATAATGTACCTTATCATCAAATATCTGTACGGAGTAAAGAATGCGAATTTATCAATATTTCCCTAGTTAATAAAACAACATTCAAAGTAAACACCATATGTAAAAATGGTATATAGTTTAGGAAATAATCATATCGATCATAAAATAAAATGTTTGTCTCATATATATGTAATTTCCAATAAAAATTATTATAATAAAGTGCTTGTTTCAAGATAATGTTGACAATCACAAAATAAATTGAGATTTCACAATAGCTTTCATTACGTGGTAATTTTCATATAAACTCCCTTTGGGTGAAATAATAGAAATTGGAACATTAAATACCATGAATAAATAGTTACTAAATATTTTACATTTCAAAGGGTCAGTATATACACCACATAAAAATATATTGGTGCATAATAACAAATAAGTATTAATGGAATGTAAATTGAGACGAAATCCCTTAACTTCCACTTCCTTTTTGTTGAATGATATTTACCCGCATTTATAATGGTTTTAAGCATGTTATTAACATATAAAAGAACTATATTAATATTTATAATATCAAATATTATCCATTTATAACAACTTATCACCTATTTGTCAATAATAATTGAATTTTTTCATTGTTTTGGGTTTTAATTACCTTGTTTTCTGAGTATGTGTTTGACATGTTATCCATTTTTCCTCTTAAATAGATCAAGATTTCATAATATAAGAAATATAAACCATGATGTAAATATCACATATTTTCAGTATATTTTTATTTACTTAATCAATAAATTTTTTTGATGTGAAATCCAATACAACATTCATGGAGATACTAGGTCGTTTGTTCATAAGGAATGTTGTTTTAATTTTCTTGTCTTATTGAAATAAAGAAAATTAAATAATATATACATATGTTATCATTTAATTAACATATTTATATCATATATATAAAAAATGTTTATTAAAAACATCTATAATACATTCCATATAATGCATGAACGAATCACATCACTTCACCAGGTGGTAGCCTGTCGTACACACGAGTGACGTTATCATATTCCCACAAAATGAAAAACATGAAGGTATGTGTTATATAATAATTATATAATAATAAATACATTATAAATATCCTAAAATCAGATATAAATATTATTTATATAATTATTTAAATCATTATTCGCATTCTAGATAGGTGGTAATGGAAAAATGAATGATATTGGTTCGTGATGTGGAAGTCCTCCGTGCACACAAATAATGATTTTGTAACCCATTTGATAGAATTTTATTTGGTTTCTGGTCAAAAAAATTATAAAAAAATAAAATTATATAGAAGATACTTAGGATATTATATAATAATGATATAAGAATAATTGAAGGCGGTGGAGAAAGAAATAAAATAATAATGCTTTTAGAAAAACATTACCTCTTTATCGGGTATCCTCCTTAGTTTTAACTAATACCTTCATAAGTTGTATTGATTATCAATATAAGGCTTATAATTTGTGTTTAGTAATTTTTTGAATAGCGTAGGTACTAGTGGATCCAAATGACATGGGAGGTGTGAATAAGTGAGGTGAGTGAGTGCCCTTTTATAGTGGATGGGGAGTGACATTCTTGTAAATACTAAGAATTAAACATTATTGGGAGGTCTCCCTTAACTCATGTTCCTAAAATAATGAGTTTTTTTAATAAAATATCGGATATAGACTAAATATTTCCATCAAATGGGTTTTGGTAATATTTTGGGTAATTCCCACACCTTTTATTTTAATATTCTCCACTAAGTAAACTCATTTTTACCTTCATTGATTTGATTATGATTAACTATTATTTCTAATAACATTGGTAAAAAATTAATTTTAACTTTTTACCAATTATAAATTATTATTATTAAAAATATGGAATCCATTTTTCTAAATTAATGTCACATAATTTGTATAATTTAATCTAAAATATATCCCATATACTTGATGATAAAGTTGGTTTTTAAAGTGAAAATGTTCAATAATATAAATTATTTTTGTATAAATATTCAATATGAAATTTATTAAAATTACATGAATTGGATTAATATGTGTATAATTGATCTAATTTAGCATCAAAACTAATTTAAAATATAAATTTACATTGTAAAATTTGTATATTCAAATTTAGTTTTCAATTAAATTCAATGTTTTTCATTATTCATCAAAAAAATGAAACTTATCAGAAAAATTCCAAACATTAACCCAAATGTAAGATTAAAATTTGTATTTAAAAAATGAAGTTTATTTTTTCAAATAAAATTAATAAAAAGTGTAAAGATTTAGTTTTAAAAAAAGTGTTCTATTAAATGGTGGGTTTGTTAAGAAAAATGCATCCTTTTATGCGTAAAATTAGATTTATTCTTACCATATGCATAAAAAATATATTTGATGAATGTAAAAAATTTAATTAATATATAATATATAAATTTCATTAAGATTATTCAATAATATTAATTAATTTAATTTGTTATGCTAAATCACCTTTTGGCACGTAGAAATATTTTTTATAAAAGAATTTCTTTTATATTCTATTGGTGTTTATTTTCATTTCTAATAAATTGGTAACCAATGAATTCAATCATATATTTTATTAAGTTATCTAATCCTAATTATAACTTAGAATTTTATGGCTAGAGATAATATTAATTTTAGATAATAATATTAATAATATTTGGTAAAACATGGTATTGCGTGTAATGCAAGCTATCGAAGAAAGTTGTTATTATGTGTAACACATGATAACACAGTGTTTCTTGAACTGATAACTAGATAATATATTGACTTTATTTAAAATAGTAAATATATTTAAAGGTATTTTTTTATATTCCCTTTTACATTTGGAATTTTTTCACACATGCTATTGAATTAAATGTTATTCTTTTATAAATTTATGGTGTTACATGTCTTATGCCAATGTTATGCTCTCACAGATCAAGTTATTTGAATTCATGATGATTCATGTCTTATTAATTTCAAATATTTTTTCCATGACTCAATATTCTGATATTTGATATGTAGGTTATGGTTTTCAAATGTTATACTCATGTTCTCATACCCCTATGTTCATGTTGTACCCTTACTAAGCATTTGAGCTCCCCCTTTCTTATGCTTCCTTTCCACGGGTTATGAAGAAAGGTTCTAAGTAGGGTATGTTTTTGAGGAGTAATAAAGATAAAGATCATTATGGGAGACATTGAAGATCATTCATGAATTAATAATTTTGTGTTTCGTGTTTCAAAATACACAAAACTATTATGGTTCTTAGGTGTGTGTTTGTGTAATGAAAAGAATATTCATCTAAAAAAAGATGTTATATCAATATATGAGAATCATGGTCCGTAATAAACATCTTGAAGTTATGCTCCTCAAAATACCCTACTAGACACTCTCTTGAGTCTTAACTCCCATGTAAATCATCTGTTCAATAACCTCATCTTTTTTCTACACCTTCAGATACATTAGGATTGTAAACAGGGAGACCAAATACCTAATTATTTGGAAAAAATACTCATCCATAGGTCATTATCTAGACTCCACATCTGAAAAAACATCAAGAGCAATGCGAAGGAGGTCCTTGAACCTAATCTCAATCTCTCGCACACTCAATATTCCTTGTTATAGAGAGAGAATATCATTATTCATGGCATCCCTCATCATTGATGAAAGGAAATCTGCCCATAACTTCCTCTAAAAGTCGTCGTGTAACAAATCTACCTCTATATAACCACCATGAAACGAATTCCACCACTGATTCAAAACTCCCCACAACTAAATACCTTCCAATGGAACCCAAAACACAACTCCTAATTGAATCAAACTGAAAGGGATATTAAGATACTCCAACTAGTTCTCTATCTCCATATCAGATACACTCCCCTAATACTTATCCAAAATAAGAAACTAAAATGCATAAAATAAGCACATTTGTGCCTCATCCTCTTCTGTTGTGCCAATACTTCGATGATCAACTGAATCAGATGTTTAACCTCCACTATCAAAGCAACTCACAAGAAAAAAATATGATCCATTCTTGAAAATAAGGATAACACCATAAGCCCAATAGCATGGAATTATATAAAATCTTACTTATATATTCATTTTATTTTCCTAGAAAATCCCATTTTAGACAATAACACAAAAAATCATGATGCATGTACCAATCCAAAATCACAACAACGAAAATAGGTCCACCTCACCTGGTCATTGAATAATATCATTGTTCATGCACTGGATCATAAGGGGGCCTAAAATGTCATTTCTTAGCTAGTATCCTTACACTATATCATCCACCAAAGTCAATTGGTATTATTTCTATATCAACCCATGAAAAACTCACAATGATAACTCCAAAATCCATCTTCTCTCCCAACCAAATATTTCGATACCACTCTACCAGGAACCCCTCTCTCCAAAGATACTACAATTAGGATAGATACATAGTGACCCTTGAGTCTAACTTCTAGTGGGCCTCAGGTTAAAGATTGACACCTAGGGTAGAAAAATCTCATGGTACAGGAGGAATTACTCTCTATAAATGAAATACAATTGAAAGGTATGATAAAAAATAACCAAAAAACTTCAACATATAATATAAAGATAATCCAAAAACCATCCCAAAATATATTAATAATGTTAAACTAATATATATTAAAATATACAATGTAAATACCAAAAATTTGATTCTATTGTAGTGGCAAGTTAGTGGATCCAACCTAGATAATAATGTTTAGGTTAGTCCCAAAATTTCTCCTGGAAACCTGAAATAGTTTATATAGATAAGGTAAGAATTATATGTATACTGAGTAGGGACATAGCCAAGTCCTTAGGTACACATGTGAAAAGAGAATGCTAATTCACCAGTGAAAAAATAGAAAAACAAAAAATCACCAATAAAGGTTAAATAACCATCTCATCCTCTCCTAGATCACTAAAAAATCTGGTATCCAATATAAAAATGTGGATTTCAGATCATAACAGAGTAAGGAACCCTTGTTAATTCCCTTATAATTTACTAATATCATGGCCCAACATTGAATTTGATGTTCTTCCATCCCTTACACAAATACCAAATCTCATCCCGGCCATAGACACCTAGGTAATCATATCACTTCACATATCATCCCATCCATAGACACCTGGGCCATCCCATCCTTCCTGCAAACACCTGGGCCATCACGTCACATCACATCCATCCCAAAAACATCTGGTCTATAACATCACATCACAAAAAGAACTAGAGTAGTAAAGTATCATGATCGTAAAGTAAATAAACCATATTCCCTCCTCCTACAATGCATGTCCCATACCACATATCCCATCACATATCACCCGTATACATCTGGTACATCCCATAATTATTGGGTAATCTCAAACACAAACCGTTAACACTACTATTAAATGTAGAGAGGGGGAGAGGGGGTATCCAACCATCTATATCACCACCATCCTTGATGTTGGGGAAACGACAAGAACCCAGTACCTTTGATCATTGTTAAGGTTATCCAACTCAGGTGGGAACGCATAAAATAACATAAACATGCATGGTATATAGATATCACACAATACCAAACCTATGGAATCACATAAACCACACTAGAGAACACAAAATCACCTCCACCATACCACACATCAGCTGTCACAACCACTTCCACCACTATGTACAACACACCACACAACCACCCCATAAGCAAAACAACATTCCACTATCCACGTACAAGTTTCACCACTTTTATTCATTATCCATTTTATTTAAAATAATAATACTCATTCGTCATTATGATCATTTTCTCCATTTATCACATATCCATTCACATTCAGTATTGTTTATTTACTAGCCTGTTTTTTTCCTTGATCTTCACAGTTCGTCCCATTGCAAACTGAGAAACTAACTCAATAGTGCTACATGACAACTAACCAAAATAAAAACCACCTCCACAACACCACACATCAACCATGATCACCGTACCACATCACACAATCCATTTCACCCTTAGTCACGTCCATAATGAAATGTTATCACCACATACCACTATAAAGACACTGCATCACAACCACTATTCCACAACCTCATCGCACTACATACCACAACTGCTCACATCGAATTCATGATATCCAACCACCACATCACTTCCCCCAGGTACTAAACAACCCAATATGTCATTAACATTATTGCACAACATGACAAACCACATAGGGAAACACAACAAGAACAAGCATACATAATAGCCCAAAAAACCAACATTCTTGGTTATTTAGGGGAATTATCAAATATCTTATTTATTTAGTATGGCTATTATCACACAAAAATAATATCTAATGGAAAAAATAATTATCCAAATATAGTTTCTTTAACTTTTTATTCTGGGTGTGTCCTCACAACAACATGACATGGGTCATCACAGGACAACAACTACAGTGCAATCAAGGCTCCCAACAGCATTTATTTTCAAAATTGGAAGGAGGAATGAATAATCACATAGAAACATATACCAAAGAAGTATATCATGTGATAACTCCCAATACCAAAAATTTTAGACATTCCAATTAATTCTCTTATTTTTTAGATGTTTAATATTCCCCCATGATTAGAAAAAGAATAAAGATATTACACAGATCACATAAATATGTTCAAATGAGGATCCCCTAGCTTAAGGAATCATTCGCTCTCATTGTGCACCGTGTGTTGAAGAAGAAATAGAATTAAATCCAAAAACACAAGTGGAAAACTTGGATCAACCTACACTACACCAAATGAATTTCAAAAAGCTTTCATACCAAACACACCCCAAACCAAACTGACATCAATGCGGTAGATCTCCAATGAATCGAAGGAAACCCATGGGAAAGAGAGGAGAACTTGCCATGGATCGCTAATGGGAATCCACTAGAATCTAATGATCAAATGAAAAGAGAATAGGGTTAAAAGGAAATTTTGGGGTGCCTTGGATTCATTCTAAACAAGATGGATAGATAGAGAGATAGGTAAAGACATATGAAAAAATAATTGTCTGAAAGAGTTATAAAATAACCTAAAACATGAAAATTTCATGTCATATAACCCATTAACGATGTGAATTTCAATATTTCCAACTCCCACCAAATTTCTCATCTCTTAGTGAATTATTTATTACATTTAATGAATTTTATTTTCATAACATGAATCTGTTTCATTCTACATATTTCAACCAAACACAAGTTGTGAATTCTCCCACTACACAAGACATGATCACCATCTGACAACATGAATCTAGTTGACATCGTGAACCACGACATGAATTACTCATACACCAATAGGTACACTGATATCTATATACCTCCTATGGATACCTCTGACAACATGAATCTAAAATTAAGGTGCATGGAAGGCACAAAATGTTATAATTTTAGATAACATTCTTTACGTTTGTTTAATAAATAACAGAGTAAATGTAAAATAAATATTTAAACCACATTCATAACAAGAGAATAAGAAAATATATATTGTTCAATATAATTAAATTATATGATTTCCCTAAATTAACCTTGAACATAAATAATCACAAAAAGAAATGAGATTGCAATATAAATCATTTTCCACAATTATAACTTTTAAATCACATGTCATTAAAATAAAGATTATTATATGGATCTATAAATCCCATGAATTTCATGAATTTACATTTCAAAATTTATTAAGGTGTATTAACCACACTATATAATGAAATATTTGTGTATGAAATGAAACATGTCTTAAGAAAATGAGATTGGGAATAAGAAAACCCTTCTGAAAATCATAACCTTGGAAGTGATAACTAATTCATGAAGACATTATGTTCTCATATATAAATCATATAAATAAATTATAAATAAATAATATAATAATTAATATATATATTCACTCATAATCATGTTGTAATAAATTCAAGTAAGTTGATGTATAACTTAATGAATGAAATATGAGTTAATAACCCCCTTACCACTTCAAAGCATTCAATTAAAATATACTTGGATGAAATAATTTGAATTGAAATGTAAGATACCATGAAGTATAAAGGATTCATTATATAACATGGTAAAGGTAAATTTTATACACCATGTAAAATAAATTAGCTTCATAACTTTAAAACATACCCAATAAAGTGAAATTAAGATGAAATCCCTTACCTCGAGTTCAGACTTAACATGTATGTCCATTAACCCCTATATAATAAATTTATATATATTATTTAAAATTTTAAGATATTTTTATTGGTTTATTAATTTATCATTAAATTATTTTTTTCATTTATTTCAATGACATATTTAATAACTTAATCGGTTAAGTCTTCTTTGGGTGTTTTGAGGATGTTCAGTTCGTAGTTGTAAAAGAAATTAGGTATGTTGACCATGTTGAAAGAAGTAATTATTCTATAATATACATAATAATAATCCTAAAATAAGTATAATTTTTATATATTAATTATAATTTTATATCCAACCATGAAATGTTCTTATGAAAAATTATTTTGTTTACATTCATGGAGATGGTGGGTCATACGTACGGATGAGTAATGTTTTCATTTTTCAATGAGAATGATGGAAAAATGTAAGTATCATTTTTTATTTCAATAATGATAAAAAGAGAGTTATATATTTATATAGTTTTATATATTACATCCATCTAATGTGGTGAAAAAAGTGAATCACAATCCTTAGTAGAGGTGGTATTCCACATTTACGCCCGAACGACATAATAATTTTTCAGTGGATGGATAGGTAAAAAATATTTGATATCATAAATTTACAAAAGGATAATTATCTCCTGAATATCATATATATCAATAAATTAATTTCATCATTATAACTAGTTGTGAGAGGTGGTTATGAAAAATGAATTGTATCGGTTCGTGAGTCGGTAGTCTTCCATACACATGAAGAATGGTTTAAAATCCCATTTTATGGAATAGGAGATGGATATATATTATTCCATTAAAATAATGACATCTCATTATATTTAATATTATTATTTAAATATTTTGAAATTTTTTAATAAGAAATAAAATGAAAATGTCTGGTTTAGAACCATACATCTTTTTCAGTCAACCTCTTTAATTTTATACATAAAGCCTCCCTAGGACGGTTTTCATATAAAACTAAGACTCTTAAACATAGTGAAGTGATTTAGGAAGGTATATTTATAGGTAATTATCAATACAAATGTATATTTAAGTGTGTAGAAGAGAGGATAGGAGTGTCTTTTTATATGTTTAGGAGATGACACGCTTAGAATTTATAAAAATATAAAAAAAATATTAATGTATTACTCAATAAAATTGGCTCAAAATAGATCATTTAGAAATATGAAATGATATAGGGTCTTATTATTTCAATTAAATATGTTTTATATAATTTTTAATGTCAATTTTACACTTATCACTTTAGTTTAACCCTAGGTAAATCTATTTTAAAGTTAACACTCGTAATAGATTTTTCATGTTTTTACTATTTATAATGACCAAAAATTAACTTAGAACTACAAAAAAATATTAATTATTAGAATTAAAAAAATTGAAACCATATTATAAAATTCCATTCATTGAAGTGGAATAATTTAATTTAAAATTAAACCTAAAAAATTTGATGAAAAACTAATTTTTCATAAAAATGACTTTTAATCATAAATATATTTTTGTATGAAATTAAAGTATAATGTTGATTCCAAATATATTAATTGGATTATTTTTAACAAAAATTAACTAATTAAATTTCATAACTAATAAAATATAAATTTTGGATTTTTATGTATTTGAAATGAAAATATACTTCCAATAAAATTATTATTTCTCACAATTCACTGAAAAATCAAAAAATTGAAAAAAAAATTGTCAACAATTCATTCGAAACTAATTTTAAAATTCTGAATTCAAAAATAATGTTATTTTTTTCAATTTTAAATTATATAATTTGGAAATAATGCTTTTAAATAAAACCATATGATGTATGAAAACGCAATCAAGTTAGAAATAATACTCCTTCATTTTTATATAAAAACTACTTAATATTATTATGTTTAATATAAATCTATAAAATATATTTAATAAATATTACTAAGTCATAAAAATTATTTATCATAAAATTAAATGGTTTTTATATTCATACCCATTTTACAAAGTACATCCTCATAATTTCAACGTGTTCTTGATAGAAAAGGTTTAAAATATTTTCAAAAACAATTCCAATGATTGTAAGATAAAACATAAATACATAAAATGAAATCCTTTTTAATATTTTAAAAATAAAGTAGTTAAAACCCCAAGTAATAAAAAGGGGTAATAAAAATTCCTTTTGAAAAAGAGTAAATTTAAATTCTAATGTCATCTAAAATTACACATAACTAGGTCTCCAAATAGAAGAACATTTTTGGAAGTGAAAATATAGACATTGAGGAAAACATAGTGTTTAAATAATGATGAAGAGTTATAGAGAACATTTATCCCAATAAATTTAATTATTTTCCTAGAATCAATTATCATAATACCATAAATAAATGAGGTGTTAAAATGACCATCAATTCATCATAAATGAAGATAATAGGATAACATTTTTGTTTCAATATCCTTTTCTGGAATTCAAGGAACTAATTTACCATACCGAATAAGAACATTATGAAATAATCATTCTTGATATGTATAATATCATTTTTTAATAAATTTACAATATAATATCATCTTTTTCTCTAAGTGATGAGTATTCAAGATTAATTTATCATTCATAAAAAATGAAACCCAAATTCTAACATATCATATAATCTATAAGAGGATAACAATTTATTCCTCTTATCTTTAGAAATTAACCAAATTTTAAATGGTTAGAATAAGGTAATAAAATATCCAAAATTTATATAGAATAATATGAAGAAATAATCCATTAAAATTAAAAATTTCTATAATATGGTTCAGTCTAGATCATTCTATAAATTAATAACCACATATCCCAAAAACCTCAAGAACATCAACATTAATGAAAATTTTAACCTCAAAGATTGTGTCGTTAATGTAATCTTACATTCTTAAAAAGGTAATATTTTTCCTCCAAAATAAACATTCACATTATAACCAAGCCTTACTGTAAAGACCCTAACTTCAGTATCCAAGAGTCAGTGATTACATTATTATATTAGCATAAGATACAAGGAATCACATCCCAAATCACCGAATAGTTTAATAGTCTTAGTAAACTAGATACATATATTAAATTCACATTAAAATTGAAAACCTAAAATATAAAAAGTGTTTTCTTTGATAACTCCATTATTCCTCATAGCGTATCCATCTAAATTAATCCTTAAACACTTCTTGGTTTCCATGGGATAATAAAAAATAAGAAATGGGTGTGCTCAAATGCTCAGTATATGTAAGTGTATAGTGAAATATATCATGAATAAATAAGTATAATCAACATGGAAAGATAAATAACAAATACACGTTCCCTCTATTCAATAATCTGAGCAAAATATGGTAGAAATAAATGATAATCAAATAAAGCCAGATAAATAATCACATAGGCTTGAAAGTTATCCATGTATATTCTAAATAATCAAATAATCACATGGAAATAAATAATATAATAATTAAGGAATTCATAAATATATACAATAGAAAAATACTATCAATATCTTTTATAAGAAAATTTTAATTATTGGGTGGAAACCCATCTAATTTTGCCAACTGTTTTTTCTCATCTAGCTTATCGATACATCGAGGGGCTATCTGTAACTAGGACCCACCCATCACATACTAAGTCCAATTCAATACTTATATTAAATAAATGAAACCTAATTAATATAAACATTCATTTTAAGAAACTAACATATAAAAGTTTAATACATTCCTCAATAAAATAAACATAATCATAAACCATCCAGAATAATATAATGAATGGTAATAAAATTATATATCCTCATTCAAGATGATAATAAATGATTAAAATAAATAATAAATATGGTATACATACAAATTATCAATATTTTATCATAATTAAAATAAAGGGTTGATGTTTTTGATGAATATAAATACCATAAAAGGACATTGAAATCATTCTTGAGGAAAATAAACATTGCACTTTTAAATTAACCATTTAAAACAAAAATGTCACCAAAACGTTTGAGAATAATTTTCTGTGAATATAAACTTTGAAAAAATGTAAAATAATAAATAAAAAATTGAGTGCTCATGG
The DNA here is from genome assembly GCA_963277665.1 of Viscum album. Lineage (NCBI taxonomy): Eukaryota > Viridiplantae > Streptophyta > Magnoliopsida > Santalales > Viscaceae > Viscum > Viscum album. The sequence continues at coordinate 1,415,525,795 of OY728141.1, read as the reverse complement.
TGGAATAAAATTATTTTCATTCCATACAGGCTAAAATGATGGTTCCTTTCATATTTTCAATAAAAGCCAAATGATCCTTGTTTTGAGAAGGACATGAAGATTCATTTAAAAATAATTTTTTAAAAATTAAAAATATATAAAAATTTCTTTAATTAATAATTTATAAAAGGTTAAAAAAAATTTAATTTTTTTTTATAAAATATAGATTTTGATGAAAAATTATTTTCGATAGAAGAGAGAAATACAATCAGTTTTCCTAATAACATTTTATCAATAATTTTATATATCAAAGAGTTTAAAAATGATACTATAAATTGAAAAAGTTCATGAATAACCATATTTTAAAAATATATTGATTTTATGATATAAATATCAGTTAATTCCACGAATGGAGACTAACGTAAAAACAATCCCGAATAATGTTGAGAATGTGAAATAAACCATTACCACTTTAACTTTTAAATCATCAGACTCATAAAAGAAAAAATATCAAATGAAACTTTATATACCATTAATATAAATAGATTCATGATATAACCTATTAATGGTTTAGTATATACACCTCACAAATAAAATAAGTTGTGAATATGGAATATTTATCATGGAAGTAAAAGTGAGACGAGAAACCCTTACCTCAGGTTCAAGTTCCTTTTTCAATATGCCAACATAATTTATAATAAATATAGGTTTATTATAAATTTTTTATGTTACCATAATCATTTATATCAAACAATATATGATTTAATTATTGTCTTTTATCAGAAATTTATTAACAATTCTTGGTTAAAATCACTATTTCTGGTGATAATTTTTACATTTTTCATGTACGTTTTCGTATGAAAAGATTGTTTATTTTAATTTTATAATGGTTAAATATTATAAAAAAATTTAAAAATGATAAAAATATAATATATATTCATTTAAAATTTGTTTATTAAATTTAGAGATAGAAAATTGATTACACCATTCCTAGAGTCAGTTGGTCATATGTACCCAAGAAAGTTGTTTCTATTTTTCTCAACAGATGAAAAAAAAAGTGAAAATTAATAAATATTTAAATTAAAATATTATTTCATATATAAAATTTATATTAATCAAATACATCCTTATTATCATCCATGTAAAAATAAAAAGAAAAACCTTTCACATCACTATGTGGAGGTGGTGGTCCACAGGTATGCACAAGCGATGTAATTATTTTGAAACGGATTGTAATGTAAGAAGTTATATGTGATATTATATTTTCATAATTATTTTTATATCATAAATATAATATATATTCATTAAATTTAATTTTATTACCTTTTATGTAATGTGTAAGTGAAAAAATAAATCACATCACTTTTTGAGGTGGTAGTTTGCCATACACAAGAGCGATGTTATTATATCCCCCATGGAATGGAAATTAAGAAGTAATATGTCATATAATAATTAAATAAGTATAAAAAATTTCACAAATATCATATACATATATTACATATCTCATTATATCTATCCTTTAAAGGTGATGATCGAAAACAAATTGCATCAGTTCGCAAGGCTATAGTCTTTTATACACACAAACAATGGGTTTATTTCCTATTTGATGAATGTGGAGATGGATTTTCATTATGAAATATACATAATAACATATAATTTTATATTATATACTGGTTTTGTTATATTATAATAGTTTAAAATGTTTTTAAGGAGGTGGAAAAAAAATAATTCAATAACAGACATTTATTAATTTTACCTTTTTTCAGAGAGCCTCTTTACCATTATACTTAAATCCTAGTTAAAAGGAATCCCTAATAAAATTAAGGCATCTATAATTTAAGTATATAATTAAGAAATGGATTTGGGTAGTTATTTTACAAACCTTTTGGTTTTGGAACTGTAAATAGGGGAGGATAGGGTGTGGCTTATTATAGGTGGGGGAGAGGACACATGTGACATTCTTGAAAAGGTAAAGCGATGACTATGTTTTTCTCAATCCAAAAGCCTCCAAAATGGGTAACTATTAAACATTAGTGGAAATACGTTATAAATATGGATATAAAATAGATTCTTCATAAGTTTTAGGTCATTTTTAACCCTTAACTTCTTAGTTTAATGATCTCTTTATTCATTTTAACCCACCAATACTTCTCTTGAAGATCAGTTTACATCTTCAGGTTTTCTAGATGAATGAATAAATTAGAACTATGTGTATCATCCAAAATGTATTTCCTAAACTCTTGAATTTATGGAGCATGTATTATTGACACAGATCTCACAATTCCATATTCATTAACATTGAACTCTTAGGATTTCCTTTTTCTGATAGTTTCTACTTTCTTTTAAATTCTTACATTATCTTTTTAAGAATCCTTTAACCTCTCGAGAAGAAAAGATTGAGAAATAATTTGTGAAAGGATTATTTATGTTCCCATATTTTTGTTTCCCATGTCCATTTTCATGAAATATAAGAATATTGGAACAATTTCATTTCTCATCAATGATAGGATTGTTGGTTCTTTTCTACATAGAGAATATTCCACCTTGTTCGCCTTCCCAAGGTGGTAATAGGTTTGATAGTCGTAATCCTAGAGAATCTCTATCCATCTTCATTAGTTCATTTTCATCTCTTTCTATGTGAATATATATTTGATACTATTGTGATACATATATATTCCCCAATTATATCCAAAGAGATAATGCCACTGGATTTTCAACACAAAGATCACAGTTTCAAACTCCATATATAGATGGGATAGTTTTGGTCATTAATTTTCAACTTCATTGAGGAATATTCAATGAATTTTTCATTCTATATCAACACACATCCTAGGACCTTCTTTGAATGATAGCTGAATTTTAGGAAAATATCCCCACTTGTGGGTAGTGTGAGCACAAGGTCAGTGATAAGCCTCTTTATCAAATCCATGAAGCATTCTTCACAATCATCATTTAAAGAAATCATAACTCCATTAAAAGTTATCTTAGTAATAGGTTTTGAAAATCCTATGAAATTTCTCAAAAATCGAAAATAATCTCGAGTTAACCTGAGGAATCTATGGATATATATCACAGTTGTCAGACTCATTAAACCCTCAATTTCTTTTGATTGGAAAGGTTCCAAAGATATCCCATCGCTTGTGAGGATTTTCCCCATGAATGAGACTTACTTCAACCAAAACTCAAACTTGTTGTAATTTTCATAGATCTTCTCCTCTCGCATGGTTTCTAGTATAGTGCTCAGATTCACCTCATTCCCCACCTTCGTTTTGGAGTATATTAAAATATGGTCTATAATGACTACCACAAATTTGATGAGGTAATCTCTTAAGACTCTATTCATGATGTCCAATAATATTTTTGGAGCATTATTTGGTCTGAATTACATTACTATGAATTCATAGTGCTCGTACCTTGTACAAAAAACAATCTTGGGGATATCCTCCTTCTTCGCCCTTACTTGGTAATATCCCGACCACAGATCCACCATGGAGAAGTATTGTGCTCCACGTAGTTTATTTAACAAGTCATCAGGTTGTGGTAAAGGATACCTTTTCTTTATCATGATTTTTTTTATCTCACTATAATCAATGCAAAGGCACATTGATCCAAACTTCTTCTTAATGGAGAGGACAGATGCACCCAATGGTGAAACACTTTGGTGTAAAACAATTTATCTAGATTCTATTGTAGTTGTTTCTTTTTCTCCTTAATCCCAAAAATAGTCATTCTATATACAATATTGGATATTGAAAACATCCTAAGTATAAGATCAATTTATAATTCAACATATCTTATAGGAGGAAGGCCATGAAATTCCTTGGGAAACACATTAGTGAATTACCTCATGATAGGCATGTCTTTTAGGATGGTTCATTCCTTATACTCAATCAACTGAGAAAGATATGCATGCACTTGGGGTAGTAATAACCATTCTTACTATGATATTACTGAAGAAGATTAATCTTGTTCCTTGAACTTGTATAGAATCGGGGGTTAATTCATTATATACAGAGTTATTTCCCTCTCATGGAAATTAATGTTGGCACTATATAAGTAAATTCATTCTATGATAATAATTACATCAAATTATTCCAAGGAATGTATGATGAGGTTCAACAGGAATTTCAATCCAAAAATAGTGGTAGGGTAGGAGTTATATGCATGGGGTTATATATTTTCCCCCTTAAAAATTTTCACCAACATCTTTACTTCCATGATTTGTGGTGGTGTTTGGATTGTTCTACTAAACTTTTGGGATATAAAATAATGTGTACAAACAGAATCAAAAATTATGTTTTCTATTCTGGAATGAATAATCAGTTTACTAGTCACCACTTCGTTGTCAGGATTCACTTCAGTAGTAGTTATGAAAAATGTTCACCCATGCTTCCTTATAGGTTGGTGGTTGCCTCTAATAACCCTTCTCTTAGGTCACTGGGTCGCAAAGAGATATGGTTCTTTATATTTGTACCAATGAAAAATCTGTTGGGGATCAAACAGAGCATTCATTTCCTCAGTCACAGTAGCACGTTTTTCATGCCAGCAATTAATGGCTAGGTTCCCTTCCTTCCCGCACCTAAATCATTTCCATGGCCCCTTCATGAAATGTACATGGTGATTGTTTCCACACCTTTTACAAGAGGGGTACTAATATTTTTTAGCACTGTTGGATTTATCCATCAGACTACCAGAATTGAAGTCCACTTTCCACTTCTTTTCCCCATGATACCCCTGAGATTTACTGATCTCCATCTTAACTTTGAGTCCACATCTAACGATCTCCTCATATCTCTCAAAGTTGCGGATCTCCAGGGCTTTATATAGGCTAGGTTTTAACCCAATAGAGAAGCGTTCAACCTTGAATTCGGGGGTAACAACAAAACCACAGGCATATCATGAATGTCTGGTGAATTTTTCCTCATATTCTCCAACAGACTTGTCTTCATGTTTCTTGAGTGCAAGAAAATATCTTTCCAACTTAATACAGAGGGTGTAGAGAAAATATTTATCAAAAAACATTTTCCAGAAATCCTTCCATCCCATCACTACAATCTCTTCCTCAAGCTCCATATTTTTTATCAATGTACACCGTTGATCAGGTTCACACTCTATATAATAAGAATCCTAGATAAACTTCTCTTGTTCTCATCACTGAATAACCGAGAATATCTTCTCAATGGAGTTGATCCATTGTTCATCAATTGAGGGATTAGATGATCCATTGAAAGTATGTGGCATTTGTCTCATGAATCTCATGATTACGACTTGTTTTTTCTTGGGGGGTGTTGTACATTCCTCTTGATCCAAGATTCTATTCAAAAAATTAATTAACTATGAGATTATTGTGAAAAAGTTGGAAAATTGCACTCCCATAGAATTGGGCATCTTATTAGAGAAGTCATTGCATTGATCTTTTCATCGGTTGTTAGCCAAATTCCTTTAATTTCCAACTATTATATATAATAAAAACAATATTAGGGGTAAATATTTTAAACTATTAAACACATAAAGGGGAATGTAATGAAAAAACGGGATAACTTCTAAATTACATTTATCTCCATAACTTATGAATTTCTAAGCACTGATCTATGTTATACATGATATATTACCTAAAATATATTCATAGGGGCATTTTTTATTCCCATAATAATGGTTCGTACTAAGATTATGAATTTACTAAATCATTTACCCTAGGTGTTTCAAACCAATAGTATAGCAAGGCTTGTTTTTGTACACCAGTTCTCATTCGAGTCTAACTCAAAGTAGTGTTTTTAGGTTTTACCCCAAAATACATCTCTGCCAAAGTCACCTATAATTTTTCATAGCCATATAGTGATGTATTTTCTAGATAAACCACTTATTATATTCTCGCAAAAATTTGGGAAGTATTTTCTTATACTTAGTCTTATCCCTAAGGATTTCACTAGATTTTTCTAATCCTAATCCCGAAAATAAAAAAACATCTCCTTCGATTCCAACTATAACAACCCTGATATTTATTACACATTTAAACATAATTTATTACCTAAAAATTCACTTAATACAAATCATTAGATCGATGTTTATAGTGTCTTTGAGGCTTAGGAACATTACATAACAACTTAAAACATGAAATACACATCTTCATTGAAAACTTCTTTTACATGACTACAACATTCCTTCATACATAGAATTGCATGGGATAACCTGAGGACATACATAGGAAAAGGATCATCTATAAAGCCTAGTAAGGTAGTAAATAAGGAATAACATGAATAATAAAATGCATGTTAGGAAATATTCATATCAATGGATCATAATAGACTCATGAACATAAAGGCATTATATAGCATGATTATCATAACATGGAAATGAGGAAACAACATAAAACACTACATCATTAATATAGAGGAACCAGGTAATCCCATGTACCAACATGGTGGAAAAATGTTCTGTAATGTAATTAGGTAAAACCATATCTCAAAATTAGATATCATGATACTAAACATTACCCAATGCATTAGAGCACTCTCAGGGAACACTATTCATAATCATTTCAATCTCATCCTTAAGTGTGCCACTTATATCATATAACTTGGATTCATTCAACATAATAATTTATTCCACAATCAAGAAATGAGGAATAAAAAAAATTAAGTCCTAAATCAACTATTTTATGTTCATAAAGTTGAATACCCTTGATAGAGGAATGACTAGATATTCCCTACCCAATGATTTTGGCACAGAAAATCACTTTGTAATTTCAGCAGCATAATGACATCATATGGATATTTATAAAATGGGTTGATGAGAGGGAAAGGGGTATCTAATAATTTATAAATGAAATGGAAATTTGGACCTCATGTAACATTATATCCCAACATGTGAAATAGAATTTTAGATGCATAATATAAATGAAATTCTTGAATGGAAACGAGAAGAGAGAAATCCCTTACAGAATTTCAGCACAGTAATAAGTGGGTTTAAAAGATCATAGGGGGGTTAATGGGAGTGAAAAGAACATCCCATAATGTATAAATAAATGGAATGTAAGTAGGTATGGAATAACATATCGCCAATCAAGTAAATGGAAATTAAATAACATGATATAAAAGAGGTGCTTGAAGAAAAAGGAAAGAGGAAGATCCATTACGTGAAAGTGTGATCCCAAAGGCTTGGTGGAGGCATCATGGGAGCATGGGAGTGCCTTAGAGGGACTCTATATAGTAGGGGGAAGATTATGGTTGAGATTAAAATATCATTAGTGAAGATTAAAGGGTTCTTGGGTGGGTTTATATAGGAAAGGTGGGTGAATTCTTTATTATTTTGATTTTCGACACTACACACTAAAATATTCTAAATCACAAACCATCCCTTGGTTTTTACCCATTGTTTCTGTCAAAGGAGAGTGGTATAAATTATTTTTAAAGGCGAAGTTCCAAATCTATTAAAATATTTCCATTGCTTATCTGGAGGTGATTCACACTTTCGAGGAAATGATTTTAAAATTTTAAAATATTTTATATGTCTTGGAGGATTTACTAAGGCTTTATAAAATAAATAAAATAAACCTACAATTACATTATATTAAATTAAAAAGAATATATTTTTTCTTAGATACCTTTTATACTATTTTATTACATCATTATTGGGTCATTATGATGTTACAAAAAACATTATATATTAATTCGGTACTTCTTTATTACACAACAAATCAACTATCTCATAAAATTATTAAAAATCATTATTCGATAATTTCGACATCTTGATTTCTAAAATAATTTTCATTTTATCTAAATTATTTTATATATATGTAAATTGTCACTTTAAAAAAACTGATATTTATTGAAAATTTATGGGTTTTGACAAAATAGTTTTCAAACCGTAATAAAAATAACATTTGGCATCATGAAAATTATACGATAATTTATATTTAATAAAAGTAATTTTGTATTAATATTTAATTAAAATATTATTTAATTCAAAATTCCATTTATTCAAAAAAATCGATTACTTAATTGAATTTGACTATTGACCAAAAATTATATTTGTGCTTTAAAAATAATTTTCATTGTAACAATAATAAAATGAAATTGTATTTATAATATTATAAAAAAATAATGCACATATTAATAACTTTAGGGTATTGTTACATATCCCTTCATTACACCAGAATACACCCTAAGATTAAGATGTTCGATGGTGGGGGCTTTTATGGGGTCGTTTGGTGAACATGGTTTGGTTCGTGATCTCGATGAGCTTGAAAATCTCTTGTAAACTATTTTGATCAGGCTTAAGTTGTTGGATCTTGGCTTGGGATTTGTCTAGGGAAAATAACATTAATTTTATCTCCCCTGTAAGCTCTAATAAATAGGCATTGTAGGGTATGATCCTACTAGTAGAGTCCATCACATCCTTTTTCTGTGTCAAAATGATTTGAAAAAAACTATATTTATACTAGTCATGTGATCACTATTAAAGGGATATATTTTCAATGGTAATTATACATAATGGTCATTCTAATCCAGTTTGATATAATAAAACAAAAGGAGTGAAATTGTTTTCTACATCTATATAAAATTTAATTAAAATAATGGGAATTTTATTCATTAATGTTTGGGTTTTTATAGTAATTACATATAAATCACGACAATTATAGACTCGTTAGAAAAATTACCCAACACATGATTTGGAGCTAATAGTGGTGATCTTCGAATTAAATATTTTTTTGGAATTATCTTTATCAGGAGAAGTGTGATATATATATTATTTAGAAGAGATTAAAATATATATTCACAGAGAATGAGTAAAATATTTTCTAAATTAGATATTTTAAATTGATAAAAGGTTAAGGTTACTAAATATAATACCAATCAAGGAAGGAAAACAATGTTCTTGATTCTCTGAGAAAAAAAGATCAGGTTACCTATCCATGATGTGGATTGAAAAACACCTAAAACATATATATTTTCAATAGTTTAATCTTGAAGCCAAAAGAGAACTGGGAAATCCTATATTTCCCAAATTACTGATCAACTATCCATTCTTTTAAATATCAATGAACCCTATAAAGATAATTTGGGGTGATAAATAATGTATAAAATATTTTAGAGTTAAAATTTTATAAAAATATATTTATAAGGTTTGGATCATGGATATATGTTCCATCAAAACCAGCCATAAAGAATAAACTTTTGGATGAGGAACATAGATCATATTTCATTATTCATCCAGTAAGATTGAAGATGTCTAAAAATTTAAAAGAAAATACTTGAGTGGGATAAAATTATGAGGGGGATTACATACTACATATCTTAATGATTGGTATTCCAAAAAGTTATGTCTAAATGATATATGTTTAAGGGAATGATGAAACCATTACCCATAACAATATGTAAATAGGAAAACATCACCATGGATTTCATCATTGGACTCTCCCGGATAGATAAAGTGTATAATGTCCCTTGGTATGTAGTCAATAACCTTAAAAATTCAATGCATTAAATTTCCAGAAAATAAAATTTCATACATGACCAAATTACCAATATATATATAATGGATGTGGTAAGTCAGCATGAAGTGCCACTCTCTATTGTATTTGATTGAGATTTCTAGTTTACTTTGATGTTTTAGATAATTCATTAGCAAGAATATGAAATTATGTAGAACATCATACCTTATTATCACCTTCATATGTATGGTTAGTATGATATGACCAATAATACTTTATATTATATGATGAGATCATGTTTGATATAGTTCCATGGTTTTTGGGATAAACAACTCCAACTAGTAGAGTTATCATATAACAACATTTTCTATTATAGAAATAAGATGGTTCCATATGAGGCTCTTTATAGGGAATACATATAAGAATCCAGCATCCTAGGATGAAGTATGATAGACTGAGATTAAAGGTTATATCCTTGTCTATGAATATATAGTGAAATTTCAATCCATTAATGGAATATGATAGTAAAAAAGGTATAAAAAGATTTATATGGATAATAGTCAATGATATCAATAGTTTGAAGTTTGTGATAATGTGTTCCTCTTGATATCTTATAGGTAGTAGGTTATGAGATTTGGGAAGAAAAGAAATTTGATCCCTAGTTTTATCAGTCCCTTAGAGATCCTAGATCATGCTGAGGATGTATCTTGTCACTAGGAACTCCCTCCAGACCTCTCCAAAGAATATGATATGTTTTGTGTATCACTTTTGAGGAAGTTTATATCCGGCCATTATCATGTACTAAATTCAATATATATTCAATTGGGACATGATCTCTCATATGATAAAATATGTGGAAATTCTATTTTAAAGTGATAAAGTATTTTGGAATAAGACCACTTATCCAGTCAAAGTTCTATGGAGGAATAATAACTTCAAAGATGCTGTGTGGGAACCTAAGTATGTAATGAGACAAAATTACTCGCAATAATTTTCTTCCAAGTAATAAAATTTAATGGGTGAAATAATTTTTTAAGTGGGATAAAATGTTACAACCTATAATTTCAGTAAACAATTATCCTTAAATCTTGTTGAGTAGCTGGTCTTATACCCAACACCAAACTAAAATTAAAACCATGATAAATTCATAAAATAAAATAATTAAATATTACCACTACATTATTTCTATAAATATTTAAGGTATAAATAATAATTAACCTCCTTATGAAAATTATGTCAAAAGGTATAATAAAATAATATTTATTTTATGCTTTAAAATAAAATTTTCCTAAAAAATGGTTTTTATGCATTAAGCGCACTAATAAAAAATTGATTTTTTATCACCCCTAAAATATTTATTGGATAATATTAATTTTTTATTTGGAATCATTGCAAACAAATTATCTTAAAATTCCCATTTTTATGAAAAAATTTGATTACTTGGTTTATAATTAATTACTATGATAATGGTAGAATTGTTATTTCCAAATAATTGTTTTATTAACATTGTGTAAATTTTATATTAGAAATTAATTAATATCTTCTAAAAAAGTACACAAAAATGGTTTTTAAGCCCATATATAAATAAATTAGAACTCAATAAATTGGTAATCAATAATATATAATATTAAAAACACTTAAATATTAAAAAAATATTTGTCTATAATGTTGTGTTTCAATATATTAATTATTTTAATTTAAATGTTTATTTTATATTATTTATAAATTTAATTAGATTATATGAATATTAAATTTAGTTTTATAAAATAATAATTTTTTTATAAGGTTCACCATATATTTTTTTTAATAAAATATAAATTAATTTCATAATAAATAGTTATCAAGATAAAAACCAAAACGTTAAAATATATAATATTGCCTTAAAATAATTAAAACATGTTTAAAATATGTTTAAAAATGAATTATAGAGGCTTTATTGACCTTATCTAACACAAAAAAATTTATATCCCACTTTTGGATCTATTAACCCTGGAATAGTGTAATACCATCATTGATAAAGTAATGGGTATTTACAAAAATATCATCATACTCACTTATAAAAGGATATCCCTTACACCGCCTTTATCCACACTTTTTAATGAATTATATTGAAAAAAATATACCCTAATATATCATGAACTCTATACCCATACCCAAGAAGCCTTTTCTTTTGAAAAAGACTAAGAAAATGAGCCTTAAAGTGTCAACCAAGAGTGAACATCCAAAAGTAGAGATAATGTTCTCAACTAAACTCCCCTTATTATATATTTATTTTACCCCTTAAAACCTATTATATCCATGTTATTATGATAAAATTAGTGTTAATAATATATTTAAATGTCATTATACTAATGAAATATCACATCTACACCTTCCTCCCAACCATCTGAAAAAAAAATGTCACTTATGTTACGTGTAGACTAAACCCTCCATATACAGATGGTCCAGTTTTTTTACAACCACCATAGAAGGATTCATAAAAGGGGGTATTTAATGAATAAATATGATACTTAATGAAATATTAATATTTTTAAAATATAAACCAATTCTTACACATTTTATGTTCTATGTAAATGAATGTGTCACCTATTGTATGTGTGGACTACCGCCATCACAAAAGTGATTTATTATTATTTTTATATAGTCTTTTACTCATTTTAAAAAAAAATTATTAAAATATAATACAAAACCATAAAAAATCCAAAAAAATATCATTAATATTCTTTAATAATGATATTATTCCAATATAATTATATTCTTAGCCATACACACCCATAGATTATAGCTTGTTCTTGTTTGGGTCAATTTAACCATATACATGAAAAATGATATAAATTTATATCATTAATGACTAAAGAAACTCAAATAATTGTTTTATTATAATTTAATTGTAAAATAATGTTTTTTATGGTTTTGGAAATATTTTATTAATATTTTACTTATTATTAATACAACTGTTTGTTCGTTAAAAAAATTATAGAAATAAGCTCACCACCAACATTTATCATCCTGAATAATAAAAAAAATACTTATGAAAATTAAATTAGAACAAAATAAATAATTATAAACCACTTATTCAAATTCCTAAAATTATTTTAGAATGATGATCTTTAAAACTATACATAAGAATCGACATTTCCATTATAGAGCTAGTACAAAAGAAACTATCAAAACTAAAAACATCTGATGATGAAAATAAAATATAACAATCTAATATATTTTAATAAATGAATATCAATTAAGTTTATAAAACATTATTGGTATTTATAAGGTTATAAATAGGTTATTAAGGTAGTTATTTTTTTATAGTGAATTTTAGATCATGTTTGGATAAGCGGGATAAAAGGTAAGGGGTTTTTCTTGACACAACATATTTCTTGGGTCATAATGATTCCTTTTTTACTGAGCTTATTAAAATATGGTTATCTTACATTAATTGTTGATATCATAACTCAATTTATCTTAATTTTATATTTAATTTAATTTATGTTTTACTTTCTTCATGAAAGTTGATCATATTGAAAATAATTATCTTCCTATCCAAGTAATATTATTTTCTCCATATTATGATTTTATCTTCCTTCCAATATTCTACTTTATATTTTGAAACCCAATTATGTATTGTGACATGTGGCCTTAATATTTACCTTATCCTATTTTAAAAAAAAATTACTCTTTTAATGGTGATTATTTTTAACAAATCTACTTCAAAATATTTTAAAAATATATATTCTTTATTAATGAAATGTTTTATATTTCACTCCACGTTTCTTTTGACAACCTTAATGTGTTTTTAAGTGTAGATTATTGAATATTTATTTAAAATAATTTTTTACAATGTTTTCACTTAATGTTTTCCATAAATAACTTTTTAATGTGATCTATAACTTCATCATTTATTAAAATATTAAAAACAAATCAAAAAATTCATTTATAGTTTCACTACCATTTTCTTATTTATTTATAAACGATTAATTTTCTTATAAATTTCATGAATCAATATCTAAATTTTCATATAAAATACTACTTCGGGTGATTGAATTATGGGGATCAAAAAATAATATACTTTATCAAAATTTCAGTGATACCAATTGGAAATGTTGTGAAACATGTTTTCATTTCGATTGGTTTTTTATGATGTGATGAATGAAACTCATTTTACTTACATGGGTTCCTTATGATATAAGGAATGATTGAATCGAAATGATACACATATGTTTGGATGATTGAAAAGAGGGGTCCTATATCTACCTCCAATTAATTGAATAAAATTTTGTATCTCACGAGACATGTATATGTAGGTACAATTGAGTTTTCTAACCAATAATGAGTGTTAGTAGTGACTTGTGCAGGTTTGGGTGAAAGTAGTGACTCACGAATGTAATGATACCCAATTTTTAAGGTTGTTCCAATGTTCTTTATTTTGTTATCTGTCAATGGTATGTTTCATTTCTATGATATTTCTATGATTATAATCCTTGGATTATTTTTATTATATCATGATTCCACACTCTTTTTCTCTGGTATAAATTTATTCATTTGATATTATATGTCCATCTTTAACGACTTATGAACAACTCTTATGGTTCCATGTTCTATTTAATAATATATTTCACCCATGCTAATGTTTTATCATATTTTTATGATCCAACCCATGATTTCATGTTTATAAGTCTACCCTTACTAAGAATTTTTTTAACACCCCAATTTGAACAACCGCATACGATCTGAAGAGCCACAAGACCTCATGCACACCTCCATATACACAAGAGGCTCTTGATTACTGGAGAGGGAGTTAATTCTACAATTTGGGAGACTATAACCTCAATATAATATCATTTCAACAATAATATAAATACATATAATAAAATTTATAGTATCCATCTGGAAAAATATAATATCAGGTAGTACACATGTCATGTAATAAATAAACGATCACCTAGTGGGGCCATAAATGCTATAGTAATAAAGACATTGAATAAAAAACCACAGTAATTGTTTGGGGTTTGTTATGAAATCACCTCCAACTCCAAACATAAATCTCCTCAACTCCCCATTATAGGTCCTTCACCCTTCACTGGATTCTAGATCATGAAATCATCATGAACACAAAAATGATTTAACATGGTGTGAGTAATAAACCCATTAAGAAACCACCATTGTGTCCTTAGCCTAACTGCACTATAAGAACATGGTATTTCACTTAGGTATGGGTCCAATAAATTTTGAAATAATTTTTTCTTTCATACCTAGCACGTATTCCTAATGAGTTCATGTGTGTCTCGGGTACATCTTGGGCTTGGTTTGATCCCAGAGCCAAAATGTTTTAGAAATAGGATGGCCTCATGGTTAGTAGAAACCATGCAATCCAGTCACACAATTTCTACTAGCCATGAGGGGATAGAAGGTGGGGTCAAGTAGGGTTCATGGTTTTCCAAACCATGCTCTTGGGGACACACACTCTATAAGTCCCCATCCTTAATCCTTACATAATCTTGAGTTATCACAAGATTACACGTTGAGTATCTTTTCAGGTTTAGAGTTTTAGAGAATTAGATCTTAAAACATGCATTACAACCCACATTTAAACAAAGTAGTTACAATAAAAGGTAGTACTCTTCATTCCCATCAATGGAAACATATTTAAAAATAAAAAATGGATTCTTTCTTGACACTTCCTTGAAACTATCATCATATCATGTACCTTTCCCTTGACCTGTGAAAAACATTTTAAAAAAACTTGGGATGAGCATAAAAAGCTCAGTAAGGGATATAAAAATATGGAAAGGAAACATGGGTACATATATACATAAGAATGAGATCATACTTTACCCATAAAACATAAGCTCTTTAACAAACCTCATCAAAACATGAATACATCATAGAAATCATAAGACATAAAGGTAACTTGAGGCATTCATAACATTCTTACGTAGGGAGTAACCCTCTTGGTTACGTTTGGAATACCCATCACAGTATATTCCCTAAATCTATTCGGAGAAACCTTAACGTTTCACTCCTTCACATTACCCAATGCATTGGAGAGCTATATCGGGCTCACCCACCCATAGTTTATCACAGAACCACCCTTATTCATAATAATGCCCAAGAACCTCAACATAATCGTATCACATAAAACATGCATAAAGGAAACATAACATTTCCACCTTTCAATCATAAGATATCAATACAACACATTGATATAAAAACATTATGAAAACCATTTTCAATACCAAAATAAAAAGAAAAGTAAAACTTGGTATTTATTTTTCTTTTCAAAAGAAGGTATGGCTTGTAGAGGAATCCGAAACTCAAATAATGGTCACGGCAGCGGAGAAGTCGTTGTCGCCGCATACGTACGACAAAAACATTCCATTTTGTCGTTTTGTAAAACGCTTCGTATAAAAAAGATTCCTTTTGGATAAACATAAAGGTCAAAGGGGTTTATACACCGTATAAAAGAAAGTTGTGTATAAATAAAATATGCCTCAATGAAAGGAGATTGAGACAAAGTCCCATACCTCATATCCGACTTGACCCGACCGTTCTTTAATCTCCTGAATAATAAACTTGAGTTAATCTCTACTTCCTTAAGAACCTTTTTCAAGTTCATTATTCCTTTTATACCATGTTATGAACATCATGTAATCATTTATGTTAATAATGTTCATTTTGTCGGTATTTGGTTCTTAAGTCAAAAATAGACTTCTTACACTTACATGTTGTTAATTTGGTCAAAGGATCGTTATATCCAGAATGATATTAATTATTTGGATTACATATATATCATATATATTCATCATATACATGTATTTATAATATTACATCACATTTAGAGGTAATAAATGAAATGCACCGTTCATGGAGACGGTATGCTGTACGTAAGCATGAACGCTACTTCCATTTCTATTTCATATTTTCTGGAATGGAATCATAATGATATAAGATTATATTATAATTCAAGTATAATAACATATATAATATCATTAAATTTATCCTTTACACATCCCACATATGGTATTAACGAATCAAATCACTTTCAGGGGGCGGTAGTCCGCACTTCCTAAAATGAAGATATCGTGTTTACCCATAATGGAAACAATAATGGTATGCCATAAATGAAAAATACAGAAGCTTAAGGAAAGAATAAACATATAATATATCATATATAAAAATAGTGACATCATAATGGCCACCTTTGGAGGTGTTAAATGATTATTGAACAATCATCGTTTCGGGAGGCAGAATTTCGCCATCCACAGAAACCGTATGTTCTTTAACCATTTGATGTAGTTGTGTGAGAGTGTAGCTCAAATAAATCTTATAACAACATCCTATTATATTTAAGATACTGGTGTTGTTACAAAATAAGTAAATAAAAAGAGTTTAGGGTGTTGGAGAAGCAAAATAAAACAAATGAACATGAGAGAAAGAATTACCTTTGAAAGTGTAACTCTTTTTGATTTGAGCCTAAAGGCTTCCATTGAAAGGATTCTGCCCAAAGGGAATCCTCTAGGATGAGGAGAGATATTTGGAGAGAGTAAATGGGCAGGGTATGGCCGAGACAAAGGCTTGAGGAGTGTGTGAAATGAGGTAGAGGTGGGGGCCTTTTATAAGAGGAGAGGAGGGGCACTTTTGGAAATCATGAAACTATTATTTTATTTTGAAAAGTGTTTCGAATTTATAAGGTCCCACATTGATATATTTCGAAGATAAGATGATAATAATTCTACATATTCCTATCCAATAGTTTTTGGACAAGTGTAGGTCTTAGATATTACATTATCTTTCCATTTTATTTAAATCGTTAAATAATGAGGTCATCGATGCATCATCATGATGCCATAAATAATTTAATTTATTTAATGTTTAAAAATTATAAAAAAATAATATTATTTAGGAAATATTTTTAGTTTTCTAATGAAAATTTATATAAAAAATTATGATTCGTATAACCCCTTCTGAAAATTGTTTTAGTAAAACAATTTATGTTAGTTTCATTTTCACCTTTATTTAAAAAAAGGCATTAAAGTCATTATCTCACTCAAGTGGCTCCATGGGGTCCCCTAAATCAACCCATGGGTTTTCTTGGTCGTCCATGACTCAACAAATAGATGTAGGACTAGTGTCATGGTGTTTTCACATTTTTATATTATCATTTTTACCTTAAATTACACTAATTATCTCGAATCGTGATTAATGAAAAAAAGTTACTATTCACCAAAAAATTATTTTCATCCCATTGAACCGAATTTTACATACTAATAACAACCATGTATGTCGGATTTTTAAAATTCAATACACATTAGTGGTAAACTTTCATTTAACTGAAAAATCCGTTTGCTTGATTACCACTTAGTGGTTTCACTATTCATCAAAAATTGGAGTTTTTCAGAAAATTACCAAAAATTCACCCTAAGCTATATTTGATATTCCGAATTCAAAAATGAAGTCTATTTTACAAGATTCAAAATATATAAGTCACATTAATTAATTTAATAATTAATTCCCGCTGTTATGACAAATAGCATGTTTTTATGAAACAATAAGTATCAAAAGATTGACACCAGTTTAAGTCCAATTTCAAAGTGAAATTGATTCCAATGACCACCATTGGATTAAATGGTAAAAACATATTCTAATTTCACTTCAAAACCAATTCAAAAGATAATCTATTCATATAAACAAATTAGATTAAAAAATAGTTTTGATGTAAAATGCAGTATTTTCCACTATTCATTAAAAAATGAACATTGTCAGAAAAATACCAAAAATTCACACAAAGTAAATTTTTATGTCCCAATAATAAAGAATAAGTTTATTTTGACAAACATAGTTTATAAAATTGTCAAAAGATAGATTCCAAATTGTTTTTCCATCAAAGGCAGTAAAACAATCTTTTAAAAATATTAGTGTATTCCATGCTTAAGATTGGATTTATTTTCATTTTAAGCCTCTAAAACACGATCTAATTCATTAATAGACATAGATAAAATATCTATTATTCATTACTTACTTGGGATGTTACATCCTTCCCCCCTTTAGAAAATTGTTCCCCCTCAATTTATTTACTTATCGAATAAATGGGGGTACTTATCCCTCATTGCATTTTCAGATTCCCATGTTGCCTCTTCCATCATGTGGTTTTTCCACAAAACCTTTACCTGATTAATCACCTTATTCCGTAACACTTGCTCCCTGTGGTCAAGAATCTGGACCGATTGTTCCTCATAAGATAGGTTCTCTTCCAGCTGAACTACCTCTGGACTCAAAACATGAGATGGATTTGGCATATACTTTCTCAACATCGAAACGTGAAAAACATTGTGTACCTGAGATAAACTCGGAGGTAAATCCACTCAGTAATCAATTGATCAAACTCTCTCCAGAATATCATATGGTCCAATAAACCTTGGACTCATCTTTCCTTTCTTACCAAATCGCATCACACTCTTCCATGGTGATACTTTGAGAAAAACATGATCACCTACCTCAAAAGAGAGATCCTTCCTCCTGTTGTCTGCATAACTCTTCTGCCTGCTCTGAGCTGTTCTCATGTGTTTCTGAATCAGCTGAACTTTTTCTGCCATCTCTTCTACCAACTCTGGTCCCATCAGCTTCCTTTCCCCTACTTCATCCCAAAAAGCTGGAATTCGACACCGTTTGCCATATAATGCCTCAAATGGAGCCATCTGTATACTGGAATGAAAAATGCTATTATATGAAAATTCAACAAAAGAAAGATGTTGGTCCCAACTTGCCTGATAATCCATCGAACAAGATCGTAGAATATCCTCCAAGGTCTGAATTGTTTGTTCTGACTGCCCATCTGATTGAGGATGAAAAGTTGTACTAAAATTTAATTCAGTACCCATCGACTTCTGAAGGCCTTTCCAACAGTTTGAAGTAAACCTGGTATCACGATCCGATACAATGGAGAGAGGAACTCCATGTAACCAGACTATCTCTTTAAGATACAAACGGGAATGCTAATCAAGAGAGAAAGTATCTCGTATAGCAAGTAAATGAGCATATTTGGTCAAGCGATCAACAATAACCTAGATTGCATTATTACCTAGAGATGTCTTCAGTAATCCCACCACAAAGTCCATGGATATATTCTCCCATTTCCACTCTGGAACTGGTAATGGCTGAAGCATCCCTTTCGGTAACTGCCGCTCTCCTTTATCCTGTCGACAATTCAAAAACTTCACAGTAAAATCAGCAATATCTCTTTTCATTCCATCCCACCAGTAATACTCCTGTAGATCTCTATACATATTAGTACTGCCCGGATGAACTGAAAACGGAGAACTATGAGCTTCACATAACAAATCTCTCTTCAACTGTGAATCACAAGGCACACACAATCTCTTCCCAAATCTCAAAACACAATCATTATCAATGTTGAATTTAGGCAACTTACCTTTCTGAACCAGCTCTACCTTTTTCTGCAACTCACTGTCTTGCTTCTGTGCTTTCTTGATTCTATCTGATAGAGATGATCTCACTGATACCTGAAAAAAAACAGAAGAACATCATGCACCAACAACTTCTATGCCAAACTTCATCAAATCCTTAACCAAAGGATCACGTTCTAAACACAACATTGCTAATGAAGCATTACTTTTTCGACTCAAAGCATCATCCACTTTATTTGCTTTTCCCAGATGGTAATGAATTATACAATCATAATCCTTGATTAATTCTAGCCATCTCCTCTATCTCATGTTTAACTCTTTCTGAGTGAATATATACTTTATGCTTTTGTGATCGGTATATATTTCACACTTTACTCCATACAAATGATTCCTCCAAATTTTTAAAGCAAAAACAACAGCAGCTAATTCCAAATCATGTGTAGGGTAATTTACCTCATGATTTTTCAACTATCGTGAAGCATAAGCAATTACCTGATCATTCTGCATTAGGACGCAACCAAGTCCTTTCAATGAAGCATCACTGTAGATAACAAACTCACCATTCCTGGAAGGTAGTGCCAAAACTGGAACATTCACCAATATTCTTTTTAATTCCTGAAAACAATCATCACATTCTTTTGTCCAGATAATCTTAACACCCTTCCGAGTTAGCTTAGTCATTGGACTAGATAACCGTGAAAATTTTCTAACAAACCTTCGGTAATAGCCTGACAAACCAAGGAAGCTACGAATCTCAGTTACATTTGTGGGTCTTGGCCAGTCTTCCACAACTTTTGTTTTTGCAGGATCAACAGTTATTCTATCTTTAGAAACAATATGACCAAGGAAAAAAATTTGTTGCAACCAAAACTCACACTTGATGAATTTTCCATACAGTTTCTTTTCTTTTAATGTTTGCAACATAACCCTTAAATGCCTTTCATGCTCCACTTTACCTTTAGAAAACACCAAAATATCATCAATGAAAACCACGACAAACTTATCCAAGAACTCATGGAAAATTCTATTCATTAAGTCCATGAATACAACAGGTGCATTGGTTAGCCCAAAAGGCATTACTACAAATTCATAATGGCCATATCTCGTACGGAACGCAGTCTTCAGAATGTCTGCTTCCTTTACTTTCAACTGATGGTACCCCGACCTCAAGTCAATCTTTGAAAAATACTGAGCTCCCTAGAGCTGATACAACTTCATTTGATGGCCCGACATCAGCTGAAGTAGTTGCAAAGGATTTCACCACCCCTTTCTTCTTGTAGTCTAACTGCTTCCCATCACTCAAGCTGTTTGTCGGACACTTGTTTGCATAGTGACCCATCTCATTGCACTTATAACATTTCACTAACTGTAAATCAAATTTGGTCTTACCTTCACCTTGATCCTTTTCAGTGCAATCACGAGCCTTATGTCCCATCTTACCACATCGGTAGCACTTTCTAGAATTTAGAAGACATTCCCCAGCATGCCTTTTGCCACATTTATCACAAACTGGAAACTTAGCTTTCTTACCATCAAACTTTTTTGAAGAATTCTTACCTTTCCCCTGCCACCTCGGTCTCTTCTTCTGCTGGTTGTTATAGAACACTTGGTCATCGGAAAACTCCATTTCCACCTTCTCAACACATCGAACAAGCTTTTCATAACTTTTAAACTCACGAGAAGCTAGTTCCCTTCGATATTTTGGCTTTAATTCTGAGTAAAAATGATTTATTTTACTATCAAGGTCTCGGATAAAATTTGGAGCATACCTTGCCAATCGAGTGAATCTTTATTCATAGGTAGCCACTGAGTCCTCCTCTTGCCTCAATTACAAGAATTTCTTTTCCATCCTAAGTCTAACAACCTTAGGAAAATACATCGCAAGAAACATACCTTTGAATTCATCCCAGTCGAGAGCATCAATCTCATCAACATCCCTGATATTTTTAACCATCGACCACTACTGATCTGCCTCACCCTCCAAATGGTAAATAGCAAGACTAACCTTTTGATTGTCTGAACACCCCATGACATCGAAAATATTCTCCAGTGCTTTAATCCACCCTTCAGCTAGCACAGGGTCAGATGATCTTCTGAATGATGGGGGATGTTGCCTCATGAAATGTTCCACCACTGACATGTTCCTCTGCGGTTGATCTGGCTGATCTCGTACATGGATACCACCAGCATTTATCGCTTGAGTCAACTGCGCCATTACTGCAACAAACTGTTCAGTTCCAATTCCAACCATCTGAGGATACTGATTCGGAAGGTTATTTCCTTCTATATGCCTTCCTATCACTGCTTCCATGTTTCCTCTCCGGAAAACCATTCTGAACAAACATGTCTTAGATGAAGCAACATGGTAATCTTTAAATGCTATATCATTTCAATTTGACCAAAAAAAACTTTTGGATAATCATTTCATAGAATTCTAACTCCTAAAGTTATCTAAACCGACCTCTGATACCAACTATAAGGCCCCATCCTTAAACCTTACATAATCATGAGTTATCACAATATTACACGTTGAGGATCTTTTCAGGTTTAGAGTTTTAGAGAATTAGATCTTAAAAAATGCATTACAACCCACATTTAAACAAAGTGGTTACAATAAAATGTTGTAATCTTCATTCCCATCAATGGAAACATATTTAAAATAAAACATGGATTCTTTCTTGGCACTTCCTTGACACTATCATCATATCATGTACCTTTCCCTTGACCTGTGGAAAACATTTCAAAAAAACATGGGATGAGAATAAAAAGCTCAGTAAGGGATATAAAAATATGGAAAGGAAACATGGGTACATATATACATAAGAATGAGACCATACTTTACCCATAAAACATAAGCACTTTAACATACCTCATCAAAACATGAATAAATCATCGAAATCATAAGACATAAAGGTAACTTGAGGCATTCATAACATTCTTACGTAGGGAGTAACCCTCTTGGTTACGTTTGGAATACCCATCACAGTATATTTCCTAAATCTCTTCGGAGAAACCTTAACGTTTCACTCCTTCGCGTTAACCAATGCATTAGAGATCTATATCGGGCTCACCTGCCCTTAGTTTATCACGGAACCACCCATCTTCATAATAATGCCTAAGAACCTCAACATAATCGTATCACATAAAACATGCATAAAGGAACCATAACATTTCCACCTTTCAATCACAAGATATCAATACAACACATTGATATAAAAACATTATGAAAACCATTGTCAATACCAAAATAAAAAGAAAAGTAAAACTTGGTATTTATTTTTCTTTTAAAAAGCAGGTATGGCTTGTAGAGGAAGCCGAAACTCAAATAATGGTCACGGCGGTGGAGAAGTCATTGTCGCCGCATACGTATGACAAAAACATTCCCTTTTGTCATTTTGTAAAATGCTTCATATAAAAAATATTCCTTTTGGATAAACTTAAAGGTCAAAGGGGTTTATACACCGTATAAAAGAAAGTTGTGTATAAAATAAAATATGCCTCAATGAAAGGAGATTGAGACGAAGCCCCATACCTCGTATCCGACTTGACCCGACCGTTCTTTAATCTCCTGAATAATAAACTTCAGTTAATCTCTACTTGCTTAAGAACCTTTTTCAATTTCATTATTCCTTTTATACCATGTTATGAACATCATGTAATCATTTAAGTTAATAATGTTCATTTTGTCGGTATTTGGTTCTTAAGTCAAAAATAGACTTCTTACACTTACATGTTGTTAATTTGGTCAAAGGTTCGTTATATCCAGAATGATATTAATGATTTGGATTACATATATATTATATATATTCATCATATACATGTATTTATAATATTACATCACATTTAGAGGTAAGAAATGAAATGCACCGTTCATGGAGACGGTAAGCCGTACCTACGCATGAACGCTACTTCCATTTCTATTTCATATTTTCTGGAATGGAATCATAATTATATAAGAGTATATTATAATTTAAGTATAATAACATATATAATATCATTAACTTTATCCTTTACACATCCCACATATGGTATTAACAAATCAAATCACTTTCAGGGGGCGGTAGTCCGCACTTCCTAAAATGAAGATATCGTGTTTACCCATAATGGAAACAATAATGGTATGCCATAAATGAAAAATACATAATATTAAGGAAAGAATAAACATATAATATATCATATATAAAAATAGTGACATCATAATGGCCACCTTTTAAGGTTTTAAATGAGTATTGAACAATCGTCGTTTCGGGAGGCAGAATTTCACCATCCACGGAAACTGTATGTTCTTTAACCATTTGATGTAGTTGTGTGAGAGTGTAGCTCAAATAAATATTATAACAACATCCTAGTATATTGAATATAGTGGTGTTGTTACAAAAGAAGTAAATAAAAAGAGTTTAGGGGGTTGGAGACGAAAAATAAAACAAATGAACATGAGAGAAAGAATTACCTTTGAAAGTGTAACTCCTTTTTATTTGAGCCTAAAGGCTTCCTTTGAAAGGATTCTTCCCAAAGGTAATCCTCTAGGATTAGGATAGGGATGTGGAGAGAGTAAATGGGCAAGGGATGGACGAGCCAATGTCTTGAGGAGTGTGTGAAATGAGGTAGAGGTGGGGGCCTTTTATAAGAGGAGAGGAGGGGCACTTTTGGAAATCATGAAACTATTATTTTGTTTTCAAAAGTGTTTCGAATTTCTAAGGTCCCACATTGATAAATTTCGAAGATATGATGATAAGTCTTCTAAATATTCCCATCAAATAGTTTTTTGACAAGTTTAGTTATTAGATATTACATTATCTTTCCATTTTATTTAAATCGTTAAATAATGAGGTCATCGCTGCATCATCATGATGTCATAAATAATTTAATTTATTTAATGTCTAAAAATTATAAAAAAATAATATTATGTAGGAAATCTTTTTATCTTTCTAATGAATATTTATAGAGAAAATATGATTATTATAACCCCTTATAAAAATTGTTTTAGTAAAACAATTTATGTTAGTGTCATTTTCACCTTTATTTAAAAAAAAGGCATTAAAGTCATTATCTCCCCCAAGTGGCTCCATGGGGTCCCCTAAATCTACCCATGGGTTGTCTTGGTCGGCCATGACTCACTAAATAGTTGTAGGACAAGTTTCATGGTGTTTTCACATTTTTATAATACCATTTTTACCTTAAATTACACTAATTACCTCTAATCGCGATTAATGGAAAAAAGTTACTATTCACCAAAAAATTATTTTCATCCCATTGAACCAAATTTTACATACTTATTACAACCATGTATGTAGTATTTTTGAAATTCAATACACATTACTGGTAAACTTTCATTTAACTGAAAAATCAGTTTGCTTGATTACCACTTAGTGGTTTCACTATTCATCAAAAATTGGAGTTTTTCAGAAAATTACCAAAACATCACCCTAAGATATATTTGATATTCTGAATTAAAAAATGAAGTCTATTTTAAAAAATTCAAAACATATAAGTCACATTAATTAATTTAATAATTAATTCCCGTTGTTATGACAAATAGCGTGTTTTTATGAAACAATAAGTATCAAAAGATTGACACCAGTTTATGTCCAATTTCAAAGTAAAATTGATTCCAATGACCACCATTGGATTAAATGGTAAAAATATATTCTAATTTCACTTCAAAACCAATTCAAAAGATAATATAATCATATAAATAAATTAGATTAAAAAATAGTTTTGATGTAAAATGCAGTATTTTCCACTATTCATTAAAAAATGAACATTGTCAGAAAAATACCAAAAATTCACACAAAGTAAATTTTGATGTCCCAATAATAAAGAATAAGTTTATTTTGACAAAAATAGATTATAAAATTGTCAAAATATAGATTCAAAATTGTTTTGCCATAAAAGGCAGTAAAATAATCTTTTAAAAATATTATTGTATTCTATGCTTAAGATTGAATTTATTTTCATTTTAAGCCTCTAAAACACTATCTAATTCATTAATAGACATAGATAAAATATGTATTATTCATTACATACTTGGGATGTTACACACTCATACATAATACTGTAAGCATGTTGCATAGGTGTTTTTTATGGTTGGAGGATGGTTTCCCGAACTATGTGACATAACTCTGTGAAAATCCCCTACCTGCAATAGAATACGCGTGGTTGGCACATAATTTGGACAACCATATGACCAAACTAGCAGATACATATTTTTGATCGATTTTACCAAAATATCCATAAATGAATTTGTACTTAACCCTTCCTCCTATTTTTATTTCTAGTAGAAAGCCACCCCTCCTTTTTCACATTGTACCTACCTTTTTCCACTTCAGTGGTTATTTGATCCCATTCATCCATCTATAGTCTGATTAAAACACCATTTGTCTTGTTGGGTCTTTTTCAGTAAGATCTCAAATATTTTTTATCCATTTATCGTTCTTATTTCAATTAGTGATGCTTTTTAGATGTAGGATCATATTCTCTATTTTTAGGGTATTGGTTTGTTCTTCAAATATCTTCCAATCCATGACAAACTAGATGTTGATAATAGAAAAGTAGAGACATATGAGTAGGAGTTTGGTGGTCTATAACTCATCCCTCGTGATTCTTTGTTTTATAAATTATCGTGTGTGCGTACATATTTCATTGGGCGCTTCCTATTTAATTCATGTGTCTTTATTTTAGTCATTATAACTATATTCTCACACTCATATTAAATATCTTATCCATCATTAGTGGTTATGTCCTCAATGTCGGCCACCCCATGTAGGGTGTTTCCTATTTTATGCCTTTAGTATCCTGTTATGTGCGTTTGGGGCACCATTTGGGTGTTCTTTAGTTTTTAGTATTAATGCTAAGTCATTCCGTAATTAAATGACTATTTAATTGGTTGTAATTTGTCCCTTGGATGTTGTAGTGTAACTCGGCCCTTCTAGGTAAAGTGTTATACTTGATCAATAAATGTTTAAATGGTTAATTGGAAGGTATACGAATTATATGACTTGGACTAAATAAAAGTAATTTTAAAAAATGGTTGCATAGTCATAGCACACCTTTCCATGCATATGGAAGGCTGTGGAGTGAACCTAATGAATTTAATTTGAGTTATATGAATTAATTATACAGTTACATGCACCTTTAGCCATTTAACTATAATGAAAGGTAATGTATTGAACCCAATGTATTATTAAATGGCATGATTATTACATGTAATAATTAATTAAATGAATCAATTATTGGGTTCCATGTATAAAAACCATGACATTATTATAGGATTGTCCATTCTCGAGTTAGGTTTTGGATTCTCGAGGAAATTCCTCAAGCACTTCTAGACTCCATTATGATTTCAGCATGTAGGTTTCCATGGTTGATACCAACCTTGGAACCTGGTCCACATCTATCAATGGATTCTAAGAATGACACAATAGGATCCCTATTTCATTTTAAAAATAGGATTCCTTGGATACACTACTGGGATACAACGTGATGTCTATGGACATGCAGTGTTATGGTTAAACACATAGGTCCTAGTCACTCCTTACCCATTTTACATTGGATGTAATCTTTGGACACAGATAGATTCATTACTGTGGAATTCCATAGGTGATTCCCCTTAGATTACACTCTTACCCCTATTTCTAGGATATAGTTTATTACCTAACTTGGCTCAACCCTTGATGTCATGGTTTCCTTGGTTATTACCTTGGGACCACTTCATTATTATTATCATCATGGATTCCTTTTTATATCTTGGATCCTTTAGTATTAATATCATTATTGGAAGTTAGTTTTAGTTTTACCTCACATGACTTATATATATAAACTGGAACATAATAAATTAATTAAACGATTACATTTTAAAACACCAGTTGATGCTGAAGCGGGTACATGGGTTTTCACATTGTTGTACTGATTTACTTTCATAAATGCATTATTACACACTATTTCAGTTTATATAACGTGGATTGGATGTTATATACTTTTTTGGTGGTGGCCTACTTAGATTTATCTCACACACTATCCTAGCCTCCATTAGTACCGAGGAAAATTAATTGTATGTAGCTGTTGATAAAGGGAAGCCTATCTCTTTAGAAACATGATAATGATTTCTTGCATTATGATAGATCTTGGTAACAGATGACCATGCTGGAGAATATGATTCTTGGATTTTTTTGGATTCCTTTTTGATACTTTTTATAGTATTTTTTCTTCCTTATATCCATGTTTTTTATTTTTATAGATACATGACATTTATCATCTGATTTTTGTATTTTATATACTGTTATTCTGTATTCATTATAGTCTACTTTTGTTATACTATAAGTTATTCTATATTTCTTCCTCTTTTTATGAGTTATCTAATTTATTCCTCTATGATAAACTTCAGTAATTAGGACATTGTATCCCCATGGACACACCCTATTCCTTCACTACTTGTTAAAAGACTCTCATATTTGAGGAGATGCACTTGAGGCCATGTGTCCAACTAGGCTTAGTGAACTTTTGAGTGGCACTCAGGTTCGGTATGTCACATGCACATTATATATAATAGTGTATGTCATGACATGACTAAATTCTCATTTAAACATACAACAACCCATGTTCTAAGTTATAGTGTCCTAACCAAGCTTCCATGAATCTCCTCCCATCGACTTTGGCATTATTCCGGTAAGAATTTCAATGTCTTTAAAATAAGTACCACTATAAAGGAAACACCAAATGAACAAGCCTAATAGTGGCAATTATCCTAAACTATGTATGCCCCACCCAAACTGTGTTTTTATCCTTTGATGATAGTAAGTCACACCTAACATGTCTGGAGAAATTGGACAACACGTCACCCCTATATGAAATTCTCCCACATGGGACAAAATATAATGGATTCTTGACTTGTGTGTGTTATAATCCTATATAAAAAAATCATGTTCATGATATGACCCATATCATCAAAATATCCATAGTCTATAACCACCATCATGTCATCATTATCCCGCTTCAAGGGTTTTCTAATAAGAATTGAGCGACTTATCCACCCTGATACTCAAAGAAATGTTCTACATGGTATGAAATATAATAAACAATACCTATTATATGAAGTAAATTTAATGAATATACAGAATGGTTCTCAGGAGGCTACACAAAATCACATGATCATAAAGCAATCAAGGTCCAAAGGTCCAATCACTCACCCACATGAAAAAACATAATAGACATGTCACAAAAATTTCATATTTGAGGCCCTCCATGGTAAGGAACTTCTTACCTCGATCATTTCATCATCAACATCAAGGTTCATCATGGGTGTAATCTCCCAAAACACATTCACTCATCAACTAAAATAATATCACTTTACACGAAATCTATGAACTAATTTATATAAAATAATACATTCTATAGACCATGGAATAGTAAGAATAATAAAAAGGGTATAAAAACACATACCCAATGAAAACTACCATCAACAGTATAATATAAGCTCAAATTAAGAATAAATGGTCACTCTTGCATAGATATATGATAAGAAGTCACTAAGTGAACTCTACTGAAATGATGTAACACACCACTGATCCTCAATGAGGTTCTTGATACACCAACATTGGAATTTACTATATAGAAAACAAAAGGAATAATCTTCTAATTGATAGCAACATTATTCTATGATCATACAAAAAATAAGAAAGGGAATTCAAAAATAATAATAAGACTCACTAAAGAACTTAACTGAATAACCCAAATTTGTAAGAACTAGAAAATAAGTGAGAATAGAGCCTTAAATTGGCCAAGTAATGGAAAAAATAAATCTCAACACTCAAGGGAGAACCAATGAAGAAAAATTTGCTATAGCCATAGCTTCACCAAGATGTTCTCCAAAAACATTACACTAAAACGCCCTGATGATCATTCGATTTGAAAAATCAACCAAGATGGAGGGTGGAATCCAACAATTGGGATTAGAAATTTATTAAAACCTCATGTAGGTCCCAACATTAAATTCCCATTCATTTTCATTTCAGTTTGGTAAATATATTGAAAGAGTAGAAGCCGCTTCATCCATTTTAAAAAAAATTAAAAACTAAGACGGCTTGAACCATGGACTTCCCATGGTCATGGTAGTTCTTATACCCACATCATGCAAAAAATCCATGGCCTATAGTGTGTTGGATAACACTATGTTGTTTTACCCACACCACAACTTCCACTACGTCATGGTGAGGATAAAAAATCAATTTCTAACTAAGAAATTCTAGGAATTTCTCCATGCCCACATCCAAATTCTTGTAAAGAATTTTTTTCCTTGTTTTACACTTAGGTAGAACCATGGTGAATATTATGGTCATGGTGTTGACATTTTTGGCCTAAAAACAACTACAAATGTCCTTTACTCCTCCAAAAACTACCCAAGCTCACAAGAATTTACCCAATAATGGGTTTACTAAAAAAACAAGATGGATGAGAAGGTAAAATAAGGCTTCACATAAATTAAAACATTCTATGTCTTTACAACCACTATCTAAGGACATTTTATACTTGAGAAGTGTCTCTTGGGATCATTCCCTAATAACATATCCCAATGAACTCGAACGTATACTTACAACTCCCATGTCTCCTCCTAGAAATATTCATTCTACCATAGAGTCAAAAAAAATGGTATTGTCATCCTTTATAATAATTTCTTACTGTGCTATGTAATCTGCATTGGGATCTCCATGTACAATGCGTCAAGATCCAAATCAACCACTATATAGTATATAACATGTAAAAGATAAAATTCTCCCTTCAGAGCTAAGATTCAAGAAATGAAACATGAAAACCGTGATAGAATGAGGGGAGATCTGGATGGTAATCCATTACCCAAGCCACATGGTGATCTTGAAGGATCTAGAAAAATGTATGGATATCATTCATTCCTACTACATATAATTATTCCCTAAGTATTCACCAACTATTTTATTATCAAATTCACCCTCTCTGAAGTCTTCTACACTAAACTAGGCCCAAAATCATTATTTCTATCACCTTATACCCACACAATTATGTGTACCATGACCATCCATACAGAACTTCAAGAATTTTCATCTAAAAATAAGCATGGAAACTATTGTTGTAAGAGAAATACACAAAGGATATGCGATCATCCCAAGCTACAATGAAGACTAGAACACAATCTTGGACTATATCCTTTAAAAATAAGATTTGACTTCTTTGAATATCTATCTTTCTAAGGATGGTATGTTCGGATCAATTTTAGTTGAGTCCCAGAACCCGTATGAAATCCTTTCCAAAACTATGATGTGAAATCTACATATATATTAGACAAAATGATTAATGGAACTCTATGAAGGTGTAGTCTCCCAAAAAATTAAATCATTGTTGGATCATCCACTACATGATTCTCATTAATTGGTAAGAAATGTGAAAAGTTCATTAACTGATCGATATTCACCCAAATTACATTAATGATCCTTGAATTTATAGTTAACCCTATCACCATGTCCATAATGACATCCTCTCACTTCTACATGGGAAATGGAATTGGAATGATAAAACCACAAGGATATTGGTGGTCAGCCATTATCCTCTAGTAGGTAAGGCATTTGGGAGACAAATCCAATAGTGTCTCTCTTTATCCCTAGCCACCAAAACTGTCACTTGAAGTCATGGTACATCTTCATAACTATATTATGAACCAACCACTTATAGTTATATAAGTATATAATCATATATTTCATTATGGAATTAAGAACTACAACTCTCCCATGCACAAGGATCACATTATCATTATCCAATTACCACCCATGAATCTGATCACCACCTTCTAGTTGTTCATACATCACATCACACTCATGGTCAGTCATCTATCCAGCCTTTATCAGTTCCACTAAAGAATATGTGACCACTAATGGAGAACACATCCTTGATCTATGATCCTCATAAGCATCCGACCTCCATTCATCTGACTAACTCATCATGTTTCACTATTTCTCCAAATGTTGTTCAGCATGATCTCGAACTACTTGTGTATTATGGATAAGAGAATATGATATGAAATTACCTTCCCCTATTGAATATTCCATATCAAAGTAGAACATATTTAGATACTATACCCAGAGCCACTTCCCCTAATTTAGATCCCATTGTATGAAGATATAGGGAAGAATCTTGTGGTTAGAGTTGTCAACAAAGCTCTGGTTGAATAGATAGTGTCACCAACACATCATGGAATTGAAAACAGCTGTTAGCTCCAATTCATGGGTAGGATAGTTCCACTCAGGGGGTCACAACTTACTTGACCCATAATATTGTACATATTCCCACTATATCAGTACTACTCCCAAACCAACACCAGATGCATAGTATTGTATAACTTATTTGATCCCAATATTAGGAAGGATCGACACTAGAACCATATTTAACCTCCTCTTCAACTCAAGAAATGCCTCTTCACCCTTGTCCAACCATTGAAATCTCACTCTATTATTCATCATTGTAGTAATTAGTGCTAAAAATGGAATAAGTCCTAGAAATGTTTTTACTAGTATCCTACTAAACCCAGAAATCTCCTAATATGAAATAAATTCTGGGGATGTTTTTAGGAAATAACCACCTCCAATTTCTCTTAGTCAATGGATATACCTATATCAAACATCACAAGCCCCA
Source organism: Viscum album (assembly GCA_963277665.1). Classification (NCBI taxonomy): domain Eukaryota; kingdom Viridiplantae; phylum Streptophyta; class Magnoliopsida; order Santalales; family Viscaceae; genus Viscum; species Viscum album. Next base: position 1,415,493,308 of record OY728141.1, on the reverse strand, counting down.
TGAATTTCACCTCCTGAATTAAACAGTAACATTTTGATATTTTTTTAAAATGCCATTGTGATCTAGGTGTAATGAGAACTATCTCGATATGTCTAGCATGTTTCCATGGGTTCGGTGATTGGATGAGTTTGTCTTCAATGAAAACCATGAAGAAAAAGTCAATATAAGGTTGTAATACCTTATTGACGATATCAATGAACACTTTAAGAATATTCATAAATCCAAATGGGATCACTAAATACTTTTATATCCCATACCTTCTATGAAATGTTGTCTTTGGGATGTCATCCTCTCTGAATCACAACTAGTGATAGCTTGATCGAAGTACTACTACGAAATACACTTTTAACAGTACCAAAATTTATCTCCTTTAGGTCTTAAATGTATTGAATACCTAAGAGATATTAAAAGGAATCATCCTTTATTAGTACTATAAAATTAACTAAGGGAGATACCCATTATCAGCACCTCTAAAAAGAACTACTAAATGACTCTTTTATCAAGGCTCTTTTCAAGAACAAATAAAGGTTTTCTTTATAAATTCTTTTTATTTAGCACTGTTAAAGGCTATTCTAGCAGCTTCACAATTTTATCACTACCTCATCCATGCACAAGACCTATAAAATCAAAACCAATCAGAATACATAAAAATGAATTGAAATATACAAAAAATATAGTAGAAAATACCGAATGTAATTTCAATAACCTTTAAAACACAAATAAAATTGAAAACCTTGTATTATATACATTTAAAACATTGGTTTTTACACATTCATGAGTTAGTATGAATTATCAAAAATATTCTAAATCATCAATGTTGCATTTTCTTTGGACCCCGACCTCTGATCATGCTATTAATTTTTAAAAAAATTATCCCATATTGAGAAAAATAATGTGCCTATATAAGAAACCAATTATTATGTTAGTAATACTATAAATAAATAAATTAACAAACATGTGTCAATTTTAATCTTAAAATAGATACTTTTAGTCATATCAGGAACACTTTGTACCAGATTGAGGTAAGCCTTATTCCTACACATTTCTAATTACATATGGATCTTTTTTTAATGTATCAAAACAATCGAAAACTATTTGTAGGTTTTTATTATTTCACTTGTCTTTTTTGCTAAAATGTAAATTTTAAATAAAAAGACACACATGGAGTAATATTAGTCACATAAAGCATCGTATTGAAGTACACATGATTCCAACATGTCACAAATGAATTATGAATCATTTTTCTAAAGTATAAAAATAATCTGAATGTGTTTTCTTAGTTTTGAGTTTGTTAATTCTAGTTTTTACTAAAATTTCATTTTTAACTGAAAACGCACACTTTGAGTCATAATAGTCACATCATGCATCTGATTGAGATAAAGAAGATTCCTACACATCAAAAATAAATTATGAATCATTTTTAAAAATTATAAAAAAATATATGAATTTTTCTATTTAGTTTCGGGTATTTCACTTAATTTTTTAGTAAAATGTCATTTTAAACTAAAAACGTGCACTTGGAGTCATATTGGTTACATCATGTGTGGGTTTAATGTTAGAATAGTTCCTACACATCACAAGTTATTTATGAATTGTTTTCTAAAATTATTAAGAAAATATGTGTTCATTTTCTAAGTTTTTAGTGAGTGACACATTTCAGAACTAAAGATTCAATTTTAAACTGATAATAGATAGTTTGAATCATATCAGGCACACCATGTATTAGATTGAGTGTGGCACTTGTGTTTTTTACTAAATGACAATTTTAAGCTCAAACCACAACATTTTAATAATATAGGTCACACAATGTGTAAGAGTGAGGTGAGGTTGATTACTATTCACCAAAAAAATGACTTATGGATTATTTTACTTAAGTATCAAAACAATACAAATATATTTTATAAATTTGGATTATCTCAAATATTGTTTTACTAAAATGTCATTTTAAACTTGAAACATGTACAATGAGTCGTACTTGTCAAATTTTGTTCCGATTTGATGTTATACTGATTCCTACATATATAAAATGAATTGTGGATCACTTTTAAAAATTGTCAACACAATATGAGTTTGTTTTCATAGTTTTTAGTGAGTGACGCATATTTTAAACTAAAATGTCAGTTTTAAACTGATAATAGAATCTTTGAGTCATACCGAGAACACTGTGTATGGGATTGAGGTGTGGATCATTCAAACATGTCACAAATGACTAAGGGAAATATTCATAACGTAAAAAAAATCTAAATAAATTTTTTCAATTTTGAGTATATCGCTTATATTTTTTACTAAAATGTCATTTTTAAACTCAAACAACAAATGTTGACTAATACCAACCACTCTGTGTGTCAGATTGAGGTGAGGATAATTAATACATTTTAGAAATAACTTATAGATCATTTTTATAAAGTTTCAAAACAATATGAATTTGTTTACTAGTTTTTAAGTATGTCACTTGTGGTTTTAACTAAAATTTCATTTTAAAATAAAAACATAATCTTTGAGTCATATTGATCACACAGTGTGTTAGATTGACATGTGGCTAATTCATACAAAAAAAAATGAATAATGGTTAATATTACTAAAGAATTAAAACAATTCAAATTGGTTTTCTCTATTTTTATTATTTCACTTGTTTTTTTACTTAAACATAATTTTAAACTAAAAATACACACTTGGGTTCATTTCTATCACATTGTGTGTCGGTTTGATGGGATAATCATTCTTACACATCATAATGACTTATGAATTTTTTTCCTAATTTATCAATACATTCCTAGTATGTTTTCTTGGTTTCTAGTGAGATACACACGTTTTGAACAAAAATGCCAATTTTAAGCTGATAGTGGAATGTTTGAGTCATATCAGGCACATTGTGTATTATATTAAGGTGTGGATGATTATTGTACATAAAAAATGACTGGGGTTCGTTTTTATAATTTATCAACATCATCAAAATGGTTTTTCTTGGTTTTGAGTATGTCACTTATCTACTTTACTAAAATTTCAATTTTAAACTCAAACCAAATAATTTGAGTAATACCGGTCACAACGTGTGTTATATTGAAGTGATCATAATTCCTAAAAGAGATAAATGACTAATGGATTGTTTTCATAAAGTATAAAAAAGTTCAAATGTGTTAGTTGGGTTTTTGTATGACACATTATTTTCTAAAATGTCATTTTAAACTGAAAACACACACTTTGAGTCATTCCATTCACGTTGTCTATTGGCTGGATATTTTATTGTCTCCCGTACATCAAATATGAATTATGTACCATTTTATTAAATTATCTAGACAATTTGAACATGTTTTCTTAGTTTTCAATTATTGATACATGTTTTTAACTTAAATTTCAATTTTAAACTGATAATAGACACTTTTAGTCATATCGGGCAAACTGTGTAACGTATTGAGGTGTGGATCATTTATACATGTCACAAATGATTAAGGGATCATTTTAATGAAGTATAAGAACATTATTAATGTGTTATATCATTTTTAACTATGTTACTTTTCTTTTTTACTAAAATTTTAATTTTAAACTCAAACCTCACATTTTGAGAAATATTGGTCACATCGTCCATCATATTGAGGTGATGATGTTTTCTACATGTCAAAAATTAATTATAGATCATTTTTATAAAGTAAAAAAACAATTAAAATGTGTTTTATTAGATGTGAGTATATCACTTGTAATTTTTTCTAAAATTTAATTTTAAACTGAAAAAATGCACATCAAGTCATACCAGTCTCACTTTGTATAGGATTGACATGTGGCTGATTCCTATATGTCACAATGGAATTATGGATTATTTTCCAAAATTATCAAAATAATATGAATATTTTATCTTGGTTTTGATCATGTGACGTGTTTATTGAACTAATCTATAAATTTTATAAAATAATTATCAGATAAAAATGATAAGGAAATTATCTAAAAATAGTAGATAAAATGTTGAAAAATTTAACGAAATAAGTAGTATGAAGTCACCTCTTCATGATATCTATATACTTTATGACACCATTTATTCTTAACATTAATTTATAAACAAATTAATTACCTCTATTATAATTCCCAAAGAGAAATAGATTAGAAATAATATATAAGTGTTATGATACTAATTCTTCACACCCAAACAACATTTCTATGGTCAAAGCCCATAATAAATCACAAATATATTGTGTAATAACATAAATTTTATGTCAAAAAATATTCTAACACCATGTATGCTTCCCACTCAACTCTAAATCAAATTACTTCTTCTTTTTAGTATGTAAAGTGTCAAAAATCATCATAGTACTAAGAAAATATAGACAACCAAATGATTAAGAAATTTTTTTAATGTAATTATAATTACCTTTAGTAATTACCTTTTTAGGGATTCTAATTTTATAATAGTTTATGATATATTTCATAAATTTTCCAACATAATGTCCACAATAGATGCCTTTATCATGCTTCATACACTACATAAACAATTACCAAAACAAGAAAATTGTTTTGAAATATGTTTTGATTGTTAAATATTTCTATACATGCCTTCATATTTATCAATTTGATATAATCCATAGGTTTCTTGTATTCTCTCACAAACTTCATGCCTCGATTTAGTATAAATTTAGTGACCATCCTATCATAGAAAACTCTTTTTAAAACACATACTAAAGCATAAAAGTTGATGTTTATCAAAAAAAGTTTTCATTCAATACATTAAAAATTGAAAATACGCATCATGTGCAGTCAGTATGATGGATATCCATTCATTGAATCCAAAAAAATAAATATATAGGGTATCCAAATTGATTTTGATTATCATCTAGTGCTTTATGAAATAAAAAAACAAATAAGTAATGAAAAAATAAAAAAATATTATTAGATTTTAGAGTTTTACCCTGTATTATTAGAATCAAAAAGAGTCTTTTATCTATTATTTTTTTCTCTAATTCCTCATTTATCACATCTTCTTTCTTATTAATTTATTTTTACTCCAATTTAATTTATTTTGTAGAAATTCTATTGGGATTAATTAATCCAAATCTTGATTCATAGGGTCTTCCCTTTAAGTAGTAGTAATATAAATTCCCGTAGAAAAAATGAAAAGTTATATATTTTAATGAACAAGTTATATAATTTTTAGGATAGATGTATTATGAAGCTTTTAATTATGTATCTATTCACAACTAAGACTCACAGCCATTCAGACATGATAATCTGATTTATAATCTCAATACTAACTACATCTATAATGACATTTTCAAATATTTCATCTTTATATGGAATGTAGGACACTTCTCCATTATTGAATGTTGTCTCTTCATAAGGTTGTAATGATAATATATGTTTTAGTAGAACTAGTAGGTAAAAGGTACTCCTGGAAGGTCCTTTTGTTTTCTTGGTTGATTTAAAAGATTACCTTGATATGACCTTCCATTCCCCATTGCTTTAACCTTCTGTAAGACCATACCTCACTTTAGATCTATTTTCATCAACTATTATAGCTTTTTCATTTGAAAAAAATTATTAAATACATACCTCATGTATCTTTATAATATTATATATTTATCCTACCATAGTTCCAATTGCATCATTGACCGTTGTAATATATAGATCATCATGTGGAATATGAAAATCCGTTGTTATCTCTTAGGAAACCTCAATACCCACTCTCATGTGATATTGTTTGACTTCTTTGTTGTGTATCATGTATCTTAAAATATCATACATTGTACCCCCCACAACTTCGTAGTTTGAGGTTGTTTTCAACAAGAAATAACAAACAACATTGGCCAATAGATTTTTAGTATTGTAAAGTTAGAGGAAGTTTTTTTATTCAAATTTATAAGAAAGAGTTATGAAAAAATTGATTACCTAAGGTAAGTTATAAGGTTAAGGGTAATGACTATCCTCAAAGTTGGCAAGGTCATTTGGCTGTTCATGTACTAATCTTTGTTTTACCTCCTTTTTTCTTCGATTATTTTTCATATATTTGTCTACTAAACCAGAGAGAAAAAAATAACATTAAAAGAATCTATTTTCACCTAATATCCTTTGATAATCATATATGTATCTTCTTATGGTTTTTTCTTCTTAAAATATTTTTTAGGACACTCTAAAACCTACACATCTAATGTGAATATATTGTTCTAGCCACTTCAAATCTATTGAAATTAGTTTTTCTTCTAGAACTATTGATGTTGATTCTTGTGTTTAAACCATAAAAAATATGAGCATAAATAGATATTTTTATTTAATAATATTATAAATCACAAATAATTACTAGTATTCCAAACATACATAGGTTTTCTATACTACTTTGTTTCGTCCACTAGTTTACCATCCTTATATACATGAGCCTCATTCCATTGTGCATGATGTGGGATCAAAGTGACATCGGATTTTTATTCATCAATATGCATATAAATGAAGGAAAAATGTTGTTTCATATCACATTAAACTTTTATTCTTGAATTAAAATACATACCAATTTATTCTCATATTAAGTGTACCCCATCATTTCTTTGCGATATTAGTGGATTGGTTTTTATGCGCATTATTTATTTTAATCACTCATTATATGTTTCATAAATAAAAAAAATTGAATAAAATTAGATAACATAAATCATGTTAAATAATATATTATCAAATAAAATTCAATAGAAATTATTTCTCATCACGATGACTTGAGAAATCATTCCATGATTCCTTCTTTATAATGTGTGAAACCATAACTAGTGGGTGTGTCTTTGCTTTCCCCTCAGCATCCCTATATTGAAACTTGGTAATAAGATCCTAAAAGCCAATGTGGGATTTTCTAATTTCCAGTAATACATATTTCTTATGAAAATATTCTAAAATAAATGAACTCTATAATGAATAATGATAATTAAATCAATGTTTCATTGTATAATTTTTATATAAAATAAGAATGTATATCATAACATTACCTTTATATCTTCCCAAGGGGTTTCATTCATTACATGATGTACATGGAACCATGAATCTATATCAATTTTCAAATTCATACTCCTTGTCACTCCAACATAACTTATAAACATTGACTTATTTGGGTTAATAGATTTTCCATGTTGATTCAAACAAACCTCAGATTTTATAATCTTACTTATTTGATTTATAATTTTAGTCAACACTGCGATTTTTCATCATTCTTTTTTTATCAACATTTTGATAATCCAATAATAATTTTATAGTTTCAACATCAGCCTAATGTTATTCTCTGAGAATGCTAACATCATCATGTGCAGAATACATTACCTACATGAGTCATCAAACATTTAATTTAAATTATGTTAATACATTAGGGAGCACATAATTTTATGAGAAAAATAATAGTATATTAAAAAACATTAAACATCTCATTTAAAATCTCTTTATTTTTTTTATTTAAGCGATCTGGATCATCTATCAAGAATTTAAATCCCATTTTTGTGTCCCCCTCTAACATACAACACATTTTTTATATTGGGACCACAATGAGATGATTGCGATCTCCCAATAAAAGGGTCAACCTCGATTGAATTTTCATCTAACCCTATAGTAGTTTTAGACCCAATAGGACAATAGAATTATTCTTATTTGTGGTATTTGAGACATAAAATACCATCATTGCTTGTGATTCCATTGTGAATGGCTTTTTATTTTCCCCATCCACACTAAAATTAACAATCACAAAACCCATTTCATTAACTTTCGCTTCACTCATGTTGTCAACCAATTTATAATGGAAAAACAGAACTTTAAATGTTATATATTCCATATTTTATATTATGGTGAGATTAAATCCCTTGAAAAATACTAAGAGTTGGATTCCTTTCAAAGAAAACACATTTCAAGACCTCAATCATCCAATCAGGTTAGTATATGTTAATGAAGCGGGGTTATAGATTATCCTATGCATGGTATGGTGAAAATGGATAAACTTGAGATTTATGTAATTGAATTACACTATGATATTTTTGTTACAATTTTCAAGGAATCCATAACCATTAGGATATCAAAGGAATATAGTTGAGTGAATCCACATGATGGATTTGGATAAATTGTTATCCAATCATCTTTATAGGAGTTATATTTGATATGATTGACAATTATTCAATACAAAATATATTTATGGAATATATTCATATTTAAACTAGTGTATGTAACGATAAAATATATATATTATCTCACTGATGGATATAATTAATTTAGAACTTTTCATCATTTTAGGGGGATTGAATTTGGAAAAAGTCGTTATTAAATTTTGTAAAACACGGTACTCATCAGGTAAATTATTATGTTGTAGAAAATAACATCATCATCAAACATATCTTTGATATTAATCCTTAAAAAGGATAAGCTTAATTTAAACTACTTTTAAGACTAGTATCTTAAGAAAATTTCTTATGTAAGATAATATTATTAGTGGAAGAGAAATTCATTCTTGAATAAATGAAATATTGAAGTTTTTAAATAGATGAATCTAGATGATTATAAGAAGTATAAAATGATTCAATTCAGGTTTTAAAGGAATTGTATTAAAAATGAACTATTTTATTATAGTCTCTAATCATATAGTCAATATGATTGGGTATGTTAGTGATGTTGTGAGATTAGTGTTTCTATTATGGATACTTATGGTTATAGGTTTAATTTTATTTTCATGGATGGAAACATTTGGAAAATATAAATTTATTCAAAAAAAAACCCTACTTTTTAAATTATTGAGGAAATATGAACTATGGCATGTGATATTCAGGCCTTAGTGTTCCTTTGATAGTACAAGTGGGTAAAATTTAAAACTAGAAGAATAAAATTTCACTGGAGAGTCTAATAATATTTATTTAAGAATTTATACATGGTAACAAAAACCTAAAGATGTTATCAGTAAGACATATCAATGATTACATAGGATGGATGATATGATTTAATTCATATATATATATTGGTAATAATTCCATAGGTTTTATTTATCTTTTATGATGTGATGTCATGATTTTTATGTAATTGTTATGTTTAAATTAAATCATTTAAGGATTTAAGAAATGATGCTGAAATTCAGTTGTATAGATTTAACATTAGGAAACCCCTATCTATGATGTGAGTTCTTGGAGAGAAGACCCAATGGATACTAGAAACAAACATTCAGGTAATGAATGAAAATTAAACTTTAAAACTCTTGGAACTATGCATTTGATGACAAGAAGAGAATTTCACCACATGAAAAGTTCAGTTAAATTCATCAGTTACCACCATTTAACCATCCAATTAATTCATGGATAAAGTTAAATCCATGAATAACAAAATATTTGAGATACCTTGAGCTATATTTTTTCATTCATTAATTGAAATTCAAGTTCTCATCATTATGATTTGTGATAGGTTACCAAGTGAAGACCCTCATTCTATTTCCTGATATGAGAATCAGTTCAGGTTATAAACACTATCGGTCTATTTAATTTTGGGCTCATCAAACTTCTTAGGGACCTTTTATTTTACCCTTTTTGTTGGTTTTTAGTAGAGTTAGTTGATGTATGCCTAAATTTATAAGGTTTCCCACTTAATTTTATACTTCCAAACTAATTTTTTGTCTATTATAACTATTGTTTCATTGTGTTTCCTTTGATATAAATGTAATTGTTGCGATTTTGTATTTCTTTTGGTAGGTTTTCTTCATCATAAATTGTTTTTATACTTCCTTATTTACATGAATATTAAATTCTATCTCTCCCGTGTGTGTCTAATCTTATTAGGGTTAGGTATCGAAAGTAGGTGTAGAAAAATAATGAACCATTAATTTGAACTTGGGTAATATAATTGACTAAGAATAATATGAAAAACCCAATCATATATTACTCTTTTTCATAACCCTAATATATGGAATTGTGAATGGGGGTTCTTAATCTAATTGAATCATTTTATGTTAAGACAAATAGCTAAAATAATTCCCACTAAAATATTAGTTCCTAATGCATCTTTTTTTTGAAAACTACCTCTAAACAAAAGGGTAGTTATTGATCTATATATATCTGATTCCTTTGAGTAAATTCAATTTGTGACTCCTAAAAAACATTTTGACCAATTCCATTTGATCATCAGAGAAAATAATTATTAATATTCCATGTACAAGCTCCCCAAAATTGATCTCAAACCCTTGGTCAACCTCTTTATTCTTTGATTAATAAGTTTTCTTAATCCAATGGAACAAATTTTTCCAATATAATCTACTATATGGTCCAATAATGAGATATGTCCAACTATTGTCACCTCCCAATGAACACGACCCCATACTCCCACTATTCTATAAACCCTAATAGTAGTGTTAGTTGGATAAAATCATAAATCTCTTCTTTTCACCTCATGAGGAAGTAAATAAACCACATAATATTTAAAAATTTGGGTTTCATTTCTAGGGAGATGATGGTAGCAATGACCTTATGAACAGACCTCATATTTATTAAATTATTTCCCCTCACATTTCTTTTTATTTATTTTTATTATCTAGTCATTTTTTAGAGGTGTAACCCATCTAGTTCTTGATCTACACTCCCAAGACCCATTATAAGATTCAAGACTCTAAAGAATATCTTTAATTCAACCCCAAAATTGAAATGTACTTTCCTTTCTTACATCTCTCAACCATCCTGAATGCAATAAGCTTATAGCTTCTAATTCCTATAATAATCAATTTGACCACCTGAAGAGCATGGAGCATGACCACTAGTTCAAAAGTACATCACTTTAAAATATATATTTTCATTAATCCATGGTTCTTTTCCATTAATTTTTCATTTTCCGATACAAGAACATACTATAGAAATTGGACAATCCTTGATTCATATGATCCAAAATATGATGCAATTAACTGGACTATAAGCGAGGATACACATGTGTATCTTTAAAATTGTTTGGATGTCTCTAACAAATTAAAACACCATGGTATATATATAGATACATTTAGAATAAATTTTTCCCTATTTTAAAAAATAGATAGATCCAAATATTGGATTAAAATTCAACCTTCTGATTGCATTAAAACCTAATATGGCCTTGACAATAATTTTTTGAACAAATAATTTCCACCTATAAGAACCTATAATTTGTTATGTGAAATCAAATAATTTCAAAAGTATATAGAGTATAAACTTGGTATGCATATGAATTTTTTAAATAGTTGAAATGAAAGTTCCCACACCATAGGCTAAACATTTAGATTCAGTTGCAAACATTCTACCATTATCTACAAACCACCGCTCAATCTCTGGTGGACGTTTCCACATATAGAGTATTTTTATTAAACACTTGAAGTGGGAATAACTATCCTTAATGAAATATATAATAACATAGACCTATGGAAAATAAATCAATATATTGTTAGGTAAGGGATGAATCAAGTATATAAAATTACCCACCCAGTCGTACTTATTGAATCTCTCACCATGAAGATGGAAATATTTTAGTTTCTCTAATTGAAAAACTGTAACCTACTCTATTTATAGAATTAAAATCATGTGATATCTGTAGATACTCACACACCTATCAATATTGTCAAGAAGGTTTGTATAAATATGAGTCCCAATATTGTAGTTATGTGAGTTACAGTCAATCTTCATAGTAATACCAACAACTATTCTACTAGAAAATACTATATCAACAACGTAAATAGACTAATCAATGATTATATCAATAAAGAAGACGCCAATATCAACCAATAACTCAAGGACCACATATGTATCCACCTAATCACCAACATCCTTCACCTCACCGACCATATCCACCCCCTAGGACCTAGTAGTTCCTACCAAAATAACTATTTCAAAAAACAGTTATACAAAGATAGTCATAAGCATCCCAACCATAACAATAAAATCTTGAGATTTTTCTCATTGAATTTTTTCAAATGGTTGATCAATGAATCACCACACTGGAAACAGAAATGGAAAATCAAAAAGTCACCCTATGATATATTGAGCATCAAGATTTTAAAATTTCTCAAACTCTGTTAGACTGACTACTGGGTATACTACTCGGTAATACAAGACTCATTCACAAGTGGAGGGTAAGGCTGCAGTTTTGAGAATAAGAATAGAACTGAGTTTGAAACAACCCTCTAATGGTGATAATAATGGGAAGGACAAACCTAATCAATAATAGAAAATAGTTTTCATAGATAATAGTGAATAAATAAAAAATATAAAGAAAAAAATTGTTGTACAATGGGTATATTAAGAATAAAACAGTAAATAATTAGAAAAAATCAGAAAATAAGATACTTATATGGAACTGATACCAAAAAACATCTATTAAATTTTTAGAGAGTTTGTGACCAGATAAGATGGTGGGATAATATAAGAAGTTTTTTTTATATATAATAAACATCACTTCAATAATCTTTTTTCTAATACCATTTCCCCTATGTAAATTTAGAAAAAAAAATAATGGAAGTTATCTCTAAATAGAAATATATTGAAGACTTTAGAGTAATATCCCTAAAAGAATAATGTTCAGTGGTAGTTTAATAATGTCCAGTGGTATTTTAATGGAAAATTATAGAAATGGGAGACATTGAAAGTTTCTGGATCTTGTTCACCATATGGGAATGTGATTTTGGAAAGGAATTATATAATTTAAAATAATGAATTAATATATTTACTATGAGTTTATTTCCATGTTTAAGTCTAAAGGAACATAAATTGACAGGGGTGGAATTATATCCCACTAATATATTGGTCATGTATCCTCATGGAATTCTTCAGGATGTGTTTGTTAAGGATAGTAAGGTTATTTTACATGATAAGTTTATCATTATTAATATAGGGTAAAAGGAAAAGTCCTCGTTATTTTAGGATGACCATATCTCATGACTGGTATGAATTAATTGGTGAAAATCAAGGGAGGCATATATTTAGATTTGGTAATGAGTACGTTGTTTTTTATTTGTTAAAGTTAGCTAAGAAAGGTGAATATTCACTTTAATGACAATCCATTTTTCTAGATGATGAAGAAGAGACACCAGATGAGATAATACTAAATCATCTACAATAAGAAGAAGATCATTCCATGTTGGTTATTATAGAAGAAATGGTATTCAGGAGGGAGAACTAGTCCCATGATGAATTTGAAAGTTATGATTATAAGGATGTGTTATATATCAAACCTTTTAAAACAAACACTTTCCTAAAATTCACACCCTCCGACATAAATCCCCCAACATTGAAGTTAAAGCCTCTACAAAGCACACATAAGTATTAATTTTTAGAGACTAAGGAAATACAATCAGTCATCATAATCTATGGACTGACGAAAAAACAAGAGAAACAATTAATTAAATTTCTAAAGAGGAAGAAGAACTCAATAGCTTGGATTGTGGATGATATTATGAGAATCAGCCCTATAATTTTCATGCAAAAAAAATTACTAGAAGAACTATCCAATATGAGCCTCTAACCCCAAAGGAAACTCACCCAAGCCATGAAAATGGTATCCAATAAATAATTTTTTATGCTACACAATTCTATCGTTATTTTATCCATCTCTGATGGTGAATAAGTTAGCCCTCTTGGAGTAGTTTTGTAAAAAATGATGGTTAATAGTGGTAAATAATAATGAATACGAGTTGATACCAACATAAACAATTATAGGAGGAAGATATTATGTTTATTATAGATATATGAATTCATATTCCAAAAAATATCACTTCCCCTTACTATTCATGGATAAGATTATTGAGAGACTGGCCTGGAATGAAAATTATTCTTTCCTTGAAGGATATTCAGTCTATAACAAAATACCAGTTATCCCAGTAGATCAGTCAAAAACTAAATTTACATAGAAATTTAGAACCTATCATATCAAAAGATATATTTTGTGATATCTAATGAAATAGTAATATTCCAATGTTTCATGAAACATATATTCCATGATATGGAAGAGTAATTTTTAGAAATTTTTACGAATTAATTTTATGTATATGGGAGATATTTTGATGTTTGAGTTCATAACATAGACCTCATGATATAGAGTTTTCCAGAGAAGTGTATTGTATTAGGACAAATCATTTTTTTCATTTTCATAATAAAGAACCACTTTTTTGGCTAAGTGGGAACCTTACAACTTCAACACACATAAAACCATACAAAAAATCAGGAGGCGCCAAAACAAAGTGAAAATCATGCACAAAAAAATCAAAAAAAATCAAACCAGTACATGTCAGCATTCATTATGAGGCCTTCGAGCAGCATAACAAACACACCGGTCACCATCATGGGTTTCCCAAACCCTAACACCGGCAAAGACCCGAGCAACATCAATGGCATCACTAAAAGGATTCACAAACAAACGGTCCCTCTTCAACTATTCTTTCAACAACTAAACTGAATAGAAAATTCATCTTGAACCACTGGATCAGAAAAACCCAGTCCAAACACCTCAAAAACTCCACCATTTCACCTCCAGCCTCTGCCATAACACACTGCCAAACCAATCCTCCTTCATGAAGAATTGGACTCCCATCCAGCATCAAAAACTCAAACATACACAAATTCACATAATTGATGAAGAACCATGCCCTAATCCTTGACCCAACCACGGAATCAAAAAGATCCAGACCATACCATTTCCAAAAACATGATTTCAACATCACACCAACAAAATCGCATCCAAAATCAAAATATCAGCAAAGATCAAAGACAGAAAACCATCACAAGAACACCAGAAGGTAGCCCTACTATAGATCTCATCGCCGCCAACTAAGACACCCGCCACGACAAAACCCTTAGCCATGGACCATCATCTCCCTGCCATGGAACCCTATCTGGCGATGAGGGAACATGAAACGGTGGGAAATATGGCTGAGTGTGAGGAGGGACGTCGCGTCAACCCAAGGTGAAGAAAGCGGTGGCAACAAGGTGAAAACCTAGTTCACAGAGCCCCTTTCGGGCGCATCGTGTCAAGAGAAGTGTATTGTATTAGATTGGAAAAAATATCAATTTATGGTGTAAAGAGGTATAGTTCTTAGACACAATATTTCAGAATATATCATAGTGGTTGATCCAGTAAAGATCAAATTCATTAAATAATTACTAAAACCTACTACTATAAAGGGGATCATGATCTTTCTTGGCCATGTGATAATTTACCATCAGTTTTTTAATGAATTTTCTTAGATAGCTTCACCACTAACTCACCAATTTCCAAAGATGTTCGATTAAAATATATTGATGATTTTATTAAAGCCTTTGATTCCCTAAATCAAAACCTAGTAGAAACCCCTATTATCATATCCCTTGATTGGTAAAAGACTTAGAACTAATGTGAAATGTGAGAAATTTTTCCTTTAGAGTGGTTTTAGGCCAAATAATTAATCATACTTTCAAACCCACTTACTATGTCATCTACACTCTCAATAAGTCCCAAGTCCATTACACAGTAATGGAAAAATAATTACTTATATTAGTGTTTTATTTTGAAAAATTATGGTCATATATTGTGACCTAAAATGTCAGTTTTTATATGGTTCATGTAGCTGTAAAATATTTTTTGATAAAAAGGTTTCCAAACCAAGGTTTATAGATTTAATCCTAATACTATAATAATTTGATATTATTATAAAATGCAAAATGGGGGTATAGATTGTTATAATTAATCAATTATTTTGACATCAGTCTCCAAACATTGAAGAAGATGATGATATGTGAATTATGGATGAATTTTGATATGAAATATTATTCCATAAGGATTATTGGATTGACCGTGGTTTATAGATTTAGAATTTTAGCTTGATACATGAACACTTTATCTAAAATTCTCATATTATTAAAAAAGATGTTATTTTCTGATACTTCACATTATTACAGGTTTTAGTGAAAAATATTCATGAAACGTTATTATAGGTTAATGTGACAGTGCATTCTAGAATATGATGTTCCCATCATCTTGGAGTATTTTCATACATCACCCAATATAGGTCATTGTCGATCTGATTGCACTATTAATAAGATTTTTTAAAGAATTTGTTTCTACACAAACCTTCTTTAAGATGCATGAAATATTATACATCACTATGATAATTTTCAATGGGTAGGAAACATTGTATTGAGAGATAAAATTATCCAAAGTAAAATTAATGAAGTATATGTTTTTTATGTATGGGACATTAAATCTATGGGTCCCATTTTGAACTCATGTGGTAGAACATTCATTCTAGTGTGTTAATATTATGTATAAAAATGGGTTGATTCTTAATATACCACACCCAATACATCCAATGTTGTTACTAACTTTTTTAAAAAGAATATATTCTCTCGATTAAATTTTCCTAAACTGATCATCAGTGATCATGGAATACATTTTTACTATCACTTTCTGGGGATATTTCTTGAAATGTTTGGGGTTGAATATAATATAATAAATTCCTAACACCCATAGAAAATTGGTCAATTTGAATTTTCCAATTAAAAAATAAAGAAAAATTTTGGATAAAATAGTCAATTCATGCTAAAAGGACTGAACCCAAAAATTTGATGACTCTCTATGGGATTACTAAACAACATTAAAAACACCCATTAGTACAATCCGATTTTTACTCGTTTATGTGATGTATTACAACTTATTAGTTGATCTAGAAAATCATTCATTCATGGATATTAATAATGTCAACATGAATTCCCATGATGTGGGAGTGTTTTAATTTCTATATCTAAATGAATTGGAAGAACTAAGAGGATATGCATCTAAAAATATAAGAAATTACAATGAAAAGTCCAATAACTGGCATGATAAGAATATCACTCAAAGAGAATTTACACCATCGGACAAAGTGTTTCTATTCATCTCTTATCTTAAGTTATTTTATAGGTAATTAAAATCACATTTGTGAGGACCCTTCATCATAATTTATGTTTTTCAATATATAGTGGAGGAAATTCAATGTGGAGAGGAATCGTCCTTTAAATTTAATGGACAAAGGATGAAGGTTTTCCATGAACCATTTCATGAAGGATGTGTTCTCTCTTTAAAATTCACTTGACACCCGGTTTAATGTATATATCTCAATTATAAATGGAGTACTAATTGGGAGGAAACTCAGGTTTGTTTCATTTTGTTAGATTAATTTTATAGGTGATAGGAATTCAAAGGAGAGAACCATGGTGAATATTATGGTTGAAATCATTTTCTCCCACATTAATGTCATGAATTTTCTATTCACACAATGAAAAATTGTATAGTTTTTTCACTTAACCCAATAATTCACTTTGTAAATTAAAATTCATATTTTGAATGGTTCAGGGAGAATAAAATTTTGATGACCCATATTTCTTCCACATTCAACAATACTTTCCTCCAATGTGATACATGAACCACCCTCCCCTATGATCTCTTATTCTCTCTCCCCCTCTCATCTAATTATTTGTCCTTATTTATAACTCCCCTCTATGACCCACACCAAGCAGGCATCCAACTGGCCTCCTCCCACATTCCATGTAACAGGATACAACATATCCTCTAAGAAATAGAAGAATCAAACACACATACCTTATCTAATTCTCGAACCATCCAATTATTCATATTCTAATACCACTGGATCATCTCCTCACTTTTTCCATCCATCATAGTGGGAAGATAAATTGCCCCATGTACATCCCTATTGAAGGTTCTTTGACACGAATCTCTCAACACAACATGCTAAATTGAAGGAAAAACCTATGAAAAGCAATAATACCATTAGCTTGAATATATCAAGTAATATTTAGGTTGATGAAAAATTATACTACTTTTGGGTAGGATGCACCTTTCTCATATTATCAAGGTTAGAGAAGAGACATTTTTTATTTATATTTGGAGTTCTTATCCACTTTTGAGTTTCATATGAGTCACATATCCTTCCGATAGAGAGGTATGAAGTGGGAACTTCCATTTTCTAAGTTCGAAGTTTCTCTTGTGTTGTATTCTTCTAATTTCATCACCACTCCCACATACTCTTCCATAATCCTAGATCCCAGAATTTTTTATACTCCCAAGATTTAGGTGATGATTTCTTGGGACAACCATAGATTGTTTTATCCAAAGATATCTAAGAGTACTCACCTAAGTGAGGTTTTATTGAGGATTATTAACGTATCATTATTTCAATCCTAATTAGAGAGAGGAGACTCATATGGAGTGGTGAGTTAAGTTGAGGTTTTTATTTTGGCATCGATTGGAATAGGCTTCCAGGGAGCATGGTTGTCCAGTCTCAATAGTACTATAAGGGTTTTTTCAAGAAGTGACAAGGGACACTAATGATTGTTATCTCTACAATTATCATACACTGTATTTTGGATTCTTTGATTCATATCTTCCTTTATCCTCTATTGTGCCTATTCAATTCATCATTCTTGTACTCCTACAAAATATGGTCTTGCTGATTAAAATCGTAAAGAATTATGAGTGGGAACATTCGTACAGAGAGGAGGAGGATCACTCTATTAAGGATTCTAGAATCATGGTAGTAACCCTAGATAATGCATTTTCCACATCCATATCCATGACCTCTATATCAACTAGACCCATTATCACGAACCAACCTGGGTCATCCTTGAATCTGTCACTCGAGCCAGCCTGTATCATGGCCCAAAGGGAATTCTGGATCCCCATGGGCTTGAAACTAGTGTCGAGCATCAAAACAAGTAGTTGGGAATGATTTATTCATGAAAATAAAATGACAGATAAATATAAATAAACTGGACAAAACAGGAAAACACTAATAGTGGAAAATAAAATAATGATAACAAGCTAGACATACCTCCAAGTGATCAAATAGTTCACCACCAAACATAGAAAAATGCTCACTCCAAGAGTGATCTAATACTAGAACCTAAAACTAAAAATTAAGTAGATGTGAGCCCTAAGATGCTCAGGAGGAAATCCAAGATACAACAGTGCCCTATTCCCTTTACTTTTATAATAAATACAAAACATGCTAGTTTGAAAAACATACATAATAAAATAGTTTCTTTAATTATTTTCAAATTAAAGAAACAGTTTTCATTTTCAAGTAAATCATTTCTCTCCCACTACATTTTTAAAGTAGGTTTCAATCATGCATTAACATTTCAAAATTAAAGGAAAACAATTTAGATTTAATTATGGTTTTCACAAATAAGACATAAAGTATGAAACTATTGAAATGGAAATCACAATATAAGTAATTTGAGAATTCTTAAGTATCTAGTGTATGTTGCAGAACTAGGATCCTCATACCTTAGTGAAAAGTGGAATAGGAACCACAAAAATCTACGTTCTCATGTATGATCCTCCAGTAGGGAACACATCTATAACCTAGTGGTCTTCAATCATAAAAATGTATTGTTAGTGTTGTAGCATCAATACTCCTAGACAAAAATGGGATGAACCACATATAAATCATCTAGCGTACTAGTCCTGGTCTACCCACCTAGATTCCTAGGTTTCACATTGTGCTTCATTTCATGTGGTGGTGAGTTTTTATCAAGAAAACATATATTTACTTACCATTTTCATTACATAAAAACACATCCAACCTTTCCCCACCGATCACCCACCTTGAGTGCATCCCCTATTTTCTATCACAGAAAAATATATGTGCCGCTTTACTAGAAACATTTCAAAAGTTACACATTCAGCACACATCATTTTCTAAAGCAAGGGGCATGCCTCCAGAGATGATTTTATTTTTGATAAATCATTTTTAAGTTAGAAAAAAGGTTTAATTACATACAAGGAATGTTTTTTATAACTAACTAGATAAAAGTCCAAACACCTTTGGAAATATTCAACAGAAATTTAAAACCACTTGGGAAATAATTTTTAAAGAAAAATCACTTAAGACCAATGGGAGTTAGAAATAAATTTCAATTTTTAAAACAAAGGCATAATCATTTCTAGCAACTGCATCCAGATTTCATAGCATGTGTATATAATATAAATATAAAACTTATTTTTAAAATAAGTAAGAAATTATGGAATAAAAATTAAAGGAATAGGGGACCTACCTCAAACATGTTGGTATACATTGACGACTGCTCGAACCAACACATGGCACATACACGCATGTGAATTTATTCATATATATACACCACCAGCTTCATTGATCATATTCCCTATGAAATGAGGAAATATGTACAAAGAGGGCATATATATATATGCCTTACCCTATGCATCTACATGTAGGGATCCTCAACACCCGCATCCCAAAACCATCATAGTGAGGTCTAACAAACTACACATATAATTTAATTAAAAAATTAAACACTTAAAAAATTCTATAAAACATTTAAAATAAACACATAAAGTATTTTCACCAATATCACACTCAATTTCAAGTAGAAAAAGTCATTTTAGAACTAAAAATATTGAAAAGTGGCATTAGAACATACTTTCCACCTTTAAAAATAACTTAAAATACATATTGAGAAATGCATAACAAGTCTCACACACACAAATACCCCAATTTGCATACTCAACCCCACTTTTGAAAACATACGCACACTAAAATAATATCCAAACATGTTTCACACACTTTATAAGATTTAATAAACCACTAAATGAATTATCAAACAACTCCAAGAGGTATCAAAAGACTTTGAACACAACATCCAAAC
Organism: Viscum album; assembly: GCA_963277665.1. Lineage (NCBI taxonomy): Eukaryota > Viridiplantae > Streptophyta > Magnoliopsida > Santalales > Viscaceae > Viscum > Viscum album. The sequence goes on along the minus strand of OY728141.1, from coordinate 1,415,472,690 downwards.
TAGAATCCTCTTATAAGGCCAAATTTACACCACTTTCTTGTCAAACAGGATTTCTAGCCCTTGTGCAACATAATAAACCGACAACATAGTTTACAAAACACTAAGAATGGCTCAGCATGGGATTTCACAGAATCAAAACATTCATATCACACAAAAAACTCTATTAAAAACAACAAAAGAAACTTAAACCTCAATTAAAACTACATTCTCACCAAGAAAACTAATCAAATAACACTTTAAATTGATTAAAAACACAAATTAATTGATCAAACAAAAAATATATGCGGTACTACCTTCTTTGGTGTAGAGAACCTCAAAACTTGGGTTTGAAACTATCACCACATGCTAATCGCACCAGAAACAACCACAATATGACTCTAATTCACGAATTTGAACCAAAATCATCAAAATTGACCCCCAAAATATCATGAAACCCTAACGCAAAAGCCATCCATATGAAAAAAGGAGTTACCAAAGTGGATCGCGCAATGTAAGGAGGTCTATTAGTGGGCATGGCATAGCTAAGAGAGGATGAAGAGCTGTGTGAGGTGGCTATAGGACACCGGTTTGATGTTCGGTCGGCAAGTTATTGGTTGGTGTAGTGGAGAAGGGAGGCAAGGGGGGAATCATCGGTTCAAAGAGAGTCATAAGGAAGGAGTGCCATGGGGCAGTTATGGAACGCTGGTTGGTTTCATTTCTAGAGGGAGAGTAGAGGGAGGTCCGGTGATAAGGAGGATGGAGGGGGGAAGGAGCAGCTGCTTAGGGATGAAGGGGGTGAGGCTAGTGTGTGATGGAGGAGGGGGAGGAAGAAAGAGTGATGGAAAATAATAATAAAAAAGAATAAAATACAACTAAAATAGAAATAAAGAATATCATAATGAATGAATATACTAATAAATCTTAAAAAACATAATACTAATAATAAAACTAAAATAATAAAATCAACCACAATAATAACATTATTTATTGAGTTCGGACACCATGCAAGGTCGCATGCCCACAAAAGAACCCAATTTTTTAAAAAATTAATACCTATTCGAACTGAATATCAAACTAAAGACGCAAAATAATTAAATTAAAAAAAATCACTGGTCGGGGTGTGAAAATTCTCCCCAAAATAAAACATTCCACACCCAAAAAGTCCAAAAATACTTTTCCAACCCATGATTCCAAGAATGACCGTGAAGATACCCAAAAAAACTCAATCACCCGAAGACCATGTTTTTGAAATTCCTAGGACCTGAAACTCCAAGTATCTCAAAACCGGAATCACCAAGAAAAATAAACAATAGTATGTAATTCACCTCCAAATACAACTATAAAATGTAACACCTCGATACATAACTTAGGGATCACCATGGCCACTCGAGACCTCTATGTACACTCATCAAGAGACCCACTACCCGAGCTAACCAATTACCAAGGTTAGGGTTGGACGAAGAAGAAGCAGGATAATTTCACCACCAAGAACAATTTGAAGACATAGTTTTCCAAAATTTCATCCCATGGTGGTCTTCCCACCATTTTAGAATTCTTTTCAATCATTGGTTTTCCAAACCAAAATTACTCGCAAACCCAAAAAAAACCTCTGACACTGGATTGACCCTCCAGGATCCATATGTTAAATCAAACCAACATAAGAGGAGACATCGGCGAGACCCGTAGTCAATATCCCCACCATTTTAAAATTTTCATAGCACCACAACAGCCATGCAGGAATTCCCAGTTTACTTTGAGTGATACAAACTGAACACTTCATCATAAACACACCAACACAGGCCGACTTACACAAAAGATTCCCACAGTAGACAACACTCCACCACATGAGAGGTTTTTGATAGTGGAAACCCCTAAACAAGAGGAAAAGTAGATATCCATACACCAGTTCTACAATACAAGATCATTTCAAAAATGAGTATAATTTTGATACCTAACCAACCCACAAGAAGGTTCACAAACTACACCCACTTGATTTACAAGAATATGGATTCTCTGAACCTTTTTAGAGCCCAATAGGTAATCCTACCAATGATGACCACAATAAGGAGAGAAGGACTTTATGCCCCTCACAACAAAAAATGAAACCTTCAGAGACAATACCATAATAGCAAAACTTACATCACTCTCTTCCTGAAAATGTAGTCATAAGTCAAACCTAACTCATCCAGGATCTGACATATTTTTGACATTATGTAAGATTAACCATAGGACCTGTGGTTGGGGCCTTGATGTCTGATGCATCAACCGCCATGTAGTCATAAAATGACCATCTCCTACTGGAACTTCCTCTAATGGAAAAAAACCTATAGACTTCTCCTCATCTCCCAAGTGGCCACTCCATCAACATACCAACTAAGAATTACAGTGAACAACTTAGTGTTCCTGACTTACCACACTAGAAAAAGGCAATTGAGTGGTTGGTCATACACACAACATGAACTGATAGAAGGTGAAATCAAAGAATAGGTCCCTTCGGTTCACACTCTTCATCATATGAGGAACATTCACATACGAAAATATAAACAATCCCAACAACTATTATGAGATTTAATCTGTTTCCTCCACACCACCTCTAGGGAACATGAAAATGGTCTCATCGAAGGTTCAATACACCTACTTCACCATCTAATGACTGGATGACCACCTATAGGCTCTACCACATTCCCTCACCATAGCTTTCTTAGGTACAACCATGGGATGAAGCAAGTATTGAAGATCACTCTATACATCCCAATTAGAAACAAAGATGGAATGATGATCATTTTCTAGTCTAGTCCCACTCCTCCAAACATACTAGAGACAACTTATACCCAAACAAGATTTGTTTTTCCTCAAAAACTAATGAAACTTCAAAATTTCCCAAAGGATTCAATGATATTAAACCCACCATAATGTCTATAAACATCCAAAAAAACTGAGCATAACCCTACTCTGCTACTCCACTAAGAGTCTGGGCTGAGCCAAGAACTAAGAGAGATTTTCTGGAAACCCATTAGACATTTCTATGGGACATATCCAAAACAAGAAACAAAAAACCAACCTTCCACAAAACCATGAACCTCAAAAAATCAACATCCACTCTTCTGAAAAGAATAAAAAAATACCAACTTAAGACATCAATTAATTTTCAACGAAAATCCCCCACTTGGAAAAACAAGAACTGTCCAATAAAGTCCAAAAGCTGAATTGAAATCATTTTTCTCACTCCTTACACAAAACTGTTTTCCAATTCCAAATTCATTTAAGAATAAAAACTAATTTTAGAGAAAAATAGACTTTTCTTCTCATGTCCTCTCAAAAAAAATAATATCAACACCCCTAACATAACCAAAACACCAAGGACAATATTGAGTAATTTTCCATCCATTTATGCAAAATAAACTTTTTAGGAAACTAGAAGTATCCTTAGAAATCAATCACCCACCACTGATATTCTATGATACCTCACAATTATAAATTTTTGTGCCACTCAAGCACCCATCCACATGATCCACCAACTAACCATTTAATCACATCCACACGCACACGCGAGCACCCATAGGAATAAAACTAGTCCAAACAGGGCTCTTTTGGTTTCAAAAAAACATTCCCAATATTTTAAAAATACATTTTTAAAAAATCAATTTCAAAGAATAATGAAAATTTTAAAAATTATTTCCATTTCCAAAATAACTGACTTTAATTTAAAATAACCCAAGATGTTCTTTTTGGTATCCTATTTCAACAAATCCAACACCAAATTTCCGAAACAAGGTCCAAGGGAAACACACCCCAAGGATCATGTAAAACTCACACCAAGAGAAAATAATGCAACCAAAAAGTCCTATTACCTTTTTAAAACCCCTTAGTGGAAACAGAAAATTGAACCATGAAATATCCAACCCTAAAACACCTGAACAGAGAACTAGTGGTCATGCCTAACCTGACTACATGGTTTTGTAGACCAGGCCCTAGGAAAGCACCAACCACTAGGAGTGATGGACCATACTCTTGGGCATTATATGGGTCACTAATCCATGCGAGACCACGAAAAGTACCGATTTACTCTTAATGTCATCCCCATCCACATAGACAAAAGCTAAAAACCTAAATATCGGACTACCCATGGTTACTTGAGGATGGAACAGGTAAGAGTTTGCAACACTCTTCTCGCACCTACTACTCAAGTACCGATAGTCCTATATATGATCTACCTGACAACCCAAATAAAAATAACAAAACCTACTTTGATACCATTTTGTCATGAACCTACCCGGATCATCTCAGAACCCGTCACTCAAGCCAGTCCACGGCATAGAATGAAGGGCATTCCCGATCCCCACGGGCTGGAAACTAGTGTCGGGCATCAAAACAAGCAGTTTGGAACAAATTATCCTATAAAATAAAATATAGGTAAATTGAAATAAACCAGACAAAAACATGTAAACACTAAAATATGAAAATAAAATAAATATAACCATATAGGCATACCTCCAAGTTACCCCATGGGTCACCACCAAACATAGAACCATGATCACTCCAAGAGAAATCCAAGACTAGAACCTAAAACTGAAAATGATGTAGATGTGAGCACTGAGATGCTCAGTAATAAATCCAAGATACAACAATTCCTTATGACCTTACCTTTTATAAGAAATCCAAAACATGCAATTTTGAAAATAGAACATAATAAAATAATGTTTTTCATTCTATTAAAATTCATGTTACAAGTTTTCATTTTCAAGTCAAGCATTTCTCCCCCACTATGTTTTCAAAATAGGTTCCAAGCATGCATTAACATTTCAAAATGAAAAGAGATCAATTTAGATTAAAATATGGTTTTTGAAAATAAGACATCAAGTATGAAATTTCTGAAATGGAAATCACAATACAATCCCCATGGGAAATCCCTATGTATCTAGTGTTAGTTGGGGACCTAGGACCCTCGTACCTTAGTGAAATGTGGCATAGGAACCACAAGAATATATGTTCTCATTTACGAGCCACAAGTAGGGAAAAAACCCATAACCTAGTGGTCTCTAATCATCACAAATGTTTAGTTAGTGTTGTAGCATAAATCCTTCTAGATAAAATTTGGATGAACAACTTACATATCATCTTGTGTACTAATCCTAGTCCGACCACCTAAATACCTGAGTTTCCCATTGTGCCCTATTTCCATTGTTGGTGAGTTTTTATCAAGAAAACATATATTTACTTCTAATTTTCATTACCTAAAAACACATCCAACATCTCACCACTGATCTCCCTCCTTGAGTGCATCCCCTCTTTTTCGTCACAGAAAATTTCACAAGCCTTTTTACTAGGCACATATCATAAATTACACATTCAAGAGACATAATTTTCTAAAATAAGGGGCTTACCTCAAGAGAGGTTTTTTATTTTTCATAAATCAATCTTAAGGTTCCAAATAGGATTAATTACATACAAGGAACAAATTTTATAAATAATTGTCTAAAAGGAAAAACTCCTTTGTAAATATTCATTACCAATTTAAAACCACTTTGGAAATCATTTTTTATGAAAACTCACTTAAGACCAATGGGATTTAGAAGTTAATTTCAATTTCCCAAGAAAAGGAATAATAATTTCTAGCAAATGCAACCACATATCATTAAATGTTTATATAGAATAAATGTAAAACTTTTTTTAAAACAAGAAAGAAATTATGGAATTCAAATTAATGGCATAGGCATATGATACCTACCTCAAATATCTCAATATTTTTCAATGACCACTCGAACCGACCCTTGGTACATACACGCACATGTATTGATACATATATATATATATATATATATACTCCCCTAGTTGTATTGAACATTATCCATTTTCCATGACGGAATATTTACAAAGATATGCCTTACCCTATTTATGTAAATATAGGAATTATCGACACACGCAGCCCAAAACAATTGCAGCGATGTCCAGTACACTACACATATAATTTAATAAAACAATTAAACACTTGAAAAATCTATAGAAAACTTCAAAATAAAACATCAAGGGTTTTCAATAATAACGCACTCAATTTAAATTAGGAAAATCCACTTTAAAACCAAACATAAAAAAAGTGACATTAAAACATACTTCCCATGTTTTAAAAGATATTACAATACATATTGAGAAATTCACAACAAGGAACACACACACAAATACACCCATTTGAATACTCAAACCCACTTTTACAAACATGTGCACACCATAACAATATGAAAACATGTTTTACACACTTTTTAAGATTTAATAATCAACATAAAAATTTTGTGAAACAACTCCAAGAGGTATCAAAAGACCTTAAACACAAAACACACAAAAATTCCACTTCTAAGGAAAAACTCACCCAACTTATATGTTAAACAGAATTCATAACCCTTGAACAATATAATAAACCAACATCAATGTTTATAAAACACTATGAATGGATCATCATGGGTTTTCACGGAATGAAAACATTGATATCACATAAAGGTACTACTAAAAACATCAAAATCATATTAAACCTCAAGTAAAACTATAATCTCTCCAACCAAACTAATCAAAAAACACACTAAATTAATTAAACACAAAAATTTATTCATGAAACAATAAATATATATATGTTACCACCTACCTTTGTGCAGAGAACCTCAAAATTTATTTGTTAAACTATCATCACATGAAAATCACATCGCGAGAAACCTCAATTTGACTCTAATTCAAAAATTTGAACCAAAATCATAAAAATAGAACCTCAATATATCATGAAACCCTAATTAAAAATCATTACATTGGAAAATGAGTTAACAAAGTCAATCTTGAGATGCAAGGTGGTTCTCCAGGGTGCGTCAGGTGGCTAAGAGAGGGTGTAGAGTTTTACGAGTCAGTTGGGGCACACTAGTCACACCCCAACCAATAGTAGGATTAGTAACTCAAAGACTCTTCAGTCCTACTCTCCCACACTAGTTACTAATCCTCATATTATATCTCATGATTCTCCCATATCTATATCTTTTACATATGTACAGTTCCTAAAATTACTAGTTTCCACAAACCTTCCCCCTATGCCTAAAAATATCATTAACCCTAAAATGGGGTAAGTATATCACTTTTATTATTATATATGAGGGAAGGTCACTACTAATTCCTCAAAGATAATAGAGGATCTTCCATTCATTAATAGAGCTTCAAGACACATGTCACCCATAATGATTCATGATAATTTTCTTTATTAGGCCACACCCACTAACCCACCATGAGAGACTAGCACCATTAGTTCCATTTATTCTATCATCCAGATCCATACATTACACAAACTTTAGAAAGGTAATATAGGAATTTATCTCAGATATTCTTCTTGTTCTTCTTAGTTATTCTACCCATTGTAGCCCCCTCCTTTTTTCACTTCTTATGGTCCATTTTGGATTTTCTATTTTCTTAGAAGTTTTGTTTTGTTTGTTTTTTATATTTAAGGGAATTTATACTCATTTTTTATATTAATTAACATTAATAATTCTCCCTCACTCTTTATGAATGCATGGTTTTCAATTCCTCAATTTAATGATTCCTCTATCATAGTTGATGCTCATACTGGGATGTCATTTGGAATCCCTCGTGATATATTTCATCAACTTGTTAAGACATAAGTATTCCCTTGGGTGATACATTAATGAGATGTAAGGATGCTCCACCTTCCATGTGAATGGTTTTATGTTACTATTTCTATGATGGAGAACCCTATAATGTTAGATATTGCTTCATAATTGAGTAAGAGTTCACTAACCAATGATCTAATGAACTGCTCTACTTGATCTTTTTCCTTATATGTAGCTGATGATTAAACATTTAGTGTTGTATAGATGTAAATTCATAGTTTTCAAGACTATTGAATCGTAGTCATATCTTTTTAGCTCACATTATTTCTTCTATAAATTTCTTCTAGGTCTTTTGGTTGGGAATTTAATTGTACTCTATTTGGTTGATATATATATAAGACATAAAATTTTATGACTCCTATTTTTTCCTAGCTCGTTGACTACTTTTTATCATTGATATATATTTTTGAATTTCTATTTTCCAAGTGAAAGAATTTATGTATCTAACCTATTTTCATGTAGTCCAATATTCACCTCATTATTAAGTCCTTTCTCCAATGGCACAACACTCATATTTATGAGATCTCAATTCACTACATCTTTTTATTCTTCTATGTTTTTCTTCTATTGTAATTTTTATCTCTCCCGCCTTTATTTTTAAATAGTGTGGACACTATTTAATTTTAAGTGTTGGGAGGGGAATGTTTTGAGCTTAATTTATTTTTCATCTTTTTATTATTATTATAATTTACTAAGGGGAAATTTTTTATTAGATGTCTGGTTAATCTGGATAATATCATTCAACTATGTTCATGAAATGAAATATTTTTGATTAATTTCTTAGACATCTGTTTATGTTCACATTTTCAGATTCCTAGCATCATTATTGAGTTCAGATTTTTATTTTGGTCCCAATATTTCTTTGATTAATAATTTTTTGACTTGTTAATCAGTAGCTATACATTTGGTTATTCCTCTTTTATTATATTCCATTCCCATGTTAAATTTGTTCTTAATTTGTTCATTTTTTTCTAAGCATATTTCTTGAGTGATACTTGATACATGTAAAACTTTTAGAATTTACATTGGTATCTTATAAAGGATATGACTAAACAGATTCACTTTTAATATATTTGAGGAATTTCAATTCATTTTATCCTTTTATCCTTGGACCAACCTTGTCATTTCTCCAAATTTAGCCCACAGATTTCATAGATTCCCTTGTTATGATTGAGCCACATTACGAGCCAATTTAATCCTTTCATACCCTAATTATGATATTTTGTATCATATTTAATAGAATATGTTTGGGGGAGGTTTTTTATGGTGGGAATGGGACGTTAGTATTGAGTAGAGGATATATGGTGTTTCATAAGATTTGGGAGAGAGGTTCTTATTTACATATTCATTGTATTATATAATTTCCCCTCTAGTTAAAAATATAAAATAAAAAAATGTTGAGTTTTAGAGTGTCAAAAATCACCATTTACATGAAAATTTATTTTTTTTCATTTTTTATTGGTTGGTGGATGTGATACTTCTCTAAGATCACGTTTTTAAAAAACATAGAAAACAATTCATAATAGTGTACTTAATTAATTATTCATTCATGGATTGGGGTTATACTTCGAGCTTGATAAGTGGGTGTTATCACTATATAGGGGATATTTCTTTACAATTTACTTTTGAATATCATGCATTGTACTTTAGATTTTAGCCTCTTCTTTGATCCATACTTGATATTCAACAAAAATACCTACCTTACTTTTCCCTCAAAATCATTCGATCAGTAATTTTAATCCCTCAAGACTAATTGTAAAATTTTTCTTTTTGGAGTAGAAATGTTAGATACAATTAAAACATATGTTTAGGAGAATGTATTCATGGTTTGAAAATAACTCCAGTAATATTCTATCCTAATTTATGATATAAATAAAAAACATAGTGGGATAAACCACAACATGAGCAATGTTTACATAATGAATATTTGAAAAATTAAAATCAAAGTAAAATAATTAATTAAATGAAAACTTCAATGTTATTAATGACTTGTTTTTCTTTCCAAAAATATGTATTTTGATGCCTAAAACTTTCTACAAAAACCATGTTTTTATCCGCATGATTTTTTATGATTTCCTCTTGTTAGAAATTCTTATCTAGTTAGATAATTTTTATGATTCCATGTCTCAAGGAAAAGAAATTATTCATTTATAATGTTATTTCATATGATTAAATTTATATATATATATTTGGGGACTGATTTCTTCCATTTTATATATATTTTATTCTATGATGCTATGATTTTTTATGAACGTTGTAGGTTAAATGATGACTTTAAAGGATAGAGGAAGTGCTACTAAAATTTTTAGTTATGGATGTTTCATGTCATGAAACCCCCATTAATTATGTTATTTCTTAGAGATAGGTCCCAATTTATATTAGAAAAAAAACATTAAACCCATTAGTGATAATTCAAGGAATGAACCACCAATGACTTCACAATTTATGATGTGATTGGAATTTCACCATGGGATAAATTTGGTCAAAGTCACTGGTCATAACCATTAAAGCATCTAAATATTTCAAGGTCAAATTTCAAAACATGAATCACATAATATTGATCTATCATGAGATTGAAGTTTTCATTCAGGATGTGAAACAGACATTCAGGTTGTGAAGTTATACAACAAACTGACAGGTGAATAACCACATGCCATTTCACAATAATAAAATTAGTTTGCATCATGAACCCCACTCTTAAATTTATTTCTATGGAAAACTAACTTTTTATTTTACCTTTATTTTAATATATTTTTTTATTTTTACTGGATTTAGATATTGTGTGCATGAATTTATGATGATTACTATAATTTTTTGTACTTTTAAACTGATTTCCATCCTTTCAAACTGTTTTTTCATTGTGTTTCATTTTATCTTCAAGAAAATATTGTGATTTTTTTATTTATTATTACAAGTTAGTTTCATCAAAAAAAATCTTCTATTTTATTAAATACATAAATATTTAATTATATTTCTCCCATATGTGCCTAATCCGCTTAGGTTTAGGGATTGGAAGTAGGGGTATGAGAACTTTAATAAACTATTAATTTGAAATTGGGTAATATATTCAACTAAGATTAAGATTATAAGATCCATAATATCCCACCCTTCTTCATGACCTTGATCCATAGAATTATGAAATGGGGATCCAAATATAATTGGAATTTATTGAGTTAAAACCAATAGCTTCATACAATTTTTCACTAATATATTTTTTCTTAATTACTATATTTTTATAACTGCATTTAGAACATAGAATAGTTTCTGGATTAGATAGATCCAATTCCATTGACCAAAATCAATTGGTGACTCCTAAAAAAATTATTTCTAATTCCATTAGATCAAGCCACGCTATAATTAAGGATATCCATTTAAAAAGCTCCCCAAAATTGATCTCAAAACCTTTCCAAATAACTTAAAACTCAGTTTAATTAATCTTATTAATCCAATATAAACAAATGTGCATTGAGAATATATTATATTGTCTAATCTTGATATCTCACCAACTATCATCACCTCCCTACGGACTTGTCCTTGTACACTCAGTGTTCTATGAACCCTCGCATTAGTGTTAGTTAAGAAAAATCATAAATCTCTAGTTTTTTCACCCCATGAGGAAGTAATGACACCTCAAGGAAGAGCCAATGGAATTTTACACAATGCATAAATTATTTTGAGAAACTTTGTGGAATGTTTTTGTCAGGTATTAGTGTTATCGAAATTAATTTGTCAGTCTTAAAGGGTATGCGATAACAAGTGTATACTTTATAAATATTATGAATGTAAAAGAGTTCAAAATTAAAGTAATAGTTCGTAAAGATTATTGTTTTCATTAAAATGAGGAAGTAAAGAGTTTCTACAAAAAATATTTGAATGTAGAGGTATATATAAATCATACTTTGTTCTAAGTAAAAAATGTATATAGTTGTCTCATTTATATTATATGATAATTAGTTTACTAAGAAATTGTTGTTATGAACAACATAATAAAATGTATTCTATACACATGGTTTATGGTTTATAAAGTTCTAGAACTTATTTTGAGAAGAAGATAAGGATATAAAAGTTTATCTGGGATAAAGGAGTTTATTTAGATGTTTGATAAAATATAAGAAATTAATATTCCACCACAATGTATAGAATATTTCAAAGAATAATATTGTTTTCAAGAAAATTCTTGAGAAATATGAAATTACAAATTTGATATATATAGAAAGATTTATTTATTAAATATTCCTACTAAAATGAAATATTATTTATTTCCTAAACACAAAGGAATTTTTTATCTTATTATGACACTTTGAAGAGAATATAGTTCCTAAGTGGTTAGAGGGAGTATGTTTCTAATAAGGGAAGTTAAATATTAAGAAATAAAATATTATTCCATTCCAAATAAAAATATGTATGTCACATTACATCATAAAAGGTTTAGGGTACATAAGTATAAGATTAATTTAAATAGTTATATTTTTTACTAAAAAATAAAGGTAAATGTTTAATGGAATGGTTTCCAAGAATGATGATAATGTAATTACAAATATTTCAAAGTATTTAAAGTGAGTTATTAACATTATAACATTGGTTGTTTTGGAGTTATGATGTTTTAATATGTTAAATTATTTGAACATTAGTAATATAATTCCTATGTATCACCATTTTTATAATGACTTACATTATAGATATTACTCACTGAAGAGCTTGGTGGGAGGTTTTTCTCAAATAGTAAAATAAATATGTGGTAGGAATTACATAGATATATAATGTGTTTAAAAATCCCATAAAAGCATAGAAAAAATAAGGTTGGTCCTGTAGTCTATCAAATTTGTTTTTTAAACAATTTCTTATGTATTTATTTGTTATGTATTCTTAAATGAGTTTAAGAATATGAAATGTATCATGTTGTAAAAAGGAAATATCTTCTATATCATTCTTTCATGTTGGTTTTATATTTTTTATGAATTGAAATGTTAATTTCCCCCTCAAAGTATGACTTTGTGTTTTCCCTAATCGATGATCATTATAGAGTTTCATGTGTTGTGATGATCTATGAAGATTATCATGAGTAGAATAATTTAATTGATACAAATATTCTTATACATGATACAAATAATAGTCTCAAGAGATAATAAGTTGGGATTTATTATCTTGACTAGCCCACTAAAAAATATCAAATGGAGTGTTATACAATCATTGATATTCTTAGGGTTGTGTGATTATTATGAATCCTTTTTAGAATGGTTTGTGAGATACCTAGAATAAGAAGCATTATACTTTGAAAACATTATTATAAAATCCTTGAAAATTAATTAATTAGGGGTGGTAGGGTATGTTGTTGATCATGTCATTGGTTGGAGATCAACCATGATTGAATTTCCCCACTCATATAAAAAGTAAATACATCCGGTCCATTCATTGAATAATATGGTGGAAATTAAAATCCATTCTTAGTTAAGTTACATATGATGTTACCAACTACTTTTATGAATAACAAGTGATGTATTCATTCATAATAATTAGTCTATTTCAATGAATCATGAATATATGAGTTATCCTATACTACATTGACATGTTCCATATATAGTGGTCACATTATGTCATATATTAATGTATTTTATAGGTATAAATATGATACATACACTACATATTTTGTTGTACATGTTTATATAGAGATATAAGTATGTTTGATTGAGATCACAACAGACCTCCTTGTATCTTGAGTCGCACTAATGTATTGATATAGGTCACTCTTCATTATATCTATGAGATCAATATTTTATATTTTTTCAATGCTATAAAAATCCATTGGGTCACATAGTTTATACTTAGGATATGAATTGATCTTTGGACAATGTATTTGTTCCAAAATGAAGAGAGTTTGATTAAAATTATCCAAAATATTTTTTATTGATTCTATATGAGTTTTAAGGTTTCACATAAAGTCCTTATGTGATTTTATATAAGTTGGAATTTGATGGAAATGAAATAAAATAGGTATATCATAGTATATTATTTACCCAAATCATAGAATATGATATGGAATTCAAATGCCTCTATTGTGACATGGGATAAGTATCTATCATAGTGTACGGTATGATAGAAATATCGGATATCAAGTATATACTAACTACCAAAAGGTCCACATGATTTCCATAAGTTATGATTCAATGAGTTGGTTCATTAATGGTTATAAATTCATGATATAATAATTTAAATGTTCAACAATTATGAATACCAAATAAGAACATATTATTGTAACATATGTAAGTTTTCATGTGTTGGAAGCTAACCTCTAACTCTATTCATTGAATAAAGAGAGACTATATAAAGGGCGAAAGTCATCATTTTGGGATGTGGATGTATTTTTCAGTGTTTTACAACCAATTTAATGACCATAGTATTTTACGTTCATGAAAATTAAAATAATTCAGATGGTATTTTTGAGATGGGTCACTGATCTATTGTAGATTTTTGAGCACTGTGGAGCCTATATAATAACAAATTAAATAAAAATTATTATTTATGGTCCTTAAACACATTATCGTATATTTTATCTCAAATGAGTTCCGCATATGGAAATTTGGACACCATTGTTACATCCTGAACAAGGTTTTACCATAGAAGTAGTATAATATTCATTTTCATCGGGATCCCAGGGATTGGACAATCACAGGTGGAATCAAATATATAAATTAATTTAATTGGATGGTTGATTTATTGATTGATTTTTAAATCAATAATCTTAAAAATGTGTTATTTAATCATATTTAACCTCTCTTGATATAGTTAGCCATGATAAACTCTAGCTTGAGAGGGGAGGGGGAGGAAGGGAGGAAATTAAATCATGGAATCTCTGGAGATCCACATGACTAAAGAATTAAATTGTTCATTAGAAACATCCAATTAATTTCATCATGACCATGATACATACAAATGAATGATATAATCACAAGGAAGATATTTTTTCACATTTTCTTATCTGTAATTTTTGAGCTAGCGATATTTATTTTTTACTATTGAATTCCAATGTCAGGTATCAAATATGTTTCTATATTCTTAATTTTCTTAAAATTATTTATTCAATATTTTTTCCCTTTCATTATTCTCATTTGGTATCATGCACACAATATACAATCATGTGGGGTATAGAAACATTATTTTTTCCCTTTTTTATTTACTTTTACTTTTGAATTTCAAATTCACTCATCACCATGGCTAGTGGTTCAATGGGACATGTCATGAATTAATGAATGAGTGTAATTTTGGCTTGAAATCAATATATGTGGGTGAAATAAAAAGTATCAGACAATAATGGATAGATGAAGAGTGATAGTGGGTCACTAGAAGGTGAAATAACATGGGATCATCAAATTATAGACATGTTAAGGCATCTAGGTCAAGTAAAACCCCCTTCCAAATAATTTAATGAAATAACACTACTAAAAAAGTAACATTAGATGTATAATAGAAATTGAAATGTCGTATGGATATGTTTTGTCCCCAATAATAGTTAATAATAGTGTCAGTTGGGTTATTCTAGGCATTCTAATGAATATGGGCTCAAATATGTGATCACATAGTGTGTGATCAAGAGACATGCATAGTTTTTCACCCAGGTATCGGTTGGTAGGGTTTTAGTTAGAGATAAATGTCACACGCCATGTAACCAAGTTCATATGTTGTGTACCCTTAAGTCGACCAACTAGGTGTCTATAGAGAGTACATGCCAATGTGGTTATTTGGGCACACCCCCTTGTGGGTTAGGACCACACGTAATTTATGATTGATGGTTCATGTCTCAACCTCTCTGACAGATCACACCTCTAATTAAAACATATTGGTCCAACTATTTCCCCATATTATATTTAAGATGTTATCTTTTGGGTTTGATGGTGTCAATGGAAACTCTATAGAGTTTCATAGTGCTTTTTTATTAAATAATTTATTCTGAAGGCCAATAATTAGCCGATGGGAACCACGGGATAACTGGTGGAATGCTAGAAGATTATAGTTCCTACAATAACTCCACTTGCTATCAATTGGGGATCCCTAGCTAGAAGAATTATTCCTATAGACACATTCTATTTGGTGGCCCTCCCCTAGTTAGCTGGTTGGCTGGATAGTGGTCACTACACTTCTTCTGTGGTCACTGTCCAGTTGATGATAGTGGTCTAGTCTAGTTAATTAAGCATGTAAAAATCTTTTTATTTCACTTAATCCAATAATTAACCCCTTAATCCTTCGTTATCAAACTTAATCTGACCATTGATCCTATAGGGGACATACTTTGGTGTTCTTGGATCCATTGTACTTATCTATTTAGCATTTTGATAATGTTTTGATAGGTTGTCAACATTTTGGTATGTTTTATTAAATCTCATCTGATTCTTCCTTATTATAATTGGAAGATGATATATAATAAATTATAAAAATGTATTTATCATGTTATGGCCACACTTAACCCCTCATCGATCTACTGTGTGTTTATATCCTGGGGTTTGAATCTCTTGTTGATTGTTGTGCAGCATGTTTAACTTTTCAGATATGCGATGATCTATCCACTCTACTGACCTAATTATTATGGAAAATTTATTCTAATATGTGGAAATTTATATTTAGGACCACCTATCGATTTCTATATTATTCCCTTTACTTTTTGTGTGTAAATCCTATTTTGGTTGGAGTATGATAAAGAGAACCAATCTAAGATTAACATAAATAATACATTAGTCAAATGATTTAAATATTACATCTCACATATTCTTATAAACAAAGGACATAAAGGTTTATTTTCTTGGAAATTAGTTACGTAAACATATTATTTTGTTACAATTTTAAAAATTTCACTATAATTATTCTCCTATATGCCTTTTTCTAGATATATCATATGATATAATAATCTATATAACCTAGTGATTTGAAACATAAGAAATTGGAATTCTTATATGCTCATTAATTGAAAACATGTCCTAATAATAAGGAAAAAATTTAGATGGCATAAATATTATAATAAATGGTGAAAAGACCATAGATGATAACTATTAAACATGTTAGAGTAACATAATATCTTAAAAATATTATTATGTAAGTATAAAATATATTACCTAACTCAAAAACACATCTCAATAGTTATAAAACATTTGAGAATTAAATAAAAGTATTGAATACTTTTAAAATAAAACATAATCTGGAAACATGGAATTTGAGGGTAATAAATTTCTTTTTTACAATTTTTCATAACATGGTGAAAACATGGAAATGTAGCATATCCATAATCATAGTAAAACATGTGAGATAAAATTCCTTATGTCCATGCTTATGTGAACAAACTCATTATCTTCACACCTAAAAATGTGAGAAAACCCATCGTACCCACACATGTGTGAATAAAATCCTTATTTATATTTTTTACTATCTCACGAGTTATAAAATTATACTAATTAATTGAATAAAAACATAGGACCACACCAATTATCATCTATACATTTTTTCCCATTTATAATCAATCATCATCATATCTTAAATAACCCATAGAAAACAAATGGGTTTCTTAAACATCTAAATGGAAATCATTCACTTTTTGTAAAGAACCCATGGAAATAAAATGGGATTCACAAAATACATAAATGGAAATAATTAAATTTTCATAAAGAACACATGAAAATAAAATTGGACTTAATAACATTTCCAAGTAGTATAACAACATGAAAATGGAGAAGAACTAGTTTTCAGTTATTTATAGATATTTATTGATTACCACAAAACAATTGTTAATTATTGAGTTATAAAAAAATTAATGACATATATCAATTATATATATCATATATACTTATCAAATATAAAATAAAATCATATTTATTTATAATATAATGAAAACAAACATGTTTATTCATGGAGGTAGTAGTCTGCACAACGCATGATTCACGTTTCCATTTTTCTTAATTGAAATGGGGAGTGGTGGTTAATGCTTGTATAATAATTTAAATAACATACCAGTATAATAATTATACTTACATTATAATTTTATGATAATGAAATAAAATTTTAATAAGAATACGAGTATATAAATAATTAGAAAAATAAAGAGATATTTAGGAACTTATACATCACTTATCGTATAATCTAATTTGAAAAGGGGATTAAACCATTGAGATATGGGATTTTGATAATACAATAACATATTAAATGAGTATAATACTATGGAGGATAGGGTTAGGTATAATTTAGGCTAAACGTAAAAGGTTTTTGTATGAGGGTATGTGAGGAGAAGAGTTCCACTTTCATAATTGAATGCGGGTGGTATTTTTGAAAATACCCAAATATTTTCATTAATGGGAGATCACTCTCAAGTAAAGTGGATCATAAATTAATTAATATTGTATTTGAGTGAGGAGAAGGTCAAATAAACCACCACTATTCAAATAAAAACATGTTCTAAACATGTTAGTCCCTTTACCTCTAAGATTACTTACTTTTACCATTTTATTTTTCACCACGATAATTAGTATTTACCATAGTAATTTATAATTTAAGCCCAAAAAATTTTCCTTATTATATAATTTGGACCTAATGAATCAAAATTCTAAATAATTTTTTTTAATTAATTTTAAAATGTGATAAAAATAAATTTTAAAATATTGAATATATAATGTATCAAAAAAAATTTGAAAAATTTTACATAAATTCTAAAATGTGGAATATGGATATATAAATTAAAAATAATAGTTATAAAATTATATATTCACTTATAAAATACATATTTTAGTTTTTAGTTTTTTTCATAAATAAATAATTAATAATTATATACTAATATTTCCATAAAGTCATGTCATTTCTGAAACACAGTATTTTATGACATTCACCTAAAATTTTTTTAAAAAATTCTCTAGAATTTATATCAAGATAATATGGGAATTATAAATCCAAAAAATACTTTAATTTTTTCAAATTCACATCCTAATATTTATAAAAAGATTAATTCAAAAAATAATATATTGAAAAAAAAACTTTTTTTAAATGAAAGAGTCTTTTTATATAGTATTTTATCTTATTAATGCTTCATATAAGTTGATAATTAAACTAGTGTTAAAAAATTATTAATGTCAAAATATATTATTCTTGAAAAAAATTAAATTTTAGATAATATATTAAATTATTTTTTATGTTCTGCTAGTTGAGTTGATATTTAAAGTGAATTGTATTTTGTTTTCATATATATAAATATATTCTTAATTATGTTACCACTATTTATACCTGCCAATTAAATGAATACCACAAAATGGCCCATGTTTTTTTTTGGTTTTATGTGAGGAGAAAACCATCAAGAAAAATATTTATTTTAGGAATAATTAATTCATTTGTAACATTTTACACCCCTTAAAAATAATTTTCTACATAAAATTTAATTACATGGAAGAAAAAAAGTGAGTGAAATTTTATCTCATTGTATCATCGAGTTCCTACATAGACTCATAAAACTTATGATTTCACTATGGATCGTTGACTATATTAGTATTATTGTTCCTTAGAAACATATATATTCGATCTAAAATGTTCACTGCTTGTTCCTCAAATGAGAGATCATGTTCCAGTGTCACAAATTCTGATCTTAGCACATTTAAGTGTTTGTTATGTAATTTATTAAAATAGATACAAGGAACACATGATTTTTATATGAGAGGAGTGGTGGTAGTGCTAAGAAATAGGATAGGACCCCGACATGATTGAGGATCTCGAAAGGTATGATGTCTCTAGGGCTCAGACTCCCTTTATTACCTAATTTCATAACTCACTGCTATGAAGATATTCAAAGGATAACTTAATCACTAACTTAAAACTCTATATTTACAATGATTATATGAATACTCTTTTTTCAAATTTTTTCTACTTTTATTTATTGATGAATGGTTTGAACCTTCTCTATCTTTCATGGAAAATCTCAAGGCCTATCACTCCCTCTCTCCAAAATCATCATAACATGTTGGTGTCATTTATCTCGTCCCATAAAAAACCTCATACAGTTCCATATGAATACTAGAATATTAATTTTCATTATACAAGAAATCTACTAAGGAGACTTTTTTATCTCAAAATAAATTGAAATCTATCGAACAAGATCTCAGCATATTTAATAGATTTTGAATTATCCTCTCAAATTAACAATTTATCTAAGGCTGATATACAATTATAAAGATCATCTCTATCTCTAAATATTTTTTGTAGAAATCTCCAGAACCTTGAGGTAAACATATAATATTGATTATATATAATGTATAGTTGTACTTCATGAATCCTCACCACATACCTTATTTATATCATGGAGATTTAAACAGGCGATAAATATTATTTTTTGTAAATAAAAAATCATTAACTTCATACAATGATCGACTAAAACCTAGATATCAATATGTCCTTTGGAAGTTTTGGACAGTCCTATGACATAGTCCATGGTGAATTTATTCCATTTCCATATTGGTATGGGTAATGGTTGAAACATACCGTTATAATTTATTCATTTTTCAGTAACTCGATGGCATACCAAGAATCAAGATACATATTATTATATCACTATCTTCATATTATGCCACTATAAGTTTTCTTTTATAAATATATATATATTCATACATCCATTATGTATAGAGAAAGATGAGATATGTGCATCATTAAAAATTTCCTTTTTAAATTTTAGATTTTTTTGGGATACATAACTGGGTTCCAAACCATATAACTATATCTTTATTAAAGTTAATCTTTTAAATATTTGCTACCATTTTTTGTATATATATATCATATTTCTGGGATTATTTAATGTTTTTACAAATGGAAGGTTTATAATTCTATTAGTAAAGATAAGATTTAACTTCCCCCCTTATAACATCAAGATTAATCCTCTAAAAATCCATGAGAATTAGGTAATTTTAAATCCTCATCATGGATGGAGTGACGTGGTATTTCTTGAGCAGAACATCAACCACCTTATTCACCTCCCCTATGTGGTAATGTTTTGAGTATTCATAATATTTTAACTACTCTAACCATATCCATTAGTGCATATTAAATTATTTATAGGTTAATATATATTTAAATCTCTTGTGATCAGTATATATACCACACTTTTCTTTGTAAATATTATATCAGAAAATCATCAATGCAAAGATCACTTGTGCCTGCCCTAAATCATACATCGGGTAATTTTTCTATAGAGTCTTTAGTTATAAGAAACCATAATAAATTACCATATCATTCTACATGAGGATGAAACAGAAACCCTTTTTTAAAACATCACTATAAATTAAAATGCCTTATCCACTATAGGTTAATGTAAGAACAAGAGTAGTGACCAATGTCTTCTTTTATTCCTTAAACTTTTCTTCACATTTATATATCAAATGTAAATTTACTCCCTTTCATATCAACATGGTTAGTGGATTTGATAAAAATGATAAATTTCTCACAAATTACCATTAATATCATGAATACCAAAGAAAACTATGGATCTCAGTTACAGTAGTTAGTCTAGGCCATTTATTGATAACATTAATCTTTGATGGATCTACTGATATGACCTATATTTTTATTATATAACCCAATAATGACACATTTGTTTCCATAATATACATTTGATAAATTTTTAATACATGTTATCCTTTCTCAAGGCCTTTAACATAATTTTTATGTGATGTTCATGCTATAACATTCCCTTTGATTATATAAAAAAACTACAAATACAACCACAAGTTAATCAAGGTAATATTCAATGAGTATATTCATTAGATCTATAAATATATAAGGGGAATTGGTTTTTACATATGTTATCACTATAAAATCATTGTGTTTATACCTTATATAAAATGTTTCCTAGGAAATATCCTCCATTTTAACCCTTGACTAATGATATCCATATCAAATGTACATTTTCAAGAAGTATCGAGATCCTGATAGTTGAAAAAGTATATCATAAATATATTGAATAGGATAATTACATATGATCATGATTTTATTAATCTCAACATAATCAATTCATAGATTCATAGATACATCCTTATTTTTGAAAAATAGGACTGGTGCACCCCATAGTGAAGCACTAAGTGTATAAAACCCTTGTCTAAATAGTCTTGTAGTTGATTATTCATCTTCTCAAATTAAATAGGATATAATCAATATGAAATATTTTAGATAAAAATGGACTCAGGTATGAGTATTATAAAAAACTGAACCTCATGATTTGGTTGAAGATCAGATATATATTCTAGAAGTAAATGAGTATATTCTCATATAATAGGAATTTTATAGATGTTTACTTACTCCCAAATAATTTGAACCGTGAGACCCTAGTTGTTTGGTTCCATAAACCACATTATATAATATTCTTCCATAGAGTTTTCATAATTATCCTTGTATCGAAACATGATAATAGGATGATTTGGGATATTAAATGAGATTTACTTATCCCAAAATTTGATATGTGTTTAACTAAGAAACAATAATACATACCCAATATTACATCAAATTTATCACCAAAGTAAAATATTTTGTTTTGTAAGAACTATCCTAACAAAAATATTAATAGTAGTAGATTTATAAATTTTAGAAATGACCATTATGCGACCATGGGTTTTCACTGATAGTTTAGTATCCAATATTTAGGATGGTAAAACCACATTCTTAGAAAACTTCAATGATAAAAAAGAATATTATGAACTAGAATCAAATAAAGTATTAGAAAATATAGAAAAGAGGTCAATTGTACCTTATAACACTTCATTATTATAATTTATCTTTCTATAAGTGATCATTAATACCATTCCATATTCTATTAGTTTTGGAGGTTGTTGGAGCCTATTTTTTCATTGGCCTATGGTTTGGGAAATTGATTTGTATAATGCTCAAAATCCTTTCACTTTAAGTATTATAGTGTAGGTGGATCATTAGTAGGAACCCTATTCTATTTTATTTTGTTAATTGGACTCTTAACAATGGCTCAATAGTTGTGGTCTTAGTTTCCTCTTTTAACACACTTAAAACACTTCCTCGGTCCATTATGAAAGTTACTCAGGTTCATTATCCAAAATTTATTGCATGCAAGAAGTTGGGATTTCTACCCACCATGTGTCTTATCTTCTATGTATACATGATAATCTAACTTCATTTTCTTTTCCCTAGAATATTAAGAGGTTATAGTTTCCCTATGAACCTTAATATCACATCAAAAAATAATTTTACAACTTCTGATGTATTTTATGGATAACTCTATTGGAAGACTAGGCTTTAAGATAATAAATAAGTGATTGATTTTACTCTTGGTATTAGAGATAAAACCACAGGAATATCTCCCAAGACATTTGAAATTTGATTCATATGATTCATTCATCCTATTTTTTACTTCAATTCCAAAAATTACCTCCGTATTTTTATTTGATGAGTCCATGTAAAATATTTTATAAAAAATATCTTCTTGAACTATTCTCATTATATAAATTCTATTTCCCATTTTCTATGGTATTCTTAACCATAATCCGCCATTTTTTAGAAGCACATTAAATATGATAAACAACCAAAATGACATTATCATGATATGAGCACCAGATAATGGAAAATATATTTTACATTGCATTTACCCAATCGTTTGAAACCAGATGATTAGAATATCCTCTAAAAGATGGATGTCATTTCCTTATAAATGACATGATAGTGAGTCACTAAACCCCTACTGTGTTTAGGAGATAAAAAATATTTAGTTTTTTAGGAAAACCTTGAAATACTTGGGTGTTAATTTCCATGATATTTTTCATTATATAACTAATATCATTTGGTTTCTCTTAAGAGAATCTTCACATTTTCTATTTCATCCATTTTAAACTCAATTCATTTTGGTTCCTACAATTTCATTTACTAAATTAAATCTTATAATGAGTGTAAATAAGTTAATAATTAAAAAAAATTATAACCATAAAATTATAGAAGGAATTCATAAATGACAAGCATACAATAACCTATGAATCTATAGGTTTCAATATACGTAATATATGATTGGATTTCTAACTAAACCAGTAATATAAATTCAAATAATATGAAATGGTTTGTAATGATAATGTTTTTAACCAAATAATATCCCATTGGAGTTTCAAACCATGTGTGTAGTAAGGGCCCATTCAATATTCACCAGAATGATGGGTGAGATGTACTCAAACAACTCTTTTAGGGGTTATTACCCTAAGATGCTTCTATTCCAAAACCACATCCACTGGTAGTATCCAAAAATGGATATATTACTAGGAAAACTAAATAATCCATACATTATAAAAAATTAAAAGGTTTTATCTAAAACTTATCCTTATATTTTTTGCTAATTTTTTGTAAAATAATATCCAAAAGAACTAAACCCCAACTATGATACCAACTAAAGTGAACCAAGAAAAACTTAACCTAAATAATACTTTAATCACATGATTTAAATATTATATCTCATTAATAGTAACATATCCTAATGAGATAATGATTTTGTTCCTTCTAAATTAACTACATAAAAATATTATTTTATTACACTTGTGAACATTTCTCCATAATCATTCTCCTCTAAAACCTTTTCTATATATATTACAAGATATAATCATCAAGGTATTATAATCATAAGAAAGGAATTCTCTCAAATCCCTAGTAAGGGAAAAAATATATCATAACATGAAAGAAAACATGGGGAGTACGTAAATATCATAATAAATAGTCAAAATACCTTATATAATAACCATAAAACTTGTTAGAGTAACATAAAATGTTAAAAGTATTATTAAGGAAGCATAATATATATGACCTAGCCCAAAACAAATATCAATAGTTATATAACATGTGAGCATGACATAAAAATGAGGAATTATTAAAAAATAATACATAATATTGAAAACATATATTTTCATGGAAATTAAATACATATTTAAGACTTATCAAACATAATGAACAACTTTGAAATGTTCCACAACTATAATCATGGGAGGAAATGTCTGAGAAAACTCATTATTCCCATGCTTATGTGAACAAACTCATTATGTTCACACATTAAATGTGAGAAAACTGATCATCCTAGAACCTATATGAACAAACTCATTATTTCTACACATGACTACCTCATGAGATAAAAACATAAAACAATACAGGGAATGAATATATAGTACCCCAACAGTCATCATCCCTACAAACAGGTTCCACTTAAAATCAATTATCATTAAATCTTATATAAACCAGGTAATGAAATGGGTTTCTTAAACATCTAAATGAAATTCATTCACATTTTATAAAGAACCTGTGGAAATTAAATTGGATTTATAAAAAATACAAATGGAAATCAATAACTTCTCATAAACAACCCATGGAAATAAAAATTGGATTGCATAACATTTCCAAACAGTATAACAACATGAAATAAGTTTACAAACATCAAGAACATCATAAACCCAAAATAACGTCTTATTAATAGAAAAATAGAGGGTAAAACATGAAACATAACTCCGTTGGAGATATTTTTTTTAATATATATATTAAAATGAACTCCAAAACATAAAATATATTACTTTAAAAAATTGAAATTATCAATGTAAAAGTTGTGCTTATGAGTCACTTTTCAAAAAGTCTCCTTTTTTCTTAAAAGATTGAATGAATTAATTCCATGAAAATGGATTTTAATTGAAAAACTATTTTTCTCTAGATATAGAAAATATAAAATCATTTAAAATGGAAATTTTTTGTAAAATGAAGTTCAATATGAAATTTTATTACTAAAAGAAATGAGCTGAAATTACCAAATCCCTAACCTTTACACTTAATTTACACAAAACAATATTTGTCTTGGGGTATCATAAATATAAGATTATTAATTACCTATTTCAAAACCATATTCACATATATTTATATTAATACTCATCATTAATAAAAATTCACTTCATGTATAAGATTGTTGTTATCTCATTTCAATATCAGGTGTTAATAATAATAACTACTTTGAACTAGGATAGTAAAAGGGTTGTTTATCATCCTTTTTTCTCCAAAAATACTCATTTATAAATATTTAAATTTTCTATAATTTATGTTTTATAAATAATTATATTGTTATTATACAATTTATTGGGATTTTCAGTTGTGTTTCATGAAAATTAAAACTGTAAAGAATTAGTTTCGGGTTATTTTCCGATATCGATGGATAACCTCGTAATGATAATTAATTTTTATGTTATCCAAAAAGAAAAATATTACTTATATATATTACATATATATATCATATATAATTATAAATATAAACTAAAACCATCTATGTTCTAAAGTTAGGGAAAATATGTTTATTCATAGTGGCAGTAGTTTTCACAACGCAAAATTCACATTTTAATTTTTCTTAATTGAAAAGGGGAGGGTGATTATTGCTTGTATCATCATTATAATAACATAATAGTATAATAATTATACTGATGTTATAAATTTATAATGTTGAAATTAAATTTTAGGAAGAATAAAAGAGCATAAATAGGTATAAAATGAATGATTATTTTTGGAACTTACACCTCACTTCATGAATTATATCCTTTGTGAAGGGGATTAAATATTTTAGCGATGGACTTTTGGGAATAGAAAATATTATTTAATGTGTATATGAGTGTATAATATAGTTTTTTTATATTTTTATCTGAAATTAAGAGTTTTTGGTGTGAGGGGATGTGGGCAGACGAGTTCTCCTTTTATAAGTGAAAAGGAGTTGTATTTTTGTAAATACCTAAAACATTTAAATAATGGGAAATCACTCTCAAGGAATATTGATGTAAAATTGATAAATAATGGAATGGATGGGTTATACTGTTGAGACACACCTTCTTTATTCAAATAGAAATATTTTTTTAAACATGTTAGTCTCTTTACCTCTAAGGTTACTAACTATTACCATTTTATTTTTCACCCTAACAACTAGTTTTTACCTTGGTAATTTAACCTTTAATACATAAAAAATTATCCTTATTAAATAATTTTCACATTATTATTAAAAATATTAAATACATTTTTTTAAATTTTTTAATGTTATATAAAATTAATTTTAAAATGTTTAATTTATAATGTATTAAAAACAATATTTTATGAAGTACAACATAAATTATAGAATATAAAATATTGTTTTATAAATTAAAAAACATTTCTTAAATTATTAATTTACTTATGAAATATATATTTGTTCTTATAAAAAGGATTCATAAATTTAAAATTAATAATTATATACTAATGATGTACTAAAGTAATGTCATTCTTAAAAACGTTTATTTTACAGTATTCACCTAGAAGTTGGTATTTTTAGAAAAATATAAAAACATATCTTAAGATAATATGTCCATCATAATTAAAAAAAATTAATTTAATTTTTTCACATTCACATACTAATATTTATAAATTTTATTTCTAATTTAGAATATAAAATATAGATAAAAAATATTGTTTATAGGAAAGTTACTTTCTATATATTATCTATTCTTATCCCCATTTTCTATAAATTACTAATTAAAATAGTGTTAATAATTTATCCATATAAAAATATTTTATTCTTGATCAAAATTAAAATTTATAAAATGTATTTTATTTTTTTAATCGATACTAGTTAAGTCGATATTTAAAGTGTGAATTATTTTGTTATCATATATATGTATATATTTATTTATTTATTTATTTTTAAAATTCTCTTTCCACTATTTATACCTAAATATTATATGAATACTTTAACATTTCCCATATTTTTTTTGTTTTAGTATTGTTTTTGGAGCATTCCATTGAACACATTATTTATTTAAGGAGGAAAAACTCAGTTTGTTACATTTTACCCACCTTAAAAAGAATTTCATCCTTGAACTTTCATTACATGGAAGAAAAAAAGTGATGGTACTTTTCTCTCATTACATACTTAAGTTCCCATATAGCCTCCTAAAACTTATGGTTCCACCATATAACTTGGACCAAATGAGTGGTCTTATTCCACACCACCTTGTCTCTTCAATCCAAAATTTTCAATGGTTGTTCCTTATATGGTAGATCATGTTCTTGTTGCACAACTTCTTAGAGTATCACATGTGGAGGGTGTATTATGTACATTCTCAAAATTGATACAAGGAATAAAATGTTTACTTGGGAGAGGTCTAGAGGGAGAACTAAGAAAAGGGAGACAACCCCAACTCATTCAATGATCTAGAATGACCTAATGTATCTAGGGATCAGCTTCCCTTTCTTCACAAATCTCATATCTCACTTACATGGGGATATTAAATGGAAAATATTATCACCACATTCAAAATCTATATCTTTGGGATTATTATCTGTATAAATCGTTTTGTTACATTATGTCACTTTCATGTTTCATTGAATGGTTTGAACCTTCTCTGTCATTTCTTGGACAAGTCCCAGACCTATCAGCTTCCTTTCTCCAACATCATCCCCTCATGTTTAAGTCCTATATCTCTTCACATACAGATCCTCGTATGATTTCATCTGAATGATATAATGTAAATGTTTTCATATGAGAACTTTATCAGGGGGAGGTGTTAATACCAATATCCATTGAAATCCATAAAACATGATCTCTCTTCCCTTATGTATATCATAGTAATTTGGTCAAAGAAAAAAAAATTTGTAATGGAAATAGAAATCAAAGAGTTTGTAAGTAAATCAACTAAAACCAAAATAGTATTATAGACTTTATAATTTTTTGGCAGTCTTATTGTCAATTTCAAGGTGATTTTTTCATATTTTTATACTTGTATAGGTGATGATTGCATCATAACTTTATAATTTTTTCATTCATCATTAATTTTTTTAAACCAATCATCATGATACATATTCTTTAATCTCTCTCTCCGTACTTTCCCACCAAAATTTTTGTTTTAGATCTTTATATTTTTTTACACATCCTAGATATGTAGAGAATTATGAGAAATGTGCACCACCCAAACATTCATTATTAAAATCCGAACATGAGGGGATACAAATCTTGATTCAAAACCATATAACTCTATCTCTATCAAAGTCAAACTTTGGAATATTCATTACCATTTTATGTTAGTGCATATCATCTTTCTGGGATTATTTTAAGTTTACAAGAATAAAAGGATGATTAGTCATTTTGTAAATATTGGATTTATCTCCACTGATTATGACTTCAAGATTAATCCTATGTAAATCTATTAGTATTGGGTCTTTTAAATCCTCATCATAGATAGAGTATCATGTTATTTCTTGCTCAAAGCATCAACCACCTTATTTTCCTTCCCTTTGTGGTAATGTATTGAACAACCATAATATATTAACAACTAAAAACATCTCATATTGTGAATATTCAATTATATATATGGGAATATATATATTTCATTCTCTTGTGATCAATATATACACCAAAATTTTATAATTAAAGATAATGTCAAAAAATATTCAATTCAAAGATTGCTACTTTCAACTCTAAATCATGCATTCAGAAATTGTTTTCATGGGTATTTAATTGGAATAAACTGAATTTACCATATCATTATTTATGAGGAAACAATCTAAACACCTTTTTAAAGTGTAAATATATATTACAAACTCTTATCTAATATAGTTTATTGTATGTACGGAAGTAGTAACCCACCACTTCTTCATTTCCTTAAAACTTATTTCGTATTCTTATATCCAAATGAACTTTTTTCCATTCCATGTCAACATGGTTAGTAGATTTTATATCCATGGGAAATTTCCCACAAAGAATCAATGATATCTTTCTATCCCTAGAAAATTAAGGATCTTAGATACAGTGGTTGGTATGGGCTATTACTCGATACCTTTTGTCTTTGATGGATCTACTGATATTCACTTTCTTATGATTACATGACCCGAGAATGACACCATTTTTTCTTGAATTCATATTTGATACATTTCAAATAAATATTTTCCTTCCTCATGGCCTTTAACACATTTTTCAATTGGTCTTCATGTTATTCATTTATATTTCAATATATAAGAATTTATTTTATAAATATAACCACAATTTAATCAAGATAGTCTCTAAATACTCAATTAATTAGATCCATGGAGATATAATGGGAATAGGTAAGTTAAAATGGCATTAATATAAACTCATAGTGTCCATAACTCACATGAAACGTTTTCTTGGAAATATCCTACCTTTTCATCCATAACCGATGGTATCTAGATTGAAGGTCAACCTTGAAAAACTATTGAGCTCCTCATAGTTGATTGAATAGGTTATTGATATGAGGAAGAGGATACCTTTTTTGATTTTGATTTTATCAATCCCATGATAATAAATGCAAGGATACATTAACCCATCCTTATTTTTGAAAAATAGGACAGTGCACTCCACAGTAAAGCACTGGGGCATATAAAACACTTATCTGATTTGTCTTTCAATTGCTTATTTAACTACACCAATTCAATGCGAGCCACTCTATATGGAATCTTTAAGATTGGAAGGTTCTATATATGAGTTAGATTGAATAATAAATCTCACTCTTTGGGGGAAGAATAGGTAGTTAATCTGGAAATACATTAGTATACTCTTATAAAATAGGTATGTCATCAATGTTCACTTTGTTCCTGATCATTTGAGTCAATATTCTCTCATTGTTGAGTATCATAACGCATATTATCGAATTTTATTCCATAAGGAGTTCATATTCATCATTGAATTTATATTATATAATAAGATGATTTGAGATATCAAATGAGATTTTGTTATCTTGATAGTTGGTGTGTACTTTAATCAAGGATATGTGATCCGTGCCGAATATTATGTCAATTTTAACTAAAGAAATAAAAATTAGACCTGTAGGAAGTCTCTTCCTATAAATCTCAATCAGAGCAGATTTATATATCTTAAACATAATCATTGGGCCACCAATTGTTTTTATAGATAGTTAAATATACATTTCTAATGGCACTGATCTCACATTCCTAGAACACATTAGTTATTTAAAAGAATGTGATGGACCAAAATCAAATAATGTATTAACAGATCTTGGAAAGAGATTATGTGTTCTTCGCATCACATCACTCTTGTGATCTAATTCAAGGATAGTGATCATAAATTTCCTTCCTTCAGAACTACAAAAAAGACCATTAACAACACTGTCCATTAACAGTACTAGAAAAAAACACTGATAAAGTTTCCCTTTATCAACAATAAAAAAGTTATGATAATGGGTACCCTTTATCAGCACTTTTCTATAACGCTAATAAAATGTACTCTTTAACATCACTTTATTTTTAGCACTAAAAAATTGTACCATTTATCAGTGCTTTATTTTTAGTGATGATAAAGGGTACACATTATCAGCACCTTTTTAGTACTAATAAATGTCTGAAATAAAATGGAATAAATAAAACAAATAAAAATTAAAAATGAGTAAATTTGAAAAAAAATATATATCAATTTTACTAATTAAGTAATTATTTTTAGAAATGAATAAATTTAATATACATATATATAAATTATAAATTTTAATAAATAGAATATTTTAAATATATAGATATATAAAATAAATAAAATTAAATAATTAAACAAGTAAAAATTAAAATTGAGTAAAATTAAGAAAAATATTAATCATTTTATTAATTAAATAATTTTTTATAAAACTTAATTAATGTAATATACATATATATATATAATATAGATATTAATAAATAGTATATATATATAATGAATAAATTAAAATAATTAAACAAATATAAATAAAAATGAATAAATTGTAAAAATTAAACAAAGAATTAAAAATGAATAAATTTCAAAATTCTTATAAAAACTATTAATAAAGCAATTTTTAATTAAAATGAATAAGATAAATATATATATATATATATATTAATTATATATATTAATAAATTTTGTATATTAAATATAAATATAAAAAATGAATAAAATGTAATGACTAAAAAATATTAATGTCTTATTCATTTTTAGTGGTTTTTATACATAATTATTCATTAATACATTTAATGTTGAAATATATTAACATATATATATATATATATATGTCTGTGTGTGTGTGTGAATGTATAATATTTCTTAAAATATGATTTAATATAATAAAAAATATGCATAGTTACATATTATATAATTCATATATTTAGTAAAGAATGGTTTATAATTAAAAAATTATATTAATTAAAAATACTGACTAATTGCATTGAACAATGGACTTAATTGAATGTGGTTTAATATTTCAATTAAACATATATAAAACATCTGTTACATTGATTTCACTTATATATATATGTAATTAATTTTTATATATGATGCACCCAAACAAATATTTACATAATTCATGAAATCTTATATATATATATAAACACATACACCTAATATTTATGTATTTTATTCAAATTTTAGTATTCACAATAGAATTTTAGAAAAACAAGATACATTTAATATATTATGATCTTTATCAGTTTTATTTCTTTATATTTAATTTTATTACTCTTAGGTATTAAATCATTTTTGATATTTTTTCTTTTTTCTTTTTTCTTTTTTGGGAATTTAATCATTTTTATTATTTATTTATATTTATGTATTTACTTTGTTTTACTATTTTCAATATGTATTCACATTTATTTCAATATATAACCATATTTGTTTCATAATTTCTATATAAATAATAAAACATATCCATTTTATCAATATTTTTAAAATGTACTCATTTTTAATTATTCAATTTCACTCATTTTTAACATGTTGGCATTTAAGATTATATATTAATTGATAATGTTAGAAATATATTTTTAAATAAATATTTATTTATAAATTTACATTTACTATATTTTTAAATTTATATATTTATAATTATTAATAAATAAATATTATTTTTTAAAAAAAAGTAATTATATTTATTAAAAATTATAATAAATTATAACAAAATGTATTTATTTTAATAATTACAAAATAAATATATAAGTATTATTTTTTTAAACATTATTTATTTAAAAATAATATATTTTTAATTTATATATATCTATATATATATATTTTCTTTTTTTAAAAAGTATTCATTTAAATAAATACAAAATTATAATTAATTTATTTAAATAATGAATATATTTACTATATTTATATTTATATTTATATTTATATTTATATTTATATTTATATTTATAATTTTATTTATATTTATTTACTTATTTATAAATATATATATATATATTATTTATATTTAATTGTATGAATATATTTTTTTAATTATATAAATATATAAATATATAAATATTATTTTTAAAAGTATTTATATAATTATAAATAAATAATTATATATTTAAATAATTATAAGATTATATTTAATATATTTAAATAATAAATATATTTACTATATTTATATTTATATATTATATATATATAATTTAATAAACAAATATATTTATATAAATATATTTATAATTTCAAAATTTTAAAAATATATTTAAATAATGAACATATTTACAATATTTATATTATATATATATTAAATATATATATTTATAATTATATAAATATCTATAATAATATAAATATATTTATAATTATAAATAAATAATTATAAATATATTTATAAATCTATAATTACTATACTTATAAAATAATTTACTTATAATTATAAATAAAAAAATATAATTTTTTTAAAAAGTATTTATATAATTATAAATAATTACTTATATATTTAAATAATTATAAAAATATAATATATAAATATATAATTATATAGACATATTTACTACTTTTTTATTTATAATTATAATTATTTAATCTTTTATCAGCGCTAAAGTTTTATTGATTATAAAGATTTCTTTTATGAGTGCTTATTTAGCACTGATAAAGCTCTATCTTTATCAGCACTAAAAAAGTGTTGATAAATAAAGTTTTTATCAGTGTTTATTAATTTTGATCTGTTATCACCAATTTTATCGAAGCGTAGATAAAAATCTCCCAATCTATTTAAAAATCCCTAACCGTGATCATTTCAGTCACAATATCTAAAGATTTCTCCAGAAGACACCTACTATTGGCGTGTTTCCTCAAATTCAGGCTTGAATCAAGGCTTGAATCTAGTCTTGAAATAATCCAAGGAACAAAAAAATCAAGCCTCGAACGAATCCAAGTATAGAATGAATCCAATATTTCACGCACAAAATCTCTACTATCTCTAAGATGAATCTATGTTTAATACCAAGGTATGTTATTTTCTCCTCCACCTCACTCATTTATTGTTTATTTGAGTTCTTCATAAGGTAATTCTGACTTGGGTGTTGGTCTTTTTGATGAGTGACCTTGGGATTTCTGGATGCATAAAAGTTCTCTTGATTTCACTAAATGGTTGTGGGTATTTTATCTTTATGAGGATGT
The DNA here is from genome assembly GCA_963277665.1 of Viscum album. Taxonomy (NCBI): domain Eukaryota; kingdom Viridiplantae; phylum Streptophyta; class Magnoliopsida; order Santalales; family Viscaceae; genus Viscum; species Viscum album. Next base: position 1,415,438,688 of record OY728141.1, on the reverse strand, counting down.
ATGGATATTCTATTTTATGAGTTACTAACCATCTATGATTCTCACAAATATGTTTATAAGCTGGTGTTAAGGCATAAACACCTTTATTTTAGTGCATAGAGAGTTAGGAATCAACTTCTATGATATTTATAAACTAGGTGAAATCTCCATCACTAGAAGCAAGTTTGATGGATTTTTTCCTTCATCTAATGATAAGGAAGATATAATAAAACCCCTCCCCCAAGGAGATACCTACTATTCAATATAGATATAATGCTAAGATTTCATCTCTATATGCATTCAATTATTTGATTTAGGGAATTGGTAAATGTCATGGTGAGTTATTTTTGGGATATATTACATTTTTCTTTAAATTGAAAATAATTTAGTTTGTTGATTATGGTAATTTTTCTCATAATATTATTAAGATCTTGCATTGGTTCATTACCATGATATTGGTTGTCGTTCCAATATTGTGGCACTCCCTATGGGGTTTTCTTAAGTGCTTCCTATATAAATTAATTACCAAAATTAATTATATTTTTTTAATAATTACATATTTTAGTATTTTTTGTTGATATATTGGATCATGTGATTAGGGATCTACATAGAAGTCTTACATGAAATGAAAAAAGTTATATCTATATGGTTAACATCATAAAAGGGTTGGGTGGTACCAAAATTATCAGGAAATTTTTTATATGTGTTTTAGTGTGAAATGTGATATGTATGAATAGTTAATAAAGTGGTGGAGACTGTATTGTGTTCTAATATGGTTTTATGATCATGATGTATAATGGGTAACAATGATTTGGAAATAATATTAATTCCATACTCTATTGGATTGTTATAGTCTCACTTGGTGGTTTCTTCACCTTATTATCCTCAGTTTGGTTAGTTGGAAAAATACTAAGGGATATTAAACACTAAAATGAATGGGGTGAACCTTGGATATTCTTTTATGATTGTGTTAGAGGGACCTTTCAGTTTGTATTGTGTGATTGGTGGTTAAAAATGGTTTCCTTAAGTGTTATGGTTCATGATGAAAGTGAGACATGGACTTATAACATATTATATCACCATGTAAGTTAATGTCTTGTGGTATATTGGTTAGATTATGTGAGTCCTAGTGAGGATAATAAAGTATAATGGGAGTATCCCATCAGGGTATAATAGTGTAATAATTTCCCTATGAATGTTTTTTGTAGGTTAGTGATTTTCTAAGAGGGATTATATGATCACCTTAGTAGTTATTAGATATGTGGTATAAAATTGATTATAATCCCTTGAAACCTAGTGGGATAACATATAAAGGGTTGGATGGATTAGTTGATCACATATCTTACATTATCTTGAGATTTGAGGTTTTTGGGTGATGAATTATGGCATACGAACCCTGAGATTATATAACAAGAGATCACTAAGAAAGGTAATCAAAGCCTCTGATCATTGAGTATCATATATTAGAATATGATGGGTATTATGTGAGGTCTAGGTATGGTATTTTAGAATGTGAGTTATTATAGCCATGATGGAAATTCATCGAGGTCTAGGGTAAGGTTGATGTGACATTTATGATGTTTTTTGTTTTCATCGATGGTTTTTTTAGAAGTTAGGTTTAACTAATGTATTTTAGAACCCATTATGTGGTTCTTTCCTAAGGAAAACAATTAATTTAATACTTCCCATTAATTAATATGTACATCCTAAAAAAATTGTTATGTTATACTCATTTCATGATTTGGATACAATTAATACATGTGACATCAATCCTTAATGGATAGTCTTGGATGTAAGGGGTATGAGGTGGAATCTCCTTGTACCTATGATGTGGTTATTTCTAGATGAAGATAAATAATTTTTTCTCTTCCTAGGATTCAAACATTAACCTCTTATCAGTGAGATAATTTTTTTTCATGGAATAACCATGGTATAAACTTATTGTATGATTAGTATAATTCACTAGTATAAAATTAAGCAAGTACAATTTATTATCATGGTGTCCTGGTTAGTATACAATGACATGACTAACATGTGTATTTTGAGTGTTCCTTTTTTAAACATATACTCAAATATATGTGTTATTGTATATTTTAGGGCCCCTGTTACTATTTACTTGTTTATTTTTATACTCACACCCTAAACATGAACCTCAGTGGACATAGAGGTCTTATATTTGAGATACAAGTGAGGTAAAAGGATGAGTATCATAGATTAGAGTTAATACAACTTAGTGGCGATGAGTTGATGTTCTGATGGTAGTGTCAGAGATATTTTAGAATTTTGAGATTATATTTGAAATTTTAAATTAAGATGTGTTAATTTAAAAAGTTTCATGGAGAAAAATTTCATCCTCATAAACTTCATCTTCTGAATAGTTATTATTGTATTTCTTTGCTGGAGACTCATTCCCCATCTCTTTAATGTTTCTTGAACTAATCTGAGGAGTAGTAGTCCAAAATGACTACTAATACTTGGTATGGTATGACTTCTGCTCTGAGCAGTTCAAGAAACATAGGTGCTTGTCCAGAAGAGATGTAAGGTGAGTCTCAAGCATTAAAATGCAATAATAACTATTGTGGAGATGATGGTAATGAGGATGATAGTTGTATATAACTTTCACCTTTATATGAATTTAGAGGATGACACCTACCATAGTGGAGTAATTCTTTTCTTAAATTCAGTTACCTATTTCCTTTAAAATGGATGAAGGCAAATCGTTTGACAAAAGAGTATAAATATGGAGTTAAGGAGGTCATAAAATTTTCAATAGAGCGTGTATACAAGCATTCTCAAATCCTTTTTTGATTTTATATTGTTTTTATTCAAGAAAAATTAAATGTTTCACTACTCATGAAGGTAATGTCTTCTGCACATGATGATATTACTTATCCTAAGGAAGAATGGGATATTGATGCTAAAACTATAGAATTTTTAGGGGATCAACAATATGTTGATGAAAAAAATAATAACAATGAAACATCTCAATATTGAATAATATTATCAAGGAAATAAGTGAGGGTATAATATTTGGGGTTGGTTGGAATAAACCCATTCACTTTATTGACCCCAAATAGTTAATGTTCATAAGTTATGTTGGGGTCACAATGAGGATGAATGTGTCAATTAAAAATGATTCATAGAGCCACTTCTATCCTATAATAATAGAACCCCTTTTGAAAGATATAATAGTAATGTTACAATATAATTTCTCTTATTTACCAAAAAATTATATAATGAAACATTGATTTAATTATCATTATTCCTTGAAAATTAGATTTATTTTAGAATATTTCTATAATAAATTTGTCTTAATAGTGGTTAGAAAATTACATAGAGGCTTCTGAAATATTTTTACCAAGTTACATCTTACGGAAGCTGAGGGGAAATGAAAACAAAAAACACATACTAAATCATCGGCACATTAATCTGATGCACAGTGTGACCAGTATGACTCGAACTATATGTTTTTAGTTTATAATTTAAGTTTTAGTTAAAAGCACACATCACATACTAAAATCTATGAAAAAATAATAATTCTATTTCAAAACAACATGAAATAAATACATAATTCATTTTTCATGTGTAGGAATCAACCTCACCTCAATATGATGCACAGTATTCCCGATATATATAAAAGTGTTTGTTATTAGATTAAAATTGAAATTTTAGTTCAAAAAGTGTCACTCACTGAAAAATATAAAAACATGGTAAACTTTTCTTGATAATTTATTACATTAATCAATATTTCTTTTCTAATGTATAGGAATATGTATCACATCAAACCAACACACGATGTGACCAGTATGACTCAAATTGTATGTTTCCAATTCAAAATGACATTTTATTAAAAAAAAACATGTGACACTGAATAATGAGAAATTTTTGTATTGTTTTGAACCATTATTAAAATTATAAAGAAGTCATTTGGGAAATATAGGAATTACCTTCACCTCAATCTAATGCACAGTGTGGCCGGTATGACTCCAGGTGTATCTTTTTATTTAAAATTGACCTTAATTTTAGTATAAAAGTCAACTAACATAGTCAAAACTGAGAAAATGTATTTGTATTTATTTGATTCATTCATTAAAGTATCTATAATTTATTTTTTACAAGTAATAATTAGTTTCTCCTTAATCTGATACATGATGTGGTGGCATGACTCAAAGTGTTATTTATCAGTTTAAAATTGAAATTTTATTTCAAAAAATTTCACTTAATGAAAATAAATTAAACTGAATCATATTGTCTTTATAAAATATTAAAATTACCCATAAGTCAATTTTTATGTGTATTAATCAGTATCATTTAAAACTGATACATGATGTGATTGGTATGACTTGATGTGTGGGATTCTAGTTAAAAATGAAATTTTGTTAAAATAAAAATGTGATGTACCCAAAAATAATAAAATGAATTTGTATTGTTCTTATACTTAATTAAAATTATCCATAATTAATTTCAGATGTGACTGATATGACTCAAAGTGTGTGTTTCGAGTTTAAAATTACATTTTTGTAAAAAACAAAATTTAATTACTAAAACCCATGAAAATACATTTGTATTTTTTTTATAATTTATAAAAAATATACATAATTCATTTGAGATGTGTATGAGTCAACCACAACTCAATCTGATGCATGGTGTGACTAGTATAACTCTAAATGCATCTTTTTATTTAAAATTGATATTAATTTTAGTAAAAATGACTATTGACATTCTCATAACTAAGAAAACACATTCAAATTATTTTTAAATATTAGTAAAATGATACATAATCCATTTTTCATATTAATTAAGTAACATCAGCTCAATATGATGCACGATGTTCCTTGTATGACTCAGAGTGTTCATTATCAGTTTAAAATTGACATTTTATTTCAAAAGGTGTCAATCAATCAAAACTAAGAAAACGAGCTCGGACTATCTTCCTAATTTATGAAAAAAATAAGAATTCATTTTGGATGTGTAGGAATCAGTCTCATGTCAAACTAATACATTATGTGTACGGTATGACTCAAAGTTCTTGTTCCCTATTTGAAATTACATTTTAGTAAAGAAACATAAGTTATGCACTCAAAACTGATAAAAGTAATTTAGATTATATTGATAATTCAGTTAAAATATCCATAAGTAATCTAGAAAAATTTCTAATTAGACTCTCCCCAATCTGACACACGTTGTGACTGATATGACTCCATGTGAATCTTTTTATTTAAAATTGAAATTAATTTTAATAAAAAAACAACATGCATACTCAAAACCAAGAAAACACATTCATATTATTTTGATACATTAGGGAAATAACAAGGAATTCATTTTATACTTCCATACCTCAATCAGATACATTATGTGCCTGGTATGACTCAAAGTGTCTGTTATTAGTTTAAAATTGACATTTCAGTTAAAAAATTGTCACTCGCTAAAAATTGAGAAATCATGCTCGGATTGTCTAGATAATTTCATATTATAATTCACTGGTCATTTTGGACATGTAGGAATTAGTCTCACATAAAACCAACACAAGATATGACCAGTATATCTAAAAGTGTGTGTTTCCAGTTTAAAATTACATTTTAGTAAAAAACACAAGTGACATACTCAAAATTAGTAAAACACATTCAGATCATTTTAATACTTAATAAAAATGGTACATAATTAATTTTAGATGCTTAGGAATCATTCACACATCAATATAATTCCTGGTGTGGCCAGTATGACTCCAAGTGCATCTTTTCATTATATAAGTGTCATTTTAGTTTAAAACATGCATCAAATATCCAAAACTGAGAAAATAATCCTAGATTGTTTCCTCATCATTCTATATGATATTACTTAATTAATTTCCATATCATTTTTATCGTATATTTATTTAGTTTTTTCATAGATAATTCTTGATGATGAACAAGAAATGTTGTGACATGCAAGAATCAACCGCAAATCAATTTGATACACGGTGTTCTTGGTATGAATCAAAGCTTAGTTTAAAATTAACACTTTCTATTTAACTTATTTAGTTATATTATTATCAACATAATAAATTTTTTCATATAAAGGAGAATTATTTTTCTCGAGCATAGGTGGTTTGTTCTTTTATACAGGTGCATTATTTTTCTCTATAATATATTGTTTTTATTGTATTTAGGTTATAAGTTTTATTTTATTTTAATTATATATTGTTACATGTTTTTTTTAATTTTCGGTGTTGTTTCACGTGTTGTAGTGTGATATTACATCAAACTAAAGTATCCCATGTTTCTGGTTCTACAATGTGATATTATAACACACTACAGTATGCACTTTTATAACCACTAAATAAAATCACAGATAAATGGGGTCTTTTATTAGTGTTTATAATAACATTTATAAAATCATATGGATTTAATCACACTCTAGTAGTTAGAGCCTTTTTAGCACTGATAAATGAAAATTATAGAATTGTTAAATACATGTTTTTTAGTATTGATTCTTCCCTCATTTTAGGATATTGTTGAGGCCTATTTTATTCCTTGGCCTAAGGGTTATGGAATTGATTCACATAATGTCCAAAATCGTTGCACTTATAGCATTATAGGGTGGGTGTATCATTATATAGGACCTTATTCTCTTTTTTTACATTAATTAACCTCTTAGCCTTACTTCGATTGTTGTGGGATTTGTGTGTTACTTTTCCGGACGTAAAACTCTTAAATTATGCCCTAATGAAATTAACAGGATTTTTTTACCACATTTATTGCATTGGGAAAATTTAATTTATTCCTACCACATGTCTTATCATAAGAGATTCCATGATACTCCACTTTCCTTTTCTTTTGACAGAATTAATTAGAGGTTCTAGCTTTCATATATAGTTTAAGTGCACATAAAACAATATCTTCGTATCTACCAACGTCTCGTACGGATAACTACCTTAGAATAACAGGATTTTTGCTAGTAAATAAGTGATCAAGTTTACTTTCAATATCATAGATGAAACCATGGGAATCCCTCAAGAGTCTTCTAAAATTTTCTTCATAAGATCCAAAAGATTCATCCACTTTTTTTCAATTCCATAAATTCCCACCCCAATTTTGTGTAAGATTCTAAGGAAAATACTTAGTGAAAAATATCTTCTTGAAATCTTCTAATTCCATAGAGTCTAGATGCTCTTTTTTGCGGTATTATTAATGATACTACACCTTTTTTCATCATCACCTCCTAATTATTTATAGAAAAATTTACCTTCTCAAGGTCTAATAACTAAATAATGGAACATATATTTTACATCACATTTTCCCACTACTTAGGAACCAGTGGGGTAGTAGACCTACTAAAAGAGGGTGGATGATGTCTCTAGAATGGATCAATAGTGAGTTGATTGTTCTTTGGTGTGTTTACGAGATTAATATGATTCACATTTTTTCTCAAACCTTGAGATAATTAGGAGATTATTTCCGTGGGTTTTTTCATCCGAACCCAAATATAATTAGGTTTCCCTTTGGTAAAATCTCAACATTATCTGTTACACCAATTGTTAACTCGGTTCTTTTAGGTTCTCAAAATTACCTTAACTAAATGAAAATTAAGAATGATTATACATAAATTAATGAATTCACATATAAGGAAACAATAAAATTTAAAGATTATTTCATAAATGACATTAATAAATTTACTTATAAATCACTACGTTTCAATTTAGGTTATCCATGGTTAGTTTTATATTTGAACTAGTTATACATTCAAATTTTTCATAATGGTTTATAAAGAGAATGTGTATTAACCAAATCATATACTCTAGGTGTATCAAACTAGATGGGAAGTTATACATCATTGTTGTGAACTAGGTGATGATTGAGTTAATACCCAGTACACCCTTTTTAGTATTATTTTTCCTCGGTATATTTGTGTTAGAGCCTACATCCACTTTCATTTTCCCTACCTGTGATGTTATTTATTGGAAAACCACACAATATCCACATTACCAACATTTTAGGATGTTATCCTATACTTAAATTTATTCTTAGGGATTTCACAAAAGTTTTCTAAAATAACATTCATGACCTAACCTATGAGGGACCGAGCCGCAAATACCCTAACCCCTCCTCTAATTTCCAAGGGGCTGGCGACTAGTACTAAGTAGGAATATCACACACATGGGATTAATTATCCTAATCTAACTATACACAAACATACATATCTAGGACCATAAAATGCTAAAACATAAAACAAGTAAAACCATGGCATGTATATAATCCCATAACCAGAGTTTGATAATAAAGTAATAAGACAGATAAAAGGGTACATATACAAGCCCAACCAAAAGCTATAGACATTCCAACCTGTTCAAGAGGTGAGGACTACTATCAAATAAAACCACCTGGGAAATACCTCGGTCTGCCTAGATAAAGTTAAGATCCACCATCTCCATGTCCTCTTGAGACACCATCAAATGGGTCATCATCTACACAAGACATGGTATGTGCGGTAAGAACCCATATAGGGATGAGTATAATAATACCCTATAAAAAACCTGAAAAATACTAAACACATAGAACCAAGAATAGTCAAATCATCCAAATTATATAATGATTATAGGACAAAAACATTCAAAACATAGATATAATTATGAAGGACATCGTACCTATTAGGAGTCACAACCAAACTATTAGCCACATGATTATGCTCAAATCATCTCGGAAATGATTTTTCTAGGAAAAATAAATCCACCATTCATGCTATAATAATAGAAAATCATCCAAGAGGTCATGATTGTTGATCCCCACCCAATAAAATGCACTGTTCTATGAGGATCACGATCCATAGATAGGGGATCACACCCATGACTATTGGGGGACATTACAAACCCAATTTGGATCAACCTGCAATGTAGGGGATCATATACCAACAATACCAAGAACCATAATTAAATGTCCTTCTAGATGGAGGATGAACTCCATACTTAAGGATTTCATGATAATTCCATAACCCCCACCCCCCCCCCCCCCCACCAGGTTATAAGAATGAATGATATATGATCACACTCTGATATCATGGAGGGAAACCATGAAATCTATCTAAGACTCATCCTCTATAGGAAATCACAATCTAGATTTTTGGACATAATTTCACAATGTAACCTCGAGTGTAATGACCAAGGTAACACACTAAATCAATAATAGTCCAAATTGAAGAATCATAAGGATCCAAACACCCTCAAGGGGGATACATGGTAGGTATTAGGGACTACACAATGTGTCTTGCAAACCCCTATTCAACATTTGTGGTGCTGCCTCACATAGAATGTCAATATCCATATACATTGGATTTATGTAATTATAAATTCTATGTAGAGTCCGCTATGAACCCTTTCTGTTTCATTTATCCATGACTGTGTACTGTTGGTTGTGCTCGTGTACCAACACATTCACACCTAGCAGTGCTCATGTGCACCTAGTCATGTTCATGAACCATTTCATGCATGTTCATGAGTACCCTCCAACGTACATGTTAGGCTAATAGAATGGATAACATGGTGTGTGATTGGTGTAACACAATATGTGATATTTTATTCTCCATGGAAACCCTAGAACCACACAAGGAATCCCACACTATGTGTAATTATGGATTACACATCGTGTAACCCATGATTTTTCATATCTTGTTGGTTCTTCTCTACGTCACCATCCAATCATTTTCTACCAAAAACATTAATGGAAAACAAGGATATGGGGTCCACCAACTTTCACCATCACTGATCTCTAGGATTCATCAATTGAAATAACTCTGGAATCATCCACATACATGGTCTATAGCAGCACTGTTGAAATGAGACGAATGGAAACCATCTATCATTTCCAATACACCTCTGATCACACTCTATCATCATCACACCTCGATCACATCCTTGATCATGAACCACACCCGCAGTATTGATCCATTTCACTAAAAATGGCCATGAAATGATCTAATGTTAAATTTTTCATCGAACTATAGGCCAAAAGAATTTCCCACGATGAACGTGTGAAGAAATGGGGGAGAAATCCACAAACCAAAAAACATGAAGAATGAGCAGCAACATCTATTTGTTTTTGTCCTCAGTCCATTATAGAATAATTATATGAACAAAGAGGGATTAACCAGTGAATAAATAAAATTACCCATGAAAAAAATCAACCATCGATGCATGAATCAATTCTTGTTTGTAGAATTGATCCATTCTTTTTTGAGATAATGAATGGGATGGAAAACCCTAAAATAAAACATCATACTAAGATTTTGGATTGATCACTGATGAATAATGGTAATACATTATCATCATTGGTGAGATCCAAAAACTCCGATGGTGCAATGATCCTTGATATGATCTTGGTCTAAATTCGTCTTCTAAGATCTCCTCCAATGATCCTCTCTAACAGATCCTCTCAATTTACATGGTTATGCATCTAACCTTCAAAATTTTCCATATAAGTGCATTTGTAAGGAATCGTTAGGTTTATTATTTTAGTTAAATAATTAAATAAATATAACTAAATTTATTTAATTATTATCCCATGAAGGCGTGCAATCCTAATGCTCAACACCAACATAGATTATGTCACAAATAGGGTAAAACTCAGTCTCTGAATTCAATGGAGACCATTAATTTCTTATCCAAGCCCCCCTTTAATAGTTATTCCAATTTTTCAAGAAAACTATGTGTGTGATATTAACATTTATCATATTTTCCCAATATCAAATATGGGATCCTGGAGCCTTAGAATCGCATATTTTCTTGTTTCCAAGATCTAAAAATAATACATATAATATTCTAAAATAATACATGGAAAAAATATAGTTACTAAATTCTCTCCACCTTAGTAATTTTCATCCCAAAAATTGAAAAATATATCCAAAAATATTAGGGTACTGATCTCGAATATGGGTATCCCACTCTTTTGTGCTCTCAGGAAGTTTCTTGTACTTCCACTGGACATGCACAAGGGGAATCGATCACCCATGAAGGACACTCTCTTATAGATCCTCAATATCAACTAAGTTATAAGCAAAGGTATCTCTATCCTCGATGTATAGATCTCCCTATTCGATAAACTTGTATGGGTCATGCACGTACCTCATCAGTTGCAATGCCTGGAAGATGTCCTGTGCCCAGTCTAATAGTGTTGGTAGATCTAAGTAGTATTCTTACTCACTAACTCTATGTAATATCTAGCAAGGGCTAATGAATCTTATAGATATATTGATTCCCCATCCAAATATATATAATCCACATTGAGGTGAGACCCTCATGAACACATGGTATCCCTCATCAAACACCAAAGGTCTTCTTCATTGGTCTGAATAAGACTTCTAATGGAACACTGCAATTCTCATCATCTCCTGGATGATATGTCCTTTCTCTAGTATAAATCACACCAACGATTGTCCCATGAGTGATGACTCACCTGGATCTATCCAACAAAGTGGTGACCTTCAAGGTTTCCTATAACAGTCCTCGAATGGTTCCATAATGATGATGGAAAGGTAATTTTTTTATAATAACTCCACCAAGGGTAGGTGATCCACCTAAATAAGGACAAAATCCAATATGCAAGCTTATTGTACATCCTGTAAGTCTTGAATGGTCCACTTAGTCTAGCCATCACTTTGGGGGTGAAATTTCATGGTTAGATGAAACTGAATCCCATAGGACTCCAACAGTTTTCTTTATAATAATGATGTGAAGTGAGTATTACTATCTGAAATGATCATGAAGGGAACCCCATAGAGTCCAACAATCTCTTGCATGTACAAGAATCCCAATATCTCTACTAAAATCTGATATTGAATGTCTAGGAATTGGTAAACTTTTTGAGTTGGTCTACGATCACCCAAATGGAATCATGTCCCCAGGATGTACATGGAAACCCTACCATCAAGTCCATGGATATACCATTCTACTTCCACTCTGACACCTCAAGGTTTTGAGCTAAACCTATTTGAAATTGGTGATCTTCCTTCACTTTTTGAGTGTTAAGGCATTGAAAGACAAATTCTACAACAAAACTCTTTACCCTAACCTTAAAAAATAATTTTAGATGTCTTTTTATTGTTCTTCCACACCTGGTTGTTCCGTTAATGGGGATTTATGAAACCCTCTCATCATATCCTCCCATAACATCACTAGAACCATCGTCCATCATGTTAAATGGATAATGTGCTCGAAACCTTTAGAAAATTCATCATGAGTGTATCTGGTGGATATCTGAGTATGTATGGTCTCATAGCTGATATCTCCACACTAATAAATACTTAACATGATGTAAAAGTGGTGGAGAAATAACCATTGAAAAAAAATCACAATCATTGTCTACTAAGGAAAACTAAAATAAGGATAACTAGTCTGTTGCATCGGCCTACAACTCAGAACAAGATCTTCTACTGAAAGTTTCTTCCACCACATTCCTCTACCAAGTAGTATAGAAAATTTCTAATTCATAGTCCTAAAGGAACTCTACCCATTGGCTCTATCTCAAATTAAGATTCTTCTGAGAGAAGATATAATTGAGAATCGGTCATAGTAGATAATAAACCACTCACCCATATGGTATTGTCACCACATCTTCAGGGAAAATACTACCACTTCTATCTAAAGATCATGGGTCATGTAGTTATTCTCATGCAGTGTCAACTACCTAGACCCATAGGTAATACTTCCTTACTCTACATCAAGACACAACCAAATCGGATCCCTATGGAATCACAGAACACTATAAACTGTACACCCTCCTCCACCAATCTCATGTTTGGGGATATCATAAACCTCTACCTAAACTCCTAAAACACTTTTGTTACCATTCTTTCCATATAAAATACTTCCCATTTTTGTTCAATGTTATGAAGGGTGTTGCCACTAGGGAGAAATTTGGTAACAACCTTGGATAGTACACTGTAAATCTAAGGAAACTCCTCACATCGATAGCACTCTATGGTGGATCCCAAGCTTGCACTACCTCAACCTTCACTGAGTCTACTTTCACTCCTGCCTCTGAGATAATTTTTCCTAGGAAGTGGACCCCTTGAATCCAAAACTGACACTTCAAGAGCATTGCATAAATCTAGTGCTCTTAGAGTGTGTCTAAGACAATTCTTAAGTGTCCCGTGTGCTCCTCCTAAGACATTGAGTACACTATGATATCATTAATAAATATGGCCACAAACTTGTCTCAGAGAGGATGAAAGATCAAGTTCATGAGTCTCATTAATATTGTTAGGGAATGTTTCATTTCAAAAGGCATCTCCAAGTACTCATAGTGACCGTAGTGACATCATAATTTCATTCTCAATATATCCTCATCTCATACTCGTAGTTGTTGATAGCCTAATATGAGGAAAATCATAAAGAACTATCATGACACTCTCAAATGACTGAAGAGGTCATTAGTCCTCGGTAGTGGATACTTATTATTCCAGGTTACTGGGTTCAAGCACTAGTAATTCCCACATAACATTGTTATCATGTTTGAATTCATACTGAGAAACACTAGGCTTCTCATGGGGAAACACTGGTTCTCACAAATCATTTCCCTTTCAAGTACTCAAACTGTGCCCTCATCTCATGAAGCTCTACGAGATCCATATGACATGATAGCGTATATATTAGGGTTTTCCCAAGGTTAAATTTAATGCATATTTCTAGATCTCATTGGGGAGGTAAGCCTAATAGTTTATAAGGAAGGATTTCTTCATACTCTGCCACCACTATAGGGAACTATTATCACATATCATTAACTTCTCCAGGAGTCATGTTATCAAAATTGTGAGTAATTGTCTACACTATCTTATGTCTGAGTCTGCCCTACTCTTCCAATATTTCATTTTCACCCAAAAATAAAAACATCATCTCATCACTACGAACACACCACATTCTCCACCTTAAATAGTAAATATGTATATGAATTATGGATGTCTGATCCATGCCTAATATGATTTCATATGGCCTCATCACTACTATATAGATATCTCATATAAATATCTTTCCCAAAAGTGTCAACATGCTCAATCGATAGAAGTGTGCAATCATTGAGTCACATCTTATCAAAGTCTCTAAGAAAAAGGTTTGAGCTAAAGTCTCAACTAGAATCTCTAAGTCTTGGAACATATAAGTGGAATGAAAGGACTGACTAGAACCTGGTTCTATCAGTACAACATCTATGGTAGAAAATACATAGATCATACCTTGTATCATCCATGGAAACTCAGGGTCATAAGCTTCCATGTTATGCATCTTTCCTCTTCCTGGGCCACTAGCCTCCTGAGCGTAGAAAAGAACACCTAGGGGAAATAGAGGCAAGAGGTCAAACTTTCGACCACCTACTTCATCTCTACCAGACCCTCTTCCACATCCTCCACCCAGTGAAATTACCTGCTCGTACTAATGTCTCTACATAAAAGGTCCCTTGACTCCCTCATGACAAGTTTAATGATGTTTCGGAAAATCCCATGAAAGATGTCAGCAACCATAATAGGATAAATACTTCCTCTCCCTCAGCTGACTCAATCCATTCTAAGATCCATGCACTATTAATCCTCTATCTTAGCGTCATCTTCTACGGCATTTGAAACACCTAGATTTCTAGGACAATTTTCATCTACCTGCTACCAAGGTCTCAACTCTTGGGTTCCCACTAATAGAACCCACTATCAGTTGCTTCTCTTTAATAAATCTCTACACCACTAAGGCCAAATCCAGCCCTCCATAATAAGTGGGAATGAAAAGAGATATCACTAAATCCAAAATGGTTTAGTGTATTCACAATTCTAAGATCTGTTCTATGAAGAAAGGATCCTACACCATATCCATTGAGTACCATGAAAGATTATTGATCCTATTTCAATACACCTCCATAGTCATATTGACATATTATAGATGTATAATATCTTGTATAAATACTAATCGCAATGTGAATGAATAAAAATCCTACCAGAAGAGATTCTCTAATTATCGCCAGGAGATAGTTATCTCATCATGTGAAAATGCCACCAGACTCCACCAACATCCAACAGAGCCCTAATGAGGACTCAATGTGAGGACTTCCATTTGATTTGTAGGTATCCCCAAAAGGTGGAAAACCCAGGTAACAATGTCTATCCAGTCATCACCCACCTAGGGGTCTACATTTTCCTGAAACCTAGAAGGTCTCTGCCTATTGAACTCATGAAGCACACTCGACCAATGTGCATCCTCATCCTGCACTAAAAGTGATAACTTATACTCAATGGGCGGGGGTATATCTGGTAAACCACCCAGAGGTACTATCTTTAGTATATTTCTTTATATTAAATCCTCATCAATAATCTTCATGATCTGGCAGTGGAATCCTAGAACATTTTCTTCACCAAGGCATACTGAAATAATAATATGTACCATAGTCAAGATAGTATATCAGGGAAGAAAATTCAAGAAGTACATGGAAACAAAAACTCATTCTTGTATGATGTGTGTACCAATTTATCCCCTACAACCAATTTCTGCATTTACCAAGTTAAAATTCCAGTGATCAATGTCCAGGTGTATGGATACGTCATTCTTTGTAACATTATTTGATTCCCTGGCCTGAAATACAAACTCAATACACTTAACATTGTTCCCATAAAACCCAAACCAATATCTCATATCGGGTCCTAAGGTAGAACTTAATCTTCTGACACCACTCTTTCATGCCCTGACCCATCAGGGCATGAGCGGCAACTACCCCAAGCCTGCCTCTAATAGGCTAGGGGTAGGTGACCAATGTTCGGTAGGCATATCACACATATAGTCGAAATATATATTACCAATTTCATTTCACTTTTCCATAATATTTTTTATTTAGATAGAAGATACACATAATAGAAATTTTACATTATTGTATCAAAAAAATAAGTAAATTCTAAATCATAGTGTCCAATAACCTTAAGATGATTGGGTATTTTATTAGTAAGAATGTGATCCTTTATTCCTTGTAAATATTGTAAACAATTCATTGAATATATCTAATGATTTAGTTTAGGATTACTTTGGTATGTTCCCAATATACCAAATCCAAAAGCTAATATCTAGCCTTATACATGTTTGTGAATATATCAATATTCCAACAATAGATTCATAAGTAATTCCTTCCATATTATTTCATTTCAAATAATTTTTGGGACATTGATTCAGATTAAATTTATCTCTTTCCTAATTTGGAACCGGTGATGCTAAACATTTTTCTATCCTAAAACAATATAAAATTTTCTTAATGTATGATTCTTAGATAATCTAAAATACCCTTGAGTTATATTATGTTATATTTCTATTCCAATCACAAAATTGTATGCTCCCATGTTTGTCATTTCAAAATTATTTGAGGGTAATTTCTTGGTCACACATAATAAATGAATATCATTTATTGGAAGAAAAATGTCGTTAACATAGAAAATTAGGTATGTAAATTTAAACCAACTAATGTTATACTATATACACCAATTAATTATTTTTTCCTTAAATTCAAAAGATACAATGGTATCATTAAAAACAATATACCATTGTTGAGAAACTTGTTTAAGTCCATATATTGACTTCTTTAATTTATATACCATGTGTTCATTTCGTTTAACGGAAACCCTCATTGGTAAATCCATGTTTACATCTTCTTCAATGATTCTATTTATAAGGGTTATTTTAACATCCATTTAATGTGACTCTAAACAATATTAGGCTACCAATGTAATAATAATTCTAAAATAATATTTCTTAGAAACCAGTAATAAGGTTTTATTATAAACTATATCATCCTTTTTGGTGTATCCCTTAGCAACAAGTCTTACATTTTAATATTAAAGGTTTCCATGAGAGTCACATTTGGTTTTAAAGACCCATTTATATCCAACACTCTTACATACTTTAAGAGATTCCAAGAGTCCCCATAATTTATTTTGTTCCATGGAATCCAACTCATATTTCATGGTATCTAACCATTTATCAGAATTATTATAATTATTGTGTTGAGAATATGAAACTGGATTATTATAAATACTGGGAAAAATTTCTATCTCATGTAGATATGCCACATAATCATTAAAAATAATAGACCTTATTTCCGTCAGGATCCAATATTTTTAGTGGTTCATTAATCATTTCATCATTATGAATTTGGGAAACATTATATTTTTGTTCCCCATGATTATTTTATGATGAAATAAATTGAGGAAGAACAACATGTGAAGTTGGATTATAAGAAAATAGAACTTTAATTATAACTTTTTTAATTTCCACATTTTTTTAAACTTCACTCCCACCAGATTCACCGTTCTCAATAAATCTAGCATATTATATTTCAAAAATTCTCATACTATGGTTCGTGAAATAAAATATATTGCCCTTTAATTTTTCTGGACAACCAATGAAATATCCACTGATTATTATTTCATAAATTTTTTGTAGTGGATTATATGCACTTATTTTTTCCTGACAACCCCATACATGCTAGTGAATCAAACTAGGTTTCCTACCAATTAAATGTTCAGAAGGAGTCTTTAGAACTACATTACTAGAGACCATATTCAATAAATACTGGTAGTTTTTAAAATCATACATCCACAATGATAAGGGTAAATATGAATTACTTAACATGATCCTAATCATTTCAGTTAATGTTCTATTATGACTTTTTTCTACACTATTTGTTATGTTGTACCAAACATAGTGTATTGTGCACATATTACTTAACATTCTGGGAAATTTTCAAATTATCAAAGTTTTTTTACACTTTCATCAAATATTTCATAATATTCACCACCACTATCAGACCATATAACCATTACCTTTATATCTAATTACCCCTCAACTTCATTTACATAAATTTTCAATACATTTAATGCTTAATATTTATCTTATTTTAAATATACATATCCATAATGTGAAAAATAATCAAGAAAAGTGATAAAATATTTTTATTTACCAAGATAATTAACATCAAAAAGTACACATATATTGGTATATATGATCATATGGAGTTGATCAATTATTTTGGCATGTTTATTTGTGTTTTTTTTCATTTTCCTTAAATTTAATCCACAAAAATGTATAGGTTAGTAAAATATAATTTATTTATGATTCCAATCATAATTAATCTAACCACTATTTCTTCATAAATATGAAAAAAAAGTTTATTCCACAAATAATTAGAATTTTTATTTACTAAACCATGTTTAGTACCAAAATTATGGTGCAAGGTCATAAACATTTTAGCACACAAATTATCATTATTTAGTTTATTTAAACCATCATATAATAAAACAAATAAAATCATGTATTTTGATTAAACAAACTAAAATGTCCTTTCCTAAAATTAAAAGAATATCCAATAGAAATATGTTTTGATAATAAAAAAATCCTAGATATACTAGGTATATAAAAGGTCTCACATAAATCCATTTTATATCCACTATCAAGGATGAAATGGTATGGCTTGACTACTTCCACTATAACCTTCACTCTATACCCCATTAAAATGAACTTTTCAGTTGGGATTGTGATTTGGGTTAAGTGAATCCCTATATAAACCACCATGTATTTTTTAGGAGTGCATCTAAGTTTGATTCATATAATGCATAAGAATTTTACATACCTTTATTTTTAATAAAAGCATTTCTATTCTGGAAATCCTTTTTGAAATGACCAACATTCTTATAAAAATGCAATTTATCTTTATTTTTGGTCTTCATGTTCTTTTTAGAAATCTTGTTAACTTTCAATGTCCCCTTTCTCTTTGCATGATACATTACACCACGTTTATTTCTTCCTTCATGATTCACATAATGGATGGAGTGGATTTTTTGACGCTTTAATCATGTTTTCTCTAGAACTAGAATAATGTGTAATCCATGCACATTCCATTTATCATTAATGGTTTTGTAGTTCATTCAGAGTGGTCCATCCTCAGACGGTGATGAGTTCAGGAAAAATTGTACCAGGAAACTTTCACTCACTTCCATTCCTAATTATTTAAGTCGTGTTGTAATATTTCTCATTTCAATGACTTACTTATGCATATCATTAGAACTATCAAATATAATAGTGTTCAATGTACTCATTAGGGTACTCATAAGATTTTTAGTAGTTTGAGATCAGTCCCCCAAAATTTTCATAAATTCTTTACCTCGTTCATTTTTATGGAGACAAATCTTGGTGTTCCTTTCTATTATCATTAGTATAAACATCATCCTTAACTTGTTTTATCTTTCACATGTTGCATCAAAAATTATATCATCATTTTTTTTGTCATCCGTAAGAGTATCAACTTTCTATACTCTGATTGCTAAATCAAGATCCAATTCACTATGGTGAAAATGGATTTTCTCACTCTAATTAGAGAATGTAGTCTATTAAAGAGTGGAATAATTGATCCATGTGGTTGAAATGATGTTGGAAATCGAAATATAATAAATACATGCTTAAAATTAATGATTTGAAATAATAAATTGATATAGAAAAAATATTTAACAAAAAAAAATTATTACTGTTCTCCATGGGGTGATACACCAATACACAATCATAATTGATAACTTTATTTGGAAATAATATATGTGTATATTTGGTTTATTTATTATCTTTGGATATGAAAATAATTCTCATAATAAATATATATCATAAAAAATTATATTTATATATTATAAGAATATGAAAATTGTCTTCGGATAACTAATAAATATCACATAACAATGAATTTAAATTACATACAAAATATTATCATATTATCATATTTATGAGAAATAAATATATATAATTTTTACCTAATTTTAAGTTAATGATTTGACCACTTTGTTGAATAAAAAATCTCATGTGATAATGTTTCAAATACAAAACATTATAACATAACATAATTATAAATGAAAATAAATTTTAATAAAAATACAACCAAATATTATTTAATATATTTAATTTTTTTATAAAATTAAAAATTATAATAATTATTATAAATAATTATAATTATTTATTTAATTATAAAATTAACAAAATCTATCATAATGTCTTATACTGTATATGGAAAAAATCAAAACAACAATCATTATTTATGGATTCTATAAAGGATTTTTAAATCCATAATCCACTTTAAAAAATTTCATGGGGTTTGAAAGCCCATGAAAAATAGTGTTTTATTCATTAATAATTATTAAAAAACTGAAATAATGCAAAAAAAAGTAATAAAACATAAGTAGAAAAGCTATTTAGTGAATGTGGGGCCACCATATTTTTTTCAAAAATTATAGAAAATTTAAATTTAAGATCCTTTATGTTATCAAATAATAATAATATGTGCAATCATATATTTTTTATATTTAAAAATATTTTCTATTAACTGTAATAATTTTAGGTAATGAGCATGATTATTTTTTCAAGGTAAGGAGGAAAATATCATGTATGTAATCTTTTCATTTATTATTTTAATTTAATTTAAAACATAAAAACATTCATGATAATTAAAACCAAACGTGAATAACTATAGAAAAATTTTATTTCTCTATGTCTCTCTGATACCATATGAAATATTATTCTTCTTTATTTTAGGATCTTTATAATATTCATTTATCACATACATAAATATCATTAAAAATATAATACATAGATTGATTTATTGAATCTTCTTGTTTTGAATCTCATAGTTTTTTCAATTAAAAGGATTTATTTCCTTTAACAATGTTTACTTCTGTACAATTTTGATGGAGTGTGTCAGAATTATAATTGAGTCATTATTGGAAAAGTCATAAACCTTTAAATATGGATTAAATAGTTTTCATGGATAGTTATTTAATTTATTTTCAATGTTCATCAATTTTAAAAAATTAAACTTCATTATTTAATTATAATATCTATTTACTTGAGTAATTCTAACTCTAATAACCATTAATGAAGATGACGCACTTCTTGAATTCACTAACATACCATAAAAATGTCCCCGTAGGGAGCAGTACCAATCTACACTACCAGTCCATACTAATGACCACAATATTATGATTCAAGGGACTGTGCATATGTAAATATATTGAAGTGGATATACATGATGAACCTTTATTAAGAAATTGAGCTTGAAGAACTGATTAATGGGAGTTTTTAAGTGGCTTTTAATTTTTTTCTTTACAAAATGGGATGGGGTTTCCCAAATTTTAGAATATGGGCTCAGAGAAGCATGATCCTCATTATGCTTCATTGTTTCAAGAGTGAAGTGTGAATGGGGTTTACACTTCTCCCTCAGCTGCCAAGGAAGCATGAACCCCATTCACGCCTCATTCATGGGCTTTAAAAAGGAGTCCTGAATGGGGTTCAGGCCTCCTGGATTCCCATTTATATAAAATAAGGTGCTTCCCCCCTCAATTTTCTATTCCTCTCTTCTACATTTTTTGTTGTCAATCCCTGTTGGAATTATATTTCAATATATATTTTCTATTTTTAAGAAGGTAAAATTTTTATTTAAACATTTTAACTGTCTAATAGTATTTATTTATTTATTTTGTATTATTTATTTATTTTGTATTATTTATTTAATTAATATTTATAGATGTATACATTATTTTCCTTTGTGTGATTTAATTTTTGAATGAGTTATTGTTTTTTATGATATAATTTAAATTTAATGTTTCAGATATTTAATTATGGTCTTTATATAATTGAAATGTTATGTTTAAAATATAATATATATTTAGGGAAATAATATTATTTTAAAAAATGTATATATTTGTAATTTAAATGGTTATTAATTTAGATTTTAACAGATATATATTAATATATATTATATTATATTTAAAGTAAAATAAATGTAAATTATAATATTCCACACACATAGGTAATAAGCTAAGGATTTTATTAAAAAAAATAGGTTAAAAAAATATACAATTTATATTAAGTACCATAATTAAATTTATTAAAAAATATATATATAATATTATTTTCTTTAATATTATAAATTTTTCTTACTGTAAATAATTTTTTTAAATTATATTATTTATAAATAATTATTCTTTCAAGTAATAAAGTATAAAATAAAATTACATTAATTTTGGAAAGTATAAATATGGTAAAAGTATATATAATACATATGTAATTTTATAAAATTGAAAATAACATAATATTAAAGAATTTTAAAGGTTATTTTTTAAGTGTATATTATATTACTTTTATTTACTATAAATAATAATTTTATATTATATTAAGTATAAATAATTATTATTCCATGTAAAAAAGTTTAAAGTATAATTACCTAAATTTTGGGAAGTGTAAGTATGAAAAAAAACATTATATTTACATATGAAATTTTATAAAATTAAAAATAACTTATGTTTATGATATTCTAAAGGTTATTATGCAAATATAAATTATATTAAATATAAATAATTACTACTACAATTATTAAATTATAAAATATAATTACTTAAATTTTGGAATGTATAATAATGAAATAAATATTATATATACCAATACAATTTTATAAAAATTAAAATAACATATGTTTGCATTATTTTAATAGTTATTATGTATTTCTAAATTATATTAATTTTATTAATTAAATTTAATGAAATTTTTTATTAATAATATTTAATTTACTTACCTATAAATTAATCTTACTTATATTTATAAAATTATAGTTTATAAAAGTATATGTAATTAGATTTTAAAATATTAATAAATAAAGTGGAATATTTTTAAATTTATATATATAATTGTTATATTATTTAAATATATTAATATGTATATATTATTGTATATTATATCAAAAGTAAAAAAAATTAAATTATAATATTCGATGCACATAGGTAAATAAAGTGAGTCTACCTAAATATATATATACATACATATATTGAAAAGTTTAAATTTTAGAAAGTAGATGTAGATATTTATTATATATAAGATATAGTTATAGGTAATGTAATATACTATGTATGACATAATAAGTACACCAAAAAAATGTTAAGGGTATTGTGTGATGACATATTATGAGATGTCCAAAAAATCCATAATTGAAATTTCAAGTCTTTTATTGTGTATATGGTTACATAATTTGTAATAATTTCATTTTATTTTCATTGATGATGACCTGAGGTTCATCCCTCTCTATGTATATAAGGACATGTCTGCCAGCCTAAAAGAATGTTCTGTATTTTAAACCTCCAAACCCCCTCACTTGTTTGTGAGTAACGTTTTAAAAAAAAGAGTTCGACAAGAGGCATCTGAAAATATGTGTTTTACAATAGTCATTTCAATTTAAAAGGACACTGATGGTTGCTGAAATATGTGATAATATAGACTCCAAGAATTTACCATGAGTTTTTGGTTATATTATCAAATAATGATAAAATAATCCATAGAATGATTCTCAAGGTCTTATCATAATTATTTATTCATAAGTAATTAAAATATATGAAACATATGTTGATGTGGTAAATTGTATATAACACTTTATAAAATATTCATTGTTAATCACATCACTATAAATATACTTCAACAGTGAGGTTATTTATATAAACCATGGTTTTAGTAATAGTTTCTCACATGTAACAGTGGAAAATATTTGTTAAAATATGAATATAAATATATGTATATATATATATATATATTATTTATGAAATATAGTTATAATTAAAGTTACACAATTTAGAATATAATAAATATTCCAAAAAAATATGTTACCAATCGAGAATGTTGACTAATCTTGATATGAACATCAAATGTATGATTGAAATTTCTTGTTGTATTTTTTGTATCTGATTATTTAATTTTTAATTATTCAATGATCATGATACGAATAATGAAAGTATTATTGAAATTTCATGTAATGTTTTTTTAGTTATATAATTTTTAATAATTTCATTTTCTTTTCCTCATTGATGGCATGTGTGTCATTCCTCTCTCTGTGTTTGTTCGGATCCGCATGTCTTCTTAAAAAATATTATGCATCTCAAACCCCTAAACCCCCTCATTTTTATACAAGTTTCATTGTAATAAAATTGAATTTGAAAATAAGTGTTGTTGTTTGAATCTGGATTATTACACCATGTTTGAGAAGATACTGATGGTTGTTGATATCTGAACTAATAGAGGCACTAAGTTCCCCCTATGTTTTGTTTGGTTTATCATATAATGAAAAATAAATCGATACAAAAAATATCAAGATCAAGTTGATTATTTTATCATAACCACATTAATATTATTAAAAATTTCATGATGTAGTATATAATATATTATTAATTCTTTTTTTTTAGGTAATCCTGTCTGTGTAAA
This sequence comes from Viscum album, assembly GCA_963277665.1. Lineage (NCBI taxonomy): Eukaryota > Viridiplantae > Streptophyta > Magnoliopsida > Santalales > Viscaceae > Viscum > Viscum album. The sequence goes on along the minus strand of OY728141.1, from coordinate 1,415,414,453 downwards.
TATATTGCAATGATGGTGTAATTAAACTTAGCATGGTTTTAGATATATTTTTCCACCTGAAAGAGTGTAAAATCTTCATGATTGTTTGACATTAGATGATGTTTTCAAGAAGATTCATAGTTTCTTAAAATAAGGGGCTGATCAATCCATTACTTCAATTACATATCGACATCTTCAATATCCTAAATGATTGTACCATAGTGAGTATCCTCTGGTCTATCAGGATGATTGGATGGATACATCATTTTTATTTAGGAAGAAAGGTAGTAATGGTCTAATGTATTTATATGTGGTGATTTGTGATATTGATGTTGTTAGACCTTCTATTAAAAATCATGCTTTGTGACCTCTATAGAAGTCAATATGTCACAACAATATCATACATTGTCTTGTCATGTGAATCCTATAAGATAAAAAATTGTAAAGATGATGATCCACATTTGGAAGAAAATGTAGGGGCATACCTATGTGTAATCTTGATATACTAAATGAATGTTTATCAGATAAGGAAGTGCCATGTGAGGAATCATGTGATAATGTGGGTGAGGGGGATGTGGGGAATGAACCTTCTGAGGTTCCTCAGGTATATAGGCATCCACCATGTAGTGGTAATCATCCAAAACTTTTGAAATCCTTGGTTAAAGGAATTTCATGTGCACAACATTTTGATTGGTATGTCATTACATGAGATACTAAATTTCCTGGAATTATAGGGAATAGATTTTCATCAACTGATAACACTATCTATGTTCGGTACAAGTTTCAAAGTAATTTTTCCTTAAAAAATGTTATGAAACAATACCGTATAGGGCAGAATTTTTCATTTGTTGATGATGAGTTAAATAATGAAAAATATATCATTTGATACGAAAAAAATGGGCCCAAATGTAAATTCTAATTGAGAGAAATATATGATAAAACTTTTTATTGTTGGAAGATAACCTAATTAGAAGGCTTACATACTTTTGTATGTCCAATATTGTCATGAGATCACTATTCAGTTGATTCATAGTTTATATAAGCTTTTATTTTAGAGATTATATGAACGTGTTAGGATGTTCATGTGTTCCCTGTTCACTAATGAATTCAATTTTTTCTAATTTTATGATATCCTATGGAAAAGCTCAGAATGAAAAACAAAAGGCAATTCTAAAAGTCTATGGTGATTGGGATAAATCATAAGAAATGTTTATACATCTTATAGAATTATTATCTCCCAATATTTAGATTATTTATCCTTGGAACACTGATGAGTTTGTATCCCCTAATCACTGAGTTTATCAATAAAATGTTATGTTCATTAGGATGTTTTGGGAATTCCATCCATATATCACTACTTTATCCTATTTTAAATAATTCATTCAAGTTGATGGAAATTTTATTTATGGAAATTATATAGTTGTTCTACTAATTTCTACCACATATGATGGTAAGCATGCTCCTATAACGCTTGCATCCACTTTTTTTGAATGGGATAATTTTGAATCCTAAAGTTGGATTATTTCATGTATACGCATTCATGACACAAAAAACTAGGGAGTTTGTCTAAAATTCGATATCCATCGAGGGATTATCTTGGCTATTAATAGTGACGGTTTTCATGGAGAGAACCTAATGTTTATCATTTATATTTCATTAGACATATTTCAAGTAATGTGCATAATAATTTTAGAGATGAGGCAATAAATAAGGTGATTATGATGTTTGGAATTTTTTTCTAAACTTAATTTTTCTTGAATAAAAATTTAATATCCATTTAAATATATTATTCTCTTATAGTTTTAGTATACATTCCATAGAAGAATGTTTTGATCAACATCTTGAGGAAATTCAAAAATCTAATCAAGATGTGTATGATTATATGATATATATTTCAAAGGATAAATGTCCATTAGCATATAATGGTGGAAAGAGATATGGACATATGACCACTAATATTGTGTAGTGCATAAATGGGGTATTCAAGGGTGTGCACAAACTATTGATCATAGGGTTAGTGAAATAGAAATATTATAGATGTGTGAAGTACTTTGTTCAATAGTCAAAATAGGCATATTATAGGTTGAAATGGAATATTTTTACTCATTATTTCCAAATTACCATTGATCAGATACTACATGGTGCATGAGTACTGAATTTTATAACATTTGAATGGGTACAGAGCTGATTTCAATAAGAGATTTCCACTACCAGTTTATAGGAATTAGTGGTTGAGTGCTGGCGGTCATGTTGGATAATAGGTACTATGATTGCAGTAACTTCCAAGTATTGAGATATCTCTATGCACATGTTTTTACAGCTTGTGTATCAATAAACATATCATGGGATGCCTATTTTTACATTGGGTATCACATGAGCACTCTGGTTAACAATTATATTGAACCTTGGATGTATGTTGGTGACTTTCATTTTATCACCTTTTCTTTTGATCATTCGACTTTCATGCCTGATAATTCAATGTGTAATATTTTGGTTTTTTTATTTTTTATTTTTTTCATTTATTTTGTTTTTCAATTTTTGGTGTCATGTTACTAAGTTTCACTCCTATGGAAAACCAAATTCTACTCAAACCAGAAATGAGAGGGATTGGACTCGGCAATGGGGAGGGGATCCACAATACCACATTTTTTATACAGAATGGAATACTTGTAAAATATGTTCCCATGTTTTAGGACAGAGATCTACTTCCCATCATCTATTATCTTGTCTTTGTTTTTTATAATAAATTTGGGTATTTTTTTCATATATAGACGTTTCATTAATGAATACTTTTATTTCTAACATGGTCCATTTATAACATATTTGAACTCTTGTTTTTTCATTTCTGGATTCAATTAGATATAATTTTTTTGATGCAATAACTATTAAAAAATAAAAAAAAATTGAATAAAAATAGTTTCTTCCTCTCAAGGAATTGTCTTCAAATTTGTCCTTTAATTCACATGGTCAATTTAATATACCATGTATCCAATGTTCTATTCAGGATTTTCATTATAGATTATTTACATGAAAATATTTAGAAATAAATTAAAAAATATTTAATATTATTAAGACAATAAATTGGTAGAATAAACCAACAACATGGGTCACATATATTTTTTGACCACTTTTATCATCATACTGAAAAATTATACATACTAATTGACAACCTCATTTTTCTTTTAATGGATTTTTTTATGGTTTAAATTTTTTCTTGATTTAACAATAAAAAGGTAAATATGATATCATGTTTATAGATGGTGGTTCCTCTATTGATCACAATATAGGGTAGGCATGTTTCATGGCTAGTTTTATAGGGACATGCAGCACCTACTTTGAGTGTATAGAGATCTCATAATTTCAATCATGTTTCACCACATCCTGTTATCATATCTAATCTTTGACATGTTTGGTTATACGACGTAGCGATGTGCTACTTCACATTTTTTTTATCAATATCTAATCATTTCACTCATAGAGAGGTGGGGTCAAGAAACACTCGCATTACATTTTACAGAAGGGTTGTGACTATTACACTCCATGATGTGCCCATTATGTAGGGACTCCCCATAAACGGTGCTATTGTGATAGGCCAAGTCAGTGCATATTGGATTGAGTTGGTCCATATATTATTGGGAATTGAGGTCCAAAATGATGGCATGTACAACATAGGCAGTAGATTATTCATGTCCTTGATAGTGTAGAACTACTATCATCTACTTGATGATGCCAATGAGATCATTGGGCTGCCATTTTTAAATGCATACATTTTGAGTCTAATTGGTGTCACGATATTCATTGATAATTCGATTACATTTTTAAATTTTATGTATTTACCTTTATTGGAGGAATTGTACCGCACATGCCTGTATAGCTGGGTCCATGCATGTATCGCATATAAAAATGGGTAACTATGCATTTCATGTAGCATCGATAATATATAGATCACATGATGTTGTATTCTTATATAGATGTGGATATGGGAGTACATCCCTCGCTTAACTCTGAATACATGTGTGTTATTTTCTGTTGATAATATAGAAGAGTTGATGCGTGGATGATAGTATTTTATTCCTCCCTTATAATTTAAAAATAAAATTTATAAATTTCTATTTTGAAATATAACTATGATAATGATATCTATCGGTGGATTCAGGCACATCGACATTCATATACAACCAGATAGAATGTCTATTCATATAGACTTATGTTGGATAGTATTCGACAAGATGATGTAAGTGGTTACTATTTAAATAGTAAAATTGTTATTTTTTAATACACATGTCTTAATTTATTAATTGATTATTCATTTTTTATGATTTCATGGATTTTATATAATGAGGATATCATCCAGATTCTCCCACCATATTTCATAATGATCCTTGATATCAGCTCTTGCATCGTTCCTCTGATTCATTTTCATATTGTTGAGTGGAATCATATTGACAGGGTTATGAGGAAGTTAGGATTATATCAGCCCATTCAAACACCACCCAATCAGTTACCTTAAATTTATTCTCTGAAGATATTAGGGAAGAGAAACTGTGACTATAGTAGATAGCATGAAAGTTATATTGAGATATGGGATAGATGACACGAGTCCTGATTATGAGGGGGTACAGTATGTAATGACCCAAAATTTTTAAAATGATATTTTTTTCTTGAATAAATCGATGTTTTATATAATATTATAATAAACTAAATATAAACCAACAATATTTTATCTCTTTAGTAATGATAATTACATTGTTTTGATATGAAACCATTTAAAATTTCATAAATTACAACTAGATAAAAAATATATAATAGAATAGCTAAAATGGGAAAATAAGGTTCACCCTAATCTACTACAAACATTGATCACACTATATATGATATAGAAATAAAAATAAATGTTAGTAAACCAATGAATATCTTATGAAATAAAAATATACCTTTAAGTGAAATTATAGTGAATTTTGAGTGAAAGAATAAAGTAGTATCTATACAGAATAAATGGAATTGTGACTATTGGGATTCAACCAATATATAAGGGTTTTTCAATATGACTATTGGAAATTATACCCTTGGTTGATAATTTTATCATTATAATTAGTGGTTATAAGTATTAATGACATGGTGTAATTTATACAAAAAATAAAATCGATGGCCTCAACCAGTAGAGTCGTGTCATTTGAAGCCCATTTGTCTGAACTTTGGAGGGAGGTATCATTAATAGGATTTACCATTTACCAAGTCCAAGTTGTTATTTAAAAATTGAAACTTGAATGAATTTTTTTATGGGAGAATTTCATGTTAGTGGATATTACCACTCGGTCAGTGTTAGCTGAGGCACCGCAAGAAACTACCACCATCAAACATCTTAACCTTATAGAATATACAAGTTTAATAACAGTTTATGCATCCATACCATAGTTTAAATTCCATTTTATAAATAAAATTTTTACTCTATAAAATCCTCTTAAGAATATTTTTTCTTAATAAAATATATGTTTAATAGATATAAATTTGATAATTTAATTTTTGGAGGCAAATAAAACATAATTATATTTTTTTTATTGTATATTAAATTATTATAATAATCCAAGGTATTATGAATACTATTTATTTTAATAGCCTTTTAAAAATATTTATTTAAATAATATATGATAAAATAATTTTATAATGGCCTTGATAATTTTTTATTATTGTCAGAAATTTGATTGTCTCTTAGAAAATATTATTTTTAAATAAATAAGGATTTATATATTTAAAAGTAAAAAATCTATAATTTAGATAATTTTTATGATAAAATAAATTCCATTTTTTAAATCATCACATTGAAACTAGTTTGTGTTGAATTTATGAGAATTTTCTAAAATACATTGTTTTTGTGAATAGTAAAAAACACAATTTTAGGTTTTTAATATATTTTAGGAAGTCATATTTATGTAAAAATGATTTAATATTTAATTTAACACAATCCATGACCTAAATCATGTTATTTTATTAATATTATTTATTTTAATAGATTTAATCAAATTTTAAAACTATAGGAGACATTCCAAAGTCTAAAAAGGGAAGTTTAATTTTTAAAAACATTACTTTATAGAATCATCACTTTTTCATGAAAAAAGAATTATTTTAAATTTAAGTTCAGTAAGAGAGGATTAAAATAAACTAAAATGTGATTCAAATTTTTAGTACCATGAGAGAAAACCATTGGTAATTCAATGGTTTTTTATTTTCTTCAACCCAGATTTCCAAGGCATGTATTTGGAAATTATTTAAAAAATCATCCACTTTTGCTATAAATACCCACCGATTTAATAATATACTTTAACTCTCAATCCATAATCCATGAATTTATATTTATTTTACCTCCCAAAGAGTCCCCCACAATGTTTTCTTAGTCCCCCATGGTTCCATCCTCATGTTTTAGGAACAACTCTTCATGGTAAGGGAAATCTCCACTTCTCTTTACCATTTATGAGTCCTTTTGTGGTATGTCATCCAATTTCCAATATTTTTATCACTTTATATTATCCCATTACTATAGTTATTTTCTTTTATCTATTTTATACCATTTACACCATAATTTTACTATTTTCTAAAATCATTTTTTATACCCGTCATTTTTTCGAATTCTCTTCTCAAATTCTATACTTTTACAAAAGAAATTATATTTTCCATTTTATTTGAATACACAAACCTATTTAATTTTTAATTTTAATTCAAATAGACATAAAAATTAATTTTTGATTCAATTATTTACATATATGAAACTCACATTTCCTTTTATGGGTTAAAAATGATGTTACGATCAAGTCTTTAAGATATTGTGTATGTCAAGATTTTTCATAAGAAAATAATTCTTTATTCTCCATGGGTTATTAATGAAATATCTTATTTTTATATTTTTGAATCGAATGAAATTAATACATATGAGGGGTGAACCTTGATATCACTCTATTTCGTTGTGTAAATAATTTAATCTCTAGATATGAAATGTTTTATGATATCTTGGTGAATAACCTTTGTAATGTTTGTTTATGACACCTTGGTGATAAACTTTTGTGAATTTTCTTTAGAAAATGTCCCTCAACCAAAAGGTCAAGGAAATTATTCATAAAAGATAAGAAAGTTACAAGAGGATAAAATGTGTGATCTTATTACAATCAGCCTCATAAAAAGGGAGCAGGGCCGCAAGAAGGGTATCAAACAACTTAATAGTCTCACCAACTCCCATGTTCACATGACCAACCACAACCATGTTATACTCTCGATAAACATGTGTGATGAAGAAGATGAGGCTTGGAAGAGTCTTCATGCATTCCATCCACTTTTCTTCAATCCTCTGAGAGATATGAATTTCACTATTTATGATGTCCTGCACAATGGTAGAAGAGTCACTTTCTAACCAGATATTAGTACAACCCTTCATTTTAGCAAATTAGATAGAATGAATGATCCCAGGAATATTCACTATAAGGGAAAAAGTCACGCAACAAGAGCCATAGAGACATCCCTTAACAAAATCATCATGGGACCTAAAGACTACCCCACACCCCTAAGTCCCTAGGATCCCTTTAGAATCACCATCTGTATTCACATTTATCCAATGAGTGAAAGGAGGCATCCAAAACAACTCAATTTTACCTAAAGCAGGTCTTCTATTAACATGTACACCCAGATTTTTCAGAACCATAAAATTTTGTATACTATTGTTTCACACCCCCATAATAGAATCGCACATATCCCTTATTGTAGTAAAAACATTATTTGTGACTAGCTTCAAAACACATCCTTTCCCTGAGTGAAAAGCAGCATTGTAGTGCCCCCAAATGGCATGCAGATTTTTAGCTACAACTATATAGAGGAGATTCATAAAAACTAACCTAGATTTAACCCATGATAATGTTTTTTAGCTGGTTTTAGAATAATATTTTATTTTTTTATGCATTATCTACGTTATTTACAAGAAACTAAACTTCAAATGGTCCAATGTTTTGTACCATGTAATGAAAAGTTATTTTATAAAATGGTGGGATTTCATAGTTGGTATCAAAACATAGTTTATGTAGTTATTAAAATTAGGACTTTAAAACTTTTAGAAAAACCATACGGACAAGTATAAATATAGAAAAACATCATGGTATTTTGGTAAAGTATTAATTAAGTGTTTTAAGAGAGAATAAATATATGTCCAAGTAAGAACTAGTGGATGTGGCTCCGACAAAAATGTACCTAGGTGTGAAACCCAAATACATCTCTTTGAGATAAAATCAAATGGGAACTGGTGCATGATAATGGGTCTTTATTAACTTCTCAGTTGACACACACAGAGGACTTATTGGGTAAATTAAAATATTTTTATGAACCTTTATGAAGGATATATAAAAAATGTAATTATTATTAGTACAAATTAATAACATATTTATGATTTTTTTAGGACATAAAATCCCTTTATAATTATAAGATTCATAAAAATAAAATTTTTGTCACTAATGATTTATTATTTTATAAAAATGGAAGGAAATAGGAGGAACTGCGTAAATGATGAGTGGAACAAACAACGAATGGATGGTGTTTCGATGGAAGATGAATGGAAAATTACATGAGGATAATGAATCAATGAATTTTATTTAAGAACAAAAACATGAATAATGTTGATTGACTATATTCACCCTTAGGGGAATAACATTCGATTGAGCCCTCCATGAATCAAAAACTACTTTCTTTTAGTGGATCTATCGACCAATGGATTACTGAATAATGAATAAGCTCAATAGAGAAGATCATTTTTGTACTTTTTTGTTTGGGGAAAGAGAATGTCACCCTGGAAATATAACTCTTATAAGGAGAAGCTGATCAGTGGTGTCAAATGATAAAAAAACACAAAGCCATGAAGGGATACTAATTCTATTGAGTGGGAGGAGTTCAAGGGGATCATTTTCAATAAATATTCCCCCATTTGATCTAAAAAATGGAGAAATAATTCATTAAATTGAAGTGGAATGAAAATTAATCAGTGGGAATCTATGAGATAAACTTTACAAGACTTTCTCATTACACCTCTAGATTTGTTATTGATCCTAAAAGAAAAGTCGATAGACTCTTTGGTGGATAGACATACCATATACAGAGGAATATATAAAATCATAACAATGAAAGCTATTACAAGATAGTGTAGAGTGCTATGAAGGTGAAATTGGAGTTTGGATAGATACAATGGTCACATAAGTCTAATTAAAAGAAAAGATCAATGGATCCAATCTCAGGGAGGAACTTTGTTCATGAAAGAGGAGGAAGGAAAGTAAAACTTCCCATATGAAAAAAATGTGGGAATAAGAATTCAAGGAACTCCTTACATGGGAGTGGAAAGTGCTACAAGTGTGTAATAGATGTTCATATATCTTGAAATTTTCATAGAGACGTGAATCCTCAAATTCTAAACACCAACAATAATTAGAAGATGGTGGAGGCCCATGTGGATGTTCAATGACTCAAGTGTGGATAGCTTCGAGAATTTTCGATCAATGTATAAATCAAATTATAATGGAAGGGAACCACCACCAACCTCAACATAGGATAAGGGAGAAAGGTTAAGAATATTCTATCATGATGTCTGAAGTGGAGGCTCTGAATGATGTTGTGGAAGGTACAGTTATTGTGCTCTCAATGATAGCAAGTTATTTGTTTGATTCTAGTTCTATGCATTCCTTTATTTCAAACCAGTGTTCAAGAAAAATAGAATCAATACCTGAACTTCTATAAGTGGAGCTATCTTTTAATACTCTAATATAAATTATCTTAGTAATAGCTATGTATTGAAACTCTAGTATTAACTTTGGTGAGTACAATATCATCAAAAATATAGTAGTCATTCCCATGGTGGAATTTGAAACTATACTAGGGATGGAATGACTATCAATGTATAATGGTAAGATCAATTGATGAAGAAAGGAAATTTCAATAGTCTTGAATGCACAACCTATAGTCATTTTCAAAGGAGAGATATCCCAACATAATATTTCTAGAAACAACTCCCATAAACTTCTTTATTGCGATGATCAACAAAGAGGGAGAAGAAAATGAATCTATATAGATAGAGAATGTTCCTTCCATTCATTAATACATTGATGTATTTCATAAATAGTTACCTTGAACTCACTTAAAAAGAGAGGTAGAGTTCTCCATTGAACTCATACTTGGATCCAAGTCAATATCAAATACCCTGTATAGAATATAAAATGTGGATTTAGAATAATAAAAGAAACAAATTCAAGATCTTATAGAGAAGGGATTTATCTGACCATGTGAGTCTCCTTGGGAGAACCTATTATTTTTCTAAAAAATAAGTATAGATCAATGCGACTATGCAATTGTTATAGAGAACATAATGGGATCATAGTTAATAACAAGTACCATCTCCAAAGAATTGATGATTTATATGACCAACTTCGTGGGGATCAATTATTCTCCAATATTGACCTCTAATCTTGGTAACATCAATTGAGGGTGAAAAAAGAAGATATTCCAAAAATTACATTCTAAATGATATATATGAACTATAAATTTCTTGTTATGAACTTCTACTTGACTAATTATTCTCTTATATTTTTGGATTTGATGAAGAGAGCCTTTATGGACTATATTGATAAATTTTTTGTAAATTTTATTAATGAAATTTCTTTATACGCAAAAATATGTGAGGAGAATGAGGATCATCTGAGGTTTTCTTCAGAACACTAGGAAAGGATGATTCGTTTTTTAAAATTTAGTAAATTTGAAATCTGGTTACAACAATTTTCATTATTGGAGCACATTGTAACAAATGAATGAATCTCAGTTGACCCCATGAAGACAAAGGTTGTAGATAAGTGGATTCATTCTACAATAGTAACTCAAATTCCTAGTTTCCTTGGTTTAGTAGAATATTATAGAAGTTATGTGAAAAAAATCATGACTTTATAATCCAATAAACACGTTAAATTTAATATGGGATAATTTAATATGGACAATGGAGTGTGAACAATGTTTACAAGAGATAAAGAAGAGATTGGTTACTACACCTCTGTTAATTATACCCTCTTTTAGAGAAGGATTCATTATTTATTGAGATGCATATCTGAAAGGGATTGGGTATACCCTCATAAAATGAAAAGGTGATTGCTTATGCATCTTGAAAGCAAAATGCCCATGAGTAGAATTATCCTACCATGACCTAGAGTTAGTTGCATTAATATTTGATATGAAAATATGGAGGCATTATCTTTATGAGAAATGTGATATATACTTACGTCACCAAAGTTTGAAGAATATATTCACACAAAAACAATTGAATATGAGAAAAGAGATATGGTTGTAACTTCTTATCGAGTTTGGATTATCAATTAATTATCACCTTGTAAGAGAAAAAAAATCATGGATTGGTTATATAGGAAAGACCCAGTTGTTCTAGAAATGATGAGGATTCAAGGAGATCCTTTGGTCAAGAACCTAGTAAAACTGGACCTGGGAATCATAAGGGAAGGGAGATCACCAAAACTATCCCAAATGATTTATCAACCATTGTTACTATAGAATATCAAGAAATATAAAATAGAATATAATTTTTTATAATGGAAGATAGAGGCTGTGAAGAATAAGAATTTTCCTAGGATTAATATTGATCAAGATGGTGTACTGAAATTTCGTACAAGGTTATGTGTCCCTTCTATCCCAAAGATAAATTGGGAGTTGATGGATAAATGTCATAGATATACATCTCTATACATCATAGATTCACTAAAATGTATAGGGGCCTTCATAATCATTATTTTTGGGATAATATGAAAAGGGAGATTGTTGAAAACACTACAAGGTTCATGGTGTCTTAGTAAGTGAAGGTAGAGTGACAAATTACTATAGGGGTATTACAACCACTACCCATACCAACTTGGAAGTGGGAAAATATCACTATGTACTTCATCACTCAACTCATAATAACATCCAAATGAAATAATGTTTTATTGGTTATAGTGGATCGACTCACCAAGACTTCCAATTTTATCACTATTCTGCAATATTTCTATCTTGATCATTTTGTCAAGATATAAATAAAAGAACTAGTGAGGATGCATGGGGTTTTATATTATATAATTTATAATCATGATCCAAGGTTCACATATAAATTTTGGACAAGTATTCTACATGATATGAATACTAAATTGAATTTTTAGTATGGCCTATCACCCCCCCCCCAACTAATGGCCAGTCTGGAAGGACTATTCAAACACTCGAGGACATTCTCAATGGAATTTAAACGTGGATGGGATCAAGCCCTCCCATTAGTTTAGTCCTCATACAACTACAGATTTCAATAATGAATTAAAATGGCACCATATGAATATCTATATAGAAAGTGATATAGAACTCCTACATATTGGGATAAAGTTAGTTAGAGGAAATTTCTTGTGCCCGATCTTTTTCAAGATATGACCTCAAAGATTCATATTATCCAACAATATATAAAGGATGCTTAGATTATGGAGAATATTTATACTAAAAATCATTGAATGGACATGGATTTTTATGTTGGGGAAAATGTTTTTCTTCAGATATCACCATGGAATAGTGTCATGTGATTTGGAAAGAAATGGAAGCTTATCCCTAGGTACATTAACCCCTATGAAATCATTGATCGCATAGTAGAAGTGGCCTATCATATAGTAGTCATAGAAAATTTTACTCATGTTCATGATGCATTCAATGTATCTCTCTTGAGGAATTACATACCTGATCCCTCACATATACATAATATGGAGACTGTATAATTGGAATATAACCTCTCTTATGAGGAGTAGTCGGTAGAGATCTTGAAGCATAGAGACAAGGTTTTGTGCTAAAATAATACCCCACCTTGTCAAAGTGTTTGGGAGGAACCATAAACATGAAGAAGTGACATGGGAACTAGAGTTGTGAATGAGACAAAAGTACCCTCAAATTTTCTCAACTGAGAGAATGAGTTGATATTTTAGGGATTAAATTTCTTATGGGGGAAGAATTTAATGACCCAAACATTTTAAAATTATATTTGTTTCCTAAATAAATGTTTGTTTTAAATAATATTATACAAAATGAAGATAAACCAACAAAAATTCATGTCTTTAACAATGACCATTACATTAGTTAGCTATGAAAGAAATTAAAATTTAAAATATTACAACACTCCCACTAAAAAGTACATAGAAATAAAAAAAATATTAGTAAACCATTAAACTTCTTATGAAATGAAAATATAGAATGAATATATATTATAGTGAATTTTTTCTTAAAAAATGAAGTAGTATTTATAGGGTATAAAGGTAAATGTGGCCATTGGGATTTTACTGTTATATTACCATTGGTTAATATGAATATTTTTCAATATGACCATTGGTCAATATGAATGTTTGAAACTATACCCTTAGTTGATAATTTTATCATTATAATTAGTGTTTATAATGTGTAGTGACATGGGTTAATTGGTACAGAAAAAATAATCGATGGCCTCCACCAGTAGATTCATTCCATTTGAATCCCATTTATCTAAACATGGTAGGGTGGTATCGTTACTGGGGTTTTCCAATGAATAATTCCAAATTTAACTTCAAAATGTGAATCTAGAATGAAGTTTTCTATGGGATTATTTCAAGTTAGTGGAGATTACCACTTGGCTGATGTTAGCCGACACACACTACAAAACTACCACCATTGCACACCTTACCCTTAGTGTGTATGCGTGTGTAATAAGGGGTTACATGTACATACCCTAATGTAAATTTATTTGTATAAATAAAACTTTTATTCCATCAATTTTTCTTAATAATAGTTTTCGTTATTAAAATGTATGTTTAATTGAGAATAAAATGATATTTCGATTTTTGGAAACAAATAAAATATAATTATATATTTCTATAAAATATATACAACTTTTATAATAATCTAAGGTATTCTAAAAACTATTTTTTTAATAGTATTTTAATACAATTTTATTTAAATAATAAATGATAAAATAATTTTATAATGGCCTAGAAAATTTATAAGTGTCAAAAATTTGACTATCTTAAAAACTTCAATTTTATAACAAGTAAAAAAACTATATTCAAAATTTAAAATTACCATATTTATAATATTTCTATAATGAAATAAAGAAAAAATTTGAAATCATCATATAAAATTTATTTTTATTTGAATTTATGAGAATTTTCTAAAATACATTATTTTTCATGAATACTATAAAATAAAATTTTAGGTTTTCAATATATTTTTTGACATCATATTTATGTCAAAATGATGTAATAATTAATTTAACACAATTCACAACCTCAAAACGTTATATTATTAATATTATGTATTTTAATTGATTTAATCAATTTTTAAAACTATAAGTGACTTTCCAAAGTCTGAAAAGGAAAGTCTGATTTTTAAAAACATTAATTTGTGGAATATTCACTTTTATGTGCCAAAAAAGTATTTAAAAATTATGCTCAATTATATTGGATTAAAATAACAAAAATTGTGATCCAGATACCAAAAAATGATAAAAATGGGTAATCCAATGGTCTTTAATTTTCCACAACCTAGATTTCCAATACCGTTATTTGGAAATTATTAAAAAATCATTCACTTTTTCTATAAATACCTTCCCATTTAACCATTTCTCTTCACTCCAAATATATGGAAATTTCCACTCCTAAGGATTCCTCACCAATGGTGTCCTCAGGCCCTTAAGGTTCCATCATCATGTTTTAGAAACAATTCATCAAGGTAAGGGAAATCTCTACTTCTCTTTTCCATTCAAGAGTCCTTTTGAGGTATGTCTTCAAATAGCATTGTAAATTACTTTTTTTCACATTCAATTATCCCATTACTATAAGAATTGTCTTTTATCAATGGGAGACCCTTAGACCCCCTATTTTACAATTTTCTAAAACCATGTTTTATATACATCACGTTGTGGAATTGTTTCTCAAATTTCCCAATTTTAAATGAGAAATTATCTTTTCTCTTTTATTTGAATACCCAAACCTCTTTTATTTTCGATGGGTATTCAACTATATTTAAAAATTAAATTTTGATTTGTGAATTTACATTTATGAAACTCACATTTCCTTTCTTGGGTAAAACATGGTGTTTTGATCTTGTCTTCAAGCTCTTCTGTATGTCATGATTTTTTATAAGAAACAAATTCTTTATTATCCATGGGTTGTTAATGAAAATGATTTATTATGGTATTTTTCACTCACATTAAATTAATACATGTGAAGGGTTCTCCTTTATAGGACTTCAATACATTTAGGAATGAAATTAATCTCTAAAGATGACATGTTTTACTATACATTAGTGAATAACCTTGGTAATTTTTATTTATGACACATTGGTGATAAACCATGTTGATATGTTTATGACTATTTCAATTAAATATTGTAGCTCAATTTCTATGTTGTGATTCATGTTATTTTTATTATGATGTGCCTATTTCCCATGTATTATCATTTTACCTTGTGTTATTATTGATATGTATCAAGATCGTATGTTATATATCTCCCTTATTTATTTCCCTTATAAGGCTTTATGCTCACCCCTTTCCATTGATGTGTGTCCCCAGGATATGAGATGTCGTATTGTAACCTAGAGTGAACTCTTGAGGATATATTTCTTGTGTTCTTAGAATAATTTCTTGTGTTTTCAACTAATATATACCTTTTTTTGAGAAACTAAATTTGAAAAGATCATCATTTTTGTATCATGTAATAAAATGATATGAAATTAAAGGTAGAGTGTCATAGAGTATATATGCATCTATTTGATCAACTAGATTATGCACCTTGGTATATCATGTCCCATGTCAGATTTCTTATGTGACATGGATGGGGCTATCATGACATTGTAAAAATTCATTCTTCCACTATTGAACAGTTTTTTATTAACCTTACTTAACATAATTTTCTTTTCGTATGATGCTCGTATCACCCATCTCCTTCAAATATCTACTTTGGTAGAGGGAGGGTCATTTTACCAAGAATATTTTCATAGATCTAGGACAGAGTTTCATCCTCCCATAGATGATATTTATCATGGAATTTTCTTTGATTCCTTACGAAATGATGAGGATGTTAAGCCTGAAATAGATGTGTTAGGGGTTGATGACCCTGTTATAGATGCAGATGGGTCATGTGAGGAGGGTGTTCATCATGATCACTCATATGCTCCTCCAGCACCTATTAAAAATGAGTCACAACCACAGCCAGAGGCATATGTCCCAACAAGGTCTGTTAGCATGTAAGATTTTATTGCATAGATAGACATTGATCGTTTTGTGCTGTATTCCTTTTTAGCATTTGATCCCAAGATATTCGCAATAAATTTTCCATCATATTCGTATTTTGGTGAGAGTTCTAGCCAACAAACATTATCCAAAGAGTCAAGACAAGCTACAGGTGGTGAGACTGTACATCCACTACCTGCCACATATGATGATTTGTAGTTGGGTGATAGTGATGGCATGCAAGACTAGTATATGCCAGAACAGATATGTAGATAGACATTCCATTAATGTATTATATATATATCTGTGTGTGTGTTATAGAGGAGCATCCAACCCACATACATAGATTATATTTATGAGACATGTTGAATGTTTTTTAAATCATTATTTATTCATTATTTAAAAACATACTAATATATTAAATAAGGTTGCGTAAATCAATTAATTGATATAATTGAAAATTCATATAAATAATTTTGAACAAATAAGAAACATTAATATTAATAAATACTATGTTAATATTAATAATTACTATTTTTTATTTATATTAATACTTCTTAGTATCATTTTTATCATTACGTATAATAAATAATATCCTTAAATTTATTATTAAATATTAATAATGTTATTATTTTAAATTCAATAAATATCATTAATATTTAACAACTAATTCAAGATGATTTTTTATTATATATAATATGGATTATAATACTCCATATTAATGTAAAAAACAATCATATTAAATTAATTATTTAATATTAATAATATTATTATTTTGAATTCTATAAGTATTATTAATATTAATAATATATATTATCTTATTTCTTATATAAGTTTTTATCTAATAATACAACATAATATACTAACAATAATATAATTACTAAATAGTAAATATTTTTCTAATTACATATTTTTTTATATACATTATAACATAATAAATATTACCTATAATATTATTACTTATATTAATTCCATCTTAAAATATTATTTATTAATAATAAATAATAAAATTGTTGACTAATAAAAAAATTATATATTAAAAATTACTAGAAATTATATCAGGAAATAATTTAACAAAGATTTATAATAAAAATCTAAAAATAATTATATAATTATAAACTAGTAAATGTTTTCCACAATAAAAATTATTTTATTTACATTATTATACAGTAAATATTAGTTATACTTCTATTAATTATATTAATAAGATAATATTATATTATTAATTATTAACAAATAATACAATTTATAATTCATAAAAATTTTACATATTAATATATTAATAACAATTATATCAACAATAAATTAAACAAACATTTAAAATTAAAATATTATAAATATTAGATTTTTTACTATTGATTAATTAAAAACATAAAAATATAATATTGATTAATATTAAATAACGCAATTCATTTTTGATAAATATATTATTTATTAACAAATTTGTAATATTTTATATCAACAAAACAATTAACAAATATTTATAAGTAATGTTCATAGAAATTAATATTAATAATAATTATTCTATTTTCATTAGATAAATAAAGTAATAATATATATATATATATATATACACAAATAAGAGTGAATAGGGTACATGCCTCCTTGGTTGAGAGGAAGAAGTGTGAACTTCGTTTAAGCTTCTCTCTTGAAATGAAAAGCGATAACAGGTTTACACTTCATGGGACTTGTATTTAAAATTATTTTATTCCCTTTCCCATAAAAAAATAAAAAACCATTAAAAATTTATTAAAGGCCAATCTTTCACATTGAGGAATCTGAGCCCTGATAGAGATAGATTCACTGAGTTTAGATCTGAGGGGCATGCCATTTGAGGCTGAGAACTCAACCAAGAGAAGTTGTGCTTGTTCATGCTAGTGAAGAACAACGAATCTGATGAAATCCATGGCCAATGTTAACCACAATCAAAATAATCACAAATAGAAGTTTGATCCAACTATTGAGAGACCTACTCGAGCTTGTTTGAGCTTGAAAAAATTGACTTGAAACCAAATATCTCAGAATTCACAAGTCCTAACCCCAAACCTAAGCTCGCAGAAGAACACCATTTCACAGTAGGAGTTGACCCAATCGGAACCGAATGAATAAGTTGTTTTGATGTAGGATGAAAATAAAAACTGGAATCCATTGAGTTTGAATTTTGATCCATGCCTTCCCAGTTAAAGATTCGATTGAGGAATATTCTTTTGAGGATAGACCTAATTCTAGGATGAAAATTTCTTTCCAAATTATTATTAGAAACCTGAAGAAATATGGACGAGATATAAAAAGAATAAATAAATCATCATGTCTGATTTTTAATGTGGAGAAACTCTTCCATGTGGAGGATTAAAAAACCATGGGGAAATTCCAAAAAAATATCCAATATGAATTAGATAATATAAATAATCCAAGTAATGCCCAAACATCAATTACAAATGAGAGGGTATAGAAAACATTTATTAAAAGAAAACCCTAATATGCCTCTTCCTTCCCTCTAAAAAATATCACACCAATTCCATGTATTTAAAGATCAATCTGTGACAAAATGTCACCCTTATATTGATGAAATGTCACTACCTTGGATATCTTCATCTGATCATGTGCAATCCTCACACAATCATGTGACACCTAAAGAATTTATATCTCTCTAATGATCTCACCATTATGGTGTACTATTGATCCTTTATTGGGACACTCCACTTGATAACCATGAGCAATAAACTTTTGATATAAGTCCCTGATCATCGATTGTGTCTATCTTTCTCTACACTGGTTAAACACAGGCACGCTACACATGCTACCACAGATGTGGTAGCCCCCTTCTTACTGTTGTTGGAAAATATCATGAATGTATTTCCAAGAACCTCCCCATACGTAAAATATAATTGTGTCATTTTAATCATGTCACATAGCCCACTGCAAACATGAAAATCCCATTTAGGTTCTCTCTTACCGGTTACATTCTATTGGTACTCATTAAAAATATGTGACCTCATATTTTTATATAGACACCAAGTCCATAATAACCAATTCATGTAGTCAAAATCCTTTTTCCATCCATTAATATTGAGAATTAGCTCTCCATTAATGTTGGGAGAAACTCCTCAATTAATGTTGAGATAAATATCTCCATTAAAAATTTTCTATCTCGTCAATAAAGTTGATGAATCCCAACATATTCAAGACCTCTATTCAAACATCAAATATGGAGTGGGGTCGAGAGAGATTGAAAAAGGAAGAATGAAGCTTTTCTAGGGTAACAATTATCATTCTAAGGACTAAAAAGAAATCCAATCTCAAAGAATCAATCTTCATTCGATTTATGAGGGAGATTGGGAATCTATAACTATTGATATTTCATTTGCTGGATTTTCCCTATTGTAGGTTCATACTGAAGAAGATGATGGGGGCCTCACATATCTGTACAATTTTGGTTGCTCGGCCATGGATTCAAGCATTATAGGAGCTTGTTGCAATTCCCCAGTGAAGTCATGAAGATGAAGAAATGGTTTTATTTTAAAGTAAATGTTGATTGATTTCCATGTTTTGGGGGAGAAGGGGTCGATTTGTGTCCCACCCTGACATTTAATTTTATTTTATTTTATTATTCAGGGATTTGGTTAACCTCTCCAAGGTTCAGGTTGACCACGAGACTAAATTTGTTTTCATTTAATATTTTAACTGGGTTTCGAACCGGTGTGTGATCACTACACGGTTGGCGGTAGCCGCGTAGTCGGCTCAGGTTTCATGCAATTTATTAACGTTTAAAACAAATAGAATTTTATGTAAATAAATTTTTTGAAGCATTTAAATTAATGTTATTATTTAATAGGAAATGAGTAAAATTATGATTATTATTATTTTTATTTTTATTGTCATTATTATTTGTATTTTCATTATTCTTATTATTTTAATTATTATTAATATGGTATCATTATTTTATTATTATATTATTCTAATTATTTTCATTTTTATTATTATTATTTTCATTATTATTATTATTATTATTGTAATAAAATGAAAAAAAAGTAAAATACTAAGTCTACTCATCGCCCCCCTTTCCCCTTACTAACTTCACGAGCCACCTCCCTACATCTCCCCCTCTGCGCTCTCCATCCACTCATACTGTCAACCCTACCTCTACCTCGCCCTCCTTCTCCACTCCTAGCCTCACCCTCATGCTCCTGGCCTCTCCCTCACACTCCCAGCTTCGTCCTCCTAGTTCACTCCCGGCCATCCCTCACCCCTCCTCCCATCCTCATCTCTCCCCTCACCATTATGTCCTCCTAGTCCCCTTTCCCTCCTGGTCTCCCCTCCCCTCACCAGCACACACCTGGATCCCCCTGCTCTCTCTTGCAACTCGCACAGGCGAAACTGCTCTGGCCTGCAACTGACCTCTACTTGTCACGTCGGATGAACCCCCTGCTCCTCTCCCTTACACCAGCGATCCCAACCCCCAGCACTAGCCTCCATCCCACTTGCTCAAGTGGCCTCTCCGGCCTTCTCCAACCACCCTCCCCCTGTGCATTCCAAACCCCTTACTCCTGTATATTTATTTATTTATTTATTTATTTCCCCATTTATTTCATCTTTGGTGTTTTTCGTTAATTTGGAAAAATCCAAATACTATGGGTTGTGTGTCATGTGTTTTTATCATTTTTTAGGGTACGAGGCTAGTCTAAAAGGTATGGTTCTACCTTTCTTGAAGTTTCAATGCTTCCTCATGTGTTTGAGGTAGGTGGATTCACGTATTTTCTTTCTTATGCTTGTAGTTGATACTTTAATTATTTTAGATAATTTTTTTCATGAATTGCATGTTTAGGATGCCTCTTGATAATATATATTTATGATTTATAATTGATAGATTTTTTTAAAATTACATTTTGAAGCAATTATTTTTTATTCTTATTTAGTTGTGCACCAAATGATTCTTGGGTATTGTTTTAAATTGTCAAATAGTATTTTTACACCTTGTGTATTTTTAATTAATATTAAAATGTGATTCGCATACTTACCGCATATTTATTTAGGTTTGTTTGAAGTTTTTATGATTTCAGATATTTGTGGAAGTTTTTCTTAAGGGTTTAATCCTATATTCTATATATTGGTGTACATGAGAATTATGATTAAAATAAAAATTGTTTCCTTTAAAAGGTTTTCTTTGTATCAACATGATTTTAAGATAGTTTTTAATAGTGTAGTGTAATGGTTTTTTAATTAGGATTTTTAAAGTTATGAAAAGGTTATTTCTATTTTTTTAGCACATATTATTGGTTTAGGTGTTTCCATGCCTTTTCCCCAATTTTTAATCCATTTGAATCTTGTGTTTTCTTAATTAAATTTTAGATTGTTTTTCAGACCTCTATTATGTTATAGTTAACTAATGTTAGTGGTTTATTAGTGAAATATTTGATTAAAATGGACTTTAGGATTCTCTCTATTTATGCACATGTTTATTCCTTGCCAACATGGTTGTAACTAAATTCATATATCTTCAAATGGTATTGATGGATGTCTTGAATTATGTCTCCTGGTAGAAATTTTTTGTGGAACTTGTTTTTCCTACATTGGTTGGTTTTATAGAACTTAGTATTTTTGTGGAAATGATTTCACATATATTTTTGGAGGTTGGATAAACCATTAGATGTTGGAACATTCATGGGTGCACAAGGTGCACACATGGACATGACCTCAAATTAAGATGGTGATTTGAATTCATATTTTTCTTGAGACCTCTGTTTTCTATGCAGTTCTAGTTTTCTAAATGTTGTTGGTCGCTTCGTGTGGATCTTTATATTAGTTGGAAAATAAATCTATGACATATTCTTTTTTTGATTTTTGGGTATGTTTTGTTGAGTGTGTGTGGTGTAATGAGTCATTTATTTGTCTTCACAAAAAATTTCATAGTATTGCTAATGAATTTTATGGTAAGGATTTTAAAAAGAGGAACCTAGATTCCCATTTGGCTTTTTACACAAAAGAAAGTGGTGTTTTATGCATTTTTAAAAGAGATTCTGCAATATTTTCGTAAATACATTTTTTTAGGTAAAACTAAAGGCTTGGTTGAAAACATTAAGTGTTTTATAAAGTTGTTTTGCTAATCAAATGATGTGATGACCCAATTGGAACTTGTTATGTTTTCCATGTATATACATATATATATATATATATATATATATGTATATGGGGCTCTCCTATCTAGGGTAACCCTATATGGGAGAATGCATAAAAATCATCCATGTTTGGGGTAGGCAAGTGTTGTGGCATCATGGAAAGGTGAGTCACGCGTGCGTGGGCCTCATACATATATAATATTATCATTATAACCACCATGGTTTCAAGGGTGTCTTTTAGTTGATTGATTGATGGTTTCTTATCAGCCCTGATTAGATAGTTTGGTATCCAATGGTAGGTATAGATACCATATGGGGAGGGTCACTGGTTTCTGTTTCCGTGAAGGTGACCAATTGGTTATAGACTTAGGATCTTCACCATACATCGGTAGGTGGTTTCGAACTGAGTACATCCATGGGTCTTCTAGGGATGTTTAGGATCACCCATGGTTACATGATTATTTTTCATTTCTTGTTTACTTTTTGTTATTCTAGTTTATTTCCTTCTTTCACTATATACATTTTCTAATTTAGCCCATCTTTGGTATCTTTTGTCTTGGGTTTTGTTTATAAAATGACCAATGGTTTTGGAAATGGTATATAGAGTGTGTTGGATTTTTAAATGGGAGAAACATGTTTCTTATTTTAAAATTTGAAAACCCTACAATTATATTTGTATTTCAAACATGTGTTATTGGATTGTTTTGGGAAATGAGATTCTTGGATTCTGTGGTTTATCTTGGAAACCCTACTGATCATTTTAAATGCTCATGCCTTTTTTATCTTTTTAGTTATAGGTTAACTTTACTTAGGTTCTACTATATAAGTTTTTCATTATTAGAGAAAGGTTGGTATTTAGTTGGGCGGTGAAAAAAATGGAACATGGAAGTATGTTCGGTTATATTTTATTTTCACTGCAAGTTTTTGTTTTTATTTTCTGACTTTATTTATTTTGTTATCTGTGTTCATGGTCCAAATCATTCCAAATGATTAAATTTTTATGCTTATCACTAGTTTCCAGCCCGTGGGGATCAGGAAAGCCCCTCGGGACATGTCATGGACTATCTTAGGTGATTGATTAATGGTCGACCTTGGATGGTTCATGACAAAATAGAATCATAGCAAGCCCCTATTATTTGGGGTGTCCATTATATAGAGAATAGGACTGTAGGGACTCAGAAGGTAGGTATGGGAAGGGCTTTGCGAACCCTCTCTCATTCCAAACCTTGATTCACTAGGGGTTGTCTGGAAATTGAGTCCTTCACTCATTCTGGTTTGTTTTAGATTGAGGGATGAAAACTAAGGTAGGACAATGTTACATTGTAATTTCTCATGGAGTACTGACCCATGTAGAGTCTAATTATATAGTTTAAGATCCTCCTAGATGTCGATTCATATATGGGGCATGACCCACTACCATGTCTCTAGGTTAAGCATGACTACTAGTCCCTCACTCTGGTAGTTTTATGCAAGTTGATTGTCGTCTTAGTTTGGGTTGGTGTAATTAAGCTTATAAAAATGAAAAATGGGTTTAGAAATGAGGATGATTTTTTTTAAATGGATCTAAATTCATAAAATTGGTTTTAAAACTAAAATCTCTTGGTATAGAAAAATATAGTCTTTTTTTGGAACTGGTAGAGAAATGGTTTGGGTGCAATGTTGGGTACTCATTATGAACTTTTTCACATGTGAGGGGATGCATGGAAAGTGCGTATTGGTGTGTAAGGATGAAATAAAATGAAGGCATTTGCAACAGTTCATGAGATTACATGGGTGTGTAAATTGAATTAATGGCGTGGCCTTATTTTTCGTAGTGATTTGAAAAGGAGAAATGATTTTTGAAATTGAATTTGGATTGAAATGTGGGTTTGGTATTTGGAAAGTGGCCTTGAAAGAAGGTTTTATTGAAATCTAAAATGAAAATGGAAATTTGAAATGGGAATTCTATGATGTTTTTGTATTTGTTTTGTTACTAAGATGGTCATTTTTGGATTAGGATGTTACTTTTAATTATACTTTAATTTGATATCGGTTTTGGCTTTGTGTTTTATATATTATTCAAAAAATGATACCCAGAAAGGTCCCCTGGGATTCTGATAATTCATGACCAGTTTTTGGCCTTTCTTGGACATTTCTTATCCTTCTTGATGATCGGGGATCATTAGAGGAAGCAGAGTGGATTGAAGAGTTCGAGCGTGTCTTCAGTGTATTGGGAATATCTGATGTAGTCAGAGTGTGTGTTGTATTGGTTCTATTCAAAGGTCTAGCACTGGAAGTGTGGGAGTTGTTCGCCCCACCATAAATGCAAGTTGGAATGACGTGGGATGTCTTCAAATCCATCTCCATCTAATGTTTTATACCAGAAGAGGTCGAGACGAAGAAAAAGGGAGTATATCATGTGTATTCAACTAGGCCATTGGATGTTGAAAACATATATTGATCATTTCAAAGAACTTATGTCCATTTCTCCATAGGTAGAGTCACAGGATTTGATGAAGACTTCTCTATTAATCAGGTTTATTCATATAGAGATCTAGGAGATGTTCCTACCATATAAGGAACATCATTTCGACAAGCTGGTGGATGAGGTGTTCCAAGATGAGTTGGTCTATAGAGCGCAGATAGTTACAAATCCAGCGTATCCAGTTACTCATAATGGTTCCCTATTTAGCGAGTAGGGTGCGCCTGAGGGACCTATTTCTAAAGATTCCTTTGTAGTGGTTCTGGCTTCTAGTTCTTCATATTATTCAATGGTTTTTCATAAATTTGGAAATTTAGGTCACACAAATCCATCATGTCACACCCCTCCAAAGTCATGTCATCATTGAAGGTGCCTGAGTCATCTAGAAAAGTTTGGTAGGAAGTTTCGCCTGAAGAAGATGTTGTGACTAGATTATTCAAGTGCCTGGCTGTGTGGTAGGAGATGCTTAGCCCATCAAATACCCAGTCACAGTTCATGGGGTGAAGCTCGCACATTGTCTGGAGTTGCGGGGGAGGTGAAGAATTAGTCTAGGTTTTGTGTTTCGTGTTGGCATTGTAACATTTAATGTCTTGTTATTGTTGTTTTTCTGCTGCTAAATTTTTGAAATTGGTGTAAATTCATTGTTTCATTGTGAATTTATGATGGATTTGTTCTATTGTAATCCAATAGTTCTGTTTGTTTGGTTATGGTTTTCAGAATCATGCTTTTTATTAAAGTATGTTTGTCCCCTGTATGGGTTAATCTCAGGTTGGTTGTGTTCTTTTGGAGGTGTAAGTGCATGTGGTATAATTGGTGTTTTTATTTATGACTGGATTCACTATTTGGGTTTATTTCTATGTGGGTTTTTTTCTTTAGTGTTGGGGGTTTTTTTCTGAGTTGAGAGTTCCATGTTTCAGCAGAGGTGTTGTTTTTATTGTGTTATAGAATTTAGATTGGATCAGTTAGGAGGTCCCGCATCGCCCCCTCCCCCTTCTCAGGGTGATATTTTTGGTTGTGAAATTTCATACACTAGTTGAGTTCTTGTGGTGGGGAGAACCCTCTCCTGTTCTCTTGTTCTCTTGTGTTTTGGTTTCTTTCGGTTTCAATTTGGCATGGATTCAATTTGGTCTATCATTCGACTGGGTGACTTTCTATGGACAGAAAGTGTCTATGGTGGAGAGAATTTTCACACCTCGATATTTAATTTAATTTTATTTTATAATTTCATGTCTTTCATTAACCTCTCCATGGTGCAGGTTGAACACGGGAATAATTTTTTGTCATTTAATAATTTTATTGGGTTTTAGACCCATGTCTGGTCACCGCACGGTAGCCGGTAGTTGTGCAGTCGGCTTATGTGTCTTGCAGAAGACCCCACCTCCGCTCTCACCCTATTCTCTTACAGTAGACCCCACCTCAACCTCGCCCTCATGGTCCACTCCCAGCCTCACCCTCACACTTCCAACCTCTCCCTCACGCCCCCGACCTCTCCCTTGTGGTCTGCTCCAGGCTATCCCTCGCCCCTCCACCCATCATCGCTGCTTCGCCCTCCTGGTCCCCTTGCCCTCTGGGTCTCCTTGCCCCTCACCCACACGCACTCGGTCCCCCCTTCTCTCTCTTATAAATCGAACTGGCAAACCAACTTCGGCCAGTAACTGACCTTCCCTTGTCACGCTGGCTGAACCCCCAACTCATCTCCCTTTCTCTGGTGATCCCGACCCACAGCTCCACCCTCCCTCCAGCATGATCCAGCGGCCTCTTCACCCTACTCTGATCACCTTCCACTTTTGTGGGCCAAACCCCCTACACCGATATATTTTTTTATTTTTTTTATTTTCTCCTTTTATTTCATCATAGGTGTTTTTATTTAATATGGCTAAATATGAATACCGAGGGTTATGTGTCATGTGTTTTTATCATTTTTTAGGGTGTGTGGTTATTCCTCGAGGTATAGTTCTACCTTTCTTGAAGTTTCAATGCTTTTTCACTTGTTTGAGGTGGGTGGATTTACATATTTCCTTTCCAAATCTCTTCGTTGATACTTGAATTATTTTAAATAATTTTTATTTCAGGAATCGCATGTTTAGGATGATTTTTCCTAACTTATAATGATGTTTTAGAATTAATATATTTTGTTAAAATTAACTTTGGATTAATTTTTTGTTATGCCTATTTAGTTGTGCACCGAATGATGCTTAAGGATTGTTTTAAATTGTCAAAAATGATTTTCACCCATTTTGGTATTTTTAATTAATATGAAAATGTGATTTTCATTCTTGTCGCGTATTTAATTAATTTTGTGTATAGTTTTTATGATGTAAGAGATTGGTCAAAGTGTTTTTAAAGGTTTAGGCCTATATGAAATATATTGGTTCACACGAGGTTATTGATTAAATTGAAAATTGTTTCCTTTAAAAGGTTTTCTTTGTATCAAACATGGTTTTAAGTAATTTCTTAAGGGGGTAGTGGAATGTTTGTTTAATTGGGATTTAAAAGGTTTTAGAAAGGTTCTATTGGTTTTTTAACACTTATTATTGGTTTAGGTGTTTCCATGACCTCTCTCCCATTTTTAATCCATTAGTGTTTGTGTTTTCTTAATTAAATAATAGATTATGTTTCAAACTTCTATTATGTTATAGTTAACTTATGGTAGTGTTTTCATGGGGAAATATTTGATTAAAAATAAGCTTTATGATGCTCCTCTATTTGTGCACATGTTTATGCCTTGCAAACTGGATTGGAACGAAATGCCTATATATTGAAATGGTAATGTTAGATTTATTGAATAATGTTTTCTTGTAGAAACATTTTATGGAACATGTTTTTCCTGCATTGGTAGGTTTTATTGAACTTAGTGTTTTTGTGGAAATGATTTCGTATGTCCCTTTATAGGTTCGATGTGCCATCAGATGTTGGCACATCCATGGGTGCACTAGGTGCACACATGGACGTGCCCTGAAATAAATATGGTGCTTTAAATTTTTATTTTTTTCGAGACCTCGGTTTTCTATGCGGTTAATATTTTCTAAATTTTGATGGTCTCTTCGTGTGGATCGTTAATTATGTTTGAAAATAAATCCATGAGTATATGCATGTTTGGATTTTGGGGTATGTTTTGTTGAGTGTGTGTGGTGTAAGGAGTCATTTAGTTCTTTTTACAAAATTCTGATTAGTATTGCTATATAATTTTATGTAAGGCTTTCAAAAATTAGAACCTAGAGGACTATTTTTCTTTTTTACATAAAAAAGTGGTGTTTCAAGTTATTTAAAAATAGCTTGTGCAATATTTTCATAAAGACAGTTTTTAGGTAAAATTAAAGGCCTGGTTGACATCACCAAGTGTTTCATAAAGTGTTTTTGATAATCCAATGATGTGACATCCCAGTTGGAAATTTGTATGTTTGAAATTTATATATATATATATATATAAGTATATGGGGGGCTCCTATCTTGGGTAACCCTATTTGGGTGAATGCATATGAAGCATCTGTGTTTGGGGTAGGCATGTGCGGTGACAACATGGTAAGGTGAGTCACACATGAACTGGCCTCCTTCTTACATAATATTATCATTATAACCACCATGGGTTCCTGGGAGTCATTTATTTTTTTGAGTGATGGTTTCTTATTATCCTCGATTAGACGGGTTGGTACCCATTATTAGGTATAGAGGCCATATGGGGAGTATGGTTGGATTCTTTTTCTGCGAGGGCAGCCAATTGGTTATAGAATTAGGACCTTCACCAAACATCGGTTTCTATTTCGGAACTAAGTTTGTATCAGGGTCTTCTAGTGATTGTTAGGATTACCCATGGTTACTTTATTTTTTTTCATTTCTTGTTTACTTTTTGTTAAACTAGTTTATTTCCAACTTTCACTATTTACCTATTCTACTTTAGCCTAGTTTTGTTATCTTTTTTTTGGTTCTGTTTCTAAAATCAAAAATGGTTTTCGAAATGGTTTGTAGTGTGTGTTGGAATTTTAAATGGTAAAAACATGTTAGTTATTTTAAGATGTGAAAACCCTACTTTAATATTTTTATTTCAAACGTGTGTGATTTTATTGTTTTGGGAAGTGAGATTCATGGATTCCATTGTTTATCTTGGAAACCCCGTAGAGCATTCTAAATGCTCACACTTATTTTATCTTTTCATTTTTATGTTACCTTTTCTCTAGTTCTCCAGGAGGAGTTTCTCATTATTGGAGAAAGGATGGTCTTTAGTTGGGCGGTGACCTGGAAGGTCACACTGAGGTATGTGTAATTTTATTTTCATTTCATTTCTAGTTTTTTATTTTTACCATTAGTCATTATTTATTTGGTTATCTTTTTTCTTGGGGGAAATCATTTCCAATGATTAAATTTTGATGCCCGACACTAGTTTCTGGCCCATTGGGGTCGGGAATGCCCCTCGAAACATGTCGCAGACCGGCATAGGTGACCAGTTCATGGACGAACCTGGTTGGTTCTTGACAATATGTGTCTAGAAGATCATTTTTTGAGTTATAATGAATCCAATGTGGTGAATTGAATATTTCTAGTTTGGTTGAGTTACGTTGATGATGTATCATGACCATTACTAGGTTTTATAAACGGGAACTATAGATGAGTCCTGATAAAATTTTAATTTTATTCATAATATTAATAAAGGGAATAAATTTTTTTACTGATATTTGATTGATGAAGTGGACATTTTTTCATTAGTTCAAATAAGTATGGGTTAGATTTAGGAGGTGTACATAGATGCGGAATCCCACAATGGAGTTCAAGGAAAAAATTTCCTAGCTCTTCCCTTATAAAAGGAGCCTTGGGAATTGAACTTTTCATAAAAAATATATTTTTTCCAAAATGACGTTAATTATTTTTGGAAATATATACATTTAGTAAAAAATTTATATATAAATATATTATATATAATAAAACAAAAAAAAATAAATATATAATGTTTTATAAAACGGATAATAATGTGATTAGTTGTAAATGTTGGATTTCTAATTTCCAAAATCTGAACGGGCATACACCACCAAGAGTTGTCTCGTTTTGATTGAACCAATGTCTTTTTGACCAAAATAGTGAGATCAAATCAGTATGATTCACATCGATTTTGATCTATAAATAATTGATGATCGGATCACTTAAAATTTTAATTATTCCCTAATACAATAAATTATTTAGAAACCTTTTCAAACATCAGTGTTGCGAGGCTGTCAAAAATTAGTGTTTGATTTCCTCTAAAGATTTGTGAAATCATTGAAGAAACATTCATCGAGAACCCTATACCAACAAAGTGGGGGTGGATCAAACCCTTCTGGAAATTGAATTAAATTCCCAAATTGAGATTCAATCTGTTTTCTCCAAATTCCTACCTAGTTTCCTTAATAAAAAGGGATTAAAACCAGGCTAGAACCTAGAAGATGGATTCTGAATCCCTTAAATTGATGAACCAAGTCATGGAAAAACTTCACCATTTTGATGACAACAACTTCTTCTGATGGCAAGACAACATGAAGTTTCTTATTACAGTGTGGAATATTTTTTACATTCTAGAACCAAATATTCCTCCAATCCATGATACCCCATCTCCAAATCCAGAAAACAAACCCATTGATAGGACTCTATTTGAGAACATTTTGGAATTGGGGAATAAATGTGAAGATAATCAATTTTTGCATCGAGAACATATTATCAACACATTTTCAAATAGTTTTATGATTATTTTCACTAAATGAAGTCTTATTGGGAGATATGGGATGTACTCAAGTTGAAATATAAATCCTAGAAATGAATGTACCAATAATTTCTTTATTATAAAATATCTGAACTTCAAGATGTTTGATAACAAGCTAGTATTGGAGAATGTTCATGAACCAAAAGTTATAGCAAATAAACTTCTTTCCTTAAGAATAATATAGTAGAAACTTTTCAAGTTGGTAAATGTATTGCTAAATCATCAACTATGTGGAAATATTTTGGTAAAGAAATTATTAAAAAGTTGGATCATATTTCCATAGAACAACTAAAATATATTGTTCACGTTGATAAAGAATTTATGTTGAGAGACATGGGTATGGCTTCGCAATTTGAAACTAATATTATTATTAATGATGGAATGACACAACCAAACTTTTCCTTAAATGTCAAAAAGAAAAGTTAACAATTCAAAAAGAAATAAAATCCTTCCAAAAATGATAGATAATTCTTTTCCATGTAAAATGAGTCCATTTTCTAAGGGAATTTCGTTTTCATAATAATGTAGATAAACCTGATGCAAATATGATGACTGAAGAGAATATAGTTCCACTAATATCTAAAATCAATATTACTTCAATGAAGATGATATTTTGGCATGATTCTAGAGAAATTTTTCATGTGTGTAAGGATCGTTCGATGTTCAAAACATTTGACCATTGTAATATCATCAAGTACACCTTGGAAATAATCTATGCCTCAATGTCAGCAAACAAGGAAGCACTGAGATAGAATTTACTTTTGAGAATAATTTGACTCTTCTTAAGGTGTTTTATGTACCCAAAATTCAAAATAATTTAGTTTCTATCGATCATCTGTGTAGGAAGGTATTTCTGGTTTCATTCGAATACGAAAATTTATCTTGTTAATGGGAGGAATGTTTGTCGGGAAAGGGTACCAAAATGATATAATGTATCAGCTATCCATTAATAATATGATTGATTCCCTTGGTTACTTGATTGAGTCCTCTAATTTTTGGCAAGATTGTTTAGAACATGTTAATTATAATTCACTAAAAGTAATGACGAAGTAATACTTAATTAACAATTTAAATGAATTTAATAAATGTTAAACAAGGGTATAATCCAAAATAGTTAATAATCCTTCTCATAATTTTTAAATGAATTCTGATATATTAGAAATAATACATTCTGTTATTTGAGAATTAAATAGCTTATTAACTCGGGGAGGAATAAGATATTTTGTTAATTTTTTTGATAAATTCAATAGATTTTTACATATAGATATATATATATATATTAGGAAAAATGATGAGGTCTTTAATATATCTAAGAAGTATAAAGTAGAAGTTTAAAACCGATTAAACAAAAACGTTAAATTATAATTCATATATAGAGGTGCTGAATAATTTATGAATGATTTTATTGAGTTCTATGAAGAAAATGGTGTAATTCATCAAAGTACTGCTCCTTACACTCCTCAAAAAAAAATTATTAGCTGAAAGGAAAAGGATAGTACTGCAATAGAAATGTTAAATTGCATGATTAATAAATTTAAGTTACCATTAAAATTATGGGGTGTATATTTATTGGCTATATGTCATATTCATAATAGGATCACATCTAGTTAGACTAAGTTACCCCCTTATTATATTTGGAGAGGTAGAAGACCTAAACCACTTTATTTAAATGCGTGGGGTGTTTATCTTACTATAGGGTTCATGATCTTAAAATAACTAAAATTGGTCCTAGATCAATTAAAGATGTTTTTTTTGAATATGCTAAAAATATAAAAGAATATAGAATTATGGATTTTGGATGTAATATAATTATTGAATCAAGGGATTTAGAGTTTTTTTAAAATAAGTTTTATAAATATAACATGGAGGAAGTTATTCCTCATACCCCAATCTCATGTAATCTATCTTGTTCAAATAAAATAGTATAGAATAATGATGATTCTTGAGTATAACCTAAATAATGTACAAGTATTAGTAAGAATAAACATCTACATATAGATTTTATTTTTCCTGATTCCATATTTTTTCTTAATGAGGGTGAAAAAACATCTTCTAAATATGTATCATGTACTGTTGACAATAGAAGATGACCTAGTGACATATATAGAAGCTATAAATTCTAGATATGTTTCTTTCTAGAAATAAGAAATCAATGACAAAATGGATTCCATTATAGGGAACAATACCTGGGTCATTATGGATTTACCAAGAGGTTCAAAACCTATTGGTTGTAAAAGGGTTTTTAGGGAAACGTATTATTCCAATGGTAACATTCAAGCTTTTAAATCTATATTGGTTTCTAAAGGTTTCAAAGAAAGATAAGGGATTGATTATTTTGATACTTATTATCTCATATCTAAGATTACTTTAATCAAAGTTTTATTTTGTTTAGGATCAATTAATTATTTTTATGTCAACTAAATGGATGTCAAAACTTCTTTTATAAATGTAGATTTAAATGAATATGTATTCATGGAATAACTAGAAGGGTTTTTTTACAAGGTAATAAAACAAATTATGTAAACTATTTAAATCTATTTATATCCATAAACAAGCTCTAAATCAATGGCATGAGAAATTTTATTTTATTATTTTATCTAATATATTTACTCATAAAAATGTTGATAATTTTTTTATTAATTTTTTACAAAATAATATTGAGTTATTTTGTGTCTTTATGTGGATAATATGTTAATTTATTGAACCAAAATGATTGTTGTCATAAAGATAAATAATTACCTATATTTTATCTTTAAAATGAAAGATATTGGAATGGTTGATAAAATTACAGGTATTTAAGTTAGAAAACATGTTTTGGGCTATTATTTAAGTGGGTCTCATTATATAGAAATTTATTTAACTTAATATGATTATCTTGGTTTCACAAATGATAATAATCTATTTGATTCTAGCGTTAAAATATTTATAAATACTGGTAGACTTGTAACACAACTTTAGTATACTAGTGAAATTGGTTCTTAAACGTATGCAATGAATTACACTATGCCTAATATTTCTTTGGTGGTATGTAAAATGAGTATAAATACTAATTATACTAGCATGAATCATTAGAGATGTATAATGAGAATTTTTGTATACTTAAGAAAGACCAAATATTTATGTTTATACAATAATGAATATTTGGATATATTAGAAGGATACACTGATGCAAGTTGAATTATAATTATTGGTAATAACCAGCCCATGTCTACATGGTTTTTTACTCTTCTAGGTTTTACTCTTTCTTGGGTGATCAATAAACAAACATGTATTTCACATTCGACCATAGATTTAGAGTTTCTCGCCTTAGAAACATGTTGAATAGAAGTTGAATGGATTTAGAATCTATTATTGGATATTAGATTATGGCCTAGTCTTATACATCACATCTCTATCAGTATTGATAGTGAAGAAACTTTAACAATAGTATATAGTTTAATGTTTAATGGAAAGTCTAGAAATATAAGTTTGAGACATGATTATGTGAAAAAAATTACAAGACGATACCATAACAATTGTCTTTGTGGGATCGTGTAAAAAACCATGTGAATCTATTTATAAAATATCTGCAATGAGAGATAATTCATGTAACTAATAATGAGATTATGTTGAAAACCATAAAATCTATCATTTATGTAATGGAAAGCCAACACACTTTTTAGGTAAATCCTAATCAATTTTTTTAATGGGTAAAATAAAGTTATGAAAATGATTGTTGATATCGAAAATTATAACCCCAACTATTTGTTGTCAATACTCTCTATTATGACTAGACAATGAGTTATAAACTCTTAATAAAATGTTAATAATCTATGAGTTATGTGTTCTAATAATGGAAGAACATTGTATTATTTTTCTTATATGTACTAAAAGTGGTTCCTCTTCTTAATAGAGTTCACGGGTTTAATCCCTAGAGAGTTCATGAAAAGGATATAGTAACATCTCTATAAAAGTGCTACAAAATGATATGTTGGACGGAAAGATCATTTTATATATGATATCTTTAATTTATCTTTAATATTACCAAGTTTAATCTTTCTAAAACATGTAAATTGGATAATACTTTGAGATATTTTACTATATAAAGGTTTAAATCGAAAGATACCATTATTTAGTATAATTATTCACTTGTGATTTGGAGAATTAATATTTATGAATAAAATTGGGGGATTGTTGTAATTTTATTCATAATAAAAATAAAAGGTATAAAGTGTTTTGGTTGGTAAAAACACATATTGACTGGATAAATGAGGTTTACATGTTTTGATTTGTAAAAATACCTAGGAATTAGAATGATTAGGTAGAAATATATGTGGAATCCCACATTGCATTTGGGGGTAGAATTATCATAGCTTATCACTTATAAAAGAATCCTTGCGAACTGTAATTTTCATAAAAAATATACATTTTTCTAAATGTTTTTAAAGTTTCATAAAAATTATATATTTATTATAATGTTTTGTTATATATATATATTATATATAAAACAAAACAATAAAAAAATAAATATAAAAATTAAATAAAATAAAATATTTTATAAAATGGCTAAAAATATGATTAGTTGAAACAATTGGATTTTGATTTTTTGAAATCCGAATGGGTGTCCACCACCAAGAGTTATCTCATTTTGGTTGAACCAAGGGGTTCTTTGACGTTGATGGTGAGATCAAATTGATGTTATTCTCATCAATTTTGATTTATAAAAAGTGATGATGAGATCACTTATAATTTTCATTATTTTCCAATAATAAAAAATCTCTAGATAATTCTCCCAACAACAATGTTGTGGGGCTGTTGAAAATTGTTGTTTGATTTCCCATAAAATCTTGGTGAAATCCCCAAGGGAAACTTCCAAATAGAACCTTACACCAACAATGTGGGGTGGATCAAACCCTTTTCGACAGTGAATTAAATTCACACTTCATTATTCAATATGTATTATCCATCTTCCCACCTGTTTTCCAAAATAGAAAGGGTTTTAACCCAAGGTAGAACCTATAAGATGAATTCTTAATCCATTAAAGTGATGAACCAAAACATGATCAAACATGACCGTTTTGTTGGAAACCAATTCTCCATGTGGCAAGAAAAGATAATGATTCTTCTTACGGTGTTGAAGATTTTTTACATTATGGAACCAAATCTTCCTTTCATTGCCAATTAGCCTACTCCAAATCTAGATATCACACCCTTTTACATGACTCAAGTCATGAATATTAATAAAATGATGAAGAAATTTGAAGGATGTCATGTTTTTTGTCGATGAAATATTCTCAATGTAACGCCCCGACCCCAGCTACCCAGAGTCGGTGCATTACTTCATAACATTGGCATGATCACAAAAGATCAAGTCTCGAAAGGCCGATTAGTTTAGTAGCCTTGGAAACACTAGATACATTCATAAACATTACATTACATCATAGAAATGAAAACTACAATAACATGGTCTCCCTAGTCCACACTCATATCCTCACTGACTATTCTTGCAAGTCAGTCATAATACACTTCTTCACATCCTGGGAAAAATAAAACATTGAAAGGGGTGAGCTCAAATGCTCCGTAAGGATAACAATATAGCGGAAACTTTCATAAGAAAACATAAGAATTTAAGGCAAGGTACAACTAAAACAAAAGCCTTATTGAACTTGAACTTCAGCATAATATGGAAAAAGTAAAGTAAAATAATGTCATTACTTACTCACATGGATATTCTACTAGACGAATAATCACGTGAAATATCAATAACCACTTTCATAATGAGGGAATGTATAATGCCAGACATTCTGAAACACTTTTTCAAGGCCTCGTCCAAGACGTCTAAAATGATTAAGGCCTCGGCCAAAACCATAAATCAAATTGGGAAAGGGCCTCGGCCAATTCCACATCTAGTTGTCTCATGAGACCTACCGATGCATCGAGGAGCTATAGCGGGCTGCACCCGTCACATATTAAGTCCAATACATTCCTCATATGAATAGGTTTAAACATAACATAAATATTCGTATTAAAACTAGCATATGAAATGTCAACAATTTCTCCATAAACTATGTATGGTATAAAAATAACACATCCACAGTCAAATATTTCACAAAATGTTCAATGGAAGTTTTGTATCATAAATCAATTTCAATTAAACTTAAAACCCATCAAAGGATGTTGACATGGATGAAATCAAAGCTATTTGAGAGTAATATCTCTCCTTTTTGAAATCATTTAAAAGTCCCATAATTATAAAATAATACATTTACTTTGAAGATATTCTTATAAGCTTGTTAGGGAAGCTTCGACGAAGTTATAATGGCGGAAAATAGCCGCACCCGCCGTATAAGTTAAAAAAACATTCTTACCTTAAATTTGTCAAAGAGGTCAAAAAGTACATTCTTTGGAAAACGACGGTAAGATTCCTTTCAAAAACGTATAAGGGAATAAATGACTTTAACACATTTTCCATTTAATAGTAAAAATGTTTTGAAATACATTTTTAAGAAACATGGATGTGGATGATAACGAGGTCCCAGTAGATAATTATGTATAAACAACCTTGGATAATGAAGAGGTTCTGAAGTAAACCCTTACCTTGTACTTTTCCTTGGTTGGGGTAGGTTAACCTCCTATATAATGGTGAAATAATTGTTATTAAATTATACAAGAATCATATACATTCATATGATATCATATATGATCTTTTAACATTGCTTTGTTAACAATATCTTAGATTTATCGTTGTTTCGGGTGTTAACTTACTCGTTTTCTTTTATATGTTTTGTTACGTAAGTCATGTTCTTCATGGATAGGTTGTATATTATTCATATCCAGAATGATATCATGTCCTTAAACATTATTTTTAAATCATCAAATGATAATTATACTTGAATGGATACGACGGAGAATGAATCTCATCGCGTTCGTGGAGATAGTAGTCCGTACGTACGCACGAGCGACAATATCATTATTTTGATATTAAAATAATATATAATTGGATAGTATATCATATATACAGAATCATTATCATGTTATATTTATTATTTACATGAATTACATATCTTTATTATACCCATCTAAATAATAATATATTGAATAACAATTACACCACGATGTGGAGACGGTAAGCCGTACGTACGCACGTATGGTGACATGTCATTCAAATGATGGGTAGAATACTGAATATGGTTGTTCCATATTTATAATAACATCACAGTATATAGAAGATACTGGATTTATAATTTTAGAATTGAAATAATAAACAAAGAGGGAGTGGAAGAAGAAAGAAACTTGAAAGAGGGTGATGAAAATGTTACCTCTTCTTCGGGTTCTTCCTTTTGATTTGATCAAAATGACTCCTTAGGATGGCTTTCTGACTAAAGTAAAGATTCTAGGATGAAGGGATAGATGTTGGGAGAGTATTTGGGCAGAGGTTGGCCGAACCGAAAGGCTTGAATGTGTGAATAAGGTGGTAGAGGTGGGGGCCTTTTATAAGAGGAGAGGAGGGGCTCTTTTGGAAAGATTGCAATGTTACATTATTATACAATGATTTTCGGATTCTAAAGGTCCCACACTTATAAAATTAGTGGATAAGGTGATAAGGGTTCTAAATATTCTCATACAATAGGCTTTGGACAAGTGTAAGCCCTGGATTTTGCATTATCTTCTCATTTTATTTAAATCGTTAAATAATGAGGTCATCGCTGCATCATCATGATGTCATAAATAATTTAATTTATTTAATGTCTAAAAATTATAAAAAAAAATACTATGATGTAGGAAATATTTTTATCTTTCCAATGACTATTTATAGTCAAAATTATGACTTGTATAACCCCATATAAAAATTGTTTTAGTAAAACATTCCATGTTTGTGTCATTTTTTACTTTAACATTAAATAAAAGGTATTTATGTCATTTTCCAACTAAAGTGGCTCCATGGGGTCCCCAAGTTGACCCATGGATTGTATTGGTCGGCCATGGCACATCCAATGAGGGTAGGACATGTTTCAAGCTCATCTCATATTATTAAAACATTATTTTTACCTTAAACTACACTAATTACCTCTAATCGCGATTAAGAACCTAAAAGTTACTATTCACCAAAAATTATTTTAATCTCATTCAACCATATTTTACTTCTTAATGACAACCATGTATTTCGGATTTTTGAAAATCAAATCACAGAAGTGGTAATATTTCATTTAAACGAAAAATCAGTTATTTAACTACCACTTAGTGGTTTCACTATTCATCAAAAATTGAAGTTTTTCAGAAAAATGCCAAAATTTCACCCTAAGCTATAATTGATATTCCGAATTAAAAAATGATGTCTATTTTACAAAATTCCAAACATATAAGTCGCATTAATTAATTTTATAATTAATTCCTGCTGTCACAACAAATAGCGTGTTTTTTAAGAAACAATTTATATCAAAAGATTGGCAATTGTTTATGTCCATTTTCAATGTTAAATTAATTCTAATGACCACCATTGGATAAAATGGTAAAAATATATTCTAATTATACTTTAAAACCACTAAATAGTATAATTTATAACTATAAATTATTTTGATTAAAAATGTTGTTTTTAAGTATTTTTCACTTTTTATAAAAAATTAGAAGTTCTCAGAAAAATACCAAAAATTCAACATAGGCTAATTTCGATATTCCGAATCCAAAAATGTAGTCCATTTTGATAAATAAAATTTATAAAATTTCAAAAAGTAGGTATTACTATTCACAACGGCTAGTTTAATTAGTTGTGGTGTGTGTTAGAGCTCGAGGTTGCGTACAACACACGCTATTGCATTATTCGAAGGGAAACGTACCATGGAAGCTTGGGGTGTTACATTATCCCCTCCTTCAAATAATTGCGTCCTCGCAATTTCTAGGGTATTACTGCATAAAAAGACTCGGGTGGTTCTTCATCATAAGTTCCTCAGGTTCCCACGTTTCCTCTTCCATTTTATGATTTCT
Organism: Viscum album; assembly: GCA_963277665.1. Taxonomy (NCBI): domain Eukaryota; kingdom Viridiplantae; phylum Streptophyta; class Magnoliopsida; order Santalales; family Viscaceae; genus Viscum; species Viscum album. The sequence continues at coordinate 1,415,374,938 of OY728141.1, read as the reverse complement.
CCACAAAACCTTTACCATACGAGTCGTCCGGTTTCTCAGCACCTGCTCCCTCACATCAAGAATTCTGATGGGCTTTTCGCAATAAGATAGATCGGGTTCGAGTTCTAATTCCTCATAGGTAAGTACATGTGTTGGGTCAGGCATGTATTTTCTCAATAGCGATATGTGGAAAACATCGTGAACTTTGTAGAGATTTGGCGGCATCGTCAAACGATAAGCTACATCCCCAATACTATCTAGAATTTCGAAAGGTCTGATGTACCTGGGACTCAACTTACCCTTCTTACCAAAACGTATAACTCCCTTCCATAGAGATACCTTTAGGAAAACATGATCTCCCACCTGAAATTCCAAAACCTTTCTTCTGTTATCGGCATAGCTCTTCTGCCTACTTTGAGCTGATTTGATGTGGTTTTGGATTACCTTCACCTTTTCCATTGTTTCTTCCACCAGTTCTGGTCCCACAAGTTTTCTTTCACCAACGTCATCCCAACAGGTTGGTGTACGAAATCTCTTTCCGTATAATGCTTCATAAGGTGCCATCTGAATGCTTGAATGGAAGCTATTGTTATAGGAAAATTCTACCAGTGGTAAGTATTGATCCCACATACCCTGAAAGTCAAGAGAGCATGCACTAGTGCAGAAATCATTTTTTACGTCACCATTTTTTACGTCGGTTATATATAACCGACGTAACAATGCGGCGAGTAGATTTTTCACGTCGGTTATTTTAATAACCGACGTTACAAATCGCGCCTGTTGGGTTTTTACGTCAGTTATCAAATAACCGACGTAAAAAACCAATGTGCGGGGGGTTTTTTACGTCAGTTATTTTGTAACCGACGTAAAAAAACCCGATATCTACGCGTTTTTTACCTCGGTTATCAAATAACCGACGTAAAAAACCAAAGCGCGGGAGCCTTTTTACGTCAGTTTTAAGATAACCGACGTAAAAAATCTTAAAAATAGTTTATAACGTTAGTTATTATATAACCGATGTTATAAAGCATTTAAAAAAATTAAAGCCTGTGTTCTGTCATTTACGATTTTTTCGATTGACAGTCGCCAGCTCGTCTCTCTCTCGTGCGGTAAACCCTAATCGGCTCGTCGATCGCCTGCATTACACTCATTTTGGCTTCATTGTTTATCTTCTTCACTGCTCTCGGATCTATCATCTCAACTCGCGACATTCAAGTAATCCTTCCACGAATTTATTTCGTTCATTTTTGTTTCGATTCTTGATGTGCTTTTCGTTCGTTTTTGAATCTCGTGGAATTTTTTTTATTGCAAATGGTTATTATGTTCATTCAACTCGCAACATTCAACTCACAAATGATTATTAAAACATTGTGGATTAGCTTCAGCAAAATCTGAAAAATAATGGGTGGTACTGTAACGTTCTATTCTTCCAGCAACATTATTATTTTCATTCCCTAAGTTATAAAAATAAGTATTATGTAGCATGATTCAAAAATTTAATCTGTGAGATGAGTTGATTTATGTGTGAAACCCAGGCCAAACACATATGTATTTTTTTATTGGTATTACATATATATAGTACGACATATACTTTTTTTTACATTACCATGATATTAACATTACTTTTTCTAAAGAAATATTAATGTCCTTAGATTATATATCAGATCAAAAGGATATAGTAATTCTAATATATAATCAGAATGATCAGATAATATGAAAATATTATTAAACATAAAACAAATGATCTATATTCATATTTTTAACATGACACTTATGATGTATAGCTATTTGGTGTTGGGTACTTATGAAAACTACTACTACTTTCAAGATTTGTTTTATATTTTAAATTGTTTTACATTAAATTATGATTTTTTTCATATAAACATGTTTTGTCTTTTCTTAAAAATATATATTTTTTGTTGATATTTGTTATAGGTAATATTGAGTCGAAGTTGGATTACGGGACATCGAATGAGAAATGAATTTGAGGAAGGTGTTGATGCCTTTTTGGAATTTGCAAAACGAAATGTTCCAAGTAGTGACATTTTTTTCTGTCCATGACTAAAATGTTTGAATATGAAGAAGTTGAAAAGAAGAGAGATAAAAGATCGTCTGATATGTCATGGTTTTAATTCGAGTTACAGCCCTTGGATTTGGCATGGTGAAACTGGACGGAATGTCACTGATGATGATGATTCGCAAGATGGTAACTCCGATGGAATTGAAGAAATGATTCGCAATATTGTAGAAGAACAAATTGAGATAGAACCAACAGTTGCACATCTATATGGTGATGCTGAAAAACCATGATATCCCGGTTGTACAGATTTTACGGTTCTGTCGGCAGTGTTAAGATTGATTAACCTAAAGGCGAAGCATGGATGGAGTGACAGAAGTTTTACAGAGCTGCTACAATTGATGAAAGACATTCTTCCAAAAGATAACGATCTTCCAGATTCACATTACAAATCCAAGAAAATATTTTGCCCGATGGGATTGGGATACAAGAAAATACATGCCTGTCTGAATGAATGCATTATATATAGGAAGGAATATGAATTTCTGTCAGAGTGTCCAAAATGTGGGACATCACGGTATAAGGTGAAAGAAAAATCACAGGGTGATGTAGAGATTACAAAGCTCCCTTCAAAGGTATTTTGGTATCTTCCTATAATTAATCGTTTCAAACGTTTATTTGCTAATTCACATGATGCAAAAAGGTTAAGATGGCATGCTGAAGAGCAGGTATGTGATGGAAAAATACGTCATCCAGCTGATTGTCCATAATGGAAGAAAATTGATGCGCAGTATTCTACATTTGGAAATGAAATAAGAAATCTCAGACTAGGGTTGTGCACAGATGGAATGAATCCATACCGAACACTCAGTAGCACACATAGTTCATGGCCTGTTTTATTGGTAATTTACAACCTCTCTCCTGAAGTTTGTATGAAGCGCAAATATGTCATGTTGAGTACAATGATCTCTGGTCCAAAGCAACCCGGTAATGATATTGATGTTTACTTGTCACCGTTGATTGATGATTTGAAACTGTTATGGGATGATGGTATTAGGGTGTATGATTCTTATAAAATGGAATATTTTCAACTGCATGCAGTGCTTCTGTTCACTATAAATGACTTCCCAGCGAATGGAAATTTGTCTAGATACAGTGTTAAAGGGCATAAAGCATGTCCAATTTGTGAACAACAGACGTCCTATTGTCAATTGCATCATGGGAGGAAAACAGTGTACATGGGTCATCGAATGTTTTTGCCTATGGAACACCCTTATAGAAGACTAAAAAAGGCATTTAATGGCTCACAAGAATTTGATACTGCTCCAAAACCTTTATCCCATGATCTGTATTTTGAGAGGGTGAAAAACCTTGACATGACATTGGGAAAGACACAGAAATCGGGTAATGATAGACATATTTGGAAGAAAAGGTCAATATTTTTTGAGCTACCATATTGGAGGTATCATGAAGTTAAACATAATATTGATGTCATGCACGTGGAGAAGAATATCTGTGATTCTTTGATTGGAACATTGTTAGATATTAAAGGAAATACTAAAGATGGGTTGAATGCAAGATTAGACATACTATCAATGGGAATACGTTTGGAGTTAGCTCCCACTCCTAAAGGAAGATGAACATTTCTTCCCCCAACTTTTCATACGTTATCGAAGAGGGAGAAAATTAGCTTCTGTCAGTGTCTTCATGATACCAAAGTGCCTTAAGGTTATTCTTATAATGTAAAAAATTTTGTCTCAATGAAGGACTTGAAGTTGATAGGTATGAAATCACATGATTGTCACGTCATGATGCAACAAATTCTACCAGTTTCATTGCGTGGAATATTGCCCATTCGTGTCAGAAAGACTATAATGAAGTTGTGTTATTTTTTCAATTCAATTTTTAACAAGGCGATTGATGTGAATGATTTGAACATTTTGGAAAAGGATGAAATTTTAATACTTTGTAAATTGGAAATGTATTTTCCTCCAACTTTTTTTGATATAATGGTGCATTTAATGATTCATCTGGTTTGAGAAATAAAGCTTTGTGGACCTGTATATCTTCGTTGGATGTATCCTTTTGAAAGGTATATGAAAATATTAAAGGGGTATGTTAAAAATCTATATCGACCTGAAGCCTCCATTATTGAAAAGTATATTTCTGAGGAGGTAGCAGAATTTTGTACGAGCTACTTGGTTGCGGCGCAACACATAGGTTTGCCTCCATCTCGCCATGAACGAGTTAATAATGAGGGAAAGGGGATTCACGGCTTGAAATTCAAATCATTGTCAGCTGAACAGATAAAGAAGTTAGAATCATACATCTTGAAGAACATAGCTGATGCTCAACCATATATCACATTGCACATTAATGAGTTGAAAAAATGTCATCCAAAGAAGAAAGAAATGTGGATTTTGAATGAGCACAACAAAACTTTTTTGTCATGGATTAAAAAGACTTTGCTTGGTAGATCAGATGTATCAGAGACATTAAAATGGATAGTGGGTGGTCCATGTTTAAATGTGATAACATGGTCTGGTTATGACATTAATGGTTATAAATTTCATACAAAAGCTCAGGACAACAGAAGTGCAGTTCAGAATAGTGGTGTATTGGTGTTTGCAGAAGCAATTCATTTTTCGAGTGCTAAGGACAAAAACCCAATTTCTACATCAAATGCATATTATGGAGTGATTGAAGACATATGGGAGGTTGATTACTTTAAAATTAAAGTTCCCGTTTTTAACTGTAAATGGTTTAACGGTAACAACAGTGTCAGACACGATGAATTTGGAATGACACTTGTTAATCTGAATAGATTGGAAGACACAGCTGATTCTTTTATAATGGCAACACATGAAAAACAAATTTTTTATGTAGTAGATCAATCAGATATGCAGTGGGCTGTTGTTTTACAAGGGAAAAAACAATATGTTGGTGAGGATGAACTTGATGAATATTCTGATTTATGTGAGATCCCTACTTCAATGGAAATATTAATAGAACATAATGATGATCATTTTGAAGACATAGTTTGTTCCATAAGGAACGATCACAATGAAGGAATTTGGGAAAACAATCCATCTGTACATTCTTAAAATTACAGGTAACATATGTTTATTTCTTGTTTACATTTATTTTTTCCATAAACGTTAGATATTGTAAGTTTTTTATTTATTAAAACATGTTTTAAAATAAAATAAGTATATGTTATTGTTTGTTTAATTTTGTTTAGTTTAATTTATCATGTTTATTGTTGTACCCCTCTCTCTTGGATTTTAATGATCACAATCACTCTCATCGTTTTCTAACTTGTTTTCAAGTGTTTTGATGCTAGGAAAAAGGTTGCCCTAGAGTTGGCCCAAGAAGGCTGATAGTGGACTCTCTGAGTCTACCGGCCAACCGGTTCTTGCCCACCAGCCAGCCGGAGGACCCAGGCAGTAGGCTTGCCCACTGCCTGGTGACACCGGCCAACCGGTGGATGACCACCGGCCAGCCGGTATGGGCACCGGCCAACCGTTTCTTGCCCACTGGCCAGCCGGAGGACCCAGGCGATAGGCTTGCCCACTGCCTGGTGACACCGGCCTACCGGTGGAACCCAGACAGAAAGAAATGCTCTACGAACCAACAGTTTATAACCATTACATGAATTTTAAAATGCTTATTTTTGTTCACTGACAATTACTTTACCATGTTTACAATGTTTACCAGGTTTACCATTTTTACCATTTTTACTATCTTGACCATCTTGACCATCTTTGCCATCTTTAACATTGTTTAACATGCTTACCATATTACCAATGTTTACTATTATGTAACCTAGTACACTTTTCTATTTTCTGATTATAGTAGTATTAAAATATTTGAATTTGTATATTTGTGAACTGATGTTTGTTTTTTTGATTTGAAGGATAAGGACAGATCATTCAGATGATCAACCACATGATTCTGGGGAGGAGCATATTGCTGGTCATACCTCTGGGGATGAACATTCACATGCTCCTATTACGACAAAGAGTTCAAAGGTTGGTAAACGTGGTTGCACACATTTACCAAAATTTTCACTTGCCTGTACGCAGGATCAGAGGATAGTAGTTGAGTTTGGTGATGATGATATTCCTAGAGGTCCGAATGCCAAAGATTTTAGGAGTTTTGTTGCAACTCAGGCTAAGACCAAAGTAAGCATTCTGTATGATGATTGGAGAGGTGTGGATAAAGAAATTATCTCTCAATTGTGGGAGACGATTTTGGTATGATCTTTTGTCATTGTTTGACCATTCTTTTAATGTTTCTGGTATATATAATATGTTTAACCTCTTCTTTATCAGATGACATTTGATATTCCTGACACTGGAGGAGTCAGGAAGAAATGCTTATCGTTGGCTGCCAAGAGATGGAGGGATTTCAAATCAACCCTCACATCTGATTTCATTTATGGTCATAGGAGTCATGACAATCCATGTCGTATATATCCTTTTATAGATGAAGACACATGGAGATAGTTTTTTGAAAGTAGAAAAAAAGAGTCATTTCTGGTAAGGGCAATGTAAACTTTTATATACTTTCTTATATAAATGATTTTATTAATGTTTTGTTAATGATTTCTTATTCTTAAATTACAGCAAACAAGGAAAGCTCATCAGGAGATCCAATCTAAAAATGTATACCCTCATAGTTTATCTCGGGGAGGGTATACATTATTGGAAGAAAAAATGATAGCGGAAAAATTTCAACAACTAAGAGCTGAGTCTTCAATCTCTGGAAAGGTGGCCCCTCCATCCCCTCCATCTAGACATGAAAAATGGAAGAGAGCTCGGAAGGGAAAAAAGGGCAATATCTTTCGGAAGAATCGAGAATCGTAGCTGAGAGGATTGTAAGATATCTATTTAATTTATTTAAGTTAACATTGTTCTTCATATAAGTTTCAATCATTATAGAAATGTTCAATTAATTAATACAGGACTCTCTTGAGGAGAAAAGTTCAGAGGGGACATTTACAGCTACTGGAAGGGAAGATATTTTATTTGCAGCATTGGGAAGGCCCGAACATCCTGGTCGTGTAAGAGGATATCCGACAGGTGTATCGGTAAGAAAAGTGTTTCCACGTTCTTCAACTTCTAACATTGAGGGGGTTTATAAAAAAAATAGAATCCTTGGAGGCTGAAGTTCAAAATATTAATGCGACGATGGAAGACAAGATTAGAGATTCGGTGCAGTCTATGTTTGCAGAAATGAAAAGACAATTTCAGACTACAGCTCCCACTCCTTCACCTCCCCCTGCAGACCCCATTATTTATCCTCCACCTCCGCCAGTAGCTCCCACTCCCCCACCTCAGCCTGCGGACCCCATTTTGTATCCTACGCCTCCTCCGCAGCTTCCTACATATTGCGAGTTTTATGTTGATGATTCTCAACATCATATAGTAGCATACGGGTTGGTATATTGTATAGGAGATACAGTTCATCATCAACAATTAGAGGTAGAGAATCAGAGGGTCACTGTACAGGATATTATAGATAGATCAGCTAGGGTACCAATACCTACAGATGAGGTGGCGACAATTGGACAGAGTATCGGCCATTTTTTAGTTTGGCCATCCAGACTTCTTCGACTCATTACCATAGAGGTATGAATGTTGTATCTTTTATTTTATTATTTTATTAAATTTGTTTTATCATTTGAAAACTACTAAAATTATCAATTTTTTTTCACAGGAATACTTCAAAGGTAAAGAAATACTGTATAGACAACAACAAAGACAACAGGCTATGACATCAGATACAGATTCCAGTGGTCTTGACAGATTGTCAAGATATTCACATTTGTTGTTGGATTTTTATGAGTTTCCAATCGAATCTCATGTTTGTGGACGTGAAATAAGTGCGGGGATTACAAAATCTGATATCATGGAGCTTGTTACTGGAGATAAGTTGGGCATCAATGTGGTGCATATTTTTTCCATGTAAGTCTTAACACCTTTTCCCTGCGTTATATTTATTAAAAATGTATACTTATATATGTTTTGTATTAGGAATCTTTATAAAATTTGTGAGAGGAATGAACTGACAGAAGTATATGGATTCATGGACCCGCAATTGATTTCCCCTGAAGCATGTGCACTGACTGAGGAACAAAGAATGGTTTATATTGCTGAAAGATTTGAAAAGAATATAATCCAACAATGTTGGATGATGCCTTTTTGTGAGAGGTATGAAACACATTTCTCTCAAAGAGTTAATTATCTTTTAACATAAAAAACCACTAACATTAAATTTCCTTTTATCATTAATCATTGGATGTTAGGGATTTTTTGCCCAAGGGAGAAAGCTCTTTATTGGATATGCTCTGTTCATGGTGATGTGCGGGCAAGTTTTAAGAATATATTGGAAAAGTAAGTTTCAATTTCTCAATAGTTTTATATATTATAATGAATTTTTAATTTACCCCATTCTTATTATTTTCTAATAGTGCATGGGTCTACTTTCGAAAAAACACAAAGAAAATAAATGCAAAGATCAAATATGTAAATGCGAAGGTAAATTTCCATTTATAATTTGTACTTTTTGATTTATTACATAAAAATAATATATTGAATTTACACTCATTCAAAATAGAAATGTCATGAACAACAAGGCCTCATCGAATGTGGATATTATATGTTAATATTTATGTATGAAATAATAACAACTGGGACAGTTGTGAATTTTGACCTGGTATGATTTCCTCGTAAACATTGCCATCATATTTCAATTTGATTTATTCATTATACACGTTAACTATCTTCTTTTTCATTTGTATCTTTTTGATGACTCTCAACCCTATACTGCTGAAGACATCAAACACGTACAAGTGGAGTGGTCAAATTATTTTACAGGTTTGATTGAATTTAAGTTGTTTGTAATGTAAAATGTAATTTTGAATATTGTCGTTTTAATTGTGTATTTGGTAGTTGTTTAGGTTTGATTTAGTTTTTTTTTTGAAGTTGACAGTGTAAGTATTGAATGTTATATAACTGAATGTTTAATTTTGCTATACTTCTTGTTTTGGTCTACTTTTGATGGTTCTTCTGGTATAGATTTGGGTCTATGGGGGAGGGGTTCCAAGGGTGTGGGGGTGTGTTCAGTGGGGTTGGGGTTGTCCAGCGGTCTGGGAGGGCTGTCCGGTGGGGTGGGGGCAGTCCTGGGGGGTGGCAGGGATGTTCAGGGGTGTAAGAAGCCGGTCCAGGGGTGTGGGAGTGCTGTCCAGTGGTGGGGGGTTGTCCAGGGGTGTGGTGGGGGCTGTCAAGTGGGTTGAGGGGGTGAGGAGGTGTTGTTCAGGCGGGTGGGCGGTTGTCGAGGGGTGTTTGGGGGTGTCCGGGGGTCGGGGGGAAGTCCAGAAGTGTGGTGGGGGCTCCAATGGGGTGGGGGAGGGTTGTCCAAGGGGTATACATGAGGGCGGGATCTCCAATGGGGTGGGGGAGGGCTGTCCAGGGGGGTATACATGAGGGTGAAGGCTCCAACGGGGTGGGGGAGGGCTGTCTAGGGGGTATACATGAGGGTGAGGGCTCCAACGGGGTGGGGGACGGCTGTCCATGGGGTATAAATGAGGGTGGATGTTGTCTAGTGGGTAAGTTTTATATGTTATCTATTTACATGCTTATTTTTGATGTACTTCTGTTTTTGTGGTATGATTTCTTGATTTATTTTCTGGTTGATTCTGGTGGAGAGAAGATCACTGCATTCTGTTTAAAAAAAATTGGGTTTATCACGTCGGTTATTTAATAACCGACGTGATAAAATGCCTGGAAAGTAGTTTATCACGTCGGTTATTTAATAACCAACATTATAAAAGGCCTGTAAAATAGTTTATCATGACGGTTATTTAATAACCGACGTGATAAAAGGCATGGAAAATGGTTTATCACGTCGGTTATTTAATAACCGACGTGATAAACGGCCTGGAGAATGGTTTATCACGTCGGTTATTTAATAACCGACGTGATAAAGGGCCTGGAGAATGGTTTAGCATGTCGGTTATTGAATAACGGACGTGCTAAACGGCCTGGACAAGGGTTTATCACGTCGGTTATTGACTAACCGACGTGATAAACCCCCGCCCACCGGTTTATCACGTCGGTTAGTCAATAACCGACGTGATAACCCCCCTCCCCCGGTTTTTCACATCAGTTTTATATGAACCGACATGATAAACCACGCTCAGCCCGGTTTATCACATCGGTTCTTATAGAACGGACGTGATAAACCACCCTCACCCCAGTTTATCATGTCGGTTCTTCGATAACCGACGTGATAAACCATTCTCTATGCCGTTTATCACGTCGGTTCTAAAATAACCGACGTGATAAACCATTCTCGAGGCCTTTTATGACGTCGGTTCTAAAATAACCGACGTGATAAACATCGCGATTTTATGCTTTTTGACGTCGGTTTTTAAATAACTGACGTCAAAAACCTTATTTATAACGTTGCGCATATTAACATCGGCTAGAAACCGACGTAAAAAATTAAAAATAACCGACGTAAAAAACGTTTTCTTCACTAGTGATGATCTCAACATGTCTTCTAAGGTTTGAATAGTCCGTTCTGATTGTCCATCTGTTTGAGGGTGATAGGCAGTGCTCAAACAAAGTTCAGTATCCAAGGCCTTTTGAAGACTTTTCCAGAATATTGAAGTAAAACGAGGATCACGATCAGAAATAATCAATAGGGGTACTCCATGAAGTCTTACAACTTCATTAATATATAATCTTGCTAGACGTTCAAGTGGTAGATCCTCCCGTATAGCTAGAAAATGTGATGACTTAGTAAGACGATCAATCATGACCCATATTGCATCATTCCTTCTAGGAGTCTTTGGTAGTCCCATGACAAAGTCCATCGTAATATTATCCCATTTCCACTCAGGTATGGGAAGAGGTTGCAATACTCTACCAGGATGTTGCCTTCCATCTTTCACTTGTTGACAAACCATACACCTCGACACAAAATCAGCAATCTCCCTCATCATATTGTCCCACCAAAAATGTTCCTTCAAATCTCTATACATTTTGGTGCTCCCTTGGTGTATAGAGAAATTGGAACTATGAGCATCATCCAGCAATTCCCTTTTTAGATCAGTTATATCGGGAACACAAAGTCTCTTCCTGCATTTCAAAATTCCATCCTTATACACAAAGTCCCTCAATCTTCCATCATTCACATCTTTAATCTTCTTCTGAAATTCTTCACCATTGGTCTGAGAACTCTTAATCCTTTCTAGTAATGATGGTTTGGAAACCATTTGAAAAAGCATTGATGTTTCACCTTCCCTAGTTATTCCCATTTCCATCTTCACTAGATCCAAGAAAATTGGATCCCTTTCAATTCTCATCACATTCAAAAATCCATGGTCTTTTCTACTCAAAGAATCTGTCACCTTGTTTGCCTTCCCCGGGTGGTAATGTATCGTGCAATCATAATCCTTGAGTAGTTCAAGCCATCGCCTTTGCCTCATGTTGAGTTCTTTTTGTGTGAAAATATACTTCAAACTCTTGTGATCAGTATAAATCTAGCATTTTTCACCATAGAGGTAATGTCTCTATATCATTAAAGCAAAGATCACAGCTGCTAACTCAAGATCATGATTATTATAGTTTTTCTCATGAATTTTTAGCTGTCGTGATGCATAGGCAATGACCTTATCATTCTGCATAAGGACACGACCAAGTCCTTTCTTCGATGCATCACTATAAATAACAATCCCATCATTCCCCGATGGTATAGTCAATACAGGGGCATTGATTAATCTCCTCTTTAGTTATTCAAAACATTCTTCACACTCTTTTGTCCAGACAAATTTAATCCCTTTATGTGTGAGCTTTGTCAATGGGTTAGCCAATCTGGAAAAATTCTGGACAAAACGTCGATAATAACCTGCTAAACCAATAAAACTGCGTACCTCATTTATACTTGTCGGTGCTGGCCATTCTTGGATTGCCTTGGTTTTAGAAAGATCAACGGAAATTCCATCCTTAGAGACAATATGGCCAAGAAAAGAAATCTCATGAAGCCAGAATTCACAGTTGCTAAATTTCCCATATAATTCATGTCTTCTAAGAGTCTTCAGGATAATGCGTAAGTGATTTTCATGATCTTCGTGGCTTTTGGAGTATACCAAGATATCATCAATAAATACCACTATAAAGTCATCAAGATATTCCTTGAAAACTCTATTAATTAGATCCATGAAAACAGAGGGTGCATTAGTGAATCCAAAAGGCATTACTGTAAACTCGTAATGCCCGTACCTTGTTCGAAATGCTGTCTTTGGAACGTCTTCCTTCTTCACACACAACTGATGGTATCCAGACTGAAGGTCAATCTTTGAAAAGTATTGAGCTCCATGCAGTTGGTCAAACAAATCATCAATGCGAGGTAGGGGATACTTGTTCTTTATTGTTATAGCATTGATCTCCCTATAGTCAATGTGCAACCACATAGATCCATCTTTCTTCTTAACAAAAAGAACAGGGGCTCCCCAAGGAGAAACACTAGGGCGAATAAATCCCTTATTACTCAATTCCTCTAGTTGTTTCTTTAGTTCAACTAATTCCAAAGTGGCCATTCTATAAGGGGTCTTCAATATGGGCCTTGATCCAGGAATTAAATCAATGGAAAACTCAACTTCTCGTTCTGGAGGATGTCCAGGTAAATCTTCCAGAAACACATCAACATATTCTTTCACAATAGGTACATCCTCTATTTGAATATTCCTTTCCTCACCCTCAGTAATTTCCTTCTCTTCCTCCCCAATAATTGAATTTAGTAGAGCTACTGGGGGTGGATCTAGATAAGAATTATGTGGCTACGATTCGGCTCTAAAGATAAGGTGTTCCTTATCATCATCATCAAGAATTGTAACCTCTTTCCTCTTACAATAAATTTTTGCATCATGGTCCGAAAGCCAATCCATACCGAGGATTATATCAAATTCAATCATGGGTATGACGATGAGATCAGCAGGTAAAGAACATTTAGGTGCTCTAATGGGAACTAATCGACAAAACTTTGTTGCAACAATACTTCCCTTAGGGGTTTTGACCGACAAATCCCTTGTTAAATCAAATTGGAAATATCTAATTTTCTTAGCAAACTGGGAAGATATGAAACAATGCGATGATCCAGAATCAAATAATGCATTTGCTAAACTTGAGGAAACCATTAAATTACCTGCCACCACGTCTTTCGGAGCTTCCACCTCAGCAGTAGTGATAGCATAAGCCTGGCCCTGATCCCTTGGCCTCTTCTGAGGTAAGTTCCCCTGACGCTTAGGACATTCATTTGCATAATGTCCCTTCTCTCTACAATTATAGCATTCCACGTTAACAGCTGCTTTCTTTCCCTTTCATTCATGAGCTTGGTGGCCTTTTTCACCACACATGTAACATACTCCTTTTCCTTTTAGACATGCACCAGGGTGCTTCCTACCGCAATTATCACAGGGTGGAAATTCATTTCTACCCTTCTTCCCTGTTTCTTTATTTCCTTTCCCAGAGTTTTCAGCAGATCTCTTCTTATCTTGCTTTGATTTAAAGTCATAAGACTTAGAGAATTCCTTTTCCGTCTTGATAGCGCACGAGACAATACCTTCGTATGAAGAGAAGGTTTGTGATAATAAAGCTCAACGGAGAATTGGTTTCAACCCATCAAAGAAACGATCAGTCTTACTTCTTGGGTTACGTATGTAATCTGCAGCATACCTTGCTAACCTTGTAAAGTTAGCCTCATACTTTGCGACATTCTCATCCTCCTTCTGCCTCAGACTCAGAAATTGCATTTCCATATCTGCTCGATGGTCTCGAGGAAAGTATTTTTCTAAGAACAACTCTTTGAACTCCTGCCATTCCATGTTTTTTAATTCATCATCTTCCTTTGTGTTTTGAATTAGTGACCACCATTGATCGGCATCTCCAGTGAGGCGGTAAACTGCCATGACAACATTCTCCCTTTCACTACTCCCCAAGGCATGGAATATTTTTTCTAAGGAATTTATCCATTGCTCAGCTACTATAGGATTTGTACTCCCATTGAAGGTTGGTGGTTGTTGCCTCATGAAACGGTCTAGCATTGATCCTCCACGTTGCGGATCAGGGTGCTCCATATGAGTAAGGTTGTTATTCATAACCTGCGTGAGTTGTCCCAGTACGGTGAGAAGCTGATCAGCACTAGTTGTATCACTAGCTCCACCATAATTATCTTGAGCAGGAGGGAAATCCCTACACAGAGTGCATGCATTGATACAGTTTCCATTCCTTCCACTAGGTGCCATTTCTAAATAATGCCATAAACTAGATTAGTTCATGAATCAAAATACATAATTCCATACTTGTAAAACACTTAACATAAATTGAACTAATTATGGATATAATCCATAATTATAAAAATGTTTTCTTTGAGGAAGTATATACTCGTAACCCTTCATAGTGGTTTGTAAACAAAATGGGAATTATCCAAAACATATCCCCCGGGATTGTCGTAACCAAGAGTGCAGCAAGGCCTGTTGTCGTGCACCAGTTCCCGTTCGAGTCTAGCTCAAAACGGTGTTTTCGGGTTTTACCCCTAGGTACATCTGTGCCAGAGCCGCCTCTACCGGCTCGTATCCAGACAGGGATGTATTGCTCGGAAAACTCACAACATCTCTACAATACCAAAATTCTAAGAATTTCTTCTATACTAATCCTCAAAGTCTATCTTCGGGATATGTGCTCTAATCAGATTTTATCTAAATCTAGCTTCCAAGGTTAGTACTAAAATGCCTCTGATACCAACTGTAACCCCCCGACCCCAGCTACCCAGAGTCGGTGCATTACTTCATAACATTTGCATGATCACAAAAGATCAAGTCTCGAAAGACCAATTAGTTTAGTAGCCTTGGAAACACTAGATACATTCATAAACATTACATTACATCATAGAAATGAAAACTACAATAACATGGTCTCCATAGTCCACACTCATATCCTCACTGACTATTCTTGCAAGTCAGTCATAATACACTTCTTCACATCCTGGGAAAAATAAAACATTGAAATGGGTGAGCTCAAATGCTCCGTAAGGATAACAATATAGCAAAAACTTTCATAAGAAAACATAATCATTTAAGGCAAGGTACAACTAACACAAAAGCCTTATTGAACTTGAACTTCAGCATAATATGGAAAAAGTAAAATAAAGTAATGCCATTACTTACTCACATGGATATTCTACTAGACGAATAATCACGTGAAATATCAATAACCACTTTCATAATTAGGGAATGTATAATGCCAGAAATTCTGAAACACTTTGTCAAGGCCTCGGCCAATACGTTTAAAATGATTAAGGCCTCGGCCAAAACCATAAATCAAATTGGGAAAGGGCCTCGGCCAATTCCACATCTAGTTGTCTCATGAGACCTACCGATGCATCGAGGAGCTATAGCGGGCTCCACCCGTCACATATTAAGTCTAATACATTCCTCATATGAATAGGTTTAAACATAACATAAATATTCGTATTAAAACTAGCATATGAAATGTCAAAAATTTCTCCATAAACTATGGATGGTATAAAAATAACACATCCACAGTCAAATATTTCACAAAATGTTCAATGGAAGTTTTGTATCATAAATCAATTTCAATTAAACTTAAAACCCATCAAAGAATGTTGACATGGATGAAATCAAAGCTATTTGAGAGTAATATCTCTCCTTTTTGAAATCATTTAAAAGTCCCATAATTATAAAATAATACATTTACTTTGAAGATATTCTTATAAGATTGTTAGGGAAGCTTCGACGAAGTTATAATGGCGGAAAATAGCCGCACATGCCGTATAAGTTAAAAAAACATTCTTACCTTAAATTTGTCAAAGAGGTCAAAAAGTACATTGTTTGGAAAAAGAAGGTAAGATTCCTTTCAAAAACGTATAAGGGTATAAATGACTTTAACACATTTTCCATTTAATAGTAAAAATGTTTTGAAAGACATTTTTATGAAACATGGATGTGGATGATAACGAGGTCCCAGTAGATAATTATGTATAAACAACCTTGGATAATGAAGAGGTTGTGAAGTAAACCCTTACCTTTTACTTTTCCTTGGTTGGGTAGGTTAACCTCCTGTATAATGGTGAAATAATTGTTATTAAATTATACAAGAATCATATACATTCATATGATATCATATATGATCTTTTAACATTGCTTTGTTAACAATATCTTAGATTTATCGTTGTTTCGGATGTTAACTTACTCGTTTTCTTTTATATGTTTTGTTACGTAAGTCATGTTTTTCATAGATAAGTTGTATCTTATTAATATCCAGAATGATATCATGTCCTTAAACATTATTTTTAAATCATCAAATGATAATTATACTTTAATGGATACGACGGAGAATGAATCTCATCGCGTTCGTGGAGACGGTAGTCCGTACGTACGCACGAGCGACTATATCATTATTTTGATATTAAAATAATATATAATTGGATAGTATATCATATATACAGAATCATTATCATGTTATATTTATTATTTACATGAATTACATATCATTATTATGCCCATCTAAATAATAATATATTGAATAACAATTACACCACGACGTGGAGACGGTAAGCCGTACGTACGCACGTATGGTGACATGTCATTCAAATGATGGGTAGAATACTTAATATGGTTGTTCCATATTTATAATAACATCACAGTATATAGAATATACTGGAGTTATAATTTTATAATTGAAATAATAAACAAAGAGGGAGTGGAAGAAGAAAGAAACTTGAAAGAGGGTGATGAAAATGTTACCTCTTCTTCGGGTTCTTCCTTTTGATTTGATCAAAAAGACTCCTTAGGATGGCTTTATGACTAAATTAAATCTTCTAGGATAAATGGAGAGAAGTTGGGAGAGTATTTGGGCAGAGGTTAGCCGAACAAAAAGGCTTGAAAGTGTGAATAAGGTGGTAGAGGTGGGGGCCTTTTATAAGAGGAGAGGAGGGGCTCTTTTGGAAAGATTGAAATGTTACATTATTATACAATGCTTTTCGGATTCTAAAGGTCCCACACTTATAAAATTCGTGGATAAGGTGATAAGGGTTCGAAATCTCCTCATCCAATAGGCTTTGGACAAGTGTAAGCCTCGGATTTTTCATTATCTTCTCATTTTATTTAAATCGTTAAATAATGAGGTCATCGCTGCATCATCATGATGTCATAAATAATTTAATTTATTTAATGTCTAAAAATTCTAAAAAAACTACTATGATGTAGGAAATCTTTTTATCTTTCCAATGACTATTTATAGTCAAAATTATGACTTGTATAACCCCATATAAAAATTGTTTTAGTAAAACATTCCATGTTTGTGTCATTTTTTACTTTAACATTAAATAAAAGGTATTTATGTCATTTTCCAACTAAAGTGGCTCCATGGGGTCCCCAAGTTGACCCATGGATTGTCTTGGTCGGCCATGGCACATCCAATGAGGGTAGGACATGTGTCAAGCTCATCTCATATTATTAAAACATTATTTTTACCTTAAACTACACTAATTACCTCTAATCACGATTAAGAACCTAAAAGTTACTATTCACCAAAAATTATTTTAATCTCATTCAACCACATTTTACTTCTTAATGACAACCATGTATGTCGGATATTTGAAAATCAAATCACAGAAGTGGTAATATTTCATTTAAACGAAAAATCAGTTATTTAACTACCACTTAGTGGTTTCACTATTTATCAAAAATTGAAGTTTTTCAGAACAATGCCAAAATTTCACCCTAATCTATAATTGATATTCTGAATTCAAAAATGATGTCTATTTTAAAAAATTCCAAACATATAAGTCGCATTAATTAATTTTATAATTAACTCCTGCTGTCACAACAAATAGCGTGTTTTTTAAGAAACAATTTATATCAAAAGATTGGCAATTGTTTATGTCCATTTTCAATGTTAAATTAATTCTAATGACCACCATTGGATAAAATGGTAAAAATAAATTCTAATTATACTTTAAAACCACTAAATAGTATAATTTATCACTATAAATTATTTTGATTAAAAAAGTTGTTTTTAAGTATTTTTCACTATTCATAAAAAATTAGAAGTTCTAAGAAAAATACCAAAAATTCAATATAGGCTAATTTCGATATTCCGAATCCAAAAATGAAGTCCATTTTGATAAATAATATTTATAAAATTTCAAAAAGTAGGTATTACTATTCACAACGGCTAGTTTAATTAGTTGTGGTGTGTGTTAGAGCTCGAGGTTGCGTACAACACACGCTATTGTTCGAAGGGAGACGTACCGTGGAAGCTTGGGGTGTTACACTCAACACATTATCAAATCATCATTATGGCTATTTTTTATAAATGAAGACCACTTGAGAAAAATTGGATTCACTTGAGTTCAAGTAAAAAAATAAAAAAATAAGGTACTATTAAATTTATTATTTAAAATTATCTAAATTTCAAGATGGTTGATAACAAGATAGAATAAGAGAAATTCCATGAGATATGAGTTATAACAAAAAAATCTTTCCATCAAGATTAATATACTAGAAAATTTTCTAGCTGTTTAATTATTTCTAAATTTTCACCTATGTTGAATGATTTTAGTAGATCAATTATTAAAAAGAGTGATTATATATTCCTGGAACAGAAATAAAATCTTCTTTTCATTAAAGAATAATTGATGTTGAGAGATGTGGATATGGCTTCAAAATTTTATGCCAATATTAAAATCATTAAGGGAAAGGCCAAGAAAACTCTTCCTTACATGTCAAAAATAAAATTCAACAACTCAAGAATAAATCAAATCCTTCCAAGAATAAAGGAGAATGTTCTTTCAGTAGAAAACTAGGGAATTATTTCAGGGGAATTTCATTATCGAATGAAATTAGAAAAATCCACTACAAATATGATAACTAAATAGAATCAAGTTTCAATGATATCTGAATTCAATTTTACTTTGATGAATATGGGATAGTGTCTTGATTCTAGATGAATATTGTGGTTTGAAATGATCAATCGATGTTCAAAACATTTGAAAATTTTATTATCTCAAAGGAAGTACACCTTATAAATAATGCATGAATCAATGTTAGTGGAAAAGGAAGCCTAGATATAGAATTTAATTCTCGTAAGAAGTTAAATCTTCTTAATGTGTGTTATGTACCTAGAATTTTAAATAATTTAGTTTCTGTCGATCTTCTGTTTAATAATGGATTTCATGTTTTATTCAAATCTGACATGGTTATCTTGTCAAAGGGATATATGTTTGTATGGAAAGGGTACTCAAATAATTGAATTTTTCAACTATCCATTAATAATATGATTTAATATTGTGCTTACAAGATTGAGTCCTCTAATTTATGGAATGATTGTTTAGAACATGTTAATTATAATTAAATAAAAGTAATGAATAAGATAAAATTAATTAAATTTGGAAATAAATTTAAAAAATTAGAAACAAGTGAAAAATATAAATATTTAAGAAGCATTTTCATAAGGTTAAATGAAATTACGATATATTATAATTAATATATTTTTATATTTTTGAATTAATTATTTTATTATCTTTTGGAGGAAAATTACTTGTTATTACTTTTTTGGTGAATGTAGTATATATTTACATATGTATATTCTCATTACAAATGATGAAGACTTTAATATGACTAAGAAGTATAAAGAAGAATTTCAAAACCAATTACACATAAGGATTAAAGTATTATTCTCATATTGAGGTGGTAAATACTTTATGAATTAGTTTAATGGGTTTTGTGAAGAAAATAGTATAATTCATCAATGTAATGCTCCTTAAGCACCATAGAAAAATGGTTTAAATGAAAAGAAAAATCATAATTTAGTTGAAATGGTAAATTTTATGATTAATAAATATAATTTATGATTAAATTTATGGGGAGAATCTTTATTGGATTCATTTCATAATCATAATAGGATTTCCTTAAGGAAAACTAAGTTATCTCCTTATGAAATTTAGAGATGTAGAAGATCAAATATTTTTTATTTTAAAGTGTTGGGTGTTTATCTTACTATAGAGTTAATAATCCTAGAATAACTGAAATTTGAACTAGGGAAATTAAAGGTTTTTTTTAGATATGAAAAAAATATAAAAGAATATAGAATTATGTATTTTAGAGCTAAAATTATTTTTGAATCAAGGTATGTAGAGTTTTTTTAAAATATGTTTTATAAAGATGATGTGGAGGAATTTATTCCTCATATACCTATATCATTTAATATATATAGATTAAATAAAATAATAGAGAATAATGATGATTATTGAGTTGAACATAAATGCAGTACAAGAATAAGGAAGTAGAAGCATCAACTTCCAGATTTTATTTCTCCAGATTCCATAGTATTTCTGGTCAATAGAGACCAAAATAATCATCTTCTAAATATGTATCATGTTTTATTAACTATATAAGATTTCCCAAATATGTATACAAAAACTATGAATTCTAGAGAAGTTTCTTTCTAGAAATAAGGAATTAATGCTGAAATGGATTCTATTATAGGTAATACTATGTGGGTCATTGTATATTTACCAAGAGGTACAAATCATACTGGTTGTAAATGGGTTTCTAGGGAAAATTATTATTACAAAGGTAAAATTGAATATTTTAAAGGTATATTGGTTGATAAAGGTTTCAGAAAAAAAAGATTGATTATCTTGATAATCATGCTCTTATAACTCAAATTACTTTAATAGGGGTTTTATTTTCTATAGCTTAAATTAGTCATTTGTGTGGACATCAAATGGATTTCTAAACTTATTTTTTAAATATATACTTAAATTAATATATATAAATCGAATAACCTGAAGTGTTTGTTTTACAAGGTAATGAAAAGAATGTATGTAAAATAGTTAAATCGTTTTGTGTCCTTAAATAATATATGATGCAATGGCATGAGAAATTTTATTCTATTATTTTATCGAATGTACGTACTCATAATAATGCAGATAAATATTTTTATTAAAAGTTTAAAAAAGAATATGGAGTTATTGAATGTCAATGTCTATATTATATGATAATATTTGTATCTAATATGATTGGTATAATTGAGATAAAGAATTACTTATCTTTTATGTCTAAAATTAAGGATCTTGTAATAGTTGATACTAATATAAGTATTAAAGTTAATGAAAACATAGTAGGGTTATTCTTCAAGTTTGTCTCATTACATAGAAAAAATGTTAAATAAGTTTTAAAATCCTTGTTTCAAGGATTTTAATACTCTATTTTATTATAGTGTTAAACTATTTATAAATATGGGTAGAGATATAACACAAATTGAGTGTGCTAGTGAAATTAGTTATTTAATGTATGCAATGCATTACTCTAGACTCAATATTTCTTTTTTGATATATAAAACGAGAAGACATATTAGTAATCCTGTTATTGATCATTGGAGGTGTATAATGAAAATTTTGGGATACATAAAAAATACCACATATTTAATTTTATACTATAATTATTATCATGTTATGTGAGAAGGATACACCCATGAAAGATGGATTAGTATTATTGGTGATAACCAATCCACATCTGGATGGTTGTTTACTCTTGGAGGTTGTGCAATTTCTTAGTTAAGAAAAAAACAAACATGAATTTCAAATTTGACCATGGATTCAGATTTTATCACCTTAGTGGCATGTAGAAAGGAATCCAAATGGATTATGAATCTATTATTGGATTGTATATTGTGGCATAGTATGGTTCCTCTTATCTCTATTAGTTTTTATAGTGAAGAAAATTTATCAAGGGAATGTAGTAGCATGTATAATAGAAAGTCAATACATATAACTTTATGAAATGATTATGTTAGATAATAGTTAAAAGATGGTACCATTATAATTATTAATTTTGGATCATCTAAAACCCTTGTGGATCACTTTAAAAAATATCTACTGAGAGATATCATTCATGAAACTAATAATGAGATTAGTTTAAAACCCTAGAATATATCATTTCTATAATAGAAACCCAACACCCACTTTAAGTACATCCTAATAAAAAAATTTAATGGGTCAAAACAAGTTACGAAGATGATTATTGATATTGAAAATTATAACCACAACTACCTAGTGTCAATATCATCTATTTTTACTAGAGGTTTAGTTATAAAATCATCAAAAAATATTAAGACTCCATGAGTTTTGTGTTCTAATAATGGAAGCACATTATAATATTTTGGCTATGTGAACCTGAAATTGGTGTTACTTATTACATGAGTTAATGGGTTTACAACTTATAGAGTTCATGAAAGGATATAAGAAAATGACCATAAATGATATAAAAAATAATAATCTGGATGGAAAGATCATTGTATGTATAATATCCTTGTTTTATCATTAATATTACCAAGTTTAATGTTTAAAAAACTTATAAATATGATAATACATTGAGATATTGATACTAACAAAAGGATTAATTTAGAACATACCTTAATTATATATAATGATTCACTTGTGATTTGTAGAATTAAATTTATGAATAAAAATGGTATTTTGTTGTAATTTTATTCATAATTATAATAAAAGGAATAAAAAAATTATTTTTCAAAACACCTATGGATCAAATTTATTGGGTGGATGTAACACCCCAAGCTTCTACGGTACGTTTCCCTTCGAATAATGCGATAGCGTGTGTTGTACGCAACCTCGAGTTCTAACACACACCACAACTAATTAAACTAGCCGTTGTATATAGTGATACCTACTTTTTGAAATCATATATATTTTATATTTCAAAATGGACTTCATTTTTGGATTCGGAATATCGAAATTATCCTAGGGTGAAATTTTGGTACTTTTCGGATAACTTTTATATTTTGATGAATAGTAAAAATTACTAAATTTTAATTAAAAACAACTTTTTTAATCAAAATAAGTAATAGTGATAAATTATGAATTTGAGTGGTTTTAAAGTATATTTAGAATATATTTTTACCATTTAATATAATGTTGGTCATTGGACATAATTTTACAATTAAACCGAACATAAACAAGTGTCAATCTTTTGATAGTTATTATCTCTTAAAAACACGCTTTTTGTTTTAACAGCGGGAATTAATTTTAAATTAATTTCTGCCACTTCTGTGTATTGAATTTAGAAAAATGGATTCCATATTTGGAATCAGGATGTTCAAATTGTGTAAATAGGTAACTTTTATTTTTAGACATTTTGAATAATTACTGCGGTAAATATTTTATTTACCATGGTTAAGGGTAAATCCGGTAAATAAGGGTTAAAAAAATAATATTATAATAATACAAAATTACCCTAAAACGTGTCCTAACCTTATTGGTGTACACATACCCGACCATGGGCATCCTTGGGTCAATTTGGGGACCCCTTGGAGCCACTTGTAAGTGATAATGACACATTATATTAATAAAGTTAAAATAAAAATAAAAATGGCATAAGATTACATCTTTTAGAAGAACAATTTTTACATAGGGTTATACATGTTGGATTTTCGATTATAAATATTCATTAGAAATCTAAAAAGATTTCCTACATAATGATATTTTATTTATAATTTTTAGACACTAAATAAGTTATTTTATTTATGACACAATGATGATGCAGTAATTACTATAATAGTGAAAAATTAAAATAATTGATATTATAAATACCCAAATAAATATAATATGAAACTTTTAATGAATTAAACTAATTTTATAGGCTAATATGATATATTAGGATTGATTTAATGGACTTTGTTCGAAGTAATCAATCTGTTATGAGTTTCACAAAAATCAACTATTGAATAGTGTCAAAATTGACATAAAAGAGTTCTTAAAACAAATATTATATTATTAATTGATATTAAATTCCTAAAAATCTAAGGTTCGGCCAAGAGACTTATATTATGATAGGTTAATCATTAATGGACCACTTGGGGGTCGCTTGGATGTATATAGTAAGTTTATTAACCATAATATATAAAAATACAAAGAGACATTGTAAAAGTGAAACTAATTAACTTAGAGTTAATACTTAAAGATAAGGTTAATATAAGTACCCAAACCTGTCTAAATTCTATTGGATGAGTTGTTTTCGACCTATCCCCACCTCATCCTTTGAATAGTCAACTTTGGAGCCTTTAGAAACCGAATATGAATTTATTATAAATTAATATTTCTAGCTTTTCCAAAGGTGCCCCTCACCCCTCTTATAAAAGGGCACTCCTCCTTCTCATTTCTTCACACCTTCAAAGCCTTTTGGTTCGGCCAAACTCTGCCCAAATAATCTCCCAACATCCCTCACTACAACCTAGAGGCCTTAGTTTGATCAGAAAGCCAACCTAAGGAGCCCTTTTGATCAAATCAAAAGGAAGAACCCGAAGAAGAGGTAATGATTTCACCACCCTTTTCTAAGTTCATTTCTTCTTCCACTTCTTCTTCCTTTGTTCTTACCATTCTAAAATAATAACTCCAGTATCTCACATATACTGTGATGTTATTATAAGTATGGTACAACCATATTCAGTATTCTATCCACCCTTTGAATAACATGTCACCATACGTGCGTACGTACGGCTTACCGTCTCCACGTCGTGGTGTAATTGTTATTCAATATAATATTATTTGGATGGGTATAATAATGATGTGTAACTCATGTAAATAATAAATATAACATGTTAATGATTCTGTATATATGATATACCATTCATTTATATATTATTTTAATATCAAAAGAATGATATTGTCGCTCGTGCGTACGTACGGACTACCGTCTCCACGAACGCGATGAGATTCATTCTCCATCGTATCCATTCAAGTATAATTATCATTTGATGATTTAAAAATGATGTTTAAGGACTGTATATCATTCTGGATATGAATAAGATACAACAACCATGGCTTATGTAACAAAACATATAAAAGAAAATGAGTAAGTTAACTCCCGAAACGACGATAATTCTAAGATATTATTAACAAATCAATGTTAAAAGATCATATATGATATCATATTAATATATATGATTCTTGTATAATTTAATAACAATTATTTCACCATTATACAGGAGGTTAACCTACCTCAACCAAGGAAAAGTACAAGGTAAGGGTTATTTCACAATCTCTTCATTATCCGAGGTTGTTTATATGTAATAATCTACTGGGATCTCTTTATCATCCACATCCATGTTTCTTAAAAATGTATTTCAAAACATTTTTACTATTTACAAGAATATGGGTTAAAGTCATTTATACCCTTTTTTGACTTTTTATAAGAGGTTTATAAAGGAATCTTTCCGTCGTTTTCAAAACAAGGTCCTTTTTAACCTTTTCGACAGAATTGAGGTAAGAATGTTTTTTTTAACTTATACGGCGGGTGCGGTTATTTTACGCCGTTATAAAATCTTCAAAGCTTTCCTTACAAGCTTATAAGAATATTTTCAAAGAAAATGTTTTATTTTATATGGATCTTAAATGATTTCAAAATAAAAGGAGATATTTCTTTAAAAAGAATTTTGATTTCATCTATGTCAACATCCTTTGATGGATTTTAAGATTATTTGAAGTTGATTTATTATGATACAAAACTTCTATATTGTATTGAAGGTTTTGTGATATGTTTGACTGTGGATGTGCTATTTTTATACCATTCATAGTTTATTGTGAAAGTATTGACATTTCGTATGCTAGTTTTAATACGAATGTTTATGTTATGTTTAAACCTTTTCATATGGGAATGCATTGGACTTAATAAGTGACGGGAGGAGCCCGCTATAGCTCCTCGATGCATCGGTAGGTCTCACGAGACAAACTAGTGTCTTGGCACAAGGCCTTGACAAAATCTTATTTGTAGTCTTGGCACGAGGCCTTGGCTATGTGGTTATGATAGTCTGGCATTATGCATTCCAACATTATGAAAGTGGTTATTGATTTTTGCATGTGATTATTCATTTAGTAGAATATCCATGTGAATAAGTAAATGGCATTATTTCATTTTATTTATGCCATACCATGTTGAAAGTTCGTATTTAAAAGGCTTTTGTTTTAGTTATACATTGCCTTAAATGTTTATTCTTATTTATGAAAGTTTCCACTTTATTGTTATCCTTACTGGGCATTTGAGCTCACCCCTTTTTTTTATGTTTTATTTTTCCCAGGATGTGAAGAAGTAAGTTATGAATGACCTGCAGGGATTTTATGAGGGGTTAATAGTGTGGATTGTGGAAACATTATGTTGTTGTATTAGTTTTTCATTTTATGATGTAATGTAAAACTTATGAATATATCTAGTGTTTCCAAGGCTACTAAACCAATCGGTCTTTCGATATTTGATCTTTCTTGTGATCATGCCAATGTTACGAAGTAATGCACCGACTCTGGGCAACTGGGGTCGGGGCGTTACAGTTGGTATCAGAGGAAGTTTAGTACAAACCTTGGAAGCTAGATTTAGATAAACTCTGATTAGAGCACGTAGACCTAAGATGAACTTTGAGGATTAGTATAGAAGAACTTCCTAGAATTTTGGTATTGTAGAGATTTTGTGAGTTTTCCGAGCAATACATCCCTGTCTGGATACGAGCAGGTAGAGGCGGCTCTGGCACAGATGTACCTAGGGGTAAAACCCGAAAACACCGCTTTGAGCTAGACTCGAACGGGAACTGGTGCACGACAACGGGCCTTGCTGCACTCTTGGTTACGACACTCCCGGGGGATATGCTTAGGATAACTCTCATTATCTTTACAAATCATTATGAAGTGTTTATGAGTATATACTTCCTCAAAGAAAAACATTTTTATGATTATGGATTATATCCATAAATAGTTCAATTTATGTTAAGTGTTTTATAAGTATGGGATTATGTATTTTGATTCATAAGCTGATCTAGTTTATGCCATTGTTTAGAAAGGCGCCTAGTGGAAGGAATGGAAACCGTATCAATGCGCGCACTCCATGTAGGGATTGCCCTCCTGCTCAAGATAATTATAGTGGGGCTGGTGATGCAACTGGTGCTGATCAGCTAATCACCGTACTGGGACAACTTACTCAGGTTATGAATAATAACCTTACCCGTATGGAGCACCCTGATCCGCAGCGTGGAGGATCAATGTTAGATCGATTCATGAGACAACAACCACCAACGTTCAATGGGAGTACAAATCCCTTAGTAGCTGAGCAATGGATATTTTCCCTAGAGAAAATATTTCAGGCTTTGGGGAGTAGTGAAAGGGAAAAAGTTACCATGGCAGTTTACCGCCTCACTGGAGATGCTGATCAATGGTGGTCATTGATTCAAAACATGAAGGAAGATGATGAAGTATCAAACATGGAATGGAGGGAGTTCAAAGATCTGTTTTTAGAAAAATACTTTCCTCGCGACCATCGAGCAGATATGGAAAGGCAATTTCTGAGTCTGAGACAAAAGGAGGATGATAATGTCACAAAGTATGAGGCTAACTTTACAAGGTTAGCGAGGTACGCTGGTGATTATATTCGCAACCCAAGAAGTAAGATTGATCGTTTCTTTGATGGGTTAAAACCATTTCTCCGTCGAGCATTAGTCTCACAATCCTTTTCATCGTACGAAGACATTGTCTCATGTGCTATAAAGACCGAAAAGGAATTCTCTAAGTCTTATGACTTTAAAGCAAAGCAAGAGAAGAAGAGACCTGCTGATCAATCTGGGAATGGAAATAAGGGGAAGAAGGGAAAGGTTGAATATCCATCTTGTGGTAAGTGCGGGAAGAAACACCCCGGTGCTTTCCTGAAGGGAATGGGAGTCTGTTACAAGTGTGGTGAAAAAGGCCACCAAGCTCATGATTGCAAGGGGGAGAAGGAAGCTACCAATGTTTAGTGCTACAATTGCAGGGAGATGGGGCATTATGCAAATGCATGTCCTAAGCGTCAGGAGAACTTACCTCAGAAAAGTCCAAGGGATCAAGGCCAGGCTTATGCTATCACTACTGCTGAGGTAGAAACTCCGAAAGACGTGGTGGCAGGTAATTTAATGGTTTCCTCAAGTTTAGCAAATGCATTATTTGATTCTGGATCATCGCATTGTTTCATATCTTCCCAGTTTGCTAAGAAAATTAGATATTTCCAATTTGATTTAATAAGGGAGTTGTCAGTTAAAACTCCTAAGGGAAGTATCGTTGCAACAAAGTTTTGTGAATCAGTCCCCATTAGAGCACATAAATTTTCTTTATCTGCTGATTTCATCGTCATACCTATGATTGAGTTTGATATAATCCTCGGTATGGACTGGCTTTCGGACTATGATGCGAAGATTTATTGTAAGAAGAAAGAGGTTACGATTCTTGATGATAATGATAAGGAGCACCTTATTTTTAGAGCAGAATCGTCACCACCTAATTCTTATTTAGATCCACCCCATGTAGCTCAACTTAATTCAATTATCGGGGAGGAAGAGAATGAAATAACTGTCGGTGAGGAAAGGAATGTTCAAATAGAGGATGTACCTGTTGTGAAAGAATTTGTAGATGTATTTCCGGAAGATTTACCTGGACATCCTCCAGAACGAGAAGTTGAGTTTTCTATTGATTTGATTCCTGGATCAAGGCCTATATCGAAGACCCCTTATAGAATGGCCACTGTAGAGCTAGTCAAACTAAAGAAACAACTAGAGGAATTGAGTAATAAGGGATTTATTCGCCCTAGTGTTTCTCCATGGGGAGCCCCTGTTCTTTTTGTTAAAAAGAAAGATGGATCTATGAGGTTATGTATCGACTACAGGGAGATCAATGCTATAACAATAAAGAACAAGTATCCCCTACCTCGTATTGATGATTTATTTGACCAACTGCATGGAGCTCAATACTTTTCAAAGATTGACCTTCGATCTGGATACCATCAGTTGTGTGTGAAGAAGGAAGACATTCCGAAAACAGCATTTCGAACCAGGTATGGGCATTACGAGTTTACTGTAATGCCGTTTGGATTGACTAATGCACCATCTGTATTCATGGATCTGATGAATAGAGTTTTCAAGGAGTATCTCGATGAATTTGCGGTAGTATTTATTGATGATATATTGGTATACTCCAAAACCTATGAAGATCATGAAAATCACTTGCGCATTATCTTGAAGACTCTGAGGAGGCATGAATTATATGGAAAGTTTAGCAAGTGTGAATTCTGGCTTCAGGAGATTTCTTTTCTTGGCCATATTGTCTCTAAAGATGGAATCTCTGTTGATCCTTCTAAGACCAAGGCAATCCAAGAATGGCCAGCACCTACGAGTATAACTGAGGTACGTAGTTTTATTGGTTTGGCAGGTTATTATCGACGTTTCGTCCAGAATTTTGCCCGATTGGCAAACCCATTAACGAAGCTCACACGTAAAGGGGTTAAATTTGTTTGGACAAAAGAGTGTGAAGAATGTTTCGAATAACTGAAGAGAAGATTAGTCAATGCTCCTATATTGACTCTACCATCGGGGAATGATGGGTTCGTTATTTATAATGATGCATCAAAGAAAGGACTTGGCTGTGTCCTTATGCAGAATGATAGAGTTATTGCCTATGCATCACGATAGTTGAAAATTCATGAACAAAACTATCCTACTCATGATCTTGAGTTATCAGCTGTGATCTTTGCTTTGAAGATATGGAGGCACTACCTCTATGGTGAAAAATGTGAGATTTATACTGATCACAAGAGTTTGAAGTATATTTTCTCACAAAAAGAACTCAACATGAGGCAAAGGAGATGGCTTGAATTACTCAAGGATTATGATTGTACGATACACTACCACCCGGGGAAGGCAAACAAGGTGGCAGATGCTTTGAGCAGAAAAGACCATGGAGTTTTGAACATGATGAGAATTGAAAGGGATCCAATTTTCATGGATCTAGTGAAGATGGACATGGGAATAACCAGGGAAGGTGAAACATCAATGCTTTTTCAAATGGTTGCCAAACCATCTTTACTAGAAAGGATTAAGAGTTCTCAGACCGATGATGATGAATTCCAAAAGAAGATTAAAGCTGTGAATGATGGGAGATTGAGAGACTTTGTGTATGAAGATGGAATTTTGAAATTCGGGAAGAGACTTTGTGTTCCCAATATACCTGATCTAAAAAGGGAATTGCTGGATGATGCTCATAGTTCCAATTTCCCTATACACCCTGGGAGCACCAAAATGTATAGAGATTTGAAGGAACATTTTTGGTGGGACAACATGAAGAGGGAGATTGCTGATTTTGTGTCAAGATGTATGGTTTGTCAACAAGTGAAAGATGGAAGGCAACAGCCTGGAGGAGTCATGCAACCTCTTCCCATACCGGAGTGGAAATGGGACAATATTACAATGGACTTTGTCATGGGGCTACCAAAGACTCCTAGAAGGAACGATGCAATATGGGTTATTGTTGATCGTCTTACCAAGTCAGCACATTTTCTTGCTATAAGAGAAGATCTACCCCTGGAACGTCTAGCAAGACTATACATTAATGAAGTTGTGAGACTTCATGGAGTACCCCTATCAATTGTTTCTGATCGTGATCCCCGTTTTACTTCAAGATTCTGGAAAAGTCTTCAGAAATCCCTGGATACAGAACTTCATTTGAGCACTGCTTACCACCCTCAGACAGACGGACAATCAGAACGGACTATTCAAACCTTAGAAGACATGTTGAGATCTTGCTCACTTGACTTTCAGGGTATGTGGGATCAATATTTACCACTAGTAGAATTTTCCTATAACAATAGCTTCCATTCGAGTATTCAGATGGCACCATATGAAGCGTTATACGGAAAGAGATGTCGTACACCAACCTGTTGGGATGACGTTGGTGAAAGAAAACTTGTAGGCCCAGAACTGGTGGAGGAAACGGTGGAAAAGGTGAAGGTAATCCAAAATCACATTAAAGCAGCTCAAAGTAGGCAGAAGAGCTATGCCGATAATCGAAGGAAGGATTTGGAATTTCAAGTCGGTGATCATGTTTTCCTGAAGGTATCTCCGTGGAAGGGAGTCATACGTTTTGGTAAGAAAGGTAAATTGAGTCCCAGGTACATCGGACCTTTCGAAATTCTAGAACGAATTGGGGCTGTAGCTTACCGATTGGCAATGCCGCCAAGTCTCTCCAAAGTTCACGATGTGTTCCACGTATCTCTGTTGAGGAAATACATGCCTGACCCAACGCATGTACTCACCTATGAAGATTTAGAACTGGAACCCGATCTGTCTTATTGCGAAGAGCCCATCAAGATTCTTGATACGAGAGAACAAGTGCTGAGAAACCGGACGACGCGTCTGGTAAAAGTTTTGTGGAGGAATCATAAGATGGAAGAGGCAACGTGGGAACCCGAGGAACTTATGATGAAGAACCACCCGAGTCTTTTTATGCAGTAATACCCTAGAAATTGCGAGGACGCAATTATTTGAAGGAGGGGAGAATGTAACACCCCAAGCTTCTACGGTACGTTTCCCTTCGAATAATGCGATAGCGTGTGTTGTACGCAACCTCGAGTTCTAACACACACCACAACTAATTAAACTAGCCGTTGTATATAGTGATACCTAATTTTTGAAATCATATATATTTTATATTTCAAAATGGACTTCATTTTTGGATTCGGA
The DNA here is from genome assembly GCA_963277665.1 of Viscum album. Classification (NCBI taxonomy): domain Eukaryota; kingdom Viridiplantae; phylum Streptophyta; class Magnoliopsida; order Santalales; family Viscaceae; genus Viscum; species Viscum album. Next base: position 1,415,343,315 of record OY728141.1, on the reverse strand, counting down.
ATATCGAAATTATCCTAGGGTGAAATTTTGGTACTTTTCAGATAACTTTTATATTTTGATGAATAGTAAAAATTACTAAATTTTAATTAAAAACAACTTTTTTAATCAAAATAAGTAATAGTGATAAATTATGAATTTGAGTGGTTTTAAAGTATATTTAGAATATATTTTTACCATTTAATATAATGTTGGTCATTGGACATAATTTTACAATTAAACCGAACATAAACAAGTGTCAATCTTTTGATAGTTATTATCTCTTAAAAACACGCTTTTTGTTTTAACAGCGGGAATTAATTTTAAATTAATTTCTGCCACTTCTGTGTATTGAATTTAGAAAAATGGATTCCATATTTGGAATCAGGATGTTCAAATTGTGTAAATAGGTAACTTTTATTTTTAGACATTTTGAATAATTACTGCGGTAAATATTTTATTTACCATGGTTAAGGGTAAATCCGGTAAATAAGGGTTAAAAAAATAATATTATAATAATACAAAATTACCCTAAAACGTGTCCTAACCTTATTGGTGTACACATACCCGACCATGGGCATCCTTGGGTCAATTTGGGGACCCCTTGGAGCCACTTGTAAGTGATAATGACACATTATATTAATAAAGTTAAAATAAAAATAAAAATGGCATAAGATTACATCTTTTAGAAGAACAATTTTTACATAGGGTTATACATGTTGGATTTTCTATTATAAATATTCATTAGAAAGCTAAAAAGATTTCCTACATAATGATATTTTATTTATAATTTTTAGACACTAAATAAGTTATTTTATTTATGACACAATGATGATGCAGTAATTACTATAATAGTGAAAAATTAAAATAATTGATATTATAAATACCCAAATAAATATAATATGAAACTTTTAATGAATTAAACTAATTTTATAGGCTAATATGATATATTAGGATTGATTTAATGGACTTTGTTCGAAGTAATCAATCTGTTATGAGTTTCACAAAAATCAACTATTGAATAGTGTCAAAATTGACATAAAAGAGTTCTTAAAACAAATATTATATTATTAATTGATATTAAATTCCTAAAAATCTAAGGTTCGGACAAGAGACTTATATTATGATAGGTTAATCATTAATGGACCACTTGGGGGTCGCTTGGATGTATATAGTAAGTTTATTAACCATAATATATAAAAATACAAAGAGACATTGTAAAAGTGAAACTAATTAACTTAGAGTTAATACTTAAAGATAAGGTTAATATAAGTACCCAAACCTGTCTAAATTCTATTGGATGAGTTGTTTTCGACCTATCCCCACCTCATCCTTTGAATAGTCAACTTTGGAGCCTTTAGAAACCGAATATGAATTTATTATAAATTAATATTTCTAGCTTTTCCAAAGGTGCCCCTCACCCCTCTTATAAAAGGGCACTCCTCCTTCTCATTTCTTCACACCTTCAAAGCCTTTTGGTTCGCCAAACTCTGCCCAAATAATCTCCCAACATCCCTCACTACAACCTAGAGGCCTTAGTTTGATCAGAAAGCCAACCTAAGAAGCCCTTTTGATCAAATCAAAAGGAAGAACCCGAAGAAGAGGTAATGATTTCACCACCCTTTTCTAAGTTCATTTCTTCTTCCACTTCTTCTTCCTTTGTTCTTACCATTATAAAATAATAACTCCAGTATCTCACATATACTGTGACGTTATTATAAGTATGGTACAACCATATTCAGTATTCTATCCACCCTTTGAATAACATGTCACCATACGTGCGTATGTACGGCTTACCGTCTCCACGTCGTGGTGTAATTGTTATTCAATATAATATTATTTGGATGGGTATAATAATGATGTGTAACTCATGTAAATAATAAATATAACATGTTAATGATTCTGTATATATGATATACCATTCATTTATATATTATTTTAATATCAAAAGAATGATATTGTCGCTCGTGCGTACGTACGGACTACCGTCTCCACGAACGCGATGAGATTCATTCTCCATCGTATCCATTCAAGTATAATTATCATTTGATGATTTAAAAATTATGTTTAAGGACTGTATATCATTCTGGATATGAATAAGATACAACAACCATGGCTTATGTAACAAAACATATAAAAGAAAATGAGTAAGTTAACTCCCGAAACGACGATAATTCTAAGATATTATTAACAAATCAATGTTAAAAGATCATATATGATATCATATTAATATATATGATTCTTGTATAATTTAATAACAATTATTTCACCATTATACAGGAGGTTAACCTACCCCAACCAAGGAAAAGTACAAGGTAAGGGTTATTTCACAATCTCTTCATTATCCGAGGTTGTTTATATGTAATAATCTACTGGGATCTCTTTATCATCCACATCCATGTTTCTTAAAAATGTATTTCAAAACATTTTTACTATTTACAAGAATATGGGTTAAAGTCATTTATACCCTTTTTTGACTTTTTATAAGAGGTTTATAAAGGAATCTTTTCGTCGTTTTCAAAACAAGGTCCTTTTTAACCTTTTCGACAGAATTGAGGTAAGAATGTTTTTTTTAACTTATACGGCGGGTGCGGTTATTTTACGCCGTTATAAAATCTTCAAAGCTTTCCTTACAAGCTTATAAGAATATTTTCAAAGAAAATGTTTTATTTTATATGGATCTTAAATGATTTCAAAATAAAAGGAGATATTTCTTTAAAAAGAATTTTGATTTCATCTATGTCAACATCCTTTGATGGATTTTAAGATTATTTGAAGTTGATTTATTATGATACAAAACTTCTATATTGTATTGAAGGTTTTGTGATATGTTTGACTGTGGATGTGCTATTTTTATACCATTCATAGTTTATTGTGAAAGTATTGACATTTCATATGCTAGTTTTAATACGAATGTTTATGTTATGTTTAAACCTTTTCATATGGGAATGCATTGGACTTAATAAGTGACAGGAGGAGCCCGCTATAGCTCCTCGATGCATCGGTAGGTCTCATGAGACAAACTAGTGTCTTGGCACAAGGCCTTGACAAAATCTTATTTGTAGGCTTGGCACGAGGCCTTGGCTATGTGGTTATGATAGTCTGGCATTATGCATTCCAACATTATGAAAGTGGTTATTGATTTTTTCATGTGATTATTCATTTAGTAGAATATCCATGTGAATAAGTAAATGGCATTATTTCATTTTATTTATGCCATACCATGTTGAAAGTTCGTATTTAAAAGGATTTTGTTTTAGTTATACATTGCCTTAAATGTTTATTCTTATTTATGAAAGTTTCCACTTTATTGTTATCCTTACTGGGAATTTGAGCTCACCCCTTTTTTTTATGTTTTATTTTTCCCAGGATGTGAAGAAGTAAGTTATGAATGACCTGCAGGGATTTTATGAGGGGTTAATAGTGTGGATTGTGGAAACATTATGTTGTTGTATTAGTTTTTCATTTTATGATGTAATGTAAAACTTATGAATATATCTAGTGTTTCCAAGGCTACTAAACCAATCGGTCTTTCGATATTTGATCTTTCTTGTGATCATGCCAATGTTATGTAATAATGCACCGACTCTGGGCAACTGGGGTCGGGGCGTTACAGTGGACATGTTTTATTCATAAAAATACATATGGCTTGGATTTATGAGGTTGACATAGAGGTTTAATCCCATATTGGAGTTAGGGGTATAATTCATATAGCTTATCCCTTATAAATGGATCCTTGGGAATTATAATTTTCAAAAAAAATATCTTCCAAATGATTTTAAAGTATTTTAAAAAATACATATTTAGTAAAAAATTTATATATATATATATATATTATATACATTTAACAAAACAAAACACATAATAAAAATAAAATTTAAAAAAATATATATTTTATAAAATGACTAATAACATGATTAGTCATAATAGTTGGATTTTGAATTTTTAAAATTTGAATAGATATCTCCCACAAAAAGATGTATGTTTCAATAGAACCAAGGTTTTCATTGATCGAATTATATGATCAAATCGATTTTATTCAACCCAATTTTAATCTATAAATAAGTGATGATGATATCAATTGTAATTTTATTTCTTCTGTAATCTAAGAAATTCTCTAGATATTTTTACCAACATCATTATTTCAAGGATATAGAAAATTTGTGTTTGATTTCCCCTAAATCTTGGTCAAATCCTTGAGGGAAACTTCTAATGAGAACCCTACTCCAAAAAAATGTGGTTGGATCAAACCCTTTTAGACAGTGAATTAAATTCACACATCAAGATTCAATATGTGTTCTCTATTTGCCTACCTATTTTCCAATAGATTCAAAGATAAAGGTAGTGGTTTGGATGAGTTTTCTGAGCATCAACTAGTATGAGGGTAGGGTGAGGTTATGTCAGGGTATCCTTTTTCAGTGCATACTTGAGGAAGGTTTAACTCGTTCAATCTTAGTCTACGTAAGGGTACTACCACTTCATAAAGGTTATGAAAGGGTGATCCAGTTTTTTTGTAAGAGAATCACTATGTCATTCTCATGTAATTGTTTATTGAAGTTTTATATTAAAATAATAGTATTAAATAGAAAATCTACGACAACATTAAATTTTTAAATAACATAGAAAAGGGGACTCTCTGAGGATGAACACAAGAAATCTTGTTGAGAAGGCTTAATAGAAATCAAATCAAGAAATTATGTGGGTCTACTGGCATCTGTTAGGGGGTTCAACTTGAGTCAATTAATGTTGAGGATAATCCAAAATGACTGGTGACATAGGGATACTTAAGAGAAAGTCATGAAGATATATATTGTGAGTCACAAATATGATGTTGTGGCTATGTGGAAAACTATTTTAAGCATTTGAAATCCATTCCTCAAGGGTTCGAATAGGACGAATATCCATTAATTAAATAGAGAACAGGGATATAATAGGGAGTTGGAACTCTTGGACATAGAATCCATCCCTTTTCCTATTCCTCATTTACAACACTCTAATATCAATTAATTTTACATTACTAAATCACAAATGACTATTGGCTAAACTCTATGGGGAGGGAGACAGATTTTATTATTATTATTTCATTACCTTTTATTTTTTTATTTTTTTGGGTCACTTATTTCTTTGTTCTTCCTTAAATATTTTAAAACATTTAAAAATTTGATGGTCAATCATGGTTTTGTTGTTTTAATTTCAATGATTTTAACCAACATTCCATCTTACAATGCACTCGATAAAGAGTTTTGAGATTAAAAGTGAGTAGTAAACTAGAGTTGAATGACAGTTATAATCCAATTTCCCATATTTTATTTCTAAAATGAATAAGGTAAAATCATTTCAATAACAGAAAATATAATAACTCATTTATAATCAATTACCTATTACCCCTTTCTCATTATTTTATTGTTCAATTGCTTCATAGTTTCAAATTCTTTTCATGAAATTCATCATACTTATGTTTTTCACATCACACCGTTTACCTTCACCTACTATTTTTGTTTCTTTCTTGTTTGAGTTTTTTATTATTTCTTAGAAGTTACACTACCATTCCTTGTGTCTTAAACCCTACTCACTTCTATCTATGTTTATGTAGAAAATAAATAAATAAATTGATTTTTATTCAATTACAGGATTGATCACATAGTAATTAAATATTAATTTCAACCCTTACACCACTATATTAAATTGGTTTAGTATTATCAATTCCAAATATAATAACAAAATGAACTTCATGTACTACTACAAAATAGGCCATTAATAGTTCTAAAATTGGACTTTATAAATTCTAGAAAAGTACTGGCTATCAGAGCATGATTAAAGTCTATGGGCTTTTGTAAACACTTGAAAAGTATTGATAAAGGGTTCCTTTATTAGGAAAAAAATAAAGAAATGATAAATGGGCATGCTGAAGTGTGGTGTAACAACTAACTAAAATACCAGTGTTTTGTGTTGTAAGAGCACACTACAACACCAGAAATTACATCAAAAATCAGAAAAATAAATTATAGATAAAAAATTTAAATGAAAAAATTACAAAAAAAATTCAATAATAAAAATCCATGTTATATACATTTCAAACATTGTTTTAGAGAATTACAAAAGTAATTAAAAATTATTATATACATTCAAAAACATTAATGTTCTTTTATCTTTTTTCCCTGACCCCGACTCATGCTATTACTGAAAAAACCACCCATTCGTGAGGAAAAAACACACCTATAAAATAAAAAAGAAACTTATTTTATTAGAAATATAAATAAATAAATAAAACAAAAAGTGTTAATTTTAAACTAAACTATGGGTTATACCAAGAACATTTTGTATTATATTGAGTTGTGGTTGATTATTGTAGACCACACCATTTCTTGTTTGTATTCAACATTTATCTCTATTAAAATTAACTAAATAATTATAAAATAAAAATTAAAAAGGAAATAAATTAGGTAATAGTAGATATAATGATGAGAAAACAATCTAGGCTCATTTTCTCAGTTTTGGAGATGTGATGCTCATTTTAAAATAAAATGACACCTATATACTGAAAATACACACTTGGAATCATACCGGTCACACCATTCACTAAATTGAGATTTATATGATTCATAAATGTCCTAAATTAATTATGGATCATTTTCCTAAATTATCAAAACAATTCGAACAAGTTTTCTCAGTTTTTAGTACGTCCCTTGTCTTTTTTACTAAAATTTCATTTCAAAATGGAAACACACACTTTGAGTCATACTGGTCAGATAATGTGTCAGTTTGAAATAAGACTGATTCTTACACATTATAAATGACTTATGAATCATTTTCCTAAACTACATTGAAAAAAAAATCATGTTTGATAGGTTTTCAGTGAGTGATGTTTTTTGAACTAAAAAGTAAATTTTAAGCTGATAACGGACACTTTGATTCATACCGTTATCATCATGTATTGGATTTATGTGTCAATTATTAATACACATAAAATTTAATTATAGATCATTTTACTAATGTATAAAAATAATCTGAATGCACTTTCTTAGTTTGGAGTATGTCAGTTTTTCTTTTTTACTAATATTAATGTCAACTTTAAATAAAAAAGATGCACTTGGAGTCATATCGGTAACATTGTCCATAATTTTGAGATACAGATGATTCCAACACATCCCAAATTATTTATGGATATTTTTACAAAATAATCACAATAATACGAATGCATTTTCTCAATTTTTAGTACATCACTTTTCTTTTCTTCTAAAACATCAATATAAACTAGAAACATGTACATTGATTCATAACAGTCACATAAATTATCACATTGATGTGAGACTAATTCCAACTCATTAAAAATTACTTATTAATCATTTTCTTAAATTAACAAGACAATCATATCATGTTTTCCTGGTTTTCAGTGAGTAACACTTTTTGAACTAAAATGTTAACTTTAAACTGATGAGAGACACTTTGAATCATACCAGGAACATAATGAATCAAATTTAGGTGTGGATGATTCCTAAAAATCAAAAATGACTTATGGATCATTTTTGAAAAGTATCACAATAATATAAATGTGTTTTCTCAGTTTTGAGTAGGTTATTTGTCTTTTTCACTAAAATTAATGTCAATTTTAAATAAAAAGACACACATGGAGTCATATTAGTCACACTCAATATCGTATTGAGATTATGAAGAATCTTTAATGTATAAAATGTCAAATAGATCATTTTAAATATGTATTAAAAAAATCCAAATGTTTTTCTTAGTTTTGAGTACGTTATAAGTATTCTTTACTAAAATGCCATTTTAAACTTGAAACACACACTATGAGTCATACCAGTCACATAATGTGTCGGTTTGATGTGATATATATTCCTATATATCACAAATTACTAATGAATTTTTTTCCTAAATAATTAAAACAATATGAGTGGGTTTTATTGATTTTCAGTGAGTGGCACTTTTTGAACTAAAATTTCAATTTTGAGCTCATAATGGAAACTTTGAGTCATACCTGTCATATTATGTATCAAATTGAGGTGTGGATAAGTCTTAAAAATTGAAATTGACTTATGAATTGGTCTTAGTAATTATCAAAACAATACGAGTGTGTTTTCTCAGTTTCTGAGTAGGTTAATTTCCTTTTTTACTAGAAATAATATAGATTTTAAATAAAAAGATTCACTTTGAGTCATACCGGTCACACAAAGTGTCAGATTGAAGTGAGGTGATTCCTACATGTCTGAAATAACTTATGGTTTATTTTAAAAAATTATCAAAATAATAATAATGTTTTTACTGTTTTTGATTACATCACCTATCATTTTCACAAAAATGTCATTTTATATGAAACAACACACACTTTGTGTCATACCGGTCACATAATTAGTTTGTTTAATGTGAGAATGATCTTACATGTAAAAATATGTATTAATAATTTTACTAAATTATAAAGAAAATCTGATCTCATTTACTTTGTTTTCAATGAGTGACACTTTTTTAACTAAAATGTAAATTTTAAATTGATAATGGACACTTTGATTCATACCAAGAACATCATGAATGAGATTATGGTGAAGCTAATTCTTAAACAAAAAAATGACTTATGGGTTATTTTTATAAAGTATAAAAAAATTGTGAATGATTTCTCTCAGTTTTGAAAATGCAAGTATTCTTTTTTAATAAAATTTATGTCAATTTTAAAAAAAAAATCACTAAAAGTCATACCGGTCACCCCATGAATCATATTGTGGTATTTCAACATGTCTCAAATTACTTATAGATATTTTTACTAATCTATAAAAATAATCCAAATGTATCTTCTTAGTTTTGAGTATGTCACATGTCTTTTTTACTAAAATTTCATTTTAAAGTGGAAACAAGCAATTTTAGTCTTACATGTCACATAATATGTGAGTTTAATATGATAACGATTCTTAAATATTGAAAATGACTTATTAATAATGTTAATAAAGCATCAAGGAAATCCAAGAATGTTTTCTTAGTTTTCAATTAGTGATTCTTTTTAAACTAAAATGTCATTTTTATAATGATAACAGACACTTTGAGTCATAATAGACACATCATGTATCAGATGTAGGTGAATATTAATACTACACATCAAAAACGAATTATTTATCATTTTACTAATTTATCAAAACAACCCAAATGTGTTATCTTAATTTTGAGTAGTTTAAGTGTCTTTTTTACTAAAATTAATGTCATTTTAAAAAAATATATTCACTTGGAGTTATACCAGTCACACCATGTGTCAGATTCAAATGAATATGATTTCAAAACAACTAGAATGACTTATGGTCCATTTTAATAATGTATAAACACAATATGAATTCATTTTTTTGTTTTTGAGTGTGACACTTTTCTTTTTTACTAAAATGTCATTTTAAACTTAAAATATGTACATTGATTCATATTGGACACATCATGTGTTAGTTTGATGTGATACTAATTCATACCCATAAAAATGACATATGAATGATTTTACTAAATTATCAAGACAATACAAGTGTGTTTTCATAATTTTTAGTGAGTGATGTTATTTGAACTAAAATGTCAATTTTAAATTGATAATGGTAACTTTAAGTCATACCAGGAACATCATATATAAAATTGAGGTGTTTAGATTAATACATGTCAAAAACTAATTATGGATTGTTTTCATAATGTATCAACACAATACGAATGTGTTTTCTTTATTTGGAGTATGTCATTTGTCTTTTTTACAAAAAATAATGTCAATTTTAAATAAGAAATACACATAGAGTCATAATAGTTACATCATGCATCAGATTGATGCTCGAATTGTTACTAAACATTACAAATGAATTATAGATCATTTTACTAAATTATAAAAACAATATGAATGAAGTTTATTATTTTTGAGTATGTCATTTATCTTTTTTACTAATTTTCATTTTAAACGGAAACACGCACATTGAGTCATACCACTCACATCATGTGTGTATTTGAAATGAGGCTGATTCTTACACATAAAAATGAATTATGAACCATTTTATAAAATTGTCAAGAAAATTTAAGAATGTTTGCTCAGTTTTTAGTGAGTGACACTTCTTGAACTAAAATGTTAATTTTTAACTAATAACGACCACTCTGAGTCATACCGAGAGCATCATGTATCAAATTAAAGTGAGGACGATTCCTACATGTCATAAATAAATTATGGGTTTTTTAATAAGGTATAAAAAATATGAATGTGTTTACTCAGTTCTAAGAAGGTTAGTTGACTTTTTTACTAAAATTAATGTAAATTTTAAATAAAGAGACATGCTTGGAGTCATACCTATCACACATTACATCAAATTGAGATGAAAATAATTCCTACACATCTCAGGAAACCTATAAATAATTATACTAAAGTATAAAAATAATAAAAATTTATATTCTCAATTTTGAGTACGTCAATTTTCTTTTATACAAAAATGAAATTATAAACTAGAAACATGAAATTTGGGATATACTGTTCAAATCTTGTGTTGGTTTGATTTGAGACTAACATTCATGCATTAAAAATGACTTTTGAATTATTTTCCTAAATTATCAAGACAATACAAGCTCATTTTCTCTGTTTATAGTATGCCACTAGTCTTTTTTACTAAAATTAATGTAAATTTTAAACAAAAAGACATATTTGGAGTCATACCAAGAACATCGTGAATCAGATTAAGGTGAATCTTATTTTTTCACATTAAAAACAACTTATGGTTTGTTTTCCTAAATTATCAAAATAATATTATTGTTTTTTCGTAGATTTTGAGTATGGGATGTTTGTTTTGTAAAATAAATTAAATTATAAAATAAATACATATAGTTTGATTCCCACAAAGCACAATGTGTATTAGATTGAGGTGAGGATTATTTAGTATGTGATATGAGTTTTTCTTTCAAATATTTGAAAAAAAAGTATAAAAGATAAAACATGTTCTATTATAATGGAAGAGAAACTCCATGCTCCCTAAAACATTTCATGTTTTATGAAGCATGGGGTTTAGTCTTCTATTATAAAGAAACATGTTATCTATTTTCTATCCTGTAATAGATAGTTGAATGAAAAATATGAATTCCCAAAAGATCTATGAAAAAAAATATTATATTAAAATTATAAGGAAATTAAATTACAAATAATAGATAAAATGATGACCAAATTAATTAAATAAATAGTATGAATTAACCTTTTCATGATGGTTGTATACATTTTTGACCAATTTCCTTGGTTTCATTATCTTAGTTGTAGCCTCATAATCCAATCACTCATGATCTTGTGTAGCTTCGAAAAAACCACCCTAAATTGAAAAAATGAATCCTCTTGTATAAGAAAACAATTCTTATGTTATTAATAAAAAAAGAAATAAATTAAACATATATATGAAACAATATATTACTTTTATGGATAATGATTTTACTGTGAAAGTGTCTAGATTTTATTTGTGATTAAGCATAGGTATTCTCATTTCTCTTCTGAATAATTAATTGGAGGGAACCTAAAGGAAAGTGATAAATTAAAACGTTGCATGGGTTAAAAGTTTTCTAGGAGAAGAATTTCGTGGTTTTTTTCATGAAAAAGGCATGAAATATAGATATAAATCTTCTAAAATAAAAAAACTCTACATAGAATAATGAAAATTAAATTAGTGTTTCATTATAATTTCTTGATAAAATTGATAAATTATATCAGAATATTACCTTTATATCATCCAAAAAGGGTTTCCTTCATTATAGTATATTCTTCCATAGGATTGGTAACATCATCACGGATATAAGAAATTCTCTTCCTGGGTATTCCAACATTCTATTTAGATTATGTTAATTTCGTAGACAATTGATAATATTATGGGAAAAACATAGTATATTAAAAATCACTTTTACCCTCTCATTGAACTCTATTTATTTTTTTAATGGTTTTAGGGATTTGGATCCTCTATCAAGAATCAAAATCCCTCTTTATGGTCCCTTATAACTAACAATAAATTTTCTATATTAGGACTAACATGAACTATTCAAGAACTCGGTTCTTATTTTTTGAGGTATGGGTTTCTTATTTCTCTTTTACTTAAGTATTTATGAGAAAGTAAGGAAAATGGGAAAATCCCAAAATTTAGGAAGTAAACGTCGTGTAGTTTTCCACACGCCCTGTACTTCTGGACGTGTGGAATGAGTACACAGGGCATGTGGCCATGTCGGCGATGAAGGGTGTAGGAACCGACTACACACTATGCAGTGGTCCTTTACACGTCGTGTAGTCAGTTGGCAGGCGAATAGTAAGGCGGTGGCTAGCTATGCGACAGAACACACCGTGTACTCATGAATTCACATCGTGTAGTCTTGTCGATAAATGAACAGTGCCCCGCTGGTGGGAAACCGCTAGAGGAACAGTTAAAAAATGGGAAGTACATGTCTTGTACTTGGAAATACACGCCGTGTACTTTTTTTCACCTAAAATGGGCTGTAGCCTCCCCTGTTCACAAGGAAGGATTAGAACTGGAGGAAGGATCGGGAGAGGAGTCCGGAACTTCGAAGATCAATAGAGCGCACGTCGGGAATCCATTTCCGCCTCGAACTATCTCGTTGGAACCGCACGGGTAATCCCTTCACTCTTCTTAAAAAGTTTTTACCAATTCTTCCTGTAATGGAAGTTATTTACGTTTGAACAGGTTTTCTTCTAACCCAGATCTACATCGTCTTTGTGCGTTTCTGGAATCGATGTTCGTGTATATCATTTTTGGTGTTTAAGGTAGGTGTCTTGGTGTTTGTTTCCAACTGTCATGCGTTTTTTGTGTGCTTTTGTGCTACGAACCCATATTTGGGATATCGTGTGGCTGACTCTATGGCTATTTTAGGTACCTATAATTTTATAGGTAATTAAATGTGATATAAAAATGTTGTTTGGGATCGCTGCTTAGATCCAGGACCACCCCGGGGGTGCCTTCCTCTATTTATCCGTTTGTCCAGGATACCCGAGGGTATGCCATGTTTAAATTATGCATTGCTTTTGTCTTGAGAGGAATTGTATGTAAATTGCATGTTTATATGTTGGGAACTTCCCGGTTACTTATGCCTGAGGGTGGTGTTTCACTATAGCCTAAGGGTGTGACTATATTAGCCTGAGGGAAACTAACTATTTCACCTAAGGGAACCTTTCGTGCTTGAGGGATTGACTTCTATGCCTGACGGAGAAACTTCGAACGCCTGAGGGCAATTTCTGTTACACCTTATGAAATACCTGTGGGTTTGATTCTGATTACCTGAGGGTGAGATTTTTCTTGTCTGAGGACACTGTCTGTTTACATAGAAATTCACTATGATGTTTTCTTATATTAAATGGACTAAATGAATAATTAAATGGTAATATAAGTGGTAAGTTGGTTACTTCTGAGTACTGCTTAGTTTATTGCATTTTACTTTTGCACACTGTAGTTGTATGTTTACACATAGTTGGGCACGGGCCTTTAGTGGGTGTCTACTGAGACATATTTCTCACACCCTGTTTTGGTCATGATTTTCAGCCCAAATAGATTACGTTTCTATAGGTTTAAATAAGGTAAAGGGTCCTTTTATAGTTACTTGATTGCTGCTGGGGTGTAGGAGAGCAGGGGACCGAGCATTGGATCGCGATGCTGTGGGCTATTCTGTTTTGCTTTTCTATACCTATACTTAAGTTGTATTGTATTGATCGTGTAACATGTTCTAGCTGTTTTAAAGAATAGTGAAATATTGCATCTTCATATATACATGACTGCTCATTTCACTTTTGTTATCAGTTATCCATTACAGTTATATATACTGTTGTTGTTTCCACAGTTGTTGTTTGTTTTATTTCATTCCGCTGCACTACACTTTGACAAATGAGGGCATAGTTTCCCCACTATCAGAACTAGGCCCTCACTCCTAGTCGGCAGCCTCTGGAATTTGGGGAAATTCCCTTGAGGTCAAGTGGCGAACCGGGTTCGGGGCACCCGTTGAGTGGCACCCAGAACCGGGATGTTACAAAGTGGTGTCAGAGGAGTTTCTTTTCTTTGATATACTATTTGGAGACTTAGTCAGGGATCAGGTGGGAATGGTAGTTGGTAATAAGTTTTGCTCGGGCATAGCTAACCCGTGTACAGGGAAAAGCTAGTCCACCTCGTATTTTTTCAATCTTTCGGATTTTTCAAATTTTACAGTTGATTTGTTTTCACCGTTGGGTGACGCACTTGAGATTGTGCTAGTTATATTTTATCTATGGGTTATATTTAGTTGCAACCCGATGAGATGGGGGTATGTCATCTCATGCATCATATAGGCACATGATATAAATCACATTCCATGCATAGTTCCATGCCATGTAAGTGCATTAGAATTTCGCATGTTGTTGTGATAGTTGTTGTGATAGTAAAGCATGCTGTTGTGATAACTGCTTTGATAAAATACATGCTGCATTATAGGGTAATTTTATTTCATCCTGTTGATTGAATGGATGCCAAGCGTTGGTTTTTGGGGAGTATGGGCCCCCATTGACCGTAATCTGGTGGATCATGGATTGTTATTTTTTTATAACATAGATAATATGTCAAACATTTATTCGTGGGGAGTATGGGGCCCCATGGGTCGGAATTTGACACTTGGTGTTGTTTTTCAGTGTTTGCTAGGTTTCGGGGGAGTTTCTGAGGCATACTGTTTAGAAAACCCATTATACACACCGTGTATTACCTTAAACACGCCATGTATAGCCTTCTGTTCGGGAAGAAAAATAAACTTTTTGAGTACACGATGTGCACCCAGAGTACACGCCATGTAGTCTCTTTCTGTGTCACAAACTGTGTGGGCGGGGACATGGGGCAGGGAATGTTTGGGGAAAACACGTTGTGTACCAAATGTGCACGTCGTGTAGTGTTGACTCGGCGTCCGGTCATGTAACTAACAACACGGGCGAGGGAGACCTTAAGACATACATGTTGTGTCCACTATGGAACACGTCGTGTAGTCTGACCTGGGAACCTAGCCGTGTAACTAACAACACGGGTCGGGGTAAACCTTTCATGTAAACACCATGTGTTTATAGAACACGCCGTGTAGTTGGATCCATGTATCCAGCCATGTAACTAATAACACGGGTTGGCGGAGCTTGTCCAGTACACATCGTGTACCTGTGGGACACGCCGTGTAGTCTTTTCCGAGGACAGACCGTGTGGACTTAACTGTGTGGATGGGAAACTGGATGGTGTACACGCCGTGTGCGGGTGTAACATTCCATGTAGTTTCAATCTGAGCAGTCAGCCATGTCATAAATGACACTGGCAGTTGGAAAATTACACCATACATGTCGTGTAGATATTATACACGCCGTGTAGTTTTTGTTCAACGGGAGCCGTGTGGCTTAGCCATGTAGAAGGACTCTGATAGGGGAAGAGAAGTCAGGTATATGTTGTGTAGTCAGTATACACGCCATGTATTCTTGTTTTGAAAATCCTGAAATGCCTTCTTCTTCTTGTTCCCTTTATGGTTCCTTCACTTTCAGTCTTGATAATCTTGAATCTAAGGCATGTTTTGACCTTGTTGTGTCGTGCCGCCTAGACGACCACACGTTGTTCGCCAGGAGAGCGGCAACGAGTATAATCTAGATATGGTGGTCCATGGGCTACCAATAGATCCTCCAGTAGAGCCAGATGTGGTGCCAGCTATTATACCGGACACAGGCGCAGAGGTGAAGTTTCATGAAGGCTTTATGCGGTTCATGCTGACCTTTCAGGGAGCACCGCCGGCTACCACATCTATGGCTAAGCTGACTCCTATCTTCCAGTAGCAGCATTCGCCTATGTTTTCAGGGGTTGGAAGACCACAGGCTGCAGAGTCTTGGCTGGGGTCAATGCAGACTATTCTCAACCATCTCAAGATGCCTCCAGGGCGAAGGGTCAGGCTCGTGACTTATATGATGCGTGATTCCCCCAAGAGGTGGTGGGATGTTACCACCTAGTCAGAGCATCACAGAGACATGGCATGGGAAGATTTTTAGGCAGTCCTCTATGAATTCCTTTTCCCAGAGATGATGAGGGAAGATAGAGCTCGAGAATTCATGAATCTGCAGTAGGGTGCTATGTTTGTGATGATATATTCTACTCATTTCACCGAGATTCAGCATTTTTCACCCATACTGGTGGGTGATGAGACGTTGAGAGCCAGAAGTTTTGAGTGTGGTCTACGGTATGACATCCAAGTGCTGGTGAATGTTTTTCGGTTTCCTTCAGTATACTCTATTGTGAACCAAGCGCTGATTATAAATAGGAACCTGTGGGAGTCTAGTTGTGTGGGCCAGGGCAGTTTAGCACCAGTTACTGGTACTATTTCTACTGGAAAGAGGAAGAGACAGATGGATTTCTATCAGGGTGGAAGTACCAGCCAGATGATTTCTTCAGGTGGCTCGATCAGGTGCTACCGGTTTGGTAAAGAGGGGCACAAGAGACCACAGTGTCCACGTGAACCAGTGGAGTGCCGAGCTTGCGGCAAGATGGGTCATCTGTAGCACTTTTGCAGGGTGTTTCTACTAGTGGCTAGTGAGAGGGGTTCTATGCAGACTCTGCATGCGGGAGCAAGACCATTAACTTCTTACAAATCCGGAAACTGGAATACGTCAGGGCGTGCAGGCAGAGATGGTGGTCGTGGTCATGGTTTCTAGACACCAGGATCTTAGAGGCAGCAGGGCAGAATAGCTCAGGGTAGCCAGGCTGTGTCACAGGGTCGCGGCACTAGCCAGGCATATGCAGTGCAGCAGACCCAACAAGAGCAGGATCTTGGACCTTCTACTATCAGAGGTACTATTCTAGTAGCTTTTGTCTTTTCTTATGTGATTTTCTATATGGGTTCTACACATAGTTTCATATCTGGGCCTGTTTTGGAGAGCCTTGGGCTATGTGTTTCTTCTTCTTTTGTTTCTATGACGCTAGACACTCTGTTGGGAATGAGAAAGACGTGTGTGCGTCAGTGCAAGGAGTGCCCCCTTGAGGTTGGTGGGTGTCGCTTTCTTTGGGACCTCTATGTCTTAGAGATGACAGCTTATGACATCATTCTCAGGATGGATTGGTTGGTTCCCTTTCAAGACATTGTAGACTTCTATCGTCGTAGGGTGAGTTTCACGTCACCAGAGGGCGGGGAGTTTCTATACAAGGATGAATGGGATGTTCAGGCGAGTCGAGCTAGACCAGAGAATCATGGGTGAGGTGGAATCACAGCCTAGATTGTGAGTTTATATCTAGATGATCAGGGGACTTGTCAAATGGACTTCCCTCCAGTGGTTGATCATTACAGGGATGTCTTCCTGGATGACTTTTCAGGTCTACCTCCGGAGTGAGAGGTGGATTTCTCTATTGATCTCTTTCTAGGAGCAGCACCGGTGTCCATTCCTCCTTATAGTATGGCTACACCTGAGTTGGAGGATCTCAAAATATAGTTTGAGGAGTTATAGGCAAAGGGCTTTATCCGACCCAGTACTTCTCCATGGGGTTTGCTGGTCCTTTTTGCGAAGAAGGTAGATGGTACCCTCAAACTCTGTGTGGATTATCGAAAGCTGAACCAGTTGATGGTTAAGAACCAATATCCTTTTCCAAGGATGGATGATCTTTTTGATCAACTTCGTGGAGCATGAGTGTACTCGAAGATTAACCTGAGGTCTGGATACCATCAACTGCACATGAGACCATCGGACATACTGCGTACAGCTTTTCAGAGCAGATGTGGTCTGTACGAGTACTTGGTTATATCGTTTGGACTCATGAATGCGCCAGCAGCTTTCATGGATTTGATGAATCGTGTGTTCCATCCATATCTTGATTATTTTGTGGTAGTATTCATTGACGACATCTTGGTGTACTCTCACACTCGACACAACCATGCCGCCCATCTTGAGATCGTATTGAGTACACTGAGAGATCATTGGTTATATGCTAAGATCTCAAAGTGCCACTTTTGGTTCGACTAGATTCACTTCCTGGGTCATATCATCTCGGAGGAAGGAGTTGCAGTAGACCCATAGAAGGTGAGTGCAGTAGTTTCCTAGGAGCATCCAAAGAATGTGTTTGAGATACGAAGTTTCTTGGGGATGGATGGTTACTACAGATGCTTCATACAGGACATCTCCCACTTAGCAGCACCATTGAAGGGTCTAACTAAGAAGGGTGTGAAGTTCATTTGGTCAGAATTTTGTGAGAATCCTTTCAAGACCTGAAAGGAAGGTTGACATCAGCACCAGTCCTGATACTCCTAAAGCAGGGGAAGATCTATATAGTTTACTGTGACGCATCAGGTGTTGGGCTGGGAGCAGTGTTGATTTAGGGAGATCGAGTCGTTGCGTACGGGTCTCGGCAGTTGAGGTCACATGAGAGGAATTACCCGACGCATTACCTCGAGTTGGCTGCAGTTGTGCATGTGTTGTGCTTTTGGAGACACTATCTCTTGGGAAAGCATTTTGTGGTTTTCACCGACCAAAAAAATCTCAAGTATATCTTTACTCAGCGTGACTTGAATCTGAGGAAGAGAAGGTGGGTCGAATACCTATATTCCTTTGATTTTGAGCTTTCCTACACACCTGGTAAAGGTAATGCAATAGCTAATGCACTGAGTAGGAAGACTCAGATACATGGTGTGCCGGAGGCTAGTGGCGAGTGGCAGGTCATGTCATTGTTCTCTGAGATGTATTTGGAGGTGCACAACAGTTAGGGGAAAACATATCTTTCATCTTTAGCTATGACTTCTACCCTCCTGGATATATTGAGGATGAGACAGCTATCTGATTCGAAAGGCCAAGTTCTACCGGAGTCAGTGGCTAGTGAGGACCCTCCTCCTGGGTGGACAGTAGGCGATGATAAAATTCTGAATTTCCATGGACGAGTGTGGGTTCTAGGGATATACACGAGGATATGATGTGGTAGTTTCATGCTTCAACTTGGGAAGTTCATCCCGGGGTTACCAAGATGTACTGTGACTTGAGACGTCAGTATAGGTGGCCAGGTATGAAGAGAGATGTAGCTGGTTTTTTATGAGGTGTTCCACCTGTTAGCAGGTGAAGGACGAACATCAGAGGCCAGCCGGACTTTTATAGCAGTTACCTATCCCGGAGGTGAAATGGGATGATTTCGTGATGGACTCTATGACTGGGTTGTCGAGGTCACCTAGAGGCAATGATATCATGTGGGTGGTTGTGGATAGACTCATGAAGGTAGCTCACTTTTTTCCGATCAAGGTGACCTTCGGAGTCAATGAGCTTGATAATTTGTATATCCGAGATATCATACTTCTTCATGGGATCACTCATTCTATTGTTTCCGATAGGGACACCCGTTTTACATCTCGTTTCAGGCAGAGTTTGCAGAGGGCACTGGGTACACTGGTGGTTCTGAGCACAGCATACCACCCTCAGACAGATGGCCAGTCAGAGCGTACGATACAGGTGCTTGAGGACATGCTTTGTACGTTCTTCCAATACTTTGGGGGCTCTTGGGAGAAGCATATACCCCTAGTCGAGTTTTCCTACAATAATAGTTTTCAAGAAACTATCGATATGGCACCTTATGAGGCTTTATATGGTCGGCCATGTCGATCACCCTTGTGCTGGTCAGAGGCATGTGAGACAGCATTACTGGGACCACGTCTCATGCAAGAGACTTCTGAGCCAGTCTAGTTGATTCAGAAGCATATGGCTACCACACAGTCTCGTCAGAAATCTTATACTAATCACCACAAATGACCCTTGGATTTCGCGGTTGGGGATCATGTTTTCTTGCATGTTTCACCGAGGCTGGGACACAGAAGGATCAGGAGATAGGGTAAACATTCACCGAGGTATGTGGGGCTGTTTGAGATTCTATAGAGAGTTGGGCCGGTAGCCTATAGGTTCCAGTTACCATAGAGGTACCGAGCCATCCACAACGTCTTCCATGTATCTCATCTGCGCCGCTATCATTCAGACCTGTCTCACATATTTCAGCCAGAGGAGGTTGAGCTTAAGGAAGATGCATCCTTTGAGGAGCATCTGATTCATATCATTGATAGGAGCATGAAGGTTCTTCAAGGCCGGTCAGTTCCTCTCGTACGGGTGTTATGGCATCATGGCCGAGTGCAGGACAAAACTTGGGAGCGGGAGATCGACGTACGTGCTCAATGGCCGGAGCTGTTCTAAGTTTATCTTCACTACACTTGTAAGGGAAATTTGGGGACGAATTGCTTTAAGGGGGAAGTTTGTAAGAACCTGGTTCTTATTTTTTGAGGTACGGGTTTCTTATTTCTCTTTTTGTTAAGTATTTATATGAAAATAAGGAAAATGGGAGAATCCCCAAAATTTGGAAGTACAGGCCCTGTACATTTCCACACAGTGTGTACTTCTAGTCGTGTGGAATGAGTACACAGGGCGTGTGTCAATGTCAGCGATGAAGGGTGTAAGAACCAACTACACATTGTGTAGTGGTCCTTTACACGCCGTGTAGTCAGTCGGCAAGAAAATAGTAAGGCGGTGGCCAGCTGTGCGGTAGCACACGCCGTGTACTCATGAAGACACACCGTGTAGTCTTGTCGGCAGATGAACAGTGCCCTGCTGGCGGGAAACCTCCAAAGTAACATTTAAAAAATGGTAAGTACATTCTGTGTACTGGGAAATACACACTGGGTACTTTATTTTTTTGCTTAAAATGGGTAGTAGCCTCCGCTGTTCACAGGGAAGTTTTAGAACCAGAGGAAGGAGTGGAAGAGGAGGTCGGAGCTTCGGAGATCCACCGAGCGCACGTCGGGAATCCGTTTCCACCTCGGATGATCTCATTGGAACTGCACGGGTAAGTCCTCCACTCTTCATAAAACATTCCTACCAATTATACCTATAATGGATGTTATTTATGTTTGAACGAGTTTTCCTCTAACCCGGATCTACGTCGTCTTTGGGTGTTTCTGGAATCGACGTTCGTGTATATCGTTCGTTGGTGTTTAAGGTAGGTGGTGTGGTGTTTGTTTCCAACTTTCGTGCGTTTTTTTTTGTGTTCTCGAGCTACGAACCCATATTTGGGGTGTCGTGTGGCTAAGTTCGTGGCTATTTTAAGTACCTAGCATCGTATAGGTAATTAAATGTGATGTAAAAATGCCATTTGGGAACGCTGCTTGGATCCAGGACCACCCCGGGGGTGCGTTCCTCTATTTATCTGTTTGGCTAGGATACCTGAGGGTATGACATGTTTAAATTATACATTAATTTTTCCATGAGAGGAATTGTACGTAAATTGCATGTTTATATGTTGGGCATAGCCTGATTAATTATGCCTGAGGGCGGTGTTTCTCTATAGCATGAGGGCGTGACTGTATTAGCCTGAGGGCAACATATTATTTCACCTGAGGGAAACCTTTCGTTCCTGAGGGCTTGACTTCTATGCCAGGTGGTGAAACTTCGTACACCTGAGGGCAATTTCTGTTATGCTTGAGATCAATTCCTGCAATTTGGATTATTATTACCTGAGGGTGAGATTTTGTTTGTCTGAGGACGCTGTCTGTTTACTTAGAAATTCACTGTGGTGTTTTCTTATATTAAATGGATTAAATGAATAATTAAATTGCAATATAACTGGTAAGCTGGTTACTTCTAAGTACTGCTTAGTTTATTGAATTTTACTTTTGCATAGTGTTTTTTCATGTTTACACACTGTTGGGAACATGCCTTTTGTGGGTTCCTACTGAGATATATTTCCCACACACTATTTGGGTCATGCTTTTCGGCCCAAATAGATTACATTTATACATGTGTAGATAAGGGAAAGTTTCCTTTTCTAGGTACTTGATTGCTGCTGGGGTGTAGGAGGGCATGGGACCGAGAATTGGCTTGCGATGTCGTGGGCAGTTCTGTTTGGCTTTTCTGTACCTGTAATTCAGTTGTATTGTATTGATCGTGTAACATGTTCTGGCTATTTTATAGAATAGTGACATGCTGCATCTTCATATATACATGACTTCTCATTTCTCTTTTGTTATTAATTATCCATTACAGTTATATATACTATTGTTGTTTCCTATAATGTTGTATGTTTTATTTCATTCCACTGTGCTACACTTTGACAAATGAGGGCATAGTTTCCCCACTATCACACCTGGGCCCTCGCTGCGAGTCAGAAGCCTCTAGCATTTGGGGAAATGAGCATGAGGTCACATGGCGAACCGGGTTCGGGGCACCCATTGAGTGGCACCCAGAACCGGGATGTTTCAAACTAATTGCGATCTCCCAATTAAATGGTTATTCTTGATTGAATTTTCAACAAACCTAAAGTTGTTTTAATCAACCAAAGAACAATCGACTAATTATTATTTATCATATCTGAGACACAAACTACTTTCACTACTTATGATTCCATTATGAGCGGTTCATCTTTTTCCCCTTCCACAATAATGTCCACCTTCATGAATCCCATTTTAGAAAATTTCACTCCAATCCTATTAAAACCCCATTTTTTATGGAAAATCATCACTTGAAATTTTTTAAAATCCAACTCATATATATGTTCAATAATGCCAAAATATTATATATTTGGATAAATTAGAATTTTCTCCTCAGAATTAGATATGTGCATCACTTCCTCTATAATAGCAACTCCACTATTTTACATCATACTTCAATCATCATGTTCTTTTATATAAAATGTATAACCATTGATTACAAAACCAGTGCAAGATATAAAATTTTCCTTCATCCTTCTAGCTAGCCATCAAAGTCAATAGAAAATTGAATTCATATATTTAAGTAATTCCTTATAAATTTTATCTTAGAACCATCCTATAAATTGTTGATTATGTGTATTTGATATCCATTATTTAACCCTTTATGGTTAAAATCTCTAATAATTTCTTTGTGGGGTTCAATGTATGGATCAACATCTTCACTATTGTGTAAAATTTAAAGGCATACTTATTCTCACTCTGTGATGGTATTTGTAACAACAAATCTTTTGAAAATCTCTTCGACCATAAGCCATACACTATGACGAGACTTTGGTAGATCAATGATTTCAACATCTGATGGGTAATCTATATAGATTTCAACATCTTCTTCAAAAATATATCGTTCTTCAATACAAACTTCTATCCAACTTTGATTATTGACATACCCTTTCAAAATCCTCACTTACCATTCAATGGGGTACATCTATCTATAATTGAAATGACCACATAGTTGATCCTATTTAACCAAGTGAACCATCAGATGGACCATTATGCCAAATAATAATGGTTGAAAATACTTTTCTAATCAATATAATATGACTAAAACATCCTTATTCATGATTGGAAATTTTTTTGAGTATATAAATTTATACCATATTGCTTTGAAGAAGAACTATAGTGTTGTTAATGTATGCTATACATTATTAGGCAGAATGTAATGGAATACGACAGGCATAAAATCATGCACCAAAAAGTGACATTTGTGTGATTTTAGTACCTATAAATTTAGATTAGTCATTCACAACACATTTTATATATTTTAAGAATAGTCCACTGTAACTTTTACACCATTAAAGAAGAGGAAAAATTGCAATTTTTTTATCTGGATAGATTGTAAGTTTCTAGAGGAAGAAAATCCCTGCCTTTACCCTTATACAATTCCAACTCTTCCCTTATCCCCATGTAAATCATGACCAACCTATCTGTGATTCCATCTTTATATTTTCTAGGTATATTTTGTAATGTTCCAATAACACTATCAAATAAATTTTTTTCTACATGCATGACATTAAGAAAAATTCTGTTGTTAGAACAATTCCAATACGTTAATTCAAAGAAAATTGATCTCCTTATCTAACCTGATTTTTTAAGGTGTTTCAAAAATGGTTTATCGAATACAGTTCCAATATATTTTACTTTATCCTATAGTTGAACATTCATTAGTGGGGATTGTGTTATTCTATGTTCATTATTCCTATACAGTGTTCTCATACATGATCGATATTTATGTCATCAAGGTAAGAATTTCCAATGTCCAAAAAACACTATATTTTAGGATTGTTTCAACCGAACTAAATGTGTGAATTCTTCACAAATAGGACACCTAAACTCTACTTTAATGCTATAACTTAAAAAAACTCTATAAATTAAAAATTCATTTTTCATCCCATACAACAGGGCCCTCCATGTCAATGTTTCACTTCTATGATCATCATACATTGTAACACATGTATCCCACATCAATTTCATATCATCAATAAATGGATCCAAATAGACATCAATATCATTATCAGGTTGCTTTAGTCCATACATAAGTAGAGACAACATAATGTATATGTGCTTCATGCATAACCATGGTGGAAAGTTATAATTTACCAGCATGACAATATATGTACTTTGAGTACTAATCTACACACCAAAATAATTTATTCCATTTGTGGATAACTCATGAAAAAAAATTTCTTGGCTCATTTACATATTTATGATACTCATAATCAATTTTATTCCACTGAGTAGAATATACTAGATGATGTAGGTTCCCATATTTAATTCTAGTATCTTCATGAAATGACAATTATCTCATAGTTTCCTAACATCTATGTAGTATTATAAAGAGTGGAATGATTGGAAAGTTCCACATAACTTTAAAAGGACTTGATTCATTTTTCATGTATCGATCTGCACCACACTAAGAGAATTTTATGAGTGATTCATGGTCCTTTAGAAAAAATATACAATCATTTGGATAGGCATGTATTTTTTAGAGATCATTCTCATTAAACATAGAATTTTTTAGCATCATATATTCTACATGGAAGTACATTTTCTTTTGTTATAATTTCATACAAGAGAACAAGGAGTTTTGTAAATATGGTGTCTCTCAATATATAACCATCTTTAAAATTACATAATTTTAATACAGCTTCCAATGTTGTGTATTTAGTATAACTGGTGTATAATTGTATCTTATAGAATCTATTTAACATATCAAAAAACTTTTTACAACCATGAAGGTCATATTAAATTTCTATTATCATTTATTCCATATCATCTCCATCCTCATTTACACTTTTATTCATATCAAATGATCCATACACCAAAGTATAATCCCAATCGATGTGAACATTATATTTTCCCCTTGTATAGTATAGTATTTATAAGTTTGATCTGTTCTATGAAAAACCAAGTGTTCTTTAATCTCTTCTAGAACAATGTTTCTTGAATAAAATCAATGTAAAAAAATAGAAAAAGGGATTTGAGAATGGATGTATGCATACTCTATTTCAAACATGATAAACTCTTTAACTCCATATTCCAATTTTTTTTAAAATGATTAGCGTGCATCCATTTTTGATTCATATACATCCTATTAGGATCATAAAATAATAATTTTGTACAATAAAAAATCAAATACAGATAAGATATTCTTTATCAAAGTGAAGGTTTTAGATAATTGAAATTAGGGGAACCCAACATTTGATTGTATCAAATGATTTCAGTATGCTTTGAGGAAAATGGGTAATTGAATTATGAAAATAATTACTCCAATATGGAAGGTATTGTCCTATGAATTCATCCAAAGTTGAAAAGTTATAGACAACTATCATCCTCATCATCTTCATCTCTTAAATAGTTATGATTGCATTTTTTTCTTTAGACTCATCCCACATCTCTTGTGGAAATGAAATTATGTTTCATGAACTAATATGAGGTGTAGTCATCAAATTCTGGGTACTGGTGATCATATTAGATGACTACTGTTCGAAGTATATCAAGCAACATAAAAGATATGTTGGGTGAGTCTCAAGTAACATATGTAATAATAACTATTCAGAATAGGAAGCTTGTGAGTATAATAGTTAAACTCCATTGTATTATCTAAAAGGGTAATTACTTCCATTTTTTAGAATTACATCCCTCGCACTAGTTATTTACTTGTGGCCTATTGATGGTGATATTTTTGGGGCATACACATTCTTGTTTGTCATTCAAGGGCTCTTGGCGGGGACGTGTTATGATATATGACATGACCATTTTACATATTCCAATTTTAACTCACTAAAAGTAATGAAGAAATTATATTTAAGTAATTTTGAATGAAAATTAAATAAATATAAAGCATGAGTATAATCTAAAAAAGTAATAAATCATATTGTATGGATAATTTAAAATTTTTATAATTAATCAACTATAATATATTTTAATGAAATGGTTGATAACCTAGTGGAGGTAAAAAAATACATTATTACTTTTACTGTAGACTAGAATTAGTATTTAATATGATTAAAATTAGAATAATTGATACTATACTAATTATTAAAGTAATAATACATAGTTGGGAATATTATTTATATTAGTCTCATTATATTGTGAATATGATGAATAAATTTGATCTTATTGGTTTCAAAGATTCAAATACTTCATTTGACATTAGTGTTAAATTTTTATTAATACATACATAGCCATATAACAAAATGAACATTCGAGTGCAATTTTTTATTTAATGTATATGATATAATATAATAAACCCAATATCATCTATTTGCATTTTCAAATGTATTGATACTCCATTAATGTTAGCCTGGACCATTGGAAATGTATAACTAAAATATTTTTATAGTTAAATAACACAAAAAAAATTGAGTTTCATTATAATGATAAGCTTACTACATTATGTATGAACTAATTAAGTTTGAAATACCATCATGGGAGACTATCAATCCCAATTTGGTTGGATATTTACTCCTAGATATCATGTCATTTCTTGGGTGGGAGATAAATAAACATGCATTTTACATTCAACATTAGAGTCAGAATTTAATACATTAACAACTTATAGAACAAAAAATGAATCATAAAATTATTAATGGAATTTAAGTGATATAATATTCCAATACCTCTTATTTACATTAATTGTGGTTGTAAAGTAACCATGTCTAAATATTATAGTTGCATGATTAATGTAAAGTCTAAAATATTACTTTTAGACATGATATTAGAGACAATTATTATAAAATGGTACAATACATTTTTTTATGAAAACTCGTGAAATAACCTTATAGATACATTTATAAAATACATATCAAGGGATATTTCTGAAAAAACTATTAGACAAATTGGGCTAAAACACTTAAAATGAACTATTTAGTGAAAAGTACGATCATACACTATTGAAATACTTGTCCCTAGATCTTTCACCAAGATAACCAATGTTTCTCATGACATTTAGGTGGATGAAAACAATACAATATAACACATATCAATATAATAAAAAAAATTAAATAGTTCAACAAAAGAAAATTCACTTGAACCTTCGAACAACCTTTAATGAACAACCACTTCGTAATAACTGAAAAAAATAAAATGATATTAATGAACCATAATTAATCAATATTATAATAATAAACAACTTTTCACTTATGAATAAACAAGGGGATTAAATTAATGGGTGTATATAATGAAAAATATTAATATTATTGGGAAAACATAACAAACATAGATTCAAGGTATTGAAAATTTGATAAAAGACAAAAAAATTGCATTTGAAACCCATCTAAAACATGTAAAACAACGTAAGAAAATAATATTTCAATGTTATTTAACAAAATAATTCAAAAATAACCAAACATGTTCAAATTAATAGAAATACTTTATCAAAACATACTGGTAATTCATTATAATTCATAAGAAATCATTACATGAAATTAATTTTTATTTATTAAACAAAAACCATCGGTGGTATATTAAAAAAACTCTTTGTGTGCATTATATCCAAGAAAGGAAGTTCAAAACTTTTAAACTTCATAAAAACTCATTTGATGTTAATGAAAACTTAAGAAAAACACTTATAAATCCATAACCCCATGATGGATAATTATAGTAGAATTTAATTCAGATAAAAACATGGATTGAAAAGATTAAAGAATTCATGTTTCCATGTTTAAAAGAAATTGAATATGGCCACCTGCTAGGATTGATGAAATATATGTGTGGATGTCTTAATATGATATGAGAAAGAAAGAAAATCCTTAAAAGGTCCATTACAAACCCAAAATTGTATAAACCCCCAATTAGAAATTCATTCGAGAATGGAAAGCAATGATGTATAATTAATAAAAAGTGATAACGAATAAAAAAATGTAAAATGATATTTCCAAACAAGAAATCAGTGAGGAGGAGGTAGAGAAAATAACATACCTTAGATTAAACCTTTGAATCGTATAAGAGAAAGTATAGATATCACCAAAACATGGATTTGTTCGATCCAAGGATTCATTCGATCCTTGATTTATTTGAGCATCAAATTTATTCAATCCTTTATCCACTTGGATTTGATGAGGAGGATTTCTGACAACATCTAGATTCTGCATAAAGCTTCAGATATCCTGATTGGTTTTTGATTTGTTAGGGATCTTTAAATAGATTGGGGACACTATTATCAGCACTTCCAAAAAAGTGATGAGAGAGATACATTTTATTATTGCTAAATTAATAAGCACTGATAAAAGGAATCTTTATCAATGCTTTTTTTATGCTGATAAAGATAGATCTTTATCAATGCTAAAAAACATCTAATAAAATCCATCTTTATCAGTGTTAAATTTTTAATGCTAATAACAAATTTATTATTATAATTATATGTAAATTTTTTGTAAATATATTTTTATAATTATTTATATATTTAATATATATGTTGACAATATATTCATTATTTAAATATATTTACAATAATTTTTTAATTATAAATTTATTTATATATTTATATTTATTTTTTATTTATATATATTTGATAAATATAAATATAAATATAAAAATAGTAAATATATTCATTCCATAAATATATTTATTATAACTTTATAATTATTTAAATATATAATAATTTACTTATAATTATATAAATACTTATTAACAAAATTAATATCTTTATATTTATGTATTTATATCATTATATATATGTAGTTATATATATTCAATAATTATATATAAATATAAATATAAATATAGTAAATATATTCATTATTTATATCAATTTATTATAATTTTATAATTATATAAATATATTTATTTATTTATTTATAATTATATAAATACTTTCTTAGAATTTATTTATTTCTTTATAATTATAAATATATAAATTTATAAATATAGTAAATATACATTTATACATATATTTATTTATAAATATTTACAAATATATTTTTAAAATTATTAATGAATATATAATTTTAAATGAATGCATATTAAAAATGAGTGAAATTGAATAATTATAAATAAGTCCACATTTAAAATATTGAAAAAATTGATAAGTATTATTATTTTAATATAAAATATTAAAAAATATTGATATATATTCAAATAAAGATGAATAAATATTGAAAATATTAAAACATAGTAAATAAATAAATATTAATTAATAATAAAAATGATTAAATTCCCCAAAAAATAGAACATAAAAAAATATTAAAAATGAATTAATACCTAACTGTAATAATATTAAAAATAAATAAATAAAATTTACCAATTGGAGACATTATATTTTAAATGTATCATGTTATATTGAAATTCTAAAATAAATACTAAAATTTGAATAAATTACATAAGTATTAGGTGTGTGTGTTTCTATAAAAGTTATCATTAATTACGTAAATACTTGTGTGTGCGCATTGTATATAAAAATGCATTAATTATGAATATGTATGTGATATCAATGGAACAAATTTTTGATGTATGTTAAATTTAATAATCTGTGGATATTCAATTTTGTCCATTACTCAATCCAATTAGTGAGTATTTTTAATTAATATTAATTTTTAATTATAAACCAATCATCACTAAATATATGACTTATTTAATGTAATGAATAAATATTTTTGTATTATATAAATCATATTTTAGGAAATATTATATATATATGTATGTGTGTGTGTGTGTGAATATATTTCTATATTGATTGTATTAATGAACAATTATATATAAAAACAATTAAAAATGAATAAGATTGTACTATGTTTTTAATTGTTACATTTTATCCATTTCTATATTTATATTTAATATATATTATTTTTTACTATTTATAATATATATATATATATTAAAAATATTCTTTTTTATTAATAAGTGTTTCATTAAAAAATATTTTAATAATTTTTATAATTTATTTATTTTAATTTTACTGTGAAGTTATTACAATATATTCATTTATAATTTTTTGTTTAATTATTAAAATTTATTCATTATATATATATATAAATATATATTTATTATACTACTTATTATTATTTATAATCTATATATATATATTAAATTTATTCATTTTTATCAATAATTATTTAATTAATATAATGTTCAATATTTTCTTAACATAATCATTTTTTTATTTGTATAGTTATTTCATTTTATTAATTTTATATATCTATATAGTTATTATAAAGTATTTATTAGTATTTATACAATATATATATATATTAAATTTATTCACTTTTTCCATAATTATTAAATTCCTAAAAAATTAATACTTTTTTTTAATTTAACATTTTTTTTAATATTTAATTTTATTTGAAACCTTTATCAGTGTTTTTTATCACTAATAAAGGGTACCCGTTATCAATGCAAAAAATAAAGCACTAATAGAGGGTACCCTTTATCAGACCAAAAAAGGGATGTTAAAGTTTACTCTTTATCATCCCCAAAAAACACTGATAAAGGGTACCTTTTATTAGCAATAAAAAAGCACTGATATATGGTCCCCTTTATCATAGTTTTTCCACTGATAATGGGCACCTTTATGAATGTTTTTTCCCAGTGCTTATAAAGGTCTACATTGTTAAAGGCATGTTTTTTAGTAGTGATTTTGATTCAATAATTTAATGTTTATCACTATTAAAAAGGGAAATTTCACTTATTTCAATGATTTCATTATAGGTGGTGATTATTTGGAGTGTCTAAAATGGAATTCAAGTAAAATAGTCTGAACTGTGTTAGATCCCAAGAACACATGTGGACTTAAATATTTACTTTGTATAATTCATGCATCCAATTATGATGAAAATGTGTGAAAAATGGTAAAATTGTGTTGGATAAATTTCAATAGAACAGTGCATTCCAATTCATCCATTTGGAGTCCCTAAATAGGGCCTCAATGTAAATAAAACTTGGGAGAGATATATTGGACCTCCCTTTTTATGTTTGGTACATAAATCAAGACTCATAAATTTAATTGGGATGATTCCTCCACCATTGGATAATTACCTTGAAGCCCCACCTCTCCATCTAATTTCAATTCAGTTGAACATGTTTTGGTCTTTCAACCATCTTAATCAACTTGGTGAAAAAAAATTGATTAATAGATCACCTACACCCATAGACTGTTGACATTTCATGGATTCCAATTGCCAAATTTCTCTTTAAAAAGTTATTTATGGATCATTGGAAAGTTTTAAATGGACATGGGTAATTGTGAGTTCTATTTTATATCTTTCTTCATCCTTTTTCATCCTCTTCTACATCATGTACTTCTAAACCTTTTAGTGATCAATTCGGGGGGTGTTCTTCATTATAACCCTCAGATATATGATTATAATATTTAGGACGTAATTTAAATTCTAGTTTTTTCTCTATTATTATTCATTTCTATCATTTTATTTTGTGTTTTTTCTATTATTATCAAATATAAATTAAAAGAATAATAATCTTATTTCTTTAATGCATAACCCTAATCTTTTGATGATCTGAGTGTGAATGTATCTTTTTTCACCAATTCACATTAATGAGTGTGTAGATGGATTATGTCGGTAGATAAAATAAATAATCTAAAACCCATGAATATTCATGTTTATTAATTGAGTAAAATTATATCATTGACACAAATCTAGTCATCTCATCATGTTGTTGATGTGATTGATTGATTGAGTTTGGTTCTTATATTGATGTAATTTTATTGATTTTGAGTGGTCCCTGGTAATCAATATTGTTAATTGATAAAATCCTACATGTTAACCTATAAATAGATCACATACCATACTAGTTTTAGTTTGTATAAACCAAGGAATCATTTAAATTTCCCACTTCCCATGAGAGTGTTGATAGATGAGCATTAAGGGATACTCATCGAGGTTGATCAAAATTTCTCCAAATCATTTCTCTCACTTATTACTCCAAAAAAACCAAACCCCTTTATATTTATATTTATTTTTGTATCGTTTTTGGGTGTCCAATGTCATTTTATCTCTTTTCCTTATTTCTTTTATTTTTTATTTCTTCTTTATTTTAATATTTTCCCTTTACCTTTTAATTGTTTTTTTGTTCATTTGTGTCTTATGTCTTTTATATCTCTCTTCTTATCTCCCTATAGATTCTTAATACATCATTGTATTTTATTTTCCACTTCATTTTTCATAATTGTTTTTCTTTTATTCATTTTTTCTTTCAAAAAACAGACAAAATTCACCTCTTTGTTACATGAAAAGATCAGGGAAAAAAATAATCCCTCAAATTGACCAAAAAATTAAAAATATACTTCACTCACAAGTTAAGGCATCTAGATTAGGACAATCAAGTAGCACTCAGTAAAACCTTGTGTAACTTCAAGTTTCCTTAAACAAATCTAAGAGAAAACGAAATCAAAACCTAGAAAACATGGCTAAAAATAGTCATACCTTAAAATAATTGACCACCCTGGATGTGGTGTACCAACATGCATACATCCAATACCAGAAGGAAGTAGACAACTTTAATCTAAATTAGGACTCATACACCTCCTTCCCAAATTCCATGGTTTTCCTGGTGAGGACCCTCACAAACATCTCAAAGAGTTTCACATATTCTGCTCCACCATTAAACCCCAACATGTGACTAAAGACCTCATTAAGTTTAGGGCCTTCCCTTTCTCCCTTGATGGTGTATTAAATGACTGGATATACCATATGCATACCATAATTTGGGAATATAATTATCTGAAATGACTCTTTTTAGAGAATTTATTCCTTTCCTCCTGAACTATTTCAATTAGAAAAGAAATTTTTGGTATTAGGAAATCACAAGGAGAGACCCTTCATGAGTATTGGGAGAGATTCAAAAGACTTTCTCATGTACAAAACACTAAAAAATTAGTGAAAAATTTCTAATTCAATACTTATATGAATAAATTATCCCCATAGATCATGTCATGATAGCTATTCCAGCCGGTTTTCCCCTAGTTGATAAAACCCATGTCGCCACTCTGGACTCAATAAAGAATGTGGCTCAAAATGCATAATAATTTAGTACATAAGAAATTTCACCAACATTAGGAGTTAATAAGGTAATCCATCCGTCCATAGAATAGATGGTAAATAATAAACTTGATGAGATGCATACCTTTATAAGATAATTATCTCAAGCTCAAGGTAATTCACACTCTCTGCATGTTCCATTAACTTGGGGTATTGGTTTTAACACTCATTTTTATGACCAATTCCTTCGACTAGAGGATTCATCTAAGTCTTACATTGTATTATTTCATGTCTATCCATTCCAAAAAGCATTTCCCTTCAAGAAAGAACTTTTAGGGCCAAATCCATACCTTTGGTGGAAATCACAACCACAGTACCAACAAGGAGGCAACTCAATATTCTCCAAAGAGAATTGGTATCAATACAGAAAAGGTATGAAACCTTCTTATCCTACAATTTCTTAAAATAACCCTCATCCTCCTAAATATGAACCAATACATAAGTAAATAGTGAAGAAAATGGAAACCCAGAACCTCAAATTCCAACAGACCACAAAACTGGATATTCAAGACCTATGAACTCAAGTGAGACAATGGGAAAACACCATCAGTGAGATAAAGTTGCAGGGTTACAGACAATTACCATCCCAAACCATCTATAATATTAATGAAAAATATAATTTATGTTCAATCACACATTATAGTGGAAAAAAATTCTTCTTATGATGATTTTACCCAATAGTTATTTCCACCTCTGGAAAACTCTATTAATCTGCATGTAAAAGATCTTATTGATGAAAAAAATAAAAAGAGTAACCAATTTATTATTGACGATTCCACTAAAAAAATATTCCTCATAATTTCCTCCAAATACTCTTTGAATAAAATAATGTTTTTGATAATAATATTGATTATGAAATAATGGATACATTTAAAATGATTCAAGTTAACATTAATCCATTGGATACAGTTA
Organism: Viscum album; assembly: GCA_963277665.1. Lineage (NCBI taxonomy): Eukaryota > Viridiplantae > Streptophyta > Magnoliopsida > Santalales > Viscaceae > Viscum > Viscum album. Next base: position 1,415,309,209 of record OY728141.1, on the reverse strand, counting down.
AACATGTTCCTCGATATGCCAATTTTTTTAAAACATTTCACCCAAATATGATGAATTAAGGGGGATGAGAGAGATAACCTTGGAAGGAATGTTATGTCCTTGATACAACCAACGATTCCAACCAAATGAAAGGTTCTTAAAACTTTTACGATACCTAGATATAACAAACCAAGATTGATGTACATGAATATTACAATAATTTTTTGTAATACTTAATACATTAGAAAAACATATTCCTAAATATAGTATTAGTTTAGTGTCTTTGGAAACTTTTTTCACATTTTTATAATTTTGTGAAATATCTTAAGCATATCCCATAAGTTATTCCCCTTTAGTTTCCCTACTTAAAACTTTTCTTTATATCATGGGTAAAAGAAAACAAAATAAAGGGTGAGCTCAGATACTCAGTAATAGTAACCAAGGGTGATATGTAAACATATATATGAGAATAAAAGGTTGTGAGTATGTGATCATAACACTAGAATATCATTCTCTGCATATCAAAGGTAAACATGAATCATAAGGAAATCAAATAACATAATCCCTAAGATCCTAAAATTGAAATAATGAATGAAATTATGGAATGAACATAAAATTATGAATTTTTAAACATATAAAAATTGTCATAGGTTCACTCATTAAATTGAGGACATGAAATAAGACCCTTTAATAAAAATATGGACATGAAAACCAATTCCACGCATGAAAATATAGACATGAAAACCATGTCCAAGCATAGAATTGTGAACATGAAATCAAGTTCATAAAAAAAATATATACCTCAAGATTTTTCCATATTTCCTAATGAATTGGAGGTACATATAGGGAATACCCATCTCATAATGAAAGAATTATTACATGTTCCACAAAAACATAAAACATTCATCATAGAAAAACCCAAAGAATAAAATGGGTTTCTTAAACATAATTTTATCATATCATAATCCATGTAATACAAATGGATTTAATATATATAATTCCATCATAATCAAAATAAAACAATTTGAATAATAGGGTTCATATAATTAAGCCATAAACATATTAAATAATTCCATCTTAGAAGGAAGAAATTTCTCATATAACACATGAAATTAATTCTTGAGGAAAATGTCCTTTCTTCTTTAAAAACATTTTCTATTCATAAAACACTACACAATTTTTTTTTTAAATAATTTCCTTGAAAATAACCTTGAAAACATGTAAGGGAGGCTTCAAGGTAAAAAGTTTTCATGAAAGCATAAAAATCCATTCATTTCGTATAATTAAAAAAAATTATTCTCATACTTTTTCCAGAAAAGTCACAATGTTCCTCATGTCCAAAATGAAAAGAGATTCTTTTCATACCGTTTAAAAAATCACCAATGGGTAAAATGAATTTAAACAGTTGTAGAAGAATTTAAATAATATTTTGGAATAAATATTTAGGAAATATGGACTTGGATGATAAATATACCCCAGTAAATATTTACGTATAAATAATCTCAGATAAAAATGAGACTCCAAAATTATCCCTTACCTTAGGTCTGATTTCTTTTACACATTCCCGAAATGCCTTTATAGTGGTTTTAAAAATATTATTAACTTGTAACATAACCATAATAGTATTTAGGGTATCATATATGATTCATTTATGACTTTATATTACTCGTTCATTTAACAATTCCTTGTTAAAGCAACGTTTTGTGTAATAATCACTTTTTTTATCGCACGTGTTTTCACTTTCTATTCTAAATTTTATTAATTAGATCATGATTTAATTACTTCCAATATTAAAAAAATTATTTATATATAATATATATTTTGTATATAAAAATATTTAAATGGTAGATATATGAAATGGAATACACCATCCAGGGAGACGGTAGTACGTACGTACGCATGAACATTGTTTCCATTTTCTTAATGTATTGAATAAAAGAAAGTAAATGAAATATACGTATACATTTAAATATGTTATCCTTATTATTTCATATATTTTATACTTATTCATTATATACATTTTCATAATCATTATTAATTTTTGTAGTGGCGGATTAATCTCATCACGTCGTGGAGATGGAAAGTCATACGTACGCACGAGTGGATATATAATTCTGTAATGGTAAAGGGTGGGAATTTGATGGAATATTAAATATAAATAAAAAATATAATTTCATATTTATTATTTAAATATTTTCTATTTATCTTTATACCCATGTAAATAAAGTATATATGAAAAATAGTTTACACTGCGACATGGAGATGGTAAGTCGTACATACGCAAACATGGTGATATTGTTTTTTGTAGGATGGATAAAAGAGGAATATGGTTGTCCCATAATCATGAAATATAACAGAATATATTTGATGTTGTATTTATTACTTTATTATGGAAACAAATTAGGAAAATAAGTATAATAAGAAAATAACTTTGAAATAGTTGGTAAAAAAATTACCTCTTCTTCGAGTGTCTTTTATTGATTTGCACAAAATAAATCTTTAGGTTTTATTTCATCCCAAAGTATAGAGTATATGATTAAGTGAGAGAATTTGGGAGTATAAAGGGTCATTTATGGGAAAAAATGGATTTAGAGGAGTGAATAAAAGGGAATGATAGGTTCCCTTTTATAAGAGATGGGAGGGTCACTTTGGGAAACTCCAAAACTATTAATTAACTATAAATTGATTTTTGATTTCAAAAATCTCAAAATTAAATAATTTTGAATATAATATTAGGATTTATCTAAATACTCTCTACCAATGAATTTTATATAAGTTTAGGTCACAATATTAACCTTATCTTTTGGCTTTAACCCTTAGTTAAACTATATAACTATTACCATGACTATTTATCTTTTTACACTATAGGGTTAATGTAGTTATTATAAATTCCAAATGAATCCCAATTGGATCCTTCATATAATCTTAAACATTATAATAGTTATTTTTCTTAATTATATATTTTTATGAATTTTATATCATTTAATAAATTATTATTTATTTTAAAGTATAATTTTAGTCAATTTCGATACTATTTATTATTTATTTCTTAAAAAATATCTTATCCACATGATAAATTCTAAATAACACTTCAAATATATCTATGAAATGTTTATGTTTTCAACAAAATTAATTTTTCAATTAATTATGTTCAATTTAATTTATTTTAATGTTTTTAAAATCATTTATTAGATATTTCTATTAATTAGATAATTATTTCATCATTATTATGAAAGCCTTTAATTAAATTATTTATTATCCAAAAATTAAAAAAATCATGAGGAAGATAAATTTATTATCTTTAAATTTAATATTTATAGTCAAATTTATCTTTTGTATAACCATATATTAAAAATGATTTAATTATTAAAATTATGATTATGACATTTTTAACTTATCTTTAAATAAATTAAAATAAAAGTATTATTCTTACCCAACTGTCTTAAAAAGATCATAATTTCAACATAACGTTGATTTTTTTTGAATCCCACTTATCCAATGAAATTAGGACAAGTGTTAGGGTAATTTGATAATATTATAATATTATTTTTACCCTTATTTACTTGATTTACACTTTAATCGTGGTAAATAAAATACTAAAGTTACTATTCACCAAAAATTATTTTGATCCTATTTGACCGTAATCTTCATAACTATTAAAATTTTGTATTTTTTCACAATTCAATTCATAAAAGTTGTAAAATGATATTTAATTTTAATCCCACGGATGTAGATAAAAGGTAGGTAAATGAGACGTTGATAAGATCAATATATTTTTATATCCAATTTCAATATAAAAATTATCCAAATGACCTACATTAGATTAATAAATTTATAATTGAACTAGTGGGACTTTAAAAATTCGTTTAAATTATAATAATTCGTAAAACAAGAAATCAGTTTTTAACTACAATTGAGTATTTTTAACTATTCATCAAAAAATGAAACTTCTCAGAAAAATACTAAAAAATCACCTTATGATAATTTTGACACTCCACTTTCAAAGAAGAAGTATATTTTTTAGACAGAATATAAAAATGTGTTAAAAATGTATTTAAAATGGGTGAACCATTAAATGGTAGAATACTGTAGTTGTTTATAAATATACTTCTTTTATCCGAAAAATTGAATTTTTCCTTGTATCATGTCAAGAAAACATATAAGATGAGTTTTAATAAATAGTTTTAATATATTAAATTTTTATTTCATTAATATAATCCATCAATAGATATTCTGTTAATTTATAAACTCACTTGTATTCAAATATTTTTTTAGAAAAAATATCCTTTTGTTTAAAAGGGTTTTATTTTTTTTATAATTAATTGATCACTAAATAATTAATTATATGAACATGTGTAGAGAATATTTTCATAATTTAGATAAAAATTTTCCTACCTACCATTATAATGGCTGGGTTATAAGGTAACATAATAATATTTAGTTGTCCTCTTAAACTCGGTCTTGTGTGAAATGAATTTTATCAAAAGGACATGAAATTTTATGTAACACAAGCCAAGAATTGTGTTGTTTATGTAGAAATCTAAGACGGTGTTGCATGTAGTGCAATATAATCTTGGTTTATCATATAACACAAGACAAATAAAATTAAAAATAAACTATCTCTTAAAATTCTCGGGGTGTTACACTAGCACGATAGGGGAGACTTTATTTTTTGATGTAATGCTTTATTTATGTGATTTGATTAATTTTATGCCACACCCAGCGTATACTTCTATACATTTTAGAGAGCTTCATACAAAAATAATCATCCTGAAACATTCCAACCATAACACAACACACCCATTAGATGTGATCGAGGATATACTCGTAAGAGTGAAGAATCTCATCTTCCTATTAGACTTCTACACTATTGTGATAGAAGATTCCCAATACCACATAAATTCTCTTATCATTCTAGGTAGTCCATTTCTCAAAATAGAAAATAAAATCCTCAATGTTCACATTGGTACACTGTCTGTGGAGTTCAATAGAGAAAATGTATGTTTCAATATCCTTGATGTTATGAAACACTCTGTTAAAGAGATCTCTACTCTTCTAATCTATTCTATGGAAGTTCTCTCTAAAGACACATACACACAACATTCTCTCCTCAACCCATACTATGATTTATTTTTCTATTCATCACTCTTGATTGATTTGAGTTTTAATTAATGTTTTTTAGAGTATTATGGGTTTGTAAATGGGTAAATTATATACTTTAATTGATGAGTGTGTCAAGTGTCAGGTACCCATTACCGTCGATGATTCTACAAATCTCATTTCCATTTATTCTTTTTCCTTAGAGAATGAACATGAATAGATAAATAGTTTCATAAACCTTAATCCCCCTGAATCCCCTTCTACAATAATAAAAAAACTGGTATTAGAATTAAAACCAATTCCATAAAATTTATAATATGCCCATCATGAGGGTATTCACCCATTACTCATCATTTTTTCCAACAACCTCTCTCTACAGTAGGAATCATAATGGATAAACATTTTGAGAGAGTATAAAAAATAAATTTGATTGAAATTGGATGATATTCTTGGGATTCACCCATGTATTTTAATGCACCAAATACATTTATATGATAAGGAAAAACCCATAAGGAAAGATAAATTTTAGTTAAATCCTACCCTCCTTGAAGTTGTAAAATTAGAAGTTAGTAAAATTCGTCCTGATGGGATCATCTATACCATAACTGATAGTAAATGGGTTATCCCAGTGTAAATTGTTCCTATGAAAATTTAATAACAATAATTTTAAATGAAAGAAATGATTTCTTTCTAACATGTGTGAAAATAGTTGTTAAGTCTATATTGACTACCATATAATGAATAAATCCATGCTAAAGGACCATTTTGGTCTACCTTTCATTGATAAAATGTTGGTAATATTTGCTGATAATTTTCATTATTAATTCCTTGATGGATATTTAGGTTATTTTAAAATCCACATAGCTCCCAAGGATTAAGAAAAGACAAAATTTACATATTCATTCAGTATATTATCATAAAAGAGGATGGTTTTTGGTCTCTGTAATGCTTCTAGTACATTCCAGTGATGTATGTTTAGTATATTTTCTGAGTACCTAGTGAATTGTAAGTAAGTTTTCCTAGATGATTTCATAGTTTATTTCTCTTATTTTGATGACTTTTTTGAATAAATAGTTTTTTTCCTCCACCATTGAATTGAATAATATCTCATATTAGATTAAAATAATTCAATTTCATATTTGAGCATGGGATATTACGTGGTAATGTTATTTCAAATGACGTAATTCAAGTGGATAAATAAAATAAATTAATTAATTCCTTCCCTTTCATATCCAAAAAGTGTTTATGAGGTGAGACATTTATTTGTTCATATTGCTTCTAACAAAGGATTCATTAAAGACTTTAGTAAGATCACACATCCCTTATATCTATTGTTATGAATTTATTCTGAGTTTTTTTATAGAAATTGTGGTGATGAATTTAATTTTCTAAAAATGAGTCTCACATCACCTCCCATCATCCAACCACCAAGGTGGGATCTCCCATTCGAACTTATGTTTGATTCCTCTAAGTTTTATGTTGGGGGATTTTTACCCCAAAAGGTTGAGATGGCTCCTTATGTCATTTAATATGACTCGTTCACCCTTTACAATACCTAGGGAAACTATAAAACCATTGAAAAATAACTTCTTTCTAAAATGTTTTCCTTAAAAATATTTTGTTTGTCTCTTCTTGGGTTAAAAATCAATGTGTGTTCTGATCATGCTACCCTGTATTTTCCCTTTAATAAACCTAAATCTAAGCCCCACCTCATTCAGTGGATTCTAATAATCCAAGAGTTTATAAATGATATTCTAGATAATATATAAGTGGAAAATTTTATAGCTAGACAAATTTGTATGATTACCCCACCATTGGACCACCATGTTGACTCATCCCTCCCCATTGGAGATTTTTTTCCTTGTAGGCACCTTTGTGATGTTGTAGACCTTACTCCTTGGTATAATGATATTGTATATATTATAGTAGAATCTACGGTCCCCACTAATTTTACAACTTCACAATCCCAAATTCTTTTGCAGGATTCACTATGGTACATATGGGATGAAGCATACTCGGATAGAATTTGTAATGACCAGGTTTTTCAACAGTGTTTCCCTGACCATGATTTCACCTATTTTTTGATATTTTCCCACACTTTGGCTTGTAGGGTCCACTTTGTCTCTCAATTTATAGCTCTATAGGTTTTTGACTAGTGACTTTATTGTCTAACATTTTATATAGATTCTTATCAGTTTTGTAATTCATACAGACAATGTTAATTTACATAGAATATATCCAAGAGGAATGAAATTCCCCAAAAACCCATGTTATTTAGTGAAATTTTTGATGCATGGGGCGTTGAATTTATGGGTAATTTTCTAAATACATTATTATTTGTATATATATTAATAACTATTGACTACACATCTAAATGGGTGGAAGAAAATTCTACTAGGACCGAGGACTCTCAAGTGGTTGGTTGACTTTGTGAGATCTCAGATTTTTAACAACTTCAGTTTTCCAAGATACATCATTTGTGGCCAGGATTTACATATTTGCAATAACAACATGAAAAACTTGCACCATGAGTATGGAGTTTTTCAAAAAGACCCCACTTTATATCACCCCCAAACTAACAGTCAAATATAAATTTAAAATTGGTAAGTTAAATGAATCTTAGAAATAATGGTACAACCCAATAGGAATGATTGGAGTTTTCACTTGGATGATTCACTCTGGTAATATTATATATTTTTTAAAACCTTGATTAGAATGTCACTGTATAGTATTATGTTTGGAAAGTATTTCCACCTCCTTGTGGGGGTATAGAACCATGACTGTTGGGCAATTAATGAATTTAATATGAATCTTTCAGATGTGAGTGAGCATAGAATGTTAAAGATTAATAAGTTAGAATAAATTTAATATGATTAGTATAAGAACTCTCATGTATATTAATATAATAAAATATCTATCCATGAAAATATTATTTTTTAATTTAATCTTAATATTGGTTGAAAGGTCCTCATGTACAATTCTACGCTAAAGCTTCACCCATGTGAGCTTCATTCATGATCCCTCGATCCTTAACAATGTTACTATTTTTTATTCTTTTGGAGAAATATAGATTTTTAGTGAGAAGAGTGGATGAATAATTTTATTCAATGGGAAGATGCTTAAACACTTTTATAATTTTTTCCAAATCATATGGTGGAGAAAATACACCTTGAAGAACCAACATACCATTGAAACCCACCAAGTATTCTCCTTTTTTCCCAAATTCTCTTTTATTACAGTGAGTACACTACACACATAAGGTGTGGGTGAATGGGGGTACATTTTTTTAGTTTTTTAGTATTTTCATCATATTTATTATTTCTTCTCTTTTTCTCTTATTTCATAGTATTTTTTCTTTTCCCCACCTTGGTGATTTCATTAGGATTTTAGTCATCTTTCATTTTTCTTCTATTTTCCCTTGTTGTATAGTATTTTAAATCCCCCCCCCCTCTTATTCTAAAAAAATCATAGAAATTACTGAAAATTCATCTTGAAATTCCTAATTCCTTATTATTTTAACATATAAGGAATATTTTTCTGAGTTATAGAGAGTGAATTTTGGATGAATTTACATTTGGGGTTATTTTTATTAATTTTTATGTTTTTTAATGATATAAATGGTTGTATCACTATGAAACCTTTTAGATGATTGATACCCTTTGTGTGAATAGTTTATTAAAAAAAATCACTTAATATCTCCACTCATCTTTTCACCAGACCATCAAGTGTGAATATTTACTACTTAATATAAGGAAAATATAATTTGGGTTAATTTTTATCATATTTATAAAATGATTTTTACATATGTTCATTCCTTATATTATATATTTCATTATTATACCAAATTAAGCTATTTGTCTGTCCCTATTATCTGAATATTGTACGCCCTCAAAAAAATAAAAATAATAAAAATAATAATGATGGGAGTGATGAAATGTAAAACATATGGGGATATCTAGGTTGGTATCTTAATTTTTTAATTCCAAATTGGCTTATTTAAGTGAGTCATTAAATTTGATTGTAAAGGGTGCATGTAAGATTTGGTGGAAACAATTAGGTGAGAAGAAATTTTGTAAAATAACCTATATTTAATGGATATAAAGTAGGAAAAATAAAATGAAATGGTTTTCACGCACACACACATGGAAGGTTAATGAAATTTTGGACTTGTGAATTCATTTCTCATATTGGTATCATTCATATACTTAAATTTCGTTCAGAGGCAATTTTTGGGAAATATGTTTCCATGATCATTAGGAATAACTCCTTAATTTGGTTTATTATTTAATCACATTACTATCATGAATGTAAATTCCATTGAATGTTAAATATTCAAAAAAATTGGAATATCTTCATGCAATATTTTTTTTAAATGTTACTTTTCACAAGAGTTCAAATGATTTGCTGTGGGGGTGTGATTGCATAGTGATTTACTATTCATTATCACCCTTACACCACTGTACTAAACTGGTTTTTTATTGAAAATTACAAATACAATAACACATTTAACTTCATGTTTGATTTAATAATTTGGTTTTTATCTCTATTAAAAAGGTTAATTTCATTTTTTTTATTTCATTGTAAGTGGATGTGATTTGGAGAGTCCATGATGGAAATCATGCAAAACAGAAAAAACTACGTAAGATCTCAAGAACACATGTGGACGTAAATATTTGTTATGGATAATAAATTCATCCAATTAGGCTGAAAATTGGTGTAAAAATGGAAAAAATATGTGGGACACATTTTTATAGAATACCATGGAGAATAATTAATCCATTTAGAGTCCCAAAAGAGTCCCACAATGTAAATAAATCTTGGGAAAGATAGATTAGACCTCCCATATGTATTTGGAACATAACCTTGGACTCAAACATCTAAATGAATTGATTATATCTCCATTGGAAATAAAAAATTAAATTATACCTCTCCACATAATTTAAATTCAATTGAACATGTTTTAGTCATTCAACCATACAGATCAAATTGATGGAAAATCTATCATGAACACCTCACCTACACCCACAGACCATTGAATTTTCTTTTATCCATCGTTCCAAATTTATCATTAAAATAACTCCATGTATCATTAGAAGGGTTGAAATTACCATGTTTAGGGGTGACTCTAATTTTACAACTTTTTTTATCTATTGACATCCTCTTCTACATCATGTACTTCTAAACCTCTTAGTGATCAATTTGGGGGGGGGGTATTCTTTGTTGTCGTCCTAAGATCCATGCTTTAAATCATCGGAATTCAATTTAAATTATAGGTTTTTTCATCTATTATGATTGATTTGTACCTCTTGATTTTTTTATTCTTTTATGGTCAAAAATAAATCAAAGGAACAATAATCATCATGCTTTCATGCAAAACCTAGATCTTGTGATTATTTGAGCATGTTTGTCTATTTTCTCACCCCTTCCCTTTCATGAGTGTACTGATGGATTAAATCATTTGATAAAATCTAGAATCTATAACCCATGTATATTAATGTTTTTTAATTGAGTAAAATTATATAATTAACAAAAATACGGTCATTTCATCACATTATTAATGTGATGTCGTGATTAAATATGGTTCATACATCAATGTAATTTTATTGATTTTGAGTAGTATCTGATAATCAATATTGTTGATCAATAAAATCATAGGTTGTAAGAAATAACATACCATAATGGTTTCAGTATGTATGAATAAAGTAATAAATTATCTTTCCCACTTCCCTTGAGAGTGATGAAATATGGTCATCAAGGTACACTCGCTGGGGTTGATCATGATTTCTCCATCTCATTTCTGTCACTTAGTAATACAGTTGAATTTTTTGTTTTAAAATAAAAAAACCCCCAAACACCACGTCCAATTATTTATTCAATAAAAATAATCAAAATCTTATTTTTAAATTGATGATATAAGTCTCTATTGAGATATGACTTAGGGTTACTACTATACTACAAATATTCTAATTAAAAACTAATCATATAATTTGATTCACTAGAAAATGAAATAAATTCTCAATAAATTTCATATTTATGTTTTAAAATATAAACTTATACCTTCCTTCTGTCTTTAACCATAATAAAGTATAAATTACTTCTCATTCTATGTGATGGTACCCTATAAATCATTGATAAATTAGAGTGTACCAAATACACAAGTTACTTTAAAAATTTCTCTGATCTTTAAAACACTCTATTGAACATCCTAATGATATAACCCTAATAGAAAGGATGTTCTATATAAATTATTTTCTTTAATATATCATGTCTATGAATTTATAATAAGACCTTGAAACTAACATTTAAAAACGTTTTATTCCATAAAATTGTTTCATTTTTAAGTGTGAAGTCCATAAAATGTTTACACCCTAAATATTTACTATTTACCAATACACAGAACACATAATGTGGTAGAATATTTGGTAATTTTTTTATCAATTTTTTGACCTAAAGGAACATCTGGTTTTATCAAGCATACTCAAAGACATTAAGTTCCACTTGACCTTAGGATTCCCCTCACATCCTTCAAAATTTTAATAGGCTCACAATGGAATTATTATTTTAATCTACCCCACCCTAATTAATTTACACATCCACTTATTAAATAAGAACAAATTATTCTCTATTAAATTTTTATTATTATTAAATTATTTTATATATGATATATATAGAATGAGAATCCAAAATCAATAACTTATTCATTACCTACACCATAACTCACTGCATTAATGAATTATTCATTATCATATTATTTCTATATGTTTAAATAATGGTTAATATAAAGTTTTCATATGTCCTTTATTATTCCTTTTATCAATAAATTTTTTTACACATATCTCCACATAGAACAAAGAACACCTTAGATTAATTCCCCTATATTTTGATATACTTATTCTATTTTGATTATTTAAATTATTCTAATGACTCATGTAGAGCATGAATATGAAATGAATAGACCCATTCATGACTGTTACACCTAATTCAAATTATTACAAAACCTTAAACACTCTCTAAATAATGGAAGGTAGATAATTGGCACCAAGTGTGTAAATTTAGTCATTGGGAAATTATTTTCTCTTATGATAAAGATATCCCAAAAATGATACAAATAAGAAAAATAAATATCCCTATAAAAAATAATTAAATTTATAAGTTACCCTTTTACATTCCATAAAAAACAAAACATTTCATGAGATATCCCATATAAATAAATAGGTGGTTTAAGTCTATACAACCAATGATGCAATAAAAAATAAACAAAAACAATAAATAAATTAATTAACATAAAATTAATTTCCTAGTATTTACTATACATTAATATATTAACTAGGAAAATACTTTATTAGAGTGCCCATTAATATTCATGTAAATAAAATATACATGTGTGATAAATTAAAAATGTAGGGTGTACATAAAAATTACTCGGTAGGATACCAACATATGAGCCTAAACACCTATTATGGTATCATCATGTATTTCTATACATGTTTCATTCTATAATATAAAGTCTATCCCATTATACCCTATATGTTTTATTAATATGAGAATAATAAAATAAACATAAATTTATAATAATCAATGAATTAAATAAAATTTTACAACCTAAATATGAATCCCCATGTGTTTACTTGACCATCATGGAACTCAACCACACTTTGGTTTACACTTGTAATGACAAAATAAATTTTGATTTATTTATGGTTAACCTCCTAACATTTAATAGATGGGAAGGAATGCCAATATATCATCTCAAGGTAATCTCTTACATTTGAAGGGAATTCTATTCATCATGTTTCATAGAACTTTTACCCTACTCTATGTCTCATATAATGTCTATAGGCTATCTATCAGACCCTTAGTACACATTGATTCCTATAGGTCATTTTTTAGATCCTATATCCCTACTAATAGAATCAATCATTTTCTATTGGTATAGTTCATTATGCCTAGGACCTTGGTGATACTAATTACATCACTCTATCTCTCGCTCTCCATCCTCTCGACCCTAGATATGCCAACCACATGTTCTACTACCTCATTCACACATTAAACATTGAAATCCAAAAAAATAATATTAAATAATTTAATATAATAAAATTTAAAATTGGGGTTTCATATAAACTTCCCACTATAAATATTCTCATCCTCATTAAGAGTATGGTGTTTTTAAACAAATCTAATTCAATTAAAAATATCTCATAATCCATCCCTACATCAAGATCCATTAGTGATATCACCCCTTATCCCACACAGATCCTACCAAATTATTCTAAACCATTCAAATATTGTATAAATATTAAGTATCTCATCCAAAAATCGTTTATACAATCCTTCACTTGATCAAATTGGAATAAATTTTCAATGCATCAAAATCTTGTTTTTAGTTTTATATTGAAAAACATGGGAAAGTATATAATTCCTCAGTAATTACACCTTCTATTTACCTGAATAGCCATATTAGTTAAAATCAAATTCTCTCGTTTTTTCCATTTCAATTGTTCAAATAGTATTTTATCCATTATATTCTCATTAATCCATTAACACTCATAGTCATCATCTTTATAAACCCAGTTACCTATACCCAACTCAGATGAACATGTTCTAACTCAACCTTTATTCCTATATAGTTTATAATTTCCTTTTTTTAGTAATACCCCTAACTAACCTCGGTTTTATTATTTATAATAATTCACCCTTTAGATGATCCCCTCCAATAATATTATATTTTATATCTCTCATTATCGATACCTAATCACACAACAAATAAATTAAACAATATCCCACATTACTACTACTAGTTAAAATAATAACCATCCATTCCATAGTAGTACTCACATTATTATGACAATGCTTCACTTCTTGTAATGATGAAAATATCACACTAATAATCACATGATCATGATTTTTCATACAATACCTTAATGAAAATATATCCACCACAAATTTTCCTAATTCGTAAAATAATTATCTTATAATAAGTACCCAAATAAAAACATAGACATTGACTACATGACCTCCCATGAGATCATCTTTACCACTATAATATCACTTACTAAAACAACATCTTTTTTATGTTTCTATATTTATCACTATCATCACTGATTCAGATCATTCTGGATTTATAATTTGTATGATATATTCTATCAGTAAAAGGTTGGTTTATTTTACATTAAGTAATTCACTATAATCAAACTCAACTCAATTTTTTCAATTATAATTGATTCTCACTCAACTAACCATGATGCACACTTTTTTGTAACGGTCCATGCCTTACCGGCTCATTAAATTTCTAGTTTTGTGGATAGAACATGCTTTTAAGAGGTCCTGAAGGTTTTGGAGGAGTTGGAGCTGTAGTTTCATCATGGAAGTGTGGTTTACGACATAAATTAGTTATTCAAACCATAAGTTGGTGGTTTATTTCTTGGAAGGAAAATATTGTATGACTTATGTTTAGTAGGGGAGTACCCTATGGAACCCGTTTATATCATAAAACATAAGTTTACATTGTATTTTTATTTGTTCCTATGGCACCATGAATTTTTGAACAAGATGAGTGGTGGAGGGTTTTACAAATTTAAAGGGTGGTTTACAAGTCTTGTGGAATTTATGGAGTAAATTAAATATCTACGTTATAAATTAGGTGACTTACATCCTGTATATAAGTTTTTGTTTCGATGATTTTCCTCTCATTCAACCTCTCATCCCTATCTCATTGTGGAATTACCTAAAATATTTTGGGAGAATTTTCATCCCATATTCCCTCACCCTAAAACTTGGGTTCTGGTGATTGATTATTGGAAATCAGTGATGAGGTACTTTATTTTTTATACCAATGATTCCTTCTTTTCTTTATTTAAGGATATACTATAGAGGTTTTGTTCTATTTTGGGTGTTTTTGGGTTTTTTTAATGATAACATGATGTGGTGTAGGTTTATCCACTTTTTTTGTGTGTAGTTGTGGTTTTCAATTTTTTTTCTTCACTCTGTGGTTCACCGTGAGATTAAAAAGATTCTTTGAGGTATGGAATCCTCTCCTAATATACATTCCATGTGTTGGAATTTCATGATCTATAATTACATTGGGTTGATAGTAATGGTTTTTGTAATAAGTTCATAAATTAGAATATCTAGAATTGATTGGAAAAGAGATATATTGCATGTTTTTAATGATTTCATATTGTTTCTAATGATATTATTTCATCTTGATGTCTTTCTGAAAATAACAGTATTTGAAAGCCTTGTTTTCTCTATGCATGATATGATGTGATGACTCTTTATTTTTTGTTGTGTATTCATACCCAGAATAAAACGTTGAAGATAGTATATTTGAATAATAAACTAGTTTCCCATGAAATATGTTTTGTGCAATAATATCTAAACTAAATTAATAACCATTGTGATGAAATACCATGAATAATTTTTGAATCTTGAATATGTCGATGTTTTGTGTTGTTTCCTTATTGTGATTTCCTATCATGGTTTGGGATTTTTTGTTTTGATGAAATTTCCTGACTGGTCTATGTGATGTGTGGGGTTGTGATGCAGTGGTTGGTTGGAATGGATGAGATGTGGGCATATGCATGGTTTTGGTATGTGATGTGGTGCATAGTTGGTGTGGTGTATGATGCTTGTTTTTATTACATGGATGTGATCTTTGATTATTGTGGTGAGATGTATTGGTTGATGTAGAGTGGTGATGATGGAATTTGTGGTGTTTTGGTGATAGTTGTTATGAGTAGGGTGAGTTATTGTGTGTTGGATGTGTTAGATTCCTAGTTAGCCATGGAATAAATTAAAATGATAATACCAAAAAAGGCTGGTGAATAAATGAAAGTTTCTAGAAATGTTTGTTTATTAAATGGATTAATTGATTTAATGTTAAATGAATGGTCCGTGTAATTTTGAGTGAAGTGTCTTAGTAAAAGGAAGCATATTTGTGGATTGTGTCATAGTTGTATGATGTGTTGTATATAACTGTGTTAGAAATTGTGATAGTTGGTGTGTGGTATGATGGTGCTGATGTGGTTTCCCCTAGTAGAATTTATATGAACATATCGGTTGGGTATTTTTTTAATATATATATATATATATATATTGTACTTTATGTTATTTCTATACGTGACCCACCTGAGTTAGATAACCTTACTTACACATATCGGTTATGGGCTCAGGGTATTTTACCCAACATCTGGGATGGTGGTGATATGCATGGCTAGCTACCCCCTTTTCCCCACTCTTCTTTTAGAAAAAATAATGATATGGGTTGTTGAAGATTTCCTAGTAGTGTTGGCTCGGTTGTTTTTAGGAAATATGTGATGTGCTGAGGAGTGATGTGATATTATGTGTGGTGGGGTCATGTGTGATAGGATGAGGTAATGAGATTGATTTACTTCATTTTCATGATATCATGCTACCCTAGTTATATGATTATATGAGATGTGATGGCTCAGGTGTCTTTGGGCGAGACATGGTGTGGGGATGACAGATTCTAACATGGGATGCTAGACCTTGCGATGGTGGGGTAGGTACAGAAGCATCCTTGACCATATTAGAGATATCTCAGGTGTCATTGGGAAAGATTTTATGTGGTGTGGTTCTGATGTGACATTTGTAGAATGGATGAGAGTACAAGAAGTTCAATGTTAGGGCGTGAGAGTGGAAAATTAGTGGGGAAGTGGAATTAGAGAACCTATCTTTGTTTTGATCTTGAGGATATATTATTTTATTGGATGCATAATTTGGTGAGTGATCCATGATGAGGTTAGGTTTTAGTTAGTTGACCCATATAGATGCTTGTCGGTTCTATTGTTTATTCATTGGTGAATTAGCTTGCTCTTATTACATGTGCACTTGAGACCTTGGTTATTCCACTACTTAGAATACATGTACACTCACCCTATGTATATAAACTATATTTTAGGATTATATGAGGACATTGGGGACTTAGTTGGACATTTTTTATCTTGGTTTTGGAGCTCTTTTTGTGTTACTATTGTATATTTTTCTTTTTTCTATATTTAGACAATTTTATATGTATTAGTTTACTTTATTCTTGCTTTGTGGGGTGATATTTAGTTTACCTTTATTTTATATATTGATGTTTCTTTGTGGTTTTTTATCCTATCTCCCAAAATTGTTTTATATTATAGAGGTTAATTCCCCTCATTCATGATATTTTTATACCCATGGTGTTAGTTTCCATCCCAGGGCCAACTAGAGGTGGGACTCTGGGGTCATTATCTCTCTCTCTCTCTCTTCATTATAGAATCTTTAGTGGAAAGGGTTCGTTAAAGAGTGGTATCAAAGGTTTTGGTTGAGAGATAGGATGGATTTTTGAAGTTATGAAATATGGAGATTACATAGTACGGTAGATAAGTGATTCCAATTTACCTTGGTGCATAACATAAGTTAGAGAGACTGGCTAGGACATAGGATTTTAGGCCCCCCATGATCTAATGTACATACTTTGATATTATTTAATGACCATGTGATGTGTATTTTTTTAGGGTAAAGACCAAAGAGAGGTAGATTCAACATGATTTATTATTTTCTATTTGGAATTGGGTTGTTATGGTAAACTAAAATGAATTAAATTAATAAAACTATGATAAAATATCATGTTACTAGGCTTAGGTTGTTATCATTTCTTTTTAGAAATGACTCATATTCATTGTTTGTAAGTTTTTTAGGTAGTTTAGGCACAACAATATGATCTAGTTGATCATAAATGGGTTGACCCAATATAGAAGGATTAGGTTTGGCATAGGACATTGTGTTCCCTTTATAATTTGAGTTTGTGGAAGTATGTGGGGATCATATTAGATCTAAAGATAGAGCATTTGTTGGAGGATCTTGAGATTGATTTCAGTATGATCCATGCTTGGATTAATTTCTAGGTGCCACTAATTGTGAGTCATAAGTAGGGTCTCTACATCATTGGTGGACACTATTTATTATTCAGTTTAAGGAGGCATTTGTGTTCAATCCAGAATTTTAGAGTGAGTTTTGGGCGATGCTCCTATCATCGATGATGAGGGAATCCAACAGGCGTGATTTGACATCCATTAAAAGAAGTATTTTGAGTGTGTAAGATACTGGAATTAGGGTCAAGGAACTCATATACTTTGGTCCATATTTTTTCCTAGATGAGGAGTCCAAAGTGTGGTGGTTGGAGGAGATATTTTTCCTGGTGATCAGGTATGAAGTCACACCATTTATCCTCTAGACATTTATTGAGGTGAAAAAAAAAGATTTCTGTTATTGAGAAAATTCATTTCTTAAGATTTAAGAATCAAGAATGTACTAATAAGGTAATATCTATGAGTAGGGATTTAGGTAGTGGGCCAAAAGTGATCAAGTATTCAGGGTTTTGAATAGTGGGGAACCGACCGTGGCTGATATCTTTCCATTATTTTTGGAGAAGGTTTCTCATGAGAACATTCTAGAGGTTTTTTTGTGTTATTTATATGGAGTAAAAGGAAATTTTTAGGATCAGTGTACAAGAAAATGGGGTGGCCATTTCAGGAGGGTTTTCAGACCCCCTTTCGACAGTAGCAGTAGATGCCTCTCAGACAGTTTCAATACTAGAGACTGCCAGTGTTTGTTTAGAAACCAAAGAAAGATGGTTTTATTTTAGGTATTCCTTATGTTAGTCCACATCTTTATGTTGAGTCAAAAGTTCTCTTTTGAATTTTATATCTTGTTTTGGAAACCACAAATTGTACTGACCATGCTGATCGTACTGACCATGCTTATCGTACTGACCATGCTGGTCGTACTAACCATGTTGATCATACTGACCATTCTGATCGTACTGACAATTCTGATCGTACTGACCATGTTGATCGTACTGACCATGCTGATCATACTGACCATGGTGATCGTACTGACCATACTGATCATACTAACCATGCTGATCGTACTGACTAATTATCGTACTGTCTCTGGAAATTTTATTAACTCAATTAATCATACTATGTTTTATAAATCATACTCACTTGGTAATACTTAGAGTACTCATACTTTACTTTCATTGCTTGCTTTTTTTGGTCCTTAGTCAAAAATACATGTTTCATATTAATCGTACTCATGTTTACCATCTTCATATATATGTTTTTATAACTAAAACGATGTCGTGGATTTAGTTATAAACTAATAAAAAATATTTCGTGTTTTCTATTTCAATATGACTGTTATAATGTCAGGTGTCCAAGTCCCTCCGAGTTTTCCATAGAAATGTGATTGTTGGAGAAAATATGACCATTGGAGCCTGAGGCTTATAAATAGGAGGTCATTTGATGCCAAGAATATAATGATGTGTGTGAGACATTTCATATATCAATTTCTAGTGAGAGATACTATGACTTCTCTCTTTCTTCGTACGAAAGTCGTGAGATTACAAAATTTGAACGGCTAGTTATTAGATTTTGTATTTCTATAAGTACTTTGTTTTTCTTTATGAATCCAATCAGGTGATAAGGATCGAGGTCTTCCGGGGATAGGCTGATGGTGCTACCGATAATCATATCGAGCGATTTCAAGTGATTAAAATATAGAGGTGTCGATTACCTACAAAATCGAGGGCTTGCGGGGATAGCAAGACAGACATACCGATTATCGTATTGAGGTCTTACCAAGGTGGTGGTAAGACATACCTCTTATCCTAGGTGAAAGGATAACGCTACTATTTGGGATAAAAGAATTGTAATAATTTTACATTTCCACTGATGTTTGTTTTAAGAAAGGTAATTGTATTTTTTTTTCCTTTCTACATTCCATATTCATTTGTAATTGTTTCAATTACATTAACACTGTTACATATTGTATCGATTGATTCTATACGCTTTATGGTAGAATCCTTCACTATTTTTTTACTCTGATTATTGTATTCATCATGAATACAATTTCTTTACTTTTCTTGTAGTATTAAATCATATCATACCTTTATATTCAATACAATTGTGGTTGTTAGTTTTTTTTGTGAATTGTATTAGTTTAAGATCATTTAAAAAAATTCCTTGTGTTTAAATACAAAGATTTTAAACCTAAAATTCACCCCCCCCCCCTCTTGTATTGTTCCATCTAATATACATATACATCTATATATTTGATCCAACAATTGGTATCAGAGCAGGTTTCTACAGATTTATACTACTAGATCTTATTCGATCATATCATTGTTTCAATTATTTACTACACTAACATGTGGAGTGGAAAATATTTTTTTTATTAGATGGCAGGAATAAATATTAGGTCAATTGACAATATAAATATTTCTAGACCACATATCTTTGATGGGAATTATTATGAGTAATGGAGAGATCGAATGAAGACATTCATTATCAATACTGGTGTAGAGAATTTTATTATGCTTACTAGAGGATACAAAATTCCTGACAAAGAAGTCAGTACTTTCATTAATCAAGAGAAGAAAGAATATCAACTGAATTACAAGGTACACAATCCTTTACTATGTTCTATGACCAGGAATATATACAACCAGATATCTTCTTGTGAAGAAGCCCATTGTATTTGAAAGAAATTGGAAGTCACACATTTTGGTACATCCAAGGTTATAGAAACAGGAAGAGCAATGTTCTGAGCAGAGTATCATGGATTTCTTTTTCCTTATGGAGAGCCAGTATGTAAAGTGAAATAAAGATTTATGATAATTGTCAACATCTTAAAATCTATTTGAGAAAAAGGGATTGATTATGAAGCTCTTGTTGACAATATTATTGATATAATGCCAAATGAATGGGAGTCAAAAAGGACAGCTATTGATAAAAACAGAAAAGTTTCTTAAATTAATCTTGATGAACTCTTTGGAACTCTTTTATAGCACGAGACAAGAATGAAGAGAGATGATGATTTCAACAAGAATAAAAATGGAAATGGAAGTGTATCTTTTACTACCACATCTAAAGCTAAAACACCTGAAAGGATAACAAGATCAAAAGTTAATAAAGTTGTTATGTCTGATTCAAGTGATTTTGATCTTTCAGATAATGAGTTAGAAATCTTTCTTGAATGATGAATAAGATTGTGGGATTGAAAGACTTCCAATATAGATTAAAAAAGAAAGATAGGAAGGACAAGAAAGATTCATAGGTAACTTGTTATGAATGTAAAAAAGTAGGTCATATAAGACCCGATTGTCCTTTACTGAAGAGAAGAGACAGAAAGGAGAAACATTCTGATAGAAATAAGAAATGTATTACAATAAAAAGACAAATAAAGTCTTGAAGGAAAATGATACTTGGAGTGAAAGTGGTAGCGATTCATCCGAAAATTCTTCAGAGTATAAATCATTAGGACAAAGGAATATTGGACTTATTGCCAGACTACCAATTGAAAATCATTGTCTTATGGATAAGGTACACAATTCTGAAGCTATTACAAATGTTTCTTTGAATGCAAATTATACTGATAAAACGTATTAAGAATATTCAGATGAATATTCATCATCAGAAGATAATACATTACCTTCTTCTGAATAAGTATCTAGGTTTTCTAAATTACATGAGAATGAGAATTATAAACTAAAGAAAAATCTTGATAAAGAAAATTCTAGAATTTTGATTTTAACTAAAGAAGTGTCAGATCTTTCTAGTGATTTTGATACAAAAACTTCTGATTTTGAAAGTATTTTAAAAACCCTTGAAAAAGTCAAATTTGATAAGGATAAACTTTCTAAGGATCTATAATATGTAATTTCTAATAAAAATGTTTTCAAGCCTAACTCATGTTCAAAATCAAATGTTTTGGAGGAAAAAAACTTAGTTTTAAAACTAAAATCATAAACTTTTTCTTTGAAAAAATGTTTGTCAAACTTTACTCATGGCAAGGAAAACTTTGACAAAATGTTTTCTCAAATTCGACCATTGAGAAATCATTTTCGGCTTGGTTATACTCATTCTAAACCGGTGTTTAGTAATTACTATTTTGTTCCCCAAAATAACCCTTTTTTTACTAAGTGTCAATGTGGAGGACACTGGAAAAGAGATTTTTCCCTTAATAGAACGCAGTCTTTAGGATTTCATAGAGCTCATTTTTAAAAACAAATGTGGATTCCTAAAATTCTTTTATCTAACCATTCTGGATCCAAACAAGTTTGGATTCCGAGAAACTAATTATTTCTTTTTCAGGAAAATAAGAAGTGTACCAACAAGAATAATTGGTACATAGATAGCGGTTGTTCTCGGCATATGACCGGAAAAAAAGATTTCTTTGAAAAGATTATTAAAACAAAATGTGGAAAGGTTACCTTCAGAGATAATTCTCAAGGAAAGATTGTTGGAATAGGTAATATTGTTTTTCTTGTAAAAGTTATTATTTCAAATGTTTTGTTTGTTAAAGGTCTTAAGCACAATCTCATCAGCATGAGTCAATTATGTGATGAAGGTTACCTTGTGAATTTCAGAAATGATAAGTGTCTAGTACACAATTACAAGGATGAGTTCATTATATATGCCCATAGGCAAGAGAATGTATACACTATTAACTTAGAAGACCTTAGGATCCAAAATTTACCCTGCTTAAGCGCAATAGAAGACCAATCATGGCTACGACATAGAAGAATAAGACACTGCAACCTGAGAAATATTTGTAAACTTTCAAAGAAAAGACTTGTAAAGGGACTACTAGATCTCAGATATGATTCTTCAAAATTTTGTCATCCTTGTCGATTTGGTATGCAACATAAAACTAGCTTTAAATCAATTAATGAAGTTTCAACTTCTAATGCACTACAGCTAGTGCATATGGATCTTTTTGGTCCTTCACAAACTGCAAGTTTTGGAGGCAAATACTATGTATTTGTTTTAGTTGATGACTTTACTAGATTTACATGGGTCTATTTTCTATCAAGGAAATATGAAGCCTTTTACTATTTCAAAACCTTTAGAGCCCAAGTAAAAAATGAGAAAAACCTACCATTGATAACTATTCATAGTTATCATGGTGGTGAATTTAAAAATTCATATATTGAAACTTTTTGTAGTAAGAAAGTTATTACTCACAATTTCTCAGCTCCAGGAACTCCTCATAAAAATAGTATTGTTGAAAGAATAAATCATATTCTTCGGGAAATAATAAGAACCATGTTTAGTGAATACTCAATTGCTAATCACTTTTGGGCTGAAACTATGAGTACTGCTTGTTATACTATAAATCTTGTTTTAACTATACCCTTTCTTAATAAAACAACTTATGAATTATGGACTGGCTGAAAACTTAAAGTTTCATACTTCAAAGTTTTTGGTTTCAAAGTATTCATTCTGAATACTACAGATAATCTACACAAATTTTCACCAAAATATGATGAAGGAATATTTCTAGGCTATTCTAAAACTTCTAAGGCATATAGAGTTTTCAATAAAAAACTATACTATTGAAGAAAAAGTACATGTTAAATTTGATGAAACCAATCCTCTTGTTTTCAACCAAACCCAACCTACATCTTCGGATGTCTTTTCTAAAAATGCTTATCAACCCCTATTAGAAAATCTTTCTGATAAGGAAAATGTTTAAGAAAGAGTTCCTGAAACTTTTACTCCAGAAGATTTTCTACCATATGCTGGTGAACAGGTTTTACAAAACACACATAAATTGTTTCTTAGGAATCATCTCAGGGATAATATCATTGGTGATGTAAATCAACCTGTAAGGATCATAAATTCCTTAAGAAATGTAATAGAAAATCTTTCTTTTCATTCCTAATTTGAACCTAAAAGTCTAAGTGAGGCCTTAGGTGATGAATAATAGATTAAAGGAATGTAATATAAACTAAATTAATTTGAGAGAAATCAAGTCTGGACTTTAGTTGAAAGACCTAAAGAAACAACTGTAATTGGTGTAAAATGGGTTTTCAGAAACAAATTTTATAAAAATGGAATCATTTTAAGAAATATAGAAAGACTTGTTGCTAAGGGCTATAATCAACAAGATGGAATAGACTACAAAGAAACATATGCTCTTGTAGCTAGACTTGAATCTATTCATATTCTATTAGCCTTTGCAGCATACTTTAATTTCAAACTATTTCAAATGGAAGTTAAATGTTCTTTTCTAAATGGTTTTGTTCAAGAAGAAGTTTTTGTCGAACAACCCCCTAGTTTTCTAGACCCAAAATATCCTAATCATTCTTTTAAAATTACCAAAGCTTTATATGGTCTTAAAAAATCCCCTAGATCATGGTATGATAGACTTATAGGATTTCTTTTACAAAATATTTATGCAAAAGGTATAGTGGATCCAACCATTTTTATAAAAATGGAAAATAAAAAATTTTGGATTGTTCAAATTTATGTTGATGACATCATATTTGGATGAACTCAGCAATCCCTAACTAGTTCTTTTAAAAACATAATGAAATCAGTGTTTGAAATGAGTATGATGGGTGAGTTAACATTCTTTTTATGTTTTCAAATTTTACAAAAACCAGAAGGAACATATATATCTCAACATAATTATATAAAATATTTACTCAAAAATTATGGTTATAAAAAAACAAAAAGTATTAGCACTCCAATTGGTACCTCAAATACATTTGATTTGATGAAACTGGAAAACTAGTAGATCAAACAATTTTTAGAGGTATGATAGGAAGTCTGTTATACTTGATAGATAGTCGACCAGACTTAATGTTTTCTATATTCTTATGTGAATGATACTAATCTAATCCAAAAGATTCTCATTTAAAATCTGTGAAAAGAATTTTTCGGTATTTAAAAGGAACTCTAGATTTAGGACTGTTTTACTCTCCTATAAATGATTTTTTCTTAAAAAGTATATCAGATGCTGACTTTGGTGGTTGTAGAATGGATAGAAAGAGTAAATCGGGAACATGTCATTTCTTAGGAGATTCCTTGGTCTCTTGGTCCTGTAAGAAACAACACTCAGTAGCACTTTCCACTGCTAAAGCTGAATATATAGTAGCTGGAAGTTGTTGTGCTCAAGTGTTGTGGATGAAAAACACACTCACTGACTATGGATTTAGTTTTTCTAAAACTCAAATTCTATGTGATAATACTAGTGCCATAGCACTTAGTAAAAACCCAGCACATCACTCTCGTGCAAAACGCATAGATATTAGGCATCACTTTCTTAGGGATCACACACAAAAAGAAGATATAATTCTTCAGTTTTTCGGAACACAAGATCAACTTGCTGACATTTTTACAAAACCATTACCTTCTGATAGATTTGAATTTATAAAACAGAAGCTAGGAATTATTACATTAAATTAATCATTCATTTATACCTCGTGTTTTTCTACCTCTCCTTACATTAAAAAACTCCTCTTAAAAAATGGGAGAACATTTTTTGATATTATTTCTCTGTTTATTCTCCTAGTTTGTGTTTTTGACTTTCTGTTTATCGTATTGACTATTTACTTATCATTATTTACATTTCTGTTTATCGTATTGACCGTTTACTTATGATTATTTACGTTTCTATTTATCATATTGACTGTTTACTTATCATTATTTACTTGTGTTTTTATTGTATTGATTGAATAGTTACAGTTTATCTTCTGTTTGCGTTTTGTCTGCCTGAATACCGTAACAAGTTTGTTTTCCATCAGCATGTCAGTTCATGGTAACAAGTTTGTTTTCCATCAGCACGACAGTTCATGGTAACATGTTTGTTTTCCATCGGCACAATAGTTCATGGTAACAAGTTTGTTTTCCATTGGCACGTCAGTTCACGGTAACAAGTTTGTTTTCCATCAGCACATCAGTTCATGGTAACAAGTTTGTTTTCCATCAGCATTTCAGTTCATGGTAAAATGTTTGTTTTCCATCAGCATGTTATTCCCTGATAACGACTTTGTTTTCCATCGGTAAGTCAGTCAATGGTAATGAATTTGTTTTTCATCGGCATAAAAATTGATCATATTCTCTCTCTTTATACGCTTGTGTTTTCTTTCACTGTTAATACTATTTAAACCAACAATTACCTTACGATCTCCGGCAGGTACATAATTTCCTAGTTTTTTTAAAAAAAAATTGTTTTAATCATATCCGTTGATTTCTTTTCTTCCAATCTCAGCCGTAAAAGACCAACGGTCATTATTTTGTTGCCTATAAATAGACCCCCCCCCCTCTCTAAACCCACACTGGTTTTTCAGATTTTGTGGTGAAACCCGGCCTCCCTATTTGGAGACTCCATATGATCTTCCATCTACTTCACCTATATGTCTCATTCCTCTACCAATACTCTTGCCGAAATGACTTCAAATACTTTTTCAAAGAAATACTTTTTCAAGGAAAGGTTATTTTCTCGGTACTTTTTTGATTCGTACAATTCTACAATTAGAAGAATAATTTTATTTCAAGGCTGGGAGAATTTGTGTGTTGAAAAACTAGTATCTCAAGATAGAGTTCTTATTGATGAAGTCAGTCAGTTCTACAAAATTGTGTCTTTTGAAAAAAAGATAACTGTCAACTTTACTGTGTACAATAGAAAGATATCAATGTCTGTGAAACAAGTTGTCCACTTTCTAAATGTTCCTATAGAAGGTGATTATTTCTGTCCATCTCATAAACTACCAAATGAGGTTGGTACATTTAACAATGAATGTTCTGAAAAGTCTTTGTTTCTTATAAATGAAGAAAAGAGGAAAGTGGCTCATCTTTCTCCAGATCATAGATTTGTCTCTCTTTGGATGCAAGGTTTTCTTATCCCAAGGAAAGGGGATAGAGAGACTTTGAAGGTTTCTGATATCTTCATGCTTGACTATCTTGTCAACATGAGAAAATTAAATCTCATGGGATACATTTTTGAAACAATCAATATTTTCAAGTTAGGAGCAATCAAATCCAATTTGATTATGTATCCAGCTATTCTTAAAAAGATCATTCTTGAGAGAATGATGTTTTGTAATATTCCTTTGAAAGGAAAATTGAAAGAGTTGAAGCCTTCTTGGATAAGTAAGAGTACGTTGAAGAAGTTGAATGTGTGATTTGATCAGAATTCAAATCTCTTTGTTAAGTATTTAGAAGCTGAATCGGCACAGAATCAATCAGTACCTATGCCAGTCAAAGATAATACATCTGTTGGTGCTCCTCAAAAGTCAGATCTGCAAACCAGTTCAAAGCCAAAGAAGAAACCTAAGTATAGTATGGAGGTCATGGAGAGGTGGAGAAAAGAAAGAGAATAGATAATGGAAGGTGATCCAATGTTTGGTCTTGACCAGCTGAAGCCTTTCCTGAAAGGATAAGGGTTGAGAATACCCATCAGGATGAAAAGAAAAAGAAGACTCTTTTAAAAAGAAAACCTCAAGACTTTGATATTTCTAAATTATTGAAAATAGTTGAGAATGCTAGTTCTCAACTAACCGAATAATTTTTTCAAGAACCCATCATACAGAGACTTCTAGATAAAGATAAAGGGAAAAAAATTCTACAATAAATTCAGGAAGTTGAAGAAGAGGAAGAATATTTCCTTTTGTAATTCCTTCAGAGCTCAAAGAAGAGTACAGAAGAATCGTTCCAAAGACAAAGTAAAGGGATTCAACAAGCTCCTCATGCCAATCAAGCACCCAATGAATCTTTTGAAACTCCAAAAATATTTGTTTCACAAGGGAATCAACATCCTCAATCTTCTCATATAGAAAAAACAATCGATATCAGTGATAACGTGGAAGAAGAAAGAAAGGGAATTAAAAAATTAAAAGGAAAACAGCCAGTTGCAGACTCAAGCCAGTCAAATGAACTGGTTTCGTATGATGAGGATACCAATTTAGAACAGACAATTTCTCTTAAGAAAAGTGATTACATTGTTCATGTTTTAAGGAGAATTGAGATGAACACTCCTTACTTTCCTAGGATTGAGGGAAAAATTTATTTCATTACTGACAATCAGAAAAAGAAGTTTGGTTATATAAGAGAATTGAGAAAGAGAGTTTTTTCAGTTGAAGCCAATTTGAAAGTTCTATTTGAAAGTCCAGCTGCTCATAAGAAGGCTAGAAACAGAATGACTAAGTGTTCATACAAAATAGAGAGCTCATTCAATGATCATGAAGTGGAAATTGAAGACTTAAGGAGACTTTCTAGTGATCTCACAATTGCTTTCAATAATCTTGACAAAGAAACTATTGAAAGACTAAATCAATTGTCAAACACCCATGGAGCCGATATTCTTTTAATGAAAGAGTTTCAAGAGAGAATGAATTCTTTTTAGTTTGAGTTTTCAAAGGTTTCATCTTTCAAAGATGAATTAGTCTTGTTGAAGAAATAGAATTTTGTGTTATCCAAAGATAACAAGAATTTATAAAACAGAATTGGTACCTTGAAGAATTAACCAGAGTCCAGGAGGAGACTATCAAGAATTGAGATCAAATTTTTTCCAACCAACAAGAGCTTCTCAGATCTCCGGGTGATTCTATATCTGAATACAAGAAGGAAATAAAAAAGATGAAATCTGTTCTTCATGATTTGATAAAGAAGGAAAAGGAAAGATAAAACAAATAAATGTTGTTTTTCTTTTCTTTTCATGAACTCTATAAAATTTTTTTATCATAATGAGATTTATGTTATCCTTTCCTTTTTACTACTTCTCTAACTCCTTTAGGAAACTAATGATTACCCCATTCTTTTTTTAAATCAAAAAGGGGGAGAATTTTTTACAAAGGGGGAGAATTTTTTTCAAAGGGGGCGAATGTTTTAAAAGAAAACACTTCTAAATCAAGGAAAATCTACAAATACAATACTTAGGAAAATACACACACAAGGGCGATTTAGTTGTATTCAATTCAATATTCAGAAGAGTTTCCAATAACTCAGGGGAGATAAGTATTTCTTTTTGTTTTTACTTTGTGTTTTGTGATTTCCAAAAAGGTGGAGATTGTTGAGTCAAAAGTTCTCTTTTGACTTTTACATATTATTTTTGAAACCACAAATCATACTGACCATGCTGATTGTACTGACAATGCTAATCGTACTGACCATGTTGATCGTACTGACCATGTTGATCGTAATGACCATACTGATCGTACTGACCATACTGATCATACTGAAGATGTTGATCGTACTGACCATGCTGATCGTACTGACCATGCTTATCGTACTGACCATGCTGATCATACTGACCATGCTGATCATACTGACTAATTATCGTACTGAATCTAGAAATTGTATTGAATCTATTAATCGTACTATGTTTTATAAATCATACTCACTTGTTAATACTTATACTACTCATACTTTACTTTCATTACTTTATTGTTTTGGTCCTTAGTCAAAAACACATGTTTCATATTAATCGTACTCATGTTTATCATCTTCATATATCTGTTGTTTTAACCAAAATGATGTTGAGGAGTAAGTTATAAACAAATAAAAACGATGTCATGTTTTCTATTTCAATATGACCATTATAATGTCAGGTGTCCAAGTCCCTCCGAGTTTTCCGGATAAATAAGAACATTAGAGGAAATATGACCATTGGAGCCTGAGGCCTATAAATAGTAGGTCATTTGAAGCCATGAATACGGGGCTGTGTGCGAGACTTTGCGTATATCAAGTTCTAGTGAGAGATACTGTGACTTCTCTCTTGCTTTGTGTGAAAGCCTTGAGATTACAAAACGTGAACGTCTTATTCTTAGATTTTGTATTTCTATAAGTGCTTTGTTTTTCTTTGTGCATCTGATAAGGTGATAACGATCGAGGGCTGTCGGGGATAGGAAGATGGTGCAACCGATAATCATATCGAGGGCTTTCAAGTGATTGAATGACAAAGGTTCTGATTACCTACAAAATTGAGGGCTTGCTGGAATAGCAATACAGACGTATCGATCATCGTATCAAGGGATTACCAAGGTGGTGGTAAGACAGACCTCTTATCCTATGTGAAAGGATAACCCTACTCTTTGGGATAAAATAATTTTAATACTTTTACATTTCCACTGCTATTTGTTTTAAGAAAGGTAATTGTATTGTTTTTCTTTCTTCATTCCAAATTCATTTGTAATTGTTTCAATTGCATTCATACTGTTACATATTGTATCGATTGATTCTATATACTTTATGGTTGAATCCTTCACTATTGTATTACACTGATTATTGTATTCATCCTGAATATAATTGATTTAATTTTCTTATAGTATTACATCATATCATACCTTTATATTCAATACAATTGTGGTTGTTAGTTTTTTTTGTGAATTGTATTAGTTTAAGATCATTCAAAATAATTTATTGTGTTTAAACACAAAGTCTTTAAACCTATAATTCACCCCCCCCCCCTCAGTTTTTGTTCCATCTAATATACATATACATCTACATATTCGATCCAACACTGAAAAGACCTAGGCTAGATCATAGTGATAGAGGTGAGTGATAGAGAGTTCGATGGGTTGGGAGTGGTCAGATTCAAGCGTTATAGGTAGCAGTGCTTGTAGATCTAGGAACTATTTGTGGTTTGATTAGTTTATCATATAACCTTATGCATGATTAGTCTAAATAAAGATCATAAAACTGATTTTTTCTCTAAATTAAGTCCATTATTTGGGATTTTAGGTTGATATACATCTAGTTCCCCTAGTGTTATCTACACCGATTGGATGTTAGGCTTCTCTATTTTATGTATGTTGAGGATATAGACTGGTGATGGGACATTAGCAGTCTGTGAGAGATTTATTATTATTGAATAGAAAACCATATGATGTTATCCTTGGCATGGATTGGGTATACTCAATGTTTGTATTCACCAACTTCTTATGCAGTAGATTTTTGTTTTCGGACATGGAGGTCCAATGAATAGAATTTGATGGAGAGAGAGGTTATCAAATGGGTGGTAGGAAAGTAAATCCTCTTTTGTATTAGTTTGAATAGTTTTTAGTGAAATCTCAATTTGAGGGTGTTCCCATGGTTATAGAGGAGTTACTAGATGTTTTCCTTTAGGAATTTAACACACTTCCCCCTCGATGTGATGTTGAGTTTGAGATAGAGTTACAGTCAGGCGTGTCTATGATTTTGATGGATCCCTATCGGATTGTGCCTATGAATCTGTGTAGGTTGAGGTTTCAAGTGGATGATCTAATATAGAGGGGCTTCATCCAACCCATTCTATCTCAATGGGGTTCTCTAGTGTTGTTTTACATGAAAAAAGATGGTGGTTTGAGGTTGTGTATAGAATACCAGAGGTTGATCAGGTAACATTCAAGAAATCTTTCCCTCTTCTAAGGATATGATGATTTTTTTACCAATTGAGATGGAATAGTTGGTTTTCTAAGGTCAATCTATATTCAAGATATCACCAGTTGAGGGTGAGGTATGAGGTTATATAAAACCTTACCTTTAGGTGAAGGTATGGGAACTTTGAGTTTTTACTCTTGTTTTTCGGTGTTACGAACACACCATAAGTGTTCATAGAGCTTATGAACTCCATGTTTCATGAGTTCTTGGATCAATTTATTGTCTTATTAATCAATGATATCTTGGTCCACTTGATGTTAGAGTAGGATCACACCGAGAATCTCAAAGTTTTTTTTCATGTCATTTGACACTACCATCTCCATGGAAAGTTGTCTAAGTGTAAGTTATGGATGTGGGAGGTGTGTTTCCTTGGACATTTGGTGGCTCGAAAGTGTTTATAAGTGGACCTATTAATGAATGAGGTATTCTTTTCTTTGTAATATCATAAGAATGTTTCTGTGGTTTACAGTTTACTTTTTTTCATAGAATATTGTTAAAGGTTTATACCCTATTTATCTCGAGTTTCATACCCATTAACAGTGTTGACTATGAAGGGAAAGGATTTTGGGTGGACTGATATGTGCCTGGAAGAATTCAGTTTTCTAAAAGAAAATTTAGTTGGTTCTCTAGTTATTTGGTTACCTAATGAGGGTGTGTTGTTTAAGGTTTTCTATGAGGCTTCTCATCTTTGATTAGGATATGTATTTATGTAGGAGAAATTTGTGATCTTATATGGGTCTAGGATGTTAATTCCCCATAATAATAACTACGATATCCATGATATAGATTTCGTGGAAGTTTTGTTTTTGATAATGTTATGGTGTAATTATCTTATTGCGTAGTGATTTGTGGTTTTCACAGACTAAAATAGCCAAAAATATGTCTTCTCTAAGTGATATTTGAATATAAACTAGTGGTGGTGAATTAATTTGGTTTAGGATTAAAATTTTGAAATCTTTTAAACCCTTGGGAAGGGGAAATTTGGTTGCTAATGTTTTGAGTTGAAGTCCCAAGGGGATTTGGTTCGAGTATGTTGATGTTTGGAAAGTGATAGAAGAGCTTGTAATGATGCATCTTGATATTATAGAGAGTAGTGTTTGTGGTTTTATTTTTCAGGTGAATGTGGATTCATCCTTATTATAGTAGGTGGAGGAGTCTCATTGTGGAGACTCATAGGTATAGGTGATGGGTGACCGTGTTGTCCATGTTGATTCCCCTAAGGGATGTTCATAGGATGGTCAGAACTAGTTTTTGTTCCATGGGAGGTTTTTTGTTTTGAAAGAAATGCATGAGGTAGTTATCCATGAGTTTTGAAACTCACATGTATAGGTACATTCCAATGTGAAAAAAAATTATCATGGTTTGAGGAGACATCTTTTATGGTCAATGATGAAACAATTGGTTGCATATTTTATGGTGAGGTGTCTAGTTTTTCAGCAGGTGAAGGAAAAGATCCATGTTCTAGGAGCTTAGTTATAGTATATCGGTGTTTTCAAGTAGAAATGTTAGGACATATTTATGTACATAATCATTGGGTTACCCTAAGATCAGGGGTTTTGTATTCGGTTTGGGTGATAGTGGGCCAACTCGTGAAGTCATCTCTTTTCTTAGATATTTGTGAGTCAATTTCCATAGATGTTTTGAGGAGGTAGTATGTAAAGGATGTGGTTAGGTTCCATGGGGTATTGAGGAACATCATTTATGATTTAGATCCTCATTTTACATTGTATGTCTAGAGGTTATTTTATCATGATTTTGGATCTTATTTTCACCTTATCATAGCTTTCCACCTTTATAAAGATGGAAAGATAGAGGATACCATCTAAACACTGGAGGATATGTTGTGAGCTTTCATCCTTGAGTTTGGAAGATCATGGGTAAGGAACATGATTTTTGGTTGATTTTTTCATAAAAAAACAACTATCACTCATCTATTATCATGTCCCCATTTGATAAATTTTCCATGCATTCATGTCATTATCCATTGTGCAGGATGGAGGTTAGAGAGTTATAAGTTCTTGGTCTTAATGTGTTATAAAGAATTGGTAAGAAGATCTAGTTTTCTAGTTGGTGTATTAGGTTGGTGTAGGACCATCAAAAGTCCTATGATGATCATAGGTGGAGTCCCATATAGTTTGGGTTTGGAGACCATGTGTTGTTAAGAGTCTCTTTTCAACATGTATAGTATAGGTTTGGTAGGGGGTATGTTTTTCTCTGGTTTGTTGGGACCTTCGAAGGGTTGGGGAAAGTTCGGGAGGTGGCGTATCGATTGTAATTTCCACCATTATTGGAGATGATCCATGACATCTTCCACGTGTCTTAGATTTATCAGTATATTCACGATGACCCCCACATCATTGACTAGGGGGGTTGGATATTGAGGATGACACAACATTTGTGGAGTATCCAATAGAGATCCAGGATCATCAAGAGATAGTGATGTGGGGATGGATCATTCCTTTTGTTTAGGTTTTGTGGATTCATGGTGGCTTATAAGAGAACACTTGGGAGTGAGAGGTGTAGATACATTCCCATTACCTAGATTTTTTTGAGGTCTTACCTGCTTTTTTTTCTTGGGATGTGATGTTTGATATTTATTTTTTATGAGATGTGTTGTTTCCATTAATGTGTAATGTTTGATATTTGATAAATTTTACAACATATGAAAAATGAAAACCCAATTCCAAATCAATAATCATTATAATTTGATGTTATTAAAACCATGTGGATGCGTTAGTTCCACCCAAAGTGGATAATACCTTAACATGGAATATGGAATTCCCTAATTTATGTGATTAGGTATGTGATGAGTGTTGGTTGTGGTAGTGGTTTGTTTAGGCTATATAGGTGTGAAATGGTTGTCCGGTTATGTGTCTATGTGGAAAAGGATGAGATTGTATATGATATAGTATGTGTAGTGTTGTTCCTAGTGAGATATGGTAATGTGGTTGTGTGGTTTGTGGGCCTTTTGGTTGTTGTGTTTTTATGGTGGCAGGATTTGAAGCATGGTTAGATCCTTGAGAGGTATCTCACGGAGTGGGTTTTCCAAACCCTTTCTTATCTTATTGGTTTTGTTTTGATTACTGAGGGATATAATCATTTTATAGGTATCTAATTTAATGATTTTCACCTTTCCGACCCATTAATTTTCTAGTTCTATAGTTGGGACATGTTTTTAGGAGGTCCTGGTGGGTCTAAAGAAGTTGGATCGATAGTTTTTCATCATAAGGTTGTTTTATAGAATAAAAGATGGATTTATGCTATAATTTGGTAGTTTATTGATTGATAGGCCATCAGTTTACAAATTTTGTTTTATAGGGGAGTGCCCCGTGGAACCTGTTTACACCGTAAAACATAAGTTTATGCTCTAAGTTTGTTATATCCTAGGGCTCCGTGAATTTTAGTACAAGTTGATGCCTTGAAGGTTTTACAACATAAAGAGGGATTTTATGACATAATTTTATGGAATCGTCAAATTTAGAGTGTAAATTACACATTTAAACCATATATTGAAAGACTTACAACCTGTATATATGTTTTTTTTAAAATCATATCATTTTAATTCTAATACCTCTCTCATTGTAGATGAACTTAAGGAGATTTTGGGAGAACTTCCATTCTATCTTACCCCACCATGAGTTTTAGGTTATGGTGTCCTGTAGTTGGTGATCAGTGGTGAATTGCTTTCTCTTTATACTTCTGATTCATTTTTTCTTCTTTCAGGGTTCTACTACGTTGGTGTTTTTCCCTTTGGGGTGTGTTTTGGGTGATGTTTTGATGATCCCTTGATGTGTTCTAGGTTGATACGTGGTTTCCATGTGTGGTTGTGGTTTTTTTTCTTCTTCACCATATGGTGTGTAGATAGATCAGAAAGTTTCATTAAGGTTGGGGATCCTCGGTCTACCCCCATTTACATACTATGTGTGGGAATTACATGATATTTATTTCTTTTGGGCGGATAATAATGGAAATCGTAATAATATAACAAATTTTAATAATAGAAATTGATGGGTATGGGGAGATATCACATGTTTTGACTACTTTAATTTTGTTGTTGTTGATATTTTTCCATGTGGATACATTGCTGAAAATAACAGTTGTTGGAAGTCTATTTTTCATAGTGTATGATATGATGTAATGACCCTTTCAATGTTTTTGTGTGTTCACATCCTAAATAAATTTCTACAGAACTTATATTTTGATAATAGACTTGTAATATACAATATTTTTCTAGGTACTTCCCTTCTTAGGGGCAAGGAATATGTGAGGGTCAGGCTATTCCCAGCCCCCTCAAATTTATTAACAAGGAAAAATAGACACAGCAGACAAGGGAGGGGAGGGGTCAATCAACCCACACCCGAAAACCCCTTACAATGCACGCGAAAAGAAAATCAAAAAAGAAAACAAAAGGAAAAATCACACACAAACAAGCAGCAACCACCACTATCCAGCATCGACTAGCCACCAGCATCTCACAGCTTCCCAGCAACCAGCATCCAAACTCAGAATGACCAGCATCCAGCACCAGCATCCAGCAGCACCACATCCAATCTTCATAGCAACACAGTAGCAGCAATATGTAGGAAATTTACATGTTGTAAAAATGTGTTACACTATGTGTAATTAATTCTAGAATAATGCTATAGGCCATGAGCAAGTTCGTGGTATAAACTATATTACATGTCGTAAACATACATTACATGGTGTGTACTATTTGGGAAGGGTTTAAACCCCCCTAAGGTGATGTGAATTTCTGTGTACCTCATAATTAAGGGTTACACAATGTGTAATACAGATACACACCATGTAAGTCATGGAATGAGATATTTTAAGGAAATTAAGTGCTTATATTTTTAATTCAACTGTTGAATACCTTTCTCCTCTAAAGCCTTATATCATTACTGAGAGATTCTGAAGTGATTTTGTCCCTTATAAACATCATAGTTTGGTGTTTGATCCCTTTTAAGTTCCTTTTCTTTATATTTTTTCTCCTTTATTAATTCTTCCATTAACGAGGTGTGTTCTTTTGATCTCTTTTATTGAAACTTGTGTTGATCATGTTTTTTGGATGATCAAGGTTTCTTCATAGATCTTCTTCATGTCTATCCTGCATTGGTGATCTCATTTTTGGTGTTTCTTGATCTGCAATTTAAGGTAGGTGGTCTAAAACCTAACATTATAGTCTGTTTAATTGTTGAGTGTGTATAATATTGAGAATTTCACTAACATAATATGAATATTAATAATTTTAAAGGTTAATAGCAATAAATCAAGGATTAGATTATTCTTTGGATCCCTTTTTATTCAATAGCTTTATGACCTAGCTTATGGCTACTCAAAGGGTTAGTGAACCCTTTATTAATAATGAATTGGAAAATGGTTCAATGTGAATTTATCATGACATGAAGTTGTAGTGATTACTTGATATAGAATCAACTTGGTAATATATTATGGGATCTTGATATGACTATTGATAAATTGATATATAAATGAAAGTGTACTTAAAAGACAAATTGTAATTTTCAAAATTAACCACTGAGTAATATGATGTGATATTATGATATCCTTGAGGTTTTAACTTGTTGTTTTTGCTATTGAAGTTATTATATAGCAATTTTGACCTAGTTTATGTTGAAATTCCTATATATAGGATATTTCCCAATTTATACTAATGTGATTATATATAGGGCTATGTTGGGTGATGATAAAATGCTTTTATAGCAGGACTGGCCCAATTTTATATTGAAATACTTATATAGAGGGATTAGCCTAATTGATGCTAAAATGATTATTTATATGAATTTTACAAAATGATTAAATTCTTATACATAGGTATTTTCCCTGATATGTGATTATGCCAGGGTTTATGGTAATGGTTGGCATGGTTGTGCTGTATTTTAAGAGACATTCTGATATGGTGCCAAAGAAGGTTGATTTATTTTTTATAATGATTGATTAATTAATACACATGATTCTCAATCTATTGAATTAAATTATTATCAGACTGGTTTTTATAGACATGGAGGTGTTGACGTACTCCTTTTTACTCACACCTTATTTGGGCCACCATTTGGTACCCAAGATGAGTACATAGATGTAGGTATGGAAAAGGGAAAGGGACATTATTATTGATTGTTGCTAGTTGGATGGGCTGGAGTTTGGAGATGGAATCGACATGGGGTCTCAGAATCAGGGTATTTTTGAGTTTATTCATGTTAGTTAAATTTTTTATCTGATTTTTTTTTTAAATTTACATTAAATACATATCATCATGTCATTACATGATTCACTATTATTTCATTTTTGGTTCTCCCTTTAAATCCCAGTTGTTTGTTACACTGTTTCAACTATTTCTATTACTTTGATATTTATTATTATTGATTATTCCACTATATTATAACTCTAAACTAGGGGTATAGTCTTCCCATCATATTCATCACACCCCCAATATTATTCAGTTGTCTCTAGCATATATGTAGGCCTGACTTGACCATGTGAGAGAGTACTGGATTGGGGGATGTTACAAAGTGGCATCAGTGAAGTAGGTTTTTCTTTTCTGTTTATTTAAAATTTGGTAATTGTAGAAATGAGAGTATGATTTGTTGGGACTTGGTAATGATCTTGTACATGGGGGTAGCTAACCCATGTATGAGGAAAAATATGAGTACCCAGGGATGGGATTACTATTTATACTATTTACTTGTTACAATTTTGTGTTATTTCACCTCGGGTGATTCACATGTTGTGTGATGTTATTATTTTGTAATGTTATTAGTTCTTGATATTTATACTTGTGGCTCATTATGGCATGATATGGGTATGCATGAATCATGATAGAAACACGCACATATATATATATATTGACATGTATTTTTTATTATAGGGACATGTTTATTACATGTGATATACTTGCCTATATGAGATGTGAAATAAGATACACATTATATCTAATAAATGGAAAGAAGGAATTGTTATTTCATATTAAAACACTTATAATCCATGTTTAGAGATACCATGAGATAGTGGTAATATGTTGTTATCACTTATTGAGGTTGGCCTTGTTTTTATCCTATTTTCTAACAGTGTATGTCTTGTAGAGAAAATGAATCTTCATTATCTTTTAGTTGAGCATCAGGAGAGTGGAAATCAAAACACTCCTAAGGCGGCTGAGCCAGAGCTTCCTATAGATCTTGAGGATCATATGGATGTTCAGATTCAAGAAATCTTCTTGAGGGTCATGTGATCCATGGAAAGGGATACTGAACTCACCATTCCTTTGATGTTTGGGGTGATTATGGAGTTTCAACTACAACATCCACCTATATTCACTAGAGAGGGATGGCCCTAAGTAGTTAATTTATAGGTTTAGTTGGCCCATAAACTTTTCAAACACCTTAAAGAGACCACAATCAAGAGGTTGAATCATGATACATACATTCTTCATGGACCTACCAAGTGTTGGTGGTAAATTCTAGAGAAATCCGGGCAGCAATGGGAGTTATCTTAAAGTTTTTTGAGACACATCTATCCAAATACATTGAAGGATGAGAAGTCTAGTGAGTTCATGAATAATACACAAGAGGGCATGTTAGTGATGAAATATGTTATAATATTCACCAAACTATAGTTTTTTTCACTATCTTTAGATTCAAATGAGATCTCCAAGGTGATTCATTTTCAGAATGGGATTTACTGCAAGATCAGGTTGTATGTGAACGTCTTTTTCATGATTAGATTTTTGAATTTGATGAATCAGTACATCATCATAGAATAAAAGCTGAGAGAGGCCATGAATAGTATCCATGCTATTTCATTAAGGAAAACTAAGAGATATTCTTCTTGTGCCAAGATAAACCATTGTGATAGTTGTCACCATGGAAACAATGGGCATAGTCGTCAGGGTACATGGAAACCATATTAGGACTATGTTATGTTGCAGTGATATTAGAGTGAAAAGTTGGGCCACAAGCATCCTCAATGTCCATAACCCAATTTTTAATGTCATTCTTATAGTTTCTGCATCACCTACAGAGGTTTTTTAGGGGTACACAATAATAGAGTAGTGGTAGGGGTTAGGATGGGTATTATAGTCTAGGAAGGACACAACTAATCCTCGGAAGATAGGTAGCTAGAGTTCCACAAGATGTTCTGGGTGAGGTAGGTGATATGGTTCTTTAGTTCCAGATACTTAGTGCCAAAAAGAGGGAATAACTTAGGGTAGTCATACTAGAGCCTATATAAAGGGGGATGGTCAGCTTAATTCTATAAAGAATACTATGTCATGAGTCGATGCATTACCTTCTATCATCAAAAGTACTCTTATTATATTATCTAACCTTTCTTTCATTTTGTTTGATATAGGAGCGTTACATTCATTTTTATCTTCTCTTTTTCAAATGGTGTGTGTTAGGTTTTGGAAATCTCGGATGGTACTTTGACCATCAATACCCTATTGGGAGTGTGGTCAAAGAATATCAAATATTCCAAGATATGTTCTCTAGAGATTGGTGGTTCTCATTTCTCATGGGAACCGTTTATCCTAGAAATTCCATATTTCTTTTTTATTCTTGGTATGGAATAGATAGTTTTATAGCAAGTACATATCAAATATTATTAGAGGATAGTTACCTTTAAATCTCTAATAGGAAGTATCTATTCTAGCCATAGTGAGTTGGATCTTTATGTTGGTCATGCATGACCAATTCATTGAAGATTGTATTGTCTCATGGTGCAGATAGCAATACTAGTTCTGGATGATATTGGGATGCATCATGATAATATTCCTCTAGTGGTGGAATAATTTAAGGAAATCCTTTTTAATGATTT
The DNA here is from genome assembly GCA_963277665.1 of Viscum album. Taxonomy (NCBI): domain Eukaryota; kingdom Viridiplantae; phylum Streptophyta; class Magnoliopsida; order Santalales; family Viscaceae; genus Viscum; species Viscum album. The sequence goes on along the minus strand of OY728141.1, from coordinate 1,415,269,103 downwards.
CTATGGCTTACTTCCTAGGAAAGTGGTTGAGTTTACGATCGAGCTAGTGTTGGGAGTAGAGATAGTTTTTATCCTACCATACAGTATGGCATCAACAGAGCTTAGAGAGTTGAAATTTTAGTTAGAAGATATAAAATATAAATGTTTCGTATAGCCTAGTATGTCTATATGGGTTCTCTAGTCCTTCTCACTAAGATTTTTTATGGGTCTTTGTGCTTATGTGTGGATTATTGAATATTTAACTAGATGACAGTTAAGAACAGGTATCCCCTTATATATATCAATGATCTCTTTGATCAACTTAGAGGTTATAATATTTTCTACAAGATCAATTTGAGATCATTTTACCACTAGTTGAGGTTGATACCATAAAACATACCTTGGAATACTTTTAGAAGTAGGTATAGCTTGTATGAGTTCATACAGATTCCATTTGGTTTGATGAGAATGTCAGTGATATTCATAGCCTTGATGAATTAGATCTTTCATCCCTTAATGGATTAGTTTTTTTTTATGAAATAATTTTTTACTCCCAGTCAGTAGAAGATCATACCTAACATCTTGATATCACCATGATTACATTGAGAGAGCATCATAATTACACCAATCTAACCAAATGTAGATTACGTATTAATAATCTGAATTTATTAGTCCATGTCATCTTAGATGTTGGAGTTTTAGTAGAACCAATTAAGGCTAATATTATGGTATCTTGGGAGTCACCCAATGATTTCTTCCATATTTAGTGTTTTTTTGGGTTCAGTGTGTTATTAACAGAACTTTATCTAGGAAGTTTTCAATTTAGAAGCACTGATGTCTGATCTGGCCAATAAGGGGGTGATGTGTTTTGGGTCATATGATTACGAGATATATTTTCAAGAGCTGAATATTAGGAAAAACACAAAATCTATCCTCAATTTTCCTATTCCAAGTAAATCATACACTGTGTATTTTTACATATCCATAGTTGGACTCAGAGTAGTTATAATGTGGGAGGATCGAGTGGTTTCTTATGAATCTAGATAGCTAAGACTGCATGAGAAGAATTACCTTACTCGTTAACTGAAGTCATATACAAAAGTACATTCCATTAGATATTGGAGAGAATATCTTATGGGAAAGTGTTATTTGTTATTCACTAACTACAAGAGCCTCATGTATATCTCTTCTATGAAGGACATGAACCTTTGATAGATGAGATTGGTGGATTATCTACAGTATTTTTAATTTGATTTAGATTATAAAACGTGAAAGGTAACTATATTTACATACACCTTGAGCTATAATATGAAAACAAAGATAGTTAAGGAGTCTTGTGATGAGTGGTGGAAGATAGAACTCTTTGTAAACATCTATCTAGATGTTCATGAGTTTAAGGGATGAGTATATCTGACATCAACATCTGTTATAATCATTATTCTTGATTGCATCAAGACAGATTAGTTATTTTATCTAGAGGTATTATTACTAAGAGACCACTTGTATAATGGAGAGACACTATAATGATGGTATCTTGGTAATACAATAATGTTTTTTCCATAGTCAAGTATAGGTTCCTATAGGATTCGGTGAGGAGTAGAAGAGAGAGAGTTTCACAATTCTATATGGTTATTACATCCTTTTTTGATAAATATGAATTGTGATATCTATATATAGTATTGGTAGTAAATAATTATGAAGGATCTAGCATTCTTCATGGAGAGATGTTTCATCCGTCAGTAGGTGAAATATTAGAATCAGAGGCCTATTGGAATATTACTACCTTTGCCATTCCAAAGTGGAAATCGGATGATGACATGATGAAGGTAGCCCACATCTTACCTATCAGGGAGACCTTCACCATTTATGATATGGGAAGTCTCTACATGTGTGATATATTTCAATTGAATGATGTTATGAGGAGTATAATTTTTTATACATATCCTTGTTTCATGTCTCAATTATGGAAGGTTATTTATAAGGATATGGGATTATAGGGTTTTATTATCACACCTTATCATTCTCGTATTTATGGTCAATCTGAGCGAACTATTAATGTTCTAGAGGATATGTTACGAGCCTATTTTTTGGATTTCAATGGTCCATGGGATAATCATATAGAACTCTTGGATTTTTCATATAATAATAGATTCCATATTTCAATCCATATGGAATCTTTTTAGGCTTTGTATGTAAGTCCATTCCATTTGTCTATTTGTTGTTTCAAGGAAGGAGAGTCAGCACTGGTTCGACATAGTCTTATGCAAGAGATTTCTAATAAGTTTTAGATGATCTTTAGGTGGTTTATGACCTCACAGAGTAGGAATAAATTGTATGTTGACTATGAGAGATGACCTCTGTAGTTTGAGGTTGGTCATCATGTTTTCCTTTGAGTGTATCCTAGGTTGGGGAAATTTCATATTAGAAAATAAGGAAAGATATCTCCCATGTTGGTTTTCTTGTTTGATATAGTAGAGAGGGTTAGTCTTGTGGCATGCCAATTATACCTTCCATAGTTCTACGGTACTATGTATAACACATTTCACGTGTCACATATTCAAAGATATTATCCAGATACTTCTCATGTGAAAGAAATTGAGGATGTTAATATTTATGTAGATGGTTCTTTTTATGAGAATATGATACGGATTTTGGACCATAGTGGGAAGTGTCTTTGGGGTAGGACTACACCTTTGGTTAAAGTGCAGTGGCAGCATGTTCATGTTTGGGAGGAGACCTGGGAGAGAGAGTCTGATAAGTAAGAAGAACTTCTATACTTGTTCATTGAGGCCCTCAAAATTATGCTTTATGAATCTTTAATATGAGATATTATATGGTGGGTAGGTTATAGGATCTTTTATTTTTCTATTTATATCCCTCTTTTTTTCATTAAACCTTTTTTTAGGTTTCCTTGTCATTAAAACATTTTCTTCGAGTCTCATTTATAGATGCAGAACCTTTGTTGGGGAAATGAGATAGTGTTCAGGGGTGTATATTTTTTTAATTAATGGATTCTAGGTATAAATATATTAAATGATATTATGAGCATTTTGTATAATTTTGGAAGGATTTAGAGGTTGTTTGGGTTATTTTTCAGAACCTAGGATGGAAGGTGTATATAGGGAATTTAAACACCATATAAATGGGTTACATGTTGTGTAACTATTACAGGTATAGTGCCATGAAAAGGCTACAGGTCTTGAATCTATTTAGGGTGTGAACTGGATTACACATTGTGAATCCACATTACATGAAATTTAATTTTTAGGTAGGGTTAAAATCACCCAATGTGACACTAATTTCATCATACCACATATTTAAGGATTACATGTTGTATAATATACTTACATTCCATATAAGTCATCGTATTTGTGGTATTAAGGGAATGAAATGCTTAAATTTACAATAAAACACTGCCTACCTTCCTCCTCTCAAGGTTTGGATGATTTCCAAGTGATTTTGGAGTGATTTCATCCCTTTCAGACATCATGGTTTGGTGTTTAATCCTGGGTAAGTCCATCTACTTTGGTTGTATTCTTATTTCCTCATTCTTCCATTAAAGTGTTGTGTTATTTTGATCTATTCTGTGGAAATGGGTGTTGATCATATTGTTTGTATGATCTAGTTCTCTTCATATATCTCCTTTATTCTATCCTCTTTTTGAAATACCTATATTGGTGTCTCTTGATTTCCGGTTTAAGGTAGGTGGTCTAAAACCTGACCCTGTGGTCTATTTAATAGTTAAGTATCTGAAATATTGAAATTTATACCTACAAAACATGCGTATTATTAAATTTAATAGTGAATAATGATAAATTATGGATTATATTATTCATTTGATCCCTTTGGATTCAATATCTTCACAACATGTCTTCTGGATACCCGTAGCATGGGAAAACCCTTGATTAATAATTAATTGAAAAATGGATTAAAAGAGTTTCTAGAAAAACATGATGTTGTAGGTGATTTCATAATATTTAATCACTTTGGTAATATGTTATGGTATCTTGATACAACTATTGATAATTTGATATATAAATGAAAGTGTAATTGAAAGACAAATGTTAATTTGAAAAATTAACCATTGAGGATTATGATGTGATGTTATGATATACTTGTTGTTATGATTTGTTCTATTTGATGATAATTCTTATATAGTGGTCTTGACCCAGTTGATGATGAAATTCTTATATATTGGGATATACCTATTTTATGCTGAAATGGTTATATATAGGGTTGTTCCCATTTGATGTAGAAATGATTATATATAAGTCTATACTCAGTGATGCTGAAATACTTATATAGTAGGCGTCGATAGGTTTGATACTAAAATGATTATATAGTGAGATTGTCCTAGTTGGAAAAAAATATATTATATATCAGCCTTTTTTGGAGGCTAAAATTCATATACAACGGTTTATTCCATGGTTAATGGTTATGGTTGGCATGGTTGTTCTACATTATCAAATACATTCTGACATGGTTTTGAAGAAGGTTAATTTATATCTTATATTGATTGAATGATTAAAACACCTATTTATCTCAACATTATATTCATTTATTGTCAGACTAGTTTTTTTATAAATAGTGGTGTCAGCCTATTGAGTTTTAATCACACCCTATTCAGGCTTTCGTTTTGTACCCAATAATATTATGTGGATGTAGGTATGGATAAGGGCAAGGGACCTAGTTTTTAAGAGTTTCTTGTTATATGGTATGGAGTTTGGAGACGTAACAAACATGGGGTTTGGGACTAAGATATTTTGAGTTTATTTATTCTATATTATTCTTTTATTTGTATTTTTTCAGTATGACATTAGATACATAACATCTTTTCATTACATGATTCATTATTATTTGATTTATGGTTCCTCCTTTACTTTTAAGTTGAATGTTCCACTGTTTTTTCAATTTTTATTACTATGATATTTATTATTATTTATTATCACACTATATTCTAACTCTGTACTAGGGGTTGTAGTCTCCCCACTATATTCGTCACACCCCCACTTCTAGTTGACAGCCTATTGCATAGAGGGAGTCACACTTGAGTTCTCATAACCAACCTGATTTTTTTATCTGAGAGAGTTCCAAATCAAGGTATGTTACAAAATTGGTTTCCCATAGAATTTGGTTTGTGTGATAATACCCATGCCAAATTAATAATTATTGTGATTAAAGTACCATAATAGTTGTGGAATTTGAAATGTGTTGTTTTTTTGTATGGTTTCCTTGTTGTGATTTCTTTTCATGGTTTGGGCTATTGTGTGGTGATGGAGGTGTTTGGATGGTCTATGTGATTCATGGGGAAATGATACGGTGGTTGGTTAGTATGGATGAGATGTGGGAAGTTGTGTGGTTGTGGTATAGGTTGTGGTGTGCAGTGGTAGTAGTGTGCGGTGGTTGTGGTTGTGTGATGGTTCTGATGTGTGGCTGTTGTTGAGAAATGGATTGGTTGATGTGGTGTGGTGATGATGGTGGCCACAGTGATGGTTTTTTTGAGTTGGGAGAGATATTTTGTGATGGATGTGTTATTTTCTTAGTTATTCATCAAATAAATTTAAATGTTAAAATGAAACAATATAGTATGGTAAATAAATGAGATAGGTCAGAAATGGTTGTGTGAAAAAATGGATTAATTAATTGAATGTTAAATAAATTGTTAGTGTAAATGTGAGTGAAGTGCCTTAGTAAATGGGAGTAGATGTGTGTCTTGTATAGTGGTTTTGTGTTGTGTTTCATATTTTGGTGGTATTGGTTACGATGGTTGGTGTCTGGTATGGTGGTGGTCATGTGATGTGTGCTAGTGAAATTGATGTGAACCCATAGGTTGTGTATTTTGTGCTATCTATATATCTTTTATTTTATGTTATTTCTATACACACCCTATCAGAGTTGGATATACTTACTAATAATCATAGGTTATGGGTTTCGGTTGTTTTCCCCAATATTTGATATGGTGGTGATATGGATGGTTAGCTACCCCCTCTTTCCCTCTCTCTGTTCAGTAATAGTGATGATATAGGTTGGTGTTGGAGATTACACAATAGTGTTGACTCAAGTGTTTTTGGGAGAGATGTGATGTGATGGGGAAGTAATGTGATGTGATATGTATTGGGGGTTATTCATGGTAGGTAAATAAAATGAATTTGATTTTATACATGTTCATGATATCCTACTACCCCAGTTATATGATGATAGGAGTTGTGACGGTCCAAGTGTCTTAAGGCGAGATGTGGTTTGGTGATTCTTGATTCTAGAATAGGATTCTAGAACTTGTGGGGGTGGGTTAGCTAGTGATGCATCCCTTCATACACTAGATATGGATTAGGTGTCTTAGAGTGATATGTGGTGTGGTGTGATTATGATGTGACATGTATAGAAGGGATGAGATCATGGGATGTTTGATGTTGGGGTGTAATATTAGCAAATTAGTGGGGAAGTGTTAGAAGTGAGCCTTTCTTTATTATGATTTCCATGATATATTATTATTTTGGATGCATTCTTTGGTGAGTGAGATATGGTGAGGTTGGGTTACAGTTAGTTGACCTGTATTAGTGCTTTTGGGTTCTGATGTTTGTTCATAGGTGAATTAACATGATATTTTCACATGTGCACTTGATACCTTGGTTATGTACCTACTGAGTAAACATTTATTCTCACCATATGTATGTAAACTATTTTTTAGGGTTTTAGGATAACATTGAGGATATAGATGGAAATTTCTAGCTTGGGTTTGGAGATAATATTTTTTTCACTTCCATATAATTTTATTTTGGTATAAATGGATACTTTTATATGCATTAGTTAACTTTATTCGTGCCTCGTGGAATGTTTTTGGGTTTACTTTTATTTTCAATGTTTGAGTTTCTTGGTGGTTATTTATCCTATATCATAATAATATTTAATATTATAGTGGTTAATGTGGCATGTTCATGATATTTTTATACCCTCAGTACTATTTTTTAACTTGGGGCCTACTAGAGGCATATCTCGGTGGTCATTATCTCTCTCCCTTCATTGACATATTGTTAGTGGTAGTGGGTAATGAAACTTTCACAATTTTCCCATTTAACTTTTTTAACACCCCAATAAATTAAAAAAATTTAATTTTAGAATAAATTATATTTTTTCTAGATTTCTTTATACGCAACACAATGTTATGTTTATGCTACACACAACATTGAGTTATCTTGTGTTACATGCAAGACCGATTTTTAAAGCCTTTTAATGGAGTAACAACTTTAAATATCAATTTTTAAACTTTAATAAATTTAATATGACAAAATATACTTAATTGTTTAATAAAAAACTTCAAATTTAGGTGAGGGTGAAATTTTGGTATTTTTCTGTGAAGTTTCATTTTTTTATGAATAGTGAAAATACCGAATTTTAATTAAAATTTTATATTTCCATTACATTATTTATAAGGTTATATTATGTTTTTGATTGGTTTTAAAGTTAAATTATATAAATTATAACCAATTAATCCAATTTATGTTATTGTAATCAATTTCAGATTCAAATTCGATATAAAAACTTAACAAACTTTTGAATATTTTAACTTTAAAACCCTGCTTTGTCATCCCATCAACAGGATTAAATTTAAATTAATTTCGAAAACATATATGATTAAAATTTGGAAAAATGGATTCCATTTTTGGAATCATAAAAAATTATAATTTTTAATAAGTTAAAATTAGTTTTTGACAAAAAAATATTAGGGAAAGTGATTAAAATTAATCGCAGTGATTAAGAGAAAAAATAGCTTAACAAAGAACTAAACCTTAAACTTAAGGCCTAAAATGACCTAAACCCATGTACAAAATCCATTGTATAACAATATTTGGACCATATGCCCTATTTTTTCTAATTTTCTGTTTTATTGGGTCACATTTTCATGAAAGTGACCGATATAATATGTTAAGTAATGAAAAAGACAAAAAAGAAATCTTTCATACATTTAACATATATAATGCTTTAGATTATGGAAGAAGCAATGTAGTTTCAGTTACAATATTTATTGTAAAATTTATATGAGTTTTTTTATCAATATAATTTAACTAAAATTTTTATATTTGAATTTGTTTAATTAAAAACATTTTTTATTTTTTTTATTTATTAAATTAAACACTTAATAAACACTAATGTATGGATTATTTAGTTAATAATTAAGTAAGATAGATGATGCTAAAAATACTAAAAGTAAAGTAAATTTAATAAATTATTATGTTCTATTATTTTTTTAGGAAAATATATCATGTTCCATATATCTTAACTTAATATATTTCAATTCTAATAATTTTTCGATATTATTAAATTTAAAATTAAATAAATAATGTAAAAAATTGACATTACTGTCATTTCATAATAAATGATATTTTATTAAATGATTTAAAATTAATAAATATTATATCTTATTCCAAGTGAATTTTATTTTTTAATAAATATAAAATAAATTACATTCATGTACCAATTAGTCTTTTATAATTAACATATTGACCCATTGATAGTAAAAACATTGTTAACATTGTCTAGGTAAAAGTAGTGTTTTTGCACGTTACATGCGTTTGTTTTAAAAATGGTTTCCAACACACATGATATTTATATTTTTTAAATTTTATATAACATTTATAATTAATTGGATATATATATCTTAATAAATCTCACTTTAATTTAATCTTAATGGTTAAATTAATTAGGTTAGAAAACTAGTTACTTTAATAAAAACCAAAATGATAAAATTGGCAAAAATTAGAATTTAAGGAAAAAAATTATAAAAATGAACTTATTTTTGTGTGGTGGAGGTTTTTATAGACCATAATTACCCTTTACTGCATTTAGTTTCTATTTTTTTAGGAACATGAGGTAAGGTAGACCTCCCAATAGTGTATTCCTTTTATTATTTACAAGAATGCCACTCCCCTTCCATTATAAAAAAGAATTCACTCTTCTCCTTCCTCACACCTCCCAAGACACATTGTCTCATCCATACTCTGACAAAATAGTGTCTCAAAATACCTACCCTTAACCTATAATCCTTAATTTGGTAATAAATCCAACCAAGTAAGCCTTTGGTACAAACCAAAATAAGTTTCCCAAAAAGAGGTAACATTCTTCCAAAGTACATTTATGTTTGGTTTCTCTCTCAACCCATTAAACTTTTATTATTATATGATTATATAAATATAATTATAATAAATATAATTAAATTTGTTTATTTTATGGTTTATACCTACACCTACACTCACTTCCATCAAATGGGTAATGAACTTACTATTTGTGTTGGACGAACTTCCGCCTCGCAAGAAGATATCATTTGTTCTTACTTTGCCACCTATCATAGTTGTAATTATTATGGAAATAGTGATTATATTTAATATATATTATATTTATAATGTATTTATGCTTCTATGACTTTTATAAAAAATATACCTTCATGCTTTCCATTTTTTGGTTATACGATAACATCGTTTGTGGATGTGTGGACTACTGCCTCCTCAAAGCGATGTGATTTGTTCATGCTATATATGGAATGAATAAAGGATAGTTTTAATAAATATATATGAAATATATGACATAAATATGATAATATAATTATAATATACATATACATATATGTCATTTAATTTTTATTTTTTCAAATATTGGAAATAAATGAAAGTAGCGTTCATGCGTACGTATGGCCTACCATCTCTATGAATGGTGCATTTCATTTCCTATATCCAAATTTTATGGATAATTTTAAATACATATATAATTAATATATATTATATTTAAATCATGTTTTAAATTCTGAAGATGATGAAATCATGATCTAATTAATATAAACAACAAGTAACATGTCAAAACACACTAAAAAAACTAGGCAATTAACACCTGAAATGTTAAGAATAATGAAAGACTTTTTTCAAACAGGTAATAAAAAATTATAATAAGATATTATATGATATTATAAATATTATTATAATTATCTTATAAGTTAATATAATTCTTAAAACTATTATACAATAAATTAAATGTTGTTCAGTCAAAAAGAAACATAAGGTAATGGATTTTCATCTCACTATTTACTTCTATGAGATAAAAGTCATATTCACCACATACTTATTTTGTGTGGTGTATATAATACCCATTTTGATATATTATACCATTAATCCATTTATCTTAATGGTATTTAATGTTTTACTTCTAATTATTTCATCTAAAGGTTTTTTACTTGAAAATTACCAAGTGGTAAAAGCTATCTTTACCATCTCGCTTTCTTTTGTGATTGTTAACTTTATCTTGAAACAATCACTTACTTATAACCATTTTCAATTGTAGATAAATATTATTTTTTATATCAATTATCTTATGTGATGGGTATAATTATTTCCGATACCATGTACCATTTTTACATACATTGTTTACTTTTATAATTATTTGATTAACTAGAGAATTATTGATAAATCTGTATCTTTTATTCAATATAGATATTTTATAAGGAATATTATTTATTTATTAAATCAATTAATTGATCGGAGTAATGATTTATACATGTAATGATATGTGGGAATATAACTTTATATATCCCTTGATGGATCGATATATTTTTGTGAGACAAATCAGTTTACCGAATTAAAAATGTTTTTACCTATAGTTTTAAACTATCTGGAGGATAGATCTTGATAGTACAGGTTTTCATGTTACCAAAACATTACATATAATAATTAAAAATTACATTCATTTTGATTCAGTATTTATTTTCAATGATATTTTCACTATGAAAAAATCTATGGATGCATTTCATTCTCATTTTATTGATTCAATTGCATGTGTTTTCTATTTCATACCATGCTATATTAATTATGACTTATCAAATTATTTGTATAGAATGTTATCTCATTTATTTACTTTCCCATGTTAAATAATTATCATTGATTCATTATTTATTTCACTTTACTTGCCCTTACTAAGAATTAGAGTTCAGCCCTATTTTATTTCATTTCCCCGTGATTTGAACATGAAATCTCTAAATGGTCATTCAAGGATAAGGTTTATTTTATTTTATTATGTATCAAGTTTTATTTTATTTTCCTAATGTATTATGGGTATCAAGTATAAAATATGGTTTTCCATAATATCTAAACTATTTGGTACTATGGTATTTTAAGCTTGTATCTACGCCAATGTAATAAAATAATTCACCATCTTTAGGCTTCTGGGGTCAGGACATTACAAATTGAGCTCTCAAGGTATACAATATTTTAACCACCATACTATTTTTAATTAATTATTATCTCAATACCTTATCCTAATCTGTATATAATCAATTACCTCTTCTTTACACAATATTTATATAGAATATACCCTTAAATTTTTAATATACCCAAGAAATCAAAATTTACTCTTTCCCAAATCCTCCAAATCATAATTTTAGTTTAAATTTAAATTTCATAGTCATTAGAATACTCTTATTATTTGTAAAGGTAAATGATAATTTTTAAAAAAATTGAAACAATTCATGTTACATCCATATATATTTCATATCCCCTTTTGTTTATTTAAAATTTATTATTTTATAACAAAATTATTCTATAAAACAAACATAATTAATTCTATTAAAAAATAAATCTCATTCAACCTAGACATTTAAAATAAATTTATCACATTTTCTAAGCCATAATCTATATCTTTAACCCCATTATAAAATTTTTATTTAGTGATAGTGGAATCTCCCTCATAGGCCCCACTAAAAAATACATTCTACAAATCCGAACATAAGGTTTATCGAACTATATAAAACTATTTAAATTATTTTACCATATAATATTTAACTATACATGATAAATTAATATAATATTTATATTAAATAACCAATCCTGTAACAACTTCTATTTAGTAAGTATTATCCTTTTATAAATTATATGTTTATTATAATAAAATCTGAAATTTAGAGTAAAAATTATAGAATAACACAAAAGAAATGAATATTATTACCTATAAACATTTAAAAATAAAATATTAAATTCCATCTAGATAAGTTAAATGGAAAAATAATAACAATAAAAAAATAATGGAAATATTAAAGTACACATCATCACGATCTCCCTTGAATATTTATCCACAAAAAATGATTATATAAAGAACGAAAATAACTAGAAATATGGAATGAATTATCATTCTTAAATGATAAGGTAATATGTATGTTTATTTGAAAGGGAAAATATGGCCATTTATGGTAGTATTAATTTATTTAATAAAGTATCTATTGAGGTTTTTCATTGTAATATCGCTGCAGATAAGAGAAAAATTATTGTTAGGTATTCCTAATAAATAAATTTAATGTTTTATTAATATTCATATGATTTATTAATGTTCATGTTATTAATTGAAATATTAAAATGTATATTTTATGACCTAAATGATATTATGTAATCAATTTTATTCCAATTATGCATTTAAAATTATCATATTTATTTTATAAAAAAAAAATTATTTACAATTTTGATCTATATTTTTGAATAATTTTATCTAGTTATATATGAGTTTTTATTTTAAATGTCATTAGTTTACTTTTAGATTGATTTTAATTAGAGTTTTATTTAAATTCATTTGGTTAAAAATCTATCAAAAGAGTATTTATGTTAAAATTTATATTTTTTTGTTTTTCAGGTATTATTTAGTCAAAATTTTGATAATGGAAATAATCTATACATATCACCTTTGTCTAAAATTTACATTCATGTGTTAAATATTTTTGAAGAACCCTTTCTCTTGGAATAATTGTTTAAGACATATTATTTGTTGTATTTTTTTTCAACCAAGTTTTTGAGATGTTGTTTGGACTACATTATAATTTTTGAGATGTTATTAAAGTTTTATTAAGTTCTTTTAAAATTCAATAAAGAATACAAGAATTTTTTATTTCAAGAAGAAAAATAAAAAAGTATTATGTGCATTACCATGATTCTAGTGTTTGAGTAAGGATGATATAGTGTTTTCAAAATCAGCATCTTGCCTTTTTAAAAAATTATGATTCATATGCCTAACCATCATCTCTCATTACAAAAACAACATTTTGAATCTTTATAAACATAATTCAAGTATTTTTAAAAATTAATATGTCTATTTAAACATGAGCACCATATGTTTCGTTTGTGAGTCATTGTAAGAATATTTTTATCATTATAAACATCAATGTGTTTTGTAAGAATCGATTCTTAGAAAAATTTGAATGTGAAACAAAATGAAATATATAGATTCTAGATTTAACATCTAAAGTAGAAAAATATCCTAGGATATTAATGATATATTTATTAGTGATAAAAAATTACTTTTAAAATGTTATTCAATTTATATGGAGATTCAGTGATCCTTATTCTTTTAAGAACAAGGTTAACATAGATAATGAATTGATGATATGAAAACAAAATGATACTAAGTTTATTTTCAATGATAATGTAGATATTTAGTGTAATGATTCTTTTTTGATCTTCATGGGCATAATCACTTGTAAAAATTGTACTGATTAAATCTATGTTGTTTTAAAATTATGAATAATATTGAAGTTTATTTTTAAAAAGTTGTTGAATCATGTGGGAAATTTTTACAAGTATTTATTCTTAAAAGAAATAAAATATGATTCCTATTGGGATTTTGGGAGTTAGAATAAGTTATAGAAGTTTACATATAATTTTTTGGGAAGAAGATGACCAGGAGGGTAGAATTTTAATATTTTATATGGGTAGTATACCCACATGTTGGATTTTTTGATAAATCCATCAAAAATTATTGGGAAAGAAAAATAAGATTTTAATTAATTGTGATTTTGGGATGGTGGATTAAAAATATTCTCATTTTTCCTATTTTTGGTTGTTCAAATTGAAATGAGAAATTATATTTACTCAGTTTAAGAGATGTATAAATATCAAGGTTGTTAAATATTTGAGAGAGAAAAAAAAGATAAAACATTGAATATTATTATTTTATAGTGGAGATGTTTCAGTTAATGGGTGTAATATCATTAAGTTACAGTACCCAAAGCCCTGGATTAGTGTGGTGTATAATTACTATATACCTAAGATTTTATATTTGACGATAAAATATCAAAGTTTTTAGAAAATAGGTATTATTGTTTTTAAGATCTATTTTTCTTGATATTTTAGTACTAAGTTTTAGAGAAAAAGAAGATAAGATCCATGGAGAGTTTGGTTTGTTGTGAGATAATCATACATAGATAATTAGTGTTTATTCACCTATTAAAATTTGAAGTATCTATTCTTTAAGTGAGTGGCATTGTTTTTTTGATATTATCTTGCTGGATTGAAGTGGAGGATTAAACATTACTTGTTGAAGTAACCTTCACTAAAAATAAAACCTCTCTTATATTGTGGTGTTTTATTTCATTGTAATAGTTGGGTGATAATAAATCTTACAATAGGAATAATATTTCCCAAGAATAATTGGGTTAGTATAATAACTAGCCCAACCACATGCATTGATAAAAAAATATTAGTGGAAATATTTGACATGGGAAAACAACTGGAAGTAGTAAAGAGTAGTCTCACACATTGTGCCTAAACCTTATAAAAAATTTATGTTCCTTTCAATTATTTACTTTCTTAACATTTGTGTGGGGTTGTGCTCAATATACTCTAGAGGTTTATTTTCTAAAGAACCAAATAGTTTAATTTCAAAGAATAAAATTGAAAAAGGATAGCTACACTGATTCACACCTGCCCTCATAATATAGTAATTATTTCCACTAGGAAATACAATGGGTATCAAAGAAGAAGACTCCCACTATCAGATTTTGTATTTATGAAGAATAAACAACATCAACTCTATGAATAATAAAAGTATGCCTTCATTTGATGGAATGAATTTCCATGGCTGGAAGACTAGAATGATTCCATATTTTTTTATCATTGGGAATTAAATTTCTTGATTTAGAAAGAGTGAGATTTATAATAATTTAAAGGGGTGATAAAATGACATTTATTGATTAAAGGTACCTTGAGGTTAATGGAAAATCCAATAATAAAACTTTGATATGTCTCTCTGAGAAGGTGTAGCAAAGTGTTGGGATTACAAATAGCTAATGTGATTTGGGATAAACTTGAAAGTAGATATATAGAAAATTTAAAAGTAAAATAATCCAATCTAAACATTTGGAGAAGTAGGTTTGAAGATATAAAGTTGAAAAAGGAACAATCCATTAATGACTACTTCACTAGATTCGATGAGATTTTGAACAACATAAGTGGATTTGGAGAGAAGCCAGATAATCCAATTATTATAAAGAAAATCATGTGCAACTTACCTAATATATTTGATCATAATATTTATTTACCTATAGATTTGTAATATATCTCATTATACGAGCCAAAAAACATCCACATTGCCTGTGAAATAAGAAATACACTTGTTTTTATTATTAAAGTGAAATATGATATGGATTTTGAATCTATGAGAAATGTAACACCACAGAATGATAAAGGGTTAAATGAATAAATGATATAACTCATGTCAACAAGGTGCACCTTCCTTTTATGGAGCCTACCTAATTAGAACTTCATAGTTAAGCATGCATGTCTTGGAGTAGTAATCAAGATGGGTAACCTTCTGGGATGTTTCTCAGGGTGTGTGTGAGTGAGGACAACACACACTGGAAAGGACATGTGTTGGCTTGTGGGGAAAGTCATTAGTCAGATGACCCGTTCAGGCATGTGGGTGGACCCTTGGGTGGGGATCATGTGTCTTTGGGGCAACTGGTGGTACCTGGCAGGCCAGGACCTGGCGGCCATGTTAAGGACGGGTTGTTGTGCTTTCACCGGGACCGTGTTGTAACATTTTGTATCAGAGGTGGTGCCCAGCCTTAAGTGCAGTGCACTGCCTGGGTTGAAATGTAGGGCCCACAATGATGACGTTGTGCTCTAAAGGGGGTGATCGTAACACCCCATAATGATAAAGGGTAAAATGGATAAATGATATTACTCATGTCAACATGGTGAACCTCCCTTTTCGGGAGACTACCGGATTAGGACTCCACAGTTAAGCGTGATTGGCTTAGAGTAGTAATCAAGATGGGTAACCTTCTGGAAAGTTTCTCAGGGTGTGTGTGAGTGAGGACAAAACACAATAGAAAGGAAATGTGTTGGATTGTGGGGACATTCATTTGTCAGATGACCCGTTCAGGCATGTGGGTGGACACTTGGGTGGGGACCAGGTGTCTACGGGGCAACTGGTGGTTCCTGGCTGGCTAGGACCTGACGACCATGTTATGGAGGGGTTGTTGTGATGTCACCGAGACCTAGTTGTCACATTAATTGTCACACCCGCCTCTTTTACACTAATTATTTTATTAAATTTCTACGCATCAGGTAGTCCGGGTTGAAGCCCAACTTTAAAATTTCGAGATCTTACTTAAAAATGTATGTTTTTGCCTTGACAGCATTCAGCGCACGAGGAGGGCGCGGTCGAAGCCGTGTGACCTCGCCCTATTCACCGCCCTGCTTTCCCAATGATCAACGCAGATTAATAAAATGTATTAAATAATAAAATTGTAATAAAGTGAAACTAAAAAAATAGAATAAGAAAAATGAAATTAACTTAATGAATTGTCTTAATGGTGATTATAATAATAATAATTGAGGATATTATTAATATTATTATTATCTTAATTGATATAAATTTTTATTTTATTTTAGTATTATCAAATTTGTTTTATTATTTTTATCATCATTATTCATATTTTAGTTTATTATTAATATTTGTAATATTATAATTATTTCAAGTGTTTTGGGCATTGCATCACCGGACGCATGGGAGAGGCACGGTTTTGAGGCCACACGGTCTCCCCGAATTTCAAAATGAGTTGAAACATAACGGGATAATGAAATAATAATGAATATTTTGATAGAAATAAAATGGAAATAAGAAGTTTACTAAAATTTAAGAAATTGTTTTAATGATAATAATAAAAATATTGTATGACATTAATAAATATTATTGTTATTGTTATGTGATGTTATTAAAATTTTATTATTATTATTTTACGTATTTCAATTATTTATTTTATTACATTTTTTTATCTCTTCTTTTTATCTTTTTTTTCTTTTTTTTTCTTTTCTCTCCCTCACTTTCTCTCCCTCCCCCTGGTTGTCCCGCGTGGCCACCCCTTTAACCCTAAGTGCACCGCGCCCCAGCTACCCGGCCAATCCGCTTCTCCACGGCCCTTCATCTTGTCAGACCTCCCCCCTCCTCTCGTCGCACCACCCAACTCCCGAATGGCCTCCAAGCTTCGTGGCGCACCCAGGTTTTCCAGCCAGCTCGAACCCCCCCCCCCCATCTTCCCTGACCTCTTGTTGCGACGACTCACACTAACTCTTCCCCGGACCCCTTCTTCCTGTCACACTGCTCACCACCCTCATGTCCAGAATCCTTAGTCGACCTTCCCTCTAGCGACTCACACCGCGCTACCATTCCGGCCGGCTAATCCTTGGCACCACACCCTTCCTCCTCCCATGTCGGACCCCTCCCCGGTCAGCACACTCACCCACTCACCTCCTCCCTTACACTGTGACCCAACCAACCGTCGGACCACCCGCCAGCCACGAGCTCCCCTTGCTGTCCAACAGTACCATGAAGATGCCTCTAATTCATTTCCCTCCTACTCACACCGAACCCACCTCTGGATAACTTCCTCTTCATCTTCTTTGAGTTTTTTAAGTGGGTATGAGTTCTGATTTTGGGTTTTTAATTTGATGTTTTTTGTTCTAATTCATGAGTTTGTGTTCGCGCTAGGTTCCTTGTGGTGAAAACGGCGCACGATTGAGCTTTCATGCTAGAATTTGAAGAGTTCACATCAATTTTTAGGGTTTGACGTCAAGGTATGTGGTTTCGTGCATGAGTATTAATTGATAATTTGTTTTTCTTATTTAACTAAGAAAGTTTATTAATTTGTTATTTTGGTGAAAATTTAATTTTACATAAGGTTTAGTGTGTTTTTATGTGTTTAGTAGTGTGTTTCTTGATATGGGTATGTTTTTTTGAAATCAATGTTGAACTTATTATTAGTTTTTTTAAAAGAAAATTTTGTAGACAATTTTTTAGGGCGTGAAAAGGGTGTAATTGCTGTTTTAGTATTGCATCTATTTGTGTTTAGTTGGAAATGACATTTGAAAGAGTTTTGGTGTTTAATGTCTTGCGTAATATCTATAAATTGTTTGTAAAATATTTCTAGAAGTTCGTTTAATTATAGAAATGGTTTTTTAACTATGTGGGTGTTTTCTTTAGTCGCGTGTGTGATGCATATTGGGTTCCAGAGGTGGCGTTGTGTGTGTTTGGTTATGTGAGGGGGTTTGGGTCGGTTTAGTGTGTAAAGCATTTTTTTTCTTTCAGAAAATTATTTATGAAAAATTTGGGTTGTTTTATTAAATAATTATTAAGGATGAAATATTTTTCTAGTTAAATTGTGTGAATATTTTTTGTGCTTAAAGTCATGCGACATGTGTGGAATTGGTTTAATAAATTCTATTAGTGGCATGTTTGATGATGAATGTGATTTCTTTGACTGTGTAGTTATTTTAATTGGTTGTGTAACTGATACATATTTAGTTTTGATATATTTTTAGTGTACACCTTATTTCAAAATGGTGTTTACATGTGTAAATGGTGGTTAGTTTAGTGGTGAGTGTCTTTTAAATTATCCATATGGTTTAGTTGAGTATATAATCTATGCAGATTATGTTTTGAAACGATTTTGATGTGTGTATGGTTTTAAAAGTTGGTTTGGGTGTGAAAATTTTGATTTTTGAGTGCGTAAATACCCTATTTGGCTTTTATGCATTAGTGTGACATGTGACATGAACTTGAAACTTGTTTGAGCACAAACTGGGAAGCCCGGGTAGCTAGGAGGGTGGACTAGTATAGTGTTCTTGTGTTCCGGAGGTGACTCAGCCCGGTTTCACTGGAAGGACTGACGATTGAAACACTAACTAAACATATTCTTTTCTGAGGGTTGTGGCCTTTTAAGCCACGTTTTCTGAGGGTTGTGGCCTTCTAAGACACGTTTTCTGAGTTTCATGGCCTTCTAATCCACGTTTCACCAGGACATAAAAATCTTGGGGGCCAATCTAACTAATACCCATGAGGCCTCTCCCATATTTGGTGCTCATTGGTTACTTTACGCTTGTTAGTGTGACACATTGGTTGTTTTAAAAATTAATGGTGTGTGTGTTTTAATTTATGTTGTTCCATTTGAAACCGTTTTCCTTCATCCCATTTTATTTAAAATTGTTCCATCATTTACTTATTTTCTATAATTAAATTTGTATATGTATTTTTCATTTAATGATTATGCATGGAACCTTTTTATTGGTTGACGTCCTACTGGGCTTTTGGATCACACCCTACAAACACCTTTCGGTGAATTTAAGCTCTATTTCTTTTGTATTCCAGTTCGATGCGTTGAACTCGGTGATGGTGGTTTGTGTTGAAGTTGGTCTTCTCTTTCAGAGTGGTGTGGATGTGGTCTCTCTTTTGTTGGGAGGTTCGAGTTAGTGTTTTAATATCTGCCATTGTATTTTCTTTTTAGTTTTGCATCGAGTTGTAGACCTTTAAGTTTTTTTAGTTTAAAGTCATATTTGGTTGTCTGTTTTTATTTTTAGTTTATCTATCTTGTTGATTGTTTTATGTATCTTATTTCAGGTAAACTGTTCCCAGATGTTACTCTTGATACTCGGGCACTTGTGCCAGCCCGTGGGGATTCGGAATGCCCTTCAGGCCATGTCGTGGACCGGGTAGGGCGCCGAGTTAGACGGATACCCATCCTAGTTTGTGAAAAAATGGTATCAAAGTAGGGTTGCTCTCTTGGGTCGTGTTCTTTCTGGAAAGTTTCATGGTAGACTGGAGTTAACGTTATTGGAACTCAACGTTCTAGCTACGAGCAAGGTGCCTGGCCAGCACACCTCGTGGAAGGACTCGAGTTACCAGAGTAAGTTGAGGGTTGTCTAAATCTTTGTTTTGTGAGGTTAATCTTGTATAGGGGAGATGAAAAGTGAGTAGGTCCAGTGGTCCTTGTGAGATAGTAGGGTCTGCAGTGCCATGTGGAGCCAGGGACGATGTCCTAGAATACCCTCTATAGCGGCAACGTGATTGACATTTGGTCTCCAACCATATGTTCCAGTCACCCGCTGACACTAGTTTTCTCTTGCACCATTCCTCATTGCTTTGTTTTCGAATTGTGGAAATTTGGTTTTTTAAGTAAAAATGATTTGGTCTTGGAACATTTTTTTTAAATGAAGCGACTTAAAAATAAAATGATGTATGAGGTTTGAAAAGTGTGGGTTGAATGTTTTTGTTTTGAAAAATGGAAAGGTTTGGTTTTAATTCTTGGTTTTCTCATGGGAAACCACATGCATGAATGTATATGGAAAGATAAATGGTCAATGGAATAAGCAGATGAATTCCTAGATAGATATGAGGTGGGTGGTGGTGTGGCACGGGAGCATGCATGTGTGAGGCCCGTGGGATACCATCTGTGTTTGGGAAACCCACCAGCTTTGCTTATTTTCAAAAAGTTTTTTTAAGTGAAAACTTGGTGTGTTAATAACCAGTGATTGTGTGGTGTGTCCTTGCATTTTGGAAATGTTGTAAGTGAGGAGTTTTGAGCTGAGGATCCTTTCTAAATGATTTTTGTTTTGAGATTTAATTCTTATTTTTATGTTGGTATGCAAGCGTGTAGTTAGTGAATTGTTTTGAGAAAGTGCTTTGGGAAGCCCTTGTAGTGGTTCACCCTGCACATCTAGTGTGCTCTTGTGGTATGTCTTGACCATTGGACCAATTTAGTTGGGTCTATGGTTTTATTTCTTTACTAGTTTACGCCCCCCCCCCCCATAAAGTGTTAACATGTGATTGAAGTGTGGCCATGGGCAACTCGCTGTTGGTCGGCCCTCCAGTTGATCAGATGACCCTCTTCTTGAATTCTAGAATTGAACCCACCTCCCTTTTTTACAACTATATGGATATTCTCACAACGGGAAGAAAAATATGAGGAGATTTGACAGGAGTTTTTTTATTTTTGATTTGTGTGAGTTGTTGGGTACGAATTTTGACATTGTTGTGTTTAAAGGATCCCCTGGAAATGGTAAAAGGAATTCTAGCGGGGAAGGGTGAAGGCAGTTCAGAATTATATTTGCTTAACAATGTCATGAAAGGTTTCTAGTTCTTCAATCGGCCTTAAGGTTCATGTTTTGTGACATATGCATTGTGAGCTCTCTTAAAGAGAAAAGTTGGATTTCCTGGGACCCTTTGAGAATCCTTGTTTCCCTAGGACCGCGTCCTCCTCTTATGGAGTGTTTTTCGTGCGTCTGTCCTTCTTATATTTCATGGTGAAGGTGAAGAGGTGATGCATGTGCATCATCTAATCCTCTGTTCTGGTGGATGTGTCGTGAGAGAGTATTTGTATGTCTTGGTGTGTTGTGTTTGTTGGTGTTGTCTTGGTTGCGGTGTGGTTGCTTGTGACCCCAAAGGGAGAAGCTCAGTTTGGGAGTCTTCCATACATGACTATGAGGCAAGAGATTATTCAAACATTAGGGCTCCAACCATAGGCCTCGAAGTGAAGCTAGCGCGTGGTTAGGAACCCCGAGAGTGTAAAGGACCTCAACCTTATTTTGTTCATCGGTGTTGGAGGTGAAAGCAGTTAAAATCACTTCCTATAGCTGTTCAGTTCTGAATGACCCATTTGGGTGTGTGGGATTTTTCGTTTCCATGAGGAGGTGTGGTTTTCTTGACACCATAAAGTCTTGGGAGTTGTGTCCCACTGGATGTAATCACTTTTAGTGCTCCTTATGGGGTTTGTCGGGTAAATTGGTCACAAAGTTGAATGGTGCTCATCTAGGGATGTGGAAATGCTGTTTTGTATTGGGTCATGCTTTTGATGCCCTGGTAGTCAAACCCCTCCCTCCCCGCCCCTTGTGGTGGGGTGCTTTTTCCCCATCAGAAAATTCCCAAAGTTTTGTATCTTTGGTGAGTTCCAATGGTGGGGAGACCTATAGCGACCCGGCCTTTTCTTATATTACTATTACATCATTTAAAATATAAACAACATAATAGTATTACACATAAGGGATCCAAAGGGTTAGTGTCTTGGGAAAACTAGGACCATACAAAACAATTACAATATCAAGCTTAAACATTTATTTAATTTCTTCTTCTCTAGCTTCTTATTGGAACTTTTCCTCTCCATAGTACATGTAGCCACCTGAGGATATACATAAAGAGGGGTGAGATAAAATTCCAGTAAGAGGATGGGTAAGAAGAATATAGCATGGGGTGATCATAACCGTGACATAGGCAAAAGATCATGAACATGAGAGGAGCATAAATAAAAGACTTGAAATGTGGCAATGCATAAAAATGAAACATCATGTCTTAGTGGTTAAATACCACAAATACTTTTGAACCAAGGTATAATCTTGTTCACAAATCAATTCACATTTACTCATTAGATTCATCACTTTACCCAATGCATTGGAGCACTATATAATTCTGGGCTCACCAGTCACTTTGAAACATTCATATAGCACTATATAATTCCGGGTACACCCGTCACCTCATAATATTATCATTATCATGCATGACACATAGAAAATATAAGAATAATAAACATAACCAACCCATGGAAAGGAATGGGTTTCATATCCTAAGAATACATTCATAAGCTTTGGGTTCCCAAATGAAATAGGGAACAACATACTTGATACAAGAACCATCAACCATGAATGAGAGGTAAAAGTTGAGTTTATTATAAGAAGAGTTATTTTGGAAAACATTTGGATTGGAATAAACTTCATTATAAAACATATATATCCCAGAAAAGGAAAGTAAATGATGAAAAAATGATCTTTTAAGGAGTGACCATATCAAAAATAGAGTGAAAGAGGTAAAACCCAAAGAATGAAAGTTAGGTTCGAGAATTTCCACTTACCTTGTATCTGAATGGTTCCTTCTCTTTAATATCCTGTATAATGACATTATATTAATTAATTAGAAATTAAACAACATTTTATACATTAATAGGGTTCATTCTGGTTTAATTATGTCATTTTATGTTCATTTGTATGACTTATAGAGTTTAAAAACATTGTTCGGCGATGTTCATTTTTATGGTTTTTCTTGGGTGGTTCACTTGTATTCTTAAATTGAAGTTCGAGTAGAACACGGGTAAACATCCAGAACTAATATTATATTTTATTATTGACATTCCATAATTTAAAATTATCTTATAATGAGTTATATCATATACCATGTGGATGAATCATTAGATAAAAACTAAATGAAGATTGTTTGGATTAATTTGGGCGGTTTTTCGATCACAATGAACTTGTTTTAATTTATCACTTAGTAATATGTTCATAAGTAAGTTAAAGTAATTTAAATAGGTCATAATACATATAAAATATTCTTTTTCAACCATAAAAATGGTTTCATGACCAGATCTGAAGTTAGAAATGGAAGAAGAAATCATGTCGTTCTTGAAGGTGATAAATTAACACCTCACGAACAACGTTCTCTTTAATAAAATAAAAGGAAGAGTGAAAGGGGGTTGAAAGATATAATATCCCATAAGAATCATAAAATTAAATTATATGTGTAATACCAGAGTTACAATACCATTTGGATAAAGATAGGTGGGGAGATATCATGAAATGAACTTGAACTTGAAAGGAAATTAAAGGAGAAGTGGGAGAAAAATTACCTCTTCAATCCTCCTCTTGAGATCCTCCTTAAGGAATCTAGGATTGGTCTTTTGATGAGACCATAAGCTCTTGTACGTGGGAGAGGGGCTAGGGAATATGTTTGGGCAGATTTTAGAGAAGGATTGGAGCTTGAGAGGTGTGAGGAAATGACGGTGTGAAGGGTGGATTTTATACTGGAGGGGAGAGGGGTTTCCTTAATATAAAATTCATTAGTTTATTATTTATTCACAAGACAAGGAATAGTTAGAATTACATGACCAATAATAGTATGTTTATCATTTGATACCGAACAAAGTGGGCTTACATCATCAGAACATCACACATGACTCTATAATTAGCTTATTTAGCTTATTTTTGTAAATTATGATATATCACTATTTATAAAAAATTCAAGTATTTCAGAAAATACCCAAAATTTACCCCAACCATTTTTAGATGTGTAGAATCCAAAAATGAAGTCCGTATTTGAAAAATAATTTCCTAAATATTATTAATTTAATATATAATTAAAATCATAATTTACTTAAAAAAATAGTTTTTTAAAATTAAAACTCATTTTATAGTGCTATCAAAAATTACGTAGGGTCTTATAAAATTATCTAAAAACTATAAGACATTGATTCAATAATTTATGAATACATTTTTGGGAAATAAATTGTCTTTTAAATTAATTAATTAATTATAATTATTTATTTATGACTTATAAAACACCAAAACAATTACTAAGGTCAAATTGTCACTTTCTAAGATATCTAAATTTTATTTAATTATTCATGGGTAAGGTTACTCTTATGTTGGATGATTTACTTTTTATAAGGGTCATAATACTATTCATAAGGGTATGTTACTATTCACAAGGTTACGTTACTATTCCCCAAAAAATATTTTTGTTTCATTAGACTCCAAAAATCATCTTGAACACAACCGTGTATATTGAATTTTTGAAATTCCAAACACAGAAGTGGCAAACTTATGTTGAAATGTCACTTATCACTTAGTAGTTCATTATGATATGTTTTCATGTTATTTTATGAAATAATTATAAGAAGGGAATTTCCATTGAAAAACTTTGGGTCGTTATATTCTTCCCCCCTTAAGAAATTTCACCCCCGAAATTTCACTTTACACAAACAGGTGACGGTGTTTCTCCTTCATTGCATCTTCCCGTTCCCAAGTTGTTTCCTTGAACTTATGGTTCCTCCAAAACACTTTGACAAGATGGGTTGTCTTGTTTTGTAGAACCTTATCTCTCCGATCCAGAATCTTTACTGACTACTCCTCATAGGAGAGATCATCTTCCAGCTGCCCCACCTCTGAGTTTAGTACATGTGAGGGGTCTGGTATATACTTCCTCAATAGTGATACATGAAACACATCATGAACTTGGGCTATATTCGGTGAAAGTGAAAGATGATAGGCCATGGCTCCTATGCAGTAAAGGATCTCTAAGGGGCCAATATACCTTGGGGTTAGCTTCCCTTTCTTCCCAAATTGCATGACTCTCTTCCACAGATATATTCAAAGGAAGACTTTATCTTCAACATCGAACTCCAAGTCCCTTAAATGGTTGTCAGCATAACTCTTTTTTCGACTTTGAGTAGCTTTGATGTGTTTTTGGATGACTTGAACCTTCTCTTTCATCTCTTGAACAAGATCAAGTCTAAGTAGCTTTCTTTCTCCAACTTCATCCCAATAGGTTGGAGTTCTACATCGCTTTCCATATAGAGCTTCATATGGAGCCATCTGAATACTCGAGTGGAAGCTATTATTGTATGAGAACTCAACTAATGGGAGATGATGACCCCAACCACCTTTTAATTCAAGAGAGCAGGCTATTAGAATATCTTCAAGCATCTAAATAGTATTTTCATATTTTCCATCAGTTTGGGGGTGATAGGTCGTGCTAAAATTTAATTCAGTACTAAAATCATGTTAAAGACTCCTCCATAATTTAGATGTGAACCTTGGATCACGTTCAAAGACAATTGAGAGTGGAACACTATGCAGTCTCACCACTTCCTTCACATATATCTTTGAAAGTTGTTCAAGCGAGAGATCTTCCCGAATAGCAACAAAATGGGCAGTCTTGGTGAGTCGGTCAACCACAACCCATATCACATTATTTCCCTTTAATGTCTTCGGGAGACTGTGACAAAGTCCATAGTAACATTTTCCCATTTCCAAATGGGTATAGGCAATGGCTACATCATACCTTTCGACTTTTTTCACTCAACATTAACTTGCTGACATACCAAGCACCTTGATATATATTCTACAATCTCTTTATTCAGGTTATCCCACCATAAGTGTTCCCGGAGATCACAGTACATATTGGTACTCCTAGGATGGATAGAGAAAGTTGAGCTATGTTCATTTTCCAATAGATCTTTCTTTATACCTGCTGATTAAGGCACACAAAGCCGCGTTCCAAACCGAATCACACCATCTTCATCGATATGGAACTCTTGCAGCTTCCCTTCCTTTACTGTATTCACCCTTTTTTGTATCTCCACATCATCCCTTTGTGCTTCCTTAATATTCTCCTAGATTGATGGTTGCGCAATCATTTAGGTAAGGTAGAACGTATCCCCTACCCTTACGATTTCCAAATCCATCCTTTTCATATCTAATAAGATAGGGAGTTTCTCAATTCGTAACATAGATAGAGTAGTGTGTTCTTTTCTGTTTAGAGCATCAGCTACCATGTTCGCCTCTCCAGGATGATAGTGAATAGAGAAATCATAATCGTTGATTATCTCAAACCATCTCCTTTGATGCATGTTGAGCTCCTTTTGTGTGAATATATACTTTAGGCTCTTGTGGTCAGTGTATATGTCACACTTCTCTCCATAAGTTTAGTACTGCCATATTTTCAAGGAAAAAATCACGGCTGCTAGATCTAGATCATGAGTCGGGAAGTTCTGCTCATGGATCGTCAACTGTCGTGAGGCATAGGCTATCACATTGTCATTTTTCATGTGTACACAACCCAAGACATTCTTTGAAGCATCACTGTATTTTACAAAACATTCTCCACTTTTCAGAAGTGTGAGTACAGGTGCAGTGATCAGCCTTCTCTTTAGCTCCTTGAATCATCCCTCACATTCTTCTGTCTAGACATACTGTACCTCTTTCCTTGTTAACCTAGTTATCAGGCTTGACAATCGTGAGAAGTTTCTCACAAAATGTCGTTATTACCCAACTAATCCAAGAAAACTATGGATTTCTGTGACACTAGAGGGCCTGGGACATTCCTCAATCACCTTTGTCTTTGAAGGATCCACAAAAATTCCCTCACTTGTGATCACATGTCCCAAGAACGTTACTTTCTTCATCCTAAAGTCACACTTGCTGAACTTGGCGTAAAACTTCTCCTTTCTCAATGTCTCCAACAAAAGTCTTAGATGTTCTTCATGTTCCTCCTTTCTCTTGGATTATATGAGAATATCATTGATAAACACTACCACAAATTTGTCGAGGTAATGTTTAAAGACTATATTCATCAAAGCCATGAAGATTTCAGGGGAATTAGTAAGTCTTAAGGGCATCACCAAAAACTCATAGTTCCCATACCTTGTACAGAAGGAAGCCTTCTGAATATATTCCTTATCCACATTTACTTGATGATATCTAGAATGACCATCCACCTTTGAGAAGTATTGATCACCTCTTAACTGAACGAACAGGTCGTCAATCCTTGTAAGAGGATACTTTTTCTCTCTGGTGATCTTGTTGAGTTCTCGATAATCGATACACGACCGCATTGTTCCATCCTACTTCTTCACAAATATCACTGGCGCACCCCAAGGTGATGCACTAGGACGTATGAACCCTTTGTCTAGATGCACTTTCGGCTTCTTCTTTAAATCCTCCAGTTCAATAGGAGTTATCCTAAAGGGACACTTCGAGATAGGAGTAGCTCCAGGTATGAGTTCAATTGAGAACTCTACCTCACTATCCGGGGGAATTCCGGGTAACTCTTTGGGAAATACATCCTTGTATTCCCTCATGATGGGCATTTCTTCAAGGTTGAAACTTTCCTTCAACTCATCTATTTGGGTGAGGTATGCTTCATCAAGGGGAATCAACACCCACATAATTTAAGTATTTTTCAAAAGGAGATTCATGATCTTCCTTGCATTTGTAGAAGAGCATGGGATGGTTTGGAATATTAAAAGATATTTCCATTTACCAAAATATGATATGTGCTCTATATAATGAGATCCAATCCATTACCATTATAGCATTGAATTCCACCAAGAGAATTATTACATGATTTTCCAGAAGAATCTTCCCACATACGCCGGCAGGAGAAGAGTCAAACACTTGGGTTGCAATGATTGCACCACGTGGTGTTTTTATAGATATATCTACTTCAAGATTTCAGGGCTTTGATTCTATAGTTCTAGCAATCTTTCAAGATATAAAAGAATACGTAGAACCAGAATTAAATATGAATTTTTTTCATTCTTGAGTGAATATAAAGTGTACCTTCTACAACATCATTATCATGCTCCACCTCTGCAGTAGTGATGGAAAAATAATTCCCTTGTTTTTTTGTTTGGTGGTTTCTGATGTTCATTACCCTCTAGAACTCAAGGTTTAGTGCACCGGTTTTCATAGTGCCCTAGATCCCTACAGTTGTAGAATTGAACCATGAGTGGTTCTCTCCTTTCATAGGCTACATTCTCCTTCCTTTTCATGTCTTTTTGACACTCTTGATCATGATGTCCTTCTTTCCCACACTTAAAGTATTTCCTCGTCCCTTTGAGGCAGTTCCTATGGTGCAACTTCCCAAATTTTGGCATGTGGGTCGTTGATTTTTCTTCCCACCTTTGTCATTAGATCCACCAACTTGAAAATCCATCTTTCTCTTCTTATCACCATAGCCATGGGACCATTCTCCAAACTCCATCTCCACTTTGAGATCACACCGAACAACTTCTTCATAACTCCCAAAGTCTCGAATTTTGAGATCCTTTTGAAGGAGTGGTTTTAATCCACTAAAAAAATCTATCAATTTTGCTATCATTGTTGATAAAAAACTTGAAGCGTACCTTGCAAGCCTTGTGAAATTCACTTCATAGGTTGTGACATATTCTCCTTCTTTTTTCTTGAGCTCTATAAATTCTCTCTCCAACTTTTTATGAAGAGTTCATGGGAAATACTTATTAAGAAACATTATCTTAAAGTCTTCCCATTCCATCTCCTCAATTTCCTCCCTTGGCTTGGTGTTCTTAATCAAAGCCCACCATTGATCAGCTTCTCCATCTAGATGATAAAAGACTAGGGTTACCTTATCCATCTCATAATAGTGAATAACAAAAAAGATCTTCTCCATGGAGTTAACCCACTATTCCGTAACTAATTGATCGGAAGATCCAATGAACGTCGGTGGTCGTTGTCGCATAAAACATTTATAGCTAGTTGATCCCTCTTTGGTGAAGGAGGAAATTCCCCATTATTATGGTTATTTTTCATAACCTGAGATAATTGGGTAAGAGTATCCATGATGTTTTGAACTCCACCTCCCAAATAATTGGGGATGTTGTTTGGGAAATTGTTGCATTGGCCCTCACATGAGTTGTTGGCCTGATTTCACCTGGTTCCCACCATTTTCTAAAATAGAAAAGGTTAGAACAAAACATAAGTAAAAAAGTAATGAATAACTTATTCATTTAAACAATTTATAACAAAAAAACATAACATATGGGATCCCTATGTAAATATTCTTGTGTGCATATTTGTACTTAGTCTCATGCTAGAGGTTTTCTCTATGGTTCACTAATCTTAATTCCCAAATTAACTAAACCATTCCTATGATACCAACTATAGAGACCCAACCTTATCTTACATTACTATTACATCATTTCAAATATAAACAACATAATAGTATTACACATATAGGATCCAAAGGTTTAGTGTCTTGGGAAAACTAGGACCATACAAAACAATTACAACATCAAGCTTAAACATTTATTTCTTTTCTTCTTCTCCAGCTTCTTATTGGCACTTGTCCTCTCCTTTCTACTTGTATCAAAATGAGGATATACAAAAAAAGGGGTGAGATAAATGACCAGTAAGAGGATAGATAAAAATAATATATCATGGGGTGAGCATAACCATGACATTGGAAAAAGATCGTGAACATGAGAGGAGCATAAATAAAATACTTGAAATGTGGCAATGCATAAAAATTAAACATCATGTATTAGTAGTTAACTACCACACATAGTTGTGAACCAAGATATAATCTTGTTCACACCTCATTTTACATTTACTAATGAGATTCATCACTTTACCCAATGCATTGGAGCGCTATATAATTCCAGGCGCACCCGTCACTTTGAAACATTCATATTGCGCTATATAATTCTGGGCGCACCCGTCACCTCATAATATTATCATTATCATGCATGCCACATTGAAAATATAACAATAATGAACATAACTAACCCATGTTAAGTAATGGGTTTTATCTCATAAGAATACATTCATAATCATTGGGTTCCCAAAAGAAAGATGGAACCACATACTTGATACAAGAACCATCAACCATGAATGAGAGGTAAAAGTTGAGTTCTTACAAGAATAGTTATTTGGAAAACATTTAAATTGACATAAACTTCATTAGAAAATATTTATATCCCAGAAAAGGAAATAAAATGAGGAAAAAATGATCTTTAAGGAGTGACCATATCAAAAATGGAGTGAAAGAGGTAAAACTCAAAGGATGAAAGTTGGGTTCGATAATTTCCCCTTACCTTGTATCTGAATGCTTCCTTCTCTTTAATGTCTTGTATAATGACATTATATTAATTAATTAGAATTTAAAGAACCTTATATAAATTAATAGGGTTCATTCTGGTTTCATTATGTTATTTTATGATCTTTTGGATGACTTATAGAGTTTAAAATCATGGATCTGGGATGTTTGTTTTTTGATTTTTCTTGGGTGGTTCACTTCTATTCATAAATTGAAGTTCGGGTAGAACATGGGTAAACATCCAGAACTAATATTACATGTTATTTATGATATTACAGAATTTAAAATTACCTTATAATGAGTTATATCACATACCATTTGGAGTAATCATTAGATAAAAATTAAATGAAGATTGTTTGGGTTAATGTGGGCAGTTTTTCCATCACAATGAACTTGTTTTAATTTATCACTTAGTAATATGTTCATGAGTCAGTTACAGAACTTTAAATAGGACATAATACATATAATATATTCTACTTCAACCATAAAATATTTTTCGTGACCATATTTGAAGGTATAAATGTAATAAGAAAGCATGTCATTTTTGAAGGTGAAAAATTAACACCTCACGAACAATGTTCTATTTAATAAAATAAAAGGAAGAGGGAAAGGGGTTGGATGATATAATATCCAATTATAATCATAAAATTCCATTATATTTATAATAATGGAGTTAAAATACCATTGGGATGAAGATAGGTGGGGAGAGATCAAGAAACGAACTTGAACTTGAAAGGAAATTAAAGGAGAAGTGGGAGAGAAATTACCTCTTAAATCCTCTTCTTGATATCCTCCTTAAGGAAGATAGGCTTGGTATTTTGATGAGACCAGAAGCTCTTGGACATGGGAGAGGGGATAGGAAAGATGGTTTGGTAGAGTTTAGATAAGGAATGGATCTTGAGAGGTGTGAGTAAATGAGGGTGTGAAGGGTAGATTTTATAGTGGAGGGGAGAGGGGTTTCCTTAATATAAAATTCATTAGTTTATTATTTCATCACAAGATAAGTAATAGTGAGTATTACATGTCCAAGAATAGTAATTTTATCCTGTGATCCCGAAAAAGGTGGGATTACTTCATCATAACATCACACATGACTCTATAATTAGCTTATTTAGCTTATTTTTGTAAATTACGGTATTTCACTATTCATCAAAAATTAAACTATTTCAGAAAAATCTCAAGAATTTTCCCAAACCATTTTTCGACGTGTAGAATCCAAAAATGAATTTCATTTTTCAAAAATAATTTTATAAATATTATTAATTTAATATTTAATTAAAATCCTAATTTACTTAAGAAAACAGTTTTTAAAAATTAAAACTGATTTTATAGTGCTTTCAAAAATTACGTAGGATATTATAAAATTATATAAAAACTATAAAAAAATGATTCAATAATTTTTAAATAAATTTTAGGGAAATAAATTTTCTCTTAAATTAATTAATTAGTTATAATTAATTATTTATAACTTACAAAATACCAAAACATTTCCTATGGTCAAATTGTCACTTTCTAAGATGTCGAAATTTTATTTAATTATTCATGGGTAAGGTTACTCTTATTTTATGTGATTTAATATTCATAATGGTAACAATACTATTCATAAGGGTATGTTACTATTCACAAGGGTATGTTTCCAAAAATCATCTTGAGCACAATCGTGTATGTCGGATTTTCGAAATTTCAAACACAGAAGTTACAAACTTATGTTTAAAGGTCACTTATCATTTAGTAGTTCATTATGTTGTGTTTTCATGTTATTTTATGACATAATTATAAGAATGGAATTTCCATTGAAAAACTTCGGGTCGTTACAAGACCCATGTTGGGTCATGCACGAATATCTCTGGAATGAATCGATGTTGGACTTTTATTTAATGGTGGGGAGTCTACTTGGACCTCCCTATGTCAGTTTTCCAGTCTCTCATTGGGCGTTGGTAGGTTATTAATGGTAGGGATCCCCCTAGGGTTTTCCCATGTTGACCTTTTGGTTCTATTTTTAAAGATGGCTTGGTGATAATTGATAAGAGTGTTCCTTGGATGTGGTTTGACCTTGTTTGTTCATTCAATCCAAATGGTGTGGTTTTCATTTAATAGTGCTTGAGATGTTTCGGCTTGTGAAGTTGGTTTTTGTGGGTGCGAGAGTTCCCTTCCTTGATCAGTCAAATGGAGGTGTTCTAGCTTTCTGGGGCGACCAACACATATCAGCAAATACTTTTACGAGATTGTTGAAATTATCTTTGAGTCACTATCTCTGAGCATGATTCTTTTGACTCTATTTGCTTGATGTCTGTGGGGATCCCCTTTTAACCTTAAGGGAGTGTGGTTTTAAAATTTGGGGTTTGGTACTTGTTTGGTCTTTCTGGGAATGGAACGCTTTATGGTGGGGAGAATTGTCGCACCCTCCACTTTTACACTAATTATTTTATTAAAATTTTGGTCATCAGGTAGTCCGGGTTGAAGCCCGACATTAAAATTTCGAGTTCTTATTTAAAAATGTATGGTTTTTCTTTGATAGCATTCATCGCATAGGGAGGGTGTCGTCGAAGCTGTGTGACTTCGCTCGGGTCACCAAGCAGCCTCTCCCTGTTCACCGCACTAATTTCCTAATTATCAACATAGATTAATAAAATGTATTGAATAATAAAATTG
Organism: Viscum album; assembly: GCA_963277665.1. Classification (NCBI taxonomy): domain Eukaryota; kingdom Viridiplantae; phylum Streptophyta; class Magnoliopsida; order Santalales; family Viscaceae; genus Viscum; species Viscum album. The sequence goes on along the minus strand of OY728141.1, from coordinate 1,415,235,959 downwards.
TAATAAAGTGAAAATAAAAAAATAGAATAAGAAAAATGTAATTAACTTAATGAATTGTCTTAATGGTAATAATAATATTATTAATTTAGGATATTATTATTATTATTATCTTAACTAATATAACTTTTTATTTTATTTTAGTATTGTCAAATAATTTTTATTATTTTTATCACCATTTTTCATATTTTATTTTATTATTAATATTATAATTAATATGAGTGTTTTGGGTTTTGCATCATCGGACGCATGGGCGAGGCATGGTTTTGAGACCGCACGGTCTGCCCATCTTTCTAAATGAGTTGAAACATAATGGGATAATGAAATAATAATGAATAATTCAATAGAAATAAAATGGAAATAATAAGTTTAATAAACATTAAGAAATTGTTTTAATGATAATAATAAAAATATTTTTTGAGATTAATAAATTTTATGGTTAATATTATGTGATGTTTTTACAATTTTTATTATCATTATTTTACTTATTTCATTTATTTATTTTGTTACTTTTTTTTCTTTTTATCTCTTCTTTTTATCTTTTCTTTCTTTTTTTCCTTTTCTCTCCCTCACATTCTCTCCCTCCCCCTCGTTGTCCCGCACGGCCTCCCCCCTAACCATAAGTGCACCACACCCTGGCTACCCAGCCAATCCGCTGCTCTGCAACCCTCCATTAGGCCGAACCTCTCCTCTCCTCTCATCACACCACCCAACTCTTGGCTAGCCTCCTTGCTTTGCGGTGCACCCTGGTTTTCCGGCCAGCTTGAAATGCCCCCCCCCCTTCTTCCCTAAACTCTTGTTGCAATGACCCGCACCGACTCTCCCTCGGACCCCTTCTTCCCATCGCACTACTCACCACCCTTATTTCCTACCTCCTTAGTCAACCTTCCCTCTAGCGACTCGCACCACACTACCATTCCGACCATCTAATCCTTGGCATCGTATCCTTCCTCCTCCCATGCTGGACCCCTACCTGGCTAGCCCACTCACCCACTCACCTAATCCTTTATGTTGCGACCCAACCAACTGCTGGACCACTAGCCATCCACAACCTCCCCTTACTGGTCGACAATAATCCAACAACACCTCCGGCGCATTTCCCTCCTTTCGCGCGCGCCACACACCCACTTGATAAGTTCCTCTTCATCTGCATTGAGTTTTTTCAGTGGGTATGAGATCTGATTTTAGGGTTTTAATTTGAGTTTTTTGTTCAAATTCATGAGTTTGAGTTCACACTAGGTTCCTTGCGGTGAAAACGGTACGCGATTGAGGTTTCATGCTAGAATTTGATGATTTCACATCAATTTTGGGGGTTTGACATCGAGGTAAGTGGTTCCGCGCATGAGTATTAATTGATAAATTTGTTTTCTTATTTAACTTAGCATGTTTATTAATTAGTTATTTAGGTGAAAATTTAATTTTAGTTAAGGTTTAGAATGTTTTGATGTGTTTAGTAGTGTGTTTTATGATATGAGTATGTTTTTGTGAAATCAATGTTGAAATAATTATTAGTTTTTTTAAAGAAAATTGTGTAGTTAATTTGTTACGGTGTGAAAAGGGTGCAGTTATTGTTTTAGTATGATGTCTATTTGAATTTAGTTAGAAATTATATTTGAAAGAGTTTTGGTGTTTAATTTCATGCAGAATATCAAGAAATTTTTTGTAAAATGTTTCTGGACGTTCATTTAATTATAGAAATGGCCATTTTAACTATGCGGGTGTTTTCTTTAATCACGTGTGTGATGTGGATTGGGTTCCTGAGGTGGCGTTGTGTGTGTTTGTTTATGTGAGGGGGTTTGGGTCGGTTTAGTGTGTAAAGCATTGTTTTTCATTAAAAAAATTATTTATGAAACATTTGGGTTGTTTTATTAAAGAATTGTTAAGGGTGAAAGATTGTTCAGGTTAAAAGGTGTGAATATTTTTTTTGCTAAAATTCATGCGATGTGTGGGTAATTTTTTTAATAAATTTTGTTAGTGGCATGTTTGATAATGAAAGTAATTTCTTTGACTGTGCAGTTGTTTTAATTGGTTGTGTAACTGATACAGATTTAGTTTTGCTATATTTTTAGTGTGCGCCTTATTTCAAAATGGTGTTTACATGTGTAAGTGGTGGTTCATTTAGTGGTGAATGTATTTTAAATTGTCCATATGGTTTATTTGAGTATATAATCTATGAATATTATGTTTTGAAAATATTTTGGATTGTGTATGGTTTTAAAAGTGGGTTTGGGCGTGCAAATTTTGATTTTTGAGTGTGTAATTACCCTGTTTGGATTTTATGCATTAGTGTGACATGTGACATGAACTTGAAACTTGTTTGAGCACAAACCGGGAAGCCCGGGTAGCTATGAGGGTGGAATATACTAGTGGGATAGTGTTCCATAGGTGACTCAACCCGGTTTCACTGGCAGGACTGACTATTGCAACAATAAGAAAACATATGCTTTTCTAAGGGTCGTGGCCTTCTAAGCCATGTTTTCTGTGGGTCTTGGTATTCTAATCCACATTTCACCGAGACACAAAGATCTAGGGGCCCAAGATAGCTAACACACATGAGGCCTCTCCCATATTTGGTGCTCATTGGTTACTTTATTCTCATCAGTGTGACACATTGGTTGTTTTAAAAAGTAAGGGTGTGTGTGTTTTAATTTAAGTTGTTCGATATGAAACTGTTTTCCTTAATCTTGTTTTCTTTAAAATTGTTCCAGAATTTAATTCTTTACCATAATTAAATTTTTAAATTTATTTTTAATTTAATGATTACGTGTGGATCATTTTTAAGGTGTGATGTCCTACCGGGATTTTGGCTCACACCATACATACAACTTTGGGTGTTTGTAGACTCTGTTTCTTTTGTATTCCAGGTCGATGCATTGAACTCGGTGATGTTGGTTCGTGTTTTAGTTTGTCTTCTCTTTCATAGTGGTGTCGATTTGGTCTCTCTTTTTCCAGGAGGTTTGAGTCAGTGTTTTAATTTCTACCATTGTCTTTTATTTTTCATTTTGGATCGAGTTTTAGACCTTTAAGTTTGTTTTTAGTTTAAGGTCATGTTTGGTTGCCTGTTTTCAGGTTTATTTTATCAATATTTTTTATGGTTTTATGTATCTTATTTCGTGTAAACCATTACCACATGTTACTCTTGATACCCAGGCACTTGTGCCCGCCCGTGGGGATTGGGAACGCCCTTCGGGCCTTGCTGCGGACCGGGTCGGGCGCTAGGTCAGATGGCGACCCAGCTTGGTTCGTGACAATAAATTTTAATCTGAGAGAATAATAACATGATCCTTCTAGTGAGTCTGATGATGGTTATTATTTGTATGATTAAAATCATATAATTATGTCTTTTTCCCTTAAAATATTCAAAAAGGTAAAGGGAAAATACATGGGGAAACTTCCCTTTAAATGCTTCAAATTTTGAGGCATTGGAAAATTTTCAATGAATTTTGAAAATAAGAAAAGTTATGAGTTTGATACTGATGACCAAGAATAAAAACCTCAAAAATAAGAAATGGTAAAAAGGGACAAAATTCATGAATAATACTGGTTATTAAAAGAAAATATATCCAATAATAAGTCAAATAAATTTGATGAGAAAGGAGGAAGAGAAAGACACTTCCTCTAGTAGTCAATCCAAATATGAATAAATTTAAAAAGGATAAAACATCATGAATCATGTGGAATTCAATACTATGAATGTTCCTTAAGTATTGATGAGGAATGTGGTTAATATACTTACATGGTGAATATTCTCAGATATGATTTATAGGCTTGTCTTGAAAAAAATATCAATTCAAGGAAGGAAATTAAATTTTTGAAAAAAATAGATGGGAATAAAGATAAATAAAATGAATAATATATTAGAATATATACCTACCTCATTTAAGATCTAAATAAATTCAATCTAATGTCTAGTGAGTATGAAAATATCAATACGTATCTTGATAGACAATTTTTTATTGAAAGAATAACAAATTATCAAGATGGAATCAAAATTTGTAATGGTTAAATATATGATAAAAGCAGTTAAAGAAGAATAAAAAATATATTAAAGTCAAGGATAAATCATCTAAAATAGTTGAGGTTTCTATTAGATCAATTCAGGATAAATCTATACCCAATTATACTAAAAAAGATAAAAATGTTTTGCCTAACATTATAAGTAATTTCCCAAAATATATACAATCATGGGGTAGAAAAGATAATGAGTAACTTTCTTTTACATTTTCTGAAGAAATAATAATGAAATAAAAATAAACAACTGTGAAAAACAAGAAAAATCCTACAAAATTTGGATAGTAAAATAAAAAATATGGATCGAAAGTTTCATGAAATCATTATGGATTTAATTGAGGAATTAGATTTTGTGGGTATTGTTAGTGCTATGGTATTTTCAAACACATGGATTACAGATGCTGGTAAAATATGACTTCACATGGAAGAATTCATAAATAAAATAGATCTAACACTAAAAATAAAAAAAAAGTCTACCTACTGATAATAGGTTTAAAAGTATGAATTATATGAAATATCTGATAGAATGAGGAATTTTCCTAATAATTTTATGAAAAATATCTCTGGATAGTTATCTAAAAAATAAAAAGATAAATAATTACAGTTAAATAGATAAGAAGGGAGTCATTCACAATGGAAGTAACACTAAAATAAAGATATAGAGGAAGTCCATGGATCCTTGACAGTGGGTGTTCTTCACACATGACTAGAGATTCCAAAATATTGAATGATATAGAGAATAATTAATGTGGAAAATAGAAATTTTTTAATGATAGATCCTTGAGATTCAAAGGTATTGGAATGACTGGTGAGTAAAAAATACTAAAATCCAAAAAAACTATTTGTGGATGGACTAAAACACAATTTTCTTTATGTTAGGTATTTTTTGATGAATTAAATGATTTTTTTTGAAAAATAACTCATGAATTATTAGTAGTTTCAATGATAGAAGATTCATCATAAGAGTTTAAAGAATATGTCACAACTTGTTTCAAATTTTTGTCTCATAAAATTTAGGCTATATGAGTGCCAAAGAAGAGAATGATTTATGGAACATGAGACTTTTCCATTTTAGAAAGTCAAAAATGAGAAATATTTTCAAACATGAGTTAGTAAGATACCATTCCAAGATGAAAAGGAATATATAATTAGTTTTTAAAACATGTCTAAAATGGAATATAGATCAAGGGACACATTGAAATTTTGAAATTAAATCCATTATACATTAGAACTTGTATTTTCTTATTTGTGTGGTTTTATGAGGAACAATTCATCCGTATGTGATCTTTATTTTGTCACACTCAAGGATTACTATAACCCAATGACTAATGTTATCTTTATGATGCACAAATCAGAGTCTCTTCATATGTTTAAAATCTATATAAGGAGATTTTAGAAGGAACTTAGTGTCTATATCAAGAAAGTGAGGTCTAATAAAAGAAAGATTCACACATCAAATGATTTTGAGATCCATCTATCAAAGAATATAATAATCCATCAATATATCACACCATACACTCCACAAGAAATAAAATTTCTAAGTCAAAAAACATAATCATTGTAGACATGGGGAGAACTATATTAGTTCTCCAAAGGATTTGATATATTTTTTAGAGATAAGTAGTGCGAATTTTTGTTCACATTTACAATAGATTCATTTTGATACATAATACAAACAAGATTCTATATGACATGTGGTACCAAAAAAAGATAACTTTAAAATACTTGAAAGTATTAGGAATCCCTTGTTAAATGAGGATTAAAAACAAAAATCTAGGAATGTTTGAAGGAAGAACTGAAGAAGTAACCTTCTTAGGTTATATTTCCAATGGGAGTGGGTAAAAATTATAGATAAAAACTTGACACAAGATTGTAGATTTTTTAGATATAAAATATTAGTATAGAATAGATGAATTTATTGAGATTGAAGTTGATGCAGTTGGTGCTGTAAATATGCAGATGCCAAATAAATAATTTCTGGAATTTTTTATAGGTAAGAAGTTTTTAGTTGATATTGACTCATATATAACCTGTTATGAAGAATCATTTTTATACTATAAATAGTGGAATCAAATTATGAATAAAAATGTTTATTCCAAGAATATTATCATCCAATAAGATGTACTTTTCCAAACCATAAGAAGGATGAGGTTAGAAAACCAAATTTCTCTTATGTCACTAGTAAGAACTCAAAATGTATATGATAATATAGACCATGAATAATATATTGATACCATGTATGAGGAACATGATAAAATATAAAATAACTCCACCTGGAATATGGTATTAATTCACAATAAAAATAATATCATTATCACTAAGTAGGTTTTCAAAAATGAGCTGAATGACAATGTAAAAGTTTTCAATAATAAAGAATGTTTAGTTTACATGTGGTATTATTAGATAGAATTATCTGAATTTTATGATACCTTTTAATCATTAAAAATACTTGAGATCATATGGATGTTCTTGGAAATGTTATCTCACAACCATTACATGATTTATCAAAGGGATTTGAAATCCTCCTTCGTAAATAATAATCATGAAGAAAAGGTTTTAATTGAAAAATTTAAGGTTTTTCTACTTTAAAATATGGGAGCATGGTATGTATGAATAATAAGACTTTATAAAGATTTGATATGGCCCCAAGATCCTAGTATACCAACCCAGATAGATTCTTGAGAATCAAGAATTTTTCCAATGGTAAAGTTGATAGTAATATATAAGTGAATGAGATGTCCACGTGTACTCTCATTGTTATGGAATATGTGGATGGATAATTTTTATAGGTGACAAAGGGATTCTTTGTGAAGATTTTACTGGGGAAATGAACATACATTTTTATATTTCCATGTTTTGTGAGATTCTTTGTTTTCAAATATTATAAATCATTCTAAAGGATGATCATATTTTTTCAACCAAAGAAAAATAATCTAGATAATTATGGAAAAGATTGTGAATAGAGTAATGTAATGGTATTTCTAATACTATATTCATTTCACTAAGTTGATAAAATGTGAGGCTTGAACTACTGTGAATCATGGGTCTTATAAAAAAGTGATTGGAATATTTCTCTACCTTGAAGCCTCTAGACCTACAATTGTTTTTTCTATGAAATTATATGATAAATTTGAAATTGATCTAATGTAATCACACATGTTATTAGAAAGAGGATTTTGAGTTACATAAAAGTTACACCGAGGTTTATCCTACTATAAAAATCCATTTTAGACATGATCTTAAAGGGTTTTAAAGATAATAATTGTGACAAAGATGGTATTTATAGGAAGTCAACTTTTGGTGGCACATTATTTCTTGGTGAGTGTTTTGTTCTATGAAATGAAAAGAATCAAAGTTAAATTGAATTGATAATAGTTGAATATAAGTACATATAATCTAATATTTCTTGTACTAAAGTTACATGGATGAAAGTTATACTAGATGACATGAGATTTAAGTTTGAGATTATTCTATAATTTTTCTATTTCAAACAAATTTCTATATATATTTCTAAGAATTTAGTTTTAGTGTCAATAATTTTTGACTTACATATTGCATATATAGAGAGTTATTAATGTTTATTCTTACTATAATAGTGTTCATACTTTGGAATATACTATTTACATGGTATAGTACTTATATTATTTGAAATTTCAAAATTTTATAGTAGTTTCCAGCTATAATGAGAAACTCAAGTTACTGTGAAAATATTCTTAAATATATCCTCTATAGTCTAGTTATATCATACTAATGGGAAACAAGTGATGTACGACTACCTAGTGTTGGGGGATCATAAGTACTGAGGATTATTATAATAAAGTTTTCATTTTTTAATCTCATGTAGATGAGATAATTGGTACGAACCCTTTATTTGGAACATCACATGTTTCATGCATTATTTTATATTTCTATATACTAGAATGTGTATCGGTCTCTCGACTTGAGATCATCATGAATATGTACAATTTAATTTTATTCTTTCTCTAAATATCATAATTTAAAAACAACTTAATTTTCTATAATTTTTTTTATAAAGACAAATAATGTTTTAATTTAATTACTTTGGAGTTTTATTCATGTTTTTTGAAAACAAAAACGGTTACGAACTAATTTTAGGTTATTTACTGATATTGATAGATTAACTCATAATGATCATTAATTTTTCTATCATCCAAAAATAACCATATTAATATAATATATTACTTATATATATAGATATCATATATACTTATCAACTATAAACTAAAACTATATGTGTTTGTATGTGATGGAAAACAAACAAATTTATTTTGGGAGGTGGTAGTCCGCACAACCCATGATTCACATTTTTATTTTTCTTAATGGATAAGGGGGGGGGGTGGTTAATTATTTTATCATAATTATAGTAACCTAATAGTAAAATAATGAATCATATATTATAATTTTATTATGGTTAAATTAAATTTTATGAATAAGAAAAGCATTCAATTAAATATAAAAAGAAAGAGATGTTTAGGAACTTATACCTCACATCCTTGATTATATCCTTTGTAAAGGGGATTAAACCTTTTAGGGATGGTATTTTGATAATACCATAACATTTTCAATGTGTATAAGAGTGTGTAAAATATGTTTGGGAAGATTTTGGTCTGAAATTAATAGGTTTTTGTGTGATGGGAATTGAGGATAACAGTGGCCCTTTTATAAGTGAAAAGAAGTGAAATTTTTGTAAATACCAAAAAAATGTCAATAATGTGTAGTAAATCTCATGGAAAGTGGATCCAAAATTGATAAATAATGGAGTGGTGGGGGATAATGTTAATAACCAATTCCACTATTCAAATGAAACATGTTTTGAACATTTTTTCCACATTATATCTAAGGTTACTCACTTTACCATTTTTTGTTTTCAACATAGGAACTAGTTTCTATCCAAGTAATTTATCGTTTAACAAAAAAATATTATCCTTATTTTATAATTTGTACCTAATTCTTCCAAATTTTAAATCCATTTTTTATTAAAAAAATTATATTGATAAAATTATTTTTAAAATACAAATTTTTTTAAGTATTATTTTTTTGTAAAATATAACTTAAATCATAAAATGTAAATTATGGATTTATAAATTAAAAAAACATTTTAAAAATTATAAATTAACTTATAAAATATATATTTGTTCTCATAAAAGTCTTTCATAAATTTATAAATAATAATTATATATTAATAATGTCATAAATTCATGTTATTTGTAAAAAATGGTATTTTACAATATTTACCTAAAATTAAATCTTTTTAGAAAAAAAAATAAAAATTCATATTGAGAAAAAATGGACATGATAAATAAAAAAATTATGGATATTTTACCAAAATCACATCCTAAATTTTATAAATTTTATTTTTAATTACAAATGTAAAATATAGAAATAAATTCTTTTATAAGAAAGAGAGTTTTAATATATCATATACTCATCTTCCCATTTCCTATTTATTTCTAATTAAACAAGTGTTAATACTTTTTTCATATCAAAATATATTATCTTTAAAAATAATTAAATTTTAGAAAATAGATTTCGTTAGTTTCTAAGTTTCACTAGTTGAGTCAGTATTTAAAGTAAAAATTATTTTTTCACATATATATATAAATATATATATATATATTTAATTATTTTACCACCATTTATACAAGTAAATTATATAACAAAGTTATAATGATACATAGTTTTTTTTGGTGTTGTGTGTGGAAAAATCCATTGAACATAGTTTTTATCATAGGTGGAAAAAATCAGGTCATTACAGGTGACTCAAGTGTGTGGTAAGTCATTTGATCTCTATCCTATGTTTGGTGAACCATATATGCTCTATTTTGTTATAAATTCTTTTCTAAATAATGTTTGGAATAATCCTTGTTTACTTTAGAATTTGTGAATAAATGTATTTATGATAAAATTTGGCTTCCCCTTTGTTTTGGTAAATGAAATATGTATTTCAAAGAACTATAAAATGGTTTGTAATATTAATTTTCAAATAATAATTTTGATTAAATGGATAGTTTGGAAATTTTTCATAAAACGTGATAAGGCCTTAGGAAACAAAATTATTTGACACATGCAGTACATGGGAGATTTAGTAACCTTGGTGGAGGTTTTATCCTTGGGTCTTATCCTTGTTTTCATATGGGGTTCAATTATAGGATGTTCCTCTCTTACCATGGTCATGTATCCTTGGAAGCTGATTATCTAACATCATAGGGGTCTCACCCGTGGGTTCTTACATTGTTTCCTAGATCCTGTGTCCAAGGGTATTTTATAGTGCATGCTAGTCTTGATTAATTATTGAGGTATAAGTGACCTAGAAAGCCCTGACCTGTGTTATCCTAGGGGTGATCTCCATTATGTTGTGTATTTTCATTATGTTTTCCTTAACATGATATATTATTAATTCTTTGATAAATTTAACATGTTTTATTTGAAATTTCATTTAAACTATATTTTCTAGTCTTTGTGCATGAAATTTGAAAATGGGAATTGTTTTTCCATGATTTTGACATAAATGTATGAACTATATTATCTTGCCATGTTTTTCTTATGTTAATAACGTTGAGATTATTTTATAGATACATGTGATGGAACACTTATATGGGATCCTATTGAGCCTATTTAACACACACTCAACACACTCCTTCGAGGTTGTGTAGACCTTGTTTTGTATGATACAGGAAAGGAGAAGGAACCGTAGTGAGATAATGGGAAGTTTCCCACATATCACACAAAATAGATTTTGATAGTTTTTGTCATACTTTTTGGTTTATTTTATGATATTTACCTTGGTTTTGACTTTATACCTTAGATTTATTGCTACCATTGTAATTCGTTTTTACTATGGAATATTTCTTTCCTAGTTATCTTTATATATATGTATTCCATATATCTTTTTTTGGTCTAGGAAAATCATTCACTTTAGTCATTGTAATATGATAGGGTGCTAGTTATATACTCATGGGGATCAAGAACACCATTCATATATTATCATAGTCCAGTTTGGAGCCTAGTTGGATGGATTTTATGGGCCACATCATGAAAATTTGGTATTAAAGGAAGCTTTCATAGTCCTAGGAAGATAGTAAATAGGAGAAATGGTCGTTAGGACTTAATGGGTATGTTTTGAGTGAGTTATTATTTTACCATCATCTTAACAATAATGAATTCACCATGATATATTAGGATGTGTCTCTCCTATGTGGGGTTTTTATCTATATCATATCTTCCACATATGTTCTTTGAGTTTAAACTGAGATTGTTTCATTTTATAAAATTATCCTTATTTTTTTATTATGTATAATCATGACTCTGAGATGTATTCCAAGGGTTACACAAGAGGGTGAAATAGGGATTTCTCATCAAGGGAATCCTCTTCTTAATCAGAATCTCTTAGAGGCTATCATGTAATAAGTTCATTTCATGGAATAGAGTGTATTTCCTATTTAGAACCCTTCTATAGAGGTGCAACCAAGATCTAGAGGAGACAAGGATGAAGTACTAGATTTCCTTTTCTATAAGCCCCCATCATTCAATTATGAATGAACCTCAAGAGGCGGAGGACTGGCTAGAAATTATTGACTAGGTATTTAACTTCCATGAGACCCATAAATTTTTCTAGGTTAAGTACATGAATTTTATGCTTGGGTTTCCTAGAAAGAGGTGGTGGGACTCAATGACTCAGACGAATCGGCATGTAGTCTTGGAGTATAAAGACTCCAAGTCCATTTTTTCAATAGTTTTTCCTATAATCCTTGATGATGTATATTTCTATGATGTTATTATCCTTTCAGTAGGGACATCATTATGTGATAGAGTACACCAACCATTTCTCTCAGGTGGTTCATTTTCCTCCTGAGCTGATGATGAATGATAAGTTGAATGCTTGGAAATGCCTATAAGGCATGTGACCTAACATTTGATTGTATATGTATATGATGAATCTCAACACCTATGCTAAAATGGTTGATAGGTCTATAATGCAAGAAATAAATATGGTGGGTAATACATGATTTATTTGGTCTTCCCTTCAACCCATTGGCAGTTCAAGTGGCTAATATGGTAAAAAGAGGATGTTTCATGATCACAAAATCGGTGGTGAATGAAGTTATAAGTAAAATGATTTTTATACTCTATAAGAAGTAGCTAGAAGTGTACCCTTGAATTTCTACTAGTGTGGAAATGTAGGGAACACCAGGTGAACCTACCCCCTCACCTTTAAAAAACTACAAAGCATGTGTTCATCAAGGTTATCTACATAGATTCTTATAGGATCTATCTACACCTCATTTTGGTCAAAGATCTATATCTCCAAAGGTAATTGTGATGTATTACAAAGATTCAAAGTCAACAGGGCTCCAGAAAAAACCTATAGAGTGATGAAATTTCACAAAGTGGGGGACTTTTTGGCAGAAGTTGATGTAAGCCCAACTACAATGAGAGGTACCATTTTTGTTGCATCATATATAACAACTTATTTTTTTGATAATGTTTCCTCCCACTATTTTATATCTTCCCATTTTTTGGATGTTTTGAAACATCCTACAAAATGTATGTCATACATTATGGAGCTAGAAATGCCTCTTGTCAAGTGGAAGGAGCATGGGTTTTTTGTCCTTCATGGTCTCTTTTGGTAACCAATGATGAGTTAGGATTGGAATTTTTGGTTCATAGTCTTGATATTTTCAACATTATCATTAGGATGTATTTTTTGGTTTCTCACTAAGATGATATTTATTATTATAATTTTCATGTATCATTCTTTCCAATCGATGTGAGGTCATGGTTATTCTAGGTAGAGAGGGATCTAAGGTCCATTCATTCAAGACCTTCTCACTCAGACCTTAGAAGACTATTTTTTCCATTATGGTTGAGCTTGGTGATATATCTTCACATGTCATTCTTCCCTTGGTTATTTAGGATTTTCTCAAGGTTTTCCTTCATTACTTTTCTTGTCTTCCTCTAGAAAGGGATGAAGAGTTATTCATAAATATGGTTCTTAGAACTCAGCTAATTTCTATACCCTATTATCATATTGAACCTGATGTGTTTAAAAATATAAAGATCTATTTGGGAGAACTATTAGAGAATGGATTTTCTTTCATCCTAGTGTTTTATAATGGGAGACCCCTATAAACTTTTCCAAGAAGTCTGATGTTTCTATTGGTATCTATATAGACTATTAGAAATTAAATTCAGTAACAGTTAAGAATAAGTATCATTTTCAACATGTGCATGACTTGTTGGATCATTTAAAGGGGTTAGTGTGGTTTTTGAAAATTTATCTTCAGTCAGGTTATCATCATCTCAGGGTTAAGGAATCAGATGTCCCAAAGATCACTTTCAGGATCATTTATGGACACTAGGAATATATTCTAATTCCTTTTGTACTAAGTAACACTCCTTGAGTGTTTATGGATTTGATGAACAAGATATTACAATAGTATCTTGATACCTTTTTGTGGTATTAATGGATGATATCCTAGTCTATTTATGAACTTAATAAGATAATGGGTACTACCTAAACACATTTTTTGTAATACTAAGGAGTCACCGCCTTTATGAAAAGTTATTGAAATTCAATTTCTAGATCTGAGAGGTGAAATTATTAGGGAATGTTTTTTTATCATGGTCTGTTAGTTGTTCATGAAAAGGTGAAGGTTGAATTATCATGGGAATAACTATAGAATTTCTTTGAGATATAAAGAATCCTAGTCCTAGATAGGTATTATTAGTGGTTTAGAAAATATTTTCCAAAGTTGGAATCACTATTGACTGTTCTTACCAAAAAAATTGGTAAAATAATCATGGGATGTTAAGTGTCATGAATCTTTTGATGAGTTCAAATGATGTCTGACATCAAATACTATTCTGATCTTTCAAAAATAGGGTAAGGGATATGTGGTATGTTATGATTCCTCTGGTTCTTTTATGGGGTGCATGATTACACATGATGATAATTTTGTGGCATATGATTCACATTAGTATTGGCCGCATGAGAAGAATTATCCTACTCGTGACTTAAATTTCACTACTATTATGTGTGATCTTAAGTGTTAGTGACACATCTTTTTTAGGAGATGTTCACAATATTTTCTGATCATAATATATTTAGTTATATATTCTCTCAAAAGAACAGGATCCTTTTGAAAAGAAGATGGGTGGAGTGCCTATATACTTTTTTCACTAACATCACTTATACCCCTGGGAAGGTTAACATAATTCCTAACATTGTCAATAGAAAATTATCCTCCCTAGACATCATATAGGTGAAAGAGTAGTTTAATATTACGTAGATTTTTTATTAGTTTCCTTTGGATGTTCAAGGGTGATTCCAATATGGTTCTAACCAGTGTTCAGTTTTCATCATATCTCCCTAAGTCTATTCTATAGGACCAATAGTAGGATAATGAATTTAGAGGAATCAAGGAATCCTTAGATGGTGGGGAGATCATTATTGTTTTATATTTACCCTATGATATAATTCTTCTCTTTGGAAATTTTTTCATCATCCCTTCATATTTCAGGGATTCAATGATGCATACTTATCAAAGTTCTTCATGGGTTGTCCATATTGAAACTGTGAAGATGTATTATGAAATTAGATGAAGTTTCTACAGGATGGGTATGAAGTGCAACATTGTTGACTATTTTTATCATTTTTACACCTATCAACAAATCAAGTAATATCAATTAAGGACTTATTTTTTGGTTTATCCTCTTCCGGTGCTACTATAGAAATATGGTGAGGTATTTATGGACTTCATCACTTGATTAACATGGATACATTGAGAAAAAATTCAATTTGGGTGGTGATATATTAGGTGATAAAATCATCTCATTTTATTATTATTAAGGACACTAATAATTTTGAAGATTTGGGTAAATTGTAGACATAATAAATTCTATGGTTTTATGGGGTCCCCTCTATTAGTGTCTCTAATAAGGATCTAAGGTTTACTTCCTGGTTCTAGAGAAGTCTTAAATATTCTGTGTATCATCAATTCTACCCTTTGGATTTTCCATTGGTTACTGGGTATTTTTAAGTATTTCTCCTTGGTTGGGTTATTTATAGATTAAGAAATAGATGGATTAAGATATGAGATATGTTAGAATATTTAATATCATTAAGCATGTCAGATATGGTTCTTACCGGATGGAATTATTGACTTAGTTGATAGGTATTCATAATATTTTAAACATATATTAGCACAAGAAGTATCATCATGATCCTTCCTATGCTCTAAATTGGGATGATATTGAGTTGGAGTTAGAAGTTTAAGTTGTGGAGTAGTTAGTGGAGATCATTGACTCTTAAATGAAGGTTTTATATAGGAATTATATTTTTTTGGTCAAAGTGTTATGGTGTCATAGATCAGATTCTCAAAAAAATTAAAGGCATGAATCATCAGTGAAGGACAAGTGACCTCACCTTTTTCTAGAGGATCCTTCTTCTGTGTAAATTTTTGGGGACAAAAAATCATATAGTGGGGATAATTTTAACATCTGGTCTAGATACACCTCCTTTATGTTTAATAGGTCTTATTTAGGGTTTGGGGGTTGTAATAGGTGACTTAATAGAGTTTCAAAGTTCATTGGACATAAATAGTTGCTTCATAAGGACACCAACTAGCTGGTGGGGATCCTTATGCTATAACAATTCTTCTTGTTTCCATCAGCAAGTTAATAGGCCGAATAGTGGCCACTGCACTTCCGTAGGGGACACTGGAAAGCCTATGGTAGTGGTATGGGTTAGTTAGGTATGGGTATAAACATATTTTTATGCCAATTAAACCCATAATTAACACCTTAATCACTTGTTCTCAAACCAAATATAACCAATTCTCCTTGATATGCCTTCCTTGGGAATTATTGGATCTTTATAACTTCTCCTATTGGCGTTTCAATCATGATTTTATCAGTTTTCATCATTTTAGTAAGTTTGGTTGAATCATATACCATTATTCATTCATTCTTTAAATTAACAGTGTATTTATGCCGCATTATGAAAATGTATTGATCTTGTTATGATATCTCACTACCCCTTATATATTCATTGTGTGTTTGTCTACTGAAATATGGATCTCATTTTGATTTTGGTACAATGCATGTGTCCTTTAAGGTATGTGATGATTTATCCTCATCATCAACATATTTCTTATTGAAACATGATTCTAATATGTTGGAATCTATTTTTAGGGCCTCCTATCTATTTATATGTTTTTTTTAATTCCTTCTAATGTGAATATACCATTGTGTTTAGCATGTGACACAAGTTAGAGGTTGGTGGTTTTGTATTCAGTCTACTTTTAGTGATTTTTATATGCTCTAGTTTTTTAAATGGTTATTTAAATAAGGTTTGTCATAATCCTCGGTTTATTTATAATGTGTGTTTAAAGGGTTTTTAGATAAAAGATAGTTTTCCCATTTTTTGGGAAAGGAAACATGGATTTCAAAATACTTTGAAATAGTTTCAAATTTTTTTTTCAATGCATGGTTTTGAAGAAATGGGTTTCTTGGAATTTTTTATAAAATGTGATAAACCCTTTTAAATGATAATTGATTTCACACATGAAGCACATGGGAACTTTAGGTAACTAGGAGGAGGTTGTAGTATTGGGTATCATCCTTATTTATATATGGGGTCTACTTATGATTTTTTCCTATTTTCCTTAATCCCCATGTACTAAGGAATTTATTATCTAACCCCGCAATGGGGTTTACTTAGGGGGTGTTCCTCTATTTCCTTGGCCCTGTGTCCTAAGGACTTGTTTAGTGTGAAATATTATTAATAGATTATTGAGGTATGATTGGCCTACGTAACTCGAACCTATGTTATCCTAGGGATAATTTATAATGGGATTTTCCTTTGAATTATTTTTTATTTGATTGTATATATGATTAATTCTTTGAAAAATGTAAAATTGTTTATTTGAAATGTGATTTGAAAATGTAGTGTCTGGTTTTTTGTAAGAATTGTGAAAAGGGAAATTAATTTACCATACTTTTGGTATAAATGGGAAAACTAATTTATCATGAAATGTTTTTATTATATTCATAATATTTGGATTATTTTATAGATATTTATTATGGAACACTTGGGTGGGATCCTATTGAGATTGTTTAGCTCACACCTTACACACTCCCTCAGGGGGGTGTGGACCTTGTTTTTTATATTACAGGGAAGGTAAAGGTATCACAATGAGGTAGAGAGGATTATATTCATTGGTAATGGGTATTTTATAGTGATATGGTGGGATATTTCCCATGTATCTCATGGGGAAGCTATTGATATTTTTGGTTGTCATTTTTGGTTTATTTTTAGACATGTACCTTGGTTTGACTTGAAACCTTGGATGTATCTCTACTGTTGTTATTATTTTTTACTATGGAATATTTATTTTTTATTGTATTTATATGTATTTATATCATGTATCTTTCTTTAGATTCATAAAATCATTCCCTCTAGTAAATTTTATATGGTCGGGTGCTAGTCATCAGCCCATGGGGATCAGGATGACCCTTCGGGTCTTTTCGTGGTCCAATTCTGAGCCAAGTTAGATGGGTTTTTGGGTTGGTTCATGATACACATTATGGTTTAGGACCAAAAACTATTTATTAATGGTTGTATATGTCTCTTAATCTATTAAATAACACACTGAGTGGGCTAGCTAAGTCTACACACTATATACCCTCTTGGGAACACTGTGTGTTTTTTTGTCCACACACAACACAGGTTATAGTGGTACATTGTGAGTAACCTACATATTCTCTAAACCATGAACCCTATCACACATTCCATTTAGGTAGACCAATATAAACCATGTTGAAATATATTACACTATCAAACTACTATTGAGGGGTTACATGTCATGTGCACTTATAGTACATGCCATGTAATTTTCTAGCCTCAATGGTTATTAATATCTCTATTCTTAGGACTCTAATTAGAGAAAATGATTAATCTATATTAACAATTATTTCACATATAATTTGGTGGTTTACATATAATCTAAATCATAACTGTTAAATGATTTGATTATTAAATTTTAGCCTCGTTATCTTCATTAGGCTAACGACATGGATCATGTGTGGTGATCAAAGACTTCCTAGGATTGGTACTCCCCTAGTAGAGTGTTTATGATAGGTAATGGGTCCCCTGAATTACTGATAAGGATTAAAACTAACCAATATATAGTTAATGAGTCCTATATCTATGAAGTTGGTTTTTCCTCACCTACAAGCTCAAATTGGGCATGGGTCCTTCTCCGGGGTTGGTTTCTCCCACAACCTATGTGAATCCTTTAGTGAATCAAGGGTCCCCTCTATAGTTCTAGAGAGGTGTCATGTGTTTTTTGGTAGATTAGTTTGGATTTCTGATTCTACTTAATGGTTCTCTTTTATCATGGATGTGAAGATTAGGAATCTCTTATTTTCTTGCATTGACTCTGTTAAATCATCTCTCATTTATTATTATATTAATTAATTGTGTTCATGAGAAAAAGGTTTTTTATTTTTTTCTTGGTGGTTTTTTGGGAATACAAATAGATGTATATATACTCAATTAAACATGATAATATTCATCTTCACATGTCATGTTTTATGTATTTTAATAAGAGTTTGGTCATGACATTTGTGGACATGGTGTTGGTGGAGTTTAGTGGCACTAAAAGGTGATAATAGTGGGTGATATTCATGTCTATTGATAACTTGTTATGAGGACTTCTTCATATCATATTTTAATGTTGATTTTTTCTATTGATATTTTAATCATGTATCTTTCCCCTTTATCATTTTGATTTATCTATTAATTTATTCTTTATGGATCTTAGTGTTTATCGAATTAATTATATTTATATTATTTAGTTGTCTATTCTACATTGTTATGTACTTTTTGGAGGTTTTTTTTGTACAAGTTCATTAATTTAAGGCCTCAAATAATGTGATATATGCCTACTTAGTACAAGAAATTATCCTCCAGACAATTTGAGGTGGTATTGGTGTGGCACACTCAGATTACCACTCTTAAGGAGGGATCCCAGAGGGTCAAGCCTTGTTATATTGGTATAAGAGAGATCTTTTTCTTAGAGAAATATTTTGGAGTTATATGTGTGATGAAGATTTTTCTAGGAATATGGGGAAATGGTGTTAAAATGTATTAAATTAATATTTTATACTGGGAAACCTAGTGTTGGTGTGAAGGTTAGTGTATAAATTCATCAAGAATCTAATAACATTTTTTTCAACTCAATATAATAAGGAATCGGTTGAAGGGAACAAATAAATGGTATTTGAATCATCTAAGAATGGGTCATTGATTTCCATGTACTTCTCGAGTCAGATAATCATATATTATTTATTAAACATTGGTTGTATTGTTAAATTATAGGATGTTTCCACATATATAGCTATCCAAGATCTTGAGGTAGAGTTATGAAATTATTGTGCCCATGATTGAGCCTCTTGTCATCGACCAATTTAGAAATGTATCTTCTATAAATAGACTAAATCATGAGGAGATTCCACCAAATGTGATAGGATTATTCTTCCACCCATTATGTTGTTAGACGACCCACCTCCAATAGTGTAAAATGATATTTCACCACGTACTGAATAGATGACTATCTCAATGGGATAAGATGAGGATAGTAATAGAATGAGTGTGCCACATGAGTTCCAATGATAAAGACTGCCCATGTTTCTAGGTGATCCTTGCCCCCAGGAATCCAAGGATTGAATTGATATGATGGTTTTCATATTTTGAAATTTCCAAATACCTGTTGATCCTATTAAAGATAAATCATTTATCCTTATCTATGTTTAATGATTTTCTAGTGAAACTTGATCATCTATACCCATTATGTGGTGGATCTTCTATGTTTAGAGTTTGAGTTCATTTTCTTTGAGGAGTAAAACCCAAAAATTTTGAGGTTCATATAAATATTGGATTTTTAGAGTTACATAAAGGAAGCATAACTATTTTTGAGTTTTTTTTATATTCACTGATCACATGAGGTACTCCATCTACAATATGAATGATTTATTCTTTTAATTATTGAATTTTGAGCATGAACTCCATAAAGACATCTGAGTAGGTGTTGTTACCCTCTATATCCTCACTATAAAGACCCATAGATGTGACCATATCACCCACATAGATTGAAGAAAATATTTATTTTGAATATATTCCTAAGACCTTTTGGGTTTATATTTTCAAATAATTAGACAAAATATTAACTAAAAAAGCCAGGTTATTTGTATCAATTGTATATTATCCCAATATATACAAAAATATTTAATCTATAATGAGTCTTTATAATTTATCACAAATCAACCACATAATAAACTATTATATACACTTCATACTTTTCCTACCTTTATAACATATGAAAATAGAAACATAAGAAATTGGTGATATCAGATACTCAGTAAGGGTAAATATAAGAAATTAAATTCAAATATCATTATTTATCATAACATGAGTATATGGTTATAATTAAGATACATGAGAAACTTATAACTAATAAATCATATGACATAAATCATGTAATATGGCTTGTAATAACATAATACATGAATCAATCAATTAAAATGAGAAATGATAGAATAACATAAGAATTATAATAAGAATAAAATATTGAAATCATTCAAATATGGAACAAAACATTAGTATAGGGATACATTATTTTCATTATCCAGACAATTTCTCCAATTCCTATGATAAAACTAAATTTTACCTTTTTATAAATCACTTTTTTGAGTAAAAAACTTGTACCAAAGCTTGATAAAAACTAAATTATTACTGTATATACATATCTAATGAGATTTAATCTTTTAACCAATGCATTAGAGGGTGATATTGGATTTCACCAATCAGCATCCATAATTATTAGTGCCACTTGAAAATCATTCACTTATCACATCATAAATAATCCATAGAAATAAACTGTGTTTATTAAAATATTAACATGAAAATAATTAAATTTTTATATAATAAATAACCCATGGAATAAAATGGGTTTCATATCATTTTTAAATTGATTAAGATAAGGAAATCATCAACATGATGAACCCATGGAAAATAAATGGTTATCCAAAGATATTCCGTAACTTTTTTGGTAAATACCCTCAATAAAAATAAATCATATATTATTTATACCATATAGATAAAGGGTATATGGTTATGTTACTAATTTTCCCTATCAATTTATATATGAAATTTAATTGAACACCCTTTAATTAAATAAATGAAATATATTGTTCACAAAGTAAAGGCATCGGATGAAAATTTTCGTCTATTCATGGTGTATGGTTAGAAAAAAAGGTAGTGATGGCTCATATATTTGATATAAAAGAACATTATGTAATACAAAAATAGAAATAATTTAGATGGAAACATTTTTAAAATAACCTATATCAATCATAAGATACATCAAAGGATAACGACTTAGATGAAAAACACTTTTTAAGAGTTTTATGAAAATCATTCTTGAAGTAATAAATATAATTGATCATTGGAAATAAATTTAAAATATATATATTATAAATATAGGATTAAAATAATTTCTTGTAGAAAACAATAAAATCCAGAGAAAAATATTTATATAAAATGATAAAGGTGGAAGAATGACATGTTCACACTTAAATGTCAAAAATAATATATCTTCGCATTTTGATGAAAACAACCCATATATAAACATTTAAGAATTTATTTAAAACTTTTAAAAGAATAAAAAGTAATATAAAATGACCTAAATTAATTATTAAATAATATATAATAAATCATTAAAAATCATCCAATGAATATGGATATTGAAAAAGGTAGGTTACCGATGGAGAATAAGGGATAGAGTCGGTTTCACTTATAGGAAACCCATTGTGTAAGATAAGGGTCAAGGGAAAATAAAAATTTTAGGGGACATGTAAAAAATCATAAATATACAAATAAAAAATATTATAGGTTTTATAAAGAACAAAAAATCCCTAGATGGATCATCGTTTAAAAATCAATCTTGATTTGAAAATAAAATTGGCAATGAAACTATTACAGTCTAATTAACATATTAATAAAAAAACCATCAAATTTCAGTATATTTTCAATCCAAATACATTATAAATATAATATGATATTTTATAAAAACACCCAGGAATATGTTTCATTAGAAATTAGATACAAAATATCAAATAAAACATTGTGTATAATAAGAAATATATCTCAATATGTTAAATTTGAGACAAGAAACCATTACCTCAATTACTGATTAGTTGAAATGAAATATAATGTAATTTATATAAAAGTAACTATCTTAATCATACATTTAATAAATCATACATATATATAACCTTTTATAATATTAATTTATAATTATTCTCTATATGTATATTAGTTATTTATTATATATTTTTGATATTAGGTTTGAGTAATCTTGATCGTTTTGAAATAGTTTTGTAATAGAAGTGTTGATATTCATTATTATCCAAAATTTCATCATTAGAAGATTATAAAATGTAATATAATTTATTTTTAATAATTCTTTTAATTTTAAAATTTCATTATATTGTTTTTTGGTTATGATTCTTAAAGATGATTTGGCGACGAGGAAGTTTCGATGATTCTTAGCGAATGAAGTGAGTTTTCTTAAATTGTGAGTTAAATTTTTATATTAACATTTCATAATAAAATTATTTAATTATTTATATCATATATTACCATAAATTAAATTCCCATATTCATATGTGATAAAAATTTATAACATTGTTCAAGTAGGTGGTTAAACCGACCCAAACAAGATCATTCCATAATTAATGGATGATTATGAAGTGATTTAGTTGTAATATCATTATAATAGAAGAATAATGATATTAAATTTGTCTATATTAATAGGGTATATCATAATTATAAGGAATAATAATAATAATAATAATAATAATATAACCTATATAATTTTATTTCATAGTATGAAGAAATAATTTTTTCTCTTAGAACACTCTTTTGGACGGTTGAATTTACCGTGATTGTTTATTAATTATATTTTCAATAGGTTGTTAATTCTATATTTAAGGAACCTTGATAATTTAAAAAAAATTATTTATCCATTAAAACCATTCTCATGACCATCCATGTAAGGGGGAGATTAAAATAAAAACAGAATTGATTGTTTCATAGCGGCGGTAGTCCCCATGTCTCCATGGATAATGATTTCATTTTATATAAAAAATAGAAATAATTCATATAGTTTATCATTTAAGAATATAAAATATGTCATAAATATCATACTAATATATTAATTCTATATTTAGAGTATCCTCTAAACGTAGTGAAGGAAATTGAAACATGATGTGTCGTGGAAGCGGTAGTCCTCACAATGTACGAATGATAGTTTCATTTTTCATAATAGAAAGGAAAAGGTGTATAATGATTATACTATAATTATTAGAATATAAAAGTATAATAATTATACTTATTTTATTATTTTAATATGACATAATATAATTTTAATAATAATAATTTCACATAATGAAATAGAAATGAGAATGGAGAAATTATAAATTAAGACATCACTTCTTAGATTATCTCATTCACAAAGGGGTTAATCCACTGATGGAAGGTCTTGTGGGAAGAAAAACACTCTTTAAGGTGTTTAAGATTTTTTGGAAGAGTTATGGGTAGATATTTGTCTTAAATAACTAGGTTTTTATGTGATGGGAAGTGAGGATATGAGTTCCCCTATTGTAAGTGAAAAGGGATAAAAATTTTATAAATACCCAAAAAAATTAATATTGGGAATTCACTATCAAGTAATGCAGCACCAAAATTGGGAAATAATTATGAGGGTAAGTTATAAGGTCTATAAAGTCCTCAGTAACACATTCCCACACTCTCTTTCAACATTTTTTGGCCTTTCCCTCTATGTTAAACCCTTTTTACCCCTTTTTATTTCTATCGAGTTAACTAGATTTTACTAAAGTAATTTATCCTTTGAAATTGAAAATAAATTGGACCACATTTCATAATTTGGACCCAATAATTTCACATTTTAAAACCATTTTTTTAACTATTTTCTAAAAGTGATTAAAATATTTTTAAATTAATAATTGTATAATGTATTTAAAACAATTTTTGGAGAAATATAACTTAAGTTTAAAATTTACTATTTAGGATTGTAAATAATGACCAAGTTTTTTAAAATTATAAATTAAATTATAAAATATATTTTTGGTCTTAAAAATTGTTTCATGAATTTAAAATTCACACTTATATACTAATAATGTCATAAAAGTAATATTATTTTTAAAAATCATATTTTTAATATTCACCAAAAAATCAATCAATTTAGAACATTCCCAAAAAATAATATTAAATTTATATAATTATGATATGTTCAAAAAAAATATTTTCTTAAAATTCGCATTCTAAAATTTAAAAAATTAACATTAAAATAAAATCATAAAATATTATGAAAGAATATTTTTTATAAGAATCCATTTTTTGGTATATTAACTATTCGTATTAAATAATTGCTAATCATAAATATATAAAACTTGAAAAATATACATTTTATAAATAAAATATTAAGAATAAAAAAGATTTTATAATATTTTAATCTTTACTTGATGAATCATTATTAAAAGGGAACTTTATTTCATAAGTTTGTTGTAACTCTTTGTACCCGCTTATTCAACAACTACCATACAATGGTCAATATATGTTTTGATAAAAATAGTTTTGGTGTGTTAAGTTTTTGAATTGTGTTTGAAAAATTATCTTAACATAATATTTATTTAATGAAAAATCATTTTAAAATTATATATATTTTCATCCCCCCTTAATAAATTGCATCATCATAATTTTAATAATTACTTTTTTAAAATTTAATAGATTCATTGAATCTAGATTTAATTTTAAATGAGGTTTCATCTTCACTATCTTGGGTTTTACTAGTGAACTCACATTTTCACTCATAATATGAATATAATTTATGTTGATTTTTTATTTTAAAACTTATGTTAAATAGCTTAATATAATATGAGTAAATTTAATTATTGTTTTCCTTCAAATAGAGTTTATAGTCATCATTGTTTTAATAAGTGATCATGGGTGGACTTTTGAAAGTGATTTTCCAATCATTTCATTTATCATTGTCAAGATATCCAATCCATTCCTAACAACACATCAAATTTGATTGAAGGAAGTGTAATAGGATTTTATAGGAAATGCATTCCTATAAAAATCTATTATAGGGGAGTTATATACCTCAAAACTAAATATTTTTATTAATAATTAAACATCTACACATCAGGGAGTATATTTTATGTAATTATAAAACTTCTTATTTATAAATAAGTGGGTTTTATAAGATACAAATACAACACTTTTATTTCATGAGTGGATGGTCAATGTTACCTATCCACATTATCTTCAAAACTCACTTCCATGATTTTGGTCACATAGAAATTCTCTTATCTTGAAATTTGTTGGTTCTTATAATCCTTGTTAGCCATTAGATTAGTGTATTGACTTGGATAATGTTTAATCTCCTCAAATTTAAGATAATGAACTATTAGTGTAACATTATGATGAAAAAAAATTTATTCACCATGTCAATGATCTATTCACTTTTCCTCAACAATTAGTTTCTATATTCCCTCATTTTTCAAACATAAAACTTCTATTATCTCCTTTAACACTTTATACTTGGTGATTATTATCAAATTTTTTAAATTAAAAAATTTAAACATTCTTTCCTTCATAATATTCATTACCCAAACATTAATGAGACACTATCTATCTCTCATTTGGTATGTTTGGAAGCTCTACTAAGTTTAAATTGTTAATAATGATTCTTTATAGATGGTGTGTCATAATCACAATATTTATAACTAAAAATTATATCCTGTTAAGTTTCTTATTAGGATGATCTCTACATTTTCCATGACATCCAATGTTAACTTAGTTTCTTTAGGCTTCAACCATTACTAAATTCCAAAGGGGTTAATCATGAGTGATGAATACATATCTTAAGAATAGAAATATTATAACATAATTAAATTAAAAATTCAACCTCAAAATTTCTTAATTTATAAAATTATGACATCAGATTTTAGATTAACTTAAATGAATCTCAATTCAATCTAGGTTCCTTTTGTTGGGTTCTTTTATACTTCTTATCCTAATTTCTTAATATATTAAATCCTTCGTAATGAATTTTAAAGAAAATGAGATTCACTAAAACATATCCCATAGGAATGTCAAACCATGTGTGTGGTTAATCCTATTTTTCATACACTAGGTGAAATTTGAGTTAATACCCAACTTGTCCTTTTTAGGGTTTTTCCCCCTGGGTTCATTTATGACAGAGCATAAATTTACTTGTAGTATCTATACATGGATGTTTTCTCCCAAAAAACAAAGCAATATATACTTTACCAAATTTTATAATGTTATCTTATACCTTGACCTATCCCTTAAACTTGTACCTGAGGTTATCACTAAAGTATTCTTATCCTAATCCCAGAAATATTACCTCAATTAACCTAAAGGTTTATCAATACCTATCTAATTATAATCAACTTTGACTTATCAACATTTTATGAATTTTATAACTCCCAATTTATCCTTAACCCATATCATCATAATCTCTAAATTTATCTAAACAATTATTTAATGCCAACTATAGAATCCATTATATGTGGTCATATCATCCACATAACATTAAGAAAATATTTCTCTATAATAAATTCCCAAGACCTTTTGGGTTTATAATTTTAGAGAATTAGAACAAAAAATTAACTAAAAAACTCTTGTTCTTTGAATCAAATATAAATTTTTAACATTATATATGAAACTAATCAATATATAATGAGTCTTAAATATCATAAAAATTAATCCAGAAAATACACACTTCTATGCAATTCATATTTTTCCTATA
The DNA here is from genome assembly GCA_963277665.1 of Viscum album. NCBI lineage: Eukaryota > Viridiplantae > Streptophyta > Magnoliopsida > Santalales > Viscaceae > Viscum > Viscum album. The sequence goes on along the minus strand of OY728141.1, from coordinate 1,415,209,008 downwards.
TTTATAACATGAGGAAATAAAAACATAATAAAGGCATGATATTAGATGATTAGTAAGGGTAAACATAAGTGATAGCAATAAAATATCATTAGTGATCATAAATTGAGAATATTGTTTTAATCAATATACATAAGAAATTTATACCCACCAAACCATAGATCATACATCGCAGAATAAGTATTGAAATAACATAATACATGAATGAGTCAACAAAAATGATCCATAGTAGCATAATGTACGTAAGAATTATATTAAGAATTAAATTTTGACATCTTTAAATGTCAAATAAAACATTATTATTTGGAAACATTAATTTTATGAGTCATTCACTTTCACCCATTACCATATAAAAACTAAATTTTATCCATGTATATATCACCTTAATGAGTCACACACTTACACTCATGATTATGAACAACTATATTATTCTTGTGTATGTATATCTCATGAGATTTAAACTTTTAACAAATGATTTGGAGGGTGATATAGGTCCATATCCATCATTATCCATACATATGAGCACTACTTAAAAATCATTCACTTATCTCATAATAAATAACCCATGGAAATAAAATGTGTTTCATAAAACATTCAAATGTAAATCATTCACTTTTTATAGAATAAATAACCTGTGGAAAGAAAATGTTTTTCATTCATAACATCAAAAAGAAAACATGGAAGAAAATGGGTTTCATATCCTTCTCAAATGTATTCACATATTGAAATAATCAATTAAATAAATCCATGTAAAATAATTGGATATCCAATTATATTAAGTACATTTCATAGTAAATACCATTTAATAAAGATAAAGAATATGGTATTTAAAATATATATGTAAAGGGTATATATTTAAGTCAATAATTTCCTAAATCAAATAATCTATAGAATATATGTGAACACCCTTCAATCAAAGTAAGGAAAAATATAGATTTTTTACAAAGCAAAGTCATTGGAAGTAAAATTATTCCTATTTACAGTGGATGGTTAACAAGAAAAAGGTAGTGATAGATCATATATTTGATATAAAAGAATAGTACATAAGAAAAAAAAGGAAGAAGGGGGGTGGTAACATTTTAAGAATTTCCTAGATCAAGTATAAGATATATCAAAGAACATTGACATAGATGGTAAACACTTTTTAGGAGTTTTAGGAAAATCACTTTGGAAATAAGAAATATCCATAATATTTTAAATTAATTTTAAAATATATATTTAATATATAAAAAAGGAAAAAATATATTTTATAAAACATTAAAACATATATGAAAATAATTATATAAAATTAAAAAGGTGGTGGAATGATGTGTTCACATGTAAACATTAAAAAGAGAATCTTTTCACATTTCGATGAAATTGACTCATACAAAAAACATTAAAAAAGTTATTAAGAAGGTAAATTAATAAAAAAATACCTTTATAAATTATTAAATAATTTATAAGAACACTCAAATATCACCAATTGAATATAGTTATAAAAAATGGAGTATCTTGACCAAGAGGAATAGACGAGGTCAGTTTCACTTACAAGAAACCCATAGGGTAAGATATGAGTCATGGGGAAATGAAATTTTGAGAGGAAATGTAAAAAAATAATTAATAGAAAAATAAAATGATGCTTGGTTTCATAAATAATAAAAAATTATACAAATGGATTATCTTTCAAAAAAAATCTTGATTTGAAAAAATTATTGTCAACGAAACCCTTACGGTCTGAGTAACATTTTTATCAAAAAACCCCATTTAGCTTTGGTATCTTTTGAATCAAAATAAATTAAAAATAAAACATGGTATGGATAATAAAAAACATAAATATAGTAAAATAAATTCATTATCTAGTAGATACATCATTCTAAAGAAAACATGGTGTGTAATAGGAAACATATCTCAAGAGTTGAAAATTGAGACAAGAAACTCCTACCTCAATTCCTGCTTATTTAAAATGCTCTCTAACCTACTATATAAAAAACTAACTCTAATAATAAAACATTTAAGAAAAAATTTCATATATATTACCTGTTATAATATTAATTTATAATTATTCTCTACATGTATATTAGTTAGTTATTATATATTTTCAATATTGGGTATGAGTAATCTTGATCGTTTTGCACTAGTTTTGTAATAACGGTGTTATTATTCATTATTCTACCAAAGTTAATAATTAATATATCATAAAATTTACTATAATTGGTTTTTTAATTATTTTTACTGTTATTTTTCCATTCAATGTTATTTTTGGTTACAATCCTTTAATATGATTTAGCGATGAGCATTTTTTAATGATTCTTAGCGAATGAATGGTGTTTTCTTAAATAATGTGTTAAATTTGTATATTACACTTCCAAACCCAAAAAAAATAATTATTATTTTATAATTTATCTCATATATTTCCGAAAATTAAATTCTCATATTAATCCATGATATAAATTTATAGAATTTTCAAGTTGTTAAACCAACACAAACAAGAACATGACATAATTGATGGATGATTATGAAGTGATTTAATTGTTATATCATTATACTAAAAGAATAATATTATTATTTTGTGTTTTTTACTTTTATATATCATAATTTTATAAGAATTATAATAATAATACAATTTATATGAAGGTATTTCATAGTACGGATAAATAATTTTTGGTCTTAGAACTCTCTTTTGGATGGTTGAGTTTACCATGGTTTTTTATTACTCATATTGTTAATAGGTTTTCTAATTTTTCTTTATAGAAAAATAATAATATCATAAAAATAATATTTATCCATTAAAAATAGTCTCATTACTAGACATATAAAGTAGTGATGAAAAGAAAAATGAAAATTGATCGTTCCATGGAGGTGGTAGCCACACATATGCAAGGATGAGGATTTAATTTTCCATAGAACGAGGAAAAGGAGTGATACAGTTTATAATTTAATAAAATATAAATGTATAATAATTATAATAATTATATATATAATTAAAAATTATTTAAATCCTTTTAATTAAGTTAAGGAAAAAAACAGTGTGCATCAGGGGGCGGTAGACCGCACAATGTACAAATGACAATTTTTTTTTCTTAATAGAAAAGGGAAAGGTCTTTGATTCAAGTACCATAATTGTAATAACATAAAATTATAATAATTATACTTATGTTAACATTTTAATATGTTTTAATGTAATTTTATGAATAATATGTTCACATGAATAAATATAAATGATTAATGGGTTATAAATTTTCACCTCATTTCGTGGATTATCTCCTTTGAAAAGGGGGTTATGCCTTTAAGGGATGATATTTTGAGAAGACCAGAACCTATTATAGGTGTATGGTAATGTTTTGGAGAGTTTTGAACATATTTTGGTCCAAAATAAATTTTTTTTAAGGGTAAGTGAGCATAGGGTTCCCCCTTTTATAAGTTAAAAGGGATGACATTTTTAAAAATAACCAAAACATTTTAATAATTGAAAATTACTCTCAATGAAACCAGCTAAAAAATTAGAAAATATTGGAGATAGTAAGTGGTAAGGTTAATCAAGGCCTCATTCACCCATTCTCACATATGTTTTAAGCATGTTTTTGGTATTCAAATCCTACTTAAACCCTTTTTACCCCTTTAGATTTTTATTGAGGTAACTGGTTTTCCCTAAAATAATTTATCCTTTATTCTTGAAAATAAATATTCCCTTATTAACTAATTTAAAAATATTTATTTGAAATTGGAAATTAATTTTATTATATTAATTTTATAAAAGTGATAAAAATTTAATTTTTAATACTAAATGTATAATTTAATAAAATAGTTTTTTTAAATATAACATAAGTTATATAATTTCAAATATGGGTGTAACACCATGAAATTATAAAGTAAGAACATTGAATTCAAGAGCATGTATAACACACAACTCCAAGAGAATAAGGTAATATAATATCCTAATACTTTAAAATATATTTACTATTTTAAATAAAGTCAATATATGATATATCATTAAATGCAAAAAATACTGAGTTAGTATGCATTGCACACAACGACTTTCTTCGATAACTTGCATTACACGCAAAACCGATTTTTACCGAACTACAACATATTTATAAAATATTATTATTTAATATAATAAGATATAAACTAACCATTAATTTATCATTTATAAACATTATTATCTAACTAATTAAAATATATGGTTTATAAAGATATAAAATGAAATCATAGGTTTCTATTTAATTAGAAATTAATTTAAAAACCAATATAAAGGGAAAAAAATTATGCTTACAAACGTGTTTTATCATAATAAATTAAATTAATTAATATTATTTAATGATATAAATATATATATATATATTATATATTCAATAAAATATTTCTTATATTCATCCAGTAGGTTTGATAATCCTAAGATAAGAATAAATCCAATTTTATACTTAAAACTATATTTTCCTAAAAACAAAATTTTACCGCCATCTAATGAAGAGCCTATTTTAAATCCAATTTTTGGAAATTTTATAAATCTTATATGTTAAAATAAACATCATTCTGAAATTTGGAACATAACAATTAGCTTAGGTAGAATTTTTGGTATTTTTTTGGGAGGTTTCATTTTTTGATGAATAATGAAAAATATCGAATATTAATTAAAAAATGTTTTTTTTCTAATTTATTAATAATGTTAATTTATATTTTAGTATAATTTTAAATTTTAACAATATAAAGTTTAAATAAATTAATATAATTTAGATCATTGTAATAAATTTATCTTTGAAATTGAATATAAAATCATAGCAAACTTTTGAACATTTTACTTTAAAAACCTGTTTTGTCGTCTCATATGTGGTATTAAAATAAAAATTAATTTATGAAAATTATGCTTTTGGAATTTAGACAAAATGGATAACATATTTTTAATAATAATAATTTATATTTTATTACATTTTAAAATTAGTTTTTGATAAAAATATTAGTTAATCTGATTACAATTAATTACATCGATTAAGAGACAAATTAGCATAACAAGGAAATAAACCTTAAACATAAGGTCCAAAATGACCTAAAAACTTATCAAAAATCCATTTTAGAATCATATTTAAACCATATGAACCATTTGGTTTATTTTTCCAATTATTTGATCCATGTTTCATAGGAAAAATTGTGGTGAAATTCCCTTTTAAAAAATTTATAAGAATGCCACTCCTCCACAATAAAAAGGAACTCACCCCTACTAGTTATTCACACCTCTAAATAAATTTTTATCACACACAATCTTATAAAATAATTTCCCAAAATCCTTCCCCTCGTCCTAGAAGCCTCACCTTGAGTATAAAAAAAACCAAGAAATTCTTTTGGTATAAACAAAATGGAGTTACCCGTTTAAGAGTAACATTTTCCAACGATCGCTTTTCTTTCATTTAATTCTCCACCCATTAAATTATTTTTCATATAATTATGATATAATAACATAATTATCCTAAATATAATGATATTTTTTAATTATAATGTTTCTACCTACACTTACACACACTTCCAACTAATGGGTAATGAACTTACCGTTCATGTACGGTGAACTACCACCTTGCGAAACGATGATTGTTGGTGTTTCCATTACAACCTCTCGTGGTTGGGAATTTGGATGGAAAAAAAATTATAAATTATATATATATTATATTTATTATATCATTATTCTTATGCAATATTTATATAAAACATACCTTCATGATTTTCATTTTTTGGGAATATGATAAAATCGCTTGTGGAATTGTGGATTATTGCTTGCCCAAAGAGATGTGATTGACTCACTCTATACATGGAATGTATTGAAGAATTATTTTTAAAAAAATATATGACATATAAGACATAAATATTATACTATAATTTTAATATCCACATATATCATTTAATTTTTATTCTGTCAATACGAAATTGAAATTTAAGTAGCATTCATGCGTACGTACGACATGTCGTCTCTATGAACTATGCATTTCATTTCTTATCTCCAAATATTACAGTTTATTATAAATAAATATATAATGGATATATATATTATAATTCCATTATGGTTTAAAATATTTATATGCTGAAATCATGATCTATGTAAGAATAAAAAAATAACAAATCAAAACAAACTCGAAAAACTAGGCCCTTAACACCCAAAATAGTGAAAATAATTAAAGATTATTAACAAATGGGTAATAATATATTATAAGAATATTATATATGATATTTTAAATATTAATATGGTTCTTTTATAAGTTATTTACATGTTTAAAACTATTATATAGGATGCTAAAGGATTTTCACCCAAAAGGAAATGCAAGGTAAGGGATTCTTGTCTCACTTTTCTTTTCGTTAGTTAGACACCATTTTCACCACTTACTTATTTTATGTGGTATGTACACTAACCATTTTTATATATTATATCATGAGTTATTTTATATTCATGTTATTTTGAGTTTTTATTTGATGTTTTTCTTCTAAGGGAATTTAAACATAAAATTACAGAGTGGTAAAGAAATATTATAACCCAGTTTCTTTTTCATTGGGTTATATTACTTCCTCATTATAATTAATGTTATATGATTATGATTATAATGAATTTGAATATCCATTGATATATTTCCACTTATTATGTGTGGATATATTTTTGATACACACAATCAATTAATTTATTAATTCTTGCTTTAATGTTATGACCATTTTAAAGGTTTATTTAAAAATACCATTCTAATAAATTTTTTATTATTGAAATTACATTAAACGAATTTATATAATCGTTTTTCAATAAACCATTTCATTTTATTCTCCTATAGTTACTTATGATCTTTTACTGTAATATTATTATTTTTCCACTCTTTGGAACTGAAAATTCTTTAGAAAATGTTTTTAAGAAACCCGAATTCATTTATCTATTTAGTCAGAGAAACTATTTTCTTCTTAAAATAATGTTTTATTAAAATGATTTCAAGAATTTTTTTAGCCTTTTAAAATTGATTTATTAAATACATATTTACCCATTTTTTCATTTAAATTTTTTTTTCAAATGAATCTTCTTATCTCTTTCCAAACAAGGTATTTTTCAAATATTTTTACCATTCAAAAGGAATGTTCTTCTTACCCTTTACGACATGTATGGATATAACTTGTACCATTTTTAAATATGGTATATACTTTGATAGTTATTTAGCGTAAATGTTGATAAATAATTATTATTATTTATCAATATAGATACTTGATAAAGCACATTATTCATTAATTAAATCGATTATTCATTATATGAGGAATGCTTTGGACATTAAATTATGGGTGGGGCCTAGACTTTATATAGCCCCTCGATGAATAATTTGAGGTTACTAACTAAGTGTTACTAACAATGTTAGATAGATACACATTTTGGGTACACCATGAATATCCCATGTGACACCTATTGTACCCCTGATTCGGGTCACACAGTTTGGTGATGGCGGCTACACGGTTTCACAAAAACAATGCACACTTCCCATTCCTATTATGTTTTGATTTTTTGAAGTCTAAAACTCCAAAAACTCAATGGGGAACTGGGGGAACCTTTTGGACCATCAAAAACATCTAGAATAAAAAAAAATTAAGTGTTTAAACTCCATTAATAGTGTTTCAAAGTTTAGTTCAAAGAACAAACCTTCCACCAAATTTCAAATTTAAAATTCCCATGGAATTTTACATCTACTAAAAACATAGGTTATTACAACCTCCCCACCTTAGAACTTATCATCCTCGAGAATATTTAGGAAAATTATTTAAACATCACTCGAACTATTAGGTTTGTGGAGTCTCGTTCAAATGTTCATGTTGTTTTTTCCAATTCCCAACACACCTACGAACATCACCTTAAGCTTACATCACTTATAACAGCCCTAGTATTTATTACACGTTTAAATATGATTTTTTACACAAAATTGAAATTAGTAAAACTCATAAGATTTATCGGTCCAGTGTATTTGGGTATTAAGAACATTATATAATAACTTAAAACAACAAATACACATCTTTATTGAAAACTTCTTTTACATGATGACAACATTCCTTCATACTTTGCATTGCATGGGATAACCTGAGGACATACATAAGAAAAGGGTGAGCTATAAAGCCCAGTAAGGGAGTAAAAAAGGTATAATATGAAGAATATAATACATTTTAGGAAATAGGTGTATCAATGCAGTATAAGAGAAACATGAACATAAAGGCATGATATAGCAAGATTATCATAACATGGAAATGTGGCAACAACTTAAAACATTGCATCATTAACATAAAGGAATTAGGTAAACCTCTATCCCAACATGGTGGAAAAATTCCTATAGAGAAATAAGGTAAACCTATATCCATAAATGATGTATCATGATACTAAATATTAGCCAATTCATTGTAGAGCTATCAGGGCACACCCTTCAAAAGCATTTTAATCTCATGCTTAAGTGTGCCACATAGATTATATAACAGGGATTCATTCAACATAATAATTTATTTCATGATCAATGAATTTTTAATACATACATGTATTTTTTAAATAACAAAGTATATGTGAATAAATTTGAATAACCTTGATAGAGGAATGGGTATGGTATTCACTACATGGTGATTTTGGAATGGAAAATCGTTGTGCAATTTCAGCAGCATAACAACATCATATGGAAATTCATGCAGTGGGTTGATGAGAGAGAAATTGGTATCTCATTGTTTATACATGAAATTTATAATAGAGTATAATGTAAAATAATAACCCAACATGTGAAATGTAATTTTAGATGCATAATATAAAATAAATGCTTGAATGGAAATAAGAAGAGAGAAATCCCTTATGGAATTTTGACATAGTAACGGGTGGGTTTAAAGGATCATAGGGGGATTAATGGGAGTTAAAGAAAGATAAAATAATTTATACATCAAATTTACATAAATTAGGTATGGAAATACATATCCTAAATCAAGAAAAAGGAAATTAAAAGGCATGACATAAAATGGGTTCTCCAAGAAAAGAAGAGAGGGTGATCTCATACTTGGATGTGTGATCCCAAAGGCTTGGGGAAGGCTTCTTGGGAGATTGGGGGTGCCTTGGGGGACTCTATAGAGTAGGGGGAAGATGTTGATAGAGAATAAAAGATCTTGAGTGAATATTAATGGGTTCTTGTGTGGGATTATATAGGAAAGGTGGGGGAATTCTTTATTATTTTGGTTTTAGACACTACACACAAAAATATTAAAAACTACAAACAATCCCATGTTTTTCCCCAGGGTTTCTAGAAAATGGGATTGGTATACAATATTTTATAAGGATAAGGGCCTAATATATTAAAATATTTCCATTAATTATGTGGAGATGATTCACACATTCAAGGAAATTATTTTAAAATCTAAAATATTTTATATGTCTTGTAGGATTCACTAAGGCTTTATAAAATAAATCAAATAAACCTAAAATTTCATTATATTAAAGTAACAAATATATATTTGGACTAATATGCCTTTTATATTATTTTATTACATAACTAATGTGTCATTATTATGTCATAAAACACATTATATATTTATACGGTATTTAGTTTTTACCTAAAAAAATCGACTGTCTTGGAAAATTCTGAAAAATTCATCATTTGATAGTTTTGATATATTGATTCCAAAAAAATATGCATTTTATCTAAATAATTTAATAAATATATGAATTTTCACTTTTAAAATAAAAAATGACATTTATTGAAAATTAACAGTTTTGGGAAAAATAGTTTTCAAGCCTTAAAAAAATTACTTTTAACTTCATAAAAAATATATGATCATTTATATTTAATAAAATTAATTTAATAATAACATTTTATTAAAATATTATTTAATTAAAAATTCCATTAATTCATCAAAATAGATTTCTTAATTGAATTTCAATATTAAAAAAATTCTATTTGTTCTTTTAAAATCATTTGCAAAGTAACTATAATAAAATTAAAGTATATTCATTATTCTATAAAAAATCAATTCACATAATCAGAATTCTACAGTCTTGTTTCATATCCATTTATTACACCAGTATACACCCACATAGTAAGGTGTGAAATGTAACGGCTTTCATGGGGTATTTCGATGAACGTGGTTTGAGCCCTGATCTCAATGATCTTGAACTTATCCCATAAACTATTAATATCATGCTTAAGTTATTGGATCTCAGCTTTTTCTTGGTCTAGGTCAAAGATGAGAATTTTTAACTCCCTCATAAGCTTCGATAAAAGGGCTTCATAGGGTACAATCCTACTGGATGAGGCCATAACTTCATTTTTCTGTGTCAAAATTATTTGTTAAAAACCTATGTTTATAAAATTCTGGTGATCACTATTCAATATCTATATTATAAATGATAAGGATACTTAAATTTCATCTAAAACCAATTGGATATAATAAAAAAAGGATTGCATGTGTTTTCTATGTTTATAAGAATTTTAATTAAAATAAAGGGAATTTTATTCATAAATGTTTGGGTCATTACAACCTTTCCCCCTTAAGAAATTTCGCCCTCAAAATTTTCTTTTCCCACACTAAAATAGATGAGGGTAACTTTACCTCATCACTTCCTCGGGTTCCCACATTTCCTCTTCAAACATGTGGTTTCTCCAGAACACTTTGACAATGGGAATTGTCTTATTTCCTAGAGATTTTTCTCTATGATCTATGATATTCCCTAGATTCTCTTCATAGGAGAGGTAATTCTCCAATAGTACCACCTCTGGATTGAGTGCATGTGATGGGTCTGATATGTAATTCCTCAAGGGTGATATATAGAATACATCATGTAGTTGATCCAAGTTCAATGATAGTTCTAGTTGATATGACACTTCCTCGATGTGATCTAGGATCTCAAAAGGGATAATGTACCATGGAATAATCATTCCCTTCTTCTAAAATATCATAACTCTCTTCCATGGATATATATGGACGAATATCATATCTCTAACATCAAACTCTAGGTATCATCGATGATTTCCATAATAGCTCTTTTGTCAACTCTGGGCAGATGTTATATGCTACAGGATGGCCTTAACCTTCTCAACCATTTCTTGGACCATTTTTAGACCTAGAGGTTGATTCCCCAACTTCATTCCAACATTTTAGTAATCTACAACTCTTCCCACAAAGGGTTTCATAAGGAAACATTTGGATGCTTGAGTGAAGATTGTTGTTGTAATAGAACTCCACCAAAAAAATTTATTGGTCCCATTCGCCTTAGAAGTCCTTTAAGAAAGATCCAAACATTTCTTCAAGTGTCTGGATAGTTCTCTTAGATTGGCCATCAGTTTGAGGGTGATAGGTTGTGTTTAAGTTCAACTTAATGTTCATAGAATATTGGAGACTCTTCCAGAACTTAGAGGTAAATCTTGGATCTCGATCGTATACAATTGATAGTGGTACTCCATGCATCATTACCACTTCTCTGATGTATATTTGTTCTAGTTTATCTAGTGATAAATCCTCTTTAATTGAAATTATGTGCTCAGTCTTTGTAAGACGGTCCACAAAAACTGAGATAGCATTGTTTCCTTTGTATTTCTTCAGAAGTCTCGTGACCATGTCCATGGTGATGTTTTCCCATTTCCATGTTGGTATGTGTAATGGTTTCATCATCCTCTTAGACTTAGGCCTCTCAGCCTTCAATTTCTGACACACCAAGAACTTTGATGTATATTTATAGATCTCCTTCTTCATGTTATCCCACCAATAGTACTCCCGAATATCTCGATACATCTTTGTGTTTCCTAGGTGAATGGGGAAATTCGAACTATGTGCATCATCCAAAATTAATTTCTTAAACTCTAGATTTGATGGAACACATAGTCTTGACCCAAATATCACAATTCATTCTTCATTAATATTGAACTCTGAGAATTTACCTTTTCTTATATTTTCCATGTTCTTATGAATTCTAACATTATCTTTTTGAGCATCCTTTAACCTTTCCAAAATATACGGTTGAGCAATAATTAGTAAAAGTATTGATGATGTTCCATTATTTTTGATTCCCATGTCCATATTCATAAAATATAAGAAGATTGGATCCTTTTAAATTATCATCAATGATAGAATTGTTGGTTCCTTTCTACTTAGAGCATCTTCCAACTTTTTTGCTTTCCCAGGGTGGTAATGGATTGAGTAGATGTAATACTTGATGAGCTCTAACCATATTTGTCGGCACATATTTAGCTCTTTCTATGTGAATATAAATTCGAGACTTTTGTGATCCATATATATTTCACACATCTCTCCAATGAGATAATTACCCCAAGATTTTAAATGCAATGATCATATCTTCCAACACCAGATCATGTGTGGGATAGTTTCAATCGTGATTTTTCAACTACCTTGAGACATAGGGAATGACTTTGTCATTCTGCATCAACACATAGCCCATGACCTTCTTTGAAGCATCGCTTATGATTATGAAAATATCCCCACTTGTGAGTGGTGTGAGTATAGGGGATGTGATAAGACTCTTCTTCAACACCATGAATATTGATTCACATTTATTATTACAAGTAAACTTGACTTCATTCTGAGTTAGCTTGGTTAGAGGGTTTTAAAATCATGATAAATTTATCACAAGTCGTAAATAATATCCAGAAACCTTAAGAATCTGTGGATATCTATCACAAATTTTAGCCTCTTGAATCCCTAAATTTCTTTTGTTTGGGAAGGATCTACCGATATCCCATTTCTTGTGATGATATACCCCAGGAATTATACTTCATTCTACCAGAACTCACACTTGTTGTACTTTTCAATGAGCTTCTCATTTCGTAAGGTCTCTAGTATAGTGCTTAGATTGTCCTAATTCTCTTCATTGGTTTTGGAATATATTAGAATATCATATATAAATAATACCAAAAATTTGTCAAGGTAACCTTTAAAGACTTTATTCATCAAGTCCATGAAGATTTTTATATCATTAGCGAGTCTGAAATTCATTACTATGAATTCATAGTTCCTATACCATGTATGAAAATAAGTCCTGGGGATATCATCCTTCTTCACCCTTACTTGGTAATATCTCGACCATAGATCCACCTTAGAGAAGTATTTTTCTCCATGTAGCTGATCGAATAAATCATTAATTCATGGAAAGGGATACTTGTTCTATATCGTGCATTTTTTGATCTCACGTTAATCAATGCAAAGGCGCATTAAACCATCCTTCTTATTAATGAAGAGGACTGGTCACCCCATGGTGAAGCACTTGGGTGTGTAAAACCTTTATCCATATTATTATGATGTTGTTTATTTAGATTCTCAAGCTCTACAATGGTCAATATATATGGATTCTTGAATGTTGTCAATGCCCTAAGTATAAGATCAATTGAGAATCAAACATTTCTTCTAGGAGGATGACTAGGAAATTCTGTGAGAAATGAATCATGGAATTCAATCACAATCTAAATTTCTTCAAGGATAGTTCTTTTCTTAGACTCAATCATCTAAGAAATATATGTGTTCCCATAAGACTGTAATATCAATTCTTGAGATGATGGTGCTAAAGAAGATTCATCATCCTCCTTACACTTGTATAGAATCGGTGGTTGATTCAACAAATGGAGAGTGATTTCCCTCTCTTATAAATTAATGTTGGCTCTATATAAGGAAATACAATCCATTCCACGAATTGAATAAAATTCCTCCTAGGTAAGTATGATGAGGTTCTCTGAGAAGTTCAATCCATAAATTATGACAGGGGAAGATTTATATGCATGGGATGATATAATTTCCCCATTTTCTATTTTCACTAACATCTCTTCATCCATGAATTGTGGTGGTGTTTGGATTATTCTACTAAACTTTCAGGATATAAAATAATTTGTAGAACCATAATCAAAAAGTATTATTTCTATTAATGAATTAATAACTAGAATACATTTCACCACTTTGTTTTCAGGATTCACTTCGGTGTGAGTGATGGAAAAATATTTCCATTTCTACCTTGGAGGTTGTTGGTTGCCTCTAAAAAACCTTGTATTAGGTCACTAGTTAACAAAATGCTCTGGTTCTTTGCAGTTGTAGAAATGAACAATGTGTTAATGATCGAACGGAGTGTCCCTTTCCTCTATCACAGTTGCGGGATTTTATTTCTAGAAATCATTGGCTAGGTACCCTTCCTTCCCGTACCTAAATAATTTCCTTGTCCCCTCCAGGAAATTTCTATGGTGGTTCTTTCGGCACTTTTGACAAGTGAGGTGCTAGAATTTTTTATCACCGTTGTATTTATCCATCGGACAGCCAAAATTAATGTCCAATTTTTTTATTCTTATCCTCATGATACCACTAAGATTCACTAATATCCATCTAGACTTTTAGGGAACATCAAAAAATCTTCTCATAGCTATCAAAGTCTCATATCGCTAGGGATTTCAATAGGCTTGGTTTTAGCCCGCCAAAGAAGCGGTCAACCTTGCATTCGGGGGTAATGAAAAAACCATAGGTGTATCACGCAAGTCTAGTAATGTTTTTCTCATAAGACTGAATAGATTCGTCATCATTTTCTTGAATATATCATTCCATCTTAAGATAGAGGGTGTGGGGAAAATATTTATCAAAAAACATTTTCCAGAAATTTTTCCATCCCATAGACTCAATATATTACTTATGCTTCATATTTTTGATCAATTTCCACCATTGATCATCTTCACCCTCCATACTATAAGAATCCATAAGAACCTTCTCTTATTTGGAACATTGAATATTTTAGAATAACTTCTCAATAGAGTTGATCCATTCTTCTGCAATTGAGGGATCAGATGATCCGTTGAAAGTAGGAGGCCTTTGTCTCATGAATCTCTCGATTTCAACTTGTTCTTACTCAGGGGGGTTAGAAGTTACTGTTGATCCATGTCACTATTCAAAACATGATTTAACTGAGAGAGAATTGTGACAAAATTTACGATTCCCACTCCCATCAGATTGGGCATCTCATTAGAGCAGTCATCACATTGCTCTTCCCAACAGTTTTTAGCTTGATTCCTTATATTATTGTCCATTTCCTAGAATAAAAAAATTAGGGGTAAATATTTTAAACTATTAAACACATAAAGTAGAATCCAATAACAAAAAGTGATAACTTATAAATTACATTTATCTCCTTAACATTTGAATTTATAAGATTTGATCAAGGTTTTCGATGATCTACTTCCTAACATATATTATTTATGGCATTTTTTCCATTAATAATGGATAGTACTAATATTATGAATTTACCAAATCATATCCCCTGGTAGTGTTGAACCAAGAGTGCAGAAAGGCCCATTTTCATGCACCAGTTCCCATTTGAGTCTAGCTCAAAGTGGGGTTTTCAGGTTTTACCCCTAGATACATTTGTTCTAGAGACGCCTCTACTTATTCATATCCAGATAAGGATGTATTTTCTTGATAAACCGCTTACTCTATACCCACCAAAATTTAGATATTATTTTCCTATACATAGTCTTATCCAAATGGATTTCACTAGAGTTTTGTAATCCTAATCCCAAAAATAAGTAAACCTATCCTTTGATACCAACTATAACAACCATAGTCTTTATTACACATTTATACATGATTTATTACATAGACATAAACTTAATGAAACATAGAATATTGAGATTTAGGGTTTCTTTTGGGCTTAGGAACATTACATAACAACTTAAAATATTAAATACACATATTTATTGAAATCTTCTTTTACATGACCATAACATTCCTTCATACCTAGCATTGCATGGGATAACCTGAGGACATACATAAAAAAGTGGTGACAAATAAATCCCAGTAAGGGAGAAAACAAGGAATAATATGAATAATACAATACATGTTAGGAAATAAAAATATTAATGGATAATAATAGAAACATTAACATAAAGCCAAGATATAGTATGATTATTATAACATGGAAATGTGGCAACAACTTAAAACACTACATCATTAACATAAAGGAATCCGGTAAAAACATATCCCAACAAGGAGAAAGAAATTATTATAAATAAATCAGGTAAACCCCATTCCCTACATTATGTATTCTAATATTAAACATTACCCAATGCATTGGAGTGCTATCAGGGTGGACCCTTCATAATCATTTCAATCTCATGTTGAAGTATGCCACATAGATCATATAACATAGACTCATTCAACATCATAATTTATTCCATGATCATAGAATGTGGAATACATACATTAAATCGTAAATAAAAAATTATATGTGCATAAAGGTGAATACCATTTATAGATCAATTGGTATGGTATTCACTACACGATGATTTTGGCATGGAATAATGTGGTATAATTTCGGAAGCATAACGATATCATATAGAAATTTATACAATGTTTTGATGAGAGATAAAGGGGTATCTCATCATTTATAAATGAAATTTACAGTAGGATATCATGGAACATAATATCCCAATATATGAAATGCAATTTTAGAATCATAATATAAAATAAATTCTTGAATGGAAATGGGAAGAGAGAAATCCCCTACAAGATTACATCATAGTAACGGGTGGGTTTAAAGGATCATAGGGGGGATTTATGAGATTGAAGGGAAGCTAAAATAATGTATACATAAAATGGAAAGTAAGTATGTATGGAAGAACATATCCCAAATCAAGAAAATGAAAATTAAAAGGCACGACATAAAAGAGTGCTTGAAGAAAAAGAAGACAGAGAGATCCCTTACTTGGATGTGTGATCTCAAGGTCTTAGGGAGGATTATTAGGTGCTTTAGGGTGCCTTGGGAGGACTATAGGGAGTATGTTACATAGGGTGTTTGAGCTTTAAAGAGCTTTAGTTGAGTGAAATGGGTGCTTTGGTGGGTTTATATAGGAAAAGTGAAGGAATTATTTATTATTTTGGTTTTGGACACTACACACTAAAATATTCAAAACTAAAAACCATACCATGGTTTTTTCTAATAGTTTATGGAAAAGGGAAGTGGTATACATTATTTTAAAATGATAAGAGCCGAAGACATTAAAATATTTGCCTTACTTAGGTGGAGGTGAGTTGCAATTTCAAAGAAATGATTTTAAAATATTAAAATATGTTATATGTCTTGGAGGATTCACTAAGGCTTTATAAAATAAATCAAATAAACCAAAAATTGTATTATTTTAAAGAAAAAAATATATATTTGAATGAATATACCTTTTATAGTATTTTATTACATCACTATTGGGTCATTATAATATCATAAAACACATTATATATATATACGATATTTAATTTTTACCCCAAAATTCAAATGTCTCAGAATATTATGAAATATTACTAATTGGAAAATTTCGAAATCCTGATTCAAAAAATAATATTAATTTTCTCTAAATCATTTTATAAATATTTGAATTTTTACTTTTTAAATAAAAAGTGACATTTATTGAAAATTGATGGGTTTTCACAAAACAGTTTTCAAACCTTCATAAAAATTACATTTGACTTCATAAAAATTATACGATCATTTATATTGAATAAATATAATTTAATAATAACATTTTATTATAATATTATTTAATTCACAACTCCATTAATTCATCAAAATATATTTCTTAATTGAATTTAAATATTACCCAAAAATACAATTTGTTCTTTCAAAATCATTTGTAAAGTATCAAAAATAAAATTAAAGAATATTTTTTATTCTATACAAAAATAATGCATATAATCATAATTCTAGCGTCTTTCAACATATCCCTTTATTACACCATCATACACTCGAAGAGTAAGGTGTGCGATGGTGGGGCTTTCATGGGGCCTTTCGGTGAATATAGATTGGGTTGTGATCTCGATGAGCTTGAACTTCTTCCATAAACGGTTTCACTCATGCTTAAGTTGTTGGATCTAATTATGGGATTGGTCGAGGGATTATCCTAAAAATTATAACTCCATCAAAAGCTCTGATAAATTCACTTCATAGGGTACGATCCTACTAGTTGAAGCCATCACTTCCATTTTCTGTGTCAAAAGGATTTTAAAACCCTATATTTATACCAGTCATGTGATCATTGTTCAACCGATATATTATCAATGGTAAGGATAATTAATGCTCATTTAAATCCAATTGGTTATAATAAATCAAAAGGAGGGAATGTTTTTTCTATATCCATAAGACATTTAATTAAAAAAAGGAATTTTATTCATAAATGTTTGGGTCGTTAGAGTACGTAAGCCACCATGACCTAAGATAAGGCTCATTTTCTAACTAAAACACTAATGCAAAGCTTACCTAAGAACATTTAGATCGATAAATGATCATGTCATCATATCTTCAACCAACCAGCCATGGTGCAGCCACTATAGGTTCTGTGATTTAGGGTCCAACTCATTATCACAGTATCTCTACCATTAGATTAGTTTTAAAAAATTTTCCCATATCATTTCAACAATACTCATGTCACAAGATGCAATTTTATCAAAGTTTCGATTACAAAT
Source organism: Viscum album (assembly GCA_963277665.1). Lineage (NCBI taxonomy): Eukaryota > Viridiplantae > Streptophyta > Magnoliopsida > Santalales > Viscaceae > Viscum > Viscum album. Next base: position 1,415,190,582 of record OY728141.1, on the reverse strand, counting down.
TGATCATATTTGACAAACCTTAGGAAGAATGGTTAAACTAATATTAACTGACCATTCTCGAAATGCTTGGTTTAGATAACTAACATCTTCAAGGATAAACATAAATCAATTAAACTAAAAAAATTATGTATTTTATCATAGAACACTAATCGAAGCTTGTAAATTGATTTCGATGACAACTCTATAAAAAATACTACTTAAACTATCATGTGTTGACATGATCATTGAAATAATTCTTGATCTGACACATTTGTATCTTCATGGTAAAAACACACCTACCAAGCCCGATAGAATCTCGTGGTAACCTCGTAATTATCAATTAGAGATAAAAGAGATCATCCAAGTAGAACCACATATGGTTTTTGTGAGATTATTGGTGGTACAAGTCCTAACTTCGAATAAAAATAACATTGACTGAAACCAAAGAAGTAACCTCTTGGAATTCAAGTCAAGAGAAAAATATCTAGTTTCTATGAGTCCGGACATGGTGATCCTACTTGGGGACCCAGGTATCACTTAGAGCTGACTAGACCCCATAAAAACATTCTTCTGGAGAGAACTCTTATAGAAACCACCTGAAAAAACCCAGTGATGTTTTAAAACCTTATCATTTCGTAATACCAATGCTATCTCAGTGTACTCAGATAGTGCCAAGATATGGGACATGGTATCCCTAAAGATGAGAGTACACTATGTGGTTTTAACCATCATCAAAAAGTATTACATACATTTTCACCACATTAAAAATGAAATGCCTGGTAAGTATCTGAACCCTTTATAACCAACAATGAAAATAGAAGGTTAGTCGAACCACCATAGGTTGACTTACTTAGGAGATCTCGGCTACTTCCACCAACATATCACCATCACAAGACCAGGATTCTATTATAATAAAATGAATTATAGAATCATTAAGCACAACCTAAAAAGTCCATCACTGACCAAAGGTGTTTACAAAGGTTGAATCCACAACCAACCATTCAACGTCATGATTTCTTCCAAGCACTAACAGGATCCCTGTATACCAGCCTCAAGGGAGATCAAGAGAAACATTGACCATTCAAGAAGGTCCCTCTTTTTTATTTTTATTCTACTTGGAAGAAACATTAAACTAGAATATACATGATGCTTCCCACTTTGGAGTGTCCATAGTAGTCAAACTCACTAAAGAGGGGACTCATTTCACATCACACGCTCCATTGACTACCGACTATGAGTCGAGGACATGGATAAAATGAGTTTAAAAAGTATTAAACCAAAGAGACGGAGACAACCAAAAACACAAGAGTGGTACATTGTATTTACACCAAAATATACATGTGATTCTTCTCTGAGTCACATTCACACACATCAACACATTAGGTATAAATCCAAAACAACTTACCATCATTTCAAACACCTGATTCTCCTTAAAATATATTCTCGGTCATTAAGATGAGACATGAACTTTATCAATACCTAGGTTGGTCTACTCTAGAGCTAAAGAGCATTCAATGTGTAACATATCAAGGTTTGAGTGAGTAACACTGAATTTAAATGGATTACTGCATGATTAACAAGACGATGGGTACTATGTATATCGATGCATACTACCCTAAGATTACATGAGTCAACAACACACCCCTGATACTATCCATAGGATTTTCAACCCTATATATTCCAGTATCTGATGTCCCACATGAAGAACTAACTCTAATATGAATGACCCCATATGACCATAAAATAATCATATGACCTCCCGAGTTATCTACCATGAAAAGGGAATGAAATAAGGGTCACATGACCTACTAAGAAGTTGAACATGCCCTTAGAATGTCTATATCGCTTGAACTAGGCATTTTAGAATGCTCACACTCAGAGTAAGGTTCAAAAAAAGAATGACCACTCATCAACGTAAGGGTTTAGTTTTAGAAACTAAGATTCCTATATAGGACCATGGCACCCAAATAGTCTCACTTAAGAGATACTACTCGAAATAAACAAGCAAAGGTTCTAAGGATCTGAGGGTGCTACCTAAAACTAGCTAGCCACTTGTTGAAGCTAAAAGTGTTGACCCAAAATTAGTTCACTCCTAAGAATGTTTACTAGAATAAAAGGCCTATCATTTATATTAAAAATAGGAAATTATGAAGCCTATGGAAATTTTCACGTTCCGTTTCAAGAAAAAAAACTCAAAATAGATTAAATCTACCCCTGCATAGGGGTTAAGGCTATGAATGCCACTTAAGGATCCATTTTTAAGGCATTAAACTAAAGAAAATTTAATTATTTAACCATTTCAAGATGTCTTTTTAAAGAAATACTAATACTAATCATGAGGTAAGATCATATTATTATGTGCACAAGGAAAAATAGGTAAGTTATATTAAACTTCCTTTTTAAAAAGTATTATTTAGTGACATTCCATTATAATTAGGTAATTTTATCATATAAACACTATTAAAAACCCAATTTATTTAATTATAATTCCTCACACTAAAAAACATATCAAAGAATATTTAAAGGTATTATATTAATTAAAGAGGTACTGTTTTAAATGAAACCACCCTATGTTTACATGTGAATCCATATATGTGTCTATGGGAACATTTAAAATTCCCTCCACCCAAAGCATAAGCACACCCCTGTGTAGTTAAGAACTAAGGAATAACAAAAGAAGAAGGAAACCTACGAGGGTCCCATTTATCCATTTTAGGTTCAAAAAAAACCCGAACATTTTAAACACTAATATTTTTAAAAGACTACCTTGTTGGTTTCACTTTATTAACAACATTCCCCGGCTGACTTACTTGGGTCATTTGTGCATTTTTAAACTTAGTGATACGGGTCATTATACCCAAATAAAATAGATACAACCCTTATAAGGGAAACCAGGAAATTTAAGATCAATATTGAACAACATTTATATTTACATCAATTTCAAAATAAAATTCTCATAATAGAAGGTTTGGTTTTATGGGTTACCACCCTTCAAATTATAAAGTGCCCATATACTTTACAAGTTATAGGAAACCCCAATATAACAGTAACCATTTACATATTGAATAAAAGAAAAACAAAATGGCCTTAACATTTATGTAATATACTTTTGGTATATAAAGTGCATCTATAATGGTTCAATTATATGGGTCACCTTGTTCTAATTCATACCGTGCTCATACACCTCATAAGTTAGAAGTTGGATCCCATTTAACTGCAACCATATTATTTGGGATAAAAGAATAATTTAATATCTTAAACCTTTATACAATGTTCATCAAGTATATAATGTCCATCAATAATGGTTTGGTTATATGGGTTGTGAGTTTCTAATTTATAAGGCACCCATACACCCTACAAATCAAATGTTGGATCCCATTTAATCAGAACCAGTATTTTCATCCCATAGTGAACAAGCATAGAAGCGTGAAAAATAAAAAAGATGAACACTAATATGTTACCTACACATGATAAGAAACTATACATGCTAAAATAATCATAGTTCATAATAAGTAAGCATTGCTAACAACGGCATAAGAAATAAACAGAATAAAATTATAATAAAACATGCAAGGCATATTAATAGATTTCAAAAAACATGGAAATGGAATCTAAATGGCATGGAATATGAATGGAATTTGAATTCTTATATTCCTATAATGATGCATATAATGATACATCATTACCATAACAAGACAATAGTAATTGAAACAAATCATAAATCTGTAAGCAGCAGAAAGTACTCCAATCCAGATAATCAACTGTAATAGAAACATCTAAAAAACAAACCCAGCCCCAGATACTTGGACTTTTCCCCATACATGGGTTGATAACTCTCATGCATGATTATTTAAAAACCACTAAAACATTACTAATCTCTAATCCACTAGTCTCAAATAGTAAGACAAGGAAAAAATAACCCTCTAATACCTCTTTATAACATCCCAACCCAACTGACCACTAAACTGATAGTCGAACTGATCACCAAATAGTCACAAGTGTGCCTCCCCATACTACAGAGGCTAATGACTAGAAGGGATATTGTAATGGTGTTATAGTGGGGATATTATACCCTCATGGTTAGATTTTCACAACGTTATAACAAGTAAAAATCAATAAGAAATAATAGAGGAACCCGTAAATAAGATATAAAAAAACAGCGGGAGAAAAATATGATAACTGAAAGTAAAATTTTCCAACTCCACTATAAAAAAATACATGTATATTAGTTGATTCTAAAATTACAAGAAAAATAAAATACAACATGGAGGTACAATATAATAAGATAATGATACCCCAAAGGCTAGATCATTGAGCATCCTGAGTACCAGCTCGGTCTTGTGATCGAACTCCTTGTAAAAGTGCGATAGAACAAGAAAATAATGAGGGATCTTGATCATGTAACCAAGGAGATCTATTCGGGTACCCCAATGCAATGGTGGCCCAGACAGGGTGTGAGATACAATCTTAATAGGTTGACACACATGGTGTCTAGGAAAATCCATTTCATACAGTATAAATGATTCAATGTTCAACAAAAGTAAATGAATAATTAAAGTAAATAAATAAATAAATGCATAGGAATAGGCTCTACTTGGACACATTTCCAATATACCTTCTTTGGAATAAGAAGATGAGTCTCAACCAAAAGGATCCTAAAATGGTAAATAAGGTTAGATAATATGAGAGGATGTGGATTGACCCCAAGCTTGTTTTATGTATTGGAGGACATGACCCTATGTATTTAATACTGAGAGTATTAATACTTATTTAAAAATGTTCACTTACCTTTTATTTAATTCAATTTGAAAACCACCATACAAAATATAGAGACACCCTGAGCCCATCCATGAAAATCCATAAGGACATGCCATGTATCACTCGAGACGCCTAGTTTATAACCACTGCCACGGAGTCCGTCTGTGGTGACCCATGGATGAATTACCATGTTCCACTCAAAGAATGGTATGAATAGTCAAATACTAGCCTATGAATCTATACCTAGAATCACACATAGTGGCTCGAGTCTCACTCGAGGCATGATACAACCATTATGCCTTGAATCCCATCCAAGGGGTATCCCCTAGGGAACTGATGTCACTCGTATAGATGTAAAAGGAGATAACACTATGTGAGCCCGTCCCAGGCATAGTTGGTGTCACCCCTGATGTGTTTAAAAACACTAACAATTCCAATAATAACACACACGAGTCCATCCAAGGGATCCTTAATTCATAACCCTTTTTACCACCCTATACACTAAGGTAAATAATCTCCCATGAAATTCATATATATATATATATATATATATATATATATATATATATATATATGTTACATTCTAAGAAAGTACCATTTAATTTTTGTTCAGGCATTTATATTACCATAAGCATGTTTTTTAAGCCATGTAATTGGGAAAAACCATTAATTCATAAGGAGAAAGGCGCAATTGGAAGAACAATATTTTATGTAAATATCCATAGGCATCCAAACCATGTGTATAATCAATTGAGAATTTATAAGTTGAAGCATAAATCATAATAAATTAAATTATAAGGTGTGAGACATGAATCTCATGGTCCAATATCAGGGATATCCATTTATATTAATTCAATTTAAATGATTAATTCATTAACAAATTATCAACTCACACATGGTGGTTTAACCATTTAAGGCATGGGAAAACAGTAATTAATGGCGGGAACACCCAATGGGGTGGTCAAAGAATAAATAGAATGACCCACGGATGGGATTCACCATAAATAAAGGTTACATGGGACATGATAAATCATTTTATTTAATTTATTAAGTAAGAAAAAGGCATTTTTGGAAGGGTTTGTCAATAAGTACAACAATGCATCATTTAAAATGAAATGAAACGATGGAAAATTGCCTAGACCACCTACCTAGATGTAGTACTACTACACTGATCCTTTATCAAGGATTGATTTGACCTAGAACAAAATAAACCAAATGATTCATCAAACACACATAAAATAGGGAAAAATTCATTGCATGTAAATAGCGTAAATGATAGAAGAGGAACCTTGAAATAGAATCTAGGGAAAGGAGGAGCTTACTAAGGGATTTCCAATGCTTGAGACGGTAAGAGATTTGGTTACCGTGTGAAGGAGATTGATCAAAACCTATGGAGGATAGGGAGAAGAGACCATGAATGAGGGAGTGGAAGAGAATCCCACTAGATAGGAGGAGGAAAATAAATTAAAGGTATAAAGATTTTATTAAGGGAAAAAGGGTAATTTCACACTAAATACTAGGTCACACAGTTCGACCGCATGGTTTGGAGAATTTGTGCAGCTCCTGCTACTTAAGAACCCACCTCACATGGTTTTTCTTGCACTATTACCCTAATCTTGTACCAACCGTGTGATAAATAGTGTGGGGTTACATTCTAAGTGGCACTAACCATGTGATATAGGTTCACAGTTTGGGTAAATCATTCACTGCCTGTGCGACACCTCTTGTACCCCTTATTGAGGCCAACAGTTTACTATTGGGGGATTCATGATTTCATACAAATTGTGCACCCTTCTCAATCATCTTCTATTTTGTGTTTTTAGATTCCAACAATCCTGAAACTTGATAGGGCACCCAAGGAACCTTTTGGGTCATAAACCATGTCAAGAAACAATACATTGAATTGTTCCAACTATCAAAATTGTGTTCCAAAGTTCGGTTCAAAGAATGGCCATCCACCAAACTAAAAAATTCAAATAACCTTGGAACTTTACCTTGTCTCAAAACATGATTTATTACATCATGCAACAATTCCTTTCATCAATGACTTGTGTTACACACAAGACTGAGTTTAACCAAACAACAAAATAATACGAAAATATTATTATTCTATATAATAAGACATTACTTAGCTACTAAATTAGTTTTTATGAATATTATTAACTAAATTATGAAAATATTTGGTTTATAAAAATATAAAATGAATTTGTAGGTTACTAATTAATTATAAATTAATTTTAATACTAATATAATGGAAAAGTTTTTATGCTTACAAAGGTGTTTTATCCTAATAAATAAAATTTATTAGTATTATTTAATAATATTAATGAAATATAAATATTATATATTCATCTAATAGGTTTTAAAATCATAATCTAAGAATAAAACTAGTTATTTTCTTAAAAACTGTATTTTCTAAAAAGACAATTTTTCTAGCATTTAATAGAGAACCTATTTTAAATAAAAAAATTCACTTTTATACATATTATATTTCAAAAAAAACTTATTATTTGAAATAATAATATAGAAATTATATGCGGATAAATTTTTTGGTATTTTTTCGTTTGGTTTCATTTTTTGATGAATAGTGAAAAATACTGAATTTTAATTCAAAACTGTTTTTTTGTAAAATTTATTTTTAAGGTTAAATCATATTTTTGATAGGTTATAAATTTTAATTATATCAATTTTATGTCAATTAATCCAATTTAGTTTACTTTAATCAATTTAAATTTGAAATTTAATATAAAAACATAGCAAACTTTTGAACATTTTAATTTAAAACCCTGTATTGTCGTCCCATCTATAGGATTAAATTTAAATTAATTTATTCCACTAATTTGATTGGAATTTGTATAAATGGATTAAATTTTTTAAATAATAATATTTTATAATTTCTAACAATTTTAACTTAGATTTTTCCCAAAAACTTTAGTGAATGTGATTAAAATTAATTATAGTGATTAATAGAAAATTTAGCTTAGCATTGGACTAAACCTTCATCATAAGGGTAAACATGACCTATATAATTTTTAAAAATTCCTCTTATGTTCATATTAATACTTTATAATTTATTTTATTTATATTTGAACATTATTGGATCCACTTTTTATAGGATAAATATGGTAGGAATTCTCTTTTAAAAATTTTACAACAATACCACTCCTCCTCCACTATAAAAAGGCACCCACCCCTCCCACTTATTTACACATATAAATCCATTTTGATCCCAAAATATATAATCATATAGTCACCCAAAATCCATAATTTCATCATAGAAGCCCCATTTTAGGCATCAATTAAACCAAGTAATTCTTTTGGTATAAATCAAAAGAAGTAACCCGATTAAGAGGTAATGTTTTCAAAAGACCGCTTTTCTTTCATTTTATTCTACACCCCTTAAATTATTTTAATATAACGATTATATAATAAAATAAGTTTCCTCAAAATAATGATACTTCTTTAATCTAATTTTTTAAACTACAATTACACAAACTTATGTCTAATGGGTAAGAACTTATCGTTTATGTATGGCAAACTACCTCCTTGCAAAACGATGATTGTTCATTTTTTTACTGCCTCTCATGGATGGAAATTATGATGGAAGAATTATTTATATATGATATTTATGATATTTATTATTTCCTTATTCTTATTTAATATTTATATAAAACATACCTTCATGCTTTTCATTTTGTGTGAATACGATAACATTGTTTATGGAAGTGTGGACTACCGCCTCCTCAAAGCGATGTGATTCGTTCATGTAATACATGGAATATATAAGGAAAGATTTAAAAAAATATATGTGAAATATAAGACATAATTATGATATTTTAATTTTATTATAAAAATATATCATTTACTTTTCATTCCTTTAATATGAAAAATAAAAGGATGTAGCGTTCAGGCGTACGTGCGACATAACGTCTCTAAGAACAGCGCATTTCATTTATTATCTCCAACTATTATGGATTATTATATATACATATATACTGTATATATATGATAATTACATCATGTTTTACCTTATCTAGATGATGAATCATGATCAACGCAAGAATAAAGAAAATTAAAAGTCAAAAAACCCGAAAAACTAGGCCATTAACACATAAAATAGTGAAATTAATGAAAGATTATTAACAAAATGGTAATAATATATTATAAGAAGATTATATATGATATTATAATTATTATTATGGTTCTTTTATAAGTTAGTGACTTGTTTAAAAACATTATACAATAGGTTAAATTATGTTCACCAGAAAAAAAATGCAAGGTATTGGATTCTTGTCTAGATTTTCTTTTCACGTGGCACACAAAATTTTAACCCCTTAATTTTTTATGGTTTGTACACTACAAATTTTAATATATAATAACACGAATTATTTTATATTCATGTTACTCTGAGTTTCAATTTTAATTATTTCTTATAAGTTTATTTTAACCTATAATTACTAAGAGGTAATGAAATTTCATTACTCAATACCTTTTTCATTGGGTTATATTACTTCCTTATTGTCATTAATACTATGTGATTATGTATATAATTAATTTGACTATAAATTAGTGCATTTAAACTTTTTAAATGTGGATTTATATTTGATGCACATAATCAACTCATTGATTAATTCTCACCTCAATGTTATAACCACTTTAAGGGTTTATTTCAAAATCTCATTCTAATAGAGGTAGCTTATTATTGAAATTACAATAAAAGAATTTATATAAACATTGTTCAATATAAACATTAATTTATTTATCCTCTAGATATTAATGACCCTGTCATATAATAGTACCATTTCACCACTCTTTAGTGCTCAAAATAATTTAGAAAATGTTTTTAAGAAAACATTACTTTATTTATATCTTTATTCAGAGAACTTATTTTCTTATAAAAACCATGTATTATTAAAATGTTTTCTAAAATGTTTTTAAACTTTTCAAAATTATTTATTAAATAAATTTTTTTTCCTCTTTTCACTTTTATAAATTTTTTCAAAGGATTCTTCTTGTCCCTTTCCCAACAAGGAATTTTTCAAGACTTTTTACCATGAAAAAGGAATATTCTTTTTACCATTTTTGGTATGTAATAATTTATCAACCATCATTTCTTTGAAGATTAATTTTCATGTTTAAAATGATACTTTTTAATGAAATTTTGTTTCAAAAAAAAATTCAAAAAAATTGGTTTTTAAAATTATTTTTAAAAATATGAAAGATTTTTTCCTCGATAATAATTTTAAATGATATTTTTATAGTATTTATATTAATAAATAAAAAACCCTTTTATTTTAATTACACTTGGTTTATGTTTTATTGATATCATCCTTAGTATTCCTCTAGATGGTTTATGATTTCTTTGAACAGGGATAGTATTGAAATTCACTTCCTTGATTAATTTTTTATAGTCCCCTTGTGATATTCAATTTTCTATGATAATTGAATTTACATAAATTATCCATATTATTTTTCATGGATATTACCATTACATAAACTGTATACCATTTTTACATATGGTGTCTACTTTGATAATTATTTTTGGAAATATGGATAAATCTATATTCTTTACTCAATACAAATATTTGATAAGGAATATTGTTCATTAAAAAAATAGATTATTTGATATATGAAGAATGATTTTTGACATGAAGTGATGGGTGGGTCCATGAATTTATATATCCCCTTAATTCATCGATAGATTCTCATGAGGGAAATTAGTTTTTCAAGTAAAATATGTTTCTACTTGTGTCTTTAAACTATCCAAAGGATATATCTTGATAGTATAGTTTTTTAAGATCCTAATACATGATGTCCAATAATTAAGAATTTCCTTCATTTTTATTCAGTATTTATTATCCATAAGATTTTCACTATGAAAAAATATATGGATGCATTCTATTCTCATTAAATTGATTAAATGCAATGTGTTTCGGTCTCTTACCTTGCCATATTAATTATTTCGTATCAAGTTATTTAAATGGAAGGCATTTTTAGTTATTTACCTTCTCATACTATTTATGCAATTCCTTCTTGGTTTATTGATTTTGTGTAATGTGTGTTCAATTATTACCTTTTCATATTCACTATTTTCATTGATTCGTTATTTTTTCTATTGTAATTACCCTTATAAAAAATTTGAGATCATCCTTATTTTTTTCCTTCCCCGTGAATCCAAAAAGAGTACTAAGAAAGATATGCAAGGATATCATAGATGGAATAATGTTATCCTACAAAGAAAAAATATTAGGTTGTAATTATCGTATTCATTTGTAATAAAATACTAATGTATGTATCTCATTTCTCAAGACTACTAAACTTTTCAGTCCTTTGGGACGTGATTTACTTATATCTTATGCCAATATAATGGCAGCATTACACCGACTCGGGGCCTTCTGGGGTTGATGCGCTACAATGGGTTAGTTAATTAAAACTAACATTTTTAAAATTATAAATTAACTTAGAAAGTACATATTTTTTCTTATAAAAAGGTTTCATGAATTTAAATTTCATACTTCTATACTAATATTTTCAAAAAATCATGTTATTTCTAAAAATAGTATTTTGAAATATTCACCTAAAAAGAAATATTTTCTGAAAAATCCCAAAAATTAATATTAAATTAATATTGTTATGATAAGTTCAAAAATGAATTTATTTTTTAAAAATTCACATTCTTAAATCTAAAAACATAAATTTAAAATAAAATCATAAAATATTGTGAATTTTTTATAGGAATTAATTTTTTTGGTATATCAACTATTCTTATAAAATTAGTGCTAATCATAAATATATAAATCCTGAAAAATACCCATTTTATAAAATAAATTTTAATCATAAAAAATAATTTATTAGGTTTATATCCATACTTGTTGATAAATTAATAAAATTGACCTTTATTTCAAGAGTTGGTTATAAATGTTTGTACTCATTTATTTGACAACTATTTTAAATTGGTCAATATATATTTTTAATAAAAAGTTTTAGGGTCTGTTAAGGTTTTTTTTGTGAAATATATTATTAACATAATATTTACTTAAGTAAATTACATGGTGAAATATTTGGTCATTACTCTCATCTATATCATGGTCTTGAAGTGAACCTTGGTGATAGATAGATACTTGTTAGATAGAAAGTAGGTGATAGGTATAGGTGGAAGTCATCTAAAAGTAGATTCATTAACTATGATTAGTTGATAATAGGGCACATGAGCCTTAACACGGTTGGTAAAGACTCTGTAAGTGCATCCAGGAGAATCGGGATCAAATCCATGTAGAGAAATTATTTCTGGGGTACTGCAGCATTACTGTAGTAGGTACTGTAGCAATACTGTAGCAGGTATTGTAGTGGAAACTATGTAGTACTGTAGTAGGCACTATAGCGGGAACTGTATCAGGTACTATTTGGCACTGTAGATGCCAAGAATATTCCCATGTTTGGGTTTTTGGGCCACCAATTGGGTCCCCGAGTCCTTTAAGTCCTTCGGGCCACCCAGGCCTTCGGGTCAGTAAGGCCTTCGGGCCACCTCAAGGACTTCGGGCCACCTTAAGTGTAGATACAAACTAGAGAACCTATGAGGAACAAGCTCTACAAAGAGGATGAGCAAGGAGATTTCACCATATCAGAAGCTAAACATATTTCATGAATGAAAGGGTATGGCATCTACCATCGAGACAAGCTTGTGAATTCACTGGAATGCCTAGCCGAACAGCCACGCGAAGGTGGAGAGATTATTTCATGATGAAGATGACGGGGAGGAGAATTTCCAAGTATTTAGTCTGGGTTGTATGTAATGTTTGAAGCCTATGGGAAAATGAATTCATCTAAGGCCTATGGGCTATGTAATACTTATGCCTACGAGCCTTTTAAGGGTTCCACCTCACCCCTTGAAAGGTGGATTATCAAAATCAATAAAAAATGAAGGCCTTCAGGACATTAGAGTATTAGTTGATAATAGGTGTCAGGGTCATGAAACAAGATCCATTTTCCTGTTCTATCTTAGACCCATAGATATATAGCTCATGATTCATGTAGATGATCCAATCATCTAGTGGATAGGATTTTCTATGGCTATAGAGTATGAAGTCATGTACTGCATGATTTCATAACCCATCGTATAGTAGAGTGAAACTAGGTTATAGAGGGACCTCTTTATTAGAATCAGTGATGCAATTTGGGATCTCTTGAATGTTATTAGGGTGTTCCTTAGGGAGTTTTATTTAATAGAGGAGATAGCGGTACACCAGGAGGCATAAATGGGTTAGGATATCACTATAATCTTTTTCCCCCTCTACTACACCCAAGTAGTCTATTCCTATCTCAAAGGATTTGCATTTAGTGACATGACTTGATGTTTGTGCTGGAAGGTTAAAACTAGGTGACACCCAATATGGTTTGAGTTATTATGTTTATCTACTTTACTTCAACACCCATACTATTGGATACTAGAATGAGACAAAACATTAATACTATATTCATCTTTCAATATCATGATATATGAATGGATTTTCAAGCCTGATCCACGTAGAAGGAAAATACTAGTGGTAGAAATCATATAATCACCCACATATTCAAATGATGAGAGATTGTGCTTAGTGGATTGAGGTTTTTATAGAACCTTATAATGGTTGTGATGAATCTCTATAATATCATCTATGGTATGGAATGATTATCCTTTTTGAATTCTTAAATAGACTACTACCATCGAAAATTGATGTGATTTTGAGCTAATGGAGTGATATTATCCTTCATAGTCAAGTGTAACCTTTAAAAAAATACTATAATAGAATGTGTATGAGAAATTATAGACATTAACCTGTCATTTGATAGTTTAGATCGATGTGAAACTAATACCTTAGATGATTAACTTTCTCTGTCTATGTATGATTACAAGGATAATTTTTCTAAGGATGTATCATGTTTTCACCCTCATCAAGAGGTTGAATTATACATTAATCTATAACTTGATACCAGTCTTATACATTCCCTAGCATGTCAGATGGTCATAGATGATCTCAAGAAGCTAAATGTTTAGTTAGAGTAATTTTTTAGAAAGTTTTCATCAGACACAATGTGACCCCTTAGGTACCTCTAGTTTTTTTTTCACCAAAAATGAAGAAAAGATCTTAATCCCTTATATTATCTATCGCCTCTTGAATCAGGTAACAATTGAGAACAAGTACCCTCATATGATTATTTTCATTCTCTGTGGCTAGATGAAGGGAGAAAAGTGGTTCTCAAATATCAACCTTAGGTAAATCTATCACCCAATTTAGGTTAACAAGAAGGATATCCCAAATATGGTGTTTCAATTTTTTTATGACTATTATAAGTTTCTAATGATTCTCTTATATGTGAAAAACACACCAAATGTGTTAATGGGCCTTATTAACTTGATCTTCCAGCCTTTCCTAGACCATTTTGTGGTTTCATTCATCAACAAAATCTTATTCTATTCTCTATCCATGGAAGATCATGTAGAGTACATAAGGATTGACCTAGAATTACTTCAGGATAACCAACTATATATAAATTTATCAAAGTGGTAGTTTTAGATTCACGAGGTCCAATTTCTAATGCATGTTGTCCTAAAATATATTGATGTGGTGCTATCTTGGGTTTCACCCATTATTGTTTTTAAGGTATATAATTTTTTTATGTTGGTGTGGTATTATTGGAAATTCATGGAATACTTATCTAGGATCCTGGCCCCTATGATCACCCTTACCTAAAAATATAATCATGTCGTTTGGTCTGAGTAATGATAGAGATAATTCAATGGGAAGAAGCGTATGTTGACTAGTGCTCTGATACTAAGTTTTTTAAAGGAAGGATTTGCGTATATGGTTTTCTATGAAGCATCAAGAGATAGGATTTGTTGTTTTCTGATGAATAAGTGGGATGGGGTTTTTTATGGGTCTATATAGTCATGACCCCAAGAGTATAACTATCAATCCCATGATTTTGAGTTGGAATTGTTAGTTTTTTCTTTAAAGATTTAGAGGAACTACTTTATTGGAGAGTGGTTCATGGTTTATACATACCATAATAGTATTAGGTACATATTTGCAAAGATATATCATAACAAAATGGGGAGGAGTTGGTTAGGGGTATATAAGTCCTATGACTTTGATATTTTCAATAATACTAGGAAAGGAAACATGGTGTTTTCCCATAGTAGGAAGTATAATTCATAGTCTTTAAGGGAGGCTTCTATGTAGTTATATTCATTGTAGTAGTACATAGTTATAAGGGAGAAGTGGATAAAATTGGATTGGTGGTGGTGGGACCTCCACTTTTACAGCATGTTAGGGAGTCCCTATTGGGTGAAATTAATTTCAAGGTTTTCTATGGTTGAATATCCTTAGGTGATACAAAAAATGAATATTCTAAAGGTGGGGAGCATGTTATCCTCTTCTAATGATGTATAGTGATACCAGTTTCACTGCGTGATGAGGTTCTAATAGAGTTCTATAGATCAACCTTAGTGGTGTATCTAGGAGTGATGAATATGTACTAAGACATAAGACATTAGTTTATGTGGGTGGATATGAAATGGAGTGTTGTTGAGTTTATCTCATGATGAATCACTTTTAAATAAGTAAAGGAAGAGTACCAGGTCCCAATGAGTTTGGTCTAACCCTTTGAGGTTATAGCTTGAAAATGGGATGGAATATCAATGGATTTTATAATGGGGATCCCATGATCAGTGAGAGGTCACAATGTTTTCTAGTAGATCATTAAAAAACTTACCAAGTCAGACCTCTTCTTTGTTATTTGGGAGTAGATTTTGAGAGAGAGCATGGGATACTTGTACATAAAAGAATTCATCTAGATTAATGGTGTCTCATTAATAATTTTTTATAACCATGATGCTAGGTTTATGTTCTGATTATGGAGGGTATTTTAGTATATATTAGCGACTCAATTTCAGTTGATTATAGATTTCCACCCTCAGATTGATGGCTAGAATAAGAAAAAAATTCAGGTTCTCAAGGATATGTTGAGGTCTTGTTTGTTGGATTTTGGATTAAACTAGAAGGTTAGATTTTTTTTAGATTATTTTTTATCAAAAAATAGTTTCCACTTCACCATTATAATGACACTTGTTGAGGACCTATATGGGAGACCCTATAAGTTACCCCAATTCTTGTTAGAGGTAGGTGAGTTTTCACTATTGTTCCTAGAGTTAGTGTAGGTGATAACATATAAGGTGAAGGTAATATAGGAGAATATGAGGAATTCCCATAGTTATATTAATTCCTATACATAACAATTATAGATGTATTTGGATTTTGAGGAGGGGAATCATGTGTTTCTGAAAGATTTTTCATGGCACGGTTTTCAAATATTGTGTATGAGAGGTAAGTTGTCCCTAGGGTTGATTGATCCATTATATATCCAACATATGGTGGGAAATATTTCCTAATACTAGTCATATCCCTTAAGTTTTACCGGTTTCACAACTTCTTCTATGTCTGAAGGATGAAGAGATACATACATGACCTATTTCACATCATTTAATAGTGTAATTCGGACATCAAAAATGCTTCCACCTTCTCAAATATCCAAGTGGAGGTTGAAGATTTATGGGAGAGTAATTTTTATGGAAGATCTATTATATTGGTTCATGTTTATTTGAATCATGTTAACCTCTATGATAGATCTTGGGAGTATATAACCTTATGTGGGCTCAGTACCCTCACTATTATGAATAGGTTATGATTTTAGGGGGAAAACATAAAGGTGGTGAGGATGTAGTAACCTTGATTTTTTAATCTAAACCATTAAAATATTTCAAACAATTTATTAAGATGGTTTATTAAGTTTTTATGGAGTTGTAAACATTGAAGATCCTCAATAATGATATACTGAATATTATTTATTATTTTAAGTCCATGGGAACACATTTATAGGAGCATGGAATTTATCTCTAATTAGAGGTTAGGATGGGATATCTTGTACCGTGGTTGTATCCAGAATGGGGGTTTTACCTTAGGAGTTTTATAATCTTCATTAACATTGAGGTCCTCAATATTGGACTGTTACTGGTGGAATAAAATAACTAAACTAATTGAATTGATTAATTTATTGATTGATATATTACTAATCCTAAAAATAAAATATTTAATTATGTTTAACCTCTATAACTAGGGTTAGTCAGCATAAATCTAATATTAATTGAGGGAAAGAGATAAACAGAGGGATATCATGGAAGATCCAAAGATACATGGGACCAAAGAACAAAATTATTCATCAGAAATCACAATGAGACTCGACACAGATGAGATCTTTATAAATGAAAAATAAAATCATGTGGTAGGTAATTTTTTTTCTTGCTTAATTGATTGTAATTTATAATCTATATAGATTTATTATTGATTACTGAGTTCTAAAACAAAGTATCCATATTATATCTATTTTTTTACTTTGGCCAGAAATTCTAGATTTTTCATGCTTTATTTCTATTATTCATTGTTGGAATCATTTGAATAGTGATCAATGATTGGATAATCATTCCATGTTTTGATACATTATTTTCCTCGCTATTTATTTCCACTTACATCCCACATTTATTTGTGACAATCAATATGGTACGTGGTTCGACGAGACTTGGCCTGGATCAATGAATGAGAAGAATCTGAGACTATGATCAATGGATCTTGTCATAATATAAAGGATAAGTTCATGAAAGATTTATGATAGGTGACGATAAATATTTGTAATTTGAGACGACATGGGATCTTTGGGACAAAAACATGTGAAGGTGTTAGGGTTTAATTTCAACCCCTTCTAGATCTTTTTCTAGTGATTCATGACCAAAAAATGACCATTGGAGGTACAACATCAATAGAAAAGTCTTATGGAAGTGTTTTAGACCCAATAAATAGAAATAATAGTGATGAAATGGTGATTTTAGGCACTTGGAATAATTTTTATTTGAAGACAAGATAAAATAGTGTTTGATCATAGCCGCCATTATTTATCACCCATGAAGTGGTTGTGAGGGTTTTAGTTGGAGATAAATGTCACACATTGTGTATCCAAGTGTGTATGTCATGTACTCTTTATCCAATCAGATAGGTGCATATAGGGAGTACATACCTAGATGGTCTTTTTCCCACACACCCCATGTGGTTTAGGACCACATGTTCTGTATCATTGATGGTAGATGTCTCAACCTCCCTGATAGTACAAACCAAGTGAGATAGTTGATTCCACACATTATGAACCCTATAGTGAACAAAATGTATTTTGGACCTCACATGACATAGGTTGTGGGGATATGCACTGAGTACCACACCAGTCCTAAAAAATATTACCCTATCACACACACACTATATAGGTAGACCCATGCATTCCATGTAATGATGAAACGCATGATGAGGCCACTACTAAGGGGCTACAAATCATGTACCTCTATAATACATGTCATTTACTTTTCCATCCTTAGTGGATTTTCATATCTCTTTTCTTAATATTTGGATTATGGAATACAAGTACTCAATATGAAGAAGTTTTACGTATATAACAAGTAGATGTACGTCTTTTTAGAATCAAAGGAATTTTGTGAGGTGATGCATGTAGTTTATTCTCTTTTACTCTAATGGATCGATGACAGGGATCAAGCATGGTGATCAGAGCATTCTCAAGGTTGTAACTCCCCTGAACGTTTGTTTGTGATAGATCATGGTTCCCTCATAGTACCAATAGGTTTATTTACTCCCAAATATACTCATTTCATGGGTCCTATATCTATAGGGTTGGGTACTCCCTCATTTATGACCATAGATGAGGTGTAGGTCCTCCACTAGGGTTAGTTGCTCCCTTGACTAATAAAAATCCTTCAGTGAGGTGAAGATCCCCCACTATAGTTCCAGAGAGGTGGAATGGTTTTTTTTTTGGGTTATTCATATTCCCATGGGTGTTTTCTAGTTCTCTTATTTCTTGGTTGTGAAGAGGGAGACTCTCTCTTATATCCCAAATTGAATCCTTTAAATCATTTTTCTATTATTATTTTATTCTTGACTTCTGGTTTTGACTTGACTGGTCTTTTCATTATTCCTTTTTTAATTTTCAAGGCATACTTCTAGGTATGTATATACTCACCCCTTCCTGGATCTTTTCTTTCACATTTTTTGTCTTATGTAGATGTCAGACAGTTTGGTGATGACCTCGGTGGACACAATGTTGGTGGATCTTAGTGGTTCCAGGATGTGATATTAGTTGTCAACATTCATGTATAGGGCTATCTCATTACGGGAACTTATTAATCTCATATTTTTAGTCTAGTTTGATCATTGGGTTGTTGGGAATATATCTACCCATTTATCACTATGGATTTGGTATCAATTTCATCTTTGTTGGTCTTAGAGTTTGTTGTATGCATTATATAAATTATAGTTTTATTTATCAATTCTATATTTTTATTTACTTTTTGGATGTATGAATTTTCTATAGGTTCATTAGGATAAGGCCACCCATTATGTGTGATATACCTACTCACTACCAGCCACCATATCTATCCTATTGAAGGAAGGCTTGGGGTGGCACACTCATCTTACCATTGCATAAGAGGGTTCCCAATAAGTCAGGTTATTTCATAAATATAATAAGATCTATTCAACCCTGCTCTCCATTTATTATCAAGGTAAACTTTCTAGAACACCTTTGAATTTCAAGGGACTTCTCATTACATATGATGATCCTAGTGGTTGTTGTATCACCATTGGATCCAAGAATCATATGGTTGTCACTTGGTGATCTCAATTAAACATGATATGTCAAATATCAATGAAGGTGGAGTATTCTATATTTGAGGTACACCAGTTTATATTTATGTTTTTTCACTACACGATTATTTTTGGATAATAGATCAGGAAAAATGGGTTTCTGATATTATTTTTATTATGGTATTATCCTCTAAAAATCATCACCCCAGCATCCATGATGTCGGTGATACAGATGACTGACTTCCTCCCTTACCTACTCTCCATTCCTATAGTAGTTTGAATATCTTATGATGGAATGAAGTTGTAGATATTTTACAATGGCATGTTTTTGTGAATAAGTTGTGATAGCATGACGTTATGGTAATTTAGTGTTATGTGGTATATGAAAATAATGTGGTTATGTGGTAGGTGGTTGTGGGATGTGGTTTTCTATGTGTTATGTGGTATGTGGTTTTAGTATGCGGTTATGGTTGTGATGTGGTTATATGGATATGAAATCCATGGTATCCCCAATATTTATGTCATTAGGGAAGAGGTAAACTAGTTCAGGGCAGTGGTAAAGGAGAAACAAATTGATATATTTCCATGAATACTATATTGTAACACTGGTATGCAGATTTGGTGGGTGAGCCTTGGTGAGGTTGAAAAAGACCCACAAGATCAAAAAAATCACTAAGAGTGGGTAAATTATGGAATTCAATTACTTTTAATCATATTTAGGAAAAACCCACACTTTTGAAAGTAAATTACTAGATCTATATAACACACACCAAAGCACAAACACGTCGATAAAAATAGATTTTTTACAATGTTCACTACTTAAAATGAGTAGATAATCATTAGAATGATATGAAATCACCCAAGTCAATAAATTATACTAGTATATTCATGTTGGATACAATGAGATGTTTTTATCCTTGAACTTATAATATATAAAAAAACCTCACATATCATGTAATTTCTTGTTGTATAAATAAATACATTGAATCTTTTTTTTCAAAAACAAGTGATTATTCATCCAAGTCAGGATTCTATCATGTTTTTTTGTGCTTCTTATTCTCTTCCTCCTTTAAATTATCCCAATTAATCTTCTAATTTCATAGTAATAAGTACTATTCTCTTCATCTCGTTATTTTCACATTCTCTTATTCTATTCACACTATGTCTAATGTCTTTAAAACATCAAATATATTCTCAAGAAATAACAAAATCATCCATATTCAAATTCAAATTTCAAATTAAAAATTAATATAATAAACATCCTTCAAATTTTTCTCAACTTATTCCCATTTAAATTTTATCCCTTAAATCATCTCATTTTTTTATTAACCTTTTATTTTTTAAAATACTCTTTGGATAAATTTGAATTTTGATCCCCTATGATTATCCAAATCAAACAAAGATATTTTCTATGAAATTAGTTTTCAACTGCTTTCCATGTTTGTAAAAAAAAATTAACTAAGTATGGAACAATTTTGTGTCACGAAAATGACCTTTTAATACCACTATAACACAAAATGAATATTACATATCTCCCGATATTTACCTTTACGCATCATAAGAAAGACCCTTGTATATTTCATTCACCTTTGGATCAGCCAATACATATCATCATATCCACTCTTATGTATTAACTTCACCTCCAATAGACCATTTCATATATATATAATTAATTTTAATTATTGAGGAATAAACCATTTTTTCAATATGTTTTCTCAGAGTAACCCTTACACATGATAAAAATACTCTTACATATTTAGGGACTCTTAAAAATTTTCATATCTAGTTTGTTTAACACAAGAGTTACCATTATTTATTGTGTAAAGTTACTCTTATGTATAAAATTTTCTATTTTTTAAACTTTATATTTTTAGATTTAAAATGAATCTTAAATATTATAATGAGATTTAAAGTTTCTTTTAAATATTTATAGATTTACTCTTATGTAATTAGGAATTTTGTAAAAAGATGATCCAAATCTACCCAACACCAAAGACCACTAGACTTATTCAAAATGACTATAAATATCTCTCAAACACGTAAAAACTTAAAAACATCCTTATAATCACATAATAAAATTAGATATATGTGAGTTTGAACATGAATTACGTATTGATAAAAAAATAAAATACATAAATATATCCACTCAATGATCTTCACATATCTTTTTCCCTTTTGAAAACAACCATGAAAGGGACCCCACTTCAACTCTTAAATTTAAAAAACATTCATTGGGTCACAACAACCAACCCAAAGTCACAACCACTTTAAATATAATCATATTCTTCATTCATGGGATCGAAAATTTCTCTATTTATATTTTATTGAGAACCATTGAACATAAATCAATTTTGAAACTTAGAAAACATAATAATGAATCATCATTTAATAATTATATGCATACATAACAAAATTTCATGTAAGAAACAAGGATATTTAAAAATAATGAAATGTTTTCCATAATACTAACTTATATCCACTTATTAAATTGTTTTTCACAACTCTAATTTTAAAATAAAAAAATATTATTTGAACCTATGTAAAATAACTTCTTATACACTTACTCACAAAACTATTAGGACCAAACTGATAATGAAGATGATCAGACTCATCATAGTAATAAGGTGTTGTATTTTATTATCAAGTAAATTTCAAAGAATAAATAAAAAAAATTCACTTTTTAAAAGATTGAAATCTAAATGACCTTAAAATTTAGAAAATATAACTCATAACAATGAATAAAACACATCAGATTGGGAAGTTATTTTATGGAAGAAAAGGTTCATCAGAATCACCATGGGTCCAAAATGAAAGGAAGATCGTAATGAGGAAGAGAATCGGAGTATTCATTGATACAATGTAAATATAATTATTATTTTCCATTTTTCAATTTAAAAAAATAATAAGTTTTTTGGAAAACTTGTGATGAAAGTTTTTATGAAAGAAAGGTGTAGTTCTTCCAATTGTATCGAGGTTTAGAAAGAAAGAAGATAATGGAAAGGTTAAGAAGTCACAAATACTCCCCAATGTAATTTAGATGATTCTGAAGCTGATCTTAAATGTATTAAAAGTCATGAGGAAGCCATGATACAAGAAAATTTTTGTGGAATAATAAAGTTATTGAAGCCAAATATTTCCAATCTAAGACCATCGATATGAGATTAGTAAACACGGAATTTTTTGAAGACAGTGATGGTTCCGATTTTTTTTAGGGTTATTCTTATAGATTTATATTTATTTACTTTGAAATATGACTGGGAAATTAGATTGAGTGTTATTACAAAGTCTTAAAGTATTCCTTATCTACTGTTGGGTAAGAAAGTGAATAAAAAACTTACTTGTTAATGTTTTCAAGGTAGCAAATTTAAGTGTTTCTTAACTTGTTAAATAAACTTTATATTAAATATTTTTTTCTAGAAAGGTCACACACAATTTTGTATTGAACATAGTGCTATATGAGTATAAGGGAATACACTACTCATTGTATTTCACACAAAATAATTGTTTTCTAGTGGATTTTGTGGTATTGGACAATTTCCCCACCATACCAAGGATGTATTTACTCTTGTTGAGTAGTGAACATTATAAATTATTGTGTTCATGTGGATGTGAGATTAGTTTTTTTTAGAGAGGTAATAACTATTTAATAGTAGATTAATGTTTTTTGAAAAGGAAGGAAACTTAAAAGTAAACTTTATAACTAATTCACCCCCTCCCCCTATCGGTGATACATTGATCTTATTAGGAATTTTCAATTGGTATCATAGCTAAAGGTTCCTTCATTTACTCTTTGCTGAATTTTTGAAGAATAAGTTGTGATGGAGATTCTCAATTGTGTGAACTATAAGGGGATTCAATTATTTTATGGTAATATCTATCATATATGGATTAATATAATGTTACCTTATCTTTTGTCTATTTGGTATGATTTTCTTGAAGCTATAATAGATATATTTAAACCTATTGAAGATAAAATCCCTCTTACATCTATTGATAAGAACAATCTTGGGAATGATGGAAGATCCAAGAATTATTTAATAACATCACTTTATGAAAGTTATTTTTTGAGATTGAAGGTTATTTCCACTACCAAAGGTATCTGCGATATGCTGAAAATCATTTCTGAAGGAAATAAAAAAAGTAAAGAAGGTAAAGTTTCAAATATAGAGGTTGAAGTATGAAGATATCTAGATTATTTAGTATGAATATACTAGTGACTTCGTTACCATCATAAATTAAATTTTCATCACTATCAGATGTCTTGGTGAAAATTTAGGAGACTCTATTATAGTTGAAAAGATCTTGATAATTCTTATAGAAAAGTTTCATGATAATGTTTCCTAGTTGGAAGATAGAGATCCATAAACATTAACTCGGGATGATTTTCATAGCACTCTCATTTCTTATTAAATGAGAAGGAAAAAATTTATTAAAGGGAAAAAGGCAAAATTTTAATGAGAAATTTCATTCAAGGCTGGTATGAAATAAAATTCAAAGAATATTTTTGTTTAAGAGGAAGCTGATGATTCCGATTCAAAAAATGAAATATTTAAAAATCTTGATGAATTTTATCCTTTTTTCCTAAAAATTTGAAAAGAGGTAAAAGTAAATACAAAGGGAAAATTCCCTTGAAATGTTTTGAATGTGGATCCATTTGGAACATTGTAGAAAATTTTCCTTAAAGAGATAAAGAATAATATAGAGTGGAAGATGATATAATAATGAGAATATCATGGAATAAATATGGTGAAAAGGGTAATTATTATTCCAAAGGAAATGATCAAAAATTCTCCAAAACCAAAAGTATAAGTTTCTTCTCTAAAGATAATTAAGAAGAAGAAAATGAAGATGAATCTGAAAATTTAATTTGTGAAGGATGAGAATACTTTTATTGAAGTTGTTTACAGTGATGATTTTGGAAGCATAAGTTCTAAATAATAAGAAACTCAATTATAATTTCATCTGAAAGAATAATTGAAAGCATGTCTAAGAATGATTGGGAGGTTTGAGGAAGAAATCAGGAAGTTAAAAAGTGAATAATCTTCAAGAAATAATCAATAAGGATTTATTAATGAAAAATTAAAGTTTCATTAAGAAATTTTTGATTTGAAGATATATCTTTAAAAATAAAAGAATTGTAATGAACATTTATAAGTAAAGATGAAGGAAAAATAAGATGATTTGGAACTTATCCAAAAAAAACTTTCTAAATATGAATAGAGCGTTTAAATTTTCAATTATTCTATCTTTAATGTTTTTGAAGTATATGGAAAGTGTAAACCTAGGAAATATCAAAAATTAACTTTAAAGGTTGAGAAGAAAGTTAAAATTGTTTCTGATAAAAAGAAATTTGGGAAAGTTATGTATGTGGTCAAGACCAAAAAAGTGGAGATGTCAAAAGATTCTAAAAATTAAATATCTGAAAAATTTTATATTAAATCTGATTATGATAAGGTTTAAAAGAAAATTGTGATGAAGAAGAAGACTCAAGTTGATAACAGAAATTTTGGGGGCCAAAAAAGTGCTGATAAGAAGGTGGTTGATAAAAATGATCATAAATCCAGTTATTATGAAAGTTTCAGGGGTAAATATTATTTCTATGGATTGGAATTGTGGTGGATTTGTTCACAGAAAAAATTTGTGTTTTTTTAATCAATAACGTTACCACTATTTCAAAAATTATAGAAGGAAAAGTTTGAGGAGGAGTCAATCTTCTCAAAGGAAGAAGTCTGGGAAGGTTGTTTCTAAGAAACCTGAGAAAGTTGTTATTAAATCTAAAAATATATCATAACTTTGGAAACTATTTGTGAAGTATGTGAACAACCTATACACCTTGAAAAAGGATTTATTTTTTTTACCTAAATATAAAAAGTTTGTTAAAAATTCTTAGAAGCTAGAAGTTAGGAAAGATAAAGGGAAAGAAAAATCTATTGTTGTATAAACTACTCTCAAATATGCAAAAGGAGAAAACGTAGATTTTTTATAGTGGATGTTCTACTCATATAATGGGAGATTTTAAATTTTTTATGAATTTGAAATATTTAAAAGAAGAAATAGTGACATTTGAAATTGATGAATCTCTCGAAATCAAAGGTGTTAGATCAACCATCATTGGGGAAGAAAAGTTAAAATATAAGAAATAATTTTTTGTTGATGGGATGAAACAAAAATTTCTAATTTTTTCAAAACTTTTTGGTGAAGTTAAAAAAGTTCATTTTAGAAAATATTGTTTTGTTTAGAAAAGTTATGATTATGGAAATATAGTTACAAGAGGACAACATACAAAAGGAAACATTTTCCAAGTTAGTGAGTCTTGTAAGAACCTAGGTTTTCGTATGAGTTAAAGATATATTATTTTTCAGTTTAAATGATTAAATATGGCCTAATTTGAGTACCCTTTGTGATAACAAGTGTAACGAGGGTGTTTAGAGAATGTTCGGAGCCCAGACCCATGTTTTGGGGTGAAAATAGCCTGATGCATGGTTATTTCAAACCGTGAGGGGAAGGTCGCACTGTAACGACATGGATTTATATAAATGAAATTTCCTTTCTTATAATTATTTAATATATTATAAATCACATAAAATCACTTAGATAACACTACATAATTTTTAAAAATTAAGAATGAATGAAATAGGAGGTATTTCTAGCAGTTAAGAAACCTATACCAATGGAATCTTAACTAGACCTTTCGAATAGTAATGTTACCCTTATGAATAGTAAACCAACCAATAGAATAGTAACCTCAACAATAAAAGTAGAAATAAAATTTATTCATCCTATAAATGAAAATACTATATAATTATATCATAGTTTAAGTAAATAAATGATGTGAAAATGATAAATTAACTGTATATATTTTTTATAAAGCATAAATGTTTATTTATAATTTTTTAATTGATATAATGGCTTAAAAGAAAATTTATTTTCATAAAATACATTGGTAAATTAATATTTTGTTATCCTATTATTATAAGATAATTTTTTCAAAACTTATTTAATTTTTGAAAGTGTTATAAAATCAGTTATAATATTAAAATTAGTATTTATCAAATAAATGATGATGTTAATTTAAAAATAAATTTATAATATTTATAAATTAATTTTATGAATATGAATTCTATTTTTAATTATGAACATATAATTATGGTTAGGATTATTTTTTGTATTTTTCTAAAATACTTGAATTTTGTGAATAGTAAAATATGATAATTTATAATAAATGATAAATAAATGAATTATTGAGTCATAGATGATGTATAGATGATGTAAGCCCATAATCTCAAAATATTATTTATTATTTTAATATATTTATTGAACATTCTCAAACTATTTATAGTCGTGATCCAAAAAAATAAACTAATGAGTAAAATAATGAGAAATCACCCCTCTCATACTCAATAAATACCTCCCCTCACTACCTCTTCTCCTCACAACATAAAAAATCTGAACCTTGTCTAATTTCTTCTCAATCCTCTTCAAAATCCCCTAACCCAAATCTAGGATCCCTTGGCTTCATCAAAAGAACAAAACTTCTTCCCTAAGGAGGTTCTCATGGAGGATAACTTCAAGTGGTAAAAACCTCTTTTCTTTTATTTTATTTTCAAGTTCTTTTCTTTTATTATATTATCCTCAACTACCAATACCAGAGTGACATGATATCTTTAGTATATTTTATATAATTTAATTTTATTATGTATATGGAATAATCCATTATCAATTCTCTTCCATCCCCTTTTATTCTAAAAATGAAAACATTGTCCATAATGTGTTGATTTATCGCATTCAAGGATGAAGGGTTTTCAATTTCCATTAAATCCATCAATTTTAGCCATAACACCATTTTTATGGTCAATATATATTATAATATATGTATTACACCCTATTTAATGTTCTGGAATCATTATATATACATTATGTTAATTAATAAAACAAAACTACTTTGTGATGACCAAAAAACCGCCAAAATAATCTAAACGAATATCACTAACGTCTTATCTAATGATTCATCCTCACCCAAAATAACCAAATCAGTTATATAACCATTTAATATTATTTATTTCCATTAATAATATATAATTTTAATTCTAGATAACTATTCCCATTTTACGTGTTCTTTCATAAACGTATACAAGTAAAATGGTCATTAAAACAAAGGAAACGAACACTCCAAAAATGATGAAATTGAATATAATAACTCATAAAAAACAATAAATGAACTTAATAAAATTATAATAAATAAAATAAATGTTTAATAGGTTCTTAATTAAATTATTAATTAATCAAATTTTATTATCCAGTATGTTAAGTACAATTGAATAAAGCTTTCGGACATAAGTTAAGGGATTCTCCATAAACCTACATTTTTCATTCGGGTTACACTTTCTCTCTATTGAACCGAATGTAATTATTAATTATGTTATGTAATCCTCCTAATTTTTTTAATGTTTCATATATATTTATCTAGTTGAATATTTCTTTCTTTAATGTGGAGTTATATTTTTTATAAGGATCCTTTCTCAATTCTTCTCGATAAACAAGCCCAGTTAAATGGAACTTCCCAATTTCATATACATATTTAATTACACTCCATAATATATATTAAGACAAAATTAATTTTCTAAAAAATAAAATTTTATCATGTAAAAATATTTTATTTCATTTATAGTTTTATGAAAATATTTTTCCAAAAGAACTCTTTTTTGTAAAATAAAAAGGTGTATTTCTCTCATGAATTCCATGATGAGTTTGTTACAGTATTTTCGTATATTTCAAAACCCTTTGTTTAATCATATGATTAATTTGGAATAATATTTTATGATAACATATACCATATTTTATTAAATTATTTATGATTATTTTGAATGGATATGTACTATCTTGAAAAAATTCTCCATATTACTTTGGATGGTTTATGATTATGTTTATTGTTTGGGGAAAGTTATTTACATTTCATGTTATAGCTTAAATATGAATATATACCTATTGATTATGTTTTTCCCATTTCATATGAGGAATTAATTGGACATATTAAGTGATGGTAGGGGCCCTCTATACCCCTCGATGCATCAGAGACAAACTAGATCGGGTTTTTACCCATTAGGTATGGCATCTTGGCTGAAGCCTTGACAGTATGTTTATGATGTATGGAATTATGAATTCCATAATTTTTATATTATTAATTTATAATCCATGTGATTATTTTACTAATATAATATCCATGGGAAAGTTTCTTTCTCATATTATTATTTATATAGATTTATTTAACCATCTTTTATTCCTACTATATTAGGCTCAAGTTTATGTTTAAAGGCGTGTTTTTTAAGTTATTCACCATGAATTATTGTTTATGATTATTTATAGCTTCTGTTTTATTTCTTACCCTTAATGAGCATCTTATATCACCCATTTCTTATGTTCTATTTTTCCTTGATGTGAAGATGTGTATTATGAATGACTTGAAGGAATAATCTAGGAGTTTATAAGTGTTTCCAATGGAATTTATTTATTGTGTTTCCTTTCAAGTTGTAATGAAAAGTATATGTATGTAATCTATATTAAAAAACTACTAAAATGATATGTCCTTTAGTATTTAAGTCTTGTATATAGGCCAATGTATTAATGTAAGGCATTGGATTCAGGCTATTATGGTTGGGGTCTTTATAGTTGGTATCTGATAAAGTTTAGTAAATACCTTGGAAAATAGATTTAGATAACATAGACTATGGAACATAACCCTAAGATATAATTTTAAGATAAGAATATAAGAACATCCTGTAATTTTGGTAATGTAGAGATTATGTGGGTATTCCTAGAAATACATACCTATATGGATAATAAAAGTGGATGTGGTTCTGGCACTGATGTGCCTTGGTGTAATAACTCTGGCAAGGTGTCTCGGGCCTGACTCTGGGTAACCTGGTACCTAAAAATTGGCCTTACTACACACCTAGTTTAAAAATCCCTAGGGATATTCTTAGGATAATTCAAATTTTCTCTAAAAACCATTATTCTATATTTTAAAGTAAATATTTCCCTAGAGAAACCATGTTTTTTAGATTAGATATACATAAGTTTTTCAATTTATGTTATGTGTTACTATTTTGAAATTATGTGTTATGATTAATAATATAATTAATTGTATTCCATTATTTAAAAATTATGTCTATTAGAAGAAATGGAAAATGTATCAATGCATGTATTCCATGTAGGTATTTCCCACCTATGCAAGATAATGAAGTTGGAGTAGGATCTTCAACTCGAGATGAGAAACTTATAACTATACTGGGACAACTATCTTAGGTTATGAATAATAACCTTACTCATATGAATCATCTTAATCCACAACACTATGTAACAGTGTTAGACCACTTTATGAGGCAATAGCCTCCATCATTCAATGAGACTAAAAACCCATTTTTAGTTGAGTAGTGGATAAGTTACTTAGAGAATATATTTCTATATCTAGGATGTAATAAAAGGTAGAATGTTTCTATAGAAATTTATCTGCTCTTGGGAGATATAGATCAATGGTGGCCATTGATTAAAAACATAGTGGAAGAAGAAATAGAAAACATGGAATATAAGTATTTTATGTAAATTTTCTTATTAAAATATTTCTTTCATGAATAGAAAACGTATTTGGAGATACATTTATTGAATATGGGGAATAAGGAATATGAGAATGTTTTTAAGTTTGAAGAAAACTATACAAGGTTATCAAGGACTACTACAGATTTAATATTCAATCCAATGAGAAATATTGATCGATTCTTTTATGAGTTAAAGCCATTCCTATGAAGAGAACTAGTCTCGCAAATTTTCTCATAATATGAAGATATAGTCTCATTTGCTATCAAGATATAAAAATAATTCTCTATGTATTATGACATTAATGGAAATCAATATAATAAGAGGGCGTCTTAATGCTATAGAAATGGAAATCATGAAAAGGGGAAGAAGAGAAGAGTTGAATTTCCATCCTGTGATAATTTTGGGAAGAAACATTGTAGTACTTTCTTGAAGAGAAAGGGTGTTTTCTACATGTTTTCAGAAAATGACCACCAAGACCATGATTTCAAGGGAAATAAAGAAGCTACCAATGTTCAATTATATAACTTCTAAGAGATAGTACATTATGAAAATGATTATCCTAATCTTCAAGTAAAATTTCCCCAGAAGAGACAAAGGGAGATATTCCAATATTATACAATCACAACTTTTAAGGTTCAAGTTCTTAAGGATGTGGTTGATGGTAATTTAATTGTTTCCTCAAACATAGTCAATGCTTTATTTGATTTTAGAACATCGCATTCTTTTATATCCTCCCAATTCTCCAAGAAAATTATACATTTCCATTTTGATCTAATAATGGATTTTTTAGTCCAGACTCATAAGGGAATTATCATAGTAACAAATATGGGTTGGTTATTCCCCATTAAGACACATATACTAGTGGTAAAATAGCCTTTAACGTTGGGTTTTTAATGTCAGATTTATTAAAACTGACATTAAAAATATTTTTTCATTGGTTTTATATAAAACTGGTGCAAAATAATTTCTATGGGGAAGGTTTCCACGTCAGTTTAGAAATACACCAACATTGAAAAAAATTCTTTTATGGTAAGTTTTAAATAAAATTGCAGTAAAACCCCAATTTTTGAAGCGCTAAATAAAATTTTAAACTTTTTAACAATGGAGTTTAAAATTTTTATATCCCATCTACTTTTATTATATCACCTCTAAACATTTTTCAAACCCATTATATATCTTTATATACTCTCTATTTAAATATATTTGTTCTATTTCTATTCAATTAACATAAAAGCTTCATCAATTCATCATTCTTTGATTTTAGTATGGTATTTTTTTCATCATCCCATTTCATTATTATTGTGTCTATTCATTGTTAAACTATTTTATGAGTTATTTTTTATGATTATGTAGAGTTCTTCCAACCAATTTAGGTAGATAAATATTCATTGTAAGATTCACCAACCAATGTATGAAATTTCTGATCAGCCGCCTTTGTGGATTCCACATGTGTTCTTCCCAAAGAAGAAGAGGTATATGGACAAAAAAATCAATTCTAAGGATTCTGTAACATGAAATTAAATTAAATTTATTCTTTGTGGTTATTTTTTTATTTTTTTTGTCTTCTGTAATTTCTAGTCCATATTTATTTTGTTTTTTTTCAAATAATGTAGGTTGCATCGAAATTTTATGAAAACAAAAACTACACATTCCACATCGGTTGTCCAAATAATCGATGTAGAATGAATTTTAGATGTTGTTTTTTCAATATAATTGATGTTGAAAGTTTGATGTTTTCATTTTCAATGTTGGTTATCCTGAAAACCCGATCACTAATGTTTAATTTTTTTACATTTTGATGTCAGGCATAAAAAAACCGACCGACGCTAAAAATATGAAAATTAATGTTTTTTGTGATGGTTAAATAAACTAATGTTAAAAATATAATTATAGCATCATGTTTATTAACATCATATAGAAAATCAGATTTAATAGTGAAAAAAACTGTTGTAAAAGGATATTTTTCTACTAGTGATAAACATGCATTAGTTGTTTACATTTAATGGTACTTATGATTGAATTTCATATAATCATCAGTATGGACTAGCTTTCAATATATGACACAAAAATCTATTTCATGAATGAAATTATGACTGGTGAGGAAGATGTATAATCCCTTGTCCTTAGAGAAGAAACCTTATCATCTGATTTATATCTGGATCCACCTTAAGTAGATCTTTTAAATGAAATTTTTGGGGTAGAATAGAAAAAAATCATCTATAGATGAGGAATGAAATCCTCAAATTGAAGATGTTCCTATTGTCTAAGAATATATTAATTTATTTCCAAAGGATTTACTAATGTATCCTCCAGAGTGGGAAGCTATGTTCTATATTGATTTAATTCCAGGTGAAACACCTATATCAAAGACTTCATATAGAATATCCACTATATAATTAGTTTAATGGAAGAAAAAATTAGAGGAATTGATCCATTAGGGATTTATTCACCCTAAGGATTCTATATGTGGATCCCCTATTCTATTTTTAAAGAAGAAATATGGAACAATGAGGATGTCCATTAACTATAGAGAAATCAATTCTATTAAAATAAAGAACAGGTATCCCATGCCTTTCATTGATGGTTTATTTGATCAACTATACAAAGAGAAATATTTTTCAAAGATTAAACTTTTATCTGGATATCATTAGCTATGTGTAAGGAAGGAAGATATTCCAAAGACAACATTTTAAACCAGGTATGGACATTATAAATTTACAGTAATTCTATTTGGACTAACTAATGCATCCTCTATTTTTATGAATCTAATGAACATAGTGTTCAAGAAACATATTGAAGAATTTTTTGTGTTATTTATAGATTATATCTTGATATATTCAAAAAGATATGAGGACCATGAGAACCACATTTGGGTTTTTATAGAGACTCGTAATTTTAGCAAGTGTGAATTATAGATTCAAATAGTTTCTTTCGTTGGCAATATTCTCTCTAAGGATGGAATCTCAGTTGATCCTACAAATAAAAAGATCGTTCAAGAATGGAATATACTAATAGACATAACTGAGGTATGTAGTATCATTGGTTTAGCAGGTTACTATCATTGTTTCATTCAAAAAAATTCCTAATTAACTAACTCACTAACCAATATTACTCATAAAGGTGTTAAGTTTTTATAGACAAAATAATATAAAAAATGATTTGATGAATTTAATAGAATATTATTGAATTATCTGATCTTGACTCTACCATCAGGAATGGTCAATTTTTGGTTTATAGTGATGCACCAAAAATGGATTAGGTTGTACCTTTATGTAGAATAATAGAGTTATTTACTATGCATTAGGGAAATTAGAAATTCATGAACAGAACTATCCAACTAATGATCTTGAGTTAATAGCCGTAATATTTCCTATGAAGCTATGGAGACATTATATATATAGAGAAATATGTGAGTGATATATAGATCACAATAGCTTGATATATATCTTCTCACAAAAAGTACTCAACATGATTCATAGTAGATTGATCGAGATACTCAAGAATTGTGATTATTCAATACACTACCACCCAGGGAAGAAAAATAAGGTAATAGATGTATTTAGGAGGAACAACCATGGAGTTATGAAAAAAAAATGAGGATTGACAGGTTCCTATGTATATAGATCTAGAAAATATGGATATGGAAATTATCAAGGAAGGTGAAACATCATTACTTTTTCAATTAGTTCCGCAACCATATTAATTAGAAAGGATTAAAAGTTCTTAGTATGATTATGATAATATTTAAAATAAAATTAATTCCATAAATGATGGGAAGTTGGCAGACATCATGTATGAAGATAGAATTGTGAAATTTTGGAGGATTATATGTGTTCCCTCTATACCTGATCTAAAAGGGAGTTATTTGATGATGGTCATAGATTTAATTTCTCTATACACCCTTGTAGCACAAATATTTTTAGTTATTTGAAGGAAATTTCTAGTGGGATAATTTGAAGTGGGAAATTAATAATTATGTGTCAATATGTTTAGTCTATCAATATGTGAAATCTGAAAGACAACATCCTAGAGGATTCATGAAACCTCTTCCTATTCTTACATGGAAATGGGAATAAATCACCATGGATTTTGTCACTAGACTACCAAAAACTCCAAGAAAGAATGATGCAATATGGGTAATGGTTGATCAACTTAGAAAATCTCAACATTTCATCACTATAAGAGAGGATTTTACACCGAAGAGCCTTATAAGACTCTATGTTAATGAAGTTGTAAGACTTCATAGAGAACCTATTTCAATTATTTCTGATCGTGATCCATGATTTACATCAAAATTATAGAAAATTATTTAGAAATATTTGGATACCAAGCTTTATTTGAGTACTTATTATCACCATCAAACTAATGGGTAGTTTGAAAGGACCATTGAAACATTATATGACTTGTTGAGATAATTTTCACTTGACATTAAAGGTATATGGGATTACTATTTACCTTTGGTATATTTTTTTTACAACAATAGTTTCCATTCAATTATTCAAATGGAACCATATGAAGTAGTGTATGGAAAGATATGTTTTACACCAACTTGTTGGGATAAAGTTGGTGAAATATAAATTATAGTCCTAGATCTTGTGGTGGAAGCATTAGTGAAGGTAAATACTATTCAAACACATATCAAAGTAGCTCAAATTGGGAAAATGGCTATAACGATAATCAAAGAAAGGATTTTCAATTTCAAGTGGGTGATCGTGTTTTCTTCAAAGTATCTCCATGAATGGGTGTTATAATATTTGGAAAGAAAGAGAAACTATTCTGTAGGTACATTGGTTCTTTTAAAATTCTGGAGATAATTGGAGCTATGAATTATCATTTTGAAATGCCACATGGCCTTTCCAATGTTCATGATGTGTTCCACATCTCTTCGTTAACGAAGTAAATGCCTGGACCAATAAATGTTCTCACATATGAAGTAATATAATTGGAACCTGATTTATCATAATATGAAGATCCTATCCAGATTCTAGACACTAAATAATTGGTGTTGAGGAATTAGATGACTCGGCTGGTAAAGGTACTTTGGAAAAATCATAAAGATGAAGAGGCGATGTGGGAACCAGAGGAAATTATGATGAACTATCCAAAGATTTTTATAAGGTGACATTCAAGGAATTTTGAGGATGACATTTTAATAGGAGGGAATAAAGTAATGATCCATAATTATGTCAATGAAATTTTCCTTCTTATAATTATTTTATATATTATAAATCACATAAAATCTTTTGCACCTCAACCCCAAATACCCTAAATCTAGTGTCTTCTATCAATTACATTGGCATGATTACAAGGAATTAAATCCTGAAGGACCGATAATTCAGTAGTCTTGGTAAACCAGATACATAAATGAGTCTTGTATTATAAATTAATTTACTAATTACAACATGATTTTTTATTAAAATAAATAACTTTAAGGATAACTCTAATCCAACTAGTAAATCCTTACATATCTTTGGTGGTATGATTCTTGTATTCCTAGGTAAAGAAACATATTAAGGGGGATATTGAATGACAAATAAGGGGAAAATATAGTGGCAGAAATAATGAATCAATGAAAGTAATATTTATGGATTGGTAAAAAAGTGAACACACATACCATGTAATCAACAAAGTGAGAAGGAACTAAATAAACAATATAGAAAGGTAATAACTGGAAATACATTCCATTAAAATAACTAGATAAGGAAAAATAAATATAGAAATGTAAGAAACTTGAACACATTCCATTTAATCAATGAACTGAAATTAAATTTATCCACATATATGTCGATGCAAAATCTCATGGATGAATAATAACTAAAACTATATGAGGGAAATTTATTAATTATTGGATGTTATATTACCTAGGTACATGGAACCATTACAATTAATATATAGTTTACCTATTCCAATTTATGAAAAAAATTCATCCCATGAGACTACTAATACATCTAGGGTCTTGCATTAACCTGTCCCCAAACCATAGGACATGCCTTAAATGGTCCCTAACCCATGTATTTTATGTCCATATCATTCCTTATATATTGAATAAACAATGTTCCTTATAAAATATATGTAATGAATAATGTATACATATTTTTCAATATTTCCCCAAATAATCAAATAATTATCAATGATGACACCATATACATAATGGTATACTGTTTAGTCAATAGTAATATCTATGATAAATGAAATGGATAATTTAGGGGAAATTAAATGTTCAATGATCATAAGAGATGGAATATTTCAAGGGGACTGAAAAATGAATCAAGGTAATTAATGTGAATAATATCCTTGGAAAAATAAATAGTAATGAATCTAGAGGCAGAATAAGGATGGTATCAATACAAGAAATCCCAAGTAGAGTAAAAAAAGGTTGTTGTTGATGATTAATAGAAATACTATAAAAATATCTCTAAAAAACTGTTGAGGAAAATAACCTTCCCTATTGAAAAAAACATTTTCCTTGAAATTAACTTTTGAAAACATTTCCTTTAAAAAGTGATATTTTAAACAGACAAAACAATCTTCAAATTAATGATGGTGAGTAAATCCATACTTATCGTATGAGGTAAAATAACATTCCTTTTGCACAGTAAAAAGATTTTAAAATGTCTTGTTGGGAAAAAGATATGAATAATCTTTTGAAAACAGAAGTAAAATACAAAAAAGAGTAAAAAAAATTTTACCAATTTATTTCTAAAAGATTTCAATAAAACATGGTTTTTATACAAAAATAGGTTCTTCAACTAACGATGGAAATATAGTCAGGATTTATTAAAAAAATTATAAAACACTTTGAGTAAAAAAGAGTGTAAAATGATAATAGTAATCTAAAATGGTCATTAAGAACTAGAGGAGATCAGAATGAAAAGTTTTATTGAAAAACTATGCAATAATTTCTTCAAAAGGAAATTCTTGTACTAACAATCTCAAATAAAATGAGATTGTGAAATAAACCCTTGAAAAGTATATAACTATAACACCACAAAAATTTTAAGGTATGTTTCTCTTAAATAATTTATAATCATTAGATAACCTATATTCCATAAATCACTAATTCTCTATGAAATAAAAATTGGTTATACGAGAATTTCATAACCTATCCATTAAACATAAATTTTCCACATCTGTGTTTTGAATTTCAAAAAATAGTCATCTGCATTTGTGATCAGTAAGTTATTTGGAGTTTGATATAACCAGCTTGTTTTTTATGAATAGTAACATAATGTTATGAATATTAATATGAATAGTAATATGACCCTTATGCATGGTAAATCATATTATTATTTTATTTTTTTAAGGTTATAAGGTAATGAGATGTTGATTAATTTTTCAAGGTATTAAAAATGAGTTATAGATTTAAAATTGTTATTTTTGAAAAAAAATGAGATTTTATTTAAAAATTAAATTAATAATATTTAGAAAAATATTTTCAAAAAAAAATATTTTATTTTTGAATTATACACTTTGAAATGTTTATGGTAAATTTTTCGTATTTTTCTAAAATACATGATTTTTTTTTGTGAATAGTAATGATACAGTTTTGAGTTTTCATTATGTTTAATGACATTAAAATGATGTAATAATTAATATAAAATTATGGTATATTTGTGTAAATTAAAATATGACATTAGGTGTACCATGTGGATAATTCCATGGGCAAATACCATGGGCAACCCCATGGTGTTTTAAAAACCACTAATGAGGTGTCCTTTGAAATTAATAAAAAACTCACTCTCCTTAACTATAAATACCAACTCATCCCTTCATTTTCATTCATTACAAACTCTTTATCCTCTAAGTTCTGGTATTTTTACCACTCTATGAATCCTCCCAAGGTTTCATCATGCCCCAAGGTCCCAAACTTCAAGTTTTGGGAGTTACTTTACAAGGTAAGATAATCTACCACCCTTTTCTTTATTAAAGCTTTCATTTTATGTTATGCTCTTTTATTTTCAATTGGATTATGTTGGGATATGTCATTAAATATACCCCATTCTTTCCATATTATGTAATAATTATGAGAGAACCATTTTCTCCCATAAAAATGATTTATGAATTTTTATGTGATGTTGTTAGGCTCTTGAGTTTTCATGAGGGATTTCTCAACTTTTCTTTTATTTCGAGTTCATTTCTTTTCTTTTTCTTTCCTAATATCCCATAATCAAAGAGAAATGATAATTATATTACCTTACATGAAATATAAATTTATTACTCTAATGTAATATTTTATCATAATCTCTATTTTCCCCGTCCTCTTATACTAAAAATGAAAACATCATCCGAGATGTGTTTATTTATCCCATTCAAGGATGATAGGTTCTCAATTTCTTTTACTATATTCAAGACTGGTCATGAAAACATTTTTATGGTAAATCCATATCATAATATATTTATTTAATCTTATTTAATGTTCTTTAATCCTTACACACTCATAATATAAAATAATAATACAAAACAAGTTCATTATGTACAAAACTGCCAAGATAATCCAAGCATTTATCATTATCTTTTATCAAACAAGTCATCCTAATGGTATGTAACCCAAAATCATTATAAGATAATTTATATATCCTTAATTTCACTAATAATATATATTAATAATTCGGGATGTCTGACCACATTTCAAACAAACTTTTATTCATGAATATAAGTAAACTGATCATGAAAAGCAAGGAAGAAAATGCTTCCAAAATAGTAAAATTGAACCTCTTAAACCCATCCTAAAGGCCATGAATGAATCTAATAAGGTTAAAATAAATCAAATAAATATAGAGGACGTTATTTAATTATTAATTAA
Source organism: Viscum album (assembly GCA_963277665.1). Taxonomy (NCBI): domain Eukaryota; kingdom Viridiplantae; phylum Streptophyta; class Magnoliopsida; order Santalales; family Viscaceae; genus Viscum; species Viscum album. The sequence continues at coordinate 1,415,151,717 of OY728141.1, read as the reverse complement.
TAAATCTAAATTTGATTATTCCATTCATTAAATCAATATAAGAACACATTCAAGCATAAGGTAAGGGTTTTCTCATCTCACTTTTAATTCCGTGAGATTTCTATTGTTCGCCAATTATTTATTATATCTTGTGTATGTTCACTGACATTTGATATATAGTATCATGATTCTCTTCATATTCATGTTATTCTATGACTCTTTTGGTGATTATTAATTTTTGGTTATAAGATTCGATTGATTACAATGTGGTAAGGGACTTTCTCTCAATTTCCATTTTCATTGAGACTTACTTGGTATTGTGCACCTAATATTTATTATGTGGTACTACCCCTTTGAGGTCATTTTTTATTTAAAATCATCATTTTTTTTAAATATCCATTTTCTTGTATCATGGATATGGTTATTTTTTTAAGTCTTATACCATATCACATACGGAGTTTATTTTGAATGTTACTTTAACTAAGGAAATATTGATGAATCGGTATCCTCTACTCAGTAAAGATATTTATATGGTATATTATTCTTCTATTAAATCTATGTATATGTTTTTTTTGGACTTTCAGTGATGGGAGGGGCCCACTATAGCCCCTCAATTCATCGACAGGTCTCATGAGACAAGTCAGTTGGTGACAAACCCTTAAAGTTTGTTTCCAAAATAGAATCATACGGGTATCTACCCATAGACTTAAACCATTTTGATGGTATAGTGGTATCATGTTCCAGATACATGACATACAATTAATAATCATATCTCTTTATTCATTTTCAGTTATTATTATCCCTGAGGTTTTCACTATGAAAAAATATATGGATGCAGTTTAATTCTCAGTTTATTTATGGTGTGCCTGTGTTTTCATTTATTCACCATGCCATATTGACTATGAAATTTTTTTATGATTCAGTTATTTTTGAGTCAAGCTTCTAATATTTTTAACCCATACTGAATGTTTGGTCTCACCCCATTCATTGGTTTACCTTCAAAAGTTTATTAGGAGGATACTATTTAATGAGTTCTCAGGGATGCTGTTTATTAGTTTTTGTTATGTATTGTATTTTGTTACCTTTCCCACTATAATATGAGTCACATGTATGTATCTAGTTTCTTAAAAACTACTAAACCCATCATTCCTTCAGTATTTCATTCCTTTTAATCTTTTAAATGTAATAAGTAATGCATCGGCTCCAAACTTCTAGGGTTGGGGTGTTACAGTTGGTATCAGTGGAAGTTTAGTAGCAAACATAGAAACTAGATTTAGAAAAATTAGATTAGGGATTAAAACCCTAATATAGTCTTTTAGAATAAACATAAAAGAACATCCTGGTATTTGGGTAAGGAATAGATTATGTGGATCTTTATAGAAAATGCATCCTTGTCTGGATACTACAATTGGATATGGTTATGGAACAGATGTACCTAGGAGTGAAAACTCCAACAAGGAGTTTTGAGCTTGACCCAGGGTATCCTGGTACATGAAAATGAGCCTTACTGCATACATGGTTTGGAACTCTTGGGGGATATTCTTAGGGTAATTCACATTTTCATCACAAATCATTATGAAGGATTTAAAAGTATATATTAAAAATGTGTATGATTATGAGATTAGTTGTACATAAATTTTCATATTATCTTAAGTGTTTTCTTGTTTGAAATTATGAATTATAACCTAATTTAGTGCATGAAATTATTTAGTGGTGGTTCTTAATGGAATAATTAGAGTCAATAATCGCTGACAAAGTAGGGATTTACTCACTAAGAAAGTCAACACAGTCAATGTTGGAGCAGATCAGGTCATGGCCATATTAGGACAACTTACTCAGGGTGTGACGAATAACCATGTTACACTTGTACATGATCATTTCATGTGACAGAAGCGCCCATATGTTGGTGGGACTACTAATTTGGTGGTAGCTGAGTAGTGGATCAAGTCCCTTGAAAATATATTTCTGGCATTAAAATGAAATGAAAATGAAAAGGTAGTAGTGGAAATATATTTACTAAAGAGTGATGTTGATCAATGGTGGTCCTTGATCTATAATACCATGGAAGAAGAAGAAATAGAATATATAGAATGGAGAACTTTTAAGGAAATATTCATTGACAATTATTTACCTCATGAACAACAAACTGAAATGAAGAGGAAATCCTTTAGCCTAAAGAAAATAGAAGAAGAGAGTGTTTAGAAGTATGAGTCTACCTTTACAAGATTATCCATGTATGATATAGATTACGTACATAATTCAAAAGAAAATATTGATCATTTCTTTGAAGGTATTAAACCATGTATTCAAAGGGCACTGGATTCTCAAACATTTTCATCATATGATGAAATTGTATTCAATTCCATCAAAATAGTGAACGAATTTTCAAGATCAAATTTTTTCAAGGGAAATAAAGATAAGAAGAGGCATTATAATAACCATGGAAAAGCTAAATCACCAATGAAGAAGAATATAATGAATAAATTTCGATTATGAGAGAATTGTGGAAAGAATCATCCCGGGAAATGTTTGAAAGGCGTCGAATTTTGATATAAGTGTGGAGAAAAGGGTCATCGATAAAGTGAATTCAATAGGAAGAGATAGGTCAATGATGTTTAATGATTCAATTATAAAGATATGGGACACTATGAAAATGATTGTATTAAGCGCCAAGGAAACATTCCTCAAAAAAGGTCACGATAGTAAGGGAAAGATTATGTGATTACAACTGCAGAGGTTAAAGTTCTTAATGATATAGTGGCAGGTACATTAATTGTTTCCTCAAACTTATACAATTATTTATTTCATTCTGGATCATCGCATTCATTTATATAGTCCCAGTTTTCCACGAAAATTAGACACGTACAATTTGATTTAATAAAGGAGTCATCAGTCAAAACTCCTAGGGGATGTATAAATGTAACAAAGATGTGTCGATCAGTCCCCCTCATGACACATAAACATACTTTAGTTTCTAACTTTATCATAATACCAGTGATTGAATTTGATATAATTATTGTTATGAATTGGCTGTCAAATTATGATGTGAAGATCTATTGTAAGAAGAATGAAATTACAATTTTTGAGAATGGTGTAGAATCTCTTATCTATAGAGAAGAAACCTCACCATCTAATTCTTATCTAGATCTACCCCCAGTAGCTCTAATGAATTAAATTCTTTGATAGGAACAGAAAACAATATCTATGGGTTAGAAATAGAAATATTCAAACTGAAGACGTACCTATTTTTCAAGAATACATTGATGTATTTCTATATGATTTACCTGGACATCCTCCAAAGCGAGAAGTTGAGTTCTCTATTGATTTAATACCTAGTTTAAGACCTATATCAAAGACTCCCTATAGAATTGAAACTATGGAATTAGTGGAGCTAAAGAAACAACTAGAGTAATTGAGTGACAATAGATTTATTCGACCTAGTGTTTCTCCATAGGGATCCCCTTTCCTCTTTGTTAAGAAGAAAGATGGATCCATGAGGCTATGCATTGATTACAGGAAAATCAATGCTATTACAATAAAGAACAAGTATCATCTTCCATGGATTTATGATTTATTTGATAAACTTCATAGAGCCCAATATTTTTTGAAGATTGACCTTCGATCTGAATATCATAAGTTGTGTGTGAGGAAGGAATATATTCCAAAGACAACATTTCAAACTAGGTATGGGAATTATGAGTTTACAATAATGACTTTTGGACTAACTAATACACCCTCTTTTTTCATGGATATAATGAATAGTGTTTTTAAGGAATATATTGATGAATTATTTATGGTATTTATCAATGATATCCTGGTATACTCCAAAAGATATAAAGACCATGAGAATCACTTGCGGATTATTCTGAAAACACTTAGAATAAATGAATTATATATGTAGTTTAGAAAGCGTAAATTTTGGCTTCATTCAGTTTCTTTTATTGGACATATTGTCTCTAAGGATTTAATCTTAGTTAATCATGAAAATACCAAGGTAATCCAAGAATGTCTCATGCCAACAAACATAACTAACGTACATAGTTTTATTGGCTTAGCAGGTTACTATCAGTGTTTTGTTCAGATTTTTTCCTGACTGGATAACCCGCTAACCAAGCTCACACATAAAAGGGTTATGTCGGTATGGATGATAGAATGTACATAATTATTTGAATAATTGAAAATAAGATTGGTCAATGATCCAATTTTGAGTCTTCCATATGGAAATGATGGATATGTTATATAAATTGATGCATCAAAGAATGGACTAGGTTTCATTCTTATACAAAATGATAAAGTTATTGCTTATGCATCAAGGCAGTTGAAGACTCATGATAAAAATTATCCTACTCATGGTATTGTGTTAGTAGCTCTAATCTTTTCTCTGAAAATATAGATACATTATATCTATGGTGAAATATGTGAGATATATACGTATCACAAGAGTTTGAAATACATTTTTACACTAAATGAACTCAACAAGAGGGAAATTAGATGGCTCGAGTAACTCAAAGACTATGATTATTCAATACACTACCACCCAAGAAAGGAAAATACGGTGGAAGATGCATTAAGAAGGAAAGATCATGGACTTCTGACCCAAATGAGTATTGAGAGAGATCCTATATGCATGTATCTACTAAATATGATATGGGAATTATTATGGAAGTGGAACATCATTCCTCTTTAAAATGATTGATAAACCATATTTACTAGAGAAGATACAAATCTCTCTATCTGATGATGAGAATCTACAAAATAAAATTAAAGTTGTTAAGAATGGAAGATTGGAAGACTTTTTGTATATGGATGGAGTTCTGAACTTTGGTAAGAGGTTATACGTTCCATCAGTACCTGAGATAAAAAGGGAACTATTAGATGATTCTCATAGCTCACATTTCTCTATACATCCTAGTAGCACTGAGATTTATAGATATCTAAAGAAACATTTTTTGTGGGATAACATGAAGCGATAAATTGCTGACTATGTGTCAAGGTGTCTAGTTTCTCAACAAGTGAAGGCTAAGAGACAACATCCTATATGGATCATATAACCTCTACCTATTCCTATATGGAAGTGGGATGTCATTACGATGGATTTTTTCACAGGACTATCGAGGAAACCTAAAAGGAATGATGCCATATGGGTAATTGTTGATCATCTCACAAAATCAGTACATTTACTTACTATAATATAGAATTTTCCACTTGATAGCCTTTAAATACTTTATATTAATGAAGTTATAAGACTTCATAGTGCACCTTTATCAATTGTGTCTGGTCGAGATCCCCAGTTTACATCAAAATTCTGGAAAATTCTCGAGAAGTCTTTGGATACTGAGCTTCATATGAGTATGACTTATCACCCCCCCCCAACTGATGGATATTCTGAAAGGACTATTAAAACAATAGAAAACATGTTGAGATCATTCTTTATTTACTTTCAAGGTATGTGGGATCAATACTTTCCTTTAGTGGAATTTTACTACAAAAATAGTTTCTATCGTAGCATTCAAATGGTGCCATATGAAGCATTATATAGTAAGAGGTGTCAAACTCCAACTTGTTGGGATGAAGTTGGCGAGAGGAAACTTATAAGACCATAACATATCAAAGAGACAACTGCAAAGCTAAGGAAAATTCAGGCCCATATTAAAGCATCCCAAAGTAGTAAAATGAGTTATGTTGACAATCAGAGAAAGGATTTTTAATCTAAAGTAGGACATGTATTTATAAAAGTATCTTCATGGAAGGGTGTATTAAGGTTTGGTAAGAAAGGGAAATTAAGCTCCAAGTACATCAGACCATTTGAGATTCTAGAAAGGATCAGAGTTGTAGCTTACCGTTTAGAAATGCCACAAAGTCTCCCCAAAGTTTATAATGTGTTCCATGTGTATTTTTTAAAGAAATTCATGTCAGACCTAATGCATGTACTCACCTATGAATAAATAGTGTTGGAACCTTATTTTTCATACTGTGAACAGCCTATCGAGATTCTTGACACAAGGGAGAAGGTATTGATAAATCAGACAACTTGTTTAATAAAGGTTCTTTAGAGAAACCATAAAATAGAGGAAGCAATGTGGTAACCTGGGGATGTTATAAAGAATAACCACCCACATCCTTTTAGGGAGTAATATACCAGAAAAATTTTGAGTATGAAATTTTTGAAGGAGGGAAGAATATAACACCCCAAACATTTTAAGGTATGTTTCTCTTAAATACTTTTTATTCATTAGATATCATATATTGCATGAAGCACTAAGTCTCTATGAAAAACACATGGTTATAGTAGAACTTCATAACATATCCATTAAACTTAAATTTACCACATATGTGTTTTTAATTTTAAAAAATAGTCATTTACGGTTGTGATTAGTAAGTTATTTGGAGTCTGGTAGAACCAACATGTTTTTTGATGAATAGTAACATACCCTTATGAATAGTAATATGAAACTTATGGATATAAAATCATGTTATTGTTTTATTTTCTTAAAGATATAATGTAATGAGATGTTTATTAATTTTTCAAGGTATTAAAAATGAGTTATATATTTAAAATTTTTATTTTTGAATAAATTGTGATTTTATTTAAAAATTAAATAATAATATTTAGAAATTATTTTATAAAAATGGATTTCATTTTTGAATTCTACGCGTTGAAAAATATGACATGAGGGGTCCCAAGTAGCTAATACCATGGGAAAATACAATGGGCAAGCTCATGGTTTTGCAAAAAACAACTATTGAGGTGTCCATTGAAATTACTAAAAAACTCCCTCTCATTTACTATAAATACCCACTCATCCCTTAATTTTCATTCATTAAAAACTCATTATCCTAGATTATCTGGTATTTTTACTTCCCTTGGAGTCCTAAAAAGCTGTCCTCAATCCCAAAGGTCCCAACCTTCACATTTTGGGAGTTACTCTATAAGGTAAGGGGATCTACCACCGTTTTCTTCTTTAAAGCTTTCATTTTATGTTATTATATTTTATTTTCAATTGGATTATGTTGGGATATGTCATTCCATATAACCATTTATGTACATATTATTTAAGAAATATTATAGACCCATTTTCTCTCATCAAAATATTTTATGATTTTTTAAGTGACATTGTTAGGCTACCGAATTTTCGTGAGGGATTTCTCAACTTTTCTTTTATTTCGAGTTCCTTTATTTTTTTTCTTTTTTCATCTCCCCTAAAAAGTGATATTATAATTACAATACATTAAATTAACTTGAATTTTATTATTCTAATGGAATATTTTATCATCATATCTTTTCCCACCTCCTCTTATACTAAAAATGAAAACACCATCTGAGATGTGTTAATTTATCACATTCAAGGATGACAGGTTCTCAATTTCTATTACTATCTTAATAACTGATCATGAAACCTTTTTAATGGTTGAACCAGATCAGAATATATTTATTTCATCTTATGTAATGTTTTTTAATCCTTGCACACTCATAATATAAAATAATAATACAAAACAAGTTCATTATGCACAAAACTGCCAAGTTAATTTAAGAGTATAACATTGTCTTTTATCAAACAAGTCATTCTCATGGTATGTAACCCAAAATAATTATAAGATAATTTATATATATGTAATTTCACTAATAATATATATTAAAAATTCAGAATGTTTTACCACATTTTAAACTAACTTCCATTCATGAATAAAAGTAAACCGATCTTAAAAACCAAGGAAGAAAATGCTTCCAAAACAATAAAATTGAACCTCTTAAACCCATAAAAAATCCATGAATGAATATGATAAGGTTAAGGATAATTTTAAATGAGGTTTTTGAATTATTAATTAATAAATATAAATTTGATTGTTCATGTCATTAATATCAATATAAGAACATATTCGAGTATAAGGTAAGGGCTTTCTCATCTCACTTTTAATTCTGTGAGATTTCTATTATTCGCCACTTATTTCTTGTATGTGGTGTATCTGTACTTCCATTTCATATATAATATCTTGATTATATTCATATTCATGGTATTCTATGACTAATTTTGTGATTATTAATTTTTTTCATGAGATTTGATTGATTACAATGTGGTAAGGGACTTTATCACAATTTTCATTTTTATTTAGACTTACATGGTATTATGCACCTAATCTTCATTATGTGGTGTTTATAATGCCCCTTGGAGATCCATTTTCATTTTAAATTATTAGTCAGTTAAATATCCATTTTCTTGTATCATGAATATGGATATTTCCTTAAGTCGTATAACATTTCACATACAGTGTTTATTTTGAATGCTACTTTAACTATGGAAATATTGATGAATATGTATCTTAACTCAATAAATATATTTAAAAGATTTATTATTATTATATTAAATGTTTTTATAAATAATTGTTTTGGACTTTCAGTGATGGGAGGGGCCCGCTATAGCCCCTCGATGCATCGGCAGGTCTCATGAGACAAGTCAGTTGGCAATAAACCCTTCGAGTTTGTTTCCAAAATAGAATCAAATGGGTCTCTACCCACAGACTCAAACTGTTTCGATGGTATAGTGGTATCATGTTATATATAAATGAAATATTATTAATAACCATATCTCTTTATTCATTTTCAATTATTACTATCCATGAGGTTTTCACTATGAAAAAATCGACGGATGTAGTTTCATTCTCAGTTTATTAATGGCGTGTGTTTTTCATTTATTCAAAATTCCATATTGACTATGCCAATTTGTTTATGATTTAGTTTTTTTTGATTCATTATTCTTCTATTTTTAACCCTTACTTAGCATTTGATATCATCCCTTTAATTTGTTTATCTTCAAAAGGTTATGAGGAGGAGACCATTTATTGAGTTTTTGTGGATGCGGTTTATTAGTTTTTATTATGTATTGTATTTTTTACCTTTACCAATGTAATATGAGTTACATGTATGTATCTAGTTTCATAAATACTACTAAACTGATCTTTCCTTTAGTATTTCATTTCTTTTAATCATTCCAATGTAATAATTAATGCATCAGCTCCGGGATTCTGGGGTTGGGGTGTTATAATAAATTTGAATTAAAAACAATCAATGAGTATGTTATGTGTATCAAATGTAAATACACATAAATTAACTATAAATATAAAAATAGATATAAAAATTTTATCTCAGACATAATCTTATATTATTAATGAAAATGACGAAGTAATATAGCTCAATGAAAAGAAATTGAGTTATGAAATTTTTTTCAACTTGGTAACTTTTAACTCAAATCCCATTAAAATAAATACGTCAAATTGAAACTAAAAACACCATGAATAAAGATTTATTCATGATATCACATGTCAATGTGGTAGTACATACACCATATAGAATAAATTAGGTGCACAATAATTAACTATTCCTCACATAATGAAAATGAGACAAGAGTCCTTTACATTGCATCTGACTTGTCTCGTGTGTCTTTATATTCCTGAATAAAAAATTTATGTTAATTATTTACTTGATTGGGAACATTTTTCATGATTATCATATCTTTTATCTAAATTATTAACATGTTTTATTAAACTTCTAAATCAATTAATTTTTCGTATATTTTTTTGACGAATGTCATTTTATTTGTCAAAAACAACTTTGGTGGGTCAACTATGGTCAAAGGGGTCATTATATAACATATATAGAAAAATAACCATGAAATAATTATAATATTTATACATAAATTATAATTTTAAAATCAATCATTAAATATGGTTATGAAAAGTAACCAACATTACAATCATGGAGACGGTAGGCCGTATGTACTCATGAGTAACGTTACCATTTTTCAATGATCATTTAGAAAATAAGGTAAGTAACTTCAATATTTCCAGAATTATCATTATATAATGAATAACATATTTTCTAAAAATATGTAATTATATATATTATTCTTGTGATGTAAAAGGAATCACATCATGTCAAGGAGGTGGCAGTCCACACGTCCTTGAACGATACTATCACTTTTTAAGTGTGTGGAAGGATAATAAATAAAATGACATATATTATATTTATTGAAATATAATTATGTCTTTAATATCATATATATGTCATTTATGTCATTTATTTTTTATTGAAATCATCTTATATGCATTCCATTTATAGTTTGAATGAATCACATCGCTTTGAGGGGGAGTAGTCCACTCTTCCACAAACAATGTTATCATTTTTACACAAAATGAAAAGTATAAGTATATGTGTTGTAAAATAATTAAATAATATTAAATACATGATAAATATAATATATAAATATATAAATATATTTTCCCACATGATGGACACCTTTAGAGGAGGTGATGGAAAAATTAATAGTCATTATTTTGTGAGATGGTAGTTCATCGTACACATAAACAGTATTTCTGTTACCCACTTGATGGAGGTGTGTGTAAGTGTAGGTCTAAACATTAGAATAAAAACAACCTAGTATATTTATTATAAAATATTTGATATAGAAACATGGAATAAAAAGAGTTTATGTGGGTTGATAAGGGAAATAAAATTAAAGATCTTTAAAAAAGACATTACCTCTTAATCGGGAAACTCCTTTTGGTTTACACCATCAGACTTCCCTAGCTTTATTTATGCTCAAAGGGAGGACTCAATGAGTAAGTGAGGTATTTTTGGGAGTTAATTGGTTTTATCTTGTCCAAAACTAAGTGGATCAAGATTTTTGAGGAAGTGGGAGGAAAGGAGGCCTTTTATAATGGAGGAGGAGTGACACTCTTGTAATATTTTTGAAGAATGGAACACCACCCAGGTTTTTTTATTTAATGTGGATAAATAATGGTCACAATTATATAAAATGGATTATAGGGTCTAAATATGGGTATCAAATAAATTTTTCACAACTTTATAGGTCTTTTTAGGCCTTAAGGTTATGGTTTAGATCCTTATTAAGCATAATTTTACCTCAATCGTTGTAATTAATTTTAATTACATTCAGTAATATTTTTGGTAAAAAATTAAGTTGAAATTTTTATAAATTATAAATTATGATGATTCAAAATATGGAATTCATTTTCCAAAATCCAATCACAGAATTGTCATAAATTAAATTAAATTTATTCCCATAGATGAGACGGCAATGCGAGTTTTTAAGGTAAAAACATCCAAAAATTTGCTATGTTTTTATAGTCAATTTCAATGAGAAATTTATTTAAATGAACTAAATTGGATTAATTGATAATAATATGATCTAATTAAACCTTAAAACCAATATAAAACATAATTTAAACTTAGGAATAAATTATATGAAAAATAAGTTTTGAATTAAATTTCAATGTTTTTCCTTATTCATTAAAAAATGAAACTTCACAGAAAAATACAAAAAATTCACCCTAACATAATTTTTATAGACATATTTCAAATATTAAGTTTATTTTGACATATAATCATTATAAAATAGTTTAAAATTGGATTTAAAATGGGTTCTCTATTAAAATCCAGTAAAAGTTCCTTAATAAAAATATAGGTTTTTATGTGCGATATTGAGTTTATTATTATCTTATGTATATAGAATCTATTGGTGACTATAAAAAATATTTTATTGAATATATAACATATATATGTCATTAATATCATTAAATAATTTTAATTTATTTAATTTATTTATAAAAAAATCTTTTTATGAGCATAAAAATAATAATATTTCCTTTATATTCAATTGGTTTGTATTTTCATTTATAATTAATTGGTACCCTATTAATTCATTTGTATATTTGTTTAGACCATATATTTTCATAGTTTAGTTAATAATATTAATTAAAACTATTTTAATGGTTAGTGTAAGTATTATTATATTAGATAGTAATATTTAACTAATATATTATTATTCGATAAAACTCGGTCTTGCGTGTAATGCAAGGCATTGAATAAACTCAATATTGCGTACGAAATATTCTAAATAGGTATCATGTTCATTGAAAGTGATATATTATATTTAATTTTTTTAAAATAGAAAATATATTATAATGTATTAGGTTATTATATTCCCTTATGTTCTTGGTGTTACATGTCATACACGCTATTGAATACAATATTCCTACTTTAGATTTTCGGGGCGTCACATTCCCCCCACATTAATAAAATCGAATCCTTGCAATTTAAACTTGATCTTGATAATATATTGTTTGATATTTTCTATTTTTAAATCACACATTGTGAGAAGGGTTATTAAGAAATTCTCTAGAAAATAATGAGTGGAAAATTCAAGGTTCATATACACTAACATATAACAAGGTTTCTAAGTAGGAGAACATCAGTGGAAATTAGATATATATATTTAAAGGGAAAGCATAAATATATATAGGTAGTGAATAGGGTCATAAATCACAAAAAATTGAATGATCAATATAAAGTTGAGGGCCTCAAATCCATAAATCTATGATGATTTAGTAGACCATCGATTCAACAAAAATTAAGGTATTAGGACAACACATTATTTATCATTTTCTTAATGTTGATTAATTATTTTACTACCTAAGAATACAAGGAAATATAATTTATTGATACATTTAAATTTCATGTGAATAATTTCATCTTTTGGTTGTTATTTGATCAAATTCTAATTCATCCCTTACCTCAAAAAATGTGTATCCAAAAAATAAATTTGATCCCCGAAGAACTAAAACATTCAACATATCATAAGGCCTATAAAATAGTGACAAGTCTAACTATTTTTCACTAACTATTATCCAAATTAAATACAGGTAATATATTAATATCTAAATATAAAAGTAACACTATTGGTTCATCATTAATATTTATTCATAAAATTGTTCAAATAATTACACATTAACTAGGAAATTGCATAGGACAGTGGTAGGAAATAAACCCCTCTATTGTCCTTCGGTCATGGGTTCAAGACTCATGGCCTTACCGTACATGATTGGTTTCCACCCAGTATATAGGTTTTCTTTTTCTAAAACCATATTAATATAAATTCAAAAATAATTCTAATGTACATCCTAGAAATTTAATCATTAAATAACCTCTTAACTATGGTTTCCAATATATTCTCAACACATAAATATTTCATCCATTTTTTCCTACACACATCCTTCCATGATCTACAGTTTATCCTTTAAGAGTGGGAATTGACTTGGGTGATGCCTAGGTTCCCCACTTTTATGGTTGAAACCCAAAAATAGATCCTTAGGTTTAGTTTCATTTCCTTCCATCGTGCTCTTTATTTTTCCTTAGTAATATTTTTCTTTATGTACTTATTTCCCACACATAAACCACTTACTTTTTCCATTAAGATACTTTCATGGGTGTCTCCTTCCACACTTCCCACATGTCAGAAATCAACCCTTCTTTCCATTACGGTCTCCACCAATCAATCTCATAACAAACTCTATCTTTCTCTTGAGCTTTTAAAGGTATATATTGTTAATAATATTTCAGGAAAACTGAATTGGAATAAACATGTTATCCTTAAATATATTAAACATCTAATTTGGTTTCTCCTTTTCACCACATTTTCCTTCACTCTCGATTTTAACTTGAATCCTTTAGGTTCCAGCAATTCACTAAAACTAGAAATAATAGTGTGAGCAATAATAGTCATAGTGAGAAAAGTATATGATCATTTATAAGATATCTAAATCATGAAACCTTATTTTTAAATATAAAACACCTTAGGTTTAACATTGATCATTAGTTTCCATTATCTATTTAAATTCTTCATAATGGTTTATAAAGAAAACATGGATTATCCTAAGCATATCCCCCATGAGTGTCAAACTAGGTGCACAGTAAGGCACATTTTTGTGTACCATGTTACCCTAAGTCAGGATCAAAACACCTTGTTGGAGTTGTTACTCCTAGTTATATCTATACTAGAACCACATCCACTTATAGTATCCAGATATGGATGTATTTCTAGGAATACCCACATAGTCTATACATTAATAAAATTATAGGGTATAAATCTATACTTATCATAAAATTCTACTTTAGGGTCATGGTATATAAGCTATGTTTTCCTAAATATAGTTCCCAATGTTTCTAATAAACATAATTTGATACCAACTGTAGCGCCCTGACCCTAGATAGCATGAATCTGGTGTTTGTTATGAATTACATTAGAATGATTGTAAGAAATTAAATCCTAAGTTATTGATAGTTTAGTAGTCTGGGTAAAATAGATACATAAATGAGTATTTTATTAAAAATGAATTCTATAATTAAAGCATATTTTTTTCTTTGAATAAACAACATCAAGGATAACTCTATTTTATCTTGTAAATCCCTAAATATCTTTCTTGTTATACTTATTATATTCCTAGAAAAAGAAACATAATAAGGGTGATCTCAAATGATAAGAAAAGGAAAAATATAGCGGAAGAAATAATGAATCAATGAGAGTATTATTTATGTCATGTTAAATAACTGAACACACATACCATGTAATTAACAAACTGATTAGAAAATAAATAAAAAATATGGAAAGTTTATAATTGGAAATACATTCCATTAAAATAAATAGATATGGAAAAATAAATATAGAAAAATAAGAAACTGAAAAAAATTACATTTAATCAATAAACTAAAATGAGGGAAAAAACTAATTATTTGATGACATGTTTCCTAGGTACATGGAACCATTACCATCAAGAGACAATTTTCCTATTTCAATTTTTGAAACTAACTCATCCCATGAGACTATTGATGTATCGAGGTGCTTGCATTAACCTATCCCCAGCTTGTAGGGATAGCCTTAAATGGTCCCCAACCCATATATTGATTATCCAAAGCATTCATCATATATTGAATAAATAATGTGCCTTATCAAATATTTGTATTAAATGAGGTATTCAGATTTATGAATATTTCCCCAAATAATCAAATAACTATCAAAGTAGACACCATATGTAATATTTTATATGGTTTTGGAAATATTAATATCCATGATAAATGAAATGGATAATTTAGGGGAAATTGAATGTTCAATGATCAAAGAAGATTTAATATTTCAAGGGGACTGAAAAATAAATCAAGGAAGTGAATGAGAAAACTATCCTTGGCCAAATAAATATTAAACCATCCATATGAATGATACGTATGGTATCAATACAATAAATCCCAAGTGTAGTAAAAATAAAGGTTTTTTGTAGTTGATTAATTGAAATACTATAAAAAGATCTTTTAAATGCATTCTTGAGAAAAATATCCTTTTATTTTGAAAGAAAATATTTTCTTTGAAATTCACTTTTGAAAACATTTTCTTCAAAAAGTAACCTTTTAAACAGGAAAAGGAATCCTTACCAGAATTAAGTTGAGTAAATTTTTACTTATTGTATGAGGTAATATAACATCCCTTTTTCATGGTAAAAATGTTTGAAAAATAAATTGTTGAGAAAGAAACAAGAATATTCCTTAAAAACATGGTTAAAATAAAAAAGGGGTAAAATTTTCTTTACCAAGTCATTTTCAAAAAAAAAATTAATAAAACATTGTTTTTAAAAGAAAATATGTTCTTCGACTAAAGAGAGAAATAAAATCAGGTTTTCTTAAAACAATCTAAAGTATTTTTAGTACCAATGAGTAATAAAATGGAACTAATACTTGAAAATAGTCACTAAGAAATAGATGATATCAAAATGAAATGGTTTATTGAAAAATTATCCAATAATTTCCTCAAATTAAAATTCATGTACTAAAAATCTTGAATAAAATAATATTGTGAAATAAAACCTTGGAAAGTATAAAATGTCAAAGTAAAAAATCAATCAATGAGTATATTATGTGTATAAAATTTAAATCCATATAAAGGGAGTGTAAATAAAACAATATATAGTAAAAATTTATTGCACACATAATCTTAGAATATTAATGACCATGAGAAAGTAATATAACCCAATGAAAAGAAATTGAGTTATGAAATTCTATTAAACTTTTTAAGATACCAAATTATAGTTGTGGTTAAAACCACTACTAAAGATCATCAATTTACTTAGAGGTTGTTTAAACCACCACTAAAGGTATATTTTTAAAATAATGTGCTGATTTGGCAGCCCCAGTACCAGTTCCCTAAAAAATACATGACAATTTGACATGCACATACTTTCTACATCCAAAACAATACGAGGAAACCAACATTTTCATAATAAAAAGAACTTTAAAATCCACACACTTATTCAATTTTGAAACACATAATAGATATATAGAATATGGTAGGGTAAAGAAATATGATATTATTGGATACCACTTTGTAGTCTAAATATTTCATTATAAGAGTTCTAAAAGAATAATCTCATTCCATGGAGGGAGTTACCATTCCATTTTATTTATAAATTCATAAGGGACATGTAATAATCCACCCATCTTCTGTGGTGACAAGGAAACCTTGTAATTTGAGGAATAGATTGATCAGATTGAGAGGATACTCAATTTCTTCAATACTCATAATGAATTAAAGGTTGGTTTCTTCGTGTATATGCTCGAAGGACCAGGTAGGAGATGGTGGGACTCCATCGTTAGAGCTAAGTTTCATGAGGAAATTACCTGGACTTCTTTCAAGAAAATATTCAACCAATAGTTTTACCCTGAGTAATTATTTTTGGAAATTATCAGTAGTTTCTAACCTTATAGAAGGGGAAGTCTATCATTATGGAGTGTTCCCCCAATTTTGTTGAGTTGGTGTATCTAACACTAGAGATATTCACCATGGAGTAGATAAAGACTAAATGTTTTGAGTTAGGATTGAGTCCAGATATTCAATAAATATTGACTATCATGTTTATTTAGACCTTCAAAGTGGTAGTCTAAAAATAAGGTCTAGATTAGGCAGATATATCAAGAAATACAAGTTTGGGTGGAGCTTCAGTTGGAGGGGTTGTTACCCATGGTGTATTTTTTGGCCAAAAAATAATTCATAAGGGGGATCAGTTTCATTTAGGAATTTTTTAGGGGCTTCATCATGGTAGCACAATGTTTTCTTATAACAGTGTGGAAGGTGTTTTCATACAAAGCCTAATTGTGTAGAGAATCCTAATACTTGTCATCATTGTGGATAGTTTAGTCATCTAAAGTGTTTTTGTGAATGGATATCCCATGTTAGTAAGGAAGGATCCACTTTAACCAATGGTTAAGAGGTTCATAATGATGATTCCAAGGGTAGTGTGTCTAATCTTTTGGTCAAGGTGAATTTTTATTTGGATAATACTAGATGGATTTACGTGGAAGAGTATGCGATATATGAATCTGAAGAAGGTTTAACTACTGTTAAAGGTAGAATGTTTATTTAATCTTTTAGGGTTCTAGATTTTGTTGATACATGTTCTAATCATTCCTTTATATAGTCAAAGTTAGTTGACATGTTGGAATTAATTTTAAAACTTATGTCATTCTTATTTTATCTTTCCACACCTTTGAAAAAGAGGTTTGAACTTAGTTTCAATTGTCCCACATGTCAGGTGATGATAGATGACTTCAAGGAGGTCTATGAATTTTTAGTTCTTAATGATGACATCTTTAAATTGATACTTGGAATAGACTAAATGATCAACATTAATTAAGGCCCACATAGAATTTTATCTTCATTCGGTATAGTTTTTATCTTCCAATGGGGTCACTCATGATTTTTAGTGTGAGTGGGATGCTAGATCAGGAAGGGTAGGGCTTGTTCTTCCTTGAAATTGGGTAATATCATGCTAGTTGTCAAAGATTTTTCATGATGTTAATGAACTTTTTTGGGGATGTTAACTTCTTGCTATGGTGTGTGCATACCCCAAAGTCTTTTAGGATGATTTTTCAGGTTTACCACCACAAAGGTAGGTCAAATTTAATATTGATATTCTCCCTAGTATGATTTCCATTTATATTACATCTTATAAAATGACACATAATGTGTTTGTGTATTCTGATCATAATAACCTTAAATATATTTTTTATTAGAGGGATATGAACTTGTTATAGAAAGGAAGAGTGTTGTGTCTTAATAATTTTTATCCTGACATTTCATAGACCCTTAGGAAATGGAATGTGGTTTTTGATGCATTTAGCCTAAAATTACTAACACAAGCCATGAAGGAATCATGTATGGAGTGGTATCTTGTGAGTTTGTTTGCTAAGATGATATTGGGAGTGGAAGAAATTGGTGGAATGTTGTTCTTGGATTTGATGAATTCTGAATCATCCTTTGATGAGTGGTGTAACGATCCAAACATTTTGAATATTATATTAACTTACTCTTAACGATTTAATAGAGATGTTAATGGTTAATGCAGAAAGAGGAGTCGATGGCTTCATCCAGTAGACTCAAACCTTATGAATCCCACTTATCAGAGCTTGGGAAGGAGGTGGAATCTTTGGGCTTCGCTTTGGACCAACCCCAAGCTGAACTCTAACGTGCCAAGCTTGAACGGAAATGCATGTGGGAGAAGTTCAAGTTAGTATAGATTTCTACTAGGGAAATGTTATCTGAGCCTCCCTCAGATTCTCTCACCATATCACACCTTACACTTAGGTCATATGCTGGTGTTATAAGGGGCTATGTGATGAGACCGTAGCTTCATTGTGTAATACTTTGGGATGAATAATTTGAGATTTCCTTCTTTAGTGAAATTTGTGAAATTTCAAATGTCCGGATAATTTTAGGATGTATTTTGTTGATGAATTTTGAAAAAAAAGATATTTTAAAATATTTATGTAAACCTTAAATAATTAATGATGTGTAATGATTTTCAAAAAATGGTCTTCTGCAAAAGTGTTCAGTAAGGAATTTGGATTCTAATAAAATCAACTTAATTTTTGATGAATAGTAAATTATGAATAGTGATTTTACGCTTAGGATTAGTAATGTGACCAAATGTATTAGTAATCTCACTTAATGAAAGTTTTAATATAATTTAGACACCTTGACTAAGTAATGTGATTCAATAAAATGGGTAAATAATGGTTTCATAAATTATTAGTCAAGTATTAGTTTTTTCGGGTGAATAGTGTTTTTTAATTAATAATTAAATTTAAAATAATTAGAAAATTATTTTTATAAAATTGACTTTATTTTTGAACTCAGACCATCGATATTATGTTATAGTAATTTTTGGGGTTTTTTCTGGAAAAAATGATTTCTCGGTGAATAGTGTTTTTATTTAAAAATTAAATTAAAAATATTTAGAAAATAATTTTTATAAAATGGAGTTCATATTTTTAATCATGGCATCAATATTTGGTTAAGGTGAAATTTTTGGATTTTTCTAAGAAAGATGAATTTTCAATGAATAGTAAAAATGTAGTTTTAGGGTTTCGGTATGTTTAATGACATCATAATTGTGTCATGAAGATGTCATGAGATATTTTAAGGGTTGGCCGACCAAAGGTGGTGAATTATTGTATTGGGGTCCCCATGTGGCCTAACTCCATGGAAAATACCGTGGGAGAGCCCATGGTTTTGAGAAAACCACTTGTGAGGTGTCCCTTGAAATTATTAAAGTATAACCTCACCATCCCTATAAATACCCACCCTTTCCTCCTTTAGTTTTCACTCCCAACTATCCCCCAACGAATCTCTGGTCTCATTACCTCCCAAGGAGTCATCCCAAGGTGCCCCCAAGCCCTCAAGACCCAAACCTTTGAATTTTAAGAGTTTCATTTTAAGGTAAGGGATCCGACCTCTCTCTTTCTTTTCAAGTAATCTCTTTTATGTCATTTCTTTTATGCTCCATGTTCTTATGTTTGAGTATGTTATTCTATATTCATCTTACTTCCCTTTTCATGTTAATATGATTAGATACCCCCTCTTGCTCTCATCAATTCGTTTTAATAATGTTTAAGTGGTGTCGTTAGGCTGCCGAATTTTTAAGGGATTCTTTCACCCTTCTCATTTTTCAAAGTTCTACTTTGATGTCAAGTCTTTCAAGTAACTTTTTATTTTGTTGGGGTATTATCTCTATATCTATCATACTGAACTTTTATGTTCATGTGATGAGATACCCTATTTGATCTCGTCAATTCATTTTTGTTGAAGTTTAAGTGATGTAGTTAGGCTGCAGAATTTTCATAAGAGAAATCTAATTTTTGTCTTCTTTCCATGTTTTTCATCTCAAATGTTATGTCCTTAAAATTTCATTACCATGTTCTTAAATATTTTATATTATGTTCCCCTACTATTTTATGGATCATTTATGAGTGGGTGACCCATGTCCCTTCTCTTTTCAATGTTTTCTAAAACCTCGTAACAAAGCTGTTATGCTGTAGAATTTCCGTCTCAAAATGTCTCTCTATTTTTCTAATATTCTTTTATTTTATTAATTAAATACTCAAATCTCTCTCTTCTATAGGGGTACTAACATATATACCAATTTTTTCTATTTTAAATTCTGGTATTTACATACATGAGACCCACCTTCCTTTTTTGTGGGTGTTAAAGTGACACAAAGATCATGTCATTAAAGCAGTTTTTAAAACGTTATGATTATGAAATGAAACCCATTTGTTTTATGCTATATGGGTTGTTTATGAAATTTTTTATGATGATATATTTGTCTCACATGATGATAAAGACAAATTTAAGTGTGCACCCTGATAGCGCTCCATAGCATTTGGTAAAGACTTGATCTCTAGAGATGACCATTTAGACCGATACCTTGGTGAATAACCTTGGTAATTATTATTGACACCTTGGGGATGGACCTTGGTGAAACGGAAATGATTTTCTTTGTAATATGTTATAGCCACGTCTTAACATTATGAGAAATGTTATTTTTATTATGATATGTCTCATGATTTCTTTCTCTTTCCTTAAAGTTCTTTTCATGACGTTATTGAAGTATCTCAAGTTCACATGTAAAATGTTTCTCTTGTTTACCTTACTGGGCCTTCTTCTCACCCTTTCTTTTGATGTATGTCCCCAGGTTATGAGATGCAATAATTAACCTAGGATGAACTTAAGAAGAATCCTTTCATGTGTTTGAGAAGAATGTTTTATGTTGTTTTCATGTATTATGTTCCTTGTTTCCAAGACACTAAACCATAAAGATCCTCAATTTTATGTAATGTAATGAAAGTTATGTTATAAAAAGGTGGGCTGCCACATTTGGTATCAAAGTATGTTTTAGTTATTTGTGGAAATTAGGATATAAAAACTTTAGGAAGGACCCTATATAAAAGTTTAAATATAGGAAAACTTTCTGGTATTTTGGTAAGTATTGAGTAAGTGGTTTATCAAACAAATACATCCCTGTCTGGATACGAGTAGGTAGAGGCGGCTCTGGCACAGATGTATATAGTGGTAAAACCTAAAAACACCACTTTGATCTAGACTCAAACGGGAACTGGTGCACATTAATGGGCCTTGCTGAACTCTTGGTTACGACACTCCCGGGGGATATGTTTGGTTAATCACAAGCTTTTTATGAATCATTATGAAAGAATTATAGAGAAATGTAATTGTCTAAGCATGAAGTCTTAGTTAAAAGATTCATAAATGAAATAAGTTTCTCATTGAGGTTTTATTCTATTAGAAAATGGCGGGTAATTGGAGGAACCGTGTAGATGGTTACCGAAATGCACCATGTGCTGACGGCCCTCTGATGGAAGTCGAAATGGAAATATTCATGCGAATGATGAACCAACTGACTCAAGTTATAAGTAATAACTTGAATCAAGTTGAGAGGCCAATCTCACCATGAAGGGAACAACATTCGGTTGAGTCCTTCATGCGTCAACGACCACCAACATTCAGTGGATCTACTGACCCATTGGTTGCGGAACAATGGATAAGCTCCATTGAAGAGATCTTTTCTGTAATTCATTGTTCGAAACAAGAAAAATTCACCCTTGTTGTTTACCACCTAGAGGGAGAAGCTGATCAGTGGGGGTCAATGATCAAAAACACGAAGCCACGAGGAGAGATGGAAGCTATGGAGTCGGAAGAGTTTTGGGTAATATTATTTAATAAGTATTTCCCTTGTTCCATGAGAACGAGAATGGAGAAAGAGTTTATCGAGCTGAAGCAGAAGGAGAACGAATCTTTCAGAAGCTATGAGATGAACTTCACTCGACATTCACAATATACCTCTATCTTTGTCATGGATCCAAGTGGGAAGGTTGACAGATTTTTCAGTGGACTGAGAACTCATCTGCGGAAGAATCTAGCCAACCGGGACTACGATAGCTATGAGGAGATCGTGCAGATTACAATGAAATTCGATCTAGATTTTGGTGAGACACAGTGGTCTCATAAATAAAATGACAAAAAGAGATCGTTGGAGCCCAGTCTTGGGAAGACTTTTGATCAGGGAAGAGGTGGAAAGAAAATGCAACTTACCACATGCAATAAATGTGGGAAGAAGCATCCGGGGCACTGCTTGATCGGAAGTGGCAAGTGCTACAAGTGTGGAAGAGAAGTCCATATTGCTCGAAATTGTCATAGTTAGGTGAAGCCTCAACTTCCCAACACTAACGAAAGAGGAAAGATGGTTCTGGCCCTACCCGAAGTCAAATTCTTCAAGTGTGGACAGCTTTGCCACTTTGCTAATCACTGTCCAAATCTGAGGTTAGTGGAGGGGAATCACCATCAACTTCAGCAAAGTCCAAGGGAGCAAGGTCGTGATTTTTCTATCACAACAACTGAAGTTAAAGTTCCGAACGACGTGGTAGAAGGTACTCTTGTTGTCCTCTAAAAACTAGAAAGTACTTTGTTTGATTCTGGTTCTATTCATTCCTTTATTTCCTCCACGTTTGCAAAGAATATAGAATCAATCCTTGAACTGCTTGAGGTAGAATTATCAGTCAAGACTCCAAGTGGGATTATCCATGCATCAACAGTGTTTAGATACTCTAGTGTTTACTTCAGTGAGTACAATCTTATCACAAATCTAGTAGTCATTCCCATGTTGGAATTTGATGTTATACTAGGGATGGACTGGATCTCAAAGTATAATTCTAATATCAAATGAAGAAGTAAGGAAATCTCAATAGTATTGAATAAACGACCTACAATTATCTTCCAAGGAGAGATATCCCGAACTGATCCCTATCTAGAAGCACCTCCTATAGCTTTATTTATGGAGTTAATCGGTGATGATGAAGAAGGAAAAGGGAGTATACAAATAGAAGATGTTCCGATTGTTCAGAAATACATGGATGTATTTATTGAGGAGTTACCTGGACCTCCCCTAGAAAGAGAGGTAGAGTTCTCCATTGAACTCGTACCTGGATCTCAACCGATATCAAAGTCCCTGTATAGAACGGAAAATGTGAAGCTAGAAGAGTTAAAGAAACAACTCCAAGACTTGTTGGAGAATGGGTTTATCCGACCGAGTGTGTCTCCTTAGGGAGCACCAGTTCTCTTTGTGAAGAAGAAGGATAGATCAATGCGGCTTTGCATTGATTATAGAGAACTGAACAGGATCACAATGAAGAACAGATACCCTCTTCCAAGAATTGATGATTTATTTGACCAACTTCGTGGGGCTCAATTATTCTCCAAGATTGACCTTCGATATGGTTATCATCAACTGAGGGTGAAGAAGGAAGATATTCCAAAGATTGCCTTCCGATCAAGATATGGGCATTATGAGTTTATTTTTATGCCCTTCGGCTTGACTAATGCTCCTGCTATTTTCATGGATTTGATGAATAGAGTCATTAAGGACTAACTTGATAACTTTGTGGTAGTTTTTATTGATGATATTTTGATATATTCAAAAATTATTGAGGAGCATGAAGATCATATGAGGGTTATTTTGAAAACTCTATAGAAGGAGAGGCTCTTTGGAAAGTTCAGCAAGTGTGAGTTTTCGTTACAATAAGTGCCTTTCTTGGGGCACATCGTAACCAATGAAGGAATCTTGGTTGACCATGCAAAGACAATGCTTGTGGAGGAGTGGCCTCCACCCAAAACAGTAACTGAGATTCATATTTTCCTTGTTTTAACGAGATATTATAGAAGGTTTGTGAAAAACTTTTCACGGATTTCTAATCCGCTAACCAAGTTGACTTGAAAAGGGGTTAAGTTCATCTGGACAAAGGAATGCGAGGAAAGTTTCCAAGAGCTGAAGAAGAGATTGGTTACTGCACCTGTGTTAACACTTCCCTCTATCAGAGAAGGATTCTTTATTTTTAGCGATGCATCTCTGAAAGGTCTTGGGTGCATCCTCATGCAAAATGACAAGGTAATTGCTTATGCATCTCAACAGTTGAAAATTCAGGAGCAGAATTATCATGCGCATGATCTAGAGCTAGCGCCAGTTGTTTTTTCTCTAAAGATATGGAGGCACTATATTTATGGGGAGAAATGTTATATATACACCGACCACCAAATTTTAAAGTATACCAACTATGGCATCCCGCCTTTTTATAACATAACTTTCATTACATTACACAAAACTGAGGATCATTAAGGTTTAGTGTCTTGGAAACAAGGAACATAATACATGATAACAACATAAAACATTATTCTTAAACACTTGAAAGGATTCTCCTTAAGTTCATCCTAGGTTCGTTACTACATCTCATAACCTAGGGACATACATCAAAAGAAAGTGTGAGTAGAAGGCCCAGTAAGGGAAACAAGTGAATCATTTTACATTTGAACTTGAGATACTTCAATAAGGTCATGAAAATAACTTTAAGGCATGAGAAAGAAATCATGAGGTATATCATAATAACAATAAAGTTTTTCATAAATTTAAGATATGGATACAACATTTTACAAAGACAATCATTTCCATTTCACCAAGGTCAATCCCCAAGGTGTCAATAAAAATTACCGAGGTTATTCACCAAGGTATTAGTATAAATGGTCATCTCTAGAGATTAAGTCTTTACCCAATGCATTGGAGAGCTATCAGGGCGTACCCTTAAATTTGTCTTTATCATCATGTGAGACACATGTATAATCATCAATCATTTCATAAACAACCCATATAGCATAAAAGAAATGGGTTTCATTTCATAATCATAACATTTTAAAAACTGCTTTAAAGACATGATCTTTGTGTCACTTTAAAATCCACAGAAAAGGAAGGTGGGTCTCATGTATGTAAATCCCAGAATTTAAAATAGAACAAATTGGTATATATGTGAATACCCCTATAGAAGATAGATCTTTGCGTATTCACTTAATAAAATAAAAGAACATTAGAAAAACAGAGAGACATTTTGAGATGGAAATTCTGCAGCATAACAGCTATATTACGAGGTTTTAGAAAACATTGAAAAGAGAGGGGAAATGGGTCACCCACTCATAAATGATCCATAAAATAGTAGGAGAACAGAATATAAAGGATTTAATAACATGTTAATGAAATTTGAAGGACATTCCATTTGAGATGAAAAACATGGAAGGAAGACAAAAATTAGATTTCTCTTATGAAAATTCGGCAGTCTAACGTCATCACTTAAACTTCAAAAAAAATGAATTGACGAGATCAAATAGGGTCTCTCATAATATGAACATAAGACGTCATAGATGTCTCCCAACTTCATACCTCTCATGCTAGACTCATAAGACGTCATAGGTGCCCCCATGAGTTTTTCCCTGAATGCTCAGCCTGTGTTTGGTTCGAGGAGTTTGGAAGTTTTGCTTCTCTGTGTGGAGTTCGTTTAGTTGGTGGTTAAGGGAAACTCAAGCGCTAATGTTTAATAATAAACTTATGTTTATTGAAATTTTGTCTTTCCCCTTCCTTGTCTTTACTTTGTATTTATCCTTGAATGGTTTTCAAGTGATTGAACTCTTGCCTTAAAACTTTCAGATGGAAGGAAAAACCCACCTGTTATCTCTTTCCATTGAGATTCTGGAAATAATTGCAATCAAAACGTGTGAGGACAAGTATGACCCCTTCGCAAATTTGCAAAAAACATGCAAGCATTGGATTGAGGTAACGAACGGTCCGGATATTATCTGCACCTGCCAAGGGAATGCCTCCATCTCTTACCACATGGGCTCTGCGCAGCTGGCCGAACGTGAACGACGAGGAAGTTACCACGAAGGGATATTTTTATGTTTCACCCTAGGCCGAAACTACACGGCTAGAGTGAAATTTCAGGAGGCTGCGTTAGAGGAAAATCTTTATGCGGATTATATGCTCCAACTTCTCAGCATTAGCCTGTTTGACCGTATCTATGGCTTCAATGTCCTCTACCGAGACATAATTCGGCGAGTCCTTCGTACGTTGCTCTGTAATGACATTTCAAAACTTTGTACTATTCGAGCTTCCCTCTGGAATCATGAAATCCTGAAACATAAGTGCAACCCCTCCTGTCCTAGGTGTATCTGGGTTAGGGAACTGTAAGAGGTGAGCATCACTACGGGGGTTCCATTAAATTCACCTGTTGACCCTATATATTGGTGGAGATGGTGAGGATGTTGCAGAACCTTGTAGTTTTGTGAAATAAATTGCGAGGAAGCAATTTTCTAAAGGGGGGATAATGTGATGCCTCAGGTTTTATGAACTGGTCCAAGTGAACAATATTGTGCTTTTAATGATGTTTCTTGTTTTATTTTTTGTGCTTTGTGCTCTAATAAAGAATTTGAAACAAAATAAAACATGGAGAATACGGTACACTGGTATATATTTAAAAGTTACATTGTAACAATACCCAACTAATTGAAAATGCCATGCACAAGACCTAACACAGCCACAGCAAGTCTACTAAGAATCACAACTTGAGTAATCGGATAGTCTTCGTCTTCAGGGTCCATCAGTGTGAAAAATATAACAGCCAGAACCACCGCGCATTTACTCAACACCAATGGTATGAGGAGAGCCATTATTCCTAGTTCAAGTGTTTTGATTTTTTTAAATGACCCTTATTTTTATAATGGTCCTTTAAGATATGACTGTTAGATATATATATATAGCCGTTGGGTTTTTAAAAAAAAACAACCTTTGGGTTTCAGTTGACAAAGTTTATCTTTATATGAAAACTTGGGTTTTATGATCTTATAATTTATGATATTATTATAATGTATTTTCCACAAAAAAAATCATATTTTTAAAATAAAAAGAGTATTCTTGGAAATAAATATTTTGTTTTTACAAAATAGCGATGGATAATTATATGATTTAAAACCTAGTATTCTTTTTTTAAAAGTTATGTTTAAAGGGTATCTATAATAATTATGTCTTTTGACTGCTAAAATTATGAATTGGGGAAAACTATTGGTCTTTTAAATTTTACGAAAACAGATAGGGGTGTATTTTAAAGATCCAAATAATTATACTAGTTTTGTATGAAAAATATGAGAGGCATATCTTTTAAAAGATTTATAGAAAAGGGATTTAGATTTTAAATTAAAACTATTTGTTTTTATTGTATATTAACTCTTTATGTACTAATTTTTTTGTTACACACTATTTTTTTACTAAGTATACTTATACTAGTTATTTAGTAAATCTAAATAAGTTTTTAACAGAAAATTAGGTTGGGGTCGGCCAAGCCGAGGGAATCCCTTTGGGACAAGCCCTCTAGGCCGAGGCCAAGCCCCAAGGGACCCGAGGTGCCGACCATCGGGGTCCCAAGTGAGTTTAGTGGGTGTCCAACGAGGTCTCAAGCCGAGCATAGGTCTACTAGGTCGCACGCAGGCCCATGTGCAAGGCCCTCGGCGCGCGCTGCGTGGGGTTGGGTAGAAGCCCGCATTGGGCCCGTGTATAAGGCCCTGGTGTGTGTGTGTTCGTGTTATTGTACCGGAGGAGGCAAGATTTGTTTTATAAACTGCTCCTCAATCGCATTTTGATTCGATGTGGGACGCGCTCCGCGCGATCAGGACCGTCCGATCGACTTTCGTGTCGATCTCGTCCGTCCAAACCTTTTGACCGTACGATCCTCCCCGAGATCTAATCACGGCCCTCGATCTCATTAAATCGATCAACCTCTCTTTTTTTTCTCGCGCCTCCTCCAGTTGTCCTATCACGCCTGTATTTAATCATCACCATCCATTTCTTTACCGCGTCAACCTCGTCGTCTTCTTCCTTGCAATAGGGGTCCTGACCTGTAGGCCTGCTCAAGGACACCTCGGCCTCTCCCCCGCACTGCTCCTCTTGACCTCCAAACACCCCCTCCTAGCTCACTATTCCTTCGTCTTTCCCACGTCTGTCTAACCTCTTGGGTCGAGTCGCCAATGAACACCGAGGCCTATATAAACGCCTCCTGCCTCATGAAACCGGGGCGGTTCCTCCTCCTCCTTCTCTCCCACAAACTCCCAGCAAGACCAGCGACGTACCTCCGGTTCGAGTTTTCTCCTCAAGCAATGTAAGGGTCCTTGCATGCTTGCCTTCTTTTGGAGAAAATCATTATTTTATACTCCCGGTAAATACAGTTTATATAGTTATATATATAATTAATGTAAACCCCTCGGTTTGTATTTCCTTCAAGGAGTTTTGGGCTTCGTGTTTTCAGTAGGGTGAATATGTAAGGGTGCTTATATACTTTGTTTTCATTTTGAGAAAACTGTGCATGGTATATACTGTTTATATATGTATATTTACATAAAACAAATCCATCGGTTTGTACATTGTGTATATACAATTTCATATATATATATAGACGGTATATACAGTTTATATATGTACATTTACACAATACAAATCCCTCAGGTTGTGTATTATTTTTACATACGGTATATACAGTTTTTATTATACAGTTTTCCAAAACCTAAAACTTATATTTAATGTATATTATGTATATATACAGTTTCATGAATGTTTTCTTATAACCTAACTCGGCCTATTTTTTGGTATCAATCTTTAAATAAATTTTTTTACATATATATGCAAACTATGTTTTTTCTTGGTTTAAGTGGACTTATGTTTGTAAAACCTTAATTTTTATACAGATGGTTACATTTATAAAAAACCTTATATGGATTTAGTTCTCAACCATGTAATTGATTTATGGTTGGAAACCTTCAGTACCTAAGGAATTGAATAGACTTTGTTTTTGAATTGTGTAAAACCCATATATACACTTTGGGTATATATGGGTATGTGTATATGTATTTATAGAAATAATTTACAAACCCTATTATATTCTTTTATAAATAACAGGACTTAATTTATTCTTTGATGCAGGTAAGATTTTATTAATATATAATTTGTGTGATTGCTAAACCAACATGTTTTTAGTACACACAAATGGGCATGTTTTATTAAAGAAGTTTATCTAACATTACCCCTGATGCGTTTTATGATAAAGTATGTATTTTGGTTTGATTTAAATATATTAGAGGATTTAATATTTAATGGTTCATGATATCATGTTTTGTTCATTTATTACCTAAAGACAAAATGAACCTACTTTGGTGAATTCATTAACTAATCAAGTTATGGTTTAATTTATTTACAAGTTCAAGGGCCTATTTATCACCATAACTTATTTCAAGTGTTTTCTATAAGCACTCCATTTTAGTGGAATAATAATTTCAATGATTCGTCATTTATTATATCATCATTTTATATGATTTAAGTAATTATCTTATGTGAAAAGAATGTTTTACTAAGCTATGTATGTCTTTGATTAGTTATTAGCATATTTCGCAAAGTTAACTATCATACCATGTATTAGAAAAATTTGTGATGGTTCCTTATTATTGTACATAATTCATGCTTGAAATATCACTAAATAAACTAAGAAATTAGATTACCCAAAGTGGTATTGGACACCTTGGGTAATATTAAAATGAATGAGTTATTCAAGGTGGTATGGTATATCTTGAATATACAAATGGTTTAAGTAAATCTTGAACGATGTGGCTCACATGATGATAAAGACAAATTTAAGGGTGCTCCCTGATAGCGCTCCAATGCATTGGGTAAAGACTTAATCTCTAGAGATGACCAATTTAATGAAGCCTTGGGGATGGACCTTGGTAATGTTTTCAAATGACACCTTGGGGATGGAATTTGGTGATACGGAAATGATTGTCTAAATTAAATGTTGATTCCACATGATTCAAGTTATGTCACAAGTTATTTTCAAGATAAAGTGCCCATTATTTCATGACAATTGCATTTATGCTTTCATAAAGTTCTTATTTCACTGGTATAAGTTAGAACATGATTTTTGATTATCATTTAGTAAAATAGTAACCAGAATATGAGAATTTAAGTTGTTTCCTTTGTGCGCAACTCTGATTATGCATTACTCTTAACTGTTTAATTTATTCTTATGTAAATCACATGTTGTACTTGTTTATGATAACCATTATTACTCCTTCTATAATTGACATAATTGTTTCATGTTCTTCTTGAAAACCTTGATTGAGCATTTTTATGTTATGTGTTACAATTTTCCTTTAGTGAATTTTCAATTTCTTTTAAAAGAATGTTTTCAACTGTTACACTATTTTAATTTCTTTTTAAAAACCCCTTACTGAGTATTTCAATTCTCACCCTATGTGTTGATTTAAAATTTTCAGGTATCAGCTTTTAAAAGATGAATCATTTCAGGAGTTGACGGTTTCCCAGAACCCAAACCGCACACGATCCTCTGTATGGGACATGATCTGTAGTTAACAATGTGTGTTTTATTTTAAAACAACACATCATGTTTAGAAGGCACTGACTCCTGGTTTTCAGTGAGCACAATCTTATCACAAATCTAGTAGTCATTCCCATGTTGGAATTCGACGTTATACTAGGGATGGACTGGCTCTCAAAGTATAATTCTATGGTCAAATGCAGAAGTAAGGAAATCTCAGTAGTATTGAATGAACGACCTACAATTATCTTACAATGGAGAGATATCCCAAACTGATCCCAATCTAGAAGCGCCTCCTATAGCTTTCTTTATGGAGTTAATCAGTGATGATGAAGAAGGAAAAGAGAGTATACAAATAGAAGATGTTCTGATTGTTCAAGAATACATGGATGTATTTCTTAAGGAGTTACCTGGACCTCCCCCAGAAAGAGAGGTAGAGTTCTCCATTGAACTCGTACCTGGATCTCAACCAATATCAAAGACCCCATATAGAATATAAAATGTGGAGCTAGAAGAGTTAAAGAAACAACTCCAAGACTTGTTGGAGAAGGGGTTTATCCGACCGAGTGTGTCTCCTTTGGGAGCACCAGTTCTCTTTGTGAAGAAGAAGGATGGATCAATGTGGCTATACATTGATTATAGAGAACTGAATGGGATCACAGTGAAGAACAAATACCCTCTTCCAAGAATTGATTATTTATTTGACCAACTTTTTGGGGTTCAATTATTCTCCCAGATTGACCTTCGATCTTGTTATCATCAACTAAGGGTGAAGAAGGAAGATATTCCAAAGACTGCCTTCCGATCAAGATATGGGCATTATGAGTTTACTGTTATGCCCTTTGGCTTGACTAATGCTCCTGCTATTTTCATGGATTTGATGAATAGAGTCTTTAAGGACTACCTTGATAACATTGTGGTAGTTTTTATTGATGATATCTTGATATATTCAAAAATTCGTGAGAAGCATGAAGATCATCTGAGGGTTATTTTGAAAACTCTGCGGAAGTACAGGCTCTTTGGAAAGTTTAGCAAGTGTGAGTTTTGGTTACAACAAGTGGCTTTCTTGGGGAACATTGTAACCAATGAAGGAATCTCGGTTGACCCTACAAAGACAATAGTTGTGGAGGAGTGGCCTCAACCCACAACAGTAATTAAGATTCATAGTTTCCTTAGTTTAGTGGGATATTATAGGAGGTTTGTGAAAAAAAATTCATGGCTTTCTAATCCACTAACCAAGTTGACTCGAAAAGGGGTTAAGTTCATCCAGACAAAGGAATGCGAGGAATGTTTCCAAGAGCTGAAGAAGAGATTGGTTATTGTACCTGTGTTAACACTACCCTCTATCGGAGAAGGATTTGTTATTTTTAGTGATGCATCTCTGAAAGGTCTTGGGTGCGTCCTCATTCAAAATGACAAGGTAATTGCTTATGCATCTTGACAGTTGAAGATTCAAGATCAGAATTATCCTACGCATGTTCTAGAGCTAGTGGCAGTTGTTTTTGCTCTAAAGATATGGAGGCAATATCTTTATGGGGAGAAATTTGATATATACACTGACCACCAAAGTTTAAAGTATATTTTCACACAGAAAGAATTGAACATGAGACAAAGGAGATGGTTGGAGCTTATTAAAGACTATGATTGTTCAATTAATTATCACCATGGAATAGAAAACAAAGTTGCGGATGCATTAAGTAGGAAAGATCCTGTTGTTCTGGCAACAATGAGGATCCTAGGAGATCCCTTGATTAAAGATCTAGTAAAACTGGACATGGGAATTGTAAGGGAAGGGACATCATCAACTTTATCCCAAATGATTTCTCAACCTTCATTACTAGAGAAGATCAAGAAGGCTCAAAAAGAAGATCCTTTGCTACAGGAGAAGTTTGAGGCCGTAAAGGATGGGAAGTTTACTGATTTCAATATTGATCAAGAAGGTGTATTGAAATTTCGTACAAGACTATGTGTTCCATCTATTCCTGAGATAAATAAAGAACTGATGGATGAAGCTCATAGTTCTACTTTCTCTATACATCCGGGAAGCACTAAAATGAATATAAACCTTCGTGATCATTACTAGGGGGATAAAATGAAGAGGGGTATTGCTGATTACACTACAAGGTGCCTGGTGTGTCAAAAATTAATGGTAGAATGACAACTTCCTAAAGGGGTATTACAACCACTACCCATACCAGTATGGAAGTGGGATAATATCACTATGGACTTTGTAACTGTTCTCCTAAAAACATCCAAAGTAAATAATTTGATATGGGTTATTGTGGGCCATCTCACCATGACCGCCCGTTTTATCTCTATTCGGGAAGATTTCTCTCTGGATCAACTTTCCAAGATATACATAGAGGAAGTGGTAAGGATGCATTGGGTACCACTATCCATCATGTCTGATCGTGATCCAAGATTCACATCAAAATTCTGGAGAAGTCTTCAACATGCTCTGAATACTGAATTGAATTTTAGTACGGCCTATCATCCTCAAACTGATGGCCAATCTGAAAGGACTATTCAGACACTCGAATACATTTTGAGATTATGCTCAATGTAATTTAAAGGTGGATGGGATCCACACCTCCCATTAGTTGAGTTCTCCTATAAAAACAGCTTCCATTCGAGTATTCAGATGGCACCCTATAAAGCTCTGTATGTAAAGCGATGTAGAACTCCTACTTGTTGGGATGAAACTGGTGAGGGAAAGATTCTTGGGCCTGATCTATTGTAAGAGATGACAGAATAGGTTCATGCCATCCAACAACACATAAAGGCTGCTCATAGTCGGCAGAAGAGCTATGCTGACAACCGTCGAAGGGACTTAGAGTTTGGTGTTGGCGACAAAGTCTTCCTTCAAATTTCTCCATGGAAGAGATTCATGAGGTTTGGGAAGAAAGGGAAGCTCATCCCTAGGTACATTTTCCCCTATGAAATCCTTGATCACATAGGAGCAGTGGCCTATCGTCTAGAACTTCCACCGAACCTAGCTCAATTTCACGATGTCTTCCATGTATCTCTCTTGAGGAAGTACATACCCGACCCTTCGCATGTACTGAACCCCGAGGTGGTACAACTGGAACATGACCTCTCTTATGAGGAGCAGCCAGTGGAGATCTTAGACCGTAGAGACAAGGTTCTACGAAACAAGACTATCCCCCTTGTGAAAGTGTTGTGGAGAAATCATAAGTATGAAGAAGCGACTTGGGAGCCTGAGGAAACAATGAAGCAAAAGTACCCTCACCTTTTCGACTAGGCCTCAAGTATAAAATTTCGGGGAAAAATTTTCTTAAAGGGGGAAGAATGTAACAACCCAAAATTTTTGAATAGTATATTAACTTACTCTTAACAATTTAATAGAGATGTTAATGGTTAATTCAGAAAGAGGAGTCGATGGCTTCATCCAGTAGACTCGAACCTTATAAAGCCCACTTATCAGAGCTTGGGAAGGAGGTGGCATCTTTGGGCTTCGCTTTGGACCGACCCCAATCCGAACTCCAGTGTGTCAAGCTTGAATGGAAACGCCTGCAGGAGAAGTTCAAGTTAGTAGATATTTCTACTAGGGAAATGTTATCTAAGCCTCCCTCAGATTCTCTCACCATAGCACACCTTACACTTAAGTCATATGTTGGTGTTATAAGGGGCTATGTGACGAGACTGTAGCTTCTTTGTGTAATCCTTTGGGATGAATAAATTGAGATTTCCTCTTTTAGTGAAGTTTGTGAAATTTCAAATGTCCGGATAATTTTAGGATCTATTTTATTGATGAATTTTGAAAAAAATGATATTTTAAAATATTTATGTAAACCTTAAATAATTAATGATGTGTAATGATTTTGAAAAAAAGGTCTTCTGCAAAAGTGTTCTATAAGGAATTTGGAGTCTAATAAGATCAACTTAATTATTGATGACTAGTAAATTATGAATAGTGATTTTATGCTTAGGATTAGTAATGTGACCAAATGGATTAGTAATCTCACTTAAGGAAAGTTTTAATATAATTTAGACACCTTGATTAAGTAATGTGATTCAATAAAATGGGTAAATAATGGTTTCATAAATTATTAGTCAAGTATTAGTTTTTTCGAGTGAATAGTGTTTTTTAATTAAAAATTAAATTAAAAATAATTAGAAAATTATTTTTATAAAATTGACTTTATTTTTTAACTCAGAGCATCAATATTATGTTATAGTAATTTTTGCGGTTTTTTCTGAAAAAAAATGATTTCTCGGTGAATAGTATTTTTATTTAAAAATTAAATTAAAAATATTTAGAAAATTATTTTAATAAAATGGATTTCATATTTTTAATCAGAGCATCGATATTTGGTTAAGGTGAAATTTTGGGATTTTTCTTAGAAAGATGAATTTTCAGTGAATAGTAAAAATGCAGTTTTAGGGTTTCGGTATGTTTAATGACATAATAACTGTGTCATGATGATTTCATGAGATATTTTAAGGGTTGGCTGATCAAAGGTGATGAATTATTGTATTGGGGGCCCAATGTTTCCTAACTCCATGGAAAATACCATGGGAGATCCCATGGTTTTGAGAAAACCACTTGCGAGGTGTCCCTTGAAATTATTAAAGTATCCCCTCACCTTCCCTATAAATACCCACCCTTTCCTCCTTTAGTTTTCACTCCCAACTATCCCCCAACGAAGCTCTGGTCTCATTACCTCCCAAGGAGTCATCCCAAGGTTCCCCCAATCCCTCAAGGTCCAAACCTTTGAGTTTTAAGAGTTTCGTTTTAAGGTAAGGGATCCGACCTCTCTCTTTCTTTTCAAGTAATCTCTTTTATGTCATTTATTTTATGCTCCATGATATTATGTTGGAGGATGTTCTTATATATTCATCTTACTACCATTTTCATGTTTATATGATGAGAGACCCCCTCTTTCTCTCATCAATTCGTTTTAAGAATGTTTAAGTGGTGTCGTTAGGCTGCCGAATTTTTAAGGGATTCTTTCACCCTTCTCATTTTTCAAAGTTCTACTTTCATGTCAAGTCTTTCAAGTTTTTTTTTATTATGTTGGGGTATGATATCTATATCTATAATACTGAACTTTTATTTTCATATTATGAGACACCCTATTTGATCTCATCAATTCATTTTTGTTGAAGTTTTAGTGACGCTGTTAGGCTGCCGAATTTTCATAAGAGAAATCTAATTTTTGTCTTCCTTCCATGTTTTTCATCTCAAATGGTATATCATTAAAATTTAATTACCATGTTCTTAAATCCTTTATATTCTGTTCCCATACTGTTTTATGGATCATTTATGAGTGGTTGACCCATGTCCCCTCTCTTTTCAATGTTTTCTAAAACCTCATAACATAGTCGTTATGCTGTAGAATTTCCGTCTCAAAATGTCTCTCTCTCTTTCTAATGTTATTTTATTTTATTACGTGAATACTCAAATCTCTCTATTCTATAAGGGTATTCACATATATACCAAGTTTTTCTATTTTAAATTCTTGTATTTACATACATGAGACCCACCTTCCTTTTCTGTGGGTTTTAAAGTGACACAAATATCATGTCTTTAAAGTAGTTTTTAAAACGTTATGATTATGAAATGAAACCCATTTCTTTTATGCTATATGGGTTGTTTATGAAATGATTGATGATGATATATGTGTCTCATATGATGATAAATACAAATTTAAGGGTGCGCCCTCATAGCGCTCCAATGCATTGGGTAAAGACTTAATCTCTAGAGATGACCATTTAGACTGATACCTTGGTGAATAACCTTGGTAATTTTTATTGACACCTTTGGGATGAACCTTGGTGAAACGGAAATGATTGTCTTTGTAAAATGTTTTATACACATCTTAAAGTTATAAAAAAGTTATTTTTATTATGATATTCCTCATGATTTCTTTCTCATTCCTTGAAGTTCTTTTCATGACCTTATTGAAGTATCTCAAGTTCACATGTAAAATGTTTCTCTCGTTTCCCTTACTGGGCCTTCTGCTCACCCTTTCTTTTGATGTATGTCCCCAGGTTATGAGATACAGTAATGAACCTAGGATGAACTTAAGGATAATCCTTTCAAGTGTTTAAGAATAATTTTTTATATTGTTTTCATGTATTATTTTCCTTGTTTCCAAGACACTAAACCTTAAAGATCCTCAGTTTTGTGTAATGTAATGAAAGTTATGTTATAAAAAGGCGGTATTCCACAAGTGGGTTTAAAAATAATGGGTGAAAAACACTAAGTTAAAATACTTTAGTAATATCCTTTATGGTGGGGAGGCCTCAGGTGAGTGGTTCTGGTCTCTCAATAGAGCTTTTTGATTCCATAATAGGTTAGTTGTTCCATTTTCTTTTCGGTAAGAGTTGATGGAAAATGTACATTGATCTTGTCGGTCTGTACACCCTGGAGCTACCTAGATGTGTCACAATATGAGATGTAAGCATTTTTTAGCCCAGATGAGGTGGCCAATTGTAGATTTTGTCTCCTGGTGTCTCATTTTTTCGAAAATTAAGGCAGACCACTAGAGGCCCACTGGTTTGTTTCAACCTTTACCCATTCCAATATGTAAGTGGGATGATATTTCTATGGACTTAATTATTTTATTTCCACCAAATCCTAATGGGGAGGATTCAATTTGGGTGATTATCGATCAACTTAAAAAATGATTATTTTCTTACCTATCAAGAAAACGATATATGTGGGGCACCTCAAAGACTTATATGTATGAGAGATTGTGAGACTTCTTGGGTTTCCCTTTATGATTTTTTAATACGGACCCAAGTCTCACCTCTAGGTTTTTTATAGTTTTGTATGAGGTGATGGGTTCCTAGATAAAATTGATTATGGATTATCATCCATAGATGGATGGATCGATAGAGAGAGTTATCTAGGTTCTTGAGGATATTATTCATCCTTGTGTTCTGGATTTTGGTGGATCTTGGGAAAATCATTTTCCACTAGTAAGACTTTCCTATAATAATAGTTATTAGGTTTCAATAAATATAGTTCCCTTTGAATCGTTATATATACATCCATATATATATCCCTTGTGATAGGTAGAGTTCAGAGAGTGGTCCTTATTTGGGATAATTCTTATTCAAGAGATGATGGAAAAGCTATAGTTGATCCCGAAGAGGTTAGTCCCAACACATATATGTCGGAAATCCAGAAGAGGTGATCCAATCTTTTCATCTAGTCTCAAGAAAGTATTTAAGTCTCTAATAATTGTCCATTTTTTATCCATATATGGTTTGTAAATATAAATATTCATTAATACAACAATAGGATCATAAATATATAGTGTCTTTGAAAGATTGGGTTCATTATACATAAAAGGAAACATGAGAAATCAAGAAAATGTTACGTCATGAAAATGATAACTGACAACTCTATGCCACACATGATACATATACAAACTGACTATTACTATATTTGTAAAACATATCAATAATACCAATAATCAATATCTGATGATGAACACATCTCATCACCCTCTCCACCTCCATCTCTACTTACTGGTACCACCTGTAAGACCATTATATTGAAAATTAAATATTGTTCTATATTTATATTTAAAATTAAATCCAAGAAAAGTTTGAAAACTAACTGATCTTAAATTTTTGTGATTTACCTACTCATCACCAGTTGATACAATACCACTAGGGGTATATTTGGTCATATTCTGATATAAATTAATCACCAATTTCTACAAAGCTGATATCTAAGTCTCATATTCCTGAACTATGTTTTATAGAGAAATAATCTCTCTCTGAGTATCTCAGGTTATGGACTGGATAAAACCAGTAGTATATGTAGTTTCAATAACTAGTTTCCTACAAAGACCTCAGATGATACAGGTCCCAAACCCATCCTATGCACTTGACTAGGATGATCCTTCCCAAGAACTTTAGCAACTGGGTCATCCTGAGAGATTGAGTAAGACTGCGCGAGATTTGAATCCCATAGTTCTTTAATTTTTACCTATAAATAAAATATCATTCATATTAGAAGAAATATATATTAACATATTGACAACTTATAATAAGTTATTATAATGAAAAATGAATTCATACCCCAACTTCTTTGGAAGGATCATTAACCAAACTTCCATTATATTTTTTATGAACATTTAACCACACTTTTTTTCGAGATGCTGGGTGTCCTAAACTCTGTGACTACATTAAAAAAAGATAGATCAAAAATTTAATATATTAAACAGATAATATTGTCTTATAAATATTTAATCTAATGAAAATATTACCATAGTTGATCAGCTTCTAGAAAAACTCTTTGACCCCATAGTGTGATGGATGGCTTATTTAGCCTAGCTTGATGCAATCTTCCTTGAAAGATCCTGAAATAAATAAAATGTAATTTAATAGTAATGTATTCAATGTCATTTCCTCTTTATATACATATATAAATTTAAAATGAGATTAATATAATAATATATATTTAAATACCATCTGCTTCTCATCACGATTTCTGTCAACAAAAACATTCCATTTCTCTTGGGGTACCCCATTAGATAGCTTTCCATACATCTGTTGGGTGGTCAACAAATTTTCTATCACATCACTCCTCATTCTCCATTTAAAGTCTTTTCATTTCTTTCCCAGATTTTTCAATGTCCACTTTCGTGCTAGCACATCAGCAACCGTAATGTGGAAAAACATCTGTACAGATAAATTCATTTTGAAAATATTATAATTTAATAACATAATGATATTCAATTATACCATAATGTATTAAAATTACCTTTATTTGGGAATCAAAAACTTCATTTTTCCTAGTTGAAGGAATATTCCTCCAATCATCATACAAAATAGGAAGGGAAACCAGCTTCGCAGCCAGCTGACCAAGAATCTGGCCAAGTAATCCTGAAGCGTCATCCGTAGGGACCCCATATGAATCAAATGGGACAATGATATTCTCTCTGGTCAGATTCCAAACATCTAACCTTTTTATATTTTTCTCCATAGTTTCATTGTTTCCATCTTAATGAAAAAATAGTTATTATAAAAAAGTGCAATAAATTTATTCATATTAAAATTTGTACCTATGAAATTCACCCTCCAGTATCCCCAGGAAGAACTAAAAGTTGTGCGTTGCTCCCTCACTATTGAGGCTCTTGAAGGGGGAGGTGACGACTAATATTATGAAGGGAAACTCATAGAGGGTGTAAGAGATGGTGTAGAGGGTAAAAGAGATGGTGTCTTAGATGTCGTAGAGAGGTAGATAGATGGATCTTCATTTGTTGGTGTGATTGATGAAATAGTATAAAGCTTCCTCCTTGGTATTCCTATAATTTAATGAAATAAAATTAAGTTCATAACATATATTACAAAAAAAATTACTCATAAAAAAAATAAAAATGATAACAGATGCACAGTACTAAAAAAAAATATACATAACAATGAGAATGAATGACTGCACAAATGAAAGAACTGGTTTCTAAATGAATGCATAATTGTACATACAATAAGTTTCCCCTTCAATCATGTCATTTTCTTTCTCCATTACTTCATCCACTTCATCCATCCTTTATAGACTAATATTTTCAATATTATGATGTAAAAATAAGTCTGCTTCTTACTATTAATGAGATTCAATGTCATAGGTCAAATCTTCAACTTCATCACCTATATCATACAAATATATTTGTTTTACGTGAGAAACTACACTCCACCCTTCATCCACAACATCATTCACATAATATACCATTTTCTTTAGTGATGATAAGATATACAGATCATGCAACTCACAATCACCAACATCCATCAAGCGAGAGAAGTTCACAGAAGTAAATTGCAAGGAATCTCTTTTAACACCTCTGATAATATCGACCCAATTTCATTTGAATATAACAACTGAAAAAAGACTGTGGTAGTTTAATTCAATAATATTAGTCATATTTCCATAGTAGTCCACTTCAAAAAATGTAAATATATCACTATTCTGTGTTTTCAAACCCTCTTCTCGATCGATTGTATGAAATCTAAAGCCATTCACTTTGTAAGTGTCAAACTTTCTAACTTGTTTTAGAGGACCACGAGCAAAAAACTTCAAATATTCTGACAACTCTTCTTGAGTATCATTATTCATTTCTAAAAAAATAAAACATTATTAGATTTACAAAATTTATGTTTCAACCTAATATCTATATTTATTGCAATATTTAAGAACTTACACGTCTTGAAAATCATTATACAAGCTCTTTATTAACAGATTTTGTTATATCATTCTCATTTAATGTTTGGCCTCTTATTTATTTCATTGTTTGTATCTTCAACTCTTCAATAAATGGATTTGAAATTTCACTATTCATAAGTACATATCTATGTGCCTGTAATAATTCCATTTCTGTGAGTGTAACATTTGAGGTCCTCCCAACTGATCGGCCAATAGCAGAAAATATTTTTGATTTCTTATGTATTTGATATTCATTCAATGTTTCATCAACACATCCAAATCGATTAAATATTGTCTCAAAATCAACCATGTATCTAGAATAAAAGGTAAGATGCCCATCTTCTAAATAGCCTTCAGCAATAGAGCCTTCAGGTTGAGATTTATTTCTCACATATGACTTCAAAATCCCAAGATATCTATGAAATAAAATAAAAAAACATAATTATGCATTTAATTAAGTGCAAGAAATTGTTTACATAACTGAAAAACATATAAATATAGTACCTCTCAATTGGATACATCCATCGATAATGTATGAGCCCTCCTAATTTAGCTTCCTCAACCAAATGCATAGTTAAATGCATCATGACGGTAAAAAATAACAGAGGAAAGATCATATCCATTTCCCAAAGTGTCAACACAAACCTCTCCTGAAGGTTGTCAAGATAAAATTGATATAGATATTTCTCGCATTGTTTTCTGAAAAATGTGTAGAATTGTAGTACAATAACAATAACTTTTTCAGGTAATATTGTACGTAATGCCAATGGTTGTAACTATTGTAACAAAATATGTGAATCGTGACTTTTAAATCCATGTAACCTACGATGGTTTAAGTTAAAACACCATGAGATGTTACTTTAATAGCAATCAGATACCTTCAAATTATTTAAAATGTGAAGTAATGTATCTTTATCCCTATTTTTCATTGCAAAAATTGTTGGAGCATACTTTTTATTCTTATTTGGCCAAAGATCATGTTTTATATTCATTACTTGTAGGTCTTTCCAAGTGTTAAGATGATCCTTTGACTTTCCATGCTCATTAAGAAATGTGAAGATCAAATTTTCACAAAAAAATCTTCTCAATATGCATCACATCAAGATTATTCCACAACAAATTAAATCAATAATACATAAGTTTGAAGAATATACTTGTTTCTTCTATTATTGCATTCCTATTTCACTTGACGATGCACTTAGAACTTGTTTCCTACTATCATTCAAATGATGCACCTTCCTAAATTTTATTTCAACATTTCCAAGTTGTGAAAATATTTCAGAACTGGTTAACAACTTTGGACGTGGTATATGATCAATGAAACCATTGAATTTTTATCTGTTTAGCCGAAACCTATGAGATGCATCGAGAAATCTTTGATGGCACAAGAAGAATCGTTTTCTACTATGAGGTAGCTATTTGGGCTCAAAATCAAAGTTACAAATAGGAAAATCCAAACCCATGTAATTGTTCCAACCAGATAAATTCCCAAGTCTCAGGAAGTCACTAATGGTCCACATTAGAGCAGCATGCATTTTAAACGTTGTTTTAGAAGAAGCATCATATGTCTTAATACCATTTCTTCATAACTCTTATAATTCTTCAATTAAAGGTTGCAAGTATACATCAATATCATTTACAGACATTGTTTTCCAATAATAATCGTTGAAATGATAAAATACATTTGTTTCATACACATCCACAGAGGCAGATTATAAGGGATCAAAACAACTAGCCAAATGCTATAAATGGTACTCAAAGTCCCAAATGGATTGAATCCATAAGCATCCAATACCAATCAAACATTTCGAGGATCTGTTGAGAAATATTAATTTAACGAATCATATTCCTTACATGATTTTTAATTTCTTGTATGTCGCATTAACCCATCATTTTTACTATCTACAGAATTCTACTTCATGTGTTCGTCATTTTTCAATGACATGAATAATCTTTGCAATCGAGGATCTAATGGAAAGTAACACAAAACTTTTTTAAGTTTGTTCTTTTTCCTCTTCTTCATGGTAGTATATAGATTCAAACTTCCAATATCACCCATTGATTGCCATCTAGAAGAAGCACATTTTGTACAATATTGTCAACCTGAATCCTCTTGCCAGAAAAGCTTACAATCATTGGGACACGCATTAATTTTTGTATAATTCAGATCAAGCTTGTTAACAACTTTTTTCATTTCATAAAAATACTTGGGAAGGTTTGCTTCAAGAAATTCCTCACACAAAAATACCAATATCATGGACACTTCCTTATTTTTAATTCTACATATGCATTTGATATGGTATAACTTCAGCATAAATGAAATTTTTGAATATTTCAAACATCCACGATACAACTCTTGATTTATATTGTCAACTAAACCATGAAATGTATTTTCCTTAGTGAAGTTTTATCTTACATTAGACTCTACAGAATTAAGATGAGGATCCAACGATATGTTACAATCTTGATTTGGTTGTCCTATAGTCTCAAAAACATCACTTGTCATGTTGGTATTTGTAGCACCCTCATCTGGTTGTTCTAATATATTTTGATGTTGGTGTTGTTGTCTTGTAATTCCGAATTCATCATTTATAAGGTTCTGCATTTTATTTTCCATTGTCAATGAATTTGGGAGCTCTTTATGTGGATTGACATCGGTGCTCAACTTTTCTGTAACGTTCGATTCTCTATGCCAAATCCAACACAAATATTGATCAGGGAATTTCTTCAATATTAAATATTCATAAACTTCATATCTCTTCAACCATATTCTAAATTTAAAATTAGGACATGTACATCTAATTCTCCCTTCAACGGATCGATTAGAAATTTCAAAATATAAAAACTCCTCCAAACCTTTAACATATTGAGGTGTGTTCCTCGGTAATGTGATCTAACTTTTTTCTATGTATATCACAACATAACTACACAATATTGAAAAAAATTAAAACACATAACTATTACTAAATAGGTAAAAAGATTCATATATACTAGTTTAAATAAATATAAATATGTTAAAAAAATTTCCTATATAAATACATATGGTAAAT
Organism: Viscum album; assembly: GCA_963277665.1. Lineage (NCBI taxonomy): Eukaryota > Viridiplantae > Streptophyta > Magnoliopsida > Santalales > Viscaceae > Viscum > Viscum album. The sequence continues at coordinate 1,415,108,069 of OY728141.1, read as the reverse complement.
AATGAACCCACCCACTAGAAAACCAAATCATGTAAATTAAAAGGATTCATAAAAGAAGAGGAGAACAAGGATCACACCCATATAGTTTTTTGTATGTCATGCTATAGAAAAATTGATGGAAAAAATGATGGTGTCATAACTTTTGTATCAATTAGGTAATGTCTTGATAAATCAAATAATAATTGAATAGAAGTTCAGAATATGAAATGGAAAGAAACTCCTACCTTAAAAATCACTCACTACTTTAGAAAATACATGGGGAAACAAGATGTAAAACATTCCAAGAATCATTAGGTGAAAGGATTAATGGCAAGGGTAGATGAATCCAAGGCTTATGAGTAAGGTATTTGTTTTTCCAAACTCAAAGGAAACATGAAATTCCTAATATAAATGAAATCATGTAGGTTAATTTTCCCAAAATATATCCTATAATAATAATGAAATTTATTGATGTCAATATACCTTTTCAATTTCCATTTATCTTTGTTTCAATTATTTAAAGTGGGATAACCTATTAAATCCATAGTTTTATGGAATTCAAAAAGAATATTCAATCCCAAAAACATATCAATATACTATTAATTGTTATATCATATAAGTATATGGTAAACATGATAATGGAATAAACAACTTATTAAAAATTTCATAGATTCATGAGAGTTGATCACATGTCATTATAGAAGGACATGTAATCTCAAATGACCAAACATATACCATAGTGTAAGACTATGGAAACATAATAAAATAAATATTATCCATTTATGATAACGTAGGCTTTAAAGAGTGTGACATAAAATTGTTACATAGAAAAAATCATAGTAAATCATAACATAGAAGATCATATATCACTACATGTTTCCCCTAATATAGTGGAGTATAAATTAACAATTGATTCTCATAACATAGTGGAGAAGACATAATTACCTAATATCATTATATAAACCAATATCATTTATTCAATACTCAATAATCCAACTATAATTACTCATATTTACACAATTCATGGAACACATTTAGAAAGTATAAAAAAGAAGGCATACATGAAACCTAACCAATTTCATTTTCAAAATCATCTTTCAACCCATACGCACCTCAAAACCCTTTGAAAACATATTACGATCCATTAAAGAAATCCATAAAACACAATTAAGAATCACATAAAACATACTAAATTCATTTAATAATGTTAAATTATGGAATCACATACCACAAGATTGGAAACTTCCAGAATCTTGTGGAAAATCACAACCGCACCACAAAGGGAACCTATAAATTCAAGATCATACCACAACCATAAATATTGAAAATAAATAACAAAGACTATCTCCAAACCATTCCATTTTATCATAAAAATGATAAAATTTTGCAATGATTCTGCTCCAAATAGGTGTCATTTCCAGTGCTATTTTGAAGTCAAACCACAGTAACGCACTATATTTGATGCACCCCTATTCATGCGCTATCTGCTTTTCACGATTTAGTACAAAATATATCACTGGTTGAGGCGCCTTCCAATTTTTTCACTATTTTAGAGTAATTGATACTATAATTTAACATTGTGCATTTAAATTGATCTAATATTCAACCAAACCAACCCAAAATCATACCATAATTGCACCATGAAGGTATAGAGACCTGCGCAGAGGGGTGGAAAAGGTACTGACCGGCAGCGATAGGCGGAGAGGTGCAGTGAGAGGCAGAAAGATATTTCAAGGTATTTAGGGAGGTCACAGGGGTTTCCAGGGTTGCTGGGGTCACTGGGGTCATCAGTATCGAGGTCTCCTAGGGCTTCTGTGGGCTTTCGGGGTCACGATGGGGTTGTAGGGTTGTTGTGTTCATGTGGGTCATTAGGGTCGGGCCTAGGGTCTCGGGGGGGGGGGGGGGGTCATGGGGGTTTCGGGGTTGTGGGTTTGGGGTTATCAGGAGGAGTCAAGATAGTTGGGAGGTATAAGGTTCGTGGCTATTAAAAAAACAAGTTTAGCATCGGTTCAATAAATTGCCGCTAAAAACCCTCCGCTAAAGGTGAATAATGTTGTAGTGTCTCCTAACCTACCTATACCAGAGTGACATGATATCTTCAGTATATTTTATATAATATAATTTTATTATTTATGTGGAATAATCCATCATAAATTCTCTTTTATCCCCTTTTTTCTAAAAATAAAAACATTGTCTGTGATGTGTTGATTTATCACATTCAAGGATAAAGAGTTTTCAATTTCCATTAACTCCATTAGTGTTATCCATAAAACCATTTTATGGTTAAACTAGATTATAATATATGTATTACATCATATTTAATGTTATGGAATAATTATATATACATTATGTTAATTAATAAAATAAAACTAGTTTTTGATGATCAAAAAACCGCCAAAATAATCTAAATGATTATCACTAACGCCTTATCTAATGATTAATCCTAAACAAAAATAACTAAAGTAATTATATAACCATATAATATTGTTTATGTTAATTAATAACATATAATTTTAATTCTATAAAACTATTCCCATTTTACATGTTCTTTCATACACATATACAAGTAAACTGGTCATGGAAAATAAGGAAATGAACGCTCCTATAACGAACAAATTGAATCTTATAACTCATAAAAAAGACCTTAAATGAATATATTAAAATTATAATAAATAAAATAAATGTTTAATAGGTTATTAATTAAATAATTAATGAATAAAATTTCATTATTCAGGATGTTAAGTTTAAGTTTAGAAAGATTTCGGATATAAGGCAAGGGATTCTCCCTGAACCTCTATTTTTTCCAGGTTATGCTTTCTCTCTCTTACCCCAATTTAATTATTAATTATTATTATTTACAACTCCTAAACTATATTTTAATATTACATATATATTTATCTAGCATAATCTTTCTATCTTTGATAGGTAGTTACATGTTTTATAAGGATCTTATCTCAATTCTTCCTGATAAACAAGCCCAATTAAAAGGAACTTCCCAATTTATTACCCATTTTTATGTACAATCCATAATATGTTTTAAGACAACAATATTTTTTCTAAAAATCACAATTTTTATCATGAAAACTATTTTAGGTAATTTATGGTTTTATGCATATATTATTCCAAAAGATGTCTTCTTTACAAAGTACAAATGGTATTTCTCTCAAGAATTCCTTGATGATTTTGTTAGAGTATTTTCATCTATTTCAACACTATTTATTGAATATTATGATTAATTTTTAATAATATTATATGATATCATCTACCATATTTTGTTGAATTCTTTATGATTATTTTTACTGGGGATGTACTATCTTGATACAATTCACCATATTACTTTATATGGTTTATGATTATGTTAATTATTTGAGTAAATTTATTTACATTTAATATTCTAGATTCAATATGAATGTATATGTTGATTATGTTAAAACCCTTTCATATGAGGAATGAATAGGACTTAGTAAGTGATGGGTGGGGACAACTACATCCCCTCGATGCATCATTAGGTCTCATGAGACAAACTAGGCTGAGTTTTTACCCATTATATATGGTGTCTTGAATGAAGCCTTAATGGTATGTTTATGATGTCTATAATTATAAATTACCTCATTATGATGTTATTAATTGATAATACACGTGATTATTCAACTATTAGAATATTCATGGTTAAGTTTCATTCTCATATGATTGTTTATATGGCTTTATTTAATCAGATTTTATTCCTTCCATATTGTGCTCAAGTTTATGTTTAAAGGAATGTGTTTTTTAATTATTCAACATGCCTTAATTTTTATGTTTATTTATATCTTATGTTATATTGACTAACCTTACTAAGTATCTAATATTAGCCATTTCTTATGTTTTATTTTTCCCCAGGATGCAGAGATATATATTATGAATGACTGGTAGGAATAATCTAGAAGTTTATTGGTGTTTCCAAGGGAATTTCTATGTTGTATTTTCTTTAATGTTGTAATCTAATGTTCATTTATGTAATATACATTCAAAAACTACTAAATTTATCAGTCCTTTGGTATTCGAGTCTTGTATCTATTTCAATGTATTAATGTTTGACACCGTCTTTGGGCCACTATGGTTGGGGTCTTTACATGCACGATTTGATCAAACCATGTAGAACTGAACAAAGGTGAGCTACAGGATACACTATTTTAGTCAAACCATATGTATTCGGCCGCATGGGCATGTGAAAACCTCTAAAAATTTTACATAGGGTTTTTAGATAGTTTTCGTACAGTTAGTCAAATCGAGTGAGGTAACTGTACAGGTGCCCCTTACCTACAGATAACCATGCACATTTGGGGCATAGTTTTTCAAATCGTGTTACTAAACCATGTAAACCCTTAGATTTTGGGAAATTTTATAATTTTAAATTAAATAAATTTACCTTTGAACCCTAAATCCATATTTCTTCAGTGGATAGTAGCAACTTCATTTTAAATCTCTCGACAGTGACTATTCTCATATTTGAGATAAATCCTTTGTTCGATCTCTAATTCAAGCACATAACGTCTAATTGGATCTACATTGGTGAGTACTCAATTCAGTTTTTTCCATTATCCATTCTTTTTTATATTGAATATTCTATTTAGGTGAAATCTAATATGTCCTAATTTCATGTTCTTCATTCGTTCTTCATTTTTCTTTTGATCTGAGTCAAATCAGAAGTTGAAACTAGACGATCACTCTACTACCGAGATAATGTATGTGATCTACAATTTTACCATTGGTTTTTTTTACTCTATTGGGATACCTTGCATTGTTTTGGTCACCATAATTTTTGTAATTACCCCAAAATTAAATTTATTTATTGAAATAAATGAAATCAAACTTTTTAGGGATGCCCCTAGGTTTCGTTGTGATGTTTTGGTGCTAATTTCTAGAATCATGGCCACCCATGGGGTGAACTTTATGAAATTACCTTATTGTTCCTTGGTTGAAACACCCAAGGGGTGAGTTATTATAGTTCCCTAGTTGTTGGATTCCCAATTAAAATTGAATGTAATTAAGTTTCTTGTTTATGGGATTTCATACCTCCTTTCCTTTCTCTATTTTGATATGACATGATTGAATTTATCAAATTAATTAATTGGAATTGGATAAATGAGTGGGTATAATCAATGGTTATTTTTATATTTCTTTAATGATTTATTTGGAAAATGTGATATATGATGGGGTATACTCATGAGATGTAATGAATGTGAAATGTCTATGCGAGTGGGTATACTCATATAGAATTAAATGACAAATGGTATGAATTGGTGATTGAGTATATAGATTCCTTGGATGTTGTTCCTTTTATATTGATTTGGTAGAGGACCCCTTGGATTGAGTGTGATCCTTGGGTATTGATTTAATGGGATGCCTTAGGCTTTTCTACCCCTCAGATTCATCTGCTTGGACTCGCATAGGACATGTTCGGTATGACATGATCTTTGGACTCCTGTCTATTCCTAACATAGTTTACATCGAGATGCTCCTAAGACTCAATAATTATTCCTTGGTCTTTTATACCTTGTATATGGTTCATTGTGTTATGACACTTTTTTTATATGGAAAGTCTGTGAAAAATATGATATGCTTGGTTAAACGGCTCAGTCGTGGTTTCAATGACACTTCAGGTTGTATAGTAAGGTTGTGGATGATACGGTTCTATGGTTTATATGGAGAGGTCACAGTTTTAACATTATTTATTATTTATATATTCATTTATAGAGGATCTTGACAATATTTTGTAGGGATCCTTGAGAGGCTATTTTAGTAGTTGCATTCCATGGGCATTTGTACATTTATTTACTACTTACCGGCTTACCTACACACAACATAGCTTATTATATAGCACTAAGTGGAATTGTATAGATCTTTGGGTGGTTACCTGTTTGGATTATATCTCACACCCTATTCAGGCTATCTTTGGGTACCCAAAAAGTATATTAGGATGTACTTAGTGATAGGGGAAAGATCCCATAGTTTGAGAGTTGATTTTGTACCATGCTTAGGAGAAGGGGATCACAGGACTGAGATGAGACTCGTGATGATATATTGAGATAGAACATTTTGGTATTTTTTTGTATTTTGAATAATTTTAATGTATTGTACTAATATTTACCTATTTTGGATTCTTTCTACATACATGTATCATCATCATTGTATATGAGACACTTCTGTCTTTGTTATGCATCCCTTCCCTATTTATTTATCAATTGTCTGCTTTTGGTATCTTCTTTTTCTATTGACTTTTATTTTTATTCTTCTATGTTACACTATATTTATGATGGAATAGTCTTCCCAAGGACACACCATAGTCCCTCATTTCTAGTCGATAGCCTTTAGCATTTGGGGAGATTTGCTTGAGGCCATGTTCCCAACTGGGCTCGGGGCACTATTAAGTTTCATCCGGGTTCATGACATTAAAAAGTGGTGTTAGAGCCTCTTTTATGGTTTCATTTAATATTTAGAGACAATATATTGGGATAGTATGAAAATGGAGTTTGTTAATGAGATGTGTTTGGGATTAGATAACCCAAGTATAGGGAAAAAGCTAAATTGGCTTGAATGAAATTTCTATTTCTTGGATTTTGACTATTATAGTTAATTTGATTCCACTATTGTGTGAATCACTTGAATAATGATATTATTGTTGATATGATTTTGGGTTATATTCTATTGTGACTCAATGATATGAGGGCATTCCATCTAATTAATCATATAGTCACCTCTTATAATTCACATTATATGTATTATTCCATGCCCGATTAGGATGCATTTCCTATTTTCATGTTGTTGTGATAGGTGATATGATATATGTACCTACAGCTGTGATATATTTTGTGTAGTGGATAGATAAAGTGACTAAATTTCTTATTCATAAGGTGTATAGACCCTTATGGACTAGAAATTGATGCACCTTTTTATTAAAATGTTTAAAGTAAATTTGATATGGTATGGATTATATTGGCACTAAATTTTTGTTCATTAGGTGTTATGGGCCCTCATGGATTGGAAAATGGTGAACCATTAACCCCTTTGAATAAAATAATGATGGAATTTCAATGTTAAATTAAATTGAAATGGAAAAGTGATCTTGGAAGTGAAGACTTGAACAAGACCTAACTTTTGAGTGGGCAAGAGGTAGTGTATCTAGTGTTTTTTTGTGACTATTTTTTTTACAGTCCAAGATTTAGGAGAGTTGTGTGGTATGACCTAGTTTTAGGATGGTATTGACATATCCTATGTTTTTGATCTTTGAACTTTGATGTTACTCTTTTCTGAGGAGTTTTCTTGGCATTTTAGAGGCATGTTTACATGACGACCCCTAGTCGTACTCCCAGAGGGTGAAGACAAACATGCTCCATAGGTGGTGGTTCATGGGCTATTGGTGAATCCTTTTTTATTACCAGCTACAGAACCAACTATTTTTATTGACATAGGTGTTGATACATTGTTCTGTGATGGATTCTTTCTATTTATACAGACATTTTAGGGAGCACCAAAGCCTTCCTTGTCCATGGTTGAGCTAATGTGTGTTCCAGAAGCAGAATCCTCCCATGTTCTTGGGGGATGATGGTCCGCAGGCTGTTAATCTATGGATAGAGACTACACTATCAATATTTGATAACCTTTCAACACCTCTTGGGAGGAGAGTGAAGCTCGAAAGTTACATGATTCGTGGAGTAGAAAATCGCTTGTGGTATGTTCTATACCAGGCTGACGGGATGTGAGATATATATTGGAATGATTTCCAAACTTGGTTTTGTGACTATTTCTACCCCAATACTCTACGGGTAGAGTGGGATAGTGATTTCACGAGTCGTGAGTAGGGAGGGATGACAGTTATGGAGTACCCAACATGCATTACAAAGTTCCAATGTTTGGACCAACGTACCATACTGATGATCTATTGAGGGTGAGTCGCTTCTAGGAAGGTATCGTACATGCTATTAGATCTTATTTCAATGTGTTAAAATTGACCACTTTTACTAAAATTGTGAACTAGGTGCAGATTACATAGCAAAACCTTAGGGAATCTGGGGGCACAGAGTAGGGCAATGTTGTCTCTTGACATAGTATATCAACTTCCAATAGTAAGAATTAATGTTTTGAGGCTTCTCATGAGATGAGTACCAGTCGTTCTATGAGTACTGGTATCTTATTGTTATATCATAATTGTGTCATATGGGGCCATATTAAGAATCAATGCAATCATGATCCAGTCGAGTTTTGAGCTTGCAGAAGGATGCACCACGTATAGAATTTTTTTAGGACCTTCCCTCTAGCAGTGACTAGTATGGGTTCATTTCAGAAACTATGTTATAGATTAGGTTTCTTATCTCCTCATCAAGAATGGAGTTAGAGCATTTCTTGATGATCATGACAAGGTAGTGGTAGTTGTGGATGAGGTATCTAAGCACCAGTTACACTGATACATCATAGTGGGTCTAATCTAGGCAGTGAGGTTGTATCACAAGGTCGTGATTTAGGAAAGATCTTTTCTTTACAGCCTACCACTAACAATAAAGGTTTCAGACCATCTATGGTGAGAGGTACGATTTTATTAGCCTCTACTATAGAAACTAATCTTTTTGATATAGGTGCATTGCATAGTTTCATACATGCACCTATGGTGAAAAAACATGGGATCATTATACTATCTTCTATGAGAGTTATGATTCTAGAAACTATATTTGGAATTAGAATGAAGGATGTAAACTAGTAAAAGGAGTTCCCCCTTGATGTTGGTGGGTTTCACTTTTTCTGGGATCGTTATTTACTTGAGATGATAGTGTTTGATGTCATAATTGAGATGGAATAGTTATTATCTTATCAAGATAATGTCGACTTCTATCACTGTAGGGTGACTTTCACATCAATAGAGGGTAGAATTTAAACTCCCAAGGGTGAATGAGATTTCCCAGTAAGATGATCTATAACAAAACATTATGGGATAGGTGGGATGACAACCCAAATTGATAGTTTGTATTTGGATGATCAGGGAGAATGTTAGAAATACTTTCCTCCACTAGTTGATCCTTTCAAGGAAATGTTCTTGGATGAATTTTCTAGTTTTCCTCCAAAGAGATAGGTTGATTTCTCCGTTTATCTAGTTCCAGGAGCTACACCAATATCCATTACACCTTACAGGATGGCTACAATGGAGTTTCATGAGCTCAAAAGTATGGTAAAGGATTTAGAGGTAAAGGGGTTTTTCCAACCCAGTACTCCTTTGTGGGTTTTTCCAGTACTTTTTTGCGAAAAAGGCGGATATAACTCTTAGTATTTGCAAGGATTACTAGAAATTGAACCATATGATGATTAATAAACAGTATCTATTACCATGGATAGATTCCATGTTTGATCATATTTGAGGAGCTCATGTTTTCTCAAAAATTGATTTGAGGGTGGGATATCACCAGGTATGTTTTCAACCTATAGACATACCTTGAAAAACGTTCTATAGTAGTTATGGTCCATATGAGTGTCTAGTTATGTCGTTCGGTCTCACAAACACACCAGTGGTTTTCATGGCACAGATCACCTGATTATTCCATCCTTATCTGGATTTTTTTTGTGGCTTTCATGGATTATATCTTATTTTATTATCATAATCAATATGACCATTCCAAACATATTGAGACCATTTTAGATACACTAATAGAGAATTAGTTATATGTTACGATCACAAAATTTCACTTTTGGATAGATCAGATTCACTTCCTGGGTCACATTATCTCAAATACAATAGTATCAGTAGACCCAGAGTAAGTGAGAGTTTTAGTTTCCTGGGAACATTCCAATAACATATTTTACATATGAAGTTTCTTAGGGATAGCAGGTTACTACAGGCATCTTATCCAGGACTTCACATAGTTAGCATCACCACTCAAGGACCTGACTAAGAAAGGTGTAAAGTTTATATGGTTAGATTTCTATGAGACAACATTTCAAGAGATAAAAGATAGATTGAATTTAGCACCAGTTCAGATGCTACCAGGGTAAGCTAGGAGATACACCATGTATTGTGATGCATTAGGTATTGGTCTTGGAGTAGTGCTGATGCAAGGGTATATAGTCTTGGAGTATGGGTCTCAGCAACTGAGGTTGCATGAGAGTAACAACCCAATGCATGATCTCAAGTTAGCTTCAGTTTTTCATTCATTTTTCTTTTGAAGACATTATATATTGGGATAAAATTTTGTGGTGTACACGGAACAAAAAATACTTAAGTAAATTTTTACATAGTGTGATCTGAATCTGATGAAGTGAAGATGGGTTGAATACCTACAATATTTAGACTTCGATCATTCTTATACACCAGGGAAAGTAAATTCAGTGGTTGATTCACTGATCAAGGGGACTCAAATATAGTAAGTTTAGTATGCCAGAATCGAGTGGTAATTTATGTATTTTTTCTCTAAGATGCCCTTGGAGGTGTACGACAGTTAAGGGAAAAAATTTCTATCATTAACTGTGGCCTCTATTCTACTGGATATAGTGAGGTTGAAGCCTATATCTAATTCGGAAAGCTTAGTCCTATGGAAGAGTGTGTAAGGTGAGGACCAACCTTCTGATTGGACCATAGGTGAGGATGAGATCTTGGATATTTATGGTCGTTGGTGGGTTCCAATGGATATACATGAGAAGGTGATACAGGATTTTCATGCCTCAGATTGGAAAGTGCATCCCAAATTCACCAATATGTATCGTGAATTATGTCGTCAGTAATGGTGGTTGGGTATGAAATGTGAGGTGATTGGTTTTGTAATGAGGTGTTCCACCTGTCAGCAGGTGGAGGTGGAACATCAATGACCAGCTAGACATTTACCGTAGTTGCCTATTCCCAAGTTGAAATGGGATGATGTCATGATGGACCTTGTGACTAGTTATTCGTGGTTTACTTGAGGTAATGATGTTGGGTTCATTGTTGTTGATATGATCATGAAGTTCATTCATTTGTTACCTATCAAGGATACCTTTTCAGTTGATGAGATTGGTAGGTTGTATATCCATGAGATAGGGTGACTCTAAGGGGTCCTATGCAATATCATTTCTAATTAGGGTTCTCTCTTTACAAATAATTTCTAGAAATGTATTTAAAGGGTTCCCGATATGTAGGTGATTCTAAGAACAACATACCACCCTCCGAATGATGGCCAGTCAGAGAGTACAATAAAGGTACCTAAGGATATATTATGAGTATGTGTCTTATATTTTGGGATCTCTTAAGAGATGAATATACCACTGGTTAAGTTTTCATATAATAATAGCTTTCAAATGACTATACAGATGACACCTTATGAAGCTATATAAGGTAGGACAGGCTGATCACCCCTATTCTAGTTAGAGGTTGGTGTGGTACCTTTAATGGGACCGCATCTCAAGCAGAAGACTTCTGAGAAGGTCCAGTTGATTTAGAAGTGGATGGACACTGCACAATCTTGACAGAAATATTAATACAATCATCGTAGACAACCTATATAGTTATAGGTTGAGGATCGGGTCTTCCTATGTGTTTCACTGAGTATGTGATAGAAATGGATCGGGAAATAGGGTAAGATTTCACCCTGATATGTTAGGCCATTTGAGATTCTAGAGAAAGTTGGGTTGGTAGCCAATCAGTTGTGGTTACCTTATAGTTACAGATCCATGTACAGAATCTTCCATGCATCTCAGCTACTCTGTTATCACTCAACCCCATATAAATATTTTCATCCTAAGGAGGTTGAATTACAGGTTGATGCATCCTTTGAGAAGCATATGATTCCTATAATTTATAGGAGAAAGACAGTTCTCTAAGGCCGTCAGTTCCTATAGTATGAGTGTTATAGAAGCATAATCATTTACAAGACAAGCCTTGGGAGTTGGAGGTCGACGTACGTTCTAAGTGGCTAGAGTTGTTCTCAGATGAAATTTGACCCCCCCCCCCCCTTTAGAGGAAAAATTGTGGACGCATTTCTTTAAGCGGTAGGATTGTAAGAACCCATGTTTTCCTATGAGTTACATATCCCTTATTTTTCAGTTTAAATTCTTAAATATTCCTAATGTGAGTTCACGTTGAGATGACAGGTGTAACGGGGGGTTTTAGTGCTTTTTCAGAGCCTAGAACACATTTTTTGGGGTAAAAATGGCCTGGCAAATGGTTAGTTCAAACCAAGTGGGGAAGGCTACATGGTTTGATCAAATGGAGTGGGGATGGATAGATAGAAGCTATAGGCCACACAGTTTAATTCAATCCATGATTATTGGGTCGCTCATCCATGCAACAACCTCTACAATTTTGATAGAGGGTTTTTCATGGTTTCTGCACAGTTAGTCAAACCATGAGAGGTAATTGTTTGGGTGACCCTTATCTACAGATAATCATGCATGTTTGGTGTATAGTTTGTCAAACATTTAACCCAACCATGAAACCCCTTAAATTTTGTGAAATTTTATAATTTTAAATTAAATTAGTTTCCCTTTTAAACCTAAGTCAATTTGTATTCAATGGACAATAGGAACTTCATTTTGAAGCTCTCAATAGTGACTATTATCATATTTGAGATAAATCAACAATATAATCTATAATTAAAGTGTGAAATATCTCATTGGATCTGTATCGATGATTACTCAATTCCAGGTTAACTGTTATCTGTTCTTTTAGGTATTAGTTGTGCTATTTAGGTGCAAGCTAATATTCCCAAATTTCATGTTATTCATCCCTTATTTATTTTTCTCCCGATATGAGTCAAATCTAGAGTTGATATTAAATGATAACTCTACTACTGATCTACGGTAAGTGATCTATATTTTCCCCGTTGGTTTTGTCGCTCTATTAGGCTACATTCCACTGTGTCACCCGACAGACTTTCCTATACGACCCTGAAATTAAATTGAGTAATGGAAATAAATGAAATAATACATGTTTGGGTTTTCTTTAGGTTTTTTTTTAGATTCATTAGTGGTCATTTATTTAACCATCTCCACTTTTGGGGTGTTATTTATGAAATTACTTTGTTGTTACTTGGTTGAACCACCTAAGGGGTGATTTTTCATGCTTTCCTAGATAGAGGAATCCCAATTATAATTGAATGGAATTGAGTTTATTATTTAGGGGATGTCTGGCCACCTCACCTTAGGCTATTTTGATATGCCATGCTTGAATTGCTTGAATTTCTTAAACGAAATTGGTTAAATGAGTGGGTATACTCATTGATTATTTTTAGATTGCTTGAACAATTTATTTAGAAAATGTGATATTTGAGTGGGTATACTCATGAGATGTAATGAATGTGAAATGGATATGTCAGTGGGTATACTCATATGGAATGGAATAAAAAATGGTATGAATTGGTGATTGATTCCATAGATTCCTTAGAAAATGTTCCTTAGATCTTAACTCAGTAGTGGATTCCTTGGATTGAGTATCCTCCTTGGGTCTTGATTTCGTGGGATTATTCAGGATTTTCTACCCCATGGATCTGATTTTCTTGGACTCACATAGGATATGTTTGGTATAACATGATCCTATGATTCTAAACAATGCCTAAACAATTTTTCATTGAGACGCTCAGGGGACTCGATGAGGATGCCTTGAACTTCTATACCTCGGATCTGACCCTTCTTTGTATGACGCTTTGTTTATATGGAACCACCATGAGAAATATGATATGCTTGGTTGAACAGATCATACGTGGTTTCTTTGACACTCAATACTACAAAACAAACCTTTAACAATGCCAGAATTTATGAGCTCTAGAAAAATACACTGAGAAAGTCCATCTTTATCTGTGCTAAAATAAGGGCTGATAAAGTGGGACCTTTATCATTGCTTAATTTTTAACATTGATAAAACATACCCTTTATGAGCACTAAAAATAAAGTGATGATAAATGGTAACCTTTATCAACACTTTATTGGTGCTAATAAAGGTCCACAATGAAATGAAATAACTAAACAAATAAAATTATGAAAATTAAAATTTCATTAATTAAAAAATTATTGTTAAAAATGAATAAATTGAATATACATATATATAAATTTTAAAAGTTAATAAATATTATATATTAAATATATATATATGTAAAATGAATAAAATTAAATAATTAAACAAATAAAAATTTAAAATCAATAAATTAAGAAAAATATTAAACATTTTATTAATTAAATAATTATTGATAAAAATGAATAAATTTAATATACATATATATAGATTAAAAATATTGATAAATAATATATATTAAATGTAGATATATAAATGAATATATAATTAAACAAAAAATTAAAAAAAATAAAGTAAAAAATTATCTAATAATTTATTAATGAAATAATTAATAAAAAATATGAATAAGTATAATTTAAATATATTAATTATAAATAGTAATAAATAATATATATTAAATATAAATATATATAAAATGAGTAAAATTTTAATTAAAAACTTATTAATGACTTATTCATTTTTAATATTGTTTGATTTTTAAATTTTACATATATAAAATGTTGTGTGTTACATTGATTTCATGTACATATATATATATATGTAATTAAAGCAATTTTATATACAAACGCACACACAAATATATTTACGCAATATATACAAACACATACACCTAATATTTATGTAATTTATTCAAATTTCAATATATTTTAGAATTTCATTATAACAAGATACATTTAATATATTATGTTTTTAAGTAGACAATTTTATTTATTTATTTTTAATACTGTTACTATTAGGTAATTCATTTTTAATATTTTTTATTTTTTATTTTGTTTTTGAATTAGATCATTTTCTATTATTTATTTATATTTATTTTTTTATTATGTTTTAGTGTTTTCAATATGAATTCATATTACTTTAATATATATATATATATATCCATATTTTTTTATAATTTATATTTAATTAATAAAACTTATCAATTTTTCCAAAAATTTTAAAGTGTACTCATTTGGAATTATTTAATTTCACTCATTTTTAAAAAGCATATATTTAAGATTATATATCCACTATTAATGTTAAAAATATATTTGAAAATAAATAATTATAAATAAATATATTTATAAATGTATATATTTTATATTTATATTTTTATATTTTTATAACTATTATAAATAATTATTATTATTTAAATAAGTATTTATATAATTATAAATAAATAATTATATATATTTAATAATTATAAAATTATTGTAATTTTTTTAAATAAATCCTTTATCAGGACTAAAAACAGTGTTGTTAAAAAGAATCTTTATCAGCCCTAAAGTATTAGCACTGATAAATATCTATTTTACCAACGCTTATCAAATTAACACTGATAAAGGTATATTTATCATCTCTTTTCTGAAAGTGTTGTTAGAAGTGTTCCCAATATATTTAAAAGAACCCTAAATGGTACTCATTCAGTCGTGATTCTCAAGCTCTTTTGGAACTCATATGCTATTGGCATGACTCCTCTATGTTCTCTTGGATGAATCAATGCTAGGATCCAATGTATTTTATTTTATACTTTTCCTCTATCATTGTTTGATCTTTTGGGTTCTGCGTTTTGTATTTTTCATTTTGCACTATTCTTAACCATGACGAACCCTACATCTCATCTCCCTTCCACTGTAGGCACGACTCCTCTATGTTTATGTAAGGTTCATAAATATTGGCCATGATATTAGTCACCTGTTTTTGTGACCTGTAATGGTGAAATTAATCGTAGTATTCCACACTAAATTTTTTACCTATAATCTGGTGAAGGAAAAATACAAAAAATCAATAAGTAATCTTTTAATACTTTCTTTTCCTATTAGAAAATGGGATGAAATCATGATGGATTTCTTGACCATTGTTTCAAGATCAACTAAATAGAAAGATGTAGTGTAGGTTATTTTGGATCACCTAACTAAGATGAACAGCTTATTACATATTGAAGAGGCTTCCTCAATTTATAAACTTGTTTAATTTTATTTCTAATAGATAATAATGCTTCCAGGTGTCCTATCTAGTGATGCATCTGATAGGGATATGATGTTTTTATCTTGGTTATAGAAAGGAAATTAATTTTCAATGAGGTTATGGGTGAAATTTCATACTTCTATTATTCCATAGACTAATGAACATTATAATCAGGATATCTTGATATTGGAGGATATTCTTTGGGCCTTAATTCTTGACTTCAGTGGCTCCTAGAAGGACTAACTTTACTTTGTGTAATTCTCTTAAAAAAATAGTTATCAATCACATATAGAGATGTACCTATATAAAGAATTATATTAAATACCTTTTCACTCTCCTTTATGTTTAATAAAGATAGAATAATTTTATATGAATAGCCCTAGTCTTTTCCATGAAATAATAGACTGGGTGATGTTAATTAAAAAAATCAAATTACTCAAAGTTAACCAATGTTATGTAGTAACTATTAGAGGTGACCCCAATAATTAAATGTTAATGATCATGTGTTTATTTATGTTTCCTTGAGACTGGTTCACTAATGGATTAGAAATAAGAGGAAATTTACCTCAAAATACATCAAACCTTTTAAAATTATTGGAAATGTCTAGGAAATTTCTTAACACTTATCCTTACACATATTAAAGCCCAATGGTTGAATATATTCCCTCAAGAATCTGGTTGAATATAATTGAGTATGAAATTATTGGGGATGTGGAGGTTTAAAATGCCCCATTCAATCTAACCATGTAATCCCATTTAATTTTTGTATCTTAGTCTTGTTTTAGGTATATTTTATGTTAAAGGGGAGTTAAAAGAGGGGTTAGAGGATGTGATAGGAGAGAGTGGTGAAGAGATATAGGTAACTCTATGTGGTAGGCACTGAGTACCTCATGGAATAGAACCAAGTACCTATTAATGGGATTGTGTTAGTAGGGACACTGTTAACACAACTAATAACCCATTAGCCGAGTATTATGTATATAGTAGTACTTTTGATATTTAATTAGTGTTGCAGGGTTTTTTATCTTTTTAATCAAGTAAACTTTTATACTAAGTAAACTATGCACTAATACCATGTCCCTAGGTTAATCATAACTACTAGTTTCTCATTTCGATGTTTTAGTATTAATTATGTCTTGTTTTTCTATTTTTTGTTGCGAGTAATCTTTTAAAATGAAAATGATTTTGAAAATTAAAATGATTTCTTTCAAATGGTCTCATATTGGAAAAAAACAAGTTTTAAAGGAAAATGTTTTGGATTGAAAATTTGGTAAATTATTTGGTTTGGTGACAAAGAGGTAAGTGTGACCTTTGGTATTCATTATCAGAATTTTCATATGTGCGGGTATGTGAGGAATTTATTCTGAACATGATTTTATTATTTTTGTGTTATTCAAAATATTCCACCCAGAAATATCCCTAAAGTTTCTAGTAAGTCACACCTTGTTTTTAGTTATCCTCCGTTACTTCCCATATTTTGTGGAAATAGAGGTTCTTTAGAGGCATTGAAGTGGATCGAGTATGTTTATCATGTCTTCAGGGTGTTGGGAACTCCCAAAGATGTTAGAGTTTATGTTGTTATGGGTATTTTTGGGGTCTAGATTTGGAATAATGGGAGTTGTTCTCCCCACCATCGATGCTATTTGGGATGAAATGGTATGTTTTTATGTCAATATTTATCCGGTGGATTATACTTGAGGAGGAGTATATGAAGAAAAGGGAAGATCTCATGAGTTTCTAGCAAGGTCAGCAAACGGAGAAGGCTTATGTTGAACACTTTAAAGAGTCGGTTTCCTTTTCTTCAGAGTTGGTGTCGTAGGATCTATTGAAAGCATATCTTTTCATTGGGGGTATTCATCCAGGGATCAAGGAGTTTTTCCTCTTCTCCAAGGATCTCCATTTTGATAAGTTGGTGGAGGAATCATTTTTCTACTGAGTTTTGAAATAATCATACAACGCATCGGCTCAGTTGTTGTTTATCATGTTGGGATGAAGATGTTCAAAGTTTCCACATTTTTTTTGTTGTTATAAGTTCAACTTTCATTATAAAAGTCTAATGAAATCATAATTTCATAGTTCAAATGGTTTTGTTTTTTTGAATGTGAACATTTAAATGGTTATCTTTCCATGAATTAGATCCCCTCTTTCTATCATGCAAGTTGGGAGATGTCTATTTTATGGAAATTTCCCTTTGTTCCTTGTATGTCGGTTCATTGTTTGGTTCAAGATCTTATCATTTTTCTTAAAAATGATAGAGTTTTTTATGAATGTAAAAACAGGTCGATGGATGTTCCAACTTCGTTCACACTTAGGGAAATTATCCATAAGTCATTTGAGATGTGTGAAAACCAGTCGTACCACAATTTAATGCATAGTGTGACCGCTATGAATCAATGTGTCATGAATTTTCAAGAATCATCCTCACATAAAAAGTGAAAAAAAACATTCATATTGTTTTTATACTTTAGTAAAATTATCCATAAGTTATTTGAGATGTGCTTTAATTAGCCTCACCTCAATTGTACGCATTGTGTGACCGATACGACTCCAAGTGTGTGTGTTTATTTAAAATTAACATTAATATTAGTAAAAAGGCCAACTGAACTACTAAAAACCAAGAAAATTCAATCAAATTGTTTAAATACTTTAATAAAATGATCTATAATTCATTTTCGATATGTAGGAATCATCCACACCTAAATCTGATACACAATGTGATCGGTATGAGTCAAAGGGAATGTTTCAATTTTAAAATGGAATTTTAGTAAAAAAAGAAAAATTATGTACTCAAAACCAAGAAAACACATTATTATTGTTATGATACTTTATGAAAACAATCCATAAGTTATTTTGGAAGTTTAAGAATCAGTTTCACCTCAATACGACGCATGGTGTGACCGATATGACTCAAAGTGAATCTTTTTATTTAAAATTGTCATCATTTTTATTAAAAAGTCCAACTGTCCTTCTCAAAACTGAGAAAACAAATTTGGATTGTTATAATACTTTAAAAAAGGTCTATAAGTCATTTTTGACATGTAATAATTATCCACACCTCAACCTAAAACATGCTATTCCCGGTATGAGTCAAAGTGCATATTTCAATTTTAAAATGACATTTTAGTACAAAAGAAATGTGACATACACAAAATTGAGAAACCACAATCATATTGTTTTTATACTTTAGTAAAATGTTCCATAAGTCATTTGGGATGATTAAGAATCATATGCACCTCAATCCAATGCACGGTATGACTAGTATAACTCAGAGTACATTTTTTATTTAAAATTGTCATCAATTTTATTAAAATGTACAACTGTCCTACTCAAAACTAAGAAAACACATTCGTATTATTTTGATAATTTAAAAAAATGATCCATAAGTCATTTGTGACAAGTAGTAATCACCCTCACCTCAATCTGATACACAATGTGGTCACTATAACTCAAAGTGTCCGTTATCAGTTTAATAATGAAATTTTAGTTCAAAAAGTGTCACTTACTGAAAATTGATCAAACGCACTTGGATTTTCTCGATAATTTAGAAAACTGATTCATAAGTCGTTTTTTATATGTAGGAATCTATTTCACTTCCAACTGATACACTATGTGATCATAATTTGTCAAAAGTGAATGTTTCCAATTTAAAATGTCATTTTAGAAAAAAAGACAACTGATGTACTCAAAATTTACAAACACATTCAAATTGATTTGATACTTTAGGAAAATGATACAAAAGTCATTTGAGATGTGTTGGAATCACCATCACCTCAATATAATGCATATTTTTACCGGTATGACTCTAAGTGCATCTTTTTATTTAAAATTAACATCAATTTTAGTAAAATTAACACTTTCTGTTAATTTATTTCAATATATTATTACTAACATAATAATTTTCATCTTATACAGGTGTGTTCTTTTGCTCGATATGGGATGGTTTTTTTAGATATAGCTTGATTTAGGTTAGGATTTAAATATAAATAAACATTTGTGTTTTTGAATGTATGTAATAATTTGTATTTAAGTAATTCTATAAACCAATGTTTGAAATTTCTATAATATAGTGTTTTATTATTATGTTTTTTTTTGTAAATTTCATTTCATTTAAATTCTTTATTGGGACTTTTTTGTTGATATTTGGTTTGTTTCTGATGTTGTGGTGTGTTTTTGTAGCACACTGTAGTGGTACTACGGTGTGCTATTATAGCACACTGTAGAATAGCCCTTTATCAGTGATTTTAAAATCACTAATAAAAGAAACATTTATTAGTGCTTTTAAAATATCTGATAAAGGTATAATTTATGATCACTTCTATAAGTGCGGATAAAATAAAATTTATTAGTGATTTTATAAGAACTGATAAAATAACAGGGCTTTTAACCTCGCTCTTGTATTCAACACATTTCTAGCACTAATAAATGTCATTTCAATTGCTATTAAAATACTATTTTGTAGTAGTGACTTCAGGTTGTATATAAAGGTCATGGATAATACGGTTCTATGGTATATAAGGAAAGGACATGGTGTTTAATTTATTTATTGTTTTTATATTCCTTGATAGAGGAGCTTGAACATCTTTTGCAGGGATCCTCGAGAGGCTATTTTAGTAGTTATATGCCATGGGAATTTGTACATTTATTTAATGATTACCTACTTACCTATACACTACATAGCTTATTATATTACACATCCTGAAATTTTATAGATCTTTAGGTGGTTACCTAATAATATTGAATCTCACACACTATTCTGGCCACCGTTGGCTACCCAAACAAACTATTTGGATGCAAGTAGAGATAGGGGAAAGAGCCCACAGTTTGAGAGTTGATTTTTTACCGTTCTTAGGAGAGGGGGTGCACATGATCGAGCTGAGGATCATGATTCTTTTTGAAGATAACACATTTTTTTATTTTGGTGTTTTGGACACTTTTATTGTATTGTACTAATTTGTACCTATTTTTGATTCTCTCTAGATACATGTATCAACATCATTGGATATGAGACACTTCTGGATTTATTATGCATTCATGTCTTGTTTATGTATCAGTTTTCTGTGTGTGGACTCTTCTTCGGCTATTGATTGGTATTGTTATTTTTCGGTGTTTCACTCTAGTAATGATTCCATACAATTACCACAGACAAACCCTAGGCCCTCACTACTAGTCGGAACCCTCTATCATTTGGGGAGATGTTCTAGATTCCATATGACTATCTGGGATCATGGCACTATTTAGTGGAATCTGGGTTTGGGATGTTACAAGGCTCAAAACTCTTGTTACATTAGTATGGTAGAAATAATAAGTTGTGGCATAAAAGGCTAGGACACATGTGTCAGAGATATATGATCATGTTATCAAAGTGAGATAGTGTATGGGGTATTCTCAATATGTAAAGAATAATATATTGGTGTTTCAACATTTTTCAAAAGTGAAAGACATCAAACTCTATGTATAATAAAGTGACATTTGTTCAAAAATACCCTTGAATTTATTCATTCTGATTTATCTGAGCCAATGAGTAAAAAATTATCTCAGGGAGATAATTAATTCATCACTTTAATTGATGAATTTACTGAAATTACTTGTGTGATGTATATGAAACATAAGTCAGATTCTACGAAAATATTTAAAAGTTTCAAGGGGAAAGTAGATAATGAATGTGAGTATCTCGTGAAGAAGTTGAGAGATGAAAATGGTGGTGAATAAAAAAATTACAATTCGAATGTTATCTTTAGAATCATAGAATTTTTCATGAGTTAATTACACTATATAATCCTTAAAAAATGGTGTTGCTGAAAGGAAGAATGGAAGAATGGTTGAAATGGGGATAATTATATTACTTTAACATGGTATCTCTCATTACTTTTTGAGGTGAGCCACGAGCACTGCTGTTTATATTCAAAACTGATGTTTCTACATACCAAGTTTTGATATGACTCCACATGAAATTTTTTATGAAAAAACTCTAATTTTGAAAAAATTAATACTTTTTTGGTCTTCATGCATCATAAATAACAAAGGTGGAAACCTTGGAATGTTTTAGAAGAGAGGTAAATATGGAATTTTTGTTGGATATTCTCTATATAGAAAAGGATATGGATTTTAAAACAGAGATTCGGGAAGATTATTTGACTCTAATGATGTGAATTTTTTTGATAAAGCTACGGAAGATAAACAAACACCTGTAGATAAGAAAGATAAATAGGATTAAAAAACTTATAATAAGGATGAAAACAATAGTAATTCTTCTCAAGAAGAAGAATCTAAATCAATTGTTTCTAGTGATGATGAAGAATCCCAAAAATCTCATCCTAGGATAAGAAAGAATGTTTAAGCTCAAAATATTATTGGTGATCAACATCAAAATATTCAAACAATAAGATCATGAAATGTTATTAAACACTCTTCCTTGTAGTTAAAAGTTCATCCAAAATATGTGAATGAAGATTTTGATCATCTAGAATGGTCTCAAGATATGAATGAAGACCTTCATCAAATTTAAAATAATAATACATGGGAAATCATACCTAGGACAGAGAAAAAAATGTTATTTTTTAAAAATGGGTTTTTTGAAATAAGTTGAATGAATACGGTGAAGTGATTATAAACAAAGAAATATTATTGTGGAAAGGCTACTAAAAAATATAATTCATTGATTTTGATGAGACTTTTTCTTCAGTGGAAAGGTTAGAAATAATCAGAAAATTTATTTCTATTGTTACAAAATGAAGATATGAAATTTTTTAAATGAATGTGAAATCCACATTTTCGAATGGTGATATTTATGGGTAATTTTATATCAAATACCCTTGTGTATTTGTTATTGTAAAAGATGAAAGTTATTTTTAAAAATTAAAGAAATACTTTTATGAGAAAAAATAGACACTGAGGATATAGTATTCCAAATGGGATACCTATATATGAAAGATTAATTTTAAGAAACTAAGAGTTGATAAAAATATTTACATCAAAGAAATTCAAGAGTTTTCCATTATTGTAATTGTTTATGTTGATGACAATATATTTGTGGAGAAAGTTGAAATAACTTGTGAAATATTTGTTGAAGAAGTGAAAAAAAAATTAAAATTTCTATGATGCGAGAAATGAAATACTTTCTTTGGTTAGAAATTTTACAAAATAAGAAATACATTTTTCTTTCCCAATAAAAGTATGCTATGGAAATTCATAAGAAGTTCGACATGGAAAATTCAAACCCAATTTCCATGATTATTTTATTGGGAACTAAGTTGATAAAAGATATAGAAGATAATAAAGTTGATCAGAAAGAGTTTTTTAAGTTGATAAAAAGTTTTCTGTATTTGACTTCCTCAAGAGCCGACATTTTTTATCTTGTCAGATTATGTGAAATATTTTAGTGTGCTTCAAAATAATCACATTCGTTTCCTGGAAAAATAATTATCAGATATATTAAAGGCACATTAAATTTCAAAATTAGGTATGATAGCTCAGGAAGTATTGACTTGTTTATCTATTCAGATACTCACTGGGAAGGAAATGTTGATCACAGAAGATCCACATATGGTGGAGTTTTCTTTTTGGGGGAAAGTTGTGATATTTTGAATAAAAAGAAATATAATTCAATATCTCTTATCATAGATAAAGCTGAGTATGTTACTACCACTCAAGCTACTACCCAACTTATGTGGATGAAGACTCATTTAGAATATTTACTTGTTTGAGTGAAGCTGCCCTTGGGTTGTGATGATCAAAATCCCATCAACATTACCAATAATCCAGTACAACATTCATGTTCAAAATATATTGATATAAAATATCATTTCATCAAATAGCATGTGGAGAAGAATGAATTGAAGTTGGAGTATGTTCCTACATCGGAACAAGTAGCTAACAGTTTTAAAAAACCTTTACCAAAGTAACCTTTTTCAAAATTGAGGTTGAACATGGGCATCCCACCTTCTTCTCATCATGGTTGAGGTTTGTGTGTGTGTCTCATATCTCATGATGTCTTTGGATAGTGTTTTAAAAGGGGGAGAATTCTTCATAAATCTATCCACTATTATGTACTAATCCTTTTAAGGAAGCATGTGAAAAAGGGGAAGTTGTGGGTTAGATGTGATTTTAGCATCACAAATGCGTGAAGTATACTAACTATTTATTGGAGTGGTTGTAGGAAACAATTTCTTTTTAGGGCAGTTGAAGAAGTGAAGAAATATGTGAAAGAAAGTTGAGAAGGTTTTCAGGAGTCACTACTTTTGGGCAGTATGGATTTTATATCAATAATTATTTTTCCCTATAATGAGTTTGGTAATGTTGACATAGAATTATTAATCATTTATATATAGATTTATTTTATAAATTTTAATGATTTATGAACCTTTTTTTAAAACAAAATCCCAATGGGAAGATTTTTAGGACTAATTTGATAAGGAAGATGATTGGACTCATGATTATAATCAGTTTTTTTCTTTCATTTTCAAGGAAATGTCAAATAAGAAGGAAATCAATTCACTTTTTAAAAGATGAAAATTAGACTGACCATCATATTTAGAAAACCATACTCACAATGCTTAAAAAATTCCATAAGATTAGGAAGATGTTTTATAGAAGAAAAGGTCTATCAGAATCACCTCGGGTCTGAAATAAAAGAAAGATCATAATGAGGAATTGATGTAGGATCTAAATAATGATGTAGATTCTCAATATACAAGAGGGGTGAATTGTATACTTTAAAAATTATTTTGAACTTTTAAAGATGATATTTTTTAACAAAGTTAAACTAGGTAGATTCACTAAACCTCTTAGTTCAAAAAACATGCTAGGTTCTGAAAATATGGTTCCGGGAATTCAGGTTCCGGAAATATGATTCCAAAAGTGAAACTTAAGAAAAGTTTACAAGTAAAAAATTCTACCTTAAAGCATATAGAATCTCACTAATTAGAGTATACAAAAACTAGGAAGTATAATATAGTTATACTTTCCTAAACAATTAAAATACAACAGAAAATAAACTTTAAACTATAACACTCCAAGCTTCCACGGTACGCTTCTCTTTGAATAATACAGTAGCATGTGTTGTACGCAACTTCGAGTTTTAACACACCACAACCAATCAAACTAGCCGTTATGAATATTAATACCCACATTTTGAAATTTTATAAATTTTACCTTTCAAAATCGACTTCATTTTTGGATTTGGAATATCGAAATTAGCTTAGGGTGAATTTTTGGTATTTTTCTGAAAACTTTCAATTTTTGATGATAGTGAAAAAACATTGAGTTATAGTTTTAAACCGAATTTTTATTTAAATAATTATTTATTTTATTTAAATTTATTTTAGGTCAAAATAGATACATAATACCTATATAAGTTTAATGTAATTCATTGGAGTCAGTTTATAATAATTTCAGATATATAAAAATTTTATTGAACTTTTCACCGCCTTTTACCCACCTCCTAGGAGAATTTACAAATTCACATAAAACATAATTTTACCGCTTTTATGAGTTGAATTTCAAAAATCCGAGATACACAGTTAATATAAAGGATTAAAATGTGGTTCAATAAGATAAAAATAATTTTTGGTAAATAGTAACTTTTTACTTTTATTTACCACTGTTAAAAGTAAATAGATAATTAATGGTAAAAATGATATTATTATTACCCTAACATGTGTCCTAATTCTATTGGATAAGTATAATTTGACCGAAAATAACCTTAGGAATAAAATATGAACCTCTTTGGTCAACTTGGATTATATTAGGACACTTATTATTGTTTTATTTAAATAAGAGTTAAAAGAGTTAAAATCAAATATTAATAACTAAAACATTTTTAATATAGAGCTAAACATAAGATAAATTCAATTATAAATATTCATTATAAAGATGAAAATATTTCCTACATAATGTTATTTTATTTATATTTTTTATAAAGTAAATAATTTAATTTATTTATGACACAATAATGATGAAGTAATTACCGAATTAATGAAATATTAAAATAAATCATATTATAAATATCCAAATAAATGTAATTTGATACTTTTTATGAATTCCACTAATTTTATAGGTTACTATGTCATATTAGGGTTAGTTAGATGTATTTTTTTCTAATTAATAATCTTGTTATGAATTTAGACAAAAAAATACCAAATAGTTTTAAAATTGACATAAAAGAGTTTTTAAAACAAATATTATATTATTAATTGATATTCTATTCCTAAAAATATAAGGTTTAGCCAAATAACTTATATAATGATATTTGTATCATTAATTAACCCCTTGGGGTTCTCTTAGAAGTATATAGTAAGTTTATTAACCATATAATATAAAAATACAAAAAGACATGGTAAATGTCAAACTATTTAACTAAGAGTTAAATCTAAAAGATAAAGTTAATATAGTGACCCAAACCTGTCTAAAAACTATTAGTTGAGTCGTTTTAGACTCATCCCCACATTATCCTTTAAATAATCTATTTTTTATCCATTATAAACCGAAAATGATTTTATGAAAAAATAATTTTCCTAGCTTTTCCTAAGATGCCCCTCACCCCTCTTATAAAAGGGCACTCTCTCATATCTCTAATTCACACCATAAAAGCCATTTGTCTCAGAAAATATCTACCCCAATACCCTCTCAACTATCCTCCCTTAATCTTATAGGTCTTCCATTAGTCATAAAGCCAACCTATGGAGCCCTTTTGATCAAATCAAACGGAAGAACACAAAGAAGAGGTAAATATCTCACCACCTCTTTCAAGTTCCTTTCTTCTTCCACTTCCTTTTTCTTTGTTGTTTCCATTATATAATAATAACTCCAGTATATTCTATATACTGTGAGGTTATTATAAATATGGTACAACCAAATTCATTATTCTATCCATCCTTTGAATAACATGTCACCATACATGCGTACGTATGGCTTACCGTCTCCACGTCCTGGTGTAATTGTTATTAAATACATTATTATTTGGATGGGTAAAATAATGATTTTTAATTGATGTAAATAATAAATATAACATGATAATGATTCTTTATATATGATGTACCATCCAATTATATATTATTTTAATATCAAAAGAATGATATTGTCTCTCTTGTGTACGTACGGATTATCATCTCCACATAGTGGTGAGATTCATTCCCCATCATATCCATTCAAGACTAATTTTCATTATTTGTTTAAAGAATTGATATAATTATGGATATGAATAAGATAAATCCCATCCATAAAAAATACAGCTCACATAAAAAAGAATATAAAGGAAAACTAATCTGTTAACACCCAAAACAACAATAATACTAAGATATTATTAACAAAGTAATGTTAAAAGATCATATATGATATCAAATTAATGTATGTGATTCTTTTATAATTTAATAACAATTATTTAACCATTATATAGGAGTTTAACCTACCCTAAACTAATGAAAAGTGCAAGGTGAGGGTTGATTTCACAATCTCTTCACTATCTAAGGTTATTTATATTATCTACTGGGACCTCTTTATCATCCACATCCATGTTTCTTAAAAATGTATTTCAAAACATTATTACTATTTTACAGACTATGGTTTAAAGTCATTTATACCATTTTTTTAATTTTTATAATATGTTTATAAAGGAATCTTTCCGTTGTTTTCCAAACAAGGTCCTTTTTAACCTTTTCGACAAAATTAAGGTAAGAATGTCTTATTTTAACTTATACGGCGGGTGCAGCTATTTTTTTCCATTATAAAACTGCCAAAGCTTCCCTTACAAGATTATAAGAATATTTTCAAAGTAAATGTTTTATTTTATAATTATGTGACTTTTAAATGATTTAAAATATATATATATTTCTCTCAAATAGTTTTGATTTCATCCTTGTCAACATCCTTTGATGGATTTTAAACTTATTTGATGTTGATTAATTATGATACAAAACTTCTATATTGTATTGAAGTTTTTGTGATATGTTTGACTGTGGATGTGTTATTTTTATACCATTCATGGTTTATGGAAAAAGTATTGACATTTTGTATGCTAGTTTTAATATGAATGTTTATGTAATGTCTAAACATGTTCATATGAGGAATGCATTGGACTTAGTAAGTGATGGTTGGAGCCTGCTATAGCTCTTCGATGCATCGGTAGGTTTCATGAGACAAACTAGTGTCTTGGAACAAGGCCTTGACAAAATCTTATTTGTAGTCTTGGCACAAGGCCTTGACTATGTGGCAATGATAGTCTGGAATTATGCATTCCATCATTATGAAAGTGGTTATTGCTATTGCATGTGATTATTCGACTAGTATAATATCCATGTGAATAAGTAAATGGCATTATTTCATTTTTTTCCATATTACTCTGATGTTCAAGTTTAAAATGATTTTTTTAGTTATACATTGCCTTAAATGTTTATGCTTATTTATGAAAATTGTCGCTATATTGTTATCCTTACTAAGCATCTGATCTCACCCATTTCTATGTTTTATTTTTTCCAGGATGTGAAGAAGTATTTTATGACTGACCTGCAGGGATAGTCTGAAAGGATATGAGTTTGGACTATGGAGACTATGTTGTTGTAGTTTTTCACTTTATCATGTAATGTAATACTTATGAATGTATCTAGTGTTTCCAAGGCTACTAAACTAATCGGTCTTTCGAGACATGATATTTTGTGATCATGCCAATGTTATGTAATAATTCACCGACTCTGGGTAACCGAGGTCGGGGCATTACAGTTGGTATCAGAGGAAGTTTAGTACAAACCTTGGAATCTAGATTTAGATAAAATCTGATTATAGCACATAGCCCTAAGATAGACTTTGAGGATTAGTATAGAAGAACTTCCTAGAATATTGGTATTGTAGAGATTTTGTGAGTTCTCCAAGCAATAAATCCCTATCTGGATATGAGCAGGTAGAGGAGGCTCTGGCATAGATGTACCTAGGGGTAAAACCTGAAAACACCGCTTTGAGCTAGACTCGAACGGGAACTGGTGCACGACAACAAGCCTTGCTACACTCTTGGTTACGACACTCTTAGGGGATATGTTTAGGATAATTCTTATTTTCTTTATAAACCATTATAAAGGGTTTATGAGTATATACTTCCCCAAAGAAAACCTTTTTTATGATTATGGATTATATCCATAAACTATTAAATTTATGTTAAGTGTTTTAGATATTTGGAATTATGTATTTCAATTCATAAACTAATCTAGTTTATACCATTGTTTAGAAATGGTGCCTAGTGGAAGGAATGGAAACTATATCAATGCACGCACTCCATGTAGGGATTTCCCTCCTACTCAAGATAATTATAGTGGAGCTGGTGATACAACTAGTGCTAATCATCTTATCACCATACTGGGAAAACTCACTCAGGTTATGAATAATACCCTTACCCGTATGGAGCTCCCTGATCCACAGTGTGGAGGATCAATGTTATATCACTTCATGAGGCAACAACCACCAACATTCAATGGGAATACAAATCCATTATTAGTTGAGAAATGGATAAATTACTTAGAAAAAATATTCCATGACTTGGGGAGAAAAATTTATCATTGCAGTTTACCGCCTCACTAGAGATGCTGATCAATGGTGGTCATTGATTCAAAACACAAAGGAAGATTATGAAGTATCAAATATGGAATAGAGGGAGTTTAAATATCTTTTCTTAGAAAAATACTTTCCTCGTGACCATCGAGCAGATGTGGAAAGACAATTTTTGAGTCTGAGGCAAAAGGATGATGAGAATGTTGCAAAGTATGAGGCTAACCTTACAAGGTTAGCGAGGAATGCTGCAGATTATATACGTAACCCAAGAAGTAAGATTGATTGTTTCTTTGATGGGTTAAAACCATTTCTTTGTCTAGCATTATTCTCACAATCCTTCTTGTCGTATGAAGATATTGTCTCATGCACTATCAAGACAAAAAAAGAATTATCTATATCTTACAACTTTAAAGAAAATCAAGAGAAGAAGAGATTTTTCGATCACCCTAGAAATGGAAATAAGTGGAAGAATGGAAAAGTTGAATATCCATCCTGCAGTAAATGTGGGAAGAAACACCCTGGTACTTTCTTGAAGGGAATGGGAGTCTATTATAAGTGTGGTGAAAAAGGCCACCAAGTTCGTGATTGTGAGGGGAGGAAAGAAGCTAACAATGTTCAATGCTACAATTGTAGGTAGATGGGACATTATGAAAATGAATGTCCTAAGAGTTAGGGGAACTTAACTCAGAAAAGTCCAAGGGATCAATGCTAATCTTATGCTATCACTACTACTGAGGTAGAAGCTCCGAAAGATGTGGTGGCAAGTAATTTAATGGTTTCCTCAAGTTTAGCAAATGATTTATTTGATTCTGGATCATCACATTGTTTAATATCATCCCATTTTGCTAAGAAAATTAGATATTTATAATTTGATTTAACAAGGTAGTTGTTAGTCAAAACTTATAAGGGAAGTATCGTTGCATCAACGTTTTGTAAATAAGTCCCCATTAGGGAATATAAATTCTCTTTATCTGCTGATCTCATCATCATACCCATGATTGAATTTGATATAATCCTCAGTATGGATTGGCTTTCAAACCATGATGCAAAAATTTATTGTAAGAAGAATGAGGTTAGTATTTTTGATGATGATGATAAAGAACACCTTATCTTTAGAGCAGAATCATCACCACCTGATTCTTATCTAGATCCACCCCCATTAGCTCAACTAAATTCAATTATTGGGGAGGAAGAGAATTAAATAACTATGGGTGAGGAAAGGAATGTTCAAATACAGGATTTACCTATTGTGAAATAATATTTTGATGTGTTTCCAGAAGATTTACCTGGACATCCTGCAGAATGAGAAATTGAGTTTTCCATTGACTTAATTCCTGGTTCAAGGCCCATATCAAATACCCCTTATAGAATGGCCACTGTGGAATTAGTGGAACTAAAGAAAGAACTAGAGGAATTGAGTAATAAGGGATTTATTCACCCAAGTGTTTCTCCATGGGGATCCCGTGTCCTTTTTGTTAAGAAGAAAGTTGGATCTATGAGGTTATGTATCGACTATTGGGAGATTAATGCTATAAAGATAAATTACAAGTATCCCCTACCTCTCATTGATGATTTATTTGACCAACTGCATGGAGCTCAATACTTTTCAAAGATCGACCTTCGATCTCGATACCAACAGTTGTGTGTGAAGAAGGAATACATTCCAATGACATCATTTCGAACTAGGTATGGGCATTATGAGTTTACAATAATGCCTTTTGGATTGACTAATGTACCCTATGTTTTCATGGATCTAATGAACAGATTTTTCAAAGAATATCTTAATGACTTTGTAGTGGTATTTATTGATGATATCTTGGTATAATCAAAAAGCTACGAAGATCATTAAAATCACTTGAGCATTTTCCTAAAGAATATTAGAAGACATGAATTATATAGGAATTTTTTCAAGTGTGGATTCTCGCTTCAGAAGATTTCTTTTCTTGGCTATATTATCCCTAAGGATGGAATTTCCTTTGATCCTTCAAAGACCAATTCATTCCAATAATGGCCAGAACCGACAAGTATAACTGAGGTACACAGTTTTATTGGTTTAGCAGGTTATTATCGACATTTCTTCCATAATCTTTCCCGATTGCCTAACCCATTAACAAAGGTCACACAAAAAGGGTTAAATTTGTTTGGACAAAATGGTGTGAAGAATGTTTTGATGAACTGAAGTGAAGATTAGTCAATGATACTATATTGAATCTACCATCGGGGAATGATGGGTTCGTTATTTATAGTGATGAAACGAAGAAAGGACTTGGTTGTGTCCTTATTCATAATGATAGGGTTATTGTATATGCATCACGATAGCTGAAAATTCATGAGCAAAACTATCCTACTCATGATCTTGAGTTAGCAGCTGTAATATTTGATTTGAAGATTTGGAGACTCTATCTCTATGGTGGAAATGTGATATTTATACTGATCACAAGAGTTTGAAGTATATTTTCTCACAGAAAGAACTCAACATGAGGCAAAGGAGATGGCTTGAACTACTCAAGGATTATGATTTCATGATACACTACCACCCGAGGAAGGAAAATAAGGTGTTATATGCTTTAAGTAGAAAGGATCATGGAGTTTTGAACAAGATGAGAGTTAAAAGGGATCCTATTTTCATGGATCTAGTAAAGATGGATATGGGAATCACCATGGAAGGTGAAACATCAATAATTTTTCAAATGGTTGTCAAACCATCTTTACTAGAAAGGATAAAGAGTTCTCAGACCGATGATGAAGAGTTTCAAAAGATGATTAAAGCTGTGAATGATGGGAGATTGAATAAATTTGTGTATGAAGATGGAATTTTGAGATTTGGGAAGAGACTTTGTGTTCCTAATATACCTGATCAAAAAAGAGAATTATTGGATGATGCTCATAGTTCCAATTTCTCTATACACCCTGGAAGCACCAAAATGTATAGATATTTGAAGGAACATTTTTGGTGGGACAACATGAAGAGGAATATTGCTGATTTTGTGTCAAGATGTATAGTTTTTCAATAAGTGGAAGCTGGAAGGCAAAAACCTGGAGAATTCATGCATCCTCTTCCCATATCAGAGTGGAAATGGGATAATATTATGATGGAATTTTTCATGGGACTATCAAAGAATCCTAGAAGGAATGATGCAATATGGGTCATTGTTGATCGTCTTACCAAGTCCTCACATTTTCTTGCTATAAGGGAAGATTTACCACTTGAATGTCTAGCAATACTATATATTAATGAAGTTGTGAGACATCATGGAATACCCCTATCGATTATTTTTTATTTTGATCCCCATTTTACATCAACATTCTGGAAAAGTCTTCATAAATCCTTAGATACTGAGCTTCGTTTGAGTACTGCCTTCCACCCCCAAACTGATGGACAATCAGAAGGGACTATTAAAACCTTAGAAGACATGTTGAGATCATGATTACTTGACTTTCAAGGTATGTGGGATCAATATTTACCTCTGGTAGAATTCTACTATAACAATAGCTTACATTCAAGTATTCAGATGGCACCATATAAAGCATTATACGAAAAGAGATGTCGCACACCAACCTGTTGGGATGATGTTTGCGAAAGAAAACTCGTAGGCCCAGAACTTGTGGAGGAAACAATGGAAAAGGTGAACGTAATCCAAAACCACATCAAATCAGCTCAAAGTATACAAGAGAGCTATGCCGATAACCGAAGGAAGGATTTGGAATTTCAGGTATGAGATTATGTTTTCTTGAAGGTATCTCCATGGAAGGGTATTATACGTTTCGATAAGAATGGAAAATTGAATTCTAGGTACATCGTACCTTTAGAAATTCTAGAACTAATTGGGGTTGTAACTTACCATTTGGCAATGCCATGAAGTCTCTCCAAAGTTCACGATGTGTTACAAGTATCACTGTTGATAAAATAAATGTTTAACCCAACGCATGTAATCGCCTATGAGGAATTATAACTGGAACTAGATCTATCTTATTACGAAGAGCCTGTCAAGATTCTTGATACAAGATAACAAGATCTGAGAAAATGGACAACTCGTCTGGTAAAAGTTCTATGGAGAAACCATAAGATGGAAGAGGCAACGTGGGAACCTGAGAAACTTATGATGAAGAACCACCCGAGTCTTTTCGTGCGGTAGTATTCTAGAAATTTTGAGGATGAAATTATTTTAAGGAGGGGAGAATGTAGCACCCCAAGCTTCCACGATACACTTCTCTTTGAATAATACAGTAGCGTGTGTTGAACGCAACTTTGAGTTCTAACACACCACAACCAATCAAACTAGCTGTTATGAATAGTAATACCCACTTTTTGAAATTTTATAAATGTTATATTTCAAAATGGACTTCATTCTTGGATTCAAAATATCGAAATTATCTTATGGTGAATTTTTGATATTTTTCTGAAAACTTTCAATTTTTGATGAATAGTGCAAAAACACTAAGTAATAGTTTAAAACCGAATTTTTATTTAAATAATTATTTATTTTATTTAAATTTATTTTAGTTCAAAATAGATACATAATACCTATATAATTTCAATGTAATTCATTGGAGTTAGTTTATAATAATTTTAGATATATAAAAATTTTATTGAACTTTTCACTGTCTTTTACCCACCTCCTAGGAGAATTTGAAAATTCACATAAAACATAATTTTACCACTTATGTGAGTTAAATTTCAAAAATTTGATAGACATGGTTAATATCAAGGAGTAAAATGTGGTTCAATAAGATAAAAATAATTTTTGTTGAAGAGTAACTTTTTTACTTTTATTTACCACGGTTAAAAGTAAATAGTGTAATTAAGGGTAAAAATGATATTATTATTACCCTAAAATCTGTCCTAATTCTATTGGATAAGTATAATTAGACCAAAAAAAACCTTCGGAATAAAATATGAACCTATTTGGTCCACTTGGATTATATTAGGACACTTATTATTATTTTATTTAAAGAAGAGTTAAAAGAGTTAAAATCAATGTTTAATAACTAAAACTTTTTTAATATAGGGATAAACATAAGATAAATTTGACTATAAATATTAATTAGAAATATAAAAATATTTCCTACATAATGGTATTTTATTTATAATTTTTAGACATTAAATAATTTAATATTATTTATGACACAATAATGATGCAATAATTACCTAATTAATGAAATATTAAAATAATTGATATTATAAATATCCAAATAAATGTAATTTGATACTTTTTATGAATTACACTAATTTTATAGGTTAATATGACATATTAGGGTTGTTTAGAAAAATTGTGTTTGTAGTAATAATGTTGTTATGAATTTAGCAAAAACAAAATACCAAATAGTGTCAAAATTGACATAAAAGTGTTTTTAAAACAAATATTATATTATTAATTGATATTATATTCCTAAAAATATAAGGTTCTACCAAAGGACTTATATAATGATATTTTTATCATTAATTAACCACTTTGTGTTCTCTTGGAAGTATATAGTAATTTTATTAACCATATAATATAAAAATACAAAGAGATATGGTAAATGTCAAACTATTTAACTAAGAGTTAAATCTAAAAGATAAAATTAATATAGTGACCCAAACCTGTCTAAAACCTATTGGTTGAGTGGTTTTTGACACATAACCACCTTATACTTTAAATAATCTATTTTGGAGCCATTAGAAACCGAAAATGATTTTATGATATAATAATATTCCTAGCTTTTCTTAAGGTGCCCCTCACCCCTCTTATAAAAGGGAACCCCCCCTTCTCTCTAATTCACACCTTAAAAGCCATTTGAATCGGCCAAACTCTACCCAAATACCATCTCAACTATCCTACCTTCATCCTAGAGGCCTTCCTTTAGTCAGAAAGCCT
This sequence comes from Viscum album, assembly GCA_963277665.1. Classification (NCBI taxonomy): domain Eukaryota; kingdom Viridiplantae; phylum Streptophyta; class Magnoliopsida; order Santalales; family Viscaceae; genus Viscum; species Viscum album. The sequence continues at coordinate 1,415,072,756 of OY728141.1, read as the reverse complement.
ACCTAAGGATCCCTTTTGATCAAATCAAATGGAAGAACCCGAAGAATAGGTAAATATCTCACCACCTCTTTCAAGTTCATTTCTTCTTCCACTTCCTTTTTCTTTGTTGTTTCCATTCTAGAATAATAACTCCAGTATATTCTATATACTATGTTGTTATTATAAATATGGTACAACCAAATTTATTATTCTATCCATCCTTTCAATAACATGTCACCATACTTGCATACGTACGGCTTACCGTCTCCACGTCGTGGTGTAATTGTTATTCAATACATTATTATTTGAATGGGTATAATAATGATGTGTAATTGATGTAAATAATAAATATAAAATGATAATGATTCTGTATATATGATATACCATCCAATTACATATTATTTTAATATCAAAAGAATGATATTGTCGCTCGTGCGTACATATGGATTACCGTCTCTACATAGCGATGAGATTCATTCCCCATTGTATCCCTTCAAGACTAATTTTCATTTGATGTCTAAAGACATGATATCATTATGGATTTGAATAAGATACATCATGTCCATATCAAATATGACTCACATAACAAATAATATAAAGGAAAACGAATCTGTTAACACCCAAAACAACAATAATACTAATATATTATTAACAAAGCAATGTTAAAAGATCATATATGATATCATATTAATGTATATGATTCTTGTATAATTTAATAACAATTATTTTACCATTATAAAGGAGTTTAACCTACCCTTGACCAAGGAAAAGTGCAAGGTAATGTTTAATTTCACAATCTCTTCATTATCCGAGGTTTTTTATATTATCTACTAGGACCTCTTTATCATCCATATCCATGTTTCTTAAAAATATATTTTAAAACATTATTACAATTATATAAACTATGTTTTAAATTAATTTATACCTATGTTTGACTTTTTATAATATGTTTATAAATAAATCTTTCTGTCATTTTCCAAACAAGGTCATTTTTAACCTTTTTGATAAAATTAAGGTAAGAATGTCTTTTTTTAACTTATACGGTGGGTGCGGCTATTTTCCGCCATTCTAAAATCGTTGAAGCTTTCCTTACAATCTTATAAGAATATTTTCAAAGTAAATGTTTTATTTTATAATTATGTGAATTTTAAATGATTTCAAAAAAAAAGATATTTCTCTCAAATAGTTTTGATTTCATCTATGTCAACATCCTTTGATGGATTTTAAGCTTATTTGAAGTTGATTTATTATGATACAAAACTTCTATATTTTATTGAAGGTTGTTTGATATGTTTGACAGTGGATGTTTTATTTTTATACCATTCATGGTTTATGGATAAAGTATTTACATTTCGTATGATAGTTTTAATATGAATGTTTATGTTATGTTTAAACCTGTTCATATGAAGAATGAATTGGACTTAGTAAGTGACAGGTGGAGCCCGCTATAGCTCCTCGATCCATCAGTAGGTCTCAACAGACAAACTAGTGTCTTGGCACAAGGCCTTGAGAAAATCTTATTTGTCGTCTTAGCACAAGGCCTTGACTATGTGGTTATGATAGTATGGAATTATGCATTCCATCATTATAAAAGTGGTTATTTATATTTCATGTGATTATTAAACTAGTAGAATATCTATGTGAATAATTAAATGGAATTATTTCATTTTATTTTTTCTATATTATGCTAAAATTCAAGTTTAAAAAGCTTCTGTTTTATTTATACAATGGCTTAAATGTGTATGCTTATTTATGAAGGTTTCCACTATATTGTTATCCTTACTGAGCATCTGAGCTCACCCCTTTCTATGTTTTATTTTTCCCAATATGTGAAGAATTATTTTATGACTGACCTGCAGGGATAGTCTGAGGGGATATGAGTGTGGAATATGGAGACTATGTTGTTGTAGTTTTTAACTTTATCATGTAATGTAAGACTTATGAATATATCTAGTGTTTCCAAGGCTACTAAACTAATAGGTCTTTTGAGACTTGATATTTTATGATCATTCCAATGTTATGTAATAATGCACTGAATCTGGGTAACTGGGGTCGGGGCGTTATAGAAACAATACAAGTAACAAGTATAAAATATTTTAACCCAAATATAAGGGTTTCCAACAACCTTGGATAAAGGTCCCTTGATATATACTTTCAATAAAGTCTATCTTACCCGCATATGGTAGTCCCTCGATAGAAATATCGGAGTCTATATTGTTATCCCCACAAGCCCCCAACTTCAAGGTAGTCGGCACATCTCTCTTCCTCAGAAAGGAAGTCCTCGAACTTGAAGGCAGTCGGCACCTCTGTCTTCCTATCCCCGGAAGCCCTCAAATGTACTCAGAAACATTTAGAGTCACACGAAGCAATCTGAACAAGATGTTCAGTATGCACAAATCATGAGAGTCTCTCTCTCTAGAAATCACTTCAACAGCATGTAATCTCTAGATTTGTATAACAGTAGTGATCTCGTTCAAATGAGCTCATATTTATAGGAACATCTATAACGGTGGGCTCCCTCCTCCAACGGTCATATTTTTCCTTGAATCTTGGAGGGACCTATACACGTGTCACTCAAAAAATGGTTAGTTAGAAACAGAATGTATGAAATTGTTTCATAACTATATCAAGGATAGAAAAAATAAGGTTGCTTAATCAAAACTAATTTTTCAGAGTCTAATCAAAACAAAAGTTCTGAGTCTAATCAAAAATAATATTCGGAGTATATAATACATGAATATTTAGATTCTTCTTATCAATAAATTTGGATTCAGAATTCTATAAACATCGGAGACTGAACTCATAAGAATTCGTAACCGGAATTTAGAGTCTAAGTTCATAGGAGTTCGGAGTCTAAACTCATAAGAGTTCATAACCAGAATTGGGAATCTAAGTTCATAAGAGTTTGGAGTCTGAACACATAATATTTTGTAACCTGAATTTGGAGTCTGATTTCATAGGAGTTCAGAGTCTAAACTCATAAGATTTCAGAGTCTAAATTCAAAGAACTCGAAGTCTGATCTCAGAAAATTTTGGATTCTGAATTTAGAGAACTCGTAGTCAGTACTCAGAAACGTTCAGAGTCTGAATTCAAAGAACTCAGAGTCAGAACTCAGAAAAGATCAGAGTCTGAATTTAGGGAACTCAGAGTCAGAACTCAGAAAAGTTCAGAGTCTGAATTTAGAGAACTCAGAGTCAGAACTCAGAAGATTTTGGAGTCTAAATTCAGAAAACTTGGAACCTAAATTCATATCCAAAAACAGAATGCCCTATATTCAATTATTTATAATATTACAAGGTTTTTCAATATGAAACCATTTTTTTAAAATAAAATGAGTTATAATTAAAGATATTATAGCATGAACAATTAAAACATGGTAAGGATGAATTTTACTTGGGGAAGGGAAATTTTCCTTATGAAATCAATACAGGGTAAGGAGAAAATTTTCCTTAAGGAAGGAAAATTTCCTTAAGGAAAAAAAGTTTCCCTTATAAAGATAAAATACATTTTCCCTTAAGATAGGTGTTTGTGATTTTCAAAACATGAAGGGATGGAAAATTCATAAAGAAACCTTATTGACAAAACAATATCCCCCTTTTTGGGAAGAACAAACATCCTTAAAAAAAAAATATAATGACTTGGAATTTTTATGAACTTGAAAATAAAAACTTATCTCCCTTTACTTATGGATAATGGTGAATATAAATAACTCCCCCTTAGGCTTTGGAACCACTGAGGATCGTATTTTGATTTCTGGAATGAGATTTTTCATTATCTTGCATTCGGAAATCTCTATGAAGAAAACTCCCCCTTAGATGAACTCTACCTTACTTAGGGAAATTTTTTATTTTACTTAGTATTCTTTTTCACATTCCATTCTCCCCCTTTGTGATTTTCAAAATGTATTAAAGGGAATGGAAAATAAATTATGGTACCTAAAAAATTATAACTAGACAATAAAATACGAGCTACCAAAAATTTCATTAAGGTTGGAAAAATTTGTACAACAATGAAAATACAACACAAGATCGGATTTGAACAGTATTATCCTTCCTTCTCCTTGGGAATAAACTTCTTCACTGTTATTTTCAGCTTCTTGAGCCCCTTATTATCTATTTTTGATCATTTGAGAAGCTAGTCCTGATCTTATGTTTTCTTCTCTAAGGATTTGATCTTTTCTTTCAGAGGCTTGAGAGCCTCTTCCTGATCCTTCAACACTTCATCTTTCTTAACAATCTTTTCTTATATCTCAATCTGAATATCCCTTTATCTCTTCCAACTTTTGGAAACTGAATATAACTTCTCATTCAAGTCTTTTACTTATTTCCTCCGAGTATTCTTCTCAAGGGTTAGATTTTCCTCAAATCTATTAGAAAGATCCTTGATCCTTCCCTCTTCAGTGTCAAAGGAATCCTTGACACTTTCTTAAAATTCATCAAGAATTTTCAAATCTTGAACTATTTTCATTTACTAACTAGTCATCTTCTTGTAAGATCTATTGTGAGCCTCATAGCCAATAAGAATAATCTTGAAGTCTACCTCCAGTTTCAAACACTTATCCATCGCCATGGATACTAAATCTGACTTTTGATTTAGGGTGTGTTGAATCATTTGGCATCTCGAGTCAATACTTGGAAAAATCCAAATAGTCCTAACAAGCTTCTTCAAGGATTGAAATACAAAATCATGTCCAAGAGATGATGATTCTAAATTTGAGACTTTTCTGGGTGAGGCTTATTTATTTGGCTTAGCAGCTTTCCTCTTAGATGATCCATCAGCTTCCTTCTTCTTCACTACAGATTTGGTAGGTGTGTCAATAACCACCTATTTTCCTTTGTCGACCTCCGTAATGGATTCCTCTTGGTCAGGAGATTCATGTTCACTATCAGATAGCTGAACGATCTTGTCTTCATCAACCTCTTCCGTCTTAGCTCATTCCTCACCATCCTCTAGTTTAATAAACTCATGATTAGAACTTTATTCCTCAGACAGCTTATTGAATTCTTCTTCAACCTTCTCTTCCTCTCCTTTGTGATCTTTTCTAGGAGTATAAATCTTTGAAGACTCTGCTTCAAAATTTCAGATTGAAAGCTTCTCGGATGGACTTTCCTTCTCATGGAAATATTCAACTTGCTTAATCAAATCTACGGTGTCACCACTGCTTTCTTCTTCTTCAACTTCTTTCACAACTTCTTCTTCTTCAACAAGATTTTCTTGGAATTTTTCTGGAGTCACAAATTTCTTTCCCAGAGTCTAAAGTATTGCTCCTAACAAGAAGTATTTTGGTACCGAGATATTTTTGGATGTTTTCTCAACAGCCTTCAGAAGATATTGGACAATTTCTGCTTCAGTCATCTTCTTCTTTTGCTTCTTTTCTTTTTCATGCTTCTCAAGCTCATCAGTAGTGTTCTCTTTTAAATATCTTGATTCAGTAGGATCCAAACCAAAACATGGATCCCCTACTTTCTTATTTTTCTTGTCTTCCCTCCACTTTACCACAACCTCATCCAGATAAGCTTATTGTTCCTTGGGCTTTGGAGGTGCGGACTGGATTTCCTTAGCTTTTTGGGGTTTTCTTTCCTCTTCTACTTCCTTCAACTTCCTCTTCTTTCCAGCCTTTTTTGATGGTTTAGCCACCTCCTTTTTCTTCAAAATAGCTTCAGCTTCTTCTTTAAGTAGGTCATAAAATTATCTAGATTCCTTATAAAAACCTACTTCCATCCTCTTCATTGTGTCATCACTGACCAGCATGACTTTTGAATTCCTATTCTTGGAACTGCAAGGAATTTTGAAAGACTCTAAGCATAGAACAATTAGCTTTGAAAGAATGGTTGGGTACATAATTATCTGATCCTTCATATTTCCATTCTTTATGTTCTCAATCGTAATGAGAATATGCTTAATCAAGTTGATCTTCCTTTGGTTCACCAAGAAATACAAAATATACATGTCACTCTTCTTTAATATATCCTTATCACCTTTCCTCGAAACGATGAATTCTTGAACCCACAATTCAAGAATCCAATAATTCATAGACAAGTGAAGAATATTAGGATTATTTACATCTAAGAGTCTAAGACATTCCATAGCCTTCTCCTTAAAAAAACTTCCTTTAACATCCGACAGCTTATGAGAGAAAAACTCAGCTTCTCCTTCATAAGATATATCAACCAAGCTCGCAGTCTTGATGTATGAAAGAGCATAAGTCTTCCCATATCTTTTGAATGAAAACTTATCTCTACCCTCTTCCTTAAAAAAACTCACTGATTCATAAAATTCAATTATCAAATCCATATAAACCAAATCTTGGGCCCCTGGATTTGATACACAAACACTCTCCCATCCATTTATGTAATGGCCCAAAATTTTGAATAAATCTTGTTTCCTAATTTCATGTGTTATTTTATTTTATTTTTATATTCAACAAAAAATTTTTATTTGATAAACATGATTATAATTAAAATGAGACCATTGGGTTTTGATTGTTATATGACCATCGGTCAATATGACCACTGTGAACAAAATGTTTTGATTATTGTCTCTAAATACAAGTAATCTTGGTTAATTATTATAGAAAGAAGATTCGATGGCCTCACCTAGTAGTCTTGGACCGATCGAAGCCCATCTAACAGAGCTTGGGAAGGAGGTAGCACCATTGGGCTTTTCTCTGGATCAAATCCAAGCCGAACTTCATCATGTGAAGCTAGAACGGAATCGCCTTCGTGAGAAGTTCAAACTGATAGAAATTACTACTCGGGCAATGTTGACTGAGCCGCCCCAAGATTCTATCACCCTAGCACACCTTACTCTTAGGTCCTATGCCGGTATTATAAGGGGCTATGTAATGAGACCGTAATTGCCTTGTGTAATCCTTGTTTTAAAAAAAATTGGGATTTCTTATTATGATGATGTTTATGAATTTTCAAATGACTGGATAAAAATAGTATGCATATTTTTGATGAATTTTCAAAAGGATATTTTAAAAAAAATGTTTCTGTAAACCTTAAATAATTTAAAATGTGTAATGATTCTCAAAAAATGGTCTTCTACAATTATGTCCAGTACAAAATTTAGAGTCTAATAAGATCAACTTGATTTTTGATGAATAGTAAATTATGAATAGTGATTTTATGATTAGGATTAGTAATATGACCAAATGGATTAGTAATCTCACTTAAAGAAAGTTTTAAAATAATCTAGGCACCTTGATTAAGTAATGTGATTCAATAAAATGGTTAAATAACGTTTTCATAAATTATTATTCAAGTATTAGTTTTTTTCAGGTGGATAGTGTTTTTTAATTAAAAATTTAATTAAAAATAATTAGAAAATTATTTTTATAAAAATGACTTTATTTTTGAACCTAGAGCATCGATATTATGTTATGGTAATTTTTGGGGTTTTTTCTGAAAAAAATGAATTTTCGATGAATAGTGTTTTTATTTAAAAATTAAATTAGAAATAATTAGAAAATTATTTTTATAAAATGGATTTCATTTTTGAAATCAGAGCATTGATATTTGGTTAAGGTGAAATTTTGGGATTTTTCTGAGAAAGTTGAATTTTCAGTGAATAGTAAAAATACAGTTTTAGGGTTTTGGTATGTTTAATGACATCATAATTGTGTCATGATGATGTCATGAGATCTTTTAAGGGTTTTCTGGCCAAGGGTGATGAATTATTGTTTTGGGGGCCCCATGTGGCCTAACTCCTTGATAAATGCCAAGGGAGAGCACATGGGTTTGAGAAAAGCACATGTGAGGTGTCCCTTGGCCATTAATGCCTTGTCCCCTCACTTTCCCTATAAATACCCACCCTTTCCTCCTTTAGTTTTCACTCCCAACTCTCCCACAATGAATTTCTGGTCTTCTTACCTTCCAAGGAGTCCTCCCAAGGTGCCCCCAAGCCCTCAAGGTCCAATCCTTTGAGTTTCAAGAGTCACGTTTTAAGGTAAGGGATCTGGTCTTTCTCTTTCTTTTCGAGAAATCTCTTTTATGTAATTTCTTTTATGCTCTATGTTCAAATGTTAAAGGGTGTTCTTTTATACTCCTCTTACTGCCCTTTTCATGTTCATATAATGAGATATCCCCTCTTACTCTCATTATTTAGTTTTTTGAAGTTTTAAGTGGCGCCGTTAGGCTGCCGAAATTTTTGTAACGGATTCTTTCTCCCTTCTCATTTTTCAAGATCTATTATCATGTAAAGTATTTCAATTTCATTTTTATTATGTTGGGGTATGATCTCTAAATTTATAATACTGATATTTTATGATCATATGATGAGATACCCCATTTGATCTCTTCAATTCAGTTTTTTTGAAGTTTTAAGTGGCGCCGTTAGGCTGCCGAATTTTTAAGTGGTTCTTCACCCTTCTCTTTTTGAAGTTCTACTTTCATGTCAATCCCTTCAAGTTCCTTTTTTTATGTTGGGGTATGACCCCTAAATTTATCATAATGATATTTTTTTGATCATATGATGAGAGACCCTATTTGATCTCTTCAATTCAGTTTTTTGATGTTTTAAGTGGCGTCGTTAGGCTGCCGAATTTTTAAGTGGTTCTTCACCCTTCTCGTTTTGAAGTTCTACTTTCATGTCAATTCTTTCAAGTTCCTTTTTTTATGTAGGGGTATGATCTCTATATCTATCATACTGGACTCTTATATTCATATGATGAGAGACCCTATTTGATCTCATCAATTCATTTTTGTTGAAGTTTAAGTGATGCCGTTAGGCTGCCGAATTTTTAAGGGATTCTTTCACCCTTCTCCTTTTCAAAGTTCTAATTCCATGTCATGTCTTGCAAGTTCCTTTTTATTTGGTTGGGTTATGATCTATATATCTATCATACTGATATTTTATGTTCATATGATAAGATACCCTATTCGATATCATCAATTCATTTTTGGTTGAAGTTTATGTAACGCTGTTAGGCTGCCGAATTTTCATAAGAGAAATCTTATTTTTGTCTTCCTTTCATGTTCTTAATTTCATATGGTATATTTAAAATTTTCATTACCATGTTCTTAAATCCCTTATATTCTGTCCCTCTACTATTTTATGGGTCATTTATCATTGTTTGACCCATGTCCCCTCTCTTTTCAACGTTTTCTAAAACCTTGTAACGTAGTCGTTGCGCTGCAAAATTTTTATCTCAAAATGCCTCTCTCTTTTTCTCAAAATTAATTCATGTTATTAAGTGAATACTCAAAGGTATTATTTCTACAGGGTTATTCACATATATACAAAAATGTTCTATTTTAAATTCTGGGATTTACATACATGATACCCGCTTTCCCTTTCCGTGGGTTTAAAGTAACGTAAAGATCATGTCTTTAAAGCAGTTTTTAAACGTTATGATTATGAAATGAAACCCATTTATTTTATGATATATGGGTTATCTATGAAATTTTTGATGATGATATATGTGGATCACATGATAATAAAGGCAAATTTAAGGGTGCGCCCTGATAGCGCTCCAATGCATTGGGTAAAGACTTAATCTCTAGAGATGACCATTTTTAACGACGCCATGGTGAATAACCTTGGTAATTTTTAACGACACCTTGGGGATGGACCTTGGTGAAAAGAAATGATTGTCAATATTAAATGTTGCAGCCACATCTTCAAGTTATGAAAAAAATGTTATTTTATATGATGTATCTCATGATTTCTTTCTCATGCTTTAAAGTTATCTTCATTTCCTTATTGAAGTATATCAATTTCACATGTAAAATGTTCCTCTTGTTTCCCTTACTGGGCCTTCTGCTCACCCCTTCTTTTGATGTGTGTTCCAAGGTTATGAGATGCAGTAATGAACCTAGGATGAACTTGAGGAGAAGCCTTTCAAGTGTTTAAGAAGAATGTTTTTTTTTGTTTCATTTATTATGTTCCTGGTTTCCAAGACACTAAACCTTAAAGATCCTCGGTTTTGTAAAATGTAATGAAAGTTTATGTGATAAAAAGGCGGGATGCTATAGTTGGTATCAAAGGATGGTTTAGTTATTTGTGGAAATTAGGATATGAAAACTTTAGGAAGAACCCTATAAAAAAGTTTAAATATAGGAAATATTCCTAGTATTTTGGTGAGTATTGAGTAAAGGGTTTCCAAGAAAATACATCCCTGTCTGGATACGAGCAGGTAGAGGTGGCTCTAGCACAGATGTACATAGGGGTAAAACCCGAAAACACCGCTTTGAGCTAGACTCGAACGGGAACTGGTACATGACAACGGGCCTTGCTGCACTCTTGGTTACGACACTCCCGGGGGATATGCTTTGGTAAATTCATAATCTTAGTATGAACCATTGTTAAAGGAACAAAGATAAAATAAAATAAAGATTCACATAAGAATATATGATCATGGATAACCTAGAAGGGAACCTAGGGGATCACAAGTTAGGGTATACTTTACTTCTACATGTTATCCTTAGATGCTTTAAGTTTCTTTTCATGATTATTGGCTAAGTATTTAAGCCCCTAACTATAGATTCTTTTCTTAGTTAATGGCGGGAAATGGAAGAACATGTCCCAACAACCAATGTGATAGGAAATGCTACGATTGCCGTATTATTACAACAGAGATGATTAGGGGATTAAAAGATGATTATTATTTTGGAAGACGTTCACTATTTTGAGGACCATATATGATCAAGGTAAATAGATTACTACGGTGTTTTCATTGAGGAGTAAGGTTGACTTATATTTTGAAGAATCAATGAATTTAAGGTGGCCTTATAGTAATTTAGGTTACTTACGGGAATGATTAACCTATCTTGGGTAAAATATATTTAGGTTAGCTACTTTTGTTATAAGATGTTAGGAGTGGTTGATGTTGTTTGGAGATAAACGATGAAGTTTATTTTGGAAGACTGTGTTATCAAGTCCTTATTGTATTTGGGTTTCAATCTTAGTTTGGTTTACTTTGAGGAATTTTAAGGACTGTTACTTATGGAATGGTCTATGATGAACTTTGGGTATTACCATGGAACTTTGAAGATTTAAAAGTAGTTTCCATTTCTATGGGATTATTTTTGAAGATTTGTTTTACCTTACCCATTCTATTTTTGGGATAATGTTTAAAGATATAAGAAATAGATAGTTGATATTTTGTGGATCATGTGATTCTCTAGATGATGATTCTTGTGTTTTGATGAGACCAAGTAGTTTTGAATGCTCATCGTTTGGAGAAAAGATTAGTTTTGGTATAAACTTATTAATGTATGAAACTCTACATGAAGGTAGATATATTTCCTTATGTTTTTGTTCTATGTTGTAAATGAATTCCTCAAAGTTATTAAAAGGAACGTAAAACAAAAACGTTGTTGGTTTACGTTTCCTACTAGGTAATCAAAGACCGCTTACACACATCATAATTTTGGGATTTTCTGGTGGTTAACTTCCCACTAATCATGTTTTCTATCACTCTCCTTTAAGAACGTTACCCTTTGTTTTCTCCTCCATATCCATGTTTCCTACATGGAATCCTAGTATGAGTAAACTCGGGTGGCCTTTGTACTCACTTTTATTTCTTTTAAAGTAATAGTGTTACTGAATCTTTTTCCGATGTGGGACTTTCAATGAAATTTCAAAACCCAATTTTAAAAAATTGCGAGGACACAATTTCTTAAGGGGGGAAGATTGTAATGGCCCGAAATTTTGAATAAATCTTGTTTCCTAATTTCATGTGTTATTTTATTTTATTTTTATACTCAACAAAAATGTTTTATTTGATAAACATGATTATAATTAAAATGAGACCATTGGGTTTTGATTGTTATATGACCATCGGTCAATATGACCACTGTGAACAAAATGTTTTGATTATTGTCTCTAAATACAAGTAATCTTGGTTAATTATTATAGAAAGAAGATTCGATGGCCTCACCTAGTAGTCTTGGACCAATCGAAGCCCATCTAACAGATCTTGGGAAGGAGGTAGCACCATTGGGCTTTGCTCTGGATCAAATCCAAGCCGAACTTCATCATGTGAAGCTAGAACGGAATCGCCTTCGTGAGAAGTTCAAACTGATAGAAATTACTACTCGGGCGATGTTGACTGAGCCGCCCCAAGATTTTATCACCCTAGCACACCTTACTCTTAGGTCCTATGCTGGTATTATAAGGGGCTATGTAATGAGACCATAACTACCTTGTGTAATCCTTGTTTTAAATAAAAATTGGGATTTCTTATTATGATGATGTTTATGAATTTTCAAATGACTGGATAAAAATAGTATGCATATTTTTGATGAATTTTCAAAAGGATATTTTAAAAAAAATGTTTGTGTAAACCTTAAATAATTTAAAATGTGTAATGATTCTCAAAAAATGGTCTTCTAAAATTATGTCCAGTACAAAATTTAGAGTCTAATATAATCAACTTGATTTTTGATGAATAGTAAATTATGAATAGTGATTTTATAATTAGGATTAGTAATATGACCAAATGGATTAGTAATCTCACTTAAAGAAGGTTTTAAAATAATCTAGGCACCTTTATTAAGTAATGTGATTCAATAAAATTGTTAAATAATGGTTTCATAAATTATTATTCAAGTATTAGTTTTTTTCGGGTGAATATTGTTTTTTTAATTAAAAATTTAATTAAAAATAATTAGAAAATTATTTTTATAAAAATGACTTTATTTTTGAACTCAGAGCATCGATATTATGTTATGGTAATTTTTGGGGTTTTTTTGAAAAAAATGAATTTTCGATGAATAGTGTATTTATTTAAAAATTAAATTAAAAATATTTAGAAAATTATTTTTATAAAATGGATTTCATTTTTGAAATCAGAGCATTGATATTTGGTTAAGGTGAAATTTTGGGATTTTTCTGAGAAAGTTGAATTTTCAGTGAATAGTAAAAATACAGTTTTAGGGTTTCGGTATGTTTAATGACATCATAACTGTGTCATGATGATGTCATGAGATCTTTTAAGGGTTGTTCTGCCAAGGGTGATGAATTATTGTTTTGGGGGCCCCATTTGGCCTAACTCTTTGATAAATGCCAAGGGAGAGCACATGGGTTTGAGAAAAGCACATGTGAGGTGTCCCTTGGCCATTAATACCTTGTCCCCTCACTTTCCCTATAAATACCCACCCTTTCCTCCTTTAGTTTTCACTCCCTACTCTCCCCCAATGAATTTCTGGTCTTCTTACCTTCCAAGGAGTCATCCCAAGGTGCCCCCAATCCCTCAAGGTCCAATCCTTTGAGTTTCAAGAGTCACGTTTTAAGGTAAGGGATCCGATCTTTCTCTTTCTTTTCGAGAAATCTCTTTTATGTAATTTCTTTTATGCTCCATGTTAAAATGTTAAAGGGTGTTCTTTTATACTCCTCTTACTGACCTTTTCATGTTCATATAATGAGATATCCCCTCTTACTCTCATTATTTAGGTTTTTGAAGTTTTAAGTGGCGCCGTTAGGCTGCCGAAATTTTTGTAACGGATTCTTTCTCCCTTCTCATTTTTCAAGATCTATTATCATGTAAAGTATTTCAAGTTAATTTTTATTATGTTGGGGTATGATCTATAAATTTATCATACTGATCTTTTATGATCATATGATGAGAGACCCCATTTGATCTCTTCAATTCAGTTTTTTTGAAGTTTTAAGTGGCGCCGTTAGGCTGCCGAATTTTTAAGTGGTTCTTCACCCTTCTCTTTTTGAAGTTCTACTTTCATGTCAATCCCTTCAAGTTCCTTTTTTTATGTTGGGGTATGACCTCTAAATTTATCATAATGATCTTTTATGATCATATGATGAGAGACCCCATTTGATCTCTTCAATTCAGTTTTTTGATGTTTTAAGTGGCGCTGTTAGGCTGCCGAATTTTTAAGTGGTTCTTCACCCTTCTCGTTTTGAAGTTCTACTTTCATGTCAATTATTTCAAGTTCCTTTTTTATGTAGGGGTATGATCTATATATCTATCATACTGGACTCTTATGTTCATATGATGAGAGACCCTATTTTATCTCATCAATTCATTTTTGTTGAAGTTTAAGTGACGCTGTTAGGCTGCCGAATTTTTAAGGGATTCTTTCACCCTTCTCCTTTTCAAAGTTCTAATTCCATGTCATGTCTTGCAAGTTCCTTTTTATTTTGTTCGGGTATGATCTCTATATCTATCATACTGATCATTTATGTTCATATGATAAGAGACCCTATTCGATATCATCAATTCATTTTTGGTTGAAGTTTATGTAACGCTGTTAGGCTGCCGAATTTTCATAAGAGAAATCTTATTTTTGTCTTCCTTTCATGTTCTTAATTTCATATGGTATATTTAAAATTTTCATTAACATGTTCTTAAATCCCTTATATTCTGTCCCTCTACTGTTTTATGGGTCATTTATCATTGTTTGACCCATTTCCCCTCTCTTTTCAACGTTTTCTAAAACCTTTTAACGTAGCCGTTGCGCTGCAAAATTTTTGTCTCAAAATGCCTCTCTCTTTTTCTCAAAATTACTTCATGTTATTAAGTGAATACTCAAAGCTCTTATTTCTACAGGGTTATTCACATATATACAAAAATGTTCTATTTTAAATTCTGGGATTTACATACATGATACCCGCTTTCCCTTTCCGTGGGTTTAAAGTAACGTAAAGATCATGTCTTTAAAGTAGTTTTTAAAACGTTATGATTATGAAATGAAACCCATTTTTTTATGATATATGGGTTATCTATGAAATGTTTGATGATGATATATGTGGATCACATGATAATAAAGGCAAATTTAAGGGTGCGCCCTGATAGCGCTCCAATGCATTGGGTAAAGACTTAATCTTTAGAGATGACCATTTTTAAAGACGCCATGGTGAATAACCTTGGTAATTTTTAACGACACCTTGGGGATGGACCTTGGTGAAACAAAATGATTTTCAATATTAAATGTTGCAGCCACATCTTCAAGTTATGAAAAAAATGTTATTTTATATGATGTATCTCATGATTTCTTTCTCATGATTTAAAGTTATCTTCATGTCCTTATTGAAGTATATCAATTTCACATGTAAAATGTTCCTCTTGTTTCCCTTACTGGGCCTTATGCTCACCCCTTCTTTTGATGTGTGTTCCCAGGTTATGAGATGCAGTAATGAACCTAGGATGAACTTGAGGAGAAGCCTTTCAAGTGTTTAAGAAGAATGTTTTTTTTTGTTTCATTTATTATGTTCCTGGTTTCCAAGACACTAAACCTTAAAGATCCTCGGTTTTGTAAAATGTAATGAAAGTTTATGTGATAAAAAGGTGGGATGCTATAATTTAGCTTGATGTTCTTCGAGGTGATGGATTCATACTTGGAAAAGAATTTTGGATGCACCAACATTTCTCTATAAACCTGCCACTCCAAGATTGGCTTTATAGTAGACATATCTTTCTGAGAATATTCTTCAACAGACATTCAGATTTGAGAAAGCTCTGAGAAGTCTGGAACGGGCTTAAGTAGAGAGGCAAAGATTCAGCACACGAATGCTTGAGTTTCGATGTGGGATTTCCATCGGGGGTCCTTTATATAGGTGTTAGAATCGATGATTCAACTTCCAAACTCAATCCAATAGTTGAAAAGTCTTCTGATCAGATCTGACAGTTGAGATGATGACCGAAGGGAAATTTTGATAGGATCTGATCTTTTGAGGTTTTTAAAGGAAAAAAATAGGATTTAAGGAAAAGATAATCAGAATATTTTAAAACAAAAACAAAATTCTAACATGTAGAATATGATTATGAAAACATAAGAAAGGAAATCATACCTTTCGGATTGTCAGGAAGATTATTCATAATGAGAAAAATTCTTCTTCAAGAACATTGTATTTCGAAGATTTTAAAATATGAAAACTTTGACAAACAAACATCATTATGAAAATTTGAGTACGAAAATTTTCATTACAAAAAATTTCATTATGAAAAATTTGAGAAGTAAAATCTTTATTATGAAAATTTTAAGAAATAAAATCTTCATTACGAAAATTCTCGATATGAAAATTCTAAGAAGTAAATCTTCATTAAAAAAATTTAATTATGAAAATTTTAATTACTAAAATCTTCATTACGACAAATTCATTATGGAAATTTTAGAAATATAACAACGAAAATTTTTCATTACAAAAAATTTTGAAAATCTAACTATGAAAATTTTTATTTCAAAAAAAATTGAAAATCTATCAAGAAAATGTACTCCTATATGAAAAGGAGTTTATTACTATAGGGAGATAGATTTCAACAAGAAGTTAACAAGGAAGATTAACAGAGAGTTATCATTCCTAAATTCTGTTTAATGTATTCAAATCTATCAGAGGGTAAAGATTTTGTGAAAATATCAGCAAGTTGATCTTGCATTCCGATAAATTGAAGAATGATATCTCCTTTTTGTGTGTGATCCCTAAGAAAGTGATTTCTAATATCTATATGTTGTTCACGAGAGTGATGTGCAGGGTTTTTACTAAGGGTAATGGAACTAGTATTATCACACAAAATTTGTGTTTTGGTAAAATGCATACCATAGTCTGTGAGTGTGTGTTGCATCCACAATACTTGAGCACAACAACTTCCAGCTGCTACATATTCAGCTCCAGTAGTGGAAAGTGCTACTGAGTGTTGCTTCTTGCATGACCAAGAAACTAATGAATCTTCTAGTAAATGACTAGTTCCGGATGTACTCTTTCTATCCATTCTACATCCACCAAAGTCAGCATCTGAAAAACTTTTTAAAACAAAATCATTTCTAGAAGTATAAAATAGCCCTAAATCCATGGCTCCCTTTAAGTAGCGAAAAATTATTTTCACTACCTTTAAATGAGATTCCTTATGATTGTATTTATATCTTGCACATAATCATACTGAAAACATTAAGTCTATAAGACTAACTGTTAAGTATAGTAGACTTCCTGTCATGCCTCTAAAAGATGTTTGATCTACTGATTTCCTAGCTTCATCAAGATCGAGTGAATTTGAGGTACCAATAGGAGTACTAATACTCTTAGTGTTTTCATATCCATACTTTCTAAGAAGATATTTAATATATTTATGTTGAGATATATATGTTCCTTCTGGTTTTTTAGAAAATTTAAAACCAAGGAAAAATGTTAACTCACCCATCATACTCATTTCAAACTCAGATTTCATTAGATCCTTAAAGATTGCTGAGTTGAACCAAATATAATGTCATCAACATAGATTTAAATAATAAAAACATTTTTCTTATCTTTCTTTATAAAAAGTGTTGGATCTGCATTCCCCTTAACATAATTATTTTGAATCAATAATCCTATAAGTCTATCATACTAGGCTCAAGGTGCTTGTTTAAGGCCATATAATGCTTTGGTAAGTTTAAAAGCATGATCAGAATGTTTTGTATCTTCAAAACTAGAAGTTTTTTAAACAAACACTTCCTCTTGAACATAACCATTAAGGAAATAATATTTCACATCCATTTGAAATATTTTGAAATTAAAGAATGCTGCAAAGGAATGTAAAATACGAATATATTCAAGTCTATCTACTAGAGCATAGGATTCTTCATAGTATATTCCTTGTTGTTGATTATAGCCTTTAGCAACAAATCTCGCTTTATTTCTTACAATGATTCCATTTTCATCACACATATTTCTGAAGACCCATTTTACTCTAATTAAAGTAGTTTCCTTAGGTCATTCAACCAAGGTACAGACTTTATTCCTTTCAAATTCATTTAGCTCGTCTTGCATAGCTTTGATCCAATAATCATCACCTAAAGCTTCATTAGGGCCTTTTGGTTATAATTGGGAAAGAAAATATATATGTTCTACTTCATTTATTAAGGAATTTCTAGTCCTTACCAGTTCATTTACATCACCAATGATACTATCACTGGTATAATTCTTCAGAAACAACTAATTTGTTTTTTGTAAAACCTGTTCATCAATGTACGGTTGGAAGTCTTCTAGGGTGAATGTCTCCGAAACATTTTCTTGAACATTTTCCTTATCAGAAGGATCTTCTATCAAGGGTTGAAAATCAGTTTTTGAAAACATATCTTAATATGTAGGTTGTGTTTGTGTAAAAACAAAAGGATTAGTTTCATAAAATTTGACATGTACTGTTTCTTCAATAGTACAAGTATTTTTATTGAAAACTCTATAAGCCTTGGAAGTTATGGAGTAGCCTAAGAAAATTCCTTCATCATATTTTGGTGAGGATTTATGAAAATTATCTTTATTAATCAAAATGAATACTTTGCAACCAAAAACCTTAAAATTGGAAAGTCTAGGTTTTCTACCATTCCATAACTCATAATGTGTTTTATTAAGAAAATTTCAAACCAAAACTCGATTTATAGTATAAAAATCAGTACTTACAGCTTCAGCCTAGAAGTGTTTTGCTATAGAATATTCACTCAACATGGTTTTTGTTATCTCTTGAAGAATTCTATTTCTTTGTTTAACAACACCATTGTGATGAGGAGTTATTGGTGCTGAGAAGTTATGAGTAATGGATTTTCTACTACAAAAAATTTTTGAAATCAGAATTTTTAAATTCTCCACTATGATCACTATGAATATTTTTCAATGGAAGGTTTTTCTCATTTTTAACTTGGGATCTAAAAATTATGAAATAAGAAAAAGCTCCAGAATTATTTGCTATAAAATAAACCCATGTAAATATAGTTTAATCATCAACTAAGACAAACACATTATATTTTCCACCAATGGTTACAATTTTTGTTGGGCCAAAATAATCCATATGCACTAGCTGTAATGCATCAGTTGTTGAGACTTCAACGATTGATTTAAAACTAGATTTATGTTTCTTTCCATATTGGCAAGGATCACAAAATTTTGAAGAATCAAATCTATGCTCTGGTAGGTCCTTAACAAGTCTTTTCTTAGAGAGTTTTCATAGGTTCTCAAGGTTACAGTGACCTAACCTTCTATTCCATAACCAAGATTGATCTTCTATTGCACTAAGGAAAGGTAAGTCTTGGATCCTATGGTATTCTAAGATTATTGTTTATACATTATATGGCATATGGGTGGAAATAATAAACTCTTCCTTGGAATTGTTTACTAAGCACTTATCATTCCTAAAATTCAGAAGGTAACCTTCATCACATAATTAACTTATGCAAATGAGATTGTGCTTAAGACCCTTAACAAATAAAACATTTGAAATAAAAGTTTTTTCAATAAGAACAACGTTACCAATACAAATAATTTCTCCCTAGGAATTATCTCTGAAAGTAACTTTTCCTCCTTTCATCTTGATAATCTTTTCAAAGAAGTTTTTGTTACCAGTCATGTGCTGGGAACATCCACTATCCATGTACTATGTATTTCTGTTGGTACTTTCTTTATTTTCTTGAAAAAAAGAGTGTTAAACTTTGGGAACCCAAACTTTCTTGGATCCATAAATTTTAGAAAACCAAATATTAGGAATCCACGTTTTCTTTGAAAAATAAGCTTTATGAAAACCTAAAGACTAAGTTCTATTTAAGGAACAACTTTTTGCCCAATGTCCACCATAATGACATTTAGTGCAGAATGGATCACTTTGAGGAACAAAATAGTTATTACTAAAAAAAGGTTTAGCATGGGTATAACCAAAACCGGAATTATTCCTTAGAGGTCATATTTGGGAATACATCTTATCAAAATTTTCCTTACGTAAGGAAAAGTTTGAAAAACACTTCCTTAAGGAAAAAATTTTGGACTTTAGATTGATAACCAAGTTTTTATCTTCAAAATAATCTGTTTTGGAACTAGAGCTAGCCTCTAAAATATTTTTCCTAGAAATTAATTTTTCTAGATCCTTAGAAAGTTTATTCTTCTCAGAATTAACTTCCTCAAGGTTTTTTGAAATAATTTCAAAATCATGAATTTTCTTATCAAGATATTTAGATAGATCTGATATTTTCGTGGTAAGAATAGTATTTCTTGAATTTTACATGTCAAGCTTTTTCATGAGTTTTGAATTTTCAATCTCAAGGAGTTTAGAAATCTAGAAACTTCTTCATAGGTAGGCAAAGTATTATCTTCATAATAATAAGATTCTTCATTAGAGGATTCATAATATTTATCACTACTATAGTTTTCATTCAAAGAAATATTGTTCATGGATTCAGCATTATGTACCTTATCCATTAGACAATGATTTTCAATAGGTATTCTGGCTAGTAATCCAAGATTCTTCTGTCCATATGATTCATACTCTGAGGATACATCAGAATAGACTCCACCACTATCACTCCATGTGTTATTATCTTTCAAAACTATCTATGCCTTAGCCTTATATTAACTCTTTCTATTCCATTCAGAATACTTTTCCTTTCTATCCTTCTTCTTAAGCATAGGAAAACCTAGCCTTATATGACCTTCTCTTTTACATTCATTGCATTTGACTTCAGAGTCTTTCCTATCTTTCCTATCTTTCTTCTTGTATTTAGACTGAAGGTTCTTCTATCCAACAATCTTGTTCATCCTTCGAGCAAGGTTGTCTAACTCATTTTCTGAAGATTCACTTCCACTATATTTGGATTGAATAACATCCTTATTATATTTTGATCTTGTAACTATCTCAGGAGTTCTAGCGTTCATATGATTTGAAGTTGTTGTAAAAGCAACACTTCCATTTCCATTATTCTTCTTAATATTATTAGCATCTCTCTTTATTCTAGTTTCATGTTGAAGAAGAGTTCCAAATAATTCATCAAGAAAAATCTAAGTGACTTTCATATTCTCATCTATAGTAGTTCTCTTGGATTCCCACTCAATGGGAATGATGTCTATGATCTTGTCCACATGAGCTTCATCATCTAATCCTTTCTCAACTATGGATTGTAAACTATTAACAATAGTCATGAACCTTTGTTGTACCTTACATATAGGTTCTCCATAAAGAAATAAGAAACCATGATATTCAGCTCTGAACATGGATCTTCTAGTTTCAATGACTTTTGAAGTTACAAAGTGAGTAACCTAAATCTTCTTCCAAATACAATTTGTTGCTTCACAGGATGAAAATTGGATATATATATTTCTATTCGTAGAACAAAGAAAAGTATTGTGTACCTTATAATTCAGTTGATAATCATACTTTTCTTGATTGGTGAAAGTACTAACATCCTTATCATGGATTCTATTTCCTCCAGTAAGCATGAAAAAGTTATCTAATACAGTGTTGATAACAAAATTTTTCATATGATCTCTCCAATATTCATAATAATTCCCATAAAAAATATGTGGTCTTGTAGGATTAATATTGTCAATATAACTGACATTCATTCCTTTCATCTTGAAAAAAAATTTGTCCACGCAAGCCTGTTAATAGAAAAAGTACTTAATCAAAGAATATATTCATAGGCAAGGAAAAATAGAATAATGAAAACTTAAGTAAGGAAAACATATATGTGAAAATAAGTATTTCAGATACCTTCTTTGATTCCAATTGTAGGATCGAAATAATGATTTAGATGCTCAATATACAAGAGGGGGTGAATTGTATACTTTAAAAATTCTTTGAAACATTTAAAGACGATACTCTTTAACAAAGTTAAACAAGGTTGATTCACTAAACCTCTTAGTTCTACAAACATGCTAGGTTCTGGAAATATGGTTCCGGGAATTCAGGTTTCGAAAATATGATTCCAGAAATGAAACTTAAGAATATTTTACAAGTAACAAATTCTACCTTAAAGCATATAGAATATCACTAATAAAAGTATACCAAAACTAGGAAGTATAAGATTGTTATACTTTCCTTAAACATCAAAATGCAGTGGAAAATAAACTTGAAATAATATAAGTAACAAGTATAGAATCTTTTAACCCAAAGAGAAGGGTATCCAATTACCTTGGATAAAGGTCTCTTGATTTATACTTTCAAGAAAGTCTGTCTTACCCACACAGGGTAAGCCCTCGATAGAAATATCAAAGTCGATCTTGTTATCCCCGCAAGCACTAAACTTCAAGGTAGTCGGCATCTCTATCTTCCTCAGCAAGGAAGTCTTCAAAATTTAAGGTAGTCAGCACCTCTATCTTCCTACCCTCGGAAGCCCTCAAATGTACTCAGCAACATTCGGTGTCGCGCGAAGCAATCTGAACAAGATGTTCAGTATGCACAAAGCATGAGAGTCTCTCTCTCTCTAGAAATCACTTCAACAGCATGTAATCTCTAGAGTTGTAGAATAGTAGTGATCTTGTTCAAATGAGCTCTTATTTCTAGGCACATCTCCAACGGTCAACTCCCACCTCTAACAGTCATATTTTTCCTTGAATCTCATAGGGACTTGTACACATGTCACTCAAATAATGGTTAGTTTGAAATAGAATGTATCACATCGTTTCATAACTATATCAAGGATAGACAAAATAAGGTTGTTTAATCAAAACCAATTTTTTATAGTCTAAGCAAAATAAAAGTTTAGAGTCTACTCAAAAATAATATTCGAAGTCTATAATACATGAATATTTGTATTCTGTTTATCAAGGAATTAAGAGTTAGAATTCTATAAAATTTGGAGTCTGAACTCATAAGAATTTGTAACCTAAATTCGGAGTCTGAATTCATAGGAGTTCAGAGTCTGAACTCATAAGAGTTCATAACCTGAATTCAGAGTCTGAGTTCATAGGAGTTAGGAGTATGAACTCATAAGAGTCCGTAACCTAAATTCTGAGTCTCAGTTCATAGTAGTTCAGAGTTTGAACTCATAAGAGTTTGGATTCTGAATTCATAGAACTCGGAGTCTTATCTCAGAAAAGTTTAGAGTCTGAATTCAAGGAACTCAGAGTCAGAACTCAGAAAAGTTCAGACTCTGAATTTAGATAACTTGGAGTGAGAACTTAGAAAAGTTCGGAGTCTGAATTCAAAGAACTCGGAGTCAAAACTCATAAGAGTTCTAATTCTAAATTCAGAAAACTCAGAACCTGAATTCAAATCCTAAAACAGAATTCCCTATATTCAAGTATTTATAGGATTCCGAGTTTTGCAATATGAAACTAATTTTTAGAAATAAAATGAGTTAGACTTAAAGAAATTATAGAATGAACAATGAAAACATGGTAAGGATGAATTTTCCTTGGGGAAGGAAAATTTTCCTTATGAAAGAAAAACTAGGTAAGGAGAAAAATTTCCTTGAGGAAGGAAATTTTCCTTAAGGCAGGAAAATTTCTCTTATCAAGATAAAATAAATTTTGCCTTAAGATAGGTGTTTGTGATTTTCAAAACATGAAGGGATGGAAAATTTATAAGGAAACCTTATTGACTCAACAATAAAATCATATTCTTCATGGATCCCATAGAAATATGAGGATTATTTTTAATTTTTTAATTCATGAAAGTCATAAGTTGTTTGAAAAACTTATTATGCAAGATTGATGAAATAAATGGGGAATATTGGAAATTGTATTGAGGGTTGGAAATAAATAAGATGTTGGAAAGGATAGGAAGACATAAATACTTCCCAATTTAAGTTAGACAATGTTGAAGATAATCTTATACATATTCAACGTCATTAGAAAGTCATGATACAAAAATAGTTTTGTGGAATATTCAATTTTATGAAGCCACATATTTCTATTCTGAATCTATCAGTATGAGATTACCAGACACAAAATTGTTTAAAGGATGAGAATGTTGATTAAAATGTGAATTTGTGAAAATGATGGTTTTAAGTCAGACCAATAAGCCATGATAAATAAATATTTAGAAAAATAAGTTGATGCGGATCGTAATTAGAGAAGGAAATAAGTTACTAAAGTCAAAGCTGTTGGAACCGGTCTATCGGACACGGTGTGCCACCAATCCATCTTAATGGATTCAGATGTCGATTAATATTATTGTTATATTTTGTATATAAGATTCAGAGTTTTATTGGAGGTATAATTTTTTTGTGGAAACTTTTTTGGAACCAATAAATACAATGGATAAGATAAGTGAGTGGTGGACAATATGAAGAATAAAAGAATAGATCAATCAATAATGTATTCAACCATTTCTAATCAATATGAGTTGTTGATTGTTTTTAAAATATAAACTTTTTTTCCTTATCAAGTGGGTTAATAGAAAATAAATAATTTTATTTATTTTACAAGTAGTTCAAGAGAGAGAGAAGAACTCTGATATGTTTTCCTTCAGGGAATGAGATAAGCTATCTTTTTCCTAATATCATTTGGGGTAACATCCATCAAACTAGCAGTGAAACCTAACTATCAGATTTAAGTAGATATTGATCCATCTGATGTAGTATTACACAAATAAGTATCATTGGATATAAAATATTCATTCTGAAGAAATTAAGAAAAGTAGAACTGCTTGGAGCTTGTCAAAGTGTTATCAAGGGGATCATATAAGTTATTTAAGATATCTAAAAAATGATTTTCATATGTTTCATTCAGTGTAGAGAAACATAATATAGAATCTTTTATAACTATCATAATAAAGAAATCTGAATGAGTATTTGGTTTTGAGGATCATAATGAAAATAAATCTTATTCTCATATGTTTTTCAATTAGTGCGGGGTAGTTTTTTGGAGAATTTTATTTCTTCATTGTATGGAGAAAATTTGATTGGGGAATCATAATTGGACTAAAGAATGTAAGAAATTATAAATCAAGATAAAGTTTTGAGAAGTTTTAAAGATAATTGATAAGAGTGGATAATCATTTAAGAATTCAAAAATGTATCTGAAATTCAAGAAATGTTGATTTTTTGGGAAACTTTTTTTGAGCATGAAAACTTATTAGAATCCCACCCAAACCAAATTTATCTCACATATAAATAGTTTAATTATATTTTAATTCCTTGAAATTGAAGTAATACTTGTGAAAGAAGAGAGAAAAACTCTGAAGTTATAGAGAAAATATGTTTTTGGATTAAGAATTCCTGAGGAGGATTTTCAGATAAAAGAAGAAAGGAGAAGAGACAAGATCATAATCAAAGTTTTTGGAATAAACCAATAAATTGGACTAAGATTTATGGACTGAGGAAGAAGTAGTTCATATTTTTTCACTAATATTATTACGGATTTATATTTCTATATTGAGAAATCAGACTAGAGGATCAAACTAGAAAATCAGACTGGTTGTTATTATGAAGTCCATAAGAAGTTATAACCTACTACTGGGTAGGAAAGTAAAGAAATATATTTGAAAAACATACTTGTGAAAGTTTATAAGAAAACACAGTAAAATGTGTCTTAACTTGTTAAAAAAATGTTATATTACATAATTTGTTCAATAAAGAGCACAAGCACTTTTGAATTGAACATAGTGTTACACGAGTGTATGGTCATATCCTATTAATTATATTCCACACAAAAGGATTAATTTCTAGTGGATTTTGCAGTATTTAATTGTTTCCAAACCATACCAAGGACGTAGTTACTCTTGTTGAGTAGTGAAGCATGATTTTTTTTTTGTTTCTTTTGATTTATGATTAGTTTTTTTAGTAAGGTAACAACTATTTAACAGGAGGAGAAGGTTGTTTGAAAGTGAAGTAAATTTAACCGATGGGATTAACCAGACTTTGAGGGGAATATTGGTATATTTTAGTTCCCATAAGAAATCTATCAGCCATCCAGTGAGACTTCTAGAGGTATTGGTGCTCTTCCTGGAACCACCGGCTAATAGGTGGCCTTGGGCTGGGCCAAATTAATATGGGTAATATTTGTATTTTATACCCACAAAAAACCTGTTGAACACATATAATCAATTATTTCAACCCAAATTATCTTTTTATGAATCCAATGACTCTCTTTAGGGTTTTATTAGGCTCCCTCCATCTCCTTTGTGAGGTGTGTTGATCATCGGTCGATCGGTTGTTCCCTCTTTGGTATGTTTGATTGTATCCCTCGTGTTTCCTCCATTTATCTTGTAATTAGAAATAGTACTAGGATTATTTATTAGAATATATTTATCAAGTTTTGATCTCTTTCCACCCCTTGTAGATTCATTGTGTGATTATTTCTATGAGGTCAAATCTCTTATTTTTTTGGTTCGGTGCATGTGGCCCCTCGGTTATGTGTTCATCTATATTTTTTTTGACCTTGTACTTATAGAAAATTGATTAAACGATTTTGGAATATTTGTTTATGTCTTCCCCTATATTTATCTAGTTTTTCCTTTCATTCTAGTGGGTGGATCTCATTGTGGTTGGCGTGCATCATAAATATGGGTTAGGTGGTTCCGTCTCTTGCCTATGTTTGGTGAATCGTATATTCCCCGGGATTTATAAATGGGTTTATAATTGATATTTATCATGATTATTGTTGTATTTATATGCATGTGTAAATTGTTTTTTATAAAACATACTATTCCCCTTTTTTTAAAGGAATTTTGGTTGTCAAATTATTATAAATTTTTTTGAAAAATTGGTTTTCAAAGCATAATTTTGAGGGAAAATATTTTTTATAAATTTCTTATGAAATATGATAATATCTTTGAAATAGAAATAGATTTGAAATATAAATCCCATGTAATCCTTAGGGTACCTAGGAGAGGTTTTTGTATTGGGATTTTCCTTTATTTCTATGTGGGTTCACTCATGGAGTGTTCCTCTATTCCCTAAGCCCTGTGTACCAGAGACATGATTGTCTAATGTTGTAGGGGGTTCAATTGTGGGGTGTTCCTATATTTACTTCCCTATGTTATAGGTACCTTTTTAGTGTGCGATGGTATTTATTGATTACTATTATAGGAGTGAAAATGCTAGCACAAACCTATGTTATCCTAGAGGATATCTCCAGTGTGCATTATCTTTGAATTCTTTTTATTTGATATGATATGTGATGCATGATCTGAGAAAGTTAAAATATTTTATCTGAAATTGTAACACCCTTATGTTTTTTAGAAATATTTCTCCTAAAATAATTTTATTTCTTCAACATCTTTCATTACAAGCAACAGTGAGTTTAGATAAACTGTTTAATATTATTAAAACATTAAGTGTCTATTGTCATCTAGTGATTGAAATGGGGGTATGAATAATAATAACTAAATTATGAAAAATATATAGTTTTCCCATTTAAAAAATTAATTCAATAGTTATTAAATTATTATAATTTAAAACAAAAATATATATAAAAATAAGAGTGATGTTTTTTCAAAAAAAAAGTTGTTTTTATACATGTAATGTATTTTTTATTAATAAATTAAATTAATCACTATTAGTGAATTATTTTAACAAAAAATTTATATTATTTAAGTTTTAAAACGTTTTAAAAAATTCAAAAAATATTTTTCTAAGCATAGGATAAGAATAAATTCATTTTTATGCTTAAAAATATATTTTTTCTAATAAACATTTTCTGTCACAATTTGTGCACTTAATTTAAAATTAATTTATAAAATTTATAGGTATTTAATTAGATAAATTTTACTACATATTTAGAATCATGATGTTTAAATTTTTAAAATAGTCCCATTTTATTTTTTATTAATATGAATAGTAACTGTAATAAAATTTATCACCACAATAAAAGGTAAATCAAGTTAATCTAAATTAAAAATAAGTGGTAAGGTCATAATTTTTCATCATAATTATTATTTGATGAAGGTAATTATAAACTTATCATAGTAGGATCTAAATTTATTAGTTTAAATGGAAATGTTTCTATGAAAGTTATTTATATATTATTTAAATCAATTAAAGTTAAAAAAATTCCACTCTCTTATCATACCTCTCTCTTGGAGTTCCTCCCTTATTGTCTCTTTTCATTTGGATGGAGCGGTTTTCTAGCTTTTTGGATCAGGGTGATTCATCTTTTTTTGGTATCTCTAATGCTCCCACTATTTTCTCCCTTTCTCCCCCGAGTTTCTCCCCATTTCCATCCCTTTTCTGGATATCCTTCGATCTTCCCCTGGTTTTTATCCCCTATTTTTGGGGGTACTTGGCGCTCGTCTCAATGGATCCCAACCCTGGGGAGATTTTCTATTGTTGATTGACACATGTCCTTTATTTTGATGATACAGTCTGGGCTCCTTGGTGGGTCTTCCAATCCCTAGGTGGTGTTGACTTTTCCTTGAGGCCTTGCATAATTCGGTTCACTGATGGGATTTCTCCTTTGATGGTTTTAGGGTTTCAGAGGTGTCTTGTAGGATTTTCTCTAGTGGTGGTTGGGTCGAATGAGGGTTCATCTCATTGCTTCTTTAGCTGATTTTCTTTTGTAAAATGATGATGTGTTTCAAAAGGGAAATGGTTTATGGTGGCAGTCTGCTTCAGTTCGACGATGAAGCTTCCATGGGGTTACTGGTGCTGGATTTTTCATGGATCTCTATGGAGGTTTGTCGGCTTCTACTATACTTTATATTCCAGATAAATTACTCTTTCCTAGGTTATTGGAGTGATATGGTTCCAAGGAGGATTTTGGAGCTATTTGTGGGAGTGGACATTTGCTCCAAGAGGTGAGTGAGGTATTTAGGCATTGGTGGTGTTGTTTCTTTTTTGGGAATTTTATAGATGATGAAAGATGGGCAATGGGTTTTCTGGTTAGTGAGATCCTATTCAGACACTATTTTCTAAGTCAAGGTGTTCTCATATTTTCTTTTATGATGAAGACTATGGTGCGATGATTTTCTTCTGGTTTATGGGATTTTCTTCTCACAGTGATGTTTTTCGAAGGTGTAGAGGTGTTTCTATTGTGAGGCACTATCTACTCATGAGGTTCATGATTTTTTGATAATCGAGATGGATCTGGTGTGATATTCATTTTTGAAATATTCAATTCAAAAATTTGAATCTTGTAAGGTGGTACGGGGCCCAATCATTTTGATTTTTCTATATGCTCGAGGCACATCATGTTGTATGTTCCCCTGAATTAGTATTTGTGTTTTAAGTTTGAATTTTGATTTGGATTGGTTTTCTTGTTTTAATTTTAATTTTGAGGTTCCCACTAAACCAAAAGAAATTATCCAGAAAATGAAAAGAAAATATTTGGAGGAACATTAAATGATTACAAAATGAAAAAAATAGTATTTATTTAATTAATGAAAAAATAAAATAAATTATTTTGAAATTATTAATATTGATATAATTTGATTAATTTATAGTGTTACAAAAATTTTATAGTTTAATATTGCATATTAATGTATTTTTAAAAGATTATATTCAAATTTTAACTTTATATTTATGTCTTTTAATTCAAATTAAAAGAATCATGTTAAAATTGATAATAATGATATTTTATCAAATTATTATTTTATTAAATTATTTAAAAACAATAAAAATATGGAAATAAGACAAGGTGGATAATATTTGGTCTAAAATTTCATAATTGGGATATTTATGGTCCAATTTTCACCATATAAGTAAAAAATTACAACCCTTTAATATTGAAAAATTGTTTCCATAGTTAAATTTAAAATTGGTTAACTAAGGGTTAATCAAAATGATATGGTTTAAAATTACATCAAAACTTGTCTAAATTATAAAAGTTGATGGGATTAAAACTATATAATATGTTATATTTGAATCCTTAACCCTTAATATTCATTTTTCATGATAATTAATTTATTATAATTTAATCCTTTGATAAATTCCAAAAGCACCCATCACCTCAATTATAAAAGGGAACCTCCTCCCTCGCTTATTTATATCACCTTGAGCATTATAGAAATTCCAAAATCAAAAAAAAGTACTAAATTCCCTAGACACATTCTAGTGGTTTTGGGGTTCCTAAAATGTCAAACCTAGAACCCTTTAAAGGAGATCTAATGGTGTCATTTCAAAGAAGAGGTAATTGACTTAACTAATCACTTTCATTTATACTCTTCTTGACCTTCTATAGATATATGGTATTTATCATAAAATAATATATTTAGTATCATAAATATTTTTAAATGTTATAATTATTATTCAAACACCATTTTAACCCTTTTTCCCACCAAACGACAAGTTAAAGTATCGTGTGTGCATACATACGAATTATTGTCTTCATGTAGAGATAGAATTCGTTTTTCATCACCATTTTTATATATGGTTATTATGATGAGTTTATTGTTTATATATTATATTTATGAAAAAATTATTAATCTGTAATTATAATCCCAAATCTACCTACTTACCATCAAATCCTTTCGAAAATGATAATGTCGTTCATGTGTATATGTGGACTACCACCTCCCAGAAGCGATGTGATTAATTTTTCATTTATATTTTACTCGGATGATAATGAGGCAGAATGAGATGAATATATATTTTATATATAATATAATAATGAACCTATAAAGTTTAATTAATATTCATTCCATCCGTCGAAAAATGAAAACAGCATTCATGCGTACATACGACCTACTATCTCCATGAATAATGTAATTCATTCTTATATTAATAAATTTTATAGATGAATATAAATATATATAATGAATATATGTGATATTTATATCATGATTAATATTATGGATATTATGGAACCAAGATAAATGTACAATGAACAGAACTACTGAATTGAAATACTCATGATAAAAAAACAGTTAACAACAAAAAATAAAGATTTTAATAAGGAATTATTGATAAAAGGGGGTGTTTAAATTCTATAAAGAGATAATATATGATATTATAATTATTAAAATGACTCTATTATATAATTATAATAAATTAAAATTTATTATATATGAGGTTGGAGTGCTTTCAAAGCAAGGCTAACTCAAGGTAAGGGGTCCTATACTAAAATCTCATTATTTATCCGGATTATTTATGATTAAGTCTTGATGATGAAATATTATGATCTCCCTATAAATAATCTCATTAAAGTTTTATCCTATGGTATTTCTTGAAAATACATGTTTTAATTTTATTTTACTCAACTTAAGTGATAAACAAACCAAAAAAATTAAGGAAAATTGGCTTGATTTCTCTCTTCAGTTGAAAAGTCTTCTTCTTCCATATCGATATTTTAAAAAAATATTTTAAAGAGGGTTTTAACTATTCTCATTTGTTTTTTTAAATTAATTTTTAACCATATTTTAATTCTTATAAAATGTCTTTAAAATAATATTTTTTGTCATTTTCCAAATATGGTACTTTGCTACTTTTCTAGAAAAAAAGTTTGGAAGGAATGTTTTTTAAACTTATACTACATACGAATATTATCCAACCATCATAACTAATTCTTCCTTTGAATATTAATTTAAAATTTTGCAGGTTTATTTTCAAAATAAAATGGTTTCCTTTATAATTATGCAGTTTTTAAATAAGTTATTTTAAAATGGAAATGATATTTTCCTTAAGAATGTTTTAATGACCATTTAATGGTATTTATCTTCATAAAAGAAAAAAAAACCCTTGTTATCACTTATGATATTGGGGATACGATCCAAGGATACCGTCCTTATTATTTCTTATGATGGTTTACTTTTATGATGATAATATTTTACTAAAACCCATTTCTTATCTATAGTTTATGCTACGATGAAATGTTTATGAAACTTATTTCTTTTCATGAGTTTTGATATGATGAATGTTTTATTATATTTTGGAACACATACGTATGATTTTAATTATGTTATGGGTGGGACCTATATCTCCCTTCAATTTAGTGGTTAAATATTTATATCTCATGAGATAAACAAGACTAGAATGGGAAGTCAAACCAGTTCAGTAAGGGACTCTATCCACTATGATAGTCTTAGGAGTGAACCTTGACTACTATGATGGTTTGGAGATTGAACCCATTCTACTATGATATACTTGGAAATGAGCTTCGAATACTGATGAAATTATTTTATATTCTTATGTGTATGCCATGATTCCATGTTGTGTACCTATGTTAAGCTTTCATGGTTTATGTTCTTTAATTCCTTTATGATTCATGCCTTATGAACTATCAAGATTTATGACATGACTTAAGATTGTGATCTTTGACATGCATGGTGTGGTCTTCAAATGTTAAGATCATTTTTATACCCTTATTCTCATGTTATGCTTATATGATCATTGATATCTCCCTCATTTTCCCTTACTGAGCATCTGAGCTCACCCTTTTCATATTCTTTCTTTAAAATGGTTATGAATAAAGTTATTAAGTATGATATATCTAAGATGGGTGATAGTTTTAAATAAAAAATTGGGGTAAAACATAAATATTTTATTAATTAGTTGTATATGTTTCCACGTTTCCAAAGATACTATACCTAAATGATTCTTGCATGGATCAAAATGTTATGTAATGAATATTCAACTATTAAGATGTAATATCTATTTATGAAAATTATAGGTCTCTATAGTTATTATTTGAGAAAGTTTTATTTATCCTTTTGAAACTAGGATGAGAAAAATTTAGTAATAATACTAGGGATAAGTATTAGTATATGAAAAAATCCTAAAGTTTTAATAATGACCATAAATGAACTTGGTTAAACCTAAGGTTTTATAGAACAAGGTGTCATAATTTAAAAACCCTATAAATTATTTTTCATGATTATTTGGTTTCCCACCATGATTATTACTTCTCACACTATGCCTTTTGGTTTTAGTAAATGGTTGGAACCCAAAGGAGTCATTTTAATGATGAATGTGATGAAAAATGCAAGGATTTTACTCCTGAGAAACCAAATTTTATGGGAGACAGAATGAAAAAAATTGTTTTTATGATCACACAAATTTCTAAAGATATGAATCACACTGAGCTTGCAAATTATAAAAAGAGTGAACAATATTATATTGAGTCTTTTTTGTGGCAATTTCCACTTCTTGTAGTGGGTCCACTAATTCAATAGTCACTGAGCAATGGATCAGCACCATTGAAAATATATTTTCTATTCTTCAATGCTCAAACCATGATAAATTTATTCTAGATATTTATCATTTGGAAGGTGAAGAATATCGGTGGTGTACACTTATCAAGAACATAAGAGAACCAGAATAAATTGAGTATATGGAGTGGGATGAATTTAAAAGATTATTTTTAAACAAGTAATTTCCGTTTATTTTTAATTTTAATGGAGAAATAATTCCTTGAGTTAAAGTAAAAGGATTATGAATCTATTTTAATTTTTGATTAAAAATTCATAATAATATCAAGGAACTCATATGTTATTATCATGCAATTTGAATGTAAGATTGATTGATTATTCATTTGATTAAAACCATGTCTCTTTAGGTATTTAGACATAAGGCACTTTAGTAGCTATGAATAAGTCATTTGATGTGATTTCAAGGAGGATATATATATTAGAGTTACCCAACAATCTCAAGGTTTTAATAATAAAAGAAAAAAGGAATTAAAAGGAAATAAAATAAAATAAAAGAGAGAAGAATACAAGCATTCATTTATGATTCAAGTGTGTAGGGAAATGTGGGGAAAATTTTCTTAAGGGAGTTGGTAAATATTTAAAGTGTGGAAAGGAATTTAGTTGTGCAATAAAATTATGAATTTATTGGAAGAAGATATCTAATTATTTTAATAAAGAGAAATCTCCAAAAAATGTACTTCCCACACTCTAGTGTTTTAAATGCAAGGATTATGGGAATTATGCTAACCAGTTCCCAAATACAAAGTTTAATGATGATGATCGACATCAATAGACTCTCAATCCCATAGAAAAAGGGAAATATCATGAAATCACTGTTTCTTATGAGGGGTATGATAAAGATGTAGTGAAAGGTACACATACCATTCACTCTAGAACTGTTAATGTCTTATTTGATTATGGATCTACCCACTCTTTTATATATGAATAATTTTCTAATGGTATGATAGTGCCACATAAAAAATTAGAAGTTGAGTTGGTAGTAAAAAACCCTAATGGTATGGTGATTGTATCCCAAGATTATAATTCTTCTCTCGTTGAAGTTTTTCGGATTTTGTTTCCTATAAAAAAATTCATTCTTCCTCTAGTTAAACATTATATTATTTTGGGAATGAATTGGATTTATTTATATAAATCTCACAAAAATTTACAAGTAAGGGAATCTACATTTGATATTCTAAACCAACCTGTGATTTCTTATTAGTTTTATGACAAAAGTGAACTTATTATGGAAATTAAATCCATCATATGGGTCATGCTTCCTATTTAAAAGGGTATTTTATCTCATATGGTTGGGGAGAAACATAACATTGAAGACATGCCTATTGTGTTAGATTTTATTGATGTCTTTATAGAATAGTTTTTTGGTCTTTTATCAAATCCTAAATTTTATCTTTCAATAGAAATCATACATGTTAATGAACCTATTTACAAGAATCTATATAGCATGTCCCCAATTGAGTTGTAAGAATTGAAGAAGAAACTCCATGAGAATCTTGACAAGGGAATCATTTAGTGAATTGTTCCACCTTGGGGTGTATCTATTCTATTTTTTAAGAATAAATATGGATCAATGTGACTCTTTATTTATTATCAATAACATAAAAAAATTATTGTCAATAAAAATTATCATATACCCCATTTTTATTACTTATTTGATAAATTTCATGAAGATCAATAGTTTTCCCGGATTGATCTTTGTTATGGATATCATTAAATGATGGTTAATAAGGAGGATATACCCAAGAAAACATTCCAAATAAGGTATAGACACTATGAATTTGTAGTGACACCATTTGGTCTTAATAATTCCCCCACCGTCTTCATGGATTTAGTGAATAAATTCTTTAGAGATTACCTTGATTATTTGGAGGTGGTCTTTATAGAAGATATTATTACTTACTCAACAAGAAATGAAGAGCATGGGGATCATTTTAGAATTTTGTTGAAGAACCTAAGGAGGTAGAATATTTATACAAAATTTACCAATTATAAATTTTGGTTTAATATAGTTTCATTCATGGGTAATATAATCTCAAGTGAGGGTATATCAGCAGACCCTTTAAAGATAGAAGTTATTAAAAATTAGACCAGACCATCCAATATGATTGAGATACATAGTTTTCTTGGATTTTCTAGTTATCATTGATGATTTGTGGATAATTTATCATGTATATCTAATCCAATCACCATATTAACTTGTAAGGATTACAATTTTCATTATATGAATGAATGTGAGGAATTTTTTAAGGAACTCAAGAGAATTATATTCAGCACACTTGTGCTTACACTACCCTATAGTGGAGGAAGGGTTTGTAATATATAGTGGTTCATCAAATAAGGGACTGGGATGCATCCTTATATAGAATGGTATAGTTATAGATTATTCTTCGTGATAATTGAAGGTCTATAAGAAAAATTAACCAACCCATGATTTAGAGTTATCTGCGTTAATTTTTTCATTAAAGATATGGAGGCATTATATCTATGGAGAAATGTGTGACATATATACCAATCACAAAATATTAATGTGTATTTTCACTCAAAAATATTTGAACACGCATCAAATAAGATAGTTGGATGTTATTAAAGATTATGATTACTCAATACATTACCACCCCGAGAAAGTGAACAAGGTGGAAGATGCCCTGAGATAAAATAATCATGGTATCTAATCTATTATGAGTATCACAAAAGATCCAATATAAATAGACTTTAAAAGTATGGATCTTGAAATATTGAAGTAATGGAATAAATATTATCTTACTCAAATGAGTGTTCAACCATCTATCAAAGTAAAGATTAAATAGGCATAGAAGGAATATGTGGAGCTAAAAATAAAGGTTAGAAATGTTCTTCGGTTCAGCCTTGATTGTGATGTAATAATAAAGTTTGAGAACCATATATATTTCCATTGGTACAATATTTGAAGAAGGATATAATGGATTAAACTCATATTTCATCATTCTCTATACATTCTATAGGTAAAAAAGATGTGTAGATATTTAAAAGAGTTTTTCTGGTGGGAAGGCCTGAGAGAGATATTGCAAAGTATGTTTCTTGATGCTTGGTATTTCATCTAGTTAAGTCTTAGAGATAGAAGTATAAGGGGATTTTATAAACCTTAACCATACTATAATGGAAATGTAAAAACATCATCATGGATCTTTTTTTGGACATCCAAAAACATATAAAGGGAATAATATTATTTGGGTTATAGTCAACCACCTTAAAATTTCAGAAAACTGTATTTACATTAGAGAACATTTCTATATTAATTAACTAACTCTATTTTAAATTAAGGAAGTGGTAATATTTCATGGTGTACCACTATCAATTATGTTTAATTGGAATCTATGTTTTACATTAAAGTTTTGAAGAAGTCTTTATTAGGATCTTGATATAAAATTAAGTTTTAACATTGTTTATCATTCTCATATAGAAATTTAGTTTAAGTGGACCATTAAAACTCTAGAATACATGTTGATATATTTCTCTATGGATCGAAAAGCACCTTCCATTAGTGAATTTTTTTATAAAAATAGTTTCAGCCCAAAATTCAGATGGATCTATATGAGGCCCTCTATGGTAGGAAGTGAAAAACTCTAAAATGCTGGAATAAACTTAGAGAAATAAAACTATTGGGACCTGATCTAAATATGGAAATGGAATATAAAGTTATATTCATTCAAAAACACATACAAGTAGCTCATAAATAAAATAAGTTATACTAAAAATCATCGGAAAGATCTAGATTTTGATGTGGTGATATGGTATTCCTATGAATATCACCCTAGAAGAGGGTGATGATATTTGTAAGGAAGGTAAATATAATCTCTAGGTATATCTATCCTTTTTAAATTATTTATCGTATTGTGATGGTATCTTACCGATTGTTGCTTCCACCGAATCTCTCTCAAGATCATGATGTGTTACATGTATCTCTCCTGGGGGAGTACATATCTGTTCCTTCACATGTACTGAACTCAGAGGTCGTACTGTTGGAGAAATATATTCCTGAGGAACAATAACCATTAGAGATTATTTATTGTATAGATAAAGTGTTTTGAAACAAGATCACTCACCAAGTCAAAGTTTTTTGTAAAACCCACCAATTTTAGAAAGCTATGTGGGAATCTATGGATGTGATGAGGTAGAATTATCCTTATCTTTTTATATCAGAGTAATGAAATTTGAGGTAAAAATTAATTTTAAGGGGGTTATAATGTAACACCCTGGTATTTTTATGAAATATTTCCCCATAAATATTTTTATTTCCATGTTAGCTTGTGTTACATGTAACAACGAGTTTAGGAGAACCAAGTAATATTATTAAAATATTATGTGTCTATTATCTCCCAGGTATTTTATTGGTAGATATGAATAGTAATAAATCAATTATGAAAAATATATAATTTACACATTTATAAAATGAATTCATTAGTTATAAAATTATTATAATTTAAAACAAATATTGCTTAAAAATAAAAGTGATGTTTTTTTTTGAATTTTTTTATACACACAATGTATTCTTTGTTATTAAATTAAATTAATCAGTATTGGTGAAATTTTTTAATGAAATTTATATATTATTTACAATAAATTGTTTTAAAAAATTCAATAAATGTTATTCTAATCATAGGATAAGATAAATACAGTTTTAAGCTTGAAAATGTATTTTTCCTAAAAAGTATTTTTTATCTCATTTTTCATACTTACTTAAATAAATTTACTTCCTTTACAGTTATTGAATTCGATAAAAAAAATTATATATTTATAATCATAAGGTAAAAAAATTTGAATAAGGCCTTTTTTTCAATATGAATATTAGCTATTGTAAAATTTATCACCATGAAAAACGGTAAATCTGGTTAATATAGATTAAAAACAAGTGATAAGGCCATAATTTTTCATTATAAATCTTACTGGATTAATTTAATTATATTCTTATATCCTTAAGATCAAAATTTATTAGTTTAATTGACAAGTGTCCCTGAAAATGATTTATATATTATTTAAATCAAAGAAAGTAACAAAATATCACTATCTTAGTTTTAAATATCCTTTATGTGTTCACCTCAGAAAAAACAAGATATGAATGAATATTAATAGTAATTTTTTGAATAAGGAAATTATACTCATTTTGGTAATTTATTTATAATTTTAGGTATTATATAATTACCTTAAATTCTTACGCAATTCCAAAAAATTATTTATTAAAATAATGGAAAATAAAATAAATGATTTTAAAAATATTGAATGTGATATAATTTGAGAATTTATTGTTTTCCATGAATTTTATAGTGTAATATGAAATATTATTGATGTATTAAAATCTTATATTCAAATTAAAGCTTTTTCTTTATATCTTTTAAGTCAAATTGAATATATAGTTTCAAAATTAACAATAATGATATTTTATCACAATAATATATTATTAAATTATTTAAATATCATAAATTTTTTGAAATAAGACATTTTAGACATTATATGGTCTAAAATTTTATAACTCGGCCTTCTATAGGCTAATTTTTATCATATAAGTAAAAAATTACAACCCTTTAATATTGAAAGATTTATTAATGTAGTTAAAATTAAAATAAGTTAACTAAGGGTTAATCAAAATGATAATGTTTAAAATGACATAAAAAACTAATTATATTGTTTGATGGGATTAAAACCCTATCCAACCTTCGCTACAAATACCTATCTATTTGGAGGCATTTTTTGAGAACTAATTTATTATAATTTTATCTTTTGAGAAATTCCAAAAGTGTTCCCCATCTCAATTATAAAAGGCAACCTCCTACCTAAATTATTTACACCACCATGAGCCTTATATATTTACCAAACTCTTCCAAATTATCTTATTAACTTTATTATACACATTATATAGGTTATTTTATTCCCAAAATACCAACCCTATAACCCTTTAGAGGAGATCTAAATGATTCATTTCAAATAAGAGGTAATTCCCTTAACCAATCACTTTATTTTATACTCTTCTTTCTCTCCTATAAGAATATTTTATTTATCATAAAATAATAAATTAATTTTCCTAAATATTATTAAATTTCATTATGATTATTAAAACACCACTATACACCAACTTTACCATCAAATGAGAAGTGACAGTATCACTCATGTGTATATATGACTTACCATCTCCATGCAACGATGCAATTCACATTTCATCACCATATTTTATCGATGGGTATTATGATGTTTTTAATGTTTATATATGATATTTATGAAATATTTATACTTATTTAACTATAATATCACATCTACCTACTTACCATCTAACCCTTTGGGAAACGATAACGTCGTTCGTGTGTACAAATGAACTACCACCTCCACAAAGCGATGTGATATATTTTTCATTTATATTTTAATTAGATAATGAGGATTAACTTTATGAATATATATTATATATATGATATAATAATTATCCTATAAATTTTAATTAATATTTACATTTATTTATTTCCATCCTTAGAAAAATTAAAACAACGATCATGTGTACGTATGACCTACTATCTCTATGAACAGTGAAATTCATTATTCTATTCAGAAATTTTATGGAAGAATATAAATATATATATATATATATAATTAATATATATTTTATTTATATAATTATTTATATTCTATAGATTATGGAACCAATATAAATGTAAAATCACCCGAATTGTTGAACTGAGATACACTTGATAAATGAAACAATTAACATCATGAAATGGAAATTTTAATAAGTAATTATTGATAAAAGTGGTTCTTAAATGTTATAAAGGGATAATATATGATATTATAATTATAAACATGACTCTATTATATAATTATAATAAATTTAAATTTATTCTACAATAGGTTATATTTATTTCAAAGAAAGGAGAACTCAAGGTAAGTAGTTTTATATTATAATATCATTATTTATCAGGATTATTTATGATTAAGTTATCATCAAAAAATATTATGATAAAAATAAAAATAAAATCATGAATTATATTATACTCCTAAAATTTCTTTAAAATACATGTTTCCTTTAATTTTCCCCACTTTAAGTGCTCAAGAAACAAAAAATCTGTTTTAAAGTAAAATCAACTTTATTTTACACTTCGGTAGAAAAACAAATTTCTTAAATATCCGTATTTTATAAAAATATTTTAAATAAGGTTTTCAATATACTCATATGATTTTTAAATTAATTTTTATCAATGATTTACTTTTTAAAAAAGTTTTGAAATTAATATTTTTTTCATTTCCTAATTTAGGTACTTTGTGTCTTTTCTAAAGAGAAAAATATAGAATGACTGTTTTGTTAACTTATACCACATGAAATAATTTTCCTACATCCATGAGTAATTTTTTATTTTAAGATTCCTTTAAAATTTTACATGGTTGTTTTCATATAAATTTTTTTCATTTATAATAGCATAGTTTTTTTAAATAAGTTATTTCAAAATTGAATGGGTATTTTCTTCAAGAATGTTTTAATAATATTTTAATGGTATTTATATTCATAAAAGAAAAGATCCATTACTATCAATTATTATTTACTAAGGATATAAACCCAGGATACCATACTTATTATTTCTAATTGTGGTTTATGTTTATGATGAAAATATTTTTATGAAACCCATTTCTATTATTTAGGTTATGCTACGATGAAATGTTTATGAAACTCATTTCTTTTCATATGTTCTGATATAATGAGTGTTTTATATTCTTGTGGAACACATATTCATGATTTTCATTATGTGATGGGTTGGAACTATAACTCCCTCTAATGGATTAATTAAATATTTATATCTCATGAGATAAATAAGACTGGAATGGGGAGTGATCCCAGTTTAATAAAGGACTCTATACACTATAATAGTCTTGGGAGTTAACCTTGACTACTATGATGGTTTGAGGAGTGAACTCATTACACTATTATAGTCTTTTAAATAATCCTTGACTACTATGGAAATGATTTTGCATTCTTATATGTATACCACACTTCCATGTCTTATACCTATGTTAAGATTTTATGGTTTAAGTTCTTTGATTACCTTATGATTTATGTCTTATAAAATGCCAATATTTATTCTATGACTTAAGATTATAGCCCTTAATAAGTTGGTTATGGTTTTAAAACATTATGATCATGTTTTTATTTCTTTATGATCATGTTATGAATATACAATCATTGATATCTCCCTTATTTACCCTTACTGAACATCTGATCTCACCATTTTCTTATGTTTCATTTCCTAAAGTTAGGAATAAAGGAATTAATTATGATATGTCTAATAAGGTTTCTAGTTATGAATATATAAGTGGGAGATGAATTAGATATTTTATGAACCATTTATTTATCTTTCCATGTTTCTAAATATACTAGACCTAAATGATTCTAGAATGGATTGAAATTTTATGTAATGAATATTCATCTATTAAAATGTAATATCTATGTATGAAAAGTATGGGTCACTATAAAAAGTATTCTGAGAAACTTTATTAATTTTTCTTTTTTGTAAAAATTTTGAAAATGGGAGTTAATTTACCATGATTTTGATATAAATTTGAAAACTCTATTATCATTACATGTATTTATTATATTGTATATATTGTGATTATTTAACAGAGTCTTGTGTTGGAACACTTGGGGGAAATTATACTAATCTTATTTAAATCATACCCTTCACACTTGCTAGTGGGTGTGTGGAATTTGTTTTTTTTTATGAAGGAAAGGGAATTTTTTCACAGTGAGGTGGTGAGGTTTATGATAGTTGGGCATGGGTAGTGGGTGGAGTGATTGTGGGATGATTCATGTGTATCACATAAAGTGAATGTTAATAGTTTGGGTTGTCTGTTTAGGTTTTTTACACATACCTTGGTTTTTTCTTGGTACCTTGGTTGTATCACTAACACTATTATTTTTTTGGATATGTAATATTTCTTCTCAAGTTATATATATATATATATATATATATATATATTACATGTATCTGATTTTTGGTTAGAAAAATCATTCCCTATATTCATTTTTGGATTCTCGGGTGCTGGTTTCTAGCCCATGGGGATCATAAATAACCTTTGGGTCATATTTAGTTCTAGTTTAGAGCCTATATGGATGGTTTTTTTGGTCTAGTTTGTAAAAATTTGGTATAAAATCATGTTTTTCTCAGTATTAGGAATTTGGTAGACATGAGATTGGATTTTCATGACTTAATGGGTATGTTTCAAGTGAGTGTCTAACTAAAACTCATTATAATGACCCTTAATTAAACTTAGGATGTCGGGTTGTGTCTCTCTTACATTGTGTTTTGAACTAGATCCCAGTTTACACATATTTTATTTTGATTTTAAACTAATATTGTTTCATTTTGTGATCATTTTCTTCAATTTTTGGTATGTAAAATCATGACTCCAAGATTTCTTATCGAGATTCCTTGGGAGGGTGTAGTGGGGAATTGCCTTCAATTTAATCCTCTTCTAGATAAAAATATCCTAGTGTATATCATGTGGGTAGTTCATATCATGGATTAGAATGTACCACATGTTCAGAACCCAGGTAGAGAGGTAAAACCAAGATCTGAAGAAGACAAGGATCCAGCGCAAGAGTTCTTATACCAGAATACCCCATATTTTAATGTTATGAATGAACCTCAAGAGGTGGAGTAATTTCTATGAAAAATATATTGGGTCTTTTCTTTCTTAGAGATACCTAAATCTATCAAGGTGAAGTGCATTACTTTTAAGCTTGAGGGTCCTAGAAAGATGTGGTAGGACTCTACGATTTTGGAAAATTTTAATTTGGTCTTGGAATGTAAATACTTCTAGAACCTTGTATTTTAATATTTCTACCCAAAATCCATGATGATGGTGAAGTCTAAGGAGTTTCTATCCTTTTTATGGGGGGATAATTAGGTGATAGAGTACACTAACAGTTTTTCTATATTGGTTCATTTTTCTCCTATGGGGGTGATGAATGATAAGTTTAACGATTATAAATACCTAAAAGTATTGGGACCTAAAATTTGATTATAGGACTATATTCTGAATCTCACCACGACTTCTGAAGTGGTTGATAGAACTATGATGATGTAGATTGATAATTTGGGCAAGATAGGTTTGTTTGGATCTCCCCTTCCACCCATTGGTAGTTCTAGTGGTGCACATGGGAAGAATAGGAAGTGGAATGATAGTCTCAATGGTGGTGGTGGTGGTTTTCAGTGGAAGTATTTTTTACTCCATTGACAGTGGATAGAATTTCACCCTTTAAGTACTACCAATGTGGCATAGTTGGGCATACTCAAAGGTCATTACTCACACCTGTTATAAACTATAGTTCATGTGGTTGCTGAGGTCGTTTGTAGAAATTTTTATAGGATTTTTCTATAGCTCATTATGGATATGAATCATATTCTCTAAATGGAACTATAATCATATCTGAATATTCAAATTAAATAGGGATCTAGCCAAAATCATCTAAAGTGATGTGATTTCGAGTAGTAGAGGAGTTTCCTATTGAAGTTGATGTTGGATTGGATATTGTGATAGGTACCATTTTTGTAAATTGTCTATATAAAATAATTTGTTTCAAATTGGTGGATCCCAAAATTTTATATCTTCTCATTTTTTGGATTTTTTGAAAGTTATAACATATATCATGTCATACATTACGGATCTATAAATTCCTATTTCCAAGATAAAGGAGTAGGGGTTTCATTGTCCTTCGAGTTCTATTTTAGTAGAAAATGTTGAGTTAGTTTGAGACATTCTAGTTATTAATATATATATTTTCAAAATTTCCTTTGGGATGAATTGGATAGTATCTCACTGAGCTAAGATTTATTATTATCATTGGTGTGTTTTATTCTTTGATACTGATGGGAGCTCTTGGGTGTTCCAGGGGGAGTGGGATCTGAGGGCTAATTGTATTGGACCTTCTCAACTAGAGATCATGAGTATGTTGTTTTCCATTATGGTTGAGACATATGATATATCTTCTCATTTTAATATTCCCTT
This sequence comes from Viscum album, assembly GCA_963277665.1. Classification (NCBI taxonomy): domain Eukaryota; kingdom Viridiplantae; phylum Streptophyta; class Magnoliopsida; order Santalales; family Viscaceae; genus Viscum; species Viscum album. Next base: position 1,415,029,038 of record OY728141.1, on the reverse strand, counting down.
TATTTTTTGAGATTTATTGATGTTTTCCCAAACAATTTTTTTTCCTCCTCCAAAAATGGAGAGAGTACTCTGTTGATCTGGTTCCTAGTACACAACTGATTTCTACACCCTCTTATCATATAAAACCTACTGAGTTTAAATATATCAAGATACAGTTGGATAAATTGTTATTGAAGGTATTCTTTCCCTAGTGTTTCACTATGTTCATCCACTATATTAATTTCCAAGAAGTATTATGGTTCTCTTCATAACTACATAGACTATTGGAAAATAAACCAAGTAATAGTTAAGAATAAGTATACTTTTCCCCATGTGGATGACTTTATTGATCATTCAAAGGAAGAAAAATGGTTTTTAAAAAATGATATTTGTTCAGGTTATCATCACCTCATAGTCAAGTAAGTATCTTGAAGACTACTTTCAAGAGTAGGTATATCCACTATGAATATATCATAATTCTTTTTGGCCTAAAAAATGATCTTATAGTGTTAATGGATTTCATGAACCAAATATTCCACAAGTATGTAAATACATTTTCTATAGTATTTTTGGATGATATCCTAGTTTATTCAAGAATATTCTAAGATCATGAAATCCATATGAATTCAGTTTTGGGAATCATGAAGATTCATCACCTTTAGGCATAGTTATCTAAATGAAATTTCTGGATTTGATAGGTGAATTTCTTAAAGACACGTGATTTTGGAACATGTAATCTCAGTAGATCATTATAATTTGAAGGTTATATTGTCATGGGAAGAGCCATGACATTTCTTTAAGATAATGAGCTTCTTATTCATAGAAGGGTATTTTCAGTGGTTCATAAAATATTCCTCAAAGCTGGAATCACCCTAGACTTCTCTTACCAAGAAAGGGGTGAAATTATTATAGGATTCTCGATTTCAACCCTTTTTTAATGAGTTGAAATGGTGTATATTATCGACTCCTATTCTGATATTATCAGAACCTAGTAAGGGGTATATAATTTAGTATGATGCTTCTGGTATTAGTTTTGTGTGCATGCTTATATAAGATGATCATCTTGTGTCATATGTATCTTTTCAGCTTCTTCTTCATGAAAATAATTATCCTACTCATGAATTTGAGATAATTGATGTTATATATTCTCTTAAGTTTTGGTGACACTATATTTTTGGAAAGAGGTTCACAATACATTATGGTCATAAGAGTTTGAGTTATATCTTCTCTTAGAAGGACCTAAACCTCAAGTATAGATGATGGGTGGGGAACCTCTAGACATTTGACTTTGACATCACCTATAACACAGAAAAGGGGAACATTGTTTCTAATTCACTTAGAAGTAAATTTCCTTTTTATACAATCTATGAAGAAAAATATGATTTAAATTTGATGGGTTTTTTTTTCAATTTCTCCTAGATGAGTAGAAGGATAATTAAGGTATAGTCTTGGTCAGTTTTTAGTTTTCATTATCTCTCCTTAATTATATTTCATAGGATCAAAAATAGGATGATTAGTTTAGGGGAATTAATGAATCCTTATATAGTGGGTATATTTTTCCTGGTTGGCCTCTCCCCTTTAATGGAATTCTTAGCTTTGAGAATTAGTTCACCATACATTCATATGTTAAGAATTTAGTGATTCGTGATTTCTATATTTCATTATGGTTCATACATCCTAGAACTACAAAGATGTATTATGACATGAGATGGAATTTATGGTTTCCATATATGAATTGAAACATTTTTGATCATGTGTCTCACTATTAAACCTATCAGCAGGTTGAGGTGGAGAAACTAAATCCTTACAGTTTACTTTATAATCTTTTGATTTAATTATGGAAATGGGATGAGTAGTCCATGGACATTATCATTGTATTACCATGTAATACTTGGGGAAATTTTTTATCTAGGTGGTGATTTATCGGTTGATGAAATTGGCTCATTTTATTCTAATTAGGGACACTATTAATCTTTAATATCTTGGTATGTTGTACATGTAATAAATTTTTAGGTGACATGGGTTCCCCTCTTTCATTGTCTCTGATAGGGATCACATGTTTACTTTTATATTTTGGAGAAGTCTCTAAGAGGAAATAGGGAATCTTGTCAGATTGAGTACAACTTATCGTCAACAGACAGATGTCCAGATAAAGTGTTCTTTTCATATTATATATGATATGATCTAGGCCTATGTCTTGGAAATTGGTGAATCTTAGAATATCCATATAGGAATGGTTATGTTTTATTAAAATAATATTTACCAGTCATTGATCGGAATGGATACTTTTGAGGCTTTGTATGGTCACCCATGCTTGTCGACTCTTTATTAGTCAAAGGTGGTTGAGGCCTCTCTTATGGGACAGAGTATCATTCAAGAGATTTCAGTGAGGATTCTGGATATATATAGACACTTGGTTATATCTTATAGTAAGTAAAAATATTATATGGATCATTGAAATTGACCTTTTGAGTTTTTTATTGGTGACCAGGTCTTTTTAAATGTTTCTCCTAGGTTGGGTCACTATCGTCTTAGGAAACGGGGGAAGTTGCCTTCAAGATATTCTATACTATTTGAGATCATTGAGTAGGTTGTCCATGTTACTTATGAGTTGTCTTTACTAGATCATTTTATAGGTATTCGTGTTGTTTTCCACATATCTCAGCTTAAGAAGTATCAACCCAATATTTCCTATGTTCTAAATTGGGATTAAGTTAATTTGGAGCTAGACATTTCATTTTTGGAGTTTTTGGTAGAGATCGTTTACTCTCATATGAATTTTTTTCAGGGAAATTCTATTCCATTGGTCAAAGTGTTATATAAAAATGGATCATATTTTCAACATACTTGGGAATGTGAATCATCATTGTAGGATCAGAGGAATAAACTTTTTCTGGATCATATTTCTTTCATATGACTTTTTAGGGAAATAAATTCCTATGGTGGGGAGAATTGTGATATCTTTCATTAATCTTGGGTATGATCCCTTTAAAATATATTTTTACCACTTTCCTTTTTTTAGATCATGTTTTCTGGTTAGAGGAGTGGGCATCAGGTGTTCATAGGAGGGGGGAAGAAAAGTGGGCTAATCAGTGGCTTTGGAACACCACTAGCTAACTGGTGGTTGAATGGAATATTGGAGTTCTTAGGAGAACTCCACTGGCTATCCTGTGGAACTTCCAAACGTGCAGGCACTTTGCTAAGCACCACCGACTAGCCGGTGGCCTTGGGTTGGGCCAAATTAATCAAGGGAAGATTAGTCTTTTATTCCCATGAAACACCTTTTTAATACCTCTAATCTCCCTCTTCAACCCTAATTCACCTTCTACAAATGTAAAGGCTCTCTAAGGTTGGACTGAGTTCTCTCTATTTCTACTGTGAGGAATTTTGATCTCTGGTCAACTTATTATTCTCTCTTTGGTAAGTTTGATCAAATTTATATTATTTACCTTCTTTATCATGGAATTTTTAGTGGTTCTAAAATGAGTTATTAGAATATATTTACCATTTGATGACCTATCTCTACCCATTATAGATTCATTGTATGATTGTCACTTGGATGTCGAATCTCTTGTTTTTTTTGGTTTGAAAAGTGTTACCTTTGAGGTACGTGTTGATATATATTATTTTATAAACTTGTGTTTATGAAAATTTATATTTAGGACCTCCCATTTTTCTCAATTGTCCCATTTCCTTTTGATGTGAAAATCCATTTCTGGTTGGTGTGTAGCCCAAGTGTGAGGTATGTGGTTCTATCTTTAGTCTATGTTTGGGGAACAATATATTTTCTTATCTTTCTAAATGGTTATATAAATAATGTCTGAAATAATTCTTGATATTTTGATATAAATGCATAAATGGGTTTTGATAAAATATGGGTTACCCTTATTTTAGTAAATGAAATATTTTTTTCAAAGAACTATGAAATGGTTTGTGAAATTGGTTTTCAAAGAATGATTTTTATGTAAATTTTTGTTTGTAAATTGTTTATGAAATGTGATCATCCCTTAGAAATGGAAATTTATTTGAAATATGTATCACATGGGATACTTGGGTACCTAGGAAGGGGTTTTATTGTTGATCCTTGTTTGATCCTTGTTTATGTTTCTATATGGGACTTAAATCATGGGGTGTTACTCTATTATCTAGGACATGTGTCCTAATAAATGATTATTTGACATTATATATGGTTCAATCATGGTGTGTTCCTTTATTTCCTGGGACCTATGTCCTAGGGACTTTCTTAGTGCACACATGTCTTGAATGATTACTAAGGTATGAGTGACTTAGATTGACCTATGTTATCCTATTGTATTTCTCCATTATACTTTGTATTTTCATTATTTATATTTGATGTTATATGTAATTCATGTTTTGATGAAGGTAAAATGGTTTATTTTAAATTTTATTTGAAACTTTATTATCTATATTTTTAGTAAGAATTGTGAAAAGGGGAATTTTTATATCATGATTTTGATATAAATATAAAAACTACCATATAATACCATGTTTTTATTATATTTTTAAAATTGGGATTATTTGATAAAGACTTGTTTTGGAACACTTGTGAAGGATTATAATGATCCTATTCAGCCCACACCATGCACACTCCCTCAGGGGTGTGTAGAACTTTTTTTTATTTTATGGGAAAGGGAGAGGAACCACAGTGATCTGGAGAGGTTTATGTTAGTTGGGTATGGGTATAAGGTGGTTATATGGTGATATATTTATTAATTACCACATAGAGTATATTTTTATTGTTAGTTTTTCCTTTTTTTTCCATGTAACTTGGTTTTGGATTACTACCTTGGTTGTATCACTATCATTGTTATTATTTTAGACTATGACTTATTTATTTTTGGGTAATATTTCTCTATATGTCTTTCATGTATTATGTTTTAGTTTGGGAAAATTGTTCTCTCTTATCATGGTTGGGTTCTTGGGTGTTAATCACCATCCTTTGGGGATCAAGAATGCCCTTTGAGTCTTATCACATTCTGATTTAGAACCTAGCTGGATGGGTTGTCTGGGATGGGTCATGACACATAACATTCCCTAAGGAACCTATTAATGAATAAAACGTGGATATATATATAATTAAATATATGGAATTTTAATACATTATTAACCATCATTAGTAGTCAATAATCATCAATAATATCAACACTTTTCCTTATGTTAATAAAAGGGACAACATGGTCATAACCCATCCAGATAAAGAAGGTGGATAGTAAAACAATACATAATCAACTTATGAATAATCATTCTTATTGAAATAATAACACAAATAAGTCAAATACTCTTCCACATGTCAATAAAATACCATTATTTCTATATAAACATAATCCAATCAAAATTATGTAAAAATGTGATGTTCACACCATATAGAGAAATGAGTATACAACTAAGACAATAATAAAATAACATGATCATAAACCATCCATAGAAAGAAGGTAGATGGTTTCAAAATAACATAATTCTATTGTAATAAAGTAAACTTCTAAGTATATTTACATGTATGAAAAACATCCTTGAAAAAATAATCTTTCAAATTGTATCACAAAAGAAGGGTTTCAAGAATTGAATTGTTTGATATCGTGATTTCAATACCCAAAATGATAATATATATATATATATATATATATATTAGAGTAATAATCATGGAACATAATCCCCATTATGGTAAATCCTTTTTAGAAAAAAATGAAGTGGCAATGAAAACATAAAATAGCTTTTAGAAAATATTTTTAACATTGACTTAAAATGAAACTTCACATGTCACTTTCAAATGTAACTTTTGAAAAGGTAAAATGAAATACTTTGAAACCCATTCATTTTTAAAAGAATTTACAATAATAAAAACTTAAAATAAATAAATTTTATCTTTTTTCATGTGTATATGAGGAAAAAAATACACAAAAGTTAATAGAAAACCCATTTTTATTATTTTCAAAATACATTTGATCAAAACTCACATTGTAAGATAACTAAAAAGACATCCAATTGTATTAAATATTCATTTTCAAAAAGTGAATTATAAAATACCATATAATAAAATATTAGTGTCGGATAACCTAATAATGAAAAATAAAATTTCAAGATGAAACAGTATAGCTCAAAGAAATGGGAATTGAGTTATCAATGTCCCTTATGAGAAACATAATCCTTGAAGCATGAAACTTTTTAAAAGGGGTTTATGCGGTAAAAATGTAAAAAATGAGAAAATAACACATAATACAATAAAATATAATTTTTTACACAAATTATCTAAAATAAGTTCAATTTAAATATTAAAAAATGAATGAAAACTAAGTTACTAAAAACTCTTACGAATGGGGTAGCACATGGGTAAAAATACATTTGAAGAAAAGAGCTTGATATGGATGAGTCTGTCTTATATATTACAAGGAAATAATTTATAAAAAATTCAAGGGATAGTAAAAATATAAAAAACTATACAAATTAAGCATGTTTCATAACATGTAACATGTCTCATAGAATAATAATTGAGACTAAGAAAACCCTTGAATCTTCAGTAACACTTTAATCAAAACTCCTTGAAGGATAGGGATTGTAATTAAACTTGAAATAACATTATTAAAGGATAATTCATGATAATATAACTCATATAGTTAGTATTTGTACTACTTAAATGAAATTATGTACATAAAACTAAACAATACATAAAAATATAAAATAGATATGAAAACCCTTACCTCAATCCGGATTCATTTTGAACTTTCACTAAACATCATTGAGAATTTGGATATTCTCTTGAAGTATCCTTTTGAAATGAATGAATTGAGGCACATTGTTGAGGTTAGGGAATAAAAAAACGTGTGTAATATCTCTAGAATAAGTATATTGGATAGATTCATGGGAATTTTGAAATATATGAGTGGCTTGAAGTGGGAGGAAGTGGGCTCCTTATATAGGTGAAAAATAGAAAAAAGTGTATAGAAAATGATATTAGGTAAGGGATAAGAATGTAATTTCATGGTACTTAGGTTATTTAGTTGGATAAATGGTAGTTTAGGAGTATAGGTATAAATTTAATACTTAAAATGATTTCTATAAGTTTTAAGAGAGCTTTTCGTTATTAAAAATTTGAGATAACTCATTTACCCATTTTTACCATTATTAATCATGATTAAAAATTAACCATGGTAATTATTTTATTACAAAAATATAAGATAAAACATATTACAAAATTTAGATATGATGAATTATAATTTAGACTTCATTTAACAAAATTCAATTTATAAATATAATAAGATTTACTTTAAAATTAAAACATATCATGTGTTAAAAACTATTTTTGTAGAAATTTGTTTTATCATTAAGTGTTCTAAATATTATTTTACATTGATTAACAATTAAAAGAGAGTTATTTTTCATATATATGTTTAAAAATAATATTAGTGTCTTTATTTAAAAATAAAATCAATTAAATTTAAAATAATAATATTTATAAAAGTATTATTCTTTAAAAATAATTATTTTACCATGGTAACTAATATTTAACTTGATAACTTAATTTTATGCCTAAAAATAGAACGACATGAAGCATGAGTTGATAAAACAACTCATTATCCAATTTATTTGATAAAAATAAAGGGGAAATAGTGAGTACATGAGTTTTAATGAACTTACACCACTAGAAATGTGGAAGAAAATAAGAATTTAAAGGTACACATCATCTTAGTTGTAAAGAGTGCCAATAAATTTTTTACTTTAAAATCATCATTTGTGATTCATACAGAAACCATGAATGAAAATTAATTTTTATATAATTTCTCTATAAGTGTATGTAATAGAAAAAAAAAATCTTTCATTAGTTAATATTCATTATCATGATTAAATCATCTATCTTGAATATCATGTCCACATATACTAAATTGGCATCAATATCCTTTAATAATAAATTAGAATCTATATGGTTCCCAAACACATTACCAGATATTCTAAGAAATCATTGAACTTAACATATGGTTATTTAGGGATAATTCCCATAAAATACAAAGGTATAGTTTGTATTAATTTAAGTATATCATGTGTGGAGTTTTAATCATCATGTTCTTACAAACAGACAGGTAGTACAATGATCTATATGGACCTTCCATGATCTACAACTTTCATTGATAAAAATGTTCTAAGTATTCCATAACCAAATACAAAAAAAAATCAAGAACCAGTGCATCAATTTGAAATCATTATTTAGATTTCATTCAGTAATCATCAATAAATATAGAGATAACTACTACTAACAAACAATTTAAATGGTTCTGATGCATCAACAATAGGATCATTCTCATCATTTCTCCCAGATAAAATCACCATTATTAAATGATTCCATTAAGAAACCCTAAAACACTTCTTTTAATTTATAATGGATTATAGTTCCCATTATCAGGTAGAATCTATCATTAAAGGGCTCTCATACTATTGGTGTTTAAAACAAGGAGACACACAATCACTATAGATAAAAGTAGGCTACTGCATTCTAGTTCCAGGTGCTACAATATCATTTTATCCTTCACTTAGCCTAACTTGAACCTTTAGGTATCCCCCATGAGCACCAAAACTATCCTTAAAAATTTAAAATATGCAGTGTTTGTGGATCCAAATTCCTTTACTCAGTAGGGTGTCAGTGCACCTATAGTAAAATGACCCTTGCTCGCATAAAATATGCAATGAGTGGGAAAATACATAGCCATCCCAGAAACCCATAACAGTTATAACACTCTAAAAATACTAATGAGTTGTTCTAGATAAGATCACTGAGAATCTAATAGATAAAAAAACATATAACAATTTGAAGTGTTTATAGAGAATTACATATGGATAAAACTTATGTGAAATCATTTCCACATAATTTCTATGAAGTTTAAATTAGGATTACATTCAAATTCTTCTTCTATCTTGGTGAACATTTGTTTTCTAATTTGGATATATTCCTCCGCATTTATTTTAGTGTTAACATATTTTTTTACACAATTAAAGTAATATAATTTTTATATTCTCTCTTTCCCTTACACTTGTGAGTCTGAAGACCATTATATCCACACTTATATCATTTTTCTTCCCCTTTAAGTCAATTTCACCCATTATTCTTCCCAAATTTTTGAAAAGTAGCAAATTAAATCTTCTTTCCCTCATAATCATTGTCAACTGAATTTATAAGAGATTCCAACCCTCACTTATTTAGTTTCTTTAGGATTTCAACTATGTTCGCATTATTAATTACATTTTATGGTTTTTTTAGTATAATCACAAGATTTATCACTCCAGCACTTATCCTATTATGTTGTTCGTTGGGACTGTTTCTAAATTGTCCATGGAATCCATGGTTAACATTGTTATTTTATGATTCATCAATTACTAAAACCAAAAGAGTTAACATCATTTATGATCATTATAGTAGAATTATCATAAATAACCATAGAAAAATTTAACCTTGAGATTTCTTAATTTTTAATACCATCATGTTAGCCTATAGTTATTATAACTATACATATATCAAACAAAATCCAACCTATATCACTATAATTTTAACCTATATCATTCTATGTTCAACCTTGGATACTTTTATTTGGGTTCTCATATAATTATTAACCTAATTCTCAAAATTGGGATCCCAAATTAACATGAACTTTCTTAAAATATTATAAACCTATTTTATTATTAAATTTATTCTCTTAAAATCCAATTTATCCCTTATCTAGGAAAACACATATCAATTAATATGTATATTAACTTATGAATCTCTATATTACAATATATATTATCCTTGGTCACTTTCTAATTAGTCTATCTAACCAAAATATATTAAAATACATCATAATGGTTTATAAATAGAATGTAAATTAACTAAAGAATATCTATCTAGAGTGTCAAACCAGGTGTACAATTAGGACTGTTTATCATGTGCCAAGTGATGATTAAGTTAATACCCAATCCATCATTTTGGGTTTTATTATCCTTAGTTACATCTGATCCAGATCTTGCATCCACTTATAGTATCTAAATAGTGATGTAATTTCTTTGAAAACAACATACTTCATGCATTATCAAAACATTAGGATGTCCTCAAATACATACTCTTATTCCTATGATTTTCACTAACGTTCTCTAATTCTAATCCCAAAATAAAATATGCATTATTTCCATAGAATTGAATCATATACTATACCAATAGGTTATATATTATAATCAAACATAACTTATCACTACTAAAATTATTCTCAACAAACATCTTAATCTCTAAATTTATCTAAAACCTTCCTTTAATACTGTAAAGACCTGTAAATTCCAAGGAAATTTTTTTCTTAATTTTCTTCGGAATTTTACAAGAACGCAGTTTCTGACGGCGCCTGATTCCGAGGCCCGGTGTGCCCGGAATCAATTTCCGAAGTTTGTCTCGGGTACGTTCAGTGAACGGATGAGCGGGTTTTTCTAACTTTTGAACCGGCGCTTGGAATCGAATTCTGAGGGCACCGATGGAATCGCAGCGCCGGTAATTGCTTAGAAACGCCTCTTCCGGAGTTGTGTTTGCTCGGGTGTGGTTTTTAATTTTCAGGCTTAAAGTTAAGAAATAAAATAATTGTGCGACAAACTTTATTTTATTTCACTTAAGTCGGTTGGAAGCCACTTGAAGCCACTTAAGGCAGCTTAAGTGGAGTTGTTACGGATAGGGTGCTATCCAAAAATATCCTACCCTCTTGGTAGGATATTTGTGAGGTGGGACCCGCATGAGCCCCACCGTTTCTTTTCCGCTAAATAACGCACCCGCGAAAACCTGTCATTATGAAAGTCAACTGACGCGTTTTCTTATTTTCTTAATGCACCAATTAATTGGGCGGTTTTCTTCGTTGAATTAATTGGGCAGTTTATTTCGTTGAATTAATTCTACGAATTAATGGTTCATTTCTTATCCTTTGAATTTCAAAAGCTTAGGTCAATAATAAAATAAGGGTTGAACTTATTTTATTTAGTTGGACTTGTGGCGTGGAGAGAATTTGGGAGGAAAGCATTCTTCTTCGACGAAGAACGTGAAGAACGCGAAAAACGCGAAGAACGCTCCGACCTCCGATGAAGAATGCCAAACCCTCGGAGATCGACGACACGACGCCGTGTACCGCGACATCAACGACGCTTCTTCCGCGATTCTCCCTCCGCGACGCTTCTTCCACGACGACCCAACCCCGCGACAACCTTCGATCCACAACAAGGTAGGGGGTTGCGCTCCTTTTAAATTCTTTGTGGATTATAACAACAACAAGGATTTAATTATTATTAATTAAATCTTTTTGTTCTTGAACCTCAGAGTTCGTCGACGCGACACCCTTCCGTGACGACGCGATGCCGGATACCGCGACGACGCGACGATCCCCAATTCCGCGAAGAACCCGCGGACGACGACTTGACGAGGTTGGGATTTTTGTTTTGGAATGCCCTTTTTCCCGTGAACGTTTCTTTAAAATTAAAGAACCGGTTGCAAATGAACAATTTTAATTTATTAAAATTGTTGGTTCATTTGTTAAATTATTTTCTCCCGTTGTTGTTAACTAACGCGGAGGGTGCGGGCCTAACTAACACGGCCCGACAACCCTCCGCCGTTCTTCGTGGTTGTGTGGATTTGGCGGGCGACGACAAAACGTGACGCAAGGGCAGTTTCTTGATCCCGCAGTGAAGAACGGAACCCGGGAGGAACAACGGCGCAGACAGGAAGCAAAGCGGACCACCGGAGCGCGTCCGGTGGCCCGCGGAAACTCTCGCCGGCGCGCCGCGCCTGCGCGGCGGCGCCGGCGGTCAGAGGCGGCGGCGGCACCCGGCGCGCCGCCGGCAAAACCCGCCGCCGCGGCGATGCGGTTCCGCAGCCGCACGGAACCGGTGGAGGGACGCGGCCTGGCCGCCGCGTCCGCTGGCAAGGCGGCCCCAACCGGGGCTGCGACATCTTCAGACCGCGGGGGCAGCGCCCCGCGGCGCTCGGCGCTCGGCCGCTCGGCCGAACCGAGCCAGGCCGGTCCGACCGTCCGGGCTGCGCCCTGGCCGGACCGGACCGGGTCGGGTCGACCCGGTTTGGCCGACCCCGGGGGGGTCGGGCCAGGACGGCCCAGGCCCGAACCCCCCGTCTTCGGACCTTTTTCGGTCAAATGCTCGTAACTTGAGCTATGGGCCTCCGAACGACGCGCTGTCAGCGGTAGAGCGATCCTTGGATCGAGACGGTCGTTTCGGTATATCGCACTCAAGGTTTCGGATTACTTTGGGTTCGGCCGGGTTAGTTCATACACGAAACCAACCGGGCCCTCGGAGTGGAAACGCTCATATCTTGAGCTCCGGATGTCCGATTGACGTTCCGTCGGCTTTGGTGGATTCCTCTAAGTGAGACGGATCTTTTGGCTTACTCCTCTTGAGGTTTGGACGCAGTTGGAGTATGGTCGGGTTAGTTTTAACTTAAAAAAAAACCAACCGGGCCCCCGGGACGAAAAAACCAATAACTTCCAGACCGGGCGTCCGATTGACGCGCTGTCTGTTGAGTTGCATTCCTGTTGACGATACGGAACTTTTGGCATCATCTGCCCAAATTTTGGATACAGTTGGATAGTGGCTGGGTTGGATCGCACCGAAATCTAACCGGGACCCTGGAACGGAAAAGCTGATACCTTTCTGATAGAACATCTGTTTGACGAACCGTCAGCGACGTTGGTGATCTCGTTGAGAAATGGTCCTTATGAGTATACCCCATGAGAGTTCGGGGTAAAGTTGAGATACGGCCAGGTTGGTTCGCACACGAAACCAACCAGGCCCCTGGGACGAAAAGGCTAGCAACTCACAGACCGGGCGTCTGATAGACGTGCCGTATATTGCGTTGAGACCCCTATGACGAGGCGGTCCTTTGAGATACTTTTTCTTGGAACCTTGTGATACTTGGAGTATCAACCAGTAGCTCGTGGAGCGGACCCTCCCAGAGACGAGCGTACGGAGTACGGAGACTGCGTAGCTGACTGAGACCCGATGACTGCTGATCGAACGACTCGGTGTGTTACAGAGGTGCGCTTGGTTGTAGCAGCACAGGGGAGCACTTGGTTGTAGCGGCAAACCCACGACAGAGGTGCGCTTGGTTGTAGCAGCACATGGGAGCGCTTGGTTGTAGCGGCAGACCCACGACAGAGGTGCGCTTGGTTGTAGCGGCACGTGGGAGTGCTTGGTTGTAGCAGCTGGCCCGCAGTACTCGATAGGTGGAGTTCTTCAACAGTCTTAGGTTAGTGAGCAGTACCTCGGAGTCATGACAGGACCACTGTACACTCCAGAGACGGATCTCTTCAGCAGTTACGGTTTCGTTAATGAAAATCCTGGTTTGAGCTGAGACTTTTGACCTTCGTGTTTACCTCATGATTGAGATGGTTAACTTGATAACTTAGGTATATGTATGGGCATATACCTGGGTTGTGGTTATCCGTTGATTTCACAATCCTTGTGTTTCCTCATGATTGAGATGGGTTACTCGATAACTTAGGTATATGTATGGGCATATATCTAAGTATAGGTTATCTGTTGAGTTTCTCTTGTGGTTATCCTTGTTGGTTTGGTGAGACCTTGAGGGTCTCGGGGTCCCTACTGAGTATCGTTATACTCACCCCTGCGCGGTCTATGCCCGCACCTCGTTGTGTTGGTTGCAGGCGATGGGCAGTGCTGACGGAGGTCGAGTGTTCGAGGACTGGACGGTACCCGGAGGTGGACTACGCGACGAGTCAGTACTCGGAGGTGGACTACACGACGTGACGTCTCACAGAGGAGGTTGACGGATGAGAGCGTGGAGGATACTATCTGTACCTACCCTTCAGGTAGGATCCGTGGTGGACGACCAGGAGCTGCGCTATCTGTACCTACACTTCAGGTAGGATCCGAGGAGGACAACCCAGGAGCTGCTTCCTTCTTCCAGCTGTTTGTCTTTTTGCTGTTGTACCTTGTTCAGTTGTAGTCGTACTTTCTTTTGGGTTTGTATTCTGGCCCATTTACTTTTCCGCATTTCTTTTGTACTTAGTTTTTTGTTTCCGCTTGTACTCTGTGGTGCTTGTTTTCTTTTATAAAGGCAATGCCTTCCCAGATATCGGGATTTTACGCCTTTGGTGTTAGTCGCCAACCCCTGGCCTATAGAAGGCGGGCTTGGGGTAGTCACGGCATAGGCCCCGAGGACGGGTCATGACATTGGTATCAGAGGAGTTCAGTTCTACCACAGAACTTATAACTCTGATGTTTCTTTATGTGAAGCAATAGTGTTAAGAGTACCGAGTGTGGTTTTCAGTTCAAGGAGTCCAGTGATGGTGCTGGCGGCCGACGTATCCATACACCAGGACCCTGACAATTGATTTCCGACTTTGTGCACTAAAACACTGATTGCGTGTGTGTTTTCAAAGGTTTTCCCTTAAAACAACTCAAACCAGGTCAGCTCACCAGGTATAATCTTTTGACCGTGTTATGTTGTTTCTTTCAGGATGCCTTTTCTCGGACAACCAGCTAGAGCCCAGAGGGATGTGCGTGCTGACAGCCTGTCGAGTGACGAGGCTTTGGTATAGGGCCCTCTTGTAGTTGAGGCACCAGCGGAGGCACCAGTGGTACTACCATACGTTGGGCCACCAATGCCGCCAGCCCCAGCAGTAGGCGATGCACGCCACTTGAGTGCGCTGCACGAGTTCTAGCGCCATAGGCCACCCAGGTTCCGGGGAGATATGGACCCGCAGGCGGCTGAGGATTGGCTGGAGGCTGTGGTGAGAGTCTTCAGGCTAGTGGGGACGCCGACAGACTTCATGGTGATCTTTGCTGCCAGCCTTCTTTAGGCAGCAGCAGGCAGGTGGTGGAGCCACTTGTTCCAGTTTTGTGATGGGATGGCCTTCACATGGGAAGACTTCAAGACCTTCTTCAGGGTAGAGTTTGTTCCAGTAGCTCTACACCCCGAGCGTGTACAGGAGATTCTGCCTTTGACGCAGTGTTTTCGATCAGTTGCCGAGTCATCTGTGGGCAGTAGACAGATGATGCAGAGGTCCAGGAGGACCAGACCAGCTGTTGGGTGATCTCGGTTTTTAGGACCGGTGGTGCGGGGCACCCGGGGTGGGAACAGATCTAGCCGTGCAAGGAGCATGAAGTGTTATGAATGCGGTGGAAAGGGTCACTTGGCACGTGATTGTCCGACTCCTCGTGCAGCTGATCCGCAGGCTTTGGAGGAGCCACCGAGGCAGAAGCAGCGGCGGGTGCTTGAGCAACAGCCAAGCAGTGGACAAGGCAGTAGAGCTCCTGGAGCAGGTGGACAGGAGCGGAACTAGTAGATACATCCCTTGTACTTCTAGTTCCATGTTGCTTTTGTATTCGTGTCTTTGTACTATGAGCTGCAATAATAAAAAGACACTTATCTTGTGATGTTTGCTTTCCTATCCTTTTTGTTTTGTTGATACTGAGTAGTCCTGGTTAAGACTGTTGACTTGACCCTCACTTTAAATATTTCTACTGGAGGAGACCCAGTGACCTCACACTAATGCCGACAGTGTGACTCGACCCTTGGAGGCGAGAGTGACAGTTGGATCTCTTAGTAGTTACGTCGAGGCCTTACGATGTCATCCATGGCATGAATGTATCCTTCATGTCAGGATTGACTGTATTAGGCAATGGGCGTGGTTCATCTAGAGGGGGGATGAGACCAGGTTTCTCTTTTCGGCAAAGAATAAATCATAGCAGCTCTTGTGAGACTAAAGGAGGTCCAGGACATCCAAGAGAGGATGAAGACTGCACAGTGCAGTAAGAAACAGGAAACCGGTGCCAGTCTTAGAGACTCGGGCGTGTTAAATGTTTCAAGAAGAGGAAGCTTAAAGGAGAGATGAGTCTACGAAGTAGTAGATGTGGAGGTAGAGCTAGGAGAGCAGCATGAGGTGGTGTACATCCTAACATGGTACAACCACCCGCCTTAGTTATTCCCGCCAGGCTCAGGGAGCTGGAGGGCGGAGGAAGAGTGCGGCTGCATGCGGTCAAGGAGTGTGACCCAATGGCTCTAGAAATGATTCAAGGGACAGTCTGTGTCCACTACTAGCTACTGTAGTAATGGACGTCGATATGAATCATTCCTTGCTTTCACAAATCTTGTTCTAGACCTAGAGTTTCCGGTAAGCCGTGGACTTGACCCTCACGTCTGGAGATACCTTGGGAGGAGACTCGATAATCACACTTACGCCGACGGTGTGGTCAGACCCTCGAGGCGAGAGTTCTGGTTAGAATCTCTTGGTGGCAGTGTCGAGGCCTTACGACGTTAGTTTGAGTATGGAATGGGCAATAACTATTCATACTCAAATTGACGGTTTTAGGCAAACGTCGGGATGGGTTTTCCTTGGTCGGCGGAAAAGGAAACCCCAGGCAGCGCAGGGTAACTCTTGCACAGGAGGGTGCAACCGATCACTTTTGAGTCGGTCAACCTTACCCTCGTAGCAGTAGTCATTTTGAGTTCAGTTCTAACAGAAAATTGAGACCTCTGGAGTTCGAGGATGATGACCACGTCTTCTTACGGGTCTCACCTCGACGAGGTTTACGGAGATGTGGCCAGGGAGGCAAGTTATCTACGAGGTACAACAGACCTTTCTAGGTCCTCAGCTGGGTAGGCGAGGTGGTTTACCGCTTGGCCCATCCACTTCATTTGTACTAGGTGCACGACATTTTCCACGTATCCCAACCTAGGAGATACGTGCTCGACCCTCCGCATATCATCGACCATGAGGAGCTGGACGGTGGCGATGAGGTGACTTCTACGGAGGTTCCTATGGGGATCGAGGATCGACATGAGCAGATCCTAGGAGGACGGTCGATTCCTCTTGTGCACTTTCTTTGGCAGCACGGGAACCTCTAGGTGAGCACATGGGAGCGGAAGGCTCAGATGCGTGCTCAGTACCGCCTTTGTTTCCCTAAGTTTGTGGTGAAGCTTTACGGGGACGTAAAGCCCTATGGTGGGAGTAATGTAAAGACCCGTAAATTCCCAGGAAATTTTTTTCTTAATTTTCTTTGGAATTTTACAAGAACGCAGTTTCTGACGGCGCCTGATTCCGAGGCTCGGTGTGCCTAGAATCAATTTCCGACGTTTGGCTCGGGTATGTTCAGTGAACGGACGAGTGGGTTTTTCTAACTTTTGAACCGGCGCTCGGAATCGAATTCTGAGGGAACCGATGGAATCGCAACGCCGGTAATTTCTTAGAAACGCCTCTTCCGGAGTTGCGTTTTCTCGGGTGTGGTTTTTAATTTTCGGGATTAAAGTTAAGAAATAAAATAATTGTGCGACAAACTTTATTTTATTTCACTTAAGTCACTTGGAAGCCACTTGAATCCACTTAAGGCAGCTTAAGTGGAGTTGTTACGGATAGGGTGCTATCCAAAAATATCATACCCTCTTGGTAGGATATTTGTGAGGTGGGACCCGCATGAGCCCCACCGTTTATTTTCCGCTAAATAACGCACCCGCGAAAACCCGTCATTATGAAATTCAACTGACGCGTTTTCTTATTTTCTTAACGCACCAATTAATTGGGCAGTTTTCTTCGTTGAATTAATTGGGCGGTTTATTTCGTTGAATTAATTCTACGAATTAATGGTTCGTTTCTTATATTTTGAATTTCAAAAGCTTAGGTCAATAATAAAATAAGGGTTGAACTTATTTTATTTAGTTGGACTTGTGGCGTGGAGAGAATTTGGGAGGAAAGCGTTCTTCTTTGACGAAGAATGCGAAGAACGCGAAGAACACTCCGACCTCCGACGAAGAACGCCAAACCCTCGGAGATCGACGACGCAACGCCGTGTACCGCGACGTCAACGATGCTTCTTCTGCGATTCTCCCTCCGCGATGCTTCTTCCACGACAACCCAACCCAGCGACAACCTTCGATCAACAACAAGGTAGGGGGTTGCGCTCCTTTTTAAATTCTTTGTGGATTATAACAACAACAAGGATTTTATTATTATTAATTAAATCTGTTTGTTCTTGAACCTCGGAGTTCGTCGACGCGACACCCTTCCGCGACGACGTGACGCCAGATACCGCGATGACGCGACGATCCCCAATTCTGTGAAGAACCCGCGGACGACGACTTGACGAGGTAGGGATTTTTGTTTTGGAATTCCCTTTTTCCTGTGAACGTTTCTTTAAAATTAAAGAACCGGTTGCAAATGAACAATTTTAATTTATTAAAATTGTTGGTTCATGTGTTAAATTATTTTCTCCCGTTGTTGTTAACTAACGCGGAGGGTGCGGGCCTAACGAACACGGCCCGACAACCCTCCGCCGTTCTTCGTGGTTGTGCGGATTTGGCGGGTGATGAAAAAACGTGACGCAAGGGCAGTTTCTTGATCCCGCAGTGAAGAACGGAACCAGGGAGGAACAACGGCACAGATGGGAAGCAAAACGGACCACCGGAGCGCGTCCGGTGGCACGCGAAAACTCCCGCCGGTGGTCAGAGGCGGCGGCTGGCAGCGGCCGGCCACCAGGCGCGCCGCCGACAAAACCCTCCGTGACTTCAGCCGCGGCGGCGAGGCAGTTCCGCGGCCGCGCGGAACCGGTGGAGGGACGCGGCCCGGCCACCACGTCCGCTGGCAAGGCGGCCCCAACCGGGGCTGCGGCATCTTCAGACCGCGGGGGCAGCGTCACGCGGCGCTCGGCGCTCGGCCGCTCGGCCGAATCGAGCCGGGCCGGTCTGACCGGCCGGGCCGCGCCCTGGCCGGACCGGACCAGGTCGGACTGGGTTGGTTCGACCCGGTTCGGCCGACCCCAGGGGGGGGGGGTCAGGCCGGGACGGCCCGGGCCCGGACCCCCCGTCTTCGAACCTTTTTCGGTCAAATACTCGTAACATGAGCTACGGGCCTCCAAACGACGCGCCGTCAGTGGCAAAGCGATCCTTGGATCGAGACCGTCGTTTCGGTATATCGCACTCAAGGTTTCGGATTACTTTGGTTTCGGCCAGGTTGGTTCATACACGAAACTAACCAGGCCCTCGGAGCGGAAACACTCATATCTTGAGCTCCGGACGTCCGATTGACGTGCCGTCGGCTTTGGTGGATTCCTCTAAGTGAGACGGATCTTTTGGCTTACTCTTCTCGAGGTTTGGGCGCAGTTGGAGTACGATCGGATTGGTTTTAACTTTAAAAAAAACAACCGGGCCCCCGGGACGAAAAAGCCAATAACATCCAGACCGGGAGTCCGATTGACGCGTCGTCTGTTGCATTGCATTCCTGTTGACGATATGGAACTGTTGGCATCCTCCGCCCGAGTTTTGGATATAGTTGGATAGTGGCCGGTTTGGATCGCATCGAAATCCAACCGGGCCCCTGGAATGGAAAAGCTGATACCTTTCTGACAGAACGTCCGTTTGATGAACCGTCAGCGGTGTTGGTGATCTCGTTGAGAAACGGTCCTTATGAGTATACCCCATGAGAGTTCGGGGTACAGTTGAGATATGGCCGGGTTGGTTCGCACACGAAACCAACCGGGCCCCTAGGACGAAAAGGCTAGCAACTCACAGACCGGGTGTCCGATAGACGCGTCGTCTGTTGCGTTGAGACCCCTATGATGAGGCGGTCTTTTGAGATACTTCTCCGTGGAAGATTGTGATACTTGGAGTATCAACCAGTAGCTCGTGGAGCGGACCCTCCCAGAGACGAGCATACAGAGTACGGAGACCGCGTAGCTGACTGAGACCCGACGACTGCTGATCGAACGACTCGGTGTGTTACAGAGGTGAGCTTGGTTGTATCAGCACATGGGAGCACTTGGTTGTAGCGTCACATGGGAGCGCTTGGTTGTATCGGCAGACCCACGATAGAGGTGCGCTTGGTTGTAGCGGCACGTGGGAGCGCTTGGTTGTAGCAGCTGGCCCGCAGTACTCAATAGGTGGAGTTCTTCAGCAGTCTTAGGTTAGTGAGCAGTATCTCGGAGTCGTGACAGGACCACTGTATACTCCAGAGACGGAGCTCTTCAGCAGTTACGGTTTCGTTAATGAAAATCCTGGTTTGAGCTGAGACTTTTGACCTTCGTGTTTACCTCATGATTGAGATGGGTCACTTGATAACTTAGGTATATGTATGGGCATATGCCTGGGTAGTGGTTATCCATTGATTTCACAATCCTTGTGTTTCCTCATGATTGAGATGGGTTACTTGATAACTTAGGTATATGTATGGGCATATATCTAAGTAGAGGTTATCTGTTGAGATTCTCTTGTGGTTATCCTTGTTGGTTTGGTGAGACCTTGAGGGTCTCGGGGTCTCTACTGAGTATCGTTATACTCACCCCTGCGCGGGCTATGCCTGCACCTTGTTGTGTTGGTTGCAGGCGACGGGCAGTGCTGACGTAGGCCGAGTGTTCGAGGACTGGACGGTACCCGGAGGTGGACTACGCGACGAGTCAGTACCCGGAGGTGGACTACACGACGTGACGACTCACAGAGGAGGTTGACGGACGAGAGTGTGGAGGATACTATCTGTACCTACCCTTCAGGTAGGATCCGTGGTGGATGACTAGGAGCTGCGCTATCTGTACCTACCCTTCAGGTAGGATCCGAGGAGGACGACCCAGGAGCTTCTTCCTTCTTCCAGCTGTTTGTCTTTTTGTTGTTGTACCTTGTTCAGTTGTAGTCGTACTCTCTTTTGGGTTTGTATTCTGGCCCATTTACTTTTCAGCATTTCTTTTGTACTTAGTGTTTTGTTTCTGCTTGTACTCTGTGGTTCTTGTTTTCTTTTATAAAGGCAATGCCTTCCCAGATATCAGGATTTTACGCCTTTGGTGCTAGTCACCAGCCCCTGGCCAATGGAAGGCGGGCTTGGGGTAGTCACGGCACGGGCCCCGAGGACGGGTCGTGACAAATACCAACTCTAATTCCCTAGAACTTCACTCCAAGATCTAGTTCTATAAACACATACTTTACATACTCACTTTGATACCATTTGTAAAATAATGGATGTAACTGTCCTTAATTACAAAATTAACAATTATTATTACAACTCTTACATTCTGAGGATCCTTTTAGGTTTATAGATTTATAGAATTAGAACAAAAAATTAACTTATAATACTCATTTTGTATATATAATGGGAGATTTTTTCCACTAAATATGAAACTACTTCATCCATAATGAATCTTCAATATCTCCCATAAATTATTTCACACATCTTATCCTTATAAAAAACTCACATGTACTAATTTTCTTTATAAATTAGGGAGATATAAACATGGAAAATTTGTGAGATAAAACACCCAGTATGGGAAAACATACAATTTAGGAAATAATGTAATAAAGATGGAATAAATATTATGGAAGGAAAAAGTAAGCATCATGAATCCATAATAAAATTAAAAGTGAGAACATATTATATCTATTATAATTAATAAAAGCATGAATTTCAATAACATTGATCTCATATTGATGGAATGCATAATTTTATGCATCAAAAAAGATGATGTTAAGGCTTTTCCTAAAACACTATCCTATTATGGGGAGAGGACTACACAAAAATACAACATGTATTGTATCATGAGACCCATTGATGAATTGAGGTTCTACATATTGTTTGGCCCCACCCATCACTTATTTATGTCTAATACATTCACCATAAGAGTCAAAAAGACTTTTCATGTCATTACCTAAGGAACATCTTACTAAATTAAACATAGATATCCTTTGGTCAGTGATTCTAAAATATTGGGTGATCTAAAAAATAAGTTTTTGTTTGTCTTTGAAGACATGGGAAGCTCTTCCTTATATATACTTAGCACCCCAGCTCTAGGAAAGGTTATCAATAAGGGGCATATAGCCCATGTCGTGGAGAATCAGGATGTAATTGTTGAAAGTTTAAGCTTATGAAAGTTTTACATCATTGTAAAGGTAGTAATTCAGAAAGGGGAAAGGATATGGAAATTAGATGACCAATCCATATGAATCAAGGACATATGGGACTTCAGTGAGTGAAGTATGATGATAATGGGTAGATGTTTCTACCATATTGTCTTACCCTCATATGGGGATTTTCATATATTTATTACTCAAATTAGGTTTTCTTAGAATTCATGAATGGGATCAACATTTTCACCCCATCATCATGAATAACACACATGTTAAAATATGTATTCGTATTGAGAGGTTGAATTGGATGTACTGGCACCCCCATATTCTATGGGACATTCTATCAATATTTTTTCTTCCCATTATAATGGACAAGGAAACTATAAATCCAATTTTTTGGAACTTTTCTAGGGTGATTTATGATGTTTACTTTGAAAATACCCATGTTGAGGATGTTTTCATCACCAGTATAGAGGAATCCAATACTCAGGGTATACATTATGAAATAATGACTAAATTATTTGAATAATATTGCTTGATTGGACACTATCTCTCTTAATATAGAAGAAATATGACATGTATGGTATGTAAGATAAAGTGCCACTCTGAGGTGACATGCTAGAGGAGGATAGAAATGGGAAAGATAAATATCCAAGACCCTACCTCTTTACAGATAGCTCATCTACTTATATTAGATAAGAAAGATTGTCCAGTTGGTGATGTATGCATTGCTGACAATCTAGTGGTTCCAGGCAGGGTTAAATATAATTATAAGACAAAATAGAAACATGTTAAAACCTCCTTGAGGGTTGAGTAGCTTAAAAATAGTGGTGAATTGGATCCAAATCATGATGAAACTCTAGATGGATCTACTATGTCTAATATATAGGATATTTAACTCGTGATTTTTGGGACTGAAAATGATGTCTCAAAAATTCTTGAGGATCATCTAGTGAATGATCAACCAAATGTGATTGAATATTCAAATGAACTTGAAAATATGAAGCGTTAGACCCTTTATTGGACAATAATACTGAACCCCTTTATAGTGTTAACAAAAAACCTGAAGGAGAACATGTGACATAGGAAAATCCAGAGAGAATTTCTTGAAATAATTATATGCCTAAAACTTATGGGATTATAACACAACATGAGACTTTGTTAAAGAACTCAAAATAAAGTTATGATGATTGGGCCCTCATCCACGTATCCTCAGAGATGGCTGAATAAATAAGACTTAAAAGGTTCCCAACCCCAGGGGTAGGGTATTCCAGAAAATTCAATCCTCAAAATGACCAATATTGGGAGGATGAGTGTGATAATGTTGAAGAGTCCCAAATCCCTGAACACCCATAAATATTAGATGCATGACTAGGAAAAACCATTTAAATTGATGGCCAACAAAGTGGGAATAACGAACTACTATAAAAATAAAGGAAACAAGATAAAATGAAGAGAGATAAACTCTACATGTGAGCCAGTGAAGAAGGACCAACCCCAAATAAGGTGTACAGAGGCTAAACTCCAAAAATGAAGTTATTCTTCTATAATTATCAAGGAATTGTTAATGAACCAACTACCAAGTCCCTTAAACATTTTCTCATCTCAAACAAGCCTCTTCTTGTTAGACATGATGAACCTAAGATGGAATTTCAAAACTATAAGGCCCTTAACTGGGGATCCCTTGGATACTCCCATGTTACTCATTACTTATATTAAAGTCCCTTGTAAACCCTATGGGTCCTTAAAAATTTCTCTATAAAGGTTTTATCATATGAACATATACTCTAGTACGTCTTATTATCAGTCAATATGAATGGTTATATCATCACCTACTATTTAATTTATGCAATCACCTCTTAAAACATGACAAGGTAACTTTGGGGTGATATTGATATGTTGTCCAAACAATCTCATAATTGAATTTCAATTAGAGGTTTTAACTTTTTTCTAAGACTTGAAGAGATATTTGGATCCAATTTAATTGGAATTTCCTCTCTTGAATTATGATATTGGAATGATACATGAAATCATATTGATATCCCTATTATTGGGGATTAATTCACCTAGAGTAGGCACATTTTTAATGGGAGGAAATCCAGTATGATTGACAGGTTCTTCCAATGTATTGAGGAAAACACTCCAGTTTATATTTTTGGATACACTTTTCCAAGATTTAACACATACCAAATCTTTTATTGGTTGATATCAAACAAAATTCCCTGAGATCTTCTCCTATTCCTTAAAATTTTAATAATATTTGGATTACTATCCCTGGTTATAGAGAAATTATGAAATAAGGTTGGAAGTTAAATGATATGGAATCCCACTCCAGAATTTAGCCACAAATCTATGAAAGGTGAAATATCTTCTTGGGGAGTGGAGTAAGAAGTGGTTTTCTGAACTTGATGATGAAATAAATTCTTCTAAGAAGGATCTTATTTATTGTCAACTAAACTATCAAATTAATGAAATACCCTCCCAATAGAAGGTTCAAAGCCACTCCAAGTTGGATAACCTTCTCTTACTTATGGAAAGGCTTATAAGGAACTAATATAATTTCAAATGGATAAAGGATATTGGTAGAAACTTAAAATTATTTTACTACTTAAATGGGGAGAATAAGGTGAGGAAGGGTCTTAATGCACTTGATGTTAATTGAAAACTAATCAACTCTAAAGATGATATTTCCAATGTAGTGGTTGGGTTTTTTCAAAGTCTCTACAGTGATAATGAATATGATTGCTTCTGATAATTTATTGATAATATTTGATATTGAAGGTTTCGAGTGTAGCAGTAGAGTGGTTGAGATGACACCCAACTTTGATTTTTACCATGATCAATGATTATTCCAAGATGAACAAGAAGATGAATGCCAGTCTCTATGGAATATAATCAAATATTTAGATAAAGAAGGAAGAGGCCTGAAACCTTTAGAGAGGATCTTTCACATCATGTTTATAATTAATTTAATTAATTTCATAAAGAAAATAATACCTAAATATTCGGTATTTTCTTCCTTGATGATGTTGATAATCTACAATTACCCTTCCAAATTATCTTGTTTCACTTGCAAGGATCCAAACTAGAATCTCTATAGTGGTGATCCACATGTGCTCCAATGGCCTCTGATCGACACTACTCATTCTCCGGGTGCTAGCATGGAAAATTGAATGTCTTGTGTCGGTCGTTCTTTATTTCTTGTTCTTAGGCCTTAAAGAACATCTCTCATTCTTGAGAGGGGAGGGAATAGGATTCTAGGGGAAATTGTTTATCTCAACAATTCCCAATTCATTGGGTGTGCAGTTCGATACTTGGAACAATAAACGTATGTGTCTATTTATTGAAATGGGGCTTCAATTACAATAATTAATTGCATAATAGCAATTAAATGCATTTATAACCATAGAGAAAAACCATGCTATTAATAATAATATCGTGTCATTATTTATGTTGGGCCAACCTGTGTAAAACAGAATTATAAATAAAATTCCGCATCACAAAATAATAGTAGTGTTATTTTAATTTGTGCCAATAAGTTAAATAATTATTTATTGTCTTCCAAATAATTATTTTACTACTGGACCGGCCTAGGTCCTCCCGAAATCCACTTCCATTTATTGAACACCAGAATAAATAAATAACTAATTTATTCTCTTAAATAAATATTATATTTACAAAATAGTAAATAAATATTGATTAATTGTCCAATAAAATAAATAAATATATTTTACCCACAATCCAATAAATAAATATTTATTTAATTTGTGCAATCATTTTAACTTGAATAAAATTATTCCATTATCTAGATAATAATATTTATTAATTGAATTCAAATAGAATTTAACTGACACCACCAGAAACACTTAGAGTGTGACCCTCTAGGATTCTTTCTCATTGGCATTAGGTGGGATTTCCAAAAGTCCAAGAGTATTGTCTAGCAACGGGTCAAGTAACCCAAGAGAAATAAATTAAAGATTCAACAAAGAAATCCACACACGAATGCTCACTGTGTAATATAATCTCTTTGTCGCAGTATCTCATCAAGCAGGTTTCATGATAGTGTCATCAACTTTTATACTTGATAGGCCATTCTTTGACTCCCTGAAATAAACTCTTCATTACACCATGGCCATGTAATTTAACACGAAGGTTCTATTTCAATCAAAGGGCCGAGATATCAACTTCCCAAAATGGAAGGTACAAATCCTTCCTCATCTTATTCATTAATAACATGCCACTCGGGACGCACCCAATGTACCCTACTTCCCGCTAACTGTCTGCATGACAGTTTTTGTCCATAAATCAATGTGTGAGTGTCATGACATGTATTAATGATAATCTTAAAGCCTAAGGATTATTATACACCCTCGCAGATAGAAATATCAAATGACACCAAAACATGTGGAATTCCTACTTGTGAGTTTATTCTCATAATCTCTTGTCTTGGGGATTACCAAGTACGAACTTCATGAGAGTAAGTCTCATCTTCTTACGAGTAATTACACCTGATGGTCTGCAAGATATTTGTCCCATCATAGTATGTCATCCAACTATAGAAAAATATTTAAGAATATTGTTATAACATTTCAAGGTTCTCATCATAGTTGGGAACTTCCATGACCTTATCAATGAAACAAATACTCTATGACATTATTACATCATAGTAATGCAGAATAATGAACAATATGTAATAAGATGTTTAATATTTAAATACATTAGATATTCATGTAATAAAAGTAAAATTAGTTGGTTCTAGGACACCAACTCTTACAAACTACCACTTGGAATAGAGCCAACTACCTACGAATTTCAGTCCGCTAGACCTCACATGGTGATTATGTTGTCACTAAGTCAAATATTTAGTCAAGGGATTCACCATATTTTATTTTCTAGAAATACTGCTCACTGCAACTTCACCTCTCTAAGAAAAATCCATCAAGAGATGATACTTCTGAAGTATGTGCTTCGCTCGCTGATCTGACCTTGTCTATTTTGCAAGATCCACCGCTGCAGTATTATCACAGTACAGTGTGATGGTATCTTTACTGCTACGTATCACATCTAGCTTCTGGACAAAGATTTTCATCCAAAATGCTTCTTTAGCTTCCTCATAAGTTGTAATATACTCGGACTCTACTGTAGAATCTTCAACCACACTCTGCTTTGAGCTCTTCCAGCTCATTTCACCTCCATTAAAAGTGAATATGTATCCCATTTGCAACATCATGTCATATTGATTAGTCAAGAAACTAGAATCTATATATCCACTGATGACTAGTTCCTCATCTCCTCCATAAATCATGAACATATCCTTAGTACGCCTCAGATACATTAGGATAGTCTTGACTACCATCCAATGGTGGTCACCTGGGTTATCTTGATATCTTCCTACCACACTCAATGCATATGCGACATCCCGCCTAGTACATAGCATGTCATACATGACTGGCCCAATCGCTGATGCTTATGGATTCCTTGCCATTATATTACTTTCTTCATGTGTCTGAGGACACATTTTCTTGAAAATATGAATGTCATGTTATGATGGAAATAATCCCCTCTAGGATTGTTCCATACTAAATGTCTTCAGTATCTTATCAATGTATGTACTTTAACATAGGCCCAACAATCTCTTGGATATATCACGATGGTTCTTGATCCCAAGAATATATTTTTTCCTCACCCATGTCCCTCATGGAGAAGCATTGATTCAACCATTCCTTAAATGACTGTAAGACTAGTATCTCGTTTCCATTAAGTAATATGTCATCAACATATACTATTAGGAAAATTAGTGCACTCCCACTAACCTGTTTTTAGACACAAGGATCACATTCATTCTTGATAAAACCAAATTCTGTTATGGCTTTATCAAAATGAATTTTCCATGTCCTAGATGATTTCTTTAGTCCATAAATAGATTTCTGTAACTTTGATACCTTATTGGCATCCTTTGGAGTCACAAACCCTTCAGGTTATGACATGTAGACATCTTCCTAAAGGTTCCCATTAAGGAAGGATATTTTGAAATCCATTTTCCAATTCTCATAGTCATGGTAATCCCTAATGGAAATTATAATTCTGGTGGATTTCAGAATTGCAACTGGTGAAAAGGTTTCATCATAGTCAATTGCTTGATGTTGTTTAAACCCTTTTGAAACCAGTCATGCCTTATAGGTACTGACTTGTCCTTCCATGTCCAATTTCTTCTTGAATTCCCATTTTCAACCAACATGATTTACATCAAATAGAGGATCTACCAAAATCTAGAATTGGTTTTGGTACATGGAATCCATTTCAGAATTCATGGCTTCTTTCCACTTGGCAACATCTATGCCACTTATTGCTTCCTTGTTGGTTATAGGATCAATATTATCAACTAATAATGAGTCATCATCCTCAGTAACTAGAAAACCATACCATTTTGGTTCTCTAACCTCTCTTTTACTTCTATGCAGTACTTGTGTCTCTAGAATAGATACTTTTTACATAGGGCTGTGTGGAATCTGTTCATGTACCAACTCTTATATACCTTGATCCTTGACTTCATATAAGTCTATCTCCCTCCCACTATCTATTTTGGAGATGTGATCCCTCTTAATAAATATGGAATGTCTTGCTACTATAACATTTTTTTCTAAGGGGTTGTATAGTTAATATTGTCTTGCTTCCTTGGGGTATCCTATAAAGGTACACTTTGTACCTCAGGGTGCAAGTTTGTTACCTGAAGAGGCCTTAAAACGCTTATCTACCCCAAACATGTAAATTTGATAACATATCTTTTATTCGACTCCAGAATTTTTATGGAATACCATTTATCAATTTAGTTTTTACTTCGTTTAGTATGTGTAATGTTGTTTGTAATGCATACCCCCAAAAGGATAATGGAAGGCTTGCATGACTCATCATTTATCTCACCATGGACAATAAGGTGTGGTTCATCCTTTTTCTTACACCATTATATTGAGGCTTGTAAGGAGTAGTGAGTTGGGATAGGATCCCAAACTTCAATAAGAAATCAATGAAGTCCTAATTAAGATATTCCCCACCTCGGTTTGAGTGGGGTTTTTTAATCTTCTTACCAAGATGGTTCTCAACTTCATTCTTGTATTCTTTAAACTTATCAAAGGAATCTAACTTATACCTCATTAAGTAGATATATCAATATATACTAAAATCATCATTAAAAGTTATGAAGTATGAGTACCCACCCCTTTTTTCAACTGAAAATGGTCCACACACATTGGTATGAACCAATTCAAGAAGCTCTTTATCCCTTTCACCTTTCCCACTAAATGAGGCTTTGGTTATTTTTCCTTATAAACATGCATGACATACGCAAATTGGTTTTAGATCAAAAGAATCTATATATCTATCTTGATGTAACTTTTTCAATCGTTTATCATTTACATGACCTAGCCAGTGATTCCAAAGTTGGGTGTGGTGTGAGTCATGTGTAGTATCTTTGTTATCAATTTCCATTACTTGTTTTGTGTTATCCTACACATAAATACTATTGTATAATTGTACCCTAACAAAACAAATGATATCTTTATAAAATAAGCAACATTCATTTCCGAACTTGAAAACAAATCCATATGTATCTTGTCTGGATACAGAAATTATGTTTTTGGTTACAAAAGGCACATAAAAACAACCCTTTAACACCAAGATCATCCCATTTGGCAATGTGAGGTGGTAGTACCCGATAACAACAGCATCAAGTCTGGCTCTGTTGGCTTCTCATAGATCTACCTCCCCTTGATCAATCTCCCTAAATCTATTTGGTTCCTATATTTGGATATATATGTGAGTACGAAAAGTTGTATCTAATACCCAATTTGTAGAAACAGATAGATTGCACTCGATAATAAATGCACCTAAAGCTTTCCCTTTCTTATTTGGATGAGTGCAGTTCCTCTTCCAGTGTCCCTTCTTTCCCCATGCAAAACAAACAGCCTCTTGTTCCCTTGCCTCCCCTTTGATCTTCTTTTTCATGGAAGGTCGTGAAAAATATCTGGGCTTAAAGTTATTTTCCTTCTCTTTCCTCTTATTCACTATAAGTAAAAAAGGCTTTTTGAACTTAATATCTTTTTCCACTTGGTGAATGAGGATAGGAAGATCAGATAGAGACTTCTCAATGTTTTTCATGTTGAAGTTAACAACAAAGCTGGAGAAGCTCATAGGGAGTGATGCAAGAATGAGATCGGTGTACAGTTCTTCAAGGAGTTTAAATCCTAGAACCTCTATGCGCTCAATGTATCCAATGAATTTGACTACATGGGGCCCAACAGGGGAACCTTCTCCAAGATTACTTTGAAAGAGTGACTTGGAGTAAGGACCCGACCCCGGTTTCCCGGATTCTATGCCTTATTTGATTATGTTGGCATACGTACAAGGAATACGAATCCCGAAGGACCGAGTAGTTTAGTATTATTGGAAACAAGATACATACATAAGATCAACTTTACATATAGAAAGTAAAAAAACAACACTAATTTATTCCACTAGAGTCATCACGTCTCCTAGATTATGCTTGAAAGTCATTCATAAATTACTTCTTCATGTCCTGAGAAAACAAAACATAAAAAAGGGGTAAGCTCAAATGCTCAGTAAGAGTAATAAATACAATGGAAGATAATATAAACATTAGACATGGTGAATAATTGAAAACACATGCCTTTAATAATAAACTTGAACACATTATGGCAGAAATATGAGCTGAGTAAATAATGCCATAATAAAACATAACCATGGGTATTCTACTAGTCAAATAACCACATGAAATATCAATAGCTGAACTCATAATGATGGAATGTATAATTCTGAACATTCTGAAACATTTTTTCAAGACCTCGGCCAAGACGTCTAATGATTAATGCCTCGGCCAAAATCCATATCACATTGGGAAAAGCCTCGGCCAATTCCTCGTCTAGTTGTCTCATGAGACCTACCGATGCATCGAGGGGCTATAGCGGGCCCCACCCATCAAATAATAAGTCCAATGCATTCCTCATATGAGTAGGGATCAACATAAACAACATATATATTCATATTGAAACAATTATATGAAATGTAACTAACTTTCCCCAATCATTAAACATAAAACACTAACCATTCAGAATAATATGGTGAATGGTTTTAGGATAGATCATCCACAATAGCGTTAGTAATAAACCATTAAATAAAATATGTTATATGACTTCATAAATGATTAAAACCAATAATACCATGGAATCAACAAGAGTGTTTAATTAGATGAAAACTCTCTTATAAAATCATTAAGCAATTCTGGAGATAAATGCTCTTTAATTTTGAAAAGAAGAGTTATTTTGGAAAAATATTTGTATAAAACAAGAAGTGAAGTAATATAGTATTTTCATAATAAAATTAGTGATTTTATAAAGATAGTAGTTTCCAAAAACATATTATAGAGTGCGCTTGAAAATAGTTAAGAATTTGAGAAATTCCCTTGAACTGGGCTTGTATTTTGGAAATAATTTTGAAATTTCCTTTTAAAACATGTAACTATCCATAAAATAAGGAACGATTATGGTTTTTAAACATATATATGATACTCACACAGAATATATGACGAGTAGATAACAATACATAAGAATTTCATTGAGGTTTTTAGATAATGAAATTATCCCTAATGAAAATGGAAGTTCGGGTGGAAAACCCCTTACCAATTTGTAATCAAACGATTCGTATTCCCCAAAGATTAATAATATAAAAATTAAAGATTTAATACCATGAAGATAAATATATTCATGATATGTGTAATTAATGGTCATTATACATGAACCATAAAAAATTATTAGTATTGAACATGGAAAATCTCACGAAAATGGAAGTGAGATGAAGAAACCCTTACCACAATGTAATCAGTCGAATCATATGACCAGAACTTAATGAGAATCTAATTAATCATTGAATAAAATGAATATAAATAGAATCATGTTATTATATATCAAATGGAAGTATACATATACCACATACAATAAATAATTGGCGAACAATGAAAATCTCACAAAAATGAAAGTGAGATGAGAAACCCCTTTCCTTAACTCCAAACATATTCCGCTCTTGTACTTAAGATCCTAGAATATGAAATTATAATTATTAATAACTTATTTAAGAACATATTATACATTTATTTAGTTTATCATAATTCTGGTTAGTTCATTTATGTCTTTATTTATTAGTTGTTGTATTGAATTTCATCGTTCCCGATTGTTCGTTTCTTTTATTTTCATAATTGGGTCACTTGTTTCTAAGTAATGAAGTTTATGTGGAATGGTTATAAATCTCCAGGATTGGAATTATATATTATTAATGAACATAAATATTTGATAATGGTCATTTCTATCATTTGGTTACATGGAATGAGGATGAAATTAGATGACCACCAATTCGATTATTCGTCGGTATTTGGAATATTATGAACTAGTTTTGTCATATAACATAATAATATGTACATATTCTAGTTCCTGAATATTAATTAGGTTAAAAAACAAATATTATAGTCTGTTGAAACCATGAATATGGTTTCATGACTAGTAATGAAGAATAAATTTAAGAACAAAACTCCGTCGTCCATGAAGGTTATAAATCGAAACCTCATGGACGTCGATTTAGTTTATAAAATAAAAGGGTGGGAGTAAGAATATTTATGATGGTTATTCCATTAACATTATATAAATACAGTATATAGATGTTACTGGAGTTATCATGATCATTTGGATAGAGGAGTTGAGGAGAGGATAGCAAAAAAAGTTAAATTGAAATGAAACCAAATGAAAAAGAAGGGTGATTTGCCTCTTGAAATAACCTCCTTGAGAAACTCCTTAAGGGAAGGGGTTTTGGTCTTTTGGAAAGACCAGAAGCTTCTTGGAAGTGGGGAGATACTATTGAAGGGTAATTTAGCATAACTTTGAGGATCTTCAAGGCTTAGAGGAGCGAAGAGAAGAGGGAGTGGTGAGGGGTTTTTATAGTGGATGAGAGGAGTAAATGTTGAATATTTAATTCATTATTTTATTATTTCCCTCAAGACAACAAATAGTGTTGTTTCATGTGACCCCTAATAGTAATAAGTGAATGTGAGTTCGAACCAAGTGGCCTTGAATTACTTGTGATTTCATGAATAGTGTATTTAACTGATAATTTGTATATACGGTATTTTATCATATTTCACTATTCATCAAAAATTCTAGAATTTCAGAAAAATCCCAAAAATTCACCCCTACCATTTTTTGATGTGTAGAATTAAAAAGTGAAATCCATTTTTCAAAAATAATTTCCTAAATATTATTAATTTAATTTTTAAATAAATTTATAGTTAATTCGAAAAATAACAATCTTAAAGTGTAATTAGTTTTATTTCTCATTGAAAAACTAATTAAGATCTCATTATCTTATTGCATTGAGAAAATAAAATAAAATTGTTATTTACTATTCATAAGGGTCATATTACAATTCATATTACTATTCATAAGGATATGTTACTATTCACCAAAAATCAAGTTTGTTCTATCGGACTCCAAATGACTTACTGAACACAACTCTAGATGACCATTTTTTGAAATTCAAAACATAGAAGTGGAAAAGTTGTTTTTAATAGCCTGACTATAAAATTTAATTCTATAATAAATCTATTTGAAAATTCTTGGGGTGTTACATTATTCTCACCTTCAGAAATTTCTTCCTCGAAATTTTATTTACTTATTAAAAAGTGAGGGTACCCTGATTATGGTGTCCATCTAGTTTCATCATCATCTTGCTCATGTAAATAGAAGGTATATACCTTGAAAAAATGATTTAGAGATCCTTCAAAATCATTTGCTTCCTTCATCTAGATACACCTTGTACAACATGGGTCATATGGGTGTTCACAGAAAAATAGTTTTGGAAAATAATTATGTATGACATATAATTTCAAAACATCTAATAAAACTTGATTTTTGTAAAATAGTCGGTCCAAATTTGAGTTGAAACTTTCAATCAATGGTCCTTTTAAAATTCCACAAGTATGTACTTAAATATTATATTTCAAACGAAAATATAAATAAGTTTCACAAGGGTCACTTTCTTCGACACCTTTTACAAAATCATTATATGCTTCAAAATCTTGTGATAAGGTAAAATATTTGAAATTTCCTTGATAATATTTACCTTTCTTGAAAATATGAGAATATTGAGAAAATATTATTTGATTAAATACAACCCATGATCCACGATAGTATCGAGGTATAGTGGAGGTGTTTGATATCTCAAACAATTGCTTGCAAGTGAGTTGTATGTTAGAAAATGTTTCATAATTGTCAGGGAATGACTTTGCAATAATAATTTCAATCAAGTCATTGGGAAGGGATAGAAATGTCATTTGAGATCCTCCTCCTTCCATTTGTAATTTAATTTCCTTGATCTGAATAGTTTTAAAACAAGGGTTTATCTTAATGAATAGACATAGACACTAACCATATGTTTAATGAAAACTCATATTCCATAAAGGCTCCATTCCTAAATAATGGAATACACTAGATTAGGTTATTAATCTAAAACAAAAAAATAACTCAACATAGATTGAAATTATATGAATAGATAATCTTATAAACATGGTTTCTCTGAGGAAAAATTTACATTAAACTCCTTCATAATGGATTGTAAAGAAAATGTGAATTATCCTAAGCATATCCCCCGGGAGTGTCGTAACCAAGAGTGCAGCAAGGCCCATTGTCATATACCAGGATACCCCGGGTCAAGCCCGGAAATCCTTTTCGGAGCTTTCATTCCTAGGTATATCTGTGCCAGATCCACCTCTACCTGCTCATATCCAGACAGAGATTTATAGCTTGAATGATCCACATAATCTATTTCATACCAAAATACCATGACGTTCTTGTATGTTTGTCCTCAAAGACTAACTTAGGGACTCTTCCCTAATTCTATGTTATCTAAATATAGTTTCCAAGTATTCTACTAAACTTCCTCTGATACCAACTATAAGGACCCGACCCCAGTTGACGGAGTCGGTGCCTTATTTGATTACGTTGGCATACATACAAGGAATACGAATCCCGAAGGACCGAGTAGTTTAGTATTATTGGAAACTGGATACATACATAATTTCAACATTACATATGGAAAGGAAAAACAACACTAATTTATTCCACTAGAGTTATCACGCTTTAAAAATCATTCATAAATAACTTCTTCAAGTCTTGAGAAAACAAAACATAATAAAGGGGTGATATCAAATGCTCAGTAAGAGTAATAAATGCAGCGGAAGATAATATAAACATTATACATGGTGAATAATTGAAAACAAATTCCTTTAATAATAAAGTTGAACACATTATGGCAGAAATATGAGCTGAGTAAATAATTCCATAATAAAACATAACCATGGGTATTCTACTAGTCAAATAACCACATGAAATATAAATAGCTGAACTCATAATGATGGAATTCATAATACCGGACATTCTAAAACATTTTACCAAGGCCTCTGCCAAGACATCTAATGATTAAGGCCTCGGCCAAAATCCATATCACATTGGGAAAGGTCTTGGCCAATTCCTCGTCGAGTTGTCTCATGAGACCTACCGATGCATCTAGGGGGTATATAGGGCCCCACCCGTCACATAATAAGTCCAATGCATTCTTCATATTAGCGGTATCAACATAAAAAAAATATACATTTATATTGAAACTATCATATGAAATGTAACTAACTTTCCTCAATCATTAAACATAAAACACTAACCATTCAGAATAATATGGTGAATGGTTTTAGGATAGATCATCCACAATAGATTTAGTCATAAAAAATTAAATAAAATATGGTATATGACTTCATAAATGATTAAAACCAATAATACCATGGAATCAACAACAGTGTTGAATTAGATGAAAACACTCTTATAATATCATTAAACAATTCTGAAGATAAATACTCTTTTATTTTGAGAAGAAGAGTTCTTCTAGAAAAATCTTTGTATAAACCCAAAAGTGAAGTAAGATAGTATTTTCATAATAAAATGAGTGATTTTATAAAGATAATGGTTTGCAAAAACAAATTATATAATGCCCTTGAAAATAGTTAAGAATTTGAGAAATTCCCTTGAACCGGGCTTGTAATTTGGAAATAATTTTGAAAGTTCCTTTTAAAATGTGTAACTATACATAAAATAAGGAAGGATTATGGTTTTTAAACATATATATGATACTCACACAGAATATATGA
The DNA here is from genome assembly GCA_963277665.1 of Viscum album. Classification (NCBI taxonomy): domain Eukaryota; kingdom Viridiplantae; phylum Streptophyta; class Magnoliopsida; order Santalales; family Viscaceae; genus Viscum; species Viscum album. The sequence continues at coordinate 1,414,992,949 of OY728141.1, read as the reverse complement.
GGATTATATAACAATACATAATAATTTCATTGAGGTATTTAGACAATGAAAGTATCCCGAATGAAAATGGAAGTTCGGGTGGAAAAACCCTTACCACTTTGTAATCAAATGATTTCTATGCCCCAAAGATTAATAATATAAAAATTATAGATTTAATACCAGTAAGATAAATATATTCATGATATGTGTAATCAATGGCCAGTATACATACACCATAAAAATTATTAGTAGTGAACATGGAAAATCTCACGAAAATAGAAGTGAGATGAAGAAACCCTTACCATAATGTAATCAGTCGAATCATATGACCAGAACTTAATGAGAATCAAATGAATCATTTAATAAAATGAATATAAATAGAATAATGTTATTATATATCAAATGGTAGTACACATATACCACATACAAGAAATAAATGGCGAATAATGAAAATCTCACAGAAATGAAAGTGAGATGAGAAACCCCTTACCTTAACTCCAAACGTGTTCTGCTCTTGTACTTAAGCTCCTGGAATATGAAATTATACTTATTAAATACTTATTTCATAACCTATTATACATGTATTTAGTTTATCATAATTCTGGTTAGTTCATTTATGTCTTTATTGATTAGTTGTTGTATTGAATTTCGTCGTTCCCGATTGTTCGTTTCTTTTATTTTCATAATTGGATCACTTGTTTTTAAGTAATGAAGTTTATGTAGAATGGTTATAAATATAAATGATTTAAATTATATATTATTAATGAACATAAAGATTTGATAATGGTCATTTCTATCATTTGGTTACATGGAATGAGGATGAATCATTAGATGACCACCACTTCGATTATTCGACGGTATTTGGAATATTATGAACTAGTTTTGTCATATAACATAATTATATGTACATATTCTGGTTATTGAATATTAATTAGGTCATAACACATATATTATAGTCTGGTTAAACCATTAATATTGTTTCATGACCAGTAATGAAGAAGAAATTGAGGAACAAAACTTCGTCATCCATGAAGGCTATAAATTGGAACCTCATGGACGTCGATTCCGTTTATAAAATAAGAGGGAGTAAGAATATTTATGATGGCTCTTACATTCACATGATATAAATCTGGTATATAGATGTTACTGGATTTATCATAATCATTTGGATAGATGAGGTGAGGATAGGATAGCAAAAGAAGTTAAATTGAAATGAAACCAAATGAAAAAGAAGGGTGCTTTACCTCTTGAAATAACCTCCTTGAGAAACTCCTTAAGGGAAGGGGTTTTGGTCTTTTGGAAAGACCAAAAGCTTCTTGGATGTGGGTAGAGACTAGGTAAGGGTTATTGGGAAAAATTTAAGGAGCTTCAAGGCTAAGAGGAGTGAAGAGAAGAGGGAGTGGTGAGGGGTTTTATAGTGGAGGAGGGGAGTAAATTTTAAATATTTCATTCATTATTTTATTATTTCCCTCAAGACAACCAATAGTGTTGTTTCATGTGACCCATAATAGTAATAAGTGCATGTGAGTTCCAAAAAAATGGCCTTTCATCATTTTTGATGTCATGAATAGTGTATTTAACTGATAATTTGTATATACGGTATTTTAACGTATTTCACTATTCATCAAAAATTCTTGAATTTCAGAAAAATCCCAAAAATTCACCCCTACCATTTTTTGACGTTTAGAATTCAAAAGTGAAATCCATTTTTCAAAAATAATTTCCTAAATATTATTAATTTAATTTTTAAATAAAGTCATAGTAAATTTTAAAAATAACAATCTTAAAGTGCAATTAGTTTTATTTCTCATTGAAAAACTAATTAAGATATCATTATCTTATTACATTGAGAAAATAAAATAAAATTATTATTTACTATTCATAAGGGCCATATTACTATTCGTATTACTATTCATAAGGGTATGTTAATATTCACCAAAAATCAAGTTTGTTCTATCAGAGTCCAAATGACTTAATGAACACAACTCCAGATGACCATTTTTTCAAAATTCAAAACATAGAAGAGGAAAAGTTGTTTTTAATGGCTAGATTATAAAATTGCATTCTATAATAAATCTATTTGAAAATTCTTGGGGTGTTACGCTTAGAGATCTCAAACCATTCATGTATTACTATCTCCTAGTAAAGACCACGGAGGTGATTGATCCTGCTATAGACATCCATGTTTTTGTGTGACTTCATGAGCTTACTATACGTTGATGATAGCATCAAACATTGAATGTCGACCGCATTGTTTATATGTTTCTATTAGAACAGGAAATCCTCATCACTCTCCTCTTTGGAAAGCAGATCAGGAAATGTAGACTCCAACACGTAAGACTTCCATTCATGGTGTAGGATAACACGAAGGCGTCTAAACCATTCCTTGAAGCTACTACCGGTGAGGATGTTTTCTTTATCCAGAATTGATCATAGGGATAGTGTGGTTGACGATCTTGTAATTTTTATTCTACAATTAAAAGAGCATATCATTAGTAATTTCTTGATTATATTTTTATGAGAAATAATAAATTAATTTTATTAAGTCTCTCACTATTTTATCAAGTACCAATATCCCTCACCATTGAACTCAAGAATTCCCAGTTTCCATTACTTTCTAGTGTCAAGGATCCATATTACCCTTCATATAACCCCAAAAAGGGTTGTTCAAGCTATTTGAAGGTATTTAGGTAGGTAGGTCTTTGCCAACTGCGGGCTTGAAGCTCCTTGATCTGTTAAGTGGACTCCCTAATCCTGAAATCCTGACTTTAGATTTCCTCAACTCTTACCTACAATATTATACCAAGTCTAGAAAGGGATACTCATCTTGATGTAATATGGTTAAGTCAACCCGAAACCTTTTATAAGTTCTTCCTGTATAAAAGTAAGTGTCCCAACTAGGGTTTGTCAAACATATAGTTTTATTGATTTTTTTCCTCAATCAAGTAACGGAAGGCTTGGTCTAACTTAATATTTTATTTGAGGGATTTTATTCTCTTATGCATGAATTGATTATTATCATTATCACATTCTTGTTAATATTAATTGGAACTTACTTAAGTTATTAACCATGTATTTATAATATTTATGCATAATCTTTGTTTATTTTAGTTCTATCTTTCATGCTTGTTTAATTCATGAATTATGTGATCATGACAACACATCCATAATTGTAAACAATGAATCTGATAGAAATAAAATAACAAAAAGTTCATGATCATAATATTTTCTAATGGTTATCTTTTCTTAGGGTTGATAAACTAGTCCTGACCTGTGGGAGAAACATTTTCGACCTTTTGGGTTTAGGTTTATAGCTCTCCACCTGTACACCTTTGTATCTCCTAGGATTGATTTTGTCTTGGCTTCAACTTGAACCGCCTCCACTAGCTTAGGAGTTCCATCCATTACATATGCCTTTTTTTAAATCACATGTAGGTAAGGGGTAAAAGGGTTTTTACATAAAATAATCATTGGGCACATAGGCCCTACATATTAATGAGAAGAAGGCTCGCAAGCTAAAAAATTTAATTTAAATAAATTAAATAAAAGAAACCGTCCATATAAAAAGATATTGGTCTAGATCATGATCATCCATACATGAAATGATATTTACACATAAATAAAACTAGAATTCAATTATTTAATTGTTATTTTTAAAGATAAATCACACTCAAATCAATTAATTATCATCTTTAATTAATCAATCATTTTATCTTAAACCCTTTTATGAATTTCCTTAAGATTATCATCCATCAAAATTTTAAACAAATAAATTCATTTAAAATTATATTTGTACGTAACTTGTACCTTGGAGGAAACCTGGTGAATTCCTATTCATAACTACCCAATGAGTAGAAATGAACATTACGTAGATGTTAAATTAAAAATATACATATAAAACACATATCACATGTTGTACCTCATCTTTACGCCCACATGATGGTACACGTCTTAAAGGTTTTTATAATATAATAATAAATCTTCATAAATCTTCATAATTTGGATGAGTACACAGCATGTAGTTCTAACTACATAGTATGTACTATTTTTCACTGTCCATCTGAAGTACACGCCTGGGGAAACAGTGTGTGAGTGTAATTCAGAAATATTTGGAGTACACGGCGTGTCCAGTGGGTCACAAGCTACGTAGTTCCTTGTTACACGGTCTCCAGCTGGGTAATCCGTGTACGGGGTACACAGTCCAACCCTAACCGGAAAGGGAATACTCATCATGTCTAGTGGTCCACATGGCATGTAATTCGGAAACTATGTGTCACCTATTCCTGGTCAACACACAGAGTCATTAAGACTTAGAAAAACTCCAATGACACGGCTTCGTTTGGAAAATCATACCAGGTGCATTGAACCTTGGATACATAGAGTGTACTACTGAATACACATAGTTTGTTCTGGTCTTGTATGTCCAGGAACCTTTGAAACCTCTGTATGAGATCCTCTATTTAATTTTAATCGAAATTAAAAAGAAAATATAATTTATATAAGGTGAACATGAAACAAAAGAGGAGGAACAGATCTCAAGATTCAGATTTGTATAATGATTAAATTGAATTGAAACAATTAAATTATTAAATGCATAAATCATCAATGAAATATTTAAGTAATTATAAAATATGATGTAACCTCCCTTTGATACAACTTGAAGGTTCCAGACGCAGCAGAATCATGGTTGGGCTGGCACCCAACGTTGATTTTTACCATGATAAATTATTATTCCAGGATCAATATGGTGATGAATGCTAGTCTCCATGGAATAGAATCAAATATTTAGATAATGAAGTAAAATGCTTGAAACTTTTGGAGAGGATCTTTCACATCATGTTAATAATTAATTTAATTAATTTCATAAAGAAAATAATACCTGGATATTCGGTATTTTCTTCATTGATGATGTTGATCACCCAGAATTACCCTTCCAAATTATCTTGTTTCACTTTCAAGGATCCAAACTAGAATCCCTCTAGCAGTGATCCACACGTGCTCCGATGGCCTCTGATTGACACCACTCATTCTTTGGGGGCTAGTGCGGTGAAATGAGTGTCTTGTATCGGTCATTCTCTATCACTTTTTCTTTGGCCTTGAAGAATATATCTCATTCTTGATAAGGGCAGGAAGAGGATTTGAGAGAGAAATTGTTTAGCTCAATAATTCTCAATTCACCGGGTTTGTGGTTCGGTACTTGGCATAATAGACGTATGTGTCTATTTATTGACATGGGGCTTCAGTTACAAAATTTAATTGCATAATAGAAATTAAATGCATTCATAACATTAGAGAAAACTCATTCTATTATTAATAATACCGCGTCATTATTTATGGTGTGTCAACTTGCGCAAAACAGAATTATAAATAAAATTCTACATCACAAAATAATAGTAGTGTTATTTTAATTTTTTCCAACTAGTTAAATAATTATTTATCATCTTGCAAATAATTATTTTAATACTGGATCGGTCTTGGTCCTCTCAAACTCCACTTCCATTTATTGTACACCCAAATAAATAAATAAATAAATAATTCTCTTAAATAAATATTTTATTTAAAAACTAGTAAATAAATATTTATTAAATGTTCAATAAAATAAATAAATATATTTTACCCAAAATCCAATGAATAAATATTTATTTAATTTATGCAATCATTTTAACTAGAATAAAATTATTCCATTGTCTTGGGAATAATATTTATTAATTAAATTCAAAAATAATTTAACTGAGACCACCAGAAACACTTAGTGTGTCACCCTCTAGGATTCTTTCTTGTTGGAATTAGGTGGGCTTACCTAAAGTCCAAGAGTATTGTCTAGAAATGGGTCAAGGCACCCAAGAGAAATAACTTAAAGTCGCAAAAATGACATCCACCTAAGAACTCTCACTATTTAATATAATCCCTTTGTTGTAATATCTCATCAAGAAGGTTTCATGATAGTTTCATCAACTTTTATGCTTGATACGTCATTCTTTGACTACCTGAAATAAACTTGTCGTTACACTATGGCCATAGAATTTCACATGATGGTTATATTTCAATCAAAGGGATGAGATATCAACTTCCATAAAAAGAAAAGACAAATCCTTCCTTGAGTTATCTATTAATAACATGCCACTCATGATGCACCCAACATACCATACTTCCATCCAGCTATCTGTGTGATGGTTTTCATTCGTAAATAAAAGTGCGTGAGTCATGACACGTATTAATGATAATATTAAAGTCCTAGGATCATTACACATTCTCGTAGATAGAAATATCTAATGACACCAAAACATGTGGAATTCTTACTTGTAGGTCTATTCTCATATTCTCCAGTCTTGGAGATTACCAAGTGTGAACTTCATGGGAGGAATTCTCATCTACTTACGAGTACTCACACCTGACAGTTAACAAGATATGTGTCCCATCATAGTATTTCATCCAACCTTAGAACTATATTTAAGAATATTGTTATAGCATTTCAAGGTTCTCATCATAGCGGGGAACTTCCATGACCCTATCAATGCAAAAAATACTCTAGGACATTATTACATCATAGTCATGAAGAACAATGAACAATATGTAATAAGATGATTAATATTTAAACACATTAAATATCTATGTAATTAAATTACAATCAGTTGGTTCTAGGACACCAACTCTTACACATATTTCATTCAATATCACCATAACCTGGAATTATGCATAGCACCTCTCAAATGAGTAATCAAGGATGCTCTCTTATCTCTAAATATTGACATCATGGTTGGGCTTGATGCCTTTAATTACAAATTTTTCATCTTTTATTAGGATATCTTACATTCTAAAATCATCAATGTTGTTATAAATTTATTCATCTATTTCTCATTCCCTCATGGGATTAACTCTCATTTCATTAATCTCTTTTATATAAAAGTGAATTATATTAACATAATGGACTTCAGGATAGTTTCTATTGGGAATTCCATTCCAAATATTATCAGTAAAATTTTGGATTTTAGACTTGGGAAAGTCATTGGAAGTTTAATCTCTCATAACCATTTTTGGTTTTTCCTTCGAGTAAGCATTCAAAATTGTTTGTTATCTGTATCGAATTCCATCAATGAAAAAAATCCAAGTATGGAATCTTTTCTCTAAATCATGAAATTTATAAGGCTTTTGATATTATCAAATAGGATTTCACAATGTATCTTCTATAGAGGAATAGATTTTCAAATGGATTAATTCATATGATAACCACAATTCTGAAGAGTGTTGAACACTCCATTCTTATTAATGGATTTCCAAGAGGTTTATTTTATGATTTTGGGGTGATATAAAAGGGTAACCCATTTATAGCTACCTATTTTCCATGCTTGAATATTACTTGATCATGTGCCTCATTGATCTTTTGAACATTGGTTTTTACAAGAAAATAAATGTGGGAAGGAACTTATTTTCAGCCTCACACTTGTTATACATCGATGAAACTATCATTTTTTGAAGAATATAAAAATACAATCAATTCCATTAAATTAGTTTTCAATCACTATCATAAAGTTTTAGGGAAATCTATTAGTTGGAAAAAATCATTCTACATCTTTGGAAGAGGAATCTTATCTTTCAAGTAGAATAATATTAGAAGGTCGCTTGTTGTTAAGAGAGGATCATTAACCTTTGATTACATGTTTGTTACTTTATTTTAGTGGAAATTCAAGAGTATTCACATGGAGAGAGTTTTGTTTGTAATAATTTCTTATATGGAAAGTTAGAAAGGTAAGAATATGTCACGGGAATGGAGAATATGTCTTGTTAAATCTGTTCTCACTTCAATATTTTTTATGATTTTTTAGTGTACAAATGACCTTGAACTTTGATTAATAGGATCTAAATCATATTCATAAACTTTTTATATATTATATTTATTCATTAGAAGAAACATACCATTGTTTCTTAGAAATACTATACTAATCCCACAGACATGGGTGATCTTGGTGTCAAGGATCTCTAAAGATTCAATGAGGATTTGATACATAAATTCACTTAGGATATTTTAACTTTTAATAATGATATTATGAATTTAATAAGGGGAAGATTCATTTTTTAACTCTAGAATAGATAAAAACACTATATTCCTTCATCTATGATCTGAGATGAACTATTGTATGAATCCCTAATAGGACTTGGTTCCTATTGACATTCTGCAACACTACCAAAAGATGACCATTGATGAAGTGGTATATAATCTTTCCCAACTACCCATACCTCCCGAGGTGATGATGATTCTTCAGAATTATAGATATATGGATCAGGACACTCTCATATATAATTTAAATACTTATAGTTTCTTTAGTGTTAGAGACTCTTACATCTTGAAATAAATCAAGCATGCCTAGGTATATCATGACATTTCAAAGACACTTAATTTCCCCATCCAAAAACTATTTTTAGATGACATGGATAAACCACCTTCCATTTTATTAAAAAATATATTCATCTAGAATTACCATAGTTTCAACCTATTCCTTATGTGTATAGACTCGTGACAATTCACAACTTATATTTATTAAATTCCACTTTATACATCTACAGTGAAAATAATTTCAAGGGATTTTTATACCAGTATATGAATGGAAAAAAAATTAATATCTCATGATGTCCATCATTGAATCCATGCTAAATGAGCAACTCTTTAATTTCTTACTTGTAGAATCAGTGGCCCTTGTATCTTTTTTCATAGAGGGAAAAATGGGGTGATTTTTTATAACAGGATGACTACCGTGAATTTTATAATTATTTAGATTCATATAGAAATATTGGAAACATTAAAAATTGAAATGGGCATAATTCAAAATGATATATTTAATCTTACAACCATTCATTTTATTGGTTCTCTTAGTTCATCAAATAAATCCCTTTACATGAAATCTAATCATTAGATTCTACCACATCCATCTGGGATAAATTTGAACATGGATGGTGTGGCATCTGTTTGTCTGGGCCCATCAGGTAGTGTAGGTGTAGTTCATAACCACTGAGGGTTCGTTAAAGGTTGCTTCTATCAATACACTAGAAATGGGATTGTATATGAAGTAGAATTTTGGGTGATTATTTATGCCATAAAATATGACACTCATTTTTACTATAATACCTTTGGGTATAGTCTGACTCAACCCTTATCATGAAATCTTTGAGTACCAAGTATATAAATATCCCTTGGAAACTTATTTCATAGTGGATCTAATGCATCCATGATGTGGATTATCTTCAGCTTCACTTAACACATTCCAATAGGGATGCCAATTTTATGATGGATTCACTATCTAAGAAAGCTATTGGTAAAGCTTTCTTGATGTGGTATTTTATAATTCAAAATTATTTCTCACTCTTTGTGGAGTTGGATGCTTGGGGTGATGCCCATACAAGACATTGTAAACCCCCCTTGTAGCTCTTTCCCTTTATTTTTTTCAAATAAATTTTTATGGATATGTGATCCTAAGTCCTAGAACTTCTTGGTTGGAATGAAAACATATGGAATACAAATAATTTTACATGTTTCAATATAATAACATTCTTTCTAGTAAAACATCATCCAATATGAATTATGTAAAAATATGATGTTCACACTATATAGAGAAATGAGTATATGGCTAAGTCAATACTAGATAAATTGGATCATAATAAATCCATAGAAATAAGTTTGAAGGTCTCAAAGAAATATAAATATAGTTAAATGAAGGAAACTAATAATTATGTTGACATAGATAAAAAAACCCTTGAAAAAATAATGCTTTAAACGGTATCACAAAATAATGGATTTAAGAATCGAATTGTTTGATACTATGAGTTCAATCCCCAAAATGATATCATTTATATAATAATGGAAAAATCATGAAAAATAAACCCCATTAGATTAAATCCTTTCGAAAATAAATTTTTAATTGTATATAAAAAGTTAAAAGATATTTTATAAAAAAATTCATATCATTGATGTAAAATTCAAATTTACATGTCACTTTCAAACATAAATTTTGAAAAGGTGACATGAAATATTTTGAAAAAAAAATCTTCTAAAAATAATCTCGAATAATAGATCCATGAAAAGGCATAAATTTTATCTTGTATAAATGAGGAGATAAGGAAAAAAACCTATGAAAGTGAAAGGAGAAACTTTTTTATTATTTTCAAAATACCACTATTCAAAACAAACATTGGAAGAAGAATAAAAAACATTAATTTTAATTAAAACATCATTTTATCAAATAAGATTATAAAATAAAATATAAGAAAATATTAGGGTGGGGGGCCCAATAATATAAAAGAAAAATTAAAGATGAAACATTATAACTCAAAGAAATGAGATTTGAGTTATGAATATCTATTATGGGAAACATACTCCATGAAGCACGAAATATTTGAAAGGGGGTTTATGTGGTAAAAATGTAAACAATGAGATAATACCACATAATACAATAAAATTGAATATTATACCAAAATTATATGAAATAATTTCAAGTGAACAATAAAAATTCAATAAAGAAAATTGAGTAACCAAAAACTCTTATGACTTGGGAAACAATTGAGTCAAAATAAATTTTAGTAAAATAACTTGAGATTGACTAGTTTATCCAATGAATTATAAGGAAATAATTTATATAAAATTTATGTGATATTAAACCAATATGACACCATACAAATGAAACACGGTGTATAACATGTAACATGTCTCAAAGAATCAGAATTGAGACTAAGAAAACCCTTTTGACCTAAGTAACACTTTAATCAAAACCCCTTAAAGAAGAGGGATTATAATTGAACTTAAAATTCCATGATTAAAATATAATTCATTATATTATATCTAAAATAGAGGAATTGGAGATAAAACCCAATACCATGATCCTAATTCATTTTACACTTACACCAAACGTCATTGAGAATTTGGATAATCTCTTAAAGTATCCTTTGGAAATGAATGAATTGAGTAACTTTTGGGGATAAGGGCTTACAAACGTGTATATGGGATCTAAAATAATTAAATTTGGATTATTTTCATAGTAATTTTAAAATTTAGGAGTGTATTTAAGTGGGATGAAGTTTCCTCCTTTTATAGGTGGAGGAAAAATATTTGGAAAAGGATGTTAGGTAAGGGATAAGAATGGAATTGCATGAGAGTTAGGTGAGTAAGGTGAATAAATGGTAGGTAAGACACGTTTTTTTGACTTTAATACCTAAGAAAATATTTTTATAAGCTTTAAGGGACCTTTTAATTGTTAATAATTAGAGATACTTTATTTACCCATTTTACCCTCACTAATGTTGATTAAAAATTAACTACGGTATTTAACTTTTTACTAAAAATATAATATGACTATTATTGCAAAATTTTGATGTTATAAATCTAAATTTGTGCTTTATTTAACCTAATTAAATTTATAAATATGAGAAAATTAATTTTTAAATTAAAACATATCATGCGTAAAAAAATTATTTTTATATAGAAATTTCATATTAATCATTAAGTGGTATTAATATTATTTAACATTGATTATCAATTGAATGAGAGTTAATTTTTTTATATATTTATAAACATAATATTAGAGTTTTTATTTAAAAAGAAAATTAATTTAATTTAAAATCATAATAATTATAAAAATATCATTCTTTAAAAAATAACTATTTTACTGTGGTAACATATATTTACCTTGGTAATTTAATTTTATGCCTAAAAATGAAATTTAACTCATTAATTAATTTGATAATTTTGATTAAAAATATAAAAATCGTATTATCTGAGTCAATATCTAAAAGTGGTAGAAATTAATTTTTATATAAAAACATAAAAATACAATGAAATCTTTTTTCATTAAAAAATAAATTGTTTTAAAAAATAAATTGTTATAATTTATTATAAATTAATAATTAAATTATTATTATCAAATTATTCATATAAATATATATTTTATCATCATTAATCACAAGTTTCTTGAAATATAAATGCATATCACGTAAAAAGGTATTATTTAAAATAATGAATTTCTAAGTATAAAATGATTGTATTAATCATTTTAGCTATACAAAATAAATTAAATAAATATTAAAATTATCCTTTATTATTGTTATATAAATATTATACAAAGTTTTTATTCTTATTCCCTCCCATTAATTCAACAAAATATTTTTAATGATTTAAACATATCACAACTTCATTTTAGTTTGGTGTTACATGTGGAACAATCTATTGAACACATCGGCTTATTTAAGGGTAACAATATATTAGAATTTTATGGTGTTACAATAGTATTTTTAATATTCTATTATAATTTTATACTAATGGAATATCCATTTTATACTTTTCTTTAAAATAATTGAGTAAAAAAAATGTCATCATGTGTATGTATGGACTAACGCCTCCATGAACAGAATGTTTTGTTTTGCATGACCACCTAACATGAAATACTTTAAAAATATATTTAGCATGTAAAAATTGTATTTTTTACACCATTAATATTATAGAAGAATGATATTAGTCATTATTCATGTGTGATTAACAAGAAGTGGTCATAGCAAATTTAATAACCTTAAATGGACTTATCAAGGAACCTTTATTAATTTGGATTTATTTTGGGAAAACATTTGAAACTATATAAGTATTTTTTTAATGGAATAATAATGGATATAAACCACCTAAATTATGGATATCATGAATTTATTTTACAATTCCTTTGACCATGATCAGGAAACCAAAAGTGTTACTAAGAGATTAATCGAACAACCCCAAGTAACCGACATAACAAAAATATATTAAAAATAAATAAGAAAATATAATAAATATACTTTATAATATTAAATATAGATAAATAATATTATTAGGTATATATTTAATTAACCTAGTTTAATTATTTAGGAAGCTAAGTGAAAGTGTATATCACTTTCATACATGAGGTAAGGGATCTTCCAAACCACCCTCATTACCTTTGGTTACATGTTATCTTTATTTTTATCCATTTTCCTTCATTTTCTTCTCAATTATGACATCCATATTCTATATATGTGTGATATTTATATATATACCTAGTTTACTTTACCTTTATTTCTTAGGGATAATATATTTTTAAGTTCCCTTTTAAATTCTCTATTTTAAGTGAACCTAATATAAGGGAACTTCCTATGTATAATTTCCTGTCAAGTATCTCCCAAAAAAAATTATCATGTGTATTTTTTAAATTCCATCATTATTTTATTAAAACCCTTTTTTGGGATAATTATGATTTTAAATGAAATTTGTATGACTTTAATGATCCTTTTATCCTTTTGAAAAGCTTCACCTAAGTGGTATGTTTTTATTCTTACCATTATGTTTTCTTATGGTTTTTTCATTAATGGAACTCCATGTTCTGATAATATGTTTTTTTCAAAAATAAACATCTAAAATGATTTATTTCCTTCTTTTATTGAGAATATATATGATATAACCTTATGTTGTGTCTTAAAAAAATATTGTGAACCCCACTTCCTTATTCTAGGTTATATCATGCTTATTATTTTTTATGGATTCCTCTCCACTTGTGGAACACATATTCATATACATATTATGATGTGATGAGTGGGTATATTACAACCCTACAGTGTATTGGGTAATGTTAATGTCTCATGGGATACCATGTATGGTGCACGAGTAATATCATAAGAACACTATGTTAAGATAGTAGTTAGACTAAGTATACCATGATTATAATGGGGGTTACCCCATGTTATGTTATATGGGATATTAGCCTAGAAATTAACTTATGATTTCATGATTTATGATGTTTACACTTTTTTATGATTCCATTATCTTATGATTTTATTACCTTATTTCATGTTTCCATTCTCATTATTATCCTCCTTATGGTATCATGTTATGCCTCTTTACCTATTTATGCCTTTATGATTTACTTTGATTGTTCCCTAACTGGGATTTTATCTCACCTTTACTTTAGGTATTTTCCTCAAGGTATCCTATACTCTAAATGGCCTGAAGGCCTTCTTTTTATTGATTTTTAGATAATCCCCTTTTTAATTGGGCTGAGAGGGAACCCTTACTTGACCCGTAGGCCCAGTGGAACAAGGCCCAGTACATGACCCAAAGGCCAAGAGGCATAATGCCGAATACTTGACCTAATGGCCCAACCCAGTAGAACTACCCCTCCCCAGCATCTGCATCATTGATGGCACCAAGATCCCAACCTCACATTATTTATCAGGGTATCCTATATTGTTTTAAAATATCTATGGGAGTTAAGAGTACTATGTTTACTTTTAAACAAAGATATTGTTTTTACATTTAAGATTATGTATTTATGAATCTAATATTACAATGATACTATACCTATAGATCTGTATATTTTTTGTTGGGAAAGTATGTTATAAATAAGTAATTAATATATTTTTAAGGCTTGGGTCACAATAGTTGGTATTAGAGTAGATTGTAGTTATTTTTTGAGATTATGATGAAATAAAATTAGAGAAAAAATTATGGGGTAAGTCAACATATAGAATAAAATCCTGAAATTTTGGAAAGTTTTAAGTATGTGGCTTCCTATTAATGACATTCCTATCTATATACAATAATTGGATATAGGATCTGACACATATGTACTTAGTAGTAATAACTCTGAAAAGGAATAACCTAGTATTAGTTAGATCATCACCTGATACACAACAAATAAGTCTAACTAAACACCTAGTTTGACACTCCCAAGGGATATTATTTGGTTGATCATAAACAATTTATGAACCTCTATAAGGGGTTGATTTACTAGTTAATTTTAAATACTAGTTTGATAAGTATATTATAACCCAACTTAAAATAACCTTGATTAAACTAAAATTTATATAGGTTGAACTAAAGGAATTATGAGCTAATGTGGTTATGTAAAAGTGTAAAAGGTTTTAATTTTTAATCCATTTTATGTTATTTATGATGATAATTCCCCTATGATGTTAAATATTTATCACTCATGTTAACCCTTTTGGTTTTAATGATGGATAGATCAATAATAAACTGAGCTAACCCTAGGTGTGAGGTACAATGTGATTATTACCTCAATGATAAAACCATTATAATGTGAGATAGGCTTAGAAATTTGGTGATTATTCCAAACAGACTATCATGAAACATAATTAACTATATAACCATAGTTGAAATCTTGAGTGCACCAAAGAAGATAATGAAAGAGGTTCATGAATATTTAGGAAATTAAGATGATAAAATAAGGGATATTCAACCACCTATATGTGAAAAATATCAGAATAATCACCAATAAAATTGTTTTAAGGGGGATAAAATTTATTTACTTATGGAATAGGTGATCATAGATCATCAAACTACTATAAGAAAATGAAAAGGACAGTTATAATGATGGGAGTGGAAAGAATGCATCCAAAAGAACCACTAATGATATAATGCCTTAAGTGTGGAAAACATGGGCATTACCCAAGTCAGTATCATAAATCCAAGGATGATAATAATGATAGGAATAAAAATCACTAAAACCAAGGGAAAACAGTGTAGCTTATTCATTAAATACTGATGAGGTGTATTATGATAACTAAATCCTCCTATTAAAAATTATGAATATGGGATATTTATTATAGCCACTCTAAGTTGCTGAGATTTATTTCTAATTGTACCACCCTAATGTATCATTTATCAAATAAAATAACTATTTGTATGATTATTTGATTCTAGAATTTAATTTTATGGGAATATAAATCTTAGTGTGGGTTTTTAGATGGATTTAGTGTGATTCTAGTAATGGTTTAACTATTTAAACATAGACTCCCTATTCACCAATCATGGTTAGATTACAAAAAAAATTCTCATTATTATAAAAATGGATGGGGTGGAGACAACAAACAAAAACCATTGTAGAGATATATTAACATCACTGTAATAGTAGATGATAACAACAAATCATCTGTATCATCATCCATTAATGCACAATTTCCACATATAAGTGTTAATGTTTTTCATAGAGGTTGAAAGAACCATTATAATGGTGGATATAGAATGAAACCTATACTATCACCACTAGAGAAATATGACCTAGTGGTTAGGAAAAAAAAGTTAAGGCTACCTAGTGACCTCAAGGCTAGGTGCAGTTCAAGAATCAGGTTCAATGCCGCAAAGCATGAAAACCCATTAAACACATGTGGGAAATATTTTTGGTCTTAGAAGTACTTGTAAGAGAACATGAATATACACCTAATTTAGAAAAATAATATAGGGAATCACATTTTATAACTTAAAAAAATTATGAACATAAGGAAAAATAAAACAGGTCTTAACACTATACTATGAGAGGTATTTAAATAAAATGGGTAGGAATAAACACAATATGGGGATTGTTTTTATTATAAGTGAATAGATGTGATTGAAAACTATTTATAAAATTAAATATTTATTCAAATTATAGATACTCTTATGCAACATCATTAGTAAGTAATTATTTAAATTATGAGAGCACAAATTATTTGGGGGGATAAGTTTCAATATATTTTTTACTTAAATAATTAATATATTATTGTGCACCATAAGATATACAAAAATAAAATGAAAAAAACTTGATATATTTTAAATTTAAAATATTACCATTAAAACATAACCATTAAATCAGATGGTATAAGTAAACATATCAAAAATCAATAAATAAAGTAAGAAAAAATGAAATTTAGAAACAAAATTATTCCTTATAAAGCCCATTTTTCTAAGTTCATAATGGTGGTATATTCTATAGGGTTTACTTTGGACCAAGAGAAAGCTAAACTTGAGTAATTATTGTTTGAGAAAAAACTTATTCAAGATAATTTCATGCTCATAGAGATTTTCCCAAGATCCATGTTGGTTGAACCACCACCCAAAACAACAATCCGAGCTTATATAATGCTTAGGCCTTATGCGGATATCAAAAGGCGTTATTTGAGTATAAATTAGGATTATATTAACATTTAATAAAATATTTATATGTACATATATATCATTAATTTTTATACTTTTGAAAATATCATTTTTTTCTCAATTCACTTTATGATTTAAAAATTTATTTTCCTTAAATTTTAGTTTTATTTTATGGAAATGTTTTTATTATTATTGTATAATTACTAGATATATTTATTTTATTAATGATAATTTAACACCAGTTTAATTATTAATTTATAGAAAAAATAATAGTCAATATACAAAAATTTTCTTTCTATAAAAACAACTTCTTGCTATATTTTATATTCTTAAATAAAAATAAAATTTATAAATTTAAGGATATGAATTTTATAAAAATAAATTTAACTTTTTATTTTTCATTTAAATAAAAAATTAATATTGGTTTTTGTCTTTTTTACTAAAAATATTGGTTTTTAGGTAAGTAGTGAAAAATAATGATTTTACTAATACTGTTACTATTGTGACATTATTATACAATAATGACATGAAAGTTTTTGATACAATTTTTACTGTAAAAAATATTTTTTATAAATTTAAATTAATTATTTTAAAATTATATGTGGATATATAAAATCTATTTTTAACATTTTAGAAAATTAATGTAATGTTTTAATGAATATCGTTTTTATATGTTTCTTATAATAAAATTTTCACATGGTAGAATAATGTTTTTTACTTATTTTAATGTTAATTAAATATTATTTAAATAATTATATAAAGAATAATTTTAATAGAATAAATAAAATTGAAAATTTTATCCTAAACATAAATCTTATACTTAAAAATAAACTTTTTTATAAAAACATGTTTTTGGTTGTTGCATGCGCTAATAATAAAATTAATTTTTCTTACACATATAAGTTTTATTTGATAAATTGTAATTAATATTTATAATTAGTAAGTTAAAATTATTTAATAAGTCTCATATTATTTTTAGGCATTAAAATTTTTTTACTTAGTTAAAAATTAGTTACCTCGGTAAAAACCAAAAATGGTAAAATTAAAAAAATCTAAGATTAAATGACTTAAAAAGATGTTTAAAACATGTGCGGAAAAGTTTATTTGAGGATTTATAAAACTAATTCCTCTAAAAAATCTATAATTTACCACTTTTTGATCACATTATATGTGAAACATGTTCTCTCTTTATGATTAAGAGTTATATGTGCCCAAAATTCCCTTCTATTCAATTATAAAAGGAACTGCCACCCATACACCTATTAAAAAATCCAAATCCCATTAGTATAGACCAAAAATCAAACAAATTATCTCTTAAAACCTATCCCTATGCCATTGAATATTTTTTCTTCCCAAAAGACCAATCTAAGGTACCTTAAGTTGCTAACCAATGGAAAACATCCAGAGCAAGAGGTAATTTTTTACACCACACCTTCTTAATTACTATATACTTATAACACCAAAAAACACTTCTATATAGTATAGTATGACAACAATAATATTATTAATATTTTTTATGTTTTTATACTAATGTAATATCATTTTATACTTTCATCCAAAATCATTGAGAAAAATGAAAATGCCATCATGTGTGTGTGGACTACCGCCTCCATGAACTATGTGTTTTATATTCCATGAACAAATAACATGGATGAATTTAAAAATGTATTCAGTATTCAAAAATTAAATTTTAAAACCATTTATGTCCTCAAATAATAATAATAGGCATTCTGTATGTGTGATTAATAAGAAATGGTTGTAGAAACATTAACTAATTTAAATGGACTTGTCAAGGAACCTTTATTAATTGGGATATATTTTGGGATAAAATTTGAAAATATATAAGTATTTATCAAATTTAATTATAAAGGAAATAAACCTCAATAATTTTATATATCATGAAGTTATTTTACAAAAACGTTTACCATGATCAATAAACAAAAATTATTACTAAAAAATTAACTGAACAACCCCAACTAACTAACATAAGTGGAAGATATATTAACAATAAATAACAAAAGTTAATAAATGAAAATTAATTATATATTAATGAGTTCATTGGGTATATATTTAATTAAATTAATTTAATTTTTCAAGATGTTACATGAAAGTATAGAGAACATTTGGACACGGGGTAATGGATCTTCTTAACCACCCCCATTACCTTTTAGTTACACTTTATATTTATTTTTATCCATTTTACTTTATCTTATTCTAAATTATATCATCAATATTCTTTATATATGTTCTCTTTACATATATAACTAGTTTAATTTACCTTTATTTTTTGTGGATAATATATTTTTTAGTTCCCTTAAAAATTCTCTCTTCTAAGTGAACCCAAATTAACAGAACTTTCCTATTTCTAATTTAATGTTAGGTATCTCCCCTTCAATTTTTTTTTATCATTTATATTTTTCAAACACTATCATTATTTTATGAAAACCCTTTTTTTTGGAAAATTATGGTTTTAAATTAAGCCATTATGACTTTAAAGATCATTTTATCATTTTGAAAATCTTCACCTAAGTTGTACATTTTTATTCTTACCACTCTATTTTTCTTATGAATTTTTTATTCAATGTAACTTCATGTTCAAAGACTATTGTTTTTCAATAATTAACTTATAAAATGATTTATTTCCTTATTTTATTGAGAATATATATGATAAAGTTGTATTTTATAATTTGATACAAGATTATGAAACCCACTTAATAATTTTGGGTTATATTATGCTTATGACTTATGTAAGGATTTTTTTCCTATTGTGGAAAATATATGCATGTATATATTATAATGTGATAGTCAATTACATTATTAAAATCCAATGCATTGGGTAATTTTAATGTCTTATGATATTCCATATATCGTGCATGGGTGGTTAGAATAAGCATTCAATGTTATGATGGTGGTTATCCTAAGCATATAATGATTACAATGGAAATTAACATATTTATATTGTTGGGGCGATTATCCTTGACATATGCTTATGATTTAATGATTTATGATGTTTCCACATGATTATGATTCCATGATCTTATGACTTCAATCCATTATTCAATGTTTCTATTCTTATGATTATCCTCCTTATAGTATCATTTTATTCCTACTAACTCATTTATGCCTTCATGATTTACTCTAAATATTCCCTTACTATGATTTTTAGCTCACCCTTTTATTTATGTATTTTTCCGTAGGGTGTATTATGTAGTTTTATAAAATCCAGGGTAGTTAGGAGTGTTATGTGGGCATTCAAACAAAGATGTTGTTTTCATTTTTAAGATGATTTATTTATGTATCTATTATTCTAAAGACACTATACCTCATGATTATTTTCATTAATTATTGAAAAATTATGTTATAACCCCTAAATTAATATATGATTGAAGATTTGTTCACTATACCACATCATATAAATCTTGTTCTCCCTTCAACTTTAAATAATTTTATATGAAATTTATAATAGTTCCACACTTGAAAAAATTTAGTGAAAGATTTCACTAAAACTTTTCTTTTTCTCTTCTCACACTTATTTAAATGAATGATATTAATTTTCCAAATTTCACTTCAACATATTCTTCTTCATCATAATCATATTATTCTAAAACTTATTCTTTCCAAATATTCTCTTATTTTAAATATTTAAAGAAAGGTTCACCATCATCCTTACTCTTATTCCTAGAGACATTTCCCTTTCTAATTTCATAATTAATTAGAATATTGTATATATAATTTATTGTAAGTAAACCGAGATCATGGTATTCAAGAACCAAGACCATTCCATCAAACCTACCTGGAAAAATACACGTTAACTTCTCAATAACCATAGAATCCTCAAACTTCTCACCAAAAGCTCTAATATTTCTTATAATTTAATTAACACAATAAAATAATTCATCCACTATTTAATCATCAATCATTTTGATATCTTTATATATAATCCTAAAAAACTATAGATTGGATCACTTCACTTTCTCATTTCATTCATAAATGTATTATAATTTATCCTAGATTTCATTTTCGTTTTTTATTCTTTAAACATTGAGAAAATATTTTTCTAAAAAAGATAACAATATGGAATTTCGAGCAGACCATAATTCGCTAAATTATTTCTATAAACTGATAACATAAAAGAACCATCATCATAATGAACAAAAACATCAATATAATCCAACAAAAATTCTAGACTAATTGATGATAAGTAAGGTAGCATCTAATATTTCTATATATATAATAATTTTCCCCATCAAAAGAGAGAATCAACTTTTTGTTCACTGAATTATGGTTGTCCAAGTTCATGATAGAAATTTAGAGACAAAATATTTAAAAATAGTGGAACTATTTATATTCTAAATCCAAATAGAATATCCTTTTATAAGGAAATATAAGTTATCTAATTCTTCTTGAAAAGAACCTACATGATCAGTGAGAATTCATTAAGAGGGGGGGTGAATCAGTGAATTAAATTCCATTTATATTTATTTTATAAAAAACCTTCAACACCTGTAAAATTGAATAACTAGATCACTTTCACACACACCAAATCACAAACATGGTAGGAACAACATATTTGTTTACAAGGTTCACTACTCAAAATTAATATTTAACCATTAGCATGATTCATAATAGCACTAGACCATACAATCCACTAGTATTATCATGTTAGATACAAAAAGCATGGTTTATCCTTAAACTCTTGATAAAAATATATATATCTAGACTTGTGTAAATTTTACCCTCATAAATATAAATATAGAATCTATTTTCAATAATAATAGATTCTTTAACCGATTCAGGCTTCCATTGAGTTTTCATAGTGCTTCTTCTTTTTTATATTTCATTTTCTTCCTCTTCCTCATCTACTTTCACAACATCAAGTAATTTTATTTTCTTAAACATATTTTATCTCTCTTATAAGTTTTCACACTATATTAAATATCTATACAACAAAAAATATACTTTCCAATAGCAGAAACAATCTTCCCTCTTCAAATTTTAATTTGAAATTTTAAATTATGAAAATCAACTACCAATAACTATCTCTCAACATATTATTATTTAAATTTGATCCCTCATATAATATCAACCATTTTAGTCACATTTTATTTATTTAAAATATTCTTTGGATGATTTTTTATACCCTAAGAATCATCCAAATTACACAGAGATAGTTTCCAAGTAGTTAGTTTTCAACTTTTTTTTAATTTTGTCAAACTCAATTTTTGGCTAAATTTGAAAACCTTTTATATCACCAAAACAACCTTAATGTACCACTCTACCATAGAATAAATCTTACATGTAACCCCATAGTTACCTTTATATATCATAGTAATAACCCTTAAATATTTCCATTTCCATTAGATCAACCCTTACATATTATCATACTTACCTTTATTTATTAACTTTACCTCAGATCAACCTTTATATATCAACATAATTTCATTTATATATTGATTACTTAAGCATTTTTCAGTCTTTATAGTCAAAGTAACCCTTATGAATGATAAAATTACTCATATATATCTGGGTACATTTCCAAATTTCATATCTGGTCTTTTTAGAACTTGAGTGACCTTTAGGTATTGAGAAAAGTTATTTGTAACATCCCAAAATTTTATTATGAAATTTTCCCTTTAAAAAAATATTGTGTTCGATGACTTGTTTCATACCCTTTACCAAACTAAAACGAGACATGAATAACTATATTATTATCATCATGAAAATTATAAAACCATTAGTAAATAAAAATATAATAATCTATTAAAAATTCAAAAAAATTAAGATTAGAAACATTCAAAGTATAAATAGGTCAATTTTCAATAAAAGCAGTTTTTCTTTGTAAATTTAATTTTTTTAAAACTAAATTCAAAAAATTTAGAGTTTGGTTCCTTTTAAATGAACATAATTTTTAAATTTATCGTTTCAAGATTATCTAAAAATATTTTTATTGGATTTTTCTAAAATTATTGATTTTTAGGTGAATAGTGAAAAATATCAATTTTACTAAATATTGTCACTTTTAAGACATTATTATACAATAATGTCATGAAAGTGTTTTAAAACCATTTAAATATAAAAAAAATAAATTTTATAAATTTAAATTAATTATTTTAAAATACTATGTTGATATATAACACCCAATCTTAACATTTTAGGAAATTTAGGTAATATTTTAACGAAAAGTGTTTTTTGTCTGTTATTTTAATAAAATTTTCATATAGTGTAAACAGATTTTTGAATTATTTTAATGGTAAGGAGGTAATCATAGTGAGAATATTGGATCATGATGTGAATTTGGGATGCTCATATTGGTCCTTCAGATCATCTTGTTCTTATTTCAATCCTTAGAGCCTTCAGTCCATCAAATTGTAATAGGCCTTCAAGCCACTGGGCCTTGAGTTCATGAATGGGTAACCTTTAAACCCTATTGAAATGATGGATTTATTTTAATAATTAAAATTGGGTTTTTTTCTGGCTTTAAAAAAATATATCTTTAATAATTTTATCCTAAACATAAATCTTATGGTTAAAATACATTTTTTCTAAAAACAGGTTTTTGTGTGTTACATATGATAATGTTAAAATTAATTTTTGTTACAAAGAAATTTTATATAATAAAAAGTATTTCATATTTATAATAACTGGGTTCAAATTATATAATATGGATCAATTTATTTTTATGTATTAAAAATAAATTAATTATTTAAAAAATTAGTCACCTTTGTAAAAAATGGTAAAACTAAAAAATCAATAGTAAATGAGTCAAAAACATTTTAATTTTTTTTTAGAAAAGTAACTTTGAGAATTTATAGAACCTAAAACTTCCCAAACACTATTATTTTCAACCTTTTCTTTACATTCCTTGTGATACATGTGCTCTCTTTATATCAAAGAGTTTTATGTCTCAAAATATCCTTCTCTTCAATTATAAAAGAAACCACCACCCCTTTACCTCTCCACACATCCAAAACCCATTAGGATTAACCCCAAATCTACATTATTCTATCTTAGGACCTCTACCCATTTTCTAGAATCTTTTCTCTTTCCAAAATACCAAGTTAATGTTCCTTATGGTGCAAACTAGAGGAGAACATCCAAAGCGAGAGGTAATTTTTTACAGAACACCTTTTAATTATTCTCTAATAATACCACACCAAACTAATTATATACATGTTATTATGATAAAACTGGTATTTTTAATATTATTTTATACTATTTTATTAATATAATATCTGATGCACCCAATTTGTTTATACATTTCCATATATATTATTGAAAATAAAAACATGTTTTCACCAAATATATGTTGTTTCAAGAACATATTCTTTGATTTGGGTGATTATGTTTACTTTCAAGAACTTTCTGGCTAAAATACACAAATCAAGGGAAGTCTGTTGAAATTTTAAAACTACATGGCGTGTACTTTATATACACGTCGTGTACATCCAGACAGGGACACAGATCGAAGGAGGGAGTACACGCCCATGTCATCATGAAAAAGATACACGCCGTGTTATGTGGCGCAACACACCGTGTATGACTTTCTAGAAGTGGTGGTTGCTGAGAAAAGTATACACGCCCATGCGGCCGTTGAAGAAAACACGACGTGTTCCATTTCTACAGGTCATGTCTACTATTCTAGAAGAGGGTTGGTGGATAAATTTTGATACTACACGCCGTGCATGGCGGCGCTACACATCGTGTACACTCAACCACCAGGCAGCGCCGTGCCAAAGTCAAAGACGGCGTGTTAGGCCGCCTACCAACGGATAAAAATGTCACCCAAAGTGCGTTGACGGAAGTACACAGTGTGTAATTTCTATACACGTCGTGTACTTTATTTTTCTATAAAAAGTGGCCTTGGCCTTCGGATTTTGGAGTTCAAAACCATTTGAGGAGAGGATACATTCTGCTACCATTTCCAATCCACCAAGGTGCCATCGTTCCGCCATTCCACTTTCCAACACCTTACCTTAACACGTACATGATTAATCCATCAGGTGTCACGTGTGTCGTTTCTCTCCTGCTTTCTAAGTGTAACTAAACCCCTCGTGTTGGGGCTGTGGATGAAAGGATCGTAATTTGTGTGTTGCTTTATATAGTTGTGTTTTCTCATTGTAATTCTTCTTACTCTTCTTAATTCACTTTCAAATATAACTGAGAATTCTGAGCCGGACCAAGGGAAGAATTCTCAGCGATACAAAAGAGAAGTAACGGTGAAAAATCCATGACCATTGGAAAGATTTCACTGATTCAAATAATGGACTGAACTTAATAAATAATTAAGAACACTAACTACCGGACCAAGGAGTCAACTTCTATAATTCGAAGCAAGAAAAACCAGACCAAGGAAATCTTGTGATAAAAGGAAATCTAGAATGTTGAATTATCATGAACAACACAACTGTTTAAGAAATATGCATAATAACTCCTTAATCATCACAGCCCTGACATGTCTTTTCTTCCCATTTTAAACTCTTTAAATTCACTCGTTGTTTTTGTTAAAACTGTTAAATCATTTCTTCAAAGTAAAACAATATAGTTTTAATCCAAAACCAAAACCAAGCCAATCAACTCTAAATTCTGCATACTTCACCTAATTAAGTATTAACTCAATTGAATTCATGCACGCCATAGTTCCCTGTGGATCAACCCCGAACTTATGTTATACTAAAGTTTTAAGAACAGGTAATTGATTTGGGATGCATATAACTTTATCCATAACGACAAGCAACACCAAATTTTGGTGCCATTTTTCGGGGACTTTGGTTTTAGTGCTAAGATTTAAATTGTGTTAATAAATGATTTAAGTGAAAATAAAAATAAAAAATTATCAAAAATATCTTTTCTAATCCTATTTCAATTTTTATCTTTTGTTTTTTCCTTATTACGTCTGGTATTTGTGTTGCGATTGTGAATAAGCTTAAAGTGCATGAATAGACGCCTTACACGGTCTAGAAGCACCGAGTCTTCGGAATTAGTTCCGCTTGACCCGGAGATCGAACAGACCCTTCTTCGTCGTCGGCATGCACTGACAGAAACTCACAACCAGTAACCACAACCCATGGCGAACAAGGAAGAGGGAGCACCAGCTGTAGATTCTGAGGCTGAGCATGAGTACCAGGATCAACAGCCTCCCGCTGCTGGTCTATAGGAGAAGGCTCCTGGAGAATTCATGGAAATCCTCCCAAGGTATTACCAATAGCTGCTGAATCAACTCTTCCCACAGCCATACTTCACCCCTCAGGAGCAATTCATGCAAGCTCCACCCCCTCAGTAGCAACCTCCGAGATGTACCCTTATGGAGTATGGTCTTCCTTCAATCCACGGAGCTGATACGGACATCGTTCGTCCCCCGATACAGGATCCACACTTCGAGATCAAGCCTTCAATCATGCATCTGATCCAGAACACAGTCCAATTTGGTGGCCTGGATAGCGAGGACCCGAATGCCCATCTCTCTAACTTTCTGGAGATCTGCAACACCTTTTGTTACACCGGCGTGTCCGAAGACACCATCCGTCTTCGCCTGTTTCCCTTTTCTCTACGGGATAAGGTGAAGGACTGGATCAAGGGGATACCACAACGATCAATCCTCACCTGGGAGGAGCTAGCCCAGGAATTTCTGCCCAAGTACTCTCCACCATCAAAGATAGTGACACTCCGGAATGAGATTCACAATTTCCAGCAGCATGACTCTGAGTCGTTGTATGAATACTGGGAATGCTTCAAAGAGATGTTACAAAAATGCTCCCACCATGGACTCCCACTCTGGATGCAAGTCTAGACCTTCTACGTAGGACTTACTACAAATACCAAGTCTGTGGTCGACGCTGCTGTTAGAGGTACGGTGATGCGAAAATCCCCTGAAGAACTATTCTAACTACTGGAAGACATGTCATCCAACAGCTTCGAGTGGCACTCCGAGCGGGGGACTCAAAAGCGAGGTATGCACAATATTGATGATACCACTATGTCAGCTACTCAGTTGGATGTTGTGTTCAATAAAATCGACGCATTGAATCTCAAAGGAGAATCTCAAGTTCGTGCGGCGAACCATCCAGCATACAGCGACTGTGGTGAAAACCACATCATGGGAGAAAACCCGGGTTCGACTGGAGGCCCTTCGATGAGTGAGGTGAGTTATGTTGCCCAAAATAGAGGGCCCAACTAGTACCAGCAGTACTAGAACCCGACATGGCGAGATCAACAGAACACAGGCTGGGGCCACCAACAGCAGAATCCTCCGCCCCATCGACCACCCAGTTACAACCAACCTCCATACCAAAACCAATACCAATGGCCGCAACAACCCCAATAGGGTCCTTACCAGTATCAAGGGTACCAAAACCCTCACCCGTAACAGCAAAGGCAACAACCACCTCCACTACTTTCCCAGCCATCTCAGCAAGAGAACTCATCAAGGTTAGAGGACCAGATGAATAAATTTATATCAACTGCTAAAACGAAATTCTAGAACCAGGAGGCTTCCATTCGAAGCCTCAAGAATTAAATTGTTCAGATAGCAAGCCAGCTATCAGGGAGGCAGCCCGGTACACTACCGGGAAACACAGAGAAGAACCCGAGGGAGGAGGCCCCTGCTATCATGCTCCGGAGCGACAAATAGATCCAACAAAACCAATTAGGATAGCCAGGTGCATCCACACCCACTGTTGATGAAAAAGGTACCAATACCGACCCCTCCTCATCCAAAATTCTACAGAAGGAGGTTTCGCAGAATAAAGGGAAGGAGGTTGTCAAACCTTTTGAACCTGCCTTACCGTTTCTGAAGAGATTGAAGTAGAGGAAGCTGGACCACTAGTACAGCAAATTCATGGACGTGTTCAGAAATCTCCACATCAACATACCATTTGCGGAGGCCCTGAAACAAATGCCTACATACGGCAAATTCATGAAAGAAATTCTCTCAAATAAAATGATGGTGGAAGATTTGGGTGTCATTGCACTAACAAAGGAGTGCTCCGCGGTGGTTCAACATTCCATTCCTCCCAAACTCCAAGATCTAGGTAGTTTCACCATTCCTTGTACTATTGGATCCTGTGATTTTGGGAAGGCCCTCTACGACTTAAGGGCCAGCATGAACCTCATGCCCCTCAGAGTTTTCAAGAAGTTGGGACTCAACGAGCTCAAGCCTACCCATGTAGCCCTTCAACTTTCTAATCGATCCATCAAACATCCGAAGAGACTACTGGAGGACGTACTGGTGAAAGTGGGATGATTGATCCTCCCAGTAGATTTCATCATCCTTGACATGGGGGATGATCCGGAGGAACCAATTATATTGGGAAGACCTTTCCTAGCCACTAGGAAGGCACTCATTGATGTGCACCAGGGAGAGCTGATTTTCCAGGTAGGAGACGAGAGAGTCTCCTACAATGTTCTCAAATCCATTAAGCAAACATCTTTGTCCGATCATGAGGATTGTATTGCAATAACTACCATGGACGATCTCCTGGTGGATGATCTGGTATGTTCCTATATTTCTGATAACTTCAACATTCCAGAAATTCTTACTGAAGAAGAGCCAGAGAACTTGCAACTCCTAGATGGCCAGGGAGGCCACTATTGGGACCATTATCCACCGTAAATATCAGGTAAGCAAGGTAAGAAGGTCAAGCCAATGACTTAAAACAAAGGCACTTACTAGGAGGCAACCCATAGGTTACACACCGTGTCCCACTTATATACACGGTGTGTACATTTCTTTTTAATTTATAATCTTAATAGTATAAATCTAAAATAAAACATAAATAACTAGGGATGATGTCGGTGCTGATAGTAAAGTCACTGGATGTTTATTCGAACTGTCCCCAGTTCGAATCCTCCTGACCTACCTTCGACATGGGGTTCCTCCTTTTATTTACACGACATGTGTGGAATTTTTCATATATATATATAAATGTATTTAAATATATTAAAACCCATGATGGGGATGGACTGGTTGGCTAGAATCATACCCCGATTCCAAAAAAAGCTCGGGTTCAAATCCAGACAATCGTCCCATTTCCATCATTTGTTCCTTTAATAAAACCACATGACATGCATTTCGATATATGCCGTGTGCACCATAATTTTTCAATATAAAGTAAAAACGTTTTTAAAATAAGAAATATCATGCGGGTGAAGTTGGCGGATTGGAAAAGTCTCGATACCGGGTTCAAAATGCCCAATTTCGAATCAC
This sequence comes from Viscum album, assembly GCA_963277665.1. Classification (NCBI taxonomy): domain Eukaryota; kingdom Viridiplantae; phylum Streptophyta; class Magnoliopsida; order Santalales; family Viscaceae; genus Viscum; species Viscum album. Next base: position 1,414,963,859 of record OY728141.1, on the reverse strand, counting down.
ACTAATCTCACTACTTCATCCCCATCCTTCCCTAAATAAAAATCACACGACGTGCTCTTATTTATTTCTGTGTGTATAGGTCGTATAGAATAAATAAATATATATATAATAAATATTAATAGCAGAACAACCTTTGATCTAGTGGTTGAGGGCTTCCATTCGAAACGGCCGATCGCCTGTTCGAATCCCGCCCCAAGCACTGGACCAAAGGTTGTACTACTATTTTTCTAATTTTAAATTACACGGTGTGTATTTCCCGATATACATCGTGTATACTTTTATTTGTAATAAAATATATATATATATATAGATATATCTATTTTATTTTTAATTATTATTAATAATTATTATATAGTTTACTATAATAATTATATTTATATGGCCTTAAAAAAAATGGGATACATGGTGTGTAGTCCAAACATACATGCCGTGTACCTCGCCTATATAGGCCGTGGGCCACTCAGCTTGAGCCCGTGTCGCGCGGCCTCCCCATTCCTCCCCTCTTCCTGTTTTCTTCTCCCGAACGCCACCTGAACCCCCTTTGCTAGATTTGTCGATTTGGGACGTTTCAAGCTCTGATTTCTCTTACATTGTGATCCTCGGTCAAGGTACGCCATTATACACCCACTATTTTAAGTTTTTAGATTCATTTAGGGTGTTTTTCGGATCGGCCGACCATTCGGCTTCCGCCCATACACGGCCACGAAATGAAGAACACATGTCGTGTAGTTCTGTACACGGCCACACACCAAATAATTTGACATTTGAATATACACAGTGTGTATGTTTGGTAAACACCGTGTCGTTTTTCTCGTCGTGCCCGAGTACTCCTTTGCATATGGCCTCACACACCATTTTCACATACACGGCGTGTGTGTTTGGTACACGCCGTGTATACCATTTCCTTTGGCCCCTCCATGTGTGGCACATAACACGGCATCTCACCCCATGTTCTCAAACATGGCATGTATTTTCGGTACACACCGTGTACTTTTACATGGTATATTTTTCACCCTCGGTATGTCTATCCAGAGAACACAGGATACTATACATTTGTGACTACATGCTGTGTACTCTGGAGTACACGCCGTGTACTTTTATTTTCATATTTTCTCACATTTTCTTTGTTTCTTTGTTTTATTTCCTTTTATTTTTCTTTTTCTTGGTTTTTCTTTATTTTTATGGTTATGGCAGATCACGATCCTTCTTGAGAGAAGCGGCCTTATTCCACTGAGGGTGAGGGGTCCATTTTTCAGCGGGTTCGACTCTGTCCACCGACACAACTAGACCCAAATGCTCCAGTCTTCGAGCACCCTCCACTAACCATTCTGCCGCTACTCCCTTTTTCCACAGAGGTCGGGCCTACTTCTACTACACCAGCTGCCACTCTACCTGCGCCATCTACTTCAGCAGCTATTTCTTCATCAAGCACTCCATCCATCAAGACTCATTCTCCTTCAGTAGATCCGTCCACTGAGCTAGCCCCTACTGCTGCACCAGCACCTGGGCCAGGACCTGCCGGTGCTCCCTATCTCTGCACGGTATTCTCGGTCACCGATCTTGCATATGACAGGGTCCGACGCTTCTCTCGTCGGCCGATACCATTGAGTGGAATCTACCTTGACAGTTCCATTCTGTAGCAGCTCGGTATTTGGGAGGAGTTGGAGGCGCTTCTCGGACACACCTCACTCCTCAATATTTTCCAGGTTAGCACTCCGGTTTTCCGTGATTTATTTTTGGAGTTTGCGGCCTCGTTTGAGTTTGATAAAGTGGAGTACTGGGAGACACCTGGCGATGCGGTACCCATCGTTCGATTTCGGCTTGGCAGCCGTCGTTTCTCTCTTACCATGACAGAGCTTGGCCGAGGGTGTGGCTTCTACCCTCATCCTATCACCCCACTCCCCATTTCTACCTTGACCTAGCCCGAGCGCTCTAACCTCATTTCCATGTGGTGGGAGATAGCTGTGCCTGACCACCGGTACTCCCCCACTTCTTAGAAGAGCACTCTTATTGCCGACCATGTCCTTCGCTTCGCCCACCGGTGCTTCAGCGCCATCCTTTTCCCCCGCCATGAGGATATGGGGGTTGTGGCCAGCTGTGACATGGATCTTCTTACTTGTGTCATCCAGCACAACTACCCAGACCTCCCCTATCTTGTCACCTCCTATTTCCACTCCATGTTTACCGGCCATCAGGGAACCTGAACGACGAGTTTTACACCACAAGTCTTGCCCACCACCTAGGAGTATTTGAGCCCTCTTTACCTCATGACCTATTAGGTTCCCCCAGCAGATGGACTTCCTCATGCTCATTCAATGGGATTGGTCCATAAGTAGGGGGGTGACTATATCCTTGCCCAGGCTCAAGCCCAGCCACCTGCTGATCCACCTTCCCCAGCTAATGCACCTGCCCCTCCTTCCCCACCCACTCCAGATTCTCCACCTCACCCACCTCCTACCGACCCTTCTCCTTCTGGACTTCCTTCTTTTATCCCATCACCCATACCACCTACCCCCACACCCTCGGTTGATCCGGCCCTTTACCACCGCCTAGTCACGATGGAGCAGGTCTTGGGTCGCTTGGACAGCTGACAGGTTCAGATGGAGCAGCAGTTCATTCGTGTCATTGGCCGCCAGGACACCATTGCGCGCCATTTGATTCGTCTGGACGGCCTCCAGGACCGCATGAAGCAGCTGTTGGCGCATATTGTTAAGAATCTTAGTGTTCCACTACCTCCGCCACCAGCCTCTGCCTTTGTTCCTGGACCTTCTACTGCTGCTCCACCACCCTTCCCTAGACAGGCCACAGATTTTGTTCAACTGTCTATGGTGGGACCTTCTGCTACTCCTCCTGCTACCTCCACTGTTGCTGGTCTGGAGCATGTTTCTAAGCTTCCTTCGCTGGGTCTAGCACCTGCGGCTGCTCCTTCTATGGCTACCCTTCCCGATGCAGCATTAGCACCTCCCACTTCCACGGCTCCTGCGCCATCTCTACCGGCTGGTTTTGTACAGGATGATTCTTCCCCTGAGGTGACATCATGATTGTGACATTTTTCTTTCTCTTATATATCTCTTTGGTCATTTTATGTTCTATGATGTTTTGCTTGTTTTTATTTTTCTTTTTCCTCGACAGTCACAGGTATAATGGAGTGCCTTGGGCATCACTTTTCACAAGGGAAGTATTTTTACATTTCTCTTTTCTTTCTTTTTGGATTTACTTCTTCCACTACTTTCCCTCACTTTATTCCCGTCCTATCTCACCATTTCCCACCCTTTACCATGGTATTGTACTTGGTGGACCATGTGAAGTATTAAGTGTGGGGGATTATCTCTCTCTTTCACCTCAGTCTTTTCCCTTAAACTAATCTAGGAGACATCATTATTAGACTCTATATTTTACAATGTAATGAAATTTTGGTTAATCATTCTTATAAATGCTAGAGTTATTAGTAGGAAAGTTTCAAAAGGTTGCATTGTTTTTAGTTTTTAAGTATTTTAAAATGATTGTTGATATAGTTTCAATTGCAACTTTTCATCCTTGATTAAATTACATTGATTAGGCTACTCATTTATATGCATGTTATGACCTGATTGTACCTTTATTATTTTTTCACTCCTGAGAGGTACTCTAAACCCTTTTTCGTATTTCTTTTCTAATACCCTCTTTCTTGAGAGATTCTTAGGATATGCATCACTACCAGAATTTTCAGGTGTTCTTTTCAAAACATGAAGAAATTTTTTAATTACATTAAAATGATTGAGGCATTAGATTGTTTCAACCCCTTTATCTTGAGACCTACCCTACATTTAATCTTCTTTAAGCCCATAGAATCCATGAACATCCTTTATAGGAAGCCACATTATAAATCCTATTTCCCTTCCTACCCTATTTATTTTTAAACTTTGCATGATTATTCATTTGAGCTTTAAATATGGAGTTGGAAATACATGGCACATTTTTGTACTCATTCATGAAATGAAGTGTGGGGGAGTGCCTCTTGATTATTTGGAGCAGTAAGGGTTACAAACAACTACTCATTGTACTCATAAGTGTTTCCCTTGTAAAAAAACAAAAAAAACAAACGAAAGGGGGACCTTATGCTTATTTCCTCATGAACCCTACTTGACTAAGGAAGATGGTGACGATTACAAAAGCATTTTGACTGAGCTTGTGAAGGAATCATTTTTAGTGAGCTTTACTTTGAATATCATGAAATGTTGTTTCAAGAAATTAGATTTCCTTTTTCAAGACTCAGAATTTATTTTTCATCTGAACCTACCAACACTTAGCCACAGAGACATCTGAACCTTATTGATAAAGCCCTCATGATTTTTGTAATTCAATTTTTCTGAAGTAGAGAACAAGATATCTTGAAAACCTATGGATAGAGTGTATATACCTTAGATTGAGCATAACATTGAATAAAAATATCTTGAGTGTGGAGTGTGATTTTGACTGGTTAGGTAAATCATCAAGTGGCATGCTTATTTTTGAAAGGTTGAAAAATATGTTGAAAGAGGATAAGAGTAGTTAATTGAAGTATATATGAGGCATGATTTTAATATCTTATGAATTGAGTTTTTTTGTGCCTTTTAGAATATTCCTTAGAACTTTATCATTTATACTTTCAATTAATTGAATGCCTTCCGTTTAAAAGTATAGGCTCTCTTAATTAGATGTTGAGATTTTTATTGAGGGCAAGAAAATGACTAAGTGTGGGGGAATTTGATGCACCCAATTTGTGTATACATTTCCATATATATTATTGAAAAAAAAAACATGTTTTCACCAAATATCTATTGTTTCAAGAACATATTCTTTGATTTGGGTGATTATGTTTACTTTTAGGAACTTTTTGGCTAAAATACACAAATCAAGGAAAGTCTATTGAAATTTGAAAACTACACGGCGTGTAATTTATATACACGTCGTGTACATCCAGATAGGGACACGGATCGAAGGAGGGATTACACACCCATGTCGTTAGGAAAAATATACACGCCATATTATGTGGCGCAACACACCGTGTACGACTTTCTAGAAGCGGTGGTTGGTGAGAAAAGTCTACACACCCATGTGGCCATTGAAGAAAACACGGCATGTTCCATTTCTACACGTCGTGTCTACTATTATAGAAGGGGATTGGTGAACAAATTTTGATACTAAACGTTGTGTATGGCGGCTCTACACGTCGTGTACACTCAACCATCAGGCGGTGCCATGCCAAAGTCAAAGACGGCGTGTTAGGCCGCCTACCAGCGGAGAAAAATGGTGCCCAAAGCACGTTGACAGAAGTACACGGCATGTACTTTCTATACACGCCGTGTACTTTATTTTTCTATAAAAAGAGGCCTTGGGCTTCGGATTTTGGAGTTCAAAACCATTTGAGGAGAGGATACATTCTGCTGCCATTTCCAAGCCACCAAGGTTCCATCATTCCATCATTTCGCCTTCCGAAACCTTACCTTAATGCCTACACGTTGAATTCGTCAGGTATCACATGTGTCATTTCTCTCCTACTTTCTATGTGTAACTAAACCCCTCGTGTTGGGGATATGGAACAAAGGATTGTAATTTGTGTTTTTTTTATATAGTTGTATTTGATCATTTTAATTCTTCTTACTCTTCTTAATTCACTTTCAAATATAACTGATAATTCTGAGCTGGACCAAGGGAATAATTATCAGCGATACAAAAGAGAAGTAACGGTGAAAACATCCATAATCATTGGAAAGATTTCACCGATTCAAATAATGGACTGAACTTAATAAAGAATTAAGAACACTGACTACCGAACCAAGGAGTCAACTTCTCCAATTCCAAACAAGAGGAACCAGACCAAGGAAATATTGTGATAAAAAGAAATCCAGAATGTTGAATTATCATGAACAACACAACCATTTAAGCAATCCTCATAAGAACTCCTTAATCACCACAACCCTGACACGTCTTTTCTTCCCATTTTAAACTCTTTAAATTCACTCGTTGTTTTCTTTAAAACTGTTAAATCATTTCTTCAAAGTAAAACAATATAGTTTTAATCCAAAACCAAAACCAAGCCAATCAACTCTAAATTCTTCATACTTCACCTAATTAAGTATTAACTCAATTGAATTCATGCATGTCATAGTTCCCTGTGGATCGACCCCGAACTAATGATATACTAAAGTTTTAAGAACGGGTAATTAATTTGGGACGCATATAACTTCAGCCATAACAACAAGCGACACCAATATCCATTTTATACTTGCCTTAAAAATTATTGAGATAAAAAAAAAGTCATCACGTGTGTGTGTGGACTATCACCTCTATGAATGAAATATTTTATTTTCTATGACCAAATAACATGGATGAATTTAAAAAATTATTTCATATATAAAAATGATATCTTTTAAAACATTAATATTTTTATAGAATAATATTGGGAAATTTTATATGTGTTTTTAAAAAGAAACAATCATAACAACTTTAACCACCTTAAATGGACTTATCAGTCTTCCTTTCTTAATTTGGATCTATTTTTTATAACCTTTAAAACTATATAAGTATTTTACAATGTAATAATAAAGGAAATAAACCTCCAAAATTATGTATATCATAAATTTATTTTACAAAACCTTTGACCGTAGTTAATAAATTAAAAGTGTTATGGAGAAATAAACTGAACAACCCCAAGTAACTGACGCAAGCAGAAACTATATTAAAAATAAATAAAAATATATAATAAATGGTATTTAGATAATGAAATATATATTAATATGTTTCATGGGTGTATATTAAATTAAAATAAATTTATTATTCAAGATGTTAAGTGCAAGGGTAGACAAATTTTAGACATGAGGTAATGGATACTTCGAACCACACTTTTTACCTTTTGGTTTCAAGTTATCTTTCATTTTCTCCCTTTTCCTTTATATTCTTCTCAAGTATATTATACATATTGTTGGACCATAGGATATTGTTGGCCACCCTCTTTTATTTTAATAATCACAAATCATTTCAAATATTATTAATCATGTCAAATATTATTAACCATGTCTAATCATTTAAATCGTGTATATTTAAGTCTCAATATGTGTAATTATGATTATCTATGATCACATATAATTTTAACACATCTGATAATATTTATGTTGTATGATAGTCCAAACAGAAATATTTCCTAAGTATGAGAAGCTGACACCAACAAACAATCAAGTCACTGATGCCGACAGCACAAAGGACTCACTGATACTGACAGACAGAATGTCTCACCGACAGTTCAATTGTCTCACTGATGGAAGGACTGACCTACTGATGCAAGGAACTACTGACACAAGGACCGACCAACACAAGGACCTACCAATGTAAAGACCTACTGACGCATGGTTCTACCAATGCAAGTACTCAATAACACACAAACTGACCAACCAAAGGAGACCCCGATAAAATGAGACACCAATACCTATAGAAGGACTCACCAATGGAATGATTCACTAATGCATTACTCTCCAACAAATGAGTCTCCAATAGACTGTTTAATTTTCCTTTTATTTAATACTATTTCAAACGATCATATTTTGATTGTTTTAATATGACTGATTAATTTAATACTTTTTATAGATATCTTTAATGAAGATGTCAGAAATATTAGGTACATCACCTACCTCAAAAATGCACATTGATGGGATGTAAAAATATAAAAGAAAATGACTCGATATGAAAGATATATACAAAGTTGAGCATGAAACTGATATACAAAGATATACGTAGACAGAGTAGCATAACCACACAAGTAACATACAGAAATGAAGAACACACGAGGAACTATTAATTCCTTCTTAATGTGAACTAAAGACTTATTTTCCATAAAAGTTCCAACATCTCTGTAGCATTCAACTACACTGAAGGATAAGAAAATCTCATCTTCCAGAAAGATGGAACAGAATGCTCCATGACACTCTGTTTCAGTGTCTGCTTCAAGAAGAGGACTCCAACTTCAACTCTGATACATCAAAGAGTCCAGAACTAAAATTCATAACACATAGAGCCTTATAAACCATATATAATACTTATTGCTTTGTTGTGTGTATTTTTATTACATTTTCAAGTAATGTGTGCATATTTCTATAAAACACACACTATCTCCTGCACTGAACTGGATTATACTATATATCCTCACAAAACTATCTTATTACACTTGTTTATCCCACGTAGAACTATGGTAGAGGTCCTGTGTAACCTGATTTTATTTTTTTTTCCACGTAGAACTGTGGTAGAGGTCAGGTGACATGGATAGTTGTAAACTATTTCGTAAACCCCAATCCATGGTGTGGATCAAAAAAAACCTTTATCTATATAGTCTACTTTGTGGAAGTTGGTCACCAAGTGGATAGGAATAAGTCTCATCTTAAGACTGAACCTCTTGTTTTATATCTGCTGTGTTTTCAAATTTAGTTTTTGTTTTTACCTATATTTCAAAAAACTAAATTTCACTTTGATATTTAGTCTTGGACAGTGTTTATAATTGTTTTGGATTATTAGATTATTTTCAAAAGTTGTATCCATATCTCATATTGTTACAACTATGAAATAATCAATATTCTGAGAAATTAGAAGAATAGTCAGACTATTATAAATTTAGTACTTTGATTAACAGTCCTGTTAAATTTTAAATTAGGGTAATCATTTAAGTAAACTTTTTAAAAAAAAAATTTATAGAAACTCAATTAACCCCCCCCCCCCCTCTTGGGTGTCCTACTCCAACCAAAATTTGGCATTCGAGGAAAGTTATTTAAAATCTTTTTCAAATATTTTCAACTATGATTTAGTTCTGTTTTGCAGATCTCAAAATTTATATTACCTCTAAATTTTTAGCTCTTTAAAAATATTCTCTTTAGTATGGATAATATATTGGAATGTGTTTCTACAAACAGACCTCCCTACTTTAATGGAACAAACTATTCCCAGTGGAAGATTAAGATAAAAATTCATTTAGAAAGTATGGTATTTGATATTTGGACATTTATAGAAGATAAATACAATATATCAAAGAGTTCTAGGAATACCTGCAGTGATGCCACAAAGACTTCTTATAATAACAATTGCAAAGCTATGAATGCTCTGTTTTGTGCACTAGGAGATGAATAGTTTAATATATTATATATACTTAAACATATGTATATGAAATTTGGGAAACTTTAGATATTTCACACGAAGGAACTTCTAGTGTTAAATAAATGAGACTTGACACTTATATTATTAAGTATGATAATTTTAAGATAAATCTTAATGGTCATATTTCTAACATGTATCTCAGGTTTTATGAAATTTTGAACACCATGATTTTTCTGGAAAGAATTGTTACATCCAAGGAGAAAATCACAAGAATACTTAGATTCTTAATAGATAGATGGAGAGGTAATTCTATATCAATAATAGAATCTGGTGACCTCAAAACTTTTCTAGTAAATTAGCTGATAGAAATGTTGATGATGCATGAGGAAGAAATAAATGTAAACAAATAAGAGGATGATGAACCCAAAAAAAAATTCTTTTAGATCTACTACATCCAAACATAAGAAAAAATCTCAAGATGAAACAAAAATTTCAAGTGATGAAAAATCATCAATAGAGTGATGAGAAGATGTCTCAGATAGCCAGAACGGTTTAAGAAATTCTACAGGAAGAATAAAGTTTTTAGAAAGACTAGTTACAATGTTAAATATGAAAATAATGGAACCTGAAAAAAAGCATTGGAAAAGATATGATACCTCAAATGAGATAATATTATATGATTGAAAATGAAAGGGACATGTGAAGGATGATTATCCCAAACTAAAGAATAAGAATAAGTATGATGATAAGAACAAAAAGTGAAAAAAGGCCATGAAGGAAACATGGAGTGATTTTGAGGAAAGATCAAGTGACTCATAATCCTCTCATGATGAAAAGGCTAATAAGGTAAATACGAGTTTTATGTAAAACACATCTAAGATAACATTAAACTCTCCTGAACATAATTCTTACTATTCTAAAGATGAAAGTGATTCTAAAAATATGAAAAATGAGGAAATTTTTGAATATTGAAAAGTTCTATAGGAAACTTGTAATGAAATAAAAGATAAATAAAAATATTTAAAGAAACAGTATGCTTTGACTACCACTGTTAAATCTGAACTTATTGTAGAAAAAAAACTTCTCAACTGATTAAGGAAAATAATGAGCTTAAGTTATCAAATGAGAAATTGAATAAAGACCTAGAAAGATTTACCAATGTAAAATAAATCTTAGTTAAAATGATTATTAAAAAAGTAGGTCCTAAATATACTACTAATATCGGATACCAACTAGGAAAGAGGAATATTGCTAAAAATAATTTTGTATCAAAATCTAGAAAATCTAGTTTTATGATCAGTTCTGAAAAAATTTATACAAGTTCCAACCATGATACATCTTCTACTGTTTCAAGTTTTTCTGGACCAAAAAAAGTCTATTTTTCAAATACTTTAAATACTACTTATAGGAAACCCATGATGCAAATGTGGGTTCCCAAATCTCTTATTACTAATGTTACTTGACCCAAACAAATCTGGGTACCAAAATATTTTATTGTCTAATCTATGTTTGTAGGAAAGCTATTGGAAGAGATCATGTAGATGCTTATGGTACTTGAATAGTAGATGTTCAAGAAACATGATAGGATATTATTCATGCTTCGATAACTTTATAAAGATTGATGGTGTGAATATCACCTTTAGTGATAATGCTACGAGAAAAATAATTGGCGTTGTCCAGATTGGTAACTCTAACTCGGTTTTAATTTCTAAATTACTTTTTATTGATGGATTAAAATACATCCTACATAGTATCTCTCAGTTATGTGATGATGGTTTCCATGTTAAATTTTAAAATGATTCATGAAATGTTTTTAATTCTAAAAATGATTTAGTATTTTCTGCTTTAAGAAATAAAAAAGTTTATACTGTTGATTTAGATTATTTAATTTATCAAAAAGTTTATTGTTTGGACACTTTTCATAAAGAGTCTTGGATTTGTAATAGGAGATTAGGGTACTTAAATATACAATCACTTAGAAATATTACTAGAAAAGTCTTAGTCAAGGATATACCTAAACTTGAGTTTCCAAATGAAAAAGTTTGTAATCCTTGTCAAAAGGGTAAATAGCACAAAATATCTTTCAAACAAAAGAAAGAAGTTTCAACTTCTCAACCTCTTGAGTTGGTTCACATGGACATGTTTGGACCATCTAGAGTTTCAAGTCTAAGTGGGAATCACTATTTATATGTTCTTGTATATTACTATTGTATATATACTTGAACCTTATTCTTGGCTCACAAAAGTGAATCTTTCTCTCATTTCACCAAGTATTCTAGGAATGTATAAAGTATTAGTGGTCCAAAAATTAAAACCTTAATAAGTTACCATGGACATGAGTTTGAGAACCAAAAGTTTTAATCCTTTTTCTCACAAAATGGCTATATTCATAACTTCTCTGACCCTAGGACACCCTAGAAAAATGGAGTTGTAGAAAGAATAAATAGAAACCTACAAGAAATTTCTAGAACCATGCTTAGTGAGTATGACCTACCTATATAATTTTGGGTAAAATCTTTCAATACAGCATTCTATATAATCAATATAGTCTGTATTATACCTATTCTTAAGATAACACCTTATGATTTGTGGAATAATAAAAAACCCAAGGTTAATTACTTCAGAGTTTTTGGTTGCAAAGTCTATGTTCTTAACAATAAATATAATATTGAAAAATCTTCCTCCAAGAGTGATAAAGAAATTTTCATAGGTTATTAAATTTCTAGTAAACCCTATAGAGTCTTAAATAAGAGAACCAAATGTGTGGAAGAATCTGTACGTGTCAAGTTTGATGAGACTGATCCACGTGAGTCAAAGACATCTCTAAAAAATCTTGAGGATGATATGTCAAATCAAGAAATCAATACTAAATATTCTGACCATCCTATTAAGGAATCTGTTAAAACTTCTTGTTTTGGAAATTCTCTAGTCTCTAATCATGATGAACCTAAACCAATATAAGAACCTGAAGTGACTAGTCCTTTTTTTAGACTTTTTAAAACTCTCAATAACCATTCTTTAGATACTATAGTTGTAGATTTAGACAAAGGAACTTAGACTAGATATTCTCTCAAAAATTATGATGAACATCAAGATTTCTTATCACATCTTGAACCTAAGAACATAAATGATGCTATAAATGATGAATTTTGGGTGATTTCTATATAAGAAGAGTTAAATCAGTTTGAAAGAAACAATATCTGAAAACTTGTAGACAAACCCAAGGACACCTTGACTAAAGGCACTAAATGGGTGTTTTGGAATAAATTAAATGACTCTGGTAATATAGTTAGAAACAAAGCTAGATTGGTTGCATAATGTTATAGTCAAGAAGAAGGAATTGACTATGAAGAAACTTTTTCACCAATTTCTAAACTTGAGGCCATTAAAATCCTGCTTTAATATATAGCACATCTAGATTTCAAACATTATCAAATGGATGTCAAAAGTGAATTCTTAAATGGTTATATAATTGAGGATGTTTTTGTTGAAAAACCCCCTAGTTTTAAAAATCCCCACTTTCTAAATCATTTTTTTAAATTAACTAAAGCTTTGTATTGTTTAAATAAATATCTAAGAGATTCGTATGATAGGATCAACACTTTTCTTATTTCTAAAGGTTTTAAAAAAGGTATTTTTGATCCTACCATTTATATAAAACGAATTTCCAAAGATTTTTTAGTAGTACAAATCTATGTAGATGATATTATTTTTTGATCCTCTAAAATTAATTTATGTGTTGATTTTTCAAAGATTATGCAAAGAGAATTTGAGATGAGTTTGATGGGGGGACTAAAATTATTTCTTGGATTTAAAATATTTCAAAATAAATACGGCATTATTATGAATCAAAGTAAATATACTAAGGATATTTTAAAATGATTTGGATTTGAAAGAACTAAGAGTAGTGACACTCCAATGAGAACCACTTGTAAGTTAGACCTTGATGAAGATTATAAATTTGTTGATCAAACCACTTATAAGGGAATGATTGGGAGTTTACTCTACTTAACTGCTAGTATACCAGATATTATGTTTAGTGTGTGTGTGTGTGCATGTTTTCAATCAAAACCAAAATAATCTCATTTAAATTATATCAAAAGGATATTTAAATACCTAAAATATGCAATCAATTTAGGACTATTCTATCCTAGAGGACAACCTTTTGATTTGGTGAGTTATTCAGATGCTAACTTCGGTGGTTGTAAGTTAGATAGAAAGTGCACCTCTAACACATGTCACTTTTTGGTAAAGTCTCTAGTTTCATGGTATTGTAAGAAACAAAATTTGTTTACATTATCTACTGCCAAATATGAATTCACAGCTTCTGGTAGTTGTTGTTCACAAATTTTGAGGATGAAACACACATCACTAGACTATGGATATCAATTCATAAATGTCCCTATAAATTGTGATAAAAAAGTGCTAATAATATTTATAATAATCCTATTTCACATTCTAGGATAAAATAAATTGATGTAAGAAATCACTTTTCGAGAGACCATTATCAAAAAGGTGATATAACTTAAGAGTTCATTGGCACTTAACATCAGTTTGCTAACATTTTTACTAATCCATTGAACACTGAAAGAATGAACTACATCAGACATGAGTTAGGAATAATCAATCTATAGGACCTTATGTTGTTATTCCATTGATAATTTTTTTAAATGAAGTTTTTATGTCGACAATTATAGTATAAAGCTGACAATGTCATCTCGACACTAACTCCATGTCATGCCGACACAGTTATCATGCCAGAACTGATGCCTTATTATGCTGACACTGTAAGTGTTATGAAAAATCTGTCATGTTGACACTGATGATTCATTGTTTTTATCCATTTTATATTTTTTACCAAAAAAAACATTGTTTTATTGATTTTATTGAACCCAGTTCACGATTTCACATTTTTACATGATTTAAGCCCTAAATGATATAAATTTGAGTTGATCCACTCTAATCCATTACCCTTACACTCACTCATCCATTGCTCTCTCTCTACCCTCAACCTTTCACCTTATGAACTTCAAACCAAACTATTGGAATGGAATGTCTGATGCGAGATCTTGAAGGTGGAAAGTCTCATTAAACTATGAAAAAGAAAGGGGAATCAATAAATTCTTATGGACCTATGAATCCTGCTCTGGAAAATAGTGTAGTGACTCCAGAAAAGGAGGTTCTTGTAGAATGGTTGTTGGAAATAAAGTCTCTACTGCTCAGGGTGTTATAGGATTAGGGATTTCTTGAGTGGTTTTCAGATAATGAAAGTCCTTTATACCCAAATTTAGTTCACGAGTTTTACATGAATGTGGAGTTTCTGCTAGAAGGAAGTGAGGTTTCTTGGATTAAGTCCATAGTGAAAGGCAAGATAATTTCTTTTTCATCAAGTCAGTGGGATGAGTGTCTTAAATTCCCTCATAAGGGTGTGTTTGATGACTATCAAGGTATTTCTCTACCAAAGATTAATATTTTCTTCTATGATATGGATCTAAAAGAGATTACTGAAAATGATGAGCACATGATACCCATTTCTACAGAATTAATTGGGGAATGTAGAATTTTTTTCAAGTTCCTACAGCATCAGATCTATCTAAAGAAACGTTAATTTGCATCTCTAAAGTATCAAGATGTATATTTTATTTATCTTCTTAGAAAATTTATTAAGTTAAATATGCGTAGATACCTTTTTTGTAGATAAATTAAATGATCAAACCTTCTTGCAAAACCAATTCCCTATTTTATCCAAGGTTAATTTTAGCCATGTTGAAAGAGAAAAGTTTTGTTAGTGAAGAAGATGAAATTATTTCTGAGTATAGTGGGATATGCCTAAGAAAAGAATTCTATAAAAGGATAAAAATAAATTGCAACCTATGGAAGAAAGAATGGTTTGGGGATGAAGATAAGATTTATGATAAGTTCAATACAGTGGACCATCCAAATAGGCCAAGAGATATGGTTGAAACTGGTCTAGGACAAGATGAGGAAGTTTTTTACTCTTCAGATGGGAAACAAGAGCTAGCCACACCAGTTAGAGATCAAGGTTCTCCTATTGATGGTAGGAGTGATCCTAACACCACAGAATCTCACAAAGGTTTTTCTTTTGGACCTCCAAGTCCACCACTTTCTTTACCCTCAGATGAACCCACTCTTGGCACCAATTGAGATGAGTAGATAGAAGCCTTAGGCAGTGTAGAATATGTTAGTAAGTTTGGTGGCTCTAAAGATGAATCAGAAGTAGAAGAATAAGATGAGATAGAAGAATAAGAAGCTAGTAGTGATGAATGAAGAAGTTGTAGTAAAGAGGAATAAGGTGAAGAAAATTATAATAGAAATGGAAGTGAAGAGTATGTCTTTGGACATGATGATGATCATGATGAATGAAGTGGTGAAGGTAGTAAAAGTTATGGTGACCATCATGAGGATGGTCAAGGTGGATATGTATAGATGGTTGATGCTTTGGTTCAGAAAGTTATTGTAGAACCTTCTATAATTACTGTTGAAGAAAGAAGAGTAGTTGAAACTCAAAGATAAGTGGAAGCTCAAATGATCCGTGCTCCTCATTTAGTGTATGAAAGAAAGAGACCTTGTGTTTAGGGTGAGAAACTAGTGAGGAGAGTATAGATTGAGGGGGAGATTCAAGATAGGAGAGATCAAGCTTGGGGGGCTCAAGATGGAAGAGTGAGACTTGGCACTCTCATCCCTTTGGATGATGATCTTAGGTCTAAATGGCAAAGAAATATAGGATATCTAGCACTTGATTTGGACTATAAAGACTTAGATGATGAGGTATTTGTATCTGTTTCCAAATAATCAGTGGATGAGACCCTTCCAGGTGACTCTAACACTAAATCATACTTTTAAAGGTTTAAGGAGGAAATTTTATAAATTGTGAGTGTATCGGTTAAATCTCAAATGGTTCATGAGATTAAACAATCTGGAATTGAAAACACTTAGCTGAGTAATGAATTACACTCTCTAAAATATTTAATATAAGAGATGAAGAAGTTTGTGCAAGCTGCTTCTACTCCAATTTAGGCATTTAGTGTGCATGAGTCTGATGCAGTTAGAGTTTTAGATATGGTTACAGCTGAAATTCAACCAAACATAATCATAGTGGCTAAAACAATTGTTGCAACACGACCAAGCTGAGAAAATAAATGAGTGGGATTTTCTCTACAATAAATCATTTGACCTCTGAGTATAAAGGTTGTCTGGAGATTGTTCTTAAAGATTTAAAGACTCATACCTCAGCTCCTATTGATCCTTCAACCTCTAGTTAGACCTCTTAGGCCTTGGATGTTGAGGAAGTTAGAAATGTTGTTAAGTAAGAGCTTCAAGCTCTGTTTGGTGCTTCTGGATTGTATAGTATTGTACATATTGAGAAGAATAGTGACCAAGTTCATGATATGGTCAGGATCTATTCCAAGAGTTCTGATACTTCTAATGCTCAGATTATAGATAATGTGGATTAGTATTTCAATAATATTATTTACAAGCATCGGTTGCAAGCCTCTTTAAATATTTGACAGAAAATTTAACATTGCCTCCAGTGACCCAAGTCTTCAAAGATCAAGTATAGAAATTGAAATACTTAAAACCTATTCTTGATAAATTCATAGAAAATAAAGATGATTTTGAGAAATCTATAAAGTATGGTGCTAAAATCAATGTGGATTTCATCAAGATATTGAATCCATACATTCATGTATAGAGTGAATCAATTGTGGTGCCTACCGTTGCACCTATTGGACCTACTAGATCAATGCCTCCACTTCAGATGACAATTACTCAGGATTTTAGTCAGATTCAACCAGTGATCCAAGAGAAGACTCAACATTCATTGTTGTCATACTACAAGCCTAGACTTTCCCCTACTATTCTAGAAGGAGTGATCTTACCTCCTCTGAAGATTTCTTCAGACCCTACTACCTCTCATCCTCCACCTTCTACTGGACCTTCGATTGATCCTTATGAGAAAGGTAAGGAACCTCTTGATCCTAAGTAGTAGTGTGGATAACTCACTAAAGGGATGAATGGTTGTATTTTTTTTATCTTTCACTGACTCTTGTAATACCTTTTACTTCACAGTTTAATGGAATTATGTGATCTTTCCTTTCATCTGATTGTATTTTATCTATTATTCTTTGATAAATCTTATTCTTTTGATACATATTTCCTTCTTGATTATTCCATTGATTCCATTTCATTATTGGTTTTATCCTTTGATACTATTGAAATTTTTGATAATCCCAAAAGGGGGATAAAAGTTTGGAATTATCCTTATTTATTTTACCTTTGATACTACTCTTATGTATTTTATTTTCCTTACCTCTAATTACATAAGGTAATTACAATCATTATAATTTGATACCATTATTTTTGTTTCCTTTGATACCTTTACTATTTATTTTACCTCTGAACCTTATCTATATATTGAGAAAATTAATCAGTAATGGGAGATGATAAGTATAATGATTATATTACACATCAAATGATTGTTATTTATAATGACATGAGTTGTGATCATCAAAAAGGGGGAGATTGTTGTCCCATAGAAGATTATTGGCCACCCTCTCAGGTTTTAATAATCAAAAATCATGTCAAATCTTATTATTCAGGTCAAATATTATTAATCATTTATAATAATTTAAATCATGTATATTTAAGTCTTAGTATGTGTAATTATGATTATCTATGATCACATATAAGTTTTAACACACTCGGATAATATTTATGTTGTAAGACAGTCCAAACCGAAATATTTCCTAAGTATGTGAAGCTGGCACCGACAGACAATCGAGTCACTAATGTTGAAAGAACAAAGGAATCTCCTATACCAATAGAGATAATATCTCCTTGATAGTTCAATTGTCTCACCGATATAAGTAATGACCTACTAACTCAAGGACCTACCGATGCAAGGACCTACCGACGCAAGGACCTACCGACGCATGGTGATACAAACGCAAGGATTCATCGACGCATAGAAAGACAGACAGAATGAGACAATAATAAAATGAGACACTGATATCAATAGAAGGACTCACTAATATAATGATTCACTAATGCATTACTAACTGACAATGCAGTCACTGATAGAATGTTTAAATTTCCATTTATTTAATACTATTTCTAACAGTCATATTTTGAGTGTTTTAATGTGACTGATTAATTTAATTCTTTTTACTGACATATTTAATGAGGATGTCAAAATTACAAGGTACATCACCTACCTCAAACATTAACATTTACATTATACAAGAATATAAAATCAAAGGACTCGATATGAAAGAGATATACAAAGTAGCACATGAAATTGAAATAGAAAGATACACGTAGAAATAGCAGGATAACCACACAAGAAACATACAGAAAGTAAGAACACACAAGGAACTCTTCATTTATGCTTTCTATTAACCAAAGAACATTTTTCTATAAAAGTTCCAACATATCTATAGCATTCAACTGAACTTAAGGAGAAGAACATCTTATCTTCTTGAAAGATAGAACATAGTGCTCCACCACACTCTGTTTCTGTGTATGCTTCCAGAAGAGGACTCCAGCTTCAACTCTGATACCTAAAAAGTCCAGAGTTGAACTACATAACACAGAGAGCCTTTTAAATCTTATATAATACTTATTACTCTATTTTTTTCATTTTTATTACATTTTCAAGCAGTGTGTGCATCATTCACTGTCTCCTGTACTAAAATAGAGGATACTAGATATCCCCACACAACTATCATTTCACTCTTATTTATCCCATGTAGAACCATGGTAGAGTTACTATGTTACCTGGTTATATTTTTTCCCATGTATAACTATGGTAGAGTTTAGGTGACCTTGATAGTTGTAAACTATTGTGTAAACCCTGATCTAGGGTGTGGATCAAAAAAACCTTTATCTATATAAACTGCTAAGTGTAATTTGATCACCAAGTAAATAGGACTAAGTCTCAGCTGAGACTGAACCACTTATTTTATATCCATTGCGTTTTCAAATTTATTTTTTTTATTTTTACCTATATTTAAGAAAACATAATTACACTTTGATAGTTAGTCTTGGTTAGTGTTTATAATTGTTTTGTCTTATTATATTAGTTTCAAAAGTTATATCAATATCTCATATTGTTATAACTGATAAATAATCAATCTTTTGAGAAATTTGTTGAACAGACATACTATTATAAATTCATTACTTTGATTAACTATCTTGTTATGTTTTAAATTGAGGGAATTGTCATTAAAATTTTTAACAGAAATATTTCTAGGAAATCAATTCACCCCCACCCCCTCTTTAGTGTCCTCCTCCGACCAACACATATTATATATATCATTTATTTAAATATATAACTAGCTTAATTTACCTTTATTTTTTGGGGATAATTATTTTTTAAGTTCCCTTCCAAATTCTATCTTTTAGGTGAACCTACTTCAAGGGAACTTCCCAATGCCTAATTTTAGGTCAAGTATCTCCCCAAAAAATGTTTTTATAAAGTATATTTTCTAAAATCCATAATTATTTTATAAAACCCCTTTTTGGTAAATTTATGGTTTAAAATGAAAATAATTTGTCTTTAAGTTTCCTTTTATCATTTTGAAAATCTTAACCTAAGTGGTACATCTTTATTCTTACCACTCCATTTTTTTAATGGGATTTTTTATAAATGGAACTCTATGTTCAAAGTTTTTGTTTTTTTAAATAACTTCCAAAAAGATTAATTTCCTTCCATTATTGAGAATATATATTATATTTCCTTTTCTTATGTCTTAATACAAGATTGTGAAACCCACTTTTTATTATAGGTTATATCATGCATATGATTTATGTATGGATTATTTTCCTCTTATGGAACAAATATGAATTTATATATTATGATGTTATGTGTGGGTCCATTATATCCCTCTAATGAATTGGTTAAAGTTAATGTCTCATGAGATACCATGTATGGGGAATGATTGATTAGCCTAATCACACTATGTTATGATGATGTTAGCCCAGGAATATAATGATTATGATGACAGTTAGCCTGTGAAATTTTGTCTTAGTGGTTAGCCTTGACTTATGCTTATGATTCCATGCTTTATAATGTTTCCACATATTTATTATTCCAGGATCTTATGATTTCATTCCATTATTCCATCTTTTCGTAGTTGTGATTATCCTTCTTATAGTATCATGTTATGCCTCCAAACCCATTTGTGATTTCATAATTTACTTTCAGTGTTCTCTTATTGGTATTTTTAGCTCACCCTTTCCTTTGTGTATTTTTTCTAAATAAATATTATGCATTTTTATAATTTTTATGGGAATTAGGACCACTATATAGAGTTTTAATTAAATATGGTGTTTTTATGTTTAATATTATGTGTTTATGTCTCTAATTATCCAAATACATTAGACCTATAAATCCTTTGATTTTATTTGTTGGAAAAGTATGTTAAGAATCATGAAATAATATGTCTTTATGTATTGGTTTGGTATAATTAGTATCAAATAACAATTTAGTTATTTTTAGAGATTAGAAGTAGATAACTTTAGTGAAATACTTAGGAATTGGTTTAATAATAGTATAACATCTTAAAGTTTTGATAAGGTTTTGATTGTTTGGATTTCCTTGAAAATAAATCCCTTTTTAGATACAATAATTAGATATAGGATCTAGTATAGATGTACCTAGAGATAATAACCAAAAAAATGGTGGATAGGTTATTAACTTGATTTTCACCTAGTACATGATAAAGAGTCCTAATTATACACCTATTTTAACACTCATGTGGGATATTAGTTGGATAAAACATTAAGAAATATTTGATCATAATATTAAGGAAATTGAAAATGAGAACCTAATAGGAAAGTTACCAAGGATAAATTAGATAAAATAATAGAAATTCATAATTTAGGGTTTTCATGGTAATTATAAATTATTTCATCAATTTTCATAGTTTCATTTTACATTTTTATTAATTTTATAATTCTCACCCTTAATATCCCTTTACTCTGGAAAATGGATTAAAATTGGAAGAACCATTTCGACAACATATATAGTGGGAAATGTAATGATTTACCGAATGAAATAACTAGTATGATGGGTGCTGGAGTCAATAACTTTATTATCACACTATCAAAAATAACTCAAGTTATGGGAAATAAATTTATCATGTTTAATCCCCTTAGATTCAGAGGAGAGAATAGGTTGTGATGGATTCCTTTATAAATCAAAGGCATCCTACCTTTAGTGAATATTCCAATTTCTTAGTCTCAGAGAAATTGATTAACTCCATTGAGAAGATATTAATTTTCTTATAATTATATGAGAGGAAGAAAGTTACATTGCTTTTATATCATCTTTATTGATTGGTGGGGGAAATTAATCACAAATATATAGTCAATGGAAAAAAATTGAATCTATGGAATAGGGAGAATTCACAAGGATATTTTTCAAAAAATATTTTCCTCACATGGTTTTTTATAAAATGGGGAGTTAATTACTTGAAATTAAGAAAATTGAGGGATAATATATATGTTTATATGAGAAAAACATTATAAGTATTTTTTAGTATACCTTCTGATTTTTCATTAACACTGAAATTAAAATTGATCACTTATTTAAGTGTTTAAATTTTAATCTTCAGGATTCATTGGATGTTTAATAATTTTAGCATTATGATAAATTTTTCACATGTTATCTAAAATTTGAGATGAAGAGTGGTGATAAGAAGTTGAAAATGGATTTTTTACTCTAGTGGATCATCAAATAGATCTCATAATGGAAAGAAAATCTAACTTCCCACATGTCGTAATTTTAGGAAGAATGATTCTTAAAACAATTTCAAGGGGATAAGAAAGTGTTTTAGGTGTAGAAGGGAAGTACATAAAGATAATAAATGATAAATTTAGATGAATATGACCTATAATTTGATTAATTAAAATAAGGTTTTGATCAATCCTAAATTTACGGTTAAATACTTTAATTGTAATAAACATAGACATTGTGTGAACCAGTGACATAATTCAAGGGTTGTCAAAGGTAACCAATGATATTAACCTCCAAGGATGAGAAAGAAAGGGTAGGCTTATGTTATCACTACTACTAAGGTGGATCATGATGATATTGTAGTGATAGGTATTTTTGTTATTCATTCAAGAACATAAAATTCCTTATTTGATTCTGGATCTATACATTATTTCATATTGTTCAAGTTAAGTAGAACTATTCAAACCGCACCAAAATTATGGAGGTTAAGTTATCAGTGAGAACTACTAATGGAGTAATTAGTTCATTATAAGTATATAAGTCTTCCCCTATTAATATATATGGAATGAATCACCTAGAAAACCTAGTCATTCTCCCTATATCGAAATTTGATGTTATACTAGGCATGGACTAGCTATCTTTATATAGATCATAAATCAAATTTTAAGATAAGGGATTCATATACCCAAGAACTTCACCATGGATTTCATTAGTTCTCTTTGTCAAGAATAAGGATGGTTCAATGCATCTCTACATTTATTATCATGATCTCAATAAAATTATGATTAAGAACAGGTATATTTTTTTACGGATTTATGACTTGTTTTATAAAGAGCTAAATACTTCTCTAAAGTTGACCTTCTATCAAGGTATCACCAATTAATGCTGCATAAGGAGGATATTCCGAAGACTAACTCTAATACAAGTTATGGTCACTATGATTTCATATTTATTCCATTAAAACTCACAAACTCTCTATAAATATTCAAGGAATTAATGAATATAATCTTTAGAGATTACCTCAATAAATTTATAGGTGTCTTTTTAGATGACATTCTTATATATTCTAAAACCAAGTAGGAACATGATGAGAATTTGAATATTGTAATAAAGACATTAAGAAAGTATAATTTATATGAAAAGTGTAATAAATGTGAGTTTTCATTATGGAAAGTATCATTCTTGGGGCATGTTATCATAAGTCAAGGGATATTTATAGAGCCTTCAAAGACCAATGTAATTGAGGAATGGTCTATACTAACATCTATTACAAAAATCCATAGTTTCCTTGGTTTTTATGGGTGTTGTTGGCGATTTTTTTAATGACCCAAACTTTTATAAACAATATTTCTTTTTTAATGAATAAATTTATTTATTAAGAAATATAGTAATAGAAAACACATGCACTATATTTCATTTTTTTTAATCTATTATAAAATATGGATATAATTTGTCTTTCAGTACTAAAATACTAATAAGAATAATAATCATTGATAATATAATTGTAATGTCTTTTATTTTTTTCATGTATTATTTTTAAATATTATATGGAATTATTACGAGACCAATATTTTTTACGGAAAGTGATTCCGAGGCCCAAAGTGCCCAGAATAAATGTTTGAAATAAATTAAAATTTTAAACAGCGTGCGTGTGCGGTTTTCCTAAAAAAGTGGATAACTTTTAAATAGGTACCTAGATCAGAAAACTAAGGGCACCGTTGCATTCAAACCATCAACTTTACCTTAGGCAAGGCCTAACATCGACCGGCGTGGGTCGGTTGCAAAAGTTAGTTTTGGGCGTTTAAAAAAAAGAAACACTTTAGAAGAAATAAAATAAATTAATAATTTATTTTATTTTAAAATGTTTCATTTTTTCACAGTGACCTAATTTCCTCCTCTTTAAATACCTTCTTATGGAAAGTTCACAGGGTTAGTCGCATAACCCTGTGAAATTGAGGATTTTCTATTAGAGATTTTGAGGAGAACCTGTTGGTGGATGACAATGACACGAGCGATCGACACATCTCGGATCCGATGAACCTCGCCCATGAATGCAACGCAACGATCGTTCTTCAATCGGATCGAGGTAGGGGTTGTTATTTCAATTCTTTTTTTCCCCGTTTTGGATTAAAAAATGAACGCAGACCAAACCACGAACAGGTTGATCCATGGATTCTCGTGTTATTATGGGAGGGTTTTTATTGGGTTGATCTTGGGGAATTAATCTACATTAGATTATTGTTTTGATTCTACTCTGTTTGATCCTACTAACAAGAGAGGACCAACGTTATGACGAACGACGGTGGAGGTTTTCTCCTTGATTTTTATTTTGGATTTCTTCCCCCTTTTTCTTTTTCTATTGTGTTCTTCGTGTTCTTCATGGGACGATGAACAACGGATCGTTGCACATCCGTTTCACAACACAATGATCCCAAATTGAAGATCTGACATTGCAAAGATCTAGTAGAGGTGTGACGGAAATGGTTGTAGACAAATCGGCTCAGATCTGGAGAGACCATTCTTCGAGCATTCTTTGTGTGGGTAGATTGAGACACGTTTTTGGGACCGATCGGAGGCCTGAAAAACAATGGAGATGACTTTGGGACATTGGGGCAACCTAGAATCTAAAGTTCTATTACAAAAGGATCATAGGAACGAATATCGGAGCATCACAGGAGGCGCACCAGTGAGAAGAGTTGTTTCTAGAAATTTCTAAAATACACGGCATGTATCCCGATGAACACTCCATGTGGTATCAGTGGTGGCAGATAGGGTTTCGGGTGTCAGACAGGTATCACACGTCGTGTGACCCCAGCCACACAGCATGTTGGACTTTCCCCGAATCTCGGTGTGTATTATGGGAACTACATGGACACAGGATGAACTACACGGCTTAGGAACATGGCGTGTAGACCCTACACATCTTGGAAGAGGCGAATACATGGGACTCGGCATGTATTCAGGGGATACACAGACACGAGGTGGAGTACACAGTCGTGTACTCCACCACACGGCCAGGCGAGGCCAGTAACACGGGTCACCTCGTGTATCGATTAAACGGGTTGGCATACATGGGTTGAGACCGTGTACGGTGATATGGCCAGCGTACACGGGGAAGACCCTAGATACCTTTACACGACATGTGATCATTTTTACACACTTTGTAGTTTCGGTTTACATGACCATCCTTGAAAAATGGGTTGTTGTACATAGGCAGTACCCGGGGTCAGAAGACACGGCGTGTGAAACTTCTAGACACTGTGTACTTTTCAGAACATGGCTTGATATTCTTTTCCATCGTATCTTGGACATGTTTCATTTGGGTTAGTGATCCTTTTCCTCATTCCCCTGAAGGTCAGGTATTGTTTCCTTCAATAGGAGTATGATTCCTTCAGTAGGACTTTCTAAGATAGAGTCATGTATCCCTCAAAGAGGCCCAGAGAAAGATCCTCTATCCATTCTTAACACTAGGTAGAGTCAGGTATCGACGTGACTATTCCCACAGAGCATCAATCCTCTACATAGCAGGTGAATCCAAATGAGTCGTAGTATCTTTCAAGGCCCTAGCAGTGATCATCATCTGTGTATTGTGATCTTTCCCCACTCAGGAGTGTGTTCTCCTGGAATGAGTGTATCTATCTCTCGTGGCCTTTCCCAAAGAAAGATACTTCTCATATGGACATCATCAGAGGTAAAGACTCATGGAGTGAGTCCAACCAGAATGAGTGCTTCGTGGAATCTTCAAACTGGGTCCTTAGCGGGGGTATGCGGTTGTGCGACTTGTCCCTAGACTGTGGGTCTAGGTTTTGAGTATATCAAGTTTTTGTTCCCCTATTATATGTTCGGTAGACATATATTGCATAGATCTTACTATACATTTTATTTGTGTAATGATTTTTTGTTTTGAGGTCCTCTATTGAGTATTGTTATACTCACCCTTGTACGGGCTTTGCCCACATGTGTCGTGTCTTGTCCAGATGAGCAGCCTTTTGACAGAGTCCAGGGCGGACCTAGACAGGACCGAGCTTTCTAAGTTCCCTATAGGTCGAGGCATTCCTATGGCCACAAGAAGCAGTCTCAGTACCTCTTTGTGTTTACAGGTTGGACGTTGTAGTTTTCAGACTCTTGTTTTTGGTGGGCTTGTATTCTGGCATAGTTTACATTCAGTACTTTACTTTCCATCGTACTCTGTTGGTTGGGTTCAGTTGTATGCATTCATTTTGTTCCTTAGTGGTTTTTACATTTTAGAATTTTTAGGCTTGGAGATGTGTGTGTGTGTGTGTAGGTACATAGGAAACACCTCCCATATTAGTAATATGCCTATTCGGTGCTATTCACCAACCCCTGGCCTATTGGAGGTGGGATTGGGGAGTCATGGAGAGGGCCCCACTAATATGGGTTGTGAGAGAGTGGTATCAGAGGGGTCAGTTCTACCTTTGTACTAAGAGTATATGAGATTGGGTTAGGGAAACAGTGTTAAGTGTTTCGAGCTCTCCTTTCAGGCCAGAGACTCTAGTGTTGGTGTGGGCGGATGACGTATCCATACACCAGGACTCTGATAACCATCCTTTCAACTCGGTGCATGAAAACACTAGTTTTGGGGAAGTAAAAGAATGGTACATGCATCATATAGGAATGGATTGTGTTTTCCATGATCTTTGTGTCAGCTATCTAGATATACTCATTGACCATGGTACATATTTTTTCCTTACAAGATGCCTTTGCGATGCATACCCACTAGGATTCAGCAGTGCGATCATGAGGATGACCCCTCAGTGATGAGGCTTTGATACAGGGACCAGTTCCTCAGGCGTTTCCACCAGGTGGTTCACTTATTGTACCACCACCAGTGGAGCAGCCCGTGGTACCCATAGTACCGACCGATGAGGGGCGCAGTCTGAGCACCATCCATGAGTTCTAGAGACAAATACCGCTCAGGTTCCGAGGTGAGCCCGACCCTCAGGTGACTGAGGACTGGCTTGATCCGGTCACCAGAGTTTTCTATCTAGTAAAGACATCAGCAAACTAGATGGTGATCCTAGTAAGCGAGCCTTCTTCAGGGATCGGTAGGATGGTGGTGGAGTATGAACACATAGACTCATGAAGAGGAGACTCTTTCATGTATGTATTTTGAGTGACTCCTTAGGAAGGAGTTCTCTCTGGTTACGCTGAGAACAGTGCGCATCCAAGAGCTTCTTCAGCTCCAGCAGAGCAGTTTGACAGTAGCTGACTATTCGTCGACATTCACCAACCTTACCAGGTACTCGATGGATATGTTCAGGGATCAGTACTTCAGAGTTCGGACCATAGAACGAGGTCTACGATGGGATATCCGAGATAGTTTCATGCCTCTATGAATCTTGACTTATGCTGGAGTGCTCGAGTGGGCCTTTGTGATCGAGAGCTTCTTGGCAGAGAAGAGATAGCCGACGGCAGTTAATAGAAGGTAGATAGGTGCAAAGACCTCGGTAGCAGGGATCCGACATCAGGAACAGGGATCAAGGCATGGGAGACATCATAAAAGGACCTAGGATAGAGGATCGATAGTCCAGGGCTCTCGGGCTGGATCTAGTCAGCCTAGGGAGAAGTGATGCTACGTGTTTGATGGTAGGGGAAATCTCGCTAGATATTGTCTGACCCGTCGAGATATTAATAGGGAGGCGGTGGATGGACCACCGAGGTAGAGGTAGAGAATGGAGCAGAAAGACCCGCCAGGCGGTGGACATGGCAGAGGAGCAGGAAGATCTGCAGGTGGTGGAAGACGCTTTGATTTACTTCAACCACCACCCCTAGGAGGTCCGCACCAGGCTTACGGAGCTGGGGGACAGGGGTGGGGACAGTAGAATGTGGTCGAGGCATATAACCCAGGGACTCCAAGGTTGATCTGAGGTGAAATTTTTGTCTTCTCTACCTTAGATTCCGTATTTATAGATGCAGGTTCCAGTTATTCCTTCCTCGCCACATGTCTTGTGAAAAACCTTGAGATTCTGGTAGAGTCATTGACTCGATCCTTATGCTTGGAGACATCTATGGGATGAGACACGATGATCACGCACCTTTTTATACAGTGTGATATTACCCTTGGAGGCGAGAGTTTTGGTTGGAACCTCTTGGTGGTAGCATTGAGGCCTTACAACTTCATTCTGAGTATGGATTGGTTATCTTCAGTCCATGCCCAGATTGACTGTTTTAGGTGAAGATTGTGGTGTGTTCGTAGTGATGGTACGAGGTTTTCCTTTTTCGGAGAAAAGGAGACCTAGGCAGCACAGAATGGGCTCATGCATAGGATGGAATAGCTGATTACTTGTAATTTGGATAGCCTTTCCCTTGGATAATTAGATGTTATGAGCTCCCAGTTCCCAGCAGTAGTGGTGGAGTACGAGGACGTCTTTCCTGAAGATGTTCTATCACTACCTCCCCGCTGGAAAATCAATTTCTGTATCAACTTACACCCCAGTACGACACCGATTTCCTCAGCAGCATATTGTATGGCTCCCACAGAGCTTTGCAAGCTAAGGGTACAGTTGGAGGATTTGTAAAGCAAGGGTTTTGTAAGACCCAGTGTTTCACCCTGGGTGGCCCGGGTTTTGTTTTTCAAAAAGGCAGATGGGAGTTTGAGGTTGTGCATGGATTAACGGCACCTGAACCAGGTGACGTGGAAGAATAAGTATCCAATGCCTAGGATCGACGACCTCTTTGATCAGTTGATAGGGGAATAGTGATTCTCGAAGGTTGACCTTCGATCAGGTTATCACCAGTTACGATTACGGGAAGAGGATATACTGAAGACGACATTCAGATGTCGATACGGTCACTATGAGTACTTTGTGATGCCTTTTGGAATGATAGACTCCCCAAAAGTTTTCATGGGACTTATGAACCAGATCTTCCAGCCATATTTATACCGGTTTGTAGTGGTCTTCGTCGACGACATCCTTGTGTACTCGATGTCAGAGGAGGAGCATGCGAGACACCTGCGGATGGTTCTAAATGTACTATGGGAGCACCAGCTTTATGGGAATCTCTCAAAGTGTCAGTTATAGATTAAATAGGTCCACTTTATGGGACATGTCATCTCAGTAGATGGAGTAGTTGTGGACCCAGCCAAGGTGGAGGAATTGTTAGAATGGGAGCCACCTTGGAGTGTGACAAAGGTGTGGAGCTTCCTTGGGTTGGCAGGATATTACCAGAGATTCATTCCTAATTTCTCTCGGATATCAGCACTGATGACAGCCTTGACTATGAAGGGGAAACCCTTTGTGTAGACGGAGAAGTGTTAGCAGGATTTCAAGAAGTTGAGATAGAGTTTGACGAGCGCCCCAATTTTGAGATTATCGTAGGAGGGTGTCGAGTACGTAGTTTTCTGCGATGCATCAGGGACCGGACTTGGTTGTGTCCCGATGCAGAGACAGGTAGTGATTGCTTATGGTTCATGCCAGCATAGGCCACATGAGAAGAACTATGTGAACCATGATCTCGAGTTGGCAGCGAGAGTCTTCGCGTTGAAGATGTAGAGACACTACCTTATGGGAGAGCGGTTTATCGTCTACTCTGACCATAAGAGCCTTAAGTACATCTTCTCATAGAAGTATCTGAATCTGAGATAGAGGCATTGGATAGAGTTCCTCTCGGACTATGATTTCGATATCATCTATACTCCTGGGAAAGAGAACAAGGTAGCATATTCTCTTAGCAAAAGGTCGATCTCGCAGCTATTGAGTGATGTGATATAGCAATTAGCCATGTTGTAGTTATCCTTCGTAGACAGAGAGAATGCATCTTACCTACAGTCGATGGTTGTCACCCCTCCAATATTACAGTGGGTTAGGGATGCACAACTTAGGGATGTCGACTGTGAGGATTTACTTACTCAGTTGTCCATGGGACATGCTCCTGATGGATATTCGCATGGTGGGGAGCAAGTACTTCTTTTTAGTGGATGCACTATTGTACCAGTGGCATTATGGGAAGAGGTACTGAGGGAATTTCATACATCCCCCTTGGCAGTACATCCTGGAGTGGCGAAGATGTACCAGGATTTTCGATGACAGTTCTGGTGGTCAGGCGTGAAGAAGGTAGTATCAGAGTTCATTTCTCGATGCCTTACATGCCAGCAAGTGAAGGATGAGCACCAGGTTCTAGTGGGATTATGTCACCCCCTGGAATTTCCAAAGTGAAAGTGGGATAGAATATCGATGGACTTCATGATATTCTTACCACATATGTCCAAGGGGCATGATTCCCTCTGGGTGATCGTTGACCGACTCACCAAGTGGGCCCACTTCCTAGCTATCAAGGAGCAGAGTTCTGTAGAGAGATTGGGATGCCTATATGTGCAGAAGATAGTTAGACTACATGGAGTCCCTTCGAAAATAGTCTCTGATCGAGATGCCCGTTTCACATCCCAATTGTGGAAAGGATTGTAGGAGGCTTTTGGGACTCAGCTACACTTGAGCATAGCATTCCATCCCCAAAAAGATGGTCAGATGGAGAAGACCATTCAGGTCCTGTAGGATATGTTGTGGGCATGTATCTTGGACTTTGGTCGCAGTTGTGAGGACCACCTACCATTGGTGGAGTTTTTGTACAACAACATCTACCACTCCACCATTGTAATGGCACCGTTCGGGGATTTATATGGGACACCCTTCCGGTCACCGCTTTACTGGGCCGACCCTGGAGAGTCAGCACCCATGGGTCCAGAGTTGGTGCGAGCTACCACTAAGAAGGGGCAGATCATCCAAGAATGGATGAAGACTACACAAAGCCGGTATAAGTCTTATACTTACAGACGATGTAGACCTATGGAGTTCGAAGAGGGAGACCGCGTCTTTATTTGGGTCTCACATCGACGAGGGTTACATAGATTTGGCCGAGGCAGCAAGATATCTCCAAGATTCATCAGTCCTTTCTAGATACTGCGTAGAGTTGGTGAGATGGCATACCACCTAGCTCTACCACCATAGTTTCTCCTAGTACATGATGTCTTCCACGTGTCGCAGCTGAGGAGGTACGTGCATGACTCATCGCACGTCATCGACTGGGGCGAGCTGGACATCAATGATGGAGTGACCTTTGCTGAGTACCCAGTGGAGATCGAGGATCGGTAGGAGAGTATACTTCGTGGCTGATTGATTTCCTTGGTGTATGTCTGGTGGTAGCATGGGAATCTTTAGAAGAGAACGTGGGAGCGGGAAGCTCAGATATGTGCCCAGTACCCACATCTTTTTGAGTAGCCATTTTTTTGGATTTTTGGTGATGCAAAGCCGAAATATGTGGAGAATGTAATGTCTCATATTTTTTCGTGTATTATTTTTAAATATTATATGGAAGTATTACGAGACCAGGATTTTTGATGGAGTTCGATTATGATGTCCGGAGTTCCTGAAATAAATGTTTGAAATAATTTAAAATTTTAAACAGTGCGGGTTTGAGGTTTTCATGAAAAGTGTATTACCTTTTAAATGGGTGCTCAGGTCCGAAAACTGAGGGCACCATTGCGTTCAGAGCAGTGACTTTACATTAAGCGGGGCCTAACATCGACTGCCATGGGTCGGCTGCAAAAGTTAGTTTTTGGGAATTTTAAAAAAAACAACACTTTAGAAGAAATAAAATAAATTAATAATTTATTTTATTTTAAAATGTTTCCTTTTTGCGTAGTGACCTAATTTCCTTATCTTTAAATACCTGCTTATGGAAAGTTTTCTAGGTTAGCCACATAACCCTGCGAAATTGAGGATTTTCCATTAGTGATTTGGAGGTGAACCTGATGGAAGATGACGACGACACGAGTGATCGACACATCTCAGATCCGACGAACCTCGCCCACAAACGTGATGTGGTGATTGTTCTTCAACCGGATCAAGGTAAGGGTTGTTATTTCAATTATTCTTTTCCCAATTTTGGATTAAATGATGAACGCAGACCAACCCACGAATAGGTTGATCTTTGGATTCGTGAATTATTACAGGAGTTTTTTTATTGGGTTGATCTCGGGGAATTAATCTACGTTAGATTATTGTTTTAATTCTGCTTCGTTTGACCCTAAAAACGGGAGAGGATCAATGTCATGACGAATGATGGTGGAGGATTGTTCTTCAATTTTGCTTCTGGATTTCTTCCCCCTTTTTCTTTTTCTCTTGTGTTCTTCGCATTCTTTGTGGGATGACGAACAATAGATCTTTGCGCATCCATTTCTCAATGAAATGATCCCAAATTGAAGATCTAACATCGCAACGAACTAGCATAGGTGTGACAGTAATGGAGATAGATTAATAGGCTCAGATCGGGAGAGACCGTTCTTCGAGCATTATTCATATGGGTGGATCGATACGTGTTTTCAGGACTGATCAGGGGCCTGAAAACAATGAAGACGGCTTTGGGATGTTGGGGAAACCTATAATCTGAAGTTTTGTGGCAAATAGATCTTCAGAACGAAGATTGGAGCATCACAGGAGGTGCACCGGTGAGAAGCATCGTTTATGGAAATTTCTGCAATACACGGAGTATATCTCGATGAACACGCTGTTTGGTATTGGCGGTGGTGGATAGGGTTTTGGGTGTCAGACAGGTATCACATGGCGTATAACCCTGGTCACATGGCGTGTTGGACCTTCCCCGAATCTCAGTGTTTATTTTGGTAAGTACACGGACATAGTATGAACAACATGGATTAGGAACACGGCGTGTAGACCCTACGCGGTATAGAAGAGGCGACTACACGGGACTCGGCATGTATCCAGGGGATACACGGACACGAGGTGGATTACACGGTCATGTACTCCACCACATGGCCAGGAGAGGACAGTAACATGGGTCACCCTGTGTATCGATTACACAGGTTGGCGTACATGAGTTGAGACCATGTATGGGCACGTGGTCAGCATACACAGGGCGAACCCCAGATTCCTTGACATGGCATGTGATCATTTTTACAAGTCATGTAGTTTCGTTTTACATGACCAGCCTTGCGACACGGTCCATTGTACACAGGCAGTACCCAGGGTCAGAAGACATGGCGTGTGACACTTCTACATGTCGTGTACTTTTCGGAACACGGCTTGATCTTCTTTTCCACCGTATCTTGGACATGTTTCATTTGGGTTAGTGCCCCTTTTCCTCATTCCCATGAAGTTTAGGTATCGTTTCCTTCTATAGGAGTATGATCCCTTCAGCAGTACTTTCTGAGATAGAGTCAGGTATCCCTCCGAGATGCCCAGAGTGAGATCTTATATCCATTCATGACCCTAGGTAGAGTCTGGTATCAACATGACTATTCCCAAAGGGCGCCGATCCTCTACCTAGCAGGTGAATCCAGATGAGTCGCAGTATCTGCCAAGGCATTGGTAGTGATCCTCATCTGTGTATCATGATCATTCCCCACTCAGGAGTGTGTTCTCCCAGGATAAGTGTATATATCTCTCATGGTATTTCCGGATGAACAATACTTCTTGGAAGGAACTCATCAGATCTAGCAGACTCATGGAGTGAGTTCTCCCAGAACAAGTGCTTCATGGAATCTTTGAACTGAATCCCTAGTGGGGGTATGCGGTTGTGTGACTTGTCCCTAGATTGTGGGTCTAGGTTTTGAGTATATCCTTTGTGTTCCCCTATTATATGTTCGGTAGACATATATTGTGTAGAGATGACTGTACCTTTCCTTTTTGTAATGCTTTGTGGTTTTCAGGGTCCTATGCTAAGTATTGTTATTCTCACCCCTGCACTGGCTTTTCCCACACATGTCGTGTCTTGTGCAGATGAGTAACCTTTTGATAGAGTCCAGGGCAGACAAAGACATGACCAAGCTTTCTGAGTTCCCTATAGGTCGAGGCATTCCTACTACTATGGGCAGTAATCCCAGTACCTCTTTATCTTTATAGGTTGGAATTTGTAGTTTTCAGACTCTTTTTTTCGGTGGTCTTGTATTCTGACTCAGTTTACTTTCAGTACTTTACTTTCTGTCATACACTGTTTGTTGGGTTTAGTTGTAAGCATGCATTTTTTCCTTAGTGGTTTTTACATTTCAGAATTTGTGGTCTTGGAGATGTGTGTTTGTGTAAAGGTACTTAGTCAATGCCACCCATGTTATTAATATGCCTACTCGGTGTTAGTCACTAGCCCCTGGCCTATTGGAGGTGGACTTGGGGAGTCGCAGAGTGAGCCCCAAAGGGATGGGTCGTGACAATAACCATTATATTGTGATCAATAAGATTATTATATATTACATATTATAATAAATTATAATTGACATATATGAAATAAGTGATGGACTTGACCAATTGTATTATACCCTATGAATCTCATTTATCAAAACTTATATGGGAGGTGTCATCACTGTGCTTTTCCCCATACCAGTCCCAATATAAGATTTATAAAATGAAACTTGATAAAAAAACATTTGTGGTAGAAGTTCAATCTTATTAAGATCATGGTCTAAACAATGTTTGATGAACCACCCCAATAAAGTACCACCATTTCACACATTACCCTTAGGTTGTACGCTGGTGTAATAAGGGGTTATGTATCTAGACCCTAGTAGTATGAATTTGAATATTTTATTTTTAAAAAAATAATGTTTATATTTATATCTTTTTCATTATCACTTCATATATAATTATATGATTAAATAATGATTTTTGATATGAAAAAACTAAACTTGTATTTTTGGGAAATATATAGTTTCAAATAAAATGATATTTTAGATAAATTCAATAATTTTTTAAATAAATTTCATTTTCATTAATTTTCATTTATTGAATAATATTTATTTAAATATAAATAATAGTATAATTTAATGAAGTCCGATGTAATTTTTGAAGGGTCAGAAAGTGGTTAGTGTCATAAAAATAGTATTTTCCAGAAAATAAGGGTTTTTTTAAATTATGAATTCACATATTTATAAAATTTTATTGGTAAAATAATTATTATTTTTGAAATCAATACATCAAAATTATCTAATGGTGATTTTCATAATTTTATGAGATAATTTAATTTTTGGGTAATAATTAAATACGGTATAAATATACGATATGCATAATGACATCATAATAGCCCAAAAGTGATGTAATAAATATCATAAATAGAATACACAACCAAAAATATATTTCTGGTTTACATTTTTTTAAGTGATTTGAATAATTTTACAAACCTTTAATGAATCCTCCAAAACCTATATTATGTTTTAAGTTTTTAAAGTCAATTATTCATGAACATGACCCACCTCAACATAATTAATTGTATTATTATAACTATTTTGGTTATTATATAAATAAAATATTTAAAAAAAAATCCTCTTTGGTTGAAACCATGGGAAAAACTATGACCAAGTTTGTGATTTTGATTATTTTATCACTTAGAGTCCAAAACCGAAGTTTAGAAATTAGTAACTAATTCTCCTCTCTTTTTCTATAAATACCCACCCAAAATCCCATTATTATTCCGTAATAAACCATTGAACTTGTGTTTCCTCTGCATATACTTCTCTAAATTCCTCACAATTTGTTCCCAATATCTTAATAAGGTCCTCCCAATCTTTTAGAAGCATACTCTCAAGGTAAGGGATTCTCTTCTATATCTTTTTTATTTCTGTACTTTCTTTGTACTAAGACTTTTTATTTCCAATTACTCATGGTGTGATGTTTTTTTACACATCCATTAACTATTATTATGATCACCTAGTAATGTTATACCACCTTTCAATCACATTAAAACCTTACTTGAACCTGTATGTACACCCATTATGCTGCTGAAATTATCCTATGATTTTTTATGCCAAAATTTTTTATTGTGAATACCCATACCCATTTCCACTCAAGGGTATTTAACTAGATGTATCTATCATTTATTTATTAATTACATCCATTTATGTTAGCCACACTCATTAATCATGGGATTAAAAGTGATGAAATACATCTTATATTGTGTGATCTATGTGTCACACAAATGAATATACATAATATGAATGTGATTAGTGGTCATGGAATTATATATAACTCCATTGAATTCATGAGATAACTTGTATATTTCATGTCCAATTATCCTAATAATGTTGTGTTATGATGTCTTGGTATTTAACCTTGACTTATTCATATGATTTCATGTTTCATGTCATTACCACATTCTTATGTTGCATTGATGTCACCATCTTATATCATGATTTGATGTTCACATTTATGATTCTCATCATTTTATGTCACCTATATATGAGTATTGAATCACATGTATTACTTTCATCATGTTATGCTTTAATTATTCCCTTACTTGGCTTTATATCTCACCTATTTCTTATGTATGTCCCTAGGTTATCCCATACAATTTTAGAAGATAAATATAATTTAAGGGCATGTTATGGAGTTTTCAAATAATATTTTTTATCCTTGTTTCAAGTTATTATGTTATGTATCTAATTAAAAAATAATGTTTACCTCTATATATTTTTTGATTATGTTATATGTATATATATGTAATAAATCTTGAATTAAAGTTTATAAAAGATAAGGGTCGTCATAGTTGGTATCAGAGAAAGGTCTAGTTATTTTTGGGAATTATGATTAGAAAACTTAGTAAAAACCATAGGTATGAGACTAAACATAGGAAACATCTCTAATGTTTTGTAAATTAAAGAGATATTGGTTTAAAAGAAATGAAATATATGTCTAAATACTATAAGTGGATGCATATTTGAAATAATTATACCTAGGGTTAATAACCCTAAAAATGGTTGATTGTGTATTAACTCAATCTTCGCTTGGTGCATGAAAAAGAGTCCTTGATACACACATAGTTTGACACTCCTTGGGGATATTATTTGGTAAATTCACAATATCTTTAAGAAACATTATAAAGGGAAAATGCATATGAAATTTAATTTCAGTAAATACACCATGGATAACTTATATTGAAACACATAAATTTATAGGTTAATGAATATATGTTATTTAAGAGTTATCCCTTCAATTTTCATAGTTTTACTTTTATATGTTTAATAGTTTCAAAATTCTCATCACTAATTTTCCCTTTATTTTAGTCAATGAATGGAAATAGGAGGAACCAATTCAACAACCAATGTGATGATAAACATTATGACTACCCAAATGAGATTCCCAACCTAATGGGAGCAGGAGTTAGGAACTTCATCCCAATATATTCTCAATTAACTCATGTTTTGAAAAAAAAACTTAAATTAGGAGAAACACCCACATCACCCTAAGAAAGATAATGTTACAATTGATAAATTTATGAGAAAAGGTCCTCTAACTTTTAGTTTATCTCATGATACCTTAATCATGGAATAATGAATCAACTCTATTGAAAATATCTTATCTATCATTTAATACTATAAGTAATATAAATTCATGTTGTTTATTTATCTCATGGAGGGATAATTTGATCAATGGTGGATGTTGATCAAGAATATTAATCCCAAGGAAGATATCAAAGAGATGGACGAGAAATAATTTAGGAAAAAAATGATAAATATTTTTCTTCCACTCTCTAACTTAAAATATAGAGGGAGTTCCTTGGCCTCAAGAAAAAGTAAAATGAATCCATTAGGGTGTATGAGTTAAAATTCACAAGACTTCAATGATATTACTCTAGCTATTTCATTAACCCCAAAAGTAAATTTGACTACTTATTCAGTGTCCTAAAGACAAATATATGAAAATATCTGGTGATTCGAGACATTGAAAACTATGAATAAATTATTTGATGTTCCCTCAAAGTCAAAATAAATATTGGTGAATCACAAGTTTGTCATGGTAATAGAGATAAGAAGTGTAAAATAGAGTTTAATTATTGTGTATTGATAGAGAAATTTCACTAGGGTTATAAAGTCCAACATCACACTTGTCAAAAGTGTAGGAAGAATCATCCTAGAAATTGCCTAAATGAGACAAGGAAATGCTTTACTAATGGGAATGAGGGGTACCTAGCTAGAAAATACCAATGGTATAAACCCACCAATTTGATGGAAGAAAGGAATGCTTCATTTTAATATCATCTTATTATTCAATTATATAACTATAAATATTAATAAGACTATGTGAACCAATGTACTAATCCAAGGGTTGTCGAATATTACTGGAGATAAAAACATTCAAGGCCTAGAGAGCAAGGGAGAACATATTCTATCAAAAATAATGAGGTATATCATGAAAATGATTTAGTTATAGGTATTCTAGTTATTAATTCAAGGATAGTGAACTTAATTTTTGATTATGGTTCTATGTATTCTTTTATATCACATAAGTTTAGTAGAATTATTGAAACACCACCTCAAAATATGGAAGTCTAGATATCATTGAAATTGAAAAATTGTGAAATAATTTCATCCCAAGTATATAACTTCACCATGTAAATATTTTTATGATTAATTTCCCAAAAAACCTTATGATACTCCCTTTATCTGAATTTGATGTTATTATGGGCATGGATTGGATTTACTTGTATAGTTCCAATAAAAATTTCCAGGAGAAGGAAATTACCCTTTGTATCATGAATATCCCTCCAACTATATACAAGTGTAAGGAGGTGGATAAATCTATTGTTAAATCATCATCTCAATCAAGGATATTATTTACTTATGAGCAAGCGTATCTGGATCATATGATCAAGACTAAGTAAAATATTTTCATTGATGGCATGACCATTGTAAAAGAATATACTAATGTGTTACTTGGAAAACAATTTGGTCTTCCCTTTAGTCTATATGTTGATTTCTTGGTCAAAATTATACTTGGATCTTTTTCAATATCCAATGATCTGTATAGATTGGCCATTGTTGAACTTGAATATCTAAAGAATAAATTACAAGAGAATATGTATAAAGGGTTTCTATGCCCAAGTGCTTCTCCATATGGTGCATTGGTCCTTTTAATCAAGAATAAGGATGGGTAAATGCACCTATACATTGATTGTTGTGAGCTCAAGAAGTCCATGAAAAAGAAAAGGTATCCACTACCACAGATTTTTGACTTATTTTATCATATAAGTGGATCCCAATACCTATCTAAGGTGGATATTTAGTCAGGATATTATCAAGTAAAGGTAAAAAGTAGGATATCCCCAAGAATTATTTTCAAACAAGGAACAATAACTATAAGTTCATAGTGATTCCATTTGGACTCACTAATTCTCCAACTTTCATCATGGACATAATGAATATATTATTTAGGGATTACCTTAACAAATTGGTGGTAGTATTTATTGATGAAATTATTATCTACTCCAAAATAATAGAGGAACATGGGGATCATTTGAATATTGTACTTAAGATCTTTGGAAGGGAGAAGTTATATGAAAAGAATAGAAAATGAAACTTTTGGATGGATAAAGTAATATTCCCAAGGAATGTTATCACTAAAACGGGATATTTATGGATCCTTTCAAAATAGATTCAATTAAAGGATGACTCAAAACAACATCTTTGAAAGAGATTCATATTTCCCTTAGATTGGATGGGTATTATCATCAACATTTAAGAAAATTACCATGCTTTTTAAATGCTAAAAACCAAGCTATCTCATAAGTGAGGAAAGTTTTTCTATAACGATGAATGTAAAGAGAGATTTAAAGAGTTAAGTAATAGGTTAATCACTGGACATATTCTCACATTACCCTCTAATGGGGATGTATTTTTTATTTATAGTGATATGTCCAAAAATATATTAGGTTGTGTACTCATTCTATATGATAAATTGATATCATATGTCTACCTTCAATTAAAAATCCATGAGAAAAAATACCCAACCCATGATATGGAATTAGATGCAGTGATCTTCACATTGAATATTTTGAAACATCATCTCTATGGGGAGAAGTGTGACACATATAAAGACTCTAATAAATGCAAGTATATATTCCCAAAAAAGGAGATAAATATGTTCCAATCATGGTGGTTAGATTTGATCAAGGATTGTGATTGTTTAATCCATTATCATCCTGAGAATATAAATAAAGTGGTATATTCTCTAACTAGAAGAGATCCCATAACCCTATCCATGAATAGGATTAAAAGATATAAAATCTTAATAGACTTGAAAATGAATAACATGGGAATCATAAAAGTAACTTCATCCTACTTTACTCAAATAACTAATATACCATCAATTATTGAGAGTATCAAGAGGCCTAAAAAAGATGATAAGGAGCTGCAGATAAATGTAAAAAATATTTTAGAGTTTAAATTTTCAAAATATAGAGTTACAAGGTTTAGAACATAGATATATGTTCCATAAAATCAAGAACTAAATAATGAATATCGAGATGATTTTTATATCTCATCCTTCTATATTTATCATAGAAGCACTAAGATGTATAGAGATTTAAAGAAAAACTTTTGGTGGGATAACATGAAGAGGGATATTGAAGAATTTGTATCTCAACACTTGGTATTCCAAAAGGTTAAGGATGAGTTTCAGAATTCTAAGAGTATAATGAAAACATTTCCTATACTAGTATGGAAATGGGAAAACATAACCATGGATTTCATCATAATACTCCCCAAGAAATTTAAAGGCAATAATTCCATTTAAGTGGTATTCAATCACCTTAAAAAGTCATTGAATTTCATTTTTATCAAGGAATAGTTATCTCTTTACCAACTCACCAAGATATAAATAAGGGAAATGGTAAGTCTTCATGGAGTACCACTCTCCATTATATCTTATTGAGATCCCTAGTTTACCTAGAGGTTTTAGAGAATCCTTCATCAAGCATAGGATATAAAATTGAGTTTCAATACTACCTATCACCCTCAAAAGGATGGTTAGTCTAAGATAACTATCCAAAATCTAAAGGATATGTTGGGATCTTGTTCACTAGATTTATAAGGATGTTGGGATTATCAACTTACTCTAATGGAGTTTTTATATAACAACAGTTTCTATTAGAACATTCAAGTGGAACCTTATGAGGCTTTGTATGGGAAGAGGTGTCAGACTCCAATATGATGGGATGAAGTTGGAGAGTGGAATATGATGGGACCTAATCTTATCCAAGATATGGTATATATGGTTCAAACCGTTCATTTTCATATAAAATCCATGAAAAAATTGTAGAATAGATATCCATACAATTGTTGATGAGACCTAGAGTTTTATATTAGAGATAAGGTGTTCCTTTTCATTCTTCCATGGAATAAATTTGTGAGATTTTGGAAGAATGGAAAGCTTAGTCCTAGATACATTGACCCCTTTGAGATCCTTGATTTAATTGGATTTATGGACTATTTACTATAACTCTCACCTAACTTATCTGATGTAAATGGTGTGTTCCATGTATCCCTCTTAAAGAAGTACATACTAGTACCCTCACATGTACTGAATATTGAGGTGGTACCCTTGGAGAATGATATTTAATATAAGGTGTGTCCATTGAAAATCTTAGATCATAGAGAAAAATATCTGTGAAACAAGATAACTCACCAGATCAAATTACTATGGTAGAACCATAGTTTTGAGGATGAAACATGGGAACCATAATAAGTGATGAAACAAAAGTACCCACATCTATTTTAGTGTACAGAATAAAATTTAAAGGGATAAATTTATAAAGGGGGGAAGAATGTAATGACCTAAACTTTTATAAATAAAATTACCTTTTAAATGGATAAATTAATTATTATTAAATGTAGTTATTATGTCATCCCACTATTTTAATACATGACTTTCAACATAATTTCATAAAAAATATTACATTAATAACATCAAAGGATATTTTAAGATATAATGTCTTGGAAAATAAGTACATAATACATGAATTAAATAATGAAAACTTGAATATAATAATTATTTAATCCTTTTAAAATACTATTTTTTTCTTACATCCTAGGCCACCTCACAACAATTAATTTCCTAGGGACATACATCAATAGAAAAGGGTGAGCATAAATCCCAGTAAGAGATAAAAATGGGTAATGGAACATGAACAATGATCATGAATAATAAATGGGACATAAAATGAGATAATAATGATAATTACATGACACATAACATGGAAATGTAGCTACAACATAAAAATGATATATTCATAAGCATATCTCCAAGGTTTCATAAATTATAATTACCAAGGTTATTCACCAAGGTATCATAAAATATGTCATCTCTAGAGATTAATTATTTACCCAATTCATTAGAGCACTATCAGGGTGAACCATTCATATGTATTAATTCATGTGATTCACATTGATTATAATAAATTATTTCATCAATAATCTATAGATAATAAGTAATGGGTTTCTTATAATATCATTATGTACATAAGTGCTTAAAGGCTTGAACATTACATCATTTTTAACACATGAAAAAGAAATATGGGTTTCGTATATATAAATATCCAAATAAATAAATTATATTTACATATGATTGAATACCTGTGGGTAAGTAATGGGTTTAGTTATTCACAATATGATAATTTATTATGAAAATGTGATAAATTCACGAAATGAATTCAGCAGCATGGAGGGTATAAAACTTGGATTAAGGAAAGGGTAAAATTAGAGAGTATGAAGGTTTAAATTTGTTAAATAATTAATTTTGAATTAATTGTAAGTTAAAAAGTGTAATAAAATAATGTAGTTTTATATTTAGAATACATGTAATAAAAGAGTTACTTGAATGTAAAGAAGAAGAAGATACTTCCATTACCTTGAAGAGTTTCTTCCAAAAACTTGAGGATTTCACCTTAAGGAATTAAGTAAACTTATAGATACTATTTGGGAGGCAAAATGACTATAAATTCAAGGATTATGAATTTTGAGTGGATAGGAATGAATTAAGGGTGGGTATTTATAGTAAAAGAGGTGGGATTCTTTATTAATTTCTTAATTTAGATTTTGAACTCTATATGAATAAATTAATCCAAACCACAAACCATCCCATGGTTCTTTCCCATGGTTTATGAAAAAAGAGTGTTTTTTCAGTATTTTATAGCACCATGAATGTAAATTATTAAAATAATACACTTGATTATGTGGAAGTGATTTATATTTATAAATAATTGATTTAAAAACATTAGAATATAATATATGTTTTGGAGGATTCATTGAGGGTTTATAAAATTTTTCAAATAACATAAAAAAGTATTTTAAATAATAAACATGGTTTTGTTTTAGGATACTCTTTATAGAATTTATTGCATTACTTTTTATCTTTTTTGATGTCATAATACATATTGTATATTTATACCCTATTTAATTTTTACCCAAAAATTTGATTGTCTCGGAAAATTATGAAAAATTCACCATTGGATAATTTCTACATGCTAATTTCAAAAATAATATTTATTTTATAAAAATAATACTCTAAATATTAAAATTTAAACTTTTAAATAAAAAATCCATATTTATTGAAAAATATGGGGTTTTGTAATGATAATAGTTTCTGACCCTTTAAAAGTTACATTTGACCTCATAAAATCATATTATAATTTTTATTTTAATAAATATTATTTAATAGGAATATTTTATTAAAATAAATTTTCTTTTAAAAATTATTGACTTATTAAAAGAGAATCTTAAATAAAAATATATATTTCCTAGAAATTCAATTTTGATTTATTCATATCAAAATCTAATTTTTTTATCAAACTCATTATATGAACATTTATAAAGTAATAAAAAGGGATAAATATGATAATTATTTTATTAAAAAGTAAAATATAAAAATTCATATAACTATGGTCTAGATACATAACCCCTTATTACACCAGTATACACCTTAAGGGTAAGGTGTTTGATAATGGTAGATTCATGGGGTAGTTCAGCTAACATTGACCTAGTGGTGATCTCCACTAACTTTAACTTATTTCGTAGTTGATTACATTAAAACCTCACTTGTTGAATATTTTCTTGGTCTTAGTTAATTGAAAACCCTAGTGATGATGCATCCCTCCTAGGTTTTGACAAATATGCTTGAAAAGGAATGACTCTACAAGTTGTGGTCACCGTTTCTCCTTTATGCATCAACTATTAGTTGATATTACTCTTTATAAATATTAATTATAATGATAATATTATTAAAATTGGTTATAAATCCAAATGGTCATATTGACCAATGGTGATATTGACCAATGGTCTTTTTGACCAATGGTCAGGTAACAGTCAGATCTTAATGGTAACTTTTCCATTTACACCCTATATATATTCCACCATTTATAAACGTTTATTGATTGATTGTCATTACTTTTTTAAAATTCCCTTGATAATGTCAATTATATTCCTAACATTTATTTTTATTTTAACATATTTCAGGTCATGTTTAATATTCCTGGGGAGATTTCAATCCATTATGTGGTAGAAATTCTTTGGTTTTTATGTCTCTATACTATTCTTAGCTGTAGTAATTTTTATTGTTACATGAAATAAAATAATTCTTTTATTTTCTCTTTATAATAGTATTTCTATATACTTCTATCATAAAATATAATAATATATTCGTTAAGAAATATCCCTTTCATTAATCATAGAAGAAAATTTTAGGTCGTTACATTCTCCCTCTTGAAGAAGTTTCATCCTCAAAATTTGACTCTCTCATACAAAACAAATGGGGGGTATTCCTCCTT
Source organism: Viscum album (assembly GCA_963277665.1). Taxonomy (NCBI): domain Eukaryota; kingdom Viridiplantae; phylum Streptophyta; class Magnoliopsida; order Santalales; family Viscaceae; genus Viscum; species Viscum album. Next base: position 1,414,919,443 of record OY728141.1, on the reverse strand, counting down.
TATTACTTCCTAGGTTTCTCAATTAGCATCTTCAACCTTTTAATTTCTCTACAAGACTTTCACAAGTCGTTTTGTCTTGATCCTCAACGCTTATTCTCTTATATCAAGGATATGGATTGGTTCCTCCTTATATAAAAATTCATCATCCAAATCTACACCATTTGTATCAAGTAAATGTTTTGTGTTATACATATACTTTCTAAGTAGGGACACCTGGAAGAAATTGTAGACATTGGAAAGATTTTAAGGTAGTTTTAATCGATAAAAAAACTCCAACACACTCAAGAATATCAAATATTCCAATGTACCTTAGACTTGGTTCCCTCTTATTTCCAAACATCATGACGCCTTTCCATGGTGATATCTTGAGAAATGCATGATCCTATACATGAAACTCTAAGTCCTTATTTAGTTTTTCAGCATAAATTTTATATCGACTCTGAGAATCCTTGATGTGTTTCTTAATAACTTGTATATTTTCTATGGTCTCCTTGACAATTTATGGTCCCAACAATTTCCATTCTCTAACTTCATCCCAACATGTTGGAGTTCTATACCATTTTCTATAGATATCTTCAAATGGTTCCATTTTAATACTAGAGTAGAAAATTTTATTATAGGATAATTAAAAAAGTAAAAGATTTTAGTCCCAACTCCCTTAAAAATAAAGTGATCTAGCTCATAACATTAATTACAATGTCTAAATACTCCTATCAGACTATCCGTTTGTTTGAGGATGATAGTTTATGTTCGGGTTTACTTCTGTATTCATAGACTTTGGAAGGTTACTCCAGAATATAGAAGTAAATCATAGATCTCAGTAAAAAAAAATTAACATTGGTACTCTATAAATTCTCACTACCTCATGAATATAAAATTGATCTAGGTTTTCAATGGATAAATCCTCTCTTATGGAAATGAAATGCGTATAGTTTTTCAATATATTGATTATTACCCACATACCATTGTTACCCTTGAAATCTTCGTAAGGCTGGTGACAAAGTTCATAATGATTTTATACCACTTCCATATATGAATGGGTAGTGGTTGTAATACCTCTTTATGAATTTGTCACTCTTCCTTCAATTTTTGACACATGAAGCACCTTTTAGTATAATTGGAAATTTTCTTTTCCATATTATCCCACCAATAGGGATCATGAAGGTTCATATACATCTTAGTAATTTTGGGATGTATTGAGAATTTAAAGCTATGAGATTTATCTGCCAGCTCTTTATTTATCTTTATAATAGATAGAATATATATCTTTGCACCAAATTTCAATAAACCTTCTATATCATTATTTAATTCAATAAAATTTACTTCTTTCACAGACTCTATCTTCTTTTTCATTAAAGGATCATCTCTTTGAGCTTTCTTGATCTTGTCTAGTAATGATGGTTGAGAATTATTTTGGGAAAGGATTGATGAAGTTGTTTCCCTTATGATTCTCGTGTCCAAATTTACTAGGTTCTTGATCAATGGATCTCCATCAATCCACATCATTATAAGAACGCCAGCATCTTTCCTACTCAAAGTATCTAGAACTTTGTTTTCTATTTTAGGGTGATAATGAATTGAAAAATCATAGAATTTAAAGAGATCCAATTATCTCCTTTGTCTCATGTTTGGTACCTTTTTTTGAATATATACTTTAAACTTTGGTGGTTTATGTATATATCACACTTTTACCTATAAAGATAGTGTCACCATATCTTTATAGAAAAGATGACTGCAGAAATATCTAGGTCATGAGTAGGATAATTTTTCTCATGGGACTTTAATTTTTTAGATGCATAGGTGATCACCTTTTCATTTTTCATAATAACACATCCAATCCCTTTCATATATGTATCACTATAGATAACAAATAATTCTCCAACAGAGGGTAGAGTTAGAACAAGTTCACTAACCAACCTCTTATTCAGTTCTTGTAAAATTTATTCAAACTCCTTTTTCTTGATAAACTTAACTCTTTTTTGAGTTAACTTGGCTAGTGGATTATAAATTAATGAAAAGTTTTTCACAAACCTTATATAGTATCCTTTTATACCAAGAAAAAAATGAATATCAATTACAGTAGTATGATGTAGCCACTTTTCCATGTCCTTTGTCTTGGAAAGATCAACTAAGATTTCTTTATAGGTCACGATGTGCCTAAATAATGCAACAAGTTTTAACTAGAACACACATTTACCAAATTTGAAAATAAAATTCTCTTTACTCAGAGTTTTTAAAATAACCATCAGGTAATTATCATTCTCCTCATGAATTTTGGAATATATCATAATATCATCAATAAAGAATACCAAAAATTTATCAAGGATATATTTAAAGACTTTATTCATCAAATCCATAAATATAGCTGGATCATTATTCAAGACGAAGGGAATAACAGAAAACTCATAATTCCCATATCTTATTGGGAAGTAAATATTTGGCATATCTTCTTTCCTCACACTTAACTTATAATACAATGATCGGAGGTCGATCTTAGAAAATAAATGAGAGCCGTGAAGCTGGTCGAAAAAATCATCAATCCTTAAAAGAGGGTATTTGCATTTCATTATGATACAATTAAGTTCTATATAATCAATGTATAACTGCATTTATCCAACCTTATTATTTATAAATAGAATAGGTTCTCCCCAAGGAAACATTCTTGTTCAAATAAAACCATTATAAAAAATATCTTTAGGTTGATTATTTAATTCCTTTAACTCCACATATTCCATTATATATGGGGTATTTGATATTTGATTGGATTTACAAATGAGTTTAAGAGATAACTTTACCTCTCTCTGTGGGGGAGGTCCAGGTAACTCTTCAGGAAATACATTAATTTATTCCCAAATAATGGGGACATCTTCCATCTTTACACTCTCCTTTTCTTATACCTCTTTACTAGTCATCAATATAAATAAGGATATGGGAGGCTCTTCTAGAAAAATCTCTGGTCGGGCTATCTCTCCTTTGAAAATAATTCTAGGTTTTCCATCTAATGCTACTAAAATATTATTGCTTCTACAGTCAATCTTAGCATTATCTTTTGAGAGCTAGTCCATCCATAGAATAGTGTTGAATTCCACAATGAGACTACTAGATTTGAAATGAGATTGTACTCTCCAAAGTTGATATTGTAGTTTCTATACACCTTTGATTCTTGGATAATTCCTCTAGGATTTCTAACTGATAACTTTATATCAAGAAGTTATGGGTTTTATTATACATTTTTTTTCAAACCTAGATTAAATAAAGTAATTCATAGAACCATATCCAAATAATATAATTTCTAGATTTTAGTTCATAAAGAGTGTACCTACCACCATATCATTTAGATCCTCCAGTTTAGCCATCATGATTATGAAATAATGACCTTTATCCCTTGGTCTATAAAAAGGTTGGTAGTTTCCTTCCATTAACTAATGATTTAGAAATTTATTTTCAAAGTTCCCAAGCTACCCACACATTAAGAATTGAACTTCAGGATATTCTTACAACATATTTACTTTTTCATTTTCATTTAAATGTTGAGTCTTCACCTGAATGCCCAAAGGCCTTCAATTTTATTGATTTTTGATAACCCCCCTTTCAAGGGATGAGGGGGAACCCTTACAAGGCTCATAGGCTCAGAGATTGCAAGGCTTTTAGGATTTACCTCATTATGATATTTCATTCTATATGAACTTCTCTTCCAAACTTGTAGAACTTTCCACTCCCAAAAAAATATTTCCTTGAATGTTTCTTCCCAAATTTTTTTCATGTGAGAAATTTCAGTTTCTTTACTCGTTTTCCATTATCAAAATTATTCCCAGAGTTTGTCTCCATTTATCTATTATATTCATTAGAACTATATGACCATTGTGTTTCTCAAAACTCCATTTCAACCCCCATAGCACTCCACACTATCTCCCCATAATTTTTTAGTCTTGATTTTCTAGATTCCTCCACATATGGGGTCTCAGTTCACTGAAAAACCTATCCATCTTTCCCTTAGGATCCATAAAAAATCTATACATATATTGAGATAGTATTTTAAAGTTGATTTCATATCTTCCCACTGATTAATTTTCCTGATACTTAAACTTCAATAATTCATTATCCATTTTTTCTCATCAAATGAGGAAAATTTTTATTGAAAAATTTTCTCCAAAACTCTTTCGACTCCATCGCATCAAACTCCCCTCTTGGATTTCTGTTCTTAATCAGTGTCCACCACTGATTAGATTATCCTTATAATAAGTATATAGCCAATGAGACTTTATCTAACTCTAAACAACATAGTATTGAAAATATCCTTTCTATAGAGGTTATCCATTGTTCAAAAATTAATGGATTAGAAGGTCCACTAAAAGAATGTGGTCGCACAAGAATGATTAAAATCAAAGTTATTATCTTAAAGGTTATCAACATGACTTTGGTTATTATTCATAACCCAATATATTTAATTTATCAACCACATAAAGTTTTCCATTCTAGCTTCCGTTATGTTAGGAAGGTCATTAGTGCATTGTTTGTTGCACTCATCATTTACATGGTTCCTCCTATTTATAATGATTTTTCTAAAAGAAAAAAACCATATTGAGAAATGTGTTACATTTAGGAATCATATAATTCTAAAAATATTTTAAGTCCTAAGATGCATTATCATTTTAATCTCCTCTAATAATAATTATTGTTTCTAAATAAAATTCATAATGGTTCATAAAAATCATATGATTAACCCAACATATCCCCCATGAGTGTCAAACCAGGTGTGCATGAAGACCCATTGTCATTCACCAAGTGACGATTGAGTCAAATACCAATGTTACCTTTTTGGGTTTATTACCTTTAGGTAAAACTGTGATAGATCTACATCCACTTGTAATATAAAAATAGGGATTTCATTGTTTGGAAACCACTCACATAATACTTTACCAAAATTCTTGGATTACCGCATATATTTAGAAAAATCCCTCAGTTTCATACTATTTTTTTCTAAGACTAATTTCTATAAATAATTAAACCTTGAATTTTATACCAACTATGGAATCCCTCCATTTTAATACATGAATTATAATATAATTTCATAAAAAAATATTACATGAATAACATCAAAGGATATTTTAAGGACTATTATGTTGGAAACTAAGTATATAATACATGAATTACATAAGAAAAACCTGAACATAAACATTATTTAATCCTTTAAAATTCTCCACTATTATTCCTTTTTAGGTCATATCACTGCATTTAATTTCTTAGGGTCATGCATCAATAGAAATTGGAAACTAAAAAGCCTAATAAGGGATAAAAATAAGCAATGGAACATAAATTATGATCATGAATGATACATGAGACATTAAATGAGAGAAAAATTACATGATACATAACAAGGAAATGTGGATGAAATATAAAAAAGATACATTCATAAGAATATCACCAAGGTGTTGTAAGTCATAATTACCAAGGTTAGTCACCAATGCATTATAAAACATGTCATCCCTATAGATTAATTTTTTACCCAATGCATTAGAGCTATATCAGGGTAAACCCTACATATTTATTAATTCATGAAAGACACATTGATCATAATAAATTATTTCATCAATAACCCATGGAGAATAAATAATGGGTTTTATATAATATCATTGCATACATAAATTCCTAAACACTTGAACATTACATCATTTTTAACCCACAAAAATGGAATGTGGGCTTAGTACATGTAAATCTATAATCAAATAAATTATATTTACATATTTTTGAATACCCATGGGTAAATAATGGGTTTATGTATTCACAAATGATAATTTCTCATGAAAAATAAAGAAATTCAGTAAATGAATTTGGCATCATGACAGGTATAAAACATGGATTATGGAAAGGGTAAATGGGAGTGGAAAAATGTATCCCTTTGATAAAAAATTATTTTTTAAGTAATGGTAATATAAAAAGTTTAATAAAATAAATTAGTTTGATATTTAGAATACATACACAAATGTATGTACTTGAATGGAAAGAAGATGAAGAGAATTACCCTACCTGGAAGAGTTATTTTTTAAAACTTGAGGATGGAACCTGAAGGGATTAAGTAAACCTTGGATAGACTTATTTGGAGGTAAAGTGATCATAAATTCATTTATTATAAGTTTTAAGTGGATATTAATGGGGTATGGGTGGGTATTTATATTAAAATATAGGTAACTATTTATTAATTTCTTAATTTTGATTTTGGACTCTATATGATTAATTAATTCAAAACAAAAACCAGCCCAAGTTTTTTGCCCATGGTTTCTACCAAATAGGGTTGTTTTAAATATTTTATAAGTCCATGAACCAAAATCCTTAAAATAATACCCTTGTTTATTCATAAGTGATTCATATTTATAAAATATTGATGTTAAAATAATAAAATATAATATATGTTTTGGAATATTCATTAAGGGTTTATAAAATTGTTCAAATAACCTCAAAAACACATTATTTTAAGAATAATAATATTTCTAGTCGCGTATACTCTTTATAGTATTTATTAAATCACTTTTTATATTTTTTGATTCCATAATACATATCATGCATTTATACCATATTTAATTTTTACCCAAAATTTTGACTATCTCAGAAAATTATGAAAAATTCACCATTGGATAATTTTGATATGATCATTTAAAAATTAATATTAATTTTATCCAAATAATACTATAAATATTAAAATTTAAGATTTTATATTAAAAATACCAATTTATTGAAAAACATTGGTTTTAGAATGATAATAGCTTCTAACACTTTAAAAGTTACATTTGACTTCATAAAATTATATTATCATTTATATTTAAATAAATATTATTTAAAAATAATATTTTATTAAAATAGATTTTATTTTAAAAAAATTATTCATGAAAACATTATTTTAATTGAAACTGTATATTTCCCAAAAATACTATTTTGATTTCTTCATATCAAAATCTAATTTTTTTTATCAAACACATTATATGATCATTTATAATGTAATAAAAAAAGGGATAAATATAATCATTAGTTTATTAAAAATGAAAACATAAAAAATCATACTAATAGGGTCTAGATACATAACCCCTTATTACACCAGTGTATTCCCTAATGGTAAGGTGTATGATGGTGGTAGATTCATGAGGTGGTTCATCTAACATTGACCTAATGGTGATGTTCACTAACTTGAACCACTCCCATAGTGAATTTCTTCCAAGCATCACTTATATAAACTCTACTTGGGATTGGTTAAAGTAGAACCCTAGTGATGCTACCGCTCTCCCATGTTTTGAAATTTTTTCTTCAAAAGGCATGACTCTATTGGTTGAGGTCATCATTTATCCTTTAGCATAAACTATTAGTTATCATTACAATTTATAAACACTATTTATAATGGAAATATTATTACTAATTGTTATAAATCCCAATGGTCATATTGACCAATGGTAATATTATCCAATGATCATATTGACTAATGGTCATATTGACCAATGGTCTGGTAATAGTAGAGTCCCATCTATCACTTTACCCTTTATACTCTATATACACTCCATCGTTCATCAATATTTACTACTTGATTCCAAAATTTATTTAAAAATTCCTTTGATAATTTCAATTTTATTTCTAAAGTTTATTTTTCCTTTAACAATTTTCCTAGAAATTTTAATATTTCTAGGAGAGTTTGATCCTATGGCATACACCATTTATTTTTTGATATTCCTTGATTTTTATGTCCCTGTACTATTATGAGTTGTAGTAGTTGGTATTATTATAGTACTTGTAATGTTTCTTTTCTTTTATATTTGTAATAGTATTTCTATATACTTATATAATGCATTATAATAAGATAATAATGAAAAATAGATCTATTTTATTGATCATACAATAAATTTTCAGGCCATTACAGTTATAGAAAACACATGAATTACATTTCATTTTATTATTTTGGACCATTATAAAATATGGCATTAATTTTTCAGTCTATCTTAAAATATAGTTAAGCATCATAACCATTGATAATATAATCATCCTAATATGACCATTATGATATATTACCAGTTATGATAAAGTCTTATTGACATAAATATAATAAATAATATCCTCAACTAGTAGAATCATACTCTACGCAACCCATTTATTAGAGATTCTGAGGGAGATGAAATCAATGACATTTTTCCTTAACCAAGCCCAAGATGAGATTTAGAAACTAAAACCTGATTGAACCCAATTATGGGAGAATTTAAATCATATTGATATCATGACCCAAACCATGTTCATCGAACCACCCTATAAAAGTACCATCGCTGCACACCTTACCCTTAGGGTGTATGCTAGCATAATAAAGGGTTATGTATCTACACCATAGTTGTATGAATTTTTATATTTTATTTTTAATTAAATAATTATTATATTTATCCCTTTTCATTATTACTTTATATATATGTATATTATTAAATAATTATTTTCAAAAAAATTATATTTTGATACAAAGATACTAAAATTATATTTTTGGAAAATACATAGTTTCAATTAAAACACTATTTTTGATAAATTCAAGAATTTTTAAAATAAATTTATTTTTTATGAAATATTATTATTAAATGATATTTATTTAAATATAAATGATAATATTATTTAACAAATTCAAATGTGATTTTTATAAGGTTTAGAAAGTGGGTAATGTTGTAAAAACTAGAATTTTCTAGTAAATAAGGATTTTCATTTAAAAGTGTAAATTCTCATATTTATAAAATTATTTTGGTAAAATAAATTTTATTTTTGAAATAGTCATTTGAAAATTATACAATGGTTAATTTTTTATAATTTTCTAATACACGTGAATTCTTGAGTAAAAATTAAATATGATTTAAATATAAGGTATGTATTATGACATCATAATAGACCAAAAGTGATATAATAAATACTATAAAGGGTATCTATGAAAAAAAATATTTACCCTTTAAAATAATATGTTTTTAATGTTATTTCATTAATTTTACAAACCTTTAATGAATCCTCCAAAACCATTATTATATTTTAAATTTTGAAAATCAATTCTTTATGAACATGACTCACTTACACATCATGAATGGAATTATTTTAACGATTTTTATTATTATCCTAATAAAATATTGAAAAAAACTACTATTTGGTAGAGACCATGGGAAAAAACCATGGGAAGGTTTTTTTTATTTTTCCACTTAGAGTCGAAAACCTAAGTTTATAAATTAATAAATAATTCTTCTCTCTTTTGCTATAAATACCCAACCGACATCCCATTCCACTTCACTCAAAAACCATTAAGAACAAATTTAATCTCTCAATCCCACTCTAAATCATTAATAAGGTGTTATGGCGCTCTTAATAATCTTCTCACAATCTTTTAGAAGTGCACTCTATCTCCTCATCTTTTTTATTCAATTAATTTCTTTGTAATAAGCCTTTTGATTTCCAATTCTTCATTTTGTAATGTGTTTTTACCCATTATTTACTTTCCTTATGATTCCCAAGTAATTATAAACCACCTTTAACTCTCATTAAACCCTTATTTGAACCTTTATGTATACTATTTATACTACCAAAATTATCCTGTGATTTTCTATACCAAAAATCTTATGTTGTGAATACCCATCCCCATTTCCACTCATGTTTATTCACCTAAATGTAACTATCCTTAATTTATTGGTTAAATAAATTTATATAACACACACTCCATAATCATGGGATTAAAATTTAGTCAAGAAATTATTATTTTATATGATCTGTGTGGAACACAAATTCATGTGCATAATATAAATGTGATGGGTGGGGATAAAATTATATATCCCTCCAATGAATTGGGTAATGTTTTTATCTCACGAGATACCATGTATGTTGTATGTGTGGTTATACTAAGAACACTATGTTATGATTTATTGGTGTTTATACTTGAATTATGATTATGATTTCATGTTTTATAGTGTTTCCACATTCTTATGTTTCCTTTATTTCATCAACATATATCATGATTCGATATTCAACTTTATGATTATCATGCTTTTATGTCACCTTGATATTCCTATTAACTAAAATGTATTACTTTCATCATGTTATGATTTGATTATTAACTTATTATTATTTATAGCTCACCCCTTTCTTATGTATGTCCCTTGGTTATCTCATGCTGCTTTAGAAGATCATTAAAATTTAAGGGCATTTTATGGAGTTTTTAAATAATGTTTGTGTATCCCTGTTTCAAGTTATTTTTTTATGTATCTAATTACACTAAGATACTTTCCCTATTAATATTTTACGATTGTTTTATGTGCATCTTTATGTAATAAATCATTAATTAAGTTTTATAAAGGATATCTGTTGTCATGATTTTTTTGGATTTTCTCATTATTGAAAAACGCACTGACCAAGCTAACTCGGAAGGGAGTGAAGTATAATTTGAATGATTAATGTGACAAAATATTCAAGGAGTTAAAGAAGAATCTTATAACAAAACCTATACGCACACAACCATCAAGTGGGGCAATATTTTTGATTTATATTAATACTTCAAAGAAGGTATTAGGTTGTATACTCATGTATAATGATAAAGTAATAGCCTATGTCTTAAGATGGTAGAAGGTTCATGAATATAACTAGCTGAAACAAGATCTAGAGTTTTATGTAATAATATTTATATTGAATATTTGGAGGAATTATCAATATGGGGAGAAGTGTGAAATATATATGAATCAAAAAACATAAAATATATTTTCACACAGATTGAGATCAACATGCGTCAACAAGTATGGTTAGAGATGATCAAAGATTATGATTTCTCATTCTACTACCATCCAAGGAAGGAAAAGAAATTGGAATATGCTCTAAGTAGAAAGTGTCCTATAAAATTATCCATTATGATAATTAATAAGGATAAAATATCCTTATACATATAAAGGATAGACATGGGAGTCATAATAAAGGGATCGTCATACTAACTTTTTCAAATGTTTTCTCAGTTATCTCTTTTATAGAAAATTAGTAATGCCCAAAGGAATGATGTATAGATAAAAAATAATTTTTATGAGACAATAATGGGAAAATATTTTGGTTTTATCATAGATGATAAAGGAGTGGTGAAATTTTGGTAATGAATATGTGTCTCATCTGAGCCAGAGATAAAGAAGGGGTTGTTGAATGATGCTTATAGTTTGACATTCTCCATCCACCCAGGAAGAAAAAAGATGTATAGAGATATCTGACATGTCAATTGGTGTGATAATATAAAAAGATATATTATAGTATATACAAAAAGGTGACAGATTTTTCAGAAATTGAAAGTATATAATAAGAAGTCCAAAGTTATTTTGAAACCATTTCATATACATACATGGAAATTAGAGCACATCACTATAGATTTTTTATGGGTCTTCCAAATACATCAAAAGGGAATGATACAACATGGGTTTTGGTGGATTGTTTTACAAATATTATTCAATTCATTTACATTAAGGAGTAATTATCACTCAATTATCCTGTATTTATATACTTTAGATAAGTGGTGAGGTTTCATGGAATACCACTACCAATTGTATATGATTGAGATCTGAGGTTCACCTTAAAGTTTTTGAAAAGTATTTAATATGCATTGAATATATAGTTTAACTTAAGCATGGCCTATTACCCCCAAAAAGATGGTTAATCTGAGTAGACTATCTAGAAACTTGAGGATATGTTTAGATTTTTATCTATTGACTTCAAAGGAGAATGCGATCAACATCTTCCTTTAGCCAAGTTCCCATACAACAACATTTTTTCCTCAAGAATTCAAATAGACACATATAAAGCACTATAAGGGAATAAATTTTTAACCCCTACATGTTGGGATAATGTTGGTGAATGTAATATATTGGGACCTAATCTAGTTAATGAAATGACAGATAAAATCAAGTTCATTCAATAATACATGAGAGTAGCTCAAAGTTGATAGAAGATTTATCAGGATAACCATTCAAAAGACTTAGAGTTTGAAGTTAGTGATAAAATTTTTCTTCATATATCATATTGGAAGAGAGTTATAAGGTTTTTAAAGAAGGTAAAGTTAATTCCTAGGCACATTGTCCCCTTTGAGATCCTCGGTTATATGGGAGTTGTGGCCTATTGAATAACACTTCCACTAAACTTGTCTCAAGTCCATGACATGTTCCATGTATCCTTATTAAGGAAGTAAATACTAGGTCTATCGCATTTGATAAAACCTTATGTTGTAAAATTAGAGAATGAACACTCTTAATAGGAGCATCCAGTGAAGATCTTGGACCACAAAGACAAATTTCTACACAACAAGATAACCCACATTATCAAATTACTTTGGAGAAACCAATAGTTTGAAGAGGAAAAAATGGGAAACTAAACGTAAAATGAAAGAAAATTACCCTCACCTTTTTTACATTATTGTATGGAATAAAATTTTAAGGGATAAATTTATTAAGGAGGGAAGAGTGTAACATCCCATGATCTTACTATGAAATTGTCCCTTTAAATAAAAATTGTGTTCAATGACTTATTTAACACACTTTAAGAAAAAAATGATCCAAAACATATTATATTATTATCAGCATGAACATTATAACACCTTTAGTAAATAAAAAATAGTAATCTATTAAAAATTCATACAAATTAAGATTATAAATATTCAAAGCTTAAACATGATATTTTTAAATAAAAATGATTTTTATTTATATATTAAATTATCTTATAAATAATAAATTTATAAATTTATAATTTCGATTTTGAAAAATGAATAGAATTATTGAATTAATCATGTAAATATTATCTTAAGATAATTTTTTTAGTTTTTTTATAATTGATTTCTAGGTTAATAGTGAAAAATACTTATTTTACTAAATACTATCACTTTTATGACATTATTATACAATAATTCCATAAAAGTTTTTTAAATCAATTTTTTAAAAAATGTATTTCATACAGTTAAATTAATCATTTTAAAATACTCTGGAAATATATAAAACTCATGGTTAACATTTTTGAAAATTTAGGTAATGTTTTAATGAAAATTGTCTCTCATCTATTCTTTAAATAAAATTTTCACATCATGTAATTATATTTTTAAATTTTTTAAAATTTAATTAAATACTATTTGAATAATTATAAACATTTAAATATCAATATAATAAATAACATTTATAATTATATCCTAAATGAAAATCTTATGCTTAAAATACACTTTTTTTCTAAAAATGAGTTTTTGTGCGTTACATGCATTAATGTTAAAATTAATTTTTCTTAATCATACAAATTTTTTGTGATAGATTAGATTTCATACGTATAATCATTATTTTAAAATTATCTAATAAGATGCAATTTATTTTTAATCATTAAAAATAAATTACTTAGGTAAAAATTGGTTATCACGATAAAAACCAAAAGTGGTAAAAGTAAAAATCTAAGAGTAAATAAATTAAAAAATGATTAAAATAGATGTGTAAAAGTGTGTTTGAGTCTTTATTGACCTTACCCATCCCATTAATCTATTATTTTTCACTTCATATTTACATTCCATGTGACCCATGTTCTCTCTTTATATTAAACAGTTTTATGTGCCAAAAATGACCTTCTCTTTAATTATAAAAAGAAACCACCATTACTCCACCTATAAACACTTCAAAATCCCATTAGGATCAACCCAAAATCCACCCTATTATCTCCTCAACACTTTCCCCATTTCCTTTTCATGACCCATCCCTGAGGTCCCATGTCATGACTACCCCAAACTCGCCTCCCATAGGCCAGGGGCTGGCGACTAGCTCTGAGTAGGCATATCCTACAAAGAGGAGGCATTTTCCTAAGTACCTATACATATACACATGACTCCAAGAAAAAGTTCTGAAACTAAAAACACTGAGTAAATAGGTATGCATACCACTAAGATAACCACTAAAAGTAACAGTACAAAATAAAAAAGTAAACAATCTATAATACAAGCTCAACTGAAAAAGAAATGTACAAGCTCCTGGATCTTGTCCGCAGAAAACCCTACCTAAAGTGTAGGTAGAGTAAGATATCTAAATTTCACTGAAGTGTACTACATATTTTAGGTCACCCTGAAGAACCACCAGTCTCTGGCCCACTAAGGACTTCGTCAAAGCTCTTGATTATCTTCACAAGACACGACATGTGTGGGAGAAGCCCGTGTAGGGGTGAGTAAAAAATACTTAATAGGGACCCCAAACTACAAAGGTAAACCACAAAGAAAGACACAAGGAAGACTACCAAAGAGGTACACAAAGTGTAGTCTCTAATAAGTTTAGTCAAGAGAGTCACTAGGGTCATCTCACATATATATATGTCAACAAAACATATAACAAGAACATCCAGGTATACTTGTAAAGGATTCCAAGACTCAAGGTTTCATCCACTACCAGCAATATGGTCCTGCTCGTAGCATTCTCGATCTAGGAGATCTCACTCCTCAAGTTATCTGATAGTAATCATGTAGAACTAGTATACCAAAAGTATCTAAGACAACACCTGGTCTCAATACGTCACAAAGTTCCCTGAGACATCTGGTCTCGCTAATACAAGTAGTCTCGATATCACATCCAATTCTAAACCATAGGATTCTTCTAAAGGCATATTCAAATATGATGAGACATACAGTCTCTGCAGGAGACTCACTCCACATATTCACAAGAGACATACTCTATATCTTCATAGAAGACCTATTATGCATCTTTTCATGAGACCTAATCTGCATCATTTTAGGATACCCACTCTGCATCCTCTTAGGATACCTACTCTGCACCCTCACAGGAGACCAACTCTGTGTCTTCGTAGGAGACCTACTCCACTTATTCACTAGAGACCAAATATACATCTTCACATGAGACCTATTCCGCATCTTCACAAGAGACAAACTCTGTGTCTTTATAGGATACCAACTCTTCTTATTTGCAGGATACTAATCTCCACGTCTTTGCAACAGGCAGCCAAAGGATTCTGTCCTTAGTGCGCTTCTTCCGGGGGAACCTACTCCTCAAGAAAAAAGTTCATACTCTAACCTCTACAAAAACTCACGTAGATTATCTCAAAAGTATTTCCTCATCGTGAGGGTCCTAACGCCATGAACGTCTTATCAAATGGAAACATGGTTTGAGAGTAACAGGCATTTTAGTAAAAAGGAGTTGGTTGGTTCTGGGTCCGACCCGACCTGATCCGGTTCATCTAAATCGACCCAACCCGGTCAGGTCTGGGCCAGCCCGAACCAGACTGGCCCATTGGGATACTAAATTGTGGCCCACTGGGCCATGTAGTCCAGCCAACTGGGCCACCCGGTGGCCCGGTTCTCCTGGTTCGGCCCTCATCGAGCGGGTGGGATCCTCTAGCACATGTCCTAGCTGCATGCCATGTCACCCTAAGTGTCGGGGTGAACTTACCCCATCCATCCTAGTCTACTCACATAGACGGGAAATTCTGCATGCAACTCGGCTGTGTGTGGCCGGTCAACACGGGTGCCAGCACGTTGATGGCCCCTTCCGCGAGCCACCAAATTCTTTTGGGTGCTCCGATTGTTGATGGGAAAGATGTTCCACAATCCTCGGGTCTCCACCTTCACTTTTGTGACCTTAGATCCATGACATGATACATCTTAGTGCAAATACATTCAAACGTTGATATCTTCTGCATTGCTTCGATCCATTTTTCATTATCGTCGTCATACCTTCGTCGTACCGCATCTATCCAAGGTTTGTGATATCAGATCATTGCACCAGGAATCAACTTTTCAATAATCGATCAATCACAAATTATCAATTCATTAGCTAAAAGAATAATTCCCACAATGAATGAATAATTTAGGGTGAAAGGCATGAACCATAAAATAGGAACATACCTCAATTAATGTTCGTGTTGATCATGGTTTTTTTTAACTAGAACGATTAATGAAAACCCACAACAAAGGAAAATCAATATCATATAAAAAATCCCCAATAAACCTCGCAAGGTAAAACCCAACCTTCAATATGCATAACCCGTGGATTAATTCATTGGTCGATTAATCCATGTTCGTCTTAGGGATAAAGAACGGGGAAGGAAAAGATATTAAACTCACACCCTACCTATAGTTTGGATCAGTCGACATAGGGGTTTGATCATCATTGGTGATCCATTGAGATTTTTCACAATCTATTGTCTCATAGATCCGTGATCCGTGATCCGTGATCAGTGATCCATCAGCGTTCTTCATCATTTGTTGTTTGCCAAAGGGAGGAAACCGCCAACACCTTTCTTGAGAGTTTCCAGGGAATTTCGGGGTTATGCATTAACCCTGAATTCATGTTTAATTAGAGAGAAAAGAAAATGTGTCATCCCATTATAGCATTGAAGCATCTCTATATTGTTTCATTTAAGAAAAAAATGGGTCGACTCATCATTATGTCACTACAAAATTTTTAAAAAAATACTATATACTTCTTTAAGTTTATTTTAATCTCCTTTAAAACGTCCAAATATTAACTTTTGTAGTCAAACTATGCCAGTAATTGTTAGATCTTGCCTAAGTAGAATACCAAATTATGAACTCAACAGTGGTCTCATATTTCCAATCTAATTCACCATTCATTAGTTATTAATATTTTTTAAATAAAATAATTTTATTTAATTATTTTACTTACAATTACATCCTTTTCAGGTTTTCTCACTGGAGACCCTTGCTGACTAAAGTTAAGTCGCACCTACGGTAAACCCACCATCCTGAATGCAACAGTGACCTCAGATTTATGATCCAGGAATCTATTTAAGAATTAATACACTTTATTAGGAAAACCACTCAATCACATTATTAAAAACTTAACATTTTTCATCAAACCATTCCAAACACACCGGGCCTCGGAATCGCATGCCGTCTCTGCGCCTGTTCTTGGAATTTTCCTAGAAATTTTTTAAAATAAAACATGGAAAATATGATTCATTACATTCTACCCAACTTAAGGATTTACGTACCTGAAATTCAAACCAATAGATATCCAAACAGATTAGGGTATGAGAACTAACCTTATCCCCCCACTCCCATGTGCTATTCTATAGATTTGCATGCTACCATCGGGCACACACTAAAGGAATAGACTACCACAGAGCATCCTCTATTGGAAATCCTCGATCTCTAGGACCAAGATGCAAAGAAATAATCCCGATCATAACTATCTTCTATAGGATTCCATGGATTCGATCTATCCTCTGCACATAGAGGCATCCTAATCTTTCTAATGAACCCTACTCATGAAAATCTAAGAAGTGGCTGACTTGGTGAGTTGGTCAATGATCACCCAGATGGTATCATCTCCCCTAGACGTACATGGTAAAACCATCATAAAGTCCATCTATATTATTTCTCACTCCCTTCCTGTCACCCCAAGGAAGAAAAGAGAAACCCCTTCCAAGCACAGGGTCTCGACATGGTGAGTTGACAAACCATGTAACTGATTCAAACAAGTGTTCATCTTTTATATCAATAGGTAAGCTCAGCTTAAACCCATTTCTTCATCTCCAATGTCCACATTGACACCCATATTCATATCCTAATTCATCTCACCACTCTAGGAATCCACTACTACTACTATCCATCCTCTAAAAAGAACGATGTGCTCCCCACCTTTTGAATATCCATCAGGGGCATTCCCTATGGAAAAATGAGCATGTAAAGTATCACTGTTGGTATCACTGAGCTATGACTCCATGACTCATTATAATAGTGGAGGGGTAATAACCACCAACTAAAGGTAAGTTGCATCATCTCTATCTATGAAGGATAATTGTAACAAGGTCAACTACTTCGTTTCCTCATTCAAAAACTATGAATAGGATCTTATACTGAGAGTATCTGCTACCAAGTTTCCTATACCAGGAGTATAGACTCTCTACTAATAATATTCCTTAAGGAACTATATCCAACACCTTATTCTCAAGTTCAGAACCTACTAAGAGAAGATATACTTGAGACTCTTGTGGTCTGAGTAGACGATAAATTGCCCGCCCATTAGGCAGTGTCTCCACATCTTCAATGAAAAGACTATAGTTGCCAACTAAAGATCGTGGGTCACGTAGTTTTTATCATGTGGTATCAACTAATGAAAACTATATGAAACCAGTGTTTTCCTCTGCATCAGGACACAAAAATTTCTAGTCCCTAATGCACCACCAAACACAACATACTCGACTCCCTCCTCTGGAAAACTCAGGATCGGGGTTGTAACGACCCATACTTTACATACATTGTTAATAATTCAAAATTGAATAATACTTATTGAAACATATAACAAAACCACGAAAGGACCGTATAGGTATAGTGTCTTTAGAAACTGGGAAACATAAACAACTGGTTCATAAAACGTCTACACTGTCTCCCATTTATTTCATCATATCTATAGTCCCTTTTGGCATATCTTACTTAATAACCTTCTTCCTGACCTGGGGAAATAAAACATACAAAAGGGTGAGCTCAAATGCTCAGTAAGGGTAAACAAAAGAAATATAAATCACATCATATACATAATAACATAACTTTTGGAAATCTTAACCTGCAAAAGATATCATAATATCATAACATGGGATAAATCATAGTAGTGAAATGTAATCCCAATAATCATAACTTAAAACATGAAACTTTGTGGCATACACACATAATCATATAGAATCATTTCTTATTAGTCAAGACTCATTTCCAAGACTATCTTAGTGGACAAAGTCCCTTTCTAAACCGAGTTCACTCCTCGTTTTAGTCCTGTTTCACTGAATCGGTATAACCTACCATTCCAACCATGTCTATCTCATGAGATATAAAATCTTTACCCAATGCATTTGAGGGAGATATAGGTCCCACCCATCTCATAATGATACCATTCTTATGTCTGCCACAAAATCATAAATCATACATCATTGCATAACCCATGTAGTAAAAATGGGAATCTTAAACATCGTGACATCATAAAACAACTCATATAAGATAAAGGAATTCATAAAAATAATTCCATCACAACATAATAAAATCAATGTAATAATAGGGATAGAAACAGAACCCTTTATTATCTTAGATGGAAAATAATTTTGATAAAACACTTGAACTCCATTCTTGAGGAAAATATCCTTTCTACTTCAAAAACATATTCCTTTCTTTAACATGTCATAAAATTTTAAACTAAAAGAAGTTGATTAAAAATAACTTGAAAACTTTTAAAGGAAGCTTCTTGGAAATAATGTTTTAAAAATCCATTCATGCCGTATAAGTTAAAAAAACATTCTTCTCGTACTTTTTTCGGAAAAGTCAAAAACTACCTCGTACGAAAAATGAAAAAAGATTCCTTTCATATCCTTTACTAAAAACTCACCGAAGGGTAAATTTGGATTTAAACAATTTTAGGTGGATGGAAATAAAATTACATATTGAGGAAACATGGATGTGGATGATAAAATACACCCCAATAAATACCAAAGTATAAACAATCTCGGATAAAAATGAGATTGTGATATTTTCTCTTACCTTAGGTCCGATTTTCCTCGTAAGGGTCTGAACCTCCTGTATAATGATTTAAATAATGTTATTGACTTATTATAGAATCATAATTATTGTTATGATATCATATATGGTCATATTATTAGTTTCTTGGTAGTAATATTTCATTACTACTTGTTATTCGGGTGTTTATAACTTTTTGTTCTTATGCGTGTCTTGTCGAATAAATTCTTATTCTTCTCTTTAGGTTATAGATACCTCATTTCTAGAATGGTATTAGTGTAATATATATCATATTCATTCATTCAATTCATTTATATAATCATTATTCAATGAAGATCATGTAGAACAAATCGCATCACATCCTGGAGACGGTATTCCGTACGTACGCACGAGCAATGATATCGTTCCCATGATCGTGGAATTGTATTGGAGTGTATTTATACTATTTCAGAATCAGTATTACTTTATAATAGTCGTATATAGTCATTATTTACACCATTATACCCATCCAAGTAAGGTGGTGGAGGAAAATAGATTACACCACGGTGTGGAGACGGTATTCCGTACGTACGCACGCGCGGTGATTTCTTTTTCCGTAGGATGGATAGATGGTGAAATAGGGTTGTTTCATACTTATAATACCATATCAGTATATGAGTGATACTTATGTTATTACTTCATAATTAAACAACTAAATAAGAAGAAGTGTAAGAAGAAATAAAGATGAAAGAATCGGTAACGGACATTACCTCTTCTTTGAAGTGCTTCTTTGAGACCCTCTTTTAGGGCACTAAAATTGGTCTTTGAAGAAGACCAGGACCTCTAGGATGTCTCTAGGGAAGTGGATAGGAGTACTTTTCAGGGTTTGGCCGAGCTTGAAGGCTCAAAGTGGTGTGAGGAAGAGGGGGAGGAGGTGCCCTTTTATAAAGGAGGAGAGGGGCACCTTTAGAATAACTAAAAATATTATTTTATTATAATGTAAAATTCAGTTTTTAATAGCTCCAAATTGATATATTTCAAACATAAGGTGGGTAGGGGTATAAATAATCTCATCCAATGTAATTTAGACAAGTTTAGGTATCAATTTTAGCCTTATCATTTAGATTTAACTTTAAGTTAGATAATTTAACTTTTACCGTGTCTTCTTGTTTCCTTACACTATAAGGTTAATAAACTTACTATATCAAGCCAAAAGAACCCCAAGTTGTTTATTATTAATATATATAACCTTATCTAAGTCATTTGGCTAAACCTTAGATTTTTAGGAATAAAATAACAATTAGTAATATAATATTTGTTTTAAAAACTATTTTATGCCAATTTTGACAATATTTAGTAATTGATTTTTTTGAAAATCATAACAGAATGATTAGTTCGAAAAAAGTTAATTAAATCAATAATAACATGTCATATTAACCTATAAAATTAGTGTAATTCATAAAAAGCCTCAAATTACATTTATTTTGGTGTTTATAACATCAATTATGCCAATATTTCATTAAAAAGATAATTAATGCATCATCGTTGTGTCATAAATAAATTAAATTATTTAATGTCTAAAATTTACAAATAAAATACCATTATGTAGGAAATCTTTTTATAGTTCTAATGAATATTTATAGTCAAATATATCTTATGTATAACCCTATATTAAAAATGATTTAGTTATTAAACTTTGATTTTAACTATTTTAACCCTTCTTTAAATAAATTAATAATAAATGTCCTAATCTAATCCAAGTGGGCCTAAATGGTCATATTTTATTCCTAAGTTTGTTTTTGGTCGAACTACACTTGTACAATAGAATTGGGACAAGTGTTAGGGTAATAATAATATCATTTTTACCCTTAATTACCCTATTTACTTTTAACCGTGGTAAAAAAAGTAAAAAGTTACTATTCACCAAAAAATTATTTTCATCTCATTGAACCACATTTTACTTACTGACATCAACCGTGTCTCTCGGATTTTTGAAATTCCACTCACAGAAGTGGTAAAATTAAGTTTTATGAAAAATTCAGTTTTTTAACTACCACTTTGTGGTTTCACTATTCATCAAAAATTGAAAGTTTTCAGAAAAATACCAAAATTTTACCCTAGGCTAATTTCGATATTCCGAATCCAAAAATGAAGTCCATTTTGAAAAATAAAATTTATAACATTTCAAAAAGTGGTTATTACTATTCATAATGGCTAGTTTTAATAATATTTTAATAGCATATCGTTGTTTAGTGAAACTTGGTATTGCGTACGACGCAAGCTATCGAGGAAGGTCGTGATTTCGTGTAAAGAAAGTCAAGCAAGTGTTGTGTAGAAAAATATTCCTTTGATGATTTATATAACATAAAAGTCTCGGGTGTTACATTCTACCCCCCTTAAAATGAATTTTTCCCTCGAAATTCGTCACTTTGTAACAAACAGATGAGGATACCTCTCCCTCATCATATCCTCAAGCTCCCATGTAGCTTATTCTAATTGGTAGTTCCTCCATAAAACTTTAACCAATTGATTGGTCTTGTTTCGTAGGAATTTTTTGCTACGATCTAGAATCTCTATCGGTTGTTCTTCATAAGAAAGATCTTGCTCCAGCGGTACAACTTCTGAGCTGAGTACATGTGAAGGATCAGGTATGTACTTTCTCCGGAGAGATACATGGAACACATCGTAAACTTGAGAGAGATTCGGTGGAAGCGCCAATCGGTAAGCTACCTTCCCAACACGATCCAGAATTTCGAAAGGACTGATATATCTAGGGCTCAACTTCCCCTTCTTTCCAAATCTCATAACCCTCTTCCAGGGAGATATTCGTAAGAATACTTTATCACCCACTTCAAACTCTAGGTCTTTTCTTCGGTTGTCGGCATAACTTTTCTATCGAATCTGAGCTGCTCTTATGTGTTGTTGAATAGATTTGACCTTTTCTACCATTTCATCAACGAGATCAAGTCCTAATAGCTTTCTTTCCCCAACTTCATCCCAGCAAGTTGGAGTCCTGCATTTCTTTCCATAGAGAGCTTCATAAGGAGCCATCTGAATACTGGAGTGAAAGCTATTATTATAAGAAAATTCCACCAAAGGTAGGTGTTGATCCCAACCACCTTTGAAATCCATAGAGAAAGCTCTCAACATATCTTCTAGAGTTTGAATTGTTCTCTCAGACTGACCGTCTGTCTGAGGATGATAAGCAGTGCTGAAACTCAACTCTGTATCCAGAGTATGCTGAAGACTTCGCCAGAACTTCGAGGTAAATATCGGATCCCGATCAGATATAATAGAAAGTGGTACTCCATGCAATCTTACCACTTCCTTTACATATATCCTGGCAAGCTGATCCAGAGAGAAATCCTCTCTAATAGCAATGAAGTTTGCAGACTTTGTAAGACGATCAACTATGACCCAGATAGCATTATTGCCTTTGGATGTTTTAGGAAGTCCTGTGACAAAGTCCATAGTAATGTTTTCCCATTTCCATTCGGGTATGGGTAATGTTTGTAACATCCCCTTATACTTTTGTCTCTCAGCTTTAACTTGCTAACAAACCAAGCATCGAGAGACATATTCTGCAACATCTCTTTTCATTCCATCCCACCAGAAGTACTCTTTCAGGTCCCTATACATCTTCGTGCTTCCAGGATGAATAGAGAATGAAGAACTATGAGCCTCATCCAGCAGCTCCTTCTTTAATTCGGGGATGGGAGGAACACAAACCCGATTTCTGAACTTTATTATCCCATTACAATCAAGGTTGAATTCAAGAACATTTCTCACCTTCTTTTGTAACTCGACATCTTATTTCTGTGCCTCTTTAATATTCACATGTATAGATGGTTGAACATTCATTTGAGAAAGATACGATTTTCCCCTTTCATTATAATTCCAAGATCCATCCTTTGTAAATCCATAAATATTGGATCTTTTGTGATCCTCATCATGGATAAACTAGAATGGTCTTGTCGACTTAATGCATCTGCCACCTTGTTTGCTTTCCTAGGGTGGTAATGGATTGAGCAGTCATAATCCTTAATCAGCTCCAACCATCTTCTTTGGCACATATTCATCTCCTTTTGTGTGAAAATATACTTTAAACTTTTATGATCAGTATAAATGTCACACCTTTCTCCATCAAGATAATGCCTCCAAATCTTTAATGCAAAGATTACCGCAGCTAACTCCAAATCATGTGTTGGGTAATTTTTCTCATGGATTTTTAACTATCATGAGGCATAAGCTATCACCATATCATTTTGCATAATAACACACCCCAATCCCTTCTTGGATGCATCACTATAGATCACAAACCTTTCTCCACTACAAGGCAGTGTGAGCACAGGTGCACTGGATAACCTTTTTTTCAACTCCTTTAAATTCTCTTCACATTCCTCCGTCCAAACAAACTTAACTTCTTTCCGAGTCAACTTGGTGAGTGGATTAGATAATCATGAAAAATCTTTCACAAAACGTCGTAATATCCATCCAAACCAAGAAAACTTCGGATCTCAGTCACTGTTGTTGGTCTCGACCATCTTTCGATAACCTCTGTTTTTGCTAGATCCACAGATATCCCCTCTTTTGAGATTATGTGACCCAAAAATGAAACTTTTTGAAGCCAAAATTCACACTTGGTAAATTTGGCATAAATCTTCTCCTTTCTCAGGGTCTTCAATATAATTCTCAAGTGATATTCACGTTCTTCCTTGCTCTTTGAATAGACAAGAATATCGTCTATAAAGACTACCACAAATTGATCAAGATAGTCTCTAAAGACTCTATTCATTAGATTCATGAAGATAGCAGGGGCATTAGTAAGACCAAATGGCATCACTATAAATTCATAGTGTCCATACCTTGTACGGAAAGCCGTCTTTGGTATATCCTCCCTTTTGACCCTTAATTGATGATACCCTGAACTAAGATCAATCTTGGAAAAGTATTGAGCTCCGGGTAGTTGGTCAAATAAGTCATCAATGCGTGGGAGAGGATATTTGTTCTTGATAGTGATCTTGTTAAGTTCTCGATAATCAATGCAGAGTCTCATTGATCCATCTCTCTTCTTAACAAATAGAACAGGTGCTCCCCAAGGTGACGCACTAGGGCGTATGAATCCCTTATCAAGATTCTCTTGGAGTTGCTTCTTCAATTCCTGTGACTCAATTGGGGCCATTCTATAAGGTGTCTTTGAAATAGGCAAAGCACCCGGTACGAGTTCTATTGAGAACTCAACTTCACGATTTGGTGGAAGACCCGGTAATTCCTCCGGAAAGACATCATCAAACTCCCGTACAATGGGAATATTATTAATCGTGAGTTTCTCGCCAAACATTTGAGATAAATAACCTTCATTTAGTGGAATCAAGACCCATAAGATGGAAGGAATTTCCACTGGAAGGTTATGTTCATCCTTGCATCGATAGACAATCCTAGATTGATCTGGAATATGAAATGTAACTTCCTTTCTTTGGAAATTGATATGAGATCCATGTAGAGAAAGCCAATCCATGCCAAGAATCACATCAAATTCCACTATAGGAAGGATCACAAGATTTGCAGGAAGCACTTTCCCACAAACATCAATCGGAGAAGAATTATAAACTTTTGATGCGACTGTTGTGCCATTAGGGGTTGTCACAGCTAACTCAACATCTAACTGTTGAGGTAATACGGTGATATCCTTATAAAATTCTTCATAAATAAAGGAGTGGGTGGATCCAGAATCAAATAAAACATTTTCTACTTTAGATTGGATGGTAAGTGTACCTTTCACCACATCGTTATCGTACTCCACATCGCTGATAGAAATTTCATGTGACTTTCCTTTGTCTTTAGCCTTAAGAGTTTGTTGACGTTGACCATCATCATCAACCCTTGGATTAGGGCATTTATTTGCATAATGTCCCATCTCCTTGCACTTGAAACATTGAAGTGTAGTTGGTTCATTCTGTGCATCCCTTCCTTTGTTTGCATCATTAGACATCTTCTTCCCATCATCGCGGCATTAAAATGCCCGATGACCTTCTTTTCCACATTTGAAACATTTACTTGTCACTTTAAGACAACTCCCTCCATGTTTTTTTCCACACTTTGAGCATAAGGGAAAGCTCATCTTCTTTTCAGTGTGCTCTTTAGATTTTCCTTTGAATTCCATTTTCCTCTTCTTATCAAACCCATATGACTGATGGGTTACTCCAATCTCCATCTCAACTTTGAGAGCACATCGAATGATTTCCTCGTAGCTATTGAAGTCCCTTATGGCTAAGTCCCTTCGAAGACTTGGTTTTAAGCCACTAAAGAATCGATCGATATTACTCTCAGGTTGGATAATAATACCAGAAGTGTACCTTGCAAGTCTTGTAAAATTTGTTTCATAGGTACCAATAGATTCATCATCCTTTTGCTTCAGTTCAAGAAACTCTTTCTCCATCTTTGTTCGGAGAATACGAGGGAAGTACTTATTGAAAAATAAGTTCTTGAACTCGTCCCATTCCATGGAATCAATTTCATCCCTTTGCCTCGTATTCTTAATAAGATTACACCATTGATAAGCATCACCTTCCAAACGATACACTGCTAAGATGACTTTATCATGTTCAGAACATTGAAGAACTGAAAATATCTTTTCAGTAGTACTAATCCATTGTTCAGTAACTAATGGATCAGTAGACCCGCTGAAAGAAGGTGGACGCTACCTCATGAAGGATTCAACAGAATGTAGCTCCTTCCTTTGCTCGTTTGGAAGTCCTGCATGATTCATAGCTTGAGAAAGTTGTGTGAGCATGGCTACAAGATTTTGCATTCCATCTCCCATAACGTTTGGTTTCTCAGGGGGACAATCATTTAATTTCTCGTCGCATTCCGCATCAACACGATTCCTTCGGGTTCCATCCATTGAATAAAACCAAGAAGAATAGTGTGAGAAACACTAATTATAATAGGAAAACCACATAATCAAGAATAAGATTTCACACTTAAGGTCTTATCCTAGGTTATTCATGGTCATTTATAAAACACTAAGATTGTGTTCTATGCTTAGACTTATCCTTAGGGTTCTTACTAAGGCTTTCACATCCTAGTTTCTAAAGGTTGACTATACCTTTCCTCGGATACCAATTGTAACGACCCATACTTTACAAACATTGTTAATACTTCAAAATTGAATTATACTTATTACAATATATAACAAAACCACGAAAGGACCGTATAGGTATAGTGTCTTTAGAAAATGGGAAACATAAACAACTGGTTCATAAAACGTCTACACTGTCTCCCATTTATTTCATCATATCTATAGTCCCTTTTGGCATATCTTACTTAATAACCTTCTTCCTGACCTGGGGAAATAAAACATACAAAAGGGTGAGCTCAAATGCTTCGTAAGGGTAAACCAAAGAAATATAAATCACATCACATACATAAGAACATAACTTTTGGAAATCTTAACCTGCAAAAGAGATCATAATATCATAACATGGGATAAATCATAGTAGTGAAATGTAATCCCAATAATCATAACTTAAAACATGAAACTTTGTGTCATACACACATAATCATATAGAATCATTTCTTATTAGTCAAGACTCATTTCCAAGACTATCTTAGTGGACAAAGTCCCTTTCTGAACCGAGTTCACTCCTCGTTTCAGTCATGTTTCACTGAACCGGTATAACCTACCATTCCAGCCATGTCTATCTCATGAGATATAAAATCTTTACCCAATGCATTGGAGGGAGATATAGGTCCCACCCATCTCATAATGATACCATTCTTATTTGTACCACAAAATCATAAATCATACATCATTGCATAACCCATGTAGTAAAAATGGGAATCTTAAACATCGTGACATCATAAAACAACTCATATAAGATAAAGGAATTCATAAAAATAATTCCATCATAACATAATCAAATCAATGTAATAATAGGTATATAAATAGAACCCTTTATTATCTTAGATGGAGAATAATTTTGATAAAACACTTGAACTCCATTCTTGAGGAAAATATCCTTTCTACTTCAAAAACACATTCCTTTATTTAACATGTCATAAAATTTTAAACTAAAAGAAGTTGATTAAAAATAACTTGAAAACTTTTAAAGGAATATTCTTGGAAATAATGTTTTAAAAATCCATTCATTCCATATAAGTTAAAAAAACATTCTTCTCATTTTTTTCGGAAAAGTCAAAAAGTACCTCGTACGAAAAACGACAAAAGATTCATTTCATATCCTTTACTAAAAACTCACCAAAGGGTAAATTTGGATTTAAAAAATTGTAGGTAGATGAAAATAAAATTACATATTTAGGAAACATGGATATGGATGATAAAATACACCCTAGTAAATACCAAAGTATAAACAATCTTGGATAAAAATGAGATTGTGATATTTTCCCTTACCTTAGGTCCGATTTGCCTCGTAAGTGTCCGAACCTCCTGTATAATGATTTAAATAATGTTATTGACTTATTACAGAATCATAATTATTTTTATGATATCATATATGTTCATATTCTTAGTTTCTTGGTAGTAATATTTCATTGCTACTTATTATTCAGGTGTTTATAACTTTTTGTTCTTATGCGTGTCTTGTCGAATAAATTCTTATTCTTCTCTTTAGGTTATAGATACCTCATTTATAGACTGGTATTAGTGTAATATATATCATATTAATTCATTCAATTCATTTATATAATCATTATTCAATGAAGACCATGTAGAACGAATCGCATCACATCGTGGAGAAGGTATTCTGTACGTACGCACGAGCGATGATATCGTTCCCATGATCGTGGAATTGTATTGGAGTGTATGTATACTATTTCAGAATCAGTATTACTTTATAATAGTCATATATAGTCATTATTTACACCATTATACCCATCCAAGTAAGGTGGTGGTGGAAAATAGATTACACCACGGCGTGGAGACGGTATTCCATACGTACGCACGCGCGGTGATTTCATTTTCCGTAGGATGTATAGATGGTGAAATAGGGTTGTTTCATACTTATAATAACATATCAGTATATTATTGATACTTATGTTATTACTTCATAATGAAACGACTAAATAAGAAGAAGTGGAAGAAGAAATAAAGATGAAAGAATCGGTAACGGACATTACCTCTTCTTTGAAGTTCTTCTTTGAGACCTTCTTTTAGGGCACTAAAATTGGTCTTTGAAGAAGACTAGGACCTCTAGGATGTCTCTAGGGAAGTGGAGAGGAGTAATTGGCAGGGGTTGGCCGAGCTTTAAGGCTCAAAGTGGTGTGAGGAAGAGGGGGAGGAGGTGCCCTTTTATAAGGGAGGAGAGGGACACCTTTGGAATAACTAAAAATATTATTTTATTATAAAGTAAAATTAGGTTTTTAATAGCTCTAAATTGATATATTTCAAAGATAAGGTGGGTAGGGGTCTAAATCCTCTAATCCAATAGAATTTATACAAGTTTAGGTATCAATTTTAACCTTATCATTTAGATTTAACTTTAAGTTAGATAGTTTAACTTTTACCGTGTCTTCTTGTTTTCTTACACTATAAGGTTAATAAACTTACTATATCAAGCCAAACGAACCCCAAGTTGTTTATTATTAATATTTATAACCTTATCTAAGTCATTTGGCCGAACCTTAGATTTTTAGGAATAAAATAACAATTACTAATATAATATTTGTTTTAAAAACTATTTTATGTCAATTTTGACAATATTTAGTAATTGATTTTTGTGAAAATCGTAACAGAATGATTAGTTCGAAAAAAGTTAATTAAATCAATACTAACATGTCATATTAACCTATAAAATTAGTGGAATTCATAAAAATTCTCAAATTACATTTATTTTTGTGTTTATAACATCAATTATGTCAATATTTCATTAATAAGATAATTACTGCATCATCGTTGTGTCATAAATAAATTAAATTATTTAATGTCTAAAAATTATAAATAAAATACCATTATGTAGGAAATCTTTTTATCTTTCTAATTAATATTTATAGTCGAATTTATCTTATGTATAACCCCATATTAAAAATGATTTAGTTATTAAACATTGATTTTAACTATTTTAACCCTTCTTTAAATAAATTAATAATAAATGTCCTAATCTAATCCAAGTGGGCCTAAATGATCATATTTTATTCCTAAGTTTGTTTTTGGTCAAATTACACTTTTCCAATATAATTAGGACATGTGTTAGGGTAATAATAATATCATTTTTACCCTTAATTACCCTATTTACTTTTAACCGTGGTAAAAAAAAGTAAAAAGTTACTATTCACCAAAAAATTATTTTCATCTCATTGAACCACATTTTACTTACTGACATCAACTGTGTCTCTTGGATTTTTGAAATTCCACCCACAGAAGCGGTAAAATTAAGTTTTATGAAAAATTCAGTTTTTTAACTACCACTTAGTGGTTTCACTATTCATAAAAAATTTAAATTTTTCAGAAAAATACCAAAATTTCACCCTAGGCTAATTTCAATATTCCGAATCCAAAAATGAAGTCCATTTTGAAAAATAAAATTTATAAAATTTCAAAAAGTGGTTATTACTATTCATAACGGCTAGTTTTAATAATATTTTAATAGCATATCGTTGTTTAGTGAAACTCGGTATTGCGTACGACGCAAGCTATCGAGGAAGGTCGTGATTTCGTGTAAAGCAAGCCAAGCAAGTGTTGTGTAGAAAAAGATTCCTTTGATGATTTATATAACATAAAAGTCTCGGGTGTTACAGGGGTGCTCGTCAAACTCTATCTCAACTACTGAAAAACTTGTGGGCACCTTTCTATCCATGAAAAAGGATTCCCCTTTAAAATAATTGAAGTGTTTATCAACCCTTTAGTAGTGGATACTCGTTATCCATGGTCACTTAGTTAAATTTCTGGTAATACACACATAACCTTGAACATTGGGTCTTACTAAAACCTTCCACTTCAAGTCCTCCACCTGCACCCTATGATCGCGAAGCTCTTTGAAATACATATGATATATTGATGCTGATATCAATACCATATCGAGGTGTAGAAAAATACAAAATTATATCTCCCTGTGGGGAGGTAAAACTAGAAACATCTCATGGAAAGATGTCTTCATAATCCACCACTACTGTTGGGAACTGAAAACTCATAACATCTACTGCCCTGAGGGTAAGGCTAGTCGACTCAAGAGTGATCGGTTGCACCCACATATGCATGATTCTATCTTATGCTGTATGGGACTCTTTTTTTTTTACCAAGGAAACATCATTCCATTATTGGGGACATACTGCATTCTTTTTCCTAAAACAGTCAATCTGGGCATGAACTGTGGATAACCATTCCATACCTAGACTAACTTTGTAAGGCCTCGACACTTCCACCAAGAGGTTCCAACCAAAACTCTCAACTCAACGGTCAGATCACACTATTAGCACTAGTGTAATTATAGAGTCTCCTCTCATAGGTATCTCCAGACATAAGGGTCAAGTCAATGGTTTAATCAGAAACTCTAGGTATCGAACAAGATTTTTGAAACTAAATAATGATTAGCACTTGTGTATACTAATATGGTATCTAAGAATATACATAGATTGTACCTTGAATCATTCATGGATCCCTTGGGTCATATGCCTTGACCACATGCAGTTTCCCCTACCTATATCCTCTATCTCCCTAATCCAAGTATAGACCACATGGGGGTGGTGGTGGTAACATGTCGAAATGTATACAAACTCTTGATGCTCTCCCTACTCCTCTTCTATGTCTTCCTCCCTATAGATCTATCTATTCCTATTATCATCACTGCCTCGATGGCCCATACACCATTTCACTATTAGTATCATGATAGGATGAAAAATATCTAGTGAGATGTCCCTTTCCACCTTATAAAAATCATTGCCTCTTTCTAGGATAACAGGACTCACCCTATGAGCCCTAAGTTGTAGATCCCCTATCCAAATACCTCTTCTCAAAACTTATCACACATCCAAGTCTTTGAGACTGATGTTGGATTCCCTCTCCCAAGGTCTCTACTCCTTCTTGCCCACTCTTAACATCCATTGGTTGTAACTGCTCATCCAAATGACTTTCAACCAAAAAGGTTCGCTCTATTAGTATAGCATAAGTAGGAATATGTATAGGAATGGTGGTAGATCGGATGTCCCTAAACACACCTCTCTTGGAGGTCCAAGCCTTGAATCACTGGTCATATCATATTCATCATGTACCTAGAAAGGTCGGTATGACTCGATGAATACTTAGATATCGACATGTCATCCTGACAAAGCTACAGAATCTCTTGGGAACACATTGCCCTTAGCTTTTATGGAGATATCCTCTTCTCTGAGAAAGGCTCTAAAACTCTGTCAATGGACGAGTCACCTCATCATAAGATCGAGTAATCTAAAACCCGCCATCACCCTGTTGTTCCGTGTAGAAGGCTCACCACTAGGACCACCATCTAATCTAATGGTGTCCTGACTGAATGAAAAACTTGGTCACCACCTCAAGATAGTACCCAGCCACTTGAAAGTCAGGCTTGCCTTGAAACCTGAGGGGTCTCTATCTCCAAAACTCATGAAGTGTTATCAGCATGCACATCTCATCTGCTGGTACTAGGAGTTCAATTTTCTACTCTACAGGTGGTGGTATAGCCGGTACACCACGTGGAGGTGTTGTCTCTAGTAAAAATCCATGTAACCATATCTCGTCACCCCACAGATCATCCTCCTGATCACGCGGTGGAATCCTGGATGGATATCTCCATATAAGTATCTTGAAGAAAAACAATATGTACCATGATCAATAGAGTATACATGGTGAGCTAACTCGATAAGGACATAGAAAAAACAACCCATTCTTTTACGATACATGTACCATCATTTTTTCCTACAATTAGTGTTTTCATGTACCAAGTTGAAAAGAAGAATTTAGGGTCCCGGTATATGGATATGTTGAATTTCGCACTAACACTGGATTCCCTGG
The DNA here is from genome assembly GCA_963277665.1 of Viscum album. Taxonomy (NCBI): domain Eukaryota; kingdom Viridiplantae; phylum Streptophyta; class Magnoliopsida; order Santalales; family Viscaceae; genus Viscum; species Viscum album. The sequence goes on along the minus strand of OY728141.1, from coordinate 1,414,886,987 downwards.
CCAGAAAGATGAACTCTAAAAACTTAACACTGTTTCCCCAAACCAAACTCATAGACTCTAGGTTCTTAAGGTAGAACTGAACTCCTCTGATACCACTCTCTCATGAACCATCCCCTGGGGCCCATGTCATAACTACCCCAAGCCCGCATCCCATAGGCCATGGGATGGTGACTAGCACTGAGTATGAATATCCCACAAAGCGAAGGCATTTTCCAAATTACATTTATACACGCACATGACTCCAAGAAAAAGTGTTGAAACTAAAAACATTGAGTAAACAGGTATGCATCCCACTAAAACAACCACTGAAAGTAACAGTATAAAATATAAAAGTTAACATGACAGAATACAAGCCCAACTGAAATATAAAGGTACAAGATCATGGATCTCATCTATAGAAAACCCTACCTGAAATGTAGATATAGTAAGCTGTCTGAATGTCACCGAATCATACCACGTTCGTCAGGTCACCCTGAAGCACCACCTACCTTCGACCCACCAAGGACTCTTTCAAAGATGTTAATTGTCTATGAAAGACACGACATTTATGGGGGAATCCTATGTAGGGGTGAGTAAAACAATACTCATTAGGGACTCTAAACTACAATGGTAAACCACAAAGAAAAACACAAGGAAGAATTCCAAAGAGGTACATGAAGTGTAGCCTCTAAGAAGTACAATCAAGAGAGTCACTAGGGTCAGATCACTTGGGTATATGTCAAAAACACCTATAACAATAACATCCAGGTATACTTGTAAATTATTCCAAGAATTAAGGTCCCATTCACTACCATCCATATGGTCCTGCTCATAGCATGATCGATCTCGGACATCTCACTCCTTGAGCTATCTGATAGTAAGCATGTAGAACTAGTCTACCAAAAGTATCTGAGATAAAACTTGGTCTTGATATGTCACAAAGTTACCTAAGACATTCAGTCTCACTAAGATAAGGATTTTTAGATATCACATCCAATCCTTAGCCATAAGATTCTACTCAAGGCATATTCAAATCTGATGAGACATATTGTATTTGTAAGAAACTCACTCTGTATCTTATCAGAAGACCTACTTCACATATTCATAGGAGAAATACTCCACATATTTGAAGGAGACCTACTCAGTGTCCTCATAGGATACCTACTCCATGTCCTCATTGGAGACCAACTCTTTTCCCTCGAATAAGACCAACTCCACATCTTTGTAGGAGACCTACTCCGTATCTTTGTAGGAGACCTACTCTGAGTCTTCACAGGAGACCTAATCTGCATCTTCATAGGAGAAATACTCTACATATTTGTAGGATACCTAATCCATTTCTTTGCAGGAGAACAACTTTGTGTCTTCACAAAAGACCAATCTCCGCATCTTTGCCAAATCCAGTTATAGGATTCAGTCCTTAGCATTCTAATTTCAGGGGAACCTAATCTTAGAGCCAAAGTTTTTTACTTCAACCTCCACTAAAACTCAAATATAGTAAATCAAAAGGATTTCTCCATTTTTAGGGTCCCAATTCTGAAAATAGTTCATCAAATGGACCCACGGTTTGAGAGTTGTGGTCATTTTAGTAAAAAGGGTTCGGTTGGGTCTGATTCAGACATGACCCGACCTGGTCGGGTCTGAGCCATCCTGAACTAGCCTAGTTCAAAGGCCAAGACCATTGGTCGCATGGGTTGTGCAGTCCAACCCGCATCGAATGTACCGCGTGGTTTGTCCAGTAACTAGTGGACTTGCTCCTCTAGCACACAGTCTGGCCACATGTCGCATCACCCCGAGCACCGGGGTGCACTTCCCCCATCCATCTTGGTCTTCTCATAGAGACCGTAAATCTCGTATGTAGCTCATCCATGTGCGGTCAGTTAATGTGGGTGTCTCTGCATCCCTCTAGAACCATGGAATCTGCCGTAGGCTCCCACGGCCACCGTCGCGGGCATCCATCCTCTACCGTAGGCCACCGGATTCACTCTGGTGCTCCGATTATTGATCTGAAATATGTTATGTGATCCTCAGGTATCCAACTTCATTGTCTTGTGCACAAATCCATTCCATGATCCATCTATGTTCAAATCTATTCAAACGGTGATATCTCCTACACCGCTTCGATCTATTTTCCATTGTCGTCATCGAACCTTCAGCATACCGCATCCATCCAAGGTCCGTGATATCAGATTGTTGCACTAAGAATCAGTTGTATAATGATTGATCAATCATGAATTATCAATTCACAGGCCAACTGAATAATTCCCATGAAAAATGAATAACAGAGGGTGAAAGTCATGAACCAAAAAAGAGGAATGAACCTCAATCGATGTTCGTGTCGATCATGGTTCATTTCTATTAGAACAGTTAACAAAAACCCACAACAAAGGATAATCAATATCAGATAAAAAATCACCAATAAACCCCACAATGTAAAACACAACATGAAATATGCATGACCCATGGATTAATCCATTGGTTGATTAATCCACATTCTTCATAGGGATAAAGAACGGGGAAGGAAAACAGATTAAAACTCACACCCTACCTGGAGTTTGGATTTGTTAACCTTGGGGTTCCATCATTATTAGTGATCCATTCAGAGTCATTATGATCTATTCTATCATCGATCCACAATCCTTGATCTGAAATTCATGATCCGCCAGCATTCGTTGTTGTTTTTCGTTCACCAATGAGAGGGAATCACCAACACCTTTCCCCAGAGTTTCCAGGGAATTATGGGGTTATGTGTTAACCCTGAATTTCTGTTTAATTAGGGAGAAAAGAAAACATGTAGTCCCATTGTAGTTTTATAGCATCGCCATACTGTTTCATTTAAGAAACGTCATTGTGTATATAGGAAATGTTTAAAAATAAATAAAATAAACTTCTTTAAGTTCATTTTATTCTCGTTTAAAACGTTCAAAATTTAACTTTTGCAGTCAACCCACACCAGTCAATGTGAGGCCCCAACTACATAAAACTCCACCTTAAAAAGTAAATGGTGGTATTAGATTTCCAATCTGAGTCACCGTTCATGAGTTATTAATATTTTAAAGTTAAAATTATTTTATTAAATTATTTTATTTTATGCTTACATCCTTTTCAGGTTTTCTCATTGGAGACCCGAACTGACTAAATTTAAGTCACTCCTCGGGTAAACCCGTCATCCTGAACTCAACAGTGCCCTCGGATTTTTGATCGGATCACATATTTAAGAGTTATTCCACTTTTTCATGAAAACCACTCACACACACTATTAAAAACTTAACATTTTCCATTGAACAATTTCGGGCACACCAAGCCTCAGAATCACACGTCGTCTCAGCGCCTGGTCTCATAATTTTCCCAGAAATTTTCTAAAAATAAAACTGGGAAAATTTGAGTCATTTTAGTTTTATAATATTTTCTCTTTCCAAAAGACCAAGCTAAGGTGCCTTAATTTGGTGACCAATAGAGAACACCCAAAGCTAGAGGTAATTTTTTCCATCGCACCTTCTTAATTATTCTCTACTTATACCACCCCAAAAATCTTCTATAACTAATATTATTATAACACTATTATTATTAATATTTTTTTATATTTTTATACTAATCTAATATCTATATTATACTTTCCTCCAAAATTATTGAGAAAAACGAAAATGTCATTATGCATGTGTGCGGACTACTACCTCCATGAATGACATGTTTTGTTTTCATTATGACTTAACATGGATGAAATAAAAATTTATTTAGTATATAAAAATTTAAAATTTGAAATCATTAATAATATGGTAAAATAATATTGGGAATTCTATATGTGTGATTAATTAGAAACTGTCATAGAAACTTTAACCACCTTAAATTGACTTATCAAGGCACCTTTCTTAATTTGGATCTATTTTGAGATATTCTTTGAAACAATATAAGTATTATTATAGTAGAATAATAAATTAAATAAACCTCCAGAATTATGACCATCATGAATTTATTTTATAACACCTTTGGTCATGAGAAACAAACTAAAATTGTTATGAAGAAATTAACTGAACAACCCCAAGCAACTGATTTAAGCGAAATCTATATGAAAAATAAATAAATAAATATAATAAATAGACTTTATATAATTAAATATGGAATAATAAGGGTACTTTATATTTATTTAATGAACTTAAATTAATTATTCATGAATTTAACTGCAAGTGGGGAGTTCTTTCAGACATGAGGTAAGGGATCCTCTGAACCACCCCCATTACCTTTTGATTTCACATTATCTTTCTTTTTATCCCTTTCCTTTTGTCTTATTCTCAAGTATATCATATATATTATATATATATATATATATAATATCTTTATATATATATATATTCCTAGTTTAATTTACCTTTCTTTTTTAGGTATAATACATTTTTAATTTCATTTTAAAATTCTCTCTTTTAAGTGTACCAGATTTAAGGTAACTTCCCTATACCAAATTTCATGTCCAGTATCTCCCCATAAATTATCTTTTATCATTTATATTTTATAAAATCCATAATTATTTTATAGAAACCCTTTTTAGTAAAATTATGGTTTTAAAATAAAATAATATGTCTTTAAATATTCTTCTCTCATTTTGAAAAGCATCACCTAAGTGATAGGTTTTTATTCTTACTACTTTGTTTTTCTTATGAATTTTTCCTTCAATGGAACTCCATATTCAAAGAAATATTTTTAAAAAAAATAACTTCTAAAATTATTTATTTCCTTCCCTTCTTGACAATCTATATGATATGACCTTTATTTTTGACTTAAGACATGATTGTGAAACTCACTTTTCTATTCTAGGTTATATCGTGCTTATAATTTATGCATAGATTATTTTCCTCTTATGAAACACATATTCATGTACATATTATTATGTAAAATGTGGTTCAATTATATATCTCCAATTTATTGGTTAATGTTAATATCTCATGTGATGATCCATGTCATCATGAGTTGTGAAAATGAGGGTAAGTTTGAGCCTTTTTATTCCCTAGTATATTCAGGGGAAATGGTAATTTCTCCTATGATATGATCTCATATGAATTTATTTACCACACTATTGGTCCCAAAATATGATTTTTACCCTAGTATAGGAGTTTTTTGGAAATCCAAAATGTTTTAATTTTCACAGAATATTTAATATTTATTTAATCAAGTATTAATTTATTCATACATGATCATTAGATAATATCTTTTAAATGGAGCATCATATAGAGATTCTATCTCCACTATTGAGTTTTAAATTTGGGTTTTTCCTAGGTGAATCATAACCTTATGTCGGGCGTCGAGGTCGGGCTTGGGCCACCTTTTCTTTTTCTTTTCTTTTCCTTTTATTTTTTTCCTTTTTTATTTCCTCTTTCTTTTCCCATGGATTTATGCATATTCATATATGGGATTACAATTTTGGTATTCATATAAGAGAGGGAAAGGGATATAAAATATGGATAGGGAGAAATAGAGACACCGCCATGGAGCATAGGTCATGCTAGATTATCGTGTGGAAAATGTGAATCGAGGATCGATGTGAAGATTCTGCAATTTCATCTCGAAAGTAGAATATTTTTATGTTTCATGATTAAAATCATAGAATCGTAGTTTTTAAAAATTTTAACCCCATTTTTTGGATTATTTGGGAGTCCTTGCAGGTTGATTTGTGGCATTTGTGGGGAAACTGTATGTTTCAATCCATTTTGAGGACTTCCTATTTAGGAAAACCCATGTATAAAGCATGTTGTTCAGTGAAAAAAATAGTGTCTTCTTCCTATTTGAGAAATATGAAATTTTTTATGAATAAAACCCATTTACTAGTGGTTCATATCATGTATTGGGCTTCTGGGGTGTGGTCGAGTACTCATCCATACACCATGTGCGATGGTACTTGGTCATATAGGGTACACGACCAGTGCCCATGTGGGTTACACACCATGTAGGAATACACACCCAAGTAGAGTACAGATCTAAGTACATAGGTGAGTACCAATGTCGGGTTACATATTGTGTACTAGAAGTACACATCGTATACTTGGGCATGTTTCACTCTGAGTAGGGATGAGGTACATGAGCAGGTACCCATGCTGGAGTACATTTCATATTCAAGGACAACACACCATGTACTTTTAGAAGGTACATTCCAAGTGGCCTAATAACATGCCCAAGGAGGACTTCTGGGGTTACATGCCATGTACCCCAAGTGCACGTCATGTACTGTTCCTACCTTGGTCTTTTTTTATCACTCTAGGGTCATAAATATTATTAGTTATTTTTTTTAAGTAGGGATGGTGATATCATTTCAATGTTTAGAGGCCCTATGGATGGTTTTTTGGATGGTAATAATTTAGTAGGAGGACTTCCTTGAGGTTTGGTTACGGAATCCTCTAATGATTTGGGTTGTGAGCTGCGAGGCCTGGGTGAGGGTTGTGATCTCGGTGATCATCCTGGATCAAGTGGTCCATGATGATCCATTTGAGGTTATTTATAAAAAAATCAATAGGTGATATCATGTTGTATCTCTAATGAGTTCTTGGTTTGTCCCTAATTTTTGGGATTTATTCCTCTAGGATAGAGGTATTGAGTTTTAGCTTCTATTTTTGGAGACCATAGTTGTTGGATCCTTTGGGTGGGTTGATTTCATGTGATGGCAGTCATAACCATGTGCCATTATTCTTCTAAGATGAGTATGAAGGACTCTTGCGGATTCCCTCATGTGTTGTTTTATGATCTAGTGATTAGTGGTTGTCATGGTCGGTTGTAGAGAATGCTCATAAGGAATATTTTATTTTGGATTTTACTGAGGAGCCCTTATGGAGGGTCTCCTACTTTTGAGGTGGTCATGAGTAAGTTGAAAATTCCCCTATTGCTAGGCTTGTGATTTTGGATTCCCCTTTGGGTTCATTGTTTATCAAGGATCAGTTGGAGGCTGTGAAGGGTTATTTGAGATGTTTCAGCAACAGGCATGTCCTATGATTTTAGATGATCTTGAGGAATCCCTTGTAGGGTTTCTTGATCTTTTTGTGTCCTCTAGACTGGTTGAGGTTGTTTTTGCAAGTGTGGCTTGAGTTCTTGGGTGTAGAAGGGATTCCTATGGTGGATGTTGCTTTATGTTGTAGCTCAGGTGACCATGGAAGCCCCAAGTTTGGTTTGACCTTGAGGTGGGTCATGGAGGGCTCGTGGTGGTTGTTTTATTTGGATGTTGAGATCTAGGTAACCATGATATACCCATGCTTATTATCCAAGAGTGGATTTATATTTCTAGATTATCTATTTTAATGGTGGGTTTGGGGTTAGATTATCCCGTGTTCGATTGGCCTTTGGTCGTGATGTTTGGTGAAATTTAAACTCAAGTCTATGGTTTAGGTAGGATAACCTTGGGATACATTAGATCAAGTGTTGGCCCTGAGTTTTTATTTGGTTCTATCCTTCTCTAGCTGGTTGTGGTTATATAATATTAGGGAGCTAATGTATTATCTATATGATTTTAACCCCCATCTAGTTGAGTGTTATCCCTTACCATTGTGGTTTTAGGCTCATGAGGTTCTAAGGAACTCATGGAGTGGGTTTTTTGTACCATGCATGCCTTTTCACTTCTGGGGCCATGGATTTTGTGCACTAAAGACTTTTATGGAGCCCATGGGACATTTTTTGGGTCTATAGATGGTGCCTGATTCATTTTGTAAGACCTTTGAGACTGAAAGTCTCTCTAGTTATGTCGACCTAGATATTTTTGTCGCCATTTTAGATCATGTTTTTGGAGTTCTTGTGCATAGTAGATGTGTGTTGTTCAAATGGAGGCCCATTTTTATGACATGTGGTATGAAATTATTGATAGTTTTTATTAGACATATTGGATATCTTATATATATTTTGAGGGTGCATCAGTTTCTATGTGTCTAGGTGATCCAAGTGATTTAAATCCTCTAGCATGGGCTAGAGCAGGGGTAGATTTACCACGAGTGTCAGGATAGTACCCACTGGTTAGATAATTTCTTGTGTTTGTTTTGACCATTTTTATACATATGTTCCTTTTATGCTAGTTGTTATTAGTTCTTGTCTAGGCTGGTCATATCATGTGTTTATTCACTTATTATGAAAAAAGATTTATAGGTTCACTATTAGGGATGGCCTACTAAGATTTATTTCTCACCCCTTTACATGAACCTCAGTGTGCGTGTATACCTAATTTCCTCTTTCATATTGGATCATAGATTGCATAGTGGTTATGGCTAAGGAACAGTGTTGATGGATCAATAGAATCCTCTCATGAGGAGTTTCAGGATCAGTCTAAAGTGTCTTGAGCATCGTGTAGATTGGGTATGTGGTTTTGATCAGTGATGATAGTAGATCCAATGTATTTTTTTCAGTTTTTTATTTTGTATATGTTTTTGTACATATGGGATACTAGATATTGTATTTTCTACATGTTTCGAGTCTATATGAGTGTATGCTACATTCCACTTGTTGTAGCATGCTTCTATTTCAGTTATTTATTATTAATATTCTGATATTGATCCATATGTATGAGTGTGGTCATCAATCATTGTTATTTCAATTTGAACATAGGTTATAGTCTCCTCACAATATATTTTAGACCCTCACTACTTGTTAGTAGACACTTACATTTAAGGAGGCACTCTTGAGGACTTGTGGTGATCCATATTGGGTGACATGTCGGGTTGGCCCAAGAAGGTTCATTAAAAAATGGTATCAGAGGTTTTTGATTATATGATTTGGGAATCTAGTATACTCGAGGTCTAGTAATGCATCGAAACTTGTGATAGATATCAGACTGGTGTTTTGTGAACACTTTTTCTGATAGGAAGTCCAAGTTTCTAGGATATGGGATTTTTGTTATTAGTATTCGTTTTTACAGTTTCATGATTTCACCTACCGTGATTCACAATAGTTTTTATATTTATGTTTTTTTTTAGTTTTTTGAATCTTAGTCTATGGGAAAGAGTCCAATGTTCATACATAATTCTAGGAATTTAGGATTCACATGACTTATGGATGTTTATGGTTTATTACTATATCTATATTTTCTTCTGATAACAGGTCATATGGATTGTGTAGTGATAGGTTCGCTAGTCTTTGGGATGTTGTCCCTTTGACAAGCGATTCATGGAGGCCCATGTGGGTTAGAATTGGTCTCAAGCTTCCCTGAGTAGATGGTTCCCCTAAACTCCCAGGTCATGTTTCACTGGAGGTATCTATTCTTTCTACGTGTTATCTATAAATTCTTGTGATGGGGCTTATGTTCCTACTATCACTGATGACTTGGGTGGGTGTGGAAATTCTTCATTGGTGGGGTTATTGGGGTCTTTCATCACCATGATGTGGTCAGACTTGAGGATGTGTAGATTTTGGGAAGTGGATTATTGGGAGAGCTCCATGTTTTGTGCTTGTCTTGATAGGGTAGGTTTGGTTGGACCTCTAGCCCTGCACATTTTAGTTTTAGTTTGGGTATTGTAGTGAGATCATGGTTATTCTCTTGTGGTTTTAGATTGACTCTCGTGTAGAGGGTGGTCATGTATATGATCATTGAATGAGGTAAATTCCTCGGCCTTGAAGGGGAGTTCTTGGGGTACTCTTTATATCTTGAATTAACCTATGTGAGGAGCTTGGTCAGTGGATTTAGGAATGTTAGTCTATTTTTTTAGGACTTTTCCCTATGTTAGTGAGAGTCTATTTGTTTTCTCGAGGAGTGATGTAAGGAAATAATTTTAGTGGGGAGTGCAGTATTGGATGTTGGAGTTCATGAGCCTCGTTTAAGTGGTTTTTTGAGTGTGGTTGTTGTGAGATTTCAAGATGGTGCTCAGGTGTGAGCTATTTGGACATTTCTATCCATAATTTCCAGTGATGGACATAGCGTGGAACATGTGGTTTTCAATTTGGGAATCAAGGAGAAGATAAGGATACTCCTGTGGTGGGTAGCATTAGACCAGTCATAATATAATGTCTCTCATATGAATAGAGAGTGGTGGATATTTTAAGAATGGTCATTCAAAATTCAAGATAGCATCATTTGTTTCATTTTTTTGGGGAGATCATGGACATTTTTTTACATCAAGGATTCTTGGGGGCGAGAAGCATTTGAGGTGGGGAGTTTGTGATGACCCACATCATCACAGGTTGTGAAAATCATGGGAAATTTGATCCTTTTTGTTCTGAGGTGAGTTCTGGGGTAAAAATATAATTTATCCTGTGAGATGATCTCAGATGAATTTTTGGACCGCTCTATTGATCTCAGAATAGGGTTTTTACTAAATGAAAGAAGTTTGATGTAAATCCAAGTCATCCAAATTTTCATAGAATATTTAATATTTAATTAATTAATTATTAATTTATTCATGCAAGTTCATTCAATCGTATCTTTTAAACAGAGCATTAGTTTTAGATTATGTCTCCACTATTGAGTCCATAATGGAGGTTTTTTTCAAGGAAATGCATAACCTTGTATTGGGCTCCAAGGTCAGGCCCGATCCCCCTTTTCTTTTTCTTTTCTTTTCCAATTTTTTTAATTTTTTATTTTCTCTCTATTTTCCCTTGGCTTATCACATAACCCCATGGGGGATTCCACTTTGTTGTATTCACTAAATAGAGGGAGATGGGGAGAAGAGAGGGATATTAGTAAAAGAATGCACCACCATGGATCTTGATTCATGCCAAATCATCATGCGGCAACTGCGAATCATGGATCAGTGCAAAGCTTTGGCAGTTTCCACTCAAAGGTAGGCATATTTTATGTTTTATGTTTCAAATCCCCATATATTAGTTGTTTTAAATTTTTAACCCTATTTTTTGTGTTGTTTAATACCCCTTCTGGGTTGATCTATGGTTTTTGTGAGGAAACCGATAATTTCATACTGTTTTAGGGGCTTCTTGTTTGGGAAAATCCATGTACACAGTGTGTTGTTCACTGAACACATGCCATGTGTTTTTTTCAAGTAAAATAAATTTTTTGGGACTACACGCTGTGTATCAGGGGTAAACACTGTGTAGTGGGATTTCAAGGTGTGTTCGAGTACTTAGCCAAACACCCTATGTGAGGGTACTTGTTTGTGTAGGGTACATGTCCAATGCACGCCATATAGTCTTACATTCCTAGTAAGAGTACATAGCTAGGTACACTAGTGGGTACCCATGTGGGGTTACACACCATATACTCGGGCGTGTTACACGCCAAGTATGGATGATCCCCACAGTAATGTACTCATTCTAGGGTAAATATTTTGTATAGTTCTGATACATCATATAATTTTAGAATGTACATTCCAAGTGGAATGAGGAACACATCCAGGGAGTAATTCTAAAGTAACATGTCGTTTGCACACCATGTACTTTTCCCGCCTTGTTCTTTTTTTTCCTGTTTTCACCCTAGATTCATAATTATACTTTTGAGTAGTCTATAATGGCAATTTTTTCACATATATTGTAATGGTGATATCCTTTTGGTATTTATAGTTCATCTGGATATTGTTTTGGACTATGAGATTTCAATAAGAGGGTTTCCTTGAGGTTTGGTTACAAAATCATATAGTGGTTTGGGTTTTGAGTTTCAAGGCCAGTTCAGGGTTGTGAGATTGATGACCATCTTGGATTGTGTGGGAAATGATGATCTATTTTAAGTTCTTTAAATGTATTACAGTAGGTGGGATCATGTTTTATCTTTTAAGAGATCTTGTTTTGTACTTATTTTTTGGGACCGGTTGCTCGAGGTTAGAGCTGTTGGGTTTAGCTTCTATGTTTGGAGACTAAAAGTGACGAATCCTTTGGGTCAGGTTGATGTCATAGGATGAAGGTTATGGTTAGGTGTCATTGTTCTTATAAGACAAGTTTGAGGGACTCTTTTGGATTCCCTAATGGTCTAGTTTCTAATCAAGTGATCAGTGGTTTTCATGGATAGCTGTTGAGAATGCTTGTATGGAATGTTTTGTTTTGGATTGTTCTAAGGAAACCTTTTTTAGGGTCTCCTAATTTTTATGTGGTCATGAGGATCATTGTGAATTCCCCAATTTTTAGTTTTTTTATTTTGGATGCTTATTTGGGAGTGTTGCTAATCAAGGATCGGTTGGAGGTAATTGAGGCCCATTTAGGATGTTTTAGAACTGGGTGTGTTTTGTTCTTTTGGATGAACTTGAGGAACCCCTCATAGGATGTCCTACTCTTTTTGTGACCTTTGTGTTGGTTGAGGTTGTTTCTGTGGGAATGGATCGAGTGTTTGGGTATAGTAGGGGAGTCCTATTGTGGATGATACTATATTTTATAGCACCGAAAACCATTGGATACCCAAGTTTTGTTTTACCATAAGGTGAGACGTGGAGTGCCCGTGGTGCATATTTTTTTTGGATTCTAAGATCCAAGAAACCATGAGTTCCCCATGATTATTGTTCAGGAGTGGATCGGTGCTGCTAGTTTAGCGGTTTGGACAGTGGGTTTGAGGTTAGATCATCCCATATTTAGTTGGCCTTTGACCATGATGTTTGAGGCAGTTTCACCTCAAGATTGTGGTTCAAGGAGTAGACCCTTGGGTTATCTTAGAATGGGTATTATCACTGAGTTTTGATTTGGTTCTCTATTTCACTATCTAGTTGTGGTTAGACAGGCTTAGGGAGCTAAGGGATGATATAGATGAGTGCAACCCCAATCTATTTGAGTGTTATCCCAAACCAGTGTGGCTTCGGGATAATGAGGTTATAAGGCACTCACAGAGTGGTTTTTCTTTATCATGTATTCCTTTAAGATCTTATGGACATGGATGATATGAAATCTAAATTTTTATTGAGCCCATGGGACATTTTTTTTGAGTCCATATTTGATGCTTAATTCAATATGCAGTACCTTTAGGATAGACAGGTTCTCTAGTTATGTCAACCTAGATGTTTATTTTACCAGTTTAGATAATGATTCTAGAGTCTTAGTGATCAGTAGATACATTTTGTTCATATATACACCTATGTTTACACCTTGGGGATTATAATTATTTAGTTTTGTATTCAGATTTCATGGAACTCTTGTGTATATCTAATGAACATGGTGGTTGTTGTGTGGTTGGGTGATCCATGTGTTGTAAATCCTCTAGTACGGCCCAGAGTGGGTATATATTTACCATGGTTATTAGGATAAAACCTTTTGGTTGGCTAATTTCTTTTCCCCCATTTTTATGAATTTGTCTCTTTTATACCAGCTACTGCAATTTTTCGGTTAGGCTGGGCATATCACATGTGTATGAACTTGTTATGATAGTAAATTTATAGGATCACCATTGGGGGAAGCCTACTAAGATTTATTTCTCACCACCTATATGTGAAACTTGATGCACATGTAGAAATTATGTATGCTTTTAGGTTGGATAACGGGTTGCACAATGGCTAGGGCTGAAGCCTAGTGTTGTTGGATCAAGAAGAGATACTCATGAAGAGTCTTGGGATTAGGCTGGAGTAGCTCGAGCATCATGGAGATCGGGTATGTGGTTTGGCTCTACATTGGAATTAGATTTAGTTGTATTTATTTTCTGTTTGTTTATTTTTTACATGTGGTTAGACTAGTAGGTGAATGACTGTTGTATGTTATACATTCTTTGAGTCTATATGACTATATATTGTATTCTACTTGTTATAATGCTTCTATTTTAGTGGTTTATTATGAATACTTTGATGTTGATCTCTGTGTATGATTTTATTTATTTTACAATGTAATTACACTATGGACAAAGGGTAAAGTATCCTCATAGTATTTTTCAGACCCTCATTGTTTTTCGGCAGCCTCTAGCATACGAGGATGCACAATTGGGGCCTTGTAGTGATCCAAATTGGGTGATGTGTTGGTTCAACCTGGGCTAGTTTGTTACATCTCATGAGATACCATTTGTGGTGCATGGGATTTTACCCTAATAAAACTATGTTATGATTGTGGTAAGATTTATTATATGATTACTATAATGGTGGTTAGCCTATGCTGCATTATCTTGGTTGTTAACCTTGACATATCCTTATGATGTCATGCTTTATAATGTTTCTAGATGTTTATGATTCGATGATCTTATGATGGAATTTCCTTATTCCATGTTTCCATGATTATGATTATCCTTATTATGGTATCAAGTTATACATATTAACACATTTATGCCTACATGATTTAATTTGATTATTCCCTTACTGGGATGTTTAGCTCACCCTTTTCTTAATGTATCTTTCTCCCGGATGTCATTTACAGTTTTATAAAATCTATGTGATTTAGAAGAACAATGTGAAATTTTAATTAAATATGATGTTTTTGTATTTAATACAATGTATTTATGATAATAATCATCCAAATACATTATAAATATTTATCCTTGGATTGTATTTTTTTTAAATTATGTTAAGAATCAAGAAATAATATGTGTTTAAGGCTTGTGTAATTGTATTACTCTTATGTGTCGATTTTTCCATTTTTTAGATCATCTTCTGTGAGATTAAAAATAAATATTATGTATTTTATAGGGAATAAAAATTAATTTTACATATTATTATAGTTACACTTACATAATGGGGATTATTTAAAAAATTAGTCCCAAATCTACTAAACTCCAAAAACTTTAAAACTTCCTCCAAATGACTCCAAATCTCTTTAAAATGCCTCCAAACATAAAAAATCATCGTCCTCACATAATAATATTTATTATATGTTATTTTTAACATCATTTATATATTGAAAGCAAAATATAACACATTAACATATCCATTTAACTCTCTTTACATCTCTTTTTTCCCTTTTATAAACAATCATGGAAGGGATCCCGCTTCAACTCTTGATTTCAAAAAACTCTCACTATGACACAAAAACAACCCCAAGGTCACCAACACTTCATATATCAACATATTATTCATTCATGGGATTAATATATGATGGGTTGGTAGTTTATATTTTTAGGTAATGAGTTGGTTTCATTATTTATTAACTTAGACTTTAGTATGTTCCTTCCATATTTTCACTATAGTTTTTTAGTAGGAACTTATTAAGTATACTTGTATTTTAACCCATATTTTCTATACACTATATATATAAGGCCCCAGCCTTAAACCTTACTTAATCTTGATTTATTACAAGATTACACATTGAGGATCTTTTCAGGTTTAGAGTTTTAGAGAATTAGATCATGAAACTTGCATTACATTCCACACTTAAACAAAGTGGTTACATAAAAGACAGTATTCATTCTTCCCATCAATAGTAACATATTGAAAATAAAACATGGATTCTTTCTTGACACATCCTTGAAACTATCATCACATCATGTACCTTTCCCTTGACATGTGAAAAACATTTCAAAAACATGGGATGAGCATAAAAAGCTCAGTAAGGGTTATAAAAATATAGAAAGGAAACATGAGCTCATATATACATAAGAATGAAATCATACTTTACCCATAAAACATAGGCACTTTAACATACCTCATCTAACCATGAATAAATCATAGAAAACATAAGACATAAAGGTAACTTGAGGCATTCATAACATTCTTACGTAGGGAGTAACCCTTTTGGTTACGTTTGGAATACCCATCACAGTATATTCCCTAAAATCTCTTCGGAGAAACCTTAACGTTTCACTCCTTCGCGTTACCCAATGCATTGGAGAGCTATATCGGGCTCACCCGCCCTTAGTTTATCACGGAACCACCCGTTCTTCATAACAATGCCCAAGAACCATAACATAATCGTATCTCATAAACATGAATAAAGGAAACATAACATTTCCACATTTCAATCACAATATAACATTTTAGGATATTGAAATAATGAATCCATTCAAAAAGAAACCATTTCCAAAACCATTTAAAACATTTAATAAAGAGCTTTTTGATTCAAAGTGTCCCATACCACCTTGAAGCTTTTAACATTTTAAACCATTAATATCCATATAAATAAATCCTTAAAACCATTTTGAAAACATGGATATTAATAAGAACAAATAATTAAAACATTTAAAACGATATTTTGGTTAAAGGGGTTTTACTAAAATTAGAGACACTTGAATACAATAATCGAGGAATAACATTTAGTCAGAACTTTATAATATCATGATAATAAAATAATTCATGATATAATACTCCAAAGGACAGTATATACACCATATAAGAGTGAATTGGTGCATAACAACAATGAACCCTCAATAGAAATATCAAATGTGATGAAATCCCTTATAAAGAAGGTATCCTTAAATTAAGGACAAATAAATCTCAAAAATATGTGTGACAAATATATATACACCCAATATAAGTGGATATTAAGTGTAAAACAATAGAAGGTCATTCACACATATTCAATGGATGACATATTCAATGACTACAAGTTGAACCCAAAGAAATCAAAATTGGGTTAAAAAGTTCCCTTGACAGCCTAACGGCATCACATCAAAATGAGTTGATGAGAGATAAAAAGTGTATCTCATCACTTGGACATAAAATTTACATCAATAAGGATGTATGAGAACATATCCCAACATAAAAATATGTAAATTAAAAGACCCAATAAAAGAAGTCTTTTAAAAAAGAGAAGGGTGAAAGGTTCCCTTACCGACTTGGGTATCTTTCAAAACATACACCCCATGAAAGAAAGACAATAGGTCATTGATGTAAATACTCATAAACGAAAGTATATTACACAAAGAGTAGAATAATGGGCAGTACATACACCACTCAATGGAATTTGTGGAAAATGTAGCATAAATCTCACGGGAATAAAAGTGAGATGAAAAATCCCTTACGAAAACTCGGCAGCCTAACGGTGCCACATAAAACTTCCGAATATGGATTGTGGAGATCAAATAGAGTATACCATCATATTACAATAGAATTTACAGCAATTGGAATAAAAGGAAATCCCCCAACATTGCAAGGAGGAGTTTAAAAGAAGTGACATAAAGGAGAGTACTTAAAAAGAAAGAGAGAGGTTAGATCTCTTACGAAAGTTCGGCAGCCTAACGGCGCCACTCAAAACTTCCAAAATGGATTGATGAGAGAGAATAGGGTCTCTCATCACATGAACATAAAAATTACAGTAAGATTAATATAAAAGAACATCCCAATAACAATAAATACGATCTTTAAAAGGAATGACATAAAAGAGTGTACTTAAAAAGAAAGAGAGGTGTAGGATCCCTTACCTCGGGTCCGACTTGACTCGATCGTTCTTTAATCTCCTGAATAATAAACTTGAGTTAATTTCTAATTCCTTAAGAACCTTTTTCAAGTTAATTATTACTTTTATACCACTTATGTAATCATTTAAG
This sequence comes from Viscum album, assembly GCA_963277665.1. Taxonomy (NCBI): domain Eukaryota; kingdom Viridiplantae; phylum Streptophyta; class Magnoliopsida; order Santalales; family Viscaceae; genus Viscum; species Viscum album. The sequence goes on along the minus strand of OY728141.1, from coordinate 1,414,869,730 downwards.
TTAATAATATTTGTTTTTCCGATATTTGGTTCTTAAGTCGAAAGTGAACTTCTTACAATTACATGTTGTTCGTGTGGACAAATGTTTATTATATCCAGAATTTTATTCATTATGTAGATATCATATATGTCATATATATCCAGTAAATTCATGCATTTATAACATTACATAATCATTTAGAGGTAAGAAATGAAATGCACCGTTCATGGAGACGGTAAGCCGTACGTACGCATGAACGCTACTTTCATTTCTATTTCATATTTTATAGAATGGAATAATAATGATATAAAGGTATATTATAATTCCAGTATAATATCATATATAATATCATATTTCCATCCTTTATACATCCCACATATGGTATTTAACGAATCAAATCACTTTGAGGGGGCGGTAGTCCGCACTTCCTTAAATGAAGATATCGCGTATACCCATAATGGAAGCCATAAAGGTAAGACAAAAATGAAAAATACAGAAGCATAAATAAAAACTAAACATTTTATATATCATATATAAAAATAGTGACATCATAATGGCCACCTTTGAAGGTGTTAAATGAGTATTGAACAATCATCGTTTCGGGAGGCAGAATTTCACCATCCACGGAAACCGTATGTTCTTTAACCATTTGATGTAGTTGTGTGAGAGGGTAGCTCGAATAAATCTTATAACAACATCCTAGTATATTTAATATACTGTTGTTGTTACAAAAGAAGTAAATAAAAAGAGTTTAGGGGGTTGGAGAAGCAAAATAAAACAAATGAACATGAGAGAATGAATTACCTTTAAAAGTGTAACTCCTTTTGATTTGAGCCTAAAGGCTTCCTTTGAAAGGATTCTTCCCAAAGGGAATCCTCTAGGATGAGGAGAGGGATGTGGAGAGAGTAAATGGGCAGGGTTTGGCCGAGCCAAAGGCTTGAGGAGTGTGTTAAATGAGGTAGAGGTGGGGGACTTTTATAAGAGGAGGGGAGGGGCACTTTTGGAAAGTAAAGAAATATTACTTTCTTTGAAAATGTGTTTCGGTTTCAAAAGGTCCCACATTGATATAATTCGTGGATAAGGTGATAAGGCTTCGAAATCCACTCATACAATAAGTTTTGGACATGTTTAGTTTATAGATTTTACATTATCTTTCTATTTTATTTAAATCGTCAAATAATGATGTCATCGCTGCATCATTATTATGTCATAAAATATTTAATTTATTTAATGTCTAAAAATTATAAAAAAAATACTATGATGTAGGAAATCTTTTTAGATTTCCAATTAATATTTATAATCAAAATGATGACTTGTATAACCCCTCTTAAAAATTGTTTTAGTAAAACATATCATGTTTGTGTCAATTTTACTTTTACATTAAATAAAATGTTATTTATGTCATTTCCCAACCAAAGTGGATCCATGGGGTCCCCAAGTTGACCCATGGCTTGTCTTGGTCGGCCATGACACAACTAATTAGGTTAGGACATGTGTCAATCTTATCTTATTCTATTAAAGCATTATTTTTACCTTAAACTACACTAATTACCACTAATCGCGATTAAAAACTTAATAAGTTACTATTCACAAAAAAAAATTATTTTAATCTCATTGAACCACATTTTACTTCTTAATGACAACCATGTATGTCGGATTTTTTAAAATCAAAACACAATGATGGAAAAATTTCATTTAAATGGAAAATCGGTTTTTATAAGTACCACTTAGTGGTTTCACTATTCATCAAAAATTGAAGTTTTTTAGAAAAATCCCAAAAATTCACCCTAAGATATATTTGATATTCTGAATTCAAAAATGAAGTCTGTTTTACAAAATTCAAAACATATAAGTCACATTAATTAATTTAATAATTAATTCCCGCTGTCATGACAAATAGCCTGTTTTATGAAACAATAAGTATCAAAAGATTGACACTAGTTTAAGTCTGATTTCAAAGTGAAATTGATTCCAACGACCAATATTGTATTTAATGGTAAATATATTTTCTAATTTCACTTTAAAACCCATTCAAAATATAATCTAATCATATAAATAAATTAGATTAAAAAGATGTTTTGAATTAGAACACAACATTTTACAATATTCATTAAAAAATGAACTTTATCGGAAAAATACCAAAAAATTACAAAAAGTAAAATTTGATGTCCCGATTCTTAATAAGAGTTTTATTTTGTCCAAAAGAATGTATAAGAGTGATCAAAACTATATTTAATGATGGTTCGCCATCAAAAGGCGACAAGTGAACCTTTAGTGAAAACTAGGGCATATACGCCTAAAATTGAATTCTTTCCGTATTTTAAGACTTTATCCTTTATTGGATAAATGTATAAACATTTAAAAACATATATAATCATATTTTAGTTATTTATATCCATTCCCGCCAATACAAAGGCTACATGTTAACTACCATTTAAAATAATATTATTTTATTATTAGAGTGCAACGTAAGATTCCCAAGAAACTCGTTGTTGCGTGTTGGGTACGCCATCGAGCATAGCATCCCCTTTAAAGTCATATTAATATTTTATTCACAAATATGGATAAAAATGAAAATGTCATATTCTTTATTTACCTGGGGTGTTACATCCTTCCCCCCTTTTGGGAATTGCATCCTCGCAATTTTAAAATTGCGCTTGGAAACATCCTTGAACGTCCCACATCGGAACAAGAGTCGGTAAAACAATCGCTTTAAAATAAAGGAAGATAAGTACAAAGGTCACCCGAGTTAACCCATAATAGGACTCCATGTAGGAAAACATGGACATGGAGGAGAAAACATAGGGTCACGTTCTGATGGAGAGTGATAGAAAACATGTTTAGGAGAAAGTTAACAATGAGAAAATCGCAAACTTGTGATGGGTTAAACGGTGTTGGGTTCCCTAGTAGGAAAAGTTAATAGACAACATTTTTATTTTAAGTTACTTTTTTTTGAGGAATTTATTCATAAGGAAACATAATCACTTATCATGTTGACTTTCAACTTTTACTAGATTCCTTAATCAAACTCATATTTTTTTTAAAAGACGAGTATTTAGGGAGACTTGTTCGCATTAAGAGTACTATAATCAACTTCTAGAGAATCACCTAATCCCCAAAAGAGAACTATATAAATCCCATGTATTTAGGCTTTAACCAAAACCAAAACCAAAAAGGCTAGTACAAGATCAGATAATCCAGAAAAGGATAACCCCTTATAAAAAGAAAATCTATTCTTAATCTCCAAAATTTGTCCAACAAAACCCAAAGTTCAACGAGGACCATCCGATAAACAATTTGTCCATAAAATTCTTCAAAGTAAACCAATATAAGATTGAAACCCAAATATTTGAAGGATTTAGTCACATAGTCTTCCAAGTTACATCGTAACATTTATCTCCAAACAACATCAGTTGCTCCTAATGTCTCACATTGAAAAGTAGTTAACCTAATCACATATCCTCCATGATAGGTTAATCATTTTCATAAATAACCCAAAATCAACATACTCTTAATTCATAAAATCATATAACTAAAAAGAATCAGTCAAACTAACCAGGGACTTCACGTAGTCCAGTGGTAGGCGATAAATACCAGTCGCACTTTGGTTGTGGGTTCGATTCCCGCAACTTTGTCTGACGCGACGGGTTGTCACACGGTCTGCGTGTTGTCCTTTTTCCAAAACTATATAATTCTTAAAACATTCCACAAAATGAGATAAAATCTTCATATTTTAACCTCAAGTTTATCTCATGCCTTTCATTTTCCATCATATCATAGAGTAACCCATAATTACCTAAAAAGTAAGGATCATATAAACCCTAATGGTTACCTTAATAATTATTACCTGAATTTCCACATCGAGTTAGCCATCTCGTACATGATGCATTAGAGAACTCACCAAGGTTGAAGTGGTTGATCGTGAATCCTTGATAGTTGGTTTAGAACAACCATGAGATTCCTCATTGAATCCCCCATCACATCCAGTCTCTTAATCAGAGAACCACTATAGTTTCCTTCAAACCCATTGTTACTTTGGTGACTGCTAGATCCAGTCATTTACTAAAACCAAAAAGTTCAGTGTGAGTATATCAACAAAACCATCATGTACTAATGAGTAAGATAGACAATAAGATATACTTACTCATTCACTTTATCTAAAACTAAGACTCTTTCTAAAATCCTAACCATTATGGTAATTTTCAATTATGCTTAAAGAATACCCTAACCTCTAAAGTTATCTAAACCGACCTTTGATACCAACTATAAGGCCCCAGCTTTAAACCTTACTTAATCTTGAGTTATTACAAGATTACACATTGAGGATCTTTTCAGGTTTAGAGTTTTAGAGAATTAGATCATGAAACTTGCATTACATTCCACACTTAAACAAAGTGGTTACATAAAAGATAGTATTCATTCTTCCCATCAACGGTAACATATTGAAAATAAAACATGGATTCTTTCTTGACACATCCTTGACACTATCATCACATCATGTAACTTTCCCTTAACCTGTTAAAAACATTTCAAAAACTTGGGATGAGCATAAAAAGCTCAGTAAGGGTTATAAAAATATGGAAAGGAAACATGAGCTCATATATACATAAGAATGAAATCATACTTTACCCATAAAACATAGGCACTTTAACATACCTCATCTAACCATGAATAAATCATAGAAAACATAAGACATAAAGGTAACTTGAGGCATTCATAACATTCTTACGTAGGGAGTAACCCTCTTGGTTACGTTTGGAATACCCATCACAGTATATTCCCTAAAATCTCTTCGGAGAAACCTTAACATTTCACTCCTTCGCGTTACCCAATGCATTGGAGAGCTATATCAGGCTCACCCGCCCTTAGTTTATCACGGAACCACCCGTTCTTCATAACAATGCCCAAGAACCATAACATAATCGTATCTCATAAACATGAATAAAGGTAACATAACATTTCCACATTTCAATCACAATATAACATTTTAGGATATTGAAACAATGAATCCATTCAAAAAGAAACCATTTCCAAAACCATTTAAAACATTTAATAAAGAGATTTTTGATTCAAAGTGTCCCATACCACCTTGAAGATTTTAACATTTTAAACCATTAATATCCATATAAATAAATCCTTAAAACCATTTTGAAAACATGGATATTAATAAGAACAAATAATTAAAACATTTAAATCGATATTTTGGTTAAAGGGATTTTACCAAAATTAGAGACACTTGAATACAATAATCGAGGAATAACATTTAGTCAGAACTTTATAATATCATTAGAATAAAATAATTCATGATATAATACTCCAAATGATAGTATATACACCATATAAGAGTGAATTGGTGCATAACAACAATGAACCCTCAACAGAAATGTCAAATGTGATGAAATCCCTTATAAAGAAGGTATCCTTAAATTAAGGACAAATAAATCTCAAAAATATGTGTGAAAAATATATATACACCCAATATAAGTGGATATTAAGTGTAAAACAATATAAGTTCATTCACACATATTCAATGGATGACATATTCAATGACTACAAGTTGAATCCAAAGAAATCAAAATTGGGTTAAAAAGTTCCCTTGACAGCCTAACGGCATCACATAAAAATGAGTTGATGAGAGATAAAAAGTGTATCTCATCACTTGGACATAAAATTTACATCAATAATGATGTATGAGAACATATCCCAACATAAAAATATGTAAATTAAAAGACCCAATAAAAGAAGTCTTTTAAAAAAGAGAAGGGTGAAAGGTTCCCTTACCGACTTGGGTATCTTTCAAAACATACACCCCATGAAAGAAAGACAATAGGTCATTGATGTAAATACTCATAAACGAAAGTATATTACACAAAGAGTAGAATAATGGGCAGTACATACACCACTCAATGGAATTTGTGGAAAATGTAGCATAAATCTCACGGGAATAAAAGTGAGATGAAAAATCCCTTACGAAAACTCGGCAGCCTAACGGTGCCACATAAAACTTCCGAATATGGATTGTGGAGATCAAATAGAGTATCCCATCATATTACAATAGAATTTACAGCAAGTTGAATAAAAGGAAATCCCCCAACATTGCAAGGAGGAGTTTAAAAGAAGTGACATAAAGGAGAGTACTTAAAAAGAAAGAGAGAGGTTAGATCTCTTACGAAAGTTCGGCAGCCTAACGGCGCCACTCAAAACTTCCAAAATAGATTGATGAGAGAGAATATGGTCTCTCATCACATGAACATAAAAATTACAGTAAGATTAATATAAAAGAACATCCCAATAACAATAAAGACGAGCTTTAAAAGGAATGACATAAAAGAATGTACTTAAAAAGAAAGAGAGGTGTAGGATCCCTTACCTCGGGTCCGACTTGACTCGATCGTTCTTTAATCTCCTGAATAATAAACTTGAGTTAATTTCTAATTCCTTAAGAACCTTTTTCAAGTTCATTATTAATTTTATACCACTTATGTAATCATTTAAGTTAATAATATTTGTTTTGCCGATATTTGGTTCTTAAGTCGAAAGTGAACTTCTTACAATTACATGTTGTTCGTGTGGCCAAATGTTTATTATATCCAGAATTGTATTCATTATGTAGATATCATATATGTCATATATATCCAGTAAATTCATGCATTTATAACATTACATAATCATTTAGAGGTAAGAAATGAAATGCACCGTTCATGGAGACGGTAAGCCGTACGTACGCATGAACGCTACTTTCATTTCTATTTCGTATTTTATAGAATGGAATAATAATGATATAAAGGTATATTATAATTCCAGTATAATATCATATATAATATCATATTTCCATCCTTTATACATCCCACATATGGTATTTAACAAATCAAATCACTTTGAGGGGGCGGTAGTCCGCACTTCCTTAAATGAAGATATCGCGTATACCCATAATGGAAGCCATAAAGGTAAGACAAAAATGAAAAATACAAAAGCATAAATAAAAAATAAACATATTATATATCATATATAAAAATAGTGACATCATAATGGCCACCTTTGAAGGTGTTAAATGAGTATTGAACAATCATCGTTTCGGGAGGTAGAATTTCACCATCCATGGAAACCGTATGTTCTTTAACCATTTGATGTAGTTGTGTGAGAGGGTAGCTCGAATAAATATTATAACAACATCCTAGTATATTTAAGATACTGGTTTTGTTACAAAAGAAGTAAATAAAAATAGTTTAGGGGGTTGGAGAAGCAAAATAAAACAAATGAACATGAGAGAATGAATTACCTTTAAAAGTGTAACTCCTTTTGATTTGAGCCTAAAGGCTTCCTTTGAAAGGATTCTGCCCAAAGGAAATCCTCTAGGATGAGGAGAGGGATGTGGAGAGAGTAAATGGGCATGGGTTGGCCGAGCCAAAGGCTTGAGGAGTGTGTTAAATGAGGTAGAGGTGGGGGCCTTTTATAAGAGGAGGGGAGGGGCACTTTTGGAAAGTAAAGAAATATTACTTTCCTTGAAAATGTGTTTCGGTTTCAAAAGGTCCCACATTGATTTAATTCGTGGATAAGGTGATAAGGCTTAGAAATCCACTCATCCAATAAGTTTTGGACATGTTTAGTTCATAGATTTTACATTATCTTTCTATTTTATTTAAATCGTCAAATAATGATGTCATCGCTGCATCATTATTATGTCATAAAATATTTAATTTATTTAATGTCTAAAAATTATAAAAAAAATACTATGATGTAGGAAATCTTTTTAGCTTTCCAATTAATATTTATAATAAAAATGATGACTTGTATAACCCCTCCTAAAAATTGTTTTAGTAAAACATATCATGTTTGTGTCAATTTTACTTTTACATTAAATAAAATGTTATTTATGTCATTTCCCAACCAAAGTGGATCCATGGGGTCCCCAAGTTGACCCATGGCTTGTATTGGTCGTCCATGACACAACCAATTAGGTTAGGACATGTGGCAAGCTTATCTTATTCCATTAAATCATTATTTTTACCTTAAACTACACTAATTACCACTAATCGCGATTAAAAACTTAATAAGTTACTATTCACCAAAAAAATTATTTTAATCTCATTGAACCACATTTTACTTCTTAATGACAACCATGTATGTCGGATTTTTGAAAATCAAAACACAATGATGGAAAAATTTCATTTAAATGGAAAATCAGTTTTTATAAGTACCACTTAGTGGTTTCACTATTCATCAAAAATTGAAGTTTTTTAGAAAAATCCCAAAAATTCACCCTAAGCTATATTTGATATTCTGAATTCAAAAATGAAGTCCGTTTTACAAAATTCAAAATATATAAGTCACATTAATTAATTTAATAATTAATTCCCGCTGTCATGACAAATAGCCTGTTTTATGAAACAATAAGTATCAAAAGATTGACACTAGTTTAAGTCTGATTTCAAAGTGAAATTGATTCCAACGACCACTATTGGATTTAATGGTAAAAATATTTTCTAATTTCACTTTAAAACCCATTAAAAATATAATCTAATCATATAAATAAATTAGATTAAAAAGATGTTTTGAATTAGAACACAACATTTTACACTATTCATTAAAAAATGAACTTTATCGGAAAAATACCAAAAAATTACACAAATTAAAATTTGATGTCCCGATTCTTAATAAGAGTTTTATTTGGTCCAAAAGAATGTATAAGAGTGATAAAAACTATATTTAATGATGGTTCTCCATCAAAAGGCGACAAGTGAACCTTTAGTGAAAACTAGGGCATATACGCCTAAAATTTAATTCTTTCCGTATTTTAAGCATTTATCCTTTATTGGATAAATGTATAAACATTTAAAAACATATATAATCATATTTTAGTTATTTATATCCATTACCGCCAATACAACGGCTACATGTTAACTACCATTTAAAATAATATTATTTTATTATTAGAGTGCAACGTAAGATTCCCAAGAAACTCGTTGTTGCGTGTTGGGTATGCCATCGAGCATAGCGTCTTCTTTAAAGTCATATTAATATTTTATTCACAAATATGGATAAAAATGAAAATGTCATATTCTTTATTTACCTAGGGTGTTACAATATATATATATATATATATATATAGGGTGGAATTGGTTGGTATGGTGATCATTTGAATTGAATTATCTACCATAGGATTCATTTTATCTCATAGAGTTTATGTTCTTATATTACATTACATACATTTTGTGGGATTTATGGATTTTATTTTATATTATACAGAGTTGATTAGTGATTTTATGTTATAATTAATTGGATTTAGAGGTTAATTTCTCACATTATGTGTTTTTTATACCCTTAGTGCTAGTTTCCAAGCTATAACATATTGGGGGTGGTCTTCGAGGGTCACACTCAGCTTCATTATTTTCCAAATAGGAATTCCAATGGTGATGATTCGTGACAAAATGTAAATTACTTATACCTAATGTATTAGTACAAGTGGACTATAAAAATACCTATTAAGAAATTAGATATAGGATGACCAAATACCAAGATGTAGGATTCAGATGAAACATTAGTGTGAAGGCTAGCATGGGCAGGAAACAGGATGGTGGGGGCTTGTTATACAATGAGGTATAACAACACGAGAATTCACTAAAATTCTAATAAAATAAATAATATATTAAATATCATTTTTCAAAAAATATAAAAAGCTAAAATAAAAATCCTTGATATATTTTAAATATAAAATATGAAGCTTAAAACATAACTGTTAAATTTTTCGGCATAATTTGAAGTAATAATATTAAAAAATCAATAAAGAAAGTAGAAATAAATGACATTTGGAAGTGAAATTATTAATTATGATACCCATTTTTATGATCTAAGAATGGAGGTAACTTCTCTAGGGTTTTACCTGGACCAATATCAATCCAAAATCAAGCAATTATGGCTTGAGAAAAATCACATACATGAGAAGTTCAAGGTTATGAAGATTTCCACAAGATCCATGCTAGCTGAACTGCCACAAAAGACTGAAACCAGACCGTATCTAATGGTTAGGTCCTACACAGAGATCATAAGGGGATATGTAAGTAGAAATTTCGATTATATCAATATGTAATAAATATTTATATGTATATATATATCATGATTTTTTATAATTTTAGAAAGGTTATTTTTCCCCCAATTCACTTTATGCTTAAAAATGTATTTTCAAAAAATTATAATTTTATTTCAAGGATATAATTTTATTGTGATTTAATAAAAAAAAATTATATTGGTTTTATGAATAATAATTTAACACTATATTAATTATTAATTTATAAATAAAAATTGTTAAAATACCAATAGTCTTTTCCTATAAAAATAGTTTTCTCTATATATCAAGTTTTTAATTAAAAATAAAACTTATAAATTTTAGAATGTGAATTTAAAAAAAAATTAATTTTTAGATTTATCATGGATATATTATATTAAGATTATTTTTTTATATTTTTCTAAAAAAATGATTTTTATATAAATAGTGTAATATACAATTTTTACCAATATCATGTATTTTGTAGAATTATTACTTTATAATAATGATTTTAAAATTCATGAAACACTTTTATATAAATATTTTTCATTTTATAAGTTATATTATAAATTAAAAAAAAATATTCTATTTGAGAAACCTATATTTAATTTTTTAGAACTTAAGTAATATTTTTCACAGGAAATTTTTTTAAATATATTATATACAAATTATTTTAAAACTAATTTTTATAATTTTTAAAAATTTGATAAAATTAAAAGAATTTTAAATTTTGAATCAGTAGGTATAAATTATATAATAATATCTATTTTATTTATTAATCATAAAGGATATGTTACTTTAGGTAAAAACTAGTTACCATGATGAAATTCAAAATGGTAAAAATAAAAAACCTAAGAGTAAATGACTTCCGAAATATTTAAAACAGAAGTGTGAATTTTTGGTTTAATCCATAATTGACCTTATCACTTCTTATATCCATTTTTTTCTTAATTTTGGATCCAATTTCCTTGATATTGACTTTCCATTAATAAAAATATATGGTTATTTATACAAATGTCATCCTTATTCACTTATAAAATAGGCTCTCCTCTCCTCAATTCCCCTCACACCACAACCCACTAAGTTTAGCAAAAACTCTACTCAAATATCTCATAAACACTCAAAAAAACCTTAAATAGTTTCTTATTTTCTCAAAATATTTTTCCTTAAAGGATTAACCCCCTTTGTAAAAGAGATAATTCAATTATTGAGGTATATATCTATAATCATTCCTTTCTAGTTTCTATTTATTTATATGCACTTCTTCTTCATGAGATTCAATTACACCATCTTAAATTGATAACATCAGTATAACTATTATACTAATATGTTATTATAATTATGGTACAATCATTAACCACCTTTTCCCTTTTACATTAATAAAAAGACATGAAACATGCATATGTACGGACTGCCACCTCCATGAAGTAAAATGTTCATTTTCCTTCACATCATAACATATATATTTAAAAAAGGAACTTAATATATAATTATTATTTTTATGAATCATTTAATATTAAAAAATTATAAACCATATTACTTCCCTCTCCCATTCTAAGAAAACAAAATCACCATCCATGCGTACATGCTGACTACCGCCTTCATGGATCGATGTGTTTTGTTTTTAATTACAAAATTTTATGGATTATTCTAATAATGGTTTAAAAAAATATATTATATGAATAAGTTTTTGTTAATAAAAATTGAATAATATATTAATTATTTTAATGATAAATAATCTTTATAAAACTAATTGTCGTAAATAAGAGAACTAATAAGGAAAAACAATTTATTCATACTATATAATTATTTCATATACAAAACCTCTTCTTATAAATCTTTATAATTATTATATATCACACTAATAAACAATAAATGATATCATTATTCTACTGTTAAAATTGTATTTATAATAAATCACTTCATAATCATCCATTAATCATGGCATGTTCATGTTTTGGTCAGTTTGACCACCTGCTTGAACAATGCTATGAAATTATATCATGAATGAAAATGAAAACATAATTAATGTTAAAATATGATATAAATAGTTAAATAATGTTTTTTTGGTCCTATAAAGTATACATCAATACTAAACTCAATAATTAGTAAAATATCTTTCGTTGGTTGTGAAAATCCCTCAAGTATGTTTATTGTCAATTTCGTCTTCAAGGATAAAGAATGAAACACTAATAAAAGGAAATTAAACATAATAAATAATTATAATTCATCCATTATTTTAAATTTAATGATCTTGGAATTATTAGATCTTGAATAAGAATTAACACTAACACCACTCCTATGAAACTATTACAAATGGTCAAAACTATAAACACTCGATATAGAAAAATATTTAAAAACTAACTAATACACATAATGATTATAAATGAAACTTATATATAGTTTTAGGTATGAATATAGTTCTAAAATAATTTAATAAGATAGTTATGTTTGTTATAAAGGAGGTTAAATTACATATATGGAAGATAAGATCAAAGTTAATGGTTTCTTGTCTCAAATTTTCACCCCTTGAGACATATTTCCAATTATACACCATGTTTTCATTAGAATAGAGTACCTACTATGTGATAACCTAATACCCACACTCCTCGATCCAATGATAAAATAATGTTGTATATTTTTTTATAAAATGCAACTAAAAAATATACAATCCTTTAAATAATCAAGGATATTTGTAGTTTATGTTTTGGAGGATTAAGAAAAACCTTACATTATATCATAGTTTTAAAAAATATATAAAACTGTATTTGAATTCACTTACACTAGCACCATAAATAAAACCAAAATCCTTTATAACTTCTAATGATCCAATTAAAAATCATTTTAAAATGTAGGGTGAGCACAAAATTTCCCAGAAAAGGTTTTTAAAATCATATTTTAAATATTTTAATAAATACTATAATAATTAATTTAAAAAATATTTTGAAAACATTTTACTAAAAAACTTTTGATAAATAATTTTCCAAAATATGAATCTATGGTTTTCACAAAGATATTGATAAAAAAATTTAAAAATATATATTATTTTAAAACCCCATTTAATTTTAAAATATAATAACCTTTGAAACAAACTTGGATTTTTCCTTTAAGTTTTTTTTAATAAATAAATTTTTATAGATTAGAATGATTCTTGGAAAATTTTAAGAAATACATGAGTCCACCAGTAGTATCACCTTTCAGAAAAATTCTCATTGAGGCCATGGGTTCATCCTCCATTTCTCATTATCTCATTTTATACCCAAGTGCCAAGTTTTATTTTAAGAAAAAAAATCATCCATGCCTTTCTCATTTATAATATATTAAAAAAAATTCAAAAATTACATAAATTATTTTCCAAGAAGAAAATAGTTTTATATATTCTAATCTTTATAAAAATATATCTTTTAAAAACACTATGATTATTAGGAGAAATCAATAATTTTAGAAGAAATTTATAAATTCAAAAGCATTATTCATAAACACTTTGGAAATTGAAATTAAAAAATGGTTTTATTAATATACATGAAATGTCAATGATATTGATAGTATATGTCTATAACTATTATTATGAATGAATCTTATTGAAATAAAATAACTTTTTACATATAAAATTATAGAATTTATCATTTAAAAAATAATACTTAAATGTAAAACACACTTATCTTTAAAAAGAAATTTCTAAACTTGAAAATGTAAATTTTTAAATATAATTGATAGTAAATTTATAGTCATCATCATGGAGGTTTTAATATAAAAAAAATATCCATTAAAACAAGGGTTTTGAAATTAAAGATGCAAAATAAATTTATAGAAACAAATCATCCTTATAAAAGGGTTTTTAATAAATATAAAGTCTTGATAGAGGAAAAATATATTCCCTTATATAAAATAAGAGTTTTTTAAATATAATAATAAAATAATTTTCTATAAAAATAATCTATTACCTTAAAACTGTAAGGATTATGTGCAATTTTTTATATTTAAGATATGTAATTAGTAAAGAGAGAGATAGAGTTTGGGTAATAAGATTTGGGTTTCTAAAGGGAGAAATAGGGTGTCTATTTATAGTGGTTTTGTGTGTTATATTTAAAAATGTATTTATGTTTCATGTAAATTAAATTTATTGATACTGATATCTTATCTAAAATCTATTTCTTGTAAAAATTAGTGATTTTATAATCTAAGTAAGATTATTAATCAACTGTCAGGTTCATATTATCCATATATGTGTAATGATGTAAAATATATTTTTTTAAATTTATACCCTTCCTTTCATAATTGGAAATTATAAACCTAAGAAGGAATACAGTGAAGGATAAATCTGAATCAGGAATATTTCATTCTGATTCATACATATAGATGGAGAATATATATTTATATATATCACATCACCACCATAGGTGTAACCTATGAGAGAAATGACACACCTGGGAAGATCTTTGGTGCTTACATATGATAGTTACTGATTTTTATTTATTATAACTAATTTTAATCAGTTCTATTGGGATTTTTCTTGAAGATATTCTGAACATGAAAATGCCTATGGTATTTTTGACCTTACAATAGACTTTAATATAATGATAGAATCATGTGTCATTAAATGATATATTTATATGGTACACTTTCATTGTATGATAGTTTAAAGTTTTATGGGTTTGTCATTAATGGAGTACAATAGTATAGATGTTGTCTTAGTAGTTATAGATCTTGTTGGGGAAAGAACCAATATAGGGAGGAGAATGAATAGATGGCATCAAGGGTTTTTAAAATATCAAACAGTTCAAATTGATTAGATCAAATGGTTGGGATGTAAACAATATTTTTAAGTAGATCTATAGTTTATACAGTATCAATCCCACAATAAACTATTTCCTGATCTTGCACTTGTATTTTTTTCTATGCCATCATCTCCTTTGTCCAAGGCACCGAGTTTAACACTCGGAACACATGCACATCATGTCACCATGCTATCATTCCAACCCACACAGTGGAATCAATACCTAGTGCACTCTATGTGTGCCACATGCTCATTCCTAGCCTACCCATGTAGGATCTCTCACTTATATACCTCCTTGAGCCTGTAAGGTCTTCCTACCTTCTATGTGGTTGACCCCCAGTCCCACATGGTTAAGGTGGGTCTTTTTTGGGTGCTTAGTTGGAATATATATATATAAGTAAAATTTAAATTACTTAAAAAAATTAAGATATACTAATATAATATTTTTATGTGTATATATATATATATTTATTTCAACCTTATCATGATTTTATTCCCATCATAATTAAATTTCTACTTATATATTGTTTGTTAAACTTTTAATAATAAATATATTAATACCAATTGTATTAATATTAATACTTAACTTTCTTAAACTATTTCATATTGTTAATTTTGACATCAAATTAATATTTCAATACCCATTAATGTAAAAAAATTACTACAAATTTAACTAAGGGTTATAAATAGTTTTAATATAATAAGTTATTCAAAATTAATAGTTTTATAAACATAATATTTTGAAAAATATGAATTTTCATAAATAAACATATTTGTAAATAATTAATAAAAAAATTTATTTTCAAAGGAACTTTTATTAATAAAATATTATAATTTATGAAACAATTTAAAAGGATATTATTAATTACTCTTATAATAATTTATATTTGGTTTATTTACTTATGTATTTCTATTAATGTTCACTTATTATTATTTTAAAAACAATTCTTACAAAAATAATATTAAACACTTTTTCACAAAAAAAAATTAAAATTATTCACTTATAACTATAATTTATTAAAAATTTCCAAAAATGATTTTACAGATATCTAAAAATATATTTACAAATAAATTATATATTTTCAACAAAAATAGTATTTTTTTAAAAATAACACAAAAGTAACATTTTTTTATAATTTCAATACTTTAACTTAATTTATAATCAGAATTTATCTAGATTAAATAAAAAATTTCATAAAATATTATTTGTATTAAAATAAGTAACCCATTTAATAAACATTTATTAAAAATAAAACTTTGTTAAAACTATTGGGATGTTACATTCTACCCCACTTAAAGGAATTGTCTTCTGGAAATTCTTTCATCGTACTTAGAGAAATAATAAATATCCACTTTTAGAATTAAGAAACATATGAATGCTAAAATTCTATATTCCTAAGAGTCACCTAAAATTTAATTTTTCTATAACCTCTAAATAAATATTCTAATTATTAAATTATCCTCAAATGAAAACATCTTATTCTTCAAAATTTTCTAAATCGTTCCTCTGATACCAACTGTGACAACCTAAGACTCGCACTACAAAATCTTGTGCTAAAAAGGCTCTATTTTTTATAAAAGGTAACTGAAAAATATTTAGTACTTTAGATAATCAAGGAAATTTTTATTCTGGGTTTTGTATTATCAAGAAAAACCTACAATATATCATAGTTTTAGAAAATTTTATAAACATTTATTTTACTTCACTTGCGCTAGCACCTTAAATAAAACTAAACACCTTTGTAACTTCTAATGATCCTATGAAAAATAATTTTAAAATGTAGTGTGGGCATAAAATTTCCCAATAATGGGTTTTAAAACCAAAGTTAAAATTATTTAATAGATTCTATAAAAATTCCTTTGAAAAAAAATTTCTCTAAAAAATTTGATAAATAATTTTACAAAATATGAATCTACAGTTTTCCAAAAAATTCTATTTAAAACCTTTAAAAATACATATAATTTTGAAAACCCATTTAATTTTAAAATATAATAACCATTGAAATAAACTTGGATTTCTCCTTTAAAATATTTTGAAAATAATAAATTTCTTATAGATTAAAATGGTACTTGAAAAACCTTAATAAATCCATGAGGCCACTTGAAATATTAACTTTAGGGAAACTCCCCCTTAAGGTAATTGGTTCACTCTTAATTCCTCATTATTTTATTTCACCCCCAATTGATAAGTTTTATTTTAAGAAATCATTATTTTTAGGCATTATTTTCTCATTTATAATCAATTAAAAACATTTCAAAACATACATAAATTATTTTCCAAGAATAAAATTAATTTATACCTTATAAACTTTAGCAAAACACATATTTCCTAAATATAATAAGGGTTAGAACAAATCCATAATTTTATTAGAAATTTATAAATTCAAAGGTAGTATTTATAAACACTTTGTAAATTGAACTTAAAAATTAATTTATTAATATGAATGGAATGTTAATGATAATTATAGTATATAGCCATAATTAATATTATGAATGAAATTTATTGAAATAAAAGAACATTTTACACATAAAATGAAAGAATTTAACATTTAAAAATAAAATTTAAAATATAAAACACACTTCCCTTTAAAAGGAACCTGCTAAACTTGAAAATGGAAAAAAAAAATTAAGTGTAATGATAATAAATTCATACTTTTATGCATGGAGGTTTTGATATAAATAAATCTCTCTTAAAACAAGGAATTTGAAATTAAACAGAGCAAATAAATTTATAAAAACAAATCACCCTTATGGAAGGGTTTTTAACAAAAATAAAATCTTGATAGAGGAAAAATATATTCCCAAACATAAAATAAGAGTTTTTGAAATATAATAATAAAATAATTTACTATAAGAGTAATCCCTTAAATTAAAAATAGAAGAAGTATGTTCTATTACTTTGATTGATGATATGGAACGAATAGAGAGAGTGGAATATAGTTTGATAAATAATATTTGGACTCCCATAAGGAGAAACTAGGTGTCTATTTATAGTGTTTTTTTGTGTTATATATAAAAATATATGTATGTTTCACTTAAATTAAATGCAGTGATATTGAGATCTTACCTCAGATCTATTTCTTGAAAAAATTGGTGATTTGAGAATATGAGTAAAATTTTGAATCATATTCAAGGTTCATGTTGTCCATATATATATATATGTGTGTGTGTAATGATGTAAAATGTGTTTTTTATATATTTAGACACTTCCTTTCATCACTAAAACTTCTGCACCTTAGAAGGAAGCAAATGAGGGAGAAATCTGAATCGATTGTATATCATCTCGATTTATACATATTATGTAGAATATATATTTATATATATCTAATCGCCATCACAGGTGTAACCCAAGAGTAAAACAACACACTTGGGAAGATATTTGGTTCTTAAATGTGATAGTTACTTATGTTTATTTAGAATAACTCATTTTAATCGATTCCACTAGGCTTCTTCATGAAGATCTTCTGAACATGATAATGTCACCAATATTTTTGACCTTGTAATAAATTTTAATGGTATGATAGAATCACTCATCTTCAATTGAGGGATATATAAGGTCCATTTTCATTGTTTGATGGTTCAAAGGTTAATGAGTCTATCATCGAGGGAGGATGATAATGAAGAAGATGTCTTATTGTACCACAATCTTGTTAGGGAAGGAACTAGTGTTAGGAGGACAAGGAAAAATGACATCAAGGGTTATTAAAAAATATCTATGTGAGGTTAAAGATGATCTGTGAGGATAGAAAATGGTTTGTGTTAATTATATAGAATGGTTGGGATGACAATGGGAGTTTTTAAGCGGAGCTAAAATGCTCTCGGTATCTATCCAACATCTAAATAACATCTGATATCATGATTCCTTATATTATTTCTCATGAATTCAGCTCCTCGATCCAAGAAACTAGGTTCAGCACCCAGAAAACATCTACCTAACACTGCCATGTTGTTGTGCCAACCCTAACAATGGCACCGGCACCCAGTGCACACTATATGTGCCCCATGCTCATCCATAGCTTTCTCATGTAGGCACTCTCACCTCCATATCGCTATGAGCCTATGAGGTCTGCCTACCTACCGCATGGTTGACCCTGATCCCCATGTGGTTGAGGTGAGTCCCTTGTGAGTTCTTGGTTGGAGAATTTATATATATATATATATATATCTAAGTAAAATTTAAATTACTTAAAAAATTTAAACTATAAAATATAATATTTGTATGCATATGTATATATTTATTTCAACCTTATCATTATTTTATTCCCATTATAATTAACTTTGTTACTAATATATATTATTTACTAAACTTTTAACAATAAAAATATTAATACTAATTATATTAATATTAATACTCAGATTCTTAAACTATGTCATGTTGTTAATTTTAACATTAAATTAATATTTCACTACTCATTAATATAAAATATTTTTATTATAAATTTATTTAAGGATTATAAATATTTTAAAAATAATAATTTATTTATAAGCAATAATATTTCAAACATAATAATATTAAAATTATGAATTTTCAATAATAAATGTTCCTCTAATTAATTAATAACCATTTTCATTTTAAAATGGTTTTATTAGTAGAAGATTATAATTTATAAAAAAATTAAAAAGGTATTATTAATTACTCTTATAATATTATATATTTATTATATTTACTTATTTGTTTCTATTAATGTTTAATTATTATTATTTTAAAACAAATTTATTTAAAAAAATAATATTAAATACTTTTTCACAAAAATCATTAAAATTATTCACTTATTACTATAATTCATTAAAAATATCCAAAAATGATTTCATAAGAATTTAAAAATATATTTACATATAATTTGTATATTTTTAATAAAAATAGTATTTTTTAAAAAATAATTCAAAAGTAACATTTTTTTATTATTTGAATACTTTAAATTAATTTAAAATAAAAATTATTTAGATTAAAGAAAATAATTTCAAAAAATATTTTTTTATTAAAATAAATAAACCATATAATAAAAATTTATTAAAAAGAAAACTTTGTTAAAATTATTGGGATGTTACATTATCCACATTTAAAGGAATTACATCCTCGCAATTCTTTTCTTTTTGCATAGATAAATTCTGAATTTCTATTTTTAGAATTAGGAAAACTATGATTGATAAAATTACATATTCCTACGTGTCATATAAAATTAAATTTTCCTGAAACCTCAAAAAAAACCTCTAATTCTTAAATTGTCCTAAAAAAAGTCATCATAATCTCCAAATTTGTCTAAATCATTCCTCTGATACCAACTTTGACAATCTGAGACCTACACTCTCGGATCTAATACTAAAAACATGTTGTATATTTTTTTTTAAAGCTAACTAAAAAATATATTGTCCCTTACATAAATTAGGATCTTTTTGGTCTAGTATTTGTAGGATTAAGAAAAATCATATAATATATCAGAGCTTTATAAAATTTTATCAACATGTATTTGACATCCCTTATACTAGCTCCTTAAATGAATCCAAACTCCTTTAAAACTTATAATGATATTTTTAAAAAACATTTAAAATGTATGTTGGGAATAAAATTACCCAATTTGGGGATTTAAAACTAGAGTTAAAATCCTTTAATAAATAATAAAAAATTTCCTTTAAAAATTTACTTCGAAAAAAATTTACTTTAAAAGATTTGATAAATAATTTTCCAGAATATGAATCTAGGGTTTTCAAAAACATATTTTTATAAACCTTTAATAATAAATATCATTTTTAAAACAAATTTAATTTTAATATATAATAACCTTTGAAATAGACTTGAATTTATCCTTTAAAATATCTTGAAAATAATAACTTTTTATGGATTAAAATGATATTTGGAAAACTTTATGAAATACATGAGGTCACTATCAGTGTCACCTTTAGGAAAATATCCCCTTGAGGCCATTGTTTTAATCCCTATTTCTCATCATCTCATTTAATACCTAAGTTCCAAGTTTTATTTTAATAAAATATTTTTTTAGGAATGCTTTTCTCATTTATGATCTATTAAAAAAATTTTAAAACATACATAAATTATTTTCCATGAATGAAATAATTTTATATCATCTAAATTTTACAGATTCATGTCATTAAAAAACACAATAAGTGTTAAGATAAATCCATAATTTTATAAGACATTAATATATTCAAATTTAGTATTCATATACAATTTGGAAATTGAACTTAAAAAAACGCTTTTATTAATATGCCTGGAATTTCAATGATAATTATAGTATATGGCCATAAGTATTATTATGAATGACATTTATTGAAATAAAAGAACATTTTACACATAAAATTATATAATTTATCTTTTCATAGTCATACATGAAATAGAAATCACACTTACCTATAAAAAGAACTTGTTAAACTTGAAAAGGGAAATTTTTAAAGAGAATTGATAATAAATTCATACTCCTATACATAAAGGTTTAAATATAAATAAATATCCTTTAAAACAAGGGTTTAGAAATTAAACATGAAAAATACATTTATAAAAACAAATCACCCTTACAAAATCGTTTTGATCGGGAAAAAATATATTCCCTTACATAAAATAAGATTTTTTGAAATTTTAATCATAAAATAATTTTCTATAAAAATAATCCCTTACCTTAAAACTAGAATTAGTATGTGATATTCTTTAGATTAAATATATGGAACAAGTAAATAAGTAGAGAAAGAATTTGTGTAATAATATTTGCGTTTCCAAAGGTAGAAATGGGGTGTCTATTTATAGGGGTTTTTTTGTGTTATATTTAAAAATATATATATGTTTCACTTAAATTAAATGAAGTGATATTGAGATCTTATATTGAATATATTTCTTGGAAAAATTGATGATTTGAGAATCTTACTAAGATTACAATCCATCTGCAAGGTTCAAATTATCCATATGTGTGTGTGTGATGATGTAAAATATATTTTTTATATATTTATACACTTCCTCTCATCACTACAACTTGTGCACATAAGAATGAAGATGATGAAAGAGAAATATGAATCTTGTATGTGTCATCCTAATTCATACTGATAGAGAATATATATTTATATATATCTCATCTCCACTATAGGTGTGACCCGAGAGAGAAACGATACACCCAAGAAGATTTTGGGTTCTTAAATGTGATAGTTACTTATGTCTATTTAGTATAACTAATTTTAATCAGTTATACTAGGCTTCTTCTTGAATCTCTTAAAAACAAAACAATGTATCTGGAATTTTGTACCATTAAATAGATTTTAATGGAGTGATAGAATCACCCTTTATCAACCAAGAGATCTATATGGTCCATTTTCATTTTTTGATGGCTTGCAGGTTTATGGGTTTGTCATCGAAGAAGGAAAATAGTAGATATGATAATTTTTTTTCCCAATTTATTGATAAGGAAAAAACCAGTGTTGATAGGAGAAGGAAAGGATGACATAGATATTTTTTAAAAAAAGTATCATCGCTAGGTTTAATACAATCCATGGGAGATCAGACATTTTACATTAATTATATTGAATGACTGGTATGTAAATGAGAGTTTTTTAGAGGAGCTACAGTGCCCAAGGTATCGATCCCACAACAAAATATCTCCCAATATCATTATGACTTGTATTATTTTTCATTCCATCACCTTCATAAGCCAAGTCACTAAGGTCAGCACCTGGAACACATGCACACCACACCATCACATTACATTGTCGACCCGCATCGTGACACCGGTACCCAGTGCATGCTATGTGCATCCCATGCTCATCCATAGCCTACCCATGAAGGCACTCTCACCTCCATGTTTCCTTGAGACTTCAAGGAATACGTAACGCCCGCATGTTTGACCCCTATCTCACATGGTTGAGGTGTCCTTGTGGGTGCTTTGTTGGATATATCTAAGTAAAATTTAAATTACATAAAAATTTTAAACTATACTAATATAATATTTTTAATCATATATATATATTTATTTCAACTTTATAATGATTTTATTCCTTTTTTAATTAACTTAGTTACTTATATATTAATTATTAAACTTTTAAAAATATAAATATTAATACCAATTGTATTAATATTAATACTTTGCTTTCTTAACATATATCATATTGTAAATTTTAACATCAAATTAATATTTCAATACTCATTAATGTGAAATATTTTTAATAAAAAGATAAGGCTCATAAATATTTTTAAAATAGAAATATATTAAAATGTAATAGTATTATAAACATAATATTTTGAAAACTATGAATATTATTAAATAAATGTACTTGTAAATAATTAATAATCATTTTCATTTGAAAATACACTTTTATTACTAAAAGATTATAATTTATGAAACAATTTAAAAAGGGATTATTAATTACTCTTATAATAATGTATATTTAGTTTATTTACATATTTCTTTCTATTAATCTTTTCTTGTTATTATTATAAAATAATTTGATTATAAAAAATATCAAATACTTTTACACAAAAATCATTAAAATTATTCACTTATAACTATAATTCATTAAGAATTTATAAAAAAATATTTTACATACATTTAAAAATATATTTACATAGAAATTATATATTTTCATTAAAAATGATATTTTTTAAAAAATAATAAAAAGGTAACATTTTTTATAATTTGAATACATTAACTTAATTTATAATAAAAAATTATTTATATTAAATAAAAACATTTCATAAATTATAATTTGTATTAAAACAAATAAATAATTTAATAAACATTTATTAAAAATAATTTTTTTTAAAAAAAATCTTGGGATGTTACATACTACCAAATGAATGTTAATTACTATAATGATCCTCGATTTTAAAACATAAACATTACATAACTTTTGCAGAATACTTAAAAATTATACAAATAGATTCCCAAAGATCATAATTGGTCTAGTGCCTTCAAAAACATGGAAACATAAACACTTGTAGATAAATTAGCTATATCATCTCCCACTAGGTTCTTTTTAACTAGCACCATTGTTAGATACCTTAAATATAAGACATATCATCATAACCTTAGGGGAAGGAAACATAAAAAGGGGTGATCTCATATACTCAATAAGGAAAAACAAGGGATACATGTAAGAATAAACATGAGCATAATGGTATAAAAATGTGATCATAAAAATAGAAGATCATACCCTACATATCAAATATCATAACAGGATTCATGGAATATAGATTGGTAGTTTATAAGACATGAATCATAATAAAATAATGAATATAATACATGAAAGCATAATGTAGGAACAAAACATGGAATAGTGGTAGAAACATAATCATATATTATGATTTCCATAGTATCTAAGACATCACTTCAAATACCATCTTGGTAGTATAGGTTCACTCCTCATACCATCTTGGTAGTCATGGTTCACTCCCATAAACATCTTGATAGCATGAGTTCACTCCTCATACCATCTTGGTTGTCATGTTTCACTCCCATGGTCATATTAGTATTCAATAATCATTCCCAAAACCATCTTATACTATCTCATTAGATATAAATCTTTACCCATTGCATTGGAGGCAGATATAGGTCTCACCCATCTTATGGTGAAATAATTCATACATCTTCTACAAGATCATAAATAGTTATATCATAACCCATGAAATGAAATGGGTGTCATAAACATGTAATCATATCATAACCTGTGGAAAGGGATAGGTTTTGTAATCATTTCATCATAAACATAACCCATGGAAAGATGTGGGTTTCAAAAGCATATAACCTATGAAAGAGAAATGGGTTTCATAAACATCATTCCATGAAAAGATGATCCATTAATATAAAGAATATGAATGGAAACATTGAATAATTTCCCTATAAAGGCATTTAGTAACACTAATAGATGTTATCTTATATGTGAAATAATTTTTAAATCTCTTTTAAAAACATTTCCTGAAGAAAATATCCTTTCTTCTTTTAAAAAAATGATTTCTATAAATTCAAACCTTTTGAAAAACTTTTTCTTTGAAAATAAATTTGAAATTTTATAAGGGAAGATTTGAAAACAATAAAAAAATTAAATCTGTTTTCCTTGAAAATGATATTCAAGGAAATTCTTAAAATACTTTTGAAAACATTTTTGAATAAATGGTTTTTTGAAAACAATAGAATTCTAACTGAAGAGAAATAGATGGTCATATTTTACTTAAAAGCGTTATCTTAAGTACCAAAGAGTAGAAAAATTGGTACTAATACATGAGTATATCTTTAATAAATATATGATTAGGAAACTCATGGGTATTCTTAAGATATGTATCTAAATCTTTAATCAAAGGAAGCATAAACATAAACAATCTCAAAAAGCGATGAGATTGTCTCAATAAACTCTTATAACTTGATAACTTGGGACAATTATCTCCATATAAGAAAATCAATTACATGAAGCTTAAAATATCATGAAAAAAAATTATATTCATGATATAACATGTAAAATTGAAGTATATACACCTCAAAAAAGAGCTTAGGTGCATAAAAAACATGAGTCTCAAAGAAGTCAAATTGAGACAAAACATATTTACCGATTTGGTAACTTTTAAAACTTAAACCACATAAAATAAAAATCATGAAATGGATATGTGAATACCCATAAATTTAATTATAAGATAAATATAATACAATAATGGGTAGTACATACACCACACAAAGGGAAAGAGTGGCGAACATCGCATGTATCTTACAGAAATAAAAAGTGAGATAAAATCCCCTTACCTTGTGTCTTGACACTATTCATATTCATACAATATTCCTGTATAATAAATATAATTTTATTATAAAAATTTTAAAAAATAATATTCTTATACATAATACCATATATGTTTTTATTATAACCTTCTATCACCCGCTTGTTAACAATCATATGTTAAGGTTTCACTTCAGGTAATATTCGCTTTGTTTTTTGCATGTGTCTTAATTTGTTGTATCATTGGTCCTTATACTTATATCATGATTCCTGAATTTAAATAATTATATAAATATAATTTATATCCAGTATATTTATATTATAATAATATATATCATAAAGAAGTACGAAATGGAATACACCATTCATGGAGACTGTAAGTCGTACATACGCACGTTGTTTCCATTTTAATTGTCATATTGAAAGAAAGGAAAGAAAATGACATAAAAGTGTATATGTATATAATATAATTACAATAGAATTATAATGTTTTATATATCATATAATTTCACTAAACCCATCCTTAGTAAATTCCATGTATTGTTTGAATGAATTACATCGCTTTGAAGGGGTGGTAGTCCACACTTCCTCAAATGAAATTATCCTAATTACACCAAATAGAAATTAAAAAATATGTGTGTTGTAAAAGGAATAAAAAATATTAAATAAATAATAAATATAATATATAACATATATAAACATATTTTCTATCATAATTTCCACCATGAGATGTGGTGAATGATAATTGGACCACCATCGTTTAGTGAGGCGGTAGTTCACCATACACGTAAACAGTATGTTCGATATCCCTTAGATGGAGGTGTGTGTAAGTGTAGGTAAAACCCTTATCATAACAAAATAATTTTATATTTAGGATACTGTTGTTTTCATAAAATAATGGAATAAATATAGTGGAGGGGGTTTAGAAAAAAAAATAAAGGAAAGAAGCCTGAGAGAAGTCGTTACCTCTTAATCGGGTAACTCCTTTTGGTTTGTGACAAAAGGATTCCTTGAGTTTCCTTAATCCCAAGGAAAGGATTATAGGATGAAGGGAGGGAATTTTATAGATTATTATATTATAGTTTTGGTGATCCAAGGGTCTTGATATTTGTGTGTAAATGGGTAGAGTTGGTGACCTTTTATAGGGAAGGGAAAGGACACACTTGGCATTTTTAAAACCAAGTTAGGTATACCCATATTTTTACCTAAAAAAAGTCATATCAAACAAACCAAACTCAATAATGGAAGGTTAATGGACTAATTATAGCCATAAAATGGGTGTTGGAAAATTTATAGGGTCATTTTGAGTCTTATATTTAATTTTTAGTACTTTATTAACCTAATTTTTCTCTTAACCGGCGTTATTAATTTTAATCGCCTTCACTAATATTTTTGGTGAAAAAAAATTGACCATATTAGAAATTATAAATTATGATGATTCAAAATATGGAATCCATTTTTTAAAATTAAAATCAAATAAGTGTCAGAAATAAATTTTAAATTAATCCCGCAGATGGGTCAACAATGCAGGTTCTCAAATTAAAAAATGATCAAAAGTTTAATAGGTTTTTATATCCAATTTCAATGTGAAATTGGTTATAATGACCAAAATTGGATTAATTGTTAAAAATATTATCTAATTAAACTTTGAAACCAATTTAAAATATAATTTAATATTAAAAATAAATTAAATTAAAATGTAGTTTTGAATGAAAATCTGATATTTAAAACTATTCATCCAAAAATGAAGTTTGTTAGAAAAATCCCAAAAAAATCACCTTAAGTTAATTTAGACAATATAAATTCAAAAATGAAGTTTATTTTAACAAATTAAATTCTTAAATTTTTGTAAAATAAATTTTTTTTATTTTTCACATAAGGGCATTAAAAGTTGTTCATTCGATAAAATGGTATTTTTAAACATAGAAGGAATTTACCAAAAATAATATCTTTTATTAGAAATATGTTTTATTTATATAAAAAAAATTATAAACTATATTTTAAAAGTATTTATTACTATTTATATCACTATGCTTAATAGATAGGTTATAATTATCTCATTTAAATAATTATTAAAAAAGAGATACTTCATAGAAACTCAGTGTTGTGTGTATCGTATTCCGAGTTGGTTCCACGTGAAATGAATTTTTGAAATAGTGAATTGCAAGATATAAATGAAATTTTAATTTATTTGAAAAAAATGTCCATAAAAACGCAGGTTGTTACATTTTACCCCCTATAAAACGAATTTCTCCCTCAAAATTTGTCACTATAGTAAAAAACAAATGAGGATCCTTTTACTTCATCATACCCTCAAGTTCCCACATAGCTTCCTCTAACTAGTGATTTCTCTACAAAACATTGACCAGGTGAGTGGTCTTGTTTCGTAGAACTTTATCTGATCAGTCTATAATTTCAACAGGTTGTTCCCTATAAGAAATATCACGTTACAATAGTATAACCTCTGATTTTAGTACATGTGAAGGGTCATGTATGTACTTCCTCAATAGAGATACATGGAACACGTGATGGAATTGAGAGAGATTTGGAGGAAGTTCCAAGCACTAGGCTATTATCCGGATGTGATCATGAATCTCAAAGGGACCAACATACCTAGGGTTTAGTTTCCCTTTCTCCCTGAATCTGATAACTTTCTTCTAGTATGATATTCCTAAAAATACATTTTCCCAAACTTCAAATTCTATATCACACCGATGGTTATCATCATAAATTTTGTGCTTAAATTGAGCTACTTTGATATGTTGTTGAATGGTTCTAACCTTATTGACCATTTCTTTAGTGATCTCACATCCCAATAGCTTTCTTTATCCAACCTCAACTCAACATGTTGGAGCTCTACATTTCTTCCCATAGAGGGCTTTATACGGTGTCATCTAAATTCTTGAGTGAAAGCTATTTTTTGTAAGAAAACTAAACTAGAGTAAGGTGTTGATCCCAACCACCTTTTAAATCTAACTAATAAGATCTCAATATATCCTATAGGGTTTTAATTGTTCTTTCAGACTGACCATCTATCTAAGGATGATAAGAAGTGTTGAAACTCAATTCTATATCAAGTGCTTGTTGAAGACTTTTCTCGAACTTTGAGGTAAACCTCAGATCCTGGTCTGATACTATATAATGTGGTACTCCATGTAACCTTACCACTTCCTTAATATATATCATGTCAAGTTGATCCAAATAGAAATATTCTTTGATAGTAATTAACTGTGCTAACTTTGTAAGGTGATCGACTACCACCCATATAGAATTAAACCCTTTTGAGGTTTGGGGTAGTCCAACAACAAAATCCAAAGTGATGCTCTCCCATTTCCATTCTAGTATGGGTAATGTATGCAACATTCCTTAAGAATTTTTTCTTTTATCCTTAAATTTCTGGCATACCAAACCCCGAGATACAAACTTCGTGATATCTCTCTCCACACTATCCCACCAGAAGTATTTTTTCAAGTCACTATACATCTCCGTACTTACAAGATGAATAGAGAATGAAGAAATATGAACTTCCTCTAATATATTCTTCTTCAAACCTATTATTAAAGTAACACATACATGGTTACTGTACCTTAAAATTATATCTTGATCAAGGTTAAACTCAGGAACATTTATGACTTTATTTTGCAGCTCTTCATCATCCTTTTGTGCGTCCTTAATATTTACTTGGATAGAGGGTTGAACATTAATTTGAGAAAGATAATAATTTTCCCCTTCCTTCAGGATTTCTAAATCCATTCTTTGTAAATCCAAAAATATTGGATCTTTTGTGATCCTCATCATAGATAATAAATCATGATCCTTCTGACTCAAAACATCATCCACCTTATTTGCTTTTATAGGGTGGTAATGTATTGAGTAGTCATAATCCTTTATCAACTCTAACCATATTCTCTAGAGCATGTTCAACTCCTTCTATGTAAATATATATTTTAGACTTTTATGATCAGTATATATATATCACACTTTTATTGATAAAGATAATTCCTCCATATCTTTAATGAAAAATTTATCACTGCTAAATCCAAATCATGAGTTGGGAAATTTTTCTCATGAATCTTCAATTATTGTGATTCATATGAAATAAAAAAGTTATTCTATATAATAACACATCCCAATCCCTTCTTGGATGTATCACTATATAATACAAACCCTTCTCCACTATAGGGTAATGTAAGCATAGGTGTACTGACTAACCTTTTCTTCAGTTCATTGAAATTTTCCTCGCATTCATCTATCTAGAGAAACGTTACACCCTTTTGAGTTAACTTGGTTAGAGTATTAGATATTTGTGAGAAATTATTCACAAACCATCGATAATATCCAGATAAACCAAGAAATTTATGGATCTCAGTCACCATGGTTGGTTTAGGCCAAAAGTCAATAGCCTTCGTCTTTGATGGATCTATTATTATACCATATCTTGAGATTATATTACCCAAAAATGAATCCTTTTTCATCCAAAATTCACACTTTTTAAATTTTTCATATAAATTCTCCTTCCTTAGGGTCCTCAGTACAATTCTCAAGTGATCTTCATGATCTTACTTTCTCTTTTAATAGATAATAATAACATCTATAAATACTACCACAAACATATCGAGGTAATATATAAAGACTCTATTTATTAAATCCATAAAGATAGAAGGGTAATTGGTAAGACCAAAAGGCATCACTATATATTCATAGTGTCCATACCATGTACAAAATGTCATCTTGGGTATATCTTATTTCTTGACCCTCAATTGATGATATCTAGAACAAAGGTAAATCTTGGAAATGTATTGATCTCTACATAGTTGATAAAACAAGTCATAAATATGGGGAAGAGGATACTTGTACTTGATTTTGATCCTTTTAAAATCCTGATAATCAATGAAGAGTTTCATTGATCCATCTTTCTTTTTCACAAAAAGAATCAGTTCACCCCAAGGTGACACACTTGGCCGAATGAATCCCTTATCAAGGTTTTCTTAGAGTTACTTCTTTAATTCCTGCAACTCAAATGGGTCCATTCTATGAGGAGTATTTGAAATTGGTGTGGAACCAGGTATGAGTTCTATTAAGAACTCAACATCGCATTTTGGTAGAAGATCAGGAAACTCTTTTGGAAAGACATCCACAAAATCCTAAACAACAGGCATATCATCGATGTCGATCTTCTCACCAACCATTTGAGATAAAAAAACCCTTTTCAATGGAAATTAAGATCCATACATTGGATTTAATATCTACAGGAAGTTCATGCTTATCATCACATTTATGGATGATCAAAGGAGGGTTTGAAATATCAAAAGTAACTTCCCTTCCTTGACAATTGATGTGGGATTTATGTAGAGAAAGCCTATTCATGCCTAAGATGACATCAAATTCAACCAAAGAAATAATGACAAGATTTACAAGAAGCACATTCCCACAAACTTCAACCAAAGTGGAATCATATACTTGAGATGCAATCATTTTTCCTTTAGGGTTTTTCACTGTCAATTCCATATATAATTATTTTGGAGGAATCTTAAAACCCTTCACAAATTCTTTAGATATGAAATAGTGGGTGTATCGAGAATCAAATATTACATTATTAGTTCTAGATTGTATGGTAATTGTACCTTTCATCACATAATTATCACACCCCTCATCAGAAATAGTGATTGCATGATATTTCCCCTTATCCCTTAGCTTAAGAGGTTGTTAACGTTGATCATCATCATCAGCCCTTGGGTTTGTGAAATGGTTAGCATAATGATCATTCTCCTTACACTTGTAGCATCGAATCATGGGAGGTTCATTTTGTGTGGATTTTTCTCCATTAGTGTTTTGAGCTAACTTCTTACCATCACTTCAAAAATAAAATGCCTGATGGACTTTCCTTTCATATTTAAAAAATTTATTATACCCCTTAAGAAAATTTCCTCCATGATTCCTCCCACACTTATAGAATAAAGGAAATCTCATCTTATTTTCTTCATGGCTTTTAGATTTTACTTTAAACTCTATATTCCTCTTCTTATAAAAATCATGAGATTGATACATGACTCCAACCTCCATTTAAACCTTGATTGCACAATGCACAATATTTTCATAGCTAATAAATTATCTTATGTAAAACATCCTTATGAGACTTGGATTTAAGCCACTGAAGAACCTATCAACTTTACTTTTAGGTTGGATGATAATTCCTAAAGTGTACCTCGCAAGTCTCATGAAATTATCCTCATAGGTACCAAAAAATTCATCATCCCTCTGCTTCAACTCAAGGAAATAATTCTCCATATTGGTACAAATAATTTTAGGAAAGTACTTATTGAAAAATAAGTTCTTAAACTCATCCCAATCCATGGATTAAATATCATCTTTTTGCTTAGTATTATTGATTAGAGTCTACCATTGATCTATTTCTTCTTCTAACTAATAAACAACCAAATGAATTTCTCATTCTCTAAACACTAAAGAACATAGAATATCTTTTTAGTAGTACAGATCAATTGTTCAGAAATTAGTGGATCAGAAGACCCTCTAAAATAATTTGGAAGATTCCTCATAAAAGACTCAAAAGAATTTTGTTCCCTCTTTTTCTCATTTAGAAGTCCACCATAATTCGTAGAATGAGAAATCTATGTGAGTATAGCAATGAGGTTTTTAATTATATCTCCCATACCATTCTGTTGCTCAAGAGGGAAATAATCATATCGTTCTTCATAATCACTATTAACATGGTTCCTTCAGGTTATATCCATTAACTAAAACCAAAATAATAGTGTAAGAAATAGTTATCAAAATGAGGAACCACGTGATCATGAAAAATCACTTATAGGATGTTTAAATTATTACTCCTTTCTTAATCTATGAAACCTTATTTTTATCCTAGGTTATTCATAGAAAACTTATATTTAAATTCTTCATAATGTTTTATGAAGAGTTTGTTAATTTCAAAAGCATATCCCCAAGGAGTGTCAAACCAAATGTGTAGCAAGGCCCGTTGTTGTGTACCAGATTACCCCAAGTCAGGCCCGGAACATATTTTCGAAGTTTTTACCCCTATGTATATATGTTCCAGATCCACATCCACTTATAGTATCCAGATAGGGATATATTTCTTGGAAACCACTCACTTTATCTTTCACTTAAATTCTAGGGAATTTTCCTATACTTTCCCTTATCATTAGACTTATTACTAGAGATGTCCTTGGGGTTCTCACTAAGGTTTTCTTATCCTAGCTTCTAGAGGTTAACTATAACTTTTCTCTGATTCCAACTATAGCCACCCTCTCTTCTCAAACATAAACATTACATAAATTTTTTGAAATACTTAAAAATTATACAAATAGATTCCCAAATACCAGAATTGGTCTAGTGCCTTTAGAAACATGGAAACATAGACACTGGTACATAAATGAGCTACATCATCTCCCACTAGGTTCTTCTTGACTAGAACCCTTCTTAGACACCTCAAACATAATAAATATCATCATAACCTGGTGTAAAGTAAACATAAAAAGGGGTGATCTCAAATTATCAGTAAAGGTAAATAAGGGAGACATATAAGCATAAACATAAGTGTAAGGATATGATAATGTGATCATGAAAATAGAATATCATACTCTAAATATCAAGGATCATAATAGGAATCATGGCATAAAGATCAGAAATTCATAAGACATGAATCATAATAAAATAGAGATCATAATCCACAAAATAATAACACAGGAATAAAACATGGAATTTTGATATACATATAATCATATAGTATTATTTCCATAGTAGAAAAGGCATCACTACCAATACCATATTAGTAATATAGGTTCACTACCCATACCATCTTGGTTGTCATGGTTCACTCCCATGGCCATCTTGGTAGCTTGAGTTCACTCCTTATACCATCTTGGTAGTCATGGTTCACTACCATGAACATCTTGGTAATATAGTTTCATTACCAATACCATCTTAGTCTATCTAATGAGATATAAATCTTTACCCAGTGCATTGGAGGGTGATAGAGGTCCCACCCATCTCATAGTGAAATCATTCATACATGTTCCACAAGATTATAAATAGTCATATCACAACCCATGAAATTAAATGGCTATTATAAACATGTAATCATATCATAACCTATGTAAATAGATAGGATTCATAATCATTTCATCATAAACATAACCCATGGAAAGAAGCGGGTTTCAAAACATATAACCCGTGAAATAGAAACGGGTTTTATAAACATCATGCCATCAAAACATAATCCATTCCGAGAAATAATATGAATGGAAACATTGAATAAATTCTTCATAAATGAATTATTAACACTAATGTATGTTATCATAGATGATAAATAATTTTTAAAGGTCTTTTAAAGACATTTCTTAAGGAAAATATCCTTTCTTTTTTGAAGAAAAATGATTTTTATAACATAAAACATTTTGAAAACATTTTTCTTTGAAAATATATTTGAAAATTTATAAAGGAATATTTGAAAAAAATAAAAAAAATAAAATACTTTTTCCTTGAAAATTATCTTCAAGGATATTTTGAAAACATTTTTCAAAACATGGTCTTTTGAAAACAATAGAATTATGACCGAAGAGAGAGAGACAGTCATATTTTACTTTAAAAAATTATCTGAAGTACCAAAGAGTAGAAAAAGTGTTAATACACATAATGATATATTTAATAAACATAGGATAATGAAACTCATGAGTATTCTTGAGAAAAGGATCAAAATATTTCATCAATGGACGCATAAATGTAAACAATCTTGAAAAGTGATGAGATTATCTCAATAAACTCTTATAACTTGGTAACTTGGGATCATACTCTCCATGTAAGAAAAGAAACTTAAATGAAGCTTAAAATATCATGAAAATAAGGAGATTTGTGATATAACATGTAAAATGGAATTATATACACCTTGAAAAAGATCTTAGGTGCATAACAAAACATGAGTCTCAAAGAAGGAAAATTGAGACAAAACATTTTTACCGATTTGGTAACTTTTGAAACTTAAACCCTGTGAAATAAATATCATGAAATGGATATGTGAGTACCCATAAATTTAGTTATAATATAAATATAATACAATCATTATATTTACATACACCACACAAAGGTAAATAGTGTCAAACATCGCATAAATAAAAAGTGAGATAAAATCCCATTACCTTGTGTCTTGACTCTCTTTGTACTCACACAAGATTCTTGTATAATAAATATAAATTTATTATAAATTTTTTTATAGAATAATATTCTTAAACATAATACCATATATTTTTTTATTATGGACTTATATTACCCACTTATTAACAATCATATGTTAATGTTTCACTTCAGGTAATATGTGCTTTATTTTTCGCATGTGTCTAAATTTTTCATATCATTGGTCCTTATACTTATATCATGATTCAAAAATATAAATTATGATATAAATATCATTCATATATAGTATCTATATATTATAATAATCTATAGAATAAAGAACTATGAAATAGAATGCACCGTTCATGGAGATGGTAAGTCATATGTACGCATGAACGTTGTTTCCGTTTTAATTGTCGTATAGAGATAAAGGAAAGAAAATGAAATAAAAGTGTATATGTATCTAATATAATTACAGTAGAATTATAATTTTATATATATCAAATAATTTCACTAATACCATCCTTAATACATTTCATGTGGTGTGTGAACTAATCACATCGCTTTGAGGGGAGGTAGTCCACACTTCCTCAAACATTATCGCAATTATACCAAAAGGAAAGTAAAAAAGGTGTGTGTTGTAAAAGTAATAAATAAGAATAAATAAATAATAAATATAATATATTACATATATAAACATATTTTACATCATAATTTTCACTATGATATAAGGTAAAGGAGAATTGAACAATCATCGTTTAGTGAGGCGGTAGTTCGTCGTACACATAAACAGTATGTTTGATATCCATTATATGGAGGTGTGTGTAAGTGTAGGTAAAACCCTTAGCATAAAACAATCTTATTATTTTGAGGATAATTTTTTTTAATAAAATAATTGAATAAATATAGTAGAGGGGTGGAGAAGAAAAATAAAGGAAATGATCTTGAGAGAATCTTTTACCTCTTAATCGGGTAACTCCTTTTGGTTTGTGCCAAAAGGGTTCCTTGAGTTACCTTATGACCAATGGAATGATTCTAAAATAAATTAAAGAAATATGGGAGCTTATTTGAGTAGATTTTGGTTGATCCAAGGTTCTTTATAGTTGTGATGAAATGGGTAGAGGTGGTGTCCTTTTATAGGAAAGGGAAAGGACACACTTGGAATTTTTTAAAATAAGTTAGGTGTACCCACATTTTTACCAACCAAAAGTCATAAAAAACCAAAAAAAACTCAATAATTTAAAGTTAATGGAATAATAACTACCATTAAATGTGTTTTGGAAAAGTTTCTAGGTCATTTTGGGTCTTATAATTAAGGTTTAGTACTTTATTTACCTAATTTTTCTCTTAATTAATGTAATTAATTTTGATCACTTTCACTAATATTTTCGGTCAAAAACAAATTTGACCTTATTAGAAATTATAAATTATTCTGATTCCAAATATGGATTCCATTTTTCTAAATTATAATCATATAAGTGGGAGAAATAAATTTAAAATTAATCCTACAGTCGAGTCGGCAATGCGGGTTTTCAAAGTAAAAAATGATCTAAAGTTTGCTAAGTTTTTATATCCAATTTCAATGTGAAATTGGTTCAAATGAACAAAATCATATTAATTTTTAAAAATATTATCTAATTAAACTTTGAATCAAATTTAAAATATAATTTAACCTTATAAATATTTTAAATTAAAAAGTAGTTTTGAATTAAAATCCAGTATTTTACATTATTCATCCAAAAATGAAGTTTGTCAAAAAAAACCCAAAAATTCACCTTAAGTTAATTTTAAAATTATAAATTAAAAAATTAAGTTTATTTTATTAAATTAAATATCTAAATGTGTCTAAAATTAAATTTATTATTTTTTATAAAAGGTCATTAAAAGCGGTTCATTCGAGAAAATGGTATTTTTAAGCATATAAGGATTTTACCAAAAATCATATCTTTTATTACAAATATGTTTTTTAAAAATAAAAAAATTATAAAATATATTTGAAAATTAGTTATTATAATTCATATAACTAAGTTTAATTTCTAGTTAATAATTATCCCATTTAAATAATTATAAAAAAAGATATGTTTTGTAGAAACTCAATCTTGCGTGTATCATACACCAACTCAGTGTTGCATGTATCGTATGCCAATTAAGTTCCATGTTAAAGGAATGTTTGACCTAGTTTATTGTAATATATAAATGAAATTTTAATTTATTCAAAAAAATGTCCATAAAAACACAAGGTGTTAGATTTACCATATTAATGGGGTTTTGAAGAGCCATATCATGTTCTCTTTTAAATGGATTTTGATTCAAAATATGCCAAGGTTTAAAATGATTTTTCAATTAAAACGTTACTCAAAACATAAGCGTTTTGTTTCCAATATTATTTTCAGTTTATTTTTAAAGATAATCCATTTAGAGAATTTTTGTTATTTATAAAACCTTTCATCATTTTCTTCAGATATTCAAGGGGATTTTCATATCCCCTTAAAATTTTATATCCCCTTGACTCATATTTTACAGTAAGTGTTTCTTATAAGTGAAACCAACCCATCTATTCTTCTCCATCAGGAACCTACCGCCTTTCCATATCCATATTCATTGTATGATTTTTCAAGTTTCCTTATTTATGCATCAATAATTTATTAAGGCCATTTTATATTACTTGAAATTATTTTTAAATTTTTAAATAAATTTCTAACTTTTTATTATGCATCATTCACGTCAAAACATAAAAATATTCTCTTTGTAATGTTACATGTAAAAATGTCATTCCATTTCATTTTTAGTTTTATATAAATTTTTCTCTTTATGTTTTCATAGTTTCTAAAAGAAATTATTTTTCTTATATATAAAATATATATTTTTAAATTATTTCTAAATAGCATGGATATTTCTTATTTCCAAAGTGATTTTCCTAAAACCCTTAAAAATTATTTTTTATCTAATAAATTTTCCTTTGAAATATCTTATTCTTGATTAAGGATATTATTAAAATATAATCATCCGCATTATTTCTCTATAAGGCTTATGTAATTTCATTATCTTTTTGAGAAATGATCCATCACTCCCTTTTTCTTACATAATCATCTTCAATGTATAACCATACTTATTCTTACAATTCCTTTACACTATGAATACCCTATTTTTTATTCCTTTGATTGAAGGGTGTTTCCCAAGATATCCATACAACTATTGATTGGGGAAATCATCATCTTAAACATATACCATTTATTTGTATGTTGTAAATATCATATGATTTAGTATCATGATTGGATGGTATTTACCTAGAAAGTTATTTGATTTCATTGGATATCAATTTATTTTCCATGGGTTTATCATGTTACGATTATTGATAGAATTATGAATGATTTCCTTATATAATTCCATTTAAAAAGGATATGAAACCCATTTTATTTTCATGATATCTTTATTATTTTTTGAATGAAACACATTTTCTTCCCATGGATTATTTATACTATAAAAATGAATGATTTGTCATTTAAAAGGTTTATGAAACCCATTCTTATTCATAGGTTTTAATGATGTGATTTTTAGATGGTTTCACTACAAAAAAATGACTTATACCAACAAATATATATTGACAGATAATATATATTTTGGTAAAAATGAGAAATTCCAACCGATATTAAGTTCTATTGATATTGATTTTATATACCAACACTTGTTTTTACCAACAGTTATATCTGTTGATATTGATCATTAAACACCAACAAATATTTTACCAACAGTTAAATCTATTTCTTTATTGTATTAATACTAACATTTTGATACATGTATATTATATTAATTACATGTTATAAATTATATGTATTTTAATAAAATAATATAATCATATGTTTTCATTGAAAAATTATATATTTGTGATATATAATATATATATCTGATATAAAACTGAAGATAAATGATTATAATTTTTGAAAACCAGAATAAGATCGATCGTACACTAGTAAAAAATAATAAAAGAAATTCACTTATATATATTTAATTATATGTATATAATATAATTTTTTATTCATAATATATATAAATTTAAAACATTTTTATTTATATATAATTTATAAATAAATTTATTATATATCATGATATTTTTCTAAAAATTATATCAATAATACGACTCTTCCTTAAATTAAAAGTATCGAACCACAATGATCCCATCAATGTTAGAATTTTTATTGTCAAGTTCTAATCTGATTAATTTACTTTTGTACCGCTAAATAGTGTGTGAGGCCTATAAAAAATGTTATATTATTATTATTATTATTATTATTATTATTATTATTATTATATCTCATTTTTACTTTTCCTCCACAAAATCTCCCCATCCCATCCCCTTCATGTTCGAGTCACGCACCCTAGCAAGGAGGATCTCCAACCGCGTGCCTCCCTCCTCCTCCGGAAATGTAATCTGGCCGTCATTACATCTGATTTTGCTCGCGGTTTCCTTAGGTTAGCATTTCTTCTCCTCCGCTCTATTCTTCTTCTCTTTTCATTGTGATTTTTGTTCTATTCCTTACGGTGTGCGTGACCCATCCAAACCCAATCCCAATTTGGGGTGTTTTATTTATTGCTTATTGATGGTTATGATTTGTGAGCCTCTATTGAGGTTTGTTTTAGCTACCTTTGTTGATGGCGTTTTAGGGAAGTTCATAATCTGTTCATTTTATGGTAGTACACAATCTGTTCGGTTTAGGTTAGTTCATAATCTGTTTGTTTTAGCCGCATTTATTGAAGGTGTTTTTTGCATTGTTAGTGCATAACCTGGTTTAGGGTAGTGCATAATCTATTTGTTTTAGCCTCGTTTCATCCAAGTTTGTTGATTCTTATTCAGTGCTGAAATTTTCCAGTTGGGAAGCATCAGCATCCATGTCTCGTACCATTTTGTAGCTGAAACTCCCACCATCCATGCTAGTATCAACCTTCCCCCCACTAAACAATCTCCCTCTATACACTTCTACATCATTCCTATCCTTTAAATTCACTAGTACAACACCTTGTTCATGATTATCACAAACCTTGATGCAGTCAACTGGACTAAGCTTCACTCATTCATCTTTTGTGTTTGCTTTAAATTCTAAACACAGATTCATATCAGATCAATTTTTAGCAGTAGTAAGCATATGTAAAAGGATAATAGTTGCAGGTATCGATAGATGGTAATCATTATAGCCAACCCATCCAAGCATTTTTTGTTCAACCAAGATTCTTTTTCTATCTTTTCCACTTGTTTGCTATGAATTTGTCACATTTTTTCTCAAATTTGTCTTGGGTCACTAACATGGGGTATTTCAACCCAGTAGAAGAGGTATTCCATCCATGATCTCTATATCTCAAGCAACTAAAGGTTCATTCAAATATCTAACAACTGCATCACCCTTTTTCCTTCCTACTGCGTTGTCAACATAGATCCACTCAGGTTGTTTTTGTTTCGAGGTCCTCCTTTATTATCCTACACTTGGAAAACACCTCCACAACCTCAACAAAAGTAACATCATCTAGAAATCCATTAACATAAACATGTGTGTTTAGTGTTAAATAAAACCAATTGTTAGAAGATAATAAGTTTCTAGTTATATTCAAAGAATTTGAAATTTTCATTTAAGACTATCTTTGTAACTCTATCTTTAACGCCTAAGGTTTTTCATTGCATTAAATGGTTTTTCAGATATTGAATTATGTTTTATTCTCAATTGAATTAGGTTTCATTCTCAATTGAAATCAGATTTACTTATGGTGGTCCAATTTATTGGAAATGTAACATGCAATTAGTAGTTTCTCTTTAAACCATAGATGTTGAGTACATAACCTTGACCAAATTCATTATGGAAGTTATTTGGTTGAAAGGTATTATTCATGAGTTTCCCTTATCTGAATCTACTATTGTTGTACATTGTGATAGCCGGTGTTCTTTACATGTGTTTAAAAACTATGTTTTCCATGGTATATCAAAGCATATAGACATTATAATTCACTTTGTTAGGGATATTATTAAATCTTGGACTGTGTCTGTCACGAAGATACACATTGGGGAGAATCCAACCGACAGTTTTGAATAAGTCTATTACCCTTTCTAAATTTAACCATTTTTTAAATATTATGAACCTTGTCCCATTTCAATAGTAGTAACTGGGAGAACATAATCCTTAAACAAGATCCATTTCAACACAAATATATGCATGTTTTTAAACTGAATATATGCATGTTTTTAAATTGAATATAAATAAATGCATGCATACAATAGTTTTGATCATGTAATCTCCATTTTTGTCATTAAATGATCCCATAAATACTTCTTATATTCCATATTTATTATATTTCATGAATCCTGATAGAACATCTCATGATATGTTTTTCATTTTATATCTGTTCACATGGCAGAAACTGAGTTAACTACTTCATTTAGAGTATTCTTCTAATTGATTAAGCCTTAAAACAATAGTAGATTATCCATTTCAAATTCATACATGACATGGGATTCATATGTGTAAGTTATAAGATATGAGATTTATATTCCACAAATATGTATGCGGACAGAGTATTAAAAGTGGAAGCCTTTCATTTATCCCTTCA
Source organism: Viscum album (assembly GCA_963277665.1). Classification (NCBI taxonomy): domain Eukaryota; kingdom Viridiplantae; phylum Streptophyta; class Magnoliopsida; order Santalales; family Viscaceae; genus Viscum; species Viscum album. Next base: position 1,414,828,502 of record OY728141.1, on the reverse strand, counting down.
AATTATTATTGTATTTTTCTTAAATTCATATTTTTGTCAAAGTCATATGCGCAGAAAAGTCATGTATCCACCAAGTCGTACACTGTAAATTCTAATGTGATCAAAGTTTTACGTGTATCCAAGATCATCCCTTAAAAGTATTTGTTCTTATTCTAGTGTTCTAATAGTGTATACAAGCTTCCAATTATCATTTATTAGTTCCTTGAGATCTTATATACTTCAATGGAGGGTCACATCTTTCTAAAGATGTCAAGATCACAGTATGAAGAACACTTGAACAACTCGACATTGAATACAGAGATATAAAAGGAGTTCCACATTATTTAAACATCACATGTGTCTATATTTTTAAATGAATGAACAATGTACCACATGTGTGAGTATGACATCAAAAAATATTTAGGCCTTCCATTGTTTAATAAGATAGAGTACTATCTAAGCCACTCAATAAAATATCATATGTGACTCCCCATACTTGTATGTCACCCATGTCATACCAAATGAGAGCCTTTCTACCTTACTCACGCACAGACCCATATGGGTGATTTTTCTCCTCTATGCCTCCCCTGGTTGGTTGGATCGCCATTGAGGTTGGTTAGGTAGTCTCTTTAGGACAACCTAGCTACTCAGGTAATCGGGTGGTATTTATATGGCTATATTTTTTCACTCAACTCTTTAATTTCCTTTTTCAAAATAAACACAGCAATTCCTAAAATTCAAGAACAAGAATCCATCTTTCCCATTAAATCTTATGATTCAATGGATGAAGATGCGCTATAGGTTAAACAAACAGATTCCCAGTATAATTATAATGAAGTATAAGACACAAATGAAAAGCCTAATGTGGCTAATGTAGAGGAAATCATTGTGGGTTCTTATTAATATTTTGGTGAGAAAGTTGTTACGGTGCAAAATCTAGCATTGCCAACTGTTAAAAATGAAGTCTTGGGAAGTAGAATCAAACAATGATGTTTCTAAGAGGCTGCTCCGGTGGAACCAAGAAAATCTCACAGTGCTTGAGCTGAAAAACTCTGATATTACACCATCTCCCACTCCCAAGGACCCTATTAATCTAAAAATTCCTATCCACAACATGTCAATATCTGATTCTGTGGTTAGTGATGAAAAACTAAAGGAACACATTGTTCCTCCCTAGCAGAAATCCCTGACTCATTCTTTGTGGATTGATCGGTTTCTCTGGCCCTTTACCTTCAATGAAATGCATGAGTTTCTAGGAAAAATCAGAACTATAACTAGTTTATGGATGGACCAAATTAAAACACACTACTATGTAACATTTTCATTTGTGGAATAAGCTGTGGAAACTCGGAATGTCGTGTTCAATCTAAAATGGCCTCCCAAGGCAGCTGCCACCTGGTAATCAGGCACACCTCTCCCATGAAAATAGGATCCATATATCTTGAAAGTGGATGAATTGTTCAAGACAACCAAAGTTCCACCTCAGATCTACTACTTTCCATTTTCTAAAGAGCAATTTTCTGCGAAAACAGCCATGCTGGCCTAAAACACCAAGCTGTAAAGGCCGTAACTTTCATTTCCAATATTTCATTTCTAAAATTTTCAATGGGACTACTTGGTATGTTTTAAGTAAATGGTTTGAGAAATTATCACATAATGTATCTTTTCAGGTTTTTAGGTGTTGGCATGGGTATTAAGGTTTGTTTGTTCAGAGTTAGGGCTATGGTTGGGTTCTGAATTTTTATGTAAACCTTCCCCTTCTCCATGTTGAATTTGTTATGCAGGTGCGTTATATTAAAGACTAGTTTTGCTAGTAGATTTTTCTTTTGGAAACATTTTCAGGAGACTCTGGGGAGTTGATTTGTCTAGTTTCTCTTTGGTTTTTTGGAATTTGAATCGTTTTAGTTTATTGTTTTCTAATACCTTCTTCACTGAGTTGAATAACCCACCATTTAACTTCATGATTCAGTCATCTCCGCATAAGATTGAGTTATCTAAGCTGCCTTATCTTCACAAGTTTTTGTAGAGAGCACGCTAGCTGACTCGCGTTTCCAAGTTTGGAATGGCAACGAGCTACTACATAAATCATATTTTTTCAGAGGATGCTGCAAAAAATCTTTGTTGGAACTTCAAGCATGGGAAAAAGATAACTTATATTAAACAATCAGTCATAATATTTGATGAGTCTTGTGCATCCAAGCTATTTATCCCACTAGCACCCATGATTTTAGTGTTCTTGTCTTTATTTATAATTTTAAATCTTTTTGGTTTTGTTAGATTCCAAAACATGTTTAACACAAATATTAAAATTTTTTTGTTTGATCTGTCCTATTGTTCTTAAACATGTTTACTCATTGTGATATTTTTCTTGTTGCCAGTGTGATATTGGGGATGTATTAGTTCTATCCAAAAGTGAAAGAAAGAGACTTGCTTATGTTTGTGGGGATGATCTACTACTTCCTGCCACATGAAACTGAAATTAGGGTTGATCTGCTTCATGCTACCAATGTGGACTACTATAAGCGACCACATCCATTTTGATCATTCCATAACTAAGTGGTTAAATTGAATATATGGTCTCTGTTACATGTATTGAAGCTAGCTCGATTTTTTTCTCACTGATACTGGATCTGAGTCGTGTGTGGTGGAGATCTTGGAGCTAAAGGTTGCTAATTGGGGATGTCGGTGCAGTGAAGGATGCTACGAAGGCTGCTACTTAAGGTTTCTGGTTGGAGCTGGCTTGATAGTGGGGTAGGGATGGGTGGTATTGGTGGGGCATGGGGATCCTATTGGGGTGGGGGGGATTCTGTACGTGGGTTAGTATGACATTTTTTGTAATTATATTTCATTATTAATATAATTAAATTTTTTCAAGTTTGAAATTTCTTGTAAATTGTAATCGGTTTAATAATTAAAATGTATGAATTATATATAATAAATTAATAAATATAATATGAAATTTGAGTAGCAATAAATTTATAATTTTTATTCAAATATAATTTATAAATAGATATAATATGATAGTAATATTATTACTAACAGAAAAAATTGTTGTAATAATATGTTGATAAACACTTTAACCAACATATATGTTTTCTATTGGTATTATTATAATTGTAACAGAATTATTTTATCTATCACAAAAACATTTAGTGACAGAGTTTTTACCAACAGTTTAGTGACAAGAAGATATATATTGGTAAAACATTTTACCAACAAAAAACACACTTTTACCAACAGATATGTCCTTGTTGGAAAAAGTCACTTTTTTTAGTGTTTATTGTGGCACACATGTGTATAATTAATAATTAAGTGATAGGTAGGCCCTATATAGTCCTCTAATTCATTGGGTAAAACTTTACATCTCATTAGATAAAGGTGAAATGAGTAGTGATTCTCAATCCAAAATGGGAAATAGATTGTGATTCATGATCCACTATTAGAAATAGGTTGTGATACTGGATCCACTATGGTAAATTAGCGATGATTCTTGATCCAAAATGGTGTGATTATATACTTATGTTGGGGCCACACACCTTTGATATGTGACTATTCTATGCTCCCTGGATCATGATTTAAATCTCATGTTTTCCCAATCTTTAATCCATATTATATGTTTGATCATATGGGATTATTTATTATCTTCTAATTCCATGCGAATAGTTTTTATGATTACATATTCTTTTAATCAGATATTTTTCTCATGCTTATGTCTTCTCATATGCCTCTGATATCACCCTGGTTAACATGTTGATATGCTTATTTCTCCCTTACTATGGAATTTGATATCACCCTTTTCTTATGTTTTTATTTCCCCAGGTTATGAAGAAAATTAATAAATAATATTTACCTATAAGGGTATCTTATGTGAATAATTTTTGGGAGATATTAAAGACTTTTTATGTATTAATATGTTATTTATATAGTGGTACAAATGTCAATTAGTTTAAAAAGAAATATATTTTGTTAAATAATGTTTTCTCCTAATTCTTTTAAGTTATAAACCTAGAAGGTCTTGGGAATTTATTATAATGAAATATTGTATTTAAGTTGTGTAATTGAGATGGACACATTTTTTTTCTATTATAGTTGGTATCAGATTAGGGTTTAGATAACTTTAAAGATTTTGATGTTATCGGTTGAGGATAATTTAAGAGTTATAATTTTCATAAAAGGTTGATAAGTTAAATTTGATCATAATTTCAAAGATATAGATAACCCTTTAAGTTAATTGAGGTAATTTTGAATATTTTAGGGATTAGGATAAAGGAACTTTTGAAAGTATAAAGGATTATTATATATGTAGGTTAACATACTAAAATTTTGGTAAATTAGATATTATGTGTTTTCCCTAGAAATAATACCTTTTCTAGATACTATAAGTGGATGTAGGCTCTAGAACAAATGTTCCTAGGAGTAATAACCCTGAAAATGGAATATTTGGTATTAACTCAATTATATCCTAGTATATGAAAAAGAGCATTAACTAAAAACCTGATATGATACTCCTGGGGGATATTCTATGGTTAATTCACATTCTCTCTAATAAACCATTATGAAGGATCTAAGAATGGTATTAACTAATTAGGTTAGAGAAAATAGTAGTAAAATGACCATAGATAACCAAGGATTGAGTAAAGATATTTCATATGTTAAACTAAAAGTATCATATGTTAAATATGAATGTGTCATAGAAGAAAAAAAATTGGATTGATTTTTCTACATTCAAATTTTGGATATTATAATATCCTTTTTTTATTTTAATATTTGGTTAAAACAGGATCACAAAAATGAATCTAAGAAATGTATGTATCTATAAACCACCATGTCTTATAACCGAATAAGGTAACATACTTAAATGGTTGAGAATCTTAGTATATGTCTATTATGATGGAAAAGGTGAGTTTCATAGTTTTACCTAAGGTGGTGAGGATGATAAATTAATAGATATTAAATCTTGATAATCTTAGATATTTTCATTAAAGAGTTATATTTATAAATAATATTCTATTATATTTTAATATTTAAGATGATTATATTAAACATATAAGGATTTTATTCCATAGTTTTTCTTTAATGGTATGGAAACATATATTAAATGGTATTAATAACCTTAAAAAGTGGTTTTTTTAACAAGGTTATATTTTTGGGGATAAATATTGGAGAAAACATGATTAAGGTATAGATAAATCATAGGTTTAATATATTCTTGATGTTGAGGTAATAAAGGGTTGATTAATTTTGAGAATAATGAGTTATATAGTATTTATAGCCTTGGAATTGATTATTAATTTAATAAAAAAAATGATCCATGGTATTTTTAGTGAAGTTTATCTCTTTTTGTGATTATGATATATATTGACTATTTTTTTTCTTTATGAACTAGTTATTAATAATTTTAGGGTAAATATTGAGTGAATTTTTGGAGGGATATATAATCTCGTTCTGGTTTAATGTCTTGGAGATTCAAATGGTTTTAGAAAATGTATGTTATGGAGAATATATTATTAGGGTATACACATACTGAGGGATATGATTGTATGAATGATTAATGTTGTTTGAGGAAGGATAAGTAACTTAGTATATCCTAAGTGATTAAGGTAGATATCATATTTTTAGTTATATCCTGAATGATAAATATGTTAATAATACTCTTACATTCTTTGATTAGTGAGTAATAATTAAAATTTCCAGGAAATAATTTATTTAAGGGGTAGAAGGTAATGACATAAGATTTAATTATATATTATCATTAAATAAATAATATATTAAATAGTGTGGTTAAAACACTATACCAAAATTAAATGAAAAACCTTGATATATTTTGAATATGAAATATGATCATTAAAACATAGTTGTTAAATTGGATGGTATAAATTGAAGTAACCATATTACAAAATCAATAAAGAAAGTATGATGAAATGAAATATGGAAGTGGAATAATTCCTTATGAATTCCATTTGTTTAAGATTAAAAGAGATGTATATTTTATAGGGTTTTCCCTAAATCAATCCCAATCTAATCTAGAGTAATTATTATTTGTGAAAACCCATATACAGGAGAAGTTTAAGTTCATAGAGATCTCAATGAGATCCATTCTAAACGAATTGCCACCTGAAACTATAATAAGAGATTATATGATGTTTAGGTATTATGTGGAGATCATAATGGGTGGTGTAAGTAGAAATTAGGATTGTATAAACATTAATAAAATAATTATATATATAAATATATCATGAATTTTATACTTTTTGAAAATTCATTTTTTTCTTAATTCACTTTATACTTAAAAAATATATTTTCCATAAATTATAATTTTACTTCAAGGAACTAAGTTTATTATGATTGAATAATAATGGTATGTATTTATAGTATGAATAATAATTTAACACTATATTAATTAGTAATTTATATTAAAAATAATAGTTAATAAACCAAAAATCATTTTCCTAAAAAAACAGTTTTTTGCTATATTTTATGTTTTAAATTTAAAAAACTATAAATTTTAAAATTTTAATTTAAAAAAATTAACTTAATTTTTTTATTTATCAAGGAAATGTTTTTTTTTGATGAAATTTTGAGGTTTTTCTTAAAAAAATTGATTTTTAAGTGAATAGGGTAATGTACTCATTTTACAAATACCATGTATTTTATGGAATTATTAGTTTATAATAATGGTTTGGAAATTGTAGAAGTCATTTTCTATAAAAAAAATCATTTTATAAGTTATATTATAAATTTATAAAAGTTGATTCTAGTTTACTAGCCTATATTTAATATTTTAGAACTTGAGTAATATTTTTCCTAATAAATTGTTTTTAATACATTATATACTTATTATTTTAGAATTAATTTTTATCACATTTTAAAATTGATTAAAATTAAATGTATTTAAAATTTTGAATCATTGGTTCCAAATTATATAATAATTAATATTTTATATTTTTAGCATAATTGATAAGTTAATTAGGTAAAAACAAGTTACTATAGTGAAATCTAAAATGGTAAAAAGAAAAATATAAAAATAAATGACTTCAAAAATATTTAAAACATGTGTGAGAATATGTATCTAAGGACTTTATTAGACTTATAACTTCTAATAACCATTATTTCTTAATTTTTGAGCTATTTTTCCTAATAATAACTTTCCATTAATAAAAATTTATGGGTATTTATACAATTGTCATCCATTTTCACTTATAAAAGGGGCTCTCCTCTCCTTCCCTCACACCACAACCCCCTAAGTTCAGCCCACAATATTCCCAAAATTCTCCCAAAAACTCTTTTCTACCTTAAAGTGGTTATTTTATTCTCAAAATATCAACCCCTAAAGTTTTAACCCCCTTCATAAAGGAGATAATCAAAGTAGTGAGGTAAAATTTTCTAACCTCTCATTTCTCATTTATATTTCTTTTTGGGTAATTCTTCATCATAAAATCTAATTAAAAAATATTAAAATGATAAAATAAGAATTAATAGTATACTAATATGTTATTATAATTATGGTACCATCAATAACCACATTTTCCCTTTTACATTAAGAAAAACAAAAATGTGAAATGCGTGTATGTGCGGACTACCACCTCCACAAAGTAATGTGTTAATTTTCCTTCACCACCTAATATGTATAGTTAAAAAGGTAATTTAATGTATAACTATAATATTTATTAATTATTTAATATTATAAAATGATAAACCATATTACTCCCTTCTTTTGTTCAATGAAAACAAAATCAACATCCATGCGTACATGCGGATTATCACCTCCATGGATCGATGTGTTTCATTTTTCATTAACACATTTCATGGATAGTTATAAAAATAATTTTAAATGATAAATATGATATTAATAAGTTTATGGTAAAATAAATTTAATAAATTATTAATTATACGAACAATAAACAATCATTATAAAATTAATCATCTTAAATAAGTGAATTAAGAATAAAAAACAATTTATTCATACTATGTAATTATTTTGTATCCATAAATTCTTATTATTATTATTTATAATTATGATATATCACATTAATTAACTCTAAATTATATCATTATTCTACTATTATAATTATATTTCAACTAAATCACCTCGTAATCATCCATTAATCATGGAATGTTCATGTTTGGGTCTGTTTGACCACCTACTTGAACAATGCTATGAAATTATATCATGGATAACTATGAAAACATAATTAATGGTATAAAATTATATAAATATTTAAATAATTTTTTTTCTAGAAAGGATAAATCAATGTTTAACTCAATAATTAATAAAACACATTCCATTGGTTAATAAAAACACCAAAGTGTATTTATTGTTGATTTCATCTTCAAATATAAAGAATGAAACTATCATAAAAGGAAATAAAAACATCATAAATAATTCTAATTCATAAATTCAACTAATTTTAATGAACTTGGAATGATTAAAATTTTAATAAAATTAATGTTGAAACTGCTACTATTAAACAAGTAGAAAATATCAAAACTATAAACACCCGATATGAGAAAATGGGTAAAAACTAACTAATATACATAATGATTATAAATGAAAATTATAAATAGTGTTAGGTATGAATATGGTTATAAAATAAGTTATTAAGATATTTATTTTTTATATATGAGTATAAATTATATCCATGGAAGAAAATATCAAAGGTAAGGGTTTTTTATCCCAAATATTTACCCCTTGACACCTATTTCCTAATATATACCATGTTTTATTTAGAATGGTGTACCTAATTAATAATTAATGAATTTTACCATATTAATGGGGGTTTTATAAGACATATCATGTTATATTTTAAATATATTTTTATTCAAAAATGATAAAAAAAATGGAAGGGTGTTTTTGATAAAAATGTTACTCAAACCGTAAAGGTTTCATTACCAATCTTATTTTCAAGTAAATATTGTTTTTGAAATATAATATATTTGATTAATTTGTGTTATTTATAAAAACTATAATAAATTTATTTGTATATCCATGGGTATTTACATTTCCCCTTAAAATTTCATTTCCCCTTTACTCATATTTTACCCACAAAGTGTTTCTTGTAAGTGAAACTAACCCCATATCTTCTTTTCAGTTGGGAAACTTTCCTTTTATATATCCATATTCATTATATTATTTTCTATTTTTACGTATATGTTCCTAAATAATTTATTGAGGTAATTTTATACAACTTTCACTTCTTTTATAAGTTTTAAATAAATTTTTAATATTTTTTATATGGATTTTTTCGTAAAAATATAAAAAGATTGTATTTTTAACATTTATGTGAAAACACATCATCCTACCACCTTTTTCATTTTATATAAATATTTATATTTACATTTTCATGGTTTCAAAAGAAATTTGTTTATCCTATATTCATAAAATATCTATTTTAAAATTATTTCAAAATATCAAGGATATTTCTTATTTCCAATGTGATTTTTATAAAACTCCTAAAACATATTTTCCATCTAAGTCATTATCCTTTGACATCTATTATTCTTGATTGAGGATATTTTTAGAATTTAACCATAAAAATTATTTTAATGGATAGATTATGTAATATCCTTCTCTTTTGGAGAAATGATTCATCACCACCTTTTTCTTTCATAATCGTCTTCGATGTATAACCACAACTTCTATTCCAATGTATTTTTTTTTTGAAAACACTTTTTTGATTCCTTTGAATAAAGGGTGTTCACCTAGATAGTCATGAATTGATTTATTGTGTAAAATATCAACTTATCCATATACCCTTTACCTATACAGTGTAAATACCATATGCTTTATTATCTTGATTAAATGGTATTTTCCTAAAATGAACTTGATTTAATTAGATAACATCTTATTTTCCATGGGTTTATCATGTTATGATTATTTATGTAATTATGAATTATTTTTTTATGTAAATCCATTTTAAAATTATATGAACCCATTTTCCTTCCATGGGTTCTTTTTGATGTTTTGAATGAAACCCATTTTCTTTCAATGGGTTCTTTATGCTATATAAATTGAATGATTTTCATTTGAAAGTTTTATAAAACCAATTATTATTACTAGGTTTTAATTATGCGATGATTATGTGTTTTATTATAGCATGCATGTTTATGGTTAGTCTTTAAGTGATGGGTGGGACTTATATGTCCCTCCAATACATTAGATAAAGCTTTATATATCATGAGATAATGGTGAAGCAAGTAGAAATGATCAATCAAAAATAGGAAATATGATGTGATTTCTGATCCACTATGGGAAACATGTTGTGATGTATGATCTACTATGGGAAATGGGTGGTCATTCATGATCTAAAATTTTGTTCTTCTATTTTCATATTGGTCCCACACTCTGTTATACAATTATTCTATGCTCCATGGATCATGATTTGAGTCTCTTTTTTTCTTAATATTTATTCCATGTTATATGTTTGATCATATGGGATTAATTGTTCCTCAATAATTCCATATAAACCATTTTTGTGATTCCATTTTCTTTTAATCAGATAATTCTCTCATGTGTATGTTTTCTCATATACTTTTGATCTCACCCTGGGTAACATGTTTATATGTTTATTTATCCCATACTAAGCATTTGAGATCACCCCTTTCTTTTGTTTCTATTTCATTAGGTTATAAAGAAAATTAATATGTAAGATGTGTATAGAATGGTATCTTATGTGAAGAATTTTTTGGACATGTTGAATAATTATTGTGGATTAAAAAGTTGTTTATATAGTGGGAATTATCAATTAGATTAAAAATAAATAAGTTTTGTTAATTATTTTTTTTTTATAATTCTATAAAATTATAAACCTAAAATTTCATGGGAATGTATAATATATAAATATTTTATTTAAGTTGTGTAATTGAGATAGGCACATTCATAGGCTGTTATATGGGGCCTATGATTCTAAGAAATCAGTAAATGTATTAGGTCCTTTGTTCCTATAGACCTTTATGGAAAGTATTCTAGGATTTTAGGCCATATAAGTTTTTCCTATCAACCTAGATAAAAGGAAGGATTATATAGAAATCAAATAAAATTATAATTAGAGGGATGTAACCTTTTTATGTTGGTCTTTTTCATTTTTAACATCAGTTAAAAAGATATGTGAATAAAGCTAATGTTAAAAGAATGGTTTTAACATAAATTATTTAAAAAAATGTTAAAAATATTTTAAATATTAGTTCCTATAATAATTGATATTGAAATGGATACTAAATATAGATATAAAGGGTCTGTCAACATTGATTTTTATTAAAAAATGACATTCAAATCTAGTTTAACACTAATATTTTATAATAATGGATGCTGAAATACCAAAAAAATATGAATATTTATTTGGTACTTTAAACATTGTTTATTATAAAAATTGACTTTAAATATTACTATCAATGTTGGTTATTATAAAAACTGACATTGAGATTCCTAAATAAATAACTATATAATAGGACTTTTGATGTATTTTTTCTTAAAAATGAACTTAAAAGTGATTTCAATGTCAGTTTTCAAAATAACCAATATTAAAATCTAATTATTCTTTAAAAAAATATAATGAAATAAAATAACCCATTACCTAATACATGAATTCCAATAACAAAAAATAGTAGAAAATAATAGGAAAAACTTAATGAAAACTATAATACAATATCATTTACAAAAAAATACACATCCATGAAACCTTTAGATATTCAACTACAAATTAATAATGTCTATAAAATAGTTTGAAAATAAACCTTTAAGTTGTTTTAAGATACTTTTCATATATGATGAAACATCATCAAAACTATATAAAAATTATAAATATTATAAAATTAATAATATAACTTATTGGTTTAAAACATAAGAGTTGTAATGGAACTAACCTTTTGAAAATTTCTTATCATTTTGGTTATAATAATATCAAAAATGAATCTTAAAACATAATAACCACATTAAACACTCCATATTTAATGATTACATTATTAATATTAAGCAACACTTTGAAAATAAGAAACATTATATATATAATACAAAACAAGTTTTAAGAAATATAAAATTTATCTAACTATATTTTTACATAATTAAGTTTATTGTGATTCTTTATCAACAAGTGAACCTATTTAATATCTTTACATGACCTATTTTGTTTTAATATATTAATTACCAAAACATATTTAATAAAATAATAATAATAAAGAACTAATATAAGAGAATAAAACTTATGATTTTTAAAAAATATTGAAATTTTTATGAACTCCGCCTATTAAAGAGCATAACAAATATGTTGTGAAATCTTGTGGGAAAAATATTTATAACATTCAATTTCAACTAAAATATAAAAAGTTCAATATTAATGACATTATAATGAGTAGTTTTTCATAGTTAGATAATTCTTCATACCTATAAAGTAATGGAAAAACCCAACACTTAATCTCTATATTTTTCAATCTTTAAGATTTACATATAACTCTAAAATCCACATCTATATATTACACAATATTTAAAATATATTATAATGAATTAAGTAACTATAAGTTATATTTATTTAAATAAATTAAGATTAAAATTTTATTACATTAAAAGAAACTGCAATACAAATATGGAGATATCATCACCAATAATAAGATCCATAATACCTTTTTTAAATATCCTTAATGTATAGTCTCTCCCACATGTGTCTACAATCATTAGAAACTCCTAAAACACCACCAAAATAAAATAATTCAGGGATTATTTTGATATCCCATCAAAAATGACATAATTTATTAAATGTGTTAGTTCTTTAAACTTTTTTTTCTTTTACAATGATTCCCTATATTTTAAATACCCCTATATAATGAAAATGTAAGAAAAATTACAAGTAATTTGAAATAAAATGTAAAAAAAATTAAAAAACAACACATACCTCACATGTTAACTAATGAACAAATATATTAGGCCAAGTTAAAAATAACCCATACTACCTCCAACTTTGGACACCTCCTTGGTAGGTAAAGACACTAGAGTGGTTGTATTAATAACAAAATGTACCACTAATATTAACTAAACTGACTGTATAAATTGGTTATGTACATAATTCCCCAAATTATATATGATTACATATGCTATAATATGTTAATAGGGATTTCTGGCATGTAACTTGTAGTACACAGTTGGCTATGGATGGGGAGGTAGAGGATCTGGGTGGGCAGGTTGTCCATTTTGCGTCTGTATCATCATTTAGGAGAATATATCATATAATAATGATTTAATTTTATTATATATCTACCGACTCATCACTCATATATTATCCTTAAAGAAATCTATTTCACCCTTGTATTCTATCTCCCTCTATGTTTTACTAGGATGGACATAAAAAATTATAATACCAACACTAGTCTCATATCATCTTATGTAGCCTGAGAGCTCTTTCTTTCCCAAAGTAGTCACAAGAATGTTAATCATACTCTCAATTATGAAGGTCCTCTACATTTCTTTCTCCTAAATGGAATCCTAAAGTGATATATGTAAATTTTATATTATTATGATGAATTTACAAAATACTAATATTCATGAAAAATAATAATTAATTTCTTATAATTTTATTATCTATTTATTTTTATGGATCTATAAGAAACAAACACTTTTTTTACCCTATCCCTATTCTTTTTTTAATGTAAGTTTGGGGTAGATAGAAATATGAACTGAAACTCTTCAGATTCATTTCAGGCTTTATCTCTTCATTCATAAAACTTTTCAGCAATCATTTTCTCCGCTGGTAAAGGACACCCTTCACATGATAAAGTGTGAGGGTAAAAATTCTATGACTAAATATTTTAGTGAGATCTCTTAGGGTCCTATTACATAGAAATAAATGAATAATTCATCAATTAATTAATAAATAATTTTATAAATTGATTTTTACACAATAATTATCATATGAGAAAGGGTTCCTGTAACCAACTGGTGACAAACTTATCTCTTGTATCTGAATCTAAAAACCCATATTTAAGGCATATATTATAATTTTTTTCTATCTTGAAGATATAAATTGAATGTAATTTTGATTTAAAATAAATCCATATAATTACTGCAAAATATATCCACCTCTTGTTAATTTATTTTTTATCATAAAAATTTAATGTCGTCTATAATTGAATAGATTAAAAATTATTCATGTGAAATATATAATATTTAAAGAATTAGAAAATTAATAATTTAAGATACTTTACCATTACATAATCCAAAAACCAATCTTTCACCATATTCTAAATGATCCTCTAATTAGGATATAAAATTATAATCTTATAATAACCCTTCATATCCATAAAAATCCTAAACTACTTTTCATTTGGTCCAACTAGGTTATTATTATCATCAAATTCAATGAATAGCCCCACTCTCCTTGAGAAAGCAAATGCTTTGGTAAATGTGTAATCTAAAGTATACTGCTTTGAGTATCTTCATATCTAAAGAAAAAGAATGTTCTTCCATGTTAGGATCACCGGTAGTGATGAAAATAATTTTGATAAACAAAAAAATTAATTTTATCAAAGAATTTAATTATTATAGATATATTAATATGGAAAAACATAAATATACCTCAACAAATGTTCCTATGCCTCTGTGACCATAATTTAAATATATGAATGTAATGAAATTATATGTACCTATATTTTATTATAATTAAATGGTTATTTGAAGTAAAAAAAATTTAATTTTAAAAAAAGAAAGAAATTATATATATTATATTAACTAATACAGTTGAACAAAAGTGTATATCTGAAAATGATGAATATAAATAAATATTTATAGTAAAATAATTATGTGAGGCTTATTCAGCTATAAAATGTATAAATAAAATTTATTAATATAAACACCATTAAAATGATAACATTTATATACTTAAATATTCAATTTGAAAAAAAAGTGAATTTAAATGTGGAAATTTCATACAAAAATAATGATTTCAAGGTTATTTAACCAAATAATTTGTAACTAAAACTGATGAATTTAAAAATTAATTCAAAAATGGTAAAAATGATCAACATATATAGATTTAAATATTCTAGTTTAAAAAATAGTATTTTTCATGTGAAAATTTCATAAGAAAATAATGATATAAGGATTATTTAATTATGATTTATTTAACTAAACCCAAGGAATATGAAAATAAATGTAATAATGATAAAAATAATCAATATCTATATATTTAAATATCCATGTAAAAAATGGTGTCTCTGCATGTATAAGTTTCACAAAAAATTGATAAGGGCAAGCTTCTTCAACCAAAGAATATTTAACTAAAACTGATTAATATATAATTTAATAAATAAATGAAACAATGATCAACATATATAGATTTAAATATTAAAGTTAAAAAAAAATAGATTTTTTAAATGTGTAATATTCCTAAAAAAATAAATATTTACTTGAATAATTAGAAGTGTAACTGAGTGTTATCTCATATCCCTTCTATGTGATCATTTATTATATCTTGGACTATGTATACACCATGTTCATTTTTATCCTTTGTTAATCATGTAATATATTAAGAAACCTCACATAAGACTATAACATCATCAACATCCTTATCACCCAAATGAATTTTTTTCCCTTTCAAAATAATGAGCCACTGATCATTTGTAAATACCCCGAACCCAGTAGTCTAGATCTAGTGATTACTTTACTACTTTATCATAAGATACAAGTGATCGCATCCTCAAGGAAATAATAGTTTAGTAGTCTTGGTAAACTAGACACATACTTGAAACTTTCATTATATTTTAAAACACAAATTAAAACATTTTTTTCTTTGATAATATCATTATTACTTTAAGAATATCCTTTCATATCATTCATAGTACACTTCATGGATTCCAAGGAAAGGAAACAAAATAAGGGTAAGCTCAAATTCTCAATAAGAGTTAATTAAAAATAAAATCTATCTTGAATAAATAATCATAGTAGACATATAAATATAAATAACTGAACATGCATTCCATTTAAATAACTTGACTATCATGAATAGATGAGGCTTAATTAATATGGTAATGTAAATAACTGAATACTCATGCCATTTAATCAATAAACAGAGAATAAAATGAATCCATAGATAATATAAATGTGGAAACATCATGGATAATAATAATAAATTAATTCACAATGAACTAAATGATTAATTATTAGACATCATTATATCAAACATCATGATACATATACTACCAATACCTTTCTCAATATAGTTTAATACTATGGGATGGTATACACCAAAAACCCCAATTAAATAAGCCTAACCAACTGATTTATATCATGAGACTATTGATGCATTGAGGGTCTATCTATAACCAGGCCCCACCCATAACAGTATGTCCAAATCAGTCCTCATATATCAAATAATCAATTTAATTCAAAAAAATGTGTCTTATCAACAAATTTCCATATCTAATAAAGACTATGGATTAACAATAATTTACCCAATCAATCACATAACTTTAAAAGTAAGATACCATATATATTAATGATATAAAGTTTAAGTTATAAGTATATTTATAATAAATAATATGGATATTTAGGGGAAATTTAATGTCTAATGATAATAAGAAAGTGAATATTTCAAAGGAAAGTTAATGATTAAAAAATTATCAAAAAGAGGATGTCAACACATTCCATGGTCAAACTAATCAAAAACCATATAGATAAATAATAATAATGGTATCAAAATATCACTTACCTAGTGTATCATAATTACAATAAATGTTTGATGTTCTTTATGAATATAAATACCATATAATGACATTAAAAACATTCTTGAGGGAAATATCATTTTTTACTTTCAAAATATTTTTAAAACTAAAAGTCAAAAAATATTTTTAAATAAATTTTCTTTGAAAATAAACTTTTAATCTTATAAATTAATCTTTAAAATAATTATTGGTCATGATCGTAGTAAATTCAGCATACATCATACATGTTAAAACAAATATTCCTTTCACATTTTTGGTAAAATACAAAGGGTCCTTTTTTGGAAAATGACATGAATATTCCTTTAAAAACATTTTATAAGAAGTCAAACATGGGTAAAAATGAATTTAATAAATCATCTGGATAATTTTAAAAACATTTTTGAAACCATTTTTAGAAAACATGGTTTTGGAATAAAAATGATTTTCGACCGAAGAGATAAATAAAGTCGGATTTTCTTAAAAATATTTTCACTATAATTTTAAGTACCAAAGAGTAGAAAATGGTACAATTACATTAAAATTTCATGAATAACTAAATTTGAACAATATTAATGAGTTTATTGAGTTATATATCAAAATATTTTATTATCATAAATCAAATCCTAAACAATCTTGATAAATGATGAGATTGTAAAGTCTACCATTACCACTTTGGTTACTTTTGAAGCATAGGCTCCATAAAATAAAAAAATTAAAATTAAACATTAAATAACCTGAATATTAAGGGATTAATGATATAACATATCAAAGGTTAAGTATATACATCACACAAAATAACTAAGTGGTGGATATGGCATACATCTCACGAAAGTAAAAGTGAGATAATAAACTCTTACCTTAGGTTCAAATTCCTTCGTATGTATCTAAAACTCATATAAAATAAATATAAAGTTATTATATATATATATTAAATTAATATACTCATATATTTATTACTATATATGATTTAATTATAGTCTTTTATAAACAATTTAATAACAATTATTTGTTAAAATCATTATTTCGGGTGATAATTGCTTCATTTTTCATGTATGTTTTGATTCGGTGATTTTGGTATTTTTATATTGATCATGGTTAAATATTATATATATTATTAAAAATTATATAAATATCATATATATTCATCAAATATGTATTTATATTAATTTATAAAAGTTATAGATGGAAAATGGATTACATCATTCATGGAGATGGTAGGTCATACATACGCATGAATCCTATTTCCATTTTTCTCGATGGATGGAATGAAAGGAAAATAAATATTAACTCACCATTAAAGAATAATTATTATTTAATATATATAATTTATATTAATCAAATACATAATTATTACCATCCATGTAAAAATAAAATGAAAAAAATTTCATATCGCTACGTGGAGGCGGTAATCCAAGCGTATGCAAGAGCAGCATTATTATTTTCCAAAGGATTGGAAGGTAAAAAGTTAGATGTGATATTATATTTTTATAATTATTTTTAGGTCATAAATATCACATATATTCATTAACTTTATCCTTACTACCTTCCATGTAAATCGTAAGCAAAAAATGAATCACATCACTTTGTGAGACGGTAGTCCATCATACACACGAGTGATATTATTGCATCCCTCATAGAATGTAAATTAAGAAGGTATATGTGATATAATAATTATAGAAGTAAAATAATTTCACAAATATCATATAAATATTTTAATTCCATCATTATATCCATCCTTTAAATGTGGTGATGGAAAACTAATTACATCAGTTCGTGGGCCAATAGTCCATTATACACACGATTGACAGTTTTGTTTCCCATTTGATAGAAGTGGATATGGATATGGTTTATTCCATTAACATAATTAATTAACAGTTTATTTTAGACACTATTTTATTATTTTATAATAATTTAATTATATTTTAATAAGGTTTAAGAAGAAATAAAATAAATATGCACATTAAAGAATTTTACCTCCTCTTTAACTAAAGCCTTATTGGGAGGGATTCTTAATAAAAATATCGCCACCAAGATGTGGGTATGGAATTAAGGAATATTTTTTTTAGGTATTTTCAAAACCAAATGCTTTTGGAAGTTTGAATAGGATAGGATAGGGGGTGTCCTTTTATAAGTGGGAGAGAGGACATACGTGGAATTTTTGAAAAGATAAAGTGATGGCCACATTTTTTTCACACTAAAAAACCTAAAAAAGGGGTAATTATAGAACCATAGAGGCTATAATGTTTAAATATGGCTATAAAATATCTTTTTGAAAAAAACATTATGTCATTTTATAACCCTTATCTTCTTAATTTAACCCCCTAGTAAACCTGTTTTTACCATAACTGCACTAATTAATTTTTTCAATTTTACTATTCATAATGGTAAAAAAATAATTTGAACTTATTAGATAATATAAATTATGCTTATTATAAATATGGAAATAATTTTTTCAAATTAAATTCATAGTTTTGGCAGAATTCAGTTTACAACTAAACCAATATACATGTTGAAAAATAGTTTTTCCAAAGATATATTTTCAAAATTTTAAAAAGTTTTTATATCATAAATCAATATAAAATTGATTATAATTACCTAAATTAGTTAAATTGTTAAATAATTGAACTAATCTTACTTTAAAAATAATTTAAAATATAGTTTAATATTTAAAATAATTTAAACAAAAAGGAAGATTTGAAATAAAAATTAGTATTTTCACAATTCATTGAGAAATTAATCTTTTCAAAAAATTATCAAAAAATCACCCAGAGATATTTTTTTATTATGATTTAAAAAAATGAAGTTAATTTTGTAAAATAAGATTTATAAAAGTGTTAAAAAAATAATTATAACATAAGTTCTTAAAACATGACAAAACTATTTTCTTTGAAAAATATATTTTTTCAGAATACATTTCTTTTTCTTTCAACTGATTCTTATTTTATTTTTAATCATTAAATATAAATTTAAGTTATTTTATACATGTGTAAACCATTTAATTTTCATAATTTATTTAGTCTTATTCATACCCTCCAACATAATGGCAAGCTTATAATGGCTATGTTTAAATTATAATATTTTAATACAGTATTTCATTTCGTTTAAACTCGGTATTGCATGCATCGCAATATATCAAAGTGATTGAATTTATTTTAAAATATATACCGTAAAGTCTCAAGGTGTAACATTTTCATCCAATCTCAGTTTCATGTGTTATATATGCTATTAAACCTAATTTTCTTCTTTTAAAATATCTAGGTCTTACATTTTAACCCCTTAAATAAATTGTATCCTAGAAATTTAATCTTGATATTGATAATAAAGAGATTGAAATTT
This sequence comes from Viscum album, assembly GCA_963277665.1. Taxonomy (NCBI): domain Eukaryota; kingdom Viridiplantae; phylum Streptophyta; class Magnoliopsida; order Santalales; family Viscaceae; genus Viscum; species Viscum album. Next base: position 1,414,808,507 of record OY728141.1, on the reverse strand, counting down.
GAAAATATATTTGTCATAAAACAAAATCGTAAAAAGGGTTAATAATAAGTCCTATTAATAAGATAGATAGATAGGTACAAAGGTCATCTGGAATAACACATAATAGGTTTCCAAATAGGATAACATTAGTGCAAAGTGAAGATATGGACATGGAATAAAAGCATAAATAATTATAGAGAGTGATAGAGATCATTTATCATGAGAAAATGAATGATAAATGGAAATTTAAGGACCTAAAACCATAAATATATAATGATTTAAAAGACTATTTGATTTATTAGATATTAATTTAATAGGATAAAATTTTTGTTACAAGATCCTTTTTCTTAAAGTTGAGTAATTACTTTACCATCTTGACTATGTACATAAGGAAATATACTTACTTGATATATTTCTATTTCATAAGCACAATTTCATCCTTTGGTTGTGATTTGATCAATTTCCACTTCATCTCTTACTCTAATAAATGAATATCCAATAATTAATTTTTTATTTCTAAAGCAATAAAATTAACTTTTAACAAATCATAAGATCCATAAAATAGTTATGAGTCTTTACACTTGTTTCTAAATATTTTACAAAACCAATATGGCTAGAATAAGTTATCCAATATAATACATTAATCTATAAACCTCAATATTAACACCACTGGTTGATCATTAATATTTATCCATCAAATCATTTAAATAAAAATAATGATATATTAACAAAACCATTATGTTGTCCAGTGGTATTCATAACACTCTTATCTCTCTTTTTTTATGGGTTTAATCCCTACGACCTAGTCAGATGTGATGGGTTTTGATCTGACATTAGGGTTTTACTTTTTTTAAAATCATATTAATATAATTATTATATCATTACAAAATTGTAATAACGTATAATTACCTCAACATAAAAGATAAGATAAATCCAAAAGGTTACCAATACCTTTAAACTTATTCCCATAAAAATTAATATAATTATTCCTTAAATAATGATTTCACTAAAACATATACTAAAAAATGGGTTATAATTGCATAAATATCTTCTAAATTTTCCTTAATCTTGGTAGACTCCCATCACATAAAACCTAAAAATATGTTTTTAATACTTTTAACTTATGATCAATCTTAAACTCATAAACCCATGATAGTATCCATAACTCTTAAGTTAATGAAGTCAAATATGCTTCTAAAATTTAACAAAATCCTTAGATGTTTCATGGTTCTTATAACAAAAATGCCATTACTAAAAATACTTCTATAATATAATTTTGAAATCCCAATACATAAATAATTCAACCATTTTATTTCAACATAGGTCCTTCTTTGTTCTAGGGGTTAACCATTAGATGAGGTCATTGACTCAGATAATTTCTAGGTTCCCCACATTTAATACAATAAACTATAAATGAATCCTTGGGATGAAATTTATTTTATTTCATTATAATATTCATTTTTACTTGTAAATTCATTAATTTATACCCTTATTTTCCAAAAATGAAACATTTCCATGTTCCTTTGAGATACCTTCCTAGGTTTGTATTTCCACATTTCTAAAATGAAGGAAATCATGCCTTCTTTATTCCATGGTCTCCACTAATCAATCTCTTAAAAAACTCTATCCTTCTCTCCTTTTTTGATTCTGGGAGTTGGTTAAGGTATAGGTTTTTAATCATATTTTTGGATAACTAATTATTTATAATCATGATATCTTTCCCTCCTATCATAATCCCATTTGGTTTCTCATAGTCACCACATTGTACTCCATGTTCAATGTTAACATCATTCCTTCAGGTTCTAGTTGTTGACTAAAACCAAAAAACATAGTGTGATTAATAATAATTATAGTGGGAAACCACATAATACTGAAGAATAACTTATCAAATTATAAATCATGACACATTATATTCAATCAAATAAATATTTTTTTTAACCTTGGTCATTTATTTTCATCATATATTCAAATCCTTCATAATATTTTTTAAAGAAAATGTGAATTAACTAATGAATATCCCCCAGGAGTGTCAAACTAGGTGAATAGTAAGGTATGTTGTTGCATACCAGGTAATGCTCGAGTTAATCCTAAAACACCTTTTCTGGAGTTATTACCCCTAGGTACATCTGTTTCAGAACCATATCCACTTATAATATCCATACTGGGATATATTTCTAGGAAAACCACATAATCTCTTCCTTACCAAAACTTTACAATATTATTATATACTTATCCTCATAATCAATCTTATTATTATGTTATTTAATCTATGTTTTCCAAAATCTAGTTCCCAAGGTTTCTATTAAACTTTCTTTGATACCAACTATAAAGACTCTGGCCCCAATAGCTCTAAGATGGTGGTTAATTTACTATTTTGGAATAAGATATAAATAATTACGTCCTAAATGATCGAATAGTTTGGTAGTATTAGTAAACTAGATACATACTTGAGTCTTGCATTATATTTGAAAATTAAAATTACAACATAATTTTTTTTTGATAATATCATTATTCACTCTAGAATATTCTTTCATATCGTTCATGGTACACTTCTTGGAATCTTGAGAAAGTAAAAAAAATAAGTATGAGTTCAAATTCTTAGTAAGGATTAAGTATAATGGAATCTATCTTGAATCAATAAACATAATCAACATTTAAAGTAAAATAGCTAAATGCACGTTCCATTTAAAATAACATTACTATCATGAATAGACAAGGTTTAATTAATATGAAAATGTAAATAATTGATTATTAATGCCATTTAATCAATAAAAATAAGAATTAAATCATCTAGATATAATATCAATGTAAAAATATAATTATATTAAAATAATAACTAAATTATTAATTAATTAAATGCTTAATTATTGGACATCACGATCATAGGCATCATGATATCTCTACTTTCAAGACCTTTCACAAGACAGTTTAATATTATGGGTAGGTATACACCAAAAAACCCAATTTAAATAAGGTTATTCAAGTGATTAGTCTCATGAGGATAATGATTCATTGAGAGGATATCTATAACTATGACCCAACCATCACTACGTGTCTAAATCATAATTCTCATTATCAAAATTTTCCATATCGATTAAGAAATACAGATTAACAATAATTCCCCCAATCTATCACAAAACATTAAAAAATATCAAATGTAGGAATGATATATGGTTTAAGTAATAAGTATATCCATGATAAATAATCTGGATATTTATGGGAAGTTTAATTTACAATTATAATAATAAAGTAAATATTTCAAGGGAATGTTAATTATTACAAATATTAATCAAGAAATAGAATGTCAATAATTTCCCTGGTCAAACTGATTGTAAACCATCCAAAGCAATAATAAGGATGGTATAAATAAAAAATATCCCCAATGGATCATAAGTACAATAATGGGTTGATTTTTTTGATGAATTTAAATACTATAAAAATTACATTAAAAATATTTTTTAGTAAAATATCCTTTTTACTTGGGAAATATTTTTTAAACTAAAATTTCAAAAAAAATTAAAATAATTTTATTTGAAAATAAAATTTTAATATTATAAATGAATCTTTCAATCATTTATTGGTCATGATTGTGTGAAATTATTTACATGTAATACATATTAAAACAAATATTCCTCTCATATTTTCAATAAAATTCAAACAAACCTTTTTTGGAAAATGACAAGGAGATTCCTTTCAAAAAAATTTGTAAAAAGTAAAAAAATGGTAAAAATTTATTTAATAAATAATCTTTTCTATTTAAAAACTTTTAAAAAAAAAATTATAAAACATATTTTTAGAATAAAAAGGATTTTTAACCAAATAGATAAATAAATTTGTATTTTCTTAAAAACATTTTCAAAATCATTTTAAGTACCAAAAAGAGGAAAATTATAATATTATTTTAAAATTATATTAATGATCATAGGAAAATAAAATTTATGATTTTATTGAGTGATATATTATAATATTTCATCATCCTAAATTTAATCATAAACAATCCTGATAAATAATGAGATGGTAAAATAAACCATTACCACTTTGGTAACTATTGAATTGTAATCTCTATGAAATAAATAACTTAAAATGAAAAATTAAATTCCATTAATATGAAGTTATTTATTATATAACATATAAAAGTGGTAGTATATACACCACACAAAATAACTAAGTGGCGGATATGGTATACGTCTCAAAGATGTAAAGTTGAGATGATAAATCCTTACCTTAGGTTCGAATTTCTTCATATGTATCTGATAATACTATATAATAAATATAAGTTTATTATATATCTATTAAAAACCCATATTAATGTATTTTAGACCATATATTATTTACTTATAGTCTTTTATAACATGTTTATTATCAATTCATTGTAAAAATCACTGTTTTTTATGATAATTACTTCATTTTTCATGTATATTTTGCTTCGGTAATATCAATCCTTTTATATTAATCATGATTAAATAATCTCCATAATTTTAACCATGATATAAATATCATTTATATTCATTATATGTTTATTTATATTAATATATAAAATTTATAGATAGAAAACAGATTACATCGTTTATGGAGACGGTAGGTCGTACGTACACATGAATGTTGTTTCCATTTTTCTCAAAGGATATAATGAAATTAAAATAAATATTAAATCACCATTAAAAAATAATTATTATTTAATATATATCATTTTTATTAATCAAATAAATAATTATTACAATCCATGTAAAAATTAAATGAAAAACATTTCACATCGCTATGTGGAGGTGGTAGTCTACACAAACGCACGGGCAACATTGTTATTTTTAAATGTATCGAAAGGTAAGAAGTTAGATGTGATATTATATTTATAGAATTATTTTTATTTCATAAATATCACATATATTATTTAAATTTATCCTTAATACCTTCCATGTAAATTGTAAGTGAAAAATGAATCACATCGCTTCGCGAGGCGGTAGTTCTCTGTACACACAAGCGATGTTATCATATCTCCCATGGAATATAAAGTATGAAATTATATGATATATAATAATTATATAAGTATAATAATTTCATATATATTATATAAATATTTCAAACTCATCATTATATTCATCTTTTAAAGGTGGTGATGGAAAACGAATACATCGATTCACAAGGTGGTAGTTCGTCGTACACGCGATCGATGATTTCATTTCCCGTTTAATGGAAGTTGAGTCAGATATAGGATATGAAATTAGAATAATAAAATATCAGTATATCTAAGATATTATTTATTATATTATAAAATTTAATGAGATTTTAAGGATATGGAAGAAGAAATAAAACAAATATTCACATTTAAGAATTTTACCTCTTCTTCAGAGAGACTCTTTAGGTTTATACCTGAAACCTTATTAGGAGGTATTAATAATAAAACTAATACCTCTAGTATGTGGGTATTGAACTAATTAAGATACTTTGGTAGTTATTTTATTAAAAAATGGTTTTCTAAGTGTTACGTAGAGAGGGTAGGGGTTGGGCTTTTATAAGTGGGGGAGAGGACACATATGGAGTTTTCGAAAACATAAAGTGATACCCATATTTTTCTCATTCCACAAGCCTAAAATGGATTATTATCAAAACTTGGATGTTATAAGATCAAAATATTTCCATAAAATGTGGTTTTTATAAATTTTATGTCATTTTTAACCATTTTCTTCTTAGTATAACCCCCAGTAAACCCGTTTTTACCTTGACCATGGTAATTAATTTTTAATGATTTTACTTTTCATAAAGCTCAAAAATTAAGTTGAAATTATTAAATAATATAAATTATTATGATTCTAAATCTATAATAAATTTTTCCAAATTCTATTCACATAAATGGTAGAATTCAGTTTAAAATTAAACCCACAGACGCATCGAAAAACGGTTTTTCCAAAGAAAAACTTTCAAAAGTTTAAAAAGTTTTTATATAATAATTCAATATGAAATTAATTAAAATATACTAAATATTTTAAATATAAATATAATTGAACTAATTTTACTTTAAAACAAATTTCAAATATAATTTAACTTTTTAAATAATTTAAACTTAACGTAATTTTTCAAATAAAAATCAGTATTTTTCACTATTCATTGAGAAATTAATCTTTTCAGAAAATTATCAAAATATCACACAAAGATAATTTTGATACTATGATTTCAAAACTGAAGTTATTTTTTAAAAAATAAAATTTCTAAAAGAGGTAAAAATAAATAAATTTTAACATAAGTTCTCAAAATGCGACGAAACTGCTTTCTTTGGAAAATACAGTTTTTCATAAAACAATTACTTTTATTTTAAATTATTATTATTTTATTTCTAATCAATATATATCCATTGAATTTATTTATAAATTTTTAAATCGTATAATTTTTATAATTTAGTTATCCATATTCATACCTTTCAACTTATAAACTTGGTTATAATGGTCATGTTTAAATAATAATATTTTAAAAAAGTAATGCATTTTGTTTAAACTTAGTGTTTCATGCATCAAAAACTATTGTAGAGATTGAATTTATTTAAAAATAAATATATAATAAAGTCTCTAAATGTTATATTATCATCTAATCCCAGTTTTTTGTGTCATTTATGCTATCAAACTCATCTTTCTTCTTTTAAAATCTTAGGGTGTTACATCATTTTATGGATTAATGACATAAAATATCTTATTTTCATGAATCACTATGATAAATGGTTCCTCTTTGTAACTACATCTTTTCAAATCAATAATTTTAAATCCATAATCTTTATGTTTACACTACTTTTACTATCAACCCTATTACACTTTAATAATGGTACTTAAAATTTAGTATAATCAATTTCATATATATCCTAAAAAACTACTAAATATGATTATCTAAATCACCAAAAATGGATTCATATTTTCTTTATATGAGTTTTAAAATTTTATTTAGGAAAAAGTGTGTTCTTTTCATTTATAAATTATTTATTTCATATGATCAATGAATAATGTGAAAAAGGTAATCATTTTAAGGGTTTTCATGTTTTCCATAAGACTTTATTCTTTTTATAGACCTTACTGGGTTTTTTGGGTTAATTTCACATTTTAAAATGTTTTAATAGGGTTTAAGTAATGGTAATAACATATAACAACTAAATTGGAATGTCATGAATATTTCTCATTAATAGAAAATATATTTCTTTTTAAAGGTTTTATATTGTGTAAAAAATGGATATTGATCAGAAGTGTCCACTTTATAAGATATAGTTTTTCTATTTATAATTTATGACCTAATTCTCAAAAAATATCAACCATTAAGATCCTAAAATTTTTTAGATTGAATTCATGACTTATAATGAAATATTATGTAATGTTTAAGGTCAATTCCTTATAATTGGAATCAAAGGAAAGGTTTAGATAACTTTAGAGTTTAGGATAATGTTAATAGAATACCCTTGAAAGATTCTGCTTTATGGTTATGTTTAAATGATTAATCATTTGAAGATTTCACTACTAGAATCTTTACCTATACCCATGGTTATACCTCATAAAACAATGGGTATAGGCTATACCCATGGTTCTATGAATCGTGGGTTCCTAAGTTCTTGAGATAGACTTATACATACAGTTTGATAAAACCATGGGTATAGGCCACCTATACCCATGGTTCATAAACCTTTGGTGTATTAAATTTCAATGAAAATACTTATACCCTCAGTTTGGTCAAACTATGGGTATAGACCCATACCCACAGTTTGGTCAAACCATAGTATCGGTCATTTATTAAAAAAATCCTCCATTGGGATTTGATCCCAGCACCTTCTTCCTACACTCCAATGACTTTATCACTATCCTATAACACATTTTATATTCTTATATTAAAATATTTTTATTTATTTATATTAAATTATTTATTTTTATTTTTATTATTATGAAAAAATAATGGGTTAACCTATACCCACGGTTTGGTAAACCTATGGGTATAGGTCCATTAAAAAACATCCTCTGCTAGGAATTGATCCCATCACCTTCCTCCTATACTCTAATGACTTTACCACTATCCTATAACACATTTTGTGTTATTATATTTAAATATATATGTGTGTGTGTGTGTTCATGTGTGTGTGTATATATATTATTTATTATTATTATTATTATTATTATTATAGAAAAAATGGTCTAACCTATACCCATGGTTTGGTCAAACCAAAGGCATATGTAACCTATACCAACGGTTCACCCAAATCATTGGTATAGGTGCCTAGAAAAATTTCCTATACCAATAGTTTGTTCAAACTGTGGGTATAGGTTCGTCCTGATATTTTTTTTCTGCAAAACCTCTTTTCACAGTTTACAAAAACCATGGGTATAGGGTTGACCTACACCCACAGTTTTTTGAGAAGCATGGGTATAGGTCCTTCCTATAAAAAAAATCCCTTGAAAAACCTACACCTCAGGTTCTCCGAAAACCATGGGTATAGGGGTGACCTATACCCATAGTTTTTGTAGAACTATAGTTATAGGTCCTTCCCATGAAATGTTTTTCCCATAGTTATATGGGTGACCTATAGCCATGATTTTTTTAAAAATTGTGGGTATATCATTTTTTTCTAGTAGTTTTGTCATGTTTATTTTTCTAATATATGTCTATTTAGAATAGTTTTCCATAGATGAAATAGGAAAGATAAGGTAAGATAGTATTAAGAAGAAAATATCCTTCCAAATCAGCATCCTAGAATGGTTGGAATTGGAATTGATTAATTTTTTATAGTGATGGATTATTTGACACAAGATATAAATTTTGGTGGAATCCAAGTTAGATAGAAACCAAATTTACCATAGAAGAATATGTCGATGGTTGACCATTTCATGAAACAACACCCTCTAGATTTTGGTGGAACTTGAGATCCAGTGTTGTCCTAAGGATGGATTAATTCTCTAGAAAATATATTATAAGTCATGGGGTGTTCAAATTATCAAAAGTTAACCCTTTCCATTTATTATTTTGAAGGTTAATTTGATTGATGTTGGTCTTTGGTTAAGAATACTATAGAAAAATATGATCTTGATTCCATGGAATGGGACACATTTAAGAATATTTTCCTTGAGAAATATTTCCCTAAGGTTTTTTGACTCTGGATGGAGAAATAATTCTAGTAATTAAGGAAAAAGTATGAATATTATGTAGCCACATATGGAATAACTTTTACCAGGTTTTATAGGTGCATAACAAATTTTATTCAGGTACTTAATAGTAAAATTAATAGATTTTACTCAATATTGAAAACAAGTTTTGAAATATATTTGGTTTCACAAGAATTTAAAATTTCTAAGAAAGTTTATTATTATGTTTAGAAATTTGAGATAGATTTGACTGACACGTATGTTCCTCAAGATGAAAATAGTAATAAATGTTCAAGGTGGAAAGAAAAGGAGATGAAACCAGCTAAGAATTATTGAGTTAAGTCCCCAATATATTCTAAGTGAAGTAAAGTAAATTTCATGGAATGTTTTCCAGGATATGGAAAGTGTTACTGGTGTGGTAAGTTTTAACACAGGGTATGTGAATATAAATAAAAGGGTTTTGAACAATCCAATAATGGGGTAATAGATAACCATCCATTAGTGAGATGTTTTAATTATAATTAGTTGGAACATTATATTAATTTGTATTTAAAATTAGTTACTCAAGGTGAAAATTTATGGTACTGGGGCATACAGAAGAAGCCATTGGGTCTGGGATTTAAAAACTTTTATCACTGAAGTGATGTAACTACATTGTATTTAGTGATCTGAGCCTCAGTAGAGGTATGATGATATCATGTGAATTTAATAAGCACAAAATAAATAAATGAGTACCTTGTTCGATTCGGTGGCACATTTGACTACATCTAGTCTATGGTGGTCATTGATCAAATTATTTGAAGCTGAAACCCTCTAGATAATCAACACATTATTCAAGAATATATTTACTCACCATTCATTGAATTATGGGTGCTAGCGTGGAGCTCTGACGAATCTGTCATCATCACAACGATCACCTTGATCTCATCCCTTCGATCAATCAAAGGCATTCATGGATCGATATCTTGGAGAGATGATTTATCTCTCTAGGAAGAAGGATGATATAGAGGCTCTCATTCTATTGGAATAAACAGTATTATCAATTGATTCTCTCTCCTACTTATATAGTGGTTCAATAAAATACCCATATATGGTTCCCTGGCCCTTGTATATTTAACGTCCACTAAATAAGAAATAAATAAATATTTATTATGAACTAACTATGACATAAATATTATTATATTTTATCACTTACTTAGAATATATAATAAATATATTACAAGATAAACTTGATTCATTAACTCGACTCGTTATTCCCACTAATATTAAACGAACCTTTAATATTGATATAATATTCAATTGTATAATATTATTCCATGTGTCTACTTCAACACTTATAAATAATTTTAATCAATAAATTCAACTTAATTATTCTATACGTGAATAATAATGAATTTATTTATTTATAGGTGATCATTAAAACTTGGACAACTCTTAGACCCTGTGGTGGGGCCCACCAGTCCTATATACCTATTCATCAAAATATGGCATATTCATGAATATGCTATTGTGTGTGATCCTCTAGGAACTTATCTCTACAGTAGTGAATATCATTCATAGAATAAGATCAGGGTCTAAAAACCCATCATGACACCTAAAGTGATAAGGAATAGTCATAGCAATGACAACCATCCTATAAAAACACATTGTGTAATATAATCTCTTTGTCTCATGATATCTCTTAAAGAAGGATGCACACATGTGTCATAATACATTATTTATTTATTATTTTTTGATCTAATAAGAAGGAATTACCTCCAACTACCTTTGTCCAAGGATTTATGAAGGTAATACCATCCCATTCAATTAGGCCTGAGATACCACTTCCTCAACTCATAAGAGAAAATATTTATTTTGACCATTCAACCAATGTCATACCACCAACGATGCACCCAAAACAATCTATCTCACCATGAATTAAATGTCATAGTTTTTTACTTACATCAAAGTACATGATTAAATTGTATACATTGATAATGATCTCAAGTAAAAATACTAATATACATATCTATAGATAGAAACAACCAATGACACCTAAAACTTGTGGTGTTATTATTGGAGGGTCTGTCCTCATGATCTCACCTACTAGAGATCACCATGTGCGAACTTCATGAGAAGAAGTCCCAATGCTTATGAGGCCTCAATACCTGATAGTTATAAATCTACTGTGTCCAATCAATATGATGTATCTAGATCATAAAACATATGTTTAAGATTAATTTCATATTATCTTGAGGTTCTCATTATAACCTAGGAACTATTATAACCTTTGGACATGACAAATAATCTATGTACATTACCATTTAAATAGTGTATATAGAAATATCTACACTATAATAGTAAGTTCACATCATTCATAACTCACTGTAAATGTGGTATGATAATAAAAAATTATTATTCAAGTTGGGACTAAGGAACCCACTATTATAACACTCCCAATTTCACTAGAGACAACTTTCTAACTATCCCTATTATCTCTCACGTGATAATATCATGTTCCTGCTAATTTATAACCTTAGTCATGGGCCTAATACATTTCCAATGTATGGATATTATACTATTTGTGACTTTTCCTCCTTGAGTAAAACTTCACAAGAGATTATATCCCTATGTATATCCATTTTTTACACTTTATAAACTTTACATCTTGGATAGTAATATTAATAGAATTATCATAATGATAAAACTTTACATAAAAGGTGATTAGTCACTGAAAGTGGCTAATATTAATTTTCAATATCTTTATATTCATTGTTCCAAAGTCCATAAACATTGTTTTTAGTGCATTACATAAATAGAACTTCATTTCTCATCTTAAATGCAATTCATGTTTAAAATGCAAATTTGGGCCCAATAATTCATTTGTTTGTGGACAACATTATATTCATTTTATGAATTTTAAATTTTGGGATATTATTTATCACTTTGTTTGGAACATTTTATCTTTTAGGTCTGATGGATGAATCCCAAAGGAAGATGGAGAATTTTGCTCCTGAAGGAAGAAACTTGCTGGAAAAAGGATAATGGGCCTAAGGACCATCAAACAAATGTGGGGCCCATAAACCAAGCCCAATGAAGCTAAAATTTATACAGTAGAAAGATAAAAATATGAGGATCATTTTATTCAACTTTGGATGGAGCTAATTCTGATGTTTTCATGATGATAAAGGGATCTGAAGTTGAGATTTAAATGGTGGACCCGACATTAATGCACAGAAATCCGTCCCACCATTTCGACCATAACTTCCAAACTGCTGAGCCAAATTTTCTTAAATTTTGAGAGATTATATAAGACACATGGACGAAGATATGTTCTATTTATGACCCCTTCTTATTCGGCCGTATGAAGTGTCAAACGCATGCGTCAAAACGGAGGATGAATCTGGATGGTTTTGTGGTCAACTTTGCAACGTTAATTTTCTTTTGATTCTTCACCCTCCTTTTGACTCTCTTAATTGTTGGGGGGTGAATTTATTGTTGGGGGTGGACATAATGCTCCTAATATGCCTATATAAGGAGCTATTGGTGAAGGGAATAGGGGTGGATATTTTTCATATCATCTTTTGTTGCTTATTTCATTGTAAGGTTATGCTTCCAAATTTCCTTTGTAATTTTTCCATTTCCATGTAAGTTTCTTTTTTTTTGTATCTTTATGTTCTTAATAAACTTCATTAACTTCTATATTTTCCATTTCTTTTATTAAAACTTTATTATCACAAATCACAGTGATATCTCTGTGTTGTTGTGAATTAGTTCACACATAGGTGTGAATTTCATTCACACACACGGAGGAGTGCTCGTTATTTCCGCGGTTTTAATTTCTACAATCCAATTCTTGTTAGCCATATTCCGCCCACCATTGAGAGTATACCATAAATGGAGGGATAAACCCTAAATGGGATGATCTTAGGAGGATGAAAAGGCTGGATTGAATGTTATTTTATGAACGAATTTTTGTTAATTAGATAATTAATTTAAGACATCCATTCTTCAATTATTTATACTATTCATCTTTACTATGTTTGAGCAAACTAAATTCAATTACTAAATGACCATATACCTCGGAGAGATAATGAATTTGGTTCTCTAAGTGTATACGGGATTAGTAATTGTGTTTAGTAAGCACCAAACCAGAAAATGATGAATGTAATGTTATTTTTGAAGAATGGATTCATCAAAAATTAATAAAACCAAAATTGTCTAATGAAGTAAAATTCATTCAATCCACCCCGAGCATAATCCTAAGATCAACCCATTTCCATTTAATTGAATTCACTTAGGTTTATTAGTGTTCTTTAAAAACCATCCAAAATCAAACCCAAAGTCGGCTACTTCATAGCCCATCCTTCACACAATCATAGCGTCTCAAGGTTACTTCTTCGATCCCTGTGGATTCGACCCCTATATGTACTACATCGATCGCTTTTACCAGTAGAGTAAATTTGGGTGAAACAAAATTTTGGCGCCATTTCCGGGGACCAAAGTAAGTTTTCTTAGACACCCACCTTCTATTCTCACCTAACTTCTCTTTTCTCACCTATATTTCTCTTTTCTTTTCCCCTTTTTGTTTTCGTGTGTCCAAAAAAATCCAAATCCAAATTTCATTCAACTCCAATGGAGTATCACCAACAATTTCCTTTCATAAAATCAGGTTGGAATCAAATAGAAAATCAACAATTTAAATCTCCTCATATAGAAAATTACTTTGATCAACACTTGAATGATTACCCCACACCCGATAACATGAACAATCAATGGGATGCTGAATGTTTAAAAGATCAATTTCCATACCTATCAAGAATGATTTAAAAGATAAATAATGAGGAAGTCCATGATGTAAAAACATATATCAAACCTAATCCTGAAAAAATTCTTGAACAATTGTGTGAACAAATGGATAAAATTAATTCATAAGTTTCATCTTTCATATTAGAATTACAAAGCCTTAAGACTTTTGAGGAACCCGTTCCCACTCAAGATGTTCTATACTCATCATTGATAGATGAATCTTTTATCCCAAAAACATCCCATGGATTAAAAAAAGAACTAACCTTTGGATATGGGATAACTGAACAAGATCAAGGAAATATTGATGGGTGACTAAATCAAAAGGAAACTGATTTTTTATATTCACAAGAGGGAAACTTGACATTGTGGATGGAGAGTCCTGAATATTTCTCCATTGATGATTTTTCAAAAACACAAATCACTGAAAAATTGGGAGAAATACCAAACATTGAGCCCATTCCCACACCTCAAATTCAACTAGACACTTTTGGGAATGAAACATATTTTAAAACAGAACCAATTCTTTCTAAATTTTTTGGAGAAGAAACTGACTTTCATTCAAATTTCCAATATTTATTAGGAAATTGCAATCAACCAGAACTCAAAATCATTATCCTTCCTTCCCCAGACAAGAATTCCACCATAGGTGATAAAAAAGACCTTGCAGTTTTAGTTCATTCATCTAATGAAGCCAATAATTTTGGAATGGTCATTGATGTCTTAGGAAAGAATATAAGTTCAAATCGATCAACCATTTCAGATATTCCTTGGATTTTACCAATCATTGTGGAAAATAGGATTTTACATGAAACAAATATCAAAAAAATAATCAATCTCAATCTTATTGAAGTGGAAAAAGATGGGTTAATTAAAATGCTGAAAGTTGGAATTGGATAAGTTGGGGGGTAAAAGTCGAGCCAACGACGTTAAACAAAAGCGTTGCATGGGAGGCAACCCATGGTTTTCATGTTTTATAATAATTTTGAATCATTTTCTTTTTCATATAATAAATTACCATAGACTGTTGACCTGTTCTTCTTTTATGAGTAAAGATGGGTATGAAAGGGGAGCGCCATATTCATCCGTGTCACGTGGCGTGATCTCTGAGTAATACCTTACCTAGAAATCTAAAAAGAAGACAATGTATCATCAGTTTATTTTGTTTTGTTTATTATTATGTTTTTATAGGTTAAAAAAATAAAAGGACATGTTATAAGTCATATGGAGAATCCATTCACTACCATCCAAGCCGATAAGACTCAAATCCAGGATTGAAGGGAGACTATGGCATGCGCTATCATCATCAAACATCAGGTGACTTAATTCCATGATTATCATTTTAAATTTCTTCTTTGAACTCCTCTCCTACCCCCTTCTAACTTTTCTTTTCTTTAAACACTGGGGACAGTGTTATTCTAAGTTGGGGGTGATAAAAAATGATTTTTTTTCAATAAAAACATGCATGAAAAGAAAATTTTCATTAACCTTGAACATGATAACACACATTTCAAACTATAAAATTGGATATCAAATAAATTTTGCATGCCTTGATTCTGATTTTAATGCAAGTTTAAGTTCATGAGCATAGTTTTTGGAAAGTGCGGTTGTTCGATGTGATTTTTCAATGTTTACATTTTCATCCTCTTAATAAAAATGCCACAATGCACGTCTACTGGATTGTGGGTGTAAATTTGAGTTCTTGGGTCCCTTTCATTATAGCATAGGGTTCTGGGGTCACTTTTAGTTTAATTTGAGTATCCAAAAAACAAAAAAAACAAAAAAAAACAAAAAAAAATGACCACATAGAGCAATGTTTTGTCCAAATGCGTGGCATCCGGCACTTGGGGATCGTGACTCCATAGTTGTCTTGCCCAGAGTTAGGCTTTATATCTCTATTTTAGAGCATGAAATTGACAATATGTGTGGTGTCCGACACTTGGGGATCGTGACTCTATAGTTGTCTTGCCCAGAGTTAGTCTTTTCATATCTATTGTGGATAAAAAAAATCATCAAAAAAAATCAAAAAAAATGGATACTCATCTTAAGGTTTAATGTGATTCCCACCTAGCACTTCCATTTTTTCCCCTTGAACAATAAAATGGGCCCCATGTCATTTATGATGCACAACACTTTATCATGCTTAATTGGAATTGGATGAAATGTGGCGATGAATTTGAACAAAGGAATGGGCTTGGGCTTGGGATATTCTTATGGACCTAGCTTGTTTTTAATGATTTTGATGGGTTTTCATAATTTTTTTTTGATATTAGATATTTGGGTGAGCAATGTGTATTAAAATATTTTTGGAAAAGGGGATTTGAATTTCATATTTGTAATTTATTTTTCTCGGGACTAGCAAAACTCAAGTTGGGGGGTGTGATTAGTCACTGAAAGTGGCTAATATTAATTGTTAATATCTTTATATTCATTGTTCCAAAGTCCATAAACATTGTTTTTAGTGCATTACATAAATATAACTTCATTTCTCATCTTAAATGCAATTCATGTTTAAAATGCAAATTTGTTCCCAATCATTCATTTGTTTGTGTACAACATTATATTCGTTTTATGAATTTGAAATTTTGGGATATTATTTATCACTTTGTTTGGAACATTTTATCTTTGAGGTCCGATGGATGAATCCCAAAGGAAGATGGAGAATTTTGCGCCTGAAGGCAGAAACTTGCTGGAAAAAGCATAATGGGCCTAAGGCCCATCAAACAAATGTGGGGCACATAAAACAACCCCAATGAAGCTAAAATTTATACAGTAGAAAGATAAAAATATGAGTATCATTTTATTCAACTGTGGCTGGAGCTAATTCTGATGTTTTCATGATGATAAAGGGATCTGAAGTTGAGATTTAAATGGTGGACCCGACATTAATGAACAGAAATCCGTCCCACCATTTTGACCATAACTTACAAACGGCTGAGAAAAATTTTCTGAAATTTTGATAGATTCTATAAGACACATGTAAGAAGATATTTTATATTTATTAACCCTACGTATTCGGCCGTATGAAGTGTCAAACGCACATGTCAAAATGGAGGATGAATCTGGCTGGTTTTGTGGTCAACTTTGTAACGTTAATTTTCTTTTGATTCTTCACCCTCATTTTGACTCTCTTAATTGTTGGGGGGTGAATTTATTGTTGGGGGTGGATATAATGCTCCTAATATGACTATATAAGGAGCTATTGGTGAAGGGAATAGGGGTGGATATTTTTCATATCATCTTTTGTTGCTTATTTCATTGTAAGGTTATGCTTCCAAATTTCCTTTGTAATGTTTTTCATTTCCATGTAAGTTTCTTTTTTTTTGTATCTTTATGTTCTTAATAAACTTCATTCACTTATATATTTTCCATTTCTTTTATTAAAACTTTATTATCACAAAGAACAGTGATATCTCTGTGTTGTTGTGAATTAGTTCACACATAGGTGTGAATTTCATTCACACACACGGAGGAGTGCTCGTTATTTCCGCGGTTTTAATTTCTTCAATCCAATTCTTGTTAGCCATCTTCCGCCCACCATTGAGAGTATACCATCAATGGAGGCCTAAACCCTAAATGGGATGATCTTATGAGGATGAAAAGGTTGAATTGAATGTTATTTTATGAACGAATTGTTGTTAATTGGATAATTAATTTAAGACATCCATTCTTCAATTATTTCTACTCTTCATCTTTACTGTGTTTGAGAAAACTAAATTCAATTACTAAATGACCATATACCTCGTAGAGATCATGAATTTGGTTCTCTCAGTGTATAAGGGATTAGTAATTGTGTTTAGTAAGCACCAAACCAGAAAATGATGAATGTAATGTTATTTTTGAAGAATGGATTCATCAAAAAATTAATAAAGCCAAAATTGTCTAATGAAGTAAAATTCATTCAATCCACCCCGAGCATAATACTAAGATCAAACAATTTCCATTTAATTGAATTCACTTAGTTTTATTAGTGTTCTTTAAAAACCATCCAAAATCAAACCCAAAGTCGGCTACTTCATAGCTCATCCTTCACACAATCATAGTGTCTCAAGGTTACTTCTTCGGTCCCTGTGGATTCGACCCCTACATGTACTACATCGATCGCTTTTACCAGTAGGGTAAATTTGGGTGAAACCAAATTTTGGCACCGTTTCTGGGGACCAAATTAAGTTTTCTTAGACACCCACCTTCTATTCTCACCTAACTTCTCTTTTCTCACCTATATTTCTCTTTTATTTTCCCCTTTCTATTTTCGTGTCCAAAAAAAATCCAAATCCAAATTTCATTCAACTCCAATGGAGTATCACCAACAATTTCCTTTCATAAACTTAGGTTGGAATCAAATAGAAAATCAACAATGGGAATCCCCTCAGATAGAAAATTAATTTGATCAACACTTGAATGATTACCCCACACCCGATAACATGAACAATCAATGGGATGCTGAATGTTTACAAGATCAATTTCCATACCTATCAAGAATGATTGAAAAGATAAATAATGAGGAAGTCCATGATGTAAAAACATATATCAAACCTAATCCTGAAAAAATTCTTGAACAATTGTGTGAACAAATGGATAAAATGAATTCAGAAGTTTCATCTTTTATATTAGAATTACAAAGCTTTAAGACTTTTGAGGAACCCGTTCCCACTCAAGATGTTCTATACTCATCATTTATAGATGAATATTTTATCCCAAAAACATCCCATGGATTAAAAAAAGATCTAACCTTTGGATATGGGATAACTGAACAAGATCAAGGAAATATTGATGGGTTCTTAAATCAAGAGGAAACTGATTTTTTGTATTCACAAGAGGGAAACTTGACATTGTGGATGGAGAGTCCTGAATATTTCTCCATTGATGATTTTTCAAAAACACAAATCACTGAACAATTGGGGGAAATACCAAACATTGAGCCCATTCCCACACCTCAAATTCAACTAGACACTTTTGGGAATGAAACATATTTTAAAAGAGAACCAATTCTTTCTAAATTTTTTGGAGAAGAAACTGACTTTCATTCAAATTTCCAATATTTATTAGGAAATTGCAATCGACCAGAACTCAAAATCATTATCCTTCCTTCCCCAGACAATAATTCTATCATAGGTGATAAAAAATACCTTGCAGTTTTAGTTCATTCATCTAATGAAGCCAATAATTTTGGAATGGTCATTGATGTCTTAGGAAAGAATATAAGTTCAAATCGATCAACCATTTTAGATATTCCTTGGATTTTACCAATCATTGTGGAAAATAGGATTTTACATGAAACAAATTTCAAAAAAATAATCAATCTCAATCTTATTGAAGTTGAAAAAGATGGGTTAATTAAAATGCTGAAAGTTGGAATTGGATAAGTTGGGGGGTAAAAGTCGAGCCAACGATGTTAAACAAAAGCGCTACATGGGAGGCAACCCATGGTTTTCATGTTTTCTAATCATTTTGAATCATTTTCTTTTTCATATAATAAATTACCATAGACTGTTGACATGTTCTTCTTTTATGAGTAAGGATGGGTATGAAAGGGGAGCGCCATATTCATCCGTGTCACGTGGCATGATCTCTGAGTAATACCTTACCCAGAATTCTAAAAAGAAGACAATGTATCATCAGTTTATTTTGTTTTGTTTATTATTATGTTTTTATAGGTTAAAAAAAATAAAAGGACTTGTCGTAAGTCATATGGAGAATCCATTCACCACCATCCAAGCCGCTAAGACTCAAATCCAAGATTTAAGGGAGACTATGGAATTCGCTATCATCATCAACCACCAGGTGACTTAATTCCATGATTATCATTTTAAATTTCTTCTTTTAACTTCTCTCCTACCCCCTTCTAACTTTTCTTTTCTTTAAACACTAGGGACAGTGTTATTCTAAGTTGGGGGGTGATAAAAATGATTTTTTTTTTCAATAAAAACATGCATGAAAAGAAAAATTTCATTAACCTTGAACATGATAACACACATTTCAAACTATAAAATTGGATATCAAATAAATTTTGCATGCCTTGATTCTGATTTTAATGCAAGTTTAAGTTCATGAGCATAGTTTTTGGAAAGTGCGGTTGTTCGATGTGATTTTTCAATGTTTACATTTTCATTCTCTTAATAAAAATGACACAATGCACGTCTACTAGATCGTGGGTGTAAATTTGAGTTATTGGGTCCCTTTCATTATAGCATAGGGTTCTGGGGTAACTTTTAGTTTAATTTGAGTATCCAAAAAAAACAAAAAAAAACAAAAAAAAATGACCACATAGAGCAATGTTTTGTCCAAATGTGTGGCGTCCGGCACTTGGGGATCGTGAATACATAGTTGTCTTGCCCAGAGTTAGGATTTATATCTCTATTGTAGAGCATGAAATTGAAAATATGTGTGGCGTCCGGCACTTAGGGATCGTGACTCCATAGTTGTCTTGCCCAGAGTTAGTCTTTTCATATCTATTGTGGATAAAAAAAATCATCAAAAAAAATCAAAAAAAAATGGATACTCATCTTAAGGTTTAATGTGATTCCCACCTAGCGCTTCCATTTTTTCCCCTTGAACAATAAAATGGGCCTCATGTCTTTTATGATGCACAACACTTTATCATGCTTAATTGGAATTGGATGAAATGTGACGATGAATTTGAACAAAGGAATGGGCTTGGGCTTGGGATATGCTTATGGACCTAGATTGTTTTTAATGATTTTGATGGGTTTTCATAATTTTTTTTTGATATTAGATATTTGGGTGAGCAATGTGTATTAAAATGTTTTTGGAAAAGGGGATTTGAATTTCATATTTGTAATTTATTTTGCTCGGGACTAGAAAAACTCAAGTTGGGGGTGTGATTAGTCACTAAAAGTGGATAATATTAACTGTTAATATCTTTATATTCATTGTTCCAAAGTCCATAAACATTGTTTTTAGTGCATTACATAAATAGAACTTCATTTCTCATCTTAAATGCAATTCATGTTTAAAATGCAAATTTGGGCCCAATCATTAATTTGTTTTTGGAAAACATTATATTCATTTTTTGAATTTTAAATTTAGGGATATTATTTATCACTTTTTTTGGAACATTTTATCTTTTAGGTCCGATTGATGAATCCCAAAGGAAGATGGATAATTTTGCGCCTGAATGCAGAAACTTGCAGGAAAAAGCATAATGGGCCTAAGGCCCATCAAACAAATGTGGGGCCCAGAAAAAAATCCCAATGAAGCTAAAATTTATAAAGTAGAAAGATAAAAATATGAGGATCATTTTATTCAACTGTGTCTGGAGCTAATTCTGACGTTTTCATGATGATAAAGGGATCTTAAGTTGAGATTTAAATGGTGGACCCGACATTAATGCACAGAAATATTTCCCACCATTTCGACCATAACATCCAAACGGCTAAGCCAAATTTTCTGATATTTTTATAGACTCTAGAAGACACATGGAAGAAGATATGTTCTATTTATTACCCCTTCGGATTCAGCCGTATGAAGTGTCAAACGCACGCGTCAATATGGAGGATGAATCTGACTGGTTTTGTAGTCAACTTTGTAACGTTAATTTTCTTTTGATTCTTCACCCTCCTTTTTACTCTTTTAATTGTTGGGGGGTGAATTTATTGTTGTGGGTGGAAATAAGGCTCCTAATATGACTATATAAGGAGCTATTGGTGAAGGGAATAGGAGTGGATATTTTTCATATCATCTTTTGTTGCTTATTTCATTGTAAGGTTATGCTTCCAAATTTCCTTTGTAATGTTTTCCATTTCCATGTAAGTTTCTTTTTTTTGTATCTTTATGTTCTTAATCAACTTCATTCACTTCTATATTTTCCATTTCTTTTATTAAAACTTTATTATCACAAAGCACAGTGATATATCTGTGTTTTTGTGAATTAGTTCACACATAGGTGTGAATTTCATTCACACACACGGAGGAGTGCTCGTTATTTCCGCGGTTTTAATTTCTTCAATCCAATTCTTCTTAGCCATCTTCCGCCCACCATTGAGAGTATACCATAAATGGAGGGATAAACCCTAAATGGGATGATCTTAGGAGGATGAAAAGGCTGGATTGAATGTTATTTTATGAATGAATTGTTGTTAATTGGATAATTAATTTAAGACATCCATTCTTCAATTATTTCTACTCTTCATCTTTGCTGTGTTTGAGCAAACTAAATTCAATTACCAAATGACCATATACCTCAGAGAGATCATGAATTTGGTTCTCTAAGTGTATACAAGATTAGTAATTGTGTTTAGTAAGCACCAAACCAGAAAATGATGAATGTAATGTTATTTTTGAAGAATGGATTCATCAAAAATTAATAAAACCAAAATTGTCTAATGAAGTAAAATTCATTCAATCCACCCCGAGCATAATCCTAAGATCAACCCATTTCCATTTAATTGAATTCACTTAGGTTTATTATTGTTCTTTAAAAACCATCCAAAATCAAACCCAAAGTGGGCTACTTCATAGCTCATCCTTCACACAATCATAGCGTCTCAAGGTTACTTCTTCGGTCCCTGTGGATTCGACCCCTACATGTACTACATCGATCGCTTCTACCAGTAGGGTAAATTTGGGTGAAACCAAATTTTGGCGTCGTTGCCAAGGACCAAAGTAAGTTTTCTTAGACACTCACCTTGTATTCTCACCTAACTTCTCTTTTCTCACCTATATTTCTCTTTTCTTTTCCCCTTTCTGTTTTCGTGTGTCCAAAAAAAATCCAAATCCAAATTTCATTCAACTCCAATGGAGTATCACCAACAATTTCCTTTCATAAAATCAGGCTGGAATCAAATAGAAAATCAACAATGGGAATCCCCTCAAATAGAAAATTACTTTGATCAACACTTGAATGATTACCCCACACCCGATAACATGAACAATCAATGGAATGCTGAATGTTTAAAAGATCAATTTTCATACCTATAAAGAATGATTGAAAAGAAAAATAATGAGGAAGTCCATGACGTAAAAACATATATCAAACCTAATCCTGAAAAAATTCTTGAACAATTGTGTGAACAAATGGATAAAATGAATTCAGAAGTTTCATCTTTCAAATTAGAATTACAAAGCTTTAAGACTTTTGAGGAACTCGTTCCCACTCAAGATGTTCTATACTCATCATTGATAGATGAATATTTTATCCCAAAAACATCCCATGGATTAAAAAAAGAACTAACCTTTGGATATGGGATAACTGAATAAGATCAAGTAAATATTGATGGGTGCTTAAATCAAGAGGAAACTGATTTTTTGTATTCATAAGAGGGAAACTTGACATTGTGGATGGAGAGTCCTGAATATTTCTCCATTGATGATTTTTCAAAAACACAAGTCACTGAAAAATTGGGAGAAATACCAAACATTAAGCCCATTCCCACACCTCAAATTCAACTAGACACTTTTGGGAATGAAACATATTTTAAAACAGAACCAATTCTTTCTAAATTTTTTGGAGAAGAAACTGACTTTCATTTAAATTTCCAATATTTATTAGGAAATTGCAATCGACCAGAACACAAAATCATTATCCTTCCTTCCCCAGACAATAATTCCATCATAGGTGATAAAAAAGACCTTGCAGTTTTAGTTCATTCATCTAATGAAGCCAATAATTTTCGAATGGTCATTGATGTCTTAGGAAAGAATATAAGTTCAAATCGATCAACCATTTCAGATATTCCTTGGATTTTACCAATCATTGTGGAAAATAGGATTTTACATGAAACAAATCTCAAAAAAATAATCAATCTCAATCTTATTGAAGTGGAAAAAGATGGGTTAATTAAAATGATGAAAGTTGTAATTGGATAAGTTGGGGGGTAAAAGTCGAGCCAACGACGTTAAACAAAAGCGCTGCATGGGAGGCAACCCATGGTTTTCATGTTTTCTAATCATTTTGAATCATTTTATTTTTCATATAATAAATTACCATAGACTGTTGATGTGTTCTTCTTTTATGAGTAAGGATGGGTATGAAATGGGAGCGCCATATTCATCCGTGTCACGTGGCGTGATCTCTGAGTAATACCTTACCCAGAAATCTAAAAAGAAGACAATGTATCATCAGTTTATTTTATTTTGTTTATTATTATGTTTTTATAGGTTAAAAAAATAAAATGACATGTCATAAGTCATATGGAGAATCCATTCACCACCATGCAAGTCACTAAGACTCAAATCCAGGATTGAAGGGAGACTATGTCATGCGCTATCATCATCAACCACCAGGTGACTTAATTCCTTGATTATCATTTTAAATTTCTTCTTTGAACTCCTCTCCTACCCCCTTCTAACTTTTCTTTTCTTTAAACACTGGGGACAGTGTTATTCTAAGTTGGGGGGTGATAAAAAATGATTTTTTTTTCAATAAAAACATGCATGAAAAGAAAAATTTCATTAACCTTGAACATGATAACACACATTTAAAACTATAAAATTGGATATCAAATAAATTTTGCATGCCTTTATTCTGGTTTTAATGCAATTTTAAGTTCATGAGCATAGTTTTTGGAAAGTGCGGTTGTTCGATGTGACTTTTCAGTGTTTACATTTTGATCCTCTTAATAAAAATTCCACAATGCACGTCTACTGGATCGTGGGTGTAAATTTGAGTTCTTGGGTCCCTTTCATTATAGCACAGGGTTCTGGGGTCACTTTTAGTTTAATTTGAGTATCCAAAAAAAACAAAAAAAAACAAAAAAAATGACCACATAGAGCAATGTTTTGTCTAAATGCATGGAGTCCGGCACTTGGGGATCGTGACTCTATAGTTGTCTTGCCCAGAGTTAGGATTTATATCTCTATTGTAGAGCATGAAATTGATAATATGTGTGGCGTCCGGCACTTGGGGACCGTGACTCCATAGTTGTCTTTCCCAGAGTTAGTCTTTTCATATCTATTGTGGATAAAAAAAATCATCAAAAAAATCAAAAAAAAATGGATACTCATCTTAAGGGTTAATGTGACTCCCACCTAGCGCTTCCATTTTTTCCCCTTGAACAATAAAATGGGCCCCATGTCTTTTATGATGCACAACACTTTATCATGCTTAATTGGAATTGGATGAAATGTGGCGATGAATTTGAACAAAGGAATGGGCTTGGGCTTGGGATATGCTTATGGACCTATCTTTTTTTTAATGATTTTGATGGGTTTTCATAATTTTTTTTTGATATTAGATATTTTGGTGAGCAATGTGTATTAAAATGTTTTTGGAAAAGGGGATTTGAATTTCATATTTGTAATTTATTTTTCTCGGGACTAGAAAAACTCAGGTTGGGGGGTGTGATTAGTCACTGAAAGTGGCTAATATTAATTGTTAATATCTTTATATTCATTGTTCCAAAGTCCATAAACATTGTTTTTAGTTTATTACATAAATAGAACTTCATTTCTCATCTTAGATGCAATTCATGTTTAAAATGCAAATTTGGGCCCAATCATTCATTTATTTGTGGACAACATTATATTCATTTTATGAATTTGAAATTTTGGGATATTATTTGTCACGTTTTTTGGAACATTTTATCTTTTAGGTCCGATGGATGAATCCCAAAGGAAGATGGAGAATTTTGCGCCTGAAGGCAGAAACTTTCTGGAAAAACCATAATGGGCCTAAGGCCCATCAAACAAATGTGGGGCCCAAAAACCAAGCCCAATGAAACTAAAATTTATACAGTAGAAAGATAAAAATATGAGGATCATTTTATTCAACTGTGGCTGGAGCTAATTCTGATGTTTTTATGATGATAAAGGAATCTGAAGTTGAGATTTAAATGGTGGACCGAACATTAATGCACAGAAATCTGTCCCACCATTTCGATCATACCTTCCAAACGGATAAGTCAAATTTTCTGAAATTTTGAGAGATTCTATAATACACATGGAAGAATATATGTTCTATGTATGACCCCTTCGGATTCGGCTTTATGTAGTGTCAAACGCACGCGTCAAAATGGAGGATGAATCTGGCTGGTTTTGTGGTCAACTTTGTAACGTTAATTTTCTTTTGATTCTTCACCCTCCTTTTGAATCTCTTAATTGTTGGGGGGGTGAATTTATTGTTGGGGGTGGACATAAGGCTCCTAATATGAATATATAAGGATCTATTGGTGAAGGGAATAGGGGTGGATATTTTTCATATCATCTTTTGTTGCTTATTTCATTGTAAGTTTATGCTTCCAAATTTCCTTTGTAATGTTTTCCATTTCCATGTAAGTTTCTTTTTTTTGTATTTTTATGTTCTTAATCAACTTCATTCCCTTATATATTTTCCATTTCTTTTATTAAAACTTTATTATCACAAAGAAAAATTATATCTCTGTGTTGTTGTGAATTAGTTCACACATAGGTGTGAATTTCATTCACACACACGGAGGAGTGCTCGTTATTTCCGCGGTTTTAATTTCTTCAATCCAATTCTTGTTAGCCATATTCCACCCACCATTGAGAGTATACCATCAATGGATGGCTAAACCCTAAATGGGATTATCTTAGGAGGATTCAAAGGCTAGATTGAATGTTATTTTATGAACAAATTGTTGTTAATTGGATAATTAATTTAAGACATCCATTCTTCAATTATTTCTACTCTTCATCTTTACTGTGTTTTAGCAAACTAAATTCAATTACTAAATGACCATATACCTCGGAGAGATCATGAATTTGGTTCTCTAAGTGTATACGGGATTAGTAATTGTGTTTAGTAAGCACCAAACTAGAAAATGATGAATGTAATGTTATTTTTGAAGAATGGATTCATCAAAAATTAATAAAACCAAAATTGTCTAATGAAGTAAAATTCATTCAATCCACCCTGAGCATAATCCTAAGATCAACCCATTTCAATTTAATTGAATTCACTTAGGTTTATTAGTGTTCTTTAAAAACCATCCAAAATCAAACCCAAAGTCAGCTACTTCATAGCCCATCCTTCACACAATCATAGCGTCTCAAGGTTACTTCTTCGGTCCCTGTGGATTCGACCCCTACATGTACTACATCGATTGCTTTTACCAGTATGGTAAATTTGGGTGAAACCAAATTTTGGCGCCATTGTCGGGGACCAAAGTAAGTTTTCTTAGACACTCACCTTCTATTCTCACCTAACTTCTCTTTTCTCACCTATATTTCTCTTTTCTTTTCCCCTTTCTGTTTTCATGTGTCCAAAAAAATCCAAATCCAAATCTCATTCAACTCCAATGGAGTATCACCAATAATTTCCTTTCATAAACTCAGGCTAGAATCAAATAGAAAATCAACAATGGTAATCCCCTCAGATAGAAAATTACTTTGATCAACACTTGAATGATTACCACACACCCGATAACATGAACAATCAATGGGATGCTGAATGTTTAAAAGATCAATTTCCATACCTATCAAGAATGATTGAAAAGAAAAATAATGAGGAATTCCATGATGTAAAAACATATATCAAACCTAATCCTGAAAAAATTCTTGAACAATTGTGTGAACAAATTGATAAAATGAATTTAGAAGTTTCATCTTTCAGATTAGAATTACAAAGCTTTAAGACTTTTGAGGAACCCGTTCCCACTCAAGATGTTCTATACTCATCATTGATAGATGAATCTTTTATCCCAAAAACATCCCATGGATTAAAAAAAGAACTAACCTTTGGATATGGGATAACTGAACAAGATCAAGTAAATATTGATGGGTGCTTAAATCAAGAGGAAACTGGTTTTTTGTATTCACAAGAGGGAAACTTGACATTGTGGATGGAGAGTCCTGAATATTTCCCCATTGATGATTTTTCAAAAACACAAGTCACTGAACAATTGGGAGAAATACCAAACATTGAGCCCATTCCCACACCTCAAATTCAACTAGACACTTTTGGGAATGAAACATATTTTAAAACAGAACCAATTCTTTCTAAATTTTTTGGAGAAGAAACTGAATTTCATTCAATTTTCCAATATTTATTAGGAAATTGCAATCGACCAGAACTCAAAATCATTATCCTTCCTTCCCCAGACAAGAATTCCATCATAGGTGATAAAAAAGACCTTGCAGTTTTAGTTCATTCATCTAATGAAGCCAATAATTTTGGAATGGTCATTGATGTCTTAGGAAAGAATATAAGTTCAAATCGATCAACCATTTTAGATATTCCTTGGATTTTACCAATCATTGTGGAAAATAGGATTTTACATGAAACAAATTTCAAAAAAATAATCAATCTCAATCTTATTGAAGTGGAAAAAGATGGGTTAATTAAAATGATGAAAGTTGGAATTGGATAAGTTGGGGGGTAAAAGTCGAGCCAACGACGTTAAACAAAAGCGCTGCATGAGACGCAACCCATGGTTTTCATGTTTTCTAATCATTTTGATTCATTTTGTTTTTCATATAATAAATTACCATATATTGTTGACATGTTATTCTTTTATGAGTAAGGATGGGTATGAAAGGGGAGCGCCATATTCATCCATGTCACGTGGCGTGATCTCTGAGTAATACCTTTCCCAGAAATCTAAAAAGAAGACAATGTATCATCGGTTTATTTTTTTTTGTTTATTATTATTTTTTTATAGGTTAAAAAAATAAAAGGACATGTCGTAAGTCATATGGAGAATCCATTCACCACCATCCAAGCCGCTAAGACTCAAATCCAGGATTGAAGGGAGACTATGGCATGCGCTATCATCATCAACCACCAGGTGACTTAATTCCATGATTATCATTTTAAATTTCTTCTTTTAACTCCTCTCCTACCCCCTTCTAACTTTTCTTTTCTTTAAACACTGGGGACAGTGTTATTCTAAGTTGGGGGGTGATAAAAAATGATTATTTTTTCAATAAAAACATGCATGAAAAGAAAAATTTCATTAACCTTGAACATGATAACACACATTTCAAACTATAAAATTGGATATCAAATAAATTTTGCATGCCTTGATTCTGATTTTAATGCAAGTTTAAGTTCATGAGCATAGTTTTTGGAAAGTGCGGTTGTTCGATGTGATTTTTCAATGTTTACATTTTCATCCTCTTAATAAAAATGCCACAATGCACGTCTACTGGATCGTGGGTGTAAATTTGAGTTCTTGGGTCCCTTTCATTATAGCATAGGGTTCTGGGGTCACTTTTAGTTTAATTTGAGTATCCAAAAAAAACAAAAAAAAAGACCACATAGAGAAATGTTTTGTCCAAATGTGTGGCGTCCGGCACTTGGGGATCGTGACTCCATAGTTGTCTTGACCAGAGTTAGGCTTTATATCTCTATTGTAGAGCATGAAATTAACAATATGTGTGGCGTCCGGTACTTGGGGATTGTGACTTCATAGTTGTCTTGCCCAGAGTTAGTCTTTTCATATCTATTGTGGATAAAAAAAATCATCAAAAAAAATGGATACTCATCTTAAGGTTTAATGTGATTCCCACCTAGCGCTTCCATTTTTTCCCCTTGAACAATAAAATGGGCCTCATGTCTTTTATGATGCACAACACTTTATCATGCTTAATTGGAATTGGATGAAATGTGGCGATGAATTTGAACAAATGAATAGGCTTGGGCTTGGGATATGCTTATGGACCTAGCTTGTTTTTAATGATTTTGATGGGTTTTCATAAAATTTTTTTGATATTAGATATTTGGGTGAGCAATGTGTATTAAAAAAAATTTTGGAAAAGGGGATTTGAATTTCATATTTGTAATTTATTTTTCTCGAAACTAGCAAAACTCAAGTTGGGGGGTGTGATTAGTCACTAAAAGTGGCTAATATTAATTTTTAATATCTTTATATTCATTTTTCCAAAGTCCATAAACATTGTTTTTAGTGCATTACATAAATAGAACTTCATTTCTCATCTTAAATGCAATTCATGTTTAAAATGAAAATTTGGGCCTAATAATTAATTTGTTTGTGGACAACATTATATTCATTTTATGAATTTGAAATTTTGGGATATGATTTATCACTTTGTTTGGAACATTTTATCTTTTATGTCTGATGGATGAATCCCAAAGGAAGATGGAGAATTTTGTGCCTGAAGGCAGAAACTTTCTGGAAAAACCATAATGGGCCTAAGGCCCATCAAACAAATGTGGGGCCAAGAAACCAAGCCCAATGAAGCTAAAATTTATACAGTAGAAAGATAAAAATATGAGGATCATTTTATTCAACTGTTTCTGGAGCTAATTCTGATGTTTTTATGATGATAAATGGATCTGAAGTTGAGATTTAAATGGTGGACCCGACATTAATGCACAAGAAATCCGTCCCATCATTTCGACCATAACTTTCAAAAGGATGAGCCAACTTTTCTGAAATTTTGAGAGATTATAGAATACACATGTAAGAAGATATGTTCTATTTATTACCCCTTTGGATTCGGCCGTATTAATTGTCAAACGCACGCGTCAAAATGGAGGATGAATCTGGATGGTTTTGTGGTCAACTTTGTAACGTTAATTTTCTTTTGATTCTTCACCCTCCTTTTGACTCTATTAATTTTTGGGGGGTGAATTTATTTTTGGGGGTGGACATAAGGCTCATAATATGCCTATATAAGGAGCTATTGGTGAAGGTAATAGGGGTGGATATTTTTCATATCATCTTTTGTTGCTTATTTCATTGTAAGGTTATGCTTCCAAATTTCCTTTGTAATGTTTTCCATTTCCATGTAAGTTACTTTTTTTGTATCTTTATGTTCTTAATCAACTTCATTCACTTATATATTTTCCATTTATTTTATTAAAACTTTATTATCATAAAGCACAGTGATATCTCTGTGTTGTTGTGAATTAGTTCACACATAGGTGTGAATTTCATTCACACACACGGAGGAGTGCTCATTATTTCCGTGGTTTTAATTTCTTCAATCCAATTATTGTTAGCCATCTTCTGCCCACCATTGAGAGTATACCATCAATGGAGGGATAAACCCTAAATGGGATGATCTTAGGAGGATGCAAAGGCTGGATTGAATGTTATTTTATGAATGAATTGTTGTTAATTGGATAATTAATTTAAGACATCCATTCTTCAATTATTTCTACTTTTCATCTTTATTGTGTTTGAGAAAACTAAATTCAATTACTAAATGACCATATACCTTGGAGAGATCATTAATTTGGTTCTCTAAGTGTATACGGGATTAGTAATTGTGTTTAGTAAGCACCAAACCAGAAAATGATGAATGTAATGTTATTTTTGAAGAATGGATTCATCAAAAATTAATAAAACCAAAATTGTCTAATGAAGTGAAATTCATTAAATCCACCCCGAGCATAATCCTAAGATCAACCCATTTCCATTTAATTGAATTCACTTAGGTTTATTAGTTTTCTTTAAAAACCATCCAAAATCAAACCCAATGTCGGCTACTTCATAGCTCATCCTTCACACAATCATAGCGTCTCAAGGTTACTTCTTCGGTCCCTGTGGATTCGACCCCTACATGTACTACATCGATCGCTTTTACTAGTAGGGTAAATTTGGGCACAACCACAAGGTATGATTCCAAGAACTGAAACAAATCATTGTGTATTTTACACTGATTCTTTAGCTACCTAAGAAGCCACAAAGTAATCGGTATTTTTATATATGGATACCACTATCTTAAAATAGATTCTTCTTCTCATTACCATAGACGAACTATGATATTAGATCATATAAATCTAAAAGAAGGCTAGTTTTTTGTGCCCTCAAAACTAGTATCCTTTCCTCTCCACATACCGGGTATATTTCCTTTGTACTTTCTCTCAAGTACATTTGAAAAGTTCTGATTGCTTCCCTTGCAGTTCTCCTAGATATAATTGATATTTTCCTATCTTTAATTATATTTTGGAAATATTAATATATAGTACATAACATGGAATATGTGATTGATCCAACACATAAGTGAATGGAATTCAACTTGTCATATTAATCTCCTCATATGTCTCATACATATATAATTGGAGATATTTATTCCATTTTAAATTTGTAAAAATTATCTATTGAATTATTCTAACTTGTATTTTCAATACCTTTTTAATATATGTACTACTGAATTAGTCTAAGAAACCATTAGGTATACCTTAGTTTATCATGTTCCCTAGAATGTAGGTTTTGACTTTAAGTCAATCTCTAGAGAGTTAATTTTATTCTATTATTAACTAAATGTAAGACCAATAGTTGTTTTCCATATGTTATCAAACATATTTTACTTAGAAATAAATGGTGATCCCACTAACCATTGGTATGCACATGGAAAAGATTCATTCCATATGAATATTCTATGATCTTATTTCTTACTTTAACCCTAAACTGAATTTTAGTAACTTTCACCCCTTATTATAATTCTATAGTGTTTCCAACCCTTTCTTGTTGCACCGTATAGACACCTTCCATGATTGGTGGTCTTGAAATCTAATGTGCATTAAAATGAACATAGAAATTAGCTATGAAAAGTAAAATTATAAATAATTAAGCATAATGACTTAGTTTTACCAATCAAAACTTATTAGTACAATGTGTGTACCATCCATGTATAGTCCCACTTGAATACCCACCATAGTATTCAAAAATAATAACCCCCTTGTACTTTTATACATGAATCTGTTATTGAGTTTTAATTTATCTTTTCAATATTAGCTTATTTTTATATACTTCTTACTTATAGAAATTATTATTCTCAATGAATAATGTATCACCAGTCATAGTGAATATAAAACCACCACCATGGTTTTATCCATACTATACAGTATGTGTCTTTAGAATATTTCTTTTCCATGCACTTGTGGAACTGGTTCCTATGTAAACTATTTTTGCATCTCTATAATTAATGAAACCCAGGTTAATTTTTCTCCCACTATCTCAAAAAGAGATTCTAACCATTTTATATAAATATGGTTTACAACCTGACTGTCAATTTTATATCTTAGGTTTTTTTTTAATATCCTTATAAACCTTTAGGATAATTACTTTAGATTAACATTGTGTTTTTCTTGATTCAAGTTTCTTTATATCCTTAAAAAACACTTAGCATAAAAACACATGTTCTTATGACATAATGAATTTATATCATACTATAACTCATATGATATCCATTTATCGTGATAGTTGACATATGGTTATGGGATAATGCCTCTATTTGCATAGAATGTATCAAAAATAATGGAAGTCACTACAATGCATATATGTCTCAACATGATGCTCCTTTACTTACATCATGTCTCTGGTGTATCTAAGAAAATGTGTGTTTAATAATTTCTACACACAAAATTTTATTGATCAATGTTAACATGTAACACTCATCATTGATCCTCCTTATTATTATTATATTTTTTTTTTGGTATGTTAATGTGAGATTAGGAATTTATCCATGCTACATTTTATTGATCATTGTTAACATGTAAGACTCACCATCGATCCTTCTTATTAGTATCATAGCTTTGATGTAGATAAGTTAATGTGCATTTAGGAATTTCTCCACACTAAATTTTATTGATCAATGTTATAATTTAAGACTCATCATAAATCCTCCTTATTATAATCATAGCTTTTATATGGATAAGGTAATGTGAGTTTAGGAATTACACCATGCTACATTATATTAATCAATGAATGCTTGGTCAAGATATTCTTTATCACACCAGACTGAAGCAATTCATATCTTCTAAACATTTATATACCATACTTATCTTTCACATTCCTTAAAAAACACTTAAATTAATATAATGAAGTATATTTACCTCTAGATTACCCTTAGAATATTTCACACTCTCTAGTTGAACTAGTTTCGAAAGATTTGTGGCTTATCTTTACTTTTAAAGGTTTTTTTATCCAAAACTAAGTATATAAGTGTGTAAATAATACCTAAGTTACTTCACTCTAAATATTCTAAAACCATATTGGGTATATCCTTGAAAATTACTTAGTTTTTCTTGAAAAAAGTATTATCTTTACACTACTGGGTATATGAGTCTTATATTTCATATTCATCGGGTATCACTAATGATTCAAGCATTACTAAACTATTGGTTAAGTATTAAACACCAAAAACAACATTTATTTATGAAATGGAATAATGTATCCTTGTTTTCAAAGTACATGTCAGATAAATGTTTTTTTTAATACTTAATAAAAGTTCAACTAAGACCATTCACTTGGAAATTAGAATATGTGTGCTTCTCACCACTGACTTAGGAACCAACCTTTTTCAGCCGCTTAGATAACACACCTTACTTATAGTAACTTTTATATACTTACATGGTTACTATATTTAAATACAAATATTTAATAGTAATGTTTTATTTAATACCCAAAAAGTATAATATAAACATCACTTACAATTGATGAATATACCTGAAGAAAAAGAGATTACTTACTTATTTAATTCAGTTCATTTCATTTAAACTTCCATAGATTTATCTCATGGAATGAAAAGAAAATAACCTCTTATTTAATACCTCTTTTATTTGAAGGATCCTTTGGTGTCACTCTTTCAATTGGTCTTTTCGCCTTGTATTTAAACTTTTTCACCATAATAAATGAATATAAATCTTTCTTTAATGTTTTTATTACTTATAAAACCTTACCCAAAAGGTAATGAAGCATTTTCTTCATACTGTTTGTTTTGTAATATTAAACAAAACTGGAGTATACGGTTAAAAATTTTATATAAATGTATAATGATCCATCTTTCATATTTACATGTCTCATGTGTAATCATCACTAATTCATATCTCACTTCACTTTATCTTTATAAGCTTCTCGGAGACGAGGCAACATGTAAATCGCCCATGTCTCGATGTTATATCCAAAACTCACATTAGAAATTATTGATATCATTATGACATGACCATCATATATGTCATACATGAATCTCCAATAATCATTTTTCTCACTCTCACTTCTTGAGGTGGCTTAATGGGTATTGGGGATATGATCACCTTGGATTTTTGATGGCGTGGTACTTTGTGTAAGAACTTGTACTAATATTTGTAAACTCATGCTAGTTTAGACATTTTATTTTTCCAATATTATCATAGTATACTTGTGGTATTATTTTATTTTTTCTAAAAAAACAAAATCTATCAGATTAGTACTTTTATCTTGATTGCTGATTAGACATTACTGATTAATTTAATCATCAAATGTATCCCACTATTTTTTCAAATTCTAGCAACCCTAGATACTAGGACTAGAATACTCTATCACTTGAGTATTCTATTGGAAAGGGTCCATGAAACCTCCCCTCAAAGTCAACAAGATTTGGCTATGCCACTAATTAGAGATTTCAATGTAGGATCTTGACTGGACAACCACATTAACTCATGGATCCTTGATCTTTTGAGTGAAGTCTTAGCTTCTAAAATCATAAATATTATTTACTCAATGCTTTACTTTTAAGTTGTAACAAGCTAGATATGGATACTTCTTTGTTGTTAACTTTAGTTAAGCCAACTCATCGCTCTCATAAGAACTTTTCAGTAGTAGGATGCACCCTCAACTTTAGCCGATTGAATACCCATTACACTTGGTTTTTTTCAAATTCAAATGATGGAAGGCCTTTGCAACTTAATATTTCTTTGAGTGGTTTTTTTAATATTTCTCGAATAATATAATCATTTTATATTAAATATGTTTATACTATGTTATCATGATCACAACTGAACATTAACAGAATACATTCATCTCGTCTTTATGCATTTTTCTATTTATTATTTTATGTGTTTCCTGTACACTTAAAAATTCATAAAATAAAAAGCAATGCATAAAAGAAATAAAATTACCTAAATTTTCTAGAGCATCTAATATTGGTTGATCCATTTAAACTTAATGGATCAATTGTGGCCTAGGGGAATCATACCTGAGTGTGGTCATAACTCATGATGTAAATCATCCCTATTTCAATGTATCCACTTCTCGTCTAGGTTTTCACCTTGAATTGGTTTGGTCTGAGACTTACAGCATCATCATCAATAGGGCATCAATACTCACATGTAGAAGAAGGGGTCTCAATAAGCGTAATATAAATATAGATAATGATAGATGTGAATACCCTTATATATATTGAATTAAAAATGATGATGTGCAGACCATCAATAAAAATTAAATATTTATTACAAACATCACATGAAATTGTAATAAATAATTAATTAAAATCATACATGCATGATTGATACTCAATACCAGTCAACGAGTAAAGGTAGAGTACTATAAAAAATTAAAATGAAATAAACTTAAGTATGAGGGAATTTAATAATTTAAGTAAATTATTCTGATTCAAATAATTTATTTTTTATTGGTCCCATAAATAATTTAATTTATAATTCCAAAATTAAATTATTCAATTAATTTAATGTTAAACCAAAGTTAAATTAATTTACAACCATAATCAAATTATTTTTTGGAATAATAAAATTATTATTATTTTAAATTCCAAAAAATAATTAATTATTATATTGGTTATATTAAAAAATTTCGAGCCCCGAGACACCACATAGGGAAAATGTGGTTCAGATCGACCCTGTGCAGACCTGTTTTGGGCCAGGTATACCCTATGCATGGCTTTTTTGGGCCAGAAATATCTTCATTGACCCATTCCTGGTCGGGCGGATCCACCTAAACCTGTGTAGGCTCATATCGGGTAAGTAGTAGAACTGCAAGATAAGAGTTACCATGCAGCAGGGGTCCAGTCACAAAGATGTTTTTGGGGGTTGTTGGATCTCACTGGAAAAGGTGTTCATAGGGAAATATATTTTGATCAAATTTCATGGTGTGGGATCTGGTACTAAAGGAATTTGAAGTTACAGGTAGCTGTGGTGGAAAACTGAAGGAGGCCACTCAGAAGGGGGTATGGCTAGTAGGTGTTGGCTATAGTTCTAGTGTGGCCTATATCTTGGAAGTGACCATATTATGTGGAAAACAGCTTCAGGTTTTTCTAGGGGTGGTGGATTCCTACTGTGGGGGGTAGTTTGGGATCACGGTCATGCATGTGAACTAGTGCAGCCAGAATAGGGAAATGGAGGTGGCGTGGCCAGGGTGAGATGGTACCAAAAAAGGCTGGCTATCATGGCTTTAGTGAGATGCATGAGGTGGAATTTGATGAGTGGTGATTTGGTGACCTCATAGTGGACGGATGAGAGCGATATGAGATTCGGGTTGGACAGTCATGAGTGGGCGGTTCGACGACAACATGCGGTTGTGGTGAGGCCTCCAACAGTTAGACAGGGAGGTGCTACAACCTTTTGTAGGAGTAGGAATTAGAACAGATGGTGTCTTCCTTGAGAATCCATTGTGTTCCATTTTTTATTCTTTGGATATGGAACACCCCATCCATAAAGTTTTAAAAATATTTTTTTTATTTTTTATAAAATTATTCCAAGTGAATACTTGGTTTCTTTTAAATACCACATTGTTTTTAAAAAACTATAGACAGCTTCATTAACCCATAGAAAGAATTTCCCCCACCCCTCTCATATAATTATTATTTTTTCTTCTTAATCCTATGAATTTATGATTTAGATAAATATTATTATAATTATTATCTATTCAAATTTTCCACAAATTGGTGGAATGGATAACTAGCCATAAAATACTGTTCTAGTCACCAAAAATTTGGATAGTATATGGGAAATGACCAAAATTACAAATTTGACTGCCTTCAGGTATAAAACAACATATATTGATATATATACATTCTTAAATTTTAATACCTGAAAAATAACCACTTTCAAATCATGGTTTTTTTATAGTCGTAACTTGGCCATTTGAGTTCGATTTGAAGTGTGATCAGGTCCATTGGGTACAAATTAAAACCCTCTACTTAAATTAAAGAAAATTAATTTTTTATTAACTTAGAAAATTCATATGAACCCCTTGATACCAATTTATGGTATCAGGATGTGTAGAAAAAGTCGATGAGCTGAGGATTTAAAAATTTTCATCACTAGAGGGACGTAACTACGTCCTCTCTAATGATCTAAACCTTGATAGAGGTTTGAGGATCTCACATGAATTTAATAACCAAAAAATTAATAAATTATTACCTCATATGATTTTTCAGCACATTTAACTACAAATATTCATTGATGATCATTACTTGAAGGATCCAATTTTAAACCCCTATAAATATTCCACACATGCTTCAAGAATCCACACGCTTACAATTCATTGAATTCTGGCTATTAGTGCAAAGCTCTGATGAATCTTTTAGCATTGAGATGACCACCTCAATCCCATCCCTTTGATCTGTCAAATTCATTCCTAGATCAATAACTCGGAGAGATAATTTCTCTCTCTAATAAGCAGGAGGAGAGAGAGTCTCTCATTCTGTTCTTATGAGCAATATCAAGAATAGAGTCTCTCTTCTACTTATATAGTGGGTGGAAAAAATACCTGGATAGTGTTCCCTAACCCCCATATATTTAACAACCACTAAATAAGTAATTAATAAATAGTTATGAGGAACCAACTATGTCATAAATATTATTTATATTATATCACATGCTTTTAATATATATTAAATATATTACATGATAGACCCATTTCATTAAATTGACTCGTAATTCCTGCTAATATTAAACAAACCTTGAATATTAAAATAATATTTGTCCATATAATATTATTCCATATATTTACTTGAACACTTGTAAATAATTTTAATAAATAAATTTATCATAGTTATTCTATAATCTAATAATAATGAATTTATTTATTTATCAGTGATCATTAAAACATGGATAACTCTCAGACATGAAGTTCCAAAGGATTTAATAACAACTACAAAGGGGGGGTTGAATCAGTTGTTTACTTTTTATAAGTTTCAAGACATTTAGAAACTTAACCCCTGAAACTTGTTAATGTTTATTACCTTATCATGTTTTAGTAAATACTCATGTATAAAAAATTAGGAAATTAAGTAAGGTATACAATATTTACAAGGTTCAACCTCAGTATGAGAACCTAAATCCTTACTATAGCCACTCCTGTGGGTCTATGGAAATTCACTATAATGAATAAGTGAATACAAATTATGCCAACTCCCTTTATCCACATTATATCTCTTGATAGGAATTAGTATACTGACTCCCTTCGATTTATAAAGTTTTATTACAAATAATTGATCCGCAAAATAAAAGATCACCAAAACTTTTTCTCCACAAAACTTTGTTTGGAACCTTAGTTTGATTCCCCTGGGTCTGATTGCCTCTGTATAATTGACTCACTCCGATTGACTCAGTCCAATGGAATCTTTACGATGAACCCTTTTCTCAAACTGAAGTTCTCAATATTTACTCAACTGTTCAGTCTAATATTCCTCTGTTCGATCTTCCTTAGTTTTATCTTCCTTGGTCTAGTAAAAAAAATTCAACTATTTGATCTTCTAATAAGATATATATATATATCTCGAAAGAAACTCTTACTCAAAGTCTGTAGTGCTTCACCTTTTGCGCGCATGAAAAGGTTACAAATCACAAATGTACTGCTCATCTATTTATGGGCATCCCGGAATGGAAAATTTGGGAAACTGAAAAACTTTTCCTACTTACTCACATTCAAAAGCCTATGAGATTCACTCATATTTGAACTTCATGTTTGACCACTTCAACACTTCTAGAACCTTCTCAAATCATCTTGAATATTCTTAGTAATAATTATTTTTGAACTTACTAACTTCTCTTTAGTACGATGGAACTTCTTCAGCTCATTACGATGCAACTTCCTCAACTCATTATGATAGAACTTCCTCATCTCATTTTGAATTGGATTTTCTCATAAAAGTTAGTCTAATTGAATTTCCTTCTCGTATTCAGTTTGGTTGACTTTTTTTATCATATTTAGTTTTATTGAATTTCCTCCTTAGATTCGGTCTAATGGAATCCTCATAACAATGGAATTATCATTATGATAGAATTATCATTATTATGGAATTATAATTATGATTAATTTCTCATTAAATTGTAAACTCCACTCTAAAACTTTGAAATTATTCAAACCTCATTAGTTATAACTCATTAAGATTTCTAAAAACTTTTGTGTCTTGTACTTCTGAATCTGATGCAAAAAAAATTTTGATTCATGGAACCCATAAAATCTTTCTGATTCCTCTATTTCTTTAAATGATTTTATCATGAGAGTTTTCATGGTTTATGAGAACTTCAATATTGGAAAATCATTATCTATCTTAAGGTTATAAATTTTAAAAAAAAATAAACTCCTTAGATCATTATCTTCATTAAAACTCTTCATCAACATTATGACTTTCTAACTCAGCAACTTCTTTCTTAACAAACATCATGTTTGATAGATCTTGAACTTCATTATGATGGATATGAGAGATATGATGTGTTTGATCAATAACATTATCTTTCTGATGACTTATGTGACTCCTTCTACTCAGTCTGATTCTCTGCATCCATAAAACAACTTCCTTAAAAACAAAAACTTTCTCCCCCATTATAGTTGGGTTAGAACATTTAGAAAATTTCACCTATTTATCAAAAACATTATTTTATAAAATATTAGTTTTAAAAAAATACAATAAATTTTTTAAAACAAAACATCTCAAAGTTTCTTCAATATCCCCCATTGTATTTGTTTGAAAACTTTCATTAAAAACTTTATAACTCACCATTTTTCAAATACTCAAACATTTTCACAGCAAATTTTTTTTAAAAACTCAAAGTTTTAAACTTTTATCAAAATATATACTTTCTCAAAAAAGAGTTTTCGGACACTATACTACTGGATAAATTAATGTTTTTGAAATAATTACATCCCTTGGTGATAAGAAAAATTTTCAACCATGTTAAGATAACCTCCCACTCACTATTATCTTTCCCTATCACTTTTCTTTTTCTCTCCCACATTTTATAATAAACACAGCTTCATATTTATAAAATAAATCTCAGTAAAAAATTATTAAAAAGTAAAAAGTTTTTTTTATCTCCTTCTTTGTCAACATAATTAAAATCATGTTTGGGGATTTATTTAGTGATATAGGAAGTCATTGTAGGAGGATAAACATGAAGTTTCTACCTCAAATCAAGAAACCTTTATTTTGGCATTGCATTTGTGAAGATATCAGTATTTTGATACGTTGTTGAAATATATTCCAGTAAAAAATATTTAGCATTAACTTTATCTTTTACAAAGTGAAACTTTATATCAATGTGTTTTGATATTTAATATTGGATAATATTTTTAGAAAGATCAATTGAACTCTGATTATCACAAAGTATCTTTAATGGTTTAGAAACTTTTACTTTCAAATATTCTAGCTGAACTTTCATCCAAAACATCTAAGTACAATTCTAAGTAGATGCAACATATCCCATTTCTATTGTGCTCAAATTTACTGAACTTTGTTTCTTACTATGCCAACTTACACGATAGTCAACCAAGAAAAATGTTCATCCTAAGGTTTATTTTTTATCATTACAATATCCATCCCTATTGGCATTAGTATAACCATGAAACTTCATATCACAATTTATTTGGTATAAAAACCTTTGTGAATTTGTTCCTTTGACATATATCATAATTCTATTTGCTTCCAATATATGTGATTCTTTTGGATTACTTCAATACATGGCACACAAAGTCATAACATAAACAATATCAAGCCTTGAGGCTGTAAGGTAAAGTATACATCCTATTATCTTATGAAAGTCTTTCTGATTTACACTTTTTTTTCATTTATCTTTACTCAACTTTTTTCTCACTGAAATAGGAGTGGAAAACTTATTTGGATTCTTCTATCCTAAAATTCTCTAATAGTTCCCTGGTATACTTTTCTTGAGATAGGAAAATGTAATTTTTTTTGTTCAACTTGTAAACCAAGGAAGAAAGTTAATTCTCCCAATATTAAAATTTCAATATTCTTATTCATTTCCATATAAAATTCTTTAAAAAACATTCTTTATCCCTATCAAAAATTATATCATCTACAAACATAATAAAAATTAGTGTGATAGAGTTAACTTATTTCATATACAAGTTACTATCAATCTTTCCTTTATAAAAATTCAACAATATCAAGAAACTATCATGTTTTTGATACCATTAATGTGGATCTTATTTCAACCCATATAAGGTATTATTCAATATATAAACATTTTTTTTCATCATTATCAAGTAGAAAACCACAAGGTTAGTCAGTGTAAACTTCTTCTTAAATTTTTCTATTGATAAATGAATACTTTACATCCATATGATATAAATTATAATTATGGTGAGTAACCACTTATAGA
Organism: Viscum album; assembly: GCA_963277665.1. Lineage (NCBI taxonomy): Eukaryota > Viridiplantae > Streptophyta > Magnoliopsida > Santalales > Viscaceae > Viscum > Viscum album. The sequence goes on along the minus strand of OY728141.1, from coordinate 1,414,766,411 downwards.
AACATTATAATAGTTTATAAAATCAAAACAGGAGAAAAGGTTTCATCAAAATTCACACCTTCCACTTGTGAATAGCCTTTAAAAACAAGCCTTTATTTTGTTCTTAAAACTTCTCCATGTTCATTCAACTTGTTTTTGTAAACCCATTTTTTTCTGATAAAATTTTTACCTTTCAAATTTGGAACAAGTTTACATCATTCATTTTTCTTAATTTGATCCAAATCTTCATTTATAGCATTCACCCATTCTTTGTGTGAAATAGATTTTGAAACTGATTATGGTTCAAATTTTGAGACGAGTGAAGTTTAATTTTCTAATATAAACTTTCTTCTAGTATGAAGTAGAGACTTCTAATTCCCAATAATATTTTCAGTCTCAAAATGTTTTTGTAAAGTAGTAATCTTTAGAGTTCCTTTTTCTGATTCACTTTCCTTATCACACGATTCATCTAAATCTCCATGCACATTACTTTTCTCACCTTCATTTTTATTAGAAACTTTTAGTTTTTCTTACTAAAAATTCCCCATAACTTTTTTTAAAGAAGTTAGATTCTTAATAACTTTCACATTATATGAGTCCACTAACTTTTGGAAATGTTTGTTCCAAAATTTTTAACTTTCTCCATTGGTTAAATAACCCATAAAATTTCTTTCCTCATATTTCTCATCAAACTTTACGAGATCTGAATTTTTGATTTTAACTAAACATGGACTTCCAAAAACATTTAATTACTTAAATGAATGTTTTTTGCTATACCACATTTCATAATAATTCATGTTGTATTTTGACCTGAACAAAAATATGTTCTGAACATATACATAGTACTAATAGCTTCTCTCCACTAGTAAATTGAATGTCTGTATTCGACTAACATGTTTATTCACATTTCCACCAAACTTCAATTATTCATTTCTACTACTCCATTTTTTTGTGGGGTGTTTGGAGAAATATACTGATGTTTAATACCATGATTTCTAAGATAAGTTTCAAAATTATTTCTTGTAAACTCTATTCTATTATCTGTTCTCATCTTTTTTATATAATCCATTTCTTTATCAGCTTCTTTTCTAAAGACTCTAAAAATTTCTACATATGATGACTTGTGTTTTATAAACATAATGTTTTTCATCCAAGTGAAGTCATTAATAAAATTAATAATGTAAAAATATCATTTTTTTGATTGATGTCTCATTATCCCACAAAAAACGCAATGAAAAAGTTTAAGAGGTCTGGCAGACTGAATCTCAACTCTCTTATGAATTTTATTAGTCATCTTACCTTTCTGAAAAGTTACACAAAAATATTATTATATTATTTTAAATTATGGAAAGTTTTTAATAGCATCAACCTTATAAATCTTGTTCATGTTTTTCTTCCCAAGGTGTCCAAGTCTTTGGTGGAACAATTTATTTTTATCTTTAGCACTTAAGTAACAGAAGTTATTAAATTGTTCTATTTGGAAGATATTCCCACTATTTATTTCTCCTTTTGTAATAAATTTTCCATATTTCAAACTTTTAATAACATAAGAATATTTTATGAAGATCACTTATTTTATATCATCACAATGTTGACTTATACTAAGTAAGTTATGTTTTATCCAATTAAAAACGAGACTTCCTTATATTTCAATTTTTCAGCTTTAATCTCAGTTATTTTATTCCTCTAATTTTTAGAGAACTATATTTCCCAAAGGTAACAACCCCTCCATCATGATTTTCAACATGTTTCAAGATTTCTAAATCACCTATCATGTGGGAATAAAAACTACTATCAAGTATCCATAGTTTTTTTCCTTTTACTTTATTTCAGTGAATTATCAACAAGAAAGTATCTTTCTTTAACTTTATTCTTTACTACTTCATTTTATTTTCTTGTATAAAAAATTTATCTTAGAAGAGTAGTCATAATTTATTAAACAATATGAACTATTTAATCACATCTTCCACAAAATTCTTCTAGATAGTCAAACTGATTCTTTATTGGAAAGTTTATAACATCTTGAGAATTCACTTTTTCAACTTTATATAAGTTAGGAAAGTTAATCATTCTAATTTCACTATTTCTTCCACTATACTCAAAGATTATTCCATATAGATATAAGTTGTGCCAAAAATTATAATCCTTGTGCCCATAGATTCCACAATACCAACAAAAACCATCAAATCTTCTATTGAAGTAAGATCTTTCTCTATAGAAACTTTATTGAGGTTGATAACTTCTTTCTTCTATAACAATATTTGTACATCGGCCATCTTTCATCTTGATTGAGTTTTCATATTTTGTAGATAAACGGGTTTAACACATCCTTTTTCCTCCAAATCTTTCCCAAAAAAATTTCTGAAAACTGAAATGTTAGAAAAATCATATGAAACATTATTTTTAGTGGGTGAGTATTCCATCTGATTCTTGATTTGATCTCTCTTAGAAACTTTAGAATTCTTAACTTTTACTTCTAAATCTTTATTAAAGTTTTAATTCATATTTATTAAGATATTTTCATCCTTAATAAGTTTTTATTGAGACTTTTTAACTTCATCTTCTTTAATATACAACTTATTACTATAATATTAAATAATCTTTCCATATTAAGAAATTCTAAGTTTATAACATAAGATTTCCTAGATGTATTCTTCTTCTTTCTTGACAAAAAAATTATCACCAGTGATAAATTTCCCCTTTCATTCTTTATCATAATTATTTATTTCTTGAGAGACCTGTTTTTCTCAAGATATACAATAAGTTTTGTTCTGAGTTGATATTCTATGTAAGCTTATTTGACTCCTTCTTATTCACTATCTAAGGAGTATTTTTTCTATCTCAAAAATTTCAATGAATATTCTAAACTTTTATAAAATTTCATCCTATGAAGAATTTTTTCCAGTTGAGTTTGATTCATATTTCTTACTCAACATACTTATTTTATCTCTAATGAACTTCTTTTTATATTTATTGGATGATTTTTCCTCTTTATAAATTTTGTTTAGCTTATACCACCAAGGTTTTTCATCAGAATCATCTTGATATTATCCAACTTTATTCTTGGGGAAATTTATAGAAAAGTGCCCTATTCCATAACACTCAAAAAAATTGAGAGGAATTTTACCTCCACATTATCCTCTTCCTCTTTGATAGTTCTTAGATATAAGTGACATGATTTTTTTATTCAACTCATCATCCTCTTTATCTTTAGAGTTAAAAGCATCAACATCTTCAACATCTTGAATTTTAATTTTTATTGGAGCTTCAAAATCCATTTCATCTTTCATATTATTTTTGAACATTATAGATTTTCTCATTTCATGAGAAAAAATAAAGTTATGAAACTCATCAATAGATAAAACATATTTCTCTTATAAAGTATAAATTTTAGAATCAAACCTATTCAGAAAGTTTCTAATAAGTTTCTTCACAATTGTGGAATTTTACAGGACATCTCTAAATCCTATAATATTGCAAATAATTTCATTTATTCTTGTGAAGTATTCATCAATAGTTTCTTCATATATTATTATGATGTATTCATAATTACTATGCTATATTTATAGCTTTGGTTCATTCACTTTAGTACTCCATTTGAAAATAATTTCTATATTTTCTCACATACTTTTTGAAGTTTTGAGACTCATCACCTTCATATAAACATTTTATAATAAGGAAATAAGGATAAAATTTATAGATTTTCTATAAAATTTGATATTCCTCTTATCAACAGAAGTCACTGGGGAATCATTCTCAATAGGTGGAAATCCAATTTTAGTAGCATCAACAACATCTAGTCCATGAGATAGTAGATAAAGAACCATCTTATTTTTCCATACATAATAATTTTTTCCATCAAATGTAGGAATTCCTCTACTATTGAAAAATTTGATTTTATTTATGATAAGGATTCAACAAGGGAACCTCACTATGATACCAATTTAAGCTCCAAATGATTAAATAAAAACTGATAAGGGGGTAGAATCAGTTGTTCACTTTTTATAAGTTTCAAGACTTTTAGAAACATAACCCCCGTAACCTATTAAGTTTCATTACCTTATCATATTTTTGTAAATACTCATTCATGAAAAGTAGGAAATTAATTAAATAATACAAGATTTTCAAGGTTTTTCCTTAGTGTGATAACCTACATCCTTTCAATAGCCACTCTTATAAGTCTATGGAAATTCACTATAATAAAGAAGTGAATATCACTTGTTCCAAATCACATTAGACACCTTATATAACCTGATAAGAATTATTATACCTACTCGCATCAGTTTATAAATTTTTATTACAAAAAATTGATCCAAAAAGAAAATATCACAAAAAAATTTATCCACAAAACTCTATTCAAAACCTCAATCAGATTTCCCTAGGTCTGATTTCCTCAGTCTGATTGACTCAGTTCGATTGACTTAGTCTGATGGACTCATTACGATGAACCCTTTTCTCAAAATGAACTTCTAAAACTCTATTCAACTACTCAATATGATCTTTATCTGGCTAATCTTCCTCAGTCTAATATTCCTCAGTCTGGTAAGAAAACTTTCAAATTTCTGATCTTCTAACAAGATCTCTTTCTGGAAAGTAACTCTTACTCAAAGTCTATGGTACTCAAATTTTTGTGCACATTAAAAGGTTACAAAGTGTGAATGTATTTTTCATCTATTTATAGGCATACTAGAATGAAAAAATGTAGGAAACTGAAAGAATTTTCCTGCTTAATCAAATTCAAAAACCTTTGGAATTCACTCATATTTGAACTTCATGTTTAACCACATCAGCTCTTATGGAACCTTCTTGAATCATCTTGATTATTCTTAGTAATCATCCCTCTCAAACTTTTTAACTTGTATTTATTATGATGAAACTTACTCAACTCATTATTATGGAACTTTATTAGCTCAATATGATGAAATTTCCTCATCTCATTATGATGGAACTTCGTCAACTCATTTTGAATTGACTTTCCTCATCAAATTTAGTCTGACTAAATTTCCTTCTCAAAGTCAGTATGGTTTAATTTTCTTCTCAGAGTTAGTATAATTGACTTTACTTCTTAGATTTAGACCAATGGAATACTCATAACAATGTAATTTTAATTATGATTGAATCCTCATTACAATGGAAACTCCACTCTGTAACTATGAAATTATTCAAACCTCGTCATTTATAAATCATTCATACTTCTGAAAACTTTTGTGTTTAGTAATTCTAGATCCAATTAAAACTTTTTCTTGATTCCTAGAACTGGTATAATCTTTATGATTTCTATATTTCTTCAAAAGATTTTATTATGAGAGTTTTCATGATTTATGAGAACTTCAAGATTGAAAAATAATCGGCTGACTTATAGTTAGATAGTTTAAGAACTTTCTAACTCCTTACATCACTATCTTCATTAAACCTATTTAGCAACATTCTAACTTTCTAACTCAGAAAATTATTTATTAACAAACATCGTGGATGATAGATCTTGAAATTCATGTTAATAGATTTGAGATCGAGTATGTGTATGATAAAAAACATTAGATTTATGATGACTTCTATAACTAGTACTACTCAGTCCAATTTTCTGCGTCCAGAAAAAAACTTCCTTAAAAATAAAACTTTTCTCTCCCTTTATGGTTGGGTTTGAACTTTCACCTATTTTTCAAAAACATTATTTTAGAAAATATTAGTTGTCAACAAATACAAAAACTTTTTCAAAACAAAAAATAAAAAAGGTTTTTTAGGACCTCACGGTGTGTCCCTCCATATCCTATACACATATTCACCATAATATGGTGGATTCTTGAATACCCTATTGTGTGTGACCCTCTAGGTCCTTATCTCTAAAGTAGTGAATATAATTCATAGACCAAGAGAATATTACAAAAAAATCATTAAGGTTCCTAAAGAGATAGGTAATGGTCATAGAAATTACAACCATTCTATGAACACACACTATGTAATATAATCTCTTTATCTCATGATATCCCATAAATCATGATTCACACTTGTGTCATTATCCATTCTTGCTTTATTATTTGTTGATCTAACTAGACTGACTTACCTTAAACTACCTTGTCCAAGGATTTATGAAGGTACTATCATCCTAATCAACTAGGCCCGAGATATCACTTCCTTGACTTGGAAGAAACAAATTATATCTTGACCATTCATCCAATGGAATACCACCAATGACACACCCAACATAAGATAACTCCCCATGACTTCAATTTCATATTTTTTTTCTTGCATAAAATTATGTGATAAAATAGAACACATTGATAATGATATCATGTTAGGATACCAAAACACATGTCCATAGATAGGAATAACCAATGAAACCTAAAACATGTGGTGTTCCTATTAGAAGGTATATCCTCATGATCTCGCCTACTAGAGATCACTGAGTGCGAAATTCATGAGAAGAGGTCTCAATGATTATGATCCCCCAACACCTGAAATCCAAACATCTATTGTATTTAGTTTATGTATCTAGACCATAGGATATATGTTTAAGATTAATTTCATAGTATCTTAAGGTTATCATTATAGCATGGGAACTACTATAACCTTTTTATATGAAAAATAATCTATGGAAATTACCATTTAAATAGTGGAAACAGAAATATATATGCTATAATGGTAAGTGTACATCATACATAACTCATTATACACATGGTATGATAATAAAAAGGTATTATTCAATCTGGGTCTAGGAAACCCACTATTATAACATAGATCATCAAAACAAAAAGAATAATGTTGTGGAAAAATATTTTTCTACTACTATTGTTGATGTTGGGAAATCTAATAAAGTAGTGATAGGTATGTTTCTTGTTTATTAAAATTATACCAATGCATGTTTGACTCTAAATATTTACATTCCATCAAGTAACAAACCAGACTGGGTTGACCTGATGCGTCACCTGATCTAGCTTTCCACAAGGCCTTAAGAACACCTCCCCAGATGCTAGAGGCTACTAACCATGGGTGAGGGTCTAAAGGATTTCATGGGGAGACTATACTATTAGGTCAGAGTGCAATGAAAATGGAAAATAACCAAACTCATACACTGTGATAAATATCAGAGTACGCATAATAAATAAACTAAAACAGAATATTTATATAATAAATGGAATGAAACATACAATCATACAAAATCACAATAATGAAAAAATGCAATGGATGGTAGCCACTAAACTGACCACATATAAAAAATAAACAAACTAAAAATAAAATACATCTAGATTTACTACCAACATCGATCCAAACTGCATACCTGATCTCCACGGTGCTCGAGCTACACCAGCCCAATCCTGAGACTCCACATGAGTGGCTCCCCTTAATCAAGAAACACTAGGAATTGGACCTATCCATTGGGAAACCTGTTCTCTAACCTAAAAGAAGACATCTGGTCTATAAGCACACCAAGGTTCTCATGTAGGGGGTGAGAAATAAATATCAGTAGGTCACCCCCAATAGTGTACCTATAATTTACTATTATAACAAGTTCATTCACATGTGATATAATTAGCCTAGTCAAATACTAATAACATCTGGCCTAAAAAAACTGCATAAAAAAAGGGGTCAAAACAAAAACAAGGAAAATATCCAACCATGGGTAATAATCTAACACTTGAGGTAAATATACCCTTGATATGGCCCTCGCTAGAGGATTTACAACACATGGATAGCCCATCCACACAATAATCAATATATCCTCCAGATCTACATAGGATCTCCAGGATGTCTAAATGAAACAAGAAACTTTTTCAGGCCCCATGACATAACCATAAGCATACACATGACAAATATCATATACTGATATTTAGGTCTCCAATGGAATGATAGAATTGGAGACAGATCTCCATTACACACATTTAAGAAACTTTCATGCCCCTAAAGTCCTGTAGAACAAATCGGGCTCTAAACGAGTTCCCAGTAGTATACATTATCCCAAGTTCAATCCTCTAAATTTGGGCCTAATAGATGCACAATCCTAGGGGATCCTATCTCCCTATGGGATTGATAGATACACTATCCCATTGAACCCACTCAAGTAATCGGGATCTCTCTAAATCCATGGAATATAATCTTTAGCCCAGGCATAACACTCAATTAGAGGGATGCACTCATCTAGATCGTCCATTATCTCTATAATATCATCTAACTACATATAGAAAATGGAAGATATAACCTAATCAAAACTCAAGGAAAATTCCCAATCCAATATATCACAAAGGTCTTCTCCTCAAACCAAAGTACTAATAAAAAACCACCTTAAACATCATAGAAAATGTCTAACTTAACATGGTTCAATCTAACTCTTGAACCCGTCATCCAAACATCTGAATAGGAAAAAATGATCTGCTCTTGACCAAAAAAGAATGGGACCTCTCTCATCACCCTGTATCTCATCATCCAACACAATAGCCACTACGGGCTCTCAACAACCCACCTTAGGGACAAACCAAAACTCAGGTCTCCCATGGTCCCTGGGGTCACAACATAAGGTGACTTCTATTATCGGACTCCCTTGCAAAACCCAAATCTCAATCCACACCCATAGAAACATCCTCAAATTTCCAAAAGGACATAGAAAAAGTAGGAAACCCTATTATGGGTTCCATTAGCTCATCCAAAGCATGGGACACACCTAGTGTGGAAAAATCATAAATGGACCTCAATGGACTCCAACTGATCATTGATCAATAACACACCCAAAAGGGATAATCTAGTAGAAAATCACACCAACTAAGTAATTCACAATGGTATTTGTGACCACCTCAAAAGTAGGAGCCTATAAGGTCTCCTCATCACAAGATAAACCATTCTACATGGTAATTCTCAAACACTGACTATGACAACTACTAGTCACTCAATTAGTAAAAATCCCACTATGGCATCCTCAAGAGTCCCTCAGACTCATCTCAATAGCTAAATGACACCTTACCATAACCTCAATCCCGCAAAATTAACCCATTCCAAAGGTTCCAATAGCTCTGGTCCCCTAACCCAAGATCTAAACCTCAACCACTCTAACCTCAATAAATCGTTCCTAACATGCAGGGAAAATCCAAGATCTCGCCAAAGATACTACTTGATCCCACCTTTCAATATCCATAAGAAATATCCTTAAAGAACATAGTTCTAACATCCACAATCCCAATATAACTAACAAGGTCACTACCCACACCTAGGCCCCACATCTCACAACCCCAAACCCTAGGAGTAATCTAAAACCAAACCTCAAATAAATACTCCTTTAAATGATCTCTTTGTCTAAAACACACTCTAAAAATCCTCTAAATTCAAAAAGGATTCCACCATTGTGATATACATGGAGAAAAAATCATAATTGACTACTCATAAGTCCAATTATGACTCTAAGGTGAAAATATACAAAACGGTCCAAGGTAGGAAAAGTACAAAGTGTTTACTTGGGGTACATAGTGTGTAACCCCAAAGGTCCTCCCTAGTCATGTGCCTCATCCTAACTTGGCATGAACACTGCTTTACTACATAGCGTGTACCACCCTTACATGGTGTGTACCCCACATGGGGTCCCTAGTCATCTACCTGTCCATGTACACCCACAAGGGGTCATACCAAACACCGTACACGGCTACTAGCCATGTACCTTAAATGGGTCCTGACCATCTACCCTACACAACCATGTGCCCCCAGCACACTCTAAGTCGCTGATACATGTCATGTACTCTCTTTAAACAACATGTAGTCCCAAAAACATTATCTTTCCCAAATTTAAATAACACATGGAATGTGTTCTCTGAACCACATGATGTGTACGTGGGTTTTTCAGAATGAAAAACCCCCAAAACAGCCTGAAATGCCTGATTTATCCCCAAAAGGCACAAATCAACACCCATGGGGTCCCCAATAACCCATAAAATGATTTAAAACTTAAAAATGGATAAACTATGTGGATTTATGGGGAAAACATAAAACATTCCTACCACTGGGTAGAAATTGCTAAAACTTCACACCAATTTGTGATATGTAGTTGTTGCATGATGATCCGGAGCGACCTGAGAACTACGATGGTGTCTCCCCATATCCATCTACCTTTCTTTAGTCCCTATACCACTATCATCCAAATACCCCAAAGGGTAAATCCCTATGGTTATGAATGATAATACAAGGGTAAAATAAATAATAAAATGAAAAAATGAAAGAAAAGGAAGAAAAAGAAAAAAATGAGCTTGGCCCCAGCCCCGGTGCCCTCACCTAAGAAAAAACCACCATTTTGGACTCAAATGTGGAGATTAAATATATATATGAAACTCTTTTTAAAATATATCACCAAAAAACATGCGTGAATAAATTAATACTTAATTAATTAAATATTAAATATTCTGTGAAAATTTGAACGGGTCGAATTTCCACCAAACTCCTGTCCTAGGGTAAAAACTTCATTTTGGGACCAACTGAGTGGTCAAAAAAATTATTCAAGTTCATATTATATAATAATTTACCATTTTACCCTTAAAAACTCTAGGGAACAAATCAGTTCAAATTTCCCCTAATTTTTACAGCCCGTGGTGATGTGAGGGTTACAAACTCCCCACTAAAAATGCTTATCACATCCCAATAAGCCTCGATGGACAACCAATATCCATGATTTCGATAAGAACTAGCATATACAATGATATCTCGTCCATTAAATGACCGATATTATAGAACCCACAACTATCTACCAATATGAGAGATATTCAATTATGGAAAATATGATTCTCCCCACTATAAGAGTATCCTTATCACTACCCCACTACCCAATGGAAAACCACATGGATCATGCTATGTAAATCACTGAACTTAATGGATTGATGTGGTCAAACCACTCGCATTTGAGTAATATCACAAAACTCTCAACCTTTATGATCAACAAACCACTTAAAACAATGTTCATGACCTCCAACATCTATGGTGCACTCCCCACCACAAGTCTTTACTTAAAATACTCCCGAATGAGCAACATGACTCATGATCACATGGGACAAGCCCTAACATAACTAGTCTAACATGACTAAATCCACTGACCATTCTCCTCACGCAAGTTATTTATAATAAACTAGCACACACTTAGCACTCCTCTTCAAAAACAAGGCATATCCCTCATGGAAAGATTAGCCACATGACCGCCCACCACATAGATGTTAATACAAATCTAAAAGCATCCAACCACGCTTCCACTACACCACCCAAAGTGAAACCAAAATGATTAGGGCTAGGGGTCTAACCAAACCTATCCTCTCAAACTATCCATGAGATATGGAGAACTCCCAATGCTCCATTTCTCAAACACCGTGAATCCTCATTCTTAACCACATCTTGGTGATAGCAGACCTCAACAACCCCACCAAGTAAGAACAACCACACCCACCCAAGCCATCGGTGATAGATAGGCCCCACTATAAGACTTGGCTGACAACATGTGTCAATAATATCTCCCAACCAAGAAAAACAAAATTTGGACTTTAGGAGAACCACCACATCATCGAAACTCAAGCATGATCCAAAGATCCCTCAGGCATCCTTTTCCTCATCAAGCAATAAATAGGGAACTCAGATCCCATTACCAACCCACGCAAGCCTCTATGAATCCCTCATTGAATGGAATTCATCTCCAACACCACCAAAAAAGCTCACCCCATGATCCACATAACCTATCATCAGAATAAAATATACACATGTGGTTCAGTTTAGTAGAATTCCACCAAGTACTTATTCAAGAAAACACGGTATAATCAATTATTGACACTTTCAACAATTAAACCTTCATCATTAGTAAGACACCACAGATAGGAATATGACATGTGAATCCTATAATCCTAGAATGATTCATGAACAATTCTCTCTTACCCATGATCCAAGATTTGAAAACATGAAAAAACCATAAATCCACAAACCCAAGAGCATCACACTAGGTAAAATCATACAATCGTAAAAATGAAATCCAATATAAATCCAAAGCCCTATAAACTTATATTTCTTATCAATAAAGTTGTTTGTGATACACCAGTATGATATCCATTATAAGTTCCTATCCATTCCTAGACCACATTTCTACCAACTCCACAAATCATAAAACCAAAAATATATGATACCATTTTATAACAAACCATCCTGGGTCAACCCAACATGTAAACCAATATGTATTTCTACAAGGCATCAATCATGCCTCCCCAAAAACCATATGTTTCTTACTAGTGGTAGTGGGATAAAGGATACTATCGGAAGACTATACCCTCTGTTTAGAGTGAAATAATAGTGAAAATTTACTAAACTCATACATAGGGATAAACATCAAAGTATTCATTAAAAAACTGAAACATAATCATGATATAATAAATGGAATGAAACATACAATTATATAAACTCATAATCATGAAAAACACACAATATATGGTTTCCCATTGGGCCGACCACATATAAAAAAAATACAACATGCTCTACTAACAACAATTGTAAGAACCCGATTTTTTCTACGAAAGACTTTGGAATATTCTCGATGATATTCCAGAGCAGCGCCTTCAGACGGCGTGCGATTCCGAGCCCTGGAGTGGCCGGAATTAAATTCTCAGTGTGTTCACACTGGAAACACTAAATAAATGGGATAACTCCTGAATGGTGATTCAGTTCAGATATTCGAGCATACAGATGGGTCCGTAATGGGGTTTCTACCCTAGGAACGACATAAAACTTGTCGGCGCGGGATGTTTGGACCCCTCGCTCACTTTCGGAACGTTAAACAGATAAATTAATTAATTAATTTATCTATTTAATGGTGAAACACTAGAATCTCTTAAACGGTGGCTCGGATTGGGAAACCGAGGGCACCGTTGAGTTCGGAGCGTTCCATTTACCCTAGTAGGGGTGTAAGTTTTGCGGTCGCGGGCCGTCTGTGAAAAATGGCCCCAGGGGCGTTTTCATAATTTGGTGGCTTCGGGCGCTAAGTTTAATAACTTTTGAACGGTGTATCGGATTAAAATTATGAGACCTCCGTTGTGCTCGGGAGGTGTTTTTTACCATAGGGGAGGCTTAACATCGACCCCATCGGGAGTTTTGGATGCGGGTCTTTTCGGGGGTTTTAAATTAATCAAATTGTTAATTAATTTATTTAAACACCCCCTTCCCCTTCCTCCCCTCTTCTCCCCTAGCGCCAGCAGCTCCCCACAACGAAGGAGGAAGCACCCCCTCCTCCTCCAGCTCCGGAAAAGCAGCTCCGGCAAGGCGCGGTGTGGTGGTGGACTCCCCGTGAAGCTCTGAGCATCGCCCAAGAGGTATGAGGTTTCCGTTGCGTTTTCATTCCCGAGCCTACCTTTGAGTCAAATTTTATGTATCGTTTTGATGTTAAATCTTCAAACAAATTCCATATATGCATAGTATACTTTTTTATCTTTCCAACACATATTTAGGAATCAAAATCTGAGCTCGGAGGAGGCCGTGGTTGATCGTCGAAGGTTGTGGGTTTTTTTCCGGTGAGCCCTGGCGCGGCGGGCGGCCTCAGGCGGTGTCGCGGCGTGCGGCGGGCGGCCTCAGGCGGCGTCGCGGCGCGCGGGCGGCCTCAGGCGGCGTCACGGCGTGAGGTGGCGAAGGCGCTTGGCTTGGCTTCGGGCGGCTTCTGGAGGAGGCCGAGGCTCAGGCGGAGCGCTCGGCGAGGCGGCGGTCGCCAGGGAGCGGCGACCGAGGGGTCGCGGCGCGCGACCCCCCCCCCCCCCCCCCCCGTGCGGCGACAAAGACCCGCGCTGTGCAGGTCTTTACGCGGCTACCGCGACCGCCCCTCGTGGTCGGTCTGCGCATGGACCGCGAGTCCGCGGCCGGCCCGCGCGGCTAAGCCGCGGGCCAGTCCAGGCCGGTCCAGCCCCAGGGGCCTTGCCCCCTCAATTTTCGGACACCCGTATTTTCCGTTACGGGTGTCCGTTTTGAGTGTCGTCTACGGCGGTGGAACCGTGTCGACGAGGCGGACTTTTTGAGATGGTTTCGGGAATTTTTAATTCCCGAAACGAGGGGCCTCGGTGGCGCGACACGTACGTCGAGGGGTTACTCGTTTCTTCGGGGGATCTTGTTTTGGATGGCGCGGACGCGTCCGACGTCCGTTTTGAGCGCCGTCAGTGACGTTGGGACCCTGGAATCGAGGTGGAGCTTTCCAGGGTGGTTTCAGGCGTTGAGGCCGAAGTTGAGGTGCAGGCTCCACGGCCCGTCTTTTGAGCTGTGTGCAGCTTTTAGCGACTTTTTCCTCGGACTTCCGTATGGGGCATGCGAGCAGTCGATGTTGGGTGTTTTTCCGAGGGCATCACGTTGGCGCAGTCTGCCCGTTGTAATTCCACACGATGGTGCGGGCCCCGCAAGGGTCGTTTCGGGAGTTGACGGTGATTTCCAGCTTTATCACCGGGTGACCGTTTTAGACAAGTGAATAGTCCATCTTGTGTGCTTTTTCGAGAGGATCGCAACGGTGCGATCCATTCGTTGTGTTTCGGGACCGGGTTGCGGGTCCCACGAAGCACCGCTCGTGTGCGGTACGCTGGAATGCACCTTTTTCTCCGGATATCCGTTTCACTCATGTGGGTAGTGCTTTTGACGTGTTTTCCCAAGGGGATCGCATTGGTGCGATGCGCCCGACTGTTTTCGGGGCCGAGGCTCGGGATCACGGGACGTCGTTCGGGCGTGAGGCGGTGTTGGTGACTTTTCCGTCGGATATCTGTTTGAGGCGAGTAAGTAGTCGATCTCGGGTGTTTTTCTGCGAGGATTACAACGGTTCGATCCGTTTGGTTGTGCAGAGCCTCTTGCGCAATCTTGTTAAATGTGGAAGCATGAAAGGTGCTTTGGTGGTGGTTCATCCAACCATGTTTGTAGAAGACCCTTAACGTGTGATCGCGCACTCTTGGGAGAGTGATATAAATGGTTCACAAGATGTGGTTGGTCGTGCCTGGGCCTTTGAGGTGGAGTTGTTACGTCACGCCTTCGCGTTGACGCTAGGTGTCGTGTGCACGATAGCCTTTGGGCTGGAATGAGGTATACTCTGGGAGTATACGGGAGCGCTTGGAGGTACGTGTGGATATTTGTACCTGAGAATGTTTGTGCCCTTGGTTGGGGCTGAGATGGGGCCACACGTCGTGTGGGACCCACGTGCGTGTCGTGTTCTGCTTTACGTACTTTGACCTCTTGCGATGAAGAGGGTCCCTCTGCGCTCATTTTTTTGACCAGAAGGGTGGAGTTTCCCCAGGCCTGGTGCTCTTTTGTCTGACCAGCAGGGTTGAGTGGTCTCCCCCTGGTCTTGTTCTCGATGGTTTGGCCGGAAGAGATGGTTTGGTTTTTCTGTCTCTTCAGCTGTGAGGGGTTTCGGTACCATACCCCTTTCACCGGACTGCGACACCATTTGTGACTACGGGTGTTCATACAGTGTGGGTGTTTTCCCCACTTTCTAGGATGAGATGTCTCGGTCCGCTTCGACAGTGACTCAGCGGATTGGAGCGGGATTGCCTTGTGAGGCCTAGGGAGTTTCTCCCATCACCCTGTGTTCCCCGGTAGAGTTCTTATGGATTCGATGTGACCAACACTTTACACGGGCACTGATCCTCTACCCGGGAGGTTGTTCCAGCAGGGCTGAGGTTGTTTCCAGCAGGGCTGAGGTTGTTTCCAGTAGGGCTGAGGTTGTTTCCAGCAGGGCTGAGGTTGTTTCCAGCAGGGCTGAGGTTGTTTCCAGTAGGGATGAGGTTGTTTCTAGCTGGTCTGAGGTTGTTACCAGTAGGGCAGAGGTTGTTTCGAGTAGAGCTCGCCAGTGGGTTACCATCCAGCAGGGATGTCTAGTACAGCGGTGTTCACCGAGCAGTACCATCCAGCAGGGATGGCCAGAGTAGTTTCGGACTTACCTCCAGCTGGGCTGGGTTGTGGTCCCCGATGTCGGGCTTACCTCAAGCGGGACTGGGCAGTGGTCCCAGATGTCGGGCTTACCTTCAGATGGGCTGGGCAGTGGTCCCCGATGTCGGGCTTACCTCCAACTGGGCGGGGCAGTGGTCCCTGATGCCGGGTTACCTCCAGCTGGGCTGGGCAGTGGTCCCGTCGCCGACTTTAGCTGGGTCTCCCTCCAGTGGATTACCCTATTACAAGACTGGACAGTGTGGCACCCGTCAACTTTCTGGGTCTCCCTGTAGTGGGAACTCATTGACTTCCAAGGACCCTCTAGCAGGGCTGGGCAGGGGGTCGCCTGTCGACTTTGAGCAGACTTCTCAACTGTGTGGCAGTGACGAGTTGTGGTTAACGTTCCCCCATAACTCTCATGTACGAGGAGATTTTCCCCCACCGAGATGCATCCTTGTGAAGCGACCTAAAACTGTGCGGGCGAGTCAGTGTCGCCCAAAGAAGATAGTGTCGAGGTGTGGTGGTTTAAGCCCTTGACTTGTAGTTCGGGGCAGACGTGTGGGATGCTAGGCATCAATGGTGTTTCTTCTGGGACTATTGGATACTCTTTTCTTGGGCTGAGCTATGGGATGAAGATCCCCTTACGAGTTTGTTCGGTTTTCTTTTTGAGCATACAGATATGTATATAACTTTTTTTCTGGTACCCACTTCTTGGGTTTGGTTACTCTCCTTCCAGGAGAGGCGAAGACGTGCGGAGTATGCCACGTGCTTTCCATGTCTAGCTTCTCGTGGTTGGAAGAATCTACTCTCCTGCTATTGATAACAAAGACTCGACAGGAAGTTCATCTTCTCACTGTTTCCAGCTCCTTGTGCCTAGATGAGTCTACCTTCTTTCCTCTTGTTGGGTTTATCTAGACTCTTTACTGCACTTTCAGTTGTACTCCTCTACTTTTCATGTTCTCTCTACTGCTCACCCTTCGGTACCTCCTTTTGTTGCTCCCTCGAGCCTTCGGGGTATCCTACTCAGTATTTTTATACTCACCCCTGCTTGGGCTTTTCCCGCACTTAGTGTGCCCTTACAGACGACGGACAGGTTGGTCGTGACTTCAGTGGAGCATAGGAGTTTAGGATCTTGGACCGCGTGCGGTGGTTGTAGTCAGGTTCCAGGTGGGGAACCCCTCCAACTGTTTGTTTTGTTTACCTGTTGCCGGGTTGTGGCACTTTTCTGGTTGGGCGCGTGTTTTGCCCCTTTTTCCTTTTCAGCACTTTACTTGTACTGTTTAGAGGTCGATGCACTCTTGTGGTTATTTATAGCAGTTTCCCTTTTCTTTTCTTTTTTTACTTTTCACTTTTACATTTAGTGTGCTGCTTGTGTGTGTACATGTACTTAGGAAAAGGCCTCCCCGAGTTGTTGTGCCTTCGGCACTGGTCGCCAGCCCCTGGCCTATGGAGGCAGGCTTGGGGTAGTTACGGCTCGAGCCCGGGTAGGGTCGGGTCGTGACAAAGTGGTATCATAGGTGGTTCGTTCCTTAGGATGTTGTTCGTACATCCCTAAAAGATGAATTGGTTAGGATTTAGGGCAACAGTGTCAACATGTCTTGAGAGCGGCTCTCAGGCCAAGGTGTCCAGTGATGGTGCGGCGGCCGACGTATCCATTCACCTGGACCTTGATAACCCACTTGTCGAATCGGCATGCTGAGACACTTGTTGTAGGGAAATTGGTTTGTGCATCACATAGGATTGAGTATTTGACTGTACTTCTTGAGTCAGCTCCCCATCGTGTTTATTGGTATATACATATATGCTCATCTGATTGCGGCACTCCTTGATAATATTCAGGTGTCTCCGCGAAGACAGCCATCCAAGATACCCGCATTAGTTTGTGACGATGACCCTATGAGCTACAAGGACACAGTCCAGGACCCATAATGCAAGCCCCCTTCCTCCAGGTGGGCCGGTAGCAGTACCCCCACCTGTTGAGCAGCAGACAGTTTCAGTAGAGCAGGCTGAGCTTGAGCGCAGGTTGAGCGTGCTCCGTGAGTTCCAGCGGCAGAGACCGATGAGGTTCAGTGGTGAGTCAGACCCTCAGGCAGCAGAGGGTTGGATGGAGATAGTGGTTCGCCGTTTCGGGCTTCTATAGACGCTGGAAAATCTCATGGTGGCTTTGGCTGCTAGCCTTTTTGCGGAGCAGCTTGGCGTTGGTGGAGTCTGGTGGCTCAGTCTCTAGACGAGTCGATGCTTCCGTGGGGTGGCTTTCAGTTGTTGTTCCATGATGAGTTTTTTTCCTCCTGCTTGGGCTCCTTTCGAATTCAGGAGCTCCTGCTGTTTCAGCAGGGAGGGATGACGGTTGCTGAGTACGCGGCTAGTTTTTTAGATCGTGCATGCTTTTACCCGGACTTGGTCCATGACGACAACATCTGAGCGTGGAAGTTTGAGCAGGGTCTCCGCCGAGAGATTCATTATGTCATAGTACCATTGGGAATTTCCACATATGTCGGGGTGCTAGAGCAGGCGCTGGTGACAGAGGGCTTCCTGTCATGTTCTGGAGTTGGTGGTGGCAGCGGGCACATTGGAGCCGAGACGTCTGCCACAGCTAGTGGGTGTCGGCAAGAAGAACCTCGACGCAGGTGTCTTTCTGACAACCGGACTCAGGGGCGTGTTCGAACACCACAGTGGCGCCGGAGGGCACCAGTGCATCCCAGAGAGAGTCGGTGCTATGATTGCGATGGGCGAGGTCACCTGGCACGGGACTGCCCGATCAGGCATGCAGAGAGCTTCGGCTAGGCAACAGGTGCACCACCATGACAGAGGCAGTACCGTGATCGGAGTAGCGCCCAGAGAGGTGTTTCTAGAAGAGGAGTGGGAGGAGCTGGTGGTGGGGGACGGCTTTACGAGATCTTCCCACCACCACTAGGCGGTCCACGTCAGGCTCCGGGAGCTGACAGTTGGGACCATGGACAGTCGCGATCTTTGGATGTCTATTATCCTGCAGAGCATGCGGTGATAAGAGGTACGCTCTACAGCTCTTCTACCTCTTTACAGTAGGATTGTTAGACTCTTTGTGTGAACTGCTTTTCTCCCTGCTCCTTGCTTGAGGTGTTACCGGGGTGATGTGGGGCGTCGGTGTAACCCTGTGTTGGTAAGGTAAAAAGGCATGGGACCTTTTTCTTTAGTCGATGGTATTGACTCCTTCGCTTCCGAGCGTGTAAGAGAGTCTTGGTTGGGAGACATCGACTATGGAATCTTGCATGACCAGATATCCTTGGATGTTACACCATATGGATATTCTGAAAGAGGGAATCACCGGGCCTTATTCCAGGTGTGGTCGGTGATTCTAGTCGCGGCGTGCGACGTAAGGGTTCGGTCGGGGAGGTGAGCTACCCCAGAGAGCCTTAGGGCCATTTGAGATCATGCAAAGGGATGGAGAGGTACCCTACCGCCTTGCCCTAACCCCAAAGTCTGGAGTGGGTGCATGACATCGGCAAGGGATAACCTCACATGAACAGATCAGTCCTTTGGTCTGTGTGCGGAGGCACAGAGCTGCGCGTGGGTTCTTATGGGTATGGGAAAGCCAGGTGTGGGCTTAGTACCCTTTGTTGCTCCCTAGTTTTGCTTTTCGAGGACGAAAAGCTTGAAGGATAGAATGATGTAAGAACCTGGTTTTTGCTACGAAAGACTTTGGAATATTCTCTATGATATTCCAGAGCAGCACCTTTAGACGGCGTGCGATTCCGAGCCCTGGAGTGGCTGGAATTAAATTTTCAGTGCGTTCACACTGGAAATGCTAAATAAATGGGATAACTCCCAAACGATGCTTCATATCAGAGATCCTAGAATACGGATGGGTCCATAATGGGCTTTTTACCCTAGGAACGACATAAAACTTGTCGGGGCGGGATGTTTGGACCCCTCGCTCGCTTTCGGAACGTTAAACAGATAAATTAATTAATTTATTTATTCGTTTAATGGTGAAACAATAGAATATATTAAACGGTGTCTCAGATTGAGAAATTGAGGGCATCGTTGAGTTCGGAGCGTGTCGTTTACCCTAGGAGGGGTGTAAGTTTTGCGGTCGCGGGCCATCTGTGAAAAATGACCCCAGGGGCATTTTCGTAATTTGGTGGCTTCGGGCACTAAGTTTAATAAATTTTGAACGGTGTCTCGGATTAAAATTCCGAGACCGCCGTTGTGCTCGGGAGGTGGTGTTTACCATAGGTGAGGCTTAACTTTGACCCCGTCGGGAGTTTCGGATGCGGGACTTTTCGAGGGTTTTAAATTAATCAAATTGTTAATTAATTTATTTAAACACCCCATTCCCCTTCCTCCCCTCTTCTCTCCTAGAGCCAGCACCTCCCCACAATGAAGGAGGAAGCACCCCCTCCTCCTCTAGCTTCGGCGAAGCAGCTCTGGCAAGGCGCGGCGCGGCGGCGGACTCCCCGTGAAGCTCCGGGCATCGCCCAAGAGGTAGGAGGTTTCCGTTGTGTTTTCATTCCCAAGCCTACCTTTGAGTCAAATTTTATGTGTCGTTTTGATGTTAAATCTTAAAAAAATCCCATATATACATAGTATATTTTTTATCTTTCCAACTCATACTTCGGAATCAAAATCCGATCTCGGAGGAGGCCGGGGTTGATCGTTGAAGGTTGCGGGTTTTTTTTCCGGCGGTCCGGCGAGCCCTGGCACGGCGGGCGGCCTCAGGCGGTGTCCCGGCGTGCGGCGGGCGGCCTCAGACGGTGTCGCGGCGCGCGGGCGGTCTCAGGCGGCGTCGCGGCGTGAGGCGGCAGAGGTGCTTGGCGCTACTGCGGGTGGCTTCCGGAGGAGGCCGAGGCTCAGGTGGAGCACTCGGTGAGGCGCGCGGTCGCCGCCCCCGTGCGGTGACAAAGACCCGCGCCACGCGGGTCTTCACGTAGCTGCCGCGACCGGCCCTCGTGGCCGGTCTGCACGCGGACCGCGAGTCTTCCGTCGGCCCGCGCGGCTAAGCCGCGGGCCGGTCCAGCCTCAGGGGCCGTGCCCCCTCGATTTTCGGACACCCGTATTTTTCGCTACGGGTGTCCGTTTTGAGTGTCGTTTGCGGCGGTGGAACCGTGTCGATGAGGCGGACTTTTTGAGATGTTGTTGGGAATTTTTAATTCCTGAAACGAGGGGCCTCGGTGGCGTGACACGTACGTCGAGGGGTTAGTCGTTTCTTTGGGGGATCTTGTTTTGGACGGCGCGGACGCGTCCGACGTCCGTTTTGAGCGCTGTCAGTGGCGTTGGGACCCTGGCATCGAGGCGGATATTTCCAGGCTGGTTTCAGGCATTGAGGCCGAAGTTGAGGCGCGGGCCCCACGGCCCGTCTTTTGAGCTGCGTTCAGCTTTTAGCGACTTTTTCCTCGAACGTTCGTACGGGGCGTGCGAGCAGTCGATGTTGGGTGTTTTTCCGAGGGCATCGCGTTGGCGCAGTCTGCCGGCTGTAATTCCGCACGATGGTGCGGGCCCCGCGAGGGCCGTTTCGGGAGTTGATGGCGATTTCCAGCTTTATCACCGGGCGACTATTTTGTATAAGTGAATAGTCCATCTTGTGTGCTTTTTTGAGAGGATCGCAATGGTGCGATCCGTTCGTTGTGTTTCGGGACCGGGTTGCGAGTCCCACGAAGCACCGCTCGTGTGCGGTGTGCCGGAATGCACCTTTTTCTCCGGATATCCTTTGCACTCATGTGGGTAGTGCTTTTGACGTGTTTTCCTGAGGGGATCGCATCGGTGCGATGCGCCAGACTGTTTTAGGGGCCGAGGCTTGGGATCACGGGATGTTGTTCGGGCGTGAGGCGGTGTTGGTGACTTTTCCATCGGATATCTATTTGAGGCGAGTAATTAGTCGATCTCGCGTGTTTTTCTACGAGTATTACAACGGTGCGATCCATTTGGTTGTGTGGAGCCTCTTGTGCGATCTTATTAAATGTGGAAATATGAAAGGTGCTCCGGTGGTGATTTGTCCTACCATGTTTGTAGCGGACCCTTGGCGTGTGATCGCGCACTCTTGGGAGAGTGATATAAATGGTTCACAAGATGTGGTTGGTTGTGCCTGGGCCTTTGAGGTGGAGTTGTTACGTCACACATTCGCGTTGATGTTGGGTGCCGTGTGCACGATAGCCTTTGGGCTGAAACGAGGTATACTCTGGGAGTATACAGGAGCGCTTGGAGGTACGTGTGGTTGTTTGTACCTGAGAATGTTTGTGCGCTTGGTTGGGGCTGAGATGGGGCCACACGTCGTGTGGGACCCACGTGCGTGTCGTGTTCTGCTTTACGTACTTTGACCTCTTGCGACACAGAGGGTCCCTCTTCGCTCATTTGTTTGACCAGTAGGGTGGAGTTTCCCCTGGCCTGGTGCTCTTTTGTCTGACCAGCAGGGTTGAGTGGTCTCCCCCTGGTCTTCTTCTCAATGGTTTGGCCAGTAGATATGGTTTGGTTCCTCTGTCTCTTCAGTTGTGTGGGTTTTCAATACTGTACCCCTTTCACCGGACTACGACACCGTTTGCGACTATGGGTGTTCGTACAGTGTGGGTGTTTTCCCCACTTTCTGGGATGAGATGTCTCGGTCCGCTTCGACAGTGACTCAGCGGATTAGAGCGGGATTGCCTTGTGAGGCCTGGGGAGTTTCTCCCGTCACCCCATGTTCCCTGGTAGAGTTATTGTGGATTCGGTGTGACCAACACTTTACGCAGGCACCGATTCTCTACCCATGAGGTTGTTCCAGCAGGGTTGAGGTTGTTTCCAGCAGGGCTGAGGTTGTTTCCAGCAGGGCTGAGGTTGTTTCCAGCAAGGCTGAGGTTGTTTCAAGCAGGGATGAGGTTGTTTCCAGCAGGGCTGAGGTTATTTCCAGCAGGGCTGAGGTTGTTACCAGCAGGGCTGAGGTTGTTTCGAGCAGAGCTCGCCAGTGGGTTACCATCCAGCAGGGATGGCCAGTACAGCGGTGTTCACCGAGCAGTACCATCCAGCAGGGATGGCCAGAGCAGTTCTGGGCTTACCTCCAGCTGGGCTAGGTAGTGGTCCCCGATGCCGAGCTTACCTCCAGCGGGGCTGGGCAGTGGTCCCTGTTGTCGGGCTTACCTCCAGCTGGGCTAGGCAGTGGTCCCCGATGCTGGGCTTACCTCCAGCTGGGCTGGGCAGTGGTCCCCGATGTCGGGTTACCTCCAGCTGGGCTGGGCAGTGGTCTCGTTGCCGACTTTAGTCAGGTCGCCCTCCAATGGATTACCCTGTTACAGGACTGGGTAGTGTGGCACCCGTCGAATTTCTGGGTCTCCCTATAGTGGGAACCCGTTGAATTCTAGGGACCCTCCAGCGGGGCTGGGCAGGGGGTTGCCTGTCGACTTTGAGCAGACTTCTCGACTGCATGGCAGTGACGAGTTGTGGTTGACGTTCCCCCAGAACTCTCAAGTACAAGGATCTTTTCCCCCACCGAGACGCATCCTTGTGACGCGACCTAAAACGATGTGGGCGAGTCAGTGCCGCCCAAAGAGGATAGTGTTGAGGTGTGGTGGTTTAAACCCTTGACTTGTAGTTCGGGTCAGACGTGTGGGATGTTGGGCATCAATGGTGTTTCTTCTGGGAATGTTGGATACTCTTTTCATGGGCTGAGCTATGGGATGAAGATCCCATTACGATCTTGTCCGGGTTTCTTATTGAGCATACAGATATGTATATACCTTGTTTCCGGTACCCACTTCTTGGGTTTGGTTACTCTCGTTCCAGGAGAGGCGAAGATGTGCGGGGTATGCCACGTGCTTTCCGTGTCTATCTTCTCGTGGTTGGATGAGTCTACTCTCCTGCTATAGCTAGCGAAGACTCGACGGAAAGTTCATCTTCTCACTGTTTACAACTCCTTGTGCCTGGACGACTCTACCTTCTCTCCTCTTGTTGGGTTGAGATGGACTCTTTACTGCACTTTCAGTTATACTCCTATACTTTTCCTATTCTCTCTACTGCTCACCCTTCGGTACCTCCTTTTGTTGCTCCCTTGAGCCTTTGGGGTATCCTACTGAGTATTTTTATACTCACCCCTGCTTGGGCTTTGCCTGCACTTGGTGTGCCCTTGAAGACGACGGACAGGTTGGTCGTGACTTTATTGGAGCATAGGAGTTAGGAATCTTGGACCGCGTGCGGTGGTTGTAGTCGGGTTCCAGGTGGGGAACCCCTCCAGCTGTTTGTTTTTTTTACCTGCTGCCGGGTTGTGGAACTTTTCTGGTTGGGCGCATGTTTTTCCCCTTTTTCCTTTTCAGCACTTTACTTGTACCGTTTAGAGGCCAATGCACTCTTGTGGTTATTTATAGCAGTTTCCCTTTGCTTTTCTTTTTTTACTCTGCAATTTTGCATTGAGTGTGCTATGTGTGTGTGTACAGGTGCTTAGGCAAAGGCCTCCCCGAGTTATTGTACCTTCGGCGCTGGTCGCCAGCCCCTGTCCTATGGAGGCGGGCTTGGGGTAGTTACGGCTCGAGCCCGAGTAGGGTCGGGTCATGACAACAATGATCCAAACCACATACCCAGTCTATATGATGCTCAAGATGCACCAACCCAATCCTGAGAATCCACACAAGTGACTCCACTTGATCAAGAAACACTAGGCCTCAACCCCATCCATCATGTAACCTATATTTCAACCTAAAAGTAGACATAAAGTCTACACACATAGTGAGGTTCATGTATAAGGGGTGAGAAATAAATATCAGTAGTTCAACCCCAATGGTGGACCTATAATATATTATAATAACAATTTCATGCACACATGATATACCCATCCTAGTCAAATTCTAATAACATCTAGCATAAAAAAACTACATAAAAAAAGGGTAAAAAACAAAAACAAATAAAATGACCAATTGTGGGTTCTGGTATGACACCTGAGGTAAATCTACCCCTACTCTGGTCCTCGTTAGAGGATTTATAGTGTATGGCTCACACAACTACACAAAAACTAGTGCATCCACTAGATCTACATAGGAACTCCAATATGTCTAAACTTAATGGGAACAAATGTCAGAACCCAGGGTATAATAATAGGTGTCTATATGAAAACATGCATCTACCAGTCTCTAGAAATCCAATAGAAATATTTAACTAGATAAATATCTCCAATCCATGTGATAGATAAACCATTATATCCTAAAATATATGTAGAACAAATCAAGATCTAAACAAGGGTCCTAAAATATATATTTTCCCATAGGAAAACCTCCAAATGTGGGCCAGATAGATACATTATCCTAAGTAATTCTGTCTACCCATGGTCCCGGTAGATACACTATCCCAAGGAACCCAGTCAAGTAGTCGGGATCCTTCCTCATCCATAAAATATGAACTCTATACAGGGCATAACATTAAACTAGAGGGGTGAACTCATCTAGATCATACATTATCTCCCTAAAATAATCTAAACATAGCTAGCCAATGAAGGAGAGAGCCTGATCAAAACTTAGGGCCAACACCCAATCCAAGATATCCCAAGGGTCTCCTCCTCAAACCAAATTCCTAATTATAAATTTCCTAAAACTTCATATCCAATGACTAACTAAATTCGGTTCGATCCAACTATTGAACCCACCATCCAAACAAATGAACAAGAAGTATTGATACTATCTCAATAAATAAAGCACGGGGCCTCTCTCATCACCTTGGATATTATCATCTAACACAAAATCCACCAAGGGCTCTCAAAAACCCACCTTAGTTCCAAAACAAAACTCATGGCTCCCATGGTTCATGGGGGGACAACATAAGTCGACATCCATTGCTGGACTCTCTTGTTGCACCAGACACTTGGGCCACACCCATGGAAACATCCTTAAATGGTCAAAATTACATAAGGAAAGAAGGAAAACCTATGAGGGGTTCCTCTATCTCATCCAAAACATAGGACATGCCTAGTGTAGAAACATTCCAAACAGCCCTCAGTGGCCTTAAACTAATTCTTGATCAATAATCTGCCCAAAAAGGGACATCTAAATGCAAAGGATTCCAACCAGTTAATTCATAATGGTCCTTGTGACCACCTCAAAATTAGGACCCTATAAGGTATCCTTATCATAAGCCAAACCATGCCACAGAGGAATTCTCATCCACTAACTATGTCCACCACTGATCACTCGATCAGTAACTAGCCAACTAGGGAATCCTCAAGAGTCCCTCATACTTATATCAATAGCTCAACGACACCTAGACATAACTGTCATCTCATGACATCAACCCAACCAAAAGGCTTAAACAAATCTAATACTCCAACCCATGAGCTAAACCTCAACCACTCTAACCTTGAGAAACCAGTCCTGACACACAGGAATAATCCAAGATCTCCTTAGAGATACTACTTGATCCCATAGTCTGAGATCTATCCAAAATATCCTTAAAGAGAATTATCCTAGAATCTACAATCCCAATATAACTAACGATCTCACTACCCACACTTGGGCCTCATATCTCACAACCCCAAACCCCAAGAGGATTCTAAAACCAAACCTTACAGAAATCCTTTGTAAAATGATCTCCCAGTCCAAAACACCATCTAGATAGCCTCTAAATTCTAAAAGGATTCCACCATCATGATTTATGTGTAAAAAATATCATAATGGAATACTCACAAGTATAATTCAGAATCTAGAGTGAAAAAAGGAAAAACGAGCCAATGTAGAAAAGTACATGACATGTACATGGGGTAAATCATGTGTAACCCCCAAGGTCCTCTATGGATATGTGCTGCATCCCCACTCAGTATGTACACCTCCATACTATAAAGCATATACCGCCCATACATGGAATGTACCCCACAAGGGGTCCCTATTCATGTACCTTGCATGTACCCCCTCACAGGGTCAGGACAAGCATTCTACAAGACCACTGGTCATGTACCATGAAAAGGTCCTAGCTATGTACCTTTCATGGCCATGTGCCCCTTGCGCACCCTGAGTCACCACTATATGGATTGTACCCTCAGTATATGATGTGTGGTCCCAAAAAAATCATCTTCTTCAAATATAAAGAACATGTGGTGTGTGTTCTCTAAACCACATGCCGTGTACATGGGTTTTCCAGAATGAAAAACCCCCAAAATGGCCTGAAACGCATGATTTCTCTTCAAAATCCATATATCGACCCCCACGGGGTTCCCAAAAACCCATAAAAAGGATTTAAAACTAAAAAGATTCTACACTATGGGGATTTATATAGAAAAACATAAAATGGTCATACCTCTGGGAGGAAACTACTAAAGTTGTGCACCAATCTGTGATCTACAACTGACACATGATGATCTGAAGTGACATAAGGTTCATGGTAGTGCTTACTCCTCTCCCTATCCCTATATTCTCTACCTCTCCCTCTCTTGGTAGAAGAACCAAAAGGGGGATCCCCATAGGCATGTGTGATAAGCCAAGGGAAAAAGAAAGAAGAAAAGGAAATAAAGAAAGAAATATAAAGAAAAATAAAAGAAAAGGGGACCAGCCCCAGTGCCTGATGCAAGGTTATAACTCACATAGGTAAAAACCCCCATTCTAGTCTCAACCACATAGAAAGAATTTCAATTCGAATATTCTTTTAAAATATATCACTGAAAAAACTCACATGAAATATTTAATATATAATTAATTAAATATTAAATATTTCATGAAAATTTAAGGAGCTATAATTTTCACTAAACTTCTATACTAAGGTAAACACCCCATTATGATACCAATAGAGTGGTCAAAAAGTTATCCAATATCATCTTATAGGATAATTTACTATTTTTTCCTTGAATACTCCCAATAGAAAAAAGGTTCAAATTTCCCTATATTTTTACAACCCATGATGATGTGAGACATCACACTTCATTTATGATAAATTTTCATGTAAAATGGGAATATCATGTATTATCCCCAACTTGGGTTCCACTAGACTAGTTTCCCAAGCTAGTTTTCCACATGACCTTAGGCGCACCTCCCCATATACTAGATATTGTCGACTAGTAGAGTGGGAATAATAGATCATATGGGTAGACTATATCCTCTTTATTAGAGTAATCCACATAAGATAAAGAATGAAATAAAAGAAATAGATATAAACACTAATAATAAACATGAATTACCAACCAATTCCAAAAATTGGGTACAAGCCCACAACCAAATAATAAATATGTTATGCCATGTCATACAGTGTAAATCATAAGGAAACCCAAAATAAATACAATTGATAAATCCCCAAAATGGGTCCTAACACCAAGTCTGGTTCCCTCATCCATACACATCCCATGCCCAAGTCAACCCTCTAACATAGGTCCTTTTCCCTTTTCCCGTCCTGTAATAATGAAATTTTCTTGGGTAACCAATGGAGGCCCAAGCATGGTGTGAGTACAACTCAATAGGCTACCACCAATGGTGTCTACAAAATATCCATTCTAAACAGATAGTGTATGCATGTAATAAAAATTAATAATAAGTTAAATAATAGATAAACCAAGTTTTGTTAGGTAATAATAATCACTTAAACCATTTTCATAATTCACTCCATGGGTTAGGACTTTTCATCAATTACACTATAGTCTATTCCAATTAACTACTATGCATAGGGAAATAATTCAAGTTACCTATCTCACTAGAGAAAGAATTTCACAAAAAATTGTGTTTCAGTACCTTGGAACCCCATTATATGTAGTCTCAACCAATAAAAGTGTTATGGTCATAGAGCCTTATTCTAACTCCCAAACCTGTGCATTCTAGGGGTGGGGTTTAAATCCTCATTCTAGAATAAACCCATGATTGTAGAACCCCAAGTAAATACCCCACATACCACCAATCTATGTGCACATGCTTCTTTAACTATAACACATTTCCAACAAAAACCATAACCATTTAATACATTCATCAATTTCAAAAAAAATCATTCAAAAAATAATCCATCATTATTCCCTAGATCGTTTACACATTCTCATTTACATTCTGTATCCCAATTAAACCATTTATCATTCACATGCCTTATCCATTCATCAAAATTTCCCTTTAAAATGCATCACTCATTTAACCCATTAACATCATACCAAAAAACCCCTTATGATAAGTAAAAAATTAAACACAATTATCATTAGTTTCATTCTATACCCAAAATTAACATTTCAACACATTTATTATGGGATATATATCATAAAAATTCAATAATACACTTAACATTTCAATTTCCATGTTCAAGAAGCGGCACACCCCATGGGTGGACCTTAACCCAGAAAAATAAACCTAAATGCATCCCATAGGGATCATGAGGGGTTCAACTAAACATTTTCCATATCAATTTATCATTTCTATCAAGGAAAAAAATGGTCAACACAGCCACACAAAAGCACACCCACATACACAAAAAATAACCAACAAGACTATGATGACCTTTCTCTTTATTTCACATTTAAACATGATTTATTACATAAAATTACACTTAATACAACCCATAATATTGATATTTCTAGTGTGTTTGGAAAATTAGGTACATTACATAACAACTTAAAAAATGAAAATTGGTATCTTTATTGAAAACTTCTTTAACATGACCAAAACATTCCTTTGTACTCAACACTACATGGGATAACCTGAGGACATACATAAAAAATGGGTGAGCTATAAATACCATGAAGGGATAAAAAAGGTATAAAATGAAGAATAAAATACATGTTAGATAATTGGCATATCAATAGAGCATAAAAGGAACATGGATAATAAGGCATGATATATCATGATAATCATAACATAGGAAATGTGGCAACAACTTAAAACACTGCATCATAAACATAAGTCAAGGAAAAATCTGCTAAGTCTTCGTGGTGTAAAAAGTACTATAAATGAATCAGGTAAACCCCATGTCCCAACATGATGTATCATGATACTAACCATTACCCAGTGCATTAGAGCGCTATTAGGGTGCACCCTTCATAATCATTTCATTCTCATTCTTAAGTGTACCACATAGATCATATAACATGGATTCATTCAACATCATAATTTATTCCACAATCAATGAATGTGGAATACCTACATGTAATTTCCAAATGAATAATTATATGTGCATAAAGTTGAATACCCTTGATAGAAAAATGGGTGTGGTATTCACTACACAATTATTTTTGCATGGAAAATCTTGGTGCAATTTCGACAGCATAACGGCGTCATATAGAAATTAATAAAATGGGAGGATGAGAGTGAAAGGGGTATATCATAATTTAGACATGAAAAGGAAAGTAATAGGGACATGGAAATACATTTCCCAACATAATTAATTGTAAATATAGGGAATAACATAAAAAATAGAATTGAATAAAGAGAAGAAAGGAAAGAACTCTTACAAAATTTTGGCATGGTAACAGGTGTGCATAAAGGTTTATAGGAGGGATAAATGAGAGTGAAAGGGGATATCATCATTTATAAATAAAATGGATACTAAGGGGGTATGTAATAACAAAACCCAACATAATAAAATGGAAATTAAAAGACATAACATTAAAGGATTTCTTGATAAAAGAGGAGAGTGGAAGATCCCTTATGAAATTTCAGTATAGTAACGGGTTAGGTAAGGATCAAAATAAGAGAGTATAAATGGTATATAATTAAAATAATATCAATTTTACATTAATTTAATCATAATAAATTAATTAAAATATAACCAATTGAAATTATAAAGACTAATATCAAGGAATATTCTTGAATTGAAAGAAGGAGAGGAAGGTGAGGATCCCTTACTTCAATGTGTGAATCCAAATGCTTGGGAGGGGATTCTTGAGAGATTGGGGTGAATTGGAATGACTCTAGAGAGTGGATGTAAGAGTTTTTTCATGATATAATGAGTTTTAGTGAAGAGAAATGGGTGATTGAGTGGGTTTATATAGGAAAGGAGGGGGTTCTTTATTATTTTGGTTTTGGACTCTAAATAATAAAATATTCAAAACCATAAACCACCCCATGGTTTTTTCCCATAGTCTCTACCAAATGAGAGTAGTATACATTATTTTAAAAGTAAAAGTGCCAAAATTATTAAAATATTACCCTTAGTGATGTGGAGGTGAGTTACACACTTAAAGAAATGTTTTTGAAATCTTAAAATATATTATAAGTCTTGGAGGATTCATAATGGATTTACAAAAAAATTAAAATAAACATAAAATCACATTATTTTAAAGGGAAACATATTTTTGTTATTATATATATTTTATAGTATTTATTACATTAGTATTGGTATATTATGATGTCATAAAACACAAAGTATATTTATATGGTATTTAATTTTTACCCAAAAATTTGACTGTCCCAGAAAATTATGAAAATCACCATTAGATAATTTCAACATCCCGATTACAAAAAAAATATTAACTTTTATATAAATAATTTTCTAAATATGTTAATTTTTACTTTTAAAATAAAAAACCGACATTTATTAAAAATAATGGGTTTTGAAAATAATATTTTTTTTTGAACCCTTATATAAATTACATTTGACTTCATAAAAATTATATGATCATTTATTTTTAATAAAAGTTATTTAATAATAATATTTTATTAAAATATTATTTATTTCAAAAATCCATTAATTCATTGATTCATTAATTGAATTTGAATATTAACCAAAAATACAATTTTTACTTTAAAAATCATTTACAAAGTAACAATAATATGGTTAAAATATATTCATTATTTTGTACATATTCTCATTTATAGGGTCTTGATACATATCCCTTTAATACACCAGTATAAACTCTAAGAGTGAGGTGTGCGATGGTGGGGCTTTCATGGGGTCGTTCGGTGAACACGGTTTGGTCCATGATCTCGTTGAGCTTGAACTTCTCCCATAAACAGTTTTTCTCATTCTTAAGTTGTTGGGTCTCATCTTGGGATTGGTATAGGGAAAATTCCAAAAATGCTATCTCCCATAGAATCTCTGATAAATGGGCTTCATAGGGTACAATCCTACTGGTTGAAGTCATCACTTCCTTTGTCTATGAAAAATGGATTTGTTAAAACCCTATATTTATATAAGGGTGTAATTTTGGCCTGGCAGCCCGAAAGCCCGACAGGCCCGGCCCGAAAGCCCGAGCGGCCCGGCCCGGCAAAGCCCGCATCGGACCAGGCCGGGCTTGGGCCGTATGTTTAGCGATTCGGGCCTGGGCCTTTCCAAGAAGGCCCTCGGGCCAGGCTAGGCTAGCCCAAAAAAGCCCGGCCCGCGCGAAGCCCTGCCCGTGCGAAGCCCACCTGCTGTAAAAAATTTAACAGGGAAACTACCGGTAGGGGGATTCGACCCCCCTACCACGAGCTCCCAAGGCTGCGCTTGGACCAACTGGTTCAGGCGCTGCACCTGTAAACTAATCACTAGCCTATATATATATATATATATCTATCTATATGCCAACGAGCTTGTACCCTAATGGTACAAGCTCCCGCTTGGCATCCAAAAGACCCGGGATCAAATCCGGGCAGGGGTGAATTTCCGGGTTACTGTAGCAAGGGGCATTGTAGCAGTACTGTAGCAGCTGAGAACTATAGCAGCGGCAACACTGTAGCGGTGGAGGGACTGTAGCAGGCACTGTAGCGGTGGCAGTTACTGTAGTAGCGCGGGTACTGTAGCAGTAATGTTCACCGAGGGGTTCTTTGGGCCAAAAATTGGGCTTTCAAGCCTTGTATTCAGGCCACTTGACCTTGGGCCTTCGGGCTATGTAATGGGTCTCCATCTTCCCAGTCTAAAGAGGTCTTTGCTTTAAATAATAAATTGAGGCTTCGGCCCCAACCTTTAAAAAAATAATAAAAAAATAGATATATCTATATTTTTATCTATATCTATATATATATATATCTATATATATATATTTATTTATATATATATATATATATCTGTATATATACATATATACATACATATATATATATATACCTATATATATATACATGTATATGTATACATATATATTTATCTATATATGTATCTATATATATATATGTGTGTGTGTATATATATATTTCTATATATATGTGCATATATCATTATATATTAACAAAATATAATATTATATATAGACATATAATTATTATTATATCTAATTATAATGTGTGTATAAATATATATATACAATGATATATAATTAATATATAATAGTGTATATATATAAACAAACCCTTTAATAATATATATCAATTAAGTGTGGTTTTTAAAAATCTATTAATAATATATATATATATATATGTATATGTATATGTATATGTATATGATTTAATAATATATATATATATAAACAAAGCTATTAATATATATATATATATCAATGATTTAATATTATATATATATATATAATAACTTGTTGTATATTAATAAAAAATAACACACTCACCTAATGATGTTCGTCCAAGTCCCTCAACTTCATTAATTTTTTTTAAGTATGTTGCAACATGCATATATTATATACTATACATATATAAATCTATTTAGAAAAAAAATTAACTCACCCACTACGATGCACCCCCCAGCCCCTAATTATTATTTTTATAATTTTCTCATATTATATATATATAATCAATCATTTAACATTATATATATATATATAATAATTTATTATATATTAATAAAAAAATAACACACTCACCCAATGATGTTCGCACACACCTCCAACCTCACTATTTTTTTAAATATGATGAAACTTGCATATTATATATATGTCTATATAAAAACAAATCTACTAATAATATATATATATCAATGATATGATAGTATATATATAAACAAAGCCATTAATATTATATATAAAGCTATTAATAATATATATCAATTAAGTGTGGCTTTTAAAAATCCATTAATAATATATATATATATATATATATATGTATATGTATATGATTTAATATAATATATATATAAACAAAGCTATTAATATATATATATCAATGATTTAATATTATATATATATATAATAACTTGTTGTATATTAATAAAAAAATAACACACTCACCCAATGATGTTCGTGCAAGTCCCTCAACATCATTAATTTTTTTTAAGTATGTTGTAACATGCATATATTATATATACTATACATATATAAATCTATTTAGAAAAAAAATTAACTCACCCACTGCGACGCACCCCCCAACCCCTGATTATTGTTTTTATAATTTTCTCATATTATATATATATATATATATATCAATCATTTAACATTATGTATATATAATAACTTATTATATATTAATAAAAAAATAACACACTCCCCCAATGATATTCGCACACACCCCCAACCTCACTAATTTTTTTAAATATGATGAAACTTGCATATTATATATATGTATATATAAAAACAAATCTACTAATAATATATATATATATAAATAAAGTCATTAATATTATATATAAATCTATTAATAATATATATCAATTAAGTGTGGCTTTTAAAAATCCATTAATAATATATGTGTGTGTGTGTGTCAATGATTTAATATTATATAATAACTTATTTCATATTAACAAAAAAAATAACACTCACCTAATGATGTCCGTGCATGTCCTCCAACCTCATTAATTTTTTTAAATATGTTTCAACTTGCATATATTATATGTAAATCTATTTAGAAAAAAAAATAACCCGTCCACTAGAGCGCACCCCCCAACCCCTAATTATTTTTTACAATTTTCTCATATTATATATATATATATATAATAACTTATTATATATTAACAAAAAAATAACTAATCACCAAATGATATTCACACACCCCCAACCTCATTAATTTTTTTTAAAATATGATAAAACTTTAAAATATTATATATACTATATATACATATATAAATCTATTAAAAAAATTAACTCACCCACTACTGCGCACCCACTAAGGGTGTAATTTCAGTCCAAATAGGGTCGGGTCAGGTCTGCCCAGAAAAAAAATAAAAAAATGTTTAAAAAATGTTTTAAATCAAACAAATGCTTAAAAATACTTTTCATAAATAAGTTCAAAAAATAAATGTAAAAAAACATTTTAAATAAATGATAAAAAAACGTTTAAATAACAACACTTTAAACCCACCACCTACTACTGCGCACCCCCCAATAACTCATTAATTTTTTTTAATTTGTACATAATATATATAAATTCATAGACATGTATAAATATATTTAGAAAAAAATAACACATCCACCCAATGTAAAATGTTTTTACATAAAACTTGTTAAATGTTTAAAAAAAATACATGTAAAAAATATGCGTTCAAAAAAAAGTTTTAAATTAAATGTCTAAAAATAAATGTAAAAAAAAGTTTTAAACAAGTGTTAAAAAATGGTTTAAATAAAGGTTTAAATAAAAATGTTTAAAAAAGTTTTTAAAACAAACATTTAAATTATTTTTTTAAAACAAACACTTAAAAAATACTTTTTATATTAAAATATGAAAAAAAGTTAAATGTTTTAAAAAAATACTTGTAAAAAGCATGTGTTTAGAAAAATTAAAAAATGTTTTAAATTAATCATTTAAAAATAAATGTAAAAAATGTTTTAAATAGATGTTAAAAAATGGTTTAAATAAAAAAATTTAAATAAAAAATATTAACAAACGCTTAAAAATTTATAAATAAGTTAAAAAAATAAATGTAAAAAATGTTTTAAAAAAATGTTAGAAAAACTTTTAAATAATAAGGCTTTAAACTCACCCACGGCAGCTACACACCCCTCATTATTTTTTTACAATTTGCAAATAATATATATATATATATATTCACAATATATAAATTTATTTAGACAAAAAAACATATTCACCCACTGTAAAATGTTAATAAAAAATAAAAAAAACGTTTTTACAAAAAAAATGAATTTAAAAATAAATGTAAAGAAACATTTTCAATAATTGTTAAAAAAATCTTCAAATAAAAAAAATTAAAAGAGACAATTATTTTGAAAATAATAAAAGCCTACCATGGCCCGACTCGAAAAAGCCCGGCCCAGCCCGAAAAAGCCCGTCCCGACCCGGTGGTTTGGGTTGGCCCGAGGCCGGGCTTGGGCCGCCTCATGGGGTTGTTCGGGCCGGCCCGACCTGGCCCGACTCTTTGCATGGCAGGCCCAGCCCAGCCCGACCCTGTCCGGGCCGGGCCGGGCCAAAATTACACCCTTATATTTATACAAGTCATGTGATCACTATTCAATGACTGTATTACCAGGAGTAAAGATAATTAACGACTATTTAAATACAATTGGATATCATAAAATAAAATAAGTGCATGTGTTTTCTATAACCATAAGACATTTAATTAAATAAAAAGGGGAATTTTATTCATAACGGTTTGGGTCGTTACAATCTTCCCCCATTTAGAAATTTTTCCCTTGAAATTTCTTTTTCCCACACTAAAATAGATGAGGGTAACTATACTTCATCGCTTCCTCCAGTTCTCATGTTTCTTCTTCAAACTTTTGGTTTCTCCATAACACTTTGACTAGGGGAATTGTCTTATTTCATATGATCTTTTATCTATGATCTAAGATCTTCACTGACTGCTCCTCATAAAAAATGTCATTCTCTAATGGTACCACCTCTAGATTGAGTACATGTGAGGGGTCTGGTATGTACTTTCTCAATAGGGATACATGGGATAAATCATGTACATGAGATAGGTTTGGTGGGAGTGCTAGTTGATAAGCGACTACTCTGATGCGATCAAGGATCTCAAAAGAGATTATGTACCTTGGACTAATATTTCCCTTGTAAAGACCCGTAAATTTCAAGGAAATTTTTTTCTTAATTTTCTTTGGAATTTTTCAAGAGCACAGTTTCTGATGGCACCTGATTCTGAGGCCCGGTGTGCCCGGAATCATTTTCCGAAGTTTGGCTCGGGTACGTTTAGTGAACGGACGAGCGGGTTTTTCTAACTTTTGAACCGGTGCCCGGAATCGAATTCTGAGGGCACCGATGAAATCGCAGCGCCGGTATTTGCTTAGAAACGCCTCTTCCGGAGTTGCGTTTGCTCAGGTGTGGTTTTTAATTTTTGGGCTTAAAGTTTAGAAATAAAATAATTTGTTCGACAAACTTTATTTTATTTCACTTAAGCCACTTGAAGCCACTTGAAAGCCACTTAAACTGAGTTAAAATGGATAGGGTGCTATCCAGAAATATCCTACCCCCTTGGTAAGATATTTGTGAGGTGGGGCCCGCACGAGCCCCGCCGTTTCTTTCCGCTAAGTAACGCACCCGTGAAAACCCATCATTATGAAAGTCAACTGACGCGTTTTCTTAAATCCTTAATGCACCATTTAATTGGGCGGTTTATTTCGTGAATTAAATGGGCGGTTTCTTTCGTTGAATTAATTCAACGAATTGATGGGTCGTTACTTAACTTTTTCATTTGTTGGCGTAATAATAAAATAAGACCAACAAGTCTTTTTGGAGGATTACTCGTTGAGAGGTTTTGTCAGAATTCTTGAGCCTTCATCCTCCTTAGCGAAGAACGCGAAGAACGCCGGCCTCCGACGAAGAACGCCGAACCTGCGGAAGTCGACGACGCGACGCCGTGTTCCGCGACGCCGACGTTCCCTTCCTGCAACGTTCTTCTGCAACGCCTCTTCCTTCGCAACGAAATCTTCGATCAGCTGTTTGGGGTAAGAGACTTCGGGATTCTCTTAAATCTCCCTTGTGTTTTTTTTAACAAAACACGGATTTAATTTTATATAATCAAATTAAATCTGTTGTTTCTTGGTCCGTTGAGTTCGCCGACTCAACGCCGGATTCCGCGACGACGCGACGCCCTTCCGCGACGACGCAACGATCCCCTCCTTCCGCGACGAACAAATCCGCGAAGAACGTGCGTATGACGACGACTACGAGGTAGGGGTTGTTGTGAATAATTCCTTTTTCCCGTGATCGTTTCTTTTAAAAGTGAAGAACCGGACAATAAGAACAATTTTAATCCATTAAAATTGTTGATTCATGTGTTGAATATATTTCTCCCGTTGTTTATCTCTAACGCGGAGGGTGCGGGCCAAACGAACACGGCCCGACAACCCTCCGCCGTTCTTCGTTGTTGTGCGGATTGACAGGCGACGATGGAACGTGCCGCAGAGGAAATTTGACGGTTCTGCAGTGAAGAATGAGTCCCGGGAGGAGCAGCGGCGCAGACGGGAACGGAATCAAACCACCGGAGCGACTCCGGTGGCCCGCGGAAGCCGGCGGCGGCACCGGCGGCCGGAGGCGGCGGCTCCCGCTGACCCGCGGCCGCGCGGGTCCGGCGCGCGCGGGACGCGGCTGAAGCCGCGTCCGGCTGTCCAGGGCGACACCCCGCGGGTGCTGCAGGGTTGTCACGCGGGGGCGGGGGCTCCCCCCCGCGTCGCTCGGGTCGTCCAGGGCGACACCCCGCGGGTGCCGCGGAGGTGTCACGCGGGAACGGCGGTCCCCCCCCCCCCCCGCGTCGCTCGGCCGCTCGGCCGAGCCGGGCCGGGCTGGCCGATCCAGGCCGGTCCGACCGGCCGGGCCGCTCCCTGGCCGGGCCGGACCGGGTTCGGCTGACCCAGGGGGGGTCGGGCCGGGTCGGCTCGGGCCCGGACCCCCTTCTTCGGACCGTTTCGGTCAAATGCCTGTAAATTGAGCTACGGGCCTCCAAACGACGCGCCGTCAGCGGAAACGCGATCCTTGGATTGAGACGGTCGTTTCAGTATATCGCACTCAATGTTTCGGAATACTTTGAGTTCGGCGGGGTTGGTTCGTACACGAAACCAACCGGGCCCTCGGAGCGGAAACGCTCATATCTTGAGCTACGGACGTCCGATCGACATGTCGTCGACTTCGTTGAATTCCTCTAAGTGAGACGGATCTTTTGGAATACTCCGCCCAAGGTTTGGACGTAGGTGGAGTACAGTCGGGTTGGTTTTTCCTTAAAAACCAACCGGGCCCCTAGGACGAAAAAGCCAATAACTCTCAGACCGGGCGTCCGATTGACGTGCCGTCTACGACGTTGAGTTCCAGTTGATGATACGGAACTTTTGGATACATCAACTTCAGAATTTGTGTCAGTTGATGTATCAGCCTCTCGGCTCATGGAGCGGACCCTCCCGAATGAGCTTGCTGTGTGCGGGAACCCTAGTGCTGGCTGCGACTGCTACTTCGACAGCGACGACTGTGCAGAGATCCTCAGTGGACTGTGACAACGACTGTGCAGAGATCCTCAGTGGACTGCGACGACTACTGCACTCAGCGATTTTACGTGGATCAGTGCTACAGGTCCTGTGTGGGCCCGATCCTGTGTGGGTCTGATCTTGTGTGGGTCAGCGCTCAGTGGTTCTGTGTGAGCCAGCGCCTACAGGTCCTGTGTGGGCCCGATCCTGTGAGGGTCTTTGCGGGGGTTAGTACCTATCGATCCTTTGTGGGTCCGACGACTTAGATGGATCAGTGATCATCTTTATCGTCATCTGAAGAAGTATACCTGTGTGAGCTGAATCCTGTATTACTCTCCTTTGTGGATTGTGTTGTGCTATCCTGTGTGGATTTACTATTTACTCTCCTTTGTGGATTGTGTTGAGCTATCCTATGTGGATTACTGTATACTCTCCTTTGTGGATTGTGTTGTGCTAACCTGTGTGGGTATACGTTTGCTTTCCTGTGTGGACTGGGTTGTGCTTGGGCTCGGACGTTGGAGCCGAATGGGAATTGATGACTTAGGTATATGTATGGGCATATACCTAAGCCGTGTCAGATGTTACTTCGTGATTGTATCTTTCCTTTGTGGATTATCCTTTGTGGATTTTGGGAGACCTTCGGGGGTCTCGGGGTCCCTACTGAGTAGCTTATACTCACCCCTGCACGGGCTTTGCCCGTACTATGTTGAGTTGGTTGCAGACGACGGAAAACGCTGATCCTGGTGGAGGCGTGCGGAGCAGGATGGTACCTGGAGGTGGACCACTGGGCGGGACGTACTCGGAGCAGTTAGGTGGACCCGAGGAGCAGTGGAGGCTATCTGTACCCACCCTTCAGGTGGGACTTCCAGAGGACGGCTCGATGCTGCGGCTTTTCCTTTCAGTTTCTGTTTTCCCCTTTTCAGTTGTACTTTACAGTTGGGCTTGTATTTCCGGCCCCTTTTACTTTCAGCACAGCTTGTTACAGTTTTTACTTAGTGTTTACTTTTCCGCTTGCTTACTCTGTGGTACTTGTTTACTTTTCAAAGGCAATTCCTTCCCTCTTTTCGGGATTTACGCCTTGGTGCTAGTCGCCAACCCCTGGCCTATGGAAGGCGGGCTTGGGGTAGTCACGGCACGGGCCCCGAGGACGGGTCGTGACAAATTGGTATCAGAGGGGTCGGTTCTACCGCAGACTCTGATCTTTCTTCTATGTGAAGCAATAGTGTTTAGTGTATTGAGTGTGGTTATCAGTCCAGGGAGTCCAGTGTTGGTGCGGCGGCCGATGTATCTGTGCACCAGGACCCTGACTTCTGATTTCCTACTTAATGCACGAAAACATTTATTGCATGTGTGTTTCAAGTTTTCTTCGTGATTACTTGTGTTAGCTCACCAGGTATACTGTTCTGACCGTGGCGCACTTGTTTCCTTTTCAGGATGGCCCGACGACAGTAGCCAGCTAGGGTTCCGAGAGTAGAGCGCGACGACAGCCCGCCGAGCGACGAGGCCTTGGTACAGGGCCCGTTGACAGCAGAGGCACCGGTGGTACCTTTACCCGCCGAGCCCCCGATTCTTCCAGCACCGACCGCGGATGATGCACGTCGCCTCGGAGCTCTGCACGAGTTCCAGCGCCAGCGACCACCCAGGTTTCATGGGGAGACGGACCCCCAGGCAGCTGAGGACTGGCTGGAGGCAGTCGTTCGAGTTTTCAGGCTAGTGAGGACACCAGCAGACCTCATGGTGATCCTTGCGGCGAGCCTACTGCACGCAGCAGTAGGACGATAGTGGAGCTTGATGCTCCAGGTACACGATGAGGCGTCTCTTCTCTGGACGGACTTCGAGAGCCTCTTCCGCTTAGAGTTCGTCCCAGCCACCCTCCGTGCGGTGTTCATTTAGAAGCTTCTTCAG
This sequence comes from Viscum album, assembly GCA_963277665.1. Lineage (NCBI taxonomy): Eukaryota > Viridiplantae > Streptophyta > Magnoliopsida > Santalales > Viscaceae > Viscum > Viscum album. The sequence goes on along the minus strand of OY728141.1, from coordinate 1,414,725,550 downwards.
CTGCGGCAGGGCAGCTTGATGGTCGCCCAGTACACGGCGAGGTTCACCAATCTTTCTCACTACTCGACCGACATGGTACGGGACCCCTTCTTCCGGGCCCGGACCTTCGAGAAGGGATTGAGACACGAGATCAGGGCATCGCTGATCTCCCTCAGCATCCCGACCCAGGCAGGAGTGCTAGAGTGATCCCTTCTGATCGAGACCTTTCTGGCTGAGTCCACAGCGAGACCTACTGCAGGGCGGCAGGTAGCGGAGTCTTCGGCAGCAGGTAGACGACGGATGACTCAGGGTTCCAGGCAGACCAGAACTTCCAGCAGACGAACTCAGGACACTGGCTCAGCAGTGCGGGGAACACAGCGCGGAGCCAGTCTTCCGAGAGGCAGGCAGTGCTACTCGTGCGGTGGGCAGGGCCACATGGCTCGTGACTACCTGACCCGCCGTACCGAGGAGTAGCAGACGGTGGAGGGGCCACCCAGGCAGAGGTAGAGGGTCGACCGTGGCGTTCCGCAGGGAGGAGGCGGATGAGGCAGAGGAGCTGGCCGAGCAGCAGGTGGTGGGCGACGCTATGAGGCTCTGCCACCACCACCACCAGGAGGCCCGCCCTGACCACAGGGGGCTGGCGGGCATAGACAGGCACAGCTCCAGGCAGCGGAGGCCTACGACCACGGTGCACAAGAGATGATTCGAGGTACGATATGTGTCTATTCCACCCTTACTGCAGTTCTTATAGACACAGGAGCGAGTCACTCTTTCATAGCCACTGCCCTTGTTCGGAGCTCGGAGATTCCGATAGAGCTGTTGTCTTGATCCTTATGGCTAGAGACTCCTACGGGAGTAGACTCGACGATTACGCACTGGTGCCGGCAGTGTGAGCTTACTCTAGGAGGCGAGAGCTTCATCTAGGATCTTCTTGTATCAGCATCGAGGCCTTACGACGTCATCTTGGGCATGGATTGGTTATCTACAGTCCATGCTCAGATTGACTGTTTTAGGCGCAAGGTGCAATGTGTGCGCACCGATGGGAGCAGGTTCACCTTCACCGGCGAGAAGGGATCCTTCGCAACACAGGATGGACTCACGCAGAGGAGAGGGCAGCCCATCACTCATCAGTTGGCTAGCCTCATCCTTGGAGCAGTTGACGTGCGGAGTCCTAGTTTTCCTGTAGTGGTGGATCAGTATGCGAACGTCTTTCCCGATAACGTTCCAGGGCTACCTCCTTGCAGAGAGGTAGACTTTTATATTGATCTGTACCCTAGGACAACCCCGATATCCACTCCAGCGTATTGGATGGCCCCCGCTGAGCTTCGAGAGCTACGGGTACAGTTGGAGGACTTGTAGGGAAAGGGGTTCATCCGACCCACTGTTTCACCCTGGGCTTCCCCGATTTTGTTCGCCAAGAAGGTGGACGGGAGCTTGCGACTGTGTGTTGACTATCGTCGCCTGAACCAGGTGATAGTGAGGAACAATTATCCACTACTGAGGATTGATGACCTCTTCGATCAGCTCAAGGGAGCACGGTGGTTCTTGAAGATTGACCTCAGGTCAGGCTATCATCAGCTCAGAGTTCGAGATGAGGACGTGCAAAAGATGACCTTCAGGTGTCGGTATGGCCACTATGAGTTCTTGGTTATTCCTTTTGGCGTAACCAACGCTCCAACAGTGTTTATGAGCCACATGAACAGGATCTTCTAGCCATACCTCGATCGATTTGTCGTGGTCTTCATCGACAACATTTTGGTGTACTCGACCACGGAGGAGGAGCACGCCTACCACTTGCGTGTTGTACTAGACACACTCCGAGAGCACCAGCTTTATAGCAAGCTCTCGAAGTGCCAGTTCTGGTTATGTGAGGTCCACTTCTTGGGGCACGTCATTTCTGAGGCGGGAGTTGAAGTGGATCCCGCGAAGATCGAGGCAGTGCTAGCTTGGGAGCCACTCAGGAGCGTGACGGAGGTGCGGAGTTTCTTGGGTCTAGCTGGATACTATCGGAGATTTGTGCTGGACTTATCCAGAGTTGCGGTGCCACTATCAGCTTTGATGAAGAAGGGTAAACCCTTTGTGTGGTCAGACAGATGTCAGCAGAGCTTTCAGGAGCTGAGGCAGAGATTGACCAGCGCACCTATCTTGAGGTTGCCTGAGGAGGGAGTTGGATACGTAGTCTACTGCGATGCATCAGGGACTGGACTCGGGTGTGTCCTGATGCAGGAGCGGGCCGTGATTGCCTATGGATCACGTCAGCTGAGGCCGCATGAGCAGAACTACGCTACCCATGACCTGGAGTTAGCAGCAGTGGTCTTCGATCTAAAGACATGGCGGCACTATCTGATGGGTGAGCGCTTTACAGTCTTTTCTGACCACAGAGTCTCAGGTACATCTTCTCGCAGAAGGACCTGAACCTGAGACAGCGGCGATGACTCGAGTTCCTCCAGGACTATGACCTTGAGATAGTCTATACTCCTGGGAAGGGGAACGTGGTAGCCGATGCCCTCAGCAGGAGGACGGGCATCCAGCTACTTGAGGAGGCGACAGAGCAGCTATCCGCTTTGCAGATATCCTTCGTGGATAGGGATGGAGCAGCCTTCCTTCAGTCTCTCATAGTCACTCCTCCACTACTACAGCATGTCAGAGAGGCACAGCGTGAGGATGCTGACTGTGAGACGTGGCGTGCACAGATATCCTCGGGACAGGCACCTGATGGATTCTCCTTTGGAGAAGAGCATGACATCCTTTTCAGAGGACGTACCTTGGTACCAGTCGATTTACGAGAGGAGGTGCTGAGAGAGTTTCACACTTCTCCTTTGGCGGTACATCCTATAGGGGCGAAGATATACTAGGATCTCAGACGACAGCACTGGTGGCCGGGCATGAAGAAGGCTATGGCAGAGTTCGTTTCACGGTGCCTCACCTTCCAATAGGTGAAGGCAGAGCATCAGGTACCAGCAGGCTTGGTACAGCCCTTGGAGGTCCCGGAGTGGAAGTGGGACGGGATATCTATGGACTTCGTGACTGGACTTCCACGCACTTCCAGAGGTCATGAATCCATTTGGGTGATTGTTGACCGACTCACCAAGTCAACACACTTCTTACCCATCCAAGAGCAGGGCTCAGTGGAGAGCTTGGGGCGTCTCTACGTTCAGGAGATTGTATAGCTTCACGGTGTGCCATTGACTATCGTCTCTGATCGGGACGCTCGTTTTACTTCCCGGATTTGGAAGGGGTTGCAGGAGGCGTTCGGGACGCGGCTACGTATGAGCACCGCCTTTCACCCTCAGACGGATGGTCAGACGGAGAGGACCATTCAGACTCTCGAGGAAATGCTCCGCGCATGTGTCCTTGACTTTGGTCGCAGCTGGGAGGACCACCTACCCTTGGTGGAGTTTGCGTACAACAACAGCTACCACTCCACCATTGGGATGGCACCATACGAGGCGTTGTACGGCAGACCTTGCAGATCTCCTTTGTGCTGGACAGACCCTGGGGAGTCAGCACTTGTGGGACTAGAGATGGTACGGGCTACGACAGAGAAGGTCCAGGTCATCCATGAGCGGATGAGGACAGCTCAGAGCTGGCAGAAGTCTTATGCTGACAGGAGGTGGAGGCCACTAGAGTTCGAGGATGGCGACCACGTCTTCTTGCGTGTCTCACCTCGACGTGGTTTGCGGAGATTTGGCCGAGGCGGCAAGTTGTCTCCACGCTTCATCGGACCTTTCCAGGTCCTCATCAGGGTTGGCGAGGTGGCTTATCGCCTGGCCCTACCACCTCAGTTGCACCGGGTGCACGACGTCTTCCACGTATCTCAGCTGAGGAGATACGTGCATGACCCAACGCACATCATTGACTATGGGGAGCTAGACGTGGATGATGGGGCGACTTTTGCGGAGGTCCCGGTGGAGATAGAGGATTAACAAGAGCGGGTCCTATGTGGGCGATCGATTCCTCTTGTGTGCATTTTATGGTAGCACGGGAACCTCCAGGAGAGCACTTGGGAGCGGGAGGCTCAGATGCGTGCTCAGTACCCACATTTGTTTCCCTAGTTTATGATGTATCTTTACGGGGACGTAAAGCCCTGAGGTGGGAGTAATGTAAAGACCCGTAAATTTCAAGGAAATTTTTTTCTTAATTTTCTTTGGAATTTTACAAGAGCTCAGTTTCTGACGGCACCTGATTCCGAGGCCCGGTGTGCCCGGAATCATTTTCCGAAGTTTGGCTTGGGTACGTTAAGTGAACGGACAAGCGGGTTTTTCTAACTTTTGAACCGGTGCCTGGAATCGAATTTTGAGGGCACCGATGAAATTTCAGCGCCGGTATTTGCTTAGAAACGCCTCTTCCGGAGTTGCGTTTGCTTGGGTGTGGTTTTTAATTTTTGGGCTTAAAGTTTAGAAATAAAATAATTTGTTCGACAAACTTTATTTTATTTCACTTAAGCCACTTGAAGCCACTTGAAAGCCACTTAAACTGAGTTAAAATAGATAGGGTGCTATCCAGAAATATCCTACCCCCTTGGTAGGATATTTGTGAGGTGGGGCCCGCACGAGCCCCACCGTTTCTTTCCGCTAAGTAACGCACCCGCGAAAACCCGTCATTATGAAAGTCAACTGACGCGTTTTCTTAAATCCTTAACGCACCATTTAATTGGGCGGTTTATTTCGTGAATTAAATGGGCGTTTTCTTTCGTTGAATTAATTCAACGAATTTATGGGTCGTTACTTACCTTTTTTGTTTGTTGGTGTAATAATAAAATAAGACCAATAAGTCTTTTTGTAGGATTAATCGTTGAGAGGTTTTGTCAGAGTTCTTGAGCCTTCATCCTCCTTCGCGAAGAACGCGAAGAACGCGAAGAACGCTGGCCTCCGACGAAGAACGCCGAACCCGCAGAAGTCGACGATGTGACGCCGTGTTCCGCGACGCCGACGTTCCCTTCCTGCAATGTTCTTCTGCGACGCCTCTTCCTCCGCAACGAAATCTTCGATCAGCTGTTTGAGGTAAGAGACTTCGAGATTCTCTTAAATCTCCCTTGTGTTTTTTTAACAAAACACGAATTTAATTTTATATAATCAAATTAAATCTGTTGTTTCTTGGTCCGTTGAGTTCGCCGACTCAACGCCGGATTCTGCGACGACGCGACGCCCTTCCGCGACGACGCAGAGATCCCCTCCTTCCGCGACGAACAAATCCACGAAGAACGCGCGTACGACGACGACTACGAGGTAGGGGTTGTTGTGAATAATTCCTTTTTCTCGTGATCATTTCTTTTAAAAGTGAAGAACCGGACAATAAGAACAATTTTAATCCATTAAAATTGTTGATTCATGTGTTGAATATATTTCTCCCATTGTTTATCTCTAACGCGGAGGGTGCGGGCCAAACGAACACAGCCCGACAACCCTCCGTTGTTCTTCGTTGTTGTGTGGATTGACGGGCGACAACGGAACGTGCCACAGCGGAAATTTGATGGTTCCGCAGTGAAGAATGAGTCCCGGGAGGAGCAGCGGCGCAGATGGGAACGAAATCGGACCACCGGAGTGACTCCGGTGGCCCGCGGAAGCTGGCGGCGGCGCGGTGGCGCCGGCGGCCGGAGGCGGTGGCGCCCGCTGACCCATGGCCACGCGGGTCCGGCGCGCGCGGGACGCAGCTGAAGCCACGTCCGGCTGTCCAGGGCGACACCCCGCGGGTGCCGCGGGGGTGTCACGCGGGGGCGGCGGCTCCCCCCCGCGTCGCTCGGCCACTCGGCCGAGCCGGGCCGGGCTGGCCGAGCCAGGCCGGTCCGACCGGCCGGGCCGGATCGGGTTCGGCCGACCCAGGGGGGGTCGGGCCGGGTCGGCCCGGGCCCGGACCCCCCGTCTTCGGACCGTTTCGGTCAAATGCCCGTAACTTGAGCTACAGGACTCCAAACGATGCGCCGTCAGTGGAAACACGATCCTTGGATCCAGACGGTCGTTTCGGTATATCGCACTCAAGGTTTCGTAATACTTTGAGTTCGGTCGGGTTGGTTCGTACACGAAACCAACCGGGCCCTCAGAGCGAAAACGCTAATATCTTGAGCTATGGACGTCCGATCGACGTGCCGTCGACTTCGTTGAATTCCTCTAAGTGAGACGGATCTTTTGGCATACTCCGCCTGAGGTTTGGACGTAGGTGGAGTACGGTCGGGTTGGTTTTGCCTTAAAAACCAACCAGGCCCCTGGGACGAAAAAGCCAATAACTCTCAGATCGGGCGTCCGATTGACGCGTCATCTGCGACGTTGAGTTCCTGTTGACGATACAGAACTTTTGGATACATCAACTTCGGACTTTGTGTCAGTTGATGTATCAGCCTCTCGGCTCGTGGAGCGGACCCTCCCGAATGAGCTTGCTGTGTGCGGGAACCCTAGTGCTGGCTGCGACTGCTACTTCGACAGCGACGACCGTGCAGAGATCCTCAGTGGACTGTGACGAAGACTGTGCAGAGATCCTCAGTGGACTGCGACGACAACTGCACTCAGCGATCCTACGTGGATCAGTGCTACAGGTCCTGTGTGGGCCCGATCCTGTGTGGGTCCGATCCTGTGTGGGTCAACGCTCAGCGGTTCTGTGTGAGCTAGCGCCTACAGGTCCTGTGTGGGCCCGATCCTGTGTGGGTCTTTGCGGGGGTTAGTACCTATCGATCCTTTGTGGGTCCGACGACTTAGATGGATCAGTGATCATCTTTATCATCATCCGAAGAAGTATACCTGTGTGAGCTGAATCATGTGTTACTCTCCTTTGTGGATTGTGTTTTGTTATCCTGTGTGGATTTACTGTTTACTCTCCTTTGTGGATTGTGTTGAGCTATCCTATGTGGATTACTGTATACTCTCCTTTGTGGATTGTGTTGTGATATCCTGTGTGGGTATACGTTTGCTTTCCTGTGTGGACTGGGTTGTGCTTGGGCTCGGACGTTGGAGCCGAACGGGAATTGATGACTTAGGTATATGTATGGGAATATACATAAGCCGTGTCAGATGTTACTTTGTGATTGTATCTTTCCTTTTTGGATTATCCTTTGTGGATTTCGGGAGACCTTCAGGGGTCTCGAGGTCCCTAATGAGTAGCTTATACTCACCCCTGCACGGGCTTTGCCCACACTACATTGTGTTGGTTGTAGACGACGGACAACGCTGATCGTGGTGGAGGCGTGCGGAGCAGGACGGTACCTGGAGGTGGACCACTGGGCGGGACGTACTCGGAGCGGTTAGGTGGACCCGAGGAGCAGTGGAGGCTATCTGTACCCACCCTTCAGGTGGGACTTCCCGAGGACGGCTCGACGCTGCGGATTTTCCTTTCAGTTGCTGTTTTCCCCTTTTCAGTTGTACTTTACAGTTGGGTTTGTATTTCCGGACCCTTTTACTTTCAGCACAGCTTGTTACAGTTTTTACTTAGTGTTTACTTTTCCACTTGCTTACTCTGTGGTGCTTGTTTACTTTTCAAAGGTAATTCCTTCCCTCTTTTCGGGATTTACGCCTTGGTGCTAGTCGCCAGCCCCTGGCCTATGGATGGCGGGCTTGGGGTAGTCACGGCACGAGCCCCGAGGACGGGTCGTGACATCCCTTCTTCCCAAATCTCATCACTCACTTTCATAGAGATATGTGGAGGAATAGCATGTCTCCCACATCGAACTCTAGGTCACATCGATGATTTTAATCATATCTCTTTTGTCAACTATAAGCAGCTTTAATGTGATATTGAATGGTTTTAACCTTCTCCACCATTTCTTCAACCATTTTAGGACCTAGCAGTTTTCATTAAACAACTTTATCCCAACATGTCGGTGTTCTACACCTCTTCCCATAAAGGGCTTCATAGGGACCTATTTGGATGCTCGAGTGGAAATGGTTGTTTTAAGAGAACTAGGTCAAAGGAATATGTTGGTCCCATCCACCTTTAAAGCCCATTGAGAAAGATCTCAACATGTCCTCAAGTGTTTGGATAGTCTACTTAGATTGACCATCATTTGGAGGGTGATAAGACATACTGAAGTTCATCTTAGTGTTTAGAGCATGTTGGAAACTTTTTCAAAACTTAGAGGTAAATCTTTGATCTCAATCGGAAATAATTAATAGTGGTACTCCATGCAGCCTTACCACTTATATGAAGTATATCTGTGCAAGTTGATCCAGTTAGAAATCCTCTTGAACTGCAATGAATTCAGTCATTGTAAAACGATCCACAATAACCCAGATATAATTGTTTCCTTTGGATGTATTTAGAAGTCTGGTGACAAAGTATATGGTGATGTTTTCCCATTTCTATGTTAGTATGGGTAATGGTTTCATTATCCCATTAGAATTCTACCTTCCATCCTTCACTTTCTGAAATTCCAAGCACTTTGATGTATATTCAACGATCTCCTTCTTCATTTTATCCAACCAATAGTGCTCTTAAAGATCTCAATACATCTTTTTGTTTCCTGGGTGAATGGAGAAAGTAAAACTATGTTCATCGTTCAATAGTTCTTTCTTTAACTTAGTATTTTATAGAACACATAGTTTTGACACAAATCTCACAATTCCTTCTTCATTAACATTTAACTTTGAGGATTCCACTTTTCTTATAGTTTCCACTTTCTTCTGAATTCCCACATTATATTTCTGATCATCCTTTAACCTTTAAATAAGATACGGTTGATAAATCATTTGTGAAAGGATTAATGATGTTCCTTTCTTTATGATTCCCATGTCCATTCTCTTCAAATATAAGAATATCGATCCTTATAAATTCTCATTGATGATAGATTTTCTGGATCATTTCTACTTAGAGCATCTTCCACTTTGTTCGCTTTCCCAGTATGGCAGTGGACTAAGAATTCATAATCCTTGATGAGCTCTAACCATCTTCATTGGCACATATTCATCTCTTTCTATGTGAATATATATTTAAGACTTTTGTGATCCATATATATTTCATACTTTTCCCCAAAGAGATAATTCTGCTAAATTTTCAAAGTAAATATCACTGCTTCCAAATTCAGATGATGTGTGGGATAGTTTTTCTCATTAATTTTCAACTAAATTGAGGTGTAGGCAATGAATTTTTCATTTTTCATCAACACACTGCCAAATCCCTTCTTTGAGGCATTAATGAAAATTATGAAAAGTTACCCACTTGTGGGTAGTGTGAGTATAGGGGTAGTGATAAGCCTCATTTTACTCTACATGAATCTTTCTTAACATTCATAATTCCAAGAAAACATGACTCCCTTCCAAGTTATCTTGGTAAGAGGGTTTGAAAATAATGAGAAATTTCTCAAAAATCGGTGATAATATCTAGCTAACCTGAGAAAACTATGAATATCTTTCAGTATGTTGGCCTTGGCCATCCATAAATTACTTTTTAATTTGAAGGATCCATAGATATACCATTTCTTGTGATGATATTCCCCATTAATGAGACTTTATTCAACCATAATTCACACTTGTTGTACTTTTCATAGAGCTTCTCCTTTCACAAGGTCTTTAGCACAGTGATCAGATGTTCCTCATGCTTCTCCTTGGTTTTAGAGTATATTAGAATATCATCTATAAATAGTGCCAAAAAACTTATTGAGGTAATATCTAAAGACTATATTCATTAAATCCATGAAGAGTGTTAGATAATTATTGAGTCTGAATGGAATCACAATGAACTCGTAGTTCCCGTACCTTGTACGAAAAGTAGTCTTGGGGATATCCTCCTTATTCACCCTAACTTGACCATAGGTCCACCTTAGAGAAGTATTATTCTCCATGTAGCTGATCGAACAAGTCATCAATTCATGGAAAAGGATACTTGTTCTTTATCATGATATTTTTTAGCTCATGATAATCAATGCAAATGTGCATTGACCCATCCTTCTTCTTGATGAATATGATTGGTGCACCCCATGGTGAAGCACTTTGGTGTATGAATCTTTTATCTAGATTATCATGTAGTTTTTTCTTCAGTTCTCCAAGTTCCACAAATTCCATCCTATATGGAGTCTTGGATATTAGAAACACCCCAGGTATAAGTTCAATTGAAAATTTGACCTCTTGTCTAGGAGGAAGACCAGGATATTCATCAAGAAACACATCAATGTATTCTCTCACAATAGACATGTCTTCAAGGTTGATCCTTTCCTTAGAATCCATCATTTGAGATACATATGCTTTCTCTACGGGAAACCATTCAAAATTCAAAATCATGCCACAAAAAACCAAATTCAAATGCTACGAGCATGCCGCAGGCCAACGCATCACAGAAGATCATGCTGCTGGTGGGAATCCATCCAGTACCATGCCATCACTTTTTTCGCCGCGTCAAAATCACCATCCACATCAACGCCGCCATCAACACATCATCATCATGACTCATTTCCACTGTCCACTCCACACATCGATGTCAACCACCAAGTCTCCGATGACGCCCATCTAGCTGGAGACACAACACGATCCACCATCGCCAAAACACCATACCTTCGTCATCATCGGATCACCAGCGAGAGCCTGCCTACCAACGCCCCACCACATCATCAAACCGCCATCACACTTCACACTTATTCTTCCCCACATGACCTGTAATTAGAATCCACCAGAACAAAACCCATCACCGTTGTAGAAAACCGAAAACCTTCAAACCACCATCACCGGAGACATCTTCAACCTCGTCAGTGACATATCACGATTCCACCCTCGAATCAAACCAAAATACAAAACCAGAACCTCATCGTAGCGTCTTAGAACATCATCAACTTCATCAAGGCTGAAAACCAGGAGGCCATCCACACCTCGAACCTCAAATGTCGAACGTCGAACCAATGCAAACATTAGGAATAAAGAACCATCAAAAAACCAAAAAAATGAGATGAACATCGCGACACCAGGACACCCATCGACCGCCCGAACAGCACCTCCCAAAGCCTCCGACAGGACCACCGTGACAAACCGAACAAAGTAGGTGTCACGACCCGCCCTCGGGGTCCGTGCCGTGACTACCCCAAGCCCGCCTTCCATAGGCCAGGGGCTGGCGACTAGCACCAAGGCGTAAATCCCGGTAAAAAGGGAAGGTATTGCCTTTGTAAAGTAAACAAACACCACAGAGTAAGCAAGCGGAAAGTAACACTAAGCAAAAACAGAGTACAACTAAAAGTGCGGAAAGTAAAAGGGGCCGGAAATACAAGCCCAACTGTAAAGTACAACTCGAAAGGGAAAACAGCAACTGAAAAGTAAAGCATCTACGCCGAGCTGTCCACTGGAAATCCCACCTGAAGGGTGGGTACAGATAGCTCCTCTGCTCCTCGGGTCCCGCCGTCTGCTCCAAGTATGTCCCGCCCAGTGGTCTGCCTCTGGGTACCTCCACGTCGTATAGTCCACCTCCAGGTACCGTCCAGTCCTCGAACACTCGGCCTCTGCCAGTACTGGCCGTCGTCTGCAACCAACACAACGAGGTGCGGGCATAGCCCGTGCAGGGGTGAGTATAACGATACTCAGTAGGGACCCCGAGACCCTCAAGGTCTCACTAAAACCAACAAGGATAACCACAAGAAGATCACAACAGATAAACTCTACTTAGGTATATCCCCATACATATACCTAAGTTATCAAGTAACCCATCTCAGTCATGAGGAAACACAAGAATCATGAGATCAACGGATAACCACTACCCAGGTATATGGCCATACATATACCTAAGTTATCAAGTAACCCATCTCAATCATGAGGAAACACAAGAATCATGAGATCAACGGATAACCACTACCCAGGTATATGCCCATACATATACCTAAGTTATCAAGTAACCCATCTCAATCATGAGGAAACACAAAAGTCAAAGTCTCAGCTCAAACCAGGATTTTCATTATCGAAACCGTAACTGCTGAAGAGCTCCGTCTCTGGAGTGTGCAGTGGTCCTGTCACGACTCCGAGGTACTGCTCACTAACCTAAGACTGCTGAGGTACTCCTCCTGTCGAGTACTGCGGGTTTGCGGCCAACTACCTGGCGCTCCGTCCGCTGAGGGTCTGTCGCCAAATACCGGGCGCTCGCCCAAATAGCCTACTGAGGTACTCCTCCTATCGAGTACCGCGGGTTTGCTGCCAACTAACAGGCGCTCCGTCCGCCGTGGGTCTGCTACCAACTACTGGGCGCTCCGTCCACTGGGCTAGTCGACTCACTCCAAGTCGAGTCGGTCAAGCAGTCGTCAGGTCTCAGCCGGCTACACGGTCTCCGTACTCTGCACGCTCGTCTCCGGGAGGGTCCGCTCCACGAGCTACTGGTCGATACTCCAAGTATCACAAAGTCCCACGAAGAAGTATCACAAAAGTCCGATTCGTCACAGGGGTCTCAACGCAACAGACGGCGCGTCAATCGGACGCCCGGTCTGTGAGTTATTAGCCTTTTCGTCCCAGGGGCCCGGTTGGTTTCGAGAGCGAAACCAATCCCGGCCGTATCTCAACTGTACCCCGAACTCCCATAGGGTAAACTCAAAGGGACCGTTACTCAACGTAACCAGCAACGCCGCTGACGGCTCGTCAAGTGGTCGTCCTGTCTGTAAGATATCAGCTTTTCCGTTCCAGGGGCCCGGTTGGATTTCGAGTGCGATCCAACCCGGCCATACTCCGACTGCATCCAAAACTCGGGCGGAGTATGTCAAAAGTTCCGTCTCATCAAGAGGAAGTCAACGAAACAGACGGCGCGTCAATCGGACGTCCGGTCTGTGAGTTATTGGCATTTTCGTCTCTGGGGCCCGGTTGGTTTTTAAGGCAAAACCAACCCGACCGTACTCCACCTACGTCCAAACCTCGGGCGGAGTATGCCAAAAGATCTGACTCACTAAAAGGAACACAACGCGACTGACGGTGCGTCAATCGGACGTTCGTAGCTCAAGATATGAGCGTTTCCGCTCCGAAGGCCCGGTTGGTTTCGTGAACGAACCAACCCGGCCGAACTCAAAGTAATCAGAAACCTTGAGTGCGATATACCGAAACGACCGTCTCGATCCAAGGATCGCGTTGCCGCTGACGGTTCGTCGATCGGAGGTCCGAGCCTGAAGTTATGGGCCAAAAACCGAAACTGGTTCGAAACGGGGGGGTCCGGGTCCGGGCCGACCCGGCCCGACCCCCCCCCCCCCCCGGGGCGGCGCGGCGGCGGCGGCGCGGCGGTGCGGCGGCGGCGGCGGGCCGCGGTGGCGGCGGCGGCGGCGGGCCGTGGCGCACGCGGGGGCTAAGCCCCGCGGTTCTTCAAGTGGCGCGGCCTATGTGCCGCGCTGGTTTTATTAAAACCGCCCCCCCTTCACGTGGGGGGGGCCTGCTGGCGCCGAACCAAGGGGGCGGCTGCCCCCTTCCCTCAAGAACCGCCCCCCTCATTAAGAGGGGGGTTTTAAAGGGTTGGTCGGGGAATTAAATTCCCCGGTTTTAAGATATCCGGCCGGCCAGCTGGCCGGCCGGTTTTTACCAACGGGACCGGAAATTCCGGTCCCGCCTCGACTTCCGACGCCGGCGGCCCGGCCGCCGGTCTCCTCTTCCGCCGCGGCCCGGAACCGGCCGCGGTCTTCTCGTCCCGCCGCGGCCCGGAACCGGCCGCGGTCTTCTCGTTCCGCCGCGGCCCGGAACCGGCCGCGGTGTTCGTCGTCCGGCGCGGTGCGACGGCACCGCGCCCCTTTCGTCGTGCCATGAATCCTTCCAACGCGGCGCGACGGCGTCGCGTTCTTGAAGACTCTCCTCGGCGTAGCGCGACGGCGTTGCGTAAAATAATTACACGTTCATCCGCGTGGTGCGATGGCACCACGCCACTTGCTTTCCTCCGCAAAATAATTAAACAAGAACAATGGAGGGGGGTTCGGCCGTGTTCGTGCGGTCCGGCCCCCCCTCACGTTAAAATAATAACGCAACTTAAAATAAATCAAGTCACACGTTAGTCTTGATAAAATCACGATCAAGAATAAAATAAGGAAACCAAAAGAAAACGACAACCCCTACCTCGGGTTTAAGATTTGAAGATTCGTCTACGCTCCGCGGAAGACGGCGTCGCGGAGGTCGGGCGTCGCGGTCGTCGTTCGTCAAATCCGTTGACGAAGAGATATGCCCGAAGAGACACGTCGTTGGCGGATCTTCGTTTGCCGACGAAGAAGGTCCGAGGAGAAAGAAGAGGTCCGAAGATACCGGGTCGCCGAGTCGATGATCCTTGACGAAGTGTTGTCGTTCTTCGTTGAGGATGAAGACGTTCTTCGCCGGAGAAGATGAAGTTCTTCAAGAGACTTAGAGCTCTCTCCTCCAATCCTCAACACAACCAAACTAACCCCCAAAAATAAAATAAGCTAATCTTATTTTATTAAGTCCTTCTATGAGTTTCAAAAAAATTCAAAAACTAAACTCCATTAAATGGATTAGTGTGTTGGCAAGATTAAAGTGAGGAGAGGGAATGTCACCCAATTAATGGGAAGTTTAAAGGTTAAGTTGAGTTACACATCTTAAGTGGGGGGTTTTAGAGGAGTTAGGGAAGGTGAGGGGTTGGGCTCGTGTGGGCCCCACCCCACCTTTATTCTCTCAAGGGTAGTTAACAACAAGGAGGTCCCACCCAACTTCCACACATAGGTTTAAACAAGTAAAAATAAAATTGTTCATCACAATTTTATTTAACTCAAACTAAAAACTCCAAAACGTAACTTTCAACCCGCAACAAACGCAACTCCCGAAAAGGTCTCATTAAGCGAATATCGGCGCTGCGAGTTCATCGGTGCCCTCGGATTTCAATTCCGAGCACCGGATCAAAAGTTAGGAATTCCCTGCTCGTTCGTTCACTGAACGTACCCGAGCCAAACTTCGGAAATTAATTCCGGGCACTCCGGGCCTCGGAATCAGGTGCCGTCAGAAACCGCGCTCATGTAAAATTCTAAAGAAAATTAAGAAAAAATTTCCCTTGAATTTTACGGGTCTTTACATTACTCCCACCTCGGGGCTTTACGTCCCCGTAAAGCTTCAACTCACACTTAAGGGAAACAAAGTAGTACTGAGCACGCAACTGAGCTTTACGCTCCCATATGCTCACCTGAAGATCTCGTGCTACCCGTGAAGCACCCCAGAGGAAGCAACCGTTCATGTAGAACCTACTCCTGACGATCCTCGTTCTCTACTAGAACCTCTGTGCTTGTCGCCATGTCATCGACGTCCAACTCCCCGAGGTCGATGACGTGTGAAGAAACATACACGTATCTCCACAGCTGAGACACGTGGTGGACATTATGCACCCGGTGCGTCTGAGGTGGTAGGGTCAAGCGGTAAACCTCCTCGCCTACCTTGCTGAAGATTAAAAAAAAGGTCCATCGAACTTCGGAGATAACATGCCACCTCGGCCACATCTCCGAAACCTCATCGGGGTGAGACCGTATAAGAACGTGTTCGTCACCCTCGAACTCAAGAGGTTTCCCTTTTTAGGTTAGAACTGAAACTCAAAACTCCTGCTGCCACAAGGGTAGGGTTGACCATCTCAAGAGTGATCGGTCACACCCTCTTATGCCTGAGTTTAACATGTGCTGCCCAGGGTTTCCTTTTCGCCGACCAAGGAAAACCCATTCCGACGTTTGCCTAAAACAGTCAACCGGGGTATGATTTGTGAATCATACCCAGATCAACGTCGTAAGGCCTCTACGCTGCCACCAAGAGATTCCAACCGAAACTCTCGCCTCGAGGTCAAATCACACCGTCGGCGTAAGTGTGATTATCGATTCTCCTCCCAAAGGTATCTCCAGACGTGAGGGTCAAGTCTACGGCTTACCCGGAACCTCTAGGTTTGGGACATGATTCGTGGAAGGGTAGAATGATTGGTTCCTATGTCTATAGATATGGCAGCTCGTAGTAGACATAATTCGTACCCCGAATCATTCTTAGAGCTCCTGGGTCACACTCCTTGACCGCAATGCAGCTACTCTCCTCCCCAGCCCTCCTGCTCCCTGAGCCTGGCGGGGACTACTAAGTCAGGTGGTCGTAACATGTTGAAATGTACACCACCACATGCTGCTTTCTAAGCTCCGCTTCCACGTCTGCTACCCTGCAGATTCATCTGTCCTTAGCACTTCCTCCTCCTGAAACATTTTACACGCCCGAGTCTCTGAGACTGGCGCTAGTTTCCTGCCTTTCACTGCTAACGTTCACAACCACAAAGGTTCTCTCTAGCATCCTAGCATAGGTAGAAATGCATAGAGGAAAAGTAATGGTTCGGATTTCCTTTAGACACACTTCGCTCAGAAGTTGGAGTCTAAGGAACTATTCACAACGTAACCAACGAGTACTAAGATTGATTGGTAAGCCACGATGAGTGCTCTGCTTCCGACATGTCGTACTGTCGAAGCTGTATTAGCTCCAGAAAACTCACAACCACCTCCTCAAGCCAGTCCTCAGCCGCTTACGAGTCAGGCTCACCTCGAAACTTGAGGGATATCTGGTGCTAAAACATATGTAAGGCACTAAGCCTGTGATTCTCTGCTACTGGTACCGTCGGTAGTGTCTACTGACCAACAGGTAGTGACATAGCTGGCGCACTACCCGTAGGTACTATCCCAGGTATCGGTTCGCGTACCGAAGCCTCATTACTATAAGAACCAACCTCATGGTCACTCACTGGAAACAACAGAAGCTAAGATCATCATCCGCTCTACTAGTATCCAAGCTAGGCGTAGAACTCTAGCAACCGCCTCCATCCAGTCCACTGTTGCCTGGGAAATCTGTCTCGCCTCGTATCCTCAGAGGCCTCTACTGCTGGAACTCGTGCATCGCGCTCTGCTAGCGTGCACCGCCAGCTAGTGGCATCCTCTGCCTAACGGGTGGTGGTGCTGCTGGTACACCACCTGAAGGTGCCAACACTGAAAAAGGGCCCTGCACCGGAGTCTCGCTGCTCGGTGGGCCATCATCGAGAACTCTCTCGGAACTCTAGCTAACTATCTGCATGGTGACATCCTGAACAGTTGCGTCACGGTCAACGATTTATACCTGGTGAGCTGACCTGGTTTGAGCTGACTTTAAACCTTTTGGGAAACACACACGCAATCAATGTTTTTGTGCATTAAGTCGGAAATCAGAAGTCAGGGTCCTGGTGTACGGATACGTCGGCCGCCGCACCAACACTGGACTCCCTGGACTGATAACCACACTCAATACGCTAAACATTATTTCTTCACATAGAAAAGATCAGAGTTCGCGGTAGAACCGAACTCCTCTGATACCAATTTGTCACGACCCGCCCTCGGGGTCCGTGCCGTGACTACCCCAAGCCCGCCTTCCATAGGCCAGGGGCTGGCGACTAGCACCAAGGCGTAAATCCCGGTAAAAAGGGAAGGTATTGCCTTTGTAAAGTAAACAAACACCACAGAGTAAGCAAGCGGAAAGTAACACTAAGCAAAAACAGAGTACAACTAAAAGTGCGGAAAGTAAAAGGGGCCGGAAATACAAGCCCAACTGTAAAGTACAACTCGAAAGGGAAAACAGCAACTGAAAAGTAAAGCATCTACGCCGAGCTGTCCACTGGAAATCCCACCTGAAGGGTGGGTACAGATAGCTCCTCTGCTCCTCGGGTCCCGCTGTCTGCTCCAAGTATGTCCCGCCCAGTGGTCTGCCTCTGGGTACCTCCACGTCGTATAGTCCACCTCCAGGTACCGTCCAGTCCTCGAACACTCGGCCTCTGCCAGTACTGGCCGTCGTCTGCAACCAACACAACGAGGTGCGGGCATAGCCCGTGCAGGGGTGAGTATAACGATACTCAGTAGGGACCCCGAGACCCTCAAGGTCTCACTAAAACCAACAAGGATAACCACAAGAAGATCACAACAGATAAACTCTACTTAGGTATATCCCCATACATATACCTAAGTTATCAAGTAACCCATCTCAGTCATGAGGAAACACAAGAATCATGAGATCAACGGATAACCACTACCCAGGTATATGGCCATACATATACCTAAGTTATCAAGTAACCCATCTCAATCATGAGGAAACACAAGAATCATGAGATCAACGGATAACCACTACCCAGGTATATGCCCATACATATACCTAAGTTATCAAGTAACTCATCTCAATCATGAGGAAACACAAAAGTCAAAGTCTCAGCTCAAACCAGGATTTTCATTATCGAAACCGTAACTGCTGAAGAGCTCCGTCTCTGGAGTGTGCAGTGGTCCTGTCACGACTCCGAGGTACTGCTCACTAACCTAAGACTGCTGAGGTACTCCTCCTGTCGAGTACTGCGGGTTTGCGGCCAACTACCTGGCGCTCCGTCCGCTGAGGGTCTGTCGCCAAATACCGGGCGCTCGCCCAAATAGCCTACTGAGGTACTCCTCCTATCGAGTACCGCGGGTTTGCTGCCAACTAACAGGCGCTCCGTCCGCCGTGGGTCTGCTACCAACTACTGGGCGCTCCGTCCACTGGGCTAGTCGACTCACTCCAAGTCGAGTCGGTCAAGCAGTCGTCAGGTCTCAGCCGGCTACACGGTCTCCGTACTCTGCACGCTCGTCTCCGGGAGGGTCCGCTCCACGAGCTACTGGTCGATACTCCAAGTATCACAAAGTCCCACGAAGAAGTATCACAAAAGTCCGATTCGTCACAGGGGTCTCAACGCAACAGACGGCGCGTCAATCGGACGCCCGGTCTGTGAGTTATTAGCCTTTTCGTCCCAGGGGCCCGGTTGGTTTCGAGAGCGAAACCAATCCCGGCCGTATCTCAACTGTACCCCGAACTCCCATAGGGTAAACTCAAAGGGACCGTTACTCAACGTAACCAGCAACGCCGCTGACGGCTCGTCAAGTGGTCGTCCTGTCTGTAAGATATCAGCTTTTCCGTTCCAGGGGCCCGGTTGGATTTCGAGTGCGATCCAACCCGGCCATACTCCGACTGCATCCAAAACTCGGGCGGAGTATGTCAAAAGTTCCGTCTCATCAAGAGGAAGTCAACGAAACAGACGGCGCGTCAATCGGACGTCCGGTCTGTGAGTTATTGGCATTTTCGTCTCCGGGGCCCGGTTGGTTTTTAAGGCAAAACCAACCCGACCGTACTCCACCTACGTCCAAACCTCGGGCGGAGTATGCCAAAAGATCTGACTCACTAAAAGGAACACAACGCGACTGACGGTGCGTCAATCGGACGTTCGTAGCTCAAGATATGAGCGTTTCCGCTCCGAAGGCCCGGTTGGTTTCGTGAACGAACCAACCCGGCCGAACTCAAAGTAATCAGAAACCTTGAGTGCGATATACCGAAACGACCGTCTCGATCCAAGGATCGCGTTGCCGCTGACGGTTCGTCGATCGGAGGTCCGAGGCTCAAGTTATGGGCCAAAAACCGAAACTGGTTCGAAACGGGGGGGTCCGGGTCCGGGCCGACCCGGCCCGACCCCCCCCCCCCCCGGGGCGGCGCGGCGGCGGCGGCGCGGCGGTGCGGCGGCGGCGGCGGGCCGCGGTGGCGGCGGCGGCGGCGGGCCGCGGCGCACGCGGGGGCTAAGCCCCGCGGTTCTTCAAGTGGCGCGGCCTATGTGCCGCGCTGGTTTTATTAAAACCGCCCCCCCTTCACGTGGGGGGGGCCTGCTGGCGCCGAACCAAGGGGGCGGCTGCCCCCTTCCCTCAAGAACCGCCCCCCCTCATTAAGAGGGGGGTTTTAAAGGGTTGGTCGGGGAATTAAATTCCCCGGTTTTAAGATATCCGGCCGGCCAGCTGGCCGGCCGGTTTTTACCAACGGGACCGGAAATTCCGGTCCCGCCTCGACTTCCGACGCCGGCGGCCCGGCCGCCGGTCTCCTCTTCCGCCGCGGCCCGGAACCGGCCGCGGTCTTCTCGTCCCGCCGCGGCCCGGAACCGGCCGCGGTCTTCTCGTTCCGCCGCGGCCCGGAACCGGCCGCGGTGTTCGTCGTCCGGCGCGGTGCGACGGCACCGCGCCCCTTTCGTCGTGCCATGAATCCTTCCAACGCGGCGCGACGGCGTCGCGTTCTTGAAGACTCTCCTCGGCGTAGCGCGACGGCGTTGCGTAAAATAATTACACGTTCATCCGCGTGGTGCGATGGCACCACGCCACTTGCTTTCCTCCGCAAAATAATTAAACAAGAACAATGGAGGGGGGTTCGGCCGTGTTCGTGCGGTCCGGCCCCCCCTCACGTTAAAATAATAACGCAACTTAAAATAAATCAAGTCACACGTTAGTCTTGATAAAATCACGATCAAGAATAAAATAAGGAAACCAAAAGAAAACGACAACCCCTACCTCGGGTTTAAGATTTGAAGATTCGTCTACGCTCCGCGGAAGACGGCGTCGCGGAGGTCGGGCGTCGCAGTCGTCGTTCGTCAAATCCGTTGACGAAGAGATATGCCCGAAGAGACACGTCGTTGGCGGATCTTCGTTTGCCGACGAAGAAGGTCCGAGGAGAAAGAAGAGGTCCGAAGATACCGGGTCGCCGAGTCGATGATCCTTGACGAAGTGTTGTCGTTCTTCGTTGAGGATGAAGACATTCTTCGCCGGAGAAGATGAAGTTCTTCAAGAGACTTAGAGCTCTCTCCTCCAATCCTCAACACAACCAAACTAACCCCCAAAAATAAAATAAGCTAATCTTATTTTATTAAGTCCTTCTATGAGTTTCAAAAAAATTCAAAAACTAAACTCCATTAAATGGATTAGTGTGTTGGCAAGATTAAAGTGAGGAGAGGGAATGTCACCCAATTAATGGGAAGTTTAAAGGTTAAGTTGAGTTACACATCTTAAGTGGGGGGGTTTTAGAGGAGTTAGGGAAGGTGAGGGGTTGGGCTCGTGTGGGCCCCACCCCACCTTTATTCTCTCAAGGGTAGTTAACAACAAGGAGGTCCCACCCAACTTCCACACATAGGTTTAAACAAGTAAAAATAAAATTGTTCATCACAATTTTATTTAACTCAAACTAAAAACTCCAAAACGTAACTTTCAACCCGCAACAAACGCAACTCCCGAAAAGGTCTCATTAAGCGAATATCGGCGCTGCGAGTTCATCGGTGCCCTCGGATTTCAATTCCGAGCACCGGATCAAAAGTTAGGAATTCCCTGCTCGTTCGTTCACTGAACGTACCCGAGCCAAACTTCGGAAATTAATTCCGGGCACTCCGGGCCTCGGAATCAGGTGCCGTCAGAAACCGCGCTCATGTAAAATTCTAAAGAAAATTAAGAAAAAATTTCCCTTGAATTTTACGGGTCTTTACAGTAGGAGCGATGGAGAAGGAGGACAGATCAAAGTTCGAGAAGGGTTAGGGACCCAGCATCGAACCAAAATCAAAACCAGGAACAAGCATCACCACAAAGAGAACCGCAAAAAAGAGAAGGAAGGAAACAACAACGGGCCGCTCTTCTGAGAAACCAACACTCGCTCTTCCAGCACAACCCAAACCACCCCGAAGGAACCAGAATAATAGACCAAGATGGGGTCGAAAACGTGGTAATCAGGCAATAAGAATGGATGAAGAAACAACGAGGGCATCAACATAGAGCAGCAACCGCAGAAGAAATCCAAATGCAAGATGCCAGCGAACCGAGTAAAAGAAAGGGAACCAGAGGGTAAAGGCCATCAGAAGGGATGAATGAGGAGGGGAGAGGGAGGAAAGGGGAGACGATGCCGAGGACAATGCTCAGGCCTCCCCCATTCGATTCGCCGCCATAGAAGAAACCCTAACCCAAGAGTAGGAAGGAGATATGCCACTCAGAGGCCCATCCTTAATTAATTAATGAATCCTCATAAGAAAATAATATCCATTCTTGAGATGATGGTGATAAATAAGATTCATCCTCTTCCTTTCACTTTTATATAATCGAGGTTCGAATCACTATATAGAGAGTGATTTCCTTCTCACAAAAATTTATGTTGGATCTATATAGGGAAATTCAATTTATGCCCATAATTGCATAAAATTCCACCAAAGGGAGTATGACAAGGTTTTTTGGGAATTTCATCCCACAAAATCTTACAGGGGAGGAGTTATATACTTGGGATGAAATAATTTTCCCATTTTTCATTTTTATCGACATCTATACTTCCATTGTTTATGGTGGTGTTTTTATAGTTCTATTAAACTTTTGTGATATGAAGGAATCTAGAGAACCATAATCAAAAGGTAAATTTTCTATTCTTGAATGAATAACTAGTGTACCTATCACCACTTCATTATCGGGATTCACTTTGGTGATAGTGATAGAAAATTCTCTCCCTTATTTCCTTGGAGGTTTTTGGTTGCCTCTGAAAACCCTTAGCTTAGTGAAATGGTTCACAAAGTACCTTGGTTCCTTATAGTTGAATTACTGAACAACACATTGAAGGTTGACTAGAGAATTACTTTACTCTTTCACATTGGTGGGTTTCTCATGTTGGAAATAATTTTCAAGGTTCCCTTCTCTTTCACACCTAAATCATTTCCTTGTTCCCCTTAGGCAATTTCCAGGGTGCTTCTTTCCACACCTTTGACAAGTGGGATGCTGAAATTTCTTAGCACTATTGGATTTATCCATAGGACCACCAGAATTAGACTACAATTTCTAATTATTATCACCATAATACCCTTGGTATTATCCAATCTTCATTTCAACTTCGAGGTCACATCAGAAAATTTATTCATAGTTATCAAAGTCACAGATCGCCAAGGCTTTTCGTAGACTAGGCTTTAGCCCACCAAAGAAGAGGTCAACCTTGAATTTGAGGGTAACAGAAAAACCAAAGGTGTATCATGCAAGTATTGTGAAGTTTTCCGTATATTCCCCAATAGATTCATCATCTTTTTTAATTTATTACAAGTAAATTCATTTCCATTTTAGGATGGAGAGTGCAAGGAAAATATTTATCAAAAAACATTTTCCAGAATTCCTTCCACTCCATTGTTTCGATCTATTCCTCAGGGTTCATATTCTTGATCAATGTTTACCACTGATCATATTCTCCTTCCATATAAAAAAAATATAGAAGAACCTTCTCTTGTTCAGAACATTGAAGTATGGATAAGATCTTCTCAGTGGAGTTGATCCAATGTTCTGCAGTTAAGGGATCAGATGATCCATTAAAAGTTAGAGGCCTTTGTTATATTAAGATATTTATTGTGGCTTGTTCTCTCTTAGGGGGGTTTGGTCACTCCTCTTGATCCAGGTTTATATTCAGAACTTGAGTTAGCTGATAGAGTATTATGACAAATTTTGTGATTCCTGCTCCCATCGGATTGGGAATCTTGTTGGGGAAGTCATCACATTTCCCTTCGCATCAGTTGTTAACCTAATTACTCCTATTAATTGCCATTGTCTAGAATAAAGGGAAAATTAGGGATGTGTATTTTAAACTAATAAACACATAAAAGAGAATCCAATGACAATAAATTAATAACTTATAAATTACATTTATTTCTTAACTTATGAATTTCTGGGCTTCAATATATGTTATCCATGGTCTATTTTCAAACATATATTCTTATGGGAATTTTTTTCTACTTAATAATGAATCATAATGATCTTATGAACTTATCAAAGCATATTCCCTAGGATTGTCAAACCAGGTGTACAGTAAGGCCTATTTTTGTGTACCAAATTACCCCGAATCAGACCCGGAACATCTTATCGAAGTTGTTATCCCTAGGTACATATGTTCCAGAACCACGTCTACTTGTAGTATCCATAATGGGATGTATTTTCTTGATAAACCACTTAATCTATACTTACAAAATTTTGGGGATTCTTTCTTATACTTAATATTATCCCTAAATAATTCTCTAGAGTTCTCTAATCCTATAGCTTTCACTAGAGTTTTCTAATCCTAATCCCAAAAATAACTAAACTTATCCTATGATGCAAACTATAACAACCTTGCTATTTATTTCATATTTAAAAATAATTTATTACATAAAATTAAACTTAATAAAACCTAGAAGATATAGATTTATAGTGTCTTTAAGAAATTAGGTACATTACATAACAACTTAAAACATAAAAATCAACATTCTTATTGAAAACTTCTTTAACATGACCAAAATGTTCCTTTGTACTCAACACGGCATGGGATAACCTGAGGACATACATAAAAAGGGGTGAGTTATAAAGACCAGTAAGGGATAAACACAACATAACATGAATAAGATAATACAAGTTAGAAAATAGGCATATAAATAGAGAATAAAAGGAACATGGATAATAAGTCATGATATGACATGATAATCATAACATGGGAAATGTGGAAACAACTTAAAACGCTTCATCATAAACACAATTTAAGTCTAAATCCATTAATAATTCTTGGTGGAAAAGGTCTAGTAAATTGATCAGGTAAACCCCCTTTCCCAATGTGATGTATCATGATACTAACCATTATATAATGAATTAGAGTTCTATTAGGGCTCACCCTTCGTAATCATTTCATTCTCATGCTTAATTGTTCCACATAGATCATATAACATGGATTAATTCAACATTATAATTTATTCAATGATAAAGGAATGTATAATACATAAATATAAGTCCCATATAAATAATTATATGTTCATAAAGGTGAATAAACTTGATATAAAATTGGGTATGGTATTCATTATATAATTATTTTAGCATGGAAAATCGCGGTGCAATTTCGACAGTATAATGGCGTCATATCGAAATTCATAAAATGGTTAGATGAGAGTTAAAGGGGTATATCATAATTTAAACATGAAATTTATAGGAATAGGGAAATGTAAATATTTTCCCCAACATATTTAATTGGAAATAGTGGGCGTAACATAATAAAGATATGTGAAGAAAGAGTAGAAAGGAAAGAACCCTTACAAAATTTTTGTATGGTAACGGGT
Organism: Viscum album; assembly: GCA_963277665.1. Taxonomy (NCBI): domain Eukaryota; kingdom Viridiplantae; phylum Streptophyta; class Magnoliopsida; order Santalales; family Viscaceae; genus Viscum; species Viscum album. The sequence continues at coordinate 1,414,700,779 of OY728141.1, read as the reverse complement.
GTGCATAAAGGTTTGTAGGAGGTATAAATGAGAGTAAAATGGGATCTCATAATTTATAAATAAAATTTAAAGTGATTGGTATATGTAATAAAATATCCCAATATAATCAAATGTAAATTAAAAGACATAACATTAAAGGATTTCTTGATAAAAGAGGAGAGTGGAAAATCCCTTACAAAATTTCAGTATAGTAATGGCTTAGGTAAGGGTAAAAATGAGAGAGTATAAATGGTATATCATTAAAATAATATAAATTGTATAGTATGGGAATAATAATAAATTAATTACAATATAACCAATTGAAATTATAAATACTAATTTCAATAAATATTCTCGAATTGAAAGAATGAGAGAAAGGTGAGGATCCCTTACTTGAATGTGTGACTCCAAAGGCTTAGGAGGGGCCTATTGAGAGCCTGGGGAACCTTGAGAGGACCATAGAGAGTGTAGGGGATAGTTTTTATATGATCTAAGGAGTTTGAGTGAAGAGAAATGGGGTATTGGGTGGGTTTATATAGGAAAGGATGGGGTGTCTTTATTATTTTTGTTTTGGACTCTACATAATAAAATATTCAAAACCACAAACCATCTCATGGTTTATTCCCATGGTTTTGACCAAATGGAAGCGTTATGCATTATTTCATAAGTAAAAGGGTATAAATTATTAAAATATTACCCTTGGTGATGTGGAGGTGAGTTACACACTTAAAGAAATGTTTTTAAAATCTTAAAATATATTATAAATCTTGTAGGATTCATAATGGCTTTAAAAAATAGACTTAAAATCAAATTATTTTAAAGGTAAAACATATATTTGGTCATGGATAACTTTTATAGTATTTATTACATAACTATTTGTCCATTATGATGCCATCAAACACAAAGTATATTTATACGGTATTTAATTTTACCTGAAAATTCAACTATCTCTGAAAATTATGAAAAATTCACCATTGGATAATTTCGAAATCCTAATTCCAAAAAAAATATTCATTTTATCTAAATAATTTTTTAAATATTTAAATTTTCACTTTTAAAATAGAAACTGATATTTATTGAAAATGACATGTTTTTTACAATAACATTTTTTGAACCCTTATAAAAAATACATTTGACTTCATAAAAATTATATTATAATTTATATTTAATAAAATTTATTAAATAATAATATTTTATTAAAATATTATTTATTTCAAAAATCCATTAATTCATTAATTCATTAATTGAATTTGAATATTAACCAAAAATACAATTCATTCTTTAAAAATCATTTACAACGTAACAATAATACGGTGAAAATATATTCATTATTTTTTACATATTATTGTTTCTTGGGTCTTGATACATATATCTTTAATACACCATCTACACCCTAAGAGTGAGGTGCATGATGGTGGGTCTTTCATGGGGTTATTCGGCAAACATGGTTTGGTTCGTGATCTTGATGAGCTTGAACTTCTCCCGTAAATAGCTTTGCTCATGATTAAGTTGTTTGATCTCATATTGGGATTGGTCTAGTTCAAAGCCCAAAAATTTTGTCTCCCTTGGAAGTTCTAATAATCGAGATTAATAGGGTATGATCCTAATGGTTAAGGGCATCACTTCCTTTTTCTATGACAAATGGATTTCTTAAAACCCTATATTTATACTAGTCATGTGATCACTGTTCAATGACTATATTATCAATGGTAAAGATACTTAACAATAATTTAAATCTAATTAGATATATAAGTGCATATATTTTATATAACCATAAGACATTTAATTAAATCAATAAGGGGTATTTTATTCGTAACAATTAGGGTCATTACAAAGAATGTGGGATATAACTTGTATACCACCTACCTCAATCCCAAATTGAACACTTTATTAATCCAAAGCCTTTGATTCGGATCTAAACACCCTTTAAATCCCCAAACTTAAATTCGATAAAAAATAGGTTTTTAGGGATTCGAAATAAGAGTAACAGCTACACAAGCCCTAATTCGTAAAAGATAAGGAAGCGGGTTGTTAGACTCACCCAGAGCATTAATTTTCAACCATCGACACTCCAAATAGATTATAAATGAGGGGGATAGACCCTTAGGAAGTTTGGGGTGATTTTTATCAACACTAGGGCTTCTAGAGGAAAAATGGGGGAGAAATCTGAGTTCGAACACTTAAGTCCTGATAGGGAAAAATGGTAAAATCACACTTTTTAAAGAGCGCATGGTTTGGATGTATGGTTGGCCAAACCGTGTGCCAACCATGTGCCACCCTCTATCCAAGAGGGGTCCAGGATGCACAATTACCTGGGGATCCCACATGTTTTTACAAACCATGAAATGATTGTTCAGGATGGATCTGTCCAAGCCTTCATGGTATGTCATTCCTCCTTGTATGGTTTCTTCAAACTATTCACCCTAATTATAGACAAGCATGGTTAGGGCACACGGTTACTAATAATCATGTGTCAACCATGAAACATGCACTATATGGCAAAGTTCTCCCTTCTTTCATGTCTTGAACCCCCAGAACACCTTCGAGCCTCTGCATAGACTCAGAAAACATTTCATTGACCATATTAAAGGTATTAAACCTATAAATTTAAATAAGAAAGTACCTAAAGTAAGTTGGGGATCTTATAACCTCACAACCTTAAAGTGGATCATCCTCGAGCTTCACTTCAAAGCATCCCTGAGCTTCCAAGGTAAAAAACCATGCCACTGTCCCCGCATATCCATTTCCCTCTCCCAAGTTTCTTCCTAAACATTAACATGTTTCCACAAAACTCAAAACAAGTGAATAGTCTAGCCTCAAAAGACCTTATCACTATCATATACAATACCAACTAGATGCTCCTCGAAGGATGCATCAGCCTTGAGCTCAACATCATCCATATTAATTGCATGAGAAGGATCGAGGTGATACTGTTGAAGCTATGACACGTGAGAAATATCATACATACCACTATACCACCATGGAAGAGCCAATTAGAATGCCACTAGTTTGATCCTCTCTATAATCTCCAACGTCCCCATGTACCTAGGCACCAAATTACCCTGATTCTGAATCTAACGGTGAACTAACCTTAGAAACACCCAAAGAAACACATGACTAGCCACTATAAACTCAAGAGGTCTATGATGCTGATATTCATATGAATTATTCCTACTCTGAGCCGTATCCATATGCTTCTGAATCAACTAAACTCATTCTAATTTATCCTACAAGAGACTCAGTCCCAATAAATATGATTCCCCTACCTCTATCCAATAAAACGACAATCTAAATAGCCTCCCAAAGTGCGTCTAAAATGGTTCCATCTGAATCATCGCCTAATATATTTTTTTATAATAGAAATCAACAAGATCCAAGTGCTTCTCCCAAGATTCACCAAAATCTAGGAAACATTCCCTAAATATTCCCTCTATAACTTGAATAGTATAATCTGACAGCCTATCTGTTTGTGGGTGGAAATCCATATTCAAAAAACCTGGGTACCAAGTGCCTTCTATAACCCCATCCATAAGTGAGAAGTAAAATTCAGATCATGATCTGAAACTATATTCCATGGAACCATGTGTAACTTCACTATCTCTTAAACATACAACTCACTCAACTGGTTAATGGTGATAGTCTCTCAAATCGGTAAGAAATATACCACCATGTTCAAATGATCCAAAAATATCCAGATTGAATCACTCTTCTTGGACGTCCTTATAAGGCCCACTTTAAAATCCATCATTACATCATCCCATTTCTATTCTGGAATTGGAAAATGTTGTAACATACCACCTAGTAACTGATTCTTAGCCTTCACCTAGTGATAAGTATATCATCACGTCACGAAACCTAAAAACTATTTCTTCATCCCTAACCACCAATATTTTCTATAAAGATCATGATACATTTTTTTCAAACTAGGATTCACTACCCACTTCGATGCATGAAACTCGCACATCAACTCTTCCCGCATACATGTAGGAATGAAATTATGTCCATAAACATAAATGATCCCATTTTCATCGATATTCCAACTGGAAGGTGGATCCCCACCTTGAATACTTTCCCTCAAATTCAAACACTCCAAATCCTAATACTGCCACTTCTTGACCCGGCTCAAAAGGGTGAACTAAACTTCTAAGGATGAAAGGTTCATATTCCATTTTCCATCCTAAACCTCTAGGTGTATCTCATTAAATAATTTCATCATCCTTCACTCGACACTGGATTCTTAAATTTCCTAGTTTTGAGTCTTCTGGATCAAAGAATCTGCACCATTGTTCCTATTTCCAGTTGTGTACACCAATTTGAAATCATAGGAATATATGAAATCAACTCATCTTAACTGATAAAGATTAAAATCACATTGGAAGAATATATACTTAAGTATTTTATAGTTGGTATACATAGTAAACTTCTCTCCCAACAAGTAATGTCACCAACACTTTAAGGCATAAACAACCATGTAAGATTCAAGATCATGCATAGGGTAATTTCATTCATGAGGCCTCAGCTATCATGACCCATACACCACAACCTGGTCATTCTGCATCGACAATGACCCAATCCCAACACCAGATCCATCACAAAATAAGGTATACTCCTTACCTGGCTCCAGAAGAATTAAAATTGATGTAGTAGTCAACCACTTATTTAACTTATGTAAGGCATTCTCACATGCCCCAAACCATTCAAAATTTATTACCTTCTTGGTTAAACCTGAAAGTGAGCTTCCAAATGGGAGAATTATTTGATGAACCTTCGGTAATATCCCACTAAACCCATAAGACTTCATATATAAAAAATATTCTTAGGATTCTCCCAAGATACAATGGTCTGAACTTTCTCAGCATCCACTGACACACCTACCTCAAAGATGATGTGACCCAAGAAATGTACCTTGTTAATCTAGAAATTACATTTGGATAGATTGGTGTATATCCTATAATCTCTTAGTGTACTTAGTAATATTTCAATATGTTTTTCATGATATCCACGAGTCTTGAAGTAAACTAAGATATCATTCATAAAAACAACTTCAAACTGATCTAGGTATGGGTGAAATATTTAGTTCATTAGGTCCATAAACACTACTAGAGAATTGGTCAACCTGAATGGCATCACAACAAACTCATACAACCCATACCTAATCTTGAAAGTAGTCCAAGATATATCAGAAGGTTTCACCCTCAACTGATGATAACCTGATCTCAAATCAATCTTGGATAACACTAAATCACCTTTCAATTGGTCAAAAAGATCATTTATTTGTGTAAGAGGGTAGTTGTTCCTAACCTTCATATGATTTATCTTTAGATAATTAACACATAACTGCAAGGATCCATAAAACTTATTGGAAAACAGAACTAGAGATCCCTAGGGTGATGTACTTATATGAATAAACCCTTTTTCCTATAATTCCTCTAAGTCTTAAGTTTCTATAGTTCTTCTAGTGTCATTATATAGGGTGGAATAGAAACTGGTTCTACTCCCGACATCAAATATATTATAAACTCAACATCTCTCTCAGGCGTCATCCCTAAGAATTCATCAGGAAATGCATCTTGAAACTGATCCATTGTAAGATGGAAGATAGTTTTCTATACTCCCCCATAATCAATCATAAGACAAGACACTTGGGCTATGAGTTCACCCAAATACTAACGGACTAGACCCACATGGCCTGCTCAGATATCCCACTCCCCATGGTGAGCATGAGTGTCTCCCTCAGGAGACGTGAACATTGCCCTATGGTGGTAATAGTCAACACATTCCTGGTATGAAACAAGTCAATCCATTCCCAATATTAGTTAAAAACCTAACATCATGGGAATAAACAAGTTCCATAGGAAATGGTACCTGCTAACCTTAAGGGTACACTCCTTATATTTCCAGATATTTTTTTCTCACACCCCTAATGGTGTATCAATTGACATAACTACACACATATGTTCCACTGCTAGGCCCAACACACTCCCAAATTGGTAAGATATAAAATAATTTGAGTCACATGTATCAAATAAAGCAACAACAAGCATGGAAGTTACAAGAATCATACCACAAACTATCAATGGTTTAGCCTTTCCACCACTATATGCAGCTTTTACTGCATGAAGTTGACATATCCTTATACCTTGGGCTCCATTCTGAGTTCATGGTGTTATACTACTCTGTAGATGAGGATGAAAGTGATCTGGAGAACCACACCCACTACCCCAATTAGTACGTCCAATAGAGATCCAACTGCCTACCTGATATGGGGTATCTAACCCCCTACCTACACTCTAAACTAGTTTCAACCCTCCATCACTACCCATCTATCGAGGGTTCCTATAGAACCTCTTCATATATCCCATCCTTATGTATTATAAACACTCAACTGGTGGTTGGGGACATTGACCTCGCATGTGTCCTAACCTACCACACTGATAGCATAAAAATCAATCACTACCCTGAGAGGTTGGTTCCCTTTTTTTACTACTCTTTCCACCACCACCCCGGTGAAAAATATCTAAGTGGTTATCCATATCATCAGAATCCACACCACTGGATCACGAAATTGGAACCACATGTCCACCACTAAGATCCTCCTTGAGGTTTCTTTCTGAAATAAGGTAATAATCCACCACTTAAGAAAATCTCTTTAAATGGAATATATTCACCTAGGACTTGATCTCATGTCTAAGTACATCCTGGAAACGTCTCGATGTAGCTGCCTCATCCCCTAACAATGCTAGAACAAATCATTATAGGTCAATGAAGCAACCATCATAATTCATCACTTTCATAGTACCCTAAGTCAAACTCATAAAATATTCAGCATTTCGTTACCTCAAGGTATCTAGATAGAAACTTTTCTTGGAAACCCTTACACTACATACCCTCTTTCCTCTCAATCTAAATCAAGATATCCCACCAACACTTTTCCTACCCTTGCAACATGTATGCCACCGATTGGACTCTCTTCTCAGTAGGAGTCTCTAAGTGATCAAGAATTGTATATATTGATTGAACTCATCTGCCTTAGATCCACCCTATCCAGAAAAGGTTGGGGGTGTTATAGCTAAAACTCCCTAGTCATCTCAAACAAACTCAGAAAAACCCACCCTGGGTCTTGTTCCATCATCTGCATAAAACGAGTGAAGTTATCATGGAACTGATCCTCTCATATGTTACCTTGGATCATAGGGGTTTCTTTCCCCACTTCTAGAGGAAAATTCATGGTGATATCCTCTTATCGCCCAACTGACACACATCATCATGGTGGAATTTATCTACAGCACCAAACACATATCTCAAAACACATAACATAAAACATTCATAGTTGCCCAAAAGAAGGCTCTCCACTGGCCATAAAAAACCATTCTGTATACACTATCCCCAACGGACATAGTCACATCTTTATCACTACTCTTAGCCATACCTACCACATTTCATGGTCAATATGGGGTAAACTAACTCACACAACCTCAAGACTCTTCATTAAACACCCATTTTATCATTTTCACTTCCACATTATAAATCTTTCTCTTTTATACATCTTTTAATCTTTACAACTTTTTACAACCAAAGATTTTAATCCATTCATATACTTTTATTAGGAACTAATATTTAAACATTCTTCCAAATTCTTTCCATTTACCCATTTGAATCATCTTTATCATACACCATTTCTTTCCAATTTTCAAGAAAGTGCATGCATTTTATACATCCAATTTCCAATTTTCAGAAAATTTATGCATATAACTAGAGGAAAGATATTTCTTTCAAGGTAAGTGATCATGTTTTTCTTAAATTATCTCCATAGAAAAGTGTTGTGTATTTTGGTAAAAAGGGGAAGCTAAGTCCATGATTCATTGGACCATATGAAATCTTGGAGAAATTTGGATCAGTTTCCTATTGAGTGGTATTTCCTCTGAGTTTATCTCACGTACACAATGTTTTTTATGTTTCAATGTTAATAAAATATATTCTAGATTTATCTCATGTTTTGAGCTCTAAGGTAGTTTACTTAGAAGACAACATTTCTTATGAGGAACATCCAGTACATATTATTGACCATATAGAGAAACATTTGTATATTAATGTGATTCACGAGGTTAATGTTTTTTGGAAAACCCATATGGTTGAAGAAGAAACATGGGAATTTGAAAATGTTATGATGTAAAATATCCCCACTTGTTTAATAAGTGAATAAAATTGAGAGGAAAATTTTTCCAAAAGGTGAGAATAATGTAACAACCCAATAAATATTAAGATAAACCATTTAAATATTTTCATTAATTAAATCATATAGAGTTATATTAATTGTATGAATATTAGGTAATTTTTTATTCAAAAGGAAAAAATATTTATTTCTAACCAAATTGGGTTTTCATATATTATATGGTTTTTTTAAAAGCATGATTCTAAAATTATAGAATTATAATTTGAATAAATAAACTTCATTTTTAAATTCATCATGTCAAAATTATCTTGGAATTAATTTTTGATAATTTTATATAAAAAATATTTTTCAATGAATAGTAAAAAAATATTGATTTTTATTGGAAACTGTATTTTCTTTCCAAGTATTTAAAAATTAAAATTATATTTTGGATTATTTTTAAAAATTAAATATATCCTTTTAATTAATAAAAATTCAATTATGGTCTTTGGAATGAATTTTATAGTTTAATTTGGTATAAAAACATTTTTATACTTAAAAATACATTTCTTTGAAAAATTATTTTTCATCACATTTTGCGGGTTTAATTTTAAATTAAATTATTCCACTTATATAAATTGAATCCTAAAAATTTGATTCCATATTTGGAATTATGAGGTCCAAATTTCTTAAATATACTCATTTTATTTTTTATCATTATGAATAGTAATTATATTGAATTTTGTTACCAAAGTAAAAGTAAAATGGGTTAATTAAGGGAAAAAATAATGTGATAAAGACTAAAAGGTAACACTAAAACTTTCCATAATTTTATTGTATGGGTATATTTATTCCAAAATCATCCAAACTTTGAATATATGACCTTTTTCCATTTGGATGTGAATTTTACATTTATAATATTTAAGTAAAAGATAAAGCCAAAAAAATCACTTTCTTTCTTTTAATATCTGTAATATTTTGTGATAGGGGTACAAATAACTTGTGTTCAATTATTAATGGTTATTTTAAAGAAATTTTTATCATGTTAATCTATTTATAATTTTTAGTGATGAAATAATTAACTTAAATTCTTATGTAACACCAACACAGTGTTTATTTAATTAAAAGGAATATAAAGGAAATTATTTTAAAAATATTAAAAGTGATATAATTTGAATGAGTTATTATGTTACAAAATATTTTTAGATAAATATATCATATTATTATTTTTTATATTTACTAGATTCAAATTCCTTTGTGGTTTTCATGTTATTAAAGTAAAAGTAAATGAATAGTTCTAAAATTGACATTAATGATATTTTATAATAAATAATATTTGATTAAATGATTTGAAATTCCTAAAAATAATATCCTAGATAAATTTATCTAGATATGGTTGAAAATATCAACTATGGTCCCTTTATGGAACAGTTTTCCTTTTATAGTAACTATTTTAACCCTTAAAGAGTAAAAAACATTGATATCGTTGTAATTGTCAAAATGGTTAATGGGGGTTAAAACAAAATTATAAGGGTAAAAAAATAATATAAACTTGCCAAAATTTTATGTTAAGATATTATTTAGGCTCATAATTATATTATATTTTAATATTATCAAATTGGATTCATTAGAATATGAAAACTATTTTATATTAATTTAATACTTTAAGAAATTCCAAGAGTTCATCACCCCTCTCTTATAAAAGGGAACCTCACATCCTATTTTATTCAAAAATTAAAAAAATTCAACCAATACCTGACCAAATAACTTCCTTACATCCTTTCCCATTTTCTAGGGTCCTTGGTTTGATCAGAAAATGAAACTAGGAAAGTTTTTAGTGTAAACCTTAAGAGGTTGTCCAAAGAAGAGGTATAGTTTTTAAATAAGTGTTTTCATTTTATTTATTCACCTAATTCATTAAAATATTATTAAAACATGATGAAATAATAATATTATTATCTTAAATGTTATTATATGTTATTATGTTAATGTAATAACCTATATTTATCTCCTTTTTCAATTAAATGGGAAACAAAACCATTGTTCGTGTGTACGGAAGACTACCATCTCATGAACCAATATAATTTTTTTTCATAATATCCTATCATTATAGGTTATAATGATGGATTTAATTTATATATATTATATTCATGACATATTATAATTATTTACAAGTAATAAGTCATATATTTTCTTAAATTTTCATTCATTAAAAAATGATAACGTCGTTCATGCATAGGTACCTCCACAAAGCGATGCGATTCGTTTTTCATCACCACATCACATGGATGATATATATAAGTATATTTAAAATATAAAATATATTAGTTATGATATGATGATAATTATGTAAAGATGAAATAATAATTATCTTCATTACATAATGATCATTTAATAATGGAAACGTTACTCATGCATACATATGGTATATCGTCTCCATGGTTGTAATGTGGTTAATTTTTCAATGCCATATTTAATGATTGGTTTTAAAAGTATAATAGATGTATAAATATGGTAATTATTACTTGATTATTATTATTTATTTGATGCAATAATGACCTATTTGACCATAGTAAAACTACCGATGTCATTTTGGACATATGAGTTGAATATCGTCAAAACATCTGATATGAACTTAAATGATTAAGTAATTGAATATAAAAAAAGTAATAAAAAAGTAATAATAAGCTTTATAAAGGTTTTTAATCACCTAAATAATTAATATAAGATTATTATTTAGTAATATAAATAACATACGTGATGAGTCAGACTCAAGGTAAGGGCTTTTCTTTTAAAGTTTCTCTTCCAACTCTTTTTTTTCATGTCCATGTTTTTTAAAATATTTTTATTAATGAATTTATATATACATAAAATAATTTAAAAATAAATTTGTAAATATACTTTGAATTTATTTCAAAGGTTTTAAAAAAGGAATCTTTTTATGCAATGTTTTTACTTTCATTACAAAAGATGATAGGAATGTTCTATTTTAACATATATGGCCACAAAAAAATTTCTACTGCCATAAATATTATTTTATTTTTGGATTCCTTTACATGATATCATTTTTATTTAAATTAAAACTCTATTTCACTTTTTTTATAGTTATTTTAGTTTTAAAAATGGGGTTTTAAAAGGTAAGGTTATTTCAATATCCAAAAGTGTTGTGCATATGGGTTCAAAAAAGTTTTTCAAGGGTTTTGTAATGAAAAGGTTTGAGCATAAAATTTTTTATTAATGATATGGTACTTGATCATTATATATGAGAAATGGGTGATCCTAATATTTATTATATGATGGTTTTATCACCATTATAGCTTATAAAGATAGGTGAGCCCAATATAGTTTATATAAAGGGTGAACCCCATTATAACTCTCCAACAGAATGGATAATGTTACTTTTATTTAAAGTAAAGGATAAGGGAGTTAACCAATGTGGTTTCTCTAATTTATTTAACCGGTTTCTAGTTATTTATAATAGAGGTTTAAAATGAGATATCAATATGATGCTTTAAGCCATTGAAAATAGATTTCTATTTTCTTTCTGTGAGTTTTAAAGTTTTATTAGAGAAAAAGTGTGTATTTTCATATGGAAATGATTTATTTCATATTATCAAATAATAATGTGATAAATTTAATCATTTTATGGTTTTTTATGTTTTTCATTGGACTAACGAATTTCTTCTTTTTGTGTCCCTAGTTGATATTTTTGTACTTATACCACGTTTTACAAAAAAAATCATAGGGTTTAAGGATATAGAAGAACATAGAAGAATTCAAGTTTAAATTCACGAATATTTGTCATGAAAATAAAATATGTTTAATTTTGAAGGTTTTATATAGTGGGAAAATGGATACTGATCAGAGGTGTCTACTTTGTAAAATGTGGTTTTTCTATGTATGAGTTATGACCTAATTCTCTAAAAATATAAACCATAAAGATCTTCAAATGTAAGAGAATGAATTATTGACTTAAAATTTAAGATTATTTAATATTTAAGGTTGGGTACTTATACATTATATCTTGACCTTTTTGTTATTTCACCATGCCAAATCCAACATGTATAAATATTATTAAAACTATATAAAATCAAATTGAATTTTATTTCTCTATACCCTAATTTTTTATATCCAAACACTTCATGCATGGATAGAAAAACATTTCTCTATTTTCAAGATTTCATTTAGAAAATTCCAAGAAATCATCAACTCAATTCCTATATTCATCATTAATTCTTTGTGTATTTATTAAATTATGATCCATTAATTACTTAAAAACACAATACAATATATTAATATATTAAAACATATAAACATATAAATATATAAACATATATAAATTTAAAACATATAGACTAAAATTATATATACACATATACAAATAAAATATATAAATATATAATTAAAACAACAATCAACTAACCATTTATTCATAAACATTTAATCAAAACAAATAATTTTATAAAATAAACATTAATATAATAAATAAATTAATACAATATAATAAATGAACTAACCATTTATTAATAACAATTTAATCAAAACAATCATTCATCTAACCATTTATTCAAAAGAATTTAATCAAAAAAATACAATTATATAATAAAAAATAATAATAAAATAAATAAATGAATACAATATAATAAATTAATACAACATTTATATAAAAAATAAACAAATGAATACATTTTAAAAATATTAAACATTTAATTAATATTTTAAACAAGGAAAATAAAAATTTAACTCGCAAAAAATATAAATGTAGGTAGTATATCAGTGAAAAACTAAGGAAAAGCAATAGTAAATTAACTTCAGATTACATGAAATTAATTAGGATCTCAGTCAATAATAAATAAATAAATGAAATTTAAAAATCAAAAATATATAATAAATCGTCCAAACAAAAACATTAAATCATAAAAAATGTAGATGCGTATAGTATATTGGTGATGAATAGAGGAAAAATAACAGTATACAAAATTCAAATTGAATGCAATTAAGTAGAAGAATTATTAAAAAATAGGATCAGTAGTAATGATGGTGGAACTCATAGGAGAGATGTGGAATGATTCTGAGGTTGGTGAAATGTGGAAAAGGGAAGTGGAATGATAATTAAACAAGTGGAAAGTAGTCAGGGGTTGAAATTATATAAAAAGAGGAAGTCGTATGAATGAAGAAGAGGGAGGACATTTGTGACTCATGGAACTTAGGGTTTTAGAATATTGGGTTTTGACATAATGAGGATAAGGAAAATTTATGTGTGTTTTAGTTTTTTTAAATGACATTGTTTATATAATAATCGATGTTAAAAGAGACATTTAACATCAGTTATAAAAATAATCAGTGTAACAGCAACATTGGTAGATGTTTTCGTGTTGGTTTTTAGTATAACAGATGTTAAAACCTTGAATGTCATGGTTTTAATGTCAGATATACAAATAACTTACATTAAAGCCCTGAAAGTTGGGTTTTTTTCATCGGTTACTAATAATCGATGTTAAATCCCCAATTTGAAATCTACTTTTCTATTAGTGGAAAGTCAAAACCACATTCAATATAGTAGATAAATAAGAGACAGAAACACATACTATTTATACAAGGTTCGGTCTCAATGAAGGAATATACTCCTTGTTGTGTTTGGGTTGAATTCGAGACAAATATTATCACTATTTAATTATAGTGATTACAAAATCCTGAGTATGTATCATCCAAATCTCAATGCTCACAATTGGTGGGTGGAATCATCCTTAACCCCTAGGTAGGTATCACACTTTCTCAATGTTACAGTATGGAAATAGTTATCTCCTGATAATAACTTAAGCCTCTCGAATGGTATGGATATTATTATACTATATCACTCTAGTCTTCCAAGTTTCTCCTTCCAAAATCATGAACAATGTCTCTCATCTATGTTAGATGTCACTAAATCAATTTTTGAGACATTATTCCTCAGAAATAAGTCTTCGACTACCAAAATATATTCATCAGCACTGCATTTGTTCTAGCCTTATCATTTTGATTGAATCCCATAATGAAAAATGCATGTATATTTCATAATACTTCACATTTTACTATTCCTCAATAGTTTCCTATAATATAAAGATATCATAGGGATTATTCTTATTTGAATTCTATAATATAATTGTATCATAGGGAAGGTTCTCTCTTACTTCTCCTTGTTCTTCCTTAACACACGGGTTCTTCTATGTATAATATCACTAGGTTCTCTCACTTCGATACATAGGTTATTATTCAAGAATATAGTATCAAAACCTCAAAAATCTATTTTTTATACATATTTATTTCTTCCTTTTTATTTTTTTATATGAAACCATGTGAATATGTTTTCCATATTTGAATATAGAAATTTATTTTAATCTCATCAACATGATCTCCTCATTTAAACTAGTCAATGTCAATCTCAATGAATACTCAAGAACTTTATTTTCAATAAATACTAGTCAAATAAATCACTATTTAATTTTCCAATGGACTTGAGGAAACTCTTCATAAAATCTTCTAAAAAATAATCAAGAAATATCCAAGTATGCATGACCACATGCATTGAATCTTCATGGAGTGATAATACTCTCCATGGTGTGATTTATTTATTCATCAAAAACTAGTGAAAAATATAAGGATTATCATCATATCATGGTATTATTTCATGATTATTATTCCACAACTCACTACGGTGTGGAATAATCTTTATGGAATGGTTGTATCTCAAATCATAGAACCAGTTTTGGCCTATATCTAATGCTCGGATAGCTTCACAATCATGTCTTCTTCTTCACAATATGACATGTCCCATCATAGCATAACCTTTTACTTCATTACATGAATATATTCTTATTTACTTGAATCAATATATTATTTGAATAATTGTGATGTTTTATCCATTTAGGAACAACTGTATTATCATTGGGGTTAACTTATGAAAGTATCTTCTAGAATATTTATCACTGTAATACTTATAGACTTTTCCAATTTCACATATTCTAAAATTTATTACATATGTAGCACAAAGATATCACGTATCATTGTGAGTGTTTTTCTTTTCTACATTATACAACTATTAAGGATATTATATATGAAAAAAATATTATATAACCTCAAAAGTATTTTTGCTCTAACAATTCTCACCAGTCTAGAAGACATTATTTGTTAGATCAAATTCCTTACGTATACAGGGAAGCTCGGTACTTGGATAATTTTCAGTTAACTCCATAGAATACTTCACATGTATATGGATTGAATCCATTAATTTTATAATTTCTTATAACCTGATACATAAAATGATATATTACATATTCCATACCTTTGTCAATTCTTTATCTACACATTCTAAATGACCTTTATATAATGTCCCTAAGTATATTTATGTATATAGTACTTATCCAATTATCTTTAATATTCGGCAGCTCATAATTTATCTAGAACTTCTTCAACACCTTATCAGAATGAAAATTTTCAAATTAATTTATAAATCCTTTTACATTGTATAATAATTATTCAACATATCTTCACTGCCTTAAAAATTACAACTTCAAATTATCCTTCTTCAAACATAATCTAATATATATTCTCTGTTAATTATAATAATCATAATTCTTAATAATCCATGTATATATTTTTAATCTTCATATAGTCTTTATACTTCTTTAATTAAATATTTTTTCACTTTTAAATATCTAGCTAATAAAATTCCATAAATCTATTGTAGATAGTAGTTTCTCCTTCCATTGACACTTTCCATTGGTTTATTGCAAGATCAATTGTCCAATCATTAGATGTGTAGGGGCTACTTTCTTGAATATGTTTATTCAAGAACTCCAAATAGTATAATCCTAGAAACCTTTCCTAGTAGCCTCTTAATGATCATTAATGTCAATATATGAGTGAATCTTAATAATTCAGTAACAGGTAGCATGCACACATTAATCATATAAACTCCAAGATGTTTCTCAATATTTAATCTCCCCTTTCCAGGAAACTCTTCATAACTCATGGGGTTCTTCATTATCTCATTCATTGGTATCTTCATCATTACCCAACACATATTAACATACTTATTGATAATATATACAAGCATTTTAATCCATTGGGTTCTTTATTCCTCTTTTGTATTTGTTTTTAATACCCTTGAATGATTCAAAAAAATCATTTCCAATATATATTCAGTTGTTCATATTTTCTCTCCCCCTTATTAACAATATATGAAAAGGTGTAAAATTAAGGTAAATTCCTCTTCATTTCATACACCTTCCATATTTAAAAAAATCATCTTCACCCCATTGTTATCCCCTTTCTTGAGAGATAACATATAATTCACTTAAGATAAGGTGGGTATCACAGTTATCTTAGTAATGATCCATAAATTAACCAACTATAAGTTTGTGTGAGATTTATTGGTATAGTAAACAATATTGATTAACCTATATATAAAATTTGTCCATAAAAAATTTATTATGTGATGCCAACTCAATTTTCTCTTTCTAAGGGATATTCAAACAAATTTTCAAGAAATTATTAACTTTTAATCATATCAAAAAACACATTTAAAATATTCAAGTGTAAGATAGATTACCCCCCCCCCTTCCAGCTATATTATAGTTTGACATACACTCCCTATTAATAATTAGATTTGATTCAATTCAAAACAAGAATGGGAAAAGTTTGATTTTCATGCCTCAACTTCATCTTTGTTCAGATATTCTATATTCACATGATATAACCTCATCTGGAAGCTTACTCATATTTTTGGATCCCCCAAATGGGATACACTCCATAAACTCTTAATCATGGTTGATTTAATTCAAAATTAACTCTAATCATATTTAGTTGAATCTTGAAATATTATAAAAATTCAACAGGTATTTCATGATGGATAACTTATTATGTTGTAAAGCTATCACAACATTTAGTTTTTCTATTTTATATTTCACCTTCATTTCCCTATATAGATACACATAAAAAATTAAACATGGGAATAAGGTGTATTCCTCCTTTACTTTTAATGAGAGAAATATGTATGAGATTTTCTTTTCAACCCAAAAATTGTTTATTCTCAAATCCAATTCAGTGAGAATTATTTATGTTAATTTATCCTTGGACTTTCTAAATTTGAACATCCTTGGGTATCATGGAATTATTCCTCTTACATTAAAATTTAAACTTATATAGAATAACATTTTTCACATTTTATACTAAATAACATACATTTAATGGTACTTTAGTTGTTTTATTTATCATCTTTATCTGTCCAGATAGACATGTTATGCAATTTTTTATAGTGTGTACAATATAATTTTTCCTTCCACGTATATTATCAAGAAATATTGGGTTATCATATTTTGAAAAATTCTCATGAAATTTGATTTATTATTCATGTGGAATTTCCTTTTCACATTTAACACTTGCATTATCTTATGATTTCACCATATTTCTAGCCAATTTTAACTGAGTTTTCCAAATAGTTGAGAATTATTATTTAATATTATCATCTTTAATAGATTTTCCACATGGTTTCTTACCAAACTGTAAGTCACCTATTTTAGGAACATTCTCATTCTCTTCAAATTGGGTGCCATTCACCAAACTAATCCTCTTATTTATTTCTTGAATTGATTCTCCATTTTGTTTTAGTTTTCTTTGTTTAACTCCAATATTAATGGAATGTCTATAATTTTCTAGGATGTGTAATTTTCTCCCATAGTAGAATAAATTATTCTTTGTAGTAGAATCCTTTTCATAATTCTTATTGGGATAAATTTTTTTAACACTTTTTTTAACTTGTTTATACCACAAGACAGATTCATATCTATTTTTCTTTTTTTTGTCATCTGTTGTGGTCTTATTCCATTGAAAAGTTGTGGAATATTCTTGGTAAATTTATACCAACACTCTTCACTAATGTGAACACCTATATTGTAATTTCCACATAATTTTTTAATACATTCAATTTTTTTCGTGAATGGTATTTTTTTTGTGGTTCTTAATTCATTATAGTATTTTTTTTCTTGATTTAATATCTTCCCCCTTTAATTTAGGTATTCCATAGATTGAAATATTATGACATCATTCACTGGCCTTATGGATAAACCTCCAACAACACTAACAATGGATAATAAATCTTGTTCTCTTCTCTTTGGTTACAATCTGGACAGATTTTATAGCTTGTTATTTTGTGGAAGAAACTAAATTATTTTTTTCTATTATTATAGAGATTATCTTATTAAGCATGCTCACATCCACCCTTAAAGTAGTGGTGAATTTCTCATCACTTCTATTCACCCAAATTTTTATATCTTTTGATTTGAAATATATACTTATAGATGAAACAACATTAGTTAAAATATAAATATCCGGATAATGGGTTACATTTTTTCATGAGCTTAGAATAGATAGATCATTGGCTGATCTCAAACCCTTCCCCACTGATATAATTATTTTTACAAGCAATACTATTCTTAGAAGTTTTCATGGAATTTTTTCTTCTTTCATCTATATAAGAAGATTCATCTTCAGAAACTTCCATGATTCTCAAATTTACTTCCAGCTCGATACATTTCAGATTTAGATTATTTTTATGATATTCAAGTGATTTAACTCTAATTCCACATTTTTTTCTCATTATATAAACTTAATACTCATGAATCTTACATATTTATTCTAATGCATGGATCCTATATTTACTAACTTTGCTAACTTCAGCCTTCTCGACAATTTTTTTAAAAATTTACATCAACTAGAGAACATTTTTTCTTGAAATAATAACACAATTTATTCCATGGATTACACCCTTTTGATGAGAGTGTATGTAACACCCCCAGTTTCAGGTAATTTACTATTTTGGTTTGAGTTTTAGTAGTTTCCAGATGGTTTTGGAGTGTTTTGGAAGGGTGTTAATGGTGCATGGTTTGATAATGGTTAGGGTAAACCATGAAAGAGATTATGGGAGCCACTAGGAAGAATCACAGTTGGAACATATCTTCGACAAACTGTATGGGTTCCAGGTGAAATCGTGAAAATAAAGATAGGAGAAAAAAGCGCGGTTGGTGCATGGTTTGTCAAACAGTGCGAGACAACTATGTGAGGGGTGGTTTGGAGATAGTATCATGTGGATGGTTAGTACACAATTTCCTAAATTGTGTGGTCTAACCATGAAAAGTGCATTTATTATTATGAAAATTAGATTTAAACTTTGTTTTTAGCACCAAAACCCTCATTTTTCTCCTCCCTTCAGAATATCAAACTTCTCTCATTACCTATGTGTTCTTGGAGGTTCCTTTTGATCTAGAATTTAATTTTGATGGATCTAAGTGCGTTGGATCTCTAGAATCAATGGTGGGTCTCTATTTTCTCTCTTTCTCCTTAGATATCCTCACATTATCTCACCCATAATGTTATATATAATTCATTATGGATATATCTATGATCCATAATGTGTTTTTATGAGATATTTATTGGATATATTGAAGGAAAGAGATTTTAATCACAAATATAGAATTTTCCTTATGTATTTTATTTTTTTCATTACCCGTTTAGAGGTAAGTGGCTTCTCTCCCACTCTACTTATTTTATAACTCAAAGGATTTATTTTATTTGGATGTTTTTCTTAGATTTTAAAAGGTAACATTGAATGATTTCTTTAAGGAACCCATTTTGGTTTATAGTTTGGGGACATGGGAATTTGAATGGCATTTGGAATCCCCCTTGTTTTATAATTTTAAATTATGCTTTATTTAATCATGGTTTTGGTTTAACATAATAAATATGTTTGATGAAATATTTTAAAAGGGAAGAATTTTTTTATGAGGAATTTTTTATATGATAACTTGGTATACAAGGTTGGTGTGTGATCATTGTGATTGATCTTGGTTTTGAAGTACCATCATCAATATGGGATGGAGTATGGTCATGAAGTACCACTATCAATGGTGGTCACCAAGCAATGGATTAGTGACAAGATGACTCACCACTCCTAAGTATTAGTAGGTCCATAGAATGTATTCATGCATGTGTGTGTGTGTGAAAATAGGATGGTTATTCCAAGTAGTAAGGAATTATAATATGTTTTGATTAATGTTTACTTACATAGAACTCATTTTTGTATATGTATAAAACTATTTATCATTTTCTCACCTATTTTATATAAAATGTGCTAACTTGTTATTGTCCTAGTGGAGTGTGTTGGTAAGTCTCTAGAGATTACCTATTGAGTTTTATACTTACCCTTTATTGGGAAATTTAGTTCATTTAAACATGTTGTTTATCGGGACACAGGGAAGGGAAAGGTTCCATAATTCTCTGGTGATGCATCTTGATTTAGTGGGTAAGGCATGTGGAGTTAGATATTGAAGCTAGATCAAGTGATTCTTAGGATGATGCTAGTTTGGAATCATATAGTCATATAGTCTTTTGGTCTTTTTTGGTTTATGTATCTTCTTTTTCATTGCTACTCTGATGTTGGTTTTATTTTGAGTCTTATGTTAAAATAGTTTTCTTATCATGCATAATATGGATTTTGACTATCCTATCATTTTTTATTTCTGAATATTTTTTTATTTAAAAAGTGAAAATCATACCCCCAATGTTCAGATAATATCTTGGAATTTATTTTCAGCCTTAAATTTCTTAGGGATGTCGCCTAAGGTTACTGTCACTTCCAACTTGGCCCAAACCATTGGGTTAGGCAGGGATATTACAAATGATATCAGCCTTATTTAGTCCATTATTTTGGGATGGTATTAAGGAGATAGAGATGTTGAAACTTGAAATACATAGTATAAAAAAAGACATATCTAATCTCTTTATGTTTAACTTCAAGTTAATAGGGTGGTATGAGTACAAAAAGTGTTCTAAAATACTTCTAGGTGTATTTTTATCTCATCATCGTGGGTTTAGTGAATAAGTGTAGCATATCATGTATTAGTAGTGAGACTGACCACTATGAATGCATTGTTCATAATATGTTCAATTATTCTTGGAAATTGGATATGATGATTGTTTATTTCAATAATTTTGAATATTCTAAGACTTCGGTTACTAGTGAGTGATGACTAAGTGGAATTTTTTCTGATAATAGAGAAATTTAACTGGTTAGATGACAAAGAAAACTTCAAGAAGGGTCCATGGAAAAAATGGTTTCACTTGATCCACAAGTGAACTAACAATTTTTTCAGATCATCATTAAAACATTTTAAGTTATTGAAAAGGAAATTTAAATGATTAACCTTGACAATTGGATCATTCCATATAATTTCAGAAATATAATCCACAAATATTTTAAGGGGGATTGGAAGCTAAAAAGGTGAAAGTGTAGCTTAATCAAATGAACCAAATCTTTGATTTCCTTGGAACCTTGATGAATATAAAGGTAAAGGTATCATTATACATGCTGGAGGATCTTTCACTCCAATGGTGGGACTTAGATATCCAAGAAAAATTTGACCAAGACCTTACATGGGGGGACTTTGAAGAATTTTTTCAACACAAAATTCTATCCCCTCACCTTTAAGATAACCAGAAAGAAATATTTCATTAGCCAAAGGTAAGAAAATCTATCAATGATAGAGTTTGTTTTGCTCTAGAAGTAGATTCTAGTGTTTCCCTAAAGGCATGAATATTTTATACTGTAATGAAATCATAAATTCATTCTAAGATAGTTTTCCTATGTATTACTGACTATATAGAGATGGTTAATAGAGTAATGGTGGTGAAAATGGATATTGCTAGAAATCTGACTGTAGGAATTATGTTTGTCTCCATGAGAACAAGTGGGAACTCTAATACTGGGAACAAAAAAAAGAGGGATGCATACTTATAAGGTGATGAAGTATCTCAGAATCAAACCACTGAATCCATAAACTTTACTCCATAGACCAAAAACAAGTCTTGATGTTTCCAATGTGGTTCATTTGTGCATATTGAGCGAGATTGTATGGAACCACCAAGATTATGTCACAATTGCAATCAAATGGGGAATATTCAATGTTATTACCGTAGTTCTATAAGTTTAATGTTGGGAATACATCTCATTTATCCCAGACATATTATGTTTTGATGGGGAGATATCATCAAAACAATTCTCATCCTTAGAACCAAGAAATCCATTGTAATTTCAAGAACACACCGACTCCATGGGTAATGTATCCATAACACAGAAGTAAGGATCAAGGGGGAGTAAGTAATTAATTTTATGGTTCTAAGAATATGATCGTAGAATACCAATCATGTCCTTTGACTGTATGAGGTACCATTCTTCTTAACTAAAATTTTATGAAAGTTCTTTTTGATACTAGTGCATTTCTCTCTTTTATTTCTTCATGTGTTATTGATCAAATGGGGTTGCATATTTATATGATTCCACACAACATGAGTATCTGTAAACCTCTTAGGCAATGCGAATATAGGGGATTTAAATGTGAAACTTGTTCTATAACAATCAATTGAGTCTAGTTTGATTGGGAGTTTTCTATTTTGGATATGGATGTATTTGATGTGATCATGGGAATAGATTGGTTAGTTACTTTTAAGTCCCATATCGATTTTTATGCATGATGGGTAAATTTTACATCTCATGATGGGTTAGTGTATCTCTTTAAATGAGGTTGTGATGTGAAGGTTGTAAAATAAATACCTTGACCTCTAATGGTAGTAATTATTTCTTATCAATTTATGGTAGTCACTTTGGGGACTAATGACATAATTGAGACTCATAATTTTCCTACCATTGTGGATCTATATTCATGTGTGTTTCCCAAAAATTTCACTATTTTTTCACCTTAAAGGGAAGTGAAATTTTCAATTGGTATACTTCTAGGGACAAATACTATTTCACTTCCATCATATAGAATGGAACCAATGGAATTGAAGGAGTTAAAATCCAATTGGAATAATTGGAAAGTAAATGGTTTGTTAGACTGGGAACGTTGCCTTGGGTTTCCCTAGTTCTTTTTTTCAATAAGGAAGATGGTTCTTTATGAATATTTATTGATTAACATAAGTTAAATCATGTTATGATAAATAATAGATATCCAAAACCTCAAATTTATGACCTTTTAATCAATTTAAGGGATCTCAATGGTTCTCCAAAATTGATCTATTCTCAGGGTATCACCAACTCTAGGTTAGGAAAGAGGATATTCCAAAAACATATTCCATGATTCATTATAGTAATTATGAATATGTGGTCAGGCCTATTATCCATACAAATTCACCATTGGTTTTTATGTAATTGATGGATCATGTCTTTCAGTGGTACCTTGACTCTTTTTTTGTGGTATTTATGGATGACATTCTAGTGTATTCTCAAACTTAAAAAGAACATGAAGAACATTTAGATATTATGTTAAGAATTTTGAGAGAGCATTAGTTATATGAAAAATTATCTAAATGATATTTTCGGATACAAGAAGTATATTTCCTTGTCCATGTCATTTCTGAGAAAGATGTATCAGTAGACCCTATAAAGATAAAAGTTTTTTTATCTTGGAAACCACCAACAAATTTATTTAAGATATGCTGATTTTTGGGCTTAATAGTTTATTATCATCTCTTTGTTTAGAACTTATAATTACTTGAATCTTTAATTATAGTGCTCACAATAAAGGGTATTTCATTCCATTAGAGTGAGTATTTTCAACAATCCTTTCTAGAGATTAAATAAAGGCTTACTTCCCCACCAATTCTTGTTTTTCCAAAACCTGGGAAGGGTTATGTGGTTTATTATGATGCATCTGGATCTAGAATCAATTATGTTCTCATTCCATGAGATCATGTGGTAGCTTACGGATCATGAAAATTTTGAATTCATGAGAATAATTATCCAACCCCTGATTTGGAATTGGTTTTGGTAGTCCATTCCATGAAAATGGGTTGTCGTTATCTCTTTATTGATAAGTTCACTATGTTCACAGATATAAGAGTTTGAAACACATCTTTTCACAAAGATATTTAAACCCATGATAGAGATGATGGATGGAATATCTATAGATTTTTGACTTTAACTTGTTTTATATGCCTAGAAAGGATAATTTTTTGGTATATTATTAGAGTTGGAATATGTATAATCAATTAGCCAAAGAATCTTTTTATCGGTGGAAATTGATGGCTATGATAGAAAATATGCAATTGCATTTCACTAAGTTAGATGAAAAAGTTAAGGATTCTCAAAGAAAATATCATGATTTAATTACCATTACATCAAAACTTAATGGTGGGAAGACCATTGATATTTGGAAACAAGATGAGAACTCTATGTTACTTTTCATGATCGAATAGTTTTTTTGATGTCATTTCAAGAACAACTCTTTTTTTACCACCACTCAAAATGGTTTGTCAATCCTAGAAATCAAAATATGTATAAGGCATTGAGAACCCATTTTTAGTGGGCTGGCATTAAGAGGAAGGTGCTAGAATATGTCTTGAGATGCCTCACTTTTCAGTGGGTCAAGGCTGGACACCAATCACCAACTAATATGCTTCAATATTTACCAAACCCTATTTGGAAATGGGTGCATATAGATATGTATTTTTTTTCATAAGTCTATCGATAATGGTTCAGAAAAACAATTTCATATGGGTGATTGTGGATCGGCTCACAAAATCGGATCACTTAATCCCTATTCATGAATCTAATACAGTAGAAGACTTTGAAAAACTCTATATTCAGGAAGTTGTAAAGTTTCATGGAATAAAATTTTTAATCATATCTGACTGAGATCCTCATTTTACTTCTTGTGTTTGGAAATATTTACACAAATCTTTTGGTACTCGGTTAGCCATGAGCATGGATTATCATCCTCAAATGGATATACAATCAGAACGGATGATACAAAAATTAAAATACATGCTTCAAGATTATGTTTTGGATTTTAGAGGCTCATGGGAAGATCTTATATCATTGGTAGAGTTCTCATAAAATAATAGTTATCAGGCCTCAATACATATGGATATTTTTGAAGCATTATATGGCCATCCTTATTGGTCTCCACTATTGGGTAGAGACTAGAGAGGCTTCATTATTGGGAACTAGACTTATTCAGGAGATGACTGAGAAAATTTAGATGGTCAGGAAAATAATGGAGACATATTAGATTCATTATTAATATTATGTGGATTGTATTCATTGGTTGTAACTATTTTATGCGGGAGGTTATGTATTCTTAAAATTATCTCTAAGGCTAGGGAATCAATTTTTGGGTAATCAAAGTAAATTGTCTCCTCGGTACATCAACCATTTTGAGATACTAGAATGGATTGGTGATGTGATCTATCAGTTGGATTTATCACCATGATTCAGGTTCATAAACAATTTATTTCATATATCTCAATGGAAGAAGTACCGTCCTGATCCTGACCATGTGATTCGATGGGATCATGTTGATCTTGCATTGGATGCTACTTTGTTACTTGTATCAATACAGATTGTGGATAGACAAGAAAAATTATTAAATGGAAAGATTATTTTTTGGTGGGAGTTTTATAGAAACGTGTTCATGTTCAGGAAGAAACATGGGAATAGGAAGACTTTATGCTAGAGTAATGGACCGAACTTTTCCAAAAGCATCATAAATATACACCTTTCTTGGGAGAAAATACTAATGGTGTGGAGAATGATACACCCATGGTTTCAGGTAATTTACCATTTTATTATGTATTTTAAAGTTATATAATACTTTTGTTGAATTTTGGGAGTTTCTAGATGGTTTGGGGGTATTTTGGAAGGGTTTTTAAGGATGCACAATTTGAGCATGGTTAGGAGAAACCATGAAACTTCTCAAGGAAATCATGAAAGAGATTATAGGATTCATTGGGTTGGCACACAGTTTGGCTGAACTATGTGAGTTCTAGGTGAAACTATGAAAATGGAGACATAGGGAAAAAAGCATGGTTGGTGCATGGTTTGTCAAACTGTGCAAGCCAACCATGTGAGGGGTGGTTTGGAAACAGTATCATGTGTATGTTTAGCACATGGTTTCTCAAACTGTGTGGTCTAACCGTGCGGCGTGCATTTATTGTTCTAAAAATCAGATTTTAGCTCAAATTTTAGCCCTGAAATTCTTATTTTTATTCTCCACTCTTAGGGTCCTAAACTCATCTCCTTCCCTGAGTGTTCTTAGTGGTTCCTTTTGATCTGGAAGTTGGTTTTGATAAATCTAAGTGCGTTGGATCTTTGAAATCAATGGTAAGTCTTCATTTTCTCTCATTCTCCTTAGATATCCTCATCTTCACTCATCTAGAAAATTTGATCTAATTCGTTATGGATATATCTATGATCTATGATGTGTTTTTATGTGATATTTATTGTATCTATTGAAGGAAATAGGTTTTGAGACTAGATCTAGAAGTGTCTTTGTGTCATTCATCATTATCGTCACTCATTGAGAGGTAGGTGTCTTCTCTCCCACTCTACTTTCCATAGAACTTAATAGCATGGTTTTATTTGAATGTTTTAATTGGATTTTTAAAGGAAATTTTGAATGATTTATTGAATGAAACCATTTTGGTTTGTGATTTGGGAACATGGGAATTTGAATGGATTTTGGAAAACCCCTTGTTTTAAAATTTTAAATTATGTTTTTTTATTATGGTTTTGGTTTAACGCAACCAAAATTTTTGATGAAATGTTTTAAAAGGGAAGAAATATTTTATGATAGATGTTCGATATGAGAACTTGGCATACATGGTTAGCATGTGTTCATTGGGATAGAGCATGGTCATGAAGTACTGTCGTCAATGTGAGAAAAGCATGCTCGTGAAGTACCACCGTCAACATGGGTTTCCGAACGATGACTTAGTGTTAGGATGAATCACCACTCATGGGTATAGAGGGGTTCATGGCATGCATTCTTGCATTTGTGTTAACATGGGATGGTTATTCCAAGTATTAATGAATGGTAATATGTTTTGATTAATTTTTACTTACACGGAACTCGTTTATGGATTTTTATAAAACTATTTATCGGTTTCCCACCTATTTTATATAAAATGTTCTAACTTGTTCTTATCCTAGTGGATTGTGTTGGTAAGTCTCTAGGTATTACCTACTAAGTGTTATACTCACCCCTGCTAGGTCACTTTGGTGTGTTTTAAAATGTTGTATACTGAGACACGGGGAAGGGAAATGTGTCATACTTCTCTAGCGATAAATATTGATTTGGTGGGTAAGGCATGTGGAGTTGGAGCTTGGAGCTAGATCAATTGATACTTAGGATGATTCTACTTTGGTATCATATATTCATGTAGTCTTTCGGTCTTTGTTTGTTGATGTAACTTGTTTTCTGTTGCTACTCTGATGTTGGTTTTATTTTGAGTCTTATTTCAAAACAATTTTCTATTCATGAATCATATAGATTTTGACTATATTTTCATTTGTTATGTCTTGATTTATTTTTCTTTTAAATGGGGAAAATCATCCCCCAATGTTTAGGTAAGTCATTGGCATTTATTTCTAGCCTTTGGTATCTTGAGGACATCACCTAAGGTTAGTGGCACCTCTAAACCGGCCCAAGCTAATGGGTTGGGTGGGGATGTTACAGTGTAACACTTTTGCAACTTCTTTCTTAGTGATTTTTTCAAAGTTGTTCCATCCATTACCTATCGTGATTTCTCATTATGAAAAATCCTAGATGAACTCAAATATATGAGTGAAAAATTTAACAGGAATTTTTTTCAAGTGATCCTTAACCACAAAGTATAGGTCTTCAACAATAGTATCATTCTCCCCATCCTCTTCAAAGATTGATGATGATTCTTCTAGAAGATAATTTCTATCAGATTTATCAGAACAATTACCACTTTGAGTACCTTTAGTTAGTGGTGAATCCTCTTTCTCCTTTGAGATATTTTTTATCTTCTTAGCCTCCCTTTTCTTCCTGTTCTTCATGGTTTTTTCCGAAACCACCATGTTTGTATTGACTGGAATGGGAACTGAATTTTCTATCTGAATCTCTTTTAAACTTTATTCAAAGCTGAACTTCATATATATTTAATAAAACAATCTAGAAAGAAAGTAGATCCAATCATAGAAAACCTATATTAGCTCTGATACCACTTTTTAGCCCTAGTGGATTTTGCAATCACCTGAGAGGGGGGATCAGTGTGATTATTTTTACCAAATTCTTATCTCTTTAGAATCACCCCTCTTAATATTCAAACCACTATCTCGGTAAAGATTCATGTATCTATAAATGCGCTTCCAACACCCAATACCACATAGAATGCAGTAAATAGATATGGGACAACAACACATAGTATTTTTAAAAGGTTCAACCCCAATGTGGGAATCTACTCCTTATTGTGTTCGGGTTGAGTCTGAGGCACGAATTATCTCTATTTAATTACAGTGGTTATAAAAACATGAGCATGTATCATTTACATCCCAATGATCACAAGGGGTGGGTTGATCATCCTTAACACTTGGGTAGGTATCACCCCCTACCCATGCTACCGCACTAGTGTAATTGTTGCTCGAAAGCCCTTCAGCCTCTCAACTGGTATGGATATTATTATACTATATCACTCTAGTCTTCCAAGGTCCACCTTCCAAACTTCTGAACAAGACCTTCAAACTATGATGGATGTCACCACATCAATTGGTGAGACCTTTTTCCTTGACAACAGGTTTTCAACTGCCAGAATATGATCAGCAACACTACATGCATGTCATCCTTGTCATCTTGACTCAATATCAGAATGAACAATGCATATAGATAACAGAATACTTCAAACTATCTTCTTCCTCAATCATCATTTATGATATAGAGATATCATATGGATTCTTCTTCTTCAGCTTCTACAAAATAATAGGGTAGGTCTTCTCTCACTTCTCCTTCTTCTTTCTTGACACATAGGTTCTTTTTTTGTAGAATATTGTTGGGTTCTCTCTCTTCGATACACATGTTATTCTTCAAGAGTGTAGTATTAGATCCTCAACCCTATTTTTCTGCATATTTCCTTCTTCCTTTTCCTTTTTATATATGAAACCAAGTGAATATTTTTCCATATTTGAATATAGAAATCTCATTTAATCAAGGAAATGTAATCTCCTCATTTAAACTAGTCAATAACAATCTCAATGAATCCTCCAACTCTTTATTCTCAATTAAGCCCGGTCAAAGATATCTGCATTCAATTTTCCAAGAGACTCGGGATTACTCTTCTTCAAATACTCCACAAAACCTACAAGAAATATCCACATCTACATGACCACATGTATTGAATCTTCATGGAATGATACTACTCTCCATGACGTGATTTCTTCATTCATTACAAACTAGCGCAGAAACTAACTTTCAAGCCTTATCATCACATCATGGAAATAACCCATGATTATCATTCGGCAGCTTACTACAGTGTGGCATACTCCTCATGGAGTGATTGCATCTCAAATCACAGAACCAATGTTGGCTTGTATCTCATCCTCAGATAGCTTTACGACATAGTCTTCTTCTTCACGGCATGACACATCCCTTCACAGTGTGACCTTCTTATTCATGGCGTGAAGAACATATTTCCAGCTTGAATCAAAATCTCCTTTGAATCGTTGTGATGTTGTATCCATTGAAAAACAACTTTAATGTCATCTGGGTTAACTTCTGGAAGTATCTTTCAGAACATGTATCATTGTGAGACTTCAAGACTACCAATTTCACCTCTTCTAGAATTTATTATGCATGCAACACAATGATATTTTGTATCACTGTCAGTGTTTTCCATTGTTGCATTTTCAACACTTTGAAGGATATTACGTATTAAAAAAAATATTACGTATACTCATAAGTATTTTTCCTTTACCAATTCTCACCAGTCTGGAAGATATTATGTATCAGATCAAATTCCTTATGTATACAAGGAATCTCGGTACTTGGCCAATTTTTGGTGAACTCTAGAGAATATCTTACACATACAGGGTGTGCGTCCATGCCTTTTCCAATTTCTTTTGTTCTACTGCATACATAGATATATTATGTATTCCATTCCTTTTTCAAATTTTTATCTGCACATTCTGAATGACCTTTATGCAAAGTCCCTGAGTATCTTTACGTATAAGGTACTTAGCTAATTTTCTTCAATATTAGGTAGCTCAAAAATTTATCCAGAATTTCTTCAACCCCTTCTCGGAACAAAGCTTTTCAACTTCATTTCCAACGCCTTTTGCAGCATATAAGAATTCTTCTTGAATTTTTCAATACATCATCATTGCCTCAATAATTCCAACCTCATATCAGCCTTCAAAAAACATCACTCAAGAGTTATTCTCCATTAATCACAATAACCATGTTGCTTAATAATACATGGATGGATTCTCAATCTTCAACCAGCCTTTATACTTCTTCGATTACTGCTTCTTTCGCCTTTCAATAGCCAGCTACTCAACTTCCATAAATTTGTTGTAGATAGTGGTTTCTCCTTCCATTGAAACTTTCCATTGGTTCAATACAAGATTGGCTCTCCAATCATCAAATGTGTACAAACTACTTTCTTAAATCTGTTTATTCAAGAACTCCAAACAGCATCAATCTAGCAGCCTCTTCATGATCCCCAATACCAACATATGAGTGAATCTTCATAATACAATGGTAGGCAGCACACACACATCAATCATAGAATCTCCAAGGTGCTTTTCAATCTTCAAGCTCCACCTTTCCATGAAACTCTTCATCACTCAGTAGGTTCTTCATTCTCTCATTCATTGGGTCCACACATATTGACATATTGACAACAGATACAACAATCACAATCCATTGGGTTCTTCATGATGTTTATATCAATTGATTCCTTAACACTTGTTATCAGGCTATGACAATCGAGAATACACTTTAGACCTTATAGCAGGTTGGTTTGGGTATTAGAATATGATGACTCAGGTAGGTTTGTTACACACCATTTCTCCACCCAACAGCTACAACATATTCAGTTGAAACAATTTTATCAAGAGTCTATATGATGAAGTGTGTGTGTTAGTGTGTGAGCGTTCATCCGTAAATCACAATAATCTTCTTTGTTTATGAAAATTGTGGAGTGGTGCTTCAATATGAACATTTTAAGCTTCTAATTCTGGAATTGCAAAGTTTTGATTATGTGTTTGAAAATCTGATGTTTCTATTTGCCGTGCACTTGAACTGAAGACATTAAAGCAACTATGGATTCAAAGATGTCCTATCAACTATGATCCGTTTATTTGTGAGTAAATCACAAATATTTCATTTGTTCAACTGAAATATGAATTTTATTCAATTGACTATATTGGTATAGATTAGTGTTTTTGTTCAAAATCGAGGATTCTAACTTGGTATTAAAATTAAATATTATTAATTTTTAAATTTTATTATCTTATCATTTTTCAAAAGTTCAATTCACCTCCCTGCATGAGTTAATTGGGACAACACCGCCACTAAATAATAGGCAGAAATCAGGAAAATCACTCAACTAGATTCACTTTAATGGGTTATCATTGATACATGAAAGTGGGCAATTTATAAACAAATCTAAGCACAAACCAATGTGTTGCCATTTTCTCTTGATCCAATCGGTTGTTTTTGAAATGATTCCTGTGTCAAGTGCTCCCCTCCAAGCCCATAATTTTGGTGGATGACTCAAAACCCATTACCAGACCCACCAGCCACGTAAAGGAACACAAAATCACTATTCATGCATGATAACAGGAAAATAGCATTCACCAATACATGATTCACCAACCAATCATGACTCTGGAGCACTGCCCTCATTTTTCTTTGCTCCCATTTTTACGATCCCACCTTCATTGCACTGTATGGATGAAGATGGAAAATGAAAACAAGTGTCAAAAAGAAAAAGATATGACCTTTTATCTATTCTTATTTCTCCAGGGCATACAGAGCTCTAGTCTGCTTACTGGGACCTCCAGATCTTGCCCATCTCGAATCCATTCTTGGAGTATTGGTAATCCTCAAAGGCCTGATCGATCTCGGCTTGCGTGTTCATCACAAAGGGGCCATGCTGCACCACGGGTTCGTTCAGCGGTTGCCCTCCAATGAGCACAAACCTTAGCGGTTCCGGGGAACTGTTCCATATGCTCAGGCCATCTCCATGGCTCAGAACCAGGACATGGTGAGCGGGTAAAGGAGAGGAATTGAGCGAGCCAAACACGCCTTCCCCTTCAATTATGTACACAAACGCATTCCAAAAGTCGGGGATGCTTTGATGCAGCTGCGCGCCTGGTTCTAGGGTGAAATCAAGGTACATTGTCGGGGTTCGGGTGTACACCGGAGACTGGGCTCCCATTGCTTCTCCGGCTATCACTCGAACTTCAACACCATCCTTCACCGCCTTCCTAATATCCTCATTTAACAACTCCTGGTATCTTGGTTCAATCCTGTAGTTTTACATCAGAGAATCAATGAAGTCTTTTCATACAAACACAATAGATAACTAGATACACAAGGCCACACAAAAAGCACATAGAAACTTACATTTTATCTTTGGAAGACAGATTGATCCACAGTTGCAGGCCCCTTTGGGTTCCTTCTCCTGCTGGCATTTCTGAGTGAATTATCCCTTTTCCTGCAGTCATCCACTGTATAAACTAAATGAGAGTGCGGGTCATTGGACTTAAAACAGCTGATAGCATGCAAAAGCAGTGGGGGCATGAACCTGAACATCACCGGTGTGGATGGTACCCTTGTGGCCTGCAAAGTCTTGATGCGTAAAAGCCCCCTGAATTTCAGAAAACTCTCTTTTAGTATAATATCATGAAGAGCGAGCGGAAGATAATCAAAAGGACAAGCCGGTTTGGAGGGTACCTGCAACATATATGTCACGGTTTCAAAGCCTGAAAATCAGAAATGGTCATGTTCCAAGGAGGAGAAATGGGAGACAATGAAAGAGGGAAAAAGAACAAATCAAAACACAGATAAAAAAACCTCTGTGTGGATGATCAGGAAACCCAGCAGGGGGAGAAACTACAAAGAAACACACAAAAGATTGTTCAGGCACTGTTGTTTTAAATTACAATGATGGATATCACAATTCAATTCTCTTTTACCCGAGAACTCATCCAACATCAGAAATGGATCCAAATTCTTTAACTCAGCCCTGAACATTGACTTGAAATGTTCAAAAACAAAGACGAAATGGTCCACAGCCCAGATAACCAAACATCAATCGATAAAGAACCCATGAATCAAAACACACGGATGACGATTAACGACGATAAAGAAGAAAGGACAGTTAAGAAGGTGAAAGAGGGATAGCACCTTCCGATGCTTCGCCTGACGAACGCGCCCTTTCCTTCTGGCTGAGGCTTGGCTAATATCTTCTTCTTCACAAATCTAGGGACGCTGAAACCCGAGATGGGATCTGCAGAGGACATGATATTTCGAAGGTTCGACCGTGACAAATGGCTCGGAATGGATCTCATGCGACAAGCCCAGGAACCTAGCTCCAACTTCCGGCTATATATATAGAGGAAGGGATTGGATAATACCGAGCCCACCTGTGAAAATTCACACGGCTCAATCAATTCATGACGATTCATGAGGTGTGAATACGCCGCAAAGAATCATAATTATATCGAATGATAGAAATTCGAACCCCACATACGTCCTGGTGGGGGGTGGTAGGTTTTGCAGGTGTGAAAATGGAATGTGCATTTGGCCCCCCACCATTCCCCCACGAGGAACGGATGGAGATGGAGCAATCTCCGTGATGATGTCACTTTCCGTCACCCTGATGCGGGACATACTTCCGTCTGGTTTTAGCACCTTCGGACTCGACGACGCCGGTTGACGTCACCCTTCTGTCACCCCACGCCGGCAGCCGCCTCCGCTGAGACGGATCGGCGCTGTCAAAACGTGATAGGGCTCCGGTAGGAGGCTCGCCATAATTTTAGAAGAGGGCCGTGAATGATATTTTTTTCGGAATATATTATTTAATACTAATTTCATATGTTTTACATGACCCGAATAAATACCCGAAACCCCGAAGTCACAGAGGTTTTACACATTTGACCCCATTACATTGAAACATAATCCTCCTATCACATCTTTAGTGGATGTTTCTTGCTCATCACTTAACTATGTGGTCGACTATCCTCACCCCACATAGAGCTACATGAGGCCTAAACTTAGTGGCGTGTCCACCTTGTCTCTCCCTATCTTTTATCCGGTAAGCTCCACCTAGTGATTGCTACCGCTCAAATCCCTCGTTGCGAGGCTACTCCAGTATAGTCGAACTTCTCTACATTGATGGTCTAGAGGCCCAGTGGCTCGGAGGCTTAATACATGGTATGAAAGCCAAATTCGAATAAATAGATCATTGGTACAGTATCCTCATGTCACACCTCGACCTTAGTTTTCTTTACTATTTTATTTACTCCTTGGTTGTTGATCCTACTATTGGTTTTCGGGTTGAGTTCCCAATTAATTTTTGAGTTTTGGGGGCTTTGGTATGTTTTGGCCTTATGCATAGTTAGTGTGCATGGTTTGAAGAGAAACTGTGTGGCCGATGGATGCAAGGGGCATTTCCAGTTCATTTTGTTTTTTACACGGTTTGTCTTGCACGATTTGTCTCAAACCGTGTGAGACGAAGGAGTAACCATGCAGTCTTCATTGGGTGTTTGAGACTTGGCGCATGACTTGCTTACGATTAGAGGAAATCATGCAGCAAATGTGCAGAGGTGTTTTCAAACTTGGCAGAGACGTTTTGCAAGGTTAGCACACAGTTTCCAAACCGTGCGGCCAAACCCTACGAGTGTCTCTTGTCTTTCCAGTAGGTTGCACACGGTTGACGCACATTTTGGTAAACTGTGTGCCATAATCGTGCAGCTTGCCTAGATTCTCCAAAAGTTGATTTCCCAAGTTTGCCCCTCTTATGTTATAACCCCAATCGACCCCTCTCCTCCCCAATTCGTTCAAGCAAACCCTTGGGAGCCTAGGGCGACCTCCCCTCTTCTCCTCTTTTGACACCTTTTCTTAGATTGAAGCTCCTCGGAACTTTGCAAGCCTTCTTTCGATTTTGGCTTGATTTCCTTATCTTGTTTCTTCTTTCTTTCTTGGTTGAGTTCTCTCTTGGCCGAACCCTGGAGGATGGAGGGTGATGTTGGCTTGTGTTTTATTTTGATCTAGGGTGTGCAATTTGGTTCTTGGGTTTCCTTGTTCCGTGCTTGGAGTTTCGCTGCGTTTGTATACCGTTGTGGTAAGTGTTTATGTCCATTTCTTTTTCTGAAACATACCATGTGATGCTTGAGCTTTCTTAAATGAATAGTTATGATGTTCCTCATGCCTATGGTATGCTAAAATGAGTCGTTATGGCTTTCTATGTTGGTGGTTTGATGGGAAAAGGGTTTTTCAAAGGTTTTCTATGGTTATGTCTATGTGTTCAAAGTATATGCATGCTAGATGTTTGATAAAATGCCAAGTGGACTTTCAAATAGATTTGGGTGTTTTAAGGCATTGATTGGCCTTATTGTAGCTTGATAAATTTGGGTGAAAAGCGGAATTAAGTTGGGTTATTGGTGTCTTTGGTTTCTTCAATGGACTTGGTGCTTTTATGAGGTGCTCTTGTGCTTTGATGTGTTGCTTTTTTGTTACCTTGTGATACTTGTGCTTCTTTGATTAGATCTTAGACATTCATATGGATGTCCATATATATGTCGGTATGGTATGTGCATATCCATATGCGTGCAAGGTGTGCATGTTGATGTGTGCATGCATATAAATGGTAAATTGCATAGAATGTCAATTTTCTAAAACCTTGTTTTCCTCAAATGATTTCCCCATTTCTAAATGTTTTCTAAATGGTTTCCTTGTTCCCAAATGTATTCTAAACGAGGTTTTAAGTTGTGTTTCCTAAAGTCTGCTTAGTAGGTCCATTTGGAACTTTGGAATGGTGTGTTTCCTAAAACTTGTTTAAAGGCCCGTTTGGCACCATGGGAACGTACTTGGGTGATAACCTTGGTTTCAAAAATTATTTTGGAAAGAAATGTGTTTTCCTGGGGAATGGTTTTGGATTTAAAACATTTAGGCCTATTTAGTACCTTTGGATGTCTTTTGAAAAATGATTGAAGACTCTCATGTAACAAGCCCAATTGGTACTTTGAGATGCCTCTTGGGAAAATGGTTTTAAACTCTCAAGGTGCGTAGTCCCAGTTGGGACTTGAAAAATGTGTTCTGAAATATGGGAACCCCCATGCTTGTCCTCCAGTTAGAGTGGATCTCCACATGGACGGTGTCTGGGAGTGGGAAAGGTATGCACATTGGCATATGTGTTAGTGTCAAGTGTGTGATGACCCCCTAACTTCTCCTTTATACACTTTTCATGAGATCCCAAATGTCATTTAGAAGGCCAAAGAACAGTTACTATCTGGCGCCCGATGAGATGAACTAGATCCCCCGTGGTATGAGAAAGGCCATGGTGGGTGTGCCATTAGTGCTAGGAGAGTAGCGTAACCAGATTAGTGATAGACTATGGACAACATCATACACCGACATATAGTTCTGAACTCAGTATGTCTAGGGTTGCCTCTAGTGATGTTTAGGACATTCCCATGACTACTATATTGTATGTTCCTATATTTGTTTGTGGCACTTGGTTACCTGTTATATTTATATCTTCTTATCTATACTTGTGTTGCTTTCCTTGCTTCTGGAGTTAGTTAATTGATCAGCCCTCATTTATAGGTTCAGTTTTGATTCCTCTTGTTTATGCACATACTTGGGTTATGGTTCCCCCCATGAAATTGGATTTCAAAATTGGATTTGAAATGGGAATCTGTTTTAAAGGAAATCTATTTTTTCAAAGTGGATTTTGGAAAGCTGTGTTCAGTTATTTAAATGATAAAAACCTATTTTTAACTGTATTTTCAAACTAGTGTTAATAGACTGTTTCAGGATAGGAAATGTATGGATTTTGTGGTGCTTACATGCTAAGCTATTTTATGCTCATACCCTACTTGTGCCCCTCAACATTAGTAGACCTAAGTTGTTTTTTAGGTTTAGGCTTTTTTAGGTTCTATCTTAGAGCAGGCTGGTTTTATGGATGGTGGTGAAAAAGAGGTCACATGGAGATCCTTTCTGGTTCTGGGTTGGTTTTCAGTTCTTGTTTTGGTATCTTGTATCTGGATCCCATTTTTTTTTATGTTTAGAGATTTATGTATTCTCCTGGTTGTGTTGTGTGTTCTATTTTGTTTATGTTTTGGATGTTAGGTGAAATCATCCCCAATAATTTTTCTGTGATTCCCTAAAACTTTTCATCATCTTGTAGGGATTAGGGATGCCCTTTAAGCCTTGTCACATACCGGTTTGGGTGTTTGGTTTGGGGATGGCCTGGACTGGTTTATGAAAAAATGGTATTAGAGAAGCCCTTTATTATTTGGGGTGCCAGGTAGATTGAAGATAGGATTGTTTGGGCTCAGGAGGTAGGTCATGGGTATGTGCTAGTTCACCACAACTTGTGAGATGTCACGAACCACCCCAGGTCGACCCCAAACCAGACACCCAAGCCAGCCTGTAACAAGACTCGAGAGGCATTCATGATCCTCTTGGGCTGGAAACTAGTGTTAGGCATCAAGAATAACTCAATTGGGAATGATTTATCCCATGAACAACAAACAAATGAATAAATATAAGCCGAACAATAAAAATAAACACTAGCAGTCGAAAGAAATAAAACTGTACATACCACTATGTGACCCTATGGGTCACCACTAACCATTGAACAAAGATCGCCCCATGACGACTGATTCCAAGCTTTAAGATGCACTAGAAGATAAAAACAAAGATAGAGATACAAGAATGAGTATTAAAACTCATTAGTCATTCCCAAATAAACTACTCCCTATGCCTAGCCTTTAAAAGGAAAACTAAGTATTGATAGTTTAAAATACATATATTTAAAATAATGTTTTCATTTCCTTTTAAAAAATAACTAACAAGCTAATAACTTAAAAAGAACCAATTTCCCATGCATCCATTTTATGTAATGGTTCTAAGAAAAATTAAATATTTTCCAATAAATCATTTTAGAAAGAAGAAAAATTTGGTGAAGAAATATCTCAGTGAAACACAGGCAATGAAAATAGAGTACAAGTAAATAAGTGTTGATATAAGAATTTCCTGTGAAAATATAACAGTTAAATTGATTTTATTAAAACATCACAAAATAAGGGAAATAAAAATACTTGTAAAGCGATTATAATGAGATATACCTAGACACCAAGTGAAGATTC
The DNA here is from genome assembly GCA_963277665.1 of Viscum album. Classification (NCBI taxonomy): domain Eukaryota; kingdom Viridiplantae; phylum Streptophyta; class Magnoliopsida; order Santalales; family Viscaceae; genus Viscum; species Viscum album. The sequence continues at coordinate 1,414,662,434 of OY728141.1, read as the reverse complement.
CCTAGATGTACTCTGTTCAAAATCCATATGCCAGCCTATCGATGTGATCCAAAGTCAATAACCAACCCGAATACTCTCAACTAGCCTCATCGGTGGAACAAACCACATGGATACTCCATGGGGATCTAGACTATCTAATCAAAACTAAATAGAAACTGCCTCTCAACTCTCACTATGACGCCTAAGATCCCATGTCTATAAAAAATGTGGGAGGTGAGGAAGAAATCATGAATATAAAATCTCGATCACATAAAGCCAGCAAACATGCTAAGGCCCACCTCCTGACACCATCTATGTGAATTACCCCTAGAATGAAGAGTATCCATGGAGGAACCCTATTTTCAAGAAAAAATCAAAGATACCAACCAAAACTCATCATTTTAAAACAACCTTTTACCATTTTAAAACCATTTTTGAAACTCTTTAGAGAATTAACATTTCATTCAACTTTTAAGGAAAACACTGGCCAAAGGGCCAAAACATCTTTGATATTTTCCAACTTGCATAAATAGAATATTTTAGAAGTTAAATCAAGAACTTTTGTGCTTCACCTTTCAAAACACATTTTTTTTGAAACATTCTTCATTAGAGAAAACCCATTCACAAAGCATAACAAAACATGGAAACACAAAAGAAGCCAGTTACATCCATCATAATCATTTTTCATATTATACTTACTTTATAATATAATAAAAATACAAAATAAAACAAGCAAGCAATTATAGTTTACAAATTAAAGTCTTGGACATAGGGAACCAACCTCAAAACACGATGCCTTCAAGGATGACAACCTGAATTCACTTCACACTTACACACATATACACATTCACACACACATATATACCCTTTGACCCAATGTACATATTCCCCTTACCATGAGAGAATATGCACAAGGAGGATATAGATATACATGTGCTTACCTATGTATATCCATACAAGTCACCTTTAAAGAGCTGCAAAATAACCAAAATAATAAAATGAAATCCAGAAATTAGAAAATCCCTAAATAAAATTGGTCCAAATAATTAAAACAAAAGAAAACCTACCCAAAACCAATAGTGAATCCACTACCTTTAATGGTTGTGGCTAGAATCGACCTCAATGGGACCCAAGGACCCAAGATATTAGGAGGCAACAAAATAAATACCAAAAATGGGTTAGGTTTCGAATGGGTCATTCACACCACATGGGGGAAGAGAAATGATTCAATGAAAATGAAAGGAAAAGGAAGTAGAGGAAAAAACCTTACCTGAGATGATCGCTCTATGATTCGAGAGAGAAATCAATCAAAAAAGAAGGCCAGGGGAGGGGGGTAGCATGTGAGGGATCCCTCTTGAGGGCTGGGTGTGTCGAGCGTAGAGAGGGGAGGGGGATAAGGACATCCCCTATAAGAAGTTTAATAATAAAATTTAATAATAATAATAACAATAATAATAATAATAATAATAATAATAATAAAATTAATAATACAATAATAATAATAAAAATGATAATAAAACATTAATAATAATAATAATAACAATAATACATTTTATTTTATTTTATTACATTTTATTTTACTTTATTTTTTTTAAAAGACTAGAAACTGTGCATGGTTTGACAGCATGGTTGGACAAACTGTGATCCAACCATGCATCTCTACAAGAGGTCCTATAAACCCCGCATGGGAAAGCCACATAGTTAGGGAAACTATAACTGGCTGTGTGGTTAGCTCTGTTAAAAACTATAAACAAATTCATAGGTTTAGAACATAGTTTCTACTAACCGTGCGCTCACCATGCACCTATGATGAAAAATCCAAAAAATAAAATTCTAAAATTCAGTTCATCTCAGAACTAAAAATGAGGATATATATAATTGAAAAATTAAATATAATTAATATGTTAGGGTCGGGGTGTGACATGATGAGACTTGAGTTAATAGAGAAAATTATATTTTTAGTATTTCATTTTTGGCTTGTAGATTTATATTATTGGTTCTTCACTTGGTTTGATGGGTTTGTGTGTTTTGATGGATGACAATAGAAGTGGGATGGTGTCACATGGTGATATTTCATGGCATATAAAACCATGTAAATCCTGAGTACTGACCGCGCTGTCGTGACACATCAAATTGATTATGATTTAAAGATCTATTTATAGTCTAGGTAAGACCCTATGTCGTCTCTCAAGGAGCGTTGGTGGCTTATAGTGTGTATTTTTAATAAAGATTACTAAAAGAGAGGGGTGGTTTTGAAAACAGTTTTAAGAAAATAACTTAACTTAAAGAGTTTAATAGTTGATAGAATAAGGTGGAGGATTAAGAATTATGAGATAAGGAGATCACTTCAAGTTCACTACACATCTTGTATAGTTCATTGTTTTGAAAATTTCACATGGTTTTGTTTAATTCTTTGGTTGAGGGTTGTCAAGATCTTGATTCCCCTCTTGCCTCTCTAAACGTTGCACAAAGTACCAACCCTTAACACAAAAATCATTTTTTCAAGGTTTGGACTTCAAGAATAGATTAAATGATACCAAAGAATACTAATATCTTTTTTTATGTGTGAGATAAAGAGGATCCTTGTGTTTCCCAATCAGAACAACTCAAGTTTCCTACTTGAAATTTCAACCCAATCGGTGTTGAAATGAAAAGCGGTTCACTAAATTAAACCCAAGAAATGAACTCAGAAGAGAAGAATTATTAGATAAAACATAAGTGAAATAATCCACACACAAATTACACAAAACCAGTAGAGTATCAAGTTTCATAACTCCATCCCAAGTATGTGTAGCTCCCTCGAAATGATCATCCACCGTTTAGCTCGCCATCGAGAGGAGGAGAAGGCTCGGGTGGAACTCCTTCTTCATTGATGACCCCCCTATGATGATAGGGGCCTCCAGAACATCAAGTATGAGGAGAGAACTACTTTGGGTCTCCAAAATACCAGAGATTTTCCTCCTGGTCTAACTTGAAAATGAGGATCCCAAGGTTCCATTTTATAGGAAAATGGGAAGGTGGTTTGCGAACACATAATTATTAAAACCACTTGCCATAGGTGTTTCGACCTCCAGACAGCATTATATAGATTTGGAGAAAATAAAAAAGTTGTATCCCCACCTCTTGTATGTATCCACTGAAAGTTTGGAACAATTTGGACACCTATATCCTGAGATATGTACAGATCACATCACACCACTTTTGACTCCGTGTAGATTTGGTGTGTTGGACAGATCAGGTAGGCAAGGCCATCAGATGGCCGAATGAGTTTTGTATTTATTAATATGAAATTTAGACCAATGAATTTTGGACCATAACACAAAATTTCATCCCAATTGTATGAACGGTATAATATAAGTGTTTGGATTAATCCACTGGTGTGCTTGGATCCTGCACAGTTTGGCCCATTTTTTTGGACATCATCATGGGCCCTCCAAATCACCTTCAACTTCAATGAAATTTTCAAGACAAGTAACGTTGGCCTTTTTAATAGAGATAAAAACAAAATAAATGATTCAAACATGGAATTAAATTTGTTATTATTTTTGTAATTTACAATACAAATTCAGTTTAATACAATGGTGTAAGGGTGAAAATGACACAGTGAATCGTGGTACGATCAAGTACCTAGTTAATTATGCTTCCAGTGGTAGATGCATGCTAGTACATGGTATTCTAAACTATGTTCCCAAGTCATGGATGACTGATAGTCCCCTATTTTAGAGTTTTTGGTTTGAGTGATGTTATTGGTTTGATTTTGGTTGACATGAGTGGATTTTGAAATGAAGATGGTTTTGGTAAATGGTCTTTATTCAAAAAGAGATTCTTTCCTAATAGGATGTTTGGTTTTAAAGGTAAAGGGAAGGTTTTATTTTGGGGTTTGAAGTAGGTAAGATGGAATAGTTTTAGTTTATAAGTAATTGAAATGGGAAATTGGATGTGGAAAGGGTTTTTGGTATTTGAAATGGTTTTTAATTTGAAATGGTTTTGAATTTGAAATGGAAATGGTGTATTTTTAAAGTGGGTTTTTGGTTTTGTTCTATTATGTTTCAGTTAATGAGTTTGGTATTTTAGTTTGATACAATTATTTGGTTGAGTTTTGTTGTAGTTTTGGATCAATGTTTATTATCTTTTACATTTCGAGGGACTGGGTTTGGACAAGTGAAAGTTGATTATTCAATATTCATTGAAAGTTGGGATGACTTGGGAGATTTTTAAGACTACTTTCATCCAATGGTTTATACTTGAGTAGGTTAGGATAAATAAAGTGTAAGAACTCATGGATGTTATACAATGTCAACAGAAGGTAAAGGGGTATGTTGACCACTTCAAGGAGTTGGTTCCTTTTTATTCAAAAGTGGAATGGAGAAATCTATTAAAATATTGTCTCTTTATGTGGGGCCTTCACCTATAGATCAAGTACCAAGTTCTTTAATCTGGGAACATTTTTTTAGGAAGCTAGTGGATGAAGGTTTTTTGGATGAGTTGGTTTCCAAAGGAAATCCTATGGTGATTGGCACCTCGATATCTCTTGGTGATCGTAAGGGTTCCCCATCTGGTGTAGAGTGTAGACTAGAGGAACCTGTTCTAGTGGAGTCTTCTTTTTTAGTTACTAATTCCCATCTAAAGACCACTCACTCGTGTTCTTGTAGTGTGGTCAGTTTAAGAATTCTTATCTGTCTTTCCATAATGCTCTAAAGACTTCCCATTGGTGTGGTCAACTAGGACATATTCAGAAATTATATGGGGTCAGACCTTGGTAGAATAAAAATAAGTTTGGACCAGTTTTGGATCCAATCAATCCTTCCTCTCCAAATTTTTTAAGTAGTTCCTTTTTATGTTTTCCCTTGCTACGTTCTTCCTTTTTTGGCCCTTGTTCCATTATCCCTCTTTTTTCTTTTTATTGTCCTTGTCATGTGTCTCTCTTTGGGTGATTCATTATATTGTGATGGTTTATAGATGAATGTGTCTTGATGATTTATGAATCATTGTATGATTCGATGTTTAATTTGAGTTTTTTTGGGTGGGTCTTTCTCATGTGGAAAGTTGGTGTTGTGTAGTTGGTACCTAAATGGTTGGGATACCCACTATGGATCTCATTGTTGTTTTATATTAATTCAATTGGGTGTGACTTGTAGATATATAGATAAAACCATGGATGATTTTTTATATTGGTTTCAATTTTGGTTTAATGATTTTGTTTTGAAGGTTTTGTGTCAGGAATATTCTTTTGAGGTTGAAGGTTCCATTTTTGTTGCCCATCTTGTATTTGGATAATTTTTGGGGGCATAAAGTTTTTTTGGTGGGGATAATTTTCACATCCTAACCTTGGGTTTCTTTCTTATTTTATTTATGTTTTGGTTTTTGATATTTCCATTGGTTTTCAGGTTGAGTTCCCGATTGAATTTTTGAGTTTTAGGGGTTTTGGTCTGTTTTAGCCCTATGCACGGTTAGTGTGCATGGTTTGGAGAGAAACCATGTAGCTGGTGGATAAAAGTGTAATTTTTAGTTTATTTTTCCTTTCACAGCTTGTATTTCATGTTCATCACCTGATTTTTCTTAAATTGTGAGTGACAAAGGAGTAATCGTGCGACCTTCATTAGGTGTCCGAGACTTGGTGCACGACTTATGCACGATTAAAGGAAACCATGCGGAAAGCATATGAGGGTTTTTGAAAACTTTTAAGAGATGTTTTACATGGTTGAAACATGGTTTATAAACCATTTTTCCAAACTATGTTATTCTCCCTTGTCTTATAGTAGGGTGAGCATGCTTGATGCACAAATTTGTAAACCATGCGATCTAACTATGCGGCTTGCCTAGATTCTCCAAAAGTTGATTTTCAAAGTTTTTACCTCTTATGTTATAACCCCAACCAACCCATATCCTCCCCCATTAGTTTGAAAATCCCTTTGTGAGCCTAGGGAAACCTCCCCTCCCCTCCTCCCTTAGATATTATTCTTGGATTGAAGCTTCTTCTTGGATCATGGTGAGACTTCTTTGGATTCCAACTTGATTTCCTTCTCTTCTCCACCTCCTCTATTGTTTATTATTTCTTTATTGGTTTTTTCTATCTTATATGAACCCTAGTGGATGTAGGGTGATGTTGGATTGTGTTTTTTTTGATCTAGGGTGTGTGGTTTGGTTCTTTGGTCATCCTTGTTCCGTGCTTGGAGTTTCGTTGCATTCACACATCATTGAGGTGGGTGTTTGTGTCCATTTACTTTCTGAAACATACCATGTGATGATTGATCTTTCTTAAATTAATTTTTATGAATTTACTCATTCTTTTTTTTTCTAAAATTAGTAGTTATGGCTTTCTATGTTGGAATTTTGATGGAAAAAGGGGTTTTCAAAGGTTTTATATGGTTTTGTCTATATGTGTTCACAGTATATGTATGATATATGTTTGATAAAATTACAAGTTTACTTTAAAATGGATTTGGGAGTTTTAAATAATTTACTGGCCTTATTTTATCTTGATAAATTTGGGCGACAAGTGGAATTGTAGTTTAAGTTGGGTTATTGGTGGGATTGATTTCTTCCATTGACTTGGTGCTTGTGTGAGGTGCTCTTGTGCTTTGATGTGTTTCTCTTGTGTTACCTTGTGATGATTCAATGAGATTATTTGATTAAATATTATAAATTCATATGGATTCCCATATATATTATGGTGTGGTATGTGCATATCCATATGTATGTGGGGTGTGCATATCCATATACGTGTGGGGTGGGAATATAGATGTGTGCATGCATATAATTGGTAAAATCCATAGAATGTCCATTTTTTTAAAACCTTTTTTTTCCTAAAACGATTTCCCCATTTCTAAATGTTTTCTAAATGTATTAATTATTTCCAAATATCTTCTAAATTGGGTTTTATGTTGGGTTTCTGAAACCATTCTTGGGAGGCCCGTTTGACATTTTGGAATGGCGTGTTTTCTAAAACATGTTGAAAGGTCCATTTGGAACCATGAGAATGTACTTGTGAGATTACCTTGGTTTTGGAAAATTATTTTGTAAATAAAGGTGTTTTATTGGGAAATGGTATTGGATTTTAAATGTAAAGTCTTGTTTGGTTCCTTTGGATGTCTTTAGGAAAATGATTGAGGAATATCATGTACTCAGTCCAGATTGGTACATTGAGATTTCTCTTAGAAAAATGGGTTTTAACTCTCAAGATGTTTAGGCCCAGTTGGAACTTGAAAATTTTTCTTTCGATAATGGACCCCCCATGTTTGTTCGCCATTTGGAAAGGGTCTTTGTATGGATGGTGTCAGGGAGCGGCCAAGGCATGCATATTGGCATCTATGTTAGTATTAAGTGTGTTATAACCTCCTCAATTATCCTTTATAATATTTTCATGGGATCCTAGATTTCATTTAGAGGGTCGGGATATGGTTACTATCTAGCTCCCAATGAGACAGACTAGATCCCCCGTGGTAGGTGAAGGGCCGTAGTGAGTGTTCCCCTGGTGCTAGGTGAGTAGCATAACCAGGTTGGTGATATACTATGGAAAGCATAATACACCGATAGATGGTTCCAAACTGAGTATATCTAGTGTAACAACCCAAGGTTTTGAAAATAAACATTGAATGCATGAAACACCGAGTCCCTACAAAACAACACATTTTATAATCTAGATGTTAAACACAACTTTGCCTCTTCTATGTTTTGAATTTCAAAAAACAGTCATCTAAAGTTGTGATTAGTAAGTCATTTGGAGTCTGATAGAACAAACTTAATTTATGACCCTTATGAATAGTAAATAATGATATTATTTTATTTTATTAAGATAATAAGATAATGAGATCTTAAATAATTTATCAATGTGATATAAAACTAATTATACCTTTAAAATTTTTATTTTTCGAATTAACTATTATTTTATTTAAAAATTAAATTAATAATATTTAGAAAATTATTTTTTAAAAATGGTGTTCATTTTTTAATTCTACACATCAAAAAATGGTTGGGGTGAATTTTTGGGATTTTTCTAAAATTCTTGAATTTTTGATGAATAGTGAAATACGGTAAAATACCGTATATACAAATTATCAGCTAAATACACTATTTATATAGTGACCCGAGCCTTTTACATATAAAATTTCATTATTTCAATCATAATTAATCATCAGAGTACAAGCCAATGATCATTAAGTCTAGTGTCTTGGACGACTATGTACATATAACATAAAACATGGGGCTAAAAAAAACTTCTTTATTTAATCTCCATAAAGAGCTTCTAACTTCCTTTGAGCTCTTACATCTGCATAGGGTACCCTGGGGAACACATGAACAAAGGGATGAGCTAAAAATACCCCGTAAGGGAATGAACATAAGGATACATCTCAAGCACATGAGTTAGGGGGCATGACATAAAGATATCCAAAGCATGAAACTTATAAAATCATTTAATATAAGCATGGGATCACATAAACATGGAATCATATAAATGTGGCAGAATCATAAATAATATCTTTAGTACGGGTTAAGGTTAACCGCCAATCCTGTTTCCCATTTCAGTACGGGTCAAGGATAACCACCAATCCTGTTTCACATCGCATCTCATGAGACTTAACCTTACCCAATGCATTGGAGCGCTATATGGGCACACCCATATCAACATATTCATGAATATTCTTTCCACATAAATAATCTTTCTACATAAATAATCATACATAATCCCCCATACATAAACATAAGGGTACCCATGGAAAGAATTGGGTACCACAATCATGACATAAAACATATCCAATGGGCGTATCACGAAAGTGTCCATGAAAGTAAATGATTAGAACATACATAAACATTCATAGGGTAAAATAGGCATATAAAATGGTAATTTGTGTCAAATATAAGTGACAACATATTAAAAATTTATTTTAGAAACATTAGCATTAAAACATTTTTGTGCGGTTTTAAGGAAAACACTCTAGAGCTTTTCAAATAGAAAAGAAGACATTCTTTTATATAAAACCAGAATTGAACCAAGAAGGTTTTCATAATAAAAATATATATTTTATAAATACAATTGTGTTTTAAAACATAGGATAGAGTGCACTTGAAATTTGGGTAAAAATTTGGGAAGTCCCCTTAAAACATGTTTGCTTATCGGAAAGTTCTAAGGAGGGAATCTTTCAAAATCATGTATATCCCTGAAATAATGTGATGGAAGGGTCTTGATATAATAATCTTGTAAAAATAACCAGAATTCATAAGACTCACATATATAGATAATATAATACCATTTTGAAAGAAAGATAAGGCAACCCGAAAGAACAATGAAGGTTTGGGTAGAATTCGTTACAATTTTATCGGCATGGTGTCGGGTGTGACCAAGAGGGATTGATGAGAGAGAAATGGGGTTTCTCATCACTTATAAATTCAGAAGGAAGTATGGGGGAGGTTCTTAATCATACCCCATCATTTTCTAGTACACACATAAAGGCATAGTATAGAGGATAATCTTGATTAAGAGAGAAAAAGAGAGGATCCCTTACCTTAAATCCGGTGGTATTCTCCACCTGTTATTAATGACCTGAATAAACAAATTAGGTTTATTAATTAATAATTAAAGAACCTCTTATATATGTAATTTATTTATTATTACCATTTTTAGTTCATTCAAAGCCTTTTTTATTAGTTATAAGGTTCAATTTCATTGTTCGGCTCGTTTGTTTACTTGGCTTTAAAAGATCAGTTCACTTATATTCAAGTTTGGATTATATGCAAGATGAAAGTGGTTGTCCAGAATTAAAGTTATATTCTTTAGTTCATATCCATTATATTAAATGGTTTTAATTTTAATTAGGTTACTTAGAGTGATGTCAAATTATTATATATATAACCTTAGTGATAACTATTTTTGTTAATCGGTGGATTTGATTACAAAGAATGTGTTTTTCATTATAACTTAATTCCATTTGTACCAAAAGATTACAGAACCAAAAATAGGATATATTAAATATATAATAATCTAGTTCAAACATAACACAAATGGTTTCATGACCAGAATTAAAGATAATAATAGAAATTGATAAACTGTTGTCCTTGAATGTGCTAAATTAGCACATCTCAAACAGTGCTTTCATTTCTTAAAAAAAAGGGTGGGAAAAGGGGAGAAGATTATGAAATATACCACTAGCATGAAGACATTCCAGTACATGTATGTTACTGGATTTATCATACTATTATGGTGAAGGGAGGTGAGTAAAGAAAATAAAAAAGAAAAGAACTTAAAAGAAAAGAAGAAATTTGGGAAGAGGAATTTACCTCTTGAGACTTCCTCCTTTGAGAACCTCTTAAGGGGAGAGGTTTTGGTATTTTGAGGAGGCTGAGAGCTTTTGGAAGTGGGGGAGGACCTTGGGGAGAGATTTGGGTAGAATTTAGAGAAGGCTTGGAGCTTGAGAGGAGTGTAGAGAAGAGGGAGTGAAGGGGGGTTTTTATAGTAGAGGAGAGGAGGGATTTCATGATATTATAATCATTAATTTATTATTTCTTCCCAAGAAAAGGAATAATAAGTATTCCACGACCAAGAATAGTAAATGGGTCATGTGAATTCGAACCAAGTGGGCTTACATCAGCATAACATCATCGATGACTCAATTAATCCATTATTTAGCATTTATTGCGAATTATCAGATTCTACTATTCATAAAAAATTCAAGTATTTCAGAAAAATCCAAAAAAATTCACCCTAACTATTTTTCAATGTGTAGAATCCAAAAATGAAGTCCAGTTTTCAAAAATAATTTTCTAAATATGATTATTTAAATATTTAATTAAAATTATAATTTATTATCAAAAACCAGATTTAAAATATGCATAAACTAATTCTAAAACCTAGGTATATTGTACTTCCAACTTTAATATTATTTTTATACTATCATAGGTGAGGTTACTATTCATTAGGGTATATCACTATTCATAAGGGTATGTTACTATTCATTAGGGTAGGTTACTATTCACCAAAAATTATTTTTGTTTTATTAGACTCCAAAAAACATCTTGAACACAACTGTGTATGCCGAATTTTAGAAATTCCAAACACAGAAGTGACAAACTTATGTTTAAAGGTCACTTATCACTTAGTAGTTAATTATGTTGTGTTTTCATGTGATTTTATGACATAAATATAATAAGGTAATTTCCATTGAAAAACTTTGGGTCATTACATTATTCCCCCCTTATGAAATTTCACCCTCGAAATTTCGTTTTACATACTAAGCCAGAAACAGGTGTGGGTAATTTTCCTTCATTGCTTCCTCCAATTCCCATGTTGCTTCCTCAAACTTATGGTTCCTCCACAACACTTTGACAAGATGGGTTGTCTTGTTGCGTAGAAACTTATCTCCCCGATCCAGAATCTTTACTGGTTGCTCCTCATTGGAGAGATCATCTTCCAGCTGCACCACCTTTGAGTTTAGTACACGTGAGGGATCGGGTATGTACTTCCTCAAGAGTGATATGTGAAAAACACCATGAACTCGATCCATATTCGGTGGAAGTGCAAGCTGATAGGCCATGACTCCTATGCAGTCAAGGATCTCAATGGCTACATCATACCTTTAGACTTTTGTCGCTTAGCTTTAACTTGCTGACATACCAAGAAACTTGATATATATTCCGCAATATCCTTCTTCATGTTATCCCACCAGAAGTGTTCTCAGAGATCACGATACATTTTGGTACTCTCAAGATGGATAGAGAAGGTCGAGCTATGTGCATCATTCAATAGCTCCTTCTTTATCTCTGTATCAGATGGTACACATAATCGTGTCCCAAATATTACAACTCCTTCCTCATCAATTTTGAAATCAGAGGATTTCCCATTTTTAACAGCTTCCACCCTTTTCTAAATTTCCACATCCTTTCTTTGAGAAACCTTTTTTTTTCTCCATGAGGGATGGTTAAGCAATCATTTGAGAAAGGATTGATGATGTTCCTACCTTAATTATTCCCATGTCCATCCTTTTTAAATCTAAGAATATTGGATCCTTTTCAATTCTCATCATTGATAAAGATGTTGGTTCCTTTCTACTTAGAGCATCTGCCACCATGTTTGCCTTACTGGGATAGTAGTGGATTGAGAATTCGTAATCCTTAATGAGATCTATCCATCTTCGTTGGCGCATATTAAGCTATTTTTGTGTGAATATATATTTGAGACTCTTGTGGTCAGTATATATCTCACATTTTTCCCCATAGAGATAATGCCGCCAGATTTTCAACGTAAAGATCACATCCGCCAACTCCAAATCATGCATGGGATAGTTTTGCTCATGTATTTTCAGCTACCTTGAGGCACTGGCTATCACTTTATCATTTTTCATTAGCACACAGCCTAAGCCTTTCTTAGAAGAATCACTATACACTACAAAGAGTTATCCACTTAAAGGGAGTGTGAGTACCGGCACAGTGATAAACCTCTTTTTCAACTCCTTGAAACAGTCTTCACATTTCTGTGTCCAGACGAACTTTACCCCCTTCTGTGTCAGCTTGGTCATTGGGTTTGACAATCATGAAAAGTTTTTCATGAATCGTCGATAATACCCAGCTAGACCTAAAAAGCTACAGATTTCTGTTACAGAAGTTGGCCTTGGACACTCTTCAATTGCGTTCATCTTGGAAGGGTCCACAGATATCCCTTTCATGGTGATAACATGCCCCAAGAATGATACTTCCTCCATCTAGAACTCACATTTACTGTACTTTGCATACAACTTCTCCCTTCACAAAGTCTTTAACACAGTTTCCAAATGCTCCTCATGTTCCACCTTGATCTTGGAGTATATCAGAATATCATCAATAAAGACCACCACAAATTTTTCGAGGTAATATCTAAAGACTCTATTAATTAAATCCATGAAAATTGCTGAAGCATTAGTGATTTTGAAGGGAATCACTATGAATTCATAGTGTCCATACCTAGTTTGAAAGGAAGTCTTGGGAATATCTTCCTTCCTCACCTTTAGTTGGTGATATCCTAAACGAAGGCACACCTTAGAGAAATAACTAGACCCACAAAGCTGATCGAACAAGTCATCTATCCGTGGAAGGGGATACTTGTTCTTTATAGTGATTTTGTTAAGCTCACGATAATCAATGCAGAGGCACATTGATCCATCCTTCTTCTTGACAAAGAGGATTGGAGCACCCCACAGTGAAGCAATCGGGCATATAAAACCCTTCTCCATATTCTCCTGTAACTGCTTCTTCAGCTCTTATAGCTCTACAATGGCCATTCTATAAGGTGTCTTTGAGATTGGCAGAGATCTTGGGATAAGTTCATTTGAGAACTCAACCTCTCGGTCAGGGGGAAGACCATACAACTCTTCGTGGAATACATCAGTGTAATCCCTCACGATGGACATGTCTTCAAGAATGATTCTCTCCTTTGTATCAATCATTTGAGCTAGGTATGCATGATCATAAGGAAGAAATATCCAAACTTGAGATGAAGATTCTAAAGGAGACTCATCTTCCTCCTTGCACTTGTAAAGAATCGGAGGATGCTTCAGGAGGTGAAGAGTAATCTCCCTTTCCCGACAGTTGATGTTGGCCTTGTACAAAGATAGCCAATCCATGCCCAAGATAGCGTCAAACTCCAAAAAAGGAAGTATGACAAGATTTTCTGTGAGGTTCAGTCCACAAACATTAACCGGGGAGGAGTTATAAACCATGGATGCAATAATTTACCCATCCACTATTCTCACAAATAACTTTTCCTCAAAATTTTGAGGTGGTGTTTGAATAGTTCTACTAAAATTGCAAGATATGAAAGAATGCGTAGAACCGGAATCAAATAGTACGTTCGCTATTCTTGAATAAATAACAAGCGTACCTATCACCACATCATTTTTCAGTTCCACCTCAGTAGTAGTGATAGCATAATCCCTTCCTTGTTGCCTTGGAGGTTGTTGCTGATTGCCTCCGACCACCCTTGGCTTAGGGAAATTGTTCGCATAATGCCCAAGCTCCTTGTAGTTAAAACACTACACTGCAGGTTGAGTATTGATCTGAACCTTCCATTCTTCTTCAACATTAGCAGGATTTTTCATATCCCTTTAGTAGTTCTTGGCCAGATGACCAAACTTTCCGTATTTGAAGCAATTCCCGGTTTCCTTGAGACAATCACCAAGATGATTCTTCCCACAATTCTTACAAATGGGAAAGTGAGTCTTCTTTCCATCATGATATTTGTTTGATGAACCACCCATGTTGTTCTCCATTTTCTGCTTCTTTTCACTAGGCCCATGAGACCACTGAGAGTCTCCCATATCCATTTCAACCTTGAGGGCACAACAGACGATCTCCTCATAGCTATCGAAGTCCCGAATTTCCAAAACATTTCATAGACTCAGCTTTAGTCCGTTAAAGATGCGATCCACCTTGATTTTGGTGTTCATGATAAAGCCAGAGGCATACCTTACAAGCCTTGTAAAGTTCGCTTCATATTCCCCGATGGACTCATCTTCCTTCTGCTTGAGTCCAAGGAACTGTCTTTCCATCTTGAGATGGAGGGTTCGAGGAAAATATTTGTTGAAAAACATCCTCTTGAATTCCTCCCAATCTATGGAATCAATTTCCTCTTGGGACTTCATATTCTTGATCAGTGTCCACCACTAATCAACTTCCCCATCAAAACTATAGTCTGCCAGTACAACTTTCTCTTCTTCCGAGCACTAGAGGACAGAGAAAATCTTTTCAATGGAGTTAATCAATTATTCTGCGAGGAGGGGATTAGAAGACCCGCTAAACATGGGAGGCATTTTCCACATGAAGGATTCTATGGAAACTTGATCTTTCCTTGGAGGAGGGGGACGTTCCACCCGATTCAATTTATTATTCATAACTCGAGCCAGCTGAGCAAGTACTGCCATGAAGTTTTGAGTACCTGCTTTCATCACATCAGGCATATCATTAGGGCAATCATCACATTGCCTATCACATTGGTTGTTGGAACGTGTTCTTCTATTTCCCGCTATTAACTAAGAAAAAGAACTTATAATTAGAGGTCTTGAATACTTATCTATTGAGCATAAAAAGGAAACTTTGAACATTAAAGGATAAAATTATAAATAATAAGTACATCCTAACTTGTGATTTCTTAGGTTTATATCTAGGTTATCCTCGATCTATTTCTTAACTTATATTCTTATGGGATTTTTTTTGTCCCTTAATAATGGTTTGTACTAAGCTTGTGAATCTACCAAAGCATATCCCTCGGGAGTGTCGTAACCAAGAGTGCAACAAGAACCGTTGTCGTGCACCGGTTACCGTTCGAGTCTAGCTCAAAGCGGTGTTTTTGGGTTTTACCCCTAGATACATCTGTGCTAGAGCTGCCTCTACCTGCTCGTATCTAGACAGGGATGTATTTTCTTGATAAACCACTTACTCTATACTCACCAAAATTTAGGACTGTTTTCTTATACTTAGTCTCATCCTTAAGGTTCTCACTAAGGTGATCTATTCCTAATCTCAAAAAATAACTATACCATCCTCTGATACCAACTATAGTGACTCGAGCCTTTTACATATAACATTTCATTATTTCAAGCATAATTAATCATCAAATTACAAGCCAAGGATCATTAAGTCTAGTGTCTTGGAAGACTAGGTACATATAACATAAAACATGGGGCTAAAAAAAACTTCTTTATTTAATCTCCATAAAGATATTATAACTTAATTTGAGCTCTTACATCTGCATAGGGTACCCTGGGGAACACATGAACAAAGGGATGAGCTAAAAATTCCCAATAAGGGAATGAACATAAGGATACATCTCAAGCACATGAGTTAGGGGGCATGACATAAAGATATCCAAAGCATGAAACTTATAAAATAATTTAATATAAGCATGGGATCACATAAACATGGAATCATATAAATTTGGCAGAATCATAAATAATATCTTTAGTATGGGTTAAGGTTAACCGCAAATCCCGTTTCCCATTTCAGTACGGGTCAAGGATAACCACCAATCCCGTTTCACATCGCATATCACGAGACTTAACCTTACCCAATGCATTGGAGCTCTATCTGGGCACACACATATCAACATATTCATGAATATTCTTGCCACATAAATAATCTCTCCACATAAATAATCATACATAATCCACCATACATAAACATAAGGGTACCCATGGAAAGAATTGGGTACCACAATCATGACATAAAACATATCCAATGAGCATATCACGAAAGTGTCCATGAAAGGAAATGATTAGAACATACATGGACATTCATAGGGTAAAATAGGAATATAAGATAGTAATTTTTGTCAAATATAAGTGACAACATATTAAAAATGTATTTTAGAAACATTAGCATTAAAACATTTTTGTGCGGTTTTAAGGAAAACACTCTAGAGCTTTTCAAATAGAAAAGAAGACATTATTTTATATAAAACCAGAATTGAACCAAGAATGTTTTCATAATAAAAATACATATTTTATAAATACAATGATGTTTTGAAACATAGGATAGAGTTCACTTGAAATTTGGGTAAAAATTTGGGAAGTCCCCTTAAAACAGGTTTGCTTATTAGAAAGTTCTAAGGAGGGAATCTTTCAAAATAATGTATATCCTCGAAAGAATATGATGGAAGGGTCTTGATATAATAATCTTGTAAAAATAACCAGACTTCATAAGACTCACATAGATAGATAAGATAACACCATTTTGAAAGAAATATAAGGCAACCCAAAAGAACAATGAAGGTTCGGGTAGAATTCGTTACGATTTTATCAGCATGGTGTCGGGTGCGACCAAGAGGGATTGATGAGAGAGAAATGGGGTTTCTCATCACTTATAAATCCAGAAGGAAGTATGGTGGAGGTTCTTAAGCATACCCCATCATTTTCTAGTACACATATAAATACATAGTATAGTGGACAATCTTGATTAAGAGAGAAAATGAGAGGATCCCTTACCTTAAATCCGATGGTGTTCTCCACTTGTTATTAATGACCTGAATACATAAATTAGGCTTATTAATTAATAATTCCAGAACCTATTATATATGTAATTTATTTATTATGACCCTTTTTAGTTCATTCAAAGCCTTTTTGATTAGTTATAAGGTTCAATTTCATTGTTTGGCTCGTTTGTTTACTTGGCTTTAAAAGATCGGTTCACTTATATTCAAGTTTGGATTATATGCAAGATGAAAGTGGTTGTCCAGAATTAAATTTATATTATTTAGTTAATATACAGGAGATTACATGGTTTTAATTTTAATTAGGTTACTTAGAGTGATGTCGAATTATTATATATATAACCTTAGTGATAACCATTTTTGTTAATCGGTGGATTTGATCACAAAGAATGTGTTTTTCATTATAACTTAATTACATTTGTACCAAAAGATTACAGAACAAAAAATATGATATATTACATATATAATAATCTGGTTCAACCATAACACAAATGGTTTCATGACTATAATTAAAGATAATAATAGAAATTGATAAATCGTTGTCCTTGAATGTGCTAAATTAGCACATCTCAAACGATGCTTTCATTTCTTTCAAAAAAAAAGGGTGGGGAAAGGGGAGAAGGTAATGAAATATACCACTAGAATGAAGAAATTACAGTACATTTATTTTACTAGATTTATCATACTATTATGGTGAAGGGAGGCGAGGAAAGAAAATAAAAAAGAAAAGAACTTAAAAGAAAAGAAGAAATTTGGGAAGAAGAATTTACCTCTTGAGACTTCCTCCTTTGAGAACCTCTTAAGGGGAGAGGTTTTGGTATTTTGTGGAGGCTGAGAGATTTTGGACGTGGGGGAGGACCTTGGGGAGAGATTTGGGCAAAAATTAGAGAAGGCTTGGATCTTGAGAGGAGTGGAGAGAAGAGAGAGTGAAGGGGGGTTTTTATAGTGGAGGAGATGAGGGATTTCATGATATTATAATCATTAATTTATTATTTCTTCCCAAGACAAGGAATAGTAAGTATTACATGACCAAGAATATTAAATGGGTCATGTGAATTTGAACCAAGTGGGCTTACATCAGTAGAACATCATCGATGACTCAATTAATCCATTATTTAGCATTTATTGTGAACTATCGGATTCTACTATTCATAAAAAATTCAAGTAGTTCAGAAAAATCCAAAAAATTCACCCTAACCATTTATCAATGTGTAGAATCCAAAAATGAAGTCAATTTTTCAAAAATAATTTTCTAAATATGATTATTTTAATATTTAATTAAAATCATAATTTATTATAAAAAACTAGATTTAAAACATGCATTAACTCATTCTAAAACCTAGGTATATTGTACTTCCAACTTGAATATTATTTTTATTCTATAATAGGTGAGGTTACAATTTATTAGGGTATATCACTATTCATAAGGGTATGTTACTATTATTTAGGGTAGGTTACTATTCACTAAAAATTATTTTTGTTTTATTAGACTCCAAAAAACATCTTGAACACAACCGTATATGCCAGATTTTCGAAATTCCAAACACATAAGTGACAACATTTTATTTAAAGGTCACTTATCACTTAGTAGTTCATTATGTTGTGTTTTCATGTGATTTTATGACATAAATATAATAAGGGAATTTCCATTGAAAAACTTTGGGTCGTTACAATTTATGACATCATGAGTGATTCAAGGCCACTTTTTTCTAACTCACATACACTTATTACTATTAGGGGTCACATGAAACAACAATATTTTTTGTCTTGGGGAAAATAATAAAATAATGAGTAAAATATTCAAAATTCACTTTTCTCCTCCACTATAAAACCCTCTCATCACTCCCACTTCTCTTCACTCCTCTAAGCCTTGAAGATTCTCAAATTTCTTCCCAAATACCCTTCCCCAATCACTCCCCACATCCAAGAAGCTCTTGGTATTTCCAAAAGACCAAAACCCCTTCGCTTAAGGTGGTTCTCAAGAAGGTTATTTCAAGAGGTAAAACACCCTTCTTTTTCATTTTGTTTCATTTTAATTTATCTGATTTTTTTATCCTCTCCCCACATCCTTTAACCAAATGACCATGATAACTACAGTACCATCTATATACTAGAATTATATCATGTGAATGTAAGAACCATCATCGATATTTTTACTCTCTCCCTTTTATTTTATAAACGAAATCAACGTCCATGAGGTTCCAATTTATAACCTTCGTGGATGAAAAAGTTTTGTTCTTCAATTTATCCTTAATTAACAGTAATGAAACCTTTTTTATGGTTGAAACAGACTATAATATATGTATTATAACATAATTAATATTCAGTAACCAGTATACATACATATTACTAAATCATATGACCAAACTAGTTCCTAATAATCAAAATACTGCTAAAATAATCGAAGTGAATGTCATTAATATTTCATCTAATGATTCATCATATTTCCATGTAACCAAATGATAGAAATGACCATTAACACTTCTTTATGTTCATAATTAATATGTAATTTCAATTTTGGAGATTTACATCCATTCCACATGAACTCCATTACTTAAAATGCTGGGGAGGGGTCGCTCTATGTTGTCAGTCTGGTTTTTCTCTCTATAACATTTGGGTCATGATATGTCTTAAGTTAATGAAGTATGTTTGGGTTCCTCCCCTTCCTCCCTTAAAAGGGGGTTTTATTATAATAAAAAATTGAAGGTCTTCAGGCCGTTGGAAGAAAACGAACACTCCAGAATGACAAAATTCAATATAATAACTTATCTATAAGGAAATAAATGAACTAAATAGAATTATGATAAACTAAATAAATGTCTAATATGTCATTAAATAAGTTATTAATAAGTATAATTTCATATTCCAGGACCTTAAGTTCAAGAGCGAAACACATTCTGACTTAAGGTAAGGGTTTTTCCACCCGAACCTCCATTTTCATTCGGGTTACTTTTATTGTCTAATTACCTCAATTAAATTCTTGTATATTATTATTTAATCCTCATAAATTTTGTTTGAGTGTTATATATATATGTTTACCAACTAGAACCCTTCCTTATTTTATGGGTATTTATATGTTTCAAAAGGAACTTTCAAAATTATTTCCGAAATACATGTCCGTTTCAAGGGAATTTCTCAAATTCTTACATATTTTTAAGGGCACTCTATAATCTATTTTTGAAAACCATTATATTTATAAAATCACTCATTTTATTATGAAAATTATATCTTACTTCACTTCTGGTTTTATACAAATACTTTTCCAAAAGAACTCTTCTTTTCAAAATAAAATAGTATTTATCTCAAGAATTACTCAATGATTTTATAAGAGTATTTTCGTTTGTTTCAACACTCTTATTGATTATTATGTATTATTGGGAGTAATATTTTTTGATATCATCTACCATATTTAATTGTATGGTTTATTAATAGTTTTATTGTGGATGTACTATCCTAAAACCATTCACCAATTTACTCTAAATGGTTAGTGTTTAAGCTTAATGTTTGGGGAAAGTTATTTACATTTCATATGTTAGTTTCAATATGAATGTATATGTTGTTTATGTTAATACCAACTCATATTAGGAATGAATTGGAATTATTATGTGATGGGTGGGTCCCTCTATATCCCCTTGATGCATCAGTAGGTCTCATGAGACAAGTATATGTGGACTTGGCCAAGGCCGTGCCCAATTTGTGATATGGTTTTGGCTGAGGACATAATCATATTTATACATCTTGGATGAGTCCTTGACAATATGTTTCAGAATGTCCAACATATGAACTTCCCTCATTATGGAGCAATTAATTGAAAGTTCATGTGTTTATTAGACTAGTAGAATACCCATAAATATGTTTTATTATGGCATTATTTTACTCAACTCATATTCATGCCAAAATGTGTTCAAGTTTATTATTTGTAAAGGCATGCGTTTTCATTTATTCACCATGCCTAATGTTTATGTTTATGTTATCTTTTTATATATTTCTTACTCTTATTGAGCATTTGAGTTCACCCCTTTCTTATGTTTCATTTTCCCTGGATATGAAGAAGTAAGTTATGAGGGACTTGCAAGCATAATCTAAGAGGCTTGGATGTTTTTAATGGAATAATTTAGTGTTGTTTTTCATTTCATGATGTAATGTTGAACTTATATATGTATCTTGTTTCCAAAATCTACTAAACTACTCGGTCCTTTAGGATGTGTATTCCTTGTTTATATACCAATGTAATAAAATAAGGCACCGGCTCCGAGCAATTGGGATCAGGTCCTTACAGTTGGTATCAAAGGAAGTTTAGTAGAAAACCTGGAAACCAGATTTAGAAAATGTTGATTAGGGAACGAATCCCTAATACAGTATTGAGGATAAGAATATAAGAAAATCCTGGTATTTTGGTAAGGAATAGATTATGTGGATATTTATAGAAAATACATCCCTGTCTGGATACTACAAGTGGATGTGGTTCTGCACAGATGTACCTAGGAGTGAAAACTCTAACAAGGAGTTTCGGGCTCGACCTGGGGTATCCTGGTACACGAAAACAAACCTTACTACACACCTGGTTTGAAAATCTTGGGGGATATTCTTAGGATGATTCACATTTTATTTACAAGCCATTATGAAGAATTTAAATATAAAATTTTCCTCAAAAAAACCATTTTTGTGATAATGGGATTATCCATGTATAGGATTTCAATTTATGATAAGTATTTTGATAAGTTAAGATTATACATTATGATTCATAACCTAATATAGTGCATTCCATTATATAGAAATGGCGACTAGTGGAAGAAATGGAAACTGCATGAACACGCGTATCCCATGTAGGGATTGCCCTCCGATGCAAGATAATGATGTTGGATTTGGTGCTGTGACTGGTGCAGAGAAGCTTATAAATATACCGTGACAACTTACTCAGGTTATGAACAATAACCTTACCCACATAGAGCATCCAGATCCACCATGTGGAGGATCTTTGTTAGATCACTTTATGCTACAACGACCTCCATCATTAAATGATACTACAAACCCATTTGTAGCTGAGAAATGGATACGTTCCATAAAAAATATATTTATTTCTTTGGGATGTAACAAAAGAGAGAAGGTAATCATGGAAGTTTATCATCTATTGGGAGATGCAGATCAGTGGTGGTCATTAATCCAAAACACAAAGGCAGAGGAAGAGATAGAAGAGATGGAATGAAGGGATTTTAAGGAAATATTCCTAGATAAATAATTTCCTCACGAACAACAAGTAGATACGGAAAGGCAGTTTCTGAATTTGAATTAAAAGGAATATGATAATGTTGCAAAGTATGAAGCTAAATTCACGAGGTTATTAAGGCATGCTTTAGACTACATACAAAATCTGAGGAGAAATATTGATCGATTCTTTGGTGGCCTAAATCCATTCCTCTAATGGGCACTGGTCTCCCAAAGTTTTTCATCATATGAGGATATAGTTTCTTATTATATCAAGACATAAAAGGAATTCTATAAGACTTATGACTTTAAGGAAAAAAAAGAGAAGAATAGGGCTACTAAAAACTATGGAAAAGGAAATAAGGAAACAAGGAATAAGTGAAGAGTTGAATTTCCACCCTGTGATAATTGTGGAAGGAAATACCCCGGTGCTTGATTAAAAGGAAAAGGAGTATACTGCAAATATAGATAGAAATATCATCTTGTTGGTGATTTCAAGGGGAATAAAGAATCCATTAATATTCAATACTATAATTGTCGGGATATGGGACACTATTCTAATGATTTTCCATAACATCAAGGAAACATGCAACAGAAAAGGCCAAGGGAGCAGGGACAAGCTTATGCAATCACAACAATTGATATTGAAGTTCCTAATGATGTGGTAGAAGGTACCTTAATCATTTCCTCAAACTTATCCAATGATTTATTTGATTCTATATTATCAAATTCATTTATATCTTCCCAGTTTTCCAAGAAAATTAGATATTTCCAATTTGATTTAATAAGGGATTTGTCAGTCAAAACTCCTAAAGGAAGTATCATTGCAACAAAGTTGTATCAGGAAGTCCCCATTATGATATATAAACATGATTTATATACTGATTTTATTGTCATACCAATTATTGAACTTGATATAATCTTTAGTATGGATTTTCTTTCAAACCATGATTCAAAAATTTATTGCAAGAGGAAGGAGGTTACAATTTTTGAGGATGACGTGAAATACCTTATCTTTAGGGAAAAAACATCACCATACAATTCTCATCTATATCCACCCCATGTAGATCTACTAAAATCAATTATTAGAGAGTAAGGGAATACAATAACTATGGGTGAGGAAGGGAATGTATAGATAGAGGATGTACTTATTGTGAAAGAATATGTTGAAGTCTTTCGAGAGGATTTACCTGGACATCCTCCAGAGCAGGAAATTGAGTTTTCCATTGACTTAATTCCTAGTTTAAGGCCCATATCAAAGACCCCTTATAGAATTTACACTATTGAATTAGTGTAACAAAAGAAAAACCTAGATGAATTGAGTGATAAAGGATTTATTCTCCCTAGTTTTTTTCCATGGGGATCCCCTGTTCTTTTCATTAAGAAGAAAGATGGATCTACGAGGTTGTGCATTAACTACAGGGAGATCAATGCTATAACAATAAAGAAAAAGTATACCCTACCTCGCATTAATGATTTATTTGATCAACTTCATGGAGCACAATATTTTTAGAAGATTGATTTTCGATCTGGATATCATCAATTTCTTGTGAGGAAGGAAGACATTCAAAAAATAGCATTTCGAACCAGGTATGGACATTACAAGTTTACAGAAATGCATTTTGGACTAACTAATTCACCCTCTATTTTCATGGATCTAATGAATAGAGTTTTCAAGGAATATCTTGATGAATTTTTGGTGGTATTTATTAATGATATCTTGGTATACTCTAAAAGCTATGAAGATCATGAAAATCACTTACGCACTATTCTGAAGACTCACTACAGGAAAAATGAAATTTAGCGGCGGTTTAAACCGCCGCCATATGCTTCTGTGGAAGTTTTCAAAAACCTCTACTAGCATGTTGGAAAACTATTTGTGGTGGTTAAATCAGTTTAGTGGTGGTTTATGGGAACCGTTGTAGTTGGTGCATTTTCGTGGCGCTTATATTTTTTCTCGCGGAGGTTTTTCTGGGTAGGGAATTACTTTTTTAGTGGTGGTTGAAATCATCTCTAAAAAAAGTAATGTCCTACCGGGACAAACCTCTGCGACAAACAATATAACCGCTATGAAAATACGTGGAAGATGGGAGACTATAGCGGTGGTTTTAACCGCCGCTAAATATAAGACAACAACGGTGGTTAAAATCGTCACTAATAGAAAAAATATTGACATTTAGCGGTGGTTAAAACCGCCGCTAAAGGGAAGATTTAGAAGAAAAAAAGAACCAGTTTTTGGAGCCCCTATACCAGTTCCCTGAAAAAAAAATCATTCCTACAATACCAAAACACCAACAGAATACATACTAAAGTCAATATGAAAAGAGATGCTTAACTAAGCACAAAAAAATGCACCGTCCAGTGATTAAAGGAATGAAAATAAACATATCAGATGGCATAATCCTAGTATCTAATAAAATGTAGTAGTGAATTTATGTATTTAAAATTGACCATTGCAGACTCATATGTACTAGTTGATCCTTGATTGGATGTTCAAATGTTGTGTGCAACTTATATGGTCACCCATTGGGTGATCTAAGTGAAATGGGACAATATTTTTTTTTTTCAAATGTTGGTACTCCCACATATCTTCTAGAATTGTTCAAGAATATAATATCCCTTTATATATGATTATTTGATAGAACCCAAGGCATACCTTAGGTAATTGGACCACTTATAGTTGGAATTTCTAAAGTGGGAAATTTCCTAGATTAACATGTCACCATCTAAGTGACTCCATTGAGATTATATATGGGTTTCCCATGATTTAATGAATTGAATAAGTTAAATGTAAATGATAATGTGAAATTCATAATTAATGATGGGTTTCCTTTCTTAAAATAAATCAATTAGTTTTAAATGGAATGACCCCTAGTAATTGTAATGTCATTCTCTTGATTTATGCTTTATAAAATTCTTCATATGAACTATAATATTTTAAATGGTAATTGATCATGGATAAAGACACGAATAAGAGGTTATTCCTTATCTATTATGACACAAGTGATTATGCCTTTATTATGTATATAGTGTAGATAGAAGATATGGATTTGAGGTAATTCCCCTTGCTAGTTATATTTAATATATGCCTTTATAGAGGTTGCGGTATGATGGTATGAGATTTTTGATCAAGGAGATATCACAATTCCTTACATCAGGTGTTGAGCATGGTGTATCAAAAAAATGTTACTATATAAGTATTGTGATTTACTCACCACATTCCATGACTAGAATTTTGACCTGATGGCGCACTCAACATCCCATGTTTTGTTTCATGGCATCTCTCACTCTATTGGGATATAGGGCATGTACCCAATTACATGAGCACATAGGCTCGTTAGACTGGTTAGGGATGTCTGAGTTATGCCATGGTCTATTCATCAGTATTATTATAAGTATATGGCTACATACATCTTCACATACCTTGATAATATAGGTGGATGAAATATATATAAACTATATATATTACTACTATATATATAGTGACTATTTAGATTTCTATTCCATCTATGTGTCAATAAATTTAAACCCTCCTACAGTCCTTTAGGAACGTGATTGGGTGGTTATTTATTTATTCCTTAGTTACTCAAAAGATGTGGGGTGTAGTATGTTGGTGGTAGACCCTTTATCATGGGAATACTAATGTGGTAATATTTTCTTGGGATTAATTTATGTTAGTGTTCCATGTGGAATTATTATAAATGAAACATAACATATGAATTAGGTAAAATCATCTCTCGCTTGGGTTATTCCATGTGAAATTATTATACTTAACACTAAAGATAGAAAAAAGGTAAAATCATCTCTCCCATGGATAAGGGTTCCTAATTTTTTAAGAGTGATGGATCAGGTTTAAGTATCATATTTGTTTCACTCATGTGATTTCTTTGGAAAAGGAGTATTTAGCGTGGTTTCCTTAGAAGGAATGGAATCTGGCTCCTAATATATTGTAACTCCCATTATGCATCCTAGTTATTTTGATGTGCAAAGTATAATAGAAGTGATCAGGCACATTAATTCAAAGGGAAGAGTGTCTCATGAAGGGGGTTGATATATTCTATCAAGGAATATGGATGCTTATAATAAATTATTTTTGATAGGGTAGTTGATGTTATGAATGGTAAGTAACTGATCATGTAGTCTATTTAACATTTTTATAGGGCAGTGGGTTCTACAGAATCTACTGGGAGTTTCATATCAGCATGTCATGCCTACTGAGATAATGGACACTGTCATTCACACCGCCTGATTGTTCTTGGAGGCCACTTTGGAAATGGTGGGAAAACCCCATTTCAGACAGTGTAGAAAAATTTCCCCTAATCTCGTATCAGTATCTATAAATTCCAACTATTTTTTGAAATTTTGGATATTAGGATTATGCCACACTAAATGGTGATCTATCTTAAACATGTTAGCGAGACACACATTCTTATCCCTAGGGATTGATACAAGAGCATAACTAAGAATAACTTCTTAGAAATGGAAATGTAGTGGTAAATACATTGGGCTAGAAAATGTAGGATAAGTTATTATAATTAAAAAATGAATTTAGGAAAAATGAATCATAAAAAATGAATCATCAAAATAAAGAGTTGATATATATGGTGCATACCACACTCGATAAATCAAGACATAAATCAAATATAATTATATATTAACATAGTTAAAACTGATAATAAGTTATTATAATGAAAAAATGAGTTCATACCCCAACTTCTTTGGCAGGATCATCAAAAAAACTTCCATCATATTTTTTGTGAACATACAACCACACTTTAGTTCAGAATGCTTCGTGCCCTAAACTCTGTGAATGCATTAAACAACAATAAATCAACAGTTTAATATATTAAACAGATAAGATTATCTTATAAATATTTAAACTAATGAAAAGATTACCAGAGTCGGTCGGCTTCTAGAAAAGATTTTTGACCCTACAGTGTGAGGGATGACTTGATTAGCCCGAATTGATGCATTATTTCTTGAGAGAACCTAAAATAAATAAAATTAAATTTAATAGTAATGTATTCAATGTCATATCCTCTTTATATACATGTATAAATGTAAAATGAGGTTAATATAATAAAATATTTTTAAATACCATCTGCTTCTCATCATGATGTTTGTCAACAAAAACTTCTCACTGTTCTTTGGGTACCCCATTGGGTAGCTTCTCATACATTTGTTGGATGGTCAACGAAGTATCATTGACATCGTTCCACAATCTCCATTTGAAGTCTTTCCATTTCTTACCAATACTTTTCAACGTCTACTTTAGTTCTATCACATCAGCAACTATAAAGTAGAAAAACATCTGTATACAGAAATTCATTTTGAACATATTAATAACATGCCATTCAATTACACCATAATGTATTAAAATTGCCTTTATTTGGGAATAAAAAACTTCATTTTTCCAACTTGGAGGCATATGTCTCTAATCATCATAAGAAATAGGAAGTGAAATGGGCTCTGCTGCCAGCTGACCTAAAATCTGGCCAAGTAATCCCATGACGTCATCTGTAGGGACCCCATATGAATCAAATGGGACAACTATCTTCTCTCCATTCATGTTACACACATCTTCAATTTTTATATTTTTCGCCACAGTTTCATTTTTTTCATCTTTAATGAACAAAAAATTAGTATAAAAAAGTGTAATAAATTTATTTATATTAAAATTTGTACCTATAACAGTGACCCTCCAGTATATCCATGATGAACTAGAAGTGGCACCCTGCCGCCCCACTGCTGAGGCTAATAAAGGGGGAGTTGATGACTCAGCTTCTAAAGGTATGCTCACAGAGGGTGTGAGAGATGGTGCAGGGGGCAGGTAGCTGGTGGCTCAGATTATGTAGGGAGGGAGACAAATGGATCATCATCTGTCGCATTAGTGGATAAAATAGCGTATCACTTCCTCCTTGGCATTCCCATCATTTAATAAGAAAAATTAAGTTCAGAACATATATTTCAAAAAAAATATGCAGAAAAAAATTTAAAAATGATAATAGATGCCCAGTACTAACAAAAAAATATACATAACAATGATAATGAATGACTGCACAAATGAAATAAGTGGTTGTTGAATGAATAAATAACTATACATACAATAATTTTACCCTTCAATCATGTCAGTTTTATGATCCATTACTTCATACACTTCATTCATCCTTGCTAGACTAATATTTTCAATATCACAATGGAAAAATAATTCTGCTTCTTGTTGTTGATGGGATTCAATTTCAGAGGTCAAATCTTCCACTTCATCACCCATATCATACAAATCTCTTTGTATTACGTGAGAAACTACACTTGACCCTTCATCCACAATATCATTCACATAATATAGCATTTTTTCTTATGATGATAAGATATATGGATCATACAGTTCATGATCACCAACATCCATCAAGAAAGTGAAGTTCACAGAAGTAAATTGCAAGGAATCTCTTTTAACACCTCTGATAATATCGACCCAATTGCATTTGAATAAAACAATTGAAAAATGCCCATGGTAGTTTAATTCAATAATATTAGTCATCTTTACATAGTATCCCACTTCAGAAAATGTAAATATACCACTATTCCGTGTTTTCAAACCCCTTTCTCGATCGACTATACGAAATCTAAAGCCATTCACATTATAAGCGTCGAACTTTCTAACTTGTTTTAGAGGACCTCAAGCAAGAAACTTCAAATCTTCTAACAACTCTGCTCAAGTATCAATATTCATGATCTAAAAAAAGAAATATACTTTATTAGATTTACAAAATATATGTGTTGAACTAATATTCATATTAATTGCAATATTTATGAACTTACACGTCGTGCAAACCATTCTACAAGCTCTTTATTAACAGATTTCATTATATCTTTATCATTTCATGTTCGACCTATCATTTGTCTCATTTTTTGTATCCTCAACTCTTCAATAAATGGATCTACAATTTCACTATTCAGTAGCACATATCTATGTGCCTATAATAATTCCAATTCTATCAGTGTCACATTTGAGGTCCTCCCAACTGATCGGCCAATAACAGGAAATATTTTTGATTTTGATGTATTTGAGATTGATTTGATGTGTTATAAACACTTCCAACTCAATTAAATCTTATCTCAATATCATCCAAGTATCTAGAACAAAAGGTACGACACTCCTCAGCCAAAAATCCTTCAGCAATAGAGCCTTCTGGTTGAGATTTATTTCTCGCGTATGATTTTAAATGCCCAAGATATCTGTGAAATAAAATAAACATAATTATGCATTTAATTAATTGAAAAAAATTGTTTACTTAACTGAAAAACATATAAATAAATTACCACTCAATTGGATACATCCATCGATAATGAACGGGGCCTCCTAATTTAGCTTCCTCAACCAAATGCACAGTTAAATGCATCATGAAAGTAAAAAACAATGGTGGAAAGATCATCTCCATTGTAAAAAGGGTCAATACAAAACTCTCCTGGAGGTTGTCAAGTTGAAATAGATGTAGAGATTTCTCACATAGTTGTCTAAAAAATGTGCAGAATTGGAGTACAATAGCAGTAAGTTTTTCAGGTAATAATTTACGCAATGCCAATAGTAGTAACTATTGTAACAAAATATGTGAATCGTGACTTTTCAATCCATGTAACTTACGATTCTTCAAGTCAAAAAACATTGATATGTTACTTGAATACCCATAATATACCTTCACATTCTTTAAAAATCGAAGGAATGTATCTTTATCCCTATTTTTCATTGCAAAAATTTCCGGAGCATACTTTTCATCCTCATCTGGCCAGAGATCACGTTTTATGTTCATTACTTATAAGTCTTTGCTAGCATTGAGATGATTCTTTGACTTTCCATGCTCATTAAGCAATGTGAAAATCAAATTGTCACAAAAATTCTTTTCAATATGCATCACATCAAGATTATGCCGCAAAAAATTAAATTCTCAATATGAAAGTTTGAAAAATATACTTTTTTCTTCTATTGTTGCGTTCTGATTTCACTTGACGATGCACTTCGAACCCATTTCCCACTATCATTCAAATGATGAACCTTCCCAAATTCTGTTTCAACATTTTCAAGTTGTTTCAATATTTTAGAACAAGTTAACAACTTTGGAGGTGGTCTACGATCAATGAAACCGTTAAATTTTGATCTGTTCAGCCGAAATCTATGAGATGCATCGAGAAATCTTCAATGGCACGAGAAGCACCATTTTCTACTGTGAGGTAGCTGTTTGGGCTCAAAATAAAATTTACAAATAGGACAAGACAAACCCATGTAAATGTTCCAACCAGATAAATTCCCAATCCCATGGAAGTCACTAATGGTCCACATTAAAGCATTATGCATTTTGAACATTGTTTTAGAAGAAGCATCAAATGTATCAACACCGTTGCTCCATAACTCCTATAATTATTCAATCAAAGGATGCAAGTATACATCAATATCATTTCCAGGCATTTGTTTTCTAGGAATAATCATTGAAATGATAAAAGATATTTGTTTCATACACATCCATAGAGTCAGATTATAAGGGATCAAAACAACTGGACAAATGCTATAACTGGTACTCAAAGTCCCAAATGGGTTGAATCCATTGGCATCCAATCCCAATCGAACATTCCTAGGATCAGCTGAGAAATCTGGATGTAATGAATCAAATGTATTCCATGATTTTGAATCTCGTGGATGTATCATTAACCCATAATTGTTATTATCTAAAAAATTATACTTCATGTGTTCGACGATTTTTGATGACATGAATAATCTTTGAAATTGAGGCTTTAAAGGAAAGTAACGAAAAACCTTTGCAAGTGTTTTCTATTTCTTATTCTTCATGAAATTATGTTGATTCAGACTTCCAACATCACCCATTGACTGCCATCTAGAAGGATAAATTTTTTTTCAATTCTGTCTACTTGAATCCTCTCGCCAATAAAGCATACAATCATTGGGACACACATGTATTTTTGTATAACTCAGACAAAGCCTGTTAAAAACTTTTTTCATATCATAAAAAGACTCGGGTATTTTTTCTTCAGTAGATGCATCACACAACAATTCCAATATCATGGACATTTCCTTATTTGTAATTCCACATAGACATTTGATATGGTACAACTTCAGTAGAAAATAAAGCTTTGAATATTTCAAACATCCACTATACAAATCTAGATTTCCATCGTCAACTAAATCATGAAACATATTTTCCTCAGTGAAGTTTTCTCTTACATTTGTCTCCATAGAATCAAGAGGAGGATCCAATGATATGTTACAATATTCATCTAGTTGTGTTACAGTCTCAAAAACATCACTTGTCACGTTGTAATTTGTAGCACCCTCATTTAGTTGTTCTGTTATGTTTTGATGTTGATAGTGGTGTCTTACAGTGCCAAATGTATCATTTATGAGGTTTTTCATTTCATTTTACATTGTCTATAAAGTTGGGAGATCATTATGTGGATTAACATCAGTGTTCAACCTTTCTGTAATGTTTGATTCTCCATGCCAAATCCAACACAAATATTGATTAGAGAATTTCTTCAGTATTAAATGTTCATAAACTTCATCTCACTTCAACCATATTCTAAATTTACATTTAGGACATGGACATCTTATTCTTCCTTCAACAGATCGATTAGAAATTGCAAAATCTAAAAACTCCTTCAAACCCTTAACATACTAAGGTGTGTTCCTCGGTAATGTGATCCAGCTTTTATCCATGTATATCACAATGTTCCTATACAATATTAAAAAAAATTAAAACACATAGTTACTACTAAATAGGGAAAGAGATTCATATATACTAGTTGAAAAAATATATAAATATGTTACATAAGTTTTTCCTATATAAATACATATGGAAAATCACCCACTAGAAAACCAAATCATGAAAATTAAAAAGATCCATAAAATAAGATGAGAATAAGGATCCCATCCTTGTAGTTTTTTGTATGTCGTGCTCCACCAAAATAGACGGACAAACTAATGATGCCATAACTTTGATATCACTAAGGTAAGGACTTGATAAATCATATAATAATTGAATAGAAGTTAGGAATATGAAATGGAACAAACTCTTACCTTAAAGTGGAACTTTATTTAAGTAGATAGGTAAGTATACAATGTATATTTGACCCATTGGTGGGTAGGTATAAGTGGAATAACAAGGATATGAAAAATACATGTCTTCTTTGAAATATAGAGGCTGGGTTGTCTTCTTTGTTTCTCTTGGTCCTAGTGTGGACTGTCTTGGCATGGTAGTGAAGAAAATAATGATATATTTTGGGTGATGAAATTATTGTTAATGTTATAATACAAGTTAAAGATATACCCTTATCATTTCATCCATCATGGTGATTCTAGTGGATCATATAGTCTTAGGTGATTCTGGATCATGCCAAGGGTTAAATTATCAATTTGGGTGGTGAAAATTATATATCAAGTGTCCTTTTCTATTTTGTTTCCATAGTGTGTGTGAGTTAAGCAGTGAGTTTTCTCACTCTAATAGGTAAAGTAGGTTTATTTTGCAAGAAATTAGAAAAAGAGAAATGAATTATTGTTCACTGGTTTAAACCCATCTCACTTAAACAACTCTATACCCGGGTCCATCGCATGATGGTCTTGAGAATATTTTATTCACTCATAGAAAAACTACACCTTATTTATCATTATCTTCACCAAATTTGGTCTAAGATTAATTAACTCTCTAACCTCATTTTAACATAATAATGATATGTAAGAACACTCATATGATTATTTAAATGGAGTTTTACCAATGGTTAAACAATAGTTATTATCATAGTAAAACTCAACCAAAGGAAAACGATTCACCACAGAACCTATAAAATCAAGAATAAACATCTTCAATACATCCATTAGAATTTGGATCATTCTCTCTATCTGAACCTCCATCTGAGGATGAAAAGTACTGCTTAGAAAAAATAATGAAAAAAAGCATGCTACAAAATCTTCTACAATTGGGAGGTAAATTAAGATCTTTATCATAGATGACCATTATTGAAACCACATGAATCCTCACCAAAATGGGAACCTATAAATGGAAGAATATACCACAATAATCAAGATTGAAAATAAAGAAGTAAGATTCAACCAACTTTAAAGTTCCATAATGAGGTGTTTAAGGATAAAGTTTTATTGTTTATGGAGTTACAATGATTAATCTAGTTGATTCTGATTAAAATAGAGTATAATAAGATAATTATATTGATATAATTATTCTTTATATGAAGTTTTATATTGCTGTCGTTTTCATTACGTGGAGTTAAATTAATCAACTTTCTCATCAAGAAGATGATATCATCTGGCCTTGAAGAAGAAGTGAACAAAAACATCGAGATCGACACCACATAAAACCTGCGATGAAATAAGTTCAAAAATTTAGCTTTCTATACTAATATGGAAGAGAAATACAATTTTATAAACCAATTTTTTTTATTTTAAGTAGTGTGTGTAGAATAAAGCAAATAGAGTTTCACTTGGGTGACCATTGATCAAAAACAAAATAATTATAAAGGAAATGTTCCTTAGAATGTAGTGGCCACAACTAAAATATTTATATTTAATAGAAAAAATATTTTATAGGGAATATTTTTATATTTAAACTTCATCACATGTGTTCCATTTAGATGAAACCTAGTTCATGTGAAACAAGTAAATAAAACCATATATTTTTCTATGCATTAAGGTCCATATTTGTTTTTGAAATTCAATGTCAATGACAAAAAAGTTCTAGATTAATCATGATATGGCTCACACAACCCATCATTACTTTATTAGTGACTTTGATCTGTGTAATCAACATTCATTAGAAAACCCATTTCATTTAGAAAGAAATATTATTTCATACTTCCAACCCATTAGTTTATTTTTAAACATTAACCAGTTAAACAACACAACCCATCATTAATTTCCTCATTAAACATACCCATTTGAAATTATTAACATAAAGTATTAATTCCATTGAAACTTTGGTAGATAAAAAATAACTAACCACACAACATAAATACAACACCACAACCCAACATCCATATCTGCATCACTTTAAAGCCACATCCAGTTTCACAACCCAGCTCCATGACCATACCACACCCATCACAGCCCCACTTTACAACCACATGTCACCCACTTCCCCCAAACACATATCAATATATCAACTCCACATTAGATTATCCCCACACACAAAAACCAGAAATATTCCTCACATCACATCATATATCACAATACAACACATTCAAGTTTAGATAAGGGGTATCTTATTCAATTTCACTTCTTCATTTAAGGGAGTTATCAAAGAAGCCATACGTTCCTTGGGAATCTATTTAATTAAAAAAATTTATGTGGTTAATCATTTATTTATTTATAAAGATACCATTAAATCCCAAAAATAGAGGATTTAAAAAAGAAGTTGTTACAACATAATCATGCCACAAACAATCATAGTTTTTTATCAAGACATTACACCCATATAATAGTAATATCAAATCAGATCAAATTAAATCAAAAAAGGTTGTAACATCATAATCCACATTCCCTAGCCCCTTTAAATTTTATTTAAACAAATTCATTATCTTGATTAATTTGATTAAAACCATTTTCACAAGAGTTAACAATAATAAACCCATCCCACATGATACACATAAAGAGAAATTAAGGAAAAACCTACATGGAATGAAGAATCATTTCACAAACTTGCTACACCAAAATAGGGGGTGCATACATGAGGAGACTCTCAAGGGAAACATGAGCCAACCACATCAACTAGGTTACATTACTCTTATAGAAAGAAGAATTCAGAACCTACCATATCAAGAGAAAAGATAAGGAATGAATAAGGGACTTTTGAAACCATACCTGTAGGGCTTCAGCGGGTCGGCGAAGATGGGCGGTGAGGCACGCGGATGGGCAGCGGGGTGTGATTATGGGCGGTGAGGTCACCGACGACACGTGGGGAGCTGATATAGGGTTCCAGTCAGGGGAGAAATGGCATCACGGGGGTCGG
This sequence comes from Viscum album, assembly GCA_963277665.1. Classification (NCBI taxonomy): domain Eukaryota; kingdom Viridiplantae; phylum Streptophyta; class Magnoliopsida; order Santalales; family Viscaceae; genus Viscum; species Viscum album. The sequence goes on along the minus strand of OY728141.1, from coordinate 1,414,627,280 downwards.
GGGGAGAAGGGGGGGGGGTCAGGGTTGGGTGTGTGTGTATATGGGGGGGGGGGGAAGCGTCGATGCTGTAAAAAAAGTGGGGGGGTTTAGTGGTGGTTTTTAATAAACCACCGCTAAATGTGATTTATATTGTAGTGACTCTTAGAAGAAATTAATTATATGGGAAGTTCTACAAGTGTGAATTTTGGCTCCAATTAGTTTCCTTTCTGGGACACATTGTCTCTAAAGATGGAATATCAGTTGATCCTGCAAAGACAAAGGCTATGCAAGAATGACCTACTCTAATGAACATAATTGAGGTATATAGTTTTATTGGTTTAGAAGGTTATTATCAGCGTTTTTTTCAAAACCTCACCCGTTTAGACAACCCAATGACAAATCTTACACATAAAGGGGTTAAGTTTGTATGGAAAAAATAATGTGAGTATTGTTTCAAAGAATTGAATAGAAGGTTAGTGAATGATCTTATCCTAACCCTACCATCGAGGAATATTGGGTTTGTGATCTTTAGTGATGCATCAAAGAAAGGTCTTGGTTGTGTCCTTATGCAGAATGATAGAGTTATTGCCTATGCATCAAGGCAGTTAAAAATTCATGGACAAAACTATCCCACTCATGATCTCGAGTTAGAAACAGTAATCTTGGCTCTGAAGATATGTAGACATTATCTTTATGGTGAAAAATGTGAGATATATATGGATCACGAGAGCCCGAAGTATATCTTCTCACAAAAAGAACTCAACATGAGGCAACAACGATGGCTCAAACTAGTCGAGGATTATGATTATTCCATACACTACCACCCAGGAAAGGCAAACAAGGTAGCTGATGCATTAAACAAGAAGGATCGTGAAGTTCTCAAAAAAATAAGGATTGATAAGGATCATTTGTACATGGATATAGTGAGGATGGATATGAGAATTATCAAAGAAGGTGAAACATCACTACTTTTTCATTTGGTTTCCCAACCATCTTTATTAGAAATAATTAAAGCTTCTTAGCCTTATGATGATAACCTAAAAAAGAGATTTATTGCTATAAAAGATGGGAAATTGACTGACGTTGTGTGTGAAGATGGTGTTTTGAAATTTGGGAAGAGGCTTTGTGTTCCAGCTATACTCGAGCTAAAAAGGGCATTATTGGATGATGCCCATAGTTAGAATTTCTCCATACATCCTAGTATAACTAATATGTATAGATATTTGAAGGAACATTTCTGGTGGGATAACATGAAGAGGGAAATTGCATATTATGTATCAAGATGTTTAGTCTGTCAACAAGTGAAGGATGAAAAGAAATATCCAAAGGGAGTCATGCAAACTCTACCTATTCCTACATGGAAATGGTATGACATCACCATGGATTTTGTCACTAGATTACCCAAAACTCTGAGGAATAATGATGCGATATGGGTAATTGTGGATTGACTTACAAAATATGCACATTTCCTCACTATAAGGGAGGATTTTCCACTAGAGCGCCTAACAAGTCTCTATATCAATGAATTTGTGAGACTTCAGGGGGAACCTCTATCAATTGTGTCTGATCATGACCCACAGTTTACATTGAAATTCTGGAAAAGTCTTCAAAAAGCTTTAGATGTTGACCTTGCCACCCACAAACTTTTGGGAAATTAGAGAGAACGATCCGAACCTTAGAGGACATGTTGAGATCATGTTCACTTGACTTTCAAGGTATGTGGGATCAATACTTACCTTTAGTGGAGTTTTCTTACAATAATAGTTTCCATTCAAGTATTCAAATGGTGACATACGAAGCATTGTACGGAAAGAGATGTAATACGCCAACTTGTTGGGATGAAGTTGGAGAAAGGAGGATTTTGGGACCAGAGCTTGTGGAGGAAACAACAATGAAGGTAAAGACTATTCAAGGTTATATCAAATCAGCTCAAAGCAGAAAAAAGAGCTATCCTGATAATCAAAGGAAGGATCTGGAATTTCATGTGGGAGATCATGTTTTCTTGAAAGTATCTCCATAGAAGGGCATTATAAGATTTTAAAAGAAAGGGAAACTGAGCTCTAGGTACATTGGGCCTTTTGAAATTTAGGGTAGAATTGGAGCTATTTATTATCATTTTATTATGCCACCTAGCCTATCCAAATTATACAATGTGTTCCATGTCTCATTTTTGAGAAAGTACATGCCATACCCAACGCATGTCTTGACTTTTGAAGGTATAGAGTTAGAACCTGAATAATATTACTATAAAGATCCTATACATATTCTGGACACTAAAGAATAGGTGTTGAGGAATCAAATGACTCTTCTAGTAAAGGTACTTTGGAGAAATCATAAAATTGAAGAGGCAACATAGGATCCTGAGGAGATTATGTTGAAGACATACCCAAATCTTTTTGTGAGGTAACATTTTGTGAATTTTGAGGATGAAATTTTTATAAAGAGGGTAAAATGTAACACCCCAAGGTTTTGAAAATAAATATTGAATGCATGAAACAATGAGTCCCTAAAAAATAAAACATTTTATAATCTAGCTATTAAACACAACTTTTCCTCTTCTATGTTTTGAATTTCAAAAAACAGTCATCTAGAGTTGTGATCTGTAAGTCATTTGGAGTCTGATAGAAAAAAATTAATTTTTGGAAAATAGTAACATACCCTTATGAATAGTAAATAATGATATTATTTTATTTTCTTAAGATAATAATATAATGAGATCTTAATTAATTTTTCAATGTGATATAAAACTAATTATACCTTTAAAATTGTTATTTTTCAAATTAACTATGATTTTATTTAAAAATTAAATTAATAATATTAATAAAATTATTTTTGAAAAATGGAGTTTATTTTTGAATTATACACGTCAAAAAATGGTTGGGGTGAATTTTTGGGATTTTTCTAAAATTCTTAAATTTTTGATGAATAATGAAATATGGTAAAATACCGTATATACAAATTATCAGTTAAATACACTATTTATGACATCATGAGTGATGAAAGGCCACTAGGTTTGAACTCACACGTACTTATTACCATTTGGGGTCACATGAAAGAATATTATTGGTTGTCTTGGAGGAAATAATAAAATAATGAGTAAAATATTCAAAATTCACTCCTCTCCACTATAAAACCCCCCATCACTCCCTCTTATCCTCACTCCTCTAAGCCATGAAGCTCCTCAAAGTTCTACCCAAATACCCTTCCCTAGTCACTCCCCACGTCCAATAATCACTTTGTCTTTCCAAAATACCAAAACCTCTTCACTTAAAGAGGTTCTCAAGGAGGTTATTTCAAGAGGTAAAGCACACTTCTTTTTCATTTAGTTTCATTTCAATTTATCTTTTTTTGTTATCATATCCTCAACTAATATGTCCAAATGACAATGATAACTCCAGTATCATCTATATACTAGAATTATATCACATGAATATAAGAAACAATATTAATATTCTTACTCTGTCCACTTTATTTTATAAACGAAATCAACATCCATGAGGTTCCAATTTATAACCTTCATGGACGACAAAGTTTCATTCTTCAATTTATTCTTAATTACTGGTAATGAAACCATTTTTAAGGTTGAAACAGACTATAATATATTTATTATAACCTAATTAATATTCAGGAACCAGTATACATACATATTATTAAATCATACGACCAAACTAGTTCTTAATAATCAAAATACTGCTAAAATAATCTAAGTGAATGTCATTAATATTTCATCTAATGATTCATCCTCTTTCCATGTAACCAAATGATATAAATGAACATTAACACTTTTTTATTTTTATATGTAATATGTAATTTCAATTTGGGATATTTACATCCATTCCACATGAACTCCATTACTTAAAAACAAGTGAACTGATTATGAAAATCACAAAAAAGAACACTCTAGAACGACAAAATTCAATATAATAACTTATATATAAGGACATAAATAAACTAAATATAATTATGATAAACTAAATAAATTTATAATAGGTTCTAAAATAAGTTATTAATAATTATAATTTCATATTCCAGGACCTTAAGTTCAAGATCGGAATACATTCAGACTTAAGGTAAGGGTTTTTCCACCCGAACCTCCATTTTCATTCGGGTTACTTTTATTGTCTAATTACCTCAATGAAATTCTTGTATATTATTATGTAATACTCATAAATTCTGTGTGAGTTCTATATATATTTTTACCAACCATAACCCTTTTTTATTTTATGTGGAGTTACATGTGTCAAAAGTAACTTTCAAAATTATTTCCAAAATACATGCTCGTTTCAAGAGAATTTCTCAAATTATTACCTATTTTCAAGGGCACTATATAATCTGTTTTTGGAAACCATTATATTTATAAAGTCAATAATTTTATTTTGAAAATACTATCTTACTTAACTTCTGGTTTTATACAAATACTTTTCCAAAAGAACTCTTCTTTTCAAAATAAAAGAGTATTTTTCTCAAGAATTACTCAATGATTTTATAAGAGTATTTTCATCTGTTTCAAAAATCTTGTTGATTATTATGTATTATTGGGAGTAAGATTTTATGATATCATCTACCATATTTAATTGGATGTTTTATGACTAGTTTTATTGTGGATGTTCTATCCTAAAACCATTAACCAATTTACTCTGAATGGTTAGTATTTAAGCTTAATGTTCGGGAAAGTTATTTACATTTCATATGTTAGATTCAATATGAATGTATATGTTGTTTATGTTTATCCCATATCATATAAGGAATTAATTGGACTATTATGTGATGGGTGGGGCCTGATTTATCTCCTCGATGCATTAGTAGGTGTCATGAGACAAATAGACGTGGACTTGGCCGAGGCCTTGCCCAATTTGTGATATGGTTTTGGCCGAGACCTTAATCATTTTTAGAAGTCTTGGATAAGGCCTTGAAAATATGTTTCATAATGTCCGACATATGCACTTACCTCACTATGGAGCTAGCAATTTAAAGTTTATGTGGTTATTTTACTAGTAGAATACCCATGATTATGTTTTATTATGGCATTATTTTACTCAGTTCATATTCATACCATAATGTCTTCAAGTTTATTATTTGTAAAGTAATGTGTTTTCATTTATTCACCATGCCTAATGTTTATGTTTATGCTATCTTTCGCTGTATTTCTTACTCTTACTGAGTGTTTGAGTTCACCCCTTTCTTATGTTTTATTTTCCCAGGATATTAAGAAGTAAGTTATGAGTGAATTTCAGGCATAATCTAAGAGGCTTGGATGTTTCTAATGGAATAATTTACTGTTGTTTTTTATTTCATAATGTAATGTTGAACTTATATATTTATCTTTTTTCCAAAATCTACTAAACTACTCGATACTTCAGGATACGTATTCCTTATTTATATGCCAATGTAATAAAATAAGGCACCGGCTCCGGGAATTTGGGGTCAAGTCCTTACATCTAGGGTCACCTCTAGGGGTTTTAGAACATTCCCATGGATACTATCTTGTATGTTTCTATATTTATTTATGTCACTTGGGTTACCTGTTCAATTTATAACTGCTTATTTGTACTCGTGTTGGTTTCCTTACTTCTAGAATTAGTTACTTAATTCTTCATACTTCTTATGTTTAGTTTTGATTCCTCTTGTTTATACACATAAATGGGTTCTTCCCCCCACTAAAATTTCTTTTCAAAACTATATTTGAAATGGGAATCCTTTTTAAGGAAAATCCATGTTTTGTTTTTTGAAAGTGGATTTTGGAAAGATGTGTTTGGTTATTTAAATGACAAAAACTTATTTTCTAATTGTATTTTCAAACTATTGTTGATGGATTGTTTTGATAAAGGACATGTATGGATTCCATGGTGATTACCTACTGATCTGTTTTATGCTCACACCTTACTTGTACCACTCAGCATCGGTAGAACCAAGATGTTTTGTAGGTTTAGGCTTTTTTTTCAGGTTCCCTTTTGGATCAGGCTAGTTTTATGGATGGTGGTGACCAAGAGGTTACATGGAGATCATTTATATTTTGAGGTTGGTTCCAATTTTTATTTTGGTATCTTGTATCTATACCATTTTTGTGTTTTATTTATGTTCAAAGATTTATGTGTTCTCCTAGTTGTGTTGCATGCACTGTTTTGTTTATGTTTTAGATGTTGGGAGAAATCATCACTAATGATTTATCTATGATTCCCTAATTCTTGTTATCATCGTGTGGGGATCAAGGGCACCATTCGGTCCTTGCCATAAACCGATTTGGGTGTCTGGTTAAGGGAAGATCTGGGCTGGTTCATGACACCCTACTATAGTATCTACTACAGTACCCACACTACTACAGTGCAACAACATCTTAGAAATTTTCTCATGTTTGATTTTGAACCCGAGTTTCATATAGGATTATGTGGTGTTTTTACCACTTGGGAACACCCCCAAATATGGAAAAATTATTTAATGATTAAATTTGGAATAAAAAAATTTGAAAATTATTTTATGGATCAGATATAATTATAATTTATTAATACAATTAATCAAATGATGATACTATTAAACATCATATTTAATTAAAATAAATTTATTAGTAAGCCTATTAATTATTGATAATATTTATTAAATATTTATATGAATAAATAAATAATATAGGCATTTTTTAATATCAATTATTAAATATTTTCTAATGATTATAATAATTTTATTTAATATAATAATTATTAGAGAATTATTACTAATTACAATTATATAATTACATTAGAATGTGTTATATTTAATTTAAAAAATTATTAACAACTATATCAAATCATAACACCGAATTATAATAATTATGAATTAAGATAATTGGTTACTAATTAAAATTAAATAAAAATTTAATATTTCTTTTTATATTAACTTATTAATTAATTATGATTAATTGACTTATAAGATAAAAGATGATATTATAAACATTATTAGAATTATCTCAAAATTGATTATTCATTAAAAAAGTTATTTTTCATGAAATAAAGTGTCTTTACTTTATATTATAGAAAACCATATTCCCTTGGAATCACACTGAACATACCAAACACATGCACATATATTTTATAATTACTTCTCTATATTTTTAAGTATGAGTGCCCGACAACCCATGGACTATTGATTTTAGTTAGTGGTCAATATCATTTCACTCATGGGTTCAATATCATCCCCATATGTCTTTCTCTTCGATTTTCACATCCACTATATTTTTTTGATCAAGTATTTTATATGAATTTGAGCAGGTGGGTGATGTTTGACTGACTTTGAGTCACAGATACCGCAACAACCCCAATTTTCATAGACGATTTTAAAATTTTAATCGATATATTTAACATTTTAAATGGATAAGTTTTGTTCAAGAATTTTTTGTTTTGGGTGATTGAGGTAAGTAGAGAAAGAAGGAGGTGGTGGTGTTTGATATAAATAAACTAAAAACACCACTGGGTACCCAGTATATAGCCCCCGAGTACCTGTTGGATGAGGCAAAGGTGGGGTTGCATAGGTTCATCCACCAGGTACCTGTTTGAGTTAGACTAGGTGGTTGGTACCTATCAGGGTGGCTGGTGGTAGAGCATCATGTACCTAATGTTTTTTCAGTTCATTTTTTTAAAAGGAACATTTTTTCCATTTTATGGTTGTAAATTTAAAAATTTAGGTTAATCTTTCCTTTCCTAAAAGTCATTAGAATATTCTTTCACTTAAATATCTCTCAACCAATCTTTAACTTCTTTTAATGGGTTCTACTTCATTTCTTGATAGGTTTATGATCCATTTGTTGCATTAGAATAATGAAGGTAAGTAGATCGAAAGCATTATTACTTTAATGGAAGGCATGAAAGTTTTTTTTGTGTTATAATTTTCATTTTTCTACTAGTTTTGGATTGATTCTTGATATCTAATGACTAGGAGGGGAATTTAAATTCCAACCCCTTTGTATATTGTTGACATACCAATAGGTGTGTGGTCTTAACATTTTTAGGCACTTAACCAACTACTCCAGTGTACCTTGAATGATGTGATTGATGAATTTAAGTGTGTTGTGATTGTTTGATGTGGAATTGGTTTCTAATCCATGAGGAAATTAATAATATGAAACCATTAAAATTGATCATGTGAATTTTCTATGAAATTCTATTATGTTTATGTGTTAAAGTGATTAGGAATTATGTGTGCCTTAAATTAAAATGAAGAATGTGAATAATTAATGTTCTTGAATGAGAAGAATATTAATTAAATATTTAATGTATTGAAGTACTGATGTGAATTCATGATTATTAAGTGAATAATAATAATTCCATGTGATAAAATGGGATAAATTGATGATATAACATTTAAAGTTGATGGTAATACTATGGTTGAATTTAATATATTAAAATTACACTCAATGTGTTGGAATTACTTTGTGAAATGTGTTATTTGGGAGATAATTTATTATTGTGGATTTATAATGGGTTTTTTAAACTATTATATAACTTTACAAACATATAAATGATGTTTTAGATGTCATGAATTGATTATTTGAGTTAAATAATTTGATATATTACCTGGAATTTATTTATATTTATTGATTAATGGTGGTTTAAAAAATTGAATTAGGAAAGGAGTAAAATGAGATGATGTGTATTATCAAAGGGTCATGAAGGGTGGTTTATAGAGTGGTTTAATATTATAAATCATTCTATGAAAAGTTAAAAAAATTTAGGATTTATATCCCATAATTTTCTTTAAACCCCTTAAATCCATTTAGTAGTTTCAAAGGTGTTTTGTTAGATCAAGGGAATAATTAAGGATTTTAAAAGAATGGGATTTGGTTGAAAATGATAATTATTAAGGTTTTAATGTGTGGTTTGATTTTATAAGATGATGCTTATGTAACGAAAAGAAAGGAATGAGTTAAAGGATGTTATGTTTAGGTTTTGAGATAAAAACAATGATGTATTGGTTTAATCTAAAAATTTGATTTATAATAAAGTAAAATAAACCCTGGATTAAGTACTATAATGATATTTTTTAATGTCTTTGAGTGTATTTTTTTTAAATGAAGTGATTTTGTGTTTAATGATATTTTTTTATTTAAAAACGATGTGAAAAATTTGGCAGTTAAAAGGGGAATTATATTTGTAATTATAAAAGTGATTTGTTTAAGAACATTGAAAATCATGAATTTGATTCTTAAAATGGATAAAACTAATAATATAAATTCTTATCATTATTTTATGAAAAGAAAAGGAAAATGGGATTTAAAAAAAAATATAAAATCAATTTTCTTTTCTAGAATTTTGTATTTGGCATGCATTATTGGGTGATTATATTAGTTATTATTATTCTTTGAAAATGATAGGTGAGAAAAATTTTATTATGAAAACTTAGAGGAAATTTATCATGGGTTGGCGTGTTGAAATTTGTGTATATGTTTCCTAATAATAATTGGATATAATATCATTATTTTGATATATGAAGTAATGAATGAGATATGTTAACCAAAATAGTAAAAGTGGGATTTAACTATGATGTTAATGTTATAAATGAATGGAAATGAGGGGGAAATATGAATGAATAAATTGAATTATTTATTTTAAAAATAATTTTAAGGTATATTGAATAATGATTAAATGCTTATGTTATCTTATTGTGATGATAAATTGCTTGATGTTTCAATGGTTATTGTGTTGGAATTAAAGTGGTGATTGTGTGAAAATATGATGTGTTCATATTGTTTTGAAAAGTATATTTTCTAATTTTTTTTCAAGGGAAATCCTTGAGTTAGGATATGTGATAAATAGGAGTTTGAGTATGATGTGTGTTAATCCTTGTGATAGGTTAGATTGATATTAGCCATGGGTTTATCTACGTTGTGAGTTCATATTTAAGGTGATTGTGTATTAGTCTTGGCTATGTTGTGATTTCGACAATATGGGGTTACACCATGTGTTTGACTGTGTTACTACTTGATACATGTGCTTAACTATGGTATGTTCATATGAATATATTGAGTTCATATTAGCAATGACTGAAGCAGGTATACTCTAAACCAAATTAGTCAGGTAGGATTTTGATGTTGTTTTTTATAATATGATTACTTACTTTAAATTGTAGTATACATTTTCACTATACACACATGAGTATATTGTAAACTAATAGACATTTGGGATCTTTTAGGTATCCTACTGAGGTGAATTTCTCACACCATATACATTCACATATCATGGATGCGAAACTTTATATGTTTTCATCAAAGAATGAAAAGGGTTCCTAAGGGGATGGGAGTTGGGGTTTGGGATATTTAAGATAATGCCATATGATTTTGGAGGTGTTGATGAAGAGTTTTTTTATTTAAACTATTTCAATTATATAATTTAGTTTACTTATGTATAGGAATGTATGTTTTTCCATTTTTTTGTGTAATATGAAATATTTTATAGGAATTATTACAAAGGTTTATTGGTTTTTACTACTATTAGTTTCTATTGTGTTGTCTCTACTCTGATTATGTTTATTTTTTTGTGATGATATAAGTTTTGATGAGGAATAGATGACCACCAAGGGTGTTTGGTTTGGCCAGATGGTTAATTGTGTGGGGTTTATTTTTTTCACAATCACTAACGTCGGGTCACCACTATCATTCTTGACAGAAACACCCAAAGGTTCCCTCATCCATAACTGGGTACAGACTTGCTTTCCAAAGTTTGGTGGTCAATTGGGGTTTCAAACCCAGGGACACTTAGGGACTCATGTTAGTTTAGAGAATGGGATGTTGGGCTCATTGCACCCTTTCAAGGGGAATTTTTTCCTACTCTAGGACTCTCTTATAGATTTAAGATATGTTCGATAATCTATTTCTAATATTGATACGAGACCAGTTACCCTAACAAAATGATTATAGGTAAAATATATTTTCATGAAAAAAGAAGGGTTATCTTTTTGGTGAATCCATCTATATATATCCAAGGTTCTTAATCCATTTCCTAGTAAATAATACCTATTTATATGCTGAAAACAAATAACCAGACACTTCAGAATTTATTGCCATACAGGGAGGCAGTTAATATTATGAGGAGGGGATTGAGCCATAATGAGACATCCTATATATCCTATTTATTATAGGAATCAAAACCTATTTAGTTTATAAAACCTATGTAGTTTAATATCATGTACAAAGGACATATGTGTGGGCACTTAGGCCCCAGATATTTGAGCTCAAGTCTTGAGAAGATGTCCTATATATCTTGGTTATAGAAAGAATCAGAGTTGTCAAAGTTTGGTAATGCCCTTGGGAATAACCCCAAGGTAGATCACCTTATATGAGAGATATTCATATCATTCCACTCATCGAGTATTAAATGCTGAGATTGAACTGGCTGATGGAGATTCATGATGCGAATGAGGTGAACATCGTAACTTCCTAAGACCGTTTGAGCTATGGTCGATGTGAGAAACAAGGGATAAAAAGTAATTAATCTCATTATATATGGATGTAGGGCTTATGTGTTAGGAATTCCCTTGGGGTGTTTTAATATAGATCTCAAGCCTCGGGGAGGCATCCTATGTATCCTGATTAGAATAGGGATCAAAGTTTTCATAATTCAAGTAGTTTCTCAATCTGCTGAGGGATGGGGTAAGATGATCAACCCATGGGAATGATTGGGTCCTAATGTTTGTAATTTTAGAGACATGATGGGGCTTATACTGATGTGTATGAACATTTGAGTATGGGTTCAGGAATTAAGAAGGAATCCTATGTATCCTAGTTATGAAAGGAATCAGATTCCTCGTAGTTTAATGAGATCGAGTCTTACACACTAATTCTATCATTATCCTTGTAGAGGCTTATATGAAAACTATACGATCATTACAACTCTCTAATCCCACATGATATATGCTTGGTGTGAGAAACAATGGATGAAAAATAATCAGTCTTGTTTCTTATGGATGCAGGACTTATGTACTGAGACAAACCTTTGGAGGTTTGGTGTGGATATCAGGCCTTAAGGAAGGCATCCTACATAACCTAGTTATGGAAGGAATTAGAGTTCTCATAGTTCACTTGGTTGGGTCTTACACACTGAAATTTCCCTTATAACTGAGGCATATCATATTACGCTGCTGGTTAGGGATTACATGCCGAGGTTTCCTTGATAATCAAGGCTTACACATTGGGGATGAATAGGGTTATCAAGTCCTAATATTCCCTTGTGACCTAGCCTACTTACCTTCTTGACATGCATTGACTATCTTCTCGACATGCCTTGATTGCCTGCTTTACATGTCATAAGATGCATACCTATAATGTCCTAGGACAATCACATGATCCAATTGTCTTGTCTGAGGGAAATTTCATGACTTGGATGATACGTGTGAGGGTTATCACATGATCCATGTTGACTTGTCTAGAGGACATCATAAAACCTAGACAGTTTATCCTGGAAGCCATTGCATGACCACAACCTACATGTCCATAGGGTGTCGCATGACCCAACCGAATTTTCCTGGTTTCATCATGAAAGCTGGCTAACACACTTGGAGGGAATCACACGATTCAGTGTGACTTTTCTCAGAGGGTGATGCATGTATAGGCTTGATATGTCTGGAGGACATCGTGAGACCTAAATGACATGCCTAGATGGAATTGTGGGAGCTGATTAACATGTCTGAGTGCTATTGTGAGACTCAGATGACATGTATTGGTTTCTACATATGAGTTGGGAGACATGTCTGAAGGACACCACATGGTCTGGATGGCGAGCCTGGAGGTATTTGCGTGACTTATGTGGCATGCCGGGGGGTTCCCTATGACTTTCTTTGACATGTCCATAGGACTTCGTATGATCCAAATAGTACACCAAAGAAGTTTTGTGATATCTAGGTGACATGTCCTGGATTTGTCGCGTGTCTTGGGTGGGTTACGTGAAGCACATGAGTATTAGCATGTATGTATTTTTTATAAGTCTCCTATTTTTAATTTTTGTTCTAGCCTTTTATTGTAGGTGCCTTAGATCTGTTCAGTGTTATCTAATTTTAATTCTCATATGGTTTATAAGATATGCAAGATGTTCCTCACATGTCCTTCTAAAAATACTTCACATGATCTATAAGTGATCACATAAAGTGTCTATACATGCTTCATGATTTCCCCATATTTTCACCAGATCTTACCTGATGGGATGATTTTCTAGTCACAAGATCAACCACTTTGAGAAATCTACTGTAATGTCTCATATTTTCTGTGTATTATTTTTAAATATTATATGGAATTATTACGAGACTAGGATTTACAACGGCATGCGATTCCAAGGCTCGGAGTGCCCGAAATAAATGTTTTAAATAAATTAAACTTTTAAATAGCACGTACAAGTGGTTTTCCTAAAAAAGTGGAATAACTTTTAAACAGTTTCCCAAATAAAAAATCTGAGGGCATCATTGCATTCTGAGAAGCGACTTTACCTTAGTTGAGGCCTAAAATCAACCGACATGGGTTGGTAACAGAATTTAGTATTTGGAAATTTTAAAGGAAATAAAATAAATTAATAATTTATTTTATTTTAAACGTTTCCATAATGCAGCAATGCGTTAATTAGTTATAAATAACCAGGAGTCCATGGTTAGGCTCATAACCCTGGAAAATTTCCTTGGATGCTCTGGAACTTTGGTGAAAAGACACCTTGGAGAATTATCGACGAACGACAATGAGCAACGACGTGTGGATCGTTCCAAAAAAAGATCGAATCCCCACCGATGACCGATCTCCCTCTTCATCAATGATCAAGGTAGGGGTTGTTATTTTAATTCTTATTTCCCTATTCTTGGATTCAAATGATGAACATAGATCAACCCACGAATAGGTTGACCCACCGATCTTCATTCTTACAAGAGGGTATTTTATCAAGTTTATTTTGGGAAATTAATCCATGTTTAATTTGATTTATATTTTATTTTCTCCATTTGATCCTTATAATGGGATTAGATCAATGTCGCGATGAGTAACGGTGGAGGTTCGTTCCTCAATTCGTTATTTGGATTTATTCTCCCCTTTTTAACCCCACGTTCTTCACGTTCTTTATGGGGTTATGAACAATGGATCATTGCACATCTGTTTCATAATGAAAAGATCCAAAATCATAGATCTAACATCGTGATGACCCAAAAAAGGTGCAATAATGATGGTGGTAGACAAATCGACACAGTTTGGAAGAAATCGTTCTTCGACCGTTCTTCGCACGGATGATCCAAATGTGTTTTTAGATCCAATCAGATTCCAAAAACTTACCAAATTGACATTTACATGGAGGGGAAACCTCGGATATTGAGTTTCATGGTGATCAGATGGACAGATAGATGGATTTAAGATCACCAGAGGCATGCAGAGGAAGAACCACAATTTTGGAAAATCTTAAAGAACACGGTGTGTGGGGACAAATCTGCAGCGGCTAGGGTTTCATGATGCAGGAAGTGATGAAACAGAGTGTGATAAGTATCACACGGTGTGTGGGTCCTTATACAGGACTCGACGTGTATCTAGAATGATACATAGATACAGGGTGGAGTACACGACATGTACTCCACTACATGGCCAGACCAAGCCGATTATGCGGGTTACCCTGTGTACTGGTACACGGGTTGGAATACATGGGTCGAAGACATTTATGGGCATATAGAAAATGTATAAAAAGTAGACCCCAGATAGTAGGACACAACATATCATGCTCTTACATGCTGTGTATATCTCTTTCTACATGACATGCTCTTCGACACATGCCATTATACACGAGCAGTACCCGAGGTCATAGGACATAGCGTGTGACCTTTCTACATGCTGTGTACTTTTCTATACATGGCTTGATATCCTGATTCACCATTCCCTGGACAGGTTTCCTTTGGGTTAGTTCCCCTTTTCTATTCCCCTGAAGGTCAGGTATCGTTTCCATCTGCAGGAGTATGATCCCTTCAGCAGAACTTTCTTCATATATTCATAATCCAACCAGGAGGCCTGAAGCATGATCCTCTACCCATTCTTGGCCCTAGGTAGAGTCAGGTATCAATGTGACCAATCCTACAGGACACTGATTCACTACTTAGTATGTGAATCTGGATGAGTCATGATATATGCCAAGGCTATGGCAATGATCCTCATCCATGTATCATGATCTTTCCCTACTCAGGAGTATGTTCTCCCAAAATGAGTGCATCTATTCTCTCTTCAAATCTATCAGTGCATCTGTCTCTCCCGTGACACTTCTTGATGAATTTACTTCTCATACGAACATCATTAAATCCACCAAAATTATGGAGTGAGTTCTCCTAGACACGTGCTTCATGGAATCTTCGAACCGAATCCCTAGCATGGGTATGAGATCATTGTGACTTACCTCTATACTATAGGTCTGGGTCTCGAGTATATCTAGATATGTTTATCTTGTTATATGTTCTGTAGACATATATTTTGTAGAGATTAATGTACCTTTAATTTGTGTATTTCTTTGTGGTTTTTGGGGTCCTCTACTGGGTATTTTTATACTCACCCCTTCACGGGATTTGCTCGCACATGTAGTGTCTTGTCCATATAAGCATTCTTTTGATGAAGTCCAGGGCATACTAGGACCAGACCGAGATTTGTGAGCTTCCCTACAGGCCGAGGTGTTCCTACGGCTATGAGCACTAGTCTTAGTATCTATTTCTTGATTATAGGTTGGACTTTGTAATTTGCAGACTCTTTCTTTTGGTGGGATTGTATTCTGGCCCAGTTTACTTTCCGTACTTTACTTTCTTTTATACTCTATTGGTTGGGTTTAGTTGTATGCATGCATTTTTTTTCCTTAGTGGTTTTTTTACATTTCAGCATTTGTAGGCCTAGAGATGTGCGAGTACTTAGGTAATGCCTCCCATGTTAGTGATATGTCTACTCAGTGCTAGTCACCATCCCCTGGCCTATTAAAGGTGGGCTTGGGGAGTTACGGTGTGGGACCCAATAGGACAGGTTGTGACAGAGTGGTATTAGAGGTGGTCAGTTCTACCTTAAGACCAAGAGTCTGTGAGATTGGTTTGGGGAAAAAATGTTAAGTGTTTTGAGTTTGGCTTTCAGGCTAGGGAATCTAGTGTCAGTGCAGGCGGCCGATATATCCATAAACCATGACTCTGATAACCTTCTTTTCAACTAGATACATGAGAAAACTAGTTATAGGGAAGTAAAATAATGGTACATGAATCATATAGGAACAGGTTTTGTTTTCTATGTCCTTTTTGAGTCATCTCTCTAGATATACTCTTTGACCATGATACATCTTGTTTTCTTACAGGATTACTCCTTGATTCATAATCGCTAGGATTCAGTGACTTGATCACGAGGATGACCCCCTCAGTGATGGGGCTTTGATTCAGGGACCAGTTCCCTAGGCGTTACCTCCAGGTGGTGCACTTGCTATACCACCACAAATGGAGCAGCATGCAGTACCTATAATATAGACAAACAAAGAGCGCATGCTGAGTGCACCCCATGAGTTCCAGAGATAGATACCCCTCAGGTTCTAAGGTGAGCCCAATCCTCAGGCGACTGAGGAATGGATTGAGGTAGTGACAAGAGTTTTCCATCTAGTGAGGGAATCGATAGACCAGATGGTGATCCTAGGAGCGAGCCTTATTCAAGGTTCGGTGGGATGATGGTGGATTTTGACCATGGAAACTCACGACGAGGAGGCTTTTTCATGGATGGAGTTTGAGCGACTCTTTAGGGAGGAATTCTCTCTAGTTACTCTGAGAACAGTGTGCCTTTAGGATCTTATTCATCTCCAACAGGGAAATTTAACAGTGGTTTACTATTCATCGAGGTTCACCAACCTTGCTAGGTTCTTGATGGATATTGTCATGGATTTTTACTTCAGATCTTAGACCTTTGAATGAGGCCTGTGATGGGACATCTGAGCTAGTGTTATAACTCTATGAATTTTGACTTATGAAGGAGTGCTCAAGCGATAATTGGAGGTAGAGATATTCTTGGATAAGTAGAGACAACTGGTGGCAGTCAACAGTAGGCAGACTTGTTTAGAGACCTTGACAGTAGGGATCTAACATCAGGAACAGGGACCAGGACGTGGGAGACGTCACAAGAGGACCCAAGATAGGGGATATGTGGTCCAGGGCTCTCAGGCTGGATCCAGTCATCCTAGGTAGAGACAATGCTACTCATGAGATGGTAGGGGAAATCTCTCTAGAGATTTCCCAACCCGTCAAACTGCTGATAGAGAGGCAATGGATGGACCACTGAGGAATAGGTAGAGAGTGGAGAAGGTAGAACCTCTAGGTGGAAGACGTGGATGAGGGGAAGGGAGAGCTTTAGGAGGTGGAAGATGCTTTGAACTACTTCCACCACCACCCCCAGGAGGTCCGCACTAGGCTCAAGGAGCTGGGGGACAGGGGCAGGGGTAGCTACATGCGGGCGAGGCATATGACCCAGGGACTCCAGGGATGATTTGAGGTACGGTCTGTGTCTTTTCTACCTTAGCTACTATACTTATAGACACAAGTGTGAGTCATTATTTCCTCACCACATGTCATGTGAGAAACCTTGACATTCCGGTGGAGACATTGACTTGACCCTTACGCTTGGAGACACCTATAGAAGGGGACTCAATGATCACACATCTTTGTCAATAGTGTGATCTTACCCTTGTAGGTGAGAGTTTCGGTTGGAACCTCTTAGTAGTGGCATCGAGTCCTTATGACATCATTCTCATTATGGATTGGTTATCTTCGGTCCATGCACAAATTGAATGCTTTAGGCGAAGAGTGTGGTATGTCCGCAGTGATGGAATTAGGTTTTCATTTGTTGGTGAAAAAGAAACCTAGGCAGCAAAGAATGGGCTCATGCTTAGGAGGGTGCGTCCGATCACTCATGAGTTGGATAGACTTACCCTCGGAGCAGCAGATGTTGTGAGATTCTAGTTCCTAGCATTAGTGAAGGATTATGAGGAAGTCTTTCCAAAATATGTTCTTGGATTACCTCCTCATTGGTAAATCGACTTCTGCATCAACTTACACCCAGGGATGGCACTAATATCCTCACTGATATATCAGATGGCTCACATAGAGTTTTGCGAGCTGAGGGTGCAGTTAGAGTATTTTCAGAGAAAAGGTTTAATAAGACCCAGTGTTTTCACCCTGGGATGCTCTAGTTTTGTTTTCCAGTAAGGAAGACGGGAGTTTAAGGTTGTGCATAGATTATCAGTGACTAAATCAGGTGACAGTGAAGAACAAGTATCCACTACCGATGATCTAAAACCTCTTCGATCAAATGATAGGGGCTCAATGGTTCTCTCAGGTTCACCTTCAATTAGGTTATCACCAATTATGAGTACGAGACAAGGATATAACAAAGATGACTTTCAGATGTCGCTACAGTCACTATTAGTACTTAGTAATGCCTTTAGGCATGACGAACGCCCCTGTAGTGTTCATGAGACTTATGAACAAAATCTTCCAACTGTACATAGATCAGTTCTTAGTGGTATTCATCAACTAAATCCATATGTACTCAATGTTAGAAGAGAAACACACGAGACACCTGCAGATGGTTCTAGATGTACTCTGAGAGAACCAGATTTATGGGAAGCTCTCAAAGTACCAGTTCTGGATATAGGAGGTCCACTTTTTGGGACATGTTATCTCAGAAGATGGAGTATTAGTGGACCCAGCCAAGATCGAGGTAGTGTTAGAATGGGAGTCAACCCAGAGTGTGATAGAGGTGCGGATATTCCTTGGGCTGGCATGATACTACCAGATATTTCTCCCAGATACCAGTACCAATGATAGCCTTGACCTAGAAGGGTTATCCTTTCATATGGATAGATAAGTTCTAGTAGGCTTTCCAGTAGTTGAGGCAAAGTCTGATGAGTGCACCGATCTCAAGATTTCCAGAAGAGGGTGTCAAGTACGTATTTTTTTTGCGACACATCAGGGAATGGGCTTGGATGTGTCCTAATACATAGATAGGAATTGATTGCTTATGGTTCATTCTAGCTAAGGCTGTATAAGAAGAACTACATGACCCATGATCTTGAGTTAGCAGTGGTAGTCTTCACGTTGAAAATGTGGCGACACTACCTGATGGGTGAATGGTTTATTGTCTACTCTAACAACAAGATCCTCAATTATATATTCTAAAAAAAGTATATGAACATGATGCATATGTGATGGATGGTGTTCATCTAGGATTATGACTTTGAGATCATCTATACTCCTGATAAGGGGAACGTAGTAGCTGATCCTCTCAATCGGAGATCGAGTTCACATCTGTTGAGTGAGGCATTGAAGAAGTTGGCCTTGCTAAAATTATCCTTCGTGGATAGAGATGATTCATCTTATCTATAGTTCATGGTTATTACCCCTAAAATATTACATCTAGTGAGGGAGGCACAACTAGGATATGTTGACTGTGGAACTTTACGTGCTCAGTTATCCACAGAACATTCTACTGATAAATATTCACAAGGTGGGGAGCATGTCACCCCTTTCAAAGGATGCACAGTTGTGCCAATGGAATTGGAGGAGGATGTTCTAAGGGAGTTTCATACATTCCCCTTGGCAGTACATATTGGAGTGGTAAAAATGTTCCAGGACCTTCGACATCATTTTTGGTGGAAAAGTATGAAGAACATAGTAGTAGAGTTCGTTTCTCGATGCCTTATGTTACAATAGGTGAAGGATGAGCACCAGGTGCCGGCAAGGTTATCACACACCCTAGAAGTGCCAAAGTGGAAGTGGGATGGAATATAAATGGACTTCATGACGGGCTTACCATGAACATTTAGGGGACAAAATTCTATCTGGGTGATCATTGATCGACTCACCAAGTCGGCCCACTTCCTATCTATCAGGGAGCAGAGTTCTGTAGAGAGCTTGGGATGACTCTATATGTAAGAGATATTTTGGATTCATGGTGTCCCTTTGATGATAGTCTCAGATCGCAATGCTCAGTTCACATCTTGGTTGTGGAAAGGATTTCAAGAGACATTTGGGACTCAGCTATAATTGAGAACAATGTTCCATCCCTAGAAAGATGTTTAGATAGAGAGAACCATTCATGTTATAGAGGATATGTTGTGGGCCTGTATCTTGGATTTTGGTTGTAGTAGGGAGGACCACCTACCACTGGTGGAGTTTGTGTACAACAAAAGCTACCACTCTACCATTGGTATGACACCGTTTAAGGCTTTATATGGGTGACCCTGTCGGTCACCACTTTGCTAGACCAACCCCAAAGAGTCAGAACTCATGAGTCTAGAGTTGGTACGATCTACCACTGAGAAAGTGAAAATCATCCAAGAGAGGATGAAGACTACACAAATACGACATAAGTCTTATAATGATAGATAAAGGATACCTCTAGAGTTAGAGGAGGGAGACCATGTCTTCCATCAGGTCTCACCTCTTTGAGGGTTGCAGATATTTGGCTGGGGCAGAAAGTTGTCTATGAGGTTCATCGAACCTTTTAAGATACTTTGCAGAGTTAGATAGGTGATGTAATGCCTAGATTTACCTTCACAGTTGTAATGGGTACATGATGTCTTCCACGTGTCATAGTTGAGGAGGTATGTGCCGACCCATCACATGTCATCGACTGGGGTGAGCTGGATATCAAGGATGGAGTGACCTTTGAAGAGTACCCAGTGTATATCAAGGATCGATAGGAGATGATATTTTGTGGGTGAGTGATTCCCTTGGTGTGTGTCTGGTGGAAACATGAGAACCTTCAGAAGATCACATGGGACCAGGAGGCTCAGATTCGTGTGCAGTACCCACATCTATTTGAGTAGCATTTTGTTTTGGCTTTTCAGGGATGTAAATACCTAAGGTGGTGAGAATTTAATGTCTTGAATTTTACATGTATTATTTTTAATATTATATGGAATTATTATGAGACCAGGCTTTGCAACGGCGTGCGATTCTGTAGCTCGAAGTGCTTGAAATAAATGTTTGAACAAAATTAAACTTTTAAATAGTGCGCACGAGTGGTTTTCCTGAAAAAGTGGAATAAATTTTAAACAGGTTCCTGGATCATAAATATGAGGGCACCATTGCATTTAAAGCATCGACTTTACCTTAGGCAATACCTAACATCGACCAACACCGGCAGTAGTAGAAGTTAGTTTTTGGAAATTTTAAAGGAAATAAAATAAATTAATAATTTATTTTATTTTAAACATTTCCATAACGTAGCAACACAGTAATTGGTTTTAAATAACCAGGATCCCAGGGTTAGGCTCAAAACCCTAGAAACTTTCCTTGGATGCTCTGGAACTTTGGAGAGGCACCACCCTGGAGAATTCTCGACAAACGACAATGAGAAATGGTGTGTGGATCGTTGCGCAGAAAGATCGAATCTCGACCAACGACCGATATCCTTATTTTTCAATGATATAGTTAGGGGTTTTTATTTCAATTATTCTTTCCTCATTCTTGGATTCAAAGGAAAAACACAAATCAACACACGAATAGGTTTACCCATGGGTCTTTGTTCTTACAGGAGGGTCTTTTATGAGGTTTATTTTGGGGAATTAATCCATGTTTAATTTGATTTATATTTGATCCGATCCATTTGATCCTTCTAATAGGAGCAGATCATTGTCATGATAAATGATGGTGGAGGTTCATTCCTCAATTCATTATTTGGGTTTCTTCTCCCCTTTTTGACCTCAGGTTCTTCGCATTCTTCACGGTGTTATGAAAAATGGATTGTTGCACATCTGTTTCACAATAAAAGGATCCAAAATTGTAGATCTAATGTCGTGATGACCCAATGGAGGTGTGAAGATGAAGGTGAAATACAAATCGACACGGTTCGAAAGAAATCGTTCTTCGAACGTTCTTCGCACAGACGAACCAAACACGTTTTTGGAGCCGATCAGATGCCCAAAACTTACCAAATCGACATTGCCATGGTAGGGAAACCTAGAATCTTGAGTTTCGTGGAAATTAGAGGGATGGATCGATGAATCAAAGATCACCAAAGGAACGTGGAGGAAGAACCATGATTTTGGAAAATCGTGGAGAACACGGTGTGTTATCCAAAGAACACGATGTGTGGGGTCGACTCTGCTACGACTAGGGTTTCGTGATGCAAGAAGCGATGACATGGCATGTGAAAACTGTCACATGGCATGTGGGTTATTACATGGGACTCATCATGTATCTAGGATGATACATGGAAACGGGGTGGAGTACATGACATGTACTCCACCACACAGCCAGATCGGGCTGGTTACGCCAGTTACCCCGTGTACCGGTACACAGGTTGACATACATGGGTCGAAGCCTTATATGGGCACATGGACAACATACATGGAGAGGAAACCAAATAGTAATAAATGTAATTTCACGCTCTTACATACCATGTATATCTCTTTTTACATGACATGCGCCGACACGGGCCGTTGTACACAGGAAGTATCCAGGGTCATAGGACACGGCGTGTGACCTTTCTACACGCAGTGTACTTTTCTGTACATGTATTGATCTACTTGTCCACCATTCCTTGAAAAAGTTTCATTTGGGTTAGTGCCCCTTTTTCATTTCCCTGAAGGTCAGGTATCATTTCTATCCACATGAGTATGACCCCTTCAGTAGGACTTTCTGGATAGGATTGGAATCCCTCTAAGAGGCCCGAAGTGAGATCCTCTACACATTCTTGACCTTAGGTCGAGTCAGGTATTGACATTACCAATCCTACAAGATATCGATCATCTACTTAATAGGTGAATCTGGATGAGTCATGGTATACTCCAATTCCCTGACAGTGATCCTCATCCATGTATTGTGATCTTTCCCCACTTAAGAGTAAGTTCTCCCAAAATGAGTGCATTTGTTCTCTCTTCAGATCTATCAGTTCATCTCTCTCTCTCTTGACACTTCCTGATGAATGTAATTATCATAATAACATCATCAGAGCCACAAAACTCATGAAGTGAGTTCTCCCAGATAAGTACTTCATGGAATCTTCAAACTGAATCCCTAGCATGGGTATGCGATCGTTGTGACTTACCTCTAGACTACGAGTCTGTGTATCAGGTATATCTAGATATTTTTATCTTGTTATATGTTCTGTAGACATATATTGAGTAGATATTACTGTTTTTTTTTTATTCGAGGTTTTTGGGTTCCTCTTCTAAGTATTGTTATACACACCCCTGCATGGGATTTTCTCGCACATGTCGTGTCTTGTGCAGATGACCAACCTTTTGACGGAGTCTAGGGAGGACCAGGATCAGACCAAGATTTGTGAGATTTCCTACAGGCTGAGGTGTTCCTACAACTATGAGTAGCAGTCCCAGTACCTATTTCTTTCTTACAGGTTAGAATTTTTAGTTTACAGACTCTTTCTTTTGGTGGGCTTGTATTTTGGCCCAGTTTACTTTCCATATTTTACTTTCTATTATACTATGTCGGTTGGGTTTAGTTGTATGTATGCATTTTGTTCCTTAGTGGTTTTTTTACATTTCATCATTTGTGGGCCTAGAGATGTATGTATGTGTACGAGTACTTAGGAAATACCTCCCATGTTAGTGATATGCCTACTCGGTGCTAGACACCAGCCCTTGGCCTATTGAAGGTGAGCTTGGGGAGTCATGGCATGGGACCCATTAGGATAGGTTGTGAAATCTTATCTAGAACTGATGTGAGGTTCTAAGAGTTTTTCCATCCATATAGGGTAGTGGTGATTTTTTTTGTGTTGGGGTGGGGGAATTATAGGCCTCACCACCCCGGTTGTTAACTACTTTACACAACAAACATTGCGCAAATCCAGGATGGAGTCAGCAGAGGGCCTCAACATCACACGTCTTCATGAGATCCTACTATGGGTTGCTTCAAGGGAGTCTCATGTCTTTCAGTGACTATAAGACCATCCCATCAATTCCCATTTATTTTATTATATCCAATTGATGGGGTCTTTTTTTCTTACGAAAATATGTCAAGGGACTTTCATATTTGTCAGGTTGACATGACCAAGGGACTTCGTAAGATTAGGGCGCCTCTATAAGGCCTTTACATGATCTTAGGAAACTTTTCTAGGAATTTCTGTGAGACAAGGATGGCTTTTCAGGGGGCCTTTTGCGAAATCAGTCCATCTTGTCAAGGGGTCTTGTGATACCATGTTTCTAACAGTTTGGGCATGTAATAAGAGTTTTACAACTGTGAGAGGCTCCCATCATTCCCCTATTTATTTTATTTATTTATTTTTCAAAGTCTAGGGATTTCATGATGTTGTATGAGTGTTTTTAAAGATAACCACTCTACCTATTGGTGATGCGCTGAGTGACCAATAAGGAATGTATGAGTATTTCATGGACAACTCCATCTTCTTGTCCTTAAGGAGACAAAGTGGGAATGAGAGGTCACCTGGAAATTCTTGAGGCTCTTCATGTGATGAAGATGGAATTCCAGTGGGATTTTGCAAGGCAGACATGTCACTGTGGTCTTATGGCATCTTGTGAATTTCCAGGGGCACATCGCGTGACTTTTATGATCGCAAGAGGCTCCCACCTCCTCCTATATTACTTCCTTTGTTTATTTTACAAAGTTTGGGGATCTCATGAGTTTTATTTATTATTTCCAAAGATTATAATTCTCCTCATCAGTGATGCATCGCATAAATTTTACGACTGTGAGTGTCTCCTGCATTTTGAATATTTTTATCTTATTTTCAAAGTACTTTTGGATGGTTTGTCAGATGTCCATCAGTTGAAAAGCCATGTGACCTAGGGGATTCTATTTGGTTTCTTCTGTGTGATCATTGATTGTATGTGGTGTCTTTTTAGAAGCATAAGGACTTTTCAAAGGGGCCTCATGGGATCCTCTATAGGCTATGCACAATGAACTGTTTCTTCATGTGAACTTTAAGATGGTCATGTGATCACATATCTTTTAGAGGATCACACGATCCATGAGTCTTGGATATATTCTTATTCCCTTGATTTTTCAAGGAAAATAATACCCATATTCATATATTTCTTCCTTTTTGAATTTTCATATGCCCACTTGGCGGGCATCAGCAAATTCCCCCCTCAGGAGAGAAATCTGCAGGGACAAGGGATTCGTTATGAGGAAAGTAAATGCCTTCTTGAATATTTAGCGCTGTCACAAATCAATTATCTTGGGTGATGCTTGGTCTTCCAGGAAACCTTTGGTATTCAATGGAATTACCTATATACAGGGGAGTGGAGAGTGACTTCATTCATTGGTTACTAGATTCTATAAAGCTCCTTTACCCTACCACAATCGTGTAACCTTGTTGTAAGACCATTATACATGAACTAATCACATGACCCTGGCACGAAACCATTTCGCGAGAACTCCTTCGCAAGACTAATTTTTCCCAGGTTCCTTCTCGAACCAACTATTAACTTTCCTTTGGTAATTTCTTGAGCTTCATCCATGTAGATGAATGATCCTTTGACTATGTTTCATCTCACATGAGCATTCCAAGGTCACATAATCATAAGTCTTCAAGGGTTCATGTGGATGCAATGTCCTATGGGTTTATACGAACAACAAGATCTTTGGGAATCATGAAATTCATGAGTTATTTAGATGATTTGTGAATTAATTTATTGATTCATGTGATGCACATGATGCTTCCAATTCATGTCTTTTGACAATACTTTATTTTACCTATCTGACATATGCCACTACTTATTTTCAAATTACTTCTGGATCACATCAAAGATCCTTTTCTGTTGCTAATAAAAGGGTTATGATTGCTATAAATTAAAACACAGACCCTCAATATCATGTGGATTCTAATAATGAGGTGTAGAGTCTCAGATCCGGGTGCCACTCAACGGGTGCCCCGAACCCGGTTCGCCACATGACCTCAAGCGCATTTCCCCAAACGCCAGAGGCTGCCGACTAGCAGCGAGGGCCCAGGTCTGATAGTGGGGAAACTATGACCTCATTTGTCAAAGTGTAGTGCAGCGGAATGAAATAAAACATACAACAACAGTGGAAGAATTAAACCATACACAACTGAATTAAACAACTGCAGTAGATATAACCAACCAGTATATAAATAATGGTGCAACATGAATTAAATCCTAAGAAAGCAGACAGAACATGTTACACAATAATACAGTATAGTACAAGTACAGAAAAACAAAACAAAACATCCAGTAGAATCATGAGCCTAGGCTCGGTCCCATGACCTCCTACTCCTTAGAAACAATCAAGTACCTGTATAGGGACTCTTGCCCCTTTCCACACTTGCAGCAACATAATCTGTTTGGTCCAAAAAGCATGACCCAAACAGGGTGTGAGAAATAAATCCCAGTAGGCACCCACCAAAGGCCCGTGCCCAACTGTGTGAAAATATGCAACAACAGTGTGCAGTAGTAAATGCAATAAACTAAGAAATACTCAAAATTAACTAACTTAACCAGTTATATTTCCATTTTAATTATTCAATTAACCATTTAATATTAAGAGAACACCACAGTATATTTCTCAGTAAGCAGTCAGTGTCCTCAGACAAGGAAAACCTCAGCCTTAGGTAATTAGAATCCAACCCACAGGTATTTCCCTCAGGTGTAACAGAAATTTCCCTCAGGTGTAGGAAGTGTCACCCTCAAGCACAGAAGTCAATCCCTCAGGCATGAAAGTTTTCCCTTAGGCTAATACAGTCACACCCTCAGGCTATAGTAAAACACCGCCCTCAGGCATAAGTAAAACACCGCCCTCAGGCATAAGTAAAACACCGCCCTCAGGCATAAGTAACCGGGCTATGCCCAACATATAAACATGCAATTTACATACAATTTCTCTCAAGGAAAAAGTAATGCATAATTAAACATGGAATACCCTCGGCTATCCTAGCCAAATGGATAAACAGAAGAACGCACCCCTCAGGATAGTCCTGGATCCAAGCAATGATCCCTAACAACAATTTATTATCACATTTTAATTACCTATAAAATTCTAGGTATTTAAATAGCTACGGCCTCAGCCACACGACACCCCAACGTGGATTCGTAGCACAAAAAAAACACAAAATGCACAACAGTTAGAAAATAAACACCACTCCACCTACCTTTAATACCCACGAACGATATACGTGAATGACAATCCTCGATTCATACTAGAATGATGTAGATCTGAGGTGAAAGAAAACCTTGTTCAAACTTAAATAACTTCCCTATGGGAAATAATTGATAAGAGCTGCTCTAGGAGAAGGGAGAACTCACCTGTGTGGTTCCAGGGAGATCGACGGTGCAGAAAACAGATTCCCGACGTGCGCTCGGCAGATCTCCAAATCTCCGGCCTCCCTCTTCCACTCCTTCTTCCTATTCTAAGCCTTCCCTATGAATAGGGGAGGCTACTTCCCATTTTAAGAAAAAATAAAACAAAGTACACAACGTGTACTTCCTTCATTTAACTGTTCATCTAGCGGTTTCCCACCAGCGTGGAACTGTGCATCTGCCTACATGACTACACAGTGTGTTTTGTCACATAGCTAGCCACCGACTTACTATTTGCCTGCCGACTGACTACACGATGTGTAAAGGACCAATACACGGTGTGTAGTCGGTTTCTACACCCTTCATTGCCGACATGGCCACACGCCCCGTATACTCATCCCACATGGCCAAAAGTACATGGCGTGTGGAAAAGTACACGACATGTACTTCTAAAATTTAGGATTTTCCCCCATTTTCCTTATTTTATGAAAAAAACTTAAGGAAAAGAGAAAAGAAGAAACCCGTACCTCAAAAATAAGAACCAGGTTCTTACATGAGGTTTTTAAGAGGTTCCCATCATCTGAGATCTAGGATTATACTATATCTCATTGACTTACTATATATGGGGTTGACTTGATGGAAGATGCTACAATTACTCCTCCATGCTTCAACCTACCATTTTACTAGGTGTCAAATTCTCTTGACTGTGTTCAGATGATAATTTATGAGGATAGATGGATGGTTGTAGCTCTATCCTAAGGGTTATCTTATATGTCGACAAACACTCCCTTGGGTCTGGATGGATGTGATTTTTCTCATAGTCCTATTTCTCAAATCCACTCAAGTATATTTTCCTCTTATCTAAAAATTCCAAGAAACAAATGAAGCTTGAAATGGGATATCCATCATGGTGGTAATTTCTATGATGAATGGGAATGACCATTCTAAGTCAATAAAAGCTTCTTAGAGTTTGCTGACCAGTTATATAGGGTCTATATTTATGAAGCAGTGTGGATTTCCCAATTAATTGTCTATCACCAGCCCAATATCCTTCAAGAACTGATAATACATTGGTTCCCTAGAACTAACACATTCTATTTGTACCATGATTAAGTGGGAATCATCTTATGGAACATCTACTAACTGGGTAGGATTCCCCCTCTTAGGGAGATGTATGATGAGTTCCTCCTCACCATGGATGTCTAAGATGATCCATTGTAGAATCCAATATTTGTAATGGATATTCTCATCATTGTGAAGGATAATATGAGAAATGGGATGAATACGTGCTCTCTTATACCTTTCAAGGATTTCACTTATATTTTCCTTTGTCACAATGGGGTCAGGTCAACTGACATACACCCCCACCAATGCCCTTCTCAGCAAGTTTGTGATAGTGCTAGATCATATTGGTCCATTTTAGAGGTTGGGGATCATGGTTCATGGGGATACTGAGTGAATTCTATGATCTCTCTGAGTCTTAGGATGGTGGTCTTTATGGCCATGTTCCTGAATGGATGGCTTTTCCCAGCAGGGGATGCATGTAAAGGAATCTGTGTCAGTATGTTGGTGATGGTAGCACATCTAGCGGAGGGACATCGCCTTAATTTGGTAGTTTTGAACCTTGAACATCTTTATCAAATATCAAGACATATTTAGAAAGGAAGTTTCCCCTATACGATTAGTGGAAACTTACAATTTTTATTTTCTTGGATAGGGGATATTTTCCATTGCTATGAATATTATAACACCACTAGGTTCCCTGATTCCTTATATCATCCCAGATTTTTGAAAAAATCTAGGGTTAGAGCTATGTCACTAAGATCTAATGAGGTCACAAACATGTTGCATCTATCATATATTTTTGATTTCGCCACTTATCATGCACCAGTTGGGCTGATCATTGAGAATGGAAGTGGCTCTATCGATGAAAGGTCATACAAGATCTCCCTTTAAGATAGGGTTCTTGCAACTAAGATAGAGGAACTGGTCATCTACAATATATATAGGCCTTATCAGTTTTCTCATTAGTTCAGCTAAACCCAAAGGGTATATCCTCTTCCTTCAGTCAGTGTATAAGGGGAGAGACACCCTGGGATCATATTATAGTTTTGGATGATGTTGGCATATGAATACACTAATATTTAGATCATTATTCTGCTCGTTGATGCTCCTGCCATTCTTACTCAGGATTATGCCCAGGATTGGGTAGTATTCTATCTAGGTGGCATGCTAAGATGATTGTTTCATCACGTAGGCAGTAAATTTTCTTCACAAACTCCTCTATTTGTGGAAATAATGGAGTTGATTGAATAATTGGGCAAGACATCAAGGAAGTTCCCCCTTCCTAGTGATGACCACCTCGATAGTGGGTCAGGATCTATTGAAAAAATTAGTCCTCTAACACAATCTACAGTTGGAACACCTATTGAGAGAAGAGTATATGAGGATTCTTCTCCTGCTTCCTTACCAGCTCAATTGGAAACTCCACTTGTTGTACCTATTCCATTGGTCATAGAATATTAGACATTATGTAGGATGATCTAGTAGTAGATTCATGCCCTGGTCACCAAGGATCCCCTGGAAACTTTTTATGATCAAGAGGAGCACCTTCACCAACTTTTTGATGACTTGGGTGTGGATAGATTTGACCACACAACCACTATGTGAAGTTGTAGAGAAAATCAGCCTACTCGGAAAGATTTTCCCACCAATGATAGGGACTTACATTATTTTTTAGATGAGGCTTACCTTGCTGAGTAGATGAAGGAGGCGTCAAAGGCATTGGATTAGGGTCTCCAATTGATATTTAAACTGCAAGCCTAAATGGATGCCCGAACTATGAAAATATGGATATGTTAGGAAATCATAGATCACCAGATTTTTTACCTTTTAATATCATCTTCCTCATTGGAAATTTCTTAAAAGAGAGTTGAGGATTTGAATACCTTATTTGAGACTCTTATTCCTAGGGTAGAAGCAGAAGAGGTGAGAGAGCGACACGTCAATGATCAATTGATGCTTCTTTCCAGGATCTTTATGACTTGGCTAGCTCAGCCAACCAAATATTTTTGTAATTCAATCGTTAATATAAACCCTATTTTTGAAAATATTCTCAAAGAGACTATGAAATGTGGAGATTCCTCCTATCACATGGTATCAATGAATTGATTTTATAAGATTCTTTATTATTGTCCATTTTTCTTCCATTCATGATGTGTATAATTATTTGTTGATCCCATATTATGTGAATTGACAAAAACACCCATCCTTTGCATAATATCAATAAAAATTGAATGCTTGGATCTAAATATTTAAATCATAATAGATTCTTTCTAGGAAGTGATCATGAATTCCCACCAACATGATGTTCCTTACTGATAAATATATTCCATCTATCTTTTGATCTCCTGATTTAAAGAAGGATTGTTCAGGTAGAATATATGTCCCAGAGGGTGAGCACTCTTTATTTTTATGAAGCTGATAGTCTTGGTGAGTGTAGTTTATTTTTTCCAAGTCTATAAAATGGGACTTGCAATATTTTCCATTATTATAGACTACATTGATGATGTTCTATAGTTTAGGGTCTTTTATCTTGGACCTTCTATCACTTTAGTTTAGATTCTTTTAGTTCAGACCTTCTATTGCTTTAGTTTAGGGTCTTTTAGCTCAAACCTTATATTGCGTTAGTTTAGGGTGTTTTAGCTCATACCTTGTATTTCTTTAGTTTAGGGTCTTTTAGTTTGGACCTTATATTTATTTAGTTTAGGTTCTTTTAGCTCATACATGATCGATGATCATGAATTATGGTGTAGACATGCTAGGAATGACCCAAAACACTCTGGGGTTTTGGGTTCTATAATGGTGTTGCCAAGGCTCACAAGGACTAGAGCTCCTTTCTCACAAGGAGGAGATACCTCTGGTTGGTGGTTCAAATATCTTATACATTGGTAGTTTTATCAATCAGGGGTATCTCAACTCTTTTCCAAGGGTCGTGAAAGATTTATGGGGGTGATATTGGTTGACGGTGAAATACTAAGGATTCTAGGCCTGCTTGGATAATTGTAATATGGGTGATGTAAGTTATAAAAAAAAGTTTGAGTTTGTGAATTTTGGACGGGGAAGACATGTTGGGGATTACCTATAACACTCTTAGATTCCAGGTTCCACCACAGTGTTTCCAGGGCTCACAAGGATTGAAGATCCTTTCTATAAAAAAGGATATGCCTTTAGTTGGTGGGTCAAGGGCCTTATGTGTCAATAACATGGTCAATAAAATATGATATACACTACTTTTTGATATCCATAAAATATTTATGAAGACTCACACATCCATATGATGAGTTTGGGTATAGAATGAAAGCTATATATGAAGGGTTTTGTCACCCTAGGGTAGTTAGCTCTTGAATTGTGAAGTTTGAGCCCTATACCTTGTGGTTTTGAATCCCAAAGTATGGTCCAAAAAAGGTTTGGTAATGAAGTGTTGCATTCCAGCCTTAGGAAAGGGTATAAAACAAAACGATTTAACATCAAGTATGACGAATCCACTCAAATAGTTTTGTACAGTGACTATAAATCATGGTCCAAAGTGCTCGGGTCAGGAGGATGATATGGGATAATTATACCGAGAATGACCCAAAACACACTGAGGTGCTGGGTTCCACCACGGTGATGTTATATAGATAATAAATCCATTTTTGTAGAGTTACACATTTGGTTGATGAGTATAGGCTCATATGCAAGATCCATAAGAAAAGATGAATAGTCAAGAAAAGGGTCCCTTGAAGTTGGGTATCCTTTCCAAGGGTCATGTAAGGTTTATAGTGATCTGAGGCACCCAAATCATGAAGTGTTATTTTCATAAAGTGTAATATCCAAGAATGGTTCATGCACCCTAAATTTTTTGTCACCACCTAGAGAACATATTCTCATGGTGAGGAGATGTGAAAAATCAATACTCTAACTTTTTCTTGAACTAGGGGGTCTAGTGAGCATATATTGGATTTTACTAGGGCTATAAAGAAGAACCTATCAGATTTATGACTTATTTATTTGCACCCTAATTTTTGCCTAAAATATATAGATGAAGAGTTTAGCGAGAGAAGACTTGAATTTTTCTTAGGATTCCTTTATGGGTTTTCAACCTAACAAGTTTTTTGTCACTTTTTCTAGCAGTTTAAGGTCTAGAGATTTGGATCATTATTGGATAGAGTTTAATGTCATAAAACTTTGACCAAAGTGTATATAGTTTATGTTCATGACACACATATACCTAATATGGAGGTTGATACACAAGAGCCTAACTAGGATATATAAGGTCAAGATTACTCTATCATTCTTCTGAGTGAGAGATGAAAACATTGTAAATCATAGATTGAGGTTCTCAGGCCATGAGTAATGATATGGGAAAATCATATTGGGAATGGCCCAAATCACACTAGGGTGATGGGCTCTACTGCAACGATGTTAGGTCTAACAAGGATCAAAAATCCCTTTTTGTAGAGCAATAAATTTGGTCAATGACCATAAGTGCATATGCATGATCCATATGCATACATGCATAGTCAAGAAAATGGTCCCTTGAAGCCAAATGTTTTTTCCAATGGACATGAAAGATTTATGGAAATTTGAGGTACTCGAGACATGATGTATGATTTATGGATTGAGGTGCTTAAAAGATGGTGGAAGATCCCCATACATTGGATGACTGGGGAAAGGTTCTTATGGTCCTTTGATGAGGGTTGGAAAATGGATGATTGTATACATGGTTTAACATCATGTAGTAGGGACGTACTTTCTCCCATGCACTTTATCATCATGTAGTAATGATGTTTTTGTTGTGTAGTTTTAATGTCATGAGACCAAGATATTTTCCTTGTAGTTTAACATCATGCAGTAAGGAAGTGGGAATCAATGTGAAAAATTGTGCTAGACATAGTACATGAGAAAGAATTCCATACGTGGATCTGACTCATATGTAGGAAAAGTGGTCTTGTATACTTTATACCTTATATAGTTGGGGTGCATTTACTTTGTCGGTTGTATTAGCTAGGTCTAATATTTAAGATCTGAGTGTCACTATGTATCCTGTGATGGCAGGAATCAAGCCACATGTAGTTATTGAATGAGAAACTCTCTACGCAGGTCTGACCTGTGCACAGAGGTGGGAATTTTTTCTGTTGATTGTTGTTGCTGGGCCCAATATTAGAGATCTAGACATCACTACATATCCTGTGATGACAGGAATCAATCCAAAAATATTCTGGAGGAACCGTGTAGTTTTACATCATGCATAAAGGATGTTTTCTTCTCAACATGAAAAGGGATATTATGGCTAGACCCAAGGATGGAAATATGGGTTTCACTATGTATCCTATGATAATAAGAATCAAAACATATGTAGTTCTTGAGGAAAGAACTTCCTGTGCAAGTCTGTCCTATACGCAAAGAGGGGTTTTTTTTTATATTTGTTATGAATAGACATAGGATTGAAGATATGGGTGTCACTACATATCCTATGGTTTCAAGAATAAATTCACATGTATTTATTGATTAGAGGTGTGTCAATAGACCATCACCAATAACAGTGGTCCTCTCGGGCAAGGTCCGTAGGAATTTATAGTTTTATGTCATGCAAAGAACATCAACTGTGTAATTTAATGTCATGTGGAAAGGAATCGTGGTATTCCTTTCAAAGTTTTATATTCAAGACCATGTTGATTCTATCATAGGCCATTATTCCTTGTTTGTGTAGGGAAAACTTTTTGAAATTCCTAATATCACGTGAGTTATGCTCGGTGTGAGAAACAAACAATGACAGGGGTTCCTCTCACCATTCAGAGGAAATTAAGGATATGAAAAGGGAATTTTTCATTATGTGGTGTCTGGAAAAAGATATAGGATCAATGTATCCCTATGTATCTCATTAAAAATGATAATCAAGCCATACGTAGTTCTTGAAATCCCATACAGTTTAATGTCATGCGAAAAGAACATCAACTGTGCAGTTTAACGTCATGTAGTAAGGACGTGGGTCACCCAATGTGAAAGGGAGATGACCCATTGGGGGATCCATGTATTTTAACATCATGTAGTGAGAAATTACACCATAAAGTTTAACATAATGAGGTAAGGATGAAGATCACCCATTGTAAAATAAAAGGAATATTGTAGTTGGGCCTAATACTAGTGGTTCAAGAATCACTACGTATCATGTGATGACATAAATCAAGACACAAATATTTCTTGGATGAAGATATTCCATATGTGGATCTAAATCTCACATGGGGATGTGGTCATTTCATCCATTCTCCATACAGATCTACTCATGTGTAGTTAGTCGTTAGTGAGATGGTGCTTCTTGTACAGTTTAATGTCATGCAGTGAGGACATGCTCCATATTTTTTAGTGTCATGTTGTTAAGACAAATTTGTAAAGTTTAACATCATACAACCAATATTACTTCATACATTTTATCATCATGTGGTCAGGATGTAGGATATCATGTAGTTTAAAGTCTTACTACTAGGACTTGAGGCGCTGCGCATTTTATCATCTTGCTACCGGGATGAGAGATGCTTGATGAAAGCTATGAAAAGTATTTCTTGATAAATCTTGAATGGGTGTGGGGTGTGACACACTCACTATCTATTTTGGCCAATTAGTAAGCTCCGTTGTGGTATACCTTATGTATGATGTAAGGTTCTTCCCATTTGGGTTCTAGTTTCAAAGGCTTCTTGCCTGATATAATTGGGGTCCTGAGATCCAACACCAGTTATCCTTGAAGGAATGAGGGGAGGAAAATATTCTTATTAAAGGATAATTTGATAAAATTATGATGGAATTCAAGGTTATGAAATGCACACAATATTTTCTCATTGATTCACTCCAATTCATCCAGCCGCTTCTGTAATTTCTCATCATCTGAGAGTTGTTTGAAAATGGTTATTCAGAGTGAAAGAAGGTGGAATTATATGGGTAACATTGACTTGGTCTCATACACCAATGTGTATGGTGTTTCTTGTGTAGAAGTACATGTGGTGGTATGGTAGTCCCATAAATCATGGAGGACCTTGTCTATCTAGGACCTCTTATCCTTGTTCACCATCTTCTGGATTATATTTGACAAAGTCTTATTAAAGTCCTCTATCTATCCATTTTCCACTGCATTATATTAAGATGAGTGATTAGACTCAATATTGTACTCCTGGTATAGTTTAGCCAACTCTATAGAATATAAGTTTGTGTCGTTGTCTATCAATATTGTGTGAGGGAATCCAAACCGAGTGATGATATAGGACTTTACAAAGTTGATGATGTTCTTCATCCTGAATTCTTTGAGGGATATTGCCTTAGCCCATTTGAAAAAGATGTCAATAGCCATAAGGATGTACTTGAACTTCTTAGCTGTGGTTGGGGGATATAGGCCCACAAAATCTATTCCCCAAATGGTAAATGACAAGGAATATTTATATGTACGTAGTAATTATAGGGGTTGATGGATTAATTTTTCATGGTTCTAGTATGCATGGAATTTCTTGGTGTATTCCACACAGTCATGTATTGTGGTTTTCTAGTAGTAACCCTACATTATGATTTAGTGGGCGAGACTAGTTCTAGACTGATGAGAACTATAGGAGACTGCATCGAATTCTTCCATAACAATAGTAATATCTCTTTTTTCTACATATCTAAGTGGATTCCATCAAATTCATTATTTTAGAGAACCTTTTTCTCATTTTACCATTCTACAGGGTAAAGTTCTCTACACGGTGCCAAATCTATTCCCTTCCAAATCTATCTGTTGGGAGAGTCCCATTGTGGAGATAACCAATTATAAACTCCATCTATTTAGGGGTGTATTTAAGTTCACTACACTCTGGGGTGGTGCTGACCTGGTTGATTTCTTTTATATTATATATAATGATTGGTGAGACCATTCTTCGATGCGTGACATAGATGATTGCTTCCTCCTGACAAGGGTTGAACAGGACTGTGGCTGTATTATCCAAGGTATCTACATGATCATTATATGATTGGGGAACATGGTGCAATGTAGTCTCAAAAGGTAACTATTCCATCAATCCCCTAATATAGCCATTGAGGGGGGCCAATTCTTCCTTTTTTGATGGAATATTCTCCATTAATCTTCTTTATCACTAGTTATGAATCCCCTTTGATATTCAGGTAGGATATTTTAAACTATAGGACTAGTTCCAAGCCAGTGATTAGGGCTTTTTATTCTACCTTTTTATTCATGTAGCCTTTGGATAGTGAGAAAGAGTAGAAAAAAACTACGTTGTTTGGAGAGTCAAACACAATCCCTAATCCAACACGATTGAGCTTCAAGTTTTCCATACTTTTTCCAATAGGACTTTAGAAGGTTCCATTAAAATATGTCTCCCATGTCTGGGGAGTGTTATGGGAATATATTACCTCCTCATATAGAAGATCAATGTCCACCGGTGTATTTTATGGGGTAGGATGTGCTGTGAGGAAATAATCTAGGGCTTGACCTTTCACTGATTTTTGTGATATAGACTGAATGTTGTATTGCAGTAGAATGACCACCCATTGGGATAAGAAACCAGTCAACATAGGATGAACAAGGATGTACTTGAGCGGGTCAATATGAGAGACCATATGGACTTCATGGTGATGCAAGTAATGACTCATCTTTTTCAATGTGAAGATGAGTGCAAGATATTTGTTATCGACATCAGAGTATCAATTATTAGTACATATCATTGTTCAAATGATGTATTAGAGGTTATTATCCCTCACCACATCATTTTTCTATGTGAGGAGGGTGCCTAGTGACCGTTCCATGGTAGCCACATACAGGATGAGTGGACTCCCTTCCACCAGAGGCATCAAAACCGGTGGGTGTAGTAGATAATGATTAATACTTTTGAAGGATTATTGGAAGTCATCATCCCATTTATAAAAGATATAATTATTCATTATCCTAATAAATGGTAGTGCTTTAATGACCAAGTTGGATATGAAACACTGAATTTATGTGAGGTTCCCTTGGATCCCTCTCAGTTCTTTGAGATTTATAGGGGTGACATTTCTAGAATAATAGTAGTCTTCTCTGGCCCAACCTCAATGCTGCAGTGGTGTACCACAAAGCCAAGGAACTTCCCTAATGTTACCCTGAAGGTGAATTTCAGCGAATTCATCTTTAGATTATGTTGTCATAGCTTGTTGAAGATTATTTAAAGATCTGTGAAGTGATCACATCACTGTTGGTATTTAACCATAATGCCATCGACATAAAATTCATCTATTCTCCCTAATAATGGATTAAAGATACGATGCATGGAACATTGTTAAGTGGCACCGACATTATTTAATCCAAAGGTCATGACTTAATAATAGAAGATCCATTAAGGTTCTATGAAGGTAACAAATTCCTCATATTCAGGGGTTATCTTTATCTAATTGTACCCTGAATACCTGTCTATGAAGGAAAGGGCTTGGAATCCATCAATTTCATTGATCAAGAGATATGTGTCTGGCAATGGGAAATATTACTTTGGGAAATGTCGATTAAGGTCTCTAAAATTAATGTAGACCCTAACCTTATTATTTTTTTTCTTGAAAAGGATGATGTTATAAATCCATATTGGGTATTGAAATTCTCAGACAAATTTATCTTTGATAAACTTTTCAAATTCCACCTCTGCATTAGTGGTATGAGAGGGTGCATCCTCCTAGTTTCCTTCTTGAAGCCTCAGTGCTCATCGGGTAAGACGAGATGGTGTGTAGACACATCTTGATTTAGTCTAGGCATTTTTGTATAGTTCCAAGCGAAAAAATATCGGTGTTGCTTCAAAAATGAAATATAAATATCTTTCTATTTCTAGGGTTATGGTAAAACTAATTAGTGTAGGTCATGGGTATACTTTTGTTCCTAGATTTACCTATTTGAGATCGTTGATGGTGGTGAAGACACTTTCCTCTAATGTAAGAGGGGAGTTCCTGAGGTCATCCTCATCTTCTTCCACCTCTGAGTCTATGGAGATATTTCCATACAAAGACAGTAATATGGGGGAATCTCTATCACTATTGGAGTGAGAGAGGCCATGAGAAAAGACATTATCATCCCTTATTTATTGAGTCATTATAGAGAGATGCCGAAGTTAATTATCTTTTACACTACCATAGGGGAAAGAAGGGGTTTGGATCTCTGGGGTCAAGTCTATCACCTCAACTAGATTTATGGGGATTACATAGTCACCATCGAGCATACTCTAGGGATTTTCAGGGGTGGTCCCCAAGCCATTGGGGGATTCAACATATATATCATCATCCTCTATTGGTTGTTTGAATCCATTTTTATAGAAATTTTCTTCATCATATGTGGCTCCTCAAATCTAGAAGGGGCACTGTCACCATACAGTATGCCAACCTTTCCATTAATGAGGTACTTCAGACACTGATGGAATGTTGAAGGAGTTACCAAATGGCTACGGAGTGAGGAACTTCCAAGTAGGACATTGTATGTGGTGTCTTTTTGGATAACTATAAACCTTACATCAGATGTGAGATCCACAAACTGAGATTCATGTTTTATCTTCCCAATAGGTATTTTCTCATACTTATTGTACCATTGAATGGTCAGAATTTTGGGAGACAAATCTTGATGTTATTAATATTTTCATGACTTATTATATACTCCATTTACTTATTTTATATGAAATTTGCATAATTTGTGTGAAATATTAATGTTTTAATACTAAGTATAATTTTGAGCATTTTTAGAAGTAGTCCAATTGAGTCAGTTTACTATTTTATTTATAACTCTCACCCTACTGATTAAAATTGTGTGGTTCTTATTTTTTAGGATTTATTATTCAATTTATCACATATCATTAGAAGGAATCATGGGACAATTCTGCCATTTGAAGGCTAATATGGTCAACATAAGAAGAACCAAAGAATTTGTGATGAAACTATACCATCAATGATGATTGAGTTATTGGTCTAAATACCAAAGCCCAAATTTTATGAAACTCCACCATATGTTCTATATTATCCAAATTAATCATGGATAAAAATTTTAAGGTCCAACTACAAGAACAATGGGCCCAACTAATGCCTTTAAGCCCATCCCACCATTCTGGCCGGGAATTAAAATCCAGGAACTATTCAAGACATATATCATGATGTAATCATAAAATCGAGCTGAGATTTTGTAGTGTGAAATATGAGATATAGGTGGAAAACTTTTTTGAAGAAATTATTCAGTTATGAATTAATATTCTTATTCAAAAACCCTTTCACATTTTGGATATCAAAAATACTGGATTGAAATGGAAAGATTAAAATTGTTTAATAAACCGACCATAACTTTGGATCCATCAGTCAAAATGCCTCCAAATTTTTAGAGTAGTCTTTAAACATTATTATCCACAACATTAAAGAAGGATATATCTCTATATTCTATTGTCTCGATGTCTAAATTGTTGATCCAAGTGGAGGGACAGATTGGGAATGAAAACTGTCCACTTCCTTGGCCTATAAATACATCCCCCTCCTCTCCTTCAAAGGGGTTGGAATTTCAGAAGAGAGAAGAACATATTGGCACAAACAAAGCCTTTAATAGGGATTTAGATGACCTTCCATACTCAAGTTTTTACTTGAGATACCCTTCCTCCTCTCTTTGTTTCCTTTTACTTTTGTGTTGTTCTTCGTTTGTAATCTTGTAAGTTTGTGTTTTGTAATTCCGTTTTAATGTAAGTTTATTCTTAAATATATCTTATTTTCATCCACCTTATATAGTTTAATATTAATGTTCTTAAAATATTTTAAATACAGTTGAATCCCCTTCCCTTATTTTTCTTCCTCATTCAATCAAAAGTCCATTTTTTTAATTCTCATCATTGTTCGTGTGTGTGTGTTCGACGTACCACTCTTTTCTTATATATTTAATTTTCTTCTCTTGTTAATTAATCATCATAAATATATAAACCATATTAATATTAATATCAATGGATGAGTAAATATATTATTGGGGTGAGTCAAAATTTAGGAATGTTAAGTGATTGAGAGTATTTTCTCGATGAATATTATTTAATTTAACATTGTGTATGTTGGACATAACATGTCATGGATTAATGACTTGTTTTGTTTAAACAAGGTCTGATTGAGATTAGAACCCTAAGTTAAGTTAAGTCTTGGATTAAAGCCTTAACACTTAGTAATTCCAATCAACATTATCTTGCGAAGTGGGTGTTAAATTAACTGCAATATAAAGCAAAGCTCCAGGATATCACAAGCTTAACTCCCTAAAAATGAACTCACCCCAATATTTATCAAATTGTTAAATCAAACATCAATCATTAATCACTTTATTTAAGCTCTACAAACAAACCCCCCCAATCAGAATACAATCAACTAAAAACAAACAACTATTACAAAGTATCATCACCGAGGATTCGACCCGAGTGCTGCAATATACACATTAGCAGAGCACCGGA
The DNA here is from genome assembly GCA_963277665.1 of Viscum album. Lineage (NCBI taxonomy): Eukaryota > Viridiplantae > Streptophyta > Magnoliopsida > Santalales > Viscaceae > Viscum > Viscum album. The sequence continues at coordinate 1,414,586,605 of OY728141.1, read as the reverse complement.
ACCTTGACCAGTCGATAGGCGACAATTGGATGCATGTTTTAAATGGATCTGTTGCCAGGGATAGTGATTTATGTATTCATTAGTTTCTAGTTATTGTAAAAAAAAAAAAAACAAAGTTTATAAAAAATTGAAAAAAAAAACACAAAGAAAAACCCGCATTCCTCATAAAAATCATAAATGGAAAACACAAAGAAAAAAAACCATATTCCTCTTTATTCCAACATCTTTCTGAATGCCCCATATCCCCCCAAACAATCCCTCGGATTTGTTTGACCCTGAAATTGAGCGAACACTTCACCAAATTAGAAGGAACATAAGATATAATCAAATAATTTAAGAACTAGTCCTTGTCTAACCAATTGAATTAGATATGGCCAATCCTAGGGAACAAACACTTAAAGAACTTACTTCCCATGATATGAATTACCAACCTATCAGTATTCAATATCCAAACATAGAGGCTGAGTTTGAAATTAAATCAGGTTTGATTCATCTTCTCCCTCATTTCTACAGGCTAGCCGGTGAGGATCCACATCTTCACCTTAAAGAGTTCTAAGTGGTGCGCTCTACCATGAAGTCTCAAGGGGTTTCTGAGGAACAAATAAAACTCTGAGCATTCCCTTTCTCCATAGATAACACTGCTAAGTCATGGATCTACTACCTTTCTCCTGGTTCCATAACCACATGGAATGACATGAAGCGACTCTTCTTAGAGAAATTATTTCTTGCTTCTCGTACTACTTCTATTCGAAAGGAAATAAGTGGTATCCGTCAGTTCCCAAGTGAATCACTTCATGAATACTGGGAGAGGTTCAAAAAGCTTGTTGAAACCTGCCCACATCACCAAATCCCTGATCAACTCTTGATCCAATACTTCTATGAGGGGTTATTGGCTATGGAGAGAACTCTCGTTGATGCCGCAAGTGGCAGTGCTATTGTTGATAAAACTCCCATAGCTACAAGAGATCTCATAAGTAACATGGCTGAAAACACACAAAAATTCCATACTCGGGCACATGATCAAGTTAAACAAGCCCAAGATAATAAATCAATTGAGCCGAACAAGATGACCGAGTGGATGAGTGAACTTACAGGTCTTGTGTGACAACTAGATGTGGCTACAAAATCCCCAACCTCATCTTCTCCGCAATCAATGTTTTCTGGACCTATCAAAAACTGTGGAATTTACAACTCTTCATCTAATCCAACTGACACATGTACACAACTTCAAGAGGATAAATATGATTCATCTGGACTAATGGAGCTCAATACAACATATGCTCAGTGGAACACCAACCCTCAACTATCAGGTCAGTTTGTTAGAAACTTCAACCAACCTCACTCCGAGCCTTTCTCTTCTTACTATACCCAAGGCCTGAGGTATTGTAATTCCATATCTCACCCCCCTCAATTACCTCCTCAAAACCCAAACCAGTTTTAATATGGTCAAGGTGTTGGTAATTTCCAACAACCTTATCCTTTTATTCCTCAACCTCAAAGGAATAATCCTCCTCTTAGATTCCATTATCCTAGTGAGCCTTCCCAATTCCAAAACCAATACAATCGATTTCCCAAGAACCAAAATCTAGGCAATCCCAATCTGGAAAAAGCTTCTTATTCTAAGAAACCATGGGAAAGTGTAGTGGAAGATCTTGCCTGCTTCACCCATTCCAGCCTCAAGAACATTGAAACCCAAATCGGTCAACTTGCATCCCACCTTAGTCAGCAGAAACCATCCAATTCTTCCCAACTTCCAGCTCAACCATTACCCAACCCCAAGGGTAATGTAAGTGAAATTGAACTTAGATCAAGGAAGCAAATTGTTATAACTCAAAATAATTCATATAAACCACCTTTAAATGTTGACCTAGAAAATGAAAAGAAAAAGAAACTTGTAAAGGAACCTGAAGCCATTCCCCCACCTCCTTCAATTCCACTTAGGAATCAAATTCCTTTTCCTCAAGCTGTTTCTAAGCCAAAGAAGTCCTTTCAACCCAATACTGAAATGATCAACATGTTTAGACGTGTTGAATTCAACATTCCCCTCTTATATTCCATAAAAAAATTCCTAAGTATGCCACGTTTCTCAAGGAGTTGTATACCCACAAGAGGAAACTTAGGACCTTCGAAAATGTTTCCACCCAACAGTCTATTCCCATAAAGTGAAAAGATCCAGGGACCTTTACGGTTCCATTCCAAATTAGAAGTTACAACTTTGATGATGCACTCATAGACCTAGGAGCCTCAATTAATGTCATACCCAAATCCATATTCTCCAACCTTGGTCTAGGTCCCTTACATCCAACAGGTGTTTTCATTAAATTGGACAATCAAAGTACAACCAGTCCTGATGGAATAATTGAGGATGTCCTTGTCTGAGTCAATGATCTTATCTTCCCTACTGATTTCCATGTCCTTGACATGGAAGGTGAGACGAAATCTTCTCGATCTCCCCTAATTCTAGGAAGACCATTCCTCATGACTACGAGAACCAAGATTGATGTCCATTCAGGCATCTTATACATGGAATTCGGTGTGCAACTGGTCAAGTTCAACATTTTCCAAGCCATGCGATACCCATCTAAGGATCACTCTGCATTCTCAATCCATGCTTCTGAGGACACTTCTAAGAGTCAATCAAACCCCAATACACCATGTTCTTCATATTCTAATGACAAAGGATCTTGTGAAATCTGCACCATGATTAACCAAGTCGTAAATGGTGAAATTGATGTGGACCTATCATTCATAGACTCCATAAATCTAGAGGAACTTGAAAACTCTATTAAATTCCACATTAACTCTGATCTCTACTGCTCCACCTTAGACAATATTAAGAAGAATGATTCTGAAGCAACTGAAGTCCCTTCCTCTATTCCTTAGTTTTCTGACCCACAAATGAAAGATGATATTGATCTGAAACCTCTACCTGAACACCTAAAATATTAATTCCTTTTCCATAATCACTCTTATACTGTCATTATCTCTTCTTAACTTACTGAAACTAAGGAGTCAAAACTTGTTCAAGTGTTAGAGGAAAACTAAAAGGCCTTAGGGAGGACCATAGATGACATACCATGAATCAACCCTGCCCTTTGCATGCATCACATCCATCTTGAATAGTCATATAAACCAATTAGACAACCAAAAAAAAGACTAAATCCACTAATACTTGAGGTAGTTAGGTAAGAGATCACCAAGCTTCTTCAAGCTAGTATTATCTACCCAACTTCTGATAGTGAATGGGTTAGTCCAATTCAAGTTGTACCTAAGAAGGGTGGGATAACTATTGTCACAAATGAACATGGAGAGGTAGTCACAACTCGATTGAAGAACAAATGGCATGTGTGCATCGACTATAGGAAATTGAATGTTGAAACAAGAAAAGATCACTACCCTCTTCCATTACTTGATCAAATGCTGGAATGATTAGATAGAAAGTCACACTATTGCTTTCTTGATGGATACACCGGCTACTTCCAAATCCCAATCGCACCTCAGGACTAAGAAAATACTACTTTCACATGCCCCTTTGGAACATATGCATATAGAAGAATGCCTTTTGGCCTTTGCAATGCTCTTGCAACATTCCAAAGGTCTATGATGAGTATATTTTCAGAATTCATTGAAAATTTCATGGAAGTCTTCATGGATGACTTCACCATTTATGGTGAGTTATTTGAATCTTTTTTAAATTCACTCTCTCTAGTCTTTTAAAAGTGTGTCAAGTGTAACCTTGTGTTAAATTTTGAAAAATGTCACTTCATGGTTGAAAATGGGATTGTTCTAGGGAACATAGTTTCAAAAGAGGGTATTGAAGTTGATCTTACCAAAATTGAAGTGATCCAATCACTTCCCGAACCCAACTCTGTTCGATACATCCATTCATTCCTCAATAATGTTGGTTTCTATCGGCGATTCATCCATAAATTCAGTAAAATTTCCCTCCCACTCACTCAGTTGCTCCAAAATGATGTCTCTTTACATTTCTATGAGGTTTTCAAGAGAGCATTCATTGAAATAAAAACTTCTCTTACATCTGTCCTGATAATCCAACCCCCAGATTGGTCCTTACCCTTTGAGTTGATGTGTGATTCTTCTGATAGAGCCGTTGGGGCTGTTCTTGGTCAAAGAAGAGAAAAAATTCCTCATGCCATCTATTATGCCTCAAAAACATTGGATGAAACTCAATATCACTACAGTATCATTGAAAAAAAACTTTTAGCAGTTGTTTTTTCCTTAGATAAATTCCGACCCTATATCTTAGGTTCCAAAATCATTATCTTCACAGACCATTCTGCTATAAAGTTCTTACTTAAGAAAAGTGATTCCAAACCAAGGCTAATAAGATGGATCCTAATTCTCCAAGAATTTGACCTTGAAATAAAAGATAGACCAGAAAAAGAAAACCCTGTGGCTGATCACCTGAGTAGAATTTCTAATTCTTATCATTCAAGAATCATTGATCCTGAATTCCCCACTGAGAACCTTTCATCTCTCACTCCAAAGTTACCATGGTATGACCCAATTGTAAATTACATGGTTTATGGTGTTTTTCATGAATTTTTTTCAAAAGAACAAAAAATGAAGTTGAAAAGTGATTAAAAAATACACTTTTTGGGAAGAAAATAAACTTTGTAAAACTAGGGCAGACATGGTAATTAAGAGATGTGTTGATGGAGATGAACATTCCTCCATCTTAGAATTATGTCACTCACTTCCCGGAGGTGGACACTTTGGACCGCAAAGGACCTCCTGAAAGGTCCTAGAATCTGGATTCTTCTAGACTTCACTCTTCAAGGACTCACATGAGTACTATCAATCATGTTACACTTGCCAAAAGTTTGGCACACTTTCAAAGAGAAATAAAATTCCCCCAAAACCATTAATTTTCTGTGAGATCTTCGATGTTTGGGGCATCAATTTCATGGGACCATTTACACCTTCCAATGGATTCTCATATATCCTTATTGTGGTTTATTATGTTTCTTGGTGGGTCGAGGCCAACCCCACTAGAAATTATGATTCACATACTGTTAGTGAGTTCCTAAAGACACACATATTCCACCAATTTGGCACACCACGTGCCTTGATAAGTGACTTAGGAACCCATTTTTGTAATATAACCATAGAATCTATTTTGAAAAAGAATGGGGTTGTACATAAAACTTTAACTACATATCACCCCCAAACAAATGGAATGGCTGAACTTTCTAATAGAGAAGTGAAAAGAGTTTTTGAGAGAATTGTAAAACCCACCAGAAAAGACTGGCCTGAAAGACTTGGTGAAGCACTTTGGGCTTATTGAACTGCCTATAAAACACCCATTGGGATGTCTCCTTTTAGGCTAGTTTTTGGTAAAGAATGTCATCTACCAGTTGAAATCCAACATAAGTCTTTTTGGGTATTGAAAACTTGTAATTTTTATCTTGAAAAATCCGGTGAAGAATGATTGTTGCAATTGGCTGAACTGGAGGAGCTTCGACTTGATTATTATGAGAATTCTAATCTCTAAAAAGAAAAATCCAAGGCACTCCATGATAAAAACATCCTGAGAAAGGTATTTCATGAAGGTGAAAAAGTAATGCTCTTCAATTCTCGATTTCGGCTTCACCTAGGTAAGATTAATTCTCGTTGGGAAGGTCCTTTTGTTATTACTAATGTTTACCCATTTGGTGTAGTGCAAGTCCAAGACCCCTCTTCCAAAAGAACATTCACGGTTAATGAACATCGGTTAAAGCATCACCATGAAAGGACACACAATCCTGGATCAACATCGACTTCCACTAGATCCCCGACTTCTGTAGTCGACCCACCACTAGATGGAGATGGAAACCCACCAAATCCAAACCAGGGGGAACCTCTTTCCCTTTAACTCTCTCTATCTCTTCCTCTCTCTCACTCTTTCTTCTTTTTACTATCTATTTCATTTTTTACCACTTTCTGCATCAAACACTTTCTTTTTCTCTTTCTATTTTGTGTGGGTAAGTATTTTAAAGAACACTAAAAAAACTAAAAAAATAAAAAAAATGTAAGAAAAACCAAAAGAGTCATACTTACTCACCTTCAATTTTAAAATTTTGTCCAACCATTTTGGGGAGTCAAAAGACATGGTTTCATCTCAAAAATTTTGTGTTTTCATCATATATTTGGATAAAGAATTTTGTGTCAATAATAATACATTTTTAATGCTCAGTTATTGATTTGGAAAATGATTTTCCACAACCATGAGAACCAATATTGGATTTCATGCCAGGGATACTTATGGAAATCTTTTCAAAATTTGTGTTTTCACCCCCATTTGTGAGTCTTGAGTTTGTGGACCTTTGAGCTGAATTTCCTACTTTAGTGTGCATTAATATGATAGAGGCATTTTCTGAACCACATGAGAATCACAATATCCAAATAGCCTCCCATTTCCCTTACATTAATCCTCCTTTTGAAAGCCCCTTTGAGCCTATGAAAACCTTTTCTTTGATAGCCACATTACAAGCCCAATACCTTTTCCCACCCAATATCAACATGGATTTTCATTGCATAATTTTTTTTTGAAATTTAAGTGTGGTGGGGATGGATTTAATTTTGGGTACCCTTTGTTTATTTCACCATGTTATCATATGCTTTAGGGCAAGCATCCATTTCAGTGTGGGGGAGAGGTTTTCATTCAGCGTGTTTTAGGGAATGTAATGTACTTTCATTTATGTAATTTTGTAAATTTTATTGACAAGTGTTCAAAAAAAATAAAAAAAATAAAAAAGGGTTGTTTCTTGGGTAGGTTAAAAATCACTCTTCCTCAACCTTTGATCTTGTTATAACTATTACAATTAGTGTCATGTGGAGATCAATCATGGGTTGGTATATGAGTGTGAGATCTTTTCCAAGTTCAACTTTCGAAAAAAGAGAAAAAAAAGAAAAAAAGAACACTTGCATTATATTATTATGTCATTGGCAGAAGTTTTGTGGTTTGTAAAAATTTCATCCTTTCATACCCTTAAATTTTCATCCTCTATTGTGTCTTTCTTCACACAATCATTCCCTTGTAAATATGTGTTTTCATTTTCTTTCATGTTTTATTTCAAAAAAAAATGTGCATTTCTTTTTCTATGTTGGTGTTTTACCCCTATTCTTCTCTCTCTTGGACATTATATTCCTACCATACCATAGCCATAGAAAACCCACTTAAAAATACCTCTTGATTCTTGTGTACTTTGGATAGGGATTGTAAACTGATAGCTCTTTCAAACTCTAAGATTTTCACTTTTGGTTGGTGAAAGAGTGAACCTACATAAATGAATTTTATCATATTGAGAGGTGTGAGTTTTGAGTGTCCACATTTTCCATTTCTAAAATTGAGCATGAAAAAATGAATTAGTTTTGGAACATTGTTTTTGTAACAACTTGTGGTGGAATTCAAAATGGATGAGTGAAATAGTCTAAACCTCCCCTGATTGGAGAAAACAAAATTTTACTATTTGTTGGTGAGTTAAAATGATTTTGTTATCTTTTATATTTGTTTCACATGAGGACATGCACAAGAATAAGTGTGGGAGAGTTGATGTTATTAATATTTTCATGACTTATTATATACTTCCTTTACTTATTTTATATTAAATTTTCATAATTTGTGTGAAATATTAATGTTTTAATACTAAGTATAATTTTTGAGCATTTTTAGAAGTAGTCCAATTGAGTCAATTTACTATTTTATTTATACCTCTCACCCTACTTATTAAAATTGTGTGGTTTTTGTTTTTTAGGATTCCTTATTCAATTTCTCACATATCATTATAAGGAATCATGGGCCAATTCTTCTATTTGAAGGCTCATATGGTCAACACAAGAAGACCCAAAGAATTTGTGATGAAACTGGACCATCAATGATGATTGAGTTATTGGTCTAAATCCTGAAGCCCAAATTTTATGAAACTACAACATATATTCTATACTATCAAAAGTAATCATGGATAAAAATTTTAAGGTCAAACTATAAGAACAAGGGGCCCAACTAATGCCTTGAAGTCCAGCCCACCATTCTCGAAGGTAATTAAAATACGGACAATATTCATGACATATCTCATGATGTAATCATCAAATAGATATGAGATTTTTTATTGTGAAATAGGAGATATATAAGGCCAACTTTTGTTAATAAATAATTCGGTTATGAAGGAATCTTCCTATTCAAAAACCCTTTCACATTTTGAACTTCAAAAAGACTGGATTGAAATGGGAAGATTAAAATTGTTTAATCAACTAGCCATAACTTTGGATACATATTTCCAAATGACTCTAAATTTTGAGAGTAGTCTTCCAACATTATTATAAACAACTTTTAAGAAGGATATATCTCTAGATTCTACTGTATGGATGTCCAAATCATCAAGCCAAGTGGAGGGATAGATTGGGAATGAAAACAGTCCACTTCCTTGGGCTATAAATACATCCCCCCTCCTCTCCTTAGAAGGGGTTGGAATTTAAGAAGAAAGAATAAAATATTGGCACAACCAAATACATTCCAAGGGATTTGGAGGACCTTCCATACTCAATTTTTCACTTAATATACCCTTCCTCCTCTCTTTTTTTCCTTTAACTTTTGTGTTGTTCTTCGTTTGTAATCTTGTAAGTTTGTGTTTTGTAATTCTGTTTTAATGCAAGTTTCTTCTTAAATATCTCTTATTTTCATCCACATTATGTAGTTTAATATTAATGTTTATAAAATAGTTTAAATACTGTTGAATCCCCTTCCCTTCTTTTGCTTCCTCATTCAATCGAAAGTCCGTTTTTTAATTCTCATCATTGTCCGTGTGTGTGTGTTCAACGTACCACTCTTTTCTTATCTCTTTCGCTTTTCTCTCTTATTAATTCATAATCATAAATATATAAACCAGATTAATATTAATATCAATGGATGAGTAAATATATTTTTGGGGTGATTCAAAATTTAGGGATGTTAAGTGATTGCGAGTATTTTCTTGATTAATATTCTTTAATTTAACATCGTGTATGTTGGACTTAACATGTCATGGATTAATGACTTGTTTTGTTTAATGTGTGGTTTCCATGGATTATTGGAACCATAAATACACTACCATAAACAAGGTATGATTGATATTAGAACCCTAAGTTAAGTTAAGGCTTGGATTAAAGCCTTAACACTTAGTAATTCCAATCAACATTATCTTGTGAAGTGGGTGTTAAATTAAATACAATATAAAGCAAAGATACAGGATATCACAAGCTTAAATCCCTAAAAATGAACTCACCCCAATATTTATAAAATTTATAAATCAAACACCAATCATTAATCACTTCATTTAAGCTCTACAAACAAACCCCCCCAATCAGAATACAATCAACTAAAAAAAATAACTATTACAAAGTATCATCATCGAGGATTTGACCCAAGTGATAATATAAATATTAGCAGAGCACCGAAACCTTGACCAGTCGATAGGCGAAAATTGGCCATGCGTTTCAAATCTCCTTCGCTATATCCCAAACATCAAAGGGTTCGAAATGTGATGAGGTTGATCTCAGAACCATTATCAATCATATCCTTTTGTACATTGACATTTATTGAGTCTTCCCAAAACATTTAGGGGCTTGATGTGTCCCTGAATGACCTCTTACTGATCTTGGTTAGTGATTGAGATGGCAAAATAGCATTCTAATAACATGCTCTCCACTTGATAGACCTCAGATACAGTAAATTCTGTCTCGAACTGCTATGTGATCTAAAGGGATTAAATGAGTGCCTCCCTAAGTTATTTTGAGATATGGAGCACATCTAATATTGAGAGCTTGGATATGAAAACCACCAGCTATTTCAGAATGTCATAATTTTATACTAGAGGTCGGCACTTCCTGATGTGGGGTTTCTCCTTGATATGTGGTTAAGGAGATGGGACATTTGAGGTGGATGGGCCTGGTTCTTATGCAGAGGTTGTGGGAGCATCTTATAATAGTGGTGAAGGTCATAAAGACCTTCCACATTTCCTAGGTTTATTGGATAATCGAACCCCCCGCTAGGCGGTCATGAAAGGAAATTGGGTGTGGGAAACCACTAGAGGGTTCTAGGACATCTACTTTCCTCTTTTGGGCCTGTTGGAGCACTTTCCCATGAGTCTCAATTGCATATATTTTTTCTATGGGGACATGACTGAAGTATTAGGTTCAACTACATTCATTCTGTCCCCTTTATCCTCGTTTCTTGTGCATGTGGCCTCCCGTTCCCCAATTATGTGCAGGAAACTTATATTTTGAGGCATATTCATCATTGGATAAGGGTAATTCTAAGTGTATCATGTTGACATAACCAAATATGATCTCTTTATCTGATTAGGGTTCTATTTGGTGGGGTGGTACCCGTGATGTGGATGTTGCAGGGAAGAAATATGCAAGAGTAACAGCTTGCATTGGAACAGAATATGAATCCTCCCCTTTTATTTTTTCCTACTTCTGATGGTCTCACCCACCTTTGGGAGGTATATATGATGTATCCTTATTATGTGGTGGAGCTATTGTGAATCTACATAGTTTTTCTCTCAGGGTGGTGTGATCTCAGTCAACTATCTTTTGAGTCATCAAGTTGTTGAACTTCCGATCATGCCTAGATATAACTTTCTTCCAATTAACTTATTATTTTTATTGGGAAATTTTTATGAAAGAAACATTACCTAAGAATTTATCTAACACTACCTATCAAAAATTGACCATTACTTGAAGAAAATATTTGAAGATAAAGCAGTCCTAGATATTATGACCCAAACTTCTATGGAAAGGACAATAGTTGGGATGGATGGTGAGGTTGACGTCATCAGGCTTCCTGGGTTGTGGTTGCATAAGATGGTTATTGTCTATGGATGCTAAGAAATAAACAGATACTTGTTCATTTCAGAAAGAGTATTCTTTTTTCATCCGTTTCTCAAATCCTGGGCAACCCTGATTTCTCTTTCCTTTTATACAAGGGTGATTTTGTTATTGTCACCACTCGATAGGAGGTTCCGAGCAGTTCGAGACCTTCCTAGGTTCTTGGATGGGCACTGACACTAGCTTGAGAGTGAAATATGCAGCTTCTTCTTTTCATAACCTTTTCCCCTGTGTTGTGGGCATGATTCGAGTTTTGGATTGGGTTCACTAAATGGATTCCTCAATATGTTGTTCCATTTCTATGAACCCACAAAATCCACTTGGATACTTCATTGGGATCATAGGTTTCTACAACAAATCATAGATATTTTCAGCACAGAGTTCTAGTAGTTCCTCTTATAAGAGAGGGATACTGAGTGAATATATTAAACCCTTCCATCTATCTATAAATTCATACACCCTATCATTTTCGTGTTGTTTTCTATTTTTTAGGTCGATGATAATCATTTTACTCAATGTGGAGCTGATTTGATAAAGGAATAGATGATCAAGGTCTTCCCATCCTACAATTAATCATACTAGTAGGCTATTGTACCAAACAAAGGCTGTCCCTATCAAATTTTGTACAAAACACCTCATCCTTTTCACCTCCTATTGATCTCAAGGGTCCATCATCAACCCACATTCAGATACAAAGTGTGTGAGATATTTCTTAGGGTCAACTAAACTATAAAAAGTGGATAAGGTAAGATTGATGAAATTGGGTGGAGGTAGAGTATCATCCACCCATTTGGGATATATCTTCCTCTCAGGCTGTATAAGTGTGTGTTTCCCTTCCATGACTTCCATTTGAGCAACTAGGGAATCAATGACATTAAAAAGATCGAGGGGAACTGCTATTTGATCTATATCCCATATATAGGGAGTGGGTGTGGGTCAATGAGTTGGACTCACTTTTGTCTTCTGCTGATTCTCAATTCATCCTATGACTGAATGATCTCCCTATTGAGGAAGAGGCTGTCACCACAACAGAGAGAAATCATTATCATTTTTGACTTCCTCATTTATGTATACTAGATTCCTGGATCTAGAGACATTCTAACGCTTAGATACTGCTCTTACTGGAGGATCAATTATGTGAGGGATAATATTTGTCTCTGTTTGAAGATGATACCTAGTGGGGATATTTCTCCTGAGTAGATTCTTGTTGAGTTGTCTGAGAGTTTGTATCTCATTATAATATTGTGAAAATTGTTTCTTTGTGGAAGGAACCTCAAATATTATTGGTGGTGATTAGGATATAACCATACCATTACCTTTTTCTTTGGTAGTGTTTCACCAGAGAGGTGGCAACACATTTTTTAGAGGTGATAGGTTTTGGATCCTTCTCTGGTTTCAAGTGCATAAAGCCTTAGTTGGTGCATACAAATCACACTTCTCTCATGATACATTTTCAATTATTCTACCCTCTTTATTTTCATCTTGATCTACAATGTTTTTCATGTTTAAAGTTACAACATTCACAGAGGCATATCAAGCAATGGTGGTTATACCATTACTTTTGACGCAAAAAACTGATTCTACCCTTCCTTAATTAGGGTCTTTATTCAAACCCTTGTCCATGTTGGTATATTTTGGATTACATCCCTAGCAGTGCATGATCGCCTTCACCGTACACTCCTCCAGAATTTTTCTATGAACAATGACTTTGAGGGAGTTTTTGGTCATGATTTACGAGTGGGCACTGACTGGAAGAGTTTTATCTTACGGTGGGATGAATTGGTGGGATGATGACCATTGATTTTTCCCTCCCAACCTAGATAAGAATAATTCTATCTATGGTGATGATGATTATGAAAATCCACCTAGACCTATGAGGTGGGGGGTTATTCAGGTCCACAATTGGCATTAACTGATTATATTTTTGAGGATCCAATGATTCCAGTCAGGGATTTTATGATTCTTGGGACAAACATTGAGATATAAATTTCCCCATCCCAGCAGGGTGGGATTGATTTGTAATAACCATTGTTTGACCCAGGACCCTCTCATGGGATGATGAACCTGATGATGGTGATTGAGATATAAATGCCCCCAGCCTAGTGGGTCGAGGTTTGTTTGCAGCTACTGAGGATATGCCCTAAATCATCTTGGGAATTGATGACCTGAGAGGTTGAAGAAGTGATAGATATTCTCCAAACCTATAAGGTTGGGTTCTCTCCTAGACTACTGATATGGAAGCTGCTACTATGACCTTTTTGATGCAGTGTAGCTATACTTGTCTAGGATTGGGTGTAATGGAATCCCATGACGGGAATCAATCTTTACAAGAAGTTGTCCAATTGATCACAAATTCATATTCTATGTTTGAAATGAATTACTATTACTTTTAGGGGACTAGATTGAATTTATATTGGCTACCCTATCCCTCCATTCATGATGTCTAGGAATCATTGAAATGGTGGAATTCTGTTGTAGTGACTAACTAGCTTGAGCGTTACACAGTCCCATGATTTCTCTAGAGGCTATAACGTTACAAGATTCCATATATGATGGGTTCTATTGTTCTAGGGGTGTGGAAAAGTGTAAAATTATATATTACCCCCATACTCAAATACATGTGCATGATGTGGCTTTTAATATTAAATGTCGAAGAGTTGTGATGTAATGGTGGAAAGAGTGTTTCATATTTGTGCTATTCTTTTCCAGTTTCAGATCCAGAGCCATGAAGATAGTGGCTAGGTCTAGATGAAAATAGAGTATTTTGATGGTTTTAAGGCGAACCTTGTATCTTGGATAAGGTTGGTTTCTATCCTTTAGTCACTGATGAGTCTCCCATGTATTTTGACGTATATATGGCATGCACTACTTTTCTATCTCAATTGGGATATCATAGTTAGAAGTAGAAAGGTTCCATAACATTATGGGGAGGTTGTTTATGGGTAACTCTCTCCATAACTCAATGTCAACCTCCTCTTCATCATAATTACACACCTCCATCTAGTCAGACCATAGAAGATGATTCTAAGGGTCATGTACTGATTTGAGTGGACTGTTGCTAGAAGTTGATTGGGAAACTATATGCAGTTGACCATGATGTTTCAAGAAACTATATATAAAAATACATATGAGTATTAAACACCTTTCTATATGAAGGTGTATGATATTTAAACACCTCTCTATACGAAGGATCTAAAAAAATGAGAGGATTTACTTGTCTGTGGGAGATATTGTTGTGGGGAGGTTGACCATAGTGGATGTCAGGAGTAGAGTCCCTATGATCCATCTACACACTACTACAAGGAGGAATATTGTGGTAATGATTATTTTCTACTTTGGTGGAAGAGTTAATTGACCCTTTTGTTGTTGAGAATGTGTCTCGAATGACATCAAGGATACTGGAATTGATCAGGTGAGGAATATGGTCCACGTTCTATGTCCTGATCAGAATATGACAACCTTCCTTTTAGAATTGTGTAGGGATATGAGCCTGATGTATGAATATTGTTAGAAATTGTTTATAAATGTATAGTTCTATGGGAGTATGATCCTGATACTGAGAATCTATTGGAATATGAGAATCAGTTATATCATTATTTATAGGAATGTAAGCTTTTCCTAAGGCATGCGCCATTTTCACATGGTGAGGCTCATTCAGGATGGTGATATGGGCCCAATTCTAAGCCTTTGGAATATGACATTAGTCTTTCTTGGTAGGGATATGAGCCTTCCCTGAGGCATGTTCCACTCTCACTTGGTGAATCAAAGTTGTAGAAGGAATATGATCCTAGTTCAAATATGAATTCCCCACCAGAATATCTTAATGGACCTTTAGAATGGGAGAAGAGATATGATCCTACTTCTATATTTCCTCAAAATGATGTTGGTACAATCATTTTTCGGTGGATGTAGGAATATGTGCCTGACATCTATGATCTGCTAGAATATTCCAGACAGATTCACTGATAGGAATATGAGCCTGTCCTAAGGCTTGTTTCATTATCACTTGTTCATCTATGAAAAGAACATGGATATATGCCCGATTCTAGGCCTTTGGAGTATGCTGTTGGACTTCTTTTATAGGAATATTAGTATGTCCCAAGGCATGTGCCCCTCTCACTTGATGAGACTCAGCCAAAATGGGGATATGAGTATGATCTTGGGCCTTTAGAATATGTCACCATACTTCTTCGATATACATGTTCCCCTATCCTGAGGCATGTGATGCTCTCACCTAGAGATCCTCAGTTGTAAAGGAAATATTAGTTTGGTCCGATTCCATAACCTTTACTAGAATATGCCGATAATAATCCTGTACATGAGTAAGAATTTTCACTTTCTCCAATGCAACCACTTGTTCATAATGATCAAAGTGTTGAGTTACCATTGATTTAGGGGTAAGAATATGTGCCTATCCATATAAATATACCATTTCTATAATATACCGGTGGAGTTCTTTAGTTGTTGCTAAAATATATTGTAATTTTAGCAAAGTGTGCATAGGGTTATAAGTCTGCACATTTTCTATCTCCACAATGTACTGTAAGATATATTTGATTAAAGTGAGGATATAAGCTCACTTATTTCCTCCTTGACCCACTAGAATATGTCAATGGAATTCATGCATGAGGGTAGGGATATGCACCCTCCCTCCATGCCTACTGCATGAATATGCCTGTAGACTTGTTCTGAGTGAGTAGGTATACGAGCCTGCTTACTGGTTACTGCCAGAATATGGTGCCAGACATCATCAGTGAGAGTGGGGATATGTGTAATGACCCAAAGTTTCATTAATGTAAATCCCACTTGATCTAATTAGATGTCTCTTTATGAAAAATGTTTATATAAAATGTCAACTTCTTTGATTTTATGTTAAGAATTTTGACTGTTGCTAATATAGCCGTTGAACTGTGATCACAAGATTAGTATAAATATAGGGCTTTAAGAAATCCAATTTACTCAGAAAAAAGAATTCATGGCCTCATCCAGTAGAATTGCTCTATACGAAGCCCATTTTTCGGAGCTCGAAAAAGAGGTGGCGTCCTTAGGATTCGCTCTTGACCAAGCCCAAGCTGAGCTTCATCATGTCAAGCTCGAACATGACCATCTAGGGGAAAAGTGGAAGTTGATAGAGATTACCACTCGAGCGATGTTATCTGAGACACCTCAAGAGTCTGTCACCATCGCACACCTTACCCTGAGGTCTTATGTGGCTGTTTTAAGGGATTATGTAACAAATCGCTAGTACTATGTTCATATAAATTATTTTTTTGTATATAATAATGAATATACATTTTGTCATTACTGATACATTGTAAATAGTTTTTAAAGTACAAATAGTGTTTTTAGTTATTATTTAATTAAGAAATATATTTTATTAAATTAAGGGATTTTTGAATTAAATAATATTTTAATAAAATATTATTATTATTATTAAATTATTTTTATTATATATATAAATGATCATATAATTGTATGAATGCAATTATAATTTTTATTAAGGTTTGAAAGACATTTCTGTCAAAACCTGTGAATTTTCGATAAATGTCGGTTTTTATTTTAAAAGTGAAAATTAACATATTTAGAAAATTATTTAGATAAAATAAATGTTATTTCTGGAATTAGGACGTCGAAATTATCCAATAGTGAATTTTTCATAATTTTCTGAGACAGTCAAATTTTTGGGGAAAAATTAAATACCGTTTAAATATATAATGTGTTTTATGACATCATAATGACCCAATAGTGATGTAATAAAATACTATAAGCATTATTTTCTGAAAATATATGTTTTACCATTAAAATAATGTGATTTTGGGTTTCTTTGACTTATTTTACAAAGCATTAATGGACCCCTCAAGACTTATTAAACATCTTGTCTTTTTAAATTATTTTCCATGGGAGTGTGACTCACCTCCACATAAGCAACCCCATTATTTTAAGAATTTCGGATTTTGGCCTTATAAAATATTGTTTTACTCTCCCCTTTTCCAAAAACCATGGGGAAAAACCATGATCTGATTTGTGATTTGGATTAATTTAATGTAAGGGGTCCCAAACCTAAATAATAAAGAATTCACTCACCTTTCCTATATAAACCCACCCAAGATCCCACTTACTCCTCACTCAAAGCCTTTGAATTTAGTCCAACCTATGCCCTACTCTCTCTATAATCCTCCCAAGGTGCCCCAAGCTCCCAATAATCCTCCCTCAAGCCTCTCTCAAGCCTTTGGAACCACACTTCCAAGTAAGGGTTTTTTTCCTTTCTCATTTTTTTCCAATTTTCCATAAGATGTTTTGCCCTTTTAATTTCAATTATGATTGTTGGGGTATGGTTTTACACCTACCTAATACTTCCCTCTTTATGTTTTAATGTTGGGAGACCCCTTTATCTCTCATTAAAAGCCTCCCATGTATACCCGTTACTATGCCGAAATTCCGAAAGGAACTTCTCTCTCCTCATTTACATTCAAGCAATACTTTTGTAAGATGAATCTAAATTCCATTAAAATTGTTGGGACATGTATCTATATGACCTACTTACTTTCCATTACATGTAAACATGATGAGTAACCCCTTTATCTCTCATAAACCATTTTTATGAATTCTTATGTCACGCCGTTATGCTGCCGAAATTGCACCGATTTTCTAAACCAATGCCATTGTGTAGTGAATACCATGCCCATTTCTCCATCAAGGGTATTCACCTTTATGCACATTTACTTATTGATTATAAAGTTTCATGTATGAATTCCACATTCCTTTATCATGGAATAAATGATTATGTTTTATGAATCCATGTTTTATGATCCATGTGGCACACTTATGCATGAAATGAAATGTTTAAGAAGGGTGCACCCTTATAGCGCTCCAATGCATTGGGTAAAGTATAGTATCATGATACATCATCTGCAATGAGTGTTGAATCATGATAATTCAAGTGCAATGAGGTTTTACTCATTCTTCATGTGCAATGAGTATTTACTCATGCTCCATGTGCAATGAGCCTTGGCTCATGCTAATTCCATGTTAAGTGTTGTTGCCACATTTCCATGTTATGATTATCATGCTTTATCATGCCTTTATGTTCATGTTTCTCTTGTTCTCTGTTGATATGACTATTGTCTAACATGTATTTTACTCCTCATGTATTCCATGTTTATTCCCTTACTGGGCTTTATAGCTCACCCCTTTTCTTATGCATGTCCTCAGGTTATCCCATGTAATGCTAAGTACGAGGGAATGTAGTGGTCATGTAAAAGAAGTTTTCAATAAAGATATTGTATTTCATGTTTTAAGATGTTATGTAATGATCCTAAGCCCCAAAGACACTAGACCTCTCAATCTTCCATGTTTTATCAAGTGATTAGTTTATGTAATAAATCATGTTTAAGTTTGTAATAAAAGCTGGGTTGTCATAGTTGGTATCAAAGGATAGGTTTAGTTATTTTTCTGATTAGGATTAGAAAACCCTCGTAAAGACTTAGATACAAGACTAAGTATAATAAAAACATCCCTAAGTTTTGGTAAGTACTGAGTAAGTGGTTTATCATGAAAATGCATCCCTGTCTAGATACGAGAAGGTAGAGGCGGCTCTGGCACATATGTATCCTAGGGGTAAAACCCAAAAACACCGCTTTGAGCTAGACTCGAATGGGAACTGGTGCACGACAACAGGCCTTGCTGCACTCTTGGTTACGACACTCCTGGGGGATATGTTTTGATAAATTCCCAAGCTTAGTATGATCCCTTATTAAGGGAATTATAAAAAAAATGCACCTAAGAATATATGTTAGAAAGTAGATCATGAAAATCCTAGATTGAAGCCTATAGACTCATGAGTTAAGGAAATAAAAGTTTATTTATAAGTCATAAACTTTTTTCTTTAGATTAACCTTTATGTGTTACCCCTAACTTTCTTTTTATTCCATCCAATGGCTGGTAATAGGAGGACTCAGGATAACAACCGATGTGAAGATCAGTGTGATGACTGTACTAATGAGATGCCCAATCCAATGGGAGCGGGAATCACGAACTTTCTCAGGATTCTCTCTCGGATAAATCAAGCTTTGAATAGAAACACGGGTCAAGAGGAACGTTCAACCCCCCCTAAGAAAGAACAATTCACTATCGAGAGCTTCATGGGACAAAGGCCTCCTACTTTTAGTGGACCATCCGATCCCACGATCAATGAACAATGGATCAACTCCATTAAAAAGATCTTCTTCATCCTTCAATGTTCTGAACAAGAGAAGGTTCTCCTGGATGATTATCATATGGAGGGTGAAGCTGATCAATGGTAGAAGTTGATCAAAAATACGAAGCCTGAGGAGGAGATTGAGGCATTGGAATGGAAGGATTTTCAGAAGATGTTTTTTGATAAATATTTTCTGTGCACCCTCCGGATTAAGATGGAAAGGGACTTCCTTTCCCTAAAGAAAAAAGAAGAAGAATCTATTGGAGAATATGAGGAAAACTTCACAAGGCTTGCATCATATGATTACGGATTTTTCTTTTCCCCTGAATTCAAGGTTGACCGCTTCTTTGGTGGGCTGAAGCCTAGCTTGCAGAAAGCATTAGCGATCCATGACTTTGACAGCTATGAGAAAATTGTCTGATGTGCCCTCAAGGTTGAAATGGAGATCAAGGAATCACAGGGGTATCATGGGGATAAGAAGCATAAGGTGGACTTCAATGATGGAAGTCCGATGGATAAATCCAACAGTGCTAAGAAGATCCATCACCCCACTTGCCAAAAGTGCAGAAAGAAGCACCCTGGAAATTGCCTCAAGGGGACGAGGAACTGCTTTAGGTGTGGAAGAGAAGGGCACCTAGCTATTAACTGTCAACAAGAAAGACCCATGATTGCGACATATGAGAGGAATGCTCCATTTGAACCTCAACGCATTGTTCATTGCTACAACTGCAAAAAACCGGGGCATTTTTCAAATCAGTGCCCTAATCCACGGGTTTTCAGAGGCAACCAACAACCTCCAAGGCAGCAAGGAAGAGCTTTTTCCATCACTTCTGCCGAATTGAAACCCGAAAATGAAGTGGTGATAGGTACGCTAGTTATTCATTCAAGAATAGTGAATGTACTTTTTGATTCAGGTTTTACACATTCTTTTATATCTTGAAAGTTTAGTAGAACAATCACAACACCACCACAAATCATGGAAGTGAAGATGTCAGTGAGTACAGAAAATGGGGCAATCATTGAATCCCATGAATATAAGTCCTCCACTATTATAATATGTGGATTGAATTTCCCGGAAAACCTCGTCATACTCCCTCTAGTAGAATTTGATGCAATTCTTGGCATGTTTTGACTTTCCTTATATAGAGACAACATAAATTTTCAGAAGAGGGAAACCACACTCCATATGGGGAATAGACCCCCGATTCTTTACAAGTGTAAAGAGAAAGAAGAATCTCCTTTATCTCCATCATCTCAAGCATGGATATTACTACCCTATGAGAACGCGTATCTATCTTATATGATTGATTCCAAGGAAGAAACCATCCTTGAAGAAATTCCTATTGTGAGGGAATTCGCTGAAGTGTTTCCTGAGGAACTGCTTGGTCTTCCTCCTAGAAGAGATGTTTAATTATCAATTGAACTTATACTAGGGGCACTACCAATATCCAAGACTCCATATAGAATGGCTATCATGGATCTTAAAGAGCTAAATAAACAACTACAGAAGAATCAGGATAAAGGGTTTATACGCCCAAGTGCTTCACCATGGGGTGCACTAGTCCTCTTCATCAAGAAGAAGGATGGGTCAATGCAGCTTTGCATTGATTATCGTGAACATAACAAAATAAAGATAAAGAATAAGTATCCTCTGCCACGGATCGATGAATTTTTTGATCAGCTGCGTGGAGCACAATACTTCTCCAAGGTAGATTTGCGTTTGGGATATTATCAAGTAAGGGTGAAGAAGGAAGATGTCCCCAAGACTGCTTTTCGTACAATATACGGTCACTATGAATTCATAGTAATGCCTTTAGGACTCAATAATGCTCCATAAATCTTCATGGACTTGATGAATAGAGTCTTTAGATATTACCTCGACAAATTTGTGGTAGTCTTTATAGATGATATTTTAATATACTCCAAAACCAAGGAGGATCATGAGGAGCATTTAAGAACTGTACTAGAGACTTTGCGCAAGGAGAAGCTCCATGAAAAGTAAAAAAAGTGTGAGTTCTAGTTGAAGGAAGTCTCATTCTTGGGCCATATCATCACAAGCAATGGGATATCTGTGGATCCCTCCAAAACAGATGCAATTGAGGGATGGCCAGGGCCAACATCAGTAACGGATATCCATAGCTTCTTGGGGTTAGCTGGATATTATCGATGATTTGTGAGAAATTTCTCACGATTGTCCAACCCTCTTACCAAGCTAACTCGAAAGGGAGTAAAGTTTTATTGGAGTGATGAATGAAAAGAAAGCATCAAGGAGTGGAAAAAGAGGCTTATCACTGTGCCCGTGCTCAATTTACCCACAAGTGGGGGAATTTTTGTGGTATTCAGTGATGCTTTGAAGAAGGGTTTAGGCTGTGTGCTGATGCAGAATGATAAAGTGATATCCTATGCCTCAAGGCAGTTGAAAATCCATGAGAGAAACTATCCAACGCATGATCTGGAGTTGGCGGCAGTGATCTTTGCCTTGAAAATCTGGTGGTATTATCTCTATGGGGAGAAATGTGAGATATATACTGACCATAAGAGTCTTAAATATATATTCACACAGAAAGAGCTTAATATGCGCCAGAGAAGATGGATAGAGATCATCAAGGATTATGACTGTTCAATACATTACCACTCTGGGAAAGCGAACAAGGTGACAGATGCCCTAAGTAGAAAGGACCCAACGATTATATCAATGATGAGAATTGAGAAGGATCCAATATTCTTAGACTTGATGAAGATAGAAATGGGAATCATAAATAAGGGAACATCATCAATCCTTTCACAAATGATTGCTCAACCATTTCTTTTGGAAAGGTTAATGGATGATCAAAAGGATGATGTGGGGATTCAGGAAAATGTAGAAGCTATCGAAAAAGGCAAATCCTTAGAGTTTAATGTTAATGAAGAAGGAATTGTGCGATTTGGGAAAAGACTATGTGTTCCATCAAGTCTGGAGCTGAAGAAGGAACTTTTGGATGATGCACATAGTTCAAATTTCTCTATTCACCCAGGGAGCACAAAGATGTATCGAGATATCCGAGAAAATTTTTGGTGGTATAATATGAAGAAGAAGATTGCTGAATATACCTCAAAGTTCTTGGTGTGCCAGCAAGTGAGGGAAGAGAGGCAGAAGTCTAAGGGGATGATGCAACCATTGCCCATACCAGAATGGAAATGGGAGAACATCACCATGGAATTTGTCACTGGACTCCTGAAGACATCCAAAGGCAATAATGAAATCTAGGTTGTAGTGGATCGTCTTACAAAGACTACACACTTCATTGCTATTCAAAAGGATTTCTCATTGGATCAACTGGAACTAATATATATCAGGGAAGTGGTAAGGCTGCATGGAGTACCACTATCTATTGTGTCTGACCGAGATTCAAGATTCACCTCTAAGTTTTGGTAGAGTCTTCAACATGCTCTGGATACTGAACTGAACATCAGTACGGCCTATCATCCTCAAACTGATGGCCAATCCAAGTGGACTATCCAAACACTTGAGTAAATTTTGAGAGCGTGCTCAATGGAATTTAAAGGAGGATGTGATCAACATCTCCCTCTGGTTGAGTTTTCTTATAATAATAGTTTCCAATCGAGCATCCAAATGGCACCATATGAATCCCTTTATGGGAAAAGGTGCAGAACACCGGCATGTTGAGATGAGGTCGGTGAACGTAAGCTGTTTGGACCAGAAATGGTCGAAGAAATGGTGGAGAAGGTGAAAACCATTCAACATCATATCAAGGTAGCCCAGAGTCAACAGAAGAGTTATGCAGATAACCGTTGAAGAGACCTTGAGTTTAAAGTTGGAGACATGGTTTTTCTACATATATCTCCTTGGAAGAAGGTCATGAGGTTTGGAAAGAAAGGAAAGTTAAGTCCAAGGTACATCGGCCCCTTCGAGATTCTTGATCGTGTCGGGGCTCTGGCCCATCAACTAGAACTTCCACCTACCATGGCCAAAGTACATGATGTCTTTCATGAATCCCTCTTAAGGAAGTACATACCAGACCCTTGACATGTACTCTCTTCTGAGGTGGTACAGTTGGAGGATGATCTTTCTTATGAGGAGAAACCAGTGAAGATCTTAGATCGTAGTGAAAAAGTTCTACGAAATAAGACAATGCCCCTTATCATGGTGTTGTGACGAAACCACAAGTTTGAATAAGCAACTAGGGAATCAGAGGAAATGATGAAGCTGAGTTACCCCACATCTGTTTTAGTGTGGGAAAAAGGAAATTTCGAGGGAAAAATTTCTTAAGGGGGGAATATTGTAAAGACCCAAAGTTTCATTAATGGAATTCCCACTTGATCTAATTAAATGTCTCTTTATGTAAAATGTTTATATAAAATGTCAACTTCTTTGGTTTTATGTTAAGAATATTGACCATTGCTAATATAGCCGTTGAATAGTGATCACATGATTAGTATAAATATAGGGCTTTAAAAAATCCAATTTACTCAGACAAAAGAAGTGATTACCTCATCCAGTAGAATTGCTCCATATGAAGCCCATTTGTCAGAGCTCGGAAAAGTGGTGGCATCCTTGGGCTTCGCTCTTGATCAAGCCCAAGCTGAGCTCCATCATGTCAAGTTCGAACAGGACCGTCTATGGGAAAAGTGGAAGTTAATAGAGATTACCACTCGAGCAATGTTATCTGAGCCACCCCAAGAGTCTTTCACCATCGCACACCTTACCCTTAGGTATTATGCGGTTGTTTTAAGGGGTTATGTAACAAATCTCTAGTACTATGTTCATATACATTATTTTTTTTGTATATAATAATGAATATACTTTCTTGTCATTATTGATACATTGTAAATAGTTTTTATAGTACAAATGGCATTTTTAGTTATTATTTAATTAAGAAATCTATTTTATTAAATTAAGGGATTTTTGAATTAAATAATATTTTAATAAAATAATAATAATATTATTAAATTAATTTTATTATATATATAAATGATCATATAATTGTATGAATACAATTATAATTTTTATTAAGGTTTGAAAGCCATTTCTGTCAAAACCTGTGAATTTTCGATAAATGTTGGTTTTTATTTTAAAAGTTAAAATTCACATATTTAGAAAATTATTTAGATAAAATAAATGTTATTTATGGAATCAAGATGTCGAAATTATCCAACGGTGAATTTTTCATAATTTTCTGAGATAGTCAAATTTTTGGGAAAAAATTAAATACCGTTTAAATATATATTGTGTTTTATGACATCATAATGACCCAATAGTGATGTAATAAAATACTATAAGCTTTATGTTCGGCCAATATATGTTTTAAAATTAAAATAACGTGATTTTGGATTTGTTTGATATATTTTACAAAGCATTAATGGTCACCTCAAAACTTATTAAGCATCTTGTCTTTTTAAATTATTTTAGATGGGAGTGTGACTCACCTCCACATAAGCAACCCCATTATTTTAAGAAGTTAAGACTTTGGCCTTATAAAATATTGTTTTACTCTCCCCTTTTTTAAAAACCATGGGCAAAAACCATGATCTGATTTGTGGTTTTGATTAGTTTAATGTAAGGGGTCCCAGACCTAAATAATAAAAAATTCACTCACCTTTCCTATATAAACACACCCAAGATCCCACTTCCTCCTCAATAAAAGCCTTTGGAGATCGTCCAACCTCTACCCTACTCTATCTATAATCCTCCCAAGGTGCCCCAAGCTCCCAAGAAGCCTCTCTCAAGCCTCTCTTAGGCCTTTGGAAGCACACTTCCAAGTAAGAGTTTTTTTTCCTTTCTCATTTTTTTCCAATTTTCTTTAAGATGTTTTTCCATTTTAATTTCAATTATGAATGTTGGGGTATGGTTTTGAACCTCCACCATACTGATCTATTTATGTTTGAATGACGAGATACCCCTTTCTCTCTCATTAAAAGCCTCCCATGTACACCCGTTACTATGCCAAAATTCCGAAAGGAACTTCTCTCTCCTCATTTACATTCAAGCAATACTTTTGTACCATGAATCTAAATTCCATTAAAATTGTTGGGACATGTATCTATATGACATCCTTACTTTCCATTATGTGTAAAAATGATGAGGAACCCATTTCTCTCTCATAAACCATTTTTATGAATTCTTATGTCACGTCGTTATGCTGCCGTAATCGCACCGATTTTCTAAGCTAATGCCATTGTGTAGTGAATACCATGCCCATTTCTCCATCAAGGGTATTCACCATTATGCACATTTACTTATTTATTATAAAGTTTCATGTATGAATTACACATTCCTTTATCGTTGAATAAATGATTATGTTTTATGAATCCATGTTTTATGATCCATGTGGCACACTTATGCATGAAATGAAATGTTTAAGAAGGGTGCGCCCTTATAGTGCTCCAATGCATTGGGTAAAGTATAGTATCATGATATGTCATGTGAAATGAGTGTTGAATCATGATAATTCAAGTGCAACGAGGGTTTACTCATGCTTCATGTTCAATGAGGATTTACTCATGCTCCATGTGCAATGAGCCTTGGCTCATGCTAATTCCATGTTAAGTGTCGTTGCCACATTTACATGTTATGATTATCATGATTTATCATGCCTTTATGTTCATGTTTCTCTTGTGATATATTTATATTCCTATTTTATAACATGTATTTCACTCTGTTTCGGTGCGGATGTGCGTCGGGTTTCTGTTCCGACGCTGTTCCGCCAGGACGCGTTCGCGCGTGCGCCCATCGACCCGAGGGGGATGGGAGCGCGGCTTGTGGCCCCGCAGTCCCGCTTTCTAAAGGCAGGCGGCATCCGTCCCTTATTCAGGGACGTCTGCTCCTTGATCGAAACCGGGATGATGGGATGTCGGCTCCTCCTTCCGTGGACGTCTCCTCGGAACTCGTCGCCTAATCCGGGTCTCCCTCATAGATTTAAGAATGTTCATGAATCTCATTCCCGGCACCATATCTTCATGGACACCGGTTAATTACGCTGCTTCCGCCCGGATGCTCCAAGGAGTCTGGTCGGGGCAGCAACTTGCGGTGAGGAGACTGGGTAGCTCCGGGTGTTGGGGGCGTGTCTTAACACTAAGGCTCGACATGTCTGCCTTCCGTCCCTAATAGGGCTTCTCGAAGGCGTGATGGCCTGAGGCATCCCGCGCTGGGTGCGGGGAACTGCGTTACCTGAGGTTTTCCTCAGCTTCCCATGTTTAACACGGGGTATACCGCGAGTTTAACGTCCAGCGGGGACGGCATCGGACTGATCAACACGAGGATTGGATCAGATGACAGAACCCCTTGCGGGGAACCTCCGACGCTGGGGCCAGCACATGGGCGGATTCCCGAGTGAAGTGGGGTGGAATGAAGTGGCATGACCCCACCGGGATGTGGCGGCCCGGGTAAGGATCAGGATGGATGATGGAGTGAAGATCTTGGACCCCGTAGAGGCTTCCTACGTACCGCGCGTTAGCGCGGATCAAAGTCAGCGTAGTTCGGATATACAGTTTAACGTCATGCTGGATGATGGCAAGCCGACTCACAAGGAGGTCGAGGCTACCGGGCGGAGGATTGAACCGAACCACCTCACACGGAGGGGGATGGAACGGCCGGGTGGATCACAGTTTCACGTCATGCTGGACGCTGGTGTTTTGGGCTTACACTCTAAAGAGGCCCATATGCGGCAAAGCTCAGTTGGAGAGGGACTTGGGCCGAAGGTGAGAGACCTCGATCCCTGTCACGCCCTCTACTGGCTTCGACAGTGGGGAAGCACAATGGAGATACACATGTGCAGTCCCCCACAAGGGCAGATTCATAGGTGAATCGACGCGAATGTGAACCCGGGAGGGGTCCACTGATGGAAGAAACGACGTGAATACGATTGGGACGACCAGGTGGTGGGCTTGAACCTCAGGGAGGCTTCCTACGTACCCTATTTAGGAGACAGGGATCAAAGTCCACGTAGTTCGTTTTGTCGGGACTTACGCACTGAGGCGGCCTGAGTGCGGCAAAGCTCAGTTGAAGAGGGACTTGGGCCGAAGGTGAGAGACACCTCGATCCCTGTCACGCCCTCCACTGGCTTCGGCAGTGGGGAAGCACAATGGAGATACACATGTGCAGTCCCCCACAAGAAACTAGGGGTTTGTAATACCCTACCCCCGTGGGCGAAGGCCACTCCAATGAATCGTCCCTAAAGAGGGGCAATCCCGACATCCCTGCAGAGACGAGCGGACGGGGGCCACATCCAAACCTGGGGGGGGACCTTGCGTGCGAGGCACGGGATCGGGTGAAGCGGACGATTTAACGTCTTGACGGACGAAGTACAGTTTAACGTCGTGTGTTGAGGATGAAGCGGACGGTTTAACGTCTTGCCGGACGAAGTATAGTTTAACGTCGTGTGTTGAGGACGATGGATGCTTGGCAGTTTAACGTCTTGCAGCGCGGACGTAGATTCTTGGCAGTTTAACGTCTTGCAGCGCGGACGAAGATGCTTGGCAGTTTAACGTCTTGCAGCGCGGATGAAGATGCTTGACAGTTTAATGTCTTGCAGCGCGGACGAAGATGCTTGGCAGTTTAACGTCTTGCAGCACGGACGAAGATGGTTGGCAGTTTAACGTCTTGCAGCGCGGACGAAGATGCTTGGCAGTTTAACGTCTTGCAGCGCGGACGAAGATGGTTGGCAGTTTAACGTCTTGCAGCGCGGACGAAGATGGTGTCGCCGATGGGTCCGTGTCACTTCGCACGAGCCTGGAGGTCCGCACGGGAAGACAACGCACGGTGCGGGCACCCGGGATGAAGATCATCGGGCGCCACGCAGGTGGGTACCCTCAGGGGGTCAAAGGGGGCGACCCTGGCGGTTTTGAGCGCAAAAGAGGAGCTTGGCGCGCAATACCGCGGGTCGGCGCGCAATTGGGCGGGCTGGCGCGCAATCAGGCCAGCACTTTGCGCGCGGAAGGTGGAGATTGCGCGCACCGGGCCTCTGATAGCGCGCGGGGGCAACGACCCATTCTTTAACGAATGGCCACTTAGTAAGGGGGGGTGCGCGCAATCGGGCTGGATTGCGCGCACCCGGGGGCAATTGTGCGCAAGAGGCTTCTTTTGCGCGCGAAGGCCTTTGGGTGAGGGATTGGTCAAAGGAAAGAAGCCAAAGGGTTGCGCGCGAAGGCGAACCCCGAGGCGGGCTTGCGCGAAATAAAGGAGGTTACCTGAAGATCGGCATTGCGCGCGGAGGGGGTGGGATTTCGCGCACGAGCGACCCTTCGAATTCTGGCAACCTTCAAAATGTCGGGGGTCGCCTTGTATTTATAGGCAACCCCGGGCACGCTATTCGGTTCGCGGGCGCGCAATAGGGCGCGGGCGCGAAATACGGGCCCGGCGCGCAATACGGTCGCGCAGGGACGTCGGGCGCGGAAAATTACGCGCCGACTTGCCCCATTGCGCAAATCCCGGAAGGATTGCGCGCGCCTCGCCAATATTGCGCACGGGCCTCCGATATTTCGCGCAAGGCCTTCGGGCCTTCCGAAACATGCTTCTGACTCCAAATATGACCTCGCTTTCCTCATCCGGAACTTCGTTTGAGGATGAAAGGACTTTTCCAGCGTCTACAAAAGCCCCCCCTCGGAATCTGATCGGCGAGAGGTCGCAATGATCGGGTTCCGAGGGAGACACCAGAATGCCGAAGTCCTGGGCGGCGCGGGACTTTGGCGCGCAAATAAGGGCGTCGGGCGCGAAATTCGCTGCCGTGGTCGCGCAACGCGCTTTCCGCACGGCTCGGACACCCGGCCTTGCCTATAAATAGGGGCCCTGTATAACGACCCATACTTTACATACATTATTAATACTTCAAAATTGAATCACACTTATTACAACATATGACAAAACCACAAAGGACCGTATAGGTATAGTGTCTTTAGAAACTGGGAAACATAAACAACTGGTTCATAAATCTTCTACAGTGTCTCCCATTTATTTCATCATATCTAGGGTCCCTTTTTAGCATATTCTACTTAATATCCATCTTCCTGACCTGGGGAAAAGAAAACATAAAAGGGTGAGCTCAAATGCTCAGCAAGGGCAAATAAAGGAAATAAAAATCATATCATATCTTTTTGAAAATCATAACCTGCAAAAGAGATCATAATATCTTAACATGGAATAAATCATAGAAGTGAAAATGAGATCCCCATAATCATAAAATAAAACTTGAAACTTTGTGGCATGCACACATAATCATGGAAAATCATTTCTTGTTAGTCATGACTCATTTCCAAGACTATCTTAGTGGACAAAGTACCTTTCTGAACCGAGTTCACTCCTCATTTCAGTCCTGTATCACTGAACCGAAATAACCTTCCGTTCCAGTCATGTCTATCTCATGAGATATAAAATCTTTACCCAATGCATTGGAGGGAGATATAGGTCCCACCCATCTTATAATGAATCCTTTCTTATGTGTGCCACATAATCATAAACCATACATCATAGCGTAACCCAAGTAATAAAAATGGAATTCGTAAACAACATGACATCATAAAACCATTCATATAAGATAAAGGAATTCATAAAAATATTTCCATCACAACATAATCAAATACATGTAATAATAGGGATACAAATAGAACCCTTTATCATCTTAGATGGAAAATAATTTTGATAAAATACTTGAACTCCATTCTTGAGGAAAATATCCTTTCTACTTCAAAAACATTTTTCCTTTCATAACATGTCATACGACTTTAAAATAAAATAAGTTGATTAAAAATAAACTTGAAAACTTGTAAAGGAATCTTCTTGGAAATAATGTTTTAAAAATCCATTCATGTCGTATAAGTTAAAAAAAAACATTCTTCGTACTTTGTCGGAAAAGTCAAAAAAGTACCTCGTACAAAAAAACGACAAAAGATTCCTTTCATATTCGTTACTAAAAACTCACCGAAGGGTAAAATTGGATTTAAACTATTGTAAGTGGATGGAAACAATATTACATATTGAGGGAACATGGATTTGGATGATAAAATATACCCCAGTAAATACTTACGAATAAACAATCTCGGATAAAAATGAGATTGTGATATTTCCCTTACCTTAGGTCCAATTTGCTTTGTACGTGTCCGAAGCTCCTGTATGATGGTTTAAATAATGTTATTGACTTATTCCAGAATCATACATATTGATATGATATCATATATGGTCATATTCTTAGCTTCTTATTAGTAATATTTCATTGTTACTTGTTACTCGGGTCTTTATTGCCTTTTGTTCTTATGCGTGTTTTGCCGAATATATTCTTATTCTTCTTTTAAGGTTATAGATACCTTATATCCAGAATGGTATTAGTGTAACATATATCATATTTATTCATTCAATTCATTTATATAATTACTATGTAATGGTGATCATGTAGAACGAGTCGCATCACATCGTGGAGACGGTATTCCGTACGTACGCACGAGTGATGATATCGTTCCTATGATCGTGGAACTGTATTGGAGTATATATATATTATTTCAGTATCAATATTACTTTATAATAATCATAAATAGTTACTCATTACACCATTATACCCATCCTTGTAAAGTGATGGTGGAAAAATAGATTACACCACGGCGTGGAGACGGTATTCCGTACGTACGCACGCGCGGTGATTTCATTTTTTCCGTAGGATGGATAGAAGGTGAATTAGGGTTGTTTCATATTTATAATAACATATCAGTATGTAAGTAATACTGATGTTATTACTTTATCATGAAACAACTAAAAAAGAAGAAGTTGAAGAAGAAAGAAATTGAAAAGATCGGTAATGGATATTACCTCTTCTTTGGAACGCTTCTTTGAATCCTCCACTTAGGGAACTAAGATTGGTCCTTGAAGAAGACCAGGACCTCTAGGATTATTCTAGGTAAGTGGAGAGGAGAAAATGTCAGGGGTTGTCTGAGCTTGAGTGCTCAAATTGGTGTGAGGATGAGGGGGAGGAGGTGCCCTTTTATAAGGGAGGAGAGGGGCACCTTAGGAATATCTCAAAATATTATTTTATATTAAAGTCAAAATCGGTTTATAATGGTTCAAAAGGGTCTTATTTCGAAGATAAGGTGGGGATGGGTCTAAATCCTATCAACCAATAGGATTTAGACAAGTTTAGAGAATTATTTTAACCTTATCAATTAGATTTAACTCTAAGTTAAATAATTTAACTTTTACCATGTCTTTTTGTTTTCTTTCACTATATGGTTAATACACTTACTATAACATGACAAACGAACCCCAAATTGTTTATTATTAATATATATATCCTTATATAAGTCATTTGGCAGAACCTTAGATTTTTAGGAATAAAATAACAATTAATAATATAATATTTGATTTAAAAACTATTTTGTGTCAATTTTGACACTATTTGATATATGATTTTTGTGAAAGTCATAACAGAATTATATTTTAGAACCAAGTTGATTAAATCAACACTAATATATCATAGTAACCTAGAAAATTAGTGTAATTCATAAAAAGTCTCAAATTACATTTATTTCGGTGTTTATAACATCAATTATGTCAATATTTCATTAATAAGATAATTACTGCATCATCATTGTGTCATAAATAAATTAAATTATTTAATGTCTAAAAATTACAAATAAAATACCATTATGTATGAAATCTTTTTATCTTTATAATGAATATTTATAATCGAATTTATCTTATGTATAACCCCATATTAAAAATGATTTACTTATTAAACTTTGATTTTAACGATTTTAACCCTTCTTTAAATAAATTAATAATAAATGTCCTAATCTAATCCAAGTGGGCCTAAATGGTCATATTTTATTCATAAGGTTGTTTTTGGTCGAATTACACTTATCCAATAGAATTAGGACATGTGTTAGGGTAATAGTAATATCATATTTACCATTAGTTACCCTATTTACTATTAACCGCGGTAAAAAAAGTAAAAAGTTACTATTCACCAAAAAATTATTTTTATCTCATTGAACCACATTTTACTTACTGATATCAACCGTGTCTGTCGGATTTTTGAAATTCCATTCACAGAAGCGGTAAAATTAAGTTTTATGCAAAATTCAGTTTTTAACCTACCACTTAGTGGTTTCACTATTCATCAAAAATTGAAAGTTTTCATAAAAATACCAAAATTTCACCCTAGGCTAATTTCGATATTCTGAGTCCAAAAATGAAGTCCATTTTGAAAAATAAAATTTATAAAATTTCAAAAAGTGGTTATTACTATTCATAACGGCTAGTTTTAATAGCATATCACTAGTAGAATACTAACCTATACCAACGGTTTAGAACCGTTGGTATAGGCCTCCAAACCGTTGGTATAGCCTATACCAACGGTTTGGAGAACCGTTGAGAAGTAAGCCGTTGGGATAGGTCTATACCAACGGTTTTCCCAAAACCGTTGGTATAGACCTATCCCAACGGTTTACAAAACCGTTGGTATAGACCTATCCCAACGGTTTACAAAACCGTTGGTATAAGTAATATGAAAATCTATTCCAACGGATATAAAACCGTTGGTAAATGTATTTCAAAAAAAAACATGTGCTGGGATTTGATCCCACGACCCCTTGTTTATAATCGAACGACTTAACCACTACGCTAACGTCACTTTTGTAAACATAATTTCATAAATATATATATGTATTATCATAATTATTTAAAATTTAGATTTATATAATGTTCTCGGGTAGCAGACCTAGAAGAAATGAAAGAATATATCCCAACGATTCTCAAAACCGTTGGGATAGACCTATCCCAACGGTTCTCAAAACTGTTGGGATATGTGGAAATTTCCAGTGGTGAATGTTGAATTTGGGGCTGAGTTTTCCCAACGGTTCTCCCAAACCGTTGGGAAAGGGGGGGTCTTTCCCAACAGTTTGGGAGAACCATTGGGAAAGGGGCCTCAAAACACCCCTTCCCCAACGGTTCTCCCAAACCGTTGGGAACGGGGGGGGGGGGGGGGTCTTTCCCAACGGTTTGGGAGAACCGTTGGGAAAGGGGCCTCAAAACACCCCTTTCCCAACGGTTCTCCCAAACCGTTGGGAAAGGGTGTATATAAGTGTTGGGAAAGATCCGATTTCCAGTAGTGTATTGTTGTTTAGTGAAACTCGGTATTGCGTACGACGCAAGCTATCGAGGAAGGTTGTGATTGCGTGTAAAGCAAGCCAAGCAAGTGTTGTGTAGAAAAAGATTCTTTTGATGATTTATATAACATAAAAGTCTCGGGTGTTACACCCTGGGTTCCACGTGCCGTACACAGGCCTTCCGCGCGATAAGCTTCCAAGCTCTCGTGCGCGAAATTGCCATTGCCGGCGCGAAATTCACCCGTTCGGCGCGCAAACCCATCCGGATTTTGGCTTGTTTTTGCGCGAACACCCGGGGTTTTACGCGACAGACTTCCCAATTGCGCGTCGTCCACTAGGATTGCGCGCCAACTCCCAAATTTCTCTGCCAGCCTCTTCCAATTCCGCACGCCTCATCCCTTAACCCACACGACTCCCGGAGCTTCTGAGATGGCCGCGAATCAAGTGAATGAGGGGGATGCCGTCGTTCGCAGAGCTGAGATGGCGGCGAACGGGGAGGTCTACGGAGCCAAGGAGATTTTTTCCAACAATCAATCCTTGTTCGATTTGCTGACGCCGGCCCAGAAGACGTATCCGCTGTCGGACAACCTGCCACTCTGGAACTACGGCATCCTGGATGAGGTTCCGGTGCTAGGGTTCGAGGTTGATGCGCCACAGACCTGGGTGACTCAGGAGGACGAGCTTCCTCGCTATAACATCACCAAAAATGGGCATCCTGCCAGGGAAACCAGGCACTTAGATGTCTATGTCCTGAACCCGAGGACGCGAACCATTACCGGGAGTGAGTCTACTGCAGAGAACTCTCCAGCCCTCTACTCGAGCACGTACCGCTAGAGTGTCACTGACGACACCAAGGGCTGGCTGAAGGACTGGGACTTGCGGTCTGGGGGCAACTTTACCAGTGAGTGGGCCTGGGCGTTCTGGGTATGCCACACCTGCGATCACTTCGCGGAGGAGATGTGGTACATCGGCCTGTTTGAG
Organism: Viscum album; assembly: GCA_963277665.1. NCBI lineage: Eukaryota > Viridiplantae > Streptophyta > Magnoliopsida > Santalales > Viscaceae > Viscum > Viscum album. The sequence continues at coordinate 1,414,552,473 of OY728141.1, read as the reverse complement.
GCGGTGTGGACGTCATAGTTCTACTTCTACTAGCAGCCCGAGCTCGGGCCGGAGCTGTTCACCCGCTGGTCCCCGGATACCAACACCTTCCATATTCACCATGGGGAGGTCAGCATCGGTCTCTGGGACATCCACTGCATCGGAGGTATCCCGCTGGAGGGTTACCAATACGATGAGTTCCTGCCTCCGAAGAACACCTAGGGCGACAGGTCACAGACTCCCATCCTGACATGGCATCTACTGGATCTGGCTACGCAGCGGCTCGAGGTCAAGGACTTCCACAAGGACATAGCCTACAAAGAGTGGTTCGGCCAGTTCTTAGAGCATGACCCAGCGGTCAAGATGCCAGGCCGGGGGAAGCGGTGCCCGACCGCGGCTCAGAGGAGCCGGAACGGGTCGTACTGGCTGGTCCTGGAGACGGGAGACTACCGCTCATGGGGGTACCGCGTCATCGAGGCCCGGGACCCAAATGTCCGGTACGTGGCGTTCCTGGCCGCCTTTCTGAGTGGGTGGCTTCTGCCAGTGCGGGACGTGAGAATGGGCGTCTGCCCGACAACACTGGTGATGGCGGGCGCCATGGCCGCCAACAAAAGATACAACCTCGGGGTCCCAGTGCTGGCTAAGCTGTACGCTATCCTGGGACGCATCTCACGAGGGGGGTCGCCACGAAGGATCTGTGGGCCCTTTCAATTCTTCCACGGCTGGGTAGCTGCTCACCTCGGTGGGTACACGTTTCCAAACACCGTCATTCCTCCGGGCAACGGCCTGCGACCCTCCCTGCTGAACATCGCGGGGGTCGCTCCGATGACCCTAAATGAAGAGGGCGTGAGGATTCAGATTGGCAATCACGCCAATTTCAACTTCAGCCCGTTCCCCACTCCCGTTGGCCAGATGATCGACAATGGGCAGGGTCTGCTAGAGCAGCACGAATACTTCCTGAGCATGCGGGGTGGGGTGCTCATGGCTCGGATCGACGGGAAGGTGATCTGCGAGCCCTACGTGCCAACCCGGTTCGCCAGGCAGTTCGGGTGCCTTCAACGGATGCCGAAGAGGGTATTCGCTACTATCCAGGAGGAGACGAACCCTTGCGTCCTTCTCCAGATGTGGCTAATGTTCGCCGCTTTCGGCTCTGGCGATGTCATCACTCTCCCTCCTACCGGGGTCGATGCAGGCTTGGAAACCGAGTACGCCGAACACTGGGCCATCGCGTACCCCGAGGGGCTTCTACGGAAGCCAGTTCGGCGGCTCGAGGTCACCCGTGCGGAGACCGGGAGTCAAGGAAGGAGGCGAGACACCGTTATGCGGGGGAGAACGGAGGCGCGCCAAGCAGCAGAGCCGGCATGGGCAGGGACTTCGGCGGCGGGCACATCGCAGGCTGCCACCACGACTTCAGCGCCCAGAGAGGGGGCACATGCGGTGGTCGTGGAGCGGCCCGGGAAGCAGATAAGGCGTCTGCTCGAACCCTCCCACGATGCAGTCTTCCCAGCGCTGTGGTCGGCCTGGATGACCCTGCGGCAGTCGCTGGGGACCGAAACCATCTGGCAGAAGATAACCAGAGAAGGAATCCATCTGCCAGAGGTCGGGCGCCTTCAGGTCGCCGACAGGGTGAACTTCCACCGGCGGTATGCGTATCTGACGACCATGGACGAGTACGCGCGCCAACGTGGTCAGCGTGCGGAGCCGTCCCTTCTGGTGAAGGTGATGCTCGGTCTAGAGCCTGCTCCAGAACAGATGCCACCGGAGGAAGGTGATAGTAACGATGACTCCGAGGAAGAGGAGGAGACGGGGGAGGATGAAGGCTCTAAGGGAAGGTCCCATCCAAGGAGCCCGCGGGAGAGCGGCGAGGTGGCCGGCTCTGACAATATTGATATCACTGAGCTCCTCGAGGTCCGCTTCTATCCCTACTCAACCCGCTTCGTCCATTCTCTTATACAGATTCTAACACATTTCTTCATCTTCCTTAGGAGTGCACAGATGCTGGTTAGGCATCCTCAGTAGGAGTAGGAGAGGCGCCAGCAGGACAGGGCGGGGGCCAGACACCCATCATTGAATTGACAAGCGCTGAAGGGTCCCCTGCTGCAATTGCTCCTGCGGCGGCCGGGACAGCGGGAGATGACGCTCTGGACTCCCGTAAGTCTCCCTACTTTACTGTTGGTGCTTGCCGCTGACGATCCGTGACTAACCACGGCATGCCTTGCGCAGTGATCTCAATACTGGAGGCTCGTCGGGCTGTCGAACCCGGGCCATCCACGAGTGGACCGGTGGCAGACATGCCGCCCTCTCCGGAACAGACTTCTCACACCGAGCCGGCCCCACCAACTGCTGATCAGGGGACAATGGACGCCGGCGGTGCTGCCATCAGAGAGAGGTCGGGGGCTGACGAGGGTGTCAACGCCGCTGGGGCGAGAGAAGAAGGCCGCCCAGATGTTGGGGAACCTATCCCCTGTGAGGACATCCCAGGGGCGGACCCTGCAGCAGACCTACTGGCTACCTTCCCTGCCTACCGGCTTGCCGACCCCAAGGAGATGGACGACTCGGACACGGAGGCGGTCGAGGAGAGCCGGATAACGCGCCGCAGGGGGTGGAAGTGCATCCAGCGCTTCCTCAAGCGACCCTCATCGGAGTGGCTGGGGCGCATGGGATCGCTTCAAACCTGGCTGCGCTTCCTGTGTGCCGGGGGAGCTAATGCTCGACGCCTCCATCTGACGGTCCGTGATTTCATGGCCGAAAAGATGCGTGAGAGCCGTCGGCGTGCTGACATCGTACAACGTCGGGACATGTCGGAGAACACGCGGGCGCTTCTCGCGGCGGAACAGGAAGTCCGGCGCCTCGAAGAGCAGGCGTCAGAGAAGGAGGCCTTCGTCGCAGCGTGCACTGAGCTTGTGGAGCAATTGACGGCCCAGATGGATGATGCCCAGGTACAGCTGACGGAGGCAGGCCACCAGATGGTCACACTTCAAGTCGAGCGGGAGCGTGCACAGGCCAGGATCGGCGAGCTGCGCGCTGTGACCGCCGATGAAGAGAGGGCATGCAGAGAGCGAGAAGCGGCTCTGAAGGCTGCCAGCCAAAGGGTAGCGGCATTGGAAAGACTCATTCAGCACGCTAATCCCTAGGGGCTTTGTTTTTTCCATTTTGCTTCCGCTACTCAATACTTCGATCCATTTGTATGAATCGACATATTTATCTGCATCTTTTGGCTTAACGTGCTCAACCACAATTCATCGTCTTTCGAGAGCGTTAACCAAGCTTCAGGCATCCACAATTGGGCCTGGATTTCTAAGGAAAAGAGGGAGGTCATTCCTAGGAAGGGAGACCTCAGACCTAATCAATGTACCATCCCCCCAACTTGTTCCGACACACGAGTGGGACAACACTAGGGGCGTTGAGATTTTATCCGAACATAGGGAAATGAGAAAGGGTGAATCGCGTGTCCCGAATTCAGAAATCCACGACGGTTAGCCTTCCAGGAAATGCCCAAGACGGCAAGCGGACAATAGATCAATCAACCATACTACTGCAATAGACGGACCGAAGGTCATCATTCATGTTGCAGGAGGTGGATCACATGTCATCATCAATACCGCTTTTAGGGTTCCTTCAGACACAAGGGTGGGAATCCGGATCAAAAGGGCATGCGAAGCGTGGGGCGAAGTGATGATTTGTTCGGACAGAATCTAACACTCCCAAAATTGCGCCACCGTGGGGAAAGCGTATTAGGCGGATGCACTAATCTGGCCATGAATCACCCCAATTCTCAGACAGAACCTCTTTGACGAGGAAACTGTCGCTTCCCATCATTGCAATGGGGCATCCCGAGCTGAATCAGGGAGAATATCACAACCGCACCACTCTACCAGAAGCCAGGCCAGACGGCCGGCGACGAGGAGGGGCGGGACTCAGCGATCCCTGAGGCTGAACCTGAGTCGAGATGCCCGGGCGTTCCTACGTACTCCATCAGGCTGGAGATCAAGCCACACGTAGTTCTGAGAGTGCAGTTTTAACGTCATGCGGGACGTAGAACCCCGATTAGGGAGATCTTAGTTTAAAGTCGTAGAGCTCGGACCATAGGGGCAAATCTTAGTTTTAAGGTCTTAGAGCTCGGACCATAAGAACCTCAAAGTACGCCACATCGTGGTCCTATCCCCTGGATATGCGAAGATGCACTGAGGGATAGTGTCAAGAGTGCCGAGGTTTTGCCTGGTCAGAATGGGAGGTGGAAAACATAATGTGAATCATGCGGCCATTCACTCAAGGACTGGGGGAACCGGCGTAATGATATGGGAGTACTGCCGACCATGGCGGAAAAGCAGCATCAATATTGCACTGACCGTTGATGGAATGAGGTAGAAAACGAGCATCAACCGCTCAAGCGCGGGATTCATATCGATTTGCTGCCCGAGGCCCTTGGGGGCACCAGCCCGAGTCGGTGGGAGAGCACTGAGGCATTGTATCCAGACCGCTCACGGGGGTTCCACCCAGGGCGTAGGCGATGGGTCCGAATGAAGGGGAGCACGAAGCCTGAAAAGTGGAAGGAACCTGACCAAGCTGAACCTGACCCTCCTGGCAATAAACCAGAGTACTCTTGACACCGGTGGACCACTGCAAGGGGTCGAGGGACACGCCTTGAGGGTGACCCGAAGGCGGCAGATTCCCCAGAGAAGGGGGAATCTCTAAGAGGTGGGGGCTGGACCCGAAGTTTCAAACATCCGGGCGTTCCTACGTATCCCATAAGTATGGTAATCAAGCTACACGTAGTTCTTGAAGCACGGCGCAACACAATCGGGCACCTGCGCGGGGAGGGGTGCGGGTCTGGCCCTCACACCCAAAAGAAGCGGTATATGATATTTTTTGTTTGTCCTTAAAGGTGGATGGTTTTTCTTTGTGCAGCGACATGCCTGTGATTAAGAAATCCCTGGCGTCGCCACAATAATCAAGCCATGAAAGGCATTGATAAATGGCGTGGTTATTAACCAGCGCCCAACGTGAGTGTCCCCTGAGGAGAACATCACGATGCAGTGCCGTTTCTCGTCGGGCGGCCAAGACGATCACAGTTTACGGTCGTGTGGTAAGACCAGGCAACACAGTTTAAGGTCGTGTGTCTTGGACCACGGAGGAATCTGCTTATTGCGATACGGCGGACCCAGCGGATGTGGGGACACATCCCAGCCCTGCGGTCACGCACAACTCCAGGAGAAGGATCCTGGGATAGGGGCCTGCATATGTCTATCAACCGAGGGGCAGAGATGCTAGCCTCCAGCTATGCTGGGCCCAGAACGCGATTGTTCGGGCGACTCCTTCCTCCTCATGGGGACGAGGGTCTAGCTACACATGGCCCTTAGGGAGGACATTAGCACATATCCTTGGTGCTCAGATCATGGGATCCTCGAAAGACACCATTACCCTGGTTGGCCTGCCTAACGTGTAGAGGTGTACTGAAGGTCAGTATGAAGAGAGAGAGTGCCGAGATTCCACTACAACGCACAGAGGCGGAGTGTGATGAGGACTGCGCAACCAATGTTCAGAGCCTGAAAGATCTGACATGGCGATCAAGGATGTTGCTGACCATATTCGCAACACAACATCCGATCGCGTCAGCCTAGGATGAGGCAAGCAAACGAGCATCAACCGCTCAAGCGCAGGATTCATATCGATTTGCGGCCCAGGACCCGCCGATAAATCGACCCGGAGCGGTAGGAGAGCACTGAGGCATCGTATCCAAACCGCTAACGAGGATCCCTTTGAGTGAAGGCTCGAACAAGAGGAAGCGCGAGGCCTGACAAGTAACACAGGACTTGTCGGGATTGAATCCGACACTACAGGTCATAGACCGGAGTACCCAAAACATGTTAACAGATCACCGGAAAGGGTCGAAGGACTCACCTTGAGAGCAACCAAAAGACGGGGCTGGACCTGAAACACACACGTCCAGGCGGTCCTACGTATCCCATAAGGATGGGAATCAAGCCGTACGTAGTTCTTGAGAGGCAGTTTAACGTCATGCAGGACGATGAGGGGTGTGAGGTAGTCCCACACGCGGGGGAGGCGTACGGAGCGGCCAGTAGACCGACGTGAATGAGGGCATAGCCCCACGTTCACACCATACGCCTCGCACAAAAAGGAGGGGAACCTGGGCCAGAGGCCCAACGCGGGATAGAGATTCCCGGGAAATGGGGCTGGGCCTAAAACATGAAAGTTCAGGCGGTCCTACGTATCCCATAAGGATGGGAATCAAGCCGCACGTAGTTCTTGAAGTGCATTTTAACGTCATGCAGGACGAAAAAGAAAGGGGGGAGTGGAAGGCATCCCCAAACATGGGGGGCGTACAGCGTGGCGAGCAGACCGACGTGAATGAGGGCATAGCCCCGCGTTCACACCATACGCCGCATACCCAGAGGCACTTGGGCCAAGGGCCCGAGATGGGATGGAAATTCTTGAAGGATGGGGCTGGGCCTGAAACATGAATGTTCATGCGGTCCTACGTATCCCATAAGGATGGGAATCAAGCCGCACGTAGTTCTTGAGGTGCAGTTTAGCGTCATGCAGGACGGATGCTGAACAGTTTAACGTCTTGTAGCTCGGACATGGTGCAGTTTAGCGTCATGCAGGACGAATGCTGAACAGTTTAACGTCTTGTAGCTCGGACGTGGTGCAGTTTAGCATCATGCGGGATGAATTCTGAACAGTTTAACGTCTTGTAGCTCGGACGTGGTGCAGTTTAGCGTCATGCGGGACGAATGCTGAATAGTTTAACGTCTTGTAGCTCGGACATGGTGCAGTTTAGCGTCATGCGGGACGAATGATGAACAGTTTAACGTCTTGTAGCTCGGACGTGGTACAGTTTAGCGTCATGCGGGACGAATGCACTCAGGCAAAGTACTTCTTGAGGAACCTAGCGTTGTTGGGAGGAGTAACACGCTCACCATCCATAGTCGCTAGGGAGTACGCGCCATTGGGATAGACCTTGTGGACGACAAAAGGTCCCTCCCACTTGGGCTCCAACTTGGGCGGCTTCCTGCCGGGGATCATTGGTGCTCTTAGGGCCAATACTAGGTCACCCTGCAGGAAGGAGCGGAGGCGAACCTTCTTATTGAAAGCTCGAGCCATTCTGCTTTGATGCCTCTCCAAGTTGTGCAAAGCGCGAAGCCTATTCTCATCCAGTGCTTCCAACTCGACTAGACGGGCTTCAGCAGCTCTGTCCGGCGCTTGCTGGTCATAGACCACAGTGCGCAAGGACGGTAACTGGATCTTGATGGGAAGGACGGCCTCAGCTCCATACACCAGGGAATAAGGGGTCATCTGGGTGGAATTGCGAGTTGTCGTCCGATAAGACCTGAGGGCGTTGGGGAGCTTGTCCGGCCAAATCTTCTTGTTCTGACCAACCATTTTTTGCAGAATGTTAGAGAGGGTTTTGTTAAATGCCTCAATCTGTCCATTTTCCTGCGCATGATAGCGAGATGTATGGTTCGAGTGAATGTTGTACTTGGTGTACAACTTATTCAACTCGGCTGCTCGGAAATTGGCTCCATTATCAATGAGGATAGCGTGAGGCACTCCAAATTGATAAATGATGTTGGAGGTCACGAAGTCAGCGATAGAACAGGATTTGACCTCTCTGAGCAGAATCGCCTCTACCGATTTGGAGAAGAAGTCCGTGGCGGTCAGAATGAACCGGCACTGGCGAGCCGTCGCCGGCGGGTAAGGTCCCACAACATCCAGCCCCCAGACTGCAAAGGGCCAGGAATACCTGGTGGTATGGAGAGGCTCCGGCGGCCGATGCACAAAGTTCGCATGAACCTGGCACGCATGGCACTTCCTGGCATACTCGATGCAGTCATGGATCATGGAGGGCCAGAAGTATCCCAACGTCCGAATCTGGTGGGACAGCTTCGGCCCAGTCTGGTGGGCACCACATGAACCAGCATGAACCTCTTGTATGACTCGTGGGATCTCAACTTTTTGAAGGCAACAGAGGAGAACACCATCAAATCCGCGTCTATAAAGGATCTGCTCCAGGCCGGGACTGCTCTAGAGGACAAACTGCGATGCGCGGCGTCGAACTCGCTCGTGCTCGGCCCGATCCGATGGGAGAGTGCCATGTTGGAGGTACTCAACCAAAGGCGTCCTCCAATCAGGGGCTGGTTCGACTGCCATGTCTGTGGTACTCGGGGCTCCGGGCACAGGGGCAACCGTGGTGAGATTACTTACCGAAGGGCCACGATCTCCCTCCGGGATAACGGGAGCGATGAGCCTACGGTGCGTCACGTGGACGATCAGGTTGTCCTGTTCAGGCTCCGCGAGTGACGCAGCAAGGCTGGCCAAAGCATCTGCTCGACCGTTCTGCGACCGGGGAATATGGACAATTTCTGGCCGAGAAGGGAACTGGGCCATCAGAAGGAGGGTGCACTCCAACAATGGCACAAGTTCCGGCTTCCTGACAATATAGTCGCTATTGATCTGCTTAATGACTAGCTCAGAGTCCCTTTTCACACACAGATGGGGCACGTCGATCTCGAGAGCTAACTCGAGGCCAGTGATGAGGGAATGGTATTCCGCCTCATTGTTGGTACAGCCCTCTGACAACAGGAAAGAGTATGGCAGCACGGCTCGCTCCGGGGTAATGAAGACGATACCCAAGCCTACTCTGTTGAGCTTAGGATTATCGAGCCTTCTACCAGTGGGGCTCCGGGAGGCACCGTCAAAGTGCATCTGCCAGCATGGATCGGCACGATTGAACGTGAGAACGACCTCATCAGGAAAGCCTAGATCCAGCGGCTGATCCGCGGAGGTTGGGTGAGCAGCCAGAAAGTCCGCCAATGCTTGCCCTTTGATGGCCTTATGAGACACATACCTGATGTCAAACTGCTGGAGAATCACAGCCCATCGCGCTAGACGGCCAGTCAACATAGGCCGACTCAGGATATATTTCAACGGGTCTACCCGAGAAACTAACTGTACCTCGTGGTGCTGCAAGTAGTGCCGTAATTTCTGTACGGCAAATATGAGCGCCAGGCAGCTCTTCTCGATGGGGGAATACCTAACTTCCGCATCGAGGAGCATGCGACTGAGGTAATAGAGGCTATTCTCCGTTACCTCGTTGTTCTTCTGGGCGAGAAGGGCACCAAGGGACCGTTCCAGGGCAGTCACATAAAGGACCAGCGACTTCCCGGGTACAGGCGGCATCAGAACTGGAGGTTGAAGTAGGTACTGCTTGATTTCCTCGAAAGCGGTCTGACACTCCTTATCCCATACATAGGTGGCACCCTTCTTCATGAGCTGAGAAAAGGGTTTACACTTGCCGGACAGATTCGCGATGAATCGGCGTATATAGGCTAAGTGGCCTTGGAACCCTTGCAGTTCCCGAAGGTTACCTAGGGGAGGCATCTGGCTAATCGCCCTGATCTTCTCTGGGTCGATCTCAATACCCCGGTATCTTACCACAAAGCCAAGAAACTTCCCGGAGGTGACCCCGAAGGCACACTTCAACGGGTTCATCTTCAGGCAGCGAGACCAGAGGAAGCCGAACACTTTCTCAAGATCTTTGAGATGGTCCTGACGCTGGCGCGATTTGACCACCAAGTCGTCGACGTAGCATTCCACCAGTGTGCCGAGGATTGGCTTGAATATGCGGTGCATCGCCTGTTGATAGGTGGCACCTGAATTCTTTAGGCCGAAGGGCATGACCTGGTAACAAAAGATACCTTGGGGGGCCCTGAAGGCAGTGAACTCCTCATCCTCAGGGGACATCCAGATTTGGTTGTATCCGGAGTATCCATCCATGAAGGAGAGGGCTTGAAACCCTGCCGTGGCGTCAATCAATAGCTCTGTCACCGGAAGGGGAAAGTCATCCTTCGGACAGTGGCGGTTGAGATCGCGGAAGTCGATACAGACTCTGATCTGCCCGTTCTTCTTCCTGACCGGCACGATGTTGGCCAGCCATCTGGGGTACTGAACCTCCCTCACGAAGTTGGCTTTGATAAGCTTGTCAACTTCGGCCTCAACCATGGCACCGTGGAATGGGTGCATCTTCCTGGGAGGCTGCTTGAACCCGCGATGGTTCGCTGGGAGACCAAGGCGGTGGACGACTACCTGAGGATCTAGCCCCGACATCTCGTCATAGCCCCAAGCGAACACGTCACGGTGCTGTCTGAGGAAGTCCACGTACTGCTGCCGCTCCTCAGAGGGCATGGTGGCACTGACCAATGTGGGTCTTGGATCTGACTCGGTTCCAAGGTTCACCTATACTAACTCATCGACCGTGGCGGAGACGCCCTCCTCAAAGGCTGGGGGGTGTGTCTTCCACGTCCTCCCCACTCGGGGGGGGGGGGGGATCGTCCACGGGAGAGACTGCGTTGGAAACTGCATTGGGGCTACCAGGTCCTACTGGGCCGCTGGTGCTGGCATGGGCGGCCGCGGTCATCTCATCAGGAGACTCACAGGCCGTCGAGACCATGGCTACGTCCAACCGATGAATCAGGAGGACGTAAGCGTCATCCAAACTTGCCCAGGGATCACTTGCAACAGCGACAGGCTCAACCTCACCTGTCAGGATCTGCTTGTCCTTGCTCTTGTAATAGTCCGCGTCCAGATAGCGGGCTTCACATGAGGCAAAAGGAGAGGCATCTCCTTGAAGCACGCCTACTCGACCATTGAGGGAGTATTTAAGGCATTGGTGGTATGACGAGGGAACCGCCGCATGAAGGTGGAGTCATGGCATGCCTATCAATGCGTTGTACGCAGTGTCCTGAGAGACTACCATGAATTCGGTGTTGGCAACCAGGTCACCGAACTGGGTCTTCAAACGTATCTTGCCGACCGGAGTTTGCTCGGTGCGGTCGTACCCCTGGATCCTGAGGTCGGAGGGAATCAAGTCATCCTCAGACAACCCCAATCTCCGGAGCGTCCGAGTTGGAATCAGGTTAATCCCGGACCCCGTGTCGACAAGACAGCGCCGGACTTCAAGACCATTGAACTGGCCAGTAACATACAACGGACGAATGTGCCCTTGTATAGGAGGGTCTTCATCCTCACCAGAGAATGAGATAACTGCCTGACATTCGGCGTCCTCAATCGTTTCGGCGTGAAAAGCCTCTGCAGCCGCAACCTCCGTCTCAAACTGGAGGGGGCTCTTCAGGGCTTCAGCGAGCGCCTCGCGCATCTCAGGTGACAGGCGCAGAGCCTCAAGGATGGAGAGCCTTGCTGGGATGTCAGCCAAGTGCTTCAGGACATCATACTTTCTTGCCAAGCGCGAGCCCCTGGTTGCAGGAGGTTGCTCTGCGGTTGGAGGCATGACGGGCCTTGCCGGTTGGGCCGGCGGCCGACTGGTGCTTGGCGCATCTAGCTGTTCACTGGTTGAAGCCCGGGAAGTAGTCACCGTACTGGGGCCAGGAGGCCGGGATGGACTCGTGGCAGGACGGAGCTGGTCGCGGCACGGCTGAGGCGGTTCTGCCTGGTCCCACACCACAAACAGTGGCGGAGGTGAATCCGTCATCCCCGGATGGGGGGGCTGCGCGCGCTGAGCTCGGTTTTGAGCCTGCTGCCTAGTCTCAGTGGCGTTCACGACTTGGCTGGAGGTATCAACTGCTGTGCCCCAGCGACTCCTGTTGTTGCGGTTCCTCCGACGGTGGCGACGACCGGGGACACTAGGGAGGTCCACCTGGTGTTCTTCAACGTCGGGAACCGAAAAGGGATTTACCAGCTCGACGGTATTAACCGAAGCGTACCCAACACTGTCATCGGAAAAATCATTCATCACCGGGCAGATCCGAGGAGGGACCCCCATCTCCGGGGGCATGAAATCGCCGAGAGTGCGGGATAGTGGCGGAACTGGCGGGGCGCGCTCTTACTTCTTGTGCCGCCGCCGTTTGCTCTTCTCGGAAGAGGCAGGCTGGGACGACGATGCCGAAGCAGCACCTGCAGATTCTGGGGGCTCAGGCTGATTCAAGCGCGCACGGATGATTCCATGGGTGCGAATGATCGTCTTGCGGGCCATCCAGTTATTATACTTCTGGGATCCGCGGTCGGAGACCAGCTGCCATTCATCCTCGTCGCCACTATCGTCATCTGATCCCACGAACACACCCGCCACTTGTGCTGGAGCTGGGCCCAACCTGATTACATTGTTGTTAATCTAGTCTTGGAGCCAGTCCTTAAACACGTAGCACCGCCGGATGGTGTGCCCCAGGGCCCGATGGTAAGGGCAGTAGCGGGGGTTATCCGTGAGATGTGCCTCCTCTGGCCTCCAACACTCAGGCAGTCGCACAATCCTCTGCTCCAGGGCGCTCCGGAAATAACCGGGGACCTGATCCTTGTGAAATGAGTAAGTCAGGTATCGCGGGCCCCTGGGAGCGTGGTCTTGACGACAGGCTGGAGGGGCCTGCCGAGGAGGTGGACCCTGATTATCTCGCCTGGATTGTGGCGGTACATTACGCGGAGGGGTCGGCCGGTTCTGGGGCTGCTGCTGCTGGGCCGGGAACTGAGCCCGTGGAGGCGGATTCCTGTGAGGCTGTGGAGCTGGCCTCACCGGAAGCAGCTCAAACGGCCTGGGAGCCTCTATCTGGGCAACAACAGCGGGCTCAGCCCTGCTGACTCTCCTTGCAGGGATCATAGGAGGCAGCGGGTGTGCCTGACTGGCCTGTTGCAGGGCTTCCTCAAGACGTTGAGATTTGTCTGAGAAGTCCCTGAACCCTCCGGGGTAATTCTGAGTGATCAAGGAAGGGACCAACTTGGTCTTGACGTTCCCGACACACATTGTCAGCAACTGCTCCTGAGTCAATGGCATGTCAAGGGAATACGTGTGACCCTTCCATCAGGCGACGAAATCCGCGACTCGCTCATCAGGCCTTTGCTTGCACTTGAAGAGGTCTGTGATACTCGTCTTCCGGTTCGTGGAACTGAACTGGTAGAGGAACTGTCTACGAAGGTCCTCCCAGCTAGTTATCAACACGACGGGGAGCTGACTGTACCAGACAAATGCTGGTCCTTCCAGTGTCTGGACAAAGCAGCGAAGCTTAGCGGCCTCCTGCTGCGCCGGAGTTCCCAACATAGGCCTGCACCTCGAGTTGAAATGGGCCAAATGCTGTGGCGGATCTCCAGTTCCGTTGAAGGGGGCGAAAGTGGGGTTCCCGAATCTCGGAGGTGCCGGCATGTCATCCACCCATGCTGGGTATGGCTTGCCGTCCGGTGGGATCACCACTTGCTGAGTCTCCAAGGCTTCCAAGCGGGCGATGAGTGCCGCCATTGGATCGTCCGGACATGGGTTCCAGTCCTGGCGAGGATCTCTAACCACGAGCGCATTGCATGGCCCTTCAATCGGGTCGTCGACCGGGTCGTCGAACTCGACAGCTCGTGGGATGGCGGGCGGAGCGGCCCTTGGGGCAGCGGGAGGAATCCTAGCGGGGTATCTCAGGTAGTCACGCCGCTCGGGAGGGTGTGGTGAAACATACCGCGCCCTCTTGCCATAGGCAATGGCCTCTCCCCTGTCGGAAAACACGGCATCACGGTTGCCCGGGAGAGTCTCGTCGAGGAGTGGTTGTTCCTGTCCCTGCTGTCCTGGCCTAGGATCACCGTAGTCAGGCCGCCGCTCTACAGCGCGCTCGGCGAGGAGCTGGTCAACTAGCTTCTTCTGCTCGGCGAGCTTTTGACGTAGCGTGGCCTTTTCGGGATCCTCCTCTGCCCTCTACATGGAGGCAGATGGGTCGGCATGCTTTATAGCCCCGCCGTTCTCTTTACCCTTGCTGACGTTTCGGCTCAACGTCAGTGCTTCAGTGGGTGTGGGGAGACCCAGGAGGTTCCTCTGGTGACGAGTAACTCTCACCGATGGATCCAACAACGACTTGTCTTCGGGGGGAGAGCCCCCGTCGAGAAGTTCCAAGCCGTTCCCCTCTCCCGACAGGTCGGCCATATTGACCGTTTCCGTCCCTGGGGATGTACTCTCAGGGCCACCTAGCGAGTCGGGATGTCGGCAAATCGCACTGAAGCGTAGGGCAGCGTACTGCCCCCATCCATGGATATACACGTGGGGGGTGGCTTCCTCGATAACCTTGCGGAGTACTTGAAAACACTCGACGCATCATTGTTGGAGGGCCTTGTGGTGCCCAAATGACCCGGGGTGCCGAACCGCGGGGAGCGTAGCCAGGTCAATCTGACGGCACTGCTCACCAATATCCTCCAGGTGTGCTTGACTCCCGGGATATGGCATTCGTAGGCGGTGAATACGGGAGTGAGTCTCCCGGAGAGTTCGGCGGAAGCATTCAAACTCATCCGGGGTGAGCGATTCTGGTGCATCAAAGTCCGGTCCTGCGACGGGCCAAAACTTCTCAGGGAAGTGACCCTCTGCAAGGACGGACCAGAAGCTCCATGACTCAAACTCGGGACCCAGGTCTTCTTGGTTCCCTTCAGCGACTGGGAATGGACGGGGAACCGGCAGTGGTGCCGAGGCGGGCCGCTGGGCCGGCGGGCTGGCCGGCGGTGAATACGGCGAGCAGGCCGATTGGCCTCCATATCCCGGGCCTCCCTCTGAGGGTTGCGGTGCCCCAGCTACCACATCACGATAGGACGGGCCGGCGAGCGAACATCCTGCCATAGCGTCGGTGCTCGCCGAGGGTGCACTAGATCGTGGCTCGATCGTCAGTCCCCAGAAAAGGTCTCCGGCTTCTCCGATCGAGGCAGAAGGCGCTTCCGGAGGGGCTGGTACCAACCGCAAGCTTAATCCTTGGGGGTCTACCAGGCCCTCGCTACTCCGGATATACCTTCGGAGAGAAGCGGGGATCACATCGATCTCGCTCTCGGGGAGTACGAGGCTGACGTGCCGCATTCCTACCCCTGCCCTTAACTGGCGGGATCGGGGGGAGGGCTCTGTCGCCGAATCATACTCCGCCTCTGTATCAGAGAAACGAACCGGTCAGATCTCTGTCCGGAATTCCCTAACATTCCTCCCTCGACGTCGACGCCTCGCCTTCCTGCCCCTGAGTGGTTCTTCAGGGCATGACTGATCTCTGTCCTGGCGTCCTCTGGCCGCACCGGTGCTGGGGCCAAGAGGACTGGAAACCAAGGTGCGAGGAGCACCGGGACAGATGTCAAAGGGGACGCGGGGAGAGATGCTCCCGGCCAGGCCTCCGGGCCGGGATCGGAAGGTGGGATCACCCATGCCTCTTGGATCGGCCACACGGAGTAGACCCTGCTGGTGAATAGCGCTACCGCGAGGTGGTCCGCGGTGGCTATTGCCTGTACCAGCAACCGGGAGAGTCAACCCAACCTGCCTTTGGGGCGGTCGGGGCCTCGATCCAGGTCGGGCATAGAAGTGCCCCTGCTCAGGATGCACAGGGGCCTGGTGACTAGAGCCAGCAGTGTCTTGGGCCAACGCGGCCGCTGTTGCTAGGGCCCCAAGGTGGGCATCCTCTTCCGCTCGTGCCCGACGTTGGCGTCGGGATAGATGAGTCGGGATTAGCGGCGCAGGCAGGTGGAGAGCCCGTTCTTCGACTTGAGAAGTCGGGCGGCGGTGTCGATGTGACCTGGCAGGAGCCCTTATCGCGGATCCCTGGAGCGAATCTCGGATAGGGTGGTCCCGGACATCCTCCACCTCATCCTCATAGGGGAAGGAGCTGTCGGAGCGTTCCGGGGATAAACTCCCGAAGCGGTTGGACGTCGAGGAAGGCAGCGGTGCCTCCCTGCGTGGCCCTCGGGGGCGGCGTTGGTGGCGAGGTGCAGCTTCCTCGAGGTCTAGGCGAGCCATGTCCCTGGTGGGGATGAATCCCTCTTCCTCATATCTCCGCACCAAGTTGTTGATCAACCTTCTCTGGATGACCTCCGAGGGGGAGAGAGGGCGTGGTTGCCCCGCAGTTGCGGCTGCTGGGACGGCTGTGGAACGGGCGGGACCGCGCGGAGTAGCCGCGTCGGTGTTTCCCCTACCCCTGCGCCAGCGGGCGAGCGGCGATCGGGCACTAGATTGGGCGACCTGATTCCTGAAAGCAGGGAGAAGAACCCGTTAACACTAGCAGGAAAAGGAATCGACAATCAACCATTAGTGCCACGACGCCTTCCGTGGGGGGGACCCAGGCCATCGACGTCGTGAGACGGAGTGCCCGATTTCCCTTCCCCAGCCCCTGGCGGGTTCCATGCCCCAATGATGAATGCTTGGCCGGGCAACATGCTAGTCTTCCAACACCTCTGAAAGCTATCGGTCTCCGTATTGAGGAGAAGAGATTCACGTCGGGTTCACCATTTTTCTGTTTCGGTGCGGATGTGCGTCGGGTTTCTGTTCCGACGCTGTTCCGCCAGGACGCGTTCGCGCGTGCGCCCGTCGACCCGAGGGGGATGGGAGCGCGGCTTGTGGCCCCGCAGTCCCGCTTTCCAAAGGTGGGCGGCATCCGTCCCTTATTCAGGGACGTCTGCTCCTTGATCGAAACCGGGATGATGGGATGTCGGCTCCTCCTTCCGTGGACGTCTCCTCGGAACTCGTCGCCTAATCCGGGTCTCCCTCATAGATTTAAGAATGTTCGTGAATCTCATTCCCGGCGCCATATCTTCATGGACACCGGTTAATTATGCTGCTTCCGCCCGGACGCTCCAAGGAGTCTGGTCGGGGCAGCAACCTGCGGTGAGGAGACCGGGTAGCTCCGGGTGTTGGGGGCGTGTCTTAACACTGCGGCTCTGCATGTCTGCCTTCCGTCCCTAATAGAGCTTCTCGAAGGCGTGATGGCCTGAGGCATCCGGCGCTGGGTGTGGGGAACTGCGTTACCTGAGGTTTTCCTCAGCTTCCCATGTTTAACACGGGGTATGCCGCGAGTTTAACGTCCATCGGGGACGGCATCGGACTGATCAACACGAGGAGTGGATCAGATGACAGAACCCCTTGCGGGGAACCTCCGACGCTGGGGCCAGCACATGGGCGGATTCTCGAGTGAAGTGGGGTGGAATGAAGTGGCATGACCCCACCAGGATGTGGCGGCCCGGGTAAGGATCAGGATGGATGATGGAGTGAAGAGCTTGGACCCCGTAGAGGCTTCCTACGTACCGCGCGTTAGCACGGATCAAAGTCAGCGTAGTTCGGATATACAGTTTAACATCATGCTGGACAATGGCAAGCCGACTCACAAGGAGGTCGAGGCTGCCGGGCGGAGGATTGAACCGAACCACCTCACACGGAGGGGGATGGAACGGCCGGGTGGATCACAGTTTCACGTCATGCTGGACGCTGGTGTTTGGGGCTTACACTCTAAAGAGGCGCATATGCGGCAAAGCTCAGTTGGAGAGGGACTTGGGCCGAAGGTGAGAGACCTCGATCCCTGTCACGCCCTCTACTGGCTTCGGCAGTGGGGAAGCACAATGGAGATACACATGTGCAGTCCCCCACAAGGGCAGATTCATAGGTGAATCGACGCGAATGTGAACCCGGGAGGGGTCCACTGATGGACGAACCGACATGAATACGATCGGGACGACCGGGTGGTGGGCTTGAACCTCAGGGAGGCTTCCTACGTACCTTGTTTAGGAGACAGAGATCAAAGTCCACGTAGTTCGTTCTGTCGGGACTTACGCACTGAGGTAGCCTGAGTGCGGCAAAGCTCAGTTGAAGAGGGACTTGGGCCGAAGGTGAGAGACACCTCGATCCCTGTCATGCCCTCCACTGGCTTCGGCAGTGGGGAAGCACAATGGAGATACACATGTGCAGTCCCCCACAAGAAACTAGGGGTTTGTAATACCATACCCCCGTGGGCGAAGGCCACTCCAATGAATCGTCCCTAAAGAGGGGAAATCCCGACATCCCTGCAGAGACGAGCGGACGGGGGCCACATCCAAACCGGGGGGGGACCCTGCGTGCGAGGCACGAGATCGGGTGAAGCGGACGGTTTAACGTATTGCCGGACGAAGTACAGTTTAACGTCGTGTGTTGAGGACGAAGCGGACGTTTTAACGTCTTGCCGGACGAAGTATAGTTTAACGTCGTGTGTTGAGGACGAAGCGGACGGTTTAACGTCTTGCCGGATGAAGTACAGTTTAACGTCGTGTGTTGAGGATGATGGATGCTTGACAGTTTAACGTCTTGCAGCGCGGACGTAGATGCTTGGCAGTTTAACGTCTTGCAGCGCGGACGAAGATGCTTGGCAGTTTAACGTCTTGCAGCACGAACAAAGATGCTTGGCAGTTTAACGTCTTGCAGCGCGGACGAAGATTCTTGGCAGTTTAACGTCTTGAAGCGCAGACGAAGATGGCTGGCAGTTTAACGTCTTGCAGCGCGGACGAAGATGCTTGGCAGTTTAACGTCTTGCAGCGCGGATGAAGATGGTTGGCAGTTTAACGTCTTGCAACGCGGATGAAGATGGTGCCGCCGATGGGTCCGTGTCACTTCGCGCGATCCTGGAGGGCCGCACGGGAAGACAACGCACGGTGCGGGCACCCGGGATGAAGATCATCGGGCACCACGTAGGCGGGTACCCTCAGGGGGTCAAAGGGGGCGACCCTGGCGTTTTTGCGCGCAAAAGAGGAGCTTGGCGCGCAATACCGCGGGTTGGCGCGCAATTGGGCGGGCTGGCGCGCAATTGGGCCAGCACTTTGCGCGCGGAAGGTGGAGATTGCGCGCACCAGGCCTCTGATAGCGTGCGGGGGCAACGGCCCATTCTTTAACGAATGGCCACTTAGTAAGGGGGGTGCGCGCAATCCGGCTGGATTGCGCGCACCTGGGGGCAATTGCGCGCAAGAGGCTTCTTTTGCACGCGAAGGCCTTCGGGTGAGGGATTGGTCAAAGGAAAGAAGCCAAAGGGTTGCGCGTGAAGGCGAACCCCGAGGCGGGCTTGTGCGAAATAAAGGAGGTTACCTGAAGATCGGCATTGCGCGCGGAGGGGGTGGGATTGCGCGCACGAGCGACCCTTCGAATTCTGGCAACCTTCAAAACGTCGGGGGTCGCCTTGTATTTATATGCAACCCCGGGCGTGCTATTCGGTTCGCGGGTGCGCAATTCGGCGCAGGCGCGAAATATGGGCCCGGCGTGCAATACGGTCGCGCAGGGACGTCGGGCGCGGAAAATTACGCGCCGACTTGCCCCATTGCGCGAATCCCGGAAGGATTGCGCGCACCTCACCAATATTGCGCGCGGGCCTCCGATATTTCGCGCAAGGTCTTCCGGCCTTCCGAAACATGCTTCTGACTCCAAATATGACCTTGCTTTCCTCATCCGGAACTTCGTTTGAGGAGCAACGGACTTTTCCGGCGTCTACACACTCCTCATGTATTCCATGTTTATTCCCTTACTGGGATTTATAGCTCACCCCTTTTCTTATGCATGTCCTCAGGTTATCCCATGCAATGCTAAGTACGAGGGAATGTAGTGGTCATGTAAAGAAAGTTTTCAATAAAGATGTTGTATTTCATGTTTTAAGTTGTTATGTAATGATACTAAGCCCCAAAGGCACTAGACCTCTCGATCTTCCATGTTGTATCAAGTGATTAGTTTATATAATAAATCATGTTTAAGTTTGTAATAAAAGTCAGGTTGTCATAATATGAACCCAACCCTAGATATCCAACACCTTCCTCATCAAACGAGTATTCCTTATTCCCCATGCATGGGAATTAGAGGAAAAAGTGTTTCAAGTGGTACCCTCAACAGGAGATTGGTGGGTACTAGTTATAACAACCCTAATTTTTTATTTCATATTTGAATATGATTTATTACATAAACTTTCACTTAATATAACTCAGAAAAATCGAGAGGTCTAGTGTCTTTGGGGAATAGGAACATTACATAATGACTTAAAACATGAAATACACATCTTTATTGAAAACTTATTTTACATGACCACAACATTACTTTGTACTTAACAATGTATGGGATAACCTGAGGACATACATAAGAAATGGGTGAGCTATAAATCCAAGTAAGGGAATAAACATGGAATAACATGAGGAAGAAAATACATGTTAGTCAATAGACATATCAATGGAGCACAAAAGAAACATGAACATAAAGGCATGTTATAACATGATATTTATAACATGGAAATGTGGCAGCGACATACAACATGATATTAGCATGAGCCAAGGCTCATTGCACATTGATTATCATGAGAAAAACCTCATTTCATATGAATTATCATGAATAAACCCTTATTTCACATTAATTATCATGATTAAACCCTCATTTCACATGGTGTATCATTATACTAAACCTTACACAATGCATTGGAGCGCTATCAGGGTGCACCATTCATAATCATTTTGTTTTCATGTATAAGTGTGCCACATAGATTATACAACATGGATTCATTAAACATCATAATTTATTCCATGAAAAAGGAATTTGGAATAAATAAATGTAAGTCCCCAATCAATAAGTACATGATCATAAAGGTGAATACCCTTGATAGAGAAATGGTCATGGTATTCACTATACGATGATTTTGGCATGGAAAATTGTGGTGCAATTTTGGTAGCATAACGACGTCAAATAGAAAATTTTAAAATGGTTTTATGAGAGAGAAAGGGGTATATAATCATTTATACATGAAATAGATAGTAGGGTATCATGGAACATAATATCCCAACATGTTAAATGTAATTTTATATTCACAATATAAAATAAATACTTGAATGGAAATGAGAAGAGAGAAATCCCTTACAGAATTTCATCATAGTAACGGTGGGATTAAAAGATCATAGGGGGGATTAATGGGAGTAAAAGGAAAATCACATCATGTATACATAAAATATTTATTAAGGTGTTATGGAATAACATATACCAAATCAAGCAAATGGAAATTAAAATGCATGACATAAAAGAGGTGCTTTAATAAAAAGGAGAGAGGGAGACCCCTTACTTGGATGTGTGATCCCAAAGGACTGGGAGAGGATTCTTGGGAGCTTGTAGGTGCCTTGGGAGGACTCTATTAAGTATGGGGTGGAGGGTGGTTTATCTTAAAAGAACTTTAGTGAAGAAAAATGGGATCTTGGTTGGGTTTATATAGGAAAAAAGTGGGATTTCATTATTATTTTGGTTTTGGACACTACACAATAAAATATTCAATACCACAAACTATACCATGGTTTTTGCCCCTGGTTTCTAGAAAAAGGGTGTGGTATACATTATTTATATTTCTAATTTCTGAAGATATTAAAATATTTCCCTTACTTATGTGGAGGTGAGTCATACTTTCAAGGAAATGATTTTAAAAATATTAAAATATATTATTGTTATTGGAGGATTCACTAATGCTTTGTAAAATAAATAAAATAAATTTAAAATTAAATTATTTTAAAGGGAAAACACATATTTTTCCAAATATACCTTTTATAGTATTTTATTACATCACTATTAGGTCATTATGATGCCATAAAACACATTATATATTTACACGGTATTTAATTTTTACCCAAAAATTCGAGTGTCTCAGAAAATTTTAAAAATTCACTATTGGATAATTTCGACATCCTGATTCCAAAAATAATATTCATTTTATCTAAATAATTTTCTAAATATGTGAATTTTTACTTTTAAAATAAGAACTGACATTTATTGAAAATTGATGGGTTTTGGAAAAAAATAGTTTTCCAACCTTAATAAAAGTTACTTTTGACTTTGTAAAAATTATATGATCATTAATATTTAATACATTTAATTTAATAATATTATTTTATTAAAATATTATTTATTTCAAAAGTACATTAATTCATCAAAATATACTCCTTAATTGAATTTGAATATTAACCGAAATACTATTTGTTATTTAAAAAATAATTTACAAAGTAACAATAATATAATGAAAGTATATTCATTATTCTATACAAAAAAATAATCATAATACTAGGTTCTTGATACATATACCTTTATTACACCAGCATACTCCCTTAGAGGAATGTGTGCAATGGTGGGGCTTTCTTGGGGCCATTTGGTGAACATGGTTTGGGCCGTGATCTCGATGTGCTTGAAATTCTCCCATAAATGGTTCGCTCATACTTAAGTTGTTGGATCTTAGCTTAGGATTGGTCTAGGGAAAATCCTAGAAATGCTATCTAACTCAGAAGCTCCAATAAATGGGCATCATAGGGTTTGATCCTACTGGTTGAGGACATTACCTCCTTTTTATGTGTTGAAAGGATTTGTTAAAACCCTATATTTATACTTTCCATGTGATCACTATTCAATGACTATATTAATAATGGTAAGGATACTTAATGGTAATTTGAATCCAATTGGATATAATAAAACAAAAAAGAGTGCATTTGTTTTTTATATCCATGAGACATTTAATTAAAAGAAAGGGAATTTTATTCATAAATGCCCAGGTTGTTACAACCTTCCCTCAAGAAAATTTTCCCTCAAAATTTCCTTTTCAAACATTAAGAAAGATGAGGGCTACTCTGCTTCATTACTTCCTCTATTTCCCACGTTTCTTCTTCAAACTTGTGGTTTCACCACAACACCTTGACAGGGGGCATCGTCTTATTTCATAGAACTTTTTCTCTATGATCTAAGATCTTAACTAGCTTCTCCTCATAGGAAATTTCATTATCCAATGGTACCACCTATGTATTAAGTATATGTTATGGGTCTGGTATGTACTTCCTTAAGAGTGATACATGGAATACATCATGTACTTAAGATAGGTTTGGTGGGAGTGCTAGTCGATAGGGCACTGCCCCGATGCAATCAAGGATCTCAAAAGGGACGATGTACCTTGGACAAAGATTTCCCTTATTCCCAAATATCATAACTCTCTTCCATGGAGATATGCATAGGAATACCATGTCTCCAACATCAAACTCTAGGTCTCATCAGCGATTGTCAGCATAGCTTTTTTGTCGACTCTGGGTAGCTTTGATGTGTCGATGGATGGTATTAACCTTATCAACCATTTCTTCAACCATTTACAGACCTAGAAGTTTTCATTCCCCAAATTCATCTCAACATGCCAATATTCTTCACCTATTACCATAAAGGGCTTCATAAGGAGCCATTTGGATGCTTGAGTAATAACTGTTGTTGCAAGAGAACTCCACCAAAGGAAGATGTTAGTCACATCCTCCTTTGAAGTCCATTGAGAAAGCTATCAACATGTCCTCAAATTTCTGGATATTTTGCTCATATTTTCCATCAGTTTGATGGTGCTAAGCCATACTAAAGTTCATCCCTGTGTTTAGATAATGACGAAGACTTTTCAAAAACTTAGAGGTGAATCTTGGATCTCAATTGGAAACAATCTATAGTGGTACTCCATGAATTCTTACCACTTCTCTGATGTATATCTATTCCATTTGATCTAGTAAGAAATCCTCTCAAATTGAAATGAAGTGTGAAATATTTTTAAGACGATCCATAACAACCCAAATAGCATTGTTTCCTTTGGATGTCTTCGGAAGTTTAGTGACAAAGTCCATGGTGATGTTTTCCTATTTTCATGTTGGTATGGTTAATGGTTGCATCATACCCTTAGACTTATGCTTCTCATCCTTTACTTGCTGACATATCAGGGACTTTGATGCATATTTAGAGATCTCCTTCTTTATGTTATAACACTAATAGTGCTCCCAGAGATCTCGATACATCTCGTTGTTTCCTAGGTGAATAGAGAAATTATAACTCTGTGCATCATTCAAAATTTCTTTCTTTAAATCCATATTTGATAGAACACATAGCCTTGAATCAAATTTCACAATTCATTCTTCATTAGCATTGAAATCTAAGGATTTACCTTTTTTGATAGTTTCCACTTTCTTCAAAATTCCCACATTATCTTTTTGAGCATACTTTAACCTTTCCAAAAGATATGGTTGATAAATAATTTTTAAAAGGATTTATGATGTTCCATTATTTATGATTCCCATGTACATCTTCATCAAATCTAAGAAGATTGGATCCTTTTCAATTCTCATCAATGATAGAATTTATGGGTCCTTTCTAATTAGAGAATCTGCCACCTTGTTCTCTTTCCCAGGGTGGTAATGGCTTGAGAAATTGTAATCCTTGATGAGCCCTAATCATATTCGTTGGTGCATATTCAGTTATTTTTGTGTGAATATATATTTGAGACTTTTTTGATCCATAAATATTTCAAACTTGTCCCCAAAGAGATAATGCCACCAAATTTTTAATGCAAAGATCATAGTTTCTAACTCCAGATCATGTGTGGGATAGTTTTTCTCATGAATTTTCAACTGCCTTGAGGCATAGGAAATGGATTTTTCATTCTACCTCAATGCACAACCTAGGCCCTTCTTCGAAGCATAATTGAAGATTACGAAAATCTCCCCACTTGTGGGTAGTGTGAGCACAGGGGCAATGATAATATTCTTCTTCAACTCTATGAAGTTTTCTTCACATTATTCATTCTAAGAAAACTTGACTCCCTTCCGAGTTATCTTGGTAATATGGTTTGATAATCATGAAAAATTTCTCACAAATCAACGATAATATCTAGCTAACCCCTGGAAGCTACAGATATCCATCACAGATGTTGGCCTCAGCCATCCCTCAACTACTTTTGTTTTGTAAGTATCCATAGATATCCCATTGCTTGTGATGATATTCCCCAAGAATGAGGCTTCCTTCAACCAAAACTCACACTTTCTATACTTTTCATAGATATCCTCCTTTCATAAGGTCTTTAGAATAGTGAAAAGATGCTCCTCATGCTCCTCCTTGGTTTTGAAGTATATTAGAATATCATCTATAAATACAACCACAAATTTGTCAAGGTAATCTATGAAGACTCTATTAATCAAGTCCATAAAAATTTCTAGAGAATTAGTGAGTCTGAATGGAATCACTATGAACTCATAATGCCCATAACTTGTATGAAAAGCAGTATTGGGGATATGCTCATTCTTCACCCCAACTTAGTAATATCCTGACCACAAATCCACCTTGGATAAGTATTGTGCCCCACACAGCTAATCGAATAAGTCATCAATTCTTGGAAAAGCATACTTGTTCTTTATCACAATTTTTTTGAGCTCATGATAATAAATGAAAAAGCGCATTGACCCATCCTTCTTCTTGATAAAGTGTATTAGTGCACACTATGGTGAAGCACTTGGGTGTATAAACCCTTTAACTAGATTCTTCCATAGTTGTTTCTTTAGCTCCTTAAGCTCCATAATATCTATTCTATACAAATTCTTGGATATTGGAAACACACTAGGTATAAGATCAATCAAGAATTCAACATCACTTCTAGGAAGAAGAACAAGAAATTCCTCGGGAAACACATCGGCGAATTCCCTCACAATAAGCATGTCTTTGAGGATGGTTCTTTCCTTAGAATCAATCACCTGAGAAAGATACATGTACTTATATGGAATTAATATCCATGATTAAGATTATTCTACTAAAGAAGATTCATACTCCTCCTTGCACTTATATAGAATTGGGGGTCAATTCACCATATGGAGAGCAATTTCCCTCTCCTAGAAATTTATGTTGGCTCTATATAGGGAAAGATAATCCATGTCAAGAATTGAATCAAATTCTACCAGAGGGAGTATGATGAGGTTCACCAAAAATTTAAATCCAAAAACTGTGATAGGGGAGGAGTTATATTCATAGGATTAAATAATTCCCCCATTTGAATTTTTCACCGACATCTCTACTTCCATGATTTGTGGTGGTGTTTGGATTATTCTACTAAACTTCCAGGATATAAAAGAATGCGTAGAACCAAAATCAAAAAGTACATTCACTATTTTTGAATGAATAACTAGTGTGAATATCACCACTTTGTTGTCAGGATTCACTTCAATGATAGTGATGTAAAAATCTCACCCTTGCCGCCTTGGAGGTTGTTGGTTACCTCCAATTACCCTTGGCTTAGGGAAATAGTTCACAAAGTGACCTGGTTCCTTGTAGTTTTAGAAATGAAAAATGCACTGAGGGTCAACCAGAGCATTCATTTCCTCTGTCACATTGAGGGGCTTCTCCTATTGGTAATTATTAGTGGTGTTCCATTCTATTACACACTATAACATTTCCTTGATCCCGTTAGGCAATTATCAGCGTGCTTCTTTCCATACTTTTGACAAGAAGGGTGCTGTAATTTCTTAGCATCATTGGATTTATCCATCAAACCACAATAATTAAAGTGCACTTTCCACTTCTTATCCCCATGATACCTCTGATATTCTTTGATATCTATCTTGACTTTGAGAGAACATTGGACAATTTCCTCATAGCTAGCAAAGTTATGGATTGCCAAGTATTTTTGTAGACTAGGCTTTAGCCCACCAAAGAAGTTGTAAACTTTGCATTCGGGATTGACGATAAAACCGGAGGAATACCATGCAAGTCTTGTGAATTTTTCATCGTATGCTCCAATGGATTCATCATATTTTTTCTTGAGGGAAAGGAAGTCCCTTCCCATCTTAAGTCAGAGGGTGTGGGGAAAATATTTATAATTTTTTTTTCTAAAAATCCTTCTTTTCCATCACCTCAATCTCTTCCTCAGGATTCATATTTTTGATCAATGTCCACCATTGATCAGCTTGACCCTCCATATGATAAGCATCCAGAAGATCCTTCTCTTATTTAGAGCATTTAAGGATTGAAAATATCTTCTCAATGTATTTGATCCATTGCTCGACGATCGAGGGATCAGATGATCCATTTAAAGTAGGAGGACTTTGTCACATAAAGCTCTAAACTGTGACTTGTTATTTCTTGTGGGTGGAGGGGGTTGGATGTTACTATTGACATAGGGTTCTATTCAAAACTTGATTAAACTGAGAGATTATCATGAAATGTTTTATGATTGCCACTCCCATCAGATCGGGCATCTCATTAGGGAAGTCATCACATTGATCTTCACATCAGTTGTTAGCTCGATTCTTCCTATTACTGGCCATTGGCTAGAATATAAGGAAAATTAGGTATGAGTATCTTAAACAGTTAAACACGTAAAGGGTAATCTAATGACATTAAATGGATAACTTATAAACAACATTTATCTCTTTAACCTATTAATTTCTAGGCTTTGATCTAAGTTATCCATGATCTACTTTCTAACATATATTCTTATGGGATTTTTTTTGTTCCCTTTATAATGGTTTGTACTAAGATTATCAATTTACCAAAGAATATCCCTTGGGAGTGTCAAACTAAGAGTGCAGCAAGGCCCATTTTCAATCACTAGTTTCCATTCGAGTCTAGATCAAAGCGGTGTTTCCAGGTTTTACCCCTAAAAACACCTGTTAAAGAGACACCTCTACTTGTTCATATCCAGATAGGGATGTATTTTCTTGAAAAACCACTTAATATATACTCACCAAAATTTAGGGATTCTTTTATTATACTTAGTATTATCCCTAAGTCTTTCACTAGAGTTTTCTAATCCTAATCCCAAAAATAACTAAACATATCCTCTGATACCAACTATAACAACCCTACTTTTTATTTCACATTTAAACATGATTTATTACATACAATTTCACTTAATACAACTCAAAAGATCAAGAGGTATAATTTATTTTGTCTTATGAACATTAAATAACAAATTAAAACATTAAATACACATATTTATTGAAAAATTCCTTTACATGAACACAACATTCCTTTATACTTAGCAATGCATGGGATAACCTGAGGTTATACATAAAAAAGGGTGAGCTATAAATCCCTGTAAGGGAATAAACATGGAATAACATGAGAAATACAATACATATTAGTCAATAGGCATATCAATGTAGTGAAAAAGAAAAATGAACATAAATTCATGATATATCATGATATTCATAACATGAAAATGTGGAAACAACATACAAAATGATATTAGCATGAGTCAAGGCTCATTCCACATGGATTAGCATGAGTAAACCCTCATTGCACATGAATAAGCATGAATAAACCCAAATTTCACATGAATTAGCATGAGTAAACCCTCATTGCACATGGCGTATCATGATACCAATCATTACCCAATTCATTGGAGCGCTATTAGGGTGCACCCTTTATAATCATTTCGTTTTCATGTATAAGTGTGCCATATAGATTATACAACATGGATTCATTAAACATAATAATTTATTCCATGAACAAGGAATATAGAATACATACATGTAAGTCCCCAATCAATAAGTACATGAGAATAAAGGTGAATACCCTTTATAGATAAATGGTCATGGTATTCATTACATGATGATTTTGGAATTGAAAATCATGGTGCAATTTCGGCAGCATAACAATGTCAAATAGAAATTCATAAAATGGGTTGATGAGATAGAAAGAGGTATCTCATCATCTATACATGAAATGGATAGTAGGGTATCATGTAACATAATATCCCAACATGTGAAATGTAATTTTAGACGTGTAATATAAAATAAACATTTGAATGGAAATGAGAAAAGAGAAATCCCTTATAAAATTTCAGCATAGTAACAGGTGGGATTAAAATATCATAGGGGGTTTTAATGAGAGTGAAAGAAATATCCCATAATCTATACATCAAATGGATAGTAAGGAGGTATGTAATAACATATCCTGAATCAACCAAATGAAAATTAAAAGGCATGACATAAAAGAGGTGCGTGAAGGAAAAAGGAGAGAGGGATATCTCTTACTTGGATGTGTGATCCCAAAGGATTGGGAGAGGCTTATTAGGATCTTAAGGGGGTTCCTTGGGAGGACTCTAGGGAGTAGGGGGAAGAGGGTGGTCTAGCTTCAAAGAGCTTGAGTGAAGAGAAATGAGAGATTGGGTGAGTTTATATAGGAAAGGAAAGGGATTTCTTTATTATTTTGGTTTGGGACACCACACAATAAAATATTCAATACCACAAACCATATCATGGTTTTTCCCATGGTTTCTAGAAAAGGAGATTGGTATACATTATTTATAATTCTAAGGGCATAAGATATTAAAATATTTCCCTTGCTTATGTGGAGGTGACTCATACATTCAAGGAAATGATTTTAAAAATATTAAAATAGATTATAGGTCTTGGATGATTCACTAAGTATTTGTAAAATAAATCAAATATACTTAAAATTACATGATTTTAAATAAAAAATATATATTTTTCTTAATATACCTTTTATATTATTTTATTACATCACTATTGGGTCATTATAATGTCATAAAACACATTATATATTTTTACGGTATTTAATTTTTACCAAAAAATTCGACTATCTCAGAAAATTATAAAAATTAACCATCAGATAATTTTTACATCTTGATTAAAAAAATAATATTCATTTTATCTAAATAATTTCCTAAATATGTGAATTTTCAGTTTTAAAATAAAAATGACATTTATTTAAAATTGACGGGTTTTGGAAAAAAAATGTTTTCAAACCTTAATAAATGCTACTTTTACTTTGTGAAAATCATATGATCATTAATATTTAATAAATTTAATTTAATAATAATATTTTATTAAAATATTATTTGTTTAAAAAATACATTAATTCATCAAAATAGATTCCTTAATTGAATTTGAATATTAACCAAAAATACTATTTGTGCTTTAAAAAATCATTTAAAAAGTAACAATAATAGAATGAAATTATATTAATTATTATATAAAAAAATCATAATGCTTGGGTCTTGATACATATCCATTTATTACACCAGCATGTTTTCTAAGAGTAAGGTGTGCGATGGTGGGGCTTTCTTGGGGCTGTTCGGTGAACATGGTTTGGGTTGCGATCTCAATGAGCTTGAACTTATCCCATAGATGGTTTTGCTCATGATTAAGTTATTGGATATCGAATTAGGATTGTTCTAGAGAAAATCCCATAAATTCTATCTCCCTCAGAAGCCTCGATAAATCGGCTTCATAGGGTACGATCCTACTGGTTAAGGACATCACCTCCTTTTTTTTGTGTCGAAAGGATTTCTTAAAACCCTATATTTATAATCACCATGTGATCACTGTTAAATTTATATATTAACAATGGTAAGGATACTTAACGGTCATTGAAATACAATTGGATACAATAAAACAAAAAAAAGTGCATGTGTTTTTATATCTATGAGACATTTAATTAAAATAAAGGGAATTTTATTCATAAATTTTCGGGTCGTTACATTGGTGGGATGGTGCTAGTGAAGACGGTTGATAGGATCCCTCCTTGGTGGCCCCTGAACCTGAAGAGAGCCATATTTTACTCCCTAGTCCATATTCATCTAAGATTGAAGGTGGTGATTGTCTCGCTCTAGGGATAAGCTGCTGAAGTGGTTGGCTATGGAAACAAGGGACACTAGCTTACTTAAAACTTTCCCTGGACGATGCATACTTGTCAATTTTAATGATTGGAGTCCTTAATGTATAGTTTCAATGTTTTTAATTATACCACATCAATGGTATTACCATACCATCATGTTCTCCACCTAATGTTGATGTTTTTAGGTAGGTGAGATCATTTTGCAACCTGTGGGGTTTTCAGCCACAACTAACTTGTCAAAATGGTTGCAAGATAATGAAATTATCTTAGATCAAGATGTTATTGATGAGATAAGTATCTACAGTCATGCAAACAACAAGGGAAAAGGTCACCGATTATTGTAATATCATAGGCCTGATTTTCTCAATCATGTATGCATGGTTAACAAAAAATTTCTTTTTATTCCGGATCTGACCATTCTGCTCATGTGGAATTATCAACATGAGGATGGAATAATTTCATAGGAAACCTGGTTACAGAGGATCAGTTGTAGGATTCATGCCATTATTAATATCTTTGTTTTTTAGGATATGAAAAACAGAGTGTCCTGATGCACAATTAACTAGTCATTTTTTTATTAGAGAGATTCATGTCGAGTTCACCATTTTTGTTTACGTACAGTGTGAAAATAAAATTTCCTCATGAATAATAACCCAATAATCTTTTTTATTTGAGATATCCACATCAGGTTCGCCATTTTTTTCTATATGGAAGAGATGAATTCCATGGGAATTTGGTTCAGCCTAATGGTTGATTATGAGATGTTTATTTCTTACATAATCACTAACATCGGGTCACCAATGTCATTCTTGACTAAAACTCTCAACAGTCCTCTTATATATAACTAGGTTCATACTTTCTTTCCAAAGGCAAGTGGTCAATTGGGGTTTCAGACCCAGTGACACTTAGGGACTCTTATTGGTTGAGATGATGGGAGGTCGGGCTCATCTCACCCTTTAGAGGGGAATTGTTTCCTACTCTGGGACTCTCTTATATATTTAAGATATGTTCAAGAATCTCTTCCTAATCCTGATATGGGACCGATTACCCTAAAAAAATATTATAGGTTAAATATATTTTCATGTAAAAGGAAGGGGTTATCTTGTGGGTGAATCCATCTGTATGTATCTAAGTTTCTTCATCCATTTCCCAATAATGAATAGCTATTTATATGCTAAAACCACATAACTAGGTACTTTGGAATTTTCTTCCATGCAGTGAGGTAGATAATATTTTGAGGAGGGGATTGAGACATTATGAGGCATCCTATGTATCCTATTTATTATAAGAATCAAAAACCACATAGTTTTTTAACCCCATGCAATTTAAATTCACATGTAAATGACATATGTGCGGTCACTTAGGCACCATATATTTGATCTCGAGTCTTGAATATATGTCCTATGTATCCTGGTTATAGTAGGAATTAGAGTTATCATAGTTTGATCATGCCCTTGGGACTGGCCCCAAGGTAGATTCCCTTGTATGGGGGATATTTATATCATGCCACTCATCAGGGCTAATATATTGAGATTGCCTTGGCTGATGGAGATTCATGATGTGAATGAGGTGACCATTATAAATCCTTAATCTCACATGATCTATGCTTGATGTGAGAAATAAGGGATAATAAGTAATTAGTCTCACTAAATATGGATGTAGGTATTATGTGCTGGGAATGCCCTTGGGGAGTTTCAATATGGACCTCAGGTCTTGGGGAGTCATCCTACATATCCTGGTTATGAAAGGAATTGGATTTTTTGTAGTTCAGGTAGTTTCTCAGTCTGTTGAGGGATGAGGTAAGATGATCATCTAATGGGAATTATTGGGTACTAATGGTTGAAATGTTGAATAAATGATGGGGATTATAGTGATGTGGATTTCCATTTGAGTTTGGGATTGAGACTTAGTAAGGAATCCTACGTATCCTAGTTATGAAAGGAATCAGAGTACTCATAGTTCAATGAGACTAGGGCTTACACACTAATGTTTTCCTAGTCTATGTAGAGGCTTATGATGTAAATGATATGAACATTGAAACCCCTAAGCCCACGTGAACTATGATAGGTACGAGAAATAAGGTATAGAAATAATCAATCTCATTGCTTATGGATGTGGGACTTATGTACTAAGACATAACTTTGGAGGTTTTGTGTAGAGATGAAGCCTTAGAAAGGCATACTACATATCCTGGTTATGGCAAGAATTATATTTATTGTAGTTCACTTGGTTGGGGCTTACACACTGAAGTTTCCCATATAACCGGGGCAGATCATCTTATGCTGCTAGTCGGGGCCTACACACTGAGGTTTCCCTGATAATATATGCTTACACAATGAGGATGAACAAGGTTATAAAGTCTTAGGATTCTCTTATGACCTATCCTTCTTGACTGCCTGATATGGATTTATTGTCTTCTTGACATTCCTTGATTTCATGCTTGAAATATTGGAGGATGTATTCCTGACATGTCCCAATACAATCACATGATCCAATTGGATTGTTCGAGGGACATCACATGATTTGGATGACATGTTTGAGGGTTATCACATGATCCAGGCTGACCTATCCAGAGGACATTACAAGACTTAGATGGTTTGTCCTGAAAGCCATCGCATGACCCCAACTGACATGTCCAGAGGGCGTCTCATGACCCATTTGACTTGTCCTAGTGTCAACACGAAAGATGGATGAAACACTGAGAGGGTTTCACATGAGTTAGTCTAACTTGTATAAGAGGGTGATTCATTTGTAGTCTTGACATGTATATAGGACATTGTAGGACCTATATTGCATGCTTGGAGGGCATCGTGGGAGCTGATTGACATGCCCAGGTGCTACCGCGAGACTCAACTGACATGTACTAGTGTCACCATATGAGTTGGGGGATATTTCTGAAGGACACCACAAGGTATGGATGGTTGGACTAAAGGGATTCACGAGACTTGGGTGGCATGCCTAGGGGGTTCCCTGTGACTTGATTTAACACATCTATAGGACTTCTCATGATCCAAATAGTATACCAAAGAAGTGTTACAAGATCTAGGAGACATGTCCTGGTGTTGTCGCGTGTCTTGTGTGGTTCATGAAAATCACATGAAGATAAACCTATATGTATTTCACACAAATATTCTATTTTTAGTCTTTGTTCCATCCTTTTATTGAAATTTCCTTAGATTCGTTCAGTTTTAGATTATTTTAAGTTTCACGCGGTCTAGAAGATATGCAAGATGTTCTTCATGTGTCTTGACAGAAGTCCTTCATGTGATCTATAAGTGATCACGTGAAGTGTCTATGCATGCTATATGATTTCTCTAGTTGTTCTCCAGATCTTACCTAATGGGAAGATTTTCTGGTCTCAAGATCAACCACTCTAAGAAATCCTCTCTAGCGCCGGTGCGAAGTTCCTAGAGTTCATTTGTCCACAGAGTGCAGTGGTGCATTTTTTATGTTGGGGTGGGGGATTTACATGACTCTCCACCCTAGTTGCTCACCTCTTTGCACGAAGCATATCACATTAATCTAGGATGGATTCGGTAGAGGGCCTCAACACCACACATCTTCGAAGGTCCTATCATGGGTTGCTTAAGGGGAAACACATGTATTTCAGTGACCACAAGACCATCCTGTCAACACCCATTTATTGGATCATATCCAATTTATGGGGTCTTGTTTTCTTAAGAGGACATGTTAAGGAACTTTCATATTTATTATGTTGACACATTGAAGGGACTTCGCGAGATCAAGGTGCCTCTAGAAGGCCTTATCATGATCTTAGGTGACTTTTCTAGGACTTTCCTTGAGACAAGGATGGCTTGTCAGGGGGCCTTTTTCAAAATTAGGCTGGCTTTTCAAGGTGTCTTTCCAGACCATGTTTTGAATATCCTAGGTGTTTCGTGAGAGTTTTATGGTCACAAGAGGTTCCCGTCATTCCCCTCTTTATTTACTTTGTTTATTTTTCAAAGGTTGGGGTTTTCTCAAGGTTGTATGAGTGTTGTAGAAGACAATAACTCTACCACTTGGTGATGATCCACCTGACCAATAAGAGGTCCTATGAATATGCATGATCATTTAATGGAAAACTCCAACTATTTTTCCTTAAGAAGACAAAGGGGGAGCATAAGTTCACCTAGACATTCCCAAGGCTCTTCACATGATGAGGATGGAATGCCAACAGTCTTTCACGAGGAAGACATGTTTCCATGGTTTTATGGCATCTTGCAAATTTCTAGGGGAATGTCTTTTAAGACTACAAGATGATCCCACCTCCTCATATTTTATTTCCTTTGTTTATTTTAAAAATTATAGGGATCTCATGAGTTTGCTTGAATTTTGTCAAAGATGATCATTCTCCCAATCAGTGATGCATTGCGTGAATTTTATGAAAGTGAGTGGCTCCATCCTTTTGGATATTTTCCTCATATTTTCTAATAAATTTTTGTTGGTTTTTCAGGAATCTACCTATCGACAAGCCATGTGATATGGGGGAGTCTATATGGCTACTGCTACGTGATCATATATTGTCCGGGGCACCTTCGTAGGAGTAGAAGAACTTGTTAAAGGGGACTCATGGGATCTTCCACAGGCTATACTCTATGCACAGTTCCTTGGTGTGAACTTTATGATGGTCACATGATCGCGTACCTCTAGGAGGATCATGTAATTTTTGATTCCTAGCCATGTTCTTCTTCCTTTACTGCTATGGGGAAAATAATACCCAAATTCAGGCATTTATTCCTTTGTGAATTTTCCAATGCTCATTTGGCGAGCATAAACAATCCATTAATGGGTAAGACAATCCATAAGAAATACTCATAGACCCTTGGCAAAAGTCTCTAGAATTTCGTGATTGAGGAGTACACTTGGGGCCATATGACATTTCACCTCGGTGACATGGTCATGTAGGGGTGGTATGTTAGAAAATGCTATCATAGTGATTTATTTTCTAATATCTTGATATTTGGGAGCCGGTTATCTATATATTAAGAGTTAATAATTTGTACCAAATCTATTTGTGTGTTCCTAGACATGTAGTGGACCATATTTTTCATTTAACTCCAATGAATATTTATAATAATATTTATTAAGGTGGTCTCATGGCTGGTTCATTTTTAGTAGAATCACAGGTCTTTAAAAAATATTTATTATTTTAAAAATATTTTTTTATCACATGCATCTAAAAAATTAATATCCCCTAAATGGGATCTTGAATGGGAATTATGGAACTATGGTTATATATAAAATGAGGGATTTTTCCTTAAAATGATAAAATGCTTGTTGGGGTTTCAAGACCAACACAACTTATTTTAAGACTTTGTTAATTATTAACCTAGATGAAAAATAACCCTAACACTATCATCTATAAATATATATCTAATCTCTCTAATTTAGATATTAATATCCATTTCCATGAAACTATAGGTGATTAGGGTTGGAGGATATTGGAGGAAGAATATATTGAGCATGGATCTCATACTCTCCCATTTTGTTTTAATGATCACAAATGGAACATTGTGTTTCTATTATTTACCTTAGTATTTCTAAAATATAATATATATACTAAGACTAAAATAGGTGTTTATGGTCCTCACAAGAATGAATCCACCCAAAAGGTAAGGAATGTATATGTGTTTTGATAGCTTCCCCCTAGAAGGTCATTAGAGCACCACCAGAAGGCTAGTATAATGGATATATAGTGAATCTACCATTAAAAATCCAATGGATTCCAACTTTAAGAACTTCATCCTAGCATTTTTACCAAAACTTTGTTGGATCACAACTATACTCTGGTAGATTTTTCCAAAAAATTCGAACTATCCATTTTTATTATCTCCAATAGATCTATTTGGCCTATATTGAACCACAATAGATTAAAAACTTAAAAGGGACCTTATTTATTTATGAATACACCTCCATTAATCATTTATAATTTCCAATTCTCACTAAACAAATCTATTTACCAATTATTGATGTTAAATAGTTGAGATTTCATTCCCTTTGAGGGTTTTTGTGGTCCATTGTTCTTATTCACCACCCTCAACTTTTCTCTCTTTATATCCTACTATAAACTCTTATATCTATAAGATACTATAGAGTAGGATTCAAAGGTATTGTTTTTGAATAATCTAAACCTCTCTTTTATATTTCTATAGGGTTATCACTATCACTAGAATGTGGGACCCAGTTTCTTTCAACAACCATTAAAATGAAAGCATATCTCTATAATTTGGTTTACTTGGGTACCACTAAAGACAAGAGATTAAATTAATCCTAAAAATATTGGGAATAAGAGAATTAGTGATTCATTTGATTGAGTTTTTGGTCAAACTTATTTAACAAAATCCTATTGCCTTTTTTTACTTTTTATTTTACTCTATTTTTAGATCTAATATTTGTTTCAGTTTAAGTTTATTAGTTTAATTGTTTTTAAAGGAAATTAAACTTCCTATTATATTCCTACCATGAATAATAAAATCACTAAAACCATAAGTTAAAGGTAGATTCATAATCAAGGATCGAGCATCGATGATTCACCAATGAGGTAGGACCTCATTCTTGATTCTCTCGCCTCGTCTATTGTTTACTTAATTATAGGAATCCCAATTTTGATATTGATAATGAAGTGATTATTATCATGATATTTAATTTTTGAATGATTGTTTTTTCTATTTAAAATATTCAATTCTCATGGAAATTAGTTTATATTAATATTCTCTATTTATTTTGAATCTTCACACATTCTTCGCCAACACACTTTCAAAATCGATGAACACGGTGACCAAGAAAATTTATCATCCATTGAATTATACTCTCTACCTCTCTTTACTTCTTTATTGTAAAGGATGATCATCAATAGTATTATCATTGGATATAATTTTGACATTGGTAGCATGAAATTGTGACATGTATTCCAATGGATAAGAGTAACACTGGTTTGAGAATAGAAGTGGTGAAGGAGTCATCATCAGTGTAAGGTGGTGGTGGTCTATGTATGATGGAAGGGCCCAAATTATGGTCTAAGTATAGATATAATTGGAGTTTGCTTCAGATATGATGGATCTATCCAAGTATAATGATAGTTTTAATGATTACTAAAAGCACGGTGGAGGCACCAAGGTGTGGCTAGTGTAGTGACAAGAACAAATAATAGAGATCTCAATGGAATTATCAATGAAAAATGCATTAGGATAGGGTTTTTATAGATGGAATTTATAATCAAATGATATATAATCATCTATTCACACACCATTTCACATGTCAGATGTGTCTAGTATTTACACATGTATGTTAAATATCACATGGTGTGTGATTATGTGTCACACATCATGTTATCTCAGCTCAATGTCTTGGGTTATAGATAAGTACACTCTTGGCTACCCCACTTGCTAGACACCCCATGTGAGCCAATGAACACACTATGTTCTACAATGACACAACTTGGTATCCTATAAAAGTACACACATAGTCATCACATGGGTCCCAAACGCTATATAATCCAACCTCCTGTAACTAGACAATGATTGTACATGCCTAACTATTGCTTGAGGCTCACACATTGTGTCCAATAGAGTACATATCGTGTACTTGGTGTTATTAATTTTTTTTTCATATCTCATCACTTGTGTTATAGAATTGGGAAATAAAGTAGTCCATTCTAAGTGTTTTCAATGTAAATTCAATGGTGTGAATGTCCCCACCATTTGATGATTTTTTAGGATTTTTGGGAAATTTCAATTTTTTAGTTTTACAGATACGTTGATTGGGTGTGGGTGAGTTTTTCAAAGTAGGCATAGGGATAACAACTCCTCAAGTGACATGTTGATACCAGGTCATGGGTCCTTCATATACTTAGTGGAGTCAGTAATCCCCTTTATGATGGGATGTGAGGTCCTCTACTCATGGAGAAGGTAACCCCCTCAACCAAACCATATTCTATACTAAAGTGGACATAAGTTTGATTATATTTGTTTCCAATGTATCATGTTAATGAGCATATCAATATGTTTGTGTTGAAGATGAGTGATGAAGGAAGTATCCACCAAATGATTAAATAAGATAAAGACAATACCCATCAGTTTAAGGGTAAAGTGGAGTAAATTAGTTGCCATCATAAATGTAAAATAATGAAGAAGCTACTTCTTGGTGAGTAGCCCTTAAAATCATATGATTCTTTAGGATTCTCTTTATAGAATCATGAAATGTGCTTATTACATTGAAACTACTATCTACAACATGTTATAATGGAGTTTGAAGAATCTATTTAATGAACTTGGTATCAAATATCTTGTAGTGATTTAGTTAAAGAGGTTAAAAATAGGTTTCAAAGAGTTAAGTAAATCTAGTTTAATGTTAGAGAATAAATCCCAATGTTACTTTTATTGAAGGCTGAAGAAATTGGAGAGTAACTAAACTTGTATGAAGGTTTCTAAAGAAATATTTGAGGCTGAAATTAAAAGGGTATTCATACGATACAATCCCTTAGGAGTGGTTTAGAAGAGGTTTAATAAGTTTTGATATATACCCAAAATTATTTTTGAAGCGTTTTATAAGGACCAAAGTTGATTTGAAGAAATATGGAATTGTTGAGTTGAAGTTGAAAAGTGGGTAATTCTTACTTCATAATACTTTATAAAATTTCATAAGACTTTAGGGATGATCGTAAGACATTGTAGTTTAATGAAAAATGACACGGCTTGAGATCACTAGTGTTGAAGTGGATACTTGAACCTATTTGTTTATTTATGTTTTTAATAATTACAATACCTTACAAGTTTATATTTGGATAATTATAATTTATTATAGCTTTTTTAAATCCTCTATTCCCACTACCATGAGTTAGATTAATTTTTTTAATATTTTAAGTTTGTATTCTTGTTTAAGGTTTGAAAATAACTTTTTTGAATTTATTATTAATCCATTGATTAATTTTTCTTTAATTATTTATTCTTTATTATGTGATTTTTTATGAGCTAATTTTTACCCTTATATAACATGAACAAACATTAATTTACCTTTATGATAGTTTTTTTAGGTTACCTTTAATAAATATTAGTTTATATTACATTTATGTTGATACATTTTCTATTAACTTTACATGATAAATTTTTAAGACATTTACACAAGTGAATTTTGTATTACCTTTACTTAAGAATGCAAGTCTTGGTTTTACCTTCACATTGCTTTGTTTTACCTTTATGCAGATTACTTAAATCATCATACCTTTAAATGAGCATTTTTTTACCTTTTCATAGATATTATAAGTTACCTTTATGAAAATAGTTCATGTTTACATTTGAAGTTCTTGAGGATCATTAAACCATTGAGGGGGGGGGGGGGTGAATTAGTGGTGACTTTTAAAAAATTTCCAATTTAAAAAAGATTAACCCCTAAAACTTGTTAGAGTTATTTCCTAATAATTTTTTTTATAAAAAATTGCAATCATGAAATCATAAAAAAGTAAACAATCCATGTAAGAATTATAAGGTTTGGACTCAGTATGAGAACCTAAATATTTTACATGACCACTCCCATGGGTTTATGGAAATCAATTATTATCAAATAATTGAATAATTTTTTTTATGTAAACTCCCATTTGAAACCTTTTATCTTATAATAGGTTTTATTATACTAAATCCCATTAGTTTTTATGTATTTATTATAAAAATGATCCATAATTAAAAGTATGAAACTTTATAAAACTACTCCAGAAAAGTTTTTTCTAGAAAACTGGTCCATATGACTCTCTCCATCTAGAAAAGTATATTTGGTGTGCCGGATATGAAATTTGAGTTTTGATGGAATCTCAAATCTCCACATCTCAAAATCTATATAAGAAAAAATATGTCTGATCTTTCTTTGTCAGGAATTATGAACTGATTTTTTTTTCAATATTCTAACTGAAAACTATTTCCTGAATTCATCAAATCAAAACCCAACTTCGATTGGAAACTCACTTCTGACATGAATTCTACCATGTTTTATATTTTGTGTATATGTAAACAATTTCAAGTATCGATGTATTTTTAAACCCAATTTATAGGTCCTCTCTGATTAATAAATATGGGAAACTATTTTCATTTTCCATCTCACTCAAATTCATAAATTTTCATTTCATGCACATTTAAATTTTTCTGAATGATTATAAAATCTTCTTAAGAATTCCATAGTCTTTTGAAATATTATTGAAACTTCAAGATTTCTCTAGCACTTCTCTTTATATTTCCTTAGATTATGATGTTAAGGAATTTCTTCTAAATTTGTAAAATGAAGATAAAACAAAGACCAACTGAAAATATAATCAAATTAAATTATTATTTTTAGCATTTTCAGGTTTGTATCTTTCAAAATGTATCTTATAAACCTCTATCTGAAAAAGTTATATCCAGAATTCCGTTGGTAACTTTTCATTTGGAATTATTTTTCCAAAATTTCTAAGTATGATCTTTCTTTTTCAACCTCTCTTCAACTGATATTCTTTAAAAGAAACTTCTATCTGGTTGATCAACATCTCTTTATAGTTACTTTACTCAGCTCAAAACATCATATGACTCTTCAAAAAAGTTCATCCGGTAAAATCATGAATGATTTTCCAATGTTCCGTCTAATGAACTATCTCACTTTATAACTTTTAAAATTTGAATTTTACTTAGTTTTTAAAACTATGCACTTTATAATTTATAAAAACTGTCTTTCTAGAAAACTCATCTACCTCTATCCGAAACTCTTTACCCATTTAAAATAACTAATGAAAATCCTCACTAAATATGGTTGAAAACATTGTTACAACTTATAAAGATTTTAGTTGTAAGAAAACATCCTTGATTTAAAAATTATGGCTTCGACATTTTGAAATTTCTTACTTTTTATTTCCATCTCCATGATGAATTTATTCTCAGTTTTTGTAACCACATAGACTCAATAACAACTTTGAACTTTTTGGAAAATTATTTATCCAAATATTAGAATTTTGTTTGTCTGATGAATATATATAAAATTCTTATAAAAACTTCATCTGATGAGCAAGTTATACAGCAATAATCCTATTCTTTCAAGTATAGAAACTTAGCACTTCATAAATTCGAGACTTCTTATAAATTCTTCGACCAAAAAAATTGACTAAGTAATGTTTTATAGAAAATTTATTTTTTTACAATAATAATTATGGAATTATCTTAAAATTATATTATATTCTATCCTCTTGTACAAAATATATAACCCCATATCCATAGAATCCATAAACAATTTTAGACCAATTTTTTTCATCTAGAAAAATTTCATTTTTATTCATCTAGAAACCCGTTTGATCGACTGCGTTGCTCCATGTGATCACCTTTGTCTAAAAAGTTTGACTAGAAATGTCAGTTCGGAATTTCATACTTTGTATACCAGATTAGTTTCACTTTGACCAGGGATTTGGAACTTTTCAAAATTTGGTGAATTATCCATTTGAATAATTTTCTTACCACAATCCCATATTCAAAAACTTATTTATAGGAGTTCTTCTATAAATGTTAGTCTGGAAATTCTATGTTCAGATCTAGATTTAATCTCCCCCATTTTCTTCTCACACTTTGTAAAAAAATTTGTACACATCAGCTAGGATCATGATATTTTCATGATTTTTGTAAACTTTTGAGATTAGTAAAGTATTATATTATTCTTAAATTTATAAATTAATTAAAATAATATTTCCATATTTTTGACTTTCTCCTTATTTTTCAACATTGTAACAAAACATTCTCACCAAAATTTCAAAAAATTTCTTTCTCATATATTAAAAAAAAATTATTTAATATAAGTTAGTTGTCAAGTAATATAAAAAACTGTTAGAAAAACATCACTAAGGATTTTAAATCTCCCCCTTTAAAAATTTGTCAACAAAATTCATTAAAAACTTTTAACACTCATCATTTTTCATCACTCAAACATTTTCAAAACTCATTTTTATAACAACTAATTTTTTTTTCAAATTTTACCAAATCATAACATTTCTCCAAAGGTATTTTTATGGAACCACACCACTTAATAAAGTAATTTTTATAAAGAAATTCCATCCCTGAGTGAAAAAAAATTTATGACCATATAAATATAAACTCCCTTTCAAATTGTTTTATCACTTTTTCATTATATTTTATTTCTTTATTTTTATTTATCTACCTCATTTTATGATAAATATAGCTTCATATTCATAAAAGTTTAGAAAATATGTACTCTATCCGTTTTAGGTTAAATTTAATACTCTCCCTATTTAGGAAAAAAATGTACTCTCCCCTTTTCAAGTTAAAGTTACTCTCCCCTTTAGGTTAAATTTGTATGTTCTCTCACCCATTATCAACATAATCCAAATAATTATGGGGGAAATTCCTTATAAAGTTTAATAAGTATTTAGAGGAGTCTAAAAATGAATTTTTAGTCTCAATTACACAAATTTTTTTTAATTGCTATCAAGAAAACATTAACAATTGTATATTTTGTAGAAATATA
Source organism: Viscum album (assembly GCA_963277665.1). NCBI lineage: Eukaryota > Viridiplantae > Streptophyta > Magnoliopsida > Santalales > Viscaceae > Viscum > Viscum album. Next base: position 1,414,509,845 of record OY728141.1, on the reverse strand, counting down.
TTCCAAAAAAAATTCTCCACCAAAAACTTTATCTTTGATGAAGTGATACTTAATATCAATGGGTTTTGATCTCGAATGTTCGACATGATTTTTAAAAATATCAATGTAACTATGATTATCAAAAGGTATCTTCAAAGGTGTAGAAATATTCAGTTTTGAATCTTCTAGCTGAAATTTCATCCACAACATTTGAGTACAAACCTGGGTTGTGACAACATATTCCGATTCAACTATGGTAAAAGTAAATGAAACCTATTTCTTACTATGATAGCTCACACAATATTCTCCAAAGAAAAATGTTTCCCCTAAAGTTGATTTTTTATAATTTCAATCTCTATCCCAATCAATACCTATGTACCCATGAAAATTCATATCAATGACCGTTTTATACAACAAAACATGTGTAGTTGTTTCTTTAACATACCTCATAATTTTTTTTACTACCAACATATGAGATTCATTCTGATCACTCTAATATCTAGCACATAAATATATATCATAAATAACATCAGTTCTTGAAACTATAATATATAAAAAACTTCTTATCAACTTCTGAAAATATTTATGATTCACACTTTTCCCATATTTATCATTACTCATCTTTATCCACACTAAAATTAGAGTAGAAAATTATTTGAAATATTCCATGCCAATATTTTTTAACAATTCCATGGTTTACATTTATTGCGATAGAAAAATATATATTTCCCTATGTTATACTTTTATCCCTATAACTAATTTTAATTCACTAATAATTTAAATTTCAAAATTCTTATTCATAGCTTCAGAAAACTCTGCAATTTTTTTCCTTATCTCTTGAAAAAATTATATCATTAACATAAATAATGAAAATAAAAGTACCTGAGTTCATCTATTTTACATATAAGTTGTTATCAAATTTCTATTTAGAAAAATTCAAATTTTTCAAGAAACTATCAAATTTTGTGTACCATGCATGTGGATATTGTTTTAACCCATACCAAGATTTCTTTAATTTAAAAAATCTTATTCTATAATTATCAAGTCGGAACCCACAGGGTCTCTCAATGTATACTTCTTCCTCTATCTCTATATTTAATAAATATAACTTTACCTCCATATAATATAATTTATAACAAAGATGTGTAACAAAAAATAAGAACATGATGATAGTTTCTAATCTTGTAATGGGATAAAATGTTTTTTCAAAATACACACCTTCCACTTATGTATATCCTTTACAAACAATTTTAGATTTATTTCCTATGACATATCTATTACCATTGAGATTATTTATGTACACCCACTTTGTTTTGATGAAATTCTTCCCTACTGGTTATGGAATAAGTTCCCAAGTTTCATTTTTCTCAATATAATCTAATACTTCATTCACAACATTAACCCATTATTTATGATCAACTTCTTTATAAACTGATTACGGATCAATCTTTGTGATAAGTGAAATTTTATTTTATAATCTCAACCTCCTTTTTGTCTGAACTAGATATTTATAATTTTCAATAATATTATTAGATTCTAAATTTCTTTATAGAGTATAAAATATTAGAGTTTTTTTATGTCTCACTTTTCTCACTACGTGATTCTTTTGAATCTTCATTTACTTTTTTTTGAATCACTTTCATCTTTACTTTTGTTATTCTCATTGGAGTTTTTCAATTTATCATCCAAATTTTTTTCAATAACCTTTGTTAAGGAATTTATATTTTTAATAACTTTAACATCATAATAATCCACTGAATTTTGTAAAAATTTGTTCCAACATTTATAAATTCCTCCATTGGGTGTATATCCCATGAAAATTCCTTCTTCTTATTTTTCATCAAACTTTACAAGATCTAGATTTTTGATCTTTAGTAAACAGGGACCTCCAAAATTCTTGAAATATTTCATTGAATGTTTTTTTGTTCCACATTTTGTAGGAATTCATGTTTTCTTCTAGATTTAACAATCATCTATTCTATCCATGTATAATATTACATACTTATTCTCTCCAAAAAACTTATAATGTTTATACTCAGCCAGTATACTTCTTCCCATTTCTACCAAACTTGTATTTTTCCTCTCTTCCACTCCATTCTATTAAGGGTTATATGGATAACTATAATAATGTTTGATCCCATGATTATTTATATATGACTCAATAGCATTTCATTTGTATTCCTTTCCATTATTATCTCTCAAATTCATTATATCAACACCCATTTATTTCTCAAATTATCTTATGAAAAACCTAGACATCTCTACTACCTCTGATTTATGCTTCATAAGAATAATTTTGGTCATCTGATTTAAATCATCAATAAAAGTGATAAAGTAAAAATATTATTTCATTGATTGATGTCTCATCAACCTATATAAATTAGAGTGAATAAGATCAATAAGTCTTTTAGATTTAATTTAAAATTTCTTATGCCATTTTCAAACCATCTTCCCTTTCTCACATGCTGTGAAAATAACATCATATTATCAGCATTGGTAAGTTTCTTACAATACAAACTTTAGAAACTTTACTCATACTTTTCTGTATAAGGTTCCCATGTCTTTGATGCCACAAGTTATTCTCATCTTCAACACTCATATAACACGAGTTACCAAGTTCTCTTATCTGAAAAAGATTTATTCTTATTTTTTATAACTTGGTTAAAACTTTTCCATATTCCACATTTATGATGATACACAAATATTTACCAAAGTTAACTTCTCTTCCATCATCACAAAGTTGGATAACACTTAGAAAATTGTGTTTGAGCCCATCAATATATAAAACTTTTATTTTAGTTTCTCAACCCTTGAAAAATTTGAGTAGAATTATGCCTCCATACTTTACCTCTTCAATAATTTTTAGAGATAAGAGACATGAATCTTTCCTTCATTTCATTATCTTATTTATCTTTAGAATAATTTTTCTCAACATTGTAATGATCAACATCTTTGGTTTCCTGCTTTCTCATAGACTCAAAATCTATTTCATCCTTGATTTTATTTTGAATGATGGAGATTTACTCATATCATAAGCAACAATAATGTTATGAAATTCATAAAGTGATAAATCATATTTATCTTATAAGTTTGAGATTTAAGTGTTAAACTTGTTAGGGGAGTTTCTCATGAGTTTCTTAATAATAATATAATATTTCAAGATATCTCAAAAAATTCTAATGTTGCACAAGAAATCATTAAATCTGGTGAAATATTAATCAATAGTTTCTTCATCCATTATTCTAATATCTTTAAACTTACTTCACCAGATTTAAAAATTTGCCTCTTTCACTTTGGTGTTTCCCTCAAATACAGTTTTATGTTTTTTCCATGTATTCTTAGATATTTTGAGACCCATCACCTTTATAAATTTTTTTTATAAAAAATGAATAAGAATAAAATTTTCAGATTTCCCATTAGTCTCAATGTTCTTCTTATCATAAAATGTCATAATATCATCTTTATCAATAGGTACAAGCCCCAGAGTGACTACATCAATAACTTCAAAGTTGAGAGATAGAAGATAAGGTATCATTCTAGTTTTATATCCTTGATATTTTTTTATATAATGTAGGAAAACCTATGATATTGATATAATTGAGATGTTCCATGATAAAGATTCAACGTGGAAACCTTGGCTTAGATGCTACTTAAAGTTCCCAAGGATCATTGAGCCACTGAGAAGGGGGGGGGGATGAATATATTGCGAACTTTTTATAAAACTACAAATTTAATAAACTTAACCCCTTTAACTTATTAGAGTTATTTCATTATCACATTTTTTTATAAAAAAACTCACAATCAAGCAATGATAAGAAAGTAAACAAGGAACACATGATTTACAAGGTTCAGACATGGTGTGAGTACCTATATCCTTACCATATCCATCCAATGGGTCCATGGAAATTCACTATTATCAAAGAAGTGAATCTAATATCTTGTTTCATCTCTGATTAGACTCTTTCTATATTCCTATAGGTATGATTATACCAACTCCCATCAGTTTACAAGTTTTTCTTACAAAACTGATCCATAAAAAAATATGAAACTTTGTAAAACTGCTCTAGAAAAGTTGATCTAAAAAACTAGTTCATCTGATTCTCTATATCAAGAAATTTCCATATGGTGTGCCTAATAGGAAATCCATGTTTTTGTTTCTAAATATCAAATCTCTACGCCTCAAAATATTCTTTAAAAAAACTCTATCTAATCATTCTTTATCCATAATTATGAACTGAATTTTTTTCCAATCTTCCGACTGAAAAATCTATTTGGAAAATTTCAACTCAAAACCCAAATTTTCCTGGAAACTCACTTCTAAAATAACTTATATAGTGTTTTATATTTTGGATACATATGAACAATGTTATGTACTGATGTACTTTGAACCCCTATTTATTAGTGGTTCCAGAATAATAAAGGTGGGAAACCCTTTTTGTTTTTCTGATCACTCAAATTCATAAATATGTATTTCATGCATATTTTAATTTCAGTGAATTCTTATAAACTATTCTAAATAATTACATAGTATTCTAAAACCTTATTTAAAATTAAATAATTCTCTAGAACTTCTCTTTAGATTTCTTTAACTTCAGTTGTTAAGGAATTTCTTCAAACTTCCTAAACTCAGAAGAAAACACAGACCACTTGAAAATACCATCTAGTTGAATTAAAATTTTCATCATTTTAATTTTGTAGACTTCATAATGTATCTAATAAATATCCATCCATAATTCCTTTAATAACATTTCATCTATAATTGTTTTTCCGGAATTTCTTTATTCGGTCTTTCTTTGTTTTCTTCTCTTAAATAGATATTCTTCACAAGAAACATTTGTTTGATTGATTGTTATATTTTTATAGTTACTTTATCACACCAAAAACCCTATTTTTATTTTATTTTATTATTTTCTTGATGTTATATCATTTGGTATAGGTTTGGGTCAAGTCTATGGTTAGAATTTTTGAGTTTTGGAGGTTTCGGGTGTGTTTTGGACCTATACACAGCTTACATGTATGGTTTGGGGTAAACCAGGCTTATGGTTAAGGAAGATGGTGCTTTCAGTTCATTTTTTTCTCACAAAGTTTTAATTTCATGATATAATCATAGTTTTAACCAAACCATGATATTTTATGGGGTAACCATGTGACCTTCTTACGGTGTCAATGACAAGGTGCACAACTTGTGCACGTTTAGGAGAAACCATGCGGGTAGCGTGTAGGATCCTCTACAATTTTAACAGAGGCTATTTTCATGGTTGGAACATGGTTTACCAAACCATGTGTCTAGCTAGTGTGGGTGTCCTTCTCTTCCAGTAGGGTGTGTACGGTTAGCTTATAGTTTGGTAGACTATGTGGCCAAACCGTGTGACTTACACAGTTTCATAAAAATTTAAAATTCCCATCTTTCCCTCTTATTTTTTTAACCTCATTCAACCCCTCTCACTATTTTTACATTTTTGTACATTAGAGGGTCTCCAAACCCCTCTCTCTTTGGATCTACTCCCATCTTTTATGTCCCTCTCAACATCTGAGGTGAATTATTCTTGATTATTGGTTTCTTTTCTTTCTCTTATCTTATCCCTCTTCTTGTTCTTGGTTCTCCCTTGATGGGGTTATCTCTTGGATGAACCGTAGGGTGAGTGTTGTCTTATGTTGGATGAATTCTTTGATGTTAGGGGGTGTGGATCATATCAAGGGATTAATTATTCCTACTCTTGGAGTTCTATTTCATTCACACACTATTAAGGTAAGTTTCTCTATTTATTTCCTTTTTGAAAAATTCTGTTTTATGATTAAGTGTTTCTAATTAATTTATAAATGTGTTTTCATACTTTTTATGTGTTTGTGTGAATTGTTGTGGTGTGTTCATGTTTTAAAATTGAAAAAATGGGGTTTCAAAGGGTTTCCTCAATTATGCCAATATCTATATGTATACAAAGTGTTTTATAAAAGGATAATTGGTTTTTAAAAGTAAAATTAGGTGCTTTGGGTTATTTTTGGCCTTGGTTATGTCTTATAAAATTGGTTTTTTGTGAATTGAGTCTTGTTTGTGGGTTTTGGAGAGATTTATGGTTTGGTACTTATGTGGAATCCTATAATTAGTTATGATTATTTTTTTAATTCATAAATTGAAACCTTTGGTATTTTATAGTTTTCACTAAGTGTTCCATTAGATGTTGGAATATCCATATGGGAATGGGGTGAACACATGGATAAGAACACAAATGATAATGTATCTCCATAATAATGTTCACCTTGAACCCTGTATTTTCAAACACACATATTCTATTCCTTCCTTTCCTCTTTCCCATCTTATAAAAGGTTTTCTTCAAAAATCCAAATGTTCTCTAAATGGTTTCTTAGTTTCTGAGTGGCCTAAAAAGTGGTTACTATTTTTTTTAAAATCATGGCCCATTTAGTATATTGGGAGGTGAAATGGTAAATAAAAGATATAAAGGTCTGTTTGGAACCTTTCAATAATTTTTTTATGTTTTATCTCTATTTTGGAATTGGTTTTGGATATGTATTTGGATTGGAAATGTTAAAGTCCTGATTGGTACCTTGTGGTGTCTGGAAAGTAGTTTTAAAAATTATGTGATGTGTAAGACCGTTTTTAACTTTTGGTGGTTCTATGTGTGATGGTATCCTCTATAGTCATCTTTCCAATGTGAGGGTTTTCACATAGTTGGTTTTGGGGTTTGGTAAATGCGTGCACAGTGACATCTATTGGTTATGGTTAATGCTAGTTGTGTAATGACCTCCACATTCTCCCTTGTACTATCATCATGGGATTCTTGGGCATCATATAGAGGGTTGAGTTATGGTTTATTAATGGTCCCAATTAGATATATTAGTACCCCATAGATATAGTATAGGTCAGGTGGGATTTTCCAATGGTGAGTCTAGTTTATAGTATTTAGTTGGTTATTGACAATGGAGTTGCACCATATGTCGTTAGGTGATTTTGAATCGAGTACATCCATGGATTTCTTCTAGATATGTTTATGAAATGACCATGATTACTATCTATATGTTCCTTCTTTATTCATGTTGAATTTTAGTTACTTAATTTGTTTACATTTACCTAATTGTACCTATATGGTTTATTTTATTCTTGGAATAACCCCTTTGACCATATTTTTTCACATCTTATTTAGAGTTTGGTTTTTATTTTTAAAATGGGAATTAGTATGATTAAAAAAAAGAAAAATGTGATTGAATTTTAAAATGATGAAAAACTTATTTTAATTAAATGTATTTTAAACTAGATTTTATGGACTGTTTTAGTAAAGGAAATGTTTGGATTCTATGGTGTTTATCTACTGATCTGTTTTATGATCACACCCTACTTTTAACACTCAACATTAGTAGACTTGAGGTGTTTTAAAGGTTCAAGTTTTGTTCATATTTATTGTAGAGTGGGATGGTTTTATGGATTGTGGTGACCTTGGGGTCACATGGAGATCATGTTAGTCTCGATTATGGTTCAGTTTCAATTTTTTTTCTAGTTTTTCTATTTTTTTTCTTCTGCTATTGTATTTGGATTTCATTATGTATTTTGTTTTGGTTTCTTCCTGTTTACTCTATTTGGTTTATTTGTATCTATTTATTATTGGCATAGATCATTGCAAATAGATTATAATTTATTTTCGACACTAGTTTCCAGCCCGAGAGGATCAAGAAAGCCTCTTGAGCCTTGTAGTGGGATGGGTCAGGTTTCAGGTCAGATAGAAGCCCGACCTGGTTCGTGAAAATGGTATTAGAGTATACCTTTATTATTTGGGGTGTTAGGTAGTTTTTATATTGGACTGTAGATACTTGAGAGGTAGGTAAGAGAATATCATCATGAACTCTTTCTCGTTCTGATCCTCAAGTTACCAGGGGAAGTTCGAGACTTGAGTCTTTTATTTTAATTTTTTGGGATTATATGGTTACGGCTTATTAGGTTTGTGGTTTGGGTGATGAAAATGGAAGTGAACTGGTGTTACACGGTAGGATTACATAGAGTATTGACCCATGTGGAGCCTGAGTTCATAGTTCAAGTTACTTCCAGTGGTTAGTGCTTGCCCAGGGCATGGTCTTTTAAACCATGTGGTCAGGATATGCATGACCACTAGTTCCCTATTTCCGAATTTTTAGTGTGAGTTGTGTTTTGGTTTGATTTTGGTGAGTGTGAGTGGGTTTAGAAATAGAAAACAATTTTTTGGAAAAAGAGTTTTAAAAAGAAAATGATTTTGGGGCATTTTTTTATTTTAAAATGTGGGCTTTGGTGTTTAAAATTGGATTTGGAAGCGAGTTATAGTAATTGAAAATTGTCCTTGAGAGAAGGTGATTTTGAAATTGGAATAGAAATTGTGATTTTGAAAGAGGATTGTGGTTTTATATTGCGATGTTCGGTTTGGGAGCATTATGTTTAGGTTTGGAATGTTTATTTTGTTTGAATTTTGGCTTGATGTTTATTTGGTTTTGGGTCTTTATATTATTTAGAGTATGCTTCCCCAAAAGGTTACAAAAGTTTATAGTGAGTCTTCTCCAACTATTGGCCCTACCCAGACTCCTAGTGGAGTGGAATAATTGAGTTATTATCAGTATTTTATAGTCTTTCATGGTGATCAAGGTTCATTAGAGGCAGAGGAGTGTCTTGATAAAGTCAAAGGTGTCTTCAGATCTTTGGGAAATCTTGAAGCTGTGAAGGTGAAAACTTTTCTGGGTTTATTTAAAGGTCTAGGTTTGTATTGATGGAAGGTGATAATCTCTTCATCATTGAAAGTTAGGATATCTTAGGAAGTGTTTAAGACCAGTTTCATCTGATGGTTTATATCTGAGGAGGTGAATGTAAGGAAAGTGGTAGAGCTCTTGGGTATACAATAAGGTCAGCGGATGGAGAAGGCCTACATTGAACACTTCAAGGAGCTGGTTTCATTTTTTTCAAATATTTCTTCAACGGATTGGATGAAATATCCTCTATTTTTCTGAGGTCTTAATCTAGGGATTAAGGAATGATTCCTCCCATCCGGGGAAGTTCTATTTGAGAAGCTAGTGGATGAGGAGTTACTTTCTGAGTTGGTTCCTGTAATATAGTATTTGATTGTGGGTGCTCATAAAGGTTCCCTATATGGAAAGAGGTGTGTTATAGAGGAACCTATTCTTGAGGATTCTTCTTTATTGATTATAGATTCTTGTCCATTGAACTATTAAATCATGTGCTTATAGTGTGATCAGTTTGGTAATTCAAAGATATATTTCCATAGTCCTATTAAGTCTTTCCAAATATGTGGCCATTTAGGACACATGGGGAAGTTCTGAAAGTAACATTTCTAAAAGAAGAAGTCCCAGTACTAATTTTTTAGCTCTTTACTGTGGGGTAATAGATGCTTCAAGGCACAAGGGATCTATCCATAGTCCCTGAAGTGAGTCTATTCTCATAGTCAGGAATTTTTGTGTATAGTGAACCTTATCCCATATTGTATCTCTAATATTGGGGGTGGGTATAGTTTAAGTTACCCTTGTTGTAGTTTTATTTATTTTTAAAAGTTTTTTTTGTAGTAAAAGGCTTGTGGTCGTGTTATCTTGTATTTCTGTGGTTTCTCTTGGAATTATGGTACTGGTGTGGTTATATTTTTTGTGGATCACTTTTGGTTTTGGGATATGATTGTTTGAAAATGATCATATCTTGAGGGAATGATGAATCTTGTCTTGGTCCAGTGTTTGGTTTGAGTTTCTTTCATGGGGTTTCTCATTGTGTTGGGAGTTCTGATGTTGGTTCCATCATGAGGGTCCATTCTTAAATAGTGGGGTGACCCACCATGGATCTTCTCATGTTTTCTCTCTATATTTAGTTGGGTGTTAATTGTGGAGTTAAAAGGTCACACCAAGGATTGTTATTCTATTTGGCTCTGTTCATTTTTGGGTTTGAGTCTTTGTTCTTATTTAGTTGGGCGACTTTATGGGGGCATAAAGTTTTTGTGGTGGGGAGAATTTTCACACCTTGACTATGTTTTTTCATTTATTTTATTATTTTATTGATGTTGGATCATTTGGTTGAGGTTCAAGTCAAGTCTCTGGTGAGGATTTTTATGTTTTGGAGGTTTTGAGTGTGTTTTGGCCTTGTTCATGATTTGTGTTTATAGTTTGAGGGTAATCTGCATGGATGGTTAAGGTAGAGGGTGTTTTCAGTTCATTTTTTTCTTGAATGGTTTTACTTATACGATCTGAGTATAGTTTGACCCAAACCATGTGAGGCCAATAAGTAACCATGTGTCTATATTGTGGTGTTAGAGAAAAGGTTCACAACTTGCACACGTTTAAGTGAAACCACGTGGAAAGTGTGAAGGAGTCTCTACAATTTTAGTAGAGGGAACTTTCATGATTTTTACATGATTTCCCAAACCGTGCAGCCATCCCATGCTAGTGTCCTTATATTATAGTAGGGTGTGAAAGGTTGGCGCGCCATTTTGAAAACTATAAGGAAAAACTATGTGACTTACCCAAATTCTTAAAAATTTTAAATTCCCATTATGCCCTCTTATGTTTTAACCCCACTTCCCCATCACTCATGGTCAATTTTGGTGAATGATAGGGTCTCTAAACCCATTCTACCCTTGGCTATCCTACTATATTTGATGCTTCTCCTAGTTTAAAAGGCGAGTTCTTCTTGGATTTTGGAAAATTTTCCTTCGATTCTCTTCTCCCTCTTATTGTTCTCGGTTCTCCCTTAGCGAGGTTCTCTTTTTCCTAAACCCTAGGGTAAGGGTTGGATAATGTTGACTGATTTATTTGATGTTAGGTTGTGCAGATCATCTCTCAGGCTTATTTATTCATGCTCCTGGAGTATCGTTTTGTTCACACACTGTTGAGGTAAGTGAATCCATCTATTTTCTTTCCAAAAAATTCCATTTGATGCTTAAGTGTTTCTAATTAATCTATAAATGTGTTTTTCATGCTTGTAATGTGTTTGTGTGGATTGTTGTGGTGTGTTCATGTTGGAAATTTGGTGAAAATGGGATTTCAAAGGGTTTCCTCAATTATTCCTATATCTATACATTTAAAAAGTGTTTGATGAAATTCCAATTGGTTTTTAGAAATGAAATTGGGTGATTTGGGTTATGTTTGTCCTTGGTTATGTATCAGAAACTTAGTTTCTTTGTAAATTGAGTTTTGTGTGTGGTTTTTGGTGACCTTTATATTTTTTCACTTATGTGTGGACTCCTGTAATTATATTCGGTGATTTTTATGATTATTAAATATAACCTTTGGTATTTTATGGTTTTCACTAAGTGTTTTAGTGTCTATGGGTATATATATATATGGGAATTGGGGTGCACATATGGATAGGCGCACAAATGATAATGTCTCTCCATAAAGATTTTCATCTTGAACAATAGATTTTCAAACACACATAGTCCATTCCTTCCTTTTATCTATCCCATCTTCTAAATGAATTTCTTCAAAAGTCCCCACGTTATCTAAATGGGTTTTTAGTTTCTAAGTGACCTAAAATGTGGTTACCAAATGTTTTTTTTCAAATCATGGTCTATTTGGAATATTGGGAGGTTAAATGGTAACTAAAAGATATAAAGGCCTATTTGGTACCTTTCTAGATTTTTTTATGTTTTTATATTAGTTTTGGAACTAGTTTTGGAAATGGATTTGTATTGAAAATGTTAAAGGACTGGTTGGTACATTGTGGTGTTTGGAAATTGGTTTTAAAACTTATATGATGTGTAGACATGGTTGGAAATTTTGGTGGTTCTATGTATGATGGGAACCCCTATGGTTGTCCTTCCTATGTGAGGGTATTCTCATAGTTGGTGTCGGGGTCAGGGAAAGGCATGAACGATGACATATATGGGTTATGGTTAATGCCAATCATGTTATAAACTCCTCATTCTTCCTTGTATTATAACCATGGATTCCTAGGAGACATCTAGATGGTCAAGTGACAAATGCTTACCATTCCCGATTATATGTACTGGTATCCCCTGGATAGAGGATAGGATAGGTGTGATTTTACAATGGTGAGGCTAGTTTAGAGTATCAAATTAGTTATTGATTATAGAGTTGCACTATATGCCAAAAGGTGAGTTTGAACCAAGTACATCTTGACATTACTTCTAGAGATGTTTAGAAAGTTCCCATGATTACCATATATATGTTCCTGCTTTATTCCTATAGTATTTTAGTTAATTTATTTGTTTACATTGACCTAATTGTACCTATATTGGTTATTTAATTTCAGCATAGACCCTCTGACCATCTTGTTTCGGTTATTATTTGGAGTTAGGATTTTCTTTTAAAACTAGGTTTTGGTATAGAAATTTGTCTTAAAAAGAAAATGTGATTGGATTTTAAAATGATGAAAAAATTATTTTCATTAAATTTATTTCAAACTATCATTTATAGAATATTTTGGGAATGTAAATGTATGAATTATTTGGTTTTTACCTATTGAGATGTTTTATACTCACACCCTACTTGTGCCACTTGGTGTTAGTAGACCAGAGCTATTTCATATGTTTAGGTTCTTCTTAGGTTTCCTGTGGACCTGGATGGTTTTTTGGATGGTGGCCAAACAGGGGTCACATGGTGATCGTTTCAATATTTATTTCATTTTAGTTTTAAATTTTTTTCTAGTTTTTTGTTTTTTTCTCCTGCTATTGTATTTGGATTTTATTATGTATTTTTTTGGTTTCATGATGAATGATCTGTCTGGTTTATTTGTAATAGTTTATTATTGGGATAAATCATTCCAACTAGATTATATTTGATTCCCGACACTAGATTCTAGCTTGAGAGGACCAAGAAAACCTCATGGGCTGGGTTAGGTGTCAGGTCATATGTCGACCTAGCCTAGATCGTGACATACTCACATCATATCAAAACTCCATATGAATATTTAGAAAAGTTCATCTGATAAAATCATGAATTTTTGTTTGAAGAAACATTTTAATTCATAACTTTTAAACTCCAAATTTTACTAAGTCTATAAAACCTTGCACTTCAAAATTCACACTAACTCTCTATCTGGAAAACTCATCTGCTAGTATCCGAAACTCCTCACCCATTTGAAAGAAATATTGAAAAAATTTACTGAATATAGTTGAATACATTGATGAAACTTATAAAGAATTCAGTTATAAGAAAACTTATTCGAATTAAAAACAATGGATTCAACATTTTAAATTTTATTCCTTTATATTTGCATCACCATAATGAATTTCTTATTAGTTCTTATAACTACGCAAACTTAGTAACAAATATGAACTTACCATAAAATTCTTTGTCTGAAGATCAACATTTTTTTTCTAATGAAGATGTACAAACTTCTTAAAAAAAGATCATCTGATGAACAAGTTATAAATCTCCCATACTGTGCTTTCAAGTATAGAAACTCAGTACTTCATAAATTCTAGACTACTTAAAAATTATTCAATTGGATAAATTGTCTAGAGAATATTTTTTCTGAAAAACTAAATTTTATAAGAAAATAATTATGGATTTCCCTTATAATTATCTTCTATTATCTTCTCTTCCATAAACTCTATAACTCCAGATCCATGAAAATCTTATAAAATGTCAGTCTAATTTTTTTCATCTGGAAAAACTGTATTTTTATTCATTTAAAAATTTATCTAATCAACTAAATTTGTTTTGTGTGATCTCTTTCATCCAAAAAAGTTCAAATCCATTCGTAATTTCATCCTTCATACACTAAATTAGTTGAAATTCAACCAATAATTTAGAAATTTTTAAAATTTTACGACTTATCAACTTTTATAACCATGATCCCATCTTAAAAACTTCTTTACAAGAGTCCATTTGGAAGTGTTCCTCCAAAAATTATATTTTTGGAACTAGATTTTATTTCTACCATTATATTCTCACAATTTGTAAAAATTTTGTACACATATTCTTGGATTATGAATTTTTCATGTTTTCTTGGAAATGTTGATATTATCAAATCATCATATTATTTTTAAAGTTAGAAAGTTATTAAAATACACTTTCCATCTTTCTGACCTTCTGACTTTATCCTTCTTTAACAACATTATAATACAACATTCTCACCAAAATTTCAGTAACTTTCTTCCTCATATATCTTACAAAAATATTCTATTAAAAAAATTTCTATAAAAAAATACATAACTTTGTTATAAAAACATCACAAAGGATTTTCAACCTTTACGTGGTAGGATATATTTATACACTATATCTATGTAGATCATTTTTTTACATTTATATAGGATATAATATTTTCATCTTACCTTTACACAACATATATAATTTTATTGTTTCCTTTACGCATCTTGATAATTTTACCTTCACACATATATGGTTTTGAAACATGACTTATTTATGACTATTATATTAATTTATTTTTTTGTATGTTTATATCAATTGTTTTTACCAATTTTTGTGTTCTGTAAATTCATATTATTCATATAGATACTATAAACATTTGATGGAGGTTGGACATTTTATGGTAGATTGTACAGTGTAAGTTGGACTCTCAAAGCAGAAAACTCATATTCACCACACCATAGTGGTGGTGACCATGGATCACATGAGTTTTTAAAAAGTGACATGAGGACTAGTATAGTGTAATAGAATCCATGGTCTATTAAAGGTTCTCAAAATGTCTTGAAGTTGGATGTTATGCCATGGTTTAAAGTCATGAATGACTTTCATACTGCAAGATTCATGGATTTGATATGAATAATACTTTCTATTGATTTTATGATTTTTAAGAATTAAAATTCAAATTATTTGAAAGATTAAAGGACAAAATTCACATGGTATATTATTGAGTATTTTGAGGCTTTTAATTTTGATTATTTGAGCGAGTATTTATTTCATTTATTAATTTTTTTAACACGATTCACATACTATTAATATTTTATAATATATCAAGATATTTTAATATAGCCTCCACATGGATATTTTATTGTAGGTATTTTTGATGTAAGATAAAAGAGATTCCTGACTATGTTTTCAAAGGAAACTATATTCTCTATACTCAAGAATATTATCATTGTAATATTTTGATGATTATAAAGTTTTTTTAATTCTCACTCTTTTTGGTTTTTATCATTGTAATTTATTATGAAGGATCATAGATTTTTAAGTTTAGAAAATAAACATTAAAGTTTTGTCTATTTAAAGGATGAAGCATGTAGTGAAAAAATATTATGACACACATTGTTTAACTTAAAGTATTGATGTTGGAATTCATTGTTGTGATCCTTAAGATCTTCATTGTTCATCATTATTTGCTAAAGTAAACTACCAGAATGCTCATGCTTGATCATTAAATTAATTTTTAAGTGCCAATAAGAACTTTACATCACAAGAAATCATATTCACTTTTATCCAATTTTATTTCATTTGTTATTCTTTGGGATGGGTAGTTGTATGTACTACACTGTACACATTTATAGATTACATTACCCTTAAAAGGAACCATTGGTTCTACTTACCTGACTAAAAGTTAGTTCATAGGTTGTGCTTGATCTTGTAAAAAAAACACTAGCTTAGGACTCCTCCTTACAGAAAATATTTGTTTTTATCTACTCCCACAAAAGCTATAGGTTTGGGGTTGATCCTTATAAAAAGTAATGGGTTAGTATTTATATCGATTAAAATTTTGAGTTAGGATTAATCCCATTTTAAAATCTAGAGATTAGGCTGATCCCTTGTAAAATTCTCTATCATACTATAATTGGTACCATGGTCCTTTGGTATGAGTGTGAGGAGTATATATAAGATCATTTAGATCTAAAATACTAAAAAATTATTTTTTTTCATCTTTTATATTTCTTCTTACACTCTCACACTTGCTTTACTTAATTTAAAGGGGATTAATTTTTTAATCTTGATCATCCAACAGTTTCTACAGTTATTTTTTATTTACTATGATGATTCTAAATTTACAATTAATCCCATATTGTCTTTTTGATTCACATAGTAGGAATTAAAAATTGGTATTAGTGAAGTCTCTTTTTGGGATATAATTTTATGGAAATATCTTATTTATTATCTATTTTTAAGCTAACTTATATCCCAAAGTGAATTGTCTAAGGGAAAGATATATTTTAGTGATGAAACTTTAGGAGGTTGAATTTTTGGATTTGGTGAGACAACCTAATTTCAATGGAAGTGACTATAGATATTGGAGAGATTGAATGGAGGTATTTTTTAAGAATATAGGTATTGAATTTTAGACTATCATGGATAAATCATATAATATTTCTATAGTTGATATTGATACTTTAACTGTTAATGGTGCTTCAAAGTATGTTTTAAATTATAATGTAATGAATTTTCTCTATTTTTCACTTAATAGAAATTTTTATAGTCATATTTCTTCTCGTATATTTTTTTATGTTTAGAGGACTTTAAAATACACTCATAAAGGAATTGAAAAATTATATAGAACTGATATTGGTATTCATAGGGATGAATTTCAAGCATTTAGAATGTTTTATCATAAAATAATTTGTGAAATGTACAAAAATTTACAATGATTATGAATAACATGGTTGCTCTTGGAGAAATAATGACGAATGAAGTGATGATTAAACTAATACTTCAAGATTCACCAAATAAAAGGCATTAAAAGAAAGAATACATTAAATAAATAAATTATTTTGATGAGTACACTTTGGATTAGCCGATTATTTACTTATTGAAATACAATCTTGTGTTAAAGAACATTGAAAATGAAGATAATGATAAAAAATAGAGTTGATTTTAAATCTAAATATGTATGTTCTAACTATTATAGTGATTCCTTAGGTTCTTCTAAATCATAGAAAAATAATGATTTAAGTTAGGTTTTAAAATTCATTCAAGTGATCATGATGAATAATCATTCCACCAAAAGAGATAAAGAGAAAATAAAGAGATATAAGAATAATTTTTAGAGAAAATGAAACAAAGATAATTCTAAAATATGATGTTATGAATGTAATAAACCTAACCATACAAATTATGAGGGTTTAATATTGAAATATTGAATAGAAGAAGAAAATAAGGTGAATAAAAAAACAATAAATAATTTGTTGAAGGTTAGAGTTATACCAAACTTTTAGACTCTAGTAATGAATCTAAAACTTGAAACGATACAATAAACTTAAGTCTCATGGAAACTGATTTCAATAAGGTTAGTAGTGATTTTATCTTTGATTATAATTATGATTCACAATATTCTTCTAATTTTGGTATTGAAAATTATAAATAAAAAAATTTAAGTAAATTATGTGATGAATATCAATAGGAAGTATAGAAACTTTCTAAAAAGTATGAAAATTTGACTAAGGATTTTTAAAAAAATTAATAAAGAAAAAAAATCTTCTTTGGGAAATTGAAAGGATAAAGAATATTAAATTAAGAATTTATAAATTGAAATAAGAGAATCAATGTTTAAAAAACTTTGGTTTTTATTCAAAAGATAAATTTAGTTATGATTTTGAAAATTTTCAAAAGGAAAATGGGAAGCTTAAATATTAAATTAAAAGTTTGAAATATATGCTATCTAAGTTCACTATTGGAAGTCAAACTTTGGAAGAATTTATGAGATTTAAAAGGATGTATAGATCTACCAATAAGTGAATTTATCTTGGTTATGATGAAATATTACCTCAAATGTATAAAAATAGACATATTAAAGGAAAAACTAAAGTTATTTCAATTTCTATATGTTTTATATGTGGTTTATATGGGTATTATGCTAATGATTTCACTTTAATGTTTTTAAAATCTCTTAGACACACAAAGGTATTCATTTCAAAATTTGTTTTTAAAGTTAAAAGGACTAACCCTTATGAAGCATGAGTTTCTAAAGGTTATTTTCTAAATCCCACTGTACCTAAGCTGGTTTGGATTCCTAGTTAATTTATTTTATTATGGAAAATAAGCACATAAAATATTTTCTAAAATCTATTTTACTTGAATTTATCTAAAATTTTGACATTGTAAAGAATATCTTGCAATGGTTACCACCTCTATAAAATCCAAAAGTTTTAGATTTAGAAGAGTGTGATTTTACCAGGATCTCTATATATGATCTTTAAAGTTTTTAGTGGAATATGAAATGAGATTTGAAATAGAAGAGACACCAATTCATGTATGCAAGGAGATGAAATTAAAATCCATGAATAAACTTTATATTTATAAAGGTGGTGATGATTAAGAGGATGTGGATAATGAATTCACTTCTCTTGTGGAAAACAAATTCAAGAGAGGAAAATGGATATTTATAGGTAAGTTAGCCTTAGATTGTTTAGATGTGGTGATACTAGGAACATTACTGTAAGGTGTACAAGAAGATTTGATGATTGTGGAGAAAAAAATTGAATCCACTCAAAAGCCACCGAGGAATCCCCCCCCAAAGAGACTTTAATTTAGGAAGTTATTCTAGAAATAAGTTTAAAAGGAAGAGTTTTGTGATAAAATAAAAAGATAATTGTGAAGGATATCTAGATTAATAAGGAGAAAAGTTTAAGGTAGATACATAAAATGTCCTAATAGTGACTCTTGATGTGGAAGAAACTGAAAAGGAGAATGAAAAAAAAACCAAAAGGTGTGGTTTATCTTAAAAATAATTTAGGAATATCTTGAAGAACTTGATATAAAAATAAATAAAATTCATAAGATTATAGATATACTAAAATAATAATCTAAATATATAGATCATCTCAAAGCAAAGATCGGCCAGTTGTAATAGGAGTTAGCTAATCAGTTGTCCATTCTAGTAAATTCAGAAGAAGTTGTGAGTTTTAAGATGAATACTGAAGAACATATTAAGGTGATTAATGACCTTAATACTTGTGTTGAAGATTAAATAAATAAGGTTTAATCCTTATAAGAGTAGTTTTTTACTTTTAGGAATAAATTTGAATTAGAAAAAGAAACATATTCACACAAGAAACTACATTTCTAAAGATTCACTGATAAAGAATTGATTTAAAGGGTTAAGCATGGCTCTAAAGGTGTTGAGAAAATTATGATTGAACAATAAAATATATCTATGGAAAAATGCAATTAGTTGGGACACAAAGACATAAAAAGTAACAGATGAAATAAACCATATCAAAGGGAAGAAGAAGGATGGTGATTGTGGTTCCAAAACTAAAATACCAATTATATAGACAAAGACAACTAATATCAAAGGAAATAAGAGGGTCATAAATAATCTTAAACAATAAAGGGTTATCTAAAGACATTAAAAAAGGTTTATAATGTCTAGAAACATATAGATAAATAAATGATAAAAGATATTTCCTCTTATGAAATGTCAATTCTATATCTTTCTTCATCACACTATGTCATAATACGAAGAGGTAATAAGCTATTTGAATAGGGAATATCTGGAATTAAACAAATAAGATTAATTCCATTCCCCTCATCACCTAAAATAAATAATTTATATGGATATTTCTTTTGTTTTTTTGAATTTGGGAATAAAACCATTTATTATAGGTGGAGAAGAAGTGGCGACTATTCCTGAGGAAGTCAAAGGCATGTAAATGATAAGAAACCTAAATAGTTATGCTGAAAAATAAATTCTCAAAACTGGAAGAAGAAGAAGAGTATGATTTTACAACTAGTGTTTAACAGAATATATAGAGTCTATTATATTCCTCTACTCAATCAAGTATCACATGGAAAGAAAATGGAAACATTGAGAAGTTCAATATGGTAGAAATTTCTCTCAAAATAACGAAGAACAATAACACCTGGATTCTTGATAGTGGGTGATCATCCCAAATAGATAGAAACACAAATATTATGAGTAATATAAAATAAAGAGTATACCAAGCATTGATTTTCAGTAATGAATATGCTTGAAATATTAAAGATAGTGGAAATATTCGGTTGGTAGGAGATGAGCTGATGAAGAATGATGTGATCTATATGGATAGTCTATGACACAACCTTATAAGATTAAGTCAACTGTGTGAATTAGTACTTGAGGTGATACTCAATTAGAATGGGTGTGTAATCAAAATAAATTCCAAGAACTCATTTATCAAAGTCTATATTAATAATGGTAATCTATACTAGGAAGATAGAGAAGAGAATAAATGTCTCCCAACAGTTAAAGAGGAGATCAACTTGTGGAACATGAGGCTTAGGCATAATCTTAAACAAAGAATAGAGAATTTATCGAAGCTAAAGGTAACAGTGGATATTCCAAATTTTAAATGAGATTTTAAAAATATATTTGATGCTTGTATTCCTATAAATATGGTTTTAAATACCTATATTTTAAAGAATAAGAGGGCATCAAATTTTCTTGATCACACTAACATGTGTGGTCCAATGAAAATTTATCACACATATGGAAAAATATATTTCATTATTTTAATTGATGGTTATAGAATAATGGATTGTGTGATGTTTATGTAGAGTAAAAAATAAGTGATTGACTTCATGATGTGATTTCTAAAAAGAGTGGGAAATGAAACTTATTACATCATCAAGATATTACGATCATATAATGGAATAGAATACACATCCATTGAATCCGAGAACTAACTTGAAAAACATAGAATTGAAGATGAAATTTACCTTCTAATAACTTCATAGTATAATTTATTTGTTTAATGAAGGAATCAATAAGTGAATAATATAGAAAATAAAATCCACATCGAAAGTGGAATCTCTCATCATTATTGGAAGGAAGTGGGGAAAGTTGTAGTGTTCACACAAAAACTGGGCAGTTCTTATCCCATCAGATGAAAGGAAATTATATGAAATGAGGAATATATGGGATCCCACACTGAAACATTTCTGTGTCTTTGGAAGATACTACTATATTTGAAATATATAAGGAAATATAAGAATGTATGGTGATTCAACTAATGAAGGAGTGTTTCTAGGATACTAAAAAAAGAGTAGGGACTAAAAATGATTTAATAAAAGGAAGAATAAAATTTTGGAAAGTAATGAAATTAAATCAATTGAATAAATAGTTTGAAATATTAGTCAAATTGAAAACTGGGATGATGTATCTAAAGAAGATAATGATAATGATACCACTCTGGTAATTCAACAAAATTCCATGAATGATGAAGAATATAAGGCTAAATAATGAGAGGAGGTTATTCCTATAGAAATTCAGTCTATAACATAGAAGAGAATCAAGAGAATGAGGGTTGATTCATATAACATTATTAGACAAAATGTTTCTCCTACACAAAAATTAATAATGAGGAATGTGGACCAGTCCTCTCTTCTATCGATAGTGGAATAAATACCATTTTTAGAAGAAGTTAAGGTTGAATCATGTTTTAGAGTCATGAATTAATAATTGGATCAAATTGAAAAAATAGACTTTGGAACTTTTGAAGAAGCCTGGACATCATAATATGATCAAGACCTAGTGAAATTTAGGAATACATTTGAAAAAATGGTAATGTGATCCAAAATAAGGAATTCTTGATTTTTAAAGGATATTTAATGATTTATGGGGGTTTATTTTGATGAATAATTTACACTAGTGGATTAAATCAAGTTGGTCCATCCCTTATTGTCGATGGAAATATGAAGTGGTTTTAAGATTCATCATATGGATGTTAAAATTGAATTCTTGAATAGTGTACTTCAAGAGGAGGTTTATATTAAACAAACAGTGGGGTTCTTGATTGAAAATGATGAAAACAAAGTGAGAAGATTGAAGTAGGCATTGTACAATCTAAATCAGGCACCAGGATCATGGTATCATCATATAGACTTATATTTAAAGAAGCTTTAATTTAAATGGGGTGATTTTGAACGCAATGTGAAAATGAAATATTTTAAAGAATTTAAGGTGATTTTACATGTGGAAAATATCATATTTATAAGAAGAAAAAATTTTTGTGGAATAATTATCTTATTTTATGAGCTAATAATTTTAAATTTCCATGATATGTGAACTCAAATACTTTTTAGGATGGAAAGTGATACAAAATCAATGCTAAAATTTTTTCTCTCAAGATTAGTATATGATGGAGCTACTAAAGAAGTTTTAAATTCATGATTCCAACCAAATAATGATACTTATTATAATGGGAACCAATATTGTGAATCACAATTATATAAAATAAATGGATCCTACTTTGTATTGGAGTATTATGGGGAGCTTATTATATTTTCACATAACCTGATATTATGTTTTCAACCTATTTGGTGACCCTTTTTAAAGTAATAAAAAGGAATATCATCTATAAATAGTTAAATTAATCATGAGGTATATCCAAGGTACACTCAATTTTTCCATGTTCTTTGATATAGTAAAATATCATAAACTATATGCATTTTCTTATACATATTGGACTGGAGATATAGTGGACTGTAAATCTAAAAATTGTGGTTCATTCTTCATAAATAGTAAATGTGTTGGATGGATGAGTAAGAAGCACATAATCAATTCATTGAGTGCACATAAGTATAATATATCTCATTAAATAAGGAATGTACTCATCTTTTATGGATGAGGAAAAAATTAGAAGATATTAGAGAATATGTGAAACAATCAATGGTGATCTATTGTGACAACAAGAGTGAAATTAAACTCACAAAAAATCGTAGATAACTCCATCATACTAAGAATATAGAAACTTGGTATCCTTTCATTAATGAAAATGTGGAACAAGTACCAATTAAACAAGATTATGTTGGAACAAATGAGAAAGTGGAAGATATCTGGAAATCTACATTGGGAGTACAAAATCTGAAATGGGAGTTCACAACACCTTGATCAACCATGAAGCTATTTATGTGATCTGATTGGGAAGTATGTGGTTCATCGATGAACCACACGATAAGAAGATAATGTTTTTGGAATGATCATGATGCCAATGTTCTATTCATATAGGGAGTACACAGAGGGTATTTAGCAAGGGTTGAATAGTAATTTCCATAGTTAATGAGTTTATAGGATAACTTTGATAACAAATACCCCAATAATACTTTATATAAGGGTGTATTTGAACTTAATGCAATTCCAAAGAGTTTTTTAGAAGATTGATGAAGGTAAGATTCTCCCATAGAGTTGGAACCACACAGTGAGTATGTGATACATGAGGTTTTTTTCAAAGTCCACAAGGAGAGTACATAGTAGAGGAAGGTGTATTGAAGAAAGGGTTTTACTAGTACAATAAATAGTCTACAGGGTTGAGTTCATGGTATGTAGGGGGAGTACACAAACCACTATGTTTTTTATATGGAGGAGGAAAGTAGCTTGCAATAGTGGTATGTAAAGTGGAGTAAGAAGTCCACATAGTGAGTGCACGATCTATGAGGTTTAGTATATAATAAACAGGGTTCTATGTGGTTACTTCATATGAGGTGGATTTAGACAAGGTTTTTTTTCATGAAGAATCCATGTGGGTATTGTTAGAGACCATCGAGGTCATTAGAGCATCAGATCCAAGATTCCATGGTGAAAATCATATCATACTTTCTTGAAAATGTGTAAGTGACTTTAATGACATTAAAATGAGAAAGACTTCATCCATCATAGTGAACAAGGAGGAGTTGATGGAGGTTATTTGAGGGAGGCGGTGTGCTATCACTGAGAGCTATTGTAAAGGTAGTGCACTAGGAATCGAGCGACCATGACCAATAATTTTTAATCCACAAAAGTAGTGAAGCATAGAGGATTCTTCTATGACCAACACATTGTTGATGTATTCTCATTGTACTATCCCTTTGTAGTGAACCAATTAAAAACTATTGTACTATGTATTTTAATTTCTATAAATTTGTTTGTTATAGATGTGTGATTGAATAAAATTGGTTTAACATGTTTCTAGAAACATGTGGAAAAGATCCTAAAGAATCAAAAGTAAAATTTGACACCCTGATTCACCCCCCTCTGAAAGTGTCTCAGGTTACAACAGGAGATATTTGTACAATTTTTTGAACTTTTGATTCTATTTTTGAACTATTTTATTTTTATGAAGAATGTTTTGGGAGAACATTTCTTGTGGCTATTTTTAAATGGGGTTGATTTCTTTAAATAATTTTTGGAGAAAATTATGTTTAAATAGAATTAATATTTTTAGTCAATTAAAAAAGGGGGAGAAATTTTAAAATTGATATTATATTTTGTAATTATCAAAATGGGGATAATGTTGAAGTGACTCATTTAAACAATTTATTTATTTATGTTTTTGATAATTAGAATTCCTTATGATTTTATATTTTAGTAGTTATAATTTCTTATAGATTTGTTAAACTCTTTATTCCCTCTAATATGAGTTAGATTAATTTATTTTTTAATACTTGAATCTTGAATTATTATTTAAGGGTTGAAAATAATGTTATTGAATTAATTTTTAATATATTTATTAATTATTAATTAATTATATATTCTTTATTGGGTGTAAAATTTAGTTTTTTTGAGTTAATTTTTACACTTAAGTGGTATGAAAAAAAATTTATTTACCTTTAAAAAATTCTGTTTACATTACCTTTATTCCAAATTATTTTCTATTGATTTTACATAGATGAATTTTTTATTTTCCTTTACGTGATCACTTTATATGACCTTTACATGATAAAATTTTATAATATCTTTACGTAAGAATCTAATTCTGGATATTACCTTCACACAGCTTTGTTATACCTTTACATTGGTTCCTTAAAATGTCCAACCTTTATGTGAGCATTTCATGTTTTCCTTTATGCCGATACTATAAGTTATCTTCATGTATGTATTTCATGTTTACCTTTACACAACATGATTTTTTTAAGAAGGTGGTGCTTTGGTCAAAGATCAAAGCACAAATTATTATACCAAGATAAAAGAGTTACATGAGTTTGAAAGATAGAATCTTATTACAATATTTTTCATAAAGAGGGAGAAAATAAAAAGTAAGGTCTTCCATCTAGGTTATTTCATGGATGACTCCATTATTTACAAGACCATCTACAACCATGTTGACTTCATGAAAGGTATGAGTGATAATGAATCTGATCTCCAGAAGTGAGGAGAGATAGTTCATCCAATATGTTATAAGTGGTCAGGCACGATGCACTACACCATTCCAAATAGCCTAAACAATAGTGGTTAAATCACTTTCCATACAAATATTGTTCCAACCATTTTTCTTAGAAAAAGACACGACATGGATCAACTCATCATTTTTGATTCCAGAGATGAGGTGATTCTATAGCTTCCAAAGAAGCATCCAAGACACTCTCCATGGTGGTTTATAAAAGTATCACCACAACCCGAGGGTCTCAGATTTCCTTTAAAAGCACCATCAATATTCACTCTAATCTATCCAAGGAGAGGTGCCTACTATAACACCTAAAAAGTATGTCTCAGTTGATGATAAATTCCATCAATCCAAAATTGTCAGAGGATCTCAAAGTCCTTGACACTATTGTCACAATTAGACTTCTGAATCAAGGTAGCTTCATGAATGGAATTGAGAACCCACATATGACCTACATTTAGACTGGATGAGAAATTATTATGAATAATATTATTTCTATCATACCAGGTCACATGGAGGAGTTAAAAAAATAGTTAAGAAAAGATTCTTGATTTGATGAGAAGATTTTATATCCACAAAACACTTTAATTGGGAGTTTATTGAATCAATAGGTAACCATGTTCAATAAAAAATGTCAAAAATATATTTCCAAAGAGATGAAACTATAGAAACAGATAGAAAAATATAGTTATTATCTTCTCTATACTTGTTACAAATATGAAACTTAGAGCAAAGTTGAATCCCAAAAGATTGAAGACAAACCTCAGTGGGGACTCTGTTGTGAGAAACATGCCAAAAAAGAGTAATCCTCAAGGGCTTAATCCATGGTTTTTTAAAACTTTTTAACCAACAGAAATTATTATCAGAATTTTGAAAATTGTGGTTATAAATAAATTTGAATCTAGGATGCTATTATGAGTAGGTTCCTAGATTAGGAAATCATCAGAATTAGAATAGTGATAATTGTCAATAACATGAATAATATTCTCAAGAAGACTGATGTTATAAGAATTTAAAACTTCCCTAATAGTGCAGTTGGTGTGATCCAATAGAAAATTGGGAGGCAACATGGAAATAAAAGGAACACCAGTCCAATTGTCCAACAAAAAATTCATGGAAGAGTCATAACTAACCATCCATCTTGATTTATTCATGATGTTGGAAAAATATTTCCTAATGGATGACCAAATGGATGAGGTAATATAATTCATATTTCCCTTATTTAACTTATCAATGAATCTTTTTTATGAAAAGAAATGGAATCAGAGTTATTGTGAAGTAGTTTCCAAGTGAATTTAGCTTGTAAATCATCATTAAAGAGTTTAAGGGTTTTTGATGCCTAGACCGCCCTTATCTAAAGGCTTATAACAAATAGCCCAAGGAATGGTCATAAGTTTCCTTTCAAGAGTGCTTATAGTATAAAAAAAGTTTTTTATGTAAATGTTTATTTTCTTAAGGAGACCAATAGGCCATTTTTAAACCATAAATGAGTGGACCATTTTAAAGACAATAATAGATTTAACAAGACAGATCTTGATTTCCATAAATAGGGATTTACCCTTCCATGAGGAAAGTCGATTGAGAATTTGGTCAATAGTGGTGAAAAAATAACTGGATTTAGGCCTTCCCCAAAAAATGGAGACACCAAGGTAAATAAAATCTAAAGATCCTTCCTTGATACCTAAATCATTGATAATATTACCTTTTCTATCAGAAGGAAATTTTTTCCCAAATAAATTAAAATATTTTTTACAGCTAATAGCTTGACAAGGTATTTATTCATAATGTGACAGGGAACTTTTAATAGTTTGAATATTAATTTTATCACCTTTTAAGAAAAAGATTATGTCATCAAAATATAAATGATATGTGGGAAAATTTAAGTTTCTAGAAGCCTAAATATGTTTAGGCTTGTTTTGATAAACAAGGAGAGTGAACAATCTTTTTAAGTAATTTTCCACAATAGAAAAAAGAATTGAAGATAGGGGATCACCTTTTAAAACTCCCTTGGTGCATTTAAAGTAACCCTTAGGGGAACCATTAACAAGGATAGAGATAGAATCCAATTTGATTTTTTTTATTCTAGTAATGAAGGTATCATTAAAACCAAATCTCTGAAGGACCTTGAAAATAAAACTCTAATCAATGGTATCAAAGGATTTCCTAATATCAAGTTTAATAGAAATATTGCCTCCCCAAGTGGCTTTGTTTAAAGTGTTAGTGTATTCCAAGGCAAGACAAATGAAGTCTTGTATATACCTACCCTTGATAAAACCAAACTGATTCTAAGAGGCAATTTTATTTCTTATAGTAGTAAGTCTATTAGCAAGAAGTTTTGTGATGATTTTTTAAAGAGTGTTAATAAGTGCAATGGGTGTAAAGATATAAATCTCAGAAGAATTTTCCACTTTTGGAATTAAAGTAATAAGTTGAGAATTCAACCCATGAGGTAACGTACTATTAGAAAAGAAATATTTGACAAGTTTTCAAACATCCATTTGAATAACCTCCCAGTAATACTGGTAAAAACCATTATTGAAACCATCAGGGCCAAAATCACTATTAGTATTAAGGATAAAAATAGTGTCATTGATTTCATGATCAAGAGGGATGCTTAAAAGATAAGTGTTATCTTCCTTATTCACTATAGTTGGAATGACCTCAGGAAGTAGGTTTTTGTTGACTTCCGGGCCATTAAAAATATTTTCAAAATAAGAGACAACATGATTAGCAATGCCATACTTAGTAATAATGAGGGTGTCCTAGTCTCTAAGAAAGGTGAGAGGTGTACAAAATTTCCTGATTAGTTTGAGGGATTTGTAGAACTTAGTGGTTATATCACCATCTAAGTGCCATGTAGTTTTGATGATTTGTTTATGCATGTAATCTTTAAGGATGAGCAAAGTGTTAAATTTCATAGAAGTGTTGATTTCATGTTGAGGATCCATAGTGAAATCAGATCTAGTAGTGGTGTTTTGAAGTTGGGTAAGTTCATTCTCAAGAGAAGAGATTTTATTGTAAATTTGTTTATATTTGGAACTATAACAACTAGTAAGACACTAAATAAGATGTTTTAGCTTGGTGATACATGAAAAATCATCATTGTAATGATTCATAGATGCCAATTTTTTTTTAATGTTAGAGCACTCAGGTTCAGAGGACCATGAATTATTAAATTTTAAAGTAAGAGTGGGTTTGAGGATTTTGATATAAAGACTGAAAATAATGGTATGATGATCCGAGTTAAGCTTAGAAAGGGTAATTTTAGAGATGGTGTCCCATTTATCCAGAGCAGACTCATTTGTGAAATATCTATCTAATTTACTAGAAACTACCCTATTGTAGTGTCTTCTATAACATGTGAAATTGGATCCAATGAGTTTAATTTCCATAAGATTATTATCCTCAATGGATGTTTTAAATTCTCTTGTGGAGATAGAAGAGTGGGACAAGCCAATTTTCTCACTAGAGGTAAGAATCACATTAAAATCACCAATCAAAAACCAGGGATCATGAATGTTGTTAGTTAAATAAGAAAGATATTTCCAAAGTGTTATTCTATATTAATACCTATTTTTATCATAAATCTAAGAACAAAAAATGTGTGAGCCATCAAAAGAAAAGTCACAGGTAAACATCTGATTAGAAACTTTGAAAGTATTCAAATTCTGTAGAGAGGAATGATAAAAAATCTAGAGAGTTTCAACAGCAATACCATCTTTACACGCACCTAAAAAATTATAACCATACGAGCAAAGATGCATAATTTTAGATGAAAAGTTTATTTTAGGTCCATAAATATTTTTTAGGTCCATGAGTATTAAGAAATATTTTAAGGACAATAAAGGTGTCAGGATTGGAAATAACCTGACAATTCCAAAAAATAAAATTCATTGGAACCTAAATTTGGGGTTGGAACCCCTTTTTTTGAACTACCTGAGCCCTTCCTCCTATTGGATCTTTTGAAATTTTGAGTGAAGTTTAGACTAGATTTCTTTCCCTGTTTACTCATAGAGGAAACACAAGATGTGTTAGTAGTACCTGCATTAGCAGTAACCTGAGCTGTTTTAATTGTTTTTTCCTTCAATGGGGTAACCACTGGGCTATCCCTTAAATCCATTGTATGATTTTGAGTTTGCACGTTGGGTAAAATAGAAAAATCCAAAGCAAAAATAGTATGGTGTGTGCCTACAGTCTCAGAGAAATTTTTATGTAAAGAAAGCGTATATTTTGAAGTAGTACCTATAGCAGTGCCTGGGTAAACCATACCTGAGACATATGCTATAGGATTATTTTCAGAAATCTTAGCATTAAAATCATTTGGAGTGCACATCAGATCAGTACCATTGTATTAAAATTCACCCATGGAGGGATGGACAACCCCAATCTTCCCTTTGTCAAAAACTGTGAGGCTACCCTCCCATTGGGATTGTGTGGCTTCAAAAGAAGCACTGAAATCCGTTTGAGTAGAGGGAAAACCAGGATCCTTAGAGGTTTTAGTATCCTCAACATTTTGTGAACAAGAAGGTGAATTAACCTTAATCTCCAAGTATATGATGGTTACATTCCCACTAGGTGAGTCTTTAGAAACTAGAACTTCAGAATAAAATTGTCCCACTACAAGCATGGGAACATCAATACCATGCTGTATAGAATTCATGGAGGTGCCCCTACAAGGTTCCTCTTTAACATGTTCAGCTTGGGACTACTCGAAATAATCCAAGACTAGTTTCTCTATTTCTTATAAAATGATCTGTTCAATAGTGGCATTCTCCTCTTCATCCACAAGATTAGCTCAGGTTGTACCCTAATTCTCTTCTGAAGGTATGGATTTCTTTACCCATATTTTATTTTTCTTCTTTGAAGGATCAGGTTTATCAATAACAGTGCTTTTCTCTTTCTTATGAATTCTAACTTCTATCCAATCATTGTTTGTTGGTTGAGAAACATGATTTTTCACAACCCTACAGTTTAAAATTGAGTGCCCAATGATTTTACATAGTTCAAAAAATGGGGGTTTACATTCAAACTCGATCATAATCTCCGTTTTGTAATCTTTCAAGTTAAAACTAATAAAATTCATGAGTTTTGAGTCCAGATTGACGTCCACCATCACTCTTGCATATAAACCTAGATCTGTATTTAAATTTCTCTGATCAATTTTAAGGGGAGTTCCTATGGAAGATACTATGTCATTAAAGATCTCAGGGTTCCAGAAAAACCAATTGAGATCATGCAATCTCACCCAAACTTGAGACATGGTGTTACTATAAGTGTGGAGATTAAAATTATAATCCCATTCAGAGATTCTAAGAACACCAAGTTTGAGATGAATATTCCCTAATTTTCAAACATGATCTAAGTCCTCCTACGATTTTAACGAAATGTGAAATTAACCCTTGCCAATTGGAATAAGTTTCCAATTAGTAAAGCCCCCAATGTGTGCAATTCTAGGTTTAATATTGGGGGATAACTAGGGTTTATCTCTTGTAACATATGAAATGTGACCCATAATAAAAAACTTACACACTTGAGTGCATCGTTGAAGGGCCTTAGGGTCAGCATCAACTGAGAAGCGAATGTCTTCCAATTTCTTGTAAAGAGGTGGCTTCATCGTGGTAGTTTTATACAAGTTTGTACCTTAGCGAGTTTCAAGGAAGGAAATCCCTTTGGATATTTCAAATGATTTTCACGTAGAAATTTCATCTGATAGGGTTTCTTCATTTTGCACTCTATTACCGCTGACCTAGAAGGATCTTTCCTATTCAAGGTTGAAAGCTGCTATGATGTTCCAAATTTATAGCATTGAGAATCAGACATCACAGGAATTATAGGAAAACCCTAGGATTCAAAAATGAAAAATTGAAGGGATCTCCTGAGCTATCTCATCATCAATCGTGGCCAGTAAGTTTCCTAGATCTACACAATGTACTATATTTATACACTACCTTTAAAAAACTAATTTTTGTTTACCTTTATGTACGATATAATATTTAAAACTTACCTTTACGTATCTTATAAAATTTTATAGTTACTTTTAATCAGTATGTTAATTTTACCTTTATGCATATATGGTTTTGAAACATGATTTTGTTATGATTATTCTGATATTTCATTTTATTGCATGTTCATATCAATTATTTTTATCAATTTCATTATTCCATAAATTCATTTTAATTATATATAAATATATTATGAAAATTATTTTGAAACATTTTACGAAAAACTGATGGAGTCTATACATATCGTGTTGGATCACACTATATAAGTTGGACTCTCAAAATGGTCAGCAATTGTTCACAATGTCATATCGGTGGTGACTGTGGCTCAAAAGAATTTTTCAAAAGTGACATAAAGACTGTTATAGTGTAATTGAAGGCATGGTCCATTAAATTTTTTCAAAAAAGGATTGGAGTTGCATACTATTCCATGGTTATCTTTCATGCTACAAGATTCATGGATTTGATCTGGATACTGCTTTTACCTGATTTTATGATTCATACAAATTATAATTCTTATTGTTTGGAAGATCAAAGTACATTATTTATATTCTATATCCAATCACATTTTAAGGATTTTAGTTTCGATGATTTGAGGGAGTATTTATTTTATTTATCAAATTGTTTTTAACATGCTTTACATGCTATTAATATTTTACAGAGCATCACAAGATTTTAATGAAACATCCATATTTAGATTTTATTATTGGCATGTTTAATGAAATATTAAATAGATGAATGCATGAGATTTCAAAAGAAATTATATTCTATGTACTCTAGAATAATATCAATGATATATTTTATAGATTATTTAGAATTTATATTCTCACTTTTTGGTTTTTATCATTTTAATTTATTAATAAGGTTTGTGGATTTTGAAGCAAATAAAATAACCATTAAATTTTTTTCTATTTAAAGGTCGAAGCATGAAGTAAAAAGTGTCATGAAAAAAATCATTAAAATTAAAGTTTTTTTTGCAGTTCATCATTATGATCCTTAATAGCTCTATCATTTACCACTTCTTACTGAATTAAAATTAGATAATGCCCACACTTGATGATTCAATAAATTTTAAGGGTTTAGAAGAACTTTACATCACAAAAAATTATGTTCAATTTTATATAATTGTATTTCATTTTTTTATTCTTTAGGTTGGGTAGTTTTCTACACTTTATTAAACACATTTACAGGTTACACTACCCTTAAAATGTACTGTTAGTTCTATACACCCAACTAAAAGGCAGTTCACAGGTTGTGATTGATTATATTGAAAAAGCAATAGATTAGGAATTCCCCTTGTAAAAAAGCCTTAGTTTTTTATACTACTACAAAAGGTTATAGGTTTTCAGTTCCCCCTTAGACTCTTAGGTTAGGATTAATCTTGATAAAAAGTCTAGATTGGGATTTATCCCATTATAAAAGTTTCCATTTAATATAACACCCTATAAAAGTCTATTTTATATTATAGTGGTCACCATACTCCTTTGATAGAAGTGTGTAGAGTAGACATAAGATCATTTAGATCTGAACTAATAAAAAATTCCTTATTTTCATCTTTTATATTTCTGCACACACTCTCACACTCACTTAACTTTATTTATAATGGATAAATTGTTTAATATTGATCATCCACCAAATTCTATTATTAATTTATGTTTACTCTGATAATTTTAAATTACCAATTCAACCCCCTTTTCTTTTCCATTCACATAGTGGGACATACAAATAGGGTTTTTATGACTTTAATAGTTTTTATAGGACTCTATGAGCTATATTATGACTTTGTTACTTTGTAAGGCTTTATAGTTTTTCAAAATATGATATTTTGTAGGACATCACAACACCTGCATGACTTTGAGTGATATATGCATAAGAATTTATAAGCCATATATTAATTGTGACTTAATAAATTTTTTACATTTTTTAAGACTTCTAGAAAGATCATAAGACTTATTCTACACTGTAAGAATTAGATGTTGAGTATTTTTAAGATACCAAAGTACATAATATGTGAACAGTTCATACGATGGGTGACTTAATTAGACACTGAGATTTAATATGGTGAGTTTTAGTAAGACGCCACTCATATGATATGGTTGAGTAAGATGATAAAAATGCATAAGATATCTATTTATCACACATTATCTGTTTCTTCATATGATATATGTACTTCTCATGACATCCCGACTTCATAAGACACTAAGTTCTCATAATACATGAAATATGTAAGACAAAATTTTGTATAAGAATTTGTTTTTTTATGCCACAAAATATTTCTAGAACATCATAATACTTGTCAGCAAGTCTTACAAAATAATAAATCTATTTTCTATGTAAGAAGTTGGACTTGGTGATAATTTTTATAATTATATAGAATTAAAAAACCCCATGTTTCCAAAATTAAATTTTTGAAAAATAATAATATATGATGATGAAAAATATTTTCTTTGAAGTTAAAAACATAATAAAGCTATATTGAACTATGATTTATGATTTATTTGAATAATATTTAATGAGATGGATATGATATATATCATTTATTTTCAAAATAGAATATTTTAAAATCAATATTGGTGATTTAAATAGGGATTAAATTTGATGG
Source organism: Viscum album (assembly GCA_963277665.1). Taxonomy (NCBI): domain Eukaryota; kingdom Viridiplantae; phylum Streptophyta; class Magnoliopsida; order Santalales; family Viscaceae; genus Viscum; species Viscum album. Next base: position 1,414,476,270 of record OY728141.1, on the reverse strand, counting down.
TGCTCAAGCTAATCACTAGTGTCTAAAACATCACAAAATTAATTGTTATTCAATACATTTTAATCATAAGTAGATCTCCATGATTGATAAGAAAGTGATTATAGCTGGATATATTTTTGAGAAATTTATTAATCCCAAAATGAGGAAATCCTTGATTAACTGAATCCAGAAATTAAATGAGAATATACTTATGATATTATTAAGTGGATTTAGATATCAAAAATAATGTTGTGATATAAGTTAAGTGATAAGAATATCAAGAAATGGAGTTCATTGATGATCAATAGGAAAGCTAGAGTTTACACTAGATGTTTAGAGACACTCATGCTATAAAATAAGATCTATGCCATGTGATATTATTTATGTATGATTTTAATACAACTATGGAGATTGATTTAATGTGAATTCTTGGAGAGATATTTTTTAGAAGAATCTTAAAGCTTGTTAATGGAATAAAATTGGGGATACATTTAGTTAATTGGAAATGAGAAAATAAAATGAGAAGGATACTCCTGTGATTTTATAGGATATAACCATTGAGGAAAAAATCTTAACCAATAATGTGGGGACACACCCGCACAAAAAAGAATAAGAAATGAAATGGAATTAATGGGAGACAACCACATATATACCATTGAGGAAAATGAAAAGGATTACCATACTGTTTCAAAGGATATTTTATCTATTCAAAATATATAAAATAAATATTAATTAATTACATATAAAAGATGATAAGAATGATAATAATATGTTCACAACTAAGAGTGTGAGTAACAAGAGAAAATAAGAGATAAATATTGATGGAGAAGAAGAAGAACCCGATACGATTCCTAAGAAGAATAACTTTTGGGTATTTAATAAGACAAAATATTCGACCTTGTTCTACTAATTAGATCCAGTCAAATTTGAAGAAGGAGAATCTGATATAGAAACCAGATCCTATGATAATTTGTATTGAAGATACAATGATAATGAAAGAAGAATATGATCTAAGAGAGTGACTGAAAATACTATTTTTATTTATTATCTGTGTGTTGAGCCTTTTTACTTTAGGAGTTTCTAGATATTTAAAGATCATAGATTCTCAAGTGTGAGAGAATCTAATGAGTATTTTATCGGTAAGATTTGGGAATTGGGATAAAAGAATAGATCAAGTTACATGATATTATTCTTAAAAATATAAAGGAAGTCTAATACTTTGTTTTGGAGGAGAAATAGATCATAAAATTTTGATATTGTGGCATTCTGTGTTGACTAGATATCTAATTCAGTGATGAAGGACCTATTGTGAAGTCACGAGAGGACATATAAATAACCCAAGGGAGAATATTTAACTAAGCTGTGTAATATAGAGAACATAGTTTTAGGATGAACCCCCCAAAACCCTCTTTTAATTGATGATAAGATCATTTATAGAAAATATGTAAATCATATGAAACCAATCATAGTAAGGAGTAGGTTTTCCACATTGGGGATGAAACTTTCTCAAAATACCATGTGCGGATCTTTCTTTATATTCTATATTAAATTTTTTTATTATGTGATGGTTTGAACAAAAATAGACCTATTTATATCCTAATAGATAATAGGGGTTCAAATACCAAAGGGGGATAAAGTTAAAAAAATATTTTAAAATTTGGTGAAATATTTTTCCACACCAACTTCACCCCCACCCATAGGTGTTTGTACCGATCCACTAAGGCTAACACTTACAATGAGGTGTGGGTGATTTATAGGGGTTGATACACCCTTGATTGACGTGTTTTTCTCTATAATAAGTGGGTCACCTAGTATGACTCTATAGTGGTGTTTTGGACCTTATGTAAACTGAGTTTAGGTGATTTAAGTAGTATACTATTTTATCTATTTAAGGATACCTTTTGTACTCTTATAAGATTATATGTGAAGATTAGTAATTTTAATTACTCTTGGTTGTCTTTTTGTTATTTTTATTTTCCCTAATGCTTCATGATTACTTATTATTTTCATTCATCTTTTGTGTTTTTGGGGTGTCCTATTGGGTATGCTTATACTCACCCCTATATGGGATTATTTACTACAAGTGTTTTGCCTATGTATATGATGAATAGTTTGAAAGTGTCTTCAATGGATGTGGTTCTATGTGGAGATGGATCATTGTGGTACTTTGTGGTTACTGTTTCTATCATAGAACACATTAAATCTAGAGTGATGTGGAGATCTATTTTCTATTTTTCTAAGGTTTTTATTTGTTTTAGAATGTTAGGCTATTATATGTTTCTATAATTTGTGATACTTAATTTTTATTATTGTTATGGATGTCTATAATGAGTTTAATTCTTTCCATACTACACATAGTTATTGTATTTAGCTTTGCACTTTTATATTTTTTAGAGATATGTGGATATTATGATCACTTTAGGATATGAAAACACTGAGGGGGGGGGGGGGGGGTGGAGAATATATGTTATATGACTTATTACCAATTTAAAATTATCCCTTATTTACCTCTATATTTTTTTAGAAAATGGATCTATCTTAATCAACCATCACCTTCAGTTTGGAAGTATGTATATAAAGTAAGAAAGTAAAGAAGCAAGGACACCGATATTTTTAATGAGGTTCACCTCCAATTAATATGACTGTACTCCTAGTGTTTCATGGTTATTATCCCCTTAAACTCTCTTTTTATTATCAACATCAATTTGGGAAATGATGCGACTTTGGACCTATCATACTAGTATCAACTAGGCACAATAAAAACAAACACTTACCACTCTTTGGATACAATATTTAGCTTATAAATCATTTAATTTTATAAGAAGTAAGGGACTGTGTCCCTCCTAGATAGTATATATTTTATATTCTTCCCTAAACTATAGTAATAAAAAATGATTCCTTGATCAAAATAATCTTCTAGGATATCTCTTACTTGTAACAATCTTGAAGGCTACTTTGAAATTTTTCAAGACTTATGTTATAGAATATCATAGCCTAGTATTCTTAATCCTTTAACCTAAAAAGTAATCAATAAGGATAAGACCACAAACCCTCATCCCTCTCCTATTATTCTTATTCTTTTTATCTTTAACACACATAATACAAAATATGATTTCAGTGTAAAATTCTCTCTCTTCGATACATAAGATCAACTACTAAAGTAGTATCGATTCTTATATTTTATAATTTGTGAAACTACTTGTTAATTAAACTAAATAACACTATAAATTCACACTACATCTTCACACTTCTTCTATAATTTTATCAAAACTAATTATGAAAATTAAATATTCTTTTAACTTCCAGGATACTCAAAATTTAGGCTACACTATATCTTCTTTTAGTAAGTTAAACTTCCTCTTCCAGTATATTCAATTTCATTTCAAGAAAGTATTACTTATGAAAATATCTTCTCATACTTTGAATCAAACTATCATTTCTTGAAACAATAGTCTCAAACAAATAATTATAATGTTTCATTTTTATACTCAATTCCATTTCATAACATATGGTAATATTTAGCATATAGTTCATGGTGTTCTCACTCCCATTTTCTTCGCACAACTACACAAGAACATTATCCTCTCACTCTTCTTTATGAATATTTTTTAGTTCATGGTATTCTCTTATGATTTGTGCTAATTATTCAAGAATGTAAATCATTCATGAAATTGTTTTATGTTGCATATTCTTCATCAATATTCATGCAGTTGCAGTGAAATGGATCATCATTGAATAACATAATATTGTATGGAATCCTTCACGTGAAATAATTGAGTATTTTTTTCTTGATTTTCCCTAAAAATCATAGTCTTGATTTACTTATCAGTTATAGTTAGTGAAAAATATTATTTTAGGGTATTTATTGTTAAAGTTCCACCACATTACTCATCTTTTTCGACTGCTATTGAACCGCATTACTCACCTCACTATGACCATCAACTTTTTTCCACATCAACATTCATTAGTGATACTAAGTGAATTTCTCTTTTACTTTCATGCATGTGTTATAATATGTTTCTCATTTTTCTTTAATTATAAATAGTTTGATGATTTTCATGCATGAATTTTTTTACCCATTCAAGGCCTCCAATTCCATGACATGGATCTTTTCATTTTGATATTCATGTAGCATAAATTTATTCTAGAGAAACTAGTCACAATCTACCTATGATCATACTAAGCATAAAAGCTTTGAACACAACATGAATCTTAGTGTATTTGTAATCATCATGATATTAATATGATTAATATCATCAAATCATCATCATAATAATTTATGGACAATATCATCACCATTATCAATGCACCGCATGTAATAAAATCTATGAATTTGAATTCCCATGAATTTAGCTTTAAACCACTACTTGAGTTCATTCCCTTGCTATGGCGAGTGATTGAAAACATATGATGAACCTGTTCCAAGTTCCAAGCTCATGAAGGTAGCTATAGTGTGGTATATATAGTTTCATAACAATATGATTTTGACCACAATACCTAAAAATGGTGGGAGGTTGAAGATAATGATGTATGCAATGTCATATCACCCGCAATCACCCATGATTTTAATCCATGAATAGTAAATTATTTTAATTCACCACTCATTGACAATTAATTTAGGAAGAAAATTATTTATTAATCTGTGTGTAGAATAATGAATCATTGAATTTTTTTGACATTTCCTTATGCCAGGAAACTATGATGCCTCCCTTTACTATTATTTTCACATTAGCATCGCACCATGATCTTTAGGCATATGATAAATCTATCTAGGTTCTCTGATTCTCCTAGACACTCTAGTATGGATATATCCTTGATGATGGTTAGCTAATTAGATTAAAGTTTCGTGGATTTGGCATGTATATTTTTTACCATTGAAACCATATAACATTTCATTTTCAAAAAATAAAAACTCTAACATGGAACTCCCTTGAACTAAATCCAAATATTCATTAATTTATCTTAGGTATTACTCTATAAACAAACCAAATATTCATAAATATAATAATATTTATTATGTTATTTCATCATCCATTCTATCCTTAAAATTATTGAAACAAACAATAGTTCTATTACAAATATGCAGACACGTCACACCCATTAAGAACGACTCACCAAAAATCATCTGATGTTCTTTTCCATGTATGAATAGATATCTAAGAATATACAACGGTATAAAAAAATCCATTCATTACCCATTTAAATCATAAAAATTTAAATATTCTCACACTTCGGAGCTTCAAGCGTGGCTTCAAATCCTTATGTAGTTACTCACCATTTCTTTGTAACTATAGGATTCTTCTTCATCAACATGATTGGACACTACAATCAAATTTCAATCTATCCTTATTACTCACATATTGAAATCATGCATATAGAACTCATGAACCTTGGAACATATACATATTTAAAAAAAATACAGCAAAAACACAAAGTGGGTTCAAAAATCACCCCATTTGTATTTTTTGTCAAGAATTACTATAGAAAATGATATATCAATATGCTATTCCATTTATTTATATTTCTATCCTTTATAATAATATTATTTCATTTTATTCTCTCCACCTTATTGATAATTAATGATAATATCCCGAGAGAGATTATGGTATCAATTCACTCTTAAAGTAATGTACCATTAATTATTCCACTTTAAGTCTATCTGAACCACACTCGGTGTAGGGAAAAAAGTGGGTCAAATATCAATAATAGAGATATCCATAAAAAAATAGAATATGATACAACTTTAATATTTATTTCTATATAGGCTGTCTAAGTGTTTTTAGGATGATACCGATTGATACCAATTTATGAATATATTCACATGAAACTTATAATCAGAATACCTACACTCATCTTACCACACTGATTAAAAACATTCAAATTCAACTAATAAGTTTACAATTTTATAAATCAGAAATGAAATTTCTTTATCTTTACTTATTTTTCATCATGTTATTAATTAGATCAGTTTATATCCCTTAATTTTATAATTTGATCTTTAAAATAAAGGATGGGATAATATTGAGACATACCCTTCAATAAATTATTTTTCAAGCACCTTATAGAATTACATATTTTCATATATTGATGAGTCTAGAAGTTTCTCAATTTTCTCCCACTCAAGGGATACTCTAAATTTAGTTCATCAAGGTTTGTCACCAAATACGATTTAAGATACAAAATGATATATTATACAACTATGGTTACTTTTCAATTTACTATCTAGTTTTGAAAACATGATTGTGTTTAATAGTTCTTCCCCTTAAAACTTTCATCACCTTTAATTCTCAATATAATATTTTATTTTCAGATACTTATTTTGGATAACCCTCCGTGTTTGATTTTTTGATTTTCCAAATAGTATTATTCATGGGTATCATGGAATCTTTTCTTCTTTCATCAATATCTTTGTCTGGGATTTTCATTTTCACATCATCCATAAAGGCAAATTTCTCTTGGTTTCATATTTTTCAACACCTGAGATTGAGATGGTAGCATGAATACAAAATTATTTGAAATATATCTTGTTTTATTACACCATACACACAAAAATTATGGAATTATTTGGTTATAATTTTTAAACAACCTCTCATGAAATTTAGTTTCTTCACATGAAATCACTTGTTTACCTTTAACACATATTTTATTCTATATTCCTTCCATTTTCATACTTTTCCAAATAAATTGGATAAATGATCATACATTATTGGGGAAAGTTCCCTACCTTCTTGGTTTTTTAACATGACTTCTTAGAAATATTCTTCATCAATTTAGTTCTTTTAATTTTCTCTTAGAAATTCTTTTATTCTGGTCAACATGACCTCCATTGACACCGACACTAATATATTTTTGGCAAAATTCCATGGTTTAACCTCTTCTGGAACAAAATAATAAAATCTTCCCTTTTTATGTATTATCATTCTCATACTTATTGGGTTTTATTTTAGTATAATTATCCATTTGTTTATACCCCAAGGATAACTCACTTGTCTTCATTGCTGACTTCTTGGGAGTGTTGTTTGCAACATTTTTCTCTATATTTTCTCTAAATACAAGATTATTTATATTATTAAAATTCTAGATTATTTTATTTTAATTGGATTTTAAAATATTCTCGGTTGAGTTGAACATACATAAACTTGTCCCATGACAACTTTGATTGCGATCACTATAGAGATACTGTAAACCTTAAAATCTATTTCAAATAGACTAATTATTTATCTTCGATGGAATTTTAATCATATTATCTTTATTCCCTTTTATTTAGGGCGCCATTGATTTATAGAGATTGAAATATTATGATAATATCTAATTTACTTAGGACCAATATTTCCAAATAAACAATAATGACCAACCAAACTTGTTATTTTATTATAAATATCATTCTATCTATATTTTCTAGATTTTTTTTACTTATTCATACCTAAAAAGTGATTAATTTTGGGAAATATCTTTCCAAAAATTTATTACATTAACCACATATCTAGTGGTGAGTTATTATTAAGTTTTATTCACCCATATTTATACCATTTTTTATTTAGATCCTACACTGTTCATGAAACCATAATTAGCTCAATTAATTTTTTCTAATATGGATGATACTTTTCCATTTTATACTATTATTGATTGATCATTATATTATCTCAAGATTTTATTTATACTAGAAAGATGTATTTTATCATAATAACCCTCCTATAATTACACATGGAAATAATTCTTCTATTAACTTTTTTTGAAGACTCATCTCGAGTTGTTTCAAGATTCTCCAGTTTTATCTCAAGCTCAAAAAATTTTATATTGAGAATGTTTTTCACATATTACACATATTTCAATATGTATTTACATTACTTCTAGATTTTTTTAATATCATCATCATGAATTTTATTTCTTTAATGAAACAAATATTCATGTTACTTAATCCTATTTTCCTTAACATCCAATTGAGCATTTTTTTAAATCAATTTTGGTCTTATGATCTTATTAAAATGCATGAAACTATTATTAAAACTATTTTTTTGATTTTTTATTTCTTATATATTATATTAATCTACTAATTATCAAAACTAGAGTATCTATAAGGCCCCATCCTTAAACCTTACTTAAAATTGAATTAAATGAATAATTCACATTGAGGATCTTTTCAGGTTTAGAGTTTTAGAGAATTAGGACATAACTATTACATCTCAAAAGATTAAAAAGTAGTCTATTCTTCTAAATTTCCATAAAATAAAAACTCTTAAAAAAAACATGTCTAGTTTCATGTTTTAGGTAGCATGACTTTCCCTTGATCCCATCCTTGACCCTATTCCACGCTAAGTCCTGTGAAAAACATTTCAAAAACTTGGGATGAGCATAAAAACTCTGTAAGGGATACACAAAGAATAAAAACTGTTAGTTTATCAAAACAAAAAGTAAACCATGTATACTTTATCAAAGTAACACTTTTCACCTTTATGAAGTAGTAAAAACTCTTCACTGAATAAAATATCATTACTTACCTTTTTGTAACCAAAGGATTACCATAAAACCCATATAAAGAACACATAACATATATAAAGGTAACTTGGGACATAAACATACTTAAGTGGAATAACCATACGGTCGACTCCCACACATATCACTTAATGGAATAGCCATACGACCAATTTCCAAACACACTTAATGAAATAGCCATACGGCCGACTTCCATACCCAATGCATTGGAGGTTATAACGTAACCACCCGTCCTGGTATTCACGGCACCACCCGTCATATGGTTTATAATGTAACCACCCGTTAAAATGTCCAAGTACCAATATAAAATCATAAAACATAAAACCAATATAAATGAATGATAACATTTCCACATTTCAATCACAATATATCATAAATATATTGACATAATAGAATCCTTTATCAAAACCATTTTCAATACCAAAATACATAAAAGAGTATATGGTATTTATTTTATTTTAAAACCATTACGGCTTGTTGAGGAAGCCAAAGACCAAATAATACTCGCGGCGGCGGAAAAGGTCACTGTCACCGCATACGTTAAAAGAAACATTCCTTTTTGTCGTTTTGTAAAACGCTTCATAGAAAAAGATTCCTTTTGTATAAAAGTAAAAGTCAAAGGGGTTTATACACCGTATAAAAGAAAGTTGTGTATATAACGAAATATGCCTCAATGAAAGGAGATTGAGACGAAGTCCCTTACAAAGACGGTATCCTTGGTTTAAGGATAAATCAATTACATAATTATGTGTGACAAACGAATACACCAAATATAAGTGGATATTAAGTGTAAAATAATCAAAGGTCATTCACATATATTCAAAGGATGACATATTCAATAACTACGTGTCGAACCCAAAGAAATCAAAATTGGGTTAAGAAGTTCCCTTGACAGCCTAACGGCGTCACATCAAAATGAGTTAATGAGAGATAAAAAGTGTATCTCATCACTTGGACATAAAATTTACATCAATAAGGATATATGAGAACAAATCCCAACATAATAATATGTAAATTAAAAGACCCAACAAAAGAAGTCTTTTAAAAAAAGGAGGGTGAAAGGTTCCCTTACCGACTTGGGTATCTTTCGAAACATACGACCCGTGAAAGAAGGACAATACATCATTGATGTAAATAATCATAAATGAATGAATATTACACAATGAGTAAAATAATTTTCAGTACATACACCACTCAAAGGAAATTGTGGAAAATATAGCATAAATCTCACGGGAATAAAAGTGAGATGAAAAATCACTTACGAAAACTCGGCAGCCTAACGACGCCACTTAAAACTTCCAAAAAAGGATTGATGAGATCAAATAGGGTATCTCATCACATTAAAACAAAATTTATAGCAAGAGGAATATGAAATAACATCCCCCATCATAACAAATAGAATCTTAAAATAAGTGACATAAAGGGGAGTACTTAAAAAGAAAGAGAGAGGTTAGATCTCTTACAAAAATTCAGCAGCCTAACGACGCCACTCAAAACATCCAAAATGGATTGATGAGAGAGAATAGGGTCTCTCATCACATGAACATAAAAATTACAGTAAGTATAATATATAATAACATCCCAATAATAAGAAATATGATCTTTAGAGGGAATGACATAAAAGAGTGTACTTAAAAAGAAAGAGAGGAGTAAGATCCCTTACCTCGGGTCCGACTTGACTCGATCGTTCTTTAATGTCATGAATAATAAACTTGAGTTAATTTATACTTGCTTAATAAACCTTTTTCAAGTTCATTATTCCTTTTATATCACTTATTACCATGTCATGAACACTATGTAATTATTTAAGTTAATAACGGTCGTTTTAACGATCATTGGTACTTGATTCAAAAATAAGCCCTTTATAATTATATGTTGTTCAGGTATCCATTATATCCAGAATGGTATTCATGATGTAGATATCATATATGTCATATATATCCAGTACATGCATGCATTTATAATATTACATAATCATTTAGAGGAAAGAAATGAAATGCACCGTTCATGGAGACGGTAAGCCGTACGTACGCATGAACGCTATTTTCATTTCTTTGTCATATTAATGGAATTAAAAATAAATGAGAGGTATGAATATTTTAATTCCATAATTATATTATTCATTTAGATATATCATTCATTATATATATCCATTATATACATGTACTTTTAATAGTACATTACATTTGGGGATAAGAAATGAAATGTACCGTTCATGGAGACGGTAAGCCGTACGTACGCATGAACGCTACTTTCATTTCTATCTCATACTTTAATGGAAAGAAATAATAATGAAATATAGGTGTATTATAATTCCAGTATAACATCATATATAATAACTTTAAATCCATTCTTTACACGTCCAACATATGTCATTAACGAATCACATCACTTTGAGGGGGCGGTAGTCCGCACTTCCTTAAATGAAGATATCGTGTTTACCCATAATGGAAACCATAAAGCTATGCCCAAAATGAAAAATACAGAAGCTTAAAGAAAACATAAACATATTATATATCATATATAAATATAGTGTCATCATAATGGCCACCTTTGAAGGTGTTAAAAGAATTTTGAACAATCATCGTTTCGGGAGACAGAAATTCGCCATCCACAGAAACAGTATGTTCTTTAACCATTAGATGTAGGTGTGTGTAAGTGTAGCTAGAATCCTTCTTATAAAAACATACTAGTATATTTAGGATACTTGATTTGTTACAAAAGAAAAGAATAAAAAAATTTATGGGGTTGGAGAAGCAAAATAAAACAAAAGGACTCAAAAGAAGACATTACCTTAAAATCGGGTAACTCTCTTTGGTTTGAGCTCAAAGGCTTACTTGGGAAGACTTATGCCCAAAGTGAGGCTTCAAGGAGTAATATAGGTATGTGTAGAGCCAAAATGGGCAGGGGTTGGCCGAGCCAAAGGCTTTAGGAGTGTGTGAAATGAGGTAGAGGTGGGGGCCTTTTATAAGAGGAGAGGAGGGGCACTTTTGGAATGTAAAGAAATATTACTTTATTTGAAAATGTGTTTTGGTTTTAAAAGGTCCCACATTGATATAATTCGTGTATAAGGTGATAAGGATTCGAAATAAACCCATACAATAAGTTTTAGACATGTGTAGTTCATAGATTTTACATTATCTTTCCATTTTATTTAAATCGTCAAATAATGATGTCATCACTGCATCATTATTATGTCATAAATAATTTAATTTATTTAATGTCTAAAAATTATAAAAAAATTACTATGATGTAGGAAATCTTTTTATCTTTCCAATGACTATTTATAATCAAAAATCTTATCATTATAACCCCATGTAAAAATTGTTTTCTTAAAACATATGATTTTTGTGTCATTTTTACTTTTACATTAAATAAAAAGTTATTTATGTCATTTCCCAACCAAAGTGGCTCCATGGGGTCCCCAAGTTGACCCATGGCTTGTCTTGGTCGGCCATGACACAACCAATGATGGTAGGACATGTTTCAAGCTCATCTTATTTTATTAAAGCATTATTTTTACCTTAAACTACACTAATTACCACTAATCGCGATTAAAAACTTAATAAGTTACTATTCACCAAAAAATTATTTTTATCCCATTGAACCACATTTTACTTCTTAATGACAACCATGTATGTCGGATTTTTAAAATTCAAAACACAAAGATGGCAAAATTTCATTTAAACGGAAAAATCAGTTTTTATAAGTACCACTTAGTGGTTTCACTATTCATCAAAAATTGAAGTTTTTCAGAAAAATCCCAAAAATTCACCATAAGCTATATTTGATATTCCGAATTCAAAAATGAAGTCTATTTTACAAAATTCAAAACATATAAGTCAGATTAATTAATTTAATAATTAATTCCCGCTATCAAAGCAAATAGCGTGTTTTTATGAAATAATAAGTATCAAAAGATTGACACTAGTTTAAGTCTGATTTCAAAGTGAAATTAATTCCAACGACCACTATTGGATTTAATGGTAAAAATATATTATAATTTCACTTTAAAACCAATTCAAAAGATAATCTAATCATATAAATAAATTAGATTAAAAATAGGTTTTGAATTAAATTACAACATTTTACACTATTCATTGAAAAAAAAGAACTTTATCGGAAAGATACCAAAAATTTACACAAAGTAAATTTTGATGTCCCGATTCTTAAGAAGAGTTTTATTTGGTCCAATAGAATGTATAAGAGTGAACAAAACTATATTTAATGACGGTTCGCCATCAAAAGACGATAAGTGAACCTTTAGTGAAAACTAGGGCATATACGCCTAAAATTGAATTCTTTCCGTATTTTAAGCCTTTATCTTTTATTGGATAAATGTAAAAACATTTAAAAACATGTATAATCATATTTTAGTTATTTCTATCCATTCCCGCCAATACAACGGCTACATGTTAACTGCCATTTAAAATAATATTATTTTATTATTAGAGTGCAACATAAGATTTCCAAGAAACTCGTTGTTGCGTATTGGGTACGCCATCGAGCATTACATCCCATTTAAAGTAATATTAATATTTGATTCACAAATATGGATAAATATAAAGATGTTATATTCTTTATTTACCCGGGGTGTTACATCCTTCCCCCCTTTTGGGAATTGCGTCCTCACAATTTTAAAATTGAGCTTGGAAACATCCTTGAAAGTCCCACATCGGAACAAGAGTCGGTAAAACAATCACTTTAAAATAAAGAAAGATAAGTACAAAGGTCACCCGAGTTAACCCATACTAGGATTCCAAGTATGAAAATATGGACATGGAGGAGAAAACATAGGGTCATGTTCTGATGAAGAGTGATAGAAAACATGTTTAGGAGAAAGTTAACAATAATAAAATCACAAACTTGTGATGGGTTAAACGGTGTTGGGTTCCCCAGTAGGAAAAGTTAATAGACAACATTTTTGTTTTAAGTTACTTTTTATTGAGGAATTTATTCTTGAGCATTACTAAAACATAAGGAAACATACTTACTTATCATGTTGACTTTCAACTTTTACTAGATTTCTTACACAGACTCATATTTTCTCCAAAAGACGAGAATTTAGGAAGACTTGTTCGCATCAAGAGTACTATAAACAACTTCTAGAGGAGCACATAATCCACAAAAAAAGAACTATACATTTCCCATGTCTTCAAACCTTAACCAAAACTAAAACCAAAAAGGCTAGTACAAGATCAGATAATCCAGAAAAGGATAACCCTTTATAACAAGAAAATATATTCTTAACCTCCAAAATTTGTCCAACAAATCCCAAAGTTCAACGAGGACCATTAGATAAACAATTTGTCCATAAAATTCTTCAAAGTAAACCAATCTAAGATTGAAACCCAAATATTTGAAGGATTTAGTCACATAGTCTTCCAAGTTAAATCGTAACATTTATCTCCAAACAACATTAGTTGCTCCTAAAGTCTCGTATTGAAAAGTAATTAACCTAATCACATATCCTCTATGATAGGTAAATCATTTTCATAAATAACCCAAAATCAACTTACTCTTAATTCATAAAATCATATAACTAGAAAGAATCAGTCAAACTAACCAGGGACTTCACATAGTCCAGTGGTAGGCGATAAATACCAGTCGCACTTTGGTTGTGGGTTCGATTCCCGCAGCTTTGTCCGACGCGACGGGTTGTCACACGGTCTACGTGTTGTCCTTTTTCCAAAACCATATAATTCTTAAAACATTCCCAAAAATGAGATAAAATCTTCAAGAATAATCATAACATATTTTAACCTCAAGTTTATCTCATTCCTTTCATTTTCCATCATATCATAGAGTAACCCATAATAACCTAAAAATTAAGGATCATATAAACCCTAATGGTTACCTTAATAATTATTACCTGAATTTCCACATCGATTTGGCCATCTCATACATGATGCATTAGAGAACTCACCAAGGTTCAAGTGGTTGATCATGACTCCTTGATAGTTGGTTTATAACAACCATGAGATTCCTCATTGAATCCCCCATCTCATCCAGTATCTTAATCAGAGAACCACCACAGTTTACTTCAAACCCATTGTCACTTTGGTGCCTGCTAGATCCAGCCATTTACTAAAACCAAAAAGGTTAGTGTGAGCATATCAACATAACCATCATGTATTAATGAGGAAGATAAACACTAAGATATTCTTACTCATTCACTTTATCTAAAACTAGGACTCTGTCTGAAATCCTAACCATTATGGTAATGTCACTTATGCTTAAAGAATACCCTAACCTCTAAAGTTATCTAAACCGACCTTCGATACCAACTATAAGGCCCCATCCTTAAACCTTACTTAAAATTGAATTAAATGAATAATTCACATTGAGGATCTTTTCAGGTTTAGAGTTTTAGAGAATTAGGACATAACTATTACATCTCAAAAGATTACAAAGTAGTCTATTCTTCTAAATTTCTATAAAATAAAAACTCTTAAAAAGAAACATGTCTAGTTTCATGTTTTAGGTAGCATGACTTTCCCTTGATCCCATCCTTGACCCTATTCCACGCTAAGTCCTCTGAAAAATTTTTCAAAAACTTGGGATGAGCATAAAAACTCAGTAAGGGATACACAAAGAATAAAAACTGTTAGTTTATCAAAACAAAAAGTAAACCATGTATACTTTATCAAAGTAATACTTTTCACCTTTATGAAGTAGTAAAAACTCTTCACTGAATAAAATATCATTACTTACCTTTTTGTAACCAAAGGATTACCATAAAACCCATATAAAGAACACATAACATATATAAAGGTAACTTGGGACATAAACATACTTAAGTGGAATAACCATACGGTCGACTCCCACACATATCACTTAATGGAATAGCCATACGGCCAATTTCCATACATACTTAATGGAATAGCCATACGACCAACTTCCATACCCAATGAATTGGAGGTTATAACGTAACCACCCGTCCTGGTATTCACGGCACCACCTGTCATATGGTTTATAACGTAACCACCCGTTAAAATGTCCAAGTACCAATATAAAATCATAAAACATAAATCCAATATAAAGGAATGATAACATTTCCACATTTCAATCACAATATATCATAAATATATTGACATAATATAATCCTTTATCAAAACCATTTTCAATACCAAAATACATAAAAGAGTATATGGTATTTATTTTATTTTAAAACCATTACGGCTTGTTGAGGAAGCCAAAGACCAAATAATACTCGCGGCGGGGGAAAAGGTCGTTGTCACCGCGTACGTTAAAAGAAACATTCATTTTTGTCGTTTTGTAAAACGCTTCGTAGAAAAAGATTCATTTTGTATAAAAGTAAAAGTCAAAGGGGTTTATACACCGTATAAAATAAAGTTGTGTATAAAACAAAATATGCCTCAATGAAAGGAGATTGAGACGAAGTCCCTTACAAAGACGGTATCCTTGGTTTAAGGATAAATCAATTACATAATTATGTGTGAAAAAAGAATACACCAAATATAAGTGGATATTAAGTGTAAAATAATCAAAGGTCATTCACACATATTCAAAGGATGACATATTCAATAACTACGTGTCGAACCCAAAGAAATCGAAATTGGGTTAAGAAGTTCCCTTGACAGCCTAACGGCGTCACATCAAAATGAGTTGATGAGAGATAAAAAGTGTATCTCATCACTTGGACATAAAATTTACATCAATAAGGATATATTAGAACAAATCCCAACATAATAATATGTAAATTAAAAGACCCAACAAAATAAGTCTTTTAAAAAAAAGGAGGGTGAAAGGTTCCCTTACCAACTTGGGTATCTTTCGAAACATACGACCCGTGAAAGAAGGACAATAAATCATTGATGTAAATACTCATAAATGAAGGAATATTGCACAATGAGTAAAATAATGGTCAGTACATACACCACTCAAAGGAAATTGTGGCAAATGTAGCATAAATCTCATGGGAATAAAAGTGAGATGAAAAATCACTTACGAAAACCCGGCAGCCTAACGGTGCCACTTAAAACTTCCAAAAATGGATTGATGAGATCAAATAGGGTATCTCATCACATTACAACAAAATTTAAAGAAAGAGGAATATGAAATAACATCCCCCATCATAACAAATAGGAGCTTAAAAGAAGTGACATAAAGGGGAGTACTTAAAAAGAAAGAGAGAGGTTAGATCTCTTACGAAAATTCAGCAGCCTAACGACGCCACTCAAAACATCCAAAATGGATTGATGAGAGAGAATAGGGTCTCTCATCACATGAACATAAAAATTACAGTAAGTATAATATATAATAACATCCCAATAACAAGAAAGATGATCTTTAGAGGGAATGACATAAAAGAGTGTACTTAAAAAGAAAGAGAGGAGTAAGATCCCTTACCTCGGGTCCGACTTGACTTGATCGTTCTTTAATGTCCTGAATAATAAACTTGAGTTAATTTATACTTGCTTAATAACCCTTTTTCAAGTTCATTATTCCTTTTATATCACTTATTACCATGTCATGAACACTATGTAATTATTTAAGTTAATAACGGTCGTTTTAACGATCATTGGTACTTGATTCAAAAATAAGCCCTTTATAATTATATGTTGTTCAGGTATCCATTATATCCAGAATGGTATTCATGATGTAGATATCATATATGTCATATATATCCAGTACATGCATGCATTTATAATATTACATAATCATTTAGAGGAAAGAAATGAAATGCACCGTTCATGGAGACGGTAAGCCGTACGTACGCATGAACGCTATTTTCATTTCTTTGTCATATTAATGGAATTAAAAATAAATGAGAGGTATGAATATTTTAATTCCATAATTATATTATTCATTTAGATATATCATTCATTATATATATCCATTATATACATGTACTTTTAATAGTACATTACATTTGGGGATAAGAAATGAAATGTACCGTTCATGGAGACGGTAAGCCGTACGTACGCATGAACGCTACTTTCATTTCTATCTCATACTTTAATGGAAAGAAATAATAATGAAATATAGGTGTATTATAATTCCAGTATAACATCATATATAATAACTTTAAATCCATCCTTTACACGTCCAACATATGTCATTAACGAATCACATCACTTTGAGGGGGCGGTAGTCCGCACTTCCTTAAATGAAGATATCGTGTTTACCCATAATGGAAACCATAAAGCTATGCCCAAAATGAAAAATACAGAAGCTTAAAGAAAACATAAACATATTATATATCATATATAAATATAGTGTCATCATAATGGCCACCTTTGAAGGTGTTAAAAGAATTTTGAACAATCATCGTTTCGGGAGACAGAAATTCGCCATCCACAGAAACAGTATGTTCTTTAACCATTAGATGTAGGTGTGTGTAAGTGTAGCTAGAATCCTTCTTATAAAAACATACTAGTATATTTAGGATACTGGATTTGTTACAAAAGAAAAGAATAAAAAAATTTATGGGGTTGGAGAAGCAAAATAAAACAAAAGGACTCAAAAGAAGACATTACCTTAAAATCGGGTAACTCTCTTTGGTTTGAGCTCAAAGGCTTACTTGGGAAGACTTATGCCCAAAGTGAGGCTTCAAGGAGTAATATAGGTATGTGTAGAGCCAAAATGGGCAGGTGTTGGCCGAGCCAAAGGCTTTAGGAGTGTGTGAAATGAGGTAGAGGTGGGGGCCTTTTATAAGAGGAGAGGAGGGGCACTTTTGGAATGTAAAGAAATATTACTTTATTTGAAAATGTGTTTTGGTTTTAAAAGGTCCCACATTGATATAATTCGTGTATAAGGTGATAAGGATTCGAAATAAACCCATACAATAAGTTTTAGACATGTGTAGTTCATAGATTTTACATTATCTTTCCATTTTATTTAAATCGTCAAATAATGATGTCATCACTGCATCATTATTATGTCATAAATAATTTAATTTATTTAATGTCTAAAAATTATAAAAAAATTACTATGATGTAGGAAATCTTTTTATCTTTCCAATGACTATTTATAATCAAAAATCTTATCATTATAACCCCATGTAAAAATTGTTTTCTTAAAACATATGATTTTTGTGTCATTTTTACTTTTACATTAAATAAAAAGTTATTTATGTCATTTCCCAACCAAAGTGGCTCCATGGGGTCCCCAAGTTGACCCATGGCTTGTCTTGGTCGGCCATGACACAACCAATGATGGTAGGACATGTTTCAAGCTCATCTTATTTTATTAAAGCATTATTTCTACCTTAAACTACACTAATTACCACTAATCGCGATTAAAAACTTAATAAGTTACTATTCACCAAAAAATTATTTTTATCCCATTGAACCACATTTTACTTCTTAATGACAACCATGTATGTCGGATTTTTAAAATTCAAAACACAAAGATGGCAAAATTTCATTTAAACGGAAAAATCAGTTTTTATAAGTACCACTTAGTGGTTTCACTATTCATCAAAAATTGAAGTTTTTCAGAAAAATCCCAAAAATTCACCATAAGCTATATTTGATATTCCGAATTCAAAAATGAAGTCTATTTTACAAAATTCAAAACATATAAGTCAGATTAATTAATTTAATAATTAATTCCCGCTATCAAAGCAAATAGCGTGTTTTTATGAAATAATAAGTATCAAAAGATTGACACTAGTTTAAGTCTGATTTCAAAGTGAAATTAATTCCAACGACCACTATTGGATTTAATGGTAAAAATATATTATAATTTCACTTTAAAACCAATTCAAAAGATAATCTAATCATATAAATAAATTAGATTAAAAATAGGTTTTGAATTAAATTACAACATTTTACACTATTCATTGAAAAAAAAGAACTTTATCGGAAAGATACCAAAAATTTACACAAAGTAAATTTTGATGTCCCGATTCTTAAGAAGAGTTTTATTTGGTCCAATAGAATGTATAAGAGTGAACAAAACTATATTTAATGACGGTTCGCCATCAAAAGACGATAAGTGAACCTTTAGTGAAAACTAGGGCATATACGCCTAAAATTGAATTCTTTCCGTATTTTAAGCCTTTATCTTTTATTGGATAAATGTAAAAACATTTAAAAACATGTATAATCATATTTTAGTTATTTCTATCCATTCCCGCCAATACAACGGCTACATGTTAACTGCCATTTAAAATAATATTATTTTATTATTAGAGTGCAACATAAGATTCCCAAGAAACTCGTTGTTGCGTATTGGGTACGCCATCGAGCATTACATCCCATTTAAAGTAATATTAATATTTGATTCACAAATATGGATAAATATAAAGATGTTATATTCTTTATTTACCCGGGGTGTTACAGTATCTTTCTTCCATATCCTTATTTATGGATTTTATTTCTCTAACTTTTCTGGAGAGAGTTACACATGTTAACACTCGTTATTCCAAAGCGTTATCCAATTTTTTCTGAATCTTCTTCATGATTTATGATATTGTAATGGCCCGGACCCCTCCGGTCCATTCCTTGTTGAAATCGATGTGGTCAACACAACGTGCGTTATAATGATAATTTTTAATACTGATGATAACGTAAAAATATGTTGGGTTTTTTAAAATGAATGGTTTTAATTTAATAAAAGTGGTTCAATTTAATCAGTGTGAAATAGAAATAAATAGAATTAAATAATTAAATTAATGGACGTTATGCGACATCTACGTGGCATGGTCAGATTCAGATATCCAATGGGGTTGTTTAACGTGGTCAATGCGATGAGCATAAATATTATCATTATTAAAAATAATGATGGTGATGAGTTAATAAAATAAGTTGATGAATTGTTTTTATTATTAAAAAACAATAAATGACAATGATGGCGTAAAACTATGTGCGAGAGGTTAATGAAATTAAAGGTATTAAAAAGGGGTTGAATTTTTAGTTATATTAATTTTGTTTTGTCGTGGATATGGTTTTAATTAAATGGAATGGTTTTAATTTAATATGAGAATAACCATGGTAAACTAATTTAATGAGAATTATGTTTTGAATTAAATGCAATGAGATTGGAGAGAGAATATTAACAATATATTAATAATGATATGAAATAAATTGGAGAGAGATGAGTTTTGAAAAATAAAATAAAAATAAAGAAATCAATCATGGAAGGAGGCGCCACTTTTGGTGGTGGCATGGGATTGAGGAGTTTTTTTTAAGTCATTATTATTAGATATTATAATAATGATTATAAGATATTAAATGGGAATAAAATTAAAAGAGAAATAAAGGAGAGAAGGAATGGCCATGCATGATTGACATGGAGTCAAGGAGGCGCAAATATTGGTTGTGCGTGGAAGATTGGATGAGATAATTTAATGAATTAAATTAAATTAAAAATAATAATATAATAATCATGTTAATGTTTTTGTAGGTAAAACACTTTTCCGACCATAACTTATTCGTGTGACCTCGGTTTCACGAACCGTCTGCGGTAGTGTGACCCTGACATCAAGACGAAAATTATGAGTCCCATATTGGAGGACTTTTTCGGGGTTTCGGATTGGGTACCCGAAGCAGTCGTTAAATAATAGATTTAATATTATTATTAAATCTTTGGCTCGTCATAACTTCCATGTGCGACGTCCGATTGGCTTCTCATCAGTGGCGATGTGATCCAATAATAAATACGGTCAATTTAGTATAATGTTTAATATTAAATTATGGTTCGTGTCTCGGGTCCACGAGATGCCCAATAAAAATAATATTGTTATTATTACGGGATCTTGTATCCAAAGTATCTCCCTCATACGGTATCGGATTGACGATCCGTCAGCGACAGCGTAACCCTGAAATTGTGACGGTCATTTTAAGACCATTAATGAGCTAATTTTAAAACTCATGCCTCGGGTCAACGAAGCACCACATATTGATAGAATTATCATTATTATTAAAACGCGTGGAAACCGCGTAACGTGTTAACCAATCAAAACATGTAACGTATGTACGGTCACATCGTATATTCATTAATGCACGCTGAATACGGATTTACCTATTCGTTGCCTATATAATAACGAGGTCATGTTTTATCTTCGATATCGATCGCTTCTTTGTCTCACGACGACGCTCTTGGACAATCGAGAAGTATTCCTCCTCTAACTTCTTTGTCCGAGCTCCGAATTACGATCCGTCAGCGGCCACAGGATCGTAGCGACGAGACGAAGCTTCTAAGCCCGGACTTGTCACCTTTACTTCCAGCCTTCCTTCTCCAGCTTCCATCCTAGGAGGCGTTTGTTGGGTTTGGCGAAGGCGGAGGACACCGAAGGATGTCGTCGGAAGCGACGTGATCGGGACCTTTTTGAGGTAGGGATCTCACCTTTGTCTCTCTAATTTGTGTATCATGTGTGGCAGGTATCCTTTTGTTTTCATGAGAAATGGTTTAACCTTTAAATAAAGATAATAACTGGTTAAAGAATAGGGTTGGGAAGTTAGTGATTGTTGTTACCTTACTTTTTATATCCTGTGATATTATATTTGTGAATTGAATGAGCTTCAACCTATTGAAAATCACAGTCGTTGGGGGCCTTTGCTTACGCAATTAAATGTTTCCCTCTCCTTCTGTATTTTCTTATGGATGGAAACTTCATGAAATGTGGAAATTGGTTAATCACGTAAAGTTGACTTTTTAAATGAAAATCTATAACCCTTGTGTGATCACCCCGGTTGAACCAAAATGGAATAATGAACATGTGGGTGTTGGATTGGTTACGTGGCATGTGTTGGGGGTGTTTTGTGGGCTGTTGTGGTTTGGGTGAGCAGCGGGGCTGCGACGTTTGGGTGGTGATCTTATTGGAATGGTTGATGGTGGAAACGTGGAGGTGTGAAATGTTTTGTAAACGATGGGGTTGAAATGGTAAGTGGTTGGTTGTGGAAAATTCCTTTATATATGAAAAGTGTTTTGATTATGAAAAGTGTTTTGAAGTAAAAAGGTGTTTTCATATGCGGAAATGTTTTGTGTGTGGGAATGGTTTTATGTGTGGAACTTTGAAATAAATGAATGATGGAATGTTGTATGGTTGTGATAATCTTTTGTAAATGAAATGGCATGTGGTTGCTTGCGTTTTACCTAACCTTGGTTGTGGATGGAAGGGATATGTTTGTGAAAGGTTTTGTCTGGATGATAGTTTCCCAGTAGTAATAATTTGTTAAACCATTGCATGAAACATGAAAACCTAAATGGGGTTGGGGAATGATTGTTTGGTTGTTGATGCATGCTTCGTGGTAGCGGTGCCGAGGAACATGCTCAGTTTCTCTTTTTAAGAAGCCATAGGTTGGGCTGTGTGTTTGGTATATGTATATATATAATTGTATCTTTGTGTTTTGTCGCACCACACCCATGTCAAGCACCTAGTGCCGAACACTCCCATTTTATGGGAGAGGGTGTTCCCCCTTAGTTACTAGCTCCTTCCCGCTCCTTCTTCCATAGGCTATGATGGATTGAGGTGACCTTACACCCAAGACTCTTCGGGTAGGTCTCGGAGGATGTGATGGCTTGAGGCGACCTTTAGCCCAAGACTCTTCGGGCAGGCTCACCGTTCCCAAGAACCTTTGGGATGACTCCCAGGTGTCTGCGGGCGGGTTAGTGGTTGTGGCCCAGGTGTGTACGGGCGAGATGCGTGGTTGTGAGGCCCAGGTGTGTGCGGGCGGGATGCATGGTTGTGAGGCCCAGGTGTGTGCGGGCGGGATGCGTGGTTTGGCCCAGGTGTGTGCGGGCGGGAAGAGTGTGGTAGCGTCAGGACGTTTGCTGTTAGGAAGAGCAGCATCTAATTAAGTGGGAAATGGTGCAGGGTACCCAATACTTTTGTTCTATATATATACTAAACTTGTTTGTGTTACTTGGTGAGTGTGACCAGTGAGGCTGGGTGGATAGTTTTTCCTTGTTAGTTTCTGGTTCTTCTGTTTTCTCACGAGACCTTAGGGTGTCTCCCCACTTGTGCACGAGAGCTTTAGGTTTCCCTACTGAGTATACTTGTATGCTCACCCTACGTTTACTTTCAGGTTTCCAGGAGGACTACCAGGGCCGTGCGGGACCCCACTAGTTGGGCAGTTGGAGTTGTTGCAGTTGTTGTTCTCTTGTTTTCTTTGGCATTGTACTTTTGAGCTTCCTTGTACTTGTACCTTGTTATAAAAAAATTGTTTAAACATGCATGTGGGCTTGGTTTGGGTTTATTTATATACACTTGTTCTTTTCCCTTTTTGGTGGTTGACTTGTCCTATTTCCCGATCCAAAATAATAAAAAGGGTAATGCCTCCCATATTTGTGAAAACTCATACCCTTGGTGCTAGTCACCAACCCGGGGCCTACTGGAGGCGGGACTCGGGGGTCATTATCTCCCTTTCACCATTGCCAGCTCAGGAGGGGCATCTTTGGTGGGAGGTGGTCGTGACAGAATGGTATCAGAGGCTGATGGTTGAGATATAGGATGGAGTCTGGAGTTAGGCATAGTGAGGATTGCATGGGATGGTAGGGCAACAGTGTTCGTTAATCTTGGTGCGTGACATAGGCCAGGGAAGACCGGCTAGGACACGGGATTTTAGGGCCCCCCGTGATCCGATGCAAGGACTCTGAGCCTACCGAACGACCTAGTGAGACTATATTGATTGCAGGGTAGAGACCCTAGGGAAGGTACATGCATCATAATGTTTGTGTTTTACTTGATTTGAGTGTTCTGGGAAAGAAATTGAAATAAAATGATAAATTAAATCTTTGAGTTTTTCATTACTACTTGGGCTTAGGCGTTCCCTGTTTACCGAACAACTATGGCACCTGGACGTCAACAGAACGACAGAGGAGTGGGACACAGACAGTTTCATGCAATAGAAGTGGAAACCCTAGCATGGTCAAAGATCGAGAGAGATGTTTTCGGTTTTACCTAAATGCTCTTGTTTATGTTTTGTTTAAATACAAGAGCATCACAATATTTTTTTGAACCTCATTCTTGCCCATGCTTTGGGCCTGGACCTTATTTTCCAGGAGTCTATAATGCTATGTTATTTCCCTCTTTCCTTTAAATGTGTGTGAAGAGTCCTTACATGTGGGGAGAGGAGGACCTGATCCCTAATCGAGACGCATTAATGTGGATGTGATTAAACCCGTGCAGGAGAGTCAGTGCCGCCTAAAGCGGATAATATCTCGACATGGGAGAAGGAATTCCTCAAGCCATGTGTTCGGGCAATTTATTGTTGTTGTGTATGGTGTTGGGGGTAGTGTAAGTTTGGAAAATCCTAATATATGGAAGTCGGATGACCTAATTCCTAATCGAGACGCATTAATGTGGATGCGATTAAACCCGTGAAGGCAAGTCAGTGCCGCCTAAAGCGGATAATATCTCGGTATTGGAGAAGGAATTCCTAACTCATATAATTAGGGTTGTCGGTTGTTTCCTATTATAACAAGATCCCTGAGAGGTATCTTGCGGGGTGGTTGTTCGGATCCATTCTTTTCTGGGTTGGTTTTTAATTCTCGAGGACGAGAATGTTTTGAGAGTTATCTGATGTAATGGCCCGGACCCCTCCGGTCCATTCCTTGTTGAAATCGATGTGGTCAACACGACATGCGTTATAATGATAATTTTTAATACTGATGATAACGTAAAAATATGTTGGGTTTTTTAAAATGAATGGTTTTAATTTAATAAAAGTGGTTCAATTTAATCAGCGTGAAATAGAAATAAATAGAATTAAATAATTAAATTAATGGACGTTATGCGACATCTACGTGGCATGGTCAGATTCAGATATCCAACGGGGTTGTTTAACGTGGTCAATGCGATGAGCATAAATATTATCATTATTAAAAATAATGATGGTGATGAGTTAATAAAATAAGTTGATGAATTGTTTTTATTATTAAAAAACAATAAATGACAATGATGGCGTAAAACTATGTGCGAGAGGTTAATGAAATTAAAGGTATTAAAAAGGGGTTGAATTTTTAGTTATATTAATTTTGTTTTGTCGTGGATATGGTTTTAATTAAATGGAATGGTTTTAATTTAATATGAGAATAACCATGGTAAACTAATTTAATGAGAATTATGTTTTGAATTAAATGCAATGAGATTGGAGAGAGAATATTAACAATATATTAATAATGATATGAAATAAATTGGAGAGAGATGAGTTTTGAAAAATAAAATAAAAATAAAGAAATCAATCATGGAAGGAGGCGCCACTTTTGGTGGTGGCATGGGATTGAGGAGTTTTTTTAAGTCATTATTATTAGATATTATAATAATGATTATAAGATATTAAATGGGAATAAAATTAAAAGAGAAATAAAGGAGAGAAGGAATGGCCATGCGTGATTGACATGGAGTCAAGGAGGCGCAAATATTGGTTGTGCGTGGAAGATTGGATGAGATAATTTAATGAATTAAATTAAATTAAAAATAGTAATATAATAATCATGTTAATGTTTTTGTAGGTAAAACACTTTTCCGACCATAACTTATTCGTGTGACCTCGGTTTCACGAACCGTCTGCGGTAGTGTGACCCTGACATCAAGACGAAAATTATGAGTCCCATATTGGAGGACTTTTTCGGGGTTTCGGATTGGGTACCCGAAGCAGTCGTTAAATAATAGATTTAATATTATTATTAAATCTTTGGCTCGTCATAACTTCCATGTGCGACGTCCGATTGGCTTCTCATCAGTGGCGATGTGATCCAATAATAAATACGGTCAATTTAGTATAATGTTTAATATTAAATTATGGTTCGTGTCTCGGGTCCACGAGATGCCCAATAAAAATAATATTGTTATTATTACGGGATCTTGTATCCAAAGTATCTCCCTCATACGGTATCGGATTGACGATCCGTCAGCGACAGCGTAACCCTGAAATTGTGACGGTCATTTTAAGACCATTAATGAGCTAATTTTAAAACTCATGCCTCGGGTCAACGAAGCACCACATATTGATAGAATTATCATTATTATTAAAACGCGTGGAAACCGCGTAACATGTTAACCAATCAAAACATGTAACGTATGTACGGTCACATCGTATATTCATTAATGCACGCTGAATACGGATTTACCTATTCGTTGCCTATATAAGAACGAGGTCATGTTTTATCTTCGATATCGATCGCTTCTTTGTCGCACGACGACGCTCTTGGACAATCGAGAAGTATTCCTCCTCTAACTTCTTTGTCCGAGCTCCGAATTACGATCCGTCAGCGGCCATAGGATCGTAGCGACGAGACGAAGCTTCTAAGCCCGGACTTGTCACCTTTACTTCCAGCCTTCCTTCTCCAGCTTCCATCCTAGGAGGCGTTTGTTGGGTTTGGCGAAGGCGGAGGACACCGAAGGATGTCGTCGGAAGCGACGTGATCGGGACCTTTTTGAGGTAGGGATCTCACCTTTGTCTCTCTAATTTGTGTATCATGTGTGGCGGGTATCCTTTTGTTTTCATGAGAAATGGTTGAACCTTTAAATAAAGATAATAACTGGTTAAAGAATAGGGTTGGGAAGTTAGTGATTGTTGTTACCTTACTTTTTATATCATGTGATATTATATTTGTGAATTGAATGAGCTTCAACCTACTGAAAATCACAGTCGTTGGGGGCCTTTGCTTACGCAATTAAATGTTTCCCTCTCCTTCTGTATTTTCTTATGGATGGAAACTTCATGAAATGTGGAAATTGGTTAATCACGTAAAGTTGACTTTTTAAATGAAAATCTATAACCCTTGTGTGATCACCCCAGTTGAACCAAAATGGAATAATGAACATGTGGGTGTTGGCTTGGTTACGTGGCATGTGTTGGGGGTGTTTTGTGGGCTGTTGTGGTTTGGGTGAGCAGCGGGGCTGCGACGTTTGGGTGGTGATCTTATTGGAATGGTTGATGGTGGAAACGTGGAGGTGTGAAATGTTTTGTAAACGATGGGGTTGAAATGGGAAGTGGCTGGTTGTGGAAAATTCCTTTATATATGAAAAGTGTTTTGATTATGAAAAGTGTTTTGAAGTAAAAAGGTGTTTTCATATGCGGAAATGTTTTGTGTGTGGAAATGGTTTTATGTGTGGAACTTTGAAATAAATGAATGATGGAATGTTGTATGGTTGTGATAATCTTTTGTAAATGAAATGGCATGTGGTTTCTTGTGTTTTACCTAACCTTGGTTGTGGATGGAAGGGATATGTTTGTGAAAGGTTTTGTCTGGATGATAGTTTCCCAGTAGTAATAATTTGTTAAACCATTGCATGAAACATGAAAACCTAAATGGGGTTGGGGAATGATTGTTTGGTTGTTGATGCATGCTTCGTGGTAGCGGTGCCGAGGCACATGCTCAGTTTCTCTTTTTAAGAAGCCATAGGTTGGGCTGTGTGTTTGGTATATGTATATATATAATTGTATCTTTGTGTTTTGTCGCACCACACCCATGTCAAGCACCTAGTGCCGAACACTCCCATTTTATGGGAGAGGGTGTTCCCCCTTAGTTACTAGCTCCTTCCCGCTCCTTCTTCCATAGGCTATGATGGATTGAGGTGACCTTACACCCAAGACTCTTCGGGTAGGTCTCGGAGGATGTGATGGCTTGAGGCGACCTTTAGCCCAAGACTCTTCGGGCAGGCTCACCGTTCCCAAGAACCTTTGGGATGAGTCCCAGGTGTCTGCGGGCGGGTTAGTGGTTGTGGCCCAGGTGTGTGCGGGCGAGATGCGTGGTTGTGAGGCCCAGGTGTGTGCGGGCGGGATGCGTGGTTGTGAGGCCCAGGTGTGTGCGGGCGGGATGCGTGGTTTGGCCCAGGTGTGTGCGGGCGGGAAGAGTGTGGTAGCGTCAGGACGTTTGCCGTTAGGAAGAGCAGCATCTAATTAAGTGGGAAATGGTGCAGGGTACCCAATACTTTTGTTCTATATATATACTAAACTTGTTTGTGTTACTTGGTGAGTGTGACCAGTGATTCTGGGTGGATAGTTTTTCCTTGTTAGTTTCTGGTTCTTCTGTTTTCTCACGAGACCTTAGGGGGTCTCCCCACTTGTGCACGAGAGCTTTAGGTTTCCCTACTGAGTATACTTGTATGCTCACCCTACGTTTACTTTCAGGTTTCCAGGAGGACTACCAGGGCCGTGCGGGACCCCACTAGTTGGGCAGTTGGAGTTGTTGCAGTTGTTGTTCTCTTGTTTTCTTTGGCATTGTACTTTTGAGCTTCCTTGTACTTGTACCTTGTTATAAAAAAATTGTTTAAACATGCATGTGGTCTTGGTTTGGGTTTATTTATATACACTTGTTCTTTTCCCTTTTTGGTGGTTGAATTGTCCTATTTCCCGATCCAAAATAATAAAAAGGGTAATGCCTCCCATATTTGTGAAAAATCATACCCTTGGTGCTAGTCGCCAACCCAGGGCCTACTGGAGGCGGGACTCGGGGGTCATTATCTCCCTTTCACCATTGCCAGCTTAGGAGGGGCATCTTTGGTGGGAGGTGGTCGTGACAGAATGGTATCAGAGGCTGATGGTTGAGATATAGGATGGAGTCTGGAGTTAGGCATAGTGAGGATTGCATGGGATGGTAGGGCAACAGTGTTCGTTAATCTTGGTGCGTGACATAGGCCATGGAAGACCGGCTAGGACACGGGATTTTAGGGCCCCCCGTGATCCGATGCAAGGACTCTGAGCCTACCGAACGACCAAGTGATACTATATTGATTGCAGGGTAGAGACCCTAGGGAAGGTACATGCATCATAATGTTTGTGTTTTACTTGATTTGGGTGTTCTGGGAAAGAAATTGAAATAAAATGATAAATTAAATCTTTGAGTTTTTCATTACTACTTGGGCTTAGGCGTTCCCTGTTTACCGAACAACTATGGAACCTGGACGTCAACAGAACGACAGAGGAGTGGGACACAGACAGTTTCATGCAATAGAAGTGGAAACCCTAGCATGGTCAAAGATCGAGAGAGATGTTTTCGGTTTTACCTAAATGCTCTTGTTTATGTTTTGTTTAAATACAAGAGCATCACAATATTTTTTTGAACCTCATTCTTGCCCATGCTTTGGGCCTGGACCTTATTTTCCATGAGTCTATAATGCTATGTTATTTCCCTCTTTCCTTTAAATGTGTGTGAAGAGTCCTTACATGTGGGGAGAGGAGGACCTGATCCCTAATCGAGACGCATTAATGTGGATGTGATTAAACCCGTGCAGGAGAGTCAGTGCCGCCTAAAGCAGATAATATCTCGACATGGGAGAAGGAATTCCTCAAGCCATGCGTTCGGGCAATTTATTGTTGTTGTGTATGGTGTTGGGGGTAGTGTAAGTTTGGAAAATCCTAATATATGGAAGTCGGATGACCTAATTCCTAATCGAGACGCATTAATGTGGATGCGATTAAACCCGTGAAGGCAAGTCAGTGCCGCCTAAAGCGGATAATATCTCGGTATTGGAGAAGGAATTCCTAACTCATATAATTAGGGTTGTCGGTTGTTTCCTATTATAACAAGAGCCCTGAGAGGTATCTTGCGGGGTGGTTGTTCGGATCCATTCTTTTCTGGGTTGGTTTTTAATTCTCGAGGACGAGAATGTTTTGAGAGGTATCTGATGTAATGGCCCGGACCCCTCCGGTCCATTCCTTGTTGAAATCGATGTGGTCAACCCGACATGCGTTATAATGATAATTTTTAATACTGATGATAACGTAAAAATATGTTGGGTTTTTTAAAATGAATGGTTTTAATTTAATAAAAGTGGTTCAATTTAATCAGTGTGAAATAGAAATAAATAGAATTA
The DNA here is from genome assembly GCA_963277665.1 of Viscum album. Lineage (NCBI taxonomy): Eukaryota > Viridiplantae > Streptophyta > Magnoliopsida > Santalales > Viscaceae > Viscum > Viscum album. The sequence goes on along the minus strand of OY728141.1, from coordinate 1,414,446,062 downwards.
AATAATTAAATTAATGGACGTTATGCGACATCTACGTGGCATGGTCAGATTCAGATATCCAACGGGGTTGTTTAACGTGGTCAATGCGATGAGCATAAATATTATCATTATTAAAAATAATGATGGTGATGAGTTAATAAAATAAGTTGATTAATTGTTTTTATTATTAAAAAACAATAAATGACAATGATGGCGTAAAACTATGTGCGAGAGGTTAATGAAATTAAAGGTATTAAAAAGGGGTTGAATTTTTAGTTATATTAATTTTGTTTTGTCGTGGATATGGTTTTAATTAAATGGAATGGTTTTAATTTAATATGAGAATAACCATGGTAAACTAATTTAATGAGAATTATGTTTTGAATTAAATGCAATGAGATTGGAGAGAGAATATTAACAATATATTAATAATGATATGAAATAAATTGGAGAGAGATGAGTTTTGAAAAATAAAATAAAAATAAAGAAATCAATCATGGAAGGAGGCACCACTTTTGGTGGTGGCATGGGATTGAGGAGTTTTTTTTAAGTCATTATTATTAGATATTATAATAATGATTATAAGATATTAAATGGGAATAAAATTAAAAGAGTAATAAAGGAGAGAAGGAATGGCCATGCGTGATTGACATGGAGTCAAGGAGGCGCAAATATTGGTTGTGCGTGGAAGATTGGATGAGATAATTTAATGAATTAAATTAAATTAAAAATAATAATATAATAATCATGTTAATGTTTTTGTAGGTAAAACACTTTTCCGACCATAACTTATTCGTGTGACCTCGGTTTCACGAACCGTCTGCGGTAGTGTGACCCTGACATCAAGACGAAAATTATGAGTCCCATATTGGAGGGCTTTTTCGGGGTTTCGGATTGGGTACCCGAAGCGGTCGTTAAATAATAGATTTAATATTATTATTAAATCTTTGGCTCGTCATAACTTCCATGAGCGACGTCCGATTGGCTTCTCATCAGTGGCGATGTGATCCAATAATAAATACAGTCAATTCAGTATAATGTTTAATATTAAATTATGGTTTGTGTCTCGGGTCCACGAGATGCCCAATAAAAATAATATTGTTATTATTACGGGATCTTGTATCCAACATATCTCCCTCATACGGTATCGGATTGATGATCCGTCAGCGACAGCGTAACCCTGAAATTGTGACGGTCATTTTAAGACCATTAATTAGCTACTTTTAAGACTCATGCCTCGGGTCAACGAAACACCACATATTGATAGAATTATCATTATTATTAAAACGCGTGGAAACCGCGTGACGTGTTAACCAATCAAAACATGTAACGTATGTACGGTCACATCGTATATTCATTAATTCACGCTGAATACGGATTTACCTATTCATTGCCTATATAAGAATGAGGTCATGTTTTATCTTCGATATCGATCGCTTCTTTGTCGCACGGCGACGCTCTTGGACAATCGAGAAGTATTCCTCCTCTAACTTCTTTGTCCGAGCTCCGAATTACGATCCGTCAGCGGCCACAGGATCGTAGCGACGAGACGAAGATTCTAAGCCCGGACTTGTCACCTTTCCTTCCGGCCTTCCTTCTCCAGCTTCCATCCTAGGAGGCGTTTGTCGGGTTTGGCGAAGGCGGAGGACACCGAAGGACGTCGTCGGAAGCAACGTGATCGGGACCTTTTTGAGGTAGGGATCTCACCTTTGTCTCTCTAATTTGTGTATCATGTGTGGCGGGTATCCTTTTGTTTTCATGAGAAATGGTTGAACCTTTAAATAAAGATAATAACTAGTTAAAGAATGGGGTTGGGAAGTTAGTGATTGTTGTTACCTTACTTTTTATATCCTGTGATATTATATTTGTGAATTGAATGAGCTTCTACCTACTGAAAATCACAGTCGTTGGGGGCCTTTGCTTACGCAATTAAATGTTGCCCTCTCCTTCTATATTTTATTATGGATGGAAACTTCATGAAATGTGGAAATTGGTTAATCACGTAAAGTTGACTTTTTAACTGAAAATCTAGAACCCTTGTGTGATCACCCCGGTTGAACCAAAATGGAATAATGAACATGTGGGTGTTGGCTTGGTTACGTGGCATGTGTTGGGGGTGTTTTGTGGGCTGTTGTGGTTTGGGTGAGCAGCGGGGCTGTGACGTTTGGGTGGTGATCTTATTGGAATGGTTGATGGTGGAAACGTGGAGGTGTGAAATGTTTTGTAAACGATGGGGTTGAAATGGGAAGTGGTTGGTTGTGGAAAATGCCTTTATTTATGAAAAGTGTTTTGATTATGAAAAGTGTTTTGAAGTAAAAAGGTGTTTTCAAATGCGGAAATGTTTTGTGTGTGGAAATGGTTTTATGTGTGGAACTTTGAAATAAATGAATGATGGAATGTTGTATGGTTGTGATAATCTTTTGTAAATGAAATGGCATGTGGTTGCTTGCGTTTTACCTAACCTTGGTTGTGGATGGCAGGGATATGTTTGTGAAAGGTTTTTTCTGGATGATAGTTGCCCAGTAGTAATAATTTGTTAAACCATTGCATGAAACATGAAAACCTAAATGGGGTTGGGGGATGATTGTTTGGTTGTTGATGCATGATTCGTGGTAGCAGTGCCGAGGCACATGCTCAGTTTCTCTTTTTAAGAAGCCATAGGTTGGGCTGTGTGTTTGGTATATGTATATATATAATTGTATCTTTGTGTTTTGTCGCACCACACCCATGTCAATCACCTAGTGCCGAACACTCCCATTTTATGGGAGAGGGTGTTCCCCCTTAGTTACTAGCTCCTTCCTGCTCCTTCTTCCATAGGCTATGATGGCTTGAGGTGACCTTACACCCAAGACTCTTCGGGTAGGTCTCGGAGGCTGTGATGGCTTGAGGCGACCTTTAGCCCAAGACTCTTCGGGCAGGCTCACCGTTCCCAAGAACCTTCAGGATGAGGCCCAGGTGTCTGTGGGCGGGTTAGTGGTTGTGGCCCAGGTGTGTGCGGGCGGGATGCGTGGTTTGGCCCAGGTGTGTGCGGGCGGGAAGAGTGTGGTAGCGTTAGGACGTTTTCCGTTAGGAAGAGCAGCATCTAATTAAGTGGGAAATGGTGCGGGGTACCCAATACTTTTGTTCTATATATATACTAAACTTGTTTGTGTTACTTGGTGAGTGTGACCAGTGAGGCTGGGTGGATAGTTTTTCCTTGTTAGTTTCTGGTTCTTCTGTTTTCTCACGGGACCTTAGGGTGTCTTCCCACTTGTGCACGAGAGCTTTAGGTTTCCCTACTGAGTATACTTGTATGCTCACCCTACGTTTACTTTCAGGTTTCCAGGAGGACTACCAGGGCCGTGCGGGACCCCACTAGTCGGGCAGTTGGAGTTGTTGCAGTTGTTGTTCTCTTGTTTTCTTTGGCATTGTACTTTTGAGCTTCCTTGTACTTGTACCTTATTATAAAAATTTTTTTTAAACATGCATGTGGGCTTGGTTTGGGTTTATTTATATACACTTGTTCTTTTCCCTTTTTTGTGGTTGACTTGTCCTATTTCCCGATCCAAAATAATAAAAAGGGTAATGCCTCCCATATTTGTGAAAACTCATACCCTTAGTGCTAGTCGCCAACCCGGGGCCTACTGGAGGCGGGACTCGGGGGTCATTATCTCCCTTTCACCATTGCCAGCTCAGGAGGGGCATCTTTGGTGGGAGGGGGTCTTGACAGATATATTCTTGTATAGTACCAAATGAGCCACAAATATAAGTGACCATTTCTTTGGGAAAATTATAAAATATATCCTTTAATGCAACAACTGATTTATTATAGAAATCAGTTTACATGTGGCCACTCTCACTATTTATTGGTTTTTCTTAAAGACAATTTTTTATAAATTAGTTAACATTTAATCATGTAAAGACTTTGAAAATTCTAAGATATCATGTATAAACATCTTATTATTAGTGGATTTCACCATTTTACTTTCTTACACTATGACATATCTATTATTGACAGGATTATAGCATGAGGAAACTAATAATTCTTTATCTTTTCATAAGATGGATGCCTTCTAATCACCTATTTTACCAAGAGAATTTTTATAGATTATATACCATAATTAAATCTAATTTTACTGGATTTAACTAGTAGAGTTTTATTGTTCTCTTATTTATTTTATGAGGATTATCTCAAATTATTTTCATCCCACTTCTTTATGTTTTTAGTGCCTTAGCAGATATTTATTCTATAGTTACTTTATCTGGGAAATAATAGGATTCTTGAAATATTAATTTCATAAAGCCATTGAAAAGGGAAACTCACTACTTTATATAATTGAAATCTTTAGAATTTTGAGAATCCAATAAGAGGTATAACCATGTGCTCTTTTACCAATTTTTAGGATCAATTTAGGATATGAAAACATTGAGTTGGGGGGGGGGGTGAATAAGTGTTGAATTACTTATCACCAATTTAAAATTTATCCATTCTTTACAATAATAGTTATTTAGTGAATTCATATCTCTCACTCAATCCTCACATTTAGTTTCAATACATGTATATAAAGTAGGAAGGCAAATAAAAAGGGACACTAAGATTGGTTAATAAAATTCAACTTTGGTTAGGGTGACTATATCCCTAGTGTTTCATGGTTATTATCCTACAGACATAGCTATCCTTTTATTATCAATAAGAAATTAGAAAATGGTATGACCATGGACTCATAATCCTGGTATTAACTAGGTATAATGAAAGAAAACACTTGCTTCTCTTTGGATAAAAGATATTGTTAGTAACTTTATGAAGTATATCAATAATAATGTCTCATGTTCCTCTTAGATAGCATATATTTTATCTTATCCCTAAAACGATAGCAATAAAAAAGGTTTAATAACAATATTTTGGCCTATCTCTTACTTGCAGAAATCATGAAAGCTACTTCAAACATCTTCATAAATTATGATGGAAAATATCATAACTTGGCCTTATTACTCTATCAACTTGGATAGTTATCAATAGGTATAAAAAACAAATATCTCATCCTTATCTTTTTTTATCTTCAATACACAAAGTACATTATATGATTATAGTGCTAAATTATTTCTCTTTCATACACAAGATAAATTACTAAAGTAGTATAATGATTTCTTAATTTTTTTTCTTATTAAAAATGAATCACACATCTTCAAAATTATTTCAAAATTTTATCAACACCGAGTCTTAAAATTCAATATTTATTTAAATTCTAAGAAACTCAAAATTCAGGATATTTTAAAATTTCTTTTGGTAATTTCAACTTCTTCTTCTAATATATTCATTTCTATTTCATGAAAGTAATGCTTCTAGAAATATCTTCTCAACATTTTAATCACATTATCATTGAATTAAAAAATAATATTGCATAATTAATTTCTATTTTTCAGTGTTAGAATCAATTCTATTTCAATGATTCTATTAATATTCAAGATGTATATATTTTTTTAGTGTTATCACTCCTTTTTTATTCACAAAAATATATAAGAATAATATCCTCTTACTCTTCCTTACAAAAATATTTCTATTCATGATATTTTCTTATTCTTTGTGATACTAATTCAAGTGTAGAACTTATTCATGAAATTTTACCACATTACATGGTATTCATCAATATTCATGAAGATTCAATGAAATGGATCAATATTTTATAGAACAACATCACATGGAATCATTCACATGAATATAGAGAGTGTATATATCCTATGTTTTCCTCTAAATATTGGCCTTGACCCGCTTCTTAGTTCCAGATAGTGAAAATGGTGCTGTAATTGTATTTATATAATAATTTACACAACCTCACTCAACCTTCTCAATTGTTCACAAACCATCTTATTCTCTATACTATGACTATCAACTTTTCCCATCCATTTCATTCATTAGAGACACTAAATGGATTTCTATCTACCTTTCATGCATGCGAAATCCTCTATTTATCATTTATCTTTTCTCTAAGATAGTACATGGATATCTATACATGAATTTCTTTTTACTTTTTTTAGATATCTATTGCCACAACATGAATCTTGTCATTTCACTCTTTTTATAACATAAAGTTCATCTAGAGTAAGTTGTCATGTTCTTCCTTTGATCACTCGAAGCACAAAAGATTAAAAATCAACATGCATCATGATTAATTTCTAATCATCCTGAAATTCATACAATTAATATCATCAAAGAATCATCAAAATAATATATGGAAAATATTCTAACCATTATCAACATACTTCATGTAAAAAAATATCTCAATATGAACTCCCATAAATTTATATTTGAATAACCGCTCAAGTTCATTCCTTCACAATGGTGAGCGGTGATACACATCTCAGGTATCTATTAAAAGCATCAAGATAATAATGGTAGCAATGTTGTGGTATGCATAGTGTCATGGTGTTACAAACTAGATTACAAACCTTAGGCAAGGCATGGGGTTGAATACAATGGTGTGTGTGATGTTGTATCACCCACTAGTGCCCATGTTTTTAATCTATAAAAAATACATGATTATAATCAATCCTACATTAAATATTACTTTGTGAATATGGTTGTTTATTATTTTGTGTGTATCATAGTGGATTATTAAAATTTCTTAGAACTGCCTCATGCCACACATCCATGGTGCTACCCTACACCATAGTTTTCACCTTAACACCTCCCTTCACTCTTTAATCCCATTTCAACATTTTATAGGTGCTCTTATTTTGTTATCCACTCTATTCTATCTCTATCCTTAATATTTTATGGATAATTGGATTAAAATGTCTTATAATTTAAATATATATATATATATATATATATTTAATATTAAAACCATATAACATTTCCTTTTCCAAAAATAACAACTACAACATAAAACTCCCTTTAACTAGATTAAAGTATTATTTAATTGAACTTAGGTATTATACTATAAACCAACCAACTATTTGTAAATATAATAATATTTATTAATATATTTCATTAAATAAATTATCCTTAATTTTTTTTAAACTTTAGTAGATATTAGTACCATCATAAATATGCACAAACATCATACACATTTATAACAGCTCACCAACAATTTTCTGATGTTCATTTCCATATATGAATGGATCTCTAAGAATATCCAATGGAAGAACCTACTTTATACCATTCTATTTTTTCAGATAAAAAGTGAAAATATCTCATACTTAAAAGTTTCAAGTGTGGCTTCAACTCCTCATGTATAAACTCACATTTGCTTGGGAACTTTATCCTTTTTCTTTATTAACATGCTTGGACACTCCAAAAAAAATTCCAAGATATTATTATTCTTCACATATTGACATAATATATATAGAATTCATGATCATTGGAACCAAAACTTATTGAAAAAAAATACAACACAAACCCAAATTGGGTTTAATAGTGGACTTGTGTAAGTTTATTAGGTTAAGGCCTGCCATGTATATGATATGATTTCTTGGTGAAAGTCACTTGACCCAATCCCATTGGAGGTGTGTTTGGAGCGAAACACTTATATTATTGTTGGACCAAGTGTATTACTAGTGGGTTGGGTCATATTATAATGTTATAAAAGTATTTTGAGTCCTAGGGGTGATGTTTAGTGAAAATGGTCTTGTGATATTAGTTTGGGGAAACATAGGGAAAAGGTGTCAAGTGATTTTGAGTTTAGTTAACAGAACAGAGAACCCAATATAGGTATAGTGACCAATTTATCCTTAAAAATTAATCTAAGGATTCATTTTTGACATGTAAAAAAGATTTTACATGCATCTTATTACATGTTAACTATGTTTTTATCCATTTTATTCTTAAGACATCTCAACAATATATGTTTTTCTAACTATGGTTTAATCTTGTCAAAATGTAGGATTTCACCTCATAGAAATCCAACTCAGATATAGAGGCATGGTCTTCATGATCCCATGCTAGTGTTTAAACCTACAATCCCTAATTAGTTAAGTGATGAGGTGTCTATATAAGAACCTAACGAATATGTATCACCACCCCACGAGCAGAGGGTAAATTCCAAAATAGTTGTGTTGATAGTAGACCCACCTATAGAGTAGATGGTATTCCCCCCCATGATAAGAATGACACTAACTATAAATTGAGTGAACTTCATGTGTTTCAATGAAAGATAACTCCTGTGTTCTGAGTCGATCCTAATCCTCTGATGATAATGGATTGTCTTGAGTCTCTAACTTGTGTTTTATGCCTAGTTTAGAAACCCATTGACTAGATGGTGGTTATTCATTTGACTATTATTCATGAAATAACTTACCATTGTTGGATGATGATCACTCATACTCATAATGAGGATACTTTACCTTGGTCAATTTTTGAGTGTTTCTTCATAGAGGAGTACTATCCAATAATGATAAGTATGGTATGGGTATAGAAGATGGTGAAACTTTAGTCAGGTAGAATGACCATGTCTAAGAATGAATTATGGTTCAATGATATTATTAGGTACTACCTATACATGATTACTGATGTATGTATTCAATATCATAAGTTTTAATAGGGCCCTGAGGAAGAAGACTCTGGTTTGGACTATACCCTTTTACATCCCCACCTATAATGAAGTTCTAGAGCATGAATTAGTGATTGAAAATCCCAAAGTGGAGTCCTTGGTGGAAGTTAGCCGATGATAGATGAAAAGGTATATCTATCACAAGTAGGTGTATTCACAATATCAGTCTTAGGCACCAATGAAAAAGGACCCCACATGGGGTCCAACTATTAGGTAGATTGAAAAAGCTATACATGTAACTAAAAATGAAATTTTTCTTTAATTTTTCACACTAGGAAGACAAATGGTGGATACCCAGGGTGGAATTATGGATTCACATCCTTTATAATGACAATGAAAAGATCACAAGACTCCCTGACATAGACAATATGACCCGATTAGAGGTAGATATAATAGAGGAGTAGTTTGTGAAAGAGCAGTTAAGGGTGGGTGATATTTTGATCCACTCCCACCAACACCACTACTAGGTGGCCGAAATTAGGCATAAAGTGAAATTAGTTAGGGTTGTTTTCAAATGAAGATGATGGAGTGATTTAATTAGGAAATTATCGATATAGTTCAAGATATGATTTGTGTATTTCTTTTAGTTTAGAACTCAAACTCATCAACATGAGGGAAATTAGTTATTTTCTAATTGTATGATTTGTTTGAGAGTTAGAGATTATAATAGACCCCCTATCCTGAACTCATCCACTAGAGACTCCAAATGGCAGTGATCAACCTCTCAACTATATCTCTTGTTATCATGAGATTACTCTTAGTAGAGAGAGATTTTCTTGGTATCTCATCATCATAGATATAAGGCCCTATGACATTATCCTTAACATGGATTGGTTTACCATAGTTCATGATTGGGTATATTTTTATCAATATAAGTTGGTATTCCATCAACTAGATGGGTTATGATTCATCTTTACTGGTGGGTGGGATCCTCAAGAAGGACGAATTATTCTAACCCTTAAGAAGTGGCATCCAATTACCCATCTCTTCAAAAAATTCAATCTTTGTGAATTATGCATGCCTTAGAGAGATAATTTATCATAGTTGTAGATGAATACATGAACATTTTATAGAGGATGATCCAGGGTTACCCCCTCACTAAGAGATTTATTTCAGTATTTATTTTAACCTCGATACTATTGGGGAGAACCTGAGCCTCAACATTTGATTCCCATACACACTTCTCTAGACGTCAAAATTTTAGACAACACATGTAACAGAAATCCCAGGTCATCTTGATAGAAACTCATGAATGAGTGTTTTGAAATATTGAATGCCACATACCCCACTCACCTCACAAAGTCAAACCTCACACATGACTAAAGTAAACTCAAAAACTCACAATAATTTAAGAAATAAAAATTATAAAGTGAAAATCACATGAAATAACATGGTTTAGACATGGTGTTCTACAACCATGGAAGAAAAATTATTGATTTCATTAAAATTGGATGTTACAAGTATTTATACTTCAACTAACAAGACTATTCAATAAATATTAATTATATGTATTGTGATTATATAATTAATTTTATCACAATATTACTTTTCTATAGGTCCCCACTTCATTTTATAAAAGTTTTTAGGCAGTCATCTAAGTTTCACCAACCTTCTACCTTTGTAGAGGTCCCTTTATTTTGAATGGTAACTAACGATATCCAGTAGCCTTTTAAAACATGAAATCTTGTCTTGATGAAATTTATGATCTAAAATATACCCATAAATTTCATTAAAAGTTTTTATAAACCTCTACCTATGCATAATTTCATCATAAAGTCCCACCGTCTGATCCTTCCAACCATCCATTGATGATATTTGATACTACTGCCTAAGTCTCATGGATGATAACATCATCCAGCTCACATTCGTTTGATGAACTAAAGATTTATTTACATCCCAACAATATCACAATTAAACAAATATTTATGGAAACTCTATAAATTCTCTAAAAATTAAGTAAAAAATAAAATCCTTCCTCTATCCGAAATAGGAAGCATTCTATATTCTCCATCCATTCACCCTTGTTTGAATAAGGAACAATGTAACCTAAAATTTTATTGGACTAACACCTTAGTGAACATGTCTTCTAGATTTTGGATTTAATTTATCTTTGATATCTCTAACTCCTTATCCTTTAGAATGTTCTGGATGAAGTGGTACTTCACGTTAATATGTTTTTCCATCCATGGAACACTAGATTTGAAGCCAAGTGAATCACAATATGACTATCACAAAATAAAACTCCACCTTTCTAACATTGTACAAGATCCTTTAGTAACCACATCAACTAAACCATATTCTTCTCTGCATCCATTTCTACAATATAATGTTCTTTTATTATACCCAAAGTAAAAAATTCGTTGTGGTTGTGATATCTAAATGACCACCATCCATCCATAGTTAAACAAAAATCTTGTTGTGATCTACCAGGTGTTTGTATCACTAGTTAAGTCCACATAAAAAAATTCACACAATGGATCATTTGTTATAAAGAACAAGGTTGTATCTTCCATTTCTTTAAAGTACTAGATAATTTATTTCATGACCTCCTTGTTTTTTTCCCAAACATGACATGATCAGATTACAACTCCCACTATAAATGAAATGTACATTCATGTAAAAATCATCACATACATCATATTTCTTACCATAAATGTAAATGAAACCTTTTCCATGCACACAACTTCATCTTTCATTTTATGCAACTTATCATTGGATCATTTTAAGTGTCCAACCAATGGATTAAATAGTAGTTTACATACATCCATTACAAACCATTTATTAAACCTTTTGATGTATTACCTCTGAGATAACAATAATGTTTCATCACTACTATATTTATTGATATTTATTCCCAATATCTTCTTGGCCTATTTGAGATCCTTCATCTCAAATATTTTATACAATTCATGATTTAGCTTTTAAATCCTTTCAAAATCCATCTCAACAAGTAACATATAATCCACATAGAGTATAATTATGATGTAATTATCATCATCCCATTCAATATGATAGAAAAAATGGCCCACATTGCATCATCTAAATCCTTCATCTACCATAAACACATCACATTTCTGATTCTATTTTCATGGATTCTGCTTCAATCCATAAAGAATTTTCTTTATATTATGTACCAATTCTTTGTTCCTATTGTATATGAAAACTATTGGATACATCATATAAATACATTCCTTCAAGTCACCATGATGTAATACATTCTTTGAAACTATAAACTCTAAATATAGATTGTCTACTATTACCATTATAAACACTGCCCGAATATTTTCATTCTTAAATAATGACAAGAATACCTCCTATAAATAAATTAATATTTTTTTTGAAATCCCATTAAAAACATCCATCACTTGAACCTCTTCTTTCTATTAACCTTTTATTTAAAATAGAAAACCCACTTATTTTAAAGAGAAATTTACCCCATGGAAACTTAGTAAGATCTTAAGTTCTATGGGACTTAAAAAAACATAACTTCACCCATAGAAAACTTACACTAATCAGAGTCACTGAGTGTGGATTCTTCATCCAAGATCTTCAGTTCTCTATTTTCCATTATTTGAAGAATGTTAATAACAACTATAAACTTTTGAACTAACTTTCTGACTCTTGTTGATCCCCTCAACTAAACCTACTACTCTATTCTGTCTGAATCTGCACTATTTGGTGCTCAGTATACTAGAGCCATAACATTCTGTTTTCCACTCAAACATTATTATCCCTTTTATATTTTTGGAATAAATTTTATTAGTATCACCTCTATACTTTTGGTTCATCTATCATAATTCTTTGAAACAAGTATCTATCTAGTATACTTACCTTGATTAACTTGGAATTTAGTAGTTTATTCATTACATTTGACTTATTTATCCTGTAATTTTTTCCTTCCTCAAAACCTTCTCATTAAAGAGAACATCTTCAATCTAGATGACTTGTTACCTATCATAATCCCATAGCTAGAATCCCAAAAATTCATCCCTATATCCCATATTGAATCATGTCATGGATTTTTCCTCTAGATAATACCTATCTCTAGCATCAATGTAAATAAAATCTAGCCTAATAAATGTTTTGAGATGGTTGATATCTAGATATTTACTAGACCATAGCTTATATGAATTTTTTCCCAACTATTGATGTTGGAATCATGTTTACAAGGTAAAATATAATGTTTATTTATTTCTCCCAAATCCCCTTTAGCATTCCATAGTGAAACCAAATTATTTGAGGCTTCTCAGTTAATTATTTATTCATCCTTCTATCAACACCATTTTATTGAGGTTTTCTAGGTATGGTCTTCTCCATCCTCACACCCTTCTTTTGATAGATGATCTAGAAGCTGTATTTTTTATATTCACACCTATTTTTTGACCTTACATATTTCAACTTCCAATCCAAATCCCTCTCCACCATAGATTCCCATTGAATTAATTATTAAAAAACATTAAAATTAATATTGAAAAAGTAAACTAATAACTTTATCCTAGAATCATCAATAAATTTAATAAAGTGACCCACCATGAGATCAGATGGGGTAAGTTCCCCAAATATCCAAGTGAACTTGTTATAACTTCTAATATCTAGGATTTCATCAATTCAAGTTGAATAAAACCATTATTTTTTCCATAGAATAAAACATTCACACAATCCGATGTCAGTATGATCAAGATTCAATATGCCTTTATCCATTAGAACCTTCATATTATTCTTACTGAGATTTTTGAGTCAGTATTCCTACAAATCTAGATGATTAGATATTTATTTCTCTATAAAATACCACTCCATCTTATATTCTTGTCAGATACAGGGTTCCATCCTTTACTCATCATGAAACTACCATGGAACCTCAAATATAATTCCAAACTCCACTGGTAAAGCTAGTCACATATCCCACCTCATCATTATTTCCAACAAAAATCATGTTATTCAACAGCCCCAAGATATTTATAACTTCTTTTAGCTTCAATAAACCCCCATTATTCATTTTTAAATTAACATATTCTTTCCCCTAAATATATAAAGTTTCTTTATCTTCCAAATTTACCTTTACAAAATGTCAGGACACATAATTTTCCAAGAATCCATGATCTTCCTTTGAGTGGAATGATGCACCTGAGTGAATCAACCATGAATCCTCTATAATATTAACACTGAGAAACAATTTATTGCTTCCCTCAGTTGTACTTAAAAAATTTTAACTTGAAAAATTTAATGCTATTCTAGAGGTTTCTTTGGGACTCATGAAATCCTTCTTCAAATTACCTTTCTTCCCATAACTCTAACATGTAGGGCCTATACTAATTAATTTTCCTCATATTATCTCTCAAGATCTTTTATCTAATTATTTCTTATGATTTATCCTCCATGGTGAATACCCTCCTTATTAATCATTAATATCATTAATGTATAGTGATTGAACTTACCTTATTCATAGTTCTTCATTGAGGATCAAGTTTTAAACATCCTTAAATATCAAATTAGTTTTACTGTATGAATTACTCACTATAGTTACCATAACATCCCATGAATCCAGTAGTGATGAGAGTAGTATAAGTTACCATACATCATATGTGAATTTCACATTCACATATTATAGCTACTCTCATATCATATTAAAATAGTTTATGGGATCTTCCATTGGTATTCCTTTTTATAACCTCAAATTGAACAACCTCTACATCATGAAAACTTTGTTAAATTTCACAAGTTTATCATACATATCTTCTATATATTTCATGAGCTCCACCATGGTATTCACTTCATGGATGTTAAAGGCTATATTCTGATCTAGTGAAATTAGAATCAACCCAATTGTAATGCCCTGGCCTAGATCACCTGAATAGAACCTGAGAGGGGTTCTCTAGATGACTTATAGCACAACTCCCCATATTCTAGAGGCTATAAAATAGTAATGGGGGCCTAAAATAACTGTGGGGATACTATTACCTCAAAATAATTCTTTAGTTCCATGCATGAATCTAAAAAAAATTCATTATGAACCATCTATACAATGATCATCCCAAAAACCTATAGACATAAAATATAGAGACAATAGGGATCCTTTGGTTTAGAATAGAAAGAGGTAAACTATATTCATGATGCATTTAAATATAATATAGTAATGACAAATAACATGGAATTATATATAAAATAAAACAATGACACACTATCCAATAAACACATTGAACAATAGCCAAAAATATAAACTGGCCTCTGGTCCAACTCACAAGGTCTTCCTACCATAACAATGACCTTCGTAACCATCCTAAATTGTACCATGTTCCAAACTACAAATGATACCTATGTCTTGAAAGAAAAAATAAGTTTATATAAGTTCTGAGTGTAGGGAAAGTGGCAGATGGGGTATTCCCAACTTAATTTTTTGTCGCGATGGATGATTAATCTAAGATTTTCACAATGATAAATTCCATGATAAAAAAATAGAATAAAAGAATATATAAAAAAAAAAAAATTCAGAACCAAATCACATGATCATCATATATTAGTTATAATTAATTTAAGAAATTAAAGAATACCTTGTGAGGAATTATTTATTCATTGATGGATCTGGAAATGTATCTACATCATACCATCATTAAGTTGAAAGAATCAAGAATAGACTCCAATTAGTGGTGATCCAAACATGTTCCTCAAAACTCTAATAATCACTGTAGGAATCTCTGGGTGATGGCACAACTGATCCTAATGCTTGCGTTGTTCACCTTTGATTGCCCCGAGAATCGCTTCAAGGAAGGGTTCTCTTCGATCTCTATAAACTAGAGAGTGGTGGTAGAGGAGAATTTCTCTTCATTATTTAGATCATTCTTAGAGATGGATATCTCTAGGGATTTGAGAGTATTCTCATTGGATCTCATTATGCACAACCAAAATGAATTGGATCCTTTGGTGAAATAATGTACTTGGGTTTATATATCGATAGGGTTAGAAAATAATAATTTTATATGCACCCATATTATTTTACATAATTATTAAGAAATCATTATCTATAATAATAATAATATTATTATTTATTGACATGCGTTAAAATCAAAAATTAAATTAAATATTATTTTTTGAAAAAATCTTCTATATATATTATTTCTCACCAGACCTTTAAACTCGGTCCACCATTCCTACATAATATTTATCCAACCTCAAATAAGGACTATTTATTTAATAAATAAATATCACCTCATTATTTTCTAATAAATAGATAAATATTATATTAAAAAAATAGAAAATAAATATTTATTAAATATTCCACTCACATAATATTCTATCAAATAACTAGTGATGGAATATATGCAATCAAGAAAACATGAATAATTATTAATAAAATTATGGGAATAATATTTATTCTAATTTTTAAATAATAAATAATAATATTATTTAACTAAGGTTCCAGATACACATAGTTTGTGACTATAAAACATATATTTATGAATACTACCGTGGAAATTTTGGTTTCTCATCATAGAGGGAAACTGATATGACCTTTTAGTAAGAAAAATACTTTTAAGATATTATCAAATACTATGTTACACATAAGATTAATAATTATGTAATAAATAGTTTATTAATATTCACAAAAATTAATATAGGTTATCATAAGTTACAAAGAAGTTTGTTCTAGGGAAAAAACTAAAATATACACCAAATTTCACTAGATCCAACTACTAACAATATTCAACCCTCTAGATCTCGCATTATACTCCTGATTCTACTGAGATAATCCTTTAGTCAAGGTGTCATCATATTTTATTTTTTGGGAACTCTACTTACTATAACTTGACCTATATGAGAAAAATCCCTCAAGAGGTGATACTTACAGAGTATGGGATTTGTCTATTGGTGTGACCTTGTCTCCTTTGAAAGATCTACCACTACTGTATTATCACAATACAATGTGATACAGTCTTTATTTATAGGAATCACATCAATATATTGGAAAAATATTTATATCCAAATGGATTCCTTGGATGCATTAAGAAGTCTCTATATTCTTAGACTCTACTCTAGAATCAGTGACAGCTGGAAGCTCTGAACTCTTCCATCTCAAAACTCATCCCTTGAGACAAAAAACATACCATGAACAAGGCTTTATATCATTCTAATATATCTGAAAACTAGTACCATTATATTCCATAATGACTATATCCTTGTCTCCTCCATACACTAGGAACATATACTTAGTTCTTCTCAGATACTAAAAGATAACCTTAACAAAAAACCAATGTTGTTCTCCTAAATCAGCTTTATATCTTCCTACCATGATCAATGTGTAGGAAACATCAAGTATATTATATAACATGACATAAATGATTTATCCTATCACTGAATTGTATGGGATCTTACTCATTCTATTTTTCTCTTATCGTTTCTTATGACACATTTTCTTTGAAAAATGTTTACCATGTGACACTAGAACCAATCCTCTCTTGTATTGTTCCATAATAAATCTATTTAGTATCCGATAAATGTATGTAATTTGACTTATTCAAAGAATATTCTTGGATATTCCATGAATGATCTTGATCCCCAGAATATAGGCTACTACTCTTAAGTCCTTAATGGAGAAACACATGTTTAACAAGTCCATAACAAACTATAAGACTGGTATGTTGTTTCCAACAAGTAATATGTCATCAAAATATATTAATAGGATAGAAACTTCATTACCACTAAACCTATTGTAAATACATAGATAACATTTGTTCTTAATGAAACCAAACTCTTTTATAGATTTATCAAATTGAATGTTCCATGTCCTGGATGCTTGCTTCAATCCCTAAATGGGTCTCTAGAACTTGAAAATATTTTTTTCATCACATGGAATCACAAAACCTCCCCGTTGTGTCATATATACATCTTCTTGAAGGTTCCCATTAAGGAAATAATTTTTGACATCAATCTTCCAAATTTAATAGTCAAAGTAAGATGTTATAGCAAGTATAATTATTATGGATTTAATCATGAAAACTAGTGAAAATGTTTCACTATAGTTAATTCCTTAACAATATTTAAAACCTTTATCCATAAGCCTTGCTTTACAGGTATTTAATTTATTTTCCATGTCTAGTTTTATCTTGAATAACCATTTCACTCTACGAGCTTTACATCAACTAGAACATCGACTAGAACCCAAAAATGGTTCAAACACATGGAATCCATTTCATAATTCATGTATTCTTTTCATATTTCATCTTATGAGCTCTATACTACCTCTTTGTAGGAGAAAAGTTCACAATTTTCAAATAATAACAAGTCACACTATTTGGTGACTATAAAACAATATATCTCTAGTTCTATTACCTCTCTAGTGATATTATATAGTACTTGAGTTTTAGGAACTACTTATTCCATGGGGAGACATGGAATATGTTCTTATACCAACTATTGTGTATCTTCAGAATCGACTTCATCAAAGTCAATCTTTATCCCACTAACCTTCTTGAGAATGTTCTCCCTCTCAAGAAAGAAAAATTGTCTAGTGATAATCAATTTCTTATCTGATGGGTTGTATAGAAAGTATCACTTTATTTCCTTAGGATACCCTATAAAGATATACTTTGTGACATGGGGTGATAGTTTGTTTCGTGATAAGACCTTAAAAAATGCCTCACAACCCCATACCTATGTATACAACAAAATATGTTTCCTTCCACTATATAACTCAAAGGTAATTCCATTTTATACTTTAGTTGGTACTCAATTTAGTGTGTATTCCTTAGTTT
Source organism: Viscum album (assembly GCA_963277665.1). Lineage (NCBI taxonomy): Eukaryota > Viridiplantae > Streptophyta > Magnoliopsida > Santalales > Viscaceae > Viscum > Viscum album. The sequence continues at coordinate 1,414,427,809 of OY728141.1, read as the reverse complement.
TTAATGCATATACCTAAAATTATAATGGAAAATTTTCATGAATCATCATCAACCATACCATGTCTAGCAAGGTACAATTCCTCCTTTCACTAACACCATTCCACTATGATGTGTAATGTGGAGTGAGTTGATATAGAGTCCAAAACCCTTGTAGAAATTCAATAAACTATTGGTTAAGATATTCACCACCTCAATCCTATAAAATCTTCTTTATCTTAATTATAAGTTTATTCTCTACTTCATTATTAAATTAATTTAATTTTTAAAAGGACTTGGACTTATACCTCATCAAGTAGATATACCCATATTTACCCGAGTCATTAGTAAAAGTCAAGAAGTAAGAATACCCACCTCTATATTCTAATAGAAATAGTCCTTACACATCAGTGTGTACCAGTCCTAAAATCTCTGTGGACCTTTCACCATATCCACTAAATGGTGGTTTGGTCATTTTTCCTTGTAAACAAGAAGAACATATTTCAAGTGGTTTTACCTCAAAAGAGTCTTAATAACCATCTTGATAGAGATTTTTCAAATGATTATCATTTACATAAACAAGATGGTGATGCCATAGCTAGGTTCTATATGAGTCATGTGAGCAAGATTCTTTATCTATTTCCAATACTTGGTTTTACTAATTTAATACATAAATACCATTATTTAAATGTTCCATACCCTAACATATGTCATCTTTATAAAATAAACAAATTTTATTTCGAAATTTAAAAATAAAACCATCTGTATATAAGAATGATACAGAAATTATGTTCTTGTAAATATTTGGTACATAATAACAATCTCTTAAACCAATATCATTCCTATTTACAATTAAAGGTGGTAGTATATAATGGAATGAGTGGACATCCACTCACCATTTGAAGCTCTTAAGTCCACCTCTCCTCTATAAATCTTTATGAATATACTTGGTTTATGTATTTGGATACAAATGTGAGAACCAAAATTTATATCTAATAACCAATGTGTAGATATTTAAAGATTACACTTGATAATGAAAACACCTTTAGCATCCCTTTTATTTTGGGTGTAGTTCCCTTCCAATGGACTTTTTTTGTACATTCAAAACACACTGCTTCCTTTTTCTTTCCCTACCTCTGGATCTTCCTCCTTTTGGAAGGACAGTGCTTAGGAGATTTAGAATTGTTATGATTCTTGTCCCCCTTTTTCTTATTCTTTATTTTATTATTAACCATATGGAATTTAGGTTTTTCATGCCCCATGTACTTGTACATTTGGTGAATCGGAGTACAAATTTTTGAAATATCATTCTCATTATTTCTCATCTTATAATTAACAATAAAATTGAAGAAAGAATTGGGTAGTGAGAAAAGTATGAGATATGTGCGCAAATCATCTGAAAATTTAATCCCTAATATGTCTAATAATTTAATACAACCAATTATCTTAACTACATGAGGCCCAAGTGACACCGAATCTCCAAGATTAGTTGTAAAAAAAGCATATAATATCTCATATATCTCTTGTATCACCTTATATTGATAGAGATCCCAAAGGTGAGACATGATGTTATACGCATCCATGTCCTCATGTTTCTTTATAAAATCATTGTCCATGGATGATAGAATAAAACATTGAAACTTTTTGTCATTGTTCAAATGTTTCTTGTAGATAGACAACACTTCCTCACTAGTCTCTTTACTAGGCGCTTCAGAAATAGGTTCTTCCAACACATACAATTTACTTTCATGGTGTCGGATAAATTGTAATCACCTTTACCAATATTTTAAATTTTTAACAGTGAGAGGGTTATCCTTATCAATTATGAATCATAATGATATGTTTGAATTCATATTTAATATTGTTTCTACAAAATAAAATGAGTATATTTTTAGAACTTTATTTGATAAAATTTAGATAAATAAATAAATATTATATTAAATAACCACCCACTATTTTATAAAAAACCAATATCCCTCACCATTAGATTTAGAATATCCCATTTCTTATAAATTCTAGTGTAACAAATCTATATTTCCCTTTTAATCACCCCTATTTTGGATAGTCAAGAAATTTGAAGGGTTTTAGGCAGGCATTCCAAATTCTATCTGTATTAACTCACAATTCCTTGACCTTTTGACTAGACTCCCCAATCCTAAAATCCATAAATTGGATTTACTAATCCTTTACCTCTTAGTTACCCCAAGTACTAATTTGGTAGTCAACCCTTTAAGTGAACTAAGTTAAGTCAACCCAAAACTTTAAGTTAGAATTTTTTGATAATTGAAAGCATCCGAACTTTGATAGGTCAAACAATTTGAACTATGGTTCTATTTTAACTAATGTAGTGGAAGGATATAGAAAATTAATATATATAATTTATGGATTTTATCTTTATGCATAAATTTCCAATTATTATCATTATTACATGCTCGTTCACTTTAAGTTCAATTACTTAAGTGATTAACCATGTCTTAGATACTTTTTACACATAAGCCAGTTTATTTATTTATATCTTTCATACATGTTAATTAATTAATTTATGTGATCACGAAGAAACACACATAATGAAATAAACATTAATCTTGATAGAAATAAAATAATAAAGTAGTATGATCATGAGATTTTATTAATTATTAGTTTATCTAGTAGATGATAAAATAACCGTTGACCTAGGGGAAAAAACCTTGAACCATTTGTTGGTTCGTGTTTCAGCTTTCCACATATACACCTATGTATATATCTTGGATTGATCTCTCCTGGACTCCAACCTTGAAACACCTCCACTACCTTGGGAGCTCTATCCATTATATATACTTTTACTCACATACATGTGAGGGGAACCAAAGTATTAGTTAAGGGGTTTATGTAAAATAAATCATGGGCATGAAGAACCTTACATAATGAAAGGAGAGATGAAATTTAGGCCAAAATTTTAATTTAATAACAAATTAAAAGAAACCAATCAAATATAAAGGTCTAGTATATGATCATGATCATCCACATACATGCACTGTATTATGTATTTAATAAAATTAGCATTCAATTTTAATTTTTCTTATTTAAGATAAAACACGCTCACATCAATTAATTATCTTCTTTATTAATAGATTATTTTATCTTAATTCTCATCAGAATTTTCTTAATAATATTATCCATCATAATTTTAAACAAATTAAATAAAATTATTTAAAATTAACTCTCTAAAAAATGCACCCTGGAGTAAACACAATGAATACTCATCAAAACAACCCAACGTTTATTATATTTGTATAATATTTACTCACACAACATATAATATACAAAACTTATCACATGATGTCACAGTGTTTACTATAAACTTAATGACCACATTAAACTTATGGTATTTACATATAATTTAATATTTTTATGTGTGTAGAGTAATAACTATACTATGACTTATACATGATATGTAGTTCCGAACATTATACAGAAAATTAATTAGACATCTAATATATATATATATAACCCATAAAAAATCATGTACTATCAACTTAATTACCACACATAACACATGTTTATTATGTTTAAGTATTATAATAATTTTTTTTAATTTTGTAAAAATACACAACATGTACATTCTAGACACACTTCCTGTATTATTCTCATCATCTATCTATGTAACATTCCTAAGGAATCAATATGTAACCATTCCATATAAAATATTTTATAAAATAGAGTGTACATGGGATACATGATGTGTGATCTCCTAGTTACATGGTCACCAGTAATGTAGGCCATGTAAGAAGATACATGACCTGTATGTGACTAAAGGACTAAACATTGTGTATGAAAGTTATATGGCATGTACTCTGAATGAATGTGCACTTGGTTATCCTGATAAATATGTAGTGTGTAATTAAATTCACTATGTGTAATAAATTTACATGTATTTAATTAATTATGAATTAATTTAGGGTTCATTAAACACTGGTATATGGAATGTATTGTTGGGTAACCCAGTGTGTACTCTTGTGCTGTCCAGCTAGACTCCTTGACACTTGTTAATGCTATATTTGAATTGATTTATTTCATAAAATTAATAGATTTGATTATATTTGTGAGAATAAAGATAAATAATATCATATTTCATGATTCATATTAAAGAATAATTTAATTGGAATTAAAAACTATCAACAAATGTGTAAATCAATCAACAATATTTAAATAATTATAAATAATTATGTGACCTACTCTGATAACACTTGTTTGTTCTAGGTGTAGTGGAAGCTGTGGATGAGGCATTCCCAAATTTCCTTTTTTTCATGATCGATGAATAATCTAAGATTTACATGATGATAAGCACTATGATCAAAGTAATTGAATCAAATAATATAAACAATAGAAAAAACCCTAGAACCAAAGTGAATAATCATCAAATATAATTTATAATTAATTTAAATAGTTATAGAATTACCTTGATAGGAATTGCTTCCTTGTTTATGGATCTAAAAACTCCTCTACATCATACTACTAATGCGTTGTAGGAGTTGAGAATAGATTCCCTCTAGTAGTGATCCAAATGTGTTCCATAAACCTCCAAATGTCACTATAGGAATATTTTGGATCTAGCATGGTAGATCCTAATTATTACATCGTTTTTCTTCGACCTCCTTGAGAATCGCTTCATGGAAGGCTTATCTTCAATATCTCTATACTTGAGAGTTGTGGTGGAGAAGGATCACTCTCCATTCATGCGAGCAATCTTAGAGAGGGAGCTCTCCAAGGCTCTGAAAGGATTCCCTTTGGATCTTGTTGTGCACAACCAAAATGAATTGTCTCTTCTAGATAAATAAAATAATTGGGTTTATATATCGTTAGGGTTAGAAAATAATAATTTCATATGCACCCTTATTATTTTTCTTAATTACTATGAATCCCTATGTTTATAATAATAATAATAATAATAATATTATTATTTATTGGCTTATGATAAACTTGAGAATTAAATTAAATATTATTTATTCAAATAATATTCAATATATATTATTTCTCACCAGACCTTGAAACTCCATCCTCTATTCCTCAATAATATTTATCAGACCTTGAATAATGACTATTTATTCAATAAATAAATATCACTGAATTATTCACCAATAATGAAATAAATATTATATTGACTATATAGAAAATAAATATTTATTAAATATACTGCTCTTATAATATTCTCTTGAATAACTGGTGATGAAATATATGAGATCAAGAAAACATGAATAATTAATAAATTGCGTGCGAGAATAATATTTATTCAACTTGTTAAATAATAAATAATAATATTATTTAACTGTGGTTTTGGATATAATTAGTGTGTGACCCTCCCATCCTATTTCTTGGTGGCATGAGGTGAAGTGAACTAATGTCCAAGATTATCATATAGAAATACACAAAGGCACCCATAGAGAAATAAGTTAATTCCACAATGACATAGTAACTAATTTAGAAATTTACTATATAATATAATCCCTTTATCATGATATCTCTAATAAAGAATGTTTCATGCCATCTCTATCAACCTGTATGATCAATGTCTCTTTATTTGAATTTTTGAAAATCAAACTTTCCTTAAAAAACCGTGGGTATGGATTTATTTAGGATATGTCATTTCCATAAAATTTTTTAAGATAAAAACTTCTCTTAAAGAGAAGAAGGGATAAATCCTTTCACTAATTATTCTTTAATGAAATATTACTCGTGACACACCCAACATATCCTACCTCACCGTGAACATTTGTCATCATGGTTTTCATCAATACATCAAAGTACATGACTTATAATACTCATTAAAAATAATCTTAAAATTTAAGGATAAATATATATATCCATGGATAGGAACATTGAATGACACATTTAAATGTTAATTTCCTTATGGAAAGTATTGTTCTCATAATATCCTTCACTAGATATCACCAATAGAGTAACCATGATAAAGTTCCCAAAAGTCCTAAAAGTCTCTACAATTAATAACCTATATCATTTATGTCACTAAAATGATTTCATATAGAAATAGAACATATATTTAAGAATACTATCATGGCACTTTTGGGTTCTCATCATAGTGGGGAACTGCTATGACCTTTCAGCACGACAACTACTCTTAAGAAAATATCACATAATATGTTATGAATATTAACAATCATGATATGATGAAGAGTTTAATAATATTCATAAAAATGAATACAAGTTATCATAAAGTACACATAAGTTGGCTCTAGGGAACCAAATCCAATAGTTTAATCCACATACATCGAAACACATGTTGTGTATACAGGTTGGGGTGAGTCTAATAACCTAATAAGAATCCCTAATGACTGAATGATATTTAGTCTTGCTATTATCAAGTGGATGTTCATAAAATACATATATATAAGAACTATATTCATTCCCATAAAACACACTTACCTATAAATATGAAAGAAAATGAACATATAAGTATAAAAGTTAGGTTATCGTGTGTTAAATAGACCACCACAACGCCTAACTATACTTGCTTTAGACCCATGATAGAAGGAAGAAGACACCACATACTATAACCCAAAACTATACCTAATGACATATGGTAGGGTTCTATAAAAAGACTAAACCATACCCAGAGATGTAGTGTAGGGTGTCTAGTAAAATCTTGACCCATCCTTTCTCACTCAAGGGAGGTCATGTTCCAATATCCCAACTATTATATGAAGATTCAAGATAGGATGTTTGCAAGTATTGAACTATCTATTCTAACTCAAGGGAGGCTACACGATAAGAATATAGGTAATCCCTTATCACATAAGAGATTGCACACATGAAGTACCCTATCCATCCCTTCTCACTCAAGGGAGGTTTTATATCCCATCTCAATCAATACCTTATAAATCAAGGTTGTTCCAGACATCATGCACAACTAAGACCCCATATCTCCAATGGTGGTACTTCTAGAGCCATATCAATCATGAGAGTACATTCCATAGGTTACTCTCCCCAACTATTAAATATAACCTATCACTACCACACAATAAGAAACACATAGGCAACAAAAAAAGGACACAATCTATCTCACGACTCACAAAATCACATTCAAGGTGCTAATCACTTAAGACCTATCCCCACATCTCAAACTCATCACATGACCCATATCAACCCATTAAGGGTTTTTCACATCTATATAAAAAACACATCTATTATATACCACAAAAAATATATTCTAACATTCATATTCATGCATCAATATACAACAAGCAGTACACAAGGCAGTCACAGTGAGGAGGAACACACAAAAGCACTCATGATTTAGAAAATATTCCATCACCTATACGAGGTTAAACATACCAAAAAAATAAACTAGGACCCTTTATATTTAATAAAATTTTTAAAAATCATTTATAAATTCACTACATTTTATCTTACTCATTCAAGGTTCTTTCCCAAAATCCCATCAAAACATTCTTCAGAAAAATCCATTTCCCATTTTGAAATACCATTTCAAAAGGCTTTCTCAAATCACCACTTTTCCTATGAAATTCCATTTAAGTAAAACCCATTTTAAAAACAAATTTTGAAAAGGAAACTTCTTGTTCTTTGTGAACCAAATAATTCTACCAAGAAACCCATAATGAGAGTAACTAACACTCACTCGACAAAGGTTCCACCATCAAATTGTTCAACAATCTATGTGATCCATGTTGACTGTTAGGATGATGTGATCCCATCCCAATATATGGGTGATATCACATAGGTCATGCATCTTAAAAGTAGATAGTACTAATTCTATGAACATAAAATAACTAAATAAATAAGATACATAACAAATTCAAGGAAACCTACCTCAAACATCAATCCATAAATTATCCCAATCCCATATGAACTTCCTATGAGTCCATGAGAACCAATTTCATTAATAGACACTAGAAAATTAAACAAATAAACAATTAAAAACAAAATCCTAAATTATAATAATCAACACCAAATTCAAAGGGCGACCTCAAAGTTCCAAAGCAATGATCAACATGGTTTTCCTTACTATCAGAACACACTAGTACCTAATCCTTGAAAAATACCTAAAATAAACACTTGAATTGATGATAAGTTTAACTAGAAATTGTTAAAAACCCTAAATAAAACTATGGGGAAATATACCTCAAGGTTAATTATGAATGGTATATTGAATACCTCCTCTTGGGTCATCCTCTAAATGATTCACATTAAATCCCCATAGAGTGGGATGATTTCCCCATACTCAAATAAAATCATCTCCCAAAACCCTAATCATGAAAACAAAAATTAGAGGGAAACAAAGAGAGATAACAAGGAAGAGGAGAGGGAAGATCTTATAAAGAATCAACATGAATAAAATCCCTTGAATTGTTTAGATCAAGGAGAGACAAGGTGTAGAAAAAGGGGGAGATGGGTTTGGCCTCCCCTATACTCACACATTTGGGAAGAAGAAATCCCAATGTGGTTTTTAGATTATAAATCCCTAAAAAAGACCACTCAGACCTTAAAAAAAACAAATCTGAAACTTAGTCGCAACATGAACACAAGGGTCACAGAGTGACTAAACCCATATAGAGAAGACTTTCTTCTACCAAAAAAAATTTTGCAACAAAACCCACTTGTTCATGGAACGGTTGCTTACTGTTGTAGTTTTTCATCACCCAAGTCACCCCAACCTTACCCAAATGTCCACCCAAATACACGAGACACTCACCAAGCCTTCATCCACATCCAAAAACATATCCTAGATATTTTCTAATGCTAGAAATCCCAATTCAAACACCTATTCATAAAATAAGAACTTCCCAAAACTAAAAATTCAAATTCCCTTATGAATTCATAACTATTAAAGATGTGGGTCCTTATAAACTCCCTAGAATAACACTTATCATACCTAATAATATTTAGTAGTCATTAGAACATTGATCCTGACCTACCTCATATATCAACTCACTAATAATGTTCCATGTCTCATCAAAAAATTCCCAACCCACTTCTACCGTGAAACTCAAAACATTAATCCTAGAACAACCAAATTTTCTCCAAAATCCCAGTTTGATCCTCAAGACACCTAAAATTTTTCATGAGTGATTCTACTTATTATATTCCAACCTCACTGCATCTATTTATATTCCAAATAACAAGTTGGTCTACCTTTGGATAATTCTCCCAAAAAATGATCGACCTAACATGCAGGAACAACTTCACTTATCCCAATCTTGATGCCTTAATTCTTAAAGGCATCGTGGGATCACCCAATGACCATACCAAAGTTTGACCCTAACACTCAGTGTTATTACTCAATTTGATCATTAATTGTCCCATTCAATTTGTTACACTCATACTATGAGCACCAATGTACAACTGATCTGACACACTCTTGAGTCACACTACCACCATATTGATCCTATTTACGATACAAAGACTCTATATAACACTGCACCATAAGACTATTATATCAATGAATAATTCCCACTAGTGATTATAACCACATATAAATCATATATTGAAAACAAAAACCAAGAATTCCAACTAGAAAAATGATTAAAAAACATGTCAAGGGGTTTAATGATTGAACCCACAAACTTACATATAGATACTTGAGACAAAAATATATACTCATCCATGAGCCCACCATAATAAGTTGTCTAAAAAAACCATGGTATACCAACTAAATACACAATAAAACACCCAGTACTAGTTGCTTCCTATGCACAACACCAACCAATCCCAACTCACCCACTAAACCCACATGCTATTTTCTAGGAAAATAAGACACATAATATGATCACACAATTCAAACACTTAGGTCACTTCTATTTAACACATCAAAATCCTAGCAGTCCAGTTTCCACTGATACTAATTTCATATTTTCAAAACCTCATTAAAATCATTTTACTCACACCAAAACTTACCCATGTTTTTAAAACACCCATTGGAATTTAAGGGTACTAACCAAAACCGAAATCACCAAATCCCCAACCTAGAGGGTCCCTTTACAAAAAACCTATCTCGCTTCAGAATACACTTTCAAATCATATTTGAAAACCCATTTGAAATATAATTTTTCAAAAACATTTTTCTAGATTTTCTTAAAACCCAAAAATCTCAAACCATTTAAAAATCATCATCTCCATGAGACATTTCAAATAAAATCAATTTTTAAAACCATTTTATGCACACCTCATTCCAGCACATGATTTTTCTTTAAAAATTGGATATTCTTGTTAGAATAGAGTTTTTATCAAAAAGAAACCATAAAAAAATGATTTGTGGTAGATAAAAAATCATAATCACAATCAAAATAATACAACAATTACCTCAATTCCATATTATTCTAATAACCCATTATAATGTAATTGATAAAACATTTATTATATTATAATTTTCATTAATTAATGGTGGATTTTGATGAGGAAATATATCAAACAACACCACCGATAGGCACACGTATCATTCCCTAACAATGCCACTATCATGATGCATGAATAACCCACTATCTCACCACTGATCCATATAAATCATCCTTAGTCTCATTCATCCAACATTTAGATTCTTAGTCTAACCAAACACCTTACTCTTTCTATAGTGCCTAGTTCCAACACTAGACATCCCCTGGAAACTTGGGTTTTACTAGATGTCATACTTATCATGACCTAACCTGACAGGTCCTGGGCCGCAACTCCCCAAGCCCATCTCCAATAGGCCAGGGGCTGGTGGCTAGCATCGAGAAAGTTTATCACTAACATGGGATTCATTGCCTAAGTACATGTATACACACACGCAAACCTATCCAATCTCACAAAATTATGAAATGTTAAAACCAAAGGCAACCAATGAGTGCATACATCTATATCCCACAACCAAAGTACAATAGAAGTATTGAAAGCGTAAAAAGGAAAAACAATGCCCACCAAAGAAAATTGTAAAAACATCCATCTTGGTCAAAAAGAGGGGATCAATGTCAACTATAATTACCTAAAAGCTCCCCAGCGAAGATCCAGTAAACACCTCAGTATGTATAGCTCACTAAGATCTACCTATATTGGGTCCTCCATGGACTTTATCTAAATGACTGTGGTATACACAAGACATGAAACATGTGTGGGAAAATCCTGTGCAAGGGTGAGTATAAAAATACTCAGTAGGAACCCCAAAAACCCCAAAATATAAAGGGAGAAACTAAAAGGCAATAGTCCGCTCGACCTAGTCCGAGGTAAACCCAATTGAGAGGGAAACTCCATCTCAAACCATCCTCGGATGTACATGACAAGTCAGCTCGGTCTATAATGGGTTTCAACCCTGACATTTGGGAACACCACAAGGACTCCCATAAATCACCCATATATACTAGTTTCATACACTAAGTCTCATGAGGTTACAACCTTAGATCTAGAAAAAATATTCTCTTCATAGGCTCTAACCATAACATGAAACCAGGAGAACACACTCCATGATATCATCCAACAAAAATAGCACCCGTTTGAGATATGCACTCAATCGGGAACAACTCAACTATTCCTAAAGGTAAATCCAAGAGACCATGCTCTATCATGAACATATTACTAGGTATGGCTCTAGTTCCCAACACCATAGGTTCTTTCATCATTACCTCACACCCATCGCAAGTTAAAGAACCCAAGTAAAGAGTCCCACCCCTCACTACTACAAACATTTTAGGGAGAAATGCTCTAGAATATGCACCACATGCATCCTATCTAACAAGAGAGAACAGAGGGAATCACACCTTGACACTGCCCTACAGTCGAGAGAGTAATTATACTAACTAACCTACAAAACCTCTATTGCTCCTATAAGGAGTGGCCCGTACATTAGTCTATCAAGGGAGAACTAACTGCTATCTAGGTATCGTTTGCATCAAGTGGGAAAGCCTGATCCTCATAACTATATCCAACAGCCTAGGGAGATCCAACTCCAACTGAGGACTCGATCCCCAATGCTACTCGAATATGGGGGAGTACTACTCCATAAGTGAGTACCCACACCCCAATCCAATAGGGGAGTACTACTCAAAAAGGACCCGAACCCTGATATGATAGGGTAGTATCAATTTGTAAATCGAGGACCCACACCCTAACCCGGTAGGGGAGTACAAATCAGTGGCTAGAGGACCCACACCCTGGAATGACAGGAGAGTACTAACTCTGCCAACTCATTCACTATGGGATACCCATACCCTAACATGGTAGGGGAGTACCAACCCCAAGCTTGAGGAACCATTCCCTAATAAGGAAGGTGAGTACCGACTCTACCTAAACAACACATATGGAGGACCCTCAATATGCAATGACAGGGGAGTACCGACTCCTATAATAGAGGACCCACACCCTACCCAGTAGGGGAGTAACCACTATAGCTATGTGTCATCTATGGAGGATATACACCCTGATCCAATAGGGGAGTGCTGACTCCATGGATAGAGGACCCGCTCCCTAGTCAAATAGGGGAATACCTACTCTAACTTCACAAACATCACATGGAAAACCTCACCCTAATCCATTAGGGGAGTAAAAACCCCGAAATATGCTACCCAAAGGTAATTAACTTGTGCCCATGACATGGGGAGTCCCATACCCACCTAAGAAGAGCGGTAAGGAAAAACCGTTCCCTATTCCAACAGGGGAGTAACAGTCCTAACATCTCTCTATATGAACCACACTAATATCCAACATAGGGTTAGTACCTCTACCCAAGAATATCATTCTATTTACACCATATCATATCTTGTAAGCTGTAATAGAGGCCACCACTACATCCTACCTAGAGAAATACTCAGGATAGACTACTCACAAACCTGAATCCGATTCCTAGAGAAGGATATACAGAAGGCAGAAGATCCCCAAAGGATATCCTAGTAGTACACGATGTGCACTAGGGCACATACGATGTGAAATCCCACCCGATCACCTACCTCTGTATATTATCCACATGGGTTCCAACCCATGTAGAGGTACATGACATTTAGAGGAGGTACACACTATGTCCCTCATCTCTTGGCCCCTCGCAGTGTTCCTATCCTACACGGACTGACAAACCATGTCCCTCACACATAGTGTATCTCATAATACAATGGTGTTTAGATAAAAAACATCTACCCATGTAGTTTTCCTATGTTCATGTACAAGACCCCATGTCTATGTATCTTTCCCATGTGTTAGTACACGACCATTTGTTTTCACACGAATATCTCAAGCCTTGTACCATGGTCACATGGTTTAGGGAACTACACAGAGTATAACACCCATACATGATGTGTTGTCCCAAATTATAATATTTTCCAAATAGGAAGAGCTAAAAAACATGTGTCACTAAACTAAATTTAGTGTAGATGGCGATTGAAGTCAGGAATTACTTGAAAAATTTCTCCGATTCACCCTGTTCTTCCCTAAAACTCACTTATCTACCTAGCTGGGATCAACAAAAATTAAAATAGGGATCTAGAACCTTATAAAAATGTAAAATGAAAGGGATAAGGACCAAAAATTAAATACACTTACCTTGATAGTGAAATTCCGAAGATTTGGACCAAGAATGATGCCTAGATCATTATGGTTCTTGATCCGATGACGATATTTTTCAGAAACAAAGATCAATGACACCTTATTTCATGGATTTAGTATTTGTTTCATAATCGCCAAATGGAAGTAGAGGAGAGGAGAGGAGTCACTTCTCCTTTTCCATAGTTCACTCTAAATTGGGGGAGGGGACATGTTTAGGTTAGATATTTAATTAATTATTCAATTAAATTAAATCCACCTCATAATGGCCCATTACTAAAATGACCCCAATCAAAACTCCCGGGACATATGACCTTAAGTTGCGACTAGGGTAAACACGATGTTATAGACTCTACCGCGGTCTTAGAAGTATGATACGAGACTCCAAAATGAGTTATTTAAGATTCAAGTGAAACTGTGCATGCTTGACAAAATATATTTGATATTTTTAATATCACTGCACCAAGGCACCCCAGTACCCTAATTCCTGTGCCGACTTAGCACCCGGCTCTGGGAATATTTTTTAAAATATTTCGAATCCTTATAGGTCAAAACTCGAGTCATTAAATTATCCCCACCTTATGGCTTTTCTTCTCAAAAAAGAAAAAGGCTAAGAAAAAGGGAATAAACTGAGCTCCCCACTGGACTCCCACACCAGTGAGCTCACCAAGGGTTCTCGTTCTACTTTCAAGCACACACATAGAGGAACCATGAATATAAAACCACCCTTATGTCAAGATTCTACAAGGATAACATCATGAAACAAAAAATAATATGTCTCCTTAGTTGCGATAATTGGAAAAGCACTAAGAACCACGGTCTGTCTGCAATCATGGGGTCTAGCGGTACACAACCTCTCTAACCTGACGCAGGCACTGACAAAACCCCTCAATTTTTATCCACCGTGGATGGACTATACAAAAACCACCTGGTTCACGCCCAAATTTACCCAAGAGAAGAAGGGTAGAACGGTCCTTGTAGTGTAGCTTAGGTTGTCGATTCCACAGAGACCTAAGAAGATACCTAAGATACACAACCTAAGGGATGGATTTTTGGCTATGAAGTGGCCAACTTGGATTGATTTTGGATGGGTTTTAAAGATATCTAATAGATTTAAGTGGATTCAATTTAAAAGAATGAGTTGATCCTAGGTTATCGCTCGGGGTGGATTGGACGTATTTTCTTTTTAATGATTTCAATTTCTTAAATTTGATATGGTTTCATTTAAGGAGATAAAACAACATCATAACTTACTGGTTTAATGCCTACACCCTCTAATACTAATAACCTATACACTTGAAGGATCAATGTTTTGATCACTTCAAGGTAAAGGATCGTATTAGTACTTGAAGTGTGTGGCCTTAAATTCAACAAGGACGATGGAGTTTAAAAATCATCAAATAAAAAAAATCCCAATTAAAGAAGTGATTATACATTAATTAGGTGATAAATAACATCCAATACAGCCCCTTGCTACTACCTTGGATCAACCCATAAGTGGGTTAGCCCTCCATTGATCCCATGGTTTCAATGGAAGCGGAAAGTAGACTCATGAGGGAGGAAATGGAGAAGTAAAGAAAACAACAAAAATAAAATGATCACTCCACTGTTGTGTGAATAATTTCACAAGGGTTGGTGTGAATAAATTCACAACTTGATCCAACGGTATCAAATTGATATTAAGAACAACAGAATAAGCGGAGAAGAAGAACTTTTATTAAGAAACTAAGTGATTTGAACAACTTACATGTGAAGACAAAATTGAGGCAACAAAAATGCAGCATAACATTATAATTGAACAAAGCATCCAAGATTCTCAACTCCTTCACCACCACTGCCTTAAATAGGCATTATGGGAGCCTTGGGTCGAACCACCAACAGTACAAAGCATCTTAATTAATTTTTCTAGTCTATAGGTGGTGGAAAGCTTGTGGAATTTGGACTTTTCCACGTTTGACCCGAGGTGGCAGCCAGCTTTACTTCACCGAACATACGCGTCTGGAAGACCTTCTAGACGGCCGAATCAGGGTGGGCCATAGAAGAAGAAAATGGATCTACGGATGTCTTATAACCTCCTGTAACATTTGGGACCATTCGGAGTTATGGATTCCGAGATATGATCAAAGTAGTGGACTGTTTTTCTGGGCCTCAGAATCTGGACCAGAATTTTATCTCTAACTTGGGCCGACTAAATGACCAACATGGAGGCCGAATTAGCATTACCTCCTGAAGAGTGATTTGTTACTATAACTGTCTTCTATCATCCCATGAAATTTGGGATTAATTGGGACTGTATGTTGGGCCCCACAGTCTCATCAGTGGGCTGGTGTCCAATCTGCCTTCTCCAGAATTGCTTCCTTTCATTGCCAAATATCTCCATCATCCTCCATGAATTCTCCACTGATCCCTGAATCGAACATGTTCATATTTAAGTGTAGATAAATTTACAAAAATATCAAATTAAAATATTTAAAATTCAATTCCTTTAAATCAGATGAATCATTGGGTACTTTAAATGATGTTAAAAAATGTACCACATAATAGTGCATTTTAAGAAGGTATTACAATCATAATGTGAAATGATGTTCAAAGTGTAAAATGCACTAAAATGGTGTTTATGAATAACAAAGAACATGAAAATTATGTATATTGACAATGAATATTAGCCTCATTTAGTGGCTAATCACACCCCCCAACTTGAGTTTTGCTAGTCCAGAGCAAAATATATCTCATCAAAAATGAAATTCGAATTCCCTTTTCCAAAAACATTTTAATACACAATGATCACCAAAAAACCTTATAACAAACAATCATTAAACCCATCAAAATATTTTAAAACGAGATAGTTTCATAAGCATATCTCAATCCCAAGCCCATTCCTTTGATCAAATCCATCATCATTCTTCATCCAACTCAATTAGGTGTAATGATGTGTTATGAATCACAATAGATATGGGGGTTCATTTTCATTCAAGGGGAAAATCATGGAAGCTCTAGGTGGAATCACATTTAATCCTAATATGAGTATTCTTCATCCCTCTTTTTTTTTGATTTTTTTTGCAATATTGCTATAGTAATTGAGATTGCAATTAATCAAATTAACCCATGTAGCAAGACTTTGCCGATGACTCCCAGACTCAAAGGCCTTAGGGCACCAAGTGAAACCCACATACTCGGGCATCGTCTCGAGTTAACTTAATCAAAAACAAATTCATATTACCATAAATAGAGATAGATTGAAAAACTCAGGGCTAGACAACTCTGGAGTCACGATCCCCAAGTGCCGAAAGCCTCGCATTTTATCAATCCATTTCTCTACACACAAATTTTTATTTTTATTTTTTATTTTTTAATAATTTTTTTTTTAATTTTTTTTGAATACTCATATTATTCATAAAAATAAAACCATCCTATGCTATTTATTATGGGACCCCCAAAATTCAAATTAGTACCCCACAGTCTAGAGGATGTGCATTGTGGCATTTTTTTTTATTTGGATGAAAATATAAACGATGAAATATCATATTGGACAGCCACACTTTCCAAAATCTATGCTCATGAAATTATACAAGGATTAAAATCAGAATTAGGGCATGCTAAATTATTTGATATTCAGTTTCAAAGTGTGCAATTTGTATTACCATGTTCAAAGTTAAAGGAATTTTTCCTTCCATTTACTTTTTTTTTCAAATCATTCAATTTTTGTTTTTGACATAAAAGCATTTTTTTTATTTTATCTCCCCCCCAACTTAAAACAACACTGTCCCCAGTGTTTGAAGAAATGAAAAATTAGAAGGAGTAGAGGCAGGGAATAAAAATTTAAAAAGGAAATTTAAAATGAGGATTATGGAATGAAGTCACCTGGTGGTTTAAGTTTGAAGTTCTTGCCGCTCGAATTTATTCCTTTGATATCCATGTCGCTTGCAAAGTTCCCTAGTGGAAAAAGGAAAAAACAAAACAAACAAAACAAACAATATATATATATATATATTTATATAATAAAGGAAGTAAAATATAAGAATATATATAAAAATTATAGAATAAGGTAGCACAAGAAGCCGCAGGTCAGTGGTAAGCGCACGCCCCTGTCTCCCTTCGGTCTCGGGTTCGAGTCCCCACGGCTTCGCCGGTTGTGACGGGGTTTGCCCCACGGCCTATGGCGTGGACTTTTTTTTTGTATTATTATATATATATTTTTTTCTTAACCTATTGAATAATAAAAACAAAATAAACTGATGATACATTGTCTTCTTTTTAAATTTCTGGGTAAGGTATTACTCAAGGATCACACCACGTGACACAGATGAATATGGTGCTCCTCTTTCGTACCCATCCATACTCATAATAGAAGAATAGGTCAAAAGTCTATTTTGTTATTTTTAAATATAAAAATGATTAAGTAATCTTATTTGAAAAATAAAGATGATTTCGAAAGATTAGAAACATAAAAACCACGGGTTGCCTCCCGTACAGCGCTTTGTTTAACGTCGTTAGCCCGACATAGATCCCAAATTTATCAATTTTTTTCCTGGTTCATAGATTGGATCAATTAATTCAACATCTATTTCCTGTTTATTGAATGATTCAATGAATGTTTTTAACCTTTGACCATTGACCTTGAAAATATGACCACTTGTGGGATCTTGAATCTCTACTGCCCCATGGGGGAATACATGATGCACTATGAAAGGTCCTGACCATCTAGACCATAACTTTCCCGGATGTAAATGAAGTTTTGAACTATACAAGAGCACAAGTTTTCCCGGTTCAAAATGTTTGACCTTGATATTCCTAGATTGGTAGGCTTGAACTCTAGCTTTATTGATCCTTGAATTTTCATAAGCCTCCATCCTTAGTTCCTCCAGTTCATTGAGATCTAATTTCCTTTTTGTTCCGGCCAATGAGAGGTCATAATCCATTTTCTTAATTGCCCAAAAGGCCTTATGTTCAATCTCCACTGGAAAATGGCATGCTTTTCCATAAACCAACCTATATGGGGACATTCCTAAAATGGATTTATATGCAGTTCTATAGGCCCAAAGAGCATCTAAGAGTTTCTCAGACCAATCTTTCCTAGAGGGGTTGACAGTTTTTTCAAGAATTTGCTTAATTTCACGATTGGCTAACTCAGCTTGACCATTGGTCTGTGGGTGGTAAGCAGTGGACACTTTGTGAGAAATTCCATATTTTTCCATGAGTGATGAGAATGGACGATTGCAAAAATGAGTTCCACGATCACTTATGATAGCCCTAAGAATTCCAAATCTAGAGAATATGTTTTCTTTTAGGAATCTAATCACAGTTTGATGATCATTGAATTTTGTGGGAATGGCCTCAACCCATTTTGAGAAATAATCAACAGCTACGAGTATGTAGAGGTATCCTCGAGAGTTTGGGAAGGGACCCATGAAATCAATTCCCCAACAGTCAAAGATTTCAACCACTAAGATAGGAGTGAGTGGCATTTGATTCCTTTCTGTGATGGACCCTACTTGTTGACACCTAGGGCAGCTTTGACAAAATGTGTAGGAGTCCCTTGAGAGGGTGGTCCAGAAAATACCACATTGAAGAATCTTAGCAGATGTTTTCTTAGAGGAAAAGTGACCTCCACATGCCTCACTATAACAGAATTTAAGGATGGACTCTTGTTCAGATTCTGGCACACACCTCCTAATGACTTGGTCAGGGCAGAACTTATAGAGGTAAGGATCATCAAACACACCGTGTCTAACATCAGAAAGAAATTTCATTCGAGCTTGAGTCCCTAAGAATTTTGGAATGACTCCTGTAACTAAGAAATTTGCTATGTTAGCATACCAAGGGCAGTCACTCACAGAGTATAAGTGTTCATCAGGAAATGAATCAGACACAGAAAGGTGATTTGAGTTGTCTTTGAATTCCATCCTACAGAGGTGATCAGCTACAACATTTTCAACTCCCTTTTTATCCTTGATTGTGAGGTCAAATTCTTGTAAGAGAAGGACCCACCTAATCAATCTAGCCTTAGCATCTTGTTTTTGGAAGAGGTATTTTAGTGCAGAATGGTCAGTGAACACAGTGATGGGTGATCCTAAGAGGTAGGACCTAAACATCTCTAAGGCAAACACAATAGAAAGTAACTCCTTTTCAGTGGTGGTGTAGTTGATTTGGGCATCATTTAAGGATTTGCTTGCATAAGCAATGACATAAGGAGTTTTATCACAACGTTGTCCTAACACAGCTCCAACAGCAAAGTCACTGGCATCACACATAAGTTCAAAAGGAAGGTTCCAATTTGGAGATTTCATAATGGGAGGAGAGGTGAGAGAGGATTTGAGGGTTGAGAATGAACCCTCACAGCTTTCTGTCCAAACAAATTGAGCATCCTTTACTAAGAGAGCACAAAGGGGACGGGATATTGAACTAAAGTCCTTGATGAATCTTCTATAGAAAACAGCATGTCCTAAGAAAGACCTCACTTCCTTGATAGTTTTGGGTGATGGAAGGTGACGAATGATGTCAACCTTTGCTTTATCAACTTCAATCCCCCTACTCGAGACCAGATGGCCTAGAACAAGTCCCTCTTTAACCATGAAATGGCATTTCTCCCAGTTTAGGACCAGATTTTTTTCTTCACATCTTGACAAGACTCTATCCACATTCTGCAGACATCCCTCAAAAGTATCCCCAAACACAGAGAAGTCATCCATGAAGACCTCAAGAAAATCCCCTACCATGTCTGAGAAGATTCCCATCATGCACCGCTGGAAGCTTCCAGGGGCATTGCATAACCCAAAGGGCTTGCGTTTGAAGGAAAAGGTACCGAAAGGACATGTGAATGTAGTCTTCCCTTGATCCTCTAGGGAGAACTCAATTTGATTGTACCCCGAGTACCCATCTAAGAAACAGTAGAAGGCATGACCTGCCACTCTCTCAAGGACTTGGTCAATGAATGGTAAGGGGAAATGGTCCTTCTTGGTGAATGAGTTTAGTTTCCTATAGTCAATGCAGACCCTCCATCCACTACTCACCCTTGTTGGAAAAATCTCTCCATCCTCATTGGTTATCACTGTGATTCCAGCCTTTTTTGGAACCACTTGGATTGGGCTCACCCATTCACTCTCAGCTATGGGATATATGATACCAGCTTTCAACAATTTCAGAAGTTCCTTCCTTACTACCTCCATGAGATTAGGATTGAGTCACCGTTGAGGTTGACGACATGGATTTGAATCAGATTCCAGAACAATCCTATGAGTCCCGATAAGTGGGCTAATCCCAGGAATATCAGAAAGGGTCCAACCAATGGCTTTCTTATGCTTCCTAAGGAAATCTAGAAGCATCCTCTCATGATTGGATTCAAGAGAAGAAGAAATGACAATAGGATGTGTTTGATTTTCCCCTAGGAAGGCATAATTTAGTGCAGTAGGAAGTTCCTTCAATTCAAGATCAGGTTGGTTCAAAATTTCAGCAGAAGATTGGGACATTGGATCAAGATCAATTTCTTTTTTTAGAGTTTCAGATAGGATTGATTCCTCACATGTAGAAGTTTCAGCTACTAGATTGGCTTGATCAGATTTAGGGAAGGATTTTAGAGGGGTCTCTATGAAATTGGTTTCCTGAAAGGTTTCACTGATTGTTGGACCTAAGACTTCATCATAAGAGCAATTTGAAAATGATTCAAGCCAAGGAGATAAAATTCCTTCATATGAACAAAGGAAATCAATCTCATTCTGACTTAAACATTCATCAAATATTCCTTGATGTTCCATGGATTCATTATCAATGATTCCTATCATGTTTACTTAATGAATATCCTCGTTATCCCCTATTTGTGAGCTTGCATTATAGATGTTCAAGTCTAGACTCATGTTCCCAAAGGTGATGGTCATGTTCCCATTTCGGACTCGGATAACAGATTTGATTGTTGCAAGGAAAGGACGACCAAGGATGATTGGGGTTTGTTCCTTATTTCATAAATTTGGATGGTTGTCAAGGACAATGAAATCAGCAGGGTAGATGAAGTTTTCAACCTTTACCAGAACGTCCTTTAAAATCCCCTTTGGAACCCTAATGCTACGATCAGCAAGTTGAAGTGTGACAGATGTGGGTTGGAGTTCTTCTAGGCCTAACTGGCAGTACACATCATATGGGATGAGATTGACACTAGCACCTAGGTCACACAAGGCCTTGACAACTTTGCTCTCTCCTAGTTCAACATTGATGTAAGGGCAACCTGGGTCTTTTAACTTAGGAGGAATGGTCCCTTGAATGGTGGTACTCACATTAGCAGCCAAAAGGACTTGGTTTTTATGTGAAAATTTTCTTTTAAAAGTGCACAAGTCCTTAAGGTACTTTGAGTAGGCAGGTATAGTTTGGATTGCATTGAGAAGGGGTATGTTCAACTTGACTTGTGAAAATATTTCCCTCAACGTTTCACTCAGTTCAGGCTTGGATTTCCCCCTCATGCATTGGGGAAATGGTGCAGGTTGTGGGGTTGTTTGTTGAAGAGTTGTTTCTTTCACATTGTTATCAGTTTCCTTAGTTTGATCTTGTGGTTCATTTAAATTTTCATCCAAGTTTGAATCTTCAGGTGGGTTCTGAATTAGTTGTTCAGGTTTCTCAATTGATTCCAACTTCTTAAAATAGTCATAGCCTTTAGTTGTTCATGAGTTGTTTGAGCACAACTTGAATCTCCCCTTGAAGTTGAGGATGGCACCGCCTGAGTAGGCATGGGTGCCTTTCCTGTTTTGATGGTTTGAAGTTCTTGTTTTAGGGAAGATACTTCTGAGTTCATCCTCTCCATTTGTTTGCACAGTTGTTCTAGTAGGATTTGTGGAACAGTTTGGGTTGGTGCTTGAGTAGGTTGGTTTATCCCAGGGGGATATTTTGGAGGTGGGATGGTTTGTTGAAAATGGACCGATGGCTGTTGGTATTGGATAGGTTGGGTTTGGAACTGGTTATGGTTTTGGTAGTTCTGATGGGGGTAAGGATTTTGTCCCTGTGGTTGGCTAGGTTGTTGGTTATCTTTCCAGCGGAAGCCTGGGTGGTCATTGTACCTTGGATTGAAGGTGTTTTTTTATTGGGGCTTTTGAAAGTTTAGGGCATTGACTTCCGCTGGGGGTCCTCCTAGAAGAACATCCTTGATGGATGGAATGGTTGTGCAGTTGTCTATTTTATGGTCATGTTTGTCACAAATTGTGCAAACAAGGTCTACATTTTGGATTTTATGGACTTTCCTAAGGTCTATCTCTTCAACCTTCCTAGAGAGTGCTGCGAGTTTATCCCTAAGGCTTTCCTCTTCTCTAAGTGTATGAATTCCAGTGGTTCTTTGTGGCTTTTCAGAATAAGGTGAAGTTCCCCAAGTTTGGTTTTGTTCAGCCAGACTTTCGAGATACTCGTAAGCATCATTTGGGGCCTTGTTTTTAAAGGTTCCATTACACATCATGTCAATGAACTGTTTGTTCCCCGGACCCAACCCTTCATAGAAAATTCTCACTTGTTCAGGTATGGAAAACCCATGGTGTGGAACCATGTTTAGGGTGTCTTTTAACCTCTCCCATGTTTCATAGAATGACTCTCCCTCTTTTTCAAAAAAGTTTTGGATGCTCTTTTTAAGTGCAATTGTTTTGTGATGAGGGAAGTATTTTTTGTAGAATTATCTTTGCAGTTGGTCCCAAGAGTGGATTGATGCAGGTCTCAAGTTGTTTAGCCAATTTTTAGCTTGATCCTTTAATGAAAAAGGAAATAGCCTCATCTTAGCGGATTCTAGTTGATGTGGGGGACACATGGTTTCAACAATGTCGTTGAACTCTTTGACATGAAGGTATGACATTTCTGACTCCATCCCATGAAAGGTTGGAAGGTGGTTTAGGACATGGGGTTTGAATATGTAGTTGGTGTCTCCTATGGAATTGTGTCTAATGCATGAGGGGGCATTGGTCCAAGATGGAGTGAGGTAGTCGTTCATGGTTTGATCAACTACATTCCCTAAGTTTGGAGCTTCTTGGTTTTGGTTTCCCATTTGATTCCCCCCAGGGTTTACAATTTGATTTTGTGGATGACCCTCCATTGGACTTGTTTCAAGTTCTGACTTTGGGATTTCAAGAATATTTGAATCTGATTTAAACAATCCCTTAGGTGCACTTGACTCCCCTATCCTAGGACTTTCCACCCTAACTAGTCTGTTTGAGAAATCACGGGTGTAGGCGGACATACACCCAAAAAAAAGCGAGAAAGGGACAAGATAAGAGATCTTGGGTGAGAGTAGAAGAATGGAGGTGAGGAAAGAAGGTTTTTTTTGGATCTAAGGTACTTAATTGGTCCCCGGAAACGGTGCCAAAATTTGGTTCACGCCCAAATTTACCCAAGAGAAGAAGGGTAGAAGGATCCTTGTATTGTAGCTTGGGTTGTCGATTCCACAGAGACCTAAGAAGATACATAGGATACACAACCTAAGGGATGGATTTTTGGCTATGAAGTGGCCAACTTGGATTGATTTTGGATGGGTTTTAAATATATCTAATAGATTTAAGTGGATTCATTTTAAAAGAATGAGTTGATCCTAGGTTATCGCTCGGGGTGGATTGGACGTATTTTCTTTTTAATGACTTCAATTTCTTAAATTTGAGATGGTTTCATTTAAGGAGATAAAACAACATCATCACTTACTGGTTTAATGCCTACACCCTCTAATACTAATCAACTATACACTTGAAGTATCAAAGTTTTGATCACTTCAAGGTAAAGGATCGTATTAGTACTTGAAGTGTGTGGCCTTAAATTCAACAAGGACGATGGAGTTTAAAAATCATCAAATAAAAAAAATCCTAATTAAAGAAGTGATTATACATTAATTAGGTGATAAATAACATCCAATACAACCCCTTTATACTCCCTTGGATCAACCCGTAAGTGGGTTATCCCTCCATTGATCCCATGGTTTCAATGGAAGCGGAAAGTAAACTCATGAGGGAGGAAATGGAGAAGTAAAGAAAACAACAAAAATAAAATGATCACTCCACCGTTGCGTGAATAATTTCACAAGGGTTGGTGTGAATAAATTCACACCTTGATCCAACGGTATCAAAGTGATATTAAGAACAACAGAATAAGAGGATAAGAAGAACTTTTATTAAGAAACTAAGTGATTTGAACAACTTACATGTGAAGACAAAATTGAGGCAACAAAAATGCAGCATAACATTACAATTGAACAAAGAATCCAAGATTCTCAACTCCTTCACCACCACTGCCTTAAATAGGAATTATGGGAGCCTTGGGTCGAACCACAAACAGTACAAAGCATCTTAATTAATTTTACTAGGCTATAGGTGGTGGAAAGCTTGTGGAATTTGGACTTTTCCACGTTTGACCCGAGGTGGCAGCCAGCTTTACTTCACCGAACATACGCGTCTGGAAGACCTTCTAGACGGCCGAATCAGGGTGGGCCATAGAAGAAGAAAATGGATCTACGGATGTCTTATAACCGCCTGTAACATTTGGGACCATTCGGAGTTATGGATTCCGAGATATGATCAAAGTAGTGGACTGTTTTTCTGGGCCTCAGAATCTGGACCAGAATTTTATCTCTAACTTGGGCCGACTAAATGACCAACATGGAGGCCGAATTAGCATTACCTCCTGAAGAGTGATTTGTTACTATAACTGTCTTCTATCATCCCATGAAATTTGGGATTAATTGGGACTGTATGTTGGGCCCCACAGTCTCATCAGTGGGCTGGTGTCCAATCTGCCTTCTCCAGAATTGCTTCCTTTCATTGCCAAATATCTCCATCATCCTCCATGAATTCTCCACTGATCCCTGAATCGAACATGTTCATATTTAAGTGTAGATCAATTTACAAAAATATCAAATTAAAATATTTAAAATTCAATTCCTTTAAATCAGATGAATCATTGGGTACTTTAAATGATGTTAAAAAATGTACCACATAATAGTGCATTTTAAGAAGGTATTACAATCATAATGTGAAATGATGTTCAAAGTGTAAAATGCACTAAAATGGTGTTTATGAATAACAAAGAACATGAAAATTATGTATATTGACAATGAATATTAGCCTCATTTAGTGGCTAATCACACCCCCCAACTTGAGTTTTGCTAGTCCAGAGCAAAATATATCTCATCAAAAATGAAATTCGAATTCCCTTTTCCAAAAACATTTTAATACACAATGATCACCAAAAAACCTTATAACAAACAATCATTAAACCCATCAAAATATTTTAAAACGAGATAGTTTCATAAGCATATCTCAATCCCAAGCCCATTCCTTTGATCAAATCCATCATCATTCTTCATCCAACTCAATTAGGTGTAATGATGTGTTGTAAATCACAATAGATATGGGGGTTCATTTTCATTCAAGGGAAAAATCATGGAAGCGCTAGGTGGAATCAAATTTAATCCTAATATGAGTATTCTCCATCCCTCTTTTTTTTGATTTTTTTTTTACAATATTTCTATAGTAATTGAGATTGCAATTAATCAAATTAACCTATGTAGCAAGACTTGGCCGATGACTCCCAGACTCAAAGGCCTTAGGGCACCAAGTGAAACCCACATACTCGGGCATCGTCTCGAGTTAACTTAATCAAAAACAAAGTCATATTACCATAAATAGAGATAGATTGAAAAACTCAGGGCTAGACAACTCTGGATTCACGATCCCCAAGTGCCGAAAGCCTCGCATTTTATCAATCCATTGCTCTACACGCAAATTTTTATTTTTATTTTTTATTTTTTAATAATTTTTTTTAATTTTTTTTGAATACTCATATTATTCATAAAAATAAAACCATCCTATGCTATTTATTATGGGACCCCCAAAATTCAAATTAGTACCCCACAGTCTAGAGGACGTGCATTGTGGCATTTTTTTTTATTTGGATGAAAATATAAACGATGAAATATCACATTGAACAGCCACACTTTCCAAAATCTATGCTCATGAAATTATAAAAGGATTAAAATCAGAATCAGGGCATGCTAAATTATTTGATATTCAGTTTCAAAGTGTTCAATGTGTATTACCATGTTCAAAGTTAAAGGAATTTTTCCTTCCATTTACTTTTTTTTTCAAATCATTCAATTTTTGTTTTTGACACAAAAGCATTTTTTTTATTTTATCTCCCCCCCAACTTAAAACAACACTGTCCCCAGTGTTTGAAGAAATGAAAAATTAGAAGGAGTAGAGGCAGGGAATAAAAATTTAAAAAGGAAATTGAAAATGAGGATTATGGAATGAAGTCACCTGGTGGTTGAAGTTTGAAGTTCTTGCCGCTCGAATTTATTCCTTTGATATCCATGTCGCTTGCAAAGTTCCCTAGTGGAAAAAGGAAAAAACAAAACAAACAAAACAAACTATATATATATATATATATAATAAAGGAAGTAAAATATAAGAATATATATAAAAATTATAGAATAAGGTAGCACAAGAAGCTGCAGGTCAGTGGTAAGCGCGCGCCCCTGTCTCCCTTCGGTCCCGGGTTCGAGTCCCCGCGGCTTCGCCGGTTGTGACGGGGTTTTCCCCACGGCCTATGGCATGGACTTTTTTTGTATTATTATATATATATATATATATTTCTTAACCTATTGAATAAAAAAAAAATAAACTGATGATACATTGTCTTCTTTTTAAATTTCTGGGTAAGGTATTACTCAAGGATCACACCACGTGACACGGATGAATATGGTGCTCCTCCTTCGTACCCATCCATACTCATAATAGAAGAACAGGTCAAAAGTCTATTTTGTTATTTTTAAATATAAAAATGATTAAGTAATCTTATTTGAAAAATAAAGATGATTCAGAAAGATTAGAAACATAAAAACCACGGGTTGCCTCCCGTGCAGCGCTTTGTTTAACGTCGTTATCCCGACATAGATCCCAAATTTATCAATTTTTTTCCTGGTTCATAGATTGGATCAATTAACTCAACAACTATTTCCTGTTTATTGAATGATTCAACGAATGTTTTTAACCTTTGACCATTGACCTTGAAAATGTGACCACTTGTGGGATCTTGAATCTCTACTGCCCCATGGGGGAATACATGATGCACTATGAAAGGTCCTGACCATCTAGACCTTAACTTTCCCGGATGTAAATGAAGTTTTGAACTATACAAGAGCACATGTTTTCCTGGTTCAAAATGTTTGACCTTGATATTCCTAGATTGGTAGGCTTGAACTCTAGATTTATTGATCCTTGAATTTTCATAAGCCTCCATCCTTAGTTCCTCCAGTTCATTGAGATCTAATTTCCTTTTTGTTCCGGCCAATGAGAGGTCATAATCAATTTTCTTAATTGCCCAAAAGGCCTTATGTTCAATCTCCACTGGCAAATGGCATGCTTTTCCATAAACCAACCTATATGGGGACATTCCTAAAATGGTTTTATATGCAGTTCTATAGGCCCAAAGAGCATCTAAGAGTTTCTCAGACCAATCTTTCCTAGAGGGGTTGACAGTTTTTTCAAGAATTTGCTTAATTTCACGATTGGCTAACTCAGCTTGACCATTGGTCTGTGGGTGGTAAGCAGTGGACACTTTGTGAGAAATTCCATATTTTTCCATGAGTGATGAGAATGGACGATTGCAAAAATGAGTTCCACGATCACTTATGATAACCCTAGGAATTCCAAATCTAGAGAATATGTTTTCTTTTAGGAATCCAATCACAGTTTGATGATCATTGGATTTTGTGGGAATGGCCTCAACCCATTTTGAGACATAATCAACAGCTACGAGTATGTAGAGGTATCCCCGAGAGTTTGGGAAGGGACCCATGAAATCAATTCCCCAACAGTCAAAGATTTCAACCACTAAGATAGGAGTGAGTGGCATTTGATTCCTTTTTGTGATGGACCCTACTTGTTGACACCTAGGACAGCTTTGACAAAATGTGTAGGAGTCCCTTGAGAGGGTGGGCCAGAAAAGACCACATTGAAGAATCTTAGCAGATGTTTTCTTAGAGGAAAAGTGACCTCCACATGCCTCAATATGACAGAATTTAAGGATGGACTCTTGTTCAGATTCTGGAACACACCTCCTAATGACTTGGTCAGAGCAGAACTTATAGAGGTAAGGATCATCAAACACATAGTGTCTAACATCAGAAAGAAATTTCCTTCTAGCTTGAGTCCCTAAGAATTTTGGAATGACTCCTGTCACTAAGAAATTTGCTATGTCAGCATACCAAGGGCAGTCACTCACAGAGTATAAGTGTTCATCAGAAAACGAATCAGACACAGAAAGGTGATTTGAGTTGTCTTTGAATTCCATCCTAGAGAGGTGATCAACTACAACATTTTCAACTCCCTTTTTATCCTTGATTGTGAGGTCAAATTCTTGTAAGAGAAGGACCCACCTAATCAATCTAGCCTTAGCATCTTTTTTTTGGAAGAGGTATTTTAGTGCAGAATGGTCAGTGAACACAGTGATGGGTGATCCTAAGAGGTAGGACCTAAACTTCTCTAAGGCAAACACAATAGCAAGTAACTCCTTTTCAGTGGTGGTGTAGTTGATTTGGGCATCATTTAAGGATTTTCTTGCATAAGCAATGACATAAAGAGTTTTATCACAACGTTGTCCTAACACAGCTCCAACAGCAAAGTCACTGGCATCACACATAAGTTCAAAAGGAAGGTTCCAATTTGGTGATTTCATAATGGGAGGAGAGGTGAGAGAGGATTTGAGGGATGAGAATGAACCCTCACAGCTTTCTGTCCAAACAAATGGAGCATCCTTTACTAATAGATCACAAAGGGGACGAGATATTGAACTAAAGTCCTTGATGAATCTTCTATAGAAACCAGCATGTCCTAAGAAAGACCTCACTTCCTTGACAGTTTTGGGTGATGGAAGGTGACGAATGATGTAAACCTTTGCTTTATCAACTTCAATCCCCCTACTCGAGACCAGATGGCCTAGAACAAGTCCCTCTTTAACCATGAAATGGCATTTCTCCCAGTTTAGGACCAGATTTTTTTCTTCACATCTTGACAAGACTCTATCCACATTCTGCAGACATCCCTCAAAAGTATCCCCAAACACAGAGAAGTCATCCATGAAGACCTCAAGAAAATCCCCTACCATGTCTGAGAAGATTCCCATCATGCACCGCTAGAAGGTTCCAGGGGAATTGCATAACCCAAAGGGCATGCGTTTGAAGGCAAAGGTACCGAAAGGACATGTGAATGTAGTCTTCCCTTGATCCTCTAGGGAGACCTCAATTTGATTGTACCCCGAGTACCCATCTAAGAAACAGTAGAAGGCATGACCTGCCACTCTCTCAAGGACTTGGTCAATGAATGGTAAGGGGAAATGGTCCTTCTTGGTGAATGAGTTTAGTTTCCTATAGTAAATGCAGACCCTCCATCCACTACTCACCCTTGTTGGAAAAATCTCTCCATCCTCATTGGTTATCACTGTGATTCCAGCCTTTTTTGGAACCACTTGGATTGGGCTCACCCATTCACTCTCAGCTATGGGATATATGATACCAGCTTTCAACAATTTGAGAAGTTCCTTCATTACTACCTCCATGATATTAGGATTGAGTCGCCGTTGAGGTTGACGACATGGCTTTGAATCAGATTCTAGAACAATCCTATGAGTCCCGATAAGTGGGCTAATCCCAGGAATATCAGAAAGGGTCCAACCAATGGCTTTCTTATGCTTCCTAAGGACATCTAGAAGAATCCTCTCATGATTGGCTTCAAGAGAAGAAGAAATGACAATAGGATGTGTTTGATTTTCCCCTAGGAAGGCATACTTTAGTGCAGCAGGAAGTTCCTTCAATTCAAGATCAGGTTGGTTCAAAATTTCAGCAGAAGATTGGGACGTTGGATCAAGATCAATTTCTTTTTTTAGAGGTTCAGATAGGATTGATTCCTCACATGTAGAAGTTTCAGCTACTAGATTGTCTTGATCAGATTTAGGGAAGGATTTTAGAGGGGTATCTATGAAATTGGTTTCCTGAAAGGTTTCACTGATTGTTGGACCTAAGAGTTCATCATAAGAGCAATTTGAAAATGATTCAAGCCAAGGAGATAAACTTCCTTCATATGAACAAAGGAAATCAATCTCATTCTGACTTAAACATTCATCAAATATTCCTTGATGTTCCATGAATTCATTATCAATGCTTCCTATCATGTTTACTTCATGAATATCCTCGTCATCCCCTATTTGTGAGCTTGCATTATAGATGTTCAAGTCTAGACTCATGTTCCCAAAGGTGATGGTCATGTTCCCATTTCGGACTCGGATAACAGAGTTGATTGTTACAAGGAAAGGACGACCAAGGATGATTGGGGTTTGTTCCTTATTTCCTAAATTTGGATGGTTGTCAAGGACAATGAAATCAGCAGGGTAGATGAAGTTTTCAACCTTTACCAGAACGTCCTTTAAAATCCCCTTTGGAACCCTAATGCTACGATCAGCAAGTTGAAGTGTGACAGATGTGGGTTGGAGTTCTTCTAGGCCTAACTGGCAGTACACAGCATATGGGATGAGATTGACACTAGCACCTAGGTCACACAAGGCCTTGACAACTTTGCTCTCTCCTAGTTCAACATTGATGTAAGGGAAACCTGGGTCTTTTAACTTAGGAGGAATGGTCCCTTGAATGGTGGTACTCACATTAGCAGCCAAAAGGACTTGGTTTTTATGTGAAAATTTTCTTTTAAAAGTGCACAAGTCCTTAAGGTACTTTGAGTAGGTAGGTATAGTTTGGATTGCATCGAGAAGGGGTATGTTCAACTTGACTTGTGAAAATATTTCCCTCAACGTTTCACTCAGTTCAGGCTTGGATTTCCCCCTCATGCGTTGGGGAAATGGTGCAGGTTGTGGGGTTGTTTGTTGAAGAGTTGTTTATTTCACATTGTTATCAGTTTCCTCAGTTTGATCTTGTGGTTCATTTAAATTTTCATCCATGTTTGAATCTTCAGGTGGGTTTTGAATTAGTTGTTCAGGTTTCTCAATTGATTTCCCACTTCTTAAAATAGTCACAGCCTTTAGTTGTTCATGAGTTGTTTGAGAACAACTTGAATCTCCCCTTGAAGTTGAGGATGGCACAGCCTGAGTAGGCATGGGTGCCTTTCTTGTTTTGATGGTTTGAAGTTCTTGTTTTAGGGAAGATACTTTTGAGTTCATCCTCTCCATTTGTTTGCACAGTTGTTCTAGTAGGCTTTGTGGAACAGTTTGGGTTAGTGCTTGAGTTGGTTGGTTTATCCCAGGGGGATATTTTGGAGGTGGGATGGTTTGTTGAAAGTGGACTGATGGTTGTTGGTATTGGATAGGTTGGGTTTGGAACTGGTTATGGTTTTGGTAGTTCTGATGGGGGTAAGGATTTTGCCCCTATGGTTGGCTAGGTTGTTGGTTATCTTTCCAGCGGAAGCCTGGGTGGTCATTGTACCTTTGATTGAAGGTGTTTTTGTATTGGGGCTTTTGAAAGTTTAGGGCAATGACTTCCGCTGGGGGTCCTCCTAGAATAACATCCTTGATGGATGGAATGGTTGGGCAGTTGTCTATTTTATGGTCATGTTTGTCACAAATTGTGCAAACAAGGTCTACATTATGGATTTCATGGACTTTCCTATGGTCTATCTCTTCAACCTTCCTAGAGAGTGCTGCGAGTTTAGCCCTAAGGCTTTCCTCTTCTCTAAGTGTATGAATTCCAGTGGTTCTTTGTGGCTTTTCAGAATAAGGTGAAGTTCCCCAAGTTTGGTTTTGTTCAGCCAGACTTTCGAGATACTCGTAAGAATCATTTGGGGCCTTGTTTTTAAAGGTTCCATTACACATCATGTCAATGAACTGTTTGTTCCCTGGACCCAACCCTTCATAGAAAATTCTCACTTGTTCAGGTATGGAAAACCCATGGTGTGGAACCATGTTTAGGGTGTCTTTGAACCTCTCCCATGTTTCATAGAATGACTCTCCCTCTTTTTCAAAAAAGTTTTGGATGCTCTTTTTAAGTGCAATTGTTTTGTGATGAGGGAAGTATTTTTTGTAGAATTCTCTTTGCAGTTGGTCCCAAGAGTGGATTGATGCAGGTCTCAAGTTGTTTAGACAATTTTTAGCTCGATCCTTTAATGAAAAAGGAAATAGCCTCATCTTAGCGGATTCTAGTTGATGTGGGGGACACATGGTTTCAACAATGTCGTTGAACTCTTTGACATGAAGGTATGGCATTTCTGACTCCATCCCATGAAAGGTTGGAAGGTGGTTTAGGACATGGGGTTTGAATATGTAGTTGGTGTCTCCTATGTAATTGTGTCTAATGCATGAGGGGGAATTGGTCCAAGCTGGAGTGAGGTAGTCGTTCATGGTTTGATCAACTACATTCCCTAAGTTTGGAGATTCTTGGTTTTGGTTTCCCATTTGATTCCCCCCAGGGTTTACAATTTGATTTTGTGGATGACCCTCCATTGGAATTGTTTCAAGTTCTGACTTTGGGATTTCAAGAATATTTGAATCTAATTTAAACAATCCCTTAGGTGCACTTGACTCCCCTATCCTAGGACTTTCCACCCTAACTAGTCTGTTTGAGAAATCGCGGGTGTAGGCGGACATGCGCCAAAAAAAAAGCGAGAAAGGGACAAGATAAGAGATCTTGGGTGAGAGTAGAAGAATGGAGGTGAGGAAAGAAGGTTTTTTTTGGATCTAAGGTACTTACTTGGTCCTCGGCAACGACGCCAAAATTTGGTTCACGCCCAAATTTACCCAAGAGAAGAAGGGTAGAACAGTCCTTGTAGTGTAGCTTGGGTTGTCGATTCCACAAAGACCTAAGAAGATACCTAAGATACACAACCTAAGGGATGGATTTTTGGCTATGAAGTGGCCAACTTGGATTGATTTTGGATGGGTTTTAAAGATATCTAATAGATTTAAGTGTATTCGATTTAAAAGAATGAGTTGATCCTAGGTTATCGCTCGGGGTGGATTGGACGTATTTTCTTTTTAATGATTTCAATTTCTTAAATTTGAGATGGTTTCATTTAAGGAGATAAAACAACATCATCACTTACTGTTTTAATGCCTACACCCTCTAATACTAATCACCTATACACTTGAAGGATCAAAGTTTTGATCACTTCAAGGTAAAGGATCGTATTAGTACTTGAAGTGTGTGGCCTTAAATTCAACAAGGACGATGGAGTTTAAAAATCATCAAATAAAAAAAATACCAATTAAAGAAGTGATTATACATTAATTAGGTGATAAATAACATACAATCCAGCCCCTTTATACTCTCTTGGATCAACCCATAAGTGGGTTATCCCTCCATTGATCCCATGGTTTCAATGGAAGTGGAAAGTAGACTCATGAGGGAGGAAATGGAGAAGTAAAGAAAACAACAAAAATAAAATGATCACTCCACCGTTGCGTGAATAATTTCACAAGGGTTGGTGTGAATAAATTCACACCTTGATCAAACGGTATCAAAGTGATATTAAGAACAACAGAATAAGAGGATAAGAAGAACTTTTATTAAGAAACTAAGTGATTTGAACAACTTACATGTGAAGACAAAATTGAGGCAACAAATATGCAGCATAACATTACAATTGAACAAAGCATCCAAGATTCTCAACTCCTTCCCCACCACTGCCTTAAATAGGCATTATGGGAGCCTTGGGTCTAACCAAAAACAGTAAAAATCATCTTAATTAATTTTGCTAGGATATAGGTGGTGGAAAGCTTGTGGAATTTGGACTTTTCCACGTTTGACCCGAGGTGGCAGCCAGCTTTACTTCACCGAACAGACGCGTCTGGAAGACCTTCTAGACGGCAGAATCAGGGTGGGCCATAGAAGAAGAAAATGGAGATACTGATGTCTTATAACCTAATGTAAACTTTTGGCCCATTTGGAGTTTTGGATTCCGAGATATGATCAAAGTAGTGGACTGTTTTTCTGGGCCTCAGAATCTGGCCCAGAATTTTATCTCTAACTTGGTCCGACTAAATGACCAACATGGAGGCCGAATTAGCATTAACTCATGAAGAGTGATTTGTTACTATACATGTCTTCTAGAATCCAATGAAATTTGGGATTAATTGGGCCTGTATGTTGGGCCCCACAGTCTCATCAGTGGGATGGTGTCCAATCTGCCTTCTCCAGAATTGCTTCCTTTCATTGCCAAATATCTCCATCATCCTCCATGAATTCTCCACTGATCCCTGAATCAAAAATGTTCATATTTAAGTGTAGATAAATTTCCAAAAATATCAAATTAAAATATGTAAAATTAAATTCCTTAAAATCAGATGAATCATTGGGTACTTTAAATGATGTTAAAAAATGTACCACATAATAGTGCATTTTAAGAAGGTATTACAATCATAATGTGAAATGATGTTCAAAGTGTAAAATGCACTAAAATGGTGTTTATGAATAAAAAAAACATGAAAATTATGTATATTAACAATGAATATTATCCTCATTTAGTGGCTAATCACCACCTCAAGAATCTTTCATTAAAGTTCATCTCTAAACATGTGAGGATATTCACAAACAAAACTGGGCTTCCCAAGAGCGAACACCAGGTCTTACCAGAAACCTCATCTACAAACCTACAACTGTACACAACTCACCGAAACAAAAACACATCCACACCCACTATTAGATTCTTATATGAGTATGGATGGTAGAAAACCAATTCATATTGCGGAAACATCACAGGGTCTAACTATACCACTATGTAATGATTTTAAGAAAGGATATCCCTCTCACAGGGCCGCCAAGCTAAAGGGGTTGAGTAGGAAAACTCCATTGGAAAGGATAGAATATTATCTAACACTTCATCACATAAACTCAACCTGAACATGCATGTCTAAGGAACTCATCCATCATACCTCGATACTATCTACTTTGGGCGACACTGACTCACCTACACAATTCTTATCACATCACAAAAACACGTCTTGGTGGGGAAAGCATCCCCATTACTCGTGAGTTGAAGGCTGTGTCAAACTACACCATATCCTCTTCAAGTGTGTCATGTACAAAGATAAAATTAAACACATGAGGGTACTCATGAAAAATAAAGTACTGCTCAAACATGAACTGGGTCTTATCGGGACCTCTGTCGCAACAACTAACACAAGTTTCTACCAACACCCTGCCTCACCCTAGTTATACCGCAAGCAAGAGCATAAAGAAATGTGTACCCACAATAGTGTCTAAAAATTGATACTACAGAAATTTTAAAGGACACAAGGTGTAAATCTATTCATCCTTGGAGATTCCAAGTCAAAGGACTCTATGACCTGTAACTAACACTCACTTGACCTAGGTTCCACCATCAAATTGTTCAACAAGCTATGCAATCCATGTTGACTGTTAAGACAATGTGAGCCCATCCCAATCTATGGGTGATATCACACAGGTCATGCATCATACAAGTAGATAGTACTAATTATATGAACATAATATAACTAAATAAACAAGATACATAAAAAATTCAAGGAAACATACCTCAAACATCAATCCATAAATCATCCCAATCCCATATTGACTTCCAGTAAGTCCATGAGAACCAATTTCATTAATAGACACTAGAAAATTAAACAACTAAATAATTAACAAAAATCATAACTTATAATAATAAACACCAAATTAAAAGGGTGACCTCAAAATGCCAAAACCATGACCGACATGGTTTTATCTACTATCAACACACACTAGTACCTAATCCATGAAAAATACCTAAAATAAACACTTAAATTGATGATAAGTTTAACCCAAAATTTTTAAAAACCCTAAATAAAATTATGGAGAAATATACCTCAAGGTTAATGATGAATGACATATTGAATACCTCATCTTGGGATGTCCTCTAAAAGATTCACATAAAATCCCCATAGAGTGGGATGATTTCCCCATACTCTAACAAAATCATATCCCAGAACCCCAATCGTGAAAACCAAAATCAGAGAAAAACAACAAGAGAGAACAAGGAAGAGAAGAGGGAAGATACTACAAAGAATCAACATGAAGAAAATCCATAGAATGGTTCAGATCAAGGAGAGAAGAGGTGTAGATAAAGGGGGAGATGGGTTTGACCTCCCCTATACTCACACATTTGGGAAGAAGAAATCCCAATGTGGTTTCTAAATTAGAAATCCCTAAAAAATACCACTTAGACCTTAAAAAATCAATCTAAAACATAGCCGCGACATGAACACAAGGGTCACAGAGTGACTAAAACCAGATAGAGAAGACTTTCCTCTACCAATTTTTTTTTGCAACAAAGCCCACCTGTTCATGCCATAGTCGCTTACTGTTGTAGTTTTTCATCACCCAAGTCACCCCAACCTTCCCTAAATGTCCACCCAAATACATGAGACACTCACCAAGACTTCATCCACATTAAAAAATATATCCTAGATATTTTTTAATGCTATAAACCCCAATTCAAACCTCTATTCATGAAATAAGCACTTCCCTAAACTAAAAATTCAAATTACCTCATGAATTCATAACTCTTAAGGATGTGGGTCATTATAAACTCCCTGCTATAACACTTATCATACATAATAATATTTATTAGTCATCCTACCATTGATCATAACCTACCTCATATATCAATTCACTAATAATGTTCCATGTCTCATCAAAAAATTCCCAACCCACTTCTACTATGAAACTCCAAATATTAAGCCTAGAAAAACCAAATTTTCTCTAAAATCCCAATATGATCCTCAAGACACCTCAAATTTGTCCTATATGGTTCTCATTATTATATTCCCACCTCACTGCATCTATTTACATGCCAAATAACAAGTTGGTCCACCTTTGGCTAATTCTCCCTAAAAATGACTGGCCTCACATGCGGGAACAACTTCACTTATCCCAATCATGATTCCTTAATTATCAGAGGAATCATGGGATCACCCAATGACCATACCAAAGTTTGACCCTAACAATCAATGTTATTCCTCAATTTGATCATGAATTGACCCATTCAATTTGTTACACTCATACTATGAGCACTACTGTACAACTGATCTGACTCACTCGTGAGTCACACTACCACCACACTGATCCTATTTCAGATACACAGAATCTATATAACATTGCACTATAAGACTATTATATCAATGAATAATTCCCTCTAGTGATTATAAATACATATAAATCATTTATTGAAAACACAAACCAAGAATTCCAACTAGAAAATTGATTAAAAAACATGACAAGGGGTTTAATACTTGAACCCACAAACTTACATACATCTACTCGAGAAAAACATATATACTCATCCATGATCGCACCATAATAAGTTGTCTAAAAAAACCATGGTATACCTACAAAATACACAATAAAACACCTAGGTCATTCTTGGATGATTCTTAAAACCCATTAAACTCATTTATATAAGTACTAGTTGCTTCCTATGCACAACACCAACCAATCCCCACACACCCACTAAACCCACTAGGTGGTTTCTAGGAAAATAAGACATATAATATCATCACAAAATTCAACCACTTAGGTCACTTCTAGTTAACACATCAAAATCCAAGGAGTCCAGTTTCCACTGGTACTGATTTCTTATTTTTAAAACCTCATTAAAATAATTTTACTCGCACCAAAACTTACCCATGTTTTTAAAAAACCCATTGGAATTCAAGGGTGCTAACAAAAACTGATATCACCAAAATCCCCAACCTAGAGGGTCCCTTTACAAAAAACCTATCCCGCTTCAAAATACACTTTCAAATCATATTTGAAAACCCATTTAAAATATAATTTTTCAAAAAACTTTTTCTACATTTTCTCAAAACCCAAAAATCCCAAACCATTTAAAAATCATCATCTCCATGAGACATTTCAAATTAAATAAATTTATAAAACCATTTTATGCACACCTAATGCTGCCACATGATTTTTATTTCAAAATTGGGTATTCTTGTTAAAATAGAGTTTATAAAAAACCAACCATAAAAAAAATGATTTTTGGTAGATAAAAAATCATAATCACAATCAAAATAATACAACAATTCCCTCAATTACATATTATTATAATCACACATTATAATGTAATTGATAAAACATTGATTATATTATAATTTTTTTTTAATTATTGATGGATTTTGATGAGTAAATATATCAAAAAACACCACCCATAGGCACACATATCATTCCCTAATAATGCCACTATCATGATGCATGAATAACTCACTATCTCACCACCGATCCATATAAATCATCCTTAGTCTCATTCATCCATCATTTAGATTATTAGTCTAACCAAACACCTTACTCTTTCTATAGTGCCTAGTTACAACACTGGACATCCCCTAGAAACTTTGTTTTTACATTATGTCATACTTATCATGACCTAACCTAACTGGTCCTAGGCCACAACTCCCTAAGACCGCCTCTAATAGGCCATGGGCTGGTGGCTAGCATTGAGAAGGTATATCACTAACAAGGGAGGCATTGCCTAAGTACATGTATACACACACACAAACACACACACACACACCTATCCAAGCTCACAAAATTATGAAATGTTAAAACCAAAGGACACCAATGAGTGCATACATCTATATCCAAAAACCAGAGTACAATAGAAATACTGAAAGTGTAAAAGGAAAAAACAATTCCCACCAAAGAAAACTATAAAAACTCCAACTTGCTCAGAAGGAGGGGATCAATATCAACTATAATTACCAGAAACCTCCCTAGACAAGATCGAGTAAACACCTTAGTATGTATAGATCACTAAGATCTACTTGTATTAGGTCCTCTATGGACTTCATCGAAAGGAATGTGGTATACACAAGACACAAAACATGTGTGGGAAAATCCTATGCAGGGGTGAGTATAAAAATAATCAGTAGGCACTACAAAAACCCCAAAAGAAAAATGGAGAAAATGAAAGGAAATAGTCTGCTCGAGCAAGCCAGAGGGAAACCCAATTGAGAGAGAAACTCCATCTCAAACCATCCTCATATGTACATGACAAGTCAGCTCGATCTATAATGGATTTCTACCCCGAGATGTGTGAACAACAGAAGGACTCCTATAAATCACCCATATATACTCGTTTCATACACTATGTATCATGAGGTTCCAACCACATATCTAGAAACAATATTCTCTTCGTAGGCTCTAACCGTAACATGAAACTAGGAGAACACACTCTGTGAGATCATCCAACAAAAATGGAACCCGTCTGAGAGATTCACTCAATCATGATAAACTCAACTATTCCTAATGGTACATCCAAGAGAACGTGCTCTCTCAGAAAAATCTTACTAGTTATGGATCTAGTTTACAACACCAGAGGTTCTTTCATCATTACCTCAGGCCCATCGTAAGTTAAAGAACCCAAGTAAAGAGTCCCATGCCTCACTACTACAAATAGTTGAGGGAAAAATGCTCCAGACTATGCACTACAAGCGTCCTATCAAACAAGAGAGAATAAAGGGAATCACACCTCGCCACTTCCCTAAAGTAGAGAGAGTACTTCTCCTAACTAAACTACGAAACCTCTATTTCTTATGTAAGGAGTGGCCCACATATTATTATATCAAGGGATAACTAACCCCTATCTAGGTATCGTTTTCATCAAGTGGAAGGGCCCGATCCTCGTAACTATATCCAACAACCTAGGGAGATCCAACTCCAATGGAGGAATCGATGCAAAATGATACTCGAATATGGGGGAGTACTACTACATAAGTGAGTACCCACACCCTGATCCAATAGGGGAGTACTACTCATGGAGGACCAGAACCCTAATATGATAGGGTAGTATCAGTTGGTAAATCGAGGACCCACACCCTAACCTGGTAGGGGAGTACTACTTAGTGGCTAGAGGACACACACCCTGGAATGACAGGGGAGTACCGACTCTTACAACTCATTCACTATGGGATACCCACACCCTAACATGGTAGGGGAGTACCAACCCCAAGCTTGAGGAACCATTCCCTAACATGGAAGGTGAGTACCAACTCTGCTGAAACAACACATATTAAGGACCCGCACCATGCAATGAAAGGGGAGTACCGAATCCTATAATAGAGGACCCACACCCTACCCAGAAGGGGATTAACCACTCTAGAAATATGTCATCTATGGAGGATCTACACCCTGATACAATAAGGGAGTGTTGTCTCCATGGATGGAGGACCCGCTCCCTAGTCCAATAGGGGAGTACCTACTCTACCTTCGCAAACATCATGGGGAAAACCTCACCCTAATACATCAGGGGAGTAACACCCCAGAAGAAACTAACCAAAGGTAATTAACTTGTTCCCATGACGTGGGGAGTCCCATCCCCACCTAAGAAGAGAGGTAAGGAAAAACCTTTCCCTATTCCAATAGGGGAGTAACAGTCCTAGCATCTCTCTATATGAAACACGCTAATCTCCAACATTTTCTTAGTACCTATTCCCAAGAATCTCATTCTATTTACACTATATCATATCTTGTAAGATGTAATGAAGGCCACAATTGCATCCTACCTAGAAAAATACTCAAGATAGACTACTCACAAGCCTGAATCTGAGTCCCAGAGAAGAAGATACGGAAGGCAGAAGATCCCCGAAGGATCTCCTAGTAGTACACAACGTGCACTAGGGCACATACGATGTGATATCACACCCGAGAAACTACCTATGTATATAGTCCACATGGTTTCCAACCCATGTAGGGGTACATGACATGTAGAGGAGGTGCACACTATGTCCCTCATCTCTTGGACCCTCGTAGTGTTCCTCTCCTACACGGACTGGCCGACCATGTCCCTCACACATAGTGTATCCCATAATACACGACGTGTTTAGAAAAAAAACACCTGCCCATGTAGTTTTCCTATGTTTGTGTACCAGACCCCATGTCTATGTATCTTGGACATGTGTTAGTACACGACCATTTGTTTTCACACGAATATCCCAAGCCTTGTCCCATGGTCACACGGGTTAGTGCACTACATGACGTATGACACCCATAAATTATGTGTTGTCCCAAATTATAATATTATCAAAATAGGAAGAGCTACAAAACATGTGTCACTAAACTAAATTCTATGTAGATGGTGATTCAAGTCAGGAATTACCTGAAATTTTTTTCTGATTCACCCTGTTCTTCCCTAAAACTCACTGATCTACCTAGCCGGGATCAACAATAATTAAAATAAGGATCTAGAACCTTAGAAAAATGTAAAATGAAAGGGATCGAGACTAAAAATAAAATACATCTACCTTGATAGTGAAATTCCTAAGCTTTGGACCAAGAATGATGTATAGATCGTTCTGGTTCTCGATCCGATGAAAATCTATTTCAGAAAAAAAGATCAATGACACCTCATTGCATGGATTCGATATTTGTTTCGTTATCACCAAAGGGTATGAGAGGAGAGGAGAAGAGTCACTTCTCCTTTTCCATGGTTCACTCCAAATTGGGGGAGGGGATAGATTTAGGTTAGATATTTAATTAATTATTCAATTAAATTAAATCCACCTCATAATGGAATGTTACTAAAATGACCTCGATCAAAACTCCCAGGAGATATGACCTTAGGTTGTGCCTAGGGTAAACATGATGTTATATAATCTAACACGGTCTTAGAAATATTATATGAGACTTCAAAATGAGTCATTTAAGTTTCAAGTGAAACTACACATGCTTGAAAAAATATATTTTATATTTTTAATATCGCCACACAAAGGCACCCTGGTCCCCTAATTCCTGTGCCGACTCAGTGCCCGACTGTGGGAAATTTTTTTGAAATATTTTGAAGCCTTACAGGTCAAAACTTGAGCCATTTAATTATCCCCACCTTAAGGTTTTTCTTCCCTAAAAAGTGAAAGGATAAGAAAAAGGGAAGAAACTGAGCTCCCCACTGGACTCCCACACCAACGAGCTCACCAAGGGTTCCCGTGATACTTTCAAGCACACACATAGAGGAACCATGAAGATAAAACCCCCCTTATGTTAAGATTTAAAAGGATAAAATCAGTAAATAAACAATAATATGTCTCCTTAGTTATGATAACTGGAAAAGAACTAAGAACCATGGTCCATCTGTAGTCATGGGGTCTAGCGGTACACCACCTCGCTAACCTGACACAGGCACTGATAGAA
Source organism: Viscum album (assembly GCA_963277665.1). Lineage (NCBI taxonomy): Eukaryota > Viridiplantae > Streptophyta > Magnoliopsida > Santalales > Viscaceae > Viscum > Viscum album. Next base: position 1,414,385,205 of record OY728141.1, on the reverse strand, counting down.
CCCCTCAATTCTTATCCACCTTGGATGGACTATAAAAAAACTCCTCAAGAATATTTCATTCAAGGTCAATGCTGAACATGAGAGGATATTCACAAATAAAATTGGGATTCCCAAGAGCAAACACTAGGTCTTACCAGACCCTTCGTCTACAAACCTCCAGCTGTACACAACTCACCAAAACAAAAACACTTCCACACCCACTAGTAGATTATTAGATGAGTATAGATGATACTCAACCAATCCATATTATAGAAACATCATAGGTTCTAACTATACCACTATGTAATGACTCTATGAAAGGATATCCCTCTCACAGGGCTGCCAAGCTAAAGGGGTTGAGTAGGAAAACTTCGTTGGAAAGGAAAAAATATTATCTGACACTTCATCACATAACCTCGACCTGAACATGCAAGTATAGAGAACTCATCCACCATACCTCGATACTATCCACTTTGGGTGACATTGACTCACCTACACGATTCTGATCAGGGGAAAGAATCCCCCTTACTCGTGAGTTCAAGGCTATGTCAAACTGCACCATATCCTCCTCGAGTGTGTCATGTACAAAGATAATGTCAAACATACGAGGGTACTCATGAAAAATAAAGTACTGCTCAAACATGCACTGGGTCTTATCAAGACCTCTATCTCAACTACTAACACAAGTTTCTACCGACACCCACCATCACCCTAGTTAAACCTCGAGCAAGAGCATGAAGAAACATGTACCCAAAATAGTATCTAAAAATTGCTATTGCAGAAAGTATAAAAAACACAAGGTGTAACTCTATTCATCCTTGGAGATTCTGGATCAAAGGAATCTATAACCTGTATCTATCCTCTCCTAGATTCTCCTACTTCTTGAGCCTAGCATGGACCACCTATGGGTGGTGGTGGAAACAACCTAAACTAAATTCCACCTTTAGATACTCTTATAGCTCCTCTGCCTCATCCTACACCTTATGGAACTCCTTACTCCAAATGTTTCCTCTGCTAGGGAGTCTCATCAGTCAAATCTCTCTTAGCAACACGACGGGTGAGGCAATCTCTAGAGAGATTCACCCAACCTTTGAAAGCATAACACTACCTCTCTTATGGATAATTTGATCCCCGATGCTGCTCCTACTCCACATACCCATGCATCTATGTCCAGGAATGGGTATTCCTCCTGCACCACGACCCTATTACCTATTATCTGTCAGCTCCTACAAAATATTCTACCTCTTGACCACTGTTGTGGGTCACGTCCACTTGTTCCTCAGCCAAAAAACTTTTCACCACGATATTTTTATCCAGAACTCCAGCATAGGTGGTAATACACAACAGAATAACATAAGACCTGATCTCCTAAAACTATCCCTTCTCGAAGATCTATGTTACGAAGAATGGATCCTAAACTATATCCAAGGAGTATCATGATAAGTCTGTGAACCTCAATGAAAACCCCACCACTGTCATGCTACCCTACTGAATCTATAGAAGCTCCCAGATACACACTAATATCAACATGGATGGGTAAAACTATTCCTTAGAGAGTTTCTCAAACTCCATCTAAGTGAGCGTCATATCATCATGATTCTTTTTAACCAGACTCCACCATCTCTCAACTAAACCCTATAGAAGGCTCACCGCTAAGACCACCATATGATTATAAGGTGTATTTTCTAAGAATAAAACTTGTTTGACTACCTTAAGATAGTTATCTACAACCTGTGTGTCTATATCACCATAGTATCTTATTGGTCACTACCTCTTGAACTCATGTAGCGCACTTAGCCTACACACATCCTTGGCCAGAAAATTTGGTAAAACTTTCTGCTCTACTAGTCATGGCACCACTGGCAGACCATCCGGAGGTAACACCTCATAATCAGTGCCCTAAACTGAATCCTCATCATGGGGAGAATCATCATCATGATATCACTATAGAATATTGTGTGTCTATCTTTATGTAGGCATCATGAAACAAAATCAAGATATACCATGTTCAAAGAGTATATTTTGGAACTGACTCAAGAAGGATAGTAAAAACCAAAACTTAGTCCTATATAATGCATATACCATTAATTTTCTAGTGACCAGTTCTCTAATGTACAAAGTCAAAAAGTAGGTTATCAAAGTCCTGGTGAATGGATAAATCGGTCATCGTACAAAAAATAGAACCTCTGACATAAGATCCAAACTCAAAACATACTAAAATTGTTTCTATGAAACCCAAAAAAATCTCAAGACACTATGGTCCCAATAGAGAATTGACCACCTCTGATAGCACTCTGGCATGACCCAACCTGATGGGGCCCAGGCAGCAACTCCCCAAGCCTGCCTCTAAAAGTCCAGGGGATGGAAACTAGCACCAAGAAGGAATATCACTAATATGGGAGGCATTGATTAAGTACCTATACGCACACACGCATATACAAGATCACAAAATTTTGAAATGTAAAAACCTAAGGCAAAGAATGCATGCATACATCTATATCCCACAACTAGAGTAAAACAGAAGTACTGAAAGTGTAAAAGGGAAAAAAATTCCCACCAAATAAAAAATTAAAAGTGTCCAACCTGCTTAGAAGGAGGGGATCACTGTAAACTAAAACCATCATAAAGTTCATCATCCAAGATCCAGTAAACACCTAGGTCTATATAGATCCCTAAGCTTTGCCTATATTGGGTCCTCTGTGGACTCCGTCAAAAGGCTTGTGGTCTTCAGAAGACACAAAACATGTGAGGGGAATTCCCATGTAGGGGTGTGTATAAAAATACTTAGTAGGCACCCTAAAAACCTCAAAAGAAAAATGAATAAACTAAAAGGAAACAGTACCCTCGACCTAGCTAGAGGGAAACCCAATCAAGAGAGAAACTCCATCTAGAAACATCCTTGGTTATACATGATAAGTCATATCATTCTATAAGGTGTGTCAACCAAAACATGTGGGAACACCACAAGGACTCTCAAAAATCACCAAGATATACTCGTATCAGACACTAAGTCTCATGAGGTTCCAACCTCAAAGATAGTAACATGATTCTCTTAGTAGGCTCTAACCATAACAAAAAACTATGAGAACATGCTCAAGGAGCTCAAACAACCCAAATGTAACCCGTCCTAGAGATTAAATCCATTGGGAACAAATCTACCATTCCTAATGGTATGTATGAGATAATGTGATCCATTGAGAACATATTACTAGGTCCAACTCTAGCGCCTAGTACCAAAGGTTCTGTCATCAGTACCTCATGACCAAAAAAATCTAAAGAACCCAAGTGAAGAGGCCCACCCCTGACCACAACAAACAGTTGAGGGAGCACTACTACAGACTATGTACCATGTGAATCCTCTCTAACAAGAGATAATACAGGTACTCACACCTTTCCACTACCTCACAGTCCATAGATCACTCCTACTAAATAACTCATGAAACCTCTGTCACTCCTATAAGGAGTGCCCCACACATTAGTCTTTTGAGGGAGAATTGAACCCTATCTAGGTATCATTCACATAAACTGCAAGGGACCACTCCTCCTAACTGTATCCAATAGCCAAGGGATCTCCAAATCCAATGGAGGACCCACTCCCACTACTACTCAGAGATGGGGGAGTACTACTCATAAGAGAGGACCCACAACCTGATCCAATAGGGGAGTAATAATAATGAATGACCCACACCTTGATATGACAGGGGAGTACAAATTTGTAAATCGATAACCCACGCCCTAACCTAATAGGAGAGTACTACTTAGTGGCTTGAGAAACCACACCCTGTAATGATAGGGGAGTACTGAATCTGCCAACTCGTTCACTATGGGAGACCCTCACCCTGACACGATAGGGGAGTATCAACCCTAGGATTGAGGATCCACTCCCTAACATGACATGAGAGTACAGACTCTTCCAGAATAACACATATAGAGGACGCACACCCTGGAATGACAGGGGAGTACCAAATCCTATAATAGAGTACCTAAACCCTACCCAATAGGGGAGTAACCACTCTATCTATACATCCTCTACGAAGGACCCATGCCCTAATCTAATAGGGGAGTGCTGACTCCACGGATAGAGGACCCACTCCATGGTCCAATAGGGGAGTACCTACTCTACCTTCATTAAAGTCACGAGGAAACCCACACCGTACTACATGAGGGGAGTAACAACCCCAAAAGAAACTACCCAAACTTAATGAACCCACACCCATGATGTGGGGAGTCCCATATACAAATAATAAGAGAGGTAAGGAAAAACCATGACCAACTACAACTGGGGAGTACCAGTAATAACATCTCTCTATACGAACCATGCCGATCTACAACATCAGCTCAGTACTGTTCCACAAGTGTCTTATTCTATTTACACCACCTTGTATCTATTAAGCCATAAATGAGGCCGCCATAACTTCTTACATGGAAAACTTCTTAGGATAGACTATTGACAAGCCTGAATCTGAGTCCCAGATAAGGATATATAGATGGATAAAGATCTCCATAAAATCTCCTAGTATTACACAATGTGCACCGAGGCACACATGGTGTGCGAGCCTGCCTGAGCAACCGCCCATGTATTTTTTCCACATGGGTTCCAACCTATGTATGGGTAAATAGTGTGTAGAGGAGTTATATGCTATGTACCTCCTCTCTTGGACCCTGGCCACATTGATCTTGTACACGGACCCGATGAACGCGTCCCTCACATGTCATGTATCCCATACTGTATGAAATGTTCAGATAAACAACCACCTTACCATGTACCAGACCCTATGTCCATGTACTAGACCCTGTGTCCATGTATCTTGGCCATGTTTTAGTACAATGCCATGTGTTTTCACATGGCTATCCCAAGCCATGTCCCATGGTCACATGATTTAGGGAACTACACAATGTGTAACACCCATACATGGTGTGTAGTCCTAAATTCTCATATTACCTAAATAGGAAGAGATACACAATGTGTGACACTAAACTACATGCCATGTAGATAGTGATTCTTGTTGGGAATCACCTAAAAAACACCTTGATTCGCCCCGTTCTTCCCCAAAACTCACAGATCCACCAAGCAGGGATCAACAACAATTGAAATAGGGATATAGAAACTTAGAACAAATAAAAATTAATGGTATTGGGACCAAAAATAAAATATGATTACCTCTATGGTGAAATGCCAAAGCTTTGGATCAAGAATGACTCCCGAATCATTTTGGTTCTTGATCTGATGATATTCTGCATAAAAAACGGAGATCAACGACACCTCATTGAATAGATTCAGCATTGGTTTCGTCATAGCCAAAGGGAAGGATAAGAGAGGAGATGAGTCACGCATCCTTTGTCATGGTGTGCTCCAACATGTGTTATGGGGTAGGTTTAGGTTTGATATTTAATTAATTTTTCAGTTAATTAAATCCACCTCATAACACCCCGTCACCAAAACGCCTCCGTTCAAAAATCCCAGCGTAGATGTACTTAGGTAGTTCCTAGGGTAAAAACAATGTTACAGACTCAAATATGGTCTTAGAAATATGATATGAGACTCCTAACTAGAGTTAATTATGTTACAAGTGAAACTTCCATGTGCAATTTTTTTTTAATATTTTTAATATTGCCGCACTAAGACATCATAGGCCTCAGATTCCTATGATGACTCAATGCTTGGCTCTGAGAATATTTTTTGAAATACTCCAAATCCAAACAAGTCAAAACCCAAGTCATTAAAATACTATCCATGAATTCACTCAGTTTAACTCCTGAGTCCGAACAACCTATCTTTACCTCTAACTACACTACCCTATCCCTAAAGACTCTCTGATACCATTTTGTAACACCCCATCCTATATCTTCCAAATAGAACCTGGGAGAGGGTAGATACATGACCTTAGGCATTCCTCCCTACATTCTTGAGGCTATTGACTAGTGGAAATGGACTAAAAATATCATAGAGAGACTATTTCCTCTAAAATAATGCTTGAGATCCATGTCTGAATCTACTAAAAATTCAACAAGAACCATTTGTATAATGGAAAAAAAATAGAAATAAAATAAGGATCCAAAAGGTCCCATATAGTCTAGAATTGATTAAAATACACTATCTACATGATTCAGAAAATCATAATAGATTAGTAGCAGAAAAAATGGAATCATATATATAAAAAAACAATGTCACACTAGTCAGTACAAATACTGAACCATAACTATAAATATAAACTGGCCTCCACCCTAACTAATATATTCATCCTATCATACAAAAGACCTCCATAACCTTCCATACATGTATCAAATCTACATACCCCAGCAATACCTATCTCTTGAGAGCAAATTGAATGGTTTATTCTTGTACATTAAAAACTATTGCATGTAAGTAGGTTGTGGGTGAGTCCAATGTCCTAGTATAAATACCCAATGCCACAAAGATATTGAGTGTTGCTATGATAAAGTGGATTTTACTTCAATAAATATATATAATAAGTGTAATTGTTATCATGAAACACACCCACCCATAAACATAACACCTAATTCACATATAAGCATACATGTCACGTCGTCATGTGCTAACCCGACCACCATGACACCTGACTATACTTAATTTAGATATATATTAAAAGGAATAAGTCAACACATACCACATTCCAAACCCATAATTTATGAGATACGGTAGGGTGTTATACCAATAATGACCCATATCCTAAGATTTAGGGTAGGGTGTTTAGTCAAATCCTGACCCATCCCCTCTCACTCAACGGAGGTTATGTGAAAATATCCCAACCACTACCTAAAGGTTCAATGTAGAGTGTTCTAAAGTCTCCCCCATACCTTCTCACTCAAGGGAGGTCACATTCCAAGAACCAATTTAATATCTTCTTACACAAGTGATGATACAAAAAAAGTACCCTAACCAGCCTTTCTCTATCAAGGGAAGTCATACATGCCATCTCAAGTAACACCTTATCACTCAAGGTTAGCCCATACATCACACACATCTAGGAAACAATCTATAACATGGTGATGATATTAGAAACATCTCACTCATGGTAGGTTTAGGAATCAAGATCCTCCTCCACACTATCATCCATTTTATATCACTAGCACATAGCTTGAAATACAAAGATAATAAAAAATAGGTCTCATAACTCGTCTCATAACTCTCCAACTCACAGTTAGGGTTATAGTCACTCAAGACCTATCCATACATCTCAAACTCATACCAAGACCCATATAAAGCCTCTAAGGGTTCCATCACATCCATATGGAGTAACCAACCACTTTAATACCACAAAATATCAGAGGCCAACATGTAGAATCATGCATTAGTACGTAATAAGGGACACATAAGGTATTCAATATTAGGGGATACAAACAAAATCACTCATGATTTATAAAAAAGGGTATCAACCACACAAGTTCAAATAGATAAAAAAAATCAAATAGGAACCTCTATATTTCCTTTGAAAACTATCCAAAACCCTTTTTTAAAAATTATTTAGAAAAGACACCATGTTTTATCTTACTCATGAAAGGACCTTGGCCAAAATCCACTCAAAATATTCTTTATAGAACCCCATTTCCAATTTTTAAATACCATTTCAAAAACATTTATAAAATATACTATTTCCCTTTTAAACTTTATCTAATTAAAACTTAATTTTAAAACAAATTTTAAAAAGGAAAACTCTTGCTCTTTGAAAACCAACTCACACCTCCACGGAACCCAAAAAGATGTCCACTAACACTCATTCAACCAAGGAGTCACTATATAACCATTTATAAATATATTAATCCCATGTTGATTTTTATGATGATGTGAGCCCATATCAATATATGGGAGATATCACACAAGTCATGTAGTAAGAAGGTGGATTATACTAATGCACGCACATGAACATAAAATCACTAAATGAACAAGTGACTTACTAAAGTCAAGAGAACTTTCCTAAAAAAAATCCATAACATCCTAAGCTTGTAACAACTTTCTTTGAGTTTAAGAGAACCTATATCATCAATAAACACAACTAAATTAATAAATTAAATAATTAAAAACAAAAACCCAAATTGGAATAATTTACACCAAACTCACTGAGTGACCTAACGTTATCACAACCACATGAAACATCATGTAGTCCACTCACGAGACACACCCAAACCTAAGACATGTAAAATACATAAAATAAACACTTGAATAGACAACAAATTTAACAAAAAATATAGTATCCCGTCTTTTTATAACACAAGCTTTCATTTCATTACACGGAACTGAGGATCTTTAAGGTTTAGTGTCTTGGAAAAGAGGAACATAATACATGAAAAAAACATAAAATGTTCTTATTAAACACTTTAAAGGATTCTCCTCATGTTCAACCTAGGTTCATTACTGCATCTCATAACCTGGGGACATACATCAAAAGAAAGGGTGAGCAGAAGGCCCAGTAAGGGAAACAAGGGAAACATTTAACATGTGAACTTGAGATACATCAATAAAGTCATGAAAAGAACTTTAAGGTATGAGAATGAAATCATGAGGCATATCATAAAAAAAATAACATTTTTCATAACTTAAAGATGTGGCTACAACATTTAATATTGACAATCATTTCGTTTCACCATGGTCCATCCCCAAGGTGTCATTAAAAATTACCAAGGTTATTCACCAACGTATCAGTCTAAAAAGTCATCTCTAGAGATTAAGCCTTTACCCAATGCATTGGAGCGCTATCTGGGCGCACCCTTTAAATGTATTTATTATCATGTGAGCCACATATATCATCATAAATCATTTCATAAACAACCCATATAACATAAAATAAATGGGTTTCATTTCATAATCATAACGTTTTAAAAAACTGCTTTAAAGACATGATCTTTATGTCACTTTAAACCCATGGAAAGGGAAAGAAGGGTTTCATGTATGTAAATACCAGAATTTAAAATAGAAAATTTTGATATATATGTGAACACCCCTGTAGAAATAATAGCTTTGATTATTCAATTTATAATATAAAATAATTTTGATAAAAGAGAGAGACATTTTGAGATGAAAACTATGCAGCATCACGTCTATGATACATGGTTTTAGAAGACATTGAAATGAGAGGGGAAATGGGTCACCCACTCAAAAATGATACATAAAAAAGTAGGGGAACAAGATATAAAGTATTTAAGAACATGGTAATGAAATTTGAATGATATACCATATGAAACGAAGAACTTGAAAGGAAGACAAAAAATAAGATTTCTCTTATGAGAATTCGGCAGCCTAACGACGTCACTTAAAACTTCCAAAAATGGATTGAAGAGATCAAATAGGGTCTCTAATAATATGAACATTAATGATAAGTATGATAGATATATAGATCATATCCCAACATAATTAAAAGGAACTTGAAAGACTTGACCAGAAAATATAACTTGAAAAAGAGAAGGGTGAACGAATCCCTTAAAAATTCAGCAGCCTAACGTCGTCACTTAAACTTCAACAAAAATGAATTGAAAAGATCAAATAGTGTCTCTCATAATATGAACATAAGAGTCCAGTATGATATATATAGATATCATACCCCAACATAATAAAAAGGAACTTGAAAGACTTGACATGAAAGTAGAAATTTGAAAAAGAGAAGGGTGAAAGAATCCCTTAAAAATTCGGCAGCCTAACGACGCCACTTAAAACTTCAAAATACTGAATTGAAGAGATCAAATGGGGTATCTCATCATATGAAAATAAAAGTTCAGTATGATTTATATAAAGATAATACCCCAAAATAATAAAAAAAATAACTTGAAAGGCTTGACATGAAAGTAGAACTTTGAAAAATGGGTAGGGTGAAAGAATCCCTTAAAAATTCGGCAGCCTAACGACGCCACTTAAAACTTCAAAATACTGAATTGAAGAGATAAAATGGGGTCTCTCATCATATGATCATAAAAGATCAGTATGATAAATTTAGAGATCATACCCCAACATAATAAAAAGGAACTTGAAATACTTTACATGAAAATAGATCTTGAAAAATGAGAAGGGAGAAAGAATCCGTTATGAAAATTTCGGCGGCCTAACGACGCCACTTAAAACTTCATAAAACGAAATAATGAGAGTAAGAGAAGATCTATCATTATTTGAACATGAAAAGGGCAGTAATAGGAGTATAAAAGAACATCCTTTAACATAAGAACATTGAGCATAAAAGAAATGACATAAAAGAGATTTCTTGAAAAGAAAGAGAGAGGTTGGATCCCTTACCTTAAAACGTAACTCTTAAAACTCAAAGGTTGGGACCTTGAGGGCTTGGGGGAACCTTGGGACGACTCCTTGGGAGGTAATGAGACCAGAACTTTGTTGGGAGAGAGTGGGGAGTCTAAATGGATGAGAGGATGGCTTGGTATTTATAGGGAAAGTGAGAGGACAAGGCATTAATGGCCAAGGGACACCTCAAAAGTGGTTTTCTCAAAACCATGTGCTCTCCCAAGATATTTCCCATGAAGTTAGGTCACATGGGGCCCCCAATACAATAATTCATCACCTTTGGTAGAACATCCCTTAAAATATCTTATGACATCATCATGACACAGTTATGATGTCATTAAACATACCGAAACCCTAAAACTATATTTTTACTAATCAATGAAAAATTCAACTTTCTCAGAAAAATCCCAAAATTTCACATTAACCAAATATCAATGCTCTGATTTCAAAAATGAACTCCATTTTATAAAAATAATTTTCTAAATATTTTTAATTTAATTTTTAAATAAATACACTATTCACCGAAAATTCATTTTTTCAGAAAAAACCCCAAAAATTACCTTAACATAATATCGATGCTCTGAGTTCAAAAATGAAATCCATTTTATAAAAATAATTTTCTAAATATTTTAAATTTAATTTTTAATTAAAAAACACTATTCACCCGAAAAAACTAAAACTTGAATAATAATTTATGAAACCATTATTTAACCATTTTATTGAATCACATTACTTAATCAAGGTGCCTAGATTATATTAATACTTTCTTTAAGTGAGATTACTAATCCATTTTGTCACATTACTAATCCTAATCATAAAATCACTATTCATAATTTACTATTCATCAAAAATCAAGTTGATTTTATTAGACTCTAAATTTCGTACTGAACATAATTGTAGAAGACCATTTTTTGAAAATCATTACACATTTTTAATTATTTAAGGTTTACATAAACATTTTTAAAATATCCTTTTTCTAAAATTCATAAAAATACGCATACTATATTTATCCGGTCATTTAAAAATTCATAAACTTCATCATAAGAAGAAATCCCAATTTTTATTTAAAACAAGGGATTTCACAAGGCAGTTACGATCTCCTTACATAACCCCTTATCACACCAGTGGAGGACCTGAGTGTAAGGTGTGCTAAGGTGAGAGAATCTGAGGGAGGCCCGACCAACATCGCACGAGTAGTAATTTCTATCAGTTTGAACTTCTCGCGAAGGCGATTCCGTTCTAACTTCACCCGATGAAGTACGGCTTGGGTTTGGTCTAGAGTAAAGCCCAGTGGTGCTACCTACTTCCCAAGTTCTGTTAGATGGGCTCTGATTGGTCCAAGACTACTGGGTGAGGCCATCGAATCTACTTTCTATTACTTGTATTTAGAGACAAAAATCGAAACGTTTAGTTTCCAGTGGTCATATGGACCAATGGTAATATAACAGTCAAAACCCAATGGTCTCATTTTAATTATACTCATGTTATCAAATGAAACATTTTTGTTGAGTATAAAAATAAAATAAAATAACACATAAAATTAGGAAACAATATTTATTCAAAATTTCGGGTCATTAAAAAAAATCACCAAAAACCCTAATTAAATACATGTGGAAACATAAATCAAGGTTAACAATAAAATAATACTTGAATACCTCCTCCTCAAACATCCTCTACATGATAAGCATAAAAACCTCATCAAGTGGGTTGATTTTACTATTCAATAGTGAAATCATCTCCCAGAACCCAAATTTGAATAATTGAAATTAGAGGAAAACAACAAGGGAGAACAAGGAGGAGAGGTAACATATTACATAGAATTAAGGAAATAAAACATCCTATAATGGTTTATATCAAGGATAGATAATAGATATAGAAAGGGTGAGAGGGGTTCATCCTCTCTTCTACTTGTGTGTCGAGGAATAAGAAATATTAAAGGGGTTTCTAAATTAATACCCTTAAAAAAGACTACCCATACCTTAAAAAAACCCATATCTTGTTCACAACATGCCCAAAGGGTGACAACATGGCTAAAAATAGGTGGGAAATCCTTACCTTTTCCATGAAAATATCATGGCATGAACAACTTGGTCAAGGTGTGACTATATGTTTTTGTAGTGTTTCAGCACCCATGTCACCCTAAACCTTCCCAAACATCCACCTAAACACCTAAGACACTCACATAGCCTTGATCCATATCCAAAAACATCTCCTAGATATGTTTTAATGCTCAAAATCCTCATTTTAACCCCAATACATGAAACAAACCCCACTCCAGAAAAAATTCAAATTCCCCTAAGAATTCACAACTTATAACGATGAAAGTTGTTGCACCAAGAAACTTTATATCCAATAATTCACATTATATTATTTAAATTTTCTCTAAATGAACCCTAGTTATTAGAAAATTCAAGTCCTTTTGAATCAGGTGATCCTATATATGTATTCTTCAGATGAAAAAATTTATTCCATTGAACTTATTGACCTAAATGTTACCTTTGTTAGATTCCATACCATTAAATGATAGTAAAATCATATGGAAAATGAAATAATGTTGAAGGTAAAAGTGTGAATTACCTGAGCTGCCTATGGGTGTTTTGTTGAGTGTATAGTAAACCACAATATCTGATACCACTTTTTGGTAAGAACCTATGCCTTAATACTCAATTCCCATATAGAGTTCACCAGACATCAAATCTCTAGATGACACACACATAAGATATCCCAGGTCATATGAACGGACCCCCTAACTAATTTTACTAGAATATAGGAATCCTTACATCATACTCACCATACAAATCCAAACCTTGAAAACAACTCAAGAAAACTCACAACCTCATAATCATTCAAACAAGAAAAAAATAATGTTAGAAACATGGGAAATAATATGGTTTAGAAAATGTATCCTATATCTAATGAGAGAAAAACTATAACTTTCATTAAAATTATACATTACAAGTATTTTTACTTCAACTAACAAGACTAGTTAGTGTGATTAATTACATAGATTATATTTCAAAAATTCATTTTATCACTAGATTATTATGAAATTAGGTCCCCATTTCCTTTTATATAATTTTCTACTCGGTCATCTAAGTTACATAAAACTCCTAACTTTTTTGAGATCCCTCTATTTATAATGGTGACTACTGATCTCTAGTAGCCTTGTGAAAATTGACATCTTGTACAAGATACACTATTCCTATAAAATTAATTCACCCTCTTTCTAGTCATATTCTAATGAAAAATTACATTAGATAGTCCTATCATCCGATACTTATTTTCATCCTCTGAAGAGATTCGCTGCCACTACTTATGTCTCATGGATGATACCATAATCTGCCTCACTAAAATCCAACTCACCTGTGTCTAGTAAAATGATGAAGGCTTTATATCCCAATAGAGACTACATAAATTTATTTTATAGATTATTGATTATCCTCGATTGATCTTAGAGAGATGGAGTTATAGTTAGGTAAGATTCTATAAACTTTTTTCATCATACTTAGTATATCCCTATAGGAAATTCTTACTTTGTTTTTTAAGAAAGAAGATGCAAGATTGAGTATTTTTATTAACTCTCATGTTCTAAATCAGGTAAAAGTCAAGAAAAAATACCTTCTTCTAAGGACTGATGAATCTTACACCAACTGAAAGGTGTGAATTTGTTCTAAAATATTGATCTCTAGACTAAATATCATAATCTTTGGCTTTGGGAGTAGGATGTCCTAATGGTGATGTTCTAGCACTGAAATGATCACTACGATTTCCTAGTAAAGTTGTTAGGATTGAAGAAGAACCCATCTATTTTCATGGTACTTATAAAATAGATCTTTTATGCATTCTTAGACCATTTTTTAGTGGTTTTCATCAAGAATATACTCATTTACCCCCAACCTGATGAAGGATAAACATGTTAGAAATTTAAGGATCATCTTGTAATAACTCTATGCACACCATATTTATGAAAATATATCAATGTTCATGTTTTGGATTCAAGACGTTCATTTCCAAGATCATGTTATCTCATAGGGTGAAGTTTTAATATAATCTTCAATTATTGAGGTTATGGAAACTTTGGATCCACCCAATATGGTGGTTGAGGTAAGTAGTTTTTTGGACTAGTGAAGTATTTCAAAAAAATCATGGGATAATTATTTAGGATTGTATCTCCCATGAATTCCCTTACCTGAAAGGGGCAGTCTTTAATATGGTCTAACCATTGTTAATAAGCCTCCAAGGAGATAAAATGGAGGTTTTACATTTCTCTTTTTTATAGTTTCTAGAGGAAGGGGTAAAATATGAGGTATTCCATAATGATTCTAGGTTTGGGACTAGTTATGTGTGGATGCATAGGTTGGAATACATTTCTTATGGGTCCAAGAATCTAAGACCACACAAATAGAATATGTAACCCATGACTTGGATCCTACAACAATAGTGTTTTCCTTGAATATATGGAGATTATTTATTTTTGGTGAGTTGTTTGTGGTCTACACAAACCATAATATCCTCACTTATATATTCTATATAAGTGATCTCAACCTAGGTTAGAGATGATGGTTGGAGTTTATATAAGATCACGATTTTGAACAATTTTATACTTATTGAAAAGAAAATATAGTGGTTGTTTTTATTATTAGAAAGTAAAATACTTATCTAATAGAGGATATTTTGATTAGTTATCCTCAATAAGGTTGGTTTTGGAAGAATTAGGAGACATATCTTACCTATGATCAATGGTGATATCCCCTAAATTTATTTATTTCCTAAAGGGGTCCTAGATTAAAGAAATTAATTGTGAGATATTTTTAGACTAGATATCACCAGGGAATTCACCTAATGAATTCTATAAATGTAGGGATCATGTCATCCTATTATAGGGGGAAAAGTGGTCCCATCTGTGATGTGTGAGGAAATGTTAAGGGAGTTTCCCAATTCTTCATTAGTGGTAAATCATAGTGTGATAAATATGTACTAGGATATCAAGTTTTTGTTTTTTTACATGCATGATATATATTATTATCAAGTTTATATCATGATTCCACACCTATCAGTAGGTGAAGGATAAAAAATAAGTTCCCATTGGTTTGAGCCAACCTATTGAGGTTCCAAAGTAGAAGTGGGATGGTATATCAAAATATTTTATGAATAAACTTCTATGATTGGTAAAAGATCAAGAAGTTTTCTGGGTGGTCATTGATAAATTGGAAAATTCAACTCACTTTATCCCCATTAGAGAGAAAATTTGGGTGGAGTGCTTGGAATGTCTATTCATTGACAATATCATGCAGTTTTATGGCGTACCCTCAACTATTGTTTCTAACCATTGCTCATAGTTCACATCCTAGTTGTGGAGGGGCACATAAGAGGCTCTTCAGACATAATTGTGATTGAAAACAAAATTTAAACCTAAGAATATGGTCATATTTGTGGGACCATTTAGGTTATAATGGATATTTTTTGGTCATATGTGTTTAATTTTTATAGGATTTGGGTCAATCAACTACTCTTAGTGGAGTTTATGTACAAAAAAAACTACCAATCCACTATCATTATGACACCTTTTGAGGCCATATATTAGAGACAATGTAGGTTAACCATTTATTGGATGGTGATTAGTTAATGATCGCTTATGTGGAATAATATAGTGTAGTTTATAACAAATAATGTGTAGGGGATCCATGAGAATATACTAACATCCCAGATCCATCAAAAATCCCACATGGATAGAATATGGAGATCCTTGGAGTTTTAGGAGGGAGATCATGTGTTCATGGAGGTCTCTCCATAACTTGATTTGAGGAGATATTTTTGAGGAAGAAATGTATCCTTGAGATTCATCGATCCAATTAAAATCTTGAATAGGTAGGAGAGGTTTATTATCATATGATATTTCCCCCTCAGTTATACTTGGTGCACAATGTCTTACATATACCAAAACTAAGGAAGTACATGAATGACCCATCACACTTTATCGAATGGGGAGAGATATAAATTGATGATGACACTACCTGTATGGAGTACCAGTGTTTATTAAGGATCAATGGGAGAACACACTTCAAGGTAGAGTTATCCCATTGTTATAAATATTGTGGAAGCATGGAAATCATTAAGAGAGATCATGGGAGCATGAGAGTACTCTCACCTCTTTGAGTGAGTTATGCTTTTTAGGGTGAAAATCCTTGAAGCTAGAAATAATATAGTGACCCATATTTTTTTATCAAACCCCTTTTTTTAGTAATATTTATTAATTTGGTCATAATGATGGTTTATATGTAGCAGAGTCCTAGGTATTTATAAGATATTTAATATTTCAAAAATATTAGTTTTAAGTCATGCATATTTGAATAAATAATATCACTCAAACAAAGTCCTGAATGAAAATTAAAACTCCACGGTTGTGTTTATAATGCGGTGGGGGGGGGGGGGGGGTTCTAAAAAATTATGTAATGCTCATTGGTGTTTTAGGTATATCATAGTCCATTTTTAGAAATAGTTAGTTATGCTCTCAGATATTGAAATCCATAACTCTATCCTATGAAAATATATCACTAATATCTAATTGAAATATTAAATATCATTTCCATGAAACCCTAGGTTATTAGGGTTAGAGTAACCATTGACACCACAAAGTGTAGATGGATTCAGAATTTATGCTCAAGCATTTATGATTCCAAAATGAGGTAGGACATTGTTCTTGATTCCCTCACCCTGTATATATTTTAATTGATTTGATAAATTTTAATTTTGACTTTGTTAATTGCATGATGATTATTATGAATTTTAATTCTTGAAATATTATTTTTTGTATTTCCAATTTTAAATTCATAAAGGAATTATTTTATAATAATATTTTTCATTTATTTTGACTATGTAAATTTTTCATCAATGATTTCTTTCATGACTGATGAAAATAGTGATTGGGAAAATTTAATGGTCACCAAATTATTTTCTTTACCATTAGTTCCTCCTTTTTCAGGAAAGATGATTTTTTTATCTTTACATTGGTTTAAAGTTTGATATTGGTATCCTATAATAGAAATATGGACTACAACACAAGATAAAGACAATAGTTTTAGTATGATATCAGTAAAGGAGGTGTCTTCAGTGTGGGGTGGTGGTGTTTGGTGTGAGATGGAAGGTCTTGAGAAATGGTTCAAGAATGAGTATGATGAGAGGTGGCATTAGAAATAATGGATATACCTAAGGATGATGGTGGAAACTAGATAGGGTTTAGAAAACTCCCGGAGGCATGGAGGATGCACCGGTGTATTTCTGGTGTGGAAAACGCACATTCCACAAAGATCCCACCAGAGGAAACAATGGAAAATGCATGTGTTGGGTTTCTATAATCAAAATTTATATTCATAGGGTATTTAACAACCGAGGTATACATCGTTTCACATGTTAAATAAAAGTAGGGTTTACACATCTAAGTTAAATGTCACATGACATGTGATTATATGTTAAACGATGTATTAGTTGAGATTCAAGGCTCAAGATATACCAAAGTACAAGCCTAGATACCCCATTGGGTACAAAAATTGTGTGGGCCTGTGAAAAAATTATATCTTATATCCATATGACTTAGTATCCTGGGATAATACACAATCACCTAGCCTATGAGCCCCACATTCCTTTTCACCCAATGAGAACACTATGTTAGTTGTACCCACATGACTAGAAAATCAAAATATATTTTATGTAGAGAACCTCACATTTTAAATCTTTTCATATAGAACCTCTCTTATAGAACAAGGTCTTGGTTGCTCTAAAATAGATGACACATATAAAATAGTATATCCAAATTGAGAATATTTATTCACTATCCAAACACTACAATTCACCCTATAAACTAACAAAGTGGTATAAATCAAAAAAAAAAATGCATTCACATGCCCACTGAAACACTATATATTTATAAAGTTCAAATTTTGTCTCACTCCATAGGGAAAACTACAAAATTTCAAATTTAGAAAAAAATAGAAATAATTTCTAAGTTACAAGTACCATTAATCTCAAAACACTATTTTGTAGAATCAAAATAATCACAGAACAATTTTAGTACACGTACAAGTGACCCACACATCTATTTATAGATGATTTCCATAGAATCCAGCTATTTACAAAAGTTACACCACCATATTAATTTTGTGGATAATCACCACTGAATCAATTTTATCACTATTACCAAATCTACCTTTTCATATGATGACTAATGTATGCATATAGAACACATCTGCCCGCATAACTTCCAGATTTTGTTTCTATTGTATTGGAACCTCTAGGTTCTATGTACCATTGTTTTTTATTTTAAAACCAATTCCCAGAATCACTCACTCCATACTTTTGAAAACAAAAGACAAAATTAGTTTCTCCAAAAAACCTTAAAATCTCCCAAACATGAATGAAATTACTAGATATTTATATAGTTTAAAATTAGTCTCACACCATAGGAAACAATAAAAAATTTCAAATGGAGAAAAGAACAATTGAAATACTTTCTGAGTTTCATGTACCTTTAATATCAAAACCCTATTACAGGGAATCAGAAGAATTATAGAACAATTTTAGTATATGTGAAAGTACCCCACACATGTATTTATAGATTAATTCCATAGAATAAACCTATTTACATTAGTTCTACTACCATCTAATCTTTGTCGATAACCATCACTTGATTAAGTTCACCATTAGTAGACTGTTGAACACCACCAAATATACCTTTTCTTATGATGAATAATATTAGCATCCAAACATATCACCCCACATCACTTCTATAATTTTTTTCCATTTAATTTAAACCTCTAGGTTCTATGCACCATAACTTTATATTTTAAAACCTATTCCAAGAATCACCTCATAAAGACTTTTGGAAGAAAAAGACAAAAGTATTTTCTTCTATAAACCTAATAATAGTCCACTTGAGTACTTCTTCCAAGGAATTAACCAAGACTATAACAACTTCCCAAAATATCATTTTCATTCTTACTCCTCCAATGTTTCTAATTTATTGATCTCCGAATAATACATCATCCAATTTCCACTAAGGTAAAATGATGCCCCTAAATTTCCTTGACTATGAATTTGTTCAGAATTTCCACTGGATTCCTAGCTCCTTCAATATTATATAACTCCAAAACCCTATCTTTCAAAATCAATAGGATAAAGTGGTACTTAAACTGAATGTCTTTCTTATTTGATTGAAACACTGATGCAAGATTAGTCACACTCTGATTGTCATATAATAACATTTTATTTCCCAATAAAATACCAAATTATTCCAAAAAAAAACAAATCATATAGATTATCTCCTTCACTGATTCTGAAATTGAGATGTACTCTCTTTTTATGGTTGAAAATGCTATATTAGATTGAAGTCAGGATATCAAACACATGATAGTTACTCAGAAAGTAAACACATAGCATGTGGCACTCTTTTATGAATTAGTATCTCCTCTAAAGTCAATATCAACATATCATATTAATAGATTATATATTACAAAACATAAGTAAAATCCTTCCATTTATTTTATATTTTAGGATATCCAATTAGAATATTCTAAGTGTTTATTCCCTATATTTTCCATAAACCCGTTGACTAATCCCACCCCTTGCGTAGTTTCCATCCTTTTACAAACCATGAAATACATTAGGCTTCCTACCACTGATGCATATGGAAAATTTACTGTGTACTTATCCTATTTTTCAATTTGTAGTTTTTTATCCTTGGATAACCTGAATTTTTTTTCAAAAGGGATAGTAACTATTTTGGATCTGGATATTCTAGATCTTTCCAATTCCTTTTAGAAGTATTTTGACTATGAAAAAACAAAAGCTACATTTTCCAGTCCCCATCGATCTATATAATTAGGATTTGGATTACATCTCTTATAAAATTTATCTCGAAAATTCTATAAAAATCAACCTTATACACTTCCAAAATTTCCTTCACCAGTCAATTTAAGAGAATATCATCCATGTAGAGGTTAATGATGTTGAAACTCCTCTCATCAAACTCATTCTGGTAGTAGTAATGGACTAAATTACACCATAAGAAAATATATTCAACTATAAAGGTATCAAACTTCTAGTTCCATTGTATGAGTGATTTCTTCAGACCATACAAACTCTATTTGATCTTGCACACCAGACCATCTATTCTATTTTCAATGAAGCCTTCTGAATGTTTTAGAAAGATTTCCCTCTTTAAATCATCATACAGGAATGCTATCTTGATATACCACTACTAAATATAAAACTTATAAAGTATCCTTACTATTAACTATTCATATTATAGAATTTTTAATAATAACATAGGAGATTTTGATAAAATATACTCCTTTAGTTTTTTTAAATCCCTTTAAAATAAGCCTCACTTTGTACCATTTTAACCACATCATTTTCCTTTAACTGGTAGACCTACTTATTCTTCAGAGTTATTTTCCACAGTGGTAATTACATTATCTCCCACATTTCACTAATGTACAAGGAATTCATATTTTATTTGAATTTAAATCCCACTATAAAAATTCACTTGGATCTACTGCTTTTTCCAAGATTTTGGGTTCTCTACCATTTGTATGAATGAATTAGTGCGTATAAGATTAAAAGCACTGTGCTAGTTGTATGACCTTTATATAAATCCTTAACCCCTAAGGATCATATCCTTAATTCCCCTATATTTCTAAAACTCCACCTTGAGCTTCCACTATCCAAGATAATTATGGTTCATCAATCCTTATTACTTTATAACCAAATCAGAGTTTTCTACTCTAGAACTTGTTTGTACCTTCTAAACTTCTATAATATTTGAATAATTATGGAATTAAATGTCCTTTAAGATAAAACTCAATATGTGTTGGTTATTTACTCACAACTATATATTATTCTTGGTTATTATACTTTTATAGGTTCTCCTCATTAAGGATTAAATTTCATACTTGGATAGCCTTTTGTTGAAAATTATCTTAGATATAAAATCTAATGTTTTCATCAATGTATCTAATAAATAAACTTGTCTAGGACTTTGATTATAAAGTTTTCCTTTCCTTGGAATCAAAATAGGAATATAAGACACTCCTAAAAACATTTAGGTGAGATACATCAACCAATATTCTAGTATAGAGTTCTTATGGAAGCGATTTCCCTATCAATATAAAATGGATTCCATTTTTGAGGTATGCTGCATAACTCACTAATTCAACTCAAAATTCCCTATATAAAACAAAATAGAATCTAATACTTATTTATCTCTTATTCAAAGTATGATTAATGCATCCCACCATACCATTATGCTCTAATTTATCAAGCACAGTCTTCCCCATCTAGATTCCTATCATCCAATATAACTTATAGGACTATTTTATTCAGTATTAAACTTTGTTACCTGAATACAAATGCTAAATCTTAGATTTATAATTTTTTTAAAACATGGATATCCACTTGATGAAATATCTGAAAACCTAATATTATTTTGAAAAAAGCAGTCACACCTTTTTTATCAAATTATTTGTAATATATTATAGCAAACCACTGTGAGAATGTATTAGATTTGGGTCCAATACATCCATATTAACTAACTAGATATTTTAAATATTCAATTAATTATCCAAATATTCAAAGGAAAATTTTTAATACTTCATAAGGATACAGTCCTATCATGTTATGAAATCTACATGATCAAGTTTCAGTATTCTCTTATAGCCAATAACATCAGCCTCTTTCTCTAATGTGACATAGAAAATTGTGCCACAACAATGTAGTTCTAGAAGTTATCATTTTGGAAACTTCCACTCCTTCCGTATTTCCAATCAAATACAATGTTTCATCTTTAATAAACCTATCCACCACCATGGAATCATGTGTGGATTTCCACAAACTATTAGAAAAGGTTCTACTAAACCCCAAATCATCCAGTTTACCTACCAAAATTAGGTTTTTTTTCATTATATTGGTATATAGATAACACCCTACAACTTCAAAATGTATTTTTATTCATCTAAAAATTCACATCAACATTTCTAAAAACCTCAAGTGCTTCTCTGTCTACAAGATGAACCTTAAAAAATCTTTCAGACACACAGTTTCCCATGAATATTATTTTGATAGATGATTGAAATGATGATCCAAAGTCAAGAATCTATAACTCCAATTAACCTGAAATAGTAAATAATAAAGTGTTTTATTCCCTAGCTATACAGTTTGTGTAAGAATAAAAATAATTAATTCTAAAATTAACCCTAAAATATCTATATTATTTCTTTATATGCACTTTTTTTACAATTCCAACATAAAGAATCAGTTGAGCATGATAACATCCCTCAAATTCTTTTTCTCATTTTTTCTACTTTTGACCTTTCCTCTGAGTGAAGAATCCACTAAATTACACATTAAATACCATTATGGTGAAACCTTATACTTTTTTACATCTTATTTCTTTATTCAGAATTAGATTCTAGTTTTCCTTGAATTATAATTTGTTCTTACCACTCTAATTTCTCACAGTTTTAACCATTTCATAGCATGATTTTGGAAGTAATGACAAAAGTATAAATCCCCCCAAGAATCCTATGAAATTTACCCTAATGGATTCTAGTTGAATCCAAACCATGTTGGATAAATTCACCTTATTAGCCACCAAACATCCTACCTACATCATAATGATAAAAATTCACTACATCAAAAACACATTTTTTATTATAAAAGGATTCTCATACATGTTTTCAAGCATTGAAATATTTCCAGCAACCATCTTCTTCTCAGGGGTTCTAAAGTCTGTGTTCCATGCCAACATCATCAGAACCACTCATAGCACATTATAGTTGAATCTCTACCATTCCACTTCTTTCAATTCATTTAGATTAAATCATATTAATGAAAGATCCAAATCTTTCTAAAATAGATATTCCTATACTTTCATCCTCCATAATCTACAATCTCACATGCCAAACTTGTCCAACTAAAACTTTCCCTCTTAAAACACTATCATTTTAAATAGAAACTCTAACTATATAAAAAATATAAAATAAAATGAATATCTTTAAATAAGTTTCCTACTAGGATTTGAACACTAGACCAAGAATCTATAATAAAACATTTTGTGATTGAAACATCATATATTGGAACTTGTCTTTTTGAACCTCTCTTATAGAAAAAGGTATTAGATTTACTAAAATTCACAAAACATAAAAAATAGTGTACTTGAATTGGGAATATTCACACCCCATACATACACCACAATTCATTCACAAAACACCCAAAAAATAATGAATTTACAAATAGAAAAAGGTTGAAACACAAATACATAAACTCTAAAAATTTATGTGGTTTACAATAAGTCCTAATCCATGGAAAAACTAAAAAAATAAAATTGAAGAAGATAACAAGTGAAAGTATCAATAATTTAAAATTAACCTTAATACTAGAACACTACTTAAAAGAATCATAAGAATCATAGAACACTTTCAGTACATGTACAGGTTACCCCACCCATCTATTTATAGACAACTTACATAGTATCTAATTGGTTCCATCAGTTCCACTACCATATGATCTTTTAAGATAGCTGTTGATTGATTATAGCCACTGTTAGTAGAATATTAAACACTATTTAATCCACCACTATTTTTAGTGAATAATATATAACTATATATTACATTATTTAATTACACTTCTAAATTATATTTCTATTATGTCTAGAAATGTATGTTATGTGTGCCACTAATTCTAGTTATGAAACCAAGTCCCAAAATCACTCCTTATATAATTTTGAAAACAAAATACAAAGGATGCTTCTCAAAAATGATTAACAGTATATACCCAACTACTTTCTTAGGCTCACACACTATGTCTAGTATGAAACATTCCATGTATAAGTTATTCTTTAGTGTTTTCATATATTCTAAAATGGGTGACAAAATTGGACCAAAGAGTATTCCATTATTAGAGTAATTCCATGAAGAACATAATTTTATGAATGTATTTATTTTTAAATGAACATTTCAAGTAATTTTTGTTAGTTTTAATTCCTTATATTCATATAGATGATTGATGGGTGTGATAGAGATATTTGGAGTAGACATGGGTTGGTACTAACATAGAGACATGCTGATATTGGAGCCTGAGTCCTCTATATACTTAATAGATTTAGTAATCACATTAGTGATGGGGTTTGGGTACTATACTCCTAGAGTAAATAAACTCTTTAACCAATTAATATTTCATATGATGAGTTATGGGTTCTCCATAGAGATCAATATCTCCCCGATTAACATGCACACCTCAATGAGGTCTGGGTCTTACAATATGATTATAGAGAGGTGGTTTAGAAATTATAAAAACTGAGTTTAGGTTCTTTGAGTTTTAATATATTTTGTGTGTTCTAGGTTCCCTTGATATATATTCTCAAAGGAGTTGATTTTTGAGGATTGGAAATTTTTATTACTCTTGGATGTCTTTTTTATATTTTTATATTTGGGTTACCTATTACTTTGAGCTAACACATTATTCTAATTACACTATGTTTTTTGATTTTCATACTAGGTATGATTATAATCACCCCTACATAGACTTTATGATAAGTCACACCAATTTAATTACTTCCTATGGTATACTAAAGTTTATAAATTTATATCAATCAACTCTCACTAACTATGAGGTCATATAATAATGGTAGTATGAGGTTGATCCCATGAGAAACAGGTAAGAACAATATTGACTATATACTAATTTTTAGGTCATAAAAATATTGTTAGGATCTTACAACAAAATTTAAGTAAATTAAATAATTAAACTAAAACTCAAATAAATAAAAGGAAAAGAATAGATAAAGGGTAAATATATGCAAATGAATTCTAAGGGTGGTTTTACTAAAACAATGATTCAACTCCACTAACAAAATAAATCATATTCAATAGCTATGAAACCATAAATGTACTAGATATTAATATTATAAATTATTATAAATAATAATATAGAATATAAACTCATCATTATTAAATGAATCAAAACAACTAATCTCCATGAGGAAAATGTCACAAAAATAGAAGAATAATCCAACTCATTATTTGTAAATTAATTATATCAATTTTTCTAGGGTTTATTTATTATTAATAATATTTTTTCAACGATATAATGAAAAATATTATAAATATATGAATCAAATCATGATAATGAATAATAAAACCATTCACAAGTGAATAATAATCAAAACATGTTGGTACACACTCTCTTAAAGTAATTCCACTCACTTATATAGGTTAATCCACTCATTCATGAGTGGTCTTCAACAATGAATAAATGAAACACCATAGAAGAGAGAATGTAAAACCCTAAAAAATTTCATTAATATTATAAAACTTATATGAAAGAGTAATCAACCATAAGAAACAACTCCAATATTACACATGAAAAATCTAAGAAAACAAATATAAGAAAAACCTAGTTATGTGAACTCCCATGAGATGACTTTTTTTCCTCCTACCTATAGATGTTTTATACCTTATTTGGGTTCTTATTATTCCTTTTATTATTATTCTATTATAATGGGGTAAATACATTGATAAAATATTTTGAAACCATGAGAATCATTCCCTATCAATTTCTAAAATAAAGGAACACATATTTTAAAATATTGATCATAGGGATTCTTCTATGGCACAACCAAGAACTACATGATGAAAACTTTATAATTTTGGAAATCTTGAACCCCCTTGATATTCCTCCACAGGTACCCCTATAGTGTAAGAAACATTTTTTGGATATAAAAATTGATCCCAAACAGATCTAAAAAATACTCTTGAAATCATGTAGTAAAAAAAATTTCTACCCACAAACTTTATTATGGCATAACTCTAATTATCCTTCTTAATATCAGACTACAAAATAGATAAAAATCCCATGAAATAAAGGCAATTAAGCCCAAAACTCAATTCATTACCTATTTATAATCCTTGATAGTGTATAAAATCCCTACTCTATAGCCTTCTTCCCTCTGTATAATTATATCTTCATTTTCATTCATATTATACACAACCATGACATGAGCCACACTCATTATCGCAAAGGTCTAATTTATACAAGCTCTGAGATATCCTCATACAATAGATGAAGATATAATAATATTTCTTATAGTTCAAAACATTCTTATTCCATCTTCATTGTATGCAACTATGGAATGATTAATCTTTTACTTCATAGGTCTCGTTATATAAGCTTTGAACTCCTTCATTTATGAAAACATCCATGGAGTAGAGGATTTGAATATGGTGTAAACTCATTTCATATAGGATGCCATGAAGAAGATGATAGTGTGGGTGAGAATAATGTGGCATGGAAACCCTCATAGCTGCTCATCTAAAGATCCTTTAACATCAGTCATGGGGGTTAAATAATGTAGGTCAACTGACCATAGTGCATGTTAACCCTAGCGCAAACCCATGGAGAAGGCTAGTAAGAAACCATTATTTCAATCCCTCACCCATGTGTTTTTCCTTTAAAATTAATATAGTCCCACAAAACTTGTACCAAATAGGAATTTTTTTGGATGGGTGTTTCTTAATTACTAGGGATATGGGTTATATAAGCCAGTTAGTAACACTAGTGCCACACTGTAACACCCTGATTTTTTATGACTTATTATTTTTAAATAAATTTAAATTCTTTGATTTATTATATTGAACACTATAGAAAGTTATTATTGATTTCTAAAAAACATAAAGTTAATATTTCAAAATATTCAAAACTTATATTATCTTATAGTACATGCAACATAATGTTTGTCTGGTGTTACACATAATTCTAAGTTCTTTTGACAACTTTAGTTACATGCAATATCAAGTTTTACCGAAAAATAATATACTATGATAGTTATCACCTAGGTGTTGGAATGGAGGTAACAAATAATTATTAACTTAATTTTGAAATTAATTCTTGGGATAATAATTAATTAGAAATTAAGATAAAAATTAATTGAAAATAAAGGATGCATTTTTATGAAAAAATATTTTATTCCCACAAAGGTGATTTATCTTAAAAAATTAAATTAATCACTACTAGTAAATGATATTAA
This sequence comes from Viscum album, assembly GCA_963277665.1. Classification (NCBI taxonomy): domain Eukaryota; kingdom Viridiplantae; phylum Streptophyta; class Magnoliopsida; order Santalales; family Viscaceae; genus Viscum; species Viscum album. The sequence continues at coordinate 1,414,357,909 of OY728141.1, read as the reverse complement.
TGAAATTTATCTGTTTTATATTCAATTAAATTTTATCTAATTCATCTAATACGTTTTATATCCATAAAATCAAAACAAACCCATTTTTAAGCATAAAAAGCTATATTTTTCTAAAAAGTAGTTTTCCTGCTTTCAATGGAAGAATTATTTTTAAACTAAATTTTGAAACATTTATAAAATTTATTTGATAAAATAAAATTATTTTTTCTAATAATTATTTCAAAATTATATTAGGTTTAATTTTGGTTTTTTTTTGAAAATTTTCATCTTTTGATGAAAAGAGAAAATACTGATTTTTATTGAAAAAAATATTTTCTTTTAAAGTTTTTATAAGGTACAATTATGTTTTGTATTATTTTTAAATTTTAATAATTTAATTATAATTTAAATTAATCTATTTATTATTTTTGAAAAGGATTTTATACATGAATTTATTATAAAAACATTTTATATTTTAAAAGGGAATTTTTCTGAAAAACTGTTGTTCAAGACATTTTACCAATTTTATTTTAAATTAAAATTAAAAAATTATGTGTTTTAAATTTAGAATAATGGATGATTTTTTATTTATATGGTTCAAATTTAATGAGTAGTTATATTTTATTTTTGGGCAATATTAATAGTAACCTTGGTGAATTTTGTTACCATGACAATGGGTAAATTGAGTAATTTAGGTTAAAAATAAAATGATAAGGGATATATAATGACTCTAAAACATGGAAATATTTTATTTTAAGAATAAAATTTGACCCTTAACACCTAAGGATCCAAATTATGTCATTTAATTGACAATTTCCCATGAAAATTGTTTATATAATATTTAAATCAATGAATGTAACAAAATGTCACTTTCTTTGTCTTAAGTATACCTTATGTGTCTACATAAGGAAAATTGTATGTTATGAACAAATATAAATATAAAATTTTAAATCAATAAACATATTTTCATGATATGAATTTATTTTTTACTTTTTGGGCCACTTAAGATGAGATTATGATATTTATAATATTTTATTTAATAAAAATTTAAAGATGTCACATTCTTGTTTTAAATAATATATCATTTTTAATATGAGTTTAACCAAAATATATATTATACAATAATAATAATTCTAAAATATATAATATTTATATTAATCATGGTATTTTATTTCTAAATTTTAGTTAGTAAATAAGTATATTAAATAATTACACAACACTGATTCAGTAATTATTTTTTTAATGAAAATATCAAATAAATGTTATTAAAATTATCAAAATAAATATTAATTGATATAATTAATGTTACCAATGAATTTTATATAATAAAATTATCTATTATATATATAATAAAATATTTTATTAGAAGTTAAATTCTTATCTTGACATTTTTAAAAGTCTAATTATTGAATAGTTTTAAAATTAACACTAATGATATTTTATCAACATAATATTTTATTAAATTATTAAAAAATCACAAAGAATATTTAAAAATTTAGAATAATTATAATATGGTTAAAATGTTATAAAATTTTCATTTATGGTCCAATTTAAAACACATTAGTAAAAATTAAAACCTTTTAATATTGAAAAATCTGTTACCGTAGAAAAAATTAAATAGGCTAACTAAGGGTTAATCAAAATAATAATGTTTAAAATAACATCAAAACCTGTCTAAAATATATTGGTTTATGATATTAAAATATTATATAATATTTTAGTCTAATCATATTCCTTTTTAAGTATTTAGATATATATTTAGTTTATTATAAATTAATATTTTTTGAAATTCCAAAAGTTCCACTCACCTCAACTATAATAGCGCACCTCCTACCTCACATTTTACACTATTTTGATCCTTAAATATCGACAATATAATCAAAATTTCTCTTATAAACTTGACTATAAACATTATAGAGGTTCTTGTATTATCAAAAGACCAACCCTAGTGTCCCTAAGAGGAGATCTAAGGGAAGTTCACCAAAGAAGAGGTAATCTTCTTTATCGACTCTTTCAAGATGATTTTTATTCTACTTTCTATTCATGTGTTGTTTCCATTATAAAGTAATAATTACTATATAAAATATATTATGAGATATTATTATTATTATGGAACCACAATATTCTACCTTTTATCCATCATATGAAAAACAAAATCATCGCACGTATGTGTGTATGACTTACCGTCTCCACACCATTGTGTAACCTGTTTTTCATCACCGATTTACTTGGATAGGTTTAATGATGGAAATAATAGATATATATGATAATTATAATATGATATTGATTCTTAAAATAAATAATATACCATCCAATTCCATCCCCATTCACCATTAATGGAATGATACCGTCGCTCGTGCTAATGTACGACCTACCATCTCCATGACGCGATGTGATTCATTTTACATGATCACCATTAAATAATGATTATATAAATGTAATTAATTAATTAATATGAAATATATATCCTTAATATAATTTTATATATGATATAACTATATTTTATGCACAATAAACAAGACTTATACGACAAAACATGCATACAAAAATGAAATAATTAACACCCGAAAGAAGAGTAATAACGAAATATTATTAACAAAAATGCGATAAGATGATATAAGAGGATCATATATGATATAATAAATATAAATATGGTTATTTTATAAATTAATATCATTATTTAAAACATTATACAAGAGTTTTATATATGTACGAAGAAAATCATACCTAAGGTAAGGGGATTTCTAGTCTCACTTTTATTCCAGCAAGATTTATTCCATATTGGCCACTGGTTTATTTTATTAAGAGTATATAATGCACATGAATGTAATATATGATACTTATTTTTAAATTTATGGTTATTTAAATATCCATTTTATGATATCTCTTTTGTGGGGTTAATAGTTCAAAAGTTACCAAGTTAGTAAGGGAATTTTGTTCTATTGGCCTTCTTTGAGGCACATGTGATGTTATGAACCAAATTTCAATTATGAGGTGTGTATAATTACCATTGACATGTTTTATCATGAATATAATTCTATCTATGATATTATATGTTTTATGTAATTTCATTTTCTCTTCATTCGTAAATCTATGTTCCTTCAAATTAATTTTTTCTAAAAATGTTTTAAAAGTGCTTAAAATGATATTTTAATCATTTTTAAGGGAAAAGGATTTAAAATATGTTTAAAATTGTTTTGAAAGTTTAATTTATAATTTTTCAAGGTTATATTCAATGAAAAATATTTGATAAATATTTTATTATTTAAAAATTCTTTTTCAAAATGGAATGGATATTTTCCTCAAGAATTATTTCAAGTGATATTTCAAAATCAATTTCTATCTAAGACAACATTATTTGATGTTAATTACATTTTACTGGGGATATGATCCAGTGATACCATTATTATTATTTCTCTAAATGGTTTATATTTATTATGGATTGATACTTATGAATTTTGTTTCATTTCCATGAGTTTTGTTATGATGAAATGTTTACGTAACCCATTTCTTTTTATGGGTTATGATATGATTTATGTTCTTATGAAATACATATGTATGGTTTTAATTATGTTATTTGTTAACCTATATATCAAGACAATTAATTGGGTAAATATTTATATGTCATGAGATAGACAGGCCATTAATATGATGTGAAATCATTTTAGTAATACAAGATTGGAACTAGAGTAAAATCAGTTTAGTAATACATGAATTAAGCGAGATTAAAATCATTTTAGTAAAACATGACTAGAAAAAATAGTAAATGTAGTTCAGTAAAAGATGTTATCCACTATAATGGTCTTGGAAATGAACATTAACTAATATGTATATTATTTTCTATTGTTATGTGTATTCCAAAATTTTATGTATTATATTATTTCTCTCACGGAATATGTTCTTTGATTCTTTATAATCTCATATGATTTATTCCATGACATGATATCATGTTCTTTGATATACAAGATGTGATTTTCAAATGTTTTGTTTATGCACTTATGCCTTATGATTATGTTATGATTAATATCTCCCTTGATTACCCTTACTAATAATTTTAGCTCACCCTTATCATATGTTAATTTTCCATAGGTTAGAAAGAAAGGTTTTTTGTAGAAATACTAAAGGGGAAGATATTTGTGGGAAACATTGAAGATCTTTCACCAAACTATAATTTTGTGTTCCATGTTTCCAAAGGCACTAAAATAATATGGTATTTGGGTGAGTTTTTGTGTAATATATAAAATATTTTTCAAAACAATGATGTAATGTCTATATACATTAAGCTTGTGTAATTATAGTTGGTATTATATAAAAGGTTTAGTCAAAATTTGGAAACTAGGACAAGAAAACCATAGTAAGATCCCTAAGGATAAGTCTAAGTATATTTTATGGTCCTTGAGTTTTGGTAATGATCATGAATTACCTAATTTAAACCTAAGGTGTCATAGATTGAAATTTTATAAGATTTTTTCATTTATTATGATGTTTTACAAGTATTATTATTATTTATCACACTTTTACTTTTGGTTTTTAGACATTGGATAAAACTAGGAGGATGCATGTTAATGGTGAATTTAATAGATAAAGGAATGATCTTCCTCATGAGCAAAAAAATGAAATGGGAGTTATAAAGAGAACCCTTGTTATTATTCCAAATCATCAATCTCATAATATGATCAATAATATCAACATTTGTGGGTTTCCTAACCCATATAATAAGATAAATATGGAGTTTCATCATGACCAAAGAGAAAATAAATCTCAATTTATAATCATGTGGGAAGAGGCATCAAGGAGAGTGTTTCAATGGAACAAGAAGATTATTTGGGTGTGGAAAATAATGACACAAAGCATGTAATTTCAAAGGAAAAGGTTAAGTTAATATAATGGGCAAAGATAATGGTATTCCTAAGGAATCAATGATAGTTAAATGTTTTAAATGTGGAATGTATGGGAATTATTAGAATCGATTCCCTTAAGGTAAAGCTCATGAAGATAATCAAAAAAGTTTTATGATTAATTGTTGTATTTATAATGATGGAGAGACTATTAATGACATATGATATGAAAGAAGTGTTAAGGAATAAAATAAAGAAGATTGTTAAGTATTTTAATAAGATAGTGGAGTGATTCATGTTTATGCATTAGAAATAAAAAATAATATTGTAGAATTAATCTTATGGTATTATGGAACAATGAAAAATCTAATTATTGTTCAATTATAGCTTTTTATTAAGTATTTGAAAGTATTTGTTCAATGGTACTGGTAAAAATGAAAAGTTATTGAGGTGGTAAGGTGATATTTTTGGAGAACACATGATTAAGGTAAAGACAATCCTTAATATGCACATAAAGAGATGTTTGATTGTGATAAAATAAATGGGATAGTATTGATGACCTTGGAATTGATGAAAATGTGGTTTACAATATCATGGATTGAGTTTATTTATTTTTTGGATTTACGGTATGAGGAAAGAGTTAATTTTTGAAAGAATGTATGTTTTCACTAAGGTTTTATGGTAATTCAGGTTATTACCATGTTTTAAGAGAATAAATGATAATGGTATTCACATATTTTGTGTGTAAAAATTAAGAGATACATCAAGTTGTTTAGGGGATTAATTATAAGATTATTTTTGAAAGTTAGTTACATTATTTTTAATGTTTTGTATTTTAATCTTTTGGGAGGTTTATAAGGGTAACCATTTATGAAATTGGTTTTTTTGAATTTTGGATGAGGTTTTAGAGATTAATGTTTTACATAACCATATGAATATTTATGCATATTGGATAACCTATTCTAAACATTTTTATTGATAACTAGAGAAAAAAAGAATAAATTTTCACCACATTATTAATCCTATGATCCACTAGTTCTAAAACCATTACAATTTCAACCTCATTTCTTGGTGTAAGAGACGAAGGGGAAATTGATCAATGCACAACCAATGGATGATATTTTTCTTACAAAATGGAATTAAATAAATTAATTATATCTTCTTATAAAAATTATTCAACTTTAGGAAAAGTATCTTGAAACAAAAAATTTATCCTAGTACCTTCATATTCAATGAATCCAATTTACCCTTAAGATCATAATAGATTTATCATTCTGTGATGGATAAATTTATAATGAATAGGTTATCTATCACCCTATATCAGAACTTGATTAATAGTCTTCTCTTATATTTCCATATTTTTACTTTCCACCTATGTTCTCCTATGTGGAAACCAAATTCTGAGTTAATTTGGATAACAATTAAGTTTCTATATTTACATTTTTAAAGGAATTTTTATTATTAATTTTTATTATGTGGGTTTCCTATAAATAAATTCTCAATCATCCAACTTTTATTTTTTTAAGTTAATTTCAAATTGCAAGGACATATTTTTTTTAAATTCTTGATAATATCATAACAAAAACTTATCAATTGGTGATTCCACTAAATATATCTTAAATTAATGATCCGTTTTAGGTATCTCTTAAGAGGAATTAAATAAATGATTTTTCACATGTACTAAACTTAGAGGTCATACCACTGGAGAAAAATATTTCTTATAAAAATAAACTAGTAGAAATTTTGGATTATAGGGATAAAGTTCTACAAAACAAGACCACTCATTTAGTTAAATTTTTATGGAGAAACCACAAATTTGAAGAAGCTATATAGTAACTTGAGGATATTATGAGATAGATGTATCCTAATTTTTTATATTAGTGTAATGAATTTTGAGGGTGAAATTCATTTTAATGAAGGTAGAATGTAACACCCTGAGTTTTTATAAATTATTATTTTTTAAAAAATTTAAATTCTTTGATGGATTGAGTTTTACACTAAACCAATTTATTATTTCTTTATACAAAACATGATTTTAATCTTTTAATACATGCAACACTTATATTATCTTACATTACACACAACATAATATTTGTCTTGTGTAACTCACAATGTTGAGTTCTTTCGATAGTTTGTGTTACATAAAAGACCAAGTTTTACTGAACTAAAATATACTATGATAGTTATTTACTAGAAATTGTAATGATGGGAATGAATAATTATTAACTGAACTATGAAATTAATTTTTGGTATACCAATTAATTATAAATGAATATAAAAACTAGTTGAAAATAAATGATGTGTTTTAATGAAAAACTATTTTATTCCTATAAAGGCATTTTATCTTAATAAATTAAAATAATCACTATCATTGAATGATATTAATTAATTTTATACTTTTTATATTAAATTAAATGTCTTCTAATTCATCTAATATGTTTTATAGGTATTAAATAAGAACAAATCCATTTTTAAGCATAAAAAGATATATTTTGCTAAAAAACAGTTTTGCCGAATTTTAATGAAATAATTTATTTTAAACTAAAATTTGACAATTTTATATATTTTATTTGATAAAAAACTTATTTTTTTTTAACTTTTAATGTCAAAATTATCTTAGGGTGATTTTTTGGTTCTTTTTCCTAAATTTTTTTATCTTTTCATGAAGAGTAAAAATACTAATTTGTATTGAAAACTTTTTTATATTTTAAAGTCTTTACAAGTTCAAATTATGTTTTGGATTATTTTAAAATTTTTAATATTTAATTTTAATTTAAAATAATATGATAACTTTATTTTAAAAAGATTTTATATGTGAATTTATTATGAAAACATTTTATGTTTTAAAATGGAATTTTTCTGAATTGTTTTTCATGGTTCTTTACTGGTTTTATTTTAAATTAAATTATAAAACTTATATGTTTTTAATTTTGAATAATGGATGAAAAATTTTTATTCATAAGGTCCAAATTTAGTGAATATATCCCATTTATTTTTTTTCCAATAGAATAATAACCATAGTAAATTTTGTTACCAGGATAAAGGGTAAATTGGGCAATTTAGGTTTAAAAAAATGATAAAGACTATAAAATAACCATAAAACAAGGAAAAATTTTATAGGATGAATATAATTCGACCATTAAAACCTAAAAATTTAAATTAAGTCATTTAATGGACACTTTTCCATGAAAATGACTTATATAATATTTAAATCAAAGAAAGTCACAAAATGTCACTTTGTCTATGTATCCCTTATGTGTCCACATGGGGAAAAAGTTATTTTAGTAACGAATATCAATTTTAACTTTTAAATTAATAAACCTATATTAATGATATATATTTTTTGACTTTTTGGGCCACTTAAATGTGATTATGATACTTATAATATTTTATTCAATAAAAATTTAAAGATGTAACATTCATGTTCTAAATAATATATCATTTTTAATATAGGTTTACCCAAAATATATATTTTAATATAAAAATTATTCCTAAATATAGATATTTATATTTATAATTATATTTTATTTTTGAATTTTAGTGAAGAAATTAGTATATTAAATAACTACAAAATGCTGATGTATTAATTATTTTTTTAATATAAAATAAAATAAATGTTATTAAAAATATTAAAATAAATATAATTTGAGATAATTAATGTGATAAAAGAATTTTATAGAATAGATTTTACTCTTAGATATATAACAAAATATTTATTTTGAAGTTAACTTCTTATCTTGATATTTTTAAAATTCCAAGTAATGAATAGTTTTTAAATAGGCACTAATGATATTTTATCAAAATAATATTTTATTAAATTATTTAAAAATTATAAAACAACTTTAAAAATTAAAAATAATTAAAATATAGTATAAAATTTCATAAATAGTTCATTTATTTTCCAATTTATATCACATGATTAAAAATTACAACCTTTTAGTATTGAAACATTTGTTACCATAGTAAAAATTAAAACAGGTTAACTAAGGGTTAATCAAAATGATAAGTTTTAAAATAATACCCAGAATAATCCAAAATATTTGGGATGATAATATTTTAATATTATATCATATTATCATATAATACATGGAATTTTGGAGGTATTTTTATTGATATTGAATTTATTATAAATTAATATTTTTAGAAATTCTAAAAGTTTCGCTCACTTAAATTATAAAAAGACACCTCCCATCTCACTTATTCAAATAATTTTGAGCCCTAAATATTGACCATAGCCTGAAAATTAATCTTTTAAAATTTCCTATAAAAATTCTAGATGTTGTTTTATTCTCAAAATACCAACACTAGTTCCCCTAAGTGGAGATCTAAAGAAGTTTTCCAAAGAAGGGGTAATCATCTTTGCCAACTCTTTCAAGTTTATTTTTTCTTTTACTTACTATTCACATGTTGTTTCAATTATAAAGTAATAAAAAAAATATAAAATATATTCTAAAATGTTATTATGATTATGGAATAACCATATTACACCTTTTATCTATCCTATAAAAAACAAAATCATCGCACGTAAGTACACATGGCTTACCGTCTCCACACCATGGTTTAATCTATTTTTCATCACTAATTTAATTAGTTGGGTATAATGATGGAAATAATAGATATATATGATAATTAGAAATTTATTTTATTCTGAAAATAAATAATATACCATCCAATTCCTTCTCCAGTCACCATTAAGGTAATGATATCGTCGCTCGTGCGTATGTACATCCTACTGTCTCCACGATGCGATGCGATTAATTTTCAATGATCACCATTAAATAATGATTATATCAATTAATATAATGACTAAATAAAAAATATATTACATTAATATAATTCTAAATATGAAGGAACTATATTATATTCACAATAACTGGGTCTTATATAAAAAACATGCATAGAAAAATGAAGTAGTTAACACCTGAAGGATGAGTAATAACAAAATATTATTAAAAATCAGAGATAAGATGATATAATGGGATAATATATGATATAATAAATATTAAAATGGTCCTGGTATAAATTAATAACATTATTTAAACCATTATAGGGGAGGATTAGATACCTAGAAAGGAAATCATACCTTAGGTAAAGATATTTCCAGTCTCACTTTTATTTCTATGATACTTATACCATATTCACCGCTTGTTTATTTTTTGTGGTGTATATAAATCCGATAAATTTAATATATGATACTTATCCTTAAATTTATGGGTATTTAAATATCCATTTTATGATATCCCTTTCATGGGTTTTACAGTTCAAAAGATACCAAATCAGTATGTGAAATTTGTCTCAATTTTCCTTCTTTGAGACAAATTTTATGTTATACACCTAAATAAATTTATGAGGTGTGTATGTTTACCATTGAAATGTTTTATAATTAATATTCTTATTTTCATGATATTATAAGTTTCATGTAATTTAATTCTCTCTTTGGTCATAAATCTATGTTCCTTCAAATCAATGTTTTCTAAAAATGTTTTAAAAGTGTTTTAAATGATATTTTAATAATTTTTAAGGAAAAGGGATTTCAAATATGTTTAAAATAGTTTTCAAATATTTATTTATAAGTTTCAAAGGTTTATTTAATGATTTTTTTCTAAATGTTTTATGATTTAAAAAGTTTTTTTTAAAATAGAAATGATATTTTACTCAAAGATTATTTAAAGTGATATTTTATAATAATTTTCCATATAAGAAAATGTTATTTTATGTAACTTATGTTTTATTTGGGATATGATACAATTATACCATTATTATTCTTTCTATTAATGGTTTATTTTTATAATGGATTGACACTTATGATTTTTTTTCTTTTCCCTGAATTATGTTATGATGAAATGTTTATGAAACCCATTTATTTTTATGGGTTATGAAATGATTTTTGTTTTTATGAAACACAAATGTATGGTTTTAATTATGTGATGGGTGGGACCTATATCTCCCTTAAATTCATATGGTTGAATATTTATATCTCATGATATAGATAGGAATAGAGTAGGAAATTAAATTGGTTCAGTAATACATGATTGAAACAGGCGTAAACTCGGTTCAGTAATACATGACTTGAATAGGAGTAAACTCGGTTCAATAATACCAGATTGGAATAGGTAGTAAACCCTGTTAAGTAAAGGAATTTTTCTACTATGATGGTCTTTTCAATGATACTTGTATAACATGGAATATATTTTATATGTTTATGTGTATTCCAAAATTTCATGTCTTATGTTATTTCTCAAATGGAACATGTTTATTTATTATTTAAGATATTCTATGATTTATTACATGACACAATATCATGATCTTTGATATACAATATATGATTTCAAAAAGTTTGGTTTATATGTACTTATTCCTTATTATTATCTTATTATTGATATCTCCCTTGATCACCCTTATTGAGCATTTTATCTCACCCTTTTCTTATGTATCTTTCCCTAGGTTATAAAGAAAGGTTTTAGGTAGGAATACTAAAGGGGAAGATATTTTTGGAAAGCATTGATGATCTTTAACCAAACTATAATTTTGTGGTCTATGATTCCAAATTAACTAAAATAATATATAATTTGGGAATGTGTTTGTGTAATGTATGAATTATTCCACAAAAAAATTATTTAATGTATATTTATGTTAATCTTGAGTAGTTATATACACCTTTCCAGTACTCTTTCCCATCCCCACCCTATGTTGGGAGATCATATTTTTCTCTTTTATTGGTACTAATACGAACAAAGATATTCCCCCTTATCCTCCTGATGCCACCCTAGAGCTAGTGATAATAATTGAGCTCGACTACCTCAAGATTCTGGGATCTTGAGGGTTGTTTCCTACCATGAGTTGGCTTACTTTTTTAAATCTCGTAAACAATGAAAATTATATACTTTTCCAAAATTAAAATTTTCTCTAAATTCATCTTCTTTTCCTATATAAATCTCCAAAACACCATTAAACTTATTTTTAAGCCATAATATAATTAAATTGATATAAAAAATGCAAGAATGGTTCTTAAAACAAAAAAACTATTATTGAAAATAAATATACAAATTAGAGCCATGAAATATCCCTATACATAAACATTTTCTTTTCCCTTAGAAAAACTTCAACATCTAATTCACAAAGGATCTAAACATTAGTAATTTAAATTCACAAATTATCATTCTCATAAATTAAAGTTATAAATAAATATTTAAAATCACAAAAATCCCCCCAAAAAATGTAAATCATGCTTTATTTAAAATCTACAATCCAATAAATTTTTTTCTCTTCCTCTAACATTGATCATTTTTTCATCAATATACATTCCAATTATGATTTAAATTTTAAAAATTTCATTTCAATCATCACTGGATATCATTTCTTATAGGGTTATACTCAATATCAAGAATTTTCATTCTATCTATATGATTTCAAGTAATCATAATCTACACTAAGAATCCAAACCAAATAAATCATGAGGAATTTTTAATTTCAGTTCAAGTTCTTCTGATGCACAAGGTAGGTGGGTATTGATATTAAAAGTTAAATAAAACGGATTTAAAATAGGGAAAACATATTTAATTTAAAATCATAAAAATCTGTAAATATCTTCAATGAAAAACACTTCCTCAACTTCCTTAAAAAATACAGCATCTCTACGTATCTTTTTTTTCCTTAGTTAACAAACCCACTTGGGAAATAATAAAAGATTTTGGTTCCCCTTTTATATATTTTATAAAATATTTCTTTTATTCCTTTTCTTCAACCTTTTTTCCTTTTAAATTTTTTAAGAAGTGGGTTTCTTTTCTACTTTTATTTTTCTAGAAATTGAGAAACCACAAAGTAATTATAAACAATGAAAGTTTTTTGTACCCTTATTCCTAAATAATCAAGTGTTACCCACACAATTAAATGATATAAATCTCACTAAATGTTTTTTTGGAACACTATACTCCCTATTTAAATCAAAAATAAATAATTATTCAATTAAACTTAAATAATATGGGTAGGAAGGTTTTTTTATCTTATAATGTGGCTTACTAACTAAATATTACATAGACTCTAAGGGTTTTAAATTGGTTTAAATATATTAATCAATGTTCAAAATCATTATAATGCAATTAAAAATCAGTATGTTTTGATAAGAAATATAATAAAGTTATAATAGTTATGTACACACCAAGTTCTCTCAAGAAAATGGTATAAGAAAAAATATTTCAAAAATGGCTCAAAACCCTCTCTAGAATTTGAATTAAAATATTATTCAATCAATTCATGGAATTAAAACCAATAATTGGTCTATTAAATTCAATACTCTAGTAATAAAATAAAATTAATTAAATCATATTAACAATAATTTTTAAACAACAATAAATTAGAAAATAAAATAAATTTTATAAATGTACACCTATATATTTAACCTTTATGAATGTGATGAATCCAGAATTTTCCAACATGAAATAATTTATCTTCTAAGTGATGATGTATCCTAGGTCATTAAGTTCAAGACAAAAAATTAAAGAATTCATAAGTAAATTCAATTCATCTCATCTTAGGTAAAAAATAATTTTACCTTTCAAAAAAAATATTGAAAAAATTAATTATAAAGTTAATATATTTTCAATTCAATATAGTACTCCCCTAAAAATTATTTTCATTATTTTTTCACCTTTTTATTATCACCTTATTTTTCATATTTGAAACTTAAAAAGGAAAAATAACTATGAAAAAGTGTGAGATTCCAAATAATTTTAAATTAAATAGATAAAATAATCAACTATGAGGAGAGTTCCTAAAATAAAATTAATTCGTAAAACCATATCCTAGAAAGAAATAAAATATTCGGTTTCCTCCTAGAAGTGTTTTATTTAAGATTATTAAGCTATAGCTTTTTTCCACTTTCTAGTAAATGGGATCCATCACAATCTTCTATTCTTACTATAATAAATTATAGTTTGATGGTTGTTCTTTATTTTCTTTAAGAATTGAAGACTCATCTTTCTCCTAAAAATATTTGGGAATGTCACTGCTCCCTATTATTTCACCTATTGAACTTTCTCATTATCTTCCTTCTATTTATCCCCTCAATTAAGATGTAAACACAAATTAATCACATATAAATCTAAAAACTTACCATTCTTAGACATATTTTTTTATAACTCCTCATCTTCTTTCAACTGATACTAATGTTCTTAGAGCCTCTTATCTATATTCTTAGTGAACTTCATGAGTGCTCCCATTAACCTTCCTTTCAAACTCTTCCCCCACTGTTCTTGAAATATGGGATATCCTTGGTGTTACTAATCATCCCAAGATATTCTATGGTTGTTCTGATTATTAGGAGATCCAATATAGGATTAGAAACTACTGTTACTACATTATTATTCTTTTCCTTCATCATATCCATAAGTATTTTACATATTTCATTCCACTCTATGTTATGACCACAAGTTAGAATTTTTGTGCTACACACTAAGAATAATCCTTTTGGTATCCAATTCACCTAGATGAATGTATGTAATGATACCCTAACATCATGTAATCCATCATGTACACTACCACCAACAACTGGGCATGTAATAGGAAAAAAATACGAAAAAAAAAACCAAAACCAAGATATAAACTAAAATTAGTCAATAGAAATTGTAAAAAGAAGTGGTTGACCTAATCGATCCATCTTGATTCATTTTCTATGTTCCTATGCTCATTTTAAATGATTGAAAAACATGATAAGGCCCACCAGTGTTGTTAATTCTTATGGTATGCCAAATTTTATAAATTTATATTTCTCTCCTCTCATTAAGTACTAAGGTATAGAATAGTGTTAGTATGGGGATGATCACATGAGGAATAAGGAATTCCAAATGTGACTATGAACTAATTTTTAGGAAATTATGATATTTTCATGATCATTACACACAAATTAAATAAATTAAATATTTAAAACAAATACTCAAATAAAATTAATGAAAAACTAGATAAAAATGATGAAGATATGGGTGATATTTTCAAAGGGTGGTTTTACTAAAAGAATAATTCAACTTTTCTTATAAAATAAATCAATTTCAATATATAAAAAACCATAAATATAATAAATATTAATCTAGTAAATTATTACCAAAGCTACTCTATAATATTGACTCCTAATGTTCATATGAGTCAAAATAACTACAGTGAATTAGATTTTTTTTGTAAAAGTAGAAGAATAATCCAATTTATTGTTCACGCTCTACCATGGTGTGATTCATTCATTATTAGTAAATTTTGTTCAATTATCCAATAATGAATATTATAAATCAATCAATTACAATATTATACTATATAATAAAACCATTCATGAGTAGAGAAGAATAAAAAATATTTGTACACAGCCTCTTAAACTAATTTCACTCACCCCTTTGGGTTTATCCACTCATTTCTGAGTAGCATTAGACAATTAATAAACACAATGACATAAAATATAGAATACAAAAAGATAATAAAAATAATTTATTAATATTATAAACTTTACATAAAATAAAAAACATCCATAAGCATCAGATCTAATATTATTTAATAAAAATATAAAAAAGAAATAAAATAAAAACCTTGCTACTTGGACTCCCTCAAGTCAATGATTGGTCCTCCTACATATGATTATTTGATACTTTATTTTACTGATTATTATTCATTTTATTATTATAATATCCCAAGGGATAAATTTATCCTTGAACCCCTTTGAAATTGATACACTCATTCCCCCAAAATTCTTAAAATAAAGAAATTTTTATTTTAAAATATTTCCAATATGTATCCTTATAAGGTTCATCTATAAACTCCTTAGAGTTACCTTCATAATCTTTGTAATCTATAAAAATCTTGATATTCCTCATTAATTACCTCTATGGTGCATAGAATATTGATGTGGTGTAAAACTATGGTTCATAACAGATCTAAAAAAATACTCTTGAAGTCATGTAGAAAATACATTATATCCCCACAGACTTTGTTGTATCTTAAGTATGATTCTCCATTGTGAAATTAGATTATGACATGGATGAATCTCCAATGAAATAGAGCTAATGAAGCCTAAAACTTTATTCATTACATACTTTTGATTCTCCATGGTGCAACAAATCCCTATGCTATAACCACATTCACATTGTTCCACAACATCTTCTTCTTTCATTCATATAGAACAAAACCATGACATGAGCCATAATCCTCATCACAAAGTTATTATCCATGAATGATCTGAGACCTCCTCAAACATTAGAATAAGACATAAGAACATTCCCTATGTTGTAGAATAATCTTGTTTCATCTTTGTTACATGTAACTATGACATGAGTAAGCTTCCACATCATAAGGATCATCATAAAAGACCAAATATCCTTAATTTATACACAAATCCATGGAATAGATAATTTAAGAGAGATAAAACTCATTTCATGTAGGTTCCCATGTACTAGGTGATGATACTGGTGAAAATAATGTGTCTTATAACCCTTTATAGTAGTTTTTCTTAAGCTCCTTGAACATTGATCATGGTAGCTTAGTGAAATAGGTCAACCAATAATGGTGAGTGGTATCCCTATAAAAACCCCTAAAGAAGGCAGGTGATATGGTGTCCTTTCACCCCCTCACCTATATGTATTTTCATTTAAAACAAAAAAATGTCCCATGACACTTTTCCTATGACATAATTTTAATGGGTAGGATGCTCCTTTATTACCCAGGATGTAGGGTGCCCTAACTATTTATCAATGCAAACACCACCCAACATTGATACAATTTTCCATCACATCCCCATCACGAGTGATCCTCTTTTTATTATTGCTTATCACTTACCTATACTAGGATATACCCCCTTATACTCTTGATTTTACCTACATGATAGCACCTGTGGTGTAGCTTTACTACCTCATAGTGGTTGGGATCCTTTGGTGTGCAAGTTACCACTAGTTTACTTAAATTTTTACATCCCTTCAAAAAGAAAAATTATAGACTTTGAAAAAATCACGGGTTTTTTCCATAATCCACTTATATTCCTTTATAAATCACTACAACACCATAAAACCCTATTGAAATTATTTTTATTCAATAAAAAATTTAAAAAAACCTAAAAAATGAATGAATGGTTATTAAAATAATAATTTTTTTGAAAATAAATATATAAATTAGATTCATCCTTTATACCCACATGTATTGTGTCTGTAAAAATGATGCACAATATAAAGGTTAAATTAGTGGATGTGGTGCTAGTAGAGCTAGAGATTAGTGGCACTCGATGGTGATTTTTTATATTGGAGATCATGTCAGAGTTGGTGTAACATGGAGTTATCCTTTCTATTTGTTCATGTTCTGTATTTGTTTCAGGATGTTGGGCTCCTGTATTTTCCCATTCTTTATGATTTTGTATTTGGATTATGGTTATGTATATTTATAATCAGTCACATACATGTTATACCACTACTATTTATTATGTCTAGATTTTCACTTCTACACTCTATTTTATAGATATATGGATGTGTGGAGGTTTTTTTAGATAAGGCCTCCCATGTGTGTGATATGTGTTCTTTGGGATAGTCACTAGGCCATATACCATTGGATGCAGGCTTGAGGTGACACACTCAACTTATCATTTAGATAGATAGAGTCTTAGAAAGTTGGGTAATGTCATGACAACACAAACATAATGGAAGTCTAAGTTTCCTAGAAAGTGTGAGATTATATTTATACAGTTTATAAATAAGATTTTGGGTATTAAATTCATTCATATTGAGAATGAATAGTGGGGTGTTGATACATCATTTTAGAAAATAAGGACATTCCATGTATATGAGTGTGCATGTTATTGTGATCGATTTATGAATTGATTTTATGAAATAATTTAATAAAGAAATTCAATTATTAATAATATTATCTGTGTTTTACTGAATAAATTATTAATAATGAATTGGAAACTAAAATCACATGGGTGTTCTTGATGATACAATGTTATTTTTTAATAATTGATTTCTTATGTTATTTTGATATGAGTTGATCATAAAAATGGAATATTATTTTTTTAATTGTGAAAATTGATTGTGGGGCTCTATAGTTATTGGGAGAAGCAATTTAAAGTGGAATTTATGTGTTTTTTCTATTCATATAAAGGAAAGAAAATTGTGAAATTCTGGAAATGGTATGTATTTATTAAGAAATTATAGAATATTTAATAAATATACAATATGGTAAATTAGATAGATATAATGTTTATTAAATGTGTGTTTAATGTTTTGATTTTATAATGCTGTGATTTATTTTGAATGTTTTTAAAATGAGGAAAATGATGGTAAATTATACATTGATGGGAAATATCATAAGAGTGTAATAATTATGGTTTTGAAGTGTATATTTTGAGTTGAATGAAAATGGTTCTTATTAATTTTTTTATTATGTGCTAAATATCATGTAAACTGAATATTTTTATTATTGATATGACTATCAAATTTTTTAGGCATTATTAAATGGGAATTTAAGTGAATTAAATAAAATTTGGATTACAGATAATGTGAAGGGAATTTTCCTTAAAGACATGAAATATCATAAGGTATGATGTTCTATGTCATAGAGTATAAAATACATATAGAATGAAGATTATTCTAAGACTTTGGGGAATATTGTATATTATGATATAAGATCATATACACATTCATATATTCTACATGTATGCTATTATTTATTAGTTGTTTCCTAAGATGAAATGAATAGGATAGTTGGAATAGATGACAGTTACAATTGATGAATGAGTTAACTCATAACATATGAGTTAATGCATGTTCACTCAAGGATCATACTTAAGGGTTTTATAAAGTGGAATTTACCTTGATATGGTGATCAAGAAATATTTTTCAAGCCTTATCCAATATTCTCCTTCTCATAGATCTCTTTTCTATCCTCATCCACACCATGAGGCACTAACATGTCATAGAGGGTGGGAGAATCATGATCATATGATGAGTGATTTAGCACTTCTTGTATATATATTTAGGGGATGAATTTAATTTGGATATCTCTCATGTGATCTTTATTAACAACATGGGAAGAGGATAAATTCAATTACCATCATTAGTGAAATGAACCAAATTTAAAAATTTATAGTATGAAATATTTTAGTTTCATTCATGGTCAGTCTTGGATTTGGGATTCTATGTTACTTCCATTATTTTGAATAAATGTTATATGATCATTTGAAACCCAATAGTGGTATCAAATTACATCCATGTTTTTATTTTTTGGATCATTCATAAAAAATGAAGTTTTTGAAGTCATACCACCTGTTGTATTCTCAATCATGAATACGATTGGATATTTTGTTCTTCTCGATTGAGTCATGACTTAAAATATGGGATATCATAGCTTATGAATTAGTATAAATACCTTGTTTTTTTTATTATTTACAGTATAAAACATAATTATATCGTATTAAATGATAGTGTTGTGTTTTGGGTTCAAATGGAGTATCATATCACCATAATGATATCAATGTGAGTCATAAAATATGGTTTATACATAAGATACAAGAGGTAATGTGTAAGGGTTACAAAAATGGTAATATTTATGTATTGATTTTAATGAAACATAAATTTTAGGTATGTATTTATTTTACATGTAAGGGATCTACCATGCATAAAGGTTATGCTGCTGAAACCGTAAACTTATCCACATAATTAAAAAGATGATATTGAAGGATTTCAATTGTGAAGAGACCACTTTGTGCTTGAGTTTTATTTATTTGTAATGGTTTTCAATGAAATAAATTTTTTTTGACGGAAATATGTTGAATAGGTTTTAAAGAAAAATATGCTGGAAGGTTCAGTTGAAGTATCCAATGTTGGAAATGAATTTGAAGTAGCTTGGATGATTGAATGAGGAAGAGAATAAGTTCTTATGTCTTTTTATCTCGGAAGAATATACATGGTATTATTGTACTTTTAATATGTTAATATTGCTCATTTATTAAAAATATAGCGTTCTTTGAATATTTTGAGTCTACTCATGATGATATTCAAGCTAATATTAATGTCCATAACATGTGTCATGCTGGTTGGAGAAGCACATTTTTTATCAACATTATAAAGTTACCTTAATATGTTTTAATTATAAAGTCATCTAGATAGAGAAAGAAAAGTTAAGTGGACTAATAATAATGAATGGATAGTATGATAAGGTTATATATATTCCAACAGATCGAGACAAATGGATAGTAGATGTAATAGAAAAAGTCAATCGGACTAAGGTGATTAGAAGGAGGATAAAACCAAATTTTAAGTTCAAATAAATTCAAAAGTTTTGTTAGAAAAATATATCTAAACAAACCATATTATATTATTCATAGTGATGTATTCATGATTGATCAAACATCACAATGCCTTGTGTTTGTGACTCAATTATGATGTTTAGAAGAAGAGAAAAACCTATGTGAAAGAGAGATAGATAAGGTGATACATTGTTGATCCTTAAAGTATCAAACATCATGATTATTCTAATGAATTTATGATTCAAGAGAAAGTTAGTAAAATGAGTAATTTTTCAGCATTGATACCTAGGAAGGATTGACCACAAAGAGGGGAGGGGTGAATCAATGGTTTATTTTTATAAATTTATTTTCTTTCAAATTCAACCTCTTGAATTATTATGTTTCTCAATCCACTATATATTATCTCTCAATATCACATCATTTGTAGTTATAATAATGGATATATTAGTACACATGATTTAAAATGTTGGAAAAAAATCCTACTCCTTACCACAACTAGTTATCCCCCTCAGTTACAAATTTTTCACTACAAAAAAGTGATTACATTCACTTCCAACAACAAATGGAAGATTCTACTAATTTCAGATCCAACTAAAATAAATATTATACTCCAGATTCAATTGATAGACTCCATTACTTCAAACTCAAACTGATAGAATTTTACTACTTTCATCTATAACTGAAAGACTTCCACTACTTTGGTTCCAACCAAGAGTCTCCTTCTACTTACAAATTGAACCAAAAGACTTCCAATACTTTTTGCTCTGAATGAAGGACTTCCACTACTCCTGAATCCAACCAAGAGAATTTTTTTACTTATTTAGAGACGATTCACTAAAATATGATATTTTAATATTCTACCATGATCTTGTAGGATTTTATTTTAATGTATACCCTTCAAGTACCTTCGATAACTGCTGATCGAGTTTGTCAATCTTGATAAAAAATTATGATCACATGTATATGATTAGTTTTTTTAGTGTAACAAATTCTTGGGCAATCATTCATTTTTTTGATGAACTCATGGCCTTAGTAAATGTATTCAAGTGGTGCACACAAGTTCTTTGATATTTTATACAATATAAAATCTTAAACAACTCACTTCGTTCAAGTAATATTCATGCATAAATAATAACTTTCATGGGACTTATCCTACTTATAAATCCTAACACATTTTAGTTACAACTTTAGTAATTTATGTGAATTTGTTCACTTTTCTATTTTATTTATTTACTAAAGAGATACATGTGTGAATGAAAACACACATGCACTATTCATTTTCTTCTTCATGTAAAAAAATAAGTTTCTTTCTAAAATCAAATCATTTGCATAAATAGTATGGATGTAGATATCACTACTATCTAAATTCAAACCCAAATGATCCATGATCATTAAAATAAAAGAACATCACCTCCTGTATAATTTAATCCCACTACTTCTATTCTATATGCTTTCTTGAAATTATGATTATTATCTTAGGGGAGTTCATGAAAACCTAATAGTCTTTGTGGAACTAGTTCACTGTAAAGATAATAAAGTGAGATAAACACAGGTCGAAGGTACGTAGCATTCTTATTCTTCATGTCTTAAGTGTCTCATGTAATCTATTCACAAAAAAATTTTCATGGTGCTCTGTTTTTCATTGAAAAAATGGTATCTCTCTCTAATGACCATCAATTTCTCTGTCTAACCATCCTCTCTTTATATTGGAATGTTTCACCACCTCACTTTAAACTTCAACAACTTAAATAACTGAAAATAATGTTGTGTCAAAGCTTTGATATTTAATTCATGTTAAGAATTTTGAAAACCCCCAGTGTTCTTGTATATTTAAATATTTTTAAATTTAGTTTTCAAACTTATAATTTAGTGATTCTGAATATCATGGTGTATCTCCCTTAACAATTAATTCCTCAAATGCATGTGATAAAGATCACATGATTTAACTTGCATTCATTCAAATATGAATGCCTCATTCTATTTTTATATCTTATTTGGTTGTAAGATTTATATTTGAATAAATTCATACATAAAAGATATCTATTACTTGTATAATGTTTAGAAGATGTTTCAAGTATCACTCTTTCATCAAGATCACTAGAGGTGGCCTGGATCATGTTTTCTCATGATCTCCAGTTGTATCCAGTTCACACCCAGATCTCTTCGATGGAAGAAGGTTAAAGTTTAATGTGTTATAGAAATCAGACGATTGAGATTGGATTGATCATGTGGCTATTATTATTTCCATATAATTTAAATATTGGAAAAATGCCATGAACATGACTATCCCACACCAGAGATCGATTTGGTCTACCCCTACATAATAAATCAATCTTACCCACCAAATGCTCAAGCCAGTAGTGGGGTTAGGCACCCAAAACACATAACAAACTCACCCTGACACCATCTTTTTACCCAACATGATGGAACTAACACCCCATGCGCACTCTATGCACACCTTGTTCACACCCGTGCACACTTCTTTGGTGCTATGCATGACTAATTATCACCCCTTCCTCCTATTGGATATCCATTTATATCTTCTCCCACATGGTTGAACCCTTGGGTCTCACATGTATGGTTGAGGGAATCCTTGGTTGACCTAAGGGTTGGCCAATTTATTTTTGGTAAGGCCCCTTAAAAGAGTTATCCAAATATTATACCATGAACCAAGTAACTCAAATCTCTTATTCAAATTATTCATGCTCAATATATAAATATATTTTCATTTTTTATGGAATATTCACATCCTCATGAAATAAATGAGATTGCATGGTCTTCATCAAATCCTCTTCAATAATATTCTATAAACAATGTGTCACCAATATTTACACAAGTCTTTGACATGAACAATAGTTCAATCAATCGTCACATTTACAATGATAGTTTCTCAATCATGAAAATAATACCATTAAATAAATTCATAACAATTATCCAATAATAACCACTTAATCTTAATTTTACTAAAAACATATTTAAAAATAATTAAAAAAATAAAATACTTGGGTTTAGAAATCCTCCTTTTTATTTTTTTGTCAATATATTTTCATATTATAAAAATCAATATGCATGGTCAAAATTTTCTCCTAATTATTAAAAATAAAATTTAAAGGATAAATGAGGGGTTATTTATATCTCCTAAAACTTAAAAAAAGTGTTCTCCTCCCTTATATGAAAATTTATTGATCACTTCTAAGATATGTATGATCTCATTGGATTTTCTTAACAAAGAGCCTTTAGTTATTTAAATCTATGTCTATATGGGAAACCAAATGTAGAAAACAAGAGAGATACAACCAAGGTTGTCCATGATGTCCACAAACCTCCATTCATGTGAAATCATGATCCAAAATTCTAAATTATCATTTAATGGGATTAAAGTAATTATATTTATCAATAAATTGAAAAATCCTACACACACTTCAACAAACACATCAAAAATTTCAGGTGAAAAAGATATATATCCCACTTTGTCTCATCCTATAATCAACCAATCACTCTACCTTAATTTATATTATTAATAAAATTAAAAATTGTGGATGAAAGTGTGATTAAAATACCTTAAACTTATAGTTTTAAATATATATTAAATTTATAGTTTCACTAAAATTTAGTGTAATGGAAAATTCTTTTCAATAATGACCCCCTTAAGGGATGAACTATTTTCTTCTACTTTATGGAATTTAGTAGACTCCATGAAGGATAATCTCATCATGCTATCTAGCAGTGAAAACCTTAAAATTATCCTTCAATTACCTACATGTTAGGTGAAAACACATAAAATAATAGGGAATAAAGAGGTACCTCTTGATTTTTCAAAAAACAACATTTAGACTGAGATATTCCTATCTCTTTGGTGCATTATTTTTTACCAATATATATTTTGGAATATTTATTTTGAATATAATTTTTTTGATTTATATCTATTTGACTATCTTTCATATTACCTTAAACTTATTCCTTTTGTGGAATACATTTTACACATCATTTTTTTGGATATTATGGTTCCAATTATGGATAACTTCTCATAAACTCTCACCACATTTTTAAATATCACTTTCTTTACTTTAGATTTAGAAAGTTCCTCAAATTCATCTAATTATTTATCCAATTTAAATTTCCTTGAAAAAATAACCAGTTAGAGTTTCTTAACCTTATTTGTCTACTCAAAAACGACATATGACTTTCCTCTGGTTTTATATTGAATTTTTTTCTATTTTAAAACATAGATAACCTATAATTATAAAATTTTCCTTAATACCTCATCCCTAATACCTTTAAAAATGAATATGACATAAACTTCTTCAAGAAAATTATTTTTTTGTGTAAATAATTGTGGTGAGGGTTTGTTTCCAAGTTATTTCTCTATGATTTCATCTTATAATTCTCGTTTAACCCCCCTTGGATATTTTAAATTTCTTGGTAAGTAAATGTTAAACTATAAATAATAGTCAATGTGTCCATGATTACCACAACACATACAAAAACATTAAAATATTGTTCTTCTACATTGGTTTTAGATCTACCTAGATTCATGTTGTTGTTATCTTATTTTAAATCAGGATTCAATTTTTTAGGGGTTTGTGGCCTCCTTGGAATATTATTCCCTTACCATGGTGTTGAATATTTACTCTTAGTCTTATTTTCACACATATCCTAAATTTTGGTTTTCATATATTTTTCACATGAATCTTTCTTCTCATTAGTTTGAGAAGATTCTCCATTTATATCTATAACCTTAGTGAAGTATTATCTAGAATTTTTAAACTCATATTGAATAGTAATACGTATGGATTTTGTTTCAAACAACTATTATTATTTTTCATCCACCTTTTCTTTAATATCACTAACCATATTTTCAAGATCAACTAGCTTCAATTTATACTTCTTGATCTCATCAATATAGAGTGATTCCTTCTTTCACAACTCTTCCTTTTCCACAAGAATAATTTTATTTTCCTTCTCAGGATTATTCTTTTCTTTCTTGAGATATTTTATCTACCCCATGTAGAATTATAATTTCATTAAAATTTCAATCAAGTTCTACTCTTTCATCATCATCGTCACTACTACCTGATGAATCATTTGTTTTCATTACATGAGAAAAGAAACTAAATTCATTATATAAATAAAAACTTAAAGATGAAAATTAATTATTCTTACTCATAAGATTTATATTATTTATATTGTAGTGTTTCTTATTTTTCTTACCACATTTATGTTTATGATATCTCATCATCAGATTTAGATTTAGATTTAGATTCCAATTCTTCAACTTTCTTCCTTGGATGATTCTTTGAAAAATGATCATATTTACCATGAATAAATAATTTTGGTTGTTCATTAATATTTATTTTATACTTTACCTTTTATAATACATTTGATATAAGAGGGATAATTTGATTAAATTTATCATCATCCGCATTACTATCTGAATCTTCAGATTCTCCAACCTCTTCTTTTCTGATTTTTTTTGTCTTAATCACTTGAAAAACCATTTCAATTTTTTATTTATTCTTGATAGATGTAATTTTTATCATCTAATAATATATGAGAATATTTCTTAGTTCATGAAGAGAAAAATCATCACTTTATTATTGGGTTGATATTTTTGAATCAAAATGATCTAGAAAATTCCTCATCATTTTTTGGCACTGATTGTGACCCCAAAATTAACAATAAATCCTCTAATATTTCTGAATATCTCATTAAATTTTGTGATATGTTGATCAATATTTTCTCCATTAATTATTTTTATATTCTCTAATTTACTCTTGAAACTTGTATTTTGGATTCCTTAACTTTGACATTACCATAATAACAATTTATCAGTTTATCTTTGATCTCCTTGGAAGTATGGATACCCATGAACTTTTTGTATAACTTCTATAATAGATCCATAAAGATGGAATTTTGACCCTTTCCATATAACTACATATTTATCACATCAATTTTTTACATGGAATAATCATAAAAAATCCACATCTCTCATTTCTATGACAAGTGATAGGAAGGAGTGCAACAACATATTCTTCAAACTAAGATAATTTTTACCATAAAACGTTGGAACACCTTGGTTTTTGATATAATTAAGATTAACCATCTATCATAATGCTTTTTGGATCATTAGATGGATCCTTTACTCTGATACCACTTGTGGAACCCCATACTAGATTGACCATTGAGGGGGGGGGGGTTAATTAATAGTTTTTTTATAAATTCATTTTTTTTCAAATTAAATCTCTCAAACTTGTTAAGGTTATCAAAAAAATACTTATTATCTATAAATATCACCTTTTGTGTAGTTATAATAATTGATAGGGAAACACACAAGATTTACAAGGTTTTGTAGAAAGCCTGATCCTTGCTGAAACCAGTTATTCCCCTTAGTTATATATTCTTCATTATTAAAAAGTGATTACATTCACATACATCACTGACTAGAATATTATAAAACATTCATCTCTAACTAAAAGACTTATTCTAATCTAGATCCAACCAAAAGACTCATTCTACTTCAATTTTCATCTAAAAAGATTCAATTACTTTCATCTATAATGAAAATACTTTTAGTTCTTTAACTCCAACTGAGAGACTCCTTCTACTTCTGGATCCAATATAAAGACTTACAATACTTTTAGCTTAAACAAAAATACTTCCACTGGTCTGGGATCTAACCGAAATACATATTCCCTTCTTTAGGGTTGATCAAGTGTAGGATTATTTTTGATCTTCCTCCATGAGATTACTGTATCTGACTTGCTATTGTACCCTTTATGTACCTTTAACAACCACATATCGAGTTTTTTGGCCTTTCTCAATAAACCTAATCACTTCTATCTGATATGTTTCCTCAATGAAACAAATACTCAAGAAATTATTATTCCTCTAATGAAGTACCAACCATTGTAAATGTGTGTAAGTTGTGTACACAAGTTCTTAGATATTTTATGCAATAATAAATCTTCACAACTCACATATTTCAATTACTCTTCATGCATGAATAAAAACCTACATGTTACTTCTACAAATTGTAAAACCTATTGTATATTATTTATAGATTTATTATTTTACGTGATTTTTTTCAATATTCCTATCAGGTATTTCCTCAAGAGATTCACATGTGTATGCAAGCACACATGCACTATTCACTTTCTTCTTAAATTAAATCAATAAATGGACTTCTTGAATAAAATACTTAGAGAAAAAACATGGATGTGGATATCACTATTATCTTTTCAAAAACCTGAATGGTTCGTGATAATGTAAAAAAATCATGAAATCTTTTTTCTACTTCAAGACCATTGTCTCCGTTCTATATCTTTGCACACAACTATGTGTGGTATCTTAGTGAAGTTCATGAAAACCTGAAGGGATTCCAGGGACTAGTTATTCATGAAGATCTTCGAGTGTGATAAAAAAACTTGAAGGACTACAATGTTATTATTCTTCATGGCCTAATAAGACTGTATAATATCATTATAAAAAAGTGTTCATGGTGATATTTTTTTTATTTTGAAAACCATGATATCTCTCAAATGATCCATAATCGTTCTATCAGCCCAAAACTTATTTATATTAGTGAGTTCCACCAACTCACTTCAAACATCACCAAAAAAAATACTTGAAAATAATTTCATGTCAAAGATATAAGATTTAATTCCTGTAAAATATTTTTAAAACTATCAATGTTATCATCTCTTTATATATTTCCAAATTTGATTTTCCTAATTAGAATTTAGTGGCGCCAAATATCATGGTGTCACTCCATTAATTGAGAATTACTTAAAGAAATGTGATTGAGATCATATGATTAAAAATAAATGCATTTTAATATGAAAAACTCAATTTATTTGGCTATTTTCTTTGATAGTATTATCTATCTTTTTATAAATGTGTTCATTCAAGTTATTGATTGCCTAGATGATGTTGAGATGATCTTTCAGGTCTCATTATTTCATCATGATCTCTAGAGATGATCTATATTGTTTTTTCAAGGGATAAATGTCACACCCATAACTTATTTTAAAGGTAAATTTCATTTAATTTCCATTCATACTTTATTTTGGGGGGGTTCCCAATCTTTTATGGAGGAATGAGAGAGTGTTCATTAATTGAGCCAAACCGTGAGCCCAATTCCAGATTTAAAAACCAATTTTGTTTATTTTATAACTTTTTCATTTTTTAATATTTTTCACCCATTCAAATTCCCAAATGACCTCCCCTAACCTATTAACACCACCATTTTAATTTGGAGCTTTTATAAATCCATAACTAGGGTTTATTTTGGTTTTTATCTAAGGGGTTGGGCCAGCCCGAAAGCCCAATTCCTGTTTTAAAAATATATTTTGATTATGTTATAACTTATTCAATTGTTGGGATTTTTCGGTGATTCCAAGTGGATCCCAACCCCAATGAACCCCTCCACGCGACCATGCCCTCTCCGACCTCTTTGAACCTCTGGTAAATCTCTATTTGATGCCGAACTTCAGAGGGTTCCTCAAATCGCCCAGATTTGAAGTGGTAAAGTCTTTCTTTCATAACTCTCTCAATTCTCAATATTTTTCCTCCATTACAGTTTCTAAATGACCTAATACATCTTGTGCGTACGAAACCTAAATTTTGGATCTTTTAAATTTCATCTACTGGTGTTTTGGAGTGATTAATTCAAGATACTTCAAGTAAATGAGCCCTTTCCTTTCCTCTTTCAAATTACATTGGGTCTAACTCATTGTTCTTTGGGTATCTTTGGTTATAATTGAGTTTAATAATGTCTAGAAACTGGGTTTTTGAACCTAGGGTTTAACTTTGGGCTTTATTGGCCAATTTATGTGGTTTTAGGTTTGATCTAGTTGTCTCTTGGTGCGGCGGGGGTGCGATTTGATTTTCGCACGGAGATTCAAGGGTTTCCTTGGTTTTGGTAGGTGATTCCATTGTGTGTGCAATTTTTGTGAATTAGCTTTCTGTGTTAATGGTAACTTAATGTTTATTTAACTTTAATGTTTCTGTAA
This sequence comes from Viscum album, assembly GCA_963277665.1. Taxonomy (NCBI): domain Eukaryota; kingdom Viridiplantae; phylum Streptophyta; class Magnoliopsida; order Santalales; family Viscaceae; genus Viscum; species Viscum album. Next base: position 1,414,328,819 of record OY728141.1, on the reverse strand, counting down.
AAATTGGTTTTAGTTGCATTTATAATGCAAATGAATTTTAAGTTCCATTTTTGGTGAGATTGGAGGTTTTTCATTCAAATATTTTATTGGTTCATTTTGGGCTGACCTATATGTAATTAGTTGATTTTAATGAACTGTAATAGGATTGAAAATACTTTTTTGATGATTTTCCCATGTGTTTGATGCTGTGAAAGTTGGTTTTAATGGTGTCTGTGAAACACATGAATTTCTAAGAGCCGTGTTGTGTAAAAATGGAAGTTTTACAATGATGTCACTTCTTGAACCATATGAGGCTTCCCAGAAAATGATTTTTTTGTTTTAATTTAAATGTATTGGGATTCCATTTATGTTTTGGTAATTCAAAAATGTGCCCATAGTGTGCAATTGGTGTTCTCAAGGTGTTTTTTTTTTGTGCAAGACACTACGTGATTTTGAAGAATTGTTTTATTACAAATCAAAGTGTTTTATTGTGTGTTTTAAGTGGTATAAAAATGTGATAGATACTGTATTGATTGTGTGTAACCAGTATTGGTGTTTTATTTGAAAATGGATTTATGTTGCATGCTGAAATTTTTTGAGCACAAAAGGGGAAGCCCGGGTACTTAGGTGGGGGGATTTGTACTAGTACGGCTAGTGGACCGGATGGGTGTTGTCCCTGTTTCACTTAGCATTTGGATAACGACAAATCTAACTAAACTATGTAGATGATGATTGTAAACCACTATGTTGTGGGTATGATCACTACTAGTTGATCGTGCACGAGAGTGGATTTTACTATGGATGCTTTACACCGAGGTACGAGGTACATAGGGCCCGAGACAACCTAGTGCCTAGGGGTGTTCCTGGTTTGTTGCTCACTGAATTTTTAGTATTTACCCATGTATTTGGGTGTTTTTTTCATTACTTTACAGTATCTATAATTTCTATTTAGATATGTTAACATTCTGGAAATTCTAGTTTGAAAACGTTTCTTTTAAATGAAAGTTGTATTTCTTGGAATTTCATCATCGTTTTTCTTTACGAATTAAAAATATTTGCTTCTTCACCTTATATTGAATGCACTTTGGAATCATTGGGTGGTATCCTATTGGGCTTAGGCTCACACCCTACTTACACCCCTTGGGTGTAAGTAGACTTTGTTATGCTTGACTCAGGTAAAGGGAAGGATATGGGCGATGGCAGTTCAGGGTGTTAGTCCTCATCGTTGGGGCGGAGTTGCGGAGAAGGTTTGTGGGTGATGACCCCCTTTTCGTGTGGAGTCCTTGGGGATTTCATTATGTTGTCATTATTTGTTTTTAGACCACTTTTAGTGTCTTTAAACATATGTATTCAGTTCTGGTTTTTGTGTAAACATCGTTTGGTTTACATTTTTCAGATTCAGTTTATTGATTGTTTTTAATGTTTTATGCCTTCATATTCGGGTAAATCATTCCCAAACAAAAATAAATGATACCCGGGCACTTGTTCCAGCCCGTGGGGATAGGGAACGCCCTTCGGGTCATGTCACGGGCTGGGTTTGGTGCCAGGTTTGGTGGCGACCAGATTCGGTTCGTGACAAAATGGTATCAGAGGAGGTTCACTCCTTGGGTCATGTTATTTGGGGAAGAGTCAGGATAGTCTGGATCTAGGATTGTCGGGACTTGACATTTCAGTCATGGGTAGTGTGCCTGGCCAGCACACCTCAGGACGAGATTCAAGTCCCTAGGGGATTTATGGATTTATCTGATTCATTTGGTTTTCTTGGTTTAATGATGACTATGGGAAATGAAAAGAGAGTTGGGAAAATAATCTCAGTGAGCTCGCAGGGCCTGGCAAGCCATGTGGAGCCGTGGATATTTCCCTAGAATACTCTCTGTGACGGAGAAGTTATTGGAATATGGCTGCCAACCATATGTCCAAGTCACCCACCGAAACTAGTTTCCTCTCACATTGTCTTGTGTCTCTTTGTTTTGGAATCTTGGAAGCATTTTTTTAAACAAAAAAAATGACTTCACATTAAGGAGTGTGAATTTTTGTGAAGTTATTTTCTAGTAAAGTGAAAATGGTTTTTTTTTAAATTCTATAAATGATATTTTAGAATTATTTCAAAAGGTTAAATTATGTGTTTATACCTCTTTTGAAAGTATGAACTATGTTAATTGGGGTTTTGAAAATATGTTTCTAGTGGAATTTTTTTTAAACCGTGGAAAAGTGTTTTGGATTGAATTATGTGTTCATGAATTTTTGTGTGGGGGTTGAATATGGATTTTGGGTTTGGTTACAACTGAACAAAAAATATTATGAACTTTTAGAACCTTGTCTTGAAATGAGAAGATTTGAGTTCTTAATTAAATGGAGATTTATGAAATGGTGTTTTTCATGAAATTAGAATTGTTTTGAAATGGTTTGAAATGTTTTGAAACAATTGTGAAAGGCATGAATATGTGCTTTTATTGAATTATTCATTCTTTTCTAAATTGTTTTGTGAGATTAAAAATTTTGTATTGATATTATGGTTAGTGTTTTTGAGAAAGGAAAATTGTGGTTAAAGTTTTTATTTTAAAAAGAGGAAAGGTTTGATTTTTGGTAATTGGTGCTCTCAAGGGTGACCGCATGCATAGGTTTATTTGGGAATATGGATGGATATGAGGTGGGTTCCTAGTGTGGAATGTAAACATGGATGTGTGAGGCTCATGAGATACCATTGGTAAATGTGCAACCCACCAACACTGTTTTTTTTAAATAATTTTTTTGAAGGAAAGTGTTGTGTTTTGATAATGTATGGTTGGGAGGTATGGATTATGTGTTTTCAGGATTATTACTGTGGGATGTTTCGAGTTCAATAACCCCTCTTGTTTGAACGATGTTTTGGTTTGGTGTTTCATTGATAAGTTGGAATGAAGTGTCAGTCAGTGGTCTCTTTTGAGGAAAAGTTTGGGAGGCCAATGTGGTGGCTCCCATCATGTGTTCAGTTCAGGTTTGTGGTCTTTTGTGACCAAATGACCAGTTTGGTTTTGTCATTGGGTTTTCCTGTAGGCCAGGGTATGCCCCCATAAAGTGTTAATGTATGATTCATGTTTGGCCTATGGTGATTCACCGTTGGATGATCCTCCAGTTGATCAACATAAGGACATTATTCTTGAGGTTTGGAGATTGTGTTTACCCCTCTTCTTTTTCAATTATGCAGATCCCCCTATAGTGGGAGAGTGTTTGTGGGAGGTTGAAATAGACCTTAGTTTCTTATGTTTCCTAAGTTGTCTAAGGTCAATGAAGTTCAGATTTGTCAGTGTAGAATGATGTCTTAATGGGCCTCTGGGTCTTTCGTTAGTCTCATTGAATCAAGAGTTCATGTTAGGCCACCAGTGTGCAAGATCTGGCCAAGAGTGGCTATTATGGACACTTGATGCAATCATGTGCTATTTTGGACTTAGTACAAGGTCCCTCTCTTTGTGTTTTATTTTATCCACAACGGTTATGTTCGGTGATGCCTTGCGATGTCATGTGTTCATTTGACTATAAGGGTGAAGATTGTGAAATATTATGAGAGTCACTATTTTTTTTGTTGGATGCGTGTCTCCCTATAAGGAATTATAAATCCTATGTTCCAGAGGAATGTGTTTCTATATGTCCTTTCATTCCGCTGTTTAACATCTGAAGAAAAAAATTGGCGATGTGTGTGCATCCTCTAAGTTCTTGTTTTGGTAAAACGATGGGTTGTGGAAAAGCGGGTTTGAAGTGTGTCATGTCTCAATGAAACCATATTAGATTACAGTATAATTTTTTTTGGCACTGGAAGAAGATGTTCAGTTTAGGGGTTTCCAAATCCTAACTTCGAGGCCGAAGATGCTTCAATCCATTGAGCTCCAGCCATAGGCCTCAGAGAGAAGCTGGCGCGTAGTTAGGGGAAATCCTAGAGTCGTTCAAACTTTTGGTCAAGGTCATATCCTCAATATGAAAGATATGAATAGTTTAAACCTCTGGTGTCGACGTCTTGTTCCAATTTCTCACATTTGGTGGAAAGAGGTGTGAGTACCTTGTTCCCATGTCGTACCCTGAGTTGTTTTTTCCCCTTTGGGGTCCCTTGTGTTTTTGGAGAAAAGTTTAAAATTTGGGTTAGGCAGGTTGAAGTGCATAGTTTCTACGTGGTTAGAAGTAACCATGTGCCAACCCAGGGGACCGTGTGATAAGAGACAGTAGCTAATGCATGGTCTCCGCACGTCCATGATCCTTGGCCAAGGAAACTGTGTGAAGTTTCCTCTTTGGATAGAATGATCCGCACAGTTAACTTGCGGTTTCCCAAACCGTGTGAACCAACTATGCAGCCATGCCAGCTCCTTAAAATTATATTGTTTTTGTTGTTGTTATCCCATAATATTTAGTTAATATGGTTGGGTTTTGTTTGGGGTATACCCACAATGGGACTCATTTAAGTTTTATTGGAATAATTCTGATATTAATCTACCCCTAATGCTGGGAATTCCGCCCGAGGCCCCCTGTTAGTGTCTTGATTTTGTCTTAAGGAAAGTTGTGTTCATTATTATGGTGGGGAGACCCATCATGGGTATCCTATATGTTCTCTTGGAAAAGGAATAATTTTATTTTAACCCTTATGATGGGGAGACCGTTCGTTCCTTCCCCAATTGTTATCCTTATTCTATCTAAGAAAATTGAGTTGTCCCTGGTGGTGGGATGTCCCGATTGGGTCACCCCGTACTAGTGACTCAGTTTTCTCCTTGGTGTATTCTAGGTATGAGGTAGTATCGTTCAAGTCTATCTATCCAAAAATTTGTTAGTTGGGTAATTTTGGGGTTGTAGAACACCCAATGGTTTTATTTATGTAATGTTGTGGTAGCGTTATTCGAGTTCGTTGTTCGTTTCAAGTGGATTGCTTGAGCGTGGTCTTGTAGTATTTGAGGTGTTTTGTTTTGGGATGTGTTTTTAGTGTTTTTCATAATTTAATGTAAGTGGGGTACTTTTTGGTTGGTTATAGTATTATCTTCCTTCGTTTGATCAACTGGAGACGTTCGTCCTTTTTGAAGGGGGTGAAAACGTGGTAAGGAAGTCTGTCTTGGTCTATCGTTTGGGCTTTGCTTTTGCATCTGGTGTTGTTGTGGCATTCCGGGGGCGGAATGCTTTATGGTGGGAAGAATTGTCACACCCATAACTTATTTTAAAGGTAAATTTCATTTAATTTCCATTCATACTTTATTTTGGGGGGGTTCCCAATCTTTTATGGAGGAATGAGAGAGTGTTCATTAATTGGGCCAAACCGTGAGCCCAATTCCAGATTTAAAAACCAATTTTGTTTATTTTATAACTTTTTCATTTTTTAATATTTTTCACCCATTAAAATTCCCAAATGACCTCCCCTGACCTATTAACACCACCATTTCAATTTGGAGCTTTTATAAATCCATAACTAGGGTTTATTTTGGTTTTTATCTAAGGGGTTGGGCCAGCCCGAAAGCCCAATTCCTGTTTTAAAAATATATTTTGATTATGTTATAACTTATTCAATTGTTGGGATTTTTCGGTGATTCCAAGTGGATCCCAACCCCAATGAACCCCGCCACGCGACCATGCCCTCTCCTACCTCTTTGAACCTCTGGTAAATCGCGATTTGATGCCGAACTTCAGAGGGTTCCTCAAATCGCCCAGATTTGAAGTGGTAAAGTCTTTCTTTCATAACTCTCTCAATTCTCAATATTTTTCCTCCATTCCAGTTTATAAATGACCTAATACATCTTGTGCGTACGAAACCTAAATTTTGGATCTTTTAAATTTCATCTACTGGTGTTTTGGAGTGATTAATTCAAGATACTTCAAGTAAATGAGCCCTTTCCTTTCCTCTTTCAAATTACATTGGGTCTAACTCATTGTTCTTTGGGTATCTTTGGTTATAATTGAGTTTAATAATGTCTATAAACTGGGTTTTTGAACCTAGGGTTTAACTTTGGGCTTTATTGGCCAATTTATGTGGTTTTAGGTTTGATCTAGTTGTCTCTTGGTGCGGCGGGGGTGCGATTTGATTTTCGCACGGAGATTCAAGGGTTTCCTTGGTTTTGGTAGGTGATTCCATTGTGTGTGCAATTTTTGTGAATTAGCTTGCTGTGTTAATGGTAACTTAATGTTTATTTAACTTTAATGTTTCTGTAAAAATTGGTTTTAGTTGCATTTATAATGCAAATGAATTTTAAGTTCCATTTTTGGTGAGATTGGAGGTTTTTCATTCAAATATTTTATTGGTTCATTTTGGGCTGACCTATAAGTAATTAGTTGATTTTAATGAACTGTAATAGGATTGAAAATACTGTTTTGATGATTTTTCCATGTGTTTGATGCTGTGAAAGTTGGTTTTAATGGTGTCTGTGAAACACATGAATTTCTAAGAGCCGTGTTGTGTAAAAATGGAAGTTTTACAATGATGTCACTTCTTGAACCATATGAGGCTTCCCAGAAAATGATTTTTTTGTTTTAATTTAAATGTATTGGGATTCCATTTATGTTTTGGTAATTCAAAAATGTGCCCATAGTGTGCAATTGGTGTTCTCAAGGTGTTTTTTTTGTGCAAGACACTACGTGATTTTGAAGAATTGTTTTATTACAAATCAAAGTGTTTTATTGTGTGTTTTAAGTGGTATAAAAATGTGATAGATACTGTATTGATTGTGTGTAACCAGTGTTGGTGTTTTATTTGAAAATGGATTTATGTTGCATGCTGAAATTGTTTGAGCACAAAAGGGGAAGCCCGGGTACTTAGGTGGGCGGATTTGTACTAGTACGGCTAGTGGACCGGATGGGTGTTGTCCCTGTTTCACTTAGCATTTGGATAACGACAACTCTAACTAAACTATGTGGATGATGATTGTAAACCACTATGTTGTGGGTATGATCCCTACTAGTGTATCGTGCACGAGAGTGAATTTTACTATGGATGCTTTACACCGAGGTACGAGGTACATAGGGCCCGAGACAACCTAGTGCCTAGGGGTGTTCCTGGTTTGTTGCTCACTGAATTTTTAGTATTTACCCATGTATTTGGGTGTTTTTTTCATTACTTTACAGTATCTATCATTTCTATTTAGATATGTTAACATTCTGGAAATTCTAGTTTGAAAACGTTTCTTTTAAATGAAAGTTGTATTTCTTGGAATTTCATCATCATTTTTCTTTACGAATTAAAAATGTTTGCTTCTTCACCTTATATTGAATGCACTTTGGAATCATTGGGTGGTATCCTATTGGGCTTAGGATCACACCCTACTTACACCCCTTGGGTGTAAGTAGACTTTGTTATGCTTGACTCAGGTAAAGGGAAGGATATGGGCGATGGCAGTTCAGGGTGTTAGTCCTCATCGTTGGGGCGGAGTTGCGGAGAAGGTTTGTGGGTGATGACCCCCTTTTCATGTGGAGTCCTTGGGGATTTAATTATGTTGTCATTATTTGTTTTTAGACCACTTTTAGTGTCTTTAAACATATGTATTCAGTTCTGGTTTTTGTGTAAACATCGTTTGGTTTACATTTTTCCGATTCAGCTTATTGATTGTTTTTAATGTTTTATGCCTTCATATTCGGGTAAATCATTCCCAAACAAAAATAAATGATACCCGGGCACTTGTGCCAGCCCGTGGGGATAGGGAACGCCCTTTGGGTCATGTCACGGGCTAGGTTTGGTGCCAGTTTTGGTGGCGACCAGATTCGGTTCGTGACAATAAATTTTTGTTTAAACATCACACATAGATCCATTTGATGGAAGAATATTGAACATGAACATACTATAGTGATTAGATGAATGATATTAGTTTGATAATGTGGTATTACTTATGTCAGTATAATTTTAATGGAGGAACAATGCGCTTCTCACACTTATCCCACATAAGTGATATCTTTGGTTTACAATTCCTTAATAAATCAATATTTACCACTGAATTCAAAAGTTGATAGTGAGGGATGAAACCCAATACACATCACACACTCACTCTTATTCCATTATTCCACTCCTCATGGTGTAACTGGAACCCCCATGCATGATCTATTTGATCCTTGTACACACTCATGCTTTCTTCATGGGAGCTATGCATGACTTATTTTCAAACCTACCACCCAGTGGATGGCTAGGTACAACTTCTTCAGCGTGGTTGACCCCTTGGGTCCCAAACGTGTGGTTGAAGGAATCCATGGTTGGAATAAGGTTTGGGAAATTTTTTTGGTGAGACCAATTAAATGAGTTAGCCAAATATTCTACTAAAATCCAAGTAACTCAAATATCTTATTGAAATATTTTACACTAAATATATAAATATATTTTTATTTTTTAATTTCACCTTAATATCCTCATGTACTAAAATATATTTCATGGTCTTCATCAAATTATCTTTAATAATATATTATAAATAATGTGTCACCATAATTAATAGAAGTATTTGACATGAAGAACGGTTTATTCAATCATCACATTTACAAGGATAATTTCTCATGCATGACATCTAATTCCATAAAATGAATCTATAAAAATTTTATAAGTATCACTGCATCATCTTCAACTTACTAAAAACATATTGTCACATCATTGACAAAAAATACATGACTTGGGATTAATAGGTGAAACCTAGTGTAACTATGGTTCCTAAACATTGTGAAGTGTTGATTAAAGTTGTTTATAATAGAGAGTTATATGAAGTATATCAAATGGTATTGTACACAGATAAATATGTGAAATGAAGAAGTAATAGTTAATGAATAATGTAAGTCAATCAGATATTGGTTTTCTAACAAATCCCTCGGAAAGAGGAAACATGTGAAGTAATCAGATAAAGGTTCATAAATGATCAATGTTTTCCTATAAAACTCATCATATAGAGGAAGTGAGTAAATATCACTAGATAAGGAAGTTTTTGTGGAAGATGCATATTTAATAGAAGTTTGAAGAATACATTGGAAATTTTTTTAACTTTAGGAATTAAATAGTGGTTTCTAATAGAGGAAATTAGATAGAGTTTTTCTAAGTAGTGGTTTCAAACACAAGTCTCCATATGAAGTCACCAGATAAAGATCTCAAAGTGATTTTTACCAGATAGAATATTATGAGGATATTAGACATAGTACTACAAATCCATTAGATGGAGTTCTATGAATTTATCAAACAAGAGTAAAAAAGATATATGCAGTTTCATTAAAGGGAGAAAAATGAAAAAACATCAGAGAAAGCATATAAAAGAAGAAGATCATTGAGAATGTATGATATATATACTTTTGAGGGTAAATGGAATAAATTATTCATAGAATGTAGTGCCACATAATGTTTCAAATATTGTTGTGATGGAACGTCATATATACCATTAACAGATGGAGAAGTTTATATGAAAATGAAATAGATTAAGGAGTTCCTAAAAAGATATAGTGGATGGAGTTTGAGGAACTTTACAAAGTTTTGTAAAGTAATCAGTTATTGTGATGATGATATGTAATTTCAATGATATAATAATCTTGAGGTGATGATTCTGATTAAATCTGAGACATCAGTAGGTCTGAAGAAAAACACTGAAATTGTGATTTAAGGAAATTTCTTATAAATAATGTCAAAATCTATCTTTTAGGATGTTTTGATGGTGGTAAAATGAAGAAATATTTTAGTGGGATATTACAATTTGGAATTAGGAAATTAAAATTTGAGATTTCACTTATACCTATGTTTTTGGAGAATCATTTCCTATATAAAGGGTAGCGAGTGCATTGTGAAAATATTGAACAATCTATTATGTTCCTCAAGTTATTGATATTGTTATTATTATTAAAAAAGTGAAGTGTTGTAAGGATGTTATGAAAAAAAATCATGAGATTAATTTTCCTATGGACCAAATTATTAGACATAGAGGCACCAGATAGAGTGGAAGAATCAGATAGAGCAGAAGCACCAAACAAATCAGTAAAGTACTAGTTGATGTTGGAAGCACCGGATGTACATATACCATACAAAGCCTTTGTATCCATTAATATTATTGGAAGGTTATATGAGAAGAATAAGGGATTAGAAGAATTGGTTATGGGAATAATTGTATCAGAAGGATAATATCAATTAGAATAATCATATATTTGGGTTCTAGATGAGGAAAGAAGTTAAGAAAAGTGAATCTTTTAGTTTACTACTTTAAGGAAGAACAAAAGTTTCTTACACACTTTTATGTAAGTAGGATAATAAGAATAATAACAAAGAAGCATTGTGAAATTTAACAAAAGTCACATTGGTTGAATACTTTATTGGTGTTTCAAAAACTTGAAATATGTTGAATACTATCTATATAGATAGTATAAAGATCCACCAAGGAGCATCAATTGGATTAGGAGTTCCCCAGTCCAGGGATTTATGAATGTTTTCTTATCCCTCTATTAAAATGTAGGGAACCACACTTTGGATTAATATTTTTTTTATTTCTAAACCATTATGATTTATATGAAATGATAGTAGAGAATCTATGTTTTTCACATCATCATGTGCGACAATGACTAAAAAATATTACTTAGTAGTGAATCTTGTAAAATCATAGGGTGTTATCCTTTACTTTCTTATATATACTAGCACATTCTAATGAAAAAATAATAAGATAGTGAATATCCTTACAGGACTAAGTGGTAAAAAGGTAAAAATTATTGATTGGTTTGAAAAGTCTCCAATAATAATTCCCCCCCTCTTAGCATTGGGAATATTCCTAAGTGGTCCATATAGATTTAATATATATGTTTTTTCCTTTACCACTAGGGTGGAAAACCTTATTCATGATAGTTATCATAAGCAATGATAGGATTATTAGTCAGAAAATAAGACTCATAGTGCTTAAACAGTTTAAGCAGCACAATCCTATCTATCATACTGTATGATATCATTTTAGTTATTAAATATTATTTGAAGTGGAAAATGGTTTTTATTAAATTCTATTATGTCTTGAATTATATAATTTATATATTTTTTATAAATTATAATAAAAGGTATTCTATATATTTATAAATTTATAAAAGTTTTTGTAAATAAATTCATTATAAAGTGTTTATAATTAATTAATTAATTTTTTTGAAACATTTGTTAATAAATATTCTATAACATTAAGTGATAATTTTAAAATACCTTTTATTTTTTTTGGAATGACTTATAATTTAAATATAAAATGTTTATATGAAAATTATAATGGTGTTTTATAAAATTTTTATAAATTTAAAAAATAAAGAAAAATATAAAATAGTTTATATTTATTTTATGAATTGTTCATAATACTTAATTTAAATTATTAAAATTAAGTACCTTTTTGAATAAATAATTTAAACCACATAAAAAAGAGTTTTGAAGATTTATTTGATCTCGGTATAAATAATATAAATATGTGATATTTAGATTGTGTAAAATAAGTCACATAATATAATTTTGATTATAAAAGGTTTATAATTAATGTAATATCCTATATTGAAATTAAATTCCATATAATGAATAATATGAATGGTTTATATTGGAAATAAAAATAAAGTTTTTATATTCAAAATTATGGAATGTCCATAATGTTTACCTAAATTATATATCTTTTATTTTAGATTTATTTATGAATATTATATACATTTTTTATCTCATGTTTAAATATGTGAATTTGGTATTTATTTAAATGTTATTACCTGATTTATTATAAATTAATACTATTTTTTCTCATGAATTTATGTGTTCTTTAGTTTAAAGGTGTTTAAACTAATTTTAGGTTCTTATACATGCATCCATGGAGTTACATCCTAGATATGCTAATGAATTTAGTTTTTCTTAATTCTTGTCTTAGATTCATAATTAAAGTTATTAGATGGAATTTAGTTATTTAATATAGTTTATATATTTTAGGTATTAGAGTTATGATGAATTAAAATTAGTCTTTAGTAAATTATCCCTAGGTATAGGGACTTAGGTCAGACTTCTCATTAGTCTAGAGGATTTTTTCATGTTCTAAAAAATTATGTGTTGACTATGTATAGATCCATGATTACTCATGAATAGATTTCAATTTAATATAATTCTAAAACTTTACATAAAAATTTCACAATCCTTATTCATTTGATGCATTTAGATACATGTAAATATGTTTTCATTCTATTTTTGGGAAAGTAACAAAAACTATGTGTTGCATGAAGAGTTACACATCAATATGTTTTGAACATATTAATTTGGTGGAATAAATATTATAAACTAAATCATTAGAAGTATGCATACAAGTATATGGAATAACATGAGATAATATTTTGAGGATAAATCCACTTTAAAATACTATGAGTTAGATTCTTTCCAAATATATACTTTTCAAGGCCTTGATCATCCAACCATGTAGGTGATTCCAATTTTAGGTGCCCGTGGATTATATTATATAATTAAAGTATGTAATGGGTGACCATAATCTGATGAGGTAGCTATTCTTGGTGTTTTATTTGAGTTACAATTAGCTTGTAGACCCTAATAGGATTAGGTTACAGGAGGAATATAATTGAGTTTATTCATACGATGAACTAATATTAGAGTTTCTTGATCAACTATCTATGATTCATTTTTGATATGGTTATGATGATTCCCTACCTAAATAGTTAATTGGTTATAGAAATTACAAATAGGAATCATTTCTTAGTGAAATATAGATATCATCCCACTAATAGATATGATAAATTTAAAAGTGGTTCATTTTAGTGGGTGCATATTTAATATAAGTACATATTAATTGTTTTTAAAACATGATACTCATTTGATAAAACTTATTTTATAGATAATAAAATCATCATCCTCAAACTTGAATTTGAAATTAATCCATGAAAATAAAAATCATACTGTAAACAACTTCTTAGACTTGTTACAATTGTTCTTAAGAATTGAAAATTATATGTGTTAGAGAAAACCTTTTTAAGTTACCAAGTGTTGATGCTTTACAACAAGTGGATCTGGATGCATATGAAAATCATAAAATTATTCACTTAAAGTTTTAAAGAATTATATTCCTAATGGCCTAAATAACTTTAGTCTCCACTCATATATACTCAATATAATTGGGTATGCTAATGACATAGTGAGATTAGAGGTTTCCTTAAAGTCCTATTTTGGTTATTGAATTATATCAATTATAATTGTTGATTTTTTTTTTGAAAATGAAAATGATTTCAAGAAATGTTTACCCTATTTTATCAATATTATGAGAAAAGATAAATTATACAATATGATGTCTAGGTTATGGTTCTATATCGATAATTAAATTGGGAAAAGGTTGAAACCGAAAGTAGAAAAGTTAGTTTGAAAATCTAACAATTTTTTTAGAATCTATTCTAGGTCATTGAAACCTATATATGTTATCAGGAAGAAGGAGTAATGATTCCAGATGTTGTAATTGTCGAGATTTCTTAAGGGGATTATAAAACATCATGGGATTCCTATGTCAGGTATCATTGTTATAGAAATTAATTATTTGGTTTTGAAGGTAATGTGATACCAAATATATAATTTACAATTCTTATAAAATATAGGATTTTAAAATCAAGGGAATAATTTATTGATATTATAGTTTTCATTTATGTATTGAAGAAAAAAACTTAGTACATCAAGGGTTTGATTGAAAAAGAATGAATCAAGATTTGACGAATCTAAATAAAATATGTGTATAGTTATATCATTTATATTATAGTAAAATAAAAGTTTATTTTTTATAAACAATAATATATAGTGACTTCAATATACATGGTTTATAATTCAACAGATTCTATGACATATTTTTTGAAAAATATAAGGATAAAAAAATTTATCTAGTATAAAGGTGTTTATTTAAGATGTCTGATAAAATATAAGGAATCGATATTCCAAAACCATTAATGTCGTATTTTAAATAATAATATTCTATCCAAGAAATTTTTTCATACACATAGAATACCATATATTATATGGAAAAAATAGTTTATTTTTTAAATATTTTCACTAAAGAAAATAAGATTTATTTTCTAAACAAAAAAGTGTTTTTGAGTCTTAGAGAGATATTATAAAGAGATATAGTGTATAAGAGGATAATGAGAGTATGTTTGGACTCTAAGAAGTTCATATTTAACAAATAAAATACCATTACATTCAAAATTCTAGGCGAGTTTCACTTAACATCCTAAATTATTTTATAGTATGGAAGTAAAGAGTAATGTGAAGAGTTACATGTAGTCACCATAACAAAGTAAATGTCACTTTATCCTAAAGGAGTTTAGGATATATTGGTAATGATATAATGTAAATAGTTACATTAATTACCAATTTGATTTCATGGAAAAATGTTGATGGATCAGGTTCTAAGTATAATGATGATATACTTATAAAGAGTTATAAGTAGACAAAATAAATGATTAACATCATAAAATTTTATTTTTTAATGTTGGAGTCAAATAATATTTTTATAACCATTTTTATCCCTAGATTACTTTATAGTTTTTACTCACTAAATATTTTAGTGGTAGGGTTTTATCATATGGTCACATAGAGAAGTGAAAAGAATTACATAGAGATGTAATAAGTTAATAAAATCCCTAGAATTTCCATAAACATAAGTTTGATTTGTAATTTTATCATATATAGTATATTAGTTAAGTTCATAAGTATAGTTTTATTAAATTTTTTTAAAATAATTTAAGAATATAAAATGTTTCATGTTACACAAAATCCAATATTCACTTTATCATTTTTCACATTAGTTTCATATACATATATGCTGATATATGTATCCTGAAGTGAAATGATAATTTACCTCTCAATGTATGAATTTGAGTTATCCCTAACTAATTTTTATTATGGATTATTATAGGTTATGATTAAAGTTTAAGGTTAATGTGAGTATGATTCTCTTACTAAGATACATAATATGTTCACAGGACACAAAACATTTTTTGTGCGCTCGATACCCACTAGGTATACCATATGAAGTGTCATACACTATATATTTGGTATGCTTGGGGTGTATAGATCAAATTTGGATTCACAACTATTCATGTTTGGTGAGATAATTATAATGATAACCTTGAAACTTTTATAAATTTCTTACGCATGCCTTAAGGATTATCCATTTATGGGTGGTTGGGTATGTTTTTGGTTAGATCACAACCAAGATGAGATTTTTCCTCTCATACGATGAGTATGGAATATTGACCCTTGATTGAGATAAAATGTAACACCTAAAATCAATAATCCTATAGATGATGATTATTTTAGTACATTGTCAAAAAATACAAGGGATCACATCCTAAATGATTGAATAGATTAGTAGTTTTAGGAGACTAGATACATACATGATTCTCTAACTACATCTGAATGTATGAAATATAATATAAAAATCCTTATGAATATATTATTATTTATTCTATTAAATCCCTGATTTCTTCCATAAATCCCTTCTTAGTGTCTTATGGGAATTAAAACATAATAAAGAGTAAGAAAATATGCTTTGTAATGGAAATCATACAACAAAAGCTATCATAAAATAAATAAAACATGAATAATATGACCTTAATAAAAAATAATAAAATTTTCCTCATAACTAATACTATAAAAAGGGACTAAATTCATGGATAAAAGAATAAGATAAATAATCATATGGAAAATAATATATAGTTTCATAATTATAGAATTTATAATCCCATACATCATAATTTTATCATGAAGGCCTTATGCCAAGACAACATATGTAAACAGGTAAGGCATGCACAAAATACCCAAAATAGTTTATCTCATGCAACCTATCGATTACTTGAGGGTTTATAACATTCCCCTCCCATTACATAATAGGTCCAATTCATTGATCATATGAAATGGTTGAAACATAATCAACGTAAAAAATGTGATTTTACATAGAAAAACATTATTTCATATTTTTGAGTAAATAAAGATTGGAAAACGAAAGGAAACCACATAATTTTTAAAAATAAATTAATGAGAATAAATTTATGGGTTTTAATATAGAAATATTATATAATTATTATCATATAAACTTAAAAACATAAAAAATCCAAAATAAGGGTGGGATTGTTAAATAAAACCTTACCCAAGTTCAACTTGCATTGTAATCACTTTTTACCTCCTGCATAATAAATTTAAATTTTTTATAATTACAAAAAAAATATACATACTTATAATATCGTAATTTATCTACTAATAACATGTAAATATTTTTTATTAATAACATTTAATTAAAATCAACGTTTTTGAGTGTTAATTGTTTCATTTTTCATGTAAGTTTCGGTTCGGTAGTTTCAGTCCCTTAATATCGATCATAGTTACATAATATCTAGGATTTTTATCATTATATAAATATAATATATATTCAAAATATATATATTTGGAATCATAATTTAATGTTATTGATAGAAAAATGAATTACACCATTTATAGAGATGGTAGGACGTATGTACACATGAACACTTATTTCCACTTTTCGATGGATGAAATGAAAGAAAGGTAAATAATAATTATAATTTATTGAATAAATATTATAAAATATATATCAAATATATTCATTAAATATATCCTTATTACCATCCATGTAATGTGTAAATTAAAAAGGAATCACATCACTTCATGGAGGTGGTAGTCTACACGTACGCATGATTTGCGTTATCGTTTTCAAACAGATTATAAGATAAGAATGTAAATTAGATATTATAATTATGAAAGAATAATTATTTCAAAAATATAATATATAAACTTTAAACCCATGACAATAACCATCCATTAAATATATTGATGGAAAATTAATTGTATCCATACGTGGAGGTGGTTGTCTATACATACTCCCAAATGAAACCTTCACTTCCCATTTAATGCAGAAGTAGATGGATAAATATTATAACTTAAACATAATTAAATATTAGTATATAGGATAATTTTTTTATTATATTTTAATCTTTAGGACAGAATTTTTGATGGTAAAAGAATAAGTAAAGAAAAGAAAGATATTGGTTAATATGATTACCTTTTTTTAGAGAAACTTGATTTGGATATTTTCTTAAGGACTCTAGGGTTGGTATTTTGGAATTAAAGTCACCCATAGAATGTTTATAAGGGTGTTTGGGAGAAATTGTTCTGGGTTATGGTCATGATAAATGGGTAAATATGTGTGAATAAGTGAGGGGAGGTTGTTCTCTTTTATAATTGAGTTCAGTGACACACTTCTAATTCTTTAGTTATTTAAAATATTATTATGTCTATTTCTTAGAAAAATGGATCCAAAATGGCTCATTATAAATTATTATAAGTTTAATATCTAAATACAACCAACTAATGTGTTTTAATAAAATTTTTAGGTTATTTAATATTTATCTTTTAGTTTAACCTCTTCATTAACCATTTTTAAACTTAACCGTAGTAGAAAATTTTTCAATATTGAATGTTTATAATTTAAATATAAGGTAAACATTGAATCATAAATGGAAATAGAATGAAATTTTATACCATTTATCACCTTACTTTTACTCTTTTAATATTTTTATATCTATTCAAATAATTAAATAAAATAAATTTTTTCATAAAACATCAGTATTGTCATTTTTGAAACTATTTATTTAATTTAACTCAAAATACATAGATATAGAAGTGTAATTTAAATATAAAACCATAAAACAAACCTAATATTTTATATTAATATATAAAACTCATTGGTAACTATACACAACCCAAAAAATATTACTTTAGAGTTTCTAAAATTATTTACATGATTTTTCTACTAATTCCACAAGCACTGCATTGGTGTTGTGTACAAATTTAAGGTAATTATTTCATCAATAAAAATTAAAAATAAATTATAATGATAAAAAAATTATTTCATATTTAAAATACACATTTTTAATTGAAAATATCTTATTTTTATCCTTATGTAAATTTTTTGAGATATTAAAGTCAATAAAGTGACATTTTGGAATTTTCTTTACTTAAAATAATAGAAATGTTATTATTAAGGAAAAGTGGCACCAATAAATCTATATATTTAAAATTTTGATTTATACGATCTAACTTATCATATAAAATTAAATTAATTCATGTTTTGGGTTGATTTTGAGACTTTATTTCTTGGTTTTAACACCGTTTTACCCAATTTACGCTTAGTGAGGTAATAAATATTTACCACGATTACTAGTCATAATAAAAAAATGGGTACTATTTATCAAATTCGAACTTCTAGATTTTAAATATGGAATACATTTTTTACGATTCAATTTATATAATTAGTATAAATTAATTTTAATAAAAACTCATAAAATGTAACGAAAAAAAGTTTTTAGAAAATTGTTTTCTTCAGCATAAAAAATAACTTCTACGAAAATAATGAATATTAATGATTGAAATGAAATTAATTAGATTATTAAAATATATAATATGTCACCTTAAGACCAAATCTAAATTTTAATAGGACTTTTAAATTAATTTATTTAATAAAAATAAATGATAGTATTTTAAATTTTTTTATTTTATTACTATTCACTAAACAATCAAACATTTCAGAAATATTAAAAATTTAACCCTAATTTAATTTTGATATGATGATTTTAAAAATGAAATTAATTTATAAAAAAATAATTGAATAAATTTTATAATTTATGTTTTGATCATATTCTTGAATAAAATTAGGTGTATTGTGATATTCTTTCTCTAGAAGTAAAAATATTACTATAATTGAAGCTCAGGTGTTACATTCTTCTCACCTTAAAAAAATATTATCCTCAAAAATTATATAATTTTATTTGATGGTAAAATTTTAGTAGTTCTTCATCACACTATATTCAGATTCCCATAATTCCACTTCTGTCTTATGATTTCTCTAAAGTTCCTTTCCCAGTTGAATCTTCTGATTACTTAAAACTTGTCTTCTCGTGTCCAAAATATGGATATTCTCTTCATAGTAGGATAAACAAGGTTTAAATTTTATTTCTTGAGAGGTGTGAACTGTTGGGCGGAGAAAAAGGGAAGAGATGGCAAGAGGGGGGTGAATTGCCTTTTAAAAAATGATTAACAAATTAAAATCAAAGTGAAGGTGCAGCAGAAATAAAAGAGGTAATCACACAAGAAATTGTTAACGGAGTTCGGCCAAAACCCGGCCTACGTCTCCGCTCCCAACTCAACCGTTGAGAGATTCCTACCGCTTGATTTTCAATGGTTTTAGCAAGAAACCCACTAGGCTTTGAGGTAGCACTAGGACCTATTACAGCTTGCTTTTGAAATGGTTTAGCAAGAACCCACTTGCTTTTAATAGTTTAGCAAGAACCCACTATCCTTCTTACAGGTGAAGGATAGCTCACCTATGACACAAGCCTTTTAAAAGGAAAGGCTTGAAGAAACCTCTTCACACCTTAGTGGTGATGTGAAACCCAAAAGAAAGAGGGATGAGAAAAGAGTTTGGGGTTTGTAGGCACAAACCCAAATTGAAAGCTCAAAAAGATAAAAACAATAAAACCCGTAATTGGAGAAGCCTTGGGCACCTTTGATTGATAGGACAGTTTGAAGGCCGCTTCCAAGCTTCTTTGGTGGTGCTCTTGGATGTGTAATTGGATGGAGCACTTGGGGTTCCTTGAGGTGGCTCGCCGGAGGATTGCCGAATGATGGAAAAAGTGTCCGTTGGCTTGGTATATGATCCGGGGTGGTGTCCGGGGCTTCCTTGGCCTTTATTTATAGGCATGGAACCCTTGGGGAGTCTTCAGAGCCGTTGTAAAGGGCCTCGGAGCCGTTGGAGGCCAAAAGAGGGTTGACTGGTCAAAGCCAACGGCTAGTTTGACTGGGCTACCGGCTGGCCGGTACAGCTCCACCGGCTGGCCGGTGCCTTGGATGTTGAGAAGGCCTTCTGCCCAGGCAGCACCGGCTGACCGGTGCCAGAGCCACCGGCTGGCCGGTGGGAAGACAGTAGCTCACACTGTTTCATCAGGTTTCCACCGGCTGGCCGGTGACAGAGCCACCGGCTGACCGGTGGAGCCTGGCAGTGGGCAATGCCTCTGCCAGGTCCACCGGCTGGCCGGTGCTATCACACCGGTTGGCCGGTGGACTGAAATTCAGTCCACTTGATGTGCTTCATGGCCCATTTCCTTGGCAATCTTTTGCCTATAAAACCAAAACACTTAAAACAATGTTAAACACATATGAAAGTGATTGTGATCATGAAAATCAAAGAGTGTGGGGTACAACAATCTCCCCCTATTTTGATGATCACAATCACTTATCTAAGCAATGTAAAAACTTAAATGAAAGGCATGCTTTAAATGATAAATTGAAAATAAATACTAAGCATGAGAGAAAAGATTCTCCCCCAATCAATCAAGAAATTTCTCCCCCTTTGTGATTATCAAAATAGCACGGGGCATAAAACTTGATTGAGGGAAAGGGTTTGAAAAACTAGAAAGAGATTTTAAACCAATTGAAATTTTCGAAATTTGAATTGAAAGTTTTAAATGAAGAAATTGAATAGCAATTTAAAAGATTTGAAATTAAAAAATTTGAAACCAAGTGTTGAAATTGAAAGTTTGAAATGAAACATTTTGAATAACAGTTTGAATTGAAAGATTTGAATCAAAAACCAATTGAAATTTGAAATTTGAAACCAAATGAAATTTTTTGAAATTGAGAGTTTTGAATCTAAGACAAGGTTTTGAAAATACTCCCCCTAAATAAAAACAATAAGTCACCGGGGATAGGAAATAAATTTTGGCCCGGAGAGACTCGCAAGAAGGGATTTTTCAATCCATACTTGTCGTGTAGCGGGTCTTCTCCTATAGAACTCATCGGAATAGAAAATAGATTTGGGTTGACCATACCAGGCATTTTTGCAATCACACTCATAAATGAGGTGCCCGGGTTTTTTACAATAATTGCAAAATTTGTATTGGGAGCTCCCCCTTACAAAAATAGTGGGTGCATGGGAGGAGGAGGCTTGGTTGGTATAGCCAAGTCCATGTGTGGTTCTAGAAACACGTTGAGAACCAAGGAGTTTTGAAAGGTTTTGTTCTACGTGGGTGAACTTGGCTAAAGATTCCCTTAGGTCTTTAATGGTTGATTCCAAAGAATCAACATCGGGAAAATTCTGGATTTTGAGGGACATCTCCTCCTTCTCTTTGAGAAGTTGGTCTTTTTCGGAAGAGAGTTTTTTGAAATTCTTTTTTAAAGCAACGAATTTTGAAGAAAGTTCATGAAAACCATTTTCAAGTTGGTCTCGCACATGTTGGAGTTCTTCATATGATAAATGATTAAAAGAATTTGAAGATGAGGACGAGGATGAGGAATCTGAAGAAGTTACCTCGTGAAATGCCATTAGGCATTTTGTACCTTGGTTGCTCAAGGAGGAGGAGGAGGAGGATGATGAGGAGGTGTCACTCCATGTCGCCTTGAGGACCTTTTTCTTTCCTTTTTCCTTTTGCGTGGCCCGTTTCTTGTTGAGTGGGCAATCAGGCTTGTAATGGCCCTTTTTGCCGCACCCGTATCATTTCACCTTGGGCTCGGATTTTTCGGTGGGTTCTTGCTTTCGGTGCTTGCGGGATTTCTTCTTCTTGTGCTTCTTCATAAACTTGTGCATTTGGCGGGCGAGATTCTCCATTTCCGAGTCGCCACTTGATGATGAAGGAGATGAAGATGATGATGATGAGGAGGAGCTTACTTCTTTTTGTACCTTGAGGGCGATGTTCTTTGGTGTCTTGATTGGTGTGCCCTCCTTTTGAGCTTGCCTCCTCATCGTGATCTCGTACGTCATTAGGGATCCGATGAGCTCTTCGACCGGAATGTTCTTTACATCCTTAGCTTATTGGATAGCCGTCACCTTAGGTGCCCATGAGCTCGGAAGGACCCATAGAATCTTCTTGACCATTGCTTCATCTGAAACATCATCACCAAGGGATTTTCTACCATTGCAAACGTCAGTGAAGCGTGTAAACATTTCAGAAATAGACTCATTTGGATGCATGGAAAAGCTTTCAAAATCTTGTCTATACATGTCTAACCGAGTATCCTTAACTTTGTTAGTTCCCTCATGGGTCACTTCCAATAGTTTCCAAATTTCATGAGATGAGGTGCAAGTGGAAACTCGGTTGAACTCATTTCGGTCAAGGCCGCAATGTAGAGCGTTCATGGCTTTGCCATCAAGCTCAAAGTTTCTAATATCGGCGGGGGTCCATTTGGATTCGTCGGGAGTAGACAAAGTATAACCTTGCATGACAATTTTGTAAATAGGATATCCTATGCTTCTAAGAAAGGTAGTCATGCGGGTTTTCCAATAAGTGTAGTCGGTCCCATAAAAAAATGGAGCACGACCCAATGAAAAGCCTTTGGGGGCGAAAGAAGTAGATGCCATAAAAAAAAGGATCTTTAATTTGAAACCGGTTAGGGTATTACTCAAATTTCCCCTCTGATACCAATTGTTGGGCGGAGAAAAAGGGAAGAGATGGCAAGAGGGGGGGTGAATTGCCTTTTAAAAAATGATTAACAAATTAAAATCAAAGTGAAGGTGCAGCGGAAATAAAAGAGATAATCACACAAGAAATTGTTAACGGAGTTCGGCCAAAACCCGGCCTACGTCTCCGCTCCCAACTCAACCGTTGAGAGATTCCTACCGCTTGCTTTTCAATGGTTTTAGCAAGACCCACTAGGCTTTGAGGTAGCACTAGGACCTATTACAGCTTGCTTTTGAAATGGTTTAGCAAGAACCCACTTGCTTTTAATGGTTTAGCAAGAACCCACTATCCTTCTTACAGGTGAAGGATAGCTCACCTATGACACAAGCCTTTTAAAAGGAAAGGCTTGAAGAAACCTCTTCACACCTTAGTGGTGATGTGAAACCCAAAAGAAAGAGGGATGAGAAAAGAGTTTGGGGTTTGTAGGCACAAACCCAAATTGAAAGCTCAAAAAGATAAAAACAATAAAACCCGTAATTGGAGAAGCCTTGGGCGCCTTTGATTGATAGGAGAGTTTGAAGGCCGCTTCCAAGCTTCTTTTGTGGTGCTCTTGGATGTGGAATTGGATGGAGCACTTGGGGTTCCTTGAGGTGGCTCGCCGGAGGATTGCCGAATGATGGAAAAAGTGTCCGTTGGCTTGGTATATGATCCGGGGTGGTGTCCGGGGCTTCCTTGGCCTTTATTTATAGGCATGGAACCCTTGGGGAGTCTTCGGAGCCGTTGTAAAGGGCCTCGGAGCCGTTGGAGGCCAAAAGAGGGTTGACTGGTCAAAGCCAACGGCTAGTTTGACTGGGCTACCGGCTGGCCGGTACAGCTCCACCGGCTGGCCGGTGCCTTGGATGTTGAGAAGGCCTTCTGCCCAGGCAGCACCGGCTAACCGGTGCCAGAGCCACCGGCTGGCCGGTGGGCAGAAAGTAGCTCACACTGTTTCATCAGGTTGCCACCGGCTGGCCGGTGACAGAGCCACCGGCTGACCAGTGGAGCCTGGCAGTGGGCAATGCCTCTGCCAGGTCCACCGGCTGGCCGGTGCTATCACATAGGTTGGCCGGTGGACTGAAATTCAGTCCACTTGATGTGCTTCATGGCCCATTTCCTTGGAAATCTTTTGCCTATAAAACAAAAACACTTAAAACAATGTTAAACACATATGAAAGTGATTGTGATCATGAAAATCAAAGAGTGTGGGGTACAACATGAACATGCATTTTATATGAAATTTACTTCCTCAATAAAGATATATGTAACAAATCTTGTACTTTAGAGAGGATATGTGGAATTTCTAAATGGTAAGTCACAACTATAATTATTTGTAGAATTTCAAAAGGACTGATGTAACTGAGGCATAATCTTCCATTATTACTAAATCTTATAACAACCTTCCATGGATATAATTTCAAGAAAATGTGATCTCCCACTTGAAATAAAAAATATTTCCTTTATTTATCAACACAACTTCTTTTCCTTATTTGAGATACTTTAATATAGGTTTGAACAATCTTTACTTTAATTATTATCCCCTCGACATGTTTTGTACCTATAAGATTCCTTTCACCAACTTCTTCCCAAAATGTTTAAGTATGAAATATCCTTCCATATAATTCTATATATGGCTCTATTTGTATACTTGAATAGAAGTCATTATTATAGGTTTACTATAAAAAAGGTAAATACTAAATGAAAATACCCTAAAAGACAAGTAAGAATAACCTTAAAATGTATTCAAATGTTTTAATAGTTCTCTCAGACTTCCCATTAATTAGAGGATGACAGATAGGGATAAAATAAAGCTCAGTATCAATATACATCTGAATACTTTTACAATTTTTTTGTAAATCATGGATCATATTCAGACACAATTGAAATAGTTTCACCATTATATCTTACAACTTCAATAATATAGAGTCATGAAAGATTCTCAAGAGGTAAATCTTCTCTTATAGTTGGGAAATGTGTAGATTTGTTAAGATGATCAACAATAACACATATGGTATCATTTCTTCTCGGAGACTTTCATAATCAAGTGAAAAATCCACATTAATTTCATCCCATTTCCATATAGGTATAAGTAAAGGTTTCATGAATATTTAAGATGTTGTCTCTCATCTATCAGCTATTGAAAAACCAAGCATCTTAATACATAATTAGTAGTTTTCCACATTATATTATCCAATAAAAAATGTTACATCAAATCCCTATACATCTTGGTGCTACTAGGGTGTATAGAGTAACTAGAGATATGAGAATCATCTAATAATTTCCTTTTGAGATCATGTATATATGGAACACATAAATTCTTTCCAAATTTAGTAACACCATATTCAGAAAAAAATATACCAAAATTCCATCATTAATAGCTTTAATGTTTTTTTGAGAATGGTCATCATCAATCAGATAACTATTATATTTTACAATAATGATGGTTTATAAATCATTTTAAAAAGGGGTGATGTTTTCCTTCCCCTTATAATTACTATATCCAACTTTAATAAGTCCCTAAATAAAGAATCTTTGTCAATCCTCATCTTTGTATAACTCCATGATCTTTTATACTCAATGCATCAACCACCTTATTAGCCTTTTTAGGGTGGTAGTTTATTAGGAAATCATAATCCTTGAGTATATTTAACCATATCCTTTGACTCATATTGAGTTCATTCTATGAAAATATTTATTTCATACTCTTATGATTTGTGTATATTTCATATCTTTCACATAGAGATAATATCTCAATCTCTCCAAAGAATACATTGTAACTACTAACTCAAGATGATGGGTTGGATAGTTTTTTTCATGTATTTTAACTACATTGATCTATATGAAATAAATTAATTATTATTTGTAAGGATAAATCCAAATACTTCTTTGTTTTGTCACTATATATGAAAAATCCAACTCCTCTTGATGGTAGTGTCAACACTAGCACTTTGACCAACCTTCTTTTTATTATTCAAAATTTATTTACATTCCTATATCCATATGAAGTTAACCCTTTTACATGTAAACTTGGATAATGGGTTTTATAATAGGGTAGTATTTTGAATAAAATTACTATATCGATTTATTAATATAAGGAAAATATGTACCTAAATTAGGTTTATTGGTGTAAGACTTTCTTTGAGTGAATTTTTATTTGATGGATCAAATGATATTCTATCCACAGAGACAGTATGACTAAAAAAAGGAACTTCTTGAAAAAATATTCACACTTTCCAAATTTTAAATTTAACTCATTTTTTCTATGAGTCCCAAAAATTATTCTAAGTGAGTATTATGATCTTCATAAATTTTTGAGTATACTAATATATCATCAATAAATACCATAAAAAAATTTCATGATATTAATTAAACATTATGTTTACTAGATCCATAAAAAATAAGGGTGAATTAGTCAATCCAAATGAAATTACTACAAACTTTCAATGTTCATACCACATATAAATTTCTTTATTTGGAATATCTTACTTCATTACTCATAATTGACGATACCCATAATGAAGATCAATATTTTTAAAATATTTTTCTTCTTGAATTTGATCAAACCGGTCATCAATAAGTGGTATCTGATATTTTTTATTCATGAAAATGACATTGATTTCTCTATAATCAATTTACAACCTCATATTCTCATCCTTAATTTTCAAAAATAAAACAGGAACTCCCCAAGCTGAAACAATTGGGTGTATAAATCCATTATCACACAACCCCATGTAGTTGTTTCTTTAACTCCACTAGTAACATAGTAGCCATCCTGTAATGATTCTTAGATATAAGATTTACATTAGGGATGAGTATAATAGAAAACTCAACTTCACACTGCATTTTATGTCTAGGTAGTTATTTCAGAAACACATTAATATATTCATACATAATAAAAATATCTTATATCCTAAGGTTACTTTTCCCTTAGGTTTTGTATTCTCTTATTTTCCAAGAATTTAATCAAGGATAAATATTGGAGGTAGATCTATATATGAATCAGATGATGTAGTATCCCTATGAAGATCATGAATTTCATACCTTCATTAGAAATTGTCATATACTTCACTTAAAAACAAATTTATTCATTATAATATAAAAGACAGTCAATAACAAGTATTAAGTGAAATTCAACCATAAGTATAGTGATTAGGTTTATAAATAGGCTAAGTCTATGTGTCATAATGGGAACTGGATAATATATCCCTGTTATATAATATTTATACTAGAATTCATGATTGAAAATTCCCTTCATAATTTTCTAGGGAAATATCAAATTTTTATAGAAAACATGGAAGATATAAAAGAGTAAAAATAACCCAAATTAAATAACTAATTATCTAAATTTTAGGATATGATCAACATAACTGCTACTACATCATTAGGAACTTCAACCTGAGCTATAGTGATCACATAATCTCAATATTTCTCCCTTCACATTTTTAAGGAAAATTTCGTTGATGACCGGGACATCCATTCACATAGTACCCCATATCCTTGTAGTTGAAGCATTGAAAATTAGAAGATTCATTCTTACCCTTGTAATCATGATATTAATAGTCTTTCTCTCCATTCGTGAAGAAAACTCCCATTCCCAGTAAGAATATTCCATGGTGTTTCTTTCCACATTTATTACAAGTTAGAAATAACAACATTCTATTCTTCCCTTTTTCCATATTTCCCTTTCCATAGTACTCATCCACCATCTTCTTATCTTACTTTCATTAAAATTCATAATACATGGATAATTATTTCAATATATTGATAGCACATGATACTATATCCTCGTATGATTAGAGGGTTTGGGAGACTAGTTCCCTTTAAAGGATTGACTTTATCCTATCAAATAAATAGTTAATTTTATTCTTTGGAATATGTATGTAGTATGTATCATGCCTTTATAACCTTGTAATGTTATATTTATATGTAGAAACATTTTTATCTTCCTTTTGTCTTAGGCTCATGAATTGTATCCCCATATCTACTCATTTCTCATGAGGAAAATATTTTTCCAAGAAAAGATCCTTAAAATCCATCAACCCTATATTTTTTATTTCTTTCTTATCATTAATATTTTAAATAAATGACTGAAATTTATTTGTATCCCCCCTGAGATGATAAATATCCATGAAAACATTCTCATTTTCATTACTTCCCAAAGTAAGAAATATCTTCTCTAAAGAACCTATTCATTTCTCAGCTACAATGGATTAATAGTTCTATTGAATAATGGAGGTTGCTAAAACACGAGGAGCCTCAACATTGTTTCATCACATCATAGATAAACAAGACAATCCATATGAGCAAAATTATTATTCATAACCTAAGTCAGCTACCACAATATTGTTATAATTTGTTCATCTCCAGGTGTAGATCCAATTCTAACTCCAGTTTCATTATCATGAATAAGAGGGAAATCCTTACCTAGATTATACTCATTAATACAATTTCCATTAATTTCACCAGATTCCATTTCTAAATAATGAAATATAATAAATTAGATCAAAACATCATGGATCATAATGTATAATTCTAAAACTAGTGAAACACTTGACATAACTAGATAATTTATTCATATCTAATATTAGAATCTCAAGATTAATATCATTGCGAGGTTATCAAATCATAAAAATATTTGTAGATATTTCATAATGGTTTTAATGAAAATGTGAATTAACCCATGAATATCCCTTAATAGTTTCAAACTATGTGTGTAATAAGGGTACAATCACCCTACACCAGAATGATGGATGAAATACAATAAAAAAACTCTTTTTGGGGTTATTAAACCTACATGCATCTGTGAAAAAAACCACATCCACTTGTAGTATCCAGACAAAGATATATCGCTATGAAAACCATATTATATTTACCTTATTGAAAACTTTATGATATTATTCTATAATTAGACATATACTCAAGGTCTTTTATAGGGTTATGTTTCCTAATCTATGTTTTTATAAATCTATCTACTAATGATTCTACTAATCTTTCCTCTGATACCAAATATAACACCCCAACTCCAGTATCCTATAGTAGATGTTTATTTTACTATATTGTCATGAAATACAAGGGATCATATAGTTTAGTAGTTTTGGGATACTGGTTACAAACAAGATTCTAATTTTACATATGAAAAAATGAAATATAATATAATAATTATTTTGAGAACATTATTATTTATTATAATAAATCTCAAATTTCATTCATAGATCTCTTATGTGTATCATAGATAATGTAAAACATATAAACGTTGATATTATATCCTTAGTAAGGGAGATAATAAAACATAAGATATCATAAAATAAATAAAGCATGAATAATATGAACATGATAAACAATAATAAAATATGCCATATAACTAATACTATAAAAATGGGACAAAATCCATGTATAAAATAAAAACATAAATAATCACATGGATAAAAATTTCTAGTTTCATAACTATAGAATGAATAATTCTGAATATCATAATATTACCATCAAGACCTTGTGCTAAGAAAACATAAGTAAACAAGTAAGGAATAAAACAAACACCCAAACTAGTTTGTCTTAGGAGACCTACCGATTCATAAAGGGACTATAATGGGTTATTTTAATAACTTACTTAGTCCAATTAATTCATTATATGAAAGGGATGAAACATAATCAACAAAAACATTCATATTGAAAAACTAGCATATGGAATGTTAATATTTTACCTAATAAATAAATATAACATAAGCATTATCTATATAGAGTAATATATAAGATAGTATCAAAATATTATATCCTTAGTAAAGTATATTCACCAAAAAATGTTTATATTGATGAAAATACTTTAAATATATCACTAAAATATTTTTCAAGGAAAATACCATTTTCATTTTAAAACCACATATATTAAAATATAAAAAATTACAAAATATTATGGAATTTTTTTATTTGAAAATAACATTGGAAACATAATAAAATACCACTATATAAGAGATTCTGGTTTTATTATATTATAATTTTTAGGACATAATTTAAGGAGTTAGAAGAAGAAATAAAAAACAAAGATCTTGGTTAAGATGATTAAATTCATTTAGAGAAACCACATTTGGATCTCTTCTTAAGGACTCTATGGTTGGTGTTTTAGAATTATAATAACCTCTATAATGTGTATAAAAATGTTTAGGAGATATTTTTTTATGGGTTTTGTTGAGCTTAATTTCTCAATATGTGTGAATAATCTCGGGGATGAGGTTCCCTTTTACAATTGTGGTGAGTTCCATGCATGTAATTTTTCAATGCTTTAAAATATTATTAAGTAAATATCTTGGAAAAATGGGTCAAAAATATCTCATATTAAAATTTAAAAAGCTTAAGGTAGAAATAAAACCATATAATGAGGTTTAATAATTATTTTAGGTCATTGTATCTCATATATTTTGGTTCAACCCCTTCATCAACCAATTTAAACCTTAACTACGGTATCAATTTTTTCAATATTAAAGGTATTTAATTTTACATATAAGTTACATAATGGCTCATAAATGGATATGGAATGAAATTTTAGACCATTTATAATCATATTTGTCCTTGTGAAATATTTTTATGATTTTTAAATAATTTAAAAAAATATTATTTTTTAAAAAATATCATTAAGGCCATTTTTGAAATTATTTATTTAATTTGACATTAAAGACAACAAGTTAGAAGTGAAATTGTAGTATAAAACTTTTAAATATCTATAATATATTACATTAATTAATAAAATTCGTGGGTCACTATAACTTTCCCACAAAATATTACTTGAAGAGTTTTTAAAATCATTTAAATGATTTTTCTACTACTTGTACAAGCATTTTGTCGGTATTTTGTAAGAATTTAAGATAATTATTTCATCACTAAAAATTTAAAATAAATTAATATGAAAAAAATATTTAATATTTAAAATAAAAATTTATAACTTAACTTTTCCTCATTTGATCCTTATGTAAAAATTTTAGAGATATTAAATTCAAGAGAGTAACATTTTTGAATTTTCTTTACTTAAAATAATATAAATGTAATTATCATGGGAAAATGACACTAAAATGATATATATATAAAACTTTGGATGGATGTGGTCAAACTTATCCAATATAAATGAAATTAAATCAAGTTTTGGGTTGATTTTGAGAATTTATTTCATGGTTTTGACCATGTTTTACCGATTTTACCCTTACTGAGGTGACAAATATTTACCATGGTTACTATTCATAATGATGTAAAGTAGAAGGGATATGTTTAAAAAATTGGAAAATTATGATTCCAAATATGGTACCCATTTTTTAATATTCAATTTTTATGTGGTAGAAATTAATTTTAATATAAATGTGTAAAACTCAATGAAAAACAGTTTTAAAAAAATATGTTTTTATGCATAAAAATTATGTTATATCAAAATCCTAAAAAATAATGTTTCAAATGAAATTATTTATATTATAAAAATAGATAATATTTTACTTTGAAACCAAATCCAATATTTAAAAATAATTTTAAATTATGAAATTTAATGAAAAGAAAGAACAATATTTGAAAAATCAGAATTTTTATACCATTCACTATGAAATAAAATATTTTAGAAAAATAAAAATTTTATTATAAGTTATTTTTGATATTATCATTTAAAAACTGAAATTAATTTAATCTAATTCAATTTATAAACTTTTAGAATTTAATTTTCAATCACATTATTGAATAAAACTATGTGTATTGTGCTATTGTTTCTCTAGAAAGAAAAATATTACAATAATTGAAGCTCGAGTGTTACACAAACCGAGGATGTGTGTGAACACAACTATTAGCACATATGATATTGTTATTTGTTTATGAGAGGGAAATATTATTTCATCACTTATAGAAGAAAATAACTTGGGATGCATTCATCAACCTAATCAGTCTATAGTTGGAGAATTGAGAACATATGAGTTGGCTATATGGGATTAATAGACACCATGTCCCATGGTTAGTAAATGTCTTAGAAAAAAAGATCAGAGGATAATGAATTATTTAATATGATGAATATAGTGGATAAAAGTATAGAAATACCTGTTCTTGATGGATATCATACTAGATCCCTTTATTGCCTGAGTAATACTGATGCCTTTCTACAGGCCACTCTTTTCATATATTTATGGATCTAGTGATTCATATTTATTTTCAATGATATAGAGGCCCATGGGGTTCACTTTCTAGTTAAATCAATTGGGATTGAGTTTGAATTAGAGACACTCTAAAAGTGGCCTAGGGTTTATCCAAATGAGCTTTTAATGGGTATTCACAAGGTGTTTCATATGATGTGATACACGATGATGTTGATGATATCTTTACAAAACTATTTTGTAATACTTCTAAATGGAGTTTTGGATATGATTTTACAATTTATCATATATGATATAATATAAGGTGAAATGGCATGTAATTATTTTTGGAATTTGTGAAAGTGGTATATTGAAGGGAATGTTTTATAAAGCCATGTTATATAATATGGTATAATATGGTATATCATAGAGTATGATATAAACATAAGATAAGGATTTTTCTAAGACTTTAGAGAATATCATATATTAAAATATAAGGATATTTCATACACACTACCTCATCCAATCACATTTTATGATAGGATGATTCATAGATCTATGAATCATATTGTATGATTCTTTTGGAAGTATCGTAATTCAAAAAATGAAGTGGATTTTTAATATGTTAACACCCAAATATCCTACATATAATATATCATTTATTATTCATTTCATGATATTAAAAGAATGAAAGATTTTTCACAACTAATGGTTGAAACCAATACATACATCAACTCACAACATACAAGTTAATGCATGGTCACTCAAGGTGCATCTTTGAGGGATTTATAAAAGAGAACTATATATGAGAAGGTGATCACACAATCTTTCTCAATCCTTTTATGAAACTATCATCCTAATATATCTCTTATCCTACCTACTTTACACCTTGATAAACTAGCATACTGTGGAGGGTGGAAGAAACCTACTCACACAATGTGTCATTCAATATAGCCTATATATACTTTAATAAGAGGGGTATCATTTAGCTACCTATCATGTAAAATTATTCTAGAAAATAGGATGAAGATAGATTCATAAAATATCTTTGGTGAAAGGTACATGATTTCATCACATACAGTACATAGGATTTCGGTTTCTTGCATGGTTGACATTGGATTTGGGTTTTTATATTACTTCTGCTATATTGTATACATGTTACAAGATCATTTGAACCAAAGGAATTTTATGTTAATCAGGTTTTTAATTTTGATAAATTCTAAAATAATTATGGTATGAGTTTTGTGATTTAATTTTATTATTATTTTGGCATATAAATTATATTGAATGGCTTGGGTAAAGTTATAAATGTATACAAATGAAATCTTAATGGCTTAAATGATAACTTATAAATTATGTTTTCTTTTAATAATTAATAGGAGGCTTAATGAGATATCATGACATGTGTTAATTGTTTTCATGATTCAAATGTGTAATTATTATTTTGAGTATGATGAAAAAAATATATCATTTCTTTATTTGTTAAAGTCATTGATGAATTATATTTTATGCCTATTGGGTTAATGTATGACGATGTTTTATTAGCATGTAAGTATTCTAAAATTTAATTTTTTTATTCTAGAAAGTTTTTTTGGGATGTTTTTAATGAACTTTTAATGACCATAGTATCATTACATTGTTAAATATCATGATAAAGTTAAACGCTTAATGTGATTTTGAGTAATGTTATTAAATTTATTTAATTTGTTGATTGGTATGTTGAACTTAAATGTTTAAAAGTTAATTTATCAAGTTTTCAAACTTTTATATTTTCTGGTAAGGAGTATGTTGGGTATAAAAAATGTATTATTTTATGAGAATGTTGAGTGTTTACTGAATTATTTAAAATGGGTCAATTTCTAGTAAAATCATGTGATATAATGAAGATTTATTTACAAAATCATATTGAAGCAAATAATTTTATTTTTTGAATAAGACCTTTTTTTTTAATGATTATGATTTTTTTATATTTAGTTTTGATTTTTGATGAGTTGTGACTTCATTTAATTATAAAATTTAGTTGGGGACTAAAATTTTCAAGTTTAGATAATTTTAAAATGATTTTTTAATAATGGTTAAATGATTTGTTAGGGTGGTGGTTATTTGATTTAGTTTTATAGATCTTGCCTAAGAATTAATATGACATGGATAACATGAGTTATAATGATGAATTTATGAGTTTGGTTAGTGTTCGTAAAAACCTTAGTGATGAGAATGTAAAGATATAATTTTCTAATCTTATTGATGAATTTATCTTTTGTAGTGATTTTTTTGTGTTATTAATTTATAAAAGTTTTTTTCATGAGGAACCATTATTCTATTATTCTCATCTGAAAATTAAATATGGTTTAGTATTCATTTTGATATAGAGACACTTATGATAGATAGAATTGTATAATTTTTTTCAGTTTTGTGTCTGTTTTTTCATGTCAGTGTTGTAGAATTAGAATAAACTTGATATCTCAGTGGGGGAGTCATTTATTAGACATGATTAGAGGTGATTCTTGGGGACAAGAAGCATTATGGTGGGGAGTTTATAAAAAACCTAATATTATTATATGAGATTAAAATTTTAATCTTGAGATTTATCATTTTAAATTGATATGTTTTAATGGGTAATTTTATGTTTTGGGTAAATGAGGTAAGTGGAGGGTGAAATAAGCGGCAGTGTTTTCTAGAAATCAACTAATAACACCACTGGGTAGCTAGTATATGTCCATTGTGTACTCATTGTGTGAGGAAGAGGTGGGGTTTCTCAATTTCAACCATCTAATACCCGTCTAATTTGTAATAGGTGGATGGTACCTATCGAATGGCAGGTGGTAGAGCATCAGGTACCTGGTATGTTACCTATATGTTTTTTATATGGGGACGTTTTTATCATTTAATGGTTGTGAAATTTTGGATTTAATCTAGTCTTTATTTTCATGGAAGTCATTATCTTGGGATTATTTCTCTCAAATCTCTATAAACCTATATCTAACTTCTTTCAATGACTATTCCTTAATTTCAGGGTAAATTGATAATCAATTAACTGAATTAGAACCAATATGGTGAGTATATCATAAGCCCTATCATTTTAATGGAATTCATCAAAGTTTAGTTTTTATTATGTTTTAAAACACATTTTTCTTATAGTTTTAAATGAATTATTGATATCTAGTTATTAGGATAGTAATTATACTTCCAATTATTGTGTTTATTATTGACATACCAAGAGGTAAGTGGTCTTTAACTTCTCTAGATTCTTAATTTCACTACTCTAGTGTATTTGGAATGATTTGAAACTTAAATTTAAGGGTGTTTTGTTTGTTTGATATAAACTTGATTATTAATAAAATAATAAGTTAATAGTATGATACCATACAAATTAATTATGTAAATTTATTACAAAATACTACTTTGTTTATACTTTAAAGTGATTAGTCAGTATGCATGCCTTCAACTTAAATGAACAATTTTAATAATTAAAATTTCTAGATCTGGAGAATGTTAATTAAATATTTATCATATTAAAATACTTTTGTGAATAAATTATTATTAAGTTATTAATATCATTCCTTTTGATTAAATGGGATAAATAAATGATATAATGTTTAAAGTTGATGGCGGTATTAATCGTTGAATTTAATTTAATAAAATTATGCTCAACATGTTTGAATTACTTTGTGAAATGTGTTATTTGGGAGATAATTGATAATTTTAGATTTGTAATGGGGTTTTAAACTATTATATAACTTTATGAACATGTAAATTATGTTTTACATTTTTTACCGGATTTTTGGAGTTGAATAATTTGGTTTCTATGTGGAAATTTTTTAATACTTATTTATTATGGGTGGTTTGAAAGATAAAACCATGAATGTAGTTAAAAGGGAATAAGTGGACTATTAAAGAGGAATAAAGGGTAGTTTATAAAGATATTTAACATGGGAAATTTTAGTATGAAAGGTGAAAAAATTTTGGGATTTATATTCCATAATTGTTATAAAAACCATTAGATCTTTTTATGAGTTTTAAAGGTGTTTTTTAAATCATTTGGAAGTTGAAGGATTTTAATAGAAGGGATTTTATTTTGAAAATTATAATGATTAAGGGTTGAATTTTTAATTTTAATGGATAATATGATTTTTATATAGTGAACACAAAGGAATGGGTTATAAGGTTTAATGTTTGGGTTTGAAGATAAGGAGTATTTTGTATTTGTTGGATCTAAATATGTGATTGTTAATGAACTAAACTAAACTTTTCGATAAGTATTGGAATGATATTTTTTTAACATTTTTGAGTGTAATTTTTTTTAAAATGAAGTTCCTATATGTTTAATGATCAATTTTTATTTAAAAATGATGTGACGAATTTTTTAATAAAATGGGAAATTATGTCTGTAATTATAAAGGTGATTTGTTGGGAATATTGTAAACCATGACTTTGATTATTGAAATTGGGTAGTCTAATAATATTGAGTCTTATTATTATTTAATAAAATGTAAAAGGAAATGGGATTGTTTGGGATAATATTAAAGCAATGTTATTTTCTATGATTTTTTATTTGGAATGAAATATTGGGTGATTTTGTTTGTTATTTTTATTATTTAAGAATGATAGGTGAAAAAATGTTATTAAGAAAATTAATAAGGCTTTTTACAGGGGTTAGTGTGATAATACATTTTTATATTTTCACTAATAATCATTATAAATAGTGTCATTATTTTGATATATAAATTAATGAATGATACATATTTTAGGATAGTTAACGGGGATTTAATTATGATGATAGTGTTATAAATGCATGAAAATAGGGGGAAATGGAAATGAATAAAAAATCTAAATTGGTTGATTTAAAATTGATTTAAAGGTATATTTTGTGATGATGAAATACTTGTGTTTTCATAATGTGATGATAAATTTCTTGATGTTGTCATGGTTATTGTGTGGGAATTAAAGTGCTGATTGTGTGATAATATGGTGTGTTCTTATTTTGTTTTGTAAAAATATATATGTTGACTCTTTTTTACTAAGTAAACTCTTAAGTAAGGTTCTGAGATAAATTAAATGCCCAAACATAAAAATTACATAATATTGAGTTTTAGTAAAGAAATTTATTCCTTTCACTTTGAGGATCTTTTCACCGTTTATAATTTTTGATAATTAGGTCACAACTAATACATAAAAAACCATAAAATAAAATGTGTACACTTTTGATTAGTATCTACTTTCCCCATAATTTAAAACTTTTAAAATAAAAAATGAACTATTTTTTAGTAAAAATCTTCATGACTTTGAACATAAACTCTTAAAATACCTTAACCATCCTTAAATCCAGTGAAAAGCATTTAGAAACATGGATTGAGTACAAAAAGCTCAGTAAGGTATATAAAAAGAATAAAACTATCATTTAAGTAAAAAAATTAAAACCCATGAAGAACCCTTTATTGAAAACTTAAAATTTTAACCATAAAGGGAAATATATTTATTTAAAAAGATTATTTATTTTACCTTTTGAAAACAAATTATTTCCATGAAAACTCATTATAAAGAATATAAAATTCATTTAGGTACCTCAAGAAATAATCTCATAGAACCTTAAAGGACCCTTACAGAACACATACAAATTGGAATCACCATACAAACATCTTTCAATATAATTCTTTGGAGAATATAACCATTACCCACTGAATTGGAAGACTATCTAGGATTACCCATCATTTAATCTATAACAGGATCACCTGATGTTATCCAGGGACACCCATATTATATAATGTCCAAGAACCACATCATGAATATTTTTTTATCATTTTAAAACTTTTTAAAACTCGTACGCAAATCCCTTTTAAATATTAAAATACTATTTTATTTCAAATTCCCATTTTCAATACAATATACAATTGTATTTTGACAAAAAAATAAATAAAAAAATACCCAAAAAATGGAAAGAGGGGTTTTCATTTATGAAAACATATAATCCTACAAATTAATATATAAATAGAATAATAGTCACATCAACAGGAAAAGTCATTGTCTTCATTCCGTTTAAAACACATAAATAGAGTCATTTTGAAAAACTCTTAAATAAAGTAAAAGTGACATAAAAATAACTTTGTAAATATTTTATTCCTATATTTAAATATTTAAAATACCATATAAAAATATTTTCATGGAAGATAAGGAGAGTTTAAATGAAAACATTAAAAAATTATTTATTTAGACAAAAAGTCCCTTATCACTTTAGAAAACACATGAATCATACACCCCATTAAATAATAAAATTAAAAAAAACATTAAATATCATGAGATTAGATAAATTATTAATATATAATGTCAAATGGATTTTATATAAACCTTAAAAATTAATAAAGGTTCATAACATCATGAATTTCCTCAATTATAGGAAATTGATATGAAGTATTTACATTGAGTTTGACTTGTCATGTGTGTATTTATCTTCCTAAATAATAAAATTATGTTAATTATTTATTTCCTTGAGAACCTTTTTCAAGTTTATTATTAATTTTATTTTACATAATAGCAGATTACTTAATTAATTATGTTTAAGTTGGGTGTTTTGACCCTATTCGGTTTATATGTCAAAAGGACTTTGGTAGGTCGACCATGATCAAAGGGGTAATTTTTTAAATATATCCAGAATAATAATAATCATAAAATATTATATAATATTTATACATAAATTATTATCTTAAAATAAATTATTAAATATGGTTATAAAAAATGAACCAACGTTACGGTGATGGAGACCATGGGCTGTATGTATGCAAGAGTAACATTCCTATTTTTCAATGATCATTATGGAAATAAGGTAATTAAAATTAATCATTAAAAGAGTATAATTACATAATAAATACCATATTATTTAATTATATATAATTATATATACCATTCTTGTGATTTTATGTTGAAAAAAGAAGAATCAAATAACTTCGAAGAGGTTGTTGTCCACATGTCCACAAATGATGTAATCACTTTTTCCGTTTGTTAAATGGTAAGAAGAAAATGATATATTATATTTAAAAAATATAATTATGTCATGAATATCATAATTATTTAATTTATATAATATATATTCATTTTATTTACCCTTATTACATTCCATGTAACATGTTAGTGAAAAATAATTCACATCGCTTCACGAGGAGGTAGTCCACCGTACACACGAGCGATGTTATCGTGTCCTATGTGGTTTGAAATGTAAGAAGGATGTATATGATATTATTAATAAATAGGTATAATTATGTTATAAATATCATAAATATCATATATAAATTGTATTTCTATCATTATTACCAACCATGAGAGGTGGTAATAAAAAAATGAACAACATTGTTTCGTGAGGTGGTAGTCCTCCACACACATGAATAATGATTTTATTCCCCATTTGATGGAAGTTTATGAGGTTTTGGGTTTTAAACTTAAAATAAAAACATATCATTATATTTAATACACCTAGGTTATTATATAATTATGGTATAATAATAATTAAATGTGATGGATAAAGAAATAAAACAAAAGTACACATTGATAAACGTTACCTCTTCATTGAGTAACTCCTTTTGGTTTACACCAAAGGACTTCATTGGTTGAATTATAAAAAAATTAAGTATTATAAGGTAATTTATTTGGGTATGCCTTGGAAAAACCAATTTTTTTATGGTGTGAATAGAGGTGGAGAGAGGGTGACCTTTTATATGTGGGGGAGATGACACACTAGGTATTTTTCAAAAGAAAGTTAGGTGAAACCAGAATTTTACCTAAAAAATGAACCAATAATGCACTAAAATAGATAATAATGTGTATAAGGTCTAAATATTTCCATAAAATGTCTACTTTAAAAATTTTCAGGTCATTTGGACCCTTAAGTTTAATGTGAAGTCACATGGTAATCTCATTTTACCCAAATCATTGTGATTAATTTTAATTGATTCCACTAATAAATTTGGTAAAAAAATAAGTTTACCATATTATAAATTATAAATTATTATTATTAAAAATATTGAATCCAATTTTAAAAATTAAATTTACATAAGTGGTAAAATATAATATAATATTAATCCTGTAGTTGCTGTGAGACAACTGGTTTTTTAGAAGAGTATTTTTTTAGAAAAATATGATTCTATATTAACTGAAGGACTAAAAATAATCATTATATGAAAATAAAATAAAATATAATGATATATACTATATAAATTTTATTTAAAACATTCCACATTATAGATAATTTTAATTAATTAAAAAGGAGAAACATTATTCATTTTAAAAAAGTTTTTAGAAAAACTCATCTTTAAACCCAAAAACAAACTTTTATTAAAAACGACAATAAGATTTATTAAAAAGTAATTAATTGGGTTAAATATATCATAAATAATAATTTGGTTTCTTTAAAACATATTCAAAACATATTAGGACTCTTAAATTTCATAATTTATTTAAAGAAATGACTTTTTTACAAAAAATTTGTATTTTTCACCATTCACTAAAAAATCAATATTTTCCAAAAAATACCAAAATTTCACCCAAAGTAAATTTTAATATTATTATTTCAAAATTATATTCATTTTATAAAAATCAAATTCTAAAATTTATAATTTAAACTTTTAAGTTAAACCATATATGAAAAGAGTTTAGTTAAAACTATTTCCTTTTTGAATAAAAATTACATAATTTTTTTATAACTAATATAACTATCTAATTCATATTATTAAATATGAGAAAAATATACTATATCATTAACCGGGTTGTGACTTCCTTACCCCATTTTAAAAATTATGTCCTCACAAATTTTTTCACTTATTAAATAAGTGGTGATATCTTTCCCTCATAGCATTTTTAGATTGCCATGTTTCCTCTTCAACCATATGGGTTTTCCATAAAACCTTAACATGGTGAATCAACTTATTTGAAAACAATTGATCTATATGGTCAAGAATTTGAACTTATTTTTCCTTATAATAAATATTCTCTTCCAACTGAGCTACTTTATGGCTTTAAACATGAGATGAATCTGAAACATGTTTCTTTAACATTGAAACATGGAATACGTTATGTACATGAGATAAAATAGGATGTAAGGACACTTGGTAATAAATTCATAAAAATTTATCTAGTATTTGATACAGTTTAATGGACCTTATTCTCAACTTCCCCTTCTTACCATAACACATCACCCCTTTACATGGAGAAATTTTGAGAAATACATGATAACCTGCCTCTAAAGAAATATATTTCCTCCAGTTATCCACATAACTTTTCTACTTTCTATGAGATATAATCATGTCTAAATGAATAAAATTAAATTTCTATACCATTTCCTCTTACAACACTAGTACCATTATCTTTATTTCTCCAACATCATCCCAAAATTATGGTGTTCGACACTATTTTCCATATAATGCCCCAAATTGTGCCATCTGTATACCATAATAAAAACTGTTATTATAAGAAAACTCTACCAAAGGAATAGGTTTATCCCAAATTCCTTGAAAATCCATTTAGGAAGAATAAAGTATATCTTACAAAGTCTGAATCATCCACTCAGACTATCCATTGAACTGATGATAAAAAGATGTAATTAAATTTAATTTAGTACCCAATGACCTATGAAGTCCTGTACAAAAATTTTATGTGAACCTAGGATCTTGGTCCGATACAATGGTGAGAGGAAAATTATGTAACTTAAAAATATTTTTTATATACATTCTAGAATGATGACCTAAAGATATTGTATCTCTTTTGTGAAGTAAATGTGAACATTTAGTTAATCAATAAACAATAACCCAAATCACATTATTACCTTGTGAAGTCCTTGGTAATCATACTACATTATCCTTTGATATATTTTCCCATTTCCACTCTGGAACTAAAAAATGTTAAAGCATCCCATTTGGTAATTTTTGTTCTAATTTAACATGTTGATAAGTTAAACAATTCATGGTAAATTCAACAATATCTCTTTTCATTTTATCCCACCAATAATACTTTTGAATTTCTCTTTACATATTAGTGTTGCCCAAATGAATTGAAATTGAAAAATATGAGCTTTATTCAACAACACTTTTCTCAAATAGGAATCACAATGTACACATAATATTTTTCCAAATCATAACCTTCTTCATCAATATTAAAATTTGGTAACCTAACCTTTTTAAAATATTCCACATTTTTCTATAAGGATTGATCCTCCTTTTAAGATCTCATAATTATTTATGAAAAATTATACTATACTGAAACCTAAAACAAAAAATAGGTTTCTCATACATCCAAAACTTCTAGGCAAAAATTCCTCACATCATTAACCAAAGTATCACATTCCAAAAATAACATGGATAATGTATCATTACTTTTTCTACCCAAATCATTAACCACTATGTTTTCTTCTCCCTGATGGTAGTGAATCATTAAATATTAATCCTTTATTAGTTCTATCCATATTTTCTGTATCATGTTCAATTCTTTAGGGGAGAATATATACTTCAAAATTTTCTGATCGGTGGATATTTCACACTTTACTCCAAACAAATGATGTATCTAATTTTTTAAAGAAAAAACAACAACATCCAATTCCAAATAATGTGTAGGGTAATTTAACTCATGAGGTTTCAACTAACATGAATCATACCCAATTAACTTATCATTTTTCATTAGAAAATAATAAATTCCTTTCAAAGAAACATCACTCTATATGAGAAATTCTTCATTTATGGAAGGAAGGGTCAAAACTAGAGTATTCACTAATATTATTTTAAATTACTAAAAACAATCATCAAATTCTTTTATCTATATGAACTTAACACCTTTTCAATTTAACTTAGTCAATGGACCAGAAAACCATGAAATGTTTTCGAAAAACCACTGGTAGTAACTAGCTAATCCATGAAAATAATGAATCTAGGTGATATTTGTGGGTCTTGGAAATTATTAAATAACTTTTTTAGGAAAGTTCAACATTTATGGAATATTTATAAACTTTATGACCTAGGAATGAAATTTTTTGTAACCAAAAATCACACTTGGTAAATTTAACATACAATTTATTTTCTTTCAAGGTTTAAAAAACAACCCTTAGGTTCCTTTCATGACTCTCTTGAATTTTAGAATATACCAAAATGTAATAAATTATCACAACCACAAAATTATCTAATAATTAATATAAAATTATATTCTTAAGGTCTATAAATACAACACGTTCATTAGATAACCCAAATTACTTAACTACATCCTCACAGTGCCCATATCTAGTCTGAAACATAGTCTTTAGAGTGTCTTCTTCCTTCGCTCTCAACTTATGGTACCCCGAACTCAGGTCAAACTTAAAAAAAACTTTTCTCCATGAAGATGATAAAAAAATCATGATATGAGAAAAATGATACTTTTTCTTAATATTGATGTTTATCAAGGCTCTATAATAAAAAAAAGTATCATTAAACTATATTTCTTTCTAACAAACAAGAAAGAGGAATGCCATAGTGAAGTGCTTGGATGGATGAAACTTTTATCTAATTACTCATGAAATTCATTTTTCAATTATAAAATTTCTAATTGATCCATTTGATAATAGGGTATAGAAATAGGATTAGCATTAGGAACAAAGTCAATAGTAAACTAAACATCTAGATTAAGAATAAAACCAGTGAAATCATCTATAAAACATCCATGTATTATTTTAATACTGGAATATCACTAATTTGAATAGTTTCTTTATTTTCAATAATATGAGTTAGGTTACTTTCACTTCCATGTATAATAAATTTCTTACGTTATTGGTATGTTATCAAAGGAATGGAATCATTGAACCCAAATTTCTTATCATTGAAATGTATCCTGAAGGCCTTCAATTTTTATTCATTTTTGATAATACCACTTTAATGGGTTGAAGGGGAACACATACATGTCCCATAGACTTTGTGACATTACATGACATTTTGGTCTTAGTGGAATTAATCCAGACTATAAATACTTTGAACTACTCTTACCTAGATTTTATATCATGATGTTATCTCTCCACCTTTGCATAAATATTCAGCTAGGCTTCTCGTGCAAGCATAAGATGGTCTCGATGGCAATTTCATACACTATCTTTCTTCCAAATCAATTAGCGTCTGCAATGGTGAATGCACCTTCTCTGAATACTCATCTAGAGTATACTCCTTATAGAGTATTCCTGGTCCATTAAGCACAATTTAATTTTTCTCAAAATCCATGAGGTGTCCCAAAGGACTTAAGGTGGTTCAGAGGCCTTGAGGTGGCCTGAAACCCTTACTAGCTTGAAGGATTTTGTGGCCTGAAGACCTTAAAGGACCTGATGACCAAACAGGTGGCCCAAAAGTCCAGATGGATGAATAGTTCTAGTTGCTACAATTCCTACTAAAGTACTTGCTACTGTGCATTCTATTGTACTGCTTTAGTACCCTGGAAATTATGTCTCTGTCTAGAATTGATCTTGTGTCTCTTGGATACACTTTCTAAGTCCTCAACAACCTGGCTGAGGCTCTTGTGCCACTAAAATGTATCATATCAAGATAAAATGAAATTAAATCCATACCAAGAATGATAACAAACTCAATTATTCTTAGTTTAACAATATTTTTCAGGAAATACCATCCCACTAATATCAATAGGAATATTTTTATAAATCTTGGTTTCTATAATACTTACACCCAGAGTTTTCACCAAATTTTACATCTTACTTCAATGAGATGATATTACCAATTTAATTTAAAATTTATAAGATAATGAATAATGAAAATATCTATATTAAAACAATGTATTAGAACAATTTGAATATACAAGTAACATACCTATCACCGCTTCATTTGATTTCCCAACATCAATTGTAGTAGTAGAAAATGAACTCGCTACACCATTCTGTTTATGATCATGATGATTTAAGTAATGTGAAAATAACTACAAAAATGAATTATCATAGTAACCCAACTCATTTCAACTAAAATACCTCACTATTTTATGGATATCAATTACCTCATTTCTTGATTTCTCATGATTATTTTCCTTGAATTCACATGCCATGATGCCAAAATTTCCA
Source organism: Viscum album (assembly GCA_963277665.1). Taxonomy (NCBI): domain Eukaryota; kingdom Viridiplantae; phylum Streptophyta; class Magnoliopsida; order Santalales; family Viscaceae; genus Viscum; species Viscum album. The sequence goes on along the minus strand of OY728141.1, from coordinate 1,414,284,278 downwards.
CATTGGTAACACTTCCATGAATTCATAAGACATTATCAAGGGTTATTTTTAATACACTTACCAAAAGATGATAAATTCAATTTCTTACCTCCATATTTATTTGATATATGTTTCCCCATCACCTTACATCCTAACTAATTCTTACTTTCATCATCACAAGACACATGAGGGTCAAAAACTCTATCTCAATATTTTCACCACAACAAAAACTTTTTCATAGATTTTAAATTATTGTATGGAAAAATCACTTTATATAATTAATTTTAATCCTAAGTAAGACTAATTAATTTTTATATTAGTTTCCTAAATAAAATCTAACACATAACTACCCAATCTTGTGAAGTTTGCTTCATATGAAGCTAAAAATATTCATCTTTTTGCCTCATTTCCAGGAATTATTTTCCCACATAGAGTCAAAAAACCTTAGAGAAGTATTTTTTAAGAAAAATATCCTTAAATATTTCCCATTCCATGGAATAAAGATTATATTTCTATTTGGTATTCTTAACCAAAGGCCACCATCAATCAGTTTCACCTTCAGAATGATAAATGAAAATAATTAACTTTTAACATTCCAAATATCCCATGACATTAAATATATTATCTATAAAATTAATCCATCCTTTAGATATCATGGGGTTAAATGATCCAATGAAATATGGGTTATATTTCCTCATTAAATTCCCTACAATAGAAATATTCATTTTTTAGTAGATTGGGTTCATTTCTAGAAAGGATACCATCACTATTTATCACTTGTGTCAACAAACCCATCATCGACACAAACTTTTTTTTATGATTCCAACCATCTTGGGATACTGATTTAGAAGGATATTATCTTCTTAGTTCCTTCCGACTATAGCTTCCCTATATCCTCTTTAGAGAAACATTTTGAAAAAAAATATATTTGATGAAGAAACATGGTAATATTTAAATGCTTTAACATTTTAACTTAACCATAAGAAAGAAATATTTCAAGGGAATGTTTTTAATATTTCCCTAACCTCTAAAGTTATATAAACTAAAATTTGATACCAATTATAATACCTTAACCTTAAACATTAGATAATATTGAGTTTTAGTAAAGAAGTTAATTTATTTTACTTTTAGGATCATTTTAGGTTTAGAGTTTTGGAGTATTAAGTATTAAACCATACATAAAAACCATAAAATAAAAAGTGGAAGATTTTAATTAGTATCTATTTCCCTATAATATATAACTTTTAAAATAAATCATGATCTCTTTTTATGAAATATATTCTTGACTTTCAAATTGACCTCTTAAAATCCCTTTACCATCCTTAAATCATGGAAAAAACATTTAGAAACAAGGGATGAGCTTAAAAATATTAGTAAGGTATTTAAAAAAAATAAGTAAACCATTAGTCTAATGAATAACATTAAAAACCCTGAAAAACACTTTCTTAAAAACATAAAATTTTACCCATAAAGAGAAATATCATTCCTTTAAAAGGATAATTTATTTTTTCTATTGAAATAAAATTATTTCCATGAAAACCCATTAGAAATCATATAAAATTCACGTAGGTAAATTAGGAAATCATCTCATAGAACCCTTAGAGAACCCTTATAGAACCCTTAAAAATTTGAATAACCATACGACTAACTTCCAATATAATTATTTAAAGAATATAATCATTACCTAATGCATTGGAGTGCTATATGGGTGTAAACATCATTTAATCTATAATGGAATCACATGGTGCTTTATGGGAACACCCATATTATATAATTTCTAATAACTAAATAATTAATAAAACATTTAATCATTTAGAAAACCCTTTTAAAACTGTATGAAAATCCCTTTCAGATATTAAAATAACATTTTAATTCAAAAGACCATTTTCAATAAAAAATACTATTTTATTTGAAAAAACTATTTTCAATACCAAAATATCCAAAATAAGGGAAAAATGTTTTTTATTTAATAAAACATGTAAGCTTTCAAGGTAAGCTATAAACGAAATAACAGTTATGATAGCAGGAAAATTTGTTGTTGTCGTTCTGTTTAAAACACATAAAAATATTCCTTTTGAAAACCTTTCAAATAAAGTAAAATAGACATAGAATTAAAATTATTAATATCTTATTACCATATGAAAAAATTTAAAATATCATGTTAAAATAATTTACTTGGAAGAGAATGTTATTTGAAGGAAAACCACAAAAGGGGACTTGTTTAAAGAAAAGTCCCTTATCACTTTGGAAAACACTTGAATCATAAATCCCATTAAATAATGACATTAAAAAAATATCAAATATTATGAGAATAAAAATATTATTTATATAGAATGTAAAAGGGTCTGTATATACACCTTATAAAAGAATAAATGTCCATAACATCAAGAATTGTGTCAATTAATGGAAATTGAGACGAAGTCCCTTGCCTTGAGTCCAACTTGTCAGGTGTGTATTTATCTTCTTGAATAATAAACTTATGTTAATTATTTAATTACTTTAGAACCATTTTTAGGTTTATTTTTAATTTTATTTATCCCATTTATAGATTACTCAATCAATTAAGTTTATGTTAGGTGTTTTGATCATATTCATTTTATGTGTCCAAATGACTTTGGTAGGTCAACTATGATCAAAGGAGACTTCATTTAAATATATCTAGATTAATAATCATGAAATAATTTTAATATTTATTCCTAAATTATTATCTTAAAATAAATCATGAAATATTGTAATTAAAAATGATCCAACTTGTGATCATGGAGACAGTTGGTCGTACATATGCATGAGTAATGTTCCCATTTTTCAATGATCATTACGAAAAGAAGGTAATTAACATTTATATTTAAAAAATGTTACTTATGTCATAAATACCATATTTTTTAATTATATATATATATATATATCATTCCTAGGATGTGGTGATGAAAAAAATAAGAATCACATCGCTTTGAGGAGGCAGTTGTCCACACATTCATGAACAACGTTATCACTTTTTCTATGTCTGAAATGGTAATAAGAAAATGATATATTATATTTCCAAAAATATAATTATGTCATTAATATCATAATTATTTCATTTATATCATATATATTAATTATAGTTACCCTTATTTACTTCTATATATCACATTAGTGAAAAACTCTTCACATCACTTTGTGAGATGGTACTCCGCTGTGAAAAATAGAGACATTATCATATCTCCTATGATATGAAATGTAAAAAGAGTATATATGATATAATGAATAAAAATTTATAATTATGTTATAAGTATCATAAATATCATATATAAATAGTAAATCTATCATTATTCCCAACCATGATTGGTGGGAATGAAAATAAACCGACATTGTTTTGTGAGGTGCTAGTCCACTGTAAACATGGATGATGATTTCGTAACCCATTTGATGGAAGCGTGTGAGGGTTTAGGTCATAAAATTACCATGAAAACATCTAATTCTATTTATTATATAATCATTGTATATTAATAATTTAAGGTATTGGAGAAAGAAATAAATAAAAAATGCACATGATGAACATTTCCTATTATTGGAGTAACTCCTTTTGTTTTTCACCAATGAAAATCCTGGGTGGGATTTCTACCAAAATTATGGATTTTAGGATGAGTGGAGGTTATTGATTAAGTTAATTGGGAAGGGATTGTATGAACCAATTCGTTTTGAAGGTGTGAAGATAGGAGGAGAGGGTTTACCTTTTATAAGTGGGGGAGAGGACACACTTAATATTTTTGAGAAGAATGTTAGGTGAACCCATGTTTTTACCAACCAAAAACATCCAATAATTCTATATTAACTTTTGGATTAGAAATAGACATTTTATGAAACTCAGATAATATTTAATGATATATATTATATACAATATATTTAAAACATTACCCATTAGGGATTATTTTAATTAATTAAAAAGGATAAACACTATGCATGTTAAAGTAGTTTTTTGAAAAACCCATCTTTAATCCCAAAAAATAAACTTATATTAAAAAATAAAATAAATTAGATTAAAAATAATTAAGAAGGATAAATATATCATAAATATTACTTAGGTTACTTTAAAACATATTAAAAACATCTTGGTACTATTAAAATACTTAATTTATTAAGATAAATGACTTTTTTTACAAAAATCGGTACTTTTCACTATTCGCTAAAACAAATTATTTATAAAAAACTAAAAAAAAATTCACCCAATGTATGTTTTGATATTATTATTTCAAAAATTATATTTATTTTATCAAATTCAAATTCTAAAATTTAAAAATCAATCTTTTAAATAAAACTATTTAAGAAAAGAGTTTAGTTAAAACTATTTCCTTTTTTATTAAAAATTACATAATATTTTTATAACTAATATAACTATATAATTCATAATATTAAATATGAAAAAATTATTTAATCTATTATTAACTAGGTTTTTAAAATAAAAATGAGTTTGGTTATGAAGATGGTTAAGCCTTGTGATAGACTATGTTGAGATTATCCCTCAGTTTGGCAATGCTATTAGTTTAAAAATATGAGTATTATTTCATGTATTTGAATATTACTTGAGCTTTGAAATTGGGAAATTATTTCATGTGTTTGGTAGAGTTTTTACTTATGTTATGAGTTTAGTAATGATATATTTAGATGAACATCACTAGTTCGTACTATCAGTGGCCAAAGAATGTATACCCTAAACAAAATTTGTTTAGTAACCATTTGATGTTATTTTTGTTAGGTTGACTACATAGTTATAATTATATTATGAATTTTCAATATACAAATGTTAGTAAATTAAGAACTAGGATATGGTTGGTATATTAGTGGTATCTTATCAATATGTTTTTCTCACAACCTATATAATCTCTCTCTAATTAACTTATTTTTTAGTTTTTTAAAACAAAGGTTACTTTTGAGGGTTAAGTGGGAACCTATACAAATGGATTGATTTTATGGCTCAACCCAAGTCAACACTAGAAATAAACCAAAATACAGACCAAATAAAATTAATTACTGATTAAGGGCCCACTAAAATACCAAAATGGGTTTTCTAAATAGACTATAGACCCAAATAGAATGCCCAAAATGATGCGAGTCAGGCCATGAGAAAGGAGACAATATTAGGGCTGTGTGATTGAGGCATAGCAAGAAAACTGAGAAGATCTTAACTCATGTATATATCCCCATGTGTCTCAGGATCCCATGAGTCATATATTGAGAAACCACATCCTCCAAACATTTAAAGCTTCACATGACTTCCATTGAACAAATATAACCACCATCACTTCATATTATTGGTTCGGAATGTTGACATAATACCGATAGAAATACAACACCAAAACTAGAGAAGGTAAAAATATCAAAAAACTAAAAGAAACTACAGTAACCATCATTCCTCCCACACTCTCCATCCCATAGTTACCCCACTGAATATTGAATCTACTAGAAGGCCTCACCTCATTTCCATATTCTACCTCCACCGAAGAGAAAAATTACAGCATAATTTGATGAAACATAGACCTAAAATATTTTATAGAAAGGATAAACCAAAGAAAAATCATGCCAAAAAATAGGGGGAATGGGAGAACCATGAGACCACGACATTTGAAAAGGATTTACTATTGTACAAGGAAGAAACACCACTACAATAAAAGACCATCACCCCAAAAAAGGAAGGCTAACCTAAGAATAGAAAACCATTAACTCAGAATATCTTCCTATGAAGGACACTAAGACATAATCCACCAACTAGATCCACTCTTATACCCTCTCCATCATACCAGATTCTTAAAATGAAAGAAACATCAACAATACTTCAATCAATAAGAAAAAATATCCAAACCCCAACACCACATCAAATCATCGAAGGGAGGACTTAGTTGAGGCCTCATCAATTTGAAAAGAATCCACATGAAATAAGAAAATATTAAAATGAAATCAATGGTATTGGTTCTTGTAGGATGAAACTATAATCTAAAAGATAAACCTAACCACTTAAAATGAACTACATGAATAAAATAACAACAAAATGAAACATAACCAGAGATACCAATGAGCACAACACCAACTTTGTTGACCATGTAGATAGGTCACAACCCACTATTGAGAAAAATACAATAAATATACTTCATATATACCTCTAGCACCACCTAATATAAGCCTACAAAAAACTAAGATCAAAACATCCTGGGTGATGTTTCATCAGAGAAAATATAAAATATAAATCTTTGACATGACCATCAATAACGAACCAAAGTCCACACCTAGTATGATAAACTAGGGAGGAATTCAAAACACTATCAAATAATTAATGATAAAAACCAAAAACAACCCCAAACCATATAATAACCCATAAAATAAAATAAGGTATAAAAATAAGTCAATTCCACAAGCATCATAACATGTAACTGAAGTTGATGTAGGAGATGTCAAATAAAAAACAAGGGAAACAATACCACATATTTCTATTGGAAGATAGAAGAAAAGAGCGGAGTAACAAAACCATGGACTGTTAAGTGATAATTCCCATACAATAATGGAGCAATAAAATTGTGATATGTAACACCCCAAGATTTCTATAACATACCAGGTAAATAAAGAGTAATACATTTTCATTTTTAAATTAAATATTAATTTTAATTTAATGTAGATTATATGTTTGATGGCGTACCCTATATGAAACAACAGGTTTCTTTGAAATTTTATGTTACACATAATGCTGAGTCATACTGAAAAATAATAATATAATGTTATTTTAAATGATAGTTAACGCCTAGCTGTTGTAATGGAGGGAATGAACAGAACTAACTACAATATGATTATACATGTTTTTTAAAATTTTATATATTTATCCAATAAAAATCTAGAGGCTTAAAATAATAAAGAATCCAATTTTAAGCATAAATACTCTAATATTCATTAAAAGGTCGATTTACCACCTTTTAATGGTGAACCATCTTTAAATCTAGTTTTATTTACTTATATATGTTATATTGGACAAAATCAAATTCTTCTTTATAATCAAGACATCAAAATTTACTTTGGTTAATTTTTTGGTATTTTTCTGATAAAATTCATTTTTTATGAATAATGAATAATACTGTATATTAATTCAAAAATACCTTTTAATATAATCTATTTATATGGATATATTATATTATTAATTGGTTTTAAATTATAATTATATTATATTTTTACCATTTAAATCAATATTGGTCATTGGAAGTAATTTCACTTTGACATTGGACATAAACAAGTGTCGATCTTTTGATAGTTATTGTTTCTTAAAAACACGCTATTTGTTTTGAAAACAGGAATTAAATTTAAATCAATTAATCTAACTTATATGTTTTTAATTTGGTAAAATAGACATAATTTTCGAATTCGGAATATCAAATATAGCTTAGGCTGAATTTTTGGCATTTTTCTGAAAACCTCCAATTTTTGATGATAGTGAAAACACTGAGTAGTAGTTCAAAAACCGAATTTTTCATTTAAATGAAATTTTACAACTTCTGTGAATTAAATTTAGAAAATCAAACATACCTGGTTGTTATTAATAAGTAAAATGTGGTTCAATAAGATGAAAATAATTTTTGGTGAATAGTAACTTTTTACTTTTATTTACCGTGATTATAGTTAAATAGGGTAATTTAAGGTAGACCGAATATTATAATAATTACAAATCACCTTAATAATTGTCCTAGACTTATTTTATGAGTAATGGATTACCATGGGCATCTTTGGGTCGATTTTAGGACCCCATGGATCCACTTAAGAGTGATAATGACACTTTATTTTAATTAACTTAAAGTAAAGGCAAAAATGACATAAGAAAAAATCTTTTAGTAAATTAATTTTTACGTGGGATTATATAAGTTATATCCTAAAATATAAATATTATTTTGAAATCTAAAAATATTTCCTACATCATGGTATTTTTTTTATAATTTTTAGACATAAAATAAATAAAATTATTTGTAGCACAATAATGATGCAGTATTTTCCTCATTAAAAAATGATTTAAATAAATAAGATTATAAAGATTATTATAACATCCAAAACCTATCCAATTATTATGTTATGATTTTTTTTTACCATGAGTCATCGTATATTCGACTTTAATTATATTTGGACCTTTAGAAACTAAAAATCATTATATAATAAAATATTATTTTCACACTTTCCTAAAGAGCCTTTCCCCACCTTTATAAAAAGCCCTCACTTCTAACCCATTACTCACACCTCTCAAGCCCTTTGTCTCATCCAACCCCTAACCAAATAATCTATCAATATACCTCTACTACTTCTATAAGCCTTACCTTAGGCAGAAGGCACTTCAAGAAGTTCTTTTGGTTCAAACCCAAGGGAGTTACCTGAATTAAATGTAACAGTTTCTCTTAAATTATTTTCTTTTATTTTACTTCTCCAACCCCTAAAATCTTTTTATTCCTTTTTTTTGTAAAACAAACTGTATCCTAAATATACTATGATGTTTTTATGAAAATTATTCAAACTACACATACACACACCTCCATCTAATGGGTAAATAACACACTATTTCTGTGGATGAAAAACTAACGCCTCACGAAACGATGGTTGTTCAATTATCTCCTAATGCCTCTTATAGTGGCAATTAATATGGAACTGTATTTATATGTTATATATATTATATTTGTTTTTATTCTTCTATATTTCCCATTTATATCATACCTTTATGGTTTCCATAATGGGTAAATGTAATAATTTTATTTGAGGAAGTGTGGACTACCACCCCCTCAAAGTGATATTACTCGTTCATGCCATATGTGGAATGTATAAAGGATGGATTTACTGAAATTATTTATGATATTTTAATGTAATTATAATATAAATTTGTATCATTAAGTATTCATTCTATTAAAATACGAAATAGAAATGAAAGTAGTGTTTATACGTACGTACAGCTTACCGTCTCCATGAACGATGCATTTCATTTCTTATCTCCAAATGTAATGTACTGTTATAAATAAATATATATACTGGATATATAATATATATATGATATCTAAATCATGACTATCATTATGGATATAAAGTACTTTTTACAATATGGACAACATGTAATTATAATATTTTTACTTTTGACTCAAGTACCAAATATCAACAAAACGACCATTCATAACTTAAATGATTTTGTAATGTTTATAACGTAATAATAAGTGACATAAAAGGAATAATAAATTAGAAAAAGGTTATGAATCAAGTATAAATTAACTTTATTTAGTTATTCAGGAGATTAAAGGACGAATGGGTCAAGTTAGACATGAGGTAAGGGTTAATTTCACAATATATTTATTATCCGTGGTTGTTTTTACGTAAGTATCTATTGGGATCTCTTTATCATCCACATCCGCATTTTCTTAAAAATGTATTTCAAAACATTTTTACTATTTACTATGGGTAAAAGTCATTTATACCCTTATTTGACCTTTTGAAAGGCATCTTTTCATCATTTTCCAAACAAGGTACTTTGTGACCTTCTCGAAAAAATTAAGGTAAGAATGTCTTTTTTTAACTTATACGGCAGGTGTGGCTATTTTCCACCATTATAACATCATCGAATCTTCCCTTATAATATTATAAGAATATTTTCAAAATAAATGTTTTCTTCGATAATTATGTTACTTTTAAATGATTTCAAAATAAAAGGAGATATTTCTCTCAAATAGTTTTGATTTCATCTATGCCAACATCCTTTGATGGATTTTACACTTGTTTTAAAGTTGATATAATCTTCCATATTGTATTAAAGGTATGTGATATGTTTGACTATGGATGTGTTATTTTTATATGATTCATGGTTTATGGTTAAATTATTAACATTTCGTATGCTAATTTTAATACGAATGTTTATGTTATGTTTAAACCTTTTCATATGAGGAATGTATTGGACTTAGTAGGTGATGGGTGGAGACCTCTATATCTCCATGATGCATCAGAAGGTCTCATGAGAAAATTAGATGTGGAATTGCTGAGGATTTTCCCAATTTTATATATGGTTTTGGCCGAGGCCTAAATAATTTTTAGACGTCTTGGCTGAGGCCTTGACAAGATGTTTCAGAATGTCTGAAATTATACATCCCCTCATTATGAAAATAATATTGATGGTTCATGTTGTTATTTGACTAGTAGAATACCCATGACTATGTTTTATTATGGAATTATTTACTCATCTCATATTTATACCATAAAGTGTTCATGTTTATTATTTTTAAAGGCATGTGTTTTCAATTATTTAATATGCCTAATGTTTATGTTATCTCCCATTATATTACTTACCCTTACTGAGTATTTAAGCTCACCCCTTTTGTTATGTTTCATTTTACTAGGATATGAAGAATTTAGTTATGAGTGACTTGTAGGCCTAATCCAAGACGCTTGGATGTTTCTAATAGAATAAATTAGTGTTGTATTTCTTTTCAAGTTGTAATGTTTAATTCATGTATGTAATATATTTTCCAAGACTACTAAACTGATCGGTCCTTCAGGACTTTATTACTTATAATCATGCCAATGCTATGTAATAATTCACTGACTTTGGGTAACTTGGGATGGGGAATTACAGATGGTATCATAGGAATTTTAGTATAAACCTTGGAAAATAGATTTAGAAAAACTCTAATTAGAGCACATTACCCTAAGATAGACTTCAAGGATTAGTATAGAAGAACTTCCTAGAATTTTTGGAATGTAGAGATTTTGTGTAGCTTTAGAGGAAAAAATCCCTGCTTGGATAAGAACAGGTAGAGGTGGCTCTGGCATTGATGTACCTATGAGTGAAAACTCAGACATGGAGTTTTAGGCTTGACCCGGTGTATCCTGGTACACAACAATGATCCTTACTGCACTCTTGGTTACGACACTGCTGGGGGATATGCTTAGGATAATCCATATTTTCTTTACAAACCATTATTAAGGATTTATGAGTATATACCTCTTTAAAGGAATTTTTTTTATGATTATGGATTATATCCATAAGTTATTCAATATATGTTAAGTGTTTTAAAAGTTTGGAATTAGGTATTGTGATTTATAAACTAATCTAGTGTATGAAATTGTCTAGAAATAGAACCTTGTGGAAGGAATGGAAACTGTATCAACGCACATAATCCATGTAGGGATTTTCCTCCTACTCAAGAGAATTATAGTGGAGCTAGTGATATAACTGGGGCTGATCAACTTATCACCATATTGGGACAAATCACTAAGGTTATGAATAATAACCTTACCCGTATAGAGTACCTTGATCCACAACGTAGAAGATCAATATTATACCACTTCATGAGGAAACAACCACCAATATTCAATGGGACTACAAATCCATTTGTATCTGAGCAATGGATAAGTTTCTTAGAGAAAATATTTCATGCTTTGGGGAGTAGTGAAAGGGAAAAAGTTTTCATGGTAGTTTATCACCTCACAAGAGATGAAGATAAATGGTGGTCATTGATTCAAAACAAAAAGGAAGATGATGAAGTATAAAATATGGAATGGAGGGAGTTTAAATAGTTTTTGTTAGAAAATTATTTTCCTTGTGACCATTGAGCGGATATGGAAAGACAATTTCAGAGTCTTGGGAAAAAGGATGATGAGAATGTCGCAAAGTATGAGGCTAACTTTACAAGGTTATCAAGGCATGCAAAAAATTATATACATAACCCAAGGAGTAAGATTGATCGATCCTTAGATGGGTTGAAACCATTTCTCCAGAAAGCATTAGTCTCACAATCCTTCTCATCATATGAAGATATTGCCTCATGTGCTATCAAGACGGAAAAGTAATTCTCTAAGTCTTACAACTTTAAAGCAAAGAAAGAGAAGAATAGATCAGCTAAAAACTCTGGGAAAGGAAATAAGGAAACATGGAAGAAGGGAAAAGTTTATTTTCTACCCTGTGATAATTGTGGAAGGAAGTGCCCTGACGCCTGTCTAAAAGAAAAAAATAGTATGCTACAAATATAGAAAGAAAGGCCATCTTATTGGTGAATGTAAGGGAAAGAAAGAGTCTATGAATGTTGAATTCTACAATTGTAGAGAAATGGGTCACTATGAAAATTAATGTCCTAAGTGCCAAGGAAAATTACCTCAAAAAGGCCAAGGGAGTGAGGCCAAGTTTATACAGTTACTACAGATGACGTTGAATAATTAATGTATTTGTGTTTTTGGATTCATGAATTATATTCCGGTTATAAGAAGAATGTGATATATATAAGGATTTTACTAAAGTATATTTTTTTTCATTAAGGTTTTAATATGATGAAGGCAATCATATTTTTATTATATGACAACAAGAGAAACTTTACATTGTGATTGATTTTAGAATTTAGAGACCTTTTAGATAGAATTTGGACAAAAGTATTTTGGATAGATATAAAGGTTAAAATGGATTAATTTGAAATTTGGATATTATTTCATAATATTATTTTTGGAATATTATAATACTATAGTTTTAGAAAGAGTTCAACCTGTAGGTCGAGAAATAACCTGTCACGTCAGACAAAGCTATAGGAATCGAACCCACAACCAAAGTGTGACAAGGCTTTATGACCTACCACAAGACTACAGGAAGTACCTGATTATTATAAATTAGTTTTATTCATGGTATATGTTTGGATCCTTATACTATTAGGATAAATATAATATTTTTGAGATCTATTATCTTTTGGAGTGAAAGATATGTTTGTAGTAGAAATTAGTTAAAGGATGTAACTCTACATGTCAAGTATATATTTTTCCCGATGGAGAGTTTATCTTTCTATAATGGAAAGATCCTCTCTCTTGAAGATTTTATTGGAGATCCCAATCCGGTGAAGTCTATCTCAAGTGGATGAAATGTTGGCCATATCATAGATAGAGAAATTATAGGGCATTTTGAGATGTTTTCCCTATGTGGTGTCAACCATCCTCAGGTGAATTTAGATCACACTGATCCAGATCGGGTTCCTCTGGTTATGGTTGATCTGATCCCAGATCTTTATATTGTTTCCTCATTTTTTGGGATCTTCAATGATCGGTGTGGATGTGGCCAGATTGCTGTGGATGGCGAGCAGGCCAACGATGGAAAGCTAGTTGACCGTCATGTGGGGATTATGATTCGTGCTGGCTGGCGTGCGGTGCGACGGCTTCAAGAAAAGTGGCTTTGGGGTGGAGCGTTATGTGAGAGACATGTTTCAGGAGATTTTCAGTGATGATGGATGTGACAGCTTTGGGATCTCGACAGTTTTGTTTGGGATCCTGGCGACGGCCTCTTCGGATGGGACTACGATGTCAGCTATCCGCTATACAGTGGGATGGGAGTTCGCCCGATGATGGGATGTTGCATGGTCATCCGGAAGGCCACACAGTGGTCATGAGTTGGATTTGACTCTTGGGTAAACGCTGGGCTGGGCTGAGGACGACCAACTTGATGTCGACCTCGTCCCGGTGGGGATCCACTGATAGTGACGCACCGAGCGTAGGCTAGTTCAGGATAAAGGTTTCTCTAATGGTGATAGGCTGTGATCACATGTGTGGGTTTTTTGGTCGATTTGATCTGAGATAAATGGTTGGTGTGGTCTCTCAGATCATCGACAATTGTTCCGAAAGGGTCATCATTTGCTTACGGTGACCCCAATCTACAAAAGGAGTTGCCGACGTAACCTTGGTAGATGGATCTCATGAAGAATGGGATATTGATGGAGCTTAGGTGGTGGTGCATGGGATGTGAGTGCGTTTTCCAGGGGTGATTCGGGATGGTGATGGCCTGACTTGGATAGGCATAACAAGTGGAATTGGGATGCGTACAAGGTGGTTGGAAGAGAAGATATGTAGGGATCTAAAGGGAGAATTTTTTGGGTTGAATTTGAGATATGCACGTGCTTTAGAAGAGGATGTGTGATCTGGAAAGCACTTGTGCTTTGGCTGTGTTTTTTGGGAATTTCAGTACATCTTTGTTTTGGGTTTGATCTTTTGTATTTGGTGGTGTTTTTTTCCACTTGTATTGGGTGTTTGTGTGTACTTTTATTTTAATGAATAAATATTTAGGACCGAGCACGCTCAGATCCTGAACTTTCCTGGTATATATTTTTCCCCCTTATTCTATGAATAAATTAAATATTAAACTTCTGGGAAGGGATCTTAAAACGAAAAATGTGTTATACTAATACCTTATGTTTTTTTGAACCAATGATATTTTAAATCATCATAAAATTTATGGCTTTGAGGCCCTTAATTTTACACTTGTTTTTGATTGATGACCTCAATCACACCCTATAAATATTTACTTTTTCCTCTAATTTTGTGTCTATAATTTCCACTAATGTTATCCTATTCAAAACCGTAATTTGGTGGTGACTTTTTCTTTTCCCTTTCCCTATTATTAAGACTAAACATTATTAACCCTATTTCCAATGTGTATTTTCCACAAAGGTATTTTCTACATTAAAAATTTTATTTTCAAAGAAAAATTTCAAATTGTGAGGACGCAATTTATTGAAGGAGGGGAGAATGTAACACCCTAAGATTTCTATAACATCCAAGATAAATAAATAGTAAGACATTTTCATTTTTCAATTAAATATTAATTTTTATTTAAAGGGGATGCTATGTTCTATGTTGTACCCTATACGCAACAACAGGTTTCTTTGAAATCTTAGGTTAAACATAATGATGAGTCATACTGAAAAATAATAATATAATATTATTTTAAATGGTAGACAATTTCTAGTCGTTGTAATGGTGGGAATGAAAGAAACTAACTATAATATGATTATACATGTTTGTTAAATGTTTCTACATTTATCCAATAAAAATTTAGAGGCTTAAAATAAGAAAGAATCTGATTTTATGCATAAATACTCTAATATTCATTAAAAGGTAGATTTACCACCTTTTAATGGTGAACCCTCTTTAGATATAGTTTTTTCACTTTTATATGTTCTATTTGAAAAAATAAAATTATTATTTAGAATCAAGACATCCAAATTTACTTTGGGTAAATTTTTGGTATTTTTTTGATAAAGTTAATTTTTTATGAATAGTGAAAAATACTACATTTTAATTCAAAACTGCCTTTTAATATAATCTATTTATATGGTTTGATAATACTTTTAATTGTTTTAAAGTATAATTAGGTTATATTTTTACAATTTAAATCAATTTTGGTCAATATAAGTAATTTCACTTTGAAATTGGACATAAACAAGTGTCGATCTTTTGATAGTTATTGTTTCTTAAAAACAAGCTATTTGTTTTGAAAATGAGAATTAAATTTAAATTAATTAATCCAACTTCTATGTTTTGAATTTGGTAAAACAGAAATAATTTTTTAATTTGTAATATGAAATGTATCTTAGGCTGGATTTTTGGTATTTTGTTTGAAAACCTTCAATTTTTGATGAATAGTGAAAACACTAATTAGTAGTTAAAAAATTGAATTTTTCATTTAAATGAAATTTTACCACTTATGTGAACTTAATTTCAAAAATATGACATACATGGTTGTTATTAGTAAGTAAAATGTGGTTCAATAAGACAAAATTTTTTTTTGGGGAATAGTAACTTTTGACTTTTATTTACTACGGTTAAAGTTAAATAGGGAAATTAAAGGTAAAATAAATATTATAATAATACAAAATTACCTTAATACTTGTCTGAACCTAATTTTATGAGTCATGGCCAACCATGGGAATATTTGGGTCGATTTTGGGACCCCATGGAACCACTTAAGAGTGATAATGAGACTTTATTTTAAATAACTTAAAGTAAAGGAAAAAATGACATAAACAAATATCTTTTAGTAAATTAATTTTTACATGAGGTTATATAAGTTATCTTTTTGAATATAAATATTATTTTGAAAGCTAAACAATATTTCCTACATCATGGTATTTTTTTTATAATTTTTAGACATCAAATAAATAAAATTGTTTATGACACAATAATGATGTAGTATTTACCTCCTTAATAAATGATTTAAATAAATAAGATTATAAATATTAAAATAACATAAAAAACCTGTCCAATTCTTATTGGATGATTTTATTTCGACCATTAGTCATATTGTCTTCAACTTTAATTAGTTTTGGACCTTTAGAAACTGAAAATCATTATATAATAAAATATTATTTTCACACTATCCTAAAGAGACCCTCCTCCCCCTTATAACCCATTCCTCACACCTATCAAGCACTTTGGCTCATCAAAAACCTAGAAAAATAATCTCTCAAGATCCCTCTCCTCATCCTAGAAGCCTTACCTTAGGCAGAAGGGACTTCAAGAAGTCCTTTTGGTTCAAACCACAGGGAGTTACCCGAATTAAATGTAACAATTTCTCTTTAATTTTTTCTTTTATTTTACTTCTCCAATCCCTAAACTATTTTTATTCCTTTATTTTATTACAACACCAGTATCATCAATATACTAGGATATTTTTATGAGAATTATTTTAACTACAATTACACACACCTCCATCTAATGGGTAAAGAACATACTGTTTCTTTGGATGGAAAACTAACGCCTCACAAAACGATGATTGTTCAATTAACTTATATCACCTCTTATGGTGTCCATTAAGATGAAACTATATTTATATGTTATATATATATTATATTTATATTGTTTCTATGCTTCTGTATTTTCCATTTATATCATACCTTTATGGTTTTCATAATGGGTAAATGCGATAATTTCATTTGAGGAAGTGCAGACTACGGCCCCCTCAAAGTGATATTACTCGTTCATGCCATACGTGGAACTTATAAAGGATGGAGTTATTGAAATTATATACGATATTTTACTGGAATTATAATATACCTATGTAAAATTAAGTATTCATTCTATTAAAATACGAAATATAAATGAAAGTAGCGTTGATACGTACGTACGACTTACCGTCTCCATGAACGATGCATTTCATTTCTTATCTGCAAATGTTATGTACTGTTATAAATACATATATATACTAGATATATATGATATATATGATATCTAAATCATGAATATCATTCTGGATATAAAGTACTTTTTTCCACATGGAAAACATGTAATTATAAGAATTTTACTTTTGACTCAAGTACCAAATATCAACAAAACAACCATTATTAACTTAAATGATTTTTTAGTGTTTATAACATACTAATAAGTGATATAAAAGGAATAATAAATTTGAAAAATGTTCTGAATCAAGGAGAAATTAACTATATTTTATTATTCAGGAGATTAAAGAACAAATGGGTCAAGTCGGACACGTGGTAAGGGTTAATTTCACAATCTCTTTATTATCTTAGGTTGTTTTTATATAAGTATCTACTGAGACCTCTTTATAATCCACATATGTGTTTTCTTAAAAATGTATTTCCAAAATTTTTTACTATTTAATATGGGTCAATTTCATTTATACCCTTATTTGACCTTATATGTTTTAAATGTAATCTTTCCATCGTTTTCCAAACAATCTACTTTGTGACCTTTTTGACAAAATTAAAGTGAGAATGTATTTTTTTTACTTATACGGAGGGTGAGGATATTTTCCACCATTATAACATCGTCGAAGCTTCTCTTAAAATCTTATAAGAATATTTTCAAAATCAATTTTTTCTCCTATAATTTTGTTACTTTTAAATGATTTCAAAATAGAAAGAGATATTTCTCTGAAATAGTTTTGATTTCATCTATGTCAATATCCTTTGATGGATTTTACACTTGTTTTAAATTTGATATAATATTCCATATTGTATTAAAGGTTTGTGATATTTTTTACCGTGGATGTGTTATTTTTAGACCATTTATGGTTTATGGTTAAAGTACTAACATTTAGTATGCTAGTTTTAATATGAATCTTTATGTTATGATTCAATATTTTCATATGAGGAATGTATTGAACTTAGTAACTGATGGGTGGAGACCTCTATAGCTCCTCGATGCATCGATAGGTCTAATGAGACAATTAGAAGTGGAATTGGCCGAGGCCTTTCACAATTTATATATAGTTTTGGCTGAGGTCTAAATCATGTTTAGACATCTTGGTCAAGCCCTTGATAAGATGTTTCAGAATGTCCGACATTATACATTCCCTCATTATGAAAATAATATTAATGGTTCATGTGGTTATTTGACTAGTAGAATACCCATGACTATGTTTTATTATTTCATTATTTACTCATCTCAAATTTCTACCATAAAGTGTTCATGATTATTATTTTTAAAGGCATGTGTTTTCAATTATTCACCGTGCCCAATGTTTATGTTATCTTCCACTATATTGCTTACCCTTATCAAGCGTTTGATCTCACCCCTTTCTTATGTTTCATTTTCTCAGGATATGAAGAATTTAGTTATGAGTGACTTGAAGGCATAATATAGGAGTCTTGGATGTTTCTAATGGAATAAATTAGTGTTATATTTCTTTTTTATGTTAAAATGTTGAATTTATGTATGTAATCTATTTTCAAAGACTACTAAACTGATCGGTCCTTCACGACTTGATTCCTTTTAATCATGCCAATGTTATGTAATAATGCACCGACTCAGGGTAATTGGGGTCCAAGCATTACTTGATAACTATGGTTGATTAAAATTTTTATACTATAGATCCCTAGGATGGATGGACCACTGGGGGGGGGGGGTAAATAATTGATCTCTTTTTAAGAATTCTCTTACTTTCAATTCATTCTATTAAACCTATTAAAGTTCTTGATTCAGTCAAATAATTATCACCAACTCACCTTTATATGTATTAATAATGAATATGAGTATCACATAGTATTTAAAAGGATTAACATAAAATCCTACTCTTTATATATTGGTTATACCCCCAATGTAGATTCTTCATTATTAAACAAGTAATTACAACCACATACATTCTTAGTATGATCAATATAGATTACCACTATGTTCCTTCACAACCATTACCCATTGAAAGATAAAATTATATTCTTAAAAGAGGATCCTACATATAAAAATATTATTCCTCTCCTTGATTGCTTCTACACCACTTTGAAATAGTATATTCTTCCATGAGAAGATGCATCAATAGGTTCATCAGTGCACATTTTCATGATCTTTAGTAGGTCTGATGGTCTTGAAAATTATTCATAATCTGGTGCAATCAATATTATTCTTGTCATATTCAATTAGTTAAGAATATCTCCAATATTTGACTCTTCTTTATCTTCTATAATGGGAATCATAGAACTCTCAAAATTCTCTGAATGTTCACAAATCTCGAACATCATTATCATATTATTTTTCACCTATAGAAATATATCAATATCCTATATATGTAGATATTAAAACCATAAAAAAATATAATAAAATAGTTATAAATGTTTTCATTAAGTACCAGAGGATTTTGATTGAGTCTCCCATAATTTTCTCATATTAACTATAGTCTCCCATGATTTATTCATCATAACTATATATAACTAAGTGGTTATTTCTCTTTTAATTCATTACAATGTAAGTAAAGTATTTCTCCATTAATTATTTATATTAATTATTGTTCAATATCACATAATTATTCCTTATTATAGCTAGATAAATAATTATTGAAATAACCACAACCTCATTTAACTCCCTATATAATTACCATGCGATATGCATCTCGACCTCATTTAACTCCCTATATTATTAGAACATAGTATGAATGAATATTGTTGCACATGTTTGGATATGGATAAACTTCCCATATTTTATCTTTATTATTCCAAAAAATTAGTATGTGGAATTACTCATATCATGCATGATGTCTCACAAAACATCTTCTCCGGGAATGAATTGAGTTTATCAATAACCATACTTCCATGTTTTCTCCTTTTTAAAACATTTACATGAAAAAAGTAACACTGAATCCATGTATCATTATTTTGATATCACCTATTCATAAATAAAGATTCATCAAAATATGCAGTACATCCTATAATATATGTTCATATAATTCCAAAACATGGTTACTCATGTCGCTTATGGACACACCTCACAGTCACACTCACTGGGTATAATTTTATTTCATGGAAGCATGCTAATCATAGTCGCATATCATAGTAGAACTCACTAAGAATAGTCATATTTCATGGTATAATATCTCTCAAGGTCAGACCTCCCATGATCACACCTCATGGTATCACTCACTAGGTATGGTCACACCTCCCATGACCATGCTTCATGGTGGCATGTTGTCCATGGTTTCCACTCCCATGGTCGATGCTGATACCTTTTTATAAATCTCAAAAAGATCCAGGGCATTCTCAAATTTTTTACAAACACATGAAGCAATACCCCAAGCCCTTCCAACCTCAATCACATGAAGTAGACAAGGTACTTTTATCCATCAAATTTTTTCAATAATTACTTTAAATATCAACACATCAATCATTAGAAATAGTTTTCCATAGTGTCTTAAACTTCTCCACTTGAGTTATTTATGATTTATCCTCACAGTTACTTTTAGATAGAACACCTAATCATCTCATCCGTATTATAAAATTACATGGATTCATTATCAATAATAGAATCCAATTCTTTCTCATGAATCCATATCAATCCTATGAGAATCACTATCAATACACATTTAACCAAACCCACCTTTGAATTTATTGGAAATATCAATCCTTAATATCAATATGTGTGCTTGGATGGATTATTTATTTCTACAACTTATTTACAGTCATATAGAAATGTCAATGTAAGGTTATTATCGACCTTTTGTATGCCTATCAACACACTCTCATTCTCTTCTCCCTTTTCCTGAGAGAAAGATGATACAACATGGTTCAATTAGCAAAGATCCTTTAGTTGGTCTTAATTAAGCTAACATAGGAAAACCAATTATAGAAAATAAGAGATATAAAACTAAAGTTGACTATTTTGTTTACACACACCCATTCATGTGATATCATGCTCATAATTTCTTATTTCTAAAAAAGCGTTTATAATTTTTTTAAAATAAACTTATAGCATGTACACATCTCAATAATCCAACACAGTGGTTCATGTAAAAGTTATGTAACTACCCATTTTTCTCATGTTTTTATTACCAACACACCCCTTAATAAGTTAATTTAATACAATCATATCAAAGGTTTTAAGTGTGATTATTATACCTCATCCTTAAAGTTTTCAAATATGCCCAAAATTTTCTGGTTTACTAGATATAATAGATTTGAAGCTATATTTCTCAAATTTACTACCCCTAAAGAGGCGCACCCATTTAATTTTCTTCATGGAAATTGAGAAAATCCATTATAAATAATTTCATATTATCTTCTTTGTAATAAAAACCTCAAGATTATGTTTCAATGTATAGTGTATACAAAACTCAACACATTCCATTAATTCCCTAAAATTCATCTCAAAAATAAAGAAGAATAGGTAATATACAGGAACATCTTGTTTTTCATAGAAAAAAATCAGGATGAGAGATTCATATAAATATAGGCCATTTCTTTCTTCCAATATCATCATGATAAGTTTTCTTTGGAATCTTCCATAGATCTTATTTATGTGGTATATCTCTTTCCACCTCAATATTCTATATATTTTTACATGAATCACCACTTTTTTTATTTTGAAATATATTCCATTTCATAGTATACAAAACCTCTCCTTCTAAACTTTTTATGAATTTATTAGTCTTGTGACCTTCCAAACTATATATGACTCAAGATTCTTCTATAATATGAAATTTGTTTTGGTAGATAGCTATGATGTAGATTTGGTTATAGTTTTTTTACACTGAGATTTTTTATAGGATAATAATTGAAACTCACCTTTAGTTATTTACTATTTCCTTGTAAATACATATTGAAAAAAAGAATATTCTTTGTGTTTAGGCTTAAATTCACACCAAAAAACCCTTGAAACATTGTTCTTCCAGATTGGTTCTAGATTTGTCCAGTTCTGTGTTGTTGCGATCCTATTGCAAAAAATATTCACATTACTTGGAGGGTTATGGGAACCTTGGAATAATCTTCCCATCCATTGATATAAAATATTTACACTCAGTTTTATGGGACCAAATATCCTTATATTTGGTTTTTATATCAACATTGTCAAATAAATAAGGTATGTTTTGAAATTGATTAAGGATAGATTTAAATTTTTCATGTTCACTCCTCTTCTCATTAGTCAGAGAATATTATTTATTTACCTCAACATCTATAGTGAAGTCTTCTCTAACCTTATTCAACTCATGTTGAACTGTAACACATATATATTTTATTTTAAACAAATCTTATCTTTTTTAGCCATATTTTTTTTAAATATCACTTTCCATATTTTTAATCTTAGTATACTTCAATTTACGTTTCTTGATCTCATCAATATTGGCCAATTCCATATTTTTTAAATCATCCTTCTCAAAGAAAACCATTTTATTTTATTTCTTAAGATTTTTTTTCTTTAATATAGTATTATATTTGTCCTATATAAAATGATAATTTGTATTTAACCTCTCACATTATATATATCCTTTTTTCTCCATCAACATAATTTTTTGATGAATTAAATCCTTTATTTACAAGATAAAAAAATTATTATTTTAAGAAATATTAGATAATGAATCTTGATATTTCTTACTCATAAAATTCATCCTTTTAGTAATGAAGTTATTTTTCTAATTATTTTATCATTTTATTTTATTAACTTTATCATCATCTGATTCTAATTATGATGATTCAACCTTTTTCCTTATATTTGTTTTGGAAAAAATAACCAGATTCACCATAGTTGCAACACTTTAGTGGTTTCTCACTCTTTCCCTTACACTTTACCCTTTTGAATCCTTTTTATAAAGGATAAAAAAATTTATTAAATTATAAATCATCCTTAAAATTTTCTAAATCACCTAATTCAATAATCACTTATTCTTTAACTTTTACTTTTCTCATGGATTTAAAATCCATTTAATCTTTTTCTGTTTCTTAAAATTAATTTCCATTATCATCTCATAAACTATGAGTATGTTGTTAATCTCATAAATTTTCATTTCTTATATTTATTTCAGGGATGATATTTTTCAATTAAACTGATCAATAATGTTCTTCATAATTTTTTTGAAAATGAGGGAATCCTCTATATTGTTACCAAACTCTTGGATGTTTCTTATAATATCATTTACCTGGGTAAAATAGATATTAATGTATTCATCATCATCCATTAAAATTTCTTAAAATTCACTCCTCCAAACTTTAAGTTTGTTTTCCTTGACTTTTTCATTACCTTTATAGTTATTTCTCAATTTTTCCATGATTTCATTAGAAATTAGGAGACCCATGACATTTTTATAGAACTTATCTCATAGATACGTTAGGATATAATTTTGAGCCTTATCATCCTACTCCACATTTCTGTTATCATCATGAGTCATTGGATCTCCTTAATCAGTAGGTGGAAAACCCTCGGTAGTAGAATCTCTCACTTCCAGGCTAAGTGATAAGAGATATTGTAGTATCATATTTCTCGAGCTATGATAATTATTCCCATCAAATAAGGGAACACCTCAACTATTGAAATAGTTAATATTCTCTATATCTTATGATTATCCACTAGATCTATTAATGGAAGAATATTTGATACAACTTGTATAGCCCTAGGTTGGATGCACTACTAGGGGGGGGGGGGGAAACCAATGGTCCCTTTTTTACAAATTCTCTTACATTCAATGAAACCTCTAAAACTAGTTAATGTTATTGAGACACTAAATGATTTATCAAAAACTAAACTTCTTATTTAGTAATAATGAATGTGATTATTACAAATTTTTTATAAGGTTTCTCATAAAATCATACTTCTTAATAAATTGGTTAGACCCCCCCCCCCCCCAACATAGATTTATCACTATCAAACATGTGATTACAACCACATAGAGTACCAGTCTAATCAACACAAATTTCTACTATGTTCCTCCACTTATAGTACCCAATAGATGATACAATTATATAATTAAATAAATATACATCCCAAAAATATATTATTCCCCAATTTTATTGTTTTTAAACCACTTTGAAATAATATATTCCTCTATGAGTAGAGGGATCAACAGGTCCAACCATGCACCTTTTCAAGATCTTTAGTAGGTCTATTGATCTCAAAAATTCTTTCAGATATGGTGTGATCAAGATTCTCCTCAACTTCTTTGAATATTAAGGAATTATCTTGGATTTTAATCTTCTTCCTCTTCAATAATGGGAATTATCAAACTCTTATAATTCTTAGAATGTTCTCAAATCTTTAACATCATCATCATCGTCTTTTCCATGTATAATAATATATTGGTCTCCTATATATATTGATATTCAAATAATAAAAAACTTTAATAAAACAATTATAAAGGGTTTCATTAATCTTAGAGGATTTGGATTAATTCTCCCATGATTTACTCAACTAAAATAAAGTCTCCCATGAATTCTTAATTTTAACTACATATAACTATAAGTAGTTATTCCTATTTTAATTTAGCTAATATAACTAAATTATTTCATCATTAATTATAGATATTAATACATGTTTAATATTCCAAAATTATTGATCATTAAATCTATATAAATCATGACAAAAATAATTTCTATAACATTAAACTTCATGCATAATTAAGAAGCGATATGAATCACAACCTCATTTAATTCCCTGTATCATTGAAACGTTTTATGCATATAGATTAATGCATATGTTTGGAAGTGGGTAAAACTTATTAAGTTTTATTTTTATTATTTCACATTAGTAGTACATGTATTTCCACAGATCATGCATGATGTCTCACACACCATCATATATGGACGTGGCTTGAGTTTTTTAATAACCCAAATGTCGCATTTTCCCCTTCTCAAAAGATTTACCTGAATGTAAGTAACCCTATATTCATGTGTTATTATTTCAAGATAAACCATATATAAATCAATATTTATAAAAATTCATGGTCACTATTATGATTTTTGGTTTCAAAATTCAAATTAATGGTCACTCATGTTGCTCATAGTCACAAATCATAGTCACACTCAAAGGGAATAGTCATAATTAATGGTAGCATGCCACTCACTATCACACCAACCACACTCAAAACCCATGGTAGTATTCACTGTGAATGGATGAACTTCACAATATCATTCAAATCATAGTTATATCTCCCATGGTCATGCTTCATGGTAGCATGTTGCCCATGGTTTCCCCTCCCATAGTCGTTACAACTACCTTCCTGTAAATCTAAAAAAACATCCAAGTCCTTCCCAAACTCTTTAAGTATACCTCAAGATAAAATCCAAGGCCTTATAATTTCAATCACATAGAGTATAAAAGTTTCCTTAATCCATCAACTATTTTCATGATCCTTTTGAAGATCAGTGCAACAATCATCAGATATAGTTTTCTATAGTGTTTTGAACCTCTCTACTCGATTTCTTCAAGTTGCAGCCTTAGATTTATTTTTTCATAAATCATGGTAGAAGATTAACCATATTATGAACATACATGGATGATTTATCAAAAATTAAATCCAATTTATTCTCATGAATCCATAACAATCCTCTAAGAATCATCATCAAAACATATTAAACCATTGATAATAAATGCATGTCTTATATGGTCACAACACAAAAAACTTATACATTCACATCTCAGGGACATGTAGCTTTATATGTTTTCATATAAAAACGATTATGGATCTCTAGGAACTAGGAATTTGGGTTTAGTATCATTGATATGATTTCAAAAGAGTTTATATCTATTGATAATGATTTGTTTTTTATTTTATTTATTTTAGTTGTATTATTTAGTTTATGTATATTGAGGAAAGTTTGTTGTGTGGTTTAGTTATGTGATATAAGAGCATTTATGGAAAATATTTCAATTTTTTATTGATAGTTATTGATATTTATTTCTATTATGTTTTTACAACTCTAATAGTGTTTATTTTGATGTGATGATATACTAGAGGGTAAATCACCCCTCAAGTGATTCTCACAAATCCTCGATGCTATTCACTATTAACTCATGATCATGTAGAGCACTTGAGGCCATATTACATTTCTACTTGGAGGAAAAATACTACCAATGTGTAATTGTTTATATATACAAAATTATGGTGATGTTTGTTTCACAATTTATATAATTTGAGGCTCTATATTCTAGAATTTAACCACCCTAATGAGTACTGCTTAACGGTTATTGATTTTTCCCTCTCTAAGGTCTCTATTGATGTAATGTTTTTTGGATTTTGGGTTATTTTTTTAGGTTTATAGGATCAATTAGGTGTAATATTTCTTGGATATTATATCAATTTGGGGATTCCTTTTTTACTAGCTTTCAGTTCCATAAAAAAAATTTGTAATAAAATTATTGCTTGGACCACCAAAATATTAATAAGCTTTAAAAAATGCACGTGAACTCACAATTTCGTTTTTTGAGTTAAATTTATTTAAAAATTGATTTAAAGAAAATCATATCATAATTTTTGGAACTAAACCAAATTTATTTTCCTTATAAACACAATTGAAATCAACTAAAAATTGATATCAACATAATTTAAATTTTTTAAATGAATCTATTCATAGAAAAAAAATGGTTTCAATAGATTTGATAAATATATAAATTATAATTATAATTAAAACACATTAAACCTAAAAATAAAATTCAATTAAAAATATTGATTAATTTTTTTAACATCAATACAGTTATTTCAGACAAAACATAATAAAAAATGAATCAATATAACTATAATTTATTGATTGAATCAATTAAATCAGATAAAATAAACAAAATAAAAAATTAATTAGTTTTTTTCACTTCAAATATTGTTGAACATTATTATTTTAAAGCTCGTATTCACCTTATATCAAATATGACCAAAATTCACTAGAGGTAAGGAATTAAGGGAAATATTTTTGTATCCATGTTGAGGTTGAGAATGAGTGAAACATTTTTTCTTTTACATGGATATTAATGGTAGTGGGGTAGTTTGTTTCTTCCTCTTAGAATCATAAACATGTTATAAAGAAAGGAAAAAATAGATCTAGAAATTATGTTTGTTTGGTCACGCCTTAGGGATAAAAAATATAAGTGGAAGAAAAAATTAAATTGAATATAAGTCATATTTAATGTATATAAAATAATTTATACTATTCAAATTAAAATGTAACAAGGGAAACTCAATTGAAATTTATCTCTAAGAGATTTTAATGATATTTTTGTTTATTATAAGAATAATAAATTATGTAGGAAACATTAGTCTATTTTTGTGGGGTCTAGGGAGGTGATGAAATCTTATATACTAGAAAAATAAATGTTTATTAGTTCTCTATTATGCTATTTAAAATGGACATGGTGGTTTTGATTAGTTTATTCCTCGATTGGATTTGGAAACTTGTAAAACATCATGTATGTATTTTTTTCTTTTATTTTTTACCATTTATTAAGGATTTTTTCTAATCATAATACATTAATGATAAAAGTTGAGAATATTCATAATTTTGAGTGAAGGATAATTTCATGGTTCATTTTTTATTGTATTCATGATTTTAAGTCAATCATAAAACAATCAAGGGGAAGAGAAAGTTGGGCTCTTGATCTTTTAGGTGTGTTTAGGAGGATTTTGACTATAGTGATTGTAATTTTAGGTGAAATAAAAATTTTGTGTATAATATTCAAAAACATATTCATGAGTAGCATGGGAAATTAAAGTGAGTTAATCTATAACTACCTTGGGAGTTGTAAGTTCTTATTTAATGGACCATATAGATAAACATAAAAATTTATTAGTGTGTGAGTAATATCTTTAGATATTATAGGAAAAATATTTATGAATAAAGGAAGATAACTGTAATATTTTTTTACATGCCAAATAAAACTATATAAAACGAAGTAATTATATTCAGGAACCAAAAAATTATTCTGATTATTGTATTAATGGTAGTTTTTATAGTGAATGGTTGGTTATTTCTCAATTTGACAATATTTTTTATACATAGAAACCCAAGGTGAATTTTATAATATTAAATTTATTTTATGATAAGTTGATATCAAACATTAATTATCTCTTAAATACATATTATTTGGTGGATTAGTCCAATATGACACTTTTTTAAATGGAATTGAAAAAGAATCTTAAACTAGATAATATTTTGAATTTCATTTTTTAGAAAATTTTGAAAAGTATTGGTAAGGATGTTTCAACTCCAGCTCCTAGTTTTTATAATTTAATTTTTTTTAGTAGTAATATTAATGATATTTATCATATTTTAATCTCTATATTTAAAAATTTAGGGTTATGTATTTTATACCAATTAGTTTGTAAAATTATTTATATTTTTTTGTTGATAATTATCTTATGAAGCTTATTTTAGGGATAATTTCTCCATGAGAAAGTGTGTTCCTTATTGGTAAATATATTTTTTATAATATTTTTATTTCATTTGAATATTCCCATCATTTAAAGAATTTATAATCGGGTGGTATGGAAAGAATGTCATTAAAGTTATACATGAATAAGGATTTTGAATGTGTGGAGTGAAGCTTTTAGAAGGTAGTTATATAAAGGATTAGTTTCAATCCAAGTTTTGTTAACATCATTATATCTTGTATTCTCTAAATCACATTTTCTTTCATTATTAATGGGGGTGTTTCGTGGTTTTTTGAACCTGGTTAAGGTTCTTTTCGAAAATACCCCATTTATCCTTGTTTCTCTTATCAGAAAGTTTATATGATTTTATGGAATAAACATAGAGTTAGAGAGTGATTAAGGTGGAGAAAAAAAGTTAGTAGGGGCCTTGAGTTTCTCACCTTTAATATTTATCAATGATGTTGCATTTTTTCTTATAGGTCTCTATTTAGGAGTTCAAGTCCATATTAAATTAACTTATATTTTATAATTAGATACCTATGAAGAAGTTAAACTTCGATAAATCATGTATCTTTTTTATTTTTAATACTAATTTAACAATTTAATAGGAGATAAAATTTATAGTGTGAACATAAGAGGTCATGCATCATGATTGATACCTTAGTCTTCATTCAATTTCCATGAGATCATTATATAAGGTAACTAAATATTTTATATCCTGGGGGTATGCATGGTATATCAAGTCTTCCATTCCCATATTTAGTGTTGAAGTAGATTCATCACTCTGTGATTATTGAGAACATATAGTTTTTTCTTATTGTATTTTCCATACATTACTTCTATTGGGTCTTCTTTGGTTTGGAACAACATTCTATCAGAGGCATGGTACATATGGTATTGGTGTTTTGAATAGAAAAATCAAGAGTCCTTTCATTTCTCTTAGGATAAGTACATTGGGATTTGTGTTGGAATATATATGATGATCAAATAGGTAGGGGTTCCAAAGATCAACTCAAATCTCTCTTGGGTGAGTGTGACCAACATTTATTGAAACAAATTATAACTATTTTCTATATTTTTTGTATGTATTATAACTCTATATAACTTTATTTAGTGGCCAATGATCCAAATTTTTTTTCTCAATGACTCTTAAGTTGTTATAAAAGTTTTGGTTCATACAGTATAAAGGCCATCAATAAAAATAAAGGACCCTGACAAGAAAAATTATGGGTTTTCTTATTGATACCAATTTTTAATTTGGAAAATGGTGTTATGGTTTACCATGGTTTCTAACGACTCTAAGGGAAAAGTGTCATATACTACATTGGGTGTACACTTAGGATTATATGATCACAATATTGAGGATAATGCAGTCATGTTGGGAGTTTTTTAATAAGTTGGTTGGTTTTTTTCAAAGGTTATATTTAATATGATTATTTTTTCATGTTAAATGAGATATAAAGAATTCAATAAGAGATTAATTTATTATATTTATTTAATATACCCAAATTATTACATTAACTTTGTAGGTATAAATTTTTTTAGTTGATTATTCACAAACCTAACACATTGAAAAATGTTTTGGATAATCTTGGTGTGGGTTTTGTGATGGATAAATTGTGATTTTATGAATTTCCTCTTAGTTTTTAGAAGAAATTTAAATGGATAAAACTTTTAAATTTCTTTGATTCTTTTTATTTTAACTTCGGATTTATTAATCCAAAAAATCCAAGGCAATTTTCAAGATAAATTTTTGAACAAAAAACATTACACGGGGGACCAAACAGAATCATTAAAATATAAAAAATTTAGTGTAGGTAAACATAGAGACCAAATAACCCTATGGATGAACTATAAGGATCATATTATAGATTAAGTAGATGAATTTTCTATTCTATACTAAAAGTTTGAGCATACAAGTGAAACAAATGAAACTCATATGAAACATCCTAGATGTAATATCCTATATTCGATACTCTAAATATGAAATTAATTACATAACAATAAATATAAATATATTCATATTCCAAAATATAAAATGTGGTGATGTTTGAGAATTTAATACAAAATATATTAAAAATACAACACCACTTATTTAAACATCCTTTCTTTACATGGTATTGATCTAAATCAATCCATAAACCTCCATAAATTTTATAAAATTTTTAGTTCCTTGTAGATTTATTTTAAAATAAAAATTTTCATTGATATTAAGTTTAAATTATATAGTTTCAGGTTATGGGTATTAAAAAATAATGTTTAAGAAGTCATTATAACAATTCTTGAGGATAATTTAGGTTTTTTAATTTAGTAGAAGGTTTTTTTCTAATTAACTTACACCATTAAATAGATTACATTATTTATAGTGATGTATTATTTAAAAAAATAACATAATAAAAATATTATTGTATTATTTAATTATAATAATAACACAAATAAAAGATATATATTCCCCATAACTATAAAAAATAATAATTGACTATAAATAAAAATAAATACTATGTCTATACGGTATTATATTAAATGATATAAATTTAAAACCAATAAGAATATTAATTGGGGGTGGTTGGTTTTGTAGGTGTAAAAATGGTAAAGGAATTTTTCCCTACACTAATCTCTAATGGAGAACAAAAAAAGATTGAGAAATATATATGGTGATGTCATTTTCTATCACCTTGATGCATAACATTATTTTGTTTAGTTTTATTTAATTTATACTTGACATTGTCAAGTGATGTTATCCATTTTTCACACCTACTAACATCCAACTCAACAAAGATGGATCCTTATTGCCGAAACATGATCAGGCATTGGTAGGTTTCTTGGAAAAAATTTCAATGTGGGTGGATATTTTTCAGTGAATGATATTTTATCGAGAAAAGAATATTTAATGATAAAATTTAGAATAAAAAATTTAAAATTTATATTAAAACTATATTAGGAAACTAAAAATGATCTCAAATCCTATAATTATATTGGGGATACACATGGTTTATCTTTTTTAAAACCATATAAAAATATAAAAATGATGTCATAATTTTTTTTAAAATTATATTATTTCAATTTTTATATGGTTTGAATGAGATGCACCATGTGCATTTGTCTCATAAAGTCCAAAGGATTTGGGTTTTAATAATGATCTGTAATGGTTGAATGTGAAATGAAAATGAATAAACAAGAAAAAAATCAAATGGTAGTTGTTACATATAAAATGAAAGTGATAACTACAAGTATAAGAGTTAAAAATAATTATTTAAAATATAATTATAAGTCAAAGAATATAATTATTTAAGTTAATTATAATTATAATTATAATTATTGAAATTATAATTATATTTTATTATTAAAATTTATAACAAAATCATATTATTATTTATAATATCAAATTTAAATAATGTAATTAATATGTTAATTAGATATTGATAATATTTATATAAATAAAAAATAATATAATTGTTTGTTAATATTAATTATTAAAAAGTTTTTATTAATTATAATAATGACTAAATGGTTATTTACTAATTATAATTTTAAAATAATATTAACTTGTACTATATTTAATTAAAAAAATGATTAATAATTATATCAAACAATAACTACTGCAGATTTAGGATTTTAAATCATGCAAGATGGCCATTATCTATACTTTGAAAAGCACTGATAATATGAGCAACATTAAAGGCCTTAGGATTTTATCATCTTTCAAAATAACTAATAAAAGTGATTTTTATCGGTTCTAGAGTTCGCTCTGATAAAAGTAATATTTTTTTTGAGTGGATTTTAGTGTTGATAAAATGAACTTTTATTAGTGATAACTTTATAATTGATTAAAGTATTTCTGAGAAGCCAAATTATGATACTACATAAACAAAAAAATGTATAAAATAATTTTCAAAATTACAATAATTCAAAATAATTAAAATAAATTAAAATTACCAATAAATTTTCATTACAAACATTCCAATATATTACAATTACATTTACAAGTATAATTCATTACAAACATTAAAAATTTCTAACCAACTCAAAAACAATCCAACTCTCAAGAGACCTTATCCATGTATCATCCCAACCTTAAATAATTTTTTTGAACCTATAATAAAAAACAATATTTATTTTAGTAATACTATAAATAAATAAAACCTAAATATGATACAATAATTCATAAATAAAAAAATAAAAAAATACAATATAAATGATATAACCTATTACATAAATAAAAAGGATAATATAATACAAAAAGAAAACATATTACGAGGTAATATGACACTTCTAACATGACTTCTCAATTTTGAATATGTGATACACATTTTAAAACTAAAATTTCAATTTTACATGAAAATATGAACTTTCGTCCATACCCGTGTATCATATTGATGTGTGGTTAATTTATACACATAAAAATGAATCAAAAACTTCTTTCCAAAATTATAAATATAATCTTAGCGTGTTTTCTTTGTTTTGAGTATGTGATGCATGTTTTGAACTAAAATGTCACTTTTAAACTAAAAACATGAACTTTAAATCACACCGTCCACACTATGTGTTAGATTGATGTGATTTTAATTCATATACATAACTAATGAATTATTTATCTTTTTCCTAAATTATAAAGGAAATAAATATGTTTTGTCTTAGTTTTGAGTATTTGAAATATGTTTTGAACTAAAAAGTTACTTTTAAAATGAAATTATGAAAATTGAGTCATACTAGCCACATTGTGTGTCATATTTATGTACAATTGATTCCTAGATATGAAAAATTAATTATGTTTTATTTTCATAAATAATCATGATAATTTGATAACATTTTCTTGTTTTTGGGTATGCGTTCTATTTTTTGAACTAAAATGACACTTTTAAATGAAAACACACTCTTTCAATCATACCATCCTCATCGTGCTTCATATTTAAGAGCTTTTAATTATTGCAGAAAAAATAAAAAATAAAAAATTTCATAAAGTATAAAATTTGAATTCAATTTCTTTATTTTGAGTATGTTACATTCATTTTAAAGTAAAATTTCACTTTTAAATTTTAAACAAGAACTTTTATTCATAAAGGAACTCATTGCATGTCATATTTACATGATATTAATTCTTACATATTACAAATGAATAACTAATCATTTTTCTAGATCATAATGAAAAATCTAGCTTTCTTAATTAGTTTTGAAAATGTGACACACGTTTCCAAACAAAAATTCAACTTATAAAATGAAAACATGTAATTGGTATAAGTTTTTCGAGTCAATATTATTCTTTTAATTTTAAAATGAATTAAATATTCTAGGTTATTTTAAAAGATTTTAATCACATATAACTTAAATAAATTCCACAAACAATAAAATTCAATGAAAAAGAAATTAACTAAATATGTAGTAGATAAACCATCTCTTCATGATCTTTGTGAAATAAAAAAATTACAAACATGATTGGAAAAAACCTCTTCATGTTATGTGAAAACATTCTAACACTATATATGTCTACCAATAATTTCAAAACAAATATATTTCCTCTTTTAAATATGTGGACTATAGACAATCTTGATAGTATTGAAAACATATAAATAAATAATCAATTAATAAATATTTTAAATAAAATTATAATTACATTAAAAATTACTATTCATAGATGCTAGTTAGTGGATATAATGTGCTATATTTCATAAATTGATAAACATAATAACCACAATTTATGTGGTCACTTTGTTTTGGATACTATATAAACATTCTAAAAAATAAGTAACATGTGTTGATATATATCATAATATTGATTATTTATATATAACCCAATAATTTTCTAGTCATATAAATCCATTGGTTTCTTGTGTGCATTAACCATACTCATACCAAAGTTTTAATGATAAATAAACATCAAAAAAATTTTAAAACATAATATAAAACATATTATTTTAAATTTATTTACAAAACATTGAATGTAGTGTATTAAAAATTCATAACAAACATCATGTGTGGTCAATTTGTTAGATATCCATACATTGGATTAAAAAAATATATCTTTACAGTATAAAAATTTATGTTAATGAGCATCTACTGAGTCTTAAAAAAATAAAAAGGAATAAGTGATGGAATAAAATAAACATATATTTTATATGATTTAAGTGTAGTTCTTCCCCACTATATTGTACGTATTAAGAAGGTCCCATTTTCTAAAATTTTATTTTCAAAATCTGGGGATACTTGGTATGCTCTTACTAAAATTTCAACTCTATCCATTGATGTTTTTTCTATATAAGTAACCTGATTATTAACAAATCAAAAATTTTCTATGCATGTTATTCCCTTTTCTTGAGTGTGATATAAATTACTATAGAAAATATAAATAGTATTAAAATATAATAAGTATATTATATCAATTATTGGAAAAAATTATGAAAATATACCTCATATATACATTCACAACTCAGTCTCCCAACCATTCATGCTATAGAATTTCATTTAAATTCTTAAGACCAATCAAGTCAGTAATGTACTCTTTATACATTTATTCTTTATATTCAATTTAGGATATATTTATATTTTTTAATGTTGTATCTGCATGATGTTATAACTTTAATAAATGAAATAGTGAAATTTTGGGGGGTAAAGGTACCCTCGATATGTCCTTTTGATCTGTTAGTTGATCCTTTAGATTATCTTAACTCAAAAATCTATTTCCCATTCTATTTATCTTTCATTAATAATATACCTTAGTTTATACCATTTTCAATAACTGTAAAAGGTTTTTTGTACAAAATAAATTCAAAATTAATGATTATAATTTATATTTATATGATTATGTTTCCATGTTAGGAATGTTTCAATATAAAATATGACTATGTGAACATCAATATCATCATGGGGAATAAGTATCTTGGTCCTCAAATCATGAGCTATGTGAATCCCTAC
Source organism: Viscum album (assembly GCA_963277665.1). Lineage (NCBI taxonomy): Eukaryota > Viridiplantae > Streptophyta > Magnoliopsida > Santalales > Viscaceae > Viscum > Viscum album. The sequence goes on along the minus strand of OY728141.1, from coordinate 1,414,249,048 downwards.
TCTCACATGATATTTTGGAAGTTGTTTATTATATAGAATATGACCTTGGATGTTGTATATTATACCAATAATAATAAGGTGATTAGTGGGTTCTGATAGATATAAATCAAAATCAATTTTAACATTTAGAATTTTAGTACAAGAAATGTGTCAATAGTTATTTGATTCACATTTAGCTAAAAATATAATGAAAAAATATATTAACTCTCATAAGGAAGGTATTTAAGGGGTATTGGTGGTCTCAAAACTAAGTGTACATGGCTATTTGTATTGTGGTTTCTATTATGGAATCACACATTTTTATTACATAACATTTCATTACATTATACAAATAGAGGATATTTTAAAGTTTAGTGTCTTGGAAAAAGGTACATAATACACAAAAACATGAATAAATTATTATAATACACTTGAAAGGATACATAAAAGGTTCATCCAAAGTTCAATTACTACTTCTCATAACCTAGGGACATACATAAAAGTAAAGGGTGAGTATAAGGACCAGTAAGGGAAAGCAAGGGAAACTATTTACGTGTGATCATGAGAAAGATTGATAATAATTTAAGAAATATCATAAAAGAATGATCAATGGTAAAATATGCATATAATAATAAAAATAACATGTTTCATAACATAGAAAAGGGACTAAAAAATTTAATTTAGTCTTTCAAAATCATATCACTGAGGTTCGTCGCCGAGGTGCAAAAAAATTACCAAGGTTATTCACCAAGGTATAGTAAAACTTGTAATATCTAGAGATTAAATTCCTTACCCAATAATTTAGAGAACTATTAGAGTGAACCATTAATATGAATTAATTAATTAAATACAAACACATCATTCTAAAAATTTCATAAATAACCCATATAGTATAAAATAAATGGGTTTCATATCAAAATCATGGTGTTTTAGAAAGTGCTTAAAAACAAGATCCTTTTGTAATTTTAACCCCATGGAAAAAGAAAGTGGGTTTGATGTATGTTAATACCAAATTACTATAGATAATTTTAAAATCAATTTAAATTCACCTAGAGAAGAAATATTTTTGAGTGCTAAAAAAATAATATAAAATAATTTCTTGAGAAAAAGAAAGAAATTTTGAGAAGAAAATTCTCTAGCGCAACGGGTATGAAACATGGTTTTAGAAAACATTAAAAAGAAATAGTAAAAAGGTAAACCATTAATAAAATTATCATAATAAATTAAATGGATATAATAAAATATAAATAATAACATATTATAGAAATTTTAAAGACATACCACTTAAAAAGGAAACTTGAATGAAAAAGAGAAGTTGAGATTCCCCTTACCTTGAAAAGTAACTCCTAAAACTAAAAGATTGAGACCTTGGGGGTTTGAGGATACCTTGGGAGGACTCGTTATTAGGTAATAATATCATATTTTTATGTATCATGAATTTTTAATGAATGATAATGTACAAATTGGTGTGTATTTATAACAAAACTGATAGATTTTTTTATTGATTTCCTTGGACACCTCAGTAGTGGTATTCAAAAAACCATGGGATTTACCATGGTATTTTCCCATGGTATTTGACCATAGTATTAGAAAATTAGGACACCTAATATATTATTTTAATCAAAAATAGTGTACCAACATTTTATTTTACTTATTCAATCATTATGATGTCATTAATCATACTGAAAACTCAAAATTATTTTTTACTATTCACTGAAAAACAATATATTTTAGAAAATTTTTATAAATTCACCCTAACCTAATTCCAATGTTATAATTTAAAAAATTATTTTTATTTTATCATAATAATTATCTAATTACTATAAGTTTTGACTTTAAATATTAAAATCATTATTTATTATAAATAATATCAGATAAGAAATACATAATAAAAAGCATAGTAAACTTTCTAACACTTGAAAAAATAAAATTATTTTATCATTTAAATTTAAATGAAAGATTTTAATCATACTATTTCATTAATATAAATTTTTTAATAATAATTTAGTTTATTATAATAATTATATATTTTTATATAGAACAATTTCTCTCCAAAAAACCATTTTATCAAATTCGTCATATTTTTAAGAAAAACTAAACTCAAAACAGAAATTATGGAATAAAAATTTTAATTATACAAAGGGATTAAACAATAAGTAACTATGTAATTGAAACAGAACACCTTATGATACCCACATATGACCTACGGTCAAGGTGTGTGATAAAGATAGACTCATGGGGTGGCTTGGCTAATATTTCCCGATTAGTAATCTCCATGGACTTGAATTTATCCCGTAGGAAATTTCATTTAAGATTAATATGTTGAAGCTCAGTTTGGTCTTGGTCAAGAGAGAAGCCCAAAGATGATACCTGCCTCCCAATTTTTAAAAAAATGGCTTTATAAGGCATGACTCTACTGGATGAGGCCATCAAATCTTCTTTCTGCATTAATTAACCATTATAATTTCTATTTATAATTCTAATTATAATGTTAAAATTGTTATATAGAGTATTATTTACAATTATCATATTGACCAATGGTTATAATTGACATATTTTTATATAACAGTCTAAACCCAATGGCCACATTTCAATTATACTCACTTCATTATTAAAGGAATATAGTTGTTTTGAGTAAAAAAAATATAACACACATTTTCAGAAACAAAATTATCATTAAAAAATTTGGGTCATTACATTCTCCCCCCCTTAAGAAATTTTTTCCTTAAAATTTCAACTTGTTTTCTTAATTGAGAAGAGATGTGGGTACTTTTGCCTCATTGTTTCCTCTAGTTCCCATGTGGATTATTTATATTTGTGGTTCCTCCACAATACTTTAACAAGTTGGGTAGTATTTTTGTGTATAACCTTGTCTCTAAGGTCCAAGATCTCCATTTACTAATCCTCATAAGAGAGGTTATGTTCTACTTATACCACCTCCAGATTCAGTACATGTGAAGGTTCAGGTATGTACTTCCTCAAGAGAGATACATATAAATCATTATGGAATTGATCTTGGTTTAGTGGAAGTGAAAGTTTATAGGACGCTACTCCTATGTGATCAAGGATTTCATATGGGCCAATGTACCTAGGGATGAGCTTCCCTTTCTTCCCAAACCGCATGGCTCTCTTCCAAGATGAAATTAAGAGGAAGAATTTTTCACCAACACCAAACTCCAAGTCCCTTTGAGGGTTGTAAACATGGATATTCTTACCAATCTGAGCATATTTTATGTGTTGTTGGATGGAATAAATATTTACTGTCATCTCTTGCACAAGATCAGGCATAAGAAGATTTATCTCACCAGCTTCATCCCAACAAGTAGGAGTTCTACATCAATTTCCATATAGAGCTTCATAGGGTGCCATTTTAATACTGGAATTGATGTTGTTGTTGTAGTATGAGAACTCAACTAATGATATATATTGATCCAATCCACCATTAAATTCCATCAATCATGTTATCGGTATCTCCTCGAGTGTATAAATAGTCTTTTCAGAATGACCATCAGTTTGAGGGTGATAGGCCATACAAAAATTCAATTCAGTACTCAGAGAATGTTGAAGACTTCTCCAGAATTTGGATTTGAACCTTGAATCATGATCAGATATGATATTAAAGTGGCACTCAATGCAACCTCACCACTTATTTTACATAAATCATGGCATGTTGGTCTAAAAATAATTCTTCTTGAATAGAGATAAAATATAATGTCTTTGTGAGACGGTCCACTATAACCGATATCACATTTTATCCTTTGGATGTTCTTGGGAGACCAGTGAAAATGTCCGTAGTGATATTGTACCACTTCCATGATAGTATGGATAGTGGTTGTAATACCCATTTAGAAATTTTGATCTCGACCATATATTTTTAACACACTAGGAACCTTGTAGTGTGGTCAACAATATCCCTTTTCATGTGATCCCACCAATAATGATCATGAAGGTCCCTATACATTTTCTTGCTTCTAGGATTTATAGAGCAAGTAAAGGTTTGAGCTTCATCCATCAAATGCTTCTTTATTTGTAGAATAGATGGAACACATAGTCTTGTATGAAATTTCAGTACACCGTCTTGATCAATATTGAACTCAAGAAACATCACATTCTTCATAGCCTCTATCTTCTTCTGTAATAAAGGATCATCTATTTGAGATTTATTGATATTATCTAGTAATGATAGTTGAGAAATAATTTGAGGTAGGGTTGATGATTTAACTTCCCTTACAATTACCATGACTAGTTTTAAAAGGTCTTTGATCAAAGGATCACCTTGAATCGTCATCATTTCCAACACAAGAGGATCTTTCCTACTTAATGCATCAAAAAATTTATTTTCTCTTCTGGGGTGGTAATGAATTGAATAATCTTAGTCTTTAATAAGTTCCAACCATCTTCTCTATATAATTTTCAATTCATTTTTCATGAAAATATACTTCAGACATTAATGACCTATGTATATATCAAATTTCTCCACATAAAGATAATGTCTCCATATCTCTAGAGAACAAATGACCACATCTAGATCCAGGTCATGCATAGGATAGTTCTTCTCATGAGGCTTAAACTATCCATATTCATAATCAATCACCTTTTCATTTTTTATGATGATGCACCAAATCACTTTCAAAATTTTATCATTAAAAATAACAAGTCTTTCTTTGATAGAGGGTAGAGTTAACACAAATGCAGTAACCAATATCTTCTTCAGCACTTGGAAACATTCTTCACACTCCTTTTCCAGATAAAATTGAATCATTTTTGAGTTAACTTGGTTAGTGGATTAGAAATTCATGATTTTTTTTTCACAAACCCCATATAATATTCTGTTAATCCAAAGAAACTATGAACCTCATTTATTATTGTAGGATGAGTCTACTCCTCCACAAATTTTTTCTTTGTAGGGTCAACTAAGATTCCTTCCTTGGTTACAATGTGACCTAAGAAAGAAACTTGTGTAACCAAAACTCACATTTTCTAAACTATCCAAATAGGCCCTCCTTCCTCAGAGTTTGATATATAACACTTAGATCATCCTCATGCTCCTCACAAATTTTAGAATATATCAAAATATCATCAATAAAAACTACCAAAAATTTATCAAGGTAGTCTTTAAAGACTCTATTCATCAAATCCATAAAAATGGTAGGTGCATTAGTCAAGCTAAAGGGTATAATAACAAAATATTAATCCCCATATCTTGACCAGAAGGTGGTATTTGGAATATATTCTTTCTTCACTATCAATTGATGATAATTATATTAAAGATCAATCTTGGAGAAGAATTGATCCCCAAGAAGCTGGTCAAATAAATCATCAATTCTTGAAAGATGGTACATGTTCTTCACTATGATCCCATTAAGTTCTCTATAATCAATGAATTACCACATAAATCTATCATTATTATTTATAAAGATATCATGTGCTCCCCAAGGAGAGACAGTTGATCAAATAAACCCCTTATCCAAAATATCTTGGTGTTTCTTATTTAATTCCCAAATATCCACATTTTCTATTCTATATGGGGTGTTTAAAATGATCTTGGAACCATGCCTGAGCTTAATGTATAACTCTAACTATTTTTTTGGGGGTGGTCTAGGTAAATACTATGGAAATACATCAATGTATTCTTGAATAATCGGGACATCCTCTATTCATATACTTTTAATCCTTCTTTATATTCACCAACAATTTCCATAAAGAATGATATGGGAGGTGATTCTAGAAAAAACTCAGGTCAATATATCTCTCCTTTGAAAACAACTACAGGTTTTCCATTCAAGACTATTGATATTTCCTTACTTCTACAATGGATCTTAAAATTATAATTTTACAGCCAATCCATCCCTATTATAATGTCAAATTCCAACATGGGAATGACTACTAGATTCTCAATGATATTGTGCTCTCCAAAGGGAATACAATAGTTTCTATACACTATTGATGCTTTGATAATCCATCTAGGAGTCTTGACTGATAGTTCTACTTCTAAAACTCTAGGTACTGATTCTATATTCTTTGAAAAAATAGAGTAAATAAAGGAATGCATAGAACTAGAATCAAACAAAGTACTCGCTAGATTTGAGAGAAAAATGAGTACCTGCCATTAAATCATTTAGAGATTCAACTTTAGCTGTCAAGATAGAATAATTTTAACCTTTATCCCTTGGAATATACTGAGGATGATGGTGATTCCCCTCTATTAAATTCATATTTGGACAATGATTGGAAAATTTCTCAAGATATCCACCATTGAAGCATTGGACTTCAGACTAGGCCTGCACCATATTTTCTTTGGCATTAGTATTGAAAACTTATGGCTTCACCTCACTAAAATAGTTCGGAGCAATATGGAATTATCTTTCAAAATTTTCCACTTCTGAGAAATAAGTTACCTGAATGATATTTCTCACATTTTTTTCATGGGTAAAGTTGCGCATTCTTTCCTTCTCTTCCTTGAAAAAAGATTCTCCCCATGTTTGGATCCCAATATCTCTTATTTTCATTTGATCTATGGGACCAATATGTCTCTTTATACTCCAGTTCAACTTTCATAGCACTTCTTACTATCTCCTCATAGCTTTTATAGTCTTGATTAGCAAGATTATTCTATAGATGGTGTTATAGTTCACTAAAGAATCTATCAACCTTTTCATTTGGTTCTATGAAAAATCTTGGGTTATATTGGGAATGTCTTGTTAAGTTTATCTCAAATATTTTCATAGATTCATTTCCCTTCTCCTCCTGCTCTAGGAATTCATTCCCAATTTTCATTCGCATCGAATGGGGGAAATATTTTTTTAAAAAATGTTCCCCTTAACTCTTCCCACTACATAGATTCAATATCCCCTCTAGGATTCATGTTTTAACTAGTGTCAACCACTGGTAAGCTTCCCCTTCTAAGTAGTACACATCCAAGGTTACTTTCTCTTGTTATGAATAATGGACCATAGAAAAGATCTTTTCTATTTATCATATTTACTATTTAGCAATCAATGGGTCAGTAGATCCACTGAAAGAAGGTGTTCGTTAATGTATAAAGGACTCAATATAAAGTTATTCCCTTTGAGGTGAATCCAGTCTCTCAACTTTATTGAAGTTATTTCCCTTAACTAGAATTGGTTGATTCATTATTATCATGAAGTTTTCTATTCTATCTTCTATTGGAAGGTCATCGTTTCCTGGTCCGTTGTGCTCACCATTTACATGGTTTCTCCTATTTCCTAACATTTTCTAAAAGAATTAAGCCTTAATAAGAAATGTTTTTTCATTTAATAATTTTATAATTATAAAGTTTTTTCATATTTAAAAACACCATTCTTAAATATGTTATTATTCAACAACAATTACATTTTATATAAATCCTTCATAATGGTTCATAAAAATATTAGGATTAACCAAACATATCCAATCTAGGAGTGCAGTAAGGCCTATTTTCATGAACCATCTCCCATTTGAGTCTAGATCAAAGTAGTGTTTTTGTGTTTTACCCCAAGATAAATTTATTCTAGATCCATATCTACTTGTTTGTATTCATATAGGGATTTCTTTTATGGGAAACCACTTACTTAATATTTCACCAGCATACCAGGATATTTTAATATGTTTTAACTTGTACCTATTGTTATTTATAATGTTTTTAAATCCTAATTTCCATAAATATCTAAATCATCATTTGATACCAACTATGGCATCCCTTCTTTTTATTACATAAATTTTCATTACATTGTAAAAACAAGGTATCTTTTAATGTTTAATATATTGGAAAAAAGATACATAATAAATGAGAACAAAAAAATTCTAATACACTTAAAAAGAATTTATAATAGGTTCATTATAAGTTCTATTGCTGCATCTCATAACCTGGGGACATACATCAAAGGATAGGGTGATCATATGGCCCAATAAGGGAAAGAAAGGGAAACAGTTTACATGTGATCCTGAGATTTATCGATAAGAACTTAAGGAATATCATAAAGGAATGAGAAATGAAAAAAGATGAATATGATAATGAAAATAACATTATTCATAACATATAAATGTTTCTAAAACTTTTAATTGAGCTATTCATAAGCATATCACCAAGGTTCTTCATGAAGGTGTAATAAAAATTACAGAGGTTATTCACCAAGGTATCATAAAACACATCATCTCTAGAGATTAAATTCTTTACCCAATGGATTGGAGTGCTATCAGGGTGAAACCTTCATATGTATTAATTAATTTTGGACACATATATTATAATAAAAATTTCATAAATAACCTATAGAGAATAAAAGAGACATGTTTCATACCAAAATCATGGTGTTTCAGAAAGTGCGTAAAAACAACATCCTTTTTTCATTTCAAACACACAGAAAATGAAGGTGGGTTTAATGTAGGTTAATCACAGAATAAACTAGATAATTTTTATATATATTTTAATACACATGGTGAATAAATATATCTGGGTATTCAAAAAATAGAATAAAATTATTTCATGAGAAAAAATGAGAAATTTTGAGAAGAAAATTCAACAGCATAACGAGTATGAAACATGGTTTTAGAAAACAATAAAAAGAGAGAGGAAAAGGGTCTCCTATTAAGAAAATAATATTAAAAAATTAATGGGATATAATAAAATGTATATAAAAATATAATATAAAAATTTGAAAGACATACCACTTAAAAATAAAACATGAACAAAAAAGAGAAGTTGAGATTCCCCTCACCTTGAAGAGTAACTCTTAAAACAAAAAGATCAAGAATTTGGGGGCTTGAGGAAAACTTTTGAGAACTATTTGGGAGATAATACTGTTAGATATTCATTAAAGATGAATTGAGAATGAAATATAATCATTAAATTGGGTGGATATTGTATAAAAAGTGAAGTTTTTTTATTGATTTTCTTGGACACCTCAGTAGTGGTATTTGAAAAACCATGGGTTTGACCATGGTATTTTACCATTGTACAAGCCACTTAGGACACATAATATGTTATTTTAATCCAAAAAAGTCGACCAGAATTTTATATTACTTATTACATCATTATTAATGCATTAATCATACCGAAAACTCAAAACTATATTTTACTATTCACTGAAAACAAAATATTTTAGAAAATTATCATAAATTCACCCTAACCTAATTTCGATGTTATTATTTCAAAAATGATTTTTAATTTACCATAATAAATCTTTAATTATGAGATTTTTATCTTTTAATTATAAAAATTTTTATTTTTTAAAAATAATATCGGATAGAAAAAGCATAATAAAATATATAGTAAAATTGTTGACACTTGAAAAAAATAAAATAATTTTATCATTTAAATTTAAATGAAGTGTTTTAATCATAATATTTCATTAAAATAAAAATTATTAATAATACATTATTTTATTAAAATAATTATATATTTTTTGAAAATTACAATTTCTATTCGAAAAATCAATTTTTTGAATTCATCATATTTTTAAGAAAAAATAAACTCAAAACGGAAATGACAGAGCAAAAAATTTATTTATAAAAAGTGATTATACAATAAGTAACAAAAGCCTTGACACATAACCCCTTATAACACCCACATAAAACCTAAGGGTGAGGTGTTTGATAGTGATAGATTGATGGGTGGCTTGGATAACATTGCCCGAGTGACAATCTCTAAAAACATGAAGTTATCCCATATGTGTTTTTTTACAAGCATAACAAGTTGAAGATAGACTTTAGCTTGGTCAAGAGTGAAGCCCAAAGATGCTACCTCCCTCCCATGTTCGGATAAAAGAGCTTCATATGACACAACTCCACCGAATGAGGTCAGATACTCTTTTTTTTTAATTAATAAACCATTATCATTTTTATTTATAATAATAATAGTAACATTAAAATTATTATTAAGAGTATTATTTCCAATGGTCATATTGACCAATGGTCATAATTGACCAACGATTATATAGAGATCGGAACCCAATGTTCACATTTCAATTATACACAATTCATTATTAAAGGGATATAGTTTTTTTGAGTACAAAATAATATATCACACATTTTTATGAAACAATTATCATTGAAAAAATTTGGGTCCGTACACCTAGTGTATTGATTCTTCTCATTGATTCCGTTGAAGAAACTAGTTTATTAAATTATCCCACTAATTAATTTTTTTATGAAATCATCTGTTTGTGCCTATATTTTTTTTATTTTTTCATTGATATCTTTCTGTGTCTTTTCTTTATCAAAGTTTTCTTATAGTGGTACTCCAAAATCTTCAGCTCTAACATGACTATAATATTCTAAATGATTCAAATATAATAAAAATATCTACTAATTATCATCGATAGATAATGATTTTTTATTTATAAAACAAATAAAATATCTAAGAAAATAAGAAATCAATAATTTACAATATTATTTTAAAGAATAAAAATTTCTATGATGTCATACATATATATGTTTCCATACTTAATGTGTATTTTCATATATTATTTTCCCTTTTTATTTACACAAGCCTCCTTCCATAGCACATGATGTGGGATGGAAGTGGAATTAGATTTTGATTAATAAATATGCATATAAAAAAGGAATATAATTATCCAATTTCTCATATTACATATAATTCATACTATATATTAAAAATATATACTATTTTTCCCAAGTGTAGAATACCCCATATTTACTTTATTGTAGGGGTAATATGGTTTTGAAGAACATTTTTTATTCTATTTAATCCATTATTGTTTCATAAATTAATAATTTTGAATCAAATTGATTTGTGCACATAATGTCAAATAAAATAATACCTATTATAATGTAGCTATAATTATTTCTCCTCTCAATAACTAACAAAATCATTCCAGCTTGTTGAGTTTATGATGTATTCATATATAGATGGTGGTTGGGGTTTTAGTTTCCCCTAAACATCCCTAAAATACTATTTTTAGGATGTTTCTAAAATGATATAAGATCCTTTTCTAATGACCATTAGTATGAATTTCATCAGACAATCTTATAATATAAACATACTCTGTAAGGGATAATAAAGGTTAATTCAATGTTTAATTATTATTTTTTGGTAAAATAGAAAAATTATATGACATTTTTACCCTAATGTATTCACTAATTGTTGAATTTAAAACAAGCACAACATTTTTCCATAAATATATATCAATAAAAACATGCATTTGAGTACTGAATACAATGTAACTAATTAAAATAGTCTTATTGTGGATAATATGTTATCCACCTGCATTCCATCCAACCTTGAATTTTTCACCATTACTTCTCACCTTAACAATTTTTACTAATATAATAAAACAATTTCACTCCTATTTTTTTAAACCATATCACTTTTTATAATTTCTTATATTCAAGTTTTCTCACCTCCATAATGTTGGCCACATTCTTACATTTTCTCAATTTCAATATCACCATTATGTTTTTTTTATGATAGGTGGAATCAACAGGTGAAGAAGAAATTATCTTCACAACTAGTTTTCCATTTAATTTAAATTTATGAAAATATATTAGTGAAAACACAATATTATGAGGAGACACATTTCATATAGAAAAACTAATCAAATTTATTTTAAATATTTATTGAACACTATTTTTCTTTAAATATTGAAGAGATTTATCCCCTATATCAAGTATCCAAAAACCCTCCATGTGGACCCCTTTGAAATATAATACCCCACCTATATTGATAACACCATGAAAGGTTTTTTAATTACAAATTAATGGTTCATCCTAAATGGAATTTTCATTTGAATCTGTAGTTGTTTTAGTCAAAAACAAAATAATTGACCCACTTATGTATGTAGGATCTGAGGCATAAAATACTTGTTTTAACTATAATTCTATAATGAATGGTTAATACTTTTAACACTTTTTAATTAAATTAAATGTAATGAATAACAACTAATTTATTTTAATTTTAATACTATTATTAACATATTTTTATTGAAAAATAATTACATGGAAGACTTTATACTCTAATGATAATATTTTTTTGAAGATGATAAAGTATGTTTTATTCATAGGACTTGGATCTTTATCCTTGGTACTTGATACACGTATCACTTCTACCACAAGAGATAATACACTATTTTTCACTATATTATATTCATAACATTCCTTTATATCAAAAATATAATTATTAGTTATATAAAAATTATAAAATAATACATATACACTTGGTGTTCATGGATGCGTGGACTACCTCCTCCTCAAAGCGATGTGATTATTATTATTTTAATCATCAAATATCAAGAATTATATATATAATTATATATAATTAAATTTTATGGTATTTGTGATATAATTATAATTCTATAATTTTTTTACATTCCTTCTCTCCATTATGGTCATTGAAAAAATGGAAACGTTACTCATGCGTACGTACGACCTACCATCTCCATGATCATAACATTGGTTCATTTTTTATAACCACTTTTAACAATTGGTTTTTAAATTATAATTGATGTATAATAATTATAATTATTTCATTATTATTATTTTGGAGATGTTTAAAAAATGACCACTTTGACTATAGTTAACCCACCAAAGTCTTTCTGACACATAAGACGAATATGGTCAAAACATATGATGTAAACTTAATTGATTATATAATTATATAAAATGTCATAATAAGAGAAATAAAATTAATAACAAAATATTTTTTTTATCAAATAGGTAATTAATAAACATAAGTTTATTATTCAAGTTGATAAAGACACACATGACAAATTGGACTCAAGGTAAGGGACTTCATCTCAATATCCTTTATTTGAGGAATATATTGATGTCATACACCATTATTATTTTATAAGGTGTATATTCCGAACCTTCTACATGTTATATAATTAATGTATCTATTATCATGATATTTAAGGTTTTGTTTAATGTTATTAGTTAGTGGGTTTCATGATTTAAGTGTTTCCCAAGTGATAAGTTACCTTTTCGTTAAAAAATCATATTTTATTGTTTTCCCCTCAAACTCTCTGTCTTTTACATGTCTATGTTTTTAAAATGAGTTTATAGATATAAAATATTTATAAATTATATATTATTTATCTAAAATTATTTCTAAAGGAATATTTTTATGTGTATTTCACATAATTTTTTTACAAAACAAAAAAAGGATATTCTATAATTAATGTACATGGAGACAATGAATTTCTGTCACCATGACTGTTATTTTATTTCGACATTCCTTTATAAGATTAAATTTATTCTTAAATGAAAAAATCTATTTCCTTTTTTTATTTTGGTATTTAAAATGGGGTTTCCATGAAAATGATGTTTTTATATTGAAAATGGGGTTTTAAAAGAAAATCAAAATTTCTTTTCTAAAATTGTTTTTCATTTAAAAGAGTTTTTCAATGGGTTTTATAATGAAAGTGTTTTATTAATTATATGGTTCTTGATCACTATATAAAACGAGTGATCCTAATACATCTTATATGAATGGTTGAGCCCCATTGTAGCTCATAGATGATTATGATATATCTTATATGAAGGGTTGAGATCAGTTATAGCTCATAAGAAATTATTGATCCTGATACAAATTTTATGAAGGGTTGATTCCCATTACAACATATGGGAGGGCTAGATACATATTATATAAAAGTTTATCCCTATTATAGATCTATAATTCATTAGTTAGTTATTATATTGGAAGTAATCCATATGGTTACTCCAATTAAAAGGGTTTTGATAGGGTTTTATGAAAATTATGCTCCAAGTTACCAAAATAGGTTTTAATCGCTTGCTATGGATTTTAATGATTTTATTTTAGAAAAACCTATGTGTGTTTTTATGTGAAAATGTTTTATTTCATTTGATAAAAAAATTAAAGATCAATGTAAATATTAAATGATTTTCCATGTTCTCATTGAACTAAAAATTCTATTTATTTTTGTATCCCTTAAATAGATTTTGAGCTCATCCAATATTTTTAATCGATTTTCTATGATTTTCAGGATGGGTAAGGGAAATGAATAATTCAAGATGAAATTCCTAGATATTTTCTATAAATATAAATGTAACGCCCCGACCCCAGCTACCCAGAGTCGGTGCATTACTTCGTAACATTGGCATGATCACAAAAGATCAAGTCTCAAAAGACCAATTAGTTTAGTAGCCTTGGAAACACTAGATACATTCATAAACGTTACATTACATCATAAAGTGAAAAACTACAAAAAAAAGTCTCCATAGTCCACACTCATATCCTCTTCTGACTATCCCTGTAGGTCATTCATAAAATACTTCTTCACATCCTGGAAAATATTAAAACATTGAAAGGGGTGAGCTCAAATGCTCAGTAAGGATAACAATATTGCGGAAGCTTTCATAAATAAACATTAACATTTAAGGCAATGTATAACTAAAACAAAAGCCTTTTAGACATGAACTTCAACATAATATGGCAAAAGTAAAATGAGATAATGCCATTTACTTATTCACATGGATATTCTATTGGTCGAATAATCACATGCAATATCAATAACCACTTTCATAATGAGGGAATGTATAATTCCAGACATTCTGAAACATTTTGTCAAGGCCTCAGCCAAGACGTATAAAATGATTAAGGCCTCGGCCAAAAGCATAAATTAAATTGGGAAAGGGCCTCGGCCAATTCCATGTCTAGTTGTCTCATGAGACCTACCGATGCATCGAGGAGCCATAGCGGGCTCCACCCGTCACTTATTAAGTCCAATACATCCCTCATATGAATAGGTTTAAACATATCATAAACCATAACATAATCGTATCACATAAAACATGCATAAAGGAAACATAACATTTCCACATTTCAATCACAAGATATCAATACAACACATTTATATAATAAAAATGCTTTCAAAACCATTTTCAATACCAAAATAAAAGAAAGTTAAAACTTTGTATTTATTTTTCATCAAAAAAAATGATGGCTTGTAGAGGAAGTTGAAAATCAAATAATGGTCACGGCGGCAGAGAAGTCGTTGTCGCCGCATATGTACGGAAAGAAAAACATTCCCTTTTTGTCGTTTAGTAAAACGCTTCGTATAAAAAGATTCCTTTTGAATAAACGTAAAATGTCAAAGGGGTTGATACACTATACAAAAGAAATTTGTGTATAAAACAAAATATGCCTCAATGAATGGAGATTGAGACGAAGTCCCTTAAAAAGATCATTTTTAAATAAAATATATATATTATGTGTATTCACTATATGTACACATAAAGAATGTATAAATACAATATACGACATAATAATATCATGACATAATTTGAAAGTAGGAGATTAACCCAAAGAATGGAAGTTGGGTTATGAAATTCCCTTACCTCGTGTCTGACTTGACTCAACCGTTCTTTAACCTCCTAAATAATAAACTAGAGTTAATATATACCTTATTAAGAACCATTTTCAATTTCATTATCCTTTTTATATCACTTATTACAATGATATGAACATTATGTATTTAAGTTAATAGCGGTCGTTTTGTCGATCTTTGGTACTTGAGTCAACAATAAACTTCTTATAATTACAAGTTGTTTATGTGGTAGAATATCCATTATCTCCATAATTATATTCATGATTTAGGTGTCATATATATCTTATATATCCAGTATATACATTTATTTATAATATTACGTAACATTTAGAGGTAATAAATGAAATGCACCGTTCATGGAGACGGTAAGCCGTACGTACGCATGAACGCTACTTTCATTTCAATTTCATATTTAATGGAACGAAATCATAATGATATAAATGTATAATATAATTCCAGTATAATATAGTGTATAATACCATTTACTCCATCCTTTATACATCCCACATATGGCATTAACGATTCAAATCACTTGGAGGGGGCGGTAGTCCGCACTTCCTAAAATGAAATTATCGCGTTTTACCCATAATGGAAATCATAAAGTATGCCATAAATGAGAAATAAAGAAGAATAAGTAAAACATAAACATATTATATATCATATATAAATATAGTTACATCTTAATGGCCACCTTTAAAGGTGTTATATGAGTGTTGAACAATCATCGTTTCGTGAGGCAGAAATTCGCCATCCACAGAAACCGTATGTTCTTTAACCATTAGATGTAGGTGTGTGTAAGTGTAGCTCGAATACTTATTATAACAATATCCTAGTATATTTAGGATACTGGTGATGTTACAAAAGAAATGAATAAAACGAGTTTAGGGGGTTGGAGAAGAAAAATAAAACAAAACAACATTAGAGAAGACATTACCTCAAAATCGGGTAACTCTTTTTGATTTGAGCCAAAGGCTTCCTTGAGAAGAGTTCTGCCCAAATTGAGGATTCTAGGAGTAAGAGGGGAAAGTTGGGAGAGTATTTGGGCAGAAGTTCGCCGAGCCAAATGGCTTGAAGGTGTGAATAAGGTGGGAGAGGTGGGGGCCTTTTATAAGTGGAGAGGAGGGGCTCTTTTGGAAAGATTGAAATGTTACATTATTATACAATGCTTTTAGGATTATAAAGGTCCCAAACTTATATAATTCGTGTATAAGGTGATAAGGGTTCTAAATCTACCCATACAATAGTCTTTGGAAAAGTGTAAGCCTTGTATTTTACATTATCTTTTCATTTTATTAAAATCGTTAAATAATGAGGTCATCGCTGCATCATAATGATGTCATAAATAATTTAATTTATTTAATGTCTAAAAATTATAAAAAAAATACTATGATGTAGGAAATATTTTTATCTTTCTAATGAATATTTATAGTCAAAATTTGGACTTGTGTAACCCCACTTAAAAACTGTTTTAGTAAAACAACTCATGTTTGTGTCAATTTAATTTTAACATTAAATAAATATATATTAATGTCATTTTCCAAATAAAGTGGCTCCATGGGGTCCCCAAGTTGACCCATGGGTTGTCTTGGTCGGCAATGACTCATCAAATAGGAGTAGGACAAGTGTCAATCTCATCTCATGTTATTAAAACATCATTTTTACCTTAAACTACACTAATTACCTCTAATCGCGATTAAGAACTTAAAAGTTACTATTCACTAAAAAATTTATTTTAATCTCATTGAACCACATTTTACTTCTTAATGAAAACCATGTATGTCGGATTTTTGAAATTCAAAACACAGAAGTGGTAAAATTTCATTTAAACGAAAAATTAGTTTTTTAACTACCACTTAGTGGTTTCACTATTCATCAAAAATTGAAGTTTTTCAGAATAATGCCAAAATTTCACCCTAAGCTATAATTGATATTCCGAATTCAAAAATGATGTCTATTTACAAAATTCCAAACATATAAGTTGCATTAATTAATTTTATAATTAATTCCTGCTGTCACAATAAATAGCGTGTTTTTAAGAAACAATTTATATCAAAAGATTGACAATTGTTTATGTCCAATTTCAATGTTAAATTAATTATAATGACCACCATTGGATAAAATGGTAAAAATATATTCTAATTATACTTTAAAACCACTAAATAGTATAATTTATCACAATAAATTATTTTTATTAAAAAAGTTGTTTTTAAGTATTTTTCACTATTCATAAAAAATTGGAAGTTCTCATAAAGTTACAAAAAATTCAACATAGGCTAATTTCGATATTACGAATAAAAAAATGAAGTCCATTTTGAAATATAAATTTTCTATAAATTCAAAAAGTGGTTATTACTATTCATAACGGCTACTATGATTAGTCGCGGTGTTTTAGAACTCAAAGTTGCGTACAATGCAAGCTATTGCATTATTGAATGAGAAGCGTATTGTGGAAGCTCGGGGTGTTACAATAAATCATTATTTATTTTAAAAGTTCTACATTTTTATAAAAATGGATACTAATTGGAAGTGTGCACTTGTATTTTATGGTTTTCTTATGTATGAATTTTAGCATAATTCTTCAAAACTATAAACATGAAAAGACCCTAAAATGAAAGATAACGAATTACTAACTTAAAATGAAAGATGATTTAATTTTAATGGTCAGGGTATTATTAGTGATATCAAAGGATAGTTTAGAAAACATAAGAGGTTAGGATAGTGTTAATTTAATTCCATTAGAAGATTTTACTTTATAGTTAAGTTGAAATGATATATCATTCTATTATTTATATATTAATTATTATAAACCATGTACATTCAGAATGGTTTTCCCTAGATTAAATGAGGAATTTGTAGTAGGAAGGAACTGAGAGGAATATATCCTTCCAAATTACCATACAGAGATGGTTATAATTGTAATATAATAGTTTGTTACAGTGATAGATCAGTTGAAACAAGCTATAAATGGTGGTGGTATCCATGCTAGAGAGGAACCCGATCTACCATGAAGAAGCATGTATATAGCAGAAAATTTAATGAGGAAACATCCCCAATTATTCAATGGGTCATATAACCTCGTGGTAGCTGAAGAAATCAATAAATGACATGGAGAAGATATTTGAAGTCATGGGATGTTCAAAACATCAAAAAGAAACTCTTTTCATTTATCATTTTGAAGGTGAAGCTGATCAATGGTGGTATTTGGTTAAGAATAAAAGATTGAAATATGATCATGATTATATGTAATGGAACATTTTTAAGAATATTTTCCATAATAAATATTTTCCCAAGGCTTTTTTGACTTAGGATGGACAAACAATTCTTGGAATTGAGGTAAAAATATGAATATTTTTTGGCTGCATATGAAGAAAACTTCATAAGATTTTATAGGTATGTTTTGAACTCTGTTCAAGACATTCATATTAAAATTAATAGATTTTAATCAGGATTAAAACAAATGTTATGAATAGAATTGGCTGCATGATAATTTTCAAGTTATGAAAAAGATGTTTGCTGTGTTGAGAAATTTGAGATGGAGTTTGTTGAAACTTATGTTCCATGAGATGAAAAAAGTAAGAAATAATCAAGGTGGAATGAAATAGAGAAACAAAAAACTAATAATTCTAGTGGTAAGGAAAAAACATGTTCCATGTGTGGTAAAATATATTTTGGGGAATGTATATTAGGATCAGAAAAGTGTTATCGATGTTTTAATTTTGGTCACAAGGTTTATGATTACAAATAAAAGAGTTATAAAGATTCCAAGAATGAGGTGAAAGATATCTAGTCAACAATGAGACATTCTAGTTGCAATGAGTTAAGAAATTATGAAAAAGTGTGTTCTAAGTTACTTACTCAAGGTTGAAATCACCATGAACAAAATAAAAAAGGGGTAGAAAAATAATTTTATACCTCAACTGTTGATTTTGGGCCAATTGGTGAAGCAGTGACAACTATAGGGAGTTTGGTATTTTTTATGGTTAACCATAAGTAAAAGGTTTTAGAAACTCCTTTTAATATTTTAAGTGATAAGATCATAAAGTGATTAATGAATTTTTTGGAGTTGTTTTCTTGATTTAATTTTATACAAGGCTTTAGTTTAATGAGAAGCATGACTTTAATTTTTGGACATGTGTTTTAATGTATTAATATACTTTTGGGTTTATATGATCTTTGATGATTAAGGTTATTTTTACGGATGTTCATAATTTTTTTGGAAATGTTATCAGGATGAAATTGTTCTTATAAAATATAAATATATCAAGAAAGTATATTTCTTTATTTTCTAAAATTGTTAAATAATTCCTCAATTTTAGAAAAAAAGATCTTGAAATAAAAATTTTATCACAGTACCTTTATTTCTGGTCAACCGATGGTCATTTTGATCATAAAACATTTATGGGTTTTAGGAATTTATCTTTCCACTGAACATTCAATTTTTGGTTAATCAATTACCTAAATCATTCTATAAATTTTTATGCTTTTCCTCCATGTCTAAATCTTAATTTCCCACCAATGTCCTCCTTTTTGAAAATCAAGAATGTGTTATTCCAGACAACCTTCATAAATAATTTTCTTTCTCATCAAGAGGATTCTTTGTTAACTATTTTTATGATGTGGTTTTATATGAATGTATTATCAAGAGTCTAAACCTTTGATAACCGAGATGAATTTTGAGCGAAAAATTAATTTTAAAGGGGATATGATGTAACATCTTGAGATTTTATGTAATATGTTCTTTCAAATTAATTTAAATTATTTTATAGCTTGAGTAATATGAAATGATCAATTAACCTTTCACAAAACCAAGTTTATCTTTCACTACAAATAACATAGACTTTCTTTGATATCTTTTTTTACACACAAGGTCGAGTCTTACCGGACAAAAATATACTATTAATATTATTAATTAACAGTATAGTTATAATCTAGTCATCTAAATGGAAATAATTAATATGATTAACTAAATTATGAAAATATGGTTTATAAATGTTTATTAAAATAAATATTTGGTTACAATTTAATAGAAATGAATATAAAACCCTTTTGAAAATAAAAGGAATTCCTTTTATGAAAAACTATTTTAATGCACACAAGTGTGTTTTATTCCAATAAATTAAAACCCATTGTATTTTAATTATATTAAAGAAATATATATATATATATATTATATATTAAATAAATTTTTTAACTTCCAATAAATTTGATATGCATAATATAAGAACTAATCCAATTTTACACATAAAACCTGTATTTTTATAAAAGGCAGTTTTGCCGCATTTTAATGGAATACTTGTTTTAAAACTAAATATTTAAACTTTTATAAAATTTATTCAAAAAAAAATTTCATTTTTGAAATATTAATATAAAAAATATCTTAGAATTTTTTTTTATTTTTATGAAAAGTTTCATTTTTTGATTAATAGTGAAAAAATACTGAATTTTAATTGAAAACTGACTTTTCATCTAAATAATTTAAAATTTAAAATTATATTTTGAATTATTTTTAAAGTTAAATTAAATCAATTATAAATATATTAGTCTAATTTATGCCATTTTAATATTTTTTATATTAAATTTAGTTATAAAAACTTATTAAAATTTTGAACATTTTCACTTATAAAAACCCCACTTTATCATTCCACACGCGATATTAATTTAAAATTAAATGATTCCTCTTATATGAATTTAATATGAAAAAATGGATTCTATATTTTGGATCAAAAAAATTTATAATATCTAGTATGTTCAACATAGTTTTTTACAAACAAATATTAGGGAAAACAATTAAAATTAATTACAACGATTAAAGTAAAAATGAGTTTACTTAGTGGTTAAACTTTAATCTTAAGGGACCAAATAATCTATAAAATTTTCCAAAAACCATTATAAGAAAATATTTTGACCATATATCCTATTTTATTGAAAATTATTCATTATTGTTGGCACGTGATGTAAGGGAGACCTCCTAATAGTGTTTTCTTTTTTGGTATTTACAAGAATGACACTCCTCAATTATAAAAGGAAATTCACTCTCCCCCATTCTACACATATCTCAAGCCATTTGGATCATACAAAATGTAACATCCCAAGTAAGTAATGAATAATATATATATTTTTATCTATGTCTATTAATGAATTAGATAGTGTTTTAGAGGCTTAAAATGAGAATAAATCCAATCTTAAGCATGGAATACACTAATATTTTTAAAAGATTGTTTTACTGCCTTTTGATGGCAAACCAATTTTAAATCAGACTTTTCACAATTTTATAAGCTCTATTTGTCTATATAAACTTATTCTTTATTATTGGGACATTTAAATTTACTTTGGGTAAATTTTTGGTATTTTTCCGATAAAGTTTATTTTTTTAATGAATAGTGAAAAATGTTGTATTTTAATTCAAAACCACTTTTTAATATAATTTATTTATATGATTAGATTATCTTTTGAATTGGTTTTAAAGTTAGATTAGAATATTTTTTTACCATTTAATCCAATAGTGGTCGTTGGAATTAATATGACTTTGAAATTGGACTTAAACTAGTGTCAATCTTTTGATACTTATTGTTTCATAAAAACACGCTATTTGCTCTGACAGCGGGAATTAATTATTAAATTAATTAATGTAACTTATATGTTTTTAATTTTGTAAAATAGACATCATTTTTGAATCCGGAATATCAAATATAGATTAGGGTGATATTTTGGTATTTTTCTGAAAAACTTCAATTTTTGATGAATAGTGAAACCACTAAGTGGTACTTATAAAAACTGATTTTCTGTTTAAATGAAATTTTACCACCTCTATGTTTTGAATTTGAAAAATCTGACATACATGGTTGTCATTAAGGAGTAAAATTTGGTTCAATGGGATTAAAATAATATTTTGGTGAATAGTAACTTTTAAGTTTTTAATCGTGATTAGAGGTAATTAGTGTAATTTAAGGTAATAATAATGTTTTAATAATATGAAATAATCTTGAAACATGTACTAACCTTATTGGATGTGTCATGTCCGACCAAGAAAATCCATGGGTTGACTTGGGGACCCCATTGAGCCACTTTGGTAGGAAAATGACATTAATAACATTTTATTTAAAGTTAAAATGAAAATGTCACAAACATGAGTTGTTTTACTAAAACAATTTTTACATGGGGTTATACAAGTATTATTTTTGAATATAAATAGCCATTAGAAATCTAAAAAGATTTACTACATCAAGATATTTTTTTTATAATTTTTAAACATTAAATAAATTAAATTATTTGTGACACCATGATGATGCAGCGATTACCTCATTTTTAACGTTTTAAATAAAATGAAAATAAAATGTAAAATCTAAGACCTACACATGTCAAAAACCTATTAGATGGATGGATTTAGAACCCTTATCATCTTATCCTAGAAATTTATAATTGTGGGATCTTTTTTATCCAAAAATCATTTTATAACAAAGTATCTTTTCTTAACATTCCAAGAGTGCCCCTCCTCTCCTCTTATAAAAGGCTCCCACATCTACCACCTTAACCACACTTCCAAAGCCTTTGGCTCGGAAAATCCCAGCCCATTTTGTCTCTCCACATCCCTCTTTAACTCTTAGAAGCCTCACTTTGGTCAGAAGTCTTCCCAAGGAAGCCTTTGAGCTCAAATCAAAAAGAGTTACCCGTTTTAAAGGTAGTGTTTTCTCTTGTGTTCTTATGTTTTATTTTGCTTCTCCAACCCTCTAAACTCTTTTTATTCCTTTATTTTGTAACAAAAACAGTATCTTAAATATACTAGGATGTTTTTATAAGAAGTATTCGAGCTACACTTACACAAACCTACATCTAATGGTTAAAGAACATACTGTTTCCATGGATGGAGAATTTCTGCCTCATGAAATGATGATTATTCAATATTATTTTAACACCTTAATAGGTGGCCATTAAGATGTAACTATATTTATATATGGTATATAATATGTTTATGTTTTACTTAAGATTCTGTATTTTTCATTTATGGCATACCTTTATGGTTTCCATTATAGGTAAACGTGATATCTTCATTTTAGGAAGTGCGGACTACCGCCCCCTCAAAGTGATTTGATTCGTTAATACCATATGTGGGATGTATAAAGGATGGAATTAATGATATTATATATGATATTATACTTAAATTATAATATACCTTTATATCATTATGATTACATTCCATAAAATATGAAATAGAAATTAAAGTAGCGTTCATGTGTACGTACAACTTACCGTATCCCTGAACGGTGCACTTCATTTCTTACCTCTAAATGTTATGTAATATTATAAATACATTTATATACTGGATATATATGATATATATGATATCTAAATCATTAGTATAACTCTGGATATAATGGATACATGAACAACTTGTAATTATAATGAGTTTATTTTTGACTCAAGTACCAATGATCGTTAAAACGACCATTATTAACTTAAATAATTACATAGTGTTCATAACATGATAATAAGTGATATAAAAGGAATAATTGACTTGAAAAAAGTTCTTAAGCAAGTAGAAATTAACTCAAGTTTATTATTTAGGAGGTTAATTAACGATAGAGTCTAGTCGGACCCGAGGCATGGGACTTCGTCTCAATCTCCTTTCATTGAGGCATATTTTGTTTTATACACAACCTTATTTTATACGGTGTATAAACCCCTTTGACTTTTACGTTTATTCAAAAGAAATATTTTTTTATACGAAGCGTTTACTAAATGACAAAAGGGAATGTTTTTTTGTTGTATGTATGCGGCGACAACGACTTCTCCACCGCCGTGACCATTATTTGAGTTTCGACTTCCTCTAAAAGCCATAATTTTTTTGAAAACGAAAAATAAATACCATGTTTTACTATTCTTTTATTTTGGTATTGAAAATGGGTTTAATAATGTTTTTATATCAATTTTTTGTATTGATATCTTATGATTGAAAAGTGGAAATGTTATATTTCCTTTATGCATGTTTTATGTGATACGATTATGTTATGGTTCTTGGGAATTATTATAAATATGGGTGGTTCCGTGATAAACTAAGGGTGGGTGAGACCGATATAGATCTCCAATGCATTGGGTAACGTGAAGAGGTTAAACGTTAAGGTTTCTCCGAAGAGATTTAGGGAATATACTGTGATGGGTATTCCAAACGTAACCAAGAGGGTTACTCCCTACGTAATAATGTTATGAATGCCTCATGTTAGCTTTATGTCTTATGATTTCTATGATTTATTCATGATTTGATGAGGTATGTTAAAGTGATTATGTTTTATGATTAAAGTATGATTTCATTGATTCTTGTGTATACATGTACTCATGTTTCCTTTCCATATTTTTATATCCCTTACTGAGTTTTTTATACTCATCCCTTGTTTTTGAAATGTTTTTCACAGGTCAAGGGAAAGGTACACGATATGATGATAGTTCCAAGGAAGTTTCAAGGAAGAATCCATGTTTTATTTTAAATATGTTTCCGTTGATGGGAAAAAATGAATACTATCTTTTATTGTAACCAATTTGTTTAAATGTGGGATATAATTCATGTTTTATGATCTAATTATCTAAAACTCTAAACCTGAAAAGATCCTCAAGGTGTATTCTTGAAATATCTCAAGATTAAGTAATGTTTAAGGTTGGGGCATTATAGTTGGTATCAAAGGTCGGTTTAGATAACTTTAGGAGTTCTAATTCTATTAAATGTTTATCAAAAAATATTTTTTTATGGTCAAATTGAAATGATATAGCATTTGAAGATTACCATGTTGCTTCATCTAAGACATGTTTGTTCAGAATGGTTTTCCGCAGAGGAAGTAGGGAAGCAGTGCTAGGAAGGCATACAGAAGGAAATAACCTTCCGAATCAGCATCCTGAGATGGTCAGAATTGGAACTGAACAGTTTGTTGCAGTAATGGCACAATTGACTCAAGCGATAAATGGTGGTGGTATCCATGCACGAGATCAGCCAGATCAACCGTAGAGGAACATGTCAGTGGTGGAACATTTCATGAGGCAACATCCCCCATCATTCAGAAGAACATCTGACCCTGTGCTAGATGAAGGGTGGATTAAAGCACTGGAGAATATTTTCGATGTCATGGGGTGTTCAGACAATCAAAATGTTAGTCTTACTATTTACCGTTTGGAGGGTGAAGCAGATCAGTGGTTGTCGATGGTTAAAAATATCAGGGATGCTGATGAGATTGATTCTCTCGACTGGGATGAATTTAAAGTTATGTTTCTTGAGAAGTATTTTCCTAAGGTTGTTCGACTTAGGATGGAAAAACAATTCTTGGAATTGAGGCAAGAGGAAGACTTAGTGGCTGCTTATGAAGAGAGTTTCACTCGATTGGCAAGGTATTCTCCAAATTTTATCTGAGACCTTGATAGTAAAATCAATCATTTTTACTCAGGATTAAAGCCAAAATATCGAAGGTCTTTAGCTTCTCGTGAGTTCAAAAGTTATGAATAGATTGTTCGATGTGCTGAGAAGGTGGAAATGGAGTTTGCTGATGATCAAGTGTTCTATAACAACCCACAAAAGAAGAGACCGATGTGTCAGGAGAAATGAAAGAATTCTTCAAAAAGGTCTGACGGTGAGAAAACTAAGTTTCCAGTTTTTGATAAATGTGGTAAAAGGCATGCTGGGGAATGTCTTCTGAATTCTGTAAAGTGTAACCAATGTGGTAAGATGGGACATAAGGCTCGTTATTGCACTGAAAAAGATCAAGGTAATGGTAAGTCCAAATTTGATTTGCAGTTAGTGAATTGTTTTAAGTGCAATGAGATGGGTCACTATGAAAACGAGTGTCCGACAAAGAGATTGAGTGATGGAAAGCAGTTAGAATACAAGCAGAAAGGGGTGGTGAAATCCTTTGCAGCTACTTCAGCAGATGTCGGGCCATCAAATGAAGTTTTATCAGGTACTTTATTTGTTTTTTCAGATTATTCCAGTGTGTTGTTTGATTCGGGGTCTACACATTCATTCATCTATGAAAACGTTTCTAGTAAAATGGGAATACCATCGCAAGAAATGACTCCAGAACTTGTGGTAAAAACACCTGGGGGAAATGTTGAGGCAAAAAGAATTTATAATAATCTTCTTATCCTTATCTGTGGAAAGAACCTACTTGCGAACCTTATTGTTTTATCTCTAGTAGAGTTTGATGTTATCCTGGGTCTGTATTGGCTTTCTATTTACCATGCTAGTATTTAATGTAGAGCTAAAGAAGATTCTTTTCAGAAAGACTTTCAGTTTGTGTACAAGAATGAACCCTTACTGTTAATAACATATCAAGAGGCTGAGAAACTTGTAAAAGATGGAAATGAATGTTACCTTGCACATATTGTTGAAAACAAGGGAACTATTCAGATTAATGATGTGCCAGTGGTAAATGAGTATCCAGATGTTTTTCCTGATGAGTTTCCTAGAATAATACCAGATCAAGAAGTTGAATTTACTGTTGACTTAGTTCCGGATGCTAAGCCAATTTCAAAACCCCCTTATCGAATGGCTCAAATTGAACTTTTAGAGTTGAAGGAGAAATTGCAAGATTTATTAGAGAAAGGTTTCATTTGACCTAACACATCACCATGGGGTGCCCCTGTTTTATTTATTAAAAAGAAAGATGGTTCTATGAGACTTTGCATTGATTATAGAGCCTTGAATAACATCACTATTAAGAACAAATATCCTTTGCCTCATATCGATGATTTGTTTGATCATCTCTAGGGAGCTCAGTATTTTTCAAAGATTGACCTGAGATCGGGGTACCATCAGTTGAAGGTAAAGGAAGCATATATTCTGAAGAACGCATTTCAAACAAGATATGGCCATTATGAATTTTTAGTAATGCCTTTCGGGCTAACCAATGCACCTATTGTATTCATGGACCTTATGAATATAATTTTTCATGAGTTTTGGATAAGTTTGTGGTTGTTTTTATTGATGATATTTTGGTTTTTTCTAAAAGTAAATAGGAGCATGAAAGACATTTAAGGGTTATTTTTCAAACCTTAAAAGAAAAGAAATTGTATGGGAAATTCAGCAAGTGTGAGTTTTGGATGCAACAAATTTCTTTCCTTGGTTACATTGTTTCTAAAGATGAGATAACTGTTGATCCTGCAAAAACAAAGGTTGTTGAAGAATGGCCAAGACCCACAAATGTAACTGAGATTCGTAGCTTCCTTGGTTTGGAAGGATATTACTGAAGGTTTGTTAGAAAATTTTCACGGTTATCTAGTCTAATGACTAAGCTAACTCGGAAGGGTGTTAACTTTATCTGGAAAAAAGATTGTGATGATTGTTTTCAGGAACTAAAAAGAATATTGGTTAATGCTCCAGTTTTGGCATTACCTTCCAGGAATGGGGAGTTTGTTATCTACAGTGATGCTTCATTGAAAGTACTTGGTTGTGTCCTAATGCAGAATGATCAGGTAATTGTTTATGCATCACAACAGTTGAAAACTCATGAGGTAAATTACCCTACACATGATTTGGAATTAGATGCTGTTGTTTTCGCTTTAAAAATTTGTAGGCATCATTTTTATGGAGTAAAGTGTGAAATATATACCGATCACAAAAGTTTAAAGTATATATTCACTCAGAATGAATGGAAAATGAGACAGAGGAGATGGCTAGAATTAATCAAGGATTATGATTTTACAATTCATTACCATCAGAGAAAAGCAAATAAAGTGGCTGATTCTTTGAGTCGAAAAAGTAATGCTTCATTAACAATGTTGCGTTTGGAACATGTTCCTTTGGTTAAGGATTTTATGAACTTTGGCATAGATGTTGTTGGTGCAGGATGTCCTTATGTTTTGTTTCAGGTATCAGGGAAATCTTCTCTATCAGATAGAATCAAGCAAGCACAGAAGCAAGACAGTGAGTTGTAGAAAAAGGTAGAGCTGGTTCAGAAGGGTAAGTTGTCTGGATTCAACATTGATAATGATTGTGTTTTGAGATTTGGGAAGAGATTGTGTGTGCCTTATGATTCATAGTTAAAGAGAGAGTTGTTATGTGAAGCTCATAGTTCTCCATTTTCAGTTCATCCTAGTAGTACTAAGATGTACAGATATCTTGTGGGAGTATTACTGGTGGGATGAAATGAAAAGAGATATTGCTGATTTTACAGTGAAGTGTTTGACTTGTCAATTGGTTAAAGTAGAGCGGAAGTTACCAAAAGGGATGCTTCAGCCTTTACCAGTGCCAAAGTGGAAATGGGAAAAATATATCCATGGACTTCGTTGTGGGATTGCTGAAGACACCTTGAGGTAATAATGCAATTTGGGTTATTGTTGATCGCCTGACTAAATCTGCTCATTTCCTTGCTATACGAGATACTTTTTCCCTAGATCAATTTTCCCATTTGTATCTTAAAGAGATAATCAGGTTACATGGAGTTCCTCTCTTCATTGTATCTGATCATGATCCTAGGTTTACTTCTAACTTTTATAAAGGCCTTCAGAAGTCGTTGGGTACTGAATTAAATTTTAGTATAGCTTTTCATCCTCAATCAGATGGGCAGTCAGAATGAACAATTCAGACTTTGGAGGATATGCTACATGCTTGTTCGATGGATTATCAGGGAAGTTGGGACCAACATCTTTATTTGGTTGAATTTTCATATAATAATAGTTTTATTCCAGTATACAGATGACACCATTTGAGGGGTTATATGGGAAGCAGTGTCAAACTCTAGCTTTCTGGGATGAAGTGGGTGAAAGGAAGCTTATGGGACCAGAATTGGTAGAAGATTTGGCAGAAAAAGTTCAGCTGATACAGAAACACATGAGAACAGCTCAAAGTAGGCAGAAGAGTTATGCAGACAACAGGAGGAAGGATCTCTCTTTTGAGGTAGGTGATCATGTTTTTTCTCAAAGTCTCACCATGTAAAAGTGTGATGCGATTTGGTAAGAAAGGAAAGCCGAGTCCAAGGTTCATTGGACCATATGAAATTCTGGAGAGAGTTGGATCAGTTGCTTACCGAGTGGCTTTACCACAGAGTTTATTTCAAGTACACAATGTTTTTCATGTTTCAATGTTAAGGAAGTATATGCCAGATCCAACTCATGTTTTGATCCCAGAGGTAGTTCAGTTGGAAGAGAATCTCTACTATGAAGAACAACCAGTCCAGATTATTGATCATAGAGAGAAAGTGTTGCGGAATAAGGTAATTCACCAGGTAAAGGTTTTGTGGAAAAACCATATGGTTGAAGAGGCAACATGGGAATCTAAAAATGCTATGAGGGATAAATCCCCCCACTTATATCAATAAGTAAATAAATTGCGGGGACACAATTTTCTAAAGGGGGGAAGGATGTAACATCCCAAGTAAGTAATGAATAATATATATTTTTATCTATGTCTATTAATGAATTAGATAGTGTTTTAGAGTCTTAAAATGAGAATAAATCCAATCTTAAGCATGGAATATACTAATATTTTTATAAGATTGTTTTACTGCCTTTTGATGGAAAACCATTTTTAAATCAAACTTTTGACAATTTTATAAGCTCTATTTGTAAAAATAAACTTATTATTTATGATTGGGACATTGAAATTTACTTTGGGTAAATTTTTGGTATTTTTCTGATAAAGTTCATTTTTTGGAATGAATAGTGAAAAATGTTGTATTTTAATTCAAAACCTCTTTTTAATATAATTTATTTATATGATTAGATTATATTTTGAATTGTTTTTAAAGTCAAATTAGAATATATTTTTACCATTTAATTCAATAGTGGTCATTGGAATTAATTTCACTTTGAAATTGGACTTAAACTAGTGTCAATCTTTTGATACTTATTATTTCATAAAAACACGCTATTTGCTCTAACAGTGGGACTTAATTATTAAATTAATTAATGTAACTTATATTTATTTAATTTTATAAAATAGAAATCATTTTTGAATCCGGAATATCAAATATAGCTTAGGGTGATATTTTGGTATTTTTCTGAAAAACATCAATTTTTGATGAATAGTGAAACCACTTAGTGGTACTTATAAAAACTGATTTTCCGTTTAAATGAAATTTCACCACCTCTGTGTTTTGAATTTCAAAAATCCGACATACATTTTTGTCATTAAGAAGTAAAATGTGGTTTAATGGGATTAAAATAATTTTTTTTGGTGAATAGTAACTTTTAAGTTTTTAATCGCGATTAGAGGTAATTAGTGTAATTTAATTTAAAATAAATGTTTTAATAACATGAAATGATCTTGAAACATGTCCTACCCTTATTGTATTTGTCATGGGCGACCAAGAAAATCAATGGGTCGACTTGGGGACCCCATGGAGCCACTATGGAAGGAAAATGACATTAATAACTTTTTATTTAAAGTTAAAATGAAAATGTCACAAACATGAGTTGTTTTACTAAAACAATTTTTACATGGGGTTATACAAGTCATATTTTTGACTATAAATAATAATTAGAAAGATAAAAAGATTTAATACATCATGATATTTTTTTTATGATTTTTTGACATTAAATAAATTAAATCATTTATGACACCATGATGATGCAACGATTACCTCATTATTTAACGATTTAAATAAAATGAAGATATAATGTAAAATCTAAGACCTAAACTTGTAAAAAACCTATTGTATTGGTGGATTTAGAACCCTTATCACCTTATCCTATAAGTTTATAATTTTGGGACCTTTTTTATCTGAAAATCATTTTATAACAAAGTATCTTTTCTTACCTTTCTAAGAGTGCCCCTCCTCTCCTCCTATAAAAGGCCCCCACCTCTACCACCTTACCCACACTTCCAAAGCCTTTGGATCAGCCAACCCCTACCAATTTTGTCTCTCTACATCCCTATATAACTCTTAGAATCATCACTTTGGTCAGAAGTCTTCCCAAGGAAGCCTTTGAGCTCAAATCAAAAAGAGTTACCCGTTTTAAAGGTAGTGATTTCTCTTGTGTTCTTTTGATTTATTTTGCTTCTCCAACCCTCTAAACTCTTTTTATTCATTTATTTTGTAACAAAACCAGTATCTTAAATATAATAGGATGTTTTTATAAGAAGGATTCTAGCTACACTTACACACACCTAAATCTAATGGTTAAAGAATATACTGTTTCCGTGGATAGTGAATTTCTGCCTCACGAAATGATGATTGTTCAATATTCCTTTAACACCTTAAAAGGTGTCCATTAAGATGTCACTATATTTATATATGGTATATAATATGTTTATGTTTTACTTAAGATTCTGTATTTTTCATTTATGGCATACCTTTATGGTTTCCATTATGGGTAAACACGATATCTTCAGTTTAGGAGGTGCGGACTACCGCCCCCTCAAAGTGATTTGATTCGTTAATACCATATGTGGGAAATATAAAGGATTAAATTAATGATATTATATATTATATTATACTGGAATTATAATATACCTTTATATCATTATGATTCCATTCCATAAAATATGAAATAGAAATGAAAGTAGCGTTCATGCGTACGTACGGCTTACCGTCTCCATGAATAGTGCATTTCATTATTACCTCTAAATGTTATGTAATATTATAAATACATGTATATACTGGATATATATGATATCTAAATCATTAGTATAACTCTGGATATAATGGATACATGGACAACTTGTAATTATAAAGATTTTATTTTTGACTCAAGTACCAATGATCGTTAAAACGACCGTTATTAACATAAATAATTACATAGTGTTCATGACATGGTAAAAAGTGATATAAAAGGAATAATGAACTTGAAAAAATTTCTTAAGCAATTAGAAATTAACTCAACTTTATTATCCACGAGGTTAAAGAACGATCGATTCAAGTCGGACCCGAGGTTTGGGACTTCGTCTCAATCTCCTTTCATTGAAGCATATGTTGTTTTATACACAACCTTATATTATACGGTGTATAAAACCCTTTGAGTTTTACGTTTATTCAAAAGGAATATTTTTTTATACGAAGCATTTACTAAATGACAAAAGGGAATGTTTTTTTTGTCATACGTATGCGGTGACAACAATTTCTCCGCTTTTGAGTTTCGGATTCCTCTACAATCCATAACTTTTTTTTAAAATGAAATATAAATACCATGTTTTACTTTTATTTTATTTTGGTATTGAAAATGGGTTTCATAATGTTTTTATATCAATGTGTTGTATTGATATCTTGTGATTGAAAAGTGGAAATGTTATATTTCCTTTATGCATGTTTTATGTGATATGATTATGTTATGGTTCTTGGGCATTATTATGAAGACAGGTGGTTCTGTGATAAGATAAGGGTGGGTGAGCCCGATATAGCTTTCCAATGCGTTGGGTAACGCGAAGGGGTTAAACGTTAAGGTTTCTACGAAGAGATTTAGGGAATATACTGTGATGGGTATTCCAAACGTAACCAAGAGGGTTACTCCCTACGTAAGAATGTTATGAATGCCTCAAGTTACCTTTATGTCTTATGATTTCTATGATTTATTCATGATTTGATGAGTTATGTTAAAGTTCTTATCTTTTATGAGTAAAGTATGATTTCATTGATTCTTGTGTATACCTATACTCATGTTTACTTTTCATATTTTTATACCCCTTACTGAGCTTTTTATGCTCATCCCAAGTTTTTGAAATGTTTTTCACAGGTCAAGGGAAAGGTACATGATATGATGATAGTGTAAAGGAAGTGTCAAGGGAGAATCCATGTTTTATATTAAATATGTTTCCGTTGATGGGAAAAAATTAATACTATCTTTTATTGTAACCACTTTGTTTAAATGTGGGATGTAATCCATGTTTTATGATCTAATTCTCTAAAACTCTAAACCTAAAAAGATCCTCAAGGTGTATTCTTGAAATATCTAAAGATTAAGTAATGTTTAAGGATGGGGCCTTATACAAAACCTTCCAAAATAAACACCCAAAATACCTCCCTTCATCCTATAATTGTTTTTTGTAAAGAAAGAAAAATAAGAACGACATTTAGTGTAAACCAAAGGAGTTACCTGAATAAGATGTAAATTCATCAACATGAATTTTTGTTTTGTTTCCTTCTCTAACACATTAAAATATTTTTATACCATGATTATATAATAAAATAAATATACTAAAAATTATTATATGTTATTATGTTATGGGTATTACCTACAATAACACACACTTTCATCAAATGGGTTACGAAATCATCATTCGTCTCTACAGCGGACTACTGCCTCGGGAAATGATATTGTTTATTTTTTCCGATACCACCCATCATGGTTGGGTGTTATGATGGACATACTATTTATATATTATATTTATAATATTTATAATATAATAATACCCATTTATTAATTATATCAAACTCACCATGTTTACATTTCATATCATAGGTGAT
The DNA here is from genome assembly GCA_963277665.1 of Viscum album. Lineage (NCBI taxonomy): Eukaryota > Viridiplantae > Streptophyta > Magnoliopsida > Santalales > Viscaceae > Viscum > Viscum album. The sequence continues at coordinate 1,414,215,393 of OY728141.1, read as the reverse complement.
ACGATAACATCACTTTTGTGGAAGGCAGACTACAGCCTCGTGAAGCAATGAAATTCATTTTTCACTAATGTGTTACATATAAGGTAGTAATGGTAACTATAATAAATATAAATTATAGATAATCACACTTAATATACATATAAATTACATCATTTTTTAGAATACTTAATACATTACACAAAAATACACCCAAAGACCGTATTAGTTTAGTTCCTTTGGAAATAGGGAAACATAAAAACTTGTACATAAGTGAGCTATATCATACCCCACTAGGTTATCCATTAATATAAACATTATTATAAAAAACAAACCTAATAAATATATTCATAAATTGGGTAATGTAAATATAATAATGGGTGATCTCAAATGCTGAGTAAGGGTAAATAAGAGAGATATTATAGAATAATCATGAGAATAAGGGTCTGAGAACATGATCACAACATTAGAAGATCATAACCTTCATATCAAATATGATAATAAATATTCATGGAATAAATATTGGTATTTAATATTGTTTGAATCAAAAGTAATTCAAGAGCATAATCCATTAAAGTATGACATAATAATAAGACATAGAATTGCAGTAGGAACACAAACATGTAAAATGATTTCTATAGTAGTTAGGTCTTATTTACAACTCCATATTAGTGGAATGGGTTCACACCCCAAACCATATTATTAGTCAAGGATCACTTTTAATATCATCTTAGAGAAAAAATTCCTTTAATTAACCAAGTTCACACCCCGTTCTAGCCATGTCTATCTTCTGAGATATAAATGTTTACCCAACACATTAGAGGGAGTATAGGTCCCACACGTCTCATAATGAAATCATACTTATGTATTCCACACGATTATAAAAAATCATCATATCATAAAACAATAAATGAATTGGGTATCATAAAAATCTCATCATATAATAACCAATGGAAAATAGATAGGTTTCATAATCATTTTTTCATAGCATAACTCATGAATAGAAGCGGGTTTTAGAAGCATATAACCAATCGAAGAGAAACATGTTTCATAAAGATTAGTCCATCAATTTTTTTTAAAGAAATAATATAAATAGTATTATTGTATCATATCCCTAGTAAGAAATAGGTAACACCAATAGATTCCATCTTTTATGGAAAAATATTTTGAAATTTCTTTTAAAAACATTTCTTGAAGAGAATATCATTTCTTATTTTATAGATGATTTTTAAAACATAAAAACTTTTGAAAATAATTTTATTTGAAATTAAATTTGAAAACCTATAAAGTAAGTTTTTAAAAAACATTTTTAAAACATTTTTATTTGAAAATATAACTGAAAAATTATAAGGTAAGCTTCAATGAAATGAGTGGTCATGACAGTACGGAATTCCATACATGGAGTATATGTAAAAACAAAGATTCATTTTATATAGTCAATAGTAGTCAAAATAGCTTTGATCATAAGAGGAAAAAATATTACTTATAAACACCATTTTTTAAAAAGGTAAAACATGGGTAAACAATTCTTTTAAAAATCATAGTAGAACATTTTATAAAACATTTTTACAAAACATGGTTTTGAGAGAAAACAAATTTCCAATCGAAGAGGGAAATAAGGTTGGATTTTCTTAAAAATATTTTCTTAATAATATTAAGTACTAAAGAGTGGAAAAATGGTATCAATAAATGACTATATCATGAATAAAAATAGGATAATAAAATTTATTATATTTCTTTTTAGATGGATCATAATATTTCATTAATGGAATCATATTTATAAACAATCTCAATAACGATGAGATTGTAGAAAAAAAGTATTATCACCTTAGTAAATTTGAATCTTAATACCCATGAAATTATTAAATTAAAAGAAGTTTATAATATATTTAAAATAAGGATATTCATAATAAAACATCTCAAATGGAATTATATTCACCTTGTAAAAGAATGTAGGTGCATAACATAACATGTATCTCAAAGAAGGAAAATTGATACAAAATTACCTTACCGATTTGGTAGCTTTTGAACTATAAAACCCATGAAATATAGATAACAAAATGGATATTTAAATACAAATAAATTTAAGGATAAAAATTATATAATAATTTCTTGGGAAGTATATACAACACATAAAATAAATGACTGGGGAATATGGCATAAGTCTCTAATAAATAAAAGCGATACTAGAAATCCCCTAACCTTATATGTTATATTTTTTGTCCTCTTACTTATATATTGATTTTATTATATCCAGAAAGATAATAATGATATAAATATCATATATATTTATTATATATGTATTTATAATAATCTATAAAAGATATAAATAGGAAATGAAATACACCGTTCATGGACACGACATGATGTACGTACACATAAATGTTGTTTCCATTTTCTTGGCATATTGAAAGAAAGAGGAGAATTAAATGATATATATATATACATATTATAATTAAATTAGAATTATTATTTAATATATATCACATATTTATATTAATCCCATAGTAAATATATTCCATGTAAATCATGAACGAATCACATTACTTTGAGGAGGTGGTAGTCCACACGTCCACAAATAATGTAATCGTATTCCCACAAAATGAAAAGCATGAAGGTATGTGTTATATAATAATTTAAAAAGAATAAATAAATAAAAAATATCATATATATCATATAAAAATAGTATGTATATCATTATTTCTAACATTGAGAGGTGGTAATGGAAGAACAAACTCCATCAGCTCGCAAGGCGGTAGTTCACCGTACACACGAACGATGATTGTGTTTCCCATTTGATGGAAGTGTGAGAAGGTGTAGGTCATACTATTAAATTAAAAAATATCATTATATTTATTTAATTTATTATATTTTATAATCATGTAATAATAATAATTTAATGGGTGGAGAAATAAATACAACGAAAGTGCTCGTTGAAGGATGTTACCTCTTCTTCGGGTAACTCCTTTTATATTTCCCCAATGTACTTCCATGGTTGGATTTATATCCAAAGTGATGATTATATGTTGATAATAGGGATTTGGGAAGGATATTTGGATATGTTTTTTCCAATCCAAATGGCTTTAGAGGTGTGAAGAAGTGAGGGGGTGAGCGCCCTTTTACAGTGGAGGATGAGTGGCATTCTTGTAAATACAAAAAGGTAAACACTATTGAGAGGTATTCCTTACATCATGTTCCTCCAATAATAGTAAATGTTTGATCAAATAGGGGTAATGGTCGAAATACTACCATAAAATTGATTTTGGATAGCTTTATAGGTCATTTAGCCCTTTAAGATTAAAGTTTAACCACAAAGTAAACTCATTTTACCTCAATCGCTATAATTACTTTTAGTTTTTTTCAATAAAATTTTTTGTGAAAAACGAAGTTTAAATTATTGAAAATTATAAATTATTTTTATTAAAAATATTTATTCCATTTTTCTAAATTCTAATCATAGAAGTGGCATAAATTAATTTAAAATTAATCACACCGATAAAATGAGATGATGAGTCTTTAAAGTGAAAAAGTTCAAAAGATTTAAATGTTTTTATATCAAATTTCAATGTGAAAGTGGTTACAATGACATAAATTGAATTAATTTATGAAAAATTGATCTATTTATACCAAAAAAAAATTAAAATTTAATTTAAATATGCATGTAAATTAAAAAAATAGTTTTCAATTAAAATTTAGAATTTTTCTCTATTCATCCAAAAATGAAATATTTCCAAAAAAATTCAAAAAAATTAACCCTAAGGTAATTTTGACATTATGAATTAAAAAATGAAGTTTATTTAATAGAATTATATTTTTTAATAGTAAAAAATTAATTTTATTATTGTTCATAAAAGGACATAAAAAGCATTTATTTTGAGAAAATTGTATTTTCAAACATATAAATGCTTAACGGAAATTATGTATTTTATTTTAAATATGTTTCCCTTATATAAAACCATTATAAATTATACTTTAAAAGTTTTTATTAATATTTATATTACTATGTTTATTATATATGTTATAATTTTCTTGTTTAAATAAATATAATAATAAAATGTTATTTTTTAGGAACCTAGTGTTGTGTGTAATGCAAGCTAAGATGATGTTACATGTAGCACAAAATTAAAGTGGGTTTGATTATAATACAAGTATAACATGGTGTAGCGTATAACTCAATACATCAAAGAAAATTAATTTATTTGAAAAAAGGATAATAAAAACTTAGGGTGTTACATTATACCCCCTATAAAATGAATTTCACCCTAGAAATTAATTATTCTAATAAAAAATGTGATACTTATGCCTCATCATATCCTCAAGTTCCCATGTAACATCATCTACCTAGTGTTTTCTCTACAAAATATTAACCTGGTGATTAGTCTTGTTTTGATTAAATTTATATGTACGATCCAAAATATCAACTGGTTGTTCTTTATTAGAAAGATCTCTCTCTAGTGGTATGACATATGAGTTCAGTTCATATGAATGGTCAAGTGTATACATCCTCAAGAGAGATAAATGGAATACATTGTGGACTTAATAGAGGTTTTGTGGATGTGCCAAGTGATAGGCTACCATCCCGATATGATCAAGAATTTCAAAGGGACCAATAAACCTAGGTATTAGTTTCCCTCTGTTCCGGAATCTCATAACCATCATACATGGAAAAATTATTAGAAACATATTATAAAAAACTTCAAATTTTAGATCATGTTGATGGTTATTAGAATAAATTTTCTGCTAATTTCAAGCTTCCTTGACATGATACTGAATGGTTCTAACCTTCTTGAAAATTTCTTTAGCAATATTAGGCACTAATAGTTTTTTTCTCCAACTTAATTATATAAAATTATAGATCTACATTTATTTCCATAGAGGCATTCATAACGAGCCATCTAAATTCTTGAGTGAAAGCTATTTTTTAAGTAAATTCAACTATAGGAAGGTTTTGATCCCAAATATATATGAAATATAGTGAATGTGATCTCAAAATATCTTATAGGGTTTGAATTTATCTTTTATATTGACCATCTATCTAAAGATGATAAGTAGAACTGAAAATATACTCCAAATCAAGGGATTACTAAAGACTTCTCCAGAACATTGAGGTAAACCTCAGGTCCTGATCTGATATAATGAAATGTGGTACTCTATGAAACCTTACCACTTTTGTATTTTATATCTTGAAAAGATGATCTAGAGAGAAGTATTCTCTAATAGTGGTGAAGTGTGATGACTTATAAAGGATACATACTACCAACCATATGGAATTATGACCTTTAGATGTTTTGGGGAGTCTAAAGGCAAAATCTATAGTGTTGTTCTCTCATTTCTATTCTGGTATGGGTAATGGATGTAACATCCCCTTATAATTTTGTTTTTTATCCTTAACTTACTGGTATACCAAGCACCAAGATATAAAATCTACGATATCCCTCTACATTCCATCCCACAAAAAGTATTATTTCAAATATCTATACATATTTGAATTTCTAGGATGAATAGAGAATGAATAGGTATGTGATTCCTCTAATATCTCCTTCTTTAAATCCGGTATGGATGGGACACATATACGATTCATGAACCTTATCATTACATCATGATTAAGGTTAAACTCAGGAACATTTCTAACCTTATTTCACAACTCAAAAACTTGTTTCTATACCTCTTTAATCATCAATTGGATAGAGGGTTAAAAATTGAGAAAGATAATATTTTCCCCCTTCTTTCAATATGTCAAGATATATCCTCTTCAAATCTCTAAATATTGGATCTTTTGTGATCCTCATGATGGATAATCTAGCATAATCCTTTCAGCTCAAAGAATTATCCACCTTGTTCTCTTTCCCAAGGTGGTAATGTATTTAGAAATCATAATATTGTATCATCTCTAACCATATTGTATGGCACATATTCAACCACTTATGTGTGAATTTATATTTCAAACATTTACTATTGGTATATATACCACACTTTTCTCTATAAAGATAATGCCTCCATATCTTTAATGAAAAAATAATTTCAGCTAACTCCAAATCATGATTTGGGTAATTTTTCTCATGAATCTTCAATTTTCATGAGGCATAGGCTATAAACATGTTATTATATATAATAACACATCCTAATACCTTCTTGGATGTATCAATATAGATTACAAACCCTTATCTACTACAGTGTAATGTAATCAAAGGTGTGCTGACTAACTTTCTCTTCATTTTCATAAAATTTTACTCACATGAATTTTTCAAAAGGAAGGTGTCACTCTTCCGAGTTAACATGGTGACTGGATTAGACATTTATGAGAAATTCACCACAAAGAGTCAGTAATATCTAGCCAAACCATGAAAACTTTGGATCTTATTAATTGTTTTTGGTCAAGGTCAATGTTCAATAGACACTTTGTTTGATAGATATATTGATACACCATCTCTTGAGATTATGTGACCAAAAAATGAAATCTTTTGCATCCAAAATTCATATTTTGTAATTTTTCATACAGTTTTCCTTTATCAGGGTATTTAGTACAATTCTCAAGAGGTATTTATACTTGAACATACCATTTGAATAGATAATAATGTCATCTATAAAGACTTCCACAAAATAATCAAGGTAATATAAAAAGGCTCCATTCATAAAATCCATGAAGATAATAAGGGAATTACTAAGACTAAAAGACATCACTATATATTCATAGTGCCTATACCTTGTATGGAATGATTTCATAGATATTTCTTCCTTATTGAGCCTCAATTGATGATATCTGAAATGAAGTTTAATCTTGGAAATGTATTGAGATCTACATAGTTTATCAAAAAAGTCATCAATATGGGTAAGAAGATAATTTTTTGTGATCGTGATCTTGTTAAACTCTCAATAATCAATAGAGAGACGCATTGATATATCCTTCTTTTTTACAAAAATAACAGGTTCACCCCAAGGTGAAACACTTGGATAAATGAATCCCTTGTCATGTTTTTCACGGTGTTTCTTCTTAAATTATTGCAACTCAATTAGGGAGATTCTATTGGGAGTATTTTAAATCAATGTGGAACAAGGTATGAGTTCTATGGAGAATAAAACTTCTCATTTTGGTGGAAGGATATGAAACTCATTTTGAAATACATCCAAAAATTCTTGAATAATATGAATATCATAGATTTATAGTTTCTACCCAAACATTTAATATAAAAACACCTTCTGAATAGAATTAAAGACCCATACATTTGATGTAATATCTATAGGAAGTTCGTACTCATCATCACATTGATAGATAGTGGTAGGTTAGTTTAAAATATCAAGAGTAAATTCCATTCCTTGAAAATTGATGTGGGATTTGGGAAGAGAAATCCAATCCATGCATAAGATGACATCAAATTCAACCAGAGGAAGAATGAAAATATTTTCATGAATCACATTACCACCAACATTAATCGAATGGGAATTATTGACTTGATATGCAATTATTGTTCCATTAGGGGTTTTCACTACTAATTACACATCCTAATCATTTAGGTGGAATCTTAATGCCCTTACAAAATTTTTTATATATGAATAAGTGGGTATATCTAGAATCAAATAATACATTAACAGTTATAGAGTGGATGGAAAGTGTAGATTTCACCACATCTTTATCACACCCCTCTCTAGAAATAGTGATCGCATGAGATCTCCCCTTGTCCCTCCGCTTAAGAGATTTTTGATGTCAATTGTCATTATTAACCGTTGGGTTTAGGAACCATTTATCATAATGCCCATTCTCTTTAAACATGTTGAACTGAAGTGGGGGAGGTGCATTTTATGTATCTTTCTCTCAATTCCCATTGTTAGATAACATATTCACATCACCTTGAAAATAAAATGCTCGATAAACTTCCCTTATAAAAATAAAACATATATTAGAACCCCTAATAGAATTTACTTTATGATTCTGACCACATTTAGAGAATAAATAATAGATCATCTTCTTTCCTATGTGGTTTTTGATTTTCCTTTGAACTCTATCTTATTTTTATTGTCAAAACCATGAGATTGATATGTAACTCCAAACTCCATTTTAAACTTGACTACACAACATAAAATATCTACATATCTACTAAAATATCTTATGGATACTTCCATTCTGAGACTTGGATTTAATCAACTGAAGAATCAGTCAACCTTACATTTAGGTTGGATGATAACAAGAGAAGTGTACCTTGTAAGTCTTGTAATATTATTCTCATAGGTACTAAAATATTCATCATCACTGTTTTTTAAATTGTGAAACTCTTTCTCTATATTTGTATGAATAATATAAATAAAGTACTTATTGAAAAATAAGTTATTGAACTCATCATAATCCATCAATTAAATTTCATCTTGCTACCTCATATTATTGAGTAGAGTCCACCATTGGCCTGCTTTTCCTTCTAAATAATAAAAAACCAAAATGAAATTTTCATGTGATGCAAAATTAAGAATGAAAATTATCTTTTCAATGTTTCAAATCCATTGTTAAAAAATTATTATATTAAAAGAAAAACTAAAAGAAAGTAGATGTTTCCTTATGAAGGACTCAATAGAATGTTGTTAAGTTCTTTTCTCATTTGGATGTTCAGAATGATTCATAGATTGAGAAAGTTGTGTGAGCATAGAAATGATTTTTTTCATCCCATAATTATAACATTTGGATTATCAAGAGGAAAATCATTGAATTTTCTTTCACACTTAGAATTAAAACAGTTTATTTGGGTTCCAACCATTTACTAAAACAAAAAATAATTGTGTAAGGAACAATAATCATAGTGGGGAATCTACATAATCATTAAAATAACTTATAAGATGCCTTAGTTATGACACCTTATTTAAAATATGACACCTTAGGTTATTCCTAGGTTATTCATAGACAAATTATTTTTTTAAATCCTTCATGATGGTTCATAAAGTGTTTTTTAATTTCCAAATAATATCCTCTGAGAATGTTAAACTAGGAATGCAGTAAGGCCCATTGTTGAGCACCAGTTTCCTATTGAGTCTAACTTAATATACTATTTTTGGGGTTATTATGACTATGTAAATATGTTCTAGAGAAAAATACACTTGTTGTATCTTAACAAGGATCCATTTTTATGAAACTAATCACTCTATCCTTTACCAAAATTCTAGGACATTTTCCAATAATTTTCCTTAGCGTTAGACAAATCCTTAGAGAAAAGTCCATATGGATCTCACTGTGGGTTTCTCATCATAGTTTTTAAAGTTTAACTTAAATTTTGAGTTGATACCAACTATTGAAACCCACTCATAACATACTTACACATCAAATAGTTTTTTGCGAAATAATTAATACATTACACAAATAGATACCCAAAGACTATATTAGTTTAGTGCCGTTGGAAACATGGAAACATAAACACTGATACATAAGTGAGTTAAATTATCTCCCACTAGTTTCTCTATGATTATAACCCTTATTATATATATCACACATAATATATATCTTTATAACATAGGGAAAGGAAACATAAGAAAGGGTGAGCTTAGATGCACAGTAAGGGTAAATGTGGGAGATATGTAAGCATAATCATGAGAATAATGGTATGAGAACATTATCATAACATTAAAATTTCATACCCTGTATATCAAATATTATAATCAAGAGTCACGGAATAATGATTTTTCAGTTCATAATACAGGAATCAAAAAGGAATCAAGAGAACAGTCTATGGAATCTTGATATAAGAATAAGATATGGAATTATGACAGACACATAAACATGTAAAATGATTTCCATAGTATCCAAGGTTTACTTACAAGGATATATTAGTGGAATGGGTTCACTCCCTAAACCATATTAGTAACAAAGGTTCTCTCCCAATCCCATCTTATCAGATAAATTACATCACTCAACCGAGTTTACTCCCCATTCCATCCATATCTATCTCATGAGATACAAGCCTTTACCAAATTCATTGGAAGAAGATATAGGTCCCACCATTCTCATAATGAAATCATACATATGTTTTCCACAAGATCATAAAAAATCATCATATTATAACCCATGAAATGAAATTAGTATTATAAACATCTCATCATATCATAACCTATGGAAAATTGACATTTTTCATAATATTTTCATCATAGGATCTCTAATTAAATGAACATGTTTTCAAAAGCATATATCCTTTAGAATAGAAATGGGTTTCTTAAACATAATTACATCAAAACATAAAACAATAAATAATAAATATTAATAGTATTCTTGAATCATATCCCTAGTAAAGAATAGGTAACACTAGCAGATGTCATCTTTTTTGGAAAATAATTTTGAAGGATCTTTTAACAAAATTTATTGAGGAGAATATCCTTTCTACTTTGAAAAATGATTTTTAAAACATAAAACATTTTAAATACATTTATTTGAAATTAATATTAAAAACTTATAAAGTAAGTTTTGAAAACATTATGAAAACATTTTTTTTGAAAATATCTTTTAGAACTTATAAGTTAATCTTCAATTAATGGAGTGGTCTTGATGGTAGATAACTTTTTATATGAAGTATACGTAAAAACATATATTCCTTTCATACTATCTGTAGAATTAAAAATATCCTTGATCAAAGGACAAAAAAATATTCCTCTTAAAAAAATTTTTTTAAAAATTTAATACATGGGTAAAAATTTCTTTTAAAGATCATGGTATAATTTTTTTAGAAAATATGGTTTTTGGAGAAAATAGATTTCCAACCAAAGTGGGATATAAGGTTAGATTTTTATAAAATTATTTTCTTAATCATATTAAGTATTAGAGAGTGAAAAAATAGTACCAATAAATGAAGATATCATGAATAACCATAGGAGAATAAAATTCATGAGATCTCTTGTGATATAAATGATAATATTTCATCAATGGAAGCATAATCGTAAATAATCCAGATAATGATGACATTGTATAAATAAACTCTTACCACTTTGGTAACATTGAATCACAATCCCCATGAGAGAATGAAATTAAAATAAGATTAAAATATCATGAAAATAAGTATATTCATGATAAAAAATTTAAAAGGGTATCATACACACCTCGTAAAAGAATTTTGGTATATAACATAACATGTGTCTTAAAGAAGGCAAATTGAGACCAAATTACCTTACTGATTTCGTAACTTTTGAACTATAAACCCCATAAAATAGAGATAATAAAATGTATATGTATATACCAATAAATTGAAGGATAATAATAATATAATACATTCATGGGAATTATATACACCACAATAGATAAATTACTGGTGAATAAGGTATAAGTCACATAGAAATAAAAGTGAGACTAGAAATCCTCTTACCTTATGTTTTTACTCCCTCCGTACACATTCAAACCAACTATATAATAAATATATGTTTATTATGAATATATTAAAGAACAATATTAAATTATATAATAAAATATATGGGTTTATTATGATATTTTATTTTTCTTTTATTAACAATTCCATATCAAAGTTATATATCTGCTAATAACTTCTTTGCTTTTCGTATGGGTTTTTATTTGTTATATTTTGGATCCTATTAATTATATAAAGATTTAATCATATAGAAAAATGATAAAATGAAATTAATATTATATATATTGAGTATATATGTATTTATAATAATCTATAAAATTTTGAAATAGGAAATGAAATATACTGTTCTTGGAGATGGTAGGTTGTACGTACGCATGAACATCGTTTCCATTTTGTTATCCTATTGAAAGGAAGACAAGAAGTAAATTATATATATATATATATATATTATAATTATAGTATCATTATTATTTAATATATATCACATATTTATATTAATCACATCCTTAGTACATTCCATCTAAAGCTTGAATGATTTACATCGCTTTGAGGATACGGTAGTCCACATATCAAAAAATGATGTTATAATATTCCCATAAAATGGAAATAATAAAGGTATGTGTTATATAATAATTAAATAAGCATAAATAAATAATATATATCACATATATTATATAAAAATATTAATTTCATCATTATTTCCATCCTTGATAGGTGGTAGTGGAAGAACGAACGACATCAGTTCGTGAGGTGGTAGTCTGCTGTACACATTAATGATTATTGTGTATCCCATTTCATGGAAGTGTGTGAAGGTGTAGGTAATGAAATTAACATAAAAAATTCTAAATATATTTATTATAATTATTTTATTATATAATAATGTAATAATAATAATTTAATTGGTGGATAAAGAAATAACACGAAAGATCTCATTGAAGGGCCTTACCTCTTCTTCAGGTAACTCCTTTTGGTTTTCACCAAAGGACTTACTTAGTTGGATTTCACCCAAAAGAGATGATTATAGATTGATAGGAGGTAATTTTAGATTATATTTGGATATTTTTTTATAAAATAAAATGTGCTTTATATGTGGTAATAAGTAAGGGGTGTGAGTGCCCTATTATAGTGGAGGAGTGGTATTCTTATAAATACAAAAAGGTAAACAATATTTGGAGGTATCCCTTACATTATATGACAAAAATAATGGTGAATTTTTGATAAAATAGGGGAAATGTTATAAATAAGGACATCCAATGTATTTTGGATAAGTTTGTATATCATTTAGGGTTTTAAGATTAATGTTTAACCACTAAGTAATCACATTTTTACCTTAATCCCTATAATTAATTTTAATTTATTTCACTAATAGTTTTTGTCAAAAACTAAGTTGAAAGTGTTATAAATTATAAAATATTATTATTATTATTATTATTAATATGGAATCAATTTTTTTTAAATTCTAATCATAAAATTGGCAGAAATTAATTTAAAATTAACCCCACAGACGGTATGAGATGACAAGTTTTTTATAGTGAAAAAAATCGAAAGATTGAAATGCTTTTATATCCAATTTCAATGTGAAATTGGTTCCAAAGACCTAAATTTTATTAAATTATATATAATTTATCTAATTATACCATAAAACCAAATTAAAATATAATTTAACTATATAATTAAATTAAAAAAAAGTAGTTTTCAATTAAAATTCTGTATTTTTCACTATTCATCCAAAAATAGAATATTTGAGAAAAATAAAAAAAAATTCAATCTAAGCTAATTTTGACATTTTGAATCCAAAAATGTAGTTTATTTTATAAAATTAAATTTATAAAATTTCAAAAATTAATTTTATTATTGTTCATATTAGGACATAGAAATTATTTATTTTGAGAAAATATTATTTTCTAACATATAAATACTTTACTAAAAATTATATATTTAATTACAAATATGGTTGATTTATGAAAAAAATTATAAATCATAATTAAAAATTAGTTGTTACTATTAGTATTAGCAATTTTAATGGCTAGGTTATAACTATATTGTTTAAATAAATATAATAATGAAATATTGTTTTTTAGAAACTCCATATTGTGTGTAATGAAAGCTAAGATGATGTTGAATGTATCAAAAGATTGAATTAGTGTTGAGTATAATTCAAGATTAATTTTGTGTAGCATATAATGAAAGACATGAAATAAATTTAATTTATTTGAAGAAAGGTTCTGAAAAAGTCAGGGTGTTAGATATATGATATACATGAAAACATTATGATATTCAGGACATAATAATATTTATAGAAATATAGTATATCAATTTATTTTTTACCTTTTCACACTGAAAAATTGAAAACATCATTCATGGACTTGTGGATTACTGCCTTCTCAAAGTAATGCAATTTTTCTTCTTTTCATCACCACATCACAAGAATGATATATATAATTATATGTAATTAAATATTATGGTATTTATGATATAATGACCATTGTAGAAAAATTAATGTTACTTTAATTATTTCCATAATGGTAATTTTAAAAGATGTAAACAATACTAATGTGTATGTACTGACCACCATCTCTATGATTGTAACACTGGTTCTTTTTTTTATAACAACATTTCATAATTGGTTCGAAAAGTATATTTTATGTATAAAAATGATAATTATTTCAAGATTATTATTCTAGATATGTTTAAATAATGACCCCTTTGACCATAGTTTACCCACCAAAGTCTTTTCGACACATAATATGAATACGATCAAAGCATCCGATGTAAACATAAATGATTAATTAATTATATAGAACATTTTAATAAGTGAAATAAAATTAATAATAAACATGAAAATGTTTCTCGTGTAAAAAAATAAATAATATATGTTTTTTATTCATGAAGATAAAGAAATATGCGACAAGTTGAACTCAAGGTAAGGGACTTCATCTCAATATTCTTTTGTTGAGGTGTATCATGATGTTATAAAACTTTATTATTTCAAAAGGTGTATATACAACCCCTTTGAAATGTTATATCATGAGTTTTAATACTCTCATGATATTTTTAGTCTTGTTTAATGTTATTCTTTTGTGGGTTTTATGATTCAAGTGTTTCCCAAGTGATAAGAGGCCTTTACTTTAAAGAATCCTCTTTTAATGTTTTTTCTCAAACTCCCTTCCATTTCCACATCTATGTTTTTAAAATAATTTTATGGAAATAATACATTTATAAAGTATATATTATTTATTTTAAAGGTTTTCAAAATGAATCATTTTATGTATCTTTCATGGAACATTTTGATAAATGAGAAAAGGGATGTTATATTCTTAACATACATGAAAATATTGATTTTTAACTGCCTAAACTTTTATTTTATTTCTAGATTCCTTTATTATATTAAATGTTTTATTAAATGGAAAACCCTATTTACCATTCTTTGTTATTTTGGTATTAAAAATGGGTTTTCAAAGAAAATGGTGTTTCAGAATTGAAAATGGGTTTTTAAAAGAAAATGGTATTTACTTTTTTGAATTTTTTTCATATAGGTTTAAAATAGTTTTTTCAAAGGGTTTTATGTAACATATAATTACACTATTTTAGGTAAGTTTCTCCCATTTTATTTTTTTAGACTTTCATCTTGTGACTCCCTAGGATTGAGAACATTTTCAAAGATAAATGACTTAATGTTCGGATAATTCCAAAGGTGTTTTAAGTTTTCATGGAAGAATCTAGAGTTTTTTCTATATTATAGGAAGTTACATGATGTATATATGGGTTAAACAATGTGTACCTAGTCTCCCAACATAATTCGTGAACTTTTTACACATTGTGAAAGGATTGCATGCCATGTAATTGTTACACGGAGTGTAATAATAAAAGATCATTTTTTTAACAAAAAGGTGACAATTTTTTTAGTGTATCTAGACTTGAGAATTTACAAGACATGTAAAAGATTAAACACCATGTAAATTTCATGTGGAAAACTTTTTAGGGTGTTGTACAGGTGATTATCTCATTTCATTCTCCAACATCTCTATTGGCTCTTGACCAAGAACCGTTCTCTTGTGATGTTTGGATTCTATTTTCAATCTAGATTGATCATATCGATAGTGGTTTTACATCTCTATGAGTAAGTTACCCTTTCTAATTATTCATTACATTGATCGAAATAGTTTAAGGACATTGTGTTATCAGATCTGTTGATCTGTGAGGATGTTTTATGTTGTTTCCTTTTAGATCTGTGGTGAGATCTTGTTTTGGGAGCCATTTAATTTTTTGGTTATGGTACGGTGAGGGTGTGTTATGAGGTTTGTATTGTTTCCTCTTCTTCTCCAACACTTTTTGTTTAAGTAGACCAATTTAAGATTATTAGATTGATTTTAGGGTCTCCATGGTTATTTGTTCTTTCTCTTATTGGTGGATTCTTCATGGGCATGTTTGACCTCAAGTTTTTTGGTAGGTGGTTCCAAATCTATCTTGTGTCTATGAAAATATATTTCTCATATTTTTATAAAATGATTTATAAAAAAAATTGGATTTATTTTTTTGTGTGCATAAAATTATTTTTGATAAAATGAAGGTTTCCCTTGGTTTTTGGTAAATAGAAAAGGGGTATTTTTAAATCATTTAAATGTTTTATGAAATGTATCACATGGTAATCCTTGGGTACATAGGTGGAAGGTTTAGGTTAGGGCCATCATCCATATTACCATCAGGGGGGTTTCTCATGGGACTTATCTCTTCTCCGTAGGCCTGTTTTTTGAGGTACATGTTATTGACATTGTTGGGGGGTTCACTTATGGGGTGTTCCTATCATCCTTAGGCTAGTGTTAAAGGGACTTGTTATGAACTAGTAATTTTTTTTGGTATGAACAATCTGGTAACATGAACTTTTTAGTTTCTTGGAATGAGTTACCTATTCATGGATTTATATTACTTTTGATTTTGATAAATGATAATTGAAATTATTCTTGAAACAGATATAATTTTTTTTTGAAATTGATGGAAAAGAGGAATATTTACCATGGTTTTTATATAACTACATTATTTTTTACCATGCCATGTTTTATTCAAAAAGGGAATACCTGAGTTGTTGTATAGAGACCTATTATAGAAAACTTTGGTGGGATCCCACTATGACTATTTTCTTACTCCCTACGCACTTCTTCAGTGGTGTGTAGAAAATTATATGTATTTCAATGCAGGGAAATTATATTCACCACAGTGAGGCATCACGATTTTAGGTCAGCTGATTCTGGGTAGCTGGTGGTGAGATGATGGGAGTCTTCCCACACAATCCTATAAAGTATTTGGTTGTGTAGCCCTTCGTGGTTTCACTTTACTTGGATATTGTTCTTTTTCTTGAGTTTTTGGGTTTCATTTTTTTATCTATGTTTTAGAATATATATATATATATATATCTTCCATGTTTTCTTCATGTTATGTATATATGTGTCATGTTGTTTTCAGTTCAGGTTGGGACAAATCAATTCTTATATTCGTTGTTTGATGCCTGGGTACTAGTTTCCAGCCTATGGGGATCAGGGATTCCCATTGGGTAATTGATGTTTTAGGTTAGGTACAATTTTGAGAGGGTATCTAGGTTGGTTCATAAAAAAATTCTATCAAAGGTTGGGTTTTTCCACAAGAGTTCTTTTCCTTGAATGTTCGTTAGACTGAAGATAGGATTTTTGGTACTCGAGAGGTATGTTGTGGTGAGTACCTGGCCAATTACTTCAATTATGTGTCTTATGTTACCATGGAATGTTGGGATGAGTGTCTCATATTTTTATTCTTGGTGTTAATATTATTATTTTTTCTTATGGGGTGTCTTGTTTGAATTGAAGTTGTTCCATTTCCTAAAAATTCCTTTTTTGATTTGTAACAGTATGCCTCTAAGACTTGTTATGTGAGTTTCATAGGAGGATGCAACTGATGATTCTCAAGGAAATCATCTGATAGATTATAATCTTATTGAGGCTATTATGTGGGATGTTTTTTCTATTGATTAAAATGTAATTTTCATTCAGAATGTAGTCATTGAGATACTTAAAGGAGATAGTGTAGACAAAGATTGATTACGGGAGTTATTTTGTGAGAATCCACCACTCTTTAAAGGTTTGAATGAACCTCAAGAGGTGGATTATTGTCTTGAAATGATTGATTAGATATTTGAATTCATGGATACACCAAATAGTATCAAATTTAAGTGTACAACATTCATTGTTGAGGGTCCTAGAAAGCATTGGTTGTATTCTATGGTATTGCCTGATAAGAATGAGGGAGTGAAATGGAAGGGTTTCAAGGCCCCCATCTGCCAACAATTTTTTCTATAGTTGCTGATGATGGTGAAGTATCTAGAGTTTCTATATCTACAACAAGGAGATTATGAGGTGTTGGCATATACCCTTTAGTCTTCTAAGCTGGTTCATTTTGTACTAGTGGTAGTAATGAGTGACCAGCTGAAGGCTCAGAAGTTTATACAAGGTTTGTGACTGGATATATAGTCACATGTATTTATGATAAAGATTTAAAAATATAAAGATATAATGTACAATATTATGATGGATGAGATGGATATGGAAGTAATGGTTAAAAATACCATCCCTTCTCTTCCACATAGTGGAATCTTCTATGGAATGTTAAGAAAAAAGAGAAAGTGGAAAGATCATCTTAGGAGTGGTAGAGGTGGTTCTTAGAAGTAGGCCTCTTCGGAACCTCCAGTTATTTCCAGTTTTGTGCCTATTAATTAATATTAGTGTGGTAATTTTGGATACACATGATGTTATTTTACTTCACCTACAAATATGTGTAATAGTTAGGGGCCTTACAATCATCTACAATGCTTTTGTCAGGCTATGTCTACGTCTCATTATAGTCAGGGATCATGGGTTCCAAAGGCTACTGCACCATAATCAGATACTTTTAAGATTAAAGGGATCCAACCACATACCATAAGAGTAAATCAACTTGACGTAGTAGATGATTTTATATTATAGGTAGATGTGAGTCCAACGATAGTGAGAGGCACCATATTTATTGCATCCTCAGTACTGATTTCTTCATTTGATACTGTTTTTCCTACTCATTTATATCCAATTTTTTTGATATTATTAACATTTGAATGAAACTCATGTCCTTTTTTTAAGGTTAGTGAAACCCCCTAATCAGAGGAATGAGTAGTGGGTTTGGTTTCCTTATTTTACCCTATCTATAGCGGATACAAAGCTAGTATTGGATTTTCTTATTCTCAATTTGGATCATTTTGACTCATAATTGGGATGGATAGGCTTGTTGATCATCATGTAGATGTTGATTATTATGATCAGCGTGTCTATTTTATTACAGATGATGGGAGATCATAGGTGTTTCATGGAGAGTGGTATCTGAGGTTTGGTCATACATGACCTTCCCTCCCAGAAATTAGGAGTTTTTTGTATGATATCACAGTTGATCCTGATGTCATTTCCTCTATTTTTGATATTCCCACAATTATTCTAGATTTTCTTTAAATTATCCAAGATGATTACTTTGGGATTCCTCTAGATAGGGAAATAGAGTTTGTAGTTGAATTGGTGTCCAGAACGCAGCTAATATCGATACCTTTTTATTGTATGGCACTAGAGAAGATGAAAGTGCTCAAGATTTAGTTAGAAAATATGGTAAAAGGGTTTTGTTCATCCTATTGTTTTTCCTTGGGAATCCCTAGTTTATTTTCTATAAAGGAATAAGGTTCACTATGATTGTGTGTGTATTATTGAATATTTAATTGAGTAATAGTTAAGAACAAGTATCCTTATCCTCATGTGGATTGTTTATATGATCAGTTAAATAGGGAAATGTGGTTCTCAAATATTGATCTTCAGTTGATTCATCATCTGATTATATTTTGGGAGTTTTATATTCTAAAGATGGATTTTAGGAGTAGGTATATACATTATTAATATATTTTGATGCCATTTTGTCTAACTAAGTCTCTTATATTTTTCATGGAATTTATGAATAAGATATTCCATAAATATCTTGACTCTTTTATGGCAGTGTTCATAAATGATATGTTGGTTTATTCAAAAAAATGGAATGATCATGAGAACCACTTGCATTTGGATTTGGATATCTTGATAAGTCATCATTTTCATGGAATTTTTTCGAAATGAAACCTCTAGATTTGATAGGTATAGTTCTTGGGGTGTGTGATTTATAAGCGTGGTTTATTTTTTGATACTATAATGATAAAGGTTTTCTGGTAATTGGAAAATCCACATAATATATTTGAGATTCAGATAATCCTTGTTTTTTGATGGATACTATCGACGATTCGTTAAGTATTTCTCAAAATTGGTGTCACCTTTGGCCACTCTTACTAGTAAATGGGTAAAAGTCATATGGGATACATAATGTTAGTTTTATTTCAATGAGATAAAACAACTTATAACATCATATCCTATTCTAATATTATTAGATCCCATTAAAGGATATGTGGTTTTTTGTGATTCATCTCACACTGGTTTGATTTGTGTTCTCATGAAGTATTATTATGGGGTAGATTATAGAGCTTGTTAGCGTCGACCATATGAGAAGAATTACCCCACATAGGATTTAGAGCTTGCCATAGCTATTCATACACTTACATATTGTCAACATTATCTTTTTGGGGAAAGGTTCATATTATTTTCTAACCATAATATTTTAATCTACATCTTTTCTTATAAATAATTTAATATTAGATAGAGGCGGTGATTGGGATACCTTCATACATTTGAATTCGATATCATGTACACCCTGAGGAAGGGGAATGTCATTACAGATGATATTAGTAAAAAAGTTCCATCGAAAGATATCCAAGAATAAAATAAAGAGTAGAATATTATGGGGCTTCATACTCAGTTATATCTGGATTATCAGGAGGATGTTTCATGTATGTTTCTGACCAGAGTTCATTTATTGTCATCTCTCCTTAAGTTTATTTTGTAGAATAAATAACAGTTTGTTAGATTTATAGGAATTCAAGAAACCCTATATGGTGGGGAGACTATTTCTTGTTGGTTTTTCTCTCTAGATGATATTCTCAGTTTTGGGGATCAATTGTTTGTCCCAGCATATTTGAGGAGATCAATTTCGTTTTATTTTCATAGTTCTTTGTGGGATATTTAGTTGGGATATAAAAATATATATAATGACATGAGATGGAGATTTTAGTGGCCAGGTATGAAGGATGACATTGATTATTTTTGTGTCCTGCTATTATACATTCTAACAGATTAAGGAATAGCCTTTAAAACTTTCTGGTTTTCTCAAGATTCTACTAGTTTCGGTTTAGAAATGGGAAAAGGTATCCATAGATTTGTTTTTCAGATTTCCACAGACTCCCTGAGGGAGGAATGATATTTAAGTAATGATTTATTGGTTGAAAAGTAAACTCATCTCATTCTAGTCAAATAAACTAAAAAAATTTAAGTTTTGGATAAGCCTTATATACATAAAGTTGTGATGTTACATGGGGTTCCTTCTATAGTTGTTTCAGATAGGAATCCTAGGTTCACATTGAGGTTTTTGGAAAAGTATCCAATAGGTGATAGGGATTCAGGTTAGGTTGGGTATAAATTATCATCCATAGATATAAGAGAAGATGGAGCATGCAATTCATATTTTGTAGGCTATGATTCATGCATATGTCTTGGATTTCAGTGTATTGTGGGATAACCATCTAGGAATGATTGAATTTGATCACAAAAATAGTTATCGATTGTTGATCAGAATGGATAATTTTGAGTTTTTATACACTCACCAATGTTGGTCAACTATTTGTTTGGTAGAGGTTGGTGAAGCTTCTCAGCCCAAGTTTGATTCAGGAGAAATCTATGAGGATTCAAGATATACATTAGTGTCTGGTTACAACATAGAGTCAACATAAATCTTATGTGTATAAAAAATGTTTCCCTTTGGAGTTTTATATAGGTGACTAGGTTTTCTAGAATGTTTCAACTTGTTTGGGTCACCATAGGCTTGGAAAATAGGGGAACTTGGCTCCGTGATATGTTGGACTATTTGAGGTAATTGAGATTCTTGGGAAGGTTGTTTCTTAGTTGGCATTTCAAGCCCAATGAACAAGAATTTATGATGTTTTCCACATATCACAGCTCATGAAATATCATCATGATCCATATCATTTTTTTAATTTTGGAAATATTGAATTTGATCCAAAAATTTCTATTGTTGAGTAGCTAGTTGATATCTTTGAATCTCAAGTGAAAGTATTGATGGTAAAGCCAATTCCATTAGTCAAAGTATTATGGTAGCACATATTAGATTGTCATGAGACTTGGGAGAATGAGTCATTATTGAGGGATTAGTGTAATCACATCTTTACCATAATTCATTATTCCAAATGACTTTATAAGGATGAAAAGTGTTATAGTGGGGGAGATTGTAACATCATGTTACCCACATTTAGGTAATTATATTAGCTTGTTTTCATCTTTAATTGAGGGCATCTTGGGACTCCCAGAAATTGAAAAAAATTTCTAACCAAAATGATTTAATGTTTGGAGAATGAACAAGGTGTTTTAAGACTTAGAGTAAGAATAAAGAGTTTTATATTGTGTTCTGGGAAGTTACATGACATGTAAATGGGTTACATAACGATTACTTGGTCACCCGACACGATTTGTGAACTATTTACATAGTGTGAAAGGATTACAAGCCATGTAATGGTTACAAAATGCGTAATAATGAAATATTTTATTTTCATAAAATGGTTATGGGTTTTTAGGTGTATATAAACCCAAGGATTTACATGGAGTGTAAAAAGATTACACACCGAGTAAATATCTAATGTAGAACTTTTTAATGTGTCATATGAGTGATGATCTCATTTTGTTCTCTCACAAATCAATTGTCTCTCAACCAAAAACACTTCTTCGATTATTTTTAGAGTCTCTATTCGATTCTTATTGATCCATTTGGTGATTAATCACCATGTAAGTGGGTTTTCATCTCTTTAAATGAGTAATCCTTTCTTCTTATCTATTTATTTTATTGGGGTATTACCGTGGTATTGCGTTATCAAGTTTGTTTATTTGTGAGGATGTTTCCTGTTGTTTCCTTCTAAATCCATGGTGTGATCTTATTCCAAGGTCTATTTACTTTTTTGGTTGTGGTGCTATAGGGGTGATAGTTGAGGTTTATATCATTTCCACTTATCCACCAACCCTTTTTGTTTGACTATATCAATTATAAGATGAGTATATTGATTCTAGGGTCTCTGTGGTCATTGTTGCCTCGTCTTATTGGTGGATCCTTCGTGGGAGCATGTGAGCTTGAGTTTTGAGGTAGGTGGTTCCATTTCTAGACTCTTTTGATGAAAATGTGTTGTTTAGGTTTTTATAAAATGATTTATAAACAAAATTGTGGTTAATGTTTTGTGTATGAAAAATTATTTGTGATAAAATGTGGGTTTCCATGATTTTTAGTAAATGAAAAAGGGGTATTTTCAATTCATTGAAATGATTTATGAAATGAAGCACATTTGAATCCTTGGGTACAAAGTGGAAAGATTATCTTAGAGCTATCATCCATATTACCTTTAATAGATTTTCTCATGGGGATTATCTATTCTCTATAGTTCAATTGTTCTAGGGACATATTCTTGACATTATTGGGGGGTTAACTCATGGGATCTTCCACTGATCCTTGGGCTAGTGTTCTAAGGAATTATTGTGCAATAGTCATTTGTTGTGGTATGAGTAGTATTTTATCATGACCTGTTGAGTTCCTTGTTATGATTTACCCATGTTTGGATTTATACTACTTTGGATTTTGATAAATAACATGAATTATTCTTAAATCTGATATTCCTACCCTAATTTTAAAATTGATGGAAAAGAGGAATATTTACTATAATTTTGATATAATTTCATTATTTCTTACCAAGTCATGTTTTATTTGAAAATTGAATACTTGAGTTGTTATATAGAGACTTGTTATGGATCATGATGGTGGGATCATGCTGAGCCTATTAGCTCACACCCTGTACACATACTTAGTAGTGCATAGACCTTTGTATTTATATCGATAAAAGAAAAGTCAAGGTGCCATAGTGAGGTGATGAGGTTTTATGTCAGCTAGGTCTGGGTAGTTGGTGGTGAGATTGTGGGAGTCTTCCTACACCATCTCTTGTAGTAGTTGTCTTTTCATTTCTTTGTGGTTGGTCTTATACTTGGATATTTTTCCTTCTATTGATTTGTTTATATTACTTTATTTAGTTTATATTTTGTAATATATATATATATATATATTCTATGGTTTCTTCTTGTTATGTGTATATGTTCTATTTTTTGTCGATTAAAATTAGGATAAATATTTCCCTCTATCTATTATTCGATGCCTGGGTTCTAGTTGACAGCACATGGGGATCAGGAAATCCCTTCAGGTATGTGACATGTGGAGTTGGGTACCAGTTTGAGAGGGTATCCAAGTTAGTTCGTTACATTTTATAATGAAAGTGTTTTATTTATGATATGGTACTTGAGCATTATATGAAATGGGTGAGCCTGATACAACTTATACGAAGTATTGATCCCCATTATAGCTCACAGGTGATCTTGATATATCTTATATGACGGGTTGAGCCCTATTATAGCTCATGAGAACTAAGTGTGAAAAATATAGATTATATAAAGGATTAAGCACCATTATAGTACATAGGTAAGCCTAAAATAGTTTATATTAAGGTATATCTTCATTATAGATCTCCAATACATTGGGTAATGCTTATATTGGATGTTGGTTGTATGGTTATTCCAATTTAAAGGAGTTTGAAAGTGTTTTATAAAAGTGACGCACCATGTTACCAAAAGTGTTTTTAATTTCTTGGTATGGGATTCAATGATTTTCTTTGAGAAAAATGTTTGTTTGTTTTTTATGTGAAAATATTTTATTTTATATGCTAAATTTTTTTTAAGATCAAATGAAATGTTATATGAGTTTTCATGTATTCCCTAGACAAATGATTTTCCATTTTTTTGCATCAATTACAGAGATTTTATGCTCATCCCAATTTTTTAATTAATTTTACCAGGTTTTAAGGATGGTTAATGGTAAGGAAGAAGTCAATTTGAAATATTTGGAGATTTTCCATGAAAATAAATCTTGCTTTATTTTAAAATTTTTATATTATAAGAATTAAGGATACTAATTGGAAGTTTTATCTTTGTATTTTATGTATTTTATGTATTATTTTTGGCCTAATTCTCTAAAACTATAATCTTAGAAAAATCTTCAAATTCAAGAGAATTAATTATTAACTTAATACATAAGATAATATAATGTTTAAGGTCCGAGACTTATAGTTTGTATTAAATAATGGTTTAGGTAACTGTATTGTTTAGTATAGTGTTAATAGAATCTAGTTAAAAGATTTTACTTTATAGTTATATTGAAATGATATATCATTAATATTTACATATTTCTTCATCTAAACTATATCTATTAAGAATTATTTTCTATAGAAGAAAAAGGGAAACTATAGTGGGAAGGAACCAAGAGGAAGATATCCTTCAAAATCAGCATCTCGAAATAGTTGGAATTGGAATAGAATAATTTTTTAGGGTGATGGATAAGTTGAAAAAATCTATAAATGGTGGTGATATCCATGCAAGAGAGGAATCTAATATACCATAAATGAACATGTCTATAGTGGAAAATTTCTTGAGGAAACACCCCCCACCATTGAATGGATATTCTAACACAGTGGTAGATGAAGGATGGATCAATTCCCTAGGGATGATATTTGAAGTCATGGGATTTCTGGAACATCAAAAGATAACTCTTTCCATATATCACTTTCAAGGTGAAGTTGATCGATGACAGTTGTTGGTTAAGAATACTAGAGAGAAATATGATCTTGATGCTATGGAATGTGACGTGTTTAAAATATTTTCATTGAGAAATATTTTCCAAATTTTATTTGTCTTAGGATGGAGAAACAATTACTAAAATTGAGGTAAAAAATTAAGATTCTATGGATACATAAGAAGAAAACATTATATGATTTTCCAAGTATGTGCCAAAAATTATTTGAGACATTGATAGTAAAATTAATATATTTTACTCATGATTAAAACTAATATTACAAAGATAACTTGATACATGAGAATTTAAAAGTTATGAGAATGTTATTCATTATATTGATAAAGTTGATATGGAGTTTTCCAAAACTTATGTGTCATGAGATGACATGTATAAGAAATATTCAAGGTGGATAGAAATAGAGATGTAACCAACTAATAATTTTTGAGGTAATACCAAAACCTGTTCCATGTGTTGTAAAATACATTTTGGGGAATGTATGTAAGAATATAGAAAGTGTTACCTGTGTGGTATGTTTTTTCATAAGTTTAAAGACTACAATAAAAAGGGCATTGAAGAATCCAAGAATAATAAGAATAATAGTCTGTCAATAGTGAGATTATTCAGTTGAAATGAGTTAGGAAATTATGCTAATGTGTGTATAAAGTTATAAAGTTTGGGTGGAAATGATAATGATCATAATAAAAAGAGGTGGAAAAATCATTTTCAACCTCAATAGTTGATGTTGGGACATCTGGTGAAGTGGTGACAACCCTAGGTATTTCAACATTTTTTAAAGGTTAACCATAGTGTCATGAACCAAGTCAGTTCTCCATTAACCCAACACCCGACCCGGCCCATGGTAAGGCCTGAACGGCGTTCCCGATCCCCACAGGCCGACACAAATGCCTAGGTATCAAATTTGAAGTTTTGGGAATGATTTACCTGTATAAACAACTAGGAAAACCCCAAGTAAATTGAACTCAAGAAAACAATGTTGCAACCACAAGTCTTTAAACAACTAAAGTGAGTCTAAAAAAAACTATAATCCAACCAAAACTAACTCCAAAAAGGGGTGACCAAAAACCAAGTCAGAAACCATCACCTGATGGAGGGATACCACTGTCCGACCTTCACCACCAACGCCAAGTCAGAATAAGTAGATAACAACTCAGACCACTACTCTCAAAACCTTTGTCTTTCCCTGCATCAGACATAATCAGATCTACTTACACCGAAGGGTGTAAGTAGGGTGTGAGAAATATCTCAATAGGTTGGCACTAGAGAAAAGACTCCGCATTTAAAGGTCAGTTGACCAAAACAGTTTCCAGGCTTGAATTATAGAAAATAAATAAATGCACTAATGACTTTAATGAAAAAAGTTTTTAAAGAAAGACAGTTTTAAATAGGGAATGGGGTTTTTTAGGTACTAAAAGAAAAATAAAACATTCTTACTTTTTTTTGCACAACAGAAATCACACAATCAACCAATGATGAGTATATAATCTCACAAGAGCAATAAAAGTGGGAGAGTCCCTAAGGGACTAAAGTTGTGTGGGGCCCTAGATCCTCACGTCTCGGTGTACCAAAGAATCCATATCATACATTCCCGTGCATGAGCCACTAGTATGGAAACACCTCCATAAAGTAGTGGTCTCCAGTCATCATCCAATGTTTAGTTAGTGTTGTAAGCGTTAATCCATCTAAGTGAAACTGGGTCGGTGCCACTCTCGTATCACTAGCACGCTAGTCTAGTCCGCCCACCTTGTACCCAGGATTCCCCTTTTGTGCTCAACGTTCAAAATTCACCCAAATCATCAAGGTCAAGACACAACACACTTGGATGTCAACTAAGTCAAACACCATACACCTAGTATGTTAACTAAGTCAACCATCACACTCACACATTCAATATAAATGGATAAACAAACAACCATTAAAGGTATCACACATGAAAAAGATCCTCAGAACCCAAAACACAATGTGCAAGAACTACACAGTCTAATAAACTACACAATTCCAGTAACCAAACGAAAATTTATCAGGCATTTGGAAACAAATGATCTAGTAGTTCTAAAGAAAATAAAAAACACAAATATCAATGCCAAAACTCACTTGAATGCACACTAGGACTGTAACAGGAATAAAATTTCAACTACAACATTTGTTCAAAGGCCAAAGGCACAATATAGTAAAAACCAGACAACCTAAACATGCTTCTAATAAAAAATAAAACACCAAATCCTACCAACCAAAACCAATAAATCACAGCAGCAAGTAAATAAAAGACATATCAATTTAATTAAACCAGCAAGATAATTGATCAGATAATCTAAGCATGTGAAACCACCTACCTCAAAGTATGTAGAAAAAAATGATACAATGCATCACTCCTGCTGGGAAATGGTCGCACCACACGAATCCGTCAAAAAGGTCCTAAAAAAGTAGACCAAGTAACTTCATTGTCAACCCAGTAAAACATCAGCGGTCCATATAAAAAATAAACAACAACAATTAAATAATTTAGTTAACCATTAAACAAGTTCAATAATAATTAAATTAATTAATTAAAAATTAAACAAAAACAATTAAATAATTAAATTAACAACTAAACAAATTTAATTAATTAATTAATAGATAAACAAATTCAATAATAATTAAATAAATTTATTAACACTTAAAAAAAATCAAATAAATAAATTGATTGACAACTGAAACAAATTTACTCAATTAATTAACAATTAAACAAATAAAAACAATTAAATAAATTAAAAAACACTCGACCACGTAAATCATTGGAATAACAACTGAGGGGCGGCGCAACGGCTGTCCGGTGAGCGGAGGGGGTTGCAGAGCTGCTTTTTGGCGAGCGAAGGGTGTTGTGGAGCTGCTATCCGGTGAGAGGAAGGAGGGGCGCCAGCCTGCAGAGCTGCTGTCCGGCAAGAGGAAACAAGGGCACCGACTGGTCGGTCCGGGAAGGGAGGAGGGGAGGTGTGGCTAGCTGCCTGTTGGATGTAGCAGGGAGGGCAGACGAACGGGAGGAGCAGCAGGTGGAGGGGGCACGACCTCGGTGATCGGGAGAAATGAGAGGGGGAGATGGGAGGCCACCGAGCGGGGAAGAGAGGAGGGGAAGGGAGAGGGATGGACGAGCGGGCGGGAGAGGATGGAAAAATGGAGGCGACAGGAGAGAAAGATAAGGGAGGGAGAGAAGGAGAAGAAGACGGAGAGGAGGGAAAAATGGAGGCTGCGGGAGAGAAGGGAAGGGAGAAAAAAAAGAAAAAGAGAATGAAGGGGGGTGGCGGTTAGGGTAGTATTTAATAGGGGGAGAAAAAAACTAAATATAAAAGAAAGATAAAATAAAAATAGAATAGAAAAGAAAGAAGAATAAAATAAAATAAAATAAAATAGAGAGGAATGGGGGAAGAAATGAGGAAAAGAAAATAATAAAACAATCTAAAATAAAATAAAGTAACAGAATTTAAATAAATAAATAAAAACTAGCTTTAAACGGTATAAGTGAAGAGGTCCGCTCGCATGCCAGGCAGGCTGCGCGACTTCACCCGTGCCCTGCCCACACATCGAGTGTTGTCAAGAAAAGGTTCACTGACCAGTGCAAGAAGCGCACCACACGTCAGTCTCGATGAGCTTTCCAACTAAATAAATTTAAAAAGGGAAAATGAACTTATAAAATTAAAATTAAAATTAAAATCATACCATACCTGAAGTCCGGGTGCAACAAATCTCCCCACCATGAAAACTTTCTGCCCTTGGAAAGTCAGCTTGATGCCTGATCAGAGAATAGAAAAGGGTACTCCTGATCAACCCCTGACTTCCGCTCCCAATTATCATGCTCATCATTCTCGTGCTACCAGAGAATACGAACCAAAGGAATAGACTTTCCACGAAGCACCTTTTCCTGAGAATCCACTACCCGCACTGGTCGGTCAAACACTGATATGTTTGGCTCAATCTCCAAATCCTCCCAATTAAACACATGAAACGGATCAAGATTATACTTTTTCAGTTGGGAGACATGAAATACATCGTGAATTGACTTCAACTGAGAAGGCAAAGCTAACCTGTAAGACACCTTGCCAATCCTCTCAGTAATCTAGAAAGGAACAACATACCTCGGTGTCAGATTTCCCTGCTTCCCCAAGCAGCGGTGACCCAAGCGAGGGACCACCCTCAAGAACACTCTGTCCCCCACTGAAAACTCAAGATCCCGATGCCTCTGGTCTGTGTAAGATTTGTGGCGACTCTGTACTATCAACAACTACTGCCTAATAAGCTTGATCTTCTCAGATGTCTCTTGAACAAGGCTCGGTCCCAAGAGCAAGGTCTCACCTACCATATCCCAACACAAAGGAGACTGACAAGGCCAGCCATATAGCTCCTCAAAGGGTGCCATTTTGATGGAAGACTGGTAACTGTTATTATAAGAAAACTCGACCAATCCCAAATGGTTATCCCATGAGCCTCCAAAATCTAACACACATGCTCGAAGCATGTCTTCCAGAATCTGATTCACCCACTTCATCTGGACATCGGTCTAAGGATGGTATGCCATGCTGGTCTTAATCTGTGACCCCAAAGCCTTCTAGAGGCCTCCCCAAAACCGAGATGTAAAGCAGGGGTCCCTGTCAGAAACAACTGGGCACCTCACGAACATACCAATGACCTAGCTCCTCCACCTTTGCTGTATCTCTGATCGGGATAAAGTGAGCTGACTTGGTCAAGCAGTCAATCATTAACCAGATAGCATTCCTCCCCCGATGTGTACGAGGAAATATAATAATGAAGTCCATGGAGACCTCATCCCACTTCCAGGTAGTAATGGGTAATGGCTGGAGTAGGCCAGATGGTATCCGATGCTCTGCTTTCACCTGCTGGAAAGTGTAGCATCTCGATACAAAGTTGGCTATGTCCCATCTCATACCTGGCCACTAGAACTGATGGTGAACATTGCAATACATCTTGGTGGTACCAGGATGGATGACCCACTGAGACTGGTGGCTATCCTGCATCACCACCTTCCGCAGAGACAACGACACCACAACACAGCCCATGAAGAACAAGATCCTCTCGGGAGACAAAGACCAATCAGAAGGGCTCTCCCTACCATGAAGAAACTACATGGATCACTAACACAACTCATCACCAGGATACTCCTGCTGGATCAACTCCAGAAGAGCGTGAGTCAACTGAATGCTAGCCAAGAAAGTACCTCCGCTGTGCTCCCTGCTCTCCAAGTGCATCTGGGTGAAGAGCCCCATCAAAGTCCACCCATTGCTGGACATCCACAATACCTGTACTGGTACTTTTCTTCTCAAAGCATTAGATTCCACATTACCCTTACCCGGAGTATAGACAATGTCAAAGTCAAAACCCTGTAGGTACTCGATCCAGCGGCGCTGCCTCATAATGAGATACTTCTGAGAAAAAATATAGGCCAAACTCTTGTGGTCAGAATAAACCAAAAATTTCTCCTTGAATAGATAGTGACGTCAAGTCTTCAAGGAGTGCATCACCACTGCCAACTCTTAGTCGTGAGTTGGATAATTCTTCTCATGCGGCCAGAGCTGGAGAGAACCATAAGCCACCACATGGTCATCCTGCATGAGCACACACCCAAGGCCCGTACTTGAAGCATAACAATAAACCACATAGCCCTTTCCAAATTCCGGTAAGGTCAACACAAGTGTCGTGGTCAACCACTGCCTCAACTCCTCAAAGGATTCCTGACACTGTGGACTCTACTCAAACTTCACCCCTTTCCGGGTGAGTGCAATCATGGGGGAGGTGAGTCGCGAGAAGTCTCGAAAAAAACACCTATAATAGCCTACCAGGTCTAGAAAACTCCTTATCTCAAACACATTCCTCGGCTGCTCCCTTGACATAATTGCCCTGATCTTCTTAGGATCCACTGAAACCCCTTGTTCCGAGACGACATGTCCCAGAAACCTCACCTCCCTGATCCAGAATGTGCACTTCGAGAGTTTGGCATAAAGGTAGTGATCCCGCAATGTGCCCAAAACAATGCGCAGGTGATGCTCATGCTACTCCTCAGTTCCTGAATAAACTAGGATGTCGTCCACAAATACCACGAAAAATGAGTCGTGATATTGGTGGAACACCCTATTCATGAGTGCTATAAAAACTGTAGAAGCATTCGTCAATTCGAAAGGCATGACCAAGTACTCAAAGTGACCATACCTACTTCGAAAAGACGTCTTTGGGATATCTGCTTCTCTCACCCTGAGTTGGTGGTATCCCGAACACAAATCAATCTTGGATAACCACTTTCCCCCTTTATCTAGTCGAACAAATAGTCAATCCAGGGGAAAAGGTATTTATTTTTGATGGTCACCTTATTCAATTTCCAGTAATCGATGCACAACCAGAGGGTTCCATCGACCTTCTTCACGAATAAAACTGGGGCGGCCCAAGGAGAGACTCTCGGGCGAATGAATCCTTTGGATTCCAAATCGTCCAGCTGTATCTTTAATTACCTCAATTCGGTGGGGGTCATGCAATATGAGGGAAGAGATATAGGATATGTTCCTGACGTCAACTCAATCGAGAACTCCACGTCCTGCTCCGGAGGTAAGCCTGAAAAATCATCTGGGAAGACCTCTGGGAACTCATCCACTACACGAGGCAACCCACCCTGAGAAACACCACCATCGTCCTCCAGTGCGAGCAAAGAAAACTGATAAGAAATACTTCCCAACTCAAGGAGTGGAGGTCCTGCATGACCTGATTGAGGGTCCCATTCTCCGTGAAATATCTGAGGACTCCCATCTGGTGTCATAAAGCTGACTCGACAT
Organism: Viscum album; assembly: GCA_963277665.1. NCBI lineage: Eukaryota > Viridiplantae > Streptophyta > Magnoliopsida > Santalales > Viscaceae > Viscum > Viscum album. The sequence goes on along the minus strand of OY728141.1, from coordinate 1,414,183,424 downwards.
CGATAGCAGTCAATATGCACTTGAAAGCGCACCAGCCAGTCCATGCCAAGGATCACATCAAACGGGTCCATATCTAGGACCAAGAAATCCCACCCTATCTCGAATCCTGACACAGAGAGTGCGCACAATAGGAACCTAAGACCTTGCTCCATTTTCCTACCCAGTAGTGTTATTAACTCCATTGTAACAGATAAAAGCTCGGTCGGTAGGCTCAACAAGTTCACAAGATGAGAAGATATAAAAGAAAATGAAGCACCAATATCAAATAAAACTACAGCTATAGAAGATTCAATCAGAATGGTACCACAAACAGTCGAAGGTCCTGCATCAGATCCTACTGGTTCCTGATCCACAACATGCAAAAGTCTGGTCCCTGCCTAGGAATGACCGCTCGCATGAGGCTCTACCCTGATTTGGCTCTGCCCTAAAGATGATTCAGTCCTGCCCCCATGACCACCAAACTGAGATCCCGAAATCCTGGTCAGATCAGACTGCACTGATACTCCCACAAAAACCACAGATCTAGTCCCACTCTGGTAAGGGCGCGTCACTCTGCAAAAGTGCTGTACATGCCCCATGATCCCACACCGGTATCAAGGCCTGGGAGGGGTGGGACATGCAGATTGGAAGTTCCCTACCTTTCCGCACTAATGGAACACAACGAACCTCATATTAGAATCCCCAGATGGTGTCTGCCCGGAGGGATGGCCTAAGCTTCCACCATTCTTCTTCCACTGCTCATCACACTTCCTCTTCTTTTCTGAAGAACTGCCACTGCGAAAACCTGACACTGATCCTGAAAAACCCAATCTTCCTTTCTGGTCAATCTCAACCATGGAAGCACGATTGGCCACCTCGGTATAAGTCTCTAGCTTGAATAAGAAAACATGAGAATGAATTTATGGTCGAAGGTCCTTCTTGAACATTCGAGCTTTCAGGTATTCACTTGAAAGAATCTCAGGTGCGTATCACACTAGCTCAGCGAAGCGGCTCGCAAACTCCATCACTGTCTAATTCCCTTATGAAAGATCCATGAACTCCCGGGATCTAGCGTAGGCCAGGAACTCTGGACAGTACTGCTGGTTGAAGATAACTTTGAAATCTTTTCAACTCATATGCTCATGTTTCCCAGCCTGAATCACTGATTCCCACCATTTGCGACTGGAACCCTACAGATGGAAAGTGGAACACTTTACCCTAACTTCCTCAGGCGTGTCAAGGAATTCGAACATGCATTTTATATTTTCAAGCCATTCCTCTGCCTCCTGATGTTCAGAACTACCTCAGAAATAAGGGGGTTTATTCATTAGAAACTTCTGAGCTCAATCCTTCTTGGAGCCAAATTGATCCCCTCTAGCTAGAATAGGGGTGGGGGAAGGAGTCTCCCCTTGTCATAAAGCCTAAACAACTCGAACCACAGCCTCTACTAATCTCTGATCAAGCGGCACATGAGAACTCTCTGCAGCTTCCTCTCGTGGGTGCATGGGAGCTCTTTGGGGAGGCATCCTTCTACAAGGAGCAACAGTCACAAAAGAACACCATCAATATCTCATATCTCAAGAGAAAACAAATTTTCAACAAGAAAAATAATCATCACTCAACCAAACTTGAAAAAAATAACATTGTTTCAAAACTCTACTTTTCCTTCTGGTGTCCATGCACAGTCTGTAGCCTGTACATCCCACCGGGAATAGAAGTCAAACAAGCATTCTGACATCCCATGGTGACTCAGTGTCTGTCACGAGGCGTTCTGGCCAGGCATCCTACTCGAAACTAGAATTTTGAGCCCCTATAGTTCTAACTCATGTTTATCCAAACTCATCCCAAATAACATAAACAAAGAGGTAAACCTCCTATGATACCATTTTGACATGAACCAAGTCAGGTCGCCATCAACCAGATGCCTGACCTGGCCTGTGGCAATGCTCAAAGGGAGTTCCTAATCCCCACGGGCTGGCATAAGTGCCCGGGTATCAAATTTCAATTTTTAGGAATGATTTACCAACATAAACAACCAGGAAAACCACAAGTAAACTGAACTCAAGAAAACAACATTGCAACCACAAGTCTTTAAACAACGAAATTGAGTCTAAAAAAACAACTACAACTACAACCGAACCACAACTAACTCCAAAAAGGGGTGACCAAAAACCAAGTTAGCAACCGTCACCTGATGGAGTGATACCACCGTCCGGCCTTCACCACCAACACCATGTCAGAAGAAGAAGCTAACAACTCAGACCATCGCTCTCAAAACATTTGTCTTTCCCTGGATCAGACATAATCAGATCTACTTACAGCCAAGGGTGTAAGTAGGGTGTGAGCAATCGCTCAATAGGTGGGCACCAAAGAAAAGAGTCCGCATGTAAAGGTTAGGTGGCCAAAATATTTTGTAGGCTTGAATTATAGGAAATAAATAATGCACTAAAGACATTAATGAAAACAGTTTTTAAATAAAGACAGTTTTAAATAGGTAACGAGGTTTTTTTTTGTACTAAAAGAAAACGAAAACATTCTTACTTTTTTTTACACCACATAAATCACACAATAAACCAGTGATGAGTATATAATCACGCAGGAGAAACAAAAGTGGGAGAGGCCCTAAGGGACTAAAGCTGTGTGGGGCCCTAGATCCTCACGTCTCGGTGTACCAAAGAATCCATATCATATGTTCCCGTGCACGAGCCACTAAGGGAAACACCTCCATAACCTAGTGGTCTCCATTCATCATCCAATGTTTAGTTAGTGTTGTAAGCGTCAATCCAGCTAAGTGAAACTGGGCCGGAGCGACTCCCGTATCACCAGTACGCTAGTCTAGTCTGCCCACCTAGTACCCAGGCTTCCCCTTTTGTGCTCAACGTTCAAAACTCACCCTACTCATCAAGGTCAAGACACAACACACCTGGATGTCAACTAAGTCAAACACCATACACCTAGGATGTCAACTAAGTCAACCATCAAACTTACACATTCAATATAAATGGATAAAAAAACAACCATTAAAGGTATTACACACGACAGAGATCCTCAGAAACCAAAACACAACGTGCAAGAACTAAAGAGTCTAATAAACTACACAATTCCATGAACCAAACTAAAATTTATCAGGAATTTGGAAACAAATGATCTAGTAGTTTTAAAGAAAATAAAACAACACAAACATCAGTGCCAAAACTCACTCAAACACACACTAGGACTGTAATAGGAATCAGATTTCAACTGCAACATTTGTTCAAAGGCCAAAGGCACAATACAGTAAAAACCAGACAACCTAAACATGCTGCTAATAAAAAATAAAACACCAAATCCTACCAACCAAAACCAACAACTCAAAACAGCAATTACATAAAAGACATATCAATTTAATTAAACCAGCAGGCTAATTGATCAGATAAACTAAGCATGCGAAACCACCTACTTCAAATTATGTACGAAAAAACGATACATCACAACACTCCCACTGCGCAATGGTCACACCACACGAATCCATCAACAAGGTCCTAAAACAGTAGACCAAGTAACCTCAATGCCAACCCAGTAAAACATCAGCGGTCCATAAAAAAATAAACATCAGCAATTAAATAATTTAGTTAAACGTTAAACAAGTTCAATAGTAATTAAATAAATTAATTAACAATTGAACAAAAACAATTAAATAATTCGATTAACAACTAAACAAATTTAATTAATTAACTAAAAAATAAAAAAATTTAATAATAATTAAATAAATTAATTAAAAATTAAAAAAATCAATTAAATAAATTGATTTTCAACTAAAACAATTTTACTTAATTAATTTACAATTAAACAAATAAAAATAATTAAATAAATTAAAAACAAACCCCCAGCCACGGAAATCGCCGGAATGACAACCGAGGGGTGGCACGACGGCTGTCCGATGAACGGAGGTGGTTGCGATGGATGTTCGGCGAGCATAGGGGGTGGTGGAGCTACTGTCTAGCGAACGGAGGGGGTTGTGAAGCTGCTGTCTAGCAAGAGGAAGGAGGGGCGTCGGCCTGCGGAGCTGCTGTCTGGTAAGAGGAACTAAGGGCTTCAGCTGGTCGGTCCAGGAAGGGAGGAGGGGAGGTGTGGCCAGCTTCCTGTTGGAGGTAGCAGGGAGAGAGAACGAACGAGAGGAGCAGTAGGCGGAGGGGGCGCATGTTGGGTGATCAGGAGAAAGGAGAGGGGGAGATGGGAGGTAGCTGATCGGGGTAGAGAGGAGGGTAAGGGAGAGGGATGGCCGAGCGGGCAAGAGAGGAGGTAAAAAGGGAGGCCATGAGATAGAAAGAGAAGGGAGAGAGAGAAGGAGAAGAAGAAGGAGAGGAGGTGAAAATGGAGGTCACGGGAGAGAAGGGAAGGGAGGAAAGAAAGATAAAGAGAATGAAGGGGGAGGGGGTGGCAGCTAGGGTAGGGTTTAGGAGGGGGAGAAAAAAAAGAAAAAAAAGAAAAAATAAAAAGAAAAGAAAGATAAAAAAATAGAATAGAAAATAAAGAAGAATAAAATAAAATAAAATTAAATAGAGAGGAATGGGGGATGAAATGAGGAAAAAATAATAAAACAAGCTAAAATAAAATAAAGTAACTAAATTTAAACAAATAAATAAAAATTGGATTTAAACAGTATAAGTAAAGAGGTCCGATCACGCATCGGGCGGGCTGCGCGACTTCACCCGTGCCCTGCCCACAAGTCGAGCATTGTCATGCAAAGGTTTGCTGACCATCACAAGAAGCACACCGCACACCAGTCTTGACGTGCTTTCCAACTTAATAAATATAAAAATGGAAAATGAACTTATTAAATTAAAATTAAAATTAAAATCATATTGTACGTGAAGTCCGGGTGTGACACATAGGTTCAAGGTTTTAAACACTTGTTCTATTACTTTAAGTTATGAGATCATAATGTGATTAAGAAATTTTCGGGTGATGTTTTTTTGGGATTAATTTTATGTAAGGCTTTAATATAATTAGAAGTATGCATTTACTTTTTAGACATGTTTTTTAAGGTATTGATATCTTTTAGGGTTTAAATGGTCTTTGATGATTAAGGTTATTTTTATGGATGTTCATCATATTTCTAGGAATTTTATATTGATGAAATTATTCTTATAAAATTTAAATATATCAAGTAAGTGTATTTCCTTATGTTATTAAATAGTAAAATAATTCCTCAACTATAGTAAAAGGATCTTGAAATAAAAATTTTATCCTAATAACTTCATTTTTGATGAACCGATAGTAATTTTTATCGAAAACAATTTATGGTTTTGAGGAACACAATTTTCCATTGATCATTCACCTTTTTGTGATCAATCACCTAAATCACTCTCCATAAATATTTACACTTTTCCTCTATATCTAAATCTTTATTTCGAACCTATGTCCTCTTATTTGGAAATATAAAATGTTTGATTATAGATAAAATTCGAACATAATTTTCTTTATTATCAATAGGATGCTTTATTAACCCTTTTTAAAATTTGGGTCTCTATGAAGGAGTTCTAAAAATGGTAATCCTTTGATATCTAAGATGAATTTTGAGGGAGAAATTCATTTTAAGGGTGGTAGAATGTAATATTTTGAGATTTTATAAAATATATTCATTCCAATTAATTTAAATTAATTGATATCATGGGTTATAAAAAATGACCAGTTTATCTTGTGAAACACCATTTTTAACTTTTATAGTATGTAACATTGAGATTCTTCAATGTCTTTTGTTACACAGAAGACCAACTCTTACCGGAAAAAAATATACTGTTAACATTATTATTTAACATGATAGTTATCACCTAGACATTCAAATTATGTGAATGGATATGATTAAATAAATTTTGAAAATATGGTTTTGACATTTTTTTAAATGAATTATTTTGTGACCAATTAATTACAAATGACGATAGAAAACATTTGAAAATAAAAGGAAATATCTTTTTGAAAAAACTATTTTAATGCATAAAAGTTTGTTTTATACCAATAAATTAAAAAAAATATTGTTTAATGATATTAATTAAATATATATTATATATTCATTAATATATTTTTCATATAATATATTTTTTAGGTATAAGATAAGAATGAATTCAATTTTATGCATAAAAGCTGTATTTTTCTAAAAGGTTGTTTTGCTGCCTTTTAATGGTGGACTAGTTTGAAAAATAAATTTTTAAACTTCAGTAAATTTAATTTTACAAAATAAACCACGTTTTAGAAATAATAATTTCAAAATTAGATTATGATGTTATTTATTTATTTTTCTAAGAAGTTTCATTTTTTGATAAATAGTGAAAAATTACTGTATTTTAATTGAAAATGACTTTTCGTAGAAATAATTTATATTGTTATTTTGTGTTTTTAATTGGTCATAAAGTTAAATTAGATATATATAAACATATTAATTAAATTTAGGTCATAATAATATTTTTTATATAATTTAGATATAAAAACATAATACACTTTTGAACATTTTTACTTAAAAACCAGATTTCTCATTCCATCTTCAGGATTATTTTCAAATAAATTCTACCAATACCTTGAATCGAATTTATAAAAATGGATTAAATATTTTGAATTAGAATAATTTATAATTTATATTAATTTCAAATTAGTTTTTGACAAAAAATATTTGTGAAAGCAATTAAAATTAATTACAACGATTAAAATAAAAATTAGTTTACTTAATGGTAAAACTTTAATATTAAGAATCCAAATGACATAAAAACTTGTATAAAACCAATTCTAAGGAAATATTTAGAAAATATATCTTATTTTATCGAAAATTGTTCATTATTTTAGGAACATGATGTAATGAAGACCCCCTATAGTGTTTAGTTTTTGGTATTTACAAGAATGCCACTCCTCCTTGATTATAAAAGGGAATTCACTATCCCCCATTATATACAACCATAAGTCCATTTGGATGATAAAAAAACTGAAAAAAAACTCAAAAAATACATAAGTCATCCAATAATCTTTTTTCCATAAAGAAAACCAAGGAATGCCTTTGGTGCAAACCAAAGGGAGTTACCTGAAGAAGAGGTAACATTCATTAATGTGTATTTTTGTATTGTTTAACTCTCCACCCATGAAATTATTTTGGTATCATAATTATACAATAAAATCACTATAATAAATGTAATGATATGTTTTTATGTCAATTTTATGACCTGAAACCACACACTCTTCCATCAAATGGGTTACCAAATCATTATTCTTTTGTACGGTGTACTATAACCTAATGAAATGATGTCGTTCATTTTTCCTTTACCATCACCTGGGTTAGGAATTATGAGGGAAATAATTTTTATAAATGATATTTATAAACTAATAATTCCTATTTATTAATTATATCATATATAACCTTTTTAAATTTCATACCGCAGGGAATATGATACATTGCTCTTGTGTACGACGGATTATCGCCTCACAAAGCGATGCGAAGCATTTTTCTCAAAAATTTTACATAGATGGTAATAATGGTAAATATAATGAATATATATATATATAATATAAATGAAATAATTATTATATTCATTTCATAATTATCTTTCAATAAATATAATATAACATTTTCTTTATTACATTTTCACACATTAAAAAGTGATAACGTCGTTCGTGGACGTGTGGACTACTGCCTCCCTAAAGAAATTTTTTCTTATTTTTATAATCACCACATCACAATAATGATATATAATTAAAAATTATTTTTTTAGGATATAATTACCTAATAGGAATAAGAAATATTACTTTCTTTCTTTCAATAATGTTCATTGAAAAAAATGGAAACGTTACTCATGCGTACACATGGCCCACTGTATCCATGATCATAATGTTGATAAATTTTTTATAACCAACTTCAATAATTGGGTTTAAAATAATAATTTATATATAAATGTTATTATTATTTAATTATTATTATTATGGATATGTTTAAATAATGACCTCTTTGACTATAGTTAACCAATAAATATTTTTTGACACATAAGCCCAATATGGTCAAAACATCCAATAAAAACCTAATTGATCAACTAATTGTATACAATTATGTTATAAGTGAAATAAAAGTTATAATAAAATTGAAAATTTTTATTAATAAATTAAATAATTAAAATAATTTGATTATTCATGAACATAATGACACACGTGACAAGTTAGAATCAAGGTAAGGGACTTTGTCTCAGTATCCTTTTGTTGACACATATCTTGATGTTATGCACCATTATTCTTTTATAAGATGTATGTACAACCCATTTTATATGTTATATCATGAATTTATATATTCAAATTATATGAATAGTTTTTTAATGTTATTATTTAATTGGTATTTAGATTCAAGTTTTTCCCAAGTGATAAGGGGCATTTCCTTTATAAAACCATATTTTAATGTTTTCCCTAAAACTCTCTTACTTTTCCATGTATATGATTTTAAAAATGATTTTATAGAAAATAAATACTTTTAAAGTTTATTTTATTTATCTATGAGTTTTTTAAAAGGAATATTTTTATGTTTCTTTTATTGAATATTTTTACAAACACCAAAAGTGATGTTTTATTCTTAACGTAAATAGTGACAATGACTTTCTGCCACCGTGACTGTTATTTTATTTCTATATTCCTTTGTAAGATTAAATGTTTTATTATATGAAAAACCCAAATTTGGTTTTTTTGTTATTTTTGTATTGAAAATGGGTTTTTAAATAAAATTGTGTTCTGTTATTGACAATGGGTTATTAAAAGAAAATGGTATTTTCTTTTCCAAAAGTGTTTTTCATAAGGGTTTAAAATATTTTTTCAAATGGTTTTACAATTAAAGTGTTGTATTCATGATATGGTAATTCAACATTATATGAAATAGGTGATCTATATATAGCTTATAAAAAGGGTTGATCCCCATTATATCTCACAAATGATCCCGATATAGCTTATACAAAGGGTTGATCCTTATTATATCTCATGAGAAATGGGTGATCCCGATATAGCTTATACAAAGGTTTGAACCCCATTATAGCTCACGGGTGTACCCGATATATCTTATATGAATGTTGATCCCAATTATATAACTCCAATGTATTCAGTAATGATTATATTTTAAATATTTCATATCTTTACTCAAATTAAAAGGGTTTTGAAAGGGTTTTATGAAAATGATTCTCCATGTTACCCAAAAAAGTTTTAATTTCGTTCTATGGGGTTTTAAAAATTTTATTTAAAAAAAAATATGCAGATTTTCATGAGAAAATGTTTAATCTAATATTATAAAATTTTTTGAAGATCAAGGTAAATTTTATATTAGTTTTCAATTATTCACTGGACTAACAGTTTCCCTTATTTTTGGATTCCTTAGTGTACTTTTGTGCTCATCCCACATATTAAATTTATTTTCTCAAGTTTTATGGATGGGTAAGGGAATGAAAGAAGTCATGTTTAAATTCATGGATATTTTACATGTGAATAATTTATTATTTATTTTAAAAGTTTTATATTTTGAAAAAATGGATATTAATTGGAAGTGTCAACTTTGTATTTTATGGTTTTGTTATGTATGAGTTTTGGCCTAATTCTCTAAAACTCTAAACCTAAAAAGATTATAAAATGTAAGAGAATGAATTATTGCCTTAAAAATAAAGATAGTGTTATGTTTATGTTTTGGGCCTTATATTGAATTTATATTTTTATATAACTCTATAAAAATATAGCCTCAAACCCATTCTTTAAATTATTAATTATGTGTATTTTAAATCTATAATTAAAATCTTAATGGAAAAAAATAAAAATAAATTAATTTATGAGTTTAAATATATGGTGAAACCTATATAATATTATATAAAAATTAAAGGTTAGATTGATCACACTCTATAATTATATTTACAACAACATCTCTTCCAAAAATTCCTTTACCCACAAGATTCTCATTGTGAAAAGATTCTGCGAGACCAATGTTATCCATATCAGATAGGTAGTCGATATATAATTTAATAGATCCCAAAAAAATATCACTCCTCAATAAAAGTTTTTAAATGACTTTTATTTTGGATGTATCCTTACAAAATATTCATATACCTTTCAATGGGGTACATCCATTTGTAATTTAAATAACCACATAGTCAGATATCTCAAACCAAGTGAACTATCAAGTGATTAATTATATCAAAGAATAGCGATGAGAATAACCTATAGATTTCATATAATATGATATAAATTTCATTTTTCATAGTTTTAAACTTTTCTATGTATATAAATTTACTTTATATTTCTTTAAAATAGAAGTAATTCTAGGTTAATGTGCATTATACATTTTTAGGTAGAATGAAACCTAAAGCTACAAGCATTAAATATTTACTCAAAACATAGAATTCATGTGATTTAATCCATTTTAATTAAAATAAATCACCAACAAGATAGTATTGATATTTTATGAATGCCCATATGGAACCTTTACACCATTAAGGAAGTTGAAAAACTAAAATATATCTAACCTCGAAAGAGTGTAATCCATTGGGGGAAGAGAATTCCATCTTTCACTATTCACTGAAACCAACTCCTCCATTATCCTCATATAAATATTTTATACGTGAAATTAAAATATATTCATGTTATTCATATATCTTAAGGATAATTTACTACAAATGTATCTTTAATCATGTGACCAATATTATGTTGATGTCAACATAGCGTGGTGGCATGTGATGCAACCAATGAGTGCATGCATCCGAAACCTCCCTTCTTGTGACAACCCAAGTAATATTAATAATATTTAAATTTCATTCCATATTAATATTAATGAACTATATTTAACTTATCCATATTACTATTATAATAATAGGAAATTCCTTAGTCAAAAAGAAAATAATTTTATTCTTACTAAATTGAGTTTGTTATATTATACAATTTTATCCAAAAGTTTAATTTCCATATTATATAATTTTAATTAAAAAAAGGATTTAATATTTTATATCATAAATCCATTTTATCATAGAGTGTTTTTCCGAAAATTTTATAAAAACTTTTTTTGGGTGATTAGTAGAAAATACATTTTTTAAGAAAACTATCTTTTGTTTTCAAGAATTTAAAAAGTAAATTTTTTTATTAGATTTAAAATTATATTTTATTATTTTAATTATCAATAATTAAATTAATTTTATTAGGATAAATATTATAGTTGAATTTGGTATAAAACTGTTTCTATACTTTAAATAGGAATTTGTTTCGAAACCTGTTTTTCATCATATTACATGTTCTGATTTTAAAAGTAAAGTTTACCAAATTTAGAGATTTAATATAGAAAAATGGATTTAATATTTATAATTTGGATTATAAAATCTAGTAAATAGTTAAACATCATATTTTTTCATTATGAATAGTTTCTTTGGTAAAAAAATCAGTTACCCTGATAAGAGTTAAAATGGATTAAAACTGAAATGATTAGGGTAAAAATGTCCTAAAATCTTATATAAATCAAATTTTATGGTCATAGTTTGATCCTATATCATATCATCTTCAAATATTATCCATTTTTAGATAGGTTTCTTGAGTAATACATTATTTTCTTTAATATCTTGAAAGAATAAAATTGTGCCCTCTCCTTCACTTATAAAAGGAGACCACCTCTCATCTCTTCTCAACACTTCAAGAGACTCTTATATCAACCAATACATGAAAAAATAATTTAATAACATCTCTAACCACATCCTATATGTCTTATTTTAATCATAATACCATTAGAATATGGATTTTTGTATAAACATAAGGATTTTATCCAAAGAAGAGGTAATGTTCCTAACCGAGTGTTTTTTATTTCTTCTTTTATCTCCCTAAACTATATTATTACCATTTTGATATAAAAAATCACTATATAGCATGAATTTAATTTTTTTCTATTTATTTTTAAAATAAATTCATATTATCATTCGTATAATAGAAAATTAAAGCATCATTCGTGCATAGATGCATACTACTACCTTGTGAGATGATGCATTTCATTTTTTATCACTGAATATTATGGTCAGTCATAATGATGGATATATATAAAATAATATGATATATATTATAATGAACCATAATTTATATACATTGATAATACTTAAAGGTTGAATAATATTCATTAAAATATATAACAAATCCCTGACATGACAGTATATGTATAATGTCTCTAGAAATTGGGAAACATAAACAACTAGTTCATAAGACATATTCATTATCTCCCACTTATTTCGTTATAAAGAGACACCATTTTGACATATCTTACATAATAGCGTTCTTTATGACTTGGGGAAAAGAAACATATGAAAGGGTGAGCTCAAATTCTCAGTAAGGGTAAAAAAGGAGATATAAATTATATCATAATAATAAGACATAAGAACATAACATTTGAAAATATTATCCATCATATGAAAGATCGTGATATCATATCATGAGATAAATCATGAAAGTTCACAAGAATCAATGAACATAATACCAAAAGTAATAACATAAGACATGAAGTTTTTAGGCATACACATAAGCATTGAAAATCATTTTATATTAGTCAAGGCTCATTTATAAGACCATCATAGTCGAAAAAGTCCATTACTGAACTGAGTTCACTCCTCGTTCCAGCCCCGCATTACTGAACTGAGAATATTTCTCATTCCAGAAATGTATATCTCATAAGATATAAATAATTACCCAATGCATTATAGGGAGATATAGGCCCCACCCATCTCATAATTAAATCATTCTTATGTGTTCCACAGTTACAAAGATCTTTCATCATAACCAAAAAAATAAAATGGGTTTATTTAAACATCATTCCACCATAAAATAATCCATGTAAACTAAATGGATTTTATAAATATATTTTGACCATAAAAATAATAAAATCATAGGAAAAATAGGGATATTATACTTGAAACATAACCCTATTAAAGAATTTCATCTTAGATGGAAAATAATTTTGATATAACACTTGAAATGAATTCTTGAGAAAAATTTCCATTATTCTTAAAAAATATTTTCTTTTCAAAAAATGCCACTCAATTTTAAAAGAAATGATTTTTTTGAAAGAAAAATTGAAATCATGTAGAGTAAGATTCATGGAAATATGGTGTTATGAATATGTAAAAATTCATTCATATCGTATTAGTTAAAAAACGTCCTCCTCATACTTTTCTCGAAAAAGTCAAAAAGTTCCTCGTATCGAATAACAAAAAAAGATTCATTTCATACCATCTAAAAAAATCCAAAAAGGGTAAAATTGACTTTAAAAAATTGTATAAGAATAGAAATAATATTACATATTTAGGAAACATGTATGTGGATGATAAATATACCCTAGTAAATACTTATAGACAATCTCAGATAATAATGAGATTGAGAGATTATCCATTACCATAGGTCTGATATCTTTCATATGTATCCAAACCTCCTATATAACGATTTAAATAATTTCATTGACTTATTTCAGAATCATATTCATTTTTTTGATGTAATATATTATCATATTATTATTCATTTATTAATAACATTTCATTATTACTTGTTATTTGGGTATTAACTGCTTCATTTGGTTTTTCATGTTTTGTCGAATAAGTTCTAGTTCTCATTCACAGGTCATATTTATATAATTAAAAAATACTATTAAAGTTATATATATCATATTAATTCATTATATACATTTATATAATTATTCATTAATGAATATCATGTAGAATGAATCACATCACATCATGGAGATGGTTGGTCGTACGTACGCACGAGAGATGATATCATTCCCATAATTGTTTAATGGTATCGAATTGAATGGTGTATAAAATTTTAGAATCAATATAATGTTATAATTATAATATAAAATTAATTTTTCCATCATTATACCTATTCAAGTAAGGTGGTGGTGAAAAACAGATTACACCATGGCGTGGAGACGGTAAGCCATACGTACACATGCGTGGTGATTTCATTTTTTTAGGATGGATAGAAATTATAATATTGTTGTTCTATAATCATAATAGAATCAAAATAAATAAGTGATACTGGATTTATTACTTTATAATGAAACAACTCATGAAGAGGAGGTAGAATAAGAAATAAGTTAGAAAGAATTGGTAGAGGAGATTACATATTCTTCAATTTGATTCCTCTAAACCTCCTCTTAGAGCACTAGAGTTTGTCTTTGAAGAAGAAAAAACCTCTATAATGTAAATGGGGATGTTGATAAGGGAAAAGGGTAGGGGATGGCCGAGCTCTAAGGCTCAAAGTGATGTGAATATGTGAGGAAGGAGGTGCCCTTTTATAATTGAGGTGTGGGGAACTTTTGGGAACTCCATAAATAATAATTTATAAAAAAATAAAACTATAAAAATAATCATCAAAATTGTCTCAATTTTAAATATGATACGAGATAGTGTTGTAATATCATCATCAAATATATTTCAAACAAGTTTTTATGTCAATTTAAATCCTATCATTTTAATTAACACTTAGTTATTTGGTTTCATTTTTAACAAGGGTAACAAATATTTCAACATTAAAAAGGTGAAATATTTACTTATTTGATGTTAATGAGACCATAAATAAACAAGTTATAATATTTTAGACCATATAATAATTACTCACAATTTTTAATTTATTTATGATTTTTAAATAATTTAAGAAAGCATTATTTTGATAAACAGTCAATAATTCCAATTTTGACACTATTCAATTCATTGATTTTGAAAAAATATTAAGATAATAAGTTACCTTCAAAAAAAATATTTTATTATATTACTTATATTTAAAGGTATTATATTAAATAAATTATAAATATGAATTATACCAAATTATATTTATTTAATATTTTAAATAACATTTATTTGTTATCTCTATTAATAAAATAGTTACTACAACAAAAATGTGTGATAATTTAATATAATTATTTTTGGAATAAAAATTAAAAATAAAAAACAATGAAAAAGATAAATATAATATATTTCAGAATAATATATTTAGTTTAATTTATCTTCTACAATATCCAACATTTAAAATTTTATACTTAATAAATTTTAAATGTGACAACTTTAACATCACATTAAATAAAATAATATAAGCGTCACAATCTCTTCTAAAAGGATCAAAATATTCACTAACTCAACCCTTTGATGGTTATGGTCGATATATACTTGAAAAATAATATTTTGTTATGTTTTTGGGTCTTTTATGGTCATTAGTATTTTAATAAAAATTGTTTTATTCATTTCTCATTAATTAATTAATTTTTTCATCATCAAAGTATATGTTTTTAAGGTAATTATTTATTCTATAAACATTACAAATAAGTTACCATGATAAAGAAAAAAAATTAGATTTCAAATGATTATTTATAGCCTAATTTATCTTCTATATAACATTATATAAAATTGATTTAGTTATTAAACTTTACATGAGGCATATTTAATTTTTTTAAATAAAATAAAATAAATATCCTAATCTTATAAAAGTGGATTCCAAAGGACACTATTTCTACCCATTTGTTATTTAGGTCGAAACACACTCATCCAATGACAGTAATACATGTTTTAGGGTAATATTGGAATAATATTCCTACCCTTAATTACCCGATTTACCCTTTTACCATATTAATAAAAATTACTGAAGTTATTATTCATAATAAATAAAATAAATTGATTAACATAATTGGTACCAACTGATTACAAATATAGAATCCTTTTTTTTAATTCAAAACATATAAGTTTCACTAATTAATTTGAAATTATTCCTTTTGTCGGAAAGAGAGAACATGTTTTAAAAGTTAAAACAATGCAAAAGTTTGAAACATTTTTTATATCTAAATTCAATGTAAAATTAATTCTAATGAAAAATATTATATTGAATGATAAAAATATATTCTATTTATAGTTTAAAACAGTTAAATATTGTAATTTAACCTTATAAATAATTTGGATTAAAAAAGTTTTCTTTCATTTAAAATTTTGTGTATTTTTACTATTCCTCAAAATATGAAAGTTATTAGAAAAATATTAAAAATTCATCCAAAGTAAATTTTTATATCTTTATACCAAATAAAATTTTTATTTTGTCATATTAAATTAATTAATGTTTTGAAACATTAATTTAAAATGGGTTATCCATTAAAATGCAGAAAATCATCATTTTGAAAAATATAGGTTTTTATACATCAAATAGGGTTTATTCAAACCCTATCACCAAAATATCTATTGTATGAATATCAACAATATTTTATTATCTATAAAATATATATTTCATTAATTTATTTTCCTAATATTAATTATCCCAATTTATTAATACAAAAAACAAATTTATAATTGACTTATATTTTTCATAAATAATTTGTAGTAAATGACTACACCATACGTTTTCATAAGTTAGTTGTATTTATTCACGATAACCTACAGACTAGGTTAAAATGATCATTTTATACTAAGGCCATATCATAGTTCATTTAAAATCATGATTGAGTGAAATGAAAGTTATTTATGAATTAAAATTATTTAGAGATAATATTTCATAAAAACATCTGGGTGTTACATTATACCCCCTTAAAATGAATTTTTCCCATGAAATTTGTCACTTGGATACAAAAAAGATGATGATATATCTCCCTCATCACATCCTCAAGTTCCCACGCAGCTTCCTCAAATTGGTGGTTCCACCAAAAAACTTTAACCAAGCGAGTGGTCTTGTTTCGTAGATCTTTTTCGCTATTATCTAGAATCTATATAATTTGTTCTTAATAAGAAAGATCTTTCTCTAGTGGCACAACTTATGATTTTAGTACAGGTGAAGGATTAGGTATGTACTTTATCTAGATAGATACATGGAACACATCATGAACTTGAGAGAGATTCGGTGGAAGTGCCAATCGGTATGCTACCTTACCAACACGATCCATAATTTTAAAAGAACAGATATACCTAGGGCTCATCCTGCATATCTTTCCAAATCTCATTATTCTCTTGCATAGAGATATTAGTAAAAACATATTGTCACTCACTTCAAACTCTAGGTATTGTATTTATTTGTTAGCATAATTTATTTTTCGACTCTAAGTTTCTCTTATGTGTTGTTGAATAGATCTGACATTTTTTTCCATTTCATCAACAAGATTGGGTCCTAATAGCTTTATTTCCCCAACTTCATCCCAGTAAGTTGGAGTTATGAACTTATTTCTAAAGATGGATTCATAAGGACACATTTGAATACAAGAGTGATAGCTATTATTATAAGAAAATTCCACCTAAGGTAGGTGTTGATCCAAACAACCTATCAAATCCATAGAGAAAGATCTCAACATTTCCTATAGAGTTTGAATTGTCCTTCTAGACTGACTGTCTGTCTGAGTATGATAAAAAGTGCTGAAACTTAACTCGGTGTCTAGAGCGTACTAGGAAACTCACCCTAAATTTGAGGTAAACCTTAGATCCTGATCAAATATAATATAAAGTGGTACTTCATTCAATATTACCACTTACTTTACATATATCTTGGAAATATGATCAAGAGAGAAATCTTATCTAATAGTAATGAAGTGTTCCGACTGCATAAGGTGATCAACTATAACCCATATAGAATTATGGCCTTTAGATGTTTTGGTAAGTTCTATAACAAAGTGTATAGTTATGTCTTCCAATTTCCATTCTGGTACGGGTAATGTTTGTAATATCCCCTTATACTTCTATCTATCAACCTTAACTTACTTACAAACCAAGCAATGAGAGACATATTAAGCAACATCTTTTGTCATTTCATCCAACCATAACTACTCTCTCTGGTCCCTATACATCATTGTGCTTCCTAGGTTAATAGATAATGAAGAACTATGAGCCTTATCCAATAGCTCTGACTTTATTTATTGTATGAGAGGAATACTAACCCGATTATTAAACCTTATTATTCCATCATAATCATGGTTTAATTCCACAACTTTTCCTAGTTTATTTTGTAGCTGTACATATTCCTTCTATGCCTTTTTAATATTCAATTTTATAGATGGTTAAACATTCAATTGAAAAAGATACAATTTCTCCCCTTTAAAATTTTAAGATCCAAACATGGTAAATCCATAAATATTCGATATTTTGTGATCATCATCATGGACGTGCTAGCATGTTTCTTTTTTTACTTAATGTATCTTCCACTTTGTTCACTTTACTAGGGTGGTAATGTATCAGATAGTCATAATATTTAATCAAATCCAACCATATTATTTGGTGCATATTCAAATCCTTTTGTGTGAAAAAATACTTTAAACTTTTATGATCTGTATAGATATCACACCTTTCACCATAAAGATAATTCCTCCATATATTTAATGTAAATATTACCACAACTAACTCCAAATCATGAGTTCAGCAATTTTGATCATGGATTTTCAATTTTTTTCAAGGCATAATCAATCACTATATAATTTTACATGAGAACACATCCCAGCCCTTCTTTGGATTCATCATTGTAGATCACAAACCATTCTCCACTACAAGGTAGTGTGAGCACATGTGCACTGGATAACCTTCTTTTTATTACTTTGAAATTTTCTTCACATTTCTTTTTCCATATGAACTTAACTCATTTCCAAGAGAACTCGATGAGTGGATTAGATAATTATGAAAATTATTTCACAAAATGATAATAATATCCATCCAAACCAAGAAAACA
The DNA here is from genome assembly GCA_963277665.1 of Viscum album. NCBI lineage: Eukaryota > Viridiplantae > Streptophyta > Magnoliopsida > Santalales > Viscaceae > Viscum > Viscum album. The sequence goes on along the minus strand of OY728141.1, from coordinate 1,414,164,776 downwards.
TTAGTTCTCAATTATGGTTGTTGGTTTCAAACAACTTTCAATAACTTTTATTTTTGTTGGATCCACATATATCCTCTATTTTAAAATTATGTTCACCGAAAATGAAACTTTTTGAAGCCAAAATTCACACCAGGTAAATTTTTCATAATTCTTCTCCTTTATTAGGGCATTTTGTACAATTCTCAAGTGATCTTTTTGTCCTTCCTTTCTCTTTGAATAGACAAGAATATCATCTATAAATACTACCACAAACTAATAATGATTTTCTCTAAAGACTCTATTAATTATATCTATGAAGATAGTGAGAGAATTAAGAAAACCAAAAGGAAACACTATAAATTCATATAGTCTATACCTTGTACAGAATAACGTCTTCAGTATATCCTCCTTTTTGATCCTTAAATAATGATATCCTGAATGGATATCAATATTGAAAAAGTATTGATCTCCATGTAGTTGGTCAAATAAGTCATCAATGCAAGGAATATGATATTTATTTTTGACGGTGATCTTGTTAAGTTATTGATAATCAAAAGATAGTCTCATTAATCAATCTTTCTTCTTAACAAATAGAAGAAGTTCTACCTTAGGTGATTAACTCGGGCATATGAATCCATTGTCAAGATTCTCTTGGAGTTTCTTCTTTAATTCCTACAACTCATTTGGATCTATTCTTTAAGGTGTATTTGAAATAAGAATAACACATGGTATGAGTTATATTGAAAACTCAACTTCATGATTTGGTGGAAGACCTAGTAATTCTTCTGGAAAGACATAATCAAACTGCCATAAAATGTGTGTATTCTTAACTGTGAGTTTGTCCCCAACCATTTGAGATATATATCATTCATTTATATGGATCAAGACCCATAAGATATAAGAAATTTATACTGGAAGGTTATATTAATCCTAGCATCGATGGATGATCGTAGATTGATCTAGAATATGAAATGTGACTTCTCTTCCTTCGAAATTGATATGAGGTCCATATAGAGAAATCCAATATATGCCATGAATCACATTAAATTCCACTATCATAAGGATCAAAATATTTTCAAGAAGCACTTTCCTACAAACTTAAACCAGAGAATAATTATAAAATTTATATGGGACCGTTGTTCCATTAAGAGTTGTCACAACTAACTCAATATCTAATTATTGAGTTAATATGGTGACACCCTTAGAAAATTATTTCTAAATAAAAGAGTGGGTGGATCCAGAATCAAATAAAATATTTCCTACTTTATAGTGGATGGTATGTGTACCTTTCACCTCTTCATTATCATACTACACATCGCCGATAGTGATTACATGTGACATGAATTTATCTTTGGCCTTAAGAGTTTGCTGACTTCGATCATCATAAATAACCCTTGTATTAAGGAATTGATTATCATAATTCCCCATTTCTTTGAACTTGTAAAATTGAATTGTTGTAGGTGTATTCTGTGTAGCATTTTCTTTATCTGCATGATTAGACATATTTTTCCCACCACTTCAGAATTCAACTACCTAATGACCTTATTTTACACACTTAAAAATATTTACTAGTCCCTTTATGACAATTTAATCCATATTTCTTTCCACACATTTACCATAATGAGAAAATCAACTTCTTTTCAGTGTGGTCTTTAGAATTTCCCTTGAATTCCATTTTTATCTTCTTATCATACCCATAGGACTGATGGGTTGCTCCAATCTCCATCGTTGCCGTGAGAGCACATCAAATGATTTCTTAATAGATATTAAAGTCCCTTATGGATAGTTTCCTTTAGAGACATGGCTTTAAGACACTAAATAATCGATCAATTTTACTCTCATATTGGATAATAATTCTATAAACATAACTTAGAAGTCTTATAAAATTTTATTCATATGTAAAAATGGATTCATCACCCTTTTACTTATGTTCAAGGAACTCCCCCATATTTTTTTTGAAGAATACGAGGAAAGTACTTATTGAAAAATAAGTTTTTTAAATTGTCCCATTCCATGTATTCAATTTCATCTCATTTCCTTGTATTCTTGATAAGGTTACACCATTAATCTGCTTCAACTTCCAAATAATAGACTACCAAGATGACTTTATCAAAAAATGAAGGTGGTTGCTACCTCATGAAGGACTCAACAGAATGTTGTTCACTCATTTTCTTATTTGTAAGTCCTGTATGTTTCATATCTTGAGAAATTTGTGTGAGTATAACTATAAGATTTTTCATTCCATCTACCATAACATTTGGTTTCTTAGGAGTACAATAATTTCATTTTCCATTGCATTTAGCATTAACATGGTTCCTTGAGGATACATCTATTGAATAAAACCAAGAATAATAGTGCGAGAAACACTAATCATACTGGAAAAAAACTTAATAAAGAATAAAATTCCAATTTAGGATAATTTAGGTTTTATCATATGTTATTCATGATCATTTATAAAACACTATGATTATAACCTATACTTCAACAAACCCTTTGAATTATTTCTAAGGTTTTCTCATCCTAGTTTCCAAAGGTTAACTATACCTTTCCTCTGATACCAACTATAATGACCCATAATTTACATACATTGATATTACATTAAAGTTTAATAATATTCATTAAAAATATAACAAATCCATGATAGGACTGTATAGGTATAGTGTCATTAGAAACTAGGAAACATAAACAACTGGATCATAAGACATCTTCATTGTCTCCCTGTTATTTCGTCATAACTAGACCCTGTTTGGACATATGGTTCTTAATACCCTTCTTCATCACTTAGGGAAAAGAAACATATAAAAGGGTGCGATCCGATGCTAAGTACGGGTAAACAAGGGAGATTCCAATAATATCATAATCATAATACATAAGAACATAACATTTTAAAATATTATCCTACATATGAAAGATCATGATATCATGCCATGGGACAAATCATGAATGTTAAAAAGAATCAATGAATGTAATCCCAAAAGTCATAACATAATACATGAATTTTTATGGAATAAAAATAAGTATAGATTATGATTTCATATTATTCAAGGATCATTTTCAAGATCAACATAGTTGACAATGTCCATTACTGAACTGAGTTTACTCCCCGTTCCAACCTTGAATTATTGAACCAAGATCATTTCTTATTCTAGTGAAGTATATATCATGAGATATAAATCATTACCCAATGAATTTAAAGGAGATATAGGTTCCACCCATCTCATAATTAAATCATTATTACATGTACTACAACAACATAAATCATTCATCATTACCCAAGGAATAAGTAGGGTTTCTTTAAACATCATTTCACCATAACATTATCCATGTAAACAAATGGATTACATCATAAACACAATAAAATAATAGGAACAATAAGGATATTATACATGATACATAACCCTATTAAATAATTCAATCTTATATGGAAAATAATTTTTATATAAACTTGAAATGAATTCAATAGAAAATATCATTTCTTATTCGAAAACATTTTATTTTCTCAAAATACCAAAAAAAATATTTAAAAAATATATTATTTTAAAATAAAATTGAAATAGTGTAGAGTAAGCTTCATGAAAATAAAGAGTTATGAAAACATTAAAATCTATTCATTCTATATATGTTAAAAAAACATTCTCATAATTTTTCTGAAAAAGTCAAAAAGTACCTCGTATCGAATAACGACAAAATATTCCTTTAATACCATTTAAAAAAATTAATAAATGGGTAAAATTGACTTTAAATAATTATAGAATAATATAAATAATATGTAATATTTAGGAAACATGGACATGGATGATAAATTTACACTAGTAAATACTTATGTATAGACAATCACAAATAATAATGAGATTGCGAAATTATCCCTTACATTAAGACTGATATCCTTCGTATATATCTAAACCTCATGTATAATGATTTAAATAATTTAATTGACTTATTTAATAATAATATTAATTTTTATGATATCATATATGATCATATTATCATCTGTTTGTTAATAAAACATCATTGTTACTTGTTATTTGGGTATCAACTGCTTCATTTTCTTATCAATGTTTTGTCAAAGAAGTTCATGTTCACATTCATAAGTCATATATATCATTAAAAAATGTTTTTCACATTATATATTTCATATTTATACATTATATAAATTTAAATAATCATTCTTTAATGAATATCATGTAGAATGAATCGCATCGTATCTTGGAGACGGTAGGCCGTACATGCGCAAGAGAGAGGATATCATTACCGTAATTGTTGAATGGTATTGAAGTGAATGGTGTATAATATTTAAGAATCAAGATTTCGTAATAATAATCAGATATATTTATTATGTCCATCATTACTCCCATCCAAGTATGGTGGTGGGGAAAAACAGATTACACCACGGTGTGGATACGGTAAGCCGTACGTATGCACGCGTAGTGGTTGTGTTTTTCATAGGATAGATAGAAAGTGGAATATTATTGTTCCATAATCATAATAACATATCAGTATATAAGTGATACTAGAGTTATTACTTTATAATGATACAACTCATGGAGAGTAAGTGGAATAAGAAATATGTTTGAAATAATTGGTAGAAGAGATTACATCTTTTTCGATGTGCTTCCTATAAATCTCCAATTATAAGCACTATAGTTGGTATTTAAAGAAGACCAAAACCTATATAATGTAACTATGGAGTTTTAAAAGGAAAAAATGTTAGGGATTTACAAGCTTTAAGGCTCAAAGTGAAGTGAATAGGTTAAGGAGGAGGTTCCCTTTTATAATTGAGGTGAGAGGCACTTTTGGGAACTCTATATATAATAATTTATAAGAAAATAAATCCCAAAAATGTAACGCCCTGGTTCTGGGTGCCACTCAATGGGTGCCCCGAACCTGGTTCGCCATGTGACCTTAAGCGCATCTCCCCAAACTCCAGAGGTTGCCGACTAGTAGCGAGGGCCCAGGTCTAATAGTGGGGAAAATATGCCCTCATTTGTCAAAGTGTAGTGCAGCAGAATGAAACAAAACATACAACGAACAAAGTAAGTAGTAAACCATACATAACTAAAATAAACAACTATAGTGAATAATACCAACCAGTATATAATAATGGTGCAACATGCCTCAATTTCTAAGAAAATAGCCAGAACATGTTACACGATCAATACAATACAACTAGAGTATAGGTATAGCAAAACAAAGTAAAATAGTTGGCATCAGCATCGCGAGCCTAGGCTCGGACCCATGACCTCCTACTCCTCAACAATAGTCAAGTACCTATATAGGGACTCTTTCCCCTACCCAAACCTGCAGAAACGTAATCTGTTTGGGCCGAAAAGCATGACCCAAACAGGGTGTGATAAATATATCTCAGTATGCACCCACCAAAGGCCCGTTCCCAACTAAATGTAAGAATGAAACAAAAATGAAAAATAGTAAAATGAAATAAAGTAATCAGTACTGAAGAGTATCTAACTTAACTAGTTATATTACCATTTTAATAATCATTTTAATCATTTAATTTAAAATATTACCACAGTGAGTAATCTATGTAATGGCCAAAAGTCCGCAGATGCGTAAACCCCTACCCTCAGGTAAAGAGTATCCAACACAAGAATCTACCCTCAGGAATAACGGATTTTCCCCTCAGGCATAGGCAGTGTCGCCCACAAGCACAAAATCATTTACCCACAAGCACGGAAGAAGTTGCCCCCAGGCCGAAAAACTACTGCCCTCTGGCTAAATAGTGCAGTGCCTATAGACTAATCACAATAATGCCCTCAGGCTAAACTGGTAAACAAGAAATTCCCAACATGTAAAGAATTAGTAAACAAGAAATTCCTCTCGAGCCAATTCTACAATTACTACTTTAAAGGCATACCCTCGGGTATCCTGGCCAAACGACTAAACATTGGAACACACCCCCGGGGTTGTTCCGGATCCAAGCAATGATCTCAACCAGCGTTTTAATATCATAATTAAATACCTAATCAATTCTAGGTGTATAATATAGCAACGGACTCAGCCTCACGACACCCCAACATGGGTTTGTGGCACAAAAACGCACAAAACACACGACAGTTGGAAAAATTAACACCAAGACACCTACCTTATATGCCAACGAACGTTATACCCGAACACTGACTCCAAAAACACCCAAGAACGGCGTAGATATGATGAAGAAAAAAACTTTCTTAACCTCAAATAACTCTTTTTAGGAGAATAATTGGTAAGAAGTAGCCAAGGAGATGGAAGCCCTTACCCGTGCGGTTCCAACGAGATCGTCCGAGGCAGAAACTGATTTCAGACGAACACTCGGCGGATCTTCAAAGGTTCGACCATCCCCTCCCGCTCCTTCCTCTGGTTCTAAGCCTTCCCTGTGAGCAGGGGAGTCTACTACCCATTTTAAGCAAAAAAAAGTACACGGTGTGTACTTCTAATTACACGACATGTACTCCCTTCATTAACCGTTCCTCTAGCAACACCGCCACACTGTTCATCCGTCGACATGAGTACACGACATGTACTCCTGACCACACAGTGTGTACTGTTGCCCAGCTGGCGGCTACTCCACCGCCTTACTGTTCTGACCTACCGACTGACTACACGGTGTGTAAAGGGCCACTACACGACGTGTAGTTGGTTCCTACACCCTTCATCACCGACATGGCTACACGCCCCGTGTACTCATCCTGTACGGCCAGAAGTACATGACGTGTGGAAAAAGTACATGGCGTGTACTTCCAAAATTTAGGATTTTTCCCCATTTTCCATATTTTCTCAAAAACACTTAAGGAAAAAAGAAAACAATAAGCCCGTACCTCAAAGATAAGAACCAGGTTCTTACAAACTTCCCCCCCTTATAGCAATTCGTCCACGAATTGCCCTTCCAAGGGTGGAGAAGATATAGCCGTGAACAACTCCGTCCATTGAGCACGTACGTCGGTCTCCCACTCCCAAGTTTCATCCTGCACTCGGCCATGCTGTCATAGCACCTATACAAGAGGAGCTGACCGGCCTCAGAGAACCTTCGTGCTCCTGTCAACGATATGAATAAGATGCTCCTCAAAGGACACATCTTCTTGAAGCTCAACCTAGTCGGGCAGAAAGATGTGAGACGGGTCCAAATGACAGCGACACAACTGAGATACATGGAAGACATTGTGCATGTCTCGATACCACTGCCGTAACCACAACGGATAGGTAACCAGCCCGATTCTATCTAGAATATCAAATGGACCCACATACCGTGGTGAAAGCTTACCCCGTCTCCTGATCCGTTTGTGTCCGAGCCTCGGAGAAACATACAAGAAAACCTGATCCCTCACCACGAACTCCAAAGGTCGTCTGCGGCGATCAACATATGACTTCTAACGAGACTGGACGGTAGCCATCCTCTTCTGAATCAACTGGACCTACTCAGAAGTCTCCTGCACGAGCTGTGGTCCCAGTAAAGCTGCCTCACCTGCCTCTAACCATCATAAGGATGATCGGTATGGCCTACCATATAAAGCATCATATGGTTCCATATCAATAGTCGCCTAGAAGCTATTGTTATAGGTAAAATTGATTAAGGGTATATGCTTCTCCAAGGATCCCCCGAAGTCTAGGACGGATGCAGGTAGCATGTCCTCTATCACTTGTATCATACGCTCTGACTGGCCATCTGTATGAGGGTGGTATGCTATGCTCAGAAGCACCTGTGTACCCAGTGCCCTCTAAAAACTCTGCCAGAAACGAGATGTAAAGTGGATGTCCCTATCAGAAATGATAGAACAAGGGAACCCATGAAGACATACTATCTCTTGGATATACAACCTTCCTAGCTCGTCAACACCGAAGGTATCCTTGATCGGCAAGAAGTGAGAAACCTTCGTGAGTCTGTCCACAACAACCCACATGACGTCATTGCCACGAGGTGATCTCGACAAACCAGTCACAAAATCCATCGCGACATCATCCCATTTCCACTCTAGAATGGGTAACTGCTGTAATAGCCCAGCTGACCTTTGATGCTCCACCTTCACCTGTTGACAGGTGGAACAACTCGTAACATAACTAGCTACATCTCTCTTCATACCCGACCACCATTACAGACGTCTGAAGTCACGATACATCTTGGTAACCCCAGGATGAACTACCCAAGATGAAGTATGAAACTCCTGCATCATCTCCTCGCGTGTATCCCCAGGAACCCACACTCGTCCACGGAAACACAAAAACTCATCATCTCTTATCGTCCACCCAGGAGGAGGGTCATCACTCGCCACTGACTCCTGTAGAATTAGGACTTCTGAATCAGATAGCTATCTCATCCTCACTCTATCTAGGAGGGTAGAAGTCTCTGGTATAGATGAAAGATAAGTCTTCCCCTGACTGTCGTGCACCTCCAGATGCATCTCAGAGAACGAATCCATGAGCTTCCACTCATCACTGGCCTCCTGCACAGCCTGTATCTGAGTCATCCTACTCAGTGCATCAACTAATGAATTACCTTTTCCATGTGTATAGGAAAGATAAAAATCAGAGGACTGTAGGTACTCAACCCACCTTCTATGCCTTAGATTCAGCTCACACCGAGTAAAGATATACTTGAGGCTTTTGTGGTTGGTGAAAACCAATAAATTCTCTCCCAGTAGATAATGTCTCCAACAGCGCAACGTATACACAACTGCAGCTAACTCGAGATCATGCGTCAGGTAATTCCGCTCATGTGGCCTCAACTGCCGAGACCCGTATGCAACAACTCGGTCTCCCTGCATCAACATTGCTCCCATACCAATACCTGATGCGTCACAGTAAACTGTATAGCTCTTCCCCTGCTCTGGGAGTATCAAGATTGGTGCTGATGTCAATCTTCCTTTCAGATCCTGAAAGGCTATCTCACAAGATTCAGTACAAATGAACTTCACACCCTTCTTAGTCATACCCTTCAACGGTGCTGCTAAGCAGGAGAAGTCCTGTATGAAGCATCTGTAGTAACCATCCAGCCCAAAGAAACTCTGTATCTCAAACATGTTCTTAGGCTGCTCCCAGGAAACTACTGCTCTCACCTTCTCTGGGTCTACTGCAACTCCTTCCTCTAAGATGATATAACCCAGGAAGTGAATCTGGTCCATCCAAAAGTGGCACTTTGAGAGCTTAGTATATAGCCAATGCTCTCTCAGTGTACTCAATACGATCTCAAGATAGGTGGCATGGTTATGTCCAGTGTGAGTGTACACCAAGATGTCATCCACGAATACTACCAAAAATGAATCAAGATACGGATGGAACACATGATTCATCAGATCCATGAAACTGCCGGAACATTCGTGAGCCCGAACGGCATAACCAAGTACTCATATAGACCATACCTACTCATGAAGTCAGTGAGAGGTATATCAGATGGACTAATGTGCAACCGATGATATCCTGATCTCAAGTCAATCTTTGAGAACACTCGTTCTCCTTTAAGCTGATCAAAAAGATCATCGATCCTTGAAAAAGGATATCGGTTCTTAACCGTCAACTAGTTCAGCTTCCGATAATCCACGAAAAGTCTGAGGGTACCATCCACCTTCTTCACAAAAAGGATCGGTGAACCCCACAGAGAAGTACTGGTTTAGATAAATCCCTTTGCCTGTAACTCCTCTAACTACCTCTTAATCTCCATAAACTCAGCTGTAGCCATCCTATAAGGAAGAATGGACACTAGTGCTGCTCCTGGCACAAGCTCGATAGAGAAATCCACCTCACGCACCGGAGGCAGATCCGAAAAGTCATCCGAGAAGACATCCCTAAAACGATCAACTATTGAAAGGAAATCTGTCTAACAAGTCCCCTGGTCATCCATATATAAACTCACAATCTGTGCTGTGACTCCACCTCACCCACAATGCACTGGTCCAGCTCAACTCGCCTGAACATCCCATTCGCCCTTGTATAGAAACTCTCCGCCCTCTGGTGACGTGAAACACACCTTGCGACGATAGGAGTCTACAAAGGCTCGATAGAGAACCAACTAGTACATCCCTATAATGACGTCATAACTCGTCATATCTAGGACATAGAGGTCCAAAAGGAAGTGACACCCTCCAACCTCAAGGGGGCATTCCTTGTACTGACACAAACCAGCTGTTCTAGTTCCCAACGGAGTGTCTAGCGTCAAAATATCAGAAGAAGTAGAAACACAGAGCCCAATGTTCTCCACAACGGGTACATATATAAAAATATGTGTAGCACCCATATCAAGAAGTACTGAAGATAAGATAGAAGCTACTAAAATAGTACCTTTGACTATAGAAAGTCTGAGATCCTGCTCTTGCTGGGTCTGTTACACTGTAAATGCCTGTCCAGTGTCACGACCCTATGACACAACCTGACTACCCTGAGCTGTCCCACCCTACTGTCTCTGAGATCCTGGTGTCTGGATACCATGGCCACAACCACCGTCTCTACCTGCATGCCCTGATGTATTCCTATTCCCGGACTGGTAAGAAGCCACTAGTCCTGCTCCCGCACGCGGAGTCTGCACCGAACCCCTCTCACTAGCCACTGGTGGAAACGCCCTACAAAAGCGCTGCAGATGACGCATCTTGCCACAAGCTTGGCACTCCACTAGGTCTCATGGACACTATGGCCTCTTGTTCTCATCTCGACAACATTGGTAGCACATAACCTGTCCACCTGAAGCATTCCTCTGACTGGTACTGCCACCCTGAGAGAAGTCCATCTGTCTCTTCCACTTGCCAACATAAATAGTACCAGTAAATCATGCTGAACCGCCCTGGCCCACACCAAGAGATTCCCATTGGTTCCTCTCTATAATCAGTGCCTAGGTCATAATAGCATGTACAGTAGGCAACCTGAAAAAATTCACCAATGCTTGGATGTCATACCAAAGACCATCCTGAAAATGTCTAGCTCTCAACATCTCATCACCCACCATAACGGGTGAAAAACGCTGAAGCTCAGTGAAGCGAGCAGAATAGTCCATCACTGACATAGCACCCGGCTGCAGGTTCATGAACTCTCGAGCTCTATCTGCCCTCAGCGTCTCCGAGAAGAAGAAGTCATAGAGGACTGCTTGAAAATCTTCCCACGCCATGTCCCTGTGATGCTCTGTCTGGGTGGTTACATCCCACCACCTCTTGGTGGAATCATGCAACATATACGTCGTGATCTTGACCCTCCACCCTGGAGGCATCTCAAGATGCTCGAAAATAGTCTGCATTGATCCTAGCCAAGACTCCGCAGCCTGTGGTCTACCATCCCCTGAGAACATAGGCGGATGCTGCTGCTGGAAGATACGTGTCAGCTCATCCATAGATGTGGCAGCCTGCGGTGCTCCCTGAAAGGTCTACATGAACTGCATAAAGCCTTCATGGAACTGTGCCTCCGCAACTATGTATGGTATAACAGTTGGCACCACATCTGGCTCTGCTGGAGGATCAACTGGTAGTCCATGGCCCACCATTTTTGGAGTATAGTCATCATAGCTCTCCTGGCGAACAATGTGTGGTCGTCTCGGCGGCATGAATCTACAAGGTCAAACATGCCTTAGATTCAAGATTTATCAAAGAACAAAAGTGAAGGAACCAAAAAGGGAACAAGAGGAAGATGGCATTTCAAGATTTGAAAAACAAGACTACACAGCGTGTACAATGACTACACGATGTGTACTTGACTTCCCCTTCGCCTGACCAGGTCCTTCTACACGGCTAAGCCACACGACTCCCGTTGAACAAAAACTACATGGTGTGTAAATTATCTACATGGCATGTACGGTGTCGTTTCCAACTTCCTGTGTCGTCTGTGACACGGCCGACTACTCGGATTGACACTACACGGCGTGTTACATGCGCACACGGCGTGTCAACAACCCCGTTTCCCAGCCACACGGCTAAGTCTACATGGTCTGTCCTCAGACAAGACTACACAGTGTGTTCCCAAAGGTACACAACGTGTTCAAGGAGAGGTGAAACTAACCCGTGTTGTTAGTTACACGGCCGAGTCCCTAGGTCACACTACAATGCGTGTTCATCATTGACACGACATGTTCTGTACAGGAGTTCACCGACCCGTGTTGTTAGTTACACGACCGGACTCCGGTTCAACACTACACGGCGTGTTTGTTCCAAGCTCTTCCCTTCCCTATGTCACCTCCAAAACGGTTTGTGACACGGGAAGAGACTACACAGCGTGTACTCGGGGTACACGGAGTGTACTCAAAAAGTTTATGCTTCTTCCCGAACAGAAGGTCATACACAACGTGTTTAAAGTACTACATGGCGTGTATACTGGGTTTCCGGAAAGTATGCCCCAAAAACTTCTCTGGAACCTAGAAAATACCTAAAACAACACCTAAGTGTCAAATTCTGACCCGTTAGGGCCCATACTCCCCACAAATCAAAGGTTGACATCTTATCTGTGTTATAACAAAAGAAACAGTCAATGATCCACCAAATTCTGGTAAATGGGGGCCCATACTCCCCAAAAACCAAAGTTCGGCATCCATTCTATAAACAAGATCACATAATAATACCCTATCAAAATAGAAGGTATTTATCAAAATAGCTATCAAAACAACATGAATTTCTAGCACAACAACTATCACAACAACATGAAATTTCTAATGCACCTACATGGCATGGAAACTTTGCATGGAATTTGATATCTAGAAAGTGCCTATATGATGCATGAGATGGCATACCCTCATCGCATTGTGTTGCAACTAAATAGAACCCACAGATAAAATATAAACAACACAATCCAAGTGCGTCACCCAATGGTGAAAACATATCAATTGTAAAACTTTCAACCTCAAAAGAATTGAAAAAATACGAGGTAGAATGGATTTTCCCTGTACACGGGTTAGCTACGCCCGGACACAGCTTATTACCAACTACCGTTCGTCCTATCCCTGACTACGGCCCTAAACAGTAAGTCAAAGAAAATAACCTGCCTTTGATACCACTTTGTAACGCCCCGGTTCCAGGTGCCACGCAATGGGTGCCCCGAACCCGGTTCTCCACATGACCTCAAGCACATTTCCCCAAACACCAAAGGCTGCCGATTAGCAGTGAGGACCCAGGTTTGATATTAGGGAAACTATGCCCTCATATGTCAAAGTGTAGTGCAGCGGAATTAAACATAACATACAACAAACAGAGGAAGTAGTAAACCATACATAACTGAAATAAACAACTGTAGTGAATAATAACAACCAGTATATAATAATGGTGCAACATGCCTCAATTTCTAAGAAAATATCCAGAACATGTTACACGATAAATACAATACAACTGAAGTACTGGTACAACAAAACAAAGCAAAATAGCTGGTAGAGGAATCGCAAGCCTAGGCTCGGTCCCATGCCCTCTTACTCCTCAACATCAGTCAAATACCTATATGGGGACTCTTGCCCCTACCCAAACCTGTAGAAACGTAATCTATTTGGGCCGAAAAGCGTGACCCAAACAGGGTGTGAGAAATATATCTCAGTAGGAACCCACCAAAGTCCCATGCCCAACTGCGTGTAAGCATGCAACAACAGTGTGAAATAATAAAATTCAATAAATTAAGTAGTACTAAAGAGTAACTAACTTAACCAGTTATATTGCCAATTTAATATTCATTTTAATCATTTAATTTAAAATATCACCATAGTGAATATTCTATGTAACAGCCAAAAGTCCACAGACGCGTAAACCCCTACCCTCAGGTAAAGAGTACCCAACACAAGAATCTACCCTCTGGCATAATAGATTTTTTCCTCAGGCATAGTTAGTTTCTCCCACAGGCACAAAATCAGTTGCCCACAGGCATGAAAGAAGTTGCCCTCAGGCCGAAAAACTACTGCCCTCAGGCTAAATAGTGCGGTGGCCATAGGCTAATCACAACAATGCCCTCAGGCTAAACAGGTAACCAGGCCATGCCAAACATGTAAAAAAGCTGTAAATAAGCAATTTCTCTTGAAGTAATTCTACAATTACTACTTTAAAGGCATACCCTCGGGTATCCTGGACAAATGGCTAAACAGTGGAACGCACCCCTGGGTGGTTCCCGATCCAAGAAACGATCTCAACCAGCGTTTTAATATCATAATTAAATACCTAATCAATTCTAGGTATAAAATATTGCAACGACCTCAGTCTCAGAACACCCCAACACGGGTTCGTGGCACAAAAACGCACAAAACACCCAACAATTGGAAAAATTAACACCAAGCCACCTACCTTATACGCCAATGAACAATATACCCAAACGCCGACTCCAGAAACACCCAAGAACGATGTAGATATGATGAAGAAAAAAAATCACTTAATCACAAAAAACACTAGTTAGGAGAAGAATTTTTAATAAGTAGCCAAGGAGATGGATGCCCTTACCCATGCTATTCCAATGAGATCGTCCGGGGTGGAAACCGATTCCAGAAAAACACTCAATGGATCTTCAAAGGTTCGGTCATCCCCTCCCGCTCCTTCCTCCAGTTCTAAGCCTTCCCTATGAACAGGGGAGGCTACTGCCAATTTTAAGCGAAAAAAAACAAATTACACGGCGTGTACTTCCAAGTACACAACGTGTACTCACTTCATTTAACAGTTCCTATAGTGGCACCACCACACTGTTCATCCGTCGACATGAGTACACGACATGTACTCTTGACTACATGGCGTGTACTGTTGCTTAGCTGGCGGCTGCTCCACCGCCTTACTGTTCTGGCCTGCCGACTGACTACACGGCATGTAAAGAACTACTACACGGCGTGTAGTCGGTTCCTACACCCTTCATCGCCGACATGGCTACACAACCCGTGTACTCATCCCGCACGGCCAGAAGTACACGGCGTGTGGAAAAAGTACATGACGTGTACTTCCAAAATTTATGATTTTCCCCATTTTCCATATTTTCTCAAAAACAATTATGGAAAAAAGAAAAGAAGAAGCCCGTACCTCAACGATAAGAACCGGGTTCTTACAAAAAAACCTTCAAAATGTCCCAATTTAAAATATTAGATGAGATAGGGTTTTAATATAATCAACCAATATATTTTAGAAAATTTTTTATATCAATTTAATCCTTATCATTTTAATTAACCCTTTGATATTATATTTAATTTTTCATTATGGTAACAAATATTTCAACCTTAAAAGTGTGAAATAATTACTTATTTGATGTCAATGAGACCATAAATAAATATCTTAGAATATTTTATACCATATAATAATTATTCAATATTTTTTTAAAAAATATATTATGATTTTTAAATAATTTATGAAACCATTATTGTGATAAATAATCTACAGTGTCAATTTTGACACTATTCAATGCATTGATTTTTAAAAATATTAAGATAACTATTTAGCTTCAAGAAAACAATATTATTATATTCCTAAGAGTTATATTTAATCTACAAAATTAATTATAAATATTAATTATCCTAAATTAAATTTATTTTAATATTTTTAATAACATTTATTTGTTATCTTTATTAATAAAATAATTACTACATCAATTTTGTGTAATTATTTAATATAGTTTTTTGTCGAATTAAAAACAAAAATAAAATAAAATAATGAAGATAAATATAATAGATTTTATAATAATATTTTTAGTTGAATTTATCTTCTATAAAATCCAACATTTAAAATGTTATTCTAATTAAATTATGAATGTTTCAACTTTAACATCACTTTAAATAAAATAAGATAAGTGTCATGATCTCTTATAAAAGGCTCCAAATTGTCATTAAATCTACCCTTGAATCGTTATGGTCATGATATAATTGACCAATAATATTTTTTCTAGCGTTTTGAACTTTTTATGGTTATTATTATTTTAATAAAAATTGTTTTACTGATTTCTCATCAATTAATTAATTTTTACATCATCAAAGTGTAAGTCTTTAAGGTAATTATTTATTTACTTAAAATTAAAAATAAATTACCAGTTTAAAGAAAAAAATTATATTTAAAATAATTATTTATAATCAAATTTAGATTTTGTATAACTATATATAAAAAATATTTAGTTATTAAACTTTGAGTGAGTTATATTTAAATTTTCTTTAAATAAAATAAATTAAATGTCCTAATCACATACAAGTGGCTTCAGAAAGACACCATTTAGACCCAAGGATGATTTATGTTGAAATAAACTCATAAAATGATAGTAATAAAAGTGTTAAGGTAATTTTATAATTGTATTATTACAATTAATTACCCTATTTACCCTTTTACCGTATAAATAAAAATTAACGAAGCTACTATTCATAATAAATAAAATAAATCTATTTACATAATTTATACCTAATGATTCCAAATATAGAATCTATTTTTCAAAATTCAAAACCCATAAGTTGCAGAAATAAATTCAAAATGACTCCCATTGTCAGAAAGTGAGAGTGAGTTTTAAAAGTTAAAACATTGCGAAAGGTTGAAATGTTTTTATATATGAATTCAATGTAAAATTAGTTATAATGAAACACATTATATTGAATGATAAAAATAAATTATATTTATAGTTTAAAACCATTAAATATTATTATTCAACAATATAAATTATTTTGATGAGAATTTTTTTTTCAATTAAAATTTTGTGTATTTTTTCTATTCATCAAAATTTGAAACTTATTCAAAAAACAGTAAAAATCCATCAAAAGTAAATTTTTATATCTTTCTTTCAAAGAACATGTTTATGTAATCATATAAAAGTTATTAATGTGTCAAAATATTAATTTAAAAGGGGTTGTCCATTAAAAGGTATAAAATTACCATTTTGAATAATATTGGTTTTTATAATCAAATAGGGTTTATTCAAACCCCATGACAAAAATATATTTTGGACAAATAATTTTTTTTATCAAGTATATAACATATATATTTCATTAATCTCATTTCCTAATAGAAATTCACTAAATTTATTAATACAAAAATACAAAAATATAATTGATTTATATTTTTCATAAATAATTGGTAGTGAATGACTTCACCATATATTTTCATAAGTTAGTTATATTTATTCCCATTAACTTAATGGCTTGGTTAAAATGGTCATTTTATACTGAGGTAATCTTATGGTTTGTTTAAACTCATGATTGCGTGCAATACAAGATATTGAAGAATTAAAATTATTTAGAGAAAATATTTCATAAAAACATCCAGGTGTCACATATATGATATTAATTTAATTATATGATTCTAAATAATTATTTTTGAATATTTCTTTACCATTCAATTATAAATAAAATCATCGCTCATGTGTATGTAGGGACTACCAAATCACGCAGTGTTATATTTCATATTCCCCACCACCTCACGTGGTAGGTAAATATAGATGGATTTAAATAAACAATTTTATATTTATGATATATTTTCTATTCTATAAAGATGAGTTAATTCTTACCATATTTCCCTTATGTTCATTGAAAATTGAAAACATTGCTCATGTGTACGTACAAACTACCATCTCCATGTTGTAACATAAATCATTTTTCATAACCACATTATATATTTGGTTATAAAAGTAAAATTAAATTATGAAATTGATAATTATAATATTATTAATATTATGGAAATGATATACTCATGATTCATTTTACCATAGTCCACCTACCGATGTCATTTTATAGTTAAGAACAAAACATCCTCAAAATGTTCATAGTAAATTTAATCAATTAAGTGATTAAGTATGATACAAAAATAAGTGAAATAAAAATGATGATAAAAATGTAATAAAAATGAAAAATATTATTAATGAAATAATAAAAATAACTTTATTATATATGAAGATAAAGAACATACATGAAAATTCGTTCTCTAGGAAAGAGATATTCTATCTCAAAATCGAGTTATAAGAAGTCCTAAAGATTTATTTATAATTTTTTACTCCATGTCCATATTGTTTTATAGATGTGTAAATATTTAAAGAAATTAATTAAAAATTACCTTTTACCTTACCTTGGACATTCATATAATGGAATTACAAAAAATATTTTTTTGTATTTTGTACAGAATGATTGGATTTCTTTATAAATAAAAAAAGGAATATTTTTTAACATATAAAATGAAAATAAATTTTCCCAACACCACAACTATTATTTAATATTTGGATTACTTTACAAGATTCCATGATTTATTCAAATATAAATCCTTACTTCCCTTTGTTCTAGGAAATTTATTTTTGAAAATGGGGATTTAAAGGAAAGGGATATATAAATATATGAAAATGTTTTTTATGGTTTAAATGTATATATTTTTTGATTTTAATAATGTAAATGCAATATTTTTTGTATTTAATTCATGTTATAGTCCTTGGAATTTAATTATGATGATGAGTATTTCCATATATAGATTTCCAATGCATTGGGTAATGATTATGTTATATAGAGAGTTATGTTTGAATTAACTGAGTAGGTTATTCCATTTCTAAGGGTTCTTGTAAGGATTATTTAAAGATAATATCCCAAGGAACCTATATGAATTTTATATTCTTGAAAATTAATTTTTAAGTAAATATTTTGATTTCCTAAGGTATGATTATGATATTTTTTTAAAGGATTGACTATTCTGTTTAAGGGTAATAGGTATGTTTTTATGAAAATATTTTTTCATGGGTTCTTATGTTTTATAAGAAACACCAACGATTATAATTTTTTCTTTCATGATATCTTATAAACTATTTTATAAAAAAACATGGGTATTAAAGAAGATTACATGTGATAGTGAATAATTATTTTATCTAAAAGTTTATTATGTTAGATAAAAACTCTCTTATATGACCTCATGGTATTAAAATGGACTAAAAAGTTTCTATTATTCTTTAAATTTGAATTTTAATGATCCTTTTCTACTTATCCCATATTTTATAATATTTCTTATAGGGTTTAAGGATTAATAGGAACAATGATGAATTCATATTGAAATTCGTAATGATTTTTCCTGAAAAGATTTTTTTTCTTTTAAAAGTACAGTATTTTGAAAACATAGACACTATGTGGAAATGTCTACTTTACAATTAATGGGATTATTATGTAAGATTTAGGAATTAATTATCCAAAACTTTAAACCTGAAAAGGTATTTTTTAATGAAAAAAATTAATTCTTATTTAATAATTAAATTATATCAAATAAGAATTAGGTCCTTATAGTTGATCTCAAAGTAGGGTTTATATAATTTTAGAGGTTGAGATTATATGTGTAAGTACCATTAAGATATTATAAGTTATGGTTATCTTGATATTTTTATTTAATATTACCATATTTATTCATCTAGTCTATGTCTATTTAGAATGGGATTCTATATATGAAACAATGATTCTAAAGTAGGAAGTCACAAAGAGGAAAATATCCTTTCAAATTAGTAACGCTGAATGGTTGGAATTAGAATTGATCAATATTTTTATATATTGTCTTAGTTAACATAGACTATAAATGGTGGTGATATTCATGTTGTAGATAAATCACATTCACCATAGTGGAAAATGTTTGTATTAGATCATTTCATGAAATATCTCTTACCAACATTCATTGTATATTATGACCCAGTGGAATTGGAAGGAAAAATTAAATCTTTAGATAATATATTCAAAGTCATGTGTTGTTCAAAGATCCAAAAGTTAATTTTATTTATCTATAATTTTTAAGGTGATGTTGTTCAATGTTGTCAAATCTTAAAGAATACGATAGAAAAAGAATATATTAATTCCTTAGAATAAAATAATTTTAAGAATATTTTCCTTGAGAAATATTTTCTTAAGGTTATTCAACTTAAGATGGGAAAAAATTATTAGAATTGAGGTGGAGTGATGAAGATTCAGTGAATGTGTATGGATCAAACTCAACATGATTATAGAGGTATGATTTTTTTCCTATATCTTAATAGTTAAATAAATCAGTTTTAATCAAGAATAAATCCATGAAAACAATGATTAATGTATTTTCATGAATTTAAAAGTTATGATAAACTCATTTTATGTGATGAGAAGAATGAAATTTAGTTTTCTGATAATTATGTTTTATATGAAAAAAAGTAGAAAAATATATCTAGGTGGCAGGAAATGGATAATAATCCCTTAATAAAAAATAAAGGTAAAAAAAATCAAGTTTCCATATTGTGATTAGTGTGTTAAAAATTATCATGGTGAATGTCTTATAAAATATGGGATGTATTTCTAATGTGGTATGTTTGGACTTGTTGATCATGAATATAATGAAAATGATCAGAGTAATGATCCAAAAAATAAAAAAAATGATAATAATATGGGTTAATTATGATAAAATTGGTCTTTATATGAGTAATTTTCAGAAAATTGAAATAAAGGATGGATTTCATCAAGATAACATGTAGAAAGTTATCGCTAAATCCTTTACAACTACTTCAATAGATGTTATAATATCCATTGATTTAGTGTGAGGTACATTAATTTTTTATTTAGATTATTCTCTTATCTTGTTTGATTAGTGGTTTACACATTATTTCATTTTCAGAATTTTTTAGTAAATTGGAAATATATTTTTAATAAATGAAGTCATGAATTTTAGTAAAAACACATGAGGCTAGTATTATGGTAAGAATACATTATAAAAATATTCCTTTTTTTGGAATTTCTTTACCTAAAAAATTTGTTTCCTTTCCCATTGTAGTGTTCAATGTTATTATGAGTGTGGATTGAATTTCTATTTATCATGCTAATATAGATCATAGAGATAGAGAAGTTGTTTTTTTGGAGTGATATTCAATTTATATATAATAATGAATTCAAATCTTTGGAAACATATCAATAATCTAATAAGTTGACTTAACATGGAAATGAAATTTATCTTGTGTATATTTTTGAGAAGAAGAAAACTATTCAAATTGATCATGTTCCTAAAGAAAATTAATATCTGGATGTATTGAATAATGTATTTATTAGTTTTATACATGATCTAAAGAAGGAATTTAATATAAAATTAGTGCTTGATGCTAATCCAATATCAAAACCTCCTTATTGAATAGCTCAAGTAGATATTTTATATTTGAAAAATCAATTAAAAGAGTTTCTTGATCAAGAATTCATTCATCCTTTTACTTAAATATGAGGTACTTCTATTTTGTTTATTAAAAATAAGTTTGGTTCCATGGGAGTTTTCTTTGATTATAGATTAATAAACAACATAAATATTAAGAATATTTATTTCTTGGATCATATATATGACTTGTTTGATTATCTCTAGAGAGATCAATATTTTTTGAGGATTGAACTCATGTTCAGGTAGCATTAGCTAAACGTGATGTTGGATGGAATTCTAAAAAAAATTATTCTAGTTATGGGAATTATTAGTTTTTGGTAATTCCATTTGGGATGAAAAATGATCTAGCAGAATTTATAGGCCATATGAATTGAGTTTTCCAAGAGTTCTTGGATAAATTCATGGTTGTGTTTATTAATTAAATGATGATATATTATAAAATATATGATGATCATGAGAAACATTTTAGGTTTTTTAAAAAACCGTAAAAGAAAATAAGTAATATAAACAAAATTTAAATGAAAATTATGGTTTTTATAGATTTATTTCGTTGTAAATATTGTAAATAAATATATAATAACTATTGATATAGTTAAAACTAAAGTGTTATAGTGGCTAAGACTTATAAATGTCACATATATTAATAGTTTTCTTAGATTAACAGTTTACTATCAATGTGTTGTTGAAATTTTTTCTTAGCTATCTATCACACTAACAAAGTTAACTAAAAAATAAGATAAATTATTCTATATGAAATAATATTATGAATGTTTCTAATAATCAAAAATAATATTATTGAATGCTCCAGTTTTAGCCCCTCAATCCAGAAATGTTGTGTTTTTATCTACAATTGTTCTTTTTTTAAAGGGACTTGGTTGTATTTTGATAGATAATAATTGGGAATTTACTTATGCTACAAAAAATTGAAACATCATTAGATAAATAATCCTATACATAGCCTCTAATTTCTACATTGACTAATTCAAAAATCTAGAGAAATCATTTATATGGAGTAAAATTTAAAATATATACTTATCAAAAAAGTCTGAAGTATATTGTCACTCAAAAAGAATTAAACCAGAGGAAAAGAAATTTTTGGAACAAATTAATGATTATAACTACATGATTACTTACCATATAATAAAAGAAAAAAATTAGCTGATGATTTAATTCATAAAGATAATGTTTCATTAACTATGTAATAAATGGAACATTACCCTTTTTTTAATGATTTAATGAATGTTTTCCTAGAAACTATGCATAAAGAAACATTTTGTATTTTGTTTTAGGTGTCATTAAAGATGTCATTGTTATAGATAATTAAGAAATATTATAAAAATGATCGAGATTTACAAAAAAAATATAAAATTGGAAAGGAAAGGTAATTTAACTAAATTTAACATTAATATAGAGGGTGATTTATGTTTCACAAAAATCTTACATGTGCCTAGTGAATCCTAGTATAAGAAAAAATTATTGATTATTTTTTATATCTATCCATTTTTTATTCATCCTAGAATCCCTAAGATGCATATATACCATCAACAACATTTCTAGTGAGATGTAACAAAACGAGATATTATTCAAATTACCATGAAATTTTTGACTTCCTATAGGTTAAAGAGGAAAACTAATTATTTAATGGGATAAATCATCATTTTCAAGTTCCAAAATATAAATTCAAGAATATATACATGGATTTATTTTTTGTGTTACCAAATACATCTTGATTTAGTAACGTGATATGGGTTATTGTTGACCATTTGACTAAATTTATGCATTTTATTCCTATTTAAGACATTCTATTTTTTGATAATCATTATAGACCTTACGTTAAAGAGATAATTTGATTGCATGGATTCCTTCTTTCTATTGTATCTGATCATGATCACCGATTTACCTTTAATTTTTGGTAAAAACTTTATAAATTGTCGGGTACTAAATTAAATTTTAGTATATCTTTTCATCCTCAATATGATAAATAGTTATAGAGAAAAATCTATAATTTGGAAGATATTCTTTTATATTTTTCATCAGATTAATAGGGAATTTGGTATCAATATATTTCACTAGTTAAATTTTCTTATAATAATAGTTTTCTTTCTAGTATACAAATGACACCTTTTGATGCATTATATGGAATGTTGGGTCAGACTCTAGCTTGTTGGAACAAGTTTTGTGAAAGAATATACTGGGACCAAATTTTTTTGATGAGATGGTTTTAAATTGAAGGAGATTCAATAGTATATGATGGTATATCAGACTATATAGAAGAGTTATATAGTTAACTATATGAAAGATATTTTGATTGAGGTAGGCGATCATGTTTTTCTAAAAGTATCTCCTTGGAAAAGTGTTATGTGTTTTGGTAAGAAGAGAAGGTTAAGTCTATGGTATATTAGACCATATGAATTTATGGATAACATTGGATAAATTTATTATTGAGATTATTTACATTTGAGTTTATCTTAGGTATATGATGTGTTTTAAGTTTAATTTTTTAGGAAGTATGTGCTAGATGAATGTCATGTTTTGATTACTAAATTAGTCTAGTTAGAAGAGAAATTTCATATGAGGAATAACCTATTCAGATTCTTGACTGAATAAAGTAGGTGTTACAAAATAAAGTGATTCTATAGGTTAATTATTTTTATGAAAAAACAATATTATTGAAGAAGGAACAAGGGAATATGAAAACTATATGAATGGAAAGTATCCCCAATTGTTTAAGAAGTAAATAAAAATTAGAGGATTCAATTTTTGAAAGGGGAGAAGAAAATGTAAAAACCCAAGTAATATTAATAATATATTAATTTCATTCATTATTAATATTAATGAATTATATTCCATTTATCCATAATAATTACAATAATAATAAGTTTTTTATCATTCAAAAATAAAATAGATTTATTCTATCTAAATTGATAATCATGTATTATATAATTTTATTAAAAATTTTAATTTTCAAATTAAAATATTTTTATTTTACAAAAAGTATATAATTTTTTTTATCATCAAGTTGAAATTATCTTAGAATGAATTTTTTATATTTTTTGGTAAATTTTACTTTTCATATGAATAGTAAAAAATACAGATTTCTAAGCTCAATGCTTTTTATTTTCAAGTATTTGTAATTTATAATTATGATTTGGATTGGTTTTAAATTTAAATTTGTTTCTCTTAATTATAAATAATCAAAATTATGATATTGGTGTCAATATTATACTTTTTTTGTTATAAAAATATTTTTATGCTTAATAGGAATTTATCTAGAAAACGTTTTTTTGCCTAGTTACGTGTTCTAATTTTAAAATCAAAATTTACCAACTTTAGAGATTTAATATTGAAAAATGTATTTAAAATTTTAAATTAGGTGGTTAATTTTTTTAAAATATATAAACCTCATTTCTTTATTATGAATATTATCTTCGGAAGAAAATGTGTGTTACCATGATAAGAGTTAAAATAGGTTAAAAGGGTTAAAACTAAAATGATAAGGGATAAAATAGAATAAAAACTTCTATAAATCTTAATTTATAATCATATTTTAACCCTATATCGTTTAATCATTGAATATGAGTAATTTTTATGTCACTTGACTTGAGTAATACATTAAAATATTTTAATCTTTTTAAAATTTTCATGTGTATCCTCTCACTCCCTTATAAAATGGAACCACGTCTAATCTCTTATACACACTTCAAGATCCTATTATACCATGCAATAAATAAACAAATACTTTAATAAAATATCTCCAAATGTCTTTGAGGTTCTATTTTGATCATAATACCACCCTAAGAAGGCTTTATGTATAAACCTAAATAGGTTTTCCGAATAAGAGGTATAGTTTTTAACCGAGTATTTTCTTTTTTATTTATCAT
This sequence comes from Viscum album, assembly GCA_963277665.1. Taxonomy (NCBI): domain Eukaryota; kingdom Viridiplantae; phylum Streptophyta; class Magnoliopsida; order Santalales; family Viscaceae; genus Viscum; species Viscum album. The sequence continues at coordinate 1,414,139,929 of OY728141.1, read as the reverse complement.
TTTAACTCCAAAAAACATATCAGAACCATTATGATATAATAATATTATTACCCCAAATATGCTAAAATATTACTATGTTTATGGTATAACACTTTCTCATATGATTATCCATTTAATGGAAAATGGAAACATATTTAATGCATATGTACGGACTACCACCCCATGAGATGATGTATTTAATTTTTCATCACCAACATTTAGGTCTGGTCATAATAATAGTTATGAATAATATAATATGATATATATGTTATAAATTTCATTTTTTAATAAAAAATACATATTCTAATTATTTATTTACCAATAAATGAAAAATAAAAACATCGCTCGTATGTAAGTGAGAACTACCACCTCACGAACTGATGTATTTTATTTTCCATCACTAACTCACATAGATGATATATATAGGATTATTTAAAGAAAAATATTATAAGTATTATATAATTATCAATTTTTAAATAAAAAATAATATCTACCTTCTTGGTCTCATGTTCATTGAAAAATGGAAATGTTATTCATACGTACATATGGACTGCCATTTCCAAGTTGTAACATAATTTATATTATATAACCACCTTACATATTTGGTTTTAAAATTAAAATTAATGAATGAAAATTATAATTATAAAGTCATTAAATTTTTTAAAATTATATAATAGTGATCCATTTGATCATAGTTATCCAACCAAATTCATTTTGGACTTTTGAACCAAACAACCACAAAACATATGAAGTAAACTTAATAAATTAAGTGATTAAACATGAAATGGTAATAACTGAATGTAAAAGAATAAAAAAATATAATTAACTTTAAAATTATTCTATTTTTAGGTGAATAATTAACATAACTTTAATATTTAGGAAGATAAAGAACATATGTGACAAGTCAGACTAGATGTCAGGGATATTCTATCTAAAAACCTAGTTTTAAAATGTTTTTAAGATTTATATCTAATATTTTACCTCTATATACATATTTTTAATGGATATGTAAATATTTAATAAAAAAATTAGAAAGGTCATTTTACTGATCCTTTTACTTTCAAAAAAAGGCCTTCAAAGGGACACTTTTTTTATATTTCACATTGAATGTTTTAATTTATTTACAAAGTAAAAAATTATTTTTTCAATGCATATGATGTCAACAATTTTTCCCTCCACCACATACACTATTTTATATTTATATCCCTTTACAATCCTTCATGTTTCTTTTAAATAAAAACACTTCTTCCATTTGTTTTGGGAATTTTAGTTTTGAAATTGGGGTTTTAAAGAAAGTGATATATTAATATCTAAAAATGTTTTTTCTTATGAATTTAAAATTACATTTTAATTAATTTGATGATGTAAATGAACGATTTTATGTGTTTCATGTATGTTATGGTTTTTATATAATTTTTATTATAATGGTTGATTCTGATATAGATATCCAATGAATTTTGTAATGGTTATGTTCTTTATAGAATTTTGATGGAATTAACCAAGAAGGTTATTCGATTTATAAGGGTTTTTATAAGGGTTCTATGAAGATGGTATCCCAAGTTACCTACATGATTTTTTTTATAACTGAAAATTAATTTTCATGGAATTTTGTTTATTTTATAAGGTATTCTAATGATCTTTTGTTTAAAGAAATGATTATAACCTTTAAGGGTAAAAGGTATTTTAAAAAAAATGTTTTTCATGAGTTATCATGTTTTATAAGAAACCATCATGATTATTATTTTGAATGTATATTTTATTATAATTTTTTTATGAAAAACTTTGGGATGTAAAGATAATTTGTTGTGAAAGTAAATTATTTTTTGAGCTCAAATTATATTATGTTAAAGGAAAACTCTGTTATATGATCTCATTGTTTTAAAATGGGATAAAATTATTCTCCTATTATTTTTATATGTACATTAATATTCTTTTATTGTTCATACCAAATTTTCAAATTTTTTTCATTGCATTTAAGGATTATTATAAAAAATTATAAAATTTTGTAAAAATGAGGATTATTTTTAATAAAAATAAAACATATTTCCTATTAAAATTATTATATTGTGAAAAATTGGACATTTAATGGAAGTGTCTACCTTGAAATACATGGGTTTGTTATGTAATATTTATGACATAATTCTGTAAAACTTCAAACCTGAAAAGGTCTTCAAGAATGCAAGAAAACTAATTGTTGTTTAAAAATTAAATTATGGATTGAATAAGGATTGGGTCCTTATACTCCAATATAGTGTCTTTAGTTCATAATCTCTTATGAATATAATAAACATGGATTTTATATTTACTGAATGGGTTCATTTGATTATCCAATGGGAATTGATAGGATAAAACATGATACATTTTATTTGGCAGACACATTTTATTAAATATAGAGAATCAATCAGGGCATATAAAATAGAATGAGATCCCTCATTGGTGGTAGTGATGAACATCAATTTCATGTAATTACTTTTTAAGATCTTCTCTCCTTGGTATGATGTTAATGACTTCACAACGAAGGAACTCACACCCCTTCATGCATACGAGAATTCTTAAGAAGTATTTAGGGATCCTTTGGCTGGGGTAATTCCTTTGAGGAAGGAAGACCTTTGTTTGTTGCTTCGGTGATCGTCATCAAACTTTATCCATTAAAATGGAGGATTTTAAAATTTAAATATAGTAATGTTCTTAATTTTTCATGAATATTGATTATATTGAGGATCTATTAGTCTTTATATGGGTTTTCCTTCATCTTTCATCATTCATGTTATGAAAACCCAAAAATCATTTGTGGTATTAGAGCCTTAATCTTAGATGAATCATCGTGTTATTCTTACTTGTTTAAATAATAACATGAATGATGTATCATAAAATATTTTTTACTCACATTGAATTAAATTATTTGATAATATATATCAGGTAGGACTGTAATTTATGTTTGTTTGATAACATAACTTTTTCCGAGAAATCAACATTCCATTAAATAGTTAATGTAATGTTGAGTGAGATAAAAAACATAAATTATTAGGATACTATTATCTGCACCACACACCATGGAAATATCACATCATTTTCCCCTTAATTAAAATTGTGTTGTGTGTTAAGGTAATGTGGGGACTGGGATTTACATTACATTATGAGATAACATAATGAATAATGTATCATGCAACAAAAATTATTAAATGATGAACAATCCCTACTAAATATTAATCCCACATAGGTCTTTTATATGCTAAGGATGATTATTTATCAGCCAGTATGTGCGAAGAGGTGCCATTGAATTCCCATGCAACCTCCCCATGAAATGGACACAACCTTCATGAAACCTTACATGGTGGAGGTTCCCTAGCACAACCCCATTCTCATCCTACAAATTTAAACCCATACCTACCCTCTTTACTATAATATTATGTTGAGGTTCATACTATTTTCAAGTGAAAGTATTTTTTATTTAGTTAATTTTTCTTATAGTTTGTAAATTATTATTAATTGATAAGTGTTAGGAATAATAAAATATTAATTTTAATTCCAAAATTAAAATATGAGAAAATTTTAATGATATTTCATTTTTTGGAAAATAAATAAAATGTTTATTTATTTTTTAATTCATAAAATATTCATGATTATAAATTTTTATGAATTATAAATTTTGTGTATGTGTTATTTATATGATAAAATATTTATAGGAAACATATGCTTATATTTCATGCTAGGTGTGACCCTATAAGATTTAGTTTTTCATCTACCTCGAACTAGGTTTGTTTTAGAATTATAATATTGATAATAGTTTTTGAATATATTTTATTCATATTAGGCATGAGAGATATCATGAATTAAATTTTCTCTTGAGTAATGTATACTCAGGGAGAGAGATCTGGGGTCAGACTACTCAGTGTGCTGGATGTTTATGCTTTGTTCTAGAAAGGTTAGGGGTTAGCTATACATAGTTATGGGATTAATCATGTAGAGATTTTAATTCTCATATATCTCTATAAATTTATAAGAAAAGTTCATTTTCCATATATATATTATGCCTACACATATGCATGAATAAATTTGGATTCTTTTTTGGGGTGTGTAACACAAACTTGTGGGTTATGTAAAGATTCACTTGTTAGTGTGGAACATACACATTAATTGAGTTCATGGAATAAAGATTCAAAAAATAAATATTTAGAATCATTCATACACAAATAAGTAAAACATAAAATGATGAAATATTTGATGAGATGCAATGGGTTTAATATGAATGACATGTATATAAAAATAGTGAGACTTTTAAGAAAACCCTTTCAAATACTAAGTGTGAGATTCCATCCAAAGTGGATCTTGTCAATAAATTGGTCATTCAGTATGGGTGACCCTAAAAGTTATATTATCATGAATTATATTTAATAATATAAGTAACTAATAAGGTGTCCCTAATAGTTAGGTTCCTTGTTCTAGGAATTTTCTATGGGTTAAACTGCCTAGGAACCCTAATGCTTATTCATGTGCTCAAAATAATGTAATTCATGATAAAATATGGATCTTGGCTCACTAAATGGATATTCATATGCTGTTAAAATTTTAGGGGGTGTAATATCATTAAAAATATTTGATGAAGATATATAATACATGATACTCATCAATATTTATGGTTATGTTATAGGTTATGGATTATTTCATGATAATAATATTGAGATCCCTTATAGGTATGACATATAAAAGAGTTAGAGATTGGTTTCTTGGTTTGAAATTTTTTCTCAATGTGATGAGTTTAGAGCATCTGAGTGTAAATTTTATAGAGGTAAATTTCACTAAATCCGACTCTTTGATATTAGAAACCATATAAGCATTACACATTTGTGATGACAAACACAGACTTAGGGATAAGAGAGATTTTACAAATGGAAAAGTAGACCTTGATGTTGGAAATGGAACAAGAGTTTCTACATTATAAATGAGAACATATGACCCAATTTTACCAAGTGGATTGATATTAGAATTGGAGAATTTTTATTATGTTCCAACAATAAAAATAAACATGAATTATATATATTATATGGAAAATATGAGTTTTTTCATTCACTATTAAGAACAAGAGTTATTTTTTGCATAAGAATAATTTTTCTATGGAATCATGAATATGATAAACGGTTTATATATTAGAGATATGAATAATATTGTTAGTAAAATTTAGAATAACAAGGTTAGGGTTAATTATAATCCCACCTATCATTGACATTATTTCCTTGGGCATATAAAAAAGAAATAAATCTAAAGACTCTATAAAGATGGATCATTAGAACCATTCAATTATAAATCATTTGATAATTATGAATACTATTTATTAGGAAAGGACACCAAAGTAAATTTTTTTTATAAAATGTGAAAGATCTCATGGACTATTGGATCTTGTACATAATGTTTTATGTGGACCAATGAGTGCTCAAGAATGTTTTGGATTTAAGTTCTCCATTACCTTTATTAATGATTTTATTCATTATGGATATGTGTTTCCAATGATAAAAAAGTATGAAACTTTTAAAAAATTAAAATAGTTACAGAACTACGTACAAAATCAACTAGGTAAATGTATAAAGATCCTCTCATAGGATTGGAGTAATAAATACTTGTGCTATAAATTCATTTATCATTTGAGGGATTATGAAATTATTTTACATATCACTCCTCAGAGAACACCACAATGGAATGATGTGTCTAAAAGAATAAATCATACCTTTTTAAACATGGTTTTATTGACGATGAGTCAATATGAACTTCCTATTTCATTTTTGGGTTATAATCTTGAGGATGCTGCATTTATACTAAATTATGTTCCACATAAAGTACTAATTAAGACACCATATTAGATATATATTGAGATAAATACCATTTTTTCTTTTATAAATATTTATAGACTAAAATAATTCATACAACATTTCTATTTTGATAATATTAACTCTAATTCTAAAAAATTATTATTTATTGGTTATGTGAACCAAATTTGGGGATACTATTTTTATAATCCTATTAAAAATAAAATATTTTTGGCATGAAATAGTGTTTTTATTGAGGTGGAACACATAAGAATATGATTTAGTGGGAGGAAATTTAAAGTTAGAGAAGTTCAATACTAACAAATACAATGTGTTCTTATGGTGGATGTTAATCTAGTCCCATAAAGAGTTGTAGAAGAATAACCAATTCAAAAATACCCAAGAACCATGAAGTTATGGTAGGATTCATTAAGTTATCATGGGATTTGTATTTATCATATAAAATTATGACATGGTAATGTTTATAGGCGATGAACATACTTCCCACTAAGAGGCTATATAGAGTTTTGATTCTGAGAAATGGTTAAAAACCATAGAATATGAAATGAAATCTATGTGCACTAATTTTTTTTTGAACTTGGTAGATAAAAATGGATTGTTTAGAACCATAGGATTCAAGTGGGTTTTATATAAGAAAGTTTAAATGGATGGTATGTTGAAAAAATATAAAGAATTCATAGTTATAAAAGGTTATAATAAAATTCATGGTCCTGACTATAAATATGTTGAGACCGTGTTTATTGTTTAAAGAAATACTTTAGGGTTTTATTTTCACTTAGAGAATAAATTTTGATTCATGTTGATGTTGATGTAATTATTATTTTGTACTTTTTTTTCAACACATAAATAATTTTCAAATTTAAAGTGATTATTATTTTTATCATCTTTAAAGTATTTAATGACAAATGTTGGTAGATGAAGGAATATTATCTATACCGTATTCAAGGTTTTTTTTTAAGTTTTTTTAGAAGTTTTACAACTCTTATGAGGTAGTTTGGAATTATTTTACTAATTTTGGGATATACATAATGGTAATTAAGTAGTTGTGTATATGTAAATCTAAATTTTCATATGATTCATGAAGGTATCCTTGAATCTACATAATGGTAACTTGGAATTATCACTGCTCACATAAATTTCATTGAGTTATTGAGGGAAATACATAAAGGTCACTTGACCTATTTTTATAAAGTTAATTCCATAAAGAACAAAATATTTAAAGGTAATATATATTTCCGGTGGAACACATAATGGTAAATAAAATAATAAATTCTAACATAAATGTAAATTTTCACTTTGTTTGGATTAATATAAAGGTACACTTGCTACATAAGGGTAGTCCATCTTCTGTGTAAAGGTAATTCATAAATTCAAGAGACTGTGTAAAGGTGATTTGATTCTATATAAGGGTAAATGTGAGTTTCATAAAGGCACTTCAGGTCTATTTAAAGGTAATATCCTATGTATTGAAGGTTCAATCTTGAGATAGATGGTTAAATGATCTTCAAAGATTTATATGTCCGGATATTGTTATCACAATCCTTGTAAAATGAAGAAGTGTAGTATGAAGAGAGATATAGTGATGATTAAATTATGAATATTATTAGAAGTGAGACTATGGGCATTACATAGTAGTTTTATTCACAATGGGATTCATAAGATAGGTTAAGTGACAATGGATTACTCATGGTAGGAATATCTACCGTGATCTATAGAATGCTATCAAGAAGAAGAAATATAGGGATATTTCAGATCTATTTGATTAAAAGTTATGTGTTCATCAGTGATATATATATATATATATCATGATAAGTTTATCATGATACTTGAAAATAAATGAAGTAAAACAGAAATTCTCATGAAGTGGTGCATCAATGGTGGCTGTTTTGAAAGGAATATGTCCAATGAGTTGTTGTTTAATGATTCAATATAAAATCAACATGTTATAGAGAATGTTATGGTGTATTGGGGAAGTACCTATTCAAAACACTGAGTGAAACCATGATTTGGTTCAATTTCAGTGGAAATTTTGTAATGTTTTTAAAGCTGTTTATTTTTAGAAATTAGGAGGAACCTATAGTGGATATTATACTCATATCAGTTGATGATAGGTAGCCTATTCTTAAATGAAAATATGTATCATGAATATTGTCATCATGATTTAGAATTATTAATAAAGGTGAAAGAATATATATTTATAGAATTATCTCTTGCTATAAATGGATTCTCCCAAACCATAGTACCTGCATGAATTCATATATTAAATAACTGGTGATTAATGTAAAAAGAGTATCGTGATGTGAAGAAGAATGTGTGATCTATGAAAATAATTGTTCATTCATGAAGAATAAATAATTATACATGATTCTTGTATCATGAGGATAAATCTAAAATTTTATTATTTCATTCTTGGATATATCCATATTTAGTTAAAAAGCGTGAATTTTGAAGGATGTACAGGTTTGATGGAATATTGAGGAAGAATCACAAGATTAAAAGATAGTTTCTACATGCAGTAATTACATTATTTATGAAGCTTAAAATTGGGAGTTTTCAAATTCAAATATCCATGTCTTTAGAATTATTTAAATTCAAATTATCATAACTATATTTTTATAGATTAAATACCAATAAAGAGGGAATTAATATCAAGAATATTATTTATGAGGTGTTCAAAGAATAAATTATTAATCGAGGAGAAAGTTTTGAACATTATTTATGCAGAAACAAACTATGTGAATTGGTTATGAAGTTTTCAAAATATAATGTTTAATAATAATTATATTTCACCATATATATATTCAGAATAACTATTTCATGATGAATATGCAGTCAACTAATGAATTTATTACATTCAACGTTATCCAAGTGATTTGAAGTGTTATCTTGATACTGTGCAATAATAGAAGAGGAAAGAGATATCCTAAAATGAAAAACATGATAGCAGTAATTGGTGGAATACTCTTTAGTTTTTTCACCGTTTGATATTATTATACTAGTGTGGGATGCACTAACTGTGAAAGGTGAAAAAAACTGTTGGAGATTTATAAAGTGAGTTATATGGATTTTCTGTAGTCATTATGGTTTAAAATATTTTATTAATGGATCTTATGATCATAGGTTTGTCTAGAACAACCCATGAAAAAACTATTCACATTGACTAATGAACCTTGTAAATTTATTGTACACTATTTGTGTGTTCTTGTGTGTGGCATGAAAGTAAATTAATTCACTATGACAAGAGTGCATGGTTGTTTTAAAGTAAAAAACATAAAATTAATAGTCATTGATTCTCCCCCTTTCGTAGTGATTTTTTTGACCTTATGTTTCTATAATTTTTATTAGATAGATGCTAACTTTTTTCATGATTGGATGTTTAGAGATCTTTTTTTTGAAGTATCTCTCAGATTAAAAATAACATTTATTTATATTACCTTCAATGGATAATTTAAATCCAAAAAATAGAAATTGGATTCCCTTGTTTGATGGGAGGGTTTTAATATATAGAAGAACTAGATATTGCCTTATCTTTTGCCTATCCGTTAAGATGTTTTGAAATTTATAACTAATGGATTTCCTACCATATTAAAGGAACTTCCATAATAATAGTAGATAACAATAATTTGGAAGATTATGGTCATTCTGAGAATACTATTTTATATTCTCTTTTAGAGAGTGAATTTATGAATGTTAGAAGACTTAAAATAGAAATGATATATGGAATAAACTTAAATATATTTATAAAGGAAAAATTAATGTGAAGTGGGATATGTTTTAGTTTTGGATACTTGAGTATAAATACCTCTTGTTGCAATATGATGCGACTATTAATAGTTTCTTCACAAGTTTAAATGAATATGTGGGTATAATCATAGTTTATGGTGAGAGTTTGCAAGATTATGATATTGTTGAAAAGATTTTATATATCTTACTAGAATGATTTGATGATAAAGTCACAACATTAGAAGAAAAGGATCTAGATAAGATTCCTCTTTATAATTTTTATAGTTTTTTAATATCTTTATAAATGAATATAGATTTTATTTTTTACAAAAAATGTAAATGATAAAAAAGAAATTTCTTTTAGAGACTCAAAAACTATGAAAAGTAGGAAGGATATTTGTGAGGATGATATAGTTAACTCTTTAAATTTAGATTCAAATTTGAAGGCGACGTTCGATAAAATTGTTTATATCATCTGAATAAATGTTTGAAGAGGTAATGGAAATTTTTAAGTGAATATTCCACTTAATTTATTTAATTTAGGGGTTATAAGACATTTTACAGAATAATGTACAAAATTGAAAGAAGATGAGACTTTTGATGATGAGGATGATATATTTATAAGATTCTAAAAGAATAACACAACTATGTCAAAATTACTTTCTCGAAGAAAGAGTAAAAATTTCCCAAAGAACAATAATAATAATTTTTGTTCTTTTTATGAGAAAGGTGAAAGTAGTGATTGGGAATAAAAGGTTGATACTAATAATAATTCTAGTTAAAATCTTATCATTGATAATTTTAATGATGAATAATTCTATAATAATGAAACTAATTTTTTTTGAAGTGATGTTGGGGAACCTGATATGAAATTCACATTAAATACATAATTGAGGTAATGTATCTAAAATTTTTTAAATATTGAAAAGGATAATAGAAATTTAAAGAAATATGATCAATATTCTAATAATATGGAATTAGTCTACGAAGAAGAAAAAAAATATGATATTGAGGAATAATAATGATCTAAATAAATTTCAAGATGGTGATAATACCTTATGTATCAAGAAGTAATAAAAGGTTAAAAATTTGGAGAAGGATCTAGATATTATTAAACTAAAACCTATCAATGTTCAGGAAGAACTGAATCTATCCAGACTCATTTTTCAAAACACTGTTCATAAAACTGGATAATTTTATGAGAATAGTGTATTAAAAGATCAAAAAAAATATTACCCCAATGATGTTAATGTTTAAAAGGTTAGTAGAAAGTATAATAAGAATAAACAGGTCTAAAGTACCAAGATTTTGGCTAACTTAGATGAGTATAAAAAATAGAATTTTAGGAAGATTGAAATTTGATTCAAAAATTACTATAACTAGTGACTCAATGAAGGTATAGGATAATCATAATGTGAAGAAGAATATCTCATGAGTTAATTAAATTTTTTTTTCACAAAAATGATCCAAAAATGATGTTCAAATGAAGGATGAATGGAAGATTTCCAAATCTAGACAACATGTGATTTTCAAAGGTAAATATAAACTTTATAGATACTATTGGAACTATGGTGGTTTTGGGCATAATACTATGATGTGTTGGTTCAATTACCAAAATAATAGTGAGTCCAAAAATCATGGGATATAAAATTCGGGGGGGGGGATTAATCCCACTCAAAGGAGGTAGTTTTCGAAACAATATAAAAAATCAGGATTACTGATTGAAAAAATATTTGAATTGTTGGAATAATTTGGTGAAAGATGCGATCAAATGGGTCAATTTTATAAAGTAAATATCACTATGTTACTTTCCCAACAAGGAAATAACTCTTATGATAAAAAAAGAAAAAGGTAAATAAATGGATTTGTTTTATAAGTTTCACTTAAAGAATTAAATAAATAATGTCCTTAGATTTTGGATAGTGAGTTATATTATCATATAACTAGATACATAATGTTGTTTAATGATGTTGATGATTATAAAGAAAGAGATTTGAATTTTGTAAATTATGATACACTCAATATAAAATGGTCAAATTCTACTATAATTGGAAAAATTAAAATTAAATTCTAATAACACATTTTATGTTGATGGATCATAACATAACATTTTTAGTGTTTCTTAACAATGTGATGAATGGAATGAGGTGATATTTAGAAAAATGGATTCTTGGTGATTTTTTAAAATAAAAAGGTTGTGAAAAGAGGGAGACACACAAATGGTAGCTTATTTCAGGTTAGATATTGACATAATTTATGTTACCTGAGTGTGAAACTAGATAATGAACATTATGATGGAAATATTTTTTTATTTTGGCTAAAAAAATATGAGAAAATATACCAAAATATAAAATTTTCATGATTTTACTAATATAATAGAAATATTTAATATATTTTATCTGTATTTCAGAAGGGGAAGATTTATAATCCTTCACACAACAAGGTTTAGATTCTTACATCTCATCATTTGGAGCTGATCCATTTTGATATTTTTAGTCCCATGAGAACGCATATAATAAATGGGGATAAATGTTTCATTTTATTTATTAACTAATTTATTCACATTACATGGATTATGTTTATTAAATTTAAATCATAGTATCCAAATATGTTCAATAGTGTTAGTAGAAGTGATAAAAAATAGCATGGTAACTCTCTGAAGAAATTCTAGACAGATGATGGTGATGAGTACACTAATAAATTTCTTTAATTTTGTCTTGAAAATCATGGTATTCATGATGAACTCAATTAATTTTACACACAACAAAAAAATGGGTTTTATGAATATAAAAATGTAATATTGGTAGATATGAATCAAATATTTTTAATAGAAGATAATACCTTTCAATATTTTTATATTCAAGTTAATAGAGAAGTGGTTCATGTTCAAAATCATTTATTTTTAAAAAATATAGGAAAGTATATATATTATATATACTATAAGAAAACTCTAAGTTTCAAAATATCACAGAGGTTCTAGCATCCCTTGTATCATAAAAAAACGTTGAAAATTTGAGTAAATTATAGACAAGAGTAGTTGATGGTTTTTTTTGGTTTTCACCTAAATAAAAGGGTATATCATTATTATAAAAAAGAGAATAGAAAAATTATTGATAAAATAATGTGAATATTTAGGAATATATAAATAAGTTTCTTATATATAAATAATAAATTTCTAAAAGTGACATTGATGTTGAATTTGTTAAACAACTTGAAGAAATTTGATATAAAAATGAAAGTATTGAAGATATATATTATAGAGAATATTATTGAACCTTTTAAAGTGATGAGGAAAAATTTAATTAAACTAATTCAACGATGAGAAAAAAATAGGACCAAAAAAATCATTGGAAATCATATACAATAATTATAGACTAGGAGAAATCTGATAACAACTTGTCAGACCTCATTGTTCTCTCAACTTAGACCTCAATATGTTGAAAAAGTATTAAATCATCAAGAGTGGGTTTATTCCATGGATGAAAAATTGATACAAATTTAGAATAATGAAACTTTGAAGTAGTTTAAAAAATATGTTGATAATAATGTGATTATAATAAAGTGGGTGTTCTAAAATATGTTGAATAAAATGGGAGATGTGGTAAAAAATAAAGAATTTTGTTTGTGTAAAGGATATTCACAAGTTAAAGGAGTTAAATTTTATTTGACCTAAACATCAATTTCATGGCATGAAACTATTTTATTTTTTATTTATATTTCAATATAAAGTCATTACAAGATTTTCCAAATGGATTTCAAGTCTTCCTTCCTCAATGGTGGGTTATAAGAGGTGGTATACATTTAGTAATCATGTGAGAACTTGATTGGAGAAGAATAGAATTATGTTTTAAGGTTAAATAATGTTTTATATGTGATGAAAAATTTCCCAAGGGAGTAATATTCTAATATGAAATCCTTATTAAAGTGGTCAAATTGAAAAAGGTGAGAGTGGAGAATAGTCTCTACATCAGAGATGAAACAGAGGTATCCCTTATACTTATTATTTTGGTAGATTTCATGATATTTTTTTTGAAATAATTAAGAAATATATTGACGTTTTATAATAAGATGATAACATTATTTAAAATTTATATAATAGGGGATATTAGGTACTTTATTGGATTAACAATATATTAAGAGAAAGAGTATATTTTTTCTTCAAAAGAGAAGTATTCTAAGGAACTTTTGGAAAGGTTTTTCATGGATGAATCGAAGCTTGTCTCAACAACCATTTCATAGGGAACAATGGTTTCTAAAGATGATAAGGGTAGGATATTGAGATTAGAAAATTATTAAAGTTTGTTCAATGTATATTATACCTTAAAACATCTAGATTGGATTTAATATAGCTGGTCACCCTTTTATCTATATATCAAGGTGAAATTAAAGAATATCATTTTTAGTAAAAAAAGTATTTTCATGTATATAATAAGTAAAATAAATTTGTGTTGAAATATGATATAAAAGTAAATTTGGAATTATTTATATATATATATATAGATTTGGTATGATATGTTAATGATAAAAGATCAAAATCTATTGGAGTTTCTTCCTTAGCGATAAGTGTGTTAGCACACTAAGAATCAATGTTATGAGAATCTAAACACTACTAAGGTAGAATATGTGGCTGAAATCCACAATATAACATATTATATGTCAATAAATACACAATTTTACAATTTAAAGAATAAAGTGAAGTTTTCATTTCTTCTTGGTTTTTATAATAAAAGTGTTATCAAATCATCTCAAAATCTGGTTTAATATTTAAGAAAAAATCACCTTGAAATTAAATATCACTTTATAAAATAACACGGGGAAACATGAATTGAGGTTAGAGTATATTCTAGGAAAGGAAAAAATTATTGATTTTTTCACCATGCATTTTTTTAAATAAGATTTTCAGAATATGAGGTTGATGTTGGGTGTTCAACCTCACCCATCTTATGGCTGTGGTATGGTGTTTTGTCCCATATCCAATCTTTTATTTGGATATTGTTGTCAAATGGGGGAGAACAAGTAATTAAAATATAAATATTTCTTTATATTTATCCCATTAATAATTTTTTAGGGGTATAATATTTATAGAGGTAGTTTCTATTAATATGTGTTTCTTATAAATGGTAGAATATATTTAGAGAGATTTAAAAGGAGAAATCTATGATTTTAGCATTTTTTGAATGTCTGAACTATTTAACAGTTTGATTGAGGTTAATGAAGAAATATGTATATAATAGATTCTAGGGGAATTATTTAAATGTTTAAGGTTTATTTTGGAAAGTATAAATAGGTTAATGTTTAAATAGGCATGGATTTAAATACTTATTTTCTTATTGACAATATGAGTTTATTATTCAATGTTCTTATTTCCTACACTAATTTCTCTCACATATGATTATAATCATTGAATGAAAATTCACTAACAAGTATTATAAGTTTTTATGTGATATATCTTCCATGGTTTTCAACAAAATATCAAGGGTTAGATTATTGGGAATATATCTATTTTTTAAAAAATTTCCTCTAGGTTGTGGTTTTTATATAGAAAAAAATATTAGACCAGGTTGAAGTGGATGTGATTATTGTGTTGTATTTTTTTGTGAACACATAAATCATGTTCAATTTATATGTGTTGATTGTATTAAAATTATTTAATTACAACTATTAGTGGATGAATTAACATTGTCTACATTATTTGGGAAATTGATTGGACTTGTTTGAGAAGGCTTGGTACTAGATCGAGGTATCATGAAAGTAATTTAATGAGTTAAGGAAATATATAAAGGCAATTAAGAAACTACGTATATATAAATAAAAGTTTACATATTCCATGTGAAAGTCACCTATAAGTTGTGTGAATCTAATTTGGAATTATCACTATTCACATTAAGGCCATTAAGTTACTGAAGGCACTATGTGAAGGTCACTTTAACTGTCTGCATAAAAGTAATTACTTGAAGAAATAAGTGTTGGTCCAAGTAAATATTGAAATATGGGGGGGGGGAATTTAATTTTATTTTATTTAGATATTAAACAAAGCTATATGAGATTAAAATAATTAAAAATATTACTAAAAATAAAATAGTTAAAGAGTAGTGGAAATATAAAATTAAAAGACAATTCACACAATTTTGAAGAAGGAGTTAAAAAATAATCTAAAAAGGGTTAATAAATATCCTCCCATTAAGATATTTGAGTGGTTTTAGTTTAAAAAAATTTCTTTATCAGTAGCCAAACAACACATTACAAGAAGTATTACCCTTTATTTTTATCCGTTATAGCAAGAAATCTGATTACACAACTATCCTTTTAGTTGTTATGTCTAGAAACCCAAATACCCCACACTTTTAATGGTTGTGTGAACTAACCCCTCAGATTGAATTATATTTAGAACCCATGAAAAGAAGAAGAATATGTTTTATTATAAAAACCCTTTTAATCCCACTCACAATCCTCTAACAAGAACTAGAACAAGAAGGTGAGTGAGCAAGTGAGACAATTATAATAGAGTAAAATTGACACAAATGACATATAAAATGATATTCAAGGTATATTATACCATAAAATGAACATTTGGGGTATATTTATACCTTATAATGGATTTAGTATTCTTTTTTAGGTATTGGGGGTCAAATTGAGCTATTGGGGGGGGTGGAATTAAGGCATCAAGGTCTACCATAATGTTTATTTTTTGTCTTCCTGAATTATACCAGATAGAGGACGACACCTGAAGTTGGAGTAATCCAAAAATATCTTCCGTGAGCCTATTTATCCATCTTTTTGGATAAAAAAAATCCATAGTAAAATATATAAAATATAAACACTAAAATCCAATAAAATGAAAATATTATAAACATAATTGGGTGTTTGTGATAATTAAAACAATCTATGAGAGTGAGGAAAAATAGTTAATACATTAATAACGTCTATATTTTACATGTTTCATGTAATGGTAACTTGAAAATTCAGTACCTACATAAGGGTAATACACATAATATATGAAGGTTATATTAAAGGTGCATTGGCTATATAAGGGTATTATAGCCTCTATATAAGGGTAACTAATGAATTCAAGTGATTAACTAATAGTTATTTGATGCTATGTAAGTGTTTATGTGAGTTATATAGGGTATATAAAACCTTTGTAAATATAATTTTGTTACTACCCATACATTTGAAATGAATTTTTTTCCTAAAAAAATATGGGTTATATTATATTATATAAGAGCACATATAGTGACAAAAAACACTTTAATTAATGAATGAAAACTATTACATTAGTTAATAAATAAACCCATTAAAATGAAAATTATTACAAGGGGTAAAAAATAGAAAATAGAAAAATAATAATGGAAAAATATGGGTCACCTGGATAGGTTAGAATCATCACTCCTATAAGAAACACTATAGAAAAGAAACAAACGATTAGTAAACTAATTGAAATTATAGAAAATGTAAAAAAATAACCATGAGAGTAATTGAGGTGAATCATGAATAAAGAAATTAATTATTTTTTGTAGGAGGTAATGTGACCATTGGAATAGTAACATGACCACTGGAAAAGTAACCTGACCATTTAGAATAGTAACTTGACCACTAAGAATAGTAACATGATTGTTGTAATAGTAATTTGACCTCAAAATAATAATATGAAATATAAATGATATTTATCATGACTAATTTAACAAAATATAAATATTTTAATTCTAAACAAACTGTCGTGACTAAAAAACTCTAAGATAATATAAGAACTTTTTTTTACTGTATATAAATGATTTCAAAAAATTTTAATTTTGACATTGAAAAATAAAATTAACTTTATTATAAATTAAATTTGATAAAATTAATAGAATTTTTGATATCATAATGTCAAAATTTTCCGAGGGTTATTTTTTGGTAATTTTATGAAATACTTTAATTTTCAGGTGAATAGTAAAAATATGTTTTTTTCATTTAAAAAATGTATCTTAAATTTCATCATTCTTGATTTAATAATGATATAATAATTTATAGAACATGAGTTTTGGAAATGATATATTTTCTTTCATGAATGATTCTTTAAAATTAAAGAAACTTAATTTCCAAACCTAGAAATCATTTTCCAAAACCAAAAGTTAAAACTGATCCCTTAAAGTAACAATTTTTTTCTTTCCGTTTTACATTTTAATAAACTAACTTAATTAGAATTATAAATGTATTTTAAGTATTAAATCCATTATATTATCTTTATATATTATTTATTAAGTCAAAAAATCTCTATTATAAGTTTTACTTTTGATATAATATTTTATTTAATATTTTATTCTAAAAATATCCCTCTAATCAAGTATAAATAACCCCTCCCACACCTTTTGAAAACCAATCCTCATCAATTTCCAAAGCAATAGTTCTACCCAAATCATCCCAATTAATTCCCTTATAATAACTAGGTATTTTCTAGACTAAACCAACTCCAAAAAGAAAGGAAGTTTTAGTGTCATACAAGAGAAGCTACACTGAGGAAAGAGGAAGTTCCTATCAACTCTTATATATTTTTCTTATTTCTTTTCCTCTATAATTAATTAAAAAAATTATATAATTAATTAGGAAACATGTTATAATTATATTAATTATGTTATCCTATTATAAGTATTGGTCAGAATGGCACGAAGGCCTTCATTTTTTTATTTTTGATAATCCACCTTTCAAGAGGTGAGGTGGAACCCTTACTAGGCCCGAAGGCTTAGAGAAAATTACATGACCTGTAGGTCTTAGAGGGAATCATCCAAACCAGAAAGCTTTGAACAGATCCTCCCTAGTATATGTCATGATATCAACACTCCACCTTTGTAGGGTTGGTTGGCTAGCTGCCCTATGAAAAGATTAATAGGCCTGGTACTGATGGAAAATCCAAACCCTCTCATTCTTATAATTACGGTTAGCTCTACTCTAGTGAATGTGCCTGCCCTATATCCTCATCTGAAGCCTTATACCTTGTAGTATGATTGGTACATCTATATTCATGTGGCCCAAAGGCCTTGGTATGACCATTATTCCTTAATGTGACCCGAAGGCCTTGAGAGACAACTAGCCCGAAGGCCCTGGGTGGCCCAAAAGCCTTGTAAGACCCGAGGACCAAACCAATGGCCCAAAGGTCCAAATGGATGAATAGTTCCAACTGCTACAGTACCAAACAATTCATGTTACAATAAATTATTTATGAAATATTAAAGTAAACATATATGTATTTTATGCACCTTGAGTTAATTTCAAAAATGTATAAATGACCTTGAATAAAAATAGTGACATCAAAACAAAATGATAAAATTTATTGAAAACATGAATTCAAAATAATTCAATTTTAAAAAATAGTGTTTTAAATTTAAATCCAAAAATTATAATGGATAAATTGTTTAAAAAATTCATATAATTAACTTCTGAAACTATATTTTAATAATCCAAATTTTATTATTCAGGAGGTGGAAAAAACGACACAATAAAGTGGGATTTAAGGTAAGGGGATTCTCAAACCCAACTCCCATTCTTTGAGTTATTCCTCTTTCACATAATTTTTTGTATTGAAATTAATATAATATAAGTTAAATATAATTTTTCTATTCATCTTATTTTTCCTAAATATATATGTTTCCACCTTGAATTATAATCCAAATACAATAATATTTCATTACAAAACACACTTTTTACTCCTCTTGTATTGTTTCTTCTTCACTCAATAATGATGATGTTTATGAAAAATATGTTTTCAATTTTTTATTTAAAAACACCATGTTTATAAATGAAACTATTCTTGATTAAATCCTTATAAAATGAATTCATTTACATGGGTTATTTCATGACCACGCTTTCTATACATTCTATGTGGAATGCATGATTTTGTAAATATTATGATGTAACAAATGATATTCAAACTATATAGCCCTATAAGGCATTGGGTAATGTGATGTATCTCATTAGATAATGTGTATTATGCATGAACATGATTGTAGATTTTTTCACACTGATGATGTTATGATTATGCACAAATGTTATGTGTGAACATGATGATAGATTTTCTCAGAACAATGTGTGGTATTTGACCAATTTTTCATGATGCTTCATTTTTATGCATTTCCACATTCTATGACTTTATAAAATAATTTTATCATGATAATGATGATATCCTATGATTATTATATGATGATGATGATTATGATCACCAATGTTCTATTGATTCATATCTCATATTTTATCTATGTTATCCTTCCCCTTACAGGGATTTTAGCTCAGACCTTTCATGGATGTATATTTTTAGGTGATTACATGTACTAAGGAGAAAATGATATTTTAGAATGATAATGAAAGAATGATTTAAATAAATTTCCATGTTTTATTTTTTAAATGTGATGCATGATCCTAATATTCCCAAGATAGAAAATCATTTTATCCTTGAATTTATAACTATTATGTTGTTGATATTAAAAATGATGTAATAGTCATGTAAGAAAAATTTGGGTCGCTATAGTAGGTATTAGAGGCATAATTTAGTTAATTTGGGAATTACAATTATAAATGATTAATGACAAGATTTAGGATAACTATATGTATATGTAAACATCCATGAAGATTTGTTTTAGAAAAATTCTAAACATAAGGATCCCATAAGTTATTAAATTATAATTAATTTCACAAAATAAAAATATAATTTATTCATGATTTGTTAACTTATGTTTTGTTAAAACCTTTTATATTTTAGAAAATGGTGGGAACCAAGAGAAACCATTCCAACAACCCATAAGAGGGATAATACAACAATTATCTAAACAACATCCCAAATTCCATGTGAGGAGGAGTTAAAGAAAATATAGTGATTCTTACCCAACAATATTAGGATATAGATAATAACCCCAACCACATGGAATGTTTGAAATCAAACTAAAAGGATAAACTATCCATTGATTTATCTATGCAACAATGACCACCAACGTTTAATGGAATTTTTGATCAACTTATCATGGATTACTAGGTTAACTCAATGAGTAAGATCTTTTCTGTTATCCTATATTCTGAGAAGGAGAAGGTTACTCTATCTATCTATTATTTATATGGGGACGCTGGTCAATGGTGGGAGTTGATTACGAATGCCAAGAAGAAGGATTAAATAAAAGAGATGGAGTGAGAAGAATTTATGAAAATATTTCTTAACAAGTATTTAACTCGAACACAACAAATAAATATTGAGATATAATTCATTGAGCTAAAGAAAAAGGAAGGTGAATATTTCAGGAATTACAAGGAAAAATTTGAACAGATTTCAAGATACACCTTGAGTTTTGTTATCAATAATGATAGAAAAATAGATAGATTCTTTGTGGTTTAAAACCAAAACTTATAAAGGCTCTAGGTATCAGATACTTTAGGAGTTATGATTAGGTGGTAAGATGTGATCTCAATGTAGAGATATTTTTCAGATATTGGTCTTTTGTACACATGGATAAGAATATAAGTATGGTGTTTCAAGCTTGTGGGTAAAATGAAAAAGTATGAAATAGGATCCAACCACCCATGTGGGAAAAATCTAGGAAGAAGAATCATGGTAATTTATTCAAAGGGACAAGGAAATGATTTAAGTGTGGGGGATAAGGCCACCAAGCACATAAATGTTGAAGAGACATGAAATGGATGACTAAAATGATATATTAATTGATAGAAGATCCTAATGAAACAACCATGGTTTAACAATTCAATTGTAAGGAGAACAAGAACTATGCAAGCCAGTGCACTAAACCATGGGTCCTTGAGGGTAATCAGGGTCAACATCCACCAAAGACAAAGGATAAAGGGAAAATAATGCCATTAATAATACTAAAGTGGAGCATGAAAAGGAAGTCATACAATTTACGCTTACTATTCACTCAAGAATGGAAAAGGTTTTATTTGATTTTGGTTCTACGTATTCCTTTATATACTATAGGTTTTCTAGAACTACTGAATCAATTCCCCGATACCTTAATGTAGAGATATATATATAAAAATAGTGGTGTGATCATTTTAACCCAAGTGTTGGACCCTTATCTTATTAGCATATGTGCGAAGAATTTCTAACTAATCTTTTGATCCTTCCCTTGGTGGAATTTGACATAATAATTGGCATGGATTCACTCTCATTATATAGTTTAAACATCAACTATCAGGAAAAGTATAACTATTTTTTTATTCCAAACCATCCCATGCTCTACTAAAAATGTATGGAAGATCATGCATCACCTTTAGAAAATCCACCAATAACATGGGTGTTGATACTCTATGAAATAGAATACCTTTCCCAAATGGCTGATTCAAATAAAGGTCTCAAACTATATGAAATACTCACTATTATGGAATACAATAATGTATTTACCAATGAATTACTAGGACATTACTTATTTTGTGAGGTAGAGTTATCAATAGAGATCATAACCAGAGCAATTTTTATCTCATTATCCCCATAAAGGATGGACCCAATTTAATTGGAGGAGTTAAAGAAGAAAATAAAAGATAATTTTAACAAAGGGATCATATGAACTACTACATCACCTTGGGGTGTTATAGTTTTATTCATAAAGAAAATGTATGGATCACTGAGACTTTATATCAATTACCAAGAGCTAAAAGAGATGACCATAAAGAACAAGTGTACCCTAACAAGTATTGATGACTTGTTTGATCAACCAAGAGGAGCTGGTACTTATCAAAGGTGGACTTTGTTTTGGAGATCATCAACTGAAGTTGAAGAAGTAATATATTCATAAGACAACTTTATTTATAATATATGGGCACTCGTATTTCATATTAATGTCCATCATACATACTAATACCCCTATAATATTCATTGATTTGAGGAATAGAGTATTTAGAGTCCACCTGGAAAAAATTGTGGTAGTGTTTACAAAAAATATTATCATTTACTCAAACAGAAAGGAAGAACATTAAGAACATATAAGGATTGTGATATTAATAGTAAGAAAGGAAAAATGTATGATAATTCTCTCAAGTGTGGATTTTGGATGCAATAATTAACATTCATTGGGAACATGATCACAAGTGAGGGAATTTATTTGGACCCTTGAAAGAAAAAGGCAATTGAGCTATGACCCAGAGTCACAACTATCACATAAATCTGCAGTTTTATTGGATGAGTAGGGTGATATTGACATTTTTTGAAGAAATATATCATAACTGTAAAGTATGATAACTAATTTAACATGGAAATGGGTGAATTAATTTTGGATAAAATAATGTGAGGAAATTTTTGAGGATCTCAAGAAGAGTCTAATCACTGCAAATATACTCACACTACCAATAATTAGAGAATTATTTTTGATATACAACTATGATTTAGAGAAATTATTGGGTTGTATACTCATATATAATGATAAAATGACAACTTATTCCTCATAATTGTTGAATATCCATGAGAAAAACTACCTGACACATGATATGGAGTTATCAACTGTGATCTCTTCCTTAAAGATTTGGAGGCACTACATCAATAGAGAAAAGTGTGACATTTATACAGATTATTGGAGTCTAAATTATATTTTCACACAGAAGGAGATCAACACGAATCAAATAATATGTTTATATGTAATCAAGGACTTTAATTTTTATTTTCACTACCATCTGGGAAATGTGAACAAGGTAGATGATACACATATCAAAAAATAACATAATAATTTATCCATGATATAGATTGATAAAGATCCTATATTCATCGATATTCAAAGGATATATGTGGAAATCACAATATAAGGGAATTAATCCTACTCTAAATATATTATATACCAACTATATATCGAAGGGATAATCAGGGAGGTGCAAATGAATGATCTGGAACATCAATTGAAGGTGAAATTAGTAAAGGAAGGGAAGCTATAAGAGTTCAACATTGATGAGGATGGTTTCATTCAATTTGGAACTATAATTTGTGTGCATGAATCACTTGATAAATAAAAGGAAATATTGGATAATGCACATAAATCATATTTCTCCATCCATCATGAAAGTGTTAAGATGTACCATGATCTTTGAGAACACTTATGGTGGGAAAAAAATGAATAAGGATATTGTTGAGTACATATCAAGATGCTTGGTATGCCATTAAGTTAAATAAGAGTAACAAAATTCTAACGGGATGATTCAACCATTTCATATACCCATATGGAAATGGGATATCATCACCATGGACTTTGTCACTAGTCTCCCAAATAAATCCAAAGGAAATATTGTGATATGGGTTATGGTGGATCGAATCACCAAGACAGCCCTCTTTATTAGTATTTGGGAACATTTTTTTCTTGAAAAAATTCCCAAGATATATGTAAACAAAGTGGTGAAGTTGCATGGGGTACTACATTATATAATTTCTAATCATGATCCAAGGATCCTTCCATATTATTTGAATACTTAATTGATTATTAGTATGAACTATCACCCTTAAACTCATTTCCAATCTAAAAGTACTATACAAACACTCGAGGGGATGTTGAGAGATTTCTCAATGGAATTTACAGGAGGATGATATCAACATCTCCCATTAGTTGAGATCTCATACAATAAAGTCTTTCACTCAAGTTTTAAAATGGATCCATACGAAGCTCTGTATGGGAAGGGATGTAGAACTCCAACTTTTTTGTATGATGTTAGTGAACTAAATCTACAGGGACCTGATCTTGTATAAGAGATTACCTAGATGGTTTAAGCCATCCAAAAACATATAAAATCCACTTAGAGTTGTAAAAATATCTATGATGAAAATTGATGAAGGGATTTGGAGTTTGAAGTTGGAAAAAAGATCTCCTTTGAATATCATCATGGAATATAATCATGTGGTTTCAGAAAGAAAAATAAGCTTATCCTTAGGTACATTGGCCCCTTTGATATTCATGATTACATAGGATCAGTGGCCTATCTACTTGCACTTAAACCAAATATAGATGAATTTCATGACTTGTTCCATGTATCTTATCTACGGAAGTACATACCTAAACCCTCACATGTAATCAATTAGAAAGTGGTACAACTGGAGATTTACCTCTCGTATGATGTAACACCCTTACCCTAGTTACCCAATGTCAGTGCATTATTATACAAAATTGGCATGATCACTAGAGATCAAGTATCAAAAGACTGATTATTTTAGTAGCCTTGTAAGTACTAGATACATACATGAGTTTTACATTACATCATGAGATAAAAAAAATTGTGTACCCTTTGAACACACTCATATCCTTTAGCATATCCCTACAGGTTAATCATAATATACTTATTCACATTCTAGGAAAAAGAAACATAAGAAAGGGGTGAGCTTAGATGCTCAGTAAGGATAATAATATAGTGGAACCTTCCATAAATAAGAATAAAAATTTAATGAAATGTATAAGAATAAAACACAAGACTTTTAAACTTACAATTGAGCATAATATGGAAAATATAAATCAAATAATTCGATTTACTTATTCACATGGACATTCTATAAGTCGAATAATCACATGCAATATAAATATCCAATTTCATAATGATGGAATGCATAATGCCGGAAATCATAACCACATAGTCAAGGCTTCGTTCCAAGAATACAAATAAAATTTTTTCAAGGCCTTTTTCCAAGACACTAGTTTGTATCATGATACCTAAAGATGCATCGAGGATCTATAGTGGGCTCCACCCGTCACTTACTAAGTCCAATGCATTCCTCATATAAAAAGGTTGAAACATAACATAAACATTCGTATTAAAAATAGCATAAAAAATGTTAATAATTTAACCATAAACCATGAATGGTATATAAATAACACATCCACAGTCAAACATATCACAAAACCTTCAATAAAATATGGAAGATTGTATCATAATAAATCGACTTCAAACAAGTGTAAAATCCATCAAAGGATGTTGACATAGATGAAATCAAAACTATTTGAGAGAAGTATCTCTTTGTATGTTGAAATCATATAAAAGTCAAACAATTAAAAAAGAAAACATTTATTTTAAAAATATTCTTATAATATTGTAAGAGAATATTCAAAGGTGTTATAATAGTAGAAAATAGCCGCACTCTCCGTATAAGTTAAAAAAACATTCTTTCCTTAATTTTGTCGAAATGGTCATAAAAGACCTTGTTTGGAAAACGATGGAATGATTCCTTTATAAATATTTTATAAAAAGTAAAATAGGGGTATAAATGACATTAAACCATATTCTAGGAAATAGTATTTTTTTTGAAATACATTTTTAATAAACACATATGTGGATGAGAATGAGGTCCCAGTAGATACATACATATAAAACACCTCAAAAAAATAAAGAGATTGTAAAATTTACTGTTACCTTGTAATTTTATTTGGTCAAGGGTACGTTAACCTCCTGTATAATAGTTAAATCATTTTTATTAAATTATAAAAGAACCAGATACAAAAATATGAAATCATATATTATCTTCTAATATTGCTTCGTTAATAATATTTCAAAAGTAACATTGTTTTGAGTGTTAACTAATTCATTTTCCATTATATGGTTTGTTATGTAAGTCATGTTTGTT
Source organism: Viscum album (assembly GCA_963277665.1). Classification (NCBI taxonomy): domain Eukaryota; kingdom Viridiplantae; phylum Streptophyta; class Magnoliopsida; order Santalales; family Viscaceae; genus Viscum; species Viscum album. The sequence goes on along the minus strand of OY728141.1, from coordinate 1,414,113,853 downwards.
ATGGATAGGATGGATTTTATTCATATAAAGAATGATATTAAGTTCTTAAACTTTATTTTTAACCGTAAAATGAAAATTATTCTTGAATTGTTATAATGGGGAATGAATCTCATTGTGCTCGGGGAGACGGTAATCCGTACGTACGGATGAGCAAAAATATCATTTTATTGATGGTGAAATCATATTTAATTGGATGTTATATCATATAAAAATAATCATTAACATGTTATATTTATTATTTAAATCAATTATACTCATTATTATACCAATCCAAATAATGAAGTGTTGAATAACAAACTACACCACAACATGGAGATGGTAAGCCGTATGTACGCACCTATGCTGACTTTGTCATTCCTAGGATAGAAAGAATAATGAATATTGTTATAACATATTTATAATAATATCATAGTATGTAGAAGGTACTGGATTTATTACTTTGGTATGGAAACAATATATAAAGAGAAAGTGGAAGAAGAAAAGAACTTTGAAAGAGGTGATGAAATTATTACCACTTCTTCGAGTTATTACTTTTGATTTGAACAAAAGGGATCTTTAAGCTGGATTTATGACCAAAGTAAGTTCTATAGGTTGAAGTGAGGGTAGTTGGGAGAATATTTGGGTAGGGTTTGGCCAATAAAAATAGCTTTGGAGGTGTGATTTTGAGAGAAGGGGAAGTACCCTTTTATAAGAGAGGTGAGGGTCACTTTATGAAAAGATTAAAAGATTAATTTATTATACAAACATATTCTATTTTAATGGATAAAAAAGGATTTATTTCAATGATAAGGTGGATATGGGTTGAAAACCTCTCAACCAATAGGTTTTAGATAGGTTTAGGTCACCATATTAACCTTATATTTTAAATATTACTCTGAGTTAAATAGTTTAACTTTTACCATGTATTCTTGTATTATTATAATAAATAATTAATAAACATACTATAAAAAGAAAAGAGAACCCAAAGTGGTTCCTTATTGACATATATAATTTTATATAAGATCATTGGTCGAACCCTATATTTTTAGGAATATTATATCATTTAATAATATAGTATTTGTTTCAAAAAACTCATTTATGTAAATTTTTACACTATTTGGTATTTTGTTTTTGTTAAAGTCATAAAAACTTTATCACTTCAAAAAAAATTATTTAATCAACCATAACATGTCATATTAAACTATTAAATTAGTGTAATAATTCAAAAGTATGAATATTTATAATATCAATTATATTAATCTTTCTTTAATATTGTAATTACTGCATCATCATTGTGTCATAAATAAATTTAAATATTTAACGTCTAAAAATTATAAATAAAACACCATTATTTAGGTAATATTTTTATATTTCTAATTAATATTTATAGTCGAATTTTTCTTATCTATTACCATATATTAGAAATATTTTAGTTATGAAAATTTGAATTTAACACTTTTAACTCTTGTTTAAATAAAATAATAATAAATGTCATAATTTAATCCAAGGGCATCAAAGAGGATCATATTTTATTACTAAGGTTTATTTTGGTAGAAAAACACTTATCCAATATAATTAGGATGTGTGTTAGGGTAATTATAATATCATTTTTACCTTTAATTACCCTATTTACTTTTAATTGTGGTAAATAAAAATCAAAACCTACTATTCACCAAAAAATATTTTCATCTTATTGAAACACATTTTACTTATTTATTTAAACCTAGTGTCTTTTATTTTCAAAATTAAATTCACAAAAGTGATAAAATTACATTTTATGGAAATTTTCTAACTTTCATAGGAGTTGGGCAAAAGACGTTAAAAAATTCAATAAAATTTTATACATATACTTTTATTATAAAATGAATCCAATGAATAACATTGAAATAAGATCGGTATTATGCATCTATTTTTACTTAAAATAAATTTAAATAAAATAAATAATTATTTAAATAAAAATTTGCTTTTAAACAACAACATAGTGTTTTCACTATTTATCAAAAAATCAATGTTTTCAGAAAAATACCAAAAATTCACCCTAATCAAAATTTGATATTCCAAATCAAAAAATGAAGTCCATTTTTAAAAATAAAATTAAAAAAACATCAAAATGTGGGTATTAATATTCATAATGGCTATTTTGATTGGTCATTGTGTGTTAGAACTCGAAGTTGCGTACAACACAAGCTATTGCATTATTCGAAGTGAAACGCATCGTGGAAGCTTGGGGTATCACATTATTACCACATTAAAATTAATTTATTCCTCGAAATTTCTAGAATATTACTGTGTAAAAAGATTCTGGTGGTTCTTCATCATATGTTCCTTGGGTTCCCACGTTTCCTCTTCCAACTTATAGTTTCTCCATAGAACTTTTACCAAACGAGTTGTCCAGTTTCTCAACACTGGTTCTCTAGTACCAATAATTTTGAATGGATATTCGCAATAAGACAGATCATGTTCCTATTATATTTCTTCATATGTGAGTACATGTGTTGGGTCAGGCTTGTTTTTTCTCAATAGTGATACGTGGAATATATCATGAACTTTGGAGAGACTTAGAGGCATTTTCAAACAGTAAGCTACAACTCCAATTCGTTCTAGAATTTTGAAAGGTCTGATGTAACTTGGACTTAATTTAACTTTATTACCGAATCGTATAACACCCTTCCATGGGGATACCTTCAAGAAAACAGGATCCTACTTGAAATTTTAAATCCTTCTTTCGGTTACCAGCATAAATCTTTTTCCTACTTTGATCTTCTTTGATGCATGTTTGGATAATCTTCACCTTTTCCATTGTTTCCTCAACAAGTTCTCAGCCTACAAATTTTATTTCACCAACATCATCCCTATAAGTTGGTGTGTGACATCTTTTTCTAAAACCACTACCTATGGTTCCATTTGAATACTTAAATAGAAGTTATTGTTATAGGAGTATTATGGGTTGTGATGATATATTAAATATTATAAAGAGTAGTGGACTCACGAAATGATAAGTGGAGACATATTATTTTGAACCGATATGAAAAGTATATCCTATGGAATTTCATATAATCATTAATATACTTGGGGGTTAATTCTTATAATATCTTCTTATAACTCAGTTTGGAGAGATATATATCATGGGAAACTTAATAGTTTTATATATTTATTATGAAAGTCATTGGGGATTAGATAATCATGGGTGGTTGTGTATGTTTCTGATCATGTCATTTATTAAAGAATAACCAATATGAGATATTCCAATTTTATGGAAAAGTAAATACATATGCCCCATCATTGACATACAATAAGTAAATAGATGACCATATTTGTTGATTAAAAAATGATATGTTCAATTACATGGATAAGGGACATGTGGTGTAATCATTTGTTAAATGAATTAAATGTGATGTATTCATCGACATGGTCAGTTTTTTAAGAGAATCGAGAATAAATGAGATGACCATTACTAGATTGACAGTATTCTATTTATAGTGGACACTTAACATCATAGAAAAATGTATTATATAGTTATATATATGATGTATATGATATATCATATGGTAGATATGTTTGTATAGAGACATGAGTATGTTTGATAGAGAAAACAGTAGATCTCTTAATACCTTGAGTAACACTGACACTTTTCTTGATTCTGATATCCACTTACATCTATGAAATAGGGATTTAATACATGTTTTTAATGATACCAAGTCTCATAGGGTCACATAGTTAGGCCTTTGGATAATAATTATGTTTTGGATAAATTTTTGTTCCAAAATGAAGAGAACTTAATAAACCATATCAAAAATAGTTTTGGATAAATTTAGGAAGAGTTGTGAAGATTTTATAGAGTCTGTATAGATTCTAGTGAATGTGAGAGATTTTTTGATGTGAAATTAAAATATATTCTTGTGATTCATATTTATTATTACTATTTTTTCTCTATCTTATCCTTAATAATGATCCCAATCTTACATAGATGCAAAATTAGCTTGGTTGAATTTGATACAACTACTGAGTATATGAATCTTCCACCTCACTTCCACATGGTTTTTGTCCATTTCAAATCTATTATGAATGGATTAAAAATATAATTCCTATTTATTAAATGGTTTCAATGGATTATCTAATGGGAATTAATGCACATTATGACACTCAATATATTGTACACAAAGATTGAATTTTATTAAATGGATAACATCAAGAATGCCCTATAAAAGGGGATGATTTTCCTCATTGGTGGTGGTGGTGATCAGAAATTTAATAAAAATATTTATAATGTTATCTTATTCCAATTAATTTTTTTATCACTTCATTCTAAATGTTCTAAAACTATATTTCATGTATGCGAATTCTCAAGGATCATTCTGGGATCCTTTGTCCAGTGTAACCCCTCAGAGGTAGGAAATGTTTTGTTTGCTTCTTTAGTGATCATCATCAAACTTTCTCCATAAAAATGGAGGATAATAATATTTTAATACAAGTATATTATTATTTTTATTCCATTAAATTTTATTATTTTAAGAATATGTCAGGATTTATATGGTAATTCTTCTAATAACATCATTCATGTGATTAACACCCAAAACACATCACAATTATATCCAACCTTTCCATAATTCTATATTTTGGTTTTATGGATGCATTTATTAATGACAAAATGACAATATAAAATAAGTTTTTTATAAATGCATGACATTAAAAAAATTTATGATTTAATAAATTTCTAATATAGTAATTCAAAAAAAGAAGTGATCCCTTTTTCCAACTAATTTTAATGAGGTGTTTCAAAAAGGCTTTACCAAAAACAATAAAAATATCCTTTAATTTCTAAACTTTTTCCTCACCCATTAATGGAGAAGGTGTTTTAAATTATTATAAACCCCTATAGAATGATTTTTTCCTTGATCAATATTTATTCCATATGGGTAAAAATTTATGATTCCCTAGAAATATCATCTATAAGGAATGTTTCAACTTAATAGTGCATATACCTTTCTAAAAATTTGGATACCCTAACATTCCTATAATTATATATGCTAAAAAAATTATAATAAAGAAAGTATTATCTTCCCAAAAAAAATTATCTCAACCTAAAATATTTATTTTTATGAACATCATGCAACATAACACAAATCCCACATCAATTTCAAATATTTAGTCAATGGAATCAAATAAACATCCGTATAATTATGATGTTGTTTTGGTATTGATATAATCCAAGGCGGTAAAATGTACTTCATATTCATACATAAAAATGATGGAATGTTATAATTTACCAACATAACTACCCATACAATATGAGTGTTAATTTTTATACCAATATTATTCATTCCATATAGAAATAGGGAAAGACAAAGGTTTCTCATCTCGTTTCCAAATTCAATATTCTTCCACTAAGGATATATTGATGGGTTATAATGTTTCCAATAATTAATTCTTATATCATATTTCTAGGATAATTACCTTGAATTCTTCTCACTTACATATAACTTTCTAAAACATTCAATTATTGTAAATTACCATATAACTTTTGAATGACTTTATTCATATATCATATGTCAAGAAACACCACACTTATGGATTTTTTAAGTGCATCATGGTCCTTAAAAATTAATATTAATAATTTTTATAGTCTTGTATTATTTTAGATATCATACTAATTAAAAATAATATTAATTTAAAATCATATTTTTGACAAGGTGGATCATTATATTTTGGTAACAGATCATTCAAGATAGCAAGATATTTTATAATTCTGGCTTCAATCAATCCATTTCCAAATTTCAAATTAAATAGATTTTGTACTACTAACAATATTATATATTTAGTATAACCTGTATATAGTGGGATCGTTACACAAATATTTAACTTCTCAAACAGATTTGGAAAATTATAAAGGTTATCTTTAAATTATAATGTCATTTCCAAAATATTATCTCCATCATCAGTTATAGTTGTACTCATATTAGATGATCCATAAACCACAGTGTTGTATGAGTCACTTACCAAATCCAGTTAGTCCCCATATTTAGTCCAACATTTATTAATTTGATCTATTCTATGATATATCAATTGTTCTTTTAACTCATCTGAAAAAATGTATCTCGAATAAAAAAAATGTAAACATAAAAAAATGATTTGGGAAGGGTTATTTCCATTCTCTTTTACAAACTTGATGAACTATTTAACTCCATCCTCATACTCTTTTTTCATATGATTGAAATCCATTCATTATCAATTCATATTCATAATAATTTGTTCAATATTATACCTATTTGAAAAAAATACACATAAGGTATGAATATAATCTATCATTTTTTACTTGCGTAAATTATATACAATCTAACTTTTAAAAGTATACATAAAAAATAATACAAGAATATATAAAGTATTTTAAAATTAGATATAAAGATTTTATTTTATATCACATTGAAAAATCTATGCATATAATAGTATTTATATATATAAATATAATTTTCTTTGATATATATACATATATATATTAACAAATTAATTTTTTTGTGTAAATATATAATTATACGTGTTTTTAATCATATAAATATACATGGGTGTGTAAATTAAAAATTTCAAATTATAAACTATACATTTAAAAAAAGCTTGAAAATTACAATACATACATAAATAATGTATATAAAAAATAAATATAAATTTAATGAACGTACTTAGTATTTTTATATATGTGTTTATTTATATAAAAATATATAAATTTATACACACAAACAAAAATAAAAACAAAAACACAAAAACATATATATAAATAGATGAACCATATATATATATGTGTGTGTGTGTGTGTTTTTGTGAATTTATATATATACAAATATATGTAGAAAATTATGAAGAGAATAAGAATAAATGTCAAAGAATTAGGGATCAGATTTATAGATGATTATAGGAAGAAAAAACCCAAACCCCTGAATAACCAATGCATGATTGGTTGAAAAATCAGTAGATTTAATTCCCAAAGTCAAATTCCATAAAAAATGAAAACATAAAAATTTGATGTGATAAAAATTTGATCAAAATGGAAAAAACTAAAAAACTAATGGATTATTAATCATTTCAAAAAATTATCGAATTAGATACCATAGGCTTTTGAACTCAAATAATCCAAAATGTTGGGAAAACATACTAGTAGAGGTTAAATTTCATGAAGGATTGAGGAATAGGGTTAAAAAGGACTGTGGTTAGGGTTATTTTAAAAAGAACCATAATCCATTTTCAATGATTCTTAAAAAGTGTTGATAAAATTTACTTTTATAAAATTTTGAATAATAATCACTAATAAAGTTACATTTTATCAGTGATAATTTTAGTGTTGATAAAATATATATTTTAATGTTATTTAGATTTCCAAAAAGGTATTTTAATCTTTGATAATCTTACCAAAGATCCATTTGATCTTACTTGAGCCCTTAACAATAGTATTATTATCGCTAATAAAATATAGACTTCAATCTTACATATATTCCCAAAATCCATTTTAATTTTACACAAGATTCTAATGAGACACTTAATCCTACACGAGCCTTTAACATCGCTATTATTAGTGATGGTAAATGCTGCTTTTATCCATGCGAACAGTAGTGCTAATAAAATAAACAATTTAATCTTATGTAGTTTCCCAAAGAGCCATTTTAATCTTACAAAATCTTCCCAAAGTTCCATTTAATATTACTTGAGTCTTTAATAATGCTAATATTAGAAGTGATAAAGCCCAACTAATATATATATATTATTAATTTTTTAATAACATTAATAATTAATAATTATATTTCAATATGATTAATTTCATTTAAAATATATTATAAATTATATACATGTGTAAATATTCTATACTATATATTATTAATTGCAAAAAAGTATAAATAAATTTAAAAGTTCAACAAATTACATTGAAATACAAAAAATATCAATAAATAATTAATTACATAAATGAATATAATATTAATTATATATATAATATTTATAAATATTAATTTTATTCAATTTTTTTAATAATTTTTAAATACATTTATTAATTATACACCTGAATTAATATTTAATAATAACTATATTTCAATTTATAGGAGATTATTTTTAATATATTTCTAATTAAATATAAATATTATATTCACTATAAACTATTCTTAAAATATAGTAAAAAAATATTATTGTTAAATATAAATTATATATTTAATAATATTATTTTTTAATCAATTACATGAAATATATAAATGTATATTTTTTTTTCAAAATATATTATTAATTATTCAATATATAAAAATTAAAGTAATTTTTTAATAAATTTATTTAAATTGATTTACTCTTGATAATATATCGATACATATATATATATATATATACACACATGTTATATATATATATATATATATATTAATAATTATGATTATTTTTGAAACCATTAATTATTAATTATGTTTTATGATTATTAAAGATATATTAATATATATATATAAATGAATAATTAGTTTTAGGATATATATATAATTAACTATTTTATTGAATGATTAAATATAATAATGTTAATAATTTACATAATGAAAATATTTAAAGTATTTATATATTATATAGATATATATATATAATTAATTATATATAAAAAATAAAAGTAATTATTATTTATATTTAAAAATTGAAAATTATATTAAAAAATGTTATTATTTATATAAAGTAATTAATGGTTTTAGAAATATATAATTAATTATATAAATGTATTAATATATTAAAAAATAATTATATTTATAAAGAGATTTAAAAAATATATTACTCATTACTTACATATAATTATTAATTAAATTTGTTATCAATTGTATTTAAAAAATATATATATTATTCATTATTATTTATATTTAATTTATTATTCATATTTTTAAATATTTTTTAATTATATATGTAAGAATCATTAATATTATAGTTATATGAATAATATTTCATATTTTTAAAATATATTACATAATGTATACATATATAATATTTATGTTATAATTTCTATAAAAAATAATATTAATTACATTTGGAAAAAATATATATTAGGAAAGTTTCTGAACATAGTATTTTATAAATTCATTTAATTAAATCAATCATAAATTATAAATATATATACACATACACACAAATAAAACATGCATCTATATTAATATATATGTGTTTGTGTGTGTGTGAAGGAAAAATATTTATGTACATAGGTGAAACCAACACACATGTATATTTTTTCAACTATATAAAATATGTGTTTAAGATTATTTTAATCACTAGATGGGGTTTCACAGATAGCCTCCAACAATCACCCATTAAAATTTTTACGGTGATGAGATTCTAGATCTGGTTCTTTGATTGCTTTGTTCTTCGAAGATTGACCATGGAAGGATAAAATCTTTAATATTCTATGCCTAATTACCCGACTGAGAGGGGTTTCACATTTGATGAAGTCCTATGCAAGGGTGAAGCTCCGACTGAAATTTCCATATCTAAGCCCCAAATCTCTAGATCTGATGATCGTAGATTCATTATCAAGGTGGATCGAGATTTGATAAAGAAAGGTTGTATTCATGCTGATTCTCCTTGATATGCCATTTGATTTTGGTAAAGGCAAATAATCCATTTAATAATAAAGAAATAAAATCAAATATATCTATATTATGGGGTCTCAAAAACTGGAATATTATTCCATTAGTGAAGGGATATTTTCATCTGGTTTTTTAGTCTGAATATCAATGTTCAGTTTCTTGGAAATTCAATTTTTATAACCTCAATCTGGGTGTTTTTTCAGGTTTCTTCTTTGGAGATCAATTTATATCCCCATAATAAAAATCAAACTAATGACAAGATTTGGGTAATTATGCATGACCTTAGCTAGGTTTTTTTGGAACTCTTTGATTATTAGAGACATTTCCACAAGCACTAGTGCTCCACTGATGTCTAATGAAAATACCATTGAATTAAATATGGTCTGTTAAGCAAGGGTGATGGTGGATGAAAATTTGTTTAAGCCTCTTCTGAAGTCTACTATCCTCACTATCAATGATGAGTGGTTTGAGGATAATTTTGTGTATGAATAAGTTTTAACTTTTTGTGAATTCTATTAGGTGACCAGTCATATGGTATCAAATTACAAACAAGTGAAAAATATGCAGGTTAAGACCCCCCTAGAAAAAGGACGCAGCGAGGGTAAGGACTTGGTTAAAAAATTTCATGTTTCTTAATGAAAGGCTATGAAGGGGAAAATTTAGTTTCTAGAACCTAAGGTATGTGAGAAATACATGGGTGAAAAGTAGTTCAAGAGTAGGGTGTGAATGATTCATGCTTGCAGGCTACTGAACTCAGATCTGACTTAGTGTTGAACAAGGATAAGGCTGGATTTCCTCTGGGAAATAACTATGTGTTTGATATATTAGTTGTTTCTTGGGAAACCTTAATCTCTGGTGGGGGAATTTAATCTAATCATTTAGAATCAAAAAAATTAAATTTTTGAGAAGTATGATATTGATGAGCAGTTTAGGCATGAGAGAAGTCAGGCTACATTTTTATCATAAGGGTAATAAAAAAATCTGAGATAGATTTCATCATTTTAAACAAGAACACAAAAGGCACTACTATTGAATAGATTTTTGGAAAAAGTGTTTCATTGAAAAAATTTGATCAGGGGATTACTCCCAATGCACTAGATGTTGAACCTATTTGTGGAAACCAACAGACAAAGGCCATTTTATCCAAGTAAGTTAAAGAGAAAGGAATGAGGAAATAAAAAAGTAGCATGGATGATGTGTATGATGGTTCTAAATTTATCTCACTTAACTTCCTTGACATCCTAAACACGTCTAATAACAAGGAGTTATTTTCTGAAAAATTCAGTAATTCTCATTGAAGTGAAGGAATTGAGATAAAAAATTTGTCTTTGGGCTCAGGTCTAGTGGATAATCCATCCCCACTAGATGATGTTGATGATGGAACATTTATAAAACCTAAAACATGGAGAAGGGGATTTCACCCAAGACGTAGTGGTAGTGGGTGATTCCATAGATGATTATTTTGTATTTTGAAGTGAGTTTCCACTAGCTTGAATTCCATATCTCATTTTGTACATTCTAAATCATTTTTCAATAAATTTCGGAACCATGGGCCAACCCATGGCTCATTCCATCTTCGTAATATTATTATAATATTTATATAAGATAATATAAATTATATTAAAATAAAGTTAATTATAATTTCTATATATAAATATGAAATATATATAATAATATCAATAATATATAAAAAATCAAATGAAAATATCAAAAAATTTACCAGATTAATTAATATATATTAAACATTACATTATAGATCACTAATTGTAATCAAAATATATAAATACCTCATAAATAAATAGATAAATATTTTATCAGTGCTAAATTAAACATTAAAAATAGTGTGCTTTATCAGTGCTAAAATAAGTGTAAATAAAAATAAATTTTTATCAGTTCTTATTTTCAGCACTGATAGAAGATGACATTGATAAGAACTTATAAGATGCACTAATAAAATCCCAAACAAATTTTCCATGATTCTATAGTAGTAAATAATGATTATAAAATGACACATAATAGAAAATTATCTTCCCTTATAATTACAAAGAAACATACCAGACACATATAAATATATTTTTCAATTACTAATCTCTTTTCAAGCATGAATGTCTACTGATTGGTTTTGATTAGTTGACAATATTTTAAAAATGTACTGAAATAAAAGCAGTTTTTTATATTTTCTAAGATAACTAAACCTATATTCCTTCTAATCCTAATTGATCCAACCCAAAAAATAAAATCTACACAATTTTAAAATTTAAATTGGAAAAAATAGAAGAAAAAATTTTTGGTTTCAATTGATTAAATAAATTATAGAAGAGAAATTGAATAATAATGAATCCAAACTGAAAATATCATTTAATGAAATTAAAAAATGATTGGTTTCATTTAACATCCGCAACGTTATTCCAAACTCAAACAAAATTAAAATTAAAATTGATATAACACTAAAAATTAGATCAAATTGCGATGTCTCAGTATGGTGATGATTGTGAGACCTAAATTGAGATTCTACACGACCTTAAACATGTTTTATGATATCTATAGGGTAAGAAATCAATGTTGAGGGTTTCCATGTCTATAATTGGTTAGAAATTTACTATCAATTCATAATTATTTCCCCAAAATGTTTGGAAACAAATCAATTGGTAGGTGAATTGAGTCCTTGAAATTTTATTTTCTTAGAAAACCACCCTCTATTCGGTTATAAATAATTTTCATTCTTCCCTTAAACATAATAAATGGTGGAAATATAAAATCCAAATACAAATAAATAGACATATATATTTATTTTAGTTCTGGGAATAAAATTTCCATAGTCCACTCCACCAATACTCTTCTCCATGATTTTGGTGTTTTTCTATAGAAATGTTCTTTCTGTAGGGACTACAAGTCCTTTTTTTAGAGGCTACATGATTTATTCCTAGTAGTCAACCCATGGTACAATAAAACATGAGATTTAAACTGGGAACTAGAAATTATTTACAAACAATGACCTTTAGGTTATTTTATCAGGAACCTTTACAATGAAAGATGAGAAAACAGTGAGTTTATAGGTTCAACACACAGTTTAAAAATACAACCAACATAGGGAATAAATCTCCAGGAGATATGATCAAAAAATAAATTTATCTCAAGGTGATTCTTTTAAAACAAAAACAAAGATGATTGATATCACTAAACTATAGATCACAATGCTTCTTCTTTTCATGAAAAATAGAACATCAGACATGAGCTTTAAGAAAGAATTATTATATTTAAGAAGACACTTATCTTATTCTCTTCATATCTCTTATTTTTCTACTTAATACATAATTCTATATTATTTTAAAATGCATGAAAAAACTATTAATCTAACACAAAACACACGATCCATACAATTCAAGGTCAGGGATATGTCCTTTTTTTGAAAATACCTCAATAATAGTTAAAGTATTAAATTATTCTTGTAATTTTTTCCTTTTTAGGAAAATTACTAATATTGTAATTTATTTCACCATAAATAGTTAATCCATCAATAATTATTGCACAATATCATTAAAATCTCACTTAAGTGATTCAGTGATAACAAATATAGATTGTAACATGACACAACTAATTTAAAATCATCACAGAGCAGAATTTTAGATTTGAATTAATGTACACAAAGGATCTAAATAGATAAATGAAACTATATAGTCTATTTCACCATATATTCTATTCATATATTCGATTACTCCATATAATATATTTATCTACATAACTGATTTCTCATGTAACCAATTGAAAAACATTGCCAAAATTAAGGCATACAATTTTGTGACATAACCGGTTTAGGTATGCCCCTACTTTAAATAGGTGATTTAAATTTTTGAATGCTCACATATCCATTTATCCACATAGCCAAATGACTAATGTAGCTGATTTTTACAGACTTATGAAAATTGTAGCCAAAGTGTCTAGAATTGAAAACATATGGTTTTTAATACCCAAAATAATTAAAATAAGATAAGACCAGATGAAAAAATTTGAAAAAAATAATCAATAAAGTATGAAGGGTATTTGAGATCATTAAAACATAAATTACATTGGATATATTGTAAAAACATTATTAGTCCAACAACCACCCCCTTTTGATGATTACAAAACCCATAAGATATTAAAAAAAATATTAAACGGGTTAATCATGATTTTGAAAAAAATATATAATATATAATAATTTTAAAATAAAGTGTTTATTATTTATTTATCTCCCATAATTTGACACATCTCCCATGGTGTGGTAAACTTATCCCCCTTTTTGAAGAAGCTGATAACTTAACACCCATTGATTAACCTTTGGGTAAATCATTTATAACTTCTCCCCCTTTTTGTGTCATTAAAAATGAAGGGAGAGAGAGGGAAAAACATTTATTATAGAACCTTGAGAGTAATTAACTATTCAATTATTGTGCTAAAAGTGAATATGAAATTAAGGTAAGAATGGAATTCTATAAAAAAAATAATAATCCTTAAAGAAAAAATAAAAAATAAATAAGGAAGTAATTTATTGATTGTCATAATGTAAAAATATATATCCACTCAACAACCAATGAATAAAAAATAATACATCAGTCAGAAGACCCAATATAATGAATGGTTTTGAAATGAGCATGTGAATTGGATGGTGGTAGTTTTAAAGTAGTTTTGGTTCAGGATGTTGTTGGAGTCTCCATTCCAGAAGATATCATGTCCTTGCTCAGTGCTACAATGGATCCACTCTTTGAACAAAAACTATCTTTAACATGTGTATGATGAGTAGGACCTCAGAGAACATTTTAAAGATGAACTAGACCTAGACTAAAATTATAGGTTCCAACATCCCGAAAAGGTACATTCTATAAGTTCCTAACACATCAAAATCATGTGATGGATCATGCCCAACTTTTCTTTTTGTCATGATCGATGATTGAAATTAGATTTACATGATGATAACCACTGTAATCAACAAAATCGAATCAAATAATATAGAAAATGGATAAACACTAGGACAAAATTACATGGTCAACACATATTATTTATAATTAAATTATGTAATTAAATAATTACCTTGCATGAAATTCTTTCTTCGTTGATGGACCTGACAATTAATATACCCCACACCATCATTGCATTTTAGGAATAAATAATAGATTCCCTCTAGAGGTGATCCACTTGTGTTTAAAAAATATCTAAACTTCATCATAGGAATCTCTAGATTCTTGTACAGAAGATCCAATCACATACATCATTCACCTATGATCACTCCAAGAATCTCTTCCAAAGGATTATCCTTGATCTCACTAGACTCGATAGTGGAAGGTGGAGGAAGATCATTATCCTTTATTTGAGAGTGTTCTTTGCGAAGGGATCTCTCTAGGTATTTGAGAGGATTCACTGGATTTCATTGTGCATAAAAAATGAAATAAATTGGATCTCATTGAAAAATAATATAATTAGGTTTATATAATGCTATGGTTAAAAATAAGTAATTTCACAAGTGCCATTTATTATTTATTTAATACATATAGAACAATATATCTATAATAATAATATTATTATTATTTATTAACATGATCCAAACTCAAAAATTAAATTAAATATTATTTAATTAAATAATCTTCAATATATATTATTTATCACTTGACATATAAACTCAGTATGCTATTCATCAAAAATATTTATCAAGCCTGGAATAATCACTATTTATTTAATAAATAAATACCACTGTATTATTTACAAATAAATAAATAAATTTTTTATCTACAAAATAAAAAATAAATATTAATTAAATATTCCTCTCCCATAATATTATATTGAATAATTGGTGACATAATATATGTGATCATAAAAACATCAATAATTATTAAACCATGTATGGGATAATATTTATTCCATTTGTTAATTAATAAATAATAATTTATTAATTAAATGAGATTCTGGATACACTTAGTAAGTGACCTTCTAGGGATCATTCTCAGTGGAATTAGGTGAAGCAACTTAAAGTTCAAGGTTAACATCCAACAACATGCCAAGGAAGATGTTGAAAAAGAAGTTAATGCTACAATTACATAATTGTAACACCTTGAGATTTTATTAATTATTTTCTCAAATAAATTAAATTTATATGATGTATTGAATTTATTTCTACACCAAGTTAAATTTTTTTTATGCAACAATGAGTTAATCTTTCACTACACACAACATCGACATAACTTGTGTTGCACACAATATTGAGCTTCTACGAAATATCATTTCATTATTTGAAACAAGATAATTATAAAATAGATATTAAACATAGTAATATGAATATTAAAAAATCATTTTTAAATATTATTCCTAATGGTTTCATATATATAAAACATATTTATAATGAAATATATAATTTTCAGAAAAGTATATATGTTTGGAAAAAAAATTATTTTCTCCAAAGAAACTATTTTTATGTTTTTATATAACAAATTTAATTTTATAAAATTATAGAAATTGAATTGAATAAAATAAAAATTATATTTGAATTCATAATTCCAAAATTATCTTAGAGTGAATTTTTCTTTTATATTTTTGTAACATTTCATTTTTAGATGAATAGTGAAAAAACTGAATTTCAATTGAAGCCCGTTTTATTTTGTCTAATCTATTTATATAGTTAAATAATAGTTTAATTTTTCTTTAAAGTTTAATTAGATGAATCTCATATCAATTAATCCAATTTAGGTCATTAGAACCAATTCCACAATGAAATTGGATATAAAAACATTTGGAACATTTGAACTTTTCTTCTTAAAAACTTGTTGTCTCACAACATCCGTGTCATTAATTTTAAATAAATTTTATCCACTTACATGATTTTAAATTGAAAAATGGATATATGTATTTAAAATCATTTTTAATTTTTTCTCTATTAAGGTCAATATAATATTATAAGTTAAATGATTAGTCAAAAAAGTTGAACTGAATTACTGTGATTAAGGTAAGAACAAGCTTACTTAATGATTAAACTTAAAATATAAGATATATAAATAACCCAACAGATTTTCATGACCCATTTTATAGAAATATTTAAATCCTAAATACCTTATAAAATATATTTTAAGATTTATTTGGATACTATGCACCAAATGTGACCTACATAATAAGTTAGGTAAGGAAAAGGATAAAAAAGAACCTTTGTTTCCTTTAACACTTATAAATATTCAGAATAGGGAAGAAGATACATAGGTTTGGTTATAATTTTTTTTAATATAAATGATTTTTTTAAAAATAATTTATATTTCATTTTTAGAGATGATATAATTATATTAAATGCTTATGAAACACAAACACATAGATTATTTCGTTAATAATTAAATAGAATAAACAATATTTTATTAAGTAATTTAAAATTAATAATACTATTATCTTATTCCAAGTGATTATTATGTGTTAATAAATATAAAATATGGTCCATTAATGGGACAATTTATCTTTTATAATTAACATATTGAACCATTAATAGTAACAACTTTTTTAGTGCAGTTAGGGTTAGTGTAGTGTTTTTATAAGTAACATGCCTTTGTTTTAAAATTCATTTCCAAAAAACAAGAGATTTATTATTTGTAAATTAGATATTAAAATTTTAATTTATTGGATTAATATTTTATAATAAATTTAACATTAATTTATTCTTAATTGTTAAATTACTTTTGTTAGAAAACTAGTTTATTTAATAAAAACCAACATGATTAACGTGTGGAAACATATATGTCAAGAAAACAAATTATAAAAAATGTGATTATTTTTGTGTGATGGAGGTTTGGATAGACCATAATTACTATTTAATTCATTATTTTTCTATTTTTTATGCACATGAGGTAAGGGAGACCTCCCAATAGTGTTCACCTTTTAGTATTTACAAGAATGACACCCCTCCTCCCTTATAAAAATGCATTAAATCTTCCCATTCCTTATACCTATCAAGAAACATTGGATCATCCAAAACCTTACAAAATTAGATACCAAATTATATGCTTTCATTACAAAGGCCTAAAGTTTTTCATAGATCTGACCCAGTAATCTCATTGGTGCAAACCAAAAGGAGTTACAAAAACAATAGGCAACATCCTTTAATAATCACTTTTGGTTGATTTTCATTATCCACCAACTCAATTATTATTATTACATGATTATATAATAAAATAATTATCTTAAATATACTTATATTTTGTTATTATAATGGATATTATTACACCAACACACACTTCTATCAAATGGGTAACGAACATACCGTTCATGTGTATGGCAGACTACAGCCTCGCGAAACGATGTCGTTCGTTTTTCGTAAACCACCTCTCATGGTTGGGAATTATGATTTATAGACTATTTTTATATGATATATATGATATTTATTATGTCTTTATTCTTATATAATTATTATATTAAATATTCCTTTATGTTTTCCATTTTGTGCAAATATGATAACTTTTTTTGTTTACATGTGGACTACTGTCTCCTCATAGCGATGTGATTCAATCACACGTTACATTGAATTTTTTATGGGAGAGTTTTTTAAACAAATATTATATATATGAAATAATAATTCTACTATAATTAATATATATATATATATACACATATTTCATTTACTTTATTTCCTTCAATACGGCAATAAAATGGAAACAACATTCATGTGTACGTACGACCTACCGTCTCCATGAATGGTGTATTCCATTTAATATTTAAATAATTTATAGATTATTATAAATACATATATAATTAACATATATTATATTTATATCATGTTTTATATTATTTAAATATGTAAATTTTTAGCTAAGTAAGAGGATCAAGAATAACAAGTCAAAACGTATATGAAAAACAAAGCGGTTATTACTCGAAACATAACCTTAACATGAAATTGTTATTAAATGGGTAATATATTTTCATAATAAAATAATATATTGTATGATATATAAAAATATTTTTATGTGGTAGATTTATAATAAACTTATATTTATTATTCAGGAGGATTGATCATGTACAAATAAATTCAAGACTTAAGGGTTTTCTCATCTCACTTTTACTTCTATGAGATATATGTTATGTTCACCACTTTTTCATATTGTGTGGTTCATATAACTTTATATGACATATTATATCATGAATTTATTTTATTTTATGATATTAAACTTTAAAATTATGTAATTATTTCATAGGTATCATGATTCAAAATTTACTAAAGTGGTAATTGGATTTCTAGTCTCAATTTTATTTCTACGAGACTTACCACCTTTTCCCCACCCATTTATTTAATGTAGTGTATATAACACCCATAAATGTATTAAGCGATTATTTTCCTTAATGTTATGGGTATTTTCATATACATTTTATTATCTTTCTGTTATGTGTTTTATGGTTCAAAAGTTACCAAATCAAAATAGTAATTTTGTCTCAATTTGCCTTCTTTGAGACACATATTTTTCTGTGCACCTATATTATTTTATGAGGTGTATATAATATCCTTTTGACCTATTATATCATGAATATCATTCCTTTCCTGATATGTTAAGATTTATATAATATTATTCTCACATGTTTATTTTTATTCAATATTACCAAATTAGTAAGAGTTTAGTGCTACGATCTCATCATTTACAATGATTGTTTATGATTATGCTTCCATTGATGAAATTTTAAAAATTATTTTAAATATTAATATAGAATTTTTCAATGTAGTTTTTAATGATAAGTATTTTGATGATGTCTTATTCCTTAAAAACTGATTTTCAAATAAATTTTATTTTCCTCAAGAAATGATCCAAGTTATCTTTCAAAATGCTTTTCTAGTTAAGATGAAATCCTTTCATACTGTTCATGATTTAATGGGGATATTATCTAAGGAAACCATTTTAATTATTTTATAAATGTGTTATGTTTAATTTTTAAGGTTATTTATGAAACTTTTATCTCTGCCATTGACTATAACCTGATAAAACGCTTATGAAACATTAATCCTTTAATCAGTTATTCTTTGATAAAATGTTTATTAAATCTGTCTCTTTTATACAAGTTATGATAGGATAAATTGTTTAGATTCCCATTTAATTTCAGGGGTTATGATATTATTTTTATAAAAACTATATATTTTAATGGGTTATGATATAATTAATGTTTTATTATCTTGTGGCACACTTATGAATTATTTCATTATGTGTTGCCTGGGACCAATATCCCCTATAATTCATTGGGTAAATATTTATATCTCATGAGATAAGGATGGGAAAAAAGTTGATGGGCTTGATCCACAAGGCGAAATAGGTGTGTCCTGATCCAAAATGAGAATCAGGTGTGTCCATATCCAAAATAAGAAATAGGTATTCCCTGAACCAAAATGGGGAACATGTGTATCCTTATCTACAATGGGAAATAGGTGTGTCCTGATCCAAAAATGAGAAATAGGTGGGTCCTGATCTACTATATTGATGGTGTTTGTTGTTATCCTTGACACATGAAATGTTTTTCTATTATTATAATGGTTCCACACTTATATGACATGGTATTATGGTTTATGATTGATTTATGTTGATTTATCATACTTATGATTCATATATTATGAACTTCCAATATTTATGCCATGACACATGTTTATGATCTTTGATATGTAGGTCATGATATTCAAATGTTATTGTTATGTTCTCTTAAACTTATACTCATGATTATGCTAACATATCTCCTTTTTTAACATTATAGAGGATCTGAGCTCACCCATTTCTTATGTTTCCCTTCCCCAGATTATGAAGAAAGGTTTTAAGTTGGATTAATAAAGGGGAATATCTTTATAGGGGATGTTTAATATCTTTTACCAAATTATAATAATGTGTTATAACATTCAAAAGACAATAAACTATTATGGTTCTCAAGAATTTACATTTTTAATGTGATGAATATTCATATAAAATGATGTTATACCCATGTTTGTTAAGTCTGAGATGCTATAGTTTATATCAAAGGAACAATTTAGTCAATTATTAAAAACTAGGATGAAAAACTTTAGTTATTTACTTATGTATATTTATAAGGTTATGTATAAGTATTTCTCTAAGTATAGTACTAATGTATAATTGATTTAAAATAAAGTGAAATGATTTAGAAATACTATAAGTAAATTTCCCTGATTATGTCATCATTATTTCTATGATAAGTGTTTCTCACACTATGATTTCCGGTCTTAATCATTAAGGGGAACTATAAGAAGTTGGGTTAACATTGAATGTTTCATATATGAAAATTATGTGCATTATTAAAATCAATGTACTAAGTGGAAATATCATGAATATAATCAGGATGGTGGTACAATTATTGGTTATACTATTGAAGATAAAGTGACGCCAAATTACATATGAAAGGTATGGGATGATCTAAAATAATTATTTACAATAAACGTAAGAAGCATGATTAAATTGAGGTTGAGGAACCATAAGAAGTTATTCATATTTCATATTCTAGGAAAGGGGTATTAAGGAATATGATGAGGAATCCTAAATAATGGTTTAAGAATAAATTTGGATGATCAAAGTGTTTATGTATACAAATTCATGAATTGTGTAATATAAATCATGAAGTATATTTTTTCTATTAAAGATTTTCAAAAATATATTGATTGGTGCTGATGACTAGAAAATTTATTTAATGTAAATGTCATATTTTGATTAAGGGAAGGAAACCCTTAATGTGTTCCTAATATTGATAATTTTTTTTAGCTTAGATAAAGAGATGATTATGGGTAATGTAAATTGGATTGTACTAATACCATGGAACTGGTAATTAATTTGTTGAAAAAGTGATTTATACTATTAGATATGGAGTTTACAACATTTTTTTAAGGAATATATTCAATAAACTTTTGAATAATGAAACGTGCATAATTTCAATAAGTATTTATGGTAGTTTCGGTTATTACCATGTTTTAAGATATTACAAAATGAAGGTATTTACATGTTTGGTATGTGACAAAAAGAGAAACTTTATGATATATGGGGGATCAATGTTAAGATGGTTTTGAGAAAGCAAATGACCTTATTTCTAAAGTTCTGGACATTCATATTTAAGAAGGGTTAGAAGGTAAACCATTTATTGAATGGTTTATGTAAAATTTGAAATGATGTTTTAAAGAATAATGTATTATCTATCCACATGATGATTTATGCATATTTTATAACTTTTAGAAACAATTTTATTGTGATAAAGACAGATTTAATAATTCATCATTCTATTTATGGATCTCCTGATCAGCTAATGTTTTAGGAATGAAAAATTCACATTAATTTCTTGGAATAAGATATGAAGTGGAAATTGATCAAGGCACAAAAAACGGTGAGATTGTGCTAAAATCAAGTACGTATATCTTCTCATGAAAATTATTTAACTTTAGGAAAAGGGTATTGAAATAAAATGATATCCTATTATCATTATTTTTTATGATATGAATGAACTCTTTCAAGACTCTTTGGTTTTTGTTTTTTGTGACTTTTAACTTTCTATAGATCATTCAATTTATTGTGATAAGTGATCTTTATCACTCTCTATAATTATTTGGGATTTTCCACCACGCCCAAATCATAATATATTCTCTTCTATGTGGAAAATCAGTTACGTGTTACTTTGGGTAAACATTATGGCTCCAACTTTACATTTTTAAAGTAATTTTTAGTATTTATTTTTATTATGTGGGTTTCAACGAAAAGTACTTTCATGTATTAAATTTTGATAACCCATTTGAAATTTGAGGGTGAAATTCTTTTTAAGGGGGGAAGAATGTAACACCCCATGTTTTTATGGATTTTTTTCTAAATAAATTAAATTTCTCTGTTGTATTTAATTTCATGAGAAACTAAGTTAAATTTCCTTTTATTCTAAAACAAGTTAATCTTCCACTACTCACAACACCGTCTCATATTGCATTACACACAACATTGAGTTTCAATGAAAGAGAATTTTATTTTTTAAAACAACACGATTATAACATAACTATTAAATTAGTAACATAAATAATATTAACTAATTTTAAAATATTATTATTAATTTTTTCATATAGATAAAACATATTGATAACATAATATATATTTTTTTGTAAAGTCTATGTTTTGAAAAAAATTCTATTTTCTCAAAAAACATCTTTTTTTTGTCATTCAGCAATAAAATTAATTTTAAAAATTTTTATTTATATAATAAGATAAAATAAACCTCTTATTTGAATTCAGAATATAAAATTTTTCTTAGAGTTACGTTTAGTATTTTTTTGAAATATTTCATCTTTGGATGAATAGTGAAAATACTGAATTTTAATTGAAACTGATTTTTATTATAATTTATTTATATAGTTAAAAATGAAATTTTAATTTTAATTTAAAGATTAATTTGATATATTTTACAAAAATTAATCCAGTTTCGGTCATTGGAACCAAATTTAAAATGAAATTGGTTGAAAAATCATTTCAAACATTTGAGTTTTTCTCCTTAAAAACCCGATATCTCGCAGCGTTTACGAGATTCATTTCAAATTAATTGTAGCCACTTCTGTGAATTGAATCTACAAAATAGATATAATTATTTGGAAAAAGTATTAATTTTTTGTTCTAATAAGATAAAATAATTTTTTTGACCAAAATGATTAGTGAAAATAGTTTAAATAAATTATAGTGACTATGGTAATAACATACTTACTCAATGATTAAACATAGAATATAAGGTTTATACATGACCCAAAACATGACCAAAACAATACCAAAAAAACATTTTCTAGAAATATATTGTTCTTAAGCACCTAATTATTTATTTTTATGAGTTATTTCTATACTATTTCAAGAAAGTGACTCATATAATAAGTTAAGTATGGAAAATAGAAACAAAAGAACCTTCGTTGCCTTTAAGAGTTATAAATATTTGATGTAGAGAAAAAGCTATATAGGTTTGGTTATAAATATTTTTTTAAATTATAAAGGAGTTACTATTATCATAATAATTTTTTTTAATTTATATAAATGATATAACTATATTAAATTATTATAAAACGCCAACACATGGATTATTTATTTAATAATTAAATAAAATGAATGATATTTTACAAAATAATTTAAAATCACTATAAATATTATCATATACCAAGTTATTTTTATATTTAAATAAATATAATATATGGTATATTCATGGTTCAATTTGTCTTATATAATCAACATACTGACCGATAAATAAAAAAAACTTTATTAGCATAGTTAGGGTTAAAGCAATGTTTTTACGAGTTAAATACGTTTCTTTTAAAATTAATATCAAAAAAATTGGATTTATTATATTATAAATTAGATATAATATTTAGAATTTAGTCATACAATATTTTATAATAAATATCACTTTAATTTAGTCTTAATCGTTAAAGTATTTAATTTAGAAAACTTGTTACCTTAATAAAAACCAAAATGATAACCGCTATGAAACATAGAATTTAAAGAAAAAAATTATGAAAATGAAATTATTTTTCTATGGTGGAGGTTTTTCTTGACTTTAATTACTATTTTTTCCATTTTTCAGCACATGAGGTAAGGGGTAACTCCCAATAGTGTTTACCTTTTGGTATTTATAAGAACGCCACCGCTCCTCCCCTATAAAAAGTTATACACTCTTTCCCTTCATTACACCTCTTAATCCATTTTAATCATCCAAAACCTGAAAGAATAAGATAAAAAATTATATCCTTTCATCCAAAAGACCAAATTTTTGGCATAAATCTAATCAAGGAATCCCATTGGTACAAACCAATAGGAGTTACCATTCATGTGTATGGCGGACTGCAGCCTCATGAAATGATGTTGTTCATTTTTTCTTTACCAACTATCACAGTTGGAAATTATGATGCGAATAAAATTTTTATATGATATTTTTTATATTTATGATTTTTCTATTCATTTTTAATTATTATATAAAAAACACCTTCATGATTTCCATTTTTTGTAAATATGATATCTTTGTTTGTGGACGTGTGGACGACTGCCTCCTCAAAGTGATATGATTCATTCTCACTTTACATGAAATGTGTTAAGGATGGGTTTAGTAAAATTATATTATATATATGATATAATAATTCTACTTTAATTATAATATATATATTTCATTTACTTTGTTTCTATCAATATAATAATAAAACAGAAACAACGTTCATGCGTACGTACGACCCTACGTCTCCATAAACAGTGTATTCCATTTCACACTGATATACATTATAGATTATTATTAATACATATATAATGAATATATATGATATTTATATCATGTTTTAAATTATATAAATAATTCAATCAAGATCTAAGTAAGAGTATCAACAATAATAAGTCAAAACATATATTAAAAACAAACCAATTATTACTAAAACAGAACATTAACATAGAATTGTTAATAAACAGGTAATATAAAGTCATAATAAAATAATATATGGTATAATGTATAAGAATATTTTTCATCAGTTCATTTATAATAAACTAATATTTATTATATAGGAGGTTTTAACATGTATGAAGAAATTCAAGACTTAAAGTAAGGGTTTTCTCATCTCACTTTTATTTATATGAGATATATGATATATTCACCACTAATTATTATTGTGTGGTGTATATAATTTCTTATGAAATTTTATGTCACGAATTTAATTTATTTAATGATATTCAATGTTTCCATTGATGTTATTATTTCATGGGGATCACGATTCAAAAGTAACTCAAGTAGTAAGGGAATTTCTAGTCTCATTTTTTCCCTCTAATAATTACACCTTATTCTATACTAATTAATTTTGTGTGGTGTATATAATGACCATTAATGTATTATATTATTATTATCCTTAAATTTATATATATTTAAATATCCATTTTATTATCTCTATTTTATGGGGTTTATGGTTCAAAAGTTACCAATTCGGTAGAGTTTGTTGGTCTCAATTTACCTTCTTTAAGAAAAATGTTTTATTATGATCCTATATTATTTTATGAGGTGTATATAATATCACTTTGACAAATAATATCATGAATATAAGTATCTTAATGATATTTTAATATTAATTTAATGTTATTATCACATGTTTATTTTGATTCAATGCTAACAAAATGGTAAGAGTTTAATACTAAAATATCATCATTTACAGGGATTTCTTATGATTATTTTTCCATTGATGAAATATTTTAAATTATTTTAAATATTAACTAATAAGTTTTAAAAGTGGTTTTAATATAAAATTATGTTTTAAGATGTTTTAGGTATTAAAAATTTATTTTCAATGAAATGTTATTTTCCTTAAGAAATTATCCATGTTATATTTCAAAATCTTTCTCTGGAAAAGTTGAAATAATTTGATATATTTAATAATTTACTAGCTATTTGATCAAATTAATCCACTATCATTCTTCTCTGAATGGTTTATATTTATTTTTTCATGTTTTTTATGAAACACATTTCTCTTCCAGGGATTTTCCATGGTAAAAAACTTATGAAACCCGCTTCCTTTCATAGGTTATTCTATGATGAAATGATTATGAAACCTATCTATTTTCTAGAGGTTATGATAGGATGTGATTTTTATGATAACCATTTAATTTTATGGGTTATTATATGATGTTTATAAAACCCATCTCTTTTTATGGGTCATGATATTATGAAGGTTTTATTATCTTCTGGAACACGTATGTTTGATATAATTATATGATGGGTGTGGCCTATATCTCCCTACAATGCTTTGGGTAAATATTATTATCTCAAGATATAATGATTGTAGAATATTTGATGGGATTGATCCACAAAGGGAAACATGTGTGTCCAAATCCACAATGAAAAATAGGTCTATCCAGATCCAAAATTGGAAATAGTTTGTCCTAATCAAAAATAGGAAATTGGTGTGTCCAGATCCACATTGGGAAACGGGTATTCTTTGATTCAAAAAAAGGAAATAGGTGTGTCCTAATCCACTATGTTGATGGTCATTTTAGTTAAACATGACATATAAAATGGGTTTCTATAGTTATAATAGTTCCACATTTATATGACATGAGCTTACGGTTTATGATTGATTTATGATGACTTATCACCCTTATTATTCATGTCTTATTAATTGCAAATATTTACACCACGACACTTGTGTTTGATCTTTGATATATAGGTTAAGATCTTCAAATTTTATTCTCATGTTCTCTTACATTATTCTCATGATTATTCTTACATATCTCATTATTTACCCTTACTGAGAATCTGAGCTCACCCCTTCCTTATGTTTCCTTTCCCAAGGTTATGAAGAAATATTTTAAGTATGAATACTAAAGGGGATGATCTTTATGGGAAATGTTGAAGATATTTTACCAAATTAGAAGAATGTGTTCCAGGTTTCCAAATACACTAAAATATTATAGTCCACAGGCATATACTTTTGTAATGTCCTGAATATTCATAAAAAAATGATTCAATATCCATATATGTTAATCCAATATTTCTATAATAATACCTCATATGAATTCTTACAGTGTAATATAATCCCTTTATCTTGATATCTCTATTCAAGAAGTTTGTATGCTGATTCCATTAACCTATGTGCTTGATATATCTTTATTTGAATTTCTAGAACTTGCACTAGAATATCAAACACAATGTCCAAAAATTTATTTAGGATATATAATTTCCATAAAATGGTCTGATATATCAACTTACATAAAACAATGTACGGGAAAAAAATCCTTTCTTGCATTATCCAATAAGTACATATTACTCATGACACACCCAATGTGTCCCACCTCTTCTCAAACATATGTTGTCATGGTTGTATTCAATAAAAAAAGTATTATAATTATAACACTCATTAATAAGAATCTTAAATTTATCTAGATCAATACACATTTCCACAAATAGGCACATACCATGACACATATAAATGTGGATTTCCTACTGGCGGGTCTCATTATCAAAATATGATACACTGGATATTACCAAGGGAATACATCATGATAGGGTGTCTCAATGTACTATGCATCTTCATACCTAACATTCTATATTATTAGTGTCCATTAAATGATAATGTATGGATATATAACATATATTTAAGAATATTATCATGGAACATCTCGATTCTCATCATAACGGTGAACTTTTATGGCCTTTTAGTGTGACAGCTACTCTTAGAACATTATCACATACTATGTTACAAAGAATAATAATCATGATGTGATAATGAGTTCAATAATATTCAACACAATGAATAAATTTTATCATAATGTTTATAGAAGTTGGTTCTATGGAACTAACTCCAATAAATTCCTACTTTCACTAGAGCTAATTGCGAAAAAGCTTCAGTCCGCTTGCTCTCACATGACACTGATTATTCGCATGATATTGGAATTTAGTCAAGTGGTTCACCAAATTTTATTTTGTGGGAACTGTTCTTACTTCAACATCAACCCTCTAAAAAAATACCTCATGAGGTGATACTTCCAGAGTAAGTGAATTTTATGTTGGTGTGACCTTGTTTCTTTTGTAAGAGTCGCTGTTGTAGTGTTATCACAATGTAATGTGATTGGGTATTTAGAGCTAGGTAAACCATCAATATCTATGGAAAATTTTCATATCTAAATGGATTCCTTGGATACATAAAAATACTCTATATAATCGGACAATGTTGTAGAATTAGAAACAACTAGAAGCTTTGAACTCTTCCATCTCACATTACCTCTGTTGAGATATAAAAAATATCCAAAATTCAAATTCAGATCATTCTAATATATTTAATAACTAACATCATTATAAAACCAAATTACAATCTTCTTGTCTCCTACATACAATTGGAACGTATCCTTTATTTTTCTCAGTTAATTAAGCATACCCTTAAAATCATACCAATGATTTTCTCTTGGATCATCTTGATATCTTTCTACAATGATCAATGCATATGAAACATCAAGTGTAGTACATAACATGGAAGACATGATTTATCATAATTATGAATCATATGAGATCTTACTCATTATCTCATTATATCATTGTTTATAAGCAAACATTTTTTTAGAAAGATATATACTAGGTGACACTAGAACAGATCCCCTCTTGGATTGTTCCACACTAAATCTATTATGTATTTGGTCAATGTATGTACTTTGTTATATTCCAAGCAGTTTCTTGGATCTGTCATGAATGATCTTGATCCCTATAATATATAATCCTTCACCTAAGTCCTTCATGGAGAAACAATTATTTAACCATTCCTTAACATATAGTAAGATTGGTTTCTCATTTCTAATACATAAAATGTCATTGACATATACTACTAGGATAAAAACTTAATTACAACTAAACCTCTTGTAAACACATGGATCACATTCATTCTTAATGAAACCAAATTATTTTAGAGATTCATAAAATTGAATGATCCACGACCTAGATGATTACTTCAATCCATAAATGTATCTATACAACATTAAAATCCTTTTGATATCACATGTAGTCACAAACCCTTTGGGTTGTTTCATGTAGACATCTTCTTGAATGTTCCCATGACAAAAATCTATTTTTGACATACATCTTCCAAATTTCAAAGTCATTGTAAGCTACTATATCAATTAAAATTCTGATTGAATTATACATGGAAACTAGTGAAAATGTTTCATCATAGTAAATTCCTTGTTGTTTTTTAAACCCTTTATCCACTAGAATTTATTTATAGATATTTATTTTACCTTATATGTCTAGTTTTCTACTGAATACCCATTAAGACCCTATGTGACTTACATCAACTGGAACATTGACAAGAACCAAAACCTTATACTGATACATGTAATCCATTTTAGAATTCATAGCTTCATTCCATGTTTCAACTTCTAAGGTCTCTACTGCATATTTTTAGGAGAAAGGTTGATAATCTTAAAATAATAATGAGCCACCATGGTTAGTGACTAGAAAAACACATCTATTTGGTTCTCTTTCCTCTCTTGTGCTCTTATTAAGTACATTTATTTTAGGAACTACTTATTCCATAGGGATATATGGAATCTATTTATGTACAAACTCTTTTTTATCTTAAGAATCAACTTCATAGAATTCAATCTTTCTCCCACTATCCTTTTTGAATATTCTCTCCCTCTTAATATATAAATATCGTTTGATGAAAATCACTGTCTTGTATGAGGGTTTTTATAATCAGTATCCCTTTGTTTTCTTAAGATAACCTATAAAGATACACTTTTTTCCACAAGGTGCTAGTTTTTTTCTTGATAAGTCCTTAAAAAATGACTCACAACCCCATATAAATGTATGAAATAAAATGGGTTTCTTTACACTTCGTAACTTGAATGAATTCCATTTTTTTCTTAAGTTGGTACTCGGTTTAATTTATACACCACAATTTGTAATTTATATCCTAAAAAGGATAATTGAAGATCTACATGACTCATCATCAACCTTACGATGTCTAATAAGGTATAGATCCTAATTTCATGAAATATATTCCACTGTGGTTTGTATGTTTTAGTGAGTTAAGATAGAATACCAAACTCCCATAAAATGCTGATAAACTCTTGGTAATTATATTCACTACCTCGATCCAATCAATTTTTTTATCTTCTTTCCATGTTGATTCTATATATCAATATCAACTTATTTAAATTTTTAAACGGAATTAGACTTGTAAATAATTAAGTATATATATCCATATCTATTGCATTCATTAGTAAAAGTTATGAAGTAATAATATCCACCTATCTCTTCTACTGGAAATGGTCTATAGACATCAGTGTGTACCCATCCTAGAATCTTTGTAGCCCTTTCACCCTATCCACCAAATGGTTGTTTAGACATTTTTCATTGTAAACAAGCAAGAAACATTTCATATGGTTTTAACTTAGAAGAGTCTAAATAACCATCTTGACAAAGATTTTTCAAAAACTTCTCATTTACATGACTAAAACAGTGATTCCATAAGTGTGTGTTATATGAGTTTTTTGAACATGATTTTTTATTTATTGCTAATACCCAATTCTAATAATTTAATAAATAAATACCATTATTTAGTTGTTCCATGCCATTACATATGTTGTATTTAAAAAATAAAAAACATTTATCTCTAAAGATAAAAATAAAAGCATCTGTATCAAAGAATGATAAAAAAATTACATACTTGGTAGTAGTTGGTAGATAATAAAAATATATTAAAACCAATATCATTCCTTTTGAAAATGAAAGGAGGTAGTCTCTAATGGATAGATCATTTAGTCTCATACCATTGGAAACATTCAAATCTACCACTAATCTGGCAATCTTTCAGAATCTACTTGATTCCTGAATTTAGAAACAGATCTGAGCACCAAAAACTATATCTAATACCCAATGTGTATATATTGAAATATTATAGTTGATAATGAACACAAACTTATATTCCCATTTTTTCTAGGTTTATTTATTCTTCCAACATTCTTTCTTACCATATGAAAAACATACTACCTCTTTTTCATTTCCCCACCTCTGAATCTTCCTTTACTTTAATGGGAAGTGCTTGGGATATTTTTAACTGTTATGAGTCTTGGTCCCCTCAACCTTGTTCTTCATCATATTGTTCACCATAAGGTCCATAGTTTAATCACACCCCATGTCTTTACCCACTTGATGAATCATATTAAGAAGTTATGAACATCCCTTCACACGATTGATCTTGTTATAGTTAACAATAAAATTGGAGAATGTTTTGGGTAGAGAGGAAAGTGTGATATTTGGGTACAAATTAATAAACAATTTAATCTATAAGAAGTATAATAATTCAATATAGACAATAATATTGACTACATGAGACCCATATGGTGTAGACTCTCCCAGATTAGTTGTAAAAAGAGCATTGGAACCTTGTATCTCTCTTATCTAACATTATCTTGATAGATATCATGAAGGTAAAACATCATGATATACGAATCTATGTCATCAAGTTTCATGAAAAGATATTTGGTCATGGATGATATCATGAATCACTACACATCTGTAGCATCAATCAAATGTTTCTCATAGATTCATAACTCTTCTCCACTAGCCTCATTACTAGGAGCATAAGGAATAATTTCTACCAAAATATGCATTTTCCTTCCATGGTGTAGTATAACATGTAAGATTCATTTCCATTCATTTAAATTTTTACCAAGGGGAAGTTTATCCTACTCAAGTATGGATTATAGTGATATATTATTTCTTATATATTCTAGTGGTAAGGATCAATATTCCAATTCTAATTACCCTAACTTTGGGAGGTCAAGAAATTTAAAAGGTTATAAGTAGTCATTCCAAATTACATCTTCATTAACTCATAGTTCCTTGAGTTTTTGAGTGAACTACCAAATACTGAAATCCTTAAATTGTATTTCTTCAACCCTTGCATCTCAATTAAATATATTCCCAATTAGGAAGTTACCCACGATGTGAACTATGATAATATAACAAAGAAATTCAATTTACAATTCTCCAATAATTTAAATCGCTCCAACTTTGGTTGGTCAAGAAATTTGAAATATGGTTCAATTTTAATTAATGTAGTGGAAGGATATACCAAATTAATTTATAAAATTGAGTGATTTTATGCATAAATTTCCAACTATTATCTTTATTTCATGATTTTTAATATTAAGTGGATTTAATTGAGTGATTAACCAGGTATTAGATTATATTCCCACATAATCCAATTTATTTAAGTTTTATCTTTAATTATTATTAATTCATTAATTTTTGTGATCATGAAAAAACATCCATAATGAAATAGCCATGATACTTAATAGAAATAAAATAATAATGTTGTATGATCATTATCTTTTACGAATGCTTAGTTTATCTATTGGATGGTAAACTAATCATCAAACTTGGGGAAAAAGTCATTAAACCTTTTAATGTTTGTGGTGCAACTTTCCACCTGTCCACATATGTTTCTCACTTGGATTGGTTTCACCTAGGATAAAAACATGAACCAACTCCACTATCATGGGAGCTCTATCCATTACAATTTATTTTAATCGCATGAATGAGAGGGGAACCAAATTATTGGTTAAGAGATTTTTATAATTGCAACCATGGAAACAAAAGCCCTTACATAATGAGAAAGATGACACATAAGCCAACAATTTATTTTAAAAACAAATTAAACTAAACATATCACATACAAAGGTCTAGTCTAGGATCATGACCATCCAAATGCATATAACGAATTGTGAATTTAATAAAATTAGCATTCAATTATAACAATTCTTATTTAAGATAAATCATTCTCTAATTAATTAATTATCTTATTTAATTAATGAATTAGTTTATCTTAATAATCATGAGAATTTCCTTGAGATTCTCATCCATAATAATTTTAAATAAATAAATTTAATTTATTTAAAGTGAACTATTTACAAAAATATACCTTGAAGGTAACATGGTGAGTACCTATTCTAACTACCCAATGTGTATTATACCCATATACTATTTACACTTATGACATGTGGCATACATGAATTATCATGTAATTTCATAGAATGTGATATCAATTTAATTTCAACACAGAACAGATGGTATTTATGTCACATATTAGGATTTAATGTGCATAGAGTAATAACTATAATATGACTTATACATGACATAGTGATATGAAAATTGCATAGAAATTAATTATATTGTTTTATATATTGGAAAATCATCACATGGAGTGTTCTATCAACATAATGAACACACACAAGTACATGTTTTTAAGGTTCTCACAATATTATAAATTAAATTATTTTTTTATAATTTTTTAAATGCACACATCCTGTACAATGATGATACATGTCATGTATTTTTTTCACTGTCTATCACTAGCATATTCTTATGTACTCGGCATGTTATCGTTCCATGGAAAATATTAGAGTACTCGGTGTGTATATGGGATACATGGTGCTTGGTATTTGAGTTAAAGTTTCACTAAACATGTAGGATATTTAAGAGACAACATGGACCACTTGTAAAAATGGTAATACATGTTGTGTACTAAAGTTACATGGTCTGTACTTCAGAAGACCATGTGCTAGGATAGATCAATCAACACACAGTGTATAATTAAATTCACTGTGTGTAATAAATGAAAATGTATTGCATTAAAATTGATTTAATTCTTGGTGAATTGAAAAATAGTACACGGTGTGTGCCTCTTTTTTACATGATGTATGATCTTGTTTTACCTGACCAGAGTCCTCGATACCATTAAATGAGATCTTTGAATTTATTTTCCCTATAAAAATTAATCATTTTGATTCTATTTATGAGACACGAAGAGGATGAAGTCATATATCACAATCCAGATTATAGAATGATTAACTATAATTGAAAACCAATAATAATCAAATAAATCAATCAATGATATTTATATATTTATTAATAATTATGAAACCTATTTGATACAACTTATAGGTTCCAAGTGAAACAGAAGTGTGTGATGTGTCATGGATAACTTTTCTTTCTTTCATGATCGGTTATTAATCTATTATTTTCATGATGATAAATTAAATGATCAAAAAAATTGAATAAAATAATATAGATAATGGACAAACACTATAACCAAAGCGTAGGATAATCACATATTACTTTTAATTATTCTATAAATTAAAGATTTACCATGCATGAAATTATTTATTTATTGATGGATCTGACAACAGATATATATTGTACAGTCATTGATTTATTGGAATCAAGAATATATTCCCTCTATTGGTGATCCACACATCTTCCAAAATTCTGAAAACGTCACTGTCATAATCACTGGGTTTTAGCATGTAAGATCCTATCTTACGTGTTGTTCTCCTTTGATCTCCCCGAGAATTGCTTCTAAAGGATTCTCCAAAATCTCTATATACATGAATCTATGAACCTAGATTTTCTATTTAGTTAGGGATCTTGATTTCAGGTTGTTTTTTAGGAAAAAGGAATAAAATAGGAATTTTATTAGTACACGCTGTGTACTTCTGAGTACACACAGTGTAGCTATCTTGCCATGTACAACCACATTTTGAACATGTAACAGCCGAGTACATCGTTGTGTGGTGACTTGACTGACAAGCTTAAGTCAGGTGATGGTTGAGGCTAATACACGGCGTGTAGTATTAATGAAAATGTCATGTACTTTTATTTTTATTTGATTAATTTGAGCGGGGTTGCATCTCATATCTGCAAACATATTCTTCTGGTTGTGGTTCATACAGGAACTCTCCAGAGTGATGAATGAAATATGAAGCCCTGATTCTCTATCCATGCTCTGATTGAGACATCATTAGGTGCATTGGAATCCCACCGATGAGTTCTCAAAACCCCTAGATCCTTTCTTCCCGATTCATCCTCTCTTGTGAGTTATTCAAGGTTGGTAATTATCTTTTTTTTAGATCTATGATTATCTAGGATGATTCAGGGGCCGACGTTCAAGTATACCAATCGTACGACATTGAGGTAGGTTTTTTGTGCCTTTCATTGTATTTATTTGGATAATATATGCCATTAGTGCTACATACCGACATTTTATGTATTGATTGATTTGGAATTAAACCATGTTATTTACAATTATGGTTTGGTTGATTGATGAAGGGTTATTACTTATGTGTAATGTTAGATACATTGTCTGTGGGACACCCATTGGGTGAATTTATCTTAGTTTAATTTGTTTTACCATTTGGTCTAAGTTTCCTATGAGGTGTACCTTGATTTCCATGCCTTATTTGATTATGATGGAGTTAGTAATTATGTGAAATGACTGTGATATTCATTGGGAATGTCTAGCTAGATGGCAGTTATATATTACATGAGATTCTTTGTTATGATATGCACACTATTATATTTCCAATGGATTGTGAGACCCTTGGATCCGGAAGACTGAGGGGACTTCCAGATTATTTTTCCAATGGACCATGAGAGCCAAGGACCAGGAAGACCGAGGGGACTTCTAGATTATTTATTCAGGACTATGAGAGCCTTGGTGTACATATTTTACTCAAGGGTATTAGATCATGAGAGATTTGACAAAGGGTTGTTTGTGAATAATTGAATGATTGTGAAGCATCTTCCAAGCCAAAACACAATCTTGGATTCCATCTTACTTGATTGTTTAGATGGTATTCCAAGGAATATATTTTGTTACTTTACATGGGGGATGCAAAAATTAGGCTAGATCCTAGGGTTACATGATTCAAAGGATGAATAATAAATGTTAAATGAATGTAATTGAAAATTGTAGGATTTTTTTGAGTACTTTCTAGTTTATTACTTAATTTTTTCATATTACCTACTATATATATTCACTAACAGTTAGGCACATATCTTTTTGTGGTTGCCTACTTGGATTCGTCTGACAACCTATTTGGGTCTTGATTTTAGACCCAAATATATTATATTATTTCATGTATAGATAAGGGAAAGAACCCTTCTTCCTCAGGTTCTCGATTGTTGTTGGTGTTGGAGAGCATGGGACAAAGCTGAGGCTTTAAATGCTATTTGAATTTACTTTCTATCCAATTATATTAGATTGTATTGTTTTCTATCTTTGTGACCTATTTTGGCTAATTTCCTAGACATAAAACATGCATCATAATATATTTTCTCTATTTGTTTTATTACTATCAGTCTTCCCTTGTTTACTTCTATTTTATGGTATTTTTCTTCCGCTATTATTTACTATCAATTTTACACTATTCATACTCTTCTAATGAGTGCATATTTTCTCCAATATCACACCTTTTCCCCCTATTAGATGACAACCTCCCACATTTGGTGAATTGCACTTGAGGTTTTGTAACCAACTGGGTATGAGGCACCTTTGGGTGGAACCCAGATTCGTGATGTTACAATGAAAGTGAAAGGTGGAGGAAGATTTATATCCTTTCATGAGAGAGTTCTTGGAGAAGGTAGATCTCTAGGGATTTGATAGGATTATCTAGATTTCATTATGCACAACAAATGAAATGAATTATCACTATTTAAAAAATAATATAATTGGTTTTATGGACTGATTGAGTTAAAAATAAATAATTTCACAATTACCAATTATTATTTATTTAATCCTTGTGGAACACCATATCTATAATAACAATAATAATATTATTTCTTGAAATTCACTAAACTCTTATATTAAATTAAATATTAATTAATAAAATAATATTTAATATTAATATTTCTCACTGGACTAATAAACTCAGTCTACCATTCATCAACAATATTTATTTTTCATTTTATATTGACTATATATTTAATAAATAAATATCAATGTATTATTCATCAATATATAAATAAATATTATATCCACTAACTAAAAAAATATTTTTTAAATTTTATGCTCGCAAAATATTCTCTTGAATAATTTGTGATAAAATAGATGCGATCAATAGAATATGAATAACAACTAAACATGTGACATAATAATATTTTTCAATATTTTTAAATAATAAATAATAATATATTATTTAACTAAGATTCTTGGTACACATAATGTGTGACCCCCTAAGAATCTTTCTTAGTGGTATTATGAGAAACAACCTAGTGTCTAAGGTTAGCATATAACAAGATGCCATGGCACCCATATAGAAAGAAGATAATTCGACAATGACATAATACCTCATAATAATGCTTAATGTGTAATATAATCCATTTATCATGATATCTCTAGTCAAGCTAGTTTCATGAAGTTGCCATCAACCCATATATTTAATGTCTCTTTCTTTGAATTTCCAAAAATCAAAACTTCCTATAGAACAACATGCCCATTGATTTATTTAGGCTTTATAATTTCCATCAAAGGGCCTGAGATATCAACTTCTGTTAAAGAACATAAGGGACAAATCCTTTCTTGAATTATTCATTAATAAAATATTACTTGTGTTGCACCCAACATATCCTACCTCGCTATAAACATATGTTGTCAGGATTTTCATCAGTACGTAAAAGTGAAAAACATAATAATCTTAAAGTATAAGGATCAATACACATGTCCACTGATCAAAACAACAAATTACACTTATACGTGTGGATTTCCTAATGGCGGGTCTCATTCTCATAATACTCTATAGTGGTTATTACCAAGGGTGTACACCCTGAGAAAATGAGACATTGTCCTATGAGTCTCCACCATAGATAGTTTATATCATTTTCTCTAAAATGATACAATTTTTCTATAGAACATATATTTAAGAATAATATCATGGCACTTCTAGGTTCTCATCATAGCAAGGAACTACTATGAACTTTTAGCGTGATAACTAATCTCAAGACATTATCACATACTATGTTACATAGAAGAATAATCATTATGTGATAAGAAGTTTATTAATATTCAATAATATTAATACAGGTTATCATAAAGTAAACATAAGTTGATTCTAGAGAACTAAATAAAAAACTTTCTTAATACGATTAGATGATGAGGATCCTTCCTAGGAAGGGTCTGCAACCAAGACAACATCTATTTTGGATTTTTCATTTTGATATACCAAGGATGGATCATAAACAACATTGATCCCTTATCTAGAACCTTTGAAATAATCAACAGGATTAATACCATGTTTTCCTCTTCTTCTCATATTAAATATGTATTAAGCATGCATATTGATACTTGGAATAATTTTTGATCCACAAAACTCAAGAAGTATTACATAGGCCAATTTATGAATTTGAGAAACTGAAGATAAAAAAATTATTAGAATTCTTTTGAAGGTTTTGAGTTTCAATAAAGAAAAAGAATGAAGGAATGTTTATTATAGGTAGGATGAGAAAGGGGAAATGTAGTAGAAGTTAGTTTTTATGGAATCTCCACTAAAATATTTTTCAAAATCTATACACCTAAACTCTACATGAAAATCATCCAACCATTCATAGACTATAGCTTCCTATCCATACCTTTGACTTAGTATATTAATTTTTTCACAACTTCTTTGACAACACTAATAGAATATTCTAAAATTTGAGCACAAATAGAAGAAGGATCAAGTTCAACTCAAATATATACCATATAATTAATAGAAACTAGTTCCATAAAAGAAACTATAGTAAAAATATCATTATGATCGGCCTTGGTAGGGAAAACATCCTTCTATCCTCTCACCACATATTTCATTTTTTTCAAATTCCATAAAACCTACATCGATAGTAGCTTTCTGAGAAGGAGGTACTGATTGAATATTCTTTATCAGTTCTTTTTTTTGCAGTTACTAACCTAACCAACCTATCAAAATCATACTTAGAAATAGATGACACCATGAGTTCTCTGATATCAACCTTATAATAAACAACATCCACATTCAAATCATAAAAATCTTCTATGATATTATCAAACTAATCCATTATAGTAGAACAAAAATAATTCTTTCTTAAGATATTTGATATCTTATTGACTGATGGTGCCTCCTCATGCACAATTAGGAGTGGTGACCTAAGAAGAATCAGATTAGCTATCTGATGATCCTCTACAACTTCTGGAATATTTTCTACAATTGAACCACTGGGCATAGTCTCTACTAGCATCTCCTTAGGAAATACTATAGTTGTATCAACAACTAGTCCCTAAACATGTGGATAAATAACATAATGTTTTGAAAATTGGATATGAGTATCGTCCCCCACAAGACTATAAACATGCTTAACCACAATAAGACTTACCATTGGTAATTTAGGTTTAAATATGAAAGCCACCAATTCTTACAATCCCATAGAATGAACCATCTATTTCGGTGAAACATTATTATGTAGTGATGTTTTTTTGGATCCCCTGAGCCACACCTTACTCTCTTACTAACATCAAGGAATTTGAAGAAAAATCCAAAAAAGTAACAAATTTCCTTTAATAAAATAACTGATAGAGTATTACTTTTTTGATACTTCATTATATCTCCTTCATTAATATAGACATGTTTATTATTCAAAACTAGGTAGATCAGCCTACCATAAGGATAGTAGTTGATATTACCCTTTTCATTGCAACAATGATTCATAAAGAACATCATATACCTTGAGAAATTCAATTTTAGGTTATTTATTTCAACATTCAGAAAATACATGTCATGAAAAAGAAACTGCTTCATTTTTGAATCTCTCTGATCTATCACAAACTTTAAGAACATGTAAAACATTTTACACTCCGCTATAAAATATTTTACAGGATTATTTTCAAAGGAATAGGTGTTAAATAGAAACTTGAACACCTCTATCAGACCACCTGAAGTTGTATCCACTAAGGTCTGAAAAAATTATATCCCCCCTTGTGAGGACTATGAAACATTTCAATTATTTTAGTATATGAAACCATCAATATATTTCCATTTATGATCGACGGAACTATATCCCTTATTTGATTAAAATGGAACTCCGTATTACTCAAAAACTGATTTACCTCTTCATCAAATAGGAAACCAGATTTATTCTCATCAAACACAAACTCCCATCCTTGAAACTAAATATATTTCTTTATAAATAACTTAGTCAACTTCATAAAATTCATTTCAATTGTTTTCAATTAATAACTCTATGCGACATGCTACATTTTGATTTCTTAGAAGAATTATAACTTACATCATCTCTTCTCTTCAACTTTACCATATATGACAGGATCCATTGGAGGTTCAGAAGGAATAGAAATGTTTAGGGAGACAATTCATATTTTGGAAGATTATACATATGGAAATGGATAATGGGACGTGTTTCGAATAAGAATTAGTCTATGGACCCAATTTCTAAAATGATTACAAACCCAAATGGGTTTCCAGGTCGATTCCAAACAAAAAATAAAATAAAATAAAATAAACTCTAAAATAAAGATTTTTGATTTTGAACCCAACAAAAATAAAAATATAGACTAATTTAATAAAAAATCAGGAAAGAATACAACATATATTAATTTAAAAGTTGAATAAAAAATAAAATCAAAATTTATCAAAATAAGATAAATTAAATTTATTTAAATTTGAATAATTCAAATTCTCTTTTTATAAAATCAAAATGATCACACGAAAGGGGTTTAGTAAAAATATTTCCTAAATGAATCTTTTTGGATATTAATTCAAGTTTAATTTCACCTTTTTATCATGATCTCTTGGGAAATGATTACTTAAGTCTATAGGTTTTGTTCTCAAATGATTTGTCAAATTCTTAGATATATTGGTAGCACTAGAGTTATCACATTTAATTGAAAATTGATTATAATTGAATCCAAAATCCATTAAGGTGTGTTTCATCCACAATACTTTTTCACAACATCTACCGGCATCAATATATTTGCCTTTAGTAGTGGATAATGCAATAAAGTGTCATTTCATAATAGACCAGGATACTAGGTATTTTCCTAGAATCCGAATGTAACCCTCCTAAATAGTCTACAACCACTAAAGTTGGCATCTGAATATGAAATTCAATTAAAATTGTTCTTTTTTTGAAAAATTAAGGA
Organism: Viscum album; assembly: GCA_963277665.1. Classification (NCBI taxonomy): domain Eukaryota; kingdom Viridiplantae; phylum Streptophyta; class Magnoliopsida; order Santalales; family Viscaceae; genus Viscum; species Viscum album. The sequence continues at coordinate 1,414,072,852 of OY728141.1, read as the reverse complement.
AATGGAAATTTTTTATTTTAAATACATTAAAATTATTTTTTTAGAGTTTAAATGAGACTCATGTGGATTTTATTATAATCTAGCACAAAAATATATTACAAACATAATGTATGGTCTAATAGTAGTTAAATACCATAGGCTCCCCATTATTCCTCTATAAAGATTCTTTTCAACTTGTTTCCAACTTCATCTAAGTAAATTTTTTTATAAATCCTAGGGGTTGTATGAAATTTACCACATTTGAGTACAAATATTTTAATATAGTCAATCATATACTTTATTTATACCGTAAAATTCTCAAATCCATTTGATAAATCTAAAAAACTCAAAAAATTATTTAAGTCACCCATAATTCTTATTTCAAATTCTTTTTTCATGAGTTTTGAAAAGTCATTTCAAAATAAGTTATTTTTAGAACCAAAGATTACAACATCAAAATATATTTAAACTAAAAAAATATCTGAAGATGAAGTTTTATTTAATAGATTAAGATCCTCCTTACCTAGTGAAATACCATTTGGTAAAAGAAAAGAACTTATAAAAAATAAGCTTCTCTTTTAACTATTAAAAATAAAACCAAGTAATTATAGATAAATCATAAAATCATACATAAACATAATATTTACCTATTGGTCTTGAAACTATAGATAGTACAAAAAAATCAATATGATTTAGTTCTAGGGGTTTAGAAGTACCAACCTATTTAATTGGTTTCAAAGGTAACTTGTGTTGCCTTCTTGTTTGGCATGCATCAGAAAACATATATTTATTAAATTTATATTTAGTCAACTATAAAAATAAATTCCTTTTTGAAAATTTTCTTAAATAATAAACATTACTATGTCCCAATATTCTATTCCATATACAAAACTCACCTATTTAAATTTTTAAATTGTTCACTTTTTATCTAATCAAATATTTACGTTCTAGAGTATAAACAATATCTATTATAGGTGCCTTGAATTTTAGAATTTTTTCATTAAATATTTGACATTTATTATTTGAAAAATAAAATAATAACCTTCATTATAGATTTTAGAAAAACTAATTAGATTGTTATTCAATCCTTCAACATATAAAACATTGTTGATGAGAACTAATCTTGGATAACCAACTCATCCAAATCCCAGAATTTTTACATTAGAATTATCACCAAAAGTGAAAGAACCTCCATCAAATTTTGAAAATGATTAGAGATTAGAGAAATATCTACCCATATTCCTTGATCATTTACTATCCATATACCATTTATCATTTATGTTCTTGGACCATTTTCCCTATAAATACAAATTAAATAATAAATTATTTTGGTACCCATATTTTCATTGGACAAACAATGTTATAAACTAAAGATTTTGGAACCCAAATCGGTTTGTGTTGTCTAGAAATTCCATCACTGAATTTTGAAAACCATTTTGAAATAATATAATTTTTAACTCCATGGAACTATGGGTTTCAAAAAAAACAATTGTTTAAATAATTCCCTAACTATCCACAATGAAAATAAGTAATTTTCGATAATTAGTCAAGGACTACGATTTCTATAATTACTACCATATAAGAAAGGAGAAAAGGGTAGATAAAACTCTTATCCCAAAATAATATGCTACATTATCTATGATGCATATTGAGAAAGACCATATCTTCATGGATATGTAGAGGATGGATCTAAAAATCTAAACGATTTTGATGACATCCTACCTTGCCCAAATTATTTACCAATAATCTATCCAAGAGATGAAAAACTAGGCACAAAGGGATAATATGGATCTTCAAAATAATGTTAATGTAGTAAAGGAAGAGAAGCTTCATGAATTCCACAATGATGAATATGGCATCTTTTAATTTGGAACTAGATTTTTTATGGCTTCATCACATAAGATAAATAAAATGAAATTGGTTATTTCTCATATATAATCTTTCTCTATAAATCTATTATGTACCAAGATGTACAATCATCTTTGAGAGTGAGAAAACATGAAGATTAAGATCACCGAGTTCACCTCAACCTGATTGTCATGTAATAATGTTAAATCAGAGTGGTAGAAATTCTGGGGTTGATGAAACCATTTACTATACCCACATGGAAATAGGTAAACATGATCATGGACTTTGACACTAGTATTATAAATAAATCTAATGGAAATAATGAGATGTGGGATGTGGTGGATCAAATCATCAAGACTACCCACTTAATAACTATTCAAAAAGATTTATCACTTGAACAACTTGTTGTGATATATGTAAAGGAAATGGTGAGGTTTCATGCAACACCACTTTTGATCATCTCTAATAATGATCCAAGTTTCACTTCTATATGCTGGAGAAGTTTTCAACATGATATCAATACTAAACTGAATTTCAGTAAGACCTATCACCCCAAAATTGATGACCAATCTAAAATAACCATTAAGATACTCAAAGAAATTATAAGAGCCTTGATAATGGAATTTAAATGATGATGGGATCAATATCTCCCATTATTTGAGTTCATATATAATAATAACATCCACTAAATTATTCAAATGGATCCATATGAATCTCTATATGGAAATTGATGTATAGCTTCTACTTTTTGGGATGATGTTAGTGAACGAAAGATACTTAGACATGATCCTGTGAAAGAGATAACATAGAAATTTCAGGCCATCGAAAAGAATATATAAGATGCTAAATGATAGTACAAGAGATAAGCTGGCAACCGATAAAGGGAATTGGAGTGTGAAGTTAGAGACAGTGTTTTTATTTTAATATTAGCACTGAAGAGTGTCATGTGGTTTGAAAATAAAGGGATGATTAAACCTAGGTACATTGTCCTCTTTGACATCCTTGATCCCATAGGATAAGTGTCCTATTAGCTTTCACATTTACTAAATATTACCCATGTTCATGATGTGTTCCATATATATATCATGAGGATGTACATAACTAATCCCTCACAGGTATTGAATCTGGAGGTGGTATAACTAGAGAATTACTTCTCATGTGAGGAGTATTCTGTAAAGATCTTGGACTCTAGTGACAAAGTTATATCAAGAAATACAACACATCTTGACAAGGTGTTGTGGAAGAGTCATAAATATGAAGAGGCGATGCGAGAACTAGAGAAAAAAATAAAATAGAATCACCCTCACCTATTCTCAACTGATAATATGAGTTGAAAATTTTGGGATGAAATTTATAAAGGGGGATATAATGTAACAACCTAGAGTTTATTTATGAATTTTAAATAAATGTATGTTTTATTATATTATATATTTTTATAGACATTTTACACCTAAATAAACCAATAAAAACTAATTTAATTAATGAAAATCATTACATTAGTTAGATACTAAACCGATAAAGATACCAAAGATTATAATGGTATAAAAAATATAAATTATGTAATGTAGAATGGGAAAATATGTATTACCCCAATATGCTAGAATCATGGACCCCACAACCAAAACTATATAAATGAATCAAAATATTATTAAACCAATATAAATTTCTTAAAATGTAAATACAAAACCTATAGAGTAATTTAGTTGAATAATTAATGAAGTAATAAAGTGGTATTTATATGAGTAAATGTGGCAAATGAAATAGTAATGTGACCGTTTGGAATAGTAATCTGACATTTAGGAATAGTAACTTGACAGTTGGGAATTGTAACCTAACTATTGAAATAGTAATTTTACCTAAAACATTAAAATGTAATATAAATAATATTTATCATAAGAATATAAATATTATAATTCCCAAAAAAATAATATCAATACTAATAACTCAAAGAAAATAGAAGGGTCTTTTAATATACTATAATTTTATGTATTTCATAAAAAACATAATTTTTATATTAAAATTTATAAATTAACTATATTAGAAAATTATTTTAATTAAATTAATTTCATTTTTTACATCATCATGTAGAAATATTCCAATGGTTATTTTTTTGGTATGTTTCTAAAATACTTTTTTATTAGGTAAATACTAAAAATACAGTTTTTCCTAATTGATGTATTTAAAATTAAATCATTCATGATGTAATAATTACCTAATAAATTATTGAAAATTTTTATTCTCCAAGGAATAATTAACTTGATAAATGAGTCATTAAAATACAATGAACATGTTTTCTAAACCTAAAAATTACTTTCCAAAGTCCAGAGTCAAAAGTATTCCTTTATTTATTTTCATTTTTCCACTTTCCTATAAAATAAACTATTGAATTAGAATTATAAATGATTTTAAAGTAATAAAAACACTATTATATTGATATATTATTAATTATGAAAAAATATCACTATTACATGGTTTACCTTGGATATTATATTTTATTCAATATTTTATTCTAAATGTAACCCTCTCCGGAAGTATAAATAACCCGTCCCCCTTGGAAAACCACTCCTACATAACTTACCCAAGACTAATATCTACCAAAATACTCTTTATTAATAACTTATCAGTATCAAGGATTTTCTATAGAAAACCAAATCCATTCATCAAGGAAGTATAATATCATACAAGAGAAAGAACACATAGAAAATTGTATGTTTTTATAAACTCTTCTCTCAGTTCCCTTTTATATTATATTTATTCCAAATTGTTTTCAAAACCAAAATTTAAAATATTAATTATTTAGTTTGTTTAAATTATATTAATGATGTTAAATTATTATAAAATTTTTATTTTTGAATTGTTTATATTTCATTCCTCAATTTCTCCTCCTTTAGACAACATTCCTGATAACGACCTGTTAACCACCAATGAGGACATTTGTAACTTATTTTATATCACCACATTTATGAATTATTATAATAAATTATTTATAATATATAAATGTAATAACCTATCAATTATAATATATTTTAATTAACATTACTTATGTATAAACAACCTTGATTAAAAATAGAGAAATCGAACTAAAATGGGATATTTTTAAGCCAAAAAATGATCTCAAAATGATTCTTCTTTTAAAAAAGAGAACTAAGAAATATAATACTATTATTCTAATTGATAAATAGAGACCTAAATTAATATAATTCACTTATGTGTAAATGTTTTAATAAACAAAAGTTTATTATTCAGATGGTGGAAAAGAGACTAAATAAAGTGGGATTTAAGATAAGGGGATTATCACACCCGACCTCATTTTCATTGGGTTATCTATAATTTCACATTAATTTTAGTTTTTATATTCCCTAATAACATAAAATTTTCATTTAAATATACTTTAACATTCCTTTTCTTGGAAATACATGTTTCCACCTTTCCAAAATGTTTTTTATTCAATTTAAAAATATTTTTCAAAAAGTGTTTATTTTGAAAAAAAATATCACGTTGAATCCTCTTCAGTTCTTCTTCTCTACTCAAGAACCATGGTGATTTAGGAAAAAATAAATTATTTACCTTATTCATTTTTAATCCCAAATTATTATTCCATGAATTATGATATATGAAATCCCTATGAAACCTATATCTTTCCATGGGTTTGTTTCATGACTATGATTGTTTAATTATCTATTTAGTATACCTGATTATGAGAATTTTATAATGTGATGAGTGGGACCAGAATTAAATATCTCTCTAATTCATTGGGAAATGTGATATATCTCATGATATTATGTTTATTATATGTAAACATGATACTATCTTTGTTCACAATGATGATGTTATGATTTATTCTCATATTTTATGTGTGAACATGATGCTAGATTTGCTCACATCTATGTGTGATATTTGACCAATATGTTATGTTGTTTCATTATTATGATATTACATAGTCCATGACTTTATCAAATTATTCCCTCATGACATTGATTCTGAATCTATGCTTATGCTATGATAATGTAGATTATTCTCACCCATATACTTCTGATTCGTGCCCCTTATTCCATCCGTTACTAGGCACTTATCTTATAAATTTACTTGATGTATATCCTTATGTGACTACATGTATTAATGATTTAATATTATATTTATAAGAATAAATAATAATAATTAAAATAATTTTACTTTTTACTATGCGTAATTGAAGAGTGACCTGAATTTCTATAAGATACTAAACCTTTCAATCCTTGATTGTATTAGTTATATGTTTTCTATCATAAAATTGATTTAATTGTCATGTAATAAATTTTTTATCACTATACTTAGTCACTCACAATCCACTAAAAAAATGGCGGTATCAAAACCATGAATATACAACAAATTCAGTAATAATAAAGTGAAACAAATTTAAGGAAATGAAATTTAATTTTAAAAAAATTAACTAATGAACGAGGGTATGTGAAAACTCCACACTGTAATTCTTCTCACCAACAAAAATAATAATTAAGTATCCTTGGTGAATAGATCTATCCACCAGATACTCATTTCCTTTTATCATGTTTTAAGTCTTTTTCTTGATCTAACCATGCTACCATAATACCAAAAAAATGTTAATCATTTCCCATATTCTTCTCGCTTCAATTAATAATACATATAATTCAATTCTTTTACAATTAATCCACCCCTAAATACATCTTATCTTGTCAAATCACACATAAATGGTTAAAATTGTACCTCTATTACTGAGATACATGAAATAAAAATTGAATTTTATTATATTAAAGAGGAATGATATCCAATAATATATTATACTTATCCTTTCTATAATCTTTAAAAGTCCCACATACTAGGGTACCTGATTCACTTAATTCTTTAATAAACAATGTCCTAACATTGGACACCCCCACAGAAATATCAAATATCTAATGAAACATTTCTAAAATTGATGTATTTGGTCTATATTCTTCTAGTTTGGAGTCATAAATGGGAATTTCCTAGTTAACTATACCTAATTAGTTGTATTCTATATGATAATGGGTCTAAGAAATGGCGATTTTATCACCTCTATCTTGCATAAAAGAGAATAACATGGCTATCTATTTAAAATATTAAATGGTTATATCTATATGGAGGCTTAATAGTTGTTTTTATGAGAACTTTTCTATATCCATATTATTCCCCATACATTTTATAAGTCATTAATATTAGAGGGTAACATATCTTACAATAATGTGATGATTCATTTAAATTGACCATTAATTAGTGTGTGATACTCTATACTAAACATCACATGAGTACCCAAGTCTCATTAATTTCTTTTCTATAATAGACATGTGAATCTTTTATATCTATCTAGTACAATGATAAAATGCATTCCATGTAGTATAACCATCTCCCACATGTACAATATTCCCCGATCATCAACTGACTTACTCTCCTTGATTGGTATAAAGTGTGCCACCATCACCAGTTTATCCACAATAACCTATATTATATCCATAATAGAGGCATACTTAGAATTATATTCACAAATTCCAACATGAATTTATCCCATTTCCACATTGTAATTGGAATTTCATTTAATAAAATAATGATTTTCTTGTTCTCATCCTTCTCTTACTAATTAGTGAGGCACTATGAAATAAAACCAGCAATGTATATATTCATTACTGACTACCAAAACTGGTGTCCCATGTCCTGATACAAATCCACTAGTCTATGGTGAACAATCCAACTAGAGGAGTTATAATCCCATATAACCTCCTCTCACATTAACATTAAAAAAATACTCTTCCACGAATGTGAAGGACTGATTATATTTCCCAAGTATAGCCTATAAGGTTCTCCCTAATAGAAAGTCTCTTATAAATATTTTAAGAGTCTGAGTTGGGCTCTTGGGTTTTCTCCATATAATAAAATAGCAAGGATATATAATCCTTAGAGGTACCAAAATCTCCCTACCATTGTCTTCTTTAATATCCAAGCGAAATTCTAAGAAGAGATTCATAAGCCTCCACTCCTCCTTTGAAATTCAAATTAATTAAGACTATATCTCCCTAATGAGTGCATCAACCACTATGTTACACTTAACTAAGGGATAAAACATATGAAATTAAAAAAAAATAGATTCTCTAGTCATATTATCCTTCCAAGACCCACATATCTATGTGAAAATATATACTTTAGACTCTAATGATTGGTAGTCCCATTAATTTCCTACCCAATATATAGGGGAATGAAAACTTCTATTCATCAACTACTGCTAACAATTATAAATCATGTGTTAGGTATTTTTTCTCATGTGGACTAAGCTTTTGAGAACCATATCATACTACATGGTACCCATACATAAATATTTCTCCCAATACAATGCCTAAATCATATCAAAATACAATATAAGTCATACCCGGATTAGGCAAGATGAAGATCAGTTTAAAGAATATATTCCTGTTTATCTAATGAAATTTAATCTATAATCAATTAACCTAATTAAACTTTATCCATTTTTTACCAAGTCCATGATCAATGATTTTAATTAAGAGAAATAAATAATGAATCATTTATAATATCCAATGAGTCTAAAAATCTCATGATCCCAAATACATTCTTGGGGTTTCCTCAAGATTTGAAAATATTGAACATCTTATTGTTTACTGAGATTCCAAAACTCAAATAACACGTGACATAAAAATGTTACATTTATTATAAAAAATAAATATTTGGGAGCTTGGAATGAAGTTTATGATGTTTCCACATTTTGTAAATAATCTTAAGATGTATATAATTTTCTTTATACATATAAGAGCATGTGAAAATGTTTTCAACAAACACCAGCATAAAAGTGATAAGATGTGGATGATTATTTTATAATGGAAATAAACATTATTGTTGAAAACCCACTAATTTAAAATGGGGAGACTATTACCTCATGATTAGTGTGTCACAATTGTAAGTAAAATAAATCAACAATGGGAGCTGCTGAATAATGAAGCAATGGAAGATAATAACAAAAAAGAATGAATATCCATGCATGAACATACTATAATGTATAAGAAATAACCATAAAATAGGATGTACATAAAATATATGGATAATAAAAGAAAATAAAAGACCTTAATGGATATCCCCATGAGAATCATCAGTCCCAGATCAATAATGTGCTCCAAATCTACCATGTACAATCATAAACCATGGTCGTGAACCTACAACCAGATCATATCTATTTGGGTACAAAACAAGAATCCCAAACAGGGTGTGATATATACTCATTATCCCACTACTAATTAAGTCTAATGCATAATAAAATATTTGTACATATAATAATGTAGTGTGAAGGTATATCTAAATTACGTAGTAAATAATAAATGAAAATATGTCAGGATCTAGTTCCTCAAAAACACATGGTCGATCATACCTACTTCAGCCTAATATAGAATGTATTTTCACACATTTAATTATATATATATATATATATTACAATATAAGATAATCATATGAATATATATGCTTGCAATGGCATGGATCCAAGGTTTATTACAAAGGAATATACCTAGGAGGATAACATATTTGATAAGAAATGTCATGCCAAGGGTGCCACACCAGTAATCATAATATAAGGGTTACCGTGTGTTGGTTATCCATGAACATGGATCATAATATAATGGATTCCATGCCCAAGGATGTCATGCCTAGGGATTCCTTGCCCACTTATCATAACAAAAAAGATTCCATTCCCAGGGACACTATGCCCATGAATTATAATATAATGTATTACATGCCCATAGACCATAATATATTGTGAATAGGCCATGTTATTAAGAATGAACCATTACTAATCAGGTATAATTAATTAATATTCCATTTCTATTTTAACACTTAATAATTCCATGGGAAAGTCCATGCCATAACAAGTCAATCCATGAGATTAAATTTTTTTTCTTATAAAAAAAAGAGAAAGACCATGGGAATCACTAATGCCTGAACATGGTTTATCCTAATTAATATCATTCACAAATTCTACTTTAATTCCTTTAATTATACTTATTTATTTACTCATAGAGTGTAAGGGTCAAACATATCACTTAATCACTTAGGTGCAACCAAGGGCAATTCCTTGCCAATATCATTAAATTCCATTTCAATGAGTCATTTCATAGACCATGAGATCACCTAATATACTGATCCATTTATATATATATAATTAGGAGGGACAAGAAATTACACATTCCCATTTATAATTTTAAACAATTCATCTGTCATTATTTAATAAATTCTCACTCTAAGGCCTAAGTAATCAATGTCCAATAAGGGCCATTAATAGGAAACACAAAAGGGGTAATTTCATCTCAAGGGAAACAAAATATTTATTAAAATTAATCGAACTCACATAGAAAGTGGTTTAGAGTGATGAATTGACCTCAAACCATGTCATAGGGTCTAAATTTCATCAAGGTTAAGGTCTAAGGATTAATTTTAATGTATTATACATGTTAGGAGAAATACAATGGATGTCCATCCTACAAAACAATAAAAATATTATATAAACCACACAAAATTATGGAAAAAACATGTAGACCACCAAACTATTTCTTATGAAAGACCAATCATCTAATACCAAACCCTAATTTGAGGTGGAACAAGAGAATTCATAAAATTGGATAAATTATCTGAAAATAGGGTGAATTTTATCACATGGAATTATAATTCTGTATGGAAATGAAAAACCAAATTAGTAGAAAGAGGAATTGAGAGCATACCAATTCATATCCAATGCAACTGACGGTAAGTAATTAAAAGATCATACGGGGGAGATACATGGAATCCCAGTCAGTAGGTTTGGGGAGACCATATAGGTTGGGCATGAGAGAAATTATTGAGAAAGTAGAGGAAGAAATAAATAAGGATGGAGGTGTAAAATAGTCTTTTCCCCCCTTTTTAATGAGGTGAATGATTTTTCTTCACGATTTGGCTTACCGTGCACCAAATCTTTCACTCATACTATCCAAGAACCATACCTCACATGGTTTGACCACACTGTTTGGGCTAACTATATTCTCACAGAAACGTGTTACATGATATGTGGCACTAACCATGTGGATATGAGCATGGTTTGGAAAACAATGTCCATACATAGATTCCTCCTCTATAATTTCTTATAGAAATTCTATATAGTCATGTTCCCCAAATTGCATGGTTCAAGAGACTATACAAAATTCTTTACAGGGAGGCATAATTTTTCATGAGGGTCTGTATAGTTTAAAGAAATCACTTTCCTTTGGCTTTTTTCTCATGACTAGTGGTTTTTTGAAGATAATCACCCCCAAAACTCATCTAAACTCCCTGGACACCTCCCAAGCCATACAACCCATCAAAAACAACACTTTTACGTGTTCCAACTCTTGGAATTACATTCTATGATGGAATTTAAGACTTGTCACATCCACTAAATGAAAAGTTTATATTTCATTTAGAAAATTCAACTAGTGAAAAACATGGGATGTAACAATCACCCAACCATACAAAATATCTTCCCTAAGAAATATTAGGGAAAAAAATAAAACACCCAGGCTACTTGGGTCATGAAATATCATTTAAATGGCCACTTTACATTTACAAATTTTTAATGCACCATCAATCATCATTTCTAGAATAAAACTATTATTCCATTTTGACTTGAGGCAATGATTGAAACCATAGTCAAAACATCGAAATAAAATATACATGAGACCATATAACTCGAGATATGATCAAGCCATCCTCCATTTCATCATCCGGCCTATGGATCTTCCCACCATAGGCTCTTGTTTTAAATGACAAATTTGGAGTCATGGTACTCCCACCAACAAAATTATCTACTGAAAAACATCTATAGAATTCTTGAGACACACATGACACATCTATCCAATCACACATGAGGAAACCACCCTTGGTCCAAGATCTGTTCAAATAGATCAAACTCCAATTGACTAATCTGAAATTATCCGCACTATCTTTCCTATGAAAATCCCATGCCAACCCTTTAAGATGCCCCCGTCTTATCCCAATGTCATACCAAATGCAGTTTCTTCACCAAGCACATCCATATATTTGAGAGAAAACATGTTGAACCAACTCTAGTTCAATATTTCTAATATTCTAATCTCTTACAGCTAACACGTCAACAAAACCAGATCCTATAGCATTATACCAAGGAATTCCAAGATCATTCTAAGAACGCTCACAGAATATTGTTCTTAACCATCGATGATGTATCCTACTCAAAAAAATCATTATATAACACCATTAATGAAATTATTTTGTTCCATCATCTAGGGATCTTAAAAAGTTACTTTGATATTAATGCCTGCATCTAGATTTTACCAAAATCCATTATAGAACCATACTTAGAATTTTCTAAAGATTCCATCTGTATGTTGTTTCATCTATTAAATAGAATATGAGTTCAAAAACAACCTTCATAGATCCTGTATTAAGGTTATGTGAGACTAATAACATGAGGGTTTCTTCCTAGTGACTGATATCCCACTCCCCACTGATGGAGCATCCTTATCAGCACAACACCAAAACAAAAACCTAATTATCACTAACCTTGTCTGGGTATAAGGCCTAAAATGGGTAAGGTAAGAACCCTATCATCCTGAACACTAATGTAACTATCTCCCACTACTCGTTCTTTATTCCCAACAATAGTTACCATGTAGAACACCAAATTGAATCATAATTTGGGTCATCACCCTATAACATCCAATCATGTACTATGCTTTATCTAGATTTCCTTTGAGCCAAGACTTGAGAACTACACTCAATGAGTTATTAAATCAAATCATAAAAACTATTTGGTTACATAGCCTCACATAAATCCGATGATTTTAAGTGTACTTTGGGCGATTTAAATATATTTGGAATGAACGCCTATAACAAAGAGTACAACATGATTCTATCTAAATTCATGTATAACTCCTCTCAACTGATGCTCACATATAATAGGTCTATATATACCATCATTTATTTGTTAAAACCACATCTTCTAACCATAATTTTAAATGTAACATCAATGTACTTCATAAGGATTTCTTATTTATGTTACGGTTTGGGTATCTCTTTCTTTTGGCTAAATAAGCATTTCCTGAAGTTCATGTGAAGGCTCGAGGGTCCTTGGGGGCTCGGGGTGTGAATATAAGGGAAATCAAGCGACAAAATGCAAGGTGCACAGTCAGTTCACAGTTAGGGGAAACTGTGCGGGTAAACCATGTGGACCAACCATCCTCGGATAGTAGACTTCACACAGCCTGAGAATGGTTAGGGAAAACTATGAGGGATCCCAGGAAACCATGCAAAATAGGTTTTTTCGAGCAGTGGGTCATGCGAGGTTTGTGAACAGTTTGGAAAACCATGCGTGTAAACCCTGTATCCTAGAAAATTTAGAAAAATTTAAAAAATTACCACCCTAGGATTTAAAACATGAATGCGGGATTTTCCTCCATTCCTCCCCTCTCAACCCTAGTGATAAACCATTCCAACCAAAGCTTCCAAGAGGGTTTTATCCTTCAATTCTTGGTAGTTTTGGACGCCGTTGGTTGCAGATCGAATCTCTGGGTTGGGGCTTCAAGGGGTGTTTGAATACGAATCTAGGTCAATGATTAAGAGTCCGTTCATCATTGAATACGAGGTAGGTGGTCTACAAGTTATATCCCTTGAGTTTTATAGAGATTGTTTCATGAAGTGTTTTAATTCTTACCATCTTGTGAAGATTTCATCATGAAATTATTGTGATGTGATGTTTACAGAGTCTAGAAAACCTAATGGAACCCTCATGATCCCTGTGGGATGCATGGTGGATGATGTGACCTATGTTAGGGAAACCCATGGGGTGTTCCCATGTTTTCGGACTTAGAGTTTAGCTAAATAAATGAAGGGTTGTTGTGTGAGAACAAAGAGCCCAAGGTGAATATGATATTTATATTGAAGGAAATGAATGGGATTCCAAGTAACACACATGGGTTGGGCGGTGACATATGTGGGTTTTGGTGGGATTAAAAAGGAGTTAAGTGAGATAAAGAGAAAAAATAAGGGGTTTTCTTTATAAATGATTATACTTAGTGAGATAATCATGGGAAATTGTAATTGGGGATGAATTGTAGAATGGGTTAATACAAGATAATTAGGTGGTAAACCTAAATTATTGAATGTAATAAAGGGATTGTGTTATGTGATATGAGAATTCCATTTGAGATGCATAAGTGGGTAAATTCATATGAAATGATAAATGGGATAAATGGTTTAATGAATGGAAAGGGATGAATTTGGCTAAGGAAAAGGGGGTTTTGAATACACCTAATGGGTTATGGCACAATAATGGGAATTTGGATAGATGGATATTAATTGTAATTAGAAATTGTGTTAATGGGTTATTACATGGAAATGATTAGAGACCATAATGGAATGTTTTATATTCTGATAATAGAGCCCCGTGAGTTATTCTTAATGAGCGATGCTTAGTGAGATAGGAACCATGAATGAATGCTTAATGAGATAAGCATGATAAAAAGGGAACTATGATATAGGGATAAATGATGTGGAACGTGGTAATTGTGTAAATGGGTTGTGGAATAGTATTAATTTCCATGATTTTTTTGTTATGTATTGTGAATGTTGATTCTTGATGGAAATGGTTATGTTATGTTGTGTTATGTATTGTGATATCCAATGGCATTGAATATGTTTGGTTGTTCCATGGTATGGTGGTGGTGAATTGATAATAATCACATGCACATAGCTTGGTAGTGTGGGGTATTGACTGAGGTTCTATGACCACAGTTCTAGTTATGCTGATGATCTAAACTCCACCCCAAATGCATGGGGTTGGGATAAGAATGATGCCCTATTTCCCTATCGGTTGCATTCGACCCGAACTGAGGCTTCGAGTTGAGGTAATTGTATTGATGTCATTCCACCCAGACTGAGGCACCAAGGTGAGGTTATTGTATTGACATCATTCAACCTAGACCAAGGCTCTAAGGGGAGGTTATTTCATTGACTTCATTCCACTGAGACTGAGGCTCCGAGGTGAGGTTATTGTATTAATTTCATTCCACCCGGACTAAGGCTTCGAGGTGAGGAAAATGTGTGGATGTGATATGTAGATCCCTTGTAAGATAGGGAATTGATTTTTTTCTCTATACATTGTGAATTATTACCTTATACCCATGTGTAGATGATATTTATGCCCCAACCAAGGAACATGTGATTTATATGTCTTATTTAGTGAAGAAGTTATAATAAATGTAATTGGGATAAATGCTAGTCATGAATTAAATGAACCTTATTACTAATGGAACCACAAATTTCTCTTTCTTACTTACTATTTATTTTTTACTTGCTTGCACTATCTATTAGACTGTATATTTTGTAGACACCGTTGGTGGTGTCCTACTGAGTTTTGTTCTCACACCCTGTTCGGGCCACCGTTGGGTACCCGAGCAGATCTCTTGGTTGCATGTCGGGATAAGGGAAAATGACCAACTCTGAGATGTTGAGTTGGGATCAGGATGTATGTGTAGAAGGAATCAGACTTGGATTCAGGACCCATGTGGTGTTTTGTCCCTATTTTTATTTTGGGATTCTTCCACTGTGCACTACTAGTATGGCATGACATGGTTGTTTTTGATTTGTGGTTTGTACACTATTTGGGAAATGCTTGGTTATTCTCATTTAATGGGTATTTCATATAGTTTTTGTTATTTATATTGTGTCTTTATATGGATTACTCTTGTAAATAGGGTATAGCCTCCCCCACAAGACTCATTAGACCCTCACTGCTAGTCAGAAACATTTGTCGTATGGGGAGGCACGCTTGAGATCACGTGATGACCCAGATCGGAGCACCGATTTAGTGACCTCTGGTCCAGGGACATTACAAAGTGGTATCAGAGGATTTATTTTCTCTTCTTACTCTTTGGGGATGGTAGAAAATATATTAGGATGTTTCAATCCTTGGTAATGTGCACATTCTTGGTAGTATCTAACCCATGTACGAGGGGAAATCCAAGTCGCCCTAGGTGGGAATTGTTGTTCATGATGTGTGTTGTTACAATTGAATGATATTTAACTGTTGGGTGATACACATGTTGTGTGATTTGATTGATTTATGATATTTTTCTCATTGACAGAATATCATGGGGATGTTCATTCATGCATCATTTTATGCACCTAAGAATATATGTGGCACACATCAGCATAGGAACACACATGAGATGGGTGTGCGAGTCATGGAGAGTGGAATGTAATTTTTTTACTTTTATTGATAAATATGAACAAAATAATGCCTAAAAATTATAATGATGTTTGATGAATGAAAATGATAAAAATTAGAAATGTTGTGATCGAGTTAAAGTTTTGGGTTGTGATAAATTGTAAGGGTTGATTCAGTGTCCAAAATATAAAGGGTTTCATAATGATGATAAATTTGTTAATTAGTTTTGCCTAATGAAAGGTGTAAATGTGTTAAAATGATGATTTTAACATGTTGTGAAATGGGAAATGATTATAAGATGAAAGGATTGTGTTGTGAAAGAAGAACTGGTTTGAAGATGTGTCGATAAAATACTTGTGATTGAGTAAGTTGGTTACCCCATGTTAACCATGACTATAGTAGGTATGGTAGGGGGTGTTGTTTTAAGTGTGATGATGACTATTGGGGTAAACAATGAAGAATGTTTTTTTAAGGATTGATCTTGTGGGATATTTCCATATGTGGTTAAATTCTATTGTCCATTCTTCAAAGTGACGAGTGAAGGACATGTTTGGAATGAGAATGCTTGAGTGCAAAGGTGGGTATCCTTGGTGCTATCGGTTATACCCTTTTATGCGTGGGTTGGGTTAGTGAGAGTGCCCTAGTGGAGATTTTGGGCATCGATTGTGGGGTCTTTACAGTCATTCTATATCCTATGTGGTGTGTTTAGGGAGTTGGTATTGTTAAACCTTCAAGGTGACCTATGAGAGAGCTCGGGCAAGGCTTCTAGTGCTTTTGGGTGTGTGTCACAACTATGGATGTTTTGGACTTTGAAAGTGGGACATAGAGTGCTGCTTGGTGCAGTTTTGTGATGTAAGGATAAGTGGGAAGGTTGATGGTATAGTTGTGCATGGTTCTAGCATGAGAGAACCCTAGGGCTTCTGATAAGGGTTAAGGTTTGTTTAGAATGGTTGTATCACTTGAATTCGTTACTCACCTATTTGAGTGAGGATTAATGGAGGTCTGAAAGTTTTTTTGAACATAAAATACAAGTGTGGCTAAAGTATGTTTATAAACTTTCGCTTGATGGTGACACCTGAGGTAAAGGTAGGTCATATGGTAAACTTTTGTGTATTAATGGTTTGGTTGTGGAGTGATGGTTGAACCTGGTTGGAAATCACACCTAAGTGGTGATGGTTAATTGTTGATGTGGCACGTTAGGAAGGGATGTCTGAGATTTCTAGAAGGTCATTGTGTCCCATAGCTTGACATCAAGAAACAGATAAGTTGGTGGTGGTGTTCTTCGATGACTTCTTAGAGTAACTCATCCAGTGATGAGCATGCCCAACAACCTGACATCGTCCCAGGTATGTTGATAAACTCTGGCTCTCACCAAGAGACATGGAGGTGTTTTGTTGGATGAGGGAAATCAATGAGTTTACGTGCAAGGAGATGATATGTGTGGAGTTTGATGATGGGATGTACACCCTCGATGTCTTAGGGTGGGGAACTCAGGATGGGTCAAATGTTGAAAAATTCTTTAGGTTCCATTCACGAAGGCCTAGAACGAGCATTAGGTGACGTTCGTTTCCTTATTTTGTAAAAAAGGAAGAATGGCCATGTTTAAGGTTGGGGTTCGGTTTGTGGTTTGTTTTAAGATACAATGGTTGGAATCCCTCATAGCGAGCAAAGGTAAGGACACTCTTAAGGTGGGGAGTGATAAATCAGCCTTGGATGTGGGAAAGAGAACATCAAGATGACATAGTGGCACTGGGGTTGCAATGAGGAACCGATGAGGTGCATGTCAGTTTCCTTAGAGAGGCATGTGGAACTTGGATGTGGTGAAAAATGAGCCAAGTGTTGGATTGAGATCATGGTGGTTCTAGGTGAAGCTTATGAGACCAGTGTTGAGTCATGGAAGGGTGTGATTGGATATGACATCATGTTGTGGAAAGAGAAGTTGGTGTCTTATAACTCCAATGAAGATTGGGGTTAGACCCGAGTCAATCATCCTTGTGTAGTTTTAGGATGCCGTGAAGTTGGCTGAACCTTGGTCGGTGACGTGGTGTCATGACAAGGGTGATGTCAATGACATTCTGAAGGGCGGTAATGCCGTGATAATTAATTCTACAGGAATTTAGAAATGACCTCAGTGGGTGTAAAGAATGATAACGATAGACTTCAAGTCAGTGAGCACCCTAGGAAGGTGAGAAAGGGGTACCATACCACTAGTGGAAGGTGGGTGTTATGGGGAAATCCAATCGAAGGTGGTCCAACCTGAGATGGTAAACATGAATGGGTGAGGTGAGAGTGACCACCTTCGAGATTATGTTGTAGAAAAAAGCACATTTCAAAGAGAAGATGTACTTGAGTGAGGTCAGCATGATCTTAGTCCTTGAATGGATGGTGCATGGATGTCTTCCCAATGGTTGTGACAGTGCGGCTGGATGCCAAGGCAGGGTAGTTATTCTATAGATGCATGGGTGCGGTGAGTTGGAACATGTTAGGTGTTGGGTAATTCAGGTTGAGTTTTGATGGTCCTTCATCAATGCAAGAGGTTCCAAGTAACCAGAAATGGTGGAGGGAACCATACCAGATAAATGGTTGGTTGATGATGTGATCAAAGTTTCAGGTTGGAAGGAATTGAGTGGTCACTATTTGGGTGAGTTGGCCATTGTAGAGAGCTTTGGCATGGTTTAACTGGTTTAGTATCTAAGTGTTTTGAGTTACGTTGGGTGTATAGTTGTGGAGTGAGATCTTCAGGAAATGTGGTTGGAAGGGTCGTGTGTTTTGGGAAAAAATCCTTCCAGGTATCATTGAAGCATTTTTGAGGTGATTATGTTTGTTGAAAAAGTGGGAGATTGGAATTTTGTGCACCAGGAATGTTTCAAAATAAAACATCAAAATATGAAAAAGGAAATAACGTGGTGAACAAGTGAAGAATTGGCATCCAATTATAGAGAAAAAGTCATAAAGGGCCATGTAAGTGACGAATTGGTGTGCTATTCATTAAGTGGCACGCAAGTTCTCAAGTGGTGCAAATGTTCTCAAGTGGCGTGCAAGTTTTCAAGTGGCATGAATGTCTTAACATGGCATGCAAGATATATTTCAAAATGAGACATCAAAATATGGCAAAGGAAATAAAGTGGCACGTAAGTGATGAATTGGCGCAAAAGTGTGGCGCGCAAGTCATAAAGCGGCGCGCAAGTGAAGAATTGGCATGCAAGTGAATAAGGGGCATGAAATTCATATTTCCCAATCATCCTAGAGAAATATGAAAATGGAAATAAAGGGGCACAAAATTCATAAAGTGGAACACAAGTGAAGAAGTGGCAAGAAAGTCAGTAAGTGGCATGAAAGTAAAGAATTGGAACGCAAGTGAAGAATGGGCACACAAGTCATATTTCAATTTCACCACCCCAAAATATAACAAAGGAAAGAAATAGGAACACAAGTAAAAAAGTGGTGTGCAAGTCAGCAATGGGCGCGCAAGTCAAAAACGAGAATGCAATTTATGGAGCGGCGTGCAAGTCACGAAGTGGCGCAAAAGGTGAGTGGTGCACCTCTCGAATAGGGTCCCCAAAATTCCTATAAATAGAGGGATACCGATCCTCTTTTGGAACAAATCTCAACACTTAGAGAAAATCCATGCTTTGATCATGCAAGTGGAAATGGCATGCAAGTAGTTTGGCACACAAGTAGTTTGACGTGCAAGTAGTTTGGCGCACAAGTATTTTGGTGCACAATTATCTTGGTGCTCAAGCAGTGGTGTGCAAGAAGTGGCGTGCAATTATAAAATTGGCGCACAATTGAGTTTTCCACAAAAAAGGTAGAGGTTGCACACTAGTTAAATGGGACCTCAAGTCACCATAGGGTTTCCTGAAAGTTGGATGTTTCCCAGTACACCTACGGTAAAGGGGTATTCATCAATGGATGAAAATTGGACTTAAACATAGCATCTACACATAGTGAAGGATGAATTCATTAGAGATAATGAAAGGACCTACAAGTCTTTAAACTGTTAGTGGATCTTCTGAAGTAGTGGTGAAATCTCTCCATTTGAGAGAGCAGTGAGTTTTTAAATTGTAATTGGTTATAAACCAGTAGGTATAGTGAGTCATCTTCGAACTTGTAAATAGAAGGGCGCTTATAGTGTATTTGGCACATTGGCACATAACTGGTGTATTCTCCTTGGATGTATCCTAGTGAGGGTAAACAATGTAAAACTGTTGTGTCATGTGCATGCTTTAAGATTTATTCATAACATGCAATGGGAAGGAGAGTGAGAAGAGAGTTTTTTCTAACAACAAAACAAGTTTAAAAGGGGCAGTTGTTTTAATTTTTCATACCCTGATTCACCCCCCCTCTCATGGTATCTAGGCTAGCAGACCTAACAATTGGTATCACAGGGAAATGTTTATATCAGTGTTTCTCTCTCAAATGGAGGTCATCAATCACAAAGCGATTCCGATCTTCGATGGGAACAATTTTCTACAATAGGAGAATCAGATGCAACACTACTTCCTATCTTTGGGAATGGATGTGTTTACAATAGCAATGCATGATATAATAGTAGATATTAATATTGGAACTTTATCATAAGCTGAGCATAGTGAATTTGATGTTGATTCCAAGAGAATTAATGCTTTAGGGGGAGCCCAATCCAATGATATCAATACGATAGTGATGTCATGAAAAACATCACATGACATGTGGGGAAAGATGTTGAATATATATGAAGGAGATACAAAGCTCAGAGAGGAAATGTTAAATGTTTTATGGAACAAGTATGAAGATTTGAAAATGAACCTGAATGATACTGTTGATGCATTCTTTACCAGGGTAAAAGTTGTTTTGGAAGATATCTGGGGTCTTGGTGAACTCATTGAAGACATTAAGATTGTAAAGCGCCTCTTGAGGAAACTTCCACCTTGGTTGAATCAAAAAGTCTCAGTACTAAAAGATAAATATCCAAAGGAGTTAAAACTGGACAATTTGTAGAGTACCTTGGTTCTATATGAAATGAGAAATGATGATGACGAGTCTATGGAAAAGCTTAAATCTAAGGAGGTGGCATTCAAGTCCATAAAGAATCTCACCATTCAAGATTCTCAAGACGATGAAGAGATAGATGAGGTGACATCATTTAATTCTTCAAATTTGAAAAGAGTAAAAGGAATGTTCAAGGGGAAACGTTCATTTGATTCTTTTCGATGTTGAAAGGTCGGTCACCTTGCAGAAAGGTGTCCAAAAAAGTTCCAAGAAGATGATGAGGTCGATGAAGTAGAAATTCCCAAGAAGAAGTCTCCATCTTATGGGAAAGGAAACAAACAATTCAAGAGAAGTTTATTTAATAAAAAGATTCTCCTTTCACAAGAATGTGACAGTTCAGATGAGTCTAGTGTTGAGGAGGTTGAAGAGATAGATAATAACAAACAATGTGGAGAAAATACGACGGTGGAAGTTATCGATAGTACTCAAAAAAAGATAGAAACCAACATTTATGAAGAAGAAGAAGCTGAAGAAAGAGTTGATATGAAATATGAGTTAGAGGATTCTCTTCAAGATATAGATGTTTAGAGAGAGAAAACAAGGATATCCAACAAAGTTGTTCGTGAAGCCAAACTCTTTATTAAACAGCAAGAAGAAGAGAAGTCTGAGTTGATTGAAGAAATTGAAAAAATCAAATCATCAACACTAGAGGACTCAGTATCAGTTAGTGAGTATAAAATCAATATTAAAGAAGAAAAAAGGGAGATCAATGGCTTGAATAACACAATGAATGATAAAATCAAGCATATCAATGAACTTGAAGGAGAAGTTATCGGTCTATGAAAAAGGGTTAAGGCCCAATAAAAAATTCTAATTCCTAGAATGTTATTGGGAAAGAAGATCATTCATAAGAATGAAAAGATAAAAGATGATCCTAGTAGTTCAGTAGGAAAGAAGTAGCAACTAAGATCAGATGTTAAGGATAATCTCAGGCTCGATCAGAAACAGAAAGCAGCCTGGGTTGAAGTCAGACCACAAGCATGTGTTTCAAGAATGTATATTAATGTGGGTACAAAGAAGAATAAGAAAATTCAAGGAACTGAAAGAACTATTATCAGTATGGAAGTGAAACACATAAATGTGCCTTTCATCAGGTGTTATTGTTGTGGAATGATAGGACACAAAAAATATGTGTTCTATAACCAGAAGATATCAAAGGGCACAATAAAAGAGGTTGCATCCATATAGAGAACAATTCTCTAGAACATATTTAAAAGGACACTATATTTGGTGTGGAGTATTTGAGAACATGGCCAGATACTATACATAGACCAGATAGAGGAATGTGTGAAAGAAGAATCAAAATGTTTGCAAGTAACAGATCAATGAACCAACAGGTGAGTTGAAGATAAAAAATAAATTTGAAGCTTTACAAGTTGAAGTCAGTCCATCATACTATGAAAAAGATCAGAATTCTCAATCTATAAAGAGTGTAAAGACAAAAATATGGACCAATAAGAAGAGATTATAGAAGGTAGCGGTTGCTGACATTTCTTTTAAAGCATTAGATCATTCTGGTGTGCAAATCCATGACAGTGGTTGTACGTCTCACATGAAAGAACACAAGAATCTAGATACATGCATAAAATATGACAAAGAAGGATTTTTCTTTTTTGGAAATTATGAAGTCCTGAAAATAATTGGTTTATGAAAGGACAGGTTTGGGGCAAAGAAATAAGACGTGTTGATGTTTTAGTTTTAGAATGTCTCAGTCACAATTTGCTCAGTGTTAGTCAACTGTGTGACTAAGGGCATTCTATACGGTTTAACAAGAAGTCCTGTGTCATCAAGGGAAGAGATGGTACAATGATACTACATGTAAAAAAGAACAAAGGAGAATCTATACCTTGTAAGTGGTGAAGATGATATGTACTTTTTATCCAGAGAAGAAGAAAACAAATTGAGGCATAAACGACTAGGTCATCTATATCAACCATCTCTGGAAGATATGGTAAAGTGTGAAGAAGAAATATACCTCCTTAAGCTATCATGTGATCGTACACATATGTGTGATGCTTGTCAGTAAGGGAAGAACATCTGGAATACATGCAAAGTGAAGGAAAATAAGTCAACCAGAGTGCTTGAACTGGTGTATGCGGATGTCTGTGGACCTATTTCACCAAGATCAATTCATGGAAAAAGGTGTTACATTATTTTCATTAACTAATGTAGTAGAATAGAAATGGTATTCCCATTTCCCATAATTTATATGTGTTCTTTTTCCAAAAATAATATCGGAGAGAATCTAAAAAGATGCTTGGGAAGAAAATTCTGAAGTTTCGTATCAACAATGGTACCAAATTCAAAAATGTTCAGGTGGAAGACTATCTCGAGAAACATAGGATAAGGAATAAAGTTTCTTCAGTATGAACTCCCCAATAGAATGGAGTAGTTGAAATGAGAAATCGAGTCATCAAAAACATGTCCAGAATGTTGCTTATAAAAAAAATCCTTCCAAATAAATTTTAGAAGGAAGCAGCGCTGACATAGTTCTACATTTATAATAGAGCTCTATTGTGTCCAAAGGAAGGAAAGACTTTATATGAGATGTGGTACAAGAAGAATACAATAGTGAAGTACTTCTAAATATTTGGAAGTAAGTGATTTAAACTCAAAAAATAAAAGCACATGAAATTTGAGTCACGTGGGGATGAGGGAATATTCCTTGGCTACTCAAAAAAAAAGAAAAACATACAAATTCTTTAAAAAAAGGCTGGGAAAAGTAGTTGAGAGAAATGATGTAATTGTAGTGAAGAATGAGGAGAGCATTCAACAATGCAGTGAACAATTTTCCGATAAATGTGATGAGGATGAAAGAAATGCTGGGGGAGAAGAAGTGGAAAATACTTATTCATAATAAGATACAGATGATTAGCATGAGGAAGTGAAATCTGTATCTGCAAAGAAGTTAATGTGTCGAGATGAAATTGATAGGCAGAATATCAATGGTGATTAGTCAGATCCAGTTCGGACAAGAAGAATGAAATCTCAGCAGCAGGCATCCTTCCAATCTCAGGTAGAGTCTCAGTGTTTTTATGATGCAACTGAAGATGAAAACTGGGTTCAGACTATGAATGAAGAGCTAGATCAAATTGAGAAGAATCAAACATGGGATATTGTTTCAAGGCCAGTAGATAAGAATGTCATCAGGATTAAATTGTTCTTTCACAACAAGTTGAATGAAGATGGCACCATGATTCAAAACAAAGTATGACTTGTGTGCAAAGGATACTCCCAAATAGAGGTAATATATATTGATGAGACATTTGCACTGGTTTCAAGGATGGAGACAATTAGATTATTCTTAGACATTGTAGTGCAACATAAGTTCAAAGTGTTCCAGATGGATCTCAAATCCGCATTCTTCAATGGGATTCTAGAGGAAGAAGTGTATATCGAGCATCCAAATGGTTTTCTCATTATTCAGGATGAGAACAAGGTCTATTGGCTGAAGAAAGCTTTATATGGGCTGAAATAAGCACCAAGAGCGTGGTACTCAAGGCTTGATTAGTATTTGAAGAATCTTGGTTTCTAGTGTGGGGGAATTGATTATAATATCTATTTCAACAACGATAATAATCAAAGCATGGTGGTGTTGTTTTAGGTCGATGACATAATATTTGGTGGATTAGATGAATATTAATGAAGACAATTTTCTGAATTTATGAAAAATGGGTTATAAATTTCAGTGATTTTGGAACTAACATTTTTCCTAGGTTTACACGTGGCATAAGGAAGGAATGGAATATTCATTTCTCAATTCAAATATGCCAAGAAGATTATGAGAATATTTGGAATGGAAAATTCCTAGGATATGAAGACTCTGGTTGCTACCCAGATGAAATTATCGAAAGATGATAATGGAAAGGGAGTTAATATCATAGAGTATAGGAAAATTATCAAGAGTTTATTTTACCTTGCAGTGATGAGACCTAATATTGTTTTCACAACATTCCAAGCATCGGAATATCGATGAAATCCCAAGGAAATCCACATGATTTTAGTGAAACAAAAACTTCTGTATATCAAAGGAACTATAGATTTTGGTTTGAAGTATACTAAAAATCCCAGAAAGAGCTTCTGGGATATACAGATGTAGATTGGGCCGGATCAACTGATGATAGGAAATCAATGTAAGGAGGTGCTTTCTATCTTGGTGGTTTGTGTATTTCCTGGCTAATAAATAATCAAGATTACATTTTATTGATCACCAAAGATGCTGAGAATATTTCCACCACTCAATCATGCACACAGTTATTGTGGATAAAGCAACAACTTGATGATATGTGAGTTGCAATGAAGTCTCCGATTGAAATCCAGGGCGATAAATAAAGTGCTATAAATCTCAGAAAAAATCCCATTCATCACTCAAGGAAAAAGAAAATTGAGGTAAAGTATCCTTTTATCCAGGAGAAGTTTGAGGAAGGAATCGTGAAGTTGGCATATGTTCCTACAAAACTATAGGTTGTACACATTCTGACAAAGGCCTTACCCAAGGAAGATTTTGAGATACATCAAATAGCTCTGGGAGTTCAGTCAAATCCCCACACTTAAATAAGTGTGGATGTGGTATCCCCATCCCTGAGGTTTGGTGTGGTTTTCCATAGTTTTCAGATATATATTATCTACTCTATTTCAGAATAGAAAGGATCAAACTTTATGTTCATTGACAAAGGGGGAGAAAGAGTGACTCCTAAATGGGAGAAACTGTGGATAAAGAAGGAAGAAAATGTCTTATTCAATGACACAGGGAGAAGTTGACAGGTGGACTAACGAGATAGGGGGAGAGAAATGAGATAGGGAGAGAGTTTTCAATCTAAAGATGCTTGAAGTGATCAATCAAATAAGATATTCCATGACAACTGAGGTTTGTGATGAAAGTAGTTTATTGGTTTTAATGACAGGAATGAAGCAATTCATTGATGAAATTGTCATTATACTCTTGTTTCTCATGCCAAGTATTTCTCATGTGGGCTTAGAGTATGTGTTGAGTAAATATTTGATCGCTATCATAATCTCAAGAGGTGAATGGTGGTTCTGATGGAATAAGCTTTAACGAGGTACCGAATTATGAAACTATTTCCAATGAAGCCACAGGGGGAGATTGTTGGGAAAAAATCCCTCAAGGAATCGTTGACGCATTTTTAAGGTGATTGTGTTTGTTGAAAAAGCAGGTGATTGAAATTTTGTGCACCAGACATGTTTCAAAATCAAACATCAAAATATGAAAATGCAAATAAAGTGGAGCACAAGTGAAGAATTGGCATGCAAGTGTGGCACACAATTCATAAAGGGGTGTTCAAGTGACAAATTAGTGCCCAAGACATTAAGTGGTGCACAAGTTCTCAAGTGGTGGTAAATTCTTAATGTGACACACAATTCATATTTCAAAATGAGGCATCAAAATATGAAAATGGAAATAAAGTGGAGTGAAAGTGAAGAATTGGCACACAAGTGTGGCGTGCAAGTGAGTTTTTCCACAACAAGGGAAAGGGTTTAACACTAGTTAAAGGGGACCATAGGTTATCCTAGGGTTGCGTGAATGTTTAATATTTCCTAGTACACCTATGGTAAAGGGGTATTCATCAGTGGATAAAAATTGGACATAAAAAGATCATCTACACATAGGGAAAGATGCATTCATTATAGATAATGAAAGGACCTACAAGTCTTTAAACTGTGAGTGGATCTTCTTTAAGTAGTTGTAATCTCTCTTCAGTTGATAGAGTAGTGATATTTTAAATTGTGATTGGTTGTAAACCAAGAGGGATAGTGAGTCTACTTTGAACTTGTAAATAATAGTGCGCTTATAGTGTATTTGGTACATTAGCACATTGTCGGTGTATGATCCTTGGAAGTCGCCCAGTGAGGGTGAAACATGTAAAATTGTTTTGTCATGTGCATGCTTTGAGATCCATTCATACTCTACAACGGGAAGGAGAGAGAGAAGGTAGTTTTTTCTAACAATAAAACAAGATCAAAAGGGGTAGTTGTTTTAATTTTTCATACCCTGATTCACCCCCTCTCAGGGTATCTAGACTAGTGGACCTAAAATTTTTCCCCTGGGTGATACCGGGTTGGGTCACCATTAGAGTTGGGTGAACAAAAAATAACGCCAAGTGATTTGGGTCATGAGTTGTTTAGAGGATCAGGCCAATGAGGTGCCGATTGGTTCCCCCAGGATGATGGGATGTTGTGTGTTAGGTTTCCATGTGTTGTGAGTTAGGTGTTGTCACCTAAGTTTTCCCATGAAGTTATCATGGTATGAATGGTAGAAGTTGATGAATCCTTGAGGGTTTTTCAACTCATGTTATGGGTGTGGTGAGGTAGTCTTGTGGGGAATGTCTGTGCACTTGATTTTTGTTCAATTGGAATTGTGATGTACATCCAGAAACATGGAATGTGGGAGTGGATAGGTAGACCTTGTGGCATGATCCCTTGTTATGGAAGTTAGTGATGCTCAGAAGAGCAGCTCGAGGATGAGACGTTATAATGTGGGGAGGTTGTAAGATCCCAGACCTTCTTACAGAATGTCTTGTTTATGTTATGGTTTTGGTCTCTCTCTTTGGGTAAATAAGTGTTTATGGAATTTCATGTTAATGTTCAGGGTGCCCCAGGGGATCAAGGTGTGACGAGAAGGGCAATCAGGCCAAGCAGTGCAAGACACACGATCTGCACATGGTTAGGGGAAACTATTTAGGTAAACTGTGTGGACTATCCATCCTCAGATAGTAGCCTTCACATAGTCTGAGCATGGTTAGGGATACCTGTGAGGGATCCTAGGAAACCATGTGAAATGGGTGTTTTTGGGTAGTGTCTTAGGAACGGTTTGCGCACGGTTTGGAAAACCATGCGGGCCAAAAAAGTTGGAAAATTTACAAAATTACCACCCTGGGATTTAAAAACCCAACTCGGGATTTTCTCCCATTCCTCCCCTCTCAACTATAGTGATGAACCATTCTGACCCAAACTTCCAATATGTGTTTCTCCTTCGATTCTTGGACATTTTGGTTATCGTTGGTCACAGAGCAAAGCTCCAGGTTGGGGCTTCAAGGGGTGTTTTAATCTGGATCCAAGTCCACGATTAAGAGTGCATTCATCATCAGACCTAAGGTAGATAGTCTACAAGATATATCCCTTGAGTTTTATAGAGATTTTTTCATGATTTTTTTTGATTATTACCATTTTTGAAGAGTTCAGCATGTCATTATTGTGGTGTGATGTTTAGGGAGTCTAAAAAACCTAATGGAACCCTCATGATCCCTGCAGGATGCATGGAATATGATGTGACCTATGTTAGGGCCACCCATGGGGTTTGTCTATGTTTCTGATCATAGAGTTTAGCTACGAAAATGAAGGGATATTGTGTGAGAACATAAAGCCCAAGGTGAATATGGTATTAAGATTGAAGGATGTGAATGGGAGTCCTAGAAACACACATGTGTTGGGCGGTGAGCTATGTGGGTGTTGGTGGGCTTAAAAAAGAGTTAAGTGAAATAAAGGGAAAAACTAAGGGGTTAACATTATACATGATAATTCTTTATGAGATCAGCATCAGAAATGGTAATTGGGGATAAATTGTGGAATGAGTTAATACATAGAAATTAGGAGGTGCACCTAAATGATTGAATGTAATTAAAGGATTGTGTTATATGAGATGAGAATTGCATTTGAGATGCATACATGGGTAAATTCTTATGAAATGATAAATTGGCTAAATGGGTAAATGAATGGCCAATGATGAATTTTTCCAAGGAAAATGGGTTGTTGAATACACCTAATGGGGTAAGTCATGATAATGGAAATTTATCTAGCTAGATATGAATTGTAATTCGAAATTGGGTTAATGGGTTATTATGTAGAAATGACTAGAGACCATAATGGAATGGATTATGAGACTAGTAATGGAGCCCTATGAGTTAGAATTAATGAATGATGCCATGTGAGATAGTCATAATGAATGAATTATTAGTGAGATAAGCGTGATAAAAAGAGAAATGTGATAAAGGGATAATTGATGTGAAATGTGGTAAATGTGTAAATGGATTGTGGCATAGTATTAATTTCCATGTTGTTTGTCATGCATTGTGGATGTTGATTCCTGATGGATTTGGTTATGTTATGTTGTGTTACGTATTGTGATATCCAATGGAATTGAATATGCTTAGTTGTACTACGGTATGATTGTGGTGATTTGACAATAATCATGTGCACATGTCTTGGTAGCGCGGGGTATTGACTGAGGTTCTATGCCCACAGGTCATGTAGGATTGATTCTATAAACTCCACCCCTAATTCATGGGGTAGGGATATGACTGATTCTCGGTTTCCCTATCAGTTGCATTCCTCTAGGACTGAGGCTTTGAGCTAAGGCAATTGAATTGATATCATTCCACTCAAACTGAGGCTTCAAGGATATGTTATTGTATTGACAACATTCCACCCGAACTGAGGCTCTAAGGTGAGGTTATTGTATTGATGTCATTCCACCCGGACTGAGGCTCCAAGGTGAGGTTATTATATTGATTTCATTCCACCCGAAATGAGGCTTAATGGTGAGGAAAATGTGTTTATGTGATATGTGGATCTCTAGTGAGATATGGAATTTCTTTGTACTCTATATACATTTTGAATGATATCCTTAGATCCCTATGTAGATGATATTTATGTCTGACCCATGGATCAAGTGATTAATATGGCTTATGTGGTGAAGAAGGTATAAGAAATAAAATTGAGATAAATGATAGTCATGAATTAAATGAACCATGTTATCTAATGGAACCCTAACTGTCCATTGCTTACTTACCATTTATTTTGTGCTTGCATGCACTATCTATTAGACTGGATATTTTAAAGACACCATTGGTGGGGACCTACTGAGTTTCGTACTCACACCATGATTAGGCCACCATTAGGTACCCAAGAAGATATCTTGGTTGCAGGTCAGGACAAGGGAAAAGGCCCGAATCTAAGATGTTGAGTTGGGCTCAAGATGTACGTGGAGAAGTACCCAGACTTGGAGTCAGGACCCATGTGGAGTTTTGGCCTTTTTTTTGATATTATCCCACTTTACACTACTAATATGGCATGGCATGGTTGTTTTTGATTTGTTGTTTATACCCTGTTTGGGAAACACTTGGTCGTGCACGTTTAATTGGTAGTTCATATTGTTTCCATTATTTATGTTGTGTTCTTCTATGACTTAATCTGGTAAAGAGGGTATCGTCTCCCCACATGACTCATTAGACCCTTGCTGCTAGTCAGAAACCTCTGGTATATGGGGAGGCGTGCTAGAGGTCATGTAATGACCTAGCTCGAAGCACCAGTTTAGTGGCTTCTAGGTTGGGGACATTACAATAAAGGTCCATTTGTAGGTTAAACATCTCATGTTGACTGATCTATTCTCAAATTAGCAGTCATCCTAGGAAAATATTTTAATCCTTACCCAAACCTTAGGGTCACCATTCCTATAAGCTTCACTTCATTGAAAACATTTTCCTCTAGCTCACAACAGACTATAAAATAATGTTCAATTCTAAACATTCATCACCCACAATAGGTGAAAACTAACTTTTCATCTGCATGCGTGTGAAACCCACCCCACCTTATTCTAGACCCAACCCACACTCCCATGAGTCATCTATCAACATGTTCAAGCTAACTGTACAACATGGAACATTAGTATTTAGTAAATTAGTAGTTACCTTGGAAATCATATTTAAAATCATGGATATCACATATTCCATGATTTATTAAATGAAAACCCATCTCATGACATTATTTCTGAAAGGGACATATCAACATTGCAAGAACTAGTTAATTGGGATAGGCTCCCAAACAATCCTACCCAACATAGTTAGTTTGGATACCCAACCACTCAGGGTGATTTTCTAAAATAAAACGAATCACCATGATTGAGTTGAAATATTCAAGAATCTACCATGAATCAGTATAGAAAAGGGAATAATGTGAAGATGGACCCAAAAAGGGAATTATATTCTTAGAAAAATATATTTCACATGTTATCTTGAAAAGAAAAATTTCATTGACCTAGTAGGTCCTGATTCAATGTGAGGGAATATCGGTCCTCCCACCTAGAGATGAGGTCTCTAGTATGAGAATCACATCCGATTTAAAGGAATTAGTTACATGGAATATAACATGACAATAAAAACATATAAGTTGTTGTACTAAAATAGGTATGAAATCAGAAACCTATAAGGGTCAAAATCTATCATCATAAGAATAATGAAATCACATTCTAAAAATTGGGCTATTAGGACCCGATCATCACTAAGAATTTTAATAGAGGAGATCTCACTAAAAGTTTGAAGAAATATCATAATGGATTAAGAGATTACACTAAATGGTATAAGGATATGGTAATACACCCTTGAGGTCTAACTTACAAAAAAACCACCTATCTTATAGGGTGTTTCATTTCAACAATTGAGAGTTATACCCAGCCCAACAGAACCAAACAGCCATCACTCACTGTGTTTAGGAACATGGCTCGGGGATCTATCAATTTCTTATATACAATGGAACTACGACATTGATAATTCTTTATTTTAACATAACGTGTCAAATTTATAAAATAGGGCCATGCTTAAAATATCCTTAGAATCTACCACCTAACCATTAAGTTTAAGAAACAACACATCAAAAGGTAATTTTGACCCATGAGAAACATTCACATTCCCACTATAAGTAGTTTTAAAGCTAAAAAATGTGGAGGTTCAAGCTATTACACGTCTAAAGTTTCAGCTTAATAAATTTAGCTAATAATCATTCATTATAACACTTTAAGTAGCTCATATAAAATTGATTTTAAGTACTAGTTTCCAATAATAACTATACTAAGTACTGTATTTAATTGATTCCATACATTTTTTTGTAAAATATATCATAATTTCCTTTTAAACCAATCATTTAATGTACCCATATGGTTTTTGAAACCGGGAATAGTTATTGAAAATATAAATTTCTAATCTATATAGGAAAACACTCTTTGGTTTTTAATTGGAATTTTTATTAATTATTTCCTCATAATAATAAATTTCAAAATTAGATAACAAGAATTTTATTAATTAAGGGGAATGGCCACATAATATTCAACCTTGAGATTATATGAAACACTATATTAGTGGCTCTATAAACATTTAATAACCATCCTAAAAACATAAGGATACCCCTATGGGGTTAATTACAAAGGCATATAAAGATTAATGTGACCTACGAGGGGCCTATCATGTCAATATGATTTCAATTAGATGGGTATCCATTCCTAATTTATAGAGTCAATGCTTTACTAACATCAATTGAAATCTTATTTAAAAGAAACCCATAATAGTCATTTTATTAAATATTTAACACACCATTAAAGGGATCATATCATAAAAAAACATGGCACCAACTGACTTACTTTGGTCCAATTATGCATTTATGAACTCAGTCATATGGGTCGTCTTGCCCATGATATAGAGGTACAAGCCTTTATAAGATTACAATTTGTATCTTTCTTTAAAAGAAATAACATTCTATAATAATTACAATCTAACATATATATATATATATATCATGGTTCAGTTAGAAGAATTAACATCCACAAAATATAAAGGTACTTAATTTTATATGTTACAATTGTAATTCATGTAATTGGAACAAAGTTATCACACTTGTTTTCCTTATTATAACTACTCCATATAAGATGGTTTGATTATATGGCTCGTGTTTTTCAATTTATAAGGTTCCCATACACTTTAAAAATTGAAAACTTTTCACCCATTAAATCAAAACAAGTAATGTTTCATCTCATTTAACCAATGGTATATGGATCAAACATATCAAATTGGTTAATTAAGGTTCCACCATCAAGATATATGGTAAAACATTATTTAGGTTGATGCATACATTTTAAGAACCATTTTTTATCATAATACAATACGGAATGAAATACAACAATCAAGGAATTAAATGCATGTAGAAAGAAAACACCAAAGCATATTATACGTGGAAGCATGTTTATTTATCACAGAACCATGTAATATAACTAAGAATGCTAAATAATTACCGATTTATGGTATATATATAACATGGACCATAACCAGGAAGTCTAGTAATGCGGTCTACAAGGAAAGTAATATGCATGGAATAAAAATTTTAATTTCCCTAAAATGATGCATTTAGTGATACTTTGTTTCCATATTAGTCCAAGGGTAAAATATCACAAATTGCTAACAAAGAAAATGAAAAAATCACCCAAGGTGAAATAATAACCAATAGTAATACAGAACAACATTACCATCCCTAATAACATGATCCTTATTTCATGCATCAGTTGGCTAGATTTAGAAAAAAAGTATTTACCATGTTTCAACACATTATTAGTATCTTGTATGATATCCCAAAATAGTAAGACAATAAGGGAAAGAAAAACCTATGATAACACTTGTAACATCCCAACCCTGGAGCCACTAAAACAGTGCCCCAAGCAGAGTTTTCACATGGCCTCAAGCACGCCTCCTTGTATACTAGAAGATTCTGACTAGTAAAGAGGGTCCAATTAAAATAATATTAGTAAAAAAAATTCTATTCATTTCATGTAAAAAATATACTTTTAAAGAATCAAATTAGTTTGAAAAAAATAGATAATTTAAATCAATTTATTATTTCAAACACATATCAATTAGAAACAGTGATAAAATAAATCACAATACATAAAAGAAATTTATAAATTTATAGAAAACATCCCTAGATCATTGGTTATCAAAACCGTGTTCCAAATAGTACACGAAATGAACTTTTAAATTAGTAGGTGGTTAACTAATTGTAACCAAACGAAATTACCAAAACTAATGTGTATAATCATGTTTTTGTAAGATAAAAACCAGAACATGAGTTATTTCATAATAGTTAAAATAATAATTGAAAATTATTTGAAACACACTAATCAAATTAGAAATTTTCTTATACTTACTATTTATAAAATGACTTTAAAACTCATATACTTGTATATTGATTCATTTAAAAAAGAAGTGGTTACTCCCCATAAATTCATGATTATCTAAAGATGGATATAATAATGCTATTAAAACACTTTATAGAAAATGAAAACAAATAATTTGAAAATATGAAATGGAATTTTTTAAACTAGATAGGGTACATCATGCTTACTTTCCAAAAAAATAGAAGCTAATGTTCCTCCCTAATATCTAGAAATTAAAATAAAATCTCAAAATATATTACATATTATTCATGAAAGAATACAATATTCTCAAACAATAAATATTGTATATATTGGCTGAATGAAAATACTTACTTAGGCATGGTGACCAGCTTTGGTCCAATAGGATTTTAGTAACATATTTTTGGTAACTATGCTATCATATATTCATTCGAATTCATAAAATATATTTTTTTCCGCCCATTCAAATTTAAATAATCTATTTATGGGTAATTATAAATATAAATTACAAGTTATAACAGTTATAGTATGACCAAAAGATTTAGTAAATATCAAAGAGAATTCATTGGCATAATTCACTTGTGTTATACACTTAAAACAAAATATAGTAGAAATACCCTCTTTTGAGATTATTACAAATACAATATTATTCATGTTTGGTGAAATGATATTATATATAAAACTAATCTTACTATAAATTTGTTTCATCATAAACATCATTTTATCATATTTCTCTTTCTCTTGAACAAATGTAAATAATGTTTCTTTAAGACTAGTTATTTTATTTTTCAATATATCTTTTTCCTAAATCAACTAATTTGTTTATATTTTTATTTTTTTATATTTCTCAATAATCCTGATAATATCATTTCTTAATTCCTCATTTTGTTTATATAGATGTATAACATAAGAATTAATGGAGTTTGAATCAGAACAAAAATCATAATCAGTTTCTTTTTCATCTTTATATATTTTATTATGATCAAAATTTTAGGGTGTAATTAAATAATTAAATAAAGAGTTAGGTATATCACTATATACAACCATTAGAGTAAGGTTAACAGTTTTATTTTTCACTACCTAATTCACTACTTGAATCAAGAATGTTTGAGCAATCCCATCATCCAAAAAAATTATTTTTTCTTTGTTTATTCATCTTTTAAATTATTTAAATTCATATGATTGGGGATATTTGAACTGATGTGACCTTTATTCCTACAATAAGAACACATTAGTCATAAAACATTATTTTTATTTCTAGGAATACTTTTTTTGTATTTTCTTCATTATTAATTCTTAACCATCTCCTTCCACGATTGTTTTTAATAAACATATGGTTTATAGACACATATATTATTTTTAAATCATGGTATTATTCTTGTATAATTCCCACCTTTTTTCTTTTAAACATTTCTATCCTGTAGTTAGTGATTTGAAGGACTCTCTATATTTCATGGGTTTTATTACATGTTAAGACATGACAATATATGCTTATACCAATAGAACAATATAGATAATTTTTCACTTTATGATTCAAATCATACTTTACCACACCATTACTTACAATTGTTTATAAATCAACTATAGGTAGCTCATATGATTTCTCTATGATCATCTAATGATCCACCCTCAGCTGTTTCAAGTAGGATCCCATTTATTAATTCCAGTAGCAATAGTCTCTTCCATCATCAAAATTGGTATTTTGAGGAATACATCAACAAATAGAATTAATAACATCTAGTTTACAGAACTTTCCCTTTTTTCCTTAGACAATTAGGTCATGTATGGTTAGAACAGTAGCTAAACATTATCCTAGTAAACTATTTCTAGCCCTGATCAGAAGTTTTTGGTATCAATTTAATATAATAATTGGATTTAAATAATCATAGAATAGGCTCGTATGATAATTTTTGGGTTGATATTGATGGAAAAATAGACTAGAGGGGCTTAATATTCATTTACAAACATAGAAAAATTAATCAATCAGAGTAATATTATTGAATAAACTATAGTACAATGCAGTGTTCAAGATTCAGGTAAGTGTGAATAAAAGAAATGAACACAATATTTTAATAGTGGTTTAGATCACCAAGATTTTAGTATACTCTTCAAACTTATATACTACATGAGAAGATCTAAAAAAACTAATGAAAACACATAATTTTAAATGTGCGATATCATATTATATATACTACCTTTTATAATATCCAAAGACACATCCTTGACTTTGTTCAGGAGTCACAAACCAATTTGAACCTTACTTTTCCTTTGGATCCATAACCCATGATCTACTTTTGGGTGGTATAAAAACCAATATGATACTTTTTTTGATTAGTAAAAGCATAAAATGACATTTATAAATCCAAATAAATTAAATAAGAATAAAATGATGAAAAAATAGTGAAACCAATATAGATAAATAATATATCAAAGTTGATGATGATTTGTGATCTTTATCACTTCAATAATAAATAATATAAATGTTTTAGAAGAATTATAATAACATTAATGGAATAGTAGTCACAAAATATCTCAATCTAAAATCATGAATAATTTGTGTATTATGTAAAAGATCATTTGCTAAATAAAATGCATTGAGTTTATTTTATTTGGTTCTCCTTGATTTAATTCCAACATATCAATTTGGCATCATTAATTCAAATATATTTATGATTTGGGGGTAGCTTTTAAATCACTAATCATATAATTACACATGTTAGTGAATGAAATTTAATGTTACTATTACCTGTATTTTCAAGTAACATTATCATCATCACATAGATTTAATAATATTTTATTTCTATAAGAAACTTATCAAAACTACTTATAATATATTTTTCAGAATAAAATATAATTAATAAAATAAGATTAATG
Source organism: Viscum album (assembly GCA_963277665.1). NCBI lineage: Eukaryota > Viridiplantae > Streptophyta > Magnoliopsida > Santalales > Viscaceae > Viscum > Viscum album. The sequence goes on along the minus strand of OY728141.1, from coordinate 1,414,035,914 downwards.
TTAAAAATCACTGTAAATGACTTAAATTAAAAAAATAATTCAAAAAAATTAAAATAGATTATAAAAGAAATATTATGAAAAATATTATCTCCACAAGTATGTTAATATTAACTAGACTGAAACATGATCAATATAATATATATTTATATTGGAAATAAATACAACTTTTTAAAAGATTTAATAATCATACTATATTCCTGTTTATAAAAATATCATTAAAATGACGTATGAAATAATACTATATAACTCATTAATTTCCAAAACATTTTAAAGGTATTTTTTGATAAACAATTTACAATATTTCAATATACTATATACCAACCGTGTGACCAATAGTTCTTATACAGTCAGTTAAAATTAATATTTTTTGTTAGTAACAAAAATTCACGTGTTAAGTTAAAAATAATGGCATGGTAGGTTGAAAAAATACCTCATGTTCACTTGAAATATAACTCACAGTAGGTATCTTGGCATAATGGTATGTACTTAGCTTCATGGTAGGTTCACTTATCATTCATGGTATGTAGAATTAAAAATCATGGTATGTATAAATGTTTTTAAGGATAAATAGAAAATATTAATGGTAGATACTTATATAATTCATGGTATGTATTAAAGTATCCATGAAAAAATAAAATGGAGATTTATGTCCAATGCCTATTCATAGTAGGTACATATTCACAATCATGGTAACTTCATGGAAACCCAGACAATAGGTTGGTATATGAAATACCCCACTGATGTGATGATTTGATCCAAAGGGTGTGCCGAACTACTCACATGGAGGTGCTACCGAAAGATATCATGTACAACCTATGCATTGAGGAGCTGGAACACATGGTTTGGGAGAGACAATAGTGTGACTACTGCTACAAAAACAGGTAGGATAGTTCATGAATTCTGGTGAGGAGATTCATAATTGAACAAGTTCAGCATAATGTGGAGCTATGTGACAATAAAGCCACTATGTGGATGAAAGTGTTGTATCCCAAGGGAGATGTGCTGCTACTGATATACAAAGAGGATGAGAACTGAACAAGATGAGTTAGATTTTTCAATGTGTTAATGACGAGTCAGTTTAGTCAAACAATAAGGGAGACAAAGCACATGGATGTTGTTATGTGTGATGTTTAATTGAGATTCTAGTGAAGTTTAAAGATGCAAGAGTGTTGAAGCTTCAATGAAGAAGATGATAGACAATACATAATGTATACAAATTTATATTTTATCTGATATATATATAAGTTTTGTATAAATGTGACAATATATGTATATATATAAAAAATTTAAAAAAATATAAAATATATCAGCAATTATTTAAACCAAAAAATTAACACATGATATAATAATTGTTTTAAAATAAAGGTAAAATATACAAAAATATGTGTGTAAAAACAATTTTTGACTATTTAATAGATAAAAAATATAATATTATCGAAAATTCAATATTTAATTCAATTAAACATCAATTTCAGGGAAAAAAAATCTTAGTAAAAATTATTATTATTTAATTATAATAATATCAATTACATCATTTTCAATAAATATTACAAAAAAAGATATTTGAAATGAATAAATAAATGGAAGGTTTTTATAATTTGTCAAAGAAGTATTAAAATGAAGGTTTTTTGTAATTTAACTTAAAAAATTAAAATAAAAATTTAATTCCAAACACTAACAGTATCTCAAAGGGGCCAATATATGTAGGGCACATATTTACCTTTGTTTCAAATCTCATTACCTTCTTCCATTTAAAAATTCATATAAATACCATCTGAATAACATTGAACTCCAAATCATATTAAAAATTATTAGCATAAATTTTCTGTTTACTCTGAGATGTTTTGATTTGTTATTGAATGAATTCGACTTTCTCTAATATTTCCTTATCTATCTCAGGTCCCAATAGCTTTCCTTCTCTTATTTCATCCTATCATGTTGGATTTCAACACATTTTCCACAGGGGACTTCATAAGGAGAAATCTAAATTCTTGAGTGAAATATTTTTTTTAAGAAAACTCAACTAGAGGGAGGTATTGATCACAACCACCTTTGAAATCTATTTTATAATACCTTAACATATCTTAGAGGGTTTTAATAATCCTCTTAGACTGGCCATTGTTTTAGGGTGATCAAAAGTGCCGAATCATAAACCAGTATCAAGATCTTGCTAAATAATTCTTCAAAACATCGAGGTAAACCTCAGATCCTGATCAAGTAAAATTAAATATGGTAGTACATCAAATATTAAAAATTCCTTAATATAAATTATACTAATCTAATAAATAGAGAAATATTATCTAATATAAATAAAGCGTGATAAATTCATATTGAGATTGACCACAACCTAAATTGAATTATGGATTTAAATGTTTTATAGGTTCTAATGACAAAAACCATGGAGATGTTTTCCCATTTATATTATCTTATATATAATGGTAGTAACATCATTTATAATTCTATCTCTTAACCTTAAATTTCTAACTTACTAAGAACCAAAAAACATACTCTATAATATCTCTATTCATGTTGTCCTTCCATAAATACTATTTTATATCTCTATACATCTTTATACTTATAATATCAATATAGAATGATGAATTATGATCCCCATAAAATAACCCTTTCTTCAAATCTGTTATGGATAGAACATATACACTATTTATAAACCTTATCATTACATTATAATCAATATTGAACATGGTAACATTTCTGACCTTCTTCTATAGTTATAAATCTTGTTTATGCATCTCTTTAATCATCACATGGAAAAATGGTTGACCAATCATTTGAGAAAGATAATATTTCTCCCCCTTCTTCAAGATTTTTAGATAAATAATTTTAAAATCTTGAAATATTAGGTCTTAGGTGATCATCGTTATAGAAAATCTAGCTTGATATTTTTGAATTAAAGAATTTGTCACCTTGTTCAATTTCATAGGGTGGTAATTTATTTAGAATTCATAATCTTTAATCAACTCCAACCATATACTCTGGAACATATTAATCTATTTTTAGTGAACATACAATTTAAATTTTTATGATCATTATATATATCACACCTTTCTCTAAAAATATAATCCATCCATATCTTTAGTTAAAAAAATTATCTCAGCTAACTCCAAATCATGAGTTGGGTATTTTTTCTCATGAACATTCATAAAAAATCAGCATATCATTCTTCCTGATAATAGAACATAGTCCCTTATTTGGTGCATCACTATAGATCAAAACCTCTTCCCCACTATAGGGTAATGTAAGAATAATTGTGCTGACTAACATTCTATTTAGTTCCTTGAAATTTTCCTCACATTCATTCATCTAAAGGGATATGGAACCCTTCCAAGATAACTTGGTGAGTTGATTAAATAGTTGTTAAAAATTATCTTCAAAGAATAAATATAATCCATCAAGATAATGAAAAATATAGATATTAGTAATTGTGGGTTGTTTGGGCCAATGTTCAATAAATTCATCCTTTGATGGATCCATAGATAAACCATCACTTAAGATTATATGACCAAAAAATGAATAATTTCACAGTAAAAAGTTGCGCTCTTTAATTTTTTCATACAAATTATCCCTCCTCAGTCTCTTAAAAATAACCCACAATTTATCTTCTTTCTCTTCCTTTCACTTTGAATATATAAGAATATCATCTGTAAAGACTACTACAAACTAATCAAGGTAATATCTAAATACTATATTCATCAAACCCATGAAGATAACTGTAACATCCCCAGTAAATAAATAATATTACTTTTTAATATTTATTAATATTTGTGAATAAAATATTAATATTACTTTAAATGGAACTCGATGCTCGATGACGTGCCCAATACGCAAAAACGAGTTTCTTTGAAATCTTACATTGCACTCTAAACCTAAAATAATATTATTTAAAATTGTAATTAATTCCTAGCCATTATAATCACAGTAATGAATAGAACTGACTACAAAATGATTATATATGTTTTTAAAATATTTTTACTTTTATCTAATAAATGTTAGAGGCTTAAAATGCAAATGAATCCAATTTTAAGCATAAATATTCTAATATTCTTTAAAAGGTCGATTAACTGCCTTCTGATGGAGAAAACTTTTTAAATATTCTTTTGAAAATTTTATATGTTGTATTTTACCAAATAAAATCCTTCTTTAGAATATGGACATCAAAATTTACTTTGTGTAAATTTTTGTTATTTTTCCGATAAAGATCATTTTTAGTGAAAATGTTGCATTTTAATTCAAAACCTTCTTTTAATCTGATTTATTTATAAGGATATATTATATTTTTAATTGAGATTAAAATGTATTTAGAATATATTTTTACCATTTAATCCAATGGTGTTAATTGGAATTAATTTCACTTTGAAATTGGACTTAAACTAGTGTCAATCTTTTAACAGACATTGTTTCTTAAAAACACGCTATTTGTTTTGACAATGAGAATTAATTATTAAATTAATTAATTAAACTTATATGTTTTGTATTTTTTAAAATAGAAATCATTTTTGAATTCGGAATATCAAATATATCTTAGGGTGAATTTTTTGTATTTTTCTGAAAAACTTCAATTTTTGATGAATAGTCAAACCACCAAGTGGTAGTTAAAAACTGATTTTTTTCATTTAAATGAAACTTTACCACTTCTGTGATTTGAATTTCAAAAATCTAACATACATGGTTGTCTTTAGGATGTAAAATTTGGTTCAATGGGATTAAAATAATTTTTTGGTGAATAGTAACTTTTATGTTTTATTAATCGCGATTAAAGGTAATTAGTGTAATTTAAGGTAAAAAGAATGTTATAATAATATGAAATGACCTGAACACATGTCATACCCTTATTTTGTGAGTCATGTCAGACAAAGACAATCCATGGGTCAACTTGGGGACCCCATGGAGCCACATGGGTAAGAAAATGACATTAATAACTTTTTATTTAAAGTTAAAATAAAAATATCACAAACATGTATTTTTTTACTAAAACAATTTTTACAGGGGGTTATACAAGTCATATTTTTTACTATAAATATTAATTATAAATATAAAAAAATTTCTTACCTCATGATATTTTTTTTATAATTTTTAGACATTAAATAAATTAAATTATTTATGACACCGTGATGATTCAGCGATTACCTCATTATTTAACGATTTAAATAAAATGAAAAGATAATGTAAAATCTAAGACCTAAACTTGTAAAAAAACTATTTTATTTGTGTATTTAGAACACTTATCACCTTATCTTTGTAATATACAATTTTGGGACCTTTAAAATCCGAAAATAATTTTATAATAAAGTAACATTTTATAACTTTCCAAGAGTGCCCTTCCTCTCCTCTTATAAAAGGCCGCCACCTCTACCACCTTACCCACACATCTCACGCCATTGGCATGGCCAATATCTGATCATTTTGTCTCTCCACATCCCTCTTTTACTCCTAGAATCCTCACTTTTGTAACAAGTCTTTTAAAGGAAGCCTTTGAGCTCAAATAAAAAAGAGTTACCCGATTTAAAGGTAAAGTCTTCCCTAGTGTTCGTTTGTTTTATTTTGCTTCTCCAACCCCCTAAACTCTTTTTATTTCTTTCTTTTGTACCAACAACAGAATCTTAAATATAATAGGATTTTGTTATGAGATGTATTTGAGATACAATAACACAAACCTCCGTCTAATTTTTAAAGAACATACTATTTCCGTGGATGGCGAATTACTACCTCATGAAACAATGATTGTTCTATCTTCTCCTACCACCTCTCATGGTGGACATTATGATGGAAAGATATTTATTTATGATATATATTATATTTATTTCCTCTATATTCGTCTTTATTTTATATTTAATACATAACTTTATGATTTTCATGTTGTGCAAATGCAATAATTTCATTTGAGGAAGTGTGGACTACTGCCCCCTCAAGTGATGTGACTCGTTCATGCAATACATGGAATGTATAAAGAATGAAATTGATGAAATTATGTGATATATATAACATATATATTATAATGTAATTATAATATATATATATATATCATCTAGTTTTAATTCCATTAATGTGCCAAAGAAATGAAAGTGGCGTTCATGCGTACGTACGACTTTCCGTCTCCATGAATGGTACATTTCATTTCTTATCTCCAAATGTTATGTACTATTATAAGTACATATATATAATGGAGCTATATTTCATATTTTACATCTAAATTATGGATATAATTCAGGTATTATAATATATATCTCTCTCTATTAACTTTAATTCCATTAATATGAAAAAAATGAAAGTAGCGTTCATGCGTACGTACGGCCTACCGTCTCCAAGAGTGGTTCTTTTCATTTTTTATCTCCAGATTTTATGGAATAGTATAAAATGAATATATACTAGATATATATGATATTTAAATCATTAATACTATTCTGGAGATTATGTACCTATGACTACATGGATAATTCTTTTCCAACAAGTTCAATTTTTACTCATGTATCGAACATCGACAAAAACGTCTGATATGAACTCACATTATTAACCAATTATTATAACATTATAATATCTGATATGACCTGAATAATAATATTTAATGGATGTCCTTAAGCAATTATAAATTTACCAGAGTTTATTATTCAGGAGATTAAAGAACGATCAAGTCATGTCGTACACGAGGTAAGGGATCCTACCTCTCTCTTTCTTTTTAAGTACTCTCTTTTATGTAATTTCTTTTAAGCTCATATTTATTATTTTTGGGGATGTTATTTTATATTCCTAATTCTATAATTTTTATGTCCATATTATTAGAGACCCTTTTTGATCTCATAAATCCATTTTTGGAAGTTTTATGTGGTGCCATTACACCGCGGAGTTTTCGTAAGAGATTTTTCATCTCACTTCTATTCCTGTGAGATTTATGCTACATTTTCCACCATTTCCTTTTAGTGGTGTATGTACTTCCAATTATTATACTCTTTTTGTAATATAATTTCATTTATGGGTATTTACATCTTCATTGTATGACCCTTCTTCCATGGGGTGTACATTTTGAAAGTTACCCAAATCGGTAAGGGGACCTTTCACCCTCCTCTTCTTTAAAAAGGCTTCTTTTTGTTATGTCGCTTAATTTATATATTATTATGTTGGGATATGTTCTCATATATCATTATTTATATAAATTAAATTTACCAGTGATGAGATACCCTTTTTATCTCTCATCAACTCATTTTCTGAATTTTGAAGTGACACCGTTAGGCTGTCGAATTTTTGCAAGGGAACTTCTTAACCCTATTTTGATTATTTGGGTTAAACTTGTACTCCTTGAATATGTCATTCTATGAATATGTGTGAATAACCTCTGATTGTTTTACACTTAATATCCACTTATATTTGGTGTATTCTTTTGTCACACATAATTATGTAATTGATTTATCCTTAATCCAAGGATAACAACTTTGTAAGGGACTTCGTCTCAATATCCTTTTGTTGAGGAATATTTTGTTTTATACACAAAATTCGTTTATATATTGTATAAACCTCTTTTAATTCTACTTTTTTTCAAAATGAATCTTTTCTATACGAAGCGTTTTACTAAATGACAAAATGTATGTTTCTTTTTAACGTACGCTGTGAAAACAACTTTTCCGCCACCGCGAGTATTATTCTGTCTTTGGCTTCCTCAAAAAGCCATAATGTTTTTAAAATTAAATAAATACCATATAATATTTTATGTATTTTGGTATTGAAAATGGTTTTTATAATGGATTTTTTATGTCAATATATTTAAGTGATATATTGTGATCGAAATGTGGAAATGTTTTCTTTCCATTATATTTGTTTTATGTCTTATGATTTTATAATGGTACTTGGAAATTGTATGGATGGTTATGTGATAAACTATATGACAGGTGGTGCCGTGAATACCAGGATGAGTGGTTACGTTATAACCTCCAATTCATTGGGTATGGAAGTTGTCCGTATGGCTATTCCATTTAGTGATATGTGTGGAAGTCGACCGTATGGTTATTCTATTTAAGTATGTTTATGTCCCAAGTTAACTTTATATGTTATATGTTCTTTATATGGTTTTTATGGTAATATTTTGGTTACAAAAGGGTAAGTAATGATCTTTTATTCTATGAAGTGTTTTTAATACTTCATAAAGGTGAAAAGTATTACTTTGATAAGGTATTCATGGTTTACATGATGTTTTGAAAAACTAACAGTTTTCCTTCTTTGGGTATCCTTTACTGGGCTTTTTTGTGCTCATACCTAGTTTTTGAAATGTTCTCCACAGGACTTAAAGATGAAGAGGGTCAAGGATGGGATCAAGGAAAGACATGTTATCTAAAACATGAAACTAGACATATTTCTTTTTAAGTGTTTTTATTTTATGGAAACTTAGTAGAAGTGTCTAATTTGTAATCTTTTGAGATGTAATAGTTATATCCTAATTCTCTAAAACTCTAAACCTGAAAAGATCCTCTATGTGAATTATTCATTTAATTCATGATTATGTAATGTTTTAAGGCTAGGGCCTTATAGTTGGTATCAAAGGTCGGTTTAGATAACTTTAGAGGTTAGGGTATTTTCTAATCATAAGTGAAATTACCATAATGGCTAGGATTTCAGAAAGAGTCATAGTTTTTATATAAAGTGAATGAGTAAGTATATCTTAGTGTTTATCTTCCTCATTAGTACATGATGGTTTTGTTGATATACTCACACTGACTTTTTTGGTTTTAGTAAATGGATGGATCTAGAAGGAACCAAAGTTACAATGGGTTTGAAGGAAACTGTGGTGGTTCTTTGATTAAGAGACTGGATGAAATGGGGGATTCAATGAGAAATCTCGTGGTTATTCTAAACCAACTATCAGGAGTCATGATCAACCACTTGAACCTTGGCGAGATCTCTAATGTATCACGTATCAGAGAACCAACTCGATGTGGATTTTCAGGTGATAATTATAAAGGTAACCATTAGGGTTTATATGATCCTTACTTTTGAGGTAATTATGGGTTACTATATGTTATGATTGAAAATGAAAGGCATGAGATAAACTTGAGTTTAAAATATGTTATGATTATTTTTGAAGATTTTATCTCATTTTGGGGCATGTTTTAAGAATTATATTATTTTGGAAAAAGGACAACACGCAGACCGTGTGACAACCTGTCGCGTCAGACAAAGCTGCGAGAATCGAACCCACAACCAAAGTGCGACTGGTATTTATCACCTACCACTGGACTACGTGAATTCCCTGGTTATTTTGAGTAATTATTTTTAGTTAGATGATCTTATGAATCTAGAATAAGTTGATTTTGGGTTATATATGGAAATTATTAACCTATCATGGAGGATATGTGATAAAGTTAATTACTTTTCAATATGATACTTTAAGAGCAACTCATGTTATTTGGAGATAAATGCTAATTTATACCTTGGAAGACTATGTGATTAATTACTTCAAATATTTGGGTTTCAATCTTAGTTTGGTTTACTTTGAAGAATTTTATGGAAAAATTGTTTGTCGAATGGTCTTAGTTGAACTTTGGGTTTTGTTGGAAAAATTTTGGAGATTAAGAATAGATTTTCTTTTTATAAAGGATTATCCTTTTGTGGATTATCTGATCTCATACTAACAATTTTGGTTTTGGTTTTTTTCTTTAGACATGGGAAATATATAGTTCTCTTTTGTTTATTAGGTGATTATATAGAAGTTTATTATAGCACTCTTAATGTGAACAAGTCATCCTAAATGCTCGTCTTTTGGATAAATATGAGTTTGTGTAAGAAATCTAATAAAAGTTGAAAGTCAACATGACAAGTAAGTATGTTTCATTATGTTTTAGTTAAGCTCATAAATAAATTCCTCAATGAAAAGTAACTTAAAACAAAAATGTTTTCTGTTAAATTTTTTTTCTGGGAAATCAAATACCATTTAACCCATCACATGTTTGTGATTTTCTTGTGGTTAACTTTCTCGTAAACATGTTTTATATCACTCTCCATCAGAACATGACCCTTTTTTTATCTTCCATGTCCAAGTTTTCCTTCATGGAATCCTAATATGGGTTAACTCGGGTGACCTTTGGACTTCTCTTTCTTTATTTTAAAATGATAGTTTTACTGAATCTTGTTCTGATGTGGGATTTTCAATGAAGTTTCCAAGCCCAATTTTAAAATTATGAGGATACAATTCCCAAAAGGGTGGAAGGATGTAACATCCAAGGTAAATAAATAATATTACTTTTTCATATTTATTAATATTTGTGAATAAAATATTAACATTACTTTAAAGAGGACGCTATGCTCGATGGCGTACCTAATACGCAACAACAAGTTTCTTTGAAATCTTACGTTGCACTCTAATAATAAAATAATATTATTTTAAATGGTAGTTAACACCTAGCCATTGTAATGGAGTGAATGAACGAAAATAACTACAAAAATGATTATATATGTTTTTCAAATATTTTTTACTTTTATCCAATAAATGTTAGAGGCTTAAAATGCAAATGAATCCAATTTTAAGCATAAATCTTCTAATATTCTTTAAAAGGTCGATTAACCGCCTTCTGATGGAGAACCCTTTTTAAATTTTCTTTTGACAATTTTATATGTTTTATTTGATAAAATAAAATCCTTCATTAGATTCTGGACATCAAAATTTACTTTGTGTAAATTTTTATTATTTTTCCGATAAAGTTCATTTTTAGTGAAAATGTTGCATTTTAATTCAAAACCTTCTTTAAATATGATTTATTTATATGGATATATTATCTTTTTAAATGAGATTAAAGTGTATTTAGAATATATTTTTACCATTTCATCCAATGGTGGTCATTGGAATTAATTTCACTTTGAAATTGGACTTAAACTATTGTCAATCTTTTAATAGATATTGTTTCTTAAAAACACGCTATTTGTTTTGACAGCAGGAATTAATTATTAAATTAATTAATGAAACTTATATGTTTTGAATTTTGTAAAATAGACATCATTTTTGAATTCGGAATATCAAATATAGCTTAGGTTGGATTTTTGTTATTTTTCTGAAAAACTTCAATTTTTGATGAATAGTGAAACCACTAAGTAGTAGTTAAAAAACTGATTTTTCGTTTAAATGAAACTTTACCACTTCATTGATTTTAATTTCAAAAATCCAACATACATGGTTGTTATTATGAAGTAAAATGTGGTTCAGTGGGATTAAAATAATTTTTTGGTGAATAGTAACTTTTATGTTTTATTAATCGCGATTAAAGGTATTTAGTGTAATTTAAGGTAAAAATAATGTTATAATAATATGAAATGACCTTGAAAAATGTCATAACCTTATTGGATGAGTCATGGACCACCAAGAAAATACATGGGTCAACTTGGGGACCCCATGGACCCACTTGGGTAAGAAAATGACATTAATATCTTTTTATTTAAAGTTAACATAAAAATGTCACAAACATGTATTGTTTTACTAAAACTATTTTTACAGGGGGTTATACAAGTCATATTTTTTACTATAAATATTCATTAGAAATATAATAATATTTCCTACATCATGATATATTTTTTATAATTTTTATACATTAAATAAATTAAATTATTTATGACACCATGATGTTGCAGTGATTACCTCAATATATAACGATTTAAATAAAATGAAAAGATAATGTAGAATATAAGCCCTAAACATGTCAAAAAACTATTTTTTGGGTGGATTTAGAACTATTATTACCTTATAATAGAAATATATAATTTTGGGACCTTTAAAATCTTGAAAACATTATATATTAAAGTAACATTTTATAACTTTCCAAGAGTGCTCCTCCTATCCTCTTATAAAAGGCCCCCACCTCTACCACCTTACCCACACCTCTCAAGCCATTGGCTCGGACAAGATCTGCTAATTTTGTCTCTACACATCCCTCTATTACTCCTAGAAGCCTCACTTTTGGAAGAAGCCTTTCCAAGGAATCCTTTGAGCTCAAATCAAAAAGAGTTACCCGATTTAAAGGTAAAGTCTTCCCTAGTGTTCATTTGTTTTATTTTTCTTCTCCAACCCCCTAAACTCTTTTTATTTCTTTTTTTTTTGTAACAAAAACAGTATATTCAATATAATAGGATTTTTTTATGAGAAGGATTCAATATACACTAACACACACCTCCATCTAACGGTTAAAGAACATACTGTTTCTGTGGATGGCGAATTACTGCCTCATGAAACGATGATTGTTCTATCTTCTCCTACCACATCTCATGGTAGCCATTGTGATGGAACTATATTTATTTATGATATATATTATATTTATTTCCTCTCTATGCTTCTGTATTTTATATTTAATACAATCCTTTATTCTTTGCATGTTGTGAAAATGCGATAATTTCATTTGAGGAAGTGTGGACTACTGCCCCATCAAAGGATGTGACTCGTTCATGCAATGCATAGAATGTGTAAAGAATGAAATTGATGAACTTATGTGATATATATAACATATATATTATAATGGAATTATAATATATATATATATATATCTCATCTATTTTTAATTCCATTAACGTGCCAAAGAAATGAAAGTTGTGTTCATGTGTACGTACGACTTACCGTCTCCATGAACGGTACATTTCATTTCTCATCTCCAAATGTTATGTACTATTATAAGTACATATATATAATGGAGATATATTTCATGTTATAAATCTAAATTATGGATATAATTATAGAATTATAATAAATATATCTCTCTTTTATCTTTAATTCTATTAATATGACAAAAAAATGAAAGTAGCGTTCATGCGTACGTAGGCCTACCGTCTCCATGAACGGTGATTTTCATTTTTTATCTCCAGATGTTATGGAATAGTATAAAATGAATATATAATAAATATATATTATATTTAAATCATTAATACTATTCTAGAGATGATTTACCTATAACTACATGGATAATTCTTTTCCAACTTGTTCAATTTTTACTCATGTACCGAACATTGACAAAAACATCTCATGTGAACTAACATTATTAACCAATTATTATAACATTATAATACGTGATATGAACTGAATAATAATATTTAATGGAGTTACTTAAGCAAATATAAATTGACCAAAGTTTATTATTCAAGAGATTAAAGAACGATTGATTCATATCGGACACGAGGTAAGGGATCCTACGTCTCTCTTTCTTTTTTAAGTACTCTCTTTTATGGCATTTATTTTAAGCTCATCTTTATTATGTTTGGGGATGTTATTTTATGTTTTTCATTCTGTAATTTTTATTTCCATATTATGAGATACCCTATTTGATCTCATATATCCATTTTTGGAAGTTTTAAGTGGCGCTGTTAGGCTGCCGAGTTTTCCTAATGGATTTTTCATCTCACTTCTATTCCCGTGAGATTTATGCTACATTCCCACAATTTCCATTTAGTGGTGTATGTACTGACCATTATTATACTCTTTGTGTAATATAATTTCATTTATGGGTATTTACATCTTCATTTTATGACCCTTCTTCCATGGGGTGTACGTTTCGAAAGTTACCTAAATCGGTAAGGGGACCTTTCACCCTCCTCTTTTTTAAAAAGGCTTATTTTTGTTTTTTCCTTTAATTTATATATTATTATGTTGGGATATTTTCTCATATATCCCTATTTCTGTAAATTTAATGTACCAGTGATGAGATACCGTTTTTATCTCTCATCAACTCATTTTATGAATTTTGAAGTGATTCCGTTAGGCTGTCAAATTTTCGCAAGGGAACTTCTTAACCCTATTTTGATTCTTTGGGTTAAACTTGTACTCCTTGAATATGTCGTTCTTTGAATATGTGTGAATAACATCTGATTGTTTTACACTTAATATCCACTTATATTTGGTGTATTCTTTTGTCACACATAATTATGTAATTGATTTATTATTAATCTAAGGATAACGACTTTGTAAGGGACTTCGTCTCAGTATCCTTTTATTGAGGAATATTTTGTTTTATACACAACTTTCTTTTTTATGGTATATAAAACTCTTTTAATTATACTTTTATTCAAAAGGAAACTTTTCAATATGAATCATTTTACTAAACGACAAAATGTATGTTTCTTTTTAACGTACGCGGTGACAACGACTTTTTCACCACTGCGAGTATTATTTGGTCTTCGACTTCCTCAACAAGCCGTAATGTTTTTAAAATGAAAAAAATAACATAAAATATGTTATGTATTTTGGTATTGAAAATGGTTTTTATAATGGATTTTTTATGTCAATATATTTAAGTGATATATTGTGATAAAAATGTGGAAATGTTTTCTTTCCATTATATTTGTTTTATGTCTTATGATTTTATAATGGTACTTGGACATTTGACGGGTGGTTACATGATAAACCATATGTTAAGTGGTGCCATGAATACCAGGATGGGTGTTTACGTTATAACATCCAATGCATTGGGTATGGAATTCAGCCGTATGGCTATTACATTTAGTGATATGTGTGGAATTAGACCGTATGGTTATTCCATTTAAGTATGTTTATGTCCCAAGTTACCTTTATATGTTATGTGTTCTTTATATGGGTTTTATGGTAATATTTTGGTTGTAAAAGGGTAAGTAATGATCTTTTATTCAGTGAAGAGTTTTTACTACTTCATAAAGGTGAAAATTATTACTTTGATAATGTATTCATGGTTTACATGATGTTTTGAAAAACTAACTATTTTCCTTCTTTGTGTATCCTTTACTATGATTTTTATGATCGTCCCATGTTTTTAAAATGTTCCCCACAAGAATTAAAGATGAATAGGGTTAAGGATGGGATCAAGGAAAGACAATCTATCTAAATCATGGAACTAGACATGTTTCTTTTTAAGTGTTTTTATTTTATGGAAACTTAGTAGAAGTGTCAAATTTGTAATCTTTTGATATATAATAGTTATGTCCTAATTCTCTAAAACTCTAAACCTAAAAAGATCCTCTATATGAATTATTAATTTAATTCATGATTATGCAATGTTTTAAGGATGGGGCCTTATAATAAAACATGAATTAGTAAAACCAAATAGAATCACTATAGATTCATAGTGTCCATACCTTATAGGGAATAATATATTGGGATTATCTATAACGTCACAACAATAACCAAGGTACAAAATGTTTCTGGTTAAAAGTAATTAAAATTATTAAAATGAATAAATAATTAAATAAATAAAAATAAATAAAAAAGGAATAAAAATAAATAATAAAATAAAAAGTGGTCAGGAGTACAGTGAAAAATAATTAAAATGGATTTAACCCATTTTTATTTATTTTCTCATTTCCTTTTATTTATTTATTTATTTATTACATTATTTTATTTTCATTTTTCTTTTTTTCCATTTTCTTTTTTTACCCTCCCTTATTTATTTTCTTTCCTTTATTTTTTCCTCTCATCTCTCCTTATCCTCTCATTTATGTGTCACACCCCCTCCTCCCCGAGTGGTGCACCACCCCCTTATTCGCTTCAAAATCTCACTTCACCTCCGTCTCTTATACATTATCAACACTGTTTAAAGCACTGTGAACCTCTTAGTAAGGCTAGTCTTCCTCACCAAGAATCATTTACTTTCATTCACTCTCTCTTGAACAATCTTCTGCTGAATGTTTTTACCCAAAAATGGGGTTTTTGTTAAATCCTATGATTTCTTCATTTTAGTTTAAATCAAAGGTTGTCGCGGGGCATGGGATATACTATGACTATGAGGAAGGGAATCATTTTTCTTTTTTTTTCATTTCATTTCTTCAATAATTTTGCACAATTGTACTACTCATCAGTGCATATCGGTGAATCCCTTATAATGCATATTAATTTCATTAAATTGTTTTCCTTAATCCTTGTGACCTTTGTTTAAGGTCAACCCCATTCATTTTTTGTTTCCATATCATTGGAAACCCCTTTGGGTAAATGAACATAATTTTCCTATTTCACCTTTGGCCTTGAGTCTTTAAATTATTAATTACATTTGCATGTGCAATAATTTGGATTCATGTTTTAAAAAGAATAAATTATTTAGAATAAATCATAAAACATGAATTTAGTCTCCTTGAAGTTGTTTCCAAAATAATTACTCTTATAAGTCTTGTCATGTTTTACCATTATTAAATGTTGACATCTCAGATATAACTAATAAGTTCCAGTTCTATTTAATATTGTGTTAATATTATTAGTCATGACTATTGGGCCTAAATAATTGGTAAGTGTGGAATTAAATGGTTAATTATATGTTTTCAATCATGAATAATGCTCTATGATATATATATATATATATATATGTATTTATATATGTATATGTATATATATATATATATATATTCCTCTATGTTTGTTTTAAATAATCTCCGAATGGGGATAGAATGGGGGTCCCGTTTTAGGAACCCACAATTGGACTCTCCATGCTCAGGAGGTTACAAAAAAATGTGCTAGGAAAGAGATGTTTTACACTCTATTTGAAATGGATTTACTGAAGATTTTATTATACTATTGGGTGATACTGGTTCTCTAAGGGGAAATTGATGACAAACCCATTAAAAAAGTTGATACGACAAGCCTTAATTGATACTCGGTCCCTCACATAAGATACCCGAGATGGATTCATAGTTACCATCCATGAGAGATACATGGAATTTTGAAATGATCACCTTAGAAGAGACTATGGCCTTGCATAAAATTAATTGGATATGACATAACGATACCTTTGGGACAAGATCAAACTCCACCTCTAAAATTTTCAGTTTTAATTTAAATGCACGAGATGTTTTTATTGATACTGAATAGTGTTTCATTATGCTTTTTAATACTTATATTTTTCTTTTAGTGAAGATGGTTTTTAAATATAGATTAAACCCCAATAAAAATAATAATATTGAGGGCATGCCCTTTTCTTTGGTTTGTAATATTACTCTATCCTTGATATATATGTATATTCTACTTTACCACGTATCTCATTCAGACTTTCGGCTTAGGCCGAAGCAGGTGGTATGGGGAAAGTGTCCTCTTGGGAACCAAAACCAAGTTAAAATTATTAATTTAATTTAATTTTATTTATTTATTATATATATGGAACACCTCTATATGTCTAAAGAACAAAATTGAAAGGTCTAGACACAATGGGTTCTGAACTACCAATATTATATCTCACACTTTTATCACACACAATTTAATACAAAAATAGAATTTATGTGCGTATGTATGGATTCAGGGAAGCGTGTCACTTCTGTTGCTTGATTTCTTTGCTATTTTAGATGGATCTTGGGGTTAGAGGACCGAGGATTTCTCGAGATTCCATGTCACAGTTTCTATTTTCTCTTTTGGTAGATTTTTATCAAAAATTCTATGCTTTTACCCTATACCCATGCACATTTATTTACTTTTGGAATCTTAAATTGACATAATCATGGTATATGTTTTGTCTATTCATCATCTGCAGTTATTGTTTATTCCATTTGGTTGTTTATCCACTTCTTCTACTGTCTATTTTTTCCTATTCTTCCACTACTTGTTATATATATATTTCTCCTCTATGTTATACCTTATCCTATGAGGGAATAGTCTCCACCACATACATACCCAAGGCCCTCTCTTCTAGTTGGATGCCTCTGGAATTTAAGGAGATCCTCTTGGGGTCTTGTGACCCACCGTCTCGGGGCCCAGTTTTGTGGTACATGGGGAGAGACTCTATGAAGTGGTATCAGAGCCCGGTTATTTTATTTTTATCTCTATTTTTGGGTTCAAAATGAGACTGAGACATAGGAATTTTTAATTTACCCTATTCTTGGATATAGCTAACCCATGTACAGGGGAAACCCGAATTTCCTTGGTTGGGATTTTAGTTATTTATTGTTCCATTTATTGTTGATATGACTTCACCATTATGTGACATAGTTTATTTATGATATTACTAATATTATTATTATTGATATTATTATTTTGACTATTTCAGCCTGATGACATGAGGGAATTTCATTTACATGCATCATATTAGTCACCATAGGGGTTAACATTACATGCATATTGCCATGACATATGTACTTTCAGTGTGCATCTTCATTTTTTCATGTGAGTGATATTGTTTTTAGTTGTAATATATTTTAGTATTTTTTGGTTATAAATATAAGGTGTGTATATTTCTTAGTGGTCCTTATAATACCTATTCTCTTGCTATGTAGACCCGGATCTCAGAGCGAGATGTCTGTTGTGTAAAAATCATAGGCAAGCCATGTACCAACCCTTTATTTTATTTCCATCCCTTACCTACTTTTCCATGTTCAGGGAGGCCTTAAACCTACCCATTTCCTTAATTTTACTTTTCCTTTTTACCTATTTTGAAATAGAATCTTGTCTAATGAGTACGTTTTGAAATTGTAGACCAATGTCATCGTGACATCTTCATGTCATATTCTAGGAGAGTATGGATGAGAACATTTCAGATTTGGTGTGTCTGGAGCCAACATAATGATTCTGGTAGAACCACCAGTAGTTCCTCTTGTAGTGCCTCGTATGGAACATCCTCATGATCTTCCTTTTGGAATTGATGCCTAGATCAGGGATAATATTCTCAGGTTCTTACAGTTAGTTTAGAGTGTTCCCAGGCCTACCCCAACTATAGAAGAGCTAATGTGGGACTTTATGTGGAATTATCCTCTCAATTTCTATGGGGGATAGTGGTATCAATGTTTTAGAGTCATGGATATAATCCATGAAATCCATCTTTGACCATATTTAGATGCTTCCATAGTGGATGGTCAATCTTGTTGTCTTTATGCTTCATGAATCTACCAAGCATTAGTGGGATGTCATTTCTTAGGCAGAGCAACCCTAATACATGGTTTGAGAAGACTTCCAAACACACTTCTTTGACAAATTCTTCCTAGAGACTATGAGAGATGATCATTTTAGAGAGTTCTTACATCTTCAGCAGGGATCTATGATAGTGTTAGAGTATTATACTCAATTCACTGATCTATAGTATTTTTTTCCATCTCCAATGGGTAATGCATAGAAGACTATGAGATGATTTGGGAAAGGACTAGGATATCTTATCCACTCATAGGTGATTGTATTTTGTTTGTGGACTATTACAGATATCATGAATCATGCTCTAATTATGGAACATAATCTTAGGGAAGGTGATCCAATGAGCAAGGGCGATTCAATTTCGAAGTAGGGTAAAGGTTATTCCGGTAGAAAGAAGTGTCGTTTAGATGGTTCAAGTGGGGGTAATGCTAGAAAAATGACATATACTGACAACACTATCATATGTCATCAGTGCGGTATGATCAGACTTAATAAAACCCAGTGCACAAGGAACCTTATGGAGTGCCGAGATTGTGGAAAGATGGGTCACCTTCAATGATTGTGGTATTCTATTCCTTCAACATCTAGTGCCATAGGATCTATTCTAGAGCCTCCATTAGGTATGGGATCTATGGCTAGATGTCAAGCTGAGAGTACATTTTCCACTGACCAATGAGGACAAGGTAGTGGTGGTCGTGGTTGAGGCAGTCAAGTTCCATAACACCAGCATCAGTAGAGTGGACCTGTTTAGGCTAGTCAGGCGACACTTCCAGGACGAGGATTGGGCCATATGTTTTCTGTTCATCCATAATTAGTGGTTTTGAGTCTAGGGGCCTCAATGGTTAGAGGTACTATCTTTATAGGATCTACTTCAGTTTTTCCCTTTTTTGATACTGGTGCTTCGCAATCTTTCTTATCTACTGTAACTGTTGAGAGTTTGGGTCATTCCATTGATTACTTATTCAGAATTTTGTCTCCCAAAACTCCTTTGGGGTCATAATAGAGGTCATACTTGGGTGAAAGGATTTCACCCCTGAGATAGGCGGGTACCATTTCTTCTGGAATTTCTTCATCCTTGAGATGAATGACATTTATGTCATTCTCTGTATGGATAGAATCATTATTTATCATTACAAAGTGTATTTATATCTTTGTCAAGTGTATTTCACAACAATTAAGGGAAGAACATATATACACAAGGGAGAATGGGATATCAAAGAAGATTGAGATGGAACTAAGTGATCTGGGCTAGGTAGAGTAGTAGCTTAGCTTGAATGTTTCTTTATGAGTGATCAGGGACTACAGTCAGTAAAATTACTCCCCTCTTGTGGATCATTTTAGGGATGTATTCACTGATAAATTTTCTAGTTTACCTCTTGTGAGGGTAGTTGAGTTCACTATTGAGCTAGTACCAAGTGCATCACTAGTGTCCATTCCTCCTTATAGGATGGAACCAATATAGCTACATGAACTCAAGAATAAACATGAAGATCATGAGGTGAAGGGTTTCATTAGATCTAGAACATAACCATGGGGTTCACCAGTCCTTTTCTCCAAGAAGGAAGATGGTACCCTATGATTGTGTGTGGATTACCATGGACTGAACTAGCTTATGGTAAAGAATAAATATCCATTGAATCACATAGATGACCTATTTGAACAACTCCAAGGAGAAAATATTTTCTCTAAGATAAATTTGTGTTCAGGTTATTATCTGGTATGTGTGTGAACCTCAGATATACCACATACAACTTTCCGAAGAAGGTAATACTTGTATGAGTTCTTGGTTATGTCATTCGTTCTGACGAACACACCATCAATTATCATGGTTCTGATGAATTCTGCTTCGCACCCATACATTGATTATATTGTTGTAGTCTATGTCTATGACATGTGGGTGTATTCTTGCTCCCTACATGACCATGAAACCCATCTTGAGATCATTTTGAGTACACTAAGAGAGAACCGACTATACCAGAATCTTAGAAAATTCCACTTTTGGATCTATAAGGTTCCCTTATAAGGTCATAAAATATCTGGGGAAAGATTATTAGTTGACCCAAAAAAAGTGAGCATATTAGTTTCTTGGGAGTATCCCAAGAATGTGTTTGACATAAAAATATTATTAGGATTGGCTGGCTATTAAAGATGTTTCATCTAGGATTTCTCCCACTTATTAGCACCTCTTACAGAACTGACTGAGAAGGGTGTGAAATTAATATGGTCAGAAGTCTATGAGAAATATTTTTAGGAGTTAAAGGGAAGACTCATGATAGCTTTGATATTGATTCTACTAGATCAAAGCATAAGTTAGGTTATTTACAATGATGATTCAGGAGTCAGATTGGGTGCATTCCTGATGTAATGTGATCGAGTGAAGGCTTATGGATCCCACCAGTTGATGCTTCATGAGTGGAACTATTCTACTAATGATATTTAATTGGTATCCATGGTTCATGATCTATGCTATTGGAGATACTAATATTTGGGATAAATGGTTGTTAGTTACATAGATTGTAAAACCATAAAATATATCGTGACCTAGTGAGACTTAAATTTGAGGCAGTGTAGGTGGGTCAAATACCTACAGTCCTTCAAATTTAAGCTTCCTTATAACTGGGCAAGGGTAATTCCATGGATGAGGCTTTGAGTCACATGACATAGACATAAGCCATTCAATAAGCCAACAGTGAGTGGAAGATGATGGATTTATTTTCTGAGATAAATCTTGAGGTTCAGAAATAGTGTGTACAACCAGTTATAATAGCTCTTGCAGTGACGTACTCTTTTCTGGAGAGTGTTCACATGAGATATTTATCCAATCCAAAGGGGTTCGTTTTGAGGGAATGTGTCACAGGAGAGAACCCACCTCGGGTTGGGTTGTTGATAGCCGTGAAACTCTGCTCTACCGTGGTTGTGTATGGGTACCATCTGATATTCAGAAAGATCTGATGAGGGAATATCATGTCTCTATTTAAGCAGTTCATCCGAGACTCACCAATATGTATATAGATATGCATCGTTAGTAATGGTGTCCAGATATAAAGAATAAAATAGTGGGTTTCATTACCAAGTGATCCACCTTTCAGTAAGTGAAGGCTGAGAACTAGCGACATACTTGGCTCCAACAGCCTCTGTCAATTCCTAAGTGTAAATAGAATAACATAAACATGGATTTAATTACAAGATTTCTGAGATATCCTCGAGGAAATGATTCTGTATGGGTGATCATTGATAGGTTGACCAAAGTCACACACTTCCTACCTACCTAGGATGCCTTCTTTATTGATGAGTTGGGGAGGCTTTATATTCGGCAGATATGTTGAATTCATGGTGTGCCCCCATTATATCATATCGTACTGAGATTACCATTTCACAAAATGGTTCTAGAAAGGGTTGAAGAAGGAACAAGGTTTATAGATACTTTTGAGTAGTGCATATCACCCCCAGATGGATGGGCAGTCCGAGTGAACCATTCAGGTGTTAGACTACATGATTCAAATATGTATCCATGATTTTGGAGGTTCTTGTGAGAAAATTATCCCTCTAGTTCTATTTTCCCATAATAATAGAATCTAGGAAAAATTAAAATGGCTCTATATGAGGCCATCTATGGTTGACTATGCCATTCACCTCTATTCTGGATCGAAGCAGGCGAGGCAGCTCTTCTGGGTCCTCATCTTGTTCAGGATAATTCTGAGCAGGTCTAGATGATTCAGATGCATATGGATAAAGATCAGTCTAGATAGAATTCTTTTAATGATTGTCATTATAGACCCCTAGAGTTTGAGGGGGGAAATCAGGTCTTTCAGCATGTTACACCGATTTTGGGTCATAAGAGAATCAGAAGATAGAGAAAGTTATTGGTGAGATATGACTAGCCATTTGAGATGGTGGAGAGAGTTAGGATAATGGAATAATAGTTGCTAGTAAATTAGAGGCACTATGTCATACATGATGTTTTCTACATCTCTTATATTAGAAAGTATCATCTAGACCCATCTCAATTGTTTATTATTGACGACATCGATCTAGAGGCGGATGGAACCTTATATAAGATTCCAATTCGTATGTTTGATTATAGCACAAAGGTTTTATGAGATAGGTATGTACCATTGGTACGAGTTATATAGAAACACAAACAAATTTAGGATGATACCTCTTAGCAGGAGACTATTGTACATGCCCAGTGGCCAGATCATTTCTCAGGCGACGTCCCCCTACCCTCGGAAGTGAATCTTGAGGATGAGTTGTCTTAAGAAATAGAAGTTGTAACGTCGTAAATTTAAACAAGGTATGTACCATTTAATTTTTAATTTTATTTCAAATTCCTTACAAATACCCTGGTCACATGCCCATGTGGTCTTTTGTAAGTCTCAAGAAACAATTTTTTTATGGTTGTGTAGGATAATGAAAAATAATATATCGTGCCATGGAATAATGTTTTAGGTTAAAAGTAATTAAAAGGATTAAAAGAAATAAAAAATAATCAAATAAAAACAAATGAAAAAGGAATAAAAATAAATAATAAAATAAAAAGCGGTTAGGAGTAATGTGAAAATAATTAAAATGGGTTTAACACATTTTTATTATTTTTGAACATTTTCTCCTTTCCTTTTTTTATTTTTTTTATCTATACATCTTGACTGTTGGAATTGAATAATTGGTAAGCGTGAAATTAAATGGTTAATTATATAGATGCATTCATGAATGCTTCACTAATATATATATATATATATATATATATATATTCCTCTTCTTTTGTTTTAAATAAACTCGTTTCGATGAGAGAACATGAGCCTCAAATTAAGAAACCAAAATTAGACTCTCCATGCTCAATAGGTTATAACACAATGCGCTAGGAAAACAATGTTTTAGGCTTGCCTAAAAAGGGATTTCCATAGGATTTTTATTATACTATTGGGTGATACCAATTCCCTATGGGGAAATTGAGTAAGGACCCATTGGAAAAATGTATACACCTAGCATATGTTGATAATCAGTCTCTTACATGTGATACCCGAGAAAAACTCATAGTTACCATCCATGAGTGCTACGTGGAATTTCAAAAGGATCGACTTGGATGAGCTCATGGAATTGGATATAATTGATTGGATGTACCATAATAATACCTTCAGGATGGGCTCAGACTCCAACTCTAAAAATTTTAGTTTTAATATAAATGTGTGAGTTTTTTTTATTGATACTACATGGAGTTTCATTATGATTTGTGATATGTTTTTTTGTTCCTTTAGTGCACCTATTTTTAAAATATGGATTAGACCCCAATCCAAAGAACAAGATTTAGGGTATTCCATTTTCTTTGGTCTCTAATACTTCTATGACCTTTCTATATATATATATATTCTGCATTACTAGGCATCTCATTCCAACTTCCATCATAGGATGAAGTAGGTGGTATAGGATGGGTGTCCTCTTGGGAACCCAAACCAAGATTCAATTATTTTGTTATTTATTAAAGTTTCTTGTATTTATTATATATATGAAACACTACTATTTTCCTTCAACAAGAAATGGAAAGGTATAGACACTGTGGGTTCCAGCATACTGAGATTATATCTCACACCCTACTTGGGTGCTATTGTTTACCTGAGTAGACACTATGTTCATTGTTATGGATCTATAAAAGTATAATGATTTAAATACTCGATTTCTTTTCTATCTTGGATAGAGCATAGGGGAAGAGGACCAATCCTTCATCGAGATTCCATTTCACAGTTTCTTTTTAGTACTTTAGTAGTTTCATTAGCATGAAATTTATACTTTTACCCTATACCCCTTCATGTTTATTTACTTTTGGTAGCATAAATTGACATCATTATGGAATATGTTATGACTATTAACCTTCTACAGTAATTTTTTATTCTATTGGGTCATTTATCCAGTTATGTTGTTGTCTTATTTTTATCTATACAAACACTAATTTTTACATATATTGTTTTCTACTATGTTATAATGTATCATATTAAAGAATTGTCTCCCCATAGACTTTCCCAAGACCCTCGCTGCTTGTCGGTCGCCTCTAGCATTTGGGGAGATGCTCTTGAGGTCTCGTGGTCCACTGTTTCAGGGATCAGTTCAATGGTACATGGGGTGGGATGCTACAATATCTTCCTTTGTGTCCCTTAATTAATGATATCCAAAATTAAGATCAATATTGGAAAATTATTGATCTCCACAAAGTTTATCAAAAAATTCATCAATACAAGGCATAAGATACTATTTCTTGATTTTTATCTAATTAAGTTCTTAATAATCATTTTGGAGTCAAAGTGATCAATATTTATCCTTAACAAAAAGAATTAGTGAACCCAAATGAGACAAAAATGGCTAAATAAATGACATGAAAATATTCTCTTGGAACAACTTTTTCAGTTCTTACAAACCAATTGAGTCCATTCTATATATATTTTAAAATAGGTGTAGAACTACGTATGATTTATATTGAGAACTCTACTTTACAATTCTGTTGAAGACTTGGAAACTCTTTTGGAACATAAATAAACACCAACATGATGGGAAAATCATAAATGTTGAGATTCTCCCCAACCATCTATGATAAACATCCCTTTTGAATATGAATCAAGTCCCATAAAATTGATTTCATTTTCATCAAAAGTTTATATTTTTCATCACACTAATAGACAATCATAGGTTTGATTGGAATATCGAAAATGACATATATTCCTTAGAAATTGAGTTGGAAATTATGTATAGAAATCCAATCTATTCCTAAGATCACATCAAATTTAACCAAATAGATTTTATTAATATTTGTAAGAATCATGTTTGTGTAAACATCAACCAGAAAAGAATCATTGAATTAAGATGTGATCAACGTACCATTAGTGGGTTTCACAGATAATTTATTCTCTAATAATTTAGGTGGTAATATGATACCATTAGAAAATTCACCATATATGAAAGAGTGGGTAAATTAAAAATCAAATAAGAAATTAGTAGTTCTAGAGTGGATGGTAAGTGTACCTTCTACCACATCATTATTGACATTAGAATTAGTGATCGTATGAGATTTCCAATTGTATCTATGATTAAGATGTTTCTGATGTCAATCATTATCATTAACATTTATCTTTCAACACCAGTTAGCATACTTTTTATACTCCTTGAATTTGAAACACGAGAGTGTAGTTAATTTATTCTATGGAGTTTGCTCTACCCCATTAGGTAATTTCTTTTTCCAATCAATTAAACCTTAAATTTTCTAAGCAATATCCTTTTACCAAATTAAAACATCTAACAGTCCCCTTAAGAGAATATATACCATGTTTTATTCTACACTTCAAGAATTAATGAAAGATCATCCTTTTCTATCCATGTTTCTTAGATTTCCCTTTGAATTCCATATTTATTTTTTTATCTAAACCATGAAGTTATTGGGTAACTCCGATATACATATCTACCTTGATAGATCATCAATCAATTAATTCATATCTACATAATTCTATTATGGATAATTCCATTAAGAGACTTTGTTTTAAGACACTAAGGAATTGGTCAATCTTGATTTATGGTTTCATGATAATATCAGAAGCGTGCCTTATAAGTCTTGTAAAATTTATCTCATATGTACTAATGGATTCATTTTCCTTGTACTTTACCTCAATAAATTTCATAAATATTTTCATAGAATGAATATTAGGAAACTACTTATTGAAAAATAAACCCTTGAACTCATCCCATTTCAGGGAGTCAATTTTTTTGGTTGCCTCATATTCTTGATAAGAGTCCACAATTGATCTGTTTAACCTTCCAAATGATAGATAACTAAAATGAATTTTTCATGCTACAAAAACTGGATAATGGAAAATATCTTTTCAGTGGAACTGATCAATTTCTCATAAACTAATGGATTAGTAGACCCAATAAAAAAGGTGGATGTTGCATCATGAAGGACTCAATAAATTTTTTCCCTCTTTTCATTTATAATTTTATCATGATTCATATGTTGAGAAATTTACATAAGAATATTAATGAGATTTTTTCATCTAACTTCGATAAAATTTTGTTTCTTAGGTGGAAAATCATTTAATCTTCTATCATATTCCACATTAACAAGATTTCTATGGGTTCCAACCATTGACTAAAACCAAAAAACATAGCGTGGGAAAAAATAATCATAGTATAAAACCCATAATCATGAAAAATAATTTATTGGATGTATAAATCAAGACAAATTATTTAGAAAATAAGACACCTTAGGTTTAAATTAAATCATTCATGGTCATTATCGATTCAAATCCTTTATAATTACTAATAGAGAAAAGGTGAGTTATCCAATAATATCTCTTAGGAGTGTCAACCCAGGTGCGTAGTAATGGAACAATCACTATTCACTAGAATGATGGAAAATATATACTCGAACAACTGTTTTCAAGGATATTAACCATATATTCATATGTTTCATAACCACATCCACTTATTGTATCTAGATAGGGATGTTTTTTAAGAAAAAAACACTTATTTCTTCACTATAACCTAGGATGTTATCCAATACTTAGGGTTATCCAAATGGTTACCACAAAATATTTATCATACTACATTCCAAAAGAAACTAAACCATGATCTGATACCAACTATAATGACCAATACATTTCATACATAGATATTACATATTATTATGAAAATATTCATTACATAACACAATGATCCATTCTAGAATCATATAGGTCTAGTTTATTTTGAAACTTTGAAACATAGAAAATTAGTTCACAAGTGAACTACATTATCTCCCACTAAGATATTCATATAAAACACCCTTATTAGACATATCATACGTAACACCTTTCTTCATAACTTGGGGAAAGTAAACATACGAAAGGGAGAGATCATATGTTCAATAAGGGTAAAAAAGGGAAATATCAATGATCACCTAAAAATATCATGATCATAAGGATATATGAACATGAACAATACATTTGAAAACCATACCTTCTAGGTCATATTTTATAATATTAAATCAGGATATAAAACATAACAGTTCATAAGACATGAATCATAATTAAATCAAATAAAATGAACAAAGAGAGCATAACATTAGCCCAGGACATGGGTTTCTGCCATACATAAAGTATATAAAATCACTTCCTTAGTATCCAAGACCCATTTTCAATACTATAATAGTGGGATGGGTTTAGTACCCATCATTTTAGTAAAGGTTCACTCCCAAGACTATCATAGTACATAGAGTCCCTTACTGAACTGGGTTCACTCTCCTATTACAGTCCGGATTATCTCATGAGATATCTATATTTACCCACTTATTTGGGGGGATATATAATTATGAGCCCACCCATCATATAATGAAAATCATACATATTTCTTCCATATGATCATAAAAAATCATCATATCATAACCCATAAATAATTAGTGGGTTTCATAAACATTTCATCATGGAATAACCCATGGAAAAATAATAGGTTTCGTAATCATTTCATCAATTCATCATAGAACTACCTATTAAAAAAGGGACACGTTTCATAATCATACATTCATCATAATCATAAACCACAAACAGAAAGAATAAGGAAGGTAATATTGGATCATATCCCTATTAAAAATTAGGAACTATCAAAGGATGTCATCTTAGATGGAAAAATATTTTTAAATATCACTTGGAACATTTCTTGAGGAAAATAGCATTTCACTTAAAAAATAAATTATTTGAAATCTAAATTTTTTTCAAAAATTAAATTAAAAATTTTCTTTGAAAATCACATTGGATACTTTTAAATTAATAATTACATCTTTATGAGGTAATGACAATGAGAAATTTCATTTATCCAATATACATTAAAATAATTATTCCTTTCACAGTTTTTGTAAAAAGTTAAAAGTACATCATATGGAAAATGGTAAGAATATTTCATTTAAACCATTTTTTAAAAACTAAAACATGTGTAAAAATATTTTTAAAAAATAATTTTATAATATAATAAATATTCTTTAAAACATTTTTAGAAAACATGGACATGGAAGAGAAAGGATTTTTGACCGAAGATAGATATAAAGTTGATTTTAATTTTAAATATTCTTTCAGTATATTTACTACCTTGAGAGAGGAAAATGATTGGGAAAAATTCATTTAATGAAATAAAAAAATGTTAATAAAATTCATTGGATGATTTAGATATATATAATAAAATTTCATCATCTTAACTTAACCACAAAACATCCTGATAAACAATGATATTGTAACATTAAACTCTGACCTCACGTACGACTTCCACCATAAATGATCAAATATCCTATATAATAAATATTGTTTTATTAGAATTCTATTTTAGATATATAATAATATATATCATACCACATAATATTTCCTCATAAAATTTTATAACCCATTTGTTAACAACTATTTATTAAAATCTCTATTTAGGGAAAAAATTGTTTCATTTTTCATGTATGTTTTGATTCGATAGTCTTTCTCCTTATAATTTCATCATGGTTACATAATATATAGAATGTTAATAATAATATAAATATAAAATAAATTCATTATTTATATTTATTATAATTTATAAATGATAGATATAGAAAAATTAATTACACCATTCATGGAGATGGTAGGTCGTAGTACACATGAATATTGTTTTCCCTTTTTGAAGGATGGAACGAAAGAAAGTTAAATAATAATTCAATTTTTATAATAATTATTATATCATATAAATCACATATATTCATAAAATCTATCCTTTATAACATCCATTTTAAAAATAAATGAAAATTGCATCGCATCGCTTTGTGGAGGTAGTAGTCTACACATACGTATGAGGGAAGTTATCATTTTACAACAGATTGGATCTTAAGAAGGTAGATATGATATTATTATTATATAAGAAAAATTATTTAAAAAATATAATATATAAATATTAAATCCATAATAATTCATATAAATAAAATATGATGATGAAACATGAATTTTATTGCTATGTAAAGATAGTAAACCATATGTACGCGCATGCAATACTTTTAGTTACCATATGAGGAGAAAGGGAGTGAACAATGGTGGTTTCAAAATTATAATAAAAGTTTAGTATATTTATGACACTTAATTTTTTATTTTATTATAAATACCATAAATTTTGTGGAGGTAAAATTAGAATTTAAAATAATGTGATCAGTTAGGGTGATTACCTATTCTTTGAAAGAAATCATTTACATATCCTCGTAAGGACTAAATGGTTTGTATTTTGGGGAGAAAATAAACAGTATAATGATTCTAGTTAATTATAAAAGTAAATTTGGTATGATTTGGTCAATATAGAAGGCAAGAAGTGGTGTAAAGAATATAAATTAGGGGT
This sequence comes from Viscum album, assembly GCA_963277665.1. Lineage (NCBI taxonomy): Eukaryota > Viridiplantae > Streptophyta > Magnoliopsida > Santalales > Viscaceae > Viscum > Viscum album. The sequence continues at coordinate 1,414,005,754 of OY728141.1, read as the reverse complement.
TACCTTATATAAAGGAGGGAGAGGACACACATGGAATTTATTAAAATAGTAAAATAAAATAAAGTAATTCCCAATAAAAATGCTTGAAAATAGAAAATATTTACGTGAAAAATAATATAGGGTGAAAATAGAATCATTAAATAAATTTATATAGGTTTTAGGGTCATTTTAAAACTTATCGTTTTATTAACCCCTTCATTAACCATTTTGTACTTAACCATGGTAATAATTGTTTCAATATTAAAAGGTATACAATTTTAACATAAATTGAGAAATGACTCATAAATACACCATGGTTTATATGTTAAACCATTTTACATTACCTTTAATAAAGATAATATTTTTATGAATTCCAAATAATTAAATAAAATATTATCGATTATAAAATATCGTCAATGTCAATTTTGGAACTATTCATTTAACATGACTTTAAAGTCACCAAAAAATGAAACTATAATTGAATGATTTAAAAAAAAATATTATGTAATATTTATATAAAGAAATTATGTAACATTATAACTCACTCAGATTATAATACTTTTATGTTTTTTAAAATAATTTATTTTATTTTTTTGTTAATTAATGGAATACTGTGTCTATGTTACATAATTAGTTATGGTAATTATATAATTACTAAAAATTGGAAATAAATTTCTATCATTAAAATAATTACATCATCTAAAAATAACCAGTAATATTCCTTCAATTTTTTCCCTATGTAAAAACAAATGATATATTTAAAATTATGAGAATTCAATTTTTTATTTTTCATTGATTTAAATATTATATAGTTTATTTTCATAAACAAGGGTTCCCTTAAAAAATTAAATTTAAAGTTTAAAGTGTTATGGATTTAATTACCTCAATTGAATATGAACTAATGTGGAAAATAGTGACCTTAACATTTAGTTTTAACCTCAGTTAACCTAATTTACCCTTTACTGAGTTGACAAATTTTAATACGATTACTATTCAAAATTCCTAAAAATAAATGGGGTCAATTTTCCAAATATGGAACTCCTAATTAAAAATATTAAAGCCTTGTTTTAAAATTATGTTTTTATAAGATCTAGAAAATTATTTTAAAATAAGTACACAAAATGCGATTATAAATTTTTAATAAATTTTTAAGTATAAAATTGGACTTATTCCTACCCCGTGCCTAGAAAAAAATTAAGTGAATGTTAAAACATTTTATTGAATAATATATATATATATACATATAAATAAAATCATTCACCAATATTTCTTAATTTAATTTGTTAATATAAAAAACTTATTGCATACATGAAAACCATTTTTCAAAAAAACGACTCCTTTATCTTCAAATGATTTTTATTTTCATTTATAATTAATTTATTATCAATGAATTAATTTTATAAATATGTAAAACATAAGTTTTTTATAATTTATTTATTTATATTCATACTCGTCAATCCAACAGATTGCCGATAACTACCACATTAAATAAAAATTTTTCAGTAGTATACCATGGTTCCTTAAAACTCGATGTTTAGTGTAAAGAAAGCTAACAAAGAAATAATTTTTTATATACAAATATATCATAAAATCATAGAGTATTACACCAATATTTTTATCATATATATATTGAAATGAACCTCATTTTCTATATTGTTAAATCAGAAGAAATTTAGGAAATATATCTAGAAATCAATCTACCGTTGATGAGAAGTCAAACAGTTTTATCCAAATTATTTCCATTATTACAACATGAGATATTTTATAATTGATGAATAATATCTACCCAAGGTTAGGCCTTATATGACCTATATAAGAATCCTATTTTATAAGTAGTAACTTGATGGAGAATTAAAAGGAACTCAAATTCAGTAGCAATCTATATGAGTCTGAAAGTGAATCTGATTTCCAATGCAATAATTACATTAAAATTATAGATGTAAAAGGGAAGAAAATTTTACAGATTTATATTAATAATCATCACTATGACACAACTAGATAAAATCGGAATAATTTATGATCTCTTTCCCAAAATAGTATCGACAGTAAACATACCCATAAAATACTTTGTGATCTGTGTAAAATAACTTACCAACCAAGATGAAATAAACATGTATCACATTGAAATAAAATAGAGTGACTGAAAAAGTAAAATATTAATCAATAAAACAAAAAATTATGATAATATATAGTGGGAGAGATAAAAAACACATGATTAGATGAGTTTTTACCAGGTTGACCAACACCTTTTATGAGTGGTCACATCCAAATGCTACATGATACCAGCCCATGTCACAATAATATCCATCTTCAAAAATATTTATTCTGGTTATAAAATATTCCATAAAATATTTCATGTTTCTATATTTAAAATTTAATCCACTAGAACTTTAGAAACCCATTTTTTGGCCTCTCTAATATTGACATGGTTTCATGGTTAATAATTTAACCCAAAAAACCCTGTCAAGTCAATTACCAATCCTCTTAAAAATATGAAAATTTAACCCTTTCAAAATTTATTTTTGAAACACAATATAACATGGTTCCCTCTAGAAGATATTTTAGTTTTTTATTTATGAAACCAGTAGCTTCCAAAAACTCTCTATAGATAAACATTCTACTCTCTGATCAATTTAACAACATGTTTTGAAATGTCTTGATATTTTAAATGAATAACACTATATTTGATATAACATATGGAAAAAACACCACGATTGGATGATAACTGTACACTTTGATACATTATGATATTTTTATAAATAAATTCAATTTCTTAACCATCTTTCATAACACACAACTCCGAGTTTTTATGAACCACAATATATTATTATAATTATTATTTAAATAAGACCATTATAACCTAACTGTTAAATTGGTGGGTATGAATAGGATTAACTACTTTATTAAAGGTATATAAAGTTCATACTCAATATAAATTTATTTATAAATTTTTATTAATTAATCACTCAATTTTATGAAATGTAATTTAATTCATCAAAAATAAGTTTAAAAAAAAGTTTTTTACAACTTTCTGTGAGAAAATAATATTGTTATTTAATTTAAAATTTTAGAAAATTTATTTTCTAAAATTTAATTACTTTTTGAAATAATTATATAAATATTAACAAAGGGTGATATTTTGGTAATTTTTAGAAAATATTAAATATTCAATGAATAGTGAACCAAACCAATTTTTATAAAATTGTTATTTAATTTAATAATTTAAGTTCCATTACGATTTTAATTTTACTTAAAATTAAAAAAAGTATTATTTAGTTTTATTAAATCTAATTTATAATATTTAAATATTATTTATATTATATTTGATTATAATATTATTTTTATGCTTTAAAACACTTTTTTGATGAAAACTATTTTAAAGTGCATAATGATTCTCTATTTTAAATAATTAAAATATTAAATAATAGATAATTGTTTAGATGAAATTTATAGATGAAATAAATAAATAAATATTAAGTTAAATTCATTTATTTTCTACTGGTTATCATATAGATAAAATTTCATCATCTTTTACTTTAAAATGATTTCCCTAAAAACAGTTTTTTCAACACGTCTACGGGTTTAATTTTAAGATAAATTATTACACTTATGTGAGTTAAATTTAAAAAAAATGCTTTCAATATTTATTATAATAATTTATTTTATATAATAATGATTACATAATTGTTTTCCATAGTTAATACTGAAATAGTAAAAAGTATTTATTACAGTTAAGGTAAAAACATGTTTACTGGGGGGTTAAACTAAGAAATATAAGAGTTGAAAATCACACAAAAATTTTATAATTCATATTTTATGGTCATATTTAGACCTTATATATCCATATTTATAACATGGTTCATTTTATATCATTGTGACTTGAGAAAAATGTTGGTGTAATTTTTTATTTTCAAAAATTTCAACTATGTCCTCTCCCCCACTTATAAAAGGCCACCCCCTCCCATCCTCTACACACTTCCAATACCCATTTTTAAATATAATACCTTTCAAAATAACTACATTAATCCCTTAAAATTATCATATAATTCTTTTTTTATTATAAATTTTTCCTATAAAGTCTTTTTGTGAAAACCTAAAGAAGTTATCTGATGAAGAGGTAACATCCTTAACCGAGTATTTTATTTTATTTCTTATTAAAACACCTTAAAATATTTATAATCCATGATGATATACTAAAATTATTATATTAAACATATTAATATATTATTATGTTTAGGTAATTATGTACAAATATCTCCTCCTCCCTCAAATATGAAACAAAACTATTGACCGTGCGTACGGCGGACTACTGCCTCATGTACTAACATAATACATTTTCCATCACCGCTTATAATGGATAGATATAATGATTTATAAAATTTATATATATTATATTTATAATATAATTATTCCAATATAATTATAATATAACATATTCCTTCTTACATTCCATTCCATAGATAATATGATAACACTACTCGTGTGGACGACATATTACTGCAGTACGAAGTGGTGTGATTTTTTTCCTACTTACCCTTTACATGTAAGGTAAAAAAAATAAATTTTTTTCCTGTATATTATATTAACGACATATTAATAATTTGGAAAAAAATATTTAATATAATTTCATTCCTTACAACCCATTTAATAAGTGATAATGTAAGTCGTGTGTATGGTGGACTACCTCCTTACGAAGTGATGTGATTCGTTTTTATTACTGAATTACATGGATTGTATATGTAAGTTTATTTAAAGAAATAATATGATATTTATGATATAATAAAATTATTATAAATATTAAATAACACTTACCTTCTTTCCATCATGACCATTGAAAAATGGAAACATTTCTCATGCATACGTACGAACTACCATCTCCATCATTGTAACATTGTTCATATTTTTATAACCATATTTCATGGTTGATTTTAAAATTATAATTTATGAATAAAAGTTATAATTATTTCATTATTACCATTATTGATAAGATTATATAATAAAATATTTGACCTTAGTCAATATACCAAAGTTATTATTGACATATGAGTTGCTTATTGTTAAAACATCAGATGTAAAATTAATTAGTTATGTAATTGAATATGACATGGTAAAGAATAAAATAAAAATAAAAATAAAGTTAAAAATTTTACTAATATATTATTTATTAACATATTTTATAATTTAGTAATACAAGTAATGGTCGTGATGATTCAGAATCAAGGTATGGTTTTTGTCTTAAAACTTCCTTCTTTGAGACACACTATTTTATGAACCTATTTTCTTTTATATAATGTATATACTAACCCTTTAAATATTATTTAATTAATACTCCATAAATAATGGTATTTTATGTTTTAATTAATTTCCTACTTTTATGGGGGTTTTGATTAAATAATTACCAATGTGGTAAGGGTTTATTCTATATTCTAAATTAAATCGGAATTATTTATGTCTGAATTTCTATTGACCAAAATTATTTGATAATTTTAAAATAAAAAAATTTATTTTCCTTATCCTTTGGTAATTCATGAATATCCCATGTAATAGTACAATTTTACTCTCTTCAGTTCATAAAATGATAGAGAAAATGATTTTTTCGCTATGTGATATTATAGATGATGTTATCTTTGACTCATATTTATGTCAATTTATGTATTAGAACTATATTTCTTATGATGCTTGAATATTATGATACAATTGTTTCATTATTATTTCATGTGATTACTCATGATCTATCACTTCTATGATATATTGTTATACCTTTGACCCATATGTAATGTTTCTGTATCATGTTTATTCCCTTTCTATGCATTTTAGATCACCCCTTTATTTATGTATTCCCTAGGATATCCCAAACAGTTTTAGGTGATCATTATAGAAAATAAAATAAGGAATCTATGTTTTAATTTTCATTGATGTAATATGAAGATAGTCTTCCAAAGACCCTAGGCCTCACAATCTTTGGGGTTTCAACTATTGAATATTTATGTTTTTAAATAATGTAATAAATGTTTTAAAAGTATTGGGTTTATATGATTACTATCAAATAAATTTTCTTATATGAAATTTGAAAATTAGGATAAGAAATTTTTTGTGAGAACTCTATGGATAAGTCTAATGATAAGAATAATTATAGAAAAATATTATGGAATCTTGGTAATGTTTAGAGAATGTGGTCTCTAAGAAATCATATCCATGAATAGATAATATAAGTGTATTTGGTTCAAGAAAAGATGTGTTTGGAGGAGAAAAATTTGAAAAAGGCACATCAGGATTAACTCAAATGTCACTTAGTACACTATAAGGGGCCTTATCTTGCACCTTGTTTGACCATCCTAGGGGATATGTTTTAGAAATTCAAAATCACATGAAAAACATCATGATGGAATTAAATATTTGATAACAATGAAAAAACTAGAATAAATAAAATGTTTCATAGATTGAAAATAAGGTTACATGATTTAGACATCCTATTAATTATTTTTCATGATTATTTGGTTTCCCTCTATGATTATTATTACTCACAAAATATTATGTGGTTTTAGTCAGTGGTGTAAACCAGGAAGAATCACGTTAAAATTTAATGTTATGGATACTTTTTTTATTACGATAATTTAAATTGGATGATTATTGGATAGAAAAATATGGTGATTATGCCTAATTATCAATCATGATATATGATTAAAAATGTAAATTTTAGTGAGATTACTAAAAATTCATATAAGAAGAGGATATAATTTTATAAATGTTTGTGTAGTAATATAAATTGAGTAAGGAAGATTAATCTTCTTATGTGACAGGAATGTGGGAAGAATAACCTTGAATAATATATAAAATAGATGAGAAGATGTTTACTATATAGAAATGGAGGTCATAGAGAAACAAACTTCCTAGGGGTTTGATGTCTTATATGTGGGGAACATGGAAATTAGGCGAGTCAATTCCCTAGATGTTGGGTTATCCCCAAGACCAATGAAGGACTTATGTTGTACCAAATCATTTATGTAAAAGAGTTTAAGTATTTATGTATTATATTTCTTGGTGACTAATGATATTTTTGGAGATATTCTATTGGGTTTATGTATATATAACATTTTGTTTTAACATAAAAGATTATTTAGGAAGAGCTTTATTATGTTTATAGAGAAGTAAGATAAAAGTTTTTAAGGATACACACTTATGGAATGCATTAAGCTTATCTTTGGGTGTTAATATTGATATAGTATATATTAATGTATTATATTGGATAACTTGTACTAAACAATTGGGTTTCAGTAATGATAAGAAGATTATAAAGTTATTCTTTTGGAGATTCTTTGATCCCTTAAAAGTTAATTTTATTTTTTTAGGAACAAAAGAAATCTTGAACACTCATTATTTAGAAAAAATGATGAGATTGGGGTGAATATTGGGATGCAATTCTACTTTTCACGTAAGTGTATATTTTTAAGTTCTTATTCATGATGGTAAAATAATTCCTCAACTATAGGAAATGGATATTGAAACAAAAATATTATCCTATTACCTTTATTTCCAAGGAATCAATGGTCATTTAAATCATCACGTATTTATGGTTTTAAAATCCTTTACTTTATATTGATCATTCAATTCATTGTGATCAATTATTCATATCACTCTCCATAATTATTTAGGGTTTTCTTCCAGGTATATATCTTCACTTTCCACCAATTTTATATTATTTGGCATCCTAGTATGTGTTATTCTAGATGACCCTCATACATACCTCTATATATTATCATAATTGTATTTTATTAACCATTTTATTACATAGTTATATAAAATATTCATTTTAAAATATCAAAACTTGATTACTGAGATCAAGATAAAATTGCGAGGATATAATTTATTTAAGGGGGATATAATGAAATGCCTAAAGATTTTAATATAATGTCATTATATTCAATAGAATATATGAATTAAAACACAGATATTATATAATAATGTATCACCATAAGAATTTAGGTTATATTTATTTAAATAAATCCAATTTATTTGATATCTTGCTTAATAAGAAACATTTACTTTTAATAAATGATGATATACTATTAACATTATTATTTATATAAGTAAGTTATAACCTAGCTCTTAAATTAGTGGGTATAAATACTATTAAATAATTTATGAAATTTATATAATGGTACCACTAAATATAAATTTATTTATAAATTTTCTTAATTATTCACTCAATTAAAAGAAAAGTCATTTTATTCATCAAAAATACATTTTCTTCAAAAAATGATATTTACTGCTTTATATTAGAAAATAATATAATTATTTTTCTACAAATTTATCAAATTTATTTTAAAAAATTTTATTCTTTTTATAAATCATAATATTTAAATTAACATACGGTGAAATTTTGGGATTTTTTGGTAAAATATAAAATATTCAGTTAAGAGTGGAAAATAACGATTTTTATAAAAATGTAATTTTTTTAATAAATTAAATAAAATTATTCTTTATATTTTATTTGTAATTAAAATAATTATTATTTAGTTATATTAAATCTAATTACTTAGAATTAAAAATATTTACACTATATTCAAGTGAAAGTTTATGTTTAAGATTTCAAACATTTTTTTTCTTCTAAATACAGTTTTAAAGTGAATACTTCTTCTCCATTTTAGATACTTATATAAATGATAAATATGTATTATTTAAATTAAATTTATAGATTATATATCTATAAATATTAATTTAAATTAATTAATTTGTTATTAGTTTTCATATAGTTAATATGATATCATATTTTCTGTAAAAATGAATTTCTTAAAAAACTATTTTTTCGACATGTCTATGGGTTTAATTATAAACTAAATAACATCACATCAATGAGTTGAATTATTAAAAAATTTATATCATATATTTAATCATCATAATATATATTATTCAACATGTTCAACTTAACTGTTTACCACAATGAAAAAAGAAAACTGTAACGCTTATTTACCATGGTTATAGTAAAAAACGGTTTTACTAATTGTTAGAATAAAACGATAAGTGATAAAAATGACCGAAAATTTTTATAATTAGTATTTTATGGTCTTATTTATCACTTATATCCTCTAATGTTTTAAAATTATACATTCTAGATCATTTTTTTCTTAAGAGAAATGTGGATGTAATTATTTGTTTTCAAAAATTACAAATGTATCCTCTCCCCCACTTATAAAAGGAAACCCACTCTCCTATCCTATTGATACTTAAAAAAACTCATCGGTTTGGATAAAAAACAACCAAATAACTTCCTATCTATCTATTCCTTGTAATATAATACTTTTTTCATAAATCTATCCTAGAAAGGCTTCTGTGCAAACCTAAAGAAGTTGTGTGAAAAAGAGGTAGTGTCTTTAACCGAGTGTTTTATTTTACTTCTTTTTCCTAATAATTAAAATATTGTAAAACCATGTTGATATATTAAAAAATTATGTTGTATAAAAGAATATTTTGTACGTAAATTTCATATCCTAAAACTATCAACTTCTCCCTCAAATAGTAAATGAAATCATTGATCTTGTGTATGACAGACTACCGCCGCGTTAACTAACATAATTCTTTTTCCATCACCGCATATCAAGGATATATATAATGATCTATTTAATGTTTCTATATTATTTTTTTGAAATAATTAAAATATATTACTATAATATCATATAATCCTTCTTATGTTCCATTCTATAGAGAATACGATAACATCGCTCGTCGGTACAACAGACTACCTCCTCACGAAGCGATGTGGTTAATTTTTCAATTAATCATTATATGGTAGGTAATATAGATTAATTTTATGTTTATATATGATATTAATGATATAATAATCATTATTTATAGAAAATATATCATATAATGTCTTACAATACCATCTATTCAATAAATGATAATGTCATTCGTGTGTACGACGGACCACCGACTTGCAAAGTGATGTGATTATATTATATTACCACATTACATGGATGGAATATATAAGTGTATTTAAATAAATAATATGAAATTTATCATATAATTATAAAAATGGAAATATAAAATAACATTTAACTTCTTTCGATCATGATCATTGAAAAACAGAAACGTTACACATGAATACGTACGACCTACTATCTCCATGAGTGTAAAATTATTAATTTTTTTCATAACCATATTTAATGGATGGTGTTAAAAATATAATTTATAAAAAAATAATTATATCATTATTATAATTTTGGAGATGATTAAATAATTACCACATTGACCTTAGTTAACTTACCAAAGTGATTTTGGACATCTGTGTAACAGCCCAAGATTTTATGAAAAATATTCTTTTTAATTTCACTAATGTCTTGTGTTGTACGCAACAGAAAAAGGAGCTTGCACAACACGCATCCTTGACTTGCCTTGCATTACACACAATCGCAACCTTCCTCGATAGCGTGTGTAGTACGCAATACCGAGTTTCACTACACAACAATATGCTATTAAAATATTATTATAACTAGCCGTTATGAACAGTAATAACCACCTTTTAAAATTTTAGAAATTTTATTTTTCAAAATGGACTTCATTTTTGGACTCAGAATATCGAAATTAGCCTAGGGTGAAATTTTGGTATTTTTCTGAAAACTTTCAATTTTTGATGAATAGTGAAACCACTAAGTGGTAGGTTAAAAACTGAATTTTGCATAAAACTTAATTTTACCGCTTCTGTGAATGGAATTTCGAAAATCCGACAGACACGGTTGATATCAGTAAGTAAAATGTGGTTCAATGAGATAAAAATAATTTTTTGGTGAATAGTAACTTTTTACTTTTTTTACCGCGGTTAATAGTAAATAGGGTAACTAAGGGTAAATATGATATTACTATTACCCTAACACATGTCCTAATTCTATTGGATAAGTGTAATTCGACCAAAAACAACCTTATGAATAAAATATGACCATTTAGGCCCACTTGGATTAGATTAGGACATTTATTATTAATTTATTTAAAGAAGGGTTAAAATAGTTAAAATCAAAGTTTAATAAGTAAATAATTTTTAATATGGCGTTATACATAAGATAAATTCAACTATAAATATTCATTAGAAAGCTAAAAAGATTTACTACATAATGTTATTTTATTTGTAATTTTTAGACATTAAATAATTTAATTTATTTATGACACAATGATGATGCAGTAATTATCTTATTAATGAAATATTGACATAATTGATGTTATAAACACCAAAATAAATGTAATTTGAGACTTTTTATGAATTCCACTAATTTTCTAGGTTACTATGATATATTATTGTTTATTTAATCAACTTTTTTCGAACATATAATTCTGTTATGACTTTCACAAAAATCATATATCAAATAGTGTCAAAATTGACACAAAATAGTTTTTAAATCAAATATTATATTGTTAATTGTTATTTTATTCCTAAAAATCTAAGGTTCGGCCAAATGACTTATATAAGGATATATATATTATTAATAAACAATTTGGGGTTCGTTTGGCATGTTATAGTAATTTTATTAACCATATAGTGAAAGAAAACAAAAAGACACGGTAAAAGTTAAATTATTTAACTCAGAGTTAAATCTAATTGATAAGGTTACAATAATAACCTAAACTTGTCTAAATCTTATTGGTTGATAGTATTTCGACCCATCCCCACTTTATCTTCGAAATAAGACCCTTTGGAACCATTATAAACCGATTTTGACATTAATATAAAATAATATTTTGAGGTATTCCTAAGGTGCCCCTCTCCTCCCTTATAAAAGGACACCTCCTCCCCCTCCTCCTCACACCAATTTGAGCACTCAAGCTCGGCCAAACCCTGACAAAATCTCTTCTCCACTTCTCTAGAAACATCCTAGAGGTTCTGGTCTTCCTCAAAGACCAATTTTAGTGCCCTAAGAGGAGGTCTCAAAGAGGCGCTTCAAAGAAGAGGTAATTACCGTTACCAATTCTTTCATCTTTATTTCTTCTTCCACTTCTTCTTATTAGGTTGTTTCATTATGAAGTAATAACATCAGTATCACTCATATACTGATATGTTATTATAAGTATGAAACAACCCTATTTCACCATCTATCCATCCTACGGAAAAATAAATCACCGCGCGTGCGTACGTACGGAATACCGTCTCCACGCCGTGGTGTAATCTATTTTCTGCCACCACCTTAATAGGATGGGTATAATGGTGTAATGAGTAACTATATATGATTATTATAAAGTGATATTGATACTGAAATAATATGAATACACTTTAACACAATTCCACGACCATGGGAACGATATCATCGCTCGTGCGTACGTACGGACTACCGTCTCCACGACGCGATGAGATTCATTCTCCATGTTAACCATTTAAGAATGATTAAAAAGTATATATAAGAAATAATAATGAAATATATGACATTATAAACCTACTGGATTTATGTATATATGTATATGTATGTCATCTACTTACTTCCATTCAAGACAATAAGGAAAGGAAAACAACGTTCATGCGTACGTACGGACTACCGTCTCCATGAACGGTGTTTTTCATTTCATTTATCTATCTTATATATATATATATACTGAATATATATGATATATAAATCATATTTTATATTCTGGAAGTAAGTAAATCATGATATAAGTAATAATAATGTCAAGAACAACAAGTCAAAACACCTACGATAAAATGAAACGATTTTACCCAAAACGCTTCTTTAACGTGGAATTTACAAAAGAACGGGTAATATAAAGTCATAAGTGAACCATATATGATATCATAACAGTGAATATGATTCTTTAATAAGTCAATTACATTATTTAAATCATTATACAGGAGGTTCGGACACATATGAAGCAAATCGGACCTAAGGTAAGGGAAATATCACAATCTCATTTTTATCCGAGATTGTTTATTCGTAAGTATTTACTGGGGTGTATTTTATCATCCACATCCATGTTTCATCAATATGTAATATTATTTCCATCCACCTACAATTTTTTAAATCCATTTTTACCCTTTGGTGAGTTTTTAGTAATATCTATGAAAGGAATCTTTTGTCGTACGAGGTACTTTTTGACTTTTCCGAAAAAAGTATGAAGAATGTTTTTTTAACTTATACGGCATGAATGGATTTTTAAAACATTATTTCCAAGAAGCTTCCTTTACAAGTTTTCAAGTTTATTTTTAATCAACTTCTTTTATTTTAAAGTTGTATGACATATTAAGAAAAGAAAAGTGTTTTTGAAGTAGAAAGGATATTTTCCTCAAGAATGAAGTTCAAATATTTTATCAAAATTATTTTCCATCTAAGATAATAAAAAGGGTTCTGTTTTTATCCCTATTATTACATGGATTTGATTATGTTGTGATGGAAATATTTTTATGAATTCCTTTATCTTATATGAATTGTTTTATGATGTCATGTTGTTTAAGAATCCCATTTTTATTACATGGGTTACGCTATGATGTATGGTTTATGATTATGTGGCACACATAAGAAAGGATTCATTATAAGATGGGTGGGACCTATATCTCCATCCAATGCATTGGGTAAATATTTTATATCTCATGAGATAGACAGGGCTGGAACGGTAGGTTATACCGGTTCAGTGAAACCGGACTGAAACGAGGGTTACTCGATTCAGAAAGGGACTTTGTCCACTAAGATAGTCTTGGCAATGAGTCTTGACTAACAAGAAATGATTCTCTATGATTATGTGTGTATGACACAAAGTTTCAAGTTTTATGTTATGATTATGGGGATCTCATTCTCACTTCTATGATTTATTCCATGTTAAGATATTATGATCTCTTTTGCAGGTTATGATTTTGAAAAAGATATGATATGATTTTTAGTTCCTTTATTTGCCTTGCTGAGCATTTGAGCTCACCCTTTTATGTTTTATTTTTCCCCAGGATATAAAGAAAGGTTTTAGGTAAAAAAAGAGAGGGAAGATCTTTATGGGAGATATTGAAGATCTTTCACCACGATTAGAAGATTACGTTCCGAGTTTCCAAAGACACTAAACTATTACGATCCTTGTGTGTGTGTGTTTGTTATGTACTAAGTATTCCGCAAAAGTAATGTAATGTCCATGTACGTCAAGATACGGGTCTCTACAGTTGGTATCAGAGGAAAGGTTTAGTCAACCTTTGGAAACTAGGATGCGAAAACGTTAGTGAGATCCCTAGATATATTTCTAAGGTATGTCTAGGGATGTCCCTAAGGATAAGTATACGTATAGGATATGGTCCTAGAACTACGGTAACGATCTTATAATTTAACCTAAGATGTTAGATATTAAGGGTACTCCCCCTTTACTATGTTGTTTTTTCTAGCATGATTTTTGCCTCTCACACTATTCTTTTTGGGTTTTAGACGATGGCTGGAACCCGAAGAAACTATGTTGATCAATGCAATAGACAATGCAATGATTGTCCTCCTGAACAAACAAATGTTATGGGAGATGGAGTGCAAAATCTTATTGCTATACTTACACAAGCTATGAATCATTCTGGACTTCCAAATGAGGAGAGAAGGGAACAATATTCTATTGAGTCCTTCATGAGGCAACGTCCACCTTCTTTCAGTGGGTCTTCTGATCCACTTGTTGCTGAACAATGGATCAGTACCACTGAAAAGATATTTTCAGTTCTTCAATGTTCTGAACATGATAAAGTCATCTTAGCAGTATATCGTTTGGAAGGTGAAGCTGATCAATGGTGGAATCTTATCAAGAATACAAGGCAAAGAGATGAAATTGAGTCCATGGAATGGGACGAGTTCAAGAACTTATTTTTCAATAAGTACTTCCCTCGTATTCTTCGAACAAATATGGAGAAGGAGTTTCTTGAACTAAAGCAAAAGGATGATGAATCTGTTGGTATATACGAAGCGAATTTTACAAGACTTGCAAGGTATGCATCTGGCATTATCATCCAACCTGAAAGTAAAGTTGATCGATTTTTCAGTGGCTTAAAACCAAGTCTTAGAAGGGCATTAGCTATAAGAGACTTCAGTAGCTATGAAGAAATTGTGCGCTGTGCTATCAAGGTAGAAATGGAAGTTGGTGTTACATATCCATCTCATGGTTTTGACAAAAAACGAAAGATGGAGTTCAAGGAGAAATGTCAGAATAATGGTGAAAAGAAGATGAATGTTTCCTTATGCACAAAGTGTGGAAAGAAGCATGGTGGATATTGTCTTAAAGGGACTAGAAAATGTTTTAAGTGTGGAAAAGAAGGTCATTGAGCTGCTGAGTGTCGAAGTAATGGAAAAAGGGTTTCTAATGATGTGAATAAATCAAACATTGCAGAGAACGCACCACCAACACTTCAATGCTTCAAGTGCAAGGAAATGGGGCATTATGCTAATAAATGCCCTAATCCAAGGGTTAGTGATGATCAACATGAGCAACCACTGAAGGCAAAGGACAAAGGGAAGTCACATGCGATCACTATTGGCAATGTTGAATATGACAACGATGTGGTGGAATGATTAAGTGTTTATGTAATGGGATTTCGAAATAATGTTGTATCATTGAGTATTGCAATATTTATTGATGTGGTATTCAAAGTGATTGATATATTTTGGAAATAAGATGATATGTGCATAATGAAGGGAAAACGAGAAAATGAAATGTTTAATAGTATTCATGAGCTCATGATTGATATAAGGACTAAGTGATATCATGGTTTGAGAATATAGAATTTTGAGGATTTTGGTATGTGGAAAGTGTTAACTTTTAACTGCATTCATGTTTTCACTAAGGTTTAATGGGTATTCAAAAGAATACATGATTAAGGACTTTGAATGTTTGGAATGTGACCAACAAAACATATCTTATGATATATGGGGATCAACGATGGTATTAAATCTCTGGTAATCGTTTTCACTATGTTATGAGAGTGGACTGCAGTATTATGGATAAGCCTAAAGATTGAAATGGATTATGTTGGACATAAGTGAGTATTGTTTAAGGATAGAAGTTTTTTTCGATATTATTGATGGGATGTTATAGTAATTTAGTTTTAGAAAAAGGACAACCTGCAGGACGGGCGACAGCCCATTGCTTCGGACAAGGCTGTGGGAATCGAACCCACAACCGAAGTGCGACTGGCCTTTATCGCCTACCACTGGCCTACAGGAAGTCCCTGTTTAGTAGAAACTAGTTTTATTATATTAAGCAGTGTGATATATGAAGTATAAGTCCATTTTAGGAACCATATGTGATTAATCTCACTATAGATCGACTTATGTATATAATTTTTTCTAACCTTTTGTTTGAGACAGATGGAATGACCCGTCATTCTATCACATGATCTGCTAACACTTCACGAATAACAAATTCAACTTCATTTATTTAAGAGATGAAGTGGAAATTGTTCAAGGCATGAACAACAGTGAGATTGTACCAAAATAAAGAAAGTATTTATTCTAATTCAAATTTTTAACTTTAGGGAAATGATCTTGAAAACCAAAAATGTTGTCCTAGTGATCTTATACCTGATGAATCGGATGGTACCTTAGATCGTCACAAATTTATGGATTTGTGATTGTTGGCTTTTCCATAGCCATGTTCTCTACCACTCTCCATCAGAACATGATGGTTAGATTTTTCTTCCATATCCATATTTTCACCTATGTGGAAACCCAGTGATTAGTTTATTTGGGTAATCGTTACATTTCATACTTTAGTTTTTAAAGAAATGTTTTGGTATTCCTTTTTACGATGTGGGTTTCTATTAAAGAAACTTTCGAATAGTAAACTATTTATAACCCCGACGAATTTCGGGGGCGAAATTCATTTTAAGGGGGGTAGAATGTAACAGCCCAAGATTTTATGAAAAATATTCTTTTTAATTTCACTAATGTCTTGTGTTGTATGCAACACAAAAAGGAGCTTGCACAACACGCATCCTTGACTTGCCTTGCATTACACACAATCGCAACCTTCCTCGATAGCGTGTGTAGGACGCAATACCGAGTTTCACTACACAACAATATGCTATTAAAATATTATTATAACTAGCCGTTATGAACAGTAATAACCACCTTTTAAAATTTTATAAATTTTATTTTTCAAAATGGACTTCATTTTTGGACTCAGAATATCGAAATTAGCCTAGGGTGAAATTTTGGTATTTTTCTGAAAACTTTCAATTTTTGATGAATAGTGAAACCACTAAGTGGTAGGTTAAAAACTGAATTTTGCATAAAACTTAATTTTACCGCTTCTGTGAATGGAATTTCGAAAATCTGACAGACACGGTTGATATCAGTAAGTAAAATGTGGTTCAATGAGATAAAAATAATTTTTTGGTGAATAGTAACTTTTTACTTTTTTTACCGCGGTTAATAGTAAATAGGGTAACTAAGGGTAAATATGATATTACTATTACCCTAACACATGTCCTAATTCTATTGGATAAGTGTAATTCGACCAAAAACAACCTTATGAATAAAATATGACCATTTAGGCCCACTTGGATTAGATTAGGACATTTATTATTAATTTATTTAAAGAAGGGTTAAAATAGTTAAAATCAAAGTTTAATAAGTAAATAATTTTTAATATGGGGATATACATAAGCTAAATTCGACTATAAATATTCATTAGAAAGATAAAAATATTTCCTACATAATGGTATTTTATTTGTAATTTTTAGACATTAAATAATTTAATTTATTTATGACACAATGATGATGCAGTAATTATCTTATTAATGAAATATTGACATAATTGATGTTATAAACACAAAAATAAATGTATTTTGAGACTTTTTATGAATTACACTAATTTTATAGGTTACTATGATATATTATTGTTGCTTTAATCAACTTGGTTCGAACATATAATTCTGTTATGACTTTCACAAAAATCATATATCAAATAGTGTCAAAATTGACACAAAATAGTTTTTAAATCAAATATTATATTTTTAATTGTTATTTTATTCCTAAAAATCTAAGGTTCGGCAAAATGACTTAGAGAAGGATATATATATTATTAATAAACAATTTGGGGTTCTTTTGGCATGTTATAGTAAGTTTATTAACCATATAGTGAAAGAAAACAAAAAGACACGGTAAAAGTTAAATTATTTAACTTAGAGTTAAATCTAATTGATAAGGTTAAAATAATAACCTAAACTTGTCTAAATCTTATTGGTTGATATTATTTCGACCCATCCCCACTTTAGCTTCGAAATAAGACCCTTTGGAACCATTATAAACCGATTTTGACATTAATATAAAATAATATTTTGAGGTATTCCTAAGGTGCCCCTCTCCTCCCTTATAAAAGGACACCTCCTCCCCCTCCTCCTCACACCAATTTGAGCACTCAAGCTCTGACAAACCCTGACAAAATCTCTTCTCCACTTCCCTAGAAACATCCTAGAGGTTCTGTTCTTCCTCAAAGACCAATTTTAGTGCCCTAAGAGGAGGTCTCAAAGAGGCGCTTCAAAGAAGAGGTAATTACCGTTACCAATTCTTTCATCTTTATTTCTTATTCCACTTCTTCTTCTTAGGTTGTTTCATTATGAAGTAATAACATCACTATCACTCATATACTGATATGTTATTATAAGTATGAAACAACCCTATTTCACCATCTATCCATCCTACGGAAAAAGAAATCACCGCGCGTTCGTACGTACGGAATACCGTCTCCACGCCGTGGTGTAATCTATTTTCTGCCACCACCTTAATAGGATGGGTATAATGGTGTAATGAGTAACTATATATGATTATTATAAAGTGATATTGATACTGAAATAATATGAATACACTTTAACACAATTCCACGACCATGGGAACGATATCATCGCTCGTGCGTACGTACGGACTACCGTCTCCACGACGCGATGAGATTCATTCTCCATGTTAACCATTTAAGAATGATTAAAAAGTATATATAAGAAATAATAATGAAATATATGACATTATAAAGCTACTGGATTTATGTATATATGTATATGTATGTCATCTACTTACTTCCATTCAAGACAATAAGGAAAGGAAAACAGCGTTCATGCGTACGTACGGACTACCGTCTCCATGAACGGAGTTTTTCATTTCATTTATCTATCTTATATATATATATATACTGAATATATATGATATATAAATCATATTTTATATTCTTGAAGTAATTAAATCATGATATAAGTAATAATAATGTCAAGAACAACAAGTCAAAACACCTACGATAAAATGAAACGATTTTACCCAAAACGCTTCTTTAACGTGAAATTTACAAAAGAACGGGTAATATAAAGTCATAAGTGAACCATATATGATATCATAACAGTGAATATGATTCTTTAATAAGTCAATGACATTATTTAAATCATTATACAGGAGGTTCGGACACATACGAAGCAAATCGGACCTAAGGTAAGGGAAATATCACAATCTCATTTTTATCCGAGATTGTTTATTCGTAAGTATTTACTGGGGTGTATTTTATCATCCACATCCATGTTTCATCAATATGTAATATTATTTCCATCCACCTACAATTTTTTAAATCCATTTTTACCCTTTGGTGAGTTTTTAGTAATATCTATGAAAGGAATCTTTTGTCGTACGAGGTACTTTTTGAATTTTCCGAAAAAAGTACGAAGAATGTTTTTTTAACTTATACGGCATGAATGGATTTTTAAAACATTATTTCCAAGAAGCTTCCTTTACAAGTTTTCAAGTTTATTTTTAATCAACTTCTTTTATTTTAAAGTTGTATGACATATTAAGAAAAGAAAAGTGTTTTTGAAGTAGAAATGATATTTTCCTCAAGAATGAAGTTCAAATATTTTATCAAAATTATTTTCCATCTAAGATAATAAAAAGGGTTCTGTTTTTATCCCTATTATTACATGGATTTGATTATGTTGTGATGGAAATATTTTTATGAATTCCTTTATCTTATATGAATTGTTTTATGATGTCATGTTGTTTAAGAATCCCATTTTTATTACATGGGTTACGCTATGATGTATGGTTTATGATTATGTGGCACACATAAGAAAGGATTCATTATAAGATGGGTGGGACCTATATCTCCCTCCAATGCATTGGGTAAAGATTTTATATCTCATGAGATAGACAGGGCTGGAATGGTAGGTTATACCGGTTCCGGGAAACAGGACTGAAACGAGGGTTACTCGATTCAGAAAGGGACTTTGTCCACTAAGATAGTCTTGGCAATGAGTCTTGACTAACAAGAAATGATTCTCTATGATTATGTGTGTATGCCACAAAGTTTCAAGTTTTATGTTATGATTATGGGGATCTCATTCTCACTTCTATGATTTATTCCATGTTAAGATATTATGATCTCTTTTGCAGGTTATGATTTTCAAAAAGATATGATATGATTTTTAGTTCCTTTATTTGCCTTGCTGAGCATTTGAGCTCACCCTTTTATGTTTTCTTTTTCCCCAGGATATAAAGAAAGGTTTTAGGTAAAAAAAAAGAGGGAAGATCTTTATGGGAGATATTGAAGATCTTTCACCACGATTAGAAGATTACGTTCCGAGTTTCCAAAGACACTAAACTATTACGATCCTTGTGTGTGTGTTTTTGTTATGTACTAAGTATTCCGCAAAAGTAATGTAATGTCCATGTACGTCAAGATACGGGTCTCTACAATATGAGTTGTTTATCAGTATATCGTCCAATCTAAAATTAATTGGTTAAGTGATAGAATATGAAATGGTAAAAAATAAAGTAAAATATATAATAAAATTTAAAAAGTTTCATAAAAAATTAAATAATGGGAATATGTTTTTATTCTAGAATATAATAAATGCACTTGACAATTTAGGTGTGAAGTGAGGGTTTCTTCTCAAAATATCCCTCTTTGAGACACTGCTTTAATGTACCTAGTTTTTTATATTGTTTATATAATTACCATTTAAATATTATGTAATTAATATTTTATACTTAAAATCATTTTATTTTATAATTTATTTCCTTCATTCATGGGGGTTATGATTCGAAAACTATCAATGTGGTAAGGGTTTATTTCATAATATAATTTTAATTTGGATTGTCTATTTTTGAGTTCACATTGAAGGAAATAATTTGATCACTATATAATAAAACAATTTAATTTTATTATAATATGTTTATTTATTAAATTTTCAATAAATATTACTATTTTACTTTCATTGGTGCCTAAAATTATTTACAAAATGTTTTTTAAAAAATACGACTAAATTTTTCTCTCCAGTCAAAAATAATTTTTATTAAATATCCATGATTTCTAAAAATGTTTTAAAAAATGATTTTAATAATATCACATGATTTATAAAATTCCTTTTTACACTTGTTTTATTTTTTATAAATTGGTTTTATTGGAATATTCCTCTCATTTTCTGAACAATTTACTTTTTAACTTTTACTAAAAATGTGAAAGAAATAATTTTTTTATGTTTATGACATGAAAAAAACTTTTCCACCATCATGAACATATTTTAATAGATGATTACTTTATATTTTTCCAGTTATATTTTAAAATTAAAGGCTTTCTATAATATTTTTTGAATTATTAGTTTTTCAAAAATGCTTTTCAATATAGAAAGGATATTTTCCTTATGAATGTTTTCATGTTTTTAAAAGCATAACCATTAAACAAAAAAACCTTTAACATAAAAGAAATTCATCTAAATTATGTATATATATCTCACACATATATACCTAGATTATTATCCCATAATTTGATAGGGTAATACATACCTTGTATTCATTTTTCAAATGATTTAATTGTGTAATTTTCTTTGATTATGATGTGAACCAAGATTATGCAACCCATTTTTCCTTGGGTGATTATTATGATATGTATTATGATTTATTTTATTTATATAGAATTCATAGATAATAAACAATTAATGATGGGTTTACCCAGATAGTGCTCTAATTTATTTGGTAAAGCTTTAGTCTCATGAGGCGTCATGTATGATATTACAGAGTAAACCTAATATTTTAGGGGACTTTGTCCACTATGTGATATTTTTTAAGAAGTTATCCATGAATCAGGTTGATGTTATGTTATATATTTATTCCACATTTGCTATGATTCTATGATCTTAAGATACCATGTTATTTATGTTGTGCTTCCATTTGAATACTCATGGTCCCTGTCTTCTATGATATCTTGTTATACCTTTGAATCACATGTTATTTTACTTATCATGTTTGTACCATTACTAGTATTTATAGATCACCAATTTATTTATGTATTAAATAGGTTATACTATGTATTTCTAGGATATAAAAGTTATTTTAGGAGCTCATTATATAGAATAAAATAAGGATGCCATGTTTTAAGATCCTTTTAAATAATATAATCCTAGTATTCCAAAGACACCATGACTTATGATTTTTGGGTCTATTCCGGTTGGATATTTATATTTTTAAATCATGTAATAATATGTGTAAAAGTATTGGGTTTCTATATGTTTGATTTTTGTTGAATATGGATTGAAATAATCCCTATAATCCTTTTATATACCAATTTGGATAGGGATTTTTTAAAATAAAAAATCAGACTACGAGAAAAAATCTGATGTGGCTTAACCAGCTTTTCCCATTTTTCAACCATCCATAGAAAATAAGACTAGTAAAAATAGTATGTTTTGATATTGGATGTTATAATAACAACTATAGTTAAAGTTTTCAACACGAAACCTTAAACCGTGATCAATATTATCATTTTTTAAAAATAATGATTATAACCACAAAATGGATTTTTTATCTTATGTTATTCAAGGATTCTCTAAAACAACTTTGTCTAAAAAATACTTTCACCATGATGGTGATTCAAAAACTATGACATGGTTTTAAAAACCCTAATGTGGTTTTTCTTCATCTTCTTTCCATAAAATATTCATTTATATCCATGAATTCTAGAATTCCAATGATGATAATATGGTTAAGATACATCATCAAAAACATATCCAAACATCCCCAAAATATTTTCATACCTCTTCTAACTTTAAAAAAGTCATATTTGTAACAACACAAACTCTAATATCCTAGAGACAACGTCTACTAAAATAAATTGGCACAGATACAAGGGATATAATACTGAAGGAATGGTCAATTTAGTAGTCTTGAAGAATAAGATATATATATGATTCCCATATAACATAGGAAATATAAAATATATATCATAAAAAAATTCTTGAATATTTCATATTATTCATAATATCCTTCTTAATATCCTAATGAAAAGAACAAAATAAAGGGTGAGATTAGATGCCTACTAAGAGTTACGTAAAACATAATATATCATAAATCAGTATGGAATAATCAATAAGTCAAGGTAAATAATGTAAAAAATATGTAATCAATAACATGATTACTAAAATCATTCATGGGTAATATCAATGAAGTAATATCATGGATAATAATAACTGAATTCTTAATGAAGTAAATTCATAATGTTTTATTTCACGATTTTAGACATCATGATATTTGTACCATTAAATAATTATTCCATGATAGTTTAATTGATGTGTAAGTGTACAGTAGAAACCCATTTAATGCAAGTTTTCCAATTTGTCTCATGAGACTTGTTGATGCATCGAGGAGCTATATAATTATAGGATCCATACATAACTATGTATCTAATTCCTTTCTCATATGTTAAATTATCAAATTAAGATCATAAAAGGTATTCTATATCAATAAATGTTTTGTACTTTGTAAAGTATACAAATTATTAATAATTCATCAGTCAATCAAATAACATTCAAATTAAAACTCTATATGTAGAAATGGTATATAGTTTAAGATATAATAATATCCATGATACAAATAATATAGATATTTAATATTAATGTAATATCAAATGATAATAATAAAGTGAATGTTTTAAGAGAAATTTAATGTCCACAATATTAATCAAGAGATAACAGATGACCATAAAAACCCATATTTTTTAATAAAATCAATTATTTTAAAGAATATATTTAAATCTAAATGAAAAATTAAAAAATCAGTTTTCATTTAAATAACATTTTTATAAAATCATTGAGAACTTGTGGGTGAATTTGAAGGGAGTAAAATGTTTATGGTTGTGGGAATGTCCATGAATGCTATATACATTAAAGGAAAACAATCCCTTTTTTATGAAAAAAGTTTAAGATGAAATTTTTGGAAAAAAATTAAAAATATTATTTTAAAAACTTATAGAGATCCAAGGATAACTTATGATTTCATTAATAAATCATTTTATTTAATTAAAAATAATTTTTAATTTTTTTTGAAAAATATAGTTTTGGAATAAAAATATACCCGATCAAAAAGAGGAACAAGATCATATTTTATTTTAAAAATAACTCTTTAAAGAGTAACTTGAATGGAATAATTAATCATCATTAATAAATGAATATTAATGTTAATTACCTAAAATGGTAATTATATACACCTCATAAAAATAAACTTGTACATAATACCAAATATGTCTAAATGCAGTCGAAATTGAGATGAAATACCATACCTCAGATCCAACTTGTCATGTACATTATTTATATTATTGAATAAATAAAATATGTTAATTATTTACATGGTTAAGAAATTTTTTATGTTTATTATTCTGTATATTTTATTTATTAATATTTTATATTCATTTACTTACTCAATCAAATTCAAATTGGTCATTTTGATCACACTCATCTCATATGTCCAAAATGAATTTGTTAGGTTGACTATGGTCAATGAGGTCCTTATTTCATATTATTCAGAATAATAAATATTATAAAATAATTATAATTTTTAAACATAAATTATACTTTTAAAACCAATCAATAAATATAGTTATAAAAAATGAACCATGTTACAATCACGAAGATGGTTGGTCTTACGTACGCATGAGTAACATTTTCCATTTTTCAATGATCATGATGGAGAATGTTAATTTTTATTTTATCTTTACAAAATAAAACTTTTATCATAAATTTATGATTATTTATCTTCATAAAATTATATATACTATTTATGTGATGTGGTGATGAGAAATGAATCACATTGCTTAGTGGAGGTGGCAGTCCTCACGTATGCACAAACAACATTATAATTTTTTAATGAATGAGAATGTAAGAAAATAAGATATATTGATTTTATATAATGATAAATATTTCATTAATATCATATATATATATATATATATTAAATCCATCATTATAACCATCCATGAGATGAGGTGATGAAAAATGAATTACATCGATTTTGTGAGGCGGTAGTCCTCCATACACATTAACAATGGTTTCATTTCTCATTTTAATTAAAGAGGAGAATGATATAGGGTATTAAATTAAAATAATATTGTATAATTATATAATATATAATGAAGTTATTATATTTTTATGTTTTAATAATACAATAATGGGGTGGAAGAATAAATAAATAAAACAAATTCTCAGTTAAGAACGACACATCTTCATGAAACCTCATTTGGATTATAACTAAAGCCTTCCTAGATTGGATTTTTTATGAAACGATGACCTCTATGATATTCTAAAGTATGTAATTAATTTATCTGGTCAGGTATTTTCTAAACATAAATGTCTTTTATGTGTAAATAAAATAAGTGAGGAGGTTCATTTTTATAAGTGAGGTGAGGGGCACTTTTAGAATTTCTTAAAGTATTAAATTAATATAAAATTATAATTATATTTAAGTATATCCAAAATAATATAATTATAAGATATGATGATAATTAATTTATGTTCTATCATCAAAAAAAATTTGGAGGATTTTTTTCATGTTTTTACCCATATATTTTAGTTTTAACCCCCATTAACCTTTTTGACAACTACAACAATATTACCATTTTCTACACTTTAAGGGTCAATAATATTAATATAAAATGAAAAAAGAACAATAAATAGATAATGGTTCATTTTTTCATTAATATACAATTAATATTTTTGAATATAATATTTTTATGAATTTGAAAGCATTTAATAAAATATTCATTGTTATAAAATATCATTAATATCATTTTTGACCCAATTCATTTAATTTTATTTTGAATACATAAATATAAAAATAGAATTCAAATATAATTATTTTAAACAAAATTAGATTGTTATTTATATCTAAAAACTTCATCGAATACAATAATTCTATCAAACTATAATTATTATAGTATTTGTAATTCAATTTATTTTATTTTTCTTTAATTTTAATAAATGTTGTGTTTATGTCAGACAAGCATTTAAGATAATTATTTCACCACTAAAAATTAAAAATAAATTACCATAATAAAAAAATAATTAATATTTAAAATTAATATTTATAATCTAAATTAATTTATATTTATTACTATCATAAAATATTATATATCTTAAAATAATAAAAGTAACGTTTTGTCTTTATTTCTCACTTAAATATTGTAGAGGTCAAAATAATACCCAAATGGATGAAAAAGGTCAAACTTTCAATGTTTGGATGGTTATATATGAAATGGAATCATCTAATGTAATTAATTAATGTGATGGGATTCCTTTTTATTGCTTATCATATTTTTTATAACCTTAATTACTCAATTTACCCTTACTTCGGTGACAATTATTTATCATGGCTAATATTCATATTGACTAGAAATAAAAGTGACCTATTTAGAAAATTTGTACCTCCCAATTTCAAAAATTTAATATATTTTTCAATATTCAATTATAGTAATTGGAATTAATTAATTTACGATTAAAATTAAAAAACAACAAAAAACTGTTTTATTGAAAAATACCATTTTAAGTATAAAAATGTTTTTAAGAAAAATTCAACCATTAAAATGATCGCAATGTACATAATTTAATTGTTAATAATATATGAAAAATATTTTTTACATTTAATCCAATTTAAATAAAATTAATCTATTTAAAACTATTAAAAGAAAAATATTATTTCCAATAAAAATCAGTATTTTTCATTATTCACTAAAAAATTAAGATTTACAGAAAAAAATCTATAATAATTGTTATAATATAATATTAAAAATGAAGGTAATGTTATCAAATAAAATTTTTAAAAGTGTAAAAACCAATTATAATATTTTATCATAATAATTAATAAAAATATTTTGTTAAGAAAAGATATTTTTAATGTACAGAATGAATTTACTAATGAAAATTGAGTGCTTATTTACTAAGAATTTACAAATAAATTTTTATTGATTATTACCATAATATATATATATATATTTCATAATGTTGTTATTCCTATTCATACCTCCAATTTAATGACTAGGTTATAATGGTCATATTTAAATAATAATATCTCATGGTTCGTTTAGTCTCGGTGTGGTGTGTTGTATACTTTATCAAATTTAGTGTTATTTAAAAATATTAGGGGTTTAAATTCACCCACCTTCAATAAATTCCATCCTCTCAATTTGAACATTTTCTTGGTTTATACTTTTAAAATTCATTTGTGTAAAACACACAACATAAAAAGAGTTAATAAAACTTCCTCCAAAAAAGATGGAAGGAGAAATAAAAATGTTATCAAGAATAACATGAAATAAGGTTCTTAAATAGGATAAGATTAGTGGGAAATGAAAATATGTCCATGGAGGATATGAATAACTCCAAGGTACTAATAAATAGTGATACCGAACATGGTCATAATAATGTTAATGACCCCAAAAGCATAAATTTGGGATGGGTTAAAAGACCATCAATTAATAAAAAATGATTATAATAGGATGAAATTTTTGTTTCAAGATCATTTTCCTTGTGTTGAGTATTTTCATCACCATCTAGACAAAGAACATAATAATATAAAATTACTTGATGTATTTTAATTCATTAATCACAATTTTATCATCTGGTTATGCTTCAATCTATTTCAACTTGATCACATACTCCCAGAAATAATTATTCCAGTTGATTTTTTATGTCTATAGATCTAAAATTATTTTTTAATGGATCATAATATCCATAAAATAATGAAAACACATTCCTCTTATCTCTAGGTATTTTACCAAACAAATAATACATTAACATCTAAATCATCAACAACAACCCCAAAGTTCAACTTAATCTATTTTATAAATGATTAACCATAAGACTCCTATGAAACATTTCTATGAAAAATTAAAAACCATAAAATCTAAAATATTTTATCAAACAATTTATTCTCATATAACATAATGTGTCTCATAGTGTCACATTCCAGACAAATTAATACCTTGATCTCATATTATTTTAAAACACAATATGAACCTAAATCACCATAAAACCTGAATAAAGACATAATGGCTTCTAAAACTTAACTCCACCATTATTCCTTATATCCATTAAATCCAAAAAACCTCTAAACTCCATTATAAATTAATTTTTTATCCAATCAATAATTATTTTTGAGATCACCAATACTATCCCATTTACTTCTTAGTTTCGATCTTCTCTTTGTCCCAACCAAACATTATGAACTCAACACTAGGGACATATTTGGTTAATTTTTCCCTTATTCATATCTTTTCTATAAAATATCACCAAAAAATCAAATTTCTTAGGTCATTAATTCCATTAAATATATTCTTTGAAATACATAAAATAAAAACTATTATAGAACAATCCTTATACGATTCATGATTATTATTTCCAAAATATAATTGATAAACACAATCCTTGAATCTGAATACCCATTCTCTTTAATCATTTCATTTAAACTATAGTAATAACATAATCTTGACCTTATCCCATTTCTATATTCCATGGTAAGTTCCCATGAATATTGGGGTACTAGTTACTATTGTATTATTTCTTTATTTTATGGTCATTAGCCAAATGAACCTTTTCTATAAGCATATAACAAACTCACAAGACCATAAAAGTTATTCCATGAATTATCCTTCTACATTTTTTTCATGATGGTAATTACTTCATTATATTATTATTTATTGAACCATTTCCTTTTTATTCATGTTAATCCAACCACTTCTTTTCTTGACTTCCATTTAATATATATGATCCTTAAAGTTTAGTTTATGTATTAATTATGATTGATAATATAATAATATGTTGAATTCTTTTGATAAACCGGTTCAGAGACAAGGATTAAAACCATCAAAGACACATTAAATCTTATTATATAGGTAATATGAATTTTCAAAAGAATTCCTAGATAATCTTGTGGTGTTAGAATTATATTATTCTACACATTATTATTCTTTCTACTCTAATTTGAGGAACTTTCTATCAATTTCTGTTTTCTTTTCTCAGGAGAAGTATTTCTCAAATTAAATAACTCTTAAAGTTTTCCATTTTATTATTTTTATTTATTCATCATCATTATTTTTTTGGATCAATGAGCACCATTGATTTGTATCTCTTATAAAACAATATACAAAAACAATAACCATTTTACTTTCATTATAATACAAATATAGAAATATATTTTGGAGAGAATTATCTCATTTTAGCTAAAAATGGATTAATAGTTCCATTAAAAGATGGAGGCTTTTGTCACATTAGAAAATACATCATAGGATAATAACATGGTGGAACAATAGATTACTATACTTGGGGATGTTTATTCATGATAACTTGATTAAAATTCCCCAATATGTTCATGATGTACCTAGTTCTAATACTAGACATATTTTCTTACTCAGTTGCAAAAAAATATACATTGTCTACATGTGTTGATTCCCTTTCTTCTAGTAGGCACCATCACTAAATAATGTAACACACTGAGTTAGATAATAATCACCATGAATATTGATCTATATTATTAAAAAACACTATAATGGTAAAAATCCTAAGACACTATACGAGGTTATCATAGTTTTCCTGTAAACAATGTTTATTTAAAATCTAGTTCACAAGGTTTTTACTAAACTTTGTCAAATAACAACTATGACAACCCCAAATTCTTTAACCGATAGTTGATATCTACTTTATTAAATATCATATATACAAGGGATATAATCCTAACGGAAGGATCAGTTTAGTAGTCTTGAAGAACAATATACAAACACCATTCCCAGATTTCATTGGAAATATAAAATGCATAACATAAAAAAATTATTTCATCTTTGATATTATTCATAATATCCTTCTTCTTATCATGGGAAAAAATAAAGGGTGATATTAAATGATCAGTAATAGTTATATAAAATTGAATCTCTCATGAATCATTAAGTCATAACCAAAATGATAAGGTAAATAAATGAAAACACACCCTATTTTAAATGTAACATTAGCATGAAATGCATCCATGAATAATATTAATATAGTAATCTAATGGATAGTAATAATTTTATTATCAATGATAGAAATGATTAATATTGGATGTCATAATTTCAGATATCATTATATTTATATTGTTAAATAATTCTTTTAAAATAGTTTAATTGATGGTAGGAATACACTAGAAACCCATTTAATGTTAGCTTACTGATTGGTAACATAAGATCTATCAATGCATCGAGGGGTATATAATTATGATCCCCACCCATCACTTCATGTCTAATTTATTCCTCATATATTGAATAATCAACATAATTCATAAAAAAAATTCATTATCAATAAATTTCAGTATTGAGTAATGAATATGGATGATCAATAATTACGCAGTCAATCAAGTAAATTTGGAAGTAAAACATTGTATGTAGAAATGGGTTTCAGTTTAGGAAATAAGTATATCAATGATAAAAATAATATGGATATTAAAGGAAAATTAAACTTCCAATGATCATGAGAAAGTGAATGTTTCAGGATAAAGTTATTGTCTATGAGATTAATCAATACATGAGAAGCGACAATAAATGAAGTATACTTTTTAGTAAAATCAATTATTTTATAGAACAAATGAAATTGTAAATGAATCATTTATAACAAGTTATTATTATGTAGTTTCCATTATAAACCATTTAAAATATTTATTAGAAACTAATTGGAATTACACTATATCATGGTGGGAAATTTCTCTAATGACATATATGTTATAAGAAACCATTACTTTTTTATTTCTATAAAGAAAGTTGAAAATGAAAATTTCTGGAAAACATTAGAAATATTTTTTAAAAGAACGTAAAAATTCATGGATAACATAAATTTATTATAATAAATTATTGAGTAAGTAAAAACACTTTTTTATAATAAAATTTTAAAACATGTATATAGAATAAAAATATACATGATCAAAATTAGGATTAAGATCAAATTTTCTTTTAAACATAACTCTAGAAAGAGTAACTTAGACTGAATCATTAATCTTAATTAATAAATTGAGTTTAATGTTAAATAAATACAAAGGGAATTGTATACAACTCATGAAAATAAATAGGGTTGTAATATCATATATATCTTAATGGAGTGTTAATTGAGACAGGATATCTTACCTTAGATTAGACTTTTCACATATGTTGTTTATCTTCCTAAATAAAAAACACATGTATTAACTTTAATAATATATCGTTTCAATTTTATTATTAAATTTATTTTATTTATTACCATGTTATATTCATTTTCTTAGTCAATTAAGTTCATTCAATTTTTTCTGAAGATATTCGGTTCATATGTCCAAAATGAAATCGGTACATTGATTATGGTCAAAGATTTCATTATTTCATCATATCAAAAATAATTATCATGAAATGATTATCATTTTTATACTTAAATTATAATTTTAAAACCAATTAATAAATATGGTTATGAAAAATGATCTATGTTACAATCATGGAGATGGTAGGTCGTATATACGCATGAGTAATGTTTTCCATTTTCCACGATCATGATGGAAAGAAGAAAAGTATTATATTTTATTACCATAATGATAAATATATCATTAATAACGAAATTATTTATTTAAATAAACTTATATAAACCATTAATTTTATGCAGTAGTGAAAAATTAATCATGTCGCTTCATGGATTTGGTAGTCCACACATATATACAAACTATGTTATAATTTTCCAATGAACGGGAAGGTAAGAAAATATATTATATATTAATTTTAAATAATGGTATATATTTCATTAATATCATATATATATTTGTATACACAGACACACACACACACACACACATATATATATATATATATATTAAATTCATCATTATAAATATCTATGACAGGAGGTGATGGAAAATGAATTACATCAGTTTTTCTTGGTGGCAGTTGGCCGTATACACGTCTGATGCTTTCATTTCTCATTTGATGGAAGAAAAAATGGATGCGATATTGTCGTGGTGTAGTTGTTATTCAATAATTCATTTTTTGGATGGTTATAATAATGAGTATATTTTATATAAATAATAAATATAACATTTTAATGATTCTGTATATATTATATATCATCTAATTACATACTATTTCACCATCAATAGAATGATATTGTCGCCCGTGCGTAAGTACGGATTACAGTCTCCACGAATGCGATAAGATTCATTCCCCATCGTAATCATTCAATAATAATTTACATTTTATGATGAAAAATAATGGTTAAGAACTTAATATAATTCTAGATATGAATCAAATACATCATATCCATAACAAACATGACTTATTTAATAAAAAATATAAAGGAAAATGAATCAGTTAACATCTGAAATAATGATACTATTGAAATATTATCAACAACGAAATATTAGGAGATCATACATGATATCATATTTATTTATATGGTTATTATATGATTTAATAACAATTATTTAACTATTATAAAGGATTTTAACATACCCTTGACCAAGGAAAATTTCATGTTAAGGGTTAATTTTACAATCTCTTTATTTATCTAAGGTTGTTTATACGTAAGTATCTATTGGGACTTGTTATTTATCCATAACCATGTTTCATAAAAATATATTTCAAAACATTTTTATTATTTCCTATAATATGGATTAACATCATTTGTACCCTTGTTTTAATTTTTATAATTTTTTTGAAAGGAATCTTTCCGTCATTTCCAAACATGGTACTTTATGACCTTTCGATGAATTAAGGAAGGATTGTTTTTAACGTATACCACAGGTGCAACTATTTTTTTCCATTATAACGTCTTCGAAGCTTCCCTTACAATCTTATTAGAATATTTAAAAACTAAATTTTTTCTTTTATAATTAGGTGAATTTTAAATGATATCAAAATAAAAAGAGATATTTCTCTCAAATAGTTTTGATTTCATCTATGTCCACATGCTCTGATGGATTTTACACTTGTTTGAAGTTGATTTATTATGATACAATCTTCCATATTATATTGAAGGTTTTGGGATATTTTTGACAATAGATGTGTTACTTTTATACCATTCATTGTTTATGGTTAAAGTATTAACATTTCTTATAATACGAAGGTTTATGTTATGTTTCAACCTTTTCATATGAGGAAGGCATTAGACTTATTAAATAATGGGTGGAGCCCCCTATATCTCCTCGATGCATCGCTAGGTCTCACGAGACAAACTAGTGTCTTGGAACAAGGCCTTGAAAAAATATTATTTGTAGTATTGGTGCAAAGCCTTCACTATGTGGTTATGATATTCGAAATTATGTATTAAATCATTATGAAATTGCATTTTAATATTACATCTGATTATTAGACTAGTAGATGATCCATGTTAGTAAGTAAATTGAATTATTTTCTTTATCTTTTCTATAATATGCTGATGTTTTATGTTTAAAAGGATGTTTTTTTAGTCTTATACATTTCCTTAAATTTTTATCATTATTTATGAATATTTCTTTCTATATTTTTATCCTTACTGAGCATCTAAGCTCACCCCTTTCATATGTTTTATTTTTCCCAGGATGTTAATAAGTATATTATGACTGAACTTTCGAAATAGGCTAAGGGGATATGAGTGTGTTCAAAGGGGAAACAATGTTGTTGTTTGTCAATTTCATAATGTAAAATAAAACTTATGTATGTATCTAGTACTTCCAAGGCTACTAAACTAATCGGTCTATTGAGACATGATCTCTTGGGATCATGATAATGTTATGTAATAATGAACTGACTGTGGGTAACTAGGGTTGGGGCGTTACGTAGGTTATAATAGTTATATTTAAATAAAAATATTTCATGGTTCATTTAGGGTCAGTATTGCGTGTTGTATACAATATCAAACATTGTGTTATTTTAAATTATAACGGTGTTAAAATATTTCGCAAATTAACATCATTTTTTTTGGTAAACACAACAACTTTTAATCACACTTCAATATTTATCCCACTTGACCAACATGTTTTCTAGTAGCCTTTCCCCTCGTGTTTTTTTTGGAAACACCCATGTTTAATCTTAATATTATCATGATTAAAAATTTATTATTAAAAATTTATAAAAATTTATAAAATTAAAATAGAAATAAAAGTCATAATATAAAATATTAAGTCTATGTGAGTAATATAATATATAAAAAAAGATTTATGGAAATGCCTATATATATTCCTTGAACCATTATCTCTATAAACCACTCGATTGATATTAAAACCCCATTTTCTTCATCATTCATATATTTTAATCCCCATGGTTCATATATCACCAAATAATTATACTGAAATAATCCCTTCTAGAGTAAATTTATATCCCTTGAATATTATATGCACTAATTATATAAGAGATATTGAATATTTTATGGTTAAATTTTTTTGGCGCACTTATTCAACCCCCACTTAATGCTACTCACACTCTTCCTAGACACTTAACCAAGGTTTTTTCACTTGGTGTGAGTATAAAATCCATTATTTAAATTTATCATCAATTAAACCACATTTTAAACTCATATCATCACATATCCAACATAACAAATCCATGGTTGTGAGATAACATAGTCTTACGTAGGAATAATAAAAGGGGTCACAATATAACATAATCGACCCATGGAATTATAAATCCCACCAAAAATCATGATACATAATGTAACATTTCTAACCCCAATTAATATTCATCAATGCATTTTAGTCCCATAGGATTGATGAAACCACACTGAGAGGGTGTGGTGAATAATTGTGGTCCACTTTTACAAATGTAATCTATTTTTCATTTTACCTCTCTACCAATTATGGTGAATGGATCTCACTATCTCTTTTCTCACATGTATTGTATTCATGATATAACAAATGAGAAATGAAAATAACAAAGGCATGTAAAATTTTATGAGGTTCACTCACAACATGTGAGCTAGTTTTGTATGTATGGTGGTTGTTATCCTACACACACAGAACTAATATTTTATTATCAAGAATTTACCAAGGGAAATGGGATGTATTTTAACACTTTAAACATGATACCAAACATTTACAATTCACAAAAACAATTGGTATAATAAGGAACCCACTTTGGAGTTTTAGACTCTGACATTAACTTGGAATTCATTCTTTAATATCTAGATTCTATTGGATACTCTTTGAAGTAAGATCACTTAGATACTTAAAGTCTCTATTGGACTATAACAGAATTTGATATCCTTACTCAAATGGATAAATCAAAATGGTTTCCACTTATTCAAAAATATCTTGGGATATATCACTATTTATTAATTTTTCACAAATCATTAATGGTGTTCACTTATCTCATACCGAAAAATATTTATTTATGTATCAATTTTTCATAAAAAACTCTAACAAAATTTATAATGAAATGAAAATTTTTCAGGTTCTCTTTCTCCTCTTCATCATCATCTTCTTCAACACATAAAGAATTTTTTCATAGAAACATTAAATCTCTCTCTATTTATTTGACACACAATATTTTCAGAAGTAGTAGTAGGTTGGAATCTCTAATCCAATATACTCAACATCAGCTCATCTTAATAAATATATCATAATTAAATCAAGATAATACTATGATAATAAATATTATAATTCCATTTTAAATATAGAACCCTGATTTTAATATTTAATACTATTTTTAATATTCATGACCAAATCCTCCATGAATATTTCACAAAATCTATTCATTTAGTATCCATGAATTATTATCATTATGTGTTATTTAGTTAGGTATAAAATAAATTAATTTAATATATATTTGGATATTATTTTTTTCTCCTCAAAATCTAAATTATTATTTTTTGTAATATTTCGGAAACCTCATGGATCCATTTTTCCTTCAATATTCAATGAAGCCTGGATTTTCTTTTTCACATATACATGAAAAATATAAAAATTATTGGAATAAAAAACTCTTATAATAGTGTAATATTATAATTTTAATCCCAGTAATATTTATTTCTTTAATCAAAATTATATAAATTAGCATGATATTTAATTCATTGAAGAATAATCCAGAATCATCAGAATTAAGCCTTATTATTCATATAGAAAACTCATTTAATTATCCATAACTTCTAGGTTATTCTTATTTGAGATTTAGGAACTATGAATTATTCAACATATATTTTTACTATTACAAAGATTCCAATTTATTATTAGACATATTAACACAACCATGAATTACTCTTACACATAATTTATTTATTCTTATATAGTTTTGAATTAATCTTCGATAGAAATAGATTAATCTAATTCAACTTGATTTATTCTTCTACAACTCAATTTTACTCTTCTATAGATTTATATTACACCAAAATAGGACCAATGTAATATGATATATCTCTTATCCCATGGTTTTTATTCTTACAAAACTCATTTTCCATGGAATTAATCATTCATATCTTAAGAAAATATTTAGTTTAATATTTTTCATCATCTATTTCCCTCATTATTCTATAAAATTTTTCCTTTTAACTTTAATTCCTTCTGCATTGGTAATAACCCATCAACCATACTACCATTAATGTATTAGGTTCTGATTTTTACTTAGTAATATTTTATTTGAGTATACTTGACTCTGTTCAAGAATTTGTTTAGGCAAATATGATTTATATTGATCATTTCTTATTCTTTTGAACATTTTCTCATATGATATAATTTTTGAAACTTTTTCCCTAAATCAATGATAATGATGGATATTCTAAAACATTGAAATTTTATTATCACTTTTTCTAAAAATAACTTAAATCATATTTAGATCACCTTCATCCACTATAATTCATCATGAACACCTAAAATAACTTCGATTTTTTTACAAGTATCTTTTCGAATGCTGGTGAATTTTTTAATTAATTTCAATATAATATATTAAATTTTATTTATAAATATAATTCAAGATACTCCTAAATATTTTTACAACATCAAATTATTTATTTTTAAGTATTTAATTAAATTAAATATAGTTATTTCAATAAATATTTCGTTGCTTCCATCTTCTTTTGCTATTATTTAAACTTAATATCATCCAAGTGGATTTTGTATTATGTAGCCTTTAAGAATGAGAAAACTAAAGTATGAATAACTCATAACATTGTAATCTTTTATTCTTTTTCATAGAAACCTTATAAATAAATTCGTCACTTGAAATATGAAGTTGGAATAATAATCAATTATTTAAATATTTTTTCGAACTTTTAAATATATATTAACTTCTTAATAATTTTTTTGTGGAACATCAATCACTAAACTCAAACACCTTTTCCACATGTGAATGTATCTCTAATTACATATTCAATGGAAGCATTTATTTTAGCTTTTCCCATTAATTTACAATCTTCCTTTTTCATGATAATCATAACTTGAGGGTAATTCACTCTTCATCTTCTCATCACATCTTCATGCATACATGAATACCATTCAAAGGTTAACTTACCAATACATATTAATAGAAATAATTATTGAAAAAAATAAAACATAACACTAATGGGTTCTAAATACCACCTTTGGATTTATTGTCAATAAAATTATAAAAAATGCAAGTCAAATTTTATTTTACCATTTTCTTCTATATCCCCCATATTGAAAATAAATATAAAGGATTATATAAAACATTGGCTTATCAATTAAAAAATTATAACCCTTATTGAATAATGATCATTGTAGAAAATAAGAGTGACTAATTAATTTCCCAACAGTTGTAATTCACCACTATATATTCCATTTTTTTACTTTTTATGTTTTTTGTTACACAAATTCTTGCCCACCTTAACTTCACCAATGAGAATTTTTAAGGATGAGAAAATGGAAAAAACAAACCCCTTAAAAGAAATATTCAAGAACATTATATAAAATTCTTTATTAATAAGAATGTATATATTTTAATAGCTTTCTCAGACTATATTCATATATATCCTTCTCAAGGGTGCTCTCCAACAACTTCTTCATCAAGGTTGATCTCTTTATTATGTATGACTTAATATATCAACTTATAAGATCAATTAAAAGATGGATACATCAGGATAAATATAATATACAAAGCAACTTCTAAAATTTGTAACACCCAGACCCCAAAATCCTAGAGTCAGTGCTTTGATTTATTAAATTGGAATGATTATAAGGAATAAAATTTCAAAGGAATGATTGGAGTAGATGTTTTTGAAAAACAGATTACATACATGATACCCATTTTACATTGGTAAATTAATATGAAACATAATACATAACAAATAAAAATAAACTACATCCTTGAAACTCATTCCAAGAATGAATCTTCATTTTCTAGGGAAAGGAAAAAATATAATGGTCAGATTAAATTCTCAGTATGGGTAATCTTAAAATAGAAGTAATAATGAATCAATAAGAATAATAAATATGGAAATGTATATAACTGAAAATGCATTAAATTTAAAAAACTAGATAAGGAACAATCATTATGGAATGGTAAATAACTGAAATAAATTCCATTTAATAAAAAAATGAGAATGAAATGCTTCCATAGATAATGTCTAAGAGAAAATATCATGGATAAATAATAATTGAATCTGAATGAAGGAAACTCTTAATTATTGAACAAAAATTTTTCTAAATACATTTACCTTTACAATCAGTATCTATTTTCAAGATAGTTTGAACTACTTTGATTTAGTCAACTGATTTGTCTCATGAGACCACCGATGCATTGAGGGGTGGAATTAATGGGTCCCTAACCCATATCATACAGGTGTATAATTATTTTAAAAAAATTTGATAGTTTTTTTAGAAAATAATTTAATCCTCTGATACCACTGATGCATCTAGGTTCTATCTATAACTTGACCCCACCTGTGTCTTACCTGTGCAAAGTATACCTCATATATCGAACAATCAATTTATTTAATAAACAATGTACCTTATCATAATATATATATATTGAATAAATAATATAAATTTATCAATAATTTCCTAGTAGAGGATAATTAAAAATAATATTTTTTATTGCTCTGAATGTAAATACCATTGAAATATCATTATAAACATTCTTGAGGAAAATAATCACTAATTATTCCAAAGTGTCCTATACCACTTTGAAACATTTGAATCGTAAAACCAATGATAGAATAACATTAAATTAAACTTAAAATATAATTAGAATAAAAATATTAAATATAAAACATGTCATAGGATCCGTATATACACCTTATAAAATAATATAGGTGTATAACATAACATAACATAACATCTCAAAGAAGAAAAAATGTGACAAAAATTACTTTACCGATTTGGTAAATTTGAAACTGTTAATCCCATGAAAGAGAGATACTAAAATGGATATGAATCTCCAAATAAATTTTAGGATAATAAACATAAAATACATTCATGGGTAGTATATACACCATACAACAAAAATAAGTGGTGAATATGGAATGTATCTCACAGAAATAAAATTGAGATGGGGAAAACCCTGACTTTACAATCTATTTTGATTGAACACTCTTTAAAATAATTTATTGTGGTTTTAATTATGCAATTAACTTAAACTATAACCATATTAATATCTATGATATCTTATATAGTTCTTTTATAATATATTATAACCAGTTCATTAATAATCATTTATCATTTTCATTATTTAGAGTGTTATTTACCTCGTAGTTTGAGTATGTATCTATTTTTTATTTTCTCATCCTAATTAACATCCATAATGTAAAACAAGATTTGAAAATTATATATATTAAAAATATATTTATTTATAGTAATCCATATTGTTTGGTGGTAGGAAATTAAATACATCGTTCATGGAGGTGGTAGACCGTGCGTATGCATGAATAAGGTTTCCATTTTATTTTTATGTTAAAATAATGAAAATTAAATAATATATATGTATATTAAAATAAAATTATAATATTAATGTCATATTTATCACATATTTTAATTAAACCCATCCTTAATACATTCCATGTAACGTGTGAATGTATCACAACTCCTTGAGGAGGCGATAGTCCACACGTCGACAAACGATGTTATCATATTTACAAAAAATGGAAGGCATGATGGTTTGTGTTAGATAAAAATTATATGAGTATTAAAAAAATATCATATATATATCAAGTAAAAATAGCATTTCCATGACAATTACCAACCATTAGTGGTGGTAAATGGAAAAACGAATGGCATCATTTCGCAAGGTGGTAGTCCGTCGTACACACGAATGATAAATTCATTACCCATTTGATAGAAGTTTGTATAGTTTTAACTGTAACCCCTAACGTAAAAAAATATCATTATATTTAGTATATTTTTATTATTATATAATAATGTAATAATAATAATTTAATGTTTTTAGAAATAAATAAGAAAAGTGATTATTGAAGAATGTTACCTCTTTTCAGGTAACTCCTTTTGGTTTTCACCAATGTATTTCCCTGGATTTCATTATTCCCAAAGTTAGGCTTCTATTTTCAAGGTAGGAATTTTGGGGGAATATTTGGGTATATTTTTTATTAATTAAATAGATTGACAGGTGTGGAGATATGGGGGGTGTAAATGCCTTTTATAGTAGAGGGAAGTGTCATTCTTTTCAATATAAAATGGTAAACACTATTAGGAGGTATCCCTTACCTCATGTGCCCAGAAATTTAAATATAATGGAGTAAAGTGAAATTATGTTCTATAAAAACCTCCATCACAAAAAATAAGTGCATTTTTATTATTTTTTCCTTAACATCCCTGTTTTACCACTTTTACCATTTTGGTTTTTATTAAGTTGACTAGTTTTCTACCATAAGTAATTTAACTATTAAGACTAAATTAAAGTGAGATTT
Organism: Viscum album; assembly: GCA_963277665.1. Taxonomy (NCBI): domain Eukaryota; kingdom Viridiplantae; phylum Streptophyta; class Magnoliopsida; order Santalales; family Viscaceae; genus Viscum; species Viscum album. The sequence goes on along the minus strand of OY728141.1, from coordinate 1,413,964,746 downwards.
ATTAGAAAATGTAGACCCAATATATTATAAATATGAACAATAATTAAAAAAATAAAACTATAATATGTTTTGAATATTAATTTTAGCAGAAGCACATGAAATACGCCAAAACACTACTTTAAACCAAACCATGGTAGCAATGTTTTCACTATTTAGATATTAATATTATCATTATAAAATATAAATTGGTCCATAACTAGAATATATTTTATATTTATTAACATTTAAAAATTAATTTTATAATATAGTAATTTTGGTAAATTTTAAATCTTTACGTATAATATCATTTATTATAAAATGACATTAATGTCAATTTTGACATTATTTACTTAATTTAAATTCTAAAATATAAAGACAATGATGGAATTGAAATATATTTTGTTTGCAACTATGTAACATGAAATATAATATAAAATTTTAAGGTAAAATAATTATTAATTTAATATTATTCACTTTTAATATTTTTAGTATCGTTTATCTTATTTTATTATTAACTAAGTAATCACAACAGTAGCATTTCCTAAGCGTTTAATGTAATTATATCATCTATAAAATTTAAAGATAAATTATTATGATAAATAAATAATTTAAATTTCTAAATATTTTTTATAACCATACTATATTTTTTCTTCCGTACTCCAGACCATTATAGGAATTAGAAGAATTGAAGGTATATTGTTTTATATTTTTCTTTACTTAACTTACCATATGGGTCACTTTCCAGAAATTGTGTCTAGATAACTCATCAAATTAGTACCTGGGAAGGTATACGGTCTAAATATTGGCATGAAATGGATTTTTTAGAAGTTTTTAGGCCATTCCCCCCTTAAGATTGAATTTTATCCACTGTATAAATTAAATTTTACCTCAATTACTCTAATTAATTTTAATTACTTTCACTAATATTTTTGGTATAAAACCAACTTTATATTATTAGAATATAAATATTATTATGATTAAATCCATGTATATCTTTTTTTCTAAATTCAATTCACAAATGTTGAAAAATTAAAGTTAATTCTAATCTTGGAGATGTGGTGAAAAAGTGTATTTTTAAAGTGAAAATGTTCAAAAGTTTATTAAGTCTTTATGTCTAAATTAAATATAAAAATTATTAAAACAATGTAAATTGGATTAATAGATGTTAAATTGAAATATTTAAACTTTAAACCTAATTTAAAATATAATTTAACATTAACAATTATTTAAACTAAAAGGTAGTTTTAAACTAAAATATTGTATTTTTCACTATTCATCAAAAAAAGGAAACTTCTCAGAAAAGTACCAAAAATCCCCCATAAGATATTTTTGATAGTATTAATTAAAATATTAATTTTTATAAATAATCTTTTTTATAGTTTCAAAATTTAGTTTTAAAATAGGTTCTCCATTTAAAGGTAGTAAAACAAGGTCTTGCATGTAACACAAGAGAATTCAGTATTTTGGGTACTGTAAGCTCAACATAGTGTTGTGCATAAAGAAATCTAGAAACAAAATTAATTTTATTATAAAAAGAAAATATTTTAAAGTCTTGGGGTGTTACATTTTCCCCACCTTAATTAAATTATATCCTCATAACTTAAACTTGATATCGTTAATTGAGGGATTGATATTTAAAAATAATATTATTGAAAAACCAACATCATAAATACGGTTAATAACACATCTTATTGATAATATGGAAATGAAAATATGGATGTTTCTACAAAAATAGGCTTTAAAATAGTATAACATTAGGGAAAACATGTAAATGAAATAGAAATATATCTATCAAATTCTAACAGAGAGTGATAAAGAACATGTTCAACTAAAATTTGATAACCATAAATCCTTAAACAATATTTATGAAAAGGGTTATTAATATCATCAGAAAGTATTATTATATGATAAAATTTTGGTTTCAAGACCATTTTCCTAGATTTTATGAATTCTTTCACTTGATAATAATGGAAGGAAATAAAATTACATGATACTTTTCTATTTCACAATCACAATATTATCCTTTGGTTGTTCCTTAAACTATTTCTACTTTATCTCTTAGCATAAGTTGGATCATAAGGTGAATTAATACATCAATCTCTAAAAGATCATCCAAATTTCAACATAAAAAATTTCATAAATGTTTAACCTTATAACCGTTCCAATAATTATAATAAAAAAATTAGAATTAGTTCTATGGTAGTCGGTAGTATCTAATTAAATTTATCCATACCAATAATCTATTTTTTAAAAGAATCGTTATCTCAACATCATGAACATATTAAGATATATCTTTCCCTAAAACATGTGTTTTGAAAATATTTTCAATTTCTAATAAATCTCTTTTCATTGTACCATTCAAAAAATGCACTCAAATATGTAATAAAATTGTATTATTGTACAATCATTATATATTTAATAATTCTCATGACAAATACCTTGCTAATAAAATACTAATATTTCATAATTATTAAATCCAAACACATGAATATTAATCATTACTCTTCATCTATGGTAGTAGAAAAATCCTAACCATGATCCAATAGCCTCTTTTGGGGTATATTACTATGACGCATGAGACATTAATTTTCATAGTGTCTAGTATCCTTTCAGTTGAAGCATTGTATGTTGGCAACATTATTCTTACCCATGAAATCAAAATCAAGATGGCCTTTATCCACACAATTTTAGAAAACCCCCTTTCCTTTTAAGCAAGAACCACAATGATTATTTCTAAAATTATTGCATGTGGGAATGTACTTCTTCCCCTTCTTCCTTTTATAAACCCTTTTCTATGTTTTCCCATTGTTCTCGTGCTTCCCTTCAAAGCCACAAGTGTTAGAAAATTCTATCTCTATCTCCATATCCTGAGAATCTATGTCCTAATATAAGGATAATTCATGGGAGACTATTTTTATTTGAAGTATTTTCTTATGAACATAAATAAATAAATTATTCTTACTCTTTGGATAATGTGTATCGGTGAGGTTCACATTCATTATGTTGTGAACCAATTATAAATCAAAACATATAATAGAATAGATCTTATAATTTATAATCCAAAAAATATGAAATACATAACATAAATTGAAAAAATTATGTGTAGATAATCTCATAATCACAAAAATGTTTTCTTTGAGATATTATTATATACTTAAACTAAAAGTATAGCATATGATTATATTATCTAATATTTTTCCTTAAATATTGTTTCCAAGGTTTCTAATAAACTCCCTTTGATAGATATTATAATGATCCAATTCTATAAGCCCATATTCAGTGCCATACATTATTAAATTTGAATGATTATAATGAATAAAATCCTGAAGCACCAATTAGTTTAGAAATTTTTGAAAACCATATTACATACATGATACCCCTTTTACATTGGTAATGGAAAATAAAAAATAATACATAAAAAAGTGAAATAAACTTCTTCCTTTAATCTCTTTGCAATAATTCTTCTTCATATCATGAGGAAAGAAAAAAAATAAGGGTGAGCTCAAATGATCATTAAGGGTAAGAGTACAATGGATGTAATCTTGAATCAATAATCATAATCAATATGGAAAGCTAAATAATTGAACACACCTTCCATTTAAAAAAGTATAAAATTCATAATCAATACACAATGGAAAATTAATTAAACACATGTCATTTAATCAATAAAATGAGAATGAAATTAATCAATAGGTAATGTTAAAGAAAAAATATTAGGGATAAATTATAACTAAATTTTAATGAAGGAAATGATTAATTTTTAGAGTCTATGCTTCCTAGGTACATGATACCTTTACCATCATGATATAATCTCATGACAATTTAAACTTCTCTGATTTGTCCAATTGACTCATCTCATGAGACTATCAATGCATTGAGGGGTTTTCATTAACTAGTCCCCAACCGATATCATACCTGCCTGTTCTACTTGGAAAAAATTAGAAGGTTTTTTCAAAAAAATTATTTTGTCCCATGAGACTACCGATGCAACGAGGGGGGATATCTATAAATGGGAACTCCTTGTATCTTACCTATCCAAAACATTCCTCATATGTCAAATAATATATTTAATTAATAAAAATGTGACTTATCATCAAATATTACTATTGAATAACTAATATAAATTTATAAATAATTACCCAATAAAGTATAAGTATCAACAATGATTTATGAGGTTGACTAATGGAAATATTATTGAAATACCATAAAAAACGTTATTGGGGAAAATAATCATTAAACATTCTAAAGTATCGCATACCACTTTGAAACATTGGAATCATAAACCCCATGAATTAATAAAAGTAAATGAAACTTATAATATCCTGAAAATAATGATATTCCTGATATAAAAAATTAATGAATAAGTATATACACCTTATAAAATAATATAGGTGTATAACATAACAAAACATCTCAAAGAAGGAAAATTGTGATAAAAATTCTATTAGAATTTTTGTAACATTGAAACCATAAACCCCATGAAATAGAGATCTTAAAATGGATATGTAAATCCCCATAAATTTAAGGATAAAAATTTAAAATACATTCATGGGATATATATACACCCCACACAAAAAATAAGTACTGAATATGGTATGAATCTTAAAGAAATAAAAGTGAGATAAGAAAAACCCTTACTTTACGATTCCTTTTGGTTGAATGCTCTTTAACATACATTGTAATGGTTTTAATCATATTATTAACTTGAAATATAACCATATAAATATCTATGACATCAGATATATTCTTTTTATAATATTTCATAACTCTTTCATTAATAACATTTTATCATTTGCAACATTTTGGGTGTTAATTGGCGCGTTTTTCAAGAATGTCACTATTTGTTATTTTTCATTCCTATTACTTAGAACATGATTTAATCATATATAGATTTTAAACCATTATTTAAAAATTATATATATTAATTATATATTTATTTATATCAATCCATAGAGTTTGGATATTGGAAATGAAATACACCATTCATGGAGATAGTTGGCCTTACGTACACCATAATGGGGTTTCCATTTTATTATAATTTTAAATGAATGAAATTTAAATGATATATTTGTATAATATAATTATATTATTATATTAATTACATATTTATCACATATTTAAATTAAAAAAATACTTAATACATTCTATTTAATGTGTAATCTTAACATATCACTTTGAGGAGGCAGTAGTCCACACGTCCACAAACGATGTTATCGCATTTCCAAAAAATTGAAATAATGAAGGTGTATGTTATATAAAAATTTCATAAGTATTAAGGTAGAATAAATATATTATATTTAATGAAAAGATATTGTTTACATTATAATTCCCAATAATTAGTAGTGTTAAAGAAAAAATGAACGATGTCATTTAGTGAGGCGTTAGTCCGCTGTACACACGAACAGAAAATTCATTACCCATTTGACAAAAGTGTGTGTCAGTGTATGTCTAAAACAAAACATAAAATCATATAAGTATATTTAGGATTAATATTATTTTATATAATCATTTAATAATAATAATTTTATAGGATTTAGAATGAAATAAAACAAAAGTTATCTTCAAATAATGATACCTATTTTTCATGTAAATTGTATTTTTCTTCAACAAAGGACTTAATTAGAATGATTTTTACCCATAATTTGTCTTCTAGGTTTAGGTGAGGTATTTTGCGAACTTATTTGGGTATATTTTTGATGATTCAATTCACTTGATATGTGTTCAAAAGTGGGTAGAGTGAATACCTTTTTATAGTGAGCAGGGGTGACATTTTTGTAAATATAAAAAGCTAAACACTATTGGAAGGTCTACCTTACCTTATGTGACAAAAAATTGAATCATAATGGAATTAAAGTGAATTTATGTCCTATATAAACCTCCAAAACTCAAAAATGGAATTTTTATAATTGTTTCATTTAACTTCTATGTTTCTCCTCGTTTACCCTTTTGGTTTTTTTATCACGGAAACTAGTTTTATAAGATAAGTAATTTAAACATTCAGACTAATTTAAGGTGATATTTATTAATAAATATATACCCAATAAATTATAAATATGATAAATAATTTATTGAATAGAAATATCAAGTGTTTTGGAGATTATTTTTAATAGTAGCCCATGTAACTCACAAAAAACACTACTTTAACCCAAAAAATGCTAACAATGTTTTCAGTATTTAGGGGTAAATATGTTTATTATAAAAGGCTAATTGGTCCATAAATAGAGCATATATTATATTTATTAAAATTTAGAAATTAATTTCTATAATATAGTAATTTCAAAAAAATGTAAATCTTTAAATAAAATACCATTTATTATAAAATGATATTAATGCCAATTTTGACATTATTTACTTAATTTAGATTAAAAAATATCAAGAAAATTATTGAATTAATTTTTTTTAATTTAATATATATTTAACATGAAAAATTAACAATAAAAAATAATAGAACAAAATAATTCATTTAATTTACTTTGTATTTAATATTTTTAATATCATTTATTTTATTTTATTATTAACTAAATAATCACAACACTGACGTTTTAAGGGATTAAAGTAATTAAATAATCTAAAAAACTAATTTAAATTATCATGATAAAAAATCATTTTACTTTAAGAATAATTTTTATAACCAAAACTATGTAGCTTTTTCTATACTTTAAAGCTTTAAATGATTTTAAAGAATAAAAGGTACAGAGTTTATTTTTTTTCATTACCTAACATATTAAATGGGTCACATTAACTGGCATTTTTCCTAATAAAAAATAAAATTCCAAAAAATGGGGTATATGGTTGAATCATGGGAATAAAATTGATTTTGGAAAAGTTTTTAGGCCACTTCCCCCTTAAAATTAATGTTTTACCATTAACTAAACAAATTTTTACCTTAATCACTATAATTAATCTTAATAACATTCCCAAATATATTTTGGTCAAAAAAATTTAATCCTATTATAAAAATAATATTATACAAATTACAACCATTTATATCCAATTTTTAAAACTCAATTAACAAAATTTGGAAAATTAAATTTAGAGCTCATCTCGTAGACATGGCGAGAAAGCGAGTTTTTAATGAGAAAATGTTCAAAAGTTCAGTATGTTTTTATATCTAAATTTAATTTAGAAATGATTAAAATAACTTAAATTGTATTAATATATCTAAAATTGATCTATTTTTACTTTAAAACAAATTTAAAATATAATTTATCATTAATAAATATTTAACAAAAATGCAATTTTCAACTAAAATGCATTTTTTTCAGAGTTCATCAAAAAATAAATCTTCTCAAAATAATACAAAAAATCACCCTAAGATAATTTGAAAGTACACATAAAAAAATAAAGATTATTTTTACAAATAAAATTTAGAAAAGTGTCAATGTACATTTTAAATAGGTGCATCATTAATTGGTGGTAAAACTCGGTCTTGCGTGTAACACAAGCAATCTGAGTGTTGCGTTTAGTGTAAGAATAAAATGGTGTTTCTTATAAATAAATCAAGAAAATAGATTAATTTTATTCTAAAATGAAAACATTTTCAAATCTTTTGGTGTTACAAAATTATCTCTCCCTTCTCAAGTATCACATTCAATTCCCTACACAAACAAAACAATGCACAATATATATGGGAAGAAGCTGGTTTTAAAATATTATTTGTGATAGCCAAAGGGAAGATATTTGTTTCTCAACCCATAAAGTAAATTATCTATATATCAAACTTTTAGAGGTATATTCATTATTACTCAATTTTTTAGATCTGTATTCTTTTTGGGAAGTTTGATTTTGTTACTTTGTAAAATCTTCTTGTGTGGATGTAGTGACCCTTGTTTTTTCAAACAACACCTAGCTCATTTTTAATTTTTAGACTTTTGGATATCACCATGAGTAAAATATTAAATTTACCCTTATATAGGACCTCACAAAAATTATAATGGCTTAATTACTCTTGGGATAGAGTGGTTACCCCCAGGATGAGTTTTGAAAAATTTCTATGCTTGTTGAGTTTTTTGGGGTTTTTAAAATTTATTACTTAAATAAATATTACTCCAAGAAAGTGGATGGTGACATAGTGTAACACCGTAATTTTTATTTTCTTATATTATTTCAGCTTATACCATTGTTCATGGTTTCTCTCTTGAGTTTCAGGTGTTCCATATTTAAATTTTGAGTTTTGGGATATTTTTTTCTGATTCTACAGTTTATGTGCATAGTTAAGGGGTAAGCATGAAACCACCTTTTACAAAGTTGATATTTAGTTAATTTTGAACTTACATGGTTTGAATTTCACTGTTTTCACATGGTTTTATCCCAACCATGCGACTCCATGTAGAAACCATGTAAGTCCTTGGTTGTCTCTGGTCGAGGGTGCGCAACCTAAGCATAGTTTGACAAACTGTACGGAAGGCATGTGCTTGGTTATGCAATTTTTGACATAACCATATCACACAGTTGGTTCATGGTTTCACAAACCATGTGGAAAAATAGTTTATTTTTCTAGTGTGTTCAATATGGGGTGCACAGTTGGTGTATGGTTTGGGAAACTATGTAGCATAACCGTGCACAGTGTTAGGGTGTCTTAAAAATGTGAATAGACCCTTATACCCTCTCATATTATTAAACCAAAACTCTCCCTCTCTCACTATATTGTATCATATGACCTAGAGGATCTCCTCATTTTTTCCCAAAGAATCTCTTTGTCTTCATATGTTTTAATCAAGGTGTTTCTTCAATATTCAGTACTAAATCTTTAAGTTAACATGGTCCTCTCTTCCTCCTCGTCGTTCTTCTTCCATTTTCTAAGTGGTTCATCATCTCCATTAGTTATTTGGGTCCATGGTTCTTGTGTTTTTGAGTTTAAATTAATGATTTTGTGTTTTTAAGGTTACTTTTGTATTCTATTTCCTTCTTGGAACCTTGTGAGGTTGTTTCGGGTGGGCATTGTTGAAGCGCTTGTGGTTTGAAGTAGGTTTCCCTTTGTACTTGTCCTCTAAATTTAATAATCATTGAATTATTTCTTTTCACACCATCCTTGTAAATTAATTAGTGATGTATTATTTTTAGAATAAATTATTGATATGAAATTAGGTGATTTACTTCTTGTTTTCATGTATATGTTATTTTTTGGTTAAACTATGCATGTTTAGTGTTTGATAAAATGTATGTTTTATTTTTCTATATGATTCATTGTTTTTAAAGTGTGTTTTTTTCTTATTAAATGTATTTGGATACTTAAATTATGGTATATATTTTTTAAACAAATTTATAAGTGGTTTTTGATTTTATAAATGATGTATTGGATTTCTTTAGAAATGGGTGGTTTCTCAATGGTTTCTTGAGGCCCGTTCGAAAGATTAATAAAATTGGTTCTCCTGAAAATTATCATTGGATAATACTTATTCCTTGGTTATATTGAATGCGATGGTAGGTCCTTTGTATGGTAATCCCTCATGAAATATTTGTTGAATGGAAATGGATTGTTCCATGGTGTGATTTAGAGTGATGCCTCTGTGTGATTCTTGTCTATGTAATGCATGTATATTTGGTTAGTTTCTGGTTTAGTTTTGATTGGATCACCCCATTTTAGTCTTGAAATGTGAAACTGGAATAGCGGGTGGATTTTCCCTGAATGGTTGCTACACTAGATTACAATTCCGATCTGGATAGTGGCCTTTAGTATGGACCTCTCTCTTCTTTGATATTACGACCCTCAGTTAGGCCAGGTATTGTAAGATCAACCATATGGGATAATTTATTTCATCAGGTGAGGTAAGCCTATGGGACGAGTCAAGTGTTAGTTTTTTCTACATTATTCACTAATATCCTTGGTTCTCATGTGTTCTTCTACACTTATTTGTCTTTTATCGATGATTGAGATGCCTTGTTTGGTTGATTAATCATACTTGATATATAACATTTCACTTTTTATGTGATCATTTATTATTCTCTCTTGTTTTGTGTAATTATTTGTTAAAAAGGAAGTGATGGTTTTAAAGGGTTTATTGAAATTGTTTTGAAAATTTGTTACACCTTTTTTCTCACTTTTTTACGTAGTGACACCATAATTCTCTTCTAAAATGATAGTGTCTTTTTCTTGGAAAAGAATTTAGTATTAAATTAAAATGGGAAGTTGGATGTGTTTTGTTTTAGATAGAAAATTTGTGAAAAACTATGTTTATATATTGTATTTGAAACCTATAATTGATTATTTTTTGTTTAAAATAAATTCACTTGGGATACATTGTTCAGACAATGTAATGTTCCAAATCTCTCTTAAGGTATGTTTTTGTTTACTTTTCAGTTTTATTTCCTTATTTTGTTTAATAAGTGTTTTCCCATGTTTATGTGAAGACCTTTGGGTGTTCTGGTGGTTCGAGACATGAAAGGGGATGAAATAGGTGGCTTCTTGTCATACTTTAGGGTTTGTGCATGGTTAGTGCCAAACCGTGTGGAAGTCCTAGGTAACTATGTGAGGGGGCTCTTTTCAGACATTAGCATCCACAATGTTTTCACACGGTTTTGAAAACCTTGTAGATAAATTGTGCAGCTGAGTTTTATTGAGAAAATTACAAAAATGCCATTATGAGATTACTTATACAAACATGGGATTTTCCTCCATTATTATCCCTTTAACCCTAGTGAGACCCATAATATTCAAGAGCTGTCATGGATCAATATACCTCATCTTAGAGCCGTTTGGTGTGTCGTTGGTTGCATATTGAATATTTGGGTAAGGCTAATCCCACTATTGCTTCTCTTTTGGGATTTGGGTTTTCATCTCTTCCTTCCCACTTTTTAATGCTTTAAAGCCCTTTCTTTTTGGTGAGTTTTATGTTTAAGATTAAAATTTGTATTGAATCGGGATCTAAGGCCTCGATTATGAGTGTGTTCACCAACAGATTCAAGGTAGGTGGTCTATAAGTAATTTCCCATAGTTTATTCGTAGATTTGTGCATGTAGGGTTTCATTATTGTTCCCTTCTTAATGTTTTCTTGATTACATTAGTAATATGTGGTGTATTAGTTGTATAAATGATTAATTGAACTCTTATTGATCCCTATGGTATGATAGAAGGATGACTTGACCAAATTAGGGCCACCCATGGGGTGTGTCGGCCCTCTTGATGGGGCTAACCGAAATATAAGGTTTGAAATTTACACATGATAATGTAGAGACTTAGAAAAGAGGTTAATTGGTTTATGTAATGAGTTAGAATGAATTTTTTTTGTATGTGGCTAATGTGGTTAAAGGCTAATGGATTTTTGGGTTGACATGTAATCTGGTTACACTACTAAAATGTTAAACTATACCAATGGAATAAAACCATTGGCATTGAAGGGAAAACTGTTGGTATACAATATACCAACAGTTTGGAAAAATATTGGTAAGTCCAGTGTAGTGATAGATATATACCAACAGTTTCAAAATAACCATTGGTATATGCTACAAAAAATCACAACTTCCCAATGGTTACCTAGTACTGTTGGAAAACATATTTTTCCCAATGGTTGTAGCAAAATGTTGGTAAAATGCATAAGTCCTGTGATATACCAATGGTATTGTAACTGTTGGTATAACTTTCACCCCTATACCAACGGTTATAAACCATTGGTATAGTATTAAAATTTCTTTCAGTAGTATACCAATAGTTATAAATTGTTGGTATATCCTTCACCCATATTTCATAGCAGCATGCTGAACCCAACACCCAGATATGTCGAACCAAATACACCTGCAGGAAGCCTGTACACCTAGGCCAATAGACCACACATAATCCAATATCACATGCACACAAAATCCAATATGAACTCCAATATTGCATACACCAGACTCCAATACACCTAAAAAAAATCAAATACACCTAGAGACAAAAGCCAATAATCCTGCACACAGAATCTAATATTGCCCACACCACACTCCAAAATTGCATACATTGTGAAAATTACATTCCATATTCTCCACAAGATAAACCTTTTAGAATATTCCTTCTAGTCCTAGTAGTTACTTTCCATTACCTCTTTTTCCACATTACTAAATACTAAAACAAGGTAATAGCTGAATGTTTTCTCATTAGTCATCCAACAAATATCAAATTCAGTGTCTTGGTAATTTGGTAAGCCAATAAAATATAACAAATAATTGATACCTCTTTTGGGGCCCATGTGGAGAATATAAATTTATGGAACTTATTTATTAAAATTGATAAAACTACTGTGATTCAATATTTGAGACTGGGTAGTCGAGGCACTACATCCATCACTCTAATCCACCCCTAATTCTAGTTTGGTCAGCTCATTTTTCTTCCAAAATCACTTCCATTTAATGAAAATGAACTTGAAAGAAATAATTCATGATATAAAATCAAGAAAGAACAACACTGAGAAATATTTGGTTTATATGATAGTTATATTCTCTTCGAGGGCTCTCCTTTTGGGATGTCTGTGGGGGGGGGTCTAGGGTGGTTGTCCTGGTGGTAGCGGGGTTTTCCAGGGTGTAGAAGGAGTCCAGGTGTGTGTGGTGGTGTACGGGGGGGGGGGGGGGGGTATGGGGTGATGTCCATGTTATAGGGGGGTGTCCAGGGGGTAGGGTGGTGTCCAGGGGGTGGGTGTGTCTAGGGGGTTGGGGGATGTCTAAGGGGGTGGGGGTGTCCAGAGGTTTGGGGGGTTGTCCAAGGGGTAGGGGGTGTTCAAGGGGTATGGGGGGTTGGGAGGTGTCCAGGGGGAGTGTGGATTATCTAGGGGTTGGGGGGTCTATCCATGGGGGTAGGGGGTTTCCAGGAGGTGGGGGTGTCCAGTGGGGACGTGAAAGGTGGGGGGGATCCATGGTGGTGTCCAGGGGGTGGGGTGGTGTCCATGGGGTTGGGGGGCTTTCTAGGGGTGGGGTTGTCTAGGGGGTGGGGGTGTCTTGGGGGTGGGGTGTCTAGGGGGTGGGGTGGTGTCCAGGGGGATGGGGGTGGCCTTCCATGGGGGTGGGGTTGTCCATAGGGGTGGGGGTGGGGGGCAGGTGGTGGGGTGGTGTCTTGAAGGGGGGGGGAGGCTGTCCATGGGGGTGCCTAGGGGCTAGGGTGGTGTCCAGGGGGGTGGGGTGGTGTTCAAAGAGTGGGGGTGTCTAGGGGTGGGGTGTCTAGGGGTGGAGGGTGTCTAGGGGGTTGGGTGGTGTCCAGGGGTGGGGGCAGTCCATGTGGGGGGGGGGCTGTTTAAGCGGGTGGGGTGGTGTTCAGGGGGCTGGGGGTGGCTATCCAGGGGGTGGGGGTGTCCAGGGTGGTGGGGGTGTCTAGGTGGCGGGGTGGTCTCTAAGAGGGGAGGGGGGAATCCAGGGGGTTGGGGGGGATGTTTATAGGTTGGGGGTTTGTATAAGGGGTGGGGTGAATTGGGGGGTGGTGGTGGTCCAGGGGGTTTTAGGGGACTATCCCAGGGGTAGGGTAATCTCTGAGGGGGGGGGGAGGTTGTTCAGTGGTTAGGGGATGTACATGAGGGTGGGGGTGTCCAGGGGGTGTGGGTGTCTAGGTGGTGGGGTGCTGTCTAAGAGGGGGGGTGTAATGGTTTTAATGGAATGCATTTCATGGATTTTAAGTTCATTGGTATTTTTAAATGGTTTTGGAATAGTGTTTATTTCAATAGTATGTGTTTATTTAGAAAAAATGAATGCTTTTGGTGCATGTGCTAGGAAGTGGGATTTGGTTATTAGGAAACGAAATACATTTTTATTATGGGACAAAAATACTATATGATTTTTGAAATGGATCCTTAAAAGGTATTTTTATAAAACATTGGGGAGTTTTAAATAGAAAAAAGTCTCTATTATGTGATTTTGAAATGGTTTTATGAAGAATTATTTATGATGTATCTTTACGGGATTTGTGATTTCTTGTCCCTTGTTTTAGAACATCAGATTATATTACTAGAGGTATTGTTTTTGATAATTCGTTAGAATGTTACCACTATAAATGAATAAAAAAGTCCATAAATTGATATCTCAGGTAGCCATTCTTGTTATCCTGCTATTTTCTTCTTATTATGGGTCTCTACTCAAACTCTTGTGGAAATGGAATAGCCATGTTCTTATCAGATCATTTATTATGCATGGGAGTTTATGAAATACTAGAAGCTATTTTTTATTAGTGATCAAGGCTCCCATGAGGTAACGAAGTGGGTATCTATGATTAATGGGATCTTTGAGTTGTTAGAAACCCTATAATCCACGAGGTGGGGGCTGTCCAGGGGGTGGGGGGATATCCATGGGGGTGACGGGGCTGTCCCTTGGGGGGTTAGGGGTGCCTAGGGGGTGGGCGGGGCTGTCCAGGGGGTACAGGGGGTGGGCGGGCTATCCACAGGGGTGGTAGGGCTCTCTAGAGGGGTGGAGGGCTGTCCATAGGGGTGGAAGGGCTGTCCAGGGGGTCAGAGGAGTCCAAGGGGTGGGTGGGGCGGTCCATGGGGGTTGGGGGTGACCAGGGGGTCTGGGTGTCCAGGGGGTGGGAGGGGATGTACAGGGGGGTATAAGATGCCCAGGGGTGGGAGGGTTGTCCACGGGGGGTGGCAGCGTTGTTTAGGGGGGGTAGGGGGTGTCCAGGGTGTGGACGGGCTATCCACAGGGGTGGTCGGGATGTCCGCGAGGGTGGGGGTGGGGTGTCAAGGGTGTATGAGGTGTCTAGTGGGGTGGGTGGGCTATCTAAAAGGGTGGAAGTGTTGTCCAGGGGGTATGGGGTGTCCAAGGAGGTGGGTGGGGTTGTCTAAGGGGGTACAGGGTGTCCAGTGGCTGGGTGGGCTATCCACAGAGGTGATGGGGCGGTCCACAGGGGTAGGGGTGTCCAGTGGGTGGGCGGGCTATCCACGGGGGGTAGGGGTGTCCAAGGGGTGGGTGTTCTGTCCATGGGGGTGGGGGGGAGGTTATCCATGTAGATGGGGCGGGCAGTCCATGGAGGGTAGGGGTGTCGAGGGGGTGGGTGGCTGTCCATGGGAGGAGGGGTGTCCAGGGGGTGGTTGGGCTATCCATGACGGTGAAGGGGCTATCCAGGGGGTAGGGGTGTCCAGGGGGTGGGCGGGCTGTCCAAACAGGGGGGGGGGGGTTGTCCATGGGGGTGGGGGAAGGGCTGTCTAGGGGGTACATGGTGTTAAATCGGGTAGGTGGGATATCCACGATGGTGGCGTGGATGTCCATGGTGTACGAGGTGTCTAAGGGCGTGGGAGGAGTGTCCATGGTGGTGGGTGTGGCTGTCCAGGGGGTACGAGGTGTCCCGGGGGGTGGGCGGGCTATCCACGGTGGGTGGCATGGATATCCATGAAGGTAGAGGTGTCTAGGGGGTTGGAAGGCTGTCCACGGGGGGAGGGACTTTCCAGGGGTGGGCGGGCTGTCCATGGGGGTGGACGAGTTTTCCAGGGGGTTGGGGGTGTCTAGGGGGTGGGGGTTGTCCAGGGGGTACGTGGTGTCTAGCGGGGTAGTGGGGGTGTCTAGGGGGTGGGTAGGGTTATCCAAATTGTTTTTAAAATCGCTTGAAACTTGATTGGTTTCATACATCCAACTTCTATCCATTCTATAAAACAATTGTTATAGTTCATTTTTTCAAAATAAATTCAACAAGATTGAAGTTTCATCGAAAATATATTTATGTCAATGAGAGTTGTTCACTTTATATGAAACCATAACTAACAGACTACTCTATATGAGAATCATAATATAAAAGACAAAAAAAAATACTATATTTATAACAAAATATCATTGAAGAACTATACATGAGTGTAAAAGATCATGTTCACTTGTGGAGGATAATTATTCAAGAGTTGAGAAAATTTTAGATCTAAGAAATATTACATTTTAGTAGATTATTTGAGTGATCACATACACTTCCCAAGGGGGTGGGGGTGTATAGGGGGTGGAGGGGCTGTCTAGGGAGGTCGGGGTGCCCAGGGGGTGGGGGGAGGCTGTCCAGGGGGGTTGGGTTATACAGGTGGTCCAGTTTTCCATGGGGGTGGGTGTTGTCTAGGTGGTACAGTGTGTCCAGGGGGGTGGGTGAGCTGTCCACCGGGGGTGGCAGCGGTGTCCAGTGCGGTCGAGGGTTTCCAAGGGGTGGAGGGATATCTAGGGGTGGGAGGGGGGGCTGTGCAGGGGGTACATAGTTTCCAGAGGTGGGTGGGGTGTCTAGGGGGTGGGAGGGGCTGTCCAGGGGATACGAGGTGTCCAGGGGGGTGGGAGGGCTGTCCACGGGGGGGAGGGGGGTGCGGGGCTATCTAAGGGGTATAGGGTGTCCAGGGGGTGGGAGGGCTATCCACGGGGGCTGGGAGGGTTGTCCATAGGGGTGGAGGGGCTGTCCAGTGGGGTCGGCAGTGTCCAGGGGGTGGGGGGATTTCTTGGGGGTGGGGGTGTCTATGGGGATGGGGGTGTCCAGGGGTGGTGGGCGGGTGTCTAGGGGGGTGGGCAGGCTGTCTACGGGGGTGGGGGCTATCCATGGGGGTACATGGTGTCCAAGGGGGTTTTAGGGCTATCCACAGGGGTGGAGGGACCATCTAGGGGGGGTCGGGGGTGTCTAGGGGGGCTTCTAGGGGTGGGGGCTATCTATGGGGGTACGAGGTGTCCAAGGGGGGAATGCTATCTAAGGGATGTTGGGGATGTCCAGGGGGTATCGGGTGGGTGGGCGGGCTGTCCTTGGGGGTGGTGGGGCTGTCCAGGGGGCACAGGGTGTCAAGGGGGGTGGGCGGGCTGTCCACAGGGGTAGTGGGGTTCTCCAGGGGGTGGGGGTGTCGGGGGGGGGGGGGGGTGTCCAAGGTGGTGGGGGTGTCCACCCCCAAACTAGGGTCATAAAATCCAATCTATAACCAATTATAACATAATTTCAAGCCTATTATAGATGACAGATAATACTATAGTTTTAAACCATGAATATCATACATATAAATCACAACACACCCAATTGAAAACACACCACCAAATATCATATCTGGATTCGATTTTATGGGCCATGTTTCATTGGGACACTACTCATAGGAGTATGAGCCTTGGTATATCATTAATTGATATGGATTTGTATGAATGTTAAATTTCTATGAGATCAATATGGATAGTGGATAAGTACTTGAGGGAGATTTCTTTGCAAATATCACTTCTTCTTGGAAGGGTAAGAGTGAGTGTTGGTATAGAAAATCAAGAAAAGTATTAATGTGTGAAATCAGTTGTACATTTGTTAAATATAAATCCTATTTTTCTATAGATTATCAGAGTGGACCACCCACGCCCCTCCCTGGACAGCCCACACCCCCCCCCCTGATAGCCCACACTCCCCTCCCCCAGCTGGATAGCCCACCCACCACCACCCCTGGATAGCCCAACCCCCTCCCAGGAGGGCCCACACCCCTACCCTGCATCCCCCTATCCCCCCCATATCCCCTGTAGACAGCCCCCGCCCCTAACTAGACAGATCACACCCCACCCATATCGGACAACCCCCCCCCCCCCCCACTCCTTGGATAGCCCATACCCCCTCCCCACATGGATAGCCAACCACCCCCTGGACAGCCCACCCCCTCCTCGGATAGCCACAACCCCTCCCCTACAACCCCCACACCTAGACCCCCCCCCCCCACCAGGACAACCCCCACCTGGATAGCCCACCCCCACGCCCACCTGGACAACCGCCCTCCCACTACCCCTACCTGGAGAGCCCCCCACCCCACCAGGACAACCCCCCCCCCCCCCTGGGACACCCTACACCCCCTCCCCCACCTGGACATCACAACCCACCCCCTAGACAGTTCACCCCCCAGGACAACCCACACCCCTCACCCACCTGGAAACCCCACCGTGACCCCTGGATATCCCACACCCCTCTTTAGGCCTCCCATACCCCCCACACCCCTATAGCCCCTCTACCCCCTACATCCCCTACCCTTTGGACATCCCACCCCCACCTGGACAACCCCCCTCACCTGGACATCGCCGCTACCCCTCCTAAAGACACCCATAGTGTGATTTTATATAAAATAATATTATTCATTATGAAAGGCAAACCATTATGCATTAGACATTTCATTCAAAACAACCAATTCAATTTATCAAAACATGACAAATTCAATTTATCAAAACATGAAAAATTAAATTTTTCAAAACATGTCAAATTCAATTTATCAAAACAAGACAAATTCAATTTATAAGGCTCTATGGGTCCCTTAGTAAATTTCATTGGTGAAAGGGGAAATCAACTATATTGTTATTTCCTATTTAGAAATTGGTCCATGCACTTAGGAGTTGAGGTTGTGTCTTGAAGGTGTGGTGGTGTCCATGGGGGGCTATCTAGGGGTGTCCAAGTGGGTGGAGGATATCAAGGGGGTGGGGGTGTCTAGGGGGTGGGGGGGGGTGACCGGGGGGTGTCCATGGGGGTGAGGGGTGTCTAGGGAGGGTGGGGTGGGGGTGTCCAGAGGGGGTGGGGGGAGGGCTTTCCAAAGGGTGGGGGTGTCCATAGGGGTGGGGGGAGTCCATGGGGGGTGAGGGGTTTCTTGGGAGGGTGGGGATGGGGGTGTCCAGGGGGGTGGAGGGGAGGGGGTTTTCCAAGGGGTGGGGTGTCCAAGGGGGGTGGGGTGTAGGGGGTGGGGGTGGGGCTGTCCAATGGGGGGGTGTCTAGGGGGTGGTGGTGGAGGGGGGGGGATGTCCTGGGGAGTGGGAGGCATCTAAGGAGTGGGGGTGGGGTGTTCACATTTCTAATCCATCACCCAACCAATAACCAATTCATCCTCATTATCAATACCCTTCCAATTATTCTTTGAACAAAAAAAATAAATAAATAATCCAAATCCAATTTTCAACTAAAATAATGTCCATAAAAACTACCATATCACCCCAATAAACAAACCCGTTACCATGTTTAATGTGTAGAAGAAAAAATAGAAAACATATCAAATGGTTCGGTATGCCAGGAACTCTAATTTATCCCAAATCAAAACAGAAAATAGAAAAAATAGAGGGGGAACATTAAATCTAAACTAACACATAATAATTTGAAGTGTAGAAATAAAAATTGACTGATTGAAGATAGATATATGGATGGATGGAGTTTTTCAGATGAGAAAAATTTGGGAGGATATTTGGATTAGGGTCTACAATTGGGCCGAGTGGGAGCTGGGGTGCGGGGTATTTGGGGGAAAAATTCCCAATGGTTTTTAAAAACCATTCAGAAATCCCATCTTTACCAATGGTTTATTAAAACCGTTGGTATATATTAGAAGAACTAAAGGATTCCTAATGGTTTTGTCAAACCATTGGAAAATCATAGCTATATTAACACATTGCTGATGGTTTGAACAAATCATTGGAAAATATTTCCTTTTTTACAGTATACCAACGGTTTGAAGAAACTATTGGTATATATCTGTTGGGAAAACCTCAGTTTCCAGTAGTTTTAAATGGTATTATTGGGAATATGATAAGGAATTATGTTTACTCTTGAATATGATTAGTGAGATATGCATATGGAATGAGAATTTGGATTAAATAGTTAAGTGATATAAGGGAGTAATGTGTTAATGGATTGATGCATAATGCTAATTTTCCATTTATTGATATTATTGTGATGATGAAAATGATATTGGTTATAATTTTTTGTGATGTGGTTAATTTTGGTGATGATAAATAATCATGTACACATGGCTTGGTAGAGTGGGCTATAGACTTGAGGTTAAACACCCACCCTTAAATTCAGGGGTTAGGGAAGGGGATGGAGTTATATTCCCCTAATGGTTGCATTCCACCTGGAATGAGACTTCAAGGTGATGGTTATGAGGTTGTTATAATGTGATTCCTTGTGAGATAGGACTTTATTTTATTATCATATACCTGAGAACATTGAATATTCCTAATATATTGAACACATGAAAAAGGTATATTAATCCATGAGATGCCAAAGTAGTGAATGTGGATTCAATGGTAGGAAAATTTAGAGAAACATAGTCTAGAAAGGCCTATTGAACTTGTTACCTTTATTTTACATTATTTATCACTTTCATGCACTATCAACTTTTACTAGATATTTTTTAGACACCGTTGGTGGTGGCCTACTTAGTTATACTCAAACCCCGCTCAGGCCGCTGTTGGGTACCCAAACAGATTTCATGCTTGCAGGTCAGGACAAGGAAAAGGTCCTTATGCTAAGGAGTTGAGTTGGACATGGGACATGTATGGGTATGGTTCTAGAATTGGATTACATACAATTTTGGGGAGTTTAGTGTTTTTCTTTCTTTTGGGGTTTTGTTCACATGGAACTATCACATGGAATGACATATTTACATTTGTATGTGGTTGCACCTAGTTTAGGAGTTGGTTATTTCTGCATGTTATTAAATTTTTCTTATTTTTTCTATTATTTAGATTGTGTTCTATTATGTCTTAATTTTCTAATGAGGGTATAGCCTTCCCACATAACCTATTAGTCCCTTTCTTCTAGTTGGAAACTTCTGGCATATGGGGAGATGCACTTGAGGTCATCTGGTGACCTGGCTCGTGGAACAAGTTTAGTGGCTCCCTAGTCGAGGATGTTACAAAGTGGCATCAAAGGAGTCCTTTTCTCTTTCTCACTATTTGTGGAAAGTATATAAGAGGTTAGGAAAGTTTATGGCCTTGGTAATGAGTTCAATCTTGGGAATATATAACCCATGTATGAGGGAAACCCCATGTCACCATGGGAGTGGATTGGTGTTTTTGTTGTGTGTTGTTATATTTGATGATATTTCACCATCAGGGGATGTAATTGTTGTGTGATATGACAGTTTTGTGATATTTATCTCATGGAAAGAATGGTATGAGTTTTTTAATTCATGCATCATTCTAGTCAACTATGTAGATAAGTGACATGCATCATGGTAGGCACACACATAGGATGGGTGTGCTGGATATAAAGGTTAGGATGATTTTTTCTTTCTTAAAAGTAATGAAATTGTGCCTAATGGGATGGTAAGAATGGGTTAAAATGTATAGTAAAAAGGTCATGTATTAATTAGAAAATGGTGCTTAATAAATAATTAAATTTGGATTAACTTGTTTTATGTGTAAATTGGTATGTGGAAGTTTTTTTGAATTGGATTAAAAGATAAGGCTTTTAACTAGGTGTATTAGATATGTGTGTTAGCAATGGCCTTATGAGAGATGGAAAGGGTTCTGTTATAGTTGTGAGTGGGCTCTTTTCTGTAGTGTATGCATACTGGTTTAGTTATGAAAAGTAAATATCCTACATATATATTTTTACTTTTTGTAAAAAATGACTTATGGTTGCGTTTTAAAGATCATGTTTGGCACTGTAGATAAATGCCCCCTCGAAGATGTGTTCATAAGGGGTGACAAGAGGATGTTGCTGAGAAATATCATCTAGTAGTGGAGTAATAGAACATGGTGTTCCAAGAAGATTGGGAAGAGAAGTTCAATGATAATGTTTCTTGTTTTATTAAAATGATGGAACAAGACCTAGGGTGGGCTACACTGAGTATGTTTGAGCTGACTAGGGAGTTTTAGCTGCAACAACCTCTGAACTTTACTGGAGAGTGTGGGATAGAGGAAGCAGAGTTTTTGATAGACTGCATCCAAACTATTCTTGAACATATATATACTCCTCTCGAGAAGTTCTTCAAGTTAGCGGTCTATATGCTGAGAGGTCAAGCAATGTGTTTGGGGGACATCATGGTTCAAACAGAGAAAACTGAAGGAATGATATGGAAGGGTTTTTAGGAGAAGTTTTCAAGAACTTCTACCAAGAAACCTTGAGGTAGGAGAAGGATGTGGAATTTATGTGGTTGACTTAGGGGACAATGTCAGTAATAGACTATTCTAGTCATTTCACAGATTTGGGATGCTTCATTGTGATGTTGATAACAAATGAGGCAGCTGTGGAGAAATGCTTCCAGGATGGGCTAAGACACGAGATGAGGTCTCAGGTGAATATCTTTCATCCAAGAAAGTTTACTGAAGTATTGGATCATGGTCTTATCTTAGAGGGGAACCTAAAGTGAGATTTAGGTAGGGAACTTGTGGTTCCATATGGGTGAGAAAGTGGTGCGGATTTTGATATTAATAAGTGAATTTTGGAATCATTCAGTAGGTTGTAGGCACACAATGTATCCACAAGAGTGGTTTAGATTGTTTGGGCAGTGACCAGGTCTTCTCCAATTAGTGTGGAAGGATAGGGAAAAAGAGTGACCAGTGTCCCCACCCATCGGTCGAGCGTTAAGTGTGCGACAGTCTAGGGAACATGCAGAGGTTCTACAGGAAACTATGATAGTAAGGGAATGATAGAGGTCAGAGGCAGATGCCAAGTGTAGGCCGGGGGGTCAGTTACCTGTATCAAGAAGGCAATTGGAGATCCATAGGTATTAATGGTAGAGGCAGTGGATTTGGAACTCTTGGGCGAGAACAATCTTATCAACAGGGCAGCATAGTACTGGGTACTCAGGTTAGAGAATAGGGTAAAGGGGAAGGTCATATCCATGCAATTCAAAATACACCTGGAGGTCGTGAGGTGGGACTATCAACTATTTGAGGTACGATTCTTGTAGCTTCCATTATTTCTAGTGCCTTATTTGATATAGGTGCAATGAATTACTTTATTTCTTCTCAGTTTAGAGTTGTGTTGGGTTTAACCCTGGAGACTGGATGTAGGGTAATGTCACTTGATACTCTCCTAGGAGTATGAGTTGAGAACATCATGCAGTGTCAGGGTTGTGCTTTGGAGGTTAGTGGGTTTCATTTTCTGTGGGATATCTTTTTACTAGAGATTTTAGGTTTTGTCCTAATGTTTTGGATAGATTGGTAGGTGTTATATTGTGACCATATTTAATCTTACCGACATTGTGTAACGTTATCATATCTTGATGGAAGAACATATATCCTTCATGGTGATTGGGATACTCGAGCATGTCGTGTAGGGTCGATACACCAATAGTTGGGAGAACTCACAGCCAAATTTGTATACCATATGTTAGATAATGGGGAGAAGGATCATGCATCCTTCCCACTTATTGTTGACCAGTTTTAGGATGTGTTTCCTAAGGAATTCTTAGGGATACCTCCTGAGAGAGATGTTGAGTTTTTGATTGAGCTGTTACTGGGAGTAGATTCAGTTTCTGTTCCACCATATCAAATGGTTCCTATAGAGATCCAATAAATGAAGGTTCATTTAGAAGAATTGGAGTATAAGGGGTGTATACGTCCTAGTACATCAAATTAGGTACCTCCTATGCAGTTTTCTAAGAAGGCTTACAGATCACTAAGGTCGTGTTTCGAGTATAGGAAGCTAAACTAGATGATGGTTAAGAACCCATACCCTCTTCTTAGAATCAATGACCTATTTGATCATCTCAGAGGTGCCAAAGTGTTATCTAAGATCTATTTGAGATCGGGATATCATCAGTTGAGGGTGAGAACTTCTGACATACCCTGAACAGCTTTCTGAAGAACGTACGGGTTTTATGAGTTTAGGTGATGCTATTTATATTGACCAATGCAGTAGATGTGTTCATGGCCTTGATGAACCAGATATTCCACCCATACCAGAATTAGTTTTTATTTATCTTTGTTGATGGAATCATGGTGTACTCCAGAACTCGTGAAGATAATACCAAACATATTGAATCGTCTTGAGTACACTGAGAGATCATAGGAATTACGCCAAGTTATCAAAAAATAGGTTTTGGATTGATGAGGTGTAATTTCAAGGAAACCTCATTTCCTAGTCATGTGTGTCGGTGGATTCAAAAAAGGTGCAGGATGTGGTGTCTTGGGAGCATCCCAAGAACATCTCTGATGTTTGGAGTTTCCTCAGTTTGGATGGTTATTACTGAAGCTTTATTAGAGATTTCTCTCTTTTGGCAGCACCACTCACAGTCCTAACCAAGAAAGGGGGATAATTTTGATTATCCAGAGGCATATGAGAATATTTTTCAGGAATTGAAGAAGTGGTTGACTATTGCACTAATTTTGGTCTTACCCAAACAAGGTAAAAGGTACACCTTGTTCGGTGATGCGACTGATTTTGGAATTGGGAAACTGTTGATGTAGGATGATCAGGTTGTAGCTTATGGGATGAGATAGTTGAGTCCACATGATAGGAATTATTCTACTCATGACCTAAATCTAGCTATTGTGGCTCATGACATAATGTTTTGGAGGCATTACTTGTTGGTAGAACCCCTCACGGTGTTTACCAATAACAAAAGTCTCATGTAAATCTTCATTAATCAGGATTTTAATCTTTGAAATTGAAGGTAGGTATAGTACCTACAATCCTTCCTTTTTGAGTTGGTATACACACTTGAGAAAGGGAATAGTGTTTCTGATGCTCTGAGCTAGAAAAATCAGAATATGTTGGTTCAAGAATCCAATTTAGAGTAGAAGATGATGGCCTTGTTTGCTGAGATATATTTGGAGGTACACAACGGGCACTTGCTGATAACCCTTTTGACTATAGAAGTTGAATCTAAACTCTTGAGCTGAGTTAAAGTGAGTCGGTTGATAGATTCCGAGGGTTTGGTGATGAAGGAAAGTATTAAATGTTGGGAGTAACATTCTGGTAGGAATTTCAGTGCTGATGGAGTTACATAAGTTCATGCCAGGGTTGTCGACTTGGACGATGTACGAGATGAGTTGATGCATGAGTTTCACATGTCAAAATGGGAAGTGCATCCTAACTTGACTAATATGTACCATGATCGTCATAGGCAGTATTGGTGGTCGAGAAAGAAGAATGAAGTTGAAAGTTTTGTGGCATAATGCCTTAACTTTTATTAGGTGAGGTCTAAACATCAGCATATAGGTGGTTTGTTGAAGTCATTTCCTATTCCATAGTGGATGTGGAAGGAGATAATGATGGACTTCATAGTGGTTCTTTCGAGGATGTCTAGGAGGAAAGATACAATATGGGTGGTGATATATTTGCTGACCAAAGTGGATCATTTCTTACTGATCCAGGAGACCTATATAATCAACCAGTTGGGAGAATTTTATGTTTGAGAAATAGTACAGTTTTAGGGTGTTCTGAGAACCATAGTTTCAGATCATGATCCACATTTCACCTTGCGCATTTTGAAGGGACTACAAAAGGCACTTGGTTCCTAGGTGTTTTTGTGTTTGTATGACCACCCACAGACTGATAGAAAGTCAGAGTGTATAATTTAGGTATTAAAATACATGTTTGGAGTATGTGTTCTATACTTTAGTGGTTCATGGTAATGGCACATGTCCCTTATTGAGTTTTCCTAAAATAACAATTTTATGCTAAAATTAAAATGGATTCATTTGAGGAACTCTGTGAGAGCACGTGTCAACTATGTTGGTTAGAGGCTGGGGAGTCTAAGATGTTAGGACTGAGTCTAGTGTAGTAGATTTTGGAAAATCATTGATTGATTCAGAAGAATATGGAAATGGATTAGAGTAGACCGAAGTTATATGCAGATTAGCATTGTAGACCAGTTGAGTTCGTGGAGGGTGATAGTGTGTTTCTTTGTGTGTCTCAAAAGTTGGTTCACCGTTGAATTCTGAAGCAGGAAAAGTTGGCACCGAGGTATATGGGGCCATTTGAGATTTTAGAGAGGATAGGACCAGTGTCTTACTAATTGGATCTTTTATAGAGGTATAGTTGGATTCATGATGTTTCCAATGATTCACAACTCCCACAGTATCTCCCAAATTCATCTCATCTGATAAATGCCAATGTTGTCTAGCTTGAGGCTGATGCATCCTTTTAGGATCACCTAGTTCATATTGTGGATCATAGTGAGAAGGTATTATAGGGATATGATATTCCTTTGGTTCATGTTTTGTGGTAGCAAGGAAATTTTCACGAGTAAACTTAGGAACGAGAATCAGATATAAAGGCCTAATAGGCCAATATCTTCTATTTGGAAACCCAATGATGCTCAGGAAGAGCGTCTCGAGGATATTCCTTCTTATGGTGGGGATGTTATAGGGTCCTGGATCTCCCTTAGTGTATGTTATTGTTTATATTTTAGTTTAATTTCATTATTTTTGTTAAATAAGTGTTTTCCATAGTTTATGTGAAGACCTACGGGTGTTCTGGGTGTTCAGGACATGAAAGATTATAAAAAAGGGGGTTTCTTGGAATGTTGCAAGGTTAGGGCCAAACCATGTGGGAATCCAAGGAAACCATATGATGGGGATTTTTTCATATGGTATAATCTTCTTGGTTTTAACATGGTTCGGAAAACCGTGAGACCAAGTATTTTGGAGAAAATTAAAAAAACACCATTTTGGGATTGCTTATACCAACTCAATATTTTCCACCTTTATTCTCCTATGAAACCTAGTGATGCTCCAAAAGCTTCAAGTGCTTCCATGGATCAATCTCCCTCGTCTTAAGGCCAATTGTAGTACTGTTGGTTATAGATTCAAGATCTAGGTAAGGAAAATCCAATTCTTTCTTCTCTTGTTGGTTCAGTTTTTTCATCTCTTCCTTCTCTCCTTTAGAATCTCTAAAACCATTTCTTTTCAGTGAGTTTGTGGTTTAGGATTCAAAGGTGTGTTTAATCGGGATATAAGGCCTCTATTAAGAGCGCATTCCTTAAGGGATTCATTTGAGGAGGTCTACCAGTTATATTCCATATATTATTCATAGTTTTTTTCATGTAGGGTTTCATTCTTGTTCCCTTCTTGATGTGTTATTGATTCCGTTAGAAAGATGTGGTGTATTGGGTGTCTAAATGATTAGTTGAACCCCTATTGACCCCCATTAGAGAAACCCATGGGGTGTTCTAGCCCTCCCAATGAGTTAGAATGGATTTTGGTTAGTCATTTCTAATGTGGTTAAAGGATAAGGGATTGTCAGTTTGACATGTAATTGGGGTTAATGGTATTATATGGAATATGGTAAGGAATTATGTTTACACTTGAATATGCTTAGTGATATAGGCGCGGGAAATGGTAATTAGGGTAAAATGGTTAAGTGATATAAATAAGTCTTGTGTTAATCGATTGAGGAATAATGTTAATTTTCCATTTTTTGATATTTTTTGATGATGCAAATGATATTGGTTATGATTTTTTGTGATTTGGTTAATTATCGTGATGATGAATAAGCATGTGCACATGGCTAGGTAGAGTGGCGTATAGACTTGAGGTTATATGCCCACAGGTCACGTTGAACCGAGGTTCTAGCTCCAGTACTAAATTCACGGTTTAGGGAAGAGTACAAAGTTCTATTCCTCTAATGGTTTCATTCCATCCAGACTAAGGCTTTGTGGTGAGGATTATAATTTTGTTTTAATGTGATGCTTAGTGAGATAAAATTTGATTTTTTCCCATATACATGAGAACATTGAACATTCCTAATAAATTAAACACATAAAAAGGTAGATTAAACCATGGGATTCCTAAGTAGTGAACCTGGATTCAATGGTATCAAAATTTAAGGAATATAGTTTAGAATAGCATATTGAACTGTTGACCTTTATTAGCAATTATTTATCACTTGCATGCACTGTCTACTTTTACTGGATATTTTGTAGAAACTATTAGTGATGGTCTACTGAGTTATAATCACACCTTACTTGGGCCTCTATTAGGTACCAGAGTAGATTTCATCTTGCAAGATAGGATAAGGGCAAGGGACCTATGCTAGGGAGTTGAGTTTGACTTGGAACATGCATGGGTATGGTTATAGACATGGAATCTGAACGATTTTGGGGGGTTTTCTGGTTGTCTTTATTTTTTCATTTTGTACACAAGGCACTGTGAAATGGCATGACATATTTTCTATTTTATGTGGTTATACCTAGTTTAGGAGTTGGTTATTTATGCTTGTTATTAACTGATTCTGATTTTTATGCTATTTAATGTGTGTTTTGTTATGGCTTACTCTGCTGATGAGGATATAGTCTCTCTATGTGACCTATTAAATCCTCTTTGTTAGTTAGAATCTTCTAGCATATGGGGAGGTGCACATGAGGTCATGTGCAACCTGGCTCAGGGCACCAGTTTTTTGGATCTCAGATTAGGGATGTTACAGACACACATACCGAGTTTTAATACTCACACCAATATTTTCTTCATATTTTCAGTATCAGCTGGAGGTTCCATCTTTGTTTTGATCATTATGGGATTTTTTGGGTTTTGGAATCTGAGAGTGACCCTTAAGGTCACACAGTGACTTAGTGGTTTTCAGGTTTATTTGTTGTTTTAATGTTTAAATAATTGTATTTTAAATTTATGTATATATATCTTTCAGATTTATTATTTATCGTGTTAGGATTCTATATTTAATTTCACTACTTAATTTTTTTTATTTTGGGAGAAATAATTCTCTTTTGTTCTCGTTGATTACATTGGTGTTTGTCGCCATCTAGGGAGGATCGTGAATGCCTCTAGAGCCCTATTGAGGGCCGACTTGAGTTACCAGGTCGGAATCAACCCGAGTTGGTTCATAAAAAATGGTATTAGAGCATAGGTTTTTTAGAGGACCCAGCTTTCAGAGTTCCCTTTTTTGTTTGGGTTTTCAAGGAATAAATATTAGGTATTTTGGAGCCTAGGGTGTAGGTATGGTGGATATTCTATCCAAAACACCATGTACTGAACCTTAATTTACCATGGGAAGTCACATTTTTCATGGTTTATTTTGTTCTTGTGGGTTGTTGGTTGTTTGGGAAAATGAAACAAGGGTCATGTCAGTTTTATCAATCAGATTACAGGTCCTCGAATTCCATGTGAAACTAGGGACATGGTCTCTAGGATGATGGTGTGATTGGTATATGACTGCCAACCATATGACCAAGTCACCCATAGACAGTATTTCCCCCCTTTGTGAGCGTGTTTTCATCCTTCTTGACATTGAGGTCTTTTTGGAAAAACATATTTTGAAATTTTAAAATCTTAATTTCATGTTCCATTGTTTTGTTTTTTGGAAATGGTGAATGGGTTTTCATATTTATTTTAAATAATGATTTAGAAAATTGATCTCTAACAAGATAAATATTTGGGTATGATGAGAATGTTTTTAGTGAAATTGTACCTATATATTCAAAACATTGGGTTTATTGAAATTTTTTGTTTGGAAAGGAAAATTTATTTTTAAATGGAATAGTTTTGGGAATTTTTTTTGGAAATTTATTAAAAATTCTATTAAATTTGAAATAGGAACTGGATTGAGAATTTGAAACATGGGTGGAATGTTTTGTTTCAAAAATGGAAATGTCTTGTTATGATCTTTAGTATTATTATAACCACTCACATGCATGGGTGTTAGAGTATGAGTTCCTCAATTGGAACAATAATATATGTGTTTAAATCCCCAAGGAATACCATTAGTGAGTGTGCATCATATAATGTTCATTTTTTTCAAAAGTGTTATTAAGAGGAAATATTATGATTTTTTATAAATGTTGGTTATGTGGCTTGTTTTATTATGATTCCAGAATGTTGTTTAAGATGTTTTTTGAGGTTAAGTTATGGTTGGTGATTTTTTTTAGATTCAGTTCTTGGTTTCATGTTGTTTAGTTTATGCCACCACCAAGATTCGATGGGAATTTAATGTGAAAATATTGCTGGTTCACTATTAGAAGACTCTCCAGTTGATCAAACTAGTGAATTCCTCCTTGAGTATCATAATTTGAACCCTCATATCTTTTATGGTGAAGAGGATCCTTTAAAATAAGAAGGGTGGATGTGGATGATCGAAAGGATGTTTAGTTAACTTGAGTTTTCTGAGTTTCTAAAGGCGAATTTCACTAACTATATGCTATAAGGTCCATGTTAGAAGTCTTAGAAGTAATTCATTCATAAAAAACCATAATAATGACTTTCATGGGAATTTTTTAATGTTTTATTCATCCAAAAGTTGTAATCTGATGCTGGGAAGAAGAGAAAGGTGATGGAGATGTGTTGAATAAATGTGAGGGGTTAGTGTTGGAGTTCATTCATTTTTTTGATTAACTAGTTCCTTATCATATAGAGTGGGATAAATAAAATTCATTGGAAGCTCATCAGTTTGAAAATTTCCCTCATCCAGATATTTAGTAAATGGTGTCAGATCTTGGTCTAACCTTCATTGCTAACTTGGTGAGGCAAGATATGTGGGTTGAAGATATGATAGAAGATGTGATTGATGTAGCCATCCTTCCTCCAATATTTAAAATTGGTGAACATAATATCTTTATAGAAATAAAAAATCATCTTGAAGTTATTTGTGATGGTTGTTTAAATAACATTCCTTTTTACATTTCATCGGTTTATTCTATGCATAGGATCCTTGTGTGTCATGAATGTGGAATGTCATATCATAAGAATCCAATTTGTTCAGAATCACCAAATACATTCCATAACTATGCATGCCTAGGTCACTTGAATGTCTTTTTTGTGGTGTTTCTAGAAAGTGATATGGAGTTGGATCCACCCCTTTAGAAGACTCCCCCACCAGTTTGGAGGAGTAAGATGATGGTCTGAGTTAACATTAAAGGCCTTTTCTATTTGATTGTTCCTTCTTTCATAGGGGTTTAATTTTGTAGTGTTTTCATTTGAATGTAGCAATGAATGAAGTAGTAATATTTAAGGACCTGTTTTTTAAATGGAAGTTCTTCTTTTTATAAATTCTAAAATTTTTATTTTGAGTAACGGCATATGCCATTTTGTATCTTGTGGCGATAAACTGAGTCTTATATCATGTCATGATTGTTTGGTTCTTTCTAGGGTTTGGGTGTAGTATTTCTGATTTACGGAGTAGGTTTTTCATGGGTGAAGTTGGTTTGATAGCCGGATAGAACTCTAAAATGGTAGGGAGTCCATTTTTATCCTATGTTGGTAATCTTGTTAAGTCATTATTATTAGAATGGAATAAATTGGTTTCTTTTTTGAGTTGTCTAATTCTAGGACTTTTTTATCTTAGTGGACATCAGGATATGTAGTACACCCAATAGTTTTGTTTGTGGTAAAGTTATGGGAGTTTTAGATTGAGTTTTTTTTCTTCCTTTGAGAAGTGGTTTAGATTTATTGGTATGTTTCAGGTAAAAGTGTTTTTTTTGTTATAGTTAGAGTGCTCTTTAGTTTGAGGAATCACATTGTGTAGGTGAGTGAGTACATGTATCTTATTTGATGAATTTGAGATGTTGTGGATTTCTATGTGATGAAATCATAATAGTGGTGGGGGGAATTTTCACACCTCAGTTATTATTTTCTTCATTAAATTTTGATTATATTTTTATTCTTGGTTTATCTCTCGAGTGTCAGGTGTTTTATTTTTAAATTTTTTATTGTGGAATATTTCTCGTATGTTGCATGATTTAGGTATATGGTTAAGGTGTAACCCTAAAACAAAATGTTTTTTAGACTCTTTTTATTTCATTTAAAATATTAATGGTTTGAATATAGTTTGATCCAAACCCGGATCTTTTGAAGAGAAACTATGCTAGTCCTTCGGTATCTCAGGTTGAGGTTTCACGACCAAATAATGGTTAGAAAAACTATGTGGATGGCATGTTTATAGTTATTAAATTTTTTATAGAACCATTTCACTTGGTTGGAATGGTGTTTCATAAACTATGCTACCAAACTTTTATGGTTCCCTGTGTGTCTAGTAGGAGGAACATGGTTTGTTCATGGTTTGGGAAACCGTACAGTCTAACCATGCACACTACCCAACTGTCTAAAAAATGTGAATTGAAATTTCTATCCTCTAGTATTTTTTACACCAAATGGACCCTTTCTCCCCCAGTTAGATTTTGAAACCTAGTTGGAGCTACTACCTTCTCCTCTAAGCATCTCCTTCTCTTTCTAGGGTGTAATTAAGGAGTTTCTTCAAGATATGAGGCTAAATCTTCATGGTAATATCCTCTTATCTTTTCTCTCATCCTCCTCCTTATATTTTTTTGTAGTACTTCTTATATCAAGGTTTTTTGGTCTAGGATTATTATTTCATTGAGTTTAATTGGGGGTTTTGTGTTTTTAAGGTTCCTCTGGGATGCTCTTGCCTTCTTAGACCTTTAAGAGGTTGTTTCTGGTGGGATTTTTTGAAGCAACCATGGTTTGATATATGTTTCCATTTTCACTTGTCATTTAAATTTAATAATCCTTGATTTATTACTTTTCTCACATTCCATGTATATTAATTAGTGATGTATGATTTTGAGAATAATTGTCTGATATGAAATGAGGTGATTTTTTAAAGTATATGGCATTATTTGGTTAAGCTATGCACACTAAGTGTTTAATAAAATTAAATTTGGTTTTAAACATGATTCATGGTTTCTAAAGTGTTATTTTGGATTGGAAAATGTATTTTTCTAAAAAAATGATGGTTTGGATTTTCCTAAAATAATATCTATGTGGTTTTGTATTAAAAAAAATGGATTTCCTTAGAAATGGGTTGTTTCTCAATGGATTCATGAAGCCCGTTTTACACATTTATAAAATTGGTTTTCCTGAAAACTCTCCTTGGTCTATCCAATTTATTTGGTTATGTTGAATGGTATGGGAGTTCCTTGTTATGGGACTCCCTCAATAACTATTGGTGGAAATTCATGGGATTATTCATTGGGGTGATTTAGGGTGATGTTTGGGTGTGATGATTGTGTGTGTGACACTTACAAATGTGTTTTGTTTCTTATTTGATTTTGATTGGATCGACCCACTTTATTATTGACATGGGAACCTGACATAGTTAGAAGAGTTTCCAAGAATGGCTACAACACTAGATTAGGATTCCTCTCTGGCTAGTGGTCCTTAGTACGAACCTTGAACTGCTTTGGGATTATGACCCACAATTAGGCTAGGTGGGGTAAGACCAAGCGTATGGGAGAATTGATGTTAACAGGTGAAGAATGCCTATGGTATATTATAGGTGTTAGTATATTCTATGTTATCCATTGATCTCTAAGGTTCTTCCATGTTCTTCGACACTTATTTTTCTATACCAGATGATTTAGATTCATTGTTTTTTTGGTTACTCAAACATTTTATATTCCATTTTCTTGTTACGTGATCATTTTTTCTTATCTCTTATATAGTGTACTTCTTTTTTAAAAGTTATTTTTTTGTTTTAAAATGTTTATTCAAAATGTTTTGAAAATAATTTACACATTATTTCTCTATTTTCATGTAGAAACATCATCCTTCTTATCTAAAATGCAAGTGTCTTCTTCTAGGAAGTGAATCCAGTTTTAAATGAAAAAATGGAATTGGATTGTGTTTTGTTTTAAATAGAAAATGTGTAAAACAATATGTTTATATATAGTATTTCAAACATGGAATTGAATTTTTTTTAACGGACATGCATTTGGAATAGATTTTTCCGGCACACCTACTGAGTTATGATACTCAGGCTTCTAGTTTCTTCTTTTTTTAGTATTAGGTTAAGGTTCCAACTTGATCTTTGTAGAAGATTTTGGGTTTTTTCATCGAAGAGCGTCCATTGGGTTCACATGGAGACTTAGTGTTTGTTAGTTTTATTTTATGTTTTTATTCCCATATTATTTTATTTTCCATCTATATAGAAATATTTTTCAAATGTTATTATTATTATAGTAGGATGCCCCATTTATTTCCATCACTTCCTATTATTTTTTTGGTTAAAATCATCGCCTTTGGTACTAATTTAATTCCTTGGAACTTTTCACTATATCTGGAGGATTGGGAATGTCTCTCAGACCTTTTCACAAGATAACTTGGGAGACTGGTTTTAGTTCAACTTGGGTTAGTTTGTGATTTGTGGAGACCATGGTTTTTGGTTTTTGGACATTGGAATTATTTAAGTAGTATTTTAGATGAAATGTTGAGTCGGTGTAAAATTACTATCCCATTGGTGTTTTTATAACCATATTTTTAGTATAAATATATTATTTTTATTTCATATGTGTGATTTTATGAGAATTATGTTTTTTTGAAATAGGTCTTAAGATACAATATCTGTGATTGAGGGTGTGTCGGGGATGGTGGGTTTACCCTTAGAATGCTATAATTTGAGGTTGTTTTGGTAGTTATAAGTACCAACCCCATTGGTGGGTTTCATAATCAAAATTTGAAGTATTTTAGAATTCTTAAACCCTCCCAATTGGTATATCAAAAAAATATCTAAAATAAAGGGGGGGGATGAAGAATATATCATTGGGGGGATCAACCTCTATAAAGGAAAAAATGGTGAACATAACCTTGAATTTTAAGTAGATGAAGGGAAGATGATTCTCCAAAAAAGAATAATTCATTATTTTCATTTTATGTACATTAATAACTAATTTGAGGTTAGGTTTCATAGATTACCACCCCTTAATTTTTTGGGACCATATCCATATGATACTTGGTTCTCTATAGTGGTGTGGATTGACAGCAGGGAAGAAGATGAAGGGATATTTCAATGATGGTGTAAGGTGATAAACCAATGTGACGAGGCATGTGATGTGAATATAGAGTTTGTGAGGTGTCTTAAAATGAATTTTAGGAGGTGGAAAATAAAAATTTGAGGTGGTGTGAGGGTTTTGTATGGGTATAAGTTGAGAAGAAGTATGGACGCTTTAGAGACTAGTGATGCTTTTGGGGGGACATCGATAATGAATCTGAAAGTACTAGTTGAATTATATCTAGTGCAGGTGTTAGGTGGTGTCTCATATGGAATCTGAATCATGAGGGGGGGGGGGTCCCCAATCATCTGATCCCATGAGATAAGATGGTTTCCCTCCTAGCACATGGTATGTGGGGATAAAATTGGTCGAAACGTCTTATGTCTTGAGTGGTGAAGGTTGACATAAAATTAGGATAGCTGTAAAACCTAATGTGTGTTGGGAGGGGTAGGTGATTGAGTTAGGTCACACCTAATCCAACCTAAGAGGGAGGAGAACATCATATGCATCACCGACATGGCTGTTATGTGTTAGCTCTTCCACACATAGAAGCCATAAAACGAAAGTAGGTGTACCTACCCACTCCCATTGCACCACATGGAATTCCCAAAGGCCATCACATGGTCTATCGACTCCTTTGTGAGGAGTTTTTCTGAACCTGTTCTTCAGAAGTACAATATTGACAAATAAAGAACCTATCTTGTATATTTTCCATTTAGAACCTAATAATGTGGTGTGTTAGATATCTATTCCAGTTTGGGAGGTGAGGTAGAAATAATTTAAATTTATCATTATAGGGATGATTATGGGGATCAAGTATAATTATTTAAGTGTACTCGGTATCAGTACTCCCATGGATGCATATTGTGACAAATCATGGGTTCCCTATTTTCTATTCATCTGAATGTTTGTTACTTCTCCAAAAATTTGGTAATAGACCCTTTAAATAATCATTTGTCATATGAGGACCCGACTCCAGAATACCCAAAGCCGATGCCTTCATAACACAATGTGTCATTTTAAACAAAAATATGCACTGATAAATCACACATCATGTCTCATCCAGAGGATCGAATTCGATTCCTGTTCTAGGAAACCATCAACTTCTATCATACTTATTTAACTCAAACTGATACGTGAAAAAATTTAATCAAAAGTGTAGGGTGAGAATACGAATTCATAGTATATGGTTTTAAAATAAACCAAGATAACTTTTGAAAAAATTCTTTAAAAATTCCCAAAAAACATTTTTTTCTTAAAGAAAAGATGTAACACATGTAACATAACATAAAAGTGCACAATTAAAAACACGCTAACAGGATTGCAATGACTCATGATTCAATTTTAGGAATGATCATTTGGAGTAATAAATTAAAGATGCTCTAAACATGTATGACAAATGAATATGTAATCACAAATTGAACAGATAAGAGTAATGAATAATCAGAGTTGTGTGTAAAGGAAAAAACTTCAATTTCATACACTAAATACTAATTCCCTGAGTTCTAACCATATGTCATGCCATAAGCTTTTAATTTTCTATTACTAATAAGTACTAGATCTTAACCATGGATATAATACTAGTTGAATATCCATTTGGTTAATTAATGATCATACAACTAATAAGGGAATTTTTCCATACAATGAGGTGTATATAAATAGTAGTATCTTAAAAAATACTAAACATAATTTTGAAAAAGGGTTTATTCATTAGAAAATTTTACCTAAATGTTTATGTAAACATATATAACTTAAATGTCTAGCAGAGTCCTACAATAAAGTAAATTGGCACAAACTTATTTACCAAAAACATAATGTAATTATAGAAGTTCCATGCAAAAAGAATTAAAAATGGTCCAAAGGGTAAGTTATACCAACTATATATTTATATATATAATTTTTTATACAATTATATGCACATATATATGTTTTTAACTACACAATATTACTTATATTTTAAATATCCACTTAAAATCGAGACTCAATGTTTAAAGACCTAAAAACTTGGTATAATAAAGGTTCATGTAACATATAAAATATATATGTATAACCATGTTCATAACAAAATTAATTGGCACCTCCATGTTTTTTAACCCCTTAAGAGTATTAGTTAATCAATCGCGTATATAGGGTAGATCGTTCCATTAGTCATAAAAGTTTTTTTATGAAAACTGACTCACACATTTCTTATAAAAACATACATATATACCATTATACATATACATATATGGATTTATGTACATATATAATCAAATTTTTCATAAATAAAATGCAACCTTCTACTCATAATACCTTTTGAACACAAAAGAAGAAGACCTAGAGTCATTTTATGAGAAGATTTCAACAAAAACGAATATGTATAAACAAATATATAAAAGTTTCTTACAAAAAATAAAACTCTGGAATTTTGATGTTCTTTATCTTGTAATCTTTTCAAAACATTATGGAATGGGTATTTTAGGGTCTCTACTCAAAACAAAAATACCATTCCTATACAAATACATATATAAACCATAGTAAATAAAAACATATATATGTATATATATAAATCATGTCTTATTCTTTGTAAACATTAAATAACTCTCAAATTCTAAATACTCTGAATACACAAAATTAAAGGGACTTAGGTTCGGTCATAAAGTAGGTTCGAACTAACCGGTAGGGTTATTTAAATATACAGTTTTATGAGATTACATATATATAAATATATATGTATACTCAAACTAACAAAACAAGGAAATATAATCCTTACCTTATATCAAAGAGGAGGATGAGGAGAACTCGGGGAAGGATGGCTGGAACTAGCTGGGGGTTTGATCAGAGAGAAGAACTGAGGGTTCCTTGGGTGTAACTGGTTAACTTATAAACTATACCAAACACATAAAAATTCAATGAAACCATTGAGAAAACTGACCCCTTTGTGGCATATTATATGGCCAGTGACGAACTTATAGAAAAGGGGAAGCAAGGAGGGTCCACCAACAGTAAAAGGTGAAAAAAATGGTGCATTGTAGATGTAGGGTTTCTAGTGAAATCCCACATGAATGAGAAGAAGACGACGCGGAAAGGAGAAGACCAGAGGTAGATTAAACGACTCGGATTGCTCTGAGATAGATTAGACGCTCTAGAGTTGACGTTAAGTTTTTAAAACTCTCGAATGATCAATATTAGATCTAATGTTGATCTAATGGTGCAAAAAATATGCAGTGGTAATCTATGGTTGCTGCGGTTCAAGCACAATATCGGGATGGATGGACCAGATCACGCGCGATGTGATCTAAAGGCACAGATTTGATCTCAGGCGATTTAGCTGGCCCACATCAAAATAGTGAGGGGTTTTGTGGATATTTATAAGCCTAAGACTCCGAAAGATAGCTCAAAGAAACACACAGAACACACTTAGGGAGCCATATACACGGGCTCCCGCCCCCGCACGCCTCGACCTACCCTGACCTCGTCGTGACCATGCACCCACGGTGGCGCGCTCAAGCACTCCTATGCTCCACTATGCCCTTCAGGGAACATATTCCTACTCTTGGGCTTTCCTTGGATTGGGATGAGGGTTATTCTCATCCATCTAGCATGAACTTCCTCCCTTGGCCGATCTATAAAAGTCCGGCCCTAGTGGGTCTGTAATTTTTTTATAAAAGCCCACTTTCAAAATTACAATACATTTATTTCAAATATATTGAAAATATTCTACTAAACATGACATTAATCATTAATAAGGTTAATTAATACCC
This sequence comes from Viscum album, assembly GCA_963277665.1. NCBI lineage: Eukaryota > Viridiplantae > Streptophyta > Magnoliopsida > Santalales > Viscaceae > Viscum > Viscum album. The sequence continues at coordinate 1,413,926,732 of OY728141.1, read as the reverse complement.
ATTATACTTTTCCTAATAGTATTACTAAAATTATTTAAAAACACTAAATCTTTAACATTCATGGTTATAAATTAAAATTTGGTATACCCACATTAAATCTTTTATACTAATATCATAGAATTAAAAACATAGTTTATTCTTTATATAATTTAATTAAACATAGGCTAAAACACTTTTTAAGAAATTAAAATATTTACAATATATTTGATACACTTGCAATGTGTTTCGAGTTCCCTCGACATCACTTACGCTCAATTCAAAATATTTCACCAAAAGGCCAACAACTATAATTATAGCTGCTGGATTTCCAATGGTCACCCAAGGTAACAGTTGAGTTAATTCCTTATAAAATTGTGCCTCACGGTGTCCTAAACTCATGAAAATGAAGAAGATGGTGCTTTACAAACTGCTGATGCTCAGCATGGTTTACATGATCATGGTGGTGATGTTCTTCGTTTTAACTGACCCGAAGGATCTCCTTTATTTACTGTGTTTCATTGTCTTTGTAGTGGGGCTTCCCATAGTTTTGATAGGGTTTTTAATAAGAATTTTTTAAGAGGATGGTTCCTTGTGACCTTGATACATTTTAAACACTTTGGGGTACTGTTTAAATGAAAAGCCTTGTGTCCATTTTTGTGTATTTTACTGAGTTGCATACTAAAAAAATTAAAACCATATTTTTACTTTTTCATGAGAAACAATTTTTTTTCGGTTATTATGAAATTCAAAAAAAAATGAAATCATAAAATCCTTCATACATGAGGTACATGTTTTGGGGTGTTACAATATTTCCCATACAAAGAATTTCATCCTTGTAATTCATTTGACATACACATAATAGAAAGACTCCATCAAAAACTTCACCACAACCTCCATTGTAAAGGGTCCTTTGATGTGGCCAGGTGAATTCCCATGTTTATGTTCAACTCTTCAGCTTCTCTGGTACAAATATACTTTGGAAAATATGGGTTGAACTCATTCCGTATACTCTCGGACTTCCAAAGAGAGGCCCGCATGCTGGAAAGTTTAGAGATGTCCCAATGGACCAACTCCCAAAGAATTCATCAGGCTTCCTCTCGATTGAAAACATCTATGTCATAGACATTTTTGTATAATATGAATATGAGGAGTTGATATATATAGGCTGTGTAAAGGTTTCCCTCCAATGAAGCCTCTTGAAATCTTACTCTAGCTGTGAAGTTTCGGCCTAGAGTAAAGCATAAGAAAAGCCCTTCGTGGTATTTCTCATCCACCTGTACTCAGCCAATTGGACCATGGCTATTCTGTGGTATATGTAAGAATTCTCCTTATGAGAATGGAGAATATACAGACTATTAGATACTTCATAAATTTGATTTCCCATTTTTTTCAAGTTTGCGAAAGGTAGATACTCTTCCTCACCGGTATTGACCATGATAACCTCCAATATTTTGATGGGAAGGGATAAATTGTGGGTTTTTTCTTCCATCTAAAAATTAATTATGAAGGTTCAATCGATGAAACATATTCAGATGTATAAACACAGATAAGAAATAAAAAAGAAAAAGGGATACCAAGTTTTATTCTCATAAAACCACTTGTTCATAAAAAGAGAAAGGATAATTGTTTCCCCAGTTCCCGAATACACAAATCCCAAAAACAAGCACAAAACTCTCTATCTCCCAAAACTATATCCCACCCGAGTAGTCTGGTTCTATATCGTGGGTGCAGTTATGTTGTCTTCAGAGTCTGGCATGTGGGGTGTACAACTATGAGACATCCGTACATACTTTTTGTCTATACATAGAATGAGAGGCTTTGTATTAAAGGATGTCAAAGTCCGTTATCTGACCAAAATGGCCATTGGACAAGACTTGACACATATATTCCTCATGGAGGTCTCCCACTATTACAGCTTCTTGGAATTCCATGAGGGACTGGATGCCTTCTACTGTGGTTAAGCATCTAAAAATATCTTCGTAGTATTTTCCCCATCTTGCATAGGATAGAAATCGGTCTTGTATCATAAAGATGTAATCTAGACATGCTCTTTAGTGGATTTGAAGTTACCCGGGGGAGTTGGATGCATTATAAAGGTGTTTACATGTCATATGGATAAGGTCATAGTTTATAAAATTTTCATGGTAGAAATTATGGTTTCTAGGGCCTCATTGGGATGAGACAAAACACTACTACCTTCATTTTCCATCTGAAAATTAGGAAAAACCTCATATTTAGTATCACTTAAGTAAATTTTTCTTCATTTATGTTCTGGTTTTCTAGAGTTATCCAAACAGAGCCCTCTAATACCAATTATGAGGACCCAGCCCCAAAATACCCGAAGCCAATGCCTTTAGAACAAGATGTGTCATTTTAAAGAAAAACATGCACTGATAAATCGCCCATCATGTTTCATCTAGAGGATCGCATTCGATTTAGGTTCTGGGAAACTATCCACTTCTTTTATACTTATTTAAATCAAATAGATACATGAAAAAAAATTAATCAAAAGCATAGGGTGAGCATACGAATTCCCAATAAGGGGTTTTAAAATAAACCAAGATAACTTTTGAACACATTATTTGAAATTTCCCATAAAACATTTTTTCTTAATGAAATGTTGTAACACATGTAACATAACATAAAAGTGCACAATTAAAAAAATGTTAATAGAATTCCAAGGACTCTTGATTCAATTATAGGCATGATCATTGGGAGTAATAAATAAAAGATGCTCTAAACATGTATGAAAAATGAATATGTAAGCACAAATGGAACAGCTAAGAGTAATGAACAATCAGAGTTGTGCGTAAAGGAAAAAACATCAATTTCATACATTGAATACTAATTCACGGAGTGTTAAACATATGTCATGCCATAAGCTTTTAATTTTCTATTAATCATAAGTACTTTCTGTTAACCATGGATATTCTACAAGTTGGATATCCTTTTGGTTAGTTAATGATCGTACACATAATGAGGGAATGTATAATGCCGGACATAAATTTATGTGTCAAGGCCCCGTTCCAAGACTTAAGGGCTAACTATAATCGGACCCCTACCCGGAGAGCATCTGTAACTGGACTCCAACCCAGAGGGCTTACTTTTACCAGTCCCCAACCTGGAACATACTAGTCCAATATATTAATCATATGCCAAATCGGTTCGTATTTTGAAAATGTCATATACCACTTGAAAAATCACATACACACTTCATTTTATTCAAGGTGTCCCATACCACCTTGAATAATTAAATTTATCATTTCATACTATTCAAAGTGTCTAATACCACATTGAATAATTTATTGTATAATAATATTTGGTCATAGTAGTGTACATTAATACTTTAGAGTTTACATGTGAGACATGCATCCAAAATGTTAAAAACCAAACTAACAATTATATGAGTATGCCATTAAATGGTAAAAGGATTGGCAGATTATGGAATGTGTATTGACATCCAATGTACTAAAAGAAATATATAATTTGTCACATGCAATGGTATTCTTAAATTTATAGAACCTTATTAATTAATTACACATTAGAATCAAATCTAGTTGTATAATTAGTTAAAAAGGTAAAATAAACATTTCATACAGGGTCTTAAGCTTGGAGATGCTAAAGCATTTACTGCTGATAAGCCTTTGTATATCACAGTATAATGTCAAAAATAGAAAGCATGAATCTTCACCATAGCCAACATCATTTAATATGTAAGAAAATAAGTGACTCATAAATGTGAATATAACGGTTGCAGACCCCAAATGTTATACTTATGAACCCTTACAAATATTAAATTTGTCGTAAGTATATTATCTGGAATATCCACCATTAGGGTTTTGGGTTGGGTAGATTTTTCCATACAACGAGGTGTATATAAAGAGTAGTATCTTAAACAAGACTAAACATAATTTTGAAAAGGGATTATTCATTAGGAAATTTTACATAAATTTTTATGTAAACATATATAACATACATGTCTAGTTGAGTCCTAAACTAATGTAAATTGGCACAAACATATTTACCAAAAACATAAATTAATTATATAAGTTTCATGTTAAAAGAATGGAAAATGGTCCAGAGCATAAGTTATACAAACTATATATTTATATATAAAATCATGTATACAATTATATACATATATATAAGTTTTGAACAATACAATATTACTTATGTTTTAAATCTCCACTTAAACTCAAGACTCCATGTTTAAAGACCTCAAAATCGAGCATAATAAAGGTTCATGTCACATTTAAAATATATATGTATAACCGTGTTCATACCAAAATTAATTGGCACCTCCATGTTTTTTAACCCTTTAAGAGTATTAGTTAACTAGTCTTGTATATAGGGATGATTGTGCCATTAGTCATAAAAGTTGGTTTGTGAAAACCCACTCACTCATTACTTATAAAACCACACATATATACCATTATCAATATTCATATATGTATTTATGTATATATATAATAAAAATTTTCATAAATAAAATGCACCCTTCTGCTCATAAAACCTTTTGATCCCAAAAGAAGAAGAGATAGGGTCAGCTAATGAGAATATTTCAGAAAAATCGAATATTTATAAACAAATTTATAAAAGTTTCATACAAAAAAATACTACTATTGGATTTTGAAGTTCTTTATCTTGCGTTATTTTCAAAACATGATGGAATGGGTATTTGAGGGTCTCTACTGAAAACCAAGAGACCATGCCCATACATATACATATACAAACCGAAGTACATATAACCATATATAATTATATATATATATATGGTCTTATGCTTTGTAAACATTAAATAACTCTCAAATTTTAAATACTCTGAATACAAAAAATTAAAGATACTTAGGATCAGTCATAAGGAAGGTTCGAACTAACCTATAGGGTTATTGAAAAATACAGTTTTATGAGCTTATGTCATGAACCATCCTTGGGGTCCATGTCATGACTACCCAAACCCGCCTTCCATAGGCCAAGGGCTGGAAACTAGCACCAAAGGCGTAAATCCTGATAAAAAAGGGAAGGCATTGCCTTTATAAAGTAAAAAACACAATAGAGTACACAACTAAAGTAAGCACTATGTAAAGTGAGTACAAAAGTAAGTGCTGAAAAGTAAATGGGATAGTATAAAAACTCAACTGAAAGTACGGTACAACTGAAAGCTAACACAACTGCAGTAAAGTAAAACAGCAACCACTGAGTCGTCCTCTGAGAATCCCACCTGAAGGGTGGGTACAGATGACCTCCTCAGCACCTGAAGTCCATCTGTGCACTTCGTGTACGTCTCACCGAGTGGTCCACCTCTGGTTACCATCCTTCTCTACAAGTCTCTACCTCGATCAGTGTTGTTCGTCATCTGTATCCAACACAACGTAGTGCAGGCATTGCCCATATAGGGGTGAGTATAGAGATACTCAGTAGGGACCCCGAGACCCCTGAAGGTCTCCCAGAATCCACGAAGGATAAACCAAAAAGAAAAGATACAATCAAGAAGTATCAGCTAACTCTACTTAGGTATATTCCCATACATATACCTAAGTCATCAATTCCAGTTCGTCTCCAACTCTCAAGCCCAATCACATCCCAGTCCACACCGGAAAGAATTCAATCACACTAATGGTAATGATTGAAAATCAAGTCTCAGCTCACACATGTATACATCTTTTGTATAGCGATAGAGATTATCAGATGTAGTCACTGATTCATCTAAGCTATCGGACCCACATAAGATACAAGATCAGCTAAGCTGTCAGACCCACACATGATACAAGACCAGCTACTCTTCCGGGCCCATAGAGGATACAAGTACAGAGGTCAAACTGCCAGACCCACACATGATACAAGAACAATAGTCATCACCGTCGATCCCATTGTGGATTCCAGTACGACAGTCATCACTTGCGAACCCATGTAGGATTCCAGTACCGTAGTCGTCGCTGTCAAACCCATGGAGGATTCTAGTATAGTAGTCGACGCAGTCGCAACCAGCTCTAGGGTTCCCGCACACAATATGCTCGATTCCGGGAGGGTCTGCTTCTCGAGCCAAGGGGTGGATATATCAACTATCACGAAGTCTAGATTTGATGTATACCAAAGATCTATCTCATCAAAAAGAACCCGATGTGACAGGCAGCGCGTCAGTCGGACTCCTGGTCTGAAGGATATAATATTTTCTGTTCCAGGGGCCTAGTTGGAAATAACCAGGCTCCAAACCCGGTCATTTTCCAAAGTCATCCAAAACTCACATAGAGTATCAAAAAAGGATCGCCTCATTGCAAGGGTCCCAGTTCCATAGACGGCATGTCGATCGGGCATGTGGTCTTCAAGATATTCATCTTTAGGTGGAAACGGGCCCGACCCGTTAAGCCTAGTGGGCTGACAGGTCGGGTCAACCCGGTCATGGCGGGTTCGACCCAAAAGAGGGCCTGACCGGCATGATGAATTGTGCGGGCCGGACCGAGGGGTGCGACCTGACCCAAAGGGGCGCGGCACGGACCGACTGGCAAAAGGCTTGGCCGACTAGCTAAGTGGCTCGGCCTGAGCGTCGAGCGGTCTGAGGGGGGGGGCACACTTTCCCGAACCGGTGGTGTCCAGTAGCGCCACCCTCCCAAACCGGCCGGTCGAATTCAGCCGGCCTTCCCAGCACAGGCGGCCAACTCGGGCGGGCCGCTGTTCCTCTAGCATGGTGCCCTCCTGGCGTCGCGGTTCTTCTCAGCCAGGCTGGCTGCCTACTAGCTAGTTCTCCTATCGAGCAGCCCACTGAACGTGGCCCACCATCTTCCACAGTGCATCTCCCCTTGTGGCACCGTGGTCCTCCTTCATCTCGGCCATCTTTAGCCAGCCGATTCTCCTTTGGCTGAGCGGCCCCCTGTTGCGGGCGGTGGTTCCTCCGCACGTGGCCGGCGCACGGTCGTCGCCTTCAATCATCACCGCTTCCTGATTGAAAATAAAATATGAAATGATGGAGGGTTGTTGGGCTGGGTTTTTTCAACCCTCTCCCTCCGTGTTAGGTGGTAACAATCGGCCAACGTCAATTCTGAAAATTAACAAAGAATGGGGTACAATTTATTCACTCAAAGAATATACAAAACCCCTACCTCGCAAAAGATGTCGTACGTCGTCGAGTCGCGGAAGATGAGAATCGCGGTAGAATGGTGTCGATCTGTCAACGATGGTGAAAGATTCGTTGTCTTAGGCGACATAGACTCCTTGACATTGAGGTGCATCTGAGGAAGAAGCGTCGTTGGAAGAAGTCTTTCACGTTCTTCGTCGGGAATGTTCTTCGTTAAAGAACAATGTTCTTCATCGAAGAGGGATCACCACTCTTCCAATTCTCCAGAGTTGTTCCCCCAAAAATTATTTGCCAACTCAAAAGAAATAAAAAGGCTCTCAAATTAATAGAATTTCCCTGAAATTCAATTCGAAAAAATGTCTCCTGTATAATTATTATAGACATTAATTATATGGGTTGGCATAATTGATGGGGAAGAGGGAGGTGGAGAGGCTCCACCATTAATGAGGAGTTTTCAAAATAAACAGCAAAGAATTAATGGGGAGTTGAGGGGAGGTGGAAGGGTTCGGGTTCGTGTGGGTCCCACCACACTAAATCCTCTCATGGGAAGTTATGTGGGGTGTGGGCCCACCCTTAACGTCCTCTTGTATGTTATAACTACAAAAAATAAATAAAATTGTGCACAACAATTTTATTTAATTTATTCTAAATCCCCAATAATTAACCTTCAACCCGCATAAAACCCAACTGCGGTGAAGGTCCCTTTAAGAGAATATCGGCGCTGCAAGTTCATCGGTGTCCTCAGATTTTAATTCTGAGCACTGGTTCAAAAGATATAAAAATATGCTAGTACGTTTACTGAACGTACCTGAACAAAACTTCAAAAATTGATTCCGGGCACACTGGGCCTCGAAAATCAAGTGTCGTCAGAAACCACATATTTGTAAAATTCCAAAGAATTTAAGAAAAAAAAATTCCTTGAAATTTTTGGGTCTTTACATTACCCCCACCTCAGGGATTTACTTCCCCGTAAAGACACAACACACTCTAGGGGAACAAATGGGGGTACTAATCACGCATCTAAGTCTCCCACTCTAAAGTGCTCTCTGGGAGGTTCCCATGCTGCTAGCGAACACACACCAAAGGAATCGACCATCCACGTAGGACCTGATCCTGTTGATCCTCGATCTCCACTGGGACCTCTGTGAATGTCGCCCCGTCATCAATGTCCAGCTCCCTGCAATCGATGATGTGGGTCAAGTCGTGCACATATATCCTCAGCTGAGATACATGGAAGACATCATGCACCTGATGCAACTGAGGTGGAAGGGCCAGGTGGTAAGACACCTCGCCTACTCTGTTGAAGACCTGGAAAGGTACAATGAAACATGGAGATAACTTGCCACCCCTACCAAATATCTGTAGACCTCATCGAGGTGGGACTCGGAGGAAAACGTGGTCTCCATCCTCGATCTCCAGTGGTCTTCACCTCCTATCAGCATAGGACTTCTTTATGCTCTGTGCAGTCTTTATCTGCTCCTGGATGATCTGCACCTTCTCCGTCGTATCTGGAACCATCTATGGTCCTACGAGTGCTAACTCTCCAGGGCCAGTCCAGCACAGAGGTTATCTGCAAGGTTAGTCGTACATTGCCTCGTATGGTGCCATCCTGATGGTGGAGTGTTTGTTGTTGTTGTACGCAAACTCCTCCAAGGGTAAGTGATCTTCCCAGCTACGACCAAAGTTGGGGAAACATGCACGGAGCATGTCCTTGAGAGTCTGAATGGTCTTCTTAGTTTGTCTATCCATTTGAGGATGGAAGGCGGTGCTCAGACGTAGCTGTGCCCCAAATGCCCCTTGAACCCCTTCCAAAGTCAGAAAGTAAATCATGTGTCCTGATCAGAGACGATTGTTGATGGAACACCATGAAGTCGTACGATCTCCTGTATGTAGAGGCGTCCCAAGATCTCTACTGATCCCTACTCTCTGATTGGTAAGAAGTGGGCTGACTTGGTGAGTCGGTCTATAATCACCCAGATAGAGTTGTGCCCTCTGTATGTACATGGATTCCCCATCACGAAATCCATGGAGATCCCATCCCACTTCCACTCTGAGACCTCTAAGGGTTGTTCCAAGCCTGCTGGTACCTGGTGCTCCGCCTTCACTTGCTGACAAGTGAGGAATCATGAAATGAACTCTGTTATAGCCTTCTTTATACCCGACCACCCATGCTATCATCTGAGGTCCTAATACATCTTCGCCAATCCTGGATGTACCACTAGAGGGTAAGTGTGGAACTCCCTCAGCACCTCCTCCTGCAGTGAAAATGGTACCATCGTACATCCCCTGAAGAGGATGACGTCCTCCCCTCCATCAAAAAATCCACTGGGTGCCAGCCCTGAGGATATCTGAGCACGTCGTGTCTCGCAGTCAGTGTCTCCTCTTTATGCCTCTCTAACTCACAGAAGTAGTGGTGGAGTGACTGTGAGAGATTGAAGAAAGGATTCTGCAGCTATATCCACAAATGATATCTATAATGTGGCAAGCTGGTCTATCGCCTCTCCTAGTATTTGATTGCATGATCACTGGCTGAGAGCATTAGCTACAACGTTCCCCTTCCCAGGAGTATATAATATCTCATAGTCATAGTTTTGGAGGATCTTAAGCCATCATCGCTGTCTCAGGTTCTGATCATTCTGTGAGAATATTTACCTGAGACTCTGTTGGTTAGAGGAGATTATAAAGCGCTCGCCCATAAGATAGTACCGCCACATCTTCAAGGTGAAGACCACTACTGCTAACCACCTGTTCATGGGTAGTGTAGTTTTTCTCATGTTGTCTCAACTGCCACGAACCATAAGCGATCACTAATGGCTCCTGCATTAGGACACACCTGTGTCTGTTCCTTGATGCGTCGTATTAAACTACGTACCCAACGCCCTCCTCCGATATCCTTAAGATGGGCGCACTGGTCAATCTCCGTCTCATATCCTGAAAGATCTGCTGGCATATATCTGACCACACGAAGGGTTTCCCCTTCTTCGTCAAAGTTGAAAGCAGTGCTGCAACTCTAGAGAAGTCTAGCACAAACCTACGATAGTAACCTTCCAGGCCCAAGAAACTCCGAACCTCAGTCACACTCCTGGGTTGCTCCTCAGCAAGCACTGCCTCTATCATTGCTGGATCCACTGCTACTCCCACCTCATAGATGACGTGTCCTAAGAAGTGAACCTCTCAAATCTAGAACTGGAACTTTGAGATATTACGATAATGCTGGTGATCTCGGAGTGTATCAAATACAACCCGCAAGTGGTACGCGTGATCCTCCTCAGTAGCCAAGTAAATCAGTATGTCGTCAATGAAGACTATGACAAAAAGATTGAGGTAAGGCTGGAAGATCCTGTTTTTGAGACTCATGAACACTACTGGAGCATTGGTTACACCGAAGAGCATAACCAAGAACTCGTAGTAGCCATACCGACACCTGAAGGTCATCTTCTTCACATCCTCGTCTCGAACTCTCAGGTGGGGATAGCCTGACCTGAGGTCTATCTTCGAGAACCATCGTGCCCCCTTGAGCTGATCAAAGAGGTCATCAATCCTCAGAAGTGGGTACTTGTTCCTTACGGTCACCTGATTCAGGTGACGGTATTTGACACACAGTCTCAAGCTCCTATCCGCTTTCTTGGTGAACAAAATCGGAGAATCTCAGGGCGAAACACTTGGTCATATGAATCCCTTTCCCTACAAGTCCTCTATTTGTACCTGCAGCTCGCGAAGATCGGCGGGAGCCATCCGATATGTTGGAGTAGATATCGGTGCTGTCCCGGGGTACCAGTTAATGTAGAATTATACCTCTCTTCTATGAGGTAGTCCTAGAATTTCATCAGGAAAAATGTCCGCATACTGATCCACCACAACAGGAAAACTCGGACTCCGTACATCAACTGCTCTGAGGATGAGACTAGCCAACTGATGTTTGATTGGCTTCCCTCTCCTCTGCGTAAGTCCATCCTGCATTGCAATGGCCCCCTTCTCTCTGGTGAAGGTGAACCTGCTCCCATCCATGTGGATACACCACAACTTGCACCTAATACAATCGATCTGAGCATGGAATGTAGATAACCAGTCCATATCCAAGATAACGTCGTAAGGCCTCGACACCGCTACAATAAGATCCCAGCCAAAGATCTCGCCTCTTAGAGTAAGCTCACACTACTGGAACCAGTGCGTAATCATCGATTCTACTCTCGTAGGATTCTCTAACCATAAGGATTGAGCCAATAGCTCCGTCGGAATCTCAGAGCTCCGAACAAGGGCAGCGAAAATAAAATAATGACTCGCACCTGTGTCTATAAGAACTGCAGCATGGGTGGAGTAGACACAGATAGTACCTCGAATCATCGCAGGTGTGTCGTGGTCGTAGGCTTTGACTGCATGGAGCTATGCCCACCTCTGTTCTCTAGCTCCCTATGGTTGGGGTGGACCTCCTGGTGGTGGTGGTAGTAGAGCCTCGAAACGTCATCCACCACCCACTGCTCAGCCAGCTCGTCTGCCTCATCTTCCCACTCCCAGTGGACCACCACGGTCAAACCTCTACATCTACCTATGAGGTCCCTCTACTGTATGTTTCTTGTCTTCATGGCGGGTCGGGTATTCACGAGCCATGTGGCCCTGCCCGCCACATGCATAGCATTGCCTGCTCCTCGTAAGGCTGGATCTGTTTCGGGTGCACCGCACAACCAAACCTGTATCCTGAGGTCGCTCTCCTAATGGCCTGGTCTGCTTTGACCTCTGCAACATCTGTCTACTGCCGGTTGCAGAAGACTCTGCTACGTGTCACCCTGAGGTGGGTCTCGCCACTGGTGACTGCCCAGCAAGAAATTTCTCCACTAGAAGGGCTCGCTCCAGCACCCCTTCCTACATCGGGATGCTGAGAGAAATCATCGAAGCCCTAAACTCGTGCCTGAGTCCCTGCTTGATGGTCCGAGCCCTGAAAAATGAGTCTCGTACCATATCCGTGGAGTGGCATGAGAGGTCAGTAAACCTCACTGAGTACTGATCTACTGTCATGCTACCCTACTGCAGATGTAGTAACTCCTGAATCTGCACCGCACGAAGGATGGCTGGAACAAACTCCGAGCAGAAGAGACTCTCGAAGTCTGTTCAATGTAGAGATGCCTCATCGTGCACCAGGAGCATCAAGCTCCACCATCTACCTACTACAGCGTGTAGGAGACTCACGACAAGGATCACCTTAAGGTTCGCTGATTCCCCTACCAATCCGAAGACTCTGACGGTAGCCTCCATCCAGTCCTCCACTGCCTGAGGGTCCATCTCTCCACAGAACCTGGGCAGCCTATTTCACTGAAACTCGTGCAATGCACTCAGGCGACGTTCACTCTCTACTACTGGGGTTGTTAGTATCGGTGGCTCAGCAGGTAGTGGTACCGCTGGTGCCTCCACTGTGATGGGGCCCTACACCGAGGCCTCGTCACTCCGTGGGCTGCCATCTCATACACGACTCGGAACCCTAACTGGAAGCCTTCATGGGGCCATCCTGAAAAGAAATAGGTGATCAACGGACAAAATAGTATACCTGGTGCGCTGAAACAAAGTAATCACAAAGAAAACATTTGAAACACACATGCAATCAGTGTTTTCGTGCACGGAGTCAGAAATCAGGGGTCAGGGTCCTGGTGTATGGATACGTCGGCCGCCGCACCAACACTAGACTCCCTGGACTGAAAACCACACTCAATACTTTTAATAATATTTCTACACAAAAAGGAATAATGAGAGTCCTGAGTTCTGTGGTAGAACCAACTCTTCTGATAACCATTTGCCACGACCCGTCTTCGGGGCCCATTCCGTGACTACCCCAAGCCCGCCTTCCATAGGCTAGGGACTGGAGACTAGTACCAGAGGCGTAAATCCTGATAAAATAGGGAAGGAATTTCCTTTATAAAGTAAACAACACAATAGAGTACACAACTGAAGTAAGCACTAAGTAAACTGAGTACAAAAGTAAGTGATGAAAAGTAAATGGTCCAGTATAAAAAAAATGAAATTACAGTACAACTGAATGCTAACACAACTTTAGTAAAGTAAAACAATAAACACTGAGTCGTCCTTCGAGAATCACGCCTGAAGGGTTGGTACAGATGGCCTCCTCATCACCTCAAGTCTGTCTATCCACTCTGTGTACATCTCACTGAGTATTCCACCTCTGGGTACCGTCCTTCTCTACTAGTCTCTACCTCGATCAGCGTTGTCCGTCGTCTAAATCCAAGACAAAGTAGTGTGGGCATTTCCCGTGTAGGGGTGAGTATAACGATACTCAGTAGGGACCCCGAGACCCCTGAAGGTCTCCTAGAATACATGAAAGATAAACTAAAATGAAAAGATACAATCATGATGTATCAACCAACTCTACCTAGGTATATGCCCATACATATACCTAAGTCATCAATTTCAGTTCAGCTCCAACTCTCGAGCCCAAGAACATCCGAGTCCACACAGGAAATAAGTCAATCACACCGATGGTAATGATTGAAAATCAAGTCTCATCTCACACAGGTATACATATTTCGTATAGTGATAGCGATGAATAGATGTAGTCACTGATTCATCTAACTTGTCGGACCCACACAGGATACAAGACCACTTAAGCTGTCGGACCCACATAGGATACAAGACCTGCTACCCTGCCGGACCCAAATAGGATTCAAGTACAGAGGTCAAACTGCCGGACCCGCACAGGATACAAGAATAGTAGTCATCGTCGTCGAACCCATGAAGGATTCCAGTATGGTAGTCATCGCTGTCGAACCCAAGGAGGATTCCAATACCGTAGTCATCTCTGTCGAACCCACGGAGGATTCTAGTACAGTATTCGATGCAGTCGCAGCCAGCTATGGGGTTCCCGCACACAACACGCTCGATTCTAGGAGGGTCTGCTCATCGAACCAAGGGTTCAATACATCAACTATCACGAAGTCCATCGCTGATGTATCCCAATGTTCCGTCTCATCAAAAGGAACCCGATGCGACAGACGGTGCATCAATTGGATGCCAGGTCTGAAAGATATTTGATTTTCCGTTCTAGGGGCCCGGTTGGAAATAAGAACGCTATAAACCCGGAAATTTTCCAAAGTCATCGAAAATTCACTTAGAGTATCTCAAAATGACCGTCTCGTTGCAAGGGTCCCAATGCCATAGACAGCGCGTCGATCGGACGCGCGGTCTTCAAGATATTCACCTTTAGGTGGAAATGGTCCTGGCCCGTTAAGCCCAATGGGCCGATGGGTCGGGTCAACCCGGTCTTGGCGGGTCCGACCCAGTAGAGGGTCGGACCGACCTGATGAATCATGTATCCCTGCTCAAGGGGCGCGGCCCAGCGCGGCGTGACGCTGCACGACCTTCCTGCCCGCGGCTCGGCCCGGGGGCCGAGAAGTTCGGGGAGGGGGGGGGTGCTTTGTCGAACTGGCGGCACCAAGTAGTGCCGCCCTCCCAAACCGGTCGGCCGAAGCCGGATGGCCTTCCCGGTGCAAGCGACCCGCTCGGGCGGGCCACAGTTCCTCCAGCGTGGTGCCCTCCTGGCACCGTGGTTCTTCTCAGCCCGTCCGGCCGCCTGCCGGCCAGTTTGGCCGTAGAGTAGCCCGCAGAACACGGGTCGCGGTCTTCCGTAGTGCAACGCCCCTTGTGGAGCCGCGGTCCTCCTTCGGCCCTTCCAGCTTTAGCGAGCCTGTTCTCCTATGGCCGAGAAGCACGTGGTTGCGGGACGCGGTTCATCCACACACGGCCGGCACGTAGCCACCACCTTTGATCGTCACCGCTTCTTGATTGAAAATAAAACAAGAAACAATAGAGGGTCATCGGGCCGTATTTCTTCACCTCGTGCCATCTGCATTAGGCGGTAACAATCGACCAACATCAATTCAGAAAATTATCAAAGAATGGGGTACAATTTATTCACTCAAAAAATATACAAAACCCCTAACTCGAAAAATACGTCGTATGTCGTCGATACACAGAAGATGAGCATCGCGGTAGAATGATGTCGATCCATCAACGATGGAGGAAGAGTCGTTTTCATAAGCAACATAGACTCCTTGATGTTGAGGTGCATCCGAGGAAGAAGCGTCGTTGGAAGAAGCCCTTCGTGTTCTTCATTGGGAATGTTTTTCGTTGAAGAACGATGTTCTTCATCGAAGAAGGATCACCTCTCTTCCAATTCTCTAGAGACTTTCCCCCAAAAGTGATTTTCCAACGAAAAAGAAATAAAAAGGATACCAAATTAATAGAATTTCCATGGAATTCAGTTTGACAAAAAGGTGTGCCATATAATTAATGTAGATAATAATTATATTAGTTGGAATAATTGATGGGGAAGAGGGAGGCGGAGAGGCTCCACCATTAATGAGGAGTTGTCAAAATAAACAGCAAGGAATTAATGGGGAGTTGAGGGGAGGTGGAAGGGTTCGGGTTCGTGTGGGTCCCACCACACTAAATCCTCTCCGGGGAGGTTATGTGGGGTGTGGGACCACCCTTAACTTCCTCTTGTAGGTCATAACTACCAAAAATAAATAAAATCGTGTACAACAATTTAATTTAATTTATTCTAAATCTCCAATAATTAACTATCAACCCACATAAAACACAACTACGGTGAAGGTCCCCTTAAGCGAATACCAGCACTTCGAGTTCATCGGTGTCCTCAGATTTCAATTCCGAACACAGGTTCAAAATATAAAAAACCCCACTCATATGTTTACTGAACGTACCCAAACAAAACTTCAAAAATTGATTCCAGACACACTGGGCCTTGGAATCAAGTGCATGTCAGAAACCACAGATTCGTAAAATTCCAAAGTATTTAAGAAAAAAAAATTCCCTTGAAATTTTCGGGTCTTTACAACTTATATATATATCGATATACTTGTATACTAAAAGAAAAAAAGGCAATATAACCCTTACCTTAAATCGAAGAGGAGGAGGAGGAGAACTCGAGGAAGGATAGCTAGAACTTGCTAGGGGTTTCAGCATGGAGAAGAACAGATGGTTCCTTGGGTGCAACCTGTTAACTTTTAAACTATATAAAACACACAAAAATTCAAAGAAACCATTGAGAAAACCATCCACTTTGTGGTGCATTAAATGGCCGGTGAAGAACTTGTAAAAAAGGGGAAGAAAGTGCGGTCCACCGGTAGTCAAAGGTGATGAAAAATGGTGCATTATAGGTTTAGGGTTACTAGTACAATCCCACATGAAGGAGAAGAAGATGACATGGAATGGAGAAGACCGGATGTAGATTGGACAAATCAGATTGTTCTGAGATGGATTAGACGATCTAGAGTTGACGCGTAGTTTTTAAAACTCTCAGATGGTCAAGATTAGATATAATTCTGATTGAAAAGTGCACAAAAACACAGTGGTAATCTGTGGTTGCTGTGGTTCAAGCGTGGGATCAGGATCGATGGCCCAGATCACGGGTGATGTGATCCAAATGCCTAGATTTGATCCTAGGTGATTTAGCTGTCTCACATCATAATAGTGAGGGGTTTTGTGGCTCTTTATTATCTTACGACTCCGAACGATAGCTCACATTAACACACAACACACACCTAGGGAGCCTTATACACGGGATCCCACCCCTGCAGGCCTCGACCTACCCCTGCCTCACCACGACCATGCACCCACGGTAGCACGCTCAAGCCCTCCTGTGCTCCTGTACACCCTTTGGGGAACCTATTCCCGCACTCGGGCTGGCCATGGCATGGGCTGAGGGCTAGGCTCGGCCACCTAGCATGAGTTTCCTCCCTCGACCCAGCAATAAAGGACTGACCCTAGTGAGTCTATTTATTGTATAGAATCCCACTTTCAAAATTATAATACATTTATTTCAACTATATAGAAAGTATTCTACTAAACATGATTTTAATATTTAAAAAGGTTAATGAATACCAATTATACTTTGTGTAATAGTATTATTAAAATTATTTAGAAACACTAAATCTTTAACATTCAAGGTTATAAATTGAAATTTGGTATACCCACATGAATCATTTATAATAATATCATAAAAGTCAAAATATAGTTTAATCCATACATAATTTAATTAAACATAGGTTAAAAAACTATTTAAAAAATGAAAATCATTACAATATATATGATACACATGAAATGTGTTTTGAGTTCCCTCAACATCACTTAAGCATAATTCAAAATATTTCACAAAAAGGCCAACAAATATAATTATATCCATTGGATTTCCAATGGTCACCAAAGGTAACGGTTGAGTTAATGCCTTATAAAACAATGCCTCAGGGTGTCCTAAACTCAATAAAAACAAGAAGATGGTGCTTGCCATACCACTGATGCTAATCACAGTTTACAGGATCATGTTGGTGGTGTTCCTCATTTTAACTGACCTGAAGGACCTCCTTTATTTACTATGTTTTGTTTCCTTATTAGGGGCCCTTCCCATAGTTCTGATAGGGTTTTTAATTGAAATTTTTTGGGTATGATGGTTCATTGTGATCTTGATACACTGTAAACACTTTGGTGTCTTGTTTAAATGAAAATCCTTGTGTCCATTTTTTTGTGTTTTAATCAGCTTCATACTAAAATACTTAAAACCATATTATTACATTTTCATAAGAAACAAGTTTTGCTCAGTTATTATGAAATTCAAACAAAATGAAAACATAAAATCATCCAAGCATGAGGTAAGAGTATTTGGGGTGTTACAGGTCAGTACTCTCTTGAAACTAACTAGGTGTGGTTCTCCCACACAATATTGATATGGTTCAGTACTCCCTCAATCGAGGTTCCTTTTAGTATAAAGTTGATCCTCTATCCATGTTCTGATACTTCCTAAACTATGTTGTCTTCTATCAACGTATATCCCCCCCACTGATATTCCTATGAGGTTATGTGGGTTGTATATTTAGGTATTTGGATCCTTGGCATCACTCATTCATTTCTATTATGGCTAGACTATATAGATAAGGGTTATCCCCAATATCATAGGATCCCTCCTCTACAAAATTATTAAGTGGTTATGGTGATATGGGTTATTTATCCCTTAACCAACTCATATCCTTGGTCAAGGTGTTTTTCCCCCTATCAGTTCAAAAAAAATGAAAGGGTAATGGGGGATATTAAGGTGAAATACTCTATTTAATGATAAAAATACCATAGTGAGGATAAATTTCACATTTATTGTTTCCAGTGAAGATAAAAATGGTAAATAGATTGAGTAGATTGGTTACTTCAAGGATTCTAATTCCTTTGGAACCCTTGGGTTGTCTTAAAGGGGTGATGTATGACTAGATATCAACTAAAAATTCAATAGGTTTTTGGTTGTCCAAGAATCCATAGTTTATTATGATGTACGGACATTTATGGGATAGAGTTTTGATTCCCAATAGTTTCTTTTTCCTTGAGACTTCTAGTTGATGAGAATATCTAGATCCTTTCTTTTCTTACTCAGAGTTACTCTTAGGTACAAGGGGTTTTTAAAATATGGTTTGGTATGGTTTTTGTGGTTTTAGGGAATCCTACAGAGCATGTTTACACTCACCTCTACACAGGTCTTGGTCCCATTCATGATGTTTCTTTGTAAATGGTTTACAATTATAAGATAGTCTTATGGATGTGGAGATGGTTTGGTGATAGATATAATATTACAATATATATTTCACATTATATTTTAAATATTTTAATCCAAATAATTTATCATTTAATGGGAAGTTTTTTGTATTTAGTATGTAGAAATATTTTTGATTCAATTATGAAAGTATATTAAAACCTATTTTATAGTAATTTTAATTATCTTTAGAATTTTAACACCCCGAGATTTTATGAAAAATATTCTTTTTAATTTCATTAATGTCTTGTGTTGTAAGCTACACCAAAAGGAGCTTCCACAACATGCATCCCTTACTTGGCTTTCACTACACGCAATCACAACCTTCCACGATAGCGTGTGTTGTACGCAATACTGAGTTTCACTAAACAACGATATGTTATAAAAACTAGCTGTTATGAATAGTAATACCCAATTTTTGAAATTTTATAAATTTTATCTTTCAAAATGGACTTCAATTTTTGATTCAGAATATCAAAATTATCCTAGGGTGAAATTTTGGTATTTTTATGAAAACTTTCAATTTTTGATGAATAGTGAAAACACTGGGTAACTATTTAAAAACTGAATTTTTATTTAAATAATTATTTATTTTATTTAAATTTATTTTAGGTCAAAATTGATACATAATACCTATATAAGTTCAATGTAATTCATTGGAGTCTTTTTATAATAATTTTAGATATATAGAATTTTATTGAACTTGTCACCGTCTTTTACCCACCTCCTCGGAGAATTTGCAAATTTACATAGAACTAAATTTTACCGCTTCTGTGAATGGAATTTCAAAAATCCAAGAGACAAGGTTGATTTCAGTAAGTAAAATTTTGTTCACTGAGATGAAAATAATTTTTAGTGAATAGTAACTTTTTACTTTATTTTACCACGGTTAAAAGTAAATAGGGTAATATAGGGTAAAAATGAAATTATTATTACCCTAAAACATGCCCTAATTCTATTGGATAAGTTTAATTCGACCAAAAACAACCTTAGGAATAAAATATTACCATTTAGGTTAACTTGGATTAGATTAGGACATTTATTATTAATGTATTTAAAGAAGGGTTAAAATATTTAAAATCAAAGATTAATAAGTAGAAACTTTTTAATATAGGGTTATACATAATATAAATTCGACTATAAATATTAATTAGAAAGATAAAAGGATTTACTACATAATGGTATTTTATTTGTAATTTATAGACATTAAATATTTTAATTTATTTATGACACAACGATGATGCAGTAATTATCTTTTTAATGAAATATTGAAATAATTGATGTTATAAATACCCAAATAAATATAATTTGAGACTTTTTATGAATTACAATAATTTTATAAGTTAATATGACATATTATTATTGATTTTAGTAACTTTTTTAGAACTAATAATTTTTTTATGATTTTCAAAAAAATCAATTAATAAATAGTGTCAAAATTGACATAAAATAGTTTTTAAAACAAATATTATATTATTAATTGTTATTTTATTCCTAAAAATCTATTGTTCGGCCAAATGACTTAGATACGGTTATATATATTAATAATAAACAACTTGGGGTTATTTTGACTTGTTATAGTAAGTTTATTAACCTTATAGTGTAAGAACACAATAAGACACGGTAAAAGTAAAATTATCTAACTGAAAGTTAAAACTAAATAATAAGGTTAAAATAGTAAACTAAATTTGTCCAAATTCTATTGGATTAAATTACTTCTACCAATACCCACCTTAGATTCTAAATAACTCAAGTTTGAGCTATTAAAAACCGAATATGACTTTATAATAAAATAATATTTTTAGTTATTCCAAAGGTACCCCTCTCCTCCCTTATAAAAGGGCACCTCCTCCCTCTCTTCCTCATACCACTTTGAGCCTTAAAGCTCGGCCAAACCATGACCAATTCTCGTCTCCACTTCCCTATAAACATCCTATAGGTCCTGGTCTTCTTCAAAGACCAATTTTAGTGCCCTAAGAGGGGGACTCAAAGAGGCGCTTCAAAGAAGAGGTAATGTCTGTTACCAATTCTTTCAACTTTATTTCTTCTTCCACTTATTCTTATTAGGTTGTTTCATTATGAAGTAATAACATCAGTATCAATAATATACTGATATGTTATTATAAGTATGAAACAACCCTATTTAACCATCTATCCATCCTATGGAAAACGAAATCACCGCGCATGCGTACATACGGAATACCGTCTCCACGCCGTGGTGTAATCTAATTTCCACCACCACCTTACTTGGATGGGTATAATGGTGTACATAATAACTATATATGATTATTGTAAAGTTATATTGATTCTGAAATAGTATACATACACTCCAATACAATTCCACGATCATTAGAATGATATCATCGCTCGTGCGTACGTACGGACTACCGTCTACACGACGTGATGAGATTCATTATCCATGTTTACCATTCATGAATGATTATAAAGTATATATAATAAATAATCATGAAATATATGAAATAATAATGATACTGTATTTATGTTTATATATATGTATGTCATCTACTTAATTCCATTCAACTCAATAAGAAAACAAAAACAGTGTTCATGCGTACGTACGGCCTACCGTCTCCATGAACGGTGTATTTCATTCCATTTGCTGATCCATTATATATATGTATATTCTGAATATATATTATATATAAATCATGTTTTATATTTTGGAATTATGTAATCATGATCTAAGTAATCATATGAATAATTACAAGTCAAAACACGGACAACAAATGAAACGATTTTACCCAAAACGCTCTTTAACATGGAATTTACAAAAGAACGGGTAATATAAAGTCATAAGTGAACCATATATGATATAATAACAATGAGTATTATTCTGGAATAAGTAAATGACATTATATAAATCATTATACAGGAGGTTTGGACACTGAATAAGAAAATCAGACCTAAGGTAAGGGAAAATATCAGAATCTCATTTTTATCTGAGATTGTTTATACTTTGGTATTTACTAGGGTGTATTTTATCATCCACATCCATGTTTCCTAAATATTTAATATTATTTCCATCCAACTAAAATTGTTTAAATACAATTTTACCCTTCGGTGAGTTTTTAGTAAAAGATATGAAAGGAATCTTTTGTCGTTTTTCGTACGAGGTACTTTTTGACTTTTCCGACAAAAGTACGAGAAGAATGTTTTTTTAACTTATACTGCATGAATGGATTTTTAAAAAAATTATTTCCAAGAAGCTTCCCTTACAAGTTTTCAATTTTATTTTTAATCAACTTCTTTTAGTTTAGAATTGTTTGACATGTTAAGAAAGGAAAAGTGTTTTTGAAGTAGAAAGGATATTTTTCTTCAAGAATGGAGTTCAAGTGTTTTATCAAAATTATTTTCCATCTAAGATAATAAAGGGTTCTGTTTCTATCCCTATTATTACATTGATTTGATTATGTTGTGATGGAATTATTTATATTAATTCCTCTATCTTATATGAATTGTTTTATGATGTCACGATGTTTAAGATTCCATTTCTATTACATGGGTTATGCTATGATGTATGGTTTATGATTTTTTGGCACACATAAGAATGGTATCATTATGATATGGGTGGGACTAATATATCCCTCCAATGAATTGGGTAAAGATTTTATATCTCATGATATAGACATGGCTGGAACGGCAGGTTAAACTGGTTCAGTGAAACAGGACTGAAACGAGGAGTGAACTCGGTTCAGAAATGGACTTTGTCCACTAAGATAGTCTTGGAAATGAGTCCTGACTAATAAGAAATGATTCTCTATGATTATGTGTGTATGCCAAAAAGTTTCATGTTTTATGTTATGATTATTGGGATTACATTTCACTACTATTATTTATCCCATGTTATGATATTATGATCTCTTTTGCAGGTTAAGATTTCCAAAATGTTATGTTCTTATGAATATGATGTGATTGATATTTCTTTTGTTTACCCTTACTGAGAATTTGAGCTCACCCTTTTAAGTTTTCTTTTCCCCAGGATATAAAGAAAGGTTTTAGGTAAAAAAAATGGGAAGATCTTTATGGGATATGTTGAAGATCTTTCACCACGATTAGAAGATTATATTCTGAGTTTCCAAAAACACTAAACTATTAGGGTCCTTGTGTGTGTGTTTTTGTTATGTACTAAGTATTCCGCAAAAGTAATGTAATGTCTATGTACGTTATGCTTCGGGTCTCTACAGTTGGTATTAGAGGAAAAGTTTAGTCAACCTTTGGAAACTAGGATGCAAGAACTTTAGTGAGATCCCTAGAGATATTTATAAGGTATGTCTAGGGATGTCCCTAAGGTTAAGAATAATTATAGGTTATAGTACTAGAATTACGGTAACCCAAGATATTAGATATTGAAGGTACTCCCCCTTTATTATGTTGTTTTCCCTAGCATGATTTTTTCCTCTCACACTATTTTTTTTTGGGTTTTAGACGATGGCTGGAACCTGAAGGAACCGTGTTGATCAATGTAATGGAAAATGCAATGATTGTCCTCCGGAACAAACAAATGTTAGGGGAGATGGAGTGTAACATATTATTGCTATACTTACACAAGCTATGAATCGTTTTGGACTTCCAAATGAGTAGAGAAGGGAACAATATTCTATTGAGTCCTTCATGAGGCAACGCCCACCTTCTTTCAGTGGGTCTTCTGATCCACTTGTTGCTGAACAATGGATCAGTACTAATGAAAAGATATTTTCAGTTCTTCAATGTTCTGAACATGATAAAGTCATCTTAGCAGTGTATCGTTTGGAAGGTGATGCTGATCCATGGTGGAATCTTATCAAGAATATAAGGCCAAGAGTTGAAGTTGAGTCCATGGAATGGGACGAGTTCAAGAACTTATTTTTCAATAAGTACTTCCCTCGTATTCTTCGAACAATAATGGAGAAGGAGTTTCTTGAACTAAAGAAAAAGGATGATGAATCTGTCGGTATATACGAAGCGAATTTTACAAGGCTTGCAAGGTATGAATCTAGATTTATCATCCAACCTGAAAGTAAAGTTGATCGATTCTTCAGTGGCTTAAATCCAAATCTTCGAAGGGAATTAGCTATAAGAGACTTCAATAGCTATGAAGAAATTGTGCGGTGTGCTATTAAGGTAGAAATGGAAGTTGGTGTTATATATCTATCTCATGGTTTTGACAAGAAACGAAAGATGGAGTTCAAGGAGAAATCACAAAATAATGGTGAAAAGAAGATGAATGTTTCCTTATGCTCAAAGTGTGGAAAGAAGAATGGCGGAGATTATCTTAAAGGGACTAGAAAATGTTTTAAGTGTGGAAAAGAAGGTCATCGAGCATCTGAGTGTCGAAGTAATGGAAAAAGGGTTTCTAATGGTGTTAATAAAGAAAAGAATACAGAGAACGCACCAACAACACTTCAATGCTTCAAGTGTAATGAAATGGGGTATTATGCTAATCAATGCCCTAATCCAAGGGTTAATCATGATCGACATAAGCAACCACTTAAGGCAAAGGACAAAGGGAATTCACATGCGATCACTATTGGCGATGTTGAATACGACAACGATGTGGTGGAATGATTAAGTGTTTATGTAATGGGATTTCAAAATAATGTTGTATATAGTATCGGGGAATATTGTAATATTTATGTATTGGTCTATTGAGGTTTTCAATAATTTTATGGTACCGGTAACCATGGAAAGTGATTGAGATATTTTTGGTAAGCAGATGGTATGCACATAATGAAGGAATAAGAAGATAATGAAATGTTTGATTGTATTCATGAGCTCATGATTGATATAAGGACTAAGTGATATCATGGTTTGAGTATAAAGAATTTTTAGGATTTTGGTAGTGTTAGCTTTTAACTGCATTCATGTTTTCACTAAGGTTTAATGGGTATTCCTTCTTCAAGAGAATACATGATTAAGGTATTCAAATGTTTGTAATTTGACAAACATGATATATCTTATGATATATGGTGGATAAATGATGGCATTCACGAGATTATTATGTGACATTTCAAGTAATCATTTTCTTTATACTATGAGCTTGGACCGAAGTATTTTAGATAACCCTAAAGATTGGAATGAATTATGTTGGACATAAGTTAGTATTGTTTAAGGATAGAACTTTTTTCGATATTATTGATGTGGTGTTATAGTAATATAGTTTTAGAAAAAGGACAACCTGCAGGACGGGCGACAGCCCATCACATCTGACAAAGCTGTGGGAATCGAACCCACAACCGAAGTGTGACTGGCCTTTATCGCCTACCACTGGCCTACAGGAAGTCCATGGTTAGTAGAAACTAGTTTTATTTTATTATGCAGTATGATATATGAAGTATGAGTTCATTTTTGGAATCATATATGATTAACCTCACCATAGATGGACTTATGTATATTTGATAATTTTTTCTAACCTTTTGTTTGAAATAGATGGAACGACTCATCATTCTATCACATGATCTTCTAACACTTCATAAATGAAAAATTCAACTTCATTTCTTTAAGAGATGAAGTGTAAATTGTTCAAAGCACCAACAACAGTGAGATTGTACCCAAATCAAGCAAGTATTTCTTCTAATTCAAAATTTTCAACGTTAGGGAAATGATATTAAAAACCAAAAATGTTTTCCTAGTGCCCTTATATCTGATGAATCAGATGGTACCTTAGATCATCACAAATCTATGGATTTGTGATTGCTGGATTTTCCATAGCCATGTTCTCTACCACTCTCCATCAGAACATGATGGTTAGATTTCTCTTCCATATCTATATTGTCACCTATGTGGAAACCCAGTGATTAGTTTATTTGGGTAACTGTTACGTTTCAAACTTTTGTTTTCAAAGATTGGTTTTGGTATTACTTTTTACAATGTGGGTTTCTATTAAAGAAACTTTCAAGTAGTAAACCATTTATAACCCTGAAGAATTTCGAGGGAGAAATTCATTTTAAGGGGGGTCGAATGTAACACCCCGAGATTTTATGAAAAAATATTCTTTTTAATTTCATTAATTTCTTGTGTTGTACACTACAGAAAAAGGAGCTTGCACAACATGCATCCCTACCTTGGCTTTCACTACACGCAATCACGACCTTCCACGATAGCGTGTCTTGTATACAATACCGAGTTTCGCTAAACAACGATATGTTATAAAAACTAGCCGTTATGAATATTAATACCCACTTTTGGAAATTTTATAAATTTTATAATTCAAAATAGACTTCATTTTTTTATTCAGAATATCAAAATTATCCTAGGGTGAAATTTTGGTATTTTTCTGAAAATATTCAATTTTTGATGAATAGTGAAAACACTGGGTTACTATTTAAAAACCGACTTTTTATTTAAATAATTATTTACTTTATTTGAATGAATTTTAGGTCAAAATTGATACATAATACCTATATAAGTTCAATGTAATTTATTGGAGTCATTTTATAATAATTTTAGATATATAAAAATTTTATTGATCTTTTCACCGTCTTTTACCCACCTCCTAGGAGAATTTACAAATTTACTTAAAACTTAATTTTACCGCTTCTGTGAATGGAATTTCAAAAATCCAAGAGACACGGTTGATGGCAGTAAATAAAATGCGGTTCAATGAGATGAAAATATTTTTTGGTGAATAATAACTTTTTACTTTTTTTACCACAATTAAAAGTAAATAGGGTAATTAAGGGTAAAAATGATTTTATTATTACCCTAACACATGTCCTAATTCTATTTGATAAGTGTAATTCGACCAAAAACAACCTTAGGAATACAATATGACCATTTAGGCCCACTTGGATTAGATTAGGACATTTATTATTTATTTATTTAAAGAAGAGTCAAAATAGTTAAAATAAAAGTTCAATAAGTAGATAATTTTTAATATAGGTTTATAAATAAGATAAATTAGGCTATAAATATTCATTAGAAATATAAAATTATTTCCTACATAATGGTATTTTATTTGTAATTTTTAGACATTAAATAAGTAAATTTATTTATGACACAATGATGATGCAGTAATTATCTTATTAATGAAATATTGACATAATTGATGTTATAAATACCCAAATAAATGTAATTTGAGACTTTTTATGAATTACACTAATTTTATAAGTTAATATGGAATGTTATTATTGATATAAGTAACTTTTTTCTAACTAATCATTCTGTTATGATTTTCAAAAAAAATCAATTACTAAATAGTGTCAAAATGGACATAAAATAGTTTTTAAAACAAATATTATATTATTAATTGTTATTTTATTCCAAAAAATCTAAGGTTCGGAAATATGACTTATATAAGGTTATATATGTTTATAATAAACAACTTGGGGTTCGTTTGGCTTGTTATAGTAAGTTTATTAACCTTATAGTGTAAGAACACAAAAAGACACGGTAAAAGTAAAATTATCTAACTTAATGTTAAAACTAAATGATAAGGTTAAAATAGTAAACTAAACTTGTACAAATTCTATTAGATGAGATTATTTCGACCCATACCCACCTTAGTTTATAAATAACTCAATTTGGAGCTATTAAAAACCTAATATGACTTTATAATAAAATAATATTTTTTGTTATTCCAAAGGTGCCCCTCCCTCCCTTATAAAAGGGCACCTCCTCCCTCTCTTCCTCACACCACTTTGAGCCTTAAATATCGGCCAACCACTGCCAAATTATCTTCTCCACTTCCCTAGAAACATCTTATAGGACCTGGTATTCTTCAAAGACCAATTTTAGTGCCCTAAGAGGAGGACTCGAAGAGGCGCTTCAAAGAAGAGGTAATGTCCGTTACTGATTCTTTCAACTTTATTTCTTCTTCAACTTCTTCTTCATAGGTTGTTTCATTATGAAGTAATAACATAAGTATCACTCATATACTGATATGCTATTATAAGTATGAAACAACCCTATTTCACCATCTATCCATCCTACGGAAAACGAAATCACCGCGCGTGCGTACGTACGAAATACCCTCTCCACGCTGTGGTGTAATCTAATTTCCACCACCACCTTACTTGGATGGGTGTAATGGTGTAAATAATAGCTATATATGATTATTTTAAAGTGATATTGATTCTTAAATAGTATATATACACTCCAATACAATTCCATGGTCGTGAGAACGATATCATCGCTCGTGCGTACGTACGGACTACCGTATCCACGACGCGATGAGATTCATTCTCCATGTTAACCATTCATGAATGATTATAAAGTATATATAATAAGTAATCATGCAATATATAACATAATAATGATACTGGATTTATGTGTATATATATTTATTTCATCTACTTAATTCCATTCAACTCAATAAGGAAACGAAAACAGCATTCATGCGTACGTACGGCCTACCGTCTCCATGAACGGTGTATTTCTTTCCATTTACTGATCTATTATATATATGTATATTCTGAATATATATTATATATAAATCATGTTTTATATTCTGGAATTAAGTAATCATGATCTAAGTAATCATATGAATAATTACAAATCAAAACACTGACGACAAATGAAATGATTTTACCCAAAACGCTCTTTAACATTGAATTTACAAAAGAACGGGTAATATAAAGTCATAAGTGAACCATATATGATATAATAACAATGATTATGATTCTGGAATAAGTCAATTACATTATTTAAATCATTATACCAGAGGTTCGGACACTTATGAACCAAATCGGACCTAAGGTAAGGGAAAATATCAGAATCTCATTTTAATCCGAGATTGTTTATACTTTGGTATTTACTGGGGTGTATTTTATCATCCACATCCATGTTTCCTCAATATTTTATATTATTTACATCCACCTACAATTGTTTAAATCCAATTTTACCCTTCGGTGAGTTTTTAGTAAAAGATATGAAAGGAATCTTTGGTCGTTTTTCGTAAGAGGTACATTTTGACTTTTCCGACAAAAGTACAAGAAGAATGTTTTTTTAACTTATACGGCATGAATGGATTTTTAAAAAATTATTTCCAATAATCTTCCCTTACAAGTTTTGAAGTTTATTTTTAATCAACTTATTTTAGTTTAGAATTTTATGACATGTTAAGAAAGGAAAAGTGTTTTTGAAGTAGAAAGGATATTTTCCTCAAGAATGGAGTTCAAGTGTTTTAAAAAAATTATTTTCCATCTAAGATAATAAAGGGTTTTGTTTCTATCCCTATTTTTACATTTATTTGATCATGTTGTGATGGAATTATTTTTATGAATTCCTTTATCTTATATGAATTGTTTTATGATGTTACGATGTTTAAGATTCCCATTTTTATTACATGGGTTATGTTATGATGTATGGTTTATGATTTTGTGGCACACATAATAATGGTATCATTATGATATGGGTGGGACCTATATCTCCCTCCAATGAATTTGTTAAAGATTTTATATCTCATGAGATAGACATATATGGAACTGCAGGTTAAACCAGTTCAGTGAAACAGGACTGAAATAAGGAGTGAACTCGGTTCAGAAATGGACTTTGTCCACAAAGATAGTCTTGCCAATGGGTCTTGACTAATAAGAAATGATTCTCTATGATTATGTGTGTATGACACAAAGTTTCATGTTTTATGTTATGATTATTGGGATTACATTTCACTACTACGATTTATCCCATGTTATGATATTATGATCTCTTTTGTAGGTTAAGATTTCCAAAATGTTATGTTCTTATGAATATGATGAGACTGATATTTCTTTTGTTTACCCTTACTGAGCATTTGAGATCACTTTTTTATGTTTTCTTTTCCCCAGGATATAAAGAAAGGTTTTAGGTAAAAAAAATGGGAAGATATTTATGGGAGATATTGAAGATATTTCACCACGATTAGAAGATTATATTCCGAGTTTCCAAAGACAGTAAACTATTACGGCCCTTGTGTGTGTGTTTTTGTTATGTACTAAGTATTCCGCAAAAGTAATGTAATGTCCATGTATGTTAATCTTTGGTTCTCTACAAGAATTATTAAAAATATATATATTTTATTATGGTTTTGATGTCATATTCTAGAATATTTATGAGGTTGTGTATATTTGGAGAAGTATGTTTTACATAAACATTAGCTTGGGTACGCATCATTAAACATACGTAGACATGAACCAAACTATGTAATCATTATTGAGGTGATGTGTAGTAAAAAACCATATATAAACACCAACCATTAGTATTATACAACATAAACATGGGATAATAATCATACATATCAGTGTAATCACAAGCCTACTTGAGGAAAATTTTTCATAGAGATCATCTACACTTTTATCCTGGGTCTGAATATGACAAAGAAAGAATTTTTTATACTTTTACAACCACTTAAATGACATGCAGTCGATGCGTTGATAATGTGAAGATCTAATACATGAAGATATCATTAGACAATGTAAAGAATTAACAATAATAATATATCCAAGTATTGTTATTGTAAATTATATAAATCCTTTGATCAACTGCACGATGATGTTGATCGGAAATACGACGAACCATCCGCGTGGCCACTTGTATTTCATACAGTCAATCCATTATATTAAACCTCACAGTCAATCCAACACTTCAAAATTACATGAATATTTCACATGGATAATAATTATATTGGAGTATCAAATAAGATCTATAGAGGAATATGGAATTCCTTTGGGTTTTAAGTATGAAATTGAAAAACGGGAAGAACATAATACATTGATATAGTAACATAATCCTTTTTTGCAATTGTAAGCCTTTACAGCTGAACATATAAATTATCCACATTTGTAATTCTTCAAACCATATCATATTTTGTTATATTGTAAGAATTTTCACCGAACATAATACTTTAAGGTCATATTGTAAATCTTTTGGCCCCAATTGTATTCCTTGACTAACCATCATAAGACTTTATCATAATTATTAACCACACATTGTCTGATTATTCAATGACTTATAATATCATCTAAAGGATCCTAAAATTGTAAAATAAATGGGAATGTATGATACTTAAAAATGTTTTCAAGGATAATTTGAATTGCACATTAGTAATTTATTAATTCATTTAGAGGATTATACATATACCATTTTATGAAAAATATTTTAATCAGAAACAAGGATTTTTTTTCATATTTCATATAAATTTGTGGATCGTAATGAATTGATACTAAAGGGGGAAGAATGAATCTTTATAGGATTAAAAAATAGGAAATCACAAGATTTTATTATTTTTAAAGAATAAGGAATGATCAAACCGTAGGGGATAATTTTGTAAATACCTATTAATAGAAATATGTTACCGCTTTTGAAGGGGATAAACTACTACATAGATAAATAAGGATGAAATTATATTAATACTTTTTATTATGTTTTATTTTATTTTCACTCTTTATTTTAACTGTATATATTTTAATAAAATTCTTCTTTATTTTATCTCTAATTTTATTTCATATTTTTCACTATGATTCCTTATAACCATGATTATGAGTTTCTTATGTGAGGAATATTTTGGGGGAGTAACCCAATGTTGGAACCCAATTTGTTACATGGTCATCGTTAATATTTCATAATTTCATAGAGTTAGGTCAAGGGTAATCTAAGTGGGATGGACCATTTTTGTATCTTCTTAGTCATATTAGGTCAAGGTACTTCTTCTTTGACAATTTTCCCTATGATGAATGAGGTGGATCTATAGGGAAATCAATGTGTGCACTATATTATCAAAACCATGGTAGGATAGTGTGTGGTGTTTGTTAAGTAAATATGAGATTAATACTTAGAAAATTAAGGTTAACTATAGAAAATTCTATTGGGATAATCTATTTTCTACCTAACTCAATTTTGTCTATTTGCATCTACATATTTAATTTTGTGACTAAATTTCCAAATCTCAACTCCAATTTTCATTTGTTTCATAAAAAAGAAAACACAAAAAATATTGTAATTGAATACGAATAGTGAGTGCATGATTACAAAATATCCTCAAGTTAAGTGAACCCGATCATCCATAATGCTAGACTATAAAAAAGAAATAATAGTTTTTCCCACCCCCATGATAGGTGTGCGCTAAAATTTGGTTTCATTCCCGGGGAGTAAATATATTTTTCAGTCACTTTTTTGGTTCATATTTTATACATAACATTATTTTATTTTAAAAAAAAATTGAAATAATATTAAAAAAATATCTCTTTTTTCATGATTTATTTGAATTGTAATTATTATTCATAGAATAAAAACTCTCAGAAAAAAACAATAAGAATAAATTATAATAAAATATAAATTGTAAGGAATTATAGAGGAAATACAAAGACTATTGATAAAAATAGAATTGCTAGTGGAATATGTCTATGGATCTTAAAAGCATCATATGGAGCATCATAAACATGAATAACAATTTCATTATAATGCACTTAAGGGGGATCAAAACTTTTTGGAAGAATCCTAGAATATTTTTTCAAAATTTAACCCACAACATGATTTTTTCACACTTGAAGAAAAAGAATCAACACCCCTCTACCATTCTTTACCGTTAGATTAAAAAATTACCGAGGTGGCGGAATTTGAAGTGAATTTGGAGGATGATGATTTATAAATTCAATATATAAAAACCCTCTCCAATAAAAATTAATAAATGAATAATAACTATTGGTTGAACCAATATATGGAGTTAATACCTTCTTGAAATTAATTTCCTTTGATTTTATTACAATTGAATTGATAATTAACTCCTATGTTTTAAATTTTTTATATTAAAAAATCATGGGTTTTCATGGAATGTGATAATGAAGAATAAGAAAATGAACTTGACAAGGAACACATGGATCTCCAAAAACCTATTAAAAAATTACTAAAGGGAGTACCTAATGATATTTTAGTGGACTTTCATAAATAAACTAAGTAACGAGTTATACACTTAGATGGGGAATATTCTGATATATATTGTTCATGATTTAATTTTATTCAAAATGGAATATTCTTGTACATTCTCTTTGAAAATTCTATTGAAATAGAACTTATTGTGTATGAACTTGATTTTGAAGATGAGTCCAAGTAATTTATAGTTCTAAAAAAGCAGGAAGACCCATTATTTATGCTACCCCCACCTTGAAAGATATACCTTATTTCCATAGGGATGGAACTGATAAACTAAATATATGAGATTATATCCAACTGATGTGTAGGAAAGTAAAGTGGAATCAATAACATGTGGTGATCCAAATAAAATAAACTCCTCCCACCATCTTATTATAGATAATATTTAGAATTTCCCTTCTAAGGGAAGTCAAAACCGTGGTCCCACTTGACATTTAAACCAAGATTTATCCATTTCTTTCCTTTCAATTTTATTTAATATTTATTTTATTTTTCTTATTATTTAATAGTATTCTTATTTTTTTCTTGATTTTACTTATAGGTGGAATTGGGTAGCTATTATGAGATTATATTGAAGCTTCCTTTTTGACCAATAAACCTAGTTTCATTTCTCATTTAAATTTGTTTAAATCAATGAGAATGTTTGGTGATAATGTATAAAATTTAAGGGTAAGTGTTAGATAAGTGTGGGGGAGTGGTACCAAATTGACTAATATGAGTATATTCTGTTTTCTATTTTTAATTTTGGGAGTGTTTATAGGTTGGGAACTTTTATCATCAATGAAATCATTGGAAAAATTGAGACTATCTTGATAGTTTTTATAAAACTGATTGAATTTAATTTTTAAAAGTTGTGAACGATTCTTGACATATAATTTTTAATCTTTATTTTTAATCAGATCATTTAATGAATTTTTATAAAATTGGAAAACTCAATATTCACTAGTGTTTCCCAATTTTTTTTATTTTTTTCCAAAATATGAGTTTTTATAGAGCTTTTTAAAATTTATTTCTATTTCTATTCTTCTTGAGAGTATGTAGGTATGCTTTGAAATATTAAAATTATTTTTTTCCACTTATTAAGTGATGATATATTTCAGGAAATGTTTTAAATATGATTAAGAAACGATTACAAAAAGCCAAAATTTTATGGTGAACTTTATTATCAATCTGTCACTTTCATATGACCATTTTTATTATGAATTTTGTATCCATTAATAACTATGATATTGAACTAGATTAAAAGTAAAAAATACCTATCCATGTTAATTTAAAAGTTAATTTCGTGATCAAGGATGAACTCAAGTGTAGGGGAAGAATAATTCTTCCACCTTGAAAAATCCAATGGATTATTTGTTAGTTGTTGTATAGTATTTGATACTACTATTTTTGTAAATAAATTTATGTTTTGGAGATGTGATTTTGATAAAAAAGGTCATTCAAATTTGGTAAAGTATTTTACAACAACTTTAAGATTAATGTTTTCTCTCTTTACCCCAAAAATATGATTCTAAAGAGAAATTGATATTGGAATTCATGCCAAAACAATGCCAAAAAATGGGGGAAAAGGAAATAAATATAGTCAATAGTGTTGACAATTTTAGGGTTTAGACTAACCAATGAAATAAAGAGGATTTTAGTGGCCATATAAGTACAATAGAAGAGTGAGTGAGGAATTATTTGTGAGATTTAAATATTTATTCATTTTACATCATTTTTTATCCATGCCTCCTCATTCAAACTGATTAGTTTGAACATTTAAAAATCTACCCACCTTTTAGCATTATAACACCCTAGGTAAATTCATCATTATTCATACATTTTTGTGATTATTTTAAGTATATATTATAGGAGGTAATCAAGACTTTGTAAATTATAAATTTTCTTGAGAATGAGAAAACCCCAAATTCCAAATCCTTTAGTGAAGAGAGATACAATTCTAGGGAGGTAATCCGTACATGATCATGAGAACTAACATGATATTAAATGAATTTTTATTCTTGGTGAGGAAATAAATAATTGATATTTATTAATGTGTCATGATAATTATCTATTTGATCGAATTGGAATGTGTTGTAATTTATATCGTGAAAAGTCATGTTTAACTGTGGTATATGGTGATTTATTAGAGTGTAATTTTTATGTGTGGGGGATTGATAGATATTACATTTCTATATATTTAACCTGACATTTTTTAGATTTTAATCCCAAAAATTTATCATTGAATATGTGATTATCACATATTTAGATAATATTAATATTTTTGTATTCAATCATGAAAATAGATTAAAACACGTTTTTTAATTTTTTTATATATCTTTTGAATTATTATAAGAAAGGCTAAATTCAATTTCCCTTATTTTTTATGTTATTTTAGAAATATTTAACAGGTTCTTCTTCACCACCAAACTATTTTTTTGTATTTTCAAATAAATAACTTTACATTTGAGTGGGAACCAAACATTTTTCACTTTAAGGTTAAGTGAGAACCAAAGCAAGAACCACAAGTGAGGAAACATTCCTAAGGGGATCCACCATTGCAGGAATGAGTCCAAAAAACCCATAAATCGCATTATGGATGAGTGAGAACCCCAAGTCAAACCAAAAAATCATTTTCATACATACCTTTAGAAATATCATGTTCCTTATCAAAATCAAGATCTTAATCCTCAAACAGATTCAATAGGTTCATCTGATTTGGAGTGTTTGTGTTTTGTAAACACGTATACAAACCATTAAGCCTATATACACATAAACTTGTCCATTTAAGAATTATTATGGTTTGGCATAAACATCATATCTATATAACCATAAAACATCACTGTTAGCTTACATA
This sequence comes from Viscum album, assembly GCA_963277665.1. Lineage (NCBI taxonomy): Eukaryota > Viridiplantae > Streptophyta > Magnoliopsida > Santalales > Viscaceae > Viscum > Viscum album. The sequence goes on along the minus strand of OY728141.1, from coordinate 1,413,891,410 downwards.
ATCATATTACAATCCTAAAACACCTTAGTGTAAGAATTAGAACAGTAAGAGACATGTTTTCATATAAATCATCTGCACTTTGAGCCATGGTATGAATTTGACAAAGGAAGAATTTAATATGACTTTACTATCACTAGACTAACATGAGATTGATCTATCAACCATGTTAATATCTTCATTATGAAGATATCCATCGATCTTGTGAAGAATCTACCATAATAATACATCTATCAACCACAAATATAAATTTAATAAACTCTTTATTTAACCATATGTAGATGATGATTAACTGCATGTTAAAATGATTGACCTCACTCTAAACCTAATGCATGGTCACTTTTCTACCATATAGTTGATCCATTATGTCAAACCTCACAGTCGATCCAACACATTGTAAATTTATGACCATTTTTGGCGGATAAGGTTTCTATTGGAGCAACAAAGAGTTTCCATAATGGAATATGAATTTACTTCTAGTTTCAAGGATTAAATTGAAAAATGGATTAAATATAATCCTTTAATCCTAAATTGAAATCATGTTTCATGATTTCTAGACATTTCTGCTGAACATATTAATTCTAAACATTAATAATTCTTTAGACCAGATCATAAGTCTCTGGATTGTAGAATTTTCACCAAAATTATATAATTTCAGCTAGAACAGAAGTATTTTGGTACTAATAATAATTATTCAACTTCAATCACAAGTATTTATCATAAGTATTTACACTACATAAAAAAAATCAACAAATAATTATGAAATCATCTAAAAGAGTCATGAAATTTGTAAAAGTAAGATAATGAATGAGACTTTGTGATATTTTAATAGAACATTAGGATTCTGAATCATCACTTAATGGAATCATTTATAAGATTCTACATGAACTATTTTATGAAAAATATCTTAATCAGAAACATGGATATAAATTTTTAGATTTCATAGATATTTTTGAATCATAAAGAATAAGGGGGCCATGGGGAGAATAAGAAAACCTTATAGTATTTAAAAAAGGGAAAATATTAGGAGGATTGAGTTAGTAAATATTAATTAAATATTGAACCTTATAGAAGAGGTTTAGTGATTCATATTAATAATAATATATCACTATTGTTGAAGGGGATCTTCCACTAGATGGAGGAATCTTGTCAAAGTTCTACTATAGTTTTATTTATTGTTTTATTTTATTTTTAATATATATTTTCACTTCATATTTTAATAAAATTATTATTTCTATGTATCTATAATTTTCTCTCATCTTCTTCACTGTGGTCTCTTATACTCATGATCATGAGTAGTAAACCCAAGGAATATTCTAGGGGAGTAATTGAGTGTTTCAACATAAGGATTCATGTATTTGTGATTAATATTTTATAATTTCATGGAGTTATGTCATGGTTAATCTAATTGGGAAAGACCATGTTTGTCTCTAATTGGTAATTTGAGGTTTATAGACTTATTCTAAAACTATATTCCTTATGATAAAGGATGTGTATTTGTTTTGAAATTAATGAGTGAACCATATGATCACAACTGGGGTAGAATAATTTATTATATCCATTAAGAAAATGTGAGATTAATAATAATACAATGATGGTTCACTCTAGATAATTTCCTTGAGAGAACCTCCATTTTCACTAATTCTATTATGTTTGTTTGTATATGCATATTTACTTTTATATCATTCATTAAACAATATCAAATCCCCTATTTCATTTCTTTCATTAAACATAAAGCAAAAATAAAATAAAATAAAGAATAAGAATAATAATTATGAGCACTTGATTGTAAAATCTTCTCAGGTGAGATGAACTTGGTCAGTCATTATACTACACTACAAAAAATAATAGAATTTTCCACACCTCATGAATTGTGTGTTTCATGTGGATTTTTTATAGATAATGCATGAAAACATATGAGGATATGGTTTTAATGGAGCTTGATAGTACAGTGATTGATAATTGAGGGAGACATTCCTGATTATGGGAAAAATTTTATGGGGACCTCTTTATATCAAATTATTATATCAGTTTTCTTTTTTGGTTATTGGGAATGTATCAAACCCCTTTTAAAATATTTTTTATATACTAGTAATATATCTAGATATTAGAAATTATCTCATGCACTGGTTTTGTAACATTCAATGAAAATGCACACACACACATATTGTAGGTTATAAATCTTCATTGGAGATATGTATTTGTTGAAAGTTGAAATAGGGTTTGTCTTAGAATATTATGAGATATGTTTACCCGACTCTAGTCACTAATTATTTTCTTAGTAGAGGAGATATTTGGGTGGAACAATTGGATTACTACTAACCTAGGTGATACCCTAGTAGGTAGGGTAACATTAAAGTGGTATCAGATCAGATTTCTCATAGGGATGGAGTTTGGAGTTTGTCGTCATGTGAGGATGGGTAAGATTTTAGAAAAATGATGATAAGGCATGTCAAGTTTGGAATTTAGGCTTGGGAACCCCATGATGGTGTTATGAACAATGTACCCATTCACCAGGACTCTATCAAACCACTTGTTGATGTAGTACATTGAGGAACTAGTTGGGAGGTATAATAAAGTTGTTATATGCATTTTGTAGAGGTCAATTATGATCATTTATATCTATAAAATGCATGATCATTCAGATATGATCTAAATCCTTATGATATTATCCTATCAAGGGAAGGGTGTTACCACTTAAATATTTCTCGTGTGTTGATTTAGGGCTTTGAAAATCTTGTGCCTCTAGTTGGGCCTCTCAACATTGGATGGTGAATGATAAAAAAAAATTATCTAAGACTCAATTGAGCGATGTATTTTCCCTGTGATCTAGAGTTGTTTATATCGCTTTGTTCTTAGTATATATTTTTTATATAGAGTAGAAATTGGTTTTGACTATATTAGATGGGACTATATAAAGGTTGGGTATTCTATGTGTGTTATAATAACAGAGGGTTGAGAAGAGTCCCCTCCTTTCATGGTAGAGATTTGGTTGAGGAATAATACTTTCATTACTACATGTATTTTGATTTTACTATCCACATATCGATCCTTATATTGATATTACTCAACAAAAAAATAATTCATTATTGTATGATGTGTTTCTCAAACTTTTTATGGGAATTATCTATCATTGATAGAGTTTGATATTTTTTGAATGATGGAATCCTATCTGAGGGTGATGAACCCTCTACATGGTGTTGTGACCTTGTCTAAGTACACATAGATACCCATATACCTCCCATGGTGTTCCCTAGACATGGTTTGTGGTGTAATTTTTAAAGATAATCTATTCTAGTGGTGAATTCATATGAAGGGTTATTTTGTTGTGGTTGTGTTTTAGAAATCACTAATTGTGCTAGAGCTCATCGAGTGAGCTTAGGTAGGACGAGTATTCTTGTAAAAGATTCACCCTATCCATGGATTTTCACCTGAAGGTAGAAAAATTATTGATGTGGATGGTCCACCATATTAGAGATGGTGATAAAATCATACACATTCTTATTATGGGCCCAATTTTATACTGGGAAGTTTCTTTATAGAAGAACCAATTATATAGGATCAATCCAAGATGGATCATACATGTATATTCAACCAAAAACACCACCTTTTTCAAGTTAATTTCACATGTAGAGTATCAAAAATCAGTATTGTAAGAGTTTGTATGTGATGGATGGATATAGTCAGATGCTAGAGGGTGTAGTTCAAAGTATGATTTGTGTATTTTTTTAGGTACTCTTATACTATATGGAATATTCTCAGGTTATCTTCTTACATTGACTGTTTTATATTTATATATTCCAGTGGAAACCCCAGCTAGACAATATTACCTGGGGATTTTGCACTGATGGTGGCCATATTTTACTCAACCCTTATAGTCACGTGAGTCTATCCTTGGTGGGGAAAAGAGTTTTCATAAGTTTCCTTCATTGTATATTTGATATCCAGTGGTTTTTTATTGGAATGGCTTATGTACTAGAGCTTGTGTTTCAGGGGATGTTTAATTGAGAAGGTGAGGTGATTTCCACCCATATTAGTGGGAGGGATTACCTTATTCAGGGAGAGTATATTTTACCCTTAAGAAGTTGAAGTTAGCTACCCATTATGAGGTAATCATGACCTTCTGTGTTTTTATAGAGATGATAATTCACTTCATGAGACTGATGAATAATGCATAGATGATTTTAAAGGGTGACCCATTGTTATCCCTTAATGAGAGTATTATGTACGCATCATATTTCATTCTATAGGTGATGTTCTAGTGTTCTTAAATGGGATAATGAAAAACCATCAATAATTTCAACATAATATGTTGAATCATTTAATTTTTTTGGTTCAAGGTGGAGCCTATTAGGTTTTAGAGGTATTTTTCTAGTCTTACCATGAGAGTTAAAGTTGTGTAGTGACCTATCATAGTGTGTGATCTGAATTTTTGGAGGAGCATTTGGACTTAGTTTAATTAAAACACTTATAGATTATGAGATCTTATTATCACAAAAATGATGTGGTAGTAAATTTTTATTGCATAGGACTCTATGTACGGATTATGGAGTAGGAGGCACATAGGAATATTTATTTGGAGTAGTTAATTCTAGTGTGAAGAGAGAGTGAGAGTGAGAGAGATATGTTTCTCATATTAGGTTGGTATTGGTGAATATGAACTCTTCTCTAGTGTGGGAGAGATCCATTTTGGTGAATTTAACTTGGTAATCTAGTTAATCTGGATGTTCTCTGGTGATGTAAATTAAGGGTTTTCTAGAAACTGGGGAGAAAATCCTTCACTTACCTAGGTGGATAGTGTTTTCCCTCATTGATTGTAATGAATAACTTGGTGTTCATATTGACTGTATATCTCCCTAATGGAGTGTGACCCTTATTGTGGCATGTCTAGATAATATTTTTGGGTATCCACATCACATTCTAACCCAGAGTATATGGTGGAGGGGGATATTTTTTTATGATTTCATGGTCTTTGTTTTCTCATTTAAGTGTTATCTTCCAATCTAGTTCTGAAAATAAAGGTCATCTGAATGACCATGACCATCTATTTTAGATTGTGTAATTTTAGGCTACCAGATAGGAAGTGGTGTTATTATGAGTGTGATCATAGGTAGATTTTGTGAAGGAGTAATGACAATACAACCAGACTATCATAATCAGTGGATGAAAACCTATTGGAGACTAGGTTGTGAATGGAGGGTTATTACAAAAATTGATGAGAGGTTGGGAATAAAGGTCCAAGATAACTTTTTGGCATGATCCCATAACATTGGTGTGTGTTTCTTATTAGAAGGATATTATAGGGAAACTAATTTTGGACCGAAGGAGAATGAATTCATTCATCACTTTTGGTGAGAGTGTGAAATATTTTTGAGGCACTCAGTGTTAGATCACAACATGGATAGTATTTTCTCATGAAAAAACAATATAAAATTCTATTTAATATTTGGTTTGTGTGTCTCTCGTAATATAGGAAACAATGGAAATGAAATATTCTGAGTGAGATGTTAGTGTCTTATGGATTCATCTTACCCTTATGATAGGATGACATTTAGATGAGTAATGTTTTTGGGAGTATATTATTGACAATCTAATTGAGAAGAGGGAATTTACCTCATTGTTCAGGAATTTATATGAGATATATATGATATATTATATGTGGAAAGAGTATTTTACCTTCTTGGTTGGTGGTATATTTAATTTTAATAGAACTGGGACCTTCAACTTTTAGGGACGTTCAAGCGATAATGGATTTTTCACACAATATTGTTTCATGATATTTCTTATTTAATGGCTTAGATTGTTTCCTTTTTATGATTAAAAAGGGTTTAAGGTGAGAAGAATATAGTGAAGTATTGATTATTTATTTGATACTTTGATTAGTGTTGAGTTTCAGTGTCTCAGAACTCCCTATGGATAAAATTGAAAATTTACTATAACAGACAACTTTAGAAAACATTTGTGATGGTTTTGTTCATTTAAGATATAGTGGTCACCTCTATACTGAGTTATAGTGAATTTATGGTTAGATTGAGTTTTATGAGACTTTTAATATTTATTACTTAATTAAATATCACTCTCAATGGCCAGGGGGTGATGTGGTGACCTGATATTTTTATTTTTTTAGAATCTAGAATATTTTAAATTTTATTTTAGATAAAATACTCAGAAAAACAGAATTATAGATGTAAAGGTGCCTCAATAATAAATTTTTTATTATAAAAATATATTTTTATCGCATGTTAGTGTTTCTATAGTAATAATTCTATTTATTAAAAAGAGATTCTTTGAGGGAATATCGGAGACTATGGTTTTGTCTGAGATGGTGGGTTTAACCTAGGATCGCTATAATTTAGGTTCAACTTTGTACTTCCCAAGATCGGTCTTGGTTGTTGGTGTCCTGATTAATCCCTACAAAACCTTGGTTTTCTAGTATTTAAGCATATTTAACCCCTCCCCACTTACTATGTTTATTCGCAATGAAACATTAGATTAAGGGAGATGAATTGGAAGCAGTCATTGGTCAAATTGAGTTCTTTGATGATGATAAAAGGCAAAAGAACCCTAGAATTGATACAAAAGAAGTGAAAATGATTTTACATCAAGGGATGATATGTTATTTTAATTTTTATCTATTTTCTTATGTAATTTTATATTTTATTACTTTGATTCCTACAACTTAATTCTATGGGAAATTATCCACATGATTCTAGGATACTTGTAGTTTTTCATGAAATGAGGCAGTGATGACAACATGAAGCTACCACAATGGTGGTACAAGGTGATATCCTAGTGTGATGAGGTACAAAATGTGAGGGAGGAGGTTGTGAGGCATCTTGGTAGGTGAATGAGAAGGTGGTCAAAGTTGGTTTAAGGCAGAACATGGTGTTCATCAAGGCAGTGATTAAGGAGGAGGTAAGTCGTGTTGGTGACAGGTGGTGCATCAATCGGGAGTGAAATGATGCAAAGGCTAAAGGGTTAGCAACATTGAGGCTATTGAAGGTATAAGGTGGTGGCACACATGGTTGTTGCATCGTGAGATGGGAGAATAGTAGGAAATTTAGGGGATTCCCTCAATGATATAATCTTATGGGAGTGGATGGAATAACACCCCCCACATTGTAGGTTTGGATCGACCAAGCCGAATTGGTTCATAGGATGAGGGAGAAGGGACAAACTATTATGGGCTCATGCATGTGGCCTAATGTGTGCTAATAGGTAAATCAGTTGGGTTGGATCTTTCCTGAATCAATAGAATAGTGGTTGTGGTTCCAGATACACAACATGCATGAGCATTGGATTCCTAGAGCATGACTCCCCTTTCCCAATACACTATGTGTCATGAACGAAGGCTGCTACATGGCCCCTCAATTCCATTGTGGGAATTTTTTCAGAATTAGTAGACCATGTGTTTGATTCATATGAAGAACTAGACTATATTGAGTATTTTTACATGTATATCACAATGATGTTGTTTTTTGTCGATTTTATACTATTTATGAGGCGAGTTAGTAATATCTAAATCTATCACCATAGGGTCAAAAATAGTGATCAGTCGTGATGATTAGAGCGTACTCTGGGTAAGTACTCTCTTGGAGGCATATTCTGTAAGGGTATGAGTTCCCCATTTCAATTAATTGTCAAATTTATTACTCCCACTAATGCATGTGGTTTGGTTCTTCTATATCGGTAAGGGTTTGGTACTCCCTCAGCATCGATGAGGTGTTGATCCCCTACACAATACCGATATGTTTCAGAACTTCCTAAAATGAGATGTATTCTTTTGAGGCATAGATCCTATATACATTATATCAACACTCTCTTGATTGAGGGTATTCCTAAATGGTGTGGATCTCGTACTACTATCCAAAGATATTGTCTGGGTTGTAAGTATGGGTAGTTGGATCCTTAAATTCATATTTTGGTTTCTCCTATGTTTGGGTTGTGAAAAAAGAGGCTATCATATATGTCATAGGTTTCTTACACTGTAGAAATTATAAGGTTCTATGATGGTAGGGGTTAGTACTCTCTTGAAAAACATCTGTCCTTGGTCATGGTTTGGGTTCACCAATTAAATTATGAATGGTGGAATGGTAGTTGTGGATATCAAGGTTCAATAATCCCTTGACTGATATGAGTGCCTTAGTGAGGAGAATGTTCCCCTTTATGGTTTCCAGTGGTGATGTGAAACTTATAGAGGGTGAATGGATTGATTACACCAAGGATTGTGATTCCTTCAAAACTCCTAATATTCCTTCAAAACCCCTAGGATTCCTTCAAGATGAGATATATGACTGGCTACAGACTGCATACGTTATGAGATTTCATTTACTATGAGAATCAATGGTTTCTTGTGAGGAACAAACCATAATGGGTCGAATATATGATGATTGGGACTTTTTTATATCCCTAAGACTTCCAATTCTTGATCATATATAGATAATTTCCTTCCTTTCACTATAATAATCATATGTACTTGGGGTTTTGAGATGATGATTTTATTTTGTTTTTGTGTTTTTGATGCACCCTATTGAGTATGTTTATACTCACCCATTAACAAGCCATGGGTCAACAGATGAGGTGTCTATTCAAATGAAACATAATCTAGAGATGATCTTGTGGATATGAAGTTGGTGTGGTGTTTTGGGGGCTAACACATGGAAACCTTATGGGATGTCATGTTTTTGGATCATGGTGGTATTGAGAGGTGATAGTATTATGTGACATTCATATTTGAAGAAATATTTCTATCGGTACATCTTCATCTCATCAACTTATGCAGGTTTTACTTTTTGGTTGTTGAGAATGTATCATAACCTTTTTACATTATGGTTTATACATGTTATATATTTGGATCTTAGTGATTGTCTCATGCATGTTTTGTAAACCATTAACTGTTTATACAGACAAACAGAAACACACACTAACAACTAGATATACTTATGCATTTTAGATATGTATATGTTGTAGGTTGATATAGGATTGGGCCTTCCATATTGTCAATTATGCCTACATGGTGCTAGTCACCATCCCTTGGCTTACTAGAGATTGGAATGGGGTGGCACACTAGGCTTACCAAAATATTGGGTGGGGACCTAGTGGGTTAGGTCATGTTAGTAGAATTCCATTTTATACTCTAGTCATAATTTCACATGATCTTTTGTGTTCCAGAGTCATCTTCTTTGAAATTTACTCTTATTTTTGTGGTATAATATTGTAATCCTTTGGGACATTCCCAACTTAATTTCACCTTTAATGTAGATTCTTATAAATTCTTGGAACATCATTTTTGAAACCCCCTCATGATATTCAGGTTCTCTATTCTTAGTGATGTCATTCAAGAAACCAATCCTATTATTTATTTCATGAATTGATTATTTTCTGAATAACTCTAGATTGACTATATTAAAACTAACACTCGAGGATTGATAGTAAAATTTATTTGTGTGTCATATTCTATCACAATAGAATCAACTTTTTCCTCTTAGTGTATCATTCTTCTTAGGATTCTTGGTTGTATTTTTCAATAAATTTCTATTTTACATTTAACCAAAGGGTAACTGACTATCATTATTCACCTGTTTCTTCCTCTCCCTTTGTGATATTCTTTCATTAGTAAATTTTTTCACAAATTTGATTTATTTGAATCATGATTTTTTATTATTAAGACTATATAAATTTGAAAATTCATATATTTATGCTACTTTCAAATCAGTTTGAGAAAGATAGGTTTTTACATTTATTCTATTTACTTTGCATCAAATCATATTTTTACCCCTAGATGAAAGCGTTATTTTTAATCTAATAACGGAAATATTATTCAAATAATTATTAATAACATTAATAAACCCTTAAAAACCAATAATATCAAATAAATATTGATTTTCTTCTTTGAATTAATGTACGAATAGCATGAGTAACTTGTTGTTTTTGTGTAAACACATAATATTTTTACTACTTTTTGGGGGGGAATTTATTCTAAACACTCTTTTATATAACATTGATGTAGTTTTGGGATTGTCATAATTTTTTCTCAAACCATTTTCTCTATATTTTTCATTGTAATTAGGGTTATGTTTTAGTTTTATCTTTCATTAGATTTATCACAAAATGAATTCAAGATATTCTTTCTAAAAAATAGAAGTATTTGAACATAATTATTTTCATTGGATATATGCATCTATGTATCAGTTTTTTTAATATTTTCTGAATAATAATCTTGAAGAATTTCAAAATTCAAAATTTTTACATCAAGTTCAAGACACTTTATATTATGATTTTTCTTCTATTATTTAATAGACATCAACATTTATTCACAATCTATTTTGATATCCTAAATCAAATTCTCATATTTTTCATGAATCATATTACTCTATAGAAATTTATGGTCAATATATTTTATTTTTTTCTATGATTATAATTTGAGAATTGTTAACATTAATTAAAATTTATTTTTTTTCTTTTAATACATGGAACTTTTCATCAATCTCATTAAAGAATATGTACCTGTAACACCATGATATTTTATAAAAAACATTCTTTTTAATTTAATTGATGTTATGTGTTGTACGCTACACCAAAAGAAGCTTGCACTACACGCATCCTTGACTTCGCTTGCATTACATGCAATCGTGACCTTCCACGATAGCGTGTGTTATACGCAATACCGAGTTTCGCTAAACAAAGATATGGTATATAAACTAGCCGTTATGAATAGTAATAACTACTTTTTAAAATTTAATAAATTTAATCTTTCGAAATGGACTTCATTTTTTGATTCAAAATATCGAAATTAGCCTATGGTAAATTTTTTGTCTTTTTCTAAAAACTTTCAATTTATGATGAATAGTGAAAACACTAGGTTACTATATAAAAACCGACTTTTTATTTAAATAATTATTTATTTTATTTAAATTTATTTTAGGTCAAAATTGATATATAATACCTATATATGTTCAATGTAATTTATTTAAGTCATTTTATAATAATTTTAGATATATAAAAATTTTATTTAACTTTTCACCATCTTTTACCCACCTCCTAGGAGAATTTGAAAATTTACATAAAACATAATTTTACTGCTTCTATGAGTGGAATTTCGAAAATCCGAGAGACAAAGTTAATATCAAGGAGTAAAATGTGGTTCAATAAGATAAAAATATTTTTTGGTGAATAGTAACTTTTTACTTCTATTTACCACGGTAAAAAATAAATAGGGTAATAAAGTGTAAAAATGATATTATTATTACCCTAACACATTTTTTGATTCTATTGGATAAGTGTAAGTCGACCAAAAATACTTTAGGAATAAAATCATACCCTTTAGGTCCACTTGGATTAGATTAGGACACTTACTATTTTTTTTAAAGAAGAGTTAAAATTGTTAAAATCAATGTTTAATAAAGAAAACATTTTTAATATAGGGTTATACATAAGATAAATTGAACTATAAATATTAATTAAAAATATAAAAATATTTTCTACATAATGGTATTTTCTTTATAATTTTTGGACATTAGATAGTTTAATTTATTTATGACACAATGATGATGCAGTAATTACCTTATTAATGAAATATTAATATAATTGATGTTATAAATACCCAAATAAATGTAATTTGAGACTTTTTGTGGATTGAAATAATTTTATAGGTTACTATGATATGTTATTATTGATTCCATTAACTTTTTTCGAACAAATAATGTTGTTATGATTTTCACAAAAATCAATTACCAAACTGTGTCAAAATCGACATAAAAAAGTTTTTAAAACAAATATTATATTATTAATTGTTATTTTATTCCTAAGAATCAATGGTTTGAAAACATGAATTATATAAGGTTATATATATTAATAATTAACCACTTTGGATTCTTTTGTCTTGTTATAGTAAGTTTCATAACCATATAGTGTAAGAAAACAAGAAGACGCAGAAAAAGTTAAATCTAAATTATAAGGTTAAAATAGTAACCTAAACTTGTCTAAAACCTATTGGTTGAGATTATTTTGACCCATCCCCACCTTAGCTTTGAAATAAATCAATTTTGAGCTATTATAAACTGAATATGACTTTATTATAAAATAATATTTTATGTTTATCCAAAGGTGCCCCTCTCCTCCCTTATAAAAAGGGCACCCCTTCCCTCTTCTATTCACACTCTTTTGAGCCTTGAAACTCGGCCAACCCCTAACAATTACTCTTCTAAAAATATATAGTTATATCATATAGGTTCGGTTATTCTAAAAAGACCAAATCTAATGCCGTAAGAAGAAGTTTAAAGGAGGTGCGTCGAGGAAGAGGTAATCTCTTCTACCGACTCTTTCAAGTTTCTTTCTTCTTCTACTTCCTATTCTTTAGTTGTTTCATTATCAAGTAATAAAATAAAAATTAATTATATATAGATATGTTATTATAAATATTAAACAACCAAATTTCACCTTATATCCATCCTACCTAAAATGAAATCACCGCGCGAGCATACGTACGGAATACCGTCTCCACGCCGTGGTGTAATTAGTTTTTCCACTATCACATTACTTGGATGGGTATAATGGTGTAAATAACTAACTATATATGATTATTTTAAAGTGATATTGATTATGAAATATTATACATACACTTCAACAAAATTTCACGATCATGGTAATCATATCATCGCTCGTGCAAACGTACGGACTACCGTCTCCACGAACACGATGAGATTCATTTTCCCAGATTTACTATTCAAGAATGATTATAAAGTATATATAATGAATAATAATGAAATATTTGACATAATTAATCTAATGGATTTATTTATACATATATATATATATATGTCATTTACTTACTTCCATTCAAGTAAATAAGGAAAATGAAACAGCGTTCATGCGTACGTACGGCCTACCGTCTCCACGAACGATGCATTTAATTTCATTTATCTATATTATATATATATATAATGAATATATATGATATATAAATCATGATTTACATTTTGGAAGTAATTAAATCATGGTATAAGTAATAATAATATCAAGAACAACAATTCCAAACACGTATGATAAATAAAACGATTTTACCCAAAACACTACTTTAACATGGAATTTTCAAAAGAACGGGTAATATAAAGTCATAAGTGAACCATATATGATATAATAACAATGAATATCAAAATTGAACCATATATGATATCATAAAAATGAATATGATTCTGTAATAAGTCAATGAAATTATTTAAATCATTATACAGGAGGTTCAGATACGTACGAAGCATATCACACCTATGGTAAGTGATAGTTTTGCAATCTCATTTTTAACTGAGATTGATTATACGTAAGTATTTACTGGGGTTATATTTATTATCCATGTCCCTATTTTATAAAAATGATTTCATATAAGTTTAAATTCATTTTTACCCATTTTTTTCTTTTACCACATGTTATGAAAGAAATATTTCTTTTGTTTACCATACGAGGAAATTTTTGACTTTTCCGTCAAAAGTTCGAGGAGAATGTTTTTTTAACTTATATGGCATAAACAGATTTTTACGATTTCAAAACAACTAATTTTCAAGAATCTTACTCTACAAGATTTAATGACTATTTTCAACAAAATACTTTTCTTTTGAAATTACATGGAATTTTGTGAAAAGAAAATGATTTTGAAGAAAAAAGGATATTTTCCTGAAGAATTCATTTCAAGCGTTTTATCAAAACAATTTTTCATCTAAGAAATCATTATTTCATATGTGTATGTTTCATGTATAATGTCTCTATTATTTACATGGTTTCACTTCTCTTATGATGAAATGATATCCATTTGTTTTATGTGGATTATGTTATAATGGGATGATTTTTACGAAACCCATTTTATTCTTTGGGTTATGATTAATGATTTATGTTTATGTTGTGGCACAAGTAATAATGATTTCATTATGAGATGAGTGGGACCTATATCTCCCTCAAATTCACTGGGTAAAGATTTATATCTCATGAGATAGACATGGCTGGAACGAAAAGTTAATCTGGTTCAGTAATATAGGACTGGAATGAGGAGTGAACTCGATTCAGAAAAGGATTTTTTCCACTAAGATGGTCTTGGAAACAATTCCTTGGCTAATATGGAAATCATATCATGTGCTTAATGGTTTCCACAATTACATGTTTTATTCCCAAGCTATTTTATCATGATTTATGTTCCTTTATGATCTATTCCTTACATACTTCCAAGATTTATTTCACAAATCAATATTTTGATGTTTAAACTTTATGTTCATGTTTTGAAGTTCAAATTTATATGGTTTGTTTTTTTTGGTCCATTCTTACCCTTACTGAGCATTTGAGCTCACCCTTTACATGTTTTCTTTTCCCCAGGATATAAAGAAATGTTTTAGGTAAAAAAGGAAGATATTTATGGGAGATGTTGAAGATCTTTCACCAAGATTATAAGATTTTGTTCCATGTTTCCAAAGACACTAAACTATTACGGTCCTTTGGTGTCTGTTTTTTTATGTATTAAGTATTCCGCAAAAGTAATGTAATGTCCATGTACGTCAATCTTTGGGTATCTACAGTTGGTATTAGAGGAAAGGTTTAGTTAACCTTTGGAAACTATAATGTGAAAACATTAGTGAGATCCCAAGATATATTTCTAGGTTATATCTAGGGATGTCCCTAAGGTTACGTATAAGTATAGGTTATAGTCCTAGAATTATGGTAACGATATTAGAATTTAACCTAATATGTTATATATTGAAGGTACTCCCCCTTGATTTTGATTTTTTCCACTCACACTATTTTTTTGGGTTTTAGAAAATGGCTGGAAATAGGAAGATTCACGATATTGGAGGATATGATGGACAATGGAATGATATTCTTCCTGAGAAACCAAATGAAATGGGGTTTGGAAGTCCAAAAATTGTTATTATACCTAATCATAAATCTTATAATATGATCAATAATATAAAATTTTGTAAGTTTCCTGACTCAGCTAATAATAGAAAGATGTAGTTTCATGATGATCATAGAGGAAAGAAAGTTCAATTTCCATCATGTAAATCATGTTGTAAGAGGCATCATGGAGAATGTTTCAAACGAACTAGAAGATGATTTTGGTGTGTAAAAGAAGGACACAAAGCCAATAAGTGAAAAGGAAAAGGTTTAGTTAACACCATGGACAATGATAATGGTATTGTTATGACATCAACAACGATTAAATGTTTTAAATGTGTAATGTATGGGGATTATTAAAACCAATGCCCTAAGGGAAAATCTAATGAAGAGAATCAGAATGGTCATATGGGTAGTATTTATGTGGATGATGATAAAGAGACTACAAATGATATATGAGATGAAAGAAATAATGAAGCTCGGTTAGTGGTTAAAGATGGTAGTGGAATGATTGTATGTTTACCAAGAGTTATGTTAATGGTACAATGGAATAAAGAAACATCTAAGGATTGTTACACTATTTTTTTTCCTAATGTATTTGAAGGTTTATGTTCAATGGTACCGGTAACCGTGAAATTATATTCAGATATCTTTTAAAACTAGATGATATGGGCATAATGAAGTGATAAGAAGATAATGAGATGTTTGATGGTATTAATGAGCTCATGACTGATATAAGGACAATGTGATATCTTGGTTTGAGTATATAGAAATTTTGGTATTTTGGTATGTGGAAAGAGTTAACTTTTGACAGAATTCAAGTTTTCACTGAGGTTCTATGGTAATTTATGTTTCAACAGAATACATGATTAAGGTATTCACATGTTTGGAATGTGACCAACAAGTTATATCTTATGATATATGGGGATAAATGATGGTATTCACGTGCTTGTTATACTATGATATTGGACCGAACTATTTTGGATAAGCCTAAATATTGGAATGAATTATCTAATAAATAAGATAGTATTGTTTAAGGATAGAACTTTTTTTGATCTTATTGAAGGAATGTTCAAATAATGTAGTTTTAGATAAAGGGACAACCTACATGATAGGTGACAACCTGTCGCATCGGACAAGGTTGCGGGAATCAAACCCACAACTGAAGTATGACAGGCCTTCATCACCTACCACTGTCCTACAGGAAGTCCGTGGTTAGTAGAAACTAGTTTTATTTTATTAAGCGGTATGATAGATGAAGTATAGGTCCATTTTAAGAACCATATACGATTAATCTCACCATAGATGGACTTATGTATATAACTTTTGCTAACCTTATGTTTGAGATAGATGGAATGACCTATCATTCCATCGCATGATCTGTCAACGCTTCACGGAAGACAAATTCAACTTCATTTCTTTAAGAGATGAAGTGGAAATTGTTCAAGGCACAAACAACAGTGAGATTGTACCAAAATCAAGTAAGTATTTATTCTATTTCAAAATTTTTCAACTTTAGGGAAATGATACTAAAAACAAAAAATGTTGTCATAGTGTCCTTATATTTGATGAATCATATGGTACCTTAGATCATCACAGATTTATGGCTTTGTGATTGTTGGATATTATATATCCATGTTCTTTACCACTCTTCATCATAACTTGATGGTTAGATTTATCTTCCATATCCATATTTTCACCTATATTCTCCTATGTGAAAACCCAATGATGAGTTACTTTGGGTATCTGTTATGTTTCTAACGTTCCTTTTTAAAATTATGTTTTAGTATTTCTTTCTACAATGTGGGTTTCTATGAATGAAACTTTCAAGTAGAAAACCATTTATAACCCCGACGAATATCGAGGGCGAAATTGATTTTAAGGGGGGGTAGAATGTAACACCATGAGATTTTATGAAAAATATTCTTTTTAATTTCATTTATGTCTTGTGTTGTAAGATACACAAAAAGGAGCTTGCACTACATGCATCCTTTACTTGGCTTGCATTACATGCAATCGCAACCTTCCACAATAGCGTGTGTTGTACGCAATACTAAGTTTCGCTAAACAACGATATGTTATATAAATTAGCAGTTATGAATAGTATTACCCACTTTTTGAAATTTTATAAATTTTATCTTTTGAAATGGACTTAATTTTTGGATTCAGAATATCAAAATTAGCCTATGATGTTTTTTTGTATTTTTCTGAAAACTTTCAGTTTTTGATGAATAGTGAAAACACTAGGTTACTATTTAAAAACCGACTTTTTATTTAAATAATTATTTATTTTATTTAAATTTATTTTAGGTCAAAATTGATACATAATACTTATATATGTTTAATGTAATTTATTTGAGTCATTTTATAATAATTATATATATATAAATTTTATTGATCTTTTCACCGTCTTTTACCCACCTCCTAGCAGAATTTGAAAATTTACATAAAACATAATTTTACCTCTTCTGTGAGTGGAATTTCAAAAATCCGAGAGACATGGTTAATATCAAGGAGTAAAATTTGGTTCAATTAGATAAAAATAATTTTTTGTAAATAGTAACTTTTTTACTTTTATTTACCACAGTAAAAAGTAAATAGTGTAATTAAGGGTAAAAATTATATTATTATTAGCCTAACACATGTCCTAATTCTATTGGATAATTTTAATTCGACCAAAAACAAACTTAGGAATAAAATATTACCCTTTAGGTCCACTTGGATTAGATTAGGACCCTTATTATTATTTTATTTAAAGAAGAGTTAAAATAGTTAAAATCAAAGTTTAATAACTAAAACATTTTTAATATAGGGTTATACATAAGATAAAATCGACTATAATTATTAATTAGTAAGATAAAAATATTTAATACATAATTATATTTTATTTATAATTTTTAGACATTAAATAATTTAATTTATTTATGACACAATGATGATACAGTAATTACCATATTAATGAAATATTAACATAATTGATGTTATAAATACCCAAATAAATATAATTTGAGACTTTTTATGAATTACACTAGTTTTATAGGATAATATGAATTGTTATTATTGATTCAATTAATTTTTTTCGAACTAATAAATTTTTTATTATTTTCACAAAAATCAATTACCAAATAGTTTCAAAATTGACATAAAATAGTTTTTTAAAAAAATATTATATTATTAATTGTTATTTTATTCATAAAAATATAAGGTTCATCAAAACGAAATAAATAAGGTTATATATATTAATAATTAACCACTTGGGATTCTTTTGTCTTGTTATAGTAAGTTTATTAACCATATAGTGTAAGAAAACAAGAAGACGCAGTAAAAGTTAAATTATTTAACTTAGAGTTAAATATAAATGATAAGGTTTAAATTGTAACCTAAACTTGTCTAAAACCTATTGGTTGAGAGGATTTTGACCCATCCCGACCTTAGCTTCGAAATAAATCAATTTTGAGCTATTATAAACCGAATATGACTTTATGATAAAATAATATTTTATGTTTATCTAAAGGTGCCCCTCTCCTCCCTTATAAAAAGGGCACCCATTCCCTCTTCTCTTCACACTCTTTTGAGCCTTGAAGCTTGGCCAACCCCTAAAAATTACTCTTCTCAAAATATATAGTTATATCATAGAGGTTCGTTTCTTCTCAAAAGACCAAATCTAGTACCCTAAGAAGAAGTTAAAGGAGGTGCGTCGAGGAAGAGGTAATATCTTCTGCCAAATATTTCAAGTTTCTTTCTTCTTCTACTTCCTATTCTTTAGTTGTTTCATTATAAAGTAATAAAATAAGTATTAATTATATATAGATATGTTATTATAAATATGAAATAACCGGATTTCACCTTCTATCCATCCTACAAAGAATGAAATCACCGCGCGTGCATACGTACGGAATACCGTCTCCACGCCTTGATGTAATTTGTTTTTCCACCACCATCATACATGGATGGGTATAATGGTGTAAATAAATAACTATATATGATTATTGTAAAGTGATATTGATCATTAATTATTATACATTCACTTCAATAAAATTTCACGATCATGGGAATGATATCATCGCTCGTGCATACGTACGGACTATCGTCTCCACGAACATGATGAGATTCATTTTCCTTGATTTACCATTCAAGAATGATTATAAAGTATATATAATGAATAATAATGAAATATTTGACATAATTAAGCTACTGTATTTATGTATACATATATATATATATTTCATCTACTTACTTCAATTCAAGTTAATAAGGAAAATGAAACAGCGTTCATGCGTACGTACGTCCTACCGTCTCCACGAACGATGAATTTTATTTCATTTATATATATTATATATATATAATGAATATATATGATATATAAATCATGATTTACATTTTTAAGTAATTAAATTATGATATTAGTAATAATAATATCTTGGACAACAAGTCCAAACACTTACGATAAATAAAACGATTTTACCAAAAATGTTGCTTTAACATGGAATTTACAAAAGAACGGGTAATATAAAGTCACAAGTGAACCATATATGATATCATAACAATGAATATGATAAGTGAACCATATATGATATCATAAAAATAAATATGATTCTGTAACAAGTCAATAAAATTATTTAAATCATTATACAGGAGGTTCGGATATATACGAAACATATCAGACCTAAGGTAAGGGATAATTTTGCAATCTCATTTTTATATGAGATTGCTTATACGTAAGTATTTACTGGGGTTATATTTATCATCAATTTCCCTATTTTCTAAAAATGCTTTCATATAAGTTTAAATTCCTTTTTATCTATTTTTTTACTTTTACCACATGTTATGAAAGGAATATGTCTTTTTTTACCATACAATGAACTTTTTGACTTTTCTGTTAAAAGTATGAGGAGAATGTTTTTTAACTTATATGGAATAAATAGATTTTTATGGTTTCAAAACACCGTATTTTAAAAAATATTACTCTACAAGATTTCATGAATATTTTCAACAAAATACTTTTCTTTTAAAATTACACGGCATTTTGTGAAAAGAAAATTATTTTGATGAAAAAAGGATATTTTTTCTCAAGAATTCATTTCAAGCGTTTTATCAAAACAATTTTTCAACTAAGAAATCATTATTTCATATGTGTATGTTTCAAGTATAATGTCTCTATTATTTACATGGTTTCACTTCTCTTATGATGAAATGATATCCATTTGTTTTATGTGGATTATGTTATGATGGGATGATGTTTACGAAACCCATTTTATTCTTTGGGTTATGATGAATGATTTATGTTTATGTTGTGGCACAAGTAATAATGATTTCATTATGAGATGGGTGGGACCTATATCTCCCTCTAATTCATTGGTTAATGATTTATATCTCATGAGATAGACATGGCTGGAATGACAAGTTAATCCGGTTCAGTAATATAGGACTAGAATGAGGAGTGAACTTGATTCAGAAAGGGAATTTGTCCACTAAG
This sequence comes from Viscum album, assembly GCA_963277665.1. Lineage (NCBI taxonomy): Eukaryota > Viridiplantae > Streptophyta > Magnoliopsida > Santalales > Viscaceae > Viscum > Viscum album. The sequence goes on along the minus strand of OY728141.1, from coordinate 1,413,871,066 downwards.
ATGGTCTTGGAAACAATGTTTTGGCTAATATGGAAATCATATCATGTTCATAGTGGTTTCCACAATTACATGTTTTATTCCCAAGCTATTTTATCTTGATTGATGTTCCTTTATGATCTATTCCATACATACTACCAAGATTTATTTCACAACTCAAGATTTTGATGTTTAAACTTTATGTTCATGTTTTGAAGTTCAAATGTATATGGTTTGTTTTGTTTTGTCCATTCTTACCCTTATTTATTATTTGAGATCATCCTTTACATGTTTTCTTTTCCACAGGATATAAAGAAATGTTTTAGGTAAAAAAGGAAGATCTTTATGTGAGATGTTGAAGATATTTCACCAAGATTAGTAGATTTTGTTCCATGTTTCCAAAGACACTAAACTATTACAGTCCTTTGGTGTCTGTTTTTGTTATGTATTAAGTATTCCACAAAAGTAATGTAATGTCCATGTACGTCAAGCTTTGGGTCTCTACTGTTGGTATTATAGGAAAGGTTTAGTTAACCTTTGGAAACTAGGATGCGAAAACATTAGTGAGATCCCAAGAGATATTTCTAAGGTATATCTAGGGATGTCCCTAAGGTTAAGTATAAGTATAGGTTATAGTCCTAGAATTCTGGTAACAATATTAGAATTTAACATAAGATGTTATATATTGAAGGTACTTCCCCTTGATTTTGATTTTTTCCACTCACACTATTTTTTTGGGTTTTAGAAAATGGCTGGAAATAGGAAGATTCACAATATTGGAAGATATGATGGACAATGGAATGATATTATTCATGAGAAACCAAATGAAATTGGGTTTGGAATTACAAACATTGTTATTATGCCTAATCATCAATCTTATAATATGATCAATAATATCAACTTTTGTAAGTTTCCTGACTCAGATAATAAGAGAAAGATGGAGTTTCATGATGATCATAGAGGAAAGAAAGTTCAATTTCCATCATGTAAATCATGTTGTAAGAGGCATCAGGGAGAATGTTTCAAAGGAACTAGAAGATTCATTTGGTGTGGAAAAGAAGGACACAAATCCAATAAGTGCAAAGGAAAAGGTTCAATTAACACCATGGACAATGATAATGGTATTGATATCAAATAAAAAATGATTAAATGTTTTAAATGTGTAATGTATGGGGATTATGAAAACCAATGCCCTAAGGGAAAACCTAATTAAGAGAATCAGCATGGTCATATGTGTAGTATTTATGTGGATGATGATAAAGAGACTACAAATGATATATGAGATGAAAGAAATAATGAAGCTTAGTTAGTGGTTAAAGATGGTAGTGGAATGATTGTATGTTTACGAAGAGTTATGTTAATGATACTATGGAATAAAGAAACATCTAAGGATTGTTACACTATTTTTTTTCCTAAAGTATTTGAAGGTTTATGTTAAATGGTACCGGTAACCATGAAATTCTATTCAGATATCTTTGAAAACTAGATGATATGCGCATAATGAAGGGATAAAAAGATAATGAGATGTTTGATGGTATTAATGGGCTCATGACTGATATAAGCACAATGTGATATCATTGTTTGAGTATATAGAAATTTTGGGATTTTGGTATGTGGAAAGAGTTAACTTTTGACAGAATTCAAGTTTTCCCTGAGGTTCTATGGTAATTTATATTTCAAGAGAATACATGATTAAGGTATTCACATGTTTGGAATGTGACCAACAAGTTATATCTTAAGATATATGGGGATAAATGATGGTATTCACGTGTTTTTTATACTATGATATTGGACCGAACTATTTTGGATAAGCCTAAAGATTGGAATGAATTATGTTATACATAAGATAGTATTGTTTAAGTCTAGAACTTTTTTTGATCTTATTGAAGGAATGTTCTAATAATGTAGTTTTAGAAAAAGGGAAAACCTACAGGAAAGGTGACAACCTGTCGCATTGGATAAGTTTGTGGGAATCGAACCCACAACTGAAGTGTGACAAGCCTTCATCGCCTACCACTATCCTACAGGAAGTCCCTGGTTAGTAGAAACTAGTTTTATTTTATTTAGAAGTATTATAGATGAAGTATAAGTCGATTTTAAGAACCATATACAATTAATATCACCATATATGGACTTATGTATATAACTTTTGCTAACCTTATGTTTGAGATAGATGGAATGACCTATCAGTCGATCGCATGATCTGCTAACACTTCACGGAAGAAAAATTCAACTTCATTTCTTTAAGAGATGAAGTGGAAATTGTTCAAGGCACAAACAACAGTGAGATTGTACCAAAATCAAGTAAGTATTTATTCTATTTCAAAAAAATTCAACTTTAGGGAAACGATATTGAAAACAAAAAATGTTGTCATAGTGTCCTTATATCTGATGAATCAGATGGTACCTTAGATCATCAAAATTTTATGGCTTTATGATTGTTGGCTATTTTATTGCAATGTTCTTTACCACTCTTCATCAGAACTTGATGGTTAGATTTCTCTTCTATATCCATATTTTCCCCTATATTCTCCTATGTGGAAACCCAATGATGAGTTACATTGGGTATCCATTATGTTTATAATGTTCCTTTTTAAAATGATGTTTTAGTATTCCTTTCTACAATGTGGGTTTCTATGAATGAAACTTTCAAGTAGAAAACCATTTATAACCCCAACGAATATCGAGGGTGAAATTCATTTTAAGGGGTGGTAGAATGTAACACCATGAGATTTTGTGAAAAATATTCTTTTTAATTTCATTTATGTCTTGTGTTGTACGCTACACCAAAAGTATCTTGCACTACAGACATCCTTGACTTGGCTTGCATTACACGCAATTGCGACCTTCCATGATAGCGTGTGTTGTACGCAATACTGAGTTCCACTAAACAATGATATGTTATATAAACTAGCTGTTATGAATATTATTACCCACTTTTTGAAATTTTATAAATTTTATCTTTCGAAATAGACTTCATTTTTGGATTCGGAATATCAAAATTATCCTATGATGTTTTTTTACTATTTTTCTGAAAACTTTCAATTTTTGATGAATAGTGAAAACACTAGGTTACTATTTAAAAACAGACTTTTTATTTAAATAATTATTTATTTTATTTAAATTTAGTTTAGGTCTAAATTGATACATAATACGTATATATGTTCAATGTAATTTATTTGAGTCATTTTATAATAATTATATATATATATATAAAAATTTTATTGAACTTTTCACTGCCTTTTACCCACCTCCTATGAGAATTTGAAAATTTACATAAAACCTAATTTTACCTCTTCTGTGAGTGGAATTTCAAAAATCCGAGAGACATGGTTAATATCAAGGAGTAAAATGTGGTTCAATTAGATAAAAATAATTTTTTGGTAAATAGTAGTTTTTTTACTTTTATTTACCACGGTAAAAAGTAAATAGGCTAATTAAGGGTAAATATTATATTATTATTACCCTAACACATGTCCTAATTCTATTGTATAATTGTAATTCGACCAAAAACAACCTTAAGAATAAAATATTACCCTTTAGGTCCACTTTGATTAGATTAGGACCCTTATTATTATTTTATTTAAGGAAGAGTTAAAATAGTTAAAATCAAAGTTTAATAACTAAAACATTTTTAATATAGGATTATACATAAGATAAAATCGACTATAAATATTCATTAGTAATATAAAAAGATTGAATACATAATGATTTTTTATTTATAATTTTTAGACATTAAATAATTTAATTTATTTATGACACAATGATGATACAGTAATTACCTTATTAATGAAATATTAACATAATTGATGTTATAAATACCCAAATAAATGTAATTTGAGACTTTTTATGAATTAATGTAATTTTATAGGTTAATATGTAATTTTATTATTAATTCAATTAAATCCTTTCTAACTAATAATGTTTTTATTATTTTCACAAAAATCAATTACCAAATAGTTTCAAAATTGACATAAAATGGTTTTTAAAACAAATATTATATTATTAATTGTTATTTTATTCCTAAAAATATATGGTTCATCAAAACAACTTAAATAAGGTTATATATATTAATAATGAACCACTTGGGATTATTTTGTCTTGTTATCGTAATTTTATTAACCATATAGTGTAAGAAAAAAAGAAGACACGGTAAAAGTTAAATTATTTAACTTATAGTTAAATTTAAATGATAAGGTTAAAATAGTAACCTAAACTTGTCTAAAACCTATTGGTTGAGAGAATTTCGACCCATAAGTACCTTATATTTGAATTAAATCAATTTGTAGCTATTATAAATAGAATGTGACTTCATTATAAAATAATATTTTATGTTTTTCCAAAGGTGCCCGTCTCCTCCCTTATAAAAAGGGAACCCCTTCCCTCTTCTCTTCACACCCTTTTAAAACATGAAGCTCGTCCAACACCTGCCAATTCATCTTATCAACCTCTCTAGTTATATCATAGAGTTTTTGGTATTCTCAAAATACTAACTCTAGTGCCCCAAGAAGAAGTTTAAAGGAGGTGCGTCGAGGAAGAGGTAATCTCTTCTACCGACCCTTTCAAGTTTCATTCTTCTTATACTTTCTATTCTTTAGTTGTTTCATTATAAAGTAATAACATAAGTATTAATTATATACTAATATGTTATTATAAATATTAAACAACCCAATTTTACCTTCTATCCATCCTACAGAAAATGAAATCACCGCACGTGCATACGTACGGAATACCGTCTCCACACCGTGGTGTAATTAGTTTTTACACCACCACCTTACTTGGATGGGTGTAATGGTGTAAATAAATAACTATATATGATTATTGTAAAGTTATATTGATTATGAAATATTATACATACTCTTCAATAAAATTCCACGATCATGGGATTGATATCATCGCTCATGCGTACGTATGGACTACTGTCTCCACGAACACGATGAGATTCATTTTCCATGATTAACCATTCAAGAATGATTATAAAGTATATATAATGAATAATAATGAAATATATGACATAATTAATCTACTGGACTTATGTATACATATATATATACATATATATTTCATATACTTACTTCCATTCAAGTCAATAAGGAAAAGAAAATAGCGTTCAAGCGTACGTACGACCTACCGTCTTCATGAACGATGTATTTCATTTCATTTATCTATCTATTATATATATATATACTGAATATTTATGATATATAAATATTTATTTACAATCTGTAAGTAATTAAATCATGATATAAGTAATAATAATATCAAGAACAACAAGTCCAAACACGTACGATAAATAAAACGATTTTACCCAAAATGATACTTTAACATGGAATTTACAAAAGAACGGGTAATATAAAGTCAGAAGTGAACCATATATGATATCATAACAATGAATATGATAAGTAAACCATATATTATATAATAACAATGAATATGATTCTCTAATAATTCAATGACATTATTTAAATCATTATATAAGAGGTTTGGATACATACGAAGCATTTCCGACCTAAGGTAAGGGATAATTTTGCAATCTCATTTTTATTTGAGATTGCTTATACGTAAGTATTTACTGGGGTTATATTTATCATCCATGCCCCTATTTTATAAAAATGGTTTCATGTATGTTTAAATTACTTTTTACCCATTTTTTGAGCTTTACCACATGTTATTAATGGAATATTTCTTTTGTTTACCATACGAGGAACGTTTTGACTTTTTCGTCAAAAGTACGAGGAGAATGTTTTTTAAACGTATATGACATGAACCAATTTTTACCGTTTCAAAATACTTTTTTTCAAGAATATTGATCTAAAATATTTCGTGACTATTTTCCACAAAATAATTTTCTTATAAAATTTCATGTCATTTTGTGAAAAGAAAATGATTTTGAAGAAGAAAGGATATTTTCCTCAATAATTCATTTCATGTGTTCTATCAAAACCATTTTTCATCTAAGATGACATTATTTCATATGTTTATGTTTTAAGTATAATATCTCTATGATTTAAATGGTTTCACTTCTCTTACGATGAAATGATATCCATTTGTTTTATATGTATTATTTTATGATGGGATGATGTTTATGAAAACCATTTTATTCTTTGGGTTATGATGAATGATTTATGTTTATGTTGTGGAACAAGTAAGAATGATTTCATTATGAAATTGGAGGGACCTATATATCCCTCCAATGCATTGCGTAAAGATTTATATCTCATGAGATAGACATGGCTGGAATGACAAGTTAATCTGGTTCAGTAATACCGGACTGGAATGAGGAGTGAACTCAATTCAAAAGGGGACTTTGTCCACTAAGATGGTCTTGGCAGCAATTCCATGGCTACTATGGAAATCATATCATGTACTTAATGGTTTCCACAATTACATGTTTTATTCCCATGCTATTTTATCATGATTGATGTTCCTTTATGATCTATTCCTTACATACTGCCAAGATTTATTTCACAACTCAATATTTTGATGTTTAAACTTTATGTTCATGTTTTGAAGTTCAAATGTATATGGTTTGTTTTGTTTTGTCCATTCTTACCCTTACTGAGAATTTGATCACACCCTTTATATGTTTTATTTTCCCCAGGATATAAAAAAGGTTTTAGGTAAAAAAAGGACGATCTTTATGGGAGATGTTGAAGATCTTTCACCAAGATTAGAAGATTATGTTCCAAGTTTCCAAAGACACTAAACTATTAAGGTCCTTTGGTGTCTATTTTTATATGTATTATGTATTCCTCAAAAGTAATGTAATGTCCATGTATGTCACGTTTTGGGTCTCTATAGTACTTATTTTTGTTTAATATATATAATTCCTTCTTAGTTTTGGAGTAAAAATAAAAAAACTATAATTTCATAGATATTTTATCCTCAACATAATTTTTGTTTCCTATATATGTTAATACATTTTTATCGTATGCTTCTATCATTATTTCAATATCCACTTCAAAGTGGGTGATCTCTTTCTGTATATTTGTAAATGATCCATAAATAAAAGTTATAACATCTTTAGAAAACTTCAATAGGGTAATTTTAGACCACACATTTTAATCATAATATATGTATTTTTTCAAGATCATTCCCATTTTTACGTAGTTAATGAAATGAAAAATTTTTGTTAGGAAATATCTATTACCACATCTTCATTTAATGGATTTGAAAATTCTATGGTAGAAGTATTTTTCATATTATCACCAGTGGATTTCCCCAACAGATCTTCTCTATTAATTCCATATTCAACATCTTCATGAATATAACATATCGATGTATATATTTATTCTACATTAAACAATAGGCATTCTTTCTTTATATTTCTTCTTATTATTTTTCTTTTTTTCTTTAGATTCATAGAGGTGAAAAAATTCATATCAGTAGTTGACACATTTTTTCTATGTACATGTTTAATTGTTATTTTTTAAAGGAGACACATAGTACTTCAAAATTATCAAATGTTTATAATTCAATCATATGGGGAAATTGTCTCCGATACCAATTATTATTCCTACAGGATTGCTGAAACCAAACTGAGAGGGGGAGAGTGAAATAGTGTGGAATATTTTACCAGTTTAATCACTTTCTCTTTTTACCTACGAAGATTTAATGTTGAATACATCACACTCCCTTTTTCTCACTTATACTACATGAATGTAATTATAAATAAGAAAGGAAAATAACCGAGGAACATAGATTTTAATGAATTTTACTTAAATTTTGTGAGGTAGTACTTATTTTATGGTAGTTATTATCACACACAAACACAACTATTATTTTACTATCAGGAATACACCAAAGGGAATGGTATTTCCTTGAAACCATTAAACTTTTAACCAACCAAGTTACTTGCAAAACACCAACTAGCATAAGAAAGAACTCCCTTATAGCTTCAGACTTTAGCACTAACTAGGTCTTCCTTATATAATATCAATATTCGTATGTCACCACCTTGAATAAAGATCATTATGATTGTGTAACATTATATTGGACTATCATATAATTTAATCTCATTTTTTTAATAAAAAAAACATAAATGAAAACATATTTTTAAGAAATATCTTGGATTGTATCCCTTAATATTTATTTTGTGGACATCATTAAAGGTTTCCTCATCTCACTCATCCAAAAGTATTCATTATTATCTCACTTATTCTTTATTAATATCCACACAAGTGATAATAAAATGAAATAGTGATAGGCTCTCTATATTGTATTCTTCTTGTTCAATGCATAAGGAATTATTTCAAAATAGAAAACAATATCCCCATTTTTCATCAACACATATTATATTTAAAAGTAACAATAAGTCGGACTCACCTAATCAATCTCATATACTTCAACTTATCATCATAGATAACTCAATATTGAATCATGATAATAATATTCCAATAAATTTAGAAATTCCATTATAATTTCAACATCATGATTTTCATATTTAATTTTCATTCAAATTAGAATGATAAAATACTCTATAAATATATCATATAATCTATTAATTTAATCATAATGATTTCTTATATTTATATCTCATCTAATTCATTCAAAAATATATTTATTAAAATATTCTGAATATATTATTTTTGACTCATCAAAACTCAGTTTATTTTACTCATGATATTTATATATGAACGAATACATGAATAACCAGTTGTAGTGTAATGATCCTCTAAAGAAAAAATCTTATCAGTTAAATCATTGCAATATTCTCATCTTGAAACAAGATCAAAATGATAATTGTGATATTTAAATTATTTAATTGAATAAAAATCAAGAATTGTCTAAATTAAGGATTTTGAATCATTTTAAAAACACATTTAATAATTTCTAACATTAGGGTTAATCTTTTGTGATTATTTAGAAAACTAAATTAATTTCATTTGTATTCTTTTTTACTCATACATAAATCCAATGTTATCATGATATAGAAAACCTAACTATTAATTACTCTTACATAACTTAAATTTATTCTTTATTATGTTTGAATTAATCTTCCATAGAAGAATATTAATTTTATGAAACTTCAATTATTATTATTCATCTCAATTATAATCTTATATAGATTCATGTTACATCGATTCCATGCCGATTTATTCTGATATAGGTTTTCTTCAATGATTTTTATTTTTAGACATCCCATTTTCTATAGGTTTCCTCTTAGAAAACCTAAAAAAATATTGTATTTAATCATCCACATAAAGTTCTTCCATTATTATTTCATAAAATTTATCTTCTAAACTTAAATTCATTTCATAGTGGAAAGAATACATCCACCTTCCTTTCATTAATCTGTCAGATTCTAATTTTGATTAGGAAATGTTCTAGTCAACTATACTCATGATATTTTAGAATATATTCCCAGGTTAAGATTATGATGGAGCCTTTATTCCTCTTCCAAAAGTTTCATTGGATGCTATAACTCATATATAATATTATGTAAATTGAATTTAAAGTTGGATACATGTTTATTCTCTTATAATATTTTTCAAAATTAACTAAATTTTTTTACAACACCTCTATCAACACTAATTTATCTTGAAATCACTTAAAAAATTAAGAAAATTTTGAAAAATATGTCATCCAATGATAATGAATTTATTAATTTCTTTTTTATGATAGAAGTTAAAATTTCTTTAAAAATTAATTTAGTACACTACCAATGTTTTTATAGTATTTAATTTATTAATTTTTGTTATTTAATTCAATTGAAAAATAATTAATTAAAAAAATATTAAGTTTCCATCAACTTCTTTATATTTTATTTAAACACAACATAATCCAAGTGATTTTTATATAAATCAAATTTTATGAATGAAATTAATAAGGATAGATCTCTCATAACTAGGGTAAGAGTTATTCTTTCTTATATAAAACTACTAAATATTTTTTTACGTGATATTTTAATCAACCACAATATTCAATTATTCAACTAGTTTTTCGAACCATTAAAAAATATATAACCATATTAATAGAAAAATTATTGGTCGAACCTAAATCTATAAAACCAAACACCTTTACAAATGATAACGGACCAATAATAATATATCCAATGGTAGTATCTTTTATCATATTTTCCCCTCAATTGGAAACAATCCTTTAGCATCATATTCAAAACATTAGTGTAATTCACAATTTATTTTCTCATCACATATTCTTGGGTAAATTAAACTCCCTCCAAGATTATCTTATCAATATATATTTATGTTAATGTTTATTAATAAAAAATAAAACATAGAACTAATAGGTTCAATAATAAATAATCCATATAATAAATCAATAAATTGAATGCAATAAAAACCAATCATCATGGAAAATCATTCCCAATAATAATCCCTAACCACCATTCCTATACCTCAATTCCCATTTACCAACCCAATGAAATTAGATATATCCAAAAGAGTATATAACTTGTAGTCATAACCCAATTTTTCAATTTATTAGGAATTAAATATTTAGAAGTACTTTATACCACCTAGTTTTAATTTTACCTCACACTCCACTTAAAAGGGAACATCATTGATGTTGTGAAACTCCCTAGAACATTGGATGACCATCAATCATGGTATTATGAGACTTTTTTAGTCTATTTATTAATTTTAGAATACCCAGACACCCTATATATGTTCTTTAATAAGATAATCACCCATGGACCAATTAAAAATATTTTATTAAATTGATCTAAAATTAAATTTACATTGGGTAAAAAATACTCCACAACCATAAATCATTTATTAAATTTTGGAATTCTCTTGACTCATGTTTGATTCATATTTATTCATCCACCCATTCATATAGTGGAATATAATTCAAAATGAAATGATAAATATAGAACATGATAAGGAAAACCAAACCCTTTTTATAAGAAATTCACCAGTAGAGAATGGGAATAATGTTAAGAACTAATCGCTCAATCTTATAAAAACTTAAAAAATGGTCAAGATAGGATTTAAATAAATTTACATCAACCAATGAATAAATTTAATGAAGAACACACACAACATCTTATTATTTTTTAGGAAGGATCACCATTATTGGTAGATAAAATATATATAGAGTAATAAGGGATGTATAAGATAAGGTAAGGGTAAATATATGGTTTGGTCATTCATGTAGGATAAAAAAACGGTTTCCAATTTAAAAAAACCGTTATTTGAAAAAAAAAATTCTATATTTTAATGGAATATTAGATTTTAGTTTATGATTAAATAAATGTGAACTAATCATTCATTCATGACTCCATATAATACAAGGATATCATATTGTTTAAAAAAGTATCATAACCATTCATTTTTTCATAATAACTATTCTTCTCCACTTTTTCTTCGTTTACATCTCAATTTAAAAAATTGGGTATCAAAACTATCCATACAATAATAACACAGAATAACACAGAATAACACACAAAAAATAGATTTGGAATGAATTTATGTTCTATCCAAATACAAAAAACCATGTTATATAGTAAGATGTTCATTCTTAAGGTTTCACCCTACTAACTCAATCCGACCTACTATAAATATGACAAACAAGGATTTAAACCAATCCCTAAAAATACTTATAAGATTACTATGTAAAATCCAAACCAAACAAGTTCCTTGAAAATCTTTTATCTACCCAAACTATGAAAATATAACAAAATCAATAATCATAAATAAAGTCTAATTTAATAAAATTAAACATTAAATTTAAAAATACTAACCGAATCATGAGGGTAATTATATAATTTATTAATTCAAAAGAAATATAAATTTAAAAAACTACCTGTTTATGTTGGTTTGAATAATGTTGACCACCCCTATTTTCAATTATATGTTAACCTTATATAAAAATGATTTAAAAGAGTATATATGATGAATAAATATGAAAAAAAACATACCTGGGTTGAGGTTGAGAAGGGGTCAAACTTTTTAATATGAATATGGTTAATAGAGGCACATGGGTAGTTGTTTTCCTTCACATGGTTATAATTATACTATTCTAAATTAAGGGGAAAGATATCCAGTAGTTAAATTATCTTAAACACACATTAGGGAGAAAAAAACGTAAGTGTAAATAAATATTTATATTATTTTTGGGCCAAATTAATTTGTTTAAAAAATTCAACTCTATTCAAATTATAATGTGTGCTATCTCAATTAACCTTTATTTATGTGGAAAAAATGATCTGGAGGTTGAAGGGGTTACATGTCACAATGTAGGGGAGTCTATATTTGTCAAGGGGACATGTTAAAGGCGGTTTGGTCATTCCAAATGTAATTTGAATGTGATTATATATATATAATTTCATTATAGGAGTATTCATGATTAACAAAACTAACCAAAATCGACTTAACCAACTTAAGCTAGTAAAATTAAATTTAAATTATTCAATTGGTTCAAGTTAGTTGATGAATATTATATAATTATATTTTTTGTTTGTTTTTATTTTTTCAACCTTCTCCATTTTGACTGTAAAACCCTAAGATTTAAGAAAATATTTCTCTTTAATAAATTTGATTTTTTTAATAGTATGTGATGCACACAACACTGATCTTAAGTGAATATTTCAATATTAAAAATATTAAAAATATTAAATTAATTTATATTTAAATAAAAGTGATTAAATTTAAATAATATAATCTTGTAATGACATCCATGAAATTGTTAAAAATGATAAGGATTGTTAATCTAGTAATAATTGGTTGAACATAAATATTTATTTTATACAAATTTTTTTAATATATATGTTTTAATAAAATTTTATATATTCTATTTTTAGTATTAAAATTACATAAAATAATTTTTTTCACATGTATAAAATTAAGTGATCATTCATTCATAGATTATTAAATGTTTATAAATGAATATAATTTATTAAAAAAAGATACATTTTTTAGAATACCATTTTTATTAAAGAAAAGTGATTTTTTCTCAAAAATTTATACTAATAGATATTAATGAATGATTTTAAATAAATATGTAGATAATATATTCATGAAAATAAATTAACATTCATCAAATGGTTTTTATTAGGCATGAAATTATAATAAAATCATTTTTATTCTTCAAAAATTGTTTTTCTAAAATATTTTTATTCGTTTTTTATGTGAATATTATAATTAATTTATATAATATATAGGAATTCTATATTATAAAATTGATTCCATATTTGGAATCATAATTATTAATATTAAGAAATAATTTCAACACAATTGTTTTCTTTAATGAATTGTTACCATGTAAAAAATATTGTCTGCATGGTATGGGTTAAAATGTTTAATGAGGGGTTAAACTAAGAGATAAGACATAGATTATCTCTCAAACTCATATAAATATGATTGGCTGAGCTAATTTAGACCTTACCCTATCATGTATTCAAATTTTTTTCCTTTTTCCACTTTATGAAAATGAGTTTATATTATTTTAAAACATTGAATATAAACAAGTGTGCCACTCCCCTCTCTTATAAAAGGGTATATCATCTTCTCACTTATTAACACAGATTGGGCACCATAGATCAGAAAATAACTTCTAAAATATCTTAATAACTTTCTTCCTCACATTCTAGAGGCACTATTCCTATAAAAATTCCATCTTAATAAGGTTTAAGGTGAAAGACAAAGGAATATTCTCATAGAAGGGGTAGTAATTTTAACCGATATTTTCATGTTTATTTTTTCATCCAATTACTATTAATTTTATATAACAATATTAATATAATTAAATTTTTATTTATAATATAATTATTATTTGTATGTTAATTTTAAAAGAATTTTATATCTCCTTTTCATCAAATAAAAAATGAATGTGTTTCTCATGTGTACGTACAGATTACCATTTCCATGAAGAAACATGTTTCATTTTTCACCACAAACTAAAATAGATAGTTTTTTAATGGATTTCATAAATATATAAGATATAATTATTATTATAAAAATAAAAATTATCATTTAACTTATTTTAATTCCATTTATTGAAAAATGAAATCATCTCCTGTGCGTACGTGCCGACTTCTACCTCCGCAAAGTGATGTAATTAATTTTTCATCACTGACGTACAAGAATTATTATAAAAGAGTATATAATTAATAGGTATTATATTTATGACATGATTAGTGTTTTATATGTTGTGAGACTCTGACCAAGGTGCAAGTATCAATATCACCTAACTGAAACACACATGGAAAATGTAATAGTTAACACCCAAATATTGATTTTAATAAAGAATTATTAATAAATGGGTTATTCACAATTATGAATGAATAATATCTTGTAATATAAGTAAAAATTTTACTATTATATAAATTTTTAATAAATATAAATTTATTATATTTGGTGTTAGATCGCGTATGAAGAAAGTCAAGACTTGAGGTAAAGTATTATGTCATAATCTCATTCTTAATCATGATTTTTATTGTTTTAACATCAATTAGGAAAAATTTATTATATATATGTGTGTAAAAACTAATACATTTTATTTTATTATAGTTTTTTTGGATTTTTTACCCTCTTTATTACTAAAAAAGACCAAAATAACGTTTTTATGAAAATCATACATTATTTCTCTTTTTTTTTTGGATGGGAATCTTACTCCTGTATATATAAGTACTTTGTAGTTGTTTTATATAAGATTTTATATATACATAAAGTATTGATAAATGTCTTTTTTACTACATTTTTATTTATTTACATACTCTTATAATAAACATTTAAATTCTTTTCTATACATATCTCTTTTGAATTTGTTATAAAAGAAAGGAGAAATGTTTTTCTTAAACATAGAAAGAGTGAATATATTTACCCCTATCATGTCTTTATTTTATAATTTAGAATCATTTACAAGTTTCCATGTTTATTTAATCCAAATTTTATACCCATTATTTTAGGAATTTTTTGTTTTTTAAAATATAGAAAAGGAAAAGGATATTTTCTATTTTTTAAAATAATATTTATAATTTTTTTAGAAATGTATTTTCATTATATGTAAAAATCATTTAAAGATTTTTATTCTTCACTAGGGATATGGTGTTATGATACCATTCACTTTATTTCTCCAGATATCTTGTGATAATGATTTTTTAAGAATGTTTTTATAAAACTCATTTCTTTCCCATGTGTTAATTATGCTTTGATGAAATGTTGAATTTTTTTTATGATCTTATGGAACATATATATATGGATTTAATTATGTGATGGTTGCTCCTTGTATTAATATACCTATAATTCACTGGGAAAAGACTTATATCTCATGGTATAATATGAAATGCAATGGAGAGTGAGACCAATCCAATATGGGACTCTCTCCACCAGGAATTGAAAGGGAATGGAGAGTGAACCGAATACACTATATGACTTTGTACACTAGTTAATGATGGTGTTATAAGCGATCCTTAACCAATGAAATGATTTTATAGGCTTATAATTATCCCAAAATCCTATTAAATGTTTGTATATATATGTTATGATCTCATAGATCATGATTGATTGTTAATGATTACAAGCTCTTATGACTCTTATATTTTTTATAATAGATCCCAATGATATTATTCATGATTTATGTTTTATGAATTATTTGGAGTGTTTTACTAAGTTATTATCATGATCTCATAATCTTATGTTTATATTATGCTCACTTTGGATATTTAATTAATGACTCACATTTTTACCCATATTGAGAATCTGAGATCACATTTCCTTATGTTTTCATTTTCTCTAGGTTATGAAGAAAGGTGTTAAGTAGGATATGTCTAAAAAGGGTGATATATGAGGAGAAATGTTTTGGATATGTTGAGGATATTTCATGAAATAAGATGATTATGTATCCAGTCTCCAAAGGAACTAAATCTTTATAGTTTTCGGGCATGAATTGTTGTATAATATATTAATTTCTCATCTAAAATTTTATATATATATATATATATATATTATTCTTCGGTCACCATAATTTATATCATAGCATGGTTTAGTTATTTTTATGATTAGGTTATCAATAATATAGGGAAATAACATAAGAAAACCTATGATGAAATGAATGTTATATATGAATAATCTAAAGTGTTATAGGTTGATAGGAATGTGTCATAATTTCAGATATATTTGGATTTATTTTCATTATGATAAGATTTCTCACAATAATCATTACTTCATGATTTTGATGATAACCATTTTGATTTTAGTAAGTGATGAAATATAGAATAATGAATTTGGGGAGGTGGAAAGTATGCTCAATATTGAAAATATCTTATTTGAGCATAGTTTTATACATTCCAACAAATGTTTAAGGGTAAATTAATTTATTACCTTAATTATTTCATGTTGAATTATTAATAAAAATCTTGATGGCATAATGATAGTATATCATGTTTATAGCTCATCTAATAGATTTTGTGGGAATATGTTTCCAATAAATCGGTTTTTCTCCCTTTAGATTAATTTGGTGTTTTTTCGAGCATGGATTAACTATCTCTCTATATTAATACTATATCAATTAACAATGAAGGGAAGTCTCCTTTGATATTCCAAATCAAACTATAATAGTTTGTTGCTATAAGGATGAACATGAACTTCCAATGGAAATTATTTCTATTATATTAGTCTTATTACATATTCATGAGTGGTATTTATCTCAAATGGTTGGGGAGAAACTAAAAATTGAAGATATGAAAATTGTTTGGGGTTATTATGGTGCCTTTCACAATTATTTTCCTGGTATTCCCCTAAATCATGAAGTTATGTTTTCAAAAAGAAACTCACACCTGGTACTACACCAATCTCAAAGACACCTTATAGAATTTCATTAGTTAAATTATATAAATTGAAGAATAAACTCTACAAGAATATGGAAAAAGGATTCATTCATCATACTAATTCACCATAGAGTTATCCTTTTATTTTTTTTAAATAAATATGGTTCAATGCATCATTACGTTGATTATCATGAACATAATATGGTTACATTTGATAATTAGTATCACCTACCCCATATTAATGATTTATTTAATCAACTTCAAGGAGATTAATTCTTTTCAAAGACCAAACATCAATCTAAATATCATCAATTAAGGTAAAAATGGAGGATATATACATGAAATCCTTCCAAATTAGGTATGGACACTGTGAATTTATAGAGATTCCATTTAGACTTATCAATCCCCCCTTTATATTCATAGATCACATGACTAAATTATTTATATATTACCTTAATCAGTTTTTTGAAGTCTTTATAAATGATTTTCTTATATATTCCAAAATAAATGATGACCATGAAGATCATTTTAGGGTTCAATTTAAAACCTTGATAAAAGATAAGGTGGATGAAAAATTTAGCAAGTGAGAATTATAGATACCTAAATAATCATTCTTGTTTCATATAATTACAACTGATGGTATATAAGTGGATCCATTAAATATGAGAGTTATTAATCATTGGCCTAGACCAATGATGATGACTAATATCTATTTTTTTCTAGTAATAGTTAGATAAAATTGTTTCTTAATGTGAAATTTATCATGGATATTAAATCCACTAACCAAGTTAACATGAGAATGAGTCAATTTAATTTGGACCAATTAATGTAAATTAAATTTCAAGGAACTAAAGAGAAGGATAGTTAGTGAATTTATGCTCACGCTACCTTATAAAAGGGAAGGGTTTTTGATCTATAGTGATGAATCAAATAAGGGACATAGAGTTTTATCTTGAAGAATGAAATACTTATAGAATATGCCTCATGCCAATTGAACTTTCATGATCAAAATTACCCTATGAATGGTTTAAAATTGACAATAATATTTTTTTTATTTGACTATATGGAGGAATTATGTTTACAGTGAATGGTGAGAATATATACTAATCATAAAATCATAAAGTGTATATTCACATAGAAATTGATGAATAATCTCTATAGGAGATGGTTATATTTTGTTAAAGAGTATGGTTTCTTAATAGATTACCACCTTTAGAAGGAAAATAAGGCGGCTTATTGTTTTATTACGAAAAACCATGCAAGCTTGTGCATGATGAGAATTTAAAGAGATCCAATATTTATGAATTTATAGAGGATAGATTTTGAAATCATAATGAAAGGGTAAAAATCCTAGATTTCCCATCAGAATGTTTATCCATCCATTTATGAGATGATTAAAGAGGAACAAAAGGAGTGTTTGGAGCTATAAATGAAGATAATGAAAGTTCCAAAATAAAATAATGATAGTGATGAAATGAATAGGTTCAATAACTGAGTATGTGTCACATCAATGCCAAAATTGAAGAAGGAATGGTTGGATGAATCACATAGAACATCATTCTCTATCAATTATTTAGAATAGATATGTATAGAGATCTGAAAGAGAATTAATGGTGGGAGAACATCAAGATGGATATTCAAGATTATGTATCTCAATGCTTACTATGTTATCAAGTTAATGTTGAACATCAAAATTCTAAAGGGTTGATTCCATAATTATCCATATATGTATTGACATGGGAAAAAATCACAGTGTATTTTATTTTAGGACCCCCCAATACATCTAAAGGCTATAAAACCATTTTGGTTGTTGTCGATCACATTGTGAAGTAAAAAAATTTCATTTCATTCATTTAATATTTCTCACTTGAGAAAATATCCATAATATACATTAAGAAAGTGGTAAAGTCTTATAATGAACCACTATCAATCATATCCGAGTGAGATTGGAGATTTACCTCAAGATCTGGATAAGTTTTCGGTAAGTATTAAATATAGATTTTATCATTATGTCATTATATCTCCCTCATATATTATTCTATTCTAAGAGAAATATTCAAACCCTAGAATATATTCTTTAAGTTTTCTATTTAGATTTCAAAGGATACTGAGATCATCACCTTTTACAAATATAATCGTTTTACAAAAATATATTTCAATCGACCTTCAAGTGGCTCCCTGTGATGCCCTCTTGGGAAAGAAGTGAATAAGTATAACATGATGGGATGAAGTTGTAGAAATAAAATTATTCGTACCAGATCTAGAAGAGTAAATGGTAGAAAATGTTATAGTCGTTCAATAACAAATTAGTTTGTCTCAGATTCAATGGATGATTTATATCAATAACAGTTGATAGGATCCACATTCTGATGTTGGAGAGAAGGTATTCTTATAGATATCTAATATAAAGATGTTTTTTATATTTATAATTAAGGAGAGTTTTATCCCAAGACATATCATTCCCTGTGATATTCTTAATCATATTAGGATGGTAGCTTATCGCTTGATGTTTCCACCCAACCACTTCTGAGTTCACGATTTGTTACATATATAAATGTTGAGGAAGTGCATACTCAATAATTCACATTTACTCAAATAAAAGGTCATACTGCTGGAGAATGATTTTTATGATAAGTATAATCCAGTATAAATCATGGATTAAAGAGATAAAGTTTTTTTTAATAACACGACTCACATGGAAATAGTTTGTCGAGAAACCATAAATTTAAGGAACATGTGTGGGAACTCAATGTGGTAATGAGTCAAATGTATCCAAATTATTTTTCATGATAGTAATTTCATTTCAATGGTTAAATTCTTATAATGGGGTATAATATAAAATCCTAATATTTTAAATAAATTTAATGTGTTCTCTAGATTTTGAACCAAAAAACACCAGACATAAAAAAATAATAACTTATAAAATAATAATAATTGAAATATATTAATAGATAGTTAAATGAAATTAATAAAATTAATTTAAGAATATATAGTAATTGGATTAATTAAAAAGTTGGTAAATTATATTGAATGGTAGTCTAGTAATTCTTGGCTAAACAGAAGTTATTTATTTACAAAAATATTATATTATATATATTTTATTTAATAATTAAATTTATTTTATATTGAGTACAAAAATAATGTAATATTTCTGTCTAAACATGAATAAAAATTATTAATGATTCAGAAATTGATTATAAAATTATTAGAAATGAATATAAAATCATTGAAGGTACAAAAGATATTTTCACAGAAAACTATTATAATGTGGGAAATGGTTTTTTTCTTAATAAATAATATTAATCACTATTGATAAATGATTTTAATGATATTTTTTCATAATATATTCAATAAATAAATTAACATTTATCAAAGGGTTCTTACTTGGCAGTGAATAATAATAAAATCATTTGTATGCATAGTTTCCTTTATAAAAATAGTTTTTATGTGCTTTTTTGTGAATATTAGAATTAATATCAACCAAATATTGGAATTAAATTTTATAAAATGGATTCTATATTTTAAATAAATATAATAAATATTACATTATAAGGATAAAATAATTTTTATCAATAATGAATAGTTATCCAGGTAAAAATTTTATCACCCTGGTAAGGGTTAAAAGGGCTTATGAGGGGCTAAACTAAGAGATGAAGTTTCACGACCCTTCCCCTAGGCCTCGTGCTGTGACTAACCCAAGCCTACCTCCCATAGGGTTGGGGATGACTATTAGTGACGAGTAGGCATTTCCCATAATGGGGAGGCATTTTTCTATAAACCTGTACACACACACACCCGTCCCCAAGAAAATTACAGAAACTAAAAACACTGAGTAAACATGGATGGAAACCACTAAGAAAACCCCCTCAGAGCAAGGTAAAAACTAAAAGTAAATGTGAAGAGAAAAGAATCCCAACTAAAATGGAAAAGTACAAGCTCCAGGATCACATCTATAGAAAACCCTACCTGAAGGGTATGTATAGTAATCTGTTTGAATGTCACTGAAGCATACCACCTTTGTCGGGTCACCCTGAAGCACCACATGTATCTGGCCCACCAAGGACCCCATCAATGTTGTCGATTGAATTTAAAAGATTAGAAATTTGTGGGTGAATCCCATGAAGGGGTGAGTAAAACAATACTCAGTTGAGACCCCAAACCATATAGGAATTACACAAAGTAAACCACAAGGAATCACACAAAGTATACCACAAATAAGAGCACTAAGAAATACAAAAAATAGACAAACAAAGAGGATTAAGAGGTGTATCCTCTAAAAGTTACAATCAAGAGTCATTAGAGTCAGATCACACCAAGTATACATCCTTGGTACATAAATAAGATTGTCATAAGAATCTATAATACCCTCAAGTAGAATCATGTAGAGCGTTGGTAACAAATGAAGTGTAGGTAACACACAAATTGTAGGTATCAGATGGAGTTTCGGTAATACGTGGAGTGTTGTTAACACATTGGAGTGTTGGTAAAACATGGATTGTAGGTAACACACAAATTTTAGATAAAAAACGGAGTATCTACAACACACAAAGTATTGGTAATACATGGAGTGTTGGTAACACACGGAGTGCAGTTAACATAGAGAGTGTCATCAAAGACTAGAATAACTGAATCCTGGAGGGACAGAGGAGTTCCGAATCTATCTTGGTAAGACCCAAAGTTTAGATAATAAACATAGTATAGGTAATAACATAGCCTCTAGGTCATATCTGAATGCAAGATTTCTTCCTTAGAATGCTTGTTCTGGGAACACCTCCACTTCAAGAAAATAGGCTATACTCTAACTTCCATGAAAACTCACTTTGTGTATCTCAAAAGGACTACATCATTTCAAGGTTCCAAATGATAAAAACATATTGTTAAATGGAAACGTAGTTTGAGAGTTGTTTCTTTTTAAGTAAAAAAGAGCCGGTGGGGTTCAGGTCCTGTCCGACCCAACCTGACCCAGGTCCCGCCGAACCCAACACATCGAGTCTGGAACAATGGTTCTAGCCCAGTCCGCTCGAGCGGGATGTTTCATCCACCCAGGTTGCATCAAGAACCACATCCCCACTTAATCAAAGTAGGGATTCGACTACGTTTAATGTGACAATCTGCCATGTAACTTCCCCACGACTGTTGCTGCAGGGTCTCACCACGTTCCAACTAGACTGTAGCCCCTTTGTTTTATGCCACAACATTGTGCCATGTCTGGTTTAGCCTTCCACTGGCCTTCAATCCAATGAACCTATCAAACACTCGCGACCGCTATGTTATTGGGTCCTCTACCACCTATCATAGAGTCGATGACATCCTACTACTGGGTAGCCACACTGTCGCATGCCCCTTCCAGTGCTGCCATACCGTTTCCAGTGACTCCTCTTCCACTAGTCTCCACCATCACCGTGGGAGACCATTGTTCAAGCCAAGAATACATTCATGATCTTTGGGTCGTCATTCTCACTTCCATGATCTCAAAATCTTCCCACCGTCACTCTGAGGATTCAACCACATTAGAAACCACCCGAGAAAGCACAACAAGACCACAAGGGTCTATCGACAAAGAATAAAAGAATGAGGAAGAGAGATATTCCCAAGAACACCCTTAGAATGGACCTTGTCCTTGATCATGTTGGATTTTCTCCATTAATACCAGCAAAATTATGAAAGAGAAACCAAAGAATATTTAACAAGATTCATCCCCTTTAATCTTGATTTTTTAACCATTCCGCTAGAACGATCTAACTTCAGATCAACCTTTTCATGTGTTGGTCCGCATTAGTCATTAGAAAAATGAAGAGGTAATGAAATCATGAATAAAACAGGCCCCCTAAATGGATGATTGGATCTATCATTGAAGAAGAATGACATTGCACCACCATCATTTGTAAATCCTAGATCCTCAGTTTGTGATCTGCAATCCATCAGAGTTCATCAGATTTCGTCATTTTCCAATGGGAGGAAATCACCTATTTATCCTCCAACATTCATAGGGAAGAATAAATAATTTTAATCTTGAATTCCTACCAATGGTTAAATACATGTTTTATTACTACTGTTACACTTTAAAATAGCATCACTACTCTGTTTCATTTTTGAAAGGAAACAACCACACTGTTGTTGTGTCGTAGCATTACTGCGTCGTCATGAAATGCTAAGAGAATAAAATAAATTTTTTCATGTTTATTTTTATTATTCTTTAAAATGTGAAAAAAAATGATTTTTCACAGTCGACCTGCACCAGTCAATGTTTGGTCCTGACTAAGAAAACCCTTCTGCTCTGAACATAATAGTGCACTTAGATTTCAAATTTAAGCACTAATTTTAAAGTTACTAAAACCAAGAATGAACACTATTTTTTAATAAACATTCAAATAGTTCAAACATTTATTTCGGGCACCCCAGGCCTTAGAATCACATTCTATATCAGTGCCTTGTCTCAAAACAATCCCATATAATTTACAAAAAAAATTACGTGGAAAATTTGGGACATTACATTCTCCCCACCTTAGGGATTTACGTCCCGAAAACCCAAAAAAAGGGATAAAAAAATAGTGATACTGAGCATGAATCTAAGCCTCCCAATCCAAAGTTCTCTACTGGACATTATTGTGCTGCCATCGAACAGGATAAATCACCCATGCACAAAGGATCCAATCTGGTCGATCCTCAATCTCTATTGGGTACTCCACAAAAGTCGCCTTGTCATCAACATCCAGCTCACCCCAATCAATTAAATGTGAAGGGTTGTGTACATATTTCCTCAGTTGTGATATGTGAAATGAATCATGCAACCGCTCTAATTGAGAACGAAGATCCATGTGGTACGCCACCTCACCCAGTCTATGTAGTATCAGAAATGGTCTGATGAACCTCGAAGATAACATGTCGACCTAACCAAATATGCATATCCCATGTCGATGAGAAACCCAAAAGAACAGATGGTCTCCCTCCTCAAACTCCAAGGGTCTCTATTTCATATCAGCATAGGACTTGTGACAACTCTATAATGTCTTCATCCACTCCTGGATGACCTGGACATTCTATGTCGTAGCGTATACCAACACTGGTCCCAAGAGTGTTGACTCTCTAGGGTCAGTCCAGCAAAGTGGTGACAAGTAGGGTAACCCGTACAAGGCCTCAGACGGGCCATACCAATGGGGGAGTGTTAGATGTTGTTGTATACAAACTCCAACAGTGGTTGGTGATCCTCCCAACTACGGTCAAAATCGAGGTTTCAAGCATGTAGCATGTCCCCTAGGACCTGAATGGTACGCTCTGTCTGGTCGTCTGTCTATGGGTGAAAATCTGTGTTCAAGTTCAATTGACTCCCAAACACCTCCTGCAATCCCCTCCATAACTAGGATGTAAATATTTCATCTTTATTTCGACTATCATCGATGGTACTCCGTGGATTCGAACTACCTCCTGCATGTAGAGGTGTCCCAGGCTCTCTAAAGGACTCTTCTCCTGACTCGCTAGGAAGTGGGATGACTTGGTGAGTCGGTCAATGATCACCCAGATGGTATCATGCCCCCTAGATGTATGTGGTAAAATTTTCAGAAATCCCATTGATATTCCATCCCACATCCATTTTTGAATCTCAAGGGGTTGAGTTAAACCCACGGAAATCTAATGCTCATCCTTCACTTGCGGGAAATTAAGGCATCTCAAAACAAACTCTTCCACCACTTTCTTCATTCCTAACCACCATAACTGAATTCATAGGTCTTGGAATATCATTGCTTCACATGGATGTACCTCTAAATAAAATGTATGGAACTCACTCAACACCACCTCCCCAAATGCATCTCGTACAACTGTGCACCCTCTAAATAGAACAGTGTTCTCCCCACCATTTGAATATCTATCAGGAGCATGCCCTATGGACATCTAAGAATGTATTTTCTCAAATTCGGTATCTTTGAGCAGTACCTCTCCAACTCTCTTTAAGAGTGAAGGGTGACAACCATCGACTATAGTTAAGCTTCTCTATCTCCATCCATGAAGGATATCTACAACAAGGAAAACTATTTTAACGCCTCGTTCATTAGTAGTGAACTCGATTTCTTACTAAGAACATCCTCCACCACATTCCCCTTCCCAATAGTATAGACTATTTTAAAGTTATAGTCTTAGAGGAAATCAATCCATCATCTCTGTCTCAAGTTAAAATTCCTCTAAGAGAAGATATACTTGAGACTCTTGTGGCTAGAGTAGATAATAAACCATTCACCCATAAGGTGGTGTTTCCAAATCATCAATGCGAAGACTAATGTTTCCAAATCAAGGTCATGGGATGCATATTTCTTCCCAGGTGGTCTCAAATGTTGAGAACCAGAGGCAATCACTACTTTCCCATGTATCAAGACACAACCAAGTTCAGTTCCAAGGGCATCACAGAACACCACGTACTCAGCACTCTCCACTAGAAACCGTAGGATTTGTGTTCTTGTCATGGTCTTTCTTAGCTGCTAAAAACTATGATGGATCCCTTCTATACATAAGAAGGGTTTCCCTTTATTCGTCAAATCGGTCTTGGGTGTTACTACTATGGTGAATTCGGGTACAAACCTCTGATAGTACCCAACTAATCCAAAGAAACTCCCCACCTTGGAAATGCTATTGGGGGGCTCCCAAGAAAGCACCACCTCAATCTTCTCTAGATCCACTACAACTCCAACCACTGAGAAGACATTTCCCAGAAATTGGACCTCTAAAATCTAGAGTTGACACTTTTTGATCTTCCAATAAATCCGGTTCTCCCAGATTAAGTCTAGGACTATCCTCAAGTGGAACATGTGCTCATTCTAAGATGATGGATACATTATAATTTCATCAATGAAGGCCACTAAAAATAGGTCCATGTACGGATGGAATATCTTTTTTCATGAGTCCCATGAACACCGCTCTGAAATTCGTTATGCCAAACGACATCACTATGTACTCATAGTGACCGTACCGACATCTAAAAGTCATCTTCAGGATGTACTCATCACATACATGAAGATGGTGATATCCTAATATGAGGTTTATCTTTGAGAACCATCTCGCTCCATCCAACTGATCTAAGAGATCATTGATCCTTGTTAGAGGATTATAGTTCTTCAAACCACATATTTTAGGCATTAAAATCCAACATATTACCTCAAGCTTCTGTCTACCTTCATAGAATACGAAACTAGTTCTAAACATGGTGAAACACTAGGCGTCACAAAGATATATCTCTGCAAGTCCTCCAAATATACCCCCATCTCCCAAATCCCCATGGGAGTTATCTAATATAAAGGTGTAGATATCACTATTATACTGGGGTACATATCAATGAATAAATCTACCTCCCTGTGAGGAGGTAATCTTAGGACATAATTATGGAAGTCATCCTGATACTCATCCACCACCATAGGAAACTAAGGACTCATCTCTTCCACCGCACTGAGGGTCATGTCAGCCAACAGGTGTGTGATTGGCTGCACCCTCCTACGTGTGAGTCCATCCTGCACTGCATGAGTTTCATATTCACCGGTAAAGGAAAACTTGGTCCCATCTCCATTGACACACTACACTCTATGACTAAAACATTAAATATGATCATGGAATGGGGATAAATAGTCCACAGAAGAATGATGTTGTAAAGCCTCAATGACGCTACTAGGAGATCCCAGTCGAAGCTCTCACCCTAAGAGTAATATCACACTACCAGAACCAATGTGTAATAACCGAATCCCCTCCCATATGAGTCTCTAAATGTAATGATTGATCCAACAGCTCCACCAGAATCTATGAGCTCCAAAAAAGTTCCATGGAAAGGAATGAGTGGATAGAACCTATGTTTATAAGAATTGCTACTAGGGTGGGGAAGACATAGATCATAACTCTAATCATCTGTGGAGCATTGTGAACTTAAGCCTCCATCACCTGAAGCTGGCCCCACCCCTGTCCACCAACTCCTAGAGCTAGTGGTGGAACACCTAGGGTGGTGGTGGTAGTAACACAACCCCCCCCCCCCCCCACCCAATGCTCAACCTTATCCCCTTCAATGTTCCCCACCCTATGGAACACACTAATCGATCCTCTTCTGCTAATGCAGTGGTCCCTCAACCATCTCCTGGTCGGTCATTTGACTGGTCGGGCAATTTCTAGCCAGATACCCCAACCACTGCATGAGTAGCACAATCTACCCTTCAGATGACTCACTCTACCCTAGGAGGCTTGCATCATTGATCCCATATCCTGGGGTGGTCCCATGGAGTGTTTCACCCACTTGGGTCCCCACCTCATCTATTGGCTACCTTTTTCCAAACACTCAAATACCTGTCGCACGATGGTAGCTCCCAATGTCAGTTCCTACTCCACAAGAAAGCTATTTGATAGTAGAGATCACTCTACTACCCCAACATGTGTAGTGATTCTAAGAGATATCATCAATTCCCCCGATCTCCCAGGGTATTCCCTACTCGAAGGTGTGATCCCTGAAAAATGGGTCTCACACAATGTATGTAGAGTAGCGAGAATGATGCGCGAATCTCGGTGAGTACTTTTCCACCATTTGGCTTCCCTACTATAGATACAGGTGCTCTTGTATATGAACAGAGCGTAACGTCACTCGAAAGAACTCCTCCATGAAGATACTGTCAAAGTCTATCCTGGAGAGGGTCACCTCCTCGTGTATCTAGACTGTCAAGCTCCACCATATCCTAGATGATCCCTATAGAAGACTCACTGTTAGGTCCTCCATCTGGTCAAGACACATCCTTATAATGTAGAAAACTCATGTCACTACCTCCAACCAGTCCTCAGCTACATGAGGATCTATCTCACCTTAGATCCTTTGAGGTCACTATCTCTAGAACTCATGCAACACACTAAGTATGTATGTGTCCACTATCGATAATTCTGGTAGGAACTGCTCATCTATGGGTGGTGGTATCGCTAGTACACCACTGGGAGGTTCTATCTATGGAAAAAATTCTTGCAGTGATGCCTCATCATTCATTGGACCATCCTCATGGTCATGCCCAAGAATGCATGTTGGCTGCTTGTCTGGAAGCTTCCTGAAACAGAACATGATTTACCATGGTCAATAGAGTATACGTGGTGAGCTAACTCTGACTCAAGATGGAAATGAAAATACACTCAATTTCTATATGATGTATGGACCATTAATTTCCCATTCAACTTGTGTTTTCATATACCGATTCAGAATGTAGAATTCAATGTCCTGGTGTATGGATATATCAGCCATCGTACCAACACTCACTTCCATGGCCTAAAATCTGAACATGAAACACATAACACTATTTTAACAAAATGAGAGTAAAACTGACCTCCTCTAATACAACTATATCATGAATCTTCCCCTGGGGCCCATGTCATGACTACGCCAAGCCCACCTCCCATAGGCCAGGGGCTGGAGACTAGCATCGAGTAGGAATTTACCACAAACGAGAGACATTTTCATATAAACCTTCACACACACTGGTCCCCAAGAAAATTAATGAAACTAAAAACAATGAGTAAAAATTGATGCAAACCACTACGAAAACCCACTCAGAGTAAGGTACAAAACTAAAAGGAAAAGGGGACAAAATACAATCCCAACTGTAATGGAAAAGTAAAATCTCTTGATCACATTAATATAAAACCATACCTAATGTGTAGGTACAGTAAGTAGTCTGAATGTCATAGAAGCACACCATGTCCATCGGGTCACCCTGAAGCACCACATATCTTCGGCCCTCCAAGGACTCCATCAAAGATGTTGATCGTCTGCAAAAGACATGACATGTATAAGCGATTCTTGTGTAAGGGTGAGTAAAACAATAATAAATAGGAACCTCATACCATAATGGAATTACACAAAGTAATCATCAAGAAATCAAATTATGTATACCACAAATAAGAGATAAAAAATACACCAAATAGACTACCAAAGAGGCACATGTGGTGTATCCTATAAGAGGTGCAATCAAGAGATTCACTATTGTTAGCTCACTCTAAGTAAAGGTCTATGGTACTTAAATAGGTTTTTTTGTAATAATCTACAGTACCCTCAAGTTGTAACAAACAGAGCATTGGTAACACACAGAGTATAGGTAACACACAAAGTATAGGAAACACATGGAGTGTCGGTAACACATAGAGTGTAGGGAACACACAGAGTGTGGGTAACACATGGAGTATGGGTAACACACAGAGTGTCGGTAACATACAGTGTGTCGGTAATACATGGAGTGTTAGTAAAACAAGGAGTGTTGGTAACACATGGAGTTTCTTTAACACATGGAGTGTCGGTAACACATGGAGTGTAGGTAACACTCGGAGTGTTGGTAACAAGTGGGGTGTAGTTAACACACAGAGTGTCATCAAAGACAAGATAACATGAATCCTAGTGAGATAGGGGAGTAACGACATAGTATTGGTAAGAAAAAATGTCAAGATAAGACACATATTATATGTAATCACATAGTTTCTAGGTTTCAATTGGTTTTAGGATTTCATCTTTAGCAAACTTGTTTTAGGAGCACCTCCTCCTTGAGCCAATAGATCATACTCCAAATTCCACAGAAACTCACCTAGAGTATCTCAAAATCACATCCTCATCAAATGGGTCCCAACACAATAAATGGGTCATCAAACAGACACACGATTTGAGAGTTAGGGGATTTTAAGTAAAAAGGGGTCAGTTGGGTCTGGGTTTTGGTCCGACCTGGTTGGACTGACCCGACCTGATCCAACTTGGGTCCTGCCTGACCCAACCAACTAGATCGACCCATCCCACCCCTACTTGTTCTTGACTGGTGCCGGACCAACCTACTATTGGCCCGGCCTGCTGCCATTCGGGCCCACCGGATCTAGATCAGTCCTCTTCAGTGGGCTGGTTCATCCTCTCGAAATGCAGTGGGCGCTGCATCCCTGCCTGGTCAACACGGGGCAACCACTGAGTTCAACGAGGCGACCACCATGTTCAACAAGGTGGCAAAAGCATTCAACAGGGTGGTCACCATGTTTAATGTTGTAGTATTCCATGTAACCACCGCACTGTCCAGCTAGACCACAACCCCATTGTTGTGTGACTCAACTTTGTGCTGCATCCAGTCGATCCCACCACCGACCATCGAGTTGGTGGCCCTGTCCACTGCCTGCAACTACTGTGCCTCATGGTCATCCAACACAAGCCGTAGAGCTATAATCCTCCTGTTACTGGGTTTACGCACCACCACAATCCCCAGTCGGCACCGTAGTTCACCACCGCCAGTTGATCCTCCTTTGTGGGCCACCATCTTTTCCATGGTGGCCAGTTTTTTGAATCGTGGAGACCTTTGCGTTCCTTAGGTCACCTTATTCAATGATGTGAGATCCAAATATTCTCATCATGAATATGGGGGTCTGACCACGTTTGGAACCACCTGATAAAACACAACACCACCACGAGGGTCTGATGACAAAGAACACATGAATGATGAAGAGATATAAGCAAAAAAACACCCTTAGAACATACCTTGTCCTTTTTCATTTCTTCCTTGGTCTGTTACTTTCATTGGAATTATGAAAGAGGAACCAAATAACTTTCAACAAGATTCATCCCCTTTAATCACGTATTTTTAACAATCCCACCAGAACAATTGAACCGTGAATCAACCTGCTCGTGGTTTGGTCCACGTTCATCATTGGAATCAATAATGAGGAAAGAAATCATGAAGACCACCCCCCCTAATTGGATGTTTAGATATGTCGTTAGAGAAGAACATACACGCACCACAGTTGTTCATCAATCCTCAATCCTCAGTTCGTGATCCACGATCCATTGAAATTCGTCGACATTCATTGTTTTCCAATGGGAGGAAATCACCAAGATCTCCTCCAATGTTCATAAAGAATATTCAAGAATAGTAATATTGAGTCCCTTATAAATGTTAAATATGCATTTTAACATTACCGTTTTTCTTTGAAGCAGCGTTGGCACACTATTTCATTTATGAAAGGAAACGACTACTTTGTCGCTGTGTTGCAACATTACTACGTCCTCATGAAATTCTAAAATAAAATAAAATGAAATATTTATGTTTATTTATATTATTATTTAAAATGTTTGAAAAATATTTTCCATAGTCGACCCATGCCGATTGAAGTTAGGCCCTACATAAGAAAAACTTACTATTCTGAAAACAATACTACCCTTAGATTTTAAATCTGAGACGTAGTTTATAATTTACTAAAACCAAGCATATGAACTATTATTTAATAATCATAAAAATAGTTCAACATTTATTTTGGGCACCCTAGGCCTCATAATATCAGGCCGTCTTAACACCTTGTCTCAAAATAATCCCATATAATTTTGAAAAATTTTACATTGAAAATATGAGACAATACATAAGGATTCTATTATAATTAAAACTTGTCTAAATATGATTTATTTACTGGGTTTCAACATTAATATATACTATATTTAAAAATATTTCCATTTTTTCAATTTTCCCTTGAAAATGACTATTATTTTAAAACTATGAATATTTACAAGGGTGCCCCTCCCCTCAGTTATAAAATGAAACCACCTATTCTCACTTCTTTACACACTTGGAGAACTATAGATCAACCATGACCTAATAAAATATCTTTCAAAAAATTCCCCCCACATCATAGAGGTCTTGGTCGCACTAAAATACCACCTGAATAATGATTAAGGTCTAAACTAAAAGAATATACTCAAAGATGTGGTAATAATATTAAAGAAGTTCTTTTAAGATTGTTTATTCTTCCAATAACTCAAAATCATATATAACAATTTTAATATAATTACATCAATATATTTAATACAGTAAATGTTTTACATTAATGGTATAACCATTTTATATCACCTTTCCATTTTAGTGGAAAATGAAAGCATTGGATACAAAATATTTTAGTTTTCACATATGTGGAAGCATGAGAGAATAGAAACCCCCATTTATATTTTGATTCATTCATTATATAAACTCATAAGGGTTTCTCTTTTAATATTTCATCAAATTTAATATTTTCTATGTCTAAATATCAATTATTTTTTTTATGTAATTTCACTCAAAATTTACATTTATTTTATTCTCGACTTGTTTTTTGAAGTTTAGATTATTATTTATGATTTCCCTATTCATTTATTCTTAATTCACCTAAAAATGTGTTTATAAGTAGAATTGTTGTAATGAATTTTTATTAGTTTAGTGCCTTTATAATTTATTACCATATTATTTATAATATTTTATTAATTTATTTATCTCTAATTATATAGTTTACTGTGTTCTATTTTCATTATCTTTGACTTACTTTAAAATTTGTGAAGGGAAAAGTTTATCTATCTTGTATTATGTTTCTTGCTCAGTCATTTTCTTCCACTATTTTCTATAGATTTCTTTATAGAGATTCTTTTTAAAAATTTTAGAATTCAACATAGTATCTTTATACACATTATCATTCATTTTAAAACCATTGATTTATAAATTATTTATTTTTAAAACATTTCAATATATATGTAAGATTTCATTTTTTTCTAATTTTTTATGATGTTATTATAAAGTGTTTTTCATATATTTCAATGTTTTCTAATGTTTTTTAATGTTTAACTAGGGGTATTTTAAAATGAAATCATCAAATTTATTTATTTGGATGTTTTTTCAATGAGTTTTGATGAAACCCATTTCATTCCCATGGGTTAATTATGATATGAGTGATTTATAAATGTTTTCATGTTCTTATGGTAGACATATGAATGGTTTACCAT
This sequence comes from Viscum album, assembly GCA_963277665.1. Taxonomy (NCBI): domain Eukaryota; kingdom Viridiplantae; phylum Streptophyta; class Magnoliopsida; order Santalales; family Viscaceae; genus Viscum; species Viscum album. The sequence continues at coordinate 1,413,838,604 of OY728141.1, read as the reverse complement.
TATATGATTGGTGGACATAGAATTATTTATCCTTCCAATAAATTGCATAAAGATTTATATCTAATGTGATGTTTTGTTGTGGTACATGGGAGGTTATCCAAGTCCTCTATTTTATAATATATTTTTTCATACCATGTGAAAATGGTACTGGAAACTAGTTATGATATAAGATATGTTTTCAATTCTTATACATATTACGCATTTCTATTTTGATCCACATTACTATGTTACATTCTTATGTTATTATGAAATACTAATGTTAGTATTCATGTTTTTTATTCCTATTGTATTGGTTATGATTTCCTTATGTTATAGGCATATACCGTGATTATTCTCTCCTACACACATTTTTATCTTATGATCAATTATAATCTTTATCAAGCTTTCTATTCTATTTAGGTTATTATATTTTATGTTTTATCCTCATTGGGAATTTGATATCACCCTTTTATTATGTTTTCAATACCCAGTATATAAAGAAGTATATAACATATGATATGTCTATAAGGTATGCAAGAGTAATGAAATTGTGAATGAAATGTACATTAGGTTTTAAAAAAATGTTTTCCATATAGCTTATCTCTAAACACAAAAAAATCTTGGTTTTGGGTGTGTGTGTGTGTATCGTCCCAGGTTTTCTATTCAATTCAAAATTCACACTCAATTTGATCTTTTCAATTACTGGATATTCCATTTCTTATATATTTTATTGGAATAAAATTATAAGAGTTCTATTACCTTTACATAATGATTTTACATGTGCCTCAAGATTTAGTTGAATCCTCGGGTCTTTATAATAGGTTTCAATATCATCGAAGGCCGAATGGTGTGTCTTAGAAATGCAGGTTAGGGAGAAGAGTTTAGGATAAACCTTGCTTCCCCTTCTAGATAATAGTGTGGCTCATCTTGTAATAGATGCACAGTTTGTGTAAACTGTTCATGAGAGGTGCATGACCATGCGAGGTTCTCTACAGATGTTATAGAGTAACTCCACATAGTTTATGCATGGTGAGGTCAAAACATGTGCAAGCCATGAGAGGGTTCCCTTTTGAGGTGTAACCCTACATTATAGCTCAAATAGTTACCACAATGTTTGGAAAATTTTAAAGGTAAACCATGAGGCATGTACATGGTATTTTTAAAAAAAAAAATTATTTTATTTCTCATTTTCGTATTTCTCCTCTTTCTCCCATTCTTTTCCTTATTGGCCATGTACAGAAAACATAAAGATCCCTTTCCCTACTTCGATCCTCCGTTATCCATATCCCTCATTTATGGTCTAATATTTGATCTATCAAAGGCTATGAAACCTTATTATAAAGGTTATATCCACCCTTGCTGCTTTTTCTCTTTATTTTCTCCTCATTGAGCACTAAATCTGTTTGAGTCATTTCACCCAATTTTTAGGGTGTTGGATAGAAACATACATCTACTTCAATCCTATTCGACTAAGTGCTTGATATTGAATTTTCCTATTTCTACGGGTCCAAGGTAGGTGATTCATATCTTACATTGTGTTTTCATGGAAATTTGGTTGGTGCAGCTTTTTTCACAAATTTTCTCATTTTAGTGAGAGCCCTGTGTTGCATATATAATTTTCTATAGACCTTATGGGATGACATTGGTAATTCCAAATACATATTTGGTTGAGTGAGGTATGGTTAGAGGTCATCAGTCCTTAACTAATTTTGGATGGGGGTTGTCAATATAATTTTAATTGAATTTCAATATTTAAATTTAGTTTTTAGATTGATTTAATATTTTCAATAAAATTATATTGAATCATTTTATCAATTTTGAGTTTTTCAATTCAATAATATTAAATTGAATTGGATATTATATTGATTTTTTTATCAATGTGAGTTTTTTTATATGAATTTCATCGCTTGTGATATGCTAATTTCATGAAATGATACCCATGAGGACTTTATGGGATTGGATTGTGATGATTTTGAGGTACCCAGGCCGTCAGAATTGAGGCATTGAGATCATCTAGTTAGGCTCAACACAAATTGTTTGGGTGGTATTCACCACATGATTGGGTGTCATGGATATCAGTTTGAGGTGGAGAGGCTGTTAGGTTAGTCAGGACCCATGATATTGGTATGGAATGACCATTAGACTTGAGATACATGTTTGTAGGGGGGACGAGGTACTAGTTTTGACATGTATTAGGTTATTATTTGGTGATTTTTACTCACCAGTGATGGAAAAGGTTCCAAATTGAGTCATTTACACACCAGTTGACTACGTTGATTAGGTGGTTTTGAAAACCCATGTGGGTACATGTCCTCAGTATTTTTGTATTAAGTTATTATGGTTTGGGGTTCTAGTCATTGAAATCCAAATAGATGATGGGGATCCTTAATATTTTATCTTTTTGGATGATGGTTGGGGGTAGAGACCTGTTGTGCTTGAGGATATGGTCCTGGTCATACATTTGAGGATGGACATCTCCATTCCTCCAGACGTTGTGATTTGAGCCAACAATGGATCATATTTGAGTATAGGGATAATTTTACCTCCCTTTTTTGGCCACGTGCCGACATGGGCTTTTGATCAGGGGCCTGAGGGAATAGTGATATTTTTGGAAAGGCCTTCAGGACATTGATACATATTGATAAATGAGTTTCAGGAAGCACTTAGTTGCATGTTAGTTATAGAGGTGGAACCGGAGGGTTCACCAAGGATTGAGATAAAAGGTACCTCGGGACATTGTACATAGACCTACTTTTATTATGGGATTCCATTTTTGGTTGAGGTAGGTGATTTTTTCCTAATGGATATTGAGGATCAATGATGTATTATTTTTTTACTATGTTGTACTGCTTAATTTTATTTATTATATAACTCTTACTTAAACACTTATGATGGGTATAAATCTCTAGGTGGTATCCTACTGAGATTCTTCTCACACCCTAAGTGGGTCCTTCAAGACATGTGTAAACATTATGAATTTTGAATTAGTAATGGTATTGGCTTAATGAGATGGTTCATAGTAGCTATTTTCATGAGATGTTGGTCGGGAACTTGGGGTAGTGGAAGTTTGAATTTTCCTTTTATTCTTTTTTGGTTTTGTTTGAACATGATTTGTATAAGTATATAGATATTGTGGTCGACCCTTTAGAAAACCCCTCTTTCTAGATATCATATTTTATGAACTTGTTTTATATGAATTCTCTGTTTTGTTAGTGCAACAAGTGATATATTTTTTCATTTATTTCCTTTACTTTTTTAAGGTAAGCTTCGGCTATTTTTTATTGATATTTATTGTTCTTCTTCCATTAGTGGTTCTTGTTCAAGTCTTTATAATTACTTATATTACTGTTTCATGTTATATATTTTTACCCAAACCATTATTATTATTATCTTTCACTTTGGTTATAGTCTATGAAAAGTTTTACTTTACACCCTCACTACTAGTCTGTAGCCCTTGGAATTTTAGGAGGTGTGCCTAAGGCCAGTGGCACGCAACCCAATAGAATTATTTGGGTGTATAATTAGGGTAGGGGTGCTATAATGTGATTCATTATTCAGTATAATGGATAATCATGTATAATGATATGCTATATATATATATGTTATGGTTTGGTTTTTAAGGTTTGAATCAGAGTGGGTTTTAGTTATTTTTTGGGATAATGCGATGTAAAATAAGAGGATAAAAACTAATGTAAACATGGTTGAACTGAAATGGATATACTTTGAGCCATATTTATTATAAATATTACATAGTTTAGGTTATCCTATGATTGATTTTACCTATCATATTAATGTTTAATGTGGTTATTATTACTAATTTACTTTTTTAGTTAATGGTTCGAACCAATAGGAATTGAGTGAAAGATGAGTTTGATAAAAAAATTCTTGGATTTTAACAATGTGAAACCAAAAAAGAAGGGAGATATTGTGAAAAATCATGTGTTCATTTTCACTCAACTATCTCAATCTATGATAAATAACATGAACCATGTTATTATTATAAATTCACTGAAGAAATAACAAATTTCCATAAGTTCATTCATTCGGCAACATACAACATCCTTTAATGGTTCTTTGGATCCAATAATTTTTTATAAATATATCAAAATAATAGAAAATATATTTTCTATTATTCAATAATTGGAGTAGGAAATTTTTGAATTACCTATTTATCATTGGAAAGGTGTATTAGATTAATGATGCAATATCATTAATAAAATGGGGAAAAATAAATAAAATGACTCCATGGAATGGGAGGAGTATAATAAGATATTCTTTGAAAAATATTTTCCCCAAACTCTTCATATTAAAATTGAGAGATAATTCCTTGAGTTGAAACAAATAGATAAATAATACATTGGTACCTATGAAAAAAACATCATGATTCTTTTAAATTGTGACTTTAGTTTTATCATTAACAATATAAAAAATAAAATATTTTTTTAATAGATTAAAAATATGTCTTTAAGAAGAGTTAGCTATAATGGAATTTCATATCTATGAGTAAATTATTTTATGTTCTCATAAGGTGGAAATGAAAACAATATACTCTCATTATTATAATGGTTTTATATACAATAAGTGGGAAATGGAGTTTTTTTTAAAATCAAATGATAAAAATCAGGGAGTAACTAATACAAAACATCATATATACTTAAAACATGGGAAGAAGCATGGGAGAATTCATTAAAAGGAATTGGTAAATGATTCAAGTGTTAAAAATAAGTTTATAAAACACATAAATTCCAAGGGGATATGGAGAGGCCAATTAAAACAATGAAAGAGATGAAGGTACCACCTAATGGATGACTCACTCTTTAATTATTCAATTATAAAGAGATTAAAAATTAAAAAAAATACACCTGCCCAAGGGTTAATGAGTTACGTCATTATCAACAACCTCCAAATCTAAGGGATAAGTGGAATCCTTATACAATCACAATTTCCAAATTGGACCATTAAAATGAAGTGCTGAAAGGTACATTCATCATACACTAAATAAATACAAAAATATATTTAACTATACTCTTATGCACTCTATTATATGTATAAACTTTGATGAAATCATTAATTCATCATCCTAATGACTAGACATTAAATTATTGGCGATTAAACCTTATGGTGTGATGGTTTTATCTTATATATACAACTCTTTTATTATCAATGTTTTTGTAGAATTTTCTTCTAGACAATATTATTATTATCACTTTAGTAAACTTTGATGTTATTTTGGGCATGGATTTTCACTCTCTACAATGAATCCACATCAATTTTTAGGATAGGGAAATCAAATGTCATATTCCAAAGAAAACCATTTCCATATATCAATGCAAGACTGACTGTGAAATCCCTATGAGAATTACTTCCTTTTCATGGTCCTTGATACCTAATAATGAGATATGATTATCCCAAATGGTTAAGGATAAAAAAAATATTGAGAATATTTCAATTTTGAATGAATATTTTGATGTATTTTCCAAATCGTTTTCAGTCTTCTCCAAGATCACGAGGTTCGGTTTTCCATTGTAACCATTCCTAGAGATATGCCTATATCGAAGAGATATTGTAGAATAGACCCTAATTAATAGTAAGAATTAATATATATATTTATATATCATTGATAATTTTCTAAATTGTTTAATATTCCCTAGTGTTTTATTATATGGTGAACATGTCTACTTCGCTATGAAAGAGTTTGGATCAATGTATATTTTCATTTTTGATTATGAAACTAAAAATATCGTGATGAAGAATAATCATCATATACCCCATATTAATGAATTATAAAATTAACTATAAGGGGATCAATACTTCTCAAATATTTACATTGGATTCAGATATTATTAATTTAGGGTTAAAAGGAAGGATATAATTAAGAGATCCATTCATATCAGATATATACACTAGGAATTCATAGTGATGCCTTTTATACTTCTAATTTTCTATGATATTATCATTGATTTGATTAATATAGCCTTTAGAGTTCACATTAATCAATTTTTGGAAGTATTTATAGATGATATCCTCATATATTTCAAGATAAAAGAGGAATATGAAGTTCATTTATGAATTGTGATGAAGAACTTAAGAGAAAAGTAATTTTATGTAAAATTTACAAAGTGTGAATTATGTCTATCAAAAGTAGCATTCTTGGGTAACGTAATCCCAATAGAGTGTATATATAGGGATCTTTCAAAGAAAATTGTTATTAAAGAATAACCAAAACCAACCATTTTAATAGAGATATACCATTTTATTGGATTAGAAAAATAATTTCTTTTATTTCTAAGAAATTTCTCAAGATTATAAACTACACTGACTAAAATAATTTTAATGGGTGTTAAGTTCCCACAGATATATTTATATTAATACATCTTCAAGTAGCTTAAGGTAAGGTTGTTAATTTCATTTTTACTCACTTTACCTTGTAGTGGATAAGGGTTTGTGATTTAAAATGATATATTAAGGAATGTCTTAGGGTGTATCTTTATAAAAAATGAAAAATTATTAAATTATGATTCATATAAATTAATGGTCCACAAGACAAATTAATCAACACAGGATTCGGAGTTAGAAATAGTATTTTTTATACTAAATATATAGAGGAATTATATTTATGGTTAAATAATGAAATATATACTATACACTAAATCATATAGTATACTTTCATGTACAGTGAATTGAACATGTTCCCAAGGAGATGGTAAGAGTTGATTGAGGCATGCGACTACTCAATACATTACCAGCATGGGAAGGAAAAAATGGTGTATGAATATCTCAATATAAAGAATCATTATACCTTAACTAAAATTAAGGTTGTAAGATACCAAAGAATCATTGATTGGTAAAGGATAAACCTGGAGATCATAAGGTAAGAGGAGAAATTTAATATTTCCCAAATGATTTATCAACCATGCATATATATTAAGATCAAGGTGGTATAGATGGATGAGATGGAGATATAAAATAAGGTTTTTAATATTCTAGTGTTTTACGGTGATATTAATGGAATTATATGTTTTTGGGAATCAAAGAATCATCCTATAAATACTATAATTGTAAAAGAAGATATTGGATAATGTACATATCTCATCATTCCCTATCCATTATAGATGCAAAAAAGATATTTAAAGTTATCAAGGATCACTTCTAGTAGGGAAAAATAAATATGGAGATTATAAAGTACAAATCATGATACTTTATATTTTAGTAAGTTAAGTATAAACATCATAAATACAAGGGGATTATGTAACAATTTTTTAATACCTATATAGAAATACAATAAGAAATCCATGGATTTCATTATTTGACTTCTTATGAAATAAAAATTCCATAATTATATTTGGGTTTTAGTTAATAACCTTATGATGTTCATACATTTCATTTCTATTTCGGATGATTTATCACTTGATTGAATTTCCAAGATATACATAAAAGAAGTCGAAAGACTTAATATAGTACCACTTTCAATTGTATCTAGACACGAAATAGGGATTTCCTTAAAGTTATAAAAAAAATTTAAAATAATTATTTAAATAAATAATATTTAGAATTTCTATTAATATAATAACTCATGGTCAATCAAAAAGGACCATATAATCACTAATAATATATGGTAATATCAAATTAAATGGATTTAAAAGAATTTTGTGATCAACATGAAACACCCTGAGATTTTGTGAATTATTTTTTTCAAACAAATTCAATCTATTAAATAATTCTATTATATGTAACACTAATTTTAGCTTATATTACATGCAATAAAGAGTTTGTGTTGCATTACACCAAACACCGAGTTTAAATGAAACATGACTTACTATTAAGAAATTATTATTTAATATGATAGTTATCACATTCTTATATAGAGGTTATGAATTATATTAACTAAATAATGAAATTATATGTTTTACACATGTTTTTCTTAGTGACAAACTAATTATAAATGAGAATAAAAACCAATTGATAATAAATGGAATATTTTTCTGAAAGTTTATTTTTATGTGCAGAAGTACATTTTATCTTAATAAATTATGTAAACAAATTTTCGTGGTATGTTTTAGTTAAATTTATAAATTATATGTTCAAAAAATGTTTAATATTTATATTATGTGTTTTTTTCACAACAAATAAGAATAAATCCCATTTTACGCATAACAGCTATATTTTTCTAAAAATTTGTATTGTTTCCATTTGCCCACTTATTTTGAAACCAATTACTAAAAATTTTAATTTTTTTTAAAATAACATTTATTTTTGAAATCATAATGTTAAAATTATCTTATGGTGAATTTTTTGGAATTTACGGAAAATTTTAATTTTTTCATTAATAGTGAAAAATAAAGAATTTTAATTGAAAACTACATTCACATTTAAATCATTTATAAAAATAAATTATATTTTATATTAGTTTTAAATTAAAATTAGTTCAATTATATATCTATTAATCAAATTTTGGACATTTCAACCATTTTAATATTGAATTATGATATAAAATATTTCTAAAATTTTGAAAATTTTCTCTTTTCAAACTCTCTTTCTCATTGCGTCTATGGGATTGATATTAAATTGAAAATTTCTAATTATATGAATGGATTTATGAAATATAAATTCAATATTTTTAATCATAATAATTTATAGGTCAAATTGATTTTTGATCAAAATGATATATAAAATAGTAAAAATTATTTTATGTAGTTAAGTTAAATGGGTTTACTATGGGTTAAACTGAAAATATAAGTAATAATATAACATAAATACTTCTATAAAAGATATTAAATATCCTTATTTTGAACCTATAATTTCTATGTCTTGATAATGATCCATTTTGGTTTCTTTTGGGTTATGAAAAATTTGGGTACATTATTTTATTTTCAAAGATTACATGTGTGACACTCACCACACTTATAAAAGGCCACATCTTATTCTCTCTTATTCACACCTTCAAACCCTTTTAGATTGGCCAATACCTACCCAAGTAATTTCAAAAAATCCATACTCCCATATTAGACGCATTTTTTTTGGTAGAAACCCAACCTAGAATTTTTTTTTGGTGCGATCCTAAAGCCGTTACCCAAGAAGAGGAGGTTTGAACACGTATGATGGAAGTCGAGACATAAGGTAAGAGATTTTCATTTCACTTTTTTACTTCTAAGAGACACATTTTATATTCACCATATATTTATTTTATGGGGTTTATATACTTTACATTAATGTATTTTATGATTCTTATCCTTAAATTTATTAGTGTTTACATAACCATTTGATGATCTCTTTTCCATGGGGTTTACACTTCCAATGTCACCAAAGTGATAATGAATTTTTTTTCTCAATTTTTCTTCTTTGGTATATGTTATTTAAGTACCTAAATTGTAACACCATGAGATTTTACAAAAAAAATATTTTTTAATTTTATTGATTTCTTGTGTTGTACGCTACACCAAAAAGAGCTTGCACTCCATGCATCCATGACTTGTCTTGCATTACATGCAATCGTGACCTTCCACGATAGCGTGTGTTGTACGCAATACCAAGTTTCACTAAACAATGATATGTTATACAAACTAGCCGTTATGAATAGTAATACCCACTTTTTAAAATTTTATAAATTTTATATTTCGAAATGTACTTCATTTTTGGATTTAGAATATCGAAATTATCCTAGCGTGATTTTTTCGTATTTTTCTGAAAACATTCAATTTTTGATGAATAGTGAAAGAACTGGGTTACTATTTAAAAACCAATTTTTTATTTAAATAATTATTTATTTTATTTAAATTTATTTTAGGTCAAAATTGATACATAATACCTATATAAGTTCAATGTAATTCATTAGAGTCATTTTATAATAAATTTAGATATATAAAAATTTTATTGAAATTTTCACCGTCTTTTACCCACCTCTTCGGAGAATTTGGAAATTCTCATAAAACATAATTTTACCACTTCTGTGAGTGGAATTTCAAAATTCCAAGAGACATGGTTAATATCAAGGACTAAAATTTGGTTCAATGAGATGAAAATAATTTTTGGTGAATAGTAACTTTTTACTTTTATTTACCACGGTTAAAAGTAAATAGGGAAATTAAGGGTAAAAATGATATTATTATTACCCTAACAAATGTCCTAATTCTATTGGATAAGTTTAATTAGACCAAAAAAATCCTTAGGAATAAAATATGTCTATTTAGGTCCACTTGGATCAGATTAGGACATTTATTATTAATTTATTTCAAGAAGGGTTAAAATACTTAAAATCAAAGTTTAATAACTAATTAGTTTTTAATATAGGGTTATACATAAGATAAAATAGACTATTAATATTAATTAGAAATCTAAAACGATTTCATACCTAATGGTATTTTATTTATAATTTTTAGACATTAATTAATATATGTTATTTATGACACAATGGTGATGCAGTAATTACCTAAATATTGAAATATTAAATTAATTGATATTATAAATACCCAAATAAATGTAATTTGAGGCTTTATATGAATTCCACCTATTTTCTACGTCAATTTGACATGTTAGTATTTATTTAATTAACTTTTTTTGAACTAATCATGCAGTTATAATTTTCACAAAAATCAATTACCATAGTGTCAAAATTGACATAAAATAGTTTTTAAAACAAATATTATATTATTAATTGTTATTTTATTCCTAAAAATATATGGTTTGGAAAAATGACTTAGATAAGGTTATATATATAAATAATAAAAATCTTGGGGTTTTTTTGGCTTGTTATAGAATGTTTTTTTAACCTTATAGTGTAAGAAAACAAGAAGAAACGGTAAAAGTAAAATTATTTAACATAAAGTTAAATCTAAATGATAAGGTAAAAATAGAAACCTAAAATTGTATAAATTATATTTTATGATAGTATTTCTACCCATACCCACCTTATTTTCTAAATAAATAAATTTTGAGCTATTAAAAACATAATATGACTTTATAATAAAATAATATGTTTAGTTTTTCCAAAGGTTCCCCTCTCCTCCCTTGTAAAAGGGAACCTCATCCCTCTCTTCCTCACACCACTTTGAGCCTTCATGCTCGGAAAACCCCTGAAAATTTCTCTTCTCCACTTCCCTAGAAACATCCTAGAGGTTCTGGTCTTCTTAAAATACCATCTTTAGTTCCCAAAGAGGAGGTTAAGAAGAGGCGCTTCAAAGAAGAGGTAATGTCCATTATCGATTCTTTCAACTTTATTTCTTCTTCTACTTCATCTTATTTAGTTGTTTCATTATGAAGTAATAACATAATTATCAATAATATACTTCTATTTTATTATATGTATGAAACAACCCTATTTCACTATCTATCTATCCTACAGAAAATGAAATCACCGTGCGTGCGTACGTACAGAATACCGTCTCCACGTCGTGGTGTAATCTATTTTCCAACACCACCTTACTTGGATGGTTATAATGGCATAAATAATAACTATATATGACTATTTTAAAGTGATATTGATTATGAAATAGTATACATACACTTCAATTCAATTCCACAAACATGGGAACGATATCATCGCTCGTGCGTACATACGGCCTACCGTCTCCACGATGTGATGCAACTCGTTCTACATGATCTTCATTACATAATGATTATATAAATGAATTGAATGAATAAATATGATATATATTACACTAATACCATTCTTTAAATGAGGTATTTATAACCTAAAAAGAAGAATAAGAAATTATTCTACTAAGCACACATAAGAACAAAAAGCAATAAACACCCGAATAACAAGTAGCAATGAAATATTACTAATAAAAGATAAGAATCTAAGAATATGAATATATATGATATAATAAAAATGGTTATGATTCTGGAATAAGTCAATGACATTATTTAAATCATTATACAGGAGGTTTGGACACGTACGAAGAAAATCGGACCTAAGGTAAGGGAAAATCTCGCAATCTCAATTTTTATTCGAGATTATTTATACTTCAGAATTTACTAGGGAATATTTATCATCCAAATCCATGTTTCCTCAATATATAATATTATTTATATCCTCCTAAATTTTTTTAAATCCAATTTTACCCTTTGGTGAGTTTTTAGTAAAGGATATGAAATGAATCTTTTGTCGTTTTTCGTACGAGGTACTTTTTGACTTTTCCGGCCAAAGTACGAGAAGAATGTTTTTTAACTTATACGGCCTGAATGGATTTTTCGAACATTATTTCCATGAATCTTCCTTTACAAGTTTTCATGTTTACTTTTAACTAAATTCTTTTAGTTTAAAATTATATGACATTTTAAGAAAGGAAAATGTTTTTGAAGTAGAAGGGATATTTTACTCAAGAATGGAGTTCAAGTGTTTTACCAAAATTATTTTCCATTTAAGAGAATATAGGGTTCTGTTTCTATCCCTATTTTTACATTGTTTTGATTATGTTATGATGGAATTATTTTTATTATGTCCTTTAATCTTATATATATTTTTTTATGATGGAATGATGATTAAGAATCACATTTTTATTACATGGGTTATGCTATGATGTATGATTTATGGTTTTGTGGCACACATAAGAAGGGTTTCTTTATGAGATGGGTGGGACCTATATCTCCCTCCAATTTATTGGGTAAATATTTATATCTCATGAGATAGACATGGCATGAATGTTAAGTTAATTCGGTTCAGTGTTACAGGACTGGAACGACGAGTGAACTCGATTCAAAATGGGACTTTGTCCACTAAGATGATCTTAGCAGCAATGCCTTTGCTACTATGGAAATCATAACATGTGCTTAATGGATGCCAAAATTACATGTTTTATTACCATGCTAGTTTATCATGACGAATGTTCCTTTATGATCTATGCCTTGTGTACTTTCAAGATTTATCACTTTGCTCATGATTTTGATGTTTAGCTTTTATGTTCAAGTTTTTTTGCATTCAAATGCTTATGGATTGTTTTATGTTCTCTATGCTTACCCTTACTGCGCATTTGATCTCACCCTTTATATGTTTTCTTTTCCCCAGAATTTAAAGAATGGTATTAGGTAAGAAAAAAAGGGAAAGATCTTTATGGGAGATATTGAATATCTTTCACCACGATTAAAAGATTATTTTCCAAGTTTCCAAAGACACTAAACTATTACGGTCCTTGTGTTTCTGTTTTCATTATGTATTAAGTATTTTGCAAAAGTAATGTAATGTCCATGTACGTCAATCATTGGGTCTCTACATAAATCCATTTATGAGGTTTATATATATAAATATATATTTAATATCATTAATTAATTTATCCTTATTATATTATAAGTTTTATTTAATTCAATTCTGTTATAGGTCATAAAATTCAATGTTTCCAAAGTGGTGAGGATTTTGTGTTACAATCACATCATTTATCAAGACTTCACATTACACATTATTATGATTCCAATGATGAAATATTATGATCTATCTCTCAATAAACTTAAGAATTTTATTCACCTATAGTTATTTCATGATAAAACATGTTTCCCTTCATTTTCCTCTCTTTATTTACTAAATAGTTCAAAAGAATTTTCTTAAGAAAAATCATCCTTATATCTCTTTACAGTCAAAAACCCATTTTCATCCAAAAATAATGTTTTCTGAAAATGTTTAAAAAATGTTTTTAACTTTTGTAAAATTATTTATTAAAGGAATTTTTACCCATGCTTTACTTTTTACAAATTGTTTTTAAATTAATATTCCTATCATTTTCCAAACATTGTCTGTTTTGATTTTATGAAAAATTTCAAAGGAATCCTTATTTTAACTTTTATATAATGAATATAACATTCCAATGTCATAAAAAAAATAATTTATTTTATGATTACTTTATATGATTTCAAGTTATGTAAAAAACTATTTTCCAAATTTATTGTTTTCAAAAGTTATTTTTCAAATTAGAGTGGTTATTTTAATCAAGAAATGTTTTAAATAATTTTTAAGGCTTCTATAATATGTTTATAAGGATATTTTTGAAGAAAAGTTTTTTTGAAGAAGTTTTATTTTTAAAAATTTGTTTTTCCAAATTGGAAATGCTATTTTACACTAGAAACAATCCAAGTGATTTTCAAAATAATTTTCCATATAAGATGATATCCTTTGATGTTATGTATGCTTTACTAGAGACATGATTCAAGGATACCATTCTGATTGTTTCTTAGAATAATTTATCCTTATTATAAAATTATTTTTATTCAACTCCTTTCTCTTCTGTGGGTTATACCATGATAAAATTCATATGAAACCCACTTCTTTTCCCATGGGTTATGCTATGATGACATGATTAAATGGTTACGAAACATATCTCTCTACCACATGTTATGATATGATGAATTTTAAATGAAACCCAATTAATTTAATGAATTTTAATATGATGAATTTTTTATGACCTTTTGGCGAAAATATGTATGATTTTCATTATATTAATATGGTTACATTATAAAAAAGGAAACTGGTTAAGTTATAATAAAGGTGGTTACTTTATAACCAAGGATGATGGTTACAGTATAACCAAGGATAGTGGTTATGTTATAACCAAGGATGATAGCTATATTATAACCAAGATATGTGTGACCTATATTTCTCTCCAATTCATTGGGTAAATATTAATATCTTATAAGAAAGTGAAGACTAGTATGGGGAGTGAAACCAGTTCAGTAAGGGAATTTGTCCACTATGATGGTCTTGGGAGTGAATCCATTCCACTATTATAGCATTTGTAGTGATTAATTACTACTATGGAAGTGATTTTATATTCTTATGTGTATTCCACAATTACCTTTCTTATGCTAATGTTATACTCCACTGAATCATGTTCTTTGATATCCTTTTTATTCATGTATAATAAAGTACCCATCTTAATTCCATGACCCAATATTGTTATATTTGATAAGTGGGGTATTATTTTCAAATGTTATATTAATTCTCTAATACCCTTATGTTCATGTTATGCTTATGTATTTCCCTTGTTTACCCTTACTGAGCATTTAATATCACCCTATCTTATGTTTCCTTTCCCCTGGTTATGAATAAAGGATTCTAGTAGGGTATGTATACGAATAGTACTTAATGGGAAAATAATTATAGGTGACATTGAAGATCTTTCATAAAATTAGAAGATTTTGTACCTAGTATCCAAAGACACTAAACTATTATGGTCCTATGGTATGTGTTTGTGCAGTGTATTTAATATTAATCTAAAATGATGTTACATATATTTAAGAAATTATTGGGTAGTTACATTTGGAATCATAGGAATGATTTAGTTATCCTTTGGAAACTAGATTTTTAAAACATTGGTGATATCCTTAGTGATATTTCTAATGATATGTCTAGGGATGTCTCTATAGATAATTTTAAGGATGATCTAATGTATATGAAAATGTCCTTGAATTTTGGTAAAGGATAAAGTGAGTGGTTTCAAAGAAAATACATCCATGTCTAGATACTACAAGTGGATTTTGAACTAGAATAAAGGTATATAGGGGTAATAAATTATGAAAATGATGCATTGAGTTGGAGTCAATCATCACCATTTGTATGACAATGGGCCTTATTTTACACATAGTTAGACACTCCTAGAGGATATTATTTGGAAATTCACAAATGCTTTATAAACAATCATGAATTATTTAATTATATGATGACTATGAATGAGATTAGATAAACATAAAGTTTCATTAATTAAAAAGAAGATGTCATGTTTTAGACATCCAATGAGTGATTTTTTTCCACTATGGTTCTGTTCTTCACACTATGTTTTTTTGGTTTTAGTTAATGAATACAACCTAATGGAATAACATTAATATTGAATATTTTATAAAATAAGGTGACTATGAGCAACCAAATTGGAAAACTACTGGAGATAATGATATTTTTATTATTCCAAATAAGTTATCATGATATATTATTTAACAAATTACACCTTAACCAATTATTGGAATCACCAAAGAACATAAGTATGGAGTTAATTGAGAGTTTGGGTAGTGTATATAATGGAGGGAATAAGACTAAATTTCATATATATCAATATTATAGTATAAGAACTCTAATTAATATATATGAGGTATGATAAGATGTTTTAGGTGTGAATTATATGGACATATTGTAAGTAAATGTAAAGGAAAAATAAAATGCATGGTTAGAAGTATGGATGAGAATAATGGTCCTTCTAAGATATCATCAAATTTTGATTGTTTCAAATTCTTAAAGTATTGTAATTATGAATATTTATGTCTAAAAATAAATACTCATAAAGTGAATCAACAAGGTTGTAGGAGGAATAGTTATATCTCTAATGATAAATAGATAAAAAATGACATATTAAAGGAAATAACTGTAAAGGAATAAGATGAAAACCCCTATTTAATGATCAATGAAGAAAGTGGAATAAATAATGTATTTATGTATTTGGATTCAAATAATTATATTTTAATCAGTGGTACTTTGGTTAATATAATCAACAAACATAAATAGATTGTTCTATAGTAGTTTTCATAAAGGTGTTGTAAGAATATGTTAATTGGTAATGATGACCGAAAAAAGTGATTTAATGGAAAGGATATATTCATTAAAAACATGTGATTGGGGGAAATTTAATCAATAAAAAGTTACTAGCATGTATATAATTATGATCTGTTAAAGAGATGATTTATACACATAAAGTAAATTAGATAGTACTGATTTCGTTGGATATGATTAATGATTTGTTGATGACGTGGTTTGTAATATCATTGATGGAGTTTACATCATTTTTTATTTAAGTAATATATATAATAATATGAGTTTTATGTTTGGAAGGAGGAATCAATCATGTTTTCAATAATTGTTTTATGGTAATTCAAGTAATAATCTTGTTTCAAGAGAATACATGATGAAGGTATTCAGAAGTTTCTTATGTGATAATTAAGAGATACATAATATTGTTTGGGGGATTAAAGATAGGTTCATTTTGAAAATTTTGTGACCTTATGTATAAATTTTTATATTTTAATCTTTTGTAAGGGTTAAAAGAATATCCATTTATGAAATAAATTAAGTTTATATTTGGAAGAGGCTTTAGAGATTAATGTATCACATCATTGTATGAAGATTTTTTCATATTGGATAACTTGTGCTAACCTTTTTTTTGTAATGATAACTACATATTCACATAATTACTTATCATTTTATTTATAGATCTTATGATTCATTAGTGATTCAAACATAACAAATTCACCTTCATTTCTTGGAGTAAGAGTTAAAGAGGAAGTTGATCAAGGCCCAATAAAAGGGTGAGACTATGATTATGAAAGTGATTGAATTCAAGTAAGTATATCTTCTCATGAAAATTATTCAAAATTAGGAAAATTATCAAGAAATAAAATTTTATCATATTTCTATCATTTCTGATGATACTAAAAGTGATTTTCACACATATGGTGTTAATAGTTTGTGGTTGTTGACTTTCACATGGTCATTCACATTTCTGTTTTCAATGATCACTGTCACTCTCTATCATTATTCCGACATTTCATTTTTCATCCATGTATAAATATTCACTTCCTACCCATGTTATCCTTTGTGGAAACCAAGTTATGAGTTACATTAGGTAACTATTATGTTTTCAAATTTCCCTTTTAAAGGGATGTTTTATTATTCATTTTTACAATTTCGGAATCTATGAAGGAATTATCAAATGTTAATCCTTCGATGTCCAAGATGAGTTTTGAGGGGGAAAATAATTTAATGTGGGGTAGAATATAACACCCCATGATTTTGTGAAATTTTTGTTTTCAAATAAATATAACCGCTTTAGTATTTTGTGTTACATGAAACATCGAGTTTATCTTATGTCACATGGAACACTGAATTTAGATAATGTTACACACAACACTGATTTTAAATGGTGTGTGAATTACTATTAAGAAATTATTAATTTATATGATAATTATTAGCTAGAAATTCTAATTTAGTTTTTGAATATGATTAACTAAATTATAAATGTATATGGTTTACAAATTTATTCCTTGGTGAATAATTAATAAAAAATGAAAATATAAACCATTAGATAATAAAGTGAATCTTCTTCTGAAAAAACAATTTTAATGTGCGAAAACATATTTAATCTCAATAAATTAAATAAATCACTTTTGGTGAATTATTTTAATGAAATTAATATATTATTTTCAATAAATTTCTTAACATTAATATCATGTGTTTTCTAGACGTGATATAATAATTAATCCAATTTTATGTTTAAAAATAGTATTTTTATAAAAGAGGTTTTGTACCCTTTTTAAACATATTTTTAAAAAAATAACAAAAAATATAAAAAATTAAAAAAAAAATTAATTTTTGAAAAAAGCATATTTAAATTATTTTGGGTTGAATTTTTGATGATCTTATGAGAAGATTAATTTCTTCATTAATAGTGAAAAATAATAATTATTAATTGAAAACTCTATTTTCATTTAAATTATTTATAATGTTAAATTATATTTTATTTTTTTTGAAATTAACATTATATAAATTATATATCTATCAATATAATTTATGTCAATTGAATCATTTTAAAATTTAATTTTTAAATAAAAACATTCAAAAAGTTTGAACATTTTCTCTTTGAAAACCCATATTCTTGTCGTTTCTATGGGATAAATTTTAAATTATAGTTTTCTAATTTTATGAATGGAATTTGTAAAAATATATTCCATATTTGGAATAATAATAATTTATATTATATTATACGGTTAACATAATGTATCACCAAAATTAATAGTAAAAACTCTAAATATTTTTTACCGAGGTTATGGTAAAAATGAGTTTATCACGATCAATAATAAAAATATAAGAATTAAAATGACATAAATTATTGTCTAATATATGTTTTATGGATATATTTTAAACCAATCAGGTATATGTATTTGTAATACTTTGTTTTAGATCCTTCTAGATTGAGAAAAATATCGCTACACGTTTTTCTTTTAAATGATTACAAGTGTGCCACAAAACTCACATATATAAGGACACCCATACCCTCTATTATTCATACAATAAAAAATTTTGATTCAGCCATTACCTATCCAAATAAATTACAAAATTAATTCCCCCCATTCTAAAATCCTTAGTTTAGAAAAATATCTAACCTATAAAATATTTTTGTGTAAACCTAAGGAGGTTACCTGAAAAATAAGAGGTTTGAACATGTACGATGGAAGTCAGGGCTTATGGTAAGGGAATTTTTTATCTTGTTTTACATATATGAGACACATTATATTTTCACCACATATTTATTTTATGAGGTGTATCTACTTCCCATGAATGTAGTATAATAAACCATATCTTCATTAAACCTCAAAACATTATTTAATTACATAAATTTGCACTTAATAAAACACAAAAGATCGGGAGGTCTAGTATCTTTGTGAAATTAGATAAAATACTTAAAAACATAAAACATTAATGGAAATATATTTATTGAAATATTCCTTAATAAGACCTAAACATCCCTTTATAATTAACACTACATGAGATAACTTGAGAACAAATATAAGAAACTGGTGAGCTATAAAGCTCAGTAAGGGAATAAACAAGGCATATCATGACAAAGAAAATACATTTTATGAAATAGTAATATAAATGGATCATAGAAGAAAGATGAATAATAAGGTATGATATATAATGATAATCATAACATGGGAAATGCGACAACAACCTAAAACACAGTATCATAAACATAGGTCAAGGATAAACCCACCATGATATAATGGTGGAAAAAGTACCATAAAGGAATCCCGTAAACCACTATCCCAATATGATTTATCATGATACTAAACATTACCCAATTCATTGAAGCACTATCAGGGTTCACCCTTCATAATCATTTCATTCACATGCTTAAGTATGAAAAATATATCATATAACATGGATTCATTAAACATCATAATTTATTCCACAATCAAGGAATGTAGAATAAAAACATGTAATTACACAATAAATTATTATATGCTTATAAAGTTCAATAACCTTTATAGATAAATGGGTATGGTATTCACTAAACAATTATTTTGGCATGGAAAATCATGGTGCAATTTTGAAAACATAATGATGTCATATAGAAATTTTTAAAATGGGTTGATGAGAGATAAATGGGTCTATCGTCATTTATAAATGAAATTTAAAGTAATTTATACAAGGAAATACTTTAGCTAACATAATTAGTTGGAAATATATATTGTAACATAATAAATAATCTTGAAGAAATAATAGAAAGGAAAGATCCCTTAAAAAATTTATCATGGTAATTGGTGTACATAAAAGTTACTATGAGGGTTAGATAAGAGTTAAATGGAATCTCTTAAAATATAAATCAAATTGTATGTAAGGGTTATATTTACTAACATATCCTAACACAGAAAAAAAACGAAATTAAATGACATAACATAAAAGGAGTTCTTAATAAATGAGGAGGGTATAAAATCTCTTACAAAATATTGGCATATTAAGGGGTGTACATAATGGTACATATAAATGATAAGTGAGGCTTAAAGGGGATCCCATAATTTTAAAATCAATTGGATAGTAATGTGGATATGTAATAATGTGTCTCAACTTAATAAAATGTAAATTAAAAGGAATATAATAAATGAAATGCAAGATAAAAGTAGGAGAAAGAACCCCTTACATGAATGTGTGACTCCAAAGTCTTGGGAGGAGATTATTGAGATATTGGGGTGCCTTGTGAGTACTCTAGTGAGTATGTGGAATAGTTTGGTCATGATAAAAATAGTTTTAGTGAAGTTTGTTGGGAGATTGAGCAGGTTTATATGGGAAAATATGGGGATTAATTTTTAAATTTTGATTTGGAAACTACATAATAAAATATTCAATACCCCAACCATATCATGGGTTTTACCCATGGTTTATGCCAAAGGGGAGTTTTTTAAATTATTTTATAAGTAAAAAGTCATAATATAATAAAATAATTAAATGTCTTCTGTGGAAGTGAGTCCACTCTCAAAGAAATGGTTTGAAAATCTTAAAATATATTTTAAGTATTGAAGGATTCATTAACTAATTATAAAGTAAATAAAATAAACATGAAATTAAATTATGTGAAATTTAAAACATATATTTGTCCAGTTTTACGTTTTATTTTATTTATTAAATCACTATTAGTCTATTATGATGTCATAAAACACACAGTATATTTATACAGTATTTATTTTTTAGTCAAAATTTTGATTATCTAAGAAAATAATAAAAAATTCACTATTAGATATTTTCAACCTATATATTCAAAAAATAATATTCAATTCATATAAATAATTTTATAAATAAGTGAATTTTTAATTTTTAAAATAAAAACCAAAATTTATTGAAAATGATATATTTTTTAAAAATAACAGTATTTTAAACCCTTATAAAAGTTACAATTGAAATAATAAAAATTATATGATAATTTTTATTTGATAAATAATATATAATAATAATATTTCATTAAAATATTATTTATCTCAAAAATATATTAATTCATGAATTCAATAATTGAATTTCAATATGAACCAATAATATAATTTGTGATTTAAAAATAATTTACAAAGTAACTATAATAGGTTGAAAATATATTCATTATTATATAAATATAATGTATATATTTCTATTTATAGGTTATTGATACATATTACTTTAATACACCATCATAATTCTTAAGAGTAAGGTGCGCGATGGTGGGGATTTCATAGGGTCGTTCGGTGAACATGGTTTGGGTTGTGATCTAGATAAGCTTGAATTTCTCCTATAAATGGTTTCACTCATTATTAAGTTATTGGATATCTACATACGATTGGTTTAGGGTAAATCGTAGAACTGTAAGCTCCCTCAAAATTTCTTATAAATGGGATCATATATTATGATACTACTTGTTGAGGATATCACTTCCTTTTTCTGTGCCAAAAGGATTTGTTAAAACCCAATATATATACTAGTCATGTGATCATTGTTTAATGACTTTATTATAAATGGTAAAGACACTTAATGGTCATTTTAAATCCAATTGGATATAATAAAAACAATGTTCATGTGCTTTCTATTTAATTAAATCAAAAGGAAAAATTTATTCATAATAGTTTGGGTCATTACAATCTTCCCCCTTTAGAAATTTCGGTTTTAAAATTTATTTTCCCCACACTAAAAAAAGAAGAGGGTAACTCCAATTCAACATCTCCTCTAGTTCCCATGTTGATTATTCAAACTTATGGTTTCTCCACTATAATTTAATGAGGGGAATTTTCTTAATTTGTAGACCTTTTTCTCTATGATATAATAACTTCACTGGATTCTCCTCATAGGAATGGTCATTCTCCATTGGTACCACCTATGTACTGAGTAAATGAGATGGATCTGGTGTGTACATTCTCAAGAGGGATACATGGAATACATCATGTACTTGAGATATGTTCGGTGAGAGTTCTAGTCGATAGGCCACTACTCTGATGTGATCAAGGATCTCAAAATTTATGACGTACCTTAGACTAAGATTTTCATTCTTCCCAAATCTCATCAATCTATTCCATAGAGATATGTATAGGAATACCATGTCTCCAACATAAAACTATAGGTCTCACCAATGATTTTCAACATAGATCTTCTGTCAACTTTGAGTAGCTTTGATGTGCTACTGAATGGTTTTAACATTCTCTGCCATTTCCATAACCATTTCAAGGCCTAGAAGTTTTCATTACCAAAATTCATCCCATCATGTCATTGTTCTGCACCTCTTCCAAAGAAGGCCATTATAGGGAGCCATTTGGATGCTCGAGTGAAAACTTAGGTTGTAAGAGAACTTAACCAGAGGGAGTTGTTGATCATATCCTCCTTTGAAGTCAATTGAGTATTCTCCCAACATGTTTTATATTTTTTAAATAGTCCACTCATATTCGTTATCATCTTGAGAATGATAATCCGTACTAAATATTAGCTCGATGTTTAGAGTATATTTGAGAATTTTCTAAAACTTGGAGGTGAATATCGGATACCGATGGAAATAATTAACAGTGGTAATCCATGCAGCCTTACCTCTTATCTGATGTATATCCACCCAAGTTGATATACTGAGAAAACCTCTCGAATCACAATGAATTGTGCATTTATTGTAGGAGGATCCACAAAAACCCAGCTATAATTGTTTCCCATGGATTTGTTTGGTTGTTTGGGACAATTTCAATGGTGATATTTTCCCATTTCTATGTTGGCATGGGTAATGGCTTCATCATCCCCTTAGACTTATTCCCTTTATCCTTCACTTGATGAAATACCAGACACTTTGATTTATAATCACCAATCTCTTTCTTCATGTTACACCACCAATAGTTTTCTTATAGATCTAGACACACCTCTTTGTTTATTGGGTTAATGGAGAATGTCGAACTATGTACATCATCCAATAGTTTCTTTGTTAACTCTGGATTTGAAGCAACACATAGTCTTGGCCCTAATCTCACAACTCCTTCATTAACATTGAACTCTGAGGATTTCCCTTTTCTTATAGTTTCCATTTTTTTAGAATTCCCACATCATCGTTTTGAGTATACTTTAACCTTTCAAGAAGAGACAATCTATAAACCATTTTTGAAAGGATTGATGATATTCTAATCTTTATGATTCCCATTTCCATTTAAATCTAAGAAGATTAGATCCCTCTCAATTCTCATTGATGATGGAATTTATGTATCATTTCTACTTAGATTATCCTCCACCTTGTTCGCTTTCCCATGATAGTAGTGGATTGAGCAGTCAAAATCCTTGATGAGTTCTAACCACTTTTGTTGGTGTATATTCGTCTATTTCTATGTGAATAGATTTTTAAGACTTTTATGATCCGTATATATTTCACACTTCTCCCCAAAAGAGATAATTCCACCAAATTTTCAACGTGAAGATCACCACTACTAACTCTAGATCATTAATGGGATAATATTTATCATGAATTATTAACTTTCTCAAGAAATAAGCAATTCCTTTTTCATTTTTCATCCACACACATCACAATCCTTTCTTATAAGAATCACTAATTTTTTTGAAAATTTCTCTACTTGTGGTTAGTTTGAGAACAATGGTAGTGGAAAGCCTCCTTTTCAACCCCATGAAGAATTATTCACATTCACCATTCATTGAAACCATGACTCCCTCCCAAGTTAGATCGGTAAAGGGTTTTTCAATCATGAGTAATTTCTTAGAAATCGTTGATAATATTAAGGTAACCCAAGGAAACTATGGATATCTATCATTGATGTTGGCTTTGACCATCCTTTAATTAATTTTATCTTTGATAGATCCATATATATAGCATTTTTTTATTATATTCCCCAAAAAATGAGACTTCCTTTAACCAAAACTCACAATTTATGTAATTTTCATAAAGCTTCTACTTATGTAAGGTCTCTAACACAATTCTCAAGTGTTCTTCATGATCCTAATTTGTTTTAGAGTATATTATAATATCATCTATAAAGACTACCAAAAATTTGTCTAGGTTATCTATAAAGTATCTATTAATCATGTACATGAATATTTTTGAAGCATTAACGAGTTTGAATGGAATCACTATGAACTCATAGTGTCTGTACCTTGTATGAAAAGTAGTCTTGGGGATATCACCTTCATCACACTAACTTGGTAATATCCCAACCATAGTTCCACCTTGGAGATGTATTTTTATCCACATAACTGATCAAAACAAATCATCAATTCATAGAATAGGATACTTGTTCGTTATCACGATCTTGTTGAGTTCACGATAATCAACTAAAAGGTGCATTGGTCCATCCTTCTTCTTGATGAAGAGGACTGGTGCACCCCACAGTAAAGAACATGGGTGTATGAATCCCTAATCCAGATTCATCAGTATTTATTTCTTTAGTTCATTAGGGTTCACAATATCCATCCTATACATAATCTTAGATATTGGCAACGCCCCAAGTATAATATTGATTGAAAATTCAACCTCTCTTATACGAGAAGACAAGGTAATTCCTCAGAAAATAAATCAATGTATTCCCTCAAAATTTTCATGTCTTCATGGAAGGTTATTTCAATAGAATTAATAATTTGATATAGATATGCTTTCTCATAGGTAAATAATTTCTATTATTGAGATTATGGTTTTAAATAAGATTCATCCTCCTTTATTCACTTTTATAGAATCGGGGGTCGATTCGCCATATGGAGAGGGATTTCCCTCTCATGGAAATTTCTGTTGGCTCTATATAGGTAAATACAATTCATTCGCAGAATTGCATCAAATTCCACTAAGGGAATTATGACAGGGATCTCTTGAAATTTTATCTCCCAAAAATTGACGTGGGAGGAATTATATACTTAGGATACAATAATTACCTCATTTTCCATTTTCACTGATATTTTTACTCCAATGATTTGTGGTGGTGTTTGAATTGTTCTACTAAACTATCGTGATATGAAGGAATTTATAGAACCAGAATAAAAATGTATGATCAGTATTCATGAATGAATAACTAGCGAATTTTTCACCAATTCGTTGTTGGGATTCACTTTGGCAGTAGTAATGACAAAAGGTTTCCCTTGCTTCTTTGGAGGTTGATGGTTGCCTAAAAAACCCCTTATGTTAGGGTAGTGGTTTGAAAAGTTCCATGGTTCCTTGTAGTTATAGAAATGAACAACACATTGCGTGTGGACTGGAGAATTCCTTTCCTCCATCACATTGGTGGGTTTCCCTTTTCATCAATCATTTGTCGGGTTCCCTTCTATTCTATACCTAAAAAATTTCCTCGTTCCCCTTAGAAAATTTACATGGTGCTTCTTTCCACTTTTTTGACACGTGGGATGATGAAATTTCATAGCACAATTGGATTTATCCATATAAACACTAGAAATAAACTCGACTTTCTTATTTTTTTCCCCATAATAACCTTAGTATTATCTGATCTCCATTTCGACATTAAAGTCACATTATACAATTTCTTTAAAGCTATCAAACTCTCAGATTTCCAGGTATTTTCATAAACTATGCTTTAGCCCTCCAATGTAGTGGTCAAACTTGAATTTGAGGGTAATAAAAAAACATAGGCCTATTATACATGTATTTTGAAATTTTACTCATATGACCCTATAGATTTTTGATCATTTTTATTTAGTTCAAGGAAATATCTTTCCATTTTAAGATGAAGGGTGTGGGGAAAATATTTATCAAAAAACATTTTTCATAATTCCTTCCACACCATTACCTCAATCTTTTCCTTAGGCTTCGTAATATTGTTCAATTTTCACCACATATCAGCTTCACCCTCCATATGATAAACATCTAGAAGAACCCTCACTTGTTCTGAAAATTAAAAGATGAAGAATATATTTTTAAAGGAGTTGATCCTTTTCTCTATGATTAAGGGACCAGATGTTCCATTAAAAGTATGGGGTGTTTATCTCATGAACTATTGAATACCAGGTATTATCTATTAAGGGGTTGGATCACTTCTCTCGATCCACTTTTTTATTCAGAACTTGTGTTAACTAAGAGAGTATCGTAAAACATTTTGAGATTCCTTCTCCCATCGGGTTGGGAATATAGCTGGGGTAGTCATCACATTTCCCTCCACATCAGTTGTTAACTTGATTCCTCATATTAATAGAAATTGGCTAGAAAAAAATAGGATTAGGTATGAGTATCATAAAACTAAACATGTAAATGAGAATCCAATGAAATTAAAATGGAAACTTCTAAATTACATTTATCTCAATATCATATGAGTTTCTAGGCTTCAATCTATGCCATCCATGATCTATTTCCTAACTTATATATTTATGTGACCTTTTATTATCTTAATAATGGTTCATAATGAGATTATGAATTTACCAAATCATATCCCCCATGAGTTTCAAAATACGTGCGTAGTAAGGACCATTGTTGTGTACCAGGATACCCCAATTCAAGCCTGGAACACCTTATCAAAGTTTTCACTCTTAGGTACATCTATTCCAGAACCAAATCAAATTATAGTATCTAGATAGGGAAGTATTTTCTTAAAAACCAATTACTCTATAATTACCAAAATTTAGGTTATTTTTCCTTCACTCTATCTTATCCCTAAGGGTTTTCACTTGGTTTTTCTAATCCTAATCCCAAAAATAACTACACCTATCCTATGATACCCACTGTTATAAGGCCCCAACCGTAAACATTACTTAATCTTGAGATATTTCAAGAATACACCTTGAGGATCTTTTCACGTTTAGAGTTTTAGAGAATTAGATCATAAAACATGCATTACAACCCACATTTAAACAAAGTGGTTACAATAAAAGATAGTATTCTTTTTTCCCATCAATGGAAACATATTTAAAATAAAACATGGATTCTCCTTTTACACTTCCTTGACACTATCATCATATCATGTACCTTTCCCTTGACATGTGAAAAACATTTTAAAAACTTGGGATGAGGATAAAAAGCTCTGAAAGGGGTATAAAAATATGGAAAGGAAACATGAGTACATGTATACAAAAGAATCAATGAAATCATACTTTACTCATAAAACATAATCACTTTAACATACCTTATAAAATCATGAAAAAATCATAGAAATCATAAGACATAAAGGTAACTTGAGGCATTCATAACATTCTTACATAGGGAGTAACCCTCTTGGTTACGTTTGGAATACCCATCATAGTATATTCCCTAAATCTCTTTGAAGAAACCTTAACATTTAACCCCTTCGCGTTACCCAATGCATTGGAGAGCTATATTGGGCTCACCCGCCCTTAGTTTATCATGGAACCACCGGTCTTCATAATAATGCCCATTAATGATAATATAATCGTATCACCAAAAACATAGATAAAGGAAACATAAAATTTCCACTTTTCAATCACAAGATATCAATACAACACTTTGATATAGAAACATTATGAAAACCATTTTCAATACCAAAATAAAAGAAAAGTAAAACATGGTATTTATTTTTCTTTTTAAAAAAAGGTATGGCTTGTAGAGGAAGCCGAAACTCAAATAATGGTCATATTGGCGGAGAATTCATTGTCACCACATACGTATGACAAAAACATTCACTTTTTTCATTTAGTAAAACGCTTCGTATAAAAAAGATTCTTTTTCGATAAACGTAAAAGTCAAAGGGGTTTATACACCATATAAAAGATGGTTGTGTAAAAAACAAAATATTCCACAATGAAAGGAGATTGAGACGAAGTCCCATACAAAAATAATTATTTAAATAAATTAGATCTGTTATGTGTATTCAATATAAGAAAATCATTTCTCACATAGTCAAATAGTGACATAAACAAGAAGGAGAAGATCAACCAAAACAACAGAAATTGGGTTAAGAAGTTCCCTTGCCTCAGGTGCGACTTGACTCGATCATTCATTAACCTTCTGAATAATAAACTTGAGTTAATTTCTACATTCTTAAGAACCTTTTTCATGTTCATTATTCCTTTTACATCACTTATTACCCTGTCATGAACACTATGTAATTATTTAAGTTAATAACGGTCATTTTAACGATCATTGGTACTTGAGTAAAAAATAAACTCTTTATAATTACAAGTTGTTCATGTATCCATTATATCCAGAGTTATAATCAGGATGTAGATATCAAATATATCATATATATCCAGTATATACATGCATTTATAATATTACATAACATTTAGAGGTAAGAAATGAAATGCACCGTTCATGGAGACGGTAAGTCATACGTACGCATGAACGCTACTTTAATTTCTATTTCGTATTTTATGGAATGGATTCATAATGATATAAAGGTATATTATAATTCCAGTAAAATATCATATATAATATCATTAATTATATCCTTTATACTTCCCACATATGGTATTAACGAATCAAATCACTTTGAGGGGGCGGTAGTCCGCACTTCCTAAAATGAAGATATCACGTTTACCCATAATGGAAACCAAAAAGGTATGACATAAATGAAAAATACATAAGTTTAAGTAAAACATAAACATATTATATACCATATATAAATATAGTGACATCTTAATGGCCACCTTTTAAGGTGTTAAAAGAATATTGAACAATCATCATTTCGTGAGGCATAAATTCTCCATCCACGGAAACAGTATGTTCTTTAACCATTAGATGTAGGTGTGTGTAATTACAGCTCTAA
Source organism: Viscum album (assembly GCA_963277665.1). NCBI lineage: Eukaryota > Viridiplantae > Streptophyta > Magnoliopsida > Santalales > Viscaceae > Viscum > Viscum album. The sequence continues at coordinate 1,413,809,459 of OY728141.1, read as the reverse complement.
TAATTCTTATAAAAACATCATAGTATATTTAAGATACTGGTGTTATTACAAAATAAATGAATAAAAAGAGTTTAGAGGGTTGGAGAAGCAAAATAAAACATAAGAACAGAAGAGAAAACACTACCTTTAAAACAGGTAACTCTTTTTTATTTGAGCTCAAAGGCTTCCTTGGAAAAATTTCTGCCCAAATTGAGGCTTATAAGAGTTATAGAGGGATTTGGAGAGACAAAATGGGAAGGGGGTGGCCGATCCAAAGGATTTGGAAGTGTGGGTATGGTGGTAGAGGTGGGGGCCTTTTATAAGAGGAGCGGAGAGGCACTCTGGGAAAGTTAAGAAAAGATACTTTGTTATAAAATGGGTTCGGATAACAAAGGTCCCACAATTATAAATTTAGAGGATAAGGTGATAAGTTTTAGAAATCCACCCATCCAATTGGGTTTTAACAAGTGTAGGTCTTCGATTTTACATTATATTTTCATTTTATTTAAATTGTTAAATAATGAGGTAATCGCTGCATCATCATGGTGTCATAAATAATTTAATTTATTTAATGTCTAAAAATCATAAAAAAATATCATGTTGTAATAAATCTTTTTAGCTCTATAATTACCATTTATAGTAAAAAATATGACTTGTATAACCCCATGTAAAAATTCTTTTAGTAAAACAACTCATGTTTGTGACATTTTCATTTTAACTTTAAATAAAAAGTTATTAATGTCATTTTCCTACCAAAGTGGCCCCATGTGGTCCCCAAGTAGACCCATGGATTGTCTTGGTCGGCCATGACATATCCAATAAGGGTAGGACATGTGTCAAGATCATTTAATATTATTAAAACATTATTTTTACCTTAAATTACACTAATTACCTCTAATCGCGATTAAAATCTTAAAAGTTACTATTCACCGAAAAATTATTTTAATCCCATTGAACCACATTTTACTTATTAATGACAACCATGGATGTCAAATTTTTGAAATTCAAAAGACAGAGGTGGTAAAATTTCATTTAAACTGAAAATCAGTTTTTATAAGTACCACTTAGTGGTTTCACTATTCATCAAAAATTGAAGTTTTTCAGAAAAATATCAAAATATCACCCGAAGATATATTTGATATTAAGGATTCAAAAATGATATATATTTTAAAAAATTCAAAACATATAAGTTACATTAATTAATTTAATAATTAATTCCCGCTGTCAAAGCAAATAGCGTGTTTTTATGAAACAATAAGTATCAAAAGATTGACACTAGTTTAAGTCCAATTAAATTAATTCCAACGACCACTATTGGATTAAATGGTAAAAATATATTCTAATTTAACTTTAAACCCAATTCAAAAGATAATCTAATCATATAAATAAATTAGATTAAAAAGAGTTTTTGAATTAAAATACAACATTTTTCACTATTTATTAAAAAATGAAAATTATTGGAAAAATACCAAAAATTTACCCAAAGTAAATTTCAATGTCCCAATAATAAAGAATATGTTTATTTCGACAGATAGTGATTATAAAATTGTCAAAAGTTTTATTTAAAAATGGTTTTCCATCAAAAGGCAGTAAAACAATCTTTAAAAAATATTAGTGTATTTCATGCTTAAGATTGGATTTATTCTCATTTTAAGCCTCTAAAACACTATCTAATTCATTAATAGACATAGATAAAAATATCTATTATTCATTACTTACTTGGGATGTTACATCCTTCCCCCCTTTAGAAAATTGCGTCCCCGCAATTTATTTACTTATCAAATAAGTGGGGGTATTTAGCCCTCATTGCATTTTCGGATTCTTATGTTGCCTCTTCAATCATGTGGTTTTTCCACAAAACCATTACCTAATGAATCACCATATTCCGCAACACTTGATCTCTACGGTCATGAATTTTGACTGGTTGTTCTTCATAAGAGAGATTCTCTTCCAACTGAACTACCTTGGGGCTCAAAACATGAGATGGATCTAGCATGTACTTCCTTAACATTGAAACTTGAAAAACATTGTGTACCTGAGATAAACTCGGAGGTAAAGCCACTCAGTAAGAAACTGATCCAAATTTCTCTAGAATATCATATGGTCCAATGAAACTTGGACTCATCTTTCCTTTCTTACCAAATCACATCACACTTTTCCACGGTGATACTTTGAGAAAAACATGATCACCTACCTCAAAAGATAGATCCTTCCTCCGGTCATCCGCATAACTCTTCTGCCTGCTCTGAGCTGTTCTCATGTGTTTCTGAATCAACTAAACATTTTCTTCCATCTATTCTACCAATCCGGGTCCCATCAACTTCCTTTCACACAATTCATCCCAGAATGCTGGAGTTCGACACCGCTTCCCATATAATGCCTCAAATGGTGCCATCTGTATACTGGAATAAAAACTGTTATTATAAGAAAACTCAAACAAAGAAAGATGTTGGTCCCAAATTCCCTGATAATCCATCGAACAAGCATGTAGCATATCCTCCAAAGTCTGAATTGTTCATTCAGACTGCCCATCTGATTGAGGATGAAAAGCTGTACTAAAATTTAATTCAGTACCCAACGACTTCTGAAGGCCCTTCCAAAAGATAGAAGTAAACCTCGAGGCGTCTTCTGCAATTCCACAACAAAGTCCATGGATATATTTTCCCATTACCACTCTGGCACTGGTAAAGGCTGAAGCATCCCTTTTAGTAACTTCCGCTCTGCTTCAACCTATTGACAAGTCAAATACTTCACTATAAAGTCAGCAATATCTCTTTTCATTCCATCCCACCAGTAATACTCCCGTAGATCTCTGTACATCTTAGTACTGCCAGGATGAATTGAAAATGGAGATCTATGAGCTTCACATAACAACTCTCTATTCAACTGTGAATAACAAGGCACACACAATCTCTTCCCAAATCTCGAAACACAATCATTATCAATGTTGAATTCAGACAACTTACCCTTCTGAACCAGCTCTTCCTTTTTCTACAACTCATTGTCATGCTTCTATGCTTTCTTGATTCTGTCTGATAGATAATATTTCACTGATACCTAAAACAAAACAGAAGGACATCCTACACCAACAACTTCTATGCCAATGTTCATCAAATCCTTAACCAAAGGATCACGTTCCAAACACAACATTATTAATGAAGCATTACTTTTTCGACTCAAAGCATCAACCACTTTATTTGATTTTTTCAGATGGTAATGAATTGTACAATCATAATCATTGATTAATTCTAGTCATCTCCTCTATCTCATGTTCAATTATTTCTGAGTTAATATATACTTTAAACTTTTGTGATCGGTATATATTTCACACTTTACTCCATACAAATGATGCCTCCAAATTTTTAAAGTGAAAACAACAGAATCTAATTCCAAATCATGTGTAGGGTAATTTACCTCATGGGTTTTCAACCGTCGTGAAGAATAAGAAATTACCTGATCGTTCTGAATTAGGACACAACCAAGTCCTTTCAATGAAGAATCACTGTAGATAACAAACTCCCCATTCCTAGAAGGTAGAACCAAAACTGGAGAATTCACCAATCTTCTTTTTAGTTCCTGAAAACAATCATCACATTATTTTGTCCAGATAAACTTAACACCCTTCTGAGTTAGCTTAGCCATTGGAATAGATAACCAAGAAAAATTTCTAAAAAACCTTCGGTAATAGCTGTAGGATCGAAATATAGTATGAGATGCTCAATATACAAGAGGGGGGTGAATTGTATACTTTAAAAATTCCTTTGGAACCTTTAAAGTTAGTTAAGAATAACTATGCTTTCCTTAAGTAAAGGAAAAGGCTAAGTTTAACAAAGTTAAACTAAGCAAATTCATAACACCGAACTAAACTTGGAAAGAGATTCCAAAAAAAAGGTTCCGGAAATATGGTTCCGGAGATTGAAACTTAACAAACAATTACAATATGAGATTCTACCTTAAAGCGTATAGAATCTAAATGAATCAGAGTACAAATAAGGAAGTATAAGAAAGTTATACTTTCCTTATAATACAAAATGCAGCGGAATAAATACAAGTAGTAAAACTACAAGTAACAAGATGTAAGTCTTTTAACCCAAAGAGAAGGGTATCCAACAACCTTGGATAATGGTCCCTTGATTTATACTTTCACGCAAGTCTGTCTTACCCACACCAGGGTAAGCCCTCGATACGAAGATCGGAGTCTCTGTCTTGCTATCCCCGCAAGACCTCAACTTCAAGGTAGTTGGCAACCTCTGTCTTCCTCAGCAAGAAAGCCCTCAAACTTTAAGGTAGGCGGCAACCTCTGTCTTCCTCAGCAAGAAAGCCCTCGAACTTTAAGGTAGTCAGCAACCTCTGTCTTCCTATCCCCGGAAGCCCTCGAATGTAATCACCAACATTCGGAGTCGCACAAAGCTTTGAGAGTTAATAAGAACCTCTCTCTCTAGAATTCACTTCAACAGCATGTAAGCAAAAACTCAGTCGTTTTTTCAACAGCTTATGCATTAGCCCCCTTTTTTTTGCAGCGAGCTCTTTCAAATGAGCTCCTATTTATAGGTAAGGTCGGCTCCTTCTCCAACGGTCATATTTTCCTTAAAGATCGTAGGGACCTGTACACGTGTCACTTAGACAACAGTTAGTTTATAACAAAACAGACGACATCGTTTTATAACAAAACAAGTGTAACAAAATGTACGACATCATTTTAAGTCTAACATAAAAGTTCGGAATGAAAGGATCGGAGTGAAAGTTCGGAGTGTAAGAAACAATAGTAAAGAGTAGACAAATTTTAGAAGTGTAAGTAATATAGAAGTTCGGAGTCTAACAAAGATATTTTTCGGAGTCTGAATTAATTCAGAGTGTATAAAACAAAGATACTCAAATTCTGTTTAATAGGTGAATTCGGAATGAGAATTCGGAATAGGAATTCATCATCAGAAATCATAATGAGAATTCGTCAACAGAATTCGTAATGAGAATTCTTCATTAGAATTCGTAATGAGAATTCGTCATCAGAATTCGTAATGAGAATTCGTCATCAGAATTCGTAATGAGAATTATTTATCAGAATTGGTAATGAGAATTCGGAATCAGATTTCTTCATTAGAATTCGTAATAAGAATTCTTTATCAGAATTCGTAATGGGAATTCTTCATCAGAATTCGTAATAGGAATTCGGAATGATATTTCTTTATTAGAATTCGTAATGAGAATTCTTCTTCAGAATTCGTATCCTGAATCTGGAATAGAACTTAGTCAGAGTTCATATCCGGAATTCGGAATGAAACTTCCTTATAGTTCTTATCCAGAATCTGAATCCTAAAACAGAATGCTTTATATCAAAGTTTCAATGATTCCGAGAAAATGAATCCGAAACTTATACTTAAGAAATATATGGATGAAAATATGATAAGGATAATTTTTCTTATAAAAGCGATTTTCCTTAAGAAAGCAATTTTCCTTATAAAAGTAATTTTCCTTATAAAAGCAATTTTCCTTAAGATAAGGTGTTTGTGATTTTCAAAACAAGAAGGAATGGAAAAGTCATAAGGAAAACCTTATTAACTCAACAATCTCCCCCTTTTTGGAAAGCACAAACATCCTTACGAAAAAAAATCCTAAGAATAAAGAAACATATTAATTCTTATCTCCCTTGCTTTAAGGATATAGATGAATACGAATAACTCCCCCTTAGGCTATGAAACTCTAAGGATCGTATTCATATTTCCGGAGTGATCTTTCATAAGAAGGTCTTCTTTAAGAAAAACTACCCCTTAAACAAACTCTTATTAGAGTTCTTTTTCCTTGGGTATTTTTTCTTTCTCCCCCTTTGATAAACTCTTATTAGAGTTCATCTTTTTCTTAAGGATCTTTTCCTTCTCCCCCTTTGTGATTTTCAAAAAGAATTGGAGGGAATGGAAAAAAACAAAGTACCTGAAATATTAGTAATGATAACAATGGAAACGAGATACACAATTTTCATTAGATTTGGAATGTCAGTAACAAAAAAAAATACAACAAAAAGATCGGATTTGCTTATTTCGGATCTTTTTCCTTCGACATGAGCCCTTTAAGAATAGTCTTGATCTTCTTCAGGTCTTTATGATCTTCTTCAACTTGCTTCTCTAAGACCACTATTCTTTCGGATTGAGCTTGAATATTTTCTTCCCGGGCTTTCAGCTTTTCTTCCTGAGCTTGGATCTTTTCTTCCTGAGCCTTCATCCTTTCTTCAAAATCGATCTGATGATCCCTTTCAAATTTCCAGTTCTGAGAAACAGAATTCAGTTTCCCATTCAGATCCCTAACTTCTTGAATCCGTAAGTTCTTTTCTTCAGTCAGCTTTTCTTCAAAGGAGGAAGTCAGCTCGTTTATCTTCTTGTCCTCGGTTTCAAAGGTATCTTTAACATTATCTTGAAAATCATCGAATAGCCTCATCTCTTCCACAGTCTTCTTAGACCAGCTTGTCATCCTCTTGCAAGATCTTTTATGAGCTTCGTAACCAACAAAGAATGTTTTGAACTGAGCTTCAATCTCAACGCACTTATCCATAACCATAGATACGGAGTCGGTTTTTTGATTTAAAGCATGTTGGAGCATCTGGAATCTTGAGTCGACACTTGAGAAGGTCGGAATGGTTCCCACCAACTTCTTTAAGGATTGAACAACAAAGTCATGCCCCAACGAGGATGACTCCGAATCTGAAATCTTGCTAGGAGAGTTTTCTTCCTCAATAAGCTCCAACTTCCTTTTATATGAATCACCATATTCTCTTTTCTTGCTAGCCACTGATTTCGGAGTTTCAACAAGAAGTTGTTTTCCCTTGTATTTCTTCGGAATTGATTCTTGATTAGGAGTTTTTTGCTCCCCAGTAGATACTTGAATAATCTCATCAACAACTTTCTGAACAACATCTTCCTCATCCTTATCCTTCTCTGGAGTTACTAACATAGAGGATTCAGCCTCTGAAGTTCGGAGTGATAGATGTTCCGAAGGTGATCCTTTATAATCATCCACTTGTTTCAAGAGATCTTCTGTTTCACCACTTCCTTCAACAACTTCTTCTTCCTCTCCCACTTGCTGAATTTGTTCAACTTGCTTAACTTTCTCAGTTGTAGTTACTTCCAGAAAATCAAGGTTTCTTCCTGGAGTCTCAGGTGGAGATTCCAGGGAGAAAGATCTCGGAACTGGGATGCTTCCGGATACTATTTCATTAAACTTTAACAATGCTTGGACTGCCTCGGCTTCTGTCATCTTTTTCTTGAGCTTCTTCTCCTTTGCTTGTTTTTCAAGCTCATCAGTAGTTCTCTCCTTTAACGCCTTAGCTTCCGCAGGGTCCAATCCGAACTGCGGATCCCCTTGTTTCCTTTTCTCTTTGTCTGCTCTCCATTTCGCAACGACCTCATCAGGATAGGTCTTCTTCTTCTTTGTTTTGGGAGGTGCGGTTTGAGCTTCCTTAGACTTAGGATCTTCGACTACAGCTGCAACTTCCTTCAACTTCATTTTCTTCACTGGTTTGGATGATTCCGGTTCAGCAACCTTCGGAACCGTTTCTTCTTGATTAGGCAAGTCAACAAACTCTCCAATCTCCTTGTTGAAAGCCACATCCATCCTCTTAAGAGTGTCATCACTAACCAACAAGATTTTACAAACCCTTGGCTTAGATCTGCAAGCTTCCTTGAAAGATTTTAGGCACCGAACTATGAACTTTGATAATATTGCTGGGTACATTACGATCTGAGCTCTGAGATTTCCTTTCTTAAGGTTCTCAATAGTTATAAGAATGTGCCTCATGAGGTTAAACTTCCTTAGATTTATCAGGAAATATAAGATATAGATCTCACTCTTCTTCAAGCTGTATTTATCACCTTTCCTCGGTACGATAAGTCCTTGTACCCATAACTCTAGAATCCGGAAATTTGTAGAAAGACTTGCAATCTTCGGTGCCTTGTCATCAGCCAGTCCGAGAGTTTCTAAGGCTTTTTCCTTGTTGAAGCTACCCTTGGAATCCGGCAACACATGCGAAGTAAACTCAGCTTCTCCTTCATAAGACAGCCCTACCAAACTTGCTGCCTTGATATAGGAAAGTTTATAGGTCTTGCCATACGACTTGAAGGAAAACTTCTCCCTATTATCTTCCTGAAAGAAGGAAACAATTTCATAGAACTCGACAAGTAACTCTGTAAAAACATCGTCTTGAGTCCCCGGTTTGGATACAGCAACATCTTCCCAGCCATTCAACTTAATGTTCTTTGAGATAAGAGAATCATAGTTATTGAAGAAATTCGGATGGACTAACCTTTCTCTGTAAACTAACCACTGAGAAATAGGCTTGGTTGAAGACATTTCTTGAGACGCTAACTCCGCAGACATTCGGATCTGTAATCCTCTGAGAAGTTCGGAACGGAAAAGACTGAAGTTCAGAACGGCCTTAAATCAGAGAGGCAGAGATTCGGGACGCGAGATCTTTGAGATCGATGTGGGACGAGTATTTGGGTCCCCTTTATATAGGCAATGAGATGACGGTTCACCTTCCACGGTTGATCTAACGGTTGGAATAAGTTGAGATCAGATCTGACGGTTGAAAGCTTGAATCCGATCTTTTTGAGGTTTTTTTATTAAAACAAAGAGTTAAGAAAACTATAATCCGAAATCATAAAACAAGAAAATTCCAGCAAGTAAAATATGACTACGAAAACTTGAGTAGGGTAACCATACCTTTTGGATTGACTTAGGAGGATTATTCGTAATGGCAGATTTCGCAAAAATTTTACTATGAAAAATAAACTTAGTACGAAAAACTCATTACGAAAAACTCAGTACGAAAAACAAACTTAAGAAAAAAAACAGTACGAAGAAATTAGCATGAAAAATAAACTTAAGAAGAAAAACAGTACGAAGAACTTAGCATGAAAAATAAACTTAAGAAGAAAAACAGTACGGAGAACTTAGTACGAAAAACTCATTACGAAGAATTTTAGTACGAAAAATAACTGGTACAAAAATATCTGGTTATAAAACTGCCAGTACGTAAATTTTCATTCCGGAAATTTTCAGTACGAATACTCCCATTCCAGAAGTGTTTTGTACGAGAATGTCCAATTTGGAAAATTTTAGTTCCAGAAGTTCCATTCCGGAAATCTTCGTTCCGAAAAGTTTGAAAACAAATTTTGAAAAACTTTGTTAAACAAACAATCAAATGTACTCCCCCTATGAAAAGGAGTTTATTACTGTAAGGAGAATTTTTTAACAGAAAGTTAATTAAGAAAGACTACCTTACGGTTATCATTCCTAACTTCTGTTTAATATATTCAAATCTATCAGAAGGCAAAGATTTTGTGAAAATATCAGCAAGTTGTTCTTGCGTTCCGATAAACTGAAGAATAATATCTCCTTTGAGTGTGTGATCCCTAAGAAAGTGATGCCTAATATCTATGTGTTTTGCACGGGAGTGATGTGCAGGGTTCTTACTGATGGCAATGTCACTTGTGTTATCACACAAAATTTTAGTTTTAGTAAAACTCAAGCCATAGTCTGTGAGTGTGTGTTGCATCCACAACACTTGTGCACAACAACTTCCAGCTGCTACATATTCAGCTTCAGCAGTGGAAAGTGCTACAGAATGTTGCTTCTTGCAGGACCAAGAAACTAGAGAATCTCCTAAGAAATGAAAAGTTCCGGATGTACTCTTTCTATCCATTATACATCCACCAAAGTCAGCATCAGAAAAGCTTTTTAAAAAAAAATCATTTCCAGAAGTATAAAATAATCCTAGATCCATGGTTCCCTTAAGGTAGCGAAAAATTCTTTTTACTGCCTTTAAGTGAGATTCCTTAGGATTGGATTGATATCTTGCGCATAAGCATACTGAAAACATTAAGTCTGGTCGACTAGCTGTTAAGTAAATTAGACTTCCTATCATACCTCTAAAAGATGTTTGATCTACTGGTTTCCCAGCTTCATCAAGATCTAAAGAGTTTGAGGTACCAATGGGAGTACTTATCCTCTTAGTGTTGTCATAACCATACTTTTTCAGAAGATCTTTAATATACTTATGTTGAGATATGTAGGTTCCTTCTGGTTTTTGAGAAATTTGAAAGCCAAGGAAAAATGTTAATTCACCCATCATACTCATTTCAAACTCAGATTTCATTAGACCAGCAAAAGAGTCAGTCAAAGATTGCTGAGTTGAACCAAATATAATGTCATCAACATAAATTTGAACAATCAAAACATTTTTCTTATCTTTCTTTATAAAAAGGGTTGGATCTGCATTTCCCTTAACATAGTTATTTTGAAGCAAAAATCCAGTGAGTCTATCATACCGTGCTCGTGGGGCTTGTTTAAGGCCATACAAAGCTTTGGTAAGTTTAAAAACATGATCAGGATGTTTTGTATCTTCAAAGCCAGGAGGTTGTCCAACAAAAACTTCCTCTTGAACATAACTGTTAAGAAAAGCACATTTCACATCCATTTGGAAAAGTTTGAAATTAAAGAATGCTGCAAAGGCAATTAGAATACGGATAGATTCAAGTCTAGCTACTGGAGCATAGGTTTCTTCATAGTCTATTCCTTCTTGCTGATTATAGCCTTTAGCAACAATTCTAGCTTTATTTCTAACAATGACTCCATTTTCATCACATTTATTTCTGAAAACCCATTTTACTCCAATAACAGAAGTTTCCTTAGGTCTTTCAACCAAAGTCCAGACTTTATTCCTTTCGAATTCATTTAGTTCATCTTGCATTGCTTTGATCCAATCATCATCACCTAAAGCTTCATCTGTGCTTTTAGTTTCTAATTGGGAAAGAATTGCTAGATGTTCTACTTCATTCCTTAAGGAACTTCTAGTCCTTACAGGTTGATTTAAATCACCAATGATACTATCACTGGGATGATTCTTAAGAAACACCTGATTTGGGTTTTGTAAAACCTGTTCATCAACATAGGGTAGAAAGTCTTCTGGGGTAAATGTTTCAGAAGTATTTTCTAGAACAATTTCCTTATCAGAAGGTTCTTCTATCAAAGGTTGACAATAAGTTTTTGAAAACACATCCGAAGATGTAAGTTGACATGGTTTAAAAACAAAAGGATCTGACTCATCAAATTTTACATGTACTGTTTCCTCAACAGTACAAGTGTTTTTATTAAAAACTCTATAAGCCTTAGAAGTTGTGGAATATCCTAAGAAAATACCTTCATCAGACTTTGGTGCGAATTTATGTAAGTTATCTTTAGTATTCAAAATAAATACTTTGCAACCAAAAACCTTGAAGTAGGAAAGTCTTGGTTTTCTACCATTCCATAACTCATAAGGAGTTTTATTAAGAAAAGGTCTAATCAAAACTCGATTTATAGTATAACAAGCAGTACTTACAGCTTCAGCCCAGAAATGTCTAGCAATAGAATATTCACTCAACATGGTTCTAGTTATTTCTTGAAGAATTCTATTTCTTCTTTCAACTACACCATTCTGTTGAGGAGTTCTAGGTGCTGAAAAATTGTGAGTAATACCTTTCTTATTACAAAAAAGTTTCAAAATCAGAATTTTGAAATTCTCCTCCATGATCACTATGAATAGTTTTCAATGGAAGGTTTCTCTCATTTTTAACTTGAGCTCTAAAACTTTTGAAATAAGAAAAAGCTTCAGATTTCTTTGCTAGAAAATAGACCCAAGTAAATCTAGTGTAATCATCAACTAGAACAAACACATAGTATTTGCCTCCAATACTTCCAGTTTGTGTTGGACCAAAAAGATCCATGTGCACTAACTGTAATGCATCAGTTGTTGAGACTTCACCGATTGACTTAAAACTAGATTTATGTTGCTTTCCATATTGACAAGGATCACAAACTTTATAAGAATCAAATCTATGCTCTGGTAGATCCTTAACTAGTTTCTTCTTAGAGAGTTTACATAGGTTTCTCATATTACAGTGTCCTAATCTTCTATGTCATAACCAAGAATGATCTTCCATTGCACTTAGGCAAGGTAAATCTTGGCTCCTGAGGTCTTCTAGGTTCAAAGTGTATACATTCTCTTGCCTATTGGCTGAGAGAATAAATTCTTCCTTGGAATTGTGAAATAAGCATTTATCATTCCTAAAATTCACAAGGTAACCTTCATCACATAACTGACTTATGCTAATGAGGTTGTTCTTAAGACCTTTAACAAAAAGAACATTTGAAATCAAGGTTTTACCTAAAAGAACAATATTACCAATACCAACAATCTCTCCCTTAGCATTGTCTCCGAAAGTTACCTTTCCTCCTTTCGTTTTGATAATGTTTTCAAAAAAGATTTTGTTACCAGTCATGTGCCGGGAACATCCACTATCCATGTACCATGTATTGTTGCTGGTACTTTCTTTATTTTCCTGAAATCAAGAAGAAAATTAGACTTTCGTAATCCAAACTTGTTTGGATCCGAGATTTCCAGACAATAAAATTTTAGGAACCCACATTTTCTTAGAAAAGTAAGCTTTGTGAAATCCTAGAGATTGGGTTTTGTTTAAGGAACAATTCTTTGCCCCGTGACCACCACATTGACACTTGGTACAAAATGGGGCACTTTGAGGAACAAAATAATTGTTACTGAAAATAGGTTTTGCATGGGTATAACCAAATCTGGATTTATTTCTTAAAGGTCGTATTTGGGAATACATCTTATCAAAAATTTTCTTACCATGGGTAAAGTTTGATAAACACTTCTTTAAGGAAAAAATTTCGGACTTGAGTTTTACAACCAAGTTTTTATCCTCAAAATCATTAGTTTTAGAACTAGAGTTAGGCTCGAAAACATTTTTCTTAGAAATTAATTTTTCTAATTCTTTAGAAAGTTTGTTCTTCTCAGAACTTACTTCCTCAAGATTTTTTGAAATATTTTCAAAATCAGAATTTTTCTTATCAAGATCTTTAGAAAGATCCAATATTTCTTTTGTAAGAACAGAATTCCTAGATTTTGCTTTGTCAAGTTTCTTGTTGAGTTTGGAATTCTCAATCTCAAGAAGTTCAGCAAACCTAGAGACTTCTTCATAAGTAGGTAAAGTATTTTCTTCATCAGAAGATGATTCTTCATCAGAAGAGTTATAATACTTACTATCATTAGAATTTAAAGAAACATTGGTCAATGATTCAGCATTTCGTACCTTATCCATAAGACAATGATTATCAATAGGTAATCTGGCTATAAGACCAAGATTCTTCTGTCCTAAAGATTCATAATCAGAAGATTCATCTGAAGAGTCACCACCACTGGCACTCCAGGTGTCATTAGCTTTCAGAACTTTCTTAGCTTTAGCTTTATAATACTTCTTCCTGTTCTTGTCCGAATGTCTTTCCTTCCTTTCTTTCTTTTTGAGCATAGGGAAATCTGGTCTAATATGTCCAGCTCTTTTACATTCATAACAAATAACTTCTCCATCTTTCTTATCTTTCCTGTCCTTCTTCTTATACTTAGATTGAAAGTTTCTCTGTCCAGCTATCTTGTTCATCCTTCGAGCAAGATTGGATAATTCATTTTCTGAAACTTCACTCTCACTAGATTCGGATTGGAAAATGACTTTCTTAGACTTGGATCTGGTTACTCTCTCAGGAGTCTTAGCTTTCATCTGATTTGAAGTTGTAGTAAAAGCAACAGTACCATTTCTATTCTTCTTCTTGATGTTGTCTGCATCTCTCTTCATTCTAGTTTCATGTTGTAGAAGAGTTCCAAATAATTCATCAAGAGTAATTTGAGTTACCTTCCTGTTCTCATCTATAGCTGTTCTCTTGGATTCCCACTCATTGGGCATAATATCAATTATCTTTTCCACAAGAGCTTCATCATCTAAACCTTTTTCTCCCATAGATTGTAGACTGTTGACGATAGTCATAAATCTTTGTTGAACTTTACAGATAGGTTCTCCATACGGAAAATGGAAGCCATGATATTCAGCTCTAAGCATAGCTCTTCTAGTTTCAATCACCTTAGAAGTCCCAAAGTGTGTAACTTCTAATTTCTTCCATATACAATTAGCTACTTCACAAGAAGAAATTTTGCTATATATATTTCTGGTCATTGAACATAGTAAAGTGTTGCGTACCTTATAGTTGAGTTGATATTCTTGCTTTTCCTGGTTAGTAAAGGTTCTGACTTCCTTGTCAAGAATTTTATAATCACCAGTAAGCATAACAAAGTTGTCTACTCCAGTATTGATAACAAAAGTCTTCATACAATCTCTCCAGTATTCATAGTCATTACCATCAAATATAGGTGGTCTTGTTGGATTTAGATTGTCAATAGAACCAACATTAATTTCTGTCATACTTAATATAACTTTGCACACAAACTTGTTAGTAGAAAATATTCGTAATAACAAAGTTCGGAATGAGAAAAGTTCGGAATGGACAAATACGGAATGAAAACGTTCGGAAGGATAAAGTGAGCAAGAAAAACTTATTCGTGAGTATAAGTATTTCAGAGACCTTCTCTGATACCAAATGTATGATTGGTATAGAGTAAGAGGTTTCCAACCTCTGATACCAATTGTAGGATCGAAATATAGTATGAGATGCTCAATATACAAGAGGGGGGGTGAATTGTATACTTTAAAAATTCCTTTGGAACCTTTAAAGTTAGTTAAGAATAACTATGTTTTCCTTAAGTAAAGGAAAAGGCTAAGTATAACAAAGTTAAACTAAGCAAATTCACAACACCGAACTAAACTTGGAAAGAGATTCCAAAAAAAAGGTTCCGGAAATATGGTTCCGGAGATTGAAACTTAACAAACAATTACAATATGAGATTCTACCTTAAAGCGTATCGAATCTAAATGAATCAGAGTACAAATAAGGAAGTATAAGAAAGTTATAATTTCCTTATAATACAAAATGCAGCGGAATAAACACAAGTAGTAAAACTACAAGTAACAAGATGTAAGTCTTTTAACCCAAAGAGAAGGGTATCCAACAACCTTGGATAAAGGTCCCTTGATTTATACTTTCAAGCAAGTCTGTCTTACCCACACCAGGGTAAGCCCTCGATACGAAGATTGGAGTCTCTGTCTTGCTATCCCCGCAATCCCTCAACTTCAATGTAGTTGGGAACCTCTGTCATCCTTAGCAAGAAAGCCCTCAAACGTTAAGGTAGTCGGCAACCTCTGTCTTCCTCAGCAAGAAAGCCCTCGAACTTTAAGGTAGTCGGCAACCTCTGTCTTCCTATCCCCGGAAGCCCTCGAATGTAATCACCAACATTCGGAGTCACACGAAGCTTTGAGAGTTAATAAGAACCTCTCTCTCTAGAATTCACTTCAACAGCATGTAAGCAAAAACTCAGTCGTTTTTCCAACAGCTTATGCATCAGCCCCTTTTTTTTTGCAGCGAGCTCTTTCAAATGAGCTCCTATTTATAGGTAAGGTCGGCTCCTTCTCCAACGGTCATATTTTCCTTAAAGATCGGAGGGACCTGTACACGTGTCACTTAGACAATGGTTAGTTTATAACAAAACAGACGACATCGTTTTATAACAAAACAAGTGTAACAGAATGTATGACATCGTTTTAAATCTAACATAAAAGTTCGGAATGAAAGGTTCGGAGTGAAAGTTCGGAGTGTAAGAAACAATAGTAAAGAGTAGACAAATTTTATAAGTGTAAGTAATATAGAAGTTCGGAGTCTAACAAAGATATTTTTCGGAGTCTGAATTAATTCAGAGTGTATAAAACAAAGATACTCAAATTCTGTTTAATAGGTGAATTCGGAATGAGAATTCGGAATAGGAATTCATCATCAGAAATCGTAATGAGAATTCGTCAACAGAATTCGTAATGAGAATTCTTCATTAGAATTCGTAATGAGAATTCATCATCAGAATTCGTAATGAGAATTCCTCATCAGAATTCGTAATGAGAATTCTTTATCAAAATTCGTAATGAGAATTCGGAATCAGATTTCTTCATTAGAATTCGTAATGAGAATTCTTTATCAGAATTTGTAATGGGAATTCTTCATCAGAATTCGTAATAGGAATTCGGAATGAGATATATTTATTAGAATTCGTAATGAGAATTCTTCTTCAGAATTTGTATCCTGAATCTGGAATAGAACTTAGTCAGAGTTCATATCCGGAATTCGGAATGAAACTTCCTTATAGTTCTTATCCAGAATCCGAATCCTAAAACAGAATGCTTTATATCAAAGTTTCAATGATTCCAAGAAAATGAATCCGAAACTTATACTTAAGAAATATATGGATGAAAATATGATAAGGATAATTTTTGTTATAAAAGCGATTTTCCTTAAGAAAGCAATTTTCCTTATAAAAGCAATTTTCCTTATAAAAGCAATTTTCCTTAAGATAAGGTGTTTGTGATTTTCAAAACAAGAAGGAATGGAAAAGTCATAAGGAAAACCTTATTGACTCAACAATAGCCTTCCAAATCAAGGAAGATATGAATCTCAGTTACATTTGTGGGTCTTGGCCATTCTTCCACAACCTCTGTTTTTGTAGGATCAACAGTTATCCCATCTTTAAAAACAATATGACCAAGGAAAGAAATTTTTTGCAACCAAAACTCACACTTTCTGAATTTCCCATACAATTTCTTTTCATTTAAGGTTTTCAAAATAACCCTTAAATGTCTTTCATGCTCCTCATTACTTTTAGAAAACAAAAAAATATCATCAATGGAAAAAACCTCAAACTTATCCAAGAACTCATGGAAAATTCTATTCATAAGGTCCATGAATACAGTAGGTGAATTTGTTAGCCCAAAAGGCATTACTACAAATTCATAATGGTCATATCTTATTTGAAACATGGTCTTCAGAATATCTGCTTCCTTTACCTTCAACTGATGGTACCCCGATCTCATGTTAATATTTGAAAAATACTGAGCTCCCTTGAGTTGATCAAACAAATCATCGATATGAGGAAAAGGATATTTGTTCTTCATAATGATGTTATTCAAGGCTCTATGATCAATGAAAAGTCTTATATAACCATCTTTATTTTTAAAAAATAAAACAGGAGCACCCCATGGTGATGTGCTAGGTCGAATGAAAACTTTCTCTAATAAATCTTGCAATTTCTCCTTCAACTCTAAAAGTTCAATTTGAGCCATTTGATAAGAGGGTTTTGAAATTGGTTTAGCATTAGGAACTAAGTCTACTGTAAACTCAACTTCTCGATATGGTATTATTCTAGGAAACTCATCAGGAAAAACATCAGGATACTCATTTACCACTGGCACATCATTAATCTTAACAGTTCCCTTGTTTTCAACAATATGTGCAAGGTAACATTCATTTCCATCTTTTACAAGTTTCTCGGCCTCTTTATATGTTATCAACAGTAAGGGTTAATTCTTGTACACAAAATGAAAGTATTTATGAAAATAAACTTCTTTATCTCTACAGTCAATCTTAGCATTGTAAATAGAGAGCCAATCCATAGCTCAGATAACGTCAAACTCTACTAGAGGTAAAAAAAAATTAGGTTTTCAAGTGGGTTCTTTCCACGGATAAGGATAGGAATATTCTTATAAATTTTTTTTGCCTCAACATTTCCCCTAGGTGTTTTTACAACAAGTTCATGAGTCATTTCTTGAGATTGTATTCCCATTTTACTAGAAAAGTTTTCAGAGATAAAAGAATGTATAGACCCCGAATCAAACAACACACTGGCATAATCTGAAAAAACAAAGTACCTAATACAACTTCATTTGATGGCCCGACATCTGCTGAAGTAGCTGTAAAAGATTTCCCCACCCCTTTCTGCTTGTAGTCTAACTACTTTCCATCACTCGAGCTCTTTGTTAGACACTCGTTTTCATAGTGACCCATATCATTGCACTTAAAACATTTCACTAACTGAAAATGAAATTTGGACTTACCATCACCTTGATCTTTTTCAGTACAATCACGAGCCTTATGTCCCATCTTACCACATCAGTAGCACTTCCCAGAATTCAGAAGACATTCCCCAGCATTCCTTTTATCACATTTATCAAAAACTGGAAACTTAGTTTTCTTACCATCAGACTTCTTTGAAGAATTCTTTCCTTTCTCCTGCCAGCTCGGTCTCTTCTTCTGTTGGTTGTTATAGAACAGTTGATCATCAGAAAAATCCATTTCTACCTTCTCAGAACATCGAACTATCTTTTCATAACTCTTGAAGTCATGAGAAGCTAAATCCCTTTTATATTTTGTCTTTAATCTTGAGAAAAAATGATTCATTTTACTATCAAGGTCTCGGATAAAATTTGGAGCATACCTTTCCAATCGAGTGAACCTTTCTTCATAGGTAGCCACTGAGTCTTCCTCTTGCCTCAATTCCAACAATTTTTTTTCCATCCTAAGTCAAAAAGCCTTAGGAAAATACTTCTCAAGAAACATACCTTAAAATTCATCCCAGTCGAGATCATCAATCTCATCAGCGTCCCTGATATTTTTAACCATCGACCACCACTAATATTCTTCACCCTCCAAACAGTAAATAGAAAGACTAACCTTTTGATTGTCTCAAAGCCCCATGACATCAAAAATCTTCTCCAGTGCTTTAATCCACCCTTCAACTAGCACATGGTCAGATGATCCTCTGAATGATGGGGGATGTTCCCTCATAAAACTTTCCACCACTGACATGTTCCTCTGCGGTTGATCTGGCTGATCTCGTGCATGGATACTGCCACCATTTATCGCTTGAGTCAACTGTGCCATTACTGCAACAAAATGTTCAGTTCCAATTCTGACCATCTCAAGATGCTGATTCGGAAGGTTATTTCCTTCTTTATTCCATCCTAGCACTTCTTACCTGTTTCCTCTACGGAAAACCATTCTGAAAAAACATGTCTTAGATGAAGCAACTTGGTAATCTTCAAATGCTATATCATTTCAATTTGACCATAATTTTTTTTGATAATCATTTATCAGAATTATAACTCTAAAAGTTATCTAAACCGACCTCTGATACCAACTATAAGGCCCCAACCTTAAACATTACTTAATCTTGAGATATTTCAAGAATACACCTTGAAGATCATTTCAGGTTTAGAGTTTTATATAATTAGATCATAAAACATGCATTACATCCCACATTTAAACCAAGTGTTTACAATAAAAGATAGTATTCTTTTTTTCCAATCAACGGAAAAATATTTAAAATAAAACATGGATTCTTCTTTGACACTTCTTTAACACTATCATCATATCATGTACCTTTCCCTTGACCTGTGAAAAACATTTCAAAAACTTAAGATGAGAATAAAAAGCTCAGTAAGGGATATAAAAATATGGAAAGGAAACATGAGTACATGTATACCAAGAATCAATGAAATCATACTTTACTCATAAAACATAATCACTTTAACATACCTCATCAAATCATGAATAAATCATAGAAATCATAAGACATAAAGGTAACATGAGGCATTCATAACATTATTACGTAGGGATTAACCATATTGGTTATGTTTGGAATACCCATCACAGTATACTCCCTAAATCTCTTCGGAGAAACATTAACGTTTATCCCCTTCACATTACCGAATGCATTGGAGAGCTATATCGGGCTCACCCGCCCTTAGTTTATCACGGAACAACCCGTATTCATAATAATGCCCAAGAACCATAACATAATTGTATCACATAAAACATGCATAAAGGAAACATAACATTTCCACTTTTCAATCACAAGATATCAATACAACACATTGATATAAAAACATTATGAAAACCATTTTCAATACCAAAATAAAAGAAAAGTAAAACATGGTATTTATTTTTCTTTTAAGAAAAACGTACGGCTTGTAGAGGAATATAAAACTCAAATAATGGTCACGGTGGCGGAGAAGTCGTTGTCTCCACATACGTACGACAAAAAAAATCCCTTTTTTCGTTTAGTAAAACGCTTCGTATAAAAAAGAATTTGTTTGGATAAACGTAAAAGTCAAAGGGGTTTATACACCGTATAAAAGATGGTTGTGTATAAAAAAAATATGCATCAATGAAAGGAGATTGAGATGAAGTCCCATACAAAGATAATTTTGTAAATAAATTAGATCTATTATGTGTATTCAATATAAGAAAATCATTTCTCACATAGTCAAAGAATGACATAAACAAGAAGGAGAAGATCAACCAAAAGAACAGAAATTGGGTTAAGAAGTTCCCTTACCTCGGGTCCGACTTGACTCGATCATTTTTTAACCGCCTGAATAATAAACTTGAGTTAATTTCTACTTTCTTAAGAACCTTTTTCATATTCATTATTCATTTTATATCACTTATTACCATGTAATGAACACTATGTAATTATTTAAGTTAATAACGGTCGTTTTAACGATCATTGGTACTTGAGTCAAAAATAAACTCTTTATAATTACAAGTTTTTCATGTATCTATTATATCCAGAGTTAATTTCATGATGTAGATATCATATATATCATATATATCCAGTATATACATGCATTTATAATATTATAGAACATTTAGAGGTCAGAAATGAAATGCACCGTTCATGGAGACAGTAAGCCGTACGTATGCATGATCGCTAATTTCATTTATATTTCATATTTTATGGAATGGAATCATAATGATATAAAGGTATATTATAATTCCTGTATAATATCCTATATAATATCATTAATTTCATCCTTTATACATCCCACATATGGTATTAACGAATCAAATCACTTTGAGGGAGCGGTAGTCCGCACTTCCTAAAATGAAGATATCACGTTTACCCATAATGGAAACCATAAAGGTATGACATAAATGAAAAATACAGAAGCTTAAGTAAAAAATAAAAATATTATATACCATATATAAATATAGTGACATCTTAATGGCCACCTTTTAAGGTGTTAAAAGAATATTGAACAATCATCATTTCGTGAGGTAGAAATTCGCCATCCACGGAAACAATATGTTAATTAACCATTAGATGTAAGTGTGTGTAAGTTTAGCTCTAATAATTCTTATAAAAACATCCTAATATATTGAAGATACTGTTTTTGTTACAAAATAAAGGAATAAAAAGAGTTTATAGGGTTGGAGAAGCAAAATAAAACATAAGAACACAAGAGAAAACACTACCTTTAAAACGGGTAACTCTTTTTGATTTGAGCTCAAAGGCTTCCTTGGGAGGACTTCTGCCAAAAGTGAGGCTTCTAAAAGTTATAGAGGGATGAGGAGAGACAAAATGGGTAGGGGTTTTCCGATCCAAAGGCTTTTGAAGTGTGGGTACGGTGGTAGAGGTGGGGCCTTTTATAAGAGGAGAGGAAGGGCACTCTTGGATAGATAAGAAAAGATACATTGTTATAAAATTATTTTCGGATAAAAAAGGTCCCAAAATTATAAATTTAGAGGATACGGTGATAAGTATTTGAAATCCACCCATCCAATAGGTTTTTGACAAGTTTAGGTCTTAGATTTTACATTATATTTTCATTTTATTTAAATTGTTAAATAATGAGGTAATCGCTACAGCATCATGGTGTCATAAATAATTTAATTTATTTAATATCTAAAAATTATAAAAAAATATCATGATGTAGTAAATCTTTTTATCTTTCTAATGTCTATTTATAGTAAAAAATATGACTTGTATAACCCCATGTAAAAATTGTGTTAGTAAAACAACTCATGTTTGTGACATTTTCATTTTAACTTTAAATAAAAAGTTATTAATGTCATTTTCCTACCAAAGTGGCTCCATGGGGTCCCCAAGTCGACCCATGGATTTTATTGGTCTTCCATGACACATCAAATGAGGGTAGGACATGTTTCAAGATCATTTCATATTATTAAAACATTATTTTTACCTTAAATTACACTAATTACCTCTAATCGCGATTAAAAACATAAAAAGATACTATTCACCAAAAAATTATTTTAATCCCATTGAACCAAATTTTAATTCTTAATTACAAACATTTATGTCAAATTTTTGAAATTCAAAACACATAGGTGGTAAAATTTCATTTAAACGAAAAATTAGTTTTTATAAGTACCACTTAGTGGTTTCACTATTCATTAAAAATTGAAGTTTTTCAAAAAAATACCAAAATATCACCCTAAGCTATATTTGATATTAAAGATTAAAAAATGATGTCTATTTTAAAAAATTCAAAACATATAAGTTACATTAATTAATTTAATAATTAATTCCCGCTGTCAAAGCAAATAGCATGTTTTTATGAATCAATAAGTATCAAAAGATTGACACTAGTTTAAGTCCAATTTCAAAGAGATATTAATTCCAATGACCACTAAGAGATTAAATGGTAAAAATATATTCTAATTTAACTTTAAAACCAATTCAAATGATAATATAATCATATAAATAAATTATATTAAAAAGGGGTTTTGAATTAAAATACAACATTTTGCACTATTCATTAAAAAAATGAACTTTATCGGAAAAATACCAAAACATTACCCAAAGTAAATTTCAATGTACCAATCATAAATAATATGTTTATTTAAACAAATAGAGCTTATAAAATTTTCAAAAGTTTTATTTAAAAATGGTTTTCCATCAAAAGGCAGTAAAACAATCTTTTAAAAATACTAGTGTATTCCATACTTAAGATTGGATTTATTCTCATTTTAAGCCTATAAAACACTATCTAATTAATTAATAGACATAGAAAAAATATCTATTATTCATTACATACTTGGGATTTTAGAACTGTAGCAACCATTATCTTTATTAAACATTAATACGCGATTTAATTACATAAACATTCACTTAATAAAAACCAAAAGATCAATAGTTCTAGTGTATTAGGGAAATTCGGAACAATAAATAACAATGTAAGACATGAAAAGAAATATATTTATTCCAAAATTCATAAAAATGACCAAAATATTCCTTCATACATAACACAACATGGGATTACATGAGGAAATAAATAAGAAAATAGTGGTCTATAAATTTTAGTAAGGGAATATAAAATGCATAACATGAGGAATAAAATACATGTTAGAAAATAAGAATATAAATGGAGAATAAAAGGGACTTGAATAATAAGGCATGATATTGCATGATAATCATAAGATGGTAAATGTGGAAATAACATAAAACATTGCATCATAAACATAGGAAAATTATAAACCCACTGATACATCTTGGTGGAAAAAGTAACATAAATGAATCATGTAAAACCCTATCCCAACATGACTTATCATGATAATAAACATTACCCAATGAATTAAAGCGATATCAGGGCACACACTTCATAATCATTTCATTCTAATGTTTATGTGTGCCACATAGATCGTATTACATGGATTTATTCAACGTCATAATTTACTCCATGACCAAGGAATGTGGAATAAATAAATTTAAGTCCCCAATAAATAAGTATATGTTCATAAATTTGACTTCCCTTTATAATGAAATGGGTATGATGTTAACTAAATAATTATTTTGGAAAATAAAATTGCAATGCAATTTTGGCAGTATAATGACATCATTTGGAAATTCATAACATGGGTTGATGAGAGAGAAATTGGTATATAATAATTTATAAATTAAATGTACAGTAACATATATAGGTAAATACATTCCCCAACATAAAGAATTTGAAATAGATGGTGTAACTTTATAAATAAACATGAAGAAAGAGGAGAAAGGAAATAACCCTTCCAAAAGTTTGGCATGGTAAAAGTTATTCATAAATATTATTAAGAGGGTAAAATTAGATTTATAGTTATTTTCATCATTTATAAATAAAATAGGTAGTAAGGGGATTTTTAATAACATATCCCTTCAAATGAAAAAAAAATAAATTAAAAGACATTACATAAATTGAGTGCTTGATGAAAGAGGAGGGTGGAAAATACCTTACGGAATTTCAAAACAATAACGAGTGTACATAAGGGTTAATAAGAGGGATAAGTTAGGGTCAAAGGGGATCCCATAATTTAAAAATAAAATGGGAAGTATGTGGGATAAGATATAATGTATACCAACTCATGAAAATAGAAATTAAATGTAATATCATAAATGAAATGTAGGATCGAAAAAGTGATGTAGATGCTCAATATACAAGAGGGGGGTGAATTGTATACTTTAAAAATTCCTTTTGAACCTTTAAAGTTAGTTACAAATAACTATGTTTTCCTTAAGCAAAGGAAAGGGCTAAGTTTAACAAAGTTAAACTAAGCAAATTCACAACACCACTAATACCCAATGAAAACTTGGAAAGAGATTCTGAAGTAGGTTCCGGAAATATGG
Organism: Viscum album; assembly: GCA_963277665.1. Lineage (NCBI taxonomy): Eukaryota > Viridiplantae > Streptophyta > Magnoliopsida > Santalales > Viscaceae > Viscum > Viscum album. The sequence continues at coordinate 1,413,785,266 of OY728141.1, read as the reverse complement.
TTCCGGATATTGAATCTTAACAAAAGTTACAATATGAGATTCTACCTTAAAGCGTATAGAATCTAAATGAAACAGAGTATAAGTAAGGAAGTATAAGAAAGTTATACATTCCTTATAATACAAAATGCAATGGAAATAAATGAGTAGTAAAACTACAGGTAACAAGATATAGGTCTGTTAACACAAAGAGAAGGGTATCCAATAACCTTGGATAAAGGTCCCTTGATTTATACTTTCAAGCAAGTCTGTCTTACCCACACCAGGGTAAGCCCTCAATACGAAGATCTGAGTGTCTCAGTCTTTCTATCCCCGCAAGCCCTCAACTTCAAGGTAGTTGGCAACCTCTGTCTTCCTCAGCAAGGAAGCCCTCGAACTTCAAGGTAGTCGGCACCTCTGTCTTCCTATCCCTAGAAGTCCTCGAATGTAATCACCAACATTCGGAGTCGCACGATGCTTTGAGAGTTAATAAGAGCCTCTCTCTCTAGAAATCACTTCAAGCATGTAATCACATGAGTCGAAGATCAGTCAGCCTTTCAGCTCCGAGCTCTTTCAAATGAGCTCCTATTTATAGGTAAGGTCAGCTCCTTCTCCAACGGTCATATTTTCCTTAAAGATCGGAGGGACCTTTACATGTGTCACTTAGACAAAGGTTAGTTTATAACAAAATAGATGACATCGTTTTATAACAAAACAAGTGTAACAGAATGTACGACATCGTTTTAATTATAACTAAAAGGTTCGGAATGAAAGCTTCAGAGTGAAATGGAAATAATAAAGATTAGAAAAATTATAGAAATGTAAGTAGGATAAAAGTTCGGAGTCTAACCAAAATATTTTTCGGAGTCTGAATTAATTCAGAGGGTATAAAACAATGATAATCAGATTCTATTTAATAAGAGAATTTGGAATGAGAGTTCGGCATCAGAATTCGTAATGAGAATTCGTTATCAGAATTCGTAATGAGAATTCCTCATCAAAATTCGTAATGAGAACTCCTCATCAGAATTCGTAATGAGAATTCATCATCAGAATTCATAATGAGAATTCATCATCAGAATTCGTAATGAGAATTCATCATCAGAATTCGTAATGAGAATTAATCATCAGAATTCGTAATGAGAATTAATTATCAGAATTCGTAATGAGAATTCCTCATCAGAATTATTAAGAAGAATTCGTTGTCGAACTTCATAAGGATTCGTATCCTGTATCTGATGTAGAACTTAATTAGAGTTCGTATCTGGAGTTCGGAATGAAACTTTATTACAATTCTCATCTGGAATCTGGAGTGGAACTTCCTTACAGTTCTTATCCAGAATTCTGATCCTCAAACAAAATACTTTATATCAAAGTTCTAAACAAATCCGAGAAATCAGAAATGAATCCGAATTTTATACTTAGAAAAAATATGGATGAAAATATGATAAAGATAAATTTACTTATAAAAGAAATTTTCCTTAAGAAAGCATTTTTCCTTAAGAAAGCATTTTTCCTTAAGAAAGCATTTTTCCTTAAGAAAGCATTTTTCCTTAAGAAAGGTGTTTGTGATTTTCAAAACAAGAATGAATGAAAAATTCATATGGAAAACCTTATTGACTCAACAATCTCCCCCTTTTTGGAAAGCACAAACATCCTTACGAAAAAATAAATTCTATGAAGAATGAAAAACAGTAAGGCTTATCTCCCTTTTATTTGAGGATATTGATGAATACGACTAACTCCCCCTTAGGCTTTGAAACTCTAAGGATCGTATTCTAGATTTCCAGAGTGGCATTTCATTATGAATAAGAAAGCATTCTTAAATGAAAAACTCCCCCTTAAACAAACTCTTATTAGAGTTCTTTTTCCTTAGGGATCTTTTCCTTATCCCCCTTTGATAAACTCTCATTGGAGTTCTTCTTTTTCTTAAGGATCTTCTCCTTCTCCCCCTCTGTGATTTTCAAAAAGAAATTGAGGGAATGAAAAAAAAACAAAGTACCTAAAAAATTAGTAACAACGAAAGAAACGAGAAGCACAAATTTCATTAAGTTTGAAATCTCGGCAACAAAAAAATTTCAACAAAAAAATCGGATTTGGTTATTTCGGATCTTTTTCTTTCGAAATGAGCCCCTTAAGAATAGTCTTGATCTTCTTTAGGTCTTTATGATCTTCTTCAGCTTGCTTCTCTAAGACCACTATTCTTGCAGATTGAGCTTCAATCTTTTCTTCCTAGGCTTTCAGCTTTTCTTCCATTGCCTTCATCCTTTGTTCAAACTCAATCCAATGATCCCTTTCAAATATCCAGTTTTGAGAAACGGAATTCAGTTTCCCATTCAGATTTCTGACTTCTTGGATCTGAAAGTTCATTTCATCTGTCAGTTTCTCTTCAAAGGAGGAAGTCAGCTCATTTATCTTCCTGTCCTCAGTCTCGAAGGCATCTTTAACATTGTCTTGGAACTAATCAAATAACCTCATCTCTTCAACAGTCTTCTTCGACCAATTTGTCATCCTTTTGCAATATTTTCTATGAGCTTCGTAGCCAACAAAAAAGGTTTTGAACTAAGCCTCAATCTCAACGCACTTGTCCATAACCATAGATACGGAGTCAGTTTTCTGATTCAAAGCATGTTGGAGAATCTGACATCTTGAATCAATACTTGAGAAGGTCGGAATGGATCCCACCAACTTCTTTAACGACTGGACAACAAAGCCATGCCCCACCGAGGATGATTCCGAATCTGAAACTTTTCTTGGAGAATTTTATTCCTCAATAAGCTCAAACTTCCTTTTAGATGAATCACCATATTCTCTTTTCTTGCCAGCCACTGATTTTGGAGTCTCAACAAGGAGTTGCTTTCCCTTGTCTTTTTTCGGAATCGATTCTTGATCAGGAGTTTTCTGCTCGCTAGTAGACACTTGAACAATATCATCAACAACTTTTTGAACAACATCTTCCTCATTCTTATCCTTCTCTGGAGTTACTAACATAGAGGATTCAGCCTCTGAAGTTCGGAGTGATAGGTGTTCCGAAGGCGACCCCTTATACTCATCTACTTCTTTCAATAAGTCTCTTGTTTCGCCACTTCCTTCAGCAACTACTTCTTCCTCTACCACTTGTTGAATCTGCTCGAGTTGCTCAACATGCTCAGCTCTAGTCTCTTACGGAAAATCAAGGTTTCTTCCTGGAGTCTCAGGTAGAGATTCCAGGGAGAAAGATCTCGGAACTGGAATGCTTCCGGATACCATCTCATTAAATTTTAACAATGCTTGGACTGCCTCGGCTTCTGACATCTTCTTCTTGAGCTTCTTCTCATTTACTTGTTTTTCAAGCTCATCCGCAGTTCTCTCCTTCAATGCCTTAGCTTCCACAGGGTCCAATCCGAACTGCGGATCCCCTTCTTTCCTTTTCTCTTTATCTGCTCTCCACTTCGCAACAACCTCATCAGGAAAATCCTTCTTCTTATTTGGTTTGGGAGGTGCGGTTTGAGCTTCCTTAGATTTAGGATCTTCAACTTCAGCTGCAACATCCTTCAACTTTCTTTTCTTTACTGGCTTAGATGATTCCGGTTCATCAGCCTTCGGAGCCGCTTCTTCTTGATTAGGTAGATCGGAGAACTCACCAGTCTCCTTGTTGAAAGCCACATCCATCCTCTTAAGGGTATCATCACTGACCAACAAAATTTTGCAAACCCTTGGCATAGATCTGCAAGCTTCCTTGAAGGACTCAAGGCACCGAACTATCAACCTTGATAAAATTGCTGGGTACATTACGATCTGGGCTCTAAGATTTCCTTTCGTAAGATTCTCAATTGTTATAAGAATGTGCCTCATGAAGTTAAACTTCCTTAGATTTATCAGGAAATCTAAGATGTAGATCTCACTCTTCTTTAAGCTGTCTTTATCACCTTTTCTCGGTACGATAAGACCTTGCACCCACAACTCTAGAATCCGGAAATTTGTAGGCAAACTAGCAATCTTCGGAGTTTTGTCATCTGAGAGTCTGAGAGTTTTCAAGGCTTTTTCTTTGTCAAAGCTACCCTTAGAATCCGGAAAAACGTGAGATATAAACTCGGCTTCTCCTTCATAGGACAGCCCTACCAAACTTGCTGCCTTGGTATAAGAAAGCTTGTAAGTCTTACCATAAGACTTAAAAAAAATATCTCCCTATTATCTTCCTGAAAGAAGGAAACTGTTTCATAGAACTCAACAAGTAACTCTGAAAAAACATCTTCTTGATTCCCCGGTTTGGATACAGCAATATCTTCCCACCCATTCAACTTAATGTTCTTTGAAATAAGAGAATCATAGTTGTTGAAGAAATCCGGATGGACTAACCTTTCTCTGTAAACTAACCATTGTGAAATAGGCTTAGTGGAAGACATTTCTTGAGACGCTAACTCCGCATACATTTGGATCTGAAGTCCTCTGAGAAGTTCAGAATGGAGAAATCTGAAGTTCGGAACAGCTTTAAAACAGAGAGGCAGAGATTCGGGACGCGAGAGCTTGAAAACGATGTGGGCCGAGTATTTGGGTCCCCTTTATATAGGCAATGAGATGACGGTTCAACTTCCATAGTTGATCTAACGGTTGGGATAAGCTGAGATCAGATCTAACGGTTGAAAACTTGAATCCGATCTTTTTGAGGTTGTTATTAAAACAAGGAAATAAGAAAACTATAATCTGAAAACATAATATAAGAAAATGCGAGCAAGTAAAATATGACTACGAAAACTTGAGTAAGGTAATCATACCTTTCGGATTGGATTAGGAGGATTATTCGTAATGGGTAATATAAAAATGACTACAAAAAAAATTTATTACAGAACACTCATTACGGAAAACTCAGTACGAAAAAAAAACTAGTAAGGAAAAACTTAGTAAGGAAGATTTGGTACGAAAAAATCGTTATGAAAATACCAGTACGAAAATTTTCATTCTAGAAATTTTCAATATGAATACTTCCATTCCAGAAGTGTTCTGTACGAAAATGTCCATTTTGAAAAATTGTAGTTTCGGACATTCCATTCCGGAAATCTTCGTTCCGAAAAGTTTGAAAACAAACTATGAAAAACTTTGTTATTCTATCAAACAAATGTACTCCCCCTATGAAAAGGAGTTTATTGCTGTAAGGATACTTTTTCAACAAAAAGTTAATTAAGAAAGATTACCTTATGGTTATCATCCCTAACTTCTGTTTAATGTATTCAAATCTATCAGAAGGCAAAGATTTTGTGAAAATATCAGCAAGTTGATCTTGCGTTCCAATAAACTGAAGAATAATATCTCCTTTTGCATTATCTCTGAAAGTTACCTTTCCTCCTTTCGTTTTGATAATCTTTTCAAAATAGCTTTTGTTACCAGTCATGTGCCGGGAACATCCACTATCTATGTACCATGTATTGTTGCTGGTACTCTCTTTATTTTCCTGAAATCAAGAAGAAAATTAGACTTTCGGAATCCAAACCTGTTTGGATCCGAGATTTCCAGATAATAAATTTTTTGGAACCCACATCTTCTTAGAGAAGTAAGCTTCATGAAATCCTAAAGATTGGGTTTTGTTTAAGGAACAATTCTTTGCCCAGTGACCACCACATTGACACTTGGTACAAAATGGGGCACTTTGAGGAACGAAATAATTGTTACTGAAAATTGGTTTTGCATGGGTATAACCAAATCCGGATTTATTTCTTAAAGGTCGTATTTGAGAATACATTTTATCAAAATTTTCCTTACCATGGGTAAAGTTTGATAAACACTTCTTTAAGGAAAAAATTTCGGACTTGAGTTTTACAACCAGGTTTTTATCCTCAAAATAATTAGTTTTTTAACTAGAGTTAGGCTCGAAAACATTTTTATTAGAAATTACTTTTTCTAATTCTTTAGAAAGTTTGTTCTTCTCAGAACTTACTTCCTCAAGATTCTTTGAAATACTTTCAAAATCAGCATTTTTCTTGTCAAGATCTTTAGAAAGATCTGATATCTCTTTTGTAAGAATAGGATTTCTAGAGTTTGCCTTATCATGTTTTTTATTGAGTTTGGAATTCTCAATTTCAAGAAGTTCAGAAAACCTAGAGACTTCTTCATAAGTAGGTAAAGTATTTTCCTCATCGAAAGATGATTCTTCATCAGAAGAGTTATAATACTTACTATCAGTGTAATTTAAAGAAACATTGGTCAATGATTCAGCATTTCGTACCTTAGCCATAAAACAATGATTATCAATAGGTAATCTGGCTATAAGACCAAGATTCTTCTGTCCTAAAGTTTCATAATCAGAAGATTCATCTAAAGAGTCACCACCAATGGCACTCCAGGTGTCATTGGCTTTCAAAAATTTCTTATCTTTAGCTTTATAATACTTCTTTCTGTTCCAGTCTGAATTCCTTTCTTTCCTTTCTTTCTTTTTGAGCATAGGGCAATCTGGTCTAATATGTCCAGCTCTTTTGCATTCATAACAAGCAACTTCTCCATCTTTCTTATCTTTCCTTTCCTTTTTCTTATATTTGGATTGGAAATTTCTCTGGCCAGCTATCTTGTTCATCCTCAGAGCAAGATTTTCTAGTTCATTTTCTGAGACTTCACTCTCACTAGATTCTAACTGGAAAATAACTTTCTTAGACTTGGATCTGGTTACTCTCTCAGGAGTCTTAGCTTTCATCTGATTTGAAGTTGTAGTAAAAGAAACAGTACCATTTCCATTCTTTTTCTTGATGTTGTCTGCATCTCTCTTCATTCTGGTTTCATGTTGTAGAAGAGTTCCAAAAAGCTCATCAAGAGAGATCTGAGTGACCTTCCTGTTTTCATCTATAGCTGTTCTTTTGGATTCCCACTCATTGGGCATAATATCAATTATTTTATCCACAAGAGCTTCATCATCTAAACCTTTCCCTCCCATAGATTATAGGCTGTTGACTATAGTCATGAATCTCTGTTGAACTTTACATATTGGTTCTCCATAAGAAAAGTTGAAGCTATGATATTCAGCTCTGAGCATAGCTCTTCTAGTCTCAATCACTTTAGAAGTCCCAAAGTGTGTAACCTCTAACTTCTTCCAGATACAATTAGCTGCTTCACAAGAAGAAATTTTGCTATATATATTTCTAGTCATTGAACATAGTAAATTATTGCGTACCTTATAGTTTAGTTGATATTCTTGCTTTTCCTGGTTAGTTAAAGTTCTAACTTCCTTGTCAGAAATTTTATAATCACCAGTAAGCATTACAAAATTGTCCACTCCAGTGTTGATAACAAAAGTCTTCATTCGATCTCTCCAGTACTCATAATCATTACCATCAAATATAGGTGGTCTTGTAGGATTTAGATTATCAATCGAACCAACATTAATTCCTGCCATACTAGAAATAACCTTTGGCACACAACCTTGTTAGTAGAAAAAGTTCGTAATAACAAAGTTCGGAATGGGAAAGTTCGGAATGAAAAAGTGAGAAAGAAATCTTATTCGTAAGTATAAATATTTTAGATACCTCCTCTGATACCAATTGTAGGATCGAAAAAGTGATGTAGATGCTCAATATACAAGAGGGGGGTGAATTGTATACTTTAAAAATTCCTTTGGAACCTTTAAAGTTATTTACAAATAACTATGTTTTCCTTAAGCAAAGGAAAGGGCTAAGTTTAACAAAGTTAAACTAAGAAAATTCACAACACCTCTAATACTGAATGAAAACATGGAAAGAGATTCTGAAAGTAGGTTCTGGAAATATGGTTCCGGATATTGAATCTTAACAAAAGTTACAATATGAGATTCTACCTTAAAGCGTATAGAATCTAAATGAAACAGAGTATAAGTAAGGAAGTATAAGAAAGTTATACTTTCCTTATAATACAAAATGCAACGGAAATAAACGAGTAGTAAAACTATAGGTAACAAGATATTGGTCTTTTAACCCAAAGAGAAGGGTATCCAACAACCTTGGATAAAGGTCCCTTGATTTATACTTTCAAGCAAGTCTGTCTTACCCACACCAGGGTAAGCCCTCGATACAAAGATCGGAGTGTCTCAGTCTTGCTATCCTCGCAAGCCCTCAACTTCAAGGTAGTTGGCAACCTCTGTCTTCCTCAGCAAGGAAGCCCTCGAACTTCAAGGTAGTCTGCACCTCTGTCTTCCTATCCCCGAAAGTCCTCGAATGTAATCACCAACATTCGGAGTCGCACGAAGCTTTGAGATTTAATAAGATCCTCTCTCTAGAAATCACTTCAAGCATGTAATCACATGAGTCGAAGATCAGTCAGCCTTTCAGCTCCGAGCTCTTTCAAATGAGCTCCTATTTATAGGTAAGGTCAACTCCTTCTCCAACGGTCATATTTTCCTTAAAGATCGGAGGGACCTGTACACGTGTCACTTAGACAACGGTTAGTTTATAACAAAATAGATGACATCGTTTTATAACAAAACAAGTGTAACAGAATGTACGACATCGTTTTAATTCTAACTAAAAGTTTCGGAATGAAAGCTTCGGAGTGAAATGGAAATAATAAATATTAGACAAATTATAGAAGTGTAAGCAGGATAAAAGTTCATAGTCTAACCAAAATATTTTTCGGAGTCTGAATTAATTCAGAGTGTATAAAACAAAGATAATCAGATTTTGTTTAATAAGAGAATTCAGAATGAGAGTTCGTCATCAGAATTCGTAATGAGAAGTCATCATCAGAATTCGTAATGAGAATTCCTCATCAGAATTCGTAATGAGAATTCCTCATCAGAATTCGTAATGAGAATTCATCATCAGAATTCGTAATGAGAATTCATCATCAGAATTCGTAATGAGAATTCATCATCAGAATTCATAATGAGAATTCATCATCATAATTCATAATGAGAATTCATTATCAGAAGTCGTAATGAAAATTCCTCATCATAATTATTAAGAAGAATTCGTTGTCGAACTTCATAAGGATTTGTATCCTGTATCTAATGTATAACTTAATTAGAGTTCGTATCTAGAGTTTGGAATGAAACTTTATTATAGTTCTCATATGGAATCCAGAGTGGAACTTCCTTATAGTTCTTATCCAGAATTCGGATCCTCAAACAGAATACTTTATATCAAAGTTTTAAACAAATCCGAGAAATCAGAAATGAATCTGAATTTTATACTTAGGAAAAATATGGATGAAAATATGATAAAGATAAATTTCCTTATAAAATAAATTTTCCTTAAGAAAGCATTTTTCCTTAAGAAATCATTTTTCCTTAAGAAAGCATTTTTCCTTAAGAAAGCATTTTTCCTTAAGAAAGCACTTTTCCTTAAGAAAGCATTTTTCCTTAAGAAAGGTGTTTGTGATTTTCAAAACAAGAAGGAATGAAAAAGTCATAAGGAAAACCTTATTGACTCAACATGAAATGCATGCTAAAATGAGGAGAGAGAGAATCCATTAAATTAATGTGTGACTCCAATGGATGGTCAGGGTCTTCTTGAGATATTGGGAATAAATTGGAGGACTCTAGGGAGTACGGGGAATAGTGTGGTCATGCTCCACTGGGTTTGAGGGAACTAAAATGGGATCTTTGTTGGGTATATATAGGAAAAGAATGATATTTCTTTATTATTTTTGTTTTAGACACTACTTAAAAAATATTCAAAACCCCAAACTATACCATATTTTTTTAACATTATTTCCTCAAAAGGTATATGAATTAAATTATTTCAATATTACAATGTCCGAAGATAATAAAATAATTCCCTTTCGTATTTTTAGGTGAGGCACACTCTCAAATAAATGATTTTAAAATTATTAAATATATTATAAGACATGTAAGATTCATTAAAGATTTATAATATAAATATAATAAACATAAAATTAAATTATTTTAAGGGAAAAAAATATTTTTCATGGATACATTTTATAGTATTTATTAAATCACTATTTGGTCATTATGAGGTCATAAAACACACCATATATTTATACAGTATGTAATTTTTACACAAAAATTAGATTCTAAGAAAATTATGAAAAATTATCCATTAGATAATCATGACATCCTGATTCCAAAAAAGAATATTCATTTTATCTAAATAAACTTCTAAATATGTCAAATTTTACTTTTAAAATAATAACTGACATTTGTTGAAATGATGGGTTTTTGACAAATAATGTTTTTTGAACCCTTATAAAAATTACATTCAACATCCTAAAAATTATATGATATTTTATATTTTATAAATATTATTTAATAATAATATTTCAACAAATTATTATTTATTTAAAAAATAAATTAATTCATAAATTCATTTGTTGAATTTTAATTTTTAACCAAAAATACAACTTATGATTTAAAAATCATTTACAAAGTAAAAATAATAGGATGAAAATATATTAATTATTAAATAAAAAATAATGTATATATTTATATTTATAGGGCCTTGATACATATCCCATTAATATATCAGAAAAATCCTAAAGAGTAAGGTTTGCGATGGTGGGGCTTTCATGGGGCTGTTCAGCAAACATGGTTTGGGCCATAATCTCGATGAGAATGAATTTTTTCAACAAACAGTTTCTCTCTTTCTTAAGTTGTTAGATATCAACTTGGTATTGCATGAGTTTATATCCCATAAATTATATCTCACTCATAATCCCTAGTGAATGAGATTCATAGGGTATACTTCTACTAGTTGAAGTTGTCACTTCCTTTGTCTATGCCAAAAGGATTTGTTAAAACCCTATATTAATACCATTCATTTGATCATTGTTAAATGGATATATTTTCAATAATAAATCTGATTAAAGTTTATTTAAATACAATTGGATATAATAAAAAAAAATTCATGTGATTTATATTTCATTTAATCAAAAAGGGTAAATTTATTCATAACAGTTTGGATCGTTAAATGTAGTTTATGATTATTCCCCTTAAATTTATGCATATTTACATAATAATTTGATGATATCTCATTCATGGGGATTAAAATTAAAAAGTTATCAAAGAGGTAATAGATTTTTTTTCTCTTCTTTCTTTATTTGAGACATATGTTATTCTATGACCCTATCTCCTTTTATGAGGTGTATATACAACCCCATGGACATGTAATATCATGAATTAATGTATCTTAATGATATTATATGTTTCATTTAATGTAATTATTGAATTGTTCTTATGTTAAAACTTTACAAAATATGTAATGGTTTTATGTTACAATCTCACTGCTTCTTTGGATTTCATAGGATTATGCTTCCAATGATGAAAGTATTTGATCTATCTCTCAAGAAGCTTATGTTTTTGCCCTCCTATAGTTATTTCATGAGAAACTATTTTCCTATAATTTTACCCACACTATTTAATCAAGAGTTCAAGATAAATTATTTAAAAAAAATCATATTTGTTTATCTCTTTGGTTGAAATCCCATTTTTCACCCAAAACCATGTTCTCTAAAGAAATAATTTTTTTAACATTCTTCAAATGAAGTTTTAAATAGATTTTTAAACATGTTTATCTTTTTCCAAAATGTGTTTAATGGTATATTAATGTTTTTTTCCAAACTATGCCCATTTAATTTTACTAAAAATGTTAAAGGAATGATTTTTTTAGCTTGTCTGACATGAATGAAAATTTTCATCATAATGAACATTATTTTATTTGAGGATTATTTTATAAGTTTTCCTGTTATTTAAAAAAAATTATTTTCAAAATGTTTTATTTTTAAAAAGTGTTTTTCAATGAGAAAATTATATTTTCCTCAAGAAATTTTTTAAATGATTTTTAATTCACATTTATACATTTTCATGGTTATTTTAAAATAAAATGATTTGGAATTTTTTTTTAAAATGATTTTTTTTAATATTTGAAAGTCCATTTCCCTCTAGAAATATTCCATGTGATATTTCAAAATCATTTTTAATCTATAATGACATATTTTATGTTACTTTTTCTTTATTGGGGATATTATCCAAGGATGTCATTCTAATTATTTTTCAAAATGGTTTATGTTTATGATGCTAAGATTTTTATATAACCCATTTCTCTTCAACGGGTTATACCATGATAAAATTATTATAAAACCCACATATATTTCCACTAGTTTTGTTGTGAATAAATTATTAAATGATTATGAAACATATAACTTTTCCATAGTTTATGATAGGATGAAATTTTTATGTAACCCATTTCATTTCATGGGTTATAATATTATAAATGTTTTTTGATCTTGTAGAACATATTTGTATGATTTTCATTATGTGATGGATTTATATTATAAAAAATTATTGTGGTTAGGTTATAACCAAGGACAGTGGTTATACTATAACCAAGGATGGTGTTTATATTATAAAAAATCAGTTGGGATAATATCTCCCTACAAATCATTGGTTAATGATTTATTTATCATGAGATAGAAAACACTGGAATGGGGAGTGAACCCGGTTCTGTATGAGACTTGGTTTGTTATGATGGTCTTTAGAGTAAACCATGAAACCTATGATGGTTTGGGGAGTGAACCCAATCCACTATGATAGCATTGGGTTTGAGCCTTTACTACTATGTAAATGATTTTTGATACTTATTTGTATTCCAAAATTTTATGTCTTAAGGCAATGTTATACTCTCATGGATCAAGTTATTTAATTTTCTTTTGATTTACTTATTATGAACATCCAATATTTATTCCAATATTTTGATCTTTGATGTGTAGGGTATGGTTTTCAGATGTTATTCTCATGTTCTCATACCCTTTTGTTCATTTTATTATTATTTATTTCCCTTGTTTACCCTTACTCTGTATCTGAGCATTTACATTCTTATTTTTCCTTTCCCTAGGGTTTGATGAATGTTTTTTTATAGGGTATGACTTTGAAGATTACTTAATGCGATGATCTTTATGGAAGATATCGAATATATTTCACCAAATTAAATGTTTTAGTTCGTAGTCTCCAAAAACACTAAATTATTGCAGTTCTCAGGTGAGTGTTTGTATAATATATTTAATATTAATCTAAAAGTATATAATATCTATGTATGAGAAGTTAGGGTCACTGCATAATATATTCATCTGGTAGATTTATCATACAATAATATTTTACACTATAATATTCAAAGGGAAACATATGATGATCTTAATGGAAAGATGTGTAGAGCTCCAACATATTGGGATAAAGCTGGAGAGATAAATTTATTGGCACTATATATTTTCTATGAAATATCTTAGAAGATTCAAAAAAAATTGAGTTGTATTAATGTAGCCGAAAATATATAGAAGAGTTTCACTAATAAATTTTTATGAGATTTGGAGTTTGAAGTTAGAGACACTGTTTGAATTAAAATATCACAATGGAAGATGGTTATGATATTTATAAAGAAGGTAAATTTGATCAACAAATACATTATACACTTTAAGATTGTTAATCATTTCAGGACCATATCATATATTCTATCAAATACACTGATCCTTTCACAAGTACATAATGTGTCATATGTTTCACTTTAAAGGAAGTACATACCTTTTTTATTAATTTTACTAAAATTAAAGGTATTGTTTTTGGAACATGATACCTCTTATGTGTGACAACCATTAATGATCTTAGAACAAAGAGATAAATTATTACAAAAAATACAACTCACCTGGTCAATGTTCTCTAGATAAATTTTATGTTTTTTGAAGTGATTTATAGAATTTGATATATAATGAGAAAAAATTATCCTCATATATTTTCATATATGTAATGAAATATCTAGGGTGCCATTTTTTAATGAGGTAGCATGTAATAACCCATAGTTTACTCCAAAAATATGTTAAATAACTAGTTTCTCACATAAAACAAAAACAAAGTGAAATATATATATATATATATATATATATTTCTAATATAAAATATTAAAACTCATGATATAAATTAATACATTTTGAGAAAATAATATAATATATCATTATGAAAATTACAAGAGGAATAAAACAACATGTAAATAAAAAGATTAAAAATTAGAAATATTAATCCTCATAATTTTCAATAAAGACATACCCACCAATTATAACTATGGAAATAAAGATAAATATTCACAATATAATCGGTTTTTTGAGAAAAAAATGATAGAGTATGATGGTAAAAATTTAACCATGTATATTAGGCAATATATTACAATGAAAATGGGTAATATAAGCATTAGAAATATATATGACCATTGGGAATATGTATATCTAATGAGAATATTGATAATATGACAATGAGAATAAAATTTTCCTAGAAATGAAAATGTAATAAAAAAATTAATATATTCAACATGTATAATGGACATTTAGCAAATATTAAAAAAATAAAAATTGAAAATAAGTCAAATATAGTCCATTACTATGTAAATATATTATTTTATTCAAGAAATAATATTTTTCTAATGTACTATATATATTTTTAAAGTAAAAATACTTATATTTAGATATCTATGTGAAAAAATGGATTTTATTTTTTCATTAGTGTTAATTATATTTTTTGATGAAAATTAAGTTGTCATAGTGAATAATAATTGATGTCGATGAACTATAAAAACTATAAAATAAATTATATAGTTAATATGGTTAATAAATAAATAAAAATAATAATAAAATCTAATAATAGATTGAATCTCAAGTTTATATTTTTTCTACATATGATACACATTCAGTTTTTAAATGACTTTCTTTAACTATTAAGGAATGTGAAATTACAAATATTCCATTAAACAATATCTATAAAAAGGGACCATCCTACACCAATATCAAAAAAATTATCTTAATAACTTTTCACATGAATACATTCCCAAATTATATCCCCTAAACTATTTTGACACACTTGGTATCTTATAGTCTAATGAAGGAGGCATAAATACTTTATTGCAATGGAACATTTTTTAAGAATGTGTGAATTCATCATTGTTTCATGTTGATATCTAACTTTTAAATTTATTTCTCATATCCGCTCCTTATAAATACTATTATCTATTATAATTATATACTAATAATATAATTATTCTTCTTTAAAAATTATATTACTATAATATAAATTTTTAATTTTACTTGTTCAATAGTATATCATGTGATTGTTTGGGTTGGTTCAACCACCTACATGAATGAAACTATACTATGTTCATAATTTTCAACATGATTGTGTATAAAATATAAACAATGGTAATATTTGGTATTAATGAGTAATTTATGTTATTATTATGTTTCTAAAATGTATTATCGTTATAAAGTTTCTTATTAATATTGATAAAATCACCCAAAACACACGTGTTGTGAATTAAATTCTTGAAAACTATACTCATCTCTTAAATAAAATAAACCTTAGGATATATAAATAATTATAATACTATGATTAAACTAACTATTATAATCTAGTAATGATTAAAATCTCATTAAAGATTGAGTGTTGACATATCCATGCAGAAACATGTACAAAACAACCCAAATTACTATCCTCTGATGATGAAAATATAAATACAACTAAGTATAACATTTGAAATAAATAAATATTATTTAATAGTTTAAAAGGTAATAAATTTGACTAAGGCACTAAAATAATTGATTAATATGGATATTTTTTAAAAAATTAGATTAAATCATGTTCTTGAGAGTCCGTAGTATAGTAATAATTTATCGTCTCAATTTTATTTCATTGAGATATATTCCATATTAAGAACATATTTTTTGGTGTATATACTACCCCTTGTATTATTTTATCAAAACTTTAATGTTATTCATGGAATTTACAAATACATTTAATCTTCTCTCTTTAATTTTTTCTTGATTAATACATTACATAAAGTTGTAAGGGTTTTTCTTTCTTCCTCCCTCCAAAATCAAGATTACCTATACCTAAATTTACATGGGAGAATTTATATGTAATTTATTTATAAATCCATATTTATTTTACTATGCTCTAGTTATTTTTTGAGTTTAATTAAATTCACACCATTTACCCTCTCATTAAATCATAATTAATTTTAGAATATTTTTATTAGTGGAATTTTCATTAAAACATGTGTTTATTTGGTAATATTTTTTGTATAAACATATTCCTTATATTGTTTTATAAATTCCCATATCTCTATTTGGATGATTTATTAATTCATTTTTCCATTGTATTTCACTTTCTTACAAAGGTGTGAAGATAATCTCATATTTCTCTTCTATTATTTTTCATTCTTGATCATTTTCTCCAACCATTTTCTCTATAAAGATTAATTTTCATGTATTCTTGATTAATTAAAGTAACTATTATGAAATTTACCATTCATTTTAAAACCATCTATTTGTAAATTATTTATATTTAAATAATCTCAATATTTAAGGGTCATTTCTTTTTTTTTGTTAAACTATATTTAAAATATTCTTCAATTATGTTTTTAATCTATGTAAATATTCTTTAATGTTTGTTAAGTTTCACTAAGGATATATTATAATAACATTATCCACTTTATTTATTTATAATATTTATTTCCATGTCTTGTGATGAAACATGTTTCATTATCATATTTTAATTATGCTATGATGGATTTATGAATGTTTTCATGTTCTTAGAGCACACATATATGTGGTTTATCATAGTGTCACAGGTGGGATGAAAATTATATATCCTTTTAATTAATTAGTTAACGATTTGTATCCCATGAGATGTTATTCTTTTTTTCATGGGAGGTTATCCTTGTCCACCATGTATAGGACATGTTTTTCCACTATGTGATGATATTCTTTGAATCAATATTACCACACCCTAAATTTTAAATTCCAAATTATTTTGTTGAATTATTTATATTTATCCTTTAACTTTTTCTTCAGTTCTATTTATATTAATTTTTTTTAAAATTTTTGGACTTGTAGTACTCAACACACAGTTTTCACATGGTTAGTAAAAACCAAGTAGAAACCATGAAAAACCTATAGTTCCTTATCAATGTTGATTCCCTTGGTTGGATTATAGTTTTCTTTACTATGTGTCCAAACCATGCAGGGTTACCAAATGTATCCATTAAAGGTCACACAATTGGTGAAAGGGTTGAAAAATATGCCTCAAAACCATGCGGTTCTCCTGAATTAGGAAATTTTTGTTTTTCAAAAATTACCCCTCCATAATTTTTAATCCTTATGGCTCCCTTTTCTTTTCACCTTGGCTTGAAAAACACTAATTAATATGGATCCATCATACCACTCTCCCAACATGGATCAACCTAAGATTTCATTCTTGTTTAACCTGTATTATTAAAGGTGGGATCCTATAGATCTCATATCCTATCATTACTTCCTTCCTTCTTGAATTTATATCAGGTAATATTTCTCCTACAAAACATAGGTTTCAAGATGTAAAATTTAAGGGTTTAAGGTGAACCTAATATTATATATTTTTATGTTTAAGGGATGTAGATATCATATTCATCCTTGTTTGGGATCTTACCAATATTGGAGACTTGTTCCACTTATGAAAAGATGAGTTTTTTATGTAATTACTTTTCCTGACGTGTATTAGATTCTATAGTTTTTTAAATTATTTCATTTCATATTATAAGTATATATATTATTCCTATGATGGACGGTGAAACATTTTTAGTGGAACATATATCTTGGAATAAATGGTTTTATATTTTTTTATGTTTTATGTCATGAAAATGATTGTTTTAGAATTCTATGTGAATATATAAAGTCCCCTATAACTATTTTTAAAAGAATTTTGAATTTGAAAGGGTTTTTGGAACTGGCATGACTTTCTGAAGTGGCTGTTTAAAAACTAAAGATAGGTTTTGTTTTAGAAAGAAACTTTAATTAGTAAGGATATTCATTTAAATTCAATAATTTTATATGAAATGGTTTTAAAAAGGCATTTATTTATAAATGATTTCAATGTGTACTTCTAAAGTGTTTTTTTTAATTATAATTTTAAAGATAGGTTAGAGGGCTTGGCATCTAAAGCTAGTTTTCATATGCATTTTTAGAATTTAAAAATAATAAGTTGAGGTTTTTATGCCCCCAAATTTAAGCTCCTTATTTGATATGTTTTGGTAAGGATATTTCCCTTTAATGGATCTAGATTTTTTATTATTACAGAATTATTGATGCTTATTCATTGATGTTAAAGGGTTTATTTTCTGGCTGGATATGGGAGGTGAATTGTGGTTTATTTCTTAGGATTTATTGATGCATGTGTTCATATTCATTGGATTATTTACACCCCCTTAATTGTCTGAAAACATAGGAACAGTAAGAGATAATATATTGGTCCATACCTATGGTACACTTGTGATCTCACAAAGAAGCTAGTGTAACCTAGTTGTATGGTTCTCTCTAGCATGGGGAGTTCTCTCGACGAGGAAAGTTTGCATAAATTGGGTGGCTTATATTATTTTTTATGAAGAAAAATATACCAGAAGTTAGTCCCATGTTATTGTAATGTCTAGTCCCATCTCCCTTTAGTATCTTGTGAGTTTACTATGTATCATATCCATTGTTTATGATCTTATCTTGGGGTTTTTTGATCGTTTATAACCCATTATTCAGTTTATTTATGTTGATCCATTTATCTAATTCTATTCATTTTACTCTTTATTTATTTTGTTTATGGTTACATCATGATTATTACTATATTACATTAATAGTTTGGGTTATGTATTAATTTTTATTTGATAAAACTGGTGTTTTAAAAAGTATTTTTATTGAGGAAAATTGTTATCTAATAGAAAATTTTGATTTTATAAATAAATAAATTGATTTGATTTCATGATTAAAAAGTGATATCATTTAAGGTTAGTATTTTTTAGTTTCAATTGGATGTTAATTTTGAAAGTGATATTTTTAAAGGAAACAAATAACATTGATTTTTCTTATTCACTTTTATGTTAAAGCCTTTTTTATCGATATAGTTCAAACTAGAATTATTGAAATTTCATTTGTAAGAAATTACATATACTCCACAGTGAGGTCTTCCTGGGAATGTTTAGCTGACAAACTTTATAAACCTATTTCTTATGGGGATATTATGTTAGTTAGGAGCCCATTTATTACCTCTAATTTCACAATGGTTGTTTTTTCTGTGGGAGGTTATATTGGGATGTTGTGTGTGGCCATATTCCACATAGAGTTATTTTTATATTTTTGGATTTTCATTGGTTTGTTTTGAGATGTGTGGATTGGAAACCTTGAATTTTTTTATATAAATTTTATCAACTTTTGCATCTATTTTTTATGCATAATATGTATCATAATTTTATTCTTATTAAATAAATATGGGTTATATTTTTTTATTATATTGAAATTTTTCATAAATTATTTGAATCAAATATATTGTTTATGTCCCATTTATTACTTCTTTTGGTTATATTCATTACTTATGAATAGTACACCAATTTATATAGGTACCATGATATATTATCCATACGTTTAAATTGGTTATTTATTATTATTCTAGGGTGAAATAATTCACATATGCAAAATCCTTGATTTCGAGGCACTTGTTTTTATCCCGTGGGGATTAATAATTCCATTTAGGCCTTGTGGCAGATCAACTTGGGTATTGGTCAGTGGTATCCCAAGCTGTTTTATTAAAAATTGTATCATAGCTAATAACCAACAAGAAAAGCATATTGGAAGTACATGGGTTGTTTTGGGGTCTACAAAAATACTTTAAAGGGGGTAGAGTATAACATCCCAAAAAAATTGACACTTAAAAAGACTAAATGTTACTACCCATGTCAATATATTGAACCATTTCTTTTTTGTATCCCACCCGATTATAACTCCATAGTTATGAATATTAGGCCTAGAGTTGTGTCTAGATGGGTTACCTTCTAAGAATTTTCCTAGGGTGTGTGTAAATGAGGATAAAGTACACTGAAAGATTAATTATTGTCCATTGGGGATAATAATTAGTCTGGAGGTTGAATTTGATAGGTAATATCATGTGGTTTTCTAGGAATGATTCCAATTTATTACAGGTGACAGAGGTGGTTAGATGAATTGGTTCACAACCAAGGGATGTTAGGTCCTAAAAAATAGTATGTTGGATATTATTATATTGTTTATTCTACTATGATGACCATGTTTCTCTATAGATATTTTATATTTTGTCAAATGTTTTGGGATTTTTTTTCTACAGTTTTATTATGGAATCCTTTTCTGGTGATTTGGGGTTTGGAACCCTTATGGTTCAGTTTAGACTATGATTTTTTCCATTTATATTATGTTGGATGCAGCATGTAAGGCATTCTATAGGTGAGATTCTAGGTTTCCCTCCTCTCAAATTCTAGGATCCAATGTTAGCTCCATGTTGTTCCATATTGATGAATCTTTTCAATGTTTTGGTGTTTCTACCTTATTTTCTAGGTGATTATGTTTTAATTTAGGTTTTATAAGGTATTTCATGGAGAATTATTTGACTGGTGTTTTCATTATTTATTTATTTTTTCTTATTTCTTTTCCAGTTAGTGTGATTGATTGAAGAGTTACAGTTTCCTTTAGGTCTTTTCATTTTATCATATCATCTTGATAATGTGTCTTCTCATGGGTGTGTATCAATTTGAACCACCATATTATATAAAATCTAAATTATGGGGGGGTGTATTTATGTTCCTATGTTCACTAGGATGTGTCTATCTTGTTTCTAAGTTGGAGATGTCAGATTATGTGTAAGGATGCACTTCATTGAACTTGAGGGATAATTTTTTATCTGTTTCCCCTACCTAGGATCTTTTATTTTCTCCCCATTTATCTCACCACTTATTTGGGTTATTGGTATTTCACCTTTCCATTATCTTTATTTTTTTAATAGTGAATTCATAAGAACAGAATGTGTCATTGTTTGGTGAATTTCCACACCCCTATTTTTAATTTTCACATTATATTTTTTTCATATATAGAATTTTTTTATTTTCCTTTAGATTTGGGTTGATTTATATTTTGTTTTTAAAATTATTAACATTACAGTGGTTGGATCATGTTTTTTTCAAGATTATTATAAAGTATGGGGAAACCATTAAAAAGTTTGAGTTCTTATCAGTGGTGTTATCCAGAATTGGTGCACTATTCTTCTTAACAACAAGGCCCAACATTGTGGTGGTGCCCAAGTATTTCCATGAAAGTGAACACAGTTTGATCCGGGTTTGGAAAACAATGTTAAAAAATTTAGTGTTCTTCTAAAATTTTTAAATTATTGGTGTTCAAAAAATAACCCTCGCTAATTTTGAATGATTATGGATCCCTTTTCTTTTCCCATTGGCTTAGATGACCCCCTAAAAAATAACCTCATACCATTATTATTCTATGGACCCCCTTGTATTTCCTCCATGTTTGAGATCGACTTTTCAAGGTATGATCCTCTAGATATCTCCTTCTCTCATTCACTTTCATCTTTCTATTTTTTCATTCAGTTTAGATTTCTCATGAAATCCATAGGTGCAATTGTTCAAATCTTATGGTTTAGGATGAAGTTAATGATGAGGATTTTTATTTCTAGGGCTTGTATAATTTTCCTCTATTGTTTTTTTACCTCCCTCCATTGTAGTTAACTTATTCCACTTATGTTAGGATATGTGTTTCTATGTAATCCATTTTATTGACATATCATGGATACTTGTGTTTCATTTAAAACACTTCATGAAAATGTGTAACTATATATATTATTACCTTGATGGTTGTTAATGTCCTTTTCATGAAATTTATCAATTTTCATAAATGGTTTTCTATGGTTTTATATTTTAAATAATGAAATTATTTTTTTATAAGTCCAAGTGAATATGTAAATTCCCTAGGGGATATTTTTCAATTAATATATAATTTGAAAGGATATTTTACACTCAGGTGAGTTTCCTTAGAGATTTTTTTTAAAATAAAAAAGTTTTGGCTTTTCAAAGACCCTCTAATGGGGAAGGTTTTTTATTTTAATGAGGTTTTGGTATTTAAAATGGTTTTCAAAAAATGATTTTTTATTATTAAATGACCTCTATGTGTAATTATAAAGTATGTCTTTCAAAATTATACATTTAAATCTAGTCTTAAGGGATTAAACTCCCAAGCTAGTTTTTAAAGGCCCATTTGGAATTAAGAAAAAATTATGTTGAGGTTTTGTAATGCCCATAAATTTGATCCCCTTATTTGATATTTTATGGTAAGGATTTTTTCCTTTAAGGGATATGTATTGTTGATTATTAAATAATTTTTTATTATTATTCAAGGATATGAATGGGGTTGATTGATGAAAGTGTCTTAGAGGTGAGATGAGTTGCATTTCTTATGATTTATTGATGCATGTAATTATTTTTGATTTATTATTGACTCACATCCACATGGTTGACTGAAAGGGAACCCTAATCACTAAGAGAGTGGTATAAACATATTCTACGCTATTTATCCCCCACAATTACTAGTTTTACCTTGTTTTAAGGATTTCTTATTCTCGGGGAGTTCCCCCGATGATACCAGTTTGGGTAATTTAAGAGGATTTTGTATTTTTTTGGAAGCAACACAGGTTAGTAGTTGGTATCAAATTATGGTAATGTCTATGTCCATATCCCATCATAAATTAGTGAGTTTCTCATGTACTTTTTTCCATTTTTGATGATTCCATCTATGGGATTTTTTTGATTGTTTGTAATCCATTATTCAGTTGAAATGTGTATCTGCATTGTTCTATATTTATCACATTTAACTTCTGTTACATTGACCTATAGTTCCATATTTGTTTTTAATTTATCAATATCAAGTTTCAGGTAATTTTTTAAACGTTTTGACAAATAAAAGTTTTAAGAAGTCTTTTTCATGAGGTAAAAGTGTATTTTATTGAAATAAATGATTTTATATATAAAGTGGTGATTTTTATTTCATGTTTCAAAATTTCTATCATTTAAAGTAAATAATTTTTTCTTATTTTCAAATGTAAGTTGATTCTTAGAGATTCATTTTCAAATGAAATAAATATTCATTTTTTTTATTTTAAAAACTCACATATTAAATTATATTTTATAAATATAATTCAAACAAAAATTATTGAAATGTCATCTATAATAAATTTCATATAATCCTTGGATAAATCCTACTTAGAATTATAATCTTACACCCTATAGTCACCTATAGTTTTATAAATATATTATGTTTATTTAAGATTATATTTGTTGCCTCTTGTTTCATTTTGGATGGTTGTTCAATTAGAGGTTGTATCAGGAGGTTGTGAATATCCATGGTCCATATAGAGTTGTTTTGTTGGTTTATGATTTCCTTTGGTTTGTTTTAAGTTATGTGGATTGACCATACTAATCTAATGTATTTATTTATCTATTAAGTATTTTTTCTCATTGGGTTGTGTACTTTGTTTCTTTATTTGTTTTCTCATTAAAGAAACATATGATGTTTATTTTGGTTGATGTGGCATGTTTGAGTAAATGAGTTGAATTTGAAATACTAGTTTTGAATCATTTATTAATTATTTGTTTGTTTTTTAATACTTATATGTGGTGTCCACCATCTTGATATACCATGATTAATTCAGGGTGTGTTTCTGTAGGTTGTTCATTATTGTGTAAGGATAAAAAAAATCCAAAAAGTGTATTCTTTGATAACTAGGCACTAGTTGTAAGCTCGTGGGGGTCAAGAACACCCTTAGGGACTAGTAAAATATTATTTTGGGTATTATTCGCTGGTATCTTATAACACCCCAATATTTTATGATATATTTCTCTTTAAATAATTTTTATTATTTTGGTATATTTCTTTACATGAAACACTGATAATAAACATAACACGATTTTCAATTAAAATATTATTATTAAATGTGACAATTATCTCATAGAATTTAGATTTTGAGGGTTTTAAACAGACTAACTAAATAATAAAAAACTATTTGGTATACATTTATAAAATAAATTTATTGGTTAAAAATTTGGTTATAAATTAAAATAATAAATTGGAATGTAAAATTGAGTTGTTTTTATAAAAAAATTATTTTGATGTGTATAGTGTGTTTTTATCTTAATAATTTAAATTAAGAACTATTGAAAAATGAATTTAATTAAATATTTAGATAATATTATAAATTTTATATTTTAACACTCACATAATTTATTTTAATATGTAAGGGAATAAGAATTGTTTTTTAATTCTTAATATGTGTTTCTCTAAAAATGATTTTTGTTGCATCTTACAGACTTATTTTAAATTCAATTTATCTCACTTATAGAAATTTAATATTTTAAAATTTCATCAAAATTATAAATTTTAATAATTAATATCATGTAATATGTTCAACTTATATTTTTTACAAAAGGAACTATTCCATAGTTAAAAATCTTGTTACCACAAATAAGGGTAAAAATTGTTAAAAGAGGGGTTAACCAAAGAGTTGTGATTTAAAATATCTCAAAAAATAGTCTTAAATTTTTTTATTATATTTTATTTTGAAAATTTTATTATTATATTTGAATATTTTTCATTTTGGTTCCACTTGACTTGACTAAGTCATATATTAAATAACATAGTTTCATGTATTTACACGTTTTCCACCCACCTCACTTATAGAAGGGAACCTCATCACTTGTCTAATACATGAAACCTAATCCTTTTATCTAAACTAATAGATATAAAAATAATTTGAATAAATTCTTCTCCATGATATTGAGGTGTTTTTATTCCCAAAATACTCACCAAATATTTCTTTAGGTGCTTTTTAAAGAAGGATACCCAAAGAAGAGGTATATGTTCCTACATATCTTTTCATGTTTCTTTCTTATTAAACCACATTAAAATGTTTTCAAAACATATTAAAATTATGAAATAATTATATTTAGTATATTTATATTTTTTATATGTAGATGATATATTCATTTTCTATCTCATTCCCATCCTCTGGAAAATTATAATGTTGCTCGTGTGTATGTGTGGATTACCACCTCCACGAAGTGATATGATTCATTTTTCATTTCCTATTTTCATTGATGAATATAAATATCACATTAATGAATATATATGATATTTATGATATAATTATAATTCTTAATTTGTGATTTATTTTTCACCATTACATTATTCCATCCATCAAAAAGTGGAAACAACACTTCTGTGTACGTACAAACTATTATATCCACAAAGTGATGTAATTATTTGTTCATCACTGGTTGATATTGATGGTTATAAAAGTGTATATAATGAATATATTTATTATAATTATAATGTTATTAATATTCTCTAGATT
Organism: Viscum album; assembly: GCA_963277665.1. Lineage (NCBI taxonomy): Eukaryota > Viridiplantae > Streptophyta > Magnoliopsida > Santalales > Viscaceae > Viscum > Viscum album. The sequence continues at coordinate 1,413,760,131 of OY728141.1, read as the reverse complement.
ATTAAACCATGACTACAGTTCTTGGATCAAAACCATCGAACAAAAACATGCATGGAAAATGGTCCAGTTTTTTCAAGAATGGTCATTTTAATGATGAATTGTTAATAAAATAAAAATTAGAAATAATAAAGGAATGATTAATAAAAATTTATGTATTAATATTTATATATAATATATGTATACTAAAAATATATTTATTATATAGTATTTTTTTAATGTGTATGAAGTAAGTCATGACATGAGGAGAGGGTTTATGTTATAAATTCATTTCTTTTGGGGGTTGTTTATGTTAAACTTATAATGAGTGAAATTATATGAATAATATCTTTTAAACCCAATATATTTTATTATTATCTATTTATTCTTATAATTTCTATGTATTATAACCTTTTTCCACACTCTGGTACTTAAGAAGGCAGAGAAAATGTTTTTTAAATAAAAACTGACCATATTTTTTCTTTGATCGATGAAAATTTTCATCCATGTCCATTTCCATTAAAAAAATTCATGAATTTTATTTTATATGGTTTAATTAATATTTAAATTAATCTTCAACCATATATGATTTATTTTTCAATTTTTTAAAAATTTATATTTTAAACTGTTTTTCGAAGAGGTTATTTATGAATTTTTTTAAAGTGTGAACAAAATATTTATTTTAACATTTAATAAAAGAATTTATTTTCCCAAAATAATGAATATTATTTTATTTGAAGATTAATTTATATTTCTTCATGGTTATTTTTAAATAAAAACATTTTTTCAATATTCCTTGATTGTTTAGTTTTTAAAGGTTATAAATGAGAAGGGAATTTTCTTTATTTCTACAGAAGTGTTCAAATGATATAATAAAGGTATTTTTCATCTATGCCAAAATGATTTAAGGATTACTATAATTCTCTGGTGATAATATGTTATTATACAAACCAATTTATTTATCCTGGTGTATTATGATGATTATTATTTAAGGATGATTTTATGAAACTCATTTTTCTCCAACAATTTAATTAAGTAATGATGATATTTTTAGGAAACCCATTTCCTTTAAATGAGTTACACTATGAAAAAATGAAGTATGTAATTAAAATATTATGTAAAACATATGTATGATTTCCATTATCTGATGGCTGGGCGTAGAATTATATATCCCTCTAATGAATTTTGTAGTGATTGATATCTCTTGAGATAATATAGACAATAATGTGGAGTGAACCATGTTTAGTAAGGGTCATTATCTATTATGATGTTCTTGGGAGTAAATATTAACTATGAAAATGACAGAATGGGGAGTGAACCCTATCTACTATGATATTTTTGGGATTAATCCATGACTGGGGAAAAGATTTTTCTATTATTATATATATATACTACAAACCTATGTGTTATGTTGGTGATATATTCTCATGGTTCATGATTTATTATTGAAGATTTGACCATCCTATTCTATGTGTATATTTTTATGAAAAATTATTTTTCCATGATTTATGATTAAAGAGTTTTGACTAATTACGTATGACTTTTGTAAGCTATGATTAGGTTATCACACCCTTATGCTTATATTATGCTAACTTATGATCATTGATTGATATATTCTAGGTTTTCCCTTAATAAGAATTTGAGATCACCCTTTCTTTTATTTCCTTTTCCTAGGTTACTAGGAATTTTTTTAAGTAGTGTATGTCCAAGAAGTGTACTATACGATAAAAAATTGTAAGAGATGTTGATGATATTTCATGAAATAATTTGATTATTTATCATGTATCCAAAGATAGTAAAACATTATGTTTTTGGTCTATGTATTGTTATGATATGTTCTGAATATTCATCTAAAATGATGTAATATTTATTTTTTAAAGATTATGTCTCCAAAATTTGTAACAAATAATATTTTAGTTAGTTTTTAAGATTAGGATTGAATAAATTTGGTAAAACCCATGGGTTAATCCTATGTATACGATAACATCACAATGTTTTGGAAAAGTAAAGATTGTGAGGTTTTATAAGAATGGAATCCCTATCTAAATACTATAAAGTGTATTTGACTATGGAAGAGATGCACCTAGGTGTGAAAACCTGAAAAAGGTTTGTTGTGTATCAAATCTATCTTTTCTTGGTTCATGATGTATGGGTCTAAGACTGAAAACATTCCTAGACACTCTTGGGGATATTATTTGGTTAATTCATATTTTGTTTATAAACCATTATGATGAATGAGAGGATATAATCTGTAACATATTATGACAAGAAATAGTGATATGAGATGAACTTAAAGAGTTATTCATTGAAATAATGTGTCAAAATTTAGTACATCATAAGAATAATTTTTATATTCATATCTTTACATACTTTGATTGTCGATGTTTAATACTCACACTATTTTTTTGGTTTTATTCAATGGTTGGAACCTGAAGGAATTATGTGAAAAATGAATATAAGGGAAAATACAATGAATATACTCGCGAGAACCCAAATGAAATGGGATTCAGGATAAGAAATATTTTGTAAATGTTCTAAAAACTCTCTCCATTTATGAACGATAATGTGGGTCATGATGAACATCCAAATGACCAAAGGAAGGAACAAATCACTATTGAGTATTTTATGTTGCAATATTGACCCTTCTTTAGTGGTTCCTATAATCCACTTATTTATGATCAATATATCAATTATATAGGAAGTATTTTTATTTTTCCCTAATGTTGAGACCATGAGAAGGTTGTTTTTATTGTCTATCATTTGAAAGGGGTAACCGATCAGTGGTGGACTCTTATAAATAAAATGATTCATGAGGGGAAAATCGATTCCATAACATTGGAAGAGTTTGAAAAGGTATTTTTCAATATTTTTTCCCCTTAACTCATCACACAAAAATGGAAATGGATTTTATGGAACTAATGTATATGGATAAGGAATCTATTAGTTAACATAAAGACAATTTCACTAGACATTCAACGTATGATTCTAGATTTATCATTGAACATCAAAGAATTGTTGACTTGTACTTTATTGGGTTATGTCCAATTATATAAAAACCAGTGGCATTAAGATGAATTTATAGATATAATGAAATTTTCTAATTTTCTATAAATCCAAAAAAGTAAATTGTATACTCTCAATGTTCCCATGGTTTTTAGGATATAAATAGAAACCTTATATTTAGAATAAATTCCAATAATAAAACTCATTTATGATCGGAAATCAATCTTCCATTATTTCATGATTATGGAAGAATGAACATAAAAAAAATTATTCTTGAGATCTAGTAAATGTTTTATGTGTGTAAAATAAGGCCAGTGATAAAATGAATTTCAATGTGATGTGAAGAGTACATTAAATGAAACAAATTGAGAAAAAAAACTGAATACCACACCCACACTCTAATGATATTATTAAAATCATTATGGGAATTAAACCAATGAATACGTAAATTAATTGTTAATAATAATAATCACTTCCAGAAACCAGTTAATCCAAGAGAAAACTAGAAAGATCATAAAATAACAACAATTGAAGTGGGTCCTAAGAATGAATTAGTGAAAGGTACACATACCATCCATCGTAGAACTAAAAATGTATTATCTGATTATAGAACTACCCACTCATTTATACCTGAATAATTTTATAAGGTTTTCATGTCACCACCTCAATGAGTAGATGCTGAGTTAGTTGTAAAAACATCTAATGATATGATGATTTCATCTCAAGTCTATAGTTCCTCTCCAACAAACGTTTTTAGGAATTTACATCAAGAAAATATTTTGACAGTACATTTAGTTGAATTTTATGTTCTTTTAGGAATGGGTTGGATTTATATATATAGATCCCATATAAGTTTCCAAGTATATGAAGTCACATTTGATATTCTAAATTAACCTATGATAATATTTAGGTATATAGATAAATATGAACTACTAATATAAATTAATTTAATTGTGTGTGTCTTAATACAAATCAGGGGGGATATTTATCCCAAACGGTAATAGGGAAATACAATTTTTAAGATATTATTATTTATATGGAATATGATAATGTATTTATTGAAGAGTTTCATAGTTATTCACATAAGTTTGATATTTATTTTTCAATAGAACTCATACATGGTGTTTCTCCTATTTCAAAGACTCTATATAGAATGACCTTGATTAAGTTGTATGAATTGAATAAGAAAATAAAATATCATTTTTATAAGAGATAGATATTACCTATTATGTCACCATGTGATGAAACTGATAGTTTTTGTTAAAATTAATGATGTCACAATGTGTATTTTCATTGATTATTGAGAACTTAATAAGACCACTTCCAAGAACAAGTATCATTTTCCTTTTATTGATGACTTCTTTGATTAACTATATGGAGATCAATACTTTTCTATGATTAAATTTCATTCTGGATATCATTAATTGAGGATAAAGAAGGATGATATAACTAAGACAACTATCCCTATGATGTATAATCATTATGAATTTATAGTGAATACATTTACCAGCTTCAGGGATTTGATGAATATTAACTTTATAGTTTACCTAGATTTATTTATTATAGATATTATAGATGATATTCATATAAATTATAAGAGAAATAGAGACCATGAATATCATTTGTGGATTTTTTGGAAGACTTTGAGGAAGGATAAGTTGTATGATAAATTTAGAAAGTATGAATTTTCACTACATAATGTTTCATTCTAGGGTTATTCAATCTCAAAAAAGTGTATATTTGTGGACCATTCAAAGAAGGAAGTTATTGGGTAATAGACTAGAAATACTATAGTGAATGATATCCATAGTTTTATTAGGTTGGATATATACTACATAAATTTTGCGAAAGGCTTATCATGAATATATAATCCAATAACCATGTTGATATGTAAAGGATCCAGGTTTCTTTCAATAGATAAATATGAGGAAATTTTCAAGAATATGGAAAGAAGGCTGGTCAGTAAACCTATGATCACATTAACCTATAGTAGATAAAGTCTTATGATCTATAATTATGCATATAATAAGGGACTAATATGTGTCCTTATAAAGATTTATGTGGTGATTAATTATACCTCATACAAATGGATAATTCATTAGAAAAATTACATGAATTGTTATTTGGTGTTGGGAGTGATAATTTTGGGACCAAATTACACATGATTATACTTATAGTAAAATATGTCACATATATATATATATATATATTATAATATTTAATTATATATTCATAAATAAATATTGGAATATGTGAAAAAAAAGATATGGTTCGAGTTGATTAATGATTATGACTAGTCAATACATTACCACTCTAGGAAGGTGAACAGGGTTGCTGATGTGTTGATTTAGAAAGACCATGCTAGTTTTCCTATGATTAAGAATGATATAGATCCAATACATAGGGATTATTAGAATATAGATCTTCAAGTAATGAGGAATGGGGGTAGATTATATCTTTCTCAGATGAATGTTCAACTATCCATCCATATGAGGATTAAATATGCCCAAAATGAATATGTGGAACTACATAAGAATTTGATGAATTTTCTTGAGTTCAATAATGATTGTGATGGAATTATAAGTGTTAAGAACCGATTATGGGTATCATAAATACAATATTTGAAAAAGGAGTTGTTGGATAAATCTCACAATTCATCATTATCTATTTATCCATTAGGGAAGAAGATATATTGATATTTGAAAGTATATTTATGATGGGATAACATTAAAAGGAATATTTTAGAGTTTTTATCTTGATACCATGTATGTCAATAAGTTAAGGGTATGTGAAAAAATTCTAATAGGATGTTGCAACCATTAATCAAACGAGAATGGAAATTGGAAAACATCACCATGGAGTTCATCATTAATCCCCTAAAATGTCTAATGAACATAATGTTATTTGTGTTATATTCAATAAGCTTAAAATCTCTACACATTTCCTTACAATTATATAATATTTATATCTTGATACACTTTTAAAGTTATATATTAAATAAGTTATAAGTTTGTTTGAATTATTATATTCTATTTTATCTAATTATGATTTGAGGTTTATTATAATTGTTTGGAGAAGTGTTCAATAAGATTTGAATATGGAGTTGGACATTAACACAATACATCTTCCTTATATAGATATCTAGTCTCAGAGGACCATTCATACCCTATACGAAATGTTGATAGAATTCTATATAGATTACAAAGGTGATCAGAATCAATGCCTTTCTCTTGTCGAGTTCACTCGTGAATTCAGATACATCCTTATGAATCCCTCTATGGCTGGAAGTGAATAAATCTAATGTTCTAAGATTAAATTGAAGAATTAAGTATTTTGGGACTTTATCTAGATATGTCAATCTAAAATAATGTTAGATCCACTCAATAACACATTTGGTTAGATCAATGTCTATAGAAATGTTATGCTGACAATCACTGCTGAGATCAACCGTTTAAAGTCAGTAATATCGTATTCTTAAAAATACCTCCATAGAATAAGGTTATGAGATTTAAAAAAATAAGGAAAATATAATAAATAGATATATCTATTCCTTTGAAATTTTTTTACGTATTATGATGATTTCTTATCACTTGGAACATCAACCAAATATCTCTTAAGTTCATGATGTGTTTCATTTATCTATCCTAAAAATGTACATATCTAATACTTCATATATACTTAAATTAGAGATTTTTTACTGAATAATGATATATTTTATGAGGAAATAACTATGGATGTCATAGATTAATGAGTTAAAGTGTTCCAAAATAAGACCACTAACTTGGTTATTTTCTTTTTGGAAAAACCATAAATTTGAGGAAGTAATGTGGGAAACCGAGGATATGATGATGTAGAAGTATCCTTAGTTGTTTATATGGGAGTGATAAAATTTTTCGGGTGAAACTATTAAAATAGGCTAGAATGTAACATCCTATGATATTATGATATATCTCCCATTAAATAAGTTTTATGTCTTTGATATATTTCATTACATGCAACATAGAGTTTAAACAAACCATGATATATAAAGAAATTATATTATTAAATGTGGTAGTTTTTACATATAAATTTGATTTGATGGTATGAATAAGACCAAAAACATTATATAGAATAATTTTTTCACATGTATAAAATTAATTTATTAGTTAAAAATTGGTTATAAATGATACTAATAGCATTTGAAATGAAAATAGATAAGTTTTTTTTAAAAAATATGTTTATGTGTGAAATCTATTTTTATATTAATAAATTATCTTTGTCACTTTTTATGAATTATTTTAATGAAATGTTTAGATAATATATGCAATAAAATATTGTAACATTCATCCATGGGGTTTTAGTAGAAAATTAATAATATTAAATTTAGTTTTATACTGAAAATGTGTTTTTCTAAAAATCCTTGTCATTGTGTTTTGTATATTAATTTTAATAAGAATTATTACCATTATAAATTTTTTTTTTAAATAGATTCCATATTTTAAATTATAATCCTTAAAATTATATAATAATATCCACTTAATTTTGGTCTATAAGGAATAATTACAATTATAAAATTCAATTTACATTGGTAAAGGTTAAAAGGGTTAAAGAGAGGTTATCCTAATAGATATGGTTTGAAATATCACAAAAAACATGATATTATTTGATTTTTTGGTGAAATTTAGAAATTATAATTCTTATATTAAAATATTTTTAATTTTGGAGCCACAATACTTGAATAATACATATATTATATAGTAATGTTTCAAATACTTACACGTTTTCCACCCACCTCACGTTTAAATGGGAGACATGTATCCTCTCTTCTCCACACCACATTATTCATTCACCTCAACTACAATTTTCCAAAATACTTTTAAAAAATCCATATGCATGAAATTTAGGTTATTTTATTTCAAAAATAATCATACATGAAGCTTTAATTTGATTTTCAAAGTGGGATACCTGAAGAAAAAATATATGTTCATACTGACCATTTTCATGTTTCCTTATTGTTAAACCTACTATAAAAGTTTTATAACACTCATGAAATGAGTTATTAAGTATATTTAAAACAATTTTATGTTTTTATTATAATTTTATAGATATTTTCTATCTATTTCTCATCTTTTGGTAATTATAACATTGCTCATGCTTACTTGTGGACTACCACCATCATGAAATGATGTGATTCATTTTTCATTTCCTATTGAAATGGGGGGTTATAAGTATTGTTTTAATGAATATATATATATATATGATATTTATGATATAATTATTATTCTATAATGGTATATTATTATTTTCCTTTCTCCCCTCCAACAATTGAAAATTATAAATATCGCTTGTGCTTATGTACGGACTACCGTCTCTATGAAGTGATTTAAATAATTATTATTCACCAATTTATTTTAATAGATATAAAAGTGTATATAATGAGAAAATATGATACATATAAAATTATTAATATTCTATATATGATGAAATCATGAACAAGGTTCAAGGACCAGAATAATCAAACAGAAACATCCACGAAAAATAGACCTATTTTCACCCAAATGTTCATTTTAATGAAAAATTGTTAATAAAAGGATACTTGAAAATTATAAAGTAATTAAAAATTTTAATTTATAAATTAATATATTTCTAGTAAAGATTTATAATAAATATATTATTTTTATAATTTTTGTTGAACATGTACAAAGAAATATGGGACTTCTGTTAAGGATTTACGTTACAATCTCATTTCTTTTTAGGATTATTTTTATTAAATTTCCTTTTAAAAATATCATACGATAACTACCACTGAAACCAAATATTTTTTATTTTTATATTTATATTCTTTTAATTTTTATCTATTATTACCATTTTACTTTGTTTGGTATATAAAACGATCAGGAAAATGTTATTCTTATGAAAAACATACCTTATTTGCTCTGTTACTGACAAAATTTTTCTCTTTCATTACGATATTATTTATAATGTTTTCATGAATTTTATTTTATATGATGAAATTATTATTAAAATTAATTCTTAAAATAATTTTAATTTATTATATTTTTTTTTAAAAAATAAAATTTAATAATTTTTTTTAGTTTTTATTTATGAATTTTTACGAAAACTATGATAGGAATCATTGTTTTAATTTTTACATTAAGAACATGTTTTTACAACATCAACAATATTTTTTTTGATTCCTAACATAAAATTTTACATGTTTATTTTAAAATAAAATCTTTTTCTCAATATTCTTGGAGTTTTTAGTTTAAAAAAATAATAGTTTATTTTCTATGTTTTCAAAGAAATGTTCAAATGATATTCTAAAGTTATATGACATCTCATTAAATATTTTATAATTATTGTAATTCTTAATTAAGGATATTATATTATGATACCATAATTTTTTTCTCTGGATGTCTTATGATTGTGATTTTTAGGGATCTTTTCATGAAACAGATTTCTTTACGAGGGGTAAATTGAGGTATAATGAAATTATGAATGTTTTTTTGATCTTGTGCCAAAAATTTGTATAGTTTTTATTATATTATGGTTGGTCCTAGAACGATATAACCCACTAATTTATTTCATCAATATTTATATCTCATGAGAAAATATAAATGGTAATAGGGAGTGAACCCAATCCAATATTGGACTCTATCCACCATGAATGAAAATGGAACCTACAAAAACCAAATCCACTTTAGGAATCTGTCCAATATATTATGATTTTCATTGTAGTGATACATGACTAATAAAATTATTTTATATTCTTATTATTATTCCACACTCCTAGGAAATGTTCTTCTTCTTATGATATACTCTCATGTATTATTATTTATTATTGATGATTTTGAACTCTTATAAATAATATCTTTTGTTATGATAATTAATAATTTCATTATTCATGATCTATGGTATATTAATTTTGGTTATGTTTCAATAAGATATAATTATTCCATCATAACCTTATGCTTATCTTATTCCTGCTTATAATATTTTATAGATGTCTCTCATGTTTACCCTTACTAAAAATTTTAGCTAACCCTTTCTTATGTTTCAATTTTCCCTAGGGTTTTAAGGAAGGTTTTAAGTAGGATCTATATAATATGTGTAATATATGAGAAGAAATTTGGGGGATATGTTGAATATATTTCATGAAATAAGCTAATTATCTATCTAGTCACAAAAGACACTAAACTGTTATGGTTTCGCAACCTAAATTTTTGTGTAATATATTATGTTTTCATAAATAAAAGATTAAATATGTATGTATATTATGATTGGGTCACCTCAATAACCATTATTAATCAAAACTAAATAAAATACACATTATAAAAATAATAGTTGAAAGAAAAAGTGGCAATTTATTCTATAATGAAAGATAAATGTAACAAAAAACATAATTTTATTATTATTATAATGAATCGTGATATTTATGTATATGTGAATATAAGTCATCAAACAAGTTTTAATTTTTTCCTATATATTATTATATCCTTTAAGAAATTGATATGTTACTGTATAGGTTTTTATAATACAATTTCCTTTATTTTAATATTGAATTGATTATATTTTTTTAGAGATACTCTCTCTATATTATTTATATTAGCATGATATTCACATTATATTTGATCCTTGGCTATAAAATTTTAGTTTTTTATCTTTTTATATGAATAAATATTGTACCATGTAATATTTCCCCATGTTTTCTTAACTAATCTAAATCAGTAATTATTTATATAAACTAAATGGTTTGTTTTATGATAGTTCTGTAGTAATCATTGGCTCGTTTTGTTATTTACTTGGGCTATTTTTTTCAATTGATCGATGGAAACTAGTGTCTTTAACAGATTTAAAGAAACCATACACATCCCTAGTTCATAATGGGGACAAAAAACTTTTTTGTTAAAATTTCTTTGGGCATGGTAATTTTTTTAACTCAATTTACCATGCATGCAAAAAAATTTAGGTTTTTCTAAAACTTATTTTTATATTCTCAGGGATGATGAAATGAATTTATGAAGAGGATTCAAAATGACTCATCCTTCTAAACATGTTGATCCAAATGATTCAAAAAAATAGTATTTATTGATGAAATTTTTCTAAGGGATATTGATGGAATAGACATGTTTTTGGTCCTTTTAGATATAGAAGATCAACATAAAATAGTTAGTAATATAGAAGTGGATGTTACGAGGTATTCCATCTAATATTAATGAGAATATTAAGATGGTATGTTTAGGGGATTTGGAACCCAAGAATAGTTCACAAATTTCTTCTTTTTGTTAAGAAGGAAAATTCAATTTTTATATTTTTCATGGGAACTGTGTTTTTAGAGGCTAAATATAACTAACTAAAGAGTAATTTGGGACAGATATATGGTATATGTGTTCCCTAAAAAGAATTATATGGTTTCATGAGTCTTTTTCATAGGTGAAATAATAATAATAATACCCCATTTAATCTTTTTTTGAATCATATACTAATGGTTTTCATTTTTATTATATGTATTTCAATTCTTGGAGAGAACTCAGGTTCTAAAAAATGATCTTGGATATAGATAACCTAATATTTATTGGTGAGTATTTTTATTAAATTGAAATATTCTATGTCCTTTTAATGATAATTTTATATTATAATGATGTTAAAAGAGTTTGGGAGAAGGTGAAAGGGGGAAGAGGAGTTGCCAAGGTAATAAAAATTGCATGGGATTATACCAGGTGAATCAAATGAAAGTATGTTGTTTTGTATTTTGAATTACCTCTTAATTTGGAAATGGTTTAAAATATAACATTCTCCTTTGTAAGGTTGATTCATTGGTTATTTTGGGGGTATACCATCTTTTTATTAATCTCATTGGATCCCTTTTTTATTTATTTTAGTAAGTTACCCCCACTCCATCTCAGACTCATAAATAGTTATTTTTAAAATGGAATGGGGATAATTGAATTAATTTCGAATAAATTATATCTTTTAATAATGTATTTCATCGTATTCATTATAAAAAATTAAAATTTTAATTTATTCATTGACTCATTATCATTGGACTTGGTTTTCTTTCAATTTTCGATACAAATCTTTAATTTTAGGATTTTTATTTTGATATTAAATGTATTCATATATATTGATTATCTCATCCACAAGATCTTTTATAATTTTTTAGAAATTATTAATTAATTTTTTAAATGTGTAAATTCCCCATGTTAAATGTGTTTGTATGATATGACATGTTATTTGATAGCTATTTCATTTATACTTGAATCCTCATGATTTAGGATCTTGTTATATTGGGTATATTGTGCTATATATATATCATCATGAGAATGCATCCATCATGTGATGAATAGGTTAATGGATCATGATGAGTTATAATACCATAAACCATTATACATGTTCCCCATTCTCCTTGGGATTGGTTGTAATACCCAAAATCATTATAGATGATTCCATTCCCCCCCTTGATATTGGTGTCTATGAATATATACCCCCAATCCCACTAGAATGATATTTTTTAGCATATATCATAGAGTATGGTGTTGGAATATTGTTTAGCATGAATTCTAAAACATAAGGGATATAATTTTCTTCGGTTTTTTTTCATATCATAGGGTGTAATATAGAGATGTTATACTACTACCTTGATAAATTCATATTGGAAATATTATTCATATCATTTAGAGTTATTATATATATAAATGTTTTTGAACATAATGATTTATGTTTAGAAATATTCATTGTATTATGATCATTAATAGATGTTCTATTGGTTGAAGAATTTGAGAGGTTGATGCATTTATGTGATGAATCCATTAATGAACGAATATAATTTATCCTTTTATAGTAACCCATGTGTAAATTCATGGATCTTAGGGAGTGTTCTTGAGGGCTTATAAAGTGTCTTCGTCCATCAAAATAGGGTTAAACAAAACCCTCTTAATATTCGGTAGAGTATCAATGCATCTATAATAATTATTCTCCCTTATATATATATGATACTAGCCTATCGTAGGATATGTGAGGGTCTTACTAATGTGATGGGTGGTTCAACTTTAACTCATGGATACACTATAGAGGATGGAGTCCTCTAGTTACCTCTTATTTTTCATCACTAACAATATGTTTAAAGATTTGTGTCGAAACATTCATCAGTGATAGGTATAAAAACATGGCCGTAATTTTATATATTTGTGGTTTCAGTTTCATCCATGGAATGTCCCGGTTTATAAGGTTTATAATTTTTTATTGTAATTAACAGGTGTTCTTTAATACTAAGAAACATTTTAGGGGTATCATAACCTTACCATGCCTTCAAATTCATTAAATCATGTTGTAAAATAATGTTTGAATGCTAATATATCATTTATATAAAAAACATAGCGTCATAGGGATTTTATAATAAATGATATAATGAAAAATCTGATTCCCTAGATTTAGGGTTTAATAATTTACATGACATATCAAAATCCATGGTACCAATAACCGGTGATTTCATTTATTATTTGGTTTGGTGAAAGATTAATCCTACATAGGATGCAATGTACACTATTTCATCCTAAATGAGCCACAATATGGTAAATTTTTCTTACACACACCCTTTTCAAAGTCACAAATTCCATACCTATGGTGTTATTATTACATGTTCTAACACTAAAGTAAATATGACACAATCATATATTTGAAAACAATATGGATGCATCAACTGTACTACTCTTATATAGGATAATAAACAGTGAATATAATTGAAACTTAGTGTTAATGTCGTGTGGGGATCATGCATTGGAATTAATACCACACAATTTCCAATAATATCTTCTAACTATAATGGTGCAGAGTATTATTCCTACATAGGTGGTTGGAAATAATTTTTCCATATGTCAGTCACACAAAATCTATCATAATGTATGATATATAACACCCCCACTTCCTTTCACACATGACATGTCTCTCTATATGATCTGGGTATATTGTTAAGGATGTTATATGGTGAAAAATATGTTTTTCACTGATAACAATTATGTGTTGATGTTAACGGTTTATAAATTGTTTATAATCCAAAGAAAAAGTTATTATTGGATACATATAAATTTATAATTTTTGATATTAATTAATTAAAAAAATTATTTATAATTAATTAATTACACATTTATAAAATATTTATTAAATAAATATCCTAGAATATTAATTTTTAATATTAAAATAGATTTTTAAATTATATAGAATGACTTATAACTTGTATATTAATGTTTATTTAGAAATTATATGCCAAATTTATAAATTTTTTTAAAATTGAACAATAAAGGAAACATATAATTGATTTTGTATTTAAAATAATGACTTATTTGTAATTAATTGATTTGAAATGTTCAAATAAAATGAATTATTAGAGAAATTATTTAAAACATATCGAAATGAGGTCTGATAATTAATGAAATCAATGTTTAAATAATCATACAAATCTAAAATTTAGTTTATGTAAATCATATATATAATCGAACTAGAATATAAAATTTTTATATTTCATTTAATATCATTAATTTAATTAAATTTCTTAAAATGAATAATATGTAAGAGTTTATATTATAAGTGAAATATAAAATATTTATGTTTATTAAATTATGTAATTTCTATAATGCATGTCAAAATTTATAATGTGTTTATAATTACAATATTTTTTTATTATTTAAAAATAGTTTATCTCTAGTTTAAATATATTAATTGTTCATTTATTTAGTTTATACTTTATTTTATCCAAAGATATAATTTTTTTATATTTTTTATATATGTATTCTTTAGTTTATTTTTTTAAATTGGTTCTAAGTTATCATGCATGCATCTAAGGAGTTACATGATGGGAATGAAAATTGATTTAGTTTCCTTCCACCTTGACTCAGGCTTTTATTAAGTTAGGATCTTGGATTTAAAGGTTATTCACCGATTATATATATTGGATTTGAGAAATATGAATAAATTTATATCCCTCTTCAGTAAATTATCCTTGGGTAGAGGAAATTTTGGCCTGACTAATCACTTATATTGAGGCTTTTTCTATATCTAGAAATGGCAGGGTTGACTATCAGTCAAGCCAAACATATTCATTTGATATTTTTGATTTTATAGGAATATAATACATTAAATTAAGGGGTTTCACATACCATACATAGTGTATTTATTTTCATATGTATGAATATAGTTTGATTTTAATTTTGGTTTGTTACACAGTCTTTGAATTGTGTAAAGCGTTACACACCAATATGGTTTAAACATATTGATTTTTTGGAAGGAATACGATTCCAAAATAATTAATTAAAATAAATTATACATTTTAATGGAATATATAAGATAATGTGGTTAGATTAAATCCCCTTTAAAGAATAATTTTTATATTATTTCCAAGGTAAACAATTTTCAAGAAAATAATCCTCCCACCAGGTATGTCATAATAAAGTTGGGTTCCCATACTTTATCTTTTGAAAGGAATGTAAGTAATGGGTGACTGTAATAGGATTTTGTTTCCATTATAACATATCTCTCTTAAATATTTTACATATTCAAGGAATTTTCAATATTTCATTGATACACTGCAAACTCTAAGAAAACATACACATGTACAATATCATATGTATCCCATGATTTTGTAATATTTCACGGAACTATTATGTAAATATCTTAGGAAACTACTATAATATATTACATATAATTGATATACTCATGTATTTTCCAATTATACTAGTTCCCATAATATATCTTTTAACCAAGGACTTTCTTAAATTGTAGTATTTTATTGTAGGACTTAAATTCCTTATGTATAAATCAAAACCTCAAGCAGACAAGGACTTAGTCAAATTTTAAAAAAAATACTATCACACCCACATGTGATTTTGGTATTTTATTTTATATTACATTACGTTAATATGGGTCATTTTATGTTCGATTAAATTTTGGGCTTATAATTTAAATTTTGGACACTTTTTGGGTGTCACACGATCACCCCACACAAATCAGGTTAACCATGCAAAAACCTGACATTGGTGTCTATAAATTGATACTAT
The DNA here is from genome assembly GCA_963277665.1 of Viscum album. Lineage (NCBI taxonomy): Eukaryota > Viridiplantae > Streptophyta > Magnoliopsida > Santalales > Viscaceae > Viscum > Viscum album. The sequence continues at coordinate 1,413,744,124 of OY728141.1, read as the reverse complement.
ATATTTTCATTTTCACCATGTGGTTTTTTCAACTAATTATTTACACTCTAGGGAACCACAAAATATTCCCAAGGATTTTTATTATCCTCACATTATTGGAACACCGCTTACTAAACAGTGTGGTTGATGCATATGAGTCACCCAGGTTATTAATTTTTAGAAATTATAAACTTTCCCTACTTAATTTTTGAACCCTATATTTCATTTTATTATCTCCTAGTATTCACATTACACCCATCCTTTACCCCCTAACTTAGTTTCATCTTCCTCTTGGTGTCTTATCATATCCTATTGGCAATTCTCAGTGGTTCTTTGTGATTTTAGATCATAATTACAATGTAAAGAATATCTTAATAATAATTCTACCTCTCCTCTTATTCTTTTCTGTCCCTATTTTCCCCCTTTTTTGATAAAATCTAGATGAGGACTCAATTTTTATTTGGTTTTTGATCTTTATGTTTGGGAATGAAATTATTTTTTGGGCTCCACTCAACCCATATTTGATATTCTAGACTAGTCACATTTGATTTGAGATAGTTTATCCCTTATCATAAGCTTTAATTTATAAACCATTTATTGATAAAGGTATAAATTAATGTTTTAATTTTATAATTATATAACTACTTGTGTTTATTTTATTTTTATAAATAAAATTGGATTTTATTATGGTTTTCATATAATATGAAGGGTTTCTCTATTTTTAGGAATAATTCAAATCTATTTTCATTTAGCGATACACACAATTTTTTATTAAGTTATCCAAATAGATATTAAAAATTAATATTGAACTTAGTAAATAATTATTTTTATTTTAAAATGAATTTATAGAATGTTTTTTAAGTGAATTATCAAATGGTCTAAAGGTTTACTTGGTATTTCAAGTGATACCTGAAATTCTATGTTTTGATTAAGTTTTTTAAGGATTTATTGAACTAAAATTTGATATTTTAGGATGATTTGATACTATTTAGGTCATGGGATAGATTAAGAAGTGTCTTTTTATGAATTTATTCGTTTTTATAAAAGAGGGGTGGTTTCATAAATTGATTACAAGGGTAAATTCAAGGGAAACATTTTAAGAAATTTCTTATAATTGGTTTTGAATTATTAGAGAAAGAATAGGAATCCTGTGTGATTTTCAAGAACGCCCAATTTACTATTTTAAATGATTTTTGAAATTCAAGGGTGTGTGAAAACCTTTTTGTTCCATTTTTTTCCTTTAATGGGTGGTGTATGATATATGTGGAAATTTGTTGATAGTTCTTAGGGGATATTTTTTGCGAGGGGATAAACGTGAGGGTGGGTTATTATTACTATTTTTGATACTTGTTTCAATCACTATCATTTATTGTTCAATTTCACTAAGTCTGGTAATAGTAACCTAGGTATCTATGTGTGAAGACTATATTTATTCCCCACAAGTCATTCACACACAACTGGTGTCCCCTCTTATGTGAAACAATACTAGATGGTGTGTTCCACTAATAGTCTAGGGTGGAGAATAGTTTCTTGGATTTTATATAGTAAGAAAAATTTGTTGATGGGTTTGTCTATGATTAGAAAAATCTAAGAATTTTTTAATTTAAGGATTAGGTTAGAGGCCATAAAAACTTTTCTCTGGTTGGTGGTTTGATACAGGGCATCTCTTCGAATTCCTATTATATTACATGATTGATTGACTTGTGTGGAAAGCTTAATTAATATCATTTATTTATTTATTATTATTTCATTTGGTGATAAAATTTCACTTAGATGATATTTTTTATTCATGTTTCTTGTTTTGTGGTTCTAATGAATTATGGGAAATGTGTTTTTATAGAAAAGGGTTCTTAAAATACAGATGTTTTGTGGGGTGTTCATGTTTTTCCAGAATTTTTTTACAATGAATTTTTTAACAATGCGAGTGGTGACCTACTAAGTAAGTCTATACTCAAACATTTTATATTTCAGTTTTATGTTTTTAGTTAATCTCTTATTATATCATGGTTTACATTCAATGTTGGGATCAAATAATGACCTATGATCATGTAGATGTTAGTTAGTTATTCATTTTTATTTTGTTTTCCTTTTTTGCACTGGAAAAATCTACCATCCCTAATTATGATCCTTTTATTTATTTATGATGCATTATATATATGGATTTTAGAATGTTAAATAAAAGGAATTGTTGTATATGAGGGATTGGGGGCATGTTTGGGGGATTTCTTTTGTTTTAAATTTCAAAAAAAATCAATATCTTTTTTGTTTATACTTATTTTTCATGGATTGTACTCTTAACTTATGGATGAGTGATTTTGGAAATTTGTATGGTGTTCTACTCATTATTTAATTTGATTTATTTTAGTAAAATAATTACCACAAACTATGACCTAATTCTATGAGGATTTTTTACAATATATTGGAATTCAAAATTCCCTTCAATACAGTGGTGTCCCAATGAATGTTTACGTTCAAGTGGAATCATAGGGTAGATTATTATAAATAGTATCAAAGACTAGTCTATTAGGAGGGTTACATATCAATGTTCTGTTTTTATCTTTTGTATGTAATGATAGTATGGTGATATGTTGGTTAAAAATACATCATTAGGTTCTAGATAGGGTCTAGATAGATCTTTTTTGTTTATATCCTTGAGTTTCTAAGGGTTTTCTGGGCTTAAGTCTTAAATTTTAATTTCATTCTTGATTAGTTAGATATTGGAATTATATTTTTCTTCCCAAATATTTTCAATTTATTTGGACATTTTATTGAGCTTGGAGTGATAGTGGAGGCAGAGAAAGATCTACATAACTGTCCCACGTGTTTTGGATAACTATGAAGAGCCAACATGGATAGTTCTAGGGAGTATGCTAAAATTACATGTAGCCTTTTGTTTAATTTTAGACATTTTATTAACCTATTTTAATTATTTAGTCATTCATAAAGTATAATATCCCTTGTTGGGGAGAAATTGAAGAGGGTTCTTTTGATGTTTAGTGTTATCAAAGTGAATTCTATATGGTGTTTTATATTATGTCTTTATTTTGATTGGAAATTTAAAATTTTTGTTTAGGGTGAAGAATTCGGTCATCTTCATTTATAAGAAATTATTGATTTCAAAAGATGTTTTTAGTAGGTTATTTTAAATGGTTTTCTTATTTTATAATAAATGTTCTATAAATTGGTTGTTTTTTATGGGTTAAGGGAAAATGTTTTGGGAGTAAAGTAGGGTTTTTATGAAAACCATTTAAAAATTAATCCATTTAATTTAAAAAAATTAAAATGTTAATAAAAAAATCTTAAAATGGTTTTTTGGAATTGAATGTGATTTTATAAAAAAATTATTGAATGTTTGTGGTTTAAAAATAAAAAACATTATTTATTATGTGAAGGTGATGTGTTTTTTTATGTATGATATTTGTTTTGTATAGTTCCCTTTATGATGATACTTCAATGATTCTTTTGTGAGGCAAGAATTTTATGTGATCATGTTTTCTTTGTTTCACACATTCTTCTCAGAATGGTCATGTAAAATATAACAAGTATTGTATCATAGGATGATTCTCTCAGTAGGTTATTTATCATATATAGGAGAAATGTTGGGGAGGATAATGAATTCTTGTAATAAATACAAGAATGGCCAAATGGATTTGACTAATTAATAGTAATGAAAAAGAGAATGAATGGATATCTTGGTGTTTCTTTGAGGGATTATAAAAGGGTCTACTTCCATCAAGATGGGGTGAAACCAAATCCTCCCATACCATGGTAGAGTCTACATGCTACTGTCATGTTTTTTATTACGTATCCTTATGAGATACTAGAATATCATGGGATATGTGAATGTGCTACCCATGTTTTGGGAGATTTATATTCGGCCCCTAGGTACATCATAGTGGATGGATCCATTCGTTTCCCCTTAGTGTTCATCAACATCCATATGATTGAATATTGAAGTCATAACATTCATCTATGTCATTTATAGAAAAACATGTTCTTCATTATTTATATGCATGGTTTTGGTTTCATCCATGGTGGGTCTCAGTATATAAAGCTTTTAATTGATTATTTTGTGATAAACAAGTTTTTTTTATTCATAAGAAACATTTTAATTTTATCAGAGCATCACCATTCCTTTAGATTCCTAAAATCATGTCTTAAATTTATTTTCAAAATATAGTGATTTTATGATATATATATATATATATATATTGTAAAATCTGATTACCCATCTCTGGGGTTTAATACTATGCATGGAATATCAAAATATGTAGTACTAGGACCCATTGAGTCTTTTATTATTTCACCTAATGAATAATTAATCCTGCGTAGGTTGAAAGGTGAACTTCCTAACCCTGTATAGGTCACTACTCAAAAATTATTCCTACAAAAACCCATACTGTATATTGAAAATTCCTTTCTTGTAGTGTTATTCTTAAATGGGCTAGTACTAAGATTAATATGACACATTACCATCATCAAACACGATATGGCTACACCACTTGAGTAACTCTTATATAGTTTAATTATATAGTGCACGTAAGAGAAACATAGTGTTAATGTCATGTGAGGCTCACTTGTAGGATTTAATATCAAAAAGGTGTTAATTATAGGTTCTAACTGTAAAGGTGAACAATATTACACCTATAGAAGTGGTAGTCACTATTTTTTAATATGTTAGTCACATACAATCAATTGTAATGTACGATAGATATCACCCCCACTTCCTCTCACATGTGACATGTCATGCCATATGATCTGGGTATATCGTTAAAGATTATATATGAATAAAAATTTGTTTTACATAGATTTTGATTATGAATTTATATAAATGGATTATACCAGGAAAGTCATTCAGAGGTAGGCCCCTGACTATTTATTAAATAAAAAGAAAAGTACAACAATAACATAGAACAACGATTACATATCATAAGCTTCATAACCAACACAACCCCCACAAGAGCCTCCTTCCGAAGTGGTTGTCTCCCATTCCGAGCTTTCGGATCTTGGAATACATCCTTCTAAGATTCAATTAATCTAAGGATATCATGTCTTGCAGAGATTTTTTAAAATAGGACCTAGTGGACAGTGGCTTCGACAAATCTGAGTAGTATTTCCTCATCCTTCCTTTTGCCGTGGTGGTCACCTCCTATCCAGATTTCCGATTCCCGGCCATGAGAACCTCACAATAGGAAGGCCTAACCACCACACTATGATTTTCCTTGTCACTGTCTGAGACACCCCCCCCCCAATTTACATTAACCGTGTCATCATTGAATCCATCATCCACCCCTCGGGTTTGTACATTACATCTGTTACAGTCAATCACAGCTAAACATGGCGGCTGCCCATCCATCACTTTGCTGACATCCACCACCTTCGCAGAATTAACTAAACCAATCTCTTCATACTGCCCTTCAAAATCCTGGCCAGCATCAACCTCCTTCACTGCATCAAATAAAACACACTGCATATTGTTGTCATCTTCCATTGAGACACCCATCTCCATTTGGCATCCCTCTTCATCCTCCAACACTTGGAACCGGTTGCAGGTAGCAGCATTACTCCCTGGGGCATAAAATTTCCTCTTATGCCTATCACTGTTTAGACATGGACTTGCATCTATCATTCGCCCCTGACCTTCTAAATTCGGAGGCATCCCCCCTCATTTAGACTAGCACAAATGAAACCAACATCAGAAGCACCTCGTTTGGTCTCACCCTCACCATGGGGAGTTGTAGCAATAGACCCACCTACAGGATGTGCCACATCATAATCCTATACAACGCCATTTCCAGAAGACCCAACCCTTAGGTCATGCTTCAGCATCTCAAACACCACAGCAACAGAAGGATTACCCAAGCCTGGCTCACCCACACCACTTCTACTCTTTACAGCACCGTCGGTCTTCTTCCCCTGACCCACGGCTCTACCATTTCTTCCCACTGGAACTGATAGAATTCCACTTTAACATTGTTCATTTAAATGACCCAGATGATGAAACCCCAGACAATAATTAGTCCATAACTCAAACACCACCGCTTGCATCCAGTGTTACCCCTCACCAATCGTGATCCAAATCCACTCCACTAGCGCATTTGAAGCATCCTCCTCAACACATAGACTCGGATTAACTGGGTGAATAACTGATGAAGTGTGGGCATCGGCACAGAGAAACCACCCTAACAGATTCCCTGACATATGGATGATCACTGGATTCTGAAAGGGCAAAGAAAGATGGGGAAAGATTACCCAGGTCATGAAGGAGGGTGAGTCCCAGTTCATGCAAAGATCAAAAGTCCATCGGAGAAAGAAAACCGGCATCCATTGCAACGTCTAGAAGATTGGGACCATGCACAGATTAAGTCTTCCTTAGACGAAAAGTGTATCATCAAATGGTGATTATCAATCAGACCCACCACCGTGTGATCTTGCAGATCCCAATTACTGAAAACAAATCTGTTGAATTCATCAACCGAAGGTCTTTAGTGATTAAATCGATCCACCAAGGTCAATTTCAGTAGATTTGACGATCTTGAGAACTCCGATAATGAAATCATCAGTTGAGGATCTCCAAGATAAAACTCCAGAACTTTCATACTCAAAGATATTGATGGGAATTGAGGAAGATAACTAGGGTTAGATAAAAAAACAAAATTTTCCAATGGAATCGAAGGTCAAGGAAGAACCTCCGCCCCCGTCCCACCTTCAGGGAGGGGGGGGGGAACCCATCTGCACTCATGATCTAGGGTTTATAACCAGGAGACATTGTCGAGCGCCATCGATTGTCACCGTCACTATAGCATCCCGCAAACCTTCATTATATTTTACAAAACTGAGGATATTTAATGTTTAGTGTCTTGGAAACTAGGAACATAAAACATGAAAACATAAAACATTCTTCTTAAACACTTGAAAGGCTTCTCCTCATGTTCATCCTAGGTTAATTATTGCATCTCATAACCTGGGGACATACAACAAAAGAGAGGGTGAGAAAAAGGCCCATTTAGGGAAACAAGGGGAACCATTTAACATGTGAACTTGGGATACATCAACAATGTCATGAAAAATAACTTTAAGGTATGAAAAAGAAATCGTGAGGAATATCATAATAAAAATAACATTTTTCATAACATGAAGATGTGGTTACAACATTTAATATTGAAAATCATTTCGTTTCACCATGGTCCATCTCCAAGGTGTCATTAAGAAAATTACCAAGGTTATTCACCAAGGTATCAATCTAAAAGGTCATCTCCAGAGATTAAGTCTTTACCCAATGCATTGGAGCACTATCAGGGTGCACCCTTAATTTGTCTTTATTATCATGTGAGCCACATATATAATCATAATTAACTTCATAAACAACCCATATAGCATAAAAAATAGGTTTCATTTCATAATCATAACTTTTTAAAAACTGCTTTAAAGACATGATCTTTATGTCACTTTAAACCCATAGAGAGGGAAAGAGGGTCTCATGTATGTAAATCCCAGAATTTAAAATAGAAAATTTTGGTATATATGTGAATACCAATTCAGAAGAAAGAGCTTTGAGTATTCACTTAATAAAATGAATTTGAGGATAAGAGAGAGACATTTTGAGACGGAAATTCTGCAGCATAACGGCTATGTTTCATGGTTTTAGAAAACATTGAAAAGAGAGGGGACATGGGTCACCCACTCATAAATTATCCATAAAACAGTAGAGGGACATAATATAAAGGGTATAAGAACATGTTAATGAAAATTTAAAGATATACCATATGAAATGAAAACATAGAAGGAGGTCAAAAATAATATTTCTCTTATGAAAATTCGGCAGCCTAACGGCGTCACTTAAACTTCCACAAAAATGAATTGAAGAGATCAAATAGGGTCTCTCATCATATGAACATAAAAGATCAGTATCATAGATATAGAGATCATAACCCAACATAATAAAAAAGTAACTTGAAATACTTGACATGAAAGTAGATCTTTGAAAAATGAGAAAGGTTTACGAATCCCTTAAAAATTCGGCAGCCTAACGGCGTCACTTAAACTTCAACAAAAACGAATTGACGAGATAAAATAGGGTGTCTCATCATATGAACATAAAATATCAGTATGATAGATATAGATATCATACCCCGACATAATAAAAAGGATCTTGAAATACTTTACATGAAATTAGAACTTTGAAAAATGAGAAACATGAACGAATCCTTTTAAAATTATGTAGCCTAACGATGTCACTTAAACTTCAATAAAAATGAATTGAAGAGATCAAATAGGGTCTCTAATAATATGAACATAAAATATAAGTATTATAGATATATAGATAATACCACAACATAATAAAAAGGAACTTGAAATACTGTACATTAAAGTAGAACTTTGAAAAATGAGAAAGGTGAAAGAATCCCTTAAAAATTCAGCAGCCTAACGACGCCACTTAAAACTTCAAAATACTGAATTGAAGAGATCAAATGGGGTCTCTAATAATATGATCATAATGATAAGTATGATAGATATAGAGATCATACCCCAACGTAATAAAAAGGAACTTGAAATACTTTACATTAAAATAGAACTTGAAAAATGAGAATGGAGAAAGAATCTGTTACAAAAATTTCGGCAGCCTAACGACGCCACTTAAACATTAATAAAACGAAGTAATGAGAGTAAGTGGGGATATCTCATTATATGAACATGAAAAGGGAAGTAATAGGAATATTAAAGAAAATACTCCAACATAATAACATGGAGTATAAAAGAAATGACTTAAAAGAGAGTATTTGAAAAGAAAGAGAGAGTTTGGATCCCTTACCTCAAAACATAACTCTTAAAACTCAAAGGTTGGGACCTTGAGGGCTTGGAAGCACCTTGGGAGGACTCCTTGGGAGGACTCCTTGGGAGGACTCCTTGGGAGGTAATGAGACTCTACCTTCATTGGGGGAGAGTTGGGAGTCAAATTTATGATAGGATGGATTGGTATTTATAGGGAAAGTGAGGGGACAAGGCATTAATGGCCAACGGACACCTCATTGGTGGTTTTGGAAAAACCATGGGCTTTCCCATGGTATTTTCCCATGTTATTGGCCACTTGGGACACATAATACCTTATCTTACTATTCATAAGTCGAACATATTGATTACATACTTAATTCATCATTTAATGATGTCATTAAACACCCGTAACTTAAAAACGGCATTTTCACTATTCATCGAAAATTCAACTTTCTCAGAAAAAATCCCAAAATTTCACCTTAACCAGATATAGATGCTCTGATTTCAAAAATTAACTCTATTTTCTAAAAATATTTTTATAAATATTTTTAATTTAATTTTTAAATAAATACACTATTCACCGAAAATTCATTTTTTTCAGAAAAATCCCCAAAAATTACCTTAACATAATATTGATGCTCTGAGTTCAAAAATGAAATCAATTTTATAAAAAAAAATTCTAAATATTTTTAATTTAATTTTTAATTTAAAAACACTATTCACTCGAAAAAACTAATACTTGACTAATAATTTATGAAACCATTTTTTAACCATTTTATTGAATCTCATTACTTAATCAAGGTGCCTAGATTATATTAATAATTTCTTTAAGTGATATTACTAATCCATTTGGTCACACTACAAATCCTAAGCTTAAAATCACTATTCATAATTTACTATTCATCAAAAATCAAGTTGATCCTATTAGACTCTAAATTTCGTACTGAACATAAAAGTAGAAGAGAATTTTTTAAAAATCATTACACATTTTTAATTTATTAATGTTTACATAAACATTTTTAAAATATTATTTTTCTAAAATTCATCAAAAATATGCATACTATATTTATCTGGTCATTTGAAAATTCATAAACTTCATTATAAGAAGAAATACCAATTTTTATTTAAAATAAAGGATTACACAAGGTAGTTATAGTCTCCTTACATATCCCCTTATCACACCAGCATAGGACATAAGTGTAAGGTGTGCTAAGGTGATAGAATCTGAGGGAGACACGGCCAACATCGCACGAGTAGTAATTTCTATCAGTTTGAACTTCTCGCGAAGGTGATTCCATTCTAGCTTCACACGATGAATTTCAGCTTGGGTTTGGTCCATAGAAAAGTGCAGTGGTGCTACCTCCTTCCCAAGTTCTGTTAGATGGGCTTCGATCAGTCCAAGACTTCTGGGTGAGGCCATCAAATCTTCTTTTCTATATTAATTAACCAAGATTACTTGTATTTAGAGACAATAATCGAAACGTTTAGTTTACAGTGGTTATATTGACTAATGGTCATATAACAGTCAAAACCCAATGGTCTCATTTTAATTATACTCATGTTATCAAATGAAATAGTTTTGTTAAGTATAAAAAAATAAAATAACACACAAAATTAGGAAACAAGATTTATTCAAAATTTTGGGTCGTTACAATCTTCCCCCTTAAAAAATTGCATCCTCGCAATTTTTTTAAAATTGGGTTTCGAAATTTCATTGAAAGCCCCATATCTTTAAAGGAGTTAGTAAAAATATTACTTTAAAAAATAAAGGGAAGTACAAAGGTCACCAGAGTTAACCCACACTGGGATTCCATGTAGGAAAACATGGACATGAGAGAGAAAACAAAGGTTTAAGTTCTGAGGGAGAGTGATAGAAAACATGATTAGGAGAAAGTTAACCACGAGGAAATCCCAAACTTATGATGTGTGTAAACGGTCATTGATTACCTAGTAGGAAACGTAAAACAACAATGTTTTTGTTTTACATCCCTTTTCATAATTTTGAAGAATTAATGTACTACATAGAACAAAAACATAAGGAAATATACCTACCTTCAAGTAGAGTTTCATCTTTTAATAAGTATCTACCAAAACTAATCTTTTATCCAAATGATGAGAATTCAAAAACACTTTATCTCATCAAAAGAAGAAGAATCGTCTTCTATAGAATCACATAATCCAAAAAAGATTAACTATCTATTTCTTCTATATTTAAACATTATCCCAAAAACAGAAAGGGTAAGGTAAACCAACTCTTCAAAAAGAAAGAAGCCCATAGGAATGGAAACTACTTTAAATCTTCAAAGTTCCATGGTGCTACCCAAAGTTCATCATAGACCATTCCATAAATAACAGTCCTTAAAATTCCTCAAAATAAACCCAAATAAGATTGAAACCCAAATACAAGAAGGATTTGATAACATAGTCTTCCAAAATAAACTTCATTGTTCATCTCTAAACAACATCAACCACTCCTAACATCTTATAACAAAAGTATCTAACATAATCATATTTTACCCAAGATAGGTTAATCATTTCCATAAGTAACCTAAATTACTATAAGTCCACCTTAAATTCATCGATTCTTCAAAATATAAGTCAACCTTACTCCTCAATGAAAATACCGTAGTAATCTATTTACCTCGATCATATAGGGTCCCCAAAATAGTGAATGCCTTCCAAAGTAATAATCATCTTTTAATCCCCTAATCATCTCTGTCATATTAATACGACAATCATCGCATTTCCTATCACATTTGTTGTTGGGACATGTTCTTCCATATCCCACCATTAACTTAGAAGAGAAAGTATAAGTAGGGGGTTAAATACATAGCCAATAATCATGAAAAGGAAGTTAAAGCATATAAGTATAACTTGTAGAAGAAAAGTATAGCCTAACTTGTGATCCCCTAGGCTTCAAACTAGGTTATTCATGATCTTATATTCTTATGTGAATCTTTATTTTATTTTATCTCTGTTTCTTTAATAATGGTTTATACTAAGCTTATGAATTTACCAAAGCATATCCCCCGGGAGTGTCATAACCAAGAGTGCAGCAAGTCCCGTTGTCATGTACCAATTCCCTTTCGAGTCTAGCTCCAAAAGGTGTTTTCGGGTTTTACCCCTATGTACATCTGTTCCAGAGCCACCTCTACCTGCTCGTATCCAGACATGGATGTATTTTCTTGGCAACCCCTTACTCAATACACACCAAAATACAAGGAAGATTTCCTATATTTAAATTTTTTTATAGGGTTCATCCTAGAGTTTTCATATCCTAATTTCCATAAATAACTAAACCATCCTTTGATACCAACTATATCATCCCACCTTTTTATCACATAAACTTTCATTATATTTTACAAAACCTAGGATCTTTAAGTTTTAGTGTCTTGGAAACCAGGAACTTAAAACATGAAAACATAAAACATTCTTCTTAAAAACTTGAAAGGCTTATCCTCATGTTCATACTAGGATCATTATTGCATCTCATAACCTGGGGACATACACCAAAAGAAAGGGTGAGCAGAAGGCCCAGTAAATGAAACAAGGGGAAACATTTAACATGTGAACTTGGGATACATCAACAATGCCATGAAAAAGAACATTAAGGCATTAAAAAGAAATCATGAGGAATATCATAATAAAAATAACATTTTTCATAACTTCAAGATGTGGCTACAACATTTAATATTGACAATCATTTCGTTTCACCAAGGTCCATCCCAAAGGTGTCATTAAAAAAATTACCAGGGTTATTCACCAAGTTATCAGTCTAAAAGGTCATCTCTAAAGATTAAGTCTTTACCCAATGCATTGAAGCGCTATCACGGCGCACCCTTAATTTGTATTTATTATCATGTGAGACACATATATCATCATAATTCATTTCATAGAAAACTTATATAGCATAAAATAAATGGGTTTCATTTCATGATCATAACGTTTTAAAAACTGCTTTAAAGACAGGATCTTTAGTCACTTTAAACCCACAGAAAGGGAAAGTGGGTCTCATGTATGTAAATCCCAGACATTAAAATAGAAAATTTTGGTATATATGTGAATAAACATTTATAAGAAAGATCTTTGAGTATTCACTTAATAAAATCAATTTGAGGATAAGAGAGAGACATTTTGAGATGGAAAATTTGTAGCATAACGACTATGTTTCGGGGTTTTAGAAAACGTTTAAAAGAGAGGGGACATGGGTCACCCACTCATAAATGATCCCTAAAATAGTAGAGGGGCATAATATAATGTGAATAAGAACATGGTAATGAAATTTGAAATATATACCATATGAAATGAAAAACATAGAAGGAGGACAAAAATAAGATTTCTCTTATGAAAATTCAGCAGCCTAACGGCGTCATATAAACTTCCACAAAAATGAATTGATGAGATCAAATAGGGTCTCTCATAATATGAAAATAAAACATAATTATGATATATATAGAGATCATACCCCAACATAATAAAAAATGAACTTGAAATACCTGACATGAAATTATATCTTTGAAATATGAGAAAGGTGAATGAATCCCTTAAAAATTCGGCAGCCTAACGGCGTCACTTAAACTTAAAAAAAATGAATTGACGATATCAAATAGGGTCTCTCATCATATGAACATAAAATATCAGTATGATAGATATATATATCATACCCTAACATAATAAAAAGTAACTTGAAAGACTTGACATAAAAGTAGAACTTTGAAAAATGAGAAAGGTGAATGAATCCCTTAAAAATTTGGCAGCCTAACGGCGTCGCTTAAACTTCAATAAAAATGAATTGACAAGATCAAATAGGGTCTCTAATCATATGAACATAAAAGATAAGTATGATATATATAGATATCATACCCCAACATAATAAAAAATAACTTGAAAGACTTTATATGAAAGTAGAACTTTGAAAAATGAGAAAGGTGAACGAATCCCTTAAAAATTCGGCAGCCTAACGGCGCCACTTAAAACTTCAAAATACTGAATTGAAGAGATAAAATGGGATCTTTCATAATATGATAATAAAATATCAGTATGATATATATAGAGATAATACCTCAACATAATAAAAATGAAGTTTAAATACTTTACATGAAAATAGAACTTGAAAAATGAGAAGGGAGAAAGAATCTGTTACAAAAATTTCAGCAGCATAACGACGCCACTTAAACATTCATAAAACGAAATAATGAGAGTAATAGGGGATCTATAATTATATTAACATTAAAAGGGAATTAATAGGAATATAAAAGAACATCATCCAACATAAGAACTTGGAGCATAAAAGAAATGACTTAAAAGAGAGTATTTGAAAAGAAAGAGAGAGTTTGGATCCCTTACCTTAAAACGTAACTCTTAAAATTCAATGGTTGGGACCTTGAGGGATTGGGGGAACCTTGGAAGGACTCCTTGGGAGGTAATGAGACCAGATATTCGTTGGGGGAGAGTTGGGAGTCGAATGGATGAGAGGATGGCTTGGTATTTATATGGAAAGTGAGGGGACAAGGCATTAATGGCCAAGGGACACCTCATTGGTGGTTTTGAAAAAACCATGGGCTTGCCCATTGTATTCAAAAATGGTATTGGACCCTTGGTACACCTAATACCTTATATTACTATTCATAAGTCGACCATATTGATTACCTACTTAATAGATCATTTAATGATGTCATTAAACACCCGTAACTTAAAAACTGTATTTTCACTATTCATCGAAAATTCAACTTTCTCAGAAAAAATCCCATAATTTCACCTTAAAAAATATAGATGCTCTGATTTCAAAAATGAACTCCATTTTATAAAAATAATTTTCTAAATATTTTTAATTTAAATTTAAAATAAATACACTATTCACCGAAAATTCATTTTTTTCAGAAAAATCCCCAAAAATTACCTTAACATAATATTGATGCTCTGAGTTCCAAAATGAAATCCATTTTATAAAAATAATTTTCTAAATATTTTTAATTTAATTTTTAATTAAAAAAAACTATTCACTCGAAAAAACTAATACTTGACTAATAATTTATGAAACCGTTATTTAACCATTTTATTGAATCTCATTACTTAATCAAGGTGCCTAGATTATATTAATACTTTCTTTAAGTGAGATTACTAATACATTTGGTCACATTACTAATCCTAAGAATATAATCACTATTCATAATTTACTATACATCAAAAATCAAGTTGATCCTATTAGACTCTAAATTTCGTACTGAACATAATTGTAGAAGACCATTTTTTTGAAAATTACTACAAATTTATAATTATTTAAGGTTTACATAAACATTTTTAAAATATCCTTTTTCTAAAATTCATCAAAAATATGCATACTATATTTATCTGGTCATTTGAAAATTCATAAACTTCATCATAAGAAGAAATCCCAATTTTTATTTAAAACAAAGGATTACACAAGGCAGTTACGGTCTCCTTACATAGCCCCTTATCACACCAGCATAGGACCTAAGTGTAAGGTGTGCTAAGGTGAGAGAATCCGAGAGAGGCTCGGCCAACATCGCACGAGTAGTAATTTCTATCAGTTTGAACTTATCGCGAAGGCGATTCCATTATAGCTTTACACGATGAAGTTCGGCTTGGGTTTGGTCCAGAGCAAAGCCCAGTGGTGCTACCTCCTTCCCAAGATCTATTGGATGGGATTCGATCGGTCCTAGACTACTGGGTGAGGCCATCAAATCTTCTTTCTATATTAATTAACCAAGATTACTAATATTTAGAGACAATAATCGAAACGTTTAGTTTACAGCAGTCATATTGACTAATGGTCATATAACTGTCAAAACCCAACAGTCTCATTTTAATTATACTCATGTTATCAAATGAAACAGTTTTGTTGAGTATAAAAAATAAAATAACACACAAAATTAGAAAACTAGATTTATTCAAGATTTTTGGTCGTTACAGTCGCCATCGTCGATCTCCATCTCCCCCCCTTATAAACCCAATAAATGGATTATAAATTATTTATAATCCATTGAAAAATGTATTATGGGATATTTATTAATTTATAAATGTGTTTGTAAGTTAATTTAATATAATTTGTTCATAATTAATGAATTAAATGTTTGTAAAATATTAAATAAATAAATATCAAATAGTATTAATTATCATTATTAAATGACCTTTTCTAAATTAAATGGAATTACTTATAAAATAGAAATATAATTTTTATATCTTAATTATATGTGTGATTTATAAAATGTTTATAAATTAAAAATAAAGAAAAAATAAACATTATTTTATGTTTGAAATAATTAATTATTTTTAATTTATTTATTTTAATAGTTAAAAAAAAATTATGTATTTGATAAATTATTTAAACCACATGAAAATGTTTTTTGATAATTGATATCATCAAGGTTTATATATGTATACTTATTTGGAATTTAAATTATATATATTATCTATACAATAGAACTAGAATATAAAATTTTTCTATTTCATTTAACACCATTTATTTATGTCAATTTAGTACAATGAATAATATGAAGGTGTAAATATTTGGAAAATAAATATAAAAGTTTATGTTCATTTAATTATGGAATGTACAAAATGCATTGTTATAATTATAAAGTGTTTATAATCACATTATTTTGAATTATTCTGAAATACTTTATCTCATGTTTAAATATATGAATTGTTTATTTATTTAGTTCATTCTTTATTTTAAAAAATGATATAGATTTTCCATATTATAATGATATGTGTTCTTTTGTTTAATATGTTAAACTAGTTTTATGTTATAATACATGCATCTATGGAGTTAAATTCTTGGTTTGATAATTTATTTAGTTTCGTTTCCCCTTTAAACTGATTTATACTAAGTAATGTGGTTGGGTTTAATGATTGATTATAGTTTATATATATTTTGTGTTGGAATTATTAATCAATTGAGATATTTCTTGAGTAAAGTATCCTTGTATAGAGGTAATTTTTGTTAGACTCCTCACTAGCCTGGAGGCCTTGTCCTTACCTAGAAAAGGGGGGGGGGGTTTAAGCTATCACTCCAAGTTTAATTATATGGGTATTGTTGATTTAATATTATGATAAGACTTTTAATTAATGTGTTTTATATAAATTATATAAGGGTTTCATTTAAATATGTAGGTATATTTAGATTTTAATTTTGGTTAGTTACAAAGGCTATGAATTTTGTAAAGAGTTGAAAATTAATAGGCTTTAAACAAATTTTTTTTATAGAAGGAATATGATTCCGAACTAATTTATTAGAAACATGCATATATATTAAGGAAATATATGAGATAATATGGTGAGATTAAATCGTGTTCAAAATTTTAAGTGTGGTATTATTTCCAAAGTAAACACCTTTCAAGACATTAATCATCCAACCACATAGGTCATGCTAAAGATGGGTTCCCCTCGAATATATTGTTAATGAAAAGTAATAAATTGGTATCCATAGTTGGATTTGATTCTCATAATTACATATCACTCTGAATAGATTAATGTATTCTAGGAATGCTCACCATTTAGTTGGTACACTGTGAACTCCAAAAAATATTTACACATGCACAATATCATATATATACCATGCTTTTGAATGACTTGCAAGGAACTGTAAGGTAAATATCATGTCCAACAACTAGAATATATTACATATCACTAATATCCTCAGGTATTGTACAAATATTCTAGTTCTCATAATATATTATGTTTATAAGGCCTTTTCTAAATTCTTGTATACTATAATACGATATGAATTACTTACATATACATCATAAGCTCTATCATATAAGGACTTAGTAAAATTTATAAAATTTTATTATATAACTCCCAAATGTGTTTATGCTATTCTATTTTATATTTGTTTTTATTATTATGAGTTATTTTAATTTTTTGTATATTTTGGGATTTTGATTAAAATTTTTAGACACTTTTTGGGTGTCACATAGTTAGCCAGCACGGTTAGGGGTTACCATGTGAAAACCATGAGTTTGGATCTATAACTTGTCATTGTAACTTTTTTCAGTCACCATATGGTTTTCCAAATCATAGATTACACTCTCAAGACCCTTGAAATATACCCAAGGTTTCTAATTTTTTCTCAGAGTAATCACACAATATACAAAAATCTATGGCTGAACCATGTGAATCACCCTCATTTTTAATTTTTAGACATTATAACTTGTCACCCCAAATTGTTTTACCCCCATATCCCAATTCATTCTCTACAAAAATTAAATATAAACCCATAAGTGACCCCACTCAATTTATTCTTCCCCTCCATGATTTATCTGCTTAAATTGTCTATTCTCAATGGTTACATTGTGATTTGAGATTATAAATCTATGGTACGTACTATCCTCGGAATAATTCTCCGTATCATAATGTTTTATTCTTCCCCCATTTTTTCCCTTCTTGGACTAAACCTATGTGAGGGTTTTGTTTTTATTTTGTTTTGGATATTTATTTTATGGAATTATATTCATTTTATAGGCTCCACTCAACCCACATATGATTTTCTAAACTAGTAAACTTCAATTAGAGGTAGTATTTCCCATGTCATAATGTTGAATTTTGAAACAACTGATTGATTGAGTGATAAGTTCATGTTTTAAATTTATAATGATATTTTTACAAGTGTACATTAAATTTCTAAGAATAAAATTGTATTTCATTATGGTTTTCATATAATGATGAAGATTTCCCTATGCTAAAGGATATTTCAAATCATTTTCATTTAGCCAGACATACCATTTTTTATTATGTTACCCAAATAGATCATAAAAAACATATATAGAAAATAATAAATGTGTATTTATATTATAAAATGAAATTCTAAAATGGCTTTGATGTGAATTATCAAATGATCTAATGGTTTACATGGCATTTCAAGTGATACATGAAATGTGAAGTATTGATAATTTTTTTAATAATTTTTCTTAACTAATATGTGATATTTTCAAATTTTTTGACCATGTTTAGATCATTAGATGGATTAATAAGTGAATTTTTATGAAATAATGGGTCGTCTTAAAATAGGAGTGGTTTCATAAATCAATTCAAAGGGTGATTTCAAGTGAAACATTTTGTAAAATGTTTTATAATTAGTTTTGAATAATTATAAAAAGACTAGGAATCCTGAGTGATTTTAAAGAAGGCATAATTAAATTTTTTTAAATGTTTGTTGAAATATGTGGGTGTGTGACCCTATTTATTACCATTTATGTTGTAAACCTTTAATGTGTGGTGTATGATATATGTGGACACTAGGTTATGAATCATAAGAAAATATTTTTATGATGGAATGGAGGTGAGGGTGGGTTATTATTTTGATTTGTGATAGTGGTATCAATCAATATTGTTTCTTCCTCAGTATAACTATTATTGGTCATGGGGACTGGGGTTGATATGTGTGACGACTATATTTAGGCAAAATTAGATAGTACCACAATACTACTACCCCCACTGGTGTAAAATTTGACTAGATGGTGGGTTCCCTTGTTAATTTTGGGTTTAGGATAGTTGAGTGGATTTTGAATATGATGCAACATAGGCTTATGGGTTGGTCTATTCATAGTAAATTATAGGATTCTATCACTATAAGACTTAGTTTAAATATAAGGACCCGACCTCAAATATTACATAATCTTAAATTATGTCAAGAATTCACATTGAGGATATTTTCAGGTTTAGAGTTTTAGATAATGAGGCCATAACTATTACATATCAACATGAAAATTACATGTAGACAATACTACTATGTATTAATTTTTTTCATAAAATAAATACTCTTAAAAAGAAACATGTATAGTTCCAAGGTTTATACAGCAAAAATTTTCCTTGATCCCATCCATGGACCAATTAATCTTTATGTCCTATGGAAAACATTTCAAAAACATGGGATGATCCTAAAAACCTCAGTAAGGGTTATAAAATAAGGAAGGAAAAACATTATCCCATCATTAAATAAAAATTAATGAAACCATACTTTTCAATCATAACTTACCTTACTAAATCATAAGATTTATGAATGACACAAACAAATCATAAATCATAAAGCTAACTTATGGAATTCATAACATAGTTACATTGTAGATATCATAGCTACACAAGGAGTTAAATTTGGAATAACCATCATAGTATTTTTCCTAAATGTCTTAAGAGAAACATTAACGTTTACCTCTCTCACGTTACCTAATGCATTTGAGAGCTATCTCGGGCTCACTCACCCAATGTTTATCACGAAACCACCCATATAAATAAACAACTCCCAATAATCATAACATATTCATAACACATAAATCAAGAATAATGAAAATATAACATTTCCAAATTGAAATCACAACATATAATTTCAAGATAAAGACATAATCAATGCCTTATCAAACCATTCTCAAAACCATTTAAAACATTCAATGAAGAGATTTTTTAATCAAAGTTTCACATACCACATTCAATATTTTAAAGGAATTAAAATTTTAAAACATTAATGTCCATATAAATAAATCCTTAAAAACATTTTGAATACATGGACATTAATGAGAATGATTTAGTATAATGAATCCTTAAAACAATATTTTAGTTAATGAGTTCTTAACCAAATAAGAGATTCTTGAATACAATTAATTAAGGAATAAAATTTAACCAAAACTTTATAATATCCTAAGAATAAAGGTATTCATGATATAATATTCCAAAGGACAGTATATACACCATATAAAAGTGAATTGGATCATAACAACAATGTAGTCTCAGAGGAATGTAAATTGAGATGAAATACCTTATAAAAATTGTTTCCTTAGATTAATGATAAATCAATTACATAATGATGTGTGAAAAATTTAAATACACTAAATATGATTAGATATTAAGTGTAAATCAATCAGAGAACATTCACACAAATTCTTTTTAATACAAAACCAATGACTTTGATGTTTAACACAATGAATAGAAATTAAGTTAAAATTACTCTAATAAAGTTCATATCGATGACTTGAGAATTTATCAATGGAGTGATTATGTGTATCAAAATTATATCCAAACAAAGGGGATTGGAAATTAAAAAATAAATATATAAATATTGATTCCAAACAAAATCATATAATGATATAATTAAGAATTGTTAGATTAACCCAAGGAATGGAAATTGGGTTAAAAGGTTCCCTTACCGATTTGGTAACTTACGAAACATACAACCCATGAAAGAAGAAACATAAAATGAAGATGCAAAAAAACAATAAATTTATGTATGTTACACAATTAATACAATCATGGGTAGTACATATACCACACAAAATGAAATAGTGTCAATTATAGTATGAATCTCACGGGAATAAAAAGTGAGATGAAAATCCCTTAGCATGTGGTAATCAATCGATTCATATGACCAAAATGTAATAACCACCAAATAATTCATAGAATAGAATGAATATAAAGATGATAATGATAATATATACCAATTTTCAGTACACAAGATACCACATACAATAAATTAGTGGAAAAAAATGGAAATCTGACGGAATTAAAAGTGAGATATGAAATCACTTACCTTGTGTCCGACTTGACTTGTTTGTTCCTTGTTTTTCATGAATAATAAACTTAAGTTAATTTATAATTTATTTACAACCGTTTTTCAAGTTTATTATTCATTTTATATCACTTATTACCATGTTATAAACAATATGTAATCATTTAAGTTAATAATGGTCGTTTTGTCGATATTTGGTACTTGAGTAAAAAATGAACACCTTATAATTACAAGTTGTCCATATGGTCAAAAGTAAATTATCTAAAAAATGATATTAATTATTTATATATCATATATATCATATATATCCGTTATATATTTGTATTTATAACAGAACATAACATTTTAAGATAAGAAATGAAATGCACCAGTCATGGAGACAGTAAGCCATACGTACGCATGAACACTACTTTCATTTCTATTTTATATTTTAATTGAATGAAAACCTAATAATACATAGTTATATTATAGTTCCAAAATAATATCATATATAATTTCAATAACTCCACCCTTTATATGTCCAACATATGGTATGTAAGAATCATATCACTTTGACGGTGCGGTAGTCTGCACGTCCTAAAATGGAATTATAGTGTTTACTCATAATGGAAACCATAAAGGTATACTCTAAATTAAAAATACAGATGAATAAAGAAAACATAAAAATAATATATATCATATATAAATACAGTGTCATCATAATGGCCACCATATGAGGTGGCAGGAGATAATTGAACAATCATCGTTTTGTGAGGTGTTAGTTTTCCATCCACATAAATAGTATGTTCTTTTCCCATTAGATGGAGGTGTGTGTAAGTTTAGTTTGGATAACTCTCATTGGTTTGAACCAAAAATACTTTCTAAAGACCCTTACGCCTAAGGTAAGGATTCTAGAAGGAGGATATGGATTTTGAAAGATTATTTGGGAAGGTTTTGGATGATCCAAGGGGCTTGATAGTTGTGAGGAATGGGATAGAGGTGACAACTTTTTATAAGGGGGGAGGGGTTCTTTAAGAAAGTGTTAAAATATTGTTTTATTATATAATGATTTTCGGTTTCTAAAGGTCCAAAACTCATTAAGGTCGTAGATAAGATGACTCATGGTCTAAATAAATTCATCCAATAAAAATTGGACAGGTTTGGGATGTTATTTTAATATTTATAATATTATTTATTTAAATGATTTACTAATGAGGTAAACACTGCATCATTTTTGTGTCATAAATAATTTTATTTATATGATGTCTAAAAATTATAAAAAAAGTACCATGATTTAGGAAATCGTTTTAGGTTACCAATTAATATTTATAGTCTAAATTATAACTTATATAACCCCATTGAAAAATTAATTTACTCAAAGATATTTGATTATGTAGTTTTTGCCTTTACTTTATGTTAATTAAAATAATGTGTCATTATCACTCTCATGTGGCTTCATGGGGTCCCAAAATCAACCCAAGGATACCAATGGTCATCCATGACTCATCCAATAATGTTAGGACAAGTGTTAATGTAATTTTTTATTATTATAATATTCTTTTTTACTTGGAATACCCTATTTACCTTTAATCGTGGTAAATAAAAGTCAAAAGTTACTATTCACCAAAATAATATTTTCATCTTTTTGAACAAAATTTTACTTAATAATAACAACCATGTATGTTGGATTTTCTAAATTCAATTCACAGAAGCGGTAAAATTTCATTTAAATGAAAACGTTAGTTTTTAACTACTACTAAGTGGTTTCGCTATTCATCAAAAATTGATCTTTTTTAGAAAAATATCAAAAATTAAACCTAAGATATATATGATATTCCTAATTCAAAAGTGATGTCTATTTTAAAAAATTCAAAACATAGAAGTTGAATTAATTAATTTAAAAATAATTTCTGTTGTCAAAACAAATAGCGTGTTTTTAAGAAACAATATCTATCAAAAAATGACACTTGTTTATGCCCAATTTAAAGGTGAAATTAATCCCAATGACAAAAATTGAATTAAATTGTAAAAATTGTTGGAACAATGGTCTTCTATATGTGATTTGGAGTATTATTTGTGTTTTTTGTCAATCCTCAGTGGATATTCAGAATGTGTACCAGCCAAGAGATCTTACAGTTCAAGCAGACAACAGTATTGAAGGTGGCGCTGTTCCCTAGTGTTTTCCAACTTTTTGGGCCTGAAAATAGACAAATGGAGAAAAGGGTTTTTGGAAAAGATACTTGCACACCGTGTAATTGATGAAGTGGAAACTTATGCGCCATATGTTTTGCAAGATCAGAACATGGGAAAATGGAAAAGGGATAAGGGCCGCGCAAGTTTTGGGTTGGTCGTGCAAGTGACCTACGCGCCATGAAGAGACTTGCATGCTGATGCCTAAGAGGACTGGAAACTTGTGCGCCTATTGTTTTTCAAGATCATAACTTCAAAATATGGAAAAGAAAATAAGGTCGCACAAGTATTAGTGTGGTCGCGCAAGTGAGTAGCGTGACAGAGGCTAGGAAGGATGAGCTATCTGCTGGAACCTGTGCGCTGAGGGAAGACTTGTGCACCACCGCGCAGAGTTTGCCTATAAATATAGGACCACCCCTCTTCATTTATAATGAAGTTCAAGACTTAGAGATTTTTTGAGCTCTCATCACACAAGTGGTTGAGTCGCGCAAGTGGTTGTTGGGTCGTGCAAGTAGAGGCTGCGTGCCGATTGTTGGATGTGCGGACAAGGCACTTGGGGAGTTAAAGGCGCAATGTTGCGCAAGTTTGGTGTTGAAGGAGGCAGTGTCACGCAAGTAGTTTGGTGTCACCTTCACTCCAAATTTGTACTGCGCAAGTGACTTGCGCACTGGGATTGAAACTTTCGCACTGAACTTGGAGAAGCGCGCCAGGGTAGTTAAAGTTCATTTGTCCTTTTGAAGCTGCACGAAAGATAGAAGATCGCCTGGTACCCTCAGCGCAAAGTAAGATTCGTCTTCTGGTGAGAGTTGGACTTCAAAAGAGCATCTACATATGACATAGGATGCATTATTATGTAATGATGAAGAGACCTTCATGTCTATAAACTGAGCGTGACTTCAACAAGGGCAGTGAGTTAGGGGGAGTCAACGGGAGTGACCTGAGGGAAGCAGTGAGCTATCCCTGAACCTTTGTAAAGGCAGTGATCCTGGGACAGAGTGACTGTGCCCCGAACCTTTGTAATCCACAACTAGTGAATATTAGTGGAATTAGGTATGACCGACAACTTGTCTGCATATGCTTCTTGGATGTAGCCCTTAGTGGTGAACCAAGTAAAAAGTGTTGTGTCTTCTCTGTGCATGTGAATGTTTTCTTTCTGATCATATTAATTATACATGTTCAACAAGTTCCTACCAACATGGGAACAAGATCCATCACATTAAAAGAAAAAAAATTGTCACCTTGATTCACCCCTCCCCTCTCAGGGTGTCCTGAGGTCCTTCAAGTGGTATCAGAGTCAGGTTGCTGGTGTTGAATCTGTCCTTTATCGTCATGGAGAATGCATTCAATGTCAGGGGAGTCCCTCAATTTTAAGGAAGTAATTTCCAGATCTGGAAGAACATAATGAGATCTCATCTAAGATCTCTTGGAATGGATGTTCTCTTTTCTACTGTGCAAGGAATACAAGTCGCTGATCCAACAGGCCTAGCTATGACTGAAACAGACAGGAAAATTCTTGATGAAGATGCTAATGCACAAAATGCACTCACTGCGGCCCTTTCTGATCAGATCTACCTAAAGGTGATGAATTTTACCTCAGAAAAATCCATGTGGGATAAACTTGAGAATATTTATGAAGGAGATAGAAAAGTTAAGTAGGTGAAACTACAAGTGCTTCACAATCGGTTTGATGATCTGAAGATGCATCCAGACAAGAATGTAGACTCTTTCTTCAATCGAATTACTGAAGTGGTTGGAAAAATTAGAGGTCTAGGTGAATAAATCAAAGGCATTGATATTGTAAAGAAAATATTAATAATACTTCCACCTCTGTAAAATGAAAATATGTCAGCCCTTGAGGAAAGAGATATTTCCAAACCTTCTCTAGATGATCTACTGAGCAGCTTGGTAGAATATGAAATGAGAGTCAAACCAGAAGCTTCTATGACTCATGTGATCAAGGAAATGGCATTCAAGACCATGGATAAACTAAAAATCTCAAAAGATAGTAGTGGTTAATATGACTAAGAAAAATAAATTCTTTCTCTCATTGCAAAGAAGTTACAGAAGGGGAAACAAAAATTCAAATGGAAGTTACATCCCGCATGTTTTCGGTGTGGAAAAGTTGGGCATATTGCCTCTCAGTGCTTAAGAAAGATCAATGATGAAGATAATGAAGATGAAAGCTTCGAGATTCCTTAGATAAGGTTCTTCAAAATGGGAGACTTCAAATATAGAAAGAAAATGAGAAGGAAGAGTTTTGTCTATGAAGAGGAAGAAGATGATAATGAATTCTATGATGAAGAAGAACCAGAATTCAAAATTGGGAACCATGCTTCCATGATGGCCACATTTGAAAAGTCAGAATATACTGGTGGAGAAAAACAACTATGAACTTGTGTAGATCCCGAGATACAACTTAAGGATGCAGTTAGTAAGCTTAAGATTAAATATAAGAGTTGTAATAAGTGGAAATCAATTGTAGAAGAATCAACTGAATATGTTGATTAACATGAAGCTGAAATTGAACGAATTGAAGAATTTGTGAAGTTAAAGTCTAAAATAATTGAAACCAATGATGATGTAGTGGATCTGAAGTTGAGAATTAAAGAGCAGGAAAAGGTCATCAATGACCTCGCCTCCAGACTTAAAGAAAAATCCAAGACTGCTGAAGTTCTTGAGGAGGAATTTGTTACTCTAAGGAGTAAACTTGAGAATGAATCATTTCCAAAAGAATCGAGGAAGAAAATATAGTTTGGATGATTCTCAGATGTAGAATTACTAGCAAGAGCCAAGTGTGGTTCAGATGGGGTTCGAAAAATCTTGAGTGATCAAAGACCTGCTTGCATGGGAATGAGTGGAATTGGCTGTGAGGCTGAGACATAAACTACTGGAAGTTAAAATATCCAAAAGAAAGATAAGATAAAAGTTGAACATGTTGAAATGTTGCCTAAACTGCCGAAAAAGGAACCCTCAATCCAAACTAAAAGGGGAACTGAAAATTATCCTCAATCATTCATAAATGACAGACGGTCTAACTATTCTCCCAAGAAAGAAGGTATGAGGAGAGATTCAAGTGAGAAGACATTTCTTCTCATGAAGTGTCAGTTCTGTGGCTATTTGGGCCATACCATGTCTTATTGTGAAGAGGCAAGAAGCTATCTGAATGGAGAAGATATAGAAGTTCAAAAAAGGAGAACAAATTCATATCCTAATTCTTATAGAAGAAACAATTTATATGGATATTGTTATTCTTGTTCTAACTTTGGTCATAAGGCTGCTAATTGTAGGCAGAGAAGGGACAAGGACACCTCATACCGAAGTTCAAGACAAGTCAAGTCTCATCAGCAAGACAGTGTTTCTCTTTCAAACAGGTTTTCTCCTCTCAAAGAAGATTTCGACTATGAAGAACCTGGGTATGCAGAAGAGATAATCGAAAGGCCATCAGTACTATATACTCAATATAATGTCTCATGGAAAGAAAGGAAGAAGGTTGAGAAATCCAACCTTGCAGAGGTGGCCCTCAAAGCTACAAAGAACAATATTACCTGGATTCTGGATAGCGGTTGTTCATCTCATATGACAGGTAATGCCGTCCTGCTAACGGATATCAAAAGGAAGGTTGCTGGTACAGTACAATTTCGTAATGATGGGGCTATGAAAATAAAAGGGAGTGGAAGTACTGAATTAGCTAATGGAGAACTAAAGAAGACTGAAGTCCTTTACGTAGATGGCCTACGTCATAATCTCCTCAGCGTGAGTCAACTCTGTGACTAGGGACTTATAGTTACTTTTAATCAAAAAGTTTGCACTATCAAGGGAAAGACATGCAATTCACTTATGAAGGGATGCAGAACAAAAGGCAACTTGTATCAGGTTGATAGGGAATAAAATGTATGTTACATGACTGTTAAATAAGAAAACAATTTGTGGAATCGGAGACTGGGACAATTCAATCAACAAGACATGGAGAAAATATCAAAATTGATAATTTTCATAGACATTCCAAACCTGAAGCATGAGCGTGAAAAATCATGTGATGCTTGCATTCGTTGTAAACTGGTCTGAAGTTCATATCGGCCAAAGAAGAAAAGGGCATCTCACCTTCTTGATCTGATTCATATAGATGTATATGGGCTGATAAATGTTGCTGGAACTCATAGAGAAAGGTACATTGTCCATTTCATAGATGATTACAGTAGAATGGAATGTGTGATGGTCATTCACAAGAAATAACAGGATCTTGACTGCATGAAAACATATCAGCGAATCACCAAGAATGATACTGGACGAAAAATCAAAGTGTTGAGATCTTACAATGGAGGACAATACACATCCATTGAATTTGAAAATTATCTGGAGAAGCATGGGATACAACATGAGGTAGCTACTGTGAGAACTCCACAACAAAATGGAGTTGTTGAATGTAGGAATCGACAGGTGAACAATAAGGCACGAAATATGCTGATTGTGAGTCGTATTCCACGAAATTACTGGAAAGAGATTTTTCAAGTTGCAGTGTACATTCAGAATCGAATATGACTTTATATGGTTGTGAGGAAGACACCATATGAATTTTGGCATGGACAAAATCCCTCTTTAAAATACTTTAGTGTCTTTAGAAGTAAATTCTTCATCAGGAACAAAGAAGGAAATCAGGGGAAGTATGGCGATAATACAAATGAAGGAATATTCCTCGGTTACTCAATGAACAGGAAAGCCTACAGATGTTTCAACAAGCATTTAGGAACGATTGTGGAAATCAGAGATGTTAAGATAATTGAAGAGAAAACCAAAAATGCTTCAAGGATGTCATATTATGATGTGATAGAAAGTCAGGAAGAAAGTGAACGTGAAGAAAATAGAAATGCAGAAATAGAGGAAGTTGTACAAAACACTCAGCAGTCACATCATGATGTTGACTCAGAAGAAGAATCTCAAGAAGAAACTGTGGCTGAAGAGAATGATATTAAACCTCACAGGAGAAATCGAAAAGATGATATTGATCCATCTAACATAATTGGGGATAGGAGTGCACCCACTCAAACAAGAAGGATGAAGAATAACACGTAATCTGCATTTCTATCAGTTGTAGAGCCATCCTCATTCGAAGAAGCTGCAAATGATGAATCTTGGGTGAAATCCATGAATGATGAATTAGATCAGATTGACAAGAATCAGAGATGGGATATTTTCTAGAGACCCGAAGGTCACAATGTGATTGGTACCAAATGGATCTTCAAAAATAAGTTTGATGATCATGGAAGTGTCATCAGAAACAAGGCATGACTGGCATGTAAAGGATACTCCCAGATTGAAGGCATTAATATTGAAGAAACCTTTGCTCCGGTGGCTAGACTAGAGTCAATCAGGCTTTTCCTTGCCATGGAACTCCAAAGAGGATATAAATTATATCAAATGGATGTCAAGACATCATTCTTGAATGGTGTACTCGAAGAAGAAGTCTACATTGAACAACCAGTGGGCTTTGTTTTGGGTACTGATGAAACAATGGTTTCCAAATTGAAGAAAGCTCTATATGGTTTGAAGCAGGCACCATGGGCATGGTACTCATGGCTGGATTCATATCTCAATAAGCTGGAATTCAAAAGAGGAGGAGTAGATCACAATCTCTATGTGAAAAATTCTCCAAAAGATCAATTCATGGTTCTAGTCTACGTTGATGATATCATATTTGGTGGAAGCAGGCAGAAATCAGTGGAAGAATTTTCTAACCACATGAAATCAGAATTTGAAATGTCTATGATTGGGGAGCTCACAAATTTCTTGGGGCTTCAGGTGATTCAAAAGAAGGAATGTACTTTTATTTCTCAGGAAAAATATGCAAGAGAACTGCTGATGAAGTTTAATATGCAAGACTCCAAACTAATCTAATCTCTGATTGTAGTTGGAACTAAACTTGGATAGCATGAGGATGGGGACTCTGTTGATCCCACCATGTATAGAAGGATCATTGGGATCCTACTATACCTGACAGCGACACGACTAGATATTGTCTTTTCCACATGCCCTGTGGCCCACTTTCAGAGTAATCCAAATGAGGAACATATGGCGGAAGTAAAAAAGAATAATGAGGTACATTCAAGGTACACATAACATCGGGTTATTTTTTTCTGTAGGCAGGGACAGTGAATTATCTGCGTTTTCTGATGCAGACTGGGCTGGTGATGTAGTAGACAGAAAGTCCACTAGTGGTGGAGCCTTCTATATTGGGAAGAAATGTGTTGGCTGGTTGAGCAAGAAACAAGAAATTGCTTCTCTTAGTACTGCTGAAGCTGAGTATATCTCTGCCACAAAGGAATGCACTCAACTACTATGGTTGAAGAAACAATTAAAAGATATTGGTGATGAGGTAAAGCAACCAATGGTGATATACTATGATTACAAGAGCACAATTGATCTTATAAAGAATCATGTTCATCATTCCCGTATGAAACATATTGAAATCAGGTATCACTTTATCAAAGAAAAAGTTAAGCAAGGGGTGATTAGAATGGTTCATGTGGGAACTAATGAGCAAGTGGCTGATATCCTGACCAAGCCACTATCTGCAGTTGTGTTTGAGAAGCATCTTTTGAACCTCGGCGTTCTACCACCACCCAATGCATAAGGAGGTTACGCAATACCCCTCTCCCTGTTTTTGATAACTTTTTTTATCTGTTTATGGTTGTGATGCAGGTTTATGGGGGAGATACTATCCAGGGGGAGTACGATTTAAGCTGAACGTTGACAAAATTACCAGTCTTTGGGTTTATTGTCAATGGGGGAGAAAGGAATAAATTTAGGAATGTTCAGGCATATAATGCTCCTGTGACAAAATGCAAATTTAGTGAGAAGGATAAGAAGGAATTCATCGATCATGTAATGATTCTTGGGAATCATTGAGAATTCCAAAACACTGGATCCCAATTAAAGCTTCCTCTCTTGTTTTCTACACCGAGAATTGCTCACGTAGACTTAGATTGTTGGCTGAGTTGATTCTTTCATTTTTGGTTTTCACATGGATGAAGATCTATTGAATTTATTTTCTGATTGCCAACAAACCCAAAGGGGGAGATTATTGGAACCATGGTCTTCTATTCATGATTCGGAGTATGATTATTTTTTGTTGTCAATCCCCAGTGGATGTTTATAATGTGTACCAGCAAAGAGATCATACAATTCAAGCAGACAACAGTATTGAAGGTGGCGTCGTTTCCTAGTGTTTTCCATATTTTTGGGCCTGAAAATCGACAAATGGAGAAAAGTGTTTTTGGAAAAGAGAATTGTGCGCCATGTACTTGATGAAGAAGAAACTTGTGCGCCATATGTTTTTCATGATCAGAACATGGGAAAATGGCAAAGGGATAAGGTCCGCACAAGTTTTGGGCTGGTCGCGCAAGTGACATGCGCGCCGTGAAGAGACTTGCGCGCCGATTCCTAGGAGGAATGGAAACGTGCGCGCCTATTGTTTTTCAAGATCATAACTTCAAAATATGTCAAAGGAAAGAAGGTCGCACAAGTATTAGTGTGGTCACACAAGTGAGTAGCGCAACATAGGCTAGGAAGGATGAGCTGCGTGCCGGAACCAGCGCGCCGAGGGATGTCTTGCGTGCCACCGTGTAGGGGGTCCATTTTTCCTAGAAATAGAGGACCACCCCTCCTCATTTTTAATGAAGTTCAAGATTTAGAGATTTTTCAAGCTCTCTTCATACAAGTGGTAGAGTCGTGCAAGTGGTTGTTGGGTTGCGCAAGTAGAGGCTGCATGCCGATTGTTGGTTATGCGACCAAGGCAGTTGGGGAGTTAAAGGCGCAACGTCGCGCAAGTTTGCTGTTGAAGGAGGCAGTGTCGTGCAAGTAGTTTGGTGTCACCTCCGCGCCGAATTTGTACCATGCAAGTGACATGCACGCCGGGATTGAAAATTGTGTGCCGAGCTTGGAGAAACGCGCCAGGGTTGTTAAATTTCATCTGTCATTTTGAAGCTGCACGAAAGCTAGAAGATTTCCCGGTACCCTTAGCGCAAAGTTAGATTCGTCTTCTGATGAGAGTTGGACTTAAACAAAGCATCTACATACCATAGAGGATGCATTCTTATTCAATAATGAAGAGATCTTCATGTCTATAAAATGAGCGTGACTTCACCAAGGGCAGTGAGTCAGGGGGAGTCAATGGGAGTGACCCGAGGGAAGCAGTGAGCTATCCCTAAACCTTTGTAAAGGCAATGAGCCTGGGACATAGTGACTATGCCCGAACCTTTGTAATCCACAACTAGTGAAGATTAGTGGAATTAGGTACGACCGACAACTTGTCGGCGTATGCTCCTTGGACGTAGTCCTTAGTGGTGAACCCAGTAAAAAGTGTTGTGTCTTATCTGTGCATTTGAATGTTTGCTTTCTAATCATATTCATAATACAGGTTCAACAAGTTCCTACCAACGTGGGAACAAGATCCATCACATTAAAAGAAATAAATTGTCACCCAGATTCACCCCTCCCCTCTCAAGGTGTCCCAGGGTCCTTCAAAAATATAATATAATTAAACATTAAAACAAATTAAAAATATAATCCAACCATATAAATTAATTATATTAAAAGACAATTTTGATTTAAAATACTGTAATTTTTTAATATTCATCAAAAAATGAATTTTATTAGGAAAATATCAAAAAATTACCCAAAATAAAATTTGATGTCCCGATTCTAAAAAAAAATTATTTTTTCAAATAGATCATATAAAAGTGACCAAATTTATATTTAATGAGGGTTCCCCATCAAAAGATGGTAAATCGACCTTTTAATGAATATTAGAGTATTTATGCTTAAAATTAGACACTTTCTTATTTTAAGCCTCAAACATTATGGGATAAATGTAAAAAAATTAACCAACATATATATTCGTATTGTGGTTAGATATATCCATTTATTCCATTACAATGGATAGGAGTTAAATAATATTTAAAATAATATTATATTATTACTTTTCAGTATAACTCAACCTTGTGTGCAACATAAGATTTCAAAGAAACTCGTTGTCGTGTATCATGTACGCCATCAAACATAGCATTCCCTTTAAACTAAAATTAATAATTAATTTACAAATATTAATAAATATGAAAATTTCATATTCTTTATTTACCTGGGATGTTACATCCTTCCCCCCTTTTCAGAATTGCATCCTCATAATTTTAAAATTGAGCTCGAAAACATCATTGAAAGTTACACATCGTAAAAAGAGTCAATAAAAAAATCACTTTAAAATATATAAAGATATATAAAAAGGTCACCCGAGACAATAGATACTAGTTTTCCAGGAAAAAATGGATATGGAATAGAAAATAACTCTCATATATTAATATAGAGTGATAGAGAACTTGATCACCGAAAGATAACCACCACAATACAATAAATTTGTGGTTGTGTAAATGTCTGATGATAAAAGATAGCTTATAATTTTTTTTACTTCAAGATCTATTTCATAGATTTTATGAATTTTATTAATAACTAGACTAAGATCCTAAGAAAATATACTTACTTTTCATGTATAGTGTTATCCTTTAATAAAATTCTACCACAAACTCATATTTTCTCAAAGCGGTAATTATTCAAGATGACTTGTTCACACTTGAAGTGCAAGAATCAACATCTAGAGTATCACATAATCTAAAAAAGTTGAACTATATGTTTACCCTATCTTTATACATCAACGGAAACCTAAATTGGTTAGTATAAGATCAGATAATCCCCAAAAAGGATAGTCTTTTACAAAAATAAAAACTACTCTTAATCTCCAAAATTTGTCAACCAATACCCAAAGTTCAACCAAAACTATTCCATAAACATTTGTCCATAAAATTATTCTAATTAATAAAAACTAAGATTGAAACCCAAATATCATAAGGATTTAATCACATAGTCTTCCAAGATAAATCTTAACATTTATCTCCAAATAATCTTAGTTACTCTTAATGTCTGATATTAAAAAGTAATTAACATAATAACATATTTTCCATGATAGGTTAATCATTTCTATAGATAACCCAAAATAAAATTATTATTGATTCATAAAATTATCTAACTAAAAAGAATTAGTCACACTAACCTGGGACTTCATGTAGTCTAGTGGTAGGTGATAAATCACAATCACACTTTGGTTGTGGGTTCAATTCCCATAGCTTTGTCCGATGTGATGGGTTGTCACACGGTCTGTGTGTTGTCCTTTTTCAAACACTATATAATTTTATAACATTCCCAAAAAGAGATAAATTTATCAAAAATAACCATAACATATTTTAACCACAGAGTTTATCTAATAACTTTCATTTTGCATACCAAAATTTATTAAACTGTAATTTCCTCAAATTCAAGGATTATATAAACCCAAATGGTTCTTTATAACTATATCCACATAAGAAAAGAAAATTATTCCTTGAATAAAATTTTCATATATCGAACTTCAGGGTTACACATACTATAAAATGTCATTTAATGTAATCCCATCATCAAAAGAGCCTTAATACTTTTAAGGACTTCACCATCCTAAAATCTACCATAACTCTTGAATCCCTTATATATTGATATCATAACCATTCATCATTCTTCATGTTCCATTAACCATTCCTTTCCAACTTAGTCTGAAATACTTTTTTCCTACAAAAAAATCATGAATCTTTTCCTAAGATTCAACAATATCAAAACATATGTTAAAGAAATAATCTATACCTTTTATTGGCCATTGTCAGTTTATTCATCCTCAATAAAAATGGAAATAGGTATTGGTAAACATATATTTGTAAGATCTTGGTGATCCCATTCCCAAAACATCTTCTTATGAAATCTATTTGTATAATTATTATACACAACAAATTAAAAACATTCAATTGATCCCTCGGAAATAAATTCTTTCCCTTTCTTAGAGTAAACTGGATGCTTCATTTTTTTTATGGAAGGTTATTGCTTTATGACCTTCACTACCACATTTATTGCATGTTCTCGTCCCTTTGAAACATTTTCCTATGTTTTTATTTCCACATTCTTGACACTTATGTTTTTTAATATACTTACCTTTTTTATTATTACCCGAACATCCATGGGGATTTATTTCTCATATATAACATTCCTTATAAAAATCACCAAGGTTTATCTAGTCAATCATGACTCCAGATAGTTGGTTTAGAATAACCACAGGAGTTCTCATTGCATC
This sequence comes from Viscum album, assembly GCA_963277665.1. Taxonomy (NCBI): domain Eukaryota; kingdom Viridiplantae; phylum Streptophyta; class Magnoliopsida; order Santalales; family Viscaceae; genus Viscum; species Viscum album. The sequence continues at coordinate 1,413,709,487 of OY728141.1, read as the reverse complement.
TCCCATTTCATTCAATTTCTCATTCAAAAAACCATCACAGTTTTCTTCACATCCATTTCTACTTTGATGCATACTAGATCTGGCCATTGACTAAATCCAAAAAGGTCAGTGTGATTATATCAGTAAAATCATCATATATCATCTTATAAGGATGGTAAACACTAAAACATATTGTTTCATGTAATCGTAAACTCATTAGATTTATCTAAAAAACTATGACTCTTTCTAATATACTAACCATCATGGTTATGTCACTTATGATTAAATAACATCCTAACTGCTAAAGTTATGTAAACTGACCTCTAATAAAAACTATAAGGACCCGACCTTAGACATTGCATAATCTTGAATTATTTCAAGAATTCACATTGAGGATACTTTTAGGTTTATATTTTTAAAGAATTAGGCCATAACTATTACATATCAACTTGAAAATTACATGTAGACACTACTACTCAGTTTCAATTTTTCCATAAAATAAAAACTCTTAAAAATAAACATGTCTAGTTCTATGTTTTAGATAACATGACTTTTGCTTGATCCCATCCTTGACCCTATTCATCATTAAGTCCCATGGAAAACCTTTCAAAAACACGGGATGATCATAAAAAGCTCATTAAGTCTTATAAAATAAGGAAGTAAAACATTATCCCATCATTAAATACAAATAAATGAAACCATACTTTTCAATCATAACATACCTTACGAAATCATAATATTTATGAATAACACACACAAATCATAAATCATAAAGGTAACTTATGGAATTCATAACATACATACATTGTAGTTATCACAGCTACATAGGGAGTAAAATTTGGAATAACCATCATGGTATATTCCCTAAATCTCTTAGGAGAAACATTAACGTTTTCCTCCATCATGTTACCCACTGCATTGGAGAGTTATCTCAGGCTCACCCGCCCTAGGTTTATCACGGAACCACCGTATACATAAACAATTACAAATAATCATAACATATTCATGAAAAATAAATCATGAATAATGAAAATATGAAATTCCCACACTGTAATCACAACATATCATTTCAATATAAATACATAATCAATGATTTATCAAACCATTTTCAAAACCATTTAAAAAATTTTATAAAAGACTTTGGAATCCAAGTGTACCATACAACTTTCAATATTTTAAAGGAATTAACATTTTAAAACATTAATGTCCATATAAATAAGTCCTTAAAACTATTTTGAAAACATGGAAATTTATGAGAATTATTTAGAAGAATAAATACTTAAAAAAATATTTTAGTTAAGGAGTACTTAACCAAATGAGAGATAATTGATTGCAAATAATTGAAGAATAAAATTTAATCAAAACATTATAATATAATTAGAATAAATGTATTCATGATATAATATTCCAAAGTATAGTATATACATTATATAAAAGTGAATTGGGGCATAACAACAATGACGTCTCAATAGAATTTAAATTGAGACGAAATACCTTATAAAAATTGTATCCTTAGATTAAGGATAAATCAATTACATAATAATGTGTAACAAATATAAATACACTAAATATGATTGTATATTTAGTGTAAATCAATCAGATAACATTCATACAAATTCTTTTAAATAAAAAACCAATGACCTGGATGTCTAACTCAATGAATGGAAATTAAGTTAAAATTACTCTTATCAAGTTAAAATCAATGACTTGATAATTTATCATTAGAGTGATTATGTGTATCAAAATTATATCCAAACAAAGGGGATTGGAAATTACCACATAAATAAATAAATATTTATTCCACATATAATCATAAAATGACATAATTAAGAATTAGAAGATTAACCCAAGGAATAGAAATTGGGTTAAAATGTTCCCTTACCGATTTGGTAACTTACAAAACAAACAACCCAGGAATGAAAGATCATAAAATGAAGATATAAATACTCATAAATTGAATTATATTACACAAGGAACACAATCATGGTTATTACATACACCACACAAATGGAAATAGTGGCAAATATAGCATGAATCTCACAGGAATAAAAAGTGAGATGAAAATCCCTTACCATGTTGTAATCAATCGAGTCATATGACCAAAAGTTAATAAACACCTAATGATTCATATAATAACATGAATATAATGAGAAACGTGATAAAATAGATCAATTGGGAGTACAAAATACAGCACATGCAATAAATTAGTGGTGAACAATGGAAATATCACGGAATTGAAAGTGAGATAAGAAATCCCTTACCTCGTGTCTGACATGACTTGTTTGTTCCTTGTTCTTATTGAATAATAAACTTAAGTTAATTTATAATTTATTAAGAACCATTTTTCAAGTTTATTATTCCTTATATATCACTTAATACCATTTATAAACAATATTTAGTCATTTAATTTAATAATGGTAATTTTGTTGATATTTGGAACTTGAGTAGAAAATGAACAAATTTTAACTACAAGTTGTCCATGTGGTCAAGATTCCATTATCTATAAAATGATATTAATGATTTAGATATAATAAATTTCATATATATCCTGTATATATATATGTATTTATTATAGTACAAAACATTTAAAGATAAGAAATGAAATGCACCGTTCATGAAGATAGTAAGTAGTGTGTATGCATGAACGCTACTTTAAATTCTATTTCAAATTTTAATTGAATGAAAACATAATGATACATAGTTATATTATAATTCAAGTATAATATCATATATAATTTCAATAACTGCATCCTTTATATGTCTAATGTATGGTATGGAGACGTCATATCACTTTGAGAAGGCAGTAGTCTGCACTTCCTCGAATGAAATTATCTCATTTACTCATAATGGAAACCATAAAGGTATGCTATATATTATAAATACAGAAAAAAAAAAAGAAAACATAAACATAATATATATATCATATATAAATATAGTTCCATAATAATGGCCACTATATGATATGGTATGTGATAATTGGACAATCAACGTTTTGTGAGGCGTTAGTTTTCCATCCACAGAAACAGTATGTTCTTTACCCATTTGATGGAGGTGTGTGTAAGTGTACTTTGGATATTTAAAATAAAAACATCCTAGTATATTGAGGATACTGGTTTCATTATAAAAGAAAGTAATAATAAGAGTTTATGGGTTGTAGAAGTAAAATAAAATAATAGAAGTTAAGTGAAACTGTTACCTTTAATTTGGATAACTCTATTTGGTTTGAACCAAAAATACTTTTGGAAGTGCCTTATGCCTAAGGTTAGGCTTCTATGAGGAGTATAAGGATCTTAAGAGATTATTTGGGTAGGGTTTGGACGAGCCAAGGGGCTTGAGAGGTGTTAGGAATGGGTTATAGGTGAGGGATTTTTATAAGGGGGGGGGAAGGGTTCTTTATGAAAGTGAGAAAATATTATTTTATTATATAATGATTTCCAGTTTCTAAAGGTCCAAAACTCATTAAGGTTTAAGATAAGATGACTTGTGGTCTAAATAAATCTGTCTAATAAAAATTTGGATAGGTGTGTAATGTTATTTTAATAATTATATACTTATTTATTTAAAAGTTTTATTAATGAGGTAAACAGTGCATCATTTTTGTGTCATAAATAATTTTATTTATATGATGTCTAAAAATTAGAAAAAAATTACAATGATGTAGGAAATATTTTAAAATTTCCAATGAATATTTATAGTTGAAAATATAACTTATATAACCCCATGTAAAAATTAATTTACTAAAACATATTTTTTATGCCATTTTTTCCTTTACATTAAGTTAATTAAAATAAAGTGCCATTATCACTCCCAAGTTACTCCATGGGGTCCCAAAATCGACCCAAGGATGCCAATGGTCGGACATGACTCATCCAATAAGTTCAAGACCAGTGTTATGGTAATTTTTTATTATTATAATATTCTTTTTACCTTGAATTACCCTATTTACCTTTAACCGCGGTAAATAAAAGTCAAAAGTTACTATTCACCATTTTTTTCAACTTATTGAACAACATTATACTTACTAATAACAAAAATGTATGTTGGATGCTCAAAATTCAATTCACAAAAGCTGTATAATTTCATTTTAATGAAAAACTCCATTTTTTATCTATTACATAGTGGTTTCACTATTCATCAAAAATTGAAGTTTTTCAGAGAAATATCAAAAATTAAGTCTAATCTATATTTAATATTCAGAATTAAAAAATTATGTCTATTTTAAAAAAATTTAAAACATATAAGTTACATTAATTAATTTAAAATTAATTTTCATTGTCAAAACAAATAGCATGTTTTTAAGAAACAAGATCTATCAAAAGATTAACACTTGTTTATGCACAATTTTAAAATGGAATTAATCCCACTGGACAAAATTGTATTAAATGGTAAATATATAATATAATTACACTTTATAACCAATTAAAAAGATAATCCAACCATATAAATAAATTATATTAAAAGTCAATTTTTAATTAAAATATAGTATTTTCACTATTCATCACAAAATGAATTTTATAAGAAAAATTCCAAAAATATACCCAAAGTAAATTTTTATGTTCTGATTCTAAGGATTAATTTTATTTTTTTTCAAATAGAACATATAAATGTTACCAAAACTACATTTAATGAGGGTTCACCCTCAAAAGATGGTAAATCGACCTCTTAATGAATATTAGAGTATTTATGCTTAAAATCAGGTTCTTTATTATTTTAAGCCTCTAAAATTTATGGGATAAATACAAAAATATTTAACAAACATTAATATTCACATTTTAGTTTGTTCTATCCATTCCTGCCAATACAACAACTAGGCGTTAACTATCATTTAAAATAATATTATATTATTATTTTTCAGTATAACTCAAAGTTGTGTGCAACGTAAGATTTCAAAGAAACCTATTGTTGTGTATCAGGTATGCCATCGATCATAGAATCCACTTTAATGTAAAATTAATAATTAATTTGAAAATATTAATAAATATTAAATTGTCATATTCTTTATTTACCTAGGATGTTACTATAAATCCCATGAAAACCATTCATTAGTCAGTGGTTTGATATAGGGGATTTCTTTAACATCCTGTTATATACTTAGATTGATTGAATTATGTGGAAACTATGATTCATTTCATTTACTTATTTCTCTTTATTCATTTGGTGGGGTCATTTTATTTGGACGATCTTTTTATTGATGTTTCAAGTGTTAGTTTTCTATATAATCTTTGGAAATGATTTCTATGAAAATGGTTATTAATCAAAAGGGGTTTTTTGTCCCGTATTCATGTTTATAAGGGATTTGTTTACAGAAAATATTTTTATTTAAAAAAATATAAAATTATGGTTTGTAATTCTATCATTGGATTTTATCATATTTGGTGCCCTTAATGATGAAAATATTAATATTATATTATATTTTAGACTAGATTGAAATCGATTTATCATTAAAGTTTGGGCTTATAGAAAGGCGGGTTATAACCTCATAAGCATGTGTGTGCTAAAATCTATTATATTTTAGTTTCATGTTTTTACTTAATATCTTATTATCTCATGGGGCATATTCAATATCGATATAGGACAGTGACCTATAGTCATGTGTATGTTAGTTTTTTATTCTAATTTATTTAGTTTTAATAATTATAATGAAAATAATGCCATCATTATTTCTACTAGTTTATTTTATTGATGATTTGTTATATATATATATATATATATATATTTATCTATGGATTTTGAATAAAATGGATAGTTGTGTGGGGGGGGTTATATGTGAGTTTTAGGATTTCTTTTGTTTTAAATTTCTTAAATTCTTTAAAAATTTTCTTTTCTCTTTATTTTTCTTATCATGGATGCTTGACATAGGGATCAACAACGTAGAAATTTTTGGTGAAGTTTCACTACTTATTTAATTTTTTTATTAGGGTCAAATCACTCCCACTAAGCATGATCTAATTCCCATGATATTTTTATCAACTGTTAGGAATTGATAATACCACTTGAACCAGTTATGGGAAAGTTTAGTTCTTGGTTCAAGTGGCATACTAGGCCGGTTTGTAACAAATAGTATCTGATCCAAGGTTATTAAAAGAGCATAGGTTTTAAAGTTCCATTTTTTTCTTTCCTTACTAATTGTATTAGAGTGATATAGTGGTCAGAAATTGATTAATAGGACCTGGAGAGAGTTTAATAATCTCTTTTTTGTTTGGAGCCTTGAGGTACCAGGTGTAGTATGTGATCGAGTTACAAATTATGATTTCATTATTGATCAGTTTGATATAGAAATTATCTATTAATTTATAATGATTTAAAAGTGATTTGGGTGTTTGATTGATCTTTGAGTGATGGTGGAGGTATATCCAAAGCTACAAGAACATCGCACATATTTTGGATAACTATACGGAGCCCATGTGAATAGTTCTCGGGACTATGATAAATCCACAAGTTATCTTATATTAAATTTTAGACTTTTTTTCCTATTTTAATTCATGAATTAATCCAAATGTGGATTATCAATTTTTAAGGGAACAAAATAGTTTTTTGGTGATTTTTAGTGTTATTAGAGAGAATTTTACGTAGTTTTTTATATTATGTCTTGGTTTTGATTGTAAATTTTTTTATTTTTTTGGGAGAAAATTTCAGTTCTCCTATGAGATAATAATTTTTTTATATAAAAATTTGTTTTAGTGTGGTTTTTTTAATTGTTTATATTATTTCTTAAGATATGCTCTATAAATTGGTTGGTTTTATTATGGGTTATGAAAAATTGATTTAAAAGTAAAGTGGGGTTTTATAGAAATACTTTAAAAGTAATACATTTAATTTAAAAATTGCTTTTGACGGTAAAAAAATCCTGAAAATGATTTTTTATATTTTTATTGAGTCTGATTTTTAAATTTTTATATTGATGTTCAGTGGTTTTAAAAATGAAAGGGAATTTTATGTTGTGTGAGTGATGTGTTTTGGGTTGGCATGATCTATGTTTTTTATATTCCCATTTATGAGGGAACTATTAAGTGTGTATCATGTGGAATGAATTGAATGTGTTCATTTATTGTGTTGTTTCACATATTCCTACTAAAATGTTCTATTAAAATAGTATATGGCTTGTCTCTTAGGATGATCCACTTAGTGAATTATTTTTTGGTTTGTGGAGACTTATTCTATTACAGTATATATCCTGACTCTGAATATAGTGGTGGACTAAAACCCATTTTTTGGGACCTTATGTCCAAACCTTTCATTAATAACTTCCTTTTTTTGATGGAGATCATGGTTCATCTTGGGTGGTGGAGTTATTATAAAGAATTGAGAGAAATCCTCTTTTCACACCTAGAGCATCATGAGAGAGTGATAATGTTTGTTAGGCCAATTTGAGTTATTCGAATAATTCTTCATAATGTTATTTTTTCCTATTTATTTCTATAGAGGATTTGAATTTTATTCATTTTTCGGCAATATTTTGTTATATTATTCTTTTGGGGTCTCATTGATCAGTTCTCATGAGATATTGGTAGCTTTCTAGTTTTATTTGTGTTTGGATATGGAGTTTTTGTTTTGACATTCCTTTATGTGTTATTTGGGTGATGTGGTTTGGCTATAGAGAGAGGGAAATATGAAAACCCTTGGGTGTGTTCTTTGGCGTCTAGGGTGTGTATACAACTAGTTTAGGATGTATGTTGGATAGCGATTGATCTGGTTTTATCATGTTTTTCATGAGATGATGTAGAATTGTTAATACCCTAGATTTCCCTTCAATATAGTGACCTTAATTTAAATAACATTTAATTATTTGGTATTGGATGTGATATTTTTACTCTTGTGGACTTCTATTTTTGGGTAAAGTTTGTGTTCCTTTAGGTTGTTCCTCTCTTAGATTTTTATTGGTTTATGGTGGATGATTACTTGTGGTTGTTTTATAGAGATAGTTCTTTTGAAGGGGGTGTTTCCATTTTTTTATTATTAATTTTTATTCTCACTCTTTATATGGTTTCTAAATTTAAAATAATCCCACTATAAGTCATCCTTCTCTTAATATTTTGGGGTATACAGTTTAGGTAATGGTTTCTATGAAGTGGTCTTGAGATTTTTAAGATCATTTTGGTTGTTTTGATTATTTTTATGGAAAATATGGTTAAGGTATCATGTATAGTTTTTCTCTTCTTTTCAATATCTCATTTTCCCCCATAACACCCAATGGTTTCTAGTAACCCTATATGGTTAGCACTTATTTACTTAACTATTCACCCAAAGTATGTGGATCACCTTAGTTGTTAATATTGTGAAATGAATACTCTAACCTCCAAAATTTTTAAACCATAATTACCATTTATTTATCCCCCATGCCTTAAAATATTCCCATCCATTACCCCCTCTTATTTTATTCTTCCACTCAATTATTTATCCTATCCTCTTAGATAACATCATGGTTCTTCCTGATTTAGGGATGTAACTCCACACTAAGTTATCTCCACCGATTATTTCTCCATCTACTATTGTTTTCTATTACCCAATCACTATGCCCCTTATTGTCAAAATCCTAGGATTGTTTTTACACTAAATTTCTTCTGGAACCTAGTGTTAGGGAATTCAATTCATCTTTCGGGTTCCTCTCAAACTGTATTTTATGTTTTATACCATTCACCTTCAATTATAGAAAGTCTTTCTCATGTCCTAACATCTAATTTTAATATTATTTATTACATGAGTTAAAAATTCGTGTTTTGTTTTTATTAAGATATTATTACATATATCTATAGTATTTATATGAATAAAATTATATTTCCTTATGGCCTTCATAGAAATCAAAGGGTTTACCTTTTTTTAAGGAAGTTTCAAATATATTTTCATTTCTATGTACACACCAATTCCTATTATGTTTCCTAGATAACTATTTAAAAAATATATTGATGTTAACAGGGATGTATTAATCTTTTAAAATTAATTTCTAATATGGTATTGAATTAAATTTTTAATTTTTTGAATTTTTTATATGTAATTTCAAGTGATACATGAAATTCAAATTAATGAAAAAATTATTCATGAATTTATTGAAAAAAAAGTGAGGATTTCAAATTTTTGACCCCATTTTGTTCATTGGATTTATTAATAAGTGATGTTTTATGTATTAGGGTACTTTTATAAAAGAGTGGTGGTTTTTCAAATTGATTCCAAGGGTGGATTCATGTGTAATATTTTAAGAAATATTTTATAATATGTTTTAAATTGTTATAAAAAATAATTTAAATATGAAATGGTTTTCAATAAGTCCCATTTTGAAATTTTAAATGGTTTTTGAAATTTATGGCTATGTGAGACCTGTTTAATTCCCCTTGGGGTTTTTTATCTTTAATGTGTAGCATTTGATGTATGTAAAGACTTAATAATGGATATCGAGGTCTATTTCTTATGAGTGTGTGGATGTGAGGGTGATTCATTATTATTCTTTAGGATTCTTGTGTTAATAAATGTTATTTTTTATGACATTCACTGTGTTTAGTCATGGGAACTTGGGTAGCTATTTTGGATGTCTATATTTTTTCCACACTAGTTTTTCACACACTAATAGTGTTACTTATAGTTCAAAATATGACTATATGTGGTGTTCCCTAATGATATTGGGTGGAGACTATCCTAGTAGCTTGTTTGTAAGATAAAATATAAGTCAACAGGTTGGTTTGTGTTTGGTAAATTATATAAATTTCTATCTTTAGGACCTAAAGTAAATTCCATGATAATCATTCCTTATTTGGTGGTTTCATGTAGGGTATTTAATTGAATTCTTTTTGTATCCACTAAATGATTGAATTGTATGAAACTCATGGTTGATTTTTTATTTCTTATTATTATTATTATTTTGATATGGTGTAATTTGGTTGATCTCTTTATTCATGTAGCATGCGTAGGTTTTTTGAAGAATATTCTGAAATTGTTTTTAAGAAAAGTGTTTTTAAAGAAAGGGGGATCCTTCACAGGGTGTGAGTGATTTTACGGAATGTTTTCATAGTAATTGTTTTCAATTATGAAAATTAAGAATGAATGGTTTGAACATTTATCATGGAGGGTTATCGGCTTTAGTACAGTTAAATATGAAAACAAATATATATTTGTTGAAACTATATTGAAATAGGGTTATTGTTAAAGGTTGGGCTTACAAAAATGAGGGTGGTAACCTACAAATCATGTGTATAATCATAACTATAATATTTCATTTTAAAATTTTTAGTTAGGATCTTGTTTTTAATGGGGAATATTTAGTGTAAGGATTGGATAGTGACCTATGATCACATAGAGGTTCATTTTTTATTCGGTTTAATTTAGTTTTCATTGTTACTCTATCCAAATCGTTCATCCCAATTTCTCTTCCTTTCTTTTATTAATGGTGAATTATATATGTGGAGTTATGGATATTTAATAAAAAAAATTATTGTGTTTCAGGGAGTTGGAGGTGGTTGTGGGTTGTTTTTGTTTAAAATTACATATATTTTTTTTAAAACTTTTAGTTTTCTAATTATTTATCTTAACATGAGTCTAATTTATAGATGGGTCATTTTGGAATTTATGGTGATGCTAAATTTCTTATTTAATTTATTTTAATTGATAAAAATAATCCCCACTTAGTATGATCCAATTCCATAGAACTTATTATCATCCCATGTCGACTAGTAACATCCCTCATGCTTATGTAGAGTTGGTTCGAGTGCTGGTTCAGATGGCATCCTGGGATAGTTTGTTACATACAAAACATTATATATATATATATATAATTACTCTATAATTACTCCAACACTCCTCTATCCTTAATGTTATGATATCCACATGACTTTTAGATCTATTTTTGAAATTTCTTCAAGATACTTGTTAATAAAAATAGCCCAAAAAACATTACTAGGGGTTATTTTTTGAAATCATCCATAATGGTTAATGATATAAGATGTATTCATAATCCATGTCAGTCTAAAAGTTTAGAATAGAGAACATTTGAGTGGATATATTAGATTCATATACTACATATCCCCTAGTCACTTGTTGTATTGGAAAAAGGGAATATATTTAAATGAATTTCTGTATATGATATATTTGGTGTAAATATGTATAGAAATATATGTGTTTAATTTAGATCAAGACTGACCCCTTTTTATATTGAGCAGTATTGATGATTTTTTAGAGGCCACTCTTTTCTTACATATATGAATTTGTGATTTTATACTTTTTTTAAATGATACAATGGATCTTTGGTTAACACTTTTCAATTGATTTAATGGGGATGGAGTTATATAAAAAAATACTATAAAAGGGATTAGAGGTTATCTTAAATAATTTTTGGATGGGTCTTCATAAGTTATTTCATATGATTCAATACATGATGGATTTTATAGTTTTGATATAAATGTATTTTGGAAGATATATTAAAGGATTTTTGGATATGATTTCTCATTTTATTGTATTTGATTCAATATAAGGTTGATTGGCACAATACTTGTGAGGTTTTAGTTCATGCAGGGGATTTCCTATTCACATGAGATATGTTATCTCTTATATCATAGAGTATGATACTAGAATATCATTTGGTATGAAATTATTAATACCAAGTAATATCATATCCTTAGATTTTATCATATCATATGGTATAATTTAAAGATATGACACTACTACCTCTAAGAATTCATATTGTATAGCCTATACATATCATAAATAGTTATGATATATAAAGAGGCTACAAAACATTATGTGTTATGTTTGGGAATTGTCTATACATGGATATCATTAACAAGAATTTCATAAGATGAAATGTTGGGGATGGTGATGAATTTATATGATGATTGCATGAAAGACCGAATGACATTTACATATGTGTGGTAACATATGAGTAAATTCTTGGATATTTAGAAGATTCCTTAAGGGATTATAAAAGGGTCCACTTATTAGGATTATGAATCATCTTTTAGGATTAAAAGTAAATTTATCTAAATGGGGAAATGAAAATGATATTTCAATCAGTGGTAGGTCAACTGAGAGGAAGTTCTAATAGAAGTGTCAATTCAATGGAAGTTGGATCAATCAGTGTGGTTTGTTTTCTAGAGGATGGTGACACACTTGGTCTACAAGTTGTAGTAAGTCATGTTCAAGATTGATATAGGTGATCCATGGTTACTATTAAAAATGGAAGTATTAACTTGAATTTAGGAGGTTGATTCAAGTTGATGACTGGCTAAACCCTAATATATATGGGTTGGGACCAAGTTAGTCAAAATAATTAGTTTATAATTCCATATTAATAAAAAAACTCGGTAATCTTGTTGTAAAATCTTGGTTGAACTTGAAGACTCAGTGAAAACACTCTCGGATCACCATATAGACTCACAAGGTTGAATCGTGAGTTTGATAACCTTAGTTTGGACCACATGCTGATTTTTAACATGATTTATTGATAAAAGGAATCCTCATGGATGAAAAGTCACCAAGAAGCAATCTCTATACATCTAGAGAAATATAATTTTTTATTGTTCTCTGATGGATGTAGGATGGAAATAAAATCCAAATAAATCAATGAGTTCATTTCTTTGATGCACTTATTTTTCTTCTTTGTATGATTGTGTGTGTTTTTAAAAATACATTTTTATGGTTATTTACGGTGAATTTGAGCCTCATAAGTTAAAGAGATCTTAGATAGGGAGTTTTGGAAGGTACTCTAGATGTGATATCCAGACCTATATATAATGGTTTGACAACCAATAAAGATATTATTTGTCCCTATCGTATTTCTTATCGACCTTCCACAATAAGTGGTATGAGATCTTTGTTGAAGACATACTTAACATAGTCAGGTATCTTTATATCAATTTCTACCTTTATGTTATTTTATTATGTATGAGCTATTGTATTAGTTTAATGGCATCATAATATGTAAGTATTATGATTGATAAGTTTTATGGAAATGATTGTGTATTATAAAGGATAGAATATAAAACATTAGATCATACAAAGGGATAAAGATGTTCCATTATCTAAATTAAAACTTGAGAAGATAGTGCAAGTTGAATAAGAACTGTGGGACCATAATTAACTCATATTTGTTTAAATTTTGTTCAAAAATAATGTTTATTTCAATATATGGGAGTGGAAAAATACCAAAACTGATGATATTCATGAAAGAAATGTATAAAAAACCAATATATTTAAAGAATGACATTATGATTCATAGGTGGTTCATTACAAGATTATCAGAATGGTGAAAAACTATGAACCATGTCAAAGATTTTAAAATGATCATGAGTCATATGGATTCAATTAAAGTCACATTCATAGATGATATATGGGCATTTCTTTTATTGTCATCGCTACTAGATAATTAGGAGGTGATGGTCACTATGAAAGAGATATAAATGACCTAAATCTATATTAATGGGATATATATAACCATGAGACCAATATGTGTTACATCATATCAAATGATATCATGATGCATGCATGAAAGATGATTCCATACATGCAATGACCATTCATCATATAATAATACAAATATTATGTTTTTTAATATTTGAATGGTTTAACCCACATATGCTATCATTTATTGAAGTGTTACATGGGATATAATGCATGTTAAGAGTTGTATTTATGAATGTAATGCATGAATCAGCCAAGTTATTAAACCATGAATTATAACAAATGAGTCAATGTGATAGCACCAATGGAGTATCCCTAGGTGTTATACAAATCAATTATATTTGATGGTAGTGGGGTGTGGATACTAATCTAAACCTCTTGGAAACCTGAAACATTCTTCTAATTAATCGTTAACACACTGAGGTGCTAGCACACTATGGGTGGAAGAAAGTCCCTCTCATACAATGATAGATTTATCAGGGGATGTGGATACCTCTTGAGGTGGGATTAATTTTGGACACGAATCTTCTCTGATTTTTTAATCATATTAGATGCAAATCAATATGATTCGAGAGACTTATTTGGTGAATGATATTCGCATTTACCAAAAAAATATGATCTTAAGTTTATTGTTGTTTCATATTTCTTCATGGATATCCTATATTTTTTGATTCAAATTCTTGTACCACTATGATTAAATGTCAATCTACCATGTAGGAACACAAAAATTTTATTAAATCAAGGCATTGCCACGACCCGTCCTCGGGGCCCATGCCGTGACTACCCCAAGCCCGCCTTCCATAGGCCAGGGGCTGGCGACTAGCACCAAGGTATAAATCCCGGTAAAAAGGGAAGGCATTGCATTTGTAAAGACAACAAGCACCATAGAGTAAGCAAGCAGAAAAAGTAAACACTAAGTAAAAACTGGTACAACAGTAACTGCGGAATGTAAGTAGGCCAGAATACAAACCCAAAATGAATGTAAAGTAGAACTCGAAAGGGAAAACAACAACTGAAATGTAAAGCCGCAATGTCGAGCCGTCCTCTGGAAGTCCCACATGAAGGGTGGGTACAGACAGCCTCCACAGCTCCTCGGTCCAGTCGTCCGCTCCGTGTACACCCCGCCCAGTGGTCCACCTCCAGGTACCGTCCTGCTCCGCCAACCTCGACCACGATCAGCACTGTCCGTCGTCTGCAACCAACACAATGTAGTGCGGGCATAGCCCGTGTAGGGGTGAGTATAAGCTACTCAGTAGGGACCCCGATACCCCCAAAGGTCTCCGAAAATCCACAAATGATAAACCACAAAGGAAAGATACAATCACGAAGTAACATCCGACACTGCTTAGGTATATGCCCGGACATATACCTAAGTCATCAATTCCCGTTTGGCTCCAACATTTGAGCCCAAGCACAACCCAGTCCACACAGGAAAGCAAAACGTAAATCCACACAGGATATCACAACACAATCCACAAAGGAAAGAAAACCGTAATCCACATAGGATAGCACAACACAATCCACAAAGGAGAGCAAAACGTAATAAACATAGGATAGCACAACACAATCCACAAAGAGAGTAAACAGGATTCATCTCACACAGGTACTTCTTCGTATGACGTTAGAGATGATCAGATGTAGCCACTGATTCATCTAAGCCGTCGGACCCACAAAGGATCTGTAGGTACTAACCCCCGCAATGACCCACACAGGATCGATCATGAAGTTGAACCCAAAGCTATTGGGAAACTCTTTCTCCATCAAGTATAGTGGTTATGCCGCTACAACCAAGCGCTTCCCTCTCACCTTGGACTGCTGTAGTACTCCACCTATCGAGTACTGTGGGCCTGCTGCTACAACCAAGTGCTTCCCACCATGGGTCTACCGCTACAACCAAGCGCTCCCCCTCATAGCCTCTAGAGGTACCCCTTCTGTTGAGAAACACGGGTCAGCCGCTACAACCAAGTTCTCCTCCGTCGTGGATCTGCCGCTACGACCAAGCGCACCCCCGGCTGCTACAACCAAGCGCTCCTCTGTTATGGGTCTGCCGCTACAACCAAGCGCTCCCCCTCATAGCCTCCAGAGGTACTCCTTCTGTTGAGTACCGTGGGTCTACCGCTACAACCAAACGCTCCTCTGTCGTGGGTCTACCGCTACAACCAAGTGCTCCCCACTGGGCTATCCGTAACACACCGAGTTGTTCGATCAGCAGTCGTCAAGTCTCAACCGGCTCTAGGGTTTCCGCCCATGGCATGCTCGTTCCGGGAGGGTCCACTCCATGAGCTAAGAGGTCAATGCATCAACTGACATGTAGTCTGGAGTTGATGTATCCCAAGATGTACTGTAGTAGTCACTACCACAAACATGGAGGATTCCCGTACTGTTTTCATCATCATCAGAGTCGAATCCACTGAGGATCTCTGTACAGTCGTCGCCGTCACAGCAGCAGTTGCAGCCAGCTCTAGGGTTCCCGCACACAACAAGCTTGTTCGGGAGGGTCCGCTCCACGAGCCGAGAGGATGATACATCAACTGATACATAGTCTAGATTTGATGTATCCAAAATTTCATTATCGCCAACAGGAACTAAACGTCGCAGACGGCGCGTCAATTGGACGCCCGGTCTGAATGTTATTGGCTTTTTCGTCCCAGGGGCCCGGTTGGTTTTTAAGGAAAAAGCAACCCAACCGTACTCCACCTGCATCCAAACATCGGGTGGAGTAATCCAAAAGATCCATCTCAATTAGAGGAAAACAACAAAGTCGATGGCACGCCAAACGGTCGTCCGAAGCTCAAGATATGAGTGTTTTCGCTCCGAGGGCCTGGTTGGTTTCATGTAGGAACCAACCCGGCCAAACCCAAAGTATTCCAAAACCTTGACTGTGATATACCGAAACGACCGTCTCGATCCAAGGATCATGTTTCCGCTGACGGCGCGTCGATTGGAGGTCCGTAGCCCAATATATGGGCGAAAAACCAAAAAGGGGCCCAAAATGGGGGGTCTGGGCCCGTACCGACCCGGCCCAACCCCCCTGGGTCGGCGCAACCCGGCCCGGCGGGTGGGCTCGGCTTGGCCCGGCCGAGCGGCCGAGCGAGGGAACCGCGGCCCCCACGCGGGGGCCACTCCACAGTACCCGGACGCGGCTTAAGCCACGTCCCACCTCCCGGTTCTGCACAGTCGCGGAACCGCCTCACCGTCGCGGCTTCAGCCGCGGCGGGTTTTGCCGGCGGCGCGCCGACGAAAGTTTCCGCGGACCACCGGCCGCGTTCTGGTGGTCCTTTTTGCGTGCGGTCTTCGCCAGTCATCCTCCCGAGACCCGATCTTCACTACAAGGCCCTCAAATCGCCCTTGCGGCCCTGTTTTCCATCGTCCGCCGTTCCGCACACCAAGAACGAAAAAAAGGGCGGTGGGTTCGGACTTGTGCGTTAGTCCGCACCCACCGCATTAGAGGTTTTAAAAAGGCTCCAAAACAATCATTAAACAACCGAGAAATACAAATCATGAATATTTAAAGAATCAAAACCCCTACCTCATTGAAGTCGTTGAACAAGCGTTCTACGCGGAATTGATCGTCGCGGAAGAAGAGGATAGTCGCGTCGTGGAAGGGCGTCACGTCGTCGCGGTATACGGCGTTGCGTCGATGAACTCTGAGGATCAAGAACATACAGATTTAATTATAACAATTAAATCCATGTTGTTGTTATAAACCACAAAAAAAATAAAAGGTCCGCAATCCCCTACCTCAAGACACCGAACAAAGATTGTCGCGGGGATGGTTCGTCATGGAAGAAGCGTTGCGGAGGGAGAATCGTCGGCGTCACGTCACCGATCTCCGGGGGTTTGGCGTTCTTCATAGCCCTTTGTCAGAAGTTGGTGTCCTTCACGTTCTTCGTGTTTCACGTTCTTCGCATTCTTCGCGAAGGAGGATGAAGATCTTAATTTTCTGTCAAATCCTCTCGACGAACAAATCCACAAGAAGACAAGTGTTGGTCTTATTTCATTAATATGCCAACAGACGAAAATTAAAGTAAGAAATGAACAAATTAATTCATAGAATTAATTTTCCGAACTAACCGCCCAATTAATAGAGGCATTAAGAATTTAATAAAATGCGTTAGTAGACTTTATTTAAAAAGGGTTTTCCCGGGTGCGTTACTTATGGGAAAAGAAACGGTGGGGCTCATGCGGGCCCCACCTGACAAATATCCTACCAAGAGGGTGGGATATTTTGGGTTCCACCCTATCCTCTTCAACTCATCTTAAGCAGCTTAAAGTGGATTTAAGCGGCTTTAAGTGAAATAAAATAAAGATTGCCGTACCACATTATTTTATTTCTTAACTTAAAGCCCAAAAATTAAAAACCACACCCGAGTAAACGCAACTCCGGAAGAGGCGTTTCTAAGCAAATATCGGCGCTGCGATTCCATCGGTGCCCTCAGAATTCAATTCTGAGCACTGGTTCAAATGTTAGAAAACCCCGCTCGTTCGTTCACTGAACGTACTGAGCCAAACTTCCAAAAATGATTCCGGGCACACCGGGCCTCGGAATCAGGTTCCATCAGAAACTGCGTTCTTGTAAAATTCCAAAGAAAATTAAGAAGAAAAAAATTCCTTGAAATTTACGGGTCTTTAAATTACTCCCACCTCAGGGCTTTATGTCCTCGTAAAGCTTCAACAAAAACTAGGGTCATAAAAGTGGTATTGAGCACGCATCTGAGCCTCCCGCTCCAAAGGGCTCTCCCAGAGGTTCCCGTGCTGCCATCTGATATGCACTAGATGAATCGACTGTCCACGTAGGACCCACTCCTGTCGATCCTCGATCTCCACCAGAACCTCCGCAAAAGTCACCCCATCATCAACGCCCAGCTCCCCAGGGTCAAAGAACTGTGAAGGGTCGAGCTCATATCTCCCTAGTTGAGATACATGGAAGTCGTCATGCACCTGGTGCAACTGAGGTGGGAGGGTCAAGTGGTAAACCACCTCGCCTACCCTTCTGAGGACCTAGATAGGTCTGTTGAACATCGGTGATAACTTGTCGTCTCGGCCACAACTCCGTAATCCACGTCACGGTGAGTCACGCAAGAAGACGTGGTCGCCATCCTCGAACTCTAGTGTCCTCCGCCTCTTGTCATCATAAGACTATGTCGGCTCTGAGTTGTCCTCATCCGCTCTTGGATAACTTGGACCTTTCTGGTCCTACAAGAGCTGCTAAGATTTCTTCTTTTCCGATAAGAGAAATCCGGTCTCATCCCCCGGATGAACCATGTTCTTCTCCTAATATAGTCAACCCTGACATGGATGATACTATTCCATACCAAGGATGACGTCGTAAGGCCTCGACACTACTACCAAGAGATCCAACCGTTACTCTCTCTTCCAAGGGTTGAGTCACACTATCGGCATTAGTGTGTGGTCACTGGGTCTCCTCCAGTAGGTATCTCAAAGTGAGGGTCAAATCAACGGTTTTTAAACCGCAACCTCTTAGTAACAACTAAAAGAGATAACATGAAGGTAAGTGCCACAAGAAAAGTGTCTTTTATTACTGCAGCTCAAAGTACAAAGACACAAAACATCTACAAACAAACATCAACAATGCTAGAAGTAGCATAAAAAAAGTCTCCAGGTCTGGAGCTAGTCCCGCTCCTGTCCATCTGCTCTCGGAGCTCTATGATCGTAGGCCTTAGCTGCATGAAGTTGAGCTCTCCCATGTCCACCAGCTTCCTGCGTTTAGGGTGGACCTCCTGGTGGTGGTGGTGGCAACACCTCGAAGCGTCATCCACCTCCAGCTGCATGGCCAGCTCCCCTGCCACGGTCTCCTACTCCATGCGATTCGCCTCGATCAAACCTCTGCCTCTACCTGGGAGGTCCTTCGTTCATCTGCTGGTCATCCGTATGGCGGGTCGGACAGTCACAAGCCATGTGACCAACCCTGCCGTAGGAGTAACATTGTCCACTCATAGTAAGTCGCTGTCCACCCCGGGTGCCTCGCACAAACGATCTTGTGTCATGCGGTCGACCACCGGTAGGTCTAGTCCTCTTGGACCCCTGCGTCATCTGTCTACTGCCCGCTGCAGAATACTTTGCCGCATGCTGGCTAGTGGTGGGTCCTACTACTGGGGACTGCTCAGCAAGGAAACTCTCTATTAAGAGGGCTCTCTCCAACACCCCTGTCTGTGTCGGAATGCTGTGAGAAACAACTGAAGCTCTGATCTCTCACCGGAGCCCCTGCTCGAAGGTTCGGGCCATGAAGAATGGGTCCCGTTCCATTTCTGTGGAATAGCGTGAGAGATCGGTAAACCTCGCTGCGTACTGGGCTATTGTCATGTTGCCCTACCGCAGCTGTAGTAGCTCTTGGATGCGCACCGCTCGGAGGGTGGCTGGGATGAACTATGAGCGAAAAAGGCTCTCAATGTCTGTCCAAAGGGGTGATGCCTCATCGTGCACCTGGAGCATCAAGCTCCACCATCTTCATGTTGCCGCATGCAGGAGGCTCGCTGCAAGGACCACCATAAGGTCTGCTGGTGTCCTCACTAGCCGGAAAACTCATACAACCTCCTCTAGCCAGTCCTCGGCTGCCTGGGGGTTCGTCTCCCCGCGGAACCTGGGCGGTCGCTATCGCTGGAACTCATGCAGTGCACTAAGGCGACGTGCATCGTCAGCGGCTGGGGCTGGAAGCATCGGTGGCTCGGTGGGTAGAGGTACCGCCGGTGCCTCTACTGTCAAAGGGCCCTGCACCGAGGCCTCGTCGCTCGGTGGGATATCGTCATCATCAACTCTCGGAACCCTACCTGGCTACTGTCGTGGGGCCATACGGAAAAGGAAACAGGTGCGCCACGGTCAGAACAGTATACCTGGTGAGCTGAGACAAAGTAATCACAAAGAAAACTTAAAACACACATGCAATCAATGTTTTCGTGCATTAAGTCGGAAATCAGAAGTCAGGGTCCTGGTGTACGGATACGTCGGCCGCCGCACCAACACTGGACTCCCTGGACTGATAACCACACCCAATACGCTAAACACTATTGATTCACATAGGAAAAGATCAGAGTCCCAATTTCTGCGGTAGAAACGAACTGCCTCTGATTCCAATTTGTCACGACCCGTCCTCGGGACCCGTTCCGTGACTACCCCAAGCCTTCCTTCCATAGGCCAGGGGCTGGTGACTAGCACCAAGGCGTAAATCCCGGTAAAAAGGGAAGGCATTGCCATTGTAAAGAAAACAAGAACCACAGAGTAAGCAAGCAGAAAAAGTAAACACTAAGTAAAAACTGGTACAACAGTAAGTGCGGAAGTAAGTGGGCCAGAATACAAACCTAAACTGAATGTAAAGTACAACTCGAAAGGGAAAACAGTAATTGAAAAGTAAAGCCACAACGTCGAGCCATCCTCTGGAAGTCCCACCTGAAGGGTGGGTACAGACAGCCTCCACAGCTCCTCGGTCCAGCCGTCCGCTCCGAGTACACCCCTCCCAGTGGTCCACCTCCAGGTACCATCCTGCTCCGCCAACCTCGACCACGATCAGCGCTGTCCGTCGTCTGCAACCAACACAACGTAGTGCGGGCATAGCCCGTGCAGGGGTGAGTATAATATACTCAGTAGGGACCCCAAGACCCCCAAAGGTCTCCGAAAATCCACAAAGGATAAAACACAAAGGAAAGATACAATAACGAAGTAACATCCGACACTGCTTAGGTATATGCCCATACATATATCGATGTCATCAATTCCCGTTTGGCTCCAAAATCTGAGCCCAAGCACAACCCAGTCCACACAGGAAAGCAAAACGTAAATTCACACAGGATAGCACAACACAATCCACAAAGGAAAGCACAGCGTAATCTACATAGGATAGCACAACACAATCCACAAAGGAGAGAAAAACGTAATCCACATAGGATAGCACAACACAATCCACAAAGGAGAGTAAACAGGATTCAGCTCACACAAATAATTCTTCGTATGACGTTAGAGATGATCAGATGTAGCCACTGATTCATCTAAGCCGTCGGACCCACAAAGGATCTGTAGGTACTAACCCCTGCAATGACCCACACCGGATCGATCATGAAGTTGAACCCAAAGCTATTGGGAAACTCCTTCTCCATCAAGTATAGTGGTTATACCGCTATAACCAAGCTCTTCCCTCTCACCTTGGACTACTGCAGTACTCCACCTATCGAGTACTGTGGGCCTCCTGCTACAACCAAGCGCTTTCCACCATGGGTCTGCGACTACAACCAAGCGCTCCCCCTCATAGCCTCTAGAGGTACCCCTTCTGTTGAGTACCATGGGTCAGCCGCTACAACCAAGCGCTCCTCCGTCGTGGGTCTGTCACTACAACCAAGCGCTCCCCCGTGCTGCTACAACCAAGCGCTCCTCCTTCGTGGGTCTGCCGCTACAACCAAGCGCTCCCCCTCATAGCCTCCAGAGGTACTCCTTCTGTTGAGTACTGCAGGTCTGCCGCTACAACCAAGTGATCCTCTTCCATGGGTCTGCCGCTACAACCAAAAGCTTTCCACTGGGCTATCTGTAACACACCGAGTTGTTCTATCAGCAGTCGTCAAGTCTCAACCGGCTCTAGGGTTTCTGCCCATGGCATGCTCGTTCCAGGAGGGTCCACTCCACGAGCTAAGAGGTCGATGTATCAACTGACATGTAGTCCGGAGTTGACGTATCCCAAGATGTACCATAGTAGTCACTGTGGAAAACATGGAGGATTCCCTTACTATTTTCATCATCGTCGTAGTCGAATCCACTGAGGATCTCTATACAGTCGTCGCCGTCACAGCAGCAGTTGCAGCCAGCTCTAGGGTTCCCGCACACAGTAAGCTCATTCGGGAGGGTCAGCTCCATTAGCCAAGAGGCTGATACATCAACTGAAACATAGTCCAGAGTTGATGTATCCAAAAGTTCAGTATCACCAACAGGAACTCAACGTCGCAGACGGCGCGTCAATCGGACGCCTGGTCTGAGAGTTATTGGATTTTTCGTCCCAGGGGCCCGGTTGGTTTTTAAGTAAAAACCAACCCGGCCATACTCCACCTGTGTCCAAACCTCGGGCAGAGTAAGCCAAAAGATCTGTCTCACTTAGAGGAAAACAAAAAAGTCAACGGCACGTCAAACGGACGTCCGAAGCTCAAGATATGAGCGTTTTCGCTCCGAGGGCCCAGTTGGTTTCGATTACGAACCAACCCGGCCAAACCCAAAGTATTCCGAAACCTTGAGTGTGATATACCGAAATGACTGTCTCAATCCAAGGATCGTGTTTCCACTGACGGTGCATCGATCGGAGGTCCATAGCCCAATATAAGGTCGAAAAACCAAAAAGGGGCCGAAAACAGGGGGTCTGGGCCCGTACCGACCCGGCCCAACCCCCCCTGGGTTGGCCCGAACTGGGTCGGACCCGGTTTGGCATGACCCGGCCCGGCCAGGGCGGCCCGGCCCGGCCTGGGTGCGACCTGGCCCGGCGGGTCGGCTCGGCTCGGCTCGGCCGAGCGGCCGAGCGAGGGAACCGCGGCCCCCGTGCGGGGGCCGCTCCGCAGTACCCGGACGCGGATTAAGCCACGTCCCACCTCCCGGTTCCGTGCAGTCGAGGAAACGCCTCGCCTCCGTGGCTTCAGCCGTGGCGGGTTTTTCCAGCGGCGCGCCGGGCGCTGCCGCCGCGCCGGCGTGGCGCGCTGGCAGAAGTTTCCCTGGACCACCGGACACGCTCCGGTGGTCCGTTTTGCGTGCGGTCTTCGCCAGTCGTCCTCCCGAGACCCGATCTTCACTGCAAGACCCTCAAATCGCCCTTGCGGCCCCGTTTGCCGTCATCCTCCGTTCCGCACACCAAGAACGAAAAAAAAAGGGCAGTGGGTTCGGACTTCTGCGTTAGTCTGCACCCACCGCGTTATAGGTTTTAAAAAGGCTCCCAATCAATCATTAAACAACCGGGAAATACAAATCACGAAGATTAAAAGAATCAAAACCCCTACCTCGTCGAAGTCGTCGAACGAGCGTTCTACGCGGAATTGATCATCGCAGAAGAAGAGGATCGTCGCGTCGCGGAAGGGCGTCGCGTCGTCATGGTATACGGCGTTGCATCAACGAACTCCGAGGATCAAGAACATACAGATTTAATTATAACAATTAAATCCATGTTGTTGTTATAAACCACAAAGAAATAAAAGGTCCGCAATCCCCTACCTCAAGATGCCGAACAAAGATTGTCGCGGGGATGGTTCATTGTGGAAGAAGCGTTGCAGAGGGAGAATCATCGGCATCACGTCGTTGATCTCCAGGGGTTTGGTGTTCTTCGTCTCCCTTTGTCAGAAGCCAGCGTCCTTCGCATTCATCGCGTTCTTTGCATTCTTCGCGAAGGAGGATGAAGATCTTAAGTTTCTGTCAAATCCTCTCGACGAACAAATCCACAAGAAGACAAGTGTTGGTCTTATTTTATTAATATGTCAACAGACGAAAATTAATGTAAGAAACGAACAAATTAATTCATAGAATTTATTTGTCGAACTAACAGCCCAATTAATAAGGGCGTCAAGAATTTAAGAAAATGCGTCGGTTGACTTTATTTAAAAAGGGTTTTTGCGGGTGCGTTACTTAGGGGAAAAGAAACGGTGGGGACCATGTGGGCCCCACCTCACAAATATCCTACCAAGAGGGTAGGATATTTTGTGTTACACCCTATCCGCTTCAACTCAGCTTAAGCAGCTTACAGTGGCTTTAAGCAGCTTTAAGTGAAATAAAATAAAGTTTGTCGTACCACATTATTTTATTTCTTAACTTAAATCCCAAAAATTAAAAACCACACCCGAGCAAACGCAACTCCAGAAGATGTGTTTCTATGAAAATACTGGCGCTGCGATTCCATCGGTGCCCTCAGAATTCAATTCCGAGCACCGGTTCAAAAGTTAGAAAACCTCGCTCATTCGTTCACTGAACGTACCGAGCCAAACATCCGAAAATGATTCCGGGCACACCGGGCCTCGGAATCAGGTGCCGTCAGAAACTGCGTTCTTGTAAAAATCCAAAGAAAATTAATAAAAAAAATTCCTTGAAATTTACTGGTCTTTATAGGCATGATCTTTGTTTATGAAATAATATCTGATAAATGGAGATCAATGAAGAAAAGAGCACCACATTTTCAGTCAAAATGGATTGGATATTATGTCAACATTTTATAGATCTAGCCATTACAGATCATATATTATGTGGGAAGACATGAAAAACAAACATCCCCCATTCCCCATGTTGTGGTGCGGAAACAATTTTGGTTCAATAATAATGTTTTAACACATGCAAAATACCTAGTTTATCTTTATCAGGGCATGGTATAGATTTAATTTTACACAAGTGTTTTAGTTCTTTAAAAATGATTCTGAAAGAAAATTGTGGTGTATTGTACACTATGGTGGAACAATTTACCTTTAAATATATAAGCTTCGTAAAGGTGTGTGTCCATAATAGCACCATTATCTAGTGGAAGTTGTGAGGCAAAGGAAAATTGATTTAGCTAATTTTTTAATTTTTAATTAAATTAATAATTTATAAATTATAATAAAATTTATTTTTGGGGACATTTATTAATTAATAAAATCCTAATTAATAAATTTTTATGAAGAATTTATTATTAAATACTCCTTAAAATATTAAATTTCAATATTTGAAATACCATTTAAATAAATTATATGGTATCTCTTATGTTCTAAAATAAAGTGTTTTATTTAAAATCCAAGAGAGTAATTTATAAAGTGTGTATAAATTAAATAAATTAGGCTCATTTATAAATATGTTTATATTTTTTTTATGAATAGTACATAATAACATAATTTAATTTTTTTAATTAGATAGACTAATTTTGGATATTGTTTAAACCACATAAAAAGGAGTTTTAATAATTGATTTGATGTTGGTATAAATAATGTTAGGTATATTTATTAGATTATGTAAAATTAATAAATAATAGAAAAAATATTATAAATATTATATAATTCATAAAATATAATAAATTTAGAGTTAAAATGTCATATGATGAATATTATGAAAGGGTTAATATTCATGTGAATATAATAAGTTTTAAATAAAAATTTATGGAATTTCCATAATGTTAGCTTATCAAAGAAGGGGTTTATATTTAGTATTTATTTGGGATTTTTTTATAAATTTTTCTCCCATGTTTAAATATTTTAAATATTTATTTTTAAATGTTATTTAATGAGTTATTCATATTTATAAATTTTTTATATGATGAGTGATGTATGATCTGGTTGTAATGTTAAACAACATCAAGTAATAAAGTCTTGCAATATCATGTTATGTAGGACTTAAAATTGAATTTACTTCTTTATCTACCTTGACCTAGATTTGTAATTAAAGTTATGAACATGAATCTAGTAGTTAAATATATTTTATTCATATTTGGTATTAGAGTTACGTTGGAATGGATTCTCTTTTTAGTATAGTCTCCCAAGGTATATGATCTTGGGGTCAGACTACATACTTGTATAGAGGATTAAGACTTATCTATAAAGGTGAATGGGGTTGGATATCTTCGAATGTCATTTAACTAAAATATAGATTTTCAATGTCATATAACTCCATGCCATCACATGAAAAGTTTATATACCTCATGTATATGATTCATTTATATATGTGTGAATATGTTTGGCTTAAAAATTTTGTTGAGTATCAGAAAACATGTGTTATTTAAAAGGTTACACATCAATATGATTTGAAAATATTTGTTTGGTGGAGGGAATAATATTCCAAACTAATGTAATTTTAGTTTTAATCTATAAAAGGGAATAATTTCTAATAATATGGTGAGATTAAATCCCAATAAAATTAAAAGTGTAAGATTCTATCCAGAGAGAAACATTCAAGACCTCAGCTATCCATCTGGGAAAGTCATGATAAAGTTTTCTTCCCATGAATTATCTTGTTTAAAGAAAAAGGAAATAAGTGAGTCTAGATTGTTCTGCTTAGTAGGTCATGCTAAATCTTGGTTGTAACAGCCCGAAATTTTATGAAAAATATTCTTTTTAATTTTATTAATGTCTTGTGTTGTACGCTACACCAAAAGGAGCTTTCACAACACACATCCTTGACTTGCCTTGCATTACACGCAATCGCGACCTTCCTCGATAGCGTGTGTAGTACGCAATACCGAGTTTCACTAAACAACGATATGCTATTAAAATATTATTTTAACTAGCCGTTATGAATAGTAATAACCACCTTTTAAAATTTTAGAAATTTTAGCTCTCAAAATGGACTTCATTTTTGGATTCGGAGTATTGAATTTAGCCTAAGGTGAATTTTTGGTAATTTTCGGATAACTTTCATATTTTGATGAATAGTTAAAATTACTAAATTATAATTAAAAACAACTTTTTTAATCGAAATAATTAATAGTGATAAATTATTAATTTGAGTGGTTTTAAAGTATATTTAGAATATATTTTTACAATTTAATACAATTTTTGTCAATTGTTGTAATTTCACATTTAAACCAGACATAATCAAGTGTCAATCTTTTGATAGATATTATTTCTTAAAAACACGCTATTTGTTTTAACAGCGGGATTTAATTATAAAATTAATTAATGAAACTTCTATGTTATGAATTTGGTAAAATAGACTTCATTTTTGAATTCGGAATATGAAATATAGCTTAGGATGAAATTTTGGCATTTTTCTGAAAACCTTCAATTTTTGATGAATAGTGAAACTACAAAGTGGTAGTTAAAAAACTGAATTTTTCATAAAACTTAATTTTACCGCTTCTATGAATGGAATTTCAAAAATCCGAGAGACACGGTTGATGTCAGTAAGTAAAATGTGGTTCAATGAGATGAAAATAATTTTTGGTGAATAGTAACTTTTTACTTTTATTTACCACGGTTAAAAGTAAATAGGGTAATTAAGGGTAAAAATGATATTAATATTACCCTAACACATGTCCTAATCCTATTGGACAAGTTTATATTGACCAAAAACAACCTTAAGTGTAAAATATTATCATTTAGGCCCACTTGGATTAGATTAAGACATTTATTATTATTTAATTCAAAGAAGAGTTAAAAGAGTTAAAATCAACGTTTATTTACTAAAACATTTTTAATATAGGGTTATACATAAGATAAATTCGACAATAAATATTCATTAAAAAGATAAAAATATTTCCTACATAATGATATTTTATTTATAATTTTTAGACCTTAAATAAATTAATTTATTTATGACACAACGATGATGCAGTAATTACCCTTTTAAGGAAATATTAACATAATTGATGTTATAAATGCTCAAATGAATGTAATTTGAAACTTTTTATGAATTACACTAATTTTCTAGGTTACTATGATATATTAGTGTTTATTTAATCAATTTGTTTCGAACATATAATTCTGTTATGACTTTCAAAAAAATCATATATCAAATAGTGTCAAAATTGACACAAAATAGTTTTTAAATCAAATATTATATTATTAATTGTTATTTTATTCCTAAAAATCTAAGGTTCGGCCAAATGACTTAGATAAGGATATATATATTAATAATAAACAATTTGGGATTCGTTTGGCATGTTATAGTAAGTGTATTAACCATATAGTGTAAGAAAACAAAAAGACACGGTAAAAGTTAAATTATTTAACTTAGAGTTAAATCTAATTGATAAGGTTAAAATAATACCCTAAACTTGTCTAAATCCTATTGGTTGATAGGATTTCGACCCATCCCCACTTTAGCTTCGAAATAAGACCCTTTGGAACCATTATAAACCGATTTTGACTTTAATATAAAATAATATTTTGAGATATTTCTAAGGTGTCCCTCTCCTCCCTTATAAAAGGACACCTCCTCCCCCTCCTCCTCACACCAAATTGAGCACTCAAGCTCGTCCAACCCCTGCCATTTTCTCCTCTCCACTTCCCTATAATAATCCTAGAGGTCCTGGTCTTCTTCAAAGACCAATTTTAGTGCCCTAAGAGGAGGTCTCAAAGAGGCGCTTCAAAGAAGAGGTAATTTCCGTTACCAATTCTTTCACCTTTATTTCTTCTTCCACTTCTTCTTCTTAGGTTGTTTCATTATGAAGTAATAACAACAGTATCACTCATATAATGATATGTTATTATAAGTATGAAACAATCCTAATTCACCATCTATCCATCCCACGGAAAACGAAATCACCGCGCGTGCGTACGTACGGAATACCGTCTCCACACCGTGGTGTAATCTGTTTTTCCACCAACACATTACATGGATGGGTATTATGGTGTAAAGAATAACTATACATAGTTATTAAAACATCATATTGATTCTGATATATTGTATATTCCACTCCAATTCAATTCAATAATTATGGAAATGATATCATCGCTCGTGCGTACGTACGGACTACCGTCTCCACGACGCGATGAGATTCATTCTCCATGTTAACCATTTAAGAATGATTATAAAATATATATAAGAAATAATAATGAAATATATGACATTATAAATCTACTGGATTTATGTATATATATATATGTATGTCATCTACTTACTTCCATTCAAGACAATAAGGAAAGGAAAACAGCGTTCATGCGTACGTACGGACTACCGTCTCCATGAAAGGTGTTTTTCATTTCATTTATCTCTCTATTATATATATATATACTGAATATATATGATATATAAATCATATTTTATATTCTGGAAGTAAGTAAATCATGATATAAGTAATAATAATGTCAAGAACAACAAGTCAAAACACCTACGATAAATGAAACAATTTTACCCAAAATGCTTCTTTAACATGGAATTTACAAAAGAACGGGTAATATAAAGTCATAAGTGAACCATATATGATATAATAACAATGAATATGATTCTGGAATAAGTAAATAACATGATTTAAATCATTATACAGGAGGTTCGGACACTTACAAAGCAAGTCGGATCTAAGGTAAGGGAAATATAACAATCTCATTTTTATCCGAGATTGTTTATTCGTAAGTATTTACTGGGGTGTATTTTATCATCCACATCCATGTTTCATAAATATGTAATATTATTTCCATCCACCTACAATTGTTTAAATCCATTTTTACCCTTCGGTGAGTTTTTAGTAAAATAAATGGAAGGAATCTTTTGTCGTTTTTCGTACGAGGTACTTTTTGACTTTTCCGACAAAAGTACGAAGAATGTTTTTTTAACTTATACGGCATGAATGGATTTTTAAAACATTATTTCCAAGAAGCTTCCTTTACAAGTTTTAAAGTTTATTTTTAATCAAATTCTTTTAGTTTAGAATTGTATGACATGTTATGAAAGGAAAAGTGTTTTTGAAGTAGAAAGGATATTTTCCTCAAGAATGGAGTTCAAGTATTTTATCAAAATTATTTTCCATCTAAGATAATAAAAGGGTTCTGTTTTTATCCCTATTATTACATGGATTTGATTATGTTGTGATGGAAATATTTTTATGAATTCCTTTATCTTATATGAATTGTTTTATGATGTCATGTTTTCTAAGAATTCCATTTTTATTACATGGGTTACGCTATGATGTATGGTTTATGATTATGTGGCACACATAAGAAAGGATTCATTATAAGATGGGTGGGACCTATATCTCCCTCCAATTCATTGGGTAAAGATTTTATATCTCATGAGATAGACATGGCTGATATGGTAGGTTATACCGGTTCAGTGAAACAGGACTGAAATGAGGGCTACTCGATTCAGAAAGGGACTTTGTCCACTAAGATAGTCTTGGAAATGAGTCTTGACTAACAAGAAATGATTCTCTATGATTATGTGTGTATGCCACAAAGTTTCATGTTTTAAGTTATGATTATTGGGATTACATTTCACTTCTATGATTTATCCTATGTTATGATATTATGAGCTCTTTTGCAGGTTAAGATTTCCAAAAGCTATGTTCTTATGTATATGATGTGATTGATATTTATTTTGTTTACCCTTACTGAGCATTTGAGCTCACCCTTTTATGTTTTCTTTTCCCCAGGATATAAAGAAATGTTTTAGGTAAAAAAAAGGGAAGATCTTTATGGGAGATATTGAAGATCTTTCACCACGATTAGAAGATTACGTTCCGAGTTTTCAAAGACACTAAACTATTACGATCCTTGTGTGTGTTTTTTTTGTTATGTACTAAGTATTCCACAAAAGTAATGTAATGTCCATGTACGTCAATCTACGGGTCTCTACATTGGTTCCCGTGTATTATCTTTTACTAATTTGTTTTTTGGAATTTTATTTTCATTAAACTAGTCAATAAAACCTAATAGTATTTGGATACTAAAGTAATACAGTTATGTATATCGATAATATAGATTTATATAAAGAGTTTTACACTCCACTATCAAAGATTCATTACTATTATGATAGGGATGAGTCCTTGTATAAAAATATAAACAATTCACGAAATAAAAAAGTGCCCTAAAAATTATTAAAATATGGGTATTGGCCTACTAATGGGTATAATGGATTTTAAAAAGGGTTGATCATTTTAGTGGGATCTCCTTTAATAAAAATACTTATTTAATGGTTATAAAATATTATACTCATCTAATAAAATATTATATTGTAGATGAATAAAAAAATCATAATCAAAATAAACATTAAGATTAATCATTGTAAAAAAGTATTTTAATATAAGTTACTCCTAAGAAAGGTAATGTATGAAAAGTTCTTATAGAAAATTCTATGTGGAGGAATATTCCATTCATGAGTAAGAAAGTGTTAAAATTATTCAGAAAATTCAATCTACATTATTATTTGAAAAATAAATTAATTCATTTAAATTTTTAATGAATTGGGTTTAAATAATTAAAGGATCCTTAGTCTACACCCATGTATTCAATATGATTGAGAACATTACTATTTTGGAAAGGAAAATGTCTTAATTATGGAAAACATTCCCATTAGAGAAGAGTTTTTCTAGATGATTTGATGGATTTTAAAAATCCTAGTGGAAAATGCACATAATTTATAAATGTTATATAATTCAATTATATTTTTCTTAATGATAGATGATATCAATTGTATGAATTACAAAATTTTTAATTATACAGTAGTTCAAAAATAGAAAATAATTAAGGATTGGGGATTAGGAAACTCCATATAATGATATTAAGAATCTTTAGGGAAAGCCCATGTTAGGTATGGATGTTATCGATATTTATTCTCTAGCCCATATAATAGGATTTCCTAGAATACTTGAAGGCGATTAAGAAATTCCATGGATGGTTCATGTTAGATATCTACTTTATTGAGTATATTTATTTTGTTTTTTGAAGGTTTTTATACAAAAATTTTGTTTTACAAGTGTTGTAAAGATATAGGAGTTTAATAAAATAGAAATTAATAGATATTGTAGTTTATATTGAAGTGATGAAATAAAGGGTTGTTAAATAGAAATATTGAATGAAAAAAAATGTTTCATTCTTAGATGAATCTAAGTAAAATATGTGTATCATCATATTTTTATATTATATTATAATAGAATTTGTATTCTAATAAAGTGTTGTTATGAACAATATGATAATATTAATTGAATACACATGGTTTAAAATTCATTAGATTCTATAACATGTTTTGAGAGGAATATATGGTAAAAAAATTTATATAAGAAAAAGTGATTATCCATATGTTTTGTTAAAATATGATGGAATGTGCTTTCACCACCCATTGGTGTTAGGTTTGAATAAAGTGTTTTTTTTATGAAAAATTCTCTAAGCATATAGAATACCATCTATGATATAGAACAATAGTTTTTCTATTCAATAATATTACAAAGAGGAAATAAATATTATTTACTAACATAAAGTTTCTTCTTTATCTTAGTAAGATATTATAAATACACTATAATTACTATGTGGTTAGTGTGAGTATGTTTTAATATAGATAAGTTAATTGTTAATGAATAAATGATTACACCAATCTAAAGTTAAAGTGATTACCACATAATATCATAAAGTGTTTATGATATGTGATTGTAGAAAAATTTATAGTCTTACATTTTGATACCATTTTGAAAGTGAATATCACTATTTCCCAAAGGATTATACCAGTCGATGATTAAATTTTTTCACCTAATATACTACAAAGTTTAAGATTTGTGTAAATGATGAAAAATAAAAATAGTTGCATTTATTTATCATAAATTAGTGAATATCATTATTTCTTAAAGTATTTTAAAGAGTTACATCCATTATCATAAAAAATTGGATATCACATTATCCAAATAAATTTTAGGGTTTGGTGGTAAAGAGAAATGTAAAATTTACATTTAGTTACTATATTAAAGTGATTGTAATTTTATCCTAAAAGGGTTTAGGATGTTCTGGTAACGTAATAATGTAAATTGTATATTACTTGTAAAATATCAGTGAATTTTTTTAATGTAAATGGTTCTATGGATGATGATGATGAACATAGAAAGAGTTTTAAGTAGACATTAAAAGTTAACACCAAAAAAAATTATGTTTTGGTATTAATAATTGTGAATATTTTAAAATATTTGAACATTATGAATATGATTCATAAATCTCATCATTATTAAAATTTTCATACATAATATATGTTTCTCAAAAATTTTTTGCGGGAGGCTTTTTTCAGATGATCACTTAGAGAAGTGACGTGAATTACATATGATTTAATGACTTAAAACCCCCTAGAAGTGTAGAATATACAATGATAACATAACAGTTTATCATATAAGATATGAAAATGAGGTTTCTATGCTAAGTTTCATAAATATTATTAAAATAGGTTAGTAATATGAAACTTATCATTAAATATAAAAATTAAACTTCACTATATTATGATTATGAATTAACTGTATATATATACATAATGTTATACATTTCATGATGTGTAATGATTATTCACATCTCAAATTATGACTATGAGTTAACCCTAACTGATTTGTTTATGAAGTACTATTGTTTATGATGATATTTTATGTTTATAATTAGTAGGATGCTTTTCCAGATATACATAATATGCTCATGAGGAACAAAATGAATAATACAATTTTTTGTGTGCACTGGATGACCCACTAGGTATACCACATGGAGTGTTATATAAATTTATTTAGAATACAAGGGGTGTGTGGATAATATTTGAGTCCCCATTTCTTATGCTTATTGAGATACCTATAATTAGAACCTTCATACACTGATAGCCTATGTACACAAGTTTATATATTAACTTATCTAATATAGGGGTGGTTGGTTATATTTATAATCATGTTTTTGGTTAGAGATAAACCAAGATGAGATTTATTCTGTCATATGGTGAGTATGATATTTGGTCCCTCGATTGAGATCGATTATCAGAGTGTGTGGATGCACCTATGTTTTTTATATCTCTCTAAATAAGGGACACATGATCTGTGTAGCCATAAGGATGAATAACATGTGATGTATTAATTGATCAAGCTATTCTATACTATGTTAATAATGAACATATGAATTTCTTATATGGGATTTACATACACCATATCCGATGGTCACTTGATGTGTTAAAAAAGGTAAAAAAAGACAATAAAAATTTTCACCACAATATATTTTTTTGTATTTTTAAAAAATTCAAGTTTTTTGGTTAGTGGGAACCATACATAGATATCCACCAGTCCACGCATATCCCATATACACTTAAACAATATATACACCACATTTAAAATTCAGAATTCCACATTGAAATTTCAAATGGAAAAATTAAAAAACCCCACAAAATTTACCTTGGTCCATAAGTTAACCCACATCGATTCACAAACTATCATCCATCATAACCTCAAATAGACATTCAGTCACTTCGTTTCCATCTTCCATCATGAGTTTCATCAAAATCATTGTCCTCACCATCAGAGAAGAAACTCACAACCATCGATGTCATCCAGACCACCTTCGTCTTCACCATCCCAACAACATACTGGTTCGAAAGAGGAAACCATCATCATCGATCTCCCAGAACTAGCCATTCCAACTCACATCCCAAAGGACTATGAAGACCATAACACTTCTCCACCTCGATGAGAAAGGAGTAATCCTAAAACCAGAGTAGAGAACCAAGCAAAGAGTGGTAGGAAGAATTGTGGGTGATACCATGTCTCATCCCCATCACATCACCTTCATCATTATCAAATCTTCTTGATCATCAGCATATTGTAGTTATCATCATCATCCACAACATCGTTGAAGACCACCTGCATCAAACAATATCACTGACTCCAATCAACTATCCCCACCATCGGCACTGATCAAGAATCCAACCAGAATGATGAAACCCATATAAAGAAGCCACAATATTGACTTCTCGCTACAAACAACCAGTACTATAAAAAGACACCACTGATGAAACAAGACTGTAATCAAGAAGGAATACCAAAAATGGAATCAAAAAACAAGGGAGAAAACCCTGAAGAAGGATGGGAACAAAACCCTGATGAAGGTTAGGGATGGAACCCCAAAATAAACCTTTTATGACTACAAAATAAATGTACAGAAACCCTGTATACACATCACTTGAACACCGACATAGAGAGGAACAGTAGAACCATAGGTCAGAGAGGGTTTGGGTGGTAGAGGATAAAAGACTAACTCCAGTAGCATCTAGAGACCCAACATACATCAAACCTCAATCCCAAAGACTCTATTTTACTCTACACCATCATCGACCCGGAAAGGCATGAAATAACTTGAGGCTAAGTAGGATATAGTGATAGAGGGAATCCAAATTACATACCTTTGATGGATGAAAAAGGAGAACCATGGAAGAAAGAACACAAATTCAAGCACCAAATGTGGGAAGAGAAAAAGAGTGGAGGGGATAAGTTGAAAGTCGATAGCCAAGGGGGAAAGCTGAGGATAAACTCTGAAACCCTATAGGTAAAGAAATTATGAATGTAGAGGGCTCTATATGTAAAGAGTTCCCCTTTATTCCTCTCCTAGAAGTATTTTTTTACATGATGTAGACTAATGGACACAATTATAAAGTTACATGGGTTTGGTGGATATCATATCAGATCCCATTATTGCTTTAGTAGAATTGATTCTTTTCCACCAAACACTATTTTCATACATTTATTGATGTAGTGATTCATATTTGTTTTCAATGATATAAAGACCTACGAGGTCACACTTTATGATTGACTAAATGTGGATTGAGTTTGACTCAGAGTGCTACTCTAAAATTCTTTTTGAGTTATTTCAAAATAGTTTTAGATGGGTATTCACAAGGTGTTACATTTCATGTGATGCAAGATGAAGGTAATGATATCATTTTAAAAGTATTTTAAAATATATCAAAAAGGTTTTTTGGATATTATTTCCCAAGTTATTGTATATGATACAATATTTGGTAGAATAACACAAGGTATTTTAAGATTTAGTGAAATTCGGAGATTATAGGAGATATAAATTCCCAGAATCCATATACATCAGATGCATATAGACATGAGACATATATGAGTAATATCATATCAAATTATTCTGTGATGGAGGAATGTAATATGTTTTCATGAAGGATACATCCTTTAATAATATGGGAAACTTAATATTAAGGTTGAACATATTCAAATGGTTCAATCTACATTGAATATCTTTTATTAATGTGTTACATGGGATGTAATGCAAGTGAAGAGTTGCTTTCAGCCATGTGATTCATGAATTTTTCAAGGCATTAAACCTTGAATTGTACTGAATGAGTTAATGTGATAACATATAAGTATAATCTTTAGGTTTTATTTAAATAAATTCCATTTTATAGGAAGGGGTGTAGATACTTGGAATAACCTATTATAAACCTGAAACTCT
This sequence comes from Viscum album, assembly GCA_963277665.1. NCBI lineage: Eukaryota > Viridiplantae > Streptophyta > Magnoliopsida > Santalales > Viscaceae > Viscum > Viscum album. The sequence goes on along the minus strand of OY728141.1, from coordinate 1,413,673,302 downwards.
CTTAATATTAATCCTTATCACACTGATGTTATAGCACACCATTGTTGAATGACAGTCCCACTCGTATAATGGGAGATTAATCATTATATGTGTATATATACAGAGGGGGAAATTCTTTTGGATGCCACCCATATGATATTTATCAAAAATATTGGATGATAATTTATAAGATTAAAGAGGCTTATTCAGTGAATGGTATAAACATTTATAGTATTTCTTTATTTCCAAATTAATACAGTTTCAAATTTCATCCATGGGGATCTAGAATTTGTGGTTTCTAATGCTTTTTTTATCATTATTTAGTGTTAACAACCTCCATTGAAACTCAACACAGTATTTTTTATTAGATGATATTCAGAACATAATCCTAAATGAAGTTCTCTGGTGGAGGGAATTTTCGTAACCTACTAGAAATGAGTTGAACATAGATGGTAGAGGATAGTAACATGACCAAAAAATGAGTTAAATGAAATAATATAAGTCTAGAGATGAGATTATATGTACATATTTTGAATCCAGATGTGCATTTTGGAACAACAGTGAGAGGGGGAATCACAAAAAACATTACAAAGTCTCCAGGTGTATTTTTAACTTCATATTTAGGATACATTCTCCTGGAAGCTTAGAGAAATGGTCAGGTTTCAATCTCTCCCATCATACTCACGTCAATACCACCAGAAGTATGTGTCTCCTCCATGAACTACCAAAAAAATAATCATTTCAGAGGAAGTGAAAAACAATAAATGTTTATGAGTGAAATTAATTTATTGTGAGTGGATGTTATTTTGATTTTAATGTTGATATTAATGTTTATTTATTTGGTTTTCATTATAATATGTTAGAATCCATAATTTAAATTCCATGTATGTTATTTTTAACCTCACTGGATACATATATTTCATCTCTTGATTATTTATTAGTTCATTTTTTTAGTTGAGACTCATGCCACACCTCTTATATGTTTCATAAACTCCTCTGAGCAGTAGTGATCCAAAATTATTACTAGTACACGCTATGAGATGACCTTCTGTAAGAGTAGTTCAACAAACATCGGTGGATATCCACAAAATATGGAAGATAAATATCAACCAACAAAATAAAGTAATAACTATTAGGAAGGAATTCCATAAAATAACTTTGGAAACACAATTATGGGAGGAAGGATCGTTTGAAAGAGGGAGTGCAATCCATTGTCAAGAGATAGAAGGCAATAAATGTATAAGGACATATCGAATAAAGTTAGTGAAGGTTAGTTGTACTAGAGTAATGAATTATTATATATAGATTCAATAATGTAATAATTTTCATGAAGGATGCATGAAAATGTGAACTTTTATATATGGAGTGTATTATATTGTTGTTATTCAAGACGTATTAAATGTTACCAACCATATGCAGACAATGTGTTCTTCACATGATGATGTTACCAATACCGTCGAAGAACAAACTATTAATGATGAAACTGTGGATTTATTATGGGATCAAATACATATTTATGAAAAAAACAACAATGATGCAACATCACAGTGGTGAATAAAATTATCCAAGTAAGAAGTCATGGCATAAAATTTGATATTGGTTGGAATCAACACAACCATCCTATTGAACCCAATAATTCAGTGTTCATTAGTTTTGTGGGGGTCACAACAAGGATGAGATCATGGATATTTAAGAAAAATTTAATGTACCATAAAAATGATCATAATGAATTTATTGTTTCAATATAAAGTTAAAAATCACAAAAGAAATTTAGATTGTAATGATAATCATTAAGATCATTCATGGGGAAGATAATATTTAAACATTCCAAATTGTCCCATACTACATTGAAACATTTAAATCATATTACCACATGAATTAAATAAAAATTCTAATGTCATGAGAATAAGTATTTCCATGATATAACATGTAATAGCTAAGTATATACACCATATAAAAGTGAATTTCTACATAATAATAAATAATTGTCAATAGAATGTAAATTGAGATGAAATCCATTACATTGCCTTTTATTTTGGGTGATCATATTTTAGACTATTTTATAATGGTTTTAAGTGTTTTAATAACTAATTATATAACAATATTAATATTTATTATATCATATATGATCATCATATCATATATTATTAACTGTTTGTTAGCATTCTTTCATTATTTTCTCTATTTCATGTGTTAATTACCTAGTTTCTTGAGTATGTTTTAACTTGTTACTTTTTGTTATTATTAATTATATAATGGATTCATAATCTACATAATTTAAATATCATATTTATTCTTAATATGTTTATTTATAATAATTCATAATATTTAGAGATATGGAATGAAATGCACCGTTCATGGAGACAATAGGTCGTACGCATGCATAAACGCTACTTTCATTTTTTGTCATATATAAATATCAAAAATTAATATGTATATATGTATATGTATATTATATTTAAATTATAAAATATTTTTCATATATTATACATATGTTTATTAAACCCATACATTATACATTTCATATAATGTGTGAATGAATCACATCGATTTGAGGGGTGGTAGTCTGCACTTCCAAAAAAGATGTTATCATATTCCCCAAAAATAGTGTGCATAAAGGTATGTGTTACAAAAGAATTGTATTGGTATAAAGAGATTACAAATATAATATATATACTATATAAACATATTTTTTATCACAATTCCTGACCCTGAGAAGTGATAATGGAAAAACAAACGACATCATTTTGTGAGGCAGTAGTTTGTCAAACACATAAATAGTAAATTCATTACAAATTATATAGAAGTGTGTGTAAGTATAGGTAAAAATTAAAACTAAAAATATAATTATATTAATAATATAGGTTTTTTATATAATTATGGGATAATTTTAATTTAAATATTCAAAAAAGAAATAAAACAAAATATCTTGAAGAAGGATGTTACCTCTTATTCAGGTAACTCCTTTTGGATTGCACCAAAGGTATTCCTTGGATGGATTTATGCCTAAGTTGAGGCTTATAATATTATTGGAGATATTTTTATGAGAAATTTGGGTAGATCTTGGTGGATCCAATGTGGCTTGATAGGTTTGAGGAAGTGAGAGGAGAGGGGTCTTTTTTATAGTGGATGAGGAGTGACTCTCTTATAAATACCAAAAGGTATACATTATTGGTAGGTCTAACATAACTAATGTGCCTCAAAAATGAAAAAATAATGTATTAAATGAGATTAATGGTATATAAAAAACTCCACCACAAAAAAATAAGTGTGTATTAATAATTCGGTTCCTTAATTACTAAGATTCCTCAATTTTATCATTTTGGTTGTTATTAAAGCATCTTGTTTTATAACCTAAGTAATTTAACCATTAATACTAATTTAAAGTGATATTTATTATAAAATATATCCCAAATATATTCCAAATGTGATATATAATTGACCATATAAAAATACAACGTGTTTTTGAAATTAATTTTAAAACAAGCGCATGTAACGTGTAAGAACAAAACATTAATTTGAACAATTATAATATTGATCTGACTATCATTGGGTTAATAAGGAAATTATGAAAGGAAATTTGGTCAAATGATAAGGAATATTTATTATTTTTATGCTTAAAAATAACATTGAATAATATATTATTTTTATTAAATTTAAATCATTTAATAAAATTTCATTTACTATAAAATAATATTACTATCAATTATGACATTATTTATTTAATTTTAATTTAAAAGTATCAAAACAATATTTAAAATATAATATATATTTTTCTTGGCTGTTTAAAATAAAATTTTCATCTAGAAAAATAATTAAATATATCAATTCAATCAATTTACTTTACTTTTATTATTTATAGTGTTATTTATTTTAGTTATTTGTTATCTAAATTATCACTTTGTAGGTGTTTCTTAATCATTTTTAGTAATTAAATCAAATATAAAAATTAATGATAATTTATTATGATAAATACAACTCATTTATATTTTAAAATTATATGTGTAACTTAAAATATTTTATTTTTTCAATAGCTCAATGTTTTATATATATTAATGGTAAGAAGGTTCCTTTTTTTGTCTTTTTCCTCAATTAAGATATCATATAGGGAACATTCATTAAATATTATCCTAATAACCTATATAATTAGAAAATAATATGTTATATGGTCAAAATATTATCAATCAATGGCCTTTGAACATGTTTTGAGATTATTTTGGCCCTTAAGTTTATGGTTTAGTCACTTATTAAGTTTAATTTTACCTTAATCGATGTAATTAATTTTAACCGCTTTCACTAATAATTTTTGTCAAAAAATATGTTGATATTGATTGAATAAAAATATCATAATTTTTTCAACTGTTTATTTCCATTTTTCATAATTCAATTCACAGCATTGGATAAATTAAGTTTAACGCTAATCCCGTAGACGTGGCGAGAAAGTGGGTAACAAAGTTCAAAAGTAAAATAAGTATTTATATCCAATTTCAATATAAATATTATTATTATTCCATAAATTATATTAATATATTTATGAATGATATATATTTTTACTTTATTAACCAATTTAAAATGTAATTTTAAATTCATAATCATTTAACTGAAAAGGTATTTATAAACTAAAATGCATTATTTTCACAATTCATTAAAAAATAAAACTGCTTAGAAATATACAAAAAGTATACCCTAAGGTAATTTGGACATTAAGAATTTATAAATGATATTTATTTTGAAAAATAAACCTTATTAAATGTTCAAATTTTATTTTTAAAATAGGTGCTCCATTAAAAGGCAGTAAAACACGATTTTGCATGTAACACAAACTAAATTAGTGTTGTGTGTAGCATAATCATAACATGATGTTGTATATTATCGTACTAGAAATAGAATTAAGTATATTTTAAAAGGAAATTATTTTATGGGATTTTGTTGTTACATTATACTCATCTTAATTAAATTGCATCCTCGCTATTTAAACATGATCTTTTTAATATTGGGTTTGATGTTTGAAAATTCCATTATTGAAATCCTCTATCATGAGAAGAGTTAATAAAATATACTCTTAATAAAAGGGTATGAGAAGTAAAAAGGTCACATTTAATAACATACAACTAGGTCTTTATTTATGATAAAATTGGAAGAAATTATAGATATGTATAAAGGGGGAAAACGTAAATATTTATAGGGGTGATTAAGGTCATCAATAAGAAACAAGTGAATTATAAATGGAAAATTTAGTGGCTCAAATACATAAATATATGATTATTTAAAATAACATTGGTTCAAGAAAATTAATGTATTAGGATAGAAAAATTTGAGCCTTTTCTTAGAGTTTAATTATTTCACTCTATAAGAATGTAAGGAAATATAATTACTTGATACGTTTCTATTTCATAAACACAATATTATCATTTATTTGTTACTTGAACTATTTTATCTTTATCACATAGCACAATATTCTTTATATATTAAAATAATATATCAATCTCTAAAACCACATCAAATGTTCAACTTAATCCATTTTATACATTGGTAACTTTTCCAAATGATTATGACCAAAAAATTTATAAAGAAGGTCACTGAATTTCCAAAATGAACAAATCATTAGCCTTTAGTCAATAAGAATCTTCTCTTAATTGTCACATTCCAAACATAAGAATACCTTCATCATGTATTCTCTTAAAATATGTTGATAAATTTAATTATCATAAAACATTATTGAAAGCATGTTTTCTCACTTTCTCCTTAAGTAAAACACATGTTATTAGATATATTCCATAAATCCAAAAGTGTTGTAAATGATGTCAATTATAGCATAAACCTCTTTGTTGAAAAATAGTTAATTAGTTTCAAGGAATTATTCCCATATCCAAATCAATATTTTCTTTAACTAAATAGTATTTTCTTAATATAAAAAACATATTAAGTATTATCTTTCCCTTAAGCATGAACTTTTAAAAAGTTTATATTGCTACTGAATAACTTTTTTTGGTTCTCAATATCGATCAAAACACGCCTTTATAACCTTGATAAAATAGTACTACAGTACAATCCTTATATATTGCATAATTATTATAATGATTATATCATTAAAAAAACTAAAATGGAATAATTATTGAGTCCAAGCATAGTAAAATTAATCATTCCTCTTAGGCCATGGTAGTATCATAATCTTGACCATGATATTTTATCCTATTTTGGCGTATATTCATTTGATGGATGAGAAATTTGTTTGCATAGTGTCTTTTCTACTTACAGTGTAAGCATTAGACATTTTAATCTTATTTCTTTCTCTCAAAATCATGAACTTAATGGCCTTTTTCTCCACTCTTATAAGAAACACTCATTCCCTTCAGTCAAGTACCAAGGTGTTTCTTTCCACAATTACCACATGGGGTAAAATACTTCTTTCCTTTATTTCCTTTATATATATTTGGACCTTTAAATCTTTTATTTTCTTACATTACTTTAAAGAAATAGTAAATTTATAATTATTTACCCATCTTATTATCACATGATACTATGTCTCTACATGATGAGAATTTTTGGGAGACTATTTCCCTTCTAAATTTTGGATTAAGTCCATGAAACTTTTTATCCCTATTAAAATTTGGATCATGTGCATTGGTGAAGTTTACATTACTTATATTAGGCTATCGTTATAAAAGATGACATACACTTTGTTATTTCATATCATAATGTATAATCTAAAAACCACAAATATAATTAAGGTAAATTATAAAATTTCTTTATATCTAATCTCATAACCATATTCAAGGTTTATTTCCCTTTGGAGTTTCAAAACAGGTGTGTAGTAAGTCTCGTTATCATTTAATAGGTTATATTTATTTAGTCATGATACACTTTTTCAAAGTTGATACTCCTAGGAACATTTTTTATAGATCCACTTCCACTAGTTAGATCAAGAAATGGATTTATTTCAAGGAACATCCACATAATATCTAAATTACCAAAATTCTAGGATAGCCTTCTATATTTATACTCAAATTCAATGATAGGGTTAAGTTCGTTAATCTTTGTTTTCTAAATGTAGTTTCCATGTTTTATTATAAACTCCATTTCATACCAAATGTAAGACCCTAAACCCATAACCCTATAGTTGGTACCTTATTTTATTTAATTTTCATGATTACATAGAATCAAATCCAGAATGACTTAATATTCTAGTAGTTTTGGAAATCCATATTAAATACATGATACCCATATTACATTAGGAAATATAATATAAAACATTATACAATAGAAAATGAAATAAACATCATCATGGAACAATTTTTCAAAGATTCCTTCTTCATAACTCGAGGAAAGAAAACATAATAAGAGTGAGCTCAAATTCCCTGTAAGGGTAAGCATATAGGAATAAATAACGATTTGATGAGAATAATAAATATGAAAAGTTAAATTATAGACAACAAATTACATTAAAATAACTAGATAAATCCTAATCAATATGGATAGGTATGAAACTTAAACACATTCCATTTAATCAATAAACAAGGAATGAAATGAATCCATAGATATATCGATGAAAGAGTCTCATGGATAAAAATAATAAATGAATTCTCAATAAAGGAAATACTTAATTATTATACATCATGTTTCCTCAGCACATGAAACCTTTACTGTCATGAGAAATTTTAAACTATTCTGATTTGGAAAATTGGTTCGTCTCATGAGACTACCAATGCATCAAGGGGCTTGCATTAACTGGTCCCCATCCTGTAGGGGATGCATTAAATGATACCCAACCCATGTATTGCATGCCCAAAGAGTACCTAATATATATAATAGTATATTTATTTAAAAAAACAACAATACTTATCAAAATTTATCTATATTGAACCAATGATATGGATTTATCAATAATTCCCTAGTAAATCAAATAACTACCAAAGTGAACACTGTATGTAAAATAGAATATTGTTTATGAAAAAATAATATCCATTGAAAAAAATATTTATTTATAATAAAAATGTAATGTACCATAAAAATGATCATAATGAAGTGATTATTTTAAGATATAATTAATAATCATAATATAATGAGAGATTACAAAGATAAACATTGAGAGAATTCATGTGGAAGATAATCACTAGACATTACGATATGTCTGATGCCACTTGGAAAAATTTAAATCTTAATTCCCCATGAATTAAATAAAACTTATAATGTCATTAGAATAAAGAAGTTAATTATATAAAAGGTAAAATTTAAGTATATACACCATATAAAAGTGAATTGGTTCATAATAATAAATAAGTCTAAATGGAATGTAAATTGACATGAAGTCCCTTGCATTGTGTTTTCTTTTCGGTGATCGTAAATTAATCTTTTGTATAATGGTTTCAATAGTGTTAATAACATATTATATAATCATATTAATATTTATGAAATCATATATGATAATCTTGTAATATTTTATTATCCATTTGTTAACATTGTTTCATTATTTCCACAATTATATGTGTTAATTTCATAGATTCGTGAGTATGTTCTAACTTGTTACTTGTTTCTATTATTAATTAGATCATGGTTTCATAATCTAAAAAATGATAAAAATGATTTAAATATCATATATATTCATAATATTTATATTTTTAATAATTTAAAATATTTTTAGATAAAAATTTTAATGCACCATTCATAGAGATGGTATATCCTACGTACGCATGAACACTACTTTAATTTGTTTTTCGTAATAAAGGAATGACCAGTTGATGATATATATGTATATGTATAGTATAAATATATTATAATATCTATTTCATATATGTTATGTAGTTTTATTAAAACCATTTCTTATGCATTCCATGTATGGCGTGAATGAATCGCATCGCTTTAAGGGGATGGTAGTCCACACTTCTATAAATTAAGATATCGTATTCTAAAAAAATGGAGTGCATAAATGTATATGTTATAAATGAAATACATAAGTATAAATAAATTATAAATATCTAATATATCATATATATCATATATATATATATAAGGAGTTTCCATCATAATTTCCAACTATGATAGGTGGTAAAGGAAAGACAAATGACATCGTTTTGTGAGGCGGTAGTTCATCGTACACATAAACAGTATGTTAATTACACATTAGGTGGATGTGTATATAATTATAAGTCTGAAATTTGTCATAAAATCATCCAAATATATTAATTATACTGGTTTTGTTATATAATAATGGAATAATGAGAATCTAAATAGTTGAAAAAGAAATATAACTAAAGGTCATTATGAAGGGTGTTACCTATTATTAAGGTAACTCATTTTGGTTTTCACAAAAGGGAATCCTTGGATGGATTTATGAATAAGTGGATTATTCTAGTATGAGGGGATTTATATTTTGGAGCTATTTTTTATATCATGGTCCTAAAAAAGTGGCTCAAGAGGTGTGGGGAAGTGGGAGGAGAGGATTCCTTTTTATAGTGGAGGAGTAGTGGAACTCTTCTAAATATCAAAAGGTATACATTATTGGGAGCTATAAATTAAGAAATGTGTCTAAAAAATGGAAAAAAATGAATTAAAGGTGAATAATGGTTGGTAAAAACCAACCCCATACAAAAATAAGTTCATTTAAATAAATAGGTTCCATTACTTCTATGATTCCCCAATATTATAATTTTGTTTTTTATTAAAGTGTATAGTTTTCAAACCAAATTAATTTGACCATTATGACTTAATTAAAGTGAAATTTATTAGAAAATATAGACCTAATATATTCTAAATATTTTTTATTATTTACAACATAAAAATAACATGTGTGTTGGAAATTAATTTTAAAATAAGCGCATGTAACACACTAGAATACTGCTTTAATTCAGACAGTTCAAATAATGGTTTTACTATATAATACTAGATAAGATAATTATAAAAGGTAAAATGTAATTTAATAGACCATATTTTTTATTTATTCATTTCTAAAAATAAATTTTAAGAATACACTATTTTTATTAATTTTTAATCATTTAATTAAATATAATTTATTGTAAAATAACAATAATTCCTATTTTGACACTAATAAATTAGTTATAATCTAACAGTATCAAAAAAATGTTCCAATTAAAATATATTATGTTCACACCTGTGTAATATGTTATATTCTTCTAAAAAATAAATTAATTCAATTATTCAATAAATTTACTTCACTTCCATTATTTGTAGTATCATTTATTTTAGTTAATTATTAACTAAATAATCACTACGGTGGTGTTTCTTAATAATTTTATGTAACTAATTCATATCTAAAAATTAATAATAAATTATTATGATAAAAATAACCCATTTATAATTAGAAGTTATATTTATAACCTAAAATATGTTATTTTTTCCGTATCATAATGTTTTATAAATGTTAAATGTAAGGATGGTTCCTTTTGTTTGTTTTCTTCCCCACTTAACTTATTATATATGAAAATTTCTTTAAATATTATCCCAAAAACCTATCAAATTATAACTAATAGTGGATAGTTTTTAACTATTTTCCACCAATAGAACTTGGAAAAGTGTCTATGCCATTTTGGTACTTAGTTTTAGGGTTTAGTCCCCTGTTAAGATTTATTTTACTTTAATTATAGTAATTTATTTTAATCATTTTCACTAATATTTTTTGTAAAAAATATGTTGAAATTATTCGACTAAAAATATAACAATTATTACAACCATGAATGACCATTTTTTAGAAATTCAATTCATAGAAGTGGCTAAATTAAGTTTAATGCTAATCCCACGGATATGGTGAGAAAGTGGGAAAAGCGTTCAAAATATCAAAAAGACTTTATATCCAATTTCAATATAAAAATGATTCATATAAACTAAATTTTATTACCATTTTTATAAAATATCTATTGGTACTTTAAGAACGAATTTAAAATATAATATAACATTAATAATCATTTAAATGAAAAGACATTTTTTAACCAAAATGCTCTATTTTTCACTATTCGTCAAAAAATTAAACTTCTTAGAGAAATAAAAAAAAAGTCATAAGTTAATTTTGATATTAATTATTCAAAAATAATGATTATTTCTACAATTAAAATTTATTAAATATATAAAATTTAGTTTTAAAATAGGTGTGCTATTAAACAGCAGTAAAACTCTGTTTTTCATGTAACACAAACTAACTTAGTTTAGTGTGTACTGTAAGATTAAAATGGAATTATATAAGATCATTCTATAAAAAATTAAATTTATTTTACATGTAAATTATTTTAACGACCGTGGGTATTACAACTAAGCTTAAATGGACCCGTAAATATTATTATTTTATTACGACCATAATAACCTAGTCGTTGAATAGGAAAGATTGAATATGATCATCAAAATTATGATATATATGTATATATATTACATACTAAATAAAAATTTATTGACCTATTATTAACAAATAGGTACATAATTTTTTATAAATACATTTTATTCTTCAAAATAGTTTTCCCTCAAAAATTATTTTTATTACTTTATCAGAGGGAATATTATAATTAATTTATTTTATATTTAGAAATTTTATTTAATAAAAAGAATATCATTTTTATTCAACATGTGAAAATTATCTTAGAGTTAATTTTTTTGGATTTTTTGGAAAGATTTCTTTTCAATTTAATAGTGAGAAATACTATTTTTTAAAATTATATTTTTCTCTAAAAAAGTTTAAGAGTAAAATTTTATTTCCAAATGAATTAAAAGTAAAATTAATTCTACCATATTTTAAATAATATAATTATGTTCAATGTAATCATTTTTTGTAGAATTTGGTATTGAATCATTTTTATACTTAAAAAATATTTTTTCTGAGAAGATTATATTCATTTCATTTTGTGTTATAATATTAAATTAACTTATATAACATAAAAAAATTAATCCTAAAAAATAGATGCAATTTTTGGACACATGATTTCTTAAAAAAATTATCTTATTTTTCTTCATTATGAATAGTAACCATAATAATTTTACATCAACTTGGTATGGGTTAAATTGGTAAAATATGGTTTAAACCATGAGATAAGGCCTCATAATCAACTCAGAAATTACCTTTATCCAATTTAATGTGTTGAGTTCGGTAATTTACATCCAATTCTCTAATATATGGCCATATGGTTCCATTTTTATTTGATTAGGACATTTATATTAATTTAAGAAAATAATAAATACAAAATGTCAATCTCTTGACTTTTATAACCCTAAATTTTTATTATAGGCATGGAAATTGAGAATGTTTGGTCGTGAATATTTTTTAAAATATAAACTAATTTTTTCATCATGGATGTTTATTTCTAATTTTTATTGATTAAATAATTACCTTAAATTCATATTAAATGATGATATAGTATTTATTCAGTTATTATAAAAATAAACTAAATTATTTGAATAACTCTAAAAGTAATATTTTTTAGTGATTTACGATGAACCATGAATTTTATAAATATATATGTCATATTATATTTTGTTTTAAGTCTATATTTGAATGAAATAACTTCTTTGGTGTCTTTAATGTCAAATTAAATGAATAGGGTAAAAAATGACACTACATATATTTTATGAAAAATAATATTTTATTAGAATATTTAAAAGTCATAAAAAACATAAAAGATGCAAATTAGGATAATATATGGTCTAAAATTTTTCCCTTTTTCATTTATGGGTAATTTTTTATCTTATTTATAAAATTATAACACTTTCAAAGTGAAAAACTCATTACAACTAATAAGGTTAAAATATATATACTATGGTGTTAAACCAAAAGATAAGGATTAAAATACCAGATAAATATATTAAAATTTTATTTTATGGAGGAATTTAAACAATATTCTCTCTTATCTTAAAAATTATTTCCAATTTTTTCTCTTTCATATAAAAATGAATTTATTATATTTAGATCTTTTTATTAATTCTGTGTGTATCCTTACATTTACTATTTAAAATCACTACCAATAATACCTTGTATAAACCAAATAGAGCCTATTAAGACAAAAAAGCTCTAAAAAACTTTTCTAAACATCCATATCTATGTTATGGAGGTTATTGTTTTCTTAAAATACCAACCCTAGGCCCCTTAGGAGAATATCTAATGGATCTCTTTTGAAAAAAGAGCTAATGATCTTTACCGACTCTTTCAAATTTAATTATTCATAAACTTCCTCTAAATCTATTATAACTATCATAATATAATGAATCTATTTTCACTAATATACATTTATTTAATTGTTATTTTACCACCATTTTTAATCTCTTTTCCATCTTATGAAAACAGAAAACATCGCTTGTGCGAACACATGACTTATCGTCACCACATATGGGGTGCAATTCATTTTTCATCACCAGTTTACTTATATGGTTTTTGATATGAAACTAATTTATATATTTATATATATATATAATATTCAGGAAATAAATTATCTTATGAAATTATAATAACATATATACATTCTTTCCTTATAATCCATCGGAAAATGATAATGTTTCTCATGCATACATGTGGAATACTGCCTCCATGAAGTGAAGTGATCAGTTTATCATTTTCACTTTACATGGATTTTATTAAATAAATATTTAATGAATATATATGAAATTTATTCCATGATTAAAATTCTAGATATTATTGAACCATAATCAAGGTACAAGGAAAAAAACGGCCTAACCAAAACATACATGAAAAACAAAGCAGTTTTCATCCATAACTGTAATTTTAATAAAGAACTGTTAGTAAATTAGCGATAAAAGGTTATATGTAAATAATATATGTTATGATATACATTATTATGGATCTATAATATATGTATAATAAAAATATATTTATTACATAGTAAATTTAAACAGATATGAAGGAAGTCGGACTTGAGGTAAGGGCTTCTCTTCTCACTTTTGTTTCCATGATACATATTCCATATTCACCACTTGAAACTTTAATGTGGTTAATATACTACACTTTGATATTATATATCATTATTTTATTTATATTCAAGGTATTTAATGTTATATATGATTTTATTCCTTTAATGGGTGTTATTATTCAAAGGTTACCAAAGTAGTAACAATTTACTTCTCAATCTCATCATTATTCTATATTGTTTATGATTAAGTATATGTTTGGGGAAATATTTTATATTTATATCATAAAACCAATATATTTTACATACCTATAGTTATTTCATTAAATTGTAAGTTTTCCTTTCATTTTCCTCCCTTTATGTATAGAAGTTACTGAAGTAATTTTTAATTAAAAATTAACTTTGTTTTTTTACTGAGTCTGGAAGAATTTTCATCCATATCTATATTTTCATTAAAATGTTTTAAAAAAATGTTTTTAATACTATAATATAATGTATTAAAGAAATTTTAACCATGTTTTACTTTTAAAAAAATCATTTAAAATGAATATTCTTGTCATTTTCCAAATGATGTACTTTTCAATTTTTTCAAAAAATGTTAAAAGAATATTTGTTTTAATATATACATCGTGAAAAGAATTTCATACAATCATGAAAAATAAATTATTTGAATATTCCATTTTAAATTTCCACGGTTCTTTTCAAAGAACATATTTTCCATGATATTCTATAAAATTTTTGTTTTCAAAAACGATTTTCAATGTAAAAATTTAATTTTCCTCAAGAATTTTTTAAATGATATCATTATGGTATTTATATTATTCAATGACAATAACCATTTATTTTAATTATGATCCATTGGAGATATGTTTTAATGATTTTATCCTTATTATTTCTCTAGATGGTTTGTAATCATTTTGATTGGGGTAAATATTAATATTTCATATGCTAGTTTTTGAAAATGAATATTTATATTGATGACATATTGATTTACATTTCACCCCATTTATATGATAAATACATTGATCATAGTAAGTAATAAGAGGGTCCCATTATATCCCATAAATTAACCAACAAGAATCATGAGATAAACTAGTTTTTTATTTGGATGTGGCTTTACCCATTTATTTAATGTGTCTTGGCATGGGGCCATGATGATAAGTTTATTATGTCCAACATTCTGAATTCCATCATTTTGAGATTAGTTTTTGATTAACATGTGATTATTTGAATTTTTTTGGTATCAATGTATAAATTTCAATCTAGTATGAATATTTATATGATATTATGTGATCCTTATTTATTCCATCCATATTATTATTCTTTCTCATGTTAATTATTAAATTACATGTGTTTTCAATAAGTAACCATACATATTGATTATACCTTATTTAATCATGATAGCTTCTATTGTACATAACTAATACTAAGAATATGAGATAACCCTTATTTTTTCATTTCCATAAGATATAAAGAATAAATCTTTGAATGAGTTTTAAGGAATCCAAACATTTATTTAAAATTTAAATTTTATTTCTAATGTAACATGGGAATCAAATATTTATCTGGTTATTAAAAAATAATAAATATATTTATACATTTAGATGAGACCCATTAAATATTATGACAATGTAAATAATTTTACAACAGTTATGGGTTACTAAACTTGAAGTCTTTAAAGTTGGTATCCAAAGGAGGTTAGATTTGGAAAAATAAAGATTAGGGGATGCAACCATATGAATGACCTTAACGAAAATTCTACGTACATGATCAAATCCTAATGTCATGGTAAGGTATATATTATGTGGTTTCATAGGAAATGAATCCTTGTTTATATACTACAAGTGGATATGGTTTTGGCAGAGTTGCATCTGGGGGTAATAACACCAAAATGTGTTGGTTGAGTATATTATGGTATCATTCTGGTATATAGTGAATGTGTCATTATTACACACCTAATTTTATAGTCACGAGGTTTATTACTGTGTTAATTCACGTATTATTTATAAACCATAATGAATAATTTGAATAAATTATGGCCATAAATGATGAAACAACCCAAACATTTATGAATAAAGTTCCATTTATTTTAATTAAATAACTTATGGATAATGAAATCACATGAAACCCATTTGTTTTATTATATTCAATTAGATTTCCATGACCGTTAAGTATTATTATCATTGATAATATATTCATTGAATAGTGATCCCATGATAAGTATAAATATTGGGTTTTAACACATCCTTTTGACACAGACCAAAAAAGTGATGGCCTCAACAAGTGGGATCGTACCATGTGAAGCCCATTTATCAGAGATTCCGAGGGAGATAGAATTTCTAGGATTTTTCCTAGTCAATTACCAATATAATATCCAACAACTTAAGCATGAGTGAAACTGTTTATGGGAGAACTTCATGCTTATCGAGATCAAGGCCCAAACCATGTTACCAAACGTCCCCATTAAAGCCCTACAATCGCACACCTTACTCTTAGGGAATATAATGGTGTAATTAAGGGATTTGTAACAAGACCCTATAATTATAATTATGTGCATTATTTTTTTATATAATAATGTATATACTTTCATTCTATTATTGTTACATTGTAAATGATTTTTAAAGCAAGAATATTATTTTTGGTCAATATTCAAATTCTATTAAGAAAAATATTTTTTTGAATTAATAAATTTTTGATTTAAAATATTATTTTAATGAAATATTATTATTAAATTACTTTTATTAAATATTAATTATCATATAATTTTTATTAAATTAAATGAAATTTTTATTAAGGTTTGAATTTTTTTGTCCAAACCCATTTATTTTTAATAAATGTCGATTTTTATTTTAAAAGAGAAAATTCCCATATTTAGAAAATTATTTAGATAAAATGAATAATATTTTTGTAATAATAATATAAAAATTATCCAATGACAAATTTTTCATTTTTTCTGAGACAGTCAAATTTTTGGGAAAAAATTAAATACCATAAAAATATATAATGTGTTTTACGACATCATAATGATATAATAGTGATGTAATAAAATACCATAAAATTCATATTAATTTAAGTAAATGTTTTTAATTTAAAATAATATAATTTTAGGATTATTTTATTTATTTTATAATTTTTTAGTGAATCCTCCAAGACATATAAAATAGTTTATGATTTTAAAATCATTTCCTTGAAAGTGTAAATCAACTCCACATAAGAAATGGAAATATTTTAATATCTTCATCCATTAACATTTTAAAATAATATATACCACTCTTTGTTTCTGGAAACCACGGGAAAAAACCAATATTTGTTTTTTTTGGTTTTGAATATTTTATTATATAGTGTCCAAAACCAAAATAATAAAGAATTCCCCCACCTTTTCTATATAAACCAACTAAAGAGCCCATTTATCTTCACATAATATCTTTGAATCTCGACCAACCTCTAATCCCTAATCCCTATAGTCTTCCCAAGGCTCCCCTAAGCTGCAAATATACCTCCCCCAAGCCTTTGGGGTCACACATCCAAGGGATCTCCCTCTCTCCTTTTTCTTCAAGCACCTCTTTTATGTCATGACTTTTAATTTCCATTTTCCTTGAATTTGGGATATAATACTCCATACCTCCTTGATTTAAATTTTATGTATACGTGATTGTATTTTCCTTTTAATACCATTTATCCCCCATTGATATTTAAATCCCAGAGGTTACTATGTTGGAATTTCATAACATTTTTTTCTCTTCTCATTTCAATTCAAGAATTTATTTTATATTATGCATCTAAGATTCAATTACACATTTTGGGATATTATGTTCCATGATCCCATTACTTCAAATCCTTGGTATAAATTTTTATATACCCATTTATCTCTCATCAACTAAATTTATGAATTTCTATATGACATCGTGATACTTCAAAAATTGCACAATGATTTTCCATGCCAAAATCATTATGTAGTGAATACCATACTCATTCATCTATCAAGAGTATTAAAATTTATGCACATATACTTATCAAATGGTGAACTACATGTATGAATTTCACATTCCTTGATCATGGAATAAATTATTATGTTGAATGAATCTATTTTATATGATCTATGTTTCACACTTAATCATGATATTGAAATGATTATGAAGGGTTCACGTTGATATCACTCCAATGCATTGAGTAATGTTTTGTATCATGATATGCCATGTTGGGATAGGGGTTTTCCTAATTCATTTATATGACTTTCTCCCACCATTTTGGGATATATTTTTACCTGATTCTGTTGTAAAAACCCAAAAATTACATTTAATATTTTTAAAATTATTAGGGATTATTACGAATATGTGAAAATTGACAGTGTGTGATTTCGAGGCCTGGTGTTCCTGAAATGAATTTCTGAACTATTTTTAGGGTATGTTTAGTGAATGCGCTGGCAGAATTTTATATCTTTTGAACTGGTGCTCGAATTAAAATCTAAGGGTACCGTTGAATCCCCAGTGCCGGTATTCGCTCAAGGGAAGCTTCACATTAACCGTAGAAGTTCGGGAGAAAATGTTAAATTTTGGACTTTAAAAAATAATAAAATGACATAACAAGTTATTTTATTTCATTTTCACTAACAGATGAGTGGCGGTGGTGGGGACCAGTGACTTTCCAAGCCAATTAATGGCTTGAATATTCCTTATTTGTATCTTCACCATTGGGGAATTAAGAGGTTAATTCATTAAATGAACCTCATTAATTCATCAATGTTCTACTCACTTTTTCCCCTCCTATTTAAATTGAGTTATGGGTGGTGTTTTGTAATGACTTATTCAAGTGAGGAAACACTAGTGAAGTTCAATGGAAACATCCACCAATGGAAGATGAAAGCTCAGGCGACAATGATATGATATTGGCGAATTCCAACGACTCTCTCCAACATGGAATCTCTTTATGCCAATGACCACAATACCCTTGACAGTTCATGAAGTAGGGGGTTTATGTGATTTGATGTTCCCTCTCTTTCCATTCTTGAAAAATATAATGAACTCAAACCAACTGACTAACAAGTTGATCCATATATCGTCTTTCCATGCGGGTGGTTGTTGCAGGGTGTTAAATTTGGGGATTATTCTTCCTTTTGATTATAATTATGTTTTCCTCATGTTAAAAATGATAATGCAAAGGGTGTGTGCTGAAACCAACAAGGCATGGACTCTCCATCAAACATGAACTTGGTGCTTTCTTTTTGGAGAAACAAAAAACTCTATGGAAGGGCGTATTTGAGGTCTACACAATGACGGAAACATCCTGGTAGGGACGTAGGCATGTTCAGAAGGAAAAATATAACAGCATAGCTCACTTGGTGGCCCATGAAAGGTTCGCCAGTGTGGCACTAGCAACCAGCGCCAGCGGTGAAGGCGGTGGCCATCACTTGTCGTACACAGAAGAGAGCGACTCCACTTGGCACCAAAATGGACCTAAAGGTGTGGACGATAACCAACCGGGCATTTTGATGGGGTAGTGGGTCATCATGTGCCATGGTGAAGGAGTCGTAGAAGGAGGGGGACCCGTTCCCTGCTGGTCCCGTGGACCACATGGTGCGGCTAATTAAAGAGGTGAACCGATATTATTGAGCCGTTTGGGAAGCTACTAGCCACCCGGCTGGCGAGCCGCGCCAGCACACCGAGCCACATCGCCTGGCGGGCCGTGCCCCGCCAGAGGTCCAAGCCTATCCGCAACCTAGCGATCTGAGCCCACTGTGGCCTAACCCAACCGGGATGGCCCAAGATGGTTCGGGCTGGACCCAAACCCCTCTCTGGCCCAGAAGCACTTAAAATACAACAACTTGCGAACCTAACGTCCATTTGAAGAACCCTCTATGGTGTTGGGATCCTTGGAGGGAGATGACCCTTTTTTAGATACTCCACAAGATTTTTGGAAAATGTTGGAGTACGGACAGGTTTGATCGACTCTGAATCCAACTGGGCCCTCAACAATAAAATTCTAATAACATACGGATCGGGTATGGTTGAAACACTATTTATTTCATTAGAACCCTTATGATGTGACAGATCATCGGGTTAATTCTTTGTTGGACTTCATTCTGGTTGAAATACGACCAATGACTTGAGGAGCAGTTCTCCCAGAATCAAGCATACTATGAGTGGGAATCTAGTGGCTGACAGAGAGGTGGAGGTTTGAGACAAATGTTACGGAGGTTTGTACCAATCGATCATGTGTGGGTCAGCACCTAAAGAGCTTGTGTGGCTCAACACCAAGTGACCTTGTGCGGATCAGCATTACACAACCCAAAGAGGACTATCCTTAGAGAGACCTTTCATGGATCAGCGACATAGTGATCCTATGTGGGTAAGATCCTGTGTGGGTCAGTGCTCAGCGATCCTATGTGGGTCAGAGTATACTGATCTTGTGTGGGTCAGATCCTGTGTGGATCTTACGGGGGTTAATGCCTATCAACTAAGGGTGGGTTGGATCCTATATAGGTCTTTTGTGGGTTATTACCTATCTATCATGTGTGGTTCAGACTCTGTATGGTCATCATTAGTGCCTCTTGATAGGATAAGATGATCTAGTTTCATGACTAATCATTTGTACTTCTACACTTCACTTATATGTAGTTTTAGTTGAGTCTTTTTTTTGTGCTTTATGATTGAGATCATGCTTGTGGTTTTACATTGTGGAATTCTGAGATACCTTCGAAGGTCTTGGGGTCCCTAATAGGTATTTTTATACTCACCCTTGCATGGTATTTTCCCACACCATGTTGTGTTTTGTGCAGAAAACGAGAAACCAAGCTAAGTCTTGAGGGAGCTAGGACCAGGCGGAACACAGAGGACATTAGATGAAATGGAGAGTAGTAGAGATGAGCTGTGCCTACAATTCATGTAGGATCCTTAGTGGATGATTCTAGGTGATGTTTTCTATTTTTTAGTTGTAGTTGTATCATTCGGTTGGGCTTGTATTCTGGCCCCTTTACTATCAGTACACACCTTTTACTATAGCAGTTTTACTTCATGGTTACATCTTATTGCATTCTAGTATGTGTGGTTGTACATGTTTAAAGGAAATGTCTTCCTGTTTTAGGGATATATCTTTCTCGTGCTAGTCACCAACCCCTGGACTATAGAAGGCAGGCTTGGGGTACTCACGAAACGGGTCCCGGTGGATGGGTCATGATATCCTTATGTTAATGATGCAGTGTTTTAAGTTATTACCACATTTTCCTGTTCTGATAATTATGTTATAAATTGCCTTTATGTTCATATTTCTTTTACACTCCATTGATATGCTTATTGACTAACATGTATTTTCTTTCTCATGTTATTCCATGTTTATTCTTTTACCGGGCTTTATATATCACCCATTTCTTATGTACGTCATCAGGTTATCCTATTAAATGCTATGTATGAAATAATGTTGTTTTCATGTAAAATAATTTTACAATAAATATTTGTATTTAATGATTTAAGTTTTTATATAATTTTCATATTCCACAAATACACTAGACCTATTGATCTTCTGAGTTTCATTAAATGAAAGTTTATGTAATAAATCATGTTTAAATGTGTAATAAATATTTGGGTTGTTATAAATGAACTAGGGTAAACATATGGTATCTTATACTAAAAATAAGTTTTAATGATTTAGATGTTATGTAAATTATTTTCATGACTATATGGTTTCTCACTGTGATTATTATAACTCATACATCGGTATTATTTAGTAAATTGATGGAACCAGGAGGAATTATGTTAACACTGAATATAATGGAAAAAATAGTGTTTATGAGAAACCAAACTAGATGATGAATGGAATGAATGATATTCTGATTATGACTAATTAGTTATCATGAAATATGGCTAAAAACTTTCACTTTAACTGACTCTTAGGCTCACCAAATAATAAAAGGATAATGTTTATAGATATTTTAATGTGGTGGAGACCATGGAGAAAATAAATCATGGTTTCATTCATGTCGATAATATGGAAAGAGACACAAAATTTAATGTTTCAAAGGAATTTGGGAAAATAATTATGTGTGGAAAATATTGGAATAAATCAAGAAATTGTTGAAGAAAAATGAATAGTAAGATAAAAGGAAATAAATTTCATCTTAAGTAACTATTTATAATTCAATGTATTATGCGTGGGAAATATAGGAATTATCTAACCAATTCCCTAATATATGGGTTTACTCCTAGACCAAAGAACTGCATATGTAATTCCAATCATTAAAGTATAAAAATTGAAGATTTTATGTATTAGGATTTTAGAATTATGTTTTTGAAGTGTTATATCACTGATATGTGGGATATAAGAATCACGAGACATCTAAGGATTATCCAAAATAGATTATATTTAAAAATTATAAACAATCTGTTGAAAGGTACTAATAACCAAGAAAATTTATCTAGTGGTAATGTGATGTTGTTTAGTTATGATAATTAGATGATTTGCATAGATTATGTAAATGGGATAGCATCAGTGACTTTGAAATTGTTCAGTGACTTGATGAAAAAGTGATTTAGTTCATGTTTGGAGAAGTTTATTAATTATTGGATTTATGGAAATATTAGGTGATTTTTTTGAAGGAAACAATTTTCTTATTTCATAGAAGAATATGTGTTTTCATGGGATTCTAACATAAAAATTATGGATACCATCATGGGTTTACATGTTTAAGGTCGGTCATATTTTTAAAATCACATATTCCCATTTGAGTTTTTAAGTGATTGTATTTTGAGGTGATTTGAGATATTTTTAGAGTTTTATGAATAATAATCTATTAAAGTTTAAATTAACATTTTTTTAATATGTTACTTCATTATGGTAAATTGGATAGTGGGATATAGATAATCTTGATTAATTGAAAATTTGACATATTTGGAGATATTGATGGTTAAGATAATATTACATTTCATGTCAGTATCTTAATTTGATTCATGATTTTTTTTTTATAAACTTCACTAAATTATAAGATTATATAGTTATTTATTATGTTGATAAATGATATTTTTAAGGATTCTTCCTTGGTCGAGGTATACATAACATTTAGGTTTAATGTTTAGTCTAAAATGATATATTATTTAAAAAAGATACAATTAAATTATTTGGAATATAAGTTAAAATGAATGAGATCATTATTTAGGATAAATAATTTTTTAATGTTGATGTTATTTCAGTCAATTATGATGTAGGGTTATTTATTTTTGGAATAATATAATATTAACCTTTGGTTCTATTGTGAATGTTTTGAAGTAAAATGTATTATTTATTTACATGAAGCTTTATTCATTTTGGGAATTATCATACATTATGCTAACTATTTTGGTTTTGGTAAATATTTAAAGATATATGGAAATGATTTCATTGTTTTTTTATCTTATGATTTTTAAAATTTATTTTTAGTTCTTTGAGAATTAAAAATTCATCTTGGATATTCTTTTATTATAGTAAGAGATGAAGTGAAAATTGATCAAAACATAGCCTAAGGTTGATATTGCTTTTATAAAATAGAATGATATCAAGTAAGTAAATTTTATGGTGTTTTATATACTTAAAATAAATTAATCCATCAACTTTATTATAAGGGTTTTGAAATAAAAAAGTTATTATTTTACCTTCATTTATGATAGAACAATGGCCTTTTCTCCCATCATAGATTTATGTTTTTCCAGACCTTAACATTCTCTTGACAATGTTCTCTATCACTCTATATTAGTCCTCAAGTTTTAATTTTCACCTCTATGTTAATATTTTAACTTCCCACTAATTTTCTCCTATTTGGAAACCTTTTTTTATTATTCCAAATGTCCTTCATTTTTTCATTTCCCTCTTTTTAAGAGGAATTTTTATGAACTACTTTTATGACAAGGCTTTCAACAGAAGAATATTCAAGTATAAACCCATGAATTATGAGAACAAGTTAAAATTGTGAGGAAACAAATTATTAAATGGTGGAGAATGTGACACCCTGATATTTTAAAAGAATAAAAAAATTTGATAATGTATACAACACATAACACCAAGCTTACACGAACCATAGATTATTATTATTTAAATATAATAGTAATAAACTAGCTATTAAATTTCCATGAATGAATAAGATTTACCATATTATTATATATATATATAAAGTAACTACTTAATACAAATGTATTGATTAATGATAATGAAATATGAAATCAATTTTATTAATGTCATTTTATTCTTCCAAATACATTTTCTATGAAAATGGGTTTTCATTTATTTGTGAGAAAGTATTATAATTAATTTCGTAGAATTTTAAAAATTTTATTTGATAAAAATGATATCATTTTTTAATCTTCTTGTAAAAATTATGATAGAATTAGTTTTTGTGCTTTTGAGGAAAATATTTACTTTCAGGTGAATAATGAAAACTATTATTTTTTATAGAAAATTGTATTTTTGTTTTAAGATTTTAAAAGGTTCCATTTTGTTTAAAATGGTTTTAAAGTGGAATTAGTTATCCAATATTATTAAAAAACAATTATTATAATTGAAATCAAATTTATGGTATAATTTATTATATAAACATTTTATACTAAAAAAGGCATTTTTAGAAAAAAAGGATTTTTATTACGTTTTGGGATTTTATATTAAATTAATTTCTGTGAATTTTTGAAATTAAATCTTGAAAAATAGATTCCATATTTTTAATTATGAGATCCAAATTTGTTAAATATTTCTATTTTATTTTTTTCATTATGAATTGTAAACGTGGAGATTTTTTGTAACATCAGAAAGGTAAAATGGGTAATATAATGTTAAAACAATGTGATAAGGTCTCAGAATCAACAAAAACCATACTTTATCATATTGGATGAGTGTAGCTTAAAAATTTATATTCAATTAATAAATATATAACTACATGGTGCCATATTTATTTTATTATGACCATTAAATTAATCTAATAAAAAATTACAAAAATTTCACTTTCTTGACATTTATAGCCCTAAATTTTTATTATAGGGACAAAAATATGAAATGTTTTCTTATAAATTTTTATTTGAAATATGAACCATTTTTTTCATCATAGTAATTTATTTATATTTTTTAGTGATTAATTAATCACTTTAATTATTTTTGAAACACCAATATTGTAATTATTCAATGAATAGGAAAATAATATAAATTATTTCAAAAACTCTAAAAGTAACATTTTTTGAGTAAGTTATAGTGAATCATGAATTTTATAAATAGATATGAAATATTAGAGATATAAAATATAAATTTTAATTACATATTGTTCGTGATTTCTTTAAAGTCAAATGAAATGAAAAATGTAAAAAATAACATTATTAATATTTTATGAAAAATAATATTTTATTAATTTATATACAAATAAAAAAATTAAATTGGAAAATTAGTAAATATATGGTCTAAAATTTCATATCTTGGTCATTTATTGTCCAATTGGTATCTTATAAATAAAATTATAACCCTTTATGAGTGAAAAAGTTGTTACTATGGTTAATGTTAAAATATGTTAACTCAGGGACTAAACAAAAAGATATGGATTAAAATACCACATAAAACAATAAAAATTTATTTTTTTATGTATTTATACCAAATAATATCTTTTATTCAAAATTATATCCACATTGTGTCACTTTAACCTAAAAATTAATTTATTTTCTTTTTATATTTTTATTAATTCAGCGTGTGACCTTTCATTCACTTTAAAAGGCACCACCTCTCCTCTCTTTCATACATAAACTAGAGAATTTTATATTGAAAAACCCATACCAAAAATGAATATAAAAAACCTTATACATGTTTTTGAGGTTATTTTTTTCCTAAAATACCAACTCTATGTCCCTTAAGAGAATATCTAATTGAACAATTTCTAAGAAGAGGTAATCCTCTTTACAAACTCTTTCAAATTTCAGTATTCTTTGACTTCAAATAAATATGTAGTAATAATCCTAAAATAATAAATATAATATCATCTATATAATTATATGGTATTATTATGTCACATCCATTTTTCCTCTCTATTTCATCCCAAAAAATGAAAACATAACTCCTACACAGATACGACTTACCATCTCCACTTAATGATGTAATTTATTTTTCATTACAACTTTACTTGGATGGTTATAAAGTTGAAAATAATTAATATATGTGATATTAATTTAATAAATATTCATTTTTAATTGTAATATATATCTTCCTACCTTCCAATCCATTGTTAAACATTACTTTTTATCATTAGTACGTGTAGACTACCACTTCCACGTAGCGATGTGATCCATTTTTAATTATGCTTTACATGGATTACAATATGGACATATATTATGAATATATATAATATTTATATAATTATTAAAATTATAGTGATGCTTTATTCCTAAAAAACGTACAATTACCAAAACCACCAATCCAAAACATTCATAAAAACAAAGTAGTTATCACCCTGAATAATGATTTTAATAAAGAGTTATTAATAAATGGGTTATAAATGGTTATAATAAACTAATATATTGTATTATAAATATATTCTTATAGTTATATAATATATTTATAATAAATATATATTAATTATATGGTATATTTTAATACATACTAATGTTATTGGACTTGAGGTAATAGTTTCTCATCTAAATTTTGTTTTCATGAGTAATATGTCATATTCTCGAGTTGTTTCATTCATGTGATGTATATACTACCCCATTGATATGATATATCATCATTTAATTTATTATAATTGTATTTAATGTTTAATTTGATGTTATTCCTTTTATGGGTCACTATTGGATGTCTTATCTATACCAACGGTTTGTAAAAACTGTTGGTATAGGTCCCCTTTCCCAATGGTTTTCCCAAACCATTGGGAAAATCTCACTTTGAGGCAACTTTTCCCAACGGTTTGGAAAAAAAGTTATGAAAGGGTATTTATTTCCCAAAAGTTTTTCAAAACATTTGGGAAAAGCCTACTTTGAGACCACTTTTCCCAACAGTTTGGAAAACCCGTTGGGAAAATCCCACTTTGAGACCAATTTTCCCATTAGTTTAGAAAAATCGTTGGGAAAGGGTATGGATTTCCCAAAGGTGTTTCTAAATTGTTAGTAAAAACCTACATTTAGACTAATTTTCCCAAATTTTTTTCAAAACTGTTGGCAAAAGGTATGGATTCCCCAAAGTTTTTTCCAAGCCATTGAGAAAATCCCACTTTTATACCTCTTTTCCAAACATTTTGGCAAAACCATTGGTAAAATTCCACTCTAAGACAACCTTTCCAAATGGTTTGGCCAAACAATTGGGAAAGGTTATGGATTTCCAAATGGGTTTTCCAAAACATTGGGAAAAGACCACTTTGAGCCAACTTTTCCCAATGGTTTGGCAAAACTATTGGGAAAGTGTGGTTACACATCCTAATGGTTCTCAAAATAGTGGGGATAGGCCTATCTCAATGGTTTTAAGAATAGTTTTCATAGGTAACCTTATTTTTTATGCATTATTTTTTCGAATATCATCAACTAAATCAATATATAAATTACATATAAATATAAATAGTTATATATTTATCGAAAAATATTCAAAAATGTAATTATAGTATTGTGGTAAAGTCTTTGATATATAACCCACAGGTTGTGGGTTTAAACATCTGTTGTATTTTTTTTTTAAATTTACTTATACCAATGGTTTGGCCAACCATTGGTTGATTTGTTTTGGGAATTAACCTATCCCAATGGATTGAAAACTGTTGGTATATACCTATACCAATGGTTTTCAAACCGATGGTATAGGTTTTTCCCAACTATTTTCCCCAAACTATGGGGATAGGTCTATCCTCACACCAAATCAGCCAACAGCTACCCAAACTATTGGTATAGGCTATACCAATGGTTTGAGGACCTATACCAATTGTTCCAAACTATTGGTATATGTAATTTTTCTATTAGTATGTGTCATGATTAAAATTTTACTAAAGCGGCAAGCGTTTATTATATAATCTCATCATTATTAGAGATTATTTATATTTAAGTCTTTACAGGAGAAATACATTATCTTTTTATCTTATAACCCTTATATTATATTTTCCTATTTTTATTTCATGAAATTATAAGTTTACATTTTATTTTACTCTATTTAAGTACTCTGGATACTAAAATAATGTTTTCAAGGAAAATTGGATTTGTCTTTCTACTCGACTGAGAAAATATTTATTCTATATTAATATTTTCCTTATGATATTTAAAAAAATGGTTTTACTATTTTCCAATGATTTGTTAAATAAATTTTCCCCCTTTTTAAATTTTTACAAAATAGTTTAAAACGAATATTTTTTTTATTTTCCAAATGAGGAACTTTTCACTTTTTTTCTAAAAATGTGAAAATAATATATTTTTTAATGTATAATGAATGAGAAATACTTCCCACCAATATATAAAAGAAATTATTTTAAGCTTACATTAAAGGTTTCCAAGTTTATTTTCAAATAAAATATTTTTCCCAATATTTGAGATATTTTTTTTTCTTAAAATGATTTTAAAAGTAAAAAGTGTATTTTCCTCAATAATGTTTTAAATGATCTTTTTATGGTATTTCAAATCATCAATTATAATAAACCATTATTTTAATTATTCTTTACTTAGGATATGTTGTAATGATATCATCCTTTTTTCTTCTCAGGATAGTTTTTGGTCAATTTGATTAGAAAAAATACTAATATTTTATATGAACATTTTGTTACATGAATGTTTAAATAGATTATTTATTGAATTTTTATTCACCCAATTAACTTAATTAATTAATTTTAATTTGAAATAATGATAAGGGATCATTATAGTCCCTATATGTGTTATTAGCTATTATAAGACAAACTATTTTTGTTATTTGGAAGAGGCCTTACCGATTTTTGTATGATGTATTGGCACGAGGCCTTAGCAGTGAGTTTATGATGTCTTGAATCATGAATTCCATCATTATGAGAATATTTTTTTATAACCATGTGATTATAAGAATAGTTATGATATCTATGGATAAGTTTTAGTCTTATGTGATGATTTATATGGAATTATTTGTTAATCATTTATTCCTACCATATTTTTCTTCTTGCTCAAGTTATTGATCAAATGACATTTGTTTTTAGTTATTTAGCTTTACAGATTTATTATGAGTTATTTACTCAAGATAGATTCCATTAAAAGTAATGCATAATGCGGATATGATATCACCCTTATTTTTTTATTTCTATAGGCTATGATAATGAAATATCTGAATGAGTTACAATGACCCCAAACATTAACTTTTTTATGTTTTATATTTTATTTCTAATATAAAATGGGAATAAAATATATTTATCATTCTTAAAGACTAATAAACTAATAGATCCTTTGGGATGAGATCTCGTTTATCTTATACAAATGTAATAAAGTAGAACCTGACTCTAGTTTACTAATGTTGGGGTCTTTATAGTTAGTATTAGAGGTAGGTTTAGTATGAACCTTGGGAACTAGATTTTTTGAAAACATAGATCAAGGAAAATAACCATGTCACTAGATTTGAGGTTAATTCAATTTATATGATACCATATTAATGTTTTAGTAAGGTAGTGATTGTTTGGTTTTCCTAACAAAAGATATTTTTGTACACGGTGAATGTACCCTTACTATGCACCTAGTTTGTCACACATAGAATATATTATTAGATTATTTCACATTTTATTTATGATCCATTATGAAGTATTTCAATAAACTTTTCCCACGAATGACCTAGGTTAATCCTATGGTTTCTTAGGCTGAAAAAAGGGTTCATGATTTAGAGATCCTATAAGTCATTTTCATGATTATATGGTTTACCAATATGATTACTATTTCTCAAACTATGATTTTTGGTTTTTTTAAATAGTTTGAATGCAGAGGAGTCATGTTAACACTGAATATAATGTAGAATGTGGTGATTAATAGGAACCAAATTGGTTGATGAATAGAGTGAATGATATTGTGATTATTCGTAATCAGTTATCATGATATCTGATTATAAAATTTCTCCTCAACCAACTCATGGACATAGTAAATAAGAGAAACATAGAGTTCAAAGAGATATTATGTGGTGGAGGAAAATGAGGGAATAAGTATCAATTTATTTCATTTCATAAAAGTTGAAAATTACACCACATATAATCTCTCAAATGAATGGAAAAAAATTATGTGGGGAAAAGATTGGAATAAATCAAAGAATTTTTTAGTAAAAATGATGAGTATTAATGGATGAAATAAATTTAATCTTATGGTTCCATTTATAGTTCAATATATTATTTTTGTTGACTATGGGATTATCTAATTCAATTCCCAAATCCAAGGGTTAACTCTTATACCAAGGAAGAAACTATGTTATGCCAATCATTAACATGTAAGTATTTAAGTTATTATGTATTTGGATTTGAGAATTCTATTTTATATTTATTATTTATATGATATTATCGATATAGGAATCATGAGGCATCAATGTATTGTTCCATAGTAGATTTTATTTAAGGATTTGAATTTTATTTGGAATGTACTTATAATTAATAAAATTGATCTATTAGTAATGTGATAATGATTAGTTTGGAAAAAAGTGATGATTGAATTTGATTAAGTAAATGGGAAATTATTGGTCACTATGATATAGATTATTTATTTGATGACAATGTGATATAGGTCATAATTGATGAAGTTTATTGATTTTTTTTATTTATGGAAATAGTCTATGGTTTTATTTAAGGAATAAAAATTGTATTAATTTTCTGAAGAAAATATTTTTTCATGTTAGGCTAACATAAAAGTTAAGGATACCATACGAAGTTTAAAATATTAAAGTTTATTATATATTCAAAAGCATAAATATGACTTTTGAGGTTTTATGTGAAGGTACTTTAGGCGATTTGGGTTTTTAATATGTTTTAGGAATAATACTCTATTAAGGTTCATATAATCCCTTGGGTTAATATATGATTGGATTGTGGTATATTGGGTAGTTGGATATATATGATATTAATTGATTGA
Source organism: Viscum album (assembly GCA_963277665.1). Lineage (NCBI taxonomy): Eukaryota > Viridiplantae > Streptophyta > Magnoliopsida > Santalales > Viscaceae > Viscum > Viscum album. Next base: position 1,413,642,458 of record OY728141.1, on the reverse strand, counting down.
AAATGTGAAATTTTTAGATATATTTATGGTCAGGGTAAGTATTACCATTCATGTTAGTATCTAAATTTCATTCACATATTTTGGTTTGAAATTCATTACATTATATAATTATATTCTAATTTATCATGGTTATTAATGGTATTTTTGGGTATAATTAATTGGGTTTGGGTATATGTAACTGTTAGGTTTAACATGTGGTTTAGTAAGATATTTTATTTGGGAATAATGAAATTAAAGTTTAGGGATATAAGTTAAAATGTAATATATCGCCATTTAGGCTAAATAATTCATTAATGTTGAGTTTATTGTGGTTAATTTGTATGTGGAGTTACTTATTTGTGCAATAATAGAAGATGAACCATGGTTGTTATTGTTTAAATTTCAATGTAAAATTTATTATATATTCATACGAATGTTTATTCATTTTGGTTATTATATTACATTATGCTAACCTTTTTGGTTTTAGTAAATATTTTGAGACAAATCAAAAATAATAATTATTTTGTGGATCTAATTATTCATTAAAATATAATATTAGTTTTGTAGGAATAAAAAAGTCATCTTGGATATTCATTTCCTAGAGTAAGTGATAAAGTAGAAATTGATATAAACACAACCATATGATGAAATTGTGCTTCTGATATTGAAAGATGTAAAGTCAGTATATTTTTCATAGATATATATATTAATAGTAAAATAATCCATCAACTTTAGGAAAAGGATCTTGAAACCAAAAATGTATACATGTACCTTTATTTCTGATGAATAAATGGTATTTCCCCACATCACAGATTTCTTGGTTTTTGTTCATTAATATTCATCTGTATATGTTCTCTATCATTCTCTATTTGTCCTTGGGAATTATTTTTCACCTCTTTGTCTATATTTTTAGTTCCCAATAATTTCAAATTTTATTGAAAAACAATTTTTTGTTATTTTAGATGACTGTTATATTTCCATTTCCCCCTTTTAAGAGGAAGTTTTATGAAGCCTTTTTATGATGTGGGTTTTCAAAAATAGAACTTACAAATTTCAACCATTGAAATATTATTAGAATTTAAAATTATGAGGATGATATTTATTAAAGAGTAGAAAATGTAAAACCCCAATATTTTAAAATATTATCATTAGGTTTGATAAGGTATACACATGCAACCCCAAGCATAAATAAACAAAAAAATATTATAATTTATATTTTACAATTATAAACTACCCATTGAATGGGAGAGAATAAAGAGGATTAACTAAATTATAAATAATATATATTAAATACCTATTAAATACCAATTTATTGATTAATTCTTAGTAAATAAGCACTCGATGTTTAATAATGACATTTTATTCTTCAATATATATTTTCTTCAAAATATATTTTTTTGATTTTTTTGATAGAATATTATAATTAATTTTGATAACTTTTATATATTTTTTATGATAAAGAAGTTCTAATTTTTTAACCATCATTTTAAAATTATCTTATAGTGATTTTTTAAATTTTTTTACAGATATTATTTTCCCAAGGAATAGAAAAAAATATTATTTTTTGTTGAAAATTATATTTTTATTTCAAGATTTTACAAAGATAATTTTTTAAAATGATTTAAAAGTACAATTAGTTCTCATAAATTATTAATAATCTAACAATGTTCATTGGAATGAATTTTATGGTTGAATTTGGTATAAAATAATTTTTTTAATTTTAAATTTCATTTTTCTGAAAAACTGTTTTTATTGCATTTTGGCTTCTCATGTTAAATTAATTTATTTTACTTCTAGAAATTGAATATTAAAATATTTATTACATATTTATATTTTTTAGTTCCAAATTTTTTAGATATTTCCTTTTTAATTTTTGTTATTATGGATAATAAATTTGTAATTTTTGTTACCTCAATAAATGTAAATTGGTAAAATTGGGTTACAACCATGAGACATGGTCTCCAAATCAACCCAAAATAAGAATTTTTTATATTTTATGGGTTGACTTCTAAAATTTACATTAAATTATCGAAATTATGTCAATAAGACTTCGTATTTCTCTTATCATGACCATTATATGAATTTATCAAAAGAATATATACAAAATATCACTCACTGGACTTTTTTAACTAGGCTTTTTTATTATAGGTATAAAAATGGATGAAGTTCATTTAAATATTTTATTTTAAATAAAAACTAATTTTTTAATTACGATAATTTATTTTTAATTTTTAGTGATTAGATAATTATCTCAAATGATTTCTCAATGACAATATAGTATTTATTTAATTAGTATAAAAATACAATAAACTATTTTAAAAACTCTAAATGTAATATTTTTTGAGTGAGTTACAGAGAACCATGAATTTGATTAATATATATTACATTTGAAATATGTTTTAATATTACTGATTTTAATTATAGTTTTTTATTGATGTGTTTAAAGTCAAATGAAATGAATAGGGTGAAAAATGAAAATATTGATATTTTTTGAATAATAATATAGTGTTAAATTATTTAAAAAACAAAAAAAAATATTGAATGAAGAAAATTAGGAAAATATATGGTTTAAAATATCATACCATTGTAATTTATGTGCCAATTACTATATTATAAATAAAATTATACCTTTTTAAGTGGGAAAAAGATGTTGCCATGGTTAGGTTTAAAACATGATCATTAAGGTGTTAAAATAAAATATAAGGTTTAAAATATCATGAAAAAATCCCAATATTTTATTATTTGAATGGATTTAAACCATATGGAATATTAACATTCAAATTATGGCCACATTTTTCCTCTTTCACATGGAAATGAATTTATTATATTTAAATATTTTTTTTAATTCCATGTCGTTCCATTCATTCCCTATAAAAAGAAACACCTCTCCTCAAATATATATTCCAATTAGATACTCTTAGATAAACAAAAACAACCAAAAACTTTTATAAACATCATTTTAAATGTTCTAGAGGTGCTGGTCTTCTCAAAATTCTAACCCTGGATCTATAAAGAAAAGATCTAAAAGAGCTCTTCTAAAAAAGAGGAAATCATCTTGACTAACTCTTCAAAATTTATTTCTTCTTTAACTTCCACTAAATATATTATAACCATAATAAATAATTAATTTATTATCATAATTATATTTATATGTTATGATTATGGTACAATAGTTTTTCATCTCATTTCCATCCTAAGAAAAGAAAAAACATCGCTCGTGCATACAAATGACTTACCATCTCCATGTAGTAGTGTAATTCATTTTACATAACCACATGACGTTGATGGTTATAAATATTGAACTAATGAATATATATAATATTTATTAAATTAATATTATTCTTTAATTATAATACCATATTTACCTTCTTACATTTAAATCCATTGTAAAATGATAAATTCACTCCTGAATACGTATGGACTACCTCCTCCATGAAGCGATGTCTTCCATTTTTCATTTATGCATTACATGGATGGTATTAAGGATAGTTTTTTGAATGTAGATGATATTTATATCACAATTATAATTATGGAGATGGTGGAACCATTATCGAATCATAATGGTGAAAACTACTGAATCAAAACAGACATGAAAAATGAAGAAGATATCAACTGAAATAGTGATTTCAATAAAGAATTGTTAATAAGTGTGTTACCAAAGGTTATAAGTAAATAATATATGAAATTATATATTAGATTATGTTTTTTTAATACATTTATAAAAATATATATATTATACAAGAGGTTCAAATACATAATATAGAAATTGGTCCCATGGTAAGAGTTTCTTATCTCACATTTGTTTTCCTGAGACATGTCATATTTACCACATGTTTCATTAAAGTGGTGTATATAATAACCCTTTAATATATAATTATTTACTTCATAATCATGGTATTTAATTTTTAATTTTAATTTATTACTTATATGGTGGTTTTCATTCAAAATTTACAAAAGAGATAATGGTTTATTTCCTAATATCATCGTTATTTTAGATTTTTTCTATTTAAATATTTTCTAGAAGAAATATTTTATATTTATATATTAAACCAAACCTAATTAATTTAACATTGGTTATTTAATTAAATTACAAGTTTTATTTTCATTTAATCTCTTTATGTTATCAAGATATAGAAATAATGTTCCTAAGGAAATTTGACATTGTTTTTTAACTCGGCCAGGAATATTTTAATTCCATATTTAAATTTTCTTAAAATGATTAAAAATATTTTTAATAATATCCAATAATTTATTAAAGGAATTTTTATCCATGTTTAACCATTTACAAATTGGTTGAAAATTCATCTTTTCTTCCCTCTTTTTAAATGAGAGGATTTTTAATTTTAGCTAAAAATGTAAACAAAATATTTGTTTTAGCGAATATAGAATGAATATAATTTTTTACTGTTATGACCACCAAATGTATTAAATATTCATTTAAAACATTCTATCGTTACTTTCAATGAAAATATTATCCATAATATTCTGTAAATTTTTTTTTCAAAATAAAATGTTAAATTAAAAACGAGTGTTGTCCTCAAGAATTTTTTTAATGATATTTTTATTATATTTATATTCATCAATGATAATGAACCTTTATTTTAATTATTCTCCACTAGTGATATTTTGAAATGATATCATCCATATTATTTATCGAGATAGTCTATAATCAATTTTATTGGGAAAAATATTAAAATTTCATATGCGATTTTTTCAATATGAATTTTTATGTTGATCACATATTGTATTCTTATTCACTCTATTCATATGATGAAGGCTTTTGGCTTAGTAAGGGATGGTGTGGCCTATTTTATCCCCTTGATTCATTGGTAGGCCTCATGAGACAAACTTATTTTTGTATTTGGCTAAGGCCTTACCCATTTATATAATATGTCTTGGAACACAACCTTGAAGGTAAGTTTAGGTAGTCTGAAATTCTACAATCCATTATTATGATATTTGTTATTTATTTACAGGTGATTATTTTAATTTTTTGATATCCATGGATAATTTTCAGGTTTATGTAATTATTTATTTAGAATTATTTTTTTATTGTTTATTCCTTCCATATTATTCATCTGGCTCAAATTTTTTATCAAATGGAATGTGTTTTCAATTATTTATTTTCCATATTGATTATGCCTTATTTACACTTACTATTTTCAATTGTAAAAAACCCTTATTGCAAATTTCTGCTCACCCTTATTTTTTACATTCCCTAGGAAATGAAGAAGAATTCTTTGAATGGATTTCATGGAAGTTCAATATTTTCTTTTTTGATGTTTTATATTTTATTTCCAATAAAAAATCGGGATAAAATATGTATCTAGTTATACATGACTACTAAAATAATTTATCATTCTATGTGATATCCTATATATATATTAGCAATTTAATAATTTAGTCATATTCTCTAGGTTATAGGATATAGGTTCCTTATAATAATCGAAAATTTAAAAAATTATTATTTATAACAAATATTTTTCCCCATATCGATGATTTGATTGATAATATTCATGGAGCTTAGAATATTTCAGAGATTTACCTCTATTCTATAAATCACTATTCTAAGGTAAAATAAGAATAAATTTTTAGGAAAATATTTTGAAATTGTAATGACCATTTTGAGTTTTTGGTTATGCCCTTTGGGTTAACTAATGCACCTATTATATTTATGGATCTATTGAATAGAGTATACTAAGAATATTTTGATAAATTTGTGATGTTATTCATTAATGATGTTATATAATATTATAAAATTCATGAGGATAATGAAAAACATTTATGGTGTGTTCTACATAACCTTAAAAGAAAAATAATTTATTTGGAAAATTTGGTAATTATGAATTTTTGTTGTAACGGATTTCCTTTCATGGGAATATTGTAACTAAATATGGAATAATATTTGATATTATATAAACTAAAGTGGTGGAATAATGTCCAAGACCTTATATATTTGAGATTAAATATTTTCTTGTGTTGATAGGTTTTTACTAACACCTTGTTGAAAACATTCCTTGAGTAGTTAAGCCACTAACGAAGTTTATTCGAAACGGAGTTAGATTATTTTTTACAATAGAAAATGATGATTATTCTCAAGAATTAATAATAAGATATATTAATGCATTAGTTTTGGACTTATCATGAAGAAACAAGAAATTTTTTATTTATAGAGATTCCTCTTTGATGGCCCTTGGTTGTGTTTTGATGAAAAATGATTCAGTAATAGCATATGCATCACGAAATTTGAAAAACCCCTAAGAAAAATTATCTAACACTTGATAATGAACATAAAATGGTGATTTTTTGAAAAAATTTATAAGTATCATTTATGTGGGGGGGAAATTTGATATATACTTATATCATAAATTTTTAAGGATTATATTCCCGAAAAAAATCTATTAACATGAGGGGAAAATATAATTGGAACAGATAAGTGATTATGATTATACGATTAAATATAATCTAAGTAAATCAAACATGGAATTAGAAAGTTTAATTTGAAAACATGATGCATCATTAACCATGATTTGTTCGGAACATGATCTTATATTTAATGTTTTAATGATACTTAAACTATAATTTTCTATCTAAAAACCCATTTTCTTTTGGCTGAAGTATCAGTATAGGCATCTTTTTTAAAAATAATTTAGTATGATTAGAAATAAGATCATGGTTTTTAAATAATTACAGAACCAATAATGTAAGAAAATTTTCATAAATTTAATATTTAAAAATAAGGTGACTTAATATTTTAAAGGAGGTTAGGTATACCGAGTGAATCTCAAGTGGAAAAGGAATTATTAATTGAGGCTCATAGATATCCATTTTCTAATCATCTCAAAAATAATAAAATGTATAGATATTTTCATAGATATTATTTTTAAGAAGGAATGAAGGTGGTAATTATTGATTATACCTTGGAATTTTTGAATTATAAAAAGCATAAAGATGAATTATAATAACATAATGGGATACATAATCCTTTTTCAAGTACATAATGGAAATGGGAGTATATATATATATGGATTTCAAGCTAGTATTTATATATAAATATCAAGGTAATAATATAATATCAGTTATTTTTAAGCATTTGACTAAATCTATACTTTTCTTCATATTTGTGATAATATTTATATAGATCAAATTTATTAAATGTATCATAAATATAGTATCAAGTCATATAGAGTTTATATCTGTATTGTAACTGATAGTCATTATAATAGCATTAAACCCACACTCATAAATATGGTGTGGAAATCATAAAATTTACATTTTTTGATTTGATACTAATGACGGTGACCCAATTTTTTCCATCCAAAACATAAAACATCCTAAGTTAAAATTGGATCACATACATTCTCAAGGAACTTTTAGGTTTAGAGTTTTATAAAATTATGACAAACTCTTATATAAAAAATATAGAAGTTGTTAAATTTTAATTTCTTCCACTTAAATCTACTTTTATTATTTCAAAATATGTCATCATCATAATCATCCATATGATACCATTACAGACATAAATAACTCAACATAATTCTTAATAACCTAGGGGAAATCAAATATAATAACAGTAAGATCAGATAACAAAAAAGGATAAACATATATATTAATAATTAAATGTCCTTATTTATCATAAAAATATCCTAAGTGTTTGATACCATAATTAATGTGAATGGGTATTGAATAATAATTGTCATACCCATCAATACTTGGTTTTGAAAAACATGAAAATATGTCATGAGGATTTCCCAAAGGTATGAGTCATAAGAATCAATAATTAGGATCCATGAGATATCAACCTTGATCAAAGGAAAAATTTATAACCCATTGAAATCATAACAAAAATATATAGGTATCTTAGAAATTATCTTCATATAACCCTTATAGAACCCTTAAAAATGGAATAACCATAGGTTCCACTTCTAAACACAAATCACTATCTAAGTGTGCCCATAATATAAGCTAAAATAGGCTCACCTAGTGTTATCTTGGAACACCCATCATATAAGAAATTTCCAATAACCAAAATAAGGAAAAAAATAAATAGATATTTAATTTCATCATAAATGTCATAAAAATAATTATTCCTTTCACAACTTGAGTAACCCATAGAAAAGAAACAGGTTCTATTATGATCTTTTTGAAAAATTATTAACCCATAGAAAACAAACAGGTTCTTTAACAATCCATTTGAAACATGATTAACCCATATAAATAAAACAGGTTCCATAATAATCTCTTGGAAATATGACTAACCCTTTAAAAATAAATGGGTTCCGAAAAAAACGATTTGAAACATGATTAACTGTGGAAAAAATAGGTTCCGTAACAATACATTTGAAATAAAAATAATTCATCCAGAGAAATAATGTGCATGGTACAATTATAAAATATCCCTATTAGAGAATATGTGACAACAAGGGTTTCTAATAGTGATGAATTTGAATACCATTAAAATATCATTAAAAACGATTTTTAGGAAAATAACCATCTCATTTTCAAAATAAGTTTTAAAAACTTAAAATTTGAAACATATTGTGAAAATAATTTTCCTTGAAAACTAAAATGGAATCATATATTAGAAAAATTAGGGAAAATAATAGAAATGATGGTGGGAAAATATTTTCCTATTATAAATGTAAAAAATATACATTATTTTCAAAACAGTTTGAAAAAATGGAGCCAAAAGTGATCCATTTGGAAAACCTTGAGAAAGTTCATTTTTAAATAATTTTAAAAAATATAAATATCATTTAAAATAGATTTATGAAATAATTTATTTTTAATAAACAAATTTTTTTGATTTTTTTTTAGAAAACATGTGTACGGGAGAGAACGATAACCCATCTAAAAGAAAATACAATAATGGTATCACTTGAAAATAAATTCATTGATGTTTCATTAATTAATAATCAATTAAATAGAAATGAACCATGCGAAACGCATTCATAAATATATGATAACAAAATTTATATATTTCAAGAAAATAATATCACATTACTTCCTCCAAAATAGGCTTGAACATAAACAATCTTGAAATAAAGGAGATTGTAAAATAAATCCTTTTCTACTTTGGTTAATCATCAATCATAATCCCCATGAAAGAATAACATAAAATTATAATTTAAATATCATGAACATAATTATTTATGAGATACAAAATGTCAATGTGTATTATATACACCTCATAAATGATTATTGGTGCATATTAGAAATGTATTTTTCAAAGAAGTAGAATTTGAGATGAATAATAGTTACAAAATCATACCATTGACTTTTTTAATTAATGGATTAATAAAATATATGTATCAAATTTAAACTAAATAAAAAAGTTTAAATACAACATAATATAATAAAAATGAATTAAATTCATAATCATGACATAATAAGGTCAATGAAGAAGTATTATTACCCAATTAAAAGAAATAGAGTTAAGAAATTATTTTCCGCTTGGTAAATTTCATATCAAATACCCTTGAATGAAATAATTCAAATAAAAACATTAATTAAAATTATTTATCCATTATTTATGTTATTTCATGTAAAATGGATTTTTTATACACCACAAAATAAAAATAAGTGGTGAATATGACATATGCATCACATAAATAAAATAGAGATGAGAAAACCCTTACCTGAAGTCCATAATATACATGTTTTCCTTTAATTATTGTATAATAAGATTATATCAACTATTTTATTTATTAATAAAAATTATCATGTTTAATAACTTATAATTATATGATTTATTTTATTTATTTTAAAATACATATTAAAATACTTAATCAGTTAAGTCCAGGTCAGGTGTTTTGAGGATGTTCGGTTCATTATTTCAAAATAGATTTGGTGTGTTGATTGTGGCCAAAGTGGAAATTATTTCAACATCTATAGAATAAAAATCATGAAATAATTATCATATTTTTACATAAATTTTACTTTTTTAACCGAATAACAATTTTTGTTTATGAAAAATGAATTACATTACAATTAAGGAGAAGGTAGGTTGTATATATGCATGAGTAACACTTCTGTTATTCAATGATCATTATGGAATAAAGGTATTCATTATTTTATATTTAGAGAATGATAATAATATAATATATATAATATTTTTTCTATATATACTTATATATATCATCCAAGTGATTTAGGGGTGAAAAAAGAATCACATCGCTTCGTGGAGGAGGTAGTCCACACGTCCACGAACGACGTTATCATTTCCTAGTGTAATAAAGAAAATGATATATTATATTTTAATAATGATAAATATTTAATTAACATAATTATTATTTCATTTATATCATATATATATATATATAAACAACAATCTTATTATCTTCCATAAAAAGCATTTGGAAAAAATGAATCACATCACTTTGCGAGGAGGTACTTCGTTGTACACACGAGCAATGTTATCGTATCACCAAAGGAATGAAAAGTAAGAAGCTATATAAGATAAAATAAATATATAAGTATAAATATTTTAATAATATAATATATATAATTAAAATCGATCATTACAACAGTACATGAGATGTGATGATGGAAAAAGAATGACATCGTTTTGTGATGTGGTAGTCCATTGTACACATAAATGATGATTTCATATCTAATTTGATGGAATATGATATGGATTTACATTATTACATTAATATAATATAATATAATTATATTTTATGAAATTTTTTTATATAATAATAATTTAAGTATATTTTATGTAGGTGCATGAAGAAGTAAAACAAAGATGCCCACATAAGAATAATAGCAATTCTTCGGGCAACCTCCTTAGGTAAGAACCAAAATCCATCTTTTGATGGATTTATAATCAAAATATTGGATCTATTTCTTAAGTATAGAATTAAATAATATATTTCTAATGTATTGGGTGATCCAAATAGATTTAAAGGTGTGAATAGGAGAGGATAGGGGTGATATTTTATAAGTGAGGCGAGTGACACACTTGTATTGTTTGAAAAGAAAAAGGTGTACCCACATATCTCACATGAAAAAAATATATAAAAGGTATAATAATGTTCTTTATCTTATAAGGTCTAAATATGGCTATAAAAATGTTTTTAGAAATGTTTCTAGGTTATTTTTACCCTTATATTTTTTGTTTAATCCCCGATAAAATGGTTTTCACCTTTACCATGGTAATTAATTTTTATTGTTTTAACTATTCATTATGTTAAAATTTTAAGTTGAACTTTTTAGATAATTTTTTTTTTATAATTCAAAATATTTAATCAAAATTAAATAATTCAATTCACATAAGTTGAAAATTTTAATTTAAAACAAAACCCATAAATGTGATGAAAAAGGGTTTTCCAGAAGTATATCTTTTGATCAATAGATGATATTATATTAACAGTGTGACTAATAATAATAATTGATTGAATTTAAATTAATTTTTATTTATAGTTAATATATAAATTTAAATTATAACATTCCACATTAAATTTTTTTATTCTCTTAAAAATGATAAACATTTTTCATTTTAAAACATTTTTTAGAAGAAAAAAAATCCATTTTTAACAACAAAAATTTACTGGTACTAAAATCCAGTATAAAAATGAATAAATTGTAATTATTTGGATGAAATATAATTAAATATTACTTATATCACATTCAAATCATAATTTTATTTTCAAATTTACTTAATTAATTTAATGTAAATGATTTTTTTTACAAAAACTAATTATTTTTCACAATTCACCAAAAAATAAATATTTTACAAAAAAACCAAAATTCAAACCTCTGTAAATTTTTATTCTCCAATTTAAAAAATGGTTTTAATTTTAGAATATTTATTTTATAAATTTTTTAAAATTAAATTATAATACATGTATATGAAATGAAATAAATTCATCTTTGAATAAAACATATTTTGGAAGATTAAAATTAATTTACTAAAAAATGATTGATTATTTACTAAAAAATTATCAATAATTTATATTTAATAGTAAATTTATTGATATTTCAGATATTAGTTAATAATATTCATAGCTACCAATTTATGGCTATGTTATAATAGTTTTATATTTAACTAGTTGTTTAGGCTTAGTATTGTGTGTTAAATATGCTATCGAATGTTGTTTAATTTTCTAAAATCTCAAGGTGTTATAGTGACCAATGTTTATATAGAAATTTTTAAGGGAGTTTATAATTCATTGGCTACTGAATTATGTTTTTGTGTATCCTTACATTCTCAAACTAAGGGAAAATTAGAGTGTATAATTTTATAATTGGAGAATATTTTCTAGGCTTTCCCATTGGATTATTAGGGAGGTTGGGATCAACAAATTTCATGAGTAAAATTTTATTATAAAAATATTTTTCATTAAAGTGTACATATAGAACTATTTGAGTAATTATATTGAAAGAAATACCAAACTCTATCTTATTCGGATGAATTTCGTCAGAGAAAATTATTATGACTAGAATTGGAAAGGGATAGGTTCAAAAAGGTAAATATGATTAATCATCATAAAAGGGAATCTCATAGAAATAAGATGATATATCCTAATAACTAAATGAATTATGTTTAATTTGAGATAAGGGACCATGTTTTTCTTAAAATATCTATATGTAAATGTGTGATGCATTTCTAATAGAAAAGGAAATTAATCCCAAGGTTTATTTGTCCATATGAAATTTTAGAAAAGTGGGATAAATTTATTACTAAGTAGATTTACCTCTATGTTATCAAATTTACATGATTTGTTTCATGATTATTTTATGAGGTAGTATATAACTGATATTTCTTTTGTACAGGGACTTAAAATAGTACAATTGAGAGAGAATATTTCTTATGATGAAAATATAGTAAAAATTATTGATCATGGAGTATAGTTGTTCTGAAATAAATTGACTTGCGAAGTAAAAGATTTCAGGTGTAAGACTTTAACCTTCACGAATCTAACTAGAAACTCTACCCCCATCTAGTTTTATTTCAGTGATAAGGGACTCAATCACTATCTCTAAAAAAATTAAGTGGAATATTATCACCCTCACTCGTATCTCATATCAAAAAACATCATTGAAACACCTCACCTAAGAGATATCATCTACTAAAAATATAGGGTAAAAGGACTATAAATCATCGAAATAATCAACATAGTATATAAAAAATTAATTCCTATACTTACAATTCATTTAATCCCTGGATTTGTCTTATTTTAGTTCATCTAGGTATAAATGATTCATAATTTAGGTCAAAAATTCATTCTAGGACAATCCCTTATATTAATATGTCTGGATGAGAATATATCTCCATTTATTATCATATACTGAAAAAATATGCATACAAAACATCACTCCCATTTACTAAATTGTCTCAAGGTGATAAAAAAATAGACATAATAGACTTCATCCAGTACTTAGTTTCCTTGGGAGAACCCTCCCCTAAAAATATTAGAAGATACTAGAGATTGAACTCCTTTTTCATCTTTAACATCATAGTCGTAGGATCAGGAAACTCTCTCTTTATATCATGATTTAATTTAAAAAAAATGTTGGGAAATAATCCCTCAAGGTATCATTGAAGCATTTTTTAGGTGATTGTGTTTTTTCACAAAGTGGGCCTCCGTGTTGTGTTTCTTGACAAAGAAAACCATGATGTAAAAATTTGTTGACAAAGGGGATTTCAGGGTGGCATGTCGAGTTCATGGGATGTGGTTAATGATCCATTTTTTGTGCAAGAACTTCAAAAAAGTGTTTTTGGAAAAGGGACTTGCGTTCCAGTGTCTTAGAGGTTTGGAAACATGCGCGCCATATGTTTTTCAAGATTAGAACATCAAAATATTGAAAAGGAAAAATGGGCGCTCATGTTTTGGGTTTGGTCACACAACTGACTTGTACGGTGGAGACTAGGGTGGCTGGACTTGAACGCCGAGAGAAGAACTTCACTCTCGTCACTCAGGGTGTCCAAATGCCTATAAATAGAATTCAACCCCACCTCATTAGGTGTGTTTTCAACACTTAGATAAAATCAAAGCTCCTATCGCGCAGGTGTAGTGGTCGCACAAGTGGTGGTGTTGTCACGCAAGTATAAATATATTCAGAAGTTGCACGCAAGTTGATAGTTGCGCACCCAAAGTGGTTTGGGAGAGAAAGGTTGTGAGTTTCCCAAGTTTAGAGTTGAAGAAGGGGTAGTTGCGCAAGTGGTTTGGTGACACTTTCACACTAGGTTTTGAAGAATCGTGATAATTGATAGTTGCACACCAAAATTGGTTTGGACATAAAAGGGTGTGAGTCGCACAAGTTTGGAGTTGAAGAAGTGAGTGTTGTGCAAGTGGTTGAGGTGAACTTGTATTCCAGTTTAAACATGAATGTCGAGACTTTCACGCTATCTTGGAGAAGAGATCCAGGTATGGTTGAAGCACGACAGTCATTTTTGGGCTGCGTGAATGCTTGAAGATTTCCTGATACTTTCGGTGCAAACTGAGATTCATCTACAGGTGAAAGTTGGACTTTAACAGGGAATCTAAATACAATAGAAAATGTATTCATTAGTGATAATGAAGAGACCTATAGGTCTATAAACTGTGAGTGGATTCTTTCCAGAGTAGTGAGCAAAGGAAGAAGATGAAGGTGATCCTCTCCACCAGCAGTGATCCAAATAGAGAGAAACAAGGAGTGGCCCTTTGGGAAGCAGTGAGATGACCCTAAACATTGTAAAGCCAGTGAGCCTAGGAATAGAAGTGATCTATCCTGAACATTGTAAACAGTAGTGTGCTTTTAGTGGATTTGGTACATCGGCACATCGCCAGTGTATGCTCCTTGGACGTAGCCCAGTGAGGGTGAAACAAGTAAATATTGTTGTGTCCTTTGCATGCTTTAGTTTTTGTTTATACTATACTAAAGGAACGAGAGAGAAGAGAATCTTGCTTAACAGCGAGACAAGATCAATATGGTTAGTTGTTTTAATCTATCATACCCTAATTCACCACCACTCTCAGAGTATCTAACCAAGTGGACCTAACAAAACTCGTGGGGAGTTTATAATCCATCACCTGCCCTGGTATTGTAGGAGGTCCTGGACCAGTAACCTCGGGGGTATGCTCATCACCACCCTCTAGGGATCAAATGATGGTCATCAAAGAGGAATATATCTAAAATGATAAATGAAAACCTCAAAACACATTAATATAATAATTATTTAGATCACATGTTAGAAAAATTAGTAACAGTCCAACTCCCCCACTTACCTTTATTTTTCATGCCACCATAATCTCATAACCTCTGAATCTTTCACTTTTCCCACAAACTCATACATTGGTTCTGCATCATATAGAAAAAGTCCAAATCATAAATGAAATATCCAAGGTGTCATATAATTATTTTTCCAAGTTGGCTTAACCAGAACATTACAAACCTACGATGAGTTAAATGAAATTTCAATTAAAATTTATTAACAAAAAACCTTTCTAAGTTATAATTTTGATCGTATATAAATGATACTATGTACTAAATAAGTAAAATAATCCCACTATAATCTTTTATTTAATTACTCAACTATAACTTTAAAATTTCTGTCTTAATTAAAGGTTATATATCAACTATAAGTTATAGATAAATATCAATTATAAGTTGTAATCAAATTTTTATTTAGATGAAACTAAATGTTAAACCATGAAAGTAATCATTCAAAAATTTCTTATTTATTTTCAGAATTGTTCAATTAAGATTACACCATACACTTATATGGGATAATTACCATATAAGTGGTTGAATGAACTATAAAACATTGATCCTATACCATATTTTCATACCAAACCATGGGTAATCAATTAGATGAAAAAGTAAGTATGTGTGGCTAATTCGATGGACTTACACTCACAATAATTGGGTAAAATCATATAAACCAACAATCACAACCCACATGTGTCATGAAAGGTGAAAATAGATCAACCATATAAGGGAAAGGTATGAACATTAATCCCTTCCCTAGTAACATATCATTTCCCTCGTACATGAGTATGCAACTACCAGGCACGAGCTTCATACTATGTTCTAAAAAAATCCAACCTCTTCTCTAGAATACCCAAATTCAAAATTAAAAAAAATCTTAAATACTATTTTTATTGACCCCAGACAATAATCACTCATAACGGTCCAAATATAAGGGTTAATATGACCTCATGCATGCCTCCCCGTTATCTAGAGGCTACTGACTAGAACCACATGCCAATGGTGGTATGGTGGGGATACTATACTAAAATATTACAGTAAAATAAAAATAAAAATATGGAAAATTATGTAAATTCACCCTAATAAATTAAACACTAAATAAACATCTAGTAAAGTTCCACTAAATAAATACATTCAATTTATTATCAAATGGTAAATCTATAATGTCAATTTTTCATAAACTAATAGTTCATAAACACAAAACAAAAAATGTATAAAAATTAAAACATGAAGACTTGTCAAGAGTAGCCTTTAGACCTAGACTAGTCCCAGTCACCTGTGTTATGATCTAACTATCCAAATCATCCATCAGTCATGGGGATCTAACCCTTTCCTTGACCTAAAACCATGATGTCTTCTTTTTCACCAAATAGTGGTCTAATAAGTGTGTGATTATGACTCAGTATTACACAACCAATGGCATCTAAAAGATATATAGTCTAATAAAAAGGTGTATGATGAGGTATAATATTAAAATACGGAAGATAAACACAAATAAATAAATAATCATTAATCCCAAGTTTCTTAGGTGACACTTGATCTTAGGCATACCTACTTTGAAAAAATAAAAAAGTATACATCCATAGTAAATCAAATCCAAAATACTAACCCAGAAAGGTTAAGAAAAGGGGAAATAATGAATGAAGAGACCCACAAGGAGGGGAAAGTGGAGATCAAAGAAGAGAACAAAGAGTGATAGAATAAGAGGTAGGGGAATATCTGAGGCTCATATTCCACTCCAAGGAAGAAATGACTGAAAAATTCATTCAGCCCAATGCTTCAGATGAGGATATTCTAAGAATTTATGAAAGAAGGTTGTAGGTTGAGGCCACTGAGGAGATAGAGGTGTGGATTGAAAAACAAGACCGAATCATCGCCTGGGGCTTCAACTAAGGAAAAATCACCGTGGAGGAATTCATCCAGACAATGGACATAATATTTTCTCACCTTTAAGAACTCATCAAGGAGAATCTAGACACCCAGGTTAGTACTCTACACTGGGAATTATATAGAGTGTCTGATTTAAATAATCTTAGTCTGGTGTTTAATAATTTTGTGAGCTCTTTCAGCATGTAATGGTCCTTGTTTTGAAAACTATGGTTTTCCACATTCCCTTAAAGTGGATTAATAAAAATTTATATTTAGATGGAATAACCCAAAAAGGATAATATCATGTTGCCAGGATAGATCAGGTAGCAATGCCAAACCCAAGGGGAATCACTCCAAGTCATTATACAAGAGCACGCATTAACATCGAACCCAAGGCATTACACCCAAGGTATTATAGGTACCATGTGTCGCCTCAGAAATCGAGAGATTACACCCAATTCATTCAAGGTAGTATTAGTAACTAATGAAACTGAGTTCTTACACCCATGGTATTCTAGGTAACAGTAATTACCTCTAGTCCCAAGAGACTACACCCATGTAACTTTTAGAATATATTCATTTATGGTGTACCAGCAGTTAATAATTATTTTAATTCACTTCTTTCCATTAGTCCCCCATGATACCCAAGTTCATTGGGAACTAATATCTATCTTAGGTGTAATTGATCACTTACCCACAATCATAAATTAATTCCTATTAACCCCTCATTAATACCCATTTAATTACCCAATTCCATACTCCTAGTCACACACACCTCGAAGGGTCTAAAAAAACTCAGCCTAGAAAGTAACAGATCACCAATAGAATGTATGGTTAAGGAATAATAATATTAAATTAAATTATTATTCAAGTGTGTGATGTGTCAATAGAACTTCACATTAAATACATCAATAAAAAATTATACTTTTATGGAAAAGTTTTAAATCCACCTACTATATTCTAGTAGATGAAAACTAGTCCATTATTATCCCTTTCGTTGTACTAATCTGAGATATAGTTGAAATTTAAAGTAATTCCTAAAAAATAGTGAAATATAACTAAAATTAAGAGAGAGAAAATGAACCCTGAAGAAAATGATAAAGAAAGAAGAAGGATGAGTATAATTACCTCAATATTTGATTCACAATATATGGTGTCTGAATCCATGAAGAATCAAGCGAGATTGAAATTTGGAAGAGAGGAGGACCAAGGGGAGGTTTTTCACCACTTCTATCAAGGGAGGGATCCAATAACCTTTAAAAACCTAAAACAAAAAATAAAAAAACTTAAAAATTTTAAAAATAGAAGGAGGGATTCCCATTATGTCTCCAGAGTTCATGTCGTGAATATTTGGGGTAGCGGGATCTTCCTGTCTGTCCACTTATTTCTTAGCATGAATAAATGATTCATACCCTGTACCTATTATAGACTATGTTTGTTAACTATAGGTCATCCTTTCCACCCTAAAACACATCCTAAGATACCCCCACCCACATAAAACTTATAATAATGTAAAATAATCATGTTTTTAGAAAAACTTAATGGAAATATTGCCTCTAAATGTACAGATATTTACACTTTCAGTTATGGTAACTCATATTGAATGAAGCAACCATGTCATAGATGATATAGGAGTGTAAAATTAAAAAAAACTAGTTTTTGGGAAAATGTACATTATTTGTAAGTGTCCACTTATAAAATGGTTTTATTAATTCTAAAAAAATATAATCCTAAATGTTCATGGGAATTTTGGGAAATGAAATCCTTTATATAAATTATGTAAATATGGTTTGGATTTGCATAGGGTGTTATTAACTCAACTATATAATTAAGATAATAAAGACCCATGAGAAACATGATCTTTGATCGACCACCTTTATACTTAAAAGAGTATCTATTTGGTAAGGGGGTGTCCTGATTAAGGCAATAAAACACCAAATCCATACCTAGATGAAAATTAAGGGGACATTATTTAGTATGTTTCACCCCAACATCACATTTAGAGAAAATACATAAAAGTTCATGGACATAAGCTAAGGATGAATGTTAGTTAGGAAGTATTCTATCACATTTTTAGTTTTAATTAGCTTTACGGCTTATATTAGAAGTGAGGAGGAATCAACAAAAATGCACTTTGATATGGGTATAAAAGAGAATTTATAGACTTTGATGATGTTTTTAAATTTAAACACCTTATCAGAATTTGTAAATAATGTTGAAATTTTTATGATGTGATCCAAGAGAAGTATAGGTATGGGTAACTCTCTATCTGGAAAAATAAAAATTGAAAGTTCATCCATTACTAGGAAGTGATGATAGGGAGTGACAATGAGAGGTGGCTCTCACCTCAGAAGTCAGGGTAGTGGTGTGCCTTCATATCCTACCACAGGGATTAACTAATTCAGTTCCATTAGTGTGGTCATGTAGTTCATAATAAGATAAAAAACACCTTCAGGGTAAATTAGTGACACTCTTGTTTTTAGTATGGTATTCTTAAGATATTTTAGAAACAAAGTACATCATAAAGTATTAGGAAATAGACTCAACTAATCCAGGTATCATAGGAAAATTTAGTTTCATAGTATATTAGTCGTAACCTACCACCCTCTTGGGGGTTGGTTTGAGTATACTGATATGGTAATCTTCTCCATTTAGAAGCTATGGAATCATCTGAGAGTGAATTTATACCTAAAGTTCAGCATTAGTATTTAGTCTGCATGTATGCCACAAAGTAATATTTTTAAAATTATTGAGATGGGAATCTATTATTAATGTTTTTCTTCTGATATCTTCTAATTTAGAATGTTCCTTATTTGATACTATTTATTCACATTCTATTGTCTTGGAAATGTTTAATTCTATTCTTGAACAAAATTTAGATATATTTACTTCATTTATGAGTCTTAATTCTCCAACATGGAAGTGGATAGAGTATTTGAGTATGTTTTTATCTTATGCCTTGGTAGTTGCATCATTTTTTCATCTATAAGATCTAATGGTCCTCAATATGAAGTCCATTGATGTCATGCTAGGAATTGATTGGTTAACCCAGTTCGGAGATCATATTTATTATTATTAAATTATAGTGTCATTCACATATTTTATTGGTATTCATTATAATCTATATGGATATTATAAGTTTTAGGCTATTTGAGAAGGTCTTGATCGTGTAACACCACATGTTTCTATTCCAAAAGTCTTTTAAGAATATTGTCTTACATGAAATACTAAAATAAAAAGAACAAATTCTATATTTAATTGTGATAAATATTAAAATACATAATAAACATTAATACTTTATGACAATGAAATATGGAATATAATTATGAATATTACAAGTGTAAGAAAAAAAAAGAAAAAAAAATACAAAGAACATGAAAGCTCTATCCTCAGGGGTTTCCTTAAATATCATACCACCAATTAAAACTTTATAAAGAAGTTAATACATAAAAATTGAAATAAAAAATATTAGTGAGAAGTATGAAAATAGGACGAAGGATTTTTAGTGAAGCAGGAAATGTCATAAATGAGAATATAATATGATCATTATATATATCATTTTCTGATATATGGATGTTAGATATATTTTTATTTGATAAATGGTTGTTAGATATCTTTTTTTGGGTAAACATGTATCTAATGAGTATATTGAGTATTTATAAGGACCCATCCTTAAACATTACATAATCTTGAATTAAATGGATAATTCACAAAGAGGATCTTTTCAGTTTTAGAGTTTTAGAGAGTTAGGCCATAACTATTACATCTCAAAAGATTACAAAGTAGAAACTTCTACATAGTTTCTATTTTTCCATAAAATAGAAACTCTTAAAATAAGAGTGTCATGTCTAGTTCCATGTTTTAGATAGCACGATTTTTCCTTGATCCCATCCTGGACCCTATTCTCCATTAAGTCTTGTGGAAAACATTTCAAAAACATGGGATGAGAATAAAAAGCTTAGTAAGGGATACCCAAAGATGGAAACTGTTATTTTTTCAAAACAACAAGTATACCATGAATACTGAATCATGAGTAATACTTTTAACCTTTATGAAGTAGTAAATACAATTTACTGAATAAAAGATCATTGCTTACCCTTTTGTAACTGAAAGATTACCATAAAACCCATATAAATAACACATAACATATAAAGGTAACTTGGTACATAACCATACTTAAATGAAATAACCATACATTCAACTTCCACACATATCACTATATTGAATAGCAATACGGCTGACTTCCATACCCAATGCATTGGAGGTTATAACGTAACCACCCGTCCTGGTTTATCACGGCATCACCCATCATTTGGTTAATCACATAACCACCCGTAAAATGTCCAAGTACCATTATAAAATCATAGCATGTACAATATTCAAATATAAACATTTCACTATTAACATTTCATTTTCAATCAGAATATATCATTTCACTATATTGAAAATGTCAATACTTTATCAAACCATTTTCAAAACCATTTAATAAAGAGATTTTTTGAATCAAAGTGTCTCATACCACTTTGAAGGTTTTAAAGGAATTAACATTTTAAAACAAAAATGTCCATATAAATAAATCCTTAAATACATTTTTAAAACATGGAAATTAATGAGAAATATTTAGAAGAATAAATCATTAAAACAGTTAAAATGATATTTTAGTTAAAGAGTTTTTAACAAAATGATAAATGCTTGAATAAAAATTTTTGGGAATAACATTTAATCAGAACATTATAATATCATGAGAATAAAGGGATTCATGATATAACATTCCAAAGGACAGTATATAAACCATATAAGATTGAATTGGTGCATAACAATAATTAAGTCTCAATGGAATGTAAATTGAAATGAAATCCATTATAAATACAGTATCCTTAGATTAAGGATAAATCAATTACATAATTATGTGTGATAAATATAAATATACTAAATATGATTGGTTATTCAGTGTAAAACAATCAGAGGTCATTCACACATATTCATAGGATGACATATTCAAGATGTACAAGTTTAACCAAAAGAATCGTAATTGGGTTAAGAAGCTCCCATGCAAAAATTCGACAACCTAACAGTGTCATTTTAAAATTCATAAACTGATTTGATGAGAGAGAAAAGGGTATCTCATCATTTAGACATAAAATTTATAGTAATAAGGATATAGAATAACATATCCCAATATAAGAAGATGTGAATTATAATACATAACAAAAAGAAGCCTTTTAAAAGAGAGGAGGGTGAAAGGTTCCCTTACCGATTTGGTAACATACGAAACATACACCACATGAAAGAAAGATCATAAAATGTAGATGTAAATTTCCATAAATTATAGTATCTTACCCAAAGAATAAAATCATGGTCAGTACATACACCACACAAAAGGAAGTAGTGGAAAATATAGCATGAATATCATGGAGATAAAAAGTGAGATGAAAACCCCTTACCATGTTGTAATCAATCGAGTCGTATGAACCAATTTAATAACCACAAAATTAATCACAGAATACCATGAATATAATGAGAATCATGATAATATATATCAAAAGTAAGTACACAATACACCACATAAAATAAATAAGTGGCAAACAATGGAAATCTCATGGAATTTAAAAGTGAGATAAGAAATCACTTACCTCGTGTCTGACATGACCCGTTCATTATTTAATCTAATGAATAATAAAATAAAGTTAATTTATACTTTTTTAGGAACTTTTTTCAAGTTTATTATTCCTTTAATATTAGTTATTACCATGTTATAAACATTATGTAATCATTTAAGTTAATAATGATCATTTTGTCGATATTTGGTACTTGAGTCGAAAATGGACTTCTTATAAATACATGTTGTTAATGTGGTCAAAGTTCATTATATCCAGAATGATATTCATGATTTAGATATCATATATTTCATATATATCCTGTATATACATGTATTTATAATAGTATATAACATTTAGTGGTAAGAAATGAAATGCATCGTTCATGGAGACGGTAAGTCGTACGTAGGAATGAACGCTACTTCCCTTTATATTTCTTATTTTAATGGAATTAAAACATAATTATACATAGTTATATTATAATTCCAGTATAGTATCTTATATTATATCATTAAATCCATCCTTTATACGCACCACATATGGTATGAATGAGTCATATCACTTTGAGGGGGCAGTAATCCGCACTTCCTCAAAAGAAATTATCACGTTTACCCATAATGGAAATCATAAAGGTATAATATAAAAAGGAAAAATACAGAATAATAAATAAATAATAAACATAATTTATATCATATATAAATATAGTTCTATCTTAATTCCCACCATGAGAGGTGGTAGGAGATAATTGAACAATCAACGTTTTGCGAGGCTTTAGTTTTCTATCCATAGAAATAGTATGTTCTTCACCAATTAGATGGATGTGTTTGTAAGTGTAGTTAGAATAATTATAATAACAATATCCTAGTATATTTAGGATACTGGTGTTGTTATAAAATAAAGGAATAAAAATATTTTAGGTGTTGGATAAGTAAAATAAAAGAAAACAATTTAAGAGAAACTATTACCTTTAATTTGGGTAACTCTATTTGGTTACAACCAAAGGACTTATTGAAGTGCCTTCTGCCTAAGGTAAGGCTTCTAGGAGAAGGATAGGGATTTAGGGAGCTTAATTGGGCAGAGTTTCGACGAGACAAAAGGCTTTAGAGGTGTGAGGAATTGGTTTGAAGTGGTCTCCTTATATAAGGGGGAGGAGGGTCTCTTTAGAAAAGTATGAAAACATTATTGTATTATAAACATATCTTCAGTTTCAAAAGGTCCAAAACACATTAATGTCAAAGATAAGATTACTAAAATTCTAAATAAAATGATCCAATAGTAATAGGACAGGTTTTGTATATTATTTTAGTCCTTATAATCTTATTTATTTAAATCATTTATTAATGAGGTAAAAACTGCATCATTATTGTGTTATAAATAATTTAATTTATTTGATGTCTAAAGATTTTAAACAAAATACCATGATGTAGGAAATATTTTTATATTTTCAATGAATATTTATAGTCTAAAATATAACTTATATAACCCTATGTAAAAATTGGTTTACTAAAAGATAATTGTTTTTGTCATTTTTGCATTTACTTTAAGTTTATTAATCTAAAGTTTCATTATCACACCCATGTGGCTCAATGGGATACCAAAATCTACCCAAGGATGCCCATGGTCGGCCATGACTCATCCAATAAGGTTAGGACAAGTGTTAAGGTAATTATGTATTATTATAATATTCTTTTTACCTTGAATTACCCTATTTACCTTTAACCGCGGTAAATAAAAGTGAAAAGTTACTATTCACCAAAAATTATTTTCTTCTTTTTGAAACACATATTACTTTATAATAACAACCATGTATGTCGGATTTTCAAAATTCAATCCACAGAAGCAATAAAATTTCATTTAAATAAAAAAGTCAGTTTTTTTAACTACTACTTAGTGGTTTCACTATTCATCAAAAATTGAAGTTTTTCAGAAAAAACAAAAAATTAATCCTAAGATAAATTTGATATTTCTAATTCAAAAATTATGAATATTTTACCAAATTTAAAACGTAGTAGTTTCATAAATTAAATTTTTAATTAATTCCCATTTTGAATACAAATAGCGTGTTTTTAAAAAACAATATCTATCAAAAGATTGACACTTTTTTATGTCCAATTTCAAAGTGAAATTAAATCCAATGACCACCATTGGATTTAATGGAAGAAATATATTCCAATTATACTTTAAAACTAATTAAAAATATAATCTAACCATGTTAATAAATTATATTAAAAGGATGTTTTAAATTAAAATATAGTATTTTTCACTATTCATCAAAAAATGAATTTTATCAGAAAAATACCAAAATTATACCCAAAGTAAAATTTTATTTCTCGATTCTAAATAAGAATTTTATTTTGTCAAATAGAACATATAAAAGTGACCAAAGTTAGATTTAAAGTGGATTCTCCATTAAAAGGCATTAAATCAACCTTTTAAACTAAATTATGCTTAAAATTAGATTCATTCACATTTTAAGCCTTTAACATTTATTGGATAAATGTAAAAACATTGAGAAAACATGTATAATGATATTGTAGTTAGTTTTATTCATTCCTTCCAATACAATGGCTTGGTGTTAACTACCATTTATAATAATACTATTATATTATTAGTATGCAACGTATGATTTCAAAGAAACCCATAGTTGCGTATCGGGTAAGCCATCGAAAATAACATCCCCTTTAAAATGAAATTAATATTTAAATCACAAATATTAATAAATTTGAAAATTTCTTATTCTTTATTTACCCTGGATGTTACAGTATTTTA
This sequence comes from Viscum album, assembly GCA_963277665.1. Classification (NCBI taxonomy): domain Eukaryota; kingdom Viridiplantae; phylum Streptophyta; class Magnoliopsida; order Santalales; family Viscaceae; genus Viscum; species Viscum album. The sequence continues at coordinate 1,413,617,049 of OY728141.1, read as the reverse complement.
TAGTTATAAATAAATAATTTGTTCCCCATAAAATATTAAACATGTAATTAACCTAAAATAAGTACTTTTGTAATAAAATAAAATAATATTAATATATTTTTAATAATATATTTTCTTTTAATGGAATTGTTATTTTTTACATAATGTATTTTTAATTGAAATTATTAATTTTAAATAATTTTTTTAATAAAATATATTGAAACAATTAATGTAATAACTATTAAAATAAGAAAATAAGATTCAATAAATAATTAAGAAGTTATAAAAATAATAATAATTTAATGATTCAAGATAATAAAAATGGTTTACTTAAAAATATTGTTTTTATTATATATTATATGATTTGACTTAAAAGGAAAATTAATCATATTTTTAGAATTTTATTTAATTAAATATATTGTTTATATACAGAAATAAATAAATTAAAAGTTATATAATTATTATTTCTTATTATAGAGTAAGAATAATTTCAATTTTAACCTTCAATATAGTTTTCTAATTTTTTTATTTTGTATTTTTATTTTAAAATAATTTTAATTAATTTAATAACATATGTAATAATATTAATTTAGTTTTTTGGATTTAGTGCATTGAAATTATCCATGGGGATGAATTTCATTTTTTTGACAAAATAATTTTTAGAGATTAAATTTTAGTTACCATGATAAAGGGTGAAATTAGTTAAAGATAATTAAATTAAAATATAATAGCCCAAAATATATCATAAATTATCTATAAGTTAATTTTATGTGGGTATTTGTGGCCTATATCAATTGTTTTTTCTACTTTAGACCCACTTTCTTTTTAAAATGACATTGTTTAAACATTAAAGAATTGGTATTTGTGAAAATGCCACTCAAAATAACTTATAAAATAACCCCTCTTATACACACTTCTAATAAAAAATTCCCTTCATTTTTGTCTTAAATATCTACCCAAATTACCTATAATTTATTCTTTTAACATGTTTGGTTTCTTCTGGTCCCAAGAAGAAGGTCAACACACTTCTTTTCGAAGGAACCCATTTCATGGTGGAGAGAATTTATCTTGGTTCTTATGTTTTTTTAAATTGATTTATTATATGAAATTTTTAAAATATAATTAACCTCTGTAATTATTTATTTTTAACATGATTATTCTAATATAAAAATTATATTACTATAATTAAAATATATATGCTTATTTGTTTATTAGTATATCATGTTCTTTTTTGGGTCAGTTTAACCACCTACTTGAATGACTTTATACTATCTTCATCATTTATAAAATGAATTATTATCATGACATTAATAATGTTAATATATTTTAATAAATATTATATTTTTTGTTAATATTTTTCTTTATATGTGACATAGAAATGGATGGTGATTAAAATTAACTCGTTGTTATTAATCGATTACCTAAAACATGCACGTTGTGAATTCCATTCTTGAAAATCATGCTCATAACATCCATAAAATAAACATGAGGATATATAAATAATTTCAACATAATTATAAAACTACCTTAACTATTCTATGGATAATGAAATTTTTATAGAATAACAATGATCGATATCTCCATTATGAAACTTTTATGAAACAATCATCATTATTAACATTTGAGGATAAAAATAAACAATAATAAACTAATATATGGGTATTAAATGATTATAATAGAATATTATAAAAGGAAATAAATGTGAATAATGTTTTTCAATAATTCATTATGATGTCCATGTTTATTATATAGGAGTTTAAATTTGGTTCAAGGGAGTTGGGAGTAAATATTAGGGGGTCTCAGGTCCATTTTAATTTATTACATTTTATTCCAAATACACATTTTAGGTTATTTTATGTTGTATATATAATATCATAAGGATTTATTTTATCACAACATTCATTGACTTCAATGGATTTAAAATATCATCACAAGTTTTTTCCACCATTGACTTTTGATTCATGCATCATAAAAATAATAAGGTTTTCTCTCCCAATCATTATTCAAACTTTAGATTATCTATTCTTAAGATTACATTGGAAGAATATCTATCACGTTTTCATCCAATACCCACTTTTTTTATCCTATTGTTATGTTTTGAGTTTACATGTCTTCATATAATTTTACCTCTCTTTGATTCCAAATTTACCCTAAATGACTTCTATAAATGGAATTTCATTTACAACTTCTTTTCGAATAGATTTTTTTATCCATATACATGTTTTTTATTTTTTCTTTTGGATGTATTATCTATCAATATACCTAATTATATGATTTATTAAGATCTATTTCCAGTGGTTTTTTCATTTTTAAAAAATTATGTGAAAATAATATTTTTATCTCTTCTTTATTATGTTTCTCACTTGGTCACTTTCTCCCTTTGTTTTCTCTGAAATTCATTAAAAAGATTCCATTATACATTTCCATGATTAATCAAATTATTTTTTATTTACCTTATCATTATTTTTCTAAAACCATTAATTTATAAATTATTTAATTTAAAAAATATAATTATATATAAACGATATTTTTTATTATTTTCTAAATGATTGTCTAAGATTATTCCAATGTGGTTTTTATCTATGTCAAAATACTTTAATGTTTCTCATGCTTCATTGAAGATATAATTTAATGAATTTAATCACATTATTTCTATGGATAATTTATTTATTACTTGTGAAAATTTTTATATAACTAAATTCATTCTCATGGGTTATTTACGCTATAGTTTATTTATGAATGTGATCGTGTTTATATAGAACACATTTGTATGGTTTATCATTATGTAATGTTTTATCCTTGAATTATATAACACTCCAATTCATTAGGAAAATATTAATATCATATGAGATATCATGTTATGGGATATGGGAGGTTATTATAGTTTATTATGTTATGAGACATGTGTAACCACTATGTAATGATTCTCATGGTATCGATATTTGATATAATATAAGATTTCAAATGATTATTCATGTGCCACATTTCTATATCATGGTACATAACCATGTTATATATCACCTTTATATTATGATTTATGTTTTGATACATGTTTCTTACTTTATTGGGCATGACATTATGATTATGTTCTTATACGTGCATATTAATCCTTCCTTTAAAATCTATTTTTATTTTATTTTTTAGACAATCATTATTTATAACCAGGTTGATAGGGAACTAATACATTGACTAATATTCCCATGATACATCCCTGAAGGCCCTAGAGTATATGGATCAATGGACCTATGAAACTGAGACTATATCTATAGTTTCCCCTCCCACCATCATGTCATCCTCCAGCACGATTCCCTGGGGTAATGTATGTAACCTGACATCTCTTTTGCATGTTGAGGCTCTGAGTGTGCTATAAAAGTCATCCATTGAAACCATTGACTTGTCACATATATGAGAATCCCACATCTTTATTCACAATGGACAATCATCACAACATCACATCCATTAATAAAATATACTCTAGAAAACAATTATGTACTCAAATGTTTTCATGTATGTTATATGGACCTAAGTCGATCTATTAACTAAAGACCATATATCCCAAAGTCTCAATACATTTAAAAAAATGCCATTTCAAATGAATATTATTGATTCTATAGTAACCCACTACTTTAGTTTCTACAGAACCTATACTATTATAGTGCTACTACAATGTTATATTACCACAGTAATTTTTCACTTACTGATAATTTGATCTCACTCTTCTCTTATGTTTCCATTCCCCTATTAATGACGAATAATATTAGTTATGTCATTTTATAATGGTATCATGTGTGAAGAATTTTTTTGGGATATTTTTAAGAATTATTATCAAGTAAATGGTTATGTATCTAATCTTTAAAGTCACTAAACTTATAGGTTCTAGGGGTGTAAATTATTATGAAATATGTAAGATATTCATGTATAATTATGTATTTGGAATTTATAATATGGTTAATCTATATTATTTTTTATCAAATTGGGATTAGTTAATTTTGGTTATGAGTAAAATGAAGAATAAGAGGATAAAACATACATCAACCTAGGTAGTTCTAAAGTGATATAGGTTGAAATTGAAATATCCTCTGTTGAAATAAATGTTCCAAAGGTTAGGAAATATTATGATCAATTTTCATTATCATATGATTTTTACATTATATGTTATTATTTATTATTGATGTTAATCATGTTGATTTTAGTAAATGATTAGAACCATGATCAAATAGAGACAAGTACAATTATTATCCATTCATGATCATAGAATTTATTATTATATTATTGGTCTACTCATTCTACTATTTCTAGAAATTTTTCTAAAATAATTAAATCAATTCCTGGTGATTAGATATTAAATTATCGATAAAAATATCACGTGGAGAAATGTTTATGTTCTGAACATGGATGATGATAAGACAAGGTTTATGTGAATAGTCAAGAAATTTTATTTGTTTAAAGTAATATTGTAAAATTTTATGGATTAACTAAAATTAATAACTCATACTTTTAAAAAATCAATGGATGTGTGAAAAGTGAAGGTGGAACAAATTAAATACGAACACATGGATTTTATAGTAGTTCAAATCCAATTTATCCTATATATACTCTTCACACTCTAACTTTATAGTATTGAAATCTACTATAGAAAAAGAAATTTTATGAGTTTAATCTAAACCTAGACATTTACAATGCGATAAGACCAGAACTTGACTTTTATAATGGATAAATCTTAACTGGATACTTTTTTTTGGATCAGAACTAATATAAGTATATCTAAAGGAGCACCCTGAACCCTATCATAGCCTTTTATAGGAGTAGAAAAATCCAACATTTTCTAAAAGGGGAAAACCCTAACTATTTCTTTTTGAAAGGATCAACCATAACCTATGTCACTTCCTTTTTCTAGGTAGGAAGAACTAATAATGCTATTTAAGGGTGGTATAACTTGTGAAAGTATACACCGATGTTCAAACAACCTCCAAGATAAAATATAAAAATTAATAAACCTGCTGAAATTTGTAAACATAAGTACTAACATATAAATTTTATTCTTGTCCATTCAACATAATATGAAAAATGAGGTTCAAGAGATCCAAAAATGCCTCTACAAGAAAATAAATGAATAATCTCTAGGAATCTCGGTCAAACTATACAACATCACGAAATAAAATAGATACATTTTCCAGTCCCACTGACTTAATACATGTGTTTTGTTCATCCCGTAAATATAGATAAATAAAAATAATTATCTTTCTCCTTAAATTCCAAATTATTCATGAAAAACAAAGCATAAATTCAATCATAAATACTTCACATGAATTTTCTTATTATATTCCTAGATACTATGTAAAATAGAAACTATTTTGTATACAAATATTCATTATAGAATGAAATAACTAAATAATAAATATATACAATTAATCATCCACTAAATAGATTTAAATCTAGTGAAATATTCTCTTATATCATGAAAAACAGATATCCTTTATTATTCCGTCCATATTCAAATTTATATATATACTCACATAAATTGTTAAAAAAGTATTTAAATATTACAGAAAATAATTCGAAAAATATTTCACTAGAAAAATCCCAAGAGTAAAACTTATGACTTCAATACTAAGTCACTTATAAATTTTATTTTTAAGACTCTAAATTCCATTTTGAATTTTTAAATTTCATAAGAATTTGATATCTAATTCATATGAATTTTTTCTTAGTGAAATATTTTCATAATAAGTTATGTATATCTAAAATGAATTTACAATAACACATAATCCTTTCTAATCATGAATATAACTTTATCTTCTGCATGTATAATGTTAAAAATACATACATCTTTCAAATTCATGCATCAAAAATTATATTTTTTAAAAGACTTTCTACACAATATTACATTAAATGTAGTGCATGTGACTTTATCCTTTATAAAAATATAAAAACAAAAAAATGTGATAACCTATCTCATACTATTATGGATTTATATCCAAAATCAGTAAATAAGAAAGAAAACAAAATTGTACATTTGAATCATTTTTTTATCATGTTCGAAGGAATAAGGTGGGTAATTTTTTAATTATCCAAATATAAAATAATTAATTGGTTCAAGGATCTACTAAATAATATACTACTTTTAAAGACTACCAAACCAAATATATGGTCAAAATCTCTCTCCCCTACCCCTTCAAATTATAAAAAATATCAAAATTTAAAACCATTGTATACCATTTTAAATAAAAATCATAAAAAATATCACATTTAATGATATAAATTAATTATATTTTTTAAAATATACTTTTCTTCTTAATATATTATTAAAATATTTCTAATAAAAACTGATAAAAACATCTATAAATTTTAATCATAAACTGAGAGTCATGTTTAAAAGTATTTATTTTCCAAAAAAATAGAATTTTTTTATAATAAATTAATGAAAGAATATTAATAATGATATAAATACTATATAGATACAAATATTTTATTCTAATGATTTATAAAAAACAAAAAATGAACACTTAAACATACCCCACTAAATATTGTTTACGTTCTAAGGAATTTTACATGATTCAATCATATTTTAGTTTTCTTAATTGGAATTTAATTATAAATAAATATAATGATGAAAACACCCCCAAAATTGATGAATCATTATGATATATAATAACAAAATTTAAAAGCATTAAAAAATAAAAAACACATTAATTTAATATATTCATTCTTTTTGAATAAAATTTAATCTCCATGGTATATGGTATACATATATCAATAATATAAAATCCAAAAAAAAAGTGATGAATCCCCCTATAAAAATATTAGAATATTAAAATATCTAAAAAATTGATACGATATCAAAGTAATTTATAAAATATTTTCATTGAATTATAATAAATGAATTGATTAATAATATGCTAGAAAATCATATTTGAATCTGGATTTTCCATGATCACTTTCCATTAGAAACTAGGCATATATTATCACTTTATAATATACAAAAAATTAGAAGTATGAGGAGTATACATTTTGACCATAAATAGAAATACTTACATGGACTTCCTAACCAGTTTAGCTCCAATGTGATTTAGAAAAGTACCTTTAGAAACCCATAATTCTCAAGGGTTAGTTCTTATAAATCTAAAAGTATTTTTATAAATAAACTCATTTTTAGGAACAAAATATGTAAAAAAATTAATGATTTTACACTACAATCATGTATAAAAAAATCTAAAAAATTTATATAGGATATAACATAAGATATTACTTTCAAAAATTTATTTTTATACATTCGTGGAAGTCACCCATATTAACCATGAAAATTTCAATTTTTTCATTATAATGTTTTCTATAGTCTTATAAACTCATAAAAAGTATAATTTCCAATAGTAAATTTATGTTGCACTTCCATTATACATTTAACTTCATCCTTAAGCTTTCTATTTTTTAATGAATTAAAAATCATCACAAATTTTATCACCTATAAATGAATCTAAATTCTTCAACCTTTGTTTCTAAATTATTTTTATAAAAATAAACCAAAAAATAATTTTTATTTCTTCTTTATTTTTATTTTTCAAAATAATTTTTGTATAAATTTTTCATTTTTATATTTAAGATTTAAAATTTCAAAATTTATATCCTTTAAATTTTTAACTTCAAGAGAAGAATTATTCTTTTCATTTTTTTCAATTCTTAGTAAATTTTTATACTTGGTGGATTATTTTTCAATTTCTTCATTATATTTATGAAAAAAATTCATTAATTTTTTAATGTATATGATAATGATTTATAGTATTAGAAAATAAATCAAAACCATAATCTGAACAAATATTTTTATCAAATTTTACCATTAAATTGATTTTTATAACATTATAAGCATATTCACTCAAATCACTTGAAGAAAAATATTTTTAATGTGAGAAATACGATTACCTAAAAAGAGAAATATTACTTATTTATTTTTCACTTATAGATTCTTTACTGGAGTTTGAATATTTTATAAAACTCTTACTAGTGGCTAAATCATTATTCTTCTTCTTATTCAGTATTTCTTTTATATAATATTTTTAATTTTTTAATCTTGTGCATTCAAATTTGGTGTGTCACTTCTTTTTACATTCAAAAATAATAATTTCAAAAGTAGGATTACATTTATTTAAAAATTATCGTGGGTAGTCTTCAATTTAATTTTATCATTGTGCCTTTTCTTTATTATCCCTTTTGAACACCTTTCTAGTTGATTCAAATCATAATTTTTTCTCCAAACTAGAAGAACCTGAACAATCACTATAATAGGTATAAGAAACATGTTTTGTATAATTGAAATCAATGGACTTATTTTTTATTTACATCACTATAAATATTATTCAACTCAATCTCATATTGAATTAATAATTAACTCAACTCATCCATGGTATATTTTAAAAATCCCTCATATTAATTAATTGTATCCTTCTTGGAATTTTTAATATTGGTTAAGTCTAAAAAGATTATTCCAAAAAAAAATTCATTTTTTATTGTTTACCTAAGTGTACATATATTGTTCACAATTTTTTATAGATTTTTTATATATATTAGTAATATTTTCATGATAAAACATATTAAACTCTTTAAATTTAGCCCTGTAAACACCATGTTTATTTATCTGCAATTTTTCAATGCCTTGGTGAGTGAATTTTAAATTATTCTAAATTTCTAAAGCAATTTTTAGAAGGAAATATGATTATAAACATTTATTTTTGAATATAAATTTATAAAATTAATAAATTTGTGATTTTAAACATTTCGTAGCATAATTAACTGTCAATGTTCTAATTTCAACTTTAATAAATTTATAAAGTCTATGCATACTAGTCTAATATTCAATACCTATATTTTTTTAAAACACCACTATTATGTCAATAAAATATCCATAATCACTTTCATTGAAATTAGATTGTATCAAAGGATTAAAAAATTTAAACATCGGTATTTATATACCTATAAATAGATCTTTCTTTTAGTCATGTTAAAGAATGGGATATATGTTAGTGCATAATTTATATATAACATAATAAAATAAACTACTTAAGTATTATCCTAAAGATACCCTACTTTAACATCTAGTGTAATGTCCCAACTAATATGATGACAATACAAGAGTGGGTGAATTTTCAAAATAATATAGTTATATAAAATTATACAATGGAATTTATGGGACTGAAAAATTAATAATTCAACCTTCAAGATAAAAAATAAGAAGGCGATTGAAAGGTGAAGGGAAAATTAAAAAATTATAAACATAAGTATTTTATAGCAGTTCATATCCAAATAGTTTTATGTCTACTCTTCACACTCTGACCTAAGAGTACGGATAACCACTATAGACAAAGTAATTTTATAGGTTCAATGAAAATATTGAATTTTACAAAGGGGGAAGCCAATTTCCAGACGTTCACAAGTGACAAATCCTAACCCAATCTTTGTTTGAGATCAGAACTAACCAAGGGATTTCTAAAGGAGTAACCCCAAACCTAACATATCCAATTTCCAGATTATAGGGATCCCATGATTTCTTATAGAGATAATCTCCAAACTATATATTTTTATAAGATCAAGAAAAACATGCATCTCTACCTTTTATTCATGTGTGAATAACTAATGGTACCTATAAATGGTGGTATAACCAGTAAAGGTGTACACTATAGTGTAGAAAACTACTTAGAAAAAATAGAAAAAATATTAAACCCACTAGAAGTAGAAAACAATAGTGGTGGCATAGGAATGTTCTTCTCATCCATTCAATAGAATATAAAGGATGATGTTTAAGAGTCCTATCTATGCAATAGAAAATATAGAAACTATGAAGCTCAATGACTCTTGGTCAAACTATACAGTATGTAAGAATCAAACTAGGTCACATTCTAGTACCATTCATATATTATAAGAATATTATTCCACCCTTAAATAGATATACATGTAAATTATTATCTTTCTCCTTTAATTCTAAGGTATTCATGAAACAAATCATAAATTCTATCATAAATAATTTACATTAATTTTCTTATTAAATTCGTCAACACTTTACAAAATAGAAACCATGTTATACACAAATATTTTTTTATAATATTTACTAATTAAAAAATAAACATATACAGTTAATCCTCCACTAAATAGCCTTAAATATAGTTGAAAATTATTATAAATCATGATTAATAGACCTACCTTAATTATTAATTACTAAGTTTTTTCATTTAATATTTTACAATATGTCTAGGAATATTTTCAAAATAAGGAACTAAGTTGACATGGGATTTTAGGCCCTAGAGAGCCTTGGTGTGGTGATATTAAAAATACTATATATATTTTATTACATGTGTGTTGTTTCATTAAAAATATGAAATATATCCATATCAGAGTCTTTGATCATAAATATGAGAATACAGTTAAGTCCCAAATTTTTTTACCCTATATGTGATATAATGTTCTTTGTTTCAAGTGTGTAGTTGAGGGTGAGTTGGTGTGTATTGAGTGATGAGGTTATTGATTAAATTTAATTTATTTATTAACCTAACCTAATTCAATTTCCCACTTAATTGTATTAATACTAATAGAGGAAAATGTGAGAGAGATCCCTTGTGTGGTGGATGACTCAAGGCCATGTATAGGATAATAGGTGTGGTCAATAATAAATATTAACCCCGATTGTCACCAGATCGAGAATTGACATATTTTGAGCATCATTTTGGACCCAAAGCATCAGTGCTTTTCAATGACGTCATTGAATTTATGACCTTTACATCCCATACCCCTTTTATGTATTTTTTTAAGTTTTTGTAGACTTTATAATATTTCTAAGGACCCCATCAAGGATTTTCTGTTGTTCTAGGTTAATATTGGGGGTTTTGGGAGGCTGAAAGGAAATTCCCATCATGGATTTCTGATTAAAAAGTGTGTTGTTTAGTGGAACATTTCATGTGTTCTTACCATCCAAAGAAGATTACCTTTTGGTACTATATACCTTTAATGAGGGTTACACTTAATATAGTGGGAATTTTCAAGTGGAAAAGGGACATTTCTAGACTTTCCATGTTAAGTGACACAAATCTGTAAGGGTACATGTATATTATACATGGACATAGGTTTAGTTACATGGGATCATCTTGATAACACGGCCTAAGGGAATTTTAGATAGGAAACAGCATGTACTAGGGGTACATGCCTTATGATAGACACAAGTGGTCGAGCCATGTGGGTAAAGACACCAGCTAAGGCCTAGGTTATGAGAGACATGTCATGTACAAGGTGTATGTGTCGTGTAGTGTTACATGGCCAGCAAGGTCGTGTATGTAAAAGGACACATCTAGGGGTTTGGATGTGGTCACACACAAAGTGACATGTTGTGCATGCCATATATTTTCTATTATACATGTCGAGTATCCTTAGGGAATATGACTAGGGGCCTGTGTTGGGAGACACACTATATATGGATGGTAAACAACATGTGCCTCCTTTGGATACTTTTATCCCCCGTATATTTTCTTCTTTTAATCTCAGAAGGAGTTCCATAATTATCCAATTTAGAGTATTATTATGAATAGAACTTGATGTTCAAAATATTTTATGACTTCAGTATGTGATGATAGTGGATGTTATTGGTCACTTCAGATAGCTATGTTTAGACAATTGTGGTTGAGTGAGTTCCCATGGTCTTTTCCAATGTGTGTTTGTAACACCACATCCTCATCATAGGATTATGATACCTCTTTTTTGGTCAAATATTTTGTATCATGGGTGTGTTCTCAGATTTTGGAGTGAGTTTTCTCACTCAATTTTTACTACAGACTCAGCGGTAAAGAGCATGCATCCCACTAAGAGGCCATGAGCGATCCTCAAACCCATTCATGTTTCCCTTGGTAGGGTTGTGGAATTGGTTTGACAGACTTTAAATGTGCATCGATCCTCTACCCAAGAGGATAATTATAGTAATTTATGGATCCTTAGTGAGCTCTTGGTGTAGAAACATTCTCTGTGTATCGAACTATGATATTTTTGATGGGGTGTTATCCTGATCGAGTGTGTATCTCAAATGAATCTCCTTTGTTTCCTTTCAAAGTTATATGGTGATTTTTCCTTATAAAAGTGTAGGGAATCCACATTCCCAACTATAAATGACCTTTTAGCCTTTTCGTACTAAGTTGTTCCATATTTGGTTTGTTTCATAATACCCTCTTCCGAGTGAGTTATTTCGACTAGGGTTTTTAGTACCCCACAATGGTCTAGAAACGAATCACCAACCTATGTTTTAGATATCTTCATATTTATTGGGTGATTTTATATGTGGTGTTCTCTAAAAATAACGTACTTTTATATATGTACCACCAGGGATGGCAGGGTTATGCGACTATTTTAGCATTCCCGATGAGTGATCAATCAAGTTCCATCAGGGATGGCGGAGGAGTAACCCGTGAAGTTACATACCTCAGCTAAGTACCATATGGGATGGTGATTTTGTGACATCGTCTTTATTCTTGATGTAATACAACTTTATGTTGTGATCTATCTTAGTTAGCTAGGTTCATGGAGTGAGTACTTCTTGGATAATGATATGTTTCAACCTTGAGTTGGTGGATTTGGATAGATTTATATTTCATGGATGTTCTCGTAAACCTTGTAGTACATTTCAGCATTCTTAATATACCATGGGGTGTTTAGATTACTATTTATGTATATTTGATGAGTTCTTGAGTTGTATTTTCTTTCTCTCATTAGGGTTTTCTCTAGCTTGGGTCGAACGGACTAATGTTTATCAGTTGAACCATTTTTTTGGGTAAATGGAATGCCTGCTGAGTATTTTGATACTCATACATGCATAAGAGTTTCCTAGACATGTTTTATCTTGTCAAGACCACATGTATTATAGTATTTTCATAATGGGGATAGGAGTGGGTGGAGCATAGTGTTTGATTGGAAAGACAGAGATGGGTTCTGACTGGGCTTTTGACAGTGGTCCTCTCCATTTGAGTTGGTTGGATTATTTAACAGTTTTATTTTGGTGGGCTTATATCTTTTTCTTTTTAATATTTTCTAGTAATATATAACTCTATTTAAGGGATATATGTGTTTACATGTATATTATAGTAGTTTTAGTTTTATATCTTTACACTGCTTTGTGGTGAAGGTTGTGGGTGCATGTGTACATGTAAATTAGGATAATACCTCCAATGTTTGTGATATGCCTACTCAATAGTGATCTCCAACCTCGACCTATTAGAGGTAGGAATGGGTAGTTACAGCTTGGGCCCCAGTGGAATGACTCATGATAGAGTTGTATGAGAGTGGGTTCCACTTTGGGACCATCGTGTTAGGGTTTTCTAACTATGATCTTGGTTTAGGGAAACTTTTTTTAGTGTTTTCGATTTTTAATTTTAGGATACGGTGTCAATTTTTGGTGTGGTGGATGACGTATCCATTCACCAATACCTAGATAATTGGGTTTTTGACTCGTAATATTTAGACACTAGTTTCCAGGAAAACATTGCTACATGCATCATATAGGACAGAGTTGTGGTTTATATTTCTTTTTGTCTGCACCCTAGGTATACTCATTTACCATGATATTTCTTTTCATCCTTCAATATGTTTACATGATGAATTCTTTTAGGGTGTAAAAAATAAGTTTGAGATTATAACCTAATGAGTAATGAGTTCTTCTTCTAGTGTCTTGGTTATGATGGAGGTTTTCTTCAGAGAGGATAACCGGTATATCTTACACCCATTGAGTAGCGCGTAGATCTACCTCTGAGAGTTCAGGTGGATGCAGCTTGTCAGAATGAGCAGAAAATGGATCTGTTGGTTCTAGAGGATGATATGTAGGGATAAATATCATATTATAGGATTCCAAGTTAGGATTTCCCTATGGTCTAGATTGGGTAGGACCCAGACACAGTAGGCATGTGACGTAGGTGCCACCATTGTTTACAAGGACCTCAGAGACAACTTGATTCTCTAGGGTTGAGGAATTTTTATTATTGTGAGAGTAACATATATCTTTTTTGGGACTGTTTTTATATCTAGTATATTGGTTGGGAGATGGTTTTTGGACTTCCGAGGTAGACGAAACAGCTTTTTTTGAAAAAGAGGTAGAGTGAACAGCTTTTGCAAGGAGATCTTCAAGGAAATCGATGTGACAAAGGAGCAGTAGGAGGTGGTTGGTGCTTTGGTTTATTTCCACCATCAAAATCACCAAGTAACCCATTATAGGATTAGAGGATTGGTAAATAAGTGGTTATAGGTTATGGAGGGTTTTGACCCACTGTCCCCATGATATTTTGGAGGTATACTCTGTATCCTTTTTACTTTTCAAGTAGTTTAGTTAAATACAGGAGTGAGGTACCTTGTACATAACAATACCCGATTAAGGTTTTTTAGGGAGACCTAGGGAAATATTGGAGCCCTATTTTTTGTTGGTTGTGATGACTTTGGACATGCAATTAAAATGTACAATTCCCCCATCGAGACACCTTTTTGAGACGTGATCCAAAACAGTGTGGGTGTGTTAGTGCGACCAAAGAAGATAGTGTCGAGATGTGTTGGATGAGTTTCCTTAAAATGTGTGTGTGAGTAATTTAATGTATTAAGGTGTTATAGTAGACCCTGTTTGTATGGAATATTGGGATATAAAAGGATAAGCTTTAGGTAGAAGGAGTTTTTGGCCTGATGAATCGAGTGTTCCTCGGGGTATGACAGGTGACTACTTTTCCATAGATACTATTTTCATAGTTTCATAAGACAATTTTCCCAGGTTTTATCCCCTATTCAATACCCAGTAGTACTATGGGATCTTTTTTTACATGACTCTCAAGTTTGAGGCTCCCGTATAGAGTAACATTTATGGTTCTCTTATACAGATAGCGTGACCTGACTCTTGGAGTAGAGAGAGATCCTCACATGGAAATATTTCCACAGTGGTTGTGGGACCCTATGATGTTTTTCTTATTATGGAATGGTTCCATACCACCCATTCTCAAATGGTGGCCACTGGTGAGTGTGTCATTTTTCATGGCTTTCAGGGACAAGATACCTCCTTTATAGAGGAGTGATCTTATATAGAGCAGGGTGGGATCATGTCTATGTGGATATATCTATTCCTCATTAAATTACTAGTATGACCCTTGAAGGAGTTTTTCTTTGAGATTTTGGGTTACCTAATTTAATATTGGAGATGTGGATATCTCTCTAGAGGCCTTCTAGGTTTATCTCTCTTGAGTGTTAGATTATTTATAAATTGGAACCTCGAGAAAACCCCAGTGTTTTCCCTAGCATATCAATGGACTCCAATGAATCGTTGTGAGATATGGTGAACATGTAGTGTTTTAGGTTGAGGGGTCGTAAGGACCAGTGTGTTCACATGGGAAACCCTATGATTCTCTTCATGGAGGTGAAATCCCTGAGGTTATGTGTGGATGACATTGCCTAGTTCAGCCGATTATTAGGGGTAGTACCCACACTAGAGTGTCAGCAACTTCTTTTCCCAAAGGCTTTGGGTGAGATACTTCTCAATATAAAACCGCATGTTAGGATATCACTAGATCCAAAGTTAGATGTAGTTTTTATTGTGTTTAGGATGATATATTCAGGGTATTGGACTCCTAAGAAGTTTTGAGGGACTGATGGACAAAATCCTTACCCTTGGATGGGATGGTTCCAGGTATTCTTCCTTGGAAGTGTCCCAGTGTGCTCGTTGTTGAGGGTTTTTTTATGTGGTACCCTTGAGAAAAGCTTTAGACAAGCTCCTAGAATTATTTACATATGAGAATCTCTAAAGTGTTTGTTCTATAATTGGAATGTCATTTTCTTGAGACGTGTTCTATTAGGCATATGAGTGTTGAAAGACCTTATAAAGGGTTATAGTAGATGCTTATAATAAATTTATCTATCAATTGTTTTTGATAGAATCAACGATGCAATTTTATTTTTAAAATAAACCCCTATAGCTGAGGTCGGTGCGGCATTTATCAGTTAATGGTTGTTACCCATTTCCTTTTTCATTGATTTAGGGAGGCATAGTATACGGTTTTGTTTTCGAAGAATCATGTGGATGGATATCCACAAAATCTATTCTTGATGGATTTTCTGAAGGTTGGGAGTACATCATCATTCAAAGGACAAATGTTGACACCAATCACATTGGGAGATGTGGTCCTAAAGAGGTTCCATACCCTTAGTGTTGAACCCAAGAGAGGGATGGATATGTTGCCAATAAGACTTCTCTAGTTTGATGGAATAATATTCAATATTTTCATGTTGGAGTAGTGTTTTTTATGTATGTATCACAAAATTTAGAGGTGGTTGAGGTGTGTTAGGTCTCATTCACGGTTATTGTAGACCGAATATGGTAACCCTTTTTGTTTGATGTTGTGATCTCATGATTGGAAAAATTACTTCTCATCATGGGTACATAGGGTTCTCCAAACTGACAGGCTAACTCTATGTCCTATAAAATATTTTTTTCTATTATTTTATGGGTTAGAGCGGTGTCATTCTGGTAGACCCTTTAGAAACCTTTGGATAGTGTTGTGTGGTTTCCTCCTATCAAGGTGGTGGTAACATGTGCATGGATTGTTGCACGATTTCATCTAGGATGAGTTGGGCATTGGGTGTGGATTTTTTATCTAAGATAAAACTCTTTGTGGGCTTGTGGTTTCCCTAGGTGCATGTTTTTTGACCGCTTGAGAACCTTTTTGAGAGCATGCTAGTGTGGAAGACCCAGTTGAGGGCTTAGTTTCTTCAACATTCCCTAGATTTCTCTTTTTATGGAACAAAATACATAACATGGGGAGAATGTATGGACTTGGGTCTTTTTATTTAAGACTTTCTAATATTACTATGAATATCTTCCACGTCTGGAACTTAGTGTGTGCACGATTATGAGGCCTATAGTGCCTTAGTGTGGTGATATTAAAAATATTAAAAATATTTTATCAGATCCAAATATTTTATCTGATAATGTTAAATAAATCCTAAATGACCTCTTGGATTATGAATATGATACCTCAGTTGAGTTCAAAATGTTGTGCTTACCATAGGTGTGGCATAAATTTTTATGCACTGGATGTGTGGTTGAGGTTGAGTTGGCAAGGCATTGAGTGTTAATGTTACTAATTAAATAAAATTTAATTGATAGCCTAACCTAATTCTCTCACCCCCTCTATTGGATTGATACATGAATAGGAAATGGTTGGATAGCTCCATTGTGTGATAGATGAACCAAGGACATGGATAAGATAATAGGTGTTTCCGATCTCCATTCCTGATGTTGATCATCACTAAATCAAGAATCAACACATTTTGGGCATCATTTTGGACCCAAAGCTTTGGGCTTTGGCGTTTTTCCATGAGGTAGCGAATTTTATGATATTTACATTGCATAGACATTTTTCTATTTTTTAATGTTTTAGAGTTGTTAAATGATTTCTAGGGACCCCATTGAAGTTGATCATTCATTTCCAATTAAAAATTAGGGGTTTTGGGAGGCTCGGGGGAAATTCCCATTCTATATTACTAATCACATGGTGCGTGGTTCAGTGGAACACATCATGTGTTCTTCCCATTCAGGTAATATGAAATTTTTGTACAAAACTCCATGTAATATGGGTATACACCATTTAGAGTGATAGGTTGTGTGGCCAAAGGACATGGCCAGTCTTTTCAGGTCAAAGGACTTGGCCATGTAAGGGTGCATGACCAACAGACATGGACATATGTTGAGTTACATGGGAACAACATGAGAACATGTCCCAAGGGGCTATTTAGTTGGGAAATGTTGTATACTATGGGTACACACCATGTGGCCTACATGAGAAGATGACCTGTGTGGTGATAAACATAGGCTGAGGCCTGGGTTAGGATACACACGTCATGTATGAGGTGTAAATGTCGTGCGGTGTTACTTGGCCAATGAGTTCGTTTATGGGCATGAACATGACCGGGGGTTCATACACGGTCACATGCCATATGACATGAGGTCAATTCCATGTATTTTACTTTATAAACACTGAGTAACATCAATGAACATGGCCAATGGTCGGTGATGAGAGATGAACCATTTACAGTTGGTACACACTGTGTTCCTCATTTGGATACTTTTCTACCTCATTCATATTCAACATCTTAATTGTGATCGAGGCCCACACGTAGGCTATCTATATTTTTTTAGTGTAGAAAATGATGGTGGAAAAGTATTAATATTTAAATATGAAACTTGATGTGACTTTTTGGGCCACTTCAGTTAGAAACATTTAGAATAGTAGTGGTTGAGTGAGTTCCCTAAGTCAATTCCTGTTAGGGTTTGTGGAATCACATCTTCATCATAAGGTTGTGACCCATATTTGGTTATTGTGGATTGTGAAATGTAGGTGTATTACCATATTATAGAGTGATATTTATTAGTAGGCTTTGACTATAGATTCAACTTCTTAGAGCACACATCCCTCTGAGATGCCCATAGTGATCCTCACATCCTATCGTGTTTCCTTTAGCAGGTTTGTGGAATCGGTGTGACCAAATTTACATGAGCATCAGTCTTATACTTTTAAGGATGGTTCAAGTAGGGGATGGAACCTCCAAGAGATCTATGTAAATACCCTCTATCTACGTATCAATATTTGATCTTTTTGTTGGGTTTGTAGTCTGATCAAGTGTGTATATCAGATAAATCCATCTAGTTTCCTTTTGATGTTTTATAGTGATGTTTTCCTTGGAGGAGTGTATAGAATTAGTGTTCCAAAAACTATGTAGGAATCAATCCACTTCATAGTGAGTTGTTCCAGATTTAGGTTGTTGTGTAATACCCTCTTTGAGTGTGATGTTTTAGCTAGGGTTATAAGTGTCTCCCACTGTTCCTGGGGGAGATTCTCTACCATATTTTTGGTGATCTTCGAGGCCACTCGGTGAAGTTCTCCATGGTTTTTTCCAATGAGAAAACCATATTGTATATGTACCACCAGTGATGGATAGGTTATTGCATAAATTCAGAATTTTCAATGAGTGAATGAGTGAGTACCATCAGGGATGGAGGAGGAGTAACTAGTGAAGTGACATCTCTCAGCTATGTACCATCTAGGATGGTGGGATTATGACATAAGAGTCTTGATTCTTGATGTATAACCTATTTGGGTTGTGAGCCATTTGTGATGGTTGGGATCTCAGAGTGATTACTTATAAGTGAGTGATACTTTGGATCCTCAATTTGGTGGTTGTGGATAGATTTATGGTTGCGTCCCATTATACTTAGAGTTTGTTGTGAGTATATCTCGGATATTCTAGGAGACCTATTGGTGTGTGTCATCTTTCTTTCCATACCAAGGGTATTGGAATGAATGGTTGAGTATCGATGTGGAGTTATCAAGATAAAGTTTTTCACTCATTGGGGTTTAATCTGGATTGGGTTGAGCGGATGGATTCTTATCAATTTTTCCTTTTTTAGTTTTTGAGATATTTACTAAGTATTTTCATACTCACCCTTACAAGGAATTTTCCCTCAAATTTTATGTCTTTTTAATACCATAGGTGTTTTAGTTCTATCCTAGAAGGATCGGGAGTGGTGGAGAATAGTTATGGATTCGATGGACTAAGGTGGTTTCCTATCATACTTTTGAAAGTGATCCTCTCCATTTGAGTAGGTTGTAAATTCTTATAGTTTTCTTTTATAGGTCTTGTATTTTTTTCCTTTTTACTACTTTCTAGTACTATCTTACTCTTTTTCGGGGATATAGATATATAAACTCATATTTTAGTATCTTTACTTTTATATATCTGCACTATTTTATGGATATAGTTGTGGGTGTGTGCATACAAGTACATTAGGATAATGCTTCCCATGTGTGTGATATGCCTACTCGATGCTAGTCACTAGCCCCTAGCCTATTGGAGATAGGATTGGGGAGTCATGGATTGGGCCCTAGTGGGATGGGTCATGACATATATTTCCAAGAATATTTGAATTTAAATATATTCTTAGATAAAAAATGTAAATAAATATTTAAATATAATAGAAAATAATTTAAAAAATAAATCTAAAAAGTTTCCTAGGATTAAAAGAGATAACATCTCTAATAGTCTCATATGAATTTTATTTTGTAAGACATTAAATTCCAATATAAAAATTTAAATTTCATATGAATTTTATATCCAACATGTAAGAATATGTGAATAGTGAAATTTTTATTTTGTAATACTTTAAGTGTATATTATACGCCTTTCCTATAGTGTGTTCACCTTTTTATTCATGCGTATTACATTAAATTCTGCACATATAACTTTTTAAATTCATACAAATTTAAAATACATAGATCCTACTTTATATTAGACATAATACTTTCAATGGTGTTTAAATTTAAATATATAATGTATGATTTTTTTCTTTTATAAAAATATAATATCAGCATATGAGATATACTAACTCATACCATTGTGAATTTTTCTCTAAATTCTATTAATAAGAATAAATGAATGTAATTACTTTAAATTTTTTCATTACTTGTGATATAGGGAATAAGAAGATGAATTTTGTAATTTTGAAAATATAAATAAATAAAATGGTTGAATGATCTTCTCAACATGATGATTTCATCCTATGTTTAAAACTTTTCTTTGGTTGAGTTTTATGGGAAAGTTCTTCTGGAAAGTATTTTTATTATCCACTTGGTCTAATTTGATATGAATTTTGGGAATCGAATGAATCTCCCTACATAGATACCATATCAATAATCTAGATAGGAAAATTATATTTCATATCCCAAATCAACCCATAATTATCTATCATTATAAGGCAGACTATGAAATCCCTATAGAAGTTACTTAATTTGATTAGGTCTTTATACCCAATCATGAGGGGTATTTAGATCAAATGGTTGGGAAGAAAATCAATATTTAAGATTTTCCCAATGTGTGGTAATATGTTAATACATTTTAAGAAGAGTTGTAATGTTTTAGTATAGATCATGAGGTTAATCTTTCAATTGAAATCATACCAGGTGTTATTCCAATATCAAATACTCCTTATAAAATGGACCCTTAAAGTGGAGTAATTAAATAAGGATCTACAAGGGAATTTGGAAAAGGGTTTTATACACATAAATGATTCAAAATAGGGAGAACCAGTCCTAATTGTTTATAAGAAGTAAAGATCATAGAATATTTTCTTCGATTATCATGAACTTAAAAAAATCATTAACAAGAATATGTATTCTTTACCCAGTATTGATGTATTTTTTGATCATTTAGTATGGGACTGATACTTCTAAATAAATGAAATTATATCTAGATTTCATCAATTAAGTGTGATAAGACAGGATATACATCAGATAACCTTTTATATAATATATGAACCCAATGAATTCATAATTATTCCTTGTAGACTTACAAATTACCCTGTTGTCTTCATGGATTTGATGAATAATGTCTTTAGAGATTACCACAATATATTTATAATATTATTTATAGATTATTTTCTCGTACATTCTAAAAGAAAGTAAGAAAATTTATATTAATCAAGGATTGTGTTAAATACCATACAAAAAATAAATTATATGCTAAATTTATAATGTGTTAATTCTGGCTTCATAAAGTTTCATTATTAGGTCACGAAATCCCAAATGAGGGTATATCTATAGATCCTTTAAAGATGGATTTCACTAAAGAATTAATTAAACCAAACATTGTAACTGAGATCTTTAGTATTCATGGATTATATAGATACTACTAACACTTTTTTGATAAATATCTTTTTATTTTTATATCTCTAAATAATGTTAACTTGGAAGGGAATCATGTTCCACTGGATGAATTAATGTGAATATAGCTTCAAGAAGCTGAAGAGAAGGTTGGTCACTAAACCGATAATCAACTACCCTGTAATAGATAATTATTTTTTATATAAAAAAATACATCACATAAGGAACATTGATGTGTAATTATAAAAAATGACATGGTATTAGAACATGCCTTAGATCAATTAAATATCCATGAGAAAAATATCCCAATGCATTATTTGGAGCTAACAGTTGTAAAATTATTAATAAAGGTGTAGTGGAATTATCTCTATAGTGAAAAATGTGACATATGTATAATGATCATATGATATTAATGTATATATTCACATTGAAGGAGTTGATCATGTGACAAAGGATATGGTTAGAGTTTATCAAGGACTGTGCCTATTCAATATAGTACTGCATTGTGAAGATCAACAAATATGATCCTATGAATAGGAAGGATCATGAAACCTTATCCATTATGAGTATTTAAAGAGAAAAAATTGTCATATATTGTCAAATTATAGACCGATAAATCAGGTGGTATGTTATAAATACTATCATGCATATGTGATTTCTCAACCATCCATCTATGATAAGATCAATAAAGAACAAAATGATGATATAGAGCTACCAAATACGCTATGTAATATTATAAAGTTCAAACATGAAAATTATTGAATTGTAATATTTGGTAAGTAAATATTTGTATATTCAATTCCAAAATTTAAGAAGGGTCTTTTGGATGATTCACATAGCTCACCATTCTCTATCCACCTCGGAAGTATAAATATGTATGGAGATCTCAAGGAGAAATTATTAAGAGGGAATGATGGAACTCATATTTTCATATATTTTATTCTACAATTAAAGGTTTTTAATCCCATAAAATCATCATTTTATGGTAAATTATCACATATTTAGTTTTTAGTAGTAAATATTTCTCAATTTAAATATTGATTAATTTTATATTTTTAGCTATTTATATTTAATTTCTTATTTTTTCTATAAATTTTTATATACAAATAAAAATTAAGAAATAATTTTTATTTAGGATTCTATGTTTATGTCGATACATTTCATCCAAAAAAAAATAATCCAAACTTTTGAGGACCATAAGTAGCATAAAAATCATGCCTCAAAATCCAGGAAAAAGTTTGGTGACTTTCATAAGAGGGACCATATCTCTTAAACTAGAAAAATAAATGAGATAAAATTTTGTGGAAAGTATTATAATATATGATATATTAATTTATTCAACAATGTATACATGTTATTTTAATCCATTATTTCCATATATTCATGAAAAAATAGAGAAGGGGGATATGAAGAGTTTTCCAAACTAGAAAATTTCTCTTTAATATTTAATTCGTTATATTCCATACACATGTCTAATGAAACTAAAATTTTATTAGTGCATGAGAAAGACACATTCTGACTAATTTTAAAGATATACTATACTTTTAATATATATTATTTTAGTATTCTTCCTCTCATCTCTCTTATTTTCTTTTCCCTTTTTTATTCTTCGACCATACTACTACAATACTCATAATTATGAGTAACTAACCCCATTCCTGGACTTGGGGGAGGTTTTCTTGGTGTTATTTAACTCATCTTATTCAATTATAAATTTTTTACCCTTTTTTTAACAGTTTTGTTAGAATATTTAGTGGTTATGTGGAGATTTTATGTCATTCCATGATATTATGATCTATTTTTTCATTCCATATGGAACATGAATTAACTCCTTTATCCCATGAAACTATTCAAATGATGGAGTTTTATTTTTGAAATATATTAAATAACATATGATAGAGTCATGTCTTGGAAGGTTTCACACTCTTTAATGAAGTGTGTTCACCATTTTTAATTATTAAGTAGCGTGAGATTTGATTTTTTTGAAGATGTATACAAATAATACTAGTGAATATTCTCATCAAATTAGTATCATTATCTAGGATCCATGTGTTATTCCACTCCAAATTTATTTTCATTTTTGGAATATTTTATTTTGTTCAGAAAACACAAAAAACTAAAACAAACTTTTCCATGATGAATTCAAATTTTAATTATTATGCATGAACTGACTACTCTTAGGTTATATAAGAATAATAAATTAAAAATGAAAGAAAATCTTATTTGTAAGGACTTAGAGAAGAAATATATAACTTGAGAATAAAATATAATAGATTAATGAATATATATAATCATATGAAGAGAATAAATTACATTA
Source organism: Viscum album (assembly GCA_963277665.1). Taxonomy (NCBI): domain Eukaryota; kingdom Viridiplantae; phylum Streptophyta; class Magnoliopsida; order Santalales; family Viscaceae; genus Viscum; species Viscum album. The sequence goes on along the minus strand of OY728141.1, from coordinate 1,413,593,055 downwards.
ATAACCATAAATAGTAGAGGAAGAATTAATTCCACAAATTTTTACTGTTGAATAACATTGGTAGGTTAAGATAAAGTTACTTGAAAATTCATTTGACAATTCTTAACCATTTCTTGAGGATGTTTTGGAAGAATAGTTTCTAGTATATGTATTTATTAGAGATCAATATATTTAGGGGATTATTAGTCATATTTTTTTAAAATAATAAATGATAAGTGATTATACCATCTTTGATAATGAAATGTAAGCACCTCACTACTTATTTATTACTTTGGGAGAAGATGATGGGATGCACCTATTTTCATTGAGTTATTAGTGAACTATCTAGAAGAGAAAAATATCAGAGATGACATATATGCAGATAAAAATATATATTTTTTATACATTATTTAATCTAAATAAATTTTTTTTTATACTCCTCCTTTTCTAAAATTTCTGTCACATCACACATGGACCGGGCCCTAGACATTGAAGATAAAGAAGAATACATACAAGTTGTGGTCGAAGAAGAAGATCTCAATATGTCTTTTATGATGTAACTTCCTCAACAACACCAAAAAAAATACATAATAGAATAGGATTCTATAGATGTTAATATGGAGTGCACCTATCATCTCCCTCTATATGTACCTTAAATTCTCTCTTTCTTCATTATTGGTTGTTAAGAGATTTTTTATTTTATTTGGGGGACTCCAATTTAAGAATCCAAATATGGATTTTAAGAGAAATAAAATCTTGTTTTTCATCTCAAAGAAACCACACCTACCATCAAATTGGGTATAACCCACTAGAACCACCAAATATATGTAGTAAAAAATCACTACCCACTTAAAGGTTCAAACCATGTTATATCCTACTTTTACTTTTATTTTTCTATTTATTATATCATTATTTTATTTTATTTTTTGTTTAATGTTTTAGTTTTTATGATATTAACTCAATTATTCCACTTATGAATAAATTATGGTTTTATCTTTCCTTATATTTGGTTTTTCATGCATTACATTTTTATTTTGTTGAGATTAAATGAGGGGTAGTTAGATTTAACTATGGGGTGGTGTAAACCTGTAGCCATGTTTTATTTTTGTCATATTTAATTTTAATTTTAAATAACATTGAGATTAAAAAAAATATGTTTTCATTTTTTTACATTTAAATCGATTTTGAGATATTTCTTTTGTTTTTTAAAGAATATATTTTAAATAATTGTTAATGAGGATCATTTTCTTAGTATTTTATTTTCAATATATTTTTTTTTGATTTTGACCAATTTTTGAAATCTATTCCAAATAAATAATGACTCAAAATATCTTTCTATTAATGTGAGGAATTCTAAACCTTATTGACATATTATTTATAATACCTATACTTTCATAAGAGATACTTAGATTCTATGTGAGAACCAGAGCATATTATTTTTCACTTTCAAATCATTGCAGAACACAAAATGTTTTTGATATGATTATATCATTTATTCGGATAGATATATTTTTAATTTAGACATTATTTTATATATTTTTTTAGTTATCCCTTAAAATCCATGAATTTCCTTACAAGTTTAAGTAACACCTCAAGATAGTTTTTCTTTACATGCTGTCATTTTTAATGTTTTTTCATAGATATTTAAAGTTTGAGTATGTGGTAAGGAAATTTTGTCTGTGTTATTTGGGATAAAACTCATTTTGGTGTGTTTTTTATAATTTTTTAAAATATAGATAGTTATAATAGGTAATTAATAATGTATTCATATTTTTATTTATATCAAATAGTTCACCAAAAAAATGAAAAATTAATTGAAAAGACAATTTGAAAAAAATTGAAAAAATTGATATGAGATTGAATTTTTAATTATAATTAATTTTGTTAGTCATGTTCCTCAAAAAATCCATGGTCTTTATTTCTTATTCATTCATTGTATTCAATATTCATTTCATCCTTCATGAAAAAAATATAAACAAAATTGAAAACATTCAACTATGATGAAATCAATGATCATATTAACTATTTGAATCATGGAAAATGTAAAAAAGGGTGTTTAGTGTATATTTGTAAGGGGAATTTTGTGATTCTCATTTTATGTTTTCCACTCTAACATTCATTCATTGTATTTAAGAGTTTTACCTCCTCATTCCGACATTAAATTTTTTAATATTTTTACCCAATAAACCTTTTACACAAAAATTATCTAGAGAAGGTTCCCATCAATGAATTTATATATATATTATAGTGGTATAGATGATAATTATCACCATAATATTGTTACACAAACAATTTCAATTCATTATAACTACTAAAGGTTAAATTTATCTCTAGTGATGAGTGAAATAAAATGTGAGGTAAGTTATGATTGGTCCATAGAAGGATTTTATAGGTTAAATGAATTTAAATATTAGTGATTAAAATGAAAAAGGAAATTATTTTCACATATGATAAATGATGTAATTAAAATTTTGAACATATGTTGAAAATTTTCTCACATTTTATTTCTGTATGGATTTTAATTTGAATATTTAATGATTTCCTAGGAGTACAATGGTTATGTGTGGGGGATTTATGGAACTCATATTTTAATACATTTAATTATATAATTATATATTATTAATGACTAAAATTCAAAATTTTATAGGAATCTGTCACATTTTTATATTGTAGTAAAAAATTGATCTTAATTGTAAAAATAGATTAATTTTATATTTTTAACTATTTTAATTTATTTTCATCTTTCTGACCTAAAATTTTAAAACTAATCAAATTTGTGAAATTATTTATTTTTATTATTCTATGATAGTTGTGATAGATTTCCTTATGTAGGATCTATTTCATAGTAAAAACATTTGAGGCCTTAAATTAGATCACAATTTGGGAATAAAAATCCATACATACTTTTGGAGACATTCAAAGAAGGGCCCATCTCTCCTAAAAATATTAAGTAAATGAGAATAATTTTTTTATAGATAATGATAAAACCCATAGGATAATTTTATTCAACTATTTATCAATGTTATTTGGCCTCTTTCATATTTATATATATATATATATGGATGTGAAATTGGATAAGGACAATATGAATAGTCTGTCAATGAATAAATTTTTTTATTAATGATTTGATCATAATATTGGATACATGTGTCCCATGAAGCTAAATTTTTTTTGTCTGTGATGAATATAGAGAAAAAAAGTTCAATAAAAACACATTCATTGATTTGTATATTTACTACCCTAACCACGTGAAAAATATTTTATTGTTGAAATTAAAAGGACATATTACCACCATTTTGTCCTATAACAATGTATCCTCTCTCCATTTTGAAGAGTTTTCCATTTTAGAAGCTAGTTTGTGTGTAATTATTTTATAATAATAGATTATATTTTCAATATATATCAGTTTATTTTTCTTCTTCTCATATATGTTATTTTAGTTTCACTTTTTTACTCTTCCAATAATATTTTATAATACTCATGAGGACGAAAATATATAATCATGGCCTTGAGGGAGGTTTTCTCAGTGTTCTTGGATTGTTGTTCTTCAATAATAAATGTTAATTTTCTATTAGTAATTGGGTACTAGGTGAATTAATAGTGATGAAATGATGGTAAATCATTCTAAGATATCATCTAATATTTTATCTTTTTTACTACCAAAAATAAATTCCCTCCCTCATCTCAAGAATCTCATCATATGATAGAGTTGGTTTTGTTAGAGAGATGAAATGGTATAAGATGGAGAAGATCCATTTATGGTTTCACAATCCTTATTGAGACGTGTTCAATATTATTATATTTTTTTGGAGTATATATTTGGTGTTCAAAAGAGATCTGCAAGGCATGATAAGTTTCACACTAAATGTATGGTATAATGGTTCATGTACGATGAGATAAACTATCAAATAAAATTAATAAAATAATAATGGATAGTGATGGAACATGGGAAGTCAACACTCTGACTATGTTCTTTCATTCTAACATTTTTTTTAGTTTTTACCTATGTACTTTATATTCATGCATTTCATCATTCAAAAATACCATTTCATTACATAATTTTCAATTATTTAAAATACTAAAAACATGAAAAATATTTTGATACAGTGAGTGAATGATGAAAATGCTCTCTAAGAGAAAGACCTAGGTCATCCCATGTGTTTCATTATAAAATAATAAAAAATATTTTGAGATAATTCACAATAGTTCTCATTAGAGAACATGAATATGGATATTGAAGTGTAAATATCATGATTTTAGGTTTGATATAAAATTAATTCTGAAAAAAAATAAGTTAAATTGGATAACGGGACTATTATCCATAAATATATATAACTCAGATAATTTCACCATGGATTTTTTTATATTTCATTCTAAGACATCTAATGTCTATAATTCTATTTGGGTTGTTGTTGATCACTTTATAAAGTCATCACAATTCATTTCTCTTTGAAATGATTTCTCACTCAATCAACATTACATGTTATACATAAAGTAAGTAGTAATGATATATAGAGTATGACTTTTAATTTTAGAAGATTTAGGTTTACCTCAAAGTTATGGGGGAGTCTTTAATAAAAATTGGATAATAAGATGTGCTTTAACACAAATTATAATCCTAAAACTGATGGTAAATATAAAACAACCAATCAAAATCTAAAATATATGTTGAGATATTATTAAATGAATTTCAAATAATTTTGGCATCAACATATTCCTCTCGTAGAGTTCACATATAATAATAGTTTTTATTTTATAATTCAAATGGAAACATACAAGGAAATTTATGGGGAAAAGGTGTAGAATTCAAACTTATTAGATGATGTTAGAGAGAGGAATATATTGGGATAATATAATTCTCATGAAATTTTGGATAATATTGAAACTATTTAGTAACATGGTAAAGCATAAAAAATTCTACAAAAGAGATACACTTGTAATCTTAAGTGATATTTTTAGTTCAAAGTTGGAGAAAAGGTATCCCTTTGAATATCACTATGGAATACGGTGATGAGATTCAAGAATAAGGGAAAGTTAATCCCAAGATATATTAGAATGTACAAATTTTTTGATCACATGGGTATAGAATCTTATTAACTTATGATCTCAGTTAACATATCACAAGTGAAAAATGTGTTCCATGTGTTACTTATGAGGAATTATATACCTAAAACATCTCATTTATTTAACCCAAATGTTATAAAAATGGAGCATGATCTCTCTTGTTAAGAAAAAAATAGTAGATATCAAAGATCATAGAGATAAAATACTATGAAATGTGTCCACCCACATAGTCAAATTTTTTTGGATAAATCATAATTTTAAAGAAGTTATGTAAGAACCTAATGATATAATAAAGTATAAGTACCCTCACCATGTTATAACTGAGAAATAATATTTATATGTTGAATTTATTTAAGAGTTATAGAATATAATACCCCATGTTTTTAATCCTTGAATATATTGTGTATCATATCTTATACACAACCCCAAACTAAATAGAATAAATGTTATGTTTTGTTACAATAAATATTACACTAAATTATAAAAATTAATACATAATGAGAAAAAAAATATGAAGAATCACTATGAAAATTATAAGTAAAATAAAACCACAAGTTAATAAAAAGACCACGAATGTGAATTCGTCATCCTCATGGTTTTCCTTAAAATCATACCACCAATTAAAACTATGTAAGGAATATAAACATCAAAAATACAATAGTTATATTTAGAGTGAAATAAATGAAAAAGCTGAATGAATTTTAGTGAATCATGTATGTTCATATATAGGAATGTAATATAACCATTATATAAATGGTTGTTAGATATATGGTTATTGGATACATGATCTTTGGATATAAAGTTGTCGTATATGTGGTTATTAAGAATACATATATCTAATATGTATATTGATAATTTTATATCTAGGATTAAATAATGTGTTAAACATAAAATATTCAATATGTGATTAATATAAAATAGATAATTTCTGAATAAAATTTAAAGAAACTACTCTTTTAAAAATATATTTTACTTTAAAAGAATTTTTATTTTTATATAATGTATTTTTAATTAAATTTATTTCTTTTAAAGAATCATTTTAATAAAATACTTTAATAAAATTCAAGTAATGAATAGTAAAATAAGCAAATAATATCCAATTAATAATTAAGACTTTATAAGGAATAAGAATTTAATGATTCTTCGTCAATGAAAAATATATTTAAAAACATTATTTTTATTATATATTATATTTTTTATATAAAATTTATGTTTCCAATATTTTTCAAATTAAATTTAATGAAATTAATTTTTTATATTAAAAAAAAATTATCACTTATATAATCATATTTAATTATTATGAAATAATAATAAATTTTGTTTTATGCTTAAAATGTTGTTTTTTTATGTTTTTTTTTAAATTATGTGGTTTTTTGTTTTTTTTATAAATAATTTTAATCTATTTTAAAATTTGAATTTAATAATATTTTTTCATTTATGGAATCAGTGCATTAAAATTAGGCAAGATGGTTAATTTCATTTTTGGGAGAATATAATTTAGCGAGGTAAAAGGTGTTTTATGAGAGTAAAGGGTAAACTGAGGTATAATATTTAAAATTAAATAATAAAAGCCTAAAATATCTCTAAATTATTTATATTAGGGGATGAATAACCTATATACATTATTTTTATACTCTAGTTCCACATTCCCTTTAAAATGAAATTCCCTACACATAATGGAATTGGTATTTGTGAAAATGCCACAGAAACTCACCTATAAAAGGTACCCTCATGTACCCACTTTAAACCACACATTGCATTTAGTTTTCTATGAAATAAATTTCCTAAACTGAATATTAGGATTTATTAATCATTTAAATTAAATTATTACACTTCCTTTACTAATCTTGGAATGAAAAACTTGTTATTGAATAATGAGCATTGACATCTCCATTATGATACATGCACAAAATAATCATAATTACTAACATCTGATGATAAAAATACAAAAAAAATTACTAATATATATAATAAATGTTTATAATTAAATATTATACAAATTAATATATGTTAATGGTATTCTTAAAGAAGTTATTTAGATGAAAACTTTTATCATGCAGGAGGTTAGTGCACTTTTATATGAGTCGATATTAAATATATGGGTTCACATCTTAGTTATAATTTATTGAGATATGTTCTATATTAACCACTTATGTTCTTTTATGTGGTTGGAATACTATCCCAAGGATCTATTTTATCATGAATTTTATTATATTCATGGTATTTACAAATCCATCTCAGTTTCTCTCCACCATTGTCTTTTGATTCATTCCTTACAAAAATCCTAAGGGTTTCCCTCCCAATATTTCATCTTACTTGAGATTATCAATTCTTAATATTCCATTGAGGTAATATATATGAACATTCTTTATAATCCCCAATTTTTACTATACTGTAGTTTTGTTAGGGATTTACATTTATTCTTTCCATTTCTCTTCTCATTGAAAACACTTCACCCAAAATGAAATTTGTAAACAAAAATTATTTTACCTCTTCTTTTCAATTAGAATATTTCTCATCCATTAACATGTTTTTTATTTTGTGCCATGGATTTATTATTGAACCTTATCTATAATTTTATGATTTATTAAGGTATCTTTCTAATCGATTTTAATTTTTTTTAAAATGAGTGAAAGGAATCTTTTTACCTCTCTTCTATTATGTTTCTCATGTGGTCACTTTCTCCTATAATTATATTAGGTTTTAATTATGAATCTTCCTTAATAGTTTTCTATGGTTCCAAAAAATAATTTCTATTTACCTTATTATTTTTTTATAAAATCTTTCATTTATAAATTATTTTCTTTAAAAAAAACATTAGAAACTATATGGGACATTTCTTCTTATTTTCTATAATATTTTAAGATTCTTCTAATAATTTTCCATCTAGGTCAATATTCTTTAATTTTTCTCATATTTACTTGAGTTTATTTTTTAATGAAATCATCCAATTTAATTATAAAAATGGTTTATATATGTGTTGTGAAAGTTTTCATGAATCTCATTTCATTATCATGGGATATTTATGTTATGATTGATTTATAAATTTTATCATGTTAGTATTGATCACATAGAAATTGTTTATTGTTATCTTATGGGTGGGCCCTAAATTATAGTCCTCCAATTAATTAGTTAAATATTTATATCTCATGTGATTTTATCTTGTGGCACATGGGAGGTAAACCTAGTCAACATTGTTATGGCCCATGTGCGTCAACTTTTTGATAATGGCCTTGACAGTGACCCTCGATATAATATATTATTTTCAAAACATATGTATGTGACACATTTCTATGTCATCCTACATACCCATGTTATGTATTGGTTTTATTTTTTTATATGTTATGATTCATTTTTCTTACTTCATTGGGTATGATTGAATGGTTATATACTAATACTTTCACGTTCATTTTATACTGAATTATGCTTATTTTTATGATAATATGTGTTTATTCATTTGATATTTTTTTGTTTTACCTCATTAATAATAATGTTTATCATTTTTTTCTTATTATTCCATTACTAGGGTAATTAAGTAGATTATTATATATGACTATATCTAAGGTTATCATGTATGGAAAAAATTTGTTAGAGATGTTGAGAAATATTATATAATTAGAGGGATTTATAATCTCTAAATACAATAAACCTATAGGTTTTGGGGGTAATTTGTTATGATGTATACTATAGATTTTCCCAAATGATGTATTATATGTGTATGTTATGGTTGTGTTGTTATATATCAAGGGAAATTCAGGGTTATTACTACTGAAATGGATTATCTTATCCTTGGAGTAGTTGATGCCAAATATAATCAAGCCTTAACACCTATAGTATATCTTTATCCTAAAATATTACCTTAATAATTTTATATATTTTCTCATAAATGAGAAGTAAAATTTACTATTTTCTAGTTTCCTATAGTCTAATTGATGTTAATTATTACATATCTTATAGAACCAGATAAATTAAGGGAGTTGAAAATTTAATTGGAGGAACTTCAGGTGAAAGAGCTTATAAGGTCGAACACTTTAACATTGGGTACTCAATTATTATTAAAAAATAAAGCTGATGGAGGTCTATATCCATTCATAGACTATCAGAAGTTGAAATAGCACAAGATTAAGAATCACTACCACTTTTCTAGAATTTATGATTTTTATGGAACTTTAAAGGGAGAAAAGCATTTTTCCAATATTGACCATTTCTTAAGTTATAATTAGATTTATATCATGATAGAATAAATTTTGAATATAACATTCAAAAATCTTGAATGCTATTTTTTCAAGTATCTGGTGTTACCTTTTCATTAGAATAATGGTCAATAAAAGTTCATTCCATTAATAAACCAGATATTTCAACTATTTTTAACTCTTTTCTTATTGTTTTTATAGATGTTATCCATGTTTATTTAAAATCTCAACATGAGCGTGGTCAAAACCTATATATTATCCTTGAGACTCTATGATGAAACCATCTATGCACCACACTATCAAGTTTATCATTCTGGATAGGATAATTTATGTTCATAAAACATGAAATTTCTAAAACATGTATCATAGTATATTCTGAAAATATGAAATCAATTATCTCCTAACTTTTATCTTTAAATAATTTTTTAAATAAGGATTTTTCTATAGTTTCTAGGATACCATAACCATTTAATTTGGGTTTTATCTAATAGAGATACTCAAATAAAAATAATAATAACTAAATGAATAAAGTCTATATAATCTGACCTATGTGAAATATATTTTCAGAAGCTAAAAAAACATTTACTATAACTCCAATTCTTGTATTACCTTAGTTGAGTGAAGTATTTTAGGTCCACTGTGATGTGACTTTAGTTAATATTAGTTGTATTATAATATGAGACCATTGGATTGTGAAATATGTTTCCTGATAGCTGTGAACTGATGAAAAAAACAACCCTACCCATCATTTAGAGTTTATTGGTGTTGTTCATTCCTTAAATTAATCTAGAAACTACTTTTTTTTGGAAATTTCATTGTATTCAAATACCAAAAGTGTATGAAATACATATCATCTCAATGTGATTTAAAAATTATATAGTTTTTTTTAGTTGTTGTATCTTAATTCATTCAATTTAAATATCTAGTATGCTATTAGGAAGTGAAATGTGGTCATTGATGCTCTCTATAGGAAATTTCTCCCTCAAAAGGTGCAGGTGGCAAATGATGAATAGAGATTGGTGTCACTAATGGAAAAAATCCAATTGGATATGATGGATTATTGGTGCATGGTATATGTATACTGCATAAACCATACATAATCTATCATAAAACATGTCAAAGACTACAAAATATCTGATTTTTATTATATCATTATTTAAGGGTGTCTCGATGGTGGGATGATTCTTGACAGATAGTGTTAGTATCATTATTCCTTCTTATATATCTATGTAAGGATCATAGTATATATGGGTATGAGTGAGGAAGTGATAAAGAAATATCATTCTTCTATATGGGTTTTATATCCTAAAATCATAAGGAAGTATTGAAATGTTCATAACTAATTAAATTATCTTGGTATGAAAAGGGGTATAATTGGTTTCATTTATAGAATCTTTATTACCTAATGAATAAATGTTTAGAATCATAGGTATTCAAGTGTTATTCTAAATCTCCCTCTATCATTTTGGAAATTTGATGAATTTTACTTTGAAATTTCTAATTAGTCTTCCAATATCATCAAGAGGGTGAGATATAGTTTGGGTGATCATGGGTCCATTAAAAAAGATAAAAAACATTGAAAATTTCAAAAAGGCCTCTTCCATTAATGATTTTTTAAAGATATATGTCAGAGATATTAAAAATATATATGGCTTATTATCCAATATAGTCTTTGAAAGGGACCCAAAGTTCATTTTTTTCATAGTATTGATTTCAATGATCATTCAGTTCTTAGGTAAAATTGATTACCATTTTCCAACATTAAACCATTGTACAATATATATAAATCATTCTTATTCTAAAATATATTCTTTGAGCCTATATTATTCATTATTTTTGACATGTTGGAGGATCACCTCTCTTTAGTTTAATTATTCTAAAATGAAAGGAATTGATTCAAATTGATTTATTTGAATAACTTTATTGTTTACATTGTTTTTCACTTCCATATTATACAAAAATATGTGAATCATCTATGATAATTATTAGTATCATCCAAGTGACCATAGAGGAAAAGTTTATTTGAAATTGGTTAGTAATGACTCAAATATGATAATGAACTTATGTTGATTGTAGAAGGTGACCTTAGAATTTAAAGTTTGTGATCATGTATTTCTTTGGGTTTAATCAAGGGTGGGTCACTACTAAATGGGTAAGTAAGAAAAGTTAACTCTATATTTTTTCAGGCAATTCAAAATCTTGGTAATATTCAAATAGTTATTTTAACTCTAAAATTAATAACCATGTATAATACTTTCCAATTTTCATAAATGATAGGATATGTACCAAACCCTATGCCCATGATTTGATATGATGATATCTCTATTGAAACAAATGTATTGTATATAGATCATCCTATTTGTATCATTGACTAGGATGAAAAATTTAAGAAAAAATCTTGGTGATTTAATGAAAAATAACTCCAAAATAAGAGTAAATGGGAGAAGAAGAATAATAATAAGGAATTGACATTCAAGGTTTTGGAAAAAAATTATGTCCATGGAAAGGTATAATTTTTTAACTATTTTTAAGAGAAAATTAATAAGTACACACACTATCATAAACTCTATCTAAAAAATTACAACTTAATGAAATTTAGTGCTATAGTAACATATTTTTCTATATAATATAGATCTATGTAGTATTCTATTATACTAAAGGTCTCATTTTAGTAAATTCCACACTACTGCAGTATCTATGTCAATATATTCCAAATTATTATAATACTCATAATTATATTGGTGTTCAGTAAAGGCCAAAAGTATTTAGACTAACTTTAAATGATGGATTAGGCTCTACATTCTAATGAGAAATTGGGGTAGGAAAAGTTAATTCCTCTAATACGAGTTATTTGTGACCATGTAAAGATCAAATATTAAACATGGGAGTGAGATGTTAAAATTTTTATATTATAGTAAAACATATAAATGATATATATATTCCCTAAATTATTTATATATGTATGTTATATATATGGTATATCATAAGGTATTATATAAAAATATCATAAAATATAATTTTTATACTGAAAATGGTTATATATATATATGAAGTAAATCAAATTTTTTTAAAGGGTAATCATAAGGCATGGAATGTGATTTCATGAAACTACAAATGGCCAATTTTGAGGTATAATTTTGATATATCATAATGCATGGAATAATATTTCATAAATTATCCATTCGTAATTATAAAATAATATTTAATTTCATTTCATAATGTTGTTATACATGCCATTGTCCTCAATATTCAAGGTATCTCAAACATTAAATGGACATCCTACATACTCAGTTATTATTAATTAAATAATTCCAAAGATGTTATGTGAGGGAAATGAATTATTTCATGCATATAATGCTTCTATTTTTTATGGAATTAAATAATGGATTATAACAAATGAATTAATGTATTCATTTTCTCAATGCATACCTGGGTTTATAAAAAGATACTTCTATGAGATGGTAGGGATGTAAGTTTTCACTAAGCTTGGATGATACTCCACAATATCAAATATATATTTACTCTACCAACTTAGCATGTTGAGGTGAGATCATGTCCTAGAGGATGAATAATCCTGTATAAAATTCAGATGATTCAATTACAACCCATAAGTACCTCTAGAGGTGGGAATCCTTCAGTTCCCAATTTTATGTGATCTTCATCAAGCATATATTAAGATAAAAGTTGTTTCTCAATGATGTAAGGTACACAAGATATCTTCATTTTAAATTTATAATTTTTTTATTTATCTATGCATGGATATCCTAGGCTTGATATTTCAATATCTCCTATTGCATATATTAAGTATTAATGGATCCTTGATAATCTAAGTAGTGGTATTAGAGCCTCTAATGTTCTTAGATTTTTTAAATCATGTGGGAAATGATGTTTTTTATATTTTTTCCCATTTATCATTAATCATAAAATATTATTAAGTGTTTTGTTATTTAGGTTCTATATCAATATATACATTATATGATATTGAAAGGAAAAATGTAGTTTAATATCCTGATTTTATATTGGTCAGATCATATTACTTCATCCAATTATAAAATATGATTTTACTCTATATTATTTCAAAAAATATCACCATATCATCAATATGATATATATATATGTGTGTGTGTGTGTGTGTGTGTGTGTGGCTGTGTGTGTGTCTCTGTATATATAAAAAAATATGATATGAGATATAATATAGGATGGTGTGGGTATTAGTCATAAAATAAAACCAATAAAGAACACTTTTATTTTTTTAAGTGCAATGGACAACACTTTCTTGGTCATTAAATATGATTACAGTTGTATCCTATGATTCCATCTGAATTTTAGAATATTATTGGTTAAAAAATATTTTTATAAAATTACAATTATGAATTTAATATTAATTATTTATAACATATTTATAAATAATGGAAAATCATATTTTTTAATTTTATTAATTTATAAGTAATTCAAAATGTAATAAATTATAAAATCTTTATGATTAATTAATTAAATTCTTTTAATCATTTATTATAAATAGTCCACTAATATTAATTGTTAATATTAAAATATTATTTTCAAATTTATATGACATACATTATAATTTAAATATAATTTTTTTATATGAAAACTTATATGTGTAATTTATAAAGAATTTATAAATTACAAGTTAAGACAAAATATAATGTGTTTACATTTAAAATAATTATGAAATTTTCATAATAATTAATTTAATGTATTTGAATTAAAATAGTCTTATTTAGATATTATTTTAACATTATAAAAATATTTTTAATAAATTTTTATAATAAATGGTTTAAATATGGTTAATGTATGATATTTATACTGTAAAATGTTCACATAATATAAAATTTAAAAATAAAATGTTTATATTTCATAAAATATCTTATATTAAAGTAAAATCCTATATAATGAATAATATGAAAATTTTATAATATATAAACTAATACAATGTTTTTATATTAAAAATTATATAATGTGTATAATTAATATGATAAAATTATAAAGTTTTTCTAATTATCTATGCTTTATGGTTTTTTCATAATTTATTATCTCGTGTTTAAATATTTGAAAAGTCCATTTAATTAAATTTTAATCATATTTATAAATTGATTATATATTGTTAATATATTTATGATCATTTTATGATTCTAAACCACTTATTATAAATTATCAAGCCTTGAATTACTTACTAGGTACAGTTATATAAGATTTAGTTTTCATCTACCTTGACCCCAGTTTTTTATTGATTTTATGATATTGAATTTAATTATTGAATACTATTGATACATATTAGATTTTATAGTTTTAGTGAATTGTATTATCTCTTGAGTAAAGTATTCATGTGGAGAGGAAGTTGGTGTTGAACATCCCATTGGTCTGGAAGCTTATTCCTTGTTGTAGAAAGATATAGGTTTTCAATCTATCCCCCTGGAATTTGTCATGTGGTGTTTTTAAATGTCTTATAACTTTAATCCTATATATAATTAGTCCATGTACTTGATACATGAGATGAATTTAGATAAGTGTAAATATTTTTGGAATCTATTTTTTGTGAGTAATACAAATTTTGGGATGTGTTAAGAGTTACACATAAATATGGACAGGACATATTAGTTTGGTGGAGAGAATATGGATTCAATATTAGAAGCATGAATACATAAAATAGGATAACATGTGATGAAATTATGATATTTTATCCCATACAAACTATCATGTTTTATATTCCTTCAAAATAATCACTTTTTAAGACCTTGATCATCCAATTGGATCTGTCATGCCATATCCCACTACTTTGTGGGACATCTTTCATAAGGTAGGTATGTAAAGGGTTACCCTGGATTACTTAATTTATAGGTCATGATAAATTTGTGTGCCCCTTGATTATCCTACGTAATCATTTTCTTGTAAATTTATTTGGGTAACAATGAGATGGTAAACACTAACATTAAGGATACTAGAGGAATATACTTTAGAGAATCCATATGTTAGATTTGGAAAAGGAATTTACCTTCTAAATTATCCAACAAAAATAACTATTGTGATTAGGGATGATGCCCTACCTAAATAGCAAAGTGGTGAGATAAATACTAAAGTGGACTCATTTCATAGTGAAATATGGATATTATACTACTGAAATATATAGTGAATTAAAAAGTGATCATCATTTAAATAGGACCCCATTTAATAAAATTTATTATTAAATGGTAATAAAGCATAATACTCATTTTATAAAAGAATACACTATAGATAAATAACATCATCATCATCAAAAATAACATTTAGATTAATTGATGAGTAGGGGAATCTTAATGTAGTAAACTCCTTAGAATGGTAACTTAACAAATTTTATTAAGTAAAAGATATTATATTTATTAATAGAACACTTTTCGGAGTGACCTAGTGTTGATATTATTCAATGGGTTAATCTCGATACTTATGGGAAGCATTAGATGGTTCAATTAAGGTTTTAGATAAAATAAATGAAAAATTACTAATGTAATTTTATTCTCTTCTCATATATCTAATATTATTGGTTATATAAAAAAACATGGTGCGACTAGAGGTTTCTATATTATTCTAGTTAAGTAATTAATCAAGTCTTAATCTATAAAAATGTTTAGAATAGATTGATGAATTTTATATTTTTTTTATGTTCTCAAGAGTTGAGAATAGATGAACAAGTAATGTGATGTATATTCTATAGTGTTACATAGATATTTCAAGTAGGTTAAAAGATAAAATTAGAAGAATAAAAATTATTTGGAGAGTTTGAAAATGTATATTAGAGTTTCCATTCATGATCATTGAAACCTGAAGAAGTCAAATCCCCTCAGATGGATTTTTTTGGTATATATTAATGTGTTTATAAAACCCCTTGGAATTTCCATTTTAGGTATAAGTGTTACAGAAATCATTACTCTGATTTTTAATGGTATGTGATATCAAATGTAAACATTAAAAACATTATTAATATAAAAATTTTAGAAATTATGGGAATAATGGATAGAGATTATAGTTTTCATTTTATTGGTAAAGAAATGAGTTATTACATCAAATATTTGAATATAAGGGAAGCTTAGATGGATATAAACAATGTGTATTTATCATTATCTCATTTAATTTATATTATAAGGGAAGTTTTTTTACTAAATAAATAGTTATTGTGAACAAAATGAGATGAATAATTTTATACTTATTTTATGATTCATCAAATTATATACTATTTTTGGAAAATAAGTGGATGATAAAAATATTTTATCTATGATAAATGGTTTTATCCATTTGTTCATTAAAATTAGAGTAGAGGTGTTTCTTCCACCCATCGGTGGTATGTTTTAATAAAGGAATCCATTCAAAGGAAAATGAACCAAATGAATAGAATATCGTATCTGATATAGAAAAAAATTAGTTGTTAAATATTCCTAATTATAGGAAATCAGATTTTTTACTAAAAAAGATTTTTTGATTATGTGAATGATAATATAAAGATAATATAGTGTCTATGAGGTTAGTGATAGTATGTATAGACTTAAATAAGTTCAAAATTAATAAATAAAGAATTTAAAAAGTCTAAATCTTGTAATATTTTCACTTCATATCATAATTATTATAGGATTTATGATATAAAACAAAAATAAAAAAAATTATTTAGTTACGAGGAGAAATTTAGTATTACTATTTTTCTAAACTATGATTCCTATTAAAGTAAAAGATATTTTCACATAATATCCAAAAATATTATTAGTGTGTTTTAGTAAAATTAATGTAAATAGTTACAGTTACATATAATAGTAATGTAAATTACACTCTATCCTAAATGGTTTTAATATGTTATAGTGGGTAATAATGTAAATAGTTAAATTATTTCAAGGAAAAATCATAATGGAATGGGTTCCAAGGATGATGATGATAATCATTGAAAATTTGTAATTTGACAAAAAAAATTAACATTGTAAGAAGTTAATTAGTTTTCACATGTTTAATTAGTCGAACATTTAGAAAATGATTCCTAAATATCACCATTAATTAAATGTTGATTCTTTACAAATATACATCTCTACTGATTTTAGTGGAGATAGTTTTATTAAATGGTCAAATTGAGATGTGGAGAAAATTCTATATAAATTTAATAAGTTTAAAACACATTGAATGTGTAGAAAACATAACGCCAATATAGAAGTCTTTAATATATTATATGATAGAATATAGTTTTTTAAAGTGTTTTTATAAGTATTATTAATAGTTTTTTAATAATATAAAATTTATTTTATGAAATTCAATCACCAATTTATCATTATTTCATACTGGTGGAATATATTTATTGATATAAATTTCATAAATGTAATGATAATTGACCTCTACAAGAATGAATTTGAGTTATCTATAACTGATTTATTTCATGGATTATTATTTTTTATAAAACATCTTAAGGTAAGCATGAATATGATTCATGTATGAGATGAATAATATGATCATGAGGCACAAACATTTTTTCTTGTGTTCGATTACCGAGTAGATACACCCCATGGAGTATCATGCAATATGTATTTGGTATACAAGGTGTGTATGGATCATATAGGAGTCCCTATAATATGTTATTGGAACGATACTGAACATGATAATCTCTATAAATTGTTTCCTTTCTTATAAAATCCATTTTTCCATAGCTAACTAGGGGTGGTTGGGTATGTTGATGATCTTAATATCAGTTGGAGCATAAAAAAAGATGTAATTTTTTCACTCATATGACAATCATGAAATCAAATCCATTAATTGAGATATATTGGGAGTGTTCTTCCACACATAAATATTACATATGATATAATTATTTATATGAATGAGGGATATGTAAAGTTTTAATATATAATGGTAAATGAAATGTGATATATTTATCGAACAAGTCCATCTATACTTGGACAATAGAGAATGATAGAGTTTGTTATATGGTATGGACATATTTTGTGTCATATGGTCACCTGATCTCTTATACAAAGAGAATGTGTGAGAATGAATGGTAATATAAGATATGAATGGTGGAAAGGGTATAGAGATACATTTAGTTGATTGATACCATTATAGATCCCTTTGTATCTTGACTAACATTGATTCTTTATTGAGACCTCTATTATCACGAACCAGGCCGAGTCGACCCTGAACCGGTCACAAGGGCCAGCCCACGACATGTCCAAATAGGCATTCTCAATCCTCCTAGGATGAAGACAAGCACCAAGGGAATCAATAGAATACCCAAGGGAATTATTTCACCCATATATAAACAATCAAACAAATAGCAGAAAGAAATGGACAACCAAAAATACATTTATATAAAAACTGAAGTGAACATTATTGGTACAAAAAACTGAAAGTACAACTAAACCAACAACTCATCTGACCACACCTAATATCAAAATAACTCCATGTGACCCTTCTAGTCACTCTCCAACATAATGATCACACGTCTCCCAAGGAAATCAAACTCAAGCTGAAACCTGCACACGGGATAAAAATAGAAGAATATTATAGGTATGTGTATTAAAACTCAGTAGGTAAGCCCGATATTCTATTCCCAATGCACATCCTTTAAAATAAAATAAACATCAATTTTATTTTTTAAATAAAAATATAATTGTATGTTTTCCAAATGATTTCCCATTCTATAAAAAATACCAAACAAAAACTTTCATGTTTTAAAAACAAGAACGCTAGTAACAATTTTCAAAGAGGTGCAACTTCAAAATAAAATTGGTTTTCAAGAGGTCAAATTTAAAGAATGTACACTTTTAAATAAATCAAACACTAATTAATTTACCAACCAAACACATTGTATGATAATGGTGAGTACACAATATCCAATGATCACAAGTCACGAGAACACCCTTAGGCACTAGTTAGTTATGAGCCCCACGTACCTCGTATCTCGGTGAAAGTAACCATAATAAATATTCATTCTCATGCACACGAGACACTAGTATAGAGCATTACCATAACCTATTGGTCCCCTAAAAACACCATCATCGTAGTTTAATTAGTGTTGTCGTCATCAAACTTGCTACATGAAACAGGGGCCAAACCCCACGGAATCACAAGTGTACTAGTTTACGTCTGCCCACCTAGATTCCTAGGATTCCCTTTAGTTATAAATCAAGTTAAAAATATTATCAAATACAAATTCCACATAAAAATTCCATTACCAAACCATAAACACACAAATATCCCAAAATCATGATTCACATTTCATTCACGAATCGATAAACCACTAAAAAGATTTGTAAAACTATTTCAATGAGTATAATGAGGCCTTGCACATAAAATCTATTAAAATGTTCATTTAAGGATAAAACACATAAATAACATAAATACATAGACTTTACAGCCCCAAACCAATTAATAAATCATTTTCATTGACCATAAAACTTCACCAAAATATAGAACACGAAATACACATGGAAACCATTTTTACAAAAAAAAAACAAATTCCAAACAGGCCTTTAAGCCTTTCTCAAAATTAACTTTTAACTAAGGTATGTATATCACTATTATTAAGTAGGTTTATAAAAACCATTTACAGAAGCAAACCACATTCATAAATCCCATAAAACATTCAGGTTACATATTCAAAACACAACCATTTTCATAAGGATGTAAAATAGGCCATTTTCCGACAACTCCTGACAAAACATGTTGTAAACCAAAACCCATTTGTTTTTAAAACCAAATCCAAATTGGAAAGCCAAATAAGGAACCAAAATACCATTTATCATTCTTAAAAGTCATTTAAAAATCAAAAAATAATAATTTTTAAATCAAACATAATACATAAATTCCAAATGGGCAATTTACCGAACAAATGACATGCCCTTTAAAACAAAAAAATTTATTTTAAACACTTGAAAAAGAATAAAACACCAATTTCATTCCATATTTTATACAAGATACTATAACATATTCCAAATACCATAAAACAGGTTCTAAACCTCACAAAATAGTTCTGAAATATAGTTGAACATTTAAACAAACACTTGGTGTGCACTTTTATGAAAAAACAACACTACCTTCCACAAAACAAGGATTAAAAACCCATTTTTTACAACAATAAAGTTATATAAATGATTAAAAATAATAATAAACATATATATTAGATGAAAAAAACAAGAAAATTAATAATCTTAAAATATAAAGGCATATTCAAGCAATATCCTACCTCAAATCCATGGCATAATGGAAACGCACACTCAGTATCACCATTCGAGGGTTTAAAAACCCTAAACCTATGGAGACTAGACCCAAAATAACAAAAAACCTAATAATATTCATAGGATAGCAGAAACATAGGTCGATCATGACTATTGGAGATTATAAAACCAAGAAATAATGAAAGGAGGAAGAAGAGGGAGGAGAAAAGAGATGGAATCTGACCTTATCAACTAGAAAACTCTTCGTCTTCCTTTATATCTACAACCATAGAGAATAGGGAATGGAATGAAACATATTTTAGAGTCTCCTAAGGTCTGTAAGAACTAGGTAAATATGATTTGTGGGACAAAATAGTACGAATAGAATGATTTATGGATGAAAGAATTTACCTTCACGATTCTGGACGATTTGAGGGACATTGAGAAGTTTTCCCTAATCCGCGACTCATATGAGATACAAAGAAGTAAAATCTATAATTTGGGTGAGGATAGGGTTATTGGATTCAATTGGGAGGTGTAATAAGTGAAAAATATTTAAAATATAATTATATATAAGAGAAAAAAATTATTTTTTAAAAACTGGAAATGGGCCCATGGGATGACCCAATACCTAAATAAGTAACCCCAATTCACCATGCTTATGAATTAATAAGGGGTCAAATAGGATATGGTTTCTTTAATATGCCATTTTAGGACAAGTTTGAAGTGGAATGAGTCAAAAATGATAAAAAATTTATGAGTAATAAAAGAAACAAAATATGTTTTTAAATATTGAAATGGGCTCACGGTTGGCCCAAATCATAAAGTAACCACACTTTTTGAGAAAAATCCTAAACAAGAAATGGAGAACCCAAATTAGGGTGATTATAAATATATGGTAGTTGAAAAATCAAAATTAATCTCACCCAACACACAGTAAATGGATTGGGATTTTCAATGTACCAGATCAAAACCATGACATGAAAAGAAGAAAAAACCAGGACTTGTGTTCATTGGCTATTTATGAAAATGGTGATTCCAAAAAAAATTAATGTTACAATGGCATGTGGGTTCACACTTTGTGGTTTACTAAATCGGGATTTAGTTTCACTTATAGAGCTGCACTTATTTTTTATTTGGAGTTATTCAAAAATATTTTTGGTTAGGTATTCACAGCGTATTAATTATGATGTCATAATAGGTGAAGTTTTTGATAGATTTCTAAAAGATTATTGAAATATTTCCAACACAGTTTTGGATATGATTTGACAATTTCTTATATATGATACAATATAAGTTGATATAATAAAAATCCCAAATTTATTTAATGATAGTTAGATATTTAATGAGATACATTCCCCAATTACATTATATATATATGTGTGTGATATATATATGTTATATGATATGGTATGATATAACCAAGTCCTAAAATAAAATTTGTATACTTCGAAATGGTTTTGTATATTCATATCAAGTAAATCATATTTTATGGTTGAAAGAGAAATTGTAAAACAGGTAATATGATTCCATTCTACTACCAATGACCAATCACAGGGTCAGATTAGAAAATATAATAATGCATGAAATATTATTTCATGAAACGTTCATGCACTATCCATAGTTAATCACAAACTATAATTACTTGTTATGCCGTAAGAAATTTATACATGACATTATATTTAATATTCATTGTATCATAAACATTTAATGGATCTCCTATATAATTATCTATAATAAATTAATAATTAAATAAGATGTTACATGAGGTAAATGAATTAATGCAAGTGTTGGCCAATGCATTAACTCATGCGTTATAATACATGAGTTAATGCATGAATTTTTTAGGACTTTCCTTGAGTTCTTTAAAATTATATTATCATTATATGGTAGTGGTTTACGAATTCACTAATCTTATATAATAATCCATAATCTGAATTCTCTATTTCTCATACATCCTTAGCATGATGAGGCACTAGTGAATCATGGAGGATGAAGAATCCCATCAAAACATCAGATGATTTTAGTGAAAATCATGGATACATTTGGAGGTGTGAGTCCTTTTACTATCACTCTTATGTGATATTCATCATGTATTGATGAAGGTAAATATTTTCTCTTCTCTATGGTGTAAGGTATCCATTCCTGAATGGCCTAATGGCCTTATATTTTTATTCATTTTTTATAATCCCCCTTTTAATGGTTAAAGGGGAACCATTACAATTCCCATAGTATTTCTACCATTACATAACCTTAAGGATATAGAGGAATTAAAAATAGACTATGACTACTTATAACTACCCCTCTATAGAGTCAACATCATGATTTATTCTCCCCAACATCCCATAGCTATTCGGCTAAATTTCATGTGTAGAGATGCTCATTCCTGGAACCAATGGTAATTTCCAAATTGTTTCATCCTTCAAAAATCTGTTATCTTTTCTTTGGTGAATGTGCCTACTCTGAATAATCGTCTGAAGTCTAATACTTGTACATTCTATCATGTTACTTCTACACAACATGTGTCTTGAAGGCCTTGAGGTTTCTTGAAGGCCCTGAGGTGGACCGAAGGCCATAAGGTGGCCCAAATTCCTTAAGGACTCAACGAACAAACTGGTGGCCCTTAAGATGAAACATATGTATAGATCTAACTACTACAATACTAAACAATACCTACTATAGTATTGGAATAGTACCTACTACAGTACCAATAAATTTACATCTGCTATTATTTGATCATGGCTCTCATGAATGCAATTTGATAGTCCTCACAAATCATGATGAGGCTTAGGTGCTAAGGTATCCATGATTTCTTCATTTCTAGTGTCATATGTTTTCATTTGTCTATGAATGGAGGTCATAGGATTGTATATTAATATCTTCTGTTGTATTTATCAAGTATTAATGGACACCTAAGATTCTCAGTAACTTATTCCCTTGGAAATATAGTAGAATATTATTGGGGATAATAAGCCTTGTGATAGGGAGGATTTAATGTTCTTGGCATTTATAAGTTTGTATTTATTATAATTATTAGTGTATCAAATCATTTTTAGTTTAATTTTATTTAAAAACTAAATCTAGGGGAGTTTTAAAGGAGGTACATGGATGAATTGGGGGACCAAAGTTGTAGATAATACAATGTACCTGATGTACCTATACTAGAAACCCATTGGTTCCTTGTTGTTTTTAGGGTTTTTTCATCTCCAATGGGTATTCAGTGTCTAGTACCATCTACCCAATGTACTATAGTTTTATTTCATAAATTTTGGATCAAAATGGTCATTTCACTATAAAAATTATTCCTTAAAATTTATTCATTGGTTATTCCTTCCTCATTTATATCCATAGAGTCCCCTTAAGAGCTATCCTTCTCCTCTTATCCATCTCAAGTGTATTACCAATCATCCTAGGTTAAAAGGTATTCTAATGGGTCATGGAGTCTCATCCATAATAAAGGGCAGGTTGATTCTCCCTCTAATCATATTCACCAACTTTTTTATTCTAGGAAATAGATGTGATATCTATTTTTACTAATCAATGGCTTATGTAATATTTTTATTATTCCAATATTCATTCTATCTAGCCACAATAAGGGTTTATCCAAGAAACATTAATGATAATTATGTTGTTTCATCTTCTATATTTTCTCTTCTATCTTAAAAATTGATAAATCCCTAATATTCTCAAATGTTATGTAAATTTGTTGTTTCTAGTGGTGTCATATAATCATCTTCTTATCCTCAAGTGAGCCGTCAACATTTCCATTGTTAGGTGAATCCTTATTCCTCTCATACCCATAATGAGTTAGATTATAAATGGTATGGGGATAATTTTTATAAATTAAAATAAACTCATTCATTTAATAAAGTGTTTCATTAAGAGTTTTACTAAATATTAAATGTTGATTTTCACTATTAACTTGTGAATATTAGTTAGGGATTATTTCATTGTTAAAGGTAAATTTTCCATTGATTATTTATTTAGAATCTACATGTTGTTATATATGTTGATTATATTTTCTACGTGATTTTATAGTTTTTTCCAACTACTATTAATTAGTTTCAAAATGTTTAAATATAGTATCTTGAAGGATTTTATATGGTATATAATTCTATTTTATAGTTGGTTCATTAATACTTGAATCTTCATAACTTTGCACTATGTTATATGGGGTATATTTTTATTTATATATATCATCATGAGTATGTATCCCTCGAGTGTGAAAAATAGGTTAATGGAGTGGAATGAGTTTAACACCTAGACTCATTATACATGATCTCATTTCCCCCTGGGTTGGGTTGTGATACCCTAACTCATTGTAAACCATCACATGTCCCCATATAATGGGTATTTCATCCCGAATCATTATATATATTCATTACATATTCTAAGTTGAGGCTCGAATATGGTAAATAGGCATAGATCATCAATGTGTTAGGATTTAATGTAAGAATTGTAAACCTACTTCTAAAAATATATCGAAATCATGATATATGTTCTATTGTGTTTATTCACATTATTTACATTACTTTCACATACAATTTTGTTTATAATAATTCATAATGGTGGGGTGGTGGATGCTAAATGAGTATATTATTTAGACACCCTATACGTGTCCTTATGGTACATTTATAGATAATTTTATAACTGGTATATATAATGGAAAATCACTATATAAAGGGAGAATGCATCAACTAGATTTTGGAGCTCAGGTGAATTCTTTTGAAATTTTTGGGTGTGTGGATTAGGTAGGATTTTGGGGGTTTTACATAGGTGTTAGAATAATATTTCATACCCACAATGTTTTCCACTTAATTATTTGGGTGTTTTTTACTCACATGTCATATATATAACCTATTTTCGTATGATTTCACTTATTTTGAATATTTTATCAATATTTTGAACTATGATAACATGATATTGTATGTTCACATTATTATTAATCAGCATCTATTTTTTTAATAGATTATTCACTTTACATGATTGGATTTTGAATAGGCTATTCAAAATATGGGTGTAAAACATATATGATTTTCATATTATTCTATATGGTAAAATTATATTCCCTATTGGTATTATTCATCCTTGTACATTTACTCCAACATTTCATGATTATGAGGTGTTTTTGGGGAGTTTTGGAGACCCGGTTTCATACTATTTAGATAATCATGTCTTCATTGTTAAATTGGGAATAGAAGTTATTGTAGTATTTTAGCTCTTAGAATCAATAACCATGGATTTTTTTGTTATTTCCATTAAATTGTTGTTTTTTAGGAGAATAGTAAAGAAATAAGGAAATAATGGTATCTTTTTGTGGAATTTATAGCATAAATAAAAGCTTATTGGATATAAAAATTTCTATTTATGTGTTCTTATTTTACCATGTCAAATGGGCATGGATGTGATGGTTATGTTCTTTCTCTATTTGATTATAAAACTCACACAAAATCTTAGAGGTAATTTTTTATCATTTATCATAGGCTTAAATAAATATCTATAAATTTTATATCAAATATGATAAGATTTGAGAATATAAGTGAAGGAGAAGGATCAAATTGTAAATAAATTAGTCTCATAAGTTGGATTGTCAAAAACAATCATGTAGTCACATGAGAGAGGAAGTTGGATAATTGATCTTATAGGTATGGAATGTATGATCTATGTTATAAGATAATCTATTTTCAATTGGTTATTCTTGGTGTGGTAAGGAGGATCTATGTTACAATAAATTCACCTTTCAATTCGAATAAAATTTTTATTTGTAATTTTAGGAAAATGATTCATGGGAAGAATTATAAATTCATGTTAATGAATCTATGTTAGTGTTAGGATGTTATAAATTATTCTATAAGATACTTCATAGACGAACTGAATAATTTATTATAGTATAAGGATGTTTTGTGGATATAATATGAGAAATCATTATGGTTAAAAGATGGTGACTCAAATACTTGGTTTTTTTATTATAAATAAAACCAAAGGAAGATGGTTCATTATATTTTGGGATATGAAGATGAGTATCATTATTGGATTTATTGTATTTTTAATTGTTAATATTCAGTTTTTTCTCTATTTAAAATTTATTTTAACCGTATTAACCCAAGTGGGGATTTATAAATGAATGAGTAATATCATATATGAATTATCTCCTCAATTATCCCTTTATGATATCCTAACTACGATACCTAACTTAAAAACCAAGTTGGAGAACCTCATAACCTCTGGTGCACCTCCCTATACCTCAATGACTACAAATTAGTTACAAAGGCCTAACACAAATGTTAATGTGACTATTACATTGATATTATTACCATACATAGACATAAATAATAAGAATAATTAATTTTAAGAAACATATATAAATATAAGGACCACAATATATATCATATAAAATAAAATTAGTATAAAAAATCATGCTATATTATATCATAACTAGTATATATAGATGGAATCCAATATAACAACCCTATGACTAGACATATATATGTGATAAACTAAAATAAGACAAAATGAATAAAAGTCTTGGGCTATGTTATATCCATACCATCCCTAAATTGACTCCATTTTATCATTATGAAATACAACCATCACTTGTCATAAGGATCCTTCTTTTACCATCATTATGGACCATAAAATAGACATATATATAATGTGTGTGTGAAATGTTTTTATTCAATATCCCAATATGATTTCATTAGTATATATCTAGTATATCTTTTAATATATAGTTAATTCATGTGATATGATGCTATAACTCATCCTTAAATTTAAAAATCAAGTCAAGTTATCAGGTTCCTGTCTAGATACAATGATACTTGATCCAACCTACTTTGGCTAATGTCAATGTGTCTTTTATGTTAACCACTTGTTTTTGTATAACCAAATTTAGGTTTGATGGATCACCCTAAAGTTTTACCTAAAGGTTCACATCTTGATGACCCCCTATCCCACATAATAGATGATACAAATGGTCTACATCTTGTTGACCCTAATGGTTAACATACTCACTGACTCCAACGATCCATGTCTTAATGGCCCTAATGATCCATATATCCACTAACCCCAATGGTTTAAATCATGACTCATTAAATTTTAGACATAATAATGTCCCTAATGATCCATAAATCCAATAACCCCAATGGATTAAATCATGATTCCCTAAATGTTTGACATAATAAGGACCCTAATGATCCACAAACATAGTGAGCTCAATGGTTTAATGACCCCAATGTTCAACATAATATTATTATTATCAATTCTATATGTTAAAAACATAACAAATCTAGTGAAATATAATTTTAAAATCACTTAAAAAGGTACATTGTCACATAAAATTTCATATAACACATTCAACCTTACCATTGACCTCGAATATTCAATTACTCATTGAACTCTCAATTTCATCCATGAAACCATTTTTAATTATATTTTTGATCCACACATAGAACATTCTACCAAAATAATTTTTACAGGTAAAAATCCAACATGCTATATTAATTCACCTGCTAATTTCCAAACACTTAATAACTCTTTTTTATCCTTTAACCCTGGTTAACAATCCCTATTAATTCATACATAAAAAACTCATAATAAATTACCTAATATTTTAACATTCACCTATATGATTATTAATAAAAAAAATTACATTAAAACAACTATTGGAAACTAATATGAATGGTTGGTGTAGATAAAACCTATGAAATTTTAATAAAACACAATTTGTGGAGAGTATAGAAAAAAGAGAGATAAAACTAGAAAATAATGAATGTAGTGACTTGACCTATATTATCTGAACCCATTTTCATAGAAAATAATGATTTCATACATGGATTTACATTATATAAAAAATTGAATTAGAATAGATGAAAAAAAGTGAATGTATCCTCCAATATTTTCTCTAAAAAAATGAATATCCCCACAATTTATTTATAATGATGGCATCTAAAATAAATAAATTTACCTAATTAGAATCAACAGTTAAATATACCACTAAAACTATAGTGTCCCTCACTAAAATTGGATGGACCTTACAATAATTGTAGTGAGCTGCGATATTATAGTGCAACCCACCAAATCTATGGTTGAAGGTTTTCACTCTGAAAATGCTACTATTGACTTACTATAATACCCAAAAAGGTTCTATTAGGATATGAAATTTTCCACCAATCTTTTTAACTAGAACCATTTTTATCCTCTTTCTCTTTTCCTCCTATAAATTCCCTCTAACTTATTTCTCAAGTAAAAAATTCACATTATTTTTCTAGTTGTACATCATTTCATCACAATTTCTTTACATAGTGATCATAATATGAATATTTTTCGCAATAAATAAGGTATACACCTCTAGTTCCACCTTATCACTACTGATAACATGAAAAGGGTCTAGTGCAATCTTCCTCGGCAGAGACAAATGAAATATACCATGAATTACACTATACCATGTTTCATGATCTAAATATAACAAAAACTATACAATTATTTTCAAATATCTCAAAAACACATATTATATAAGGTTCTAACATTCCCAACATCCCTAATCTATAATTTATTAGTTCACATGAATCCCAACAAAATATGTGACCACCTATTCAAAATACTAATGGTTAAAATATATGATCTATAAATAATATTTTAATGATCAATTCCATAGTCAATCACTTCTTGATCAGTTGGAATCAATCTATTATATATTGTTCATAACTAATTCTAACTATAGATAGTTATCTAACCTCCCTCCAATATAAAGGTGGCATTCAGGGTAAACTATACAATGTTTGATACTATTATATCTGATTTAATCCTTGATAGTTTTTATTATATGGAACTCCTCAATGTCTAAATGATAATCCTAATAACCACCAAGATCTATGATACATAAATGTAATATATCATTTAATACCCTAATAGAAAGATCAGATGATTTATCCATCTGCGAAAGATAAATTGTACCTATATTTACCTAATTTCCCACATCCATCTACGGCCCTTGAAAAAGAGAATTGAATCTTAAATATCAGAAATATATAATTATCATAGTCGATCTATGTAATAGAACCATTTATAAAACAAATAACCTTCCCATATTGTTAAAAATATCTTCTAAATCGGTAGAAAGGGTGCTACCTTTTTCAATCATTTAGTGATAACCCGTACTATATCTCAACCACTAGACATCTTAATAATAATATCAAAAAATCCATTATAAATAAATCCTACTTCCATATATGAATAGGACATTGTTGTATTTTATTTTAAATTATCTAATGGATAACCTTAACCTATGGAAAATTAAGGAACTATTATAGAAAATAATAACCACCTAAGCAGTGATGAAAGCTAAATATCTATGTTTAAGTCCTACTAGACCTATATATAAATTCTACTTTCCAATAAATGTATATCTATCAACATTTCAATAAATAAATGACATAAATCTCTTTTAGTTTTCAATATGCACCCACAAATAAGTTAACCAATACTTATAGATAATAATATAAAAAAATTCAATATCTTGAATAAAAAATCCACAAATGTGTACACTTAATCACTATAATAGAATATATTAGACCTATTTTGATCCACATAACACTATTTTATAGAGGATATTGATAATATAATTGATGATCACTCTATATCAAGACCTGGATTGTCTACTAAGAAATATGATTTAATTGAGTGTGATGCACTAAAATCAAATAAATCACTATCCAACATAGGCATCACGAAGATCATACCTCATATAGCTAATGGAATAATTACAGTGATTTTAAATTCATTCTCTAAAAAATTTTATTTTCATGAACAAGACACATAAACTTGGATACCATAATAATATTCCGTCTATAATATATGATTTCCATCATCCACTTATATCCCTACTGAATCATGATCATAAACATATTGTGATCCTTTTATGACAACTCATGAACACGGAGATTTAATTAACATGAATCCATTTCCTCCTGAGGTTTATCTCTATTTAAAATAATAGAAAATTTATATCTTCCCATATAGATAGAAATCCTTATACCTACTCAGAATATTCACTCAAATATAGACTAATATACTACACTAGAAACATACTGATGGGGTTATTCTACACATAGGTAGAAATAGTGATCCACCACTCTGACCACCCCACCACCCTCTTCCACGGTGTATCTCCTCAACATTACTATTTCATATACTTGATTCCTTAATACCAGATCCTCTTACCAATGAAATAATTCCAATTGGATAACCTCCTTCTAGGAATCTCTATATCGTTATCTCCTTGTTTATAACCTCTATATAATTATAAATTAAGAATAATCACAATTGAGAAAGAATCATAAATTCAACCCAATATCAAATTTATATGTCATAATGGAATTATCTTTACCTAGAGTCTAAAAAACATCAACAGTTCTATAGATCATTTTACAGAACATATTACAAATATATATCCTTATTTTTGATATACCAACTCTTTCTCTTTATATATCTTAAAGAGTTCTAAAAAAATTTAGTCAAATGAAAAATATTTCAATTCACCCTAATAAAATCCATTAGAATTCTTAGTCTTCTCTGATATTTCATATATGTGTGAAGTTTCTCCTTAAAATATAAAAATAGAAAAAACACCTTTCTAATATTAAGAGTGCTTGTCCGTTCAAAATACTATGGATTCTATCCATTTATTCCACCAAGTATGTAGTCTACTGTAACCCCTATAAATATGTGCATGTTATATTTGAAACTGGAGAGTAATTTTATTCACTATGTACCCACCCTTAATAGATCCTGTCATAATTAATTTAATATCTTCAACTAAGATCACAGTGTGTTTCCCATCCACTAGAGGCACACAAATTTTCTAATATTGAACTTTCTCTACATGTCCCTCCTAGCACTACTTAAATCTATGCCAAGGTGGAATATATCTAAAATGATAAGAATTAATTTTGTATTAATACACATAAACATAAAAATCATATTCATAGATGCATGGAATAATTTCAGTATCACCATAATAAACAGATATTCCTAACATTATACCTTGTGAATATGTTAGCTCACTAACCTGTGACATTTTCTTATCCCTATATAATAACATACATACTTTTTTACCATGTTGTATATTTTTTTGGATCATTTTAATTAAATAATGGAAAATAAAATCATCATCAAAATTCAATTTTTTTATAAAGAAAAGTGAAGAGGATTAAAAAGTTTTATAGTTATTGGAAAAAAATTAAGACCCAGTGAATCTGTATGCACAAAATAATTAAAAAACCTAAGAAATAAACCTACTCACTTAAAATTTCTAACCACTTCTAGAGAAATACAAAGGGTGGAAAAAAATAAAGATTATTACATTCTGTGTAAAAATAAATGAACATAGTATCGTAGGGAAAAAGAATTTTATAGTATCGAATAATAGAAGTTACTAACCATAATAATGAATTTCAAAGTCCAAGACTGATCACAAATGTATCATAATAGATTTCAACATAAGAAACCCAATATCCTTTTAAATAATTGTGATAAATTCCAATATATGAAACCTTTTCCTTTATATGGATTGAATAACCAAAACCAATGGGTGTTGTAAATCTAAAGATAATAGACCCCTATGAATTTCATACCACGTCACCACCAATATGATTCCATTAATACATTATCCATCTATATTGAGTTTTAATGTAGAGTAAAGTTGAATCTATTTGATATATCACCCATTATATATGAGTCTTTCTGGAATAGGATACTGTAATTATATCCACTAAGCCATTCCATGAAGGTCCTTTGTTCATTGTTTTTTAGGAGAACAACAAGCTACTTGAACTTCTTGATAATTTGTATCATAAAATTCATTAAAGGGGGTGAGAGTGAACTAAAGATATCCTTGTTACATCTTATCCACATTTTAAAATATAATTTGATGAAAAGGATGAGGGATATATTCCCTCTTATAGACACAACCCAATACCATCAATTCCCCACTTTGGTCAGTGATAGGGTAATAGTGGAACCCAAATCCTTATATAGAATAGGGGAAAGTGTCCATTACCAAGAGTTCATACTCACATGACGGGAGGTATATTCCTATAAATTTTACAAAATTGAATATCTATACACCATAAAATAAAAAACAAGTATTTAAATCTAAATAATTGAAATGATAATGTATAAATAAATAATGATACACCTATAAATAATTAATGTAAAATGAATTAATTAATAATTAAAAAAAATTCACAAAACATATATTCAAAATAACCACCTGGGAAATATTAAAACTTCATATATTTAAGACCTCTAAAAACACCAAACAACAACCCGATTGATTAGTTCAACTTCCAACTCATCTACTATGGTCACTAATAATATGCAATTCATATACTTAGTAATCATTATTTAATCATACATGTTTCCATACAAAGATGTTTCTAACAACCAATAGGATATCTCAGGGGTTGAGAAACTCCAATGTTTAGCACATACATGCATAATAATCCGTGAAAATAAAATCAGAATATATAATTGTATCCTTATTATGAATCACTCACTGATATTATTTTAGGGATAAATTAACTTTGTTATTTGAAAATTTTCAACCAAATTTCATCAGAATCATCACATTCCAAAATTTTAGGCTCAATTAGATACCCAAGAAAAACACTTCCCATGATTATAAACATATATATTTCATGAATTCAAAAAAACATTGGGGGTTCATGAAATGTTGTCTATATATGAATAAGGATTGAATAACATAAAGCCTATCATGGGAGGTCATGTTATAAAAAAGATCAATTCATAAAAAGAATGCACTGATTCCATATATCATTCAATGGAGGATAAAAAATGATGATCATTATAATAGAAGAGGAATACCCACAATCCATGATAAATAAAGTGTTAGTGCATGTACAAAGGATATAGAAACCTAGTATTAGGGTCTCACTGAGAAAAAAATTTAAGCGTTGACACCTATAACATAATAACTAAAATAATAAGAAACCATAAAGGGAATCACATTTAAACTCATTTTTGATGAAAATTACCTCAGAATAAATTCAACCTACTAGGTCAGAACTTATGGTCAATCATTAGAAAAAATTATAATCAATTATCATAATCTAAACTGATGAATTACATATGAGTTCTTTTTAAAGTCAAAACCCAACTTTAAGCACACTACACGCCTATATTAAGGTATAAAATAAAAATATAATCTATCATTCATGTAAAATTGAATCATATATCATGATGGTTCATTAAAATAAAATCTAAACACACATATCCTACTATGATATTCTCATTTAATTTCATTACCACCACCCCAAACCGGACTACACCTACACACATTTATGCTAGAAATTTTATCTTTGAAAAACAATCATTGCACGAGTTCTAAATTCCCCTAAGAAAGGTAATATTATGTTTCAATTGATTAATTGATCACAATATTACTGTTGAAATATTTTATGGGTTGAGTAGTCACCTCTTTGATATTCAATGCGACACACCAGACCCTCCCTCTAAGATTTGGTGCACATTGACACGTACATTTGATATACAATTTGGTACCTTCTATAAAAGCCTAGATATAACCATTATTAATTAAAAAATCAATAAATATTGTTTCAAATATTATATCAAGAGAATATTTTTAGGATTTGAGATTTAGAAAATTAAGACACATCATAAACTAATAATGCTTATTTTTTTGTATCAAGTAGAAATTTGTTTCCCATTATATAAGAAAATAATTATTCCATGATGAGTCTTAAAAATGTCACATAAATTTTTATGCACATGTTTTAATTATAGTAATTTCATTTATACTACATTTCTTAATAACCTAGGAAATTAAAACATAATAAGGGGTGAGAAGAAATGCTCATTAATGGAAAAACATTCAACTAATAAAATCATGGAAGAAATATTATGGTTTGGAATTGGTAAAAACATGAACCAATAATCAAAATGAAATTGAGTGCATGAAATTTCCTAACAAATTAATAAAAAATGGATATCAATAATACTAAACTCAAAATTATGGAATTCATAATATCTAACATCAAAACATTGTTTTCAAGGCCTTTTTCAAAGACAGTTTACTTATCATAAAAATTTTAGTCAATACATCTTATTGAATTAAAAAATAGTACACCAAATAACCAATCCTATTTACTCTCATGGGACCTATCAATTAATAGAGGGGATATATAATTCTAGACGCCACCTATCATCATATTATATCTAATTCATTTACCAAAAGAGTATTCAGTACCTTTCATAGCATTCCCTAAGGAAACTATTAATCAATAAAACATGGATATATATATAATGAAAAATATATAAATAAAATATATAAATAACATGTGTTAGTAGTCAATAATCATAAATAATTTCAATAATTTTTCCTTTTAAATAATTGGGATAACATGATCATAACCCCTGTAGATAAATAAGTTCAATTATCAAGAATTATCTCATCAAATTTATAATAATTTTCTTTATTGAAATAATAATTTGTATAACATTAATACTTGTCCCCATATTAATAAAATGGATAACATGATCATAACCCATATAGATAAAGGAGATGTATGGTTTAAAATATATAGTCAGATTTCCAATAATTGTATATATTGGAATAAGAACATATAGAATTCCAATATTGTTCTCTATGTCAATGAAATAACATTATTTCTAGGTGAACAACATCCAATCTAAAAAATGTAAAATGTGATGTTCAAACCATATAGAGAAATGAGTATATGAATAACTCAATATTAGAATAATAATGATTATAAGAAACCCTTATAAATAAGGTAGAAGGTTTCAAAATAACATATCCCCAGCGTAACAATGAAAACCTCGAAGGATGTCTTCATAGATAAAAAACATCCTTGCAAAAAATATTCATGAATGATACCACCAAATAAGGGATCCATAATTTGATTTTTTGGTACCATGGGTTAATTTCCCTCAAATGATATCACACACATAGAGACTCACACACACTCACACACACATATATATGTATATATTAGAGGATAAATAATAAAACATAAACCCTGTTAGGGTTAATACTTTGGAAAATGATATGGTAAATAGATGTTTAAGCATAAAAAATATTTTTGGAATCATTTTATCGTTGACATAAAATAAAAATTTTCATGTCTATTAAAAAGGTAACTTTTGATTTAGTGAAATAATATATTTTTAAATTGTTTACTTTTAAAAAAAATCTTCAATAATATTTCCTTGAAAATAAATTTTTTTTATTTTGTAGAAATTTGTAGAGGATAACAAATCGTATGAAAGTGAAAGTAAAACCCCTTTTTAATATTTTCAAAAATACCTTTGTTCAAAACCTACATTATAAAAAGTGTAATAAAATTATATTTATATTAAAAATACATTTTACTAAAGAGAATCATAAAATAGAATATTATATTTTGGTGTGATAACCCAATAATATAATAATAATGTTCATAATAAAACATTATAACTCAAATAAGGGGATTTTAGTTACCAAAATTCCTTATTTATGGGCGAAAAAATATATCAATAACCACTTGAATAAGGGAACATTATTTGATATAAAATCCTAGGAAATAAAATTATCGTGATAAAAAAATATCAATGGGTATTAAATATATCATACAAAGGAAACATGTTTCTTAAAATGTGACATGTCTCTAAGAATTAGAATTGATGCTAAGAATAATATTGCAGCTTGAGTAATGTTTTAATCAAAACCATTTAAAAAGAAAAATTATAATTGAAATTAAAATATATTTATTAAAGTATAATTAAATATATGATATCTCACATATGTATTATATAACATATAAATAAAATTAGGTTCATAATATCAAATGTGACTCAAATAGAGGAATTTGAGATGAAAACCCTTACAACTTTGTCACCTTTTGGATCAAAACCCTTGAGAGCTAAAACATGAGATGTATATAAATATCCAATGAATTAAAATTTATTATAGATAAAATATTTGAAATAGTATGTATATATATCTTAAAAATGACAATAGGTGAACAAATACAATACTTGTCTCAATGAAGGGAAATCGAGATGAAAACATTTACCTTGTTTCATTACTTATTTGATCACACTCTGACATCATGTGAAAGAAAAAAAAATAAGTTAATATTATATTTTAGAACCTTAATCATAATTATTACCCATTTATAATCATTTTTTATAATTTTTTATCATGAGTACATTAATTTGTTATAGCATATTGTGACAATCATGTGTTAATAACATTAAGTGTAATACGTATATTTTATAATTATGATATCATTATCCATAATTTGTTACCAAGATAATTTTTGATATATTATTTATGATTATTTAATATATATATATTATATTTATTTAAAATTTTCATTCATTATATATGTTTTTTTTCTTATGTTAGGTAAAAACCTAATTGATAACGGCTTATTTTGGTAATTTTGGTGGTCGAAGATGGTTTATTAATAATAAATCATATATCTTATATAAATTTTAAAAAATTATAAAATTATACTAATTTTATTATTAACCTATAAGAATTTCATTATTCAATTTCTCATATTCATCCATGATTAAATTTTAAAAGCATCATTCATGTAGGTGGTTAAATCGATCCAGACGTAAACACGCTTTAACTCGATGGGTGAGTGTCGTAAAAGAGGTGTTTATTTTGAAATAATATTATCATAATGAAATCATAATGATATATTTTTATTTTTTATGATGTTTAACCATATTGAAAGAGTTTTTTATAAAAAAAATAAAAATACAAGAAAAAACATTATCGAGGTTGTTGTCCGCACACACGGATGATTAATGTTCCTTTGTTTCTTCTAAGTGGATGGAAATGAGTAAGTATGTATCATAAAAAATAAAAATATAAGTATACTAATGACATATAATTCATCGTATTTTTATAGTGATAATATATTTTTGATATTAAGATTAAGAAGGAGATAATACATATGTTGGAGACTTGACCTTCCCTTGAAAGTCTCCTTAAAATTGAGGGGATTTGGATAAATATGATTGAAGAATATATTTTTTAGTGGTATTTAGTTAAATTTAGAGTAAAATGGTTTAAATTAAAAATTATAATGTGATGTGTATATTGTAATGGTTGGAGTGTTATGTTTTTACAAGTTAAATTAAGGGAACTTTTAGAAACACTTGTACATTTTTCAATAATGAAATGTATTTTTCAAGGTAAAAAGGCTTTAAAATAGAATAACGTGTTGTGGAAACATGTATAGGTTTTAAAAAATCAACCATTCAATTAATGAAACATTTTTAAAAAAATGAAGACTTTTATACTAAGTTAAAATCAATTTACCCCTTTAACTTTTACAATGATTATTAATTTTTATCTTTAGTAATTAATTTTAAAGATGATATTTAAAATTTAAAATATTTCCTAATTTCAGTCTTATAACTTCAATTTTGATTTTCATTATTAAATACAATTTTCTATAGGCTTGAAAATTTATTTTTAAATTAAAAACACTTAAACATGTGAAATAATTGTTTTTTGAAGAATATTGTTTTTAGAAATTTAAATTTATAAAAGTGATAAAATAAAATTGGATACTGATTTTTAATCCATAAAGTAAATTATTATGAATTGAGTAAAATTAATTATCATTTATGGTTAAAAAATCTAAACCTCTCATTGAATATACTTTATTTTTATAGAAAACTTAAAATTGATTTATATTAAGTTAACATTTTACTTTAGTTCTAAAAATGTTTGGGCTAGGATTTCTATGTACACTGAATTTTTAAAAATGAATAATGTTATTAATTAATTTAATATTTTATAAATTTAAATGTTTTTATAATCTTCTAGTTTTTCCTTACATAGTAATTTAATCTTGGAAATTATAATTTTCATAAATCATACATTTTTTGAGTGAAAAATAACTTTATTAGAAAATTCTAAAAAATTCATAAAAAATAAAATTTTATATTATGAATTAAAAATTGAGTTTTATTTTATATATTTAATATCATTAAATTTTATAAATGAGCTTATAGTTTTAAATTAAAAATATAAAAAATTATTTTTATTAAAAACACCATTTTTCAATATTAACTCATATTATCTATTTATCTACTAAGGAAATGACTTTTAATATATTAACATATTAGGTTATTTTATAATGTTATTATAATATGTTACAGTTCGTTTATGTTGGGAATTGTGTGAAATACAAGTTATCAAACACATCAAATTCTTTAAAAGAATTATATATATGGTGGTAGCTTCCCTTGTACACAATAGAATAACGCAATAAAAATCACATTCTTCATCAATGACGTGTGATTGATTTTCCACTTACCTTCTGACCTATGGTACATACAAGATTTGGTTCTCACTCTATAACTAAGGTAGAAATAACATGTATTAAACAACCTTTTCTACCCATATAAAGACCCAAAATAGTTCATTGTATCATGAAGAAATATTGCTTCCCTTAATAAATCTCTTCAAGCCATGATGTAGAGAGATCGTTAAGAACATGTAGTCTCCATTTGTGAACTAAAATGGTCTATATATTCAATATGAATAATCCATTTAGTAGATCCATTCCATCCTCATCCTATCATAGGTGACATGTACATTCTCTATAACCAACAACAGCTGCTCAGGCCCGATCATACTCAACTCCCCAGTCTTCATCCAATATGTTGGTGACCTACATGTTCGCACATATAAAGCCTTAGATGGTACCATGCCAATATTGTAGTGATAGATTATATTATATAAAGAAACTCCCCTAGAGGAAAATAATTCTCCCTACATCCTTAAAAATATAACACACAAGCCTGTGAAATAATTTCAAGAACCTAGATAGTCCACTATGTATTCACATCAGTCTCGGAGTGAATTGTAGTGATCAAATGAAACTCAGTCCAAAAAATTTTCTAGAAACTCCTCCATAATTAGTATAATAAATGAGTATATTAAGCAGATAAGATAATTAAGGGAACTCTTTTTAGTTGAAATAATTTACATATACACAAGTAACCCAAATTCTACACTAACATCTGCTCCTAAATAGATAGAAAATGAGAAGAATTCATCATTCGGTATATTATAAGTTAGATAGAATAATTTCCATTTCTCAAACATGGAGTCTTATTCCTATAGTCTAATGATATTTCATCGTAATTACACTATAGAAATCTTAATTTATAACTCATATTTTCAAGAACCATGTTCTTTCTCTTCACCTGCTAATAGGTAAGTCACTTTTCCATGCACTTTGTTATTGTCCTCTTTATTCCAGTCCAACAAATCTATCACAAAAATTCAAAGTACATATTCATATCCCAATGATATACTACCAGAGGAGGAGTGTAAATATCTCTTAAA
This sequence comes from Viscum album, assembly GCA_963277665.1. Classification (NCBI taxonomy): domain Eukaryota; kingdom Viridiplantae; phylum Streptophyta; class Magnoliopsida; order Santalales; family Viscaceae; genus Viscum; species Viscum album. Next base: position 1,413,553,225 of record OY728141.1, on the reverse strand, counting down.
AAATCCCCTCTAAGATCAATTGGTACTATGACTCATAATTGATAAAGGATGTCAAGATCCACAAGTACTCTACTCTCTCCTCGATAAGTCTTAGCTCTAGAACACTGGTCAACCTCCTCTTTAGCTCCTCAAATGATGTTTGACCTTAGCATGACTATATAAATGGTTTTCCAATTTGATTAAGGATACTTATAATATTCAAGGTCTCACAGAAATCCACAATGAATATCTATAATATCTTTCCAATCTAAAAATTTGGTGTACTTAAAAAACATTCTCAAGTGGATCCCAAGATAGCACAACCATCACCATCACAATGCCCACTTCCATACCATCATTTGAGATGATCTAGCCAAGTAAAGTAACCTCTCATATCAAAAATGGACACTTTGAGAGCTTACTATAAATCATTTTATCTCAAAGAAACCTAAAAATATATCAAAGATGATACGTATAATCCCTCTTCAATCAAGAATTGATTGTAATATCTTCAAAGAAGACTTTAATAAATCAGTCAAGGTTGTGCTATTTTTTCATGAGATAAATAAGCACCAATGGATCATTCATCGCCAAAAATTGCATCCCCACATAATCATAAGGTCTATACTAATAACTAAGTGTGATCTTTAGAATATCTTCATCTTGAACAAAAATTTGATGGTAAACTAATCAAAGGTCAATCTTTAAGAACCATATAACACCCTCTAGTTGATCTAAAAGGTCTTAAATCCTTCAAACTAGATACTTATTCTTCTCAATTTTCTAGATTCATGTGATGATAATTGATATAATGTCTAAAGATCTTATTTTCCTTCTTGGTGAACAAAACTAAAGATTCCTATATTGACATACTAGGTCAAACAAACACGTTAAGAAAAAACGTATCTAACTACACCCTTAACTCCTATTACACTTTGTGTTCTATATTATATGCTTAAAATATAACTAGAGTACTACGAGGTTAAATCTTTAGGTACAAATAAATCTCACACCTCAGAGGAATCCCTGATTTTTCATCAATAAATACATCTATAAAGACCTCAATATTTACTAGAAAAAAATCTATTTGAGAGTCCCCTTGAAAATATTGAAAGACATGTGAGTTCAAATGTGATACTTTGTATCTTCATACTCCCCAAACTGATTTTACCCACATGTAAGTTACACACATAGGTGAATATAAAAAAATGATCTATGATATTGAATATATATTACTCATCAATTGTATAAGTTAATCCATGATTTCACCTCATAAAGATATTATATCCAAAGAATGATATTGCATGACATATATTCCATCCAAAAAAATCCTAGGTAAAATACTTCTCTTTGAAATCCAAAACACATAAGAAACTACAATGACATAATTAATGAGAACAACCAGTGGGGGGTTCGGACTGAATTCCTTAGTCTACAAACTCTATCATGAATCATGAGGTCATAAAAAAGGTTTATATCGATAAATGGGTTTGCGAATCTAGTATAAATAATAACATGTGATTATCTATAATATACACATATTATACATCATATTATGTTTATTTTATTATGTTAAAACCCCTATACAACCTGAATCTATTGATGCACCAGCTAATGGGGACCCCTTATATCATATGAGGGCCACTAAGTGATGGTGTTGGTAAGCAAGGGTTGAATTATCACCCGCCAACAGCTCCACCCATACCCCTATTAAATTATCATCCTCCTAGTAATCCTTCAAAAACTCATCTCTAAGGTCTTTAATCCCAGAGCTATCTTAGATGGTGTGGTCCATCCACTAACTATCTCTAATCGCCTCCAATTGATCACCCAGATAGGCACTCACAAACCACTTGTCTAACATCGCCATAGGAATAACACTTCACCCAAGACCTATGCCCAGATGTTCCTCACACACTACCAATTACGAATCCCTAGGATGGTTCCCACCCTACCCTAAACTCTCTCTTATGAGATCAACATGCAATAGTATTTCTAATGATCTAAATTGATAATCCTTCCATAGAATAATAAGTTCTCAATTCCATCCTACATCAGTAAATTCCTGAAATTTTCTTCATAAGGATATCCCTCCCCAAGACCATTGAGTAATAAAGGAATATAGAGAGAGATCATCCCAACCTAGATATATAAATGGATTCCCTTCTCACGGAATCTAGTATGGATACCCTCATCATAGTTTACGTCTTGAGAGAATCTAGAAAAAATACATGAATTGAGACACAAAATCCATCATTGATGTACTTTTTTACAGATGGTTGAACAACTCTTGAGACTGTACCATCCACATGGTAACTAGGTAAAACTCATGTCTACATAACTATAAAACAGTACTTAAAAAGTGTGGGACCTTATCAACAAAACAAAAAATACAGATAAAGGTGTCATTTATCATCGCTAAAAAAGAACTAATAATGGGTACCCTTTATGTGCTCTTTTCATTCACACTGATAAAAGGTACCCTTTACGAGTGCTTTATTTTTAATAAACGGGAACTTTTATCAACAATTTATTTTGAGCACTGAAAAAGGGTACACTTTATTAATACTTTTTTATCACTGATAAAGGTCCCGAATAAAATGAAAAAATTAAACAAATAAAATTTAAAAAAGAGTAAATTAAAAAAATATTATCAATTTTATTAAATAAACAATTATTGATAAAAATGAATAAATTTAATATGAAGATATATTAATTGTAAATATTAATAAATAACATATATTAAATACATATATATATATGTAAAATGAAATAATTAAAAAAATAAATATTAAAAATGAGTAAATTAAGAAAAATATTAAACATTTTATTAATTAAATAATTATTGATAAAAATGAATAAATTTAATATACACATATATATTATAAATACTAATAAATATTATATATTTATATAAAATGAATAATTTTAAATAATTAAAAAAAATAAATAATAAATAAATTGTTATAATTAAACAACAAAATTAAAGGTGAATAAATTAAAATTTTAATTAAAAATTATTAATGAAAAAATTATTAATAATAAGGAATAAGAATAATATATACATATATAATAATTATTAATAGTAATAAATAATATATATTAGATATAAATTTAGAAAATGAATAAAATGTAATAATTAAAAAAAATAACCATATTATTCATTATTAATGGCTTTATACTTAATTATTCTTTAATACATTTAATATAGATATAAAATAATATATATAAATATATATATATATATATGAATTTATTATATTTTCTAAAATATGATTAAATATAATAGAAAAAAAATTCTTACATATTAAATAAGTTATATTTAGGGGATAATGGTTTATAATTAAAAACTTATGTTAATTAAAAATACTAACTAAGTGCATCGAGAAATGGACATCATTGAATATCATTTTATTTTTCAATTAAACATAAATCAAACATGTGTTACATTGATTTCACAAACATATACATAATGAATTTTTATATATGATTCACACTTACAAATATTTATGTAATTAATTAAATCTTATACATATAGAAACACATACACCTAATATTTATATAATTTATTCAAATTTTAGTTTTAATTTTATAATTTCATTACAAAATAATGCATTTAATATATTAAGTTTAAAATTAGAATATTTTAATTATATATTTTTAATATTATTAGTGTTGGACATTAATTCATTTTTAATATTTTTTTTATTTTTTTTATTTTTTTTGTAAATTTAATAATTTTCTATTATTTATTTATATTTATTTATTTACTATGTTTTAATATTTTCAATATGTGTTCATATTTAATTTTATATATATCCATATTATTTAATAATTTATATTTAATAAATAAAACTTATACATTTGTCAATATTTTTAAAGCGCACTCATTTTTAATTATTCAATTTTTACTCATTTTTAACATGTATGGATTTAAGATTATATATTTATTAATAATGTTAAAAATATATTTGAAAATAAAAATTTATAAGTAAATATATTTATAAATGTATATTTGCTAAATTTATAAATTTGTATATTTGTAATTATAAATAAAAAATATAATTTTTTTAAAAAGTAAATATATTGTTATAAATAAATAAGTATATATTTATTTATTTATTTATTTATTTATTTATTTATTTATTTACAAAATTATATTAAATTTGCTAAATAATGAATATATTTACTATATTAATATTTGTATTTGTATTTATATTTATTTTTATTTTTATTTTTATTTTTATTTTTATTTTTATTTTTATTTTTATTTTTATTTTTATATTTATATTTATATTTATATTTATATTTATATTTATATATTTATAAATTTTTAAATTTATTAAAAATATATTATAATATATATATATATATATATATTTAAATATATTTATATAATGGTAAATAAATAAATATATATGAATATTTTTAAATAATAATATTATTATAAAAAATATGTTTAAATAATCAATATATTAACTATATAAAAATTTAAAATTACATATGTATATTAAATAAATATATATAATTATATAAATATATTTATAACTATGAAAATATAATAAAAAATATTTAAATAATGAATATATTTACTATATATATATATATTAAATATATATAATTATATAAATATATATAATGATATAAATATATTTATAATTATAATTAAAAAATATTTTTTTAAAGTATTTATATAATTATAAATAAATAATTATATTTTAAAATGATAAAAAAATATATTTAAAAATTTGTATTCATAATTATAATTATAATTCCTTTATCAGCACTTCTTTAGCACTATTAAAAGGTATAAATATTAGTGCTTTTATGAAAGTGCTAATAAAAGTCTCTTAATATATATAAAGAACCCTAACTGTGAATGTTTCACTCGTGATATCTAAAGCATACTACGGAAGCCACTTTCTATCAGTGCTCCTTGTAACGACCCAAAGATTCATTAATGGAAAATCCCTCTTGATCCAGTTAAATGTCTCTTTATGAAAAATGTTTTTATAATTTGTCAACTTCTTTGGTTTTATGTTAAGAATTGTGATCGTTGTTAATATAGTCGTTGAACAGTGATCACATGATTAGTATAAATATATGACCTTAACAAATCGAATTTACTCAGACAAAAGAAGCGATGGCCACATCCAGTAGAATTGCCCCATACGAAGCCTATTTTTTGGAGCTCAGAAATGAGGTGGCATCCTTGGGCTTCGCCCTTGACCAAGCCCAAGCTGAGCTTTATCATGTCAAGCTCGAACATGACCGTCTATGGGAAAAGTGGAAGTTGATTGAAATTATCATTCGAGCGATGTTATCTTAGCCACCCCAAGAGTCTGTCACCATCACACACCTTACCCTTAGGTCTTATGTGGCTGTTTTAAGGGGTTATGTAACAAATAAGTAGTACAATGTTCATGTACATTATTTTTTTATATAATAATGAATATAATTTCTAGTCATTTTTGATACAGTGTTAATAGTTTTTCAAGTACAAATGGTGTTTTAGTTATTATTTAATTAATAATTATATTTTATTAAATTAAGGGATTTTTTAATTAAATAATATTTCAATAAAATAATATTATTAATATTAAATTAAATTTTATTAAATATAAATGATCTTATAATTTTATGAATGCAAATAAAATTTTTTATTAAGGTTTGAAAGCCATTTTTGTCAAAACCCGTGAATTTTCGATAAATGTCAGTTTTTATTTTAAAAGTGAAAATTAACATATTTAGAAATTTGTTTATATAAAATAAATGTCATTTCTGGAATCAGGATGTCGAAATTATCCAACGGTGAATTTTTCATAATTTTCTAAGACAGTCCAATTTTTTGGGTAAAAATTAAATATCGTTTAAATATATAATGTGTTTTATGACATCATAATGACCCAATGGTGATGTAATAAAATACCATAATCCTTATTTTCGTCCAATATATGTTTTATCATTAAAATAATGTAATTTTGGTTTTGTTTGACTTACTTTTCAAAGCATTAATGAACCCCTCAAGACATATTCAACACTTTGCCTTTTCAAATTAATTTCCATGGGAGTGTGACTCACCTCCACATAAGAAACCTTATTATATTAAGAAGTTCGGACTTGGGCCTTATAAAATATTTTTTTCCTCTTCCCTTTTCCAAAAACCATGGGAAAAAACCATGGTATGGTTTGTGGTTTGGATTAATTTAATGTATGGGGACCCAAACCTAAATAATAAAGAATTCCCTCACCTTTCCTATATAAACCCACCCAAGCTCCCACTTCCTCCTCACTCAAAGCCCTTGGAGTTTGTCCAACCTCTGCCCAACTCTCTCTAGAATCCTCCCAAGGTGCCCCAAGCTCCCAAGAAGCCTCTCACAAGCCTCTCTCTAGCCTTTGGAAGCACACTTCCAAGTAAGGGTTTTTTCTTCCTTTCTCATTTTTGTCAGTTTTCTTTAAGTTGTATTTCCCTTTTAATTTCAATTATGAATATTTGGGTATGGGTTTTCACCTCCCCCATACTTCCCTCTTATTGTTTTAATGATGGGAGACCCCTTTCTCTCTCATTAAATGCATCCCATGTACACCCGTTACTATGCCAAAATTCCGAAAGGAACTTCTCTCTTCTCTTTTATATTCAAGCAATACATTTGTATCATGAATCTAAATTCCATTACAATTGGTGGGACATGTATCTATATGACCACATTACTATCCATTACATGTAAATATGATGAGTAACCCCTTTCTCTCTCATCAACATTTTTTATGAATTCTTATGTCATGCCGTTACGCTGCCGAAATCACACCGATTTTCTAAGCCAATGTCATTGTGTAGTGAATACCATGCCCATTTCTCCATCAAGGGTATTCACCTTTATGCACATTTACATATTTATTATAAAGTTTCATGTATTAATTCCACATTCCTTTATCATGGAATAAATGATTATGTTTTATGAATCCATGTTTTATGATCCATGTGGCACACTTATGCATGAAATGAAATGTTTACGAAGGGTGCGCCCTTGTAGCGCTCCAATGCATTGGGTAAAGTATAGTATCATGATACGTCATGTGCAATGAGTGTTGACTAATTCTAATTCAAGTGCAATGAGGGTTTACTCATGCTTTATGTGCAATGAGCCTTGGCTCATGCTAATTCCATGTTAAGTGTTGTTGCCACATTTCCATGTTATGATTATCATGATTTATCATCCCTTTATGTTCATGTTTCTATTATTCTCTATTGATATGTCTATTTCCTAACATGTATTTTACTCCTCATGTTATTCCATGTGTACTCCCTTACTGGGCTTTATAGCTCACCCTTTTCTTGTGCATGTCCTCATGTTATCCCATGCAATGCTAAGTACGAATGAATGTAGTGGTCATGTAAAGGAAGTTTTCAATAAAGATGTTGTATTTCATGTTTTAAGTTTTTATTTAATGATCCTAAGCCCCAAAGACACTAAACCTCTCGATCATCTTTGTTGTATCAAGTGAAGTTTTATGTAATAAATCATGTTTAAGTTTGTAATAAAAGCAGGGTTGTCATAGTTGGTATCAGAGGATAGGTTTAGTTATTTTTGGGACTAGGAAAACCCTAGTAAAGCCTTAGATACAATACTAAGTATAATAAAAACATCTCTAAGTTTTGGTAAATACTAAGTAAGTGGTTTATCAAATAAATACATCCCTTTCTGGATACGAGCAGGTAGAGGCGGCTCTGACACAGATGTATCCTAGGGGTAAAACCCAAAAACACCGCTTTGAGCTAGACTCGAACGGGAACTGGTGCATGACAACAGGCCTTGCTGCACTCTTGGTTACGACACTCTCGTGGGATATGTTTTGATAAATTCAAAAACTTAGTATGAACCCTTATTAAGGGAAAAATTCCCCTAAGAATATATGTTAGAAAGTAGATCATCAAAAGCCTATATTGAAGTCTATAGACTCGTGAGTTAAGGAAATAAAAGTTTATTTTTGAGTCATCAACTTTTGTCTTTGGATTACCCTTTATGTGTTACCCCTAACTTTCCTTTTATTCCAGCCAATGGCCGGTAATAGGAGGACTCGGGCTAACAACCGTTGTGAAGATCAGTGTGATGACTATACTAATGAGATGCCAAATCCAATGGGAGCGGGAATCACGAACTTTGTCACGCTTCTCTCTCAGCTAACTCAATTTTGAATAGAAACACGGGTCAAGAAGAACGTTCAACCCCCCCTAAGAAAGAACAAGTCTCTATCGAGATCTTCATGAGACAAAGGCCTCCTACTTTTAGTGGATCATCTGATCCCACGATCGCTGAACAATGGATCAACTTCATTGAAAAGATCTTCTCTATCCTTCAATGTTCTGAACAAGAGAAGGTTCTCTGGCGGCCTATTGTATGGAGGGTGAAGCTAATCAATGGTGAATGTTGATCAAATATACGAAGCCTGAGGAGGAGATCAAGGCTTTGGAATGGAAGGAATTCTTGAAGATGTTTTTTGATAAATATTTTCCGCGCACCCTCCGGCTTAAGATGGAAAGGGACTTCCTTTCCCTCAAGAAAAAAGATGAAGAATTTGTTGGAGCATATGAGGCAAACTTCACAAGGCTTGCACGATACGCTTCTGTCTTTGTCGTTACCCCCGAATGCAAGGTTGACCGCTTCTTTAGTGGGCTGAAGCCTAGCTTGTGGAAAGCATTAGCGATCCGTGACTTCGACAGCTATGAGGAAATTGTCTGATGTTCCCTCAAGGTCGAAATGGAGATCAGAGAATCATAGGGGTATCATGGGGATAAGAAGCGTAAGGTGGACTTCAATTCTGGTGGGCCGATGGATAAATCCAACGGCGCTAAGAAGTTCCAGCACCCCACTTTCCAAAAGTGTGGAAAGAAGCACCCTAGAAATTTCCTTAAGGGGATGAGAAAATGCTTTAGGTGTGGAAGAGAAGGGCACCTAGTTGTTAACTGTCGGCAAGAAGGACCCGCGGCTACGAAAAAAGAGAGGAACGCTCCATTCGAACCTCAATACGTTGTTCAATGCTATAAATGCAAAGAACCGGGTCATTTTTCAAATCAGTGCCCTAATACAAGGGTTTTCGGAGGCAACCAACAACCTCCAAGACAGCAAGGAAGAGCTTTTTCCATCACTTCTGCCGAAGTGAACCCTGACAACGAAGTGGTGACAGGTATGCTAGTTATTCATTCAATAATAGTGAACGTACTTTTTGATTCAGGTTCTAAGCATTATTTTAAATCCAGAAATTCTAGTAGAACAATCCCAGCACCACCACAAATCATGGAAGTAAAGATGTCGATGATTATGGAAAATGGGGTAATCATTGCATCCCATGAGTATAAGTCCTCCCCTGTTATAATCTGTGGATTGAATTTCCCATATAACCTCGCCATACTCCATTTGGTGGAATTTGAGGCAATTCTTGGCATGGATTGGCTTTCCTTATATAGAGCAAACATAAATTGTCGGGAGAGGGAAATCACACTCCGTATGGAGAATCGACCCCCGATTCTTTACAAGTGTCAGGAGGAAGATGAATCTCCTTTAGCTCCATCATCTCAAGCATGGATATTACTACCTTATGAGAATGCATATCTACCTCAGATGATTGAGTCAAAGGAAGAAACCATCCTTGAAGAAATTCCTATTGTGAGGGAATTCACTGAAGTGTTTCCCGAGGAACTGCCTGGTCTTCCTCCAAGAAGAGATGTTGAGTTCTCAATTGAACTTATACCTAGGGCGCTACCAATATCCAAGACTCCATATTGAATGGCTGTTGTTGAGCATGAAGAGCTGAAGAAACAACTACAAGAGAATCTGGATAAAGGGTTTATACGCCCAAGTGCTTCACTATGGGGTGCACCAGTCCTCTTCATCAAGAAGAAGCATGGGTCAATGCATCTCTGCATCGATTATCGTGAACTTAACAAAATCATGATAACAAACAAGTATCCTCTCCCAAGAATCGATAACTTTTTTGATTAGCTGTGTGAAGCACAATACTTCTCCAAGGTGGACTTACGGTCGGGATATTATCAAGCAACGGTGAAGAAGGAAGATATCCCCAAGAATGCTTTTTGTACAAGATACATGCACTATGAATTCATAGTAATTCCTTTCGGACTCACCAATTCTCTAGTAGTATTCATGGAATTGATGAATAGAGTCTTTAGAGATTACCTTGACAAATTTGTGGTAGTCTTTATAGATGATATTCTAATATACTCCAAAACCAAGGAGGACCATGAGGAGCATTTAAAAACTGTACTAGAGACTTTGCGCAAGGATAAGCTTTATAAAAAGTATAGAAAGTGTGAGTTCTGGTTGAAGGAGGTCTCATTCTTGGGCCATATCATCACAAGAAATTGGATTTCTGTGGACCCCTCCAAAAAAGATGCAATTGAGGGATGGAAGAGGCCAACATCGGTAACGGATATCCGTAGCTTCTTGGGGTTAGTTGGATATTATCGATGATTTGTGAGGAATTTCTCATGATTTTCCAACCCTCTTACCAAGCTAACTCAAAAGGGATTAAATTTTTCTTGGAGTGATGAATGTGAATAAAGCTTCAAGGATTTGAAAAGGAGGCTTATCACTGTGCTCGTGCTCATTTTACCCACAAGTGGAAAAAATTTTGTGGTATTCAGTGATGCCTCAAAGAAGGGCTTAGGATGTGTGCTGATACAGAATGATAAAGTGATATCCTATGCCTCAAGGCAGTTGAAAATCCAAGAGCGAAACTATCCAATGCATGATCTGGAGTTGGCAGCGGTGATCTTTTCCTTGAAAATCTGGCGGCATTATCTCTATGGAGAGAAATGTGAGATATATACTGACCACAAGAGTCTTAAATATATATTAACACAGAAAGAGATTAATATGCGCCAGAGAATATGGATAGAGCTCATCAAGGATTATGATTGTTCAATACATTACCACCCTGGTAAAGCGAACTAGGTGGCAGATGCCCTAAGTAGAAAGGATCCAGCGATTCTATCAATGATGAGAATTGAGAAGGATCCAATCTTCTTAGACTTGATGAAGACGGGCGTGGGAATCATAAAGAAGGGAACATAATCAATCCTTTCACAAATTATTGCTCAACCGTCTCTTTTGGAAAGATTAAAGGATACTCAAAAGGATGATGTGGGAATTCAAGAAAAAGTGGAAGCTATCAAAAAGGGGAAATCCTCAGAGTTTAATGTTAATGAATAAGGAACTGTGCGGTTTGGGAAAAGACTATGTGTTCCATCAAGTCCGGAGCTGAAGAAGGAACTCTTGGATGATGCATATAGTTCAAATTTCTCTATTCACCCAGGGAGCACAAAGATGTATCGAGATCTCCGAGAAAACTTTTGGTGGGATTATATGAAGAAGAAGATCGCCGAATATACATCAAAGTGCCAGGTGTGTCAGCAAGTGAAGGCAGAGAGGCAGAAGTCTAAGGGGGTGATGCAACCATTGCCCATACCAGAATGGAAATGGGAAAACATCACCATGGACTTTGTCACCAGACTTCCAAGGACATCCAAAGGCAACAATACAATCTAGGTTGTTGTGGATCATCTTACAAAGACTGCACACTTCATTGCTATTCGGGAGGATTTCTCATTGGATCAACTGGCGCGGATATATATTAGGGAAGTGGTAAGGTTACATGGAGTACCACTATCTATTATGTCTGACCGAGATCCAAGATTCACCTCTATGTTTTGGAAGAGTCTTCAACATGCTCTGAATTCTGAACTGAACTTCAGTACGGCCTATCATCCTCAAACTGATGTCCAATCTGAGCGGATTATCCAAACACTTGAGGATATGTTGAGAGCGTGCTCAATGGACTTTAAAGGAGGATGGGATCAACATATTCTTCTGGTTGAGTTGTCTTATAATAACAGTTTCCACTCGAGAATCCAAATGGAACCATATGAAGCCCTGTATGGGAAAAGGTGAAAAACACCGGCATGTTGGGATAAGGTCGGTGAACGTATGCTGCTTGGACCAGAAATGGTCGAGGAAATGATGGAGAAGGTGAAACCCATTCAGCAGCATATCAAGGCAGCCCAAAGTCGACAGAAGAGTTATGCAGATAATCGTCGACGAGACCTTGAGTTTAAAGTTGGAGACATGGTGTTTCTATACATATCTCCGTGGAAAAAGGTCATGAGGTTTGGAAAGAAAGGAAAGTTGAGTCCATGGTACATAGTCCCCTTCGAGGTTCTTGATCGTGTTGGGGCTGTGGCCTATCGACTTGCACTTCCACCTACTATGGCCAAAGTACATGACGTCTTTCATGTATCCCTCTTAAGGAAGTACATACCGGACCCTTCACATTTACTCTCTTCTGAGGTGGTACAATTTGAAGATGATCTTTCTTATGAAGAGAAACCAGTAAAGATCTTAGATCATAGAGAAAAAGTTCTACGAAAGAAGACAATGCCCCTCGTCAAGGTGTTGTGGAGAAACCACAAGTTTGAAGAAGCAACTTGGGAGTCCGAGGATATGATGAAGCGGAGTTACCCACATTTTGTTTAGTGTGGGAAAAGGAAAATTTCAAGGGCAAAATTTCTTAAGGGGGAATATTGTAACGACCCAAAGTTTCATTAATGGAAAATCCCTCTTGATCCAGTTAAACGTCTATTTTTGAAAAATGTTTTTATAAGATGTCAACTTCTTTGGTTTTATGTTAAGAATTGTGACTGTTGTTAATATAGTCGTTGAACAGTGATCACATGATTAGTATAAATATAGGACCTTAACAAATCCAATTTACTCAGACAAAAGAAGTGGTGGCCTCATCTAGTATAATTTCCCCATACGAAGCGTATTTATCGGAGCTTGGAAAAGAGGTGGAATCCTTGGGCTTCACCCTTGACCAAGCTGAAGCTAAGCTTCATCATTTCAAGCTCAAACATGACCATCTACGGGAAAAGTGGAAGTTGATTGAAATTACCATTCAAGCGATGTTATCTGATCCACTCCAAGAGTCTGTCACCATCACACACCTTACCCTTAGGTCTTATGCAGCTGTTTTAAAGGGTTATGTAACAAATAAGTAGTAATATGTTCATGTACATTATTTTTGTATATAATAATGAATATAATTTCTAGTCATTTTTGATACATTGTAAATAGTTTTTAAAGTACAAATGGTGTTTTAGTTATTATTTAATTAAGAATTATATTTTATTAAATTAAAGGATTTTTGAATTAAATAATATTTTAATAAAATATTAATATTAATATTAAATTAATATTTATTAAATATAAATGATCTTATAATTTTATGAATGCAATTAAAATTTTTTATTAAGGCTTGAAAGCCATTTTTTTCAAAACCCGTAAATATTTGATAAATGTCGGTTTCTATTTTAAAAGTGAAAATTAACATATTTAGAAAAAATTTTAGATAAAATAAATTTCATTTCTGGAATCAGGATTTCGAAATTATCCAACGGTGAATTTTTCATAATTTTCTAAGATAGTCAAATTTTTGGGTAAAAATTAAATACCGTTTAAATATATAATGTATTTTATGACATCATAATGACCCAATGGTGATTTAATAAAATACCATATTCCTTATGTTCGTCCAATATATGTTTTATCATTAAAATAATGTAATTTTGGGTTTGTTTGACTTACTTTTCAAAGCATTAATGGACCCCTCAAGACATATTCAACACTTTGCCTTTTCAAATTAATTTCCATGGGAGTGTGACTCACCTCCACATAAGAAAACTTATTATTTTAAGAAGTTCGGACTTGGGCCTTATAGAATATGGTTTTACACTTCCCTTTTTCCAAAAACCATGGGCAAAAACCATGGGATAGTTTGTGTTTTGGATTAATTTAATGTAAGGGGACCCAAACCTAAATAATAAATAATTCCCTCAACTTTCCTATATAAACCCACCCAAGCTTCCACTTCCTCCTCACTCAATGCCCTTGGAGTTCATCCAACCTCTACCCAAATCTCTCTGGAATCCTCCCAAGAAGCCTCTCACAAGCCTCTCTCTAGCCTTTGGAAGCACACTTCTAAGTAAGGGTTTTTTCTTCCTTTCTCATTTTTGTCAATTTTATTTAAGTTGTATTTCCCTTTTAATTTAAATTATGAATGTTGGGGTATGGTTTCACACCTCCCCCATAATTCCCTATTATTTTTTAAATGATGGGATACCCCTTTATCTCTCATTAAATTCCCCCCATGTACACCCGTTACTATGCCGAAATTCTGAAAGGATCTTCTCTCTCCTCTTTTACATTCAAGCAATACTTTTGTATCATGAATCTAAATTCCATTACAATTGTTGGGACATGTATCTATATGACCTCCTTACTGTCCAATACATGTAAATATTATGAGGAACCCCTTTCTCTCTCATCAACCTTTTTTATGAATTCTTCTATCACGTCGTTACGCTGCCGAAATCACACTGATTTTCTAAGCTAGTGTCATTGTGTAGTGAATACCATGCCCATTTCTCTATCAAGGGTATTCACCTTTATTCACATTTACATATTGATTGTAAAGTTTCATGTATGAATTCCACATTCCTTTATCGTGGAATAAATGATTATGTTTTGTGAATCCATGTTTTATGATCCATGTGGCACACTTATGCGTGAAATGAAATGTTTAAGAAGGGTGCGCCCTTATAGTGCTCCAATGCATTGGGTAAAGTATAGTATCATGATACATCATGTGCAATGAGTGTTGAATCATGCTAATTCAAGTGAAACTAGGGTTTACTCGTGCTTCATGTGCAATGAGGGTTTACTCATGCTTTATGTGCAATGAGCCTTGGCTCATGCTAATTCCATGTTAAGTGTTGTTGCCACATTTCCATGTTATGATTATCATGCTTTATCATGCCTTTATGATCATGTTTCTCTTATGCTCTATTGATTTGCCTATTTCCTAACATGTATTTTACTCCTCATGTTATTCCATGTGTACTCCCTTACTGGGCATTATAGCTCACCCTTTTCTTATGCATGTCCTCAGGTTATCCCATGCAATGCTAAGTACGAAGGAATGTAGTGGTCATGTAAAGGATGTTTTTAATAAAGATGTTGTATTTCAAGTTTTAAGTTTTTATGTAATGATCCTAAGCCCCAAATACACTAAACCTCTCAATCTTCTTTTTTGTATCAAGTGATGTTTTATGTAATAAATCATGTTTAAGTTTGTAATAAAAGCAGGGTTGTCATACTCCTTCTCCTCAAATTCAGGCTAGAATCAAGTCTCAAATGCAACCAAGGCTCGAATACAAGGGTTAAAGGAATCAAGTCTCTAATGAATCCAAGTCTCAAAGGTATCCAAGATTTTTAGTGTGATATCTATACTTTCTCTACAAATATTCAAAGATTCAATCCAATGTATGTAATTTTCTCTTTCACCTCACACATTAATTGCATGTTTGGGTTCCTCATAAGTTTCTTTTGACTTACATGATGGAATTTTTTTAGTGAGCCTAGTTTTTTTTGGAACATAAAATTCATGTGGATTTAATTGAATGGTTCTGGGTATTTTTCCTCTATGAGGAAGTATGGATCTTCTAGTTTTTAGAGTAATTTACTATATAATATTGTCACAGATATGTCTAATTGTTTTTTAGGTATAAAAACATTTATTTTAGCACATATAGAGTTAAGAATCAACTCCTATGATATTTACAAACCATGTGAAATTCCTATCATTAGAAGGATATATAATGGATTTTTTCCATCATAAAATGATAGGGAAGATTCTTTGAAACCCCTATCCTAGTGAGAGTAATACTATTCTAAGTAGAGATAATACTAAGATGTTGTCTTCATATGCATTTAGTTATTCCATTTGGGGAATTTGTAAATCTATTAGTGAGTAATTACTGGGATATTTTTCATTTTTATTTAAATTGAAAATAATTTCAGTCGATAGTGATAGTAATTTGTCTCATAACATTATTCAGATAATTCCTTGGTTAATTACCATGATGTTAGTTGTGGTTCTGATATTGTGGAACTCCCTAGTTAGTTTTCATAATTTCTTACTAGGTAAATAAATTATGTAAATTAATTATAATTGTTTTATAATCAATTATTCTATAGGATTATTTGATTTAGGATATGTGTAGTAGGCTACAAGGAATGAGAAAAGTGATACACATATGGTCAAATTCAAAAGAGAGGTGGGTTGTACCAAAATTATCAAGAAACATTTTATATGTGTTTTCATGTGAAATGTGATTTGTAGGAATAGAAAATTGGAGAAAGGAGACCATAGTGAGTTCTGGTATGGGTTTATGAACATGATTTATAATATGGATAAATTATTTATAATGAAAATGTAATTCCATACTATGTGGGAGAATTATAGTCTCACACGGTGGTTTATTCAACTTATGATCCTTAGGTTGGTTAGTTGGAAAAATAAAAATGGATATTAAAATATAAAATGAAGGTGGTGAACCTAGGATATTCTTGTGTGATTGTGTGAGAAGTATCTTTGAGAGTGGATTATGTGATTGATGGTTGTAGATGATTTCCTTATGTGACATGGTTCTTGAAGAAAGTGAGAAATGGACTTAAGACCTATGATATCACCATGGAAGTTAATGTATATTAGTATATATGTCAGATTATGAGAGGCCTAGTGAGGTTAATAATGGCTAATGTAAGTATCCCATATTGGTAGAACAGTGTATGAATTTCATATGAATGTTTTTCTTAGGGTAGTGATGTGATAATAGTGATTATATGATCACATTAGTAGTGATTATATATGTGGTATAAAATCAAGTATATTCTATTGAAACCTAGTGGGATAACCTAAAAATGGTATGATGGAATAGTTTATTATATAGCTTTCTTTGTTTTGAGATTTTAGGTTCATGAGTGATGAATTATGGCCTATAGATTATGAGATTATTTAATGACTAGTCATTGAGAATGATGATCATTGCTTAAGATAGTTGGTCTTTGAGGATTTTATATTAAAATATGATGAACATTATGTGAGGTTCTGGTATGTCTATTATAATGTGAGTTACAATATACATTTTATTGATTCATTGAGGGCTAGGGTGAGGGTTATGTGACATTTGTGTTGTTTGTTCTTATTTATAGTTTTTCAGAATTTAGGTTTATCTAATGAATTGTGTCACTCATTGTGTGGTTCTTTCCTAAGGGAACCAATATGTTAAGACATCCTCATATTTCAAATTCACATCTGAAGTGCATTGTGTTGCATTTGTTGTCAATGAGGTTGTCAATGAGGCATGTTGTTGTCTTACAATGAATGGAAGTCAAGGATTGTCAAGATGTGAATGAAAAAGGTTGTGATGGTGTTGGTGGTGAAGGAGAATGGCCATGGAACTTAGAGGAGTGTCACTTAGGAGATTCACTAAGTGGCATTGGAGAATATGGTTGAAACATTCTCCATGTATATCTGACGATTGTTGAGCTGATCATTAAGTTCCAAGAACTTGTATCCTGATGATACAATGTCATACCAATGATTAGAAGACCATGCATTGTATTGACAATGCATGAGGAGAGCAAGATGATCCATTCACTACTTCTAAGTGGATGAAGTGGTTTAATGAAGTCCATGTACTAACTCTTAGTGCGTGTGAATTTGAAATTGATCTCTGATTAGGTCAATGAAGCACATTGAAGAATTTAAGTGATTTAGGAGCTCAGTTGAAGATGAAGACCCTTCGAGAATTCCATTCTTAAATGATGAATATATGTTGAAGAAGGATGATGAATTCTAATGAAGAAGAAGAAATAAAGAGGAGGAAGAATGGCTTAGAAGAAGAAGGAGGCATTTGGCATTTGGCATGTTTTAATATGGAGAAGGACTTTGTTTTTACAAAGTCTAGGTTCTGTCCTTTGCCAAAAAATTGGCCATCTCAAGCCAGCCCACGGGTTCAACCCCACGGCTCATATGGGCACGAGGCGCCACGCCCATGGGGGATCCCATGGTGCAAGCTCGAGAGGCAGGGGGGGCCGTGTATAAGCCCCCGAGGGCACGCAGTGGTGAAGCCCGCGCGCCCGGAGAGTGCATGGTGGGCGCTAGAGCGCGCCCGCAGGGAGCAAGAGTGGGCGCAGAGCGCGCCCGCAGGGTGAACACGGTGCGGGGCGGCACCGTGGAGGGAGAGAATTCAATTGCCGGGATGAGGGAGCGGCAGGGTTATTAGCCGCGGAAATTCCGCGAGAGAATTCGATGTGGGACGCGCGATTTTCACCGGGAACGAATCCCAGCCGCACGATTCATCGCGCGCTCGATCTGGACCGCCCATCTAATCCGCCGCGGCCCAGCCTGATCGCGGCCGTCCAAATCTTTAATCCAACGGCTCTCCGCGCGTCTTCTTCCCCGCGCCATGCGAAGCCACCCGCGACGTCCCCGCATGAACCAGAGCCTCCCGAGCAGTGTTCTCGAGCTCCCGGCCACCATTTCCTAATCCGAAGCCTCCATTGAGATCGTCTGGCCTCCACGAACACGATCATGCAATAAAAAAGGCATGCATGCAACAGATGGAGAATTTCGGTCGAGGCCGAGGCAAACGAAGTTGCCGAGGCCTTGAGGGTTCGTGCCTTTGCATGGGATAAAAGAGACGAAGTCCGTGCATGCGTTCTAAGTCGCATGCACGTGGAGGAACCCGAATAAAAAGGGGAGAACCCGCGTTGAAACAGTGGAAAGAAAATAAAGATTGGAAAGATTTCAAAGATGCGAAATCTTCGGGATTGAAGTTATCCCACGCGGAAGATTTGAGGCGTTTCTCTGCCTATAAAAAGAGAGGCCGAGGCTCTCATTTTGTTTGCTGATCCGCTGAGTATTTGAAGTCCCGTGAGAAGCACTCTGTGCCTCACGAAGTCGAAGCCCTGCGCGCACACTTGCGCGGCAGTGAAGCCAGGAGCATCCCTTGCTCCGCGGTGTTCCTTTTGCGCACTCCTTGCGCGAAAGAGGTTGGAGAAGAACCCTGCGCGCCTTCCCCTTGCGCGGCAGGAAGAACCCGGGGCCGCGGCATCTTGCGCGCCCACGGTTGAAGCCCGTGCTGCCTTGCACCCTTTTGGCTTGCGCGATCCACGGCCAGTGGAATCAGCGCGGCTGTGAAGAGAAGGAGGGCCGCACCCCTTGCGCGCCTAACTTGAGTAGGAGTTCGGGTTGAACACCCCTTGGCCGAGACATATATTTGTGTGTGTGCAATTCAAGTGAAGGCCGAGGCTTTGCCTCGTGTATGTGCAAATTGGAGAAGAGCCCAAGGGCCTTAGTGCTTATGTGCTAAACAAGCAGGACCCGAGCCCCTTGCACCCTTTGAGTGCAAAGTGAAGAAGAATAACATACGGGTGTTGTGTGTGCAATTACAAGAAGGTGGCAGTGGGTGTGCACCAAAGAAGACCCGAGGCCTTAGTGAAGTTGTGTGCCAAGTGAAGTGGAATACCACACATTGTGTGTGAAGTGGAAAAGGCCGAGAGGAAGTGTGTGAAAGTGGAAGAGGCCGTAGCCTTGTGTGTGCACACTATTGAAGAACAACTAAAAGAACACTAAAGTGTGTGTGTGCAACAAGAAGAGGAAGGTCACTACAAGTGGATGCTAAGTGAAGAATTTGTGTGTGCAAACTAAAGAAGTGACCGAACCTATGTGTGCACTAAAAGTGAACACACTTAGAAGAAGTTGAAAGGAGGACATCCACATTAAAGTATAACACACATTTATGTGTGTAATCAAAAGTGCATAAAGTGTGTGAAGTTTGAGAAGCTGGTGTGTGCTGAAAAGAATTACACCCTTTGTGGGTCTACTGCACCAAGAGAAGGGGAAAGGAGGAGTGCATGCATGCATGCATGCACGTGCACACGTGAACAAGTCTGAATCAGCTTGTGTGCATTTAAGAAGTCCAAGACCAGGAGATCTTGAAGATATTGTGATGCCATGCATTCAGTGCATGAAGTTGAAGTGATGTGAGACTGGACCAGACTGAAGTTAAAGATATTATTTGTCTGAGCATTCAGTAATTGGAGAGAAGCCGGGTCATCCTTAGAAGAAGGTGATAAAGCCCGAGCAAGACGAGAAGACCTGATCATCACAAGTGATCAGAGGTACAGAGCAAGGCCAGCAGTCTTTATCCCAGACTGCTGAAGATACTTGAAGAAGCTTAAAGTGAAGAAGAGCTACTCGTGTGACTCGAGGAGCCAGGAGAAGACCCTGTGGGACTCAGGGAGAAGAAGTCTTCAGTGGGATTCTGGAGCAGGCCAGTGGGACTCTGGTAACACTGTGGGACGCAGTATAAAGACCCTCCTGTGGGACTCAGGAGAGATACGGTGGGAAGCTGTATCGACCATTGTAATACTAACAGATTATAATGGGAGAATCCATGCTTGAAGAGCATGGCAAGGATGTAGGCCTTTGGTGCCGAACCTTGTAAATCCTTGTGTCCTGTGCCTTTTCATTACTGCATTATCCGGGAAAGGTTGAGAGATACAAGAAGAGTGGATCGAGGCTTTAACCAGCCATAGAGGTTTAATTGATTGAGAATCAATTAGTAAAAAGCTTTAAAGGATCACTGATTCACCCCCTCCCCCTCTCAGTGATTCACACTGATCTGGGCACTTCAATTGGTATCAGAGGGAGGTTACCTCTAAAAGATCCAAGAGAGTCTATATGGAGTGCAGATTTGAGGAAATGAAAGAACAGCCTCAAATGGAGATATCTTCCAAGACTCAGAAAAATAGAAAGAAGAAACAGGCCAAGAAGATGAAGAAAGCCTGTCCTAGCTGTGATGAAGTTGAAACAATGAATGATCTTCAGAGTGCACTCAAATATATTCAGAAGACAGTTCCCATGGAAGTGGCAAAGTGTATAGCTACAGGCATCCATGATCTTCATGAAGAAAAATCACAGTTAGAAGAAGAAGCCAATGCTATGGAAGATCAGCTGGCTAAAAGGGTTGGCATAACCAACACTCTCAGAAAGCTGGTAAATGCCAAAGATGAAACAGTATCTCTTTGCAATGAAAGATATGAAGACACTGCTGAAGAATTGCAAAGAAGCCTTTCTGAGAAAGAAATATTTAAAGTATTGGTCAAAGAAGTTTTCCATGCACTGGAAAAGAGGCACAAAGTGTCAATGGTTGTCAGAGATGCTCAACTAGAAGACAAAGTCAAAAGGGTGAAGGAGCTGGACAACTCATTGCTTGAAATGAAGCAAGTGCATGAAGACCAGATGAAACAGCTGGAAGAGAAATGGGAAGGAAGGCTAAGAACAGTTAAGGATGAGAAGAACTCCCTTAACATGAAATGCCTAGAACTAGAGGTGATATTGAAAAATCTGCAATCACCCAAAGCTGAATCCTCCCAGTCAGCTGAAAGAAGAAATGTTGCTACTCAAGTGAACCTTGAGCAGGATGATTCTAAGAGAAAGACATCCTCCAATAAAAGTGAAACATCTTCTAGAAAGAAGGTACCATCCATACCATCTTGTACTCATGCTTCTAAAAGTATTTCTACTAAAAGTGCAGGATGGAAGAATGAATCCAAACAAGTATGGATGAAGACAGTGAAGAAAGAGAGTTCTCCTGAAACAGCACAACAGGTCAAGAAAAGTACCCTACAATCAGAAGGACTGAAAAGGTCAAGATTTGTGGGACAATGCTGGTGTTGTAAAAAGTATGGGCATTGTGCAAAGGATTGTTGGTACAATCCACTAAATGTCAAAGCACAAAGGAAGCTCATGCCAAGGGGGAGCAAGCCAGAAGAAAAGAAGCAGCATCCACAGGTCCAGAGACATCTGTTTACTGCAAATAGATTTGGATTACTTGACAACATCTGGGATGATTGCAAAAGTGGTCAACAAAAAGATACATGTCAATCTCCAACTGTATCCAGAGCTCAAAAGAAGAAAAGATCACAGAACCTGGCTCAAAAAGATTCCTTGGGAAGCAAGAAGAAGAAAGTGGAAAATGCTCCCAAGAAGATTTTGAGAAATGAAGAGAAGTCCTTGGAGTCTGAATCCAAGAAGGGTGATGCATCAAGAAGAGCCACCAAGAAGACATGCTTCTACTGTGGGAAGAATGGTCATACCATGGATCTTTGTAAAGAAGCCATGATATTCAATAGAAGCCAACTGGACTCAAACAGACAATCAATCCAGAAGAAGCAGAAGGGATTGATTGAAAACAAGTTGCCTAAGAGAGGTAGCTTGACAGCATCAAAGGAACCATGTGGAACTTCCAGAACTGGGGCCACTCTTCCAAATGATTTACTTGTCATATGGCCACATCAGTTGCAACTGGCCAGAGAACTACAAAGAGTTGAAGATGAAGCTCTGGCAATTGCTAAAGCAAAAGGGAAGAAGAAGGTTTCACATGAAGATGTTTTGAGAACCACACCAGCACAATCATCAATGAAGATCAAATGTGCAAGTGTGAAGACTGGTGAAAATGGGACATCTCGGTTGAGAGAATCTTCTCAACCTTGTTGTTCACATTGATGAACCAAGGAGGTTCCATCTTATTCCCTTATACTATTGGTATTTACATGTGCTGACATTGCAGGGAATTGAAGATGATGATTATTCTCAAGTGGAGGATGGTTTGAAAAGAATGGAGTGCACCCCTTGAGGGGGAGAAAATCTGAAGAAGATGATGTTCTAAAAATTAATATCATCTTGAGAAAGTGAAGGTATTCCAATCATACTTTCATCCCTTGTTTCTTAATTGAGTTTATCTTGTCAATTAAGGGGGAGTATGGATTGAAGACAAATGGATGAAAGGGGGAGCTTTATCTTTGCACTGAACTTTCTAATGTGTTTGGTGAAGTATGTGCAGGATTTAGCAATTCATTGTTATATCTGAAAAATTTCAAACCCCTAAGCATGATCTCACATGTGTAGAGAATGTTGGACAGCATTGTGTACCTTGGTTATATCACTCTTGTTTTCTACACCGGGTTAGCCCAAGTAGACTTAGAGCTGATTTACTAAAGGTTCTTTGCTAAAGAGAACATGTGACATCATCCCTCTCCTAGTGTTTTTCAAGAAGATACTTTTCAATGGGAGGAAGATATTTTTGGAAGAGAACCACACCACACCTTTGCATTTGATTGCCAATAAGGGGGAGAAATATTGACACACATATTGACCCATTCATATGTGCTGAAGGAGTGTATTGACAACAAATACAAAGGGGGAGATTGAAGTGCATTGTGTTGCATTTGTTGTCAATGAGGTTGTCAATGAGGCATGTTGTTGTCTTACAATGAATGGAAGTCAAGGATTGTCAAGATGTGAATGAAAAAGGTTGTGATGGTGTTGGTGGTGAAGGAGAATGGCCATGGAACTTAGAGGAGTGTCACTTAGGAGATTCACTAAGTGGCATTGGAGAATATGGTTGAAACATTCTCCATGTATATCTGACGATTGTTGAGCTGATCATTAAGTTCCAAGAACTTGTATCCTGATGATACAATGTCATACCAATGATTAGAAGACCATGCATTGTATTGACAATGCATGAGGAGAGCAAGATGATCCATTCACTACTTCTAAGTGGATGAAGTGGTTTAATGAAGTCCATGTACTAACTCTTAGTGCGTGTGAATTTGAAATTGATCTCTGATTAGGTCAATGAAGCACATTGAAGAATTTAAGTGATTTAGGAGCTCAGTTGAAGATGAAGACCCTTCGAGAATTCCATTCTTAAATGATGAATATATGTTGAAGAAGGATGATGAATTCTAATGAAGAAGAAGAAATAAAGAGGAGGAAGAATGGCTTAGAAGAAGAAGGAGGCATTTGGCATTTGGCATGTTTTAATATGGAGAAGGACTTTGTTTTTACAAAGTCTAGGTTCTGTCCTTTGCCAAAAAATTGGCCATCTCAAGCCAGCCCACGGGTTCAA
This sequence comes from Viscum album, assembly GCA_963277665.1. Lineage (NCBI taxonomy): Eukaryota > Viridiplantae > Streptophyta > Magnoliopsida > Santalales > Viscaceae > Viscum > Viscum album. Next base: position 1,413,529,344 of record OY728141.1, on the reverse strand, counting down.
CCCCACGGCTCATATGGGCACTAGGCGCCACGCCCATGGGGGATCCCATGGTGCAAGCTCGAGAGGCAGGGGGGCCGTGTATAAGCCCCCGAGGGCACGCAGTGGTGAAGCCCGCGCGCCCGGAGAGTGCATGGTGGGCGCTAGAGCGCGCCCGCAGGGAGCAAGAGTGGGCACAGAGCGCGCCCGCAGGGTGAACACGGTGCGGGGCGGCACCGTGGAGGGAGAGAATTCAATTGCCGGGATGAGGGAGCGGCAGGGTTATTAACCGCGGAAATTCCGCGAGAGAATTCGATGTGGGACGCGCGATTTTCACCGGGAACGAATCCCAGCCGCACGATTCATCGCGCGCTCGATCTGGACCGCCCATCTAATCCGCCGCGGCCCAGCCTGATCGCGGCCGTCCAAATCTTTAATCCAACGGCTCTCCGCGCGTCTTCTTCCCCGCGCCATGCGAAGCCACCCGCGACGTCCCCGCATGAACCAGAGCCTCCCGAGCAGTGTTCTCGAGCTCCCGGCCACCATTTCCTAATCCGAAGCCTCCATTGAGATCGTCTGGCCTCCACGAACACGATCATGCAATAAAAAAGGCATGCATGCAACAGATGGAGAATTTCGGTCGAGGCCGAGGCAAACGAAGTTGCCGAGGCCTTGAGGGTTCGTGCCTTTGCATGGGATAAAAGAGACGAAGTCCGTGCATTCGTTCTAAGTCGCATGCACGTGGAGGAACCCGAATAAAAAGGGGAGAACCCGCGTTGAAACAGTGGAAAGAAAATAAAGATTGGAAAGATTTCAAAGATGCGAAATCTTCGGGATTGAAGTTATCCCACGCGGAAGATTTGAGGCGTTTCTCTGCCTATAAAAAGAGAGGCCGAGGCTCTCATTTTGTTTGCTGATCCGCTGAGTATTTGAAGTCCCGTGAGAAGCACTCTGTGCCTCACGAAGTCGAAGCCCTGCGCGCACACTTGCGCGGCAGTGAAGCCAGGAGCATCCCTTGCTCCGCGGTGTTCCTTTTGCGCACTCCTTGCGCGAAAGAGGTTGGAGAAGAACCCTGCGCGCCTTCCCCTTGCGCGGCAGGAAGAACCCGGGGCCGCGGCATCTTGCGCGCCCACGGTTGAAGCCCGTGCTGCCTTGCACCCTTTTGGCTTGCGCGATCCACGGCCAGTGGAATCAGCGCGGCTGTGAAGAGAAGGAGGGCCGCACCCCTTGCGCGCCTAACTTGAGTAGGAGTTCGGGTTGAACACCCCTTGGCCGAGACATATATTTGTGTGTGTGCAATTCAAGTGAAGGCCGAGGCTTTGCCTCGTGTATGTGCAAATTGGAGAAGAGCCCAAGGGCCTTAGTGCTTATGTGCTAAACAAGCAGGACCCGAGCCCCTTGCACCCTTTGAGTGCAAAGTGAAGAAGAATAACATACGGGTGTTGTGTGTGCAATTACAAGAAGGTGGCAGTGGGTGTGCACCAAAGAAGACCCGAGGCCTTAGTGAAGTTGTGTGCCAAGTGAAGTGGAATACCACACATTGTGTGTGAAGTGGAAAAGGCCGAGAGGAAGTGTGTGCAAGTGGAAGAGGCCGTAGCCTTGTGTGTGCACACTATTGAAGAACAACTAAAAGAACACTAAAGTGTGTGTGTGCAACAAGAAGAGGAAGGTCACTACAAGTGGATGCTAAGTGAAGAATTTGTGTGTGCAAACTAAAGAAGTGACCGAACCTATGTGTGCACTAAAAGTGAACACACTTAGAAGAAGTTGAAAGGAGGACATCCACATTAAAGTATAACACACATTTATGTGTGTAATCAAAAGTGCATAAAGTGTGTGAAGTTTGAGAAGCTGGTGTGTGCTGAAAAGAATTACACCCTTTGTGGGTCTACTGCACCAAGAGAAGGGGAAAGGAGGAGTGCATGCATGCATGCATGCACGTGCACACGTGAACAAGTCTGAATCAGCTTGTGTGCAATTAAGAAGTCCAAGACCAGGAGATCTTGAAGATATTGTGATGCCATGCATTCAGTGCATGAAGTTGAAGTGATGTGAGACTGGACCAGACTGAAGTTAAAGATATTATTTGTCTGAGCATTCAGTAATTGGAGAGAAGCCGGGTCATCCTTAGAAGAAGGTGATAAAGCCCGAGCAAGACGAGAAGACCTGATCATCACAAGTGATCAGAGGTACAGAGCAAGGCCAGCAGTCTTTATCCCAGACTGCTGAAGATACTTGAAGAAGCTTAAAGTGAAGAAGAGCTACTCGTGTGACTCGAGGAGCCAGGAGAAGACCCTGTGGGACTCAGGGAGAAGAAGTCTTCAGTGGGATTCTGGAGCAGGCCAGTGGGACTCTGGTAACACTGTGGGACGCAGTATAAAGACCCTCCTGTGGGACTCAGGAGAGATACGGTGGGAAGCTGTATCGACCATTGTAATACTAACAGATTATAATGGGAGAATCCATGCTTGAAGAGCATGGCAAGGATGTAGGCCTTTGGTGCCGAACCTTGTAAATCCTTGTGTCCTGTGCCTTTTCATTACTGCATTATCCGGGAAAGGTTGAGAGATACAAGAAGAGTGGATCGAGGCTTTAACCAGCCATAGAGGTTTAATTGATTGAGAATCAATTAGTAAAAAGCTTTAAAGGATCACTGATTCACCCCCTCCCCCTCTCAGTGATTCACACTGATCTGGGCACTTCAACATCCTAAGGAAAAATTCTTTGTTATACCTATTTCATGATTTGGATGTTGTATGTACATGTGATTTTTATCCATAAGGGACAGTCTTGGACACTTGTCTTTGGAGTTTGAAACTCACAGTACTTGTGATGTAGTTATTTCCAAAGGGAGATAAATAATTTCTTCTCCCCCTATGATTCAAATGTTAACATATTATTAGTTACATGTTTTTAATGTTAGGGAAAAACCATGGTATAAACTTATGGTATGATTAGTATAATTCACTAGTATGAAATAAAGTAGGTACATTTGATTATCATGGTTTCCTAGTTAGTACACACTGACTTGACTTACATGTTTATTTTGAATGTTACTACTTGGAACATATACTAACATATATGAATTGTTCTATATTTTATGATCCCTATTAGTATTTACTTGTTGATTTTTATACTCTCATCCTACACATGAATATAAGTGAAAATAGAGATCTTATATTTGAGATATAGGTGTGGGAGGAGGAATAGTAACATAAAATAGAGTTGTTGAAGCTCATTGGGGATGATTTGATGTTCTCATGGTAGTTTTAGGGACCTTTTTGAATTTTGAGATGAGATTTGAAATTTCATATTTTGATGTGGTTATTTAAAAAAGTTTTAAGGAGATGACTATAATTATCATCATCTTCATCTCCTTAATATTTATTATTTCATTTTGTTTCTTGAGACTAATCCCCCATGTCTTATATGTTACTTGTACTACTCTGAGTAGTATTCATACAAAATGTACACTAGTACCTGGTGTGGGATGAATAATGATAAGAGTAGTTAAAGAAACATAGTTTCATGTCTAGAAGAGATGGGGGATGAGTCTCAAGAAACAAAATGCAATAATAAATGTTCAGTAGATGAAGTTGATGAGGATGGAAGTTGTCAATAACTTTCACCTTCTGATGAATTCAAAGGATAACACCTTCCATAGTGGAGAGATTCTTTTCTTAAATTCAATTAACTATTTACTTCAAATGGATATATGAAAATTATTTGACAAAAGTGTATGAATATGGAGTTAAATAGTTCATAATGTTTTTAATAAAAATTCATACAACCCTTCTCAAATCCTTTATCAATGTTTATGTTTTCTTTATTCAATAAAAATAAAACGTTTCACTACTCATGTTAAAAAATTATTATAAACAATATGATGTTACCAATATTAGGGAAGAGATTATTTTTTATGCTGAAATTATAAAATTATTATGGGATCAACATCATGTTGATGAAAAAAACTAGAACAATATATCATCATGGCATTGGAAAATTTCTTCATGGTAAGAATTATGCATATCAAATTTGAGGTTTGTTGGAATTAATGTGGGAAACCTGTTGACCCCAACATGTCAATGTTCATTAGCTATGTTGTTCTCATAATGAGGATGAATTTGATGATTGATATTGATTCATGGTTCAATATTTATCCGGTAATTAAAGAAACCCTTTAGAAAGATGTAGTCATAATGTTATGATATAATTTCTCTACATTACTAAAAAAAATTATACAATGAAATGTTGATTCAATTTTCATTATTACTTGTATATTTATGTTATTTTAGAATATTTATGTCTATAATTTGTCTTAATAGACATTATAAAATCCCACATAGGCTTCCAGACTCTTCTTACCAAATTATATATTAGGTATTCTAATTAGAAAGTAAAACCCTACCCACCTGTTAGTTATACACAAATTATAAAGTAGGAAACATGAGATTATTTCATTAGTCTTCAGATGGAAAATAATTTTAGGTTCCTTGAACTTGATGAATTATTATTTTAATTATTTATTATATCCAATTTATTCTAAAAAATTAACTTATGAAATAGAAAAATAGTTCTGAAAATAAATAGCATGCATCAAAATCGATGTACCCCTATCGCAAAGGAAGGATGAGGCATGCTTCACTTGAGAATAAATTGGTATGTATTTTAAATAAATAATAATAGTTTTATCTGATATGAAAAAATATATATTCCATTTTTATATGAATATTGATTAATCAAATTCTGAATCAACTACCATCTCACGTCATGTTCTATAGAAGCAGGTTTGTGTAAACACTGAGGGTAAACTAGTTGAAGAAAACACAAAACCAGTATGGGAAACATGTGTAAGTATGAAATAATAGTAATTTATAATGATTTGTAATTTTATTATATAAAAATATATATTTATGTTCATATTACTTTAGATGATTTAGACATAAGAATCAGCAATGACCATGCCATGAGAAAAACTACATTCTGTAGCTTTAAAGCAGCCAGAACAATATGGTCATGTTAGAGGAGTGTGTTTTTAAGTGCCTCCTTGAACATATTTATAGAAGATAAAACCTCCTGAAGATACATATGAAATGGTGAAAGGATTTTAGGAAAAAATAGATGCTTATTAAGATATTATTATCTGATCCAGTTTGGTAGACCAATATATGATAAATGATCAAAGTGAAAGGGTGTTGGAACAAAGATCCTCACCTGAAGAACAAAATGACACCACTAGCATTGAGGATAGTATTTACCCTAAAATACATAACTTACCTAGGGTATTCAATTTTCTCATTACTCTTTCTTCAAAATTTGAATCAAACAACTTCTAATAACATTGTATTAATAATATTCTTCAAGAGACTGTTGTATGTGATTTTTATCAATCAACACTCATGCATTGCCTTGTTGGGAGGGGTAGGGTGTATAATATCTTGGGGGAAGATCCACACCAGAAATAAATACCAAATGATCACAAGATAATGGGGATTTAGGTATCTCATTATCCAAGTATTGAGTTTCCTATTCCACTTGATGATCTAAATATTAAAATAGTTGATGATGTTATGGGAACTTTTGTGGCATGGTCTTTAAATCTTATAAAGATACATGAGTTATGTATTTACCAAATATTTTCATAGGAAAAAACTATAATTTTTGATGAAAAAAGTTTTGAAGTGAGATATTATATTATTGATATATAAAGTGGTGGAGAAACGAAAAGTCGGATCAAGAAAAACTACTGAATTGAACATAAAATCAAAATAACATTCTTGGATTAATTTCTCCCTTTCAGTTCTAGAGAAACATTTATTATAATTAAAACTTTATGTATAAACCACATTTAAAATAAAAAAAATATTACATTACATACTAATAAGAAATAAATTAAACTTCTATGATAGACGTAGTTGGTCTAAAGGGTATAAATGAAATCCTAGAGCATGAATTTCTGGGACCCTCAAATGTGAATACATTCATAATGTACATTTTTATAATACATCTTCCCAATTAGTGAGATAAATGTTCCTTGAATTTAATAACTATTCATATTTTCTATTTACATTTATATTACTACTCTATAAAGGAAAAACCATGTGTAACATGATTTAGATTCATTAATCTATATATAATTTCTACTGAAAAGTTACTTTAGATAAAAAAGAAATTCAGAAGAAAAGAGTTGATATACTTGATTAGTTTGAGAAAAAATAATAGACAATAAACACTTTTTGATTCCTCTAATGATTAAGTAGAACTATACAATCTAATCACATAAAATATATTTTTCTTTTTTGTATTACTTTTTTTTGTTTTTTCGGCAACACTACATGTTGATCGGAATCAATATGGATTGACCAAATATTTATTTTTTGGATGAAATTCATGGATATCCAATAAACTGTCTACACATGATGTGTATTTTTAATTTGTAATACACTACAATCAAACTTTTATAGATAACCATAGAATTGTATATTTTAGTCTGTGTTTTAATAAGAATTTTTTTATGATAGGGTGGTCACTAAATATAGGCTAAATCTTGGCATGAAGTCAGTGTATAAACATAAAAATCCTATGGATTACTAGAAAAAGAAATAGAATAAGATATATATTGAAATATTTAACAATCCAAACATATTTCCAAACAAATTACTTATTTTTACCAATTTTTTTGTTGATTATAAATCTAGATAATGTCATTTATTGTGGCTTTTATGTTTTCAGATTTATGATATAGATCATAAACCATGAAAATATCAACATCCCCAAAAATCTAACTTCCAAAGGTAATTAAAATTTCATTAAAAATATTTTCTAATATATTTTTATTTTCATTATACTACCATGATTTTTTAAAACCTTTATACTCAAAAAAAGAATTAAATTTGTTTATAAATGAGTGGGCAGCATACATAGTGTTAGAATGTTTTCTGATAACAAATTGAAGGTGATTACATACTATTTTTGTGATATAGTATGGTATGTGTCCTTAGAAATATATTTTAGTGTGTGAACCATTAGTGTAAGAATGATTATTTATTATTTTTGAACTATTTTTCAAGGATAAGTATTTATTTTGAGGCATTATCTTGTATATAATAAAATTTTTGGGAATTGGAAGAGATAGAGGTGGAGGTGGAGATGGAGATAAAGTAAAAAAATGAAGGTGTGGGGAAGGGAGTGGCAGAGGGGAAGGCGAAGGTGGAGGCCGAGTTTGGGTTAGAGACTGAGGTAGGGGAGGAGGCAGAGGCAGAGACCAAGGCAGAGGAGGAAATGAAGCATGGGCTTGATAACAACAAAATTATTGCGAAATAGAGTAGAATAAGGACCATACCAAGGTTTTCTTTTTGAGAATAATTGTTGAAAATTACGCACACCACATTTCACTTAATATTAGATCTATTGTGCAAGTGTTTCCTGTTACTTAATGGAAAAATGTTATCAGAAATTTTTTAATTTAATTTGTATAAGAATTTTATTGGATGAATTTTTTCAGAAACAGAACAAACACCACTTATTTTTTCAAACTTATTATCATAGGATATAATTTTTGTTAGAAAATTACAAATACAATAAAATATTACTAAAGTGTGAAAGAAACCCCTCACAAATAAAAAACTGAAAATAAAAAAACAGATTTAATTTCTTGCTTTAGATTCTCTACACTACAAATAAAGGGTCTTATTAGTGGTTCCAATAGTCACTTGAGAGTCATACATCACCAATCCAATCATAAAATATTTATATAATCTATCTCAAATGTTGGAATAAATATGAATGTAATCAACCAACGAATCTAGTAGGTGTATGAGATAACTTTTGGAGGAAACCCATCATTGAGATGTCATGTTCATCGAGGAAGGATGGTGTGAAAGGAAACATGTCCTAAAATGGAAAGAAACATCTTTATAAATAAATCCATTAAATTAAAAATCTACTTCAACTGAAATCATGAAGCAATAAAAATAAAAATCAATACCCCTTTGAAAAAGAAGCTACTAGCTTGATCCAAATCCTCTAAAAAATAAATAAACAATTATGTTGATTGAATCATGAATTTTCAGAAAATAATTATACATTGGTTTCACTTTTGTTGGTGGTGGAATTATTTGTTCTATTAGATCATTAATTAGATGTGTTATATAATATAACGAATTATTATGAAATCTGTACGAGTAACATTCATTATTTAAAATGATCAATGTTCCAAATATCAATAAAAAAACTCAACATCATTGTCAATAAAAAATAAATAAGAATAGGGATATTTTCATTTTGATGAAAAAACAATGATGATTTTATGTAAGAGTTTATCATCAACCACAATATTGAAAATGATATAATAATATATAGCATAATTCAGGAAGACATAAAGGATGCACTATATTTTAGTGTCATTTGGATGTTATAAAGGAATATATTGATGTTTAATACTTTCAAAAGGGGTAAAAATTATAATAGAGTTTAGTGTCTTATGAAAATACATAATGGATCACATTGATGTTTTTTCCATCAAAGAAGGTTAATGTTTTATAATCGAGTTTATACTCTCTATGATGGTGAAAGGGAAAGATATATTTTATTATGTTCCATAAAGAATCATATGTAAAAAATTAATTTTGTTCAATCAACAAATGTTTATAGGTCTACACTAATCAAAAAAATGTTTTTAGGTATAATTGAATTTGTTAATAAGGATGATTCAGTCGTGTACTATGATCATGAACACAACAAGGATGATTCATTCCTAAGGATGAAATTTTATTTGTATTCTCTAATTCATTCGACAATATAGGTTACAAAAATGAAATATTGTTAGATGAACTGAAGTGTTGAATGAACTATAGGATAAAAAGACATGGTGTAATCAAAAATACCTAAACGTAATATAGGGTGTACCCAGTATGTCTCAAATTATGTGGTTTCAGTTTAAAATGGGCATTTTCTTAATCTGTTATTTCATATTTATGTTTAATTTATATCTTTATCGTATTACTAACAAAAGTATTATTTTCTTATAAAAGTGGATTCTTTTTCACAAGTTGGGGGGGTTTGTTCAATTTTTCTCATTCTCATTAGATATTGGACTTTGAGTTTTAAACTGATATAAAAACAATAAGGAAATGGGTTAAGAATGTATACAACAATTATGTAAAGGTGAATTCTTTTGAAATATTTAGTTAATTTTTTCACCATTTTAACTATTATTTTTAAGTTAATTTCCTTATCATTTTTGTCAAATTATTATTATTATTTCATAGATCTTTCGTGAAGTTGTATTTCTCCTTCAATCGGCTGCAACAATCTAGATTATATAGAACAAGTTTCTTTGGGATGAGGCATTTCAGAAAACATTGATATTCTTCTTCATCTAAATGAAAAATTTATTTCTTCTTTGGTTTGGTTTAGATATTTTAAACAAATGCACATAACATACTCAATCATCTTCACCTAAATATGATTTATGGTTTCATCAGTATAACTTGAACTATATGTATTTAGTTTATAATTTACATTTTAGTTCGAAACACACATCACATACTCAAAACTAAGAAAACAATTATGATTGTTTTGATAATTTTGGACAAAAATCCACAATTAATTTTTTATGTTTAAGAATTGGTGACACCTAAATCTGAATAATGTGTTCCCAAAATGACTCATATTATCCATTATCAGTTTAAAATTGGAATTTTATTTCAAAAACTACTACTTAGTAAAAATTATGAAAATGAACCTGTATTGTCTTAATAATTTTGGACAACGATTCATAAGTCATTTTTAATGTGTAGTAATTAGTATCATGTTAGAAAGACACATGATGTTACTATTGTGACTCAAAGTGCATGTTCCTAGTTTAAAATGACATTTTATTAAAAAACACAAGTGATATGCTCAAAATAAAGAAAATTAATTCATACTATTTTGATAATATTTTACAATGATCCATAAGTCATTTTGGACATATAGGAATCATCCCAACCTTGATCTGATGCATAGTGTGACTGGTATGAATCCATGTGTGTCTTTTTAATTAAAATTGACATTAATTGTAGTCAAAAATACAGATAACATAATCAAAACCAAGAAAACACGTTTTTATTTTTTTGATAATTTAGTAAAATGACCCTTAACTCATTCTTTGCAAGTAGGAATTCTCTAAACCTCAATCTGATGCATGATATTCCCAATATGACTCAATGTATGTGTTTCTAGTTTAAAATGACATTTTAGTAGAACACAAAAGTGACATACTCCAAACTGATAAAATTCATTAGGATTACTTTGATACTTTAGTAAAATGATACATAATTCATTTAGGATTATTTATAAATCAGCAGCACCTCAATATGATGTATGGTGTTATTAGTAGGACTCCAAATGCGTATTTTTTTTAATTTAACGTTAATTTTAGTAAAAGGACAACTGATATACTCAATACTAAGTAAATTCATTTGGATTATTTTGATAATTTTTAAAAATGATCCCAAAGTCATTTTTTACTTATATGTATAAACTTCACCTCAATCATATACAGAATGATCCCGATATGACTCATAGTGTATGTTATCATTTTAAAATTCACATTTTAGTTCAAAAAGTTTCACACACTGAAAACCAATCAAACTCACATATATTTTCTTGATAATTTATTAAAATAATTCATAAGTTATTTTTAATGTCTAGTCATTAGTCTCACATCAAACAGACACACAATGTGATCAATCGGACTCAAAATTCATGTTTCCAATTTAAAATGACATTTTTGAAAAAAAAACATGTGATGTACTCAAAAAATGGAAAATGAATTTGGAATATTTTTAGAATTTATAAAAATAATCCTTAAGTAATTTAGGCTATGTAGGAATCATATTCACCTCAATTCGACGTATGGTGTGACCGGTATGACTCCAAGTGTGTCTTTTTAATTAAAATTGACATTAATTTTATTAAAAAAGACAACTAACATGCTCAAAATAGAGAATAATGATTTTTATTGTCTTTATACTTTAAGAAAATGATCCATAAGTAATTTCTAACATGTAGGAATCATTCAAACCTCACTCTGATACACGATCTGCCAGGTATGACTCAAAGTGTCTGTTATTAGGTTAAAAGTTTAATTATAGTTTAAAAGGTGTCTCTCACTAAAAACCATGAAAATGCACTTGGATTGTCTTGATAATTTTTTAAATCACATCATATGTCATTTTTGACATGTTGAAGTCAGAATCACATCAAAATGACACATGAAGTGACCAGTGTAACTAAAAGTTCATGTTTCCTGTATAAAATGGTCCTTTAGTAAAAAAGGAATGTCGTGTACTCAAAATAGATAAAATTCATTCATATTATTTTTAAACTTTGGTAAAATGGTCCATATGTACTTTTTGATGTATAAGAATCATTTTCACCTAAATATGATGCATTTTGTTACCGATATTACTTCAAGTGCATCTTTTTATTTAAAATTGACATTAATTTTAGTAAAAAAGGAAACTGACATGCTCAAAACTAATCATACGCATTCATATTTCTTTGATACTACATAAAAAGAATTAATAATTTATTTTATACATGTAGTAATCATCCTCACCCAATCTGATACACGATGTTCCCAATATGAGTCAAACTATCCGTTATCAGTTTAAAATTGACATTTTATTTTTAAAAATATCACTCACTTAAAACCAATAAAACACACTTGGATTATATTAATAATTTAATAATACTATTCATAATTCATTTACAATACATAGGAATCATTATCATTTCAAACTGACACACTATGTGACCGATATGACTTAAAGGGATTGTTTCTAGTTTAAAATGACATTTTAATAAAAAAACATAAGTGACATACTCAAAATTGATCAAAAACATTTGGATTGTTTTGATACTTTAAGAAAATGATTCATAAGTCATTTCAGATATTTAAGAATTAGACACCCCTCAATCCGATTCATGGTTTGACCGGTGTGACTCCAAGTGCATCTTTTTAATATATAAGTGTCATTTTAGTTTAAAAGGTTCATTACATCTGCATAATTGAGAAAATGAGCCTAGATTGTTTTCTCATTATTCAATCTTATTTTACATAATTAATTTAATTATAATTTTTATCTTATACTTATTTAGTTAATTTTCAACAAGATAGTTCTTAAAAGAGAATAAGAAATGGGGTGATGTGAAAAAATCAACTACAACTCAATCTAATACCCAGTGTTCCTGGTATAACTCAATGTTTAGTTTAAAATTAAAAAATTATGTTTGATTTTTTTCATTATATTGTTACTAACGTAAGAATTGTTTTTTTATACATGTGAGTTTTTTCTCTTTATTGGGGGTGGTTTGATCTTTTATATAGGTGTGTTATTTTTCTCTATAATATAGTGGTTCTTCTTAAATTTGTGTTCTTAATTTTACTTCATTTATATTATATATTTTTACATGATTTTTCTCATTTATGGTGCAATCTATGGTGTTGTAGTGTTTTGTTATAGCACAATACAATATGCCCCTATATCAGTGCTACTAATTGTTCTAATAAAGGCATCCTTTATTAGTTCTTCTAAAAGTGTTGATAAAGGATCCCATTATCATTCCTTATAAAAGTAGTGATAAAGGATTATCTTATTAATTATATTAAAAGAACTGATAAAGGGATCACAAATGATCACTTTAAGAAGCTTTGATAAAGGTAACCTTTATCAGTGCTATATAAAGGGGGTGATAAATGGGGTCCTTTATCAGTGCTTCTAAAAGATCTAATAAAGTAACCATTTATCATTTTTTTTCTAGTGATGATAAAATCCTAATTCTTTTAATCGTGATATGATAATTAGTTCTTTTTTAGGATGGATAAAGGTCAATTCTAGCACTGTTAATGGCCTATTTTGTCGTATTAATAAAAAACGGTAGAAAATTATCCAATGATATGATGACCCGTCATAATTTCTATTAATTCATGGTCCACCTAAATCTCATTAACCACATAAGGATACTAGCTATCAATAATACCTTATACTACTCTATTAACAATACCTAGTTAAAACCATTATTCACAACCTTTATGTAGTCATCTGTTGTCTATGGATTATGATCACTTCTAAATCTTGGTGTAATTTTCCAATGAATCTCACTGAGAGCCTCCATTATTAGAATAATCTAGGTCTTCACTATTGGGTTAACTATAACCTCCACTGGTGGGTGTGGTCCCATTGGAACTGGTCCATTGTCTGACTCTCCATTATACACATCCTCTAGAGACTCCACAATAAAGGGAATAAAGGCTACCTAACCATGCTCTTTGCAATTTGATAACTACTAAATTATAGTCATTATACAATAATGATTCACAATATTATAATATAATTATGAACTAAAATAAAAATCATTTTATGGATATAAAGAAAATTTCACAGAAATCTATTTTCTTAATAATTGTTTCGTTATCAAAACCAAACATGCACATATCCCTGAAGGTACCAACCAATTTGTACCCTATAAAAAATCTACATAATAGATTTTGTTAATAGATACTTAGATTCCATTTTTAGATATGTTTTTGTCTTCATAACTCATTAACTGGTTTATTTGGTTAAATAGTATAAACCCAAATCACTTAAATAATGCGGCCCATATTTTCTTAAACCAAACCACACAAGTAGATACTTAAATTCTTTGGAATTAATATATAACATTCTATGATATAACTTGTATATGATTCAACCATGTTAATACACCACAATGGTCGACAAAAATTCCTATATTTACACCCCAATTCACCTATAATAGATTAGGGGTGGTGATCAGTACCAAGACAGAATACACAAATAATAGGAGGGATTTTCCCATAAAACCAAAAAAATGAACCTCCGTACACCAAAAATTCAAAACAAACAATTAATAATAGCATGGTATAAATGATAATCTATACATACATGATGATATTCTTATCAAGTGGTTACATTTAATACATAACTCATATATCACAAATATTTCATAAAACATATACTCAAAATAAACACCTTGAATAAATACAGATTCCTCTAAATAAACTTTTCAAAAAAACCACAAGATGTAATCCTTGCAGACCATCTCCACTAACACATCATCCATGATAATCACTTATAAAATTAATTCATCGAAAAATCCATAAGTAAATCATTGAAAAAGTGTCCATACAGGGCAGATTATAACAACCCAGTAGGATATCTTGAGTGTTAAGACCACCATGTCGAGATTTAACATGTATAATAATAAAAAAAAATGAAAACAAAATACACATATTTATAACCATGTTACACATCACATTATAGGGTAATATAAGTTAAAAAACAACATATTTTGAAATATATTCATACCCAATATCTTCCAAATCATTATGTCTCAAATTTCAAGTATCATATAGATACCCATGCCAAAATAGTTGATCTATTGGAGATCTTTACTGAATTATTTGGATATAATGAAACATTGATCAACTATGCCTAAAAATGTAATACCACACATCTTATCATGTAAGATCATGCTATCCATGTCCTTGGTTCATACAAATTAATATCCCAACTCCATATTATAGTTGATTTAGGCTCATGCAATGATACTCATAATGTTGGTAATGAAATGAAAAAATATATATGATTAATACAATCTTTATGAAAGTCCACCATATGTAGAATCCCAGTGTTAGGGTCTTATAGAAAAAAACTCTAGTAGTTATAAATATGAAGTATAATCGATAAAACATTAACCCATTGATGATGTTAATAATCTCCAAATAAATTCAACCAACTACGTCAACAATCATATTTAATAATTAGTGAAAAATATAATCAAGTATCCATATATCAACCACCAGTTCCACTCACAGTCTTAGTCCTTAAAATTGAGTGTCTGTATATGAGTTATTACTTAGGTCAAACCCACACTCTAATAACACTCACTCATGTAGGGTTCTCCCCCCGCCGCCGCCTTCTTCCCTCTGCGGTTCGGCTCTCCCCTCCTCGTCTCCTTGGCCGACGTGTTCATGGCATGCGGTCTTCCTCTGGCGGTGTCATCGACTCCGTGGGATCGATCTTCTCGGCGCTCAATTGGAAGTGTCGTTAGGGTCCATCCTCGAGTTTTCGGCTGCTGTGGTGAGGGTTTCATCACGTTCCTGCGTCTTCTGTGGGTGCGTGTGGCGGATCTAGTTGCTGTGGGAGGGCTTGAAGGTGGCGGTGGACTTGCGGTTCAGGTGATTTTGCTTTCCTTCGGGCCGTTTTTGGGTGTGCGTCTTGGTTTTCTGCTCCGGAATGGTTGTTCAGCGTCATCGTCAGGTTACGGCGACGGCTTGGATTAGGCTACGGGATATTCCCCTCATGATTTTGTGGTTTTTTGTGGTGATTTTTTTGTGTCTTCATGTTTTGTGGTGATATTCGGAAGGGTTCTGCTCTGGATGAGAATGACGGTATTCCGAAGGCGAGTCCTGCGAACGCGTAGGTAAATATGAAAGCTGGTTTGGTTGCTGGATGGTGGATGTTCAATGTTGGGGTTTTTGTAGTGTTGAATGCTTGCTGCTGTGTTTGGCGACGTTGTCTGTGGAATCGATGTCTTGTTTCGATGTCTTCAGTGGTGTTTCTATCCTTGGATAATGATGATCGGTGGCGGATGGTTGTCGCCGGCGTTGTTCAATGCTGAGGCGATGAGGTTGCTCTGGCGATGACGATCTGATGGTTTCGCCGGTGACCTGGAATGATGGTGACACGTGATGATGGCTCACGGCTCGAGGTGTGGTGCGTGGCATATGGTGGGCCTTGGTTTGGATTTGAAATTTGAATTTTGAAATTTGGTGTTTGAATTTTGGGTAATGGGCTGTACGGTTACCGGTAACCCTTAAACCGGTTTGGGTACCGGGAACCCATAAACCGGCTTTTGAAAATGAAAAAAAATGATTTGCAGTCAGTCCAACACCGCCACGGCCACACAATAATGATTTTCACCTGTACACATTCACATATGAAATATTTTCTTAGATAAATCATCATCATATGAACTATAGATGTCCCAAAAAAAATTTCATTATATTCAACTCGAGAAACCAATTATAATGATACTACTGAAAAATTCCATGGACTGAGTATCCATTGCCTCAGTGTTTTCTTAATAGATAAGGGTAGAATGAGGGACTGGACACCGACCATAAAGGAGAAGAAGATCCCAATAACAATAATATTATTATTAATATTTAGAATCCACAAAATGATTTTAATAAATGATTATAAATCATCAACTAATTAATTTAGAAGAATAATTCACCCACCATAACATAATAATTTCCAAAGATAGTCGTCAATTTTTTGTGAACTCAATTTCTATTAATAGATTCATGTGGGATCTAGAAATTATATAGTAACTAAATTTTAATCTGAGACCCATTTTATAAGATATCAACATATTTACTTATTTTCCTATAATATATATATATATATATATATATATATATATATTATTTCACATTAAATACCTTAATTAGTGTAAAAAATACTTAAATAACCCGATATTTGAATATTGTGACTATTATAATTTGAAATGAAAAGTAAAATAAAATGGACGTTCATCCATGAATTTAACAAAGTATTTCAAAAGGAAACTCTAGATGTTAAAACGATCATGTAGACCTGTATACCAATGAACTAGAAGTTCGTAATAAGGTTTAATGATTTATTATATGTGCATATGTTCATGTGCATACAAAATTTTATCCACACGGAGGACACATACAATCTCTCCTTCGACAGATGGTTCATGGACTCTATATATGGTCTCTTATAACTATTTAATTTGACTGAACACAATATCCCATACCCATGTATGGATAAATAAATTAGTATCTAATTATTTATGATTCACTATTTAAGAAATATCATTTTTTATAATAACTAGATTCCATTTTATGTCTCCCCAATAGGCCAAAGGGTGAGGAGTGAGGATGAGCCTATGATATGAAGTATATGATATTTCCCCTTTATGATTTTAGTGATTAAAAATTGATATTATATTCCTAAAAATTAAATATCACAAGGTTCATTATTTTTTGGACTATATATTTTAATATTTAAAATGGTTATGAATTTCCAGGTAGTGTGGATATCTATATCACAGTGTTGATAGAATTAGAAGAAAAGTGCAATACCTACCCAATTATCCTTCTAGAACAAAACATACCCTTCCATGATAATACATTTAATGATTACAATCATCCGTAGAGGATAAACACCAAAGTATTTCAAAATAGTAAATAACTATGGAGTGATACCTGAGTTGAGATTTCAAGGGGTGAATAGTTTTTGTTACAAATAAAAAAACCCACAATATTTTTCCTTCAACAAGTTCTATAAAGACAAAATTTTCTGAAACATATATATTACATCTTAATATATGAATATTCACTACATGACATAACACTCCATTCCATAATCATTTAGGTCTAGTGAATTTAGAAACTTGGACACATAAACAACTGGTCCATAACTGAGCTACATCATCTCCCATAATGTTCTTCATAACAATAACCCTTCTTAGACTGGTTATAAAAAATAACTTGTATCATAAACATGGAAAATAAAACATAAGGAAGGGTGTGCTCAGATTCTCAATAAGGATAAAAATGGATATATCAATATATCATGAGCATTGGGGTATATGAGAAAGATAATAACATTTAGAGAACATAACCTTCATATCACATATCAAGAAATTGAGTCATAGAATAATTAATAGTTTTTAATAATACATGAATCATATTGTAATTAATGAACATGATCCATGATAACAAAAAATTGGAATAAGGTATATATTTGTGTCCTACAAATAATCTTATGACATTCGAACATGTATAATTAGAAACATGTTCACTCACAGATTTAAGGAAAAGAAATTTGTCCCTCGCATAAACAAATTTACATACACCTAAATACACACAGAGCCTTATGGACATAAAATCCAATCCCATGAATAACACTGTGAACATGTAACTAGGTTCATGAATAACATTGTGAACATTTTATTAGGTTCATGCATATCATATTTACTCCGGATTTATCCATGTTTATCCAATGCATTGGAGGAAGATATAGATCTCACTCATAAGATAATTAAAATCATACATACGTGAGACATAAGATTATAAAACATTCAACATATTGGGACCCATGAAAAGTAAATTGTTTTCATAAAAATTTTATCATAACATAAACTATGTAAAATAAATAGGTTTCACAGTCATTTCATCATTTCATCATTTCATCAAAGAATTACTTATAGAAAATATGTGTGTTTAATAAGAATAATTTAAAAATAATAATAATAAATTTAGAGAAACAATAAGAATGGTATCATTGGATCATATCCTCAGTAAATCATAATCATCATCAAAGGATTTAAACTTAAATGGAAAATTATTTAGTAATAAAAAATCACATGGAACATTTCTTGAGAAAAATATACATTCTTCAAAAATCACCATTTTAAAATTAAAATTTCATAAAATATTGTGTAAATCTTTGAATTTCTAAAAACATTAATGCATATAAAGTAATCTTTAAAGAATATAATGGTTATGGTTTCATAAATGTTTTTCCATGTCATACAAGTTAAAATAAATATTCTTTTCTGGTTTTGGAATAAACCAAAATGAACCTTGTTTAGAAAACAAAATGAATATTACTTTCAAATTTATTTTGAGAAATTAAAATATTTAAAATTTTAATTTAATAAATCATTTATATAAAATTTTTTGTAAAACTTTTTTTAAAGCATGATTTTGGAAAAAAGGGGTTTTGGGCATAAGAGAGGAATAAGGATTATTTTTCATAAAAACATTATTTTAAACTCTTGAGTACATAAAGAGAGGAAAATGATGTAAAAATATGAATTCTCATAAAATAAAAATAGGATAATAAAATTAATGAGTTTCAAGGGATATGGATTGTAATATTTCAACATTAGAAACATATTCATAAACATTCTTGATAAATGATGAGATTATATCATAAAACTATTACCACTTTGGTAAAATTGAATAATAAGACCCATGAATGAAATAAAATAATATATATATATATATATATTTATATTTAAATACTAAAAAATTTCCTAAGAATAATAATAAAATACATTCATGAGAAATATAAACACCATGTAATAGAAACATGTGGTGAATAAGGCATGTGTCTGACCGAAAATAAAATGTGAGATGAAAATTTGTTGCCTTAAGTCTCATGTAAATTCATACACATTAAAACCAGATTTATAAAAAATAAAAGGTTATTATACATATAATTACAAACCATAATTATATATATCATGCCATATATAATTTACTTATGATCTTTTGTTACCCGTTTATTAACAATTCCTTGTAAAAACCACGTTTTATGAAATAACCACTTTGTTTTTCATGAATGTTTTGATTTGTTATTTTCATTCATATTACATTGATCAAAGTTAAATAATATAAAAAATTATATAAATGATATAAAGTCAATATAAATTCAATATATATGTATTTATAGAAATCCATAAAAGTTTGAGATAGAAAATAAAATGCATCGTTCATGGAGACGGTAGGTCGTAAGTACGCATGAACGTCATTTCCATTTTATTGACGAATGAAATGAAATAAGGATAAATAATATATTAAAATTATATAGTAATTTCCATTTCATATATATCCCAAATTTTTATTAAACTCATACTTATTATCTACGATGTAAAACATAAACAAATGACATCACTTCGTGAGGTGGTTGTCCGCCGTAGACACGAGTGACGTTATCATATTCCCAATGAATAAAAAGTAAGAAGTTATATGTGATATTATAATTTTATAATTATAATAATATAATAAATAAAATATATAAAAAATTTAATCCATTGTTATATCCAATCGTGAGAGGTGGTGATGGAAAATGAATAACATTGGTTCATGAGGTGGTAGTCCTCCGTACATACGAATGATGATTTTGTACCTCATTTGATGGAAGAGGTGAAGGATTTAGGTTATTTCATTAAATAGATATAAGTATATTTGGTTTAAATTGGTTGGTATATAATCATATTTTTATTATAATTTATTCATTTGGAGGAAGAAATAAAATAAAATGCTCAGTTAGGTATGTTGCCTCTTCTTTAGACAAATTCTTTTGGTTTTCACCAAAAATATTCTTAGGTTGAATTTTTGACTAAACTAACACATATAATATGAGAGGAATAAATTAAGTAATTTATTTGGTCTAGTATTATCTGAACCAATTAGTTTTGTGAGTTTGTAGAGGAGAAGAGATGGGTGGACTTTTATAAGTGATGGGACTGGCACACTTGAAATTGCATAAAAGAAAAAAGGTGTATCCACATTTTACACACTACAAAAGGATAAAAAATAAAAAATATATAGAACATTAAAGGTTATAAGTTCTAAATATTTTTAATTAAAGTATTTTGGACATTTTTTGGTCATTTTTAACCTTTATCTATTTAGTTTCACCCATGATAAATCTGTGTTTACCTTAGCCATGGTAAATGTTATTTACTTTTTTTAATATATTATTTAGAAGAAAAAAATTAATTTTAACATATTAAATAACATAAGTTATGTTTATTCCATATATTTAATCATTTTTTCAAATTTAAATCACATTATTGGAATAATCTAATTTAAAATTAAACGTGTAGATGAGAAGACAAATTGGGTTATCAAAGACAAAATTTTCTTAAGTAGAAAAAGTTTTAATATGGAAAATTCACTATGAAATTGATTCAAATAACCTAAATTGAATTAATAATTCTATAATTTAAATAATTTTACTTTTAAAACCATATTAATTTCTTTTATGTTTTTTAAATTTTGTAAACAAAAATACAATTCTTAATAAAAACCAGTATTTTTTACTATTCACTAAAAAATTATCTTCTTTTGAAAATTATCAAAAATTCACTCGAGAATAATTTTCACATATAGATTTAAAAAAATGATTTTTATTTTTTAAAATAAATTTGATAGAATTGTAAGAAAATAATTTTATTATTTTTTCAAAAAATAAAATAAAAAGATTTTTTGAGGAAATAGAATTTTTGAAACAAATAAAGACTTTTTCTAAAAAAAATATAAGTATTTTTAATCAATATATTTTATTTATATTGTCTAATTATGCATAATATTTAAATATTATTCATTAATGTTTATATTTATAAGTTTAATGTATAGGTTATAACAGTCACGTTTAAATTATAGTATTAATAATATATCATGGATTTTTAAAACTCAGTGTTGCATGTAATGCAAGCTAAACTCGGTGTTGTGTGTAAAAAAAAGATATCAATGAAAACAAATTCATTTGTAAATAAATAATAATTAATTTAAACTCTAGTTGTTACATTTTACCCCCTTAAAATTAATTTCACCCTCGAAATTAATCATTCTTATACAAATAGAAGAGGATGCTTATGCCTCAAAAAATCCTCAAGTTCCCATGTAGATTATTCAAACTCTGGGGTTCACCAAAAAATACTAACAAGGTGAGCGGTATTGTGTCATAGAAATTTCTATGTATGATCCAAAAACTCTACCAGTTCTTCCTCATTGGAAATATCTTGCTCTAATGGTATGACCTCTGATTTTAGTACGTGTGAAGGGTCAAGTATGTACTTCCTCAGAAAAGATACATAGACCACATCGAGAACCTAAGATTTGTTTGGTGGAAGAACCAAATAGTATGATACTATCATAATATGATCAAGAGTTTAAAAGGGACCAGTTTACTTGGGTATTAGTTTTCCCTTATTTTGAAATCTCATTACCTTCCTCCTTGGATAATTTCTTAGAAACACTTTGTCACCAACTTTAAATTCTAGATCATGTCAGTGATTTTCATCATAACTTTTATGCCAACTATAAGCCTCTTTGATGTGTTTCTGAATGGATGTAACCTTCTCTATCATTTCTTCAGCAATATTAGATACCAAAATCTTTTTTTCTCCAAATTCATCCAAGTTGGATGGAGTTATGAACTTCTTTACATAGAGGGATTCATAAGGATCCATCGAAATGCTGGAGAGGAAGCTATTGATTTATAAAAACTCAACTAGAGGCAGATTTTGACCCCAATCACCATTAGAATATAGATAATAGGATCTCAATATATCCTATGGTGATTGAATTTTTTTTCTTATACTAACCATATATCTGAGGATGATACACAGTTCTGAAACTCAACTCTATATCAAGAGCTTGCTGAATAAGTTTCCAGAATATCAAGGTAAACCTTAGATCTCGATTAGATACAATTGAATATATTACATCATACCACCTTACCACTTACTTAATATATATCTTGTAAAGATGATAAAAATATAAATTTTCATTAATATCAATGAAATGTCTTGACTTTGTAGAGAAACTAACTATAACCCATATAAAGGTATCCCATTTAGAAATTTTTTGGAGTTCAATGAGAAAAACCATTGTGATGTTTTACCATTTTCATTCGGGTATGGGTAATGGATGTAACATCCCTTATACTTTTTTCTATCAACCTTAAATTTATTACATACCAAGATCTGAGATATAAACTCTATGATATCTATCTTCATATAATCCCACCATAAATTCTATTTCAAATCTCTATACATCTTCATGCTTCGTGGATGAATAGAGAATTAATAACTATGACATTCCTCTAATATCACCTTCTTAAAATTAGATATGGATGGGAAACATAGACAATTACTATATATTATAATTATATCCTGATCAATGTTAAAATTAGGAACATTTCTAACCTAATTTTTTAGTTATATATCTTCCTTCTATGCCTCTTTAATGTTCACTTGGATATATGTTTGAACATTCAATTGAGCAAGATAAGATTATTCTCATTCCTTTTGGATTTCCAAATCTATCCTTTAAAGATTCGAAAATATTAGATCTTTGTAGAACTTCATCATGGATAAGCTAGCATGATCCTTTTAACATAATGTATTATCCACCTTGTTCTCTTTCCTAGGGTGGTAATGTATTGAGTAGTCGTAATATTTATTCATCTATAAACATTTTCAATGGTTCTATTAAACTCTTTATTTGTGATTATATACTTAATTATTTTTTGATTGTTACATATATCATACTATTCTCTATAAAGATAATTCCTCCATATGTTCAATGAAAAATTACCCCAACTAACTCTAAATCATGAGTTTGATAATTTTTGTCATGAAATTTCGATTATCATGAGGAATAATCTATAACCATGTAATTATATATAAGAGTGCATCCCAATCATTTATTGGATGCATCAATATAGATTAATAAATCTTCTCCACCATAGGTTAAGGTAAGAATATGTGTTCTGACTAATCTTATCTTCAGTTCTCTAAAATTTTCCTCACATTGAATTTTTTAGAGGAACTTGGCTCTGTTCCATGTATACATGGTGAGTGGATTAGATAGTCATGAAAAATTCATCTCAAACCATCGATAATATCTATATAAACCAAGAAAACTATGGATCTCAGTCACTGTTGTTGGTCTAGGAAAACATTAAATAGCCTCCATATTTGATTGATCAATAGATGTACCATATCTTGAGATTATATGGCCCAAAAATGAAACCTTTTGAAACCAAAATTCACACTTTTAAATTCTACATATAGTTTCTCCTTCCATTGGATATGTAGTAAAATTATCAAGTTATCTTCATTATATTACTTTATATTTAAATAGTTAAAATTATAATCTATAAATATAACAAAATATTGATCAATATAATCTCTTAAGACTCTAGTCATTAAATCGATGAAGATAGCTATGAGAATTAGTAAGACCGAATGGCATCACTATATATTCATAATGTACTTAATTTGTATTGAATGATTTGTAGTTTATATCCTTCTTTTTTACTCTCAATTAAAGATATAAAAATTAGTTTTAAATATTTGAAATGTATTGAGCACCATGTAGTTGATCAAATTTGTCATCAATACATGGTAGATGATTGTTTTTATTGATCATTATATTGTTTAGTTCCCAATAATAAATGTAATGTCACATAGATACATCTTTCCTTTTATGAAAAATAATAGGTGAACCATAGGTTGAGACACTTGGATAATTGAATACCTCTTCAAGGTTCTTCTAGAGTTTCTTCTTTAATTCCTGCAACTCAATTGGGTTCATTCAATATGGAGTCTTTCAAATTGGTGTGGTGCCAAGTATGAGTTTTTTTTTAAAAAATTAACATCAAGATTCAGTGGAAGACTAGGAAAATATTCTTTAAATATATAAAAAATTTGGAATAATAGGAATATCATCGATGTTGATTTTCTACTTAACCATCAAAGATAAATACCCCCTTTTTAATAGAAATGAAAAATCATACAATGTATGTTATTTCCATCATAAGTTCATATTTACCATCACTCTAATAGATGATAAAAGGTTGGATAGAAATATAAAATTTGACTTATATTCATAGGAAATTAATTTGGTATTTATATAGAGGAATATAATACATTCCAAACATAATATCAAAATCAACTAGAGAGAGAATAATAAGATTTTCTGGAAGCACAATCTCACAAACTTCAACCAAATATGAATTATATACTTGGGATGAAATCATCATACTATTAGGGATTTTCACTGATAATTATCTATATCATAACTTGGGTGGAATATTGATATTATTATAAAATTCTTGAGATATGAAAGAATGGGTAGATACATAGTCAAATAATAAATTAGTAATTCTAGAGTTGATGGAAAGTGTGCCTTTCATCATGTTGTTATCACATTGATTATCATAAATAGTGGTCACATGATATTTCCAATTTTATCTTGGATTAAGAGGTTGTTGACACCAATCGTCATCATTAAGATTCAGATTTCGTTACTAGTTGATGAAATACAAATACTCCTTGAATTTTAAACACTAGAGTGTTGGTGTTGCAATCAGTGGAAATTTCTCTCTATTCACATCCTTTTTTTAACTTATTCCCATAATTTATAGATTTGATTTATTAATAAATTAATTTTAACCCACTGAAGACCCTTATAGATAACAACCTTTGAATATTTGGTGTTAAGTCACTAAAGAATTGATCATCCTTACATTCAGGTTGGATGATACTATCATAAGCATACCTCATAAGTCTTGTAAAATTTTCCTCATAGGTACCAAGAGATTCACCATCCTTATACGTTATCTCAAGGAATTAATTCTCCATTTTTTGAATGAATAATATGCGGGAAGTGATTATTGAAAAATGAGAAAATAAACTCAACCCACTCCATGGAGTCAATTTCTTCATATTCCCCTATATTCATAATGAGTGTCCACCATTGATCTTATTCTACTTTTAAATGATAGAAAACAAAAATGACTTTCATGTTTAGAACACTAGAGAATGGAAAATATATTTTCAGTGATACTGATCATTTTCTTAGAAATAAAAATATTATCGTAAACATTAAAATAATGTGAACATTTCCTCATAAAAGATTCTACCATGACCGGTCCTCGGGGCCCGTGTCGTGACTACCCCAAGCCCATCTTCCATAGGCCATGGGCTGGCGACTAGCACCAAAGGTGTAAATCTCGATAAAAAGGGAAGGAATTTCCTTTATGATAGTAACAAACACAAAAGAGTATGCAAGTGAAGTAAGCACTAAGAAAAAATAAGTACAAAAGTAAGTGTTGAAAAGTAAATGGGTCTGTATACAAACCCAAATGATAGTACAGTACAACTGAAAAGAATGTACAACAGCAACAAAGTAAAGAAGCAACCACTGAGCCGTCCTTTGGGAATCCCACCTGAAGGGTGGGTATAGATGGTCTCATTAGAACATTGGGTCCGTCTGTCTGCTCCATGTACGCCTCACTAGGTGGTCCACCTCCGGGTACCGTCCAGATCCACAAGACTCCTCCACGATTAGTGTTGTCCATCATCTGCATCCAACACAATGTAGTGCCGGCATAGCCTATACAGGGGTGAGTATACGATACTCAGTAGGGACCCCGAGACCCCCAAAGGTCTCCCAGAATTCACGAAGGATAAACCAAAAAGGAAATATATAACATAAAGTATCAACCAACTCTACATAGGTATATGCCCATACATATACCTAAGTCATCAATCCAAGTTTGGCTCTAACTCCTGAGACCAAGAAAAACCCGGTCCACATAGGAAAGAAGTCAATCACACCATTGGTAAAGACTGAAAGTCAAGACTCAGATAAAAAAGGTATAAATCATTCGTATAGTGATAAAGTTGATCATATGTAGTCACTGATTCATCTAAGCTGTCGGACCCACACATGATACAAGTCCAGCCAAGCTGTCGGACCCACACTGGATACAAGACCAGCTACTCTGCCAGACCCACACAGGATACAAGTACATAGGTCAATACTGTCAGACCCACACAGGATACAAGAATAGTAGTCATCATCGTCTAACCCACGGAGGATTCCAGAATGGTAGTCATTGATGTCGAACCCACGGAGGATTCTAGTACAGTAGTCGATGCAGTCGCAACCAGCTCTAGAGTTCCCAGACACAGCACACTCGAATCCAGGAGGGTCCGCTCCTCGAGCAAGTGGTTCGATACATCAACTGTCATGAAGTCCAGAGTTGATGTATCCCAAAGTCCCGTCTCGTCAAAAGATCCCAATGTGACAGACGGTGCGTCAATCAGACGCCCGGTCTGAGAGTTATTGGCTTTTCCATTCCAGGGGCCCGGTTGGTTTCTATGCTAAAACCAACCCGACCATAATCTAGCTGCATCCAAACATCAATTGGAGTATTCCAAAAGAACCATCTTATCAAAAGGAATTCAACGTAGTTGATGGCACGTCAATCGGACGTCCGGACCTTATGTTATAAGCGTTTCTGCTCCAAGGGTCCGGTTGGTTTTGGGTTCAAACCAACCCGGACATACCCAAACTTCACCAAAACATCGAGTTTAATATACCGAAACGACCATCTCGATCCAAGAATTCCTACTCAACTTACGGTGTGTCGATCGAAGTTTCTTAGCTCAAGTTATGGGAAAAAGACAGAAAAATGGTCCGAAGTGGGGGGTCTGGGCCCGGTCTGACTCGTCCCAACTCACCCTGGGTAGGCCTGAACCGGGGCGACCTGACCCGGGTCCGGGTCTGGCTCGGTAGGGCGCAACCCAGCCGGGGGGGTTCCACGAAGGCGGTGCCATGCTGGCGCTACATGTATCCTGAATCCCGCGCTGCCATGGGTTCCCCTCCTCGCCGTCGTGGCCGGTGTCATGGCGGGCTTCTGTCGGTGGCGCGCTGGGGCGCAGCCACCTCAAAGTGGCCGGCCGGTGATGACCAGCGACCCATGCTGCCACGGTCTTCCGTGGGCCACCGGATTCATTCTGATCGTCCATTTTTTGCTTCCGTCTGCGCATGTAGTCATCTCGGGATCCGAACTCCACTACAATGGCTCCAAATCGCCGTTGCCGTCCCATTTCGTCGTCGCCAACATCCCGTGAATCTAGAATGAAACGGCGATGGGTCTGGAATTGTTTGTTAGTCCGTAACCACCATGTTAGTGGTTCAAATCATCACCCAACAATTAGACGCCACGCTCGAGGTTATAAATCACATAAATGAAATATAAAAATCCACATACCTCGTAGTTGATTTCCATCGTCGTCAAGACATGGAAGACGAGCATCGCGGTAGTCAGCGTCATAGAAGAACTATGTCATCCCGTCAAAGATGGAGGAATAGTAATTATCGTATGTGACATAGGCTCCTTGACGTCGAGGTGCATCCGAGGAAAATGTCCTCCGCGTTCTTCGTTGGGGATGTTCTTCGTTGAAGAACGGTGTTCTACGTTGAAGAAAGATCACCTCACTTTTTAATTCTCCATATCCTTTTCCCCAAAAGTGATTTTCCAACGCAAAATTAATATGGAGGCTCACCAATTAATAGAATTTCCATGAGATTCATATTAATTCAAAAGAGGTTCCAATAAATTAACATTGATATTAATTATACAAATTGGCAGAATTTATCGGAGGAGGGAGGTGGGAAGGTTCCACCATAATAAATATGTGGAGTTGTCAAAGTAATAAATAAGGGGTATTAATGGGGAGTTGAGGGGTGGTTAAGGGTTTGGTTTAATGTGGGCCCCACCCTTAACTTCCACTTGTAAATAAAATAAAATAAAATAAAATTGTGTACAACAATTTTTATTTAATTCATTCTAAATCCCCAAAAATAAACTTTTATCCCGCATAAAATACAACTGTGGTAGGGGTCCTCTTTAGTGAATACCGGCTCTGTGAGTTCATCAGTGTCCTCAGATTTCAATTCCAAGCATCAGTTCAAAAGATAGAAAAACCTTCTCATACGTTTACTGAACGTACCTGAACAAATCATCAAAAAAATGATTCAGGGCTCACCGGGCCTCGGAATTAGGTGTCGTCAGAATCCACAGACTCGAAAAATTTTATAGTATTTAAGAAAAAAATTCCTTGAAATTTCAGGGTTTTTCCATTACTCCCACCTTAGGGATTTACATCCCCATAAAGCTACAACATACACTAGGGAAACAAAAAGGGGTACTTAGCACGCATCTGAGCCTCCTGCTCCCTTGTGCTCTCCTGAAGGTTATCGTGCTGCCAGCGAATGCACAATAAAGGAATCGGCCATCCATGAAGGACCCGCTCATGTCGATCATCGATATCCACCAGAACCTTCGATAATGTCACCCTGTCATTGATGTCCAGCTCCCCGTGATCGATGATGTGGGTCGGGTCATGCACGTATCTCCTCAGCTGAGATACGTGGGAGACAACATGCACCCGGTGCAACTGAGGTGGAAGGACCAGGCGGTAAGCCACCTCGCCTACTCAGATGAGGACCTGTAATGGTCCGATGAATCATGTAGATAACTTGCCTCCCCATCCAAATCTCTGTAGACCTCGTCGAGGTGAGACCTGTAGGAAAACGTGGTCACCATCCTCGAACTCCAGTGGTCTCCGTCTCCTATCAGCAAAGGACTTCTGTCTACTCTGTGCAGTCCTCATCTGCTCCTGGATGATCTACACCTTCTCCGCCATAGCCTGAACCATCTCTGGTCCATCAAGTGTTGACTCCCCAGGGTCATTCCAGCACAGAGGTGATTTGAATGGTTATTCATACAGTGACTCGTAAGGTTCCATCCCGATGGTGGAGTGGTAGCTGTTGTTGTGCGCAAACTCCACCAAGGGTAGGTGATCCTCCCAGCTACGACCAAAGTCAAGGACACATGCACGGAGCATGTCCTCGAGAGTCTAAATGGTCCTCTCCGTCTGGCCATCCGTCTGAGGACGAAAGGCAGTGCTCGGGTGTAGCTGCATCCCAATGCCTCCTGTAATCCCTTCCAAAGCTGGGATGTAAAGTGATCATCTCGATCGAAGACGATAGACGATGTCACACAATAAAGCCCTATGATCTCCTGAACGTAGAGGCATCCCAATCTCTCTACTGAGCCCTGATCTATGATCGGATGGAAGTGGGCCGACTTGGTGAGTTGGTCTACAATCAGCTAGATGGAGTCGTGTCCTCTGGAAGTACGTTGATTCCATATCATGAAATACATGGATATCCCATCCCACTTCAACTCCAGAACCTCTAAGGGTTGTACTAAGTCTGCTGGTACCTAGTGCTCCACCTTCTCTTGATGGTAAGTGAGGCATCATGAAATGAAATCTTCTAGATCCTTCTTCATATCCGGCCACTAGTGCTGTAGTATGAGGTCCTAGTACATCTTCACCACTCTGCTAGAGGGGAAGTGTGAAACTCCCTCAGCACTTCCTCCTACAGTGCAACTGGTACCATGGTACGTCCCCTGAAGAGGATGACGTGCTCTCCTCCTTCAGAAAATCCATCAGGCTCCTGCCCTATAGAAATCTAAGCACTTTGAATCTCACAGTCAATGTCCCCACGTTGTGACACTCTGACCCACTGAAGTAGTGGAGGAGTGACTGTGAGGGACTGTAGAAGGGCTGCCCCATCTCTATCCATGAATGATATTTTCAAAGTGGCTAACTGCTTCGTCACCTCTCCATGTTGCTGAATGCCCAATCTTCTGCAGAGAGCATCAGCCACAACATTCTCCTTCCCATGAGTATAGACTATCTCAATGTCATAGTCTTGGAGGAACTCGAGCCATCGATGCTATCTCCGGTTCAGGTCCTTGTGCGAGAAAATGTACCTGAGAATCTGGTGGTCAGAGTAGACTGTAAGGCGCTCTCCCATAAAATAGTCCCACCACATATTTAGGGTGAAGATCACTATTGCTAACTCCAGGTCATGGGTAGTGTAGTTTTTCTCGTGCTGCCTCAAATTCCGTGAACCATAAGTGATCATTTCTCTCTCCTGCATAAGGACACACTTGAGTCCGGTTCCTGATGTGTCGTAGTAAACTACATACCCCAAACCCTCCTCTGATAGCCTCAATATGGGCGCATTGTTCGATCTATGTCTCATCTATTGAAATCTTTGCTGGCATCTACCTGACCACATGAAGGGTTTCCTCTTCTACATCAAAGCTGAAAGCGGTGCTGCAACTCTAGAGAAGTCTGGCAAAAATCTCTGATAGTACCCAGCCAGACCTAGGAAACTTCGCACCTCCGTCACGCTTCTGGATGGCTCCCAAGAAACTATTTCCTCGATCTTCGAAAGATCCACTGCAACTATCGCCTCTGAGATGACGTTCCCCATGAATTGAACCTCTAAAATCCAGAACTGGCACTTCAAGAGCTTACCATAAAGCTGGTGCTCTCGGAGTGTATTCCAAACAACCTGCAAGTGGTTGGCGTGCTTCTCCTCAGTGGTCGAGTAAATCAGTATGTCATTAATTAATACAACTACAAACTGATCAAGGTAAGGCTGTAAGATCTTGTTCATGAGACTCATAAACACTTCTAGTGCATTGTTCATGCCGAAGGGCATAACCAAGAACTCGAAGTGGCCATACCGACACCTTAAGTCCGTCTTCTGCAGATCCTCATATCGAACTCTGAGCTGGTGATAGCTTGACCTATGTTCTATCTTTGAGAAACATCATGCTCCCTAGAGCTGATCGAAGAGGTCGTCAATCCTCAGATGTGGGTAATTGTTCCTTACGGTCACCTGATTTAGGCGACAGTAGTTGACACACAGTCGCAATCCCCCATCCGCCTTCTTGGCGAACAAAATCGGAGAAGCCTAGGGTGAAACACTAGGTCGGATGAATCATTTTCCCTACAAGTCCTCCAGCTATACCCACAGCTCACAAAGCTCGGTAGGAGCCATCTGATATGCTGGAGTAGATATCGATGATGTCATGGGGTACCGGTCTGTGTAGAATTGTACCTATCTTTCAGGAGGTATTCCTGGAACGTCGTCAGCAAAAACACCTGTATACTGATCCACCACAACAGGAAAACTCGGGCTCCGCACATCAACTACTCCGAGGATGAGACTAGCCAATTGATATGTGATTGGATTATCTCTCCTCTACATAGGTCCATCATATGCTACAAAGGATCCCTTCTCACCAGTGAAGGTGAAACTGGTCCCACCTGTGCAGACACACCACACTTTGTGCCTAATACAGTCGATCTGGGCATGGACTGTAGATAACCAGTCCATACCCAAGATGATGTCGTAAGGCCTCGACACCGCTACAAGAAGATCCCAGCCGAAGCTCTCACCTCCTACAGTAAGCTCACACTACCAGCACCAGTGTGTAACCATCAAGTCTACCCCTGTACAAGTCTCTAGCCATAAGGATCGATCCAACGGCTCCTTTGGAATCTCCGAGCTCCGAACAAGGGTAGCGGCAATAAAAGAATGACTCACTCCTGTGTCTATAAGAACTGTAGCAAGGGTGGAGTAGACACAGATAGTACCTAGAATCATCTTAGGTGTGTTGTGGTCGTAAGCCTCTACTACTTGGAACTGAGCCTACCTCTGTCCTCTAGCTCCCTGTGGTCGGGGTGGACCTCCTGGGGGTGGTGGTGGTGGTAGAGCCCCAAAACGTCGTCCATTGCCCGCTGCTCGGATAGCTCCTCTGCCTCATCCGCCTGCTCCCTACGGACCGCCACGATTGAACCTCTACCTCTTCCAGGGAGGTCCCTCTACTGTCTTCTACTCATCTACATGGCGGGTCGGGTAGTCATGAGCAATGTGGCCCTGCCCACCGCATGTATAGCATTGTCTTCTCCTCGTAAGGATGGATATGTTTCGTGTGCCCCGAACAACCGAACCTGTATCCTAAGGTCTCCCACCTGATGGTCAGGTCCTCTTAAACCCCTATGACATCTTTCTACTACCAACTGCAGAAGACTCTACTACGTGTTTCCCTGCGGTGTGTCTCGCTGCTGGTGGTTTCTCAACGAGAAACCTCTCCACTAAAAGGGCTCACTCCAGCACCCCTGCCAGTGTCGGGATGATGAGGGGAATCGTCGAAGCCCTGATCTTGTGCCTCAGTCCCTGCTCGAATGTTCCAGCCCTGAAGAATGGGTCCCGTACCACATTCGTTGAGTAGCGCAAGAGGTCGGTAAATCTTGTCGAGTACTGAGCTACTGTCATACTGCCCTGACGTAGATGATGTAACTTTTGGATGCACACCGCACAAAGGGTGGCGGGAACAAACTCCGAGCGTAAGAGACTCCCGATGTCCGTCCAAAGTAGAGATGCCTTGTCGTGCACCTGGAGCATTAGGATCCACCATATACCTACTGCTGCGTGCAGTAGACTCGTGGAAAGGATCACCATAAGGTCATTTGGTGTCTCTACTAATCTGAAGACTCTGACGATAGCCTCTAGCCAATCCTTGGCTGTCTGTGGGTCCGTCTCTCCATGGAACCTGGGTGGCCTCTGTTGCTGAAACTCATGAAATGCACTCAGTATAAATGCAACCTCTTCTTCTAGGGCCGGTAGTATCGGTGGCTCAGTGGGTAGTGGTACCGCTGGCACCTCCGCTGTGATGGGGCCCTGCACTGAGGCCTCGTCGCTCGGTGGGCTGTCATCTCACACGCGACTCAGAACACTAGCCGGCTGCCTTCATGGGGTCATCCTGAAAACCAACAGGTGTGCCACGGTTAATACAGTACACCTGGTGATCTCCCACGAAGTAATCACAAAGAAAACTTTTGAAACACACATGCAATCAATTTTTTCGTGCATTGAGTCGAAAATCAGAAGTCAGGGTCCTGGTGTATGGATACATCAGTTGACGTACCAACACCGGACTCCCTGGACTGATAACCACACTCAATACTCTAAACACTATTGTTTCACAGAAAGAAATTATCAGAGCCTTGAGTTCTGCAGTGGAACTGACTACTCTGATACCAATTTGTCATGACCCATACTTGGGGCCCATGTCGTGACTACCCCCAGCCCGCCTTCCATAGGTCAGGGGCTGGTGACTATCACCAAAGGTGTAAATCCTGATAAAAGGATAAGGCATACCCTTTATGATAGTAAAAAACACAACAAAGTACACAAGTGAAGTAAGAACTAAGAAAAACTGAGTACAAAAGTAAGTGCTGAAAAGTAAATGGGCCAGTATACAAACCCAACTGATAGTACAGTACAACTTAAAAGAAAGTACAACATCATTAAAGTATAGTGGCAACCACTTAGTCATCATCCGGGAATCCCACCTGATGGGTGGGTACAGATGGTCTCCTCAGCACCTCGGGTTCGTATGTCCGCTCTGTGTATGACTCACTTGGTGGTCCACCTCCTAGTACCGTCCAGCTCCATGAGACTCCTCCACGATCATTGATGTCTGTCGTCTGCTTCCAAGACAACGTACTGCAGGCATAGCCCGTGCAGGGGTGAGTATACGATACTATGTAGAGACCCCGAGACCCCCGAAGGTCTCCCAGAATCCACAAAGGATAAACCACAAAGGAAAGATACAACACGATGTATCAACCAACTCTACATAGGTATATGCCCATACATATACCTAAGTCGTCAATCCCAGTTCGGCTCCAACCCCCGAGCCCAAGAACAACCCGGTCTACACAGGAATGAAGTTAATCACAACACTGGTAATGATTTAAAGTCAACACTCATCTCACACAGGTATACATATTTCTTATAGTGATAAAGATGATTATATGTTGTCACTGATTCATCTAAGCCATCAGACCCACACAGGATACAAGTCCAGCTAAGTTGTCGGACCCACATAGGATACAACACTAGCTACTCTACCGGACCCATACAGGATGAAAGTATACAATTCAATATTGTTTTACCCACACAGGATACAAGAACAGTAGTCATCGTAGTTGAACCCACGGAGGATTCCAGTATAGTAGTTGATGCAGTCGCAGCCAACTCTAGAGTTCCCGCACACAGCACGCTCCATTCCAGGAGGGTTTGGTCCTCAAGAAAGGGGTTCGATACATAAATTGTCACGAATTCTAGATTTTATGTATCCCAAAGTTCATTCTTGTCAAAAGAAATCCAACGTGACAAATGGTGCGTCAATCAGACGCCCGATCTGAGAGTTATTGGCTTTTCCGTTCCAGGGGCCTGGTTGGTTTTTAAGCTAAAACCAACCCAACAATACTCTAGATGCATCCAAACCTCATTTTTATTATTCCAAAAGAAACTTCTCATCAATAGGAATTCAACATAGTTGACGGCACGTTAATCGGACGTCTGATCCTTAAGTTATAAGCATTTCCGCTCCAAGGGCCCGGTTGGTTTTGTGTTCTAACCAACCTGGCCATACCCAAACCTCGCCGAAACTTCGATTGTAATATACCTATATGATCTTCTCGATCCAAGGATTCCTATGCAACTGACGGTGCGTTGATCAGAGGTCCGTAGCTCATTTTATGGTCAAAGGACCGAAAAATGGTCCGAAGTGGGGGGTCTGGGCCCGGTTCGAACCGACCCTGGGTCGGCCCTAACCGGGTTGACCCGACCCGGGTCCAGGTCCGGACCGGCTGGGCACATCCCGGTCTGCGTGACCCACCCCGTCCCGGCAGGGGGGGGGGGGGTGCGGGCTCGACCAGCTGGCTGAGCGAGGGGGGGTGGGGGGCGGCCCCCAGTTCCGCGAACGTGCCGCCAGGCTGGCGCCGCTTGTCTCCCGGATCCCATGCAGCCACGGGATCCCCTCTTCACTGCCACAGTCTATTCCACGGTGGGATTCTTCCAGCGGCACGCTGGGGAGCCGCCGCCTCCAGGCGATCGGCCGATGCCAGCCGCCGGCGACCCGTGCCGCCGCGGTCTTCTGCGGGCCACCAAAGTCATTCCGGTGGTCCGTTTTTTCTTCTGTCTATTCCTGCGGTCATCTTGGGATCTGAAATCTATTGCGAAGGCTCAAAATCACCGTTGCAATCCCATTACATCATCGCCAACATCTCGTGCATCAACAACAATATGGATATTGGTCTAGACTTGTTCGTTAGTCTGTACCCACCACGTTAGTGTTTCAAATCATCACCCAACAATTAAACTCAATTCTTGAGGGTCTATCACATAAATGAAATATAAAAAATCCCCCTACCTCGTAGTTTACGTCGTTCATTGTTGAGCCACGGAAGATGAGCGTCGTGTTAGTCATGTGTTGCGGAAGAACGGTGTCATCCTGTCAACGATGGAGGAAGAGTCGTTGTCGTAGGTGACATAGGCTCATTGACGTCAAGGTGCATCCGAGGAAGAAGTCATTCACATTCTTCGTCGAGGATGTTCTTCATTGATGAACGGTGTTCTTCGTTGAAGAATAATCACCTCCCTTTTTAATTCTCCAGATCCTTTTCCCCAAAAGTGATTTTCCAACGCAAAAGAAATAATGAGGCTCACCAATTAATAGAATTTCCATGTGATTCATATTAATTCAAAAGCGGTGCCATTAAATTAATGCTGCTATTAATTATACGAATTGGAAAAATTTATGGGAGGTGGGAAGGTTCCACCATAATTAATATGTGGAGTTGTCAAAGTAATAAATAAGGGGTATTAATGGAGAGTTGAGGGGTGGTGAAGGGTTTGGGTTTGTGTGGTACCAAACTGTAACTTCCTCTTTTAAATAAAATAAAATAAAATAAAATTTTGTACAACAATTTTTATTTAATTCATTCTAAATCACCAAAAATAAACATTCAACCCAAATAAAATTCAACTGCGGTAAGGGTCCCCTTAAGCGAATATCGGCGATGCGAGTTCATCGGTGTCCTCATATTTCAATTCCGAGCATCGGTTCAAAAGATAGAAAAACCCGCTCGTACGTTTACTGAACATACCCGAACAAAACTTCAAAAAAATGATTCCGGGCACACCGGGCCTCGGAATCAGGTGTCTTCAGAAGCCACAGACTCGAAAAATTTCAAAGTATTTATGAAAAAAAATTCCTTGAAATTTCCGGGTCTTTACAGATTCAATAAAACAATGTTCCCTCCCTTACCCATTTCGAAGCTCAGCATGATTCATGGCTTGAGAAAGTTGTTTGAGCATAGCAATGATATTTTTTAGTCCATATCCCATAATGTTTGGATGGTCAGGAGAAAAATAATCACATTTTTTAGCACCCTCATAATTAACATGGTTTCTTAAGGTTTCATAAATTTTCTAAAACCAATAAAATCATAGTGTAATGAGAAATAAACATAATAGGAATGACATAATCATGAAAAATTACTTATAGGATGTATAAGTAATGACATATTCTTTTTAATCAATGAAAAATTAGGTTTATACTAAGATATTCATTTTCATCATCTATTTAAATCTTTAATTATGGTTCATAAAGTGTTTCATAATTTCCAAAGAATATCCCCTAGGAGTTTTGAACAAGGTGTGTAGAAAGGCATGTTTTCATGCGCCTGGTGATTATCGAGTCCATCTCAATGCACCCATTTCAGAGTATTACTCCTAGGAACCTTTGTACCAGAGGCACATCAACTTATAGTATCTATAAATAGATATAATTTCATCGAAAACCACTAACTCTATCCTTTAAAAATTTCCAAGACATTTTCTTATACTTTTACTTATCCTTACACTTATCCTTAAACATATCCTTAGAGACATCACTAATGTTTTCTCATCCTATTTTCCAAATTTTAACTACAACTTTCTCTGATTCCCATTATATATACTAAAACTTCTCACACATAGATATTACAACATTATATATGAATATTAATTATATAACATAATAATCAATGCAAGAATTATTTAGGTATAGTACCTTTGGAAACATAGACATGTAAAAAAATACTCCATAAGTGATCTGTGTCATCTTCCATTATGTTCTTCATAAATATCACCCTTCTTAGACATATTATACATAATACCTATCATCATAGCTTTGGGAAAATAAACATAATAATTGGTTAAATTGGATACTTAGTAAGGATAAACAAGGGAGATATCAATATATCATGAGTATATGGGTATGAGAACATCGTAATTATAACGACCCATACTTTACATACATTGTTAATACTTCAAAATTGAAGCACACTTATTACAACATATGACAAAACCACAAAGGACCGTATAGGTATAGTGTCTTTAGAAACTGGGAAACATAAACAACTGGTTCATAAATCTTCTACAGTGTCTCCCATTTATTTCATCATATCTAGGGTCCCTTTTTAGCATATTCTACTTAATATCCATCTTCCTGACCTGGGGAAAAGAAAACATAAAAGGGTGAGCTCAAATGCTCAGCAAGGGCAAATAAAGGAAATAAAAATCATATCATATCTTTTTGAAAATCATAACCTGCAAAAGAGATCATAATATCTTAACATGGAATAAATCATAGAAGTGAAAATGAGATCCCCATAATCATAACATAAAACTTGAAACTTTGTGGCATGCACACATAATCATGGAAAATCATTTCTTGTTAGTCATGACTCATTCCCAAGACTATCTTAGTGGACAAAGTCCCTTTCTGAACCGAGTTCACTCCTCGTTTCAGTCCTGTATCACTGAACCGAAATAACCTTCCGTTCCAGCCATGTCTATCTCATGAGATATAAATTCTTTACCCAATGCATTGGAGGGAGATATAGGTCCCACCCATCTTATAATTAATCCTTTCTTATGTGTGCCACATAATCATAAACCATACATCATAGCGTAACCCATGTAATAAAAATGGAATTCTTAAACAACATGACATCATAAAACAATTCATATAAGATAAAGGAATTCATAAAAATAATTCCATCACAACATGATCAAATCAATGTAATAATAGGGATAAAAACAAAACCCTTTATTATCTTAGATGGAAAATAATTTTGATAAAACACTTGAACTCCATTCTTGAGGAAAATATCCTTTCTTCTTCAAAAAACATTTTGCCTTTCTTAACATGTCAAACAAATTTAAACTAAAAGAAGTTGATTAAAAATAAACTTGAAAACTTGTAAAGGAAGCTTCTTGGAAATAATGTATTAAAAATCCATTCATGCCGTATAAGTTAAAAAAAAACATTCTTCGTACTTTTGTCGGAAAAGTCAAAAAGTACCTCGTACAAAAAACGACAAAAGATTCCTTTCATATTCGTTACTAAAAACTCACCGAAGGGTAAAATTGGATTTAAACTATTGTAAGTGGATGGAAACAATATTACATATTGAGGTAACATGGATGTGGATGATAAAATACACCCCAGTAAATACTTACGAATAAACAATCTCGGATAAAAATGAGATTGTGATATTTCCCTTACCTTAGGTCCGATTTGCTTTGTACGTGTCCGAAGCTCCTGTATAATGGTTTAAATAATGTTATTGACTTATTCCATAATCATACATATTTATATGATATCATATATGGTCATATTCTTAGCTTCTTGTTAGTAATATTTCATTGTTACTTGTTACTCGGGTCTTTATTGCCTTTTGTTCTTATGCGTGTTTTGCCGAATACATTCTTATTCTTCTTTTAAGGTTATAGATACCTTATATCCAGAATGGTATTAGTGTAACATATATCATATTTATTCATTCAATTCATTTATATAATTATTATGTAATGATGATCATGTAGAACGAGTCGCATCACATCGTGGAGACGGTATTCCGTACGTACGCACGAGTGATGATATCGTTCCTATGATCGTGGAACTGTATTGGAGTATATATATATTATTTCAGTATCAATATTACTTTATAATAATCATAAATAGTTACTCATTACACCATTATACCCATCCTTGTAAAGTGATGGTGGAAAATAGATTACACCACGGCGTGGAGACGGTATTCCGTACGTACGCACGCGCAGTGATTTCATTTTTCCGTAGGATGGATAGAAGGTGAATTAGGGTTGTTTCATATTTATAATAACATATAAGTATTTAATTAATACTTATGTTATTACTTTATCATTAAAACAACTAAAGAAGAAGAAGTTGAAGAAGAAAGAAATTGAAAAGATCGGTAATGGATATTACCTCTTCTTTGGAACGCCTCTTTGAATCCTCCACTTAGGGAACTAAGATTGGTCTTTAAAGAAGACCAGGACCTCTAGGATTATTCTAGGGAAGTGGAGAGGAGAAAATGGTAGGGTTTGGCTGAGCTTGAGTTCTCAATTTAGTGTGAGGAGGAGGGGGAGGAGGTGCCCTTTTATAAGGGAGGAGAGGGGCACCTTAGGAATATCTCAAAATATTATTTTATATTAAAGTCAAAATCGGTTTATAATGGTTCCAAAGGGTCTTATTTCGAAGCTAAAGTGGGGAAGGGTCGAAATCCTATCAACCAATAGAATTTAGACAAGTTTAGGGTATTATTTTAACCTTATCAATTAGATTTAACTCTAAGTTAAATAATTTAACTTTTACCATGTCTTTTTGTTTTCTTTCACTATATGGTTAATACACTTACTATAACATGCCAAACGAACCCCAAATTGTTTATTATTAATATATATATCCTTATCTAAGTAATTTGGCCGAACCTTAGATTTTTAGGAATAAAATAACAATTAATAATATAATATTTAATTTAAAAACTATTTTGTGTCAATTTTGACACTATTTGATATATGATTTTTGTGAAAGTCATAACAGAATTATATGTTCGAACCAAGTTGATTAAATCAACACTAATATATCATAGTAACCTATAAAATTAGTGGAATTCATAAAAAGTCTCAAATTACATTTATTTTTGTGTTTATAACATCAATTATGTCAATATTTCATGAATAAGATAATTACTACATCATCGTTGTGTCATAATTAAATTAAATTATTTAATGTCTAAAAATTATAAATAAAATACCATTATGTAGGAAATATTTTTAGATTTCTAATGAATATTTATAGTCGAATTTATCTTATGTATAACCCCATATTAAAAATGATTTACTTATTAAACTTTGATTTTAACTATTTTAACCCTTCTTTAAATAAATTAATAATAAATGTCCTAATCTAATCCAAGTGGGCCTAAATGGTCATATTTTATTCATAAGGTTGTTTTTGGTCGAATTACACTTATCCAATAGAATTAGGACATGTGTTAGGGTAATAGTAATATCATATTTACCCTTAGTTACCCTATTTACTATTAACCGCGGTAAAAAAAAGTAAAAAGTTACTATTCACCAAAAAATTATTTTTATCTCATTGAACCACATTTTACTTACTGATATCAACCGTGTCTGTCGGATTTTCGAAATTCCATTCACAGAAGCGGTGAAATTAATTTTTATGCAAAATTCAGTTTTTAACCTACCACTTAGTGGTTTCACTATTTATCAAAAATTGAAAGTTTTCAGAAAAATACCATAATTTCACCCTAGGCTAATTTCGGTATTCCGAATCCAAAAATGAAGTCCATTTTAAAAAATAAAATTTATAAAATTTCAAAAAGTGGTTATTACTATTCATAACGGCTAGTTTTAATAATATTTTAATAGCATATCGTTGTTTAGTGAAACTCAGTATTGCGTACGATGCAAGCTATCGAGGAAGGTCGTGACTGCGTGTAAAGTAAGCCAAGAAAGTGTGTAGTGAAAGATTCCTTTGATGATATAAAAACAAAATATTACTCATAAAAATCTCGGGTGTTACATTCTACCCCCCTTAAAAGAATTTCGCCCTCGAAATTCGTCACTTTGTAACAAACAGATGAGGATACTTCTCCCTCATCATATCCTCAAGCTCCCACGTAGCTTATTCAAGTTGGTGGTTCCTCCATAAAACTTTCACCAATCGAGTGGTCTTGTTTCGTAGGACTTTTTCGCTACGATCCAGAATCTCTATCGGCTGTTCTTCATAAGAAAGATCTTGCTCGAGCGGTACAACTTCTGAGCTGAGTACATGTGAAGGATCTGGTATGTACTTTCTCAGGAGAGATACATGGAACACATCGTGAACTTGAGAGAGATTCGGTGGAAGCGCCAATCGGTAAGCTACCTTCCCAACACGATCCAGTATTTCGAAAGGACCGATATATCTAGGGCTCAACTTCCCCTTCTTTCTAAATCTCATAACCCTCTTCCAGGGAGATATTCGTAAGAACACTTTATCACCCACTTCAAACTCTAGGTCTTTTCTTCGGTTGTCGACATAGCTTTTCTGTCGACTCTGAGCTGCTCTTATGTGTTGTTGAATAGATCTGACCTTTTCTGCCATTTCATCAATGAGATCAGGTCCTAATAGCTTTCTTTCCCCAACTTCATCCCAGTAAGTTGGAGTCCTGCATTTCTTTCCATAGAGAGCTTCATAAGGAGCCATATGAATACTGGAGTGAAAGCTATTATTATAAGAAAATTCCACCAAAGGTAGGTGTTGATCCCAACCTCCTTTGAAATCCATAGAGCAAGCTCTCAACATATCTTCTAGGGTTTGAATTGTTCTCTCAGACTGACCGTCTGTCTGGGGATGATAAGCAGTGCTGAAACTCAACTCTGTATCTAGAGTATGATGAAGACTTCGCCAGAACTTCGAGGTAAATCTCGGATCCCGATCAGATATAATAGAAAGTGGTACTCCATGCAATCTTACCACTTCCTTTACATATATCCTGGCAAGCTGATCTAGAGAGAAATCCTCTCTAATATGAATGAAGTGTGCAGACTTTGTAAGACGATCAACTATGACCCAGATAGTATTATTGCCTTTGGATGTTTTAGGAAGTCCTGTGACAAAGTCCATAGTGATGTTTTCCCATTTCCATTCGGGTATGGGTAATGGTTGTAACATCCCCTTAGACTTCTGTCTCTCAGCTTTAACTTGTTGACAAACCAAGCATCGAGAGACATATTCAGCAACATCTCTTTTCATGCCATCCCACCAGAAGTACTCTTTCAGGTCCCTATACATCTTCGTGCTTCCAGGATGAATAGAGAATGAAGAACTATGAGCCTCATCCAGCAGCTCCTTCTTTAATTCGGGGATGGAAGGAACACAAACCCGATTCCTGAACTTTATTATCCCATCACAATCAAGGTTGAATTCAGGAACATTTCTCACCTTCTTTTGTAACTCGACATCTTCTTTATGTTCCTCTTTAATCTTCACATGTATAGATGGTTGAACATTCATTTGAGAAAGATAAGATTTTTCCCCTTCTATTATAATTCCAAGATCCATCCTTTGTAAATCCATAAATATTGGATCTTTTGTGATCCTCATCATGGATAAACTAGCATGGTCTTGTCGACTTAATGCATCTGCCACCTTGTTTGCTTTCCCAGGGTGGTAATGGATTGAGCAGTCATAATCCTTAATCAGCTCCAACCATCTTCTTTGGCGCATATTCAGATCCTTTTGTGTGAAAATATACTTTAAACTTTTATGATCAGTATAAATATCACACCTTTCACCATAAAGGTAATGCCTCCAAATCTTTAATGCAAAGATTACCGTAGCCAACTCCAAATCATGTGTTGGGTAATTTTGCTCATGGATTTTCAACTGTCGTGAGGCATAAGCTATCACCATATCATTTTGCATAAGAACACACCCCAATCCCTTCTTGGATGCATCACTATAGATCACAAACCTTTCTCCACTACAAGGCAGTGTGAGCACAGGTGCACTGGATAACCTTATTTTCAACTCCTTGAAATTCTCTTCACATTCCTCTGTCCAAACAAACTTAACTCCTTTCCGAGTCAACTTGGTGAGTGGATTAGATAATCGTGAAAAATCTTTTACAAAACGTCGATAATATCCAGCCAAACCAAGAAAACTTCGGATCTCAGTTACTGTTGTTGGTCTTGACCATCTTTCGATAACCTCTGTTTTTGCTGGATCCACAGATATCCCCTCTTTTGAGATTATGTGACCCAAAAATGCAACTTTTTGAAGCCAAAATTCACACTTGGTAAATTTGGCATAAAGCTTCTCCTTTCTCAGGGTCTTCAATATAATTCTCAAGTGATCTTCATGCTCTTCCTTGCTCTTTGAATAGACAAGAATATCGTCTATAAAGACTACCACAAATTGATCAAGATAGTCTCTAAAGACTCTATTCATTAGATCCATGAATATAGCAGGGGCATTAGTAAGACCAAATGGAATCACTATAAATTCATAGTGTCCATACCTTGTACGGAAAGCCGTCTTTGGTATATCCTCCCTTTTGAACCTTAATTGATGATAACCTGAACGAAGATAAATCTTGGAAAAGTATTGAGCTCCGCGTAGTTGGTCAAATAAGTCATCAATGTGTGGGAGAGGATATTTGTTCTTGATAGTGATCTTGTTAAGTTCTCGATAATCAATGCAGAGTCTCATTGATCCATCATTCTTCTTAACAAATATAACAGGTGCTCCCCAAGGTGACGCACTAGGGAGTATGAATCCCTTATCAAGATTCTCTTGGAGTTGCTTCTTCAATTCCTGCAACTCAATTGGGGCCATTCTATAAGGTGTCTTTGAAATAGGCAAAGCACCCGGTACGAGTTCTATTGAAAACTCAACTTCACGATTTGGTGGAAGACCCGGTAATTCCTCCGGAAAGACATCATCAAACTCCCTTACAATGGGCATATTCTTAATCGTGAGTTTCCCACAAACCATTTGAGATAAATAACCTTCATTTAGTGGAATCAATACCCATAAGATGGAAGAAATTTCCACTGGAAGGTTATATTCATCCTTGCATCGATAGACAATCGTAGATTGATCTGGAATATGAAATGTGACTTCCCTTCTTTGGAAATTGATATGAGCTCTATGTAGAGAAAGCCAATCCATGCCAAGAATCACATCAAATTCCACTAAAGGAAGGATCACAAGATTTGTAGGAAGCACTTTCCCACAAACTTCGATCGGAGAAGAATTATAAACTTTTGATGCGACTGTTGTGCCATTAGGTGTTGTCACAGCTAACTCAACATCTAATTGTTGAGGTAATACGGTGATACCCTTAGAAAATTCTTTAGAAATAAAAGAGTGGGTGGATCCAGAATCAAATAAAACATTTGCTACTTTAGAGTGGACGGTAAGTGTACCTTTCACCACTTCGTTATCATACTCCACATTGCTGATAGAAATTGCATGTGACTTTCCTTTGTCTTTAGCCTTAAGATTTGGTTGACGTCGACCATCATCATCAACCCTTGGATTTGGGCATTGATTGGCATAATGCCCCATCTCCTTGCACTTGAAACATTGAAGTGTAGTAGGTTCATTCTGTGTATCCCTTCCTTTGTTTGCGTCATTAGACATCTTCTTCCCATTATCACGGCATT
Organism: Viscum album; assembly: GCA_963277665.1. Taxonomy (NCBI): domain Eukaryota; kingdom Viridiplantae; phylum Streptophyta; class Magnoliopsida; order Santalales; family Viscaceae; genus Viscum; species Viscum album. Next base: position 1,413,484,628 of record OY728141.1, on the reverse strand, counting down.
CAAATGCCCGATGACCTTCTTTTCCACATTTAAAACATTTACTTGTCCCTTTAAGACAACTCCCTCCATGTTTCTTTCCACACTTTGAGCATAAGGAAAAGCTCATCTTCTTTTCCGTGTGCTCTTTAGATTTTTCTTTGAATTCCATCTTCCTCTTCTTATCAAACCCATGTGACTGATGGGTTACTCCAATCTCCATCTCGACTTTGAGAGCACATCGAACGATTTCCTCGTAGCTATTGAAGTCCCTTATGGCTAACGCCCTTCGAAGACTTGGTTTTAAGCCACTAAAGAATCGATCGATCTTACTCTCAGGTTGGATAATAATACCAGAAGCGTACCTTGCAAGTCTTGTAAAATTTGCTTCATAGGTACCAACAGATTCATCATCCCTTTGCTTCAGTTCAAGGAACTCTTTCTCCATCTTTGTTCGGAGAATACGAGGGAAGTACTTATTGAAAAATAAGTTCTTGAACTCATCCCATTCCATAGACTCAATTTCATCCCTTTGCCTCGTATTCTTAATAAGATTCCACCATTGATCAGCATCTCCTTCCAAACGATACACTGCTAGGATGACTTTATCATGCTCAGAACATTGAAGAACTGAAAATATCTTTTCAGTAGTACTAATCCATTGTTCAGCAACTAATGGATCAGTAGACCCGCTGAAAGAAGGTGGACGCTGCCTCATGAAGGATTCAACAGAATGTTGCTCCTTCCTTTGCTCGTTTGGAAATCCTGCATGATTCATAGCTTGAGAAAGTTGTGTGAGCATGGCTACAAGATTTTTCATTCCAGCTCCCATATCGTTTGGTTGCTCAGGGGGACAATCATTGCATTGCCCATCGCATTCCGCATTAACACGGTTCTTTCGGGTTCCAGCCATTGACTAAAACCAAGAATAATAGTGTGAGCAACACTAATTATAATAGGAAAACCACATAATTAAAGAATAAAATTTTCATGCTTAAGGTCTTATCCTAGGTTATTCATGGCCATTTCTAAAACACTAAGATTGTGTTCTATGCTTAGACTTATCCTTAGGGTTCTCACTAAGGCTTTCACATCCTAGTTTCCAAAGGTTTACTATACCTTTCCTCTGATACCAACTATAACGACCCATACTTTACATACATTGTTAATACTTCAAAATTGAAGCACACTTATTACAACATATGACAAAACCACAAAGGACCGTATAGGTATAGTGTCTTTAGAAACTGGGAAACATAAAAAACTGGTTCATAAATCTTCTACAGTGTCTCCCATTTATTTCATCATATCTAGGGCCCCTTTTTAGCATATTCTACTTAATATCCATCTTCCTGACCTGGGGAAAAGAAAACATAAAAGGGTGAGCTCAAATGCTCAGCAAGGGCAAATAAAGGAAATAAAAATCATATCATATCTTTTTGAAAATAATAACCTGCAAAAGAGATCATAATATCTTAACATGGAATAAATCATAGAAGTGAAAATGAGATCCCCATAATCATAACATAAAACTTGAAACTTTGTGGCATGCACACATAATCATGGAAAATAATTTCTTGTTAGTCATGACTCATTGCCAATACTATCTTAGTGGACAAAGTCCCTTTCTGAACTGAGTTCACTCCTCATTTCAGTCCTGTATCACTGAACCGAAATAACCTTCCGTTCCAGCCATGTCTATCTCATGAGATATAAAATCTTTACCCAATGCATTGGAGGGAGATATAGGTCCCACCCATCTTATAATGAATCCTTTATTATGTGTGCCACATAATCATAAACCATACATCATAGCATAACCCATGTAATAAAAATGGAATTCTTAAACAACATGACATCATAAAACAATTCATATAAGATAAAGGAATTCATAAAAATAATTCCATCACAACATGATCAAATCAATGTAATAATAGGGATAAAAAACAAAACCCTTTATTATCTTAGATGGAAAATAATTTTGATAAAACACTTGAACTCCATTCTTGAGGAAAATATCCTTTCTTCTTCAAAAAACATTTTGCCTTTCTTAACATGTCAAACAACTTTAAACTAAAAGAAGTTGATTAAAAATAAACTTGAAAACTTGTAAAGGAAGCTTCTTGGAAATAATTTATTAAAAATCCATTCATGCCGTATAATTTAAAAAAAAAACATTCTTCGTACTTTTGTCGGAAAAGTCAAAAAGTACCTCGTACAAAAAACGACAAAAGATTCCTTTCATATTCGTTACTAAAAACTCACCGAAGGGTAAAATTGGATTTAAACTATTGTAAGTGGATGGAAACAATATTACATATTGAGGGAACATGGATGTGGATGATAAAATACACCCCAGTAAATACTTACGAATAAACAATCTCGGATAAAAATGAGATTGTGATATTTCCCTTACCTTAGGTCCGATTTGCTTTGTACATGTCCGAAGCTCCTGTATAATGGTTTAAATAATGTTATTGACTTATTAAAGAATCATACATATTGATATGATATCATATATGGTCATATTCTTAGCTTCTTGTTAGTAATATTTCATTGTTACTTGTTACTCGGGTCTTTATTGCCTTTTGTTCTTATGCGTGTTTTTCCGAATACATTCTTATTCTTCTTTTAAGGTTATAGATACCTTATATCCAGAATGGTATTAGTGTAACATATATCATATTTATTCATTCAATTCATTTATATAATTATTATGTAATGATGATCATGTAGAACGAGTCGTATCACATCGTGGAGACGGTATTCCGTACGTACGCACGAGTGATGATATCGTTCCTATGATCGTGGAACTGTATTGGAGTATATATATATTATTTCAGTATCAATATTACTTTATAATAATCATAAATAGTTACTCATTACACCATTATACCCATCCTTGTAAAGTGATGGTGGAAAATAGATTACACCACGGCGTGGAGACGGTATTCCGTACGTACGCACGCGCGGTGATTTCATTTTTCCGTAGGATGGATAGAAGGTGAATTAGGGTTGTTTCATATTTATAATAACATATAAGTATTTAAGTAATACTGATGTTATTACTTTATCATGAAAACAGCTAAAGAAGAAGAAGTTGAAGAAGAAAGAAATTGAAAAGATCGGTAATGGATATTACCTCTTCTTTGGAACGCCTCTTTGAATCCTCCACTTAGGGAACTAAGATTGGTCTTTGAAGAAGACCAGGACCTCTAGGATTATTCTAGGGAAGTGGATAGGAGAAAATGGCAGGGGTTGACCGAGCTTGAGTGCTCAATTTGGTGTGAGGAGGAGGGGGAGGAGGTGCCCTTTTATAAGGGAGGAGAGGGGCACCTTAGGAATATCTCAAAATATTATTTTATATTAAAGTCAAAATCGGTTTATAATGGTTCCAAAGGGTCTTATTTCGAAGCTAAAGTGGGGAAGGGTCGAAATACTATCAACCAATAGAATTTAGACAAGTTTAGGGTATTATTTTAACCTTATCAATTTGATTTAACTCTAAGTTAAATAATTTAACTTTTACCATGTCTTTTTGTTTTCTTTCACTATATGGTTAATACACTTACTATAACATGCCAAACGAACCCCAAATTGTTTATTATTAATATATATATCCTTATCTAAGTCATTTGGCCGAACCTTAGATTTTTAGGAATAAAATAACAATTAATAATATAATATTTGATTTAAAAACTATTTTGTGTCAATTTTGACACTATTTGATATATGATTTTTGTGAAAGTCATAACAGAATTATATGTTCAAACCAAGTTGATTAAATCAACACTAATATATCATAGTAACCTAGAAAATTAGTGGAATTCATAAAAAGTCTCAAATTACATTTATTTTTGTGTTTATAACATCAATTATGTCAATATTTCATGAATAAGATAATTACTGCATCATCTTTGTGTCATAATTAAATTAAATTATTTAATGTCTAAAAATTATAAATAAAATACCATTATATAGGAAATATTTTTAGCTTTCTAATGAATATTTATAGTCGAATTTATCTTATGTATAACCCCATATTAAAAATTATTTACTTATTAAACTTTGATTTTAACTATTTTAACCCTTCTTTAAATAAATTAATAATAAATGTCCTAATCTAATCCAAGTGGGCCTAAATGGTCATATTTTATTCATAAGGTTGTTTTTGGTCGAATTACACTTATCCAATAGAATTAGGACATGTGTTAGGGTAATAGTAATATCATATTTACCCTTAGTTACCCTATTTACTATTAACCGCGGTAAAAAAAAGTAAAAAGTTACTATTCACCAAAAAATTATTTTTATCTCATTGAACCACATTTTACTTACTGATATCAACTGTGTCTGTCGGATTTTCGAAATTCCATTCACAGAAGCGGTAAAATTAAGTTTTATGCAAAATTCAGTTTTTAACCTACCACTTAGTGGTTTCACTATTTATCAAAAATTGAAAGTTTTCAGAAAAATACCAAAATTTCACCCTAGGCTAATTTCGGTATTCCGAATCCAAAAATGAAGTCCATTTTGAAAAATAAAATTTATAAAATTTCAAAAAGTGGTTATTACTATTCATAACGGCTAGTTTTAATAATATTTTAATAGCATATCGTTGTTTAGTGAAACTCAGTATTGCGTACGAAGCAAGCTATCGAGGAAGGTCATGATTGCGTGTAAAGTAAGCCAAGAAAGTGTGTAGTGAAAGATTCCTTTGATGATATAAAAACAAAATATTACTCATAAAAATCTCGGGTGTTACAGTAATAACATTTAAAAATCATACCCTACATATCATAGATCATAAACATGATTCATGGAATAAATCATAGCAGTTCATAATGCATGAATTAAAATTGAATAAAATTACATGAACCATGAGAATATAACATTCTAAAAAGTTATATATTTAAAATGTACAAATAATCTTATAACATTATGAACTTGTATAATTAGAAATGGGTTCACTCACTAAGTTAAGTTAAGGAAATTAGGCCCTTGAATGAACTTATAGACATGCAACAAGTTCCATGCATAGCCTAATGGAAATAAAATAGAATTCAATTCATAATAGGATAAAAATGTAATTAGGTTCACTCATAACATTGTGAACATGTAATTTGGTTTATACATATCATATTTACTCATGATTCGTTCATATTTACCAAATGAATTTGAAGGATATATAGGTCCACCCATATCATAATGAAAATCATACATATGTGTGCCATAGGATCATAAATCATTCATCATATTTGAACCCATGAAGATAAATTGGTTTTATATACATTCCATCATAATATAACCTGTGGAAATGAAATGAGTTTCATAACCACTATATAATTTCATCAAAGCATAAATCATTGAAAACAAGTGGTTTTTATAAGAATCATGCCATCATAATAATAAAGCATTAATAGAAACAATAATAATGGTAAATTTGGATCACATGCCTTGTAAATTAGAACCGACATCAAATAATTCCATATTATATGGAAAATAATTTTTGTAAGAAAAATATCCTTTAATATTTTTAGGGAAAAATATTCTTCTTTGAAAATCATATTTTTAAAATTTAAATTTCATATAATATTTTTTAAATCCTAATATTTTAAAAAAACCTTGAAAAAATATAAATTAATCATAAAATAAAATAATGGTCATAAAGTCACGAAATTCTATTCATGTCATACTTGTTAAAACAAGTATTCCTTTCACATTTTCGTAAAATACAAATGATCCTTGTTTAGAAAATTAAATAAAGATTTCATTCATAAAAAAATTGTAGAAAATGAAAAATGGGTAATTTATTTAATAAATCATTTATATAATGTTAAAAAAATTCAAAACATTTTTAGAAAACATATTTTTAGAAGAAAAATGGGGGTTTGACAGAAGAGATAAATAAAGATGATTTTTCTTCTAAACATTATTATGAACTCTTGAGTACATAAAGTGATGAAAATTCTAGGAAAATGAATTATCATGAAATATACAGTGTAAAAAAAAATTTATGAGATTATTTAGGGATAAATACAAATATTACATCCTTAGAAACACATTCATAAACAATCCTAATAAACGATGAGATTGTATCGTAAAACCAATACCACTTTTGTAACATTGAATTTTAAACCCAATGAAATAAATAAAATAAAATTAATATATAAATTTAAATAATTTTCAGAATAATAATCACAAAATAAACTAATTATAAGTATATACACCACATTATAATTAATACGTGGTGAATATTGCATGTGTCTCACAAAAAATATAACTGAGAGAGAAATACTTTACCTTAAGTATCAATTTACTTCATACAAGGTTGAACCTCATGTATAATAAATATAATTTTATTACACATATATTTATGAACCATGATTATATATATCATACCATATATGATTTACTTATTACCCTTTATTACTCATTTATTAACAATTCCTTATTAAAATCTTGTTCTGAGAAATAATCAATTTTTTCGGGTATGTTTTGATTTTTTATTTTGGATTATATAACATTGAACATGGTTTAATATTATATATAATTATAAACATAATATATATATATATGTATCATATATATTAAGTATATATGTATTTATATCAATCCATAAAAGTGGTGGATAGATTAAGAAACTCACAATTCATGGAGTCAGTTGGTCGTACATATGTATGAAAGTTGTTTCGATTTTCTTGAAAGATGAAATGAAAGAGTGGTAAATAATATATTAAAATTATAAAATAACTTTTATTTAATACATATCACATCTATTCTTTAAATCCATCCTTATTACCTTCCATATAAATCATGAACGAATCGCATCACTTCACGAGGTGGTAGTTCACCGTACACACGAGTGATGTTATTATATTCCCACATAATAGAAATTAATAAGGTATATGTGATATGATAAGTTAAGAAGTATGATAATATAATAAATGTAGTATATAAACATTCAATTCATCGTTATATCAAGTTTTTAGTGGTATAGATGGAAATTGAATAACATCGGTTCGTAATGCGGTAGTCTGTTGTACACACGAATGGTGATTTCGTACATCATTTGATCAAAGAATATATGAATTTAGATTATTAAATTAACATAATCACATATTATTATATATAATATACTTAGGTTATTATATCATAATGGTGTAATAATAATTAATGGAGGTAAAATAAGAAATAAAATACAATGCTAAGTTGGGTATGTTACATATTATTCTGACAACATCTTTTGGTTTGCACCAAAAGGATTTTTAGGTTGAATTTATAACCAAAATAAGGATTACAGTCAGAGAGTATGAAATTTATTAAGTTATTTTTATATTTATTGGATGAGCCAATGGTTTTACAATGTTTTAAGTGGAGAGGATAGGGCTGGCCTTTTATAAGTAATGTGAGTGGCACACTTACAATTTTTTAAAATAGAAAGGTGTACCCACATTTTTCACATGCCACATGGATAAAAATGGTCAATTATAAAGATTATAGGTTCTAAGGTGTAAATACGGCCATAAAATTGGTGTGGGACAAGTTTTTTTCCTTTTTGACCCACTTGTTTTATTTACACCCCAGTAAACCTATTTTTACATTAACTATGGTAATTAATTGTTATTGTTTTTACTATTTATTATGGTCAAAAATTAAGTCAAACAAATTATATAATATAAATTATTATGACTAAAAATATATAATATTTGTTTCATATTCAACTCACATATGTGGCATAAACTATTTTAAACTAAAACCCATAGATGGGATAAGAAAACAATTTTTCAAAGAGAAAATTTTCATAAATAAAGAAACTTTTAATACAAAAAAATCATTCTGAAATTGACTCTAATAACCTAAATTGAATTAATAAATATATAATTTAACTAATTTTACATTCAAAATCATGTAAAAATAATATATAAGTCTTTAAATGTTCTAAACGAAATGATAATTCTTAATAAAACCCAATATTATTCAATATTCACAAGAAAATTTATCTGTTCAAAAAAATCAAAAAAAATCACACTAAGATAATGTTTAAATTTCAATAAAAAAATGTATTTTATTTTCTCAAATAACTTCTCTAAAAGTAGTAAAAATAGTTATTTTTACAAAATAAAATGAAAACATTTTTTGTGAAAATTGTATTTTTTAAGCACATAATGTCTTTTCTAAAAAACTAAGTATTATTTTATCAATACGTTTTATTTATATAAAAATAATAATACTTAATTTTTAAAATGTATTTATTTCTACCAATGTCACTAAGTTTAAATTTTAGGTTATAACAGTCACAATAAAATGATAATATAAATTATATACCACGGTTTGTTAAAACCTAGTATCGAATGTAACACAAGATGAACATAGTGTTTCATGTAACACAAGCTATTAAAGAAAATTATTTAATTAAAAAGTAATAATAATACATAAAAATTTAGGTTGTTACATTCTTACCCCACTAAAATGGATTTGTACCACTAAATTCATCTCTCTAATACAAACAAATGATGATAATTTCGCCTCATCATATTCTCAAGTTCCCATGTAGCTTTCTCAAATGAGTGGTTTCAGAACAAAATATTTACTAGGTGATTGGTATTGTTTCATAGAAATTTCTATATATGATCAATAATCTCCATAAGTTTTTACTCATAATAAATATCTTCTTTTTTGGGTATGACCACTCAGTTCAGTATGCACAAATTGTCTGATATATGCTTCCTAAGGAGAGATATATGAAACATGTCATGAACTTGAGAGAGGTTTGGTGGAAGTGTCAAATAATTGGATACCATCCTAATACAATCAATAATTTCAATTGGACCAATATACCTAGGGATTTTCCCCCTTTTTTCCAAGTCTCATTACCTTCTTTCTTGGGGAAATTCATAGAAACACCATATCACAAACTTCAAATTCTATATCACATCAACAATTGTTAGTATAATTTTTTTATAGACTCATATCTACCTTTGTGTGTTTCTGAATGTATTTAAGTTTATTTTAAATTTTTTTAACTATATCAAGTGAAATATCATTCTTTATCTAACCTCATCCTAGTACATTTGATTTCTACACTTCTTCCCATACATAGATTTTTAAGGAGCCATTTGAATTCTCTAGTGTAAGTTATTGTTGTATAAAAACTAAACTATAAAAATGTGTTGACCCAAACCTCCTTTAATATCTAAAGAACAAGATCTAAAAAATACCCCCTATGTTTTTAATATTTATCTTGAATTGATCATATTTTTTAGAATGATACACAGTGCTCTAACTCAAATCCATATCAACAGCTTTCTAAAGACTTTGTAAGAACTTTGAGATAAACCTATGATCTAGATTAAATACAGTTGAATATGGTACTCCATGAAACCTTAACACTTCCTAAATTTATATCTTGGAAATATGAACTAATGATAAATACTATTTGGAAGTAATGAAGTTTTTTAAATTTAAAAGGAGATTGACTACACCCATATGGAATTATTCCCTTTAGATATTTTGGGGGGTCTGATGACAAAATCCACGGTAATGTTTTCTCATTTCCATTATGGTATATGTAATGGATGTAAAATCCACTTAATTTTTTCTCTCAACCTTATCATGTTGACATATTATGTACTAAGATACAAACTCTATGATATCTCTCTTCATGTTATCCCACTAATAATACTCCATAAAATATCGAGACATCTTCATACTTTTAGGATTAATAAATAATATCTAACAATGAGAATCATCTAATATTTCATATATAGAATAAGATATATATGAAACACATGCATTATTCATGAACCTTATCATTCTTACATGATTAAGGTTAAAGTCATGAACATTTTTATCCATATTTTATAGATCTATATATTCCTTCTACGCATATTTATTTTTCACTTGGATAGATAGTTTAAAATTTAATTGAGAAAGGTAAAATTTATCCCCTTCTATCAGTATTTATATATCTATCCATTTAAAATCTATAAATATTTGTTCTTTTTTTGTCCTCATCATGGATAAGATAGGGAGATCCTTTCAACTCAAAGAATCATCTACCTTGTTCACTTTCCCATTGTGGTAACATATTGAGTAGTCATAATATTTAATCATCTTTAACCATCCTATATGGTACATATTCCACTACTTTTATGTGAATATACTCTTAAAATAATGTGATCGATATAGATATCACACTTTTATCTGTAAAGATAATGCCTTAATATCTTTAATGAAAAAATTACCATCGCTAAATCCAAATCTTGAGTTGGTAATTTTTCTCAAGAACCATAATTTCTCATGAAGCATAAGTTATAACCATTTCATTATGCATAAGAACGCATCCCAGTCCACTCTTGGATGTATCAGAATAGAATAAAAACCTTTTTCGGCCATATGGTAAGGTAATTATAGGTTCTTTGTCTAATATTATAATCAGTTCCATGAAATTTTTCTAACATTCATCTGTCCATAAAAACATTTTCTCCCCTCCCAGATAACATGGTGAGTGGATTAGACAGTCATGAAAAATTCTCAAAAAACCATCAATAATATCTAAATAAACCAAAAAAACTATGAATCTCAGTAATCATGGATAGTCTAGGCCAATATTCAATAGCCTCTATCTTTTAAGGATCTAAATATATACCCTCTCTAGAGATTATATGACCCAAAAATGAAACCAATTTCATCCAAAATTAAAACATAAAAAAATTCATATAGTCTCTCCTTCTTTATGTAATTTAGAACAATTCTCAAGTGATTTTTATGCTCTTCATTGGTCATTGAATAGATAATAATATCAACGTTAAAAACTATGATAAACTAATAAAATAAATATCTAAATACTTTATTCATTAAATATTTGAAGAGAGTGGGAGAATTTGTAAGATCAAATGGAATCACTATATATTCATAGTGTGCATAACATGTATGGAATGTGGTCTTTGGTATATCCTCCTTATTGAAAATAAATTGATGATATTCGAAATTAAGTTCTATATTTGATAAGTATTAATGTCCATGCAGTTGATAAAATATGTTTTCAATACATTGTAGAGGATACTTTCTCTTGATCATGATCTTCTTCACCTCCTCATAATCAAGGAAAAGTCACATGGATCCCTAATTATTTTAAAAAATAATAGGTGTGCACCAAGGTGACACACTTCATTGAATGAATCCCATTTTATGGTTATCCTATAGTTTCTTCTTAAATTACTATAACTAAATTTTGGCTATTCAATATATAGTCTTTTAAATTGCCATTATACCAGGTATAATTTTTATTGAAAACTAAAATTCACGATTATTTTAAAGACTAGGAAACTCTTTCATATAGCCAAAAAAACTCTCACATAATAGGAATATCATTAATGTCTATTTTATCCAGAACAATATAAGATAAAAACCCCTTTTGAATAGGAATCAAAACCCATACAACATATATGATTTATATTTGAAGTTCATATTTCTTGTCACACTGATAGATGGTCATAGTTTAGTTTTGAGTATAAAACACAACTTCCATTCCACATAAATTAATTCCAGATTTATGTAAACAAATCCAATCCATTCTAAAGATAATATCAAATTCTACTAGAGAGAGAATGAAATGATTTTTTGGAATCACTTTATCATAAACTTCAGTATGAGAGAAATTGTGTATATGAGATGTGATCATTGTTTTCACTTCTAATTATAAATAAATTCATTGGGTTCTGTCATGTTATACATATTAAATTCTTCATATATTAAATAATGGGTTGATCTAGAGTCAAATAATACAATAGAATTTTTATAGTGGATGATATTTTTACCTTTCACTGGGTCGTTAGAACACCCCTCATCATAAATTGTGATCACATGAGATTTCCCATTATCTCTTGAATTAAGAGGTTATTAACATCGATCATCATCATAAAAATTATATTTGGGAATTGGTTATCATAATTCCATTACTCCTTGAATTTTAATCACTGGATTACGGGTCGTTCATTTTGTGGATATTACTCTATTTTCACATCATTAGTTAACTTATTCCAATCACTTTGACATTTTATTTTTTAATGAACTTTCCATCTACACATAAAAAAATTACTAGTACCCTTAAAAATATTACCTCCATGATTCCTTCAATATTTTTTTAATGATGAAAATCTCATCATTTTCTTTCCATGGTTTTTAGAGTTTCCTTTTAACTTAATCTTCCATTTCTTGTTAAAACCATGAGATTTATGGGTAACATTTATCTCCATTACTACATTGAGAGCACATCAAACAATTTATTCATAACTACTAAAGTCCCTTATGTATAACACCCTTCAGATACTTAGATTTAAAGAAATAAAAAATAGATAAATGTTAAGTTCAAGTTGGATGATAATTCCATAAGTATACCTTACAAGTCTTGTTAAATATTCCTCATATGTACCGAAATATTCATCATCCTTGTAATTTAGCTCTTGAAATTACTTATTTATTTTTATATTCCAAATACGAGGGAATTAATAATTAAAAAATAATTTCTTAAACTAATCCCACTCCATAGAATTAATTTCATCATATTCCCTTGTATTTTTAATGATAAACCACCATTTATCTGCTTCTCCTTCCAAATGATAGAAATCCAAAATTACTTTTCTTTTTATAAACACAAGGAAATAAAAAATATATTTTTAGATGTACTAATCCATTGAAAAGAAACCATTAGATCAAAAAATCACTAAAAGAATAAGGATGTTACATCAAGGAGTCAACTGAATGTTGCTCCCTCCTTTGTCCGTTACGAATTTCAGGATGATTCAGGGATTAAGAATTTTGTTTGAGAATTGAAACAAGATATTTCATTATAGATATCATAAGGATTGTATATGTAGGAGTAAGATAATTACATTTTCCATCACACTCAACATTAACATGGTCCTTTCATGTTTTATCCATTAATTAAAACCAAAAAATGATAGTGTAATTTACAATAATTATAGTGGGGAACTAGATAATCATGAAAAAATAATTATAGGATATCTAAATAATGAAACCTTATTTCTATTATATGAAACATTAGGTTTATACAAATTCATTAATAGTCATCATCTATTTAAATCATACATGATGGTTCATAATTATTATTTTTTAATTTATAAAGCATACCCCATGGGTGTGTCAAACCTTGTTTGTAGAAAGGCATGTTATCAAGCACCAGGTGACAATCGATTCCAACCTAATGCACTCATTTTAGAGTTATTACCCCTAGGTACCACTGTTCTAGATAAATATCAACATAAAATATTTAGATGGGGATGTAATTTCTTGGAAAACACTCACTTTATCTATTACGAAAATTACAGGATATTTTTTATACTTTTACTCATCATTTGAAATATAATTAGACATATCCATAGAGATATCACAAAATTTTTATCATCCTAGTTTCCAAAGGTAAAATACAAATTTCTTTGATACTAATTGTAAATACCCAAACTTATCATACATAAATATTACATCTCGATAAGAAAATATTCATTACATAACATAACTATCCATTCTAGAATCGATTAGGTCTAGTTCTTTTAGAAACTTATACATATAAAAAAAATGGTCCATAAGTGAGCTAGGTCTTCTCCCACTATGTCATTAATAACTATCACCCTACTTATAAATATTATACATAATAACTTTCATCATAACCAGTAGAACAGAAATATAGTAATGGGCTATATCATATTCTCAATAAGGGATAACAAGGGAGATATCAACATATCAAGATTATAAGGGCATGGGAATAAGAGAATAACATTTTAATACCATAACCTGCATATCATAGTTCATAAACTTGATTTATGGAATAAATCATATCATTAAATAAAATATGAATCAAAAAAATTCAATGAACATAAACCATGGGAACATAACATTGTCATAAATTACATATTTATGGCATACATATAAGCTTATAACATTATTAACATCTATAATTAGAAATTTTTTCACTCATTAAGTTAAGTACATGAAATAAGGCACTCACATAAACTTATGGGCATGCAACCAGGTCCATTAATAACCATATGGACATCAAATCTAGGTTCATGCATAACATTATGAACAAGTAATAAGGTTCATACATAGAAGTGTGAACATGTAATTACATTCATGTATAACATATTTACTCATGATTTATCCATATTTTCCCAACACATTGAAGGGAGATATAGGTCCCACCCATAAAATAATAAAAATAATACATATTTCTTCCACAATATCATAAAATATTTATCATATCAGAACCCATGAAAATAAATTGGTTTCATAAACATTTCATCATAGTAGAACCTTTGGAAAATAAACTGATTTTGTAATCATTTCACCATCTCATCAAATAAAAACCCATAGAAAAGAATTGGTTTTCATAAGAATAATATCATTGTAATCAGAAAACATTCCGAGAAATAATAATAATGGTATCCTTGGATCATATCCCTAGTAACATATAAGTTACATCAAAGGATTTCATCTTAGATACAAAATAATTTTCTTTTCCAAAATCACTTGGAACGTTTCTTGATAAAAATATCCTTTCTTTGAAAATCACATTTTTAAAATTAGAAATTCAAAAAATATTGTGTAAATAATTTTGTTTCCAAAGAAAAATAGAAAATTATAAGTTAATCTTCAATGAAAATAATGGTCATAATGTTTGAAATTTTTTTCATGTCGTATATGTTGAACCAAATATTCCTTTCATATTTTCTGTAAAATCAAAATGGGTCTTCTTTTGAAAACAACATAAATATTCCTTTTATCAAAATTAAAATCTAAAAAATGGGTAAAAATTTATTTAATAAATCATTTATATAATGTTAAAAAATTTGAAAGCATTGTTTTGGAAGAAAAAGGGGTTTTCGAATGAGGAGAGAAATAAACATGGTTTTTATTAAAAACATTATTTTGATCTCTTTAATCCATAAAGAGAGAAAAATAAAGTGCAAACACGTAATCTCATTACATATCCATATTATAAGAAAATTTATGATTTTCGTGATATATGGATCATAATATTTAATTATCAAAAATATATTCATGAACAACCCCGATAAACTATGAGATTGTATCATAAAACCATTAACATTTTGGTAACATTGAATCATAATCCCCATGCAATAAAAATCATAAAATGGATATGTAAGTAAAAATAATAATAAGGAGAATATAATAAATAAATTAATATATATTATATACCCCACATAAAATAATCATATTGTGAATATGGCATGTGTCTTAAAGAAAATAAATATGGGATGAAAATCTGTTACCTTAAGTCTTGACTTCCTTCATATGGATTTAAGAGTATTATATAATAAATATAATTTTTTTATAAATGTATTTAAAAACCATTATTATATATATCATACGATATATTATTTAACTATGGCCTTTTATTATCCTTTTATTAACAATTCCTTGTTAAAATCGTGTTTTGGGAAATAAACGCTTTGTTCTTCGTGTATGTTTTGATTTCATATTTTTGGTACCGTTATTTTGATAATGGTTCCATAATCTATAGAATAATAAAAATTATATAAATATCGTAAATATTTTTTTCATATGTATTTATATCAATCCATAAATTTTAGAGATAGAAAATGAAATACACTGTTCATGGAGACGGTTGGTCGTACGTATGCATGAAAGTATTTCCATTATCTGGATGGATGAAATAAAATAAAGTTACATAATATATCACCATTAAAAAATAATTTTTATGTAATATTTTTCGTATATTTTCATTTAAATTATCCTTCTTACTTTCCATGTAAAGCGTGAACGAATCACATCACTTCGTGAGGCAATAGTCCGTCATACACACGAGCGATGTTATCATATTCCCACAGAATGGAAATTAAGAAGGTATATGAGATATTATAATTTATAAAGTATAATTATATCATAAATATAATATATAAGCATTTAATTCATCATTATAAAAATCTGTGAGAGGTGGTGATGGAAAAATAATAATAACGGTTTGCGAGGAGGTAGTCCTCCGTACACACAAATGATGATTTCCTACCCCATTTCATGGATAATGCAAATGATTTAGGTTATTAAGTTAAAGTAATTACATATAATTATATTTTAGATAATTATTTTATTATATAACCATTTTTTAATAATAATTTATGATTTTGGATGAATAAATAAAATAGAATCCATTATAAGCGATGTTGCCTCTTCATTGAACAACTTCTTTTGGTATTCACCAAAAGGATTCCTTGGTTGGTTTTATGAAAAAACTAATGCTATATGATGAGATTTTGAAAGTAATAATGTTATTTGGGTAGGTATGGGCCGAACCAATAGGTTTTTTAAGTGTGGATATTAGAGGAGAGGTGGTGGCCTTTTATATGTGGCGTGATTGGAACACTTGTAATTTTTGAAATGAAAAATATGTACCCATTGTTTTCACATAAAAATGGATAAAAATGATCTGTTTTTCAAATTTATAGGTTATATGGTCAAAATATGTCAATATAATGGATTTTTTACAATTTGTTTTCAATTTTTAACCATTATCATATTAGATTAACCCCCAGAAATCACATTTTTCATTAACCGCAATAAATAATTTTTAACGTTTTTACTATTAATTATGGTCCAAAATTAAGTTGGAATTAATAGAAAATATAAATTATTCTAATTCTAAATAGTAAATCAATTTTTCAAATTAAACACATGAAATTGGGGAATTTAATGTAAAATTAAACTTGCAGGTGCGGTGAGATAGTGGGTTTTTAAAGAGAAAGTCTTCTTAATAATAGAAAGTTTTGATACAAAAATTCAATATGAAATTGATTATAATAAACTAAATTGAATTAATAAATTTATAATTAAATTAATTTTACATTTAAATATATATTAAAAAATTGTGTTTTTAAAATTTGTAAGAGAAAAGTTAATTCTTAATAAAAACCATTATTTTTTACTATTCATTGAGAATTTTTTCTTTCTAAAAAATTCTCAAATTTTCACTCGATGAAAATTTTGACATGTAGATTTAAAAAATTAATTTTAGTTTTAAAAATTAATTTTCTAAAATTTTTCATTGTTGCATTTATTTTATGTTTATAAAATTCAATAAAAATATTATTTTTAGAAAATTGAATTTTCAAAACTCATAAATACTTTTCCTAAAAAATAATTATTTTTATAAATATTTATTCTTTATATAAAACCATTATAATTAATATTTACAGATTATTTATTAATTTTTATACTGATATTATTAATGGATACGTTACATCGTCCATGTTAAATGATAATATTAATAATATAACATAGTTTGTTAAAACTCAGTGTCACATCTAATGCAAGCTAAACTTGGTGTTGCGTATAAATCAAGGAATAAAAGAAATTTAATATTATTGAAAAAATAATTCATAAATACTCATGTTGTTACAAGATTCCATGAATTCGTTTTATACTCTAGTTTCATGGTTTCCACATGGCTATATAGGTTGAGGTCTCTATAATTCATGAAGGGAAAATACTTTTCCAACTTACCCAACGGTACATTTAGCCTAATATAGCACCCAATAAAAATCCATGAAAAGTAACTTGATGGATTTGAGGATATATTTTGTAAACTATATAATGGATAAAATATGGATTTGAAGGTATATAAGGATGGTTTTGATAATATAAATATTCACTCTAAATGAAAAAAACATATTCTTCCTTTTGTAAATGTGAGATGTGATTTTCTTCAATAGTGGATAAAAGTGACAAATAAAACCATTCCATAGATTTGGGGATCACTCAAATAAATAAAAGATAATTTCATAATTATGGAAACTAGTTTATTTCTTGAGAAGGTCATTCCTTCTCCACAATGAGGGGAGGTAAATAAAATTACAACACTTTAATGTGTTCATAGTTTTTTTACTTCAATATTTGTACTCTAATAACTCTTTATTAGTGACTTAAATTAACTCGAACCATTTCCTTTAAAATTCCAGGAATCCACAATCACATACAAGAATACCCATATCATATTATCATACATTCATAATATGATACATTAACTCACACAATCTCACCTCATTGGATGAGATAAAATTTAGAAATATTAACATTAAAATCGGCATTTTAAAATCCTAACAATCATTACTCAAAACCTAAAAATCATATTCCAAGCCACCTTGGTAGAAAAGACATCAATAGTAAAGATATTTTCCAGACATATCTATAACTTTCATCCCACTCTAGATCAGTCCCAAAACCAATCTATTGTTATCCCAATACCATCAAAATTATAAAAAATAAGGGATATGATATCATTTTATAACATCCCAACCTAGCACCAAAGAAAGGGTTTAACATGAAATATAGATCACCTCTTCATACATCATAAGATAATGACTAATAATTAGATACTAATTTGAACATTTGGGTGACTACGAACCAAATATCACAACCAACCATAAATATAAATAATGAAAATCATCAATAGTTTTCAGTGTAAGTGAATAAAATAACCATAACATAAATCATATCAAGTATAATAATTATACAAAATCCTGATATAAAATATCATAACAATCATATATCATATGAAATTTTAAACAATGTGACTATAACCACTCATATATACATAATAAACCAATCCAAAATGAAATAGAAAAATGAATCAAGGATTGTTGTATCTAACCAATCGTGACTAATAACTTTGATATCATAATCAACAAACATTATCACCTATCACAAGTCCCCTTTCCATACCATTATCATAAAATATAAATTTATAAATATACCCAATGTGTTTATTCAAGGTTTGATTACAATGACCTGAAAGGATATCACCAGTAGTCCTTGATAATTATCCTATAATATACAGTTTATGCATATGATATAATGTTATAAACCATTATTAAAGTAAAAAAAATGGAGTCAGGTCATTATGTTCTTATTATGAAACCAAGACACATGAACCTACCATATTAAGTTAATTCTATTGGTTTTTCATGTCAATCACCTGATTAGGTATACAAAAATCCAGACCTAATGGCTCACCATAAAACTGACTTCAATTTTCTCCACCATGGTGGCCCCATAATCCACATATAAATTGATCTAATTTGACAATATAATGAAAATTTTAATGTTCAAATAAAATTACTAACATAAATGGTTCTTTATAACATGAAATTAATTTTCTACATATTCGATAACCATAATGATGTTTTCATATTGATCCTATTGTTCCACATCATAAGATCCCAATAGTCCATATATGTGATGACACTAATGGTTAACAATCTCACTAACCCCAATGGTATACATCATATAATGATTCTCAATTCCACATATTATTAATATAATAAAATTAATAGAATATATTGTGTGACCCTATCTGAAAGTTACACCACCACATAATAATTTATATAACCCATTCAACAGAACCATCAAACCCAAGTGGTTTTTACTCATTCATGTTATATTAAGATATTTTGATGCTTGTAAAAACAAATTTATAAGAAACCCTGATATCAATATCCAATTAGAAGAATAATTTTTATAGCCTCAATGGGAAATGTTAATTTATTTAATAGTTTCCAAATACCTAATCACTCTCCTCTATCCCTATAACTCAATTTTTAACCTCCCAGATATGCATGAATAAAACTATACACACATAATAAATTATAAAATTATTATAGGTCGCCTCATCAAGTCTTCATCAATGTTTCTACAAGGAAAGAATTTATTGAAACTAATCTTATTGGTAAGTTTATATAAAACATATTAAAATTATAAAAAACACTAATTATATATAGACATTAAAAAACAAAAAAGAAAACCCAATGAAGATAGATAGTATTACCAAAGCCATGATGTCACAGACACACTGCCACTAAATAATCCTGATTTCATTTATTTATGGAAAGACTGGATTGATTCAAAATATAATAGAATAATAAGAAATGAAAAAGGAACCTCTAATAACTACTATGATCAAATAAAGATCCACCATTTCTAATTTATAATTTTTAATATATAAGATTCCCAAAATACCCCTATTTAAAAATTAGGGTAGGGATTGTAACCAAAACTATAGTAAACCTTGCTATAAATTTGCATAGAAATTAAATTTTTATTCCCACTAATAGAATGTATGTGGAATGATTTCAATAAAAATAGTTACTAAAGGCCCATAAAACTTTTGATGGACACCCATCAGGGTTATAATGGGACTTTGAATTTCCTACTAAGCCCATTGTATTTAAAATATAATACCTCTCCCACCAATTGAAATCCGATAACTAATTTATCTAGTAAACTTATTCATAATAAAACTAAAAAATAATATAAAATAATTTAAAAATAACCCATGATCCACTGATTATTCTAAAGTACTCACCATTAAGGTTCTCATTATTTAAGTAACATCAAAATTCTTTTTCAAAAAATAAATTTGGATGTTTCTCCCACATATACAGCTCTTATTCTAATGTATCTTCCAAGATATAGATATATTTATATAACACCCCAACCTATAGTATATCATTTCTATAAGATGACTTCATACTATGATCCATAATACATATAAGCTACTATTTAAATGGGGAATTCACTTATATTTCCAATTTATCATTTCTGATATCATATGAAGGGTCTAGTACTCACTTCATTATATGGGATACATGAAATAAATCATCATTCCACATTACCTTATAGGAAGAGATAACTGGTTCAAAACATCTAAAATTTATTATAGGATTACAAAAGGACTTACAAATCAAGCTGCTAACATTCTCTACTTCCACAATCAATGATGTCCCAGAAAAAGAGTCGACCAAATAAATAAGAAATTCCCAATGCCAAGCTCTAGTGGTTTGTGTCTCTAATCTAAATATTATATTCATTTTACATTATCCAATAAATTATACTCAATAAGTTTATAATTTTTTATACTCAATAAAGAGTAATCTATATATAACTAGTTTTAAATAGATATGTTTCTCTAACTTGTATCCAACGTTAAGGTAACAAGAATGTTCAAATACATAATGCTTCAAACAATACATTATGAGTTGATTCTTGGTCATTATTATTATAATAATATTACAATAATATTAGATAATCCTTATAATCTCCACCAAAATACAAGATACACACTCAAAATATATCCTCTAATATCCTGATTGATATTATTCTCATCAAACTGATCCACTCTCCACACCGTAAAAATAAGGAAAATACTAGATATTTCATGGAACTTGATAATAGATTTTTCAAGTGAGAAAGAAACATTAGGATCCATATTGATCAAACAAGTCCCTAATAAGTAATAAATAATACCAAAATAATAATAAAAGATCCCCCCAAAACACCAAAACATAATGTATTTAATGTGATTTAAGATATACCCCACATCTTGGTAGAAACACACTAATCCAATATAAGTGAGAGGAGAGATAAAATCTTGAGTTGAAATTTATCATAATAATCACTACTCATAAGAAAAATTTTAGATGATAAAAAATCAATAGTGACTACCTATTTATAATAAAACCTTAGAACCTTTGGCCAATCGCCATTCAACATGTAGGCTAAATATTAAATCAATATTTCATGATCACTGGTCACTAAAAAAATCAGTTACACTAACTTATTTACTAATAATATAGAAACTATAAATCTATTTCCCAAGTACATCCAACCATTGATTGGATATTCCTTCACCAACCAAGAATTCTCCATCATTAATTTGTTTGTTATAATAGTTCCTCATTCATGAATGATCAACTATTTCTCCAATAAATTCGGTTAATTGTTAGATAAATAGAATCTTGACAGAGAAATTAGATCCAAACCTCAACAACATCTCTCAAGAAGACTATTTCAAGGGAATGAATCTAAAAAACTTCTAAACATAAATATCCTTCCACTTCTACTATAGTAGTAATCATATAATCACATTCCCTCATCTAAGTCCTACTAAGCTACAAAACCAGCCAATATTATCTGAGACAGTGATCTTTTTCAACATATCTTTCATATATTTGGTCTCACTAACCATATAATGTATTAGTACTCCATATTGAAAAATAATACTTAAGAAATTATAATTCTTCCAAATATGGTTTTCCTTGAATAAAACATTGAATTCTTCGAATGTTTGATTCCACTCTTCCCATTAGAAAATAACATTCCTTTCTCTTACATCCATCCAATATCAGTTATCGTATTCATCACCAATATCATCCCCATCTTAGTCTCCATTTTTTATATATATTATACTTATTTTGTTTATAGTACTACTACCAGTTCTAGTCAACATATCCAAATTATTTTCTTTCCTTTATAAGTGAACACAAATTATGAGTCTCTCCTATTACTATCCATATCAATTTTAAAATTTTAATCAATAAATCAATTAAATGGATTGTTTTTTCTAAAAAATAAAGATAATACTTTTTCACTATGACATTACAATATCCACTTAATAGTTTCCCAATGTTCCTTCCTTATATTATACTTGTTCCTTATAACAACTCTCACAATAAAATTTTTTTTATCCTAGTGAAATCCACAGAATACATAAAACATCTAACCATTGATACATATGATACTCTTTACATGTACTTAGTATCATCCTCTATTATGGGTTCCTTATATATGGATAAATTGAAGTGATTGACCAATAGGGTTGAAATATGATTTTATATAAACATTTCAAACATTTCAAAAATATTCCAAATGTAGTCACAATGAGAGAATATCACATATTTCATCTTCCAATCTATAAAAAACATTATCATAAAAATCCTCTTTCCATTCTGAGTTTATTCATCTCAAACATTCAGTACTTCATCACTACTATAAAATTTATATTTGGTTAAACCAATAGCATATCATCCCTATATATAAAAAACTATGACAAAACTCCCATTACAAAACACTCTAAAGAAATAGAAATGATTTAGGTTACATAATATGAATTCCTTCTCTTTCATGATGTCGTAAAATAATTTATTCTATTATTTGGTTTTCCTATTTCATCCAAAAATATATATATTTGATCTTATAAAATATGTCCTCCTTTCTAATTTATATGACACCCATTGGTTGATCTATATATATTTTCTTATCTAAATCCCCATGAAGTAATTTTTTCATATCTAATTGTTCAAGATAATGAAGTATTGAAGCAAACATTCTAGGAATCATCCAAATAATTGTATGATTTACCACCATAGAGAAAATTTAATCTAAATCTACCCATTCTATAATTTCATATATCTTAAGTAACCAATAATTCCCCAATTTTAAGAAAGGGTTTCACTTATTTACATTTTGAGGATCGTTTATGATTAGAGTTTCAAACAATTGGTAAAAACTCTTACATATAAACCCCTTCTATAAAGAGTAGACACTTAAACTCAATTTCAATTTTATTCAATAAAGAAACTCTTAGATTAAACTCATTTTTCATTAAAAACCTGAATTCTAGTGAGATGTTTATTATTTATTCTAGTATATCCCTAAAATCATTCATATATTCCTTATGGTTTTCCAAGAAAAAGTAAATTATAAAAAATGGATAGGTCATATGCTTAGTAAAGAAAAAATTCTAAAAAAAATATACCATATAATAAATAATATATGAATAATATGACAGTGTTAAATAATAATCAAATATTCAATATAACCAATATCATATAAGGATAATATATTAATTTTTTATATAACAATATAATTAGTCACATTGGTAACAATAAATAATTTCATAAAGATTGAATTCATAATTTTGGACATCATAATCATATTATCAAGTCCTTGTTCCAAGACATTGTAAATATACCATAAAGTCCTAGTTTCACGACATTTTTAATAATTGGGAATGTATACAGCAAATTCCCTGGATAGATTGTCTCATGAGACCAACTGATGTATTTAGGGGCTATAACGGACAGCACCCATTACTTACTAAGTCTAATTAATTCGTCGTACGAAAGGGGATAATAATCTATATTATACATAATCAACATATATATCCATGTTTAAAAACAATCATATAGATGTTCAATATGCTTCCCCAATCAAAAATTAAAAATCGTGATCATGTGCCATCTAGTGTAATATGGGGGATTGTGTTATTAGATTATATCCCCAATAATGTATAATATTTATCTAATGATGTTGACATATCTGAAACTACATTTAACATAATATTTTAACCATTCTTTGAAAGGTGAGAAAAATATTTTTTCTTTTGAAAAAATTTTAAATAATAAATTCAGTGATATTGAGAAAATGAATTTATTTGAAAATAAATAAGTAAACATGTAAAATAATATTCAAATATTATAATTATTATGATGGTGGGATAATTATTTCATGTGGTAAACATTAAAATAATTATTACTTTCACACTTTTTGTAAAAAGTCAAAAGTACCACATTCAAAAAATAATATGAAGGGTCATTTTAAAACATTGAAAATATATTAAAATATGGTTGAAAATAAAATTAACTAAATATTTTATCATATAAAATAACATTATTGAAAATATTTACTGAAACATGGACATGGAAGAAAATTTTCATCGACCAAAGTGGAAATAATGTTGGCTTTTCTACAAATGTTTTCTCAGTATTATAAAGTACCAAAGTGTAAAAAATGAGGGGAAGACATGTAACATCTATAGATAAATATAGGTAATGAAAATATGTGATGTTTAATAGACAAGTATCATATAATTTCCCTCAATGAAAATTCAATAATAAACTACTTTGATTATAAATACATTGAGACACAACTCTCTTACCTCATGTCTTATTGACCATGTACATATTTTATCTTCAATATAATAAGTTTAAATTTATTATAATTCTTTAATTGAACTATATTCATACATAAAATAATTTTCATGGTTTAATTATAACATATTATCCTATGTAAATTAACAATCTTTCTTTAATATCATCATTTCAAGTGTAACTACTTCGTTTTTTATTTTTGTTTTGATTAAGAAGCTATGGTCCTATATTGATCCCAGTTACATATTTTATAATATTTAAATATCTTCATGAATATATTTTTATTACATAATATCACCAATATTTAATATTCCTTAATAATTCATGTCATAAACATTAAAACATCACCCATTTAGGTGGAAAATTGACCTAAACAAGAAAGTGTTATGAAGACTAAATGAGTATGAAAATTATAAGGTATAATATTATTATAAAATTTAAAGAGGATTATTAATGTCATAATATATATATATATATATATTCATTAAATACAATTTTGAAACTTTGTATACAATATATACATTTTAAATAAAATATATTTCTTATGGATTTGGTAGTCCATATATATGCATAAAGGAATCTTCCATTTTCTAATGAGAAAAATGAAAATAAAATAAAATATTAATTTATCATTACAAAAACATTATTAAATTATAAATATCATAAATATTTAATAAATTCATCATTATAACCATTCATGAGAGGAGGTGCTGGAAAATGAATCATATAGCTGTGTGGAGGTGGAAGTCCTCCTGTACACACGAGGGATACTTTCATTCCTCGTTTGATAGAATGTAGAAGGAAAATGGTTTTACCATAATCATAATCAAATCATATTATATTGATCATAAAATATTAATTCAATTAGTATGGATAAAATAGATTTATAATATATTATAGATGAAGTAAACTTCGAAAGAGTTGGGTACGATGATGGCCACATCTTTAAGAGACATCCTTTGGCTTGCACATTAACCCTTATTAGGACGGTCTTATGAGAATAAAAGAAGATAAATAATGAAATGAATGAATCTATGAATGGTTTTTTATAGGGATTTTATGAGATATAAGGAAAAATGTTGTAAATAATTGACATAAATTGGTACACTTTAATAACTGAATGGAGGGACACATATGTAATAACTTAAAATATGAAAATAATATAAAGTCATTTTATTATGAAAGTGGAACAGAATGGAAAATAATTAGAATTTAATATAATAAAAGTTCTAAATACCTTCAAAAAATAATATTTATGCAATTTTAATTGTCATTTTTACCCTTATCTCTAAGTTTAACACCCTTGGTGAACTCGTTTGAACCTTAACTACGGTAAGAAAATTACAACTTTTAATATTCATTATGACCAAAAATTAAGTTTATCTTATTAACTAATATTAGTTATTATTATTCCAAATATGTAATATATTTAATAATTTTCATTTTCCATAAGCGGTAAAAATTATTCTTAATATATTTTTTTAAAAATTAAATGTAAACCGTTTCTAAAAAAATGAATGTTTTAAGCATAAAAGTTATTTTAAAAAAATCAAGAATAATTTTTATTATAATAGAATTAATTATTTTATATTAAATCAAAAAAAAAACTTATTCTTCATTCAAACTAAACCAAAATATAAAGCAAATATTTGAATACTTTATTAATATAGAATTAGTAAAATTTGTTTTTATTTGAGAAGAATTAAAATTATTTTTAAAATCAGTATTTTTCACTATTCCCAAAAAAAATCTACTATTTCTGAAAAATACCAAAAATGAACGCAAAGATAATTTTTATATGATGATGAAAATAAATTAAATCATTTTTATAATATAAAATTTAAAAAAATAATAAATATTTCTTTTTTTGAAATATATTGAAACCCCGCTTTTATAAAAAATGATCTTTTAAAATGTTTAGTGATATTAATATATTTCATTTAAATTAATAACTTTATGAGTGTTTTGAATTATATTATTTATAATTTTTTATCCTAAAATTATATACAAATTAAATTTAAATATAAATAGTGGTTTTATATCTAATATATCTATATATACAAGAGCTACATGTCCAATGACTATATATATATATATAACGATCATATTACATTCATATATATAGCCTTAAATTATTCAATAAAATTTATTCATTAAATTATATCTCATCATGTCTATTATATTCAAAATTATTTTCATTGTTTCTATAGTTTATTTGGGATCACAATTTTCATGGTGAACCATGAAGGAAATGTTTTTATGTATATGGTATTTTTATTGATATGTGCATTTACTACACTTGCACTTTTCTTCATGTTGTTTAATATTGAAACCTAATAATTTATTGGTGAGTATATTTCATTGTAATATTTTATCTCAATAAAATTACCTATGGGTCATTTTATTTTTATTTTTCATGTATCATAACCTATTAAAAATTATATTTACTTAAAGGATAAATAAATATTGGAATGTAAGGGTGTTCTATTCTCCCCCTCTTACAAGAATTGAATACTCACAATTTTAATTTTTTCTCTCTAAAATGGAGTTATCATTTTAATTAAATCAAATATATATTTTATCATCAACATTAATTTTTTGTAAAATTTCAATGAACATATTATTTCATAAATTAATATACCTCTATAATACTCCTACATATAATAAGGTTTCTAAAATTGTAACTTGATAGTTCAGTATTAATTACCTCATAAAACTCAATAGGCCTAAGAAATTATTACACCATCAAGATATAAATTTTATGAAAATATATGTATTGATTTCTTTCCACTACATAAGTTCAATTCCATACTTCATTTATCCCTCAATCAGTCTCCATTTTATCTTATCTCTTACTCCGTGTAATGAGTATTCAAGATTAAGTTTTCATGCATGAATCCTAAAATTAATATTTTAATAGATTTTAAAATTCACAAAATGATGAAATGTTATTCCTATTTTTTATAACTAAGATGGTTAGCACAAGATAAAATAATAACCAATATGAATAAACATTAATATGATGAAATACTACATTAATATCTAAAACCTCAATAATAAGACCCAAATTTAAATTAAAATCATTCCATAAATAACTAACCTTAAAACTCTTAAAAATATTCCTAAACATGTTCAAAACTAAAAAATCATAAAGATTTGATCACATATTATTTCAATAAAAATTTAAAATTTATATCCAAAAAACATCGATAACTCATAAATTCACAAACCGAAAATGTATATACCTTTATCATAAAATCCTCATAATATTTCAATCTTTCCCATAAATAACTTAAATCACCATAAATTCATAATAAAATCATGTATTCATCCAAATGATAACTCAACCTTTATTCTTTAAATAAAATATCATCTTATCTAAAAATATTTCCATTTACCTTAATCAAATAATTTCCCCCAAATGTAATAACCCTTTATCATAATTATCTAATATTATCTCAATATCAAAGTTCATATTAACACTATAAGTTAAAAATATATTTCATCTTATGTCCAAAAAATAAAAACACATTATTCTTAAAATAATTTTTTTAGAAAAATACAAGTTAAACTTAAGGGTTACATATACCTCAATCATCTATTAAAACTCAAAAAATGTCTCACAATGTACTCCCATCACATAAAAATTCAAAATAGTATTAATGCATTTAATATTTTATTATCCTTAAATTTATCAACCTTTAAATAAACTAACAGTACATCATAACTATTTAAATACTACATCTAGACACATCATCCAATCAACTTTATTAATAAATTTTTAGCCAACCATTTTATTTATTCTTTAACATTTCATTTCTATAACCAAAATTTGATTCAGGTCCTAAGATTCATTAAACTCAATCTAATTATCACTACAAAATATTTCACTTTTTTCAGTGGGGGTGTATCTGTTGGTAAAAGTGCATTTCCTGTTAGTAAATCGTTTTAGCAAAACATATGTCCCTATCACTAAAGTGTTGGTAAAAAATCTATCACTATTTTTTTTTTGCAATAGATAAATCAATTATGTTACAATCATAATAATACCAAAAGATAATATATATGTTGGCTTAAGTGTTTAGAAATAGATTCTTATGAAAAAAAATTGGTTGGAAATAATATTACTAACATATAATGTCTATTTATGAATTAAATTTGAATAAAAATTATAAATTATTATAGCTACTAAAATTTCATATTATATTTATTAATTTACAATATATGATTTATTTATTTTAATTATTAAACAAAAGATAATTTTCACGAATGTTCAGACTTAGAAAAAATTAATAATATTTTTAATGCTATTTAGTACAAAATGGATCAGTAAAAAATGAAAGATTCATACCCCATCGTAATCCATCACACCCCCAACCCACCAAAAGTACCCCATCCATGACCAAGACATCCAAGCCCTAGAACTAGAGACCAAGCTCCAACACCATCACGAAACCTCATGTAGCTTATATACCAAAACCTTAATCTCCCACATCACCACCAAACACAACCAAAGAGCATACCAAAAACAATCCAGCTCCAATACCAACAAGAAACCTCATGTTGCTATTATGCCACACCCTTGAGCTCCAATATCTACATCACAATCAACCAAAAAGAATATCAAAAAATCAATGCAACATATATGAATGAATTGAAACCAATGTAGAATTAAATGAAATTATAAATAAAATATTTTCATGGTGACAAATTTTCATCATCACCTTTTCAAACACCTTTTATAGATGTTAGTTGAGTTTTGGAATTCTAGATTGAAATTGAAATCACTGGGTAAGTGCGATTTTTATGAGTTTTTTGAAAGGTCTGATTTGAGAAATGAGTCGCTAATTTAATGTGAAAAGGGGTTTCATGTCAATTTGAAAGATGTATCAGGTGATATTTCTTATCTCTTCACAAAAATTAATAAAAAAATAAGATGGAATCATGAAATTGCGAACTAGTTTTGACCTTTTGTTCCCAACTTGATCAAAGAAAAAAACACCTACACAAGATCATAGTGGGGTTAGTATCTGAACAACATCAACATGTAAAATGCATGGCAGATCACATGGACTCATTTATTTCTATAAAATGTGATGCAAAAGATTCTTTGGAATTATGAATTAATAAGATGGTGGAAATCTATAATTTAGGATTGGATGTTTTAAAGATTATTCTAGAAAACTAAAAACAATAAAAAAATTATCTAGAGAATAAAAGTGTTGACCAAATCCTAATATTTGTGCACCACCTATGAGTCTATGTTGTGACATCTTTTCCTCATTCTTGAAGACATTCTAGAAGCTCAATGCAGCCCACAAACTAGCACCTCAATGATGACCCTTACAAAAAATCCTTTCTCTGTGTACTATGGCTAACATGGGAAGATTTGAAAATGCAATATAAGATTATATTCACCCTAAGCAGTAATTTATGTCTCTTTCCAAAATAGTTATATAGAAAAAAAAACTTGCAAGTGACATAAATGTTAATTAAAACAAGATAAATAAGAGTAAAAATAATAAAAACCATACAGTACAAAATCTAGAAATGCGTAACACTATAATTATCCCAATCACAATAAATTGTTCATATCATGCAAGCTAATTTAGTTCTTGTAGTCCTCAGATGAATCAGTTGTCTCTATCATGGTGGCCTAAAATATTACAACATACCTTCATTCAATTTTCTCTCTCACATGTTAGCTATCAATGCCATGGTGGGGAATACGCATGCAGTTCACCTACACAAACATAACATAGCCTAAATTGCCTATATTTATTCATGTAAATATACTTGAAACAACCCAAAAAAATAAATACAATGTTAAAAAATTAGAATAATGGAAAATAAAAAATTGATCTTGTAAAAAATTATAATGAAGAAGGGTTCACCTGAGTAATATTATCCATCACAATGGAAACAACTTCTGGCTTTATGAGAAAATTGATGTGCTTCCATGATCCATATATTCACACCCATAACATATAGAAAATTAAAAAATTAGAAATTTAATGATATGGTATTCCAAATAAAACCATTGCTTATATAAGTAAAATTATCAAATCAAGACATCATTCTTTTTAAAACTCACACAGTTCATGGACACCACACCTTTTATACATTATTAAATATTTCAACACCACCACAAAGAGAACCCTATAAAGATAGTTATAATACAAGACTGCAGGACTCCAATTATCCACAACAACACCATGCTCCCCACTCTCAATTGAAAAAAAACTCTATAAAACCTACTCAGAGTGAGAATATGTTGCCAATATTACCTAATTTCAATAACATATTCGCATAATAAATTTTTCAATCTATATATTAGAAAATATAATGTTTTATAAGGTCTAAAAAAGGAAATAAATTATATACCAACATTACAACATGAAAAACCCACTCGACAACAATTTGTTGCATCATGTCTTCCACAATGAAGTTGAAGAGATCGTCTATTGAGTAATTGAGAAGAGAAATTTCAAATATGATGTTATTTCTTTTGAGGCGTTACCCAGAACCCTTAAAAAAAAAGAAGTGTTAATGTGATTAAGACTATTACTTCCCTATAAGTAAAGCACACAAGAATTGAAAATGAATGTATTATAAAGGATGGTAGTACGGTTTTAATTGTTGACATGAAAGAACAAAAGATTTTGGATTCTTATAACCTAAGGGCACAAAATATATTGTATTATTGCATTGAAATAGCTGTTAAAAACTAGATGGAAATTAATAATTATATGCCAAATATGAATAATTCAGTTATTACCAAGCGAGTGTAGGGAATAGAATCCTTAAAGTTTCTAATTCTGGGAAACCATAACACTAAGAATGAATCATCAATGAAATTGCAGGATGAACATCATATAGGCCATCTTGCATCATCCTTGATTTCATATCAGCAAAAGGACATAAAACTAAGTCTCTTCTAGCATCTAAATTGCTTCAATGACCATCTCTGATGAACTATGCATACAACCCCTGATTCTTAAAGGCACACACACAAATGAGATAAAAATATCCAACAAAAAAATAACTAAAAAAATATACTCAAAGAAAAAGGTATTAACATCCTCTCATCTCATCATACATCTACAGAGAACAAGATGTTATCCAGCCCAACTCCCACCACAAAGTACTGTAATTAATATGCATGACAAATCATAAATAACCAAAAATCAAAGAATCAACATAAATGAATCCTCAATAACCCAAAAAGAAAATAGAATGAAACATAATGTATAAAACCTAGAAATGGAAATCACTATTAAGATTTCCATTTTTAGTGAAAACTATAAGAGATCCACCTTATTTTATATAAATAACATGTTTCATACATGCTGTTCACCATGCATTGTCCTACAAGAGAAGAAATATCCATCCTAGAATCACTTCAATCTTCATGTTTCCGTGTATTATTCTTGAATCAAAATCATGAGAACCAAATAAAAGCAAATACTAAACTCACCACATAAGGAATTCTATCCAAAAGAAAAATTTAGAAACTTATATTTCAATAAGAATTAAAACCAATCTAGGAAAATATCGAATAGGTACACCATCATACAATCTATCTGAATGATCTCGTTTAATATTAATTTGAGACAAAAAAAACATAGCATCCTAGAAACACAATCTCCATCACATCCCTCAGCCAAATACATTTCATGAAATAGAAGAATAGAAACCCAAAAGTGGGAACTGACCTGACCACCCATTGTTTCTAGGGATCACGAGCATGAAGAAGGATCTTGTGCCTATTAGATCAATATAGAAAAACTAACACCACACTAGGATACGATTTTAGTCTTCATACCCTAGCGGGAGAGCCAGAGATGGTATCTATCAAAGGCGATTAAAGCCTAAATTGATATACCCTGAAGGTAAACAGAAAAAGGGAATATAAAATTTGGGTGAGGGTTGATCCAAAATGATGGTGAAGAAACCCTAAATTAAAAACCACAAATGAAACCTGAAAAACGCAAAAAACACCACACGAGACCTACCTGCACAATATAACATGCAAGAAGAAGAATGTTTAACAAAATGTGGGTGGAGAGAGCACCAAGAAAGAAGTATAAAGACATTGGATGGAGTTCCAAACATGGGGATAATTAAAACAAACCAGTTTTATGAGTGCAGACAGAGATCATCTATGTGATGGCTGCGGGTGACGATGAAATTGGGGGAATAGTGGAAGATGGAAGACTCAAGGATTGGGTAAAAAGTGTTTCATTTATTTATTTTTCATTTATTTATGGTTTTTTATTTATTTTTCCAATTATATTCATCTAATTTGTTTTTTGAAAAACTCAATTTTGATAAAATTTAGTAAGATGAAAATTTATTATATTCCAAAAATAAAATATATTGGAAAAAATTTCAATTTTATTTAGATTTTTTTGATATTTTATTGTTAATAAGATCATAATTTTGTTTTATTAACTTATAAATTTTACTTATAATATTTCTTTATTTTTTTTAATAGAAATATATTTTTTACCACACAATTTACTAATTGTAAAAATATTTTTTCATGTCAAATTATTTTTTTATATTGAATAAATAACCACTAAAACTTTATATATTGAGAAAAAATTAATGATAATAATGAATAATAATAACATATTGATTTTTTGGTAAAAAAACTATCGTTATTAGTATGATAAAGTAACAAATTAAATTATTGGAAGAAATATTTTTTGGTGTTAAACATTATTTGTCGTAGACATATATATTGGTAAAAATAAATGTTTGTACTAAAGTTAAATATTAATAAAATTTAATGTCTGTTAGAATTTCTTATTTTTACCGATATATATATTATTTATCACTAAATTTATATTAGTATAAGTTACTTTTTTTAGTGAACTTTTCTTTCATTAAACATAAACAAAACTATTAAAATAACACATTCCATTTATATTCTATTTGAAGTTTCTTCATCTTCATCATATAACCTTGTTAATCCTTTATTTACACGATCTTTGTGGTCTTCTTAATATGATTTACTTATATTACATTGATTTGTGTGATTCATATACTCTCTAAATTTAAAAAATCTTATTATTCCTTTTAGAAATATCTCTTATTTTTTCTTCCCATATTCATGAAATTTATGAATTTTTATATTTTTACTTTTATTATATTTACTGATTGAACATAAATGAAACATTGTGTTTCTTTTGTTTGGTGCATTATAAAACTCACATATGCTCATTTTTTAATCATATATAAAGGCTGATGGTTATGAATAAACATAAGATATTTCACTCTAACTTTTATCTTTTTTGGTTTCTCATTCGTACAACTACCACGTTATCTTTCAAATACATCATTAACTTGGTAAATACTAATTCCATCTGTTTACTAAAACAAAAATAGTTAGTGTGAGTATATCTAATAAAATCATAATAAACTATCATATGATGAGGATAAATACTAATATATCCTTAACCATGTCATCTTCTATTCAATAACCATAATGTTTCATATTATATTAACCTTTAAGGTTATAGAAAAATTTTAATTATGCCAAAATAACATCTTAACATAAAAAGTTATCGAAACCATTAATGTGGTACAAATTTTAATTTCCAATATCACAAAAAACCCATAATTACTTTATTTATAACATGGGTTGAAAATTCATAAATTTCATGGATCTTTTTAGTTTATAGTTATAGAGAATTTTTGAAAAAGTATTACATATCAACCCATTATAATACATAGTGAACACATCTACTTAATGTCCATTTTATTCCACAAAAACCTGATTCTTATATTTAAACTCATGCTTCATTCAAAAAACAAATTCTAGTGGGAAACTTATTATTTATTATAGTATATCTCAAAAATCATTCATATATCCCTTCTAGGTATCCCAGGGAAAATAAAAAATAAAAAAGGATTATCTAATATGCTCAATAAGGGAATGTACACAATTGAAGCTATCATTTAATAAATAAATCATGAATAAAATATAGTAGATAAATAAGAAAAAAATACCACATAACTAATATCATAAAAGGGGAATATATCCATGGATGACATAGAAACCTAAATAATCATATGGATAATAATAATTGATTCTATAATTATGGATTGTATAATTTTGGACATTATAATCATATATTCAAGGCCTTGTTCCAAAACATCATAAACATACCATTAGGGAATCATCCCAAGACATCATAAATAATTGGGCAGGAATACACTAAATACTCAAGCTAAGTTGTCCCATGAGACCTACAAATGCATTTAGTGTCTATAGAAATCATTTATTATCACTTACTAAGTCCAATGAATTCATCGTATGAAAGGGGTGAATAATCATTACAATACATAATTAATATAAATATCCATATTTTAAAAATAGAATATGATAAATTCAATAATTCTTCCAAATAAAAAAAAGAAAATTATGATCATAATCCATCCAAAGCAATATAGGGGATGATATCATTAGATTACATCCCTAGTAAAGAATATGATTCATTAATGTATAGTGATAAAGATGAAAATACTTTGAAAATAATATTCAAAACGATCTTTGAAAATGCAAGAAAAATAGAAAATTTTATAATATTTTAAATAAAAAGTTCTAGAATATTAATAAAATTCTGTAATTTGAAAATAACCATGGAAAATTTTAATGTAATATTTAATGAAAATAATTGTTAGGATGACACAAAAATTAGTTTGTGTGGTAAATATTAATAAAATATTGGTTTTCAATTTTGGTAAAAAATAAAAAGTACCGCATTCAAAAAATGAAAAAGATTCAATTTAAGACTTTTTAAATAATGAAAAATATGGTTGAAAATGAATTTAAAAAATCATTTTATTATATAAATAATATTATTAAAAAACTTATAAAACATTTACAACAAATAAAAAGGTTTTGGACAAAAAATAAAATGATCCTGGTTTTTCAAAAAAATATGTTGTTGATCGTATTAAGTACAAAATAGATTAAAAAGAATGAAAAACATATAACCTTAATATATAAATAAAGAAGAATAAAATATGTAGGGTTTAATAGATAATAATCTTATAATTTCATTTAATTGAAATTTGAACTTAAACAATCTTGATTGGAATGTGATTTAAATATAAATCCATAACCACGAGCTTGAATTATCATATACATAATTTATCTCATGTATAATAAATTTAAATTTATTATAATTCTCTATAAAAAATATTCATACTTATAATTCCATACATATTTTACTTATAACATCTTATCACCTGTTCATTAACAATATATCATCAACATCATCATTTCAGGTGTTAGCTACATTATTATGTATGTTTCAGTTATAAATTTATTGTCTTTTCATCTTGATCAGGGATCCATATTCTGTAAATTTTTATTCATTTAATTTATATATTATTAATATATAATATCACAAGAATTCAATATTCCTTAATCATTAATGTCATAAACATTAAAACATCACTCATGTGGGTGGTAAAACTGACCTAAACAAGAGCATTTTATACCTGATGATTGAGTAATAAAGTGATAATTTTCAATTATAATATAAAATTTTAAAAATAATATTCAGGTTAAAATCATTACACATATTCCTCGTAACACCACAAAAATATAATGTAAAAACCTTGTATCTACTAGTGTGTATGACACATGACACCAAGCGCATAACAAAAAATAATATCCTGAGAATTTACAATATATTTACTATTTTAAATAATTTCATATTTTAATTTAGTTTTTTATACACATGATACTGAGTTTGCGTGCGACACACAAATCCAAGAGTTTCTTCAATGGCTTATGTTACATGCAAAACTGAGTTTTACCGAAGAGTAATATATAATTAAAATATTATTATTTAATGTAATAATACGTAACATTTCCATTAAATTAGTGGTTATGAATAGTATTAAATATATTATGGAAATATATGTTTTACACAAATATAAAATTAATTCATTGATTATAAATTATTTAAAATTGAATACAACAACCAATTGAATATAAAAGAAAGATTTCTATGCCCACAAAGCTGTTTTACCATACTAAATTAAATTAATTAAAATTAGTGAATGATATTAATGTAATATATATATATTCAAATATTATATTCAATAAAATATTTTTTATAATAATCTAGTAAATTTTATTTGCACAACATAAGAAAAAACCATAATATTAAACATAAAATACTATTTTTTATTAAGGTATTTTTACAACCTTTTAATAGAGAATCCATTTTAAATCCAATTTTTGATTATTTTATAAATTAAATATGTAAATAAAGTCATTATTTAAATAGAAACATAAAAATTATGTTACGATGAATTTTTGGTATTTTTCAGTGAAGTTTCATTTTGTTAATGAATAGTGAAGATTACTGAATTTCAATTCAAACATTTTTTTAATATGATTTATTTATAAGGTGAAATTATTTTTAAAATTCATTTTAATGTATAATAAGATCGTATTTTTATCAATTAATCCAATTCAGGTCATTTTAATCAATTTCTCTTTGAAAATTTCTATAAAAATATAGCAATCTTTTGGATGTTTATACCTTAAAACATGAATTGTCGTCTCATATGTAGGATTAAATTTCAAATAAAATTTTCCACTTATATGATTGTGATTAAGAAAAATATATTCCATATTTGGAATATAAATAGTATATAATGTATAAAAACTTAAACTTTGTTTTTTACCAAAAATATTAGTGAAAGTAATTATATTTATTTCAACAAGTAAAGTGAAATTAAGCTGAACAACGAACTAAACCCTACACTTAAGGCCTAATATGGCCTAGAAACTTTTCTAAATACTCTGTTATGTACATATTTACACCATATAATCCCTTGTATATAATTTATACAATTATTTATCCACATCTAGTAAAAAATGGGTGGGTTCCTTTTTCCCAAAACTTTATGAGAGTATCATTCCTCCTCCACTCTAAAAGGAATCCACCTCTCCAAATTCATCACACCTCTCAAGACACTTGTTATTAAAAAATATAAAAAAAAATATCTCCTCGACATCCCTCCCATTGATCTGAAATCCTCACCTTGGGATGGAATCAATCCAATGAATTCCTTTGGTGAAAAACAAAAGGAGTTACCCGATTAAGAGGTAAAGTATTTCCATAAGCTCTCTAGTGTTATTTCTTTTCTCCACTCCTCTAATTATACTTATTCCATGTTTATATAACAAAAAATATATAATAAATATACTAGTACATTTTTATTATAAGAATT
Source organism: Viscum album (assembly GCA_963277665.1). NCBI lineage: Eukaryota > Viridiplantae > Streptophyta > Magnoliopsida > Santalales > Viscaceae > Viscum > Viscum album. Next base: position 1,413,446,562 of record OY728141.1, on the reverse strand, counting down.
ATACCTACACTTACACACACTTCCATATAATGGGTAACGAACATAATGTTTATATGTACAACGAACTACCACCTCGTGAAATGATGAATGTTCATTTTTATTTTACCAACTCTAATGGAGAAAATTGTGATGGAAAATCTGTTTAAATATGTTTTATATGATAATTATTATATATTTAAACTTCATTAATTATTTTACAACATATATCTTTATACTCTTCCTTTTGTGTAAAAATAGTAATGTCATTTGTGGAAGTGTGGACTACCGCCCCCTCAAACCGATGTGATTTGTTCATACGATACATGGAATGTATAAAAGATTATATTAATAATAATATGGAAGAAAGAAATATATATTATATTAATGAAATAATTAAATTTCTATAAATATGATATTTTATTTTCTTTATTACCCTTTCATACTCAAAAAAATTGATAACGTCGTTCATGGACGTGTGGACTACAACCTCCTTGAAACATTGTGATTTTTTATACATCAAAAGAATTAAATGTATAATTATATATGATTAAATAATATGGTATTTATTATAGAATTATAATTATATAATTATTTATGTTACTTACCTTCTTTCTTAAATGATCATTGAAAAATGGGAATGTTACCCATGTATACGTACAACCCACCATCTCCATGATAGTAACATTGGTTCATTTTTCATAATAATATTTAATGATTGGTTTTAAAAGTATAATTTATGTATAAATATGATAATTATTTCATGGTTATTATTCTGGATATGTTATATAATTACTCCTTTGACAGTAGTTTACCAACAATAGTTGTTTTTGACACCTAATCAAATTTGGTCAAAACACCAAATATAAACTTAATTGTTTAAGTTATTGTATACAACATGGTAATAAGTGAAACAAAGGTAATTATGAACATGAATAAGGTTATCGATAGAGTAAATAATTTAAAAAATATATTTTTCAAGAATTTAATGACACCTGAGAAACGTCTTTTGTAGGATAAGGTATTTTCATCTCAAATTTTACATCTATAAGATAAATGTCATGTTCATTATTTACTTCTTTTGTGTGGTGTATCTACTTCCCATTTTTGATATATTATACTATGAGTTATTTTGTTTTCATGGTATTTAAAACTTTCATTCATCATTATTCCTTCATGATTATTATTATTTAAAATGTTTCAATGTGGTAAATGAAATTTTGGGATTTATAAAGATTATTTTCATCAAGATTAATACTAATGATCTTTCGATGGTATTTCCATTAGAGGAAATTATATGACCATTTTTCAATAAACCCTTTAATTATACTATTTTTATAAATGACCCTTTTGAAGTATTAGTACCACTTTTTCACTCTTTGGCACTCAAAATGTTTTAGAATTTTTTTTAAGAAAACACAAATTTATTTCTCTTTAATTAGAGAATATGTTTTCTTCTAAAAATCATGTTTCATTAAAATGTATTCAAATTTTTTTAAAAAATATCTGGTAAAGTTATTTTTCCCTTTTTTTTATTTTACCAATGTTTTCAATGGAACATTCTTATCACTTTCTGAACAAGGAATTTTCTTCAACTTTTTACCGTGAAAAATCGTTGTTCTATTTACCTTGTATGTCTTGTACAGATTTACTGCCTTCATTCCATCAAAACATAATTGTAATGTTTAAAATGATAATGGTTAAATAAGATGTTTTAAAAAGTGATTTTCAGAGAAATGGTTTTTCATAAGGATTAAGAAAAGGATTATTTTATTTAAGAATGTTTTTAAAAGATATTTTTATAGTATTTCTATTCATCAAAGAAAAAACCATGTATTTTACTCTACATGGGGTATTATTTAATAATACCATACTTATTATTCCTCTATATGGTTTATGATTGACTTGTCCAATGATATTATTCACTTCCTTGATTCATCTGTTAGTCCCCTTGTAATATTCAATCTTTTATGATCATTGAACATTGAATTTTCCCCTAAATTATCCATTTTATTTATTGTGGATATTACTATTTTCTAAGCCATATACCATTTTAAATATGGTCTCTATATTGATAATTATTTTATCATATGGGGAAATATTTATTATTATTTATTCATTATTCAATATGTATATTTTATATGGCATTTTATTTATTTTTACTATTTGATATAAGGAATGATTTAGAAAGGAAATGACAGGAGGAGCCCAGATTTTATATTGCTCCTCGATATATCGAGAAGTTCTCATGAGAAAAATTAGTTGCACAAATCAGAATAGTTTAAACAATCTTATGAAAAGTATTGATGGTATAGTTTTTCATGTTTCTTATACACGACATCCAATAATTAAGCATTTCCCTTGTTTATTTTATGTTATTATTCATTAATTAGATTTATTGATGGTATATATATGGATATATTTCATTTTAAATTATTTAAATAGAATGTGGTTTATTTTCTTACCTATCTATATTTATTTTTCCTTATCTAGTTATTTTAATTTAAATTGTTTCCAGTTATTACATTTCCATAATACTTATGCCCTTTTCTCTCAGTTTGTTGATTACATGGCATGTGTGTTCATTTATTTAACATTCCTTAATTATTACACTCATTTATTCTTTATGTATTCCCTATATTATAAATTTACTGATCATTTTATATCACCTTTATTATGTTGTCTTCCCCATGAATCCAAGAACCATACTGTTAATGATACGCAAGAATATACTAGATGGAATAAAGTTATTCTCAATGTTATTTAGAAATAAGAAAAAATAATGTTGTAATTAGTGTATTAATTTGTAATACAAGACTCATTTATTTATTTTGTTTACAAAGACTAATAAACTCATTGGTACTTTGGGATTTGATTCCTTGTAATCATGCTAATGAAATTGATAGTAGACATCATCTTCGTGCTATCTAGGGTTTGGTCACTACAGTTGGTATCAAGTAAAGTTTAGTATCAACCATAAGAACTATATTTAGGAAAACAAAGGCTAAATAACATAAATATAAGGTATAATTTGAGAGAATACACGAACATCCTAGAATTTTGGTAAGGTAGAGATTATGTACTTATTCCTAGAAATACATCCCTTTCTAGATACCAAAAATAAACGTGGTTATGGAACATATATACATAGGAGTTACAACTCGAAAAGGATGTATTAGGCCTAACATCAGGCAACCTAGTACACCAAAATGAGTCAACTATGCACCTAGTTTGGAACTACTTGGGGATATACATAGGATAATTCACATTTTCTCTATAAACTATTATGAATGATTCTAACAATGAATGACCTCAGTTAAACCTAAGGGGTAATGATTTATAAATAATAAAAATTATATTATGGATAAACCTTATACCAAGGAAAGAACCATGTGAAATAAAATAGTTTAAATATTTATGTATTATGGTTTTATTACCTTTGGTAAAAGTCTATTCAGTGATCGATCTTATTTCAAATATACACATCATATTTATTTGGGAAATTATATCATTATGGTTTTAGAAGAAGAAATATTTTATGTTGGGTGATAAATCATCATGTCCATAAATGTCATGGGTCTTGAACCCATGAATGATGTATAATAAGGGTTTAACACCAACCACTAACCTAAATAATGTCCAAGTAAACATGCCTTTGTTTCTAGTTATATAATTTTATGAATAAATATTAATTATGAACTTATAGTGTTTTTTAAGGTTTAGAGATTATTTTACTAACTATATTTAATTTTAAGAATAGTTATAGATAAATATGTATACTTTTAATTCTTTTACAGTTCTTATTAACCATTAATTTTTTTTTTGGTGCTTTAGGAATCAAAGTTAATTTTTCGATACCCATTTCTTTAGGTAAGGGATAAACTATAATTTGATCAAATCATAACCAAAAGAATAAATTGTTCTTATAAAATTGAAATATATAATGAAATTATATTTCATTATATTCATTTGGAATTAAAATAATTACTCACAATTAGTAAAACAATAAAAAAATGTGTTTTCTTAATACCATAATTTTTTTGGAACTGAAGGTCTAATAAATCATTATAGATTTATTCTTTTGAGGCCCTAAACATTACATTTATCATTCACATGTTTTTGAATAAAGAATTTAATCACTCCCTATAAATATTTATTCTTTTTTTCTAAGTATATATTGCTAATTTCTAATAATGTTCTCCTACTTAAAGACTTAGTTATATATTAGGCTGTATGAACTTTGTACTTTTCATCATCTCTTTTATAGAGGATTTATTACAATGAATTCTCATAAAGTGGGATTTAAATAATATGAAATATCAAAAAATATATTACTAATATTGAGTTTAAATTGAGATTATGAAATTTAATTATGGTGGGGAGAATGTAACACCCCAAAAATCTAAGGTAAGAACCTTGTATTCGATAGCTTGTTTGAAACACGACACCAAGTGTGTTAGGGAATATAATATTCTAAGACTTTATAAAATATTTAATATTTTAAATAAATTCAAACTATAATTTTTTTATACGCGTTATATTGAGTTATCATGCGACACATGAAGCAACATGTTTCTTCAATGGCTTGTTTTATACACAAGACCGAGTTTTACCAAACAGTAATATATAATTAATATATTACTATTTGATATAATATTAGAAAACCAAGATGTTAAACTAGTTATTATGAATAGTATAAACTAACTTATGAAATTATATAGTTTACACAAATATAAAATTAATTCATTGATTTCAAATTAATTATAAATTAATATAACAGCTAATTGAATCTAAAAAGAATATTTTTATGCCCACAATGTTGTTTTACCATAATAAATTAAATTAATTACAATTAGTGAATGATATTAATGTAATATATATATATATATTATAATCAGTTAAATATTTTTGATAATAATCCAATATATTTGATAGGAACAAGATAATAACAAACCAAATATTACACATAAAATACTATATTTTTTTACGACATTTTTAACACCTTTTAATGGTGAACCCATTTAAATTCAATTTTTTTACCATTTTATAAATTTTAATTTATCAAAATAAACTTCATATTTGAATGAGAAACATAAAAAATAGGTTATAATGTTTTATTGGTATTTTTTTGTGAAGTTTTATTGCTTAATGAATAGTGAAAAATACTGAATTTTAATTCAAAAATGCTATTTCATTTGTGTTATTTAAAAGGATAAATTATATTCTAAATTAGTTTTAATGAGTCATTATATAATATTTTAATAAATAAATCCAATTTATTTCTTTTAAATCAACTACACTTTGAAATTGACAATAAAAACAAAGAAAACTTTTGGATGTTTTACCTTAAAAACTCACATTGTTTTCCCATATGTGGGATTAAATTTAAATTAATTTTTTCCAATTATATGACAGTTATTTTAAAAAATGGATTCTATATTTAGAATAAAAATAATTTATAATTTATAATTTATAATGAGGTAAAATTAGTTTTTTACCTAAAATATTAGTGAAAGTAATTAAAATTAATTACAACGATTAAGGTAAAATTAAGCTTAATAAGGGACTAAACACTAAAGTTAAGACCTGATATGGCATAGATACTTTTTCATGTTCCATTTTCTAGACATATTTCAATCATATACTACCATTTTTCAACTTTATACTGTTATTTATCCACTTTCAATAAAAAAACATGGGTGGGATCCTTTTTTTCTAAATTATTACAAGAGTGCCACTCCTCCTCCACTATAAAAGGACACCACAACTCCCACTTCCCCACAACTCTCAAGACACTTCATCTAGAACAAGATATTACAAAATATATCCTAAAAATCTATACCCTAAACCTATAATCCTTAAATTTGGTATGTATAAATCCATGGGATCCCTTTTGTGAAAATGAAAAGGGGTTACCCGATTTAGAGGTAACATATTTCCTTAAGCTCTATAGTATTATTTCCCTTATCCAATCATTCAATTATCCTTATTACTTTTTTATATAACAAAAATAGTATCCTAAATATACTAGGATGTTTATTTATTCCAATAAGTAAACCTAAAATTACACACACTTCCATTTAATGTGTAATGAACATACTGTTTACGTGTATGGTGAGCTACCACCTCACAAAATAATGATTGTTTATTTTTTAATTTACCACCTCTCATACTGGATATTATGATGGAAAAACTATTTATATATTTTATATATTATATTTATTATTTATTTAATCATATATAATTATTTTATAACAAATACTTTAATACTCTCCAATTTTTGAAAAAATGATTACATCGTTTGGGGAATTATGGACTACCACCCCTCAAAGCGATGTGATTTATTCACATAATACATGGATTGTATAAAAGATGGATTTAATTAAAAATATGTAATGTAAATAATCTATATTATATTAAATACATAATTACCTTTCTGTAAATATGATATATCATTTTCTTTATGACCCTTTCACACACTTAAAAAGTGATAACGTCGTTTGTGGATGTGTGAACTACTGCCTCATCGACAGGATGTGATTCCTTTTACATCCAAAAAATTATATTTATAAATATATATAATTAAATAATATGGTATTAATGATATGATTATCCTTATTTAATGATTTACTTAACATTATTTCTTAAATGATAATTAAAAAAATGGGAATGTTACTAATGCATGCGTATGGCCTACTATCTCCATGATTGTAATGTTGGTTCATTTTTCATAAACATATTTAATGATTGGTTTTAAAAGTATAATTTATGTATAAATATTATAATTATTTCCGAGTTATTATTCTAGATATGTTATATAATGACCCATTTAATCATAGTTGACCATCAATAGTTGTTTTTAACACATAAACCGTATTTGGTCAAAACACCTGATGTAAACTTAATTGTGTAATTTTTTTTATACAACATGGTAATAAGTGAAATAAATGTAATGATAAAAATGAAAAATGTTCTAAATCATGTAAATAATTAGTATAATTTTATTATTTATGAATATAAGTACACATGAGACAAGTCTAATTCAAGGTATGGGGTTTTCTTCTCACTATTTACATCCATGAGATAAATTTCATGCTCACAGTTTAGTTATTTTGTCTGGTATATCTACTTCCAATTTTGATATATTATATAATGACTTATTTTATCTTAATGATATTTAAAACATTAATTCAATATTATTCATTCATGAGGATTTTTATTTAAAACGATTCAAAGTGGTATAAGACACTTGGGGATGTTTAAATATTATTTTCCTCAAGACTAATACTAATGACCATTCAATGGTATTTCCAAAAGAGGAAATTATATGACCATTGTTAAATAAACCCTTTCATTCTCCTCTATCTATTCAAGACTATTTTCAAGTATTATTACCTTTTTTCACACTTTAACACTCAAAATGTTTTAGTTTTTTTTAAGAAAATCCAAATTCATTTATCTCTTTAGTCAGAGAATCTGTTTTCTTCTAAAAACATGTTTTATTAAAATGTTTTCAAAAATGATTTTAAACAGATTTAGTAAATCAATTTATACCCTTGTTGTCTTTTACGATTTTTTTCAATGGAATCTTCTTATTTATTTCCGAATAATTAATTTTCATAACCATTTTACCATGCAAAATGAATATTCTTTTTACATTGTAAAGCTTGTGTGGATTTACATGCCATCATTCCTTTGAAGCTTCCTTTACATGTTTAAAATTATACCTTTTAAAGAAAAGTATTTCAAAGTGATTTTCAAATAAAATTTATTTCTTAAGTCTTTTTTAAAAAATGATATTTTCTTCAATAATTTTTATCAAATAACTATTTATAGTATATCCTTTAATTAACAACAAAAAAACCTTTATTTCACTCAAATTGTTGTATTATTTATTGATAGAATCTTTATTATTCATCCATATAGTTTTTGATTGATTTTTATAAGGACAAAATTCACTTAATTTATTCATCTATTAGTCCCCTTGAAATATTCATTCTCTTATGATCATTGAACATTAAATTTTCCCTTAAATAATCCATTTAATTTATCATGGATATTACTATTTATTAAATTGTATACCATTATACATATGGTGTCTACTTTGATAGTTATTTGATTATTTGGGGAAATATTGATAATTCTATATTCTTTATTCAATATAGATATTTGATTAGGAATATTATTTATTACGGTTATTAGAAATAGGTAGCTCTTTGGAAAGGAAATGACAGGAGGATCCCAAACATTATATAGATCCTCAATGCATAGATAGGTTCTCATGAGACAAATTAGTTTTGAAAATCATAATAATTTAAATCATATTTTGAAAGGCCTTGATGGTCTAGGTTTTCATGTTCCTTAGACATGAGGTCCAATAATTAAACATTTCCCTCATTTAGTTTCATTTATTATTCAATCATGAAATTTTATGTTGACATATCTATGGATACATTTAATTTTTATCTATTTTAATGGAATTTGTTTCATCTTATTACCTTTCCATATTTATTTTTCCTTATCTAGTTATTTTAATGGAATGTGTTTCCAGTTATTAAATTTACATGTTACTAATACACATCCCTCTCAATTTGTAGATTACATGGTATGTGTGTTTAGTTATTTACCATGACTTAATTATTAATCTCACTGATTCATTATTGTTTCAGTTATATTTTACTCTTATTGAGAAATTTAGCTCACCATTATTATGTTTCCTTCCCTAAAGAATCCAAAAAAAGTACCATGAAATATATGCAGGAATATTCTAGATATAATAAAGTTATTATTGAATTTATTTAGAAATAATAATAAAAAGTATGTTGTAATTTGTGTATTCATTTATAATACAAGACTTATTTATGTATCTGGTTTACCAAGACTACTAAACTCTTTGGTCCTCTGAGATTTCATTCCTTGTAATCATGCCCATGTAATTGATAATAGACACCATATCTTTGATATCTAGGGTTAGGGAACTATATTCATTATATACCATTTATTTACTGTCTATAATAGGCAAACATTGAAAATGAAATATATCTCTCACACAGATGGCAGCCTGTATGTATGCACAAGTGATACTTCCATTTTATAATGAGAAAAATGAAAAGAAATAGATAATACTTTATCATTATAGATACATTATTACATCAACAAGTTCTTATATATTAATTAAATCCATTATTATAACCAATTATGATATTCGGTTTTGAAAATTAATTACATCGCCAGGTGGAGACAATAGTCTGCACACATACATAAGCATTAAATTCATTTCTCATTTGATTGAATGTAATTATAAAGTGGTTTTCACGTAATTGTAACAACATATTAGTATAGTTATGATGCTATATTCATTATTTTTGGATAGATTAGATCGATTTATAAGAATTATAATAATAAATAAACTTTCAAAGTGTCGACTAAAATGATTAGATCATCATTGAGAGACCTCCTTTGGCTTACAACATAATACTTCATAGAATGGTCTTAAGAGATGAAAAGAAGCTCAATAATGAAAGTAAGGATGCTAGGATGGTTTTCGTGAAGGTTATGGATGATTTGGAGGGGTCAATATTCATGAATAAGGGAGAAAAATATGTTTCCTTTAAATTGGGGGGAGGGACACTTATGTAATTACATAAAATATTTAAATTATAAAAATTCATTTTCTGGTTAAGGTGGCATCCAATGGAAAATTATTTGAATATAAGATAATATAGGGTATAAATCTCTTCATCCAAAAAAAGTATACAATTTTATGTGTCTTTTTTACCCTCAAATCTGAATTTAACCCCCCTCCCCCTAGTAAACCTATTTTAACCCTAACTGTGGTAATAAATTTATACTATTTTTACTATTCATTATGACTAAAAATTAGATTGAACTTATTAACTGATATTATTTATTATAATTAAAAATATTTAATCTATTTTATAATATTCAATTTATACAAGTGGTCAAAATTGCATTTAACATTTTTTCGTAAAATTCAATAAAAACCTTTTTAGAAAAATGTTTGTTTTAAGCATAAATATGATTTTAAAAAAAATAATGTTTGGTTTTGATTTCATTTTAATTAATTTTTTTATGTTTAATAAATTTATATTTCTTCATTCAAAATAAAACCAAACTGAAATGAACCTTATGAATTCTTGATTAAGGGGGAATAACCAATAACTTGTTTTATTTGAATAAAAACATTAATTAGATTTTCAAAATGATAAGCAAAAACTTCTATGTTAAATATTATATTTTTAATAGAATTATATTTAATCTTAAATATATATTTGGTATTTATAAATTTTTTTATAAATTTTCAATTTATTATTATAACATTATAATTTCATAAAGGTGACATTATTATTAAAAATCATATTTTTCATTATTCACATAAAAATCAATTATTTATGAAACACCCCAAAAATTCACCCTAATATAATTTTCAAATGATGAAACCAAAAACAAAATCCTTTTTATCAAATTAAATGTCTATGATTTGTAAATTTATATTTTAAAAAATATACAATAAAACATCTTTTATAGAAAAATTACCTTTTAAAAAATTAAGTGCTCTTAATCTATTCCATATAAATTAATAATTATATGAGTGTTGTGAATTATAATATTGTAAATTTTTTAAATATAAAATTATACACCAATTAGATTTAAATATGCATAATGTTTATGAATCTAATGGATATATATATATATATATACAATGGTTATGTGTTCAAAGACCATATATATAACGATCATATTACATTCCAATATATAGTCATACATGCTACACTAAAATTTATTAATTTACTTATCTAAAATAATGTCTATTATATTCCTAATTCTTTTTTTACTTTCAATGTCGTATTCAGGAAAACCATCTTTATGGTTAACCATGTGGATAAATATTTTATGTTAGTAACATTTTTATATATATGTGAATTTACTCTACTTGTAATTTTATTTAAGTTGTTTTTTTAAACCTATTAATGTATTAGTATTTATCATTAATTATAATATTTCAAACCAATAAATGTATAACAGATCAATTTGGATTGATATTTCAAGTATTAGGAGCTATCAAAAATAAGTGGAGAAATAAAACAAGTGTCAAGGTTTTATGTTGCATTACTTTAAAACCATGATCGTAAAGATTATTCACATAATCATAACTTTTGTAGAAGATGAAATTGAATGATATATAAAACGAAAATGATATGTTCATGTGAAATCCACGAAATTTTGGATCATGAAAATTCTTTGATTCTTTATAACCATATTTCTATTTAGATAATAAGAAGATGTATTTAAAATTAAATTATAATCTAATTAATATATTATGGACATTAATTACAACTTATAACATATGGATAGTTTTTTTGGCCCCTTAGAATCTACCTTTATAGATTTAATGACCCTAAACTGCTTTCCTAAATGGAACCAGTCTAGATCATTACGAGACCTCAGGTGCACCTCATGATCACAAGATGCTAGAAACTAGTGTCAAGGATCTAGGTAATATCAATTAGAGATGGTTTATCCCCACTCTATGATACAACGGAAATTAAATTAAATTTATACTACATATGAAATGTATATAATATTGGTAAACTTTATATTGTGGGTAAAATTCAATAATAAAATACAAGTCCCTGACACCAAATATTAGAAATGGGTACCTATAAAAAATCCATTGAATATTCTTGTCTATTGAAGCAAACATGTAGGGTGAAATCATATAATTATCAATAAGCAATAATAATGATTCCAAAAAAACAATTAATAACTCCACTATAAGAATCTGATCAATATAATAATTTACATAGATATAAAAAATATTTTTTAAACCCAACCCTTTGATATTATCAAATTAAATAAAACATAGTATGAAAATGGTATAAATATGAAACTCATTATACTATGAGTGTTCGTACCTGATATATCTACTTTGAGATTAGTTCTCATATCTAATATGCATTGGGCATGGAAATGGTGTCATCCTAGTGAAACTAAGCCCAAAGGTAGTCAAGGAACACACTCATCCATGGAAACAGAATGGTGTACACAATATTTAAGATACAATAACACCTTTAAATACTACGGAATATGGGAAAGAGGTATTTTAGCACCCTGATATTTAAAAAAACTGTGTTTGATATTGTATGTGATACACAACACAAAGTCTAAATAACCTATGACATATTACTATTTAAATATGACTATTATAACCTAGCTATTAAATTTGTGGGTATTAATATGATTAAATAATTTATGAAACATATATAAATTTCATACTCAATATAAATGTATTGATAAATTCTAAGTGAGTAATCACTCAATTTTTATTAAAGTCGTTTTATTTTTCAAAAATATATTTTCTTTAAAAATTTCATTTACTTTTTTTCGTTAGAAAATATTATAATTAATTTATTAATATTTTAGAAATTTTATTTTATATAAATGATACCATTTTTTATTTCATCGTGTAAAATTTATCATATATTGAAATTTTAATATTTTTCTAAAAAGTTACATTTTTCAATGAATGGTGATAAAATAATAATTTTATTTAAAACTGTATTTTCATTTAGTGTGTTGACAAATTCATATTCTATTTTGGATTATTTTAAAAAAAATTATTAGTATATTTTAGTTCAATATAATTCAATTATAGATCTTGTAAAAAACATTATACTTTAAATTGGTATAAAAAACTACACCTAAAGAGAAATTTTTCTAAACACCCACATTTCATCGCATTTTATGGGTTTAATTTTAAATCTAATTCCACATATTTTTGGAATAAAATATTGAAAAATGAATTAAATATATGGAATCAGGATGTGAAAATTTGATAATTTGGTCCCTTTTATTTTTATTCATTATAAATAGTAACTATAGTAAACAATTATTATCGCAGTAAGGGTAAATCTGGTATTTTCGATTAAAAATAATATGATAAGAACTAAAAATTTACCATAAAACATTCATGTAACCTATTGGGTGAGTATATTTATTCCATTTATATACATGTCTCAAATATATGGTGTAATATTTATTTTCTTTAGACCTTTATAATATTAATATAAAAGATAAAGAAAGAAATGCCACTTTCTTTATTTTAATAAATACAATATTTTATAACATGGATAAAAATAACTTATATTTTATTAAATGTCATGACCCATCCTTGGGGCCCGTGTTGTGACTACCCCAAGCCCGCATTCCATAGGGTTGGGGCTGGCGACTTGCACCAATGGTGTAAATACCGATAAAAGGGAAGACATTGCCTTTATATAAGTAAACAAACACGACAGAGTACACAAGCTGAAGTAAACACTAAGTAAACTGAGTACAAAAGTAAGTGCTGGAATGTAAATGGGCATGTATATAAACCCAACTGAAAGTACAGTACAACTGAGAAAGAAAGTACAATAGCTGAAAAGTAAAGGAGTAACCACTAAGTCGTCCTCCAGAATTCCCATTTGAAGGGTGGGTACAGATAGTCTCGTCGGCTCCTCGGGTCCGGTCGTCCACTCTGAGTACATCCCACAAAGTGGTCCACCTCCAGGTACCGTCCTACTCCACAAGACTCCACCTCGATCAGTGCTGTCTGTCGTCTGCATCCAATACAACGTAGTGCGGGCATATCCCGTGCTGGTGTGAGTATAAGATACTCAGTACGGGACCCCGAGACACCTGAAGGTCTCCCAGAATCCACACAGGAATAAAACTCAAAGGAATAATAAAAACACGAAGTATCAACCAAAACTACTTAGGTATATTCCCATACATTTACCTAAGTCATCAATTCCAGTTCAGCCCTAACTCTTGAGCCCAAGTACAACCCAGTCCACACAAGAAAGTACAACCCACTCCACACAGGAAAGCAAGTCAATCATATCGATGATAATGATTGAAAGCCAAGACTCACCTCACATAGTTATATTACTCATGAAGAGGGGTGGATATGATAGATTTATCCTCTGAATCATCTCCCCTGTCGAACCCATGTAGGATCCAAGTACAGAAGTCATCACTGTCGAACCCACATAGGATCCTAGTACAGTAACCATCGCTGTCGAACCCACATAGGATCCAAGTATAGTCGTCCTCGCTGCCGAACCCACGTAGGATCCAAGTACAGTCGTCCTCGCTGCCGAACCCACGTAGGATCCAAGTACAGTCGTCATCGTCGTCACAGTCGCAACCAGCTCTAGGGTTCCCGCACACAGCACGCTCGATTCCGGGAGGGTCCGCTCCACGAGCCAAGAGGGTCGATACATCAACTGTCAAAAAGTCTAGATTTGATGTATCCCGAAGTTTTTTCTCGTCAAAAGGAACTCAATGAAACAGACGGTGCGTCAATAGGACGCCTGGTCTGAGAGATATTGGCTTTTCCGTCCCAGGGGCCCTGTTAGAAATATGCTCGTTTCTAACCCGGATGATATACAAAATCATCTGAAACTCACTTAGAGTATAGCAAAATGATTTTCTCGTCGAAAGAGTCCTAGTTTCACAGACGGCACATCGATCGGACGTGCATTCCATAAGTTATTCACGTTTAAGTGAATAACGGGCCTAGACCGTTTAGCCTAGTGGGCCGATGGGTTGGGTTGACCCAGTTTGTCGGGTCCGACCCAGCATGGGTTTCAGATCAGTCTGAAGAAAAACATTACTCAGCCCAAAGGGACGCGGCCCGACCCAAAGTGGCACTGCCCGACCCAAAGTGGCGCGGCCAGGCCCGAAGTGGCGTGGTCTAGCCCGGCGGGGAGCGGCCCGGCCCGGTGCGGCCCTGCTAGGCGCGTGGCCCAGCTGGCTCATCCGGCTGGCCGCGCGGCTCGGCCAAAGCTGAGCGGGCTACAAGGCCCCCCAGTCTTCTACACCGGCGGTGCCGCGCTTCCCCGAACTGGCCGGCTAGACCGGCTGGTCTTCTACGCATGCGGCCCGCATGGGTGGGCCGCCATTCTCCAGTGAGGCGCCATCCTGGTGCCGTGGTCCAGCACCGCTCGGTCGGCTGACGACCCTACCGGTCCTCAAACACTGTGCCCTCCTGGCATTGTGGCTCCACTTCGCTCGGCCAGCCGATGGGCCGACCGGTTCTTTCGACGAAGCGGCCCACGTTGCAGGTCGTGGTTCGTTCCTCCTAACCGGCGCGACGGCGCCGGTTCCCTTCGTCATTATCCCGGCAAGGCATGACAATGCCATGATTTTCCTCCGCCTCCGGTTTCGAATTCCAAAGGAATAAATTTCCATAAGAGGGATGTCGGGCCGTGTTCGTTCGGCCCGCGCCCTCTATGTTAGACGGTAACACATGGCCAAGAATGCACAAGGTTCATGAAACACAACGAACAATTTATTCTAAATAAAATTAAATCAAAACACCCTACCACAACAAATGATTATGAGCGTTGGCATCGCTGGATGATGGTTCGTAGACGTCGACGGAGGACGTCCGAGGAGGAAGTGGCATCTCCCCTTTTTTCCATGGAGAGAAGATTGAAAGGCGTGATGTCGTTGGCAAGTTCCCACGTTGGTGTCTCCTCCCTTTTCATGGAGGTAGAATAGGACGGAGAAACCGGGGTCGCCGAGTCGATGTTCTTCGTCGAAGAGTTGACGTTCTTCGTTGAGGGTGAATTTCTTCGAATAAAACTAGAGCCCTCTCCCCAAAACCTCAACACAACATGCCAACACCAAAAATAAAATAAGGCTTCCCTTATTTTATTAAATCATTCCATGCATTCAAATTTACAAAATTCAAATACATAATTAATTAATGAAGAGTTTCAATTAATTAATTAATGTGTGTGTTGGCATGTTATAAAGAGGGAGAGAGGGAGAGTTACTTAATTAAAGGGAGTTAAAAAGTTTTAAAGGGGGATTTTATGAGATTTATGGAAATTTGAAGGGTTGGGGCTCATGTGGGCCCCACATCACATTTATCCTCACAAGGGTAGTTAGGATGTTAGTGGGTCCCACCCTAACTTTCCCATGTAGGTTATAACCACTTAAGATATAAAAATAAAATTGTTCCACAATTTTATTCACCTCTCAATTAATCCAAAAAAATTAACTTCTTCTCCTGTGCAAACACATCTTCGGTAAAGGCCCTATTAAGCAATTACCAGTGCTGTGAGTTCACCGGTGCCCTTAGATTTCAATTCCGAGCATCGGTTCAAAAGATAGAAAATCCTGCTCATTCGTTTACTGAATATACCTGACCTAAACTTCAGATATTGATTCCGAGCACCCCGGGCCTTAGAATCAACTGTTGTCAGAATCCATAGACTCGTAACATTACAAAGTATTTAAGAAAAAATTCCTTGAAATTTAAGGGTCTTTACATTATTCCCACCTCAGGGCTTTTTGTCCCCATAAAGCTACATCATAAACTAGGAAAACAAATGAGGGTATTGTGCATGCATCTGATCATCTCGCTCCCATGTGCTCTCCTGGAGGTTCCCGTGCTGCCAACGAATGTGCACCTGAGGAATCGACCATCCACATTGGACCTGCTCCTGTCGATCCTCGATCTCTACCGGGACCTCCGCAAAAGACGCTCCATCATCCATGTCCAGCTTCCCATGATCAATGATATATGTCAGGTTGTGCACGTATCTCCTTAGCTGGGATATGTGGAAGACGTCGTGCACTCGGTGCAACTGAGGTGGAAGAGCCAGGTTATAAGCCACCTTGTCTACCTTACTGAGAACATGGAATGGTCCGATGAAGCGCGGAGATCACTTTCCTCCCTGATCAAATCTCGGTAATCCATGTCGAGGTGAGACCCGTAAGAAAATGTGGTCACCATCCTCGAACTCCACTGGTCTCTGCCTCCTATGAGCATAATACTTATGTCTACTCTATGTAGTTCTCATCCGCTCCTGGATGATATGCACCTTCTCTGTCGTAGCCTGAGCCATCTTGGGTCCTACGAGTGCTGACTCCCAAGGGTCAGTCCAGCACAGAGGTGATCTGCATGGTCGACTGTACAATGCCTCATATGGTTCCATCCTGATGGCGGAGTGGTAGCTGTTGTCGTGCGCAAACTTCACCAAGGGTAGGTGATCCTCCCAGCTACGACCAAAGTCAAGGATGCATGCACGGAGCATGTCCTCAAGTGTCTGAATGGTCCTCTCCGTCTGGCCATCCGTCTGAGGATGAAAGGCGGTGCTCAAGCATAGCTACATCCCAAACGCCTCCTGTAACCTCTTCCAAAGCTGGGAAGAAAAGAAAGAATCTCGATCAGAGATGATAGACGATGGAACACCATGAATCTGTACGATCTCTTGAATGTATAGATGTCCCAAGCTCTCCAATGAGCCCTGCTCTCTAATAGGTAGGAAGTGGGCTGACTTGGTGAGTCGGTTGACAATCACCCAGATGGAGTCATTTCCTCTGAAAGTACGTGGAAGCCCTGTCATGAAATCCATGGATATCTCGTCCCACTTCCACTCTGGGACCTCTAGGGGTAGTACCAAACCTTCCGGTACCTGGTGCTCTACCTTCACCTGCTGGCAGGTGACACATCGTGAAGTGAACTCAGTCACAACCTTCTTCATACCCGGCCACCAGTGCTATCATCTGAGATCCTGGTACATCTTTTCTACTCCTGGATGTACTACCAATGGGGAAGTGTGAAACTCCCTCAGCACCTCCTCCTGTAATGCAACTGGTACTATGGTACGTCCCTTGAAGAGGATGACATGCTCTATTTCTTCAGAAAATCCATCAGGTGCCAGCCCTGTGGAAGTATGAGCACATCACATCTCATAGTCAACATCCCCACGATGTGCCTCTCTGACCCATTGTAGTAGTGGAGGAGTGACTGTGAGCGACTGTAGAAAGGTTGCTCCATCTCTATCCAAAAATTATATCTGCAACGCGGCTAGCTGCTCCATCGCTTCTCCATGTAACTGAATTCCTAATCTCCTGCTGAGAGAATCGGCTACTACATACCCCCTTCCAGGAGTATTGAATCTCTCAAATTTATAGTCCTAGAGGAACTCGATCGATCACTGTTTTCTCAGGTTCAGGTCCTTCTGTTAGAAGATTTACCCGAGACTCTGGTGGTTAGAATAGACTATAAAGCGCTCGCCCATTAGATTGTGCCACAACATCTTCAAGGCGAACACCACTGCAGCTAACTCCAGGTCATGGGTAGCATAGTTCTGCTCGTGCTGCCTCAACTGTTGTGAACCATAAGTAATCACTGCCCACTCCTGTTTCAGGACACACCCGAGTCCAGTCCCTGATGCATCATAGTAAACTACGTACCCTACTACCTCCTCTGGTAGCCTCAAGATGGGTGCACTGGTTAATCTCTACCTCAACTCTTGGAAGCCCTGCTGACATCTATCTTACCACACGAATGGTTTCCCCTTTTTTATCAAATCTGAATGTGGTGCTGCAACTCTGGAAAAGTCTGGAACAAATCTCCGATAGTACCCAGCCATACCTAAGAAACTCCGCACCTCCTTCACGCTTCTAGGTGACACCCAAGCAACAACTGCCTCGATCTTCGTAGGATCCACAACAACTCCTACCTCAGAGATAACGTTCCCTAAGAAGTGGACCTCTCGAATCCAGAACTAACACTTCGAGAGCTTACCATAAATATGGGGATCTTGGAGTGTGTCCAGTACAACTCGCATGTGGTAGGCGTGCTCCTCCTCAGTAGCCGAGTAAATCAGTATGTCGTCGATGAAGAATATGACAAATCGATCAAGGTAAGGCTAGAAGATCTTGTTCATGAGACTCATAAACACTGCTAGAGTGTTGGTTATGCCAAAAGGCATAACCAGAACTCATAGTGGCCATACCGACACCTGAAGGCCGTCTTCTATACATCCTTGTCTCGAATTCTGAGCTGATGATATCCTGACCTGAGGTCTATCTTCGAGAACCATCGTGCTCCCTTGAGCTGATCAAAGAGTTCATCAATCCCTGGAAGTGGATAATTGTTCTTCACGGTCACTTGGATCAAGTGACGGTAGAGGACACACAGTCGTAATCTCCCATCTGACTTTTTGGAGAATAAAATCAGAGAATCCCAGGGTGAAACACTGGGTCGGATGAATCCCTTGCCCTGCAAGTCCTCCAGCTGTACTCATAGCTCACAATGCTCAGCAGGAGCCATCCGATATGCTGGAGTAGATATCGGGGTTATCCCAGGGTATAAGTCAATGTAGAAGTCTACCTCTCTACGAGGAGGTAGTCCTGGAACATCATCAGGGAAAACATCTGCATATTGATCCACCACAACAAGAAAACTCAGACTCTACACATCAACCCCTCCAAGGATGAGAATAGAAAATTGATGTGTCATCAGCTTCCCTCTCCTCTGTGTAAGTCCATCTTGGGTTTAAAAGTCTCCCTTCTCACCGGTGAAGGTGAACCTGCTCCCATCTTTGCAGACACACTGCACTTTGCGCCTAATACAGTCGATCTGAGCATGGACTATAGATAACCAATCCATGCCCAAGATGAAGTCGTAAGGCCTCGACGATGCAACAAGAATATCCCAGCTGAAGCTCTCGCCTCCTAGAGTAAGCTCACACTACCGTCACCAATGCGTAATCGTCGAGTCTGCTCCCGTAGGAGTCTCTAGCTGTATGGATCGAGCCAATGTCTCTCTTGAAATCTCCGAGCTCCGAAAAAGGGCAGAGAAAATAAAATAATGACTCGCTCATGTGTCTATAAGAACTACAACAAGGGTGGAGTAGACATAGATAATACCTCGAATAATCTCAGGTGCACCATGGTCGTAAGACTCCATTGCCTGAAGCTGAGCCTGCCTCTGTCCGCCAGCTCCCTGTGGTCGGGGTGGACCTCCTAGTGGTGGTGGTGGTAGAGCCTTAAAGCATCGCCCACCACCAGTTGCTCGGCCAGCTCCTCTGCCTCATCCGCCTGATCCCTGTGAACTACCATGGTCAAACCTCTGCCTCTACCTGGGTGGTCCCATAACCGTCTGTTGCTCCTCTGCATGGAAGTTCAGGCAGTCACGAGCCATGTGTCCTTGCCCGCTGCATGCATAGGACTGTTTGCCTCTCGTATGACTGGCTCTGCTGTGTGTGCCCCGCACCTCCGAACCAGTATCCTGAGGTCATCCACCTAATGGCCTGGTGTGCTTGGACCTCTGCGACATATTTCTGCTGCCGGTTGCAGAAGACTCCACTACATGTCACCCTGTGGTAGGCCTTGTTGCTTGTGTAGGCTCAGCAAGGAATCTCTCCACAATAAGGGCTCGCTCCAGTACTCCTGCCTACGTCAGAATGATGAGGGAGATCATCAAAGCCCTGATCTCATGCCTCAGTCCCTGCTCGAAGGTCCAGGTACAGAAGAATGGGTCACGTACCTTGTCCGTGGAGTAGTGCGAGAGGTCTGTAAATCTCACCGAGTACTGGGGTACTGTCATGTTGCCCTGTCGCAGCTGTAGTAACTCTCGGATGCGCACTGCACGGAGGGTGGCTGGAACAAACTCCAAGAAGAAGAGGCTCTCGAAGTCCATCCACAGTATAAATCCCCCGTTGTGCACCTGGAGCATTAGGCTCCACCATCTACCTACTGCCACATGCAGGATACTCGCGACAAGGATCACCATAAGATTTTCTGGTGTCCCTACCAATCTGAAGACTCAAACAACAGACTCCATCCAATCCTCAGCTGCCTGAGGGTCCATCTCTCTACAAAACCTAGGTGGCCTCTTATGCTAAAACTCGTGTAGTGCACTCAGGAAACGTGCACTCTCCACTGTTGGGGCTGGTGGTATCGGTGGACCAGCGGGTAGAGGTACCACTGGTGCCTCCGTTGTAATGGGGCCCTGCACTGAGGCCTCGTCGCTCGGTGGGCTGCCATCTCAAACATAACTGGGAACCCCAGCTGAATGCCATCATGGGGCCATCCTAAAAAGAAACTAGTGCGCCACGGTTAATACAATATAACTTGTGAGCTAACACAAAGTAATCACAATGAAAACTTTTGAAACACACATGCAATCAATGTTTTCGGGCACTGAGTCGGAAATCCGAAATCTGGGTCCTGGTGTACGGATACGTCGGCCTCCGCACCAACACTGGACTCCCTATACTGATAACCACACTCAATACTCTAAACATTATTTCTTCACAGAGAAGACATTTTCAGAGTCCTGAGTTCTGCGGTAGAACCGACACCTCTTATGCCAATTTGTCACGACCTGTCCTCGGGGCCCATGTCGTGACTACCCCAAGCCTGCCTTCCATAGGCCAGGGCTGGTGACTAGCGCCAAAGGCATACATCTCGTTAAAAGGGAAATAATTGCCTTTATATAAGTAAATAAACACAACAGAGTATACAAGCTGAAGTAAACACTAAGTAAACTGAGAACAAAAGTAAGTGCTGGAAAGTAAATGGGTCGGTATACAACCCCAACTTAAAGTATATTACAATTGAGAAAGAAATTACAACAGCTAAAAAGTAAAGCAGCAACCACCAAGTCATTTTACGGAATTCCCACCTGAATGGTGGGTACATATAGTCTCGTCGACTCCTCAGGTTTGGCTGTCCGCTCTGAGTATGTCCCGCCATGTGGTCCACCTCTAGGTACCATCCTGCTCCACAAGACTCCACCTCGATCAGTGTTGTCTGTCGTCTGCATCCAACACAATGTATTGCGGGCATAGCCTGTGTAGGGGTGAGTATACAATACTCAGTAGGGACCCCAAGACTCCCGAAGGTCTCCCAAAATCCACAAAGGAATAAACCATAATGGAATAATACAAACACAAAGTATCAACCAACACTACTTAAGTATATGACCATACATATACCTAAGTCATCAATTCCAGTTCGGCTCCAACTCCCGAGCCGAAGTACAACCCATTCCACACAAGAAAGCACAACCCAATCCACACAGGAGAGCAGGTCAATCATATCGATGATAATGATTGAAAGTCAATACTCGGCTCAAATAGGTATACTACTCACGAAGAGGGGGGGAGATGATAGATGTACCCTCTGAATCATCTCCCTTGCCGAACACACATAGGATCCATGTACAGAAGTCATCGCTGCCGAACCCACATAGGATCCTAGTATAGTAACCATCACTGATGAACCCACGTAGGATCCAAGTACAATCTTCCTCGCTGCCGAACCCACGTAGGATCCAAGTACAGTCATCCTCGCTGTCGAACCCACGTACGATCCAAGTACAGTCGTCATCGTCATCGTAGTTGCATCCAACTCTAAGGTTCCCACACACAACACGCTCGATTCCGGGAGGGTTCGCTCCACAAGACAAGAGGGTCGATACATCAACTGTCTCAAAGTCTAGAGTTTATGTATCCCTAAGTTCTGTGTCGTCAAAAGGAACTCAATGCAATAGACGGAGCGTCAATCAGATGCCCTGTCTAAGAGATATTGGATTTTCTATCCTAGGGGCCCGGTTAGAAATACACTCGTTTCTAACACGACTGATATCCAAAATCATCCAAAACTCACAAAGAGTATTTCAAAAGGATAGTCTCATCGAAAGTGTCCTATTTCCATAGAATGCGCGTCGATCGGACGCGCGGTCCTTAAGTTATTCATGTTTAAGTGAATAATGGGCCCGACCCGTTTAGCCTAGTGGGTCGACGGGTCGGGTTGACCCAGTTTGTCGGGTCCAACCCAGCAGGGGTGTCAGACCGGTCCAAATAAAAACATAACTCGGCCAGAAGGGACACTGTAAAGACCCACAAATTTCAAGGAAATTTTTTTCTTAATTTTCTTTGGAATTTTTCAAGAGCGCAGCTTCAGACGGCACCTGATTCCGAGGCCCGGTGTGCCCGGAATCAATTTCCGAAGTTTGGCTCGGGTACGTTCAGTGAACGGACGAGCGGGTTTTTCTATCTTTTGAACTGGTGCCCGGAATCAAATTCTGAGGGCACCGATGAAATCGCAGCGCCGGTATTTGCTTAGAAACGCCTCTTCCGGAGTTGCGTTTGCTCAGACGTGGTTTTTAAATTTTGCGGCTTTAAGTCAGAAATAAAATAAAGTTTGTGCGACAACTTTATTTTATTTCACTTAAGCTGCTTGGAAGCCACTTGAAGTCACTTAAAGGCGGCTTGAACTGTGTTGAACTGGATAGGATGCTATCCAGAAATATCCTACCCCCTTGGTAGGATATTTGTGAGGTGGGGCCCGCACGAGCCCCGCCGTTTCTTTCGCTAAGTAACGCACCCGCGAAAACCCGTCAAAGGAACTGAAAAGTCAACCGACGCGTTTCTTTAATTCTTAACAGACCATTTAATTGGGCGGTTTCTTTCGTGAATTAAATGGGCTGTTTCTTTCATGAATTAAATGGGCTGTTTCGCTCGTTGAATTAATTCAACGAATTAAATGGGTCGTTACTTACGCGTTTTACGTTTGTTGGCAAAATAATAAAATAGACAAACTTGTCTATTTTGGAGGATTGCTATCGTTGTGCAATTCCTCTGAGCCTCCACCCTCTCCGCGAAGAACGCGAAGAACGCGAAGAACACGAAGAACGCTGGCGACCGGAATTCGATGACGCACACCAAGATCTGCGACGTCGACGAGCTCTACCCGCGACATTCTTCGGCGACGCCTCTTCTTCCGCGGCCGACCCTCGTTCGGCAACAAAGGTGAGAATCGAATCTTTTATTTCTCCCTTTTTTTTTAAATTTCAATAACAACGGATTTAATTAATTAAATCCGTTTGTTCTTGATCCGGAGATTGGCGACGCGACGCCGGATACCGCGACGACGCGACGATCTCCTTCTTCCGCGACGAGCGATACCGCGACGACGCGACGATCTCCTTTTTCCGCGACGACCTCTCGTCCGACGACGACGACAGCTGCGAGGTAAGGGATGTTGAATTATTTTATCTTTTTCCCCGTGTTTGTTCTTTTAAAGTAAAGAACATGATCTCCGACAATTTTGATTTATTTAAAATTGTTGTTGATTATTCCTCCCGTGGATTTTGACTAACGCGGAGGGTGCGGGTCTAACGAACAAGACCTGGCAACCCTCCGCCGATCTCTTTTGTTGTGCGGATTTGGCGGACGACGACGAACCGCGCGGCAGGGGCGATTTGTTGATTCCGCAGTGAAGGACGCGTCCCGGGAGGAACAACGGCACAGACGGGAAAGGAATCGGGCCACCGGAGCATCTCCGGCGGCCCGCGGAAGGCGGCGGCGGCGCGGGTCGCCGGCGGCGCCCGGCGCGCCGCCGTGGAGGAAATCCGCCGCAGATGAAGCCGCGACGGCGGCGGCCGGTTCCGCGGCCGCGCGGAACCGGGAACGGACGCGGCGGCCCGGCCGCGTCCGGGTGACAGGCGGCCCCCCGCGGGGCCGCGTTTTGCTTGAGCCGCGGGTCAAGCCCGCGGCGCCCTCCTTCGGCCGCTCGGCCGAAGCCGAGCCGGCCGGTCCGGTCGGCCGGGCCGCGCCCAGGCCGGACCGGACCCGGCCTAGCCGGGTCGGGCCGGGTCGGGCCGACCCGGTTCGGGCCGACCCGGTTCGGGCCGACCCGGTTCGGGCCGACCCGGTTCGGCCGACCCCAGGGGGGGTTCGGGCCGGGTCGCCCCGGGCCCAGAACCCCCGTTTCGGGCCCTCTTCGGTCTTTTGCCCATATCTTGGGCCTGGGACCTCCGATTGACGAACCGTTAGCGGCTACGCGATCCTTGTATCGAGACGGTCGTTTCGGTATATTATACTCAAGGTTTCGGAAGACTTTGGGTTCGGCCGGGTTGGTTCGTACACGAAACCAACCGGGCCCTCGGAGCGGAAACGCTCATAACTTGAGCTACGGACTTCCGATCGACGTACCGTCAGCTGTGGTAGTTTCCTCTAAGTGAGACGGAACTTTTGGCATACTCCGCCCGAGGATCGGATACAGGCGGAGTACGGTCGGGTCGGTTTTGCCCTAAAAACCAACCGGGCCCCTGGGACGAAAATGCCAATAACTCTCAGACCGGGCGTCCGATTGACGCGCCGTCTGTTGCGTTGAGATCCTGTTGTCGATACGGAACTTTTGGATACATCAACTTCGGACTAAGTGTCAGTTGATGTATCAGCCTCTCGGCTCGTGGAGCGGACCCTCCTAAACGAGCTCGCTATGTGCGGGAACCCTAGCGCTGGCTGTGACTTCGACGACAGAGCAGAGATCCTCCGTGGACTGCGACGACGGCAGAGCAGAGATCCTCCGTGGACTGCGACGACGGCAGAGCAGAGATCCTTCGTGGACTGCGGCGACGACAGAGCAGAGATCCTCAGTGGACTGCGTCGACTACTGCACTCAGCGATCCTATGTGGATCAGTGCTACAGGTTCTGTGTGAGCCCGATCCTATGTGGGTCCTTACTACCGGTTCTGTGTGAGCCACTGCCTACAGGTTCTGTGTGAGCCCGATCCTGTGTGGGTCTTTTGCGGGGGTTAGTACCTATCGATCCTTCGTGGGTCCGACGACTTAGATGGATCAGTGATCATCTTTGACGTCATCTGAAAAAGTATACCTGGTTGAGCTGAATCTTATGTTACTCTCCTTTGTGGATTGTGTTGAACTATCCTATGTGGATTTACTGTTTACTCTCCTTGTGGATTTGAGTCTTGCTTTCCTTTGTGGATTGAGTTGTTCTTGAGCTCGTGAGCAGAGCTAGAAATGGGGACTTAGGTATATGTATGGGCATATACCTAAGTCGAGTCAGATGTTACTTCGTGATTGCATCTTTCTTTGTGCTATATCCTTTGTGGATTTCGGGAGACCTTCGGGGGTCTCGGGGTCCTTACTGAGTAGCTTGTACTCACCCCTGCACGGGCTATGCCCGCACCTTGTTGTGTTGGTTGCAGACGACAGACAGCGCTGATCACGGTTGGGGCGTGGAGCAGGACGGTACCTGGAGGTGGACCACTGGGCGGGACGTGCTCGGAGCGGACGTGGGACCCGAGGAGCCTGGAGGCTATCTGTACCCACCCTTCAGGTGAGATTTCCAGTGGACGACACGAGGCCGCCGTCTTTTCTTCAGTTGCTGTACTTTACTTTTCAGTTGTACTTTACAGTTGGGCTTGTATTTCCGGCCCCTTTACTTTTCTGCACTTTACTTTCCGCTTGCTGACTCTGTGTGGTTGTTACTTATAAAGGCAATGCCTTCCCTGTTTCCTGGGATTTTACGCCTTGGTGCTAGTCACCAGCCCCTGGCCTATGGAAGGCGGGCTTGGGGTAGTCACGGCACGGGCCCCGAGGTCGGGTCGTGACAAATTGGTATCAGAGGTGGTCGGTTCTACCGCAGACTCTGATCGTCTTTCCTTTCTATGTGAAGCAATAGTGTTTAGTGTATTGAGTGTGGTTATCAATTCAGGGAGCCCAGTGTTGGTGCGGCGGCCGACGTATCCGTACACCAGGACCCTGACTCCTGATTTCCGACTTAATGCATGAAAACATTGATTGCGTGTGTGTTTCAAGTTTTTTTTGTGATTACTTATGTCAGCTCACCGGGTATACTGATCTGCCTTATGAAAGTCTCAAGTTTTCCTTGTGATTACTTGTGCCAGCTCACCAGGTATACTGTTCTGACTGTGGTGCTCTTGTTCTCCTTTTCAGGATGGCCCCGCGACGACAGCCAGCTAGGGTTCCGAGTGTAGGGCGCGACGGCAGCCCACCGAGCGACGATGCCTCGGTGCAGGGCCCTTTGCCAGCAGTGGCACCGGCGGTAGCTTTACCCGCCGAGCCACCGATGCTGCCAGTACCAGACGCTGACGATGCACGTCGCCTCAGGGCACTGCACGAGTTTCAGAGCCAGCGGCCGCCCAGGTTTCGCGGTGAGTCGGACCCCCAGGCCGCCGAGGACTGGCTAGAGGCGGTGGTACGGATCTTTAGGCTAGTGAGGACACCAGCGGATCTCATGGTGATTCTCGCAGCGAGCCTCCTGCAGGAAGCGGCAGGACGATGGTGGAGCCTGATGCTCCAGGTTCACGATGAGGCATCCTTCCTCTGGGCGGACTTCGAGAGCCTCTTCCGCTCTGAGTTCGTCCCGGCCACCCTCCGAGCGGTGCGCATCCAGGAGCTTCTCCAGCTGCGCCAGGGCAGCATGACGGTCGCTCAGTACGCGGCGAGGTTCACTGACCTATCTCGCTACTCGACCGACATGGTACGGGACCCCTTCTTCCGGGCCCGGACCTTCGAGCAGGGCTTGCGACAGGAGATTCGGGCGTCGCTGATCTCCCTCAGCATTCCGACCCAGGCGGGAGTGCTGGAACGAGCCCTCCTGATCGAGAGCTTCCTGGCAGAGCCTTCTTCAGCGGCGAGACCTAGCGCAGGGCGGCAGGTAGCTGAGTCTTCGGCAGCAGGTAGCCGACGGATGACTCTCGGGTCCAGGCAGACCAGACCCCCACGCAGACGGCCTCAGGACACCGGCTCAGCAGTACGGGGCACACAGCGGAGTGCCAGCCTTCCGAGAGGCAGGCTATGCTACTCCTGCGGCGGGCAGGGTCACATGGCTCGTGACTTCCCGACTCGCCGATCAGAGGAGCAGCAGACGGTGGAGGGGCCACCCAGGCAGAGGCAGAGGGTCGACCGTGGCGGTCCGCAGGGAGGAGGCGGACGAGGCAGAGGAGCTGGCCGAGCAGCGGGTGGTGGGCGACGCTTCCAGGCTCTACCCCCACCACCACCAGGAGGGCCACCTCGACCACAGGGAGCTGGCGGGCAGGGACAGGCCCAGCTCCAGGCAGTGGAGGCCTTCGACCCCGACTTGCCAGAGATGATTCGAGGTACGATCTGTGTCTATTCCACCCTTGCTGCAGTACTTATAGACACAGGAGCGAGTCACTCTTTCATAGCCTCTGCCCTTGTTCGGAGCTCGGAGATTCCGACTGAGCCGTTGGCTCGATCCTTACGGCTAAAGACTCCTACGGGAGCAGACTCGATGATTACGCACTGGTGCCGGCAGTGTGAGCTTACTCTAGGAGGCGAGAGCTTCGGCTGGGATCTCCTTGTAGCGGCGTCGAGGCCTTATGACGTCATCTTGGGCATGGATTGGCTATCCACGGTTCATGCCCAGATCGACTGTTTTAGGCGCAAGGTGCGATGTGTTCGCACCGACGGGAGCAGGTTTACCTTCACCGGCGAGAAGGGAACCTTTGCAGCACAGGATGGACTTCCGCGGAGGAGAGTGCAGCCCATCTCTCATCAGTTGGCTAGCCTCATCCTAGGAGCAGTGGACGTGCGGAGTCCGGCTTTTCCTGCAGTGGTGGACCAGTACGTGGACGTCTTTCCCGACGACGTTCCAGGGCTACCTCCTCGTAGAGAGGTAGATTTTTACATCGACTTGTACCCCGGGACAACCCCGATATCTACTCCAGCATATCGGATGGCCCCCGCCGAGCTTCGGGAGCTGCGGGTACAGTTGGAGGACTTGCAGAGCAAGGGGTTTATCCGACCCAGTGTTTCACCCTGGGCTTCCCCGATTTTGTTCGCCAAGAAGGCGGACGGGAGCTTGCGACTGTGTGTCGACTATCGTCGCCTGAACCAGGTGACAGTGAGGAACAAGTATCCGCTGCCACGGATTGATGAACTCTTCGATCAGCTCAAGGGAGCGCGGTGGTTCTCGAAGATAGACCTCCGGTCAGGCTATCATCAGCTCAGAGTTCGAGACGAGGACGTGCAGAAGACGGCCTTCAGGTGTCGGTATGGCCATTATGAGTTCTTGGTTATGCCGTTCGGCGTAACCAATGCTCCAGCAGTGTTCATGAGCCTCATGAACAGGATCTTCCAGCCATATCTCGACCGATTTGTCGTGGTCTTCATTGACGACATTTTGATATACTCGACGACTGAGGAGGAGCATGCCTACCACCTGCGAGTTGTGCTAGACACGCTCCGAGAGAACCAGCTTTATGGCAAGCTCTCAAAATGCCAGTTCTGGTTACGTGAGGTCCATTTCTTGGGGCACGTCATTTCTGAGGCAGGAGTTGCAGTGGACCCCGCGAAGATCGAGGCAGTGCTAGCTTGGGAGCCACCCAAGAGCGTGGCGGAGGTGCGGAGCTTCTTGGGCCTAGCCGGATACTATCGGAGATTTGTGCCGGACTTCTCCAGAGTTGCGGCACCACTCTCAGCTTTTACGAAGAAGGGGAAACCCTTCGTGTGGTCAGACAGATGTCAGCAGAGCTTCCAGGAGCTGAGACAGAGATTGACCAGCGCACCTATCTTGAGGTTGCCTGAGGAGGGATTTGGGTATGTAGTTTACTGCGACGCATCAGGGACTGGACTCGGGTGCGTCCTGATGCAGGAGCGGGCCGTGATCGCCTACGGATCACTTCAGTTGAGGCCGCATGAGCAGAACTACGCCACTCATGACCTGGAGTTAGCAGCAGTAGTCTTCGCTCTGAAGACGTGGCGGCACTATCTGATGGGCGAACGCTTCACAGTCTTTTCTGACCACCAGAGTCTCAGGTATATCTTCTCTCAGAAGGACCTGAACCTGAGACAGCGGAGATGGCTTGAGTTCCTCCAGGACTATGACTTTGAGATAGTCTATACTCCTGGGAAGGGGAACGTGGTAGCCGATGCCCTCAGCAGGAGGACGGACATTCAGCTACTTGAGGAGGCGACAGAGCAGCTAGCCTCCTTACAGATATCCTTCGTGGATAGAGACGGAGCAGCCTTTCTTCAGTCTCTCACAGTCTCTCCTCCACTTCTACAGCGGGTCAGAGAGGCTCAGCGTGAGGACGCTGACTGTGAGACCCGGCGTGCACTGATATCCTCAGGTCAGGCGCCTGATGGCTTCTCCCTTGGAGCAGAGCACGACATCCTTTTCAGAGGACGTACCTTCGTACCAGTCGCTTTACGAGAGGAGGTGCTGAGAGAGTTTCACACTTCTCCCTTGGCGGTGCATCCCGGAGTGGCGAAGATGTACCAGGATCTCAGACGACAGCACTGGTGGCCGGGCATGAAGAAAGCTGTGGCAGAGTTCGTTTCACGATGCCTCACCTGCCAGCAGGTGAAGGCAGAGCATCAGGTACCAGCAGGCTTGGTACAACCCTTGGAGGTCCCGGAGTGGAAGTGGGATGCCATATCTATGGACTTCGTGACTGGACTTCCACGCACTTCCAGAGGTCACGACTCCATTTGGGTGATTGTCGACCGACTCACCAAGTCGGCACACTTCTTACCCATCAGAGAGCAGGGCTCAGTGGAGAGCTTGGGACGTCTTTACGTCCAGGAGATCGTACGGCTTCACGGTGTGCCATCGACTATCGTCTCCGATCGAGATGCTCGTTTCTCTTCCCGGCTTTGGAAGGGGTTGCAGGAGTCGTTCGGGACGCGGCTCCATCTGAGCACAACCTTCCACCCTCAGACGGATGGTCAGACTGAGAGGACCATACAGACACTCGAGGACATGCTCCGTGCATGTGTTCTCGACTTTGGTCGCAGCTGGGAGGACCACCTACCCCTGGTGGAGTTTGCGTACAACAACAGCTACCACTCCACCATCGGGATGGCACCATACGAGGCGTTGTACGGCAGACCCTGCAGATCACTGTTGTGCTGGACAGACCCTGGGGAGTCAGCACTCGTGGGACCAGAGATGGTCCGAGCCACGACAGAGAAGGTCCAGATCATCCAGGAGAGGATGAGGACAGCTAAGAGCCGGCAGAAGTCATATGCTGACAGGAGGCGGAGGCCACTAGAGTTCGAGGATGGCGACCACGTCTTTTTGCGTGTCTCACCTCGACGTGGTTTACGGAGATTTGGCCGAGGTGGCAAGTTGTCTCCACACTTCATCGGGCCTTTCCAGGTCCTCAGCAGGATAGGAGAGGTGGCTTATCGCCTGGCTCTACCACCTCAGTTGCACCGGGTGCACGACGTCTTTCACGTGTCTCAGCTGAGGAGATACGTGCACGACCCGACGCACATCATCGACTTTGGGGAGCTGAACGTGGACGATGGGGTGACTTTTGCGGAGGTCCCAGTGGAGATCGAGGATCGACAGGAGTGGGTCCTACGTGGGCGGTCGATTCCTCTTGTGCGCGTCAGATGGCAGCACGGGAACCTCCAGGAGAGCACTTGGGAGCGGGAGGCTCAGATGCGTGCTCAGTACCCCCATTTGTTCCCCTAGTTTTTGATGTATCTTTACGGGGACGTAAAGCCCTGAGGTGGGAGTAATGTAAAGACCCGAAAATTTCAAGGAATTTTTTTTCTTAATTTTCTTTGGAATTTTTCAAGAGCGCATCTTCAGACGGCACCTGATTCCGAGGCCCGGTGTGCCCGGAATCAATTTCCGAAGTTTGGCTCGGGTACGTTCAGTGAACGGACGAGCGGGTTTTTCTATCTTTTGAACCGGTGCCCGGAATCAAATTCTGAGGGCACCGATGAAATCACAGCGCCGGTATTTGCTTAGAAACGCCTCTTCCGGAGTTGCGTTTGCTCAGACGTGGTTTTTAAATTTTGCGGCTTTAAGTCAGAAATAAAATAAAGTTTGTGCGACAACTTTATTTTATTTCACTTAAGCTGCTTGGAAGCCACTTGAAGTCACTTAAAGGCGGCTTGAACTGTGTTGAACTGGATAGGATGCTATCCAAAAATATCCTACCCCCTTGGTAGGATATTTGTGAGGTGGGGCCCACACGAGCCCCGCCGTTTCTTTCGCTAAGTAACGCACCCGCGAAAACCCGTCAAAGGAACTGAAAAGTCAACCGACGCGTTTCTTTAATTCTTAACAGACCATTTAATTGGGCGGTTTCTTTCGTGAATTAAATGAGCTGTTTCTTTCGTGAATTAAATGGGCTGTTTCGCTCGTTGAATTAATTCAACGAATTAAATGGGTCGTTACTTACGCGTTTTACGTTTGTTGGCAAAATAATAAAATAGACAAACTTGTCTATTTTGGAGGATTGCTATCGTTGTGCAATTCCACTGAGCCTCCACCCTCTCCGCGAAGAACGCGAAGAACGCGAAGAACGCAAAGAACACGAAGAACGCGAAGAACGCCGGCGACCGGAATTCGACGACGCACACCAAGATCTGCGACGTCGACGAGCTCTACCCGCGACATTCTTCGGCGACGCCTCTTCTTCCGCGGCCGACCCTCGTTCGGCAACAAAGGTGAGAATCGAATCTTTTATTTCTCCCTTTTTTTT
The DNA here is from genome assembly GCA_963277665.1 of Viscum album. Taxonomy (NCBI): domain Eukaryota; kingdom Viridiplantae; phylum Streptophyta; class Magnoliopsida; order Santalales; family Viscaceae; genus Viscum; species Viscum album. The sequence continues at coordinate 1,413,414,467 of OY728141.1, read as the reverse complement.
TAAATTTCAATAACAACGGATTTAATTAATTAAATCCGTTTGTTCTTGATCCGGAGATTGGCGACGCGACGTCGGATACCGCGACGACGCGACGATCTCCTTCTTCCGCGACGAGCGATACCGCGACGACGCGACGATCTCCTTTTTCCGCGACGACCTCTCGTCCGACGACGACGACAGCTGCGAGGTAAGGGATGTTGGATTATTTTATCTTTTTCCCCGTGTTTGTTCTTTTAAAGTAAAGAACATGATCTCCGACAATTTTGATTTATTTAAAATTGTTGTTGATTATTCCTCCCGTGGATTTTGACTAACGCGGAGGGTGCGGGTCTAACGAACAAGACCCGACAACCCTCCGCCGATCTCTTTTGTTGTGCGGATTTGGCGGACGACGACGAACCGCGCGGCAGGGGCGATTTGTTGATTCCGCAGTGAAGGACGCGTCCCGGGAGGAACAACGGCGCAGACGGGAAAGGAATCGGGCCACCGGAGCATCTCCGGCGGCCCGCGGAAGGCGGCGGTGGCGCGGGTCACCGGCGCGGCGGCGCCGGCGACCGGAGGCGGCGGCGCCCGGCGCGCCGCCGTGGAGGAAATCCGCCGCGGCTGAAGCCGCGGCGGCGGCGGCCGGTTCCGCGGCCGCGCGGAACCGGGAACGGACGCGGCGGCCCGGCCGCGTCCGCGTGACAGGCGGCCCCCCGCGGGGCCGCGTTTTGCTTGAGCCGCGGGTCAAGCCCGCGGCGCCCTCCTTCCGCCGCTCGGCCGAAGCCGAGCCGGCCGGTCCGGTCGGCCGAAGCCGAGCCGGCCGGTCCGGTCGGCCGGGCCGCGCCCAGGCCGGACCGGACCCGGCCTAGCCGGGTCGGGCCGGGTCGGGCCGACCCGGTTCGGGCCGAACCGGCACGGCCGACCCCAGGGGGGGGTTCGGGCCGGGTCGCCCCGGGCCCAGAACCCCCGTTTCGGGCCCTCTTCGGTCTTTTGCCCATATCTTGGGCCTGGGACCTCCGATTGACGAACCGTCAGTGGCTACGCGATCCTTGGATCGAGACGGTCGTTTTGGTATATTATACTCATGGTTTCGGAAGACTTTGGGTTCGGCCGGGTTGGTTCGTACACGAAACCAACCGGGCCCTCGGAGCGGAAACGCTCATAACTTGAGCTACGGACGTCCGATCGACGTACCGTCAGCTGTGGTAGTTTCCTCTAAGTGAGACGGAACTTTTGGCATACTCCGCCCGAGGATCGGATACAGGCGGAGTACGGTCGGGTCGGTTTTGCCCTAAAAACCAACCGGGCCCCTGGGACGAAAATGCCAATAACTCTCAGACCGGGCGTCCGATTGACGCGCCGTCTGTTGCGTTGAGATCCTATTGTCGATACGGAACTTTTGGATACATCAACTTCGGACTAAGTGTCAGTTGATGTATCAGCCTCTCGGCTCGTGGAGCGGACCCTCCTAAACGAGCTCGCTATGTGCGGGAACCCTAGCGCTGGCTGTGACTTCGACGACAGAGCAGAGATCCTCCGTGGACTGCGACGATGGCAGAGCAGAGATCCTCCGTGGACTGCGACGACGGCAGAGCAGAGATCCTTCGTGGACTGCGGCGACGACAGAGCAGAGATCCTCAGTGGACTGCGTCGACTACTGCACTCAGCGATCCTATGTGGATCAGTGCTACAGGTTCTGTGTGAGCCCGATCCTATGTGGGTCCTTACTACCGGTTCTGTGTGAGCCACTGCCTACAGGTTCTGTGTGAGCCCGATCCTGTGTGGGTCTTTTGCGGGGGTTAGTACCTATCGATCCTTCGTGGGTCCGACGACTTAGATGGATCAGTGATCATCTTTGACGTCATCTAAAAAAGTATACCTGGTTGAGCTGAATCTTATGTTACTCTCCTTTGTGGATTGTGTTGAACTATCCTATGTGGATTTACTGTTTACTCTCCTTGTGGATTTGAGTCTTGCTTTCCTTTGTGGATTGAGTTGTTCTTGAGCTCGTGAGCAGAGCTAGAAATGGGGACTTAGGTATATGTATGGGCATATACCTAAGTCGAGTCAGATGTTACTTCGTGATTGCATCTTTCTTTGTGCTATATACTTTGTGGATTTCGGGAGACCTTCGGGGGTCTCGGGGTCCTTACTGAGTAGCTTGTACTCACCCCTGCACGGGCTATTCCCGCACCTTGTTGTGTTGGTTGCAGACGACGGACAGCGCTGATCACGGTTGGGGCGTGGAGCAGGACGGTACCTGGAGGTGGACCACTGGGCGGGATGTGCTCGGAGCGGACGTGGGACCCGAGGAGCCTGGAGGCTATCTGTACCCACCCTTCAGGTGAGATTGCCAGTGGACGACACGAGGCCGCCGTCTTTTCTTCAGTTGCTGTACTTTACTTTTCAGTTGTACTTTACAGTTGGGCTTGTATTTCCGGCCCCTTTACTTTTCTGCACTTTACTTTCCGCTTGCTGACTCTGTGTGGTTGTTACTTATAAAGGCAATGCCTTCCCTGTTTCCTGGGATTTTACGCCTTGGTGCTAGTCGCCAGCCCCTGGCCTATGGAAGGCGGGCTTGGGGTAGTCACGGCACGGGCCCCGAGGTCGGGTCGTGACAGACACAGCCCGGACCAAAGTGGCTCGACCCGGCCCAAAGTGGTGTGGTCCGGTCCGGCGAGGCGTGACTTGGCCCGGCACGGCCCGGCTAGCTCGGCCAAAGCCGAGTGGGCTCCACGGGGGGCACGACCCCCCCGGGCTTCTGCACTTACAGCGCCGGGCAGCAACGTCCTTCCCCGAACATGCCAGGTAGACCGGCTGGTCTTCTGCGCACACGGCCCGCATGGGCTAGCCGCCATTCTCCAGCGCGGCGCCCTCCTAGCGCTGCGGTCCAGCACTGCCCAGCTGGCCGACGGGCCGGCCAGTCCTCTAATGTGGTGCCCTCCTAGCACCGTGGTTCCACTTCGCCCGACCGGCCGGTTCTTCCTCCGATTCGGCCCGTGTTGTGGGTCGCAGTTCGTTCCACACAACTGGCGCAACGACGCTGGTTCCCTTCTTCATGATCCCAGCAGGGCGCGATGGCGCCGTGTTTTTCCTCCACCTCCGGTTTCCAATTCCAAAGGAATAAAGTTCCATTAGAGGGTTTTTGGGCCATTTTCATTTGTCCCGCGCCCTCTGCGTTAGATGTTAACATGTGGCCAGGAATTCACAAGGTTTACGAAACACAACGAACAATTTTTTTCTCAATACAATTGAATCAACACACCCTACCTCAACAAAAGATGATGAGCGTTGGTGTCGCGGGATGAGGGTTAGTAGAAGTCGACAGAGAACGTCCGAGGAGGAAGTGGCGTCTCCCCTTTTTTTCACAGAGAGAAGATTGAAAGGGGTGACGCCGTTGGCGAGTTCCTGCGTCGGTGTCTCCTCCCTTATCGTGGAGGAAGAAGAGGACGGAGAAACCAGGGCCGCTGAGTCGATGTTCTCTGTCGAAGAGTTGACGTTCTTCGTTGAGGATGAAGTTCTTCAAATAAAACTAGAGCTCTCTCCCCAAAATCACAAAACAACATGCCAACCCCAAAAATAAAATAAGGCTTCCCTTATTTTATTAAATCATTAAATGCATTCAAATTTACAAAATTCAAACACTTAATTAATTAATGAAGAGTTTCAATTAATTAATTAATGTGTGTTTTGGAATGTAATAAAGAGGGAGAGAGGGAGAGTTACTTAATTAAAGGGAGTTAACAAGTTTTAAAGGGGGAGTTTATGAGTGTTTTGGAAATGTGAAGGGTTGGGGCTCGTGTGGGCCCCACCTCACATTTATCCTCACATGGGTAGTTAAAATGTTATTGATTCCCACCCTAACTTCCCCATGTAGGTTATAACCACTTAAGATATAAAATTAAAATTGTTCCACAATTTTATTCCCCTCTCAATTAATCCACAAAAGTTAACTTCTTCTCCCGTGCAAACGCATCTTCAGTAAAGGTCCTCTTAAGAAATTACTGACGCTGCGAATTCACTAGTGCCCTAGAATTTCAATTTCGATCACCAGTTCAAAATATAAGAAATCTTTCTCATTCGTATACTGAACGTACCCGAGCTAAACTTCGGAAATTGATTCCGGGCACAACCGGCCTCGGAATCAAGTGTCGCCAGAAGCCATAGACTCATAAAATTACAATGTATTTAAGGAAAAAAATTCTTTGATGTTTCCAGGTCTTTAAATTATAAATAGTAACTTAAAAGATATCATGTTAATTTATTTTAAATTTTTAGTAATTAAATAATTACCTTAAATACTTATGCAACCCGGACAAAGTATTTATTCAATTCTTAGTGAAATAAAATAAATTATTTTAAAATATTAAAAGTTATATAAATTTAATTAATTATTATGTTGAATTAATTTTTATATAAAAATAAAATGTTATTGGTGTTTTAATTTATTATATTTTTATTACATTTTTTCATATTTTTTAAAAATTCAAATTAAATGAATACTTCCAAAAATGTCATTATTTATATTTTATGATAAATAATATTTTTTTAAATGACTTAAAATTACTAAAAAAACATATTCATAAAATTGATTGGTATATAATTGAAAATTTAAATACTTTTCTATTTATTAGACAATTTTTCTTGCATAATGAATATCTTGACCCCTAAATAGTAAAACCTTTGTTGTCACCATAATTTTCAAAAAACAGTTAATATGGGTTAAAACAAAGAGATAAGGGTAAAAATATAATCTAAAATTTTATAAATTTATTTAAATGATATTATTTCTAACCATAATAATCCTATGTTACAATTATATCAGTTTGGATCCTTTTTCCTTTAAAATTAGTTTATATAAATTTAATATTTTGATAAATTCCAAAAGTGCCCCTCCCATCACTTATAAAAGGACACCCCCTATCTTATCTTCTACACACTTAAATATCCTTTTATATCAATCAACACCTACCAAAATAACTTTTTGTATCTCTCATCATAGCATAAAGTCGTATTTATCATAAAACCATCCTATGGAGTATTTAAGTATAAACCTAAAGAGGTTGTCTGAAGAATAGGTGTAATTCTTAACCGTGTGTTTTCATTTTTTTTCTTCTTCCACATCATTTAAATATTATACAATAATGATGATATAATAAAATTATTATATGTTATATATATTATGTTAATTTTATAACCTGTATCTGTCTCCCCATCCACGAAATGGGAAACAAAACCATCATTCATGTGTACAGCGGACTACCACCTCATGAACTGGTGTAATTTCATTCCATTGTCACCTATCATGGTTTTTTATAATGGGGGATTTAATTTATATATATTATATTAATTACATGTTTATCATTTATTAAAATTAATATATCATATATTTTCTTACTTTTCCATTCATAGAAAAATGATAACATTGTTCGTGCGCATGTAGGGATTACCACCTTCACGAAGCAATGTGATTTTTTTCATGTCACATGGATGGTAAATATAAGTATATTTAAAGAAATATTATGATATTTTGTGATATAATTATAATTATAGAAAATTAAAATAATACTTACCTTTTGTTCATCATGATCATTGAAAATTTAAATCTTACTCATGTGTGTGTATGACCTATCATCTCAATGATCATGATGTAGTTAATTTTTAATTTATATATTTCATGATTGTTTTTATATGTTTAGTTGATTTATAAAAATAAAAATTATATCATTAATATTATTCTAGATATGATTGAATAGTGACCTCTTAGACAATATTCATCCTACTAAAGTCATTTTGGATATATGAGTCGAATATCATCAAAGTGCCCAATGTGAAATTTATCGCTTTAGTAATTTAATATTACATAGTAAAAAATACAATAAAAGGAATAAAAAATTAAAATTTTAATTAATAAATTATATAATTAACTTGAGTTTATTATTCAGGAAGATAAGGAACGCACGTAACGATTTGGTCTTGATGTAAAGGATCTCTCTAAACCACCATTTTCATCTAGTTATAACCATTATCTATAAAAATAACTTTTTATATCTATTTAATGTTATATAATTATTCTAAATTAAATATATACTTCTATCACATATATACCTAGATTATTATACCTTACATTTATTGGTTAATAAATTCCTCATGACCATTTCTCAAATTTCTTCTTTAATAAATCTATTTTTATTATGATATGAGGCAATATTATGAAATTCATTTAATTTTTATGGGTAATTATTATGTTTATACCTTATTATTAATTTATTTTTTGTGGAAAATGTAATAATGAACATATTATGATGTTTGTTCCTAGATATTTCTCTAATTCATTATGTAATTATTTTTTCTCATGAGACATTATGTTTGGGATTAAAGAGTAAACCTAATCCCCCATGGGACTTCGTCCATAAAGTGATATTGTCTTAGAAGTTACCATTGACTTATTCTTATTTCATATTTTTTTATTATTACAACATTTCCTATGTTTCGATGATCTTATGATACCAAGTTCTTTAAATTATGCTCTCATCTGATTACTCGTGAGCATTATTTTTTCTGATATCATGATATACCTTTGACTCACATGTTATGTTCCCTTATCCTGTTTATTCCTTTACTGGAATTTTTATCCCACCTATTTTTTCAATATATTCCCAATGTTATCTAATGTAGTTTTGGGAGCTCAAATGGACTTTAGAGTTAATTATGGAGATTAAAATTATGTAATTTTATTTTAGTCTCACTTTGATATATTTTGAAACTATTCTTATAAAGACACTACACTTTTTCAGAACTAATTTGTATTAATATATATTTCTGTTACAAAACTTGTAATAATATGTTTAAAAAGGCTTCAGTCGGTATAGGTAAACTAGAGTCTGTGAAACGAACTAGACCCACATCATCCTCTATAATAGATAAACCATTTATCAATTCACATAACAACTATATAACCCTATCTATACATGCTCATCATAATCAAAGTAGCAACCATAATCCAATAACATTACCATTCATACCAAAAAAGCATTCTAGATACATAAAATAGTATCCTACTACATATATAACTTTTAAATATGAATTAATGTGATAATCATGATTATAGATCGTGAATATAAATCACACAAGATGTGAAATAATTAAGAATGATAAAATAATGAATTTTGGGATAATAAGTCCAATAATTGATGAAATTTCATATATATGATTAATAAAACACATTGATGGATCAAAAGTTTCATTTTAACTAAGTTCCCATAGAAATAAAACAAGGTGAAATGTTTATAACATTTGTATCAAAAGGTGACAACCATATGCCTAAAAAACACATAGTATACTTTTTAATTGTTCAATAAAATTATAAAAACATGGGTGAAGCATATTTTATCAATCATTATTAGTTAATAAGACTAATGAATAAACCATTTTCCTCTACCATTATTTATGTTACCACCCTACCCACTGGGGCCTGTCTGACTGGTGTGAAGATGGACCGCCACAACCCCAAGCATGCATCCAATGGGCTATGGGGAGGAGAAAATAATCAAGAAGGAATAATATAAAATGGGTTTCATTTTCCAAATGTACATTTATTCATGCACTCGGATATTTACATGCAAAAACATAGAGGAATAAAAAGATATAGTAACATCTAGGGTGTAAACATGCATGCAATAACCTCTAAAAAAGTACAATATAGTATAACCATATAAACCAATATTAATGTTTAAAAATAAAAAACCAATCAAAAATTATGTCCTAAATATAAAACAACTATAATAATATAAAATTGGTAGATCCCAACTCATAATATCTATGTCCAGACCATCGTTTTAAGTCAATTCCATCAACTATCCCTAAGCTCCACAAAAGTTATGAAAAATATATTTGTTGTCTACATAAGACACAGAATATGTGGGAAAATCCTATATAGGGGTGAGAATATAAATACCCAATAGGAATATCTAAAACTATAAAGGGATAAATAGAAAGATACCAAAATGGTCAGTTCAACCCATTGATGGCATGTCAATTAGAAACAAATAAAAAAACCATAAACACCCACATATGCTAAAAACAATCCTAATTGAGGTAGAAAGGGTATCCTCATCTTCATTGTCAAGATAAGAATATTTAGACTTCTTACATATTAAATCCTGGCTCAGGTGCCACTAAAACTGGTTCCCCAATCTAGTTCACCACATGACCTCAGGCACACGTCCCTATATGACAAAGGCTTCCAACTAGTAGAATGGGTCTAAAGAAAAAATGGGGATACTATACTTACTAATCAGAGTAAGGCCATAATATAAGTAATATAAATAAGTATAATAACTATTAGTAACAATAAATAGACTTCTTGTGGAAAAAATCAACATGTAACTAAGTAGCACAGGATATAATAATATGATGAATAAACTGCATGTTAGGAAGTCATAAAAATGAACTCCTCGATACCAAAACAATAAAGGGATCCTAAACACGGTCTTGAGTCCCAACCCAGTCCTAACATCCCATTACCCAACACATCATCCCTTTCTTAATACAACCACTTGGTTCCTCTCCTAAACCTCCACCTAAAAACAAGAATAATTAGCTCGAGTACCCAAATGTCATGGCCTCCCAAGTAGAGTGTGAGAAAAAATCAGTAGGCCACTAAAATGGTTTCTAAATCAATAACTAGTCCAAAAAAGTGTATTCACATATATATTTAAGTGGATAAAATAGTATATAAACCAAGTTTCATTAGTTAAAAACATTTAAATTATCTACTTTTATCTGTAGTTCCATGTGTTACTCGCTACCATCTATCCATCATAGCCAATGTCAGTTTTCTGAAAAATATATCAAAGGGGTGAAAATTTGTAAAATGAGGATAATCTGTCCAAGTATATAACTAAGACTTGAATTTTCATGTAAGAAAATCCCCAACCATGATATGGAATTCCATATCCATTCACTTAGAGTCAGGAGCATCATTCCATCTTCCAAAAACTATGGTGCACTAGAAAACCTAGAGAATAATTTAGGCCCACCCAGAATTAGGGAGTGGAGGATCAGTCCAACATACAAAAACCATTAGTAATTAGTTGGAAAACATGGAACATTAGTCCACAAATCGAACTAGGATTCATCACTTCATGTCTGAGTATCCCCAACCATTACATTATCAATAATTACTATGGTCCATTGCATTCAACAAAAATAATCCAACATCACAATTTAAACCATTCGTATTTTATTTATATAACACGTTCATTGAATGTTCTTTAAACCATTTAATAATTAGACATCCCCCTTTAACCATTTCCATTTCATTTCTTTAACAAAAAATTTATCATGGTCCCTACAGACCATTAAAATAACACACTCCTCCACAAATCTCAACCCCTTTCACATGTCTTAAAATACGAAAACCAAACTTCATTTTCAAACCCTATAATCCACCCTTAAAACATGTTTCCTCATATTTTAAAAACCATACAAGGTCTAAGACCTTGATTTTATACTAAAAACTAATAAAAGAGTCATTAATCTATTTTCAACAAGAGGATCTACACCCTAATTTCATATCAACATTTGAAACTCACTTGGAAACCCCCTTTTAACCACCTAGAGGTCAACATGTCATTTTAAAACATAGAACACTTTAAAACTTAGTTTTATCTTATTGAAAACTACATTAGATCAAAATACAAACACACAATTTAAACCATTTCAAATGCCCCTTGGGAATTTTAAAAAACATATCATATAAATATTTCAATCGTTTCTTTAAAAATTCCCCTTTTATAAGTAAAAACTACCAACCACTCACTCTCATAATTACCCAATATCGAGATTTACTAATAAATTTCACCATTTTTAAGGGTTTGGCGCACCCCATGGGTAGCCCTAGGTCTGCTCATGAATCATCAATGAACCCAATAGGGTACATGAAGGGTCTCTTGCCTCAATTTGAGGCAAAAAATACTTTTATTATCAAATGAAATAAATATGTAGTAAGGTTACATATTGGAACAACCATATACACATATTAAGTCATCATGAAAATGGGTGAGAGATTATATACTACCTACATCGTGCTTATAGAAAACCACTCATATAATAAAAAACCATGATTCGGTCTAAAATGGACACAACCATCATGGTGAAGAATAGACTGGAAAATAAACGTTTGGAGCTTTGGAAGGAGAGGAAACATAACACCGAGACTCTTCCAGAAAATGGAAGGAAATAGATTTAAAGACTTGCATGTATCTTTGATTCTAATGAAATATCACTCCAAAAAGAACAAGATTGAAGGAGAATCACCCATAGAAGAGGTGATATCTCCTAGTTGTTCACTCTTGGTGTGGTGGGTCAAATGGGAGGATTGAGGGAGGCACCTTAAAGTCTGAGGCATTAAAATGTCATTTATTTAATTTTTTAAAAGGTACAAGGATTTTCCGCACGTTTGGATAAAACTTGCACCAACTATGTTTCAACCTTTGTCCAAGAGGGGTTCAGACTACACGGCCTGGCTGGGCCATCTGCACGATTGAAAAAACTGTGCAGATCTAGTCTTCCTACCTATATCCAAAGGGTAACAGCCTCGCAAGTTGTTGGACAAGACCAGACAGTTTTCAAAATTTGTGTGGACTGTGTCCATGGATTTTTTCATGACACACCCAACCCACACAGTTATGGAGAATGATAAAAATAAGTTTGCACAAACTGTGCAACTTGCACAATTTGGATTTGTTTTCTTAATTTCACATCCCAAACACCTAGGAAACCCCCTGATACCTATCATACACCCTATTAAACACTTCCTTAACCATTTAAAAGGGGATTTAACCAAAATGTAAACCAAGTATTTCATTATCTCAAGGTTTCTACCTTTCAATCATCATACCTTATAATAGTTCATCCTCATTCTTCATTTTCAAGAATTACCAAACATCCAAGACAGAAGGTTGGGACATAGGGCCCACCAATCAAATTATCTATCCCATGTTCCCTCCTGAACATGTCCATTTCGTCATAATACTCAGTCCAAAGAAATATTCCTACCCCATATAATTTTACTCACTGTGATCCACTACATAAATCTCATGATCCTTAAAATATGCATCAACCTTAAACACAACATCGACCAGGAGAACCACATAATGAAGACAAGGTAACACCACCTATATCTCAACACAAGAATACCTTATACATATAACTATACAATTGTGGATGATTAAATTGGCAAAATATTTTCCCAATCCTCTCCAAAAATCATGATCCAAAATACCTGGAGCCAACTTACCTTGTTTTCAAAATTATAACGGTGACCCAGGATCAGTTTTTTTAAAGGAAAACATGGCCATATAAACACAATCCCAGTATACATTTATAAAATTGGATACCTAAAACCAATTAAGGAATAACTATGAACTCTATAACTCAACCCCTAAAACTTAAGCCAACTCTCATTGTCGATACTAAAACATCAAGATGTTTATTTCTCAATCCCCTCAAAACCCAAAAGTTGATGGAATCATCGCTTGGTTAGCCATGAGGCTTAAGGTGCTCCCCACATTAAGATTGAGCTTACATCCACCCATTTTTAAATATTGGAACATTTTCCATCCATACGACCCAAAATAACATCAAAATGATTATCACATAGTGCACCTAGCGCAGTTCCCATCCTTTGTTCCTAAAAAATCATGAGAGTGCCAATCAACATCGGTATCCACCCTTGGTAACTATAACAACCCATGTTTTTGAACCAGATGAAAAACCAAATAAATTTGACAATTTGGAATTTAATGGATGTTTTGTTTTTTAAACTGATCTTTGGAACATAATTCTAAGAGTTTCATCACTTCAATGTGTTATTTTTTTTGTCTTGGGTGAAGATCTAAGATGTTTTTCAGGTGCCTTATTGAGTTTCAGAATTTCTAAACCCAGAAACCAAATGTTTTGGGTGCACTAAAAGAGGCATATGGTTAGTCTAAAATCATGTGGACCTCTACATATAATCATACGGTATGTTTTCCTTTAATAATTTAATTAAATTAAAGTTAAAATGAAAATAATTTAATTGATATTAGATGGGAAAATGAAAAAAATAAAGATATGTTTTAAAATTATTATTATTATTATTGGTATGATTATGATTATTATTATGTATTCATTTTTTAGATACCCAAAGAGGCCTCCCCTTTCCACCAGCATGTGACGCACCCCCTGGGGTTCTACCATGGACATTTGATACATCCCTTCTTATGACACCCTCTTTATTCACCGGTTACATCTAAATTCATCATGTTTTCCCTAAGATTCCATGAGGAAAGGTCTTCCTCAATCATATCCTCCCTCGCTTTGGTGTTATTCCACTCTTTCATCACTTGATGAGGTTCAGTAAAACCATTTTTTGGAGATTTCATCTGGTGTTAGGTTATGTGAATTTTATCTCGGGTCAACCTTGTTTGTGTTCCGACATCCACCACAAAATTTGAAGTAGATTGGTTCGATTCAGTTCACCACCATCGATTTTTGGTAAGGATTTCCTTTATCCTTAATTTTTGAGCTATTTATTTTTGGTTTTTTCATATTTTCTGAGTTCTTAGTATTTTTCTTTAAGTGTTTTGTCCGCACCATCAGGGCTTCACCTTGTTGTAGTCACTTTGAAAGTCTCTAGTGGCTCCTTGAAGGCTTGCACTCATATATATAGGTATGTGTATATATATATATCTTCCTTGTATATATCCCCTCATGGAGAGGGTAATATGTACATTGGATTAAGGGGTGTATATATATAGTAATGTATGTGAATGAAACTATGGAGACGCTTCGAGTGAAAATCATCCAGTACTGATTGTTCGGCTTGGCCTTCTTCCCGAGGTAGGATCCCATTCCATGATCCTTTAAATTAAATAATTATTTTATTGAATTATTTATGAACGTATCTTTCATTTGATTAGTGATGAATTATTATTCTACATTAAATATTTAAATATGTTAAATGAATTGTTTCAAGAACAATTCCATGATTTTATAATAAAACCCCTCTATTGGAGGTTCAGTTCCTTCTAAACCAAAAGGTAGTTATAGTTATTTGTATCATGCATTGTTATGGTGTGATTTTTCTTTATTCCTTTTTATTGGCACCTGTTTAGTGGAAATTTAGTAATTTCCACCTTTTTATGTAGTATGAATTTTTTTGTCTACTCGATTAGTTTAAATGGAATGTCTGGGACTTCACCTTCTTGATACTCTTAAATTGTTATGACCTCCTTAATATAAAATATTAATGAACCATGATCTTACTGAGGGCTCGTATTTCTGTCATAATTGGCTCTACCCATATAGGAAATTTATAAATGTTTATTAAACCAAATATCTCCCTCTTGAATGAATTAGAATTATTTATAAAAAGGTAATTAACTTATGCGAATTTTCCCTATTTGACCTTGGAACCTTCTAAGTACCACTTGAACCCTGATAAGTGAATTGCCTTAATATTTTTAATTAAATGTAATGAATTTAATGGAATGGATTGACATGATGGCTTGCCTTCCTAAAATGTTTTAAATTAATTAAATTAATTGGAATATTTTTGGGTGGTTTAAACTAAATCCTTTTTTCTCTGATACATTTATTTATAGTAATTATAATATGTACGATTGTTTCAGCATGTCACGGGCACAACTAGATAAATTGGATAATTCCTATTAAACTATGCTATTTTATTTTGAAACCATAATTAAATTATTTTAGGTCTATATGAAAGGATACTAAGACCTACAACCACCTAATAGGTGTGTCAACCTTTAATTTAATTGTGACATACTATTCAACATTTGAGCCCTACAATAGTTTGATAAATTTATTGATCATTGTCTTATACTTATGAATTGGAATTATAATAAAATTTGTGATTTCTTATGGTAGAATCGCCTTGACTAATCTAGTTAGTTAATATATTAATGACATTAAATTTAAATAATTAATTAAACAAGTTTTATACAATTATTATGATAATTAAAAACCTATACTAATTAAATGAATTGGTTTGACAGATGGTAATTTTTTTTTAATTTATCATTGTGTCTTAAGATGATGAATCTGTTATGTTTGATATTAGAATTGAGATTTTTCTTATATATCATTTGATCTTAGGTGATATTGATGTGATTGATACCTATGGGTTTGACACTATTTTTCTTGTTGAGTGTGTTTGGATACGACACATGTTTAATGTAACATCACAGTTCTGGAAGCCACCCGGAGGAGCCCTGTACCCAGTTGGTCACATGGCCTGAAGCACATTTCCATGAATGCCGGAGGCTGCCAACTAGAAGCGAGGGCCTTGGGTGTGATAGCAGGGAAACTATGCATTCATTGGAAGAGTACACAATGGAAGTAAACAATTACATACAATAGTGGAAGCAGTAAATATCCAACAACAGTAAATAGTGGAAGACTGAAATAATAAACAACTACATCATATATATATAATGATGAATGATACATATGTCTAGGAAAGTAACAAAAAAATTCACAATGTTATAAATACAAGTAGTGCTAAACCAAATTGCAAATGAAAATTGATAAACTCCTCAACATCGCAATCCCTATTTTGGTCCCATGCTCTCCATCTCCACAGCAAGTCAAGTACTTGAAGTAGAATGGCACTTTCCCTTATCTATACCTGCAACAATATAATCTGTTTGGACCCAAAAACATGTCCCAAATAGAGTTTGAGACTAAATCCTAGTAATCAAAGCACCTGAAGATCTTTGCCTAATAGTTAGTGAATATATGGTAGGTAAAGTACCTGAAACAGTAAACAGGTAAGTGCTCAGCTTTAAACAATCCACAGTTTCAATATCAAGCAACATCTGAGCAAGCAGCTAAACACAAACAGGTAACCCTCTTGAAAGTACTCACGGCAATCCCCTCTAGTCCTACCTAACAAGTACAAGAAACCCTCTGGGAAACACACTCAGTCTAACCCCTCTGGTTCTGTATATGAAGACTCTCTGAGGAAGCACTCACATTCAATTCCCCTTATATTCTAAGGTAGTCAGGAACTCTCTGAGGAAGCTAATGCAATCAATTACTCTTATAGCCCCCAGGTCAAGGACTCTCTGAGGAATATCACTTGATCAATTCCCCTTATAGATCAGGTCATTCATACACTCTCTGAGTAATCACTCGTTGTCAATTCTCTTATAGTCTAAACAGTTCATGAATAAAATCAAAGACTCTCTGAGGAAGCTCACTAGGTCAATTCCCCTTATAGTCTAAAGCAGACAAGGACACTCTGAGAAAGATCACTCAGTCATTCCCCTTATAGCCTTAAGTAATTATAGGCTCTCTGAGGATGATCACTTGATCAATCCCCCTTATAGCCTAAGTGATCAAATACTCTCTGAGGAAGCTCACTCAGTCAATTCCCCTTATAGTCTAATACACGAGGTTCTCACGGCCCTGTGTAGGTCAAAAAGCATAGCAGTGTAATATGGCCAAAGTAAACCTACAATACTACTTCACTAAATTGTTCTACAGCATATCAAGCATGTCAGAAAACAAATCTCTATCTTACAGCTTCCGGCATGGAAAACAATAAAAGCATCCAAAGGATAAACAGTACGAAATTTTCGTAAATAGAACATGCATGGGGAAAACACATCCAAATCATAGAAATCCAATATATTCATATCCAAATAACCTCTACATAAGCATACAAGCATGGCGGGCAATAAATAGGGTTAAAATGGTAAACACGCAATACCCCATTCAAGGGTATTGGTAGAATTAGCACATAATACTCAAAGACTTTGAACGGAAAGGCAAAAACCACCTACCTTGGGGTTAAGAGATCTCTATATGTGAACCTCGAAGCTTGAATATCCTTAGAACATAAAATATCTACAAAAACGTCTAAAATGTTCAACCCACGATATCTCATGAGAGAGGAGAAATCAAGAGATGATGCTCTAGGAGAAGGGAGAACTCACCGATGTGATTACAACGCAACCAATAGTGTTCGATTCGGAGGACGGATGCACACTCGGAGGTTCGTCGAAGATCTGCAGTCATACGATGCTTCTGGATGAGAAGAACGAAGAAGGGGGTGTTTCTGTCAATTAGACGTGACCCCGGTGCGTTTAATAAAAAATAAGAAAGTACACGGCGTGTACTCTCCTTTTCTGTACTCCTCTTTATGCAGCATCCAAGTCACTCCCACACGGCCATGTGTGTGGCTACTACACGTCAAGAACACGGCCTCCTACGGTAAGGAAGTACACAGCGTGTACCCATAAAGTACATGACGTATAATTTGAAAATTTCCAGAATTTCCTTTTTCCTAAAAAATGACCAGAAAAGGAAAAACATACCTGAAAAGAAGATATGAGTTCTTACAAACTTCCCCCCGTAAATAAATTCTTCCCCAAATTTCCCTAGCATGGCATAGAAAAATAAACCCCAAATAGCTCCGGCAACTGTGATCGCACGTCTGGCTCGCTCTCCCATGTCTCGTCATGTACTCACTCGTGCTGCCAAAGCACCCATACCATATTAAAATAGACCGACCATGGAGAACCTTCTCACTATGATCGACAATTCAGATAGGATGCTCCTCAAAGGATGAATCCACTTCCGAATTAACCTCCTAGGGTTGGAATACATGAGACGGGTCTGAGAAGTAACGTCGAAGCTCAGAAACGTGGAAGACGTCGTGCATAGCTTGGTACCCCTGAGGTAACTGCAACCAATAGGCAACCAGCCCAACTCGCTCTAACACCTCAAATGGCCTGACATACCTCGGTGTAAGCTTACCCTATCTCCTAATCATCTTATGTCCCAACCTCAGTGTGACCCGTAGGAAAAATTGATCCCCATCCTCAAACTCCAAAGGACATCTCCTCTTATCAGCATAAGTCTTCTGTCGAGACTGCGTGGTAGCCATCCTCTTCCGAATCAACTTTATCTACTCTATGGTATCCTGAACAAGATGAGGTCCCAGAAAAGATTCTTTTCCTGCCTCCATCAAACATAAGGGTGATCGGCATGGCTTACCGTACAAATCCTCATAAGGTTCCATCTGAATAGTTTCTTGAAAACTATTGTTGTAGGCAAACTCCACAAGAGGTATATGCTTCTCCCAAGAACCTTCAAAATCCAGAATGCATGATCGGAGCATATCATCAAGAACCTAAATCATACACTTGGATTGGCCATCTATATGGGGGTGGTAGGATGTACTCAAAAGTACATGTGTACCCATAGCCTTCTAAAGCCCCTTCTAGACCTATGTAGTAAAATGTGCTTCCTTGTCTGAAATAATGGAGTGTGGAACTCCATGAAGATGTATGATCTCTCAGATGTACAACCGTCCCAGCTCATTAAAAATGAAAGTATCCTTGATTGGAAAGAAGTGAGAAACCTTAGTGAGTCTTCCAATGACAACCCAAACAATATCATTCCCCCATGGTGACCTCGAAAAACCAGTCATGATGTCCATCGCGACATCATTCCACTTCCACTCCAGAATGGATAACTGCTGTAAAATCCCTGCTGATGACTGATGCTCCGCCTTCACCTACTGACATGTGGAACATCTCATGATGAAAACAAAAACGTACCTCTTCATACCTGTCCACCAATATGGATGGTGTATATCATGATACATCTTGTTGATTCCATGATGAACTTCCCAAATTAAGGAATGAATATCCTACATCAGCTCCTCTCGTATGTCTACTGGAACCCAAACGTGCCCCTGTAACACAAGATCTCATCCTCTCCTATGGTCCATACAGGAATAGGGTCCTCTCCTATAGAGACCCGAAGCTTGACGTACATGGACATTACATTACATTTTTGGAATACTTAGTACATAACAAAAACACACACACACAAGGATCGTAATAGTTTAGTGTCTTTGGAAACTCGGAACGTAATCTTCTAATCGTGGTGAAAGATATTCAACATCTTCCATAAAGATCTTCCTTTTTTTATACCTAAAACCTTTCTTTATATCCTGGGGAAAAGAAAACATAAAAGGGTGAGCTCAAATGCTCAGTAAGGGTAAACAAAAGAAATATCAATCACATCGTATACACAAGCACATAACTTTTGGAAATCTTAACCTGCAAAAGAGATCATAATTTCATAACATGGAATAAATCATGGCAGTGAAATATAATCACAATAATCATAACATAAAACATGAAACTTTGTGGCATTCACACATAATCATAGAGAATCATTCCTTGTTAGTCAAGACTCATTTCCAAGACTATCTTAGTGGACAAAGTCCCTTTCTGAATCGAGTAACCCTCGTTTCAGTCCTGTTTCACTGAACCGGTATAACCTACCGTTACAGCCATGTCTATCTCATGAGATATAAAATCTTTACCCAATGCATTGGAGGGAGATATAGGTCCCACCCATCTTATAATTAATCCTTTCTTATGTGTTCCACATAATCGTAAATCATACATCTTTGCATAACACATGTAACAAAAATGGGATTCTTGAAACATCATGACATCATAAAACAAATCATATAAGGTAAATGACTTCATAAAAATAATTCCCTAACAACATAATCAAATCAATGTAATAATAGGGATAAAAACAGAACCCTTTATTATATTAGATGGAAAATAATTTTGATAAAACACTTGAACTCCATTTTTGAGGAAAATATCCTTTCTACTTCAAAAACACTTTACCTTTCTTAACATGTCATACAATTTTAAACTAAAAGAAGTTGATTAAAAATAAACTTGAATACTTTTAAAGGAAAATTCTTGGAAATAATGTTTTAGAAATACATTCATGCCGTATAAGTTAAAAAAACATTCTTCGTACTTTTGTCGGAAAAGTCAAAAAGTACCTCGTACGAAAAACCACAAAAGATTCCTTTCATACATATTACTAAAAACTCACCGAAGGGTAAAAATGGACTTAAACAATTGTAGGTGGATGGAAATAATATTACATATTGATGAAACATGGATGTGGTTAATAAAATACACCCCAGTAAATACTTACGAATAAACAATCTCGGATAAAAATGAGATTGTGATATTTCCCTTTCCTTAGGTCCGACTTGCTTTGTAAGTGTACGAACCTCCTCTTCTTTGAAACGCCTCTTTGAATCCTCCACTTAGGGAACTAAGATTGGTCTTTGAAGAATACCAGGACCTCTAGGATTATTCTAGGGAAGTGGAGAAGGGATTTTTCCAGGGGTTGGCCGAGCTTGAGTGCTCAAATTGGTGTGAGGATGAGGGGGAGGAGGTCTCCTTTTATAAGGGAGGAGAGGGGCACCTTAGGAATATCCCAAAATATTATTTTATATTAAAGTCAAAATTGGTTTATAATGGTTCCAAAGGGTCTTATTTCGAAGCTAAAGTGGGGATGGGTCGAAATCCTATCAACCAATAGGATTTAGACAAGTTTAGGTTATTATTTTAACCTTATCAATTACATTTAACTCTAAGTTAAATAATTTAACTTTTACCGTGTCTTTTTGTTTTCTTACACTATATGGTTAATAAACTTACTATAACATGCCAAACGAACCCCAAATTGTTTATTATTAATATATATATCCTTATCTAAGTCATTTGGCCGAACCTTAGATTTTTAGGAATAAAATAACAATTAATAATATAATATTTGATTTAAAAACTATTTTGTGTCAATTTTGACACTATTTGATATATGATTTTTGTGAAAGTCATAACAGAATTATATGTTCGAACCAAGTTGATTAAATCAACAATAATATATCATAGTAACCTATTAAATTAGTGGAATTCATAAAAAGTCTTAAATTACATTTATTTTGGTATTTATAATATCAATTATGTCAATATTTCATTAATAAGATAATTACTGCATCATCTTTGTGTCATAAATAAATTAAATTATTTGATGTCTAAAAATTACAAATAAAATACCATCATGTATGAAATATTTTTATCTTTCTAATGAATATTTACAATCGAATTTATCTTATGTATAACTCTATATTAAAAATGTTTTAGTAAATAAACTTTGATTTTAACTCTTTTAACTCTTCTTTGAATTAAATAATAATAAATGTGCTAATCTAATCCAAGTGGGCCTAAATGATAATATTTTACACTTAAGGTTGTTTGTGGTCGAGATACACTTGTCCAATAGAATTAGGACATGTGTTAGGGTAATATTAATATCATTTTTACCCTTAATTACCCTATTTACTTTTAACCGTGGTAAATAAAAGTAAAAAGTTACTATTTACCAAAAATTATTTTCATCTCATTGAACCACATTTTACTTACTGACATCAACCTTGTCTCTCGGATTTTTGAAATTCCAATCACAGAAGCGGTAAAATTAAGATTTATGAAAAAAATTAGTTTTTTAACTACCACTTAGTAGTTTCACTATTCATCAAAAATTGATGTTTTTCAGAACAATGCCAAAATTTCATCCTAAGCTATATTTCATATTCCGAATTCAAAAATGAAGTCTATTTTACCAAATTCATAACATAGAAGTTGCATTAATTAATTTTATAATTAACTCCCGCTGTTAAAACAAAAAGCGTGTTTTTAAGAAACAATATCTATCAAAAGATTGACACTTGTTTATGTCTGGTTTAAATGTGAAATTACATCCAATGACCAACATTGTATTAAATTGTAAAAATATATTATAAATATACTTTAAAACCACTCAAATTAATAATTTATCACTATTAATTATTTCGATAAAAAAAGTTGTTTTTAATTAAAATTTAGTAATTTTCACTATTCATCAAAATATGAAAGTTATCCGAAAATCACCAAAATTTCACCCTAAGCTAATTTCGATATTATGAATCCAAAAATGAATTCCATTTTGAAAAATAAAATTACAAAATTTCAAAAGGTGGTTATTACTATTCATAACGGCTAGTTTTAATAATATTTTAATAGCATATCATTGTTTCGTGAAACTCAATATTGCGTACTACACACGCTATCGAGGAAGGTTGCAATTGCGTGTAATGCAAGGTAAGTCAAAAATGCGTGTTGTGCAAGCTCCTTTTTGTGTAGCGTACAATACAAGACATTAATAAAATTATAAAGAATATATTTTTTTATTAAATCTCGGGCTGTTACATCTCCTAATACATTATCTATTCGGACTAGGCCATCAGGATCTGATAGCTACCTCATCCAGACTCAATCAAGAAGAGTAGAGGTAACAGCTACAGAAGATAGAAAAGTCTGCCCCTGTCTGTCGTGCACCTCCAAATGCATCTCAGAGAACAGAGCCATGAGATTCCAATCACTGCTGGCCTCCTAGACTGCCTGTATCTATGTCCTCCTTCTCAACACATCAGCCACCGAGTTTCCCTTCCCAGGCGTATAGGCAAGATCAAAGTCAAAGGACTATAGGTACTTGACCAACCTTTTCTGTTTCAAATTCAGATCACACTGAGTGAAGATGTACTGAAACTCTTGTGGTTGGTGAAAACCACAAAGTGATCTCCCAGAAGATAATGTATCTAGAAGGGTAGGGAATGAAGAAAATCTTCCAACTCCAGATCGTGTGTCAGGTAATTCCTCTCATGTGGCCTCAGTTGCCGAGACTCGTACGCAATGACTCAATCTCCCTATATAAGAATAGCTCCCAACCTGATATCTGATGCGTCACAATAAATATTATAGCTCTTTCCCTACTATAGAAAGACTAGTATCGGTGCTGAAGTCAACCTCCCCTTTAGATCCTGAAAGGCTGACTCACAAGAATTTGACCATAAGAATTTCGCACCCTACTTAGTCAGACCTGTCAGCGGTGCTGCTTAGCGTGAAAAGTTCTGTATGAAACATCTGTAGTATCCAGCCTTCCCTAGAAATCTCCACACCTCAAAGATGTTCTTCGACTTCTCCCAGGAGACTACATATCTCACTTTCTCTAGGTCTACTGATACTTCTTCCTCTATGATAATATGACCCTAGAAGTGAATCTGATCCATCCAAAAGTGACACTTTGAGATCTTAGAATACAACTGATGCTCCCTCAGTGTACTCAAAATGATCTCAAGATGGGTAGCATGGTCATGTCAAGTGTGAGAGTACACCAAGATATCATCCAAAAAAACAACCACGAAGGAATCCAAGTATGGATGGAACACTTAGTTCATCAGTGCCATGAAAATTGTAGGCATGTTCATGAGACCGAACAGCATAACCATATACTCTTATAGACCATACCTACTCTGGAAGGCTGTAAGAGGTATATCAAATGGTCTAACATGCAACTAATGATAATTGGACCTCAAGTCAATCTTTGAGAACACTCGGGCTCCTCGAAGCTGGTAAAAGAGATCATAAATCCTAGGAAAGGGATATTGGTTCTTGACTGTCAACTAGTTCAGCTTCCTATAATCTACACAAATCCTAAGGGTATTGTTTTCCTTCTTCAGAAATAGGACATGCGAACCCCAAGGAGAAATACTGGGTCAGATGAAACCCTTGGCCCGCAACTCCTCCAACTGTTTCTTGAGCTCATGCAACTCTGGTGTAGCCATCCTATAAGGAGGAATGGACACTAGTGCCACTCCTGGAACAAGCTCAATAGAAAATTATACCTCATGCTATGAAGGAAAACCAAAAAATTCCTTTGTAAAGACATCTCTGAAACGATCCACCACTGGAAGAAGTCTCACTATGAAGAACCCTGGTCATCCAGATATAGACTTGCAATCTGTTGTGCAACTCCCCCCAACCCATGATGCTCTGGACCCGCTCTGCTTGCCTGGACATCCCATTCTCCCTTATGAAGAAAGGATCCACCCTCTGTTGATATGAAACTCACCCTACGACGATAAAAATAGATGACTGACTGGAATGGAATTAGACAATCCATTTTGAGAATTACATCATAGTTTGTCATCTCTAGGACATAGATCTCCCACAGAGAGTGACATACACCAACCTCTAGTGGGAACTCCTTGCACTAACATACACAAGACATTCTATTCCCCAACAGTGTGTCTAGAATCATGACATCAACAGAGGAAAAGATACAGAGCCCAAGGCTCTCCACAACAACAATAGCTATAAAGCTTTGGGAAGCCCCTATGTCAGAAAGATCTGAAGATAAAACTGATGCTACTAGGATCGTACCTCAAACTGTGGAGGGTCCGGGATCCTACTCTTGCAGGGTCTGCTCCACTACAAAAGTCTGGACTATGTTGTGGCCATATGACCCTATCTGACTGCTCTGAGCTGATCCACCCTACTGTCACTGAAGAACCGAAGACTGACTACCACGACCATGACCTCCACCTCAGCCTAAATGGCCAGCAGAACTCCGGTTCCCAAACTGGTGAGAAACTGGTGGCGCTGCTCTTGAACGTGGGGTCATAGAAGAACCCCTTTCACCAGCTGCTGGTGAGAATAAATGAAAAAAATGCTGAAGATCACCCATCTTTCCTCAAGATCATCACTCCCCAGGGTCTCTCGGGCAACATGGCCTTGTATGCCTGCTTCTAACACACTGTTAGCACACCACCTGGCTACCAGAAGATGCATTCCACCTTCTATGATCTCTTCATGCAGCCTCCCTATGGTGCTTCCTAATATCAGCTAGCGGAGCACTAACTCTGGATGCAAAACTGCCAAGGCTCATAGCTCTAGAATCCATCAGATTGTGCTCTGCGATCAACGCCTAGTTGATGATATAAGATATCAAAGTAAACCTAAAGATGTTCACCTGAGATCGGATTTCGTGTCTTATACCATCCTCAAACTTTCACGCAAGTAACAACTCGTCACCTCCTAGAATAGGAGTGAAATGCTTTAGCTCTATGAAGTGATAGGAATACTCCATAACAGTAATATTACCCTACTCCAGACTCAGGAACTCTCAAGCTCGATCAGCCCTCAAGGTCCCTAGATAGAAGTAATTGTATAAGATACGCTGAAAATAATCCCAAGTCATATTATGATGGAGGCCTGCCTGTGGGATCACATCCCACCACCTCTTGGCGGAGTCCCGAAGCATGTAGGTAGAAAGCTTCACCCTATTCTCTGGAGGTATCTTCAGATGCTTGAAAATTGTCAACATGGCTTCTAGTCATGACTCTATAGCTTGAGGTCCTCCATCCCCTGATAAAGTAGGAGTATGCTGCTGCTAGAAGACCCACGTCAATTCTACCATCGATGGTGCAGGAGATGGCACTACCTAAAAGTTCTGCATCATCCTCAAAAATCCCTCCCTGAACTATGCATCAGTGCCTATGTTAGGTACAACGGCTGGTGACAAGGCTGGCACAATTGGAGGATCTATTGGGAGTCCCTCACCAACTGTGGCCAGTGTCTGATCACCGCTTGGCAACTGGAGTAAAACTGAAGGAAGTCTCGGTGGCATGACTCTACATGGTCAAGCACACACCTTAGATCAATATTATCAACGACTGAAAACTAGAAGAATAAAAAGGGAATAGGAGAGAGAAAGCATTCAAGTTTTTCAAAACATGACTACACGGCTTGTACAATTCCTACACTATGTGTTCCCTTAAGTCATTTACATGGGCATGTAAACCTGCCTAAACTAGTCGTGTAACACCCAAAACACATGGCGTCTTGTCCTAACACATGGCGTTTACTTGAATCCCCTTTCCCTCTCAGATTCCTTCTACAAATTTGAGCCACATGGCTCTCCTAAGACAAGACTACACGGCGTGTTCGCGGTAGACACATAATGTACAAGACAAGCTTCACCTGGCCTGTGTTGTTAGTGACACGGCCCGACACATGGATCACACTACACCGCATGATCAATGAGAACACAACATGTACATGAAAGGGTAACACCAACCCATATTGTTCGTGACATGGCCAGGTACCTGGGTCTTACTACACGACATGTTCAATCCTGACATGGTGTGTATAGCTTAACGTTTATCCGTCCATGTTGTCGGTTACACGAGCAGACTCAAGGTCAACACTACATGGCGTGTTCGACTGGTATGCGGCGTGTTCCCACCAGACATTCCCCATCCTGTGTCTCTACCCACACGGCCTATGACACAGTTAGAGATAACATGATGTGTACATAAAGTACATGGCATGTACTTAAAAAAAATAGTTTCATACCGAACAAAAGAACACATGGTGTTTAGTCAAAACTACACGTCGTGTATTCTAGGTTTTCCCAGATAGTAAGCCTCAGAAAGTACTCTAGAACCCATAAAAACACTGAAACAAACATTGAAAGTTACAAAATATGGTCTATAAGGGCTCATACTACCCACGAATCAAAACTTGGCATCTTATACAAGTTATAACCAGGAAAACAAGGTAATGATCCACCAAATTCTGGTCCATGAGGGCCCATAACACCTCAAGAACCAAATTTTAGTGTTCATTCAAACAAAAAACTTACACAAACAATACCATATCAAACAACATGTATTTTTATCAAGGAATATATCACAACAACATGCATATTCTACACAACGTCTATCACAACAACATGACATCACTAATGCATCCTAGATGACAAGGCAAGAATGCATGACATGTGATTTCTAGCATGTTCCTATATGATGCATGAGAGGGAATACCCTCATCGCATTGGGTTGCGATATAAATAGAACCCCAATAACGTCAGCAGTAATAAAATAAAAAATGTGAGTCACTAAATGGTGAAAATCATATCAACCATAAACTAGAAAAACCAGAAGAAATTGCAATAAATGAGGTAGATTGGGTTTTCACTATACATGGGCTAGCTAATCTCGGGCACAGCTTATTACCAAGTACTAATTCCTTCCTATCCTAGGATAAAGGCTCCAAATAGTAAATCAAGAGAAAATAATTCCTCTGATACCACTTTGTAACATCCCGGTTCCGGAAGCCACCCAAAGGTGCCCCGTACCCGATTGGTCACATGGTATTAAGTGCATTTCCCTGAATGCCATAGGCTGCTGACTAGTAGTGAGGGCCTTGGGTGTGATAGTGGGAAAACTATTCCCTCATTGGCAGAGTACACATCTGAAGTAAACAATTAAATACAAGAGCGGAAGTGGTAAATATCCAACAATAGTAAACTGTGAGAGACTGGAATAATAAACAACTGGAGCACATATATATATATATCATTATGCACGATACATATGTCTAGGAAAGAAGACAAACAAGTCACAATGATGGAAATAAAAATAGTGTTAAAACAAAGTGCAAAAGAAAATAGATAAACTCCTCATCATCACAAGCCATAGCTTGGTCCCTTTCTATCCTCCTCCGTAGTAAGTCAAGTACCTGAAGTTGAAGGTTTCTTTCCCTTATCAATACCCGAAACAATATAATCTACTTGGGCCCAAATATGGTGTGAGAATAAATCCTAGTAGGAAACCACCCTAAGATCTGTGCCTAACAGTTAGTGAATATATGGCAGGTAAAGTACATGAAACAGTAAACAGGTAAGTGCTCAGTAGTAAACAGTCCATAGTTCCAATATCAAGCAACAACTGATCATGCAGCTAAACACAAATAGGTAACCCTCTGGGAAGTACTCACGGCCATCCCCTCTGGTCCAACCTAATATATAAGGCTCCAGCCTTAAACCTTACTTAATTTTGAGTTATTACAAGATTACACATTGAGGATCTTGTCGGGTTTAGAGTTTTAGAGAATTAGATCATAAAACTTTCATTACATTACACATATAAACAAAGTGGTTACATAAAGATAGTATTCTTCTTTCCCATAAATGAAAACATATTTAAAATAATACATGGATTCTTTCTTGACACTTCCTTGACACTATCATCATATCATGTACCTTTCCCTTGACCTGTGAAAAACATTTCAAAAAAACTTGGGATGAGCATAAAAAGCTCAGTAAGGGATATAAAAATATATGGAAAGGAAACATGGGTACATATATACATAAGAATAAAATCATACTTTACCCATAAAACATAAGCACTTCAACATACCTCATCAAATCATGAATAAATCATAGAAATCATAAGACGTAAAGGTAACTTGAGGCATTCATAACATTATTACGTAGGGAGTAACCCTCTTGGTTACATTTGGAATACCCATCACAGTATATTCCCTAAATCTCTTTGGAGAAACCTTAACGTTACACTCATTTGTGTTACCCAATGCATTAGAGAGCTATATCGGGCTCACCCGCCCTTATTTTATCACGAAACCACCCGTCTTCACAATAATTCCCAAGAACCTCAACATAATCGTATCACATAAAACATGCATAAAGGAAACATAATATTTCCACCTTTCAATCACAAGATATAAATACAACACATTGAAATAAAAACATTTTAAAAACCATTTTCAATACCAAAATAAAAGAAAATTAAAACATGGTATTTATTTTTCTTTTAAAAAGAAGGTATGGCTTGTAAAGGAAGCCGAAACTCAAATAATGGTCATGACGGTGGAGAAGTCGTTGTCACCGCATACGTACGACAAAAACATTCCCTTTTGTCGTTTCATAAACGCTTCATATAAAAAAGATTCCTTTTGAATAAACGTAAAAGTCAAAGGGGTTTATACACCATATAAAAAAAGGTTGTGTATAAAACAAAATATGCCTCAATGAAAGGAGATTGAGACGAAGTCCCATACCTCGGGTCCGACTTGACTCAGTCATTCTTTAATCTCCTGAATAATAAACTTGAGTTAATTTATACTTGTTTAAGAACCTTTTTCAAGTTCATTATTCCTTTTATATCACTTATCTCCATGTCATGAACACTATGTAATTATTTAAGTTAATAACGGACGTTTTAACGATCATTGGTACTTGAGTCAAAAATAAACCCTTTATAATTACATGTTGTTCATGTATCCATTATATCCAGAATTATAATCATTATGTATATATCATATATATCTAGTATATACATGCATTTATAATATTACATAATCATTTAGATGTAAGAAATGAAATGCACCGTTCATGGAGACGGTAAGCCGTACGTACGCATGAACGCTACTTCCATTTCTATTTCGTATTTTATAGAATGGAATCATAATGATATAAAGGTATATTATAATTCCAGTATAATATCATATATAATATCATAGTTCCATCCTTTATACGTCCCACATATGATATTTAACGAATTAAATCACTTTGAGGGGGTGGTAGTCCGCACTTCCTTAAATGAAGATATTGCGTTTACCCATAATGGAAACCATAAAGGTATGCCCAAAATGAAAAATACAGAATCTTAAGGAAAACATAAACATATTATATATCATATATAAATATAGTGACATATTAATGGCCACCTTTTAAGGTGTTAAAAAAATGTTGAACAATCATCGTTTCGGGAGGCATAAATTCACCATCCACAGAAACAGTATGTCCTTTAACCATTAGATGTAGGTGTGTGAAATTGTAGCTCGAATCCTTATTATAAAAACATCCTAGTATATTGAGGATACTGGAGTTGTTACAAAATAAAAGAATAAAAAGACTTTAGGGGGTTGGAGAAGCAAAATCAAACAAAAGGACTCAAAAGAATACATTACCTTAAAATCGGGTAACTCCCTTTGGTTTGAGCTCAAAGGCTTCCTTGGGAAGACTTGTTCCCAAAGTTAGGCTTCAAGGAGTAAGATAGGGATGTGGAGAGACAAAATGAGAAGGGTTTGGCCGAGCCAAAGGCTTTGGATGTGTGGGTAAGGAGTTAGAGGTGGGGGCCTTTTATAAGAGGAGAGGAGGGGCACTCTTGGAAGGTAAAGAAAAGTCACTTTATTTTAATCTGGTATTCGGATTTAAGAGGTCCCACATTGATGTGTTTCAAGGATAAGTTGATAAGGGTTAGAAATCCACCCATCCAATAGGTTTTTTCCATGTGTAGGTCTTAGATTTTATATTATCATTCCATTTTATTTAAATAGTTAAATAATGAGGTCATTGCTGCATCATCATGATGTCATAAATAATTTAATTTATTTAAAGTCTAAAATTTATAAAAAAAATATCCTGATGTTGGAAATATTTTTATATTTCTAATGAATATTTATAATAAAAAATCTGACTTGTATAACCCCATGTAAAAATTGTTTTAGTAAAACATCTCATGTTTGTGTCATTTTTACTTTTACATTAAATAAAAAGTTATTTATGTCATTTCCAAACCAAAGTGGCTCCATAGGGTCCCCAAGATGACCCATGGATTGTCTTGGTCGTCCATGACACATCCAATAAGGGTAGGACATGTGTCTAGGTATTTTCATTTTCTTATAATATCATTTTTTCCTTAAATTGCACTAATTACCTCTAATCGCGATTAAGAACATAATAGTTACTATTCACCAAAAAATTATTTTAATCTCATTGAACCAAATTTTACTTATTAATTACAACCATGTATATAGGATTTTTGAATTTCAAAACACAGAAGTGGTAAAATTTCATTTAAATGAAAAATCAGTTTTTATAAGTATCACTTAGTGGGTTCACTATTCATCAAAAATTGAAGTTTTTCAGAAAAATACCAAAAATTTACCCTAAGATATATTTGATATTCCGAATTCAAAAATGAAGTCAATTTTACAAAATTCAAAACATATAAGTCACATTAATTAATTTAATAATTAATTCCCGCTGTCATGACAAATAGCGTGTTTTTATGAAACAATAAGTATCAAAAGATTGACACCAGTTTAAGTCCAATTTCAAAGTGAAATTGATTCCAATGACCACCATTAGATTAAATGGTAAAAATATATTCTAATTTCACTTCAAAACCAATTCAAAAGATAATCTAATCATATAAATAAATTAGATTAAAAAGTAGTTTTGATGTAAAATGCAGTATTTTTCACTATTCATTAAAAAAATGAACATTGTCCGAAAAATACCAAAAATTCACACAAAGTAAATTTTGATGTACCAATCATAAAGAATAAGTTTATTTTGAAAAACATAGCTTATAAAATTATCAAAAGATATATTTAAAAATGGTTTTCCATCAAAAGGCAGTAAAACAATCTTTTAAAAATATTAGTGTATTCCATGCTTAAGATTGGATTTATTTTCATTTTAAGCCTCTAAAACACTATCTAATTAATTAATAGACATAGATAAAAATATATATTATTTATTAATTACTTGGGATGTTACATCCTTCCCCCCTTTTGAAAATTGTGTCCCCGCAATTTATTTACTTATCGAATAAATGGGGGTACTTATCCCTCATTGCATTTTCAGATTCTCATGTTGCCTCTTCCATCATGTGGTTTTTCCAAAAAACCTTTACCTGATTAATCACCTTATTCCATAACACTTGCTCCATGTGGTCAAGAATCTGGACCGATTGTTCCTCATATGATAGGTTCTCTTCCAGCTGAACTACCTCTGGACTCAAAACATGAGATGGATCTGGCATATAATTTCTCAACATCGAAACGTGAAAAACATTGTGTACCTGAGATAAACTCGGAGGTAAATCCACCTAGTATGCAACTGATCCAACTCTCTCCATAATTTCATATGGTCCAATGAACCTTGGACTCAGCTTTCCTTTCTTACCAAATCGCATCACACTTTTCCATGGTGAGACTTTGAGAAAAACATGATCACCTACCTCGAAAGATAGATCCATCCTCCGGTTATCCGCATAACTCTTCTGCCTGCTCTGAGCTGTTCTCATGTGCTTCTGAATCAGCTGAACTTTTTCTGCCATATATTCTACCAATTCTGGTCCCATCAACTTCCTTTCACCCACTCCATCCCAGAAATCTGTAGTTCGACACTGCTTCCCATATAATGCCTGAAATGGTGCCATCTGTATACTGGAATGAAA
This sequence comes from Viscum album, assembly GCA_963277665.1. Classification (NCBI taxonomy): domain Eukaryota; kingdom Viridiplantae; phylum Streptophyta; class Magnoliopsida; order Santalales; family Viscaceae; genus Viscum; species Viscum album. The sequence goes on along the minus strand of OY728141.1, from coordinate 1,413,383,644 downwards.
ACTGTTATTATATGAAAATTCAACCAAAGAAAGATGTTGGTCCCAACTTCCCTGATAATCCATAGAGAAAGAACATATCTTATCCTCCAAGGTATGAATTGTTCATTCTGACTGCCCATCTAATTGAGGATGAAAAGATGTACTAAAATTTAATTCAGTACCCAACGACTTCTGAAGGCCTTTCCAAAAGTTAGAAGTGAACCTGAGATCACGATAAGAAACAATGGAGAGGGGAACTCCATGTAACCTGAATATCTCTTTAAGATACAAACAGGAAAGTTGATCTAGGGAAAAAGTATCTCGTATAGCAAGGAAATGAGAAGATTTTGTCAAGCGATCAACAATAGCCCAGATTACATTATTACCTCGAGATGTCTTCGGTAATCCCACAACAAAGTCCATGGATATATTCTCCCATTTCCACTCTGGAACTGGTAGAGGCTGAAGCATCCCTTTGGGTAACTGCCGCTCTGCTTTAACCTGTTGACATGTCAAACACTTCACAGTAAAATCAGCAATATCTCTTTTCATTCCATCCCACCAGTAATACTCCCGCAGATCTCTGTACATCTTAGTACTGCCAGGATGAACTGAAAACGGAGAACTATGAGCTTCCCATAACAACTCTATCTTCAATTGTGAATCACAAGGCACACACAATCTCTTCCCAAATCTCAAAATGCAATCATTATCAATGTTTAATTCAGGAAACTTACCTTTCTGAACCAGCTCTACCTTTTTCTGCAACTCACTGTCTTGCTACTGTGCTTGCTTTATTCTATCTAATAGAGATGATCTCACTGATACCTGAAACAAAATAGAAGAACTTCCTGCACCAACAACTTCTATGCCAAAGTTCATCAAATCCTTAACCAAAGGATCACGTTCCAAGCGCAATATTTCTAATGAAGCATTACTTTTTCGACTCAAAGCATCAGCCACTTTATTTGCTTTTCCCGGATGGTAATCAATTGTACAATCATAATCCTTGATTATTTCCAGCCATCTCCTCTATCTCATGTTTAACTCTTTCTGAGTGAATATATACTTTAAAATTTTGTGATCAGTATATATTTCACACTTTACTCCATACAAATGATGCCTCCAAATTTTTAAAGCAAAAACAACAGCAGCTAATTCCAAATCATGTGTAGGGTAATTTACCTCGTGAGTTTTCAACTGTCGTGAATCATAAGCAATTACCTGATCATTCTGCATTAGGATGCAACCAAGTCCTTTCAATGAAGCATCACTGTATATAACAAACTCACCATTCCTGGAAGGTAGTGCCAAAACTGGAGCATTCACCAATATTTTTTTCAATTCCTGAAATCAATCATCACATTCTTTTGTCCAGATAAACTTAACACCCTTCCGAGTTATCTTAGTCATTGGACTAGATAACCGTGAAAAATTTCTAACAAACCTTCGGTAATAGCCAACCAAACCAAGGAAGCTACGAATCTCGGTTACATTTGTGGGTCTTGGCCATTCATCAACAACCTTTGTTTTTGCAGGATCAACAGTTATCCCATATTTAGAAACAATATGACCAAGGAAAGAAATTTTTTGCAACCAAAACTCACACTTGCTGAATTTTCCATACAGTTTCTTTTCTTTTAAGGTTTGCAAGATAATCCTTAAATGACTTTTATTCTCCTCTTTACTTTTAGGAAACACCAAAATATCATCAATGAAAACCACCACAAACTTATCCAAGAACTCATGGAAAATTCTATTCATTAATTCCATGAATACAGCAGGTGCATTGGTTAGCCCAAAAGGCATTACTACAAATTCATAATGGCCATATCTTGTACGGAACGTGGTCTTTGGAACATCTGCTTCCTTTACCTTCAGCTGATGGTACCCGGATCTCAAGTCAATCTTTGAAAAATACTGAGCTCCCTGGAGCTGATCAAAAAAATCATCGATGTGAGGCAAAGGATATTTGTTCTTAACAGTGATGTTATTCAAGGCTCTATAATCAATGAAAAGTCTCATTGAACCATCTTTCTTTTTAACAAATAAAACAGGAGCACCCCATGGTGATGTGCTAGGTCGAATGAAACCTTTATCTAATAAATCTTGCAATTGCTCCTTCAACTCTAAAAGTTCAATTTGAGCCATTCGATAAGGGGGTTTTGAAATTGGCTTAGCATCAGGAACTAAGTCAATAGTAAACTCAACTTCCCAATCTGGTATTATTCCAGGAAACTCATTAGGAAAAACATCAGGATACTCATTTACCACTGGCACATCATTAATCTGAACAGTTCCTTTATTTTCAATGATGTGTGAAAGGTAACATTCATTTCCATCTTTTATATGTTTCTCAGCCTCTTGATATGTTATCAACAGTAAGGGTTCATTCTTGTACACAAACTGAAAGTCTTTATGAAAATAAACTTCTTTAGCTCTACAGTCAATCTTAGCATGGTAAATAGAGAGCCAATCCATACCCAGGATAACATCAAACTCTACTAGAGGTATAACAATAAGGTTTGCAAGTAGGTTCTTTCCACAGATAAGGATAGGAAGATTCTTATAAATTCTTTTTTCCTCAATATTTCCCCCATGTGTTTTTACCAAAAGTTCAGGAGTCATTTCTTGAGATGGTATTCCCATTTTACTAGAAAAGGTTTCAGAGATGAAAGAATGTGTAGACCCTGAATCAAACAACACACTGGCATAATCTGAAAAAACAAACAAAGTACCTGATAGAACTTCATTTGATGGCCCGACATCTGCTGAAGTAGTTGCAAAGGATTTCACCACCCCTTTCTGCTTGTAGTCTAACTGCTTCCCATCACCCAAGCTCTTTGTCGGACACTCGTTTGCATAGTGACCCATCTCATTGCACTTATAACATTTCACTAACTGTAAATCAAATTTGGTCTTACCATCACCCTGATCTTTTTCAGTGCAATCACGAGCCTTATGTTCCATCTTACCACATTGGTAACACTTTCCTAAATTCAGAAGACATTCCCCAGCATGCCTTTTTCCACATTTATCACAAACTGGAAACTTAGATTTCTTACCATCAGACTTTTTTGAAGAATTCTTACCTTTCTCCTGCCACCTCGGTCTCTTATTCTTTTGGTTGTTATAGAACACTTGATCATCGGAAAACTCCATTTCCACCTTCTCAGCACATCGAACAAGCTTTTCATAACTTTTAAACTCACGAGAAGTTAATGCCCTTCGATATTTTGGCTTTAATCCTGAGTAAAAACGATTGATTTTACTATCAAGGTCTCGGATAAAATTTGGAGCATACCTTGCCAATCGAGTGAAACTTTCTTCATAGGCAGCCACTGATTATTCCTCTTGCCTCAATTCAAAGAATTTCTTTTCCATCCTAAGTCGAACAGCCTTAGGAAAATACTTCTCAAGAAACATACCTTTGAATTCATCCCAGTCAAGAGCATCAATCTCATCGGCGTCCCTGATATTTTTAACCATAGACCACCACTGATCTGCCTCACCCTCCAAACGGTAAATAGCAAGACTAACCTTTTGATTATCTGAACACCCCATGACATCTAAAATCTTCTCCAGTGCTTTAATCCACCCTTCAACTAACACAGGGTCAGATGATCCTCTGAATGATGGGGTATGTTGTCTCATGAAATGTTCCTCCACTGACATGTTCCTCTATGGTTGATCTGGCTGATCTCGTGCATGGATACCACCACCATTTATTGCTTGAGTCAACTGCGCCATTACTACAACAAACTGTTCAGTTCCAATTACGACCATCTCGGGATGCTTATTCGGAAGGTTATTTCCTTCTGTATGCCTTCCTAGAACTGCTTCCCTGTTTTCTCTGCGGAAAACCATTCTGAACAAACATGTCTTAGATGAAGCAACATGGTAATCTTCAAATGCTATATCATTTCAAAAAAATATTTTTTGGATAATCATTTAACATAATTCTAACTCCTAAAGTTATCTAAACTGACCTCTGATACCAACTACAAGGCCCCATCCTTAAACCTTACTTAATCTTGAGTGATTACAAGATTACACATTAAAGGACCTTTTCGGGTTTAGAGTTTTAGATAATTAGATCATAAAACATGCATTACATTCCACATATAAACAAAGTGGTTACATAAAGATAGTATTCTTTTTTACCATCAATGGAAACATATTTAAAATAATACATAGATTCTTTCTTGACACTTCCTTAACACTATCATCATATCATGTACCTTTCCCTTGACCTGTGAAAAACATTTCAAAAAAACTTGGGATGAGCATAAAAGGCTCAGTAAGGGATATAAAAATATATGGAAAGGAAACATGGGTACATATATACATAAGAATGAAATCATACTTTACCCATAAAACATAAGCACTTCAACATACCTCATCAAATCATGAATAAATCATAGAAATCATAAGACGTAAAGGTAACTTGAGGCATTCATAACATTCTTATGTAGGGAGTAACCCTCTTGGTTACGTTTGGAATACCCATCACAGTATATTCCCTAAATCTCTTCTGAGAAACCTTAACGTTACACTCCTTCACGTTACCCAATGCATTGGAGAGCTATATCGGTCTCACCCACCCTTAGTTTATCACAGAACCACCCGTCTTCACAATAATGCCTAAGAACCTCAACATAATCGTATCACTTAAAATATGCATAAAGGAAACATAATATTTCCACCTTTCAATCACAAGATATCAATACAACAAATTGACATAAAAACATTATGAAAACCATTTTCAATACCAAAATAAAAGAAAATTAAAACATGGTTTTTATTTTTCTTTTAAAAAGAAGGTATGGCCTGTAGAGGGAGCTGAAACTCAAATAATGGTCACGACGGCAGAGAAGTAATTGTCACCGCATACGTACGACAAAAAACATTCCCTTTGGTCATTTAGTAAACGCTTCATATAAAAAAGATTCCTTTTGAATAAACGTAAAATTCAAAGGGTTCTATACACCATATAAAAAAAGGTTGTGTATAAAACAAAATATGCCTCAATGAAAGGAGATTGAGACGAAGTCCCATACCTCAGGTCCGACTTGACTCGGTCGTTCTTTAATCTCCTGAATAATAAACTTGAGTTAATTTATACTTGTTTAAGAACCTTTTTTAAGTTCATTATTCCTTTTATATCACTTATCTCCATGTCATGAACACTATGTAATTATTTAAGTTAATAACGGTCGTTTTAACGATCATTGGTACTTGAGTCAAAAATAAACATATTATAATTACATGTTGTTCATGTATCCATTATATCCAGAATGATAATAATTATGTATATGTCATATATATCCAGTATATACATGCATTTATAATATTACATAATCATTTAGAGGTAAGAAATGAAATGCACCGTTCATGGAGATGGTAAGCCGTACGTACGCATGAACACTACTTTCATTTCTATTTCGTATTTTATAGAATGGAATAATAATGATATAAAGGTATATTATAATTCAGTATAATATCATATATAATATCATAGTTCCATCCTTTATACGTCCCACATATGGTATTTAACGAATCAAATCACTTTGAGGGGGCGGTAGTCCGCACTTCCTTAAATGTAGATATCGCATTTACCCATAATGGAAACCATAAAGATATGCCCAAAATGAAAAATACATAAGCTTAAGGAAAACATAAACCTATTATATATCATATATAAATATAGTTACATCTTAATGGCCACCTTTGAAGGTGTTAAAAGATTGTTGAACAATCATCGTTTCGGGAGGCATAAATTCACCATCCACGGAAATAGTATGTCCTTTAACCATTAGATGTAGGTGTGTGCAAGTGTAGATATAATCATTCTTATAAAAACATCCTTGTATATTGGGGATACTTGATTTGTTTCAAAAGAAAGAATAAAAAGAGTTTAGGGGGTTGGAGAAGCAAAATCAAACAAAAGGACTCAAAAGAAGACATTACCTTAAAATCGGGTAACTCCCTTTGGTTTGAGCTCAAAGGCTTAATTGGGAAGACTTCTGCCCAAATTGAGGCTTAAAGGAGTAATATAGGGGAGTGGAGAGACAAAATGAGCAGGGGTTGGACGATCCAAAGGCTTTGGAAGTGTGGGTAAGGAGGTAGAGGTGGGGGCCTTTTATAAGAGGAGAGGAGGGGCACTCTTGGAAGGTAAAGAAAAGTCACTTTATTTTAAAATGGTATTCGGATTTTAGAGGTCCCACGTTGATGTTTTTCGATGATAAGGTGATAAGTGTTCTAAATCCACCCATCCAATAAGTTTTGGCCATGTGTAGGTCTTATATTTTATATTATCATTCCATTTTATTTAAATCGTTAAATAATGAGGTCATTGCTGCATCATCATGATGTCATAAATAATTTAATTTATTTAAAGTATAAAAATTATAAAAAAATATCATGATGTTGGAAATCTTTTTAGCTTTCTAATGAATATTTATAATAAAAAATATGACTTGTATAACCTCATACAAAAATTGTTTTAGTAAAACATTTCATGTTTGTGTCATTTTTACTTTTACATTAAATAAAAAGTTATTTATGTCATTTCCCAACCAAAGTGGATCCATGGGGTCCCCAAGTTGACCCATGGCTTTTCTTGGTCGTCCATGACACATAAAATAAGGTTAGGACATGTGTCTAGGTATTTTCATTTTATTATAATATCATTTTTGCCTTAAATTGCACTAATTACCTCTAATCGCGATTAAGAACTTAAGAGTTACTATTCACCAAAAAATTATTTTAATCTCATTGAACAACATTTTAATTCTTAATGACAACCATGTATGTTGGATTTTTGAAATTCAAAACACAGAAGTGGTAAAATTTCGTTTAAACGAAAAATCAGTTTTTATAAGTACCACTTAGTGGTTTCACTATTCATCAAAAATTGAAGTTTTTCAGAAAAATACCAAAAATTCACCCTAAGCTATATTTGGTATTCCGAATTCAAAAATGAAGCCTATTTTAAAAAATTCAAAACATATAAGTCACATTAATTAATTTAATAATTAATTCCCGCTGTCATGACAAATAGCGTGTTTTTATGAAACAATAAGTATCAAAAGATTGACACCAGTTTAAGTCCAATTTCAAAGTGAAATTGATTCCAATGACCACCATTGGATTAAATTGTAAAAATATATTCTAATTTCATGTCAAAAACAATTCAAAAGATAATCTAATCATATAAATAAATTAGATTAAAAAGTAGTTTTGATGTAAAATGCAGTATTTTTCACTATTCATTAAAAAAAATGAACATTGTCCGAAAAATACCAAAAATTCACACAAAGTAAATTTTGATTTCCCAATCATAACGAATAAGTTTAATTTGAAAAACATAGCTTATAAAATTTTCAAAATATAGATTTAAAAATGGTTTTCCATCAAAAGGTAGTAAAACAATCTTTTAAAAATATTAGTGTATTACATGCTTAAGATTGGATTTATTTTCATTTTAAGCCTCTAAAACACTATCTAATTCATTAATAGACATAGATAAAAATATCTATTATTTATTACTTACTTGGGATGTTACATAATAAGTACAAGCAACCCTCTAGGCAACACACTCATTCTAACCCCTCTAGTTCTGTATATGATGACTCTCTGAGGAAGCACTCACAGTCAATTCCCCTTATAGTCTAAGGTAGTCAAGAACTCTCTTAGGAAGCTCATGCGGTCAATTCCTCTAATATCCCCTAGGTCAAGGACTCTCTGAGGATGCTCACTCGGGCAATTGCCCTTATAGCCTAGGTCGTTCATAGACTCTCTAAGGAAGCACTCACCATCAATTCCCCTTATAGTCTAAACAGTTCAGAAATAAAATCCAAGAATCTCTGAGGAAGCTCACTCTGTCAATTCCACTTATAGTCTAAAGCAGTCAAGGACTCTATGAGGAAGATCAATCGATAATTCCCCTTATATCCCCAAGTGGTTCTAGGCTCTCTGATGATGCTCACTCAGTCAATCCCGCTTATAGTCTAAGTGCTCACATACTCTCTGAGGAAGCTCACTCGGTCAATTCCCCATATAGTCTACTACACCAGGTTCTCACGACCCTGTGTAGGTCCACAAGCATAGCAGTGTAATATGGCCAAAGTAAACCTATAACACTACTTGTCTAAATAGTTCTACAGTATATCAATCATTTCAGAAAACAACTCTCCATCCTACAACATCAGGCATGAAAAACAGGCAAAGTAGCCAAAGGCTAAACAGGACCAAAAGGTCATAAACATAACATGAATGGAAAAAACACATAAATAGCATACTAATAAACCCTATTCATTTCCAAATAACCTCTACACAAGCATACAATCATGGAAGGCAATCAATAGGGGTAAACGGTAAACACCCAATATCTCGTTCAAGGGTATTGGTGGAATTTGCACATGATACTCAAAGACATTGAACATAAATGCACAAACCACCTACCTAAGGGTTAGGAGATCACTATTTGTGAACCTCGAATCTTGAATCTTCATAGAACATTGAATATCTACAAAAAACTTCAAAAACGTTCAATCCATGATATCTCATGAGAGAGGAGAAATAAGCAGATGATTCTCTAGGAGAAGATAGAACTCACCGATGTGATTCCAATGCAACCAATGGTGTTCAATTCAAAGGATGGACACATAATCAAAGTTTCATCGAAGATCTACGGTCATACGATGCTCCTAGAGGATACAAACAAAGAAGGGGGTGTTTCTGTTGATTAGACGTAACCCCGGTGCATTTAATGAAAAAAAATGAAAGTACATGGCATGTAATTTTGAAGAACATTGCATGTAATCGCCTTTTCTGTACTCTGATTTAAGCGGCCTCCAAGTCACTCCCACACGGCCGTGTGTGTGGGTACTACATAGCCATTACATGGCCTCCTGTGGCAAGGAAGTACACATCGTGTACCCATAAAGTACATGGTGTGTACTTAGAAAATTTCTAGAATTTCGGTTGTCCTTTAAAACAACCAATAAAGGAGAAACATACCTGAAAAGAAGATCCAGGTTCATACATTTGATGCTGATTCTTGGGGGCTTAGTATTAATTTACGTACCACCTGGGGTCTAGGTGCACTAGTACTGAATGTCTGATGTCATATTTTATATTTATTTTAGATTCCTAAGGGCTAGATGCGTAGTCACACGATGCCTGAGGGTGAGATTCTAGTTATGTGTGAGGTCTTGGTGCATGTTTTTGTACCACGTGAGGGATAGTCTCATTGGTATAGAATGCCCAAGGGAAGATTATTTTTTTATATCAGATACTTGAGGGATATTTGAATAATCACATGATGCCTAAGGGAAATATTCTAGTTATGCCTAAGGGTGAGATTTTGGTTATCCAGAGGGAAAATATCATAAGTTTATTGTATTTTTCTGAGTTATTCATTCTGGTAGAAGAATCTAATACCAATTCGTATGATCCATCCTAATGTAAAATTATATACCCACATACAAAGATACTCGGCAAAGTGATAAAGTAGGTATAATTTTAAGGTGTTCCTTAAGAACCTAGGTTGGTTTTTGTTCATTTATCTAGCACTGCTTGCTTATTTTTCTGCTTAAACATGATCACTTATTTACATTAAGGATCAATAATGGACTGGGATATACACCATGAGTTCCATCCTAATGATATTATTATCTAAAACCATGTTCAGGCTGCCATTACACTAGGGAACCCAAGTAGACCTTATTTTTGTAGGACCTTGGTTGATTTCCTGTGTTGTTTAGCTTGTACCTAGGGATTAAAAGAAGAGGGCTGAGAGAAATCTTAGGATACTCATGGAGCTAGTCATTGGGAAGTTTAATTTTATTACATTGTATTACTTTTGTAATTCATACTTCTTGCACTTGTAGCATCATCTGTCATATATGCATTCATGTAAATTGGCATTGGCCATTTTTATTTAGATAGTATATTATTCTTCCAATGTTTGTATTTCATTTATTACTTCTTATAATTTATTATATTATTTATTATTTGATAAACCATTTTGATACTCTAATATAGAGTTTATTGTCTCCCCATCATATCATCAATAGATGCACCCTACTAGTCAACAACATTTGGTGTACGGGGGGGGGGGGGGGGGGCTTGAGGCCATGTGACTCACTAGTCCAACCACCATTTTAGTGGTGAGCTAGGTTGGGATGTTACAAAGGGGAGTCAAGTTTTTTTTCTTTTGTCTTATTATTTTGGGATGGTAGATAGGGGACTAGAAATGTTTTGACACTTAGTAAATAGTTGTGATTGGGACTGATCACCCCATGTATAGGGAAATGGCCATGTGGCCAAGGCTAGGATTCTTGTTTATAATATTTGATGTTACAATTGATATGATTTCACCTTTATTTAATGGTGTACTTCACTCTAAATATTGATTTATTAATTTATGGTATTTTACCATTGGACCTATTTATCATGGATGAAGCATTACATTCATCATATTAGGCACATAGATAATTCACATTCCATGTATATTTTGTGCCTTGTAGTTGCATATGTAGGTTGCTTACTGTATTGGTTGTGTTCCTTTAGTGTTATGCCATTCTCAATTGTATAACGTACTTATTAGTTTATATTACATGTTACACGACTTCTTAGCATGCCTTACATGTTTAGTATGGCATTCTTATGTGATTTCATTATGTTCCTCTGTGTTAGCTTCTGGTAGTGATATGATTCTCTCTATTTTAAATATGTAATTATTAGAATGGACTAAATGTAATTGGTTGAGATTAAAATAGGATACAAATACCAAACTGTAAAGTATATGGGTTCTTTATGAAATGGTATATGGATTCCCATATTACTGGACTATTGAACATGAGCATGTTGTATTATAAAAGGGTTTTAAATGTAAATTTTTTTAACTTCAATTTGAAATGAACTATTTAACCATTTAAATGCTCAAATGGACCTAAGTAGGTCAGTTTACACATGGTTCATATGTGATAACCCTCTATGGTTGTTCTAAAACATGAATAACTAATTAACTACTACTTTATTTCATTCTAATGAACCTAGGATGGCTTAAAGGGACCCTCTCAAGTTTCCTTACCATATATAACTTAAAAGGAATTGTTTTTTTTCAATTTCTTAATAAATATGGGATTTCTATTAATGTCTATTGTCAAAATGGATGTTTTATGTAACATGCTTGTTTTCTCCCTTGGGGTGCTGGTTAAAATCACATGTCGGTTGTTTTTAATTTAAAATGGTAGATGATATTTCAAATTTAATCTTTTAGATGTTTAAATATTTAAATGTGAATAAATGTAATCACCATAAAATGGAACCCTATGTGGTGTCCTTTGTTTGAACCCTTGTGAAAGGGTATCTTGATCTTTTCTTTATGATTTTACTTAGAATGATAACATGATCATTTTCCATAGACCTTTATTCTTTTTATCAATGGATTATATTGTTGGATTATGATCCTAGTTAATTTCTATTTTATGTGACCTTGTTTTAGATTCGACACTTATGCTCTCATAAGGGGCTCGCTCATGGTAGGTACAAACCTTATAAGTTAAATTTCTTTATAATGTCGTGAGTTACTAACTCTTAGTTTTGTTCAGGTGTCATTATTACATTTAGGACATTTAGTTTTCAATGAAAACCTTTTTCAGATAGGAGTTCATGGTATCCATGACATTTTCTATGGGTGTGAGCATCATGTAAGGATCTTTATAATCTGGTTAGACATGCCTCGAGCATGGATGCCCAGTTCGTCAATCGCTTGACCCTTTCTTCTTCCTCAGTTATGGACGAATTGGTATGTTGTCATCTATATAGATGTTCATATAGGGAAATAAAACTCTGTATTAAATTTATTATATGATCCATATAATACTTGAATGAACTGGGAAGATAACATATGGATAGTATTCAGGATGTTTGGTCTTTCTTATGAAACCTCATTGTACCATGAATTCACATACAGGTACCATCAATATTTTAATGGTTGTAATGAACTGGATGAGTTCGGTGGAATCATTGATCCTTTTGCTATTGAGTTTTGTCTCCTATCATATTTTATGTAGAGTGACCTGGGCATAAACAAATAAAGTTATTCCCAATTATGGGGATGAATTTCATAGAATTTTATGTTTTTACACGCTGGTCGGTTTGGTTTTGGTTTTCATGCCAACTGATATGATGTTTTTGAGTGTTTCTCGGGTAACTATAATGCATGTGTTTTATATTAATATGATGTAGCATGATTATGAGTGTTTGGTATGTCTCTTTATTTTATGATTAGGATACTCATAAGGTTGGGAGTGTCATGTAGGTTTTGTTAAATATGTTTTCTTCTGGGTATAAGGAACACAAGAAAAGAGGACCATTGGATAATGGTTGGGCTTGCTTAAATGCCCGTGAGGCCTGTGAACTTTAATTCATGTTAGTGATTACTCAGCACCATGACATCAGTATGGTTGGTGGTGAATATAACCCTTCTGAAACACCATTGGTCAAGGTTGGACTTTTTTGGTTTAGCCTGAACGATCACGAGATTCATTGGGTGGTAAAGGCTCACTGATTGGTTAATTGTGGTTCTTTGGTAGGTGAATCCTAGTTTCTTATAAGGTATCATCCATTAGTGGTTCATCCATTTTCCTTTTTGTAATCATTAAAATTATCTTAGTGTGCTCTTTATTGAGATATGATAATTCCCCCTATCTTGACATCATGTTTTATACACTAAGACAATGTTGGTCATACGCCACACAGTAGTTTAAAAGTTATTGGGAGGTTTAAGTGGTCTCGTAGTGTTGCATGCTAAACGCATGGTTCTTATCGAAAATTGGTTAGTCTTGAGTGACCCTTGGATTCTTATGTTGGAATTACTTGGATGACCTCTTGTACACTAGTTGTTTCTTCTAACTTGACCACCAGGTTGATACCATTCTGGGCTTATCCACTGTTCTGATGTGGACATCTTGGATTTATACCAATGTCTCACTTGTAACCATAGATAATGGACTAACTTGGGTTAGTTCCTTACACTATTTGTTTCAATCCAAGGTTATACCAGACTTTTTTTGTGCTCGGAGGTGATTTTTTGACCAAGGAACATCACCAGAAGTCAGGTATGGACTTCGGTGAATGTGTCTATGCTAAATAGAGGATGTCTTTGAGGAAGAAATTGAGGTTTAGGTTTGTAATACGCAACCCGTCTAATCTAGGAATCTTCAACATAAGTATATCTGAGTGACTCAACAATTTTCATTATTGATTCAATGTGTACGGTCATTAAAGAACCAGTTTATACACATCTCTAGGTGAAGGAGTGTGTGGTTTAAATATTGGACATGTCTTCGTGTAAATCATACACGACCAGTTTTGGTTAGGTCAATCGGAATTTGACCATTTCTTTCTGAATGGTCTCTGTTACGACCTTGGATGTAATTTGGGTTCTCCTAGCTTAATAAATTACACTAGGATCGTTTATAGAACACTTAGTGGCATGCTTAGTACAGATATACCAATGGTGAAGATATTTTGACTCTGAATTGAACCATTATTATATTATAGCCTATGGTGGGAAGTGACTTTTGAAAATTTATTAACAAGATGATGATGTGATCATTTATTTATCTAAATAGACTCGGGTAAGAACCATCTATGTGTTTTGGTTAGAGAAACAATGTTGCTCGAGTTTTGACGACTTAAGTGTTGTGTCCTTAAATAGTACTCGAAGGTGCGTTGGGTGTTTGGAAATACAACATGACTTTTTGAATGGATCTTCATGACCGTTGTAGTTAGGGTGATTATTTTTGTTCCTAAAGGCTTCTCATGGATGAGAAGCTCTAGGGTTAGGAGGTTGTAACGACCTATATTTTTGAACTAGACAAAAACAATGAAATTTGAACTTTCGGTTCTTACTAGAAGGGCCATTTTTTAAACCGAGATTCAAAACTTAATTCTAATAGTTTTATCACTTAAATGTGTTGTTTTCTTACTTGGGTTATTGTTCGACAAGATTCACAGTAGTATCAGTGAGTTTCAGAAGCACCAGGCCCGGAAACCAAATATTTTGGGTGTACTGATAAAGAAACATGGTTTTTCTAAAACCGTGTGACCCTCTAGAGTAAACTATTAGGTATGTTTTCCAATAAAAAATTTTTTAAATAAAATTTATAATGAAAATAAAGTAATTCATATTAATTGTAAAAAAGATCTTTTTTGACAATAATAATAATACTATTATTATTATTTTATTATTATTATTATTATTTTTATTATTTTATTATTTTATTATTATTATTAAGTAGTCATTTTTAGAGACCCAAAGGCGTCTCCCCCTTCCTCCAGTGTGTAAAGCACCCCCTGGGGTTCTCCCACGATCGTGTGATGCTTCCCTCATCACAACCCCCTCTTTATTCGCTGGTAGCACCCGAATTCTTCATGTTTTCTATTTGATTGCTCTAGGTATGGTATTATGCTCTGAATTTAGCCTCACTATTGATGTTTTCCTCTCTTTAATCACCTGGTGAGGTTCGTCTAAACCTTTTGTTTGTTCTAAACTAGTTTTTTGTGTTTTCCTCTAATGTTAGGATTTACGAAGGGTCTCTCGGGTTTCCTTTTCATGTTCCAACATTCGCCGTTGATGGAAAAGAAAATTGGTTCGATTTGGTTCACCGCCATTGATTTGGGGTAAGGTTTTCCTTCAGCCTTCATTGTTGTGCTATTTATTTTTGGGTTTTTTATAGTTTCTAAATTCCTATTATTTTTATGTAACTGTGTTGGCCTTGTCATGATGGTTTCGGCTCATCATCATCACTTTGATAGAATTTGGTGGCTCTTAGATGACTTGCACTCATATATATTGGTATATATATATATATATATATCGTCCATGTACATATTCCCTCACGATGAGAGGAATATGTACATTGCATTAAGGGGTATATATATATAGTAATGCATGTGCGGGAAATTGTGGATCAGCTTCGAGTTAAAATTTTCAAGTACTGTGTGTTCATCTTAGTCTTCATCCAAAGTGTAACACCCCGGTATTTCATTTAACATTATCTTATTAAATTAATTCAACAGCTTACGCTACATGCAACACCGAGTTCGAGCGTACCACAACTTACCAGACTAGTCGTTCAAAACGCGGTTATGAATTGTATTAACTGTATTTTAAATATTATATACTATATATAATTTTAACATCCATATTATGTTATTTTTATACAAAATATAGGAACAAATATATTTTTTCAATTAAAGGAAGTATTTTTTAAAAAATGAAATTTTATTGCCTTTTAATAGAGAATCCTTTTTAAAACCAATATTTAATACTTTTATATATGCAGTTTAATGAAAATAAATTCTTTTTTAGAAGAAAGAAATAAAAATTTAGTTTGGATAAATTTTTGTCACTTTTCTAATAACATTCATATTTTGATGAATAGTGAAAAATACTATGTTTTAATTGAAAATAACTTTTTTAATCGAAACAATTTATAGTGTTAAATTATGAATTTGAATTGTTTTAAAGTATAATTAGAATATAAATATATCATTTAATACAATTTAGGTCATTATAAGTAATTCCACATTTATATTTGACATAAACACATGTCAATCTTTTGATAGTATATACTTTTAAAAAAACCCGCTTTTTGGCTTTAACAACGGGAATTAATTTTAAATTAATTTCTATCACATTGGTGTCTTGAATTTGAAAAAATGGTTTCCATATTTGGAGTCAAGATGTCCATATTTTTTGAATAGTTAACTGTTATTTTTAGACATTATGAATATTTACTTCAGTAAATATTTTATTTACCATGGTTAAAGGGTAAATCTAGTAAATAAGGGTAAACAAATATTATAATAATAATATTAAATTACCCTAACATGTGTCCTATTCCTATTGGTTGATACATTTCCGACCATGGGCATCCTTGGGTCGATTTTGGGACCACTTGGAGCCACTTGAGAGTGATAATGACACTATATATTAATTAATTTAAAGTAAAGGCAAAAATAACATAAACATATATCTTTTTGTAAAACAATTTTTATAAGGTGTTATATAAGTTATCATTTTGAATAAAAATATTAATTAGAAATACAAAAGTATTTCCTATATAATGGTATTTTATTTATAATTTTTATACATTAAATAATGAAATTAATTTATGACACAATGATGATGCAGTAATTACGTTATTAATGAAAGAATCAAATAAACGGTATTATAAATATTAAAATAAATATAATTTCAATGTTTTTATGACATCCAAGAATTTTCTAGGTGAATATGAAATTTTATTATTTATTAAATGTATATAGTTTGAAGTAAACAAGGTGTGATGACTTTCACATAAACCAAATACTAAATAGTGTCAAAATTGACATAAATGAGTTTTTAAAAAAAATATTATATTATTAAATTAAATAATATTCCTAGAAATGTAAGGTTCAGAAAAAGGGCTTCAATAATATTATATATGTCATTAATGAACCAATTTAGGTTCTCTTGTAAGTTTAGACAAAGTTTATTATCCATGTAGTGTAAGAATACTATAAGACACGGTAAAAGTTAAACTATTTAATTAAGAGTTAAATCTAAAAGATAAAGTCATTATGGTGATCTAAACATGCCTAAAACCTATTGGTTGAGTTGTTTTTGACCCATCCCCTAAAAATCCTAGAATTGAATCATTTTGGAGCCATTATAAACTGAAAATTATTTTCTTATAAAATAATATTTCAATATTTTTCTAAAGTGAACCTCACCTCTCTTATAAAAGGGCCCTTCCCCTTCTCTTGATTTCACACCTAAAAACTGATATTTCTCGGCCAAACCCTTTCCAAATACCTTACCAACTTCCCTAAATTCAACCTAGAGTCCTTACTTTGATCAAAAACCCAACCTAGGGATTCCTTTTGATCAACTGAAAAAGAAACACTCAAATGAGAGATAATAATTTCAACACCCTCTTTCATGTTCTTTTCTTTTTCCACTTCCTCTTTCTTTGTTGTTTCCATTCCAAAATAATAAATCTAGTAACTTAAACATACCTTGATTTTATTATAAATATGGTACAACCATATTCAGTATTCTATCCATCCTATAAATGACAAAGTCACCATACATGCGTACGTACGGCTTACTGTCTCCATGTCGTGGTGTTGTTTGTTATTCAAACACTTCATTATTTGGATGGGTATAATAATGAGTATAAATGGTGTAAATAATAAATATAACATGTTAATGATTTATTATATATGATATATCATCACATTACATATTATTTCACCATCAATATAATGATATTTTCGATCATGCGTACGTAAAGATTACCGTCTCCACGAACATGATGAGAATCATTCCACATCGTAATCATTCAAGAATAATTTTTATTTTGAGATTAATAATAATGTTTAAGAACTTAATATAATTATGGATATGAATCAAATACATCCTATTCATAACAAACATGGCTTACATAACCAAGCATATAAAAGGAACACGAATCTGTTAACACCTGAAACGATGATAATACTAAAATATTATTAACAAATAAATAGTAGAAGATCATATATGATATCATATTTATGTATATGATTCTTGTATAATTTAATAACAATTATTTAACTATTATACAGGAGGTTAACGTACCCTCAACCAAGGAAAAGTACAAGTTAAGGGTTATTTCCTCAATCTCATTATTAACTGAGATTATTTATGTGTAATTATTTACTGGGATATATTTATCATTGATACCCATATTTAATTAAAATGTTTTAAAAATGAATATTTTAAGGTTTTATGAGAAGTTCTATTTAACTAGATAATCATTTTAATTTTTTTAAAGATTTATTTTTCTAAATCCATTTAATTAATGTCTATTTTCAAAAAATGATTTTAATGATTTATTTATATAGACATGAATGTTTTGAAATGATAATTATTTTCAAAAGTTCAAAGTGGTATGGGACACTTTGATTCAAAAATATCTTTTAAATTAATTCTTTTTAAAATGCGTGACTTTTAAATTATTTCGTAAAAGTGGTATTTCTCTCCAAATGTTTTACTGATCATTTTCAAATATGTCAGCATCCTTTATTTTATATTATTCTTGATTGAGGTTGATTTATTATAATAAAATATTCATTATTGTATTTAATGAGTTATGATATGTTTAAAAATGAATGTTCAATTTTTATACCATTCATAGTTTATGGTTAATGAATTAAAATTTCATAGGTTAGTTTTAATATGAATTTTTATGTTATGTTTCAACCTTTTCATATGAGGAATGTATGGGACTGATTAAGTGACGGGTGGAGCCCACTATAGCTCCTCAGTGCATTGGTAGGTCTCATGAGACAATTAGACATGGAATTGGATGAGGTCTTTCCAAATTTGATATATGGTTTTGGATGAGGCCTAAATCATTTTTAGACGTCTTGGTTGAGGCTTTGACAAGATGTTTTAGAATGTCCAACATTATACATTCCCTCATTGTGAAAATAATATTGATGGTTCATTTGGTTATTCGATTAGTAGAATACCCATGACTATGTTTTATTATGACATTATTTACTCAGATCATATTCCTACCATAATGTATTCATCTTTATTATTTTTAAAGGCATGTGTTTTTAATTATTTACTATGCCTAATGTTTATGTCATCTTCCACTGTATTACTTACTCTTACTGAGCATTTGAGCTCACCCATTTCTTATGTCTTATTTTCCCAGGATTCCAGGAAGTGTATTATGATTGAATTTCAGGTTAATCTAGGGGATTAATGGTTTTCTCAATGGATCATTTTTGTTGTGTTTTATTTTTGAATGTGTAATGTAACATTCATGTATGTAATCTATTTTCCAAGACTGGTAAAATAATCGGTCTTTCAGGACTTAATTCCTTGTAATCATGCCAATGTATTAAAATAATGCACCAACTCCAGGATTCTGGGGTCTGGTCATTACAGTTGGTATTAGAGGAATTTTAGCACTAATAATGGAAACTAGAATTAGATAAACTCTGATTAAGAAACATTACCCTAAGATAGACTATGAGAATTAGTAAAGAAGAACTTCCTTGAATTTTTGTAATGTAGATATTTTGTGTATTTTACAATAAATACATAACAAGAAATACATCCATGTCTAGATATGAGTAGGTGTAGGCGGCTCTGGAACAGATGTACCTAAGAGTGAAAACTTTGATAAAGAGTTTTGGGCTTGACCCAGGGTATCATGGTATATGACAACGGGCCTTACTGCACTCTTAGTTATGAAACTACGGGGGGATATTCTTAGGATAATTCACATTTTCATTACAAATCCATCGAGTTGAATGGAGGGAGTTTAAAGAGATTTTCTTAGAAAAATACTTCCCTCATGACCATCGAGCGAATCTAGAAAGACAATTTCTGAGTCTGAGATAAAAGGAGGATGAAAAGGTTTCAAAGTCTGAAGCTAACATTGCAAGGTTAGCAAGGCATGCTGTAGATTATATACATAACCTAAGAAGTAAGATTGATCGTTTATTTTATGGGTTAAAACCATTTCTCCATCGATCATTATTCTCTCAATCCTTCTCATCGTACTAAGATATTGTCTCATGTGCTATCATGACAGAAAAGGAATTCTCTATGTCGTGCGACTTTAAAGAAATTCAAGTGAAGAAGAGATCTGTTGAACACTCTGGGAAAGGAAATAAGGAAACAGGGAAGAAGGGAAGAGTTGATTTTCCACCCTGTGATAATTGTTGAAGGAAGAACCCTAGTTCCCCTCTAAAAGGAATGGGAGTTTGTTATATATGTGGAGAAAAATGTCACCAAGATCATGATTGCAAGGGAAACAAAGAGGCTGTCAATGTTGAATGCTAAAATTATAGAGAAATGGGTCATTATGAAAATGAATGTCCTAAGGGCCATGGAAACTTACCTTTCTAAAGGCCAAGGGAGAAAGGCCAAGCTTATGTTTTTAATACAATTGATGTAGAATAATTAATGTATTTCTGTTTTTTGGATTCAAGAATTTCTTTTCTGGTTATAAGAAGAATGTAATATATATAAAGATTGTACTATAGTAATTTTTTCATTAAGGTTTTAATATGATGAAGATAATCATATTTTTAGTATGTGACAATAAGAGAAACTTTACATTGTTTGGGGAATCTGATGTTACAATTGATTTTATAATTTAGAGACCTTTTAGAGAGAATTTGGATAGAAGTATTTTGGATAGCTATAAATATTGGAATACATTAAGTTGAACTTTGGATAGTATTATTAAGATTATTTTTGTAACAATATAATATTATAGTTTTATAAAAAGGAAAAATTGTAGGTCGGGTGATAACCCATTGTGTCGGACAAACCTGCAGGAATCGAACCCACAACCAAAGTGCGACAAGGATTTATGACCAGCCAGTAGACTACAGGAAGTCCCTGGTTATTATAAATTAGTTTTATTTATGGTATATTTCAAGAACATTATATGATTAGGATAAATATATTTTTTTGAGTTCTATTATCTTTTGGAGTGAATAATGAATTTGTGGTAGAAATTAGTTAAAGGATTGAACTCTGCTTGTTAATTATTTATATATATATTATTCTATGAAGAACTTAATTCTTAAACTTTAGGTAAGGGTTATGAAAACCAAAAATTTGTTATCTTAATACTTTAAGTTTTGTTGAACTGGTGATATTCTAAATCATCTTGGATTAATGGCTTCGAGGCCCTCAATTTTAGCCGTGTTTGTGATTAATGACCTCAATCACACCCTAAAAATATTTATTTTTTTCTCTAATTATGTGTTTGTAACTGCCCCCAATGTACTTTTATTCGAAACCCAATTTAGGTGGTGATGTTTTCATTTCTCTTTCCCTCTTATTAAGACTAAATTTTATTAACCCTATTTCTGATGTGGGTTTTCCACAAAGGTATTTTCTATTTTCAACCTCTTATTTAGAAGAATAAATTAAAATTGTGAGGACGCAATTTATTGAAGGAGGGGATAATGTAACACCCCAAGATTTCATAGTACGTTATCTCATTAAAGTAATTCAATAGCTTACACTACACACAACACCGACTTCAAGTGCACCACAACTTACCAAACTAACCGTTCAAAAAGAAGTTATGAATAGAATTAACTGAATTTTGAATCTTATATACTCTATATAATTTTAAGATCCATATTATGTGTTTATTAGACATAATATAAGAACAAATTCATTATTTCTGATAAAAGAAGTATTTTTCAAAAAATGCAATTTTACCTCCTTTTAACGGAGAACCCTTTTTAAAATCAATATTTGAAACTTTTATATATTAAATTTAATGAAATTAAATTCTTATTTAGAAGCGGGACATAAAAATTTAGTTTGGATAAATTTTTGGTACTTTTCTGATAACTTTCATATTTTGATGAATACTGAAAAATACTATGTTTTAATTGAAAACAACTTTTTAATCAAAACAATTTATAGTGTTAAATTATGAATTTGATTTGTTTTAAAGTATAATTAGATTATATTTTTATCATTTAATACAATTTAGTTCATTATAAGTAATTTCACATTTAAATTTGACATTAACACATTTCAATCTTTTGATAGTTTTTACTTTTTAAAAAACCCACTTTTTAGCTTCAACAACGAGAATTAATTTTATATTATTTTCTTCCACATAAATGTATTGAATTTGGAAATATGAATTCCATATTTGGAATAAATAGGTAAAAATTTTGTACATATTTAACTTTTATTTTTAGACATTATGAATATTTAGTAAATTTGTTATTTACAACGGTTAAAGGGTAAATCTGGTAAATAAAGGTAAAAAAAAAATATTATTATAATATAAAATTACCTTAACATGTGTTCTATTCCTATTGTTTAGTACATATCCAACCATAGTAATATTTGGATAGATTTTGGGACCAATTGGAGCCACTTGAGAGTGACAATGACACTTTATATTAAGTAATTTAAAGTAAAGAAAAAAATGACTCATATATCTTTTAGTAAAACAATTTTTACAAGGTGTTATATAAGTTATCATTTTGACAATAAATATTAATTAGAAAGATAAAATGATTTCATACATAATTTTATTTTATTTATAATTTTTATACATTAAATAATTGAATTTATTTATGACATAATGACGATGAAGTAATTACCTTATTAATAAAAAAATAAAATAAATGGTATTATAAATATTAAAATAAATATAATTTAAAAGTTTTCATAAAATTCAAGAATTTTATTGGTTAATATGACATGTTATAATTGCTTCAATGTATTTTTTTAAAATTATTCAAGTTGTGATGACTTTCACATAAACCAAATACAAAATAGTGTCAAAATTAATATAAATGAGTTTTTAAAACAAATAGTATTTTATTAAATTATATAATATTCCTAAAAATAAAAGGTAATTAAAAATAGTTTAAATAATATTATATATTTCATTAATGAACCACTTTATTTACTCTTGGAAGTTTAGAGTAAGTTTATTAACCACATATTGTAAGAAAACAAGAAGACATGGTAAAAGTTAAATTATTTAACTAAGAGTTAAATCTAAAAGATAATGTCAATATGGTGACCAAAAACTATATAAAACCTATTAGTTGAGTGGTTTTCTATCCATCCCCACCTTATCCTAGAAATAAATAATTTTTGAGACATTAGAAATAAAAAATGATTTAATTATAAAATAATATTTCAAGCTTTTCCTAAAGTAACCCTCACCTCTCTTATAAAAGGGCACTTCTCCTTCTCTTAATTTCACACCTCAAAAGAAATTTGGCTCGGCCAGACACTACCCAAATACCATAAAAAATTACCTCAATTCATCCTATAGTCTATAATTTGATCAGAAAGCTAACCTAAGGATCCCTTTTGATCAACTCAAAAGGAAAAACCTGAAGAAGAAGTAATAATTTCACCACCCTCTTTCATGTTCTTTTCTTCTTACACTTCCTCTTTATTTGTTGTTTCCATACCAAAATAATAAATCCAGTAGCTTATACATTCTGTGATGTTATTATAAATATTTTACAACCATATTCATTATTCTATCCATCCTATAAATGACAAACTCACCATATGTGTGTACGTACAGCTTACCGTCTCCACATCATGGTGTAGTTTGTTATTCTAACACTTCAATTTTTTGATGGGTATAATAATGAGTATAACTGATTTAAATAATAAATATAACATTTTAATTATTCTTTATATATGATATAACATCCAATTACGTATGATTTTACAATCAATATAATGATATTGTCGCTCGTGCGTACGTACGGATTACCGTCTCCACGAACGCAATGAGATTCATCCCCAATCGTAATCATTCAAGAATAATTTTCCATTTATTGTAACATCCCAAGTAAGTAATGAATAATATATATTTTTATCTAATGATTAAGATAGTGTTTTAGAGGCTTAAAATGAAAATAAATACAATCTTATGCATGGAATACACTAATATTCTTAAAAGATTGTTTTACTTCCTTATGATGGAAAACCCTTTTTAAATCTATCTTTTGACAATTTTATAAACTATGTTTGTCAAAATAAACTTATTTGTTATTATTGGGACATCAAAATTTACTTTGTGTTAATTTTTGGTATTTTTCTGACAATGTTCATTTTGTAATGAATAGTGAAAAATACTGCATTTTACATCAAAACTGCTTTTTAATCTAATTTATTTATATGATTAGATTATCTTTTGAATTGGTTTTGAAGTGAAATTAGAATATATTTTTACCATTTAATCTAATGGTGGTCATTGGAATCAATTTCACTTTGAAATTGGACTTAAACTGGTGTGAATCTTTTGATACTTATTGTTTCATAAAAACACGCTATTTGCTCTGACAGCGGGAATTAATTATTAAATTAATTAATTTTACTTATATGTATTGAATTTTGTAAAATAGACTTCATTTTTGAATTCGGAATATCAAATATAGCTTAGGGTGAATTTTTGGTAATTTTCTGAAAAACTTCAATTTTTGATGAATAGTGAAACCACTAAGTGGTAGTTAAAGAAACTGATTTTTCGTTTAAATGAAACTTTGCCACTTTTGTGTTTTGAATTTAAAAAATCCGACATTCATGGTTTTCATTAAGAAGTAAAATGTGGTTCAATGGGATTAAAATAATTTTTTTGGTGAATAGTAACTTATTAAGTTTTTAATCGCGATTAGTGGTAATTAGGGTAGTTTAAGGTATAAATAATATTTTAATAATATGAAATGACCTAGACACATGTCCCAACCTTATTGTTTGTGTCATGGACAACCAAGACAAGCCATGGGTCAACTTGGGGACCCCATGAAGACACTTTGGTTGAGAAATGACATAAATAACTTTTTATTAAATGTTAATGTAAAAATGACACAAACAAGAGATGTTTTACAAAAACAATTTTTACATGGGGTTATAAAGATCAGATTTTTGATTATAAATAGTCATTGGAAAGCTAAAAAGATTTCATACATCATAGTAGTTTTTTTATAATATGTAGACTTTAAATAAATTAAATTATTTATGACATCATGATGATGCGGCGATGACCTCATTATTTAACGATTTAAATAAAATGGAAAGATAATGAAAAATATAAAACCTACACATGGCCAAAACCAATTAGATGAGTTGATTTTGAACCCTTATCACCTTATCCAAGAATTATATCAATGTGGGACCTTTTAAAACCGAAACACATTTTCAAATAAAGTAATATTTCCTTACTTTCCAAAAGTGCCCCTCCTCTCCTCTTATAAAAGGCCCCCACCTCTACCTCATTTCACACACTCCTCAAGCCTTTGGCTCGGCCAAACCCTGCCCATTTACTCTCTCCACATCCCTCTACTCACCCTAGAGGATTACCTTTGGGAAGAATCCTTTCAAAGGAATCCTTTAGGCTGAAATCAAAAGGAGTTACACTTTTAAAGGTAATTCATTCTCTCATGTTCATTTGTTTTATTTTGCTTCTCCAACCCCCTAAACTCTTTTTATTTACTTCTTTTGTAACAAAACTAGTATCTTCAATATACTAGGATGTTTTTATAATATTTATTTGAGCTACACTCTCACACAACTACATCAAATGGTTAAAGAACATACGGTTTCCGTGGATGGCGAAATTCTGCCTCCCGAAACGATGATTGTTCAATACTCATTTAACACCTTCAAAGGTGGCCATTATGATGTCACTATTATTATATATGATATATAATATGTTTATTTTTTTCTTAAGCTTCTGTTTTTTTTTCATTTTGGGCATGCCTTTATGGTTTCCATTATGGGTAAACACGATATCTTCATTTTAGGAAGTGCGGACTACCGCCCCCTGAAAGTGATTTGATTCGTTAATACCATATGTGGGTTTTGTAAAGGATAAAGTTAATGATATTATATATGTTATTATACTGGAATTATAATATACTCTTATATCATTATGATTCCATTCCAGAAAATACGAAATAGAAATGGAAGTAGCGTTCATGCGTACATACGGCTTACCATCTCCATGAACGGTGCATTTCATTTCTTACCTCTAAACGTGATGTAATATTATAAATACATGTATATGATGAATATATATGATATATATGTTATCCAAATCATTAATATCATTCTGGATATAACGAACCTTTGACCAAATTAAAAACATGTACGTGTAAGAAGTCTGTTTTTGACTTAAGAACAAAATACCGACAAAATGAACACTATTAACTTAAATGATTACATGATGTTCATAACATGTTATAAAAGGAATAATGAACTTTAAAAAGGTTCATAATCAAGTAGAGATTAACTCAAGTTTATTATTCAGGAGATTAAAGAACGGTCGGGTCAAGTCGGATACGAGGTATGGGACTTCGTCTCAATCTCCTTTCATTGAGGCATATTTTGTTTTATACACAAACTTTTTTTATACAGTGTATAAACCCCTTTGACTTTTACGTTTATTCAAAAGGAATCTTTTTTATACGAAGCGTTTACTAAATGACAAAAGGGAATGTTTTTGTCGTACGTATGCGGCGACAACGACTTCTCCGCCGTCGTGACCGTTATTTGAGTTTCAGCTTCCTCTACAAGCCATACCTTTTTTTTAAAACGAAAAAATAAATACCATGTTTTACTTTGGTATTGAAAATGGTTTTCATAATGTTTTTATTATATCAATGTGTTGTATTGATATCTCGTGATTGAAATGTGGAAATGTTATGTTTCCTTTATGCATATTTTATATGATATGATTATGTTATGGTTCTTGGGCATTATTATGAAGATGGGTGGTTCCGTGATAAACTAAGGGTGGGTGAGCCCATTATAGCTCTCCAATGCATTGGGTAAACTGAAGGAGTGAAACGTTAAGGTTTCTCCGAAGAGATTTAGGGAATATACTGTGATGGGTATTCCAAATGTAACCAAGAGGGTTACTCCCTATGTAAGAATGTTATGAATGCCTCAAGTTACCTTTATGTCTTATGATTTCAATGATTTACTAATGATTTGATGAGGTATGTTAATGTGATTATGTTTTATGGGTAAAGTATGATTTCACTGTTATGTATATATGTACCCATGTTTCCTTTCCATGTTTTTATAACCCATACTGTGCTTCTTATGCTCATCCCAAGTTTTTTTGAAATGTTTTTCACAGGTCAAGGGAAAGGTACATGATATGATGATAGTGTCAAGGAAGTGTCAAGAAAAAATCCATGTTTTATTTTAAATATGTTTCCATTGATGGGAATGAAGAATACTATCTTTATGTAACCACTTTGTTTATATGTGGAATGTAATGCATGTTTTATGATCTAATTCTCTAAAACTCTAAACCCGAAAAGATCCTCAATGTGTAATCTTGTAATAACTCAAGATTAAGTAAGGTTTAAGGCTCGGGCCTTATAGTTGGTATCAGAGGTCGGTTTAGATAACATTAGGAGTTAGAATTCTATTAAATGATTATCCAAAAATATTTTTTTTGAAATGATATAGCATTTAAAGATTACCATGTTGCTTCATCTAAGACATGTTTGTTCAGAATGGTTTTCCGCAGAGGAAATAGGGAAGCATTGCTAGGAAGGCATACAAAAGGAAATAACCTTCCGAATCAGCATCCCGAGATGGTCGGAATTGGAACTGAACCGTTTGTTGCAGTAATGGCGCAGTTGACTCAAGCGATAAATGGTGGTGGTATCCATGCACAAGATCAGCCAGATCAACCGCAGAGGAACATGTCAGTGGTGGAACATTTCATGAGGCAACATCCACCATCATTCAGAGGATCATCTGACCCTGTGCTAGATGAAGGGTGGATTAAAGCACTGGAGAAGATTTTCTATGTCATGGGGTGTTCATACAATCAAAAGGTTAGTCTTGCTATTTACCGTTTGGAGGGTGAAGAAGATCAGTGGTGGTCTATGGTTAAAAATATCAGGGACACCGATGAGATTGATGCTCTTGACTGGGATGAATTCAAAGGTATGTTTCTTGAGAAGTATTTTCCTAAGGCTGTTCGACTTAGTATGGAAAAACAATTCTTGGAATTGAGGCAAGAGGAAGACTCAGTGGCTTCCTATGAAGAAAGTTTCACTCGATTGGCAAGGTATGCTCCAAATTTTATCCGAGACCTTGATAGTAAAATCAATCATTTTTACTCAGTATTAAAGCCAAAATATCGAAGGGCATTAGCTTCTCGTGAGTTTAAAAGTTATGAAAAGTTTGTTCGATGTGCTGAGAAGGTGGAAATGGAGTTTTTCGATGACCAAGTGTTCTATAACAACCAGCAGAAGAAGAGACCGAGGTGGTAGGAGAAAGGTAAGTATTCTTCAAAAAAGTCTGATGGTAAGAAAACTAAGTTTCCAGTTTGTGATAAATGTGGCAAAAGGCATGCTGGGGAATGTCTTCTGAATTCTGGAAAGTGCTACCGATGTGGTAAGATGGGACATAAGGCTCGTTATTGCACTGAAAAGGATCAAGGTGAAGGTAAGAAAAATTTTTATTTACAGTTAGTGAAATGTTATAAGTGCAATGAGATGGGTCACTATGGAAACGAGTGTCCGACAAAGAGCTTGAGTGATGGGAAGCAGTTAGACTACAAGCAGAAAGGGGTGGTGAAATCCTTTGCAACTACTTCAGCAGATGTCGGGCCATCAAATGAAGTTGAATCATGTACTTTGTTTGTTTTTTCAGATTATGCCAGTGTGTTGTTTGATTTGGGGTCTACACATTCTTTCATCTCTAAAACCTTTTCTAGTAAAATGGGAATACCATCTCAAGAAATGACTCCTAAACTTTTGGTAAAAACACCTGGGGGGAATGTTGAGGCAAAAAGAATTTATAAGAATATTCCTAACCTTATCTGTGGAAAGAACATACTTGCCAACCTTATTGTTCTACCTCTAGTAGAGTTTGATGTTATCCTGGGTATGGATTGGCTCTCTATTTAACATGCTAAGATTTACTGTAGAGCTAAAGAAGTTTCTTTTCAGAAAGACTTTCAGTTTGTTTACAAGAATGAACCCTTGATTTTGATAACATATCAAGAGGCCGAGAAACTTGTAAAAGATGGAAATGAATGTTACCTTGCACACGTCGTTGAAAATAAAGGAACTGTTTAGATTAATGATGTGCCAGTGGTAAATGAGTATCCTGATGTTTTTCCTGATGAGTTGCCTGGAATAATACCAGATCGGAAAGTTGAGTTTACTGTTGACTTAGTTCCTGATGCTAAGCCAATTTCAAAACCCCCTTATCGAATGGCACAAATTGAACTTTTAGAGTTGAAGGAGCAATTGCAATATTTATTAGAGAAATGTTTCATTAGACCTAGCACATCACCATGGGGTGCTCCTGTTTTATTTGTTAAAAATAAAGATGGTTCTATGAGACTTTGCATTGATTATAGAGCCTTGAATAACATCACTGTTAAGAACAAATATCCTTTGCCTCATATCGATGATTTGTTTGATCAGCTCCAGGGAGCTCAGTTTTTTTCAAAGATTGACTTGAGATCGGGGTACCATCAACTGAAGGTAAAGGAGGCAGATATTCCGAAGACCGCTTTCTGTATGAGATATGGCCATTATGAATTTGTAGTAATACCTTTTGGGCTAACCAATGCACCTGCTGTATTCATGGACTTAATGAATAGAATTTTCCATGAGTTCTTGGATAAGTTTGTGGTGGTTTTCATTGATGATATTTTGTTTTTTTCTAAAAGTAAAGAGGAGTATGAAAAACATTTAAGGGTTATATTGCAAACCTTAAAAGAAAAGAAACTGTATGGGAAATTCAGCAAGTGTGAGTTTTGGTTGCAAAAAATTTCTTTCCTTGGTCACATTGTTTCTAAATATGGAATAACTGTTGATCCTGCAAAAACAAAAGTTGTGGAAGAATGGCCAAGACCCACAAATGTAACCGAGATTCGTAGCTTCCTTGGTTTGTCGGGCTATTACCGAAGGTTTGTTAGAAATTTTTCACGGTTATCTAGTCCAATGACTAAGCTAACTCAGAAGGGTGTTAAGTTTATCTGGACAAAATAATGTGATGATTGTTTTCAAGAATGGAAAAGAAGATTGGTGAATGCTCCAGTTTTGGCACTACCTTCCAGGAATGGTGAGTTTGTTATATACAGTGATGCTTCATTGAAAGGACTTGATTACGTCCTAATGCAGAATGATTAGGTAATTGCTTATGCTTCACGACAGTTGAAAACTCATGAGGTAAATTACCCTACACATGATTTGGAATTAGCTGCTGTTGTTTTTGCTTTAAAAATTTGGAGGCATCATTTTTATGGAGTAAAGTGTGAAATATATACCGATCACAAAAGTTTAAAGTATATATTCACTCAGAAAGATTTAAACATGAGACAAAGGAGATGACTAGAATTAATCAAGGATTATGATTGTACAATTCATTACCATCCGGGAAAAGCAAATAAAGTGGCTGATGCTTTGAGTCGAAAAAGTAATGCTTCATTAATAATGTTGCGTTTGGAACGTGATACTTTGGTTAAGGATTTGATGAACTTTGGCATAGAAGTTGTTGGTGCAGGAAGTCCTTCTGTTTTGTTTCAGGTATCAGTGAGATCATCTCTATCAGATAGAATCAAGCAAACACAAAAGCATGACAGTGAGTTGCAAAAAAAGGTAGAGCTGGTTCAGAAAGGTAAGTTGCATGAATTCAACATTGATAATGATTGTGTTTTGAGATTAGGGAAGAGATTATGTGTGCCTTGTGATTCACAATTGATGAGAGAGTTGTTATGTGAAGCTCATAGTTCTCCGTTTTCAGTTCATCTAGGCAGTACTAAGATGTATAGAGATCTGCGGGAGTATTACTGGTGGGATGGAATGAAAAGAGACATTGCTGATTTTACTGTGAAGTGTTTGACTTGTCAGCAGGTTAAAGCAGAGCGGCAGTTACCGAAAGGGATGCTTCAGCCTTTACCAGTGCCAGAGTGGAAATGGGAGAATATATCCATGGACTTTGTTGTTGGATTACCGAAGACATCTCGAGGTAATAATGCAATCTGGGTTATTGTTGATCGCTTGAACAAATCTGCTCATTTCCTTGCTATACGAGATACTTTCTCTCTTGATCAACTTTCCCGTTTGTATATTAAAGAGATATTCAGGTTACATGGAGTTCGTCTCTCCATTGTATCGGATCGTGATCCCAGGTTTACTTCTAACTTTTGGAAAGGCCTTCAGATGTCGTTGGGTACTGAATTAAATTTTAGTACAGCTTTTCATCCTCAATCAGATGGGAAGTCAGAACGAACAATCCAGACATTGGAGGATATGCTACGAGCTTGTTCTATGGATTATCAGGGAAGTTGGGACCAACATCTTTCTTTGGTTGAATTTTCATATAATAACAGTTTTCATTCCAGTATACAGATGGATCCATTTGAGGCATTATATGGGAAGCGGTGTCGAACTCCAGCTTTCTGGGATGAAGTGGGTGAAAGGAAGTTGATGGGACCAGAATTGGTAGAAGAGATGGCAGAAAAAGTTCAGCTGATTCAGAAGCACATGAGAACAGCTCAGAGTAGGCAGAAGAGTTATGCGGATAACCGGAGGAAGGATCTATCTTTCGAGGTAGGTGATCATGTTTTTCTCAAGGTTTCTCCTTGGAAAAGTGTGATGAGATTTGGTAAGAAAGGAAAGCTGAGTCCAAGGTTTATTGGACCATATGAAATTCTGGAGAAAGTTGGATCAGTTGCATACCGAGTGGCTTTACCTCCGAGTTTATCTCAGGTACACAATGTTTTTCACGTTTCGATGTTGAGAAATTATATGCCAGATCCATCTCATGTTTTGAGTCCAGAGGTAGTTCAGCTGGAAGAGAACCTATCTTATGAGGAACAACCGGTCCATATTCTTGACCACAGGGAGCAAGTGTTACGGAATAAGGTGATTCACCAGGTAAAGTTTTTGTGGAAAAACCACTTGATTGAAGAGGCAACATGGGAATCTGAAAATGCAATGAGGGATAAGTACCCCCATTTATTTGATAAGTAAATAAATTGTGGGGATAAAATTTTCTAAAGGGGGGAAGGATGTAACATCCCAAGTAAGTAATGAATAATAGATATTTTTATCTAATGATTAAGATAGTGTTTTAGAGGCTTAAAATGAAAATAAATACAATCTTATGCATGGAATACACTAATATTCTTAAAAGATTGTTTTACTTCCTTATGATGGAAAACCCTTTTTAAATCTATCTTTTGACAATTTTATAAACTATGTTTGTCAAAATAAACTTATTCGTTATGATTGGGACATCAAAATTTACTTTGTGTGAATTTTTTGTATTTTTCTGACAATGTTCATTTTTAATGAATAGTGAAAAATACTGCATTTTACATCAAAACTGCTTTTTAATCTAATTTATTTATATGATTAGATTATCTTTTGAATTGGTTTTGAAGTGAAATTAGAATATATTTTTACCATTTAATCCAATGGTGGTCATTGGAATCAATTTCACTTTGAAATTGGACTTAAACTGGTGTCAATCTTTTGATACTTATTGTTTCATAAAAACACGCTATTTGCTCTGACAGCGGGAATTAATTATTAAATTAATTAATTTGACTTATATGTATTGAATTTTGTAAAATATACTTCATTTTTGAATTCGGAATATCAAATATAGCTTAGGGTGAATTTTTGGTAATTTTCTAAAAAACTTCAATTTTTGATGAATAGTGAAACCACTAAGTGGTAGTTAAAGAAAATGATTTTTCGTTTAAATGAAACTTTGCCACTTTTGTGTTTTGAATTTCAAAAATCTGACATTAATGGTTGTCATTAAGAAGTAAAATGTGATTCAATGGGATTAAAATTTTTTTTTGGTCAATAGTAACTTATTAAGTTTTTAATCGAGATTAGTGGTAATTAGGGTAGTTTAAGGTATAAATAATGCTTTAATAATATGAAATGACCTAGACACATGTCCCAACCTTATTTTTTGTGTCATGGACGACCAATAAAAGCCATGGGTCAACTTGGGGACCCCATGGAGACACTTTGGTTGGGAAATGACATAAATAACTTTTTATTAAATGTTAAAGTAAAAATGACACAAACAAGAGATGTTTTACTAAAACAATTTTTACATGGGGTTATAAAGATCAGATTTTTGATTATAAATAGTCATTGGAAAGCTAAAAAGATTTCATACATCATAGTATTTTTTTATAATATGTAGACTTTAAATAAATTAAATTATTTATGACATCATGAGGATGCGGTGATGACCTCATTATTTAACGATTTAAATAAAATGGAAAGATAACGAAAAATATAAAACCTACACATGGCCAAAACCAATTGTATGAGTGGATTTCGAAACCTTATCACCTTATCCACGAATTATATCAATGTGGGACCTTTTAAAACCGAAACACATTTTCAAATAAAGTAATATTTCCTTGCTTTCCAAAAGTGCCCCTCCTCTCCTCTTATAAAAGGCCCCCACCTCTACCTCATTTCACACACTCCTCAAGCCTTTGGCTCGGCCAAACCCTGACCATTTACTCTCTCCACATACCTCTCCTAATCCTAGAGGATTACCTTTGGGCATAATCCTTTCAAATAAAGCCTTTAGGCTCAAATCAAAAGGAGTTACACTTTTAAAGGTAATTTATTCTCTCATGTTCATTTGTTTTATTTTGATTCTCCAACCCCCTAAACTCTTTTTATTTACTTATTTTGTAACAACAACATTATCTTAAATATACTTGGATGTTGTTATAATATTTATTTGAGCTACACTCTCACAAAACTGCATAAAATGGTTAAAGAACATACGGTTTCCGTGGATGGCGAAATTCTGCCTCCCAAAACGATGATTGTTCAATACTCATTTAACACCTTCAAAGGTGGCCATTATGATGTCACTATTATTATATATGATATATAATATGTTTATGTCTTCCTTAAGCTTCTGTTTTTTTTTTCATTTTGGGCATACCTTTATGGTTTCCATTATGGGTAAACACGATATCTTCATTTTAGGAAGTGCGGACTACCGCCCCCTGAAAGTGATTTGATTCGTTAATACCATATGTGGGTTTCGTAAAGGATAAAGTTAATGATATTATATATGTTATTATACTGGAATTATAATATACTCTTATATCATTATGATTCCATTCCAGTAAATACGAAATAGAAATGGAAGTAGCGTTCATGCGTACGTACGGCTTACCGTCTCCATGAACGGTGCATTTCATTTCTTACCTCTAAATGTGATGTAATATTATAAATACATGTATATGATGAATATATATGATATATATGTTATCAAAATCATTAATATCATTCTTGATATAACAAACCTTTGACCAAATTAACAACATGTAAGTGTAAGAAGTCTGTTTTTGACTTAGGAACAAAATACCGACAAAATGAACACTATTAACTTAAATGATTACATGATGTTCATAACATGGTATAAAAGGAGTGATGAACTTTAAAACGGTTCATAAGCAAGTAGAGATTAACTCATGTTTATTATTCAGGAGATTAAAGAACGGTCGGGTCAAGTCGGATACGAGGTATGGGACTTCGTCTCAATCTCCTTTCATTGAGGCATATTTTGTTTTATACACAACCTTCTTTTATACAGTGTATAAATCCCTTTGACTTTTACGTTTATTCAAAAGGATTCTTTTTTATATGAAGCATTTACTAAACGACAAAAGGGAATGTTTTTTTCGTACGTATGCGGCGACAACGACTTCTCCGCCGTCGTGACCGTTATTTGAGTTTCGGCTTCCTCTACAAGCCATACCTTTTTTTTAAAACGAAAAAATAAATACCATGTTTTACTTTGGTATTGAAAATGGTTTTCATAATGTTTTTATTATATCAATGTATTGTATTGATATCTCGTGATTGAAATGTGGAAATGTTATGTTTCCTTTATGCATGTTTTATGTGATATGATTATGTTATGGTTCTTGGGCATTATTATGAAGACGGGTGGTTCCGTGATAAACTAAGGGCGGGTGAGCCCATTATAGCTCTCCAATGTATTGGGTAACGCGAAGGAGTGAAACGTTAAGTTTTCTCCGAAGAGATTTAGGGAATATACTGTGATGGGTATTCCAAATGTAACCAAGAGGGTTACTCCCTACGTAAGAATGTTATGAATGCCTCAAGTTACCTTTATGTCTTATGATTTCAATGATTTACTAATGATTTGATGAGGTATGTTAATGTGCTTATGTTTTATGGGTAAATTATGATTTCACTCTTATGTATATATGTACCCATGTTTCCTTTCCATGTTTTTATAACCCATACTGAGCTTCTTATGCTCATCCCAAGTTTTTTTTGAAATGTTTTTCACAGGTCAAGGGAAAGGTACATGATATGATGATAGTGTCAAGGAAGTGTCAATAAATAATCCATGTTTTATTTTAAATATGTTTCCATTGATGGGAATGAAGAATACTATCTTTATGTAACCACTTTGTTTATATGTGGAATGTAATGCAAGTTTTATGATCTAATTCTCTAAAACTCTAAACCCGAAAAGATCCTCAATGTGTAATCTTGTAATAACTCAAGATTAAGTAAGGTTTAAGGCTGGGGCCTTATATTTATGATTAAAAATAATGATTAATAACTTAATATCATTTTGGATATGAATAAAATAAATCCTATTCATAACAAACATGGCTTAAAAAACCTAGCATATAAAGGAAAATGAATCAGTTAACACCCGAAAGGATGATACTACTAAAATATTATTAACAAAGAAATATTATAAGATCATATATTATATCATACTTATGTATATGATTAAATTATAATTTATTAACAATGATTTAGCTATTATACAGATGGTTAATGTACCCTTGACCAAGGAAAAGTACAAGTTAAGGGTTATTTCCTCAATCTCATTATTATCCAAGATTGTTTATCTGCTAGTATTTACTGGGACATATTTATCATTGATACCCATATTTCATAAAAATGTTTTCAAAAGGAATATTTTAATGTTTTATGTGAAGGTATATTTAACTAAATCATCATTTTAACTGTTTTCAATATTTATCTTTCGAAATCCTTTTAATTAATGTCTATGTTTTTAAAATGATTTAATGGATTTATTTATTTATACATAAATGTTTTGAAATGATAATTATTTTCAAAAATTTCTAAGTGGTATGGGAAAATTTGATTCAAAAATCTATTTTGAATTACTTCTTTTGAAAATGTGAGACTTTTAAATTATTTCACAAAAAGGGATATTTCTCTCAAAAAGTTTTACTGATCATTTTCAACTATGTCAGCATCCTTTATATGATATTATTCTTGGTTGAGGTTGATTTATTATAATACAATATTCCATATTGTATTGAATGAGTTAGGTTAAGTTTGACTATAAATGTTCTATTTTAATACCATTCATGGTTTATGGTTAATGTATTGACATTTCATATGCTAGTTTTAATATGAATGTTTATTTTATGTTTCAACCTTTTCATATGAGGAATGTATTGGACTTAGTAAGTGATGGGTGGAGCCTGCTATAGCTCCTTGGTGAATCAGTAGGTCTCATGAGACAATTTGACGTGTAATTGGATGAGGACTTTCCAAATTTGATATATGGTTTTGGCCAAGGCCTAAATCATTTTTAGACATCTTGGTCAAGGCCTTGACAAGATGTTTCAGAATGTCCGACATTATACATTCCCTCATTATGAAAATAATATTGATGGTTCATGTGGTTATTTGACTAGTAGAATACACATGACTATGTTTTATTATGGCATTATTTACTCATCTCATATTCCTACAATAAAGTATTCATGTTTATTATTTGTAAAGGCTTGTGTTTTCAGTAATTCACCAAGACCAATGTTTATGTTATCTTCTGTTGCATTGCTTAATTTTACTGAGTGTTTGAGCTCACCCCTTTCTTATGTTTTATATTCCTATGATTCCAAGAAGTGTATTATGATTTATATGCATGGTTAAGCTAGGGGATTAATGGTGTTATCGAAGGATCATTTATGTTTTGTTTTATTTTTGAAAGTGTAATGTAACGTTCATGTATGTAATCTATTTTAAAATACTGCTTAACTGATCAGTACTTCAAGACCTGATTCCGTGTAATCATGCCAATGTATTAAAATAATGCACCGAATCCAGGATTCTAGGGTCGGGGTATTACAGAAATGTAGGATCCCTTTCCTTTCTCCTTTAAATTAAATAATTCTTTTATTGAATACTTTACGAACTTATCGTGAATTTAATTAGTGTTGAATTATGATTCTAGAATAAAAATTTAAATATTATAAAGGAATTGTTCCCAGAACAATGTCATGATATTTTAATAAAACCCTTCAAATGGAGGTGTCTTCTCTTCTAAACCAAAAAGTAGTGATATTTATTTATATCATGTTTATTTATGGTTTTAGTTTTTCATATGCCTTCTTGTGGGTTCTTGTTTGGTGGAAAATTATTAAATTCCACCTTTTAAATCATATCTATTGATGTGTCATGCTCGATTAGTTTAAATGGCATGTTTGGGACTTGAATTTATTGATACACTAAAATGGTTAGTCCATCCTTAATATAAAATATTTATAAACCAAGATCCTTCTAAGGGGTTGTCTTGATTTCCTAAATGACATTTCCCATATAGGCTATTGATAAATGTTTATTAAACCCCCCCACCCTCTTTAATGACTTGTAATTATTTATAAAAAGTGAATACCCTTGAAGGTTTTTTCCCTTGGTACCATCTAAGTACCACATAAACCTTGATAAGTGAATTGCCTTGACTGGTATAATTATATGGAATGGCTTGACATGATGCCTTTACATCCTTAAATGTTTTATTTTAATTAAATTAAATAGAATAGTTTTGGGTGGTATAAACTAAATTTTTTTATATGATACACTTTTTTGTTATAACTGTGATATGTGTGATTGTTCTGGCATGTTGTGGTCACGACCAGATAAATTAGATAATCCCTATTAAACTATAATATTTTATTTTTAAAACACCATCAAATTTGTAACAAACCAAGTCTTTACAATATTTTCATTTATGAATTAACATAATTTGTTTCTTTATTTTTACTCAACACCATGTTAAACTTATCCTACACAAAATAATGAGTTTCCTTGCATTACATGCAAGGCCCAGTTTAACTAAACAACAATATATTAATAAAATATTGTTTAATATAATATATAACATAGCTGTTAAATTAGAAGTTCTGAATAGTATTAACCACATTTTGAATTTTATATATTCCATACAATTTTAACATTCATATTATCTATTTATTAGAAATAATATAAGATGAAATTCAATTTTTTCGATAAAAGAAGTATTTTTCAAAAAAAATGCATTTTTGCCACTTTTAATGGAACACCCATTTTAAATTCAATATTTGAAACTTATATATATTAAATTTGAAAAAATAAACCTCTTATTTAGATTTGGTCCATCAAAATATATTTTGGATAAATTTTTGATGTTTTTTTGATAACTTTCATGTTTTGATGAATAGTAAAAAATCCTAAATTTTAATTGAAAAACAACTTTTTAAATTGAAATAATTTATACTGTTAATTTATAAATATGATTTTTTTTAAGTTAGGATTAGATTATATTTTTAGAATTTAATATAATATGTTTCATTGAAATTATATTTAGATTAAAATTAGACATAAACACATGTCATTCTTTTGATGGTTTTTACTTTTGAAAATTTTGTTTTCTCATTTTGTCAAAGGGATTTAGTTTTAAATTAATTACTGAAACTTATGTGTTTAAAATTTAAAAAATGTATTTTATATTATAAATAATTGGTTCAAAATTATTTTAATGGGTAAATTTTATTTTTTGGATATTATGAAGAGTAACATTAGTAATTTGTTTATTACCACGGTTAAGGGTAAATCAGGTAATTGGAGGTAAAAATAATATTATAAAATTACCTTAACACCTATAAAAATCCTATTGGATGAATAAATTCTACCTTTATAAGCTATATTTCCAAATTAAATCACTTAATGGCCACTTTACCATGAATACGACATCAATATTTTTAAAATCAATGAAAGTGACAAAATATCACATTCTCATTTTATATAAGTGTATTAATTTTAATATTGTGATTAATAAAATATAATATCTACTATAGGTAGTCTATGAAAATATAAAACAATTAACTACATCATAGAAATTTATTTATAATTTTTAGAGATTAATTAATTACCATTAATGAAGACTCAATAGTGATGTAGAAATTATCTTATTAATAGAAATATCAAATAAATGGTTTTAAAAATATTAAACAAAATATAATTTTAACTAATTAAGGTGATCAAAACATTTTATAAGTTACTATGAAATGTTAAGAGTAAATTAATTTTTTTTTAATTTATATTTTGTGTAGATTTTATTTAAAATCAAAGAAATGAATAGTGTCAAAATTGACACTATTGATGTTTTATAAAAATCGAATTTCATTAAATTACGTAAAAATCATCAAAATATTTAAAAATTGCATATTTATACTTATAAGGTCTAAAATGTCATAAAATATCCATTTATGGTCAATTTACACCATATAAGTAAATATTTATAACCATTTAATATTTAGAATGTTATTACCACAATTAAAATTAAATAGATTAAATTAAGACA
This sequence comes from Viscum album, assembly GCA_963277665.1. Taxonomy (NCBI): domain Eukaryota; kingdom Viridiplantae; phylum Streptophyta; class Magnoliopsida; order Santalales; family Viscaceae; genus Viscum; species Viscum album. Next base: position 1,413,344,394 of record OY728141.1, on the reverse strand, counting down.
AATCAAAATAATAAGGTCTAAAATAAAATCCAAAAATTTATAAAGTTTATTGGATGAGAGGATTTAGACCCATAATCATCTTATATTCTAAATAATACACTTTGGATCCATTTTGGATTTAAAAATTAATTTATATTAATTTAATAGTTTCAATATTTCCAATGGTTCCCCTCACCTCTTTTATAAAAAGTTACTTATCCTTCTCTTTAATTCACACCTCAAAATCCTTTTGTCTCAGACAAACCTTGACCAATTCTCCTAAAAACTTTTCTAAATTCATCATTGAATCCATACATTCATCATAAATCCATTCTATTGAGTCCTTTTATGCAAATAAAAAGGAGACACCCGAAAAAGACGTAATTGTTTTATCACATCTTTAAAAGTTATTTTCTTGTTCTACTTTATCATTATATGTTGTTTCTATATGGAAATAATAAATACAGTATCATAAATATAGTTATATGTTATTATAATAATGTTAAAAACATATTCCTCATTTTATCCATCATATGAATAACAATATCACCATGCGTGCATACGTATGGCTTACCGTCTCCACATCGTGGTGTAAATTGTTTTTCAAAACTACATTATTGTAAAGGATGCGATGATAAGTATAATGGATATAAATAATGAAAATAACATGATAATTAATATTTATAATTAATATACAATCCAATTCGATACCATTTAATCATCAACGTAATGATATTGTCGCTAGTGTGTACGTATGACCAATCGTCTCCACAACGCGATGAGTCCCATCTTCAATGTCCACCATCCAAGAATGATTATAAAAAATATATATTATGAATAAGTATGAAATATATGAAATAATAGTGCTACTATAATAATATATATACATACATATATGTATGTATGTATGTATTTATGTACATATATTTCATTCACTTGCATCCATTCGATATGATAAGAAAACAGAAATAGTGTTCATGCGTACGTACTGCCTACTGTCTCCATCAATGGTGTATTCCATTTCACATATATATATATATATATTAATATTTTGAATATATATGATATAAAAATCATTTTATAAATTATGGATGTAAGTAAATCACGATCTAAGTAATATGATCAAGAATAACAAGTCAAAACAGTTACGAGAAACAATGTGATTATTAACCAAAACGTTGCTTTATCTTGTAATTGTTAATAAATAAGTAATATAAAGTCATAAAAGAATCATATATGATGACATAAATATGTACATTGTCCATGTATAATTTAATAACATGTTTTAACCACTACAGAGGTAGCTAAAGCACTCTCGACAAAAGGAAAGTGCAAGGTAATAGTTAATTTCACAATCTCATTACTATATGAGGTTGTTTATATGTAAGTATCTATTGGGGAATCCTTATCATCCATGTCCATGTTTCTTAAAATGTAATTAAAAATATTATCGATAATTTTTTAAATTCATTTTTACTCATGTTTTAATTTTTACGAAACGTTTTGAAAGTAATTGTTCCCTCATTTTCCAAACGAGGCACTTTATGACCTTTTCAAAAAAAATTAAGGAATGACTGTTTTTTTAACTTATATAGTGTAAGAAGTTATATTCCACTATTATTACACCTTAATATTTTCAATCTTCCCTCAAAATCTTAAAATTTTATTTTCAAAAGATATGTTTTCTTTTATAATCGCATAGCTTTTAAATGATTTTAAAGTAAAAAAGGGATATATCTCTTAAAGAGTTTTAATGATTTAATGATATCACTTTTATCTATGTCAAAATCCTTTGATGAATTTAATTCTTCTTTAAGGTTGATTTATTATTATTAAAACTTCCATATTGTAATGAAATTTGTATGATATATTTGACTATAGATGTTCTATTTTTATACCATTCATATTTTGTGGTTAAAGTATTAACATTTCATATACTAGTTTTAATATGAATGTTTATTTTAGGTTTTATCCTTTTCATATGAGGAATGCATTGGACTTAGTAAGTGATGGGTGGGGCCCACTATATCCCTTAGATGCATCGGTAGGTACCATTAGATAAACTAGTGTCTTAGCACAAGGCCTTGCTGATATGGTATTGGTCTTGGAACGAGGCCTTGATGGTATGGTAATGGTCTTGGAACGAGGCCTTGAAGGTATGGTTATGATGTTTAGCTTTAGGCATTTCCTCATTATGAAATTATTTATTGATATTTCATGTGATTATTAGACTAGTATAATATCAATCAGAAAGATTTAATAGTGTTATTTGATTTATTATTTTTATATTGTGATGAAGATTTTGTTTAAAAGGTTTGTGTTTTAGTTTTATACCTTGCCTTAAAATTTTATGCTTATTTATAATACCTTCCACTATATGTTTATCCTTACTGAGCATCTAATATCACCCCTTTCATATGTTTCATTTTTCCTAGGATGTGAAGATGTATAATATGTCTGATTTGCAGGGATTTTCTTAGAGATATGTGTGTGTTCAAAAGATACACTATGTAGTTTTTTATTTCATGATGTAATGTAAAACATATGATTGTTTATAGTTTTCCCAAGGCTACTAAACCAATCGGTCCATCAGGATTTTATTTTCTTATGATCGTGCCAATGTAATAAAATAATGTACCAAATCCGGTAAACTAGGGTTGGGGTGTTACAAAATTCCTTCAGGTCTGTAGGTAAAGAGATAGAGACCTGTAACCACCTGATATGTGTGCCAACCTTGGATTTAATTGTGACCTAGTCTGTTTGACTTTTGAACCCTACAATATTTTGATAAATCAATTGATTATTGGATTCTACTTTTGAATTGACATAATAATAAATTTTGTTATTTCTTGGGGTATAGTAACCTTAGATAAACTCTTTAATTAATTTATTAACAAATTTAAGGTTGAATGATTAATTAAACATGTATGATATAATATTAATGATAATTAAAAGCCTGGAATAATAAAATTAATTTGTTTTCAAGATGGTAATATTTATAAATTCGTTATTTTGTCTTAAGATGATAAATCAAGTATGATTGATACTATAATTGTGATTTTATTTCTTTTCTTTTTATCTTATTTCATATGGATGTGATTTATACCTAAGGCTTTGAAATTGTTTGGCATGTTTACTTTTTCTGGATATGAATCATGTTTGGTGTTGAAACCAGAGGGCTTGGTGAATGTTTTTGTACCGCCTGATGGCTCAGAGCACTAGTACTAAATTCATGGTGGAATATTATATGTTTATATTGTATTACTGAGGTCTATATTCATAGTAACATGGTGCCTGAGGGAGAGATTCTTGTGATGCTTGATGGATTGGTGCTTGTTTCCATACCTCTTAAGGTCTAGGCACATCATTACTAAATTCTTGATGTTATATTATTTATTAACGTTGGATTCTTGAGGGATATATGCATAGTCACAAGATACCTAAGGGAGAGATTCTAGTTGTTCCTGAGGGCTAGATTTTGGTTATCCTTATGGTAGAGATCGTATATTTATGGAAATTTTATGAGTGTTAAATCATTGATAAGATAATCTTCCACCAATTTGGGTGATCCATCCTGAATCATGAGGATATAAACACACCCATAGATGCATGACAGAGTGATGAAGTAGGTATAGCCCTCGGGTACCCCTTAGGAACCTAGGTGTGTTGTCATTCATTTATTCAGTAGTATTTGATTATTTTTCTACTTATACATTATCACTGATTTATATTAAATATCAGTAATGGACTATGCTAGACACCATGGGTGACATCCTATTGTTATTATTATCTCACACCCTGCTCAATCCACCAATGCATTGGGGTACCTGAGTAGACCTTACATTTGTAGGAACCTGGTTCATTTTTTGTGCTATTTAGCTTGTACCTGGGAGTTTGGGGTACAAGACTAGGCGAGAGATCGAGATTCTCAAGAATATAATCATTGGGTAGTATTCTGTTATGACATTGTATTAATTTTTTTAATTCATACTTCATTCATTTTTACCATCGTCTATCATGCATGCATTCTTTAAAATTGGAAATATCCATTTTTATTTAGATATTATATTATTCTACCACTTTTTTCTTTCTTATATCACTAATTCTGAATTTTTCTGTTATTTATTATCTAATAGCCCATTGTGATACTCTGATCTAGAGGGTATAGTCTCCCAACCATACCATCAATAGACCCTCGCTGCTAGTCAATATCCTCTATTGTTGGAGGAGGTATGCTTGAGTCCATGTGATCCATTGGTCTAACCACTATCTTAGCAGTGATCTGGTCTGAGACGTTACATTAACAAATATCCATTGGAATTGAAACAAACCCTCCATCCATTCACAACAAAAAAACATATTTCCCCTTAAAAACCTGATATCATTCTCAATATGCATCATTTATTTTCATAATTACATGTATGTTGTAGTTTGTAACTCACCACACCCATTCTGCGCATTAACACAAGTTAGACTATCCCTGACTAACACGTCTCTTAAACACTTTTCCTCTACTACTGATGAATTTCAACCTTAACTAATCATGTGTTCTTCTCGACTACCCAAACACACCAACTAAAGACCATACCCAAATCTCGGTGAGATTCCATAGTCCAAACCTCCACTGTCACAAAACCGTCAGCAGGCTCCACCACGCCCACTGACTCGCCTCCAATATAGAACCTCATACTTCTTTTAGAACCACCTCGATCCAAAATCCAATTATTGGATTGTCCAGATATGACAATCAACTAACTAATAGAACCCCCTATGGAATCTAACAACATGCATCATTAATTATTCACTAGCATTTCGGTGCTTCCATGACCATCCCATGGTTAACTCCGCAATTCTGTGATCCATTCAACATGATGGGCATACCCCCATAACCCACACATTACTCTCCAACAAAGAAAGTATAATTTTCATTATCTCTCTCAAGAAACTCCAACCATCAAATCCCACACACAAACATTTTTGATCCCAAAAAGTGGAATTGGTTGCCCAGATCTCACTCGAGAAAAATACTACACAGTCACCATCACCTATTCTCGGCCTCTGAGAATGGCACCCATGGCATTCACTGAAACCCAGACCATTATGAGGAACCTTTTCGAAAACTATCTATGTATCTCCTCCAATAATATATCATACCTCATACTACTCCACAAATGAAAATTCATATAGGTTCCCCATCTGACCAAAAGAAAATCTATTAAGTAGATTGGAATATAGCCAATGTCCTCTTGGTGTACCCAGGATGATGTCAAGATTTTGTGCATGATCTTATTGAGTCAAAAATTATTCCAAGATATCATTAATGAATACCACAAAAAATGATCCAAATAAAATAGTCACATGCATAACTAATGCACCTTACATTTTTCTCATTGAAAATGATAGTTGCTTTCTCTAAATCCACTTGATCACCTATCCAAACGACATCGTAGATATTCAGTGCATGTCTACAATCCTAACCTCACCTGATCCCTAGGGTCAAACCCTTTCTTACAACCATTAATTGAACCCAAATCTAAATCCCATGATTCATAACATTACCATAACTATGATCAAACGACCACACAATAACTAACCAAAACTCTGGGCCCATCAGCCTCATTGGTCTTGAGGCATCCTCTGTGTTTCTATCCAACAACTAAACTCATTTCAACCCTCAGGTTCAACTACACGACCACCATCACCCTTTTTTTCACTGCTAAATCAATCATTTATCCATTCTCTAGTAACTCCTCTCTCATAAATACAAATTCAAAATTTAGTGCTCTTTGGATGGTTTCAGAAAAACTAAATCAGGAACCTCAAACAATCCTTGCCCTTGAAAATGAACTTCAGGAAAACCTCAAGCAGTCAAGGTTCTCCCATTAGGAATGAAAACAAATTTCCCCCTATCAGTTTTTTAGAAAATCTGATGTCACCTATTATGCATCAATTTCACTTCTGAATCACCCACACATTCATCAATTTCACTTCCAACCCCTAAAAACATGGTTTTTCCAACATGCATGTAGTTGGAGGCACCCAGGAATGAGATCATTCCCAATCATTGACAAGATTGTAGTACCCTGTCTACATTTCCCAAATAGGATGTAAAAAGATGCCACCTCTAATACCATGTTTTAACATCCTGGTCTAGGTTCCACTAAAATTGGTGCTCTGATCTGGTGCACCACATGACCTCAGGTGCATCTCCGCATACGCCATAGGCTACCGATTAACAACACAGGTTTAATGAAACCATAGGGAGACTATACCCATTTATCAGATTAAAACCACAAGAGAAGTAATATCAACATATGTAATAACCAAATGGAACAATAAATTGACCGCATATGAGAAAATTTAATAATTAACAAAGTAACACATGTTATAGTCATATTATGAATACACTGCATGTCATGCATTCATATAAATGAAATATCTAATACCAAAACCATAAATAGATCATTATCATGGTCCTGAGTCCCAACCCAGTCTTAAAATCCCATTCTCAAACCCATCATCCCATTCTTAAACCAATAAAAGGGTTCGTAACTTGTATCTATACCAAAAAATAATTAGCATCTTCTCGAGTACCAAAGTGCCAAGGTCGCCCAATCAGTATGTGTTTACAAATTAAGATACCAACACTAGTGGTGTATAAATAAATAATAAATTCAAAATAATGTATGTAGAAATACAGTTAAGAATATAAAATAGTAGATAAACAAAATTTCATTAGTTATCAACATTTAAATTATCCACTTTTATTCATAGTTCCATGTGTTAATCTATTTTTTCAATCCATATTGGTCCCTATCAGCAATCCAAACAATATATCAAAGGGTTTTTATTTTATAAAATAAGGAGTTCCAGTCCATGTATCCAACCGAGAATCGAAACTTCACTTTTGATCATCCCCAACCATGATATGGAATTCCATGTTCATACTGTTAGAGTTAATAGCATCAGTCAATACACTAAAAACTACGGTGGACTTTGGCACCTAGAAAATTAGTCTGGACCACCCAAAACTGGGTAGTGGATCATCATTCTAACATCCCAAAACCCTTAGACATATGTTGGAAAACTTGGAGCATCATTCAATGAATCAAATATGGATTCGGAATGGAATTTATGACCATCCCTAACCATTCCATTATCAATCGATACCATGTTCCATGACTTTTAACACATATAACCTAACTTTACATTTTAAACCATTTTTCTTTTATACATATAAAATGTTATTTAAATGGTCTTCAAACCATTTAACAATTAAACATACCCCTTTAACCATTTACATTTCCTTTCTTTAACACAACATTTATCATTATCCCAATAGACCTTTAAAACAACTCATGCCTCATAAAATCTCAAACCCTTTCGCATGTCATAAAACTCTAAAACCAAACATCATTTTTAGGCCAAGGGAATTAATCATTATAAACATGGGTCTTCCTCTTTGAAAAATCAAACAAGGTCCAAGACATTCACACTCAATTAAAAACTAATAAAAGATTCATTAATCCTTTTTTAACAAATTGGTTCTTCCCCTTAATTTCAAATCAACATTTTAAACTCACCTAGACACCCCTTTTAAACACTCTGAGGTCTAAACCTCATTTTAAAACATAAACCACTACAAATCAAATCAAAATTATAACATTCCATTTAAATTATTTCAAAAGACCGTTGTGAAAATCACAAAACATGGCATATAAATATTCCAATCATTTCTTTAACCACTCCCTTTCTATGTAAAAACTCTTAAACATTCACTCTCATTATTTCCCTATCTCAACATTTTCTAATTCATATCACCATTTTCGATTGCTTGGCATACCCCATGGGTATCCCTAAGACTAGTCTCAAATTATCAACTGGCCCAATGGGGTCCGTGAAGGGTCTCACACCTCAATTTAAGGTCCAAAATACTTTCCATTTCCAAAGACATAAAAATAGATCAATGTAAAAACTTTAAATAACTACATACATAGATTCAAAAAATCAAGACTATTATAAAAATATTATAGACCACCTACCTAATGCTTATAGAAAACAACCCACTTAATAAAAACCCGTGATTCGAACTAAAATAGACTCAAATACCATGAAAAACAACACCTAGGAAAATAGTTTTTTAGTTATTCAGAAGGAGAAGAAATAACACACCAAAAGATTCTAGAAAAAGGATTAAAACTAAGTTGAATACTTACTCAGACCTTCTATTCTCACTAAAATTCACTCCAAACAGCCATATATTGAAGGAGAATCTCCTTTGGAGGAGGGGAGATATTCTCTTTCCTCACCCATGATGTAGGGGGTTGACTAGGGGAGAAATATTGGGGGAAGTGCATTAATGCCTAAGGGGGAAATTGTCATTTACTCAATTTTTTAAAATTCACATGGTTCGACTGCACTATTGTCTACACTATGTGTCTCCCTCTATCTAAGAGGACCAGGCTACATGTTCTAGTTAGACCATCTGCATAGATGGAAAACCCATGTGGATCTTATGCACTTGGCTCTATCCAAAGGGGCATGACTGCATGGGTGTTTGAGAAGGCTTACACAGTTATCAAACTGTGTGAGGGCCATATCTTCAACTCCATTAGAGACACCCCCATCCCTCATGGTTATGGTGAACTGTTAAACTGACCATGCGCAAACCATAAAACTTGTTATGTTTTTATTTCTTCCAAATTTCATGTCTGGAACCCCTAGGACAGCCCTATGACTTGTCATGCTCCACAAGAATCACTCCCTTAACAATTTAAAAGGTATTTTAACCAAAATTTTAATTGGGATGTACCTCATATTAGGTACAGGATCTTACACTCAAAATATAATTGTTTATATTTGGTTCCCAACATCATTCATAGATGGATAAGAATCAATGTGGAGGGGACCTCACCTTGCCACTGCACTCCACAACTGAGAGAGCCATAACTACGAACTATGAATCTCATATAACCTCACCAAAACATGTGTGGTGGGTCCCTCCCCTCTCTACTAACCAAATGCATGTTTTTTAGGTTTTCTAAAATCCACTTTATGGTTTCTTGGTAACCATACATTCCATTATGAAAAAACAAGATACAGAACACCCAGACTTCAAAATTCAAAATAGAAATCAACCAAAAACATGAATTAAAAATTCAAAATCCACTCAAGTACACACATCAATCCCAGTTTCAAATAATCACATCAGGTCATGAAATTAAAATCCATTACCCTCTTTGATATGTTCCCCTGAAAACCCATTGGCCATCATCTCATGGTAATAAACCCCACGAAACTTCACTAATAACTTTGAGGAAGATATTTCAAACGAATCCATTAAACCAATAACTTCAAAACAACCAACTAAAATCCACCATATGAAATAGAATCATAGAAAATCACCATAGGCAATGAGACCAACAACAAGTTACCATAAATCTCATAGAACACACCTAATCCCTTATTGTTTCTATTTCCAACTAACATCAATGTCAATGTGGAAATTCAATCAGAAGTAGAGAGGCCTACTCAAGACACACATATAACACTATTGAACACATAACCACACATACCAACACCTCTTTGTTACCACCACTTCAAAATGGACTTGAAGAGGTGTGGAGGAAGACAAAATTTGAGTAGGGATTTAAGCATCCAATTGCTTCAGTAGAAAACAATAACCTTCATCAACACCACAAAAGCCTCCTTTCGAAACTTTCAAAACTCCCCTCAGTACTGCACTCTATATCCCATGGATCCACAACTCTTGTGGAGGACCTTCACATCACCAGAGATAGAAGACGAGGGAGTACCACTCTAGAGATATAGGACCTATTCTTAGTGTAGGAGAGTACCATATCTATCTTTATAAATTTCACCCTGGGGTATCAGGGTAGTTCCAACCTCAACACCACTCTAATAATTCTTCCCTAATCACTTCCATAATCAAGCCTCACCTAAAGAAGCACCATGATGAATAAAACTCACATTGTATCTTGAATTCCATAATAAAGGGAACCATCATGTAATACATGGAAAATAACTCAGGAGAGGATACTCAATAGCCAAAATATGTGTCCCAAAAAAGGATACATTAGAGGAATAAGTTCATAGAGGGAATATATGGAATATAAGGGGCCAAAATGGCATGAGAACCTATTTTTTCACCTGGTCATGTTAACATCTATGCATGGCTTGAAAGCCTTTTCATTATACGCGGCGTGTAAAGGTGGAACATGGTGTGTCTCAGCTGGTAGGGTCCTGGCCATGTGTTCATGGCCATTCCCATATAATTTTTGCCATACCCATGTCCCTGGTTGTGTAACTAGTTGTTCCCTTGACTATGCCTGAGTGTTGGCCCATGCTAGTGTACTCTCTAAGTACAGGTAAAGTTCAACCACCTGAGGTTATGGGTATGTGTAACTAGCACACAACTTGTCTTCCTAGGTAGGGTCACATGGTGTGTGGGCCTAAACACATGGATTTTGAACCTTATAACAATTGGAAATACTATCCAATTTAGAAATGGAAGTACATAATGTGTATTCTTTCAGAATAATCTTCGTGTAATTCTATTTTTAATATAAAGGTTATAACCTTCATGTGGTTTCCATATTCATTCTCTTCACCATGAATCTCACTAGTAGACTAACCAAAATTTAGGGAAAACCCACTTTTTTCATTTCTCGTCCTTCGGTGGCAGTAAAATAGAATCTGATAATCCACATAAATCCCTCAATGCTTCCCGATGTGCCTCCTTTCGCTTTCCACCACAAACTGATCCCAAATACATGAATTTTCACCCAAAACGCATTCTGATCCATCATAAAAACACCAATTTGTTTATCATGCCCACAACAACCTTGAATCTGGGGGTTCAATCATGCTCAAACCCACCCTGGTATTGTTTAAATTTTACCCCATAGTCCAATGATGATGAACACAAAAAACATGTGAGGGAAAACCACATGAAAAAAGGTGTAACCATTGTTTCTCAAGTGATCTTGGCCAAAGATCCTGAAAATGGGATATATTATGTGAAAAAATGATGTAACAATAATAAAATTAATTAAAAATTAATTTAGATATTGATATCATGTGAAGGATCAAATAATCACATATCAAAAGCAGATAATTAAATCCATGCTTAATATTTTATTCAAAAGCATAGAAACCATAATTTATTAGTTTTACCTAAATTTTTATTTATCTTTGTTCAAGAATTCGTTTTTTAGAAAAGGGAAATCCTCATTTTGTTCACTGCCTCTCGATCCACCCTGATTTGGTCACCTGTCATCCTCTAATGTGATTTTCTAATGATGAATTCACAGAGCTCCTCTCAATTTCCCCTAGGTTTGTGTAGTTAACCCAAGAAAATTGTTATAATGTGGTATTTAAAGAGGGTATTAGCTCATGGGTATTTAATATAAAATAAATAAATTTAATTATTTATTTTAATTAAATGCACCACCAATGAATTCATCAACCGGACATCCAGCATTGACCACCATTAGGTTACACCTAGGGTAAACCCTATAATTTGTAATCAACCAAGGTCTCAATTTTTTTATCCAAAAAATAATTTGGGAATTATTCCAACATTTCAATAAAATTACATATGTGTGATATTGAATATATTTTATGTTTTTATAATATCAATATCGTGCTCACTTTTCCTCATAATCTCACACCAAATTATCACATCACACCAAAAATATTCCATAAAATATTCTGAAGTCTTATATGAAGAACAATTGTCACTACTTTCTCCCCTCCAAGTATTTTCACCCTAAAAGGCACAAACTAAACAAAAATGTGGGTATAATGAGCTCTCATATAACTATATCACTCTGAGGATCTCTCCTATGTTCTCTTGTGCTACTACAAAACACAAACCAAGTGAATTGTTCATCCTTGTAGGATCCTCTCCTTCAGATCCTTGATTTCCATTGGGTACTTTGTAAAGGTATCTCTATCCCTGATTTCTAACTATACCCAGTCAAAAATGTGCATCATATTATTCAAATATCTCCTCAGCTACAACAAATGACATTATGCACCCTCTCCATATATTTGGGTAAGGATATGCTATAAGAAAACACGAAAACCCTCTGTACGATCTTAAATGGCCTGAAGAACCTCAAGGATAGCTTACCACCTAGGATAAAACTTTGAAATCATCAATCTAGAGTGACTATCCGGAAAACATGGCCTCTCTTCATGAACTTCAAGGGCATACAACATCAATATTCCTATGATTTATATTAGCTCTGGGATTTCCTCATACACCCATGGATCAACTAACCCTTCTCTATCATCACCTATAGTATCTATGTCCTCCCTAAATAAGTCTCTCCAATGTCAAACCAACATAAAGGTAACCTACAGGGTCTCCCATATAGGTCATTATAAGGAAAAATGATGATTTCAGAGTGAAATCTATTATTAAAAAAACTCTAATAGTGGAAAGTGATCCACCCATCACTAAGGCATGCTTGGCTAGTGGAAGGCCGATCATTCATGACCACAAACCCTCGGCATGTCCTCCAATGATTGGATAGTACACTCAATCTTGTATCCATTTGGTTGTGAAACAAAATAATGATCCTAAAATGGATCCCTAAGTCCTCCTTCAAGCCTCTCCATATCAATTAAATAAACTATCCCTCATAGTCAAAGATAATTATTAGGGGTACCCAATCAAGTAAAATGATCTCCTCCAGGTACAACTTCCCTAAAATCTCTACTGAACTCTGATCCCCAATAGAAACGAAGTGTGCCAACATGATAAGTTTTTCAATTATCACACATATGATATCATGGCCTCAGGACTTCCATGTAATCCTTATAAGAAATTTCATATATATTCCATACCATTTCCACATAGGGATCTTAACAGACTACATCAAACATAATTGAACCCAGTGATCATCCTTTACCTACTGACATGTTTAAAACTAAGAGATAAACTCAAAGACACTCTACCTCATTCCAAACCACAAAAACTAATGTTGAATACCCTTTTACATATTCTCGACTCTAGTATGTATAGTCAAATGAGAATTATGAAACTCCCACATAACCACCTCTTTCAACATGACTGTAACCACCATCTATCCCTAAAAAAGGATGATATGATCCCTTCCTTCGATAGTCCACCTAGTGAATATCATGATGATATTTGGTCACATATAACCTCATAGTTGATGTATCCCAACTTAGCCTCCATCACACGATGAAGGGGAAGAGGATTAAACACCATAAACTAAAGAAAAGTTTCTCCCCACTCCTCCACTAGGATTGGATATAAATAGGCCAACTTCTCAAAGTTCTACTCTATTAAGTGTGAACGGTACTTCCTACTAAGACCATTTTCCACCATGTTTCAGTTTCTAAGAGTATAGACTATCTCAACTTCGTAGTCTTATAGATACTCTAAACAACTCCTCTTTCTAAGGTTAATATCTCCTTGAGTGAAGATATACCTGATACTCTAATGGTTTGAGTAAGAAAAAAATAATTCTCTAAGAAGATAGTTACTCTAAAACTTCATATAGAAGGGTTATTCTATCAAATATAAGTTTTTAGTATCATAGAGATACTTGTAGGGCCTCAAATTTTTCAAACCATACACAATCATGACCTTCATCTATATCAATACACAATCGATCCCATCTATAGAGGTGTCAAAAATACTCTAAACTCTATGCCCTCCTCTGATAGTCTCAGCACAGGAATCACTAGTCAAACTTAGCATCAACTTCTCAAAGGATCTCTAACAATACTCATTATAGATAAACATATTCTTTTTCCATGTTAGGATGGTCAAAGGGAATGATACACTGTAAAATCCAGGCACAAACCTCTTGTAGTACCCTTCCATGTAAAAAAATATCTAAACCTATATCATTATCTTAGAGGGATCCAAAAAAATCATAAATCGTTTTTGGGTCTATAGATAATCAATTATCATATATGGAATTCCCTAAAAAGTTATCTTCAAAGATCCAAGACTGATACATCGAAATCCTGTCATAAAGATGGTGCTCCTGGAATAAATCTAGGACCATCCTTATATGATATATATGATCCTATTTTATTGAAAAGTAAATAAGTATGTTATGAATTAAGACAACCACAATTTGGTCCATGTAGGTTGGGAAGATCTAGTTCATCAAAGATATAAACATAGCAGTGGGATTTGTCACACTGAAAGGAATCACTCGGATTTCCTATTGTTTATAAAAACATACAAATATTGTATTCAGAATATAAGTATCGTGAACACTCAAGTGGTGGTATCCAAACCTGAGATTCATCTTTGAGAACTGACTTGGGCCTTCTAACCGGTCAAATATATCATCAATCCTTGACAAGTGGTACTTGATCTTTATATTTACTTGGTTTTAACGATGATAATTAAAAAAGGCTCAATCTCTCGTCAACATTTTTCATAAATAAAACTATATATTCCTAGGGGGAGTGACTGGTTATGATAAATTTCTTCTCATGATGGTCCTCCAATTGCACCCTCAGTTCATAGAGCTATATAGGGTCGTCTAATATGCTATAGTAGATATCATTCCATCATTGGTTCATGTTTAAGAATAAGGAAACTCTAATGGGAGTTAAACCTATAACATCCTAAAAAATAATGTCCTCATAATCATCCACCATCATAGGAAATTTAAAGCTTAATGCATCCACTACTCCAAGTGTCATACCATCAAAATGATATGGAATTGTTTGTATGATCCTACACATGAGTTTATCCAACTCTTCATGGGATTCCTTCTCACCCAAAAAAGAAAATATCTTACCAATACCTTGGGTACACTAAAACCCTTACTGGTAATAGTCATCTGATCATATATGGTAGTAAACCACTTCATACCATGGAAAACATCATAGGGCCTCACCATAATCTGTATAAATACACAATATGAGGTACTATCTCCCTCCTATAGATGGTTTACACATTTAGTAAAATTTTGTGATCATTGATCCTCTCTTCAAGAGCTTGAAAAAATAGTTTAATAAAAAAATATCTACTAGTATTTCTAGGCCTTAGATAGGGGTTACATACATGGAATGTGGCTTCTAACTATGTACAAAAAACTACAACTAGAGAAAACAATACACATATCATACCTCAATCCCACTTGATTCCTTGGGCTCACAAACCAATACTGATCAAATACACCTTTCCCCTTTCTCACATTTCTTCCTTAAATAGGGCCTAATCAAACATTGTATCACATAAAAATCAACTCAAAGAAAAAATTAAAATAAAATAATCATCCACACCTCGACATTATTCTTTTTTGGGTAGTAGTGACCTACCCGTATGGTTTTGGACCACATCATAGGGACTTGTCTAAGTGGAGGAAGTGTCTCTCTTCCTTTAATTTCTGAATTCATATTTATTGTAATTATCATTGGTCTCTATTGATGTGCTTAGTTTACCTAGAAAATTATATTCACTAGGACTACCATCAAGAGGGGTCTTATCCAAGTGGGACTCTTACACTACATGCTCATGAGAGTCCTCTACAGCCAAAGAAGGGGGTCTGGATCACTATGAAACATAGTCATCATCTAACTCTAGAACACATGATGATTAAGTGACATAAGTGTTTCATATTCCAACACTATCATAATCAATTACTTCTCCATAAAGAATATTGGTCATAATCACATCCATATGATCAATCAGTATTCACACAAGCCAGAAAACCAAGACCACCACCTCGATTCAATCATCCACTACCTAGGGGTCTTCCTCACCATGAAACCTTAGTGTTATCTATCTCTAGAACTCTCATAACATGCTAAGATTATGTGTACCATCATCATGTTCTACTAGAGCCATCCATTGACTACCTTTTGGAAAATCATCTTTCAGGACTACTATAGGAGGGTCTATGCACTACTCAATAGGTGGTAGCACTGATTGGTTCTTTTCTGAAGGAAATTCCTTGTGTATGGGTCCCTGAATTGAGGCATCATTTATCAACCAGTTATTTTCAGAACACTATCTCAAAATCCAAATTGTATTTCATCATTGAGACACCTTGAAATTTATCAAGATGTACTATATTCAAATATAACATTTAGGAAGATAATTCATGAAGGACAGTCAAAGGACTCAACCCTCTATGATGCATGTACCATTTATTCCTTTCAACTTATTTCTCGGAATATTAATTCAACAATTAGTCTGTCAAGGTCCTAGAGAATGTATACATCACTCGACACAGCAACACTGGGTTACCTGGCCTGAAATCTTCACTCGAGAAACTCCAACAATGTTTCCTTAAGTCCCAACCAATTACACATAAGTGTAAAACTGTAAAAACTAACCCAAAGAATGAACAACTCTAATACCACTCTATAACAACACAAATCACTTGGGCCCACCTGGCTAGAAAATTTTCAGGCTGACACGTCCCCAAACCAGCCTCTAATAGGCTAGGGGTGACAATAAGCATCAAGGAAGAATAATATAAAATTGAATACCTTAATCTAATGTTCCCATATGAAATCAACCAACCATATCCATGCAATAGTGTAGAGGAATAAAAATAAAGAGTAACTTTTAGGGTGTAAACATGCATGCAATAACATCTAGGAAACAAATAAAACATGGTGTGCTAGAATAAACGAAAAAAGGGTAAAAATTCATGCCCGCCTGAAACGAAGTCCCAAAATTAAAAAATTAGTAATAAAAGAAAAATGGGGGAGCCTAGATCCTAATATCTAATTCTCAACCACCATACATAGTCAATGCATCCATGTATACCTAGGATCCACAAAATTCACTGCCAATATGTCTACCATCGACATAAGACACGACACATGCAGGAAAAGACCATAAAGGTGTGAGTATAAACATACCGAATAGGGCACCCCCAAAACCATAAAGAGATAAATAGAAATATAAAATAATATTCAGATCAACCCATAAAATTAATTTCAATCATAAACTAATAAAAAACCATAAACACTTATATATGCTCAATAAGAATCCGAAATCAGAGTGAAACGAGATATTCTTCTCCATAGTCCACTAAGAACAAAAAGTCATGAAACAACTCCAAAGGTCCACCTTCAATGCCCAACATCATGCACAACTGTATAAGAATCCATGTGGAGGGGCTTGCACCTCACCACGGCATTCCACAACTGAGAGAGACACAACTTCAGACCATGCATCTCATGTAATATCTATAGAAAATGTGTGGAGGGGCTCACCCCTATCTATTACAATCCATATATGAGGGAGATACAACTCACGTGGTGGACCTTCACATCAATAGAGCTCGAATATGATGTATTACCACTCCATAAATAGAGGACTCATTCCTATTGTAGGGGAGTATTGTCTCAATCTATATAAATAATATAGGGGACACATGCCCTAGTGCATCAGGTGAGTGACAAACCCGACATAACTCAAATGATCCTACCTTAATCCCTACCATTGTCAGGTGTTTCATAAAGAATCATATTGTTCAAAACATATCACATTGTATCTCAAACGTCACAACTAAGTCCACCATCATGTTCAACTTGAAAAAAACTCTGGATCATCAACTCATAGGCCAAAATCTGAGTCTCAAAGAAGGAAATATGAGAGGAATAAGTTTATAGAGGCAATAAAAGGTGTGTATGGGAGTTGAAATGGCATGTGACCCCACCTCATCACCAGGTTGTGTTCTCCTCCATACATGGATTGAAATCTATGTCATCATACATGCCCTGTAAAGGTAGTGCACGACATTACCCAACCACCAGAAGCCTACCCATGTGCTACAATTCATGCCCATGTACTTTTGTATATTACCTTGTACTTGGTAGTATACCTATATGTGTACCTGGTTGTGCCCTAGGCTGTACCCATGTGCTAGCCCATGCCCGTGTACTCCTAGAGTACATGGCGTGTCCGACCATACAGGGTTCTGGGCATGTGTGGGTGGATCATGTCTTGGTTTCTTGGATAGGGTCATAAAGAATGTGGGCCTAGAAACAAGATGTTTGATCATGAAATCATCTAGATACCCTATCCTCTATAGAAAAATAAGTACACAACATGTGTTATTTCGGACTACATGGCATGTAATGCAGTTTTTCACAGAATGGTTAGAACCTGCACATGATTTATAGATCCACACTCATCACCATGAATCTCACTAGTATACCACTATAAATTGTGTTAAATCACATCTATATATCGCTTTCTATCCTCTAGTGGTTGGAAAATAGAATCCACTAATCTATATGAAGAATTCAACACACCTGAAACACTTTATATCACCTTCTATTGCTCGTGGATCCCAGATCCATAAATTATCACCTTTAATCCATCACAAATCATCCAAAAAACACCAATTTTTTCACTATAAAGACAACGACTATAAATATAGGGGTTCGATCATGCTCTAACCTGCCCCGACAATGTCAAATCATGACCCCCTGGTCCAACAATGAGTAACGCATAGAACAATTGGGGGAAAGAACAAGAGTTAAGGTGTAAACATATTTGGCCAAGTGATCTCAGAAAAAAATCATTCAAATGGTGTATCTAGGGTGATAACATGGTGTAATAAGAATAAATTGAATTAAAAAATTTAATTCGGATATTGGGCTCATGCAAAGGATAATATAATAACATATCAAAAGAAAATAATTAAAAACATACTCAATATTTTAATGAAAATAATGAAACCACAATTGACGATTCCTACCTCGATTTGGATTGATAATTGGTGATGAATGAATTCTACAATTAAGTATAAGTCCAACTACTTTCTCTACCTCTCGATCCACCTTGATCTGATCACCTGTCATCCTCTAATGTGATCCACAAACGAAGAACACTCAGAAGTCCTATCAATTATCCTAGGTTTATTTAGATAACCAAGGATAATTTTAATAAAAATGTATTTATATATGACCTTAGTTTGTGGGAATTTAAAATAAAATAAATAAATATAATTATTTATTTTAATTAAATGTACCTTTAATGACTTCATCAACCGAACATCAAATGTTGACCAACCTTTGGTCACGCTAAGGGTAAACCCTACATTCCAGAATCAACTATCATCTTAGATTTATGATTCGAAACTTTTTTTGGGATTTATACCACTCTTTTTGGAAAACTACATGCTTGTGATATTGAATATATTTAATATTTTTAAAATATCAATACTAGTATCATTGGGCCTTAGAATCTCATGTCGAGTGGGGGCCTAGCTCTGAAAATATTCATTAACACATTATAAAGTATTACAAGGAAAAAAATAGTCACTACACTTTTCATAGGCATTACATTTCCACTAAATCACTCTCTTAACCAAACATTTAGTGTGATTTTGTGACTAAAAATTCATTATGGTCAAGGTGTGGAATATGGTTCCCATGTTATTCCTTTAATAATTGAGTCACTTTTTTTAATGATATTAAGTTGTTTATGAGTTTAGACAAGATATATTTATGTATAACATGAATGATTATATAATTTATTAAATATAAAAGTAAATTGTGGCATTGACTATTGATCATGATATGTTAATACATGTCTTAATATGTATTAATTTCTTATTTTTATCTTTTTTTTAATAAATTATCATGGTTGTACTACTATATTATTAAGTTCTATTATACTTAATGACAAAACCCTCTTTGTGTGTTTACAAGTCTCTAATATAAATATCCAAAATATCAATGTAATATAAATATAATGGAATAATATTACCATCCTATATGTCTAAATGACCCCTATTTCTCATTCTTAATCATTTAATAAACATAAAATATGTTACAGAATTTATATAATATTAGAGGGAATCTTAAGGCTATATTTTAGGTTTAATTTCCATTCAAAAGATTAATTAACTATAAATGAAAATTTAAATTGACAAGAAATTTAATTTATATATGATATTACAATTTTCAAAATAATTGTTAAGAGATTTTGATCTTCCCTATAAATGAATTCAAAGTATGGGAATAAGTGAAATGCATTACATGCTTCATCAATGAATCTCAAGTCACCTTATTCACTCATTTCTATTTTTTGAGTGAATGAAGTTTAGTTTCTGTTCAACCCTTCTATGTTTTAGTGTTAATAATGGAATAATAAATCTCCATACACCATATATATATAATAACAAAACTAATCTTATTAAAAGTTATATCATCTCTAATGAATTCCAACCCAAATCTTGGTTTACATGGTAAGGATGATCATTTTTATATAGCTTAGTAAGTCCAAAATTCAAATCCATTGAAAAATGGAAATTTTCTACCAATATAACAAAATATTTTCTAGGAAAAGTTCATTAAGATAATTAAAAACTTATAAAAAAACCCCTTGATTAATATTTTATAAAATAAGGTGAACTGTGTTTATTAATTTCAAGAAAATTTGTGGTAGAAAAATATAAATAAATCTAAATAAATTCCATATTGGCTGAAACTAATGACCAATTAAATTTTCTTTAAAAGTATTCCCTATCACTCTTATGACATCATAGTAACCCTTAAAATGACCAAATCACTTTCCATATTCATTTATAATCAATTACCTGAGAAAATAAATATACCATATACCAAACTCTACTAATGAATAAAAATATTATTCCAATAATTATGAAAATCCCTAATAAAAAGAAATAGCCAATTTAAATAAACCCATGATTCCCTAAATAAAATTCTCAATTTAAAAAAACTATAATAAATTTTAATTATAATGTAATCCCAAAAAACAAGAAAAAAAATTAAAAAACACTCATCCAGGTCACCCTAAATCCAAAAAGGAAGTATCTAAGATAGTCGAATGGGTTACACCATGAATTTGGTGAAATAATAAATCAAAGAACACATTTAAATAAAATAATGAGAGGAAAATACATGATACAAAGAGAGAAAAAGACTAGATATGGAATACCTAGCATTATCCTTGAATAAATCCTCCCAAATCCATGCTTTATATTCAAATAATATTATAAGATTTTGAAGGAAGTAATAGTAGATACTAAGAGGACCATTCAACCATGAAAAAAGGAGTGAGGGTTTAGGGTTTAAGGGGTAGAGATAAATTACCTCATTTCCCTTAAATAAAAAATTTCAAATAAATATACTTAGGCCTATCAGATACCCAGTATGGTGCCACTTGGAACCCGATGGAACCCCTAGGATTTAGAGGACCATAATCTTTACACTATGTACCTAGTGTACCCCCACTATGTATTTTGTTCCACCTAAAGTCATAAGATTTCATGTCCTTCTAGTAAAAACCTTCCAAAATTTTCTAAACAAACTCCAAAACCCGAAACCATATCCAAAAACTCTTAAAATTTAATATTAAAAAATTAATTTTGATTACTAAATTCTAAAAGGAAAAAAACAACACCTCAAATTTAACCAAAAATTCAAAAACCCTTGAAATTTCATAACTAACTTTCCAAAGAAACATAACGACTAAGCTCAAGTTCATTATAATGAATGTTTATGTAAATAACATATTTAATTATTTTGATGATAATTCTAAGGAAAAAAATTCTCAGAAGATATATTTATGTATTCCTATAACCCATTACATAAGAATTTAAGAAATTATAAGAGAATATTTTTGATATATATGATTCACCAACTAGAATATTTTTCAAAAGGTATTAATACATAATATATACATAAAGTAACATTCTTGTAATAGGATTTTTGGTGGTTGGAATAGTTAACCTGGTCTAGAATGTCTAGTTTTTTAATTTTATTTTGACTCTATAAGGATACCTTATGTCATAAAATCTAGTTTCATATATCATGATCAATTCATAGATTCATATCATATATTTTTGTTTAATAAGTCATGATTCGATAGGAAAATTAACTTCAGGCCCCCTCCAAAATTATAATTTGGGTCAAAAATATTAACACAATTATCAATTATTATTATAGAAATTAGGAAAGAAAATTCATTTAATTAAGGTTTGAAAATATTCCATACCTCATCTGATGAATTTGGAATAAGAAAATGGAATAAGCATAGTATATTTTTTAAAAAATATTATTTGTAATTGTAAATGTTACATCATAATCTTGAGGTTATAAACATTGTGAAGAACATGTGTGGAAATTTTCTTTTTAAAATACTTAATTATAAAGGGAAATGATAGGATCATTTTAATTCTTGTAAACACCTAGAATAAATGAATATAAACTATGATCTATAGGAAAATGATAATGTGAAGTATCATATAGCATTTTTTGAATTTAAACACAATTAAAATTTTTTTTCCTTTAAATACTTAAAAATATTAAATCAACTGATGAATATTCAAGTAATGTTTGATAATTTATTGAATTAAAAAATTATAAATCATATGAACTAAAAATTTATGACTCACATATTTTTATTGAGAAATTTTACCATTTGTTTTTGTAACTTTTATCTGATAAAATAATGGAAATTGTAATTGAGTTTTTCTTATTCACTGGAAAACGTTTTGAGAAATTATTGAACCCTTTTGAGATTAAAAAATTATAGGAAATAATTTAAAGTAAAATTTTTCATCTAGAGATAATGTTTCTTATTATGAAAAAACCTCCATGATCTAGAAGATACATTTTAAATCCTAAAATGTGGAACAAGGATAGAAACCTCCATAATGTAGTGACACATGAACATGATGTATTGAAAGTGAGAAGATAATCTGTCCTAGCTACCACATTTGAATGTTTCACACTAAACCTCTCATAACTCCTAGAATAATTACACAAGTGAAACATACAAGGGATAAATAACAAAAAATGTGGTTTGGACTAAGTCCTAGTCCATAGAATAATAATAGTACATTCATTATTACTAATATAGAAATAATGTAGAATTATATAAATTTTCATTACACGGTATAAGTAACCCCATCCAAGAAATTTATAGTAAGGCCCGACTAGTGTAACATGTTCCACCACCTTAGAATCATCATAAGGAACTCACCACAGATCATAACCACCTTTGTTTTCCTGTAGGTTACACTACTGGAGTTGGTTATATAGAACAAACTTCTTTATACTTTATGATAACATGTTTTCATAGTTTTAAATATTAATAAATATGGTATCGTATCATAATTTTTCTTCTGGATAACTTAGTATGTGATAATTTCCTAAGAGTAGCTGTCATACTAAAATTCTATTGCAAATCTCTTCTATGATGAGAACCCAGAAGTGCTACGACAATATTATTAAATATATGTTATATAACTAGATGATATCATTTTAGGTAGACAAATGATACAAGCTATCATAGATAGATATGCATTGTACTTTGAGACACTCTCTCGGTGTACATCCTTGGTAATATCCACTATTGGATATTATAATAATAAGACCCGTTAGTATGAAATCCACATTCATATGTGTCATTAGATTTTTCTATATATAGATGTGTGTATCAATCCGTAAACTTTAAGATTATTATTAATTAATATTATTAGTCACATACTAGGATGTATTGTTGAAAACTGTGAGTTCGCGGTGAGGTAGGATACGTTAGGTTAATCATGTGTAATATTGAATTAATGAATGATGTGAGAAAGGATATGTCCCTTCCATTATTTAATGAAAGTTTACATCTCAAGACCTTTGATGAAAATAATATAGCCTAAATAAATCCATGTTTTTGTTGTTCTATAGGAAATTTTATTTTCCAAAAATTTTAAGAAGGTGACATTGATCACTTAGTTTGATAGCACCAGTATGCAACATTATTGATTAGATATATCATGATAAAAGGATTATATTACAAAAGGAGAATATGTATGAGGTATTATGTCTTTGCAGAATTAACATATTTCTCAATTGGTTCCTTGTAATGTTTCTAGATTTCAACCTAGGACTTTAACTACTTCACCTAATTCCACTCAGAAAGAGGCACAGAGAGTCACACATTATGTGTATCTAGAATCTGAGTTCTATAATATAATTTTATTTTTCATTTAATGAGTTGAATAAATATTAATCTTATAATTGTTTTAATAATTATTCATGTATGATTGATCGCATATATATGTCATCACAAGTTATTTGATAGAGTACAATTTGAGTGGAATATTTAATAAATATTTATTTTCTATTTAGTTAATATAATATTTATTTATTTATTAGTGAATAATGAATTTAAATTTATTTATTAAATAAATATTCATTATTAAAAACCCAATAAGTATTGTGGAGAAATGGAGAACATAGATTTTTGGTCCATTGATAAATAATATATATTGAATATTACTTGATTAAATAATACTTAATTTTATTCAGAAGTTAAGCACATGTCGTGGAAATAATAATAATATTATTATTTTAAACATGGGGTTCCTCAAGGGATTAACTTAATATTAAAAGGCACTTGAGAAAATATTTATTTCTAAACCCTATATGTATTTAAACTCAATTATATTATTTTTCTAGAGAGCCAGTTCATTTTTGTTGTGAACAGTGATAACCATAGAGAATCCTCTCAAGCCCTATAGATCTCCCTCTCTACAAACTCTCCCAAAATGGAGAGATATCTTCCTCCACCATCCACTATCAAGTCAAGAGATAACAAGTACAACACATTGAAATAGATTCTCGTGGCGGTCAATTGATAAGATCGTATATGATAAGATCTTATGTTCTAGCACCTAGAGATTCATACGGCAATGTTCGGAGATTTTTTTAACGCATGTGGGACACCTCTAGAGGAAATATTCTCTTGATTCCTACAATTAAATAACTATAAAACATATATCTATCATCATATATATCAATAAAGAAAGAACTCACACATGTTAATTCTTTAATTTATTAAATTATTTTTTGGGAAAAAATCCCTCAAGGTATCATTGAAGTATTTTTGTGGTGATTTTGTTTGTTGGCAAAGTGGGCCTCCATGTTGTGTATGTGGAAAAAGAAGACCATGATGTCCAATTTGTTGAAAAAGGGGGTTTACATGGTGATTTTTTGGGTTCAAAAGATGTTGTTTTCTATCTATGATTGAAAGAAGAACTTCGACAAAGTAATGGATGATCTGGAGGCAATACAAAAATAATAGACACAGGGTGGCACCGTTTTCCTGTGTTTGCCAAATTTTTGGGCCTCAAAATCGACAAATAGAGAAATGTGTTTTTGGAAAAGGGACTTGCGCGCTGGTGTCTTGGAGGATTGGAAAGTTGCACACCATATTTTTTTCAAGATCTGAACATCAAAATTTAGAAAAGGAAATAGGGGATCCCATGTTTTGGTTTGGGGGCGCAAGGTGACTAGGGAGACAGAGATAGGGCGGCTGGACTTGCATGCTGAGAGGAGACTTACACGTCGGTGCTCATGGTACCCAAAATGCCTATAAATATAGGGATACCCCTCCTCATTTTTTACATAGTTCAACACTTAGGGAAAATTAGAGCTCCGGTCGTATAGGTGTTTTGTGCGTGCAAGTGGTGGTGTGAGCGTGCAAGTATAAGGTTATTCGGAAGTTACGTGTTAGTTGATAGTTGCGTGACAATATTGGTTTGGGTGTAAAAGGGTGTGAGTCACCCATGTTTGGAGTTTCAAAAGGTAGTGTCACACAAGTGGTTAGGTGACACTTGTGTTCCAGGCTTGAAGTAGCACACCAGGAATTAGAGAAGTGCACTAAGCATAGAGAAGTGTGCCAGTCACTCTAGGACTGTGTGAAAGTTGGGCGATTGCATGGTACCTCCGGTGCAAAGTGTGATTCATCTATGGGTGAATGTTATAAATCAATAGAGAATCTATATACAAGGAAAGATGCATTCATTTTTGATAATGAAGAGACCTAGAGATATATAAATTATGAGTGGATCTTCTGAAGAAGCAGTGAGCTCACTTCAGTTGAGAGAGCAGTGAGTTCTCAAATTGTGAGTGGTTGTAAACCAGAAGGGAAAGTGAGTTCACTTCAAACTTGTAAACAGTAGTAAGCTTATAATGGATTTGGTAAATCAGCACATCGCTGGTGTATATTCCTTGGAAGTAGCCTAGTTAGGGTAATCCAAGTAAAATTGTTGTATCCTAGGCATTCCTTAAGATTCATTCATACTCTGTAACAGGAATGAGAGAGAGAAGAGGGTTTTTACTAATAACAAAACAAGATCAAAAGGGGCAGTTTTTTTAATTTGTCATACCCTGATTCACCCCCCCCTCTAAGGGTATCTAGCCTAGTGGACCTAAGATTAATTATAAATAATATGTGATGATCATGCACTTGGTTCTAGAATTTTGTCCCTTTTCTTTTTTTATTTTATTTAATTTTGTTGATTACAGTTTTCATCATCATGTAAATCTTGGATTGATCATCGATCATGAAAAAAAAAAATTAGGCATGAACTATCACAGTCTTCCGTAGCACTCATAACATTGTAGTGGTGTCATAGTAGTTACATAAT
This sequence comes from Viscum album, assembly GCA_963277665.1. Classification (NCBI taxonomy): domain Eukaryota; kingdom Viridiplantae; phylum Streptophyta; class Magnoliopsida; order Santalales; family Viscaceae; genus Viscum; species Viscum album. The sequence goes on along the minus strand of OY728141.1, from coordinate 1,413,317,965 downwards.
TAGTTATAATTATTTAAAGATCGTTGATTTATGTATGAATTTTTAATTTAGTTTTCAATTCAATTTTAATCATTATTTAAATAGAATTGATATATATTCGTATTCCTCTTTTTTCTCGTTGATAGAATCACATAAATTAATTTTATGAACAATATAAATTTTAAGAAATCATCCAAGGTAGTCAAGGATTATGGTTAGATAAGATAGGATTACATGTAATATCACCATAGTTACATGTTTTGTACTAGTGATCAATGCACCGAGAATTAATTCTGAATTGATTAAAACCATCTATATTGAAAACACATTGTTCATTTAATTTCTTATAGTGTGTGTTCATTGAGCCAGCCTAGCGCATGGTCTACCATTTTACATGTAGTGTATCCCACGTACATGGCGTGTATTACTTTAAGTCATAGATAGGCCATGTATTTTTATACATGTCCTACCAGACTAGTCATTGTATATATCATAGACCACACACCATGTACCCCTTATACAAGCCGCACACTATAATTTTTATGAGGCGTGGTATACATGACGAATCCCTAAGTATGTTACTCAGATAGACCGTGAGAGATGTACAGGTTGTGTAGATATCTTTTTTACATTGTGTACTTATACCAAATTATGTAGAATTAAAATTAATTTATTATATTGTGTAAACCTTATCGATATGTGCCTGTGTTTGGTCATTATATTGATAGGACACACCATGTGATGTATTTTAATATATATATATATATATAAAGGTTTAATTAATTTATGTGTAATGTTCAGATCTACATATCATGTGTGATTTATATGATAAATATTACTCTATGTGCATTGAAGCATAACACATTGCAGAAAAATCATGTAATTCATGTAATCATTATGTTGATAGTACACTTAATGAAATTACAAGATAAGTCATGTATGTCATATGTCACAAGAGTAAACAGTGTATTAGTATAATACATGTTAGGTAGATTTGGATAGGTATTCATCTTGTTTCTTCCAACGTATATTTATGTACACAATTAATTTTAAATAAGTATATTTAATTTTTTTAAAATTATGATGGATAAGAATCTCAATGAAATTTTGTTGATAAATAGGATACAATAATTGATTAATTGAATAATTTAATTAATTTAACTTAAATAAAAATGATTAATAATTGGATGCTAGATTTATTAAATGTGTTAATTAGTTTCATGCATGTGGATGATCATGATCATAGACTATACCTTTTTATGTGATTGATTTCATTTAAATTATTATTAAATTAAATTGTTGGTTTGGGTGTCCTCTCTCATCTTATTATGTAAGGGTTTGCATGCCCATGGTTTATTTTATGTAAAGTCTTTTCCCCTAACCTTATTGTCACTAAAATCATATGTAATTGATGGAGATATCAAGCTAGTGGAGGTGGTTCAAGTTTGGAGCTGAGGTGAAACCAATCCAAGATAGATTCAAAGGTGGATAGGTGGAAAGTTATTTCACGAATCAGAATTGGTTCAAGGTGATTTTCAACTAGTTGAACGGTTAGTTTATTAACCACTAGATAAAATGACCATTAGTAATAGCTCATGATCATACCTCTTTATTATTTTATTTCTTTCCAGTTTAATGGTCATTTCATATGGATGTTTTTTCCCAATCACATGAATTAATGAATTAAAAAAATGAAATATAGAACTAAAATAAATTATCTTATGAATAAATATTATTTGAGATGTGGTTAATCACTTAAGTAAATACAATTAATATTCATAATAATTTTGTAAAGATAATAATTGTAAATTTATGCATAAAAGGATAAAATCCATCAATAATATATATTAAGTTTGTATAGACTTCCACTACTACAGTTAAAATCCAACCATAGTTTAATGTTCTTAACCATCTAGATTTGGGGGGCTTTCAATTATTGGGGGACTGTAACATGATTTTTTGGGTTGACGTAATATAGTTTATATCAAGGGTTGACTTCCAAAGTAGGACTTGGTGTAAATGACAGTAATGGATTAAGGAAATACTGTTAAAGGATTTTAGGATTGGGGAGTCCACTCAGCGGATCAAGGAACTGTGAGTTAATGCAGTTGGAATTTGGAATTCCAACTTAAAACAATTCATGTTTCTTAAACAACCAATTTTTGGGTAATGAGAAGGGGAATATGGATCATTTCCACTAGAATGTCCAAGAAATATGATATTATAAAGTCAATTGTGAGGTCTATTGGGTTTCAATAAAATAGTGGTAGATTAATATATATAATATTTAATTATTTTTCTAAATTTTACCTACTAAATTACTAAATATCTTCTCATATTACACATATAAATAGTAATAAAAATGAAATCAATCATATCACTTCAATTTTTACTTAAGAAGGATCACCCTGTCACCGGAAAAAAAATTCAATAATATAAAAGGTTATTATGAATTATCCTTCACCATTAAAAGAAATTATATGTGATGGAATAACCTATTCCTAAATCACCTGGAAATGGGGCTAGTAAGGAAGAGTTTTATCTCTATGAGAAACATTTAGACGATGCTGCAGATGTTCAGTTTTTCATGCTATCGTCTATGACCAATGATCTTTTGAAGAAACATGAGGACATGGATGCATATAGCATGATATCTCACCTTCAGGAACCCTATCAAGAGATAGTGAGATATGAGAGATATGAGACCTCCAACACCTTCTTTAAAACTAATATTAAAAATTTTATGCTCGTTGGGCCTCAATTTGTATAGATTACTGGCTACATTGAACACTTATACATCTTATGGATTAAATTCCAAAATTAGTTTCATATAGATCTCATAATTTCCTCCCTTCCCAAGACATTACCCACATTTATTGTTAATTTAAATATGAGAAATAATGATAAGAGTCTTTTAAAACATCTTACTTTGATATTCCAAGTGGATATGGACATGGGGAGTGATAAACTCATAGTCTTTATGATGAATAAGAAATGGAAGAACAATGAGAAGGGGCCCAAGAATCATAAAAAGTCTAAATCTCTTAAGAACCATCCTTCCATGAAGAGGAATATCTAGAGGCAGGGAAATTAAAATGAGGCAATATGTTTTTTATGTGGAAAGAAAGGCCATTGGAATAATAACTATACCTATAATAAAGGGGAAGCTAAATGTGTGTTTGTTATTAAGTGTAATATTTTAATATCTACAAATTAGGTATTGAATACAGATTTTGGTGCTCACATATGTATCTAAATGAAGGATCCAAGTAGATTTTGAATGAATTATAGAGGAGAGGTGGATCTATGAGATACCAATGGGGTGAGGATGGCTACTCAATCCATTGGTGAATACCACCATTCATTGAAAATGAAAATGATTTTCATTTGAAAATATTTTTATTATATACCAATGATTACCAAGAACATTATTTCAAAATCATGAAAAGATTTAGATGGGTTTATTTTCATGTTTGGAGATAAAAGTTATTTATTTTATAAAGAAAACATATCTTAAGGAATGTAACAATTAAATAATGGTATTTATGTATTAAATTATGGAAACCAAGTATTATAAATTGATAACAAATCATATTCACATGACTCATATAAAACCCAGCTATGTCATCATCGTCTTGGTCATGTAAACGATAAGAATTTGAAAAGGCTCTGTTAAGATGGTTATTTAGACTCATCTAAGCTAAAACCACTTGAAATATTTCATGCCTATTTATAAGGAAAATTTATCATACAACCATTCAGTGGACATGGTAAAAGGGCCAAAAAATTCTAGGATTGGTACACACTGATGTGTGTGGACCATTTCTAGTAGAATCTAGAGTTGGGTAATCTTATTTCATAACATTTAATGATGAATTCAGTATATATGGTTATGTATAAGTATTGTTGTATAAGTATAAGTCCTTTGATAAATTCAGGGAATTACAGAATAAAATAGATAATAAACTTGGAAAGAAGGTAAAGAATCTTTAATCAGATCGAGTTGGAAAATATATTAACCAATATTTTATTAGATTTCAATAGGAGTTTGAGATTCTATCTTAACTCACTCCACGTTAAACAGCATAGTGGAATGGTATTCATGAATGGAAGAACCATAACATGTTATAAATGGTAAGGTCGATAATGAGTTGTGTATATAATCTATTTTCTCTTTGGGGATATCCATTACCAACTGTGGCATACACATTAAAACAAGCACCAACTAAAGTGAAAAATTGAATTCCCTTCAAGTTATGGAATATAAAGATACATGTTTTGTTACATACATGTTTATGGCGTTGTAAGGATTTTTTTAATTGCTTTTCATGAAAAAAATCTACCACCTAAGGGCATGAATTTTTTCTTTATAGGGTATCCTAAGGAAATAAAATAATTCTACCTATAAAACCGCTCAGATAATAAAGTGAATATTTCTAGACAATTTGTCTTCCATGAGAGGTAGTATGTCCTCCAAATGGATAGTGGGAAAAATTTTTACTTCAATGAAGTTCATGCTTATGATACACAATATTTGGTACAAGAATAAGTTCTACAGGTCCTCATGGAAGAAAAAGTTCTTGAAACACAAGTACTACATGAGAGAAAAAGAGATGTAAGAGAACTAGATATATATAGTTTTCTATTTACTAAGGATGGTGACTCAATATTGCTTGAAAATAATGAGTCTCTCTCTTATAAATAGGTAGTAAAGAGATCAGAAGTTGTAAGATGGAAATAATCCAGGAATTATGAAATGGATTCCATGTATCAGAACCAAATTTGGGTTATGGTCGATTCTCTAGTTGATGTAAAGCACATAGGTTGAAAATAGTTATTCAAGATAAAACTAGAAATTGATGGTAAGTTAAATACCTATAAATCAATTATAATGGTTAAAGGGTTTAAAATACATTAAGGAATTGATTATGATGAATATTTTCTCCAGTTTCCATGTGTATTTCCATCATAATTCTACATCTTATAGCAGCTTACCATGACTATAAGATTTGTAAGATGGATATAAATACTACATTCCTTAATGGGGACCTTCAGGAATATGTCTATATGACACAACCATAAGGTTTTTATGACTCCATGTGATGCAATTTTTTTTGAGAGTTACATAGATCCATTTATGGATTGATGAAAACATTCAGATCCCTGAACATTCAATTTGATAAAGCTATAAAATAATTAAGTTTCATTAAGATTAAATGTGAGACATGTGTTTAGATGAGGTTTAGTGTAAATTGATTCATTATCCTATTAGTATTTGAGAATGAAATATTACTTATTATAAATTACATACCAATATTTCATTATGTTAAGGACTGGTTGAACAAATGTTTCTCCATGAAGGAATTAGGTGATGCAGCCTATAATCTAGGGATTGGGATCATTCGTGATAGATCCAAGTGGTTTCTTGGACCAAGTAAAAGAGCATACATTGACTATATACTGAAGATAATTAGTATGGAACAATCCAAGAGGATATTGGATCTAGTGTCACACGGTTTACAGATTTTTAAGAAAATGTGTCCTCAGACATAATAAGAGAAAGGGAGAATGAGTAATATCCCATATGCTTCAGTGATAGCATCAATCATGTATGTCATGTTAGTACTATAATTGATGTTACATATGCATTAATCATGGTGGGAAGATATAAAAAAGATTCATGAAAGAATAATTGGTCTACTATTAAGGATATCTTTATGTATTTGAGAATAACTAAGGATATGTTCTTATTGTATAGAGGAGTTGAGGAGCTGGTCATCAATGGGTATACTTATGATAGTTTTCAGATAGATCGGGATGATCTAACGTCATATTAAGTATATGTTTTCTATCTCAATAGGGAATTTGTGGGATTAAAGAGTTCAAAGAAAGTATTTTTTTTATTCTATAGTGGATTCTTAGTATATAGCAGCTTATAATGCAACCAGGGAAGCCGTTTGGATAAGAAAATTTTTCTTGGAGATTTTTGTGGTACCTAATAGTAAAGATTCTATCACATTTTGTTGTGATAATACTAAAGTGGTGGCCCTTTAAAAATATCCAAGATCACACCAATGGACAAAGCATATACTCTGGAAGTATCAACTATTGAGGGATTTTTATCAAAGGGATGAAGTTTCCTTAATCAAAGTACCCATAGATGAGAACATGGTGGACCCCTGAATAAAGGCTTATCTTAGCAAAAGCATGAGTATCATGTGAGAGCTAGTAGACTTAAGGTTTTTATCAGTTTTCTAAAATGCAAGTGGGAGTCTTTTGGAGTCGGTACCCTATAGCCAAATTTTGTGTACTTTATGATAACATATATTCCTAGTTTAGAATATTAATAAACACCTTATCAGATTCTTATTGTTCTTATGCATAATATATTACATGATAATGTCCTAAGAGTAGTTCTCACACTTAAAGGTTAAAGCAGTTCCCTAATATGATGAGAACCCAGAAGTGTTATGATACTATTCTTAAATATATTTTTAATAGACAGATGGTATCATCTGAGGGAGAAAAATGATACAGTCTTTTAGGGGTAGAGACTCATAGGAATTAGAGGCACCTACTCAGGGTGTACGCCCTAGGTAATATTCAATTTACGATATTATGAGAATGAGACCTACCAGTAGGAAATCCACCTTCATATATGTCATTGGATGTTCCTATCTATAGACATTTGTGTTGATTTTTAGACTTTAATATTATTAATAATGAATATTATAAGTCTCTCAATTTGAACTATTGATGAAGACTATGATAACATATGTTCACGGAAAGGTAGGATACATTGGGTGCATCACGAATAATATTGTATTAAGGAATAATGTTTTTTTAAAGATGGTTGTGTTCTAGAAAAATTCCAGAACGCTAAATTTAATTCCAAAAATAAAGGAGAACAAGGGGGAATTATATGAGATGATAAGTAGGTATTTTTTGGGGTCTCTAATATAGCAAGGAAGCACATCTTCAGGAAGGTCATTCCTCCAAGTGACTTTGTGAGGAACTACCATATTGGCAAGACCATCATAAATCATGTTCGCTTCATGATAGGTGTGAGTGAAAATGAAATTGAGATTCTTGAGTGAGTTAAGACAATCAATCCATCGGGATGTGAGAGTCCAAGAAATATGGGAAATTCCCTTCCAAATGGATTTCACTATGGTTGTAGAGTCACTCTCAATCCAAATGTTTTTCTAGTTGTGCATTTTGGCAAACAAAATGGTGTGAATAGCACCCATCATTTCAGCCTCCAAAGTAAAAGAGAGACTGCGACATCCATAGAAACATCCTAGGATCTGATCAAGATGGTCTCGAAAGATTCCACCACAGCCTGAGGGTCCTGGGTTTCCCTTTGAAGCTCTGTCCACATTGACTTTGATCCAGCCAGTAGGAGTAGCTTGTCAAAAATCATCAATAGTGTATTTGGTCTTCAGGTAGTTTACATGAACTCTGATGCAGTGAAGGATCTTGAGATCCTTAACATAGTTGTCGTAGTGGTCCTTTTGAATTAAGGTTGCCTCTCTAATAGCAATAAGAATCCTCATTTTACATGCATTTACTCTGAATGAGTTTTTGTTAAAGATAAAATCATTTCAACTATACCATAGGACGTGAAGGAGCTCCGCAATAGCTGTGAGGAAGAGGTTTCTTATTTGTCGGGACCCTAGAAAGTCAACCGTCCTTTTTAGCTAAGAGAAAATAAAGTTATCCAAAATTCATCTACAGTAAAAAAGATCAAAAATGCAATGTCAGAGCGCAGAAGCAGTTTCAAAAGATAGGAAAAGATAATTAATGTCCTCACGATGTTGATTTCACATTCTATATTTAGAATAATGATTAATTCCATAACATTGCAAACATATATCAGTAGGGACTATTTGGTTCCCAATCTTCCAAATAAGAGTAAGATGGGATGGTTTTAACCATGCTTTTTTGAAGTTTGTAACCCAGCTTAGATTGTTGTCAGAGTTGGAAAAGTAGTGGTTATAAATGTTTTTTGAGTCAAGCATGCCATTTTGAGCAGGCTCTCAAATAAAAATATCATCATCAGTTATAAAAGAGTAGTTCTCGACAATCTCTTTAATAGTATCAGGAAAATTAATTCTTTAAAAACTAATCACATCCCTAATGGTTCTATTAGTGGAGACCGGGGTAAAATCATTAGTCACCATAGAAATGAAGGGGGACCCAGTATAGTTGTCAAACCAAAAATTAAGAGTATAGTTGCTGACAATCCATCTGGAATTTTCTATGATGGAGGAAAAAACATTTCTGATGGAGGGCCAAATAGAATAAGTCATATAATGAAGCTTACCTATCTTAATCCTATCAATGAATTGATCCCTAAGTAAATTCATGGAGTGAGAGTTTTTATTAATAAGAGACCACGTGAGTCTTACGTGGAGAGAATCGTTGAAAGTTTTATGATTTTTTATACCAATTCGTCCTTTCTCTATGGGTTTACAAAAGGATGGCCAGGGGATCGATACCAGTTTTCTCTCGAGATTACTTACACTCCAAATAAAGTTTTTATATCAATATTAAGACATTTTGTAAGACCCTATGTCCATTTATAGACCATCATGGAGTGAAACAATTTAGAGACAATGGTGGATTTGACAAGGAAAACTCTTCCCGCCATTGAAAGTTTTTTACCTTTCCAAGAGGAAAGTTGTCGATTAATATGATCAAAAATTTTATAGAAATAAATGGATTTGGGTCGGCCCAAAAATATGGTAACACTAAGATAGGTGAAAGGAAGGGAACCCTCTTGGATCTCCATAGCATCAATAGTATGACCTATTCTATTAAGGGGGTAATCTTTTAACAAAGTAGAAGAAATATTTGTTCCAGTTGACACGTTGTCCAAACACTTCTTCATAGTGAAAAAAGGTGGTTTTGAGTTTTTTTAATATTTCTTTTTTCACCTTGGAGGAATAAAATGATATCATCAGCATAGAGAAGATGGAATGGGGTGTTTAGGTTTCTAGAGGCAAGAATCAGTTTGACCCTACCTTGGTCTACAACTTGAGTGAGTAATCTAGTCAGGTAATCTTCTGCAATGGAGAAAAGGATGGAAGAGAGTGGATCACCTTGTCTGACCCCCTTAAAAAATTAAAGTAGCCTCTAGGAGAGTGATTGACAAGGATTGAGATATGGGATGAGTTGAAAATAGTTTTGATTGTATTGATAAAAATTTCATTGAAACCAAAATCAGATAGCACTTTAAATATAAATCTCCAATCAATACTATCAAAATCTCTAGTGATATCTAATTTAATGGAAGCATTCCTGCCTCTAGATATTCTATTTAAAATATTGGTGGATTCAGCGGTGAGATAGATATAGTCTTCTATTGATCTACCTTTGATGAAGCTAAATTGATTCCAGGAAACAAATCTATTACTAATAGAAGATATTCTATTAGCAATGATCTTGGTAATAATTTTAAACAGTGAGTGTAAAAGGGATATGGGTCTGAAGAGATGGATTTCATCAGCATTTTCTACTTTGGGAATAAGAGTAAGGAATTGAGAGTTTAAGACATGAGGGAGGATGCCTTTGTCAAATAAAGTTCTAACCATAAATCAGACATAATTTTGAATGATATCCAAGTGTTTTTTAAGAAAACCATTATTGAAACCATCGAGCCCAGGGGTACTATCAGGATTAAGTCTGAAAACAGTGTCCCTGATTTCATTATCTAGGGGAACACGATTAAGGAGATTATTTTCTTTGACAATTGCCATATTTGGGATGAAATTAGGCAAGCGATCTTTGTTGATATAAGGTCCATTGAAAATGATATAGAAATAAGAAACAACATGATTGGCTATCCCTTCATCTGAATTGATGAGGTTACCACCATCCCTTAAACAGGAGAGGGGCCTACTGGATTTTTCTAACCCTTTGATGGGAGTTATAAAATATAACATTTCTATCCCCATCATTTAGCCATTAAGCTTTGAAGATTTTCCATTGGATGTTATCTTTAAATTTGAGCATAGAAATAAATTTAGAAGAGATGTTAATTTCATTTTGTGGTTCGTTAACAAAACATGAGGTAGAGTTATTGTTTTGAATTTGAATAAGATCATTTTCTAAGAATTGGATTTACTTGTCAATAAGATCCGATTAGGATTTACACCACTTCTAGGGATAAGTTAGAGATTTTTTAATTTAGTGGTGCAAGCAAATGAATCATTAGGGCTACACATGTTGGTCCAAGTTTTATTAATTAAGGTAACATACTACGGGTCTGAGGACCAAGCAATATTAAACCTAAAAGGAAGACAAGTCTTGTGAAAATTCTGAGAAAAACTGAACAGGATAGGATGGTGGTCCGAAGCTAGTTTTGTAAGGGTAATTCTCTAAATATAATCCCATTTATCGAGGGCTAAGTCATTAGTGAAATCTCTATCAAGTTTGCTCGCCACCACCCTAATTTAATGTTGTCTATACTAGGAGATTTTGGAACCTGTGAGATTCACTTCTGTAAGATTATTAGCCTCTATGGAGGCTTTAAATTCTTTTAAAAATATATTGCTGTATAAAGGACCAAGTTTTTCTTCAACAGAAAGAATAGCATTGAAGTCACGAACTAAAATCCAGGGGTGCTAAATTTTTCCGTTATGGTGGGAGATTTCAATCCAAAGGGGTCTTCTATCCTGATAATTGTTTTCAGCACAAAAAAGTGTTAAAGATGTGTATGTGATCAAAATTGTATTCACATGTGAAATATTGATCAGAAATACTAAAAAAATTCACATTTTTTAGGGAACAATGATATAAGATCCAAAGAGTTTCAATAAAATTGTAGTTGTTACAAGCTCCTAAGAAAGAAATCCCAAGATTACAAATATGCAAGAATCTAGGCGTGAAGTGAGTTTTAGGTTCAGAAATCACAATAATTTTAAGACGATGAATGATGATGATCCTTTTTAACACATTAAGGGTGTCTGGGTTTGCAATACTCTAACAATTCCAAAAATAATAAATGCATTAAGACTAGTTTTTGGGGTGTGAACCCCCTTTATTTTTACCTCCAAAGTCTTTACCTCTTGTTTTTTTGGGTGAAAATTCTATGTTAGGTGGGAAAAGCTTCTCCTATTTACTTAATTTAGTAGTAAGATTCTACTCAGAAGCTCCTGCCTTGACATTAGTTTGAACAGGTCAGATAGGAGGTAGAAGGCTGCTGGAAAGAACAGAGTCTCGGTTGGCCTTCTTCCCAGCATCTGAATTTGTAACAGGTTCAATGGGGGCCTATAATGAATCATTATGGGAGATGATGTCCTTTTATCCTTCATTAGAAATGAGTTTGGACTGAGATATAGTTGATTAAGGGAAATTAAGAGTGCTTGGTTGCTCAATCTCATTAAGGGGGATTGCAGGGTATTTGATAGCATCAACATGACTATCAGAGGGAGCAGATTCGAAGGGGGGAGATATCATATTTTGCAGGGTAAAGCCTGGATGTTTATCCTCAAGAGATATTTTTTTCTAGATTTAGAGGAAGATTAAAAGAAGTTTTATCCCCTTGCATAGAAGCAACATTTGCTTGACTGTGCATTGATAGAGTATGGAAGCAAGGGGTGAGGCCCAGAAACAGTCCCATTCACACTCTGGTTCAAGATACTATTATCCTTAGACAATATCATTAGGGCAAGATATGAAAGGTCACGTTCATTGTTATCACCCAGATCAACTGAAGACACCACATTAGATTTTTCTAGGGCATCCAGATCTATTTGTTCTAGAATTTTATGAATATCACTTTCAATGTTGTTTCTAATGGATTGTTCCTTGGTTTCTTTAACATGATCCTACACCAAGTAATCCCATGAAATTCCAGGCACCGGAGGTGGTTTGACAATCCATTTTCCAGTTTTTTGTATGTAGGACCCTGGTTTATCAGGGGGATGTCATTTATCCTTTTTATATTTTTTCACTTCTGTCCATTCTAAGGCATTGTGGTTGGAGACCCTATGGACCACTCTGAAACTTGAAATAGAATGTCCTAAATTCTTACAAAAATCACATAAGGGAGGAAATTTCTCATATTCTAGTTTAACCTCGGTCTTATACACATTGGAATTAAAGATTATATAATGAGGCGGATTGGTTTCTAAATTAATCTCAATCAGAACCCTGGAAAACATTCCCATATCAGCATTTAGCATTCTTTGATCTAACTTTAGAGGAGTTCCAATGCAAGAAGGGAGATCATTGCGGATCTTTGGATTCTAGAAGAACTAATTAAGGTTATGGAATCTAACCCAGACCTTGGCCAATTTACTCCTTTGAGTATTTGGATTGAAAGTGAAATCTCATTATGATATATGAAGAAAATCATGCTTAAGTTGTAGATATCCTAGTCTCTAGACACTATCAAGGTCATCTTGCAAATTAAAAATCATGTGAAAATATCCTCTACCTAGGGGAATTGATTTCCAGTCATTAGAACCCCAGCAGCTAGAAAATACGATGTTTCAGATCAAGATACGACCACAGTTTATCACATTTTTCATTTGAAATTTGACACAAAATAGAAAACTTACAATTATTTTGACGTTGTTGAATCGTATCTGGGTCAGACTCAATAGAGAAACCTCCATCTTCCAGTTTTTTAATCAAATATCCATTTTTCGATGCTGCATAAGAGGATGAGTAACCTTTAAGATCTTCGAGAAAAGATATACCTCTCTGAGTCATTATTTGAGATAGATCAATTATTTCAGGAGATTTATCTGCCATCTCTTTATTGAAATTTCACTCCCAACTCGGTTCGAAAAATGCATTGTCCAGGAAGATTTGGAGAGTCACGGATTAAGATTCATCTGCGCTTACCGGATTAGGGTTCACATAAAAGGTTTCTCATGAAAAGAGAGCCATGTCTACTGGGTTTTATTAGAAAGTTCAATTCCTAGAAAGAAAAAGAAAGATACACAAATCACACAGGTTGATGACACCGACATGCAACCTACTTGATTATAGATATCATGAAAAAATGATTATACTAAATAGTGAGTGCATGTATGAGGTATTATATCATTGTGGCATTAACATCTTTCTCTATGGGAACCTTGGAATGTTTCTAGATTCTAAATTTGGACTTTATGCTTCTTCACCTAATGCCACTGAGAAAGTGGCTTAAAAGGTCACACACTAAGTGTATCTAGAATCTCAGTTCTATAAAATATTATTATTTTTTATTTAAAAAAATTGAATAAATATTATTTCTACACATGGTTTAATAATTATTCATATATTCTTGATCACATATATATTTCATCACCAGTTATTTGAGAGAATATAATGTGACTATAATATTTAATAAATATTTATTTTTTATTTAGTGAACATAATATTTATTCATTTATTAGTGAATAATGTAGTTATATTTATTTATTAAATAAATAGTCATTATTCCAGGTCTGATAAATGTTATGGAGAAACATCAGATCAAGTTTTTCAGTCAGTTGAGAAATAATATATTTTTAATATTATTTGATTAAATAATATTTAATTTAATTCAATAGTTAAGAACATGTTGAGAAAATAATAATATAATTATTATTTTAGAAATGGGGTTCCCCAATGGATTAAATAAATATTAAAGGAAACTTTTTGAAATATTTATTTCTATATACTTGCGGTATTTAAACCCAATTATATTATGTTTTCAAAGATCTAATTCATTTTTTTACTTAAAATGGTAGCCGAAAATAATCCTCTCAAGAACTAGAGAACTTTCTATGCATGAATGTTCCTAAGATCAGAGAGAGAGACATATCCACCATCCACTCTTGATTCTAGAGAGATCAAAGAGGATGCTTTGGAATTGATTCACATGGCGATCAAATACAAATGACACAAGCGACATGATGTTTTGTGTGAGCACCGAGAGATTTATATGGTGATGTTTGGAGATTTTTGAAACACATGTGGATCACCACTAGCGGAAATCTAATATTTATTCATAAAACTAAATAAACATATAAAATGATATATATATTGTCAGATCCATCAGTAAATGGAATATTTATGCAATGGATGCTTTAATTTGAGAGATTAATTAAAAATAATAAGTTATGATCCGGTACTTGGTTTCAGTGTTCTATCCATTGTCAGTTTTTATTTTATTTAAGTATTTTGATTACGGAATTCATTATCACGTAAATATCATATTGATCATTGACCACAAAAAAAATTAAAGTTTTTCATGAACCATTGCACACTTCTGTTGCACTTGGAGCCTTCACACAGTACATAAAATATTACCCTTTGGTGAATAGTGTGTGCATTTAAATTCACTCTAATCATCTAAAGACACTTCCAGCCTAGTTCTAGAACATAGCTTTCCAAACCATTCCTTCCTCTATCGGTCTCCCACTACCACAAGCCTACTCAAGGTCTGAATGTGAGGTTCTAGGACATGTCCTTTCAGAAATAAAGAAATGAAACCATTAAAGGATTCCTTACACTTTTCTAAAAATATCCTACTTGAATACTACATTCAAGTATTCAAGGAACCCTCTAAAACTTAAACAAAAAACATAACAATTTGACATCTCAATAAATAGTTATTACTTCTCTATTACTTGTTATAGTCATCCATGTAAAGCCCTTGAACCCAATCTGATGATTAAGACACATATATTACAACACTGTATTAGATACACATCTATGATTGTAAAATATTTCTCACATTTATAATCCAAGGACATTTTTTATAGTTTGAGACAATTGGGATAAATCACTAACTAATAAATATCAAGCCTTCTCATAAAATATTCACTTTTTCACGGTATAAGATTATAATAAATCCACAATTGGTCTTCAACATCACCAATAAATTTTCCACAAAATATAATCTTTTAGGATTAAAATACCTAATTCTTTAATTTATAAACCATAGAAATAAAAACATAGAAAATGAGTGAGATTAGATAATCAATAGTGGTATAATCAAATTAAAGAAAAATAGTGATACAACTTATAAAATTCAAGAGGTTTGAAATGATATTATAAAGAGAATAAATCATATGAATGGGAAAATTCAATAAGGAAATGATACCAAAGAATATAGACTAAACCATGAACATAAAATTATAGCATGGAATTATAGGAATTTGGAAACTACCTAAACATGATATCATAAGAATAATTCAAGGATCCCTTCCAGATTAACATAACATAGTTTGCGAGGATAACTTCCCACATATCATAGTTGTATAGGCTCACCCCAACACACCACGAAATAGAAACATTACCCATTTCATTGGAGGGATATATAATTATAGTTCTACCTGTCACATAAAATGTACATATATATTTATTCCATATGATAATCAATAATCATATCATAATGAACCCAAGGAAAGAAAATGGGTTACATATATTTCATATGAAAACATGTAAAAGTGATACCTTCTATTGAAAATGATCTATTTGGAAAATGTAAAAAATATTTTCTTTTAAAACATTTTACAAAAAAATAATTTTTATAGGTAAAATAAGGACGTGGAATAGAAATCTCAATTAAAAATTATAGGAGTTATTCATATCAACGTCATGCTTTTATTTTAGTTAGTATCCTATAAAAGGGGAGTATATTAATGAATATGATTAATATACCATAATAAAAATAAAACTACCATTTAAAAATTAAAAGGAATGAAAAGAGACTTGGAAGATCAAAATCAAAAAGGTATTTAATGACTTATCGGGAAAAAGATTTGGGTCTAGAAATTTTTTTTGACATGAGTAACATTTTAAAAAATACCCTTGAAGTACATGTATATTTAAAAAAAAATCTTAAAATACCATGAATAAATTATATTTAATTATAAAATAACAATTTTTTATCACATATATCATAAAAAAGTAAATTGGTACAAAAGTAAAATGTGTCATAACGAAGAGATTTTGAGACAAAAATCTTTTACCTTATTTCCCCAATTAGTTGGTCACAATCTAACTTCTAGTAAATAAAAGATAACTATATTAATAATATATTTGATAAATATATTAATCTATATAACTCTTTTATATACTTCATTTATAATTATTTACAATGAGTATAGTGGTTTATTATTGGTTATTTTTAAAATCATGTGTTAACACTTTTAATTTTCTTGCACTTGTTTTATAATGTTAATGAGTATCTGTGGTCACTAAAAACATGTAAATCATTACTATATTTGATATAGTTATATAATATATATCCCATGATTATTTATAATTTTTCACTTTTATCCCATGATATTTTTAATTACAACTCATGAAGATGAAGCCTGGGGCACACTTTTCTTATAGTTTTTTATGAATGGAGAAGATATATTATTAACATGTTTGGATATTATTATTATTAACTCTAGAAAATTTATAAAATATTAGTAACTTATAATTAAATTTCATTAATAGTATATAAAATTCCTTAATCATTCAATGTATAAACATAACAACATCTCTCAAGTAGGCAGTCAGCTAACCAAAACAAAAGCATGTCATGATGATAGAATGAGTAAGGAAGTGATAATACATAATGTTAATATAACATTTATAAAATATTAGAAATTTAATATATATAATATATATTCAAAAAATCCATTATTATAATTATTAATGATGATTGGTTATGAAGAAATAAATTCAACATTCGTGGAGGTCGTAGTCTGCACGTACGCCCAATTAACAGACTCATTTCTCAATGAATGGGTGGAGTGATGGTGTATATAAATTTATCATATAATAATTACAATAATGTTATAAAAATAATATTATATCAATAATTATAATTTTATTTCTATCCATGTTAGTTTTTTAAGATAAATAATACATGTCATTCATGGATATAGTAGTCTGCACATATGCATGATTAATGATTTCATTCATTAATGAATGGAGAGAATGAAGGTAAATGTAAAAGGTGATACTTTAATAATTTTATAAGCGTCATAAAACATAATTATTCATCAAATTAATATTTTATACCATCCATAAGGTGTGATTATGAAAAATTAACTGCATTGTGTTGTGATGGTGGTATTCCACACATATTCTTATTCAATGCATTTTTCCTTCTTAGTGGAAGTTATGGAAAAAATTAATAATTATTTTGAAATTAATATTATGAAATTTAAGTATATATATGATACATAAGACATTATATTAAAAAATTTATGGAATATTATAATGAATAAAATTAAAAATAAAGACTAAGAGGAGAGTAATACTCACATCAGGAGGTTGATTTTACTTGGAATTATCCTTGAAAATGAAATAATTAGGCTAATTAAAGGTTCCCAATGAATATTTTTTCTAGGATAAAGTTGAATTATTGAAAAATGGAAAAAATTTAGCAATTAATTATAATTTATGTTTGTGTAAATAATGGTTGTAAGTAGTCCCTTCAAAAAAGTAAAGGGAAGAGTAGTTTTATAATCACCTTAACATATTAAATTATATCATTACACTATTCTAGGTCAAAGAACCCCATAATTTAAAATTACGGAGTATGGGTTTTGATTTACCCAAATTTCCTCCCCTAAAATCATGTTCTAGAACCATTTTAGTTATTTAGGGGTTTTTTTTTCACTTTTTACTTTACCCATGTGTATAATTTCCGAAGGTAAATATAATTTTCACCCAAGCTAATTAATAAAAATTTTATTTATTAATATTGATCATAACACTTAATTTGAGTATTATAATTCTAGATATTATATTTAATTTATAAACTAAAAATTACTTTTTTTAATAAAATTTAATTTAAAAAATCATTTTTAACACTTAAAACCTTTTTCAAGATAATATTGTTTTTAAGAAAGAGACTTATGTGTGAGTTAAAAATATTAATTTAGATAATTTTTACAACCTAAATTTATTTATTATAAGTAAAATTAAGTTTATGAGACATTAAAATCAAGCATTAACTATAACAACATCGAATTGAGTATCTCGGAGATAGTGTCTTACTTTATTATATTGGCATAGACACAAAGAATCAAGTCCTGAAGGACTGACCAGTTTAGAAGTTTTGAAAAAACATATATATACATGATACCCATTTTATATTATTAATAAAAAATAAAACATAAAAAATAAAATTAACTACATCCGTGAAAACTCATTCAAATATTTCTTCTTTGTATCCGAGGGAATGGAATAAAAATAAGGGTGATCTCAAATGCTCAGAAAGGTTTAAGTAAAAAAAATATATAATGAATCAATAATCATAAACAATATGGAAATATAAGTAATTTTACAAAAATTCCATTTATATTACTTTATTATTATGGTAAGATAATGTAAAATAAAAATGGAAAGGTAAATCACTGAAAACCATGTCATTTAATAGGTAAAGTGATAATGAAATGCATCCATAGATAATATCATACCACAAATCACATAGATAATAATAATTCAATTAACAGTGAAGTAAATGCTTAATTATTTTACATCATGTTTCCCAGGAACATGATACCATTACTGTCAAGATCTATCCTAAAGAATGTTTAAAACTAATGCGTGAAATCCTATCTGATTTGATCAACTAATTCATCTCATGAGGCAACTGATGCATTGAGGGGATATCTATAACCAAGGGGTAGCTATGTATTGAATTTCCAAATAATTCCTTATATATAATATAATTTATTTAATTCAAAAACAATGTGACTTATCATAAAGTATCTATATTGAGTAATGGATATAAATTTACCAATATTTACCCAATTAATCAAATAACTTTCAAAGTAATCACCGTATGTAAAAATGCTATATGTTTTAGGAAATAATAATATCCTTCACATAAGAATATGGATATTTAGGATAAATTTTATTTCCAATTAAAAATTATTACAATAAAGAGATTTTTTTAATAGAATGTTAATAATCACAAAAGAAATATAGATTGTAAAATATCTTTTACCACTTGGTAAGTTTCAGGTCAACTCCCCTTGGATGAATTGATTCAATTTTTAGCTTAAAATACCATTAATTATGAATTAATATTGATATTACATGTAAAAGGGGTATTATTTACACCGAAAATAAAGTGAATTGGTTTATAATAACAAATAATTCTCAATGGAATGTAAATTGAGATGAAATCCCATACCACTCTCTTTATTTTGGTTAAAAATTATTTAACCTCATGTATAGTTATTTTAAACATGTCATTCAATTAAAGCATAACCATATTAATATTTATAATATCATATATAATCCTTTTATAACATATTATCACCCATTCATTAATAATATTTCATTATTTTCAATATTTTTTGTGCTCATTTCATTTTTTTCTCATTCGTTATTTTTCAAGAAAGTAAAATTTATTGTGGATATTATATAGTTTTATAGTATAAAAATTCATAATAATTAAAAATTTATCATATTTTAACATAAATTTTACTTTTAATATCAATCAAGAAATATTTTTTTTATAAATGAAGTATGTTACGATCAAGGAGAGGGTGGGTTATATGTACAGGTGAGTAACGTTACCATTTTCAACGATCATTGTAGAAAAGAGGTATAAAATATATTATATTTAAAGAATGATAAATATTTCATGAATATAATAATTATTTTATTAATATCACATATAATCATTAACATTATCCTTATCAACTTCCATGTAAAGCATTAGTGAAAACGAACCACATCGCTTCGTGAGGTGATAGTACATTGTACACATGAGGGATGTTATCGTATCCCCTACAAAATAGAAATTGAAAAGATATATATGATATAATTAATCTGGAGGTATAATTATGTTATAAATATCATATTTATACTTTATAGCCATCATCATACCTAACCATGAATTGTGGTAATGGAAAAAATGAATGACATCGGTTTGCGAGGCAGTAGTTTGCGGTGCATGTCAATGATGATTTTTAACCCATTTTATGGATATGGATGTGGTTTTAAGACATTATATTAACTTGAAAACGTCTTATTACATTTAAGATAAAATTTTATTGTATCATAATGGTTTGAAAATAATTTAAGGATGTGTAGAAAGAAATAAAATAAAAACACTCATAGAAGAATGTCACCTCTTCTTTAGTTATCTTCCTTATATTTTCACCAAATCATTTTTTAGTTCGATTTATACAAATACTATGTCTTCTAGGATTAGATTATATATTTTTTTAATTTATGTGGGTATGTTTTTTTTCGAACAAACTATGTTTGAAGGTGTGAATAATAGAGGATAGGGTATGGCCATTTATAAGTGAGGTGAGTGGAACACTGGTAATTTTTGAATAGAATGGATTCCACCCATGTTTTTTCAAGACACATTGATCCAATAATGGAATTTTTTAATATTATATTAGATAAGATCTAAATATGTCCATCCAATATATTTTAAACACGTTTTTAGGTCAATTATACCCTTATCATTCTAGTTTAACCCCCCCCCCCCCCCCCAAAAAAAAATCAATTTTTACTTTAACCGCAGTAATTAACTTTTACTCTGTCCACTATTCTTCTTGATTAAAAATTAAGTTTACCTTCTTATAAATTATAAATTATTCTGATTCAAAAGATTTAATCCATATTTCTAAATTAATTTCAAAAATTTTGAAAAAAAAATTAACCCCTCAGACGCGATGAGAATGTGGATTTTTAAATAGAAAATGTTCAAAAGATTACAAATTTTTTATATCAAAATTCAATAGAAAATGATTCAAATGATATAAATAAGATTAATTTATATAAAATTGAGCTAATTTAACTTTAAAACCAATTATGAATATTATTTAACATTATAAATTATTTAGACGAATAGGTATTTTTCAATTAAAATTCAGTATTTTTCATTATTCATCAAAAAAATTAAATTTCATAAGAATATAAAAAATTCATAATAAGCTAATTTTAATGAATTGATTTAAAAAAATATTTTTTATTTTTTCAAATAAATGTTCTTCAATTTTTAAAAAATTATTTTATCTTAAGTGTGCAAAGTGTGAAAAATTGTCCTTTAGAAAAATATAGTTTTTGAGAAAATGATTCTTATTTTATTTCTAATAAAAAGGTAAAAATAGTTTTAATAATTTATTTAATACTCTTTATACCCTCCAAGTTAATTTATAGTTATTAATTGTCACATTTAAATAATATTTTAATCGATTATTTTTGTTTAAACACAGTTTTGCGCACATCACAAACGATCGATGAAATTAAATTTATTCTAAAAGAAATATATTGTATAGTCTTGAGGTGTTATATTCTTCCCTATTATAAACCTTCACCCTTGAAATTTCATAGATATTACCATATAAATATATTATTATAGTTATTATTTATTATATCCTCTAGTTCCCACGTTGCTTCCCCTATTTTTTGATTTCTCCTAAGTACGTTTACCAGACATATCTCCAGATTCATCAACACTTGCTCTTTAGTATCAAGAATCTAGAAGGATTATTCACAATATGAAAGATTAGGTTCCTATTATATTTCTTAAATGTGAAAACATGCATTGTGTTTCGAATATACTTCTTTAACAATGATTTTTGGAACATATCATGTACTTTTGAGAGATTTGGAGGAATTTATGAATGATAATAAAAACTCCAATTCCTTTCAAGGATTTAAAGGGGTCCAATTAAACTGGGATCAGTTTCCCTTTCTTAACAAACCATATAACACCTTTCCATGGAGGTAATTTCAAGAAAATATTATCTCCCACTTGGAATTCAAAATCATTAATCTGATTATTGGCATATCACTTTTTCATACTTTGAACTACTTTAATGTGAGCTTGAATAGCCTTTATCTTTATTATTGTCTCTTTAACAAGTTATGGGCCTAAAAGATTCTATTTACCAACTCCATTCCAACAAGTTAGAGTATGAAATCTCTTGACATATAATGCTTCATACAACGCTATTTAAATAATTTAATAGAGGTTAATTTTATAAGAAAACTATACCAAAGGTAAGTACTAGTCTCACATACCTTGAAAGTAAAGTGAGCATGACCTCAACATGTATTCCATTGTTTCGATAGTTCTTTTAGACTATTCATCATTTTTATTATGGTAGTTGATTCTCAAATTAAGCTCAGTATCAAGAATCTTTTGAATACTTTTCTAGAATTTTGATGTAAAATGGGGATCTCAATCAAAAAAAATTGAAAGATGTTCATCATGAAGTTTAATAACATCATTAATATAAGATTTTCGAGTTTCTAGAGAGATAAATATTCTCTTATAATAAGGAAATGTGTATATTTGATTCGGTAGTCAATGATAACACATATTGAAAACTTCTATCTAGGAGTCTTTGGTGGTCCTGTTAAAACGTCCATAGTAATTTCATCCTATTTCCACATAGGAATAATAATATTTTACATAAATATTCTAGGATTATATCTCATACCATTTAGTTGTTTACAAACCATACATCTAGAAACTTAATAATAAGTTTCCCGCATCATGTTATCCTGCCAAAAAGGATTCCTTAAATCCCTATACATCTTTTTTATACCAAGATTTATAGTGAAATTAGAGCTATTATCATTATCCAATAATTCTTTTTTTTATCTTAGGTATAAGTGGAACACAAAATAAAATTAAATTTTTTTGAACACCATATTTATAAATGAAGTATTCTAGTTCACCATCATTTAAATATTTAATTTTCATCTGAAAGTTCTCATCATCAGTTCAAGAAGTTTTTATCCTTTATTATAAAGATGATTTTAAAATCATTTGAAAATTGAGTGATGTTTCTCCATAGTGATTTCTATATACATATTTTATAAATCCATGAAAATGTGATCCCTATCAATAATTATTTGATTCATAACTCCATGATATTTCATACAAAATGAATCTAATACCTTATTTTCTTTCCATGGGTGGTAGTGTATTAATCAATCATTATACTTGAGTATCTTGATCTATTGACTTTGTCTCGTATCGATCTCTCTCTATTAAAAGATGTGTTTTAGTCATTTATGATCCATGTATATCTCAAATATTTTACCGTACAGAAATTGTCTTTATATCATCAAATAAAATATTATAGCTAGAAAATCAATATCATGGGTTGGGTAAATCTGTTCATAAGCCCTCAATTGCCTTTATTCATATGCAATAACTTTATCATTTTTCATTATGACTCAACCAATTCCCTTCTTCTCTGAATCACTATACATCACAAACCCATAACTTCTATATGGTAGAGTCAAAATCATATCATTTACCTATCCACTCATTAGTTCATCAAAACATTATACACATTTATTTTTTCTAAACAATCTTAAACCCATTATGTGAAATCTTTTTTAACAAGTTAGCCAATCGAGAAAAATTCTAAATGGGTTATCGATAGTAACCTGCAAAACCAATGAAACTACATACCTTAGTCATGTTTATTACTATATTAAATTATTTGATAGATTTTTTTTCTAAGGATCAACTAATATTCCATCCATAGAAAAGATATAGCTTAGAAAAGAAACTATGTTAATCTACAAATAAAACTTTATAAATTTCCCATATAACTCTTTCCTTTTAAGATTCCCAATAATGATTTTCTTGTTATTTTTGTGGTCCTCAGAAAATTTATAATACAAAAAAATATCATCAGTTAATACCATAAAAATAATTAAGATATTCCTTGAATACTCTGTTCATTAGATTCATAAAAAACAAAGGGTCAATTAGTTAATAAAAATGGAATTAATTTAAACTCTTATTGTACATACCTCATTTGAATGCTAATATTCAGAATTTATTCCTTCATTACTTGAAATTTATGATACTTGGAATGAAGGACAATCTTGGAAAAATATTGATCTCAATTAATTTGATTAAATAATTCATCTATAAGAGCCATAATATACTTATTCTATAACAACCCTGATTTTTATTACACACTTAGACATGATTTATCACATAAAACATTCACTTGATACAAGATAGAAGATTGATTTTTCTAGTGTCTTTGGGGCTTAGAACATTACATAATGACTTAAAACATAAAACATAGCATCTTTATTGAAAACTTCTTTTACATGACTACTACATTCCCTCGTACTTAGCATTGCATGGGGTAAACTAAGGACATGCATAAGGAAAGGGTGATCTATAAAGCCTAGTAAGGAAGTAAACAAATCATAACATGAATAATACACTTCTTGTTAGTCAATAGGAATATCGATGGAGCATATGAGAAACAAGAACATAAATTCATGATATAGCATGATTATCATAACATAAAAATGTGGCAACAACACTTAACATAGTATTAGCACAAGCCAAGGATCATTTCACATGGATCATGAGTAAACCCTCATTGCACTTAAATTAGAATGAGTAAACCCTTATTTCACTTGATTTATCATGATACTAATCCTTACCCAATGCATTGGAGCATTATCAGGGTGTACCCTTCTTAAACATTTCATTCCATGCATAAGTCTGCCACATGGATCATACAACATGGAATCATTAAAAATAATCATTTATTCCATGATAAAGTAATGATGAATTAATTCAGGGAAATCTATGATCAACAAATAAATGTGGATAAAGGTGAATACCTTTGATAGAAAAATGGGCATGGTATTCACTACACAATGACTTTGGATTAGAAAATCATGATGTAATTTCACCAACATAATGGCACGACATAAGAATACATAAAAATGGTTGAGGAGAGAGAAATCATTGTCTCATCATATGTACACAAAATGGACATTAAGACCATCGTATGGATAAATTTCTCAACAAATGTAATGGAATTTAGATACATTACAAAATAATTTCTTCAATATAAGTGAGGAGAGATAAATTCCTTAAGGAATTTTGGCATGGTAACGGGTGTACATGGGAGAAATTAATGAGATAGAAATGGGGTATCTCGTTATTAAAACATGAATAGGGATGTATGGGGGAGGGGATAAATCATACACCAATGTTTTTAAATGAAAATAAAAGGACAAATAATATTAAGAAACATGGATAAAATGAGATAGGAAGGAATCCCTTACTTGGTAGTGTGATCCCAAAGGCTTGGGAGGGGATTGAGAGAGGCTTATTTGGGGATTTAGGTGAATTGGGAGGATTATAGAGAGAGGAGGGAAGAGGTTAGACGAACTCCAAAGGCTTTTAGTGAATAGGAAGTGGGAGCTTGGGTGGGTTTATATAGGAAAGAAGAAGGAATTCTTTATTATTTAGGTTTGGGACACCACACATTAAACTAATAAAAACCACAATCCAGCCCATGGTTTTTGCCCATAAATTTTTCCAAAGGGGAATGGGAAAAAATATTTTATAATTCCTATGGTCGAACATCTTTAAATAATAGGGTTTCTTATGTGGAGGTGAGTCACACTCTCAATGGAATCAATTTAATAAGCTAAAATGTTTTATAAGTCTTAGAGGGCCCACTAATTTTTTTTAAAATAAATCAAAAAAATATAAAATTCCATTATTTTAGTGTTAAAACATAAATTGTCCGAACAAACCATTTATGGTATTTAATTACATCACTATTGGGTCATTATGATGTCATAAAACACATTATATAATTAAACTGTATTTAATTTTTACCTCAAAATTTGATTGTCTAGAAAAATTATGAAAAATTCACTGTTGGATAATTTCAACGTATGGATTACAAATATAATATTTATTTTTGTATATAATTTTCTAAATATATGAATTTTCAATTTTAATATAAAAACCAATATTTATCGAAAATTCGTGGGTTTGACAAAAACAGCTTTCAAACCTTAATAAAAATTATAATTGTATTCATAAAAATTATAAAATCATTTGTATTTAATAAAAATTAATTTAATAATAATATTTTATTAAAATATTATTTAATTAAAAAATCCATTAATTCATCAAAATAGATTTCTTAGATGAATATTAACAAAAAATATTATTTTTTCTTTAATAACTATTTATAAAGTAACAATAATAAAATGAATGTATATTCTTTATTATATACAAAAATAATGCACATAATCATAGTGTTAAGGACTTGTTTCGTAACCCCTTATAACACTTGCAAATGACTGAAGGGTAAGGTGTGCGATGGTGACAGACTCTTTGGGTGGCTTGGATAACATCGCTTGGGTGGTAATCTCTATCAACTTCTACTTATCCCATAATTGGTTCCATTCAAGCTTCATGTGTTGAAGCTAATATTGGGATTGGTCAAGAGTGAATCCCAATGACGCCACCTCCTTTTCAAGCTTTGGAAAATGGGCTTCGTATGGGGCAAGTCTACCGGATCAGGTCATCGCTTCCATTGTCTATGTAAATTGGGTTTGATAAAGCCCTATATTTATACTAATCAGGTGATCATTGTTCAATAGATATATCAGCAACGGTTACAATTCATATTGGAATTTTAAAATCCAAAAACATAAAATTAAAGAAGTGCATATTTTATATAATCATTTTACATAATAAGACATTTAAATATAATAAGAGGAATTTTCATTAATGAAATTTTGGGTCATTACAATATTCCCCCCTTAAGAAATTTATTCCTAAAAATTTCCTTTCCCCTCAATAAAACAGATGTGGGTAACTCTACTTCATCACTCCCTCTAATTCCCATGTCGCTTCTTTAAACTTTTGGTTTCACCACAACACCTTTACACGGGGCAGTGTCTTATTTCGTAAAACATTTTCTCCATGATCTAAGATTTTCACGGGATTCTCCTCGTAAGAAAGATCATCCTCTAAATGTATTACCTCTGAAGAGAGTACATGTGAATGGTATGGTATGTACTTCCTTAAGAGGGATACATGAAAGACATCATGTACGTTGGCCACATTAGGTGGAAGTTTTAGTCAATAAGCCACAACCCCGACACGATTAAGAATCTCGAAGGGGACGATATACCTAGGAATTAACTTCCCTTTATTTCCAAACCTCATTGCAATATTCCACGGAGATATGAGTAGAAATACCATATATCCAACTTTGAACTCAAGGTATCATTGATGGTTATCTGCACAACTCTTCTATCGACTTTGGGCTTCCTTGATATGCTGGTGAATGGTTTTCACCTTCTCCACCAATTCTTCGACCATTTCATGTCCTAGTAGCTTATGATCACCAACTTCATCCCAACACATTGGTGTTTTGCACCATTTCCCATAAAGGGATTCATATGGTGCAATTCAGATGCTCGAGTGGAAACTCTTAATGTAGGAGAATTCAACCAGTGGAAGATATTGGTCCCATCCTCCTTTGAAGTCAATAGAATATGATCTTAACATATCTTTTAGTGTCTGAATAGTTCACTCAGATTGGCCTTCAGTTTAAGGATGATAATTCATACTGATGTTCAGTTCAGTGCATAGATCATGTTAAATAATTTTCCATAACTTCTAGGTGAATCTAAGATCGCAATCAGATATAATAGATAGTGGTACTCTATGCATCCTTACCACTTCTTTGATGTAAATCCGTGAAATTTTATCCAATGATAAGTCCTCTTGAATTGTGATAAAGTGATCTTCCTTCGTAAGACCATCCACAACAACCCATATAGCATTGTTTCCTCTGTATGTCCTTGTAATTCCAATGACAATGTCAATGGTAATGTTGTACCACTTCCATGTTGGTATGCATAGTGGTTGCATCATCCCCTTTCACTTTTCCCTCTTATCCTTCACTTACTGACATACCAGGCACTTTGATGTACATTCAACAATATCCCTTTTCATATTGTCCCTCCAAAAGTTTTCTTAGATATCTCAATACATCTTTTTGGTCCCCAGGTGAGTAGAGAAGGTTGAGTTGTGTGCATCATTCAGAAGGTCCTTCTTTATCTCTAGATCTAATGGTACACATAATCATGACTCAAATCTCACAATTCCATCCTTGTCAACCATAAAATCAGAGGATTTCCCATTTCTGATAGCTTCCCCCTTTTCAGAATTTCCACATCCTTTTTTTGAGCATCCTTTATTTTCTCCATGTGGGGCGCTTGAGTAATCATCTGATAAAGGATTGATGATGTTCTTCCTTTAATGATTCCCATGTCCATCCCCTGAAAATCTAAGAATATTGGATCATTTTCAATTCTCATCAATGATAGAATCGATGGGTCCTTTCTACTTAGAGAATCCTCCACCTTGTTCACTTTCTCATGGTGGTAATGTATTGATTAGTCATATTATTTGATTAGCTCTAACCATCTTCATTGGCACATATTCAACTCTTTCTATGTGAATATATACTTGAGGATTTTGTGGTCCATATATATTTCACACTTCTCCCCAAAGAGATAATTCCGCCAAATTTTTAAATAGAAAATCACTACATCCAACCCTAGATCATTTGATGGATTTTTTTCTCATGAACATTCAGTTGCCTTGAAGCATTGGAAATTACTTTGTCATTTTTCATCAATACATAGCCCAAGCCCTTCTTCGAAGCATCACTGAATAGCACAAAAAGTTATCCACTTATGGGTAAAGTGAGCACAAGCACAGTGATAAGCCTCTTTTTTAATTCCTTGATGATTTCTTCACATTCATCACTCCAAGAAAACATGACTACCTTCCTAGTTATCTTGGTAAGAGGGTTTTACAATCATGTGAAATTTCTCACAAATAGGTGATAATATCCAGCTAACCCCATGAAGCTACGAATATATGTTACCAATGTTGGACTCATCCATCCCTCTATTACAGCTATCCTCAAGGTATCCATAGATATCCCATTTCTTGTGATGATATGACCCAAGAATGAGACCTCCTTCAACCAGAACTCACACTTGTTGTACTTTGCATAGAGATTCTCCTTTCACAAGGTCTCTAGTACAGTTCTTAGATTCTCCTCATAATCCTCCTTGGTTTTGGAGTACATTATAATATCATCTATAAATACTACCACAAATTTGTCGAGGTAATATCTAAAGACTCTATTCATCAAGTCCACGAAGATTTCTAGAGAATTTGTGAGTCCGAAAGTCATTACTATGAATTCATAGTACCCGTATCTTGTATGAAAAGTAGTCTTGGGGATATCTTCCTTCTTTACCCTTACTTGGTAATATCCCAACTGAAAATACACCTTGGAAAATTATTGTGTTCCACATAGCTGATCGAACAAGTTATCAATTTGGGGAAGAGGATACTTGTTCTTTATCATGATTTTTTGAGCTCACGATAATCAATGAAAAGGTGCATTGACCCATCCTTTATCTTGATGAAGAGAACCAGATAACCCCATGGTGAAGCACTTGGGAGTATAAACACTTTATCTAGGTTCTCCTGTAGTTTTTTCATCAGCTCCTCAAGCTCCACAACCGAAATTCTATATGGAGTCTTGTATATTGGCAATGCCCCAGGTATAAGGTCAATTGAGAATTCGACATCTCTTCTATGAGGAAGACTAGTAAATTCCTCAGGAAACACTTCAGTGAATTATCTCACAATATGCATGTCTTCAAGGATGAATTCCTCATTATACTCAATCATCTAAGCTAGATACGCATGCTCATATGGCAGTAATATCCATACTTGGGATGATGGTGCTAAAGAAGATTCATCTTACTCCTTGCACTTTTATAGAATTAGGGGTCGATTCTCCATATGAAGAGTGATTTCCCTCTCAAGAAAATTTATGTTGGCTCTATATAAGGAAAGACAATCCATTCTAATAATTTCTTCACATTATACTAGAGGGAGTATGAAAAGGTTCTCTGAGAAGTTCAATCCAAAAATTATAATATGGGAGGAGTTATATTCTTAGGAAGCAATGATTTTCCCATTTTTTTTACTCACTGACATCTTTACTACCATGATTTGTGGTGGTGTGGTGATTGTTCTACTAAACTTTCAGGATACAAAAGAATGGGTAGAATCAGAATCAAAAAGTAAGTTTTATATTCTTGAATGAATAATTAGCATACTCGTCACCACTTTGTTGTCAGGGTTCACTTAGATGGTAGTGATGAAAAAAGCTCGCCCTTGCTGCCTTCGAGGTTTTTGGTTGCCTCTAAAAATCATTGGCTTAGGGAATTGATTTTCATGGTGACTTGGTTCTTTGAAGTTGAAGAAATGAATAGTGTGTTGAGGTTTTAATGGTGTTTTCCTCTCCTCCTTCGCAGCCGTGGGTTTTTCTTTTCAACAGTTAGCGGATAGTTGATATTCTCTTCCACACCTAAAGCATTTCCCCATCCCCTTCAAGAAATTTCTAGGGTTCTTCTTTCCACACCTTTGGCAAGTGGGGTGCTAAGTTTTCTTAGCACCATTTGATTTATCCATCAGACTACCAAAATTGAAGTCCACCTTATGCTTCTTATCCCCATGATACCCCTGAGATTCCATGATCTCTATTTCAACCTTGAGGGCACATTAGAAAATTTCCTCATAGCTATCAAAGTCATGGATCACTTAGGTTTTCTATAGGTTAGGTTTCATCCCACTAAAGAAGTGTTCAACCTTGAATTCGGGGGTAATTCCAAATCCAAAGATGTATCGTTCAAGCCTTCTGAATTTTTCCTCATACACTCTGATGGATTCGTTGTCATTTTTATTGAGGGCAAGGAAGTCCCTTTCAATCTTAATCCAGAGGGTGAGAGGGAAATATTTTTCAAAAAACATTTTCTAGAAATCCTTCCATTCCAATGCCTTGATCTCCTCCTCATGCTTCATATTTTTGATCAATTTCCACCATTGATCGATTTCAACCTCCATACGATATCCAACCAGAAAAACATTCTCATGTTCAAAACATTGAAGGATATAGAATATCTTTTCAATTGAGTTGATCCATTGCTCAGAGATTGAGGGATCATATGATCCATAAAAAGTAGGAGGCCTTTGTCTCATGAAGCTCTCGATAGTGACTTTTTCTTTCTTATGGGGGTTTAACGTTCCTCTTGACCCATATTTCTATTCAAAGTATGAGTTAACTGATAGAGAATCATGAAAAATTTCACAATTTCATCTCCCATGGGATTGTTCATCTCATTAGAACATTCATCACATTGGACTTTGCATCGGTGGTTAGCCTGAGTCCTCCTCTTATCGGCCATTGGCTGGAAAAGGAATGTTAGAGGTAACACATAAAGGGTAATCCAAGGACAAAACAGATGACTTATAAATAACATTCATTTCCTTAACATATTAATCTATAGGTTTCAATCAATGTTATCCATGATATAATTTCTAACATATATTCTTAGGGGAATTTTTTTAATTCCCGTAACAATGGTCCATACTAAGATTGTGAATTTACCAAAGCATATACCCCGAGAGTATCATAACCAAGAGTGCAGCAAGGCCCGTTGTTGTATACCAGGATACCCTGGGTCAAGCCTGAAACTCCTTATCAGAGATTTCACTCCCAGGTACATCTGTGCCAGATCCACCTCTACCTGCTCATATCAAGACATGGATGTATTTGATTGATAAATAACTTACTCAATACTCACAAAAAATTAGGGATGTTTTTATTATACTTAATCTTACCCCTAAGGCTTTCACTAGGGTTTTCTAATCCAATTCCCAAAAATAACTAAACGTGTCCTCTAATACCAACTATAACAACCCTAATTTTTATTACACACTTACATGTGATTAATTACATAAAAAATTCACTTTATACAACATAGAAGATCTATAGGTCTAGTGTCTTTGGGGATTAGGAACATTACATAATGACTTAAAACATGAAACATGACATCTTTATTGAAAACTTCCTTTACACGACCACTACATTCTCTCATAATTAGCATTGCATGGGGTAACCTGAGGACATACATAAGAAAAGGGTGAGCTATAAAGCCCAGTAAGGGAGTAGAAAAGGAATAACATGAAAAATACACTACTTTTTATGAAGTAGGAATATCAATGGATCATAATAGAAATAGGAACATAAAGGCATAATATAGCATGATTATCATAACATGGAAATGTGGCAACAACACTTAACATGGTATTTCCATGAGCCAAGTAACATTTCACATAAAGCATGAGTAAAACCTCATTGAACTTGAATTAAAAAGAGTAAACCCTCATTTTACTTGATTTATCATGATACTAATCTTTACCCAATTATTGGAGTGTTATTATAGTACACCCTTCTTAAACATTTCATTTCAGGCATAAGTGTGTCACATGGATTCATTAGACACAATCATTTATTCCATGATAAAGGAATATGTAATTAATTCATGGAACTTAATAATCAACAAGTAAATGTGAATAAAGTTGAGTACCCTCGATAGAGAAATGTGCATGGTATTCACTACACAGTGACTTTGGCTTGGAAAATCACGGTGTAATTTCTGCAGCATAACTATGTCACATAAGAATTCTTAAAAATAGTTGATGAGAGATAAATTTGTGTCTCATAATATGTACAATAAATTGATATTAAGGGGGTTATATAGATACATGTCCGAAAAAATGTAATTGAATTTAGATACATAATACAAAATAATTTCTTGAATGTAAGTGAGGAGAGAGAAATTCCTTACGGAATTTTGGTGTGGTAACAGGTGTATGTGGGAGGCATTAATGAGAGATAAAGGGGGTATCACATTATTCAAACAAGAATAGTGCAGTATGGGTGAGGATAGAAATCATACCACCACAATTTTAATTGAAAATAAAATGGCATAAAAATATTATGAAACTTGGATAAAATGAGATAGGAGTCAATCCATTACTTGGAATTGTGATTCCAAATGATTGGGAGAGGCTTGAGAGAGGCTTCTTGGGGGCTTGGGGCACCCTAAGAGGATTCTAGAGAGAGTATGGTTGAGGTTGGATGAACTCCAATGGCTTTTAGTGAAGAGGAAGTGGGAGCTTGGGTGGTTTTATATAGGAAATGAGAGGGAATTATTTATTATTTAGGTTTGGTACACCACACATTAAACTAATCAAAAACACAAATCACACCATGGTTTTTGTACATGGATTTTTCCAATGGGGAGTGGAAACCAATATTTTATAAGTCCAATGTTCTAACTTTTTAAAATAATTGGGTTGCCTATGTGGAGGTGTGTCATGACCCGCCTTCACCAAAGGGAGGGAAGGGTCAGTAGATTTTCAGGCTCTTCCTTCTTTAAGTTGAAGGAGAGATGATGACCCCCAAAACCCGCCTTCAATAGGTCCCGGAGTGGTAACCAGCACCAAGGGTTTAAAATCACACACTAAATGGAATGCATTACCCTTTTTCTTTTAATAGGATCTGGAGATAAGATAGGGAATCCCACAACACCAAAACTGAAAGTAAAAGTAAAGCCAAGAACCATTCCCAATGCATGTTACAAAAGTAAACTCCACAATGTATAAGGAAACTACAAAGCAAATAAACCAAAATAAAGAACAATAGAAACTGCGATGATCTGTCACAAGGTCTGAGCTAGTACAGTCTAACACAATCCCCAAAGTCCTCCTGGAAAACTGAAAGTAGTTTTATATATGTAGGGTGAGCATACAAGTATACTCAGTAGGGAAAAACCAAAGACTGTCATTCACAAGTGGGGAAGCATACTAATGCCCTGTTAGAAAAGACATAACCATGCACCTAGAAAGGAATCCAACCACCCAAGCCTCACCAAGGAACACTACCCAAATAACACAAGTCATTTAATGTATAGTAATAGTACATCGATGTTAGGGTACCCTGTGCCACTTTCCCACTGGTTATTGAAGACATCCTACACATCGGAACAATCCCGCCATTCTCATTGCAGTCCCACAGCCATACCCCGCCCGCACACACCTGGTCCACAACTGCCACACATAACCATGCCTGCAAACACATAGGCTAGAACAACCACTGCCTCTCCTGAAGACACCTAGGCCTCATCCCGAAGATACTTGGGAAACCATATGCCCGCACATACCTCGGCCAACTACCACACTACCCTGGCCAAATATTCTTGGGCTAATAATGGACTTCAGGCCATCACAGCCAGCCCGAAGATACTTGGGCTATCCAAGAAAGGGAGAAGAAAGGAGCTAATAACCAGCCACTAATAGTAGTGTTGGGAAAATCACCATCCCCCATGAAATGGGTGAGTTCGGCACTAAGTGATCAACTTGGGTGTGGCGCGAATAAGAAACAAAAAAACTACAAGTATATGTATTGGTAACAAGAACTCACCCAATCTAGGTTTTTCTTCACCTATCCTAGAGAACAATATGCTTACTATTCATTCATAAGAGAAGAGAACGTTACCCATGCCAAAGTCACAACTCACACCAAACCAAATCCCCATTTGTCCCATCCTTGTTTCCATGTTTAGTAATAATGTTTAAATAATTTTTTGCACCTACTTGGGAAACTAGTAAGCATAAGCACAAGCCAAGGAAAGAGTGCACCCAATAACAATTTAATCATTCACACCCGGTTCACTTGTAAAGTCACAACAATAAAGGGATATGTGAGATCCCATGAAGTACTGGAACCAAAGAAAACCACAAGATATATCCCCATGTCCCCAAAGTCAAGAAGCCAGCGATTTCTCAACAACAGAGGATCCCACCCCAATTCGTGATATAAGCAGAGTAATCATACAACCTCAAAGTGTAACAACAGGGGATCCCATCCCCCCCCTCATCGCCCCATCGATCTAAGCCCCCGTCTAAGAAAACCATAAGGTCACCCACAAACGGCTCGTGAAAACAACTAAACCACTACCACCAACACAAGGCAGGACCATGCAGGTATTTTTAGATTTAAAATATTTAACACACTCCATGATTTCAATTCCACTAGGCTTAAACCGGGGTTATCATAGAAAAGGATTTGATCCTGGTGCTTCCAATTGATTTAGCTGAATATACGTAATTAACCAATTTCCTTTACACAGCAAGGGGTTCACAACCAAAATACAAGCCTTTTAAATGTCACAAGGGGTAAGGGTTTATTAATGCACAGATAAAGACCACCAACGTCCATGATTTTCAGTAGGCATAATCCCGCACAATACAGAAATCATTAATCATGAAATAGGAGAAAAATAGAGCAACATCATCGATCACACCCATCCCCTTCATTCTTTAGAATCCGTTTATTATCTTCATTAATGTTTGGTTTATCCAATTATACAGATACAGTAGCATACCTACCCCTCAAGATACATATAAAGGAGAGACAAAAGTGAAACCCCTACATGAATGATCAAGGAGGCATTTTCTCCACGCGCCAAGAATAGGGGATGTGCAACTTGCAGGGGAGGAACGTCGAGACCCCCAAGGAGGAGTAGATGACTTCAGCCTAGGCACACCACAAGTATCGAAAAGGAGGGACTTCAAGCACACCATGGAGAAGAGAGAAGTCATCCCAAAAAGGAAAGAGGGCGAAGAAGAACTTCTTCTGCGATATATAGATAAAATCCCATTGTTACGGGATATGGGAAATTGAACGCTTTGAATTCGGATTGTGATTCCCCATGCGGTTGGGTGGTAACACACGACGGGATAAATTGTTATTTAATGATTCCCATAAGAAAGGTGGTAACAGCTATGATTTTAATGAATTTAATAAAACCGAGGGGCATTATATGAGAAAGCATAGCTAGGTCGGTTGGGGAGGGTCGCTCCACCCTCAGGATTTTCAAAGCATTGATTGAGAGCATCAAAATGGCCTTGAACCACATCCAATGGTTAAAAAGGCCTACAAATGGGGTTACAAGGAAGGCTGTAGAAGAAAAACCCACCAAGGCTGGGTGACACCGATCGGTCGCACCGATCGGTCTCAGCAATCGTTCGCATCGATTGGTCTCACTGATCGGTCATGCCGATCGGTCTCATGGATTGGTCGCGCCGATCGGTCGCGCCGATCGGTCTCACCGATCAGTGACGCCAATAATTGGAAAAGAAAGGGTTCATGAGGGTCTGGGTCATTACATCAGATACCTCTCGAACCATTCTCTTCCTTAAGAATCAATACCAGGCCTGGCAGAAGGAGGGGGAGATCCAAAAAACCACCTTGGAAGATACCTCTCAAGAGTGAACCTCTCTGACATAGGAACATCTTATCTCCTGAATAAACACAAACGCCCTACCACTCCTTCCCCGTTACATGCAAAACAAAAGGGCTAAACCATCTGGTCTAGTGGGAGAGGGGTTTCCCTTCCTTCGTGTTAAGATATTATCCGCTTTGGGTGACACTGACTCGCCCGCATGGGTTTAGGCGCATCTGCTTTAATGGGTCTTAACTAGGGATTATGTCCTCCCCTCGCCATTCTTTATGACACTTCACACACACATCCACAGAAAAGGAAACTTCACATCCATAGCCAAAAAGTTAAGCATTACACAGCAAAAAAGTACTGAAAAAACAGGATAAAACTCAAAACAAAACTCAGGGTATTGGGCACGCATTTGTGCTTCCCTTACCCAGGTACTTTCCTCAATCCCACCATGTCTCCGTAACACACGAACCAAGGGAATGGTTTGCCCACGAAGCACTATTTTCTTATGATCCTTGATCTTGATTCGTCTTTCTATGAAGGTTTCATCCTCTTCGATATCTATCCCTCCCCAGTCGAGGACGTGTGAATAATCATGCAGATATTGTTGGAGCTGGGACACATGGAATACATAGAGTATCCTCAGTAGCGGTGGTGGTAGTGCTAGCGGATAAGCCACTTCACCGACCCATCTCAACACTTCGAAGGGCCCGATGAACCTGGGATAAAGCTTACTTCCTCTGCCAAGCCTCTATTGTCCACGTCGAGGGGAGACCTTCAAGAATATGTGGTCCCTGACCTCGAACTCCAAGGGTCTCCTCCTATCATCGGTATATGACTTCTACAGGTCCTTAGTCACCTCATCCTCTCTTGTATAACCTGAACCTTCTATGTCGTGCCCTACACCACCTCCGGGCCAAGAACACTTGCTTCCCCAACCTTAGTCCAGCACATGGGTGAGCGACACAGCCTTCCATATAGGGCTTCGAACGGAGCCATTAAAATGGTAGAGTGATAGCTATTATTGTAGGAAAACTCTACCAGAGGCAAGTGTCGCACCCATGATCCTCCTGAGTCCAGAACACATGCCCGCAACATATCCTCCAAGGTTTGGATAGTGCGCTCTGTCTTCCCATCTATCTAGGGGTGGAAGGCAGTGGTAAGACGCAGCTGGGTGTCAAAAGAATGCTGCAAACCCCTCTATACTCGCAAGGTAAATCATGGGTCCATATCCGAGACTATGGAACTCGTAACTCCATGCAACTAAACTACCTCGTCCACATATCTTCGTGCTAGAGCGTCCACTGTACTCGACTCCTTGATCGCCAAAAAGTGAGCCGATTTCTTCAACCGGTCCACTACTACCCAGATGGTGTCACAGCCTCCTTGCACTTTGGGTAGTCCCATGACGAAATCCATCGAGATGTTGTCCCACTTCCACTCGGGTACATCTAGAGGTTGCAACAACCCGCCTGGAACACGGTGTTCAGCCTTCACCTGCTGACACACTAGGCACATGGCCACAAACTCTGCCACTGCTCGCTTTACTCCGGGACACCAAAATTGTCTCTTCAGACCTTGGTACATCTTGGAAACTCCTTGGTGCACTGCTAGGGGTGAGTTGTGAAACTCACTAAGGACTTGTCCACGCATCGCCTCTGGAACAAACAAATTTCCTCAGAAAAGAATCTGGTTCTAAACATCCTCCATCCACCCTTCTGGATCATTTCCCTGGTCAACTCGGTCATGCATCACTTCACTCTTCGAGTCTCCCCACTGAGACTCCTCCACTTGACGCAACAGAGAAGATTGTATTGTCATCTGATACAGGTATCCCCTACCATTATCCATCCTCACATCCAGGTGCAAGGCAGCCAACTCCTCCATTGCTTTCCAAGCGTCTGCCGACTCTCGGACCTCATCCTTCTGCGACCTCCTACTCAAAGCATCAGCCACTATATTCCCTTTAACCAAAGTGTAGGAAATATTGAAGTTTTAATCCTGGGGGAACTCCATCCACCTTCACTGCATTAAGTTTAGGTCCCACTGGGAGAAGATATACTTCAAGATATTGTGATCTATAAAGACCACAAAGAGTTCTCCGATGAGGTATTGCCACCACAACTTTAGTGCGAAAACGAACACTACAAGCTCCAGATCGTGGGTGGCATAATTAGGTTCATGAGGGCGTAGCTGCCTAGACCCATAAGAGATCACCCCTTGTCGCTGCATTAACACACATCTGAGGCCCTGCCCTGAAGTATCACAGAAAACCTCATACGCCTCCCCTTCTTCTGGTAGTCTTGGCACTGGGGTACTAACCATCTTCTCCTTCAGATAGCTGAAGGCTGCCTTACACTACTCACTCCATGTAAAACCGTGGTCCTTTTTGGTCAAGGCTATCAAAGCGGCTGCAACTCGGGAGAAGTTGGGTACAAACCTCCCATAGTAACCTGCCAGCCCAAGGAAACTACAAACCTCTACCATGTTCATGGGTGATTCCCAAGAAATAACTGCCTCACCCTTTGATGGGTCCACCGCTACCCCCTGTTCAGACACTACGTTCCCAAGGAAGTGCACTTCTCACATCCAGAACTTACATTTCGACAACTTCTCATAGATCTGGTGCCGTCGGAGGACCTCCAAAACCATCCTCAGGTGCTCTGTGTAGTCCTCCTATGATCTTCAATAGATCAGGATGTCATCGATGAACACGACTACGAACTGATCCAGATACTCCCAAAAGACGGAGTTCATAATCCCCATGAACACAACCAGGGTGCTTGTAATGCCGAAAGGCATGACTACAAACTCAAAGTGCCATATCTGCACCTGAAGGCTGTCTTTGAGATGTCGCCCTCCTTTACCCTCAAATGGTGATACCCAGATCACAGGTCGATCTTAGAGAACCATCCTTCCCCCTTCAGCTAGTCAAAGAGATTTTCTATCCTCGGAAGAGCGTAGAGATTCTTGATCGTCACCTGATTCAGCCTCCTGTAGTCTATAAACAACCTCATACCACTGTCAGCCTTCTTTGAAAACAAGACTGGAGCACCCCATGGTGACACACTTGGTCGAACATAACCCCTCTTCATTAGGTCTTCAATCTGAATCTGAAACTACCGTAGCTCTGAAGGTGCCATCTGGTAAGGAACCATCAAAATCGGACAATCACCAGGCTGCAAGTCTATCCCAAACTCGATATCACGTCGTGGGGGTAGAGTATTCAACTCTTTATGTAAGACGTCCATAAACTCACTAACGATCCCTGGTACTCCCACCATCTCATCATCCACTGACTCTACTGACAGCTCAGCTAACAAGGAGAGGAGGGGTTCCTCTCACCTGCTGCCCTTCTGGCCACTCCGCTCGCCGGTGAAAGTAACATGTTGGCCACCCAAGTCTGAGAACACAACCCTTCCTCAGAATCAGTCGATGATGGAACACACAAAGAACAGCCAGTCGAAGCCTAGGATGACATTTTATGGCAGTATCTATAGCAGTAGAAGATCCTTGACTGACTAATGTGGCTCTATCATCAGTTTTCATCCTCTACAAACATATAACAAGTCGGTCTGACCTCTGATTGGTTTGCTCCACACCGGGGGCACTGGAAGTCTCTCGGCATCTAGACCCAGAGCACGGGCTAGACTGGGTCCAACAAAGGCGTGTGAAGCTCTGGTATCGAACAAGGCATAAACAAGAGTACTGAACAAAGTAATCGTACCTCGAACAACCTCTGGTCCTACTAGAACTGATGCCTCCGCGACATGGAACTATCCACACCCAGCTCCTCTTCCCGTCAGCCATCGGCCACCTCCCCGACCATGCCCTGGTCGAGGTCCCTGAGGAGTGCCCTTTGGTCGGCCTCACCCTGCAATGTCTTCCCTCAGAGGAGCGGGAGCTCACTGCCCCAGCTGCTACTAAAAGGGCCTAGCTGGAAGCTGCTGCTGAGGCAGGTGTTGGGCATGTCTGCCACTGCCGTACTAAACTCGGTCTGGGCACTGATTCTAGAGATGTACAAGGATCCCACAGACAAAAAACCTCGGTCCTGGGCCTGAAGGGAAAGGGTGAGGATCGGGGGATCGGAACTGGAACTATTGTGGCCTGCTCCCTGCTGGTCGGAACCTAGAGGGTCCCGATGCTAGAGGTATGGTACTGACAGCCTTTCCCTTTGACAAGCCTAGCTGAATCCCCTCTCATTACACACCGCCCAACATGTGCATCCTCTCCACCCCTATGCCTTCTTCTGGACCTCCAAGTATGTCGGCAAGGTGAAGGGGGTAACAGCGTACTGGAGGGAGGGTCGGAGCGCCTCCTCTAAACGTCTCACCTGAGACTCCTCATCCGGAAAGTAGTACAAAGCAAATAGGAGGAGATCCTTGAACTTGATCCCCAGCTCCCTTACCGACAAGCTCTCCTACTAGAGGGAGAGTAGCTCCTGCCTCTTCTCTACCTTCATCATAGAAGAGAGGAATTCCGCCTGGAACTCCTTCTCAAAATCAGCCCATGCCACCTCAACCTCTCTCCTATCCCCCACGTAGAGAGTCCACCACAGATGCACTACTCCACGCATCTGGCTGACAGCCAGAGGAACCTAGTACTCAATCAGAGCCCGGATCAAGCCGAAGTCTATCACCAACTCCTCTAACCAGCCCTTCATCTTCATGTCAGAGGTGTTTCCATTGTACTTCTCGAGGGTCTGTCGCTGGAAGGCTCGAAGCATCTTCTACCACTAGTTGTACTCCTCCTTCTGATCAGCCCTCTACTGATAGGTCAAGTCAACCTCCTGGGCCTCGATCACCCGTACAACTCATGGTCATCTCCCAGGTGCCATATCTGCAAGGTAAACAAGGAATTCCTAAGCCCAAGTAGTGCATAATATTTTTCTTAAAACATCTTAAACTTATTATTTATTTCAAATTCCCAAAACACCCCAGCATCATGAGAACAAAAGTCATTATGATGCATGTACCTTTCCTAGGGTCTCTACCCTACAATCAGCGTGGCCTCACTTGGTCGTTCATTAGGTCCAGAGTCCTTGTATTGGATCACGGGGGGCCCTAAAATCCTGTGTCCTAGCCGGTCTTCCCTGTCCTAATTCACACACCAAGGTCACCCATCACTATCGCCCTACCATCCCATGCAATCCCAACTGTGCCTAACTCTAGACTCCATCCTATCTCCCAACCTCAGCCCTCTGATACCATTCTGTCACGACCCGCATTCACCAAAAGGAGGGAAGGGTTAGCAGATTGCTAGGCCCTTCCTTCTTTAAGTTGAAGGAGAGATAATGACCCCCGAAACCCACCTTCAATAGGTCCCAGAGTGGGGACCAGCACCAAGGGTATAAAATCACTCACTAAATGGAAGGCATTACCCTTTTTCTATTAATAGGACAGGGAGATAAGATTGGGAATCCCACAACACCAAAACTGAAATTAAAAGTAAAGCCTTGAACTATTCCCAATTCAGGTTACAAAAGTAAAATCCACGATGTATAAGGAGACTAAAAAGAAAAAAAAAACAAAATAAAGAACAACAGAAACTGCGATGATCTGTCCCAAGGTCTGAGCTAGTATGGTCTAGCACGATCCCTGAAGTCCTCCGAGAAACCTAAAAGCAGTTTTATATAAGTAGGGTGAGCATTCAAGTATAATCAGTAGGGAAAACCCAAAGACACTCGTGCACAAGTGGGGAAGCATACTAATGCCCTGTGAAAAAAGAGATAACCAAGCACCTAGCAAGGAAGCTAACCATCCAAGCCTCACCAAGGCACACTCCCCATATAAC
The DNA here is from genome assembly GCA_963277665.1 of Viscum album. Lineage (NCBI taxonomy): Eukaryota > Viridiplantae > Streptophyta > Magnoliopsida > Santalales > Viscaceae > Viscum > Viscum album. The sequence goes on along the minus strand of OY728141.1, from coordinate 1,413,276,235 downwards.
GCAAGGAAAGTAATGTATAGTAATAGCACATCGATGTTTGGGTACCCCGTGCCACTTTCCCATAGGTTATTGAAGACATCCTATGCATCGGACCAATCCCACCATTCTCATCACAGTCCCACTGCCATACCCCGCCCGCACACACCTGGGCCACAACCACACATCCCGCCCGTAAACACCTAGGCCACAACCACTAACCCATCTGTAGACACCTGGGCCACAACTGCCACACATAACCACGCCTACAAACACCTAGGCCAGAACAACCACTGCCTCACCCGAAGACACCTGGGCCTCATCCCAAAAATACTTGGGAAACCATCTGCCTGCATACACCTGGGCCAACCACCACACTACCCTTCCTGAAGATTCATGGGCTAATAATGGACTTCAGGCCATCACAGCCTTCTCGAAGATACTTGGGTTATCTAGGAAAGGGATCAGAAAGGATCTAATAACAATCCACTAATAGAAGTGTTGGGAAAAACACCCTCCCCCATGAAATGGGGGAGTTTGACACTATGTGCTCAACTTGGGTGGGGCGCGAATAAGAAACACAAAAACTACAAGTATATGTATAGGTAACAATCACTCACCCAATCTAGGTTTTTCTTCAGTCAACCTAAAGAACACTATCCTTACTATTCATTCATAAGAGAAGAGAACGTCACCCATTCCCAAGTCACAACTCACACCAAACCAAATCCCTATTTGTCCCATCCTTGTTTCTATATTCAGTAATAATCTTTCAATAAGTTTCTCCACATACTTGGGAAACTTGTAAGCATATGCACTAGCCAAGGAAAGAGTACACCCTATAAGAATTTAAGCATTCACATCCGGTTCTTTTGTAAAGCCACAAAAACAAAGGGACAAGTGAGATCCCTCTAAGTACTTGAACCAAAGAAAACCCCAAGATACAGCCCCATGTCCCCAAAATACATGAGACAATGGTTTCTCAACAATAGAGGATCCCACCCCAATTCATGATATAAGTAGAGTAATCATACAGCCTCAAAGTATAACAACAGGGGATCCCATCCCCACCCGCATTGCCCCATCGATCTAAGCCCCCATCCAAGAAAACTATAAGGTCACCCGCAAACGGCCCGTGAAAACAACTAAACCACTACCACCAACACAAGTCAGGCCCATGCAGGTATTTTCAGATTTAACACAATCCATTATTTCAATTCCACTAGGCTTAAACCGGGGTTATCATAGAAAAGGAGTTGATCCTGGTGCTTCCAATTGATTTAGCCGAATATACGTAATTAACCAATTTCCATTACACAGAAAGGGGTTCACAACCAAAATAAAAGCCATTTAAACATCACAAGGGGTAAAGGTTTATTAATGCATAGATAAAGACCACCAACGACTATGATTTTTAGTAGGCATAATCCCACACAATACAGAAACCATTAATCATGAAAGAGGAGAAAAACAGAGCAGCAACATCGATCACACCAATCCTCTTCATTCTTTAGAATCTTTTTATTATCTTCATTAAAGTTTGGTTCAACAAATTCTATAGATACAGTAGCGTACCCACCCTGCAAGATACACATAAAGGAGAGACGAAGGTGAAACCCCTACCTGACCGATCAAGGAGACATTTTCTCCACGCACCAAGAAAAGGGGATGCGCAAATTGCAGGGGAGAAATGTCGGGAACTCAAAGGACGAGTAGAAAACTTTAGCTTAGGCGCAGCACAAGTCTCGAGAAGGAGGGACTTCAAGCTCACCATGGAGAAGTGAGAAGTCGGCCCAAAAATGATGGAGGAGAAAGAAGAACATCTTCTGCGATATATAGATAAAATACCATTGTTACGGGATATGAGAAATTGAACGCTTTGAATTCGGATCAGGATTCCCCACGCGGTTGGGTGGTTACACACGACAGGATAAATTGTTATTTAATGATTCCCATCAGAAAGGTGGTAACAGCTGTGATTTTAAACAATTTAATAAAACGGAGGGGCATTATACGAGAAAGAACAGCTAGGTCGGTTGGGGAGGGTCACTCCACCCTCAGGATTTTCAAGGCATTGATTGAGAGCTTAAAAATATCCTTCAACCTCTTCCAATGGTTAAAAGGTCCTAAAAGTGGGGTTACGGGGAAGGTTGTAGAAGAAAAACCCTCCATGGCAGGGTAACAATGATCAGTCGTAATGATCGGTCTCAATGATCGGTCTCGCCGATCGGTCGTGCCGATCGGTCTCACCGATCGGTCGGGTCGATCGGTCGCGCTGATAATTGGAAAAGGAAGGGGTCATGATGGTCTGGGTCATTACAAGTTGAGTCACACTCTCATGGAAATCAATTTAAAAGGCCAAAATGTTTTATAAGTCTTGGAGGGGCCACTAAAGCTTTGTAAAATAAATAAAATAATTATAAATCACTTTATTTTAATGGTGAAACATATATTGGCCTAACGAAACATTTATGGTATCTAATTACATCACTATTAAGCCATTATGATGTCATAAAACACATTATATAATTAAACGGTATTTAATTTTTACCCAATAATTAGACTGTCTCAGAAAATTATGAAAAATTCACCATTGGATAATTTCGATGTCCTAATTACAAAAATAATATTCATTTTATCTAAATAATTTTTTAAATATGTGAATTTTTACTTTTAAAATAAAAACTGATATTTTTCAAAATTTCATGGGTTTTGACAAAAACAGCTTTCGAACCTTAATAAAAATTATAATTTTATTCATAAAAATGATACGATCATTTGTATTTAATAAAAAGTAATTTAATGATAATATTTTATTAAAATATTATTTAATTCCAAAATTAATTAATTCATCAAAATAGATTTTATAGTTGAATATTAACTAAAAATATTATTTGTGCTTTAAAAACTATTTACAAAATAACAATAATAAAATGAATGTATATTATTTATTATATAAAAAAATAATGCACATAATCATAGTGAAAATGTATTGTTACATAAACCCTTATAACACCTGCATACGGCTGGAGGGCAAGGTGTGCGATGGTGATAGACTCTTGGGGTGGCTCAGATAACATCACTCAGGTGGTGATCTCTAACAAATTCCACTTCTCCCGTAATAAGTTCCGTTCAAGCTTCGTGTGTTGAAGCTCAGCTTGGGATTTGTCAAGAGTGAATCCCAATAACAACACCTCCTTTTCGAGCTCTAACAAATGGGCTTCGTATGGGTCATGTATACTTGATGAGGCCATCACTTCCTTTGTCTAAGTAAATTGGGTTTGTTAAATCCCTATATTTATACTAATCATGTGATCATTGTTCAACAAATATATTAGCAATGGTCACAATTCTTAATGGAATTTTGAAATCCAAAAAACATAAAACCAATGAAGTGAATATTTTATGTAACCATTTTACATAATCAGACTTTTAAATAGACCAAGAATAATTTTTATTAATGAAATTTTGGCTCATTACATATTCTATATTGTAATGGCATTGATTTCTTTATATTAAATGGATAACTACATAGACCAGTCTTTTTCATTAACAAATAGAATAGTGTCTCCCCCTGGTGAAACACTGGGGTAAATATATCCCTTATCACCCAACACCTCTGGTTGTTTATTTTACTACATTAATTCTGTATTGTCTCTTATATAGGTATTTTTTTGATATTTGATATTATTCTTGTATCAAGGATTAAATAAATTGAAAACTAGAATTCACACACTGGGGGATGTCCAGGGAATTCCATAGGAAATACATAATTGTCTTCTTATATAATAGATAAATCCTCAATTTGAAGACTGCCTTCTCCATAACTATATATTATTATCACTTTTCCCCTAGAATCACATTCATTAGATCCACTAGAGGTGGATCTATAAATGACTCAGGTGAGGAATTTTGTGATCTAAATATAAGGAATTTTAAATATTCCTCACAAATCATAATTTCCAACTTATTGAAAAAAATATCATTATATTTTGAAATCCATTCCATTCCAAGTATTATGTTGAGTTAAACCATATATATGATAATAAGTTCAGTTAATAAAGAACTTTTATGTGTAATAATACGGACTTCTTGACACATCCTTACAGTAATAAGAATACCCTTGGAAGTTTTAACTGACAATTCATTTCTTAAATTAAAATTGAAATTTATAATATTCATGAAAAAATAAGTAGATATAAAAGAGTGTGAGGATTCAAAATCAATGAAATTATTAGCTAAATTTGAAGGTAAGATTAATGTATCTTCCACCACATCATTTGGTACTTCTACCTCAGCTGTAGTGATCTAAAAATCTGGGCCTTCACCCCTTGGCCTCTTCTGTGGTTGATTCCCATGATTATTGGGTTATTCTCTTATAAATATCCCCATATATCTACTGTTAAAACACTAAATAATAGATATTTCCTTCATCCCCTTGAATTCTTTAACCTAGTGACCCTTTTCCTGAAACTTATAACAAACTCCCATGCCCTTTAGGTATTTCCCAGGGTGATTTTTTCCATAGTTCTCACAGGATGGAAATTTATTAATCTTTTTATTATTCTTTGATGAATTCCTTATTTCATGGTTCTTATATTGGCTTCCCTTGAATATTCAAGATCTCGATAATTCCTTCTCTATTTTTATGGTACATAAAACTATTTCATCATATGAAGAAATATTTTGAGAGAAAAGTTCCATTTGGAGACATGGGTTAATCCCTTTAAATAAATGGCCAATCTTATGCTCCATATTGTATATGTAATCCTTAGCATACCTAGATAACTTTGTAAAGGTATATTTATACTCTAAAATTATTTATTCTTCCTTTTTCTTTAATCTATAGATATTTCTATTTATCTTAGTATATTTCTCATATTGGAAATATTTTTGAAATAATGTATTCTTAAAATCTTTCCATTCTTTGAGTTTTATTTCCTATTCCTTCCTAGTATTTTGATCAACAACCACCATTGATTAACATTGCCTTTGATTCAATAAATTGCAAGTGTAACCTTTTCCTTTTAACTACATCTCAATGATATAAATATCTTCTATAGAAATTTAATCCATTTATCATCTGAAATTATATTTGAAGTACTGCCAAATTATGGGGGCTTATGTCATAAAAAGAAATCCAACATAGAATAATCTTATTGTGGAATAGGTTTCTCCAACAAGGCAAGGTTATTTTCATAACCATATTAAGATTCCCTAATATAGAAATAATTTAATTATTTATAATACCAGTTGTATTGGCTTCCTCACTAGGAAAACTATACACTAGCCATGAGTATTTATATCATTCTTACATTTAGGTTCATTTTCAAAATAATGGAATATAATGGATTATCTCATAAAATTAGGAATTTTAAATCATAATTTATAATTCTAAATATGGTGTAACACATAACATAAATTAAAATTTTATGCACTGTTAATCTCAAAATCCTAAACATTGGTTTCTTTTGGGATATATTTATTTTCAAATATCTCATAGTGGTTTGTAAATAAAATGTGATTTAACTTAATCATATCTCCAAGGATTGTCAAACTAGGTATGTATTAAGGCCTATTTTCATGCACCAGGTGATGATAAGGACCATCCCAATGCACCCTTTTAAGATTTGATACCCCTAAGTACATCTATGATAGAACCATTTCCACTTGTATTATCTAGATATGGATTTATTGATAGAAAAAAAAATATAATCTCTATCTTACCAAATTTTTAGGATATTCTTATATAATTATACATAAATTATATCATAGTTTTATCTTATCAAACCTATGTTTTCCTTAATATAGGTCCAAACGTTTCTACTAAACTTCCATTGATACTAAATGTAACAACCCCAACTCTTGTAGCCCAAAGATGGGGTTTTACTTTATTACATTAGTATAGATACAAGTAATCAAATCTTGAAGGATCGATCAGTTTAGAAGTTTGAGAGAATTTTATATATACATGACAACCATTTTATATTGGGAAAAGAAAAATAAAAATATATATAAGAAAACCCAATGAATTTCTTCCTTGAAAACTCATTCAAATATTTCTTCTTTGTATCTTAGGAAATGGAAGCAAAATATTGGTGATCTCATATTCTCAGTAAGGTTTAAGTATAGTGGAAGCTATCATGAATTAATATGCATAACTAATATGTAAAGGTAAATAACTAAACATACATTAAATTTAAATAACTTGAATATCATGGGAAGATACGGCATAATCAATGTGGCAAAGTAAATAACCAAAATCACATGCCATTTAATCAATAAAATGAGAATGAAATGCGTACATATATAATATTAAAGTGGAAACATGATGGATAATAATAATAAATGAATTATAAATATATTAAACTCTTAATTATTGGAAATAATGTTTCCCAGAAACATGATACCATTACCATCAAGATCTATCCATAAGATAGTTTAAAACTATTAGATAAAAATCGATTATATTTGGCCAACTGATTCATCTCATGAGACTACCAATACATCAAGGGGATATCTATAATTCATCCCCACCTATTTATTTCATTTCCAAAGAATTTATTATATATTAAAAAATATATTTAATTTATAAACAATGTTCTTTATCATCAAGTATCTGTATTGAGTAAAGGGTACAAATTTATCAATATTTCCCCAGTTAATAAAATAACTTCCAAAGTAGAAATCATATGTTAAAATGATATATGTTTTTTGAAATAATCATATAAATCATGAAATAATATATATATTTAAGAGAAATGTAATTTCCAGGGAAAATGATTATAATAAAGTTATTATTTGAAGATAAATTTTACAATCAAAAAAGGAAGTGATATTGTACAACAACTTTTACCACTTGGTAATTTTAAAGAGAAATCCCCTTGGATGAAATAATTAAAACTAAAAATTAAAATAAAATTAATTATGAATTAATCACAATATTACATTTCAATCAGTCGTTATATACACCACATAAACTTGAATTGGTCCATAATAACAGACAAGTCTCAATGGAATGTAAATTAAGAAAAAAATCCCGTACCCCATGCATCCTTTTGGATGAACATGATTTAACCTCATGTATAGTGCTTTTAAACATTTAATTAAATTAAAACATAACCATATTAATATTTATAATATCATATATTATCCTTTTATAACATTTTATCACATGTTTATTAATAATATTTCATTATTTTCATTATTCCAGGTGTTAACTGCCTTGTAATCTCATTCATTATTTACCATGAAAGATCTGGTTATTGTGTATATTATATAGTTTAACCATAAAAATAATAATAATCATGAAATAATTTCCATATTTTTACATTAATCTTACTTTAAATATCAATCATGTAGGATTGTTTTTATAAATGAAGTAGTTTATGATCATTGTGATGGTAGGTCGTATGTACACATGAGTAACGTTTCCATTTTTCAACGATCATTATGGAAAGAAGGTAAGTAATATTTAACTTTTCATAATGATAAATATGTCATGAATATAATAATTATTTATTTCTTATTTAATTTAATTACTAACTTCATCCTTATCACCTTCCATGTAAAGCGGTAGTGAAAACAAATCACATCGATTCACGAGGTGGTAGTTCGCTGCCCACAGGAGTGGCATTATTATAGCCACTATAGAATAGAAAGTGAAAATTTATATATAATATAATGAATCCATATGTATATTATGTTACAAATATAAAACTAATACTTTATATCCATAATCATAACCAACTATTAAAGGTGGTAATGGAAAAATGAATGACTTCAATTCGTGGTGTGGTAGTCCTTCGTACACACGAATGATGATTTCATAACCAATTTCATAGAATTGGAGGTTCTTTTAGTTCATGACCTTATCATGATAACATATAATTATTTTTAAGATAATTAGGTCATTATACCACTATGGTTTAAAAATAATTTAAGGATCTGGAGGAAGAAAAAATTTAAAAACACTCATTAAATAATGTTACCTCTTCTTTGAGTATCTTCCTTAGGTTTGAACTAAAGCATTCCTAGATTTCATTTAAAACCAAAATAAGTCTAATAGGATGATATAATGGAATTTCAAAAGTTTTATTGTTAGTTTTTATCTAAACCAAATAGGTTTGAATGTGTAAATAGGATAATAGCATGGGTGGCCTTTTATAAGTGAGGTGAGTGGCACACTTGTAATTTTCCTAAAGATTGAATTCCAACCACTTTTTTCCACATCACATAGGTCCAATCATGGTCTATTCATTACACTATAAGTGATATGGTAGAATTATTCCCATAAAATATATTTTAGACATGTTTTAGGTTAATTTTACCCTTATCCTCCTAGTTCAACCCATTGGTAAATCAATTTTTACCTTAACCGTGTTAATTAATTATTATTGTTTTCACTATTTATTTTGGTCAAAAATTAAGTTGATATTTTAAAAAAATTATAAATTATTATTATTATAAATATTAAATCTATTTTTCTAAATTCAATTCATATAAGTGATCAAATTTAATTGAAAGTTAATCTTGCAGACATGATGAGAAAATGAGTTTCTTAAGATGAAATGTTCAAAAGTTTAAAAGTTTTTATATAAAAACGCAATATAAAAATGATTCCAATGACCAAAATTGGATTAATTGATATAAAATTTAACTAATTTTACATTAAAATAATTCAAAAATATAATTCAACATTATAAATAATTAAATTGAAAACACAATTTTCAAATAAAATCTAGTATTTTTCACTGTTCAACAAAAAATAAAACTTCTCAGAAAAACAAAAAAAAACACCCCAAGAAAATTTTTAAATGATGATTTCCAAAATGTTTTTTATTTTTTCAAAATAATTTTCTATGTGATAAAAATTAATTTTAAATCACGTACACAAATGTGTGGCTAAACTGCCATTTAGAAAGATATAATTTTTTTGAAAATATTTCAAAATCTATTTCTAATCAATAGGTGACAATAATTTTCATAATTTAGTTATTATTATTCATACCTTCCAAGATAATGTCTAGTTTATAATTATTAAATTTAAATAATATTTTAATAGAGTATTTTCTTTTAAACCTAATGTTGTGTGCATCGAAAACTTTCAACGAAATTAAATTTATTTTAAAATAAATATATTGCACCTTTTGGGGTGTTACAATAACTAAATTTACCAAAATATTATTTAGTTGAAATAAAATACATAAAATAATTCCTTTATTAATGTAATATATTACTTTAGTTCTAAGATTTTGGTTATTGGTTTTCTAAGTTCAAATAATATTTTAAAATGAATAAATTTATTCCTTAATTTTATAATTTTCAAGTTTTTGGGTTTTCTGACCTTCCATGCCAGTCTTATATATTGATAATGTTATGAGAATTATTTTTTTCATAAAACTGCATTTAAAATAAAAAAATTATATTTTCATAAAATGAATAAAATTCATAAAAATTAAATTCATATATTCTAAATTAAAAAATAAAGGTAATTTTATATAATTATATTAATAAAAATCATATATTTAGTTTTTAATATAAAATGAAAAATATAAATACAACCTAATTTAATTTAAAAATAACCTTCTAAAGCATTATTTGTTTATGATATTATTTCATAACAATTTTATATTTTAAATAATTTAAATATTTTATATCATATATAGATAAATTTTATGTTATTATAATGATATTTTAAAGATGATTAATTTAACTTACTAGTGTATCATGACCCTCAATTTAGTGTATGTGAAGAATGATATCTAACTTTGTATTATTTAAAGGAAAATATATTAACAGAAATCTCAGGATATTACAATCTCCCCCCTTGAATAAATTTCATCATTGTAATTTCTTAAAAAAACAATAATTAATGATTTCAATAAAATATAGACATAAGTTACGATAAAATTTCATTTTAAATTTCAACATTAATATCTTAAGTAAAAATAGAAGAAAAATCTTTTTACTCAATCAAGTCAAATAAATTATTACTTTTCCCTCGGTAGTTAGAGGCTTCATGTCCTCCTTTTCCATATATGAAACATTTTATAATTCCTTTGAGAAATTTCCTAGTGTGTTTCTTCCCATATTTTTTTACATGAATAAAATTGTATATTTTTATTTCAACATATTTTCCACCCAAATTTTAATGAGACTTTGTCAGTATATTCTTTAGTGTGATGGGGAATTAAACTATGTTCAAATTTTTAAACATAATTCATTATAGTTCATTTGGCATAATAAAAAGATTTTTATCCCCATTTCTTGTGAAAATCTCTTGTAGAATGGGATGGTAAATGTATTTTCCATTGCATCCACTATTAGCTCAGTTCCTTCTTGCTCCAATCAATACTTTAGAAAGAATTTTTAGGGATGAGAATATTTAAATATGTAAATATACAAAGGGAAACTATGAGCTTAGAAGAAATAATTCATAATATATGTGTGTAGCCTAACTTATGAGTCTTTAGCTTCAATCTTGGTAATCCATGTTTATTTTACTATTAGGACCCCTAATCTATTTAGAATTCATAAAATCATATATTCAAATCCTTCATAATGGTTTGTAATGATATTGAGAATTAACCCAAGCATATATCATGGGAGTTTCAAGCTAAGTGCATAGATATGGATCATTCACTATGCACTCAAATGGTAATTGAGATATAACAAACCAACTCTTTTCAAGGTTCTTACACCTATATGAATCAATCCAAAAAACCATGGACACTTGTCTATATCTATACAAGGATGTAATTTCAATTAAAACCACATAATATCTAGTTTACCAAAATTTTAGGAGGTTCTCCTGTACTTAGAGTTGTACCTAGGGTTTTCACTCGGGTTCCCTTATAATAATCCCCAAAAAACATAAGATATTCCACAATTACAACCTAAATATTTATCTATACCCTTGAAACTAATATCATCCTCAACTCATCAACCATTGATTTCCTTCCTAAATCTTAAATTATAAACAAAAAATAACATCATAAAATTTAAATTTATCTAAATATTACTCTAATGCCAACTATAGATACCCCAAACCCTTTCTCTTAGATATTGTGCTAAAAACACATATCTTACAACAATGGATTTGATACACATCTATGATTATAATAGAATTCTCACATTTTCAATACAATTACCTTTTGGTCTAAAGTTTTAGCAAATTATAAAAAATCACTAACTAATAAATCGTAATTATTCTCATCAAATATACACTTTTTTACTATATACGACGATAATAAAAAAATAGGTCTTCAATGTCGCCCATAAATTTTACATGCAAATTGAAAATCTATGATTTTCATACCGAACAATTTTTATCATAACCTGGGGCAATTGGAAACAAAAGAAAGGGGTGATATTAATTTTTTTTAAGTGCACAATAAAAGTAATGTATAATGGTGATATGACTTATACAAGTTAGGAGGAATGAAATGATATCATAAATTGAATGAATCATAAGCATGGTATCATTGAATAAGGAATTTATATTTTAGAGCATGGATTAAAAAATGATCATAACAGAATATCATGACTAATATGAATGTGGAAACTACATAAATAGGAAGTCATAATCATAATTTAGGGATCCATTCCTCACTTAAATAACATAGTTTTCTAGGATAACTATCCACACACCATAATTGGATATCATCACTACCCACACACCATGATATCTCATGAGATGGTAATATTTTCCAATTTATTGAAGGTATATATAATTTCAGGGCCATCCATCACATAGAATCTACATAAAAATGTGTTGCACATGAAAATAAATCATAATATCATGAAGAACCTATGGGAAGAAAATTGTATTATATATTTCAACTGAAAACATATAAATAAAGATTTCATAATTCTGTAAATAATCATAGCATGATACCACATGGAAAATGAATGGGTATCCATTGACTTTAGGAATCATTCTACGTAAATTCCACTCAGTAAAGATTATTATATATATTTTATATATATAGTATAGGAAAATTATATATGGTATAGATAAATATTCCTCCAATCAATTGATGTATTTGGTATCTAGGCAGACACCCTTCAATTAAAGTAATGAACATAGGTTATTTACAGAGAAATGAATTAGAAGAAATTCATTCCTATATAATTATATAAATAGGGAAGACAAAATTAGTGATGGATCATCCAATAGATGTAAAAGATAATTTCATAATGTATCCACATATATAAGGTATATGGTATCATTTTAATAATACCTTTGATCATGCATAAAATATAAATTAAGAAAAATATTATAATCATTGAGAAATGTTATTTGAAAATAACAATTTCCCTTATCCATTGAAAACATTTTAAAGAAAATATTTTGTTAAATAATTAAAATTAGAATTTCAATTTTTAAAATATAAAAGTGTAGTTAGTAATACTCTTAGAAAAATACAAAGGGGGTGGAAAGATACATTCACATTAAAATGTTTAAAAATGGTTCCTTTAGTTGAAAATTAACCATTAAAAAATCTAAAAACATGGTCTTTTAAAAAATCAGAAAAAGAAAAGGTATTTAAAAATAACTTTGAAAAAATATTTTCAAAATATTTAAAAACTTTTATAACATTACTTGAATGAAAAACTATTTTTTTAAAAATATCCATATGGAAAATGTTAAAAATACTTTAAAACTTGTTTATCATACCCACATCATAAAAAGGATAATAAACAACTCATTTTAAAATATGTTAAGAGAAATGTTATGATCACTAGAGATGAAAAATATCTAGTTTATAGATCATAGTTGGGATAGGTTAAAATTTTACATGGAAGAAAAATATCTATTGGAAAGTATAAGAGTTATTATTATCAACATCGTACATTTATTTGAGGCATAATTTCATTAAAAGAGGATATATTTATTAAAACAATAAATATTCCTAGAGAAAAAATAAATCTACTATTCTAAAAGATAATATTTGGATAATATACTTGGAAGATCAAAATCAAGAATATATTTCACAACTCATGGGAAAAAGGACCTGATTTGAGAAAATAATTACGACTTGAGTAAATTTATAATCAAAACCCATGAATTAGATCTTTAAGATAAAACTCAAATACCATTAATAAAATAAATTTCATGATAAAATAAAAATTGGTCAGTATGTAAATTATATCAAATTAAATAGGTGTATAATATAAAATGTGTCACAATGATGGGAGTTTGAGACATAAATCTATTTCCTTATTTCTACGCTTAGTTAATCACAATATATATTCTTATAAAACAACCATACCTATCATAATAATATATTTAATACCCTTATTTATCTCTATTAACCTTTTATATACTTCATTTAAAATTATATACTATGAATATAGTGGTTCATTATAAGTTATTTTAAACATCAAGTGTTGATATTTTTCATTATCTTGCACATGTTTTGTAATGTTAATATTGATACATAAGCTTTCATACCAATATAATAATTATTAGAGTATTTATGGTTCTATAATATATATCCCATGATTATTTGTAATTTTCCACTTTCATCCCAATTTATTTTTAATTACAACTCGTGAAGATGAATCTGATGAAAAACATATTTTGGTAGTTTTTAATGAAAGAAGATTATAAATTATTATCATGTTTAGTTATTAATATTATAAATCAAGAAAATTTATAATATATTTAATACCTTAATAATACATTTCTTTAATATTATATAATATTCCTTTTTCATTCACAATATAAATATTACTATGTCAATAAAGTAGGTGGTAAACCGAACAAAATAAAAGCATGTCGTAATGATAGAATGGGTAAAAAGGTACTATTAAATAATCTTACAATGACATTTACATAAGATTATAAATTTAATATATAACATATATATATATCCATAAAATATATTTTTATAACCATTAATTATGGGTGGTGACGAAAAATTAAATTCTTCATTCGTGGCGGTGGTAGTTTGTACGTACTCACAATTAACAAACTCATTTAAGAATGAATGGATGAAGTGATGGTATATAAAAAAATTTCAGTTATTAATTATAATAATTTTATAAACATAATATTATTTCATTAATTAAATTTTTATTTCTATAAATTTATATTGGTTAATTAAAATAATACATGTTGGTTTTGGATGTGGTTGTCCATATATACGTATGATTAAAGATCTCATTCATTAAAGAATAGACAAAATGAAGGTAAATGTAAAATATAATTTTTAAAAATTGGTTAAGTGGAATAAAAAATATAATAATTCATAAAATTAATCCTTGATACCATTCATAAGTTTTAGTGATGAAAAATAAATCGTATCATGTCATGAAGGTTGTAGTCGGCATGTATACATGATCGATGCGATTGTTTTTCTTATTGAATGCTATAAAATAAATGAATAACTGTTTTGAAACTAATGTAATGAAATTTAAATATACATATATATATATATGTATGTATGTATATTATACTTAATTCATTATATTAAAAAATTTATGGAATATGAGTAAGACAAGAATTAAAAATAAAGATGAAGTGGAGAGTAATACTCTATCGAGAATTTTGATTTTCTTTAGAATTATCCCTATAAATGAATGGAATGGGATAATTAATAGTGGAAAAACTATATGGTTATTAGGATAGGGTTATTTTATGAATAAGTGGTTAATGTTTAACTAAGTAAAATGAGTGTATGTGTGTGTAAATAAAGAGTGTAAGTAGTCCCTTTTATAAGTGAAGGGAAGGGTAGTTTAAAAATTACCTTAACGTATTAAATTATTTCATTACACTATTATTGTTAAAACACCTCTATACATATATATTATGAATTATAAGCCATGATATAGAAGAAACCCCTCCCTTTCACTCATTCTCAATACACCACTGAGTGATTTATGGGTTTGTATTTTCACTTTACCCATGAGTGCTTTTTCCCAAGGTAACTCTTACTTTCACTCGTGTTAGTTAAATAAAATGCTCTTTATTAAAATATATCTTACCAAGTAATTTGATTATTATAATCCAAGACACTATATTATATTTATGAATTAAAAATAACTATTATTATAAAAAATTAATTTTAAAAATAAACATGCATAAAAAATAAAAAATAATAATATAATCATCTTTTTAAGCATGATATTTATGTGTGAGTTAAAATATATTAATGTAAATAATTTTTATGACCTAAATTGACTTATTATAAATAAAATAATGTTTATGTTATATTAAAACCAAGTCATAATTTTTATTACCAAAATATTAATTAATTGAAAAAAAGACACACAACTGTTTTCATTATTTAATTAACCTTTTGCATTAGTTATAAATAAATTACTGGATTTTATAAGTTTAATAAATATTTGGAAATTCATAATTTTATTCATTAATTTCATATTATGATATACTTATCGTAAAACCATTTTTTTACTAAAACTAAATATTTTACAAAAATTCTCGCAAATTCATAATGACTAAATTTTGATATTTTGAAATAAAAATAATGTTAATTTTATCTAATTATATTTCAAAATATATATATTTAACTTTTAAAATAAAATAAAAAATATAATTGTAAATTTATTTTATCTAAAAATGTCTTTCTTAAAATTTAAGTGTTTCTAATATTATTTCATACCAATATTCTAATTTAAATAATTTAGATATTTTATATCATATATAGAGAAATTATAAGTTATCATAAAAATATTTTAAAGAAGATTAATTTAATTTACCAGTGTATCAGGGCCTTTATTTTAGTGCATGTGATGAATGATATTGAATTCAGTATTATTTAACAGAAAATAT
The DNA here is from genome assembly GCA_963277665.1 of Viscum album. Lineage (NCBI taxonomy): Eukaryota > Viridiplantae > Streptophyta > Magnoliopsida > Santalales > Viscaceae > Viscum > Viscum album. The sequence goes on along the minus strand of OY728141.1, from coordinate 1,413,260,457 downwards.
ATATACTAAAATCTTAGGATATTAAAACCCATTTCTAATGGAGGCAGGATGTTGCCTTAGACTTTCCTATAAAAATACCTCTTTCAACATGTCAGTGGGATTCTGACTTCCACTCATCTTTCATAGCTTCAGTGCTCTATCCTCTAGTAGTTTTTGGGTGTAATGATACTTTATATCAACATGCTTTGTACATGAATAAAATACATGATTATTCTTTAGAATAATCACACTCTTACTATCAAAAAACTATAAACCCATTATTCTAACTCCTAGGTTCTTCTAATAAGAACTTTAGCTGACCAATTCACTTTATTCTTACATAATAGGTATATACTCTTCTACCATAGTGGAGAGTGTTAATATCAGCTATAGTATTTTAATCAAAATTATGTTTTTCCATCAAAAAGATAACACAAAATCTATAGTACTCTTCTATGCACCAATATCTCCTTTAATATTTACATTAATATAAACATGAAATGAATCAACTATTCTAAAACACAAACATAATTATTCTAAGTTATTGTGATATCAAATAATCCACTTTACTACTTTTTCAATTCACCTTTCCTACATTCACTATATAACATCTTACAAATTATACTATATGTAAAATATATGACCTCTAATAGACCATGGAAAACATCAAAATTTTAACCACTGATGTAGAAGTAACTTCCACTATGTACTTAGCCTCAACATCAATTAAAAGTACTCTATATTTAGATAACTTGAAATTTTTAAAAATGAGGTATAAATAGGAATGTATCCAATCATTTTGAATCTTTAAATTACATATTAGATGTGTTCATTCTATGATAGAACCAATTTTCCCTTCTTCATATCCCTCTTCATCCACATCTCCAAAATCTATTTGGCTTCACTGAGATATTTCATCTCAAAACATCTAGATAAATCATCTTTTACTCCTTAATCTTATCCATGAATGGACCCTATGGAAAAATATCATCCAATTATAAGACAATTATAATATAAATTTTCATCATTGAATAAATTATGATAACAAATATGACTTGAATTTCTCTAAACAAACTCATTATCAATCATAAAGGAATTGAACTTCTAGTTTTTCTATATTGGAACCTTTTTCAAACCACATAGGCTCCATTTTAGATTGAAAAATATTCCTTAAATACATTTTTCAAAAAAAATTATTATTCATGAAGATATACTCATCTAATTCACTATAAAGGAATTATATTTTTACATCTTACTATTCAAGATATAATCCTTTCAAATATATTGTGCTTAACACCATCCAAATTGTTGTTTTCTTAAAAATAGGTTTGAAAATATAAAATAAATATAAAGCCATCATTTTATCAAATCCTTTCACAAATAATATATATTTTTACCATTTTATAGAATCTATTTCTCCCATTAACCAATAAACCCATATTTTTTTTCAACGATTTCATTCCTTTCAATAGTTCCATTAGCTCCCATATATTTTATGAATAGAGTTTTTCTCATTCCTCATGGATAACTCCAACTATTCTAAATCATAGAGACTTGATGATTCTTATATATTCTCATATTCTCTTTAATATATTTTAATTAAGTAGTGAATATAAATTTTGAACCTTTAAAAAAGTGATATTCCCTCTATATACCTCCTCAATTCCTCCTGAGGTTCTTCTCCTTCTAAATTTTATCATCTATAACACTTCCATGTGCATCTATAATCTCATAAATTTATGGTAATTCTATCCTTGTTATCTCTTCTAAAATTTTGGTGCTTTCTGAACTTTCCAAAATATCATTTACTTTTGGATTTCTATTTAGATAAACATGGAAATTCTACATTGAATATTTGTTATCATCCATATATTCCACCAACATATGATAATTCCCTAAGATCATTTAATTGATAAAAAATCATGGCTTCCAATGATATTCCATTAATCATTATCCCAAGTAAAAAAACATTTTTTTCATTAAAAATACTATAAAAAACCTGATCGGTACATTACTTAAAGCTTGTCTTTATCCTTAGTATCAACATGAATGTATGTGACACATCCAAAAACTATATGGTGAGAAACATCAAACACTTTTATGGAACATAATTGTTTCATAATACTTTCCATATAGGTTTCTAAGGACTTTTTTCAATGAGGTAAGAATAAAAAAAGAATGATTTAGCTTAAAACTCTTTTAAAACCCATGTGTGCATCCTCATGCTCTGATGTTTCTCATTCAGTGTCTAATTCATCCGCTCATCTCACCATTTTATTTTCGAAATCCGAAGTATATTATTTTAAAACCTAATTATTTATTCTCCTATAAATCCTTATAATTATTTACTACCCTTATCACCTCTATTTTCATACCTTAAGAACTTGATCTTATTTGGGTCCACTTTCTCATCCATGGATCTCCATCAAACATGTAAGAACTCGGGTTTTTAGAACGCATCAAAATTCCGACCCTGTTTGAATTTTTGACTTGTTTCTGATAAAACTAGGAAAATCTGGGATGTTCTTGAAATTTCCAGATTATATGTCATGTACCTTCAGTACACACCATGTACTCCTGGCCGTGTGTGAAGGCCATACATGGCGTGTAGGCCTGTTGGTCGGGTAGAATGATTTTAGAAAGTACCTGATGAGTACTATTTGTACACGCTATGTAGAGGGGCTATGTATGGGGATATACATGTTGTGTTGGGGATGTCGGTTGAGTAGAGAGGTACATGTCGTGTACCATAGGTACATGTCGTGTACCATAGGTACACGTCGTGTAATCAGTCAAAAACTCCTTGGATAAATATCATTCGTTATATGAACATTAAAATGATACACATAGCATGTAGTCCTATTTAAACATCGTGTATTTTCTTTTTTCACTAAAATGGGAAGTAGCCTCGTTTTGAGGCAGAAACCCAGACCCATTATGAGTTTGAGTGGTAAGAGACAGTCAGAGCTCGTTTTTTCTTCTGATCATCTGTCTGAACTCCATTTCGATTGTTGTTAGATGCGTTAGAACCCCCTCAGTAAGGCCTTGATTCCTCTTGATCTGTTCTTCTTGATTTCTATTCTAGGACAAGTTATAGTGGTTTGATCAGTTTTGATTATTTTATATATCTACCTTGTTTTAGACCTAATTAAAGGCTATTATTGTAGGAGTATCATCGTACAAGTACAAGGCTGGTGTTGCATACCTTGTTTTGTGTTTTCATGGAAATTTGGGTGGTGCAGCCATTGGCATGTCTTTAGGTATTTTTGAGCGGGACCTATTTTACCTACTATTTAATATTTAATTAATTGTTAGAACTGTGGGATGCCATTGGGTATTCCCTTACTATGATTTTCTTGAGTGAGGTCAGGCAAGGACTCATTGCTCAAATGGGGAATTTCGGTCGATTATGCCAAAATGGTTCTAAAATGGATCATGATGATTAAACTATTATGTTTAAATTATTTAATCATGATTAAATGTATTAGTGGAATTCAAGACTTTGGTGCTGCCGTGTGATAGATATTAGGCTAGTTCAATTCAACTGTTTAGTTTTTTTTCACTATTTTAAAGTGATTCATTGATTATATATGTAATTGTAAATTTCATAGGATGAAACCCATCATGTTGTTTTGGGTATGGCCCAGATATTCTTGAGTGATTTTGATCACTGTTTGGGCTTGGCTCGGATTACTTTTGGTGGGTTTGACCACATGACTGGGCATCATGGACATCAGGATTGAGGCAGTGAGTCTGTCTGGTTGGTCATGGCCTGGGTAACTTGGATGGAAAGGCCATCAGACTTGGGTGTCATGGTTTCAGGGGAATGAGGTTTCAGAGAGGTTGTGGCTTGGGAACTTACTTTGGTGATTACTACTCACTCGCAACTTTGAGTAGTGTGCACGTAAAGAGACTCCATGATAAGGTGGTTTTGACCACTCGTGTGGGTAGAGGCCCCCATTAGATGTAGCTTAGGTACTATTGGTTTGGGGTTTCAAATCGTATGAAGCCACGTGGAATTTGAGGAGCCTTCAGGGTATAGCGTTGAGGTTATCGGGTTGGGGGAAGAGGCTCACCGTTATTTGAGGGAAGGCATTATTGTCCCTCTGGTCACTTTATTTGAGGGCAGACATCATTACCCCTTTAGTTACTTTATTAATGGAATACATCATTGTCCCTTAGGTTACTTATTTGAGGATAGGAATCAATATTCCTTTGAGTTACTACTTCTGGGGCATTCCTTGGACGTTGGTACTTGAAACATATAGTGTCAAGAGGCACATGGTGTCGGGTTACTTGACTGAGATTTTGGCATTGTCCAAAGCAGGTGACACTCCATGGTGGTTGATGAGCACTAGTGGAGTTTATGTTTATTTTTGCATCATACTATTTACTTCATACTTTATAAATGCATGCCTGCTTAAACACATATATTAGGTATGCACCATTGGATGGTATCCTGCTGAGATTTGTCTCACACCCGGCATGGGCCCTTCGAGACGTGTATAGACTTTATGGATTTTTGTGCAGGAAAGAGGTCATCATCAGAAGCTGGACTGCTTTAGCTGTTTTATAGAGATTGTGTGGACCTTGAGGTCTTTCCTAGATGGATTTTACCTTATTTAGTTTCCATTCATTATCAGCATGCTTACTTGTTATTTTAGGTACTATTGGATAGCCATTGGCACCCCTTTTATATATTGACTCTCTATAGATGCATGACTTTTCTGTTATAGTAGTTGTTTTAAGTGGACAGTATGTTGTTTTTTTTACTTTCCACCTCACTTTGTTATGTATTGCTTCTATTTTTTATTTCTATTGAATGAGCTTCCACTATGTGGGTCTGGTTCGAGTCTGTTGAGTTGTTTATTTTCAAGGTATGTTATGTATATTATTACTCATACTAATAACTTTATTTTTCTTCCTTCTAGAGGGTATAGCCCCGCCGCTATACCTATCAGAACCTCACTACTATTCAGTAGCCTTTGAAATTCAGGGAGGTGCACCTAAGGTAGAACACCTGACCTGCTTAGCATTGTTCGAGTGGTTGTTCGGGACTGGGTTGTTATAAAGTTGTATCAGAGGAGTTCTTGATAGGTATTTAGTAGCAGTTTTTTTTTGGATACTAATGAGATTGAGACTTCTATTTTTATTTCTATGGGTTTTACTATTTGGGATATGGTAGACTGAAGATATGTTTTTACTGGAACTATGTTTCAAGATTGTGCTTGGGTGCCTGCATCCCCATGAACAAGGGATGGACTAAGTTTTCATGGGTGGGAATTGTTGTTTTCTTTTTCTCAGGTTACAGTTTATATGATTTCCACCTTGGTGTCTCCCTTGGTATTTTATGTTATTGATTGTGATTTGTAACCCTTAACAATATGTGGTAAGGGAGAATTGGACCTTGGACCAATATGGAAAGGCATGATTGTCTGGATTTTGATAGGCACATTTTTTGTGTATTTCAATTTCATAACTGCATGTATGCTTTGTGAAGTGAAAATTCAATGTGAATAATATCAATTGCCATGCCTTTTATTTTTCGAAAGATGAATAGGTGAAATTCATAATATAATTGATTGTTTATTGAAATGTGTTATGTCATGCTTTATATATATATAATTTCATGTAACATTGTATTTGGGACTAGCTCTCATAAGAGAATGCATGTACTATGGTTGAGGTGATTTTGATCAGTATGATTAGGTGACTTGGTCATTGGTTTGAGGCAACATTGGTTGTCATAACGGGCATGGCCCAAGGTACTTTTGATACTTGGCTCTGTTGAGGGGCATGTAAAGAGGTCACGAGGTAGTGATGTCGTGGCCATGGGATGTGGTGGGGGAGAGTAAGGGTAGTAGTTATGTGATTCCATGTAATTATTTTTATATATGTGTAAATATATTGTAATATATACATGTTTTGTATGACTATTTATGGTATTCAACATGTTCCTTTTGGAAGACTCGGATGAATCGTCAGGCGGGAGATAGTATAGTGTCGCAAGAGCATGATCAGGTTCAGGATCTGGTGCAGGTAGTGCATGAGCCACATGTACGGGCTCAGAAACATGATTAGGTTCAGGATCCAGTACAGGCAAGACAACATCTGAATTTGGCATCATATGGACCGTGGCTCGATGAGAAAATCCGAACTATTCTGGTACGTGTATTATAGGGGATCGACAGAGGTGCACAGGGTACATAGCCATCTATGGAATATCAGACATGAGAGTTCCAATAACAACACCCGCCAATTTTTCATAGTGAGGGTGGTCCACAGGTAGCTGAGAAGAGGATAGAGATCATGTAGATGATCTTCAAGTATCTTGAGACACCTCCAGGGTGGAGGGTCAAGCTGGTGATGTACATGTTGAGAGGACCATCGAAGAATTGGTGGGATGTACAGGTTCAATCTCACAGGCATGAAGGACTGACATAAAAGGACTTAGAGGGTAGGTTTTTCGAGCACTTTTACCCAGATACACTGAGGGATAAGAGATCTTGAGAGTTTTTGAGTCTTCAGTGGGGAGACATATGCATCATGGACTATGGAACTACTTTCACTAAACTGTCTCACTTTTCACTAGGTATGGTAAGTGATTACTCGGCTAGGGTGAGGCTCTTCGAGGATGGTTTATGACATGCCATTCGGATCGAGTTAAATATTTTAAGGTTGGGTTCATTCTCATATGCAGTGAATCAGGCGCTCATTGTGTAGGGAAACCCGAGGGATAGGCCCCATGTTGGCCCGGCGGTAGCTTCAGGTGATTGTTTGGATAGAAGGAAGTAAGAACGGGATGAGTTTTAGCAAGGCAGTCAGGCCAAGGAAACAGCTAGACCACCTCGTATCAATTCTTCTGTGGGTTTATTTTAGTGTGGAAAGTCAGGACATGTTCGGTCTCAGTGTGATAGGCCTCCAAAGGAGTGTCGGTAATGTGGATAGGTTGGGCATTTGGAAAGGTTTTGTAGGCAGCCTTCTCAAATAGCCAGCAGGCAGGGACCAAGACAGACAGTGGCATCTAAAGTTGGTTCAAGTTCGGTACCAGGAGAGGGTAGCTGAGTTTCAACTGCACGTGGAGACATGGCAGAGACAGTGCTGCCCATCTGAGTGGTCAGTTTCCAGTGACTAGAGTAGCACCGTAGGGAATTCAGGTATCAGACAGTCATACTTTAGGCCAGGGGCATGTTGTGGAGCTACCAGAGGATGAGCTAGCTGGCGAGTCGATGATGGTTAGAGGTACACCGTGGGTGTGGCCATGATCTTTTGTTTTTTTTACTTGTTTGGCATGGAATGTTGAGGTCTGTCTACTTTGAGTGCACAAGGGGCATGGGATTTATGTAGACTGACTAGATATTGGTCAGTGGGATTGGCTCCATATTGGGTGCGGGATATATTTTGACATATGTATGAGATGTGTGGCATTAGGGGCATCAAGGATGTGGGTTACTTGAGATGCCTTAAGCATCAGGGCATCGAGGAAGCGGGTTAATTGAGTTGTTGTGGGAATCAAGGCATCGTGGATGTCGTAAAATTGAGGTGTTAAGCACCAGGTTCGTTTTGAGCATCCATGGGATGCAGAACCTCTTGGAGGCAGACACTGATTCAGTGTGGGATATGTTTTGGTGTCAAAAAAGACATGGGAGCACCAATGAGTTGCATGGGTAATGATGCATCATGAGAGGACCATGGGTCTAGAAACATGTTAGTGAACCATTTCTTGATTTGAGTTTTGTAGGGTTGAGACCATGTTAGGCAATTCTTAACGTGGGGAGCCCCTTGAGGAATTTAGCCAAAACCTTTAAGACTAGGTTAGTCTGGTTTACTTTGATTGGGGTGGTATATTCGATTCCATCTTCAGGTTTTGTTTGATAGCTCAGGGATGATCTATGTTAAGGTGGGGGGATTTTAAGAACTCGGGTTTTTATATTAGGTCAAAATCCCAACCTTGTTTGAATTTTTGACTTGTTTCTGAGAAAATTGGGAAAATATGGGAAGTTCTGGAAATTTCCAAATTACATGTTGTGTACCTTCAGTACACATCGTGTACTCTTAACCGTGTGTGAAGGCCATACATGGAGTGTAGGCCTATTGGTGAGGTATAATGTTTTTAGCAAGTACACGTCGTATAATATTTGTAAACGCCATATAGAGGGGTTGTGTATTAGGATATACATGGCGTGTTGGGTATGTCAACTGGGTAGAGAGGTACATTCCCTTTACAATAGTTACATATTGTATAGTTAGTCAGTAACTCCTTGGTGAAAATTCATCCAACATACGAACAATAAAATGATACACACAACATGTAGTCCTATAAACACATTTTGAATTTTCTTTTTTTCTCTAAAATGGGCAGTAGCCTCATTTTGAGGCCGAAACCCTAACCCTCGACGGGTTTAAGTGGGGAGAGCCGGTCAGAGCTTGTTTTTTCTGTCGATCGTTCATACAAACTCCATTTCGATCACTGTCCAATGTGTTAGAACCCCCTCAGTAAGGCCTTGATTTCTCTTGAACCATTATTATTGATTTCTGTTCTAAGACGATTTATAGGGGTTTGATCGGTTCTAATTCTTTTGTAGATCTACCATGTTTTAGACCTAATTAGAGGCTGTAATTGGAGGAGTATCATAGTACTAGTGCGAGGTGGGTGGTCCATACTTTGTTTTGTGTTTTCATGGACATTTGGCTGGCGTGGCCTTTGGTGTGTCTTCAGGTATTTTTGAGTGGGAGCCATTTTACCTACTATTTCATATTTAATTAATTGTTAGGCCTATGGGATTCCATTGGGTATTCTCTTACCATGTTTTACTTGAGTGAGGTTGGGTGAGGGGTCATTGGTCAAATGGGGCATTTTGGTTAGGTATTCCAAAATTGTTTTAAAATGAATTGTGATGATTAAACTACTGAGTTTCAATTGTTTAAGCATTGTTAAATGTATCAGAGGCATTCAAGACCTCGGTGCTGCTGTGTGATAGCTGTTTATCTAGTGCAATTCAACAGTTTAGTTTGTTTTCCTATTTTAAATTGATTCATTGATTATATATGTAATTATTGAATTTTATATTCTCAAACCCTTTGGGTTGGGTTGGTCATGGACCAGATATTCTTGAGTGATGTGGATCACGGGTTGGGATTGGATCAGATTACCTTAGATGGTTTTGACCCTAGTATTGGGCATCATGGATGTCAGGATTAAGGTAGTAAGACTGTATGTTTGGGCATGGCTCGGGTTATTTGGATGGAAAGACCATCGGACTTGAGTGACATGATCATAGGGGCATGAGGTGTAAGAGAGGCTGTGTCTTAGGAACTTACTTTGGTGATTGCTTCTCACCCAGAACTTTGAGTAGTGTGCACATAGAGAGACTCTGTGATGAGGTGGTTTTGACAACTCATGTGGGTAGAGGCCCCCATTAGATGTAGTTTAGGTACTATTGGTATGGGGGTGCTTGTCTTAGGAAGCCACATGGAAGGTGAGGAGACTTCAGGGGATAGCGTTGAGGATATTGGGTTGGGGGAAAATCCTCGATGTTATTTGAGGGGAGACATCGTTGTCCCTCCGGTCACATTATTTTAGGGTAAACATCATTGTCCCTCCTGTTACTTTATTGAGGGCAGACATCATTGTCCATCTGGTTACTTATTTGAGGACAGGAATTATTGTTCCTTTGAGTTACTACTTCTTAGGTGTGACTTCAGTATGTTGGTACTTGAGACACATAGTGTCAAGAGGCACATGGTACCGTGTTACTTGATTGAGATTCTGGTGTTGGTCAAAGCAAGTGACACTCCATGGTATCTGCTGAGCACTAGTGGAGTTTATGTTTATTTTTTCATCGTACTATTTAATACTTACCTTATATATTCATTCCTTCTTAAACACTTATATTAGGTACAAACCATTGGGTAGTATCCTACTGAGATTTGTCTCACACCCTGCACGTGCCCTTTGGAACGTGTGTAGACTTTATGGATTTTAGTGCAAGAAAGACATCAGCTTTAGGATCTGAACTGCTTTAGCTATAACATGGAGATGGTATGGACTTTGAGGTCTTGCCTAGCTGAAGTTTACCTTTTTTAGTTTCCATTATATATTTGCATTCTAACTTGTTATTGTAGATACTATTGGTTATCCATTGGCACCCCTTTTATATATTGACTTCTTATAGATGCATGACTTGTCTTTTCTAGTAGTTGTTACAAGTGGAGAGTAGGCAATTGTGTTTACTTTTCACTACACTGGATTATGTATTACTTTATATGTTTATTACTCTTGATTATTCTTCCGCTATGCGGTTCTGGTTCGAGTCTGTTGAGTTATTTATTTTCACTGCATGTTATGTATATTATTACTCAGACCAGTACCATTATTTTTCCTCCTCTGAGAGGGTATAGCCTCCCCACTATAACTATCAGACCCTCACTGGTAGTTGGAATCCTTTTGCATTTTTGGATGTGAGCCTAAGGTAGTAAAAATCAACCTGTTTATCACTCTTTGGGTGGTTATTCGATACTGGGTCATGACAAAAAAACACTCTAAAATACTAATATTTTTTTGTAAAAAAGTATACTCATGCCTTCCTTGTTGAATCATCGATGATGGAAACATAATACAGTAACCTGTCATGAGAATTAATTGGAGTGAAACCTCAAACATATGTATGTATGAGCTCTAACGTCTAATATTTATGTGTCCTTCCATTTGTGATTATCAATACATGCCTAGGATTTCCTAGAATATAACTCTTAGAAGTTCCAAAATCTATGTGAACACGATTTAGTTGTCCTTTAGATACTAAAAATCACATATTCTTCTCACATAAGTTCGTGATATGAAAATTCCACAACTCTTAAATTTTGGAAGTTTTTATTCTATAAATCAGTGCTCTATACAATATTCATGTCAGATACAACATTCTACCTTTAACATCTTTGTCCACCACTATAGATACATGTCTAATTTTCCATAGTCCTTCCACAAAGGTTGTATGAAAGCCAACATCATCCACATAACTTTCATAAATTATGTTCTTTCATAATACTGGTTTGTTTAAAAAAATATGTAACATTAGAAAGCTTCAATTTGACATTTATACATTAAAATCACTTTTCACTATGTCTTAATGGCCTCATAATTCATGAGATGAATATTTCCAGATATGGTATTTGAAACAATTTCAAAATAATCCCTTCTATAATTAACTCTATGATCATTTAAGTCCTTATTTAAGTGTCCCTAATTCCCACAATGCCAACATATAGGTATGGGTCCCACATATTTACATCGACTTCTTTACCTCTTTTCTTAATATTTCAGCTAATATTTCCATTCAATGGAACATCCTTTACCTTCTATATTGAACATAGTTTCAAATAAATTTTGGACATCATTCCACCTAAATTTTCATTCAAAATAGGATAAAAACGTCGTGAAATACTAGATTGATATTAAGATAATAATTTATAACAAAGGTAACCACTGAATCCCACGATTTTGGGAGTAATGAAAGTAATAAAAAATCTCATGTAGGATCTAAAAACATCACTCCTATCAATTCCAATAGACTATGAATCTTGTGAAAGTTGTTGAAATGGTCAATCCTTTTCCTCCAGTATAACATTATAATACTGAATATCCTCTATATCATAAAAACATTTTTCATTGTTGTTTTATAATCATACATTTCAGGTAGATTTTTCATCAATTCAATAGTATTCCTCACCTCTTGAATATTTTAGGAAATATTTATTAACAATGACATTCATATTCTACCATTTGAATTACTATCAAGCTTTTTCCATTCATATTTACTCATTTATTCTAGTTTTACATCCTTTAATAAAATATCCAGGCTCTTCTAAAAAAATAATCCTCTATCTGAATCATCTAAAATTTGAAGTTTTTACCATCAAACTATTCAATCCAGAACTTACCTTCCTCTTATATATTTCCTTCCAAAATTGACAACTTCCATTGAAATGGAAAATAATATATAAAATAATTTTACCAAAGATTCTAATGTCAAAATATACTAGTTTTCTAACCTTGATAAACTATAAACATTGATACCACTTATTGTATTGGAACCTACATGATCTAAAAGATTCCTTCTAGATCTTCAAATGAAAAGAAGGAATTCAAAACCTATAAAATATAGAAATGAATGAACTTGATATATATAAATTGATATGAAAATAAACCACATAAACTTCACAAAAACAACTCACACTCGATCTATCACAACTTCCGAAAAAAACACACAAGAAAAAAATACATGGAATGATAATAAAGAATAACATGATCCTGAATTATTCCTACATTATGGCAAAACACAACTACTTTTTTAATTCTAAACATAAGAATAATATACAATATTATCCCTTCACATTACATATTAAAAATTGATCTCACTATAATTTCTATATTAATGCCTAGAAAGTGTAAACAATTCCACCACCTTCCAATATTTACAAGGAAATCACTATTAATCACGACCACCTTTGGTTTCCCATAGGATACACCACCTCAACTATTGTAGTATGGTGAAAAAGTCATGCACTACAAGTCACTTCCATCTATTAGAAATGGTTACTTGAAACCTAGTTCTAGAACATAGCCTCCCAAACCATGACTTCCTCTACTGATATTGTAATTTCACAAGCCTCCTCAAGGACCAAATCACAAATTTAAGGTCCTCTCCTTCTGGAAATAAATAAATTGAACCAGAAAAGGAGTATTCACACTTTGTTATTGAGTTATCCCTTTTTTTTACTATGATGATTTATGTGATAATTCAATTAACTGTGAATACTAAAGATGAAAGACCCGTACATTATCAATTGATATTTCCCATTGAGAGGTACTATCATATTAATATTTCATAATTACTAAATTATGTTTTCTCAACTCATAACATATAATTTTTACTATGTTATGTTACTTTTTATATTACTTTCCAAGGTAATTTTAAATCTTTTTTAAAGAAAAAACATAATAATAAGTCTTTGTTTGTTATGGCTACCAGGTAAAATAGTGTGTCACCTTAGGTTTAAGTTATTTAGATATGATAAAAACAAGATGAAATCATATTAAATGTTATTATAATATTTTAAATCATATTAAATTATTCAGTAAATTAAAGATATTTTCAATGATATGTCATCTAATTGGAAAAAATATCTTTATTTTTACTAACCCATATGTTGTTTATAAAATAATAAATATTTTTTAGACTAAATAATTTTATTAAAGATCCTATTATTAAATAACTAAGCGCACATGAAAAAATATGACTTCAAAATCTAACTCAAAATGAGACAGACATAAAAAAAATCTACAAATAAAGATATTATTGATTAGTTTAATCATCATGTAAGTTCAAAATTGATTTCATATTTATAATATATTGATATTTATCTGCTATAAATAATAATATTTTGTATTCATTCATGTAGATCATGATTTTTAATAATCAAGATAAATTGTTAGATGATTTGAAATATTTATCTCAAGGAAACTTATAGCAATATAGGTGGTTTTATTCAGGAAATATTAATTGCTTAATGTTTTAGAAAATTTATTAGGAAAAGGTTAAAACATATTTACATAATAAAAATATTTATAGAGTTGGGATATTATGAAAAATTTATTGACATTATCAAATTGATTTATCATGGAATTTTTTTTATAATTTTATTAAATGCAAGTGGGTTGATATTAAAATGGGTATAAATAATGATTTATTATATATAACTCATGTTAACATATAATTATTTGATAAATAATACTGATTGTGAAGAATATGATCCATATATTTTGGATTCAAAATCTTATATGATATATTATGTTGATTATGGAGTCAATTAAGGGTGGAGTGTTTTAGTTCATGTGAAAATAATATACTTTTATGATATGGGAAATAAAATTGAATAATTTTATTCTAATATTTAACCTCATAAAAAATAATTTATTAATCTGTTTATCCATGATGACATTGAAATGGTTGGTCTTATAAGATAAGGTGAAATGAGGGTATCATGTTAGTTGTGGATGATGATAATCGGTGGTGAATGAAGTTATTGTATATTAAATATATAATAATATTATATAGTAAATCATATTATTTTTAGAGTTGAAAAATAGTTATAGGATCTTGAATTCAATAAATATAGTTTTTATCAAAACACTATTGTCTTTTTTGTTTCACAAAAAATGTAATTAAATTATAAAGTGAAAATACATTATACATTTAGAAGTCACAAATCTAGAATTTACAATGAATGTATGGGGGTAATGTAATTTATTTATCCTTTTATGAGTATGAATTAATGGTTTATGTGAAAAATAATAAGACCTTGATTGTATATTATATAATAATAATAAGATTTTAGTCAAATAAAATAATTTTTTGTATTTTATTTCTGATTTAAATACATATATATGATTATAAATCTTTATATAGGTAATTTTAAATTTTAATATTTCATTATATCATTTTATTTATATTCTAAATAGTATTGTACTGATTTAAATCTTAGGAATAATGATGAAAATGAAACCTTTTGAAAACCGTTGTCAGAAAACAAAGTCAAATGATACTCAGATTCAAACTGCAACTATTTATAATACATCTGGTATACTAAATACCACAACATGTATGCTTCCCAGTGATATAGGGATGAGTTTTGGGTCATTGGGCTAACTAGTTGATGAACTAAATTTTGCATCACATATTGTGTTTTCTATACCATTATGAGGGTATTGTTGGGTGACCATTATTGGTACGTATATCATTATGAAAAACAATATTCATTATATAGTTACACTAAAAATTTAATATATATTTTTAACATGTTAAAATAATCAAATAAAAGAAAAAAATATGAAAACTAATGTTATTTTTAGGTTTAATTATTTACTGGTTGTTATTTCATTTAAAAATTTTGAGGTTCACATGGATGATGTCATAGGTATATATAGAAATTTTTTAATCAAATGTTATCTAATTTAATGACCCTCCCCATCATATATCATTATTATAGGATTATTCAAATAAATTTAAATAGTGAGATATTTTAGAATCAAATAAATATATAAATATAAATATTGATAAACAAGCTATCTCTTTGATTTTATTTTTTAGAATAATATTCTAATAATTTCTACATATATTATTTGTAGGATATTTTCCATTTTGATGTCGATGAAGCCATTTTTTCATCATTGTACATTGAGAAAATTTTGGTATAATAGAATGATTTCAAAATGGAAGAAATTTTTGTATAGGTTGTCTACCATATTTATGATAAGGTACCATAATGGATACCTAGAGATAAATGGAATTCATTTTTGGATAGTTTTTTTATTTATTAGTATATGATATTTTAAAATGTGATATTAGGTTTTTACTAATTTCATCTTATTATAATAATATTTATTAACATAATTTCTTTTTTTTGAATTTTTAGGAAAAATATTGTGAGCAGTGAGAACAATAAAACCCTGAAAAAAGATGGGTTTAAGAGTTTTATTATGTGAAGATTGATAAGGGTTATGTTTTATTTATTATTAAATATATATTAATTTAATATTAATTAATTTAGATTTGAAAATTATTAGTTTACTACTTTTATAGTATAGGTTAAGGAGGTTAGTTATTAGGTTGGAAAAACCAATATATGATTTTATGTCCATATGAAATCAAATGGGATTTATATGAATGAACCTATTTAGATCATTGGAATAAAATTTTTATTAATTATTTATTTTAAAAAATATTGTTTTTATTTTATATTTTTTAATTTTCAGGTTAAAATTAAGGAGTCATTAGATATAAATCCTTCACAATTACCACTGACCTTCTAGGGTAATGGTATTTCCTAGGTTTTAGGAAATGAACAATCATGTAGTTTTTAAAAGATAGGTTCTAGATTATCCTCATCATGAGTCTTTCTGAGGTTACGTACATCATTATCTATGATGAATTCCCCTTAAATGAGTTACAATAATGTTTATAATCCATAATCATAGTAAAAAAATTATGATATTAGATAACAAATTTCAAGCGAATGAGTCATGGATAAGAATTTGTGATGAAAAATTTAATATAGTGGGATATGGTTTGAATGTATTATTTTGAAATATAAAATAGGGTATTCTTGGTCCAATTTCATCTATAAAGTTATAATATGAACAAGTAAAAATTTCATTTTTTATTATGTATTTTTATTTTTATTTAATCTAATGAAATTTATGTTTTTAATTATTTTTAATACAGGAACCTACTTCTAGAAGTTGATAATAAAATAAGTAATTTATTTCATCTTGAGGCAACTATAGTAATGAAACACTTAATAGTATTGATGAATTGCATCTATTTATTTATATCGATACCCTCCTTGTATGATTAATATTTTTATGACTATGAATCCTTTACACGCTTGTATGATTGAGGTGATAAATTTTTTATTTCTATCATAAACCACATATGAAATAATGTTTATATGTGTTATTATGATTTTTTTAAATATTATGATTTTTTTTAATAATAACATGTATTTTTTATACTATTTTGTTATATTTATTTTTATTAATCTTTTTTTATGGATGTAATGATATGGTATCCTGCATTGAATGGGGAGTTATATCTTTTTTATTTTTATTTTTATGTTTAGTGGTAGTTGAAGACGTTTATATATTAATAAAAAACATGATATAATTTTAATTAATGGTTTAAATCGCCATTATTGATTCTTAAATAACAACTAAACCACTTCATTTTTTTATAACCACATCAAAAGTTTTTACCGATGGTTAAACCATTGATAAATATGGTATATTTTTCATCAATAAGTGACAAAAAATAATATATTAGTTTGTGTTTAAAACCACATCTAAATTTGTGAATAAAATAATCTATTTCTCTGATAATAATTGTGATTTAAACCACCGCTAAAAAAATACTTTGTGTGGTTAAAACTAAGGTAAATTTATGTTTCAATAAGATTTTTATAAGAATTGGTAGAAATAAAAAATTGATACTTATTAATTGTTTATAATTATAAAAAATGAATTAATAAACCACCATGGATCCATATTAAGTGATTTAAACCACAAATAAATTCTATTAAATCCACCACCAATATATAGTTTTTTGTAGTTTCACTTGTTATGGCCATAACACAGATTGACCCTACAGACGTCAAATATGGTAAAAAGACAAAATACTCAAAGGTAATAAATAAATAATTATCTATGAAATAAGTAAATGCACACTTTGTATTGACCAAAAAAAACATCAAAAGGAAATAAGTGAATGAGATGAGAATAATTAAAGATCCACACACATCACTGTAATATGAGAAATTTCACATGGATTGTGGTATACATATAAATACCTTAACCCTTGTAGTATGGAGTCAATAGTTACTTTATTACATTGTCACTAGATACAAGGTATCACGTCCTAAAGGACCAAATAGTTTAGTTTCCTTGGAAATCTATATACATAATTTAATTTTATATACATTTGAAATCATAAAATACAAAAAAATATTTTATTTGAAAACACTGATATCCCCCTTTGCATATCCCTACATATTTATCATAAAACACATCCTGGTATCCTTATAAAAATAAAAAATAAAAAATATAAGATCTCAAAATATCTGTAAGGGTATGATTATAATAGAAGATATCATGAATAAATAAGCATAATCAATATGTAAAGGTAAATAATAGGAACACATTCCTTTTAAATAATAACCTGATCATAATACAGTAGGAATAGATGAGGATCAAATAAATCCATATAAATACTCACATGATATTGAAAATTATCCATGGATATTATAATTAATATAATAATCACATTGACATAAATAAAAAATCTTATAATTAGGGAATGCATAAGATCAGAAATATGAAGCACATTTTCAATACTTTTTATAATATAGTTTAAACATTTGGGTAATAATATATCTAATTTGGCCAACTTATTTGTCTCATGAAACCTAATGATGCAACTAGGGGATATATAATTCTAGACCTCACATTTCACTTAATAATTCTAATGAATTAATCATATGAATGGGTGAAACATAATAAAAATAAACATTCATATTAAAAAACTAACATGTAAAATATTAATAATTACCCCAATCAATAAACATAATCATAAACCATCCAAAGTAATATAGTGAATGCCAATAAAATTGTACATCCCTATTCAAACTGGTCATAAACTATATAGAGAAATAATAAGGATGGTATCAATGCATTAAATCCCTAATGGATCATAAGTGAAAAAAATGGTTTATGTAATTGATGAATAAAAATACCAAAGAAATATCCTTCAAAACATTCTTGAGGTAAATAACCATTTTACTTTATAAATAAACCATTTAAATCTAAAAGTTCAAAAATATTGAAAATAATTTTATTTGAAAATTGAATTAAGTAATTATAAATAAACATTTAAAACATTGGATAGTCATAATGGCAGAAAATGTTCTACATGTTGTACACAGTAAAACAAAGATTCATTTCAATTTTTTGGTAAAAGGAAAAAATCCTTGTTTGGAAGATGAAATGAAGATTAATTTCAAAACAAAATTTTTCAAAATTCACACATGGGTAAAAATATTTTTAATAAACAATTTTTATAATGTTAAAAAAAATTAAAACATTTTTAGAAAACATGGTTTTTAAATAAAAATGATTTTTGATCGAAGAGAAAAATGATGTTGTATTTTATTAAAAATATTTTGTCAATATTTTTATATACCAAAGAGAGTAATGTGGTACTATTATTTGAAAAATTAATGAATAACCAAATTAGAATAAAATTAAAGGGTTTTATTATACAATTATCAAATAATTTTCTTTAATGTAAATTTAAGTATAAAGAATCCTAATTAAAATTAGATGAATGCATAAATATCTTACCACTTTAGTAACATTTGAATCATAATCACGATGAAATGAATAAAATCAAATGAAAAATTGAATACCATGAATATAAATAGATTAATTATATAACATAACAAAAGGGTCGGTATATACATAACATAAAGGGATAAGTTGTGAGTATGGCATATGTCTCAAAGAAGTAAAAGTGAGATGAGAAAACCCTTACCTATTGTCTGATTTCCGTTGTATATATTTGAAACTCCTATATAATTAATATAGATTTACTATTAATATATTATAGAACCATAATAATGAATTTAATTCTATATATGACATAATTATAGTGTTTATCACTATTTTACAAACATTTCTTTGTTAAAATCACGATTACGGTTGATAATTGCTTTGTTTTTCATATAGGTTTTGGTTTGGTAATTTTGGTTATTATTATTTAATAATGGTTAAATAATTTACATAATTTCATCCATTATTTAAATATTTTATATATTAATTATATATGTTACTGTAGTAATCTATAAAAGTTAGAAATTGACAATGGATTACACCGTTCATGGAGATAGTAAGTCGTGCATACGCATGAACTTTGTTTCCATTTTCCTTGACGTATGAAATGAAAGGATAATGAATTTTAATTAAACTTTAAAAAATGATTATTATGTTATATATAGAATTTATATCAATATAATCCATCCTTATTACCATCCATGTAAAAATAAAATGGAAAATAGTTCACATCGCTACGTAGAGGTGGTAGTCTACACTTATACACGACCGACAATATTGTTTTCCGATGAATTGGAAAATAAGAAGTTAGAAGTGAAATTATATTTTTGAAATTATTTTTAATTCATAAATATTAACTATATTCTTTAAAATAATCTTTTTACCTTCTATTTAAAACATAAGTGAGAATGAATAACAAAGCCTCTTGAGGTAGCAGTCCAACGTACATACAAATGACATTATTATATTCCACCACGAAATGGTAAGTAACAAGTTATATGTGATATCATACTTATAGAAGTATAATAATATCATAAATATCATATAAATATGTTAAATCTATTATTTTATCTTGCCTTTAAATGTGGTAATGGAAAACAAATTAGATTGGTTCACAAAGCGGTAGTCCATCGTACACATGATTGTCGGTTTCGTTTCTCATTTGATGGAGGTGGAGATGGATCGAGGTTCTGAAATTAACATAAAAACATCTCAGTTTATAGTGGTACTATTTTTATTATACCATCATATTTTAATAATATTTTAAGGAGTTGGAAGAAGAAATAAAATAAATACACATATTAAGAATTTTACTTATTCTTCAAAGAACTCTTTTAGGTTTATACATAAATCCATACAATATTGTATTTATAAAAAATAAAAAGACTCTAAGAAATTTTTAGAGGACTAGATAAGTTATTTTACTAGGTATTTTCTGAACCAAATAGGTTTTTGGCAGTCAAGAGGATAAGAGTTGGGTGTCCATTTATAAGTGGGGAAGAGAACACACTTGGTATTTTTTTAAATAAAAAGTGATAGCTTTGTTTTTATCATTATAAAACCCACAAAAATGGTTTATTAGAGAACATAAATGGTTATAAGGTCTAAATATGTCCATAAAATTTTTATTGGACAAGTATTAGGTCACTTTTAACCCTTAACTTCTTCATTTAACCCCCAGGTAAACCCATTTTAACCTTAATCATGGTAATTAATTTTTACAATTTTCACAATTAATTATGGTAAAAAATAATTTGAACATATTACAAAATATTAATTAATCATATTCCAATTATGGAATCCATTTTTATAAAATAAATTCACAAAAATGGCAGAATTCAAATTAAAATTAAACCCGCATGTGCATCGCAAAAATGGGTTTTCTGAAGAAAAAGTTTCAAAAGATTAAAATGTTTTAATATCATAATTTAATATTAAATTGATTAAAAAGAAATAAATTAGTTAATTATTTATATAATTTTTCAAATTTAACTTTTAAATCAATTTAAAAATTAATTTAACTTTTTAAATAAATTAAATGATAAGATACTTTTCGATAAAAATCAGCATTTTCACTATTCATCAAAAAAAATTAATCTTTTCATAAAATTATAAAAAATTAAACCAAAGATAATTTTGACAAGTAGATTTAAAAAATTAGTTTATTTTAAAAAAATCTTAAATTATTAATAATTATTTTTAAATTTTATGTGCTATGTGCGACTAAACCTTCTTTTAGAAAAATACTGTTTTTCGAAAAACATTTCATTTTTCTTCAAATGATTCTAATTTTATTTATAATAAATATATAACCTTGAAATTATTTTATATGTGTGAAAACAATAATATTTTTCTAATTTAGTTATTCCTATTCATAACTTCTGACTTTACGACTATGTTATAATGGTCATGTTTAAATAAAAATATTTTAATAGAGTATTACATTTGATTTCAACTTGGTGTTTCATGCATCGTAAGCTATCAAAGAGTTTGAATTTATTTAAAAAAGAATAATTTAATGTCTCTAGGTGTTAAATTCTATTATAAGATTGATGTTTTGTGTCATATACACTGTTGAACTTGATTTTCCTCTTTTAAAATCTCAGGGTGTTACATTCTACCCCCTTAAATAAATTGTGTCTTTATAATTTAGTCTTGATCTCTATAATCAAGAGTTTGACATTTTCAAATACCTTTTTTTGAAACCCACATCATAAAAAAGGTTAATAAAAAATCCCCTTTATTGTAGATAATGGGAAATACAAATTTCTTCTAGAATAATAAAAAATGAAGTTTATATGATACGTTAATATCTAATACCTCAATGGTATCTCCCAAAATTAAACTTAATCATTCCATAAATGGTTATCCTAAATTATCATAAAAAATGTTTCTCCCTAAATTCAAATTCCAAAAATTTAGAAGGTCACTAAATTTCCAAAATCAACTTAACATTAGATTTTTAAAACAACATAAAGTAGCAATTAAAGTCATATAACAAATTTTTGAATGCCTTGATCACCATAAAGAATTAATTAAAACATACATGCTTCAAAAAAAAATGAAATCTCAGGTTGTTGAATATATTCCATAATTCCAAAGATATCTTAAACTCCATCAAAGATAACATAAACCGTTAAATCACTAAACAATTTCAAATTCATCAATAATATCCCATTAACCTCTCTTTATCATTCTTATCTCAAAATTTTCTACATATTAAGCTTATCATCCCTCAATCATGTGTTTTTTAAAAAGATTTTCTTGTCACTAAATCACTTTTCTAGGTCATTAGTAACATTCAACATATTCTTTAAAATCCTAAATTAAAAAGTACATTAGTAAAATCCATTTATGTTTTATGATTATTATAATTAGAAAAATATTGATAAAATAATTTTTCAACATAATAATTAAATCCAAATTCACAAGTTCATTATTCCACTTCGGCTGTAGTTAAATCATAAGCTTTTCCATGATCATTTAACTTTTTCTAGGGTATATTATTTTAACACCTGGGGAATTCATATATGTAGTACACTATCTTCTTATAGTTTAAGAATTTGAAATTGGTTGATTCTTTATTTCCCGTGGAATCACGATCATGGTGTCCTTTTTCTCTACACTTGTAGAAAACTATGATTCCCTTCAAGAAAGTACTTGGCTATTTCATTCGATGATTATCACATGGGGAAAACATTATTTCCTTTCTTCCATTTATCCATATTTTTCTCTTTTATAAAATTATTATCTTGATTCCCTTCAATTTCATAAGACTTATAGAATTATTTCATTCTCTTTATACAACATGAAATTATGTACTCATATAAGAATAATTTTTAAGAGACTAGTTTTCTTCGAAGGATTGGCTTAATCGCATCAAAGAAATGACAATTCTTACTCTTTATATTATATGTATTGATATAATTCACATTATTTCTAATATCCACCATTTATAAATGTTTTAATACACTAGATTATATTATAACATTTTTAATCAAAATTCATAATCCCAAAATTAGTTAAACACATAACATAAATTGAAAGAGTTATGAATTTCTAATCCCATAATCATAAACATGGTTTCTTTGGGAAATTTTAAAAATTATAAAAATATTTTCAAAACCATCATAATGGTTTGAAAGTAAAATTTTTATTAACCCATGTATATCCCCTAGGAGTGTCAAACTAGATGTACTATAATGTCCATTTGTGTACTAGGTAAAGCTCAATTCAATCCTGATATTCTTTTTTAGAGTTATTACATCTATGTACATATATACTAGAGCTACAACCACTTTTAGTATCTAGGAAATAATTTATTACTAGGAAACCAAATAATCTCAACTTTACCAAAATGTTAGGATTTTATCCTATAATTATTCTTTAACTTAAATTATTTCATATGGTTAAATTCCCTAATTTATATTTTCCTAAATCTAGTTCCCAAGGTTTCTACAAAACTTCCTCAAATACAAACTGTAAATACCTTGACCCTAGTAAGTTAGACCTGGTGGTTACGTTATTACATTAGCCATGGATAAAGGTATCATATCCCGAAAGTTTGAATAGTTTATTAGTCTTAGTAAACTAGATACATACTTTAATTTCACAAATATTTGAAAATATAAAATACAATAGAGTATTTTCTTTGAGAATGCCATTATTCATCTTATCATATCCATGTATATCAATCATAAAAAACATCATGGTATCCTTTAGAAAATAAAACGTTAGAAAGTGTTGAGCTTAGAACCTCAGTAAGGGTATTCTTACATTTTAAGATATCGAAAATAATAATAATCAATATGATGAGGTGAATAATTAAAAAAAATTCCAATTAAACAAGAAATAGAGAATAATATTGAAGGAATAAATGATGATCAAATTAATCCATATAAACAAATCACATTATCTTGAATATTATCTGTGGATATTCTAAATAATCAAATAATCTTATGCATATAAATTACTAATCTCATAATGTGAGAATACATTATGATGGATATCTGAAACATGTTATCAAGGCCTTTCACAAGACATTTTAAACCTTTGGGTAAAAACCCGATTAATTTGGCTAACAAATTTGTCTCCTGAGAGCTACCGATAAATCAAGGGGATATGTGATTTTCCACCCCAACATTTATTTAATAAGTATAATTTATTCCTTATATGTAAAGTTTTAAACATAATCAACATAATCATTCATATTGAGAAACTAATATATGAAATGTTAATACTTAACCCAATCAATAAACATAATAACAAACCATCTAGAAAAATATAGTGAATGGTAAAAAATTATACATCCCCAGTCAAATGGATCATAAACCATCCATAGAAATAATAAGGATGGTATCATTAAAACATATCTCGAATGTACCGAATGTATAATAAATTTTAATGTTTTTGATGAATAGAAATGACATAAAATGATCCTTTAAAAATTATTAAGGAAAATAACCATTCCACTTTGAAAATAAGCTTTTAAAACTATAATTTCACAAAGCATTTTCAAAATAATTTTCTTTTAAAATTACCTTTGTACGTTATAATGTAATATTTAAAACATTTTGTGGTAATGACGGTAGAAAATTATATACATGTTGTGTACGTTTAAATAATTCCTTTCATGTTTTCGATAAAAGAAAAAAGGTCCTTATTTGGAAACCAACATGAAAAATAATTTCAAAAAAATTATAAAAAGTAAAAAATGAGTAAACTTTTATTTAATAAATCATTTTTAGAGTGTTAAAAAAATTAAAAACATTTTTATAATTCATGGTTTTGGATGAAAAAGTATTTTCTACTATAAAAAGAAATGATGTAAGATTTTAATAAAAAAAATTTCTCAATAATTTTAAGTACTAAAGACATTAATATAGAATTATTACATGAAAAAATAATGAATAACCAAAGTATAAAAAAATTAAATACATTTATTAGATAATTATTCAATTATTTCCTTCAATATAAATTTCAAGTATAAACAATCCCCATTAAAATGAGATTGAAACAAAAATCTCTTACCACTTTGGTAAATTTTGAATCATAAGGCCCAGGAAAGGAATAACATCAAATGAAATATTAAATACCATGAAGTGAAATATATTAATAATTTAACACATCATAATTTAAGTATATAAACCACATAAAGGAATAAGTGGTGAATATTCCATATGTCTCACGGGAGTTAAAGTTAGACGAGAAAATCCTTACCAAATTTATGATTTCCATTTTACATGTTCATAACCCATGTATAATAAAGGGAGTTTTATTATAAATCTATATAATAACCATAATCATATATTTCATATCATATATGATATTCTTATAGTATTTTATCACCCATTTATTATCATTTCTTTGTTAAAATGACTATTTTGGGTGATAATTGCTTTGTTTTTCATGAATGTTTTTGTTTAGTAATTTAAGTATGTTTTCTTTCTACATGGTTCCATAATCTTCATAATATTAAACATTATTTAAATATAATATATATTCAAAATAAATTTTATTATATTAATCTATAAAATTTAGATATAGAAAATGGATTATACTATTCATGGAGATGGTAAGCCGTGCATACACATTAATGTTGTTTCTATTTTTCACGATGGATATATTAAAAGGAAAATAAATGAAATTTAACCTCTCCAGAAAAATTAGTATATTATATATAAAAATTATATTAATCAAATCCATTATTATTATCGTCCATTTAAAAATTAAATGAAAAACATTTCACATCATTGCATGGAGGTGGTAGTCTACAAGTACGCATGAGAAATATTATTATTTTCTAACAAATTGGAAGGTAAGAAGTTATATGTGATATTATATTTTAATAAGTATTTTTAGTTTATAAATATCACATATATTCATTAAAATTATCATTACTACCTTCCTTATAAAGTGTAATCGAAATATGAATCTGTTTGCTTCATGAAGTGGTGGTTTGACGTACACATCAGTGTCGTTTCATACCCCCCTAATGAGTGGTATGTAAGAAGGAATATGTTATATAATAATCCTAAAAGTTTAATATTTTCATAAATATCATATAAAAAAGTCAAATACACTATTATATCTTACCTAGAAAGGTGGTGATGGAAAAATAATTGCATCGGTCCATGAGGTGGTAGTTCTTCATACACACGATCGACGGTTTCATTTCCCATTTGATGGAAGTGGAGATAGATTTGGGTTATTCCATTAATATAATAAAATATCAGTTTATAGGTTATAATAGTATTATTATATTGTCATATTTGAATAATATTTTAAGTATTTATAAGAATAAAAAAACAAATATGCACATTAATAATTTTACATCTTCTTTGAAGAACTCTTTTAGGTTTATACCTAAATACTTCATTGATTAGATTTCTGATCAAACAAGGCCTATAAGATGTTTTTATAGGATTAAGGGGTTTTAATAGGTATTATAAAAACCAATGGGTTTTTTTATTTATTAATAGGATATGAGTGTGGGTGTCCTTTTATAAGTGGTGGAGAGGATATACTTGTTATTTTTGAAAAGAGAACATGAAACCTAAATTTTTCACATGAAAAAAACTACTAAAATGGGTCATTATAGAACATTAGGGGTTATAAGGTATAAATATTTCCATAAAATGGGTTTTTTACAAGTTTTAGATCATTTTTGACTCTTATCTTCTTACTTTAACCCCATAGTAAACCTATTTTTAACTTAACTATGGTAATTATTTTTATCTATTTTCAATTTAATATCGTAAAAATTTACATTAAAATTGTTAGATAATATAAATTATTCTTTTTAAAAATATGGAATCCATATTTATGAATTAAATTCATATAATTTGTAGAATTAAAATTAAAATTAAACCCGCAGGCGCATTGAAAAAATGGGTTTTCCAAAGAAAAATGTTCAAAATATTAAAATGTTTTAATATCAAAATTCAATATTTAATTTATTAAAATGACCTAAATTAGTTAATTTATAATATTATTTAATTAATTTAACTTTTAAACTAATCTAAAATATAATTTAACATTGTAAATAATTTAAATGAAAATATGTTTTTTGATAACTTAGTATTTTTCATTATTCATCAAAAAATTAATATTTTCCTAAAATTATCAAAAAGTCACACACACCAAAATTAAAATTAATATTTTAAAAATTAATTTTATATTTTCAAATAAATTTTCCATTATTAGAAAAGATTAATTTTAAATTCTGTTTGTAAAGTATAAATAAACAACCTTTCTGGAAAAAAAAGTTTCTTAGAAAAAAATTCTCTTTCCTTCGAATAGTTTTTATTTTATTTCTAATCAATAAATAACCATTGAATTTATTTTATTCTTTATTAAACCATATAATTTTACTAATTTATTTATTCTTATCCATAACCACTGAATTAACTAATATGTTATAATTTTCATGTTTAAATAATAATATTTTCTATGAATTATCACATTTCGTTTAAACCTGATGTTTAGTGCATCACAAGATATCAAAGAGATTGAATTTATTTAAAAATAAGTATATCATAATGTGTTGTTATATTCTATTATAATATTTATGTTACACATAATATAATTTATCAAACATGATGTTCCTCTTTTAAAATATTAGGGTTTTACAATACCTTACATTTATGGAGAATGATTTTTTAAGATGAAGAATTCCATTTTGAAGCCACCTATTTATAGGAAACCTTCAAAACATAGAGCTAATCACAATTTATAATTCAAATATAATATTCTATAAATATTCCTTTAACACTGATTATTGAACCTCCTGGTTACACGAAGTCACTTTTCAATACTATGGAATCCAAAACTTCATCACCTGATTGTATCTACTATCTGATTGGATCATTACCAAACACCCAAAAATTATATATCATTAATATGGTACTTTAAATAGTTTAATGTCCATGAATAATCTACTAGTGCTATTTCTAATCTTGATGGCACTTCATTAAACAATGTTTGGGCTGATATAGTAGCTTCATAACTCAAAAGTATCATGCTTATAGTATCCACCAATTTGTGTATGATAAGTTATACTCATCTTTACATAAGCTCCCAAAGCCTTCTAAAATAATTTTAAAGTGTAATAAGTGAATATTCTATCATTAATAGATATTTTCACCTAATAACTCTGTGAAAGTATAATATTTATGAATTTTACAACCCTCATAGATCACAAACTAATTATGTATCTTAAATGGGTAAAAATTGAGCTACCTCCATCAATTAGTCAACAATGACCCATATTATATCTATACCCCTAGAAGATCTCAATAATACAATCAAAAAACCCGTTGACACTTTATTTCACTTCCAAATAGGAAAATTTTATGATTATAATGATCTCACAGGATTTGATGCTCTGCCTTCACTTACTAATACGTGAGGCACCACAACAAAAATATAGTTTTGTTCTTATGTATACCAAAACACCAGCACTTTCATCTGAAGTCATGCTAAATGTAAGTAAAAATAGTATAAAGACCTATTAATAAGAGTTAATATCTCATGTAACCAACTATCTCACATGCATAGGTACCACTAGCCTACTATGCATATATAAGAACAAATCATTATCCATAGTCTAATTATGGAAATATACCCCACTATCAAAGCTCTCACACACCATTATAAAATCATGGTTATCTACCTAATATTTATTTTCCCTTTATATTTGAGTATAAGTAGGTTCAGGAAATGCCAATAATAACTTACCTTTCTCCTTGGTCATATCCAAATTCATCTTAGATAAGAGACACACCAACTTTCATCATTTTATTAGCTCATAAACTACTTGAATTTAAATAAACCAACATAGTGGTTCCTCCACATTACATTTTCTTAACATATAGAATATATTTAAATTTAAAATATATATATACATAGACCACCTTTAATAAAAAAAGGTTCTCATTATTTTGTGAAAATATATATCTTAAACTATTAAAGTTTTAATGTTTGAAAAACTTCTCACTAAATAGATTTTAACACAATTATGTTTTCATGAGTACCTACACTACCAAATAAAGATCATTTTTTATGTAGTTATTTACATGAATGATCAATTTCAAATTCTTAAGCTGATACTCAGTTGCCTTGTATGAGCACACAACCCAACCTTACACCTGAGGTGTCACAATAGACTATATATGGCTTACCCGACTTATGTAAAGTCAGTATAGGCACTATCAAAATCCTTTTATTTATCTCTGAGAAATATAAATCACATTGATCCCCTCTCTAAAACCCCTCCATACAAGGTAAAATTAATGGTCAGTGAAACTATTTAATAGAAATATTGGAAAAAAATCCAATAGTAACTAGTTATACTAAGAACAATCCTAACCTAACATTATTGAGAATGTATTATGATTTCACAGCTCATACCTTCCCTAGATCCACCAATATTCCATTCTTATACACCAAATATACAAAAAAATTACTAGAATGGTAAAAAATATATTCTGAAAGCTTTAAATTCAATCAATTATCTTGAAGTGAGTCCAAAATAATTCTTATGTGTCTCTCATTCTACTTAAAATATTAATAGTACACTATCACATAATTGATGAACACCAAAGTAAATATTTATAGATATAGATCCATCATGTCCATAAATACTTCCAATATACTTGTTACCTTGAACAACATCACTAATAACTCATGCATCTCATACGTACAATACATTTCCATTTTCAAAATATCTTTAGCTGGTATTAAGAGATGGAAATAGTCAAATATAAAATAACACCTCTTACCTAATCAAACTAATCATATATCCATGTTAGTGAAGATATTTTCATAACAATTATCTTTTTTAACCTTTAATTATCTATACACAATTGTAAGATGTCATGGTGTAAAAATATTGGATTCCCCGCAATAATATACTTTCTCTGGTGAATCCATTTACCTCTAAATTCTCAATATATACCATTAAATTCATCAAATTTATTGGATCCACATGATAGGTTGGAATCATCATTTTCTCTACTCTTTATATCAAGTCAATTATAAATTTTACCTCCCTTTAGGAAGTTAACTTTTTAAAATTTCTCTAGAAATATATCTAGAAAGTAATCAATCACTAGTGGTGAAACATATCATTATTTCCCCCACTTATCTAAAAAACACCATAAATATTAGTTGTTATGGGTCTTAATTAACCATGATCATATACTATAAATCCATCCTAAAAATCCCACTCCCTGATAAATATTCACCTGTCACCCTTTGGAAAGTTAAACAACACACATCTCAGATAGTAGTCCACGTACACCTCTAAATAAGTCATACATTCCATAACAATGATAACATAAAAATTGGTCACATATAGAATAAAGAAATACCAAATTTTTTATAACCACTAACTAAAATAGTACATGTTATACACCTTATGATCCACTCAACCCTCCTTATAAAATAATTATTTATTAACAATACACTAAAATAGAACATAATATTAAGAAATAAATCACCCACCATGAAAGAAAAAAAATTATGATGCTCCCGTATAAAATAATATACTAGAAAACATAGAAATGACCAAGATCATTCCTTATATAGTTGATAATCCATCATAAGTCCCTATTGATGCATAATATATTTCATATAACTAGTTTTAATCGTGACTAAAGCCCTAGATACCCTGAGAAGTTACCCTATTCTATATTGGTCTCCAAACCCATAGACTTCCACCATCCATAAATCTTCTTACTAAAACTAAACCATGAGATGGTCCTTTTTCATTATTATAAATATTATGTTTACACTAACATACATCCATTATTATTATAACATCTTCTAAAAAAATTACTAGACATGTCCTATATTCTCACATATATATAACTCCCTTGGATCACTTATATAGTTCTCTCATATATTGCCCGGTATGATGTGCTTGATAAAATATCCCATGTAGAGGTGGAAATTATGGTCATTTATGATGTACACCCTACCACCCACTACACTAGTGTACCTCTTTGAAAATATTCTTTTTACTACTCAATGCCTCACTAAGAAATCCTCAAATCTAAGATATCATGCCATTATACTCAAATATACCTAGGTTTATCTCTACTATAATATCCTTGATCAAAATATTCATTTAATTATAAATACATAATAACTTCACCAAATAATAAATCACTAAATTTGACCCAAACTCAAATAAATAGGGATTCATGGGCTCATCTCCACAAAGAGTTGATAAATACCTCAAAAAGTATTTGAATCTCATTGCATAACATATTACCAAAATTTATCCATTTTATAATTATTTAACATCCTAAGATTTATCCATGTTAAACATTATTGGATACAAATGATCATTTAAAAAATCCTAAAATCCATCCCAAGTCAATATCTTATCCTCATATGTATGTTCAAATATCACTATCACCAAGACAGTCCTTATAATATTAACATTTATTCTATCATTAAGGTTCCCTATAAATATACAAAATACTATGGATTTTTAATATAAATTCCTCCATGATCTAGGATCCATAATCACCAAAATAAATGGGTGGACGCTTCATCTAAAACTCCTAAGTGAAGTCAATATCCATGGACTCAAAGCTTATAAACCTCATCTACATTAACTAAATGACTCAAACCAGACTCCACATTAGAAAACAACTCATTTGAGGTTATCAAACTACCATGTACTAAACATGATCTACCTCACCCCTAGTGATCCCCAGGTTGATTCTAATGTGACATGTATCTACCATACAATGTGATAGTTTAAAATCAATACCCATAAATATTTTAGTTAACATAACCCAACCCATAGGACCCCACTAGAGATGATGATAAACCAAGTGTGCCACCCCAAGAATGCCTCTAATAGGCCAAGGTATAATGACTATCACCAAGAAGGAATAAGACACATAGTAGACCTTAGCATATAACAACATGCATCATCCATACATATCTAATATGAAACATAACTAGTAGAACCAATAATAATGAATAAATAACTGAAATCTATAAAAATTCATAAATGACACACCCTCTAACAAGTACAATACCACATAAGAAAATATCGTGGGAATAAGACATATCATAAAGCCTCAAAAACCATCAAACATAAGACAAGGGAAAGATCCTCCTCACTATAAATACTCTTGGAATGATCTCCATTGTTAACAATATTCATCATGAAAACATTGTATGCTAGTATGTATAATCACTACTAACTCTAAAAGAACTACGTCTAGTAATGTTTCCTCAAAACTATTAATCATTTGTACAAACACAACATGTGGGGGCATACAGCCCGTATAGGGGTGAGTATATACAAACTGAGTATAATACCCTAAAAACACAAAGTATACAAGAAACAACGAGTCTTACCAAAACCATAGATAGTGTACTATAATTTGGAACCTAAATATCCTAAATTTCTAGGAGAACCAAGTAATAAATGAATAAACCCTTATACCAAACTAATCTATATGAAGTATGATGTATTATACACAACTTGAGACACTCATAGTATTTAGTGACCTATAAAAATTGAAGTTAGAAACCTACATGTAAATCATATCCCAATGGTGATCAACAAATCCTAGCATGTTACTTATCCTAAAAAACTCATATTACACCATGTTATATCTAAAAAACCTCCTTTATTAACACTAAATCTCTATAATCATAGTGGGGGACCAACAAATTCCAAAGGAATAATTCTCAATTGAGGGATTACTAAACCCTAAAAAGGTCCCACACCTAGTTGAGAGGAAGAGTCGAATGAGGGATTACCGACTCCAATATATGGAGGACCAATACTCAATATCATGGGGGAGTACTGACTTTTACCAATGGAGTACCAACTTTAATTTTAGTAAAGGGGGGTCACTCCTCATTGGGATCGAGAGAGTAATAACCTCAATGCAAGATTACTTGATATAAAGGACCTGCACTCTATACCAATGGCAGAGTTCCAACTCCATAATACTTGTAGGGGACCCATTCCTGGTAATTAGAATATCACCAAGGGAGTACTGATCCCATGCCTACTCTAAAAGTCTCGTATAATCCCCTCTATCAACTCATTAGATCTAAGATCCTAAAATTTCTCCGAATTCCTCTCAACTCGTCCCTAATGACTATGAATATTATTTCATCATGATATATCTAAAAACTTTTTCAAAATAAACTTTTTTAGTTGTCTAATTATGAAACCTAAAAGGGAAGAATTGGAAATGATGAAGGCCACTTAATTCACTACATATATTATGCCATACACAGTGTGCGAGCCTTAGATAGTAGCCAAAATTATATTGTTGTTTTGCAGTCATGTGGGTATAAGATACCTGGTGTATTGATATAGGTACACAATGTAAAGGACCCATGAGTCACTCATTCATGTACAACTGATATCATGTGTTATTCTTTCCATACTACATGGAATATCCCAATGTCTAAATTGAATGTGAACCAAGAGGGATGTCATGATCATGCACTATAGTTCATATCATGTTGTATAGTTAAAACATGGTATGTACTTCCAAACACATTCCATGTATACTGAATAGGGGGTTGTTCAAATTCTTTTTCCCTCACTAGGTTGGGTAATTTAGGTATACACAATGTGTTGTTCAATATTACATCCCATTTATTATTTAATACTATATAAAATCCCTAGATATTGACCAAAGATCCAAAAATGATGTGTGTAAGAAATTCATATGTCATCTGATACATAAAGTATTCTGTAAAACCCTTGAATCTTCTAGATTGAAATATAATATGATTTTTTAGTGATTACATATCATCTGATTGAAAATTATGTATCAAAAACACTTTAATGTTCATAATTTGTATCAACACTAAAACTATTTATGTCATTTTCACCACTATTCACACCTCTAGACATACCCAGATACAATCGCATCACCTTGGGTGGTTATTACAAAAACATATTTGATACTTCATTATCCTTTCGCATCACCATATTCAAACTTTACCCCAGGCTACCCATAAATTTTACCATCCACTTGGTAGCCCAACTTTTTCAGGCCACTGTCACCCATCAATACCGCTACCATTTATCTTAGAAACTAGAGGTAACTTACAAATTCCCATGCCTCTATTTTTGTTTATCTCTATAGAACCACATTAATATGGGGGAGTGATAAAAATGAGAAATTATGGTCGATGGAAAATCTGACCACCCAAATTTGAATTCACAAACAAGTTCATCAATGAACATAGATAGTGGTAATTACCAAATAGAATTTTAGTTATTATTGTAAAAGTATATCTCATAAGAATTAGATACTATATGCTTTTCTAAATATCATATAAGAATTATCAATGAATAATTATCCATGAAATAATAATAATCCCTTAGAATAATTAATTAAACAAATCCAACATGGTTATGGGTTATCAAAAGAAATTTTAAAACCATGAATATTACACCAATGAAAAGCAAAATAAAAAATCATGAATGAGGCATAGAATTGAAAGATGATTCCCAACCTCATTGGAAAATTATTGGTGATTCAAATATTTGATCTTGACCTGTGAATGTTGTCACAACCACTATGAATAAAGATCTCTAATATCCTTTAGGTTTTCTAAAATTGGTGTCACTGATTGATCATTATATAATGAGTGGTTTATAAATGAGTTTATAGAGAGATTTATTATTAAGGTACTATTAATTGGGTATTTTTTGGGAAAATCTAGGAATTTCCCAAAACAAGGCCCATAACCCTAAAAATGTTTTCACCTCACTTAGGTAAAAAAATTCATTCCAGAAATAAATATAGTGTCAAAATTTACATCCAAGATCTCATTTGAGAGATATAAACATTAATTATCATATAATAAGTATTTTTAATTTAATAAATATTAAATAACTCTTAAAAATGTACTATCTTAGAATTCCATAAAAACTTAACAAAAAAAACACCATGTCGTGAAATCAATAGAACCATTGAAAAAAAAATTCTATGGTAATTATCTATGGTAAATTTACTTTATTATTCTTAAAAATTAGTTAATTATTACTCAAGGAAATGCTTGGGTCACTACATCAACTCCTCTTTTAAAACTTTTCATCCCAAAATAGTAAAAACTTGGGGCTACTAAATCATAAAATTTTAACAAAAATAGTGTTATGTTAAAAGGAACCCATCCTTGCATGCACTTAAATTGTCTCTAGTGATTCAGGTTCTATGTGAATTTGGGACACAACAACATAGTAAAAAATTACTATTTTCACATATATTATTCTAATTAACTTCTTTATATTTCCACTTCCTCGCATGAATTATTTGGTTCCTTCCCATCCTAGGGAAATTCCTTGAGAATATCATAATCTCATATTACATGAATCCTTCCATGATTCCTTAGTGACGAACTTTTCATCCATAGGTCTCCTATACTCATGGCATAAATAAAAACTTTAAAACATAGTATTCACCATGAATATGGTTTGTTAATAAGAGTATCTCTGGTGGGAACATTTTTCTCCCACCTTTAAAAAGTGACCAATAACATACAACATAATAATCATAGGTTTGCATCAAACCCTACCACTAGGAGTATAAAATAAATATTCAACAACAAACCCATAACATCTTCCTATAATATTCTCCTTGAGGTCTTCTTCAACCCCTTATCAACACTACAAAAGTTATATGGATTAGCATCTCCAACACCAATCATAGGTACATCACTAATCCCAAATAATAATCTTTTTTCATCTACAATCAGTGATAAACACATTATCATGCCCCCAACTCCCAAAATGATTGCATCTACTAAATAATATAACTAGGTTGGGTTATTTTCTCTCTTCATAAAAGTGACTGATGAACATGTTAATAAATAAAAATAACCTCCCCAAACCACCATACAACTAACATTTAGCTCATTAGGGACCATTCAACAAAAATATAAACCATATGATCTTGAATCCTTCAGGTGACTTTTCTATATAGGATCTAATCCCCATAGTAACACCTACTAGAATAAGAGAAACCAAAAATCTCAACACATTAAGAAACATCCTTTACCATATAGCTATATTCTACAAACGGTGAACACCAATGCTTGGTTATACCTGCACAACCACATTTTCATACCCTACTAGGAGACCTTAGTTTAAAACTACACATTACAGCACTCAAGATGATCCTTATGGTGAAAACACTATCCAACTCTTAAATAGGATAAAATACTCCCAAACATTAATAGAATTGGTGAGGTGAACTTAATGATGATATTGGTTCACCCATGATCCCAAAATAGATGCCTACAAATTAGGCCTTCCACACTTTATGAAGTGGTGGTGGCCCTAGATTCATTCAATGGTAATCTATGACATCATCTCCCATAAAAACCAACCACAATTAGGATATATACTTAGTCTTCTCCACCAACATCAAAACAAGAAATATCATAATAAGGTTATCAACTATTATGATACCATTATGCCACTTTGAACATATTGTAAATCCCATCCTCAAACCCCAATGATTCCAATCACTACTCTACCTTACTAGATTCCCTAGGAATATGGGTTACTCAATTCCAAAAATCATAACTTCAGAGTCCAATACATTATTAATTCCCTAAAATAAATCCAATAAAAACCCTCAAAACTCATTTAAACTAGGTTAAATGATGGTGTCATCAATAAAGACCATTAAAAATAATCCATATCTCTCATGAACACTTTAGGGGTGTTCATTACTCCCGATGGAATCATTGGAATTAAAATATGATTGCATAAATTCTTGAACACATCCCATAGAATTTTCTCCCTTACAAAACAGAAGATAATGATATATGGACATGTATTGAATCTATAAGAACCGCTTTTCTTACTTTTATTGGATAAAAATGGAACAATAAGCCTTATGAGACATATTTCCTGAACAATTCATCCAATCACACCATCAAATCCGTAAGCTCGGTTGGGTTATCCAACAAACTACAAAAGAAAATACAACCCAAAAATTAAGAAAATCTAAAATCTAATATATTGATAAGAGAAACCCTAGAACATCCTTTAGAAAAAATTTCATGTGTTCCTCCACCACTATTATAAATTACTCCCCCAAAACACCCAAATTACCCCAAGATAAACTAACTAATAGATGGGTAATTATATACTAAAACCAAAGGGATGGACTACTTTTCCTGCCTAAGGGTCCTACTCACCATTAAAGGTGGACGTAAACCCATCTACTCGACTACAAATTGCCTCAAAAATATCTAGAACCATCGAAACTTGAAATAAAAGTGACTAACCCACATTAATTATTATTTCATTTGGTCTTATCCTAGAATGATGACCACCTGAAAAAATACATCCTTCTCTTAAGAAAAAACTCTCACTTTAAACCAATGTGAGAAAAGGGGAGATCAACACAAGTAGGAGTCTCTATTCTAAGAGTTATGGCTAGGAACTCTATCAAAATCTCCAAATCCTGAATATCAACCCAAAAAGTAAAATAATGGCTCATGGAAGTTTCAATGAGTATATGTTTTAGTGAAAAAACACAATCCATAACTCAAACCCAATCAAGAATTGCATGATTGAATCTGTCCACAACATATAACTATCCATTTATCGGACCATAATTACTCTATTCTTGATAAGGATGGCCAATAAGTGAGGGTGAAGGTGGTTTAATGTATCAATAACCTCTAATTTTACCTCCTATACCAAAACTAACTTCTGGGAGGACACTAAGACTACAATATTAAGGCATTTGATCTTTAGACATTCTTTAATATGGGGATCTATCCATGACAAGACACTAGCTAGTCTCAAGGAATAAAACTACACTATCTAAAAATGAGGTGTACCTTCAACAGGAAAAACTCAACTTCTAAATCTCCATTAAGGTCCCCATATTATATGTGAGATATTGAAATATATAACCCTAGATTGAATATAAATATGGAGTACTCACTTGAATAAATCCATTATGAATCATATATAAGGAGTATACCATCTATAAACTATAACACATACTCAATCATAGTCATGTTATCCTATAGAGGATCTAGGACCTTCAGAACTCAAACCATGCTCAATGTCTTTGAAAATAACTCCACCTAAACAATATATTAAACTATATCCAGGGTATAGTAACTTCATCATGGATCTAAGTAAATGAATTCAACCAATGGATCATTTCACAGTGAAAGTAAATTAATATAAAACTACCATCTGGTTAGTGGGTGTTCATAATAAATAAAAAATAGGAGTTTTAAAAGCTAACTAATTCTATATTTCTTAAGGATATAGATCACCTCAATACCTAAGATTCCTATAAAAATAAAACTTATATAATAAATCATCCTAGGTATAGTATGATTTGTATTAATAGAAAATACTACCACTCTAAAAGAGAGTTTATATCAAGAAAAATGTTGAAGGATCCACCCTCTACTCGAGGAAAAGACACCTCTCAATTGAGTCTCAGAATAAATTATATGATTCTAAACTAATAAACGGTGAGAGAATCAAGCATGATAATGGTCTCATTACAATCCTACCTCTAAAATGAGCTAGATTTCACCATATGGTAGTCATTTTTTAATTGGATAAACCCATGGTTACTAAAGAATATTATAATGATATGATATAAAAAGGACATGAAATCCAAAACTAATCACTATATGATTCATGTTCCATATAGTATATTCCCCCCTAAAAGAAATAATGGCTACGATATTGAGGTTATAAAATCAGTTTCTATAAAATTGATATTAAAAGTAATGCAGTAAACTTTTAACATTTATTTCTTTCAAAATCTCTATTAAATTTTATTTTATATTAAATTTAAAGTTAATTTTATATAAAATTGATGTCAAAGGATTTTTGGAATGATAGTTAACATTGATTTTGAAAACAGTCATTGTTTAAATGTTTTTAAAAAATTAACCTCAGGTTTCCTCAAAACTGGCATTAAAACTTAATTAAAAAACTTTTTTAATGTCTATTTTAAACAAAACAATTTTTTGAAAAATAAACACACCCTAAATCCCTTATTTCATTTTATTTGAAACTCGTTTACTCTCAATATATGATGGGGATAATAACCACCAGACAATATTTGATGATGATTTTTGTTTATTTTATTTGATTTTAATCATCTTTTCATGATCATTTATCGTGAATCTTCTATATTTTGTCCTTGTTTCATGATCCACAAAAATATTAATTTCCCAAAAACCCTATTATAGTCAATCAAAAACCTCAATTCAAGTTTTTTTTATATTTTTTTTCATTTTTGAAAAAACAAATTATTCAGTCTCGTAATTTTTCCCCTATTTCTATCGACTTCGAGGGATGTCATTTATATTCATGATCAATTTTTCATTATCAAACTCCAAATTTTGTAATTTTTTTTGAAGATAAATTATTTATCTGTAAGTTATCAATTTGATTCATTCATTAATTTTTTATATTAATTTTATTATAAATTAATTTTTGTAAAAATTTGTCTAATTTTATATATTTTTTATTATTATAAATTATTTTACATTAAAATTTGTTTTTTCAAGAACTGTTTGTATTTATAGTTGTTTTTATTCATAAGTATTTTATTAATACAATTTCTTTTGTGATTGAAATCAGTAATTTTCTTCAATTTTATTTATATATAAATTTTTTTATTGATATGTTGAATTGTGATGAAATTTTTTTATAGAACAGTTTTCATTTTAAAAAAAATTTAAAGAAAAATTATTTGTTAAAAAATTATGCAAGTTTAAATTATCTATATTTTTATATGTTTAATCACTTGAATTTAAATATTTCAATTATATGATTTTATCATTATATATAGTTTCTTTATGATCAAATAGTTATTAATAATTTATTATTTTTATTATACATTTTATGTTTAAAATTTATCTATTTAAATATATATTTTCATTTTTATATGTTTTAATGTATTCAACTTTTATATTGTGTTCTTAGGTATTTAATGTATTATAATTGGATAAATTTAAGAAGAATCACTAATGGATTTCAGAAAGGAGTTGATAGTTTATTGGAATTTTCTAAATAGAATCTTCAAAATAAGGATATTATTTTCTTTCCTTGCGTGAGGTGTTAGAATATAAGAAAGTTAAATTCCATAGAAATCAAGGATCATCTCTTTTTCTATGGTTTCATCCATAATTATGCTTGTTGGGTATTGAATGGTGATATAACATAAAGTTCATCATATAATTTTGATGAAAATATGCATCATTTGATATAGGTTCATGTTGAAGAATTAATTCATGATGTAGGCATTGAAACCATTGAAAAAATAGTAATTTATGAATGAATATATGGATATTATAAGAAACCACTATTCTCATGTTTCACTAAATTTACAAAGGTATTAATAGTACTAATATGAGTTAACATTAAGGAAATAAATGAGTGGTGTGATAAAAGTTTCTTTGAAATGCTTGAACTTTTAAAAGCGCTACTTAGAAAAGGAAATTTGCTTCCAAATTAAAATTAATACATAAAGAAAATATTATTCCTAGTGGTATTTGGCTATAAAAAGATACATGATTTTCCCAATGATTATGTGTTATATAGGAATGAAAATTTATGTTTATCAAAATATCATAAATTTGGGACTTCGCAATATAAGATTGATGTAAATTTGAACTCTGGTTTATTATTATGTATTGGAATCAAACCTCATTCTAAAGCAATGTGGTACCTTACAATAATTCCTCATTTAAAGCATATATTTACAAATTCAAATGATACGAAAAGGTTAAGAAAGCATATAGAAAAGTTTATCTCTGATGTTAACTTATGTGACCTTGTCAATTAACCATAGTAGAAGAAATTTTATAAAAAAAATTCATGATTTTGAAGTGAAGTTATAAATATCATAATGGAATTATGCACAGATGCAATGAATCTATTTCAAATACTTAGTAGCCAATATAGTTTTTGGATTGTTTTTTTGGTAGTTTAAATGTTTTCCCAACATATATGTATGAGGAAAAAAATAATAAGATGTGATTAATGATTTCTAGACCAAAACAGCTAGGAAAGTTTACTGATGTGTATATATCTTTTACCATTGATTTATGATTTTAAAATTTTATGGGAGATAGGTGTTATAACTTTTTATGCATGCAAGAAAGAGTATATCCTTTTTTGTGATATGATAATGGTCACTATAAAATAATTTCTTTTATATAGAAAATTATCTATATATATTGTCAAGGAACAAAAATCATGTCCAATTTGTGAAGAATAGACTTTATATTATCT
This sequence comes from Viscum album, assembly GCA_963277665.1. Taxonomy (NCBI): domain Eukaryota; kingdom Viridiplantae; phylum Streptophyta; class Magnoliopsida; order Santalales; family Viscaceae; genus Viscum; species Viscum album. The sequence goes on along the minus strand of OY728141.1, from coordinate 1,413,219,241 downwards.
ATTTTTTAATGGAAGAAAGATAGTGTACATAGAATATTGATGATTATTGTTAATTTATTATCCTTATCATAGATTTAAAAAATAATTTAATGGTTTACAGAAATATAATATCCCCACACAACCTTTTTTAGTATAAGAATATTATGATACGATGAAAAATATTGATTTCACATTTAGAAAGAAAGAAAGTTATGGTCATCAAAAAAATATCCGGAATAAACCATCTATATTTTTTGAACTAAATTATTAACGATTTTTATAGAAAAAATATAAAATTAATGTTATGCATGTTGTGAAAAACATATGTGATAGTTTGATTAAAACTCTTCTATACAAAAAGGGAAAGAAATAATATGGATTGCATGATAAATTGGACTTGATATTCATGGGAATACATTTTGAGTTATCAACCACTATGAAAGGAAACATAACATATTTACCTTTTTATTATCTCACATTAAGAAAGAGTGAGAAGATGAATTTTTTTCAATGTCATCATGGTACTAAAGTACCTAGTGTATATTCTTTATATGTGAAGAATTTGGTGTCATTGAAGTATAATAACTTAATAGGTATTAAATTTCATGATTTTCATGTATTGATTCAAAAACTTCTATGGATCACACTACATTTATTATTACTTACACTTTTCAAAAAATACTATCATCAGTTTATGTTATTTTTTTCAAATACATTTTTAGAAAATCTGTTGATCCAAAATTGTTAGATGTGTTGTAGAATAAAGCTTCTCTTGTACTTTTTCAACAAAAAAAATGTATTTCCCACCTTCATTTTTTGATATAAGGGTCCATCTAGTGATTCATTTAGTTTGTGAGATAAGAATATGTGGTCTGGTTTATTTATTTTGAATGTATCCTTTTTAAAGACATATGAATATTTTGAAGGGATGTGTTAAAAACCTCATTAATTGAATGCTATAATTTTTCAAAAATATATATCAAAAGAGGTGATTATGTTATGTAATAATTATTTTTATGAATTGGATCATATTGGTATCATTGTATCTTGATATTTGACAGTTGTTATTGAAGGTGGAGGTATTTGAGTCTTAAAGTTAAAGTTCATTCCAAGTGATGTAGTGATGCAAGAACATTAATACATTTTGAATAACACAAATGAGGTTAAAACATATATATAATTACATATTTCTGAAATAAAGGTACAATATATGAAAAGAAATGAAAATTTGTAGATGATTGAGCATAAAAAGTTATTTGCTTCATTTTTTGAAGAGAAATTCGACGTAGATATATCTGTGTCAGAAATATTGAAATGGTTATCAAGGGAACCATCTCATCATGTAATCACATGGTCTGGTTTTTATATTGATGATTACACATTTTACACAATGAATAAACGTGATAATAGTACCATTAAAAATAGTGGGGTAATAGTCATCCCTAAAGCACAACATTTTTTAGGTGAAAAATATAAAAACCCAATTTTTTACATAAACTGAATATTTTGGAGTTCTTGAGAATATATGGGAATTTTATTATACTAAATTTTTAGTAATCATGTTTAAGTGACTCTGGGTTGATAGTAATAGTGGTGTGAAACATGATGATTATGGGTTTACACTAGTTCATTTGAAAATATCTAGTTTTAAAGAGGATCCATTTATCATGGAGACACATGGAAAGTATATATTTTATAGCATTGATCCATCGAATGATCATTACTCAATCATGTTGAATCTCAAAGTAATTTATTTGGTTGATGAGGATGATGAGGATGTTATGTATTATGTGAGTTTTCTAAATTTATTATGTGATTTATAGATTATAATAATGATTATAATACATATATAGTCAATGTTGTACGAAATGATCCTGCTAGATAGATATGGTAAAACACTAAATTAATATTCTAATTATTTAGGAAAATATTTATATTTTATTTCTTTGTTTAAATTTACATATGGAAAAATATATTTTATAATTATTGGATGTTTAATTTTATATATATATTTTTATTTAAATGATTTTTGTGTTAAATAATATATTCACCTGTCTTGATTAAATATGTTTTATTAAAAAAATCAACATACATTATTATGTTTTTAAAAAATTCAAGCATATAAAAACACTTTTTTGTAACTGTGAAATTTAAATTTATAAATGTTTCTATCATTTTAGAATTAATTTTTATATTTAATAGTTTAACTTGAATATTTTTTTGTTAAGAACCCTGAAATCATTTTTTTTCAAAATTACAGAAATGTGAAACTATATTTTTACTTACATATTTTTGTAATCATTATTTTAAAATATTCACTTTTGAAATGATATGAAGGTACATATAATTTCAATAAATTTTTCTATTTCAATAATAGACACATAAAAATATATACATTTATAGAGGTATATGCCTTTTTTATTTTATTAAATACTATATAATATAATTATTTAATTAAATAAAAAATTCAATTTACAAAAAATAATTGCATGACTATTAATTCGCCTCCTAAAAAGGACTATTCTTCTCCTTCTATAGAGAAAAAGATTTCTAGACGTGGTATATGTATGATTACACTTATACTGAAACTATTATATTCTCATGGAGAATATAGAATAAATATAAATTTTGATGATAATAATAACCCAACAATTTAAAATGAAATACAATTTACCAGTTATATCTCCATGAAAATCCATTGTATGATTAGTATTTTATATCCTGGTTGGAAGTCTATTAATAGGATGATGAAAGAGAGGGTACATGATTCTGTAATGGTAGAATATCTCAATTGAGTAATTTTTATCTCCTTATTTAAATATTATATATTTTTTAGGACTAGAATTTAATTTATTCAATTATACATGATATTAAATTATAAAGAAATTAAAGAGATTAAGAAAATATTCCATTCATTAGTGACATGGAGATATTTTAAAGCAAAATTGGAAAAAAATTAGTAACTAATGGAATAAAAAATCATGCCTCAAGTATGGGTTTTTGGATGAAGATACATGGAAGGAATTTATCACTATCCGACTTGATGACTTATTTAGGGTATGATAATTATTTTATATTGTAAAATTTATTGTATATTATCTAATTACTTATTAGTTTATTATTATGTAATAAGCCTCTAGAAGATCTCATCAAAATATCCAGTTGAAGAATGTATACCATCATACATTATCACATGGAAGGTATCATTTATTATAAGAGAAAATAATTGCATCAAAGTTTGATATATTATGTGATAAATATAGTAGTGGTTCAGAAGAGATCTAGTTCATTCATGTATCTCCCCCCACTAACATTAAAATTTTGAAAAGTTCAAAAAGGAAAAAAATTAAAAGTATCTTACATATCAATCTATGGAAGTAGCTGAAAAATTTATAAGAAATTGATGTTTATTTTCCATGTATTTATATATTTTTAAATTTAAAAATACTAATATTAAATTTTAATTTTTTATCTCAGGATAACCTTCAAGGGAAAGTGTTGAGGAATGCATTTATCTGTAAGTGTATGATAGACATAAAACCTAATACTTTAAGAAATCTAGAACACCCCGACCACATAAAAGGATATGTGATAGGTGTAAATATTCAGAAATTTTTTGGTCATCAAAGTAAGAAAACAAGAGACCCAGAAATAGATTCCTTAAAAGATAAGCTAAAAGGTCTAAAACATTCCATGGGTAATCAAATTCAATCATATGTGCAGGTTATGTTTGAAAAATTCATGATACAATCCCATCTTATGCAACTTGAGCATCTTGTGAAACCTACACAACATGCCTACATAGAGCATCCACCTCATTGTTCATACCTGAACCTATATTGTGAGTTGTGTGTTATAGATCCCCATATATATATTTTAGGTTACAAAGTCATACATATTTTGTTGTATTCTATAGATCGACATCTTATACAGTTGGGTTAGGTATGAATATCAGTATATGATATTATTAATCTAGATACTCTATTTTCATTTCCTACCAAGGAGGTTACAAGAGTTAGAGATTATATGGGTAATTTTTCACTTTGTCTATCTATCCTTCTTCATCATATGACATATAAGGTATGATTTTTTAAAAAATATTATTTATATTTGATTGATAATTACTTATAATTTTTTCTTACATTTAATTTATATAGGAGTACCTAAAATCAAAATAATTAGTACAAAATTAACAATTATTTGGGAACTAACAACTTCATATTCTTTTGATATTTCTGGTGGAATAAAAAGATTTTCCCTTGTTTCTTCTTCCTTGGATAATATTTATGAGTTTTTAATGATGTATTATATATGTAGAAGAGACAATCCATTTATAATATTTAAAAAAATATCATGGATCTATTTTATTTAGCTCTGCATGCATGTGTTGTATTTTTTTTCTATGTAAGTAAATTTATGTTTTAGTTTTTCATTATTTGAATAAATATGAATTTAAGTAACTTATTATACAACTTATTTAATTATGTAACTACACATTCTTCTAATTCAATATTATATCAACGGTGTCTGTGGTCTTATAGATCCTTGATACATTTCAATTTTTATGAAATATTTGAATAATGATGATAGAGTTACATATATATATATATATGATAAATTTAAAAAAATGGATATTGGGTGCTAGTTTATTTCATTCCTTGATAAATAAGAAAAATAATATAATTATAAACTAATATTCACTATAATGTCATTAATTTATAAATTTTTAAATTTTAGATTGCATTGGATGTTAAACATATTCTTCCCACATGAATGCATAGTATATTCATTTTTCTCTTTGTTATGTGGTGTTCATAAAAAATTAGCGAATTTTTAAACAATTATGTTTTATTATTTTATATAATTTCTTTATTTTAATTCTTACATTTTATACATGTTTTGTTAGTTGATATATATATATGAAAATGTAGATTATGGAAAATGTTTTACAAAGATCACTTGTTGAAACAGGTTCCAAATAAAATCCAATACGTGAAATTAATGGTAAATATATTTTATATTTTATATATATATATATATATATATTGTTTTTTATTTTCAATTTAATATTTTAAAACCATAGTATCATTATCAAAAAGGAAAGGTTGAATGTGGTTATTATGTTGTAATATTCATGTATGAGGTAATCAAAATTGGGTCAACGACTAAATTTGATAAGATTAGTTGTGTTAATCATTTTATGTTTTACATAAAAATAATTTTTTAATCTTATAACATTCATTTATATTATATCTATTAAATTATGTCGATTCATATACAAATGAAGACAATTCCCACATTTGTAGTTTTTTTAAACTATTTATTATGTGTGGTTAAATTTTAAATTATCGGGTATATCTCCTTTAATTGAAGTTAAAAAAATAGGTATTTAGATAATAATTTTCCACATTAAGTTGGTATATTTTGTTTATTTTTACTGGGTTGTTCTCTATTGTATAACGTTTTATGGATTTATAAAATAATCTGAACACTATACATGACTTTAATTTAGAAAGATACCTCATTATAACTAAAGGACAAGAGTAACCAAACCATGAACTCATATGAGTGATAGAAATCAATGACTTAAGGAAACATGTAAATATTTTAATCCATGTATCTTTAGAAATAAATCAATTTAAGATACATACTTACCTTTATAAAAAATACAAAAATACAACCAACTTAAAAAATTACAATTAGATAAACATATCTCTACCAACTTTATACTATATATTAAACATATAAAAATGTATGAATATATCAATATAAAAACTAAAAAACATGTGAGTCATAACTTAATTTATAATAATTATCAATTTGAATTGAAAATATTTTTTTAAATTAAATTTTCACAAAACCATAAACAATAATTTTTTAATGAAGTGAAACATAAATCAAAACTAATATATACTTTATATAAAAACTCCTTGAAAATTAGTTTACTAGATATATCAAAATATGTTTAAAACCCTACAATTAATAATTATGTAATTAATGTGTTAATTTTATCATTAATTTTGGTAAACAACTAAAATTCATGTTCCAAGTATAGCCTGTAGATTCACTTTATGATTTGAGACCCACTACCTTATTTATTATAAAGTCATATCAATATAATGACCTCTAAGGAATTATTCAAAGAGAACCAAACATCCCTTATGAATAGTAAGAAAACATTTCATAACCAATGAATCCAAGATAAGACACACCATAATTAATGAATAACTAAACTCCAAGAAAAAAACATAAGTAATGTTGAGTCATTTTTATTAAATTAATTTTTATGAATTAATTATTTTGATAAATCATATAATACTTCTTATTTTACATGCACTTACTTGAAATTTTGTTTGTTCTATTTTTTTGCAAATATTACTTTTTGTTTATGTTTTATATAAAAATATTCTTTTTTTAATTATAATATTCATTTCTATTATTGATTTTTAATGATGTTGATTTGTATATGACTTAACACCATACCCATCTTTAAAGTTAATTTGTAAAAAAATTCTTTAGTATGATTAAATTTCAAATTTTCAAGTTTATCTTTTTAATTACAGTTAAAAAATAAGTATTTATATAATATTTTTATTATTTAATTTGGTATATTCTATTTTCTTTTATATGGTTTCAAATGTTTCAGGTATATCTATTTTAATTAAAGTTAAAAATGAGCATTTAGATAATGGATTTCTAATTTAATTTGGTAGATTTTTTTACAAGGTTGTTATTTTTTTGAAGTTTATATATTTTCTCTTTATTTACAAGGTTCTATATTTTTCAAAAAATGTAATTTTAACTATTTTTTTAAAAAAATCTAGGTTTACATGTGGGTTTTTGAAAAAAAAAAATTAGGTTGGATCCGAATTAGATAAATTTTGACATAGATTTTTGTTAAAAAATGACATCGAAAATCATTTCTAGGATCCAAATAAAAATACTTTCAACGTCTTTTTTTACTAAAAACAGATGTCGAAATTCATTTCTAGAATCAAAATAAAATGACATTCGATGTCATTTTTTGTTAAAAACCAGCATGTAAATTTATAAAAGAAACTTTCGATGTTAATTTTTTTTTAAACCCAATTTTGAGACATAAGTTAAATTGGATTTTATTTGATGTTTCAATATCTATATTTTAAAAATTGTCATTGAAACTCTTATTTTTAACATTTCTTGGGTTGTCGTCAGTTAAAAACCAAAGTTAAAAAAATTGCACTAGTTCCCACAATCGATGCTTTAGAGTTTCAAGATGATTAAAATGGTATTAGAGTCCTCATGAGTGAATATATTGATTGTCACACTAATAATAGTTTCCCTATATTAAAGTTGAACTAATAACTCCTTAACACCATTTTCATTCCCCAAACCAATCATCACAAGAACAAAAACTACAAAATCTATTTATAGAACATATCTACTTAGATATAACTCTAACACAACCCAACCCATTGAAACCCCACCTAGTATAGCAGTAAGATGAGTGTTCCATCCTAAGACCACATCCAATAGGCCAAGGACTAGTGACTGGAACCAAGATGTATAACACACATGGGAGGCCCTAGCCTATAACAACCCACATCAGTCATACATTTCCAATTTTTAATATAACCAAAAAACACTAGAAATAAATTATAAATAAAAAACTAAATAACAATGTATAAATAAAACACCAATTATATCTCCACATTGAAAAATTATATGGAAAAATATATCTAAAAAGTTTACTAAACCCGAAAAACATAAAATAAGGTAAATATATTCATCACTATAAGTAATCTTGGCATAATATCTATCAATAGTTATAACCATTATAAAACCATTATAAACCATTATACATCTACACTACCATCTCAACAATCCCACTTCAACCAAGGTCTTCTCTAAACTATGTATTATCTACAGAGACCCAAAACATGTGGGTGTGAGGACTATTTAAGGGTGAGTATCAACATATCCAGTAAGACATCCTAGAAACACAAGGTAAATATAAATAAAAGGATTAAATAAAATCTATATATAGAGTGATATATCAAATATTTTTATTCCTTTTTAATAATTATTTTCTTGATATATAGGTTATTATTGTATATTTTTTGGTGATTTTATTATTTTGTGACAGAAAAAAGCCTTGAGTGAGTTTGGAGAAAAGTGAAGACACATGGTATAAAATATAGTGTGTTATATCATAGAGGTAAACAAATGTTAATTATTTAAATGGAGAGTTTGGGTAGAATGACTTAGTGAAATGACGAGACTAATGGGAAAACACACATCAATATTTTGTGAAGAACTTAGAAACAACCACTAAAACCATTCTAGATGCACAACTCATGGCATAAAATGAAAATTTTAAAGTGCAACAAGATCCACTATAGAATGATTCATGGAATAGTGCATGTTATGAAATGATGATCAAAATACAAATTACTCAAAATGGTTGGATTTAAGGGAGTATGTCATGTTTGAAATAGAAACTAATGAGTGAAACTAGTGGAGAAAACTTCACATATATTCCATGTTCTTAGGTATATTTGAAGCTCAATATATAAAGATACATTATTGTAGTGTGTTTGAATTAAAATGGTGTAACCTATTTTATATTTTTTCTAAAATTGGAAGTGAATTTTTATAGGTAAAATGATCATGTCATTTTAAATTTAAAATTCAATAAAAATGAAAACCACTGATTTCATATATTTTTTAAACTATTAGAGATATTTTTTGGAGATATTATTATCACCCCACTAATTTTTTGGGAGATATTTTGAGGAATTTTAGTAATATTTAATGTGATATATATATATATAAGTGGATATTCAATGGATAATTTTTTCTATAAAAATATGTTACTAATTCATGCTTCTGGAATCCATCCATCATCTATCATATCTCATTAATCAATAAATTATTTTTCTTATAGTAGATTTAAAGATCTTAGAGGGTTTGGTTATTCTTAGTTTTTTCTACTCTACTCATGTCTATCATAGGTAAATTAATTACATTTTGTGAAATAATTAGGGGTTAATTTTCTTTTTTCCACGTTAAATAATAAAGGTTGAATGATTTATGGAATTTATCCTTTTAACTGTATCATATATTTCTTTTTTAAATTTGAATGTAATTACTTTATATATGTTATACATTATTAATGTATGGTTATTATGTATTAATGGATGAATTTATTTTAAATTAATTAACTTGTTACGTAATCCATGAATGATAATTTTTGAGTTTGGGTAATTATTTTTAAACATAGTTTCGGATCACCTATTTGTTAAATAATTCGAAGTATTTGAATATAATGAAAAGTGTATTTTATATATTATAGAGTGAATTAAAATATCAAGTCATCACTTAGATACAATTTCAACAGTGAATTATATATTCATTAATTATTTTTTACTTCACTAATTCATGATCTTAGATTCACTAAGCATGGTACAACTTCATCAATCAAACTTTATTTTGAAATAGTTTTTTATTTCTTATTTTTATCATTATAAAAACCCAAATTAGTTTTATTGTCCATAGTCTCTCTGGGTTTGACCATGGACAAGACACTTACAACACATCATTAGTTATTAGTTTTAAAGAGTAATATAAAGATTTAAAATTTATAAATTTTAGTAATTAACAACACACTATAGGAAACAAATATTTTTTGAATTTTTTATTGGGAATTTTATTTAAAAAAATAGTTAAATGGGCCCTTTATTTGTTCCTTCCCTGATATTTTTATTCCTTTTTTTTGTTCTTAGTGTTCTTGTGTTGCAATTTTTTTATTTGATCTTTGATGAATGGGTCATAAATTGAGGGAAAGGAAAGTAACAATTTGACTAAAATCCAATGTTAGAAAGAAAATTGAGGAAATTTTTGAAAGAAGAAAACATGGGTAGAGTAGAGTGGGAATAAGGAATAGATCAAGTTGTGTAAGGAAGAGAAATGTGGTAAAGAAATTTAATTGAGTATGGATTACATTCACACATGGTGGTACAAACAAGTATTTTAGTTCCTTAAATTATTGAGAATCACTTTGAAATAAATCTATAGATCATCACAATGATCAGAAGTTCACATCAATTCATCAGGATACCATATGAAGATATAAATTCACATATGGGAAGTCACATTGAACATTGAAATACTTTCTAATTTAATAACATTTAGAATGATGGCATAGGGAAACTTTTATTCAAATTTTCATTAACATGTAGCACTAAATAATGGATTTAATGATTGAAACCACATTCCAACACTATATGGGATGAGATGAAAAGACTCTTATTAACATAATTCTTTTCCCATTGAAAACAATTATCCCTTAACTAAACATTCTAAATTTCAAATAATCTAAATTAAAATAAATTTATACTACATGGGATAGATTTAAAGAGTTTTTAATAATTTTTATGCATCATGTTCAATAAACATGGTTAATTAATGAAGACTTTTCAAAATACTTTTTCTTAAGGTGATATGTCATTCATAGGCACAACCACCAGAGGATCCATGATGAAGAAGTTACTAAAAATATTTTCAACTTGTTGCATAACATGTCTAGAAATAGTGTTCAATTGAAGTATGAGGAATTTTGAGAATCACAAGAAGACCATATGGTGAACAATAATGGAGTACGAAATGATATTTCAATGATCATTTCTAGAGTTATATATTTTGTTCAAAAAAAAACCAGTCACATGGACCAAAATGTCAATTACAAAAATTTTTATCAAAAAAATAGTTTTCTAGGATAGATGTCTAAAGGGAATGACATATTTCAACAAAGCGAACCTAGTTTCCAAGAACAAAAAAAGGGACCATCACTTAAAATCAAAATTTATTATATGGAGTAAACTTTTTAAACTTTCATGAAAAGTAATAAGGATTATATTAATTATTTGAAAGTGGAATCTAAATATCTAATAGATTCTATGAGTAACCTTTAGTTTTAGATTGGGAAAATTGAAAATAAACTCTATGAGAGGCATATAGGAGTGCTTTAAGGTTACATATAGATCAATCCATGTGGAAAATCTAAGACTATATCCCTTAGGATTGAAAAAACCACGAATGAAATTGTTAAAAAAGTGTCTAAGAAACAACATAATAAATATTAAAAGGGGAATAAAGAGAAGGAAAAGGGACAGGGGAATGAGAAAGAAGATAAAAAAGAAGTTTAATATCATACTACACCACATTATATACCACCATTATCATTTATAAAAGGAATAAATTATGGTATAATTGAGTATCTAAGAGGTACGTTTCTGTTATTTTTTAGAAACTTCATCTTGACAACAATTTTGTGGAATCATTAGTGAATATGTACACATATTAAAAGTTCATGAAAAACATGGTTTCAAATAAGATAAATCTTGAATAGATGGGCAAAATATCACTCATAGGATAATGTTATATCATAGTATCAGGGAGTCTATTTAATAAGTAACAATATATTGGTATATTTTCAATTTATATCAATATTAGATCTAATAAATTTATAAAATAATTTTGTTATTTATGTGAAAATTGTAAGCATCGTGTCATAATAAACTTTCAAAATCTTGGTATTGGAAGATATAAACCCACTAAATTTTATCTTCAATTGGAAGAAACAATAGTTAGTTATCCATGAGGTTTGATTGAGGATTTTTTATTAAAGTCGAAAGATTTTAATTTTTGGTGGACTTTCATGTACTTGAGATGGATTAAGAGAAAACAACAATTATTCATGGAAGGAATTTTTTAGTAATGCGTAGGGACTTAATTAATGGTTAAAGTGAGGATTTATCATTTAGAGATGGTGGTTAGTAAGTAAAGTTCAACATTCATCAGGCGATAAAGACTTTTGATATAAAAGATGGGGATTTGAGTGGGTAAATAAATATGGAATTAAATGATGTTTCATATCTTTAAGAGAAGAAAGATTAAACTATTTTGAGGAAGAATTAATAGGGATAAATTATGTAAATGATAATAAATTGGGGATTCTTGAAATAAATAAGGATATTTGAAAATCTATTGAGAAGTAAGAGTTTAAATATGCCCAAAAATTATTTTTAGTCTATTAATTAACCTTAGAATTTTTAGGATTGATTAAATATTTGTAGATTTGTGCCATGAAATTGAAGAATACTCTACCTCATATAAGGGTAAAGAATATTTTATAGAAAGAAATAAATCTAATCTATATAGAGAATACTTAACTGAGACCATCAATTAATCCAAATCAGGTAACATGCCACCATTATCCAATTACATGACACACATGGTGAGGTCACATATAGATAAAATACAATAAATAAATCACTTACATGAGGAAACCTGAGTTTTTTTACATTTATAGGAATTAGTTTTTAGGATTTAGTTTATGAGTTTTTTTAGGAGTATGAATTAAATCACTCATATCCTTTTGATCTTTAATATATTGGAAATTATACTTTCCCTTGTGTTATTTGATATTTTATGTCCATGATGATGAGAAAAGGAAGACATAAAATGAAAAGATAAAAGATAGAAATTGATGGGATTCAATGGATATGTAAGTGTTGTTATAAATTCTTTATTCCTTTACATCAATTATATTTTTAATTGTTTAGGTTTAGGAAATTATAATCAATACTTATATTTCTTGCCATATTTTTTATTTATGATACAAATAGTTTCTTAATAATATCATCATAGATTTTTTAAATGTAAATTTTTATAACATTTAATGATTAAGATAAGGTATGGATGCATAAATATAATCATGATAATATGGATTTGATGAATCATGATTTTGGAAGATTGGTTAAATTATTTAGATGAAATTTCACAAATATTTTATTCTTTGATTTTTTATGTCAATTAACTTATTATTATTATTATTTATTCCATGAGGGATTTTAAAATTTTGATGATTCACATTAATGAGTGGTATTATAAACAATTTCCTTATATTCTCTCGAATACCCACTTTCTTGATAGATTCACTGGATATGCATCAATTCTAGAACTTTCATTGTGATCTTTTTCAAAGCATGACGATTTTGAAACACATTTACATGATTACAATCATTGATAGAATAATTTTAACCTTATAAAAATTTGAGAACTACCTTATGTTTTATCATTCTTTAAACCCTTATATATCATGAATTTCTTTTATATAAAGCCACATAAAAAGACTATTTTTCCTTCTTATGTAAAGTCATCAACCCCAATAGCCCAAAGTCGGTGTTTACTTTATTACATTGGAATATTATACAAGGAATCTCATCCCAAAGGAATGAATAGTTTATTATCTTTATAAAATAATATAAATACTTAAATCATACATTATAATTGAAATTATAAAATACAACATAATGATTCCTCTATAAACACCATTATTCTCCTAACTAATCCATACAAGTCAATCCTAATATACATCATAGCATCCTGGGAAAAATAAATCATGATAAATGGTTGAGATCAAATACTTATTAAGGGTAAGAATACAACAGAATATATCAAAAATAAATAAGCATAAACATTAAGATAAGGAGAATAACTAAAACAAAATTCATTTAAACATAATCTTGAGTATAATTTGGAAAGAATAAATGTTAATAAAATAATTACATATAAGTAATCACATAATAATTAAAATTAACCATGGATATTGTAGTAACAGAATAATCACATGGAATATCAATAACTAATCTCATAATGAGGGACTGCATAATATGGGATTCATAAACATACCATCAAGGCTTCGACCAAGACACCATACATAGACGGGTAAGGCCTAAAATAATACCCAAACTAGTTTGTCTTGTGAGACCTACAAATACATCCATGGGATATAGTGGGCTCATAACATCACTTAATAAGTCCAATTAATTCCTCATATAAAAGGGGTGAGCCGTAAAAAAGTGTAAAAATTCATATTAAAAACTAGTATATGAAACGTGAATACTTTAACTTTAAACTATAAATGGTATAAAAATAGCACATCCATAGTCAAAATGATCATAAACGATTCAATAAAATCTGGTATATGATATCATAAGAAATAAAACTCAATAATTTATAATATAAAAAAAGGATTTCTACATAGATGAAAATACTCTAAAAATAATTGAAAATCTCTTAATATAAATACCCTTTTTACCTTAAAATCAGTTACATAAAAAGCCTCTAAATTATAAGAGAAATCATTTTTTAAAAGAAAAATAAAAATTTATAAATGATTATTTAAGATATTAAGTATTCATGAAATAAAAAAATTTCTTCATTCCATATAAGTTAACAAAACATTACTTCTATATTTTTTTTGGAAAATTCATAAAGAGCCCTGTTTAGAAAACGACAAAAATATTCTTTTCAATCCCTTTTCTAAAAATTAAAAAATGGTTAAAAATGACATTAAACATTCATTGAATAATCAATAGAAATCTTTTTTAAATTTTTTTAAAAAAAAATTTACATGGATGAGAAATATTCCCATGTTGAGACTTTAATAGAAACAATCCCAATTAATGATGAGATTGTCAATTAAACCCTTACCTTAGGTCTGATTTCCTATGTTTGTGTCTAAACATACTACATAGTGACATATTATTAACCTACACTAGATTTTTATTAATATTTATGATATCATATATTATCCCCTTATAGAATATTACCACTCTTTTATTAATTATATTTTATTCATTTCACGGTTTTGGGTGTTAAATTCCATGTTTTCTCTTACTTGTTTTTTATTGAAAGTATCAGTTATATTATATAGGATATAGATCGAAAATATCCATAGCAATATTAATTTCATAAATATAATATTTAATCATAAAATAAATTTTTTGAACCAATCTTTAATTTTTAAAATAGATAATGAGTCGCATTACTTCATAGAGACGGTAAGCCGTACGTACGCACGAGTGATGATATCATTTATATATGGTTAAAAGGCTAAGAAATTGGATGGTATATTAATTTTTTGGAATAAATATTACATATTAATTATTATATATATCTATTATTTCCATCATAATTCCCATCCAAGTAAACTGGGGATGAAAAATAGATTACACCACTGTGTGAATATGGTAATTCATGCATATGCACGCACAATGCTTTCATTTTTCATAGGATGGATAAAAGGTGGAATATGTTTTTCCTATAATCATAAAAATATATCATAATATATTTTATACTATATTTATTACAATATCACAGAAACAACACATGAAGAGTTAGTATAAGAAAAAATGAACTTTGATGAGTTGGTAAAAATGATTACCTCTTCTTCAATAGACATCCTTTAGATATCTTCTTAAAGTATATAGGGTTGGTCTTTTTAGAAGACCATAATCTCAAAAAAAAGATGGATGTTGGGAAGATAAATTTTCATGTTTTGGTCGAGCTATAATTCTCAAAGTGGTGTGAAGAAGTGATAGAGGATGTACCCTTTTATAATTGAAGAGAAGGTCACTTTTGGAAACTCTCAAAATATTAAATTAATAAAAATTAATTTATAATTAAACATAGATTAAAAATGAGTTATTTGAAATATAAGATGATTATTTATTGAAATAATATCAACTAATAATTTTTATACATGTTTAGGTCATAATGTTACCCTTATCCTTTGGGTTAAACCCGTATTAATCCCTTTAACTCTTACCACGACAACATGGATTATTACTCTTGGAGTGTCAATATTATTAAAATAAAATGAAAAAATAACCCTAAATGAATAATGTATAATATTTTCAACCTTATATCAATAATTTTCCCAAATTTTATATTTTTATTAATTTTATATCATTTAATAAAATATTATTTATTCTAATATAACATTAATGTCAATTATGACACTATTTATTACTTTGAATTTTAAAAAATCAATAAATATAATATATCTACAAAAAAACCTTTAAAAATATCCCTATTATTTAAATTTACTCAATAAAATTCTTTTATTACATTTATTATCTCAAATTATATTTCTTTGAATAATTTTATAATCATTTATTTGACATCCCAATTAATGAAACAACTACTGAATTATAATTGTGTAAGCCTTTAAGGTAATTATTTATTTTTAAATAATTAAAAATAAATTATCAAGATTAATAAAAAAATTATATTTAAAATTAATAATTATAGTCGAAGAAATATTCTGAAAAAACACATATTGAAAATGTAATACTTATTAAAAACATAAGTATGACATAAATGACTTTGCATAAAATAAAACACTATAAAAGGCTTAAAGTTACAAAAGTGGCTCCAAGAGGCCATAAAATAAACCCAATGATTTTATTTTTGATACCCACTCATCTAATAAAATTATGACAAGTTTTATGATAATTTTATAATATTTATAATATTATTTTTACTCTTAATTACCCAATTTACCAATAATCATGGTAACTAAAATTACTAAGTTTACTATTCATATTGCCCAAAAATTAAAAGGGACCTATTTAATAAAGTTGAAACTTTTGATTAAAAATATGGAATCAATTTTTCAAAATTCTAAACACATTATTGGTTAAAATTAATTGAAAATTAATCTCATAGATAGGGTGAGAAAATTGGTTTCTAAAGTGAAAACGTGAAAAAGTTTGAAATGTTTTTATATCCAAATTCAATATGAAATAAAATAAAATTAAATTAAATGAATTAATATGTGTATTATTGATCTAATTTTATATTAAAACAAATTTAAAATATAATTTAACATTATTAATTATTTAGATGAAAAGTCAGTTTTCAGTTAAAATGCAATATTTTTCATTATTCGTCAAAATCTGAAACTTTTCAAAAAATTGCCAAAAATTCAACCAAAGTAAATTTTTATATTATTACCTCAGAAATTAAGTTTATATTTTCAAATATAATTTATAAAAATGTAAAAAATTATTTTTAAAAAAACTGTGTTATTAAAAGGCGGCAAAAGTGCCTTTAGAAAAATATAGGTTTTATGCATAAAATTGGATTTGTTCTTATATGATGCCTATTAAATATATTGGATAAATGTAAAAACATTTTATTAAATATATAAAAAATAAATTTCATAACTTTTTTAAAACTATTCATTCCCTTCAATTTAACTTCTATCTTATAACGGTCGTGTTAAAATAATGACATTTAATTGTATATCATTGTTTTATTAAGCTTTATGTTGTGTGAAATATAAGATATATAAGAGGATAAATTTAAAAAGATACATATCATAAAATCTTGGGGTGTTAAATCTTACCCTACTCTTGTTATTTGTTCCTGATTTACAATGAAATGAATGTGGGGGAAGAGCAGTTGCATGATATTTAAGGGGATATAACGACTTGAAAATAGAGAATGTGATATTATGTAAATTTCATGGGAAGTAAGGTTCATAAATTAATTTTTATTATACTTTATTAGATACCCTAAATTTTAAAAAATAAAATAATGGAATTAAAAATATATGTTGAAAAGAGTGTGAATATTTTATTAGACTTATTATCATAATTTTTGAACCATTGAGATAAGGAGAACATAATTTATGGGTGGATATGTTTTGAAGGAGGAGTTTCATATTGTACTTTGAATTTTATATCATGCATTTTACTTTAAATTTAAGACTCTTTTTAGTGTTAATTTTCAGTTTTTAACATCATTTATCTACCAACCCTTAACCTTAGTTTTTTAGAATCTTAATTAAAGTTATCATGATTTTTGTTGGTTTTATTTCTAAGTGGATATTTATATATCTTGCAAGCCTATAGATATAGTGAATACACTTTATTTTTAGCATAAATCTAATTAAATGATCTTGAGTAGTTAGTAAAATTAATTTCCCATACGGTGGGTCCCAAGTGTATATAAATACTAATAATAAGCTAAGAGTTTTTTATGTAATGTAAGAGAAGTACCATCATTTGAAGAATAAAATAAAAATAAATGGTTGATTGATTTAATTATAAAGTGAGTGGTGTAAAATATATTTTCATGTTATTATTAAAAAAAATTTCTTAATTGATAATTATTTGAATTATTTGAATATTTGGTTAAAATCTAGGATATGATGGGAATACTTTGTGGAAATCTGAAGATATATACTTGGGGAAAATCAGGAGTTTATGTGTGGGGAACTTTGATAGCTCAAATATATTCATGATTTTTAATTGATGATTTTATGGATAAATAAGTCATTCTTACCTAATTTTTGGTGACTTTATTTTTTTATGGTGGGAAGATTCTTTTAGAGAGTTTGGAAGAGTTTGGTGAAAACTGGAGAAAAGTGGACTAAAATAGTTGGTGACATACTATGGGTTTAAAGGGATGTTTATCATTGAAAAAAGTGAGTTTGTGCATTTCATCATTGGGAAGCAATGAGAATTAGGATAAAATTCACATAGAAGTTACAAATATAAGTTATAGATAGACACTAAATTTGGAAAAGATGCACAAGTCGTGGAATATAGGTAAAATCATGAAGTGAAACGAGATCCACTATGGAGTGTTTCATAGCATGGTGCATGTTATTTCATGAAGTTAAAAGGAAATAGAAACTAAAAATGGATGGAGCGAAGGGATCATGTCATGTTTGATGTATAATTTAATGATTGTAATTGTTGGTGAAGGTTTTGTATCTATGTTGCATACTTAAAGATATATAGAACTATAGATGTAAAGATAAAAGGGAGTTTTGGATTGGTATTCAAAAGGTATTATATATGATGTGATATTTGGGGATATTAATGATATCATTATAGATGTGTTTTAGAAGAAATATAAAAGGAGTTTTGGATGTGTTTTTACAAGTTATTATATATGTTATAATATAATATGAAACAGAACTACGTCTATAAGGATTTATCATAAGTGGGAGATTGTTGGATTAATTCCCTAAGTCAATAATTATATATGGTATATATATTCCAGTATAGTAGTATATAATATTGATATGTCATATGGTATAACATATAGAAACCTAGGAATGTGATGTTTCTTATTTTAGAAATATCTTTAAATATGATATGGGGATATTTAGCACTACCTTGACATCGAATTGGAATATTAATGGATTAATGTTTGAATCTTACAATATCAGATACCATTAATACCTTTCATTTCTAAATATGAAACACATTAGAGGAGTGAAGAATTCATGCTATGAATATATGGTTGGATGAAACCTTAACCCATGAATTATAAATATATGATTTAATGTATGGGAATGTACTAATGACTATATATAGAGGAAAAAATAATCTAGATGGTAACATTAAAGTCTAACTAGATTCTTTCGAATTCCCCCCCTCTCTCTTTGTAGCTCTCTTCCTCCTTTCTTCTTTGCAGTCTAAGATACAAGCATATCGTGAAGGAAGGATAGTCCTATGAAAATAGTTTAGGATATTAATACTAACCCATGGATACACCATGGATTAGAGAGTCTGATGGCTACCCTTGAGTAATTTTTGTTGACCATATGAATGAATAATGAAGCAATAACTCACTGACATAATGTTCATACGTATAGGTTCTTCATTATATATACAAGGTAGTTTTGGTTTCATGCATTGTTATTTTGATTTTATTATAATGACCTAAGTTTTTACTCCTTAATTAAATATTGAGTTTGATGGATTACGCCACACGCAACTCCAAAACCAAAAAAATATATAATGACATAAGGATGTTGTAAAATTATAAGGTATAAAAAGTAGTAACAGATTTATAAAATATATATATATATATAATATATAAAATTTAATTATTAACATAATTAGTATAGCTAAAAAATGAATAAAAATTTATTATACTTAAAATTTTATTTTATAAAATGTATATTTTTTAATTTTGATATATTATTATTTTTACTAATTTCAAAAGAATAGCAAACATATGAAGAAATGATTTCATATAAAAAACTATTTTCTAAAGATACTTTATGATTTAATTTTAATTATATGTTTAAGAACTTTAGGATTTTAAAGTTAAAAAAATTAAAATTATTTTTTTATTTATCATATTTATATTATCTTAATTTGAAATTTTGAGATTTTTCAGAAATAATTAATTTTTAGGTGAATAGTTAAAATACTAATTTTTTTTAATGTTATCACTTTCATGATATCATTTTCTTATATGAATACATAGACATATTTTGAAATCATTTCTTAAAAATTTATATATTACAAATTATTATGAAAAATTTAAAATACTATATTAAATTTATAAAATTATGTTCAACATTTTCAACCTGTATATAGAAATTTAATGAAAAATGTTTTTTGATTATTTTGTGAAATTAATTATCACGTGATAAAATGAAGTTTTTTATTTATTTTGTTTTTACATGTAATATTTTTTAATAATAATTATTTTTTAAAATTCATTGTAATCAATTTCATTGATAATTCTATCATAATCATAGATCTGTTTTCATAAAAATAAACTTTTTCAAAAAACGGGTTTTTTTGCGTATTACATGCACTAATGTAAAAAATTAATTTCCCTATACATAGAAATTTAATTTGATAAATAGATTATTATATTTTATTTAATAATTTTCATACTATTTATTATGTTCAATTTCATTTTTTTAAATCATATTATTATGATTAATAATAATTACCATGATAATTGTGAAATTGATATTTTAAATTTATTGTTTTATTAATATCATGAAATTTATATCAAATTAATTAAATTGAAATAATTTAAATTATTAATATAATAATATTTATAAACACATAAATAAATATATTAATACTCATTTAATTTTTAATTAATAATAAATAAGATTAAGAATCCATAATGGTCAAAATGTCTTTTTCAACTAAAACAGTTTTTCTACACATTAGCATTTTTAATTTAAAATATATTTTTATAATATTTATAAATTGAATTTGATTAAATAAGTGATAATTTTTTTCGCATCATGCCCTAATTTGGTTATATTTATTATGTTATATTTTTAATAAAAGATAAAATCAAATAGTTAATAACAAGTTACCTAGTATAAAAGTTAAAAGTAAAATATAAAAAAATAATGGTAAAAACTATATAAAATGTTTAGAAAATGTGTGGAAACACATTTTTGTTTATTTATATACCCAAATACACATAAAAATAAATAATATTTAAACTTTGGAGCCATTTAACTTAGGGAAATGTCATGGAATTATTGAAAAATGATGAGTGTTTCTAAAAGTACCCATTTTCTCCTCTTATAAAAGGATACAACTTAACATTTTCAAATATTCACATATGCCTCAAATTAATCAAATAAACTATACCATTTTATTCTCCGTATAACCCCATTCCCCAAAAATAATTCCATATCCACTCAAAGTTATCCTAATCCCTTTGATGTTATGGGAACTTCCAAGGGAAAAACAAAGTCTCTAACTTAAGTGTTATCTCCTCTTAAGATTTTTTTCTTTGTATTAATCATACTAAGGTATTACCACAAAAATAATATGATTAATTAGGTATAATTATTATAATTATATGTTTTTTATATTAATGGTAAAACCCCTATTTATTTACTTACATCATTAGTGTGTTACATGATCAACCGCCACCACAAAGTAGTGTCATTTTTTCAATACCACTTTTCATAGATAGTCGTAATTGTAATAATGATGAATAAATATGATATATATTATATAATTATTATTCCAAAAATTTCAATTTAAAATCCTCATTCATCCCATCTCACGCATTGTGAAATAGGAATGTTAATCATGCGCACGTATGGATTACCACCTCCATGATGAAACATTTTTCATTTTTCATATAGATTTTCACACATTATCTAAAAATATTAAAAATATATTTAAACATAATAAAAACATAAAAATAATATCATTATTATTATATTATTATTATATTATGTAAAAAACACCTCCATAACCATACTCCCCAATCGAGTTAAATCGTGATCATGTTTGGGTCATTTTTACCACCTTCATGAAAAATGGTTTAAAATAAAATTATTGATGACTATGGGAATATGAAAAATAATATTATTATATTATATTAACAAAATAATTATTATAAAATGGTTATAGAAATATTCTATTAATTATTTTACTTAATATTAATGTAACATTTTCAATCACTAAAATTACAAAAATAAGTCGTTATCAATTTCGTTTTCACATAACATAACCAAAACACATATGGAATTAAATAAGAAAATTTAAAATAAATATAATTTATATATTTTAGAATATTAAATTATATATCAAAAATTAAATTGGTATTAAATTATGGGTATTAAACATGCCCTAAATAGTTAAAGTTATTAACACCCAATGTTGAAATGGGATGACAAAAATATAATACATGAAGATAATTTTTGTTAATGAAGAGTATAAATATAAATATATATGAATAAGGTTATGAAATAGGTAATTAATATATACATTTATATATTTATTATATAGGATGTTAAAGAACCTCTATGGAAATCTCGAGTAAAGTTAAGGGACTTAGAAACTCAAACTCTTTTTTAGAGCTATATAATTTTTTATTTGAACTTAATTTTTCCAAGAAATTCCATTTTAAATAGTTGTAACTTCTTTCTTATAGTGAAAAGTTTTTTTAACCAATTACATTTCCATTAAATGCTTCCTTTTTCATTTTTATTGAAAATAGTGGATAGTTTTTAAAAGAGACTCATACACATGACTTTTACAATGGAAAATACAAAAAAAATAAATGTTATTTTCTTTTTAAATTTTAAAATTATATATATCTAGTGGATTTAAATTTCATGTTTCACAAAATATTATTATTTTGGGTGATCATTTTTTCAATATATAATGATTTAGATCATGAAGTTATTTTATATATTTTGGATTATTTATAAAAACCATTTTATTTCCATGGGTTCTTTATGAAATTTGAATGATTTAAATTTATTATATATTATGAAAACAATTTATTTACATGGGTTATTTATGTGATTATTTTGAAATATCATGAAACCCATTTTCTTTTTATGGATTCTTTTATTAAGTGATGATAATTTTTTTAAGTGGCATGCAAATCTGTGCATTATTAGATGGGTGGAACCAATATCTCCCTTCGATGAATTAGTTAAAGGATAATATCTCATGAAAGAAAAATGTTATGAGAATGGGTTATAAATTTTCTAAGTTCACAAAGGGTGAGTGTGATGGATTATATTACTACTCACAAATTTACGACTGAATGGGTTGGTGGGTACCTAGGTTTTTAAATATAAGAAATTCTATATTGATGATTGTGCCACTTTCTTTTCTATGGTTAATGGATAATGTTATATTATTCATGTTTTATTTTCTCATTCCATGGTAAAACTATTTTCATTTGATATGTTATTATTATTTTCATGCTTATGGTTAGTAATTATTGATTTTATGATTCTCTTAAATGATATATTTTTTCTTCTTCATGCTTTCCACATATTTATAATCTAAACATTATGACCTTTATTATGTTTTCCATTACTGAGAATTTAATCTCAGCATTTCTTATGTTTTACCTTCCTTAATATTTAAAGAGGATTATTTCCCATGGAATTCATAAGAGTGGATTTATATTATGAAGAAATTTTCAAAACATGTGAAATAAGTGTTTTTATGTTTTTAATCTCCAAGACACTAAACCTTTAGGTCCTTAAGTTATATGACTATTTATGAATGTAATACCTAAACCATGTTATCGATATATTATTTATGTATGTTTATCCTGGGTTGATTCAGTTTTTATTATAGGAGGGTTTAGTTATTTTGAATATTTGGATGAGAAAACTTTTTTGAAAACCCTAAAGACAAGTTTAACCTAACATTCTGATATTTTTTCAAAGTATGGATTATGTATTTTTCATTTAAATAAATCTATTTTTAGATTCTAAAAGTGTACATGGTTTCAAAATAGATTTATTTATGTATAATACCCCCAAAAAGAGTTGGTCGAGTATATCTCATCTTTTATTATGGTGCATAGTGAATGGGCCTTATTGCACACCTGGTTTGAAAATCCTAGGGTATATACCTGGGTTAATTCACATTAATTTATGAACCATTATGAAAGGTTTTGTTATCATGTTAATTATCATGTTTATGGAACATTTAATAGGTAAATAATCATGGATAACCTAGATTGAAACTTAGGGAGTTATTAAGGATAAATATACTCATTATCTTTGAGTTATTTGTTATATGATCATAGTTTTTTAATATTTATATGTTTTCTAATTTAATAACCCTCAACATGAACATTCAACTATAAAGGATATGGTGGGAACAATAAGGAACCATGCTAATTATGGATTGAATGGATAATATGGTGATTTTCCAAATGATATGGAAATTAGAGTTCAAAATATCAAGGAAATGCTCACTCAAATCTCTCATGTTATGAATAATGACATGAATAATGCAGATTTCCCAAACACACTAAGAAGTAAAAATATTGATATTAAATATTTTATGATTCAATTTAAACCATCCTTTAATGGGCCTTCAAACCCACTGATTTCTAAGAAATGGATTAATGTAATGGAAAATATTTATTTTGTCCTCCAATGCTCAAGCATGAGAAGGTCATTTTAGATGACTATTATCTAGAAGGTTAGGATGACAAATAGTGGAATATCATTAGGAATACAATGAAAAGGGAGGAATTTGATTATATGAAGAGGGGGATTTCAAGGTAATATTCTTCACTTTAAACTCTTCACAGTAGAATAGAACTAGAATTGAAGGAATTTAAATGAAAGGGAGATGAGTATGGTGGATCTTATAATGTTAACTTCAAAAATCTCATAAGGTATTCCTTAGAGTATATCACTAGACCTATAAATAATATTTAGTGATTCTTTAGTGGCTCAAAACCCAGTATTAATACCAGTTTAGCTATAATGGAATTTTGAAGCTATAAGTTGTTTGGTGCATGCTTATGTCTTAAAAATAATATAGAGACCCTTGTGATTACGGATAAAGGAAAAGAAAGATGGAGGATCATGAAATCCCTAATGAAAAGTCTCATGGGGGTAATAAATTATAACTTTCCACATTAAATAAATTTGGGAGGAAGTACCTGGGTAATTTCCATAAAGGTTCTAGGAAGTGTTACAAGTTTGGTAAAAAAGGCTACCTAGTTTGTGATTACCAAATCAAAGGAAAATGATGAATGACCCCACTAAGGGGAAGAAGGATCCATAAAATTATCCACACACTCTTCAATTATTTAAATACTATGAGTATGGTAATTATGTGAATAAATGACCTAAAATTAGCATTGATGATTAGAATAGGTATCAAATTCCTCTTAAACTAAGGGAAAAATGGATGGAATTTGCAATTACAACTACAAAGGTAGTCCACAATAATTAAGTGTTCAAAGGTATACTCATTATCTACTATAAAACCATGAATGAATTATTTGATTCTAGTTATTCACTTTCTTTTATAACATGTAATCTTTAAAAGAATATGGGTTCACCACCTAAAATGTTTATTATAAATCTATTAATGAAAAACATCTATTAGCATGGTAAAAGAAACTAAGGTTTAAAAAAATTCTCCAGTCAATATTTTTGGTGGGATACTTTGATGTGAGATCAAATTTTCAATATTTATTTTCTATTATTCATTGAATATACCACAATTTTAATTCAATTTCTTAGTAAAATATTCATTTTTTAATACTTCATGAAATTATATAAATTAAAAGAGAATTGTAAAAAATAATTGTTTTCATTAATATAATCATTTTTTTAAAATTGAAAAATCCATACAATTGAACATTGAAATGAATTTATTTTGTTTAAATACAAGTTAAAAAATTAAATGGTATAAACTGACCATGCTTCTCACGGTCAGTATGACTACTATGGATCTCATTCATGGTTACCCAAGTGATTGTATGAGATTTCTATTCAAAATTTAGTATATCTACTATAACCCATCTCAAGGTGTGTACACTAACCTTGAGTCCCCCTTTATCCAAACCAACCATTTTTTTCATGGTAGTTCAAGACCCTATTTTTCCTCTGCCTTCATGGTCACCACCACCACATCACTATGAAAACTCCTCATGATCACTTTGGAAAAATACCTTATGGTCATCACCTCCACCCATGACAACTTCTCTTTCAATACACCACTCTTTACATTAGATTCATTGAACCAGTCATAACTAAAGTCTGTTGAAGATGACATAAGTCCTTTGAGCTTCAATGATTGAAATCAAATTCAACTGCACCTACCTCAGATGAGCTCCACCCCGTGATGAACAAAATTCATTTTTGCCACTATAAACCTTGAATCGAAGCTCGAGTGTTACCATGGTTGATTGATTAAAGCCCTATCCACCACATTAATTGGTTTTTAAGACCAACTAGATCACCAATGTGCTGAATCAAAGGTCTCCATGAATTCGAAGTGTCATCACATGCATATTGAGAATCATCATGAGAATAACCATAGGAAATGGTGGAATCTAGTTACTGAGATTTTCAGACCATCCGGGTACTCAAAAAAGGAATACCTCACCATCAGATATGAATGAACCCAATATAACAAAGATCACATGGTGCCTATCTAAGTTTGAGGATGATTCACCAGCCACTGTGATCCAAAGTAAAAGAAGTGATGATACATTGGTTGTTTAGATCTATGTTTATAGAGGAGATGCCGCGTCTATCATGGATAGGGATCCCAATCTTGAAGAAGTTGAAGCATCATGCCTATTCTAAGTAAGGGATAATTTGAACCAGTCTCGACAACCTCTTCTAACATTAGTCAACTACATAGAAGAATCCCTTATCCCCTCATGATATCAATAGGGAATAATAAAAAGGGAAGAAAGAAAAATATAATATATATATATATAGATGATATATATATATAGTGAAATACATATATATATATAATATTAATTTTAATATTAATAAATATATATATAATAATTTATTGATCAAATTAATTGATGAATTTTTGTACATGTTTCTAGGTTCAAATTAAAGATATAACCCAATTGGGATTAGACCCAAAAGTAGTGATGTCCAAACCTGAACACAATCAGACCAGTCCAATTTCTCAATCAATATAAGGCTTTTAAACTAAAAAAGACACAATTTCTTTTACCATGAGAAACACCTAATTCCTATTGGTTCTGTGAACCCCTAGAATAATTCTGAGTGTGTGTGTGATTGTAGAACAAATATTCTCCTAACAGAATTGATCTCAACCATTAGAGCTTCACACGTAACACTCATCAATATAAAATCAAAACATTCCACGAAGCTGAATGTGTGGAGGGAGATTTCATTGTTTATAAATATTTTTCACTTTCCATCATTTGATTAATTCAATGCCTTATAACCCTACCTATAATTTCTTTCCACATATTTATTTATGCATTTTTATTTCAATTTCAATTCTATTGTTCATCTTTTAACTATGTGTTCTTCTCTTCTTCCTTAATTCTATGTGATTTTTCTCAAATATTTCAACTAAAAATCATGGAGAACTAAGTCAAGGGATAAGACCCCTTGGGAGATTTTAGGTGCACTTTGTTCTTTAATTATTTCTAGGTTTCATTTTTGATACAGTAGCAAAATGGAAATAATATAATCGATGATATTCATCTTCTCTTTTCAATGATCATATACAACCAAAAATATTTAAAATCATCTCTCCCTCCCTCTCTCAGATTATATTGAATACTATTGAAGAACTTTGGATTGAGAAATCAATATCATATTATGGATATGGGTGTTGAGATAGTGAAATCCTAGTTTGAGTGTGGTCATTTTCTTTTCACTTTGGATGAGTTGGAAATGGATGTAATAGGGGATATTTCTCTTTTTCATGTTTAGGATAGTAAATTATATAGAGTATAGTAATGGAATAATGATATTGACACCATTGTTAGATGATAACTTAAGGGGATGGTGAAGAATCTTTGTGATCAGCCCTATATCTACCACCTTTCACCCATTTTTGTTTTGAATTCTATTTCATTTATTTTTAATACAATAAATCGATAGCCAAAAATATAAAACAAATAATTCAAGATATTTTATAAATTGATAAAAAAATATACTTAAGTGAATTAGAATAGTGATAATATAACCTAGACACACTTTTTGGGAAATGATCACGGTCATCCACTATGTTGTATTCTAGTTTTAATAAAATATAAATTATGTTTGACTCTATACCATGATAGTCGCACAGTCAACATGGAATTGTTTCTAGGGATAAAGTTTAGAGAGTCACATTTCATTTTTCATATTGTAAATACTTTGTTATTTTAAAATTTTAAAACCCAAAAAAAATAAAAAAAAATAAAAAAATGGGTCATTGCTCTATTTCTGAAAAATTGAAATACTCCTTTATTTACTCAACTAAATAAATAAGAGTTCTACAAAAAAACACTTTGATAAAATGATTAATGAATTAAAACAAAACTTGTTGAATTTTTATAAAGTTAATAGTAAAATTTGAGTACTATTAGATCATGGACCAAAACCAAAAACACATAGAGAGTACATCTTAGAGGTGGAATTGTTGAAGGACCCTTCTCTTCAATGCAATTAAAAGATAAAACTTGAGCCACACCATGAACAACAAGACATAGAAGATAAAAATTTTAGGAGGATAATCAATTTCTTGACTCTCTTACTTTTAATTATTTTTAAACACAATTAGAACCTGAATGTTGTTGTTTGGATGATGAAGATTCCAAACTATTGAAGTACGCTTTATAGGAATATAAATTTGGATTTAATTCATTCTATATTAATCTCAGGAATGATGAATTCTACTATGGACTAATATTTTTTAATCATGTAGAGTTAGATGTATTATTGTAGGACCTCATCACTAAAGAGGAATACCCCCTTCAGTTTACCCCGAACATCAAATGGAGGAAAATACAATAGAAGATGTATTACTATTGGTTGTTGATTAGGAAGAAATAGAGGAAAAAGTTGTTGTCTATAAGGGGGGAGCTTTGATCTAAACTCACATTGCTTTGATTTTATTAAATTTGATCTTTTTATTGAATATCCCTTAGTTTTTTATGAATAAAAATTACTAGAGGATACACTGGATGAATAGGAAAAATAATATATGGTAGAATCTAAGGAGACCCCATTTATCATCCTTCCAACCCAAACATTAAAGAAGATTTTCACTGAAAGTGGATTGTAAATGAAGTATTGTGTCAACAAGGACCACCAATAAATGATTTTTTCTATCTATGTAAGAATCCTAATGTGGTGGTTCTCCTCACAGTAACCTCATCCTCCTACAGATTAAGTAAATTGATAAGACTATATATTTGTGGATAGTCTAACTATAACCCCTCTTGGGAGGGATAACCCAAGCCTCTATTCTTTCCTCTTGAATTTTTCTTTTTCTTTACCTTTATTTTCTATAAATGTTCTTAAATTGTTTAATTTTATTATTCTATATAATTTCCCTAAGTGGATAGAACTCAAAAGGACATATTAAGTTTATCCACAGAGCACTATGGGAAAGATCAACTCAAATATACTGATAAATAAACATCAAGTTGTGCCAACTCCTTTGCACTGTTAATCACTATAATTTGGAATATTATACGGGAATTATAATGGATAGTTTCATGAATATGTGTGGGGGAGGATAATAAAAAATATTAGAATATTTTTATTATTCTTTTAGTTAATGTCTTAGAATCTTTGAATAATTTAAGTTTCACTCTTTTCTGTAAGTTTTTAGTAAATTTGTAAATAAAGGAATATTAAAAATGAACAAAAATGTATAAAAGAAAATGTAATTTTTATATTTTTAAATATTGTAAATAACTTTTAATTTTTAAATCTAGTTTTTTCATTATTTCAAAAAAACACTAAAAAGACACAACAAAACAGCACAAAATCTAAAAAATTTATGAATCATACATAGTTTCTATAGGTTTATATTTTTATATTTTATTAAAATGATTTGTAAATATATTTCATTAAATGGAATTTTTTTATAACTTCAATTTTTATTATTCAAACATTTCTTGTTCTTGGATTTTTTTTCCTTCCAATTTTGAAAATATCATTCTAGAGTTATAGGAATTCACTGATTCTAAAACTGTGAGACTTATAAGATTATTGAGTCAAATTGGTCAGTGCATTTATATAATTCTGGTCTTAGAACTTATAAATAGAGTGTTAGTGAAAATATTATTATGGAATCAATTTTATAGCATAAGGTCACTATGAATTTAGAACTAGATCCAATGTAACTTGACTACTGGGATAAAATAACACCATAGGGAGCCAACTCAAATGAAAATGATATAATTCCTTTGAAACTGGAATAAAATTGGGGAATTGAAATACCATGAATATTCCCTAAGACAAGGGCATTGGGGTCATTTTTGAAATTAAATAATTTCATTTTCAATCTCAATAAGTGATATTCATAGTTCTTTGCACAAAATTATGGCTAGGAAAAAATTGAAATAAAGTTTTTTGTCAAAAATGAGTTCGTAAGGGTAATGTAAATATTGAATCAATGAAGGGGAAAATTATATTATAACACATTCCTTTGAGTTGTATCAATAAAGTGGAATATAATTTTTTTAAGAAACTTAGTAAAGAGGGGGAAATGGAAGTTCTTTTTGTTAAAACTTTAATTCCACTTAAATCTAATTTGATCTACTTCTGAACTAGAACATTGATTGAATTGAAGTGAGATAGTGGTTTCACTCACATATGTGGCATGATATTTTAAAATTGGATGAATATGTGTTTCTTTTTAATTCTAGATGTTCAATTTAAATATAGGCAGGATGACTTTCTTTGTCTTTATCTTTTGAATAAATTAAATTAAATGATAATATTACCCAGAAGTTCAATAGTTTATGTGTGAGGGAGTGATGTGAGATATAAATTTTAATATTTATTATATTTTTTCAATAAAATTAACCCAATTTTAATTCAATTAATGGGTAAAATATCCATTTTTTGTACTTTATTAATTTATAAAAGTTAATTGATAATTGTATAAAAACATTGTATTCATTGATATAATCATTTTTTAAAAAAATTTAAAAATCCATATAATTAAAAATATAAATGATTTTTTTAATGAAATTCAAAAAAATAATAAGGAATGAAGTGATCGTGTGTCTCACAATCATTATTCATACAATATATTTCATTCACATCCACACAAGTAATTATATGAGCTTACTGTTCCACCTTTAGTTTGTATACTATAACCCCTATCATGATCAGAACAATGAATGTGTGTTCCCATTTCTCCTACCTTCCATGCATTAAAATTAGGTAAATACCCTACCATGCCTCTCCTTTTATGGTCACTATCATCACCTTACCACGATCACTTCTCATGGTCACTTCTGGAACATACTGTGCACCATAACCTCCACCCATGACCACTTCCCCCTCAACCCACAACGCTTTCTATTGGATCTGTTGAACCAGATGGAATAGTAGGATGTTGAAGATGACTCAAGTCCTATGAGATTCACCGATTAAAATCAAATCTAACTAAACCTACCTCATAAAATCATTGCTATATGATGAACATGCTCTATCATCCCCACTGTAATCCATGCACCAAAGTAAAAGAGCTAACAAGGTTGACTGATTGAATCCCTAACTACTGCACTACACGTTTATAATGGCCAAATCATGCACCACTATGCTGAATCAAAGGTCTCCATGAAGTCAAAGTGTCTTTAGGTTCCTATTGAGATCTTCTGTGATCAGAACCACCAGAAATGGTGGAATCTATTTGTTGATATCTTTAAACCACTGGGGTTCTTTAAAAAGGAAGACCTCTCTATGATATATGGATGAACTTGATATATCGAAGCTCATACAATGACTATCCAGTATTGATGAAATTAACCAGCCTTCAAGATCCATATATGAATAAGCAGCACTATCTTAGTCATCTAGATCAGAGCTCACTAAGGATATTCCACACCTGTCTTGGATAAGGATTCTGATTTTGAAGAAATTTAAGCCTCGTGCCTATTCTAAGTAAAATAGAATATAAACCAGTCTTTGCTGCCTATCCTAACCCCAATTGAGTGTAGATACAAATACCCCCTCCCTTCATGAGATCAACTAGGAAGAGTAAACATATAATAAAGAAAAAAAGAACAAAGAAAAATATAAATAAATATATATACATAATATATATTTATATAATGAAAAAAAGGATTATATATATAGTAATGTTAAAAATATTAATATATATATATCATTTAATTATCAAATTAATTAACATATTTGTGTCCATGTTTGCAGGTCCCAATTAAAAATGTCGCCTAATTTGGTGTAGGCCCAAAAGTAGTGATGTCCTGACCCATACACATCACACCAGTCCAATTTCTCAATCAAGATTTGTCCCATAAACTAAAATGTCTCCCAAATTATATCACACTAATAAAATCATTATTCCCACTAGATTTGTGAACCATTATAATAATTCTGAGTGTGTGTGTGATCATGGAATGATTACAATTCTAACGGAAATGATCAAGGCTAATAGAGTTGCACACAACACACTCATCAAGCTGAAATCGAATCTTGCCTCGATGAAGAATTCATGGAGGGAGATTTCATTGTCTATAAATATTTTCCCCTCCCACCTATTCGATTCATTCTTTACCTGCTAACCCTAACTTTAATTTCTTTCTAAATTTTTCTATTTGTATTTTTATTTAATTTTCAATTTTTGTTCTTCGTCTATTAATTGTGTGTTCTTATCTTATTCCCAAATTCTCTTTGTTTTTCTTAAATATTCATGTCATGTTCATAATTTGATCTCTTCAACTCCAAATTATGGAAAACTAACCTAAGGTCTAGGTCCCTGGGGGAGATCACACATGCACTTTTTTCATTATTATTTATGGGTTTCATCCTTGATGTAGTAAAAAATGAAAAGAATAATGATAATAGTAATTTTCTATTTCTAATGAGCTACTACATCCTTAAATCTATCAAATCATATCTTCCTCACTCTCTCATATCACAATGCATACTAGTGGAGCACTATGTATTCGGTGATGAATAGGATACGATGGAGTCGAGTGTTAAGATAGTGAATTAATAGATTAAGTGCATTCATTTCCTCTTCATAGTAGAGGTGGTGGAACTATATGTATCAGGGTAGATTTCTCTTTTTCATGTTTAGAACAATAAATTAGATTAATGATATAAATTTAATAATGATATTGACACCATTTTTATATGAGAACTTAAGAGTATAATTAAGAATCTGTTTGATCTACCCTGGATTCAACCCCTTTCAGCCATTTTTGTGTTTGACTTATATTTCATTTTTTTTAAATTCATTAAATAAAAAAAATCAAGATGTTTTAAAAATTGAGAAAACAAAACCAATATACATAAGTGAATTAGAATAGTGATAATCTAACCCACATACACTCATTGGGAAATGATATTGGTTAACCACCAGGTTGTATTCCAGTTTTAATAAAATAAAAATTATATTGACCATGAACTATGTTAACTAAGTGATTATACATACATCAAATCTATTTCTTCTCCCTATAGTTAAATTTGATATGATTCTAGGTATGGATAATATTTCCTCACATAAATCTCATATCAATTACTAAGAAATGGGAATATACTTTCATATACCTAATCATCTATTTATTAACTATCAATGTAAGTATGATCATACACCTTCTTGAAAAATAAATTCTATAATATAATCCTTGATATTCAGTAGAAAGTGGTTTTTAACTCATATTATTGTGGATGAAATAAACATTGAGAGCATGCATATTATTTGGGAATATGCTAATGTATTTCTAAATAAATTTATTGGTATTCCACTAGAATGTGAGGTTTAATTATCAATAGAAATCATCCATGGATATTTTCTTATCTCAATGACACCCTATAGAATGGGTTTAATTAAATTAAAGGAGTTAACGAAGTAATTTAAATAGAATCTTCATAAGGTTTTTATAGTCCATAGTGTGTCACCATGGGGTGCACTAGTCCTATTTGTAAAAAAAACATGGATAGATAAATTCATATTTTCATCAATTATCATGATCTTAGTACAATCATGATAAAAATTGAGGTCCATTTTCCTCATATTGATGACATGTTCGATCAACTCAAATGCCCTCAATTCTTCTTGAAAATTGACTTCTAGTATAGATATCATCACCAAAGTTTAAAAAGGTAGGATATTCCAAATATGGAATTCCAAACAAGGTATGAGACTTTAATTTTATAGGGATATCATTTAGGCTTACTAATTCTCTCTCTATCTTCATTGATTTTAAAAATATTGTCTTTAGAGATTACATGGATTAATTTTTTGTAGCCTTTAAAGTTAATATTCTTATATATTCCAAAATTAAGAAAGATAATGAATATTACTTAAGGATTGTGTTGAAGACCCTAATTAATGATATAATTTACACCAAACTCATTAAATATGAATTTTTACTGAAAAAGGTGTCATTATTATGTCATGTCATCATAAGTGAGGGTTTATGTGTTGATCTATCAAAGACTGGGGTTATTGAATAATGGCTCCAATCAAACATTGTGACTGAAATCCAAAGTTTTCTTGGGTTAATAGGGTATTATTGATGCTTTATAATAATTATTTCATTTATATAAAATCCATTTGTCAAATTATCATGGAAAGGATTTAGGTTACTATGGATAAAATAATGTGAAGAAATCTTTAAGGAGCTTAAGGAAAATTTGGTCACTAAACCAATGCTTACATTACCCTATAGTGGTAAAGGGTTTTTAGTTTATAGTGATACATCATTAAAATGCTCGGGATGTTTCCCCATGTAAAATGAAAAGGTAATTTCATATTCCCCTCTAAAATTAAGTACTCATGATCAAAATTATCTTATGCATGATTTGGAATTTTCAGTAGTGATATTTTCATTAAAAATTTCGTGGCATTACCATTGTGGTGAGAAATGTTTTATATAAATTGGTCACAAGAGATTAACATATTTCTTCACATAGAAGTAGTTAAGAATAAACCAAATGATATTGTTAAATATAATCAAAGATTATGATTTCTCGATACATTATGACCTTGGAAAGAAAAATAATATGGTTTATGCTATACGCATAAAAGATCAGGATACATTATCCATGATGATTATTGAAAAAGAGTCAATAATCATGTATATTTAAAGGATTAATATTTAAGTCATAAGGTAAGGGTAGAAATATTTTGTTTCCTAAGTTTCTGCTCAACCATCTATTCATGTAAGGATCAAAGATTCCTACAAGGACAATATGGAGCTACAAAATATGGTAGAAAATATTCTAGAGTTAAACTTTGATAAAGAAAGTATTATATGTTTTGGAACCTAAATATGTGTCTCATCCATATTGGAACTGAAAAAGGATACTTTCTATAATGAATATAGCTCATCCTTATTTATCCATCCTAGAATCATAAAGATATATAGATATCTAAAGAAAAACTTTTAGTGGGATAACATGAAGAGGGAAATCATGGAGTGTATATCATGATTCTTGGTATGTTATAAATTTGTGTCAAAGTAACATAATCCTATAGGGATGAGGAAACCATTACCCATACCTATATAGAAATGAGAAAACATCACTATGGATCTCATCTTAGGACTCCCTAGGACATTTAAAGGTCATAGTTATATATGGTTTGTAGTCAGTCTCCTTATAATGTCATCACATTTTATTTCCATAAAATTGGATTTCTCATTGGATCATCTTGAAAGGGTTTATATTAAAAAGTTTGTTAGGATTCATGTAATACCCCTCTATTTTATATATAATCAAGATTGGAATTTTATATAGAGATACTTGAAAATTATTCAGCATGTTTTGGGGACAAAGATGAATTTTATCACCACTTACTACCCTCAAATTGATGGTCAGTCTAAGGTAACCTTTCAAAATCTAGTACATATGCTAAGATCATGTTCAATTAATTTGCAAGGATGTTGGGAGAAACATCTTCCCATAATAGAGATCTTATATAAAAATAGTTTCTATTCTAAAATACAAATGGCACCATATGAGACTCTATAAGTAAAGAGATGTAAGACACTAACATGTTGGGATGAAGTTAGGGAAAGAATGATGATGAGAATTGATCTTTTATAAGAAATGATAGATAAGTTACAAACCATTAATCATCATATAGAAATGGAATAAAGTTTATAGAAGATATATATCGATAATCATCTAAGAGATATAGATTTGAAGTTACTGATAAGGTATTTCTTCAAATATCTTTTTAGAAATGGGTTATGATATTTGGGAATAAAGGGAAGTTGGGACCAAGGTACATCAGTCCCTTTAAGATCATTGATCATCATGGGGTCATAGTCTATCACTTAGTTCTCCCTCTATGTAGTGACTCTGGATTTTCATACATAGATATTACATCATTTTAGATGAATATTCAATACATTAAATAAACACACCCTCGATGATTGTAATAGTTTATTGTCATTGAAGACTAGGTACACAATATTTTAATTTGGAGAAAGATCATCAATTCCACCCATAAAGTTATTACCATTAATTACTCTTCAAATACATACCCTACTAAAAACCTTTATTCATAACCTGGGGAAAGGAAACATAATAAATGGTGATCTCAAATTCTCATTAGCGGTAAACAAAGGAATAGGGGTAAACAAACGAAATACATAAGCATAACATGAACATAAGTGTAAGATAACATGAGAACAAAATTTAAAAATCATAATCTGTATATCAATGATCATAATTAGGAGTCGTGGAATAAATATTGGAAGTTCATAAGACATGACTCATAAGTAAATCAAGGACATGATCTATGAGGGCATAATATTGGCATAAGACATGGAATTCTGGCATACACATATGCATAGAAAATCATTTCTATAATAGTCTAGGATCACTTAAAAGGATATCATAGTGGAATAGGTTCACTCTTTAAACCATCATAGTAGTCAAGGTTATCTCACTATACTATCATAGCGAACAAAGTCCCTTACTGAACCAAGTTAACTCTCTATTCTAGTCTTATATATCTCATGAGATATAAATCTTTACCCAATGCATTGGACGTAGATATAGGCCCCACATATAATGGTTATAACATAACTACTATCCTTGGTTTTAACATAACCATTTTCCTTGGTTATAACGTAACCACCATCCTTGGTTATAGCATAAACACCATCCTTGGTTATAATGTAACCACCATCACATTATGGAAATCATAATTTTGTGTGACACAAGATTATAAAACATTCATCATATTATAACCCATGAAATTAAATTTATTTCATAAACATTTCATCATGTCAACACCAGTGTAAAACAGAGATGTTTTATAATCATTTCATCATTTCATCAAACCATAACCCACGGAAAAAGAAGTGGGTTTCATAAGAATTTTATCACGGTATAACCCATGGAATAAAATGGGTTACATAAAATTCTTTTCATCATAAAAATAATCCATTAGGTAATAAAATAATAATGGTATCCTTGGATCATATTCCCATTAAATTATAAGTAACATAAAAATATTTCATCTTATATGTAAAATGAATTCGAAAGATCACATGGAATGTTTATAGATTAAAATATCCTTTTCACTTTGAAAAAACAACTTTTTAAGGATAAAACTTATTCAAAATAATTTTTTTTAAGTAACCAATAATATTTATAAATGAAGCTTTAAAATCATTTAAAACGTTTATTGAAGAAAATATCATTACCGCTTTGAAAATTGCTTT
The DNA here is from genome assembly GCA_963277665.1 of Viscum album. Taxonomy (NCBI): domain Eukaryota; kingdom Viridiplantae; phylum Streptophyta; class Magnoliopsida; order Santalales; family Viscaceae; genus Viscum; species Viscum album. The sequence goes on along the minus strand of OY728141.1, from coordinate 1,413,181,471 downwards.
TTAAAACATAAACATCTGAAAAATAATTTTTTTGATAATAAATTGAAAAATCAAAAAGGAAATTTCAAATAAAATAATTTTCATAATAGTGTAAAATCATTTTTATGTTGTGCAGATTAAAATAAATATTCCTTTCACATTTTCAATAAAATATAATTGGGCACTTTTTTGGAAAAAGAAATGAAGATTCCTTTCAAAAAAATTGTAAAAAGTAAAAAATAAGTAAAAATGTATCAAATTAATCATTTGAATAATTTTAAAAACTTTTTTGAAATCGTTTTTATAAAACATGGATTTGGAATAAAAATGGGTTTTCGATCGAAGAGAAAAATAAAGACAATTTCTCTTAAAAAGATAATTTTGCACTATTGATTAAAAATAGAGAGGAAAATGAATGGGAAACATGGTTTATCATTACATGACCATATTATAATAAAATTAATAAGTTTCTTGATATGTATATAATAAAATCTCATTATTTTAAGTAAAATCAGGAGTAATCTCGATAAACGATGAGATTGTAACATAAAACCCTTGCGAATTTGGTAACTTTGAATCATAAGCCCCATTAAATAATAATGTTAAATGAAACTTATAATATCAATATTATAAATTAATTCATTTTATTACATGTCAAAGTGGTTTTATATATACTTCATAAAAAGATATAGGTTCATAACATAACATATGTCTCAAATAAAGAAAATTGAGACAAAAATAATTTACCTCTTTGGTAACTTTTGAACTATAAACCCCCTGAAAGAGAGATAATAAAATGGATATTTAAATACCCATAAATTTAATTACAATAATCATAAAATATATTCATGGTTAGTATATACACCATATAAAATAACTATGTGGTGAATATGGCATGTGTCTTACAAAAGTAAAAAATGAGACGAAAATCTCTTACCTTAAGTCTTGACTTCCTTCATACACATTCAAAAATCATGTAGTTTATTATAAATATATTATATAACCATAATTATATATATATAATATAATAAATTATTTAATTATGACCATTTATTAACTATTTATTTATAATTCTTTATTTAAATCATGTTTCAGTTCATAACCGCTTTGTTTTTCATATATGTTTTGATTTTTTATTTTTGGTCCTATAACATTGAACATGGTTCCATCATATAAATAATAATAATAATTAAATAATAATCATATTTATACATCAATTATACTTTTATTACCAATCATGAAATATGGATTTGATAAATGATGTACTTTACAATCATAAAGACGGTAGGTCATACGTATGCATGAATAATGTTTTCATTTTTCAATGATCATTATGGAAAGGATGTGAGAAATATTTTATATTTATATAATGATAATAATATCATAAATAACATATTATTTATTTAAATATACTTATACATATCATTCATGTGTTTTGGAGATACAAATAGAGAGTCACATCGCTTCGTGAAGTCGGTTGTCCACACGTACACAAACGATGTTATCATCTTACAGTGAGTGAGAAGATAAGAAATAAAATGATATATTATCTTTTAATAATGATAAATATGTCACTAAAATCATAATTATGTCATTTATATCACACATATTCATTACATTTATTCTTATTATCATCTACTTATGTGTTATTGAAAATGAATCACATCGCTTTGTGAGGCGGCAGTCCGTTGTACAGAGGAAAGATGTTATTGTATCCCTAGTAGAATGGAAAGTAAAAAAAGTTATTTATAATATAATGAATAAAAATATATATTTATTTTATAAATATCATATATATACTTTATATACATCATCATAGTCAACTTTGAGAGGTGGTAATGAAAAAAATGAATGGCATCGGTTCGCGAGATGGTAGTCCAATGTACACATGAATGATGATTTTGTAACCCATTTAATGGAAGTAGACATGTTTCTAGGTCATGTACTTAACATAAAAACATCTAAATATATTTAATATAATTATTTAATTTTATAATAATGTTATAATAAGTATTTATGGATGTAGAGGAATAAATAAAATAAAAACACTCATTGAAGCACTTTGTTTATTCTTTGGATAACCTCATTAGGTGAGCACCATAACCCATCATAGATTGGATTTATGATAAAAATAATCCTTACATGATGAGAGTATAGAATTTGGAAAGTTATTTTGGATGTTCTTGGATGAAAAAAGGGTTTCAAGGTTTTAAGAGTAGAGGAGATGGGGTGGCTTTTATAAGTGTGGTCAGTGGAACACTTGTAATATTTAAAAAGAAAAAGGTGTAACCATGTTTTTATCATGAAAAAGGATCCAAAATGTATTATTATATATAAATAAACATTATAGTGTCTAAATATGTCTATAAAATATATTTTATATAGTTTTTTAGGTTATCATAATCCTTATCTTTTTAGTTTAACCCCTAGTAAACCCATTTTTACCTTAAACGCAGAAAATAATTTTTATTGTTTTTAATATTTATTTTGATAAAAAATTAGTTTGAACTTAATAGATAATATAAACTATTATGATTACCAATATAAAGTCCATTTTTCTAAATTTCATTCCTATAATTGGAAAGTTTTAATTTAAAATTTATCTCACATACTCGTTGAGAAAGTGGGGTTTCAAAGAGAAAATGTGCAAAAGATTACAACATTTTTATATAAAAATCAAAATTAAAATGATTAAAATGCCCTAAATTGGATTAATAGATATATAATTTAACTAATTTAAAATATAATTTATCTTTATAAAAAATTTAAACAAAAATTTCATTTTCAATTAAAATTCAATATTTTTCAATATTCATCAAAAGATTAATCTTTTCAAACAATTATCACAAATTCCCACAAAAAAATATAAGACTATAATTTCAAAAATTAAATTCATTTTTTCAAAAAAAATTTAAGAACATGGACCTTCTTTTCAGGTATGTTTTTCCATTTTCTGAAGTTTTTGAGAAAATAGGAGTTTCTGGAAATTTTTGAAGTACACGTTGTGTACTTTATGAGTACACACCGTGTACTTTATGAGTTCACGTTGTGTACTCACTTGCCAAACAAGGCCATGTTTTGGTCATGTCCAGGACACATACACGACCATGTAAGGGTGAGGTGGAGGCCGCTTAAAGGGGAGTACGGAAAATCCTAGTACACGCCATGTACTCTACACGTCGTGTACTTTATTTCTTTTTCATTAAACGGACCGGGTCATGTCTAATCACCAGAACATGCTTCTTATCTAGCTTCTTCGACCAAGAGCATCCCATACAGCCACATATCTTCAATGAACCCCCAAGCCTCCATCCGTTCTCTGAATTGACTACCATCAATTGCGTTCGAACCGCAACGGTAAGCTCTTCCTTCTTCTAGAGCATCGTTTTCTAATTCCTCCTCTTTTTCAAGTTATCATGGGTTGAAAGTTTTGTGCATTTTCATATATCTAAAACGTTCTAAGGAGGTTAAATCCTCATGGTTCAAGTATATCGATCTTCTGGCTTTGAGGTAGGTGGTTTGTGCCTTTCCTTTCAAAGTTGTTGAGTATTATGTGAAAATCCCACCAATACCCGTGAACGGGGTATTGCATGTTTCCTATTTTGACCTATTGTTTTCCTGCCATTCTTGTATTCTTGTGTAGAGATAATTTTGTGATGTATGAGGATAATTGTAATGCTTGGATGTTTTTCCCATTCCTTGTTCTATTTACGACCTTTCGGTCTTGCTCAGCCTCTTGGCCATTATGCCTATACTTTCATGCCTTGTGACCATAGGATGGAGTGTTGTTCCCTGACATGTTTGTTATGATGTATAATGGTTATCCAAGTAGTTCTATAGGATACTTTGGCCATATAGAATTATTATGCACTGACAGGCACGAGGCCGTGAAAACCTGGTACTATAGACTATAAGGGGATAGATCAATTGAGCTTCCCAAAGAGTCTTGGACATTATAGACTAGAGGGGATAGATCGAGTGAGCTTCCTAGAGAGTATTAGATATTATAGACAACCGGAGGATAGACCGAGTCTGCTTCCTCAGAGAGTCTTGTTTGTTTGAATTTTCTTAAACCACTCTAGGATATAGGAGGAATTGACCGAGTTAGCTTCCTCAGAGAGTCTGTGATAGACCTGAGGCTATAAGAGGAATTACATGAGTGAGCTTCCTCAAAGAGTCTCTAGACCTTGGGGCTATAAGTGTAATTGACCTCATGATCTTTCTAAGAGAGTCCCTAACTACCCTAGACTATAAGGGGAATTGATTGAGTGTGCTTCCTTAGAGAGTCTTATAATTTTGTATGACCAAACCAGAGGGGTTAGGCTGAGTGTACGGCCCAAAGGGTTATTGGTACTTCTTGGATAGGACCAGAGGAGATGGCTAAGAGTAATTCCCAGAGGGTTTCCTGTTTGTAGTTAGTTGTTTGCTTTCTTATTTCTTGTGTGACTTGCGGATTGTTTACTACTATGTTTTATCATGTTTACTGCTTAATGATTACTAGTTACTGTACTTTACCTGCCATATACTCACTGACTGTCAATAATAGATCTTCGGGTGGTTGCCTATGGAGATTTAGTCTCACACCCTATTTGGGTCATGTTTTTGGGCCCAAATAGATTATATTTTTGCAGGTATAGATAATGGAAAGCGCCCTTCTACTTCAGGTACTTGACTTGCATTGGAGCAGGAGAGCATGGGACCAAGCCAAGGGTTGTGATGCTGAGGATTTTCATATATGTTTATTTATCTTTTATACTTTGGTTTGGTATTGTATTCAGCATTGTGACTTGTTTGGATGATTTCCTGGACATATATGTATCATGCATCATTTCATATATATGTGTGTGTGCTCCAGTTGTTTACTATTTTAGTCTTCTGTTTTTTACTATTGTTGGATATTTACTACTTCCTCTATTGAATGTGTTTCTTACTTCCTCTGTGTAATCTACCAATGAGGGCATAGTTTCCCTACTATCACACCCAAGGCCCTCGCTGCTAGTCGGCAGCCTCTGGCATTCGGGGAAATGCGCTTGAAGCCATGTGACCAACCGGGTATGGGGCGCCTCTAGGTGGCTTCCGAAACTGGGACATTACAAAGTAGTATCAAAGGAGGTTTTCTTTTCTCTTGACTTACTGTTTAGATCCTATAGCCAGGGATAGGATGGAATAGGTACTTGGTAATAAGTTGTGCCCGGGAGTAGTTAACCCGTGTACAGGGGAAAGCCAATCTACCTCGTTTATTGAAATTTCTTATGGTTTTGTAATTTTTATAGTTGATAAGATTTCACCTTGAGTGACTTACATGATTTGTGTTGTTACTATTGATATTATTGTGGTTATATTTGTTTTTCAACTCGATGAGATGAGGGTATTCCATTTCATGCATCATATAGTCACTTGCTAGAAATCACTTGTCATGCATTTTTTCCATGCTATCTAGGATGCATTAGTAATTGCATGTTGTTGTAATAGGTGATGTGTGAATTATGCATGCTTTTTTGATATTTGACTTGATAGAAATACATGTTGTTTGATAGAGTTTTTTTGTGTTGAGATTTACTGAAATAAAAGCCAAATTTCTATTCTTGAGGTGTTATGGGCCCTCAGGAATCGGAACTTGGTGGATCATTGTTTTGTTTTCCTTGTATGTAATATCTATGAGATGCCAAACTTTGATTCTTGGGGAGTATGGTCCCTCATGGATTGGAATTTGGAACGTTAACTTTTATTTTCTGTGTTTTCTGGACTTCGGAGCAGTTTCTGAGCTACTTCTCGGAAAAAAAAAACCCAGAATAAACGGTGTGTACTTTCTAAATACACGTCGTGTAGTTTTTGAACTATGTCACTAACTGTGTGGGTAGAAACACGAGGTTGTGAAAAATCTTCAGGATCACGTTGTGTATGGTAAGTACATGTCGTGTTGCAGAGACTATGTGTCTACCCATGTGACTAATGACACAGATGGATGAACATGACTTTACGTGTTGTGTCTTGCTTTCACACGTTGTGCCTTGTATCCTAAGTACCTGGTCATGTCATGAACAACACGGGCTGGGGAAAGCCTTCAAGTACATGCCATGTTCCCATGGAATATGTCGTGTATCCATCCATGTAACTAACAACATCGGTCGTTGAAACCTTATCTAGTACATGCTGTGTGGTGGTCATACACGCCGTGTAGTCTAGGATTAAGAGGACCGTGTGGGTTATCCATGTAAGGAGACTCGAGAATGGGAATAGATTTCAATTACACGCCATGTGTGGAGACAACACGCCGTGTGGTTGGGGCGTTACACAACCAGTTGTGGCAAATGTACATGCTCATGTGAATGACTTAACAGAACAATCTGTGTAGTTTTATACACGCCGTGTAGTCATGTTTTGTAAAACATGAATGTTTCTTTCTCCTGTTCCCCTATTGAACTCTTGTATTCTCAGTCTTTGATAATCATTATCTAAGGTGTGTGTTTGACCTTGTATAGTCATGCCACCGAGACGTCCTCCTATTGTGCCAGTCTTGGCACTAGCCGTCATTCCAGACACAGGTGTCAATGCACAGTTCCGAGAGAGTTTCATAAGGTTCATGCAGACCTTTCGAGGAGATCAGAGTAGGCGTGATGCACCTTCTGGTAGCTAGGTGGTGTTCTACCAATGTGGGAGGAGCGGTCATACTAGGCCTTAGTGCCAAAGAGACCAGATGGAGTGCCGATCTTGCGGCAAGATGGGCCATCTTTAGCATTTCTGTCAGTTCTTTTCACCTACAGCTTGTGGTAGGGGTTCTTCTGTGACACCGCCTTCAGGAGATGCATCACCAGTTTCTCACCAGTCTGGGAACTAGAGTTATTCCGGTTGTCCGGGATGAGGTGGAGGTCACGGATGTGGTGGTCAGTCACCAGGCTACTAGAAACAGCAAGTGGATCATCTCAGAGTGGTCAGGAAGGGTCACAAGGTTGTGGTGCAGGATAGACTTTTGCAGTGGAGTAGACCCATCAGGAGAAGGATCCCGGCCCTTCTACAGTTTTAGGTATGATCTTAGTATCCTCAGTTTTATCTTCAACTCTTTTTGATACTGGTGATACGCATAGTTTTATCTCTAGTGTTGTTGTGGAGAGACTTGGGCACTACATCTTTTCCTCAGCGGATACTTTTACTTTAGACACACTGTTGGGGACTAGAGCGGTTAGTGTATGTCAGTGTAGAGAGTGCCCTCTTGAGATTTCAGGGTGTCACTTCTTAGGGGACCTCTATGTATTAGAGATGGCGAGTTATGATGTCATTCTCAGAATGGACTAGTTAGTTCCTTTCCAGGCAGTCATCGACTTTTATCACTACAGAGTTAGCTTCGTATCACCAGAGGGTGGATACTTTCTTTATAGAGGTGAGTGGGATGACCAGGCGAGTAGAGCGGGTCTATAGCATCATGGGTTGGGAGGAGTTATAACATAGATTGCTAGTCTTTATCTCGACGAATAGGGGACTTTACAGTTAGACTTTCCTCCAGTAGTGGATCATTTCAGAGATGTCTTTCCAGAGGAAATTTCAGGTTTTCCTTCGGACCATGAGTTAGACTTCTTGATTGAGCTTGTGCCAGGAGCGGCACTGATGTCAATTCCTTCTTATAGGATGGTTACACCTGAGTTGCAAAAGATCAAGAAGAAGTTGAAGGAATTTCATGCGAAGGGTTTCATCTGACCCAGTACTTCTCCTTGGGATTCTCCTGTCCTGTTTGTGAATATGGCAGACGGTACCCTCAATCTTTGTGTGGACTATCAGAAGTTGAACCAGTTGACAGTCATGAACCGATATCATTTTCCAACGATTGATGACCTCTTTGATCAGCTTCTAGGAGCCCGGGTGTTCTCAAATATTGACATGAGATCCAGTTATCATCAGTGGCGCATTACACCATCTGATATACCTATTATAGCTTTTCGGATCATGTATGGTCTATACGAGTATATGGTTATGTTGTTCGGTCTCACGAACTCACCTATAGTTTTCATGGCACTGATGAACTGAGTTTTCCATCCATACTTAGACTCTTTCATGTTGGTCTTCATGGATGATTTATTGGTGTACTCTCACACTCGACATGACCATGATACCCATCTTGAGATCGTTATGAGTACACTAAGGGAGCATCAGTTATATGCTAAGCTCTCAAAATTCCACTTTTGGATGGACTAGATTCACTTCTTGGGTCATGTTATCTCAGAGGATGGAGTATCAGTAGACCCAGAGGAAGTGAGAGTTATAGTTTCCTGGGAGAATATAAAGAATTTCTTTTAGGTATGATGTTTTATAGGGCTGGCCGGATACTACAGGCATTTCATACAGGACTTTTCATGCCTAGCAGCACCACTAACAAGTCTGGCCAAGAAAGGGGAGAAGTTCTTATGGTCAGATTCTTGTGAGTCAACATTTCAGGAGGTGAAATGGAAGTTGACGTTAGCACTGATACTAGTATTTCCATATCCTAGAAAAATCTATACTGTTTACTATGATGCTTCAGGTATCGGACAGGGAGCTGTTCTTATACATGGAGATGGAGTCGTTGCTTACGGGTCTCGGCAGTTGAGGCCACATGAGAGGAATTACCCGATGCATGATCTGAAGTTGGCAACCGTTGTTCACGCCCTACTTTGTTGGAGACATTACCTTCTGGGAGAGCCCTTTGTGGTGTATACTGACCAAAAGAGTCTCAAGTACATCTTCACTCAGTGTGATCTGAATTTGAGACAGCGATGGTGGGTTGAGTACCTTCAGTCTTTTGACTTTGAGCTTGCCTACATGCCCGAGAATGGAAATGCTATGGTTGATGCACTGGGCAGAAGGACTCAGCTACAAGCATTTAAGGAGGCTAGCAATGAGTGGAAGCTTATGGATCTATTCTCTGAGATTCATTTGGAGATTCACGATAGTCAGGGGCAGACGTTTCTTTATTTTGTAGTTGTTACCTCTACACTTCTTGATCGGGTACGAATGAGGCAGCTATCATATTCTGAAGGCCTAGTCCTATGAGAAAGCATGTCAGGAGAGGACCCTATTCTTGGGTGGACCATGGGAGAGGGTGAGATCCTGCATTTCCAGGGACGCGTATGGGTTCCAGCAGACATACGCTAGGACCTGATGTGGGACTTTCATTCCTCAATTTGGGCAGTTCACCCTGGCATCACCAAGATGTATCATGATCTACACCATCAGTATTGGTGGCTAGGTATGAAGAGGGACATTGCTGGTTTCTTCATGAGGTGTTCTACTTTTCAGCAGGTGATGGCGGAGCATCAACAACCAGCATGGCTTTTACAGTAGTTACCGATTTCCGAGTAGAAGTGGAACAATGTCGCGATGGATTTCGTAACCAGATTGCCGAGGTCACCTTGATGGATTGACATAGTATGGGTTGTCATTGAAAGACTCATGAAGGTTGGTCACTTATTTCTGATAAAATAGACCTTCAGTGTTGATGTGTTGGGGTGGTTTTACATCTGAGAGATTGTACGTCTTCATGGAGTTCCTCACTCCATTGTTTCAGACAGGGATGCCCATTTTACTTCACGGTTCTGGAAGGGGCTTCAAAAAGATTTGGGTATACAGGTACTTCTGAGTATAGCATACCATCCCCAGACAGATGGCCAGTCCAAGTATAAGATTCAGGTTCTTGAATACATGCTCTGATCATGCATTCTGGATTTTAGAGGTTCTTGGGAGAAGCATATACCTTTTGTGGATTTTCCCTACAAAAAAATTTTTCAGGTGACTATTCAGATGGAACCTTACGAGGATTTATACAGTAGGCCATGCCAATCACCTTTATGCCAGTTGGAGGTAGGAGAGGCAGCTTTGATAGGACCTCGTCTTGTTCAGGAGACCTCAGAGCAGATAGAGTTTATTCAGAAGAGGATGGCTACAACACAGTCTCGATAGAAGTATTATGCTGATTAGTAGAGATGACATCTGAAGTTTGAGGTCGGGGATCAGGTTTTCCTGCGTGTCACATCAAAGTTGGGACACAAGAGGATTCGAAGATAGGGTAATCTTTCACTGAGGTATGTCATGCTGTTTGAGGTATTGGAGAGAGTTGAGCCAGTTGCCTATTGGTTGCAGTTACCTTAGAGGTATCGGGCTATGCACGACGTCTTCCACGTTTCTTATCTCCGACATTACTTTTCAGACCCATCTCATGTCCTTCAACCTGAGGAGGTTGAGCTTGAAGTGGATGCATCGTTTGAGGAGCATCCCATCTGGATTGTCTATCTTAGTATGAAGGTCCTCCATGGTCGTTCTGTTCCTATGGTACGGGTGCTGTGGAAGCACGGGTGAGTACAGGAAGAGACTTGGTAGAGGGAGGCCGATGTATGATCACAGTGGCTGGAGTTGTTCAGGGTTTCTTTTTCTATGACTTGCTAGGGAAATTTAGGGATGAATTTCTTTAAGTGGGAAGTTTTTAAGAACCCGAACCTTTTTTTCAGGTATGTTTTTCCTTTTTCTAGATTTTTTTGAGAAAAGAGGAGTTTTTGGAAATTTGTGAAGTACACATCGTGTACTTTATGAGTACAGATCGTGTACTCTCTTTCCCCACAAGGCCATGTGTTGGCCGTGTCTGAGCCACACACACGGCCATGTAGGGGTGATGTGGAGAATACTTAAAGAGGAGTACTAAAAAGCCAAGTACATGTTGTGTACTCTAAAAGTACATGTCGTGTACTTTCTTTTTTTCATTAAACGTACCAGGGCCGTGTATAATCACAAGAACACGCTTGTTATCCATATTCTTCGACTGAGAGCATCTCGTATGGTCATGGATCTTCGCAGAACCCCCAATCCTCCATCCATTCTTCCAATCGACCATCATTGATTGCGTTGGAACCACAACTGTAAGTTCTTCCTACTTCTAGAGCATCATTTTCTAATTCCTCCTCTTTAACAAGTTATCATAAGTTGAACGTTTTGTGTGTTTTTGTAGATATACAACATTATAAAGAGTTTCATGCCTTGTGGTTCAAGTATATCAATCTCCTATCATCGAGGTAGGTGGTTTGTGCCTTTCCGTTCAAAGTTGTTGAGTATTATGTAAAAATTCTACCAATACCCTTGAACGGGGTATTGCGTGTTTCCTATTTTTCCCTATTGTTTTCCTTCCTTGCTTGTATGCTTGTGTAGAGGTAATTTTGTTATGTATGAGGATAATTTCTATTCTTGGATGTTTTTCCCATTCCTTGTTTTGTTTATGACCTTTCGGTCTTGTTCAGCTTATTGGCCGTTATGTCTGTTCTTCCATGTCTTGTGACCGTAGGATGGAGTTTTGTTCCCTGACATTCTTGTTATGCTGTAGACTGGTTAGCCAAGTAGTTCTATAGGATACTTTGGTCATATATCATTATTATGCCATGACTGGTATGTGGCCTTGAGAACCAGGTACTATAGACTATAAGGGGATAGACCAAGTTAGCTTCTCAAAGAGTCTTGGACATTATAGACTAGAGGGGATAGACCGAGTGAGCTTTTAATAGAGTCTTGGATATTATAGACTACAAGAGGATAGACCAAGTGAGTTTACTTAGAGAGTCTTGATTTTTTGAATTTCCTTAAACCACTCAAGGCTATAGGAGGAATTGACCGAGTGAGCTTCCTTAGGGAGTCTGTGATAGACCTGAGGGTATAAGAGGAATTGATCGAGTGAGCTTCCTCAGAGAGTCTCTAGACCTTGGGGCTATAAGGGGAATTAACCACGTGATCTTCCTCAGAGAGTCCCTGTCTACCCTAGACTATAAGGGGATTTGACTGAGTGTGCTTCCTCAGAGAGTCTTATAATTTTTTATGACCAAACCAGTGGGGTTAGGCTGAGTGTACAACCCAGAAGATTATTGTTACTTCTTGGATAGGACCAGAGGGGATGGATGAGAGTTCTTCTCATAGGGTTTCCTGTTTTTGGTTAGCTATTTTCTTCCTTGTTGCTTGTGTGACCAGCAGATTGTTTACTATTGTGTTTTATCTTTTTTACTGCTTACTGTTTACTACTTACTATACTTTACCTTCCATATACCCACTGACTATTAGGCATAGATCTTCAGGTGGTTGCCTACTGAGATTTAGTCTCATGCCCGGTTTGGGTCATTTTTTTGGGCCCAAAGAGATTATACTGTTGTAGGTATAGATAAGGGAAGTGCCCTTCTACTTAAGGTACTTGACTTGCATTAGAGAAGGAGAGCATGGGTCCAAGCTGAGGCTTGTGATGATGAGGAGTTTCTTATCTATTTATTTATCTTTTGTACTTTGGTTTGGTATTGTATTCAGCATTGTGACTTGTTTGGCTGCTTTCCTAGACATATATGTATCATGCATAATTTCATATATATGTGTGTGTGTGTGTGTGTGCTCTAGTTGTTTACTGTTTTAATATTCTATTATTTATTGTTGTTGGATATTTACTACTTTTTCTATTGCATGTGTTGCTTACTTTGGCTGTGTACTCTGCCAATGTGGTCATAGTTTCCCCACTATCACACCCATGGCCCTCGTTTCTAGTCGGAAGCCTATAGCGTTTGGGGAAATGCGCTTGAGGCCATATAACCAACCAGGTACGAGGTGCCTCTGGGTGGATTTCGGAACTGGGATGTTACAAACATTTTCTAAAAGAGTCAGAAATTAAATTTAAAATAATTGTTTAAAATGAGACAAAACTGTTTTTTAGAAAAATGTTTTTTTTAGTGTAAAATTAGATTTATTATTATCTCTTGTCTATAAAACATGTAATATTAATGTTAAAAAATTATTGAATGTAATTTCCCTATTTTGTAAAAGGTAAAAATGTGTTTGCTAGCATATGTGATACACAACAATGAACCAACACAAACAATAATTATATAAATATGACTACATTAATTATTCTATTGAATTTTTAAATATGTGTCAGATTAACTAAATTATTAAATATATATATTTTCAATATATATTGATAAATACTTCTTAAATAATCAAACAATGTATGGTAATGTCTTTTCATTCATAAAAATATGTTTTCTTTAAAATTGATTTTTATTTCTTTTTATAAATATAATAATTATTTTCTAGAATATTTTGAAAATGAATTTGATAAAAATAAAACCATTTTTTATATTATCATATAAAAAATAACATTGGGTGAAATTTTTTTATTTTTCCGAAAATATATATATTCAGTAAATAGTGAAAAATAACGTTTTTGGTAAAATTGACATTTCCTTTTATAAATTAATTATTATAAAAGTTAAAATTATTAATTTAATTTAATTTAAATGTAACATAATTATTAATTATATATTTCTAATTCAATTAATAAAATTTAAATCATCATTATATAATTTTTTAAAACAAGTTTGTCTTTAGGATTAAAAACTTATTTTTCTCAAAACGGTTTCAAAATGCATAACATTTCTCTATTATAATTAATTAAAATAAACCCTAATGAGAAATGATTTAAATTAAATTTTTAGATTATATATCTATATTTGTGAATTTAATATTCATATAATTTTTATTACTAGTTTTGGAGTTAAAGTGAAATCATCTTTTCATTAAAAAAAAGTATTTTTTGGAAATCCGATTTCCATCATGCTTGCAGGTTTTATATTAAATTAAATTATTTGACCACTATGAATTGATTTTGAGAAATTTTATTCCTTATTTGGATTAAACATAAATAAATTTAGTTAAAATGTCAACTTAATTTTTGAACAATATGAATAGTAACTATAGAAAATATTTTTTACCACGGCAAAATGAAAATAGGTTAATTAAGGGTAAATATAATTTTACAAAGACTAAACAAATTAACTGTAATAGTATTAATAGTTAAATTTCCTTTTAATTTAAATTATTATTATTATTATTCCTTATTGTTTTCACCTTATAAATTATTAAGTAATCAGTTTGATAAAAATTATATTCTAATATGATAAAACACAAATTGTATTTTTAAATAATATAAAATTTCAATTAAGACATTAATTTTTTTGAATTAATCAATTTTTGAAATAAATGTTATTTTATTAAAATATTATTATTCAATAATGTTTATTAAATATAAATGATCATATAATTTTTTTAGGAATTCAAATATAATTTTTATAAGGGTTTGATAACTATTTTGGTAAAAAAAACCAAGAACTTCTCAATAAATATTGATTCTTATTTGAAATGTGAAAACACGCATATTTAGAAAAAAAATTAGATAAAATGAAAATTATATTTGGAATTGGAACATCAAAATTATCCAATGGTGATTTTTTTTAAAAAAAATTGACACTACCGAATTTTTGAGTAAAAATTAAATATGTAATAAATATATGGTGTGTATTATGACATCATAATGAAACAAAAGTGATGTAATAAATAATATATAGGGTATAAATGACCAAATATATATTTTTTGTTTAAAATAATGTGATTTTATTTTTATTTTATTAATTTTAAAAATCATTTTTTAATCCTCCAAAACTATTAATATATTTTAAGGTTTTAAAATCATTTCTTTATGAGTATGACAAACCTTCACATAAGAAAGGAAATTATTTTATTAATTTCAGCCATTAAACTTATAAAATAATGAAATCCACTCCCATTTGGGAGAAACGATGGGTAAAAACCATGGAAAGGTTTGTGGTTTTATTTATTTTATTATATAGAGTCGAAAACCTAAGTTTGAGAAATCATAAAGAATCCCCCACTCTTTTCCTATATAAACTCGCCCAATATCTCATTTATCTTAACTAAAAGTCCTTGTATCATGTTATTAATCCTACATAACATCTTTTTAGTCCTCCCAAGGTTCTTCCAAGATCTTAAGAAGCTCCTCCAAAACATTTGGTGTCACACACTCAAGTAAGGGATACTCAACTTCTCCTCTTTATTCAAGTTTCTTTATTATCTTATGACTTATATTTCCAATTCCTTATACTAGGATATTTATTTACATTTAACTATTACTACCTATTTAATTTCAAAATTATGATATACACCTTTCTCCTTAATCAACTGATTTTATGAATTTTTAAGTGACTTCATTGTGCTGCGGGAATTTCACTCCGATTTTCCATGCCAAAATAATT
This sequence comes from Viscum album, assembly GCA_963277665.1. Classification (NCBI taxonomy): domain Eukaryota; kingdom Viridiplantae; phylum Streptophyta; class Magnoliopsida; order Santalales; family Viscaceae; genus Viscum; species Viscum album. Next base: position 1,413,166,403 of record OY728141.1, on the reverse strand, counting down.
ATGTAGTGAATATCATACTCATTTCCAATAAATGGTGTTCATATTTTTACACTTATAATTATTTAAATTCGTACATAAAAATGTATTTATTACACACTCCTTGGTCATGGAATAAAATATAATAATGAATTAATCGATGTTGTGAGATCTATATGGCGCACTTAAGCACGAGAATGAAATGAAATTGATGGGTGCACCCAGAATTATATAGCACTCTAATGCATTGGGTTATGTTTAGTATCATTAGAATTCATTTTGGGATAGGTATTTAACCTGATTACTTTAGGGGACTTTTTCCATAATGATTTATTGGAAATTATCTTTGGCCTAGGTTTATGATTCATTGTTTTATGTTGTTTTACATTTCCCATGTTATGATTATCATTCTATATCATGCCTTATTATTCATGTTCCTTTTATTACACATTGATATGCATGTTTTATAAAATGTATTATCTTATTAATGTTATTCCATGTTTATTACCTTATTGGGCATTATATATCACCCCTTTCTAATGTATTCCCCCAAGTCATCCAATGCAGTTTTAAGTACAAGCATGTTAAGGAAGTTTTCAATAAAGATGATGTATTTTTTGTTTAAGTCATTATGTATTGTACCTAATTCCAAAATTCCCAAGAAATTTCAATCATATAGGTGGTATTAAGTGTAATATTATGTAGTAAATCATGTGTTAATTGGTAATAAAGATATGGTTTGTTATAGTTGGTATTAAAGGGAATGTTTAGTTATTTTTGATATTAGGGTTAGAAAACTCTAGAGAAAGCCTTAGGGATAAAAATAAGTATAAGAAAACATACCTATATTTCTTAAGTATATAGTGTGTTTTATCAGGAAAATACATCTATGTCTGGATAATACAAGTGGATATGGATCTTTCATAGATGTACATATGGATAAACCCAAAAAATACCACATTGAGCTAGATTCAATTGGGAAGCGGTGCATGAAAATAGGTCCTACTACACACCTATTTTGACACTCTTGGGGAATATGATTTGGTAAATTCATAAGCTCATTACGGACCATTATTAAAGGAAAAAAATGACCATAAGTGTATAGGTTAGGAATTAGATCATTGATAACATAAATTTAATCCTATAAATTCATAAGTTAATAAAGAAATATAATTTATAAGTTATCCCTTTAATGTAATAAGATTCCCTCTTTATGTGTTTAATAGTTTATAATTAATGATACCAAATTTTACCTTTATTCTATTCAATGGATGTAAATTGGGAGAACTAATTCAACAACCAATTTGATGAGAAATTCATATCATATATTAATTATATTATTTCAGAATAGATTAAAATATGGGAGGAAGAAGATCATGAACAAATATTCACTCTCTTCTTAGAGAACTACTTTCAAGGATTATCCTGAAGTCATGCTCATATGACTTCGAAACATTTTCCAATATCCAAGTTAAACCTAAAAAAACATTATGAGGCATCCAATACATCTACCATCACCCTCTTATTTCTGGGATCATATATCATCTATTGGAGAATCTTTCACTCTCAACTTTCTTACAATGCTAATCATGGGAAGTGCCATTCAGGACTTTTAAAATTCTTCTCTTTATTTCAAATAGTTGTAGAAATAAATGATTTCCAATATGATTCAGAAGTGGGAGATCTTCTATAAGCCTATATGTATCAATTTATAGATTTACTTCTTTGGTGAAATATCAAAATTGATTTTCCAAAACCCAGTTTTGAAATATTTGAAGATGAATCGGTAAGATTGTTTTATATGAAACAAGTTCAAGAATATGTTTCAAAATTATATATTAGAAATAATTTTTGAATGTTTTATCGATGATTATATAGATATAATATAACATTACTAATTTTTATTTATATAAAAGAACCAGATGGGTTTGAAAATATCCTGAGGTACCATTGTGGCGCGTGAACTCTCCCTCCTTGAAGGAAATGCCAACAGAAAAAATGGAATACATTATTGAAGGGATGGAGAACCTAAAGAATATTTTTTTTGAAATTTATCTTTGGGGTTTTATCATGTATTCAAAAATTAAATTTCTAGGGAAAATTTTCTTTAATTTAGAAATAATGTAATGCCCTGAGTTTTTTAAATAGAAAACTATGTTCGATAGTGTAACGACCCGAAATTTTGAATAAATCTTGTTTCCTAATTTTATGTGTTATTTTATTTTGTTTTTTATACTCAAAAAAAATGTTTCATTTGATAAAATGAGTATAATAAAAATGAGATCATTGGGTTTTGACTGTTATATGACCATTGGTCAATATAACCCCTAGAAACTAAACGTTTTGATTATTGTCTCTAAATACAAGTAATCTTGGTTAATTATTATAGAAAGAAGATTCGATGTCCTCACCTAGTAGTCTTGCACCAATCGAATCCCATCTAACAGAACTTGGGAAGGCGGTAGCACCACTGGGCTTTTCTCTGGACCAAACCCAAGCCGAACTTCATCGTGTGAAGCTAGAATGGAATCGCCTTTACGAGAAGTTCAGACTGATAGAAATTACTACTTGTGCGATGTTAGCCGAGCCTCCCTCAGATTCTCTCACCTTAGCACACCTTACAATTAGGTCTTATGCTGGTGTGATAAGGGGCTATGTAAGGAGACCGTAACTGCCTTGTGTAATCCTTTATTTTAAATAAAAATTGGGATTTCTTCTTATGATGAAGTTTATGAATTTTCAAATGACCGGATAAATATAGTATGCATATTTTTGATGAATTTTAGAAAAAGGATATTTTAAAAATGTTTATTTAAACCTTAAATAATTAAAAATGTGTAATGATATTCAAAAAATGTTCTTCTACAATTATGCTCAGTACGAAATTTAGAGTCTAATAAGAACAACTTAATTTTTGATGAATAGTAAAGTATGAATAGTGATTTTATGATTAGGATTAGTAATGTGTCCAAATGGATTAGTAATCTCACTCAAAAGAAAGTATTAATATAATCTAGGCACCTTGATTATGTAATGTGATTCAATAAAATGGTTAAATAACGATTTCATAAATTATTATTCAAGTATTAGTTTTTTCGAGTGAATAGTGTTTTTTGATTAAAAATTAAATTAAAAATATTTAAAAAATTATTTTTATAAAATGGATTTCATTTTTGAACTCAGAGCACCGATATTATGTTATGGTAATTTTTGGGGTTTTTTCTGAAAAAATGAATTTTTGGTGAATAGTGTATTTATTTAAAAAATAAATTAAAAATATTTAGAAAATTATTTTTATAAAATGGAGTTCATTTTTGAAATTAGAGCATTTATATTTGGTTAAGGTGAAATTTTTGGATTATTCTGAGAAAGTTGAATTTTCGATGAATAGTGAAAATACAGTTTTTATGTTACGGGTGTTTAATGACATCATTAAATGATGTATTAAGTATGTAATCAATATGGTCGACTTATGAATAGTAAGATAAGGTATTAGGCGTCCCAAGTGGCCAATACCATGGGAAAATACCTTGTGAAAGTCCATGGTTTTGCCAAAACCACTAATGAGGTGTCCCTTGGCCATTAATGCCTTGTCCCCTCACTTTCCCTATAAATACCAAGCCATCCTCTCATCCATTCGACTCCCCACTCTCCCCCAAAGATGTTCGGGTCTCGTTACCTCCCAAGGAGTCCTCCCAAGGTGCCCCCAAGCCCTCACGGTCCCAACCATTGAGTTTTAAGAGTTACGTTTTAAGGTAAGGGATCCGACCTCTCTCTTTCTTTTCAAGAAATCTCTTTTATGTCATTTCTTTTATGATCCATGTTCTTATGTTAAAGTATGTTATTTTATACTCCTATTACTTCCATTTTCATGTTCATATAATGATAGATCCCCTCTTACTCTCATTATTTCGTTTTATGAAGTTTTAAGTGGCGTCGCTAGGCTGCCGAAATTTTTGTAACGGATTCTTTCTCCCTTCTCATTTTTCAAGATCTATTTTCCATGTAAAGTATTTCAAGTTCCTTTTTATTATGTTGGGGTATGATATATAAATTTATCCTACTGATATTTTATGATCATATGATGAGAGACCCCATTTTATCTCTTCAATTCAGTATTTTGAAGTTTTAAGTGGCGTCGTTAGGCTGCCGAATTTTTAAGTGGTTCTTCACCCTTCTCGTTTTGAAGTTCTACTTTGATGTCAATTCTTTCAAGTTCCTTTTTGTTATTTTGGGGTATGATCTCTAAATTTATCATACTGATATTTTATGATCATATGATGAGAGACCCCATTTTATCTCTTCAATTCAGTATTTTGACATTTTAAGTGACGTCGTTAGGCTGCTGAATGTTTAAGGGATTCTTTCACCCTTCACATTTTCAAGTTCTATTTTCTTGTCAAGTATTTCAAGTTACATTATATTGGGGTATGATCTCTATATCTATCATACTGATCTTGTATGTTCATATGATGAGAGACCCTATTTGATCTCGTCAATTCTTTTTTTTTGAAGTTTAAGTGACGCCGTTAGGCTGTCGAATTTCTAAGGGGTTCTTTCACCCTTCTCATTTTCATGATCTATTTTCATGTCAAGTGTTTAAAGTTCCTTTTTATTATGTTGGGGTATGATCTCTATATCTATCATACTGATCATTTATGTTCATATGCTGAGAGACCCTATTTGATCTCATCAATCCATTTTTGGAAGTTTTAAGTAACGCCGTTAGGCTGCCGAATTCTCATAAGAGAAATCTTATTTTTGTCTTCCTTTCATGTTCTTCGTTTCAAATGGTATATCATTAAAATTTCATTACCATGTTCTTAAATAATTTATATTTTGTTCCCCTACTTTTTTATGTATCATTTTTGAGTGGGTGACCCATGTCCCCTCTCTTTCCAACTTTTTCTAAAACCATGTATCATAGACGTTATGCTGCATAGTTTTCGTCTCAAAATGCCTCTCTCTTTATCTCAAAATTATTTTATGTTATTAAGTGAATACTCAAAGCTCTTATTTATATAGGGGTATTCACATATATATCAAAATTTTCTATTTTAAATTCTGGGATTTACATACATGAAACCCGCTTTCCCTTTTCTATGGGTTTAAAGTGACATAAAGATAATGTCTTTAAAGCAGTTTTTAAAAACGTTATGATTATGAAATGAAACCCATTTCTTTTATGCTATATGGGTTGTTTATGAAATGATTTATGATGATATATGTGGCTCATATGAGAATAAATACATGTCAAGTGTGCGCCCAGATAGCTCTCCAATGCATTGGGTAAAGACTTAATCTCTAGAGATGACTTTTTAGACTGATACCTTGGTGAATAACCTTGGTAATTTTTAATGACACCTTGGGGATGGACCTTGGTGAAACGAAATGATTGTCAATATTAATTGTTTCAGCCACATCTTCTAATTATGAAAAATGTTATTTTTATTATGATATGCCTCATGATTTCTTTCTCATGCCTTAATGTTCTTTTCATGACCTTATTGAAGTATCTCAAGTTCACATGTAAAATTTTTCTCTTGTTTCCCTTACTGGGCCTTCTGCTCACCCTTTCTTTTGATGTATGTCCCCAGGTTATGAGATGCAGTAATGAACCTAGGATGAACATGAGGATAAGCCTTTCTAGTGTTTAATAAGAATCTTTTATGTTTTCAGGTTTTAAGTTCCTGGTTTCCAATACACTAAACCTTAAAGATCCTCAGTTTTGTAAAATGTAATGAAAGTTTATGTGGTAAAAAGGCGGGATGCTATAGTTGGTATCAAAGGATGGTTTAGTTATTTATGGAAATTTGGATATGAAAACTATAGGAAGAACCCTATAGAAAAGTTTAAATATAGGAAATCTTCCTGGTATTTTGGTGAGTATTGAGTAAGGGGTTGCCAAGCAAATACATCCCTGTCTAGATACGAGCAGGTAGAGGTGGCTCTGGAACAAATGTACATAGGGGTAAAACCCAAAAACACCGCTTTGAGCTATAATCGAACGGGAACCGGTACACGACAACGGGCTTTGATGCACTTTTGGTTACGACACTCCTGGGGTATATGCTTTGGTAAATTCATAAGCTTAGTATGAACCATTGTTAAAGGAACAAAGATAAAATAAAATAAAGATTCACATAAGAATATATGATCATGGATAACCTAGATGGGAACCTAGGGGATCACAAGTTAGGGTATACTTTTCTTCTAAAAGTTGTTCTTATATGCTTTCAGTTCCTTTTCATGATTATTGGCTAAGTACTTAAGCCCCTAATTATGCTTTCTCTTATTAGTTAATGGTGGGAAATAGAAGAACATTTCCCAACAAACAATGTGATAGGAAATGCGACGATTGTCATATTAATATGACAGGGATGATTAGGGGATTAAAATATGATTATTATTTTGAAGACGTTCACTATTTTGGGGACCCTATATGATCGAGGAAAATAGATTGCTACGGTATTTTCATTAAGGAGTAAGGTTGACTTATATTTTGAAGAATCGATGAATTTAAGGTGGACTTATAGTAATTTAGGTTACTTATGGGAATGATTAACCTATCTTGGGTAAAATATGTTTAGGTTAGATACTTTTGTTATAAGATGTTAGGAGTGGTTGATGTTGTTTGGAGATGAACAATGAAGTTTATTTTGGAAGAATGTGTTATCAAATCCTTCTTGTATTTGGGTTTCAATATTAGTTTGGTTTATTTTGAGGAATTTTAAGGACCGTTATTTATGGAATGGACTATGATGAACTTTGGGTAGTACCATGGAACTTTGAAGATTTAAAATTAGTTTCCATTCCTATGGGATTATTTCTTTTTGAAGAGTTGTTTTACCTTACCCTTTCTTTTTTTGGGATAATGTTTAAAGATAGAAGAAATAGATAGTTAATCTTTTGTGGATTATGTGATTCTCTAAAAGATGATTCTTGTGTTTTGATGAGACCAAGTAGTTTTGAATGCTCATGGTTTGTAGAAAAGATTAGTTTTAGGTAGAAACTTATTAAAGGATGAAACTCTACATGAAGATAAGTATATTTTCTTATGTTTTTGTTTTATGTTGCAAATGAATTCCTCAAAATTATGAAAAGGAACGTAAAACAAAAATGTTGTTGGTTTACGTTTCCTACTGGGTAATCAAAGACCGTTTACACACATCATAAGTTTGGGATTTTCTTATGGTTAAATTTCTCCTAATCATGTTTTCTATCACTCTCCCTCAGAACTTGACCCTTTGTTTTCTCCTCCATGTCCATGTTTTCGTACATGGAATCCTAGTGTGGGCTAACTCGGGTGACCTTTGTACTTACCTTTTTTTTCTTTTAAAGTAATAGTTTTATGGACTCCTTTTCCGATGTGGGACTTTCAATGAAATTTCAAAACCCAATTTTAAAAATTGTGAGGATGCAATTTCTTAAGGGGGGAAGATTGTAATGACCCGAAATTTTGAATAAATTTTGTTTCCTAATTTTATGTGCTATTTTATTTTGTTTTTTATACTCAACAAAAATGTTTCATTTGATAACATGAGTATAATTAAAATGAGACCATTGGGTTTTGACTATTATATGACCATTGGTCAATATGCCCCTGGAAACTAAACGTTTTGATTATTGTCTCTAAATACAAGTAATCTTGGTTAATTATAATAGAAAGAAGATTCGATGGCCTCACCCAGTAGTCTTGGACCGATCGAAGCTCATCTAACAGAACTTGGGAAGGAGGAAGCACCATTGGGTTTTGCTTTGGACCAAACCCAAGCCGAACTTCATCGTGTGAAGCTAGAACGGAATCGCCTTTGCGAGAAGTTCAAACTGATAGAAATTACTACTCGTGCGTTGTTAGCCGAGCCTCCCTCAGATTCTTTCACCTTAGCACACCTTACACTTAGGTCCTATGCTGGTGTGATAAGGGGATATGTAAGGAGACCGTAACTGCCTTGTGTAACCCTTTGTTTAAAAAAAATTGGGATTTCTTCTTATGATGAAGTTTATGAATTTTCAAATGACCAGATAAATATAGTATGCATATTTTTGATGAATTTTAGAAAAAGGATATTTTAAAAATGTTTATTTAAACCTTAAATAATTAAAAATGTGTAGTGATATTCAAAAAATGGTCTTCTACAATTATGCTCAGTACAAAATTTAGAGTCTAATAAGATCAACTTAATTTTTGATGAATAGTAAATTATGAATAGTGATTTTATGATTAGGATTAGTAATGTGTCCAAATGGATTAGTAATCTCACTTAAAGAAAGTATTAATATAATCTAGGCACCTTGATTAAGTAATGTGATTCAATAAAATGCTTAAATAATGATTTCATAAATTATTATTCAAGTATTAGTTTTTTCGGGTGAATAGTGTTTTTTAATTAAAAATTAAATTAAAAATATTTAAAAAATTATTTTTATTAAATGGATTTCATTTTTGAACTCAGAGCACCGATATTATGTTATTGTAATTTTTGGGGTTTTTTCTGAAAAAATGAATTTTCGGTGAATAGTGTATTTATTTACAAAATAAATTAAAAATATTTAGAAAATTATTTTTATAAAATGGAGTTCATTTTTGAAATCAGAGCATTGATATTTGGTTAAGGTGAAATTTTTGGATTATTCTGAGAAAGTTGAATTTTCGATGAATAGTGAAAATACAGTTTTTAAGTTACGGGTGTTTAATGACATCATTAAATGATGTATTAAGTATGTAATCAATATGGTAGACTTATGAATAGTAAGATAAGGTATGAGGTGTCCCAAGTGGCCAATACCATGGGAAAATACCATGGGCAAGCCCATGGTTTTGCTAAAACCACTAATGAGGTGTCCCTTGGCCATTAATGCCTTGTCCCCTCACTTTCCCTATAAATACCAAGCCATCCTCTCATCCATTCGACTCCCCACTCTCCCCCAAAGAAGTTCAGGTCTCATTACCTCCCAAAGAGTCCTCCCAAGGTTCCCCAAGCCCTCAAGGTCCCAACCGTTGAGTTTTCAGAGTCGCGTTTTAAGGTAAGGGATCTGACCTCTCTTTTTCTTTTCAAGAAATCTCTTTTATGTCATTTTTTTATGCTCCATGTTCATATGTTAAAGGATGTTCTTTTATACTCGTATTACTTCCCTTTTCATGTTAATATAATGAGAGATCCCCTCTTACTCTCATTATTTCGTTTTATGAAGTTTTATGTGGCACCGTTAGGCTGCCGAAATTTTTTGTAACAGATTCTTTCTCCCTTCTCATTTTTCAAGATCTATTTTCCATGTAAAGTATTTCAGGTTCCTTTTTATTATTTTGGGGTATGATCTCTAAATTTATCCTACTGATATTTTATGATCATATGATGAGATACCCCATTTTATCTCTTCAATTCAGTATTTTGAAGTTTTAAGTGGCGCCGTTAGGCTACCAAATTTTTAAGTGGTTCTTCACCCTTCTCGTTTTGAAGTTCTACTTTCATGTCAATTCTTTCAATTTCCTTTTTGTTATGTTGGGTTATGATCTCTAAATTTATCATACTTATCTTTTATGATCATATGATTAGATACCCCATTTGATCTATTCAATTCAGTATTTTGACATTTTAAGTGACACCGTTAGGCTGCTGAATGTTTAAGGGATTCTTTCACCCTTCTCATTTTCAAGTTCTATTTTCTTGTCAAGTCTTTCTAGTTACATTATATTGGGGTGTGATCTCTATATCTATCATACTTATCTTTTATGTTCATATGATTATAGACCCTATTTTATCTCGTTAATTCTTTTTTTTTGAAGTTTAAGTGACGACGTTAGGCTGTCGAATTTCTAAGGGGTTCTTTCACACTTCTCATTTTCAAGATCTATTTTCATTTCAAGTCTTTAAAGTTCTTTTTTATTATGTTAGGGTATGATCTCTATATCTATCATACTGATCATTTACGTTCATATTATGAGATACCCTATTTGATCTCATCAATCCTTTTTTGGAAGTTTTAAGTAACACCGTTAGGCTGCCGAATTCTCATAAGAGAAATCTTATTTTTGTCTTCCTTTCATGTTCTTCGTTTCAAACGGTATATCATTAAAATTTCATTACCATGTTCTTAAATACTTTATATTTTGTTCCCCTAATATTTTATGTATCATTTTTGAGTGGGTGACCCATGTCCCCTCTCTTTCCAACTTTTTCTAAAACCATGTATCATAGACGTTATGCTGCATAGTTTTCGTCTCAAAATGCACCCCTCTTTATCTCAAAATTATTTTATGTTATTAAGTGAATAATAAAAGCTCTTATTTCTACAGGGGTATTCACATATATATCAAAATGTTTTATTTTAAATTCTGGGATTTACATACATGAAACCCGCTTTCCCTTTTCCGTGGGTTTAAAGTGACATAAAGATCATGTCTTTAAAGCAGTTTTTAAAAACATTATGATTATGAAATGAAACCCATTTCTTTTATGCTATATGGGTTGTTTATTAAATGATTTATGATGATATATGTGGATCATATGATAATAAATACATGTCAATGGTGCGCCCAGATAGCGCTCCAATGCATTGGGTAAAGACTTAATCTCTAGAGATGACTTTTTAGATTGATACCTTGGTGAATAACCTTGGTAATTTTTAATGACACCTTGGGGATGGACCTTGGTGAAACAAAATGATTGTCAATATTAAATGTTGCAGCCACATATTCAAGTTATGAAAAATGTTATTTGTATTATGATATGCCTCATGATTTATTTCTCATGACTTAATGTTCTTTTCATGACCTTATTGAAGTATCTCAAGTTCACATGTAAAATGTTTCTCTTGTTTGCCTTACTGGGCCTTATGCTCACCCTTTCTTTTGATGTATGTCCCCAGGTTATGAGATGCGGTAATGAACCTAGGATGAACATGAGGAGAAGCCTTTCAAGTGTTTAAAAAGAATCTTTTATGTTTTCATGTTTTAAGTTCCTGGTTTCCAAGACACTAAACCTTAAAGATCCTCGGTTTTGTAAAATGTAATGAAATTTTATGTGGTAAAAAGGCGGGATGCTATAGATAGCATATGTGATACCAAACACTGAAACAAAAAAACAACGATTATTTAAATAAAAAAAATTTAAAAGTTCCATTAAATTTTTAGATATTATTAGGATTAAAAAATTTATTAAATATTTATATTTCTTATATATATTGATAAATTCTTAGTAAAGAATCAATCAATATTTGAAAATGTCTTTTCATTCTTAGAAATAAGTTTTCTTCAAAAATGAAATTTGTTTATTTTTATATAGATTATAATTATTTTATAGAATATTTTGAAAATTTATTTGATAATAAAACTACATTTTTTATATTAAAATATTAAAATTAACATACGGTAAACATTAAATATATTTCAGAAATATATATATTCAATGAATAGTGAAAACTATTGTCTTTATGTATAATTGTCATTTCCTTTTATAAAATAATTAATATAGAAATTAAAATTATTCATTTAATTCAAATTCAACGTAACATAAGAATTATTTATGTATATTTAATTCAATTAATTACATTTAAACTGTCTTTATACTGGATTTTAATGCAATTTTTTTGGATTAAATACTTATTTTCCTTACAACTCTTTTAAAATGCATAGTTTTCCTTCATTATAATTAACTAAAAAAACCCCTAATGAGAAATTATTTAAATAAAAATTTTATATTATATATCTATCTTTATTAATTTGAAATTAATATAATTATGATTATTAGTCATGGATTTAAAGTGAAATCATATTTTCATTAAAAAAATATTTTTTAGAAAACCGCTTTCCATTAAGCTTGTGGGTTTTATATTAAATTAAGTTCTTCAACCTTTGTGAATTAAATTAGAGAAAATGGATTCCATATTTTGAATCATCATAAATAATACTAGGTAGTAAGGTTAACTTAATTTTTGAATAATATGAATATTATCTATAGTAAATATTTATTACCATGGAAAAATGAAAATAGGTTAATTAAGGGTAAAAATAATTTAACAAAGACTAAAAAAAGTAACCATACAAGTATAAATATTTAAATTTTATCATTAAAATTATTATTATATTTATTTCTTATTGTTTTTACTTTATTAGTTATTAAGTAATCAGTTTGATAAAAATTATATTCTGATATGATAAAACACAAATTATATTTTTAAGTAATATCAAATTTCAATTAAGTCATTCCTTTTTTGAATTAAGTTATTTTTAAATAAGTAATATTTTAATAAAATATTATTATTAAATATAAATGATCATAAATTTTTTATGAAGTGAAATACAATTCTTATAAGGGTTTGAAAACTGTTATTGTCAAAAAAAACCCAATATTTCTCAATAAATGTCAATTCTTATTTCAAAATTAAAAATTCACATATTTAGAAAATTATTTTTATAAAATAAATATTATTTTTGGAATCAGAATTACTAAATTATTCCAGGGTTATTTTTTCATAATTTTCTGGGATAATCAAATTTTTAGTTAAAAATTAAATACGGTATAAATATACTGTGTTTATTATGAAATCATAATGACCCAAATGTGATATAATAAATACTATAAATTGTTTCCATGACCAAATATTTTTTCTCTTTAATATATTTTTATTTTATTTTTATTTCATAAATTTTATAAATACTTTTTGAATCCTCCAAAACCATTAATATATTTCAAGGTTATAAAATCATTTATTTATGAGTATGACTCACCTCTACATAAGAAACAGTATTATTTTATTTATTTCATCCATTATAAATTTAAAATAAAAAAAAACACTCTCATTTTGAAGAAACCATTTGAAAAACCCCACTTTAAGGTTTGTGGTTTTGGTTGTTTTGTTATATAGATTCCAAAACCTAAGTTTGAGAAATCATAAATAATACCCCCACCCTTTTGTCATATAAACCCACCAAATCTCTCATTTATCTTAAATAAAAAATCTGGGATCACATTTTTACTCTGAACTACCCTACCTAGAGTCCTCCCAAGGTATACCCAATCTCTTAAGAAGATCCTCCCAGGCATTCAGAGTCACACACTCAAGTAAGGGATCCTCACGTTCTATTATTTATTCAAGTTTCCTTATTATCTTATGCATTATATTTCAAATTACTTATGATGGGATATGTATTTCCAAGTCTCTATTACTACCTATTTTATGTAAAAAATATGATAGACCCATTTCTCCCTCATCAACCCATTTTATTAATTTTTAAGTGACACAGTTATGCTGCCGAAATTTCACTGTGATTTTCCATGCCAAAACAATTGTGTAGTGAATACCATACTCATTTACTATCATTTGTATTCACCTTTATACACTAATAATTATTTGAATTGGGAATTAAATGTATGTATTATATACCCATTTATCATTTAATAAAATATGATGACGAATGAATCCATGTTGTATGATATATGTGGCACACTTAATCATGAGAATGAAATGAAAGTGACGGGTACCCCAGAAATTTTATTTCCCTCCTATGTATATAGTAATTTTTAGTCTCATGAGACATCATGTTAGGATAGGGGTGAACCTGATTTATTTATGGGACTTTTTCCATCATGATGTCTTTGCATTTAGCCTTGACCTATGTTTATTATGTTGTTTTTTAAGTTGTTGTCACATTTCCCATGATATGATTATCATGCTATATCATACCTTACTATTCATTTTCTTTTTCCCCATTGATATGCTTATTATCTAACATATATTATCTTCTTCATGTTATTCCATGTTTATTCCCTTACTAGGTTTTATTGCTCACCCCTTTCTTAGGTATGTCCCCAGGTTATTCTGTATATTTTTAAGTAAGATCACTTTAAGGAAGTTTACAATAAATATGATGTATTTTCTATTTAAGTTATTATGTGTTGTACCTAATTCAGAATAAATTTGTCTTATCTATCTTCTGAGTGGTATTAAGTGTAATATTATCTAATAAATCATGTATTAATGTGTAATAAAGATCTGGGTTGTCATATTGAACTTATAATATATAAATTTCATTAAAACCATTCAATAAAAGTGATTTATTTAATATATTGAGATAAAAAATGTTTGTGTTCATAAAAATAGATTTTCAGAAAAAAGATTACATTTATTATTAAATGTTTTTTATTTTTATTTATAACTAATTGGTCCCCAAGTAATACATTTCTAAACCATATGCTTCTATAATTTAGTTTATACAATTTATACCCTCCATTCCAACAACTATGTGATAACTATCATATTAAATAATAATTTCTTAATAGTAAGTCGTGTTTTGTTTAAACTCAATGTTATGTATAATAAAAGAGAAACTATGTGTTTCATGTAACACAATATAAACTCATTTTTGTGTGTAATAATAAATACTGAAAAGATTTAATTTATTTAGAGTTAATATTTCAAAAAAATATTTGGGTTTTACGCTCCACATCTCTTCCTAGTACATGATGCATTCCATGTATCACTTTTATGAAAGTGCATACCTAAAAGGTCACATATACTAAACTCGAAAGTTGTGTAATTAGAACATGACCTATCCTATGAATAACAACCCATGGAAATATTGGATCTAAGAGATAATGTGTTTTGGAACAAAACCACTCATATGGTAAATGTTATATAGAGAAATAATAAGATTGATGAGGTTATGCGGGAAGCAAAGGATGTGATGAATGAAAAATAACCTCTCTTATTTTCTACTATGTCATGAAATTTCAAGGATGAAATTATTTTAAGGGGGTATAATGTAAGAACATAAGTTTTTCATACTTAATTAAATATTTTTTTCAATTTTTTACTCCATACACAACACTGAAACCAAACAAATATGGAATAATAAATGATGGCCATAAAATTAGAATGTATAAATAGTAGTAATAGAATTATGAAATATATATATAAATAAATATATTATATTTAAATATAAACACAAATAGTGTAGTTAAAAAATAAAAAAAAATTCACTTATCCCTAAAATGTATTTTATTAAAAGGATAATTTTCAAGTTTAATATATTTATGATTATCACAAATTTTAAAATAATAGTTAACATAAAATAAATCATTTCTTATAAAAAAGGTTTTCATGTTAATTTTTTATTTTATTTTAATGTTATGTTTAGAATATTTAGGAATTAAATTTTAAAAAATTAACATAATTTTTGTATTTATCATAATCATATTTTCTTAAGATTAATTTTTAATATTTTCAGAAATAATTAATTTTTAGATGAATGTTTAAAATACTAATTTTATTAACATCATTGAATTTATGAAATTATTTTATTATACGAATATGTTAGAATATTTTAAAATAATTGACCATAAAATTATATATTATAAATTATGATAATTCATTTTAAAATAATATTTTAAATTTATAAACCTATGATCAATATTTTGAATGTATATATGGTGATTTAATGAAACCTATTTTTTGACTGTTTTGTTTATTAATTATCACATGATTAAATAAAGTTTTTAATTTAATTGGTTATAAAATAACTATTTTTTTCTTAATAATAATTTTTTTTAATTTATTGGAATAAATTTAATAGATAATTTTATCCTAATCATAAATCTTTTTTCTCAAAGATAAAATTTCTAAAAAATGGGTTTTTGCACATTACATGCACTAACTGTAGGATCAAAATGATGAATGTAGATGCTCAAATACCAGAGGGGGTGAATTGTATTCTTTAAAAAATTCCTTTGGAACCTTTAAATTTAAGTTTAACAAGGTTAAACAAACATTCAAAAAACCTCTTAAAGAAACTTTTTCTATTATCTTAAAAGAAAGATTCTACCTTAAAGCATATAGATTCTATAATATAATCAGAGTAAAGGAATTATAGAGTATAAGAAATTTATACTTTTTAACTTTAAAAAAGTTAAGATTATAGTAGAAATAAAACAACTTGAAATAGAAAACAAGTAAAAACAAGATTCTTTTAATCCAAAGAGAAGGGTATACAATAACCTTGAATAAAGGTTACTTGATTTATACTTTCAAGAAAGTCTATCTTACCCAAACCCAGGTAAACCCTCATTCCGAAGATCAATATCTGTCTTGCTATCCCTACAAGCCCTCGATTTAAAAGGAAATCGGAACCTCTGTCTTCCAAACCTGGAAGCCCATGATCAGCATGATCGGAGTCTACAGAAAGCTAGTTTGAACAAGTTGTTCACACCTGAACAAGTTGTTCACAACATCTGAAAAAAGCACTGAGAGTTGAAAGAGCCTCTCTCTCTAGAAATGACTTCACAACTTTTTCACATGCATCAAGTTTATCCACTCTCTGTATTATTTTATACTCATTCAAATGAACTTGTATTTATATATAATGCTTCCCAATGGTCAGCTCCACTCCAACGGTCATATTTTCCTTAAATTTTAGAGGGACTTGGACATGTGTCAAACATAGAACAGTTATTTTATAACATATTGTACGACATCGTTTCAAGTAACAGAAAAAAGTTTAAGTTGAAGATGAACGTTTTGTAAGAAAATATGGAATCTGATAATGTTGGAATGATACATTAAACAACTCAAACATTATTAAGAAAAAAAGATTCTTAAGAAAAAAATTATCATGAAAACGAATTCCTAAGGAAAATTAAATCAGATGGGGAAACCAGTATCTCATTTGTTCCGGAATCGAAATCATAAAATCGGAATCACTTATACATAGGATTTGGTATCATAAAGATGATATAACTCATGTACTAGATTTAGAATCATAAAGACTGTATCACTTATACACCGAAATCGGTATCAGCAAGACGACATCACTTATACACCAGAATCAGTATCACAAAGACGGTATCACTTATACACCAGATTCGATATCATAAAGACGGTATCACAAACTCGTAATAAAAAATCAGTAAATCTAACATAATGGAAAATTGTAATGATACACCTATAAGTATTACAGAATGGAAAATTTTAATGATATATATGGAAGTATAACGGAATGACAATTCCGGATCTTAAGAAAAAAATAGATCTTAAGAAAAAAAATTAAGAAAAAGTGTTTTTTATTTTCAAAACATAAAACCCTAAGGAATGGATAAGTCATAAGATAACCTTACTGACTCACAAATCTCCCCCTTTTTGGAAAGCACAAACAACTTTTCTAAGTAATAATATATTGACTTAGATAAACAAGTATGATAAACTTATCTCTCCCTTTGAATGAGATTTCTAATAAATGTGACTAACTCCCCCTTAGGTTATGTTTCCCAAGGATCATATTCTTGATCTTTAGTATCTTGTTTTATTTCATAAGAAGAAATATGCCCATTAGATTAATATATCTTCTTAGCAGAAAACTCTCCCTTACTTGGACATCATCTTTTCTTACCATACTCTCCCTTAATAGATTCTCCTCTTTTTATATCTTCATTAAATTTTTCATTTGAATAAATTCTCCTCCTTTTGATTTTCAAAAATAGGGAAAGGAATGGAGAAGTATAATATGTACCTGTAAGGTTAAGAAAGCATATATTCGAAAACAAAAGAAAGATATGCAAGAAGCTTCTTAATGAAATTTTAGAAATAAAGTTTAGATTAAAACAAAACATCGGAATGTAAGGAAAAATCATCCATCCTTATTTTTATCAGACAACATCTTCTTTATCAAGGCTTTGAGTTTCTTCACTTCCATGTTATCTTCTTAGAACTTCATTAACAAGATATCATGATTGTGCTTCTTATTATCTAATGACAAGATACTTTCTTCTTGATCATCCACCTTTCTCTCTAATTTGTCTCAGACTTCCATCTCACTGCTAACAGATCGGGCAACAGAATTGACTAGACTAGCTTTCTCAATGATTGATGCATTAACTTTGTTGAACTCAATTTCGCAAGTATTAAAAGATCCATTTGTTGAATACATGAAGTAACTGAACTGTCTTAGCTCTTCATTGATAGTTTTGGTATAGTTAAAGACTTTCTTACAAGTCACTTTCTAAGCTTTGTAATCAATCAAAATATTAATAAAGTCTGCTTCTTGCATGACCACCATGTCCATAATCATATTGGTCGATTCTGTATTTTGATTTAGAGTTTCTTGCATCATTTGACTTTGGGCATCTATATTTGCACGAACTGGAAGGGTGCTAACCAACTTTCTTAAAGATAGATTGAAAAATTCATGTTCAACAGATGAAGAGGATTTGGAACCTGAAACAAATTTCCATTTTTGAGCTCCTCTAGGAGTTAAGGAAACTGCCTTTTCTATACTCTTAGAGGACTTATGAGGTGTTTCCTTTTCAAATGAGGCAACCAAAACATGTTTTCCTTTGATAGGATTTTGAACTGTAGATTTTTCATTTAAAACTTGAATAACATTAATATCTCTATGTTCATATTCTTCCTCTTGAAACTCTTCTTCTTCACCACCTTTATGATCAACCTATTCTTTATCTTCTTCTTCAACTTCAGTTTCTACTTTTTCTTCTTCTTCAACTTGTACTTATTCCTCAACTTCTACTTCTTCCTCAACTTCTACTTCTTTCTCAACTCCTTCTTCAACTTGTTCTTCGACTAGTACTTCTGAAACAGATTTAGAGACTGAACTTGAAGGAGTTCCAATGTAGTCTTCCACTTCCCTTAAACCATCATCATAGTCTTCTTGAACTATATGATCTTCTATTTCTTGAACAGGTTCTGATAAATATAGAACTTTCTTGGATTTCTAGATTTATGGAGTGACAGATGGCTTCTTATGAACAACTTGAGGTTCATGTACTTCTTGATACTTCTTTTCTATAGCTTTTAGAAGGTACTGACACCCTTGATCTTCCAAAGATTTCTTCTTCAGGATATTATCCTTCTTTTCTTTCTCAAGATTTTCATCTTTCTTTATTCTTAAGGCCTTATCATTTGTAGGGTTTAAGGTAAAGGATGTATCCTTCATTTCTAGTAGCTGCCATTTCTCTCCACTTTTCCAATGTTGCATCAGAATAGGTTTTTGGTTTCTTTTCAGGAGGAGGTGCTGATACCAGGACATTAGGAACTCGTATAGGCATTCTAGGTTCTTCTTGTTTCCTTTTCTTACGTGCCAATTTTGAAGATTCTAGAACATCTCTACCATTTCTTCAAAACTCTTGGATTCCTGTAATAACTCTACCTTTATCCTTCTTAGAGTGTCATCACTAAGTAAAAAAATCTTGAAAGGCTTTAAGATGGATCAGCATGGAACATTAAACTCTTGAAGGCATGTGACAATTATCCTGGAGATAGTTGCTGGATACATAAGTATCTGAGATATGATGGATCTACCTTTTATTTCCTGGATGGTGAGAAATATTTACTTAACAAAGTTGATCTTTTTTAAGTTGATGAGAAAGTCTAACATAAAGATATCACATATCTTAAGAGATTCCTTATCTCATTTTCTTAGTATAAGAAATCCTTTCATCCAGAGAGCTACCATCTTGTGTTTTGTTGAAAGATTCGTAATCTTCGGATTCTTAACATACTTGAGACCAAGATACTCTAGAGATTTGGCTTTTTGAAAAGAACCTTCCTTCTTGGGAATTTTTTGAGAGAAATGAATAGCTTCTCCTTCGTACAGAATGTTAAGAACATTTGCTGCCTTCTTATAGGGGACTTTATATGTCTTATCATAACATTTGAACATAAACATATCCTTACCATCCTTTTGGAAGAATGTAACAGATTTAGAGAACTAAATAACCAGGTGAGGATAAACCTGATCCTGACTTTTCTCCTTAGCCACACAAACACTTTCCCATCCATTAGTTCTTATCACCTTAGAGATAAGGGTGTCGTATTTTGAAAAGAATTTAGGGAAAACCAACATTTCCCTAAAGATTGACCAATCCTTTATTTCCTTTCAAGTTGGCATCTAGTCTGCTGAGGATTCAGGAGTCATTCAGGGTGATAGAGAAAAAAGAATCAGAAAAAAATCTTTGATGGCAACAGAGCTTTGAAATAGAGATCAGTAAGGATAATATGACGCTTATAAATGAGGCACCCCTTATATAGATGAGGCTATGACCTTTCAACTTCCATAAGATAATCAAACGGCTGAAAAAAAACCTGATCTAATCTAACGGTTGAGGATGATTAAAAAAACACGAATTCCAATATTTTGTAGTAAGGTAAACCGGAATTTGAAATTTTGAAAATCCAACAAATAAAACATAAGATAACAAAATAAAGAGTGAGAAAGTGTACCTTTTGGAATACTCTAAGGAATTTATCGGTGTTATAAGAATTCTCTTGAAATTTTTAAAATATGGTATTTCAATATCAAAATTTTCAATACAGAAATTCCCAATACCAAAATTTCCAATATAGAAATTTTCAATACCAAAATTTCCTATAAAAACTTAGAGAAAGATAATTTTTTTTTAAAATCTTAAGAAAAGAATAAAAACAAGCAATCATATGTACTCCCCCTGAAATAAAGAGCAGTTTAATGTTAGGAGATGATTTAAAAAAGTAGACATGAATGATTACCTTACAGAGATCATTCCTAGATTTTGTTTAATGTAATCAAATATATTATAAGATAATGGTTTTGTAAAAATATCAGCAAGTTTTTCTTGTGTTCCAATGAATTGAATAATAATATCTCTTTTAAATGTGTGATCTCGAAGAAAGTGATGACTAATATCTATGTGATTTGAATGAGAGTGATGTGAAAGGTTTTTACTTAGAACAATGGCACTTATGTTCTCCCAAATTATTTGAGTCTTATTAAAACTCATACCATAGTCTATGAGTGTGTGTTGCATCCACAACACTTGAGCACAACAACTTCCAGCTACTACATATTCATCTTTATCAGTGGAAAGTGCTACAGAATTTTGTTTCTTGCATGACCAAAAAAATAAGGAATCTACTAAGAAAGGTCATGTTTCGAATGTACTTTTTCTATCCATTTTACAACCACTGAAGTCATCATCTGAAAAACTTTTAAGTTCAAAATTATTACCAGAGGAATAAAAATGTCCCAAATCTAATGTTCCCTTTAAGTAGCGAAAAATTCTTTTCACTACCTTTAAATGAGATTCTTTAAGATTTTCTTGGAATCTTGAACATAAGAATACTGAGAACATTATGTTAGGTCGACTATCAGTTAAGTAGAATAGAATTCCTATCATCCCTCTATAAGATGTCTAATCCACAAGTTTCCCTGCTTCATCAATATCAAGAGTATTAGAGGTTCCAATAAAAGTACTTATACTCTTAGCATTATCATACCCAAACTTTTTATGAATATATTTGATTTACTTATGTTGAGATATGTAAGTTCCCTCTAGTTTTTGAGAAATTTGAAAACCAAGAAAAAAGGTTAACTCACCCATCATACTCATCTCAAACTCAGATTTCATAAGATTTGAAAAGGAATCAGTTAAGGATTGCTGAGTTGATCCGAAGATGATTTCATCAACATAAATTTGGACAATAAAAACATCTTTATTATTTTTCTAAATAAAAAGGGTTGGATTATTAGTTCCCTTAACATAGTTATTTTGAAGCAAAAAATCCCAAAATCCTATCATACCAAGCTCTAGGGGCTTATTTAAGTCCATATAGAGCTTTGGTAAGTTTATAAACATGATTAGGATGTTTTATATATTCATATCTAGGGTTTGATTTACATATACTTCCTCATATACATAACCATTCAGAAAATCACACTTTACATCCATTTGATAAAGTTTGAAATTAAAGAATGCTGCAAAGGATAGAAGAATATGAAAAGATTCAAGTCTTGCCACAGGAGCATATCTTTCTTCATAGTCTATGTCTTCTAGTTGGTTATAGTATTGGAAACTAATATTGCTTTATTTATAACAATAACTCCATTTTCATTTCATTTTCTTTTCTAAAAACCCATTTTACTCCAATAACAGAAGTTTCCTTAGGTTTTTCAACCAAGGTCCAAACCTGATTCCTTACGAAATCGTTGAGTTTATATGGCATATCCTTTATCAAATCTTCATTTCCCAAGGCTTCTTCAAGAGTCTTTGGTTCAAATTGAGAAAGAAAAGCAACATGTTCAACTTCATTTCTTAAAGAACATCTAGTTCTTACTAGTTGATTAACATTTCCAATGATATTATCACTGGGATGATTTCTAAGTAATAGCTAACTTGGGTTTTTAAAGACTTTATCATCAATATAAGGTATAGAATCTTCAAGATTAAATGTTTCAGAAACATTTTCTTGAACATTATCCTTATCTGAAAGGTCTTCTATCAAAGGTTGGTGATTGATTTTAGAAAATATATCATAAATAATTTCAGGTTATTTGAAAACAAAAGGATCACTTTCATAAAAATTAACATGTACAGTTTCTTCCACAGTACAAGTGTTTTTATTGAAAAATCTATCTGCCTTAGAGTTAGTGGAGTAGCCTAAGAAGATTCTTTCATTGTATTTGGGTGCAAATTTATGTAAGTTATCCTTCGTATTCAAGATAAATACTTTTCAACCAAAAAATTTAAAGTAATATAGTTTCAGTTTTCAGCCAGTCCATAACTCATAAGGTGTTTTATTAAGAAAACGTTTAATTAAAACTTGATTTATAGTATAAGAGGTAGTACTTATAGCTTCAGTCCAAAAAATTTTAGCTATATAATATTCACTCAACATGGTTCTAGTGATCTCTTAAAGAATATTATTTCTTCTTTTAACAACACCATTCTGTTGAGGAGTTCTTGGATCTGAAAAGTTGTGAGTAATACCTTTATTACTAAAAAAAGGTTCAAAATCAGAATTTTGAAATTCTCCTCCATGATCACTACGAATAGTTATCAATGGATGATTTTTCTGATTTTTAACTTGAGCTCTGAAAACATTGAAATAGGAAAAAGATTCATATTTTTTTGCGAGAAAATAGACCCAAGTAAATCTAGTTAGTCACCAACTAAGACAAACACATAGTATTTTCCTCTAATACAACTAGTTTGTGTTGGACCAAATAATTCTATGTGCACTAACTATAATTCATTATAATTTGTAACTTCACTTATAAATTTAAAGCTATATTTATTTTTCTTGACATATTTACAAGGATCACATGATTTTGAAGAATTAAATCTAAGATCTTGTAGATCCTTAACAAGTTCTTTCTGAGAGAGTTTACTAAGATTCTTTAAGTTAAAGTCTCTTAGTATTCTATGCCAAAGCCAAGATTGATCTTCAATTTCACTTAGGACAGGAATATCATGTCTTTTAAGTTCTTCTAGGTTTAGTGTGTATACATTATCTTGCCTATGGGCTGAGAGAATAAATTCATCCTTGGAATTGTGTCTTAAGAACATGTCATTTCTAAACTTCACAAGGAATCATTCATCACATAATTGAATTATTTTTATGAGGTTCTTATTAAGACCTTTAAAAAATAAAAATTTTGAAATTAAATATTTTCCAAGAAGAATAATGTTACCTATATTTACAATTTCTCCTTGAGAGTTATCTCCAAAGGTTACTTTTACACCTTTAGTATTTAAAATATTTTTTGAAATAGTCTTTGTTTCTAGTCATACGCCAGGAACATCCACTATCCATGTACCATATGTTGTTGGTACTTCCTTCATTGACCTGAAAAAATAAGAGTTAGGTTTTAGGAATCCAAACATTCTTGGATTTAGAATTGTTAGATTATAAAATTTTGGGTATCCAAATTTGTTTAGAAAAGTAAGCTTTATGAAACCCAAGAGATTTAACATTATTTAAAGAATAGTTCTTCTTCCAATTCCCACCATTTGGAATTTGGGACAAAAAACATCTCTTTGAGGAACAAAATAATTGTTTCTAAAATAGTTTTTTCATGAGAATACCCAATCCTTGATTATTACCATGAGGTCGGATCTGAGAATACATTTTGTCAAAATTTTTCTTACTGGATGTAAAATTTGCAAGAAGTTTCTTAAAAGAAAAAATTTAAGGCTTTAGTCTAAGGACTAAATTCTTATCCTCTGGAATAATAGACTTAGAGTTAAGTTTATCCTCTAAAACATCTTTTTAAAAAAAAAATTAATATCTTTATAAAGCTTATCCTTCTCAGAATTAGCTTCCTCAAGTTTCTTAGAATGATTTTCTAAAACATCATTTTTCTTATCAAGATCTTGGGTAAGATATGCGATTTCTTTTATTAAAATAAATTCTCTAGAATTTTCCTTTTCAATTTTCTTAGAAACTTTACAGTTTCTTATCTCTAGCAACTTAGAAAACAAAGAAACTTCCTCATAGGAAGGAAAATCATTATCATTATCCGATGAAGAAGATTATTCATCTAAAGAAAAATCTTTATGCAGAAAATTTTCACTCAAAGACATATTGGTTATAGATTCAGCAGTTTTTTCCTTATCCATAAGACATTAATTTTTAAATGGAGATTGGGATATTAAACCAATATTCTTTATCTTAAAATATTCATAGTCTGAATAATTTTTAGAAGAATCTCCACCACTAGCACTCCAATTTTAATTATCTTTTAGGACATTCTAATGATTTCATCTGTAGAACTTCTACTTGTTTCTCTCAGAATTCTTGTCCTTATTATCTCTTTACTTATGTAAGGTAAAATCAAGTCTGATATGACCAGTTCTTCAACATTCATATCATGTCACTTCTCCATCTTTCTTATCTTTTCCATATTTCTTCTTTTTTCTGTAACACCCCAAACTTTCACGATACGCTTCTCTTTCAATATTGCAATAGCTTGCATTGTACGCAAGTTCGTGTTCAAACACACCGCGACTAATCAAAGTAGTCATTATGAATAGTAATAACCACTTTTTAAAATTATAAAAATTTTATATTTCAAAATGGACTTCATTTTTGAATTCGTAATATCAAAATTAGCCTATGTTGAATTTTTGGTATTTTTCTGAGAACTTCCAATTTTTTATGAATAGTTAAAAATACTTAAAACAAATTTTTTAATCAAAATACTTTATAGTGATAAATTATACTATTTAGTGGCTTTAAGGTATAATTATAATATATTTTTACCATTTTATCCAATGGTGGTCATTATAATTAATTTCACTTTGAAATTGGACATAAACAATTGTCAATCTTTTGATATATATTGTTTCTTAAAAACACGCTATTTGTTGTGACAGCGGGAATTAATTATAAAATTAATTAATTCAACTTATATGTTTGGAATTTTTTAAAATAGACAACATTTTTGAATTTGGAATATCAATTATATCTTAGGGTGAAATTTTGGCATTGTTCTGAAAAACTTCAATTTTTGATGAATAGTGAAACCACTAAGTGGTAGTTAAAAAAATGATTTTTCATTTAAATGAAACATTACCACTACTGTGATTTGATTTTAAAAAATCCGACATACATGGTTGTCATTAGGAAGTAAAATGTGGTTCAATGGGATTAAAATAATTTTTGGTGAATAGTATCTTTTAAGTTTAATTAATCGTTATTAAAGGTAATTAGTGAAATTTAAGGTAAAAATAGTATTATAAAAATATGGAATGACCTTTACACTTGTCCTAACACTATTGTATGTTTCATGGCCGACCAAGACAATCCATGGTTCAACTTGAGGACCCCATGGAGCCACTTTGGTAGAAAATGACATTAAAAACCTTTTATTTAATGTTAAAATAAAAATGTCACAAACAAGAGTTGTTTTACTAAAACAATTCTTAAATGGGGTTATACAAGTCATATTTTTTACTATAAATAATAATTATAAATATAAAAATATTTCATACATCATGATATTTTTTTATAATTTTTAGACATTAAATAAATTAAATTATTTATGACACCATGATGATGCAGCGATTACCTCATTAATTAACAATTTAAATAAAATGAAAAGATAATGTAAAATCTAAGACTTACACTTGTCAAAAACATATTTTATGAGTATATTTCGAACCCTTATCACCTTATCCTAGAAATATATAATTTTGGGACCTTCAGAATGCGAAAAAGCATTTCATAATAATGTAACATTTCAATCTTTCCAAGAGTGCCCCTTCTCTCCTCTTATAAAAGGCCCCCACCACTACCACCTTATTCACACCTTCAAGCCATTTGGATCGGCCAACCTCTGCCCAAATACTCTCTCAACTTCCCTCCCTTACTCTTAGAAACCTCACATTGGGCAGAAGTGTTCCCAAGGAAGCCTTTGGCTCAAATCAAAAAGAGTTACCCGATTTTAAGGTAATGTCTTCTCTAATGTTGTTTTGTTTTATTTTGCTTCTCCAACCCCTTAAACTCTTTTTATTCCATTATTTTGTAAAAAAACCAGTATCTACAATATACTAGTATGTTGTTATGATAAGTATTTTGTTTACACTTACACACACCTTCGTATAATGGTTAAAGAACATACTGTTTCTGTGGGTGGTGAAATACTGCCTCACGAAACGATGATTGTTCAATATTATTTTAACACCTCTAATGGTGGCCATTTGGATGAAACTATTTTCATATATGATATATATATTATGTTTATGTTTTCCTTATGCTTCTTTATTTCTCATTTATGGCATACTTTATGATTTCCATTATGGGTAAATGTGATAATTTCATTTTAGAAAGTGCGGACTACCGCCCCCTCAAAGTGATTTGAATCGTTAATGCCATATGTGGGATGTATAAAGGATGGAGTAAATGGTATTATACATTATATTATACTGGAATTATATTATAACTTTATATAATTATAACTTCATTCCATTAAATATGAAATGGAAATGAAAGTAGCGTTCATGCGTACTTACGGCTTACCGTCTCCATGAACGGTGCATTTCATTTCTTACCTCCAAATGTTATGTAATATTATAAATGAATGTATATACTGGATATATATGATGTATATGATACATACATCATGAATATAATTATGGATATAATGGATATTTTACCACATGAACAAAGTGTAATTATAAGAAGTTTATTTTTGACACAAGTACCTAAGATCGACAAAATGACCGTTATAATCTCAAATAATTACATAATTTTCATGACATGATAATAATTGATATAAAAGGAATAATGAACATGAAAAAGGTTCTTAAGAAGGTAGAGATTAACTCTAGTTTATTATTCAGGAGATCAAATAACGGTCGAGTGAATTCGGACACGAGGTAAGGGAATTTCTTAACCCAATTTCCATTCTTTGGGTTAATCTCCTACTTTCAAATTATGTTATGATGTTATTATGTCATATCTTGTATTTGTACTTTCTTTATGTGTACTTATAATGAATACACATAATAGATCTATTTTATTTTAAAAATGATCTTTGTAAGGACTTCGTCTCAGTATCCTTTCATTGAGGCATATTTGGTTGTATACACAACTTTCAATAATACGGTCTATAAACCCCTTTGACTTTTACTTTTATTCAAAAGGAATATTTTTATACAAAGAGTTTTTACTAAACGAAAAAAAGGAATGTTTTTATTACGTATGTGGTGACAACAACTTCTCCGCCGCCATGACCATTATTTGAGTTTCGACTTCCTCTACAAGCCATAACTTTTTTTAAATGAAAAACAAATACAAAGTTTTAATTTTCCTTTATTTTGGTATTGAAAATGGTTTTAAAAGTGTTTTTATTATATCTATATGTTGTATTGATATCTTGTGATTGAAATGTGGAAATGTTATGTTTCCTCTATGCATGTTTTATGTGATACGATTATGTTATGGTTTATGATATGTTTAAACCTATCCATATGAGGAATGCATTGGACTTAATAAGTGACGGGTGGAGCCCGCTATAACTCCTCAATGCATCGGTAGGTCTCATGAGACAAACTACTGTCTTGGCACGAGGCCTTGACAAAATCTTATTTGTGGTCTTGGCACGATGCCTTGGCTACGTGGTTATGATAGTTTGGCATTATGCATTCCATCATTATGAAAGTGGTTATTGATATTTCATGTGATTATTCGACCAGTAGAATATCCATGTGAATAAGTAAATGGAATTATTTCATTTTAATTTTTCCATATTATGATAAAGTTCATGTTTAAAAGGATTTTGTTTTAGTTATAAATTGCCTTAAATGTTTATGTTTATTTTTGAAAGCTTTCACAATATTTTTATCCTTACTGAGCATCTGTGCTCACCCCTTTCAATGTTTTAATTTTTCCAGGATGTGAAGAAGTATTTTATGAATGAAATGAAGGGATAATATAAGAGGATATGAAGACAAGATGTTGTTGTAGTTTTGTATTACTTTATTATATAATGTAAAACTAATGAATGTATCTAGTGTTCCAAGGCTGCTAAACTAATCGGTCTTTTGAGACTTGATCTTTTGTGATCATGCCAATGTTACACAATAATGCACCGACACTGGGCAACTAGGGTCGGGGCGTTACAGTTAGTATTAGAGGAAGTTTAGTACTAACCTTGGAAGCTAGATTTAGATAAAATCTGATTAGAGCGCATAGCCCAAAGATAGACTTTGAGGATTAGTGTAGAAAAACTTCCTAGAATTTTGGTATTATAGAGATGTTGTGAGTTTTCCGAGCAATACATCCCTGTCTGGATACGAGCAGGCAAAGGCGGCTCTGGCACAGATGTACCTATGGATAAAACCCAAAAACACCGCTTTGAGCTAGACTCGAACGGGAACTGGTGCACGACAACGGGCCTTGCTGCACTCTTGGTTACGACACTCCCGGGGGATATGCTTAGGATAATTCTCATTTTCTTTACAAACCACTATGAAGGGTTATGAGTATATACTTCCTCAAAGAAAGAATTTTTATGGATTATATCCATAAATAGTTCAATTTATGTTAAGTATTTTACAAGTATGGAATTATGTATTTTGATTCATAAACTAATCTAGTTTATGCCATTGTTTAGAAATGGCGCCTAGTGGAAGGAATGGAAACTGTATAAATGCACGCACTCTGTGTAGGGATTTCCCTCCTGCTCAAGAGAATTATTGTGGATTTGGAGATACAACTGGTGCTGATAAACTTATTACCATACTAGGACAACTCACCTAGGTTATGAATAAAAACCTTACTCGTATGGAGCACCCTGATCCGCAACGTGGAGGATCAATGTTAGATCGTTTCATGATGCAAAAACCACCAGAATTTAATGGGGGTACAAATCCATTAGTAGCTGAGCAATGGATAAACTCCTTAGAGAAAATATTCCACACCTTGGGGAGTAGTGAAAGGGAAAAGATTATCATGGCAGTTTACCACCTCACTGGAGATGCTGATCAATGTTGGTCATTGATTCAAAACACAAAGGAAGATGGAGAAGTATCAAATATGGAATGGAGAGAGTTCAAAGATATTTTCTTAGAAAAATACTTTCCACATGACCATCGAGCAGATATGGAAAGGCAATTTCTGAGTCTGAGGCAGAAGGAGGATGAGAATGTCGCAAAGTATGAGCCTAACTTTACACGGTTAGTGAGGAATGCATCAGATTATATATGTAACCCAATAAGTAAGATAGATCGTTTCTTTGATGGGTTAAAACCGTTTCTCTGTCGAGACTTAGTCTCATAATCCTTCCTGTCATACGAAGATATTGTCTCGTGTGTTATCAAGACAGAAAAGGAATTCTCTAAATCTTATGATAATAAAGTAAAGCAAGAGAATAAGAGGACGGTGGAACAAGAGACAGATAAAGGGAAAAAAGGACAGAAGTATTTTCCATTATGTGATAATTGTGGGAAGAATCACCCCGGTACTTGCCTAAAAGGAATGAGAGTTTGTTATAAATGTGGAGAAAAAGGTCACCAGGCTCGTGATTTCAAGGGAAAGAAAGAGGATATCAATGTTGAATGCTATAATTGTAGGGAAATGGGGAATTATGCAATTGAACGTCCTAAGCGTCAGGGAAACTTACCTCAGAAAAGGCTAAGGGATCAAGGAAAATTATATTTTGTTACTACAGTTGAAGTGGAATAATTAATGTATTGGTGCTTTTGGACTCAAAGATTATATTCTGGTTATAATAATAATGTGATATATATAAGTATTGTACTGCAGTACTTGTTTTTTTCATTGAGGTTTTAATATGATGAAGGTAATCATATTTTTAGTATGTGACAATAAGAGAAACATTACACTGTTTGGGGAATCTGATGTTACAATTGATTTTTGGAATTTAGAGACCTTTTAGAGAAAGTCTGGATAGAGGTATTTTGGATAACTATAAAGGTTGGAATAAATTAAGTTGAAGTTTGGATAGTATTGTCTAAGGTTAAAACATTTATGAAGATTATTTTTGGAATATTATAATACTATAGTTTTAGGAAAAGGACAACCTACAGGGTGGGGCGTAACCCGTCGCGTCGGACAAGCTGCAGGAATCGAACCCACAACCATAGTGCGACAGGCCTTTATTACCTACCACTAGCCTACAGGAAGTCCCTGGTTATTTCAAAATAGTTTTCCTAATCTAAATGGTACGTGTTAATATTTTGAACCTAGTACGATTAGGATAAATATAATATTTTTGGGATCTATTATCTTTTTTAGTAAAAGATGAGTTTGTGGTAGAAATTGGTTGAACGTTGAAACTCTACTTGTCAAGAATAAATATATGTATACCTATCTCTTATTCTATGAATGAATTAATTCTTAAAATTTAGTAAAGGGATATTAAAACAAAAAATGTGTTATCCTAATACCTTATTTCTTGTTGAACTGATAATATTTTAAATCAACATAGATTGAAGGATTTGAAGCCCTCAATTTTACAATTGTTTGTGATTAATGACCTCAATCACTCCCAACAAATATTTACGTTTTTCCTCCAATTATATGTCTCTAATTTCCACCAATGTTCTCCTTATTGGGATCATAATTTGGTGGTGACTTTTTCAGTTCCCTTTCCCTCTTATTAAGGCTAAATTTTATTAACCTTATTTCCGATGTGGGTTTTCCACAAAGGTATTTTCTATTTTCAACCTTTTATTTTAGAAAAACATTTTCAAATTGCGAGGACGCAATTTATTGAAGGAGGGGAGAATGTAACACCCCAAAATTTCACGATACACTTCACTTTCAATATTGCAATAGGTTGCATTGTACGCAAGTTCGAGTTCTAACACACCCCGACTAATCATAGTAGCCGTTATGAATAGTAAAAAACACTTTTTAAAATTATAGAAATTTTATATTTCAAAATGGACTTCATTTTTTGAATTCATAATATCAAAATTAGCCTATGTTGATTTTTTGTTATTTTTCTAAGAACTTCCAATTTTTTATGAATAGTGAAAAATACTTAAAACAACTTTTTTAATAAAAATAATTTATAGTGATAAATTATACTATTTAGTGGCTTTAAAGTATAATTAGAATATATTTTTACCATTTTATCCAATGGTGGTCATTATAATTAATTTCACTTTGAAATTGGACATAAACAATTGTCAATTTTTGATATATATTGTTTCTTAAAAACACGCTATTTGTTGTGACAGCGGGAATTAATTATAAAATTAATTAATTTAACTTATATGTTTGGAATTTTTTAAAATATACATCATTTTTGAATTCAGAATATCAATTATAGCTTAGGGTGAAATTTTGGCATTGTTCTGAAAAACTTCAATTTTTGATGAATAGTGAAACCACTAAGTGGTAGTTAAAAAACTGATTTTTCGTTTAAATGAAACATTACCACTTTTGTGATTTTATTTTCAAAAATCCGACATACATGGTTGTCATTAGGAAGTAAAATGTGGTTCAATGGGATTAAAATAATTTTTGGTGAATAGTAACTTTTAAGTTTAATTAATCGCGATTAAAGGTAATTAGTGAAATTTAAGGTAAAAATAGTATTATAAAAATATGGAATGACCTTTACACTTGTCCTATCACTATTGGATATGTCATTTACGACCAAGAAAATCCATTGGTCAACTTGGGGACCCCATGGAGCCACTTTGGTAGGAAAATGACATTAAAAACCTTTTATTTAATGTTAAAATAAAAATGTCGCAAACAAGAGATGTTTTACTAAAACAATTTTTAAATGGGGTTATTCAAGTCATATTTTTGACTATAAATATTAATTAGAAATATAAACATATTTCCTACCTCATGATATTTTTTTTATAATTTTTAGACATTAAATAAATTAAATTATTTATGACACCATGATGATGCAGCGATTACCTCATTAATTAATGATTTAAATAAAATGAAAAGATAATTAAAATATAAGACATAAACTTGTAAAAAATCTATTGGATGAGTATATTTCGAACCCTTATCACCTTATCCTATAAATATATAAGTTTGGGACCTTTATAATCCTAAAAAGCATTTCATAATAATGTAACATTTCAATCTTTCCAAGAGTGCCCCTTCTCTCCTCTTATAAAAGGCCCCCACCACTACCACCTTATTCACACCTTAAATCCATTTGTATCGTCCAAACTCTACCCAAATACTCTCTCAACTTCCCTCCCTTACTCTTATAAGCCTCACATTGGGCAGAAGTCTTCCCAAGGAAGCCTTTGTCTCAAATCAAAAAGAGTTACCTGATTTTAAGGTAATGTCTTCTCTAATGTTGTTTCGTTTTATTTTGCTTCTCCAACCCCTTAAAATATTTTTATTCCTTTCTTTTGTAACAACACCAGTATCTAAAATATATTAGGATGTTTTTATGATACGTATTTGGTTTAAACTTACACACACCTTCGTCTAATGGTTAAATAACATATTGTTTCTGTGGGTGGAGAAATACTGCCTCACGAAATGATGATTGTTCAATATTCTTTTAACACCTCTAATGGTATCCATTTTGATGACACTATTTTCATATATGATATATATATTATGTTTATGTTACTTTTATTCTTCTTTATTTTTCATTTATGGAATACTTTATGATTTCCATTATGGGTAAACGCGATAATTTCATTTTAGGAAGTGTGGACTACCGCCCCCTCAAAGTGATTTGAATCGTTAATGCCATATGTGGGATGTATAAAGGATGGAGTAAATGTTATTATACATTATATTATACTGGAATTATATTATACCTTTATATAATTATAACTTCATTCCATTAAATATTAAATGGAAATGAAAGTAGCGTTCATGCGTACGTACGACTTACCGTCTCCATGAACGGTGCATTTCTTTTCTTACCTCCAAATGTTATGTAATATTATAAATGAATGTATATACTGGATATATATTATGTATATGATATATACATCATGAATATAATTATGGATATAATGTATATTTTACCACATGAACAAAGTGTAATTATAAGAAGTTTATTTTTGACTCAAGTACCTAAGATCGACAAAACGACCGTTATAAACTTAAATAATTACATAATGTTCATGACATGGTAATAAGTGATATAAAAGGAATAATGAACTAGAAAGAGGTTCTTAAAAAGGTAGAGATTAACTCTAGTTTATTATTCAGGAGATCAAAGAACGGTCGAGTGAATTCTGACACGAGGTAAGGGAATTTCTTAACCCAATTTCCATTCTTTGGGTTAATATCCTACTTTCAAATTATGTCATGATGTTATTATGTCATATCTTGTATTTTTACTTTATTTATGTGTAATTATAATGAATACACATAATAGATCTATTTTATTTTAAAAATGATCTTTGTAAGGACTTCGTCTCAATCTCCTTTCATTGAGGCATATTTGGTTTTATACACAACTTTCATTTATACGGTGTATAGACCCCTTTGACTTTTACTTTTATTCAAAAGGAATATTTTTATACAAAGAATTTTTACTAAATGAAAAAAAGGAATATTTTTCTTACGTATGTGGTGACAACGACTTCTCCGCCATCGTGACCATTATTTGAGTTTCGGCTTCCTCTACAAGCCATAACTTTTTTTAAATGAAAAACAAATACAAAGTTTTAATTTTACTTTATTTTGGTATTGAAAATGGTTTTGAAAGTGTTTTTATTATATCAATATGTTGTATTGATATCTTTTGATTGAAATGTGGAAATGTTATATTTCCTTTATGCTTGTTTTATGTGATACGATTATGTTATGGTTTATGATATGTTTAAACCTATTCAGAGGAGGAATGCATTGGACTTAATAAGTGACGGGTGGAGCCCGCTATATATCCTCGATGCATCGGTAGGTCTCATGAGACAAACTAGTGTCTTGGCACGAGGCCTTGACAAAATCTTATTTGTGGTTTTGGCACGAGGCCTTGGCTACGTGGTTATGATAGTCTGGAATTATGCATTCCATCATTATGAAAGTGGTTATTGATATTGCATGTGATTATTCGACCAGTAGAATATCCATGTGAATAAGTAAATGGAATTATTTCATTTTACTTTTTCCATATTATGATAATGTTCATGTTAAAAAGGCTTTCCTTTTAGTTATACATTGCTTTAAATGTTTATGTTTATTTTTTGAAAGCTTCTGCAATATTGTTATCCTTACTGAGCATCTGAGCTCACCCCTTTCAATGTTTTAATTTTTCCAGGATGTGAAGAAGTATTTTATGAATGAACTGAAGGGATAATATGAGGGGATATGAAGATAAGATGTTGTTGTAGTTTTTTATTACTTTATGATGTAATTTAAAACTAATGATTGTATCTAGTGTTCCAAGGCTACTAAACTGATCGGTCTTTCGAGACTTGATCTTTTGTGATCATGCCAATGTTACACAATAATGCACTGACTCTGGCCAACTGGGGTCGGGGCGTTACAGTTGGTATCAGAGGCAGGTTAGTACTAACCTTGGAAGCTAGATTTAGATAAACTCTGATTAGAGCACATAGCCCAAAGATAGACTTTGAGGATTAGTATAGAAGAACTTCATAGAATTTTGGTATTATAGAGATGTTGTGAGTTTTCCGAGCAATACATCCCTATCTGGATACGAGCAGGTAGAGGCAACTCTAGTACAGATGTACCTAGGGGTAAAACCCGAAAACACCGCTTTGAGCTAGACTCGAACGGGAACTGGTGCATGACAACGGGCCTTGCTGCACTCTTAGTTACAACACTCCCGGGGGATATGCTTAGGATAATTCTCATTTTCTTTACAAACCACAATGAAGGGTTATGAGTATATACTTCCTCAAAGAAATCATTTTTATGGATTATATCCATAAATAGTTCAATTTATGTAAAGTATTTTACAAGTATGGAATTATGTATTTTGATTCATAAACTAATCTAGTTTATGCCATTGTTTAGAAATGGCGCCTATTGGAAGGAATGGAAACTGTATCAATGCACGCACTCCGTGTAGGGATTTCCCTCCTGCTCAAGATAATTATTGTGGATCTAGATATACAACTGGTGCTGATCAACTTATTACCATATTGGGACAACTCACTTAGGTTATGAATAATAACCTTACTCATATGGAGCACCCTGATCCGCAACGTGGAGGATCAATGTTAGATCGTTTCATGAGGAAACAACCACCAAAATTTAATGGGGGTACAAGTCCATTAGTAGCTGAGCAATGGATAAACTCCTTAGAGAAAATATTCCATGCCTTGGGGAGTAGTGAAAGGGAAAAGGTTATCATGGCAGTTTACCGCCTCACTAGAGATGCTGATCAATGGTGGTCATTGATTCAAAACACAAAGGAAGATGAAGAAGTATCAAATATGGAATGTAGAGAGTTAAAAGATCTTTTCTTAGAAAATTACTTTACACATGACCATCGAGCAGATATGGAAAGGCAATTTCTGAGTCTGAGGTAGAAGGTGGATGATAATGTCACAAAGTATGAGTCTAACTTTACACAGTTAGCGAGGCATGCATCAGATTATATATGTAACCCAAGAAGTAAGATGGATCATTTCTTTGATGGGTTAAAACCGTTTCTCCGTCATGCCTTAGTCTCACAATCATTCTCATCATACGAAGATATTGTCTCGTGTTCTATCAAGACAGAAAAGGAATTCTCTAAATCTTATGACAATAAAGTAAAGCAAGAGAAGAAGAGGACGGTGGAAGAAGAGACAGATAAAGGGAAAAGGAAAGAAGGATTTTACATTATGTGATAATTTTGGGAAGAATCACCCCGGTACTTGCCTAAAAGGAATGAGAGTTTTTTATAAATGTGGAGAAAAAGGTCACCAGGATCGTGATTGCAAGGGAAAGAAAGAGGCTATCAATGTTGAATGCTACATTTGTAGGGAAATGGGGCATTATGCAAATGAATGTCGTAAGCGTCAGGGAAACTTACCTCAGAAAAGGCCAAGGGATCAAGGACAATTATATGTTGTTACTACAGTTGAAGTGGAATAATTAATGTATTGGTGCTTTTGGACTCAAGGATTATATTCTGGTTATAATAATAATGTTATATATATAAGGATTGTACTGCAGTACTTGTTTTTTTTTTCATTATGGTTTTAATATGATGAAGGTAATCATATTTTTAGTATGTGAAAATAAGAGAAACTTTACATTGTTTGGGGAATCTGATTTTACAATTGATATTTGGAATTTAGAGACCTTTTAGAGAAAGTCTGGATAGAGGTATTTTGGATAACTATAAAGGTTGGAATGAATTAAGTTGAACTTTGGATATTATTGTCTAAGGTTAAAACATTTATGAAGATTATTTTTGGAATATTATAATACTATAGTTTTAGGGAAAGGACAACCTACAGGGTGGGGCGTAACCCGTCGCGTCGGACAAGCTGCAGGAATCGAACCCACAACCATAGTGCGACAGGCCTTTATTACCTACCACTAGCCGACAGGAAGTCCCTGGTAATTACAAAATAGTTTTCCTAATCTAAATGGTACGTGTTTATAACGACCCATACTTTACATACATTGTTAATACTTCAAAATTGAAGCACACTTATTACAACATATGACAAAACCATAAAGGACCGTATAGGTATAGTGTCTTTAGAAACTGGGAAACATAAACAACTGGTTCATAAATCTTCTACAGTGTCTCCCATTTATTTCATCATATCTAGGGTCCCTTTTAGCATATTCTACTTAATATCCATCTTCCTGACCTGGGGAAAAGAAAACATAAAAGGGTGAGCTCAAATGCTCAGCAAGGCAAATAAAGGAAATAAAAATCATATCATATCTTTATGAAGATCAAAACCTGCAAAAGAGATCATAATATCTTAACATGGAATAAATCATAGAAGTGAAAATGAGATCCCCATAATCATAAAACTTGAAACTTTTTGGCATGCACACATAATCATGGAAAATCATTTCTTGTTAGTCATGACTCATTGCCAAGACTATCTTAGTGGACAAAGTCCCTTTCTGAACTGAGTTCACTCCTCGTTTCAGTCCTGTATCACTAAACCGAAATAACCTTCCATTCCAGCCATGTCTATCTCATGAGATATAAAATCTTTACCCAATGCATTGCAGGGAGATATAGGTCCCACCCATCTTATAATGAATCCTTTCTTATGTGTGCCACGTAATCATAAAACATACATCATCGCATAACACATGTAACAAAAATGGGATTCTTGAAACATCATAAAACAATTCATATAAGATAAAGGAATTCATAAATATATTTCCATCACAACATAATCAAATCCATGTAATAATAGGGATAGAAACAGAACCTTTTATTATCTTAGATGGAAAATAATTTTGATAAAACACTTGAACTTCATTCTTGAGGAAAATATCCTTTCTTTTTCAAAAACATTTTACATTTCTTAACATGTCATACAACTTTAAACTAAAAGAAGTTGATTAAAAATAAACTTGAAAACTTTTAAAGGAAGCTTCTTGGAAATAATGTTTTAAAAATCCATTCTTGTCGTATAAGTTAAAAAAAACATTCTTCGTACTTTTGTCGGAAAAGTCAAAAAGTACCTCGTATGACAAAAGATTACTTTCATAGATATTAATAAAAACTCACCGAAGGGTAAAAATGGATTTAAACAATTGTAGGTGGATGGAAATAATATTACATATTGATGAAACATGGATGTGGATGATAAAATACACCCCAGTAATTACCAAAGTAAAAACAATCTCGGATAAAAGTGAGATTGTGATATTTCCCTTACCTTAGGTCCGATTTGTTTTGTTCGTGTCCGAAGATCCTGTATAATGGTTTAAATAATGTTATTGACTTATTCCAGAATCATACATATTGATATGATATCATATATGGTCATATTATTAGCTTCTTGTTAGTAATATTTCATTGTTACTTGTTACTCGGGTATAACTTTTTGTTCTTATGCGTGTTTTGTCGAATAAATTCTTATTCTTATCTTTAGGTTATAGAAAATTCATTTCCAGAATGGTATTAGTGTAGTATATACCATATTTATTCATTCAATTCATTTATATAATCATTATGAAATGAAGATCATGTAGAACGAGTCGCATCACATCGTGGAGACGGTATTCCGTACGTACGCACGAGTGATGATATCGTTCCTATGATCGTGGAATTGTATTGGAGTATATATATATATTATTTCATTATCAATATTACTTCATAATAATTATATATAGTTACTCATTACACCATTATACCCATCCTTGTAAGGTGATGGTGGAAAATAGATTACACCACGGCGTGGAGACGGTATTCCGTACGTACGCACGCGCGGTGATTTCATTTTTCCGTAGGATGGATAGAAGGTGAATTAGGGTTGTTTCATATTTATAATAACATATCAGTATGTAAGTAATACTGATGTTATTACTTTATCATGAAACAACTAAAGAAGAAGAAGTTGAAGAAGAAAGAAATTGAAAAGATCGGTAATGGATATTACCTCTTCTTTGGAACGCCTCTTTGAATCCTCCACTTAAGGAACTAAGATTGGTCTTTGGAGAAGACCAGGACCTCTAGGATTATTCTAGGGAAGTGGAGAGGAGAAAATGGCAGGGGTTGGCCTAGCTTGAGTGCTCAAATTGGTGTGAGGAGGAGGGGGAGGAGGTGCCCTTTTATAAGGGAGGAGAGGGGCACCTTAGGAATATCTCAAAATATTATTTTATATTAAAGTCAAAATCGGTTTATAATGGTTCCAAAGGGTCTTATTTTGAAGCTAAAGTGGGGATGGGTCGAAATCCTATCAACCAATAGGATTTAGACAAGTTTAGGGTATTATTTTAACCTTATCAATTAGATTTAACTCTAAGTTAATTAATTTAACTTTTACCGTGTCTTTTTGTTTTCTTTCCCTATATGGTTAATACACTTACTATAACATGCCAAACGAACCCCAAATTGTTTATTATTAATATATATATCCTTATCTAAGTCATTTGGCCGAACCTTAGATTTTTAGGAATAAAATAACAATTAATAATATAATATTTGATTTAAAAACTATTTTGTGTCAATTTTGACACTATTTGATATATGATTTTTGTGAAAGTCATAACAGAATTATATGTTCGAACCAAGTTGATTAAATCAACATTAATATATCATAGTAACCTAGAAAATTAGTGTAATTCATAAAAAGTCTCAAATTACATTTATTTTGGTGTTTATAACATCAATTATGTCAATATTTCATTAATAAGATAATTACTGCATCATCATTGTGTCATAAATAAATTAAATTATTTAATGTCTAAAAATTACAAATAAAATACCCTTATGTAGTAAATATTTTTAGCTTTCTAATGAATATTTATAGTCGAATTTATATTATGTATAACCCCATATTAAAAATGATTTACTTATTAAACTTTGATTTTAACTATTTTAACCCTTCTTTAAATAAATTAATAATAAATGTCCTAATCTAATCCAAGTGGGCCTAAATGGTCATATTTTATTCCTAAGTTTGTTTTTGGTCGAATTACACTTGTCCAATAGAATTAGGACATGTGTTAGGGTAATATTGATATCATATTTACCCTTAGTTACCCTATTTACTATTAACCGCGGTAAAAAAAGTAAAAAGTTACTATTCACCAAAAAATTATTTTTATCTCATTGAACCACATTTTACTTACTGATATCAACCATGTCTGTCGGATTTTCGAAATTCCATTCACAGAAGCGGTAAAATTAAGTTTTATGCAAAATTCAGTTTTTAACCTACCACTTAGTGGTTTCACTATTCATCAAAAATTGAAAGTTTTCAGAAAAATACCAAAATTTCACCCTAGGCTAATTTCGATATTCTGAGTCCAAAAATGAAGTCCATTTTGAAAAATAAAATTTATAAAATTTTAAAAAGTGGTTATTACTATTCATAACGGCTAGTTTTAATAGCATATTGTTGTTTAGTGAAACTCGGTATTGCGTACGACGCAAGCTATCGAGGAAGGTCGCGATTGCGTGCAAAGCAAGCCAAGAAAGTGTTGTGTAGAAAAAGATTCCTTTGATGGTTTATATAACATAAAAGTCTCGGGTGTTACATTCTACCCCCCTTAAAAAGAATTTCTCCCTCGAAATTCGTCACTTTGTAACAAACAAATGAGGATACTTCTCCCTCATCATATCCACAAGCTCCCATGTAGCTTCTTCAAGTTGGTGGTTCCTCCATAAAACTTTCACCAAGCGAGTGGTCTTGTTTCGTAGGACTTTTTCGCTACGATCCAGAATCTCTATCGGCTGTTCTTCATAAGAAATATCTTGCTCCAGCGGTACAACTTCTGAGCTGAGTACATGTGAAGGATCTGGTATGTACTTTCTCAGGAGAGATACATGGAACACATCGTGAACTTGAGAGAGATTCGGTGGGAGCGCCAATCGGTAAGCTACCTTCCCAACACGATTCAGTATTTCGAAAGGACCGATATATCTAGGGCTCAACTTTCCCTTCTTTCCAAATCTCATAACCCTCTTCCAGGGAGATATTCGTAAGAACACTTTATCACCCACTTCAAACTCTAGGTCTTTTCTTCGGTTGTCGGCATAACTTTTCTGTCGACTCTGAGCTGCTCTTATGTGTTGTTGAATAGATCTGACCTTTTCTGCCATTTCATCAACGAGATCAGGTCTTAATAGCTTTCTTTCCCCAACTTCATCCCAGCAAGTTGGAGTCCTTCATTTCTTTCCATAGAGAGCTTCATAAGGATCCATCTGAATACTGGAGTGAAAGATATTATTATAAGAAAATTCCACCAAAGGTAGGTGTTGATCCCAACCTCCTTTGAAATCCATAGAGAAAGCTCTCAACATATCTTCTAGGGTTTGAATTGTTCTCTCAGACTGACCGTCTGTCTGGGGATGATAAGCAGTGCTGAAACTCAACTCTATATCCAGAGTATGCTGAAGACTTCGCCAGAACTTCGAGGTAAATCTCGGATCTCGATCAGATATAATAGAAAGTGGTACTCCATGAAATCTTACCACTTCCTTTACATATATCCTGGCAAGCTGATCTAGAGAGAAATCCTCTCTAATAGCAATGAAGTGTGCAGACTTTGTAAGACGATCAACTATGACCCAGATAGCATTATTGCCTTTGGATGTTTTAGGAAGTCCTGTGACAAAGTCCATAGTGATGTTTTCCCATTTCCATTCGGGTATGGGTAATGGTTGTAACATCCCCTTAGACTTCTGTCTCTCAGCTTTAACTTGTTGACAAACCAAGCATCGAGAGACATATTCAGCAACATCTCTTTTCATGCCATCCCACCAGAAGTACTCTTTCAGGTCCCTATACATCTTCGTGCTTCCAGGATGAATAGAGAATGATGAACTATGAGCCTCATCCAGCAGCTCATTCTTTAATTCGGGGATGGGAGGAACGCAAACCCGATTCCTGAACTTTATTATCCCATCACAATCAAGGTTTAATTCAGGAACATTTCTCACCTTCTTTTGTAACTCGACATCTTCTTTCTGTGCCTCTTTAATCTTCACATGTATAGATGGTTGAACATTCATTTGAGAAAGATAAGATTTTTCATTTTCCATTATAATTCCAAGATCCATCCTTTGTAAATCCATAAATATTGGATCTTTTGTGATCCTCATCATGGATAAACTAGCATGGTCTTGTCGACTTAATGCATCTTCCACCTTGTTTGCTTTCCCAGGGTGGTAATGGATTGAGCAGTCATAATCCTTAATCAGCTCCAACCATCTTCTTTGACGCATATTCAACTCCTTTTGTGTGAAAATATACTTTAAACTTTTATGATCAGTATAAATATCACACCTTTCACCATAAAGGTAATGCCTCCAAATCTTTAATGCAAAGATTACCGCAGCCAACTCCAAATCATGTGTTGGGTAATTTTGCTCATGGATTTTCAACTGTCGTGAGGCATAAGCTATCACCATATCATTTTTCATAAGAAAACACCCCAATCCCTTCTTGGATGCATCACTATAGATCACAAACCTTTCTCCACTACAAGGCAGTGTGAGCACAGGTGCACTGGATAACCTTCTTTTCAACTCCTTTAAATTCTCTTCACATTCCTCTGTCCGGACAAACTTAACTCCCTTCCGAGTCAACTTGGTGATTGGATTAGATAATCGTGAAAAATCTTTTACAAAACGTCGATAATATCCAGCCAAACCAAGAAAACTTCGGATCTCAGTTACTGTTGTTGGTCTTGACCATCTTTCGATAACCTCTGTTTTTGCTGGATCCACAGATATCCCCTCTTTTGAGATTATATGACCCAAAAATGCAACTTTTTGAAGCCAAAATTCACACTTGGTAAATTTGGCATAAAGATTCTCCTTTCTCAGGGTCTTCAATATAATTCTCAAGTGATCTTCATGCTCTTCCTTGCTCTTTGAATAGACAAGAATATCGTCTATAAAGACTACCACAAATTGATCAAGATAGTCTCTAAAGACTCTATTCATTAGATCCATGAAGATAGCAGGGGCATTAGTAAGACCAAATGACATCACTATAAATTCATAGTGTCCATACCTTGTACGTAAAGCCGTCTTTGGTATATCCTCCCTTTTGACCCTTAATTGATGATACCCTGAACGAAGATCAATCTTGGAAAAGTATTTAGCTCCGCGTAGTTGGTCAAATAAGTCATCAATGCGTGGGAGAGGATATTTGTTCTTGATAGTGATCTTGTTAAGTTCTCGATAATCAATGCAGAGTCTCATTGATCCATCTTTCTTCTTAACAAATAGAACAGGTGCTCCCCAAGGTGACGCACTAGGGCGTATGAATCCCTTATCAAGATTCTCTTGGAGTTGCTTCTTCAATTCCTGCAACTCAATTGGGGCCATTCTATAAGGTGTCTTTAAAATAGGCAAAGCACTCGGTACGAGTTCTATTGAAAACTCAACTTCACGATTTGGTGGAAGACCCGGCAATTCCTCCGAAAAGACATCATCAAACTCCCGTACAATGGGCATATTCTTAATCATGAGTTTCTCACCAACTATTTGAGATAAATAACCTTCATTTAGTGGAATCAATACCCATAAGATGGAAGAAATTTCCACTGGAAGGTTATGTTCATCCTTGCATTGATAGACGATCGTAGGTTGATCTGGAATATGAAATGTGACTTCCCTTCTTTGGCAATCGATATGAGCTCCATGTAGAGAAAGCCAATCCATGCCAAGAATCACATCAAATTCCACTAAAGGAAGGATCACAAGATTTGCAGGAAGCACTTTCCCACAAACTTCGATCGGAGAAGAATTATAAACTTTTGATGCGATTGATGTGCCATTAGGTGTTGTCACAGCTAACTCAACATCTAATTGTTGAGGTAATACGGTGATACCCTTAGAAAAGTCTTCAGAAATAAAAGAGTGGGTGGATCCAGAATTAAATAAAACATTTGCTACTTTAGAGTGGATGGTAAGTGTACCTTTCACCACATCGTTATCGTACTCCACATCGCTGATAGAAATTGCATGTGACTTTCCTTTGTCTTTAGCCTTAAGAGTTTGTTGACGTCGACCATCATCATCAACCCTTGGATTTGGGCATTGATTGGCATAATGCCCCATCTCCTTACACTTGAAACATTGAAGTGTAGTAGGTTCATTCTGTGTATCCCTTCCTTTGTTTGCATCATTAGACATCTTCTTCCCATTATCACGGCATTCAAATGCCCGATGACCTTCTTTTTCACATTTAAAACATTTAATTGTCCCTTTAAGACAACTCCCTCCATGTTTCTTTCCACACTTTGAGCATAAGGAAAAGCTCATCTTCTTTTCCGTGTGCTCTTTAGATTTTTCTTTGAATTCCATATTCCTCTTCTTATCAAACCCATGTGACTGATGGGTTACTCCAATCTCCATCTCGACTTTGAGAGCACATAGAACGATTTCCTCGTAGCTATTGAAGTCCCTTATGGCTAACGCCCTTCGAAGACTTGGTTTTAAGCCACTAAAGAATCGATCG
Source organism: Viscum album (assembly GCA_963277665.1). Taxonomy (NCBI): domain Eukaryota; kingdom Viridiplantae; phylum Streptophyta; class Magnoliopsida; order Santalales; family Viscaceae; genus Viscum; species Viscum album. The sequence goes on along the minus strand of OY728141.1, from coordinate 1,413,122,112 downwards.
ATCTTACTCTCAGGTTGGATAATAATACCAGAAGCGTACCTTGCAAGTCTTGTAAAATTTGCTTCATAGGTACTAACAGATTCATCATCCCTTTGCTTCAGTTCAAGGAACTCTTTCTCCATCTTTGTTCGGAGAATACGAGGGAAGTACTTATTGAAAAATAAGTTCTTGAACTCGTCCCATTCCATAGACTCAATTTCATCCCTTTGCCTCGTATTCTTAACAAGATTCCACCATTGATCAACATCTCCTTCCAAACGATACACTGCTAGGATGACTTTATCATGCTCAGAACATTGAAGAACTGAAAATATCTTTTCAGTAGTACTAATCCATTGTTCAGCAACTAATGGATCTGTAGACCCGCTGAAAGAAGGTGGACGCTGCCTCATGAAGGATTCAACAGAATGTTGCTCCCTCCTTTGCTCGTTTGGAAATCCTACTTGATTCATAGCTTGAGAAAGTTGTGTGAGCATGGCTACAAGATTTTGCATTCCAGCTCCCATATCGTTTGTTTGCTCAGGGGGACAATCATTGCATTGCCCATCGCATTCCGCATTAACACGGTTCCTTCGGGTTCCAGCCATTGACTAAAACCAAGAAGAATAGTGTGAGCAACACTAATTATAATAGGAAACCACATAATTCAAGAATAAAATTTTCATGCTTAAGGTCTTATACTAGGTTATTCAAGGCCATTTCTAAAACACTAAGATTGTGTTCTATGCTTAGACTTATCCTTAGGGTTCTTACTAAGGCTTTCACATCCTAGTTTCCAAAGGTTGACTATACCTTTCCTCTGATACCAACTATAGCGGTCTGGAATTACTTCTAGTGGACTATAATTGAAACCTATCAGGGCACTCCATGGGTGGCTACACCCCCTGGGCGGGACACACCACCATCCCCAGTGGCAGCCATTTCCTCATGAAGCCCTTGGGCGGAGAGCCATGCTTCGTCCAACGCTCACATGTGAGAGTTCCCAAGGATCGGATACATTCCTACCTCCTTTGCCTCTGATACCAACTATAACGACCCATACTTTACATACATTGTTAATACTTCGAAATTGAAGCACACTTATTACAACATATGACAAAACCACAAAGGACCGTATAGGTATAGTGTCTTTATAAACTGGGAAACATAAACAACTGGTTCATAAATCTTCTACAGTGTCTCCCATTTATTTCATCATATCTAGGGTCCCTTTTAGCATATTCTACTTAATATCCATCTTCCTGACCTGGGGAAAAGAAAACATAAAAGGGTGAGCTCAAATGCTCAGCAAGGCAAATAAAGGAAATAAAAATCATATCATATCTTTATGAAGATCAAAACCTGCAAAAGAGATCATAATATCTTAACATGGAATAAATCATAGAAGTGAAAATGAGATCCCCATAATCATAAAACTTGAAACTTTGTGGCATGCACACATAATCATGGAAAATCATTTCTTGTTAGTCATGACTCATTGCCAAGACTATCTTAGTGGACAAAGTCCCTTTCTGAACCGAGTTCACTCCTCGTTTCAGTCCTGTATCACTGAACCGAAATAACCTTCCGTTCCAGCCATGTCTATCTCATGAGATATAAAATCTTTACCCAATGCATTGGAGGGAGATATAGGTCCCACCCATCTTATAATGAATCCTTTCTTATGTGTGCCACATAATCATAAAACATACATCATCGCATAACACATGTAACAAAAATGGGATTCTTGAAACATCATAAAACAATTCATATAAGATAAAGGAATTCATAAAAATATTTCCATCACAACATAATCAAATCCATGTAATAATAGGGATAGAAACAGAACCCTTTATTATCTTAGATGGAAAATAATTTTGATAAAACACTTGAACTTCATTCTTGAGGAAAATATCCTTTCTTTTTCAAAATCATTTTACATTTCTTAACATGTCATACAACTTTAAACTAAAAGAAGTTGATTAAAAATAAACTTGAAAACTTTTAAAGGAAGCTTCTTGGAAATAATTTTTTAAAAATCCATTCTTGTCATATAAGTTAAAAAAAACATTCTTCGTACTTTTGTCGGAAAAGTCAAAAAGTACCTCGTATGACAAAAGATTCCTTTCATAGATATTAATAAAAACTCACCGAAGGGTAAAAATGGATTTAAACAATTGTAGGTGGATGGAAATAATATTACATATTGATGAAACATGGATGTGGATGATAAAATACACCCCAGTAATTACCAAAGTAAAAACAATCTCGGATAAAAGTGAGATTGTGATATTTCCCTTACCTTAGGTCCGATTTGTTTTGTTCGTGTCCGAAGCTCCTGTATAATGGTTTAAATAATGTTATTGACTTATTCCAGAATCATACATATTGATATGATATCATATATGGTCATATTATTAGCTTCTTGTTAGTAATATTTCATTGTTACTTGTTACTCGGGTCTTTATAACTTTTTGTTCTTATGCGTGTTTTGTCGAATAAATTCTTATTCTTATCTTTAGGTTATAGATAATTCATTTCCAGAATGGTATTAGTGTAGTATATACCATATTTATTCATTCAATTCATTTATATAATCATTATGAAATGAAGATCATGTAGAACGAGTCGCATCACATCGTGGAGACGGTATTCCGTACGTACGCACGAGTGATGATATCGTTCCTATGATCGTGGAATTGTATTGGAGTATATATATATTATTTCAGTATCAATATTACTTCATAATAATCATATATAGTTACTCATTACACCATTATACCCATCCTTGTAAGGTGATGGTGGAAAATAGATTACACCACGGCGTGGAGACGGTATTCCGTACGTACGCACGCGCGGTGATTTCATTTTTCCGTAGGATGGATAGAAGGTGAATTAGGGTTGTTTCATATTTATAATAACATATCAGTATGTAAGTAATACTGATGTTATTACTTTATCATGAAACAACTAAAGAAGAAGAAGTTGAAGAAGAAAGAAATTGAAAAGATCGGTAATGGATATTACCTCTTCTTTGGAACGCCTCTTTGAATCCTCCACTTAAGGAACTAAGATTGGTCTTTGGAGAAGACCAGGACCTCTAGGATTATTCTAGGGAAGTGGAGAGGAGAAAATGGCAGGGGTTGGCCGAGCTTGAGTGCTCAAATTGGTGTGAGGAGGAGGGGGAGTAGGTGCCCTTTTATAAGGGAGGAGAGGGGCACCTTAGGAATATCTCAAAATATTATTTTATATTAAAGTCAAAATCGGTTTATAATGGTTCCAAAGGGTCTTATTTCGAAGCTAAAGTGGGGATGGGTCGAAATCCTATCAACCAATAGGATTTAGACAAGTTTAGGGTATTATTTTAACCTTATCAATTAGATTTAACTCTAAGTTAATTAATTTAACTTTTACCGTGTCTTTTTGTTTTCTTTCCCTATATGGTTAATACACTTACTATAACATGCCAAACGAACCCCAAATTGTTTATTATTAATATATATATCCTTATCTAAGTCATTTGGCCGAACCTTAGATTTTTAGGAATAAAATAACAATTAATAATATAATATTTGATTTAAAAACTATTTTGTGTCAATTTTGACACTATTTGATATATGATTTTTGTGAAAGTCATAACAGAATTATATGTTCAAACCAAGTTGATTAAATCAACATTAATATATCATTGTAACATAGAAAATTAGTGTAATTCATAAAAAGTCTCAAATTACATTTATTTTGGTGTTTATAACATCAATTATGTCAATATTTCATTAATAAGATAATTACTGCATCATCATTGTGTCATAAATAAATTAAACTATTTAATGTCTAAAAATTAAAAATAAAATACCCTTATGTAGGAAATCTTTTTATCTTTCTAATGAATATTTATAGTCGAATTTATCTTATGTATAACCCCATATTAAAAATGATTTACTTATTAAACTTTGATTTTAACTATTTTAACCCTTCTTTAAATAAATTAATAATAAATGTCCTAATCTAATCCAAGTGGGCCTAAATGGTCATATTTTATTCCTAAGTTTGTTTTTGGTCGAATTACACTTGTCCAATAGAATTAGGACATGTGTTAGGGTAATATTGATATCATATTTACCCTTAGTTACCCTATTTACTATTAACCGCGGTAAAAAAGTAAAAAGTTACTATTCACCAAAAAATTATTTTTATCTCATTGAACCACATTTTACTTACTGATATCAACCGTGACTGTCGGATTTTCGAAATTCCATTCACAGAAGCGGTAAAATTAAGTTTTATGCAAAATTCAGTTTTTAACCCACCACTTAGTGGTTTCACTATTCATAAAAAATTGAAAGTTTTCAGAAAAATACCAAAATTTTACCCTAGGCTAATTTCGATATTCTGAGTCCAAAAATGAAGTCCATTTTGAAAAATAAAATTTATAAAATTTTAAAAAGTGGTTATTACTATTCATAATGGCTAGTTTTAATAGCATATTGTTGTTTAGTGAAACTCGGTATTGCGTACGACGCAAGCTATCGAGGAAGGTCGCGATTGTGTGCAAAGCAAGCCAAGAAAGTGTTGTGTAGAAAAATATTCCTTTGATGGTTTATATAACATAAAAGTCTCGGGTGTTACAGTGTTAATATTTTTAACCTTGTACGATTAGGATAAATATATTATTTTTGTGTTCAATTATCTTTTTGAGTAAAAGATGAGTTTGTGGTAGAAATTGCTTGAAGGTTGAAACTCTACTTGTTAAGAATAAATATATGTATACCTATCTCTTATTCTATGAATGAATAAATTCTTAAACTTTAGTAAATTTATATTAAAACAAAAAATGTGTTATCCTAATACCTTATTTCTTGTTGAACTGATAATATTTTAAATCAACATAGATTGAAGGCCTTGAGGCCCTCAATTTTACACTTGTTTGTGATTGATGACCTCAATCACTCCCTACAAATATTTACGTTTTTCCTCCAATTATATGTCTCTAATTTCCACCAATGTTCTCCTTATTGGGATCATAATTTGGTGGTGACTTTTTTAGTTCCATTTTCCTCTTATTAAGGCTAAATTTTACTAACCTTATTTCTAATGTGGGTTTTCCACAAAGGTATTTTCTATTTTCAACCTTTTATTTTCGAAGAACATTTTCAAATTGCGAGGACGCAATTTATTGAAGGAGGGGAGAATGTAACACCCCAAAATTTCATGATACGCTTCTCTTTCAATATTGCAATAGCTTGCATTGTACGCAAGTTCGAGTTCTAACACACCGCGACTAATCAAAGTAGCCGTTATGAATAGTAATAACCACTTTTTAAAATTATAGAAATTTTATATTTCAAAATGGACTTCATTTTTGAATTCTTAATATCGAAATTATCCTATGTTGAATTTTTGGTATTTTTCTGAGAACTTCCAATTTTTTATGAATAGTGAAAAATACTTAAAACAACTTTTTTAATAAAAATAATTTATATTAATAAATTATACTATTTCGTGGATTTAAAGTATAATTATAATATATTTTTACCATTTTATCCAATGGTGGTCATTATAATTAATTTCACTTTGAAATTGGACATAAACAATTGTCAATCTTTTGATATATATTGTTTCTTAAAAACACTCTATTTGTTGTGACAGCGGGAATTAATTATAAAATTAATTAATTCAACTTATATGTTTGGAATTTTTTAAAATAGACATCATTTTTGAATTCAGAATATCAATTATAGGTTAGGTTGAAATTTTGGCATTGTTATGAAAAACTTCAATTTTTGATGAATAGTGAAACCACTAAGTGGTAGTTAAAAAACAGATTTTTCATTTAAATGAAACATTACCACTTCTGTGATTTGATTTTCAAAAATCCTACATACATGGTTTTCATTAGGAAGTAAAATTCGGTTCAATGGGATAAAAATATTTTTTGGTGAATAGTAACTTTTAAGTTTAATTAATCGCGATTAAAGGTAATTAGTGAAATTTATGGTAAAAATAGTTTTATAAAAATATGGAATGACCTTTACACTTATCCTACCACTATTTTATGTGTCATGGACGACCAAGATAATCCATGGGTCAACTTGGTGACCCCATGGAGCCACTTTGGTAGGAAAATGACATTAAAAACCTTTTATTTAATGTTAAAATAAAAATGCCACAAACAAGAGTTGTTTTACTAAAACAATTTTTAAATGGGGTTATACAAGACATATTTTTTACTATAAATATTAATTAGAAAGATAAAATGATTTCCTAAATCATGATATTTTTTTATAATTTTTAGACATTAAATAAATTATATTATTTATGACACCATGACGATGCAGCGATTACCTCATTAATTAACGATTTAAATAAAATGAAAAGATAATGTAAAATCTAAGACTTAAACTTTCCAAAAACCTATTGGATGAGTAGATTTAGAACCCTTATCACCATATACTTGAAATATATAAGTGTGGGACCTTTAGAATCCGAAAAAGCATTTCATAATAATGTAACATTTCAATCTTTCCAAGAGTGCCCCTTCTCTCCTCTTATAAAAGGCCCCCACCACTACCACCTTATTCACATCTTCAAGACATTTGTCTCAGCCAACCTCTGCCCAAATACTCTCTCAACTTCCCTCCCTTACTCTTAGAAGCCTCACATTGGGCAGAAGTCTTCCCAAGGAAGCCTTTGACTCAAATCAAAAAGAGTTACCCGATTTTAAGGTAATGTCTTCTCTAATGTTGTTTGGTTTTATTTTTCTTCTCCAACCCCTTAAACTCTTTTTATTCCTTTCTTTTGTAAAAACACCAGTATAAAACATATACTAGGATGTTGTTATGATAAGTATTTGGTTTAAACTTACACACACCTTCGTATAATGGTTAAAGAACATATTGTTTCTGTGGGTGGCGAAATACTGCCTCACGAAACGATGATTGTTCAATATTCTTTTAACACCTCTAATGGTGGCCATTTTGATGACAATATTTTCATATATGATATATATATTATGTTTATGTTTTCCTTATGCTTCTTTATTTCTCATTTATGGAATACTTTATGATTTCCATTATGGGTAAACGCGATAATTTCATTTTAGGAAGTGCGGACTATCGCCCCCTCAAAGTGATTTGAATCATTAATGCCATAGGTGGGATGTATAAAGGATGGAGTAAATGATATTATACATTATATTATACTGGAATTATATTATACCTTTATATAATTATAACTTCATTCCATTAAATATGAAATGGAAATGAAAGTAGCGTTCATGCATACGTACGGCTTACCTTCTCCGTGAACGGTGCGTTTCATTTCTTACCTGCAAATGTTATGTAATATTATAAATGAATGTATATACAAGATATATATGATGTATATGATATATAAATCATGAATATAATTATGGATATAATGGATATTTTACCACATGAACAAAGTGTAATTATAAGAAGTTTATTTTTGAATCAAGTACCTAAGATCGACAAAACAACCGTTATAAACTTAAATAATTACATAATGTTCATGACATGGTAATAAGTGATATAAAAGGAATAATGAACTTGAAAAAGGTTCTTAAGAAGGTAGAGATTAACTCTAGTTTATTATTCAGGAGATCAAAGAACGGTAGAGTGAATTCGGACACGAGGTAAGGGAATTTCTTAACCCAATTTCCATTCTTTGGGTTAATCTCATACTTTCAAATTATGTCATATCTTGTATTTTTACTTTCTTTATGTGTAATTATAATGAATACACATAATATATCTATTTTATTTTAAGAATGATCTTTGTAAGGACTTTGTCTCAATCTCCTTTCATTGAGGCATATTTGGTTTTATACACAACTTTCATTTATACGATGTATAAACACCATTGACTTTTACTTTTATTCAAAGGGAATCTTTTTATACAAAGCGTTTTTACTAAATGAAAAAAAGGGAATATTTTTCATACGTATGCGGCGACAATGACTTCTCCACCGCTGTGACCATTATTTGAGTTTCGGCTTCCTCTACAAGCCATAACTTTTTTTTAAATGAAAAACAAATACAAAGTTTTAATTTTCCTTTATTTTGGTATTGAAAATGGTTTTGAAAGTGTTTTTATTATATAAATATGTGGTATTGATATCTTGTGATTGAAATGTGGAAATGTTATGTTTCCTTTATGCATGTTTTATGTGATACGATTATGTTATGGTTTATGATATGTTTAAACCTATTCATATGAGGAATGCATTGGACTTAATAAGTGACGGGTGGAGCCCACTATAGATTCTCGATGCATCGGTAGGTCTCTCAGACAAACTAGTGTCTTGGCATGGGGCCTTGACAAAATCTTATTTGTGGTCTTGGCACGAGGCCTTGGCTACGTGGTTATGATAGTCTGGCATTATGTATTCCATCATTACAAAAGTGGTTATTGATATTGCATGTGATTATTAGACCAGTAGAATATCCATGTGAATAAGTAAATAACATTATTTCATTTTACTTTTGCCATATTATGATAAATTTTATGTTTAAAAGGCTTTTGTTTTAGTTATACATTGCCTTGAATGTTTATGTTTATTTTTGAAAGCTTCCGCAATATTGTTATCCTTACTAAGCATCTGAGCTCACCCCTTTCAATGTTTTAATTTTTCCAGGATGTGAAAAAGTATTTTATGAATGAACTGAAGGGATAATATGAGGGTATATGAAGACAAGATGTTGTTGTAGTTTTGTATTACTTTATGATGTAATGTAAAACTAATGAATTTATCTAGTGTTCCAAAGCTACTATATTAATCGGTCTTTCGAGACTTGATCTTTTGTGATCATGCTAATGTTACACAATAATGCACCGACTCTGGGAAACTGGGGTCGGGGCGTTACAATTGGTATCAGAGGAAAGTTAGTACTAACCTTGGAAGCTAGATTTAGATAAACTCTGATTAGAGCACATATCCCAAAGATAGACTTTGAGGATTAGTATAGAAGAACTTTCTAGAATTTTGGTATTATAGAGATGTTGTGAGTTTTCCGAGCAATACATCTCTGTCTGGATACGAGCAGGTAGAGGCGGCTCTGGAACAGATGTACCTTGGGGTAAACTCGAAAACACCTCTTTGATCTAGACTCGAATGGGAACTAGTGCACGACAACGGGCCTTGCTGCACCCTTGGTTACGACACTCCTGGGGGATATGCTTAGGATAATTCTCATTTTCTTTATAAAACACTATGAAGGGTTATGAGTATATACTTCCTCAAAGAAAGAATTTTTATGGATTATATCCATAAATAGTTCAATTTATGTTAAGTATTTTACAAGTATGGAATTATGTATTTTGATTCATAAACTAATCTAGTTTATGCTATTGTTTAGAAATGGCACCTAGTGGATGGAATGGAAACCGTATCAATGCACGCACTCTGTGTAGGGATTTCCCTCCTGCTCAAGATAATTATTGTGGATCTAGAGATACAAATGGTGCTGATCAACTTATTACCATACTGGGACAACTCACTCAGGTTATGAATAATAACCTTACTCGTATGGAGCACCCTGATCTGCAATGTGGAGGATCAATGTTAGATCGTTTCATGAGGCAACAACCACCAACATTTAATGGGGGTACAAATCCATTAGTAGCTGAGAAATGGATAAACTCCTTAGAGAAAATATTCCACGCCTTGGGGAGTAGTGAAAGGGAAAAGGTTATCATGGCAGTTTACCGCCTCACTGGAGATGCTGATCAATTGTGGTCATTGATTCAAAACACAAAGGAAGATGAAGAAGTATCAAATATGGAATGGAGAGAGTTCAAAGATCTTTTCTTAGAAAAATACTTTCCACATGACCGTCGAGCAGATATGGAAAGGCAATTTCTGAGTCAGAGGCAGAAGGAGGATGAGAATGTCGCAAAGTATGAGTCTAACTTTACACGGTTAGTGAGGCATGCATCAGATTATATATGTAACCCAAGAAGTAAGATGGATCGTTTCTTTGATGGGTTAAAATTGTTTCTCCCTCGAGCCTTAGTCTCACAATCCTTCTCGTCATACGAAGATATTGTCTCGTGTGCTATCAAGACAGAAAAGGAATTCTCTAAATCTTATGACAATAAAGTAAAGCAAGAGAAGAAGAGGATGGTAGAACAAGAGACAGATAAAGGGAAAAAGGTAAAGAAGGATTTTCCATTATGTGATAATTGTGGGATGAATCACCTTGGTACTTGCCTAAAAGGAATGGTAGTTTGTTATAAATGTGGAGAAAAAGCTCACCAGGCTCGGGATTGCAAGGGAAAGAAAGAGGCTATCAATGTTGAATGCTACAATTGTTGGGAAATTGGGCATTATGAAAATGAATGTCCAAAGCATCAGGGAAACTTACCTCAGATAAGGCCAAGGGATCAAGGACAATTATATGTTGTTACTATAGTTGAAGTGGAATAATTAATGTATTGGTACTTTTGGACTCAAGGATTATATTCTGGTTATAATAATAATGTGATATATATAAGGATTGTACTGCAGTATTTGTTTTTTTTTCATTAAGGTTTTAATATGATGAAGGTAATCATATTTTTAGTATGTGACAATAATAGAAACTTTACATTGTTTGGGGAATCTGATGTTACAATTGATTTTTGGAATTTAGAGACCATTTAGAGAAAGTCTGGATAGAGGTATTTTGGATAACTATAAAGGTTGGAATGAATTAAGTTGAACTTTGGATAGTGTTGTCTAAGGTTAAAACATTTATAAAGATTATTTTTGTAATATTATAATACTATAGTTTTAGGAAAAGGACAACCTGCAGGGTGGGGCGTACCCCGTCGCGTCGGACAAGCTGTAGAAATCGAACCCACAACCATAGTGCGACAGGCTTTTATTACCTACCACTAGCCTACAGGAAGTCCCTGGTTATTACAAAATAGTTTTCTTAATCTAAATGGTACGTGTTAATATTTTGAACCTTGTACGATTAGGATAAATATAATATTTTTTAGTTCTATTATCTTTTTGAGTAAAATATGAGTTTGTGGTAGAAATTGGTTGAAGGTTGAAACTCTACCTGTCAAGAATAAATATATGTATACCTATCTCTTATTCTATGAATGAATTAATTCTTAAACTTTAGTAAAGGTATATTAAAACAAAAAATGTGTTATCCTAATACCTTATTTCTTGTTGAACTGATAATATTTTAAATCAACATAGATTGAAGGCTTTGAGGCCCTCAATTTTACACTTGTTTGTGATTGATGACCTCAATCACTCCCTACAAATATTTACGTTTTTCCTCCAATTATATGTCTCTAATTGCCACCAATTTTCTTCTTATTGGGATCATAATTTGGTGGTGACTTTTTCAGTTCCCTTTCCCTCTTATTAAGGCTAAATTTTATTAACCTTATTCCTGATGTGGGTTTTCCACAAAGGTATTTTCTATTTTCAACCATTTATTTTCTAAGAACATTTTCAAATTGTGAGGATTCAATTTATTGGAGGGGAGAATGTAACACCCCAAAATCTCACGATACGCTTCTCTTTCAATATTGCAATAGCTTGCATTGTACACAAGTTCGAGTTCTAACACACCGCGACTAATCAAAGTAGCTGTTATGAATAGTAATAACCACTTTTTAAAATTATAGAAATTTTATATTTCAAAATCAACTTCATTTTTGAATTCGTAATATCAAAATTAGCCTATGTTGAATTTTTGGTATTTTTCTGAGAACTTTCAATTTTTTATGAATAGTAAAAAATACTTAAAACAAATTTTTTAATCAAAATAATTTATAGTGTTAAATTGTACTATTTAGTGTCTTTTAAGTATAATTAGAATATATTTTTACCATTTTATCCAATGGTGGTCATTATAATTAATTTCACATTGAAATTGGACATACACAATTGTCAATATTTTGATATATATTGTTTCATAAAAACACGCTATTTTTTGTGACAGCGGGAATTAATTATAAAATTAATTAATTCAACTTATATGTTTGGAATTTTTTAAAATATACATCATTTTTGAATTCGGAATATCGATTATAGCTTAGGGTGAAATATTGGCATTGTTCTGAAAAACTTCAATTTTTGATGAATAGTGAAACCACTAAGTGGTAGTTAAAAAACTGATTTTTCGTTTAAATGAAACATTACCACATCTGTGATTTGATTTTCAAAAATCCTACATACATTGTTGTAATTAGGAAGTAATATGTGGTTTAATGGGATTAAAATAATTTTTGGTGAATAGTAACATTTAAGTTTAATTAATCACGATTAAAGGTAATTAGTGAAATTCAATGTAAACATAGTGTTATAAAAATATGGAATGACCTTTACACTTGACCTACCACTATTTAATGTGTCATGGCCGACCAAGACAATCCATGTGTCAACTTGGGGACCCCATGGAGCCACTTTGGTAGGAAAATGACATTAAAAACCTTTTATTTAATGTTAAAATAAAAATGTCACAAACAAGAGTTGTTTTACTAAAACAATTTTTAAATGGGGTTATACAAGTCATAATTTTGACTATAAGTATTCATTAGAAAGCTAAAAAGATTTCAAACATCATGATAGTTTTTTATAATTTTTAGACATTAAATAAATAAAATTATTTATGACACCATGATGATGAAACGATTACCTCATTAATTAACAATTTAAATAAAATGAAAAGATTATGTAAAATATAAGACTTAAACTTGTCAAAAACCTATTGGATGAGTATATTTGGAACCCTTATCACCTTATCCTCTAAATATATAAGTTTGGAACCTTTATAATCTGAAAAATCATTTCATAATAATGTAACATTTCAATCATTCCAAGAGTGCCCCTTCTCTCCTCTTATAAAAGGCCCCCACCACTACCACCTTATTCACACCTTCAAGCCATTTGGCTCGGCCAACCTCTACCCAAATACTCTCTCAACTTCCATAACTTACTCTTAGAAGCCTCACATTGGGCATAAGTCTTCACATGGAATCCTTTGGATCAAATCAAAAAGAGTTACCCGATTTTAAGGTAATGTCATCTCTAATGTTGTTTTATTTTAATTTGCTTCTCCAACCCCTTAAACACTTTTTATTCCTTTCTTTTGTAACAACACCAGTATCTAAAATATACTAGGATGTTTTTATGATAATTATTTGGTTTAAACTTACACACACCTTCATCTAATGGTTAAAGAACATACTGTTTCTGTGGGTGGCGAAATATTGCCTCACGAAACGATGATTGTTCAATATTCTTTTAACACCTCTAATGGTGGCCATTTTGATGACACTATTTTCATATATGATATATATATTATGTTTATGTTTTCCTTATTCTTCTGTATTTCTCATTTATGGCATACATTATTATTTCCATTATGGGTAAATGCGATAATTTCATTTTAGGAAGTGCGGACTACCGCCCCCTCAAAGTAATTTGAATCGTTAATGCCATATGTGGGATGTATAAAGGATGGAGTAAATGGTATTATACATTATATTATACTGGAATTATATTATACCTTTATATAATTATAACTTCATTCCATTAAATATGAAATGGAAATTAAAGTAGCGTTCATGCGTACGTACGGCTTACCGTCTCCATGAACGGTGCATTTCATTTCTTACCTCCAAATGTTATGTAATATTATAAATGAATGTATATACTTGATATATATTATGTATATGATATATACATCATGAATATAATTATGGATATAATGGATACTTTACCACATGAACAAAGTGTAATTATAAGAAGTTTATTTTTGACTCAAGTACCTAAGATCGACAAAACGACCGTTATAAACTTAAATAATTACATAATGTCATGACATGGTAATAAGTGTTATAAAAGGAATAATGAACTGGAAAAAGGTTCTTAAGAAGGTAGAGATTAACTCAAGTTTATTATTCCGGAGATCAAATAATGGTCGAGTGAATTCGGACACGAGGTAAGGGAATTTCTTAACCCAATTTCGATTCTTTGGGTTAATCTCCTACTTTAAAATTATGTCATGATGTTATTATGTCATATCTTGTATTTGTACTTTCTTTATGTGTAATTATAATGAATACACATAATAGATCTATTTTATTTTAAAAATGATCTTTGTAAGTACTTCGTCTCAATCTCCTTTCATTGAGGCATATTTGGTTTTATACACAACTTTCATTTATACGGTGTATAAACCCCTCTGACTTTTACTTTTATTCAAAAGGAATCTTTTTATACAAAGAATTTTTACTAAATGACAAAAAGGAATGTTTTTCTTATGTATGCGGTGACAACGACTTCTCCGCCATCGTGACCATTATTTGAGTTTCGGCTTCCTCTACAAGCAATAACTTTTTTTAAAATGAAATACAAATACAATGTTTTAATTTTCCTTTATTTTGGTATTGAAAATGGTTTTGAAAGTGTTTTTATTATATCAATATGTTGTATTGATATCTTGTGATTGAGATGTGGAAATTTTATGTTTCCTTTATGCATGTTTTATGTGATACGATTATGTTATGGTTTTTGATATGTTTAAACCTATTCATATGAGGAATGCATTGGACTTAATAAGTGACTGGTGGAGCCCACTATAGCTCCTTGATGCATCGGTAGGTCTCATGAGACAAACTAGTGTCTTGGCACGAGGCCTCGACAAAATCTTATTTGTGGTCTTGGCACGAGGCCTTGGCTACGTGGTTATGATAGTCCGACATTATGCATTCCATCATTATGAAAGTGGTTATTGATATTGCATGTGATTATTCGACCAGTAGAATATCCATGTGAATAAGTAAATGTAATTATTTCATTTTACTTTTTCCATATTATGATAAATTTCATGTTTAAAAGGCTTTTGTTTTAGTTATACATTGCCTTAAATGTTTATGTTTATTTTTGAAAGCTTCCGCAATATTGTTATCCTTACTGAGCATCTGAGCTCACCCCTTTCAATGTTTTTATTTTTCCACGATGTGAAGAAGTATTTCATGAATGAACTGAAGGGATAATATGAGGGGATATGAAGACAAGATGTTGTTGTAGTTTTGTATTACTTTATGATGTAATGTAAAACTAATGAATGTATCTAGTGTTCCAAGGCTACTAAACTAATCGGTCTTTCGAGACTTGATCTTTTGTGATCATGCCAATGTTACATAATAATGCACCGACTCTGGGCAATTGGGGTCAGGGTGTTACAGTTGTTATCAGAGGCAGGTTAGTACTAACCTTGAAAGATAGATTTAGATAAACTCTGATTAGAGCACATAGCCCAAAGATAGACTTTGAGGATTAGTATAGAAGAACTTCCTAGAATTTTGGTATTATAGAGATGTTTTGAGTTTTCTGAGCAATACATCCCTATCTGGATACGAGCAGGTAGAGGTGGCTCTGGCACAGATGTACCTAGGGGTAAAACCCGAAAACACCGCTTTGAGCTAGACTCGAACGGGAACTGGTGCACGACAACGGGCCTTGCTGCACTCTTGGTTACGACGCTCCCGGGGGATATGCTTAGGATAATTCCCATTTTCTTTACAAACCACTATGAAGGTTTATGAGTATATACTTCCTCAAAGAAAGCATTTTTATGGATTATATCCATAAATAGTTCAATTTATGTTATGTATTTTACAAGTATGGAATTATGTATTTTGATTCATAAACTAATCTAGTTTATGCCATTGTTTAGAAATGGCACCTAGTGGAAGGAATGGAAACCGTATCAATGCACGCACTCCGTGTAGGGATTGCCCTCCTGCTGAAGATAATTATTGTGGATCTGAAGATACAACTGGTGCTGATCAACTTATTACCATATTGGGACAACTCACTCAGGTTATAAATAATAACCTTACTCGTATGGAGCACCCTGATCCGCAACGTGGAGGATCAATGTTAGATCATTTCATGAGGAAACAACCACCAACATTTAATGGGGGTACAAATCCATTAGTTGTTGAGCAATGGATAAACTCCTTAGAGAAAATATTCCACGCCTTGGGGAGTAGTGAAAGGGAAAAGGTTATCATGGCAGTTTACCGCCTCACTAGAGATGCTGATAAATGGTGTTCATTGATTAAAAACACAAAGGAAGATGAAGAAGTATCAAATATGTAATGGAGAGAGTTCAAAGATCTTTTCTTAGAAAAATACTTTCCACATGACCATCGAGCAGATATGGAAAGGAAATTTCTAAGTCTGAGGTAGAAGGAGGATGAGAATGTCGCAAAGTATGAGTCTAACTTTACACGGTTAGCGAGGCATGCATCAGATTATATATGTAACCCAAGAAGTAAGAAGGATCATTTCTTTGATGGGTTAAAACCGTTTCTCCGTCGAGCCTTAGTCTCACAATCCTTCTCGTCATACGAAGATATTGTCTCGTGTGCTATCAAGACAGAAAATGAATTCTCTAAATCTTATGACAATAAAGTAATACAAGAGAAGAAGAGGACGGTGGAACAAGAGACAGATAAAGGGAAAAAGGGAAAGAAGTATTTTCCATTATGTGATAATTGTGGGAAGAATCACCCCAGTACTTGCCTAAAAGGAATGGGAGTTTGTTATAAATGTGAAGAAAAAGGTCACCAGGCTCGTGATTACAAGGGAAATAAAGAGGCTATCAATGTTGAATGCTACAATTGTAGGAAAATGGGGCATTATGAAAATGAATGTCCTAAGCGTCAAGGAAACTTACCTCAGAAAAGGCCAAGGGATCAAGGAAAATTATATGTTGTTACTACAGTTGAAGTGGAATAATTAATGTATTGGTGCTTTTGGACTCAAGGATGATATTCTGGTTATAATAATAATGTGATATATATATATAAGTAATGTACTATAGTACCTGTTTTTTTTTCATTAAGGTTTTAATATGATGAAGGTAATAATATTTTTAGTATGTGACAATAAGAGAAACTTTACATTGTTTGGGGAATCTGATGTTACAATTGATTTTTTGAATTTAGAGACCTTTTAGAGAATGTCTGGATATAGGTATTTTGGATAACTATAAATGTTGGAATGAATTAAGTTAAACTTTGGATAGTATTGTCTAAGGTTAAAAAATTTATGAAGATTATTTTTGGAATATAATAATACTATAGTTTTAGGAAAAGGACAACCTGCAGGGTGGGGTGTAACCCGTCGCGTTGGACAAGCTGCAGGAATCGAACCCACAACCATAGTGCGACATGACTTTATTACCTACCACTAGCCTACAAGAAGTCCCTGGTTATTACAAAATAGTTTTCCTAATCTAAATGGTACGTGTTAATATTTTTAACCTTGTATGATTAGGATAAATATAATATTTTTGAGTTCTATTATCTTTTTGAGTAAAAGATGAGTTTGTGGTAGAAATTGGTTGAAGGTTGAAACTCTACTTGTCAAGA
Source organism: Viscum album (assembly GCA_963277665.1). Taxonomy (NCBI): domain Eukaryota; kingdom Viridiplantae; phylum Streptophyta; class Magnoliopsida; order Santalales; family Viscaceae; genus Viscum; species Viscum album. Next base: position 1,413,104,715 of record OY728141.1, on the reverse strand, counting down.
ATAAATATATGTATACCTATCTCTTATTCTATGAATGAATTAATTCTTAAGCTTTAGTAAAGGGATATTAAAACAAAAAATGTGTTATCCTAATACCTTATTTCTTGTTGAACTGATAATATTTTAAATCAATATAGATTGAAGGCTTTGAGGCCCTCAATTATACACTTGTTTGTGATTGAGGACCTCAGTCACTCCCTACAAATATTTACGTTTTCCCTCTAATTATATGTCTCTAATTACCACCAATGTTCCCTTTATTGGGATCATAATTTGGTGGTGACTTTTTCAGTTCCCTTTCCCTCTTATTAAGGCTAAATTTTATTAACCTTATTTCCGATGTGGGTTTTCCACAAAGGTATTTTCTATTTTCAACCATTTATTTTCGAAGAACATTTTCAAATTGCGAGGATTCAATTTATTGAAGGAGGGGAGAATGTAACACCCCAAAATTTCACGATACGCTTCTCTTTCAATATTACAATAGCTTGCATTGTACGCAAGTTCGAGTTCTAACACACCGCGACTAATCAAATTAGCTGTTATGAATAGTAATAACCACTTTTTAAAATTATATAAATTTTATATTTCAAAATCGACTTCATTTTTGAATTTTTAATATCTAAATTAGCCTATGTTGAATTTTTGGTATTTTTCTGAGAAATTCCAATTTTTTATGAATAGTGAAAAATACTTAAAACAACTTTTTTAATCAAAATAATTTATAGTGATAAATTATACTATTTAGTGGATTTAAAGTATAATTAGAATATATTTTTACCATTTTATCCAATGGTGGTCATTATAATTAATTTCACTTTGAAATTGGACATAAACAATTGTCAATCTTTTGATAATATTGTTTCTTCAAAACACGCTATTTGTTGTGACAACAGAAATTAAATATAAAATTAATTAATTCAACTTATATGTTTTGAATTTTTTAAAATAGACATCATTTTTTAATTCGGAATATCAATTATAGCTTAGGGTGAAATTTTGGCATTGTTCTTAAAAACTTCAATTTTTGATGAATAGTGAAACCACTAAGTGGTAGTTAAAAAACTGATTTTTCATTTAAATGAAACATTACCACTTCTGTGATTTGATTTTCAAAAATCCAACATACATGGTTGTCATTAGGAAGTAAAATGCGGTTCAATGGGATTAAAATAATTTTTGGTGAATAGTAACTTTTAAGTTTAATTAATCACGATTAAAGGTAATTAGTGAAATTTAAGGTAAAATAGTATTATAAAAATATGGGATGACCTTTACACTTGTCCTACAACTATTGGATGTGTCATGTCCGACCAATAAAATCCATGGGTCAACTTGGGGACCCCATGGAGCCACTTTGGTGGGAAAATGACATTAAAAACCTTTTATTTAATGTTAAAATAAAAATGTCACAAACAAGAGTTGTTTTACTAAAACAATTTTCAAATGGGGTTATACAAGTCATATTTTTGACTATAAATATTTATTAGAAAGATAAAAAAATTTCCTACATCATGATATTTTTTTATAATTTTTAGACATTAAATAAATTAAATTATTTATGACACCATGATGATGTAGCGATTACCTCATTAATTAACGATTTAAATAAAATGAAAAGATAATGTAAAATCTAAGACTTACCCTTGTCAAAAACCTATTGGATGAGTAGATGTAGAACCCTTATCACCTTATCCTTGAAATATATAAGTGTGGGACCTTTAGAATCCGAAAAATCATTTCATAATAATGTAACATTTCAATCTTTCCAAGAGTGCCCCTTCTCTCCTCTTATAAAAGGCCCCCACCACTACCACCTTATTCACACCTTCAAGCCATTTGGCTCGGCCAACCTCTGCCCAAATACTCTCTCAACTTCCCTCCATTACTCTAAGAAGCCTCACATTGGTCAGAAGTCTTCCCAAGGAAGCCTTAGGCTCAAATCAAAAAGAGTTACCCGATTTTAAGGTACTGTCTTCTCTAATGTTGTTTTGTTTTATTTTGCTTCTCTAACCCCTTAAACTCTTTTTATTCCTTTCTTTTGTAACAACACAAATATTTAAAATATACTAGTATGTTTTTATAATAAGTATTTGGTTTAAACTTATACACACCTTCGTCTAATGGTTAAAGAACATATTGTTTCTGTGGGTGGCGAAATACTGCCTCATGAAACGATGATTGTTCAATATTCTTTTAACACCTCTAATGGTGGCCATTTTGATGAATCTATTTTCATATATGATATATATATTATTTTTATGTTTTCCTTATGCTTTTTTATTTCTCATTTATGGAATAATTTATGATTTCCATTATGGGTAAACCGGATAATTTCATTTTAGGAAGTGGGGACTACCGCTCCCTCAAAGTGATTTGAATTGTTGATGTCATATGTGGGATGTATAAAGGATGGAGTAAATAGTATTATAAATTATATTATACTGTAATTATATTATACCTTTATATAATTATAACTTCATTCCATTAAATATGAAATGGAAATGAAAGTAGCATTCATGCGTACGTACGACTTACCGTCTCCATGAATGGTGCATTTCATTTCTTACCTCCAAATGTTATGTAATATTATAAATGAATGTATATACTGGATATATATGATGTATATGATATATAAATCATGAATATAATTACGGATATAATGGATATTTTACCACATGAACAAATTGTAATTATAAGAAGTTTATTTTTGACTCAAGTACCTAAGATCGACAAAACGACGGTTATAAACTTAAATAATTACATAATGTTCATGACATGGTAATAAGTGATATAAAAGGAATAATGAACTTGAAAAAGATTCTTAAGAATGTAGAGATTAACTCTAGTTTATTATTCAGGAGATCAAAGAACGGTCGAGTGAATTCGGACATGAGGTAAGGGAATTTCTTAACCCAATTTCCATTCTTTGGGTTAATCTCCTACTTTAAAATTATGTCATGATGTTATTATGTCATATCTTGTATTTGTAATTTCTTTATGTGTACTTATAATGAATACACACTATAGATCTATTTTATTTTAAAAATGATCTTTGTAAGGACTTCGTCTCAATCTTCTTTCATTGAGGCATATTTGGTTTTATACACAACTTTTATTTATACGGTGTATAAACCCCTTTGACTTTTACTTTAATTCAAAAGGAATATTTTTATACAAAGCATTTATACTAAACGAAAAAAAGGAATGTTTTTCTTACGTATGCGGCGACAACGACTTCTCCACCGCTATGACCATTATTTGAGTTTCGGCTTCCCCTACAAGCCATTACTTTTTTTAAATGAAAGACAAATACAAAGTTTTAATTTTCCTTTATTTTGGTATTGAAAATGGTTTTGAAAGTGTTTTTATTATGTCAATATGTTGTATTGATATCTTGTGATTGAAATGTGGAAATGTTATGTTTCCTTTATGCATGTTTTATGTGATATGATTATGTTATGGTTTATGATATGTTTAAACCTATTCATATGAGGAATGCATTGGACTTAATAAGTGACAGGTGGAGCCCGCTATAGCTCCTCGATGCATCAGTAGGTCTAATGAGACAAACTAGTGTCTTGGCACGAGGCCTTGACAAAATATTATTTGTGGTCTTGGCATGAGGCCTTGGCTACGTGGTTATGATAGTCTGGCATTATGCATTCCATCATTATGAAAGTGGTTATTGATTTTGCATGTGATTATTCGACTAGTAGAATATCCATGTGAATAATTAAATGGCATTATTTCATTTTACTATTGCCATATTATGATAAATTTCATGTTTAAAAGGCTTTTGTCTTAGTTATACATTGCCTTAAATGTTTATGTTTATTTTTGAAAGCTTCTGCAATATTGTTATCCTTACTGAGCATCTGAGCTCACCCCTTTCAATGTTTTAATTTTTCCAGGATGTGAAGAAGTATTTTATGAATGAACTGAAGGGATAATATGAGGGGATATGACGTTAAGATGTTGTTGTAGTTTTTTATTTCTTTATGATGTAATGTAATAATAATGAATGTATCTAGTGTTCCAAGGCTACTAAACTAATCGGTCTTTCGAGACTTGATCTTTTGTGATCATGCCAATGTTACACAATAATGCACCGACTCTGGATAACCGGGGTCGGGGCGTTACAGTATCTATATTGAAATTTCTTCTACCCAACAATCTTGTTCATCCTATGAACAAGATTGGATAACTCATTTTATGAAGTTTCACATTCACTAGATTCTTATTGAACAACAACCATCTTAGATTTAGATCTTGTAACTCTCTCAGGAGTCTTGGATTTCGTATGACTTGAAGTCCTTGTAAAAGAAACACCTCCATTTCAATTATTCCTCTTAATTTTATAAGCAGCTCTCTCCATTCTGGTTTCATGTTGAGGAAGGGTTCTAAATAGTTCATCGAGAGAAATCTGTGTAAATTTTCTATTTTCATCTCTAGCTTGGGTTCTCATTCATTGGGCATGATGTCTATGATCTTGTCTACAAGAGTTTCATCATATAAACCTTTCTCACCCATATATTTTAATCTATTGACAATAGTCATGAATCTTTGTTGTACCTTACATACGGTTTCTTCATAGGGAAAGTAGAAACCATGATACTCAACTCTGAGCATAGCTCTTCTAGTTTCGATAAATTTGGAAGTTCCAAAGTTAGTTAAATAAAGCTTCTTCCAAATAATATTTGTATCTTCACAAGGTGAAATTATCCTATATATATTTCTAGTCATGGAACAAAGATAAGTATTATGTACCTTAATGTTCAGCCGGTATTCAACCTTTTTTGGATTAGTAAAGGTTCTTAGTTCCTTATGAAAAATCTTATAATCTCTAGTTAACATAATATAGTTTTCTACACCTGTGTTTATCAAAAATTTCTTCATTCTGTCTCTCCAATACTCATAATCATTTCCATCGAAGATTGGTGGTCTAGTAGGATTGAGATTATCTAAAGATCCAACATGAATGCCATCCATACTAAAAAGAATTTCTTTCCACAGAACTTATTATAAGTAAAAGTATATAATCAAATAATAAAAAGTAAACTTGAGTAAGAAAACTTATATGTGGATATAAGTATTTTATATACCTCCTCTGATACCAAATGTAGGATCTAAATAATGAATTTACATGCTCAAATACAAGAGAGGGGTGAATTGTATTCTTTAAAAAAATTATTTGGAACCTTTAAAGTTAAGTTTAACAAGGTTAAACAAACATTCACAAAACCTCTTTCAGAAACCTTTTATTTTTTCTTAAAAAAAAGATTCTACCTTAAATAATATAGAATCTTTAATATAATTAAAGTAATGGAATTAGAGAGTATAATAAATTTATACTTTATAACTTTAACAAAGTTTATATTACAACGGAAATAAAACAACTTGAAATAGAAAACAAGTAACAGAAAGATTCTTTTAACCCAAAGAGAAGGGTATCCAACAACCTTGGATAAAGGTTACTTGATTTATACTTTCAAGAAGGTTTGTCTTACCCAATCCCAGGTAAGCCCTCAATCCAAAGATCGGTATCTTTCTTTCTATCCCCACAATCCCTCCATTTAGAAGGAAATCACAACCTCTGTCTTCCAAACCCGGAAGACCACGATCAGCACGATCAGAGTCGGCACAAAGCAGGTCTGAACAAGTTTTTCACACCCGAACAAGTTGTTCATGACATCTGCATGAAGCACTGAGACTTGAAAGAGCCTCTCTCTCTAGAAATCACTTCACATCTTTTTCACATGAATCAAGTTCATCCACTCTCTACATTATTTTCTTCTCATTCAAATGAACGTGTATTTATAGGTAAATCTTCCCAATGGTCGGCTCCACTCCAATGGTCATATTTTTCTTAAATTTCAGAGGGAATTGGACATGTCTCAAACATACAATGTTTAGTTTATAACATATTGTATGACATCGTTTCAAGTAATAGAAATGAAGTTTAAGTTAAAGATGAACGTTTTGTAAGAAAACATGGAATCTGATAATATTGGAATGATACATTAAAAAAATATAACATTATTAAGAAAAATAGATTCTTAAGAAAAACATTATCATGAAAATGGATTCATAAGGAAAAGTAAATCAGATTGTGAAACCAGTATCTCATTTGTTCTGGAATCGAAATCATAAAATCGGAATCACTTATACATCGGATTTGGTATCATAAAGACGATATCACTCATACACTAGATTCAGAATAATAAATATGGTATCAATTATACACCGAAATCGATGTCACAAAGACAGTATCACTTATACACTGGAATTGGTTTCACAAATATGGTATCACTTATACACTGGATTCGGTATCATAAAGATGGTATCACAAAATCGTAAAGAAAAATTTGTAAATCTAACAAAATGGAAAATCATAATGATACACCTGTAAGTATAACATAATGGAAAATCATAATGATATATCTGTAAGTATAACAGAATGAAAATTATGGATCTTAAGAAAAAAAAACAGATCTTAAAAAAACAAAACTTAAGAAAAAGTGTTTGTGATTTTCAAAACATAAAACCATAAGGAATGGAGAAGTCATAAGATAACCTTATTGAATCAACACTATTGTTAAGATTAATTTATCTATGTATAAAAAATAAATTTCATAAAGTAAATATTATTTTGGGATAATAATTTCTATATTATTTAATATGGATAATTTAATTTTTTGTAATAAATTTAGATTGTTAGGATTGATTCTGATTACCACGATAATGGTGAAACAATTATTTTAAAATTATTATTTTGTTCATGACAAGGAATTTATATCAAATAAATTAAATTTAAATACTTTAAATAACTAATATAATATTATTTATAAACATATCCATAACTATATTAATACTAATTTAATTGGTAATAAATAATAAATAAGATTTATAATCTATAATAGAACAAATGTCTTTTTCTGCTAAAATAGTTTTGCTACACATTATCTATTTTTATTTCAAATTTAATTTTATAATATTTATAAATTCAATAGGATTAAATATATGTTAAATTTTCTTCCATCTCACCAAAATTTGGTTATATTGGTTATATTATATTTTTAATAAAACAAAATATCAAATAGTCAAAAACAAGTTTCAACATTTAAAAGAGAAAATGTAAAATGTAAAACATTAATGGTAAAAACTATATAATATGTTTGAAAAATGTGTAAAAAACATATTTTTGTGCCTTTATATATCAATATACACCCTAAAATTAATAATTTCTATGATTTGGATCCATTGACTTTAGAATAGTTTCATGGAATTACAAAAAAATGATATATGTTTCCCAAAGTGCTTCTTTTTTCCCCTTATAAAAGGATACCACCACCCTTCAAAGATAAAACCCTACATAGAATTAATCCTTAAAAATATAAATTTTTAATCTCTTTAGAATATTAACCCACAAACACAATCCCTTTTTCATTTATAGTTACCATGTTTTCTTCAATTTTAAGGGAAATTCTATGGGAAAATCAAGTCTCTAATGTAATTGTTATCTTCTCCTAATATTTAATTCTTAATATTACACATCAAAATATCTTATAAAACCCAAATATGATGTATTAAATTTCATGAGAACACTTATATATTTTTATATTAGTGTTACAACCCTTATTTAATCATTTTCATCCACTTAGAAAAACAAAAGTACATCTTTAGTATGTTGTGTGACCTATTGCCTCCAAAAAGCAACATTATTTATATTTAATTACTATTTTTCATGGACAGATTTGATTTTGTAATTATGAATAAATATGATATATATCATATAATTATGATACTGAAATTTCAATTTAATATCAAACTTTATCCCCTCTCACACATTGAGATATGGGAAGGCTGGTCGTGGATATGTGCGGATTACCACCTCTATGATGAAATGTTTTTTGTTTTTTGTATATATTTTCATACATTATATGAACATATTAAAACATGGTTACACATAATAAAAACATAAAAATAATTTCATTAAACTGTTTTTATAATGATATTATGTCAAAAATAAACACTTATTTAACCATACCAAGCAATTGAGTTTAAGCATGTTCAAGTTTGGATCTATTTAACCATATACATAAAAAATGATTTAAAATATGATTATAGATAAATATGGGAATATGAAAAGTAATATTAATATATTATATTAATAAAATAATAATTACTATATGGTTCTATAAATATTATATTAGTTATTTATCCTAATATTAAAGTGACACTTTCATTCACTAAAACTATCAAAATAAGCCGTTATCAATTTAGTTTTCACATAACATAACCACAACACATATATAATGAAATAGAAAAAACCAAATCAATATAAATTATATATTAGAAAATATTATATTATATATAAATAATGAACTTGGTATCAAATTATGGGTAATGATATCGGAATTATTAAACATGCACAAAATAGTTAAAGGTATTAACACACGATATTGAAAATAGATTACAACAATCTAATAAATGGAGATAATTTTCATTAATGAAGAGTATAAATGGGAATATATATGAATAAGGTTCTAAAATAAGAAATTATAATTTTTATATTTATGATGCATGAGTATAAATAACTTCCATGGAAATCAAGGGTGATGGTAAGGGACTTAGTAACTCCAACTCCATTCTTTTTGTTATATAATTTCATATTTAAACATAATTTTACCAAGAATTTACCTTTTAAATAATGTTAAATTATTAATTATTAGGGAAAATGTTTCTAAACTAATTCCATTTCCATGAAATCTTTTTTTTCATTTTTATTGAAAAAAGGGAAATGTTTTAAAAAAGACTCATAACCATGAATATTGCAATGAAAAATACAAAATGTTTTCAAAATTTATTTTCATTATGATTTGTTTTAATTATCTTAAAATGGTATATATCTATTATTTTATTTTTCATGTTTTATTATATATTTTTCTTTCATGTGATTATTTTTTTATTAGGTTTTCAGTATCAAATGATTTAGTTCATAATGTTATTTTATACCTTTTTATGTTTTATGAAACCCATTTTATTTCCATGGGTTCCTTATTAAAATTGAATAATTTTTATTTTTGATGTTCTATAAAACCCCTTCTATATGCATGTGTTTTTTATATGAAGATTTTTAAATTTCATGAAAACCATTTTCTTTCTATGGGTTATTTTATAATGTGATTGGTTTTTTAAGTGGCACACAAATGCATAGATTATTAGATTGGTGGGACTTGTATGACCCTCCAATGAATTAGGTACATGATTATATATCATGATATATAAATGTTATGTGAATGGGTCAGAAAGTATCTAGGTTCACAAAAGATGAGTGTAATGGTGTCTAGATCAACTCATGATTTTATAAGTCAATGGTTCTGTGGGTATCTAAGTTTAAAAAGATAAGAGATCCTATGTTTATGATTGTTCTAATTTATTTCATATGTTTTATAGATCATGTTATATGATTTGTGTTTTATTTTATCATTTCATGGTAAAAGTTTTATCATTTGGGTTGTTATGTTTGTCTTTCATGCTTATTTTTAACACTTATTTATTTTTGTTTCTTTCAAATCAGATATGCTTCCTTATAAAAAAAATTCACATGATTATGATCTAACCATTATGGAATTTTTCATGTTATATCATACTAAGAATTTTATATCACCCATTATAATGTTATACTTCCCTCATGATTTGAGGAGGATTATGTTCCATGGAATTCTTAAAAGTGGATTTATATTATGAATAAATATTCACAACATGTGAAATGAGTGTTTTTAGGATTCTAGTCTCCAATAAACTACACATCTATTCCTTGGGGTATGCTATAATTTTTGGATGAGATAATTAAACTATGTTTTAAATGTATTATTTATGTTTTTTTAGTTTAGGTTACTTAATTTATGGTTTCATATTGCTTCTCTTACTTAGATTAAATGTTAAACAATCATAAGAAACCATCCATGGGTATCAAAAAATTAACAAGGCTTATGATTATTGGAATCATGATAAAATAATTATCAGAATGATACTATAAAAAAGAGAGTACCAAAGTGTTATTATGATATTGATGATATCGTAAGGCTCTATGGGATTTAATGTTACATCAGCGTAGTCATAAACCTATATAGATTAATCTTATAAAATTAATGTCTGTATAGGTTTAATATTACGAAATCACTAGATTAATCCTACATAAACCATTCTGTGTCATTTTTAATATCACATAGGCCCTGTAATGTTAATTCTATATAATTCATGCACTCTCTCTCTCCTTACTACAGCATGGTTTAATCTGACATGTGTCATGGGATGTTAATCCAATAAAACAGACATTCCCACTGAGTTAATGTCACATGAATCATGTGTCACTACAAACTAGCCATATACAAATTTATTTATTCTTACACATAGTAGTCGAATGTTATTGGATTATTCTTATACAATTCCATTTTAATATCACATAACCCTCTACATGACACATTTATTTTATAAAATATATTGTGTATTTATTTATCACTACACAATCCTTTCTTATCTACCATATTGTTTCATATATGGAACCTGCTCCACCATCTGCATGCAGAAATTCATACCATAGGACCGTCTTATATCACAAAATATGATTTCACAAAAAAACCATTTTCATTATTTTAATTATGTATTGATTTAAATAAATTATAAATTATTTATAAATTTTGGGAAAGTTATGATGGGATATTTATTTATTGATAAAGGTGTTTATAAATTAATTAATTATAAATTGTTTATAAATAATTAAATGTTTATGAAAAATTTATTAAATAAATATTGATAAATATTAATTATTAATATTAAATAGTGTTTTAAAATTATATAGTGTTCCTTGTAGTTTTGATATAATTTTTTTACATTAAAATATTGAGGATAATAAATAAATTGTTTATAAATTTAAATATATTGCCAAAACATAAGGTATTTTATATTTATATTATGAATTATTCAAAATGTTTAATTTGAATTATTCAAATTTAAAATCCATTTTTTAGAAATAATTTAAAAAATATCAAAAGGATATTTGATAATTAATTTTATCAAGGTTTAAATAAATGTTAAATATGTGATATTTAGATTATTTAAATTTCTTACATAATATAATTGAAATATAAAATTTTTATATTTCATATAATATCATATATTTAAAGTAAATTTTATATAATAAAAAATATAAAAGAGTTCATTTTGGTTATAAGTATAATGAATCTATATTTATTTAATTATGGATTGTCCATAATTAAATGATAAGTTATTAAATGTTTATCATTAGTTTTAATTATGAATTGTTCATAAATATTTTATCTCATGTTTAAGTTTATGAATTTATTGTTTATTTAATTTATTCCCTTATTTATTCTTATTTAATATAATAATTATATTTTTAATGGTTTTATTATTTATCTTAAAGGTGTTTACACTAATTTTAATAATATCATACATGCATGATAGGTATGGTATTTATTCAGTTTTATTCTACCATGAATTTCTCTTGTATTAGGTTATAATGTTGAATTAAATAATTTAATTATAGTTTATACATATTATATGTTAGATTTATGATGGAATAAAAGTATCTATTGAGTAAAGAATCCTTGTGAAAATGGAATTTGGGTTAGAATTATCACTATCCTAGAGGCTGTTGTCTTGTCTAGAAAAGTGAGGGTAGACATTTTATAGCTCCATAATTACTCATGTGGAGATTTTTTTATTTAAAATAACTATAATAATTTACATGAAAGGGTTTCATGTACCATATTCATGGAATTTATTTTGATACATATAAATATAGTTGCCTTTTAATTTGGTTTAGTAACATATAATATGAGTTGTGTAAAGAGTTTCACATCAATATGGTTTGAACATAATAGTTTGGTGGAAGGAATATGGTTTCAAACTAAATCATTAGAAGAATGTATACATGTAAAGAGAATACATGAGACAATATTTTCATATTATATCCCCATTAAAAATAATAAGGGTTGGATTCCTTCCAAAGAAAGAACATTTAAAGACCTTAATCATTCAACCAGGTATGTTCTACCAAAGCAGGGTGCCCATGGATTGTCTTATATAAGGTATGAAAAAATCGTTAACCATAAGAGTTAGGTAACCAACTCCTTCTATGATATTTGTATTGAACATATCTGGGAAACCCTAAGTGTTAGGATATCAAAGTAATGGTGTTGAGTTTTTCTATATTATTGTTTATACAAACATTTATCTACTCAACCATCTAAGACTCACATATGATATGATTGGGACGATGCCTTCCCTATAGTGACCCGGACTTTTCTTACATTACTATTACATCATTTTAAATATAAAAAACATAATAGTATTACACATAGAGGATCCAAAGGTTTAGAGTCCTGGGAAAACTAGGACCACACATAACAAATACAACATCAATCATAAACATTTATTTAATTTCTTCTTCTCTAGATTCTTATTGGCACTTGTCCTCTCCTTAGTACATGTATCCACCTGAGGATATACATCAAAAGAGGTGAGATATAAGCCTAGTAAGATGATATATAAGAACAATATAGCATGGGGTGTGCATAATCATAACATAAGAAAAAGATCATGAACATTAGAAGAGCATAAATAAAAGGCTTGAAATGTGGCAATGCATAAAAATGAAACATCATGTCTTAGTGGTTAACTACCAATTTTTTTTTGAAACAAGCTAGAATCTTGTTCACACTTCATTTCAAATTTACTCATGAGATTAATCACTTTACCCAATGCATTGGAGCACTGTATAATTCTGGGTGCACCCGTCACTTTGAAACATTCATATTGCACTATATAATTCCGGGTGCACCTGTCACATCATAACATTATCATTGTCATGATTTCCACATAGAACACATATCAAAAGTGAACATAACTAACCCATGTAAAGGAATGGGTTTCATCTCATAATAATACATTCATAAGCTTTGGATTCCCAAATGAAATAGGGAATAACATACTTGATACAAGAACCATCAACCATGAATGAGAGGTAAAAGTTGAGTTCTTAAAAGAAGAGTTCTTTTGGAAAACATTTGGTTTGACATAAACTTCATTATAGAACATGTATATACCAGAAAAGGTAATATTTTTATGAAGAAAATATCTTTAAAGAGTAACCATATCAAAATGGAGTGAAAGAGGGAGAACCCAAAGGAAGAAAATTGGGTTCGAGATTTCCCCTTACCTTGTATCTGAATGATTCCTTCAATTTAATGTCCTGTATAATGATATTATATTCATTAATTAGAAATAAAGAACAATTTTTACATTAATAGGGTTCATTATGGTTTCATTATGTCATATTATGTTCCTTTTGATGACTTATAGAGTTTAAAAACATTGTTCAGGGATGTTCGTTTTTATGGTTTTTCTTGGGTGGTTCACTTGTATTCATAAATTGAAGTTCGGGTAGAACATGGGTAAACATACAGAAATTATATTACATGTAATTAATTATATTATAGGATTTTTAATTATTTTATAATGAATTATATTAGATCCATGTGTATGAATCATTAGATAAGAATTAAATGATGGTTATTTGGGTCATTTTGGGTGGTTTTTGGATCAGAATGAACTTGTTTTAACTTATCACTTAGTAATATGTCCATATGTTATTTCCAAAATCTTTAAATATAACATAATACATATAAAATATTCTGTTTCAAACATAAAAATGGTTTCATGACCATATATTAAGGAAGAAATAGAAGAAGAAAGCATGTCGTTCTTGAAGGTGATAAATTAACACCTCACAAACAACGTTCTCTTTAAAAAAATAAACGGAAGATGGAAAGGGGGTTGGATGATATAATATCCCATTATAATCATGAAATTATATTATATGTATAATAATGTAGTTTCAATAACATTTTGATGAAGATAGGTGGGGAGAGATCAAAAAATGAACTTGAACTTGAAAGGAAATTAAAGGAGAAGAGGGAGAGAAATTACATCTTGAATCCTTCTCTTGAGAACCTCCTTAAGGGCCTAATCTTGGTCTTTTGATGAGACCATAAGATCTTGTACGTGGGGGAGGGGATAGGGAGGATGTTTTGGAAGATTTTATAGAAGTCTTGGAGCTTTAGAGGTGTGAGGAAATGAGGGTGTGAAGGGTGGCTTTTATTGTTGAAGGGAGAGGGGTTTCCTTAATATACAATTCATTAGTTTATTATTTCATCACAAGACAAGGAATAGTGAGTATTCCATGAAAACGAATAGTAATTGTATCATTTGATCCTTAACCAAGTGGGCTTACATCATCATATCATCATCGATGACTCAATTAATCCATTATTTAACATTTATTGTAAATTATCAGATTCTACTATTCATCAAAAATTCAAGTATCTCAGAAAAATCCCAAAACATTACACCAACCATTTTTTGATGTGTAGAATTCAAAAATGAAGTCCATTTTTCAAAAATAATTTTCTAAATATTATTAATTTAATAATTAATTAAAATCATAATTTACTTAAAAAACTGTTTTTAAGATTAAAACGGATTTTTTAGTGCTTTAAAAAATTACGTAGGGTCTTATAAAATTATCTAAAAACTATGAGACATTGATTAAATAATTTATGAATAAATTTTAGGGAAATAAATATTCTTTTAAATTAATTAATTAATTACAATTAATTATTTATAACTTACAAAATACCAAAACGTTTACAAAGGTCAAATTGTAACTTTTTAAGATATCTAAATTTTATTTAATTATTCATAGGTAATGTTACTCTTATGTTGGATGATTTACTCTTCATAAGGGTCATATTACTATTCATAATGGTTTTTTACTATTCATAAGGGTATGTCACCATTCACCAAAAATTATTTTTTTGTTTCATTAGACTCCAAAAATCATCTTGAGCACAACCGTGTGTGTCGGATTTTTGAAATTCCAAACACAGAAGTGGAAAAATTATGTTTAAAGGTCACTTATCACTTAGTAGTTCATTATTTTTTGTTTTCATGTTATTTTATGACATAAATATAAGAAGGTAATTTCCATTAAAAAACATTGGGTCGTTACATTCTTCCCCCTTAAGAAATTTCGCCCCCGAAATTTCACTTTACACAAACAGGTGAGGGTGTTTCTTCTTCATTGCCTCTTATGGTTCCCAAGTTTCTTCCTCAAAATTATGGTTCCTCCACAACACTTTGACTAGATGGGTTGTCTTGTTGCGTAGAACCTTATCTATCTGATCCGGAATCTTTACTGGCTGCTCCTCATTGGAGAGATCATCTTCCAGTTACACCACCTCTGAGTTTAGTACATGTGAGGCGTCTGGTATATACTTTCTCAGTAGTGATACATGAAACACATCATGAAATTGAGCCATATTTGGTGGAAGTTCCAGCCGATAGGCCACGACACCTATGCGGTCAAGGATTTCAAAGGGGCCAATATACCTTGGGCTTAGCTTCCCTTTCTTCCTAAATCACATGACTCGCTTCCATGGAGATATTCGAAGGAAGGCTTTATATTCAACGTCGAACTCCAAGTCCCTTCGACAGTTGTCATCATAGCTCTTTTACCAACTTTGAGCAGCTTTGATGTGTTTCTGGATGTCTTGGACCTTCTCTATCAACTCTTGAACAAGATCAGGTTCACATAGCTTTCTTTCCCTAACTTCATCCCAACAGGTTGGAGTTCTACATCGATTTCCATACAGAGCATCATATAGAGACATCTGAATACTCGAGTGGAAGATATTGTTGTATGAGAACTCAACCAATAGGATATATTTATCCCAACCACCTTTGAATTCAAGAGAGTAGGCTCTTAGTATATCTTCAAGTGTTTGAATAGTCCTTTCAGACTGACCATTAGTTTGGGGGTGATAGGTCATGCTGAAATTTAATTCAGTACTCAAAGCATGTTAAAGGCTCCTCCAGAACTTAGATGTGAACCTTGGATCACTGTCAGAGACAATTGAGAGTGGAAAACCGTGCATTCTCACCACTTCCTTCACATATATCTTTGAAATTTGTTCAAGCGATAGGTCTTCCGGAATAGCGATAAAATGGGAAGTCTTGGTGAGTTGGTCAACCACAACCCATATCGCATTATTTCCCTTTTACGTCTTCGGGAGACCGGTGACAAAGTCCATAGTAAAATTTTCCCATTTCCACATGGGTATAGGCAATGGCTGCATCATACCCTTGGACTTTTGTCACTCACATTTAACTTGCTGACATACCAAGCACCTTGATATATATTCCGCAATCTCCTTCTTCATGTTATCCCACTAGAAGTGTTCTCGGAGATCACGGTACATCTTGGTACTCCCAGGACGGATAGAGAAAGTTGAGCTATGTGCATTATCCAAAAGATCCTTCTTTATCCCGGGTGATGAAGGCACACAAAGCCATGTTCCAAACCAAATCACACCATCATCTTCGATGTGGAACTCTTGCAGCTTCCCTTCCTTTACTTCATTCACCCTCTTTTGTATCTCCACATCATCCCTTTGTTCTTCCTTAATCTTCTCTTGGATAGATGGTTGCGCAATCATTTGGGAAGGTAGGATGTATCCCCTTCCCTTATGATTTCCAAATCCATTCTTTGCATATCTAAGAAGATAGGGTCTTTCTAAATCCACAACATGGATAGAGTAGCAGGTTCTTTTCTACTTAGAGAATCAGCTACCTTGTTTGCCTTTCCAGGATGATAGTGAATAGATCAATCGTAATCCTTGATTAGCTCTAACCATCTCCTTTGATGCATGTTGAGCTCTTTTTGTGTGAGTATATACTTTAGGCTCTTGTGGTTAGTGTATATTTCACACTTCTCACCATAAAGGTAGTGCCACTATATTTTCTAGGAAAAAATAACGGATGCCACCTCTAGATCATGCGCCAGGTAGTTCTGCTCATGGATCTTCAACTGTCATGAGGTGTAGGCTATCACATTATCATTTTTCTTGAGTACACAACCAAAGACTTTCTTTGAAGCATCACTATATATCACAAAGATTTCTCTAATTTTCAGTAGTGTGAGTACAGGTGCAGTGATCATCCTTCTCTTTAGCTCCTTGAAGCTTCCCTCACATTCTTCCGTCCAAACATACTTTACCCCTTTCCTTGTTAACTTAGTTAGCAGGCTTGACAATCGTGATAAGTTTCTCACAAAACTTTGGTAGTAGCCAGCTAATCCAAGAAAACTACGGATTTTTGTGACACTAGAGGGCTTGTGCCATTTCTCGATCACCTTTGTATTTGAAGGATCCATAGAAATTCCCTCACTTGTGATCACATGTCCCAAGAATGTGACTTGCTTCATCCAAAAGTCACACTTGCTGAACTTGGAATACAACTTCTCCTTTCTCAATGTCGCCAAAACAAGTCTTAGATGTTCTTCATGCTCCTCCTTGATCTTGGAGTAGATGATAATATCATCTATAAACACTACCACAAATTTGTCAAGGTAATGTCTAAAGACTCTATTAATCAAATCCATGAAGACTGTAGGGGCATTAGTAAGTCCAAAGGGCATCACCAAAAACTCATAGTGCCCATACCTTGTACGGAAGGCAGTTTTCTGAATATCTTCCTTCTTCACCTTTACCTGATGATATCCAGAACAAAGATCCGCCTTTGAGAAGTATTGAGCTCTTCTTAACTGGTTGAACAAGTCATCAATCCTTGAGAGAGAATACTTGTTATTTATGGTGATCTTGTTAAGTTCTCGATAATCGATACACAGCTGCATTGTTCCATTTTTCTTCTTCACAAAGAGCACTAGCGCACCCCAAGGTGATGCACTAGGGCATATGAACCCTTTGTTAAGATTCTCTTACAGCTGCTTCTTTAACTCCTCCAGTTCGATAGGATCCATCCTATAGGGACACTTTGAAATAGGAGTAGCTCCATGTATGAGTTCAATTGAGAACTCTACCTCACGATCCGGGGGAATTCCAGGTAACTCTTTAGGAAATACATCACCGTATTCACTCACGATAGGTATTTCCTCAATGTTGGAACTTTCCTTTGACTCAACCATTTGGGCGAGGTATGCTTCTTAATAGGGAATCAACACCCACACCATTGAAGGATTTTTCAAAGGAGATTCGTGATCTTCCTTGCATTTGTAGAGGGGCATGGGATGGTTTGGTATATGAAAAGATATTTTCTTTTCCCTACAGTTGATATGTGCTCTATATAATGATATCCAATCTATTCCCATTATAGCGTCGAATTCCACAAAGGGAAGTATTACAAGATTTTCCAGAAGAATATTCCCACATACGCCAATAGGGGAAGAGTCAAACACTTAGGTTACAATGATTTCACCACTTGGTGTTTTTACAGATATCTCTACTTCAAGGTTTTGGATCTTCGATTCTATAGTTCTAGAAAAATTGCAAGATATAAAGGACTGCATAGAACTAGAATCAAATAAGGCTTTTTTCATTATTTAGTGAATAGGAAGTGTACCTTGTATGACTTCATTATCATGCTCCACCTCCGTAGTAGTGATGGAATAAGCCTTACCTTGTCACTTTGGATTTGGTGGTTGCTGACATTGATTACCCTCGATAACTCAAGGTTTAGTGCACTGGTTTACATAGTTCCCTAGCTCCTTACAGTTGTAGCATTGATCCATGAGTGGTTCTCTCCTTTCATCGGCTACATTCTCCTTCCTTTTCATGTATTTTCGACACTCTTGACCATGGTGTCCTTCATTCCCACACTTGAATCATTTCCCTATCCCTTTGAGGCAATTCCCATGGTGCAACTTCCCACATTTTTTGCATGTGGGTCATTGAGTTTTCTTCCCACCTTTATCATTAGATCCACCGGCTTGAAACTCCTTATTTCTTTTCTTATCACCATATCCATGGGACCGTTCTCCAAACTCCATCTCCACTTTGCGAGCACACCAAAAAACTTCTTAATAACTCCCAAAGTATCGAATTGTAAGATCCTTTCGAATGTGTGGTTTTAATCCACTAAATAAAATATCAATTTTTCTATCATTTTTTATAACAAAACCCAAAGCGTACCTTGCAAGCCTTGTGAAATTCGCTTCATAGGTTGTGACAGATTCTCCATATTTTTGCTTGAGCTCTATGAATTCAATCTCCATATTCGTGCGAAGATTTCATGGGAAATACTTATTAAGAAACATTATCTTAAAGTCTTCCCATTTCATCTCTTCAATTTCTTCCCTTGGCTTGGTGTTCTTAATCAAAACCCAACATTGATCAGCTTCTCCATCTAGACGATAAACAGCTAGGGTCACCTTCTCCGTCTTAGAATAGTAAAGAACAAAAAATATCTTCTCCCTGGAGTTAACCCACTATTCTACAACTAGTGGATCAGAAGATCCACTAAACGTCGGTAGTCGTTGCCGCATAAAACATTCGATAGCCAATTGCTCCCTCTTTGGTGAAAGAGGACGTTCCCCATTAATATGGTTATTATTCATAACCTGAGATAATTGGGTAAGCATCGCCATAAAGTTTTGAACTCCACCTCCCAAATCATTGGGGATGTCGTTCAGGCAACTATTGCATTGGCCCTCGCACGAGTTGTTGGCCTGATTTCTCCTGGTTCCCACCATTTTCTAAAATAGAAAAGGTTAGAACAAAACATAAGTAAACAATTCATGAATAAATTATTAATTTAAACAATTAATACCAATAACATAACATATGTGATCCCTAGGTATATATTCTTTTTTTCATATTTGTTCTTAGTCTCATGCTATAATTTTCCTCTAGGGTTCACTAATCCTAATTCCCAAATTAACTAAAACTCCCTCTGATACCAACTATAGCGACCCGGAATTTTCTTATATTACTATTACATCATTTTAAAGATAAAAAACATAATAGTATTACACATAGAGGATCCAAAGTTTTAGTTTCTTGGGAAAACTAGGACCACACATAACAAATACAACATCAATCATAAACATTTATTTAATTTCTTCTTCTCTACCTTCTTATTGGCACTTGTCCTCTCCTTAGCACATGTAGCCACCGGAGGATATAAATCACAAGGTATGAGCTAGAATCCTAGTAAGAGAATAGATAAGAACAATATATAATGGGGTGAGCATAATCATAATATAGAAAAAAGATCATGAACATGAGAGGAGCATAAATAAAAGACTTGAAATGTGGCAATGCATAAAAAAGAAACATCATGTCTTAGTGGTTAACCACCACACATACTTGTGAATAAAGATAGAATCTTTTTCACACTTCATTTCACATTTACTCATGTGATTCAACACTTTACCCAATGCATTGGAGTGTTGTATAATTCCGGGCGCACCCATCACTTTGAAACATTCATATTGCGCTATAAAATTCCGGGCACACCCGTCACATCATAACATTATCATTATCATGATTCCCACATAGAACACATATAAAAAGTGAAAATAACTAACCCATATAAAGGAATGGGTTTCGTCTCATAATAATACATTCATAAGATTTGGGTTCCCAAAAGAAATAGCGAATAACATACTTCATACAAGAACCACCAACCATGAATGAGAGGTAAAAGTTGAGTTCTTAAAAGAAGAGTTCTTTTGGAAAACATTTGGTTTGACATAAACTTCATTATAAAACATGTATATACCAGAAAAGGTAAGATAAATATGAATAAATTATATTTAAGGAGTAACCATATCAAAATGAAGTGAAAGAGGGATAACCCGAAGGAAGAAAATTGGGTTCGAGATTTCCCCTTACCTTGTATCTGAATGATTCCTTCTCTTTAATGTCCTGTATAATGACATTATATTCATTAATTAGAAATCCAGAACCATTTTTACATTAATAGTCTTCATTCTGGTTTCATTATGTCATATTATGTTCCTTTTTATGACTTATAGAGTTTGAAAACATTGTTCGTGGATGTTCGTTTTTATGGTTTTTCTTGGGTGGTTCACTTGTATTCATAAATTGATGTTCGGGTAGAACATAGGTAAACATACAGAAATGATATTAAATGTCATTAATTATATTACAGGAGTTTTAATCATTTTATAATTAATTATATTATATCCATGTGGATGAACCATTAGATAAGAATTAAATGATGGTTATTTGGGTCATTTTGGGCGGTTTTTGGATCACAACGAACTTGTTTTAACTTATCACTTAGTAATATGTCCATATGTTATTTCCAAAATCTTTAAATATAACATAATACATATAAAATATTCTGTTTCAAACATAAAAATGGTTTCATGACCATATATTAAGGAAGAAATAGAAGAAGAAAGCATGTCGTTCTTGAAGGTGATAAATTAACACCTCACAAACAACGTTCTCTTTAAAAAAATAAACGGAAGATGGAAAGGGGGTTGGATGATATAATATCCCATTATAATCATGAAATTATATTATATGTATAATAATGTAGTTTCAATAACATTTTGATGAAGATAGGTGGGGAGAGATCAAAAAATGAACTTGAACTTGAAAGGAAATTAAAGGAGAAGAGGGAGAGAAATTACATCTTGAATCCTTCTCTTGAGAACCTCCTTAAGGGCCTAATCTTGGTCTTTTGATGAGACCATAAGATCTTGTACGTGGGGGAGGGGATAGGGAGGATGTTTTGGAAGATTTTATAGAAGTCTTGGAGCTTTAGAGGTGTGAGGAAATGAGGGTGTGAAGGGTGGCTTTTATTGTTGAAGGGAGAGGGGTTTCCTTAATATACAATTCATTAGTTTATTATTTCATCACAAGACAAGGAATAGTGAGTATTCCATGAAAACGAATAGTAATTGTATCATTTGATCCTTAACCAAGTGGGCTTACATCATCATATCATCATCGATGACTCAATTAATCCATTATTTAACATTTATTGTAAATTATCAGATTCTACTATTCATCAAAAATTCAAGTATCTCAGAAAAATCCCAAAACATTACACCAACCATTTTTTGATGTGTAGAATTCAAAAATGAAGTCCATTTTTCAAAAATAATTTTCTAAATATTATTAATTTAATAATTAATTAAAATCATAATTTACTTAAAAAACTGTTTTTAAGATTAAAACGGATTTTTTAGTGCTTTAAAAAATTACGTAGGGTCTTATAAAATTATCTAAAAACTATGAGACATTGATTAAATAATTTATGAATAAATTTTAGGGAAATAAATATTCTTTTAAATTAATTAATTAATTACAATTAATTATTTATAACTTACAAAATACCAAAACGTTTACAAAGGTCAAATTGTAACTTTTTAAGATATCTAAATTTTATTTAATTATTCATAGGTAATGTTACTCTTATGTTGGATGATTTACTCTTCATAAGGGTCATATTACTATTCATAATGGTTTTTTACTATTCATAAGGGTATGTCACCATTCACCAAAAATTATTTTTTTGTTTCATTAGACTCCAAAAATCATCTTGAGCACAACCGTGTGTGTCGGATTTTTGAAATTCCAAACACAGAAGTGGAAAAATTATGTTTAAAGGTCACTTATCACTTAGTAGTTCATTATTTTTTGTTTTCATGTTATTTTATGACATAAATATAAGAAGGTAATTTCCATTAAAAAACATTGGGTCGTTACATTCTTCCCCCTTAAGAAATTTCGCCCCCGAAATTTCACTTTACACAAACAGGTGAGGGTGTTTCTTCTTCATTGCCTCTTATGGTTCCCAAGTTTCTTCCTCAAAATTATGGTTCCTCCACAACACTTTGACTAGATGGGTTGTCTTGTTGCGTAGAACCTTATCTCTCTGATCCGGAATCTTTACTGGCTGCTCCTCATTGGAGAGATCATCTTCCAGTTACACCACCTCTGAGTTTAGTACATGTGAGGCGTCTGGTATATACTTTCTCAGTAGTGATACATGAAACACATCATGAAATTGAGCCATATTTGGTGGAAGTTCCAGCCGATAGGCCACGACACCTATGCGGTCAAGGATTTCAAAGGGGCCAATATACCTTGGGCTTAGCTTCCCTTTCTTCCTAAATCACATGACTCGCTTCCATGGAGATATTCGAAGGAAGGCTTTATATTCAACGTCGAACTCCAAGTCCCTTCGACAGTTGTCAGCATAGCTCTTTTACCAACTTTGAGCAGCTTTGATGTGTTTCTGGATGTCTTGGACCTTCTCTATCAACTCTTGAACAAGATCAGGTTCACATAGCTTTCTTTCCCTAACTTCATCCCAACAGGTTGGAGTTCTACATCGATTTCCATACAGAGCATCATATAGAGACATCTGAATACTCGAGTGGAAGATATTGTTGTATGAGAACTCAACCAATAGGATATATTTATCCCAACCACCTTTGAATTCAAGAGAGTAGGCTCTTAGTATATCTTCAAGTGTTTGAATAGTCCTTTCAGACTGACCATTAGTTTGGGGGTGATAGGTCATGCTGAAATTTAATTCAGTACTCAAAGCATGTTAAAGGCTCCTCCAGAACTTAGATGTGAACCTTGGATCACTGTCAGAGACAATTGAGAGTGGAAAACCGTGCATTCTCACCACTTCCTTCACATATATCTTTGAAATTTGTTCAAGCGATAGGTCTTCCGGAATAGCGATAAAATGGGAAGTCTTGGTGAGTTGGTCAACCACAACCCATATCGCATTATTTCCCTTTTACGTCTTCGGGAGACCGGTGACAAAGTCCATAGTAAAATTTTCCCATTTCCACATGGGTATAGGCAATGGCTGCATCATACCCTTGGACTTTTGTCACTCACATTTAACTTGCTGACATACCAAGCACCTTGATATATATTCCGCAATCTCCTTCTTCATGTTATCCCACTAGAAGTGTTCTCGGAGATCACGGTACATCTTGGTACTCCCAGGACGGATAGAGAAAGTTGAGCTATGTGCATTATCCAAAAGATCCTTCTTTATCCCGGGTGATGAAGGCACACAAAGCCATGTTCCAAACCAAATCACACCATCATCTTCGATGTGGAACTCTTGCAGCTTCCCTTCCTTTACTTCATTCACCCTCTTTTGTATCTCCACATCATCCCTTTGTTCTTCCTTAATCTTCTCTTGGATAGATGGTTGCGCAATCATTTGGGAAGGTAGGATGTATCCCCTTCCCTTATGATTTCCAAATCCATTCTTTGCATATCTAAGAAGATAGGGTCTTTCTAAATCCACAACATGGATAGAGTAGCAGGTTCTTTTCTACTTAGAGAATCAGCTACCTTGTTTGCCTTTCCAGGATGATAGTGAATAGATCAATCGTAATCCTTGATTAGCTCTAACCATCTCCTTTGATGCATGTTGAGCTCTTTTTGTGTGAGTATATACTTTAGGCTCTTGTGGTTAGTGTATATTTCACACTTCTCACCATAAAGGTAGTGCCACTATATTTTCTAGGAAAAAATAACGGATGCCACCTCTAGATCATGCGTCAGGTAGTTCTGCTCATGGATCTTCAACTGTCATGAGGTGTAGGCTATCACATTATCATTTTTCTTGAGTACACAACCAAAGACTTTCTTTGAAGCATCACTATATATCACAAAGATTTCTCTAATTTTCAGTAGTGTGAGTACAGGTGCAGTGATCATCCTTCTCTTTAGCTCCTTGAAGCTTCCCTCACATTCTTCCGTCCAAACATACTTTACCCCTTTCCTTGTTAACTTAGTTAGCAGGCTTGACAATCGTGATAAGTTTCTCACAAAACTTTGGTAGTAGCCAGCTAATCCAAGAAAACTACGGATTTTTGTGACACTAGAGGGCTTGTGCCATTTCTCGATCACCTTTGTATTTGAAGGATCCATAGAAATTCCCTCACTTGTGATCACATGTCCCAAGAATGTGACTTGCTTCATCCAAAAGTCACACTTGCTGAACTTGGAATACAACTTCTCCTTTCTCAATGTCGCCAAAACAAGTCTTAGATGTTCTTCATGCTCCTCCTTGATCTTGGAGTAGATGATAATATCATCTATAAACACTACCACAAATTTGTCAAGGTAATGTCTAAAGACTCTATTAATCAAATCCATGAAGATTGTAGGGGCATTAGTAAGTCCAAAGGGCATCACCAAAAACTCATAGTGCCCATACCTTGTACGGAAGGCATTTTTCTGAATATCTTCCTTCTTCACCTTTACCTGATGATATCCAGAACAAAGATCCGCCTTTGAGAAGTATTGAGCTCTTCTTAACTGGTCGAACAAGTCATCAATCCTTGAGAGAGAATACTTGTTATTTATGGTGATCTTGTTAAGTTCTCGATAATCGATACACAGCTGCATTGTTCCATTTTTCTTCTTCACAAAGAGCACTAGCGCACCCCATGGTGATGCACTAGGGCATATGAACCCTTTGTTAAGATTCTCTTACAGCTGCTTCTTTAACTCCTCCAGTTCGATAGGATCCATCCTATAGGGACACTTTGAAATAGGAGTAGCTCCATGTATGAGTTCAATTGAGAACTCTACCTCACGATCCGGGGGAATTCCAGGTAACTCTTTAGGAAATACATCACCGTATTCACTCACGATAGGTATTTCCTCAATGTTGGAACTTTCCTTTGACTCAACCATTTGGGCGAGGTATGCTTCTTAATAGGGAATCAACACCCACACCATTGAAGGATTTTTCAAAGGAGATTCCTGATCTTCCTTGAATTTTTAGAGGGGCATGGGATGGTTTGGTATATGAAAAGATATTTTCTTTTCCCTACAGTTGATATGTGCTCTATATAATGATATCCAATCTATTCCCATTATAGCGTCGAATTCCACAAAGGGAAGTATTACAAGATTTTCCAGAAGAATATTCCCACATACGCCAATAGGGGAAGAGTCAAACACTTAGGTTACAATGATTTCACCACTTGGTGTTTTTACAGATATCTCTACTTCAAGGTTTTGGATCTTCGATTCTATAGTTCTAGAAAAATTGCAAGATATAAAGGACTGCATAGAACTAGAATCAAATAAGGCTTTTTTCATTATTTAGTGAATAGGAAGTGTACCTTGTATGACTTCATTATCATGCTCCACCTCCGTAGTAGTGATGGAATAAGCCTTACCTTGTCACTTTGGATTTGGTGGTTGCTGACATTGATTACCCTCGATAACTCAAGGTTTAGTGCACTGGTTTACATAGTTCCCTAGCTCCTTACAGTTGTAGCATTGATCCATGAGTGGTTCTCTCCTTTCATCGGCTACATTCTCCTTCCTTTTCATGTATTTTCGACACTCTTGACCATGGTGTCCTTCATTCCCACACTTGAATCATTTCCCTATCCCTTTGAGGCAATTCCCATGGTGAAACTTCCCACATTTTTTGCATGTGGGTCATTGAGTTTTCTTCCCACCTTTATCATTAGATCCACCGGCTTGAAACTCCTTATTTCTTTTCTTATCACCATATCCATGGGACCGTTCTCCAAACTCCATCTCCACTTTGCGAGCACACCAAAAAACTTCTTAATAACTCCCAAAGTATCGAATTGTAAGATCCTTTCGAATGTGTGGTTTTAATCCACTAAATAAAATATCAATTTTTCTATCATTTTTTATAACAAAACCCAAAGCGTACCTTGCAAGCCTTGTGAAATTCGCTTCATAGGTTGTGACAGATTCTCCATATTTTTACTTGAGCTCTATGAATTCAATCTCCATATTTGTGCGAAGATTTCATGGGAAATACTTATTAAGAAACATTATCTTAAAGTCTTCCCATTTCATCTCTTCAATTTCTTCCCTTGGCTTGGTGTTCTTAATCAAAACCCACCATTGATCAGCTTCTCCATCTAGACGATAAACAGCTAGGGTCACCTTCTCCGTCTTAGAATAGTAAAGAACAAAAAAGATCTTCTCCCTGGAGTTAACCCACTATTCTACAACTAGTGGATCAGAAGATCCACTAAACGTCGGTAGTCGTTGCCGCATAAAACATTCGATAGCCAATTGCTCCCTCTTTGGTGAAAGAGGACGTTCCCCATTAATATGGTTATTATTCATAACCTGAGATAATTGGGTAAGCATCGCCATAAAGTTTTGAACTCCACCTCCCAAATCATTGGGGATGTCGTTCAGGCAACTATTGCATTGGCCCTCGCACGAGTTGTTGGCCTGATTTCTCCTGGTTCCCACCATTTTCTAAAATAGAAAAGGTTAGAACAAAACATAAGTAAACAATTCATGAATAAATTATTAATTTAAACAATTAATACCAATAACATAACATATGTGATCCCTAGGTATATATTCTTTTTTTCATATTTGTTCTTAGTCTCATGCTATAATTTTCCTCTAGGGTTCACTAATCCTAATTCCCAAATTAACTAAAACTCCCTCTGATACCAACTATAGCGACCCGGAATTTTCTTATATTACTATTACATCATTTTAAAGATAAAAAACATAATAGTATTACACATAGAGGATCCAAAGTTTTAGTTTCTTGGGAAAACTAGGACCACACATAACAAATACAACATCAATCATAAACATTTATTTAATTTCTTCTTCTCTACCTTCTTATTGGCACTTGTCCTCTCCTTAGCACATGTAGCCACCGGAGGATATAAATCACAAGGTATGAGCTAGAATCCTAGTAAGAGAATAGATAAGAACAATATATAATGGGGTGAGCATAATCATAATATAGAAAAAAGATCATGAACATGAGAGGAGCATAAATAAAAGACTTGAAATGTGGCAATGCATAAAAAAGAAACATCATGTCTTAGTGGTTAACCACCACACATACTTGTGAATAAAGATAGAATCTTTTTCACACTTCATTTCACATTTACTCATGTGATTCAACACTTTACCCAATGCATTGGAGTGTTGTATAATTCCGGGCGCACCCATCACTTTGAAACATTCATATTGCGCTATAAAATTCTGGGCACACCCGTCACATCATAACATTATCATTATCATGATTCCCACATAGAACACATATAAAAAGTGAAAATAACTAACCCATGTAAAGGAATGGGTTTCGTCTCATAATAATACATTCATAAGCTTTGGGTTCCCAAAAGAAATAGCGAATAACATACTTCATACAAGAACCACCAACCATGAATGAGAGGTAAAAGTTGAGTTCTTAAAAGAAGAGTTCTTTTGGAAAACATTTGGTTTGACATAAACTTCATTATAAAACATGTATATACCAGAAAAGGTAAGATAAATATGAATAAATTATATTTAAGGAGTAACCATATCAAAATGAAGTGAAAGAGGGATAACCCGAAGGAAGAAAATTGGGTTCGAGATTTCCCCTTACCTTGTATCTGAATGATTCCTTCTCTTTAATGTCCTGTATAATGACATTATATTCATTAATTAGAAATCCAGAACCATTTTTACATTAATAGTCTTCATTCTGGTTTCATTATGTCATATTATGTTCCTTTTTATGACTTATAGAGTTTGAAAACATTGTTCGTGGATGTTCGTTTTTATGGTTTTTCTTGGGTGGTTCACTTGTATTCATAAATTGATGTTCGGGTAGAACATAGGTAAACATACAGAAATGATATTACATGTCATTAATTATATTACAGGAGTTTTAATCATTTTATAATTAATTATATTATATCCATGTGGATGAACCATTAGATAAGAATTAAATGATGGTTATTTGGGTCATTTTGGGCGGTTTTTGGATCACAACGAACATGTTTTAACTTATCACTTAGTAATATGTCCATATGTTATTTCCAAAATCTTTAAATATAACATAATACATATAAAATATTCTGTTTCAAACATAAAAATGGTTTCATGACCATATATTAAGGAAGAAATAGAAGAAGAAATCATGTCGTTCTTGAAGGTGATAAATTAACACCTCACAAACAACGTTCTCTTTAAAAAAATAAACGGAAGATGGAAAGGGGGTTGGATGATATAATATCCCATTATAATCATGAAATTATATTATATGTATAATAATGTAGTTTCAATAACATTTTGATGAAGATAGGTGGGGAGAGATCAAAAAATGAACTTGAACTTGAAAGGAAATTAAAGGAGAAGAGGGAGAGAAATTACATCTTGAATCCTTCTCTTGAGAACCTCCTTAAGGGCCTAATCTTGGTCTTTTGATGAGACCATAAGATCTTGTACGTGGGGGAGGGGATAGGGAGGATGTTTTGGAAGATTTTATAGAAGTCTTGGAGCTTTAGAGGTGTGAGGAAATGAGGGTGTGAAGGGTGGCTTTTATTGTTGAAGGGAGAGGGGTTTCCTTAATATACAATTCATTAGTTTATTATTTCATCACAAGACAAGGAATAGTGAGTATTCCATGAAAACGAATAGTAATTGTATCATTTGATCCTTAACCAAGTGGGCTTACATCATCATATCATCATCGATGACTCAATTAATCCATTATTTAACATTTATTGTAAATTATCAGATTCTACTATTCATCAAAAATTCAAGTATCTCAGAAAAATCCCAAAACATTACACCAACCATTTTTTGATGTGTAGAATTCAAAAATGAAGTCCATTTTTCAAAAATAATTTTCTAAATATTATTAATTTAATAATTAATTAAAATCATAATTTACTTAAAAAACTGTTTTTAAGATTAAAACGGATTTTTTAGTGCTTTAAAAAATTACGTAGGGTCTTATAAAATTATCTAAAAACTATGAGACATTGATTAAATAATTTATGAATAAATTTTAGGGAAATAAATATTCTTTTAAATTAATTAATTAATTACAATTAATTATTTATAACTTACAAAATACCAAAACGTTTACAAAGGTCAAATTGTAACTTTTTAAGATATCTAAATTTTATTTAATTATTCATAGGTAATGTTACTCTTATGTTGGATGATTTACTCTTCATAAGGGTCATATTACTATTCATAATGGTTTTTTACTATTCATAAGGGTATGTCACCATTCACCAAAAATTATTTTTTTGTTTCATTAGACTCCAAAAATCATCTTGAGCACAACCGTGTGTGTCGGATTTTTGAAATTCCAAACACAGAAGTGGAAAAATTATGTTTAAAGGTCACTTATCACTTAGTAGTTCATTATTTTTTGTTTTCATGTTATTTTATGACATAAATATAAGAAGGTAATTTCCATTAAAAAACATTGGGTCGTTACATTCTTCCCCCTTAAGAAATTTCGCCCCCGAAATTTCACTTTACACAAACAGGTGAGGGTGTTTCTTCTTCATTGCCTCTTATGGTTCCCAAGTTTCTTCCTCAAAATTATGGTTCCTCCACAACACTTTGACTAGATGGGTTGTCTTGTTGCGTAGAACCTTATCTCTCTGATCCGGAATCTTTACTGGCTGCTCCTCATTGGAGAGATCATCTTCCAGTTACACCACCTCTGAGTTTAGTACATGTGAGGCGTCTGGTATATACTTTCTCAGTAGTGATACATGAAACACATCATGAAATTGAGCCATATTTGGTGGAAGTTCCAGCCGATAGGCCACGACACCTATGCGGTCAAGGATTTCAAAGGGGCCAATATACCTTGGGCTTAGCTTCCCTTTCTTCCTAAATCACATGACTCGCTTCCATGGAGATATTCGAAGGAAGGATTTATATTCAACGTCGAACTCCAAGTCCCTTCGACAGTTGTCAGCATAGCTCTTTTACCAACTTTGAGCAGCTTTGATGTGTTTCTGGATGTCTTGGACCTTCTCTATCAACTCTTGAACAAGATCAGGTTCACATAGCTTTCTTTCCCTAACTTCATCCCAACAGGTTGGAGTTCTACATCGATTTCCATACAGAGCATCATATAGAGACATCTGAATACTCGAGTGGAAGATATTGTTGTATGAGAACTCAACCAATAGGATATATTTATCCCAACCACCTTTGAATTCAAGAGAGTAGGCTCTTAGTATATCTTCAAGTGTTTGAATAGTCCTTTCAGACTGACCATTAGTTTGGGGGTGATAGGTCATGCTGAAATTTAATTCAGTACTCAAAGCATGTTAAAGGCTCCTCCAGAACTTAGATGTGAACCTTGGATCACTGTCAGAGACAATTGAGAGTGGAAAACCGTGCATTCTCACCACTTCCTTCACATATATCTTTGAAATTTGTTCAAGCGATAGGTCTTCCGGAATAGCGATAAAATGGGAAGTCTTGGTGAGTTGGTCAACCACAACCCATATCGCATTATTTCCCTTTTACGTCTTCGGGAGACCGGTGACAAAGTCCATAGTAAAATTTTCCCATTTCCACATGGGTATAGGCAATGGCTGCATCATACCCTTGGACTTTTGTCACTCACATTTAACTTGCTGACATACCAAGCACCTTGATATATATTCCGCAATCTCCTTCTTCATGTTATCCCACTAGAAGTGTTCTCGGAGATCACGGTACATCTTGGTACTCCCAGGACGGATAGAGAAAGTTGAGCTATGTGCATTATCCAAAAGATCCTTCTTTATCCCGGGTGATGAAGGCACACAAAGCCATGTTCCAAACCAAATCACACCATCATCTTCGATGTGGAACTCTTGCAGCTTCCCTTCCTTTACTTCATTCACCCTCTTTTGTATCTCCACATCATCCCTTTGTTCTTCCTTAATCTTCTCTTGGATAGATGGTTGCGCAATCATTTGGGAAGGTAGGATGTATCCCCTTCCCTTATGATTTCCAAATCCATTCTTTGCATATCTAAGAAGATAGGGTCTTTCTAAATCCACAACATGGATAGAGTAGCAGGTTCTTTTCTACTTAGAGAATCAGCTACCTTGTTTGCCTTTCCAGGATGATAGTGAATATATCAATCGTAATCCTTGATTAGCTCTAACCATCTCCTTTGATGCATGTTGAGCTCTTTTTGTGTGAGTATATACTTTAGGCTCTTGTGGTTAGTGTATATTTCACACTTCTCACCATAAAGGTAGTGCCACTATATTTTCTAGGAAAAAATAACGGATGCCACCTCTAGATCATGCGTCAGGTAGTTCTGCTCATGGATCTTCAACTGTCATGAGGTGTAGGCTATCACATTATCATTTTTCTTGAGTACACAACCAAAGACTTTCTTTGAAGCATCACTATATATCACAAAGATTTCTCTAATTTTCAGTAGTGTGAGTACAGGTGCAGTGATCATCCTTCTCTTTAGCTCCTTGAAGCTTCCCTCACATTCTTCCGTCCAAACATACTTTACCCCTTTCCTTGTTAACTTAGTTAGCAGGCTTGACAATCGTGATAAGTTTCTCACAAAACTTTGGTAGTAGCCAGCTAATCCAAGAAAACTACGGATTTTTGTGACACTAGAGGGCTTGTGCCATTTCTCGATCACCTTTGTATTTGAAGGATCCATAGAAATTCCCTCACTTGTGATCACATGTCCCAAGAATGTGACTTGCTTCATCCAAAAGTCACACTTGCTGAACTTGGAATACAACTTCTCCTTTCTCAATGTCGCCAAAACAAGTCTTAGATGTTCTTCATGCTCCTCCTTGATCTTGGAGTAGATGATAATATCATCTATAAAAACTACCACAAATTTGTCAAGGTAATGTCTAAAGACTCTATTAATCAAATCCATGAAGATTGTAGGGGAATTAGTAAGTCCAAAGGGCATCACCAAAAACTCATAGTGCCCATACCTTGTACGGAAGGCAGTTTTCTGAATATCTTCCTTCTTCACCTTTACCTGATGATATCCAGAACAAAGATCCGCCTTTGAGAAGTATTGAGCTCTTCTTAACTGGTCGAACAAGTCATCAATCCTTGAGAGAGAATACTTGTTATTTATGGTGATCTTGTTAAGTTCTCGATAATCGATACACAGCTGCATTGTTCCATTTTTCTTCTTCACAAAGAGCACTAGCGCACCCCAAGGTGATGCACTAGGGCATATGAACCCTTTGTTAAGATTCTCTTACAGCTGCTTCTTTAACTCCTCCAGTTCAATAGGATCCATCCTATAGGGACACTTTGAAATAGGAGTAGCTCCATGTATGAGTTCAATTGAGAACTCTACCTCACGATCCGGGGGAATTCCAGGTAACTCTTTAGGAAATACATCACCGTATTCACTCACGATAGGTATTTCCTCAATGTTGGAACTTTCCTTTGACTCAACCATTTGGGCGAGGTATGCTTCTTAATAGGGAATCAACACCCACACCATTGAAGGATTTTTCAAAGGAGATTCGTGATCTTCCTTGCATTTGTAGAGGAGCATGGGATGGTTTGGTATATGAAAAGATATTTTCTTTTCCCTACAGTTGATATGTGCTCTATATAATGATATCCAATCTATTCCCATTATAGCGTCGAATTCCACAAAGGGAAGTATTACAAGATTTTCCAGAAGAATATTCCCACATACGCCAATAGGGGAAGAGTCAAACACTTAGGTTACAATGATTGCACCACTTGGTGTTTTTACAGATATCTCTACTTCAAGGTTTTGGATCTTCGATTCTATAGTTCTAGAAAAATTGCAAGATATAAAGGACTGCATAGAACTAGAATCAAATAAGGCTTTTTTCAATATTTAGTGAATAGGAAGTGTACCTTGTATGACTTCATTATCATGCTCCACCTCCGTAGTAGTGATGGAATAAGCCTTACCTTGTCACTTTGGATTTGGTGGTTGCTGACATTGATTACCCTCGATAACTCAAGGTTTAGTGCACTGGTTTACATAGTTCCCTAGCTCCTTACAGTTGTAGCATTGATCCATGAGTGGTTCTCTCCTTTCATCGGCTACATTCTCCTTCCTTTTCATGTATTTTAGACACTCTTGACCATGGTGTCCTTCATTCCCACACTTGAATCATTTCCCTATCCCTTTGAGGCAATTCCCATGGTGCAACTTCCCACATTTTTTGCATGTGGGTCATTGAGTTTTCTTCCCACCTTTATCATTAGATCCACCGGCTTGAAACTCCTTATTTCTTTTCTTATCACCATATCCATGGGACCGTTCTCCAAACTCCATCTCCACTTTGCGAGCACACCAAAAAACTTCTTAATAACTCCCAAAGTATCGAATTGTAAGATCCTTTCGAATGTGTGGTTTTAATCCACTAAATAAAATATCAATTTTTCTATCATTTTTTATAACAAAACCCAAAGCGTACCTTGCAAGCCTTGTGAAATTCGCTTCATAGGTTGTGACAGATTCTCCATATTTTTGCTTGAGCTCTATGAATTCAATCTCCATATTCGTGCGAAGATTTCATGGGAAATACTTATTAAGAAACATTATCTTAAAGTCTTCCCATTTCATCTCTTCAATTTCTTCCCTTGGCTTGGTGTTCTTAATCAAAACCCAACATTGATCAGCTTCTCCATCTAGACGATAAACAGCTAGGGTCACCTTCTCCGTCTTAGAATAGTAAAGAACAAAAAAGATCTTCTCCCTGGAGTTAACCCACTATTCTACAACTAGTGGATCCGAAGATCCACTAAACGTCGGTAGTCGTTGCCGCATAAAACATTCGATAGCCAATTGCTCCCTCTTTGGTGAAAGAGGACGTTCCCCATTAATATGGTTATTATTCATAACCTGAGATAATTGGGTAAGCATCGCCATAAAGTTTTGAACTCCACCTCCCAAATCATTGGGGATGTCGTTCAGGCAACTATTGCATTGGCCCTCACACGAGTTGTTGGCCTGATTTCTCCTGGTTCCCACCATTTTCTAAAATAGAAAAGGTTAGAACAAAACATAAGTAAACAATTCATGAATAAATTATTAATTTAAACAATTAATACCAATAACATAACATATGTGATCCCTAGGTATATATTCTTTTTTTCATATTCGTTCTTAGTCTCATGCTATAATTTTTCTCTAGGGTTCACTAATCCTAATTCCCAAATTAACTAAAACTCCCTCTGATACCAACTATAGCGACCCGGAATTTTCTTATATTACTATTACATCATTTTAAAGATAAAAAACATAATAGTATTACACATAGAGGATCCAAAGTTTTAGTTTCTTGGGAAAACTAGGACCACACATAACAAATACAACATCAATCATAAACATTTATTTAATTTCTTCTTCTCTACCTTCTTATTGGCACTTGTCCTCTCCTTAGCACATGTAGCCACCGGAGGATATAAATCACAAGGTATGAGCTAGAATCCTAGTAAGATAATAGATAAGAACAATATATAATGGGGTGAGCATAATCATAATATAGAAAAAAGATCATGAACATGAGAGGAGCATAAATAAAAGACTTGAAATGTGGCAATGCATAAAAAAGAAACATCATGTCTTAGTGGTTA
Source organism: Viscum album (assembly GCA_963277665.1). Taxonomy (NCBI): domain Eukaryota; kingdom Viridiplantae; phylum Streptophyta; class Magnoliopsida; order Santalales; family Viscaceae; genus Viscum; species Viscum album. The sequence goes on along the minus strand of OY728141.1, from coordinate 1,413,069,415 downwards.
ACCACCACACATACTTGTGAATAAAGATAGAATATTTTTCACACTTCATTTCACATTTACTCATGTGATTCAACACTTTACCCAATGCATTGGAGTGTTGTATAATTCCGGGCGCACCCATCACTTTGAAACATTCATATTGCGCTATAAAATTCCGGGCACACCCGTCACATCATAACATTATCATTATCATGATTCCCACATAGAACACATATAAAAAGTGAAAATAACTAACCCATATAAAGGAATGGGTTTCGTCTCATAATAATACATTCATAAGATTTGGGTTCCCAAAAGAAATAGCGAATAACATACTTCATACAAGAACCACCAACCATGAATGAGAGGTAAAAGTTGAGTTCTTAAAAGAAGAGTTCTTTTGGAAAACATTTGGTTTGACATAAACTTCATTATAAAACATGTATATACCAGAAAAGGTAAGATAAATATGAATAAATTATATTTAAGGAGTAACCATATCAAAATGAAGTGAAAGAGGGATAACCCGAAGGAAGAAAATTGGGTTCGAGATTTCCCCTTACCTTGTATCTGAATGATTCCTTCTCTTTAATGTCCTGTATAATGACATTATATTCATTAATTAGAAATCCAGAACCATTTTTACATTAATAGTCTTCATTCTGGTTTCATTATGTCATATTATGTTCCTTTTTATGACTTATAGAGTTTGAAAACATTGTTCGTGGATGTTCGTTTTTATGGTTTTTCTTGGGTGGTTCACTTGTATTCATAAATTGATGTTCGGGTAGAACATAGGTAAACATACAGAAATGATATTACATGTCATTAATTATATTACAGGAGTTTTAATCATTTTATAATTAATTATATTATATCCATGTGGATGAACCATTAGATAAGAATTAAATGATGGTTATTTGGGTCATTTTGGGCGGTTTTTGGATCACAACGAACTTGTTTTAACTTATCACTTAGTAATATGGATTTATGTTATTTCCAGAATCTTTAAATAGGAAATAATACATATAACATATTCTGGTTCAACCATAAAAATGTTTTCATGACCAGATCTGAAGGAATAAATGGAAGAAGAAAGCATGTCTTTCTTGAAGGTGATAAATTAACACCTCACAAACAACGTTCTCTTTAAAAAAATAAAAGAAGAGGGAAAGGGGGTTGGATGATATAATATCCCATTATAATCATGAAATTATATTATATGTATAATAATGTAGTTTCAATAACATTTTGATGAAGATAGGTGGGGAGAGATCAAAAAATGAACTTGAACTTGAAAGGAAATTAAAGGAGAAGAGGGAGAGAAATTACATCTTGAATCCTTCTCTTGAGAACCTCCTTAAGGGCCTAATCTTGGTCTTTTGATGAGACCATAAGATCTTGTACGTGGGGGAGGGGATAGGGAGGATGTTTTGGAAGATTTTATAGAAGTCTTGGAGCTTTAGAGGTGTGAGGAAATGAGGGTGTGAAGGGTGGCTTTTATTGTTGAAGGGAGAGGGGTTTCCTTAATATACAATTCATTAGTTTATTATTTCATCACAAGACAAGGAATAGTGAGTATTCCATGAAAACGAATAGTAATTGTATCATTTGATCCTTAACCAAGTGGGCTTACATCATCATATCATCATCGATGACTCAATTAATCCATTATTTAACATTTATTGTAAATTATCAGATTCTACTATTCATCAAAAATTCAAGTATCTCAGAAAAATCCCAAAACATTACACCAACCATTTTTTGATGTGTAGAATTCAAAAATGAAGTCCATTTTTCAAAAATAATTTTCTAAATATTATTAATTTAATAATTAATTAAAATCATAATTTACTTAAAAAACTGTTTTTAAGATTAAAACGGATTTTTTAGTGCTTTAAAAAATTACGTAGGGTCTTATAAAATTATCTAAAAACTATGAGACATTGATTAAATAATTTATGAATAAATTTTAGGGAAATAAATATTCTTTTAAATTAATTAATTAATTACAATTAATTATTTATAACTTACAAAATACCAAAACGTTTACAAAGGTCAAATTGTAACTTTTTAAGATATCTAAATTTTATTTAATTATTCATAGGTAATGTTACTCTTATGTTGGATGATTTACTCTTCATAAGGGTCATATTACTATTCATAATGGTTTTTTACTATTCATAAGGGTATGTCACCATTCACCAAAAATTATTTTTTTGTTTCATTAGACTCCAAAAATCATCTTGAGCACAACCGTGTGTGTCGGATTTTTGAAATTCCAAACACAGAAGTGGAAAAATTATGTTTAAAGGTCACTTATCACTTAGTAGTTCATTATTTTTTGTTTTCATGTTATTTTATGACATAAATATAAGAAGGTAATTTCCATTAAAAAACATTGGGTCGTTACATTCTTCCCCCTTAAGAAATTTCGCCCCCGAAATTTCACTTTACACAAACAGGTGAGGGTGTTTCTTCTTCATTGCCTCTTATGGTTCCCAAGTTTCTTCCTCAAAATTATGGTTCCTCCACAACACTTTGACTAGATGGGTTGTCTTGTTGCGTAGAACCTTATCTCTCTGATCCGGAATCTTTACTGGCTGCTCCTCATTGGAGAGATCATCTTCCAGTTACACCACCTCTGAGTTTAGTACATGTGAGGCGTCTGGTATATACTTTCTCAGTAGTGATACATGAAACACATCATGAAATTGAGCCATATTTGGTGGAAGTTCCAGCCGATAGGCCACGACACCTATGCGGTCAAGGATTTCAAAGGGGCCAATATACCTTGGGCTTAGCTTCCCTTTCTTCCTAAATCACATGACTCGCTTCCATGGAGATATTCGAAGGAAGGATTTATATTCAACGTCGAACTCCAAGTCCCTTCGACAGTTGTCAGCATAGCTCTTTTACCAACTTTGAGCAGCTTTGATGTGTTTCTGGATGTCTTGGACCTTCTCTATCAACTCTTGAACAAGATCAGGTTCACATAGCTTTCTTTCCCTAACTTCATCCCAACAGGTTGGAGTTCTACATCGATTTCCATACAGAGCATCATATAGAGACATCTGAATACTCGAGTGGAAGATATTGTTGTATGAGAACTCAACCAATAGGATATATTTATCCCAACCACCTTTGAATTCAAGAGAGTAGGCTCTTAGTATATCTTCAAGTGTTTGAATAGTCCTTTCAGACTGACCATTAGTTTGGGGGTGATAGGTCATGCTGAAATTTAATTCAGTACTCAAAGCATGTTAAAGGCTCCTCCAGAACTTAGATGTGAACCTTGGATCACTGTCAGAGACAATTGAGAGTGGAAAACCGTGCATTCTCACCACTTCCTTCACATATATCTTTGAAATTTGTTCAAGCGATAGGTCTTCCGGAATAGCGATAAAATGGGAAGTCTTGGTGAGTTGGTCAACCACAACCCATATCGCATTATTTCCCTTTTACGTCTTCGGGAGACCGGTGACAAAGTCCATAGTAAAATTTTCCCATTTCCACATGGGTATAGGCAATGGCTGCATCATACCCTTGGACTTTTGTCACTCACATTTAACTTGCTGACATACCAAGCACCTTGATATATATTCCGCAATCTCCTTCTTCATGTTATCCCACTAGAAGTGTTCTCGGAGATCACGGTACATCTTGGTACTCCCAGGACGGATAGAGAAAGTTGAGCTATGTGCATTATCCAAAAGATCCTTCTTTATCCCGGGTGATGAAGGCACACAAAGCCATGTTCCAAACCAAATCACACCATCATCTTCGATGTGGAACTCTTGCAGCTTCCCTTCCTTTACTTCATTCACCCTCTTTTGTATCTCCACATCATCCCTTTGTTCTTCCTTAATCTTCTCTTGGATAGATGGTTGCGCAATCATTTGGGAAGGTAGGATGTATCCCCTTCCCTTATGATTTCCAAATCCATTCTTTGCATATCTAAGAAGATAGGGTCTTTCTAAATCCACAACATGGATAGAGTAGCAGGTTCTTTTCTACTTAGAGAATCAGCTACCTTGTTTGCCTTTCCAGGATGATAGTGAATATATCAATCGTAATCCTTGATTAGCTCTAACCATCTCCTTTGATGCATGTTGAGCTCTTTTTGTGTGAGTATATACTTTAGGCTCTTGTGGTTAGTGTATATTTCACACTTCTCACCATAAAGGTAGTGCCACTATATTTTCTAGGAAAAAATAACGGATGCCACCTCTAGATCATGCGTCAGGTAGTTCTGCTCATGGATCTTCAACTGTCATGAGGTGTAGGCTATCACATTATCATTTTTCTTGAGTACACAACCAAAGACTTTCTTTGAAGCATCACTATATATCACAAAGATTTCTCTAATTTTCAGTAGTGTGAGTACAGGTGCAGTGATCATCCTTCTCTTTAGCTCCTTGAAGCTTCCCTCACATTCTTCCGTCCAAACATACTTTACCCCTTTCCTTGTTAACTTAGTTAGCAGGCTTGACAATCGTGATAAGTTTCTCACAAAACTTTGGTAGTAGCCAGCTAATCCAAGAAAACTACGGATTTTTGTGACACTAGAGGGCTTGTGCCATTTCTCGATCACCTTTGTATTTGAAGGATCCATAGAAATTCCCTCACTTGTGATCACATGTCCCAAGAATGTGACTTGCTTCATCCAAAAGTCACACTTGCTGAACTTGGAATACAACTTCTCCTTTCTCAATGTCGCCAAAACAAGTCTTAGATGTTCTTCATGCTCCTCCTTGATCTTGGAGTAGATGATAATATCATCTATAAAAACTACCACAAATTTGTCAAGGTAATGTCTAAAGACTCTATTAATCAAATCCATGAAGATTGTAGGGGAATTAGTAAGTCCAAAGGGCATCACCAAAAACTCATAGTGCCCATACCTTGTACGGAAGGCAGTTTTCTGAATATCTTCCTTCTTCACCTTTACCTGATGATATCCAGAACAAAGATCCGCCTTTGAGAAGTATTGAGCTCTTCTTAACTGGTCGAACAAGTCATCAATCCTTGAGAGAGAATACTTGTTATTTATGGTGATCTTGTTAAGTTCTCGATAATCGATACACAGCTGCATTGTTCCATTTTTCTTCTTCACAAAGAGCACTAGCGCACCCCAAGGTGATGCACTAGGGCATATGAACCCTTTGTTAAGATTCTCTTACAGCTGCTTCTTTAACTCCTCCAGTTCAATAGGATCCATCCTATAGGGACACTTTGAAATAGGAGTAGCTCCATGTATGAGTTCAATTGAGAACTCTACCTCACGATCCGGGGGAATTCCAGGTAACTCTTTAGGAAATACATCACCGTATTCACTCACGATAGGTATTTCCTCAATGTTGGAACTTTCCTTTGACTCAACCATTTGGGCGAGGTATGCTTCTTAATAGGGAATCAACACCCACACCATTGAAGGATTTTTCAAAGGAGATTCGTGATCTTCCTTGCATTTGTAGAGGAGCATGGGATGGTTTGGTATATGAAAAGATATTTTCTTTTCCCTACAGTTGATATGTGCTCTATATAATGATATCCAATCTATTCCCATTATAGCGTCGAATTCCACAAAGGGAAGTATTACAAGATTTTCCAGAAGAATATTCCCACATACGCCAATAGGGGAAGAGTCAAACACTTAGGTTACAATGATTGCACCACTTGGTGTTTTTACAGATATCTCTACTTCAAGGTTTTGGATCTTCGATTCTATAGTTCTAGAAAAATTGCAAGATATAAAGGACTGCATAGAACTAGAATCAAATAAGGCTTTTTTCAATATTTAGTGAATAGGAAGTGTACCTTGTATGACTTCATTATCATGCTCCACCTCCGTAGTAGTGATGGAATAAGCCTTACCTTGTCACTTTGGATTTGGTGGTTGCTGACATTGATTACCCTCGATAACTCAAGGTTTAGTGCACTGGTTTACATAGTTCCCTAGCTCCTTACAGTTGTAGCATTGATCCATGAGTGGTTCTCTCCTTTCATCGGCTACATTCTCCTTCCTTTTCATGTATTTTAGACACTCTTGACCATGGTGTCCTTCATTCCCACACTTGAATCATTTCCCTATCCCTTTGAGGCAATTCCCATGGTGCAACTTCCCACATTTTTTGCATGTGGGTCATTGAGTTTTCTTCCCACCTTTATCATTAGATCCACCGGCTTGAAACTCCTTATTTCTTTTCTTATCACCATATCCATGGGACCGTTCTCCAAACTCCATATCCACTTTGCGAGCACACCAAAAAACTTCTTAATAACTCCCAAAGTATCGAATTGTAAGATCCTTTCGAATGTGTGGTTTTAATCCACTAAATAAAATATCAATTTTTCTATCATTTTTTATAACAAAACCCAAAGCGTACCTTGCAAGCCTTGTGAAATTCGCTTCATAGGTTGTGACAGATTCTCCATATTTTTGCTTGAGCTCTATGAATTCAATCTCCATATTCGTGCGAAGATTTCATGGGAAATACTTATTAAGAAACATTATCTTAAAGTCTTCCCATTTCATCTCTTCAATTTCTTCCCTTGGCTTGGTGTTCTTAATCAAAACCCAACATTGATCAGCTTCTCCATCTAGACGATAAACAGCTAGGGTCACCTTCTCCGTCTTAGAATAGTAAAGAACAAAAAAGATCTTCTCCCTGGAGTTAACCCACTATTCTACAACTAGTGGATCCGAAGATCCACTAAACGTCGGTAGTCGTTGCCGCATAAAACATTCGATAGCCAATTGCTCCCTCTTTGGTGAAAGAGGACGTTCCCCATTAATATGGTTATTATTCATAACCTGAGATAATTGGGTAAGCATCGCCATAAAGTTTTGAACTCCACCTCCCAAATCATTGGGGATGTCGTTCAGGCAACTATTGCATTGGCCCTCACACGAGTTGTTGGCCTGATTTCTCCTGGCTCCCACCATTTTCTAAAATAGAAAAGGTTAGAACAAAACATAAGTAAACAATTCATGAATAAATTATTAATTTAAACAATTAATACCAATAACATAACATATGTGATCCCTAGGTATATATTCTTTTTTTCATATTTGTTCTTAGTCTCATGCTATAATTTTCCTCTAGGGTTCACTAATCCTAATTCCCAAATTAACTAAAACTCCCTCTGATACCAACTATAGCGACCCGGAATTTTCTTATATTACTATTACATCATTTTAAAGATAAAAAACATAATAGTATTACACATAGAGGATCCAAAGTTTTAGTTTCTTGGGAAAACTAGGACCACACATAACAAATACAACATCAATCATAAACATTTATTTAATTTCTTCTTCTCTACCTTCTTATTGGCACTTGTCCTCTCCTTAGCACATGTAGCCACCGGAGGATATAAATCACAAGGTATGAGCTAGAATCCTAGTAAGATAATAGATAAGAACAATATATAATGGGGTGAGCATAATCATAATATAGAAAAAAGATCATGAACATGAGAGGAGCATAAATAAAAGACTTGAAATGTGGCAATGCATAAAAAAGAAACATCATGTCTTAGTGGTTAACCACCACACATACTTGTGAATAAAGATAGAATATTTTTCACACTTCATTTCACATTTACTCATGTGATTCAACACTTTACCCAATGCATTGGAGTGTTGTATAATTCCGGGCGCACCCATCACTTTGAAACATTCATATTGCGCTATAAAATTCCGGGCACACCCGTCACATCATAACATTATCATTATCATGATTCCCACATAGAACACATATAAAAAGTGAAAATAACTAACCCATATAAAGGAATGGGTTTCGTCTCATAATAATACATTCATAAGATTTGGGTTCCCAAAAGAAATAGCGAATAACATACTTCATACAAGAACCACCAACCATGAATGAGAGGTAAAAGTTGAGTTCTTAAAAGAAGAGTTCTTTTGGAAAACATTTGGTTTGACATAAACTTCATTATAAAACATGTATATACCAGAAAAGGTAAGATAAATATGAATAAATTATATTTAAGGAGTAACCATATCAAAATGAAGTGAAAGAGGGATAACCCGAAGGAAGAAAATTGGGTTCGAGATTTCCCCTTACCTTGTATCTGAATGATTCCTTCTCTTTAATGTCCTGTATAATGACATTATATTCATTAATTAGAAATCCAGAACCATTTTTACATTAATAGTCTTCATTCTGGTTTCATTATGTCATATTATGTTCCTTTTTATGACTTATAGAGTTTGAAAACATTGTTCGTGGATGTTCGTTTTTATGGTTTTTCTTGGGTGGTTCACTTGTATTCATAAATTGATGTTCGGGTAGAACATAGGTAAACATACAGAAATGATATTACATGTCATTAATTATATTACAGGAGTTTTAATCATTTTATAATTAATTATATTATATCCATGTGGATGAACCATTAGATAAGAATTAAATGATGGTTATTTGGGTCATTTTGGGCGGTTTTTGGATCACAACGAACTTGTTTTAACTTATCACTTAGTAATATGGATTTATGTTATTTCCAGAATCTTTAAATAGGAAATAATACATATAACATATTCTGGTTCAACCATAAAAATGTTTTCATGACCAGATCTGAAGGAATAAATGGAAGAAGAAAGCATGTCTTTCTTGAAGGTGATAAATTAACACCTCACAAACAACGTTCTCTTTAAAAAAATAAAAGAAGAGGGAAAGGGGGTTGGATGATATAATATCCCATTATAATCATAAAATTAAATTATATGTATAATACTGGAGTTAAAATACCATTTGGATGAAGATAGGTGGGGAGAGATCAAGAAATGAACTTGAACTTGAAAGGAAATTAAAGGAGAAGAGGGAGAGAAATTGCCTCTTGAATCCTTCTCCTGAGAACCTCCTTAAGGGCCTAAGCTTGGTCTTTTGATGAGACCAGAAGCTCTTGGACGTGGGGGAGGGTCTAGGGAGGATGTTGGGAAGATTTTAGAGAAGGCTTAGAGCTTGAGAGGTGTGAGGAAATGAGGGTGTGAAGGGTGGCTTTTATAGTGGAGGGGAGAGGGGTTTCCTTAATATAAAATTCATTAGTTTATTATTTCTTCACAAGACAAGGAATAGTGAGCATTCCATGACCAAGAATATTAATTTTATCATGTGATCCCGAACCAAGTGGTATTAAATCAGTATAGCATCATTTATGACTCAATTAATCCATTATTTAACATTTACGATAAATTATCGGATTCTACTATTCATAAAAAATTCAAGTATCTTAGAAAAATCCCAAAAATTTACCCCAACCATTTTTAAATGTGTAGAATCCAAAAATGAAGTCCATTTTTCAGAAATAATTTTCTAAATATTATTAATTTAATATTTAATTGAAATCACAATTTTCTTAAAAACCCGTTTTTAAGATTAAAACTGATTTTATAGTGCTTTCAAAAAATACGTAGGGTCTTATAAAATTATCTAAAAACTATGATACATTGATTAAATAATTTATGAATAAATTTTAGGGAAATAAATTTTATTTTAAATTAATTAATTAATTATAATTAATTATTTATGACTTACAAAATACCAAGACATTTACTAAGGTCAATTTGTCACTTTCTAAGATGTCTAAGTTTTATTTAATTATTCATAGGTAATGTTACTATTATGTTGGATGATTTAATATTCATAATGGTTATATTACTATTCATAAGGGCATGTTACTATTCATAAGGGTAGGTCACTATTCACCGAAAATTATTTTTTTGTTTCATTAGACTCTAAAAATCATCTTGAGCACAACTGTTTGTGTCGGATTTTCGAAATTCCAAACACATAAGTGAAAAACTTATGTTTAAAGGTCACTTATCACTTATTAGTTCATTATGTTGTGTTTTCATGTTATTTTATGACATAAATATAAGAAGGGAATTTCCATTAAAAAACCCTGGGTCGTTACATTTCCTAAATAACTTATTAGTGAAAGGAATTCCAAATATGACTCATTTATTAGTAAAATATGGTTCTTGTACCCCTAATGGATATGATGAGTTTAAAATGGTTAATAATTTTAGTGGAAACATGTTTAAAAAATACCTATTAAAAGAATGTAAAACATGATACTCATCTGATGAGTTCTTATATTATTGATGAATAACATCATCAACATCAAACTTAACTTGGGGATTGATCCTTGAAAAGGAAAATTTTAATGTAATAAACTGGTTAGAATGTTGACTTAAGAAAATTTCTTAGGAAAAATTTAATGTGTTATAGAAACACATTCTTTAATAAGATGACTAATAAAGTTGTTTAATATATGAATATAGATACTTATGATAATCATATGATAATACACTTCAAGTTTTATTAAGGAATTTTCTATATGAGGAATTAATTTTTTAGGCCTCAATAAAAATGTTCTAAAAATGTGAATTAATCCAATAAATATTTACCATGTTTTGTCAAAGTGTTGAGGATAGATTAATTGGGACATATAATGTGAAGGTTTTGGAGAATTATAGATTCTATGAGTGGGTAAAAGTTTAAATCAAAAGAAGAAAATTTATTTGGAGAGTCTAGAAATGTTTCTTCGTGTATCCAATCAAGTTCATTAAAACTATTTTTAAGTATGATTAATGATTACATGGGATGTAATTATCTAGGATACTTTAAAGTGATCTGGAAACTTTTTTCAATATCCATGTTATGTATTAGTGTTATAAAAATTAATTCTTTGATTTTGAAGGTTAGTGATACCAAATTTATACTTTATGAATTTTGTGACTATAAAAGAGTTTAAAATATAGTTAAGAATTAATATATCTTATAGTTTTTATTAAAATGTTGAAGAAAAGGGTAGATAAATCATGGAATTGAATACAAATGAATATTTCAAGATCATATGGATCTAAGTAAATTATTTGTATCTATATCTCATTTCAATTATATGATAAAGAATTTTTTTTACTAACAATGAGATTTTATGAACAAAATTATATAATGGATTATATACACATGGTTTGTGATTAATTAAGATTTATAACATGTTTTCAAATGAAGGAAATGGATAAAAATATTTTGTCTATGGTAAAAGTGATTATCCAGATATTTGTTAAAATATGAAGAATTGATATTTCATTACCATCAGTGGAATATTTTAAAGAATAATGTTTTATTTTCAAAAATCGTACTACAAAGACATAGAATAACATATATGATATAGATACAGTAGTTTATTTGTTAAACATTCCAAATAAGAGAAAATATGTATTATTTTATAATACAAATAGGCTTATGTATATTATAAAGATATTCTGATAATAATATAGTGTCTAAGAGGATAGTGGGAGTATATCCAGACTCTTAGAAGTTCAAAGTTAATTAATAAAATATTATTCCAATTAAAATAAAAATTGAATGTTACCTTATCCTAGATGATTTTAGGATGTGTTGGTAAGATATTAATGTAAATATTTGTATTAGTTATTTTCATGAAAAAATATAAATTCCCTAGTACACTGATACCCAAGATGGAACGAAAATGACCCGAAGAGAGTTCTCAATAAAAATGGGTTAGTGAATAGCACTTTGGAATAAATTAAAGTCAGAGGGAGAAATTCCACCCAAAGATCAACAAATCAATACATAATAGTAAAATATAAAATAATGAACAATCGGTATGCAAAACACTACTCAAGGATAAAAGTTCTCCAAGAGTACAAATAATGATCCAAAAGAAATATAAAGTCCAAAGGTAACACGATATCTACTAGAACAGGATCCCAAAATCTTTGTTTACTAGCTGGATCACAGCTCCATAGTTCTCTATCATCACCCAATGTCCAATAAAATAAGAACACTTTCCACCTCAAAGTGGTGATTTCCATTTTCTTATACCTAGAATAAAAATATATACAAACTCTTGATTTAAAAGGTACGGTGTGAATAAAAACATCCCAATAGGATTCCACCAAATTTTGCATAACTGATTCCATAACAATCAAACCATTTAGGCTTCAATTTAAATAAAAACCAGGCTTGGAAGATCATTTTCATATTTTCAATCAAAAAATGATTTCAACATTGTAATATGAAAATTATATTGAAATAGACATTAATAAAAAATTTAATAAAATAGAAGGCAATGAATAAAAATAGTTATATAATCCCTAGAACGTAATAATCAATTCAAAACACAGAAACATGTCATAAGCCTTGAGATAAGTTAGCTTCTGACTGTAATATCCCCACACTACTCATTTAATAATCATGGCTCAATTTTTGTGCACACATCCCAATGGCTTAGTCCAGCGTGATAATCAATCAACAACCCATCAAGGGAAACATGCTGAATTCAGTTTAGTTAGGGTTTTCATCATTAATAAATTGTAAGGGAGTCAGAGTTTTAGTGTTCTTGTCCTAATCACTAGCTAAAAACTCAGGATCACATGTTATTTTAATTAGTCAATCAATCATGGTCAATTTATTCATTTAAGTTCAATTCATAAATCAAATTTCAAATTCCTAACTTCAACTCTCAACGTGCCATTTTAATTTCAAAACCAAATCATAGGTTTTCATCAAGTTCATGCCTTTTAAAATCATCTTTCATTTCATGAAATTTTCTTAAAGGTTATCATAAAATAATTTCCTCAAATTAATTCATATTTTGGGCCATATTTCTCAAAGTCCACCCAATTTATAAAATCCTTTGAAAAAGGGTTTTATTTCACAAATCCATTCCTTTTAAAATCAAAAATAAAATCCATTCAATTTAAGGAAATAAATTGAAAATTCTTTTCAAATAAACAAAGAAATTAAAGTTTTTAATTATAGTAAAATACTTACAAAACCACCTACCATTTACCACATGATCAAATAATCATTCACCTGAAATGGGAACCGCCAATAGAGAATCAATGGAAAGTAAGATCAAAGAGAAACACTAGCATAAAAAACTTTAAAATAAAGGTTTAAATATATAAAAAATATAACGATCCATAACACTTTAATAAGGTGAGAAGATATGAAAGAATTATTCCAAATCAAAGGGGAAATATATTCAAAAAAAGTGATTAATAAAACCCACTAGAACATCAATCTGAGAATAAGAGAGGTTGGAGGAGCCAAATCACTTCTTAAGAGCCTCCAAAAGCCTAAGGGTTTTATTAGGATCGAATGGGAGAAGTTTAGAATATAAAATGGGGATTCATGATTTTCAACTCTGTAAAATAGAATACCACGGTGCAGCCCACAATACCACGACATAGAAATACTCGAAAAGGGCTAGACCATGGTGTAGTATAAGAGACCATGTTATAGTAGGGATAAAAAATAAAACATCCTATAAACATGGTGAATCCATTTAATTGATCTAAAAACTAGATAGAGGGACATTTAAAAGGAGGAAATGCCACACCGTAGAACCCGACTGCCAATAAGGGGCTACATTACAGCCTCCCACCCACACCATAGCCATGATAAAAAAAGAAGAAGCAAAAAAATGAACCATGATCCTCCAAATCATAGACACCTTTCCCATGATGAAGTTGTGCTAAAAATGGTAACACCACCAAAGACTCCATCATAAGTATCCATGATACAACTAAGTCCCCACTCCGTAGCTATGCCTGAAATGGAAGAACCACTGAAAGGCTCAATGCTACATGCATCTCATCCATTCCACAACCATGTTATCCATGTCACGGCCCTTCTGATTAGTAGTGGAACTCCCAAAAAAACTCCAAATTGGTTCCAAAAAATCTATAAATGACTTGGAACAATAGCCAAAAAAAATGTGATCAAATACAAGGGATAATTTTTTTTAAATATGGGTATAGTATGTTACATTCTACCTATAATAAACACTTTCTTCCCATAGAAACCATATAAATAAGACTTAATGTCGAAGAGATGAGTTCATTTCTCTCTCACAAATGCCTCACACTCCTAAGTCTCATGAAAATCAAAATAATGCTTACATAACACATGAACCAAGGGAATGGTCTTCCTGTAAAGAAACTTCATCTCAGAATCAACAATCAAAACTAGTTTCTCATTCTTGAATAAATCTGGTTCCACATTATGGGATTCTAAACTCAAACATGAAATGGGACATAGAGAGACATATAAATTTGTGACATGTGAAACACATTTTTAATTGATGTCAAATGAATTATAAAATTCAAGTGGTAAGAAACCATTTCAAATGATCAATAACCTCAAATGGCCCCACATATCTCAGTGCAAGATTTCCCTATTTTCCAAGCCGTCAGTTACCCAGCAGAGGTGAAACTCTCAAAAACACCTATTAACCAACTAGAAACTCTAATGGGAATCAATTATGATCAACATAGGATTTATACTTATTTTTTTATCAACTCCATTCTCTAATGAATCGACTGAATCTTTGATGTTGTCTCTTAGACCATGCTTTTCCAACCAGGGAAGCTTCACAAATCATTGACCAACACAACAAATATTTACATGGTAAGCCATACAAGGCATAAAAAGTTTCCATTATAATGGATTAATGGTAACTATTATTATATAAGAAAAATATCCCAGTATCATATGGTTATCCCATGACCTGCCAAAGTTGATAACATAAGAACAAAGAATATACTTAAGAATATATTTAGATTGTTCTATCTAGACATCTATTTGTGGATGATATGTCGTGATAAACCTAACATGGGATCCTATTACCTCTTAGAGGCCTCTCCAAAAATGAGATGTGAAGTAGGGATCCTTATCAGAAACTATAACATATAGAACTCCATGTAATATGATGATGACTTTAACATATAGACTTCTCATGTCCTCAATTTTGGTCATATTTGGAATGGGGATAAATTTATTTTATTTGGTTAGATGATTGATCACTACCCATATTGAATTATTCCTTCAAGGGTTATAGGGAAACCCAACCCTGAAAACCATCAAAATGTCATCCCTCTTCCAATTCTGCATGGGAAGGAACTAAAGAAAACGTAAAATTTTCTAGCTCTCTTCCTTGACCTATTGGTATGTATAACAATAAAAAAGAAAATAAGTGGTGTATCATCTCACACCTATCCACTAGAATCGTCATAGAATATCATAGAACAAATTTTTGGTTCCAAGGTGTACCACACACTAGTAATTATGTAAATACTCAATCACATTCTTTATTATATTCAATTGTATAATGAATTGATTATAGAAGCATAGAATACCCTTAGAATAAAGAGACCACTCACTGATGAACAACCCACTATAAATAGAATCCCTAAAGATATAGAATTCATCATTGAACTACTAATCCTAAAGAATTATCTTAATAATATAGAAGTTCAACTGAACACTTTCAAAAAACAATCTTGGTCTCATCCTCCTAAACTCCCAAATTCATGTGAGCAAAGAGACCCATTAGATTTCACTCATATGATGATTCTTTAATATCCTAGGTCATAAGATTCCACTCAAGGAATCAGTGATGAAATTCCCTTTATTGGGGGTGTA
This sequence comes from Viscum album, assembly GCA_963277665.1. NCBI lineage: Eukaryota > Viridiplantae > Streptophyta > Magnoliopsida > Santalales > Viscaceae > Viscum > Viscum album. The sequence continues at coordinate 1,413,053,948 of OY728141.1, read as the reverse complement.
GGTAATATCAAAATTAAATGATTTCAGGTAATCCAAAAATCATCTCTAAAAAAGGATAAAATCATTTTATGAGAATATATAACTCATTATTTTGTGGTCGTAAAATATTATATGAAAAGTTATTGACACTAACACTTGAGATCTTTAATCATATATGTGAGTTTAAGATCATGAGTTTGATAGTTCTTAACGTGTGGCATGAGTGGTCAAGAACCATAGGCCACCACATGATTACCCTACATGAGAACATAGCCCAAACCAGATCCTAATGTGTCATAAAAGACCATAGTCTCGATTATCCTTTGGAAGAGTAAAAACTAACACAGAAGTAAAAAATATAATTCAACTCATCAAAAATAATTCTAACATTTCAAATCCCACACTAACTTTTTCTAAGTGAGAGTGTTCATTAGAGTAGCCAAATTTGAGAAATATTTTATAAACTGGATGTAATACCATGATAAACCGAAGAATATTGGAATCTAAAAAACATATTGCGATTGTTCCCATGTCATAAAAGCCTTTAAATTCATAGGATTCATTAAAATAATATGTTTTGATACCACATTTCCCAAGTAATTCAATTAATAAATCCCAAAATTACCTTTCAATAGCTTGGTATGAGGTTAGTGATCTCTCAAAATTTTCAAAACTATTATCATATAACATTCATGGTCTTCCTAACTTTTAGTGTAAACTAGGATTTCATCTATAAGACTATTACAATTGAGTTAAGGTGATCATGGAATATCCTATTCATTATCACCATAAAAATTTCAAAATAATTGGTCAGACAAGAAGGTATAAGAAGGTAATTGTAATGGTCATACCTATTATGGAAGGTATTTTTTGGAATTTAATATTCTTTGATTCTCAACTGGTGGTAACCATATTGAAGGTAAATTTTTTATAAACACTTAATACCATTAAAATAATCAATAAAACATTAATCTAGGGAAATGAATACATGTTATTTACTATTCCTTGAATGATTTTTAAATAATCGATGAAAAGGTGAAGTCTTCCGTCAGCTTTATTTACAAAAAAAAAGTACTACCCAATGAGACACACTCAATGAAATGATCCTTAATCTAACAAATCATTCAACTGGGTCTTTAAATCCTTATGTTCATCTGGTTCCATATAATAATGAGGAATAGATATGGGATGGGTACCTGATACCATGTAATGAGATAACTATACATCCCTTACCGGTGGAAATCCAGACAGAAGGAAACATGTTGGGAAACTTAGGGACCATTGTAGGAAGATCACTACTCAAATACTCTCACTCCAAATCAAATTAAAACACAGATATCACCCCCACCCAACTTTAGAAAAGGTGGTCTGTCTTTACTCAACCTTAGGTTTCATTCTCCTTGTAAATCACAACACACCCCATCAGGGGTAGTATGGGAAACCCGATGATGATGAAATTCAATATGGGCTTTATGGAAATTATCCAATCCATTATAATAATTACATCTAAAGGTTTCATATCGAGAACCAAAAAATACCAAAAAATCTCAATCTCTAATAAAGATAATAAACATTAAGGGCATCAGAGACCCTTCTCTCACTGTGTTCTGATGGGTGTATAAATATCCATCACATAAGACCAAATATTCATATGAAAGTTTATAAAATAAAGTAGTCACTAAATATGAAGCTATAATGATGGTGTTAATCAATATCATCAAACATATATCATCTTCCTATAGATAATTTTCCACTATGTAAATAAAATTAATTCCATATGTCTATGGTTGGAGCCCCTTATTTGTTGAAGCATATGATTATAATGTGATACTTTAACTAATGATGATATTAATCCACTGCACAGGATAGAAAATTCATGGAATAAAAAATCCAGGTGTCTTGAGAAACTTCGTGAACCATAGATTATCAGTGTCTTAGTACAAACCCACTTTGAATTCCAATGTCACAACTTGTCCCCTAGGGCATGTGCCATGACTACCTCAAGCCCGCCTTCCACAGGCCAGGGGCTGGAGACTAGAACTGGAAAGCCATATCCCTATAATGGTAAGGCATTTTCTTTTAAACTGTATAGACACACAGTCCAAGAACAAAACTAAAAGAAACCATGAAGTAAAATACTATAGTAAAATATTTTTGAAAGTAAAGGGGGCTGGAATACAAGCCCAACTGAAAAATTACAAGTACAACTGAAAAGTAAAAAATAACTGAAAAGGTGAAAAGTATCTCCTGGATAATTCACCATGGATCCTACCTAAAGGGTAGGAACAACTCACGATCAACAGTCCATGCATCACATCATGCCGAATGTTCCACCTCCAAGCACCGTCCAATCCTGGCTCCCTCATCCTCGATCAATGTTGTATGTCATCTACACAAGACACAACAAGGTGCGAGCGAAGCCCATGCAGGGGTGAGTATAATGATACTCAGTAGGGACCCTAAGACCCCGTAGGTCTCATAAAGTTCCACCAAGGAAAAACCACAAAGTAAGACATCAACTCTACTAAGGTATATTCCCATATATATACCTAAGTTATTGAGATATACTCATCTCATACATGAGGGAAGAATACCACAAAGGTAACACCACGAAGGTAGAAGTACCACACAGGTAACATCATGAAGATAGAAGTACCACACAGGTAAAAGTAACACATAGGTATCACCACAAATATAGTACCACAAAGGTAAAAGTACCACATAGTTATCACCAAAAATATAGTACCATGAACGTAAAAGTACCACATAGGTAAAAGACTTAGTTTAAACAAAGTCTCATCCCAAACCAGGTTTTTAGTGAATTATAGAAGTATAGATGATTAGTTGCGAAGCTAGATCATCTTATTCTGTCAAGAGGCACTACTTCTGACCATACGGAGTCCAACCCACATAGGATCGATAGGTAACTATCCCCCATAATGATCCACACAGGATCTGACCTACCCAGAGTCGATAGGTACTAACCCCCGCAATGAACCACACAAGAACTGGCCCATACATGATCGGTATGTGCTGACCCACACAGGATCACTAAGTATAGACCCAAAAAATATTGGTATGTGCTAACCCACACAGGATCACTGAGCACTGACCTCTGTATGATCTGTCTCCAACCTCCACCTCACTTCCAGTCATTGGATTCCTCACACCCAATGGGCTTGAGTTTTGTAGAATATGCCCTCAAGATATCGGTCATACCTTGACCACCACTAAGCTCTAAATAGGAGTAACCCAAAGAACTGCCATGTCGTAAGAGTTCCAATGCGACAGACGGTGCGTCAATCGGACTCTCGGTCTATGGGTTATAAGTGTTTTAGTTCCGGAGGCCCAGTTGGATTCGGGTTCGATCCAACCCAACCATACTCCAACAATCTCCAAAACTCAAGAGGAGTATAAAAAAAGGACTGTCTCGATCCAAGGATCCCAAAACTGTATACAGTTCATCAAACAGATGTCTGGTTCTCATGATATGGCCCTTAAAGTGTTTCTGGGCCTGGTTGGCCCAGGTCCAGTCCGACTCGGCCTGACCCGGTCGGGGCAGTGCCATGGCGGGCTCGTCCCGATCCACAAGGGGGGGCCACAAAGGGGCAACCCAGCCCATGTAGGGAGCGACCCTAAAGGGGGTGGCCCGACCCACGTAGGGCACAACCTGCAAGGGGGCGGCCCGACCCGCGTAGGGCGTAGTTTGCAAGGGGGCGGCCTGCTAGGCAGGCACCCTGCTGGGCAGCGGCCCGGCCCTGTGAGGAATGACCTGCAAGGGGGGTCAGCCCTAGCCACTACAGGGGGAGCGACCCCCAGTTTTTCCAAATGGCCAAAGGTCGTTCGGTCTTCTTTGCAGCGGCGTCACCACATGGCGCTGCCAGGTGACACGTGGGTCCCATTAGAGAGGGTCCTTCCGGTTCTGCCGTGGTCGTCTGATGTGTTATACAACTTCTCTAGAGGCACATAACGGCATGCCGCTCTGCCACCCATGGTTGGCCATTGGTTCGGCCACCTTCCTTCGGTCTCCGCGGCTGATAAGTCGCGGCCCCCTTTGCTCACCGGCAGTGCGCGACGGCGCGCCGTGCCTCCTCCACAACCGGCCAGTGCCGGCCACTCTGATGACCATCGTGGATTTGTGTCGCGGCCTCCTCTTACGGTGTGTGTTGATGTTCTATCCCTAACGTAGCGGGTCAGTGTCATCGTGATGGCGGTCTTCCATGGAAGCACAATGATATCAAGATAACAGAGGGTTTGGGTCAGGTTCGTTAGGCTTGTGCCCTCTGTGTTAGCTCATAAACATAAAGGATATTAAGGGTTTAATAATCAATTGAATTAAACAACAATCAAAACCCTACAAAGATACCCCAAAAAATCCTCCTGCCAAAACGAATGAATCAAGGATCAACCCGTTAGTTAGTTGGTTCACGTTCTTCATATTATTCAAGAACAGGGAAGAGGAAAACATTTAAAATGAATAAACGAATAAACCCCTACCTCGTAAACCCGTTGTAGATTTCCCGCTCTTGAATGTGGATCGTATTCTTCGTTCCCACAATCTGTTCCCAACGACGCTGCTCATACGTCATCCTTTGGTTCATGGTTCGGTGTCACCAGTCACCTCCCATTGGGATCGGCTCCATCCTCTATGGGTTCGGCATCACGACACTCCTTCTGCACTTCGTTTCTTGGTGAAGCTGTGTCGACACCCCACCTCAAGCTCCATATAAATAAGAGAGGGGGAGGGTAAGTAATGACGTAGGGAATTAATGAGTGTTCATTAATTTGGAAACTTCCCAATTCCCCAACAATTTTGTTACTTAGATTGAAGGTTCAATCCATTAAATGGATTGACTCATTGTTTGCCCCAAACTCCACTTTTCTGTTGGAGGATAATAATGAAAATAAAATAATAAATTTATTTTATTTTATTTATTTCAAAAAAATTCCAAAACTAAACTTTTTCTCTAGACCTATTGCAGTTGACGTAATGTCTCCCTTAAGAGAATCTCAGCGCTGCGGATTCAATGGTGCCCTCAGATTTTTAATCTAAGCACCAGTTCAAAGGTTAGAAAATGTCGCTCACGTGTTTATTGAATGTACCTTAAAAAAGTTCAATAAATTAACAATGTTCACCCTCGATTCATTTCGATCAAGGTTAGGCTCCTCCTAAGGAGAACATGCCCCAACAAACTCAACAGTTCTCTCAGATTTTCAATCTGAGTTACTGTTTAGATGTTATGGATTTTACAATAAAATAATTGTCACTTAATTATTTTATTTATGGCATAAAACTAACATTCACCAGTGGCTTGCGCTGACCAATGTTAGTATCTTCCTAAAGATAGCATACCCCCACGAGCTCATCGATGGTCTCAGATTTTTAATTCGAGTCATTGTTTGTGAGTTATAAGCATTTGAAAAATAAAATAACTTTATTTAATTATTTTATTTACTGTTATGCCATTTTTGGGTTTTCTCACAGGAGGCTCGCGCCGACAAAACATAAGTCATGCCTAGGGTAAACCTGCCATCTTTAGCATAATGGTGCCCTCATATTTCTGATCTAAGTAACTGTTTAAGAGTCATTCCATGTTTCTAGTAAAACTACTTACGCGCACTAATTAAAGCTTAACAAAACTTCGACAGGTCATTCTGGGCACTCCGGGCCTCATAATTGTGTGCCGTCAAATTTCATAGTCTCTAAATAATTCCATATAATAAAAAAAATATACATAATTTCTGGGACATCACATGCCAACCCTACCACACTAAAACCATGTTAAAGGGCCTCTTTTATAAATCATAGAAAGTATGGATGATGTTTTCTATTGATATCCACCATGATACTCAAAAAAATCTTCATCTTTCCTTTAAAGAAACTAACAAAATTTCCATTGGGATTAATAGGAACTATCATCAACCTTAACTTACCATCCAGATTAATCTCATCCATCAATGTTCTATCTAGTATGCATGTATAAGAAGTAATATTCAATATGAAAAGAGGATATTTAATATTATATCGAAGACCCATCTGAAACCTTTGATATTTTAGATTTATGTTCATTACTACATATGGGGAAAATTAAACAAGTTTAGAAAAGTGGTTTCCATACCGAGTTATGGTTCAATCGCCCTACTGGAGGCTGAAAAACTTCATAGATCTTTTCATAACCATGGATTTTGTATAGAACTTCTTGGTAAAAAGATCTCAAAAGTATTTCCACCCTAAGCCTTAATTTTTCATTACTATAAATATCAAATACCACCACCTCCTTCTAGGCCCTTCAAGATTAATGTTATCACATATCACCTTTATTAAATCAGGTGTTTCTAATAACTCTAAATAAAACTCAATATTTTTTAACCAATCCTCAACCTCTTGAGGATCATTTAAACCCTAGAATGCTGGTAATTTCTACCAAAGAAAAACTAGATCATGTTCTATAGTTTTGTCACTTTGAAGTTCCACTACTATATCCTGAATGGGGAGGGGAGTAAGTACTTGTCCTAGATCTTGAAAAGTACACACCACTATCTCAATAAGGTTCTAATTTACTAGAGTGTTCACTTTCTATGGTTCATCAAAAGAACCCTCTTATGTTCTATTTAAATGTCTTCTTATGAGAATGGTACTGCAAAACATACATAAGAAACATGAGAAGAGTAATAAGGATACTCAAATCATCCATGCAGTCAAGAGATACTAGAATATCAATACTATCAAATATAATTCAAATTTCTAGGATTTAAAAACACCCAGATCAATCTTGGAAAAATAAAGGAATATGATCAATTTATTCCTTAAGAAAACTTTTTGCAAACACCTAGGGGTACCCAAGCAGTAACTGACATAAACCGAATGGTTTTCCCGGTCCCCATGGCCAAGAGACTAGTACCTGGGAATCAATAAAATTTAGATGGACAGATTTTTTCCCAAGATAAAAAAATCAATACACAATAGCAGAACAAAAAAGAAAAAACATCTTGTATTACAAAAACTCCAGAAGGATTAAATTACAATAAATTGAAAAATAACGATTCTAAAGAAATATAACATTAAAATTAATCATAAAATCCATTGGTAAAAGATCCCAAAAAATATTTTTAATGAGTGGATCACAACTCCATATGTCACTACCATCACCCAAGGTCCCATGAATAAATCACACTAACCACCTCCAAGTTGGAATTTCTCTTTTCTTGGACCTGGTATAACAATATCTATAAACACCCAAAGGAAAAGTCAGGGTAGGAGAAAAAATATCCCAATATGATTCCATCAAATGTTTCATAAAAAATTCATAAAAATTAAATCATTTATTCCTCAATTTAAATAAAAAATTCATGGAATTTTATTTTCACATTTTCAATAAAAACATGATTTCAACATCGAAAAATGGAAATTTTATCAAAATTGGATTAAATGAACATTTAAATAAAATAAAATAGAATGAATATAAATAGTTATATAATCAATGGAATGTAAAAATCAAGTAAAAACAAAGAACCATGTCATAATCCCTAATATTAGTTGGTTTCTAGATATAGGATCCTAACACTAATCATTAAGTCATCATAACTCAATGTTTGTGTGCAGGTCCCAAAGGTTTAGGACATCTGGATAATCAATCAATACCCCATCAAGGAAAAATTTCTGAATTTATTTTATAGAGGGTTTTCATCATCAATTAATTACTAGGGAGTCAAATTCCTCACATGCTTTTCCTAAACACCCACTAAATAATCAAGATCACATGTTATTTTGATCAATCAATCAACCATTTGAAATTTATTAATTTCAATTCAATTCATCAATCACTCTTAAAATTACCAACATCAAGTTTTAATATTGCATTTCAATATAAAAAAAACATAGGTTTCCATCTTGTTTATGACTTTCAAAAAACCATCTATCATTTTTATCCATTTTCTCATATATAAACATCAAATCATTTGAGAAAATCAATTCATGTTTCAATCTGTCTTTCTCAAAGTCATCCCAATTTATCAAAGCCTTTGAAAATGGTTTTATTTCAAAAACCATGCCTTTTGAAATCAAACATAAAATCCATTCAATTATTGGAAACCAATTAAACCTATATTCCAAATCAATAAATAAATTCAATGTTTTATGTTTATGAACATCCTTATAGAACCACCTAACTTTTATCACATGATTAAATAATAAATAACCTGAAATGGGAGTCACCAATAGAGAATCTAAGACAAGGAAAATCAAAGATAAATCCCTATAATCACAACCCATCAAATCGAGTTTTAGAACCCCTAAAAACATGAGGATCCATCTCTCTCTAAAAAAGAGAGAAGAGAATAAATAAGGATTCAAAATCAGGGGGAAATACTTACCTTAAAGAAATCAATCACATCCATCGACACTTTGACTTAAAAAAAGGGATCTTGTAAGATCAAAATCACATATTGAGAGACTCTAAAATCATGCACATGAGCCTTAGCCCGGTCGGTAAGGACTCCGTAAGTGCATCCAAGCGACCCATGGTCAAATCCAGGTGGAGGCATAATTTTCGGGGGGTGCTATAGAAATACTCTAGCAGTACTCTAGCAGGTACTAGTGGGAACTATGCAGTACTGTAGTAGGTACTATAGTGGGAACTATAGAAGGTTCTATTTGGCACTGTAGCCGCCGGGAATATGCCCCCGTTTGGGCCTTCGGGCCACCGATTTGGTCCCAGACTCCATTACAGCCTTTAGGCCACCCAAGACATCAGGTCAGTAAGGACTTCGGGCCACCTCAAGGGCTTTGGGCCACCTTAGTGCAGATGCAAACCAGACAACCTACAAGGAACAAGCTATACTAGGAGGATGAGAAAAGGATCTTTCACCATAGCATAAGCTAAATGGATTTCAAGAATGAGAGGTTATGTCACCTGTCATCGGGACAAGACTATGAATGCATGGGAATGCCAAGACAAATAGCCATGTGAAAGTGGAGAGCTGATTTCACGATTAAGATGCTGGGGAAGAGCAGTTCCAAGTAGTTAGTCTAGGTTGTATGTAATGTTTGAAGCCTATGGGCAATGAATTCTTCTAAGGCCTATGGGCCATGTAATACTTATGCCTATGGTCCTTGTAAGGGTTCCACCTCACCCATTGAAAGGTGGATTATCAAAAAATCAATAAGAATGAAGTCATTAGGGCCATTGAAAGAAGAGACTCTAAAATCCAAAGGCTCTAATTAGGGATGAATAAGAGAATTTTGGAATATAAAATGGTGGTTCGATATTTTGAACTCTGGAAAACAATATATCATGGTTCAGACCACAACACCATGATATAGAAGTGATGGAAAAGTGATAGACCACAACACAGTGTGTTAAACCATGCTATAGTGGGGCTGGTAAAAACCACATCTAAGAAACATAGAAAGCCTCATACCATAGATTCAGAAAACTAGGGAATGGACCATGGTGCAGGAGGAAACTCTACACCATAAAACTTGACCCCCAGTAAGGGGTTATACCATAGCCTCTTATACACACTATATACATGAAAAAAAAGGAATAATTACCAAAAATACAACTTGAGTCTTCACATTGTAGCCTCTTTTCCCACTCTGTATCTATGCTGAAAATAACAGAACCACCAAATACTCCATCCTGAGGGTCAATGCCATAGTTTTTTTTTTAAAATAGAAGAAACACTCTAAGGATCAACACCACAACCATCTCATCCATGACATAGATATCCTCTCTACTCTTCAACCCATCTCATCCATGGCACAACTCCCTATAAATATCTATATTAGCTCTAACAAAAGACCCAGAACAACACCCAAACAAAAGGTGATCAAATATGATGGACAAAGTACCTAAAATTTGGTAATTATATGTTATTGTTACCGAGATATATGAAGGAAAAAATTGATAGAAAGGGTTCCAAGAATGATGATTATGTACTTATAAAATCTAATGAGTAGAAAACAAATTTTTTTAAGATTATAACATTAGATGTTTATAATTTAATGGGTTTGAATATGTTAAATGTGTTCAACATTAAGAATATGATTCCTAAGTCTTTCCATTATTCAAACTGGATTACTTCATAAATTTTACTCACTAAAGGGTTTAGTGGGAGGGTTTTATCAAATTTTCACACAAAGATGTGGAAATAATTACATAGTGAAGTAACAAGTTTAACAAAACCCTTGAAAGTCTATAAAACATAAGGATTATTTTGAAAGTTATCATATATGATATTTTATATAGGTGATTATGAATGGTTTTTTATGTATTCTTATAAGATTTTAAGAATATAAATGTATCAATTTGTACAAAATGAAACCTCCATTTTATTATTCTTTCATGTTGGTTTCATATATATATATATATAATTGACCTCTCAAAGTATGAATTTCAGTTATCCCTAACTGATGTTCATCATGGAGTATTATTGGTTATGAAAAAATGTTAAGGTTAGCATGAGTATTATTCTTGTATTGGGATACCGAATATGATCATGAGGTACTAAATGAGTTTTATGCACCAGATGAACCACAATGTATACTACATAGTGTGTCATACATTATGTCTGGTATACCAGGGGTGTAGTTTACAGATTTTTTGTACCCAATACCTATGGTTGGAAAGATAAATAGCATTAGAATGTTCATACTTTGATACCTTTTTTATAAAATCTATTATTCTTAGATAATCCGGATTAGTTTATTATGTTGTTGATCATGTTCTTGGTTGGATCTTAACCAATATAGGATTTTTACTCTCATTTGAAAAGTATACCAATTGAACCCTAAATTGATATATAATGAGGAAGTATATGTCCCTACCTAGATAATACATATGTTGTGCTTATTTATTCAAGTGAGGGTCATGTGATGTGATCATCCATAAAGGAAAATTAAATGTGATGTATTTGTTGACTTGGTAAGACTATACTCATGAAGAACCCAATGGATTGTGGTAATGATGTTTTGTATTTGTTGTCAATAGTTATTATTTTATAACTTAATATTTGATAAATTAAATGGTAGAAAAAGGTAGATTAATGGGGGAAATGGAGATTACTATAGGAGTTTTTGAAGATATTAGTATGGAATTTAACACATTGGAAGATAAGAACAATTCAAGACTACTTCTAAAAGATAAACATTGAAGGTGTCCTAATGGTTTACCCAAATTATAAAAGTGATGGTATTCATAAGTAAATAATTGGATCATACACATGTGATGATTTTAGAGCTATTATTAATTAAAATTAATGGAAAGTGATGATAGAATATATATTTCATTGTCTATAATAGTTTATGGAGGATGAGAAAGTTGGATTTGTTAAGGAAGAATCAAGACGGCTGGGGATAGTAAAGTTTCTCAGAACTTACTTGAAGGCAGTGATGGAAGCTACATGAAAAAACTTAAGTAATAAAAAAATTATAAGAGAAAAATTACACAATAAATGAAAAATAAAAATATCTTAAAATTATATATAATATATTTTACATCTAGAAGATTATTTCTATTGAAATTGGAAAAGGAATGGAGAACTTATTTTTTTCATAGAAGTGAAGAGTTTATAAAAGGATTTTATTTTCCTATATATGTGAGTTATTTGGTATAAAGATGCACTAAAAAAGGAAAATTCAAGTAATGAATAGATAGATTCGTAGGATATGTAAGATACTTTTCTAGTGAAAGTGAGAATACATCTAAGTCAATAATCTTAAGCAATATATGATATATTTGGATCACAAAATGACGCATAAGATATTTTTTTTGGGATTCTATTCAAGTACTATAAAATAACTACATGTGTAATATTTTATCAGAATAAAATATTTCAAAAAATAACTAGAGGTAACATTGGATATATAACATATTTTATATGATATGTAATATTTTTTATTTTATGAGTAATATTTTTGAAGAGATCACTGGAAATTTCATGAAGTAAAAAACCTTACACAATATGTAAGATTTATAAAATCATATGTATAAATAATTAGATTAAGGAAATGAAAAAATTGAAAAATAACACTGTGATATGTATGAAATATAATTTATTATATAAGATTTTGTAATTGTAATTTTTTAAATAATATGGATTTTTATATGTTGCAAGGAGTTTAGAAAGAAAATACAGATGATTCCTAGTATATTATTAAAAGTATTACAAATCATAATGACTGAGGTGGATATTATGATTCAATATGAGTTGAATTTTACAAAGTAAAAATGTATCAGAAGTTATCAAATAGAATTAGTTGAATAAATGGAATTTGTGAAGTTTAGAAAGTTTTATATTTAACAAAATCACATGAAGAATTAACCGATGATTCAATTTTTTATGTAATGTTAAATAAGTATAACAATAGGAGAACTTTTAGGTGTCTGAAATTTGAAAAAAAAAACAAGATAATTGGAAGACCAAACCTTTATATGTCTATAAGTTAAATACTAGAATATGTACTAGTTAGTGATGTCGATAAACTTAGTTGATAAAAACCTAAAGCGCCAAAGTAATTTAAGTTAATTTGAATAACCTTAAAGATGATAAAATGATGAAGCTAAGGAATTATAGATATTCATAATATTAGATCATCTAAAGTTATAAGTAGTCAAAATTTATTAATATCAGTTGAGTTTTATATTTTAAATGATAAAAAGATAAAAAAATGAGATGTCTTGAGTTTAATTATAAACAATGTATTATAAAAAAATTTAAAAGACTGTAATATCAGGAGATATATCATATTTATTTCAAATAATTCAAAAATTACATGATTCTAATTTTATAAAGAAAAGTCAGATCCAGTGATTTAAGCAAAGATAATTTCATGTTATAATTTTTAAAAGATAAAGATTCAAAAAATTACAAATCTATGAGTTATTTCACGTAATATTTTAGAAAAAATCAAACTCATTATGATTATTTTTATCTAAAAATAAAAAAAATCACAAATTTGGAGTCATGGTTATAGTTAAGATTTTTTAAAACCTTAAAGATCATTAATTTTGATATTTGTGGGAGACTTTGACAAAGTCATACTCTTATATATTCAGTGGCATTAAAGGTGATTGACTATGATTTGAATAATGTGGAAGATATAGAGTTCATTGAATGATTTTTTAGGGTAAAATTAGCTATATAGTTAGTAATACCATTTAGATCTTGTTTATACTATTATTGAGAGTATGATAATAGAAAATAGAGAAATTAGTATACCTGAATGTTCCAAAGATTAGTTGGTTTGAGGAGTTTAGGATCTAAAACTTTGAGTTATGAAAGAAATGGGTGGGTTTTCAGAAATTATAAAACTAGAATTTATTTTAGAAATTCAAACATTCTATAGAAATATACATAAGTTATGAGCATTAAATTTATTAAGGAAAAGAATGTTCTATAGACATAACTTCTAGAAGTTATTGAGTAAATACAACTATTCCAATCCTAACCAAGGTTTTGGTGATTGGTGACTTGAAGAGACCGATGTGTATGCATATGAAATAGATAATATACTAGTTATTGAATAATCTAGTTGAGAATAATATTAGACTGTTGTGATATAGTGACTTTAGGAGTAGAACAAATATCTTATTCATTATAGTGTTTAAAAGAGACCATAAATAGAGATAGATAGTATAAATAAGTGGTCGGGAGACTATAAATCCTTTCAATAGAAAAAAATTCTCTTCAATAAATATCCTATTGAATTCACTTGTGTAATATAGTGGGTATATATGTCTCCAGCTAAAACTAAACACAGTAAAAAATAGGTACTCACATTGGGACTGATCCTTATAAACACTATGTGATGTGCTCTATTTTTTTCATTGCATGTGTTGGTAATGTGTGTTAGTAATGAGTAATTTGATCCATAAATCTTAGCTGGTATATATAATTGAACAACAAAAGGTTTTTAAATTTTAAGTTGAATTTTAATCGGTAAAATTGGTCTACACTGATTCACCCCCTCTTAGTGTGATTGCACGATCCAATGAAAACTTTAGTTTGTATCAAGACTTACTATGTTCTATATAGATAGATATAAATTTTTACTTAGTTATTATAACTTCTTTTCATGATGTGTATATTTTCAAAATTATATAGATGCCTCTGTTGAAGAAAATATATGTTACTCTTGTTAGTGCAACTATAGAGGTTTTGGCTAGAATATTTAAAAATAGAAAAAAGGAGGAGGCTAAGAATTTAAGGAAATTAACTTATAAATGTTTTAAAAAGAAGTATTTTCCACTACATTAATGTAATTAAAGTGCTAATATTTCTTTATCTATTTATTTTCATACTATATAGGAATCATGTTTGAGTTGTGATGAGTATTATTCCATAAATATTTTGAATAACTCTATTATAAATTTAAATATTACTTTAATAAAGTTCTTATTGAATATGTTACTTATATATTATCATTTATCAAGAGACTACAAGATGATAAAACCTAATTAGAATAGGAAGTTAATTAAAATGAGAATACATATTCTATAAATTTAAATAATTTCAGCACTCTGACTAAAATCATTAAAGTTAAAAAATAAACTATTTCACTTTACAATGAAATATTTTCTATGGTTGAGGAAAATATGAAAATGAGTGTCTATGAGGATGTTATAATATAGAGATTGTTTTAGGACATGGTTCATGTGATGGAAGAAACTCACAAGGAAATAATTATTTTCAAGGATATTTAGTTGGAGATTAATAGAAAAATAGTAAAATAGGTTTATTATTCCTTTTAAGATAAGAGTAAGTTATATGACGATCATATTGAATATATAAAGAAATAATGGGAAGAAAAAATAAGTTCTCTTAATGCTGAGAGTAATACTCTCAACTTAATTATCTTGAACTTGAGGATAAACTAGGAAATTTGGAATAAGTTTAACCAAATACTTCCCAATAAGGTGAAAAAAGAGTTGTGGCCAAGAAATTTATTGAAAAAATCCTTACATTTATAAAAGATCATTATGATGGAAAAAACATGAAATTATGAGAAGTTAAATCCAATAAAATCTCATCAAAATATGTAACCCTTAGTTCTAAAATTTCAATGTGAACTAATTTAGATTATTTGAATATTTTAGGTAACAAATCAAATTCAAAACATAAGTGGGTAAAGTAAAATAATTGGAAACCCACCACTTCAGTAAAGTTTGATGTAAATATAAGTAAAAAATATGAGTTCCCCATATGGTGTCCCAAAAGATGGAGGTTGATGTGAGATGAAAATTTCAATATTTATTTTGTCTCTTATTCATTGAAAATACCCCTAATTTAACCAAATTCCAAGGTAAATTTATGGTTTTTTTACTCTTTAAAAAAGTAAAAATTATTTTTAATAGAATAAAATGAGAATTTTATGGATTTGTTAATTATTTTAATTAAAAATTAAATCCATATATTGATTTTGAAATTTTAATTTTAGAAAATAATTTTATTTCAATCTGGAATTAAAATTCTTGAATAGATTTATTTTTGGTGTTTTATTATTTGAAAAAAAAATTGAATTTAACTAAAATCAACACATTAAAATTATTTTAAAAAAGAATTCTGAATTCAAATTTCCAACTTGTACTTGAGTGAGATTTTTAATTTTTAAAATTTTATTTATTTTAATAGATTGATCTTAATTAATTTGAAATTTATTCTTTTGGAGGTTGAAATTTGGACTTTCAGTTATTTAACCTTTTTTAGAATTAATTATGCTCTGAAATATATGTTTGTTAGTTATTTTCATATTGAAAAAAATAATAGGATGAAAAATCACTTAAGTGTTCTTGTCCACCAAGTGACTACACCCTGAAATAATTTTTGAAGTGACTGCATGATTTTTTTTGATCTGACAGTGCACTATAAAAAATGAAGTTATCAGTAATAATTATCATAATAACTTCTCAAGTGTCTGTATAACCACACTACCTCTCATGATCAGTATACTAACTGTGAGGAGAAATACAACAACCTACTAAAAATTCATGATCGATTAACCTTTTGTGATTCTCTACAACCATGTGATTGTGGGTTGCTTTCGCAGTCACTTCTCTAAGATACCATGCCCATTGGAAGCTACCGTAATGAAGTATATTTTCATCCAACCTCTTATGAGAAGCCACCAAAGTACCTGAGCTTATTGGTGAACAAAAGTATCACATGTTTAGGTGAATAAGGAGACCAAAATAGTCGTGTCTACAATGAAGATGTGGTGCCTCCTGGCTAAATATCAGCCAAACCAGATCTAGTTGTGCCACCCTCAATTCACGAGTTATGTCGCCACTTCCAGCAGAAAATGAACTCACCTTTTCAATAAGGATAATTAAACCACAATGCCTCACTAGTGAATAATCCCTGAACCATGACACTGATATCCTAAATTGAACTACTGTGATCTACCTCTCTTTTAATCCACCACCATTATTAAATAAGATGAGTGTCGATCATATATTAATAACACTAATCTAAATAAAATCGAACATAGTGTATTCCAAAGGAATCCCCATGGCTATCTAAGTTAAATAAGGAGATCATCATTATTGATGCACACCACTGCCGAGCACCACTAAGAATGATGAAGGAAGCCACATCTCTGATTCTGGAAATTTTGGGATGAATAAACCAAACTTCCCTGATAAACTTGAGGCACAAATATCTAAATTTGATAAAGAACCAAACCTCGAAGATCACTTAGGGTGATTACCCCAAATATGATGTCTCGAATGAGATTAAAACTAGGGATAATTTATTGAACTAGATAAATATTTGTGAAACAAATAAATCGATAGGAGACAGAACAAGTGTTTAAAGAAAAAAATAGAATTATGAACCTACCCAATTAAATCTCATGCTGAAAACTGAATTAGTTTGTACTTATGATTATAAAATTATGCTATTCATTTTACTAGTGTCAGTAAAGATAATAGGGCCATGGTTTATTCCTTATGCATTGATTGTAGGTATGAAATAGAGATAACACCAGGGGATTGATAAAATTACCAAAAGAGTTCACTATTATACACATTTGGTTACAAGACACACGAAACCACTGACATGTTTTGTCCTCTAATAATAGAATTATCATCCAATACGAAGAAGATATGGTTGGGGTTGTGAAATTAATGAACCTTGTTGAAGAATTAGCTGAGTAATCTGATGATGTTCCAATGTTGTTTGAAGATTTTAAAGCTGTTGATTTCCAATATTGTATAAAGGGTTTCTATCAATGAATAATTTTAGATTATGTATGTCACACATATCTAAGAACGTGATTGAATAATTTTTTTTCCAGTTTATCCCCATTTTTAGACCTAGAATAAAAATGATACACATACCTCGTCTGACTAAAGCTCTTAATTCCATGTCCAAATGAAGGCTCTAATGTAGAAGCTCCACCTAAATTATTTCATAGGCCTACTCTCATCTGGACTAGTAAAGGCCCAAAAATTTAGTGTCAATGAGGCCTAATTTCTTGATCTATACCTGAATATCATGTTCCATTCTATGACTATTATGAAACTACTCACATAAGGCATCATTGCCAAATTCCAAAAAATCCAAAAAACATAGGAATATTTCTACTCTGAATTTTCTTGAACTTTTGTTCATGTGATCATGAGAAAAAATATACTCCTAAATAAATCCATCCCTACCATCCACTACTACACGTGGAAATAATCTAGGTAAAAAGGTAACTTAGAACTCACTTCATTGAATCCATTGGGGAATGGGTATGATGCTCATACACTTATATATATTTTTCACCCTCGCCCAATAGAATGATTTAGAATATGCCGACAATAGATAATAATTTTATTTTTTATTTTCAATTTTAATTCCAATTTCATTCTATTTCATCTTCATTAGACTATGTTGTTCTCTTCTTCCCCATATTTCTTCATGTTTTTCTCCAATATGAGTGTCAAATTGTGATCTCTTCAACTTCATAACCACAGAGAACATACTCGAGGTCAAGGATCTTGGAAGAGATTATGGAGGCACCCCATTATTTAATTATTTCTGATTTATCATCCTTGATATAGTAGTGAAACGGATAGAAGTATATCAATGATATTCATCTTTTCTTTCTTGTGAGATGTTTAATTATTCACTTTATCAAATTATTTTTTCCTTCCTCTATCAGTTACGTTGCATACCAGTAGAGCACTATGAATTGGGGAATGAACAACATATAGTGGAGATGGATGTAGAGATAATGGATACCTTTATTGAGTGTGTTCATTTCCTCTTTACCATAGAGAATGTGGAACTGAATGTACAAGGAGATATTTCTTTTTTGTATGTCCAAAACCAAAAAATGGATAGATAATAGTAATCGAAGAATGATATTGATATTATTATCATATGAGAATTACAGAGGATAATAAAGAATCTATGTGATCAACCCTAGATTAAAACCCTTTTCACCCTTTCTGTGTTTGAAATATGTTTTTTTTTAATTTCATAAAATCAAAAACACAGAAATAACAACACTCATCATGTTTGGATGTTTTAAAAATCAAGAAAAAATATTAATGAGTGATTATATTAATGATAATCCAACCCACACATGATATTTAGGAAATAACCTTGGTCAGACCAATGTTTTATTCCTTGTTTTAATAAAATATAAATTCTATTTTACCATGGAACATGACAAATACACAATTATAGGTTCTATACAAAGTAAAAATGTTATAAAATTGACCACACTGCAAAAATAAGGAAGAAATCAATATTTTTCATCTATTTTTGATGTTGTGAAAATCTCATTCACAAGTATATTGACTATTGGTATAACATGTCAGTTATTAAACAATAGAGAAGGCTTATAATAAGGGGAAGAAAATTGAATTTAGGATAAACTCACTAGGTTCCATCAACACACATATATGAAATTAAAAATTTTTACTTCCTCAGGAACTTCTATTAATGATATAATAAAATTGTTCATTATGATGATGAGTGTTGGGTTACTCTTACTAATCATGATTTAGTTGATATTTAATAAAATAAGGCCACTAAATTAATGAAAAATAAAAGGAATATAGAAATTAATTCTTCATTGGGATGTAATCAAAAGGAAGTTAAAAAAACACCCCCAAGAAAAAAGTAAAGGAAGATTTCACACAAAAAATGTGCTTATTTTTTGAAGTAAATGCCATGTAATGGAATGATGTAGGAAAGTAATTAATATTAAAGTTAGTTAAAGTAATTTTGAATAGTAAAGTAAGTCAATCTGAGAAAGAAACAAGTAGATTGGTTTGGTGGAAGACATATATGATGAAGAAGTTGGTCTTAAAAATGAAATCCAGAAAGTGAAATTTAATTAAATTTTAAAAACTATGTGGAATATGTAAATAAGATAGTCACACTTATAAATGATTCAATAATGTACTACCAACACAAGTAGCTCTAGTGAGAAAGATGAAGAAATCATCAAGGAACTCATGTGCCATAAAGGCAGTTGTGAAGAAAAAATCTCCACATAGGGATAAATTTGAATATGTTCCTAAATTTTTCATTATTTTTTATCCTAAATAATTTTAAAATCAAGGAATATTAAAGAAAATCATAATAATGCATGTTCCTTTCTAGAATAAGTGAAATATGAAGTTACAGACAAAGTGAAAATTGAAGGTAAGGGTAACAATTATTTTTGTACCATGGGATTTCAAGAAAAGGAAATGAAAAAGTAATCACACATGGAGATTTTTCATAGATTTAAAGATAAATTGAAAAGTGTTTTCAAGTAGGGAAATATATCTCAACCTTATTCCTATAACTAATGATAAAAAGTTAACCCACTTATTCTCATATGTTTTTCTTATTATCATTATATAAGTAATTAAGGTGGAGATATTGAGAAGAACTAAAATATATATAAAAACTCTATAGTTATCAGAAGATATCCATCATGGAGGAATTTATATCAATTAAAATATTGTTACCTCCTTAGAACACTTTAATTGGTACCTACCATAACATTTTAGTTTGTAACATATATGATGATGAATTTGTATGGTGTTTACCCATTAAGGGGAATTCAATATTAACAACTAACAAATGTCTATATTTCATGAAAATATAAAATTTAGTAAGTGTTGGAGCTAGTGTTTTCCTAGTTCTATTAAAATAGAGTGAAATATATTAAATACCAAAAAACTTATAGAACCTCTGGTAGGATTGACAACTGGGAGGGGGGTGAATCGTTTGTTTACTTTTTAAAAAATCATTCTTTTGAATTTAACATATTAAAATTTATGAGGTTCTCAATAAACTCAGTGATATATTAGAGTCCCACTTCATATGAAGAATAATAAGAAATATAATAGAACGTGGCATTTATAAGGTTAGATACAAAGATCTAATCCTTTCCATGTTGGTTATTACCCCTAATATGGATTCTCCACTATAAGCTTATTATCAATTACAATGGTTTAGTTAGAAAATATTTATACACTCTAGCAGATGATCCTCCAGTTGATCCTGGTTATCCCCCCAATAATCCAACTCTTTTAGCTCGGTTGGTTATACACCCCAACCATCTTCACTTCATCTTGAGCCTCTTTATAAAATGGTTATACCCCCAAGTCACAATCTCTTTCTTCTTCTTGATGATCTTGTAGTATAAAGTCCTCTTTCTTATTTAGAGGGATCTTCCTCCATAATCATATTGGATATTCTCTCCTTGTGTACAAATTCATGTTTCTTTAATACCAACTGACTAGGTATTTCAGTCTTGCTCAATAATTCTGATCACCTTTGTATTATTAGTTGCCTTAGTGTAATAATTCTTGTGAAGAATTATTCTATCTAACAAAGTCTCATCCTCAATCTAATATTGTTAATTAATGCACAGAGTTTCTCAATGTTATTTCATACAATAGTTTCATGGAATTATTATCTAATACTTTGTGAGAATACTTTATTTATACACTAAATACTACTCACATAGTATGTGAAACTGTTCCCATGTACATCATATGACTATATAATAGAATATATGAATTTTCATATATTTTTGGTTCACTTATTTAGTGCATCATGTATTGATGCTCAAAACAACAAGTTAATCCTTTTTTAAGTTGTAACAAGTATGTTAAAAAAATATTTATGAGGTTACAAAAAAGTATAATTATCATATCACTCCATCCTTATAGAACTTAGAATAGCACTTCTCTTCATAATATTTTATCATTCGCAAAATCCACCATGTGCTTTATAGAACTCAAATGGAGAAAAAAATACAAACTTCCTCTCTCGATAAAATTCTTGTCCAAAAATTCTTGAACACCTATTATAATGAGTTAACCTGGTATTTATAGGAAATATAGAATATTTTTAACATGTTATAATTCCACAAAATATGTTATGTCATTCAACTATATGAAAAACAGAAAAATAAATCACCTCTCTCCTTAAACAGCATGGCCATCGCATACTGTATTTTCCACATAGGAATAACACATGGAATTTTAGTTATGTTAATATTATAGAATTATAATTTGAGAATCAAAACTAATTTTTCATGGAATTATTTTCTAGAACAAAATTTGTATGGCCATATAGAATTCATCTCTATAAACTATATTCACCGCATAGTAATTGAATGATCATCGATGATTGTTGCATAAATGCATCACATAGCATTTGGTTCATATGGAATTTTGGTTCATGGATGAAAAATGCATGTTCTAAATAATATTCACTACATATAATAAATTAAAAACAATTCCTCATAGTATATTAATCACATAGTAGTCTCATTTGAACATTTTTCTTAAAGTATGTCGAAATATTTACTTAACCAAATTAGAGTGTTCCTTTAAGATTTAGATGTTCTATCATGGTTTCTAATTAACATGGAATATTATAAATACTAGACTACATCAATAAACTCAACTTTTTATAGTATTTTTATACTTTTTAGAAATTTATACTTATCCAATTCTAAAACTCCCATCAATATTTAGTTGATCTCATGTGCCGATCGAAATCCTATGTGGTTCCTTAGTCCAGTAAACCCTTGTTCGCAAAGGACTTGGAAATCATAGGTTAAATAAGATCTTCTAAATCGATCAGATAGCTTATATTCACATGATTTAATGATTAAGATTATATGAATAAGTCTAAAATGGGGGAACACTATCCCATAATGTGTATTAGTACCATATCAAACTTCTATTCGGTTGGGAACCACTTAATAAGTATCTCTGTAGCACTCACAGCTCAAGATGGCAGCAGGGTTCAATACCTACAATACTATACACACCACATGGAGAGGGATGACCTGATCTCCCCCTTTATTGCCATCATGTGCACTCTATGGGTGTTCTGCACTCCCCGTTCACCCATGCTCCTCTTTAACACCAGGAAATTCTAAATGAATAATATTTTATTTAATAGAGTATGTGACACCCAACACCAAGCATATAAGGGGATATAACATCCTAAGACACTATGATATATTTACTATTTTAAATAAAAATATTTTATATATTTATATTCATGGAACTCCATGTTTAGCTAGCATTACATGTAACAATGAGTTCATTCCAAATCTTGTGTTACATGCAAGACCAGGTTTTACTGAACAACTGTAAACTATTAATATTATTATTTAAAATTTAAATTATCACTTACCCATTAAATTGGAAGTTATGAATATAATTAACTAAATTATTAAAATACATTTTTAATTCATTTGTTACCATTTAATTATAAATGAAAATAAAAACTAATTTAATATAAAGTAAATGTTTTTATAAAGAACTATTTTATGCAACCAAAGGTGATTTATCTCAATAAATTAAATTAATTACTATTACATAATGATATTAATAAAATTTAAATATTATATATTCAATAAAATATTTTGACATTCATCAAATATATTTTATAGGTATAAGATAAGAACAAATCCAATTTTATACATAAAAAGTTGTATTTTTTAAAAGGTAGTTTTGTCACCTTTTAATGGCACACTTGTTTTAAAACTAAATTTTGACACTTTTATAAATTTTATTTGAAAAAATAAATTTATTTTTTGAAATTAAACTGCATAAATTATATTACAGTGAATTTTCAGTATTTTTATAAGAATTTTCATTTTTTGATGAATAGTGAAAAATACCGAATTTAATTGAAAACTGACGTTTCATCTAAATAATTTATAATTTAAAATTATAATTTAAAATTATTTTAAAGTAAAATTAGATAAATTATAAATATATTAATCAAATATATGTCATTTTCATCAATTTAATTGTGAATTTGGATATAAATACATTCTAAACTTTTAAAAAATATCACTTTAAAAACTCCCATTGTCATCATGTCTGTGGGATGAATTTTAAATTAAATTCTTACAATTCTATGAGTTTAAATTGGAAAAATATATTCCATATTTATAATCATAATAATTCATAATTTATAATAAGTTTAACTTAATTTTTTACCAAACTTATTATCAAAAATAGTTAATGTTAATCACATCGATTAATGTAAAAATGAGTTTAGTTAGTGGTTAATATTAAAATAAGTGATGTGTAGATGAAAGAAAACTTTTCCAAAACCCATTTTGTGGACATATTTAAACCATTTACCCTATTTTATCTAAAATTGTACATTATTGTCATCGCATGTGGTATAGGAGGCTTCCCAATAGTGTTTACTCTTTGCTATTTACAGGAATGTTACTCCTCCACTATAAAAGGGCAATCACTCCCCTCACTTATTCATCTCTCCCAAGAAATTTGTATCATAAAAACCCTACCCAATTAACTTCCGAAGTTCCCTCCCCTAAACCTAGAATCCTAAATTTTTTCATAAATACATCCACAAAAGTCCTTTGGTGAAAACCAAAAAGAGAAACCCAGAGAAGAGGTAATGTTCATCAACGAGTATTTTGTTTCATTCCTTCCTCAAACCCCTTAAATTATTTTCATATCATGATTATAGAATAACCTCATTATATTAGATATACTAATATTTTTTTTACGTTAAGGTTATAACCTACAACCACACACACTTTCATAAAATGGGTTATGAAATCATTGTCCGTGTGTACGGCAGACTACTGCCTCATGAACTGATGTTGTTCGTTTTTCCATTACCACCTATCAAGGTTAGAAAAATTGATGTATATAATATTTTATATTATATATATTTGTGCTATATTTATTATTTTTGTATGCTTCAATATTTTATTATATAATACATCACTTCATGATTTCTATTTTATGGGAATGCGATAACATCGTTCCTGTGTATAGCGGACTACCACCTCGCGAAGTGATGTGATTCGTTTGCACTTTACATAGAATGTTTTAAGGCTGGTTTTAACAAATATATGTGAGATATATGAAATAAATATTACACTATAATGATAATGTACATATATATTGTTTATTTTTCTTTCTTTAATATGATAAGAAAATTGAAGCAACGTTCATGCGTACGTACGACCTACCGTCTCCAAAAATGGTGCATTTAATTTCCTATAACTAAATTTTATGGATTAATATAAATACATATATACTTAATATATATAATATTTAAATCATGGTTTATATTCTGGATATTATTAAATCATTATCAAAGTAAGAGGAAAAAAATAGAAATTCAAAACATACAAGAAAAACAAAGAAAGTTATTTATTGAAAAGATAAAAATAATAAAATATTATTAACAAAAGGGTAATAATATGTTATAAAATGATAATATATGATATCATAAATATTAATATGGTTATGTTATAAGTTAATAACATGTTTAAAACCACTATACAGAAGTTTAAAGAATGTACGACCAAAATTAAAGTGTGAGGTAAGGGATTTTGTCTCAATTTCATTTCATTGAGGCATATTGTATTATTATGCACCTAATTTATTTTTTATGGTATATATACTATCCATTGAAATTTAATATCACGAATAATTAATTTTTCATGGAATATTAAGATTTAATTTTAATTATTTTATCTAAGGGGATTTGAATTAAAATTTACCAAGTGGTAAATAATTTCATAACTCGTTTTTTTCATTGGGTTATATTACTTCCTCATTGTAATTAATATTATATAATGATGTGTATAATTAATTCTTAGTATATATTTATGTTTTTCCACATTATTTATGTTTATTTACAGTTGATATAGATAATCGATTGATTTATTAATCCTCATTTCAACATTGTGTTCATTTTAAGGGTTTCTTTTACAATATCATTATAATTGAGATTGTTCATTCTTGAATATTAGTTGAAGGAAATTAAATGATAATTTACTAATAAACCATTAAATTTACTTATCTTATGGGTATTTAAGGTCTTTTTAAAGTTATGTTACCATTTATCAGTGTTTGGTACTTAAAATTATTGATAATTTTATTTAATAAAATATGACTTCATTTCTCTCTTCAGTCGAAAATCTATTTTCTTACAAAACAATATTTTCTAGAAAAATCAAAAAAAAATCTTTATCCTTTTCAAAACTATTTATTAAAATAAATTTTTACCCATTTTTTCTTTTTAATTTTTTTTTCAAAAGAATATTCTTATCGCTTTAAAAACAACTCAATTTCTTAACCTTCTTACAATACAAAACTAATGTAATTTTTACCTCATACTGAATTAACCATCATAATTTATTTAAAGATTATTTTTCAATTTTAAAAAGATATTTATACTAAATTTTTTTCAAAACTGATTTTTGAAGGAAAATATTTTAAAAATGTGTTTCAAAATGGAAAGGATTTTTTCCTCAATAATTTTTTTTAAAGATATTTTTTTAGTTTATAAATTAGAAATGTTGATTAAAAAGTTATCTTTTGGGTTTTCTATCTTGTTTTGTAAATTACAAATGACTTTTACCAGGCTGATCATACTAACCATGATGATCGTACTGACCATGTTGATCGTACTGACCATAATGATCGTACTGACCATACTGATCGTACTGACCATTCTGATCGTACTGACCATGTTGATCTTACTGACCATGCTGATCGTACTGACCATGTTGATCGTACTGACCATGCTGATCGTACTGACCATGCTGATCATACTGACCATGCTGATCATACTGACCATGTTGATCGTACTGACCATGCTGATCGTACTGACTATAATTATCTTACTGACTCTGGAAATTATATTGATTCTGTTAATCGTACTATGTTTTATTAATCATACTCACTTTGTATTGTATCAATACATTACACTAAGTAATACTTATAATAATCATACTTTACTTTCACTACTTGCTTGTTTTAGTCCTTAATCAAAAACACATGTTTCATATTAATCGTACTCATTCTTATCTTCTTCATATATTTTTTGTTTTAACCAAAATGATGTCATGGAGTTAGTTATAAACTAATCAAAATGATGTCGTGTTTTCTATTTCAGTATGACCGTTATAATGCCAGGTGTACAAGTCCCTCCGAGTTTTCCAAAGAAATATGACCGTAGGAGGAAATATGACCGTTGGTACCAGAGGCCCATAAATATAAGGTCATTTGAAGCCAAGAAGACACACGTGTGTGAGAATTTTCTTATATCAAGTTCTAGAGAAGGATACTGTGACTTATCTCTTACTTCTTGCGAAAGACTTGAGATAACAAAATGTGAACGGCTTGTTCTTAGTTTCTGTATTTCTATAAGTGCTTTTTTTTGATTTGTGCGTCCGATCAGGTGATAATAATTGATGGCTGCTAGGGATAGGCAGAAAGTGCTACCAATCATCGTATCGAGTGCTTTCAAGTGATTGAAAGACAGAGGTGCCGATGACATACAAAATCGAGGGCTTGCGGGGATAGCAAGATAGACGTACGGATCATCGTATCGAGGGCTTGCGGGGATAGAAAGATAGACGTACCGATCATCGTATCGAGGGCTTACCAAGGTAGTGGTAAGATAGACCTATTATCCTAGGTGAAAGGATAACCCTTCTCTTTGGGTCAAAAGAATAGTAATAATTTAACATTTCCATTACTGTTTGTTTTAAGAAAGGGAATTGTATTGTTTTCCTTTCTTCATTCCATATTCTTTGGTAATTTTTTCAATTACATTCATACTATTACATATTGTATCAATTGATTTTATACGCTTTATGGTAGAATCCTTCACTATTGTATTACTATGATTATTGTATTCATCTTGAATACAATTGTTTTACTTTTCTTATAGTATTACGTCATATTATACCTTTATATTCAGTACAATTGTGTTTGTTAGTCTTTATTGTGAATTACATTAGTTTAAGATCATTTAAACTATTTTCTTAAGTGTTTAAACACAAAGTTTTTAAACATACAGTTCACCCCCCCCCCCCTCTTGTATTTTTCCATCTAATATACATATACATCTACATATTCGATCCAATAATTGGTATCAGAGGAAGGTTTCCACTAACTTGTACTACTATATATTATTCGATCATATCACTGTTACAATTATTTACTACACTAACGTGTGGAGTGGAAAAGATTTTGTTTTATTAGATGGAAGGAACAAATATTGGGTCAATTGACAATCTAAATCCTTCTAGACCATCTATCTTTGATGGGAATGATTATGAGTACTGGATAGATTGAATGAAGTCTTTCATTATCAATACTGGTGTAGACAATTTTATTATGCTTACTGGAGGTTACAAAATTCCTGACAAAGAAGTCATTATATTCACTAATCAAGAGAAGAAAAAATATCAACTGAATTACAAGGTATGAAATACTTTGCTATGTTCTATGACAAGGAATATATACAGTCAGATAGCTTCTTGTCAAGCAGCCAACTGTATTTGGAAGAAATTGGAAGTCACACATTTTGGTACATCCAAGGTTATAGAAACAAGAAGAGCAATGCTTCAAGTAGAGTATCATGGATTTCTTTTTCCTTATGTATAGCTTGTATGTAAAGTGAAAAAAAGATTTATGACAATTGTCAATAGCTTACAATCTATGGGAGAAAAAGGTCTTGATGATGAAGCTCTTATTGATAAAATTATTGATATAATGCCAAACGAATGGGAGTAGAAAAGGATAGCTATTGATGAAAACAGAAAAGTTTCCCAAATTACTCTCGATGAACTCTTTGGAACTCTTCTAGAGCACGAGACAAGAATGAAAAGAGATGCTGATTTCAACAAGAAGACAAATGGAAATGGAAGTGTAGATTTTACCACTACATCTAAAGCTAAAACACCTGAAAGGATAATAAGATCCAAAACCAAGAAATTTGTTATGTCTGATTCAAGTGATTGTGATCTTTCAGATAATGAGTTATCCAATATTTTTCAAAGGATGAACAAGATTATGGGAAATAAAGACTTCCAATACAGATTCAAAAATAAAGATAGGAAGGATAAGAAAGATTCAGAGGTAACTTGTTATGAATGTAATAAAGTAGGTCATATAAGACATGATTTTCCTTTACTAAAGAGAAAATATATAAAGGAGAAACATTCTGAAAGAAATAAAAATTAGTATTACAAGACAAAGAAAAAGAAATCCTTGAAGGCAAATGATACTTGGAGTGCAAGTGGTAGTGATTCATTAGATAATTCCTCAAGATATGAGTCCTCAGGACAAAGGAATATTGGACTTATAGCCATACTACCAATTTAAGACCATTGTCTTATGGATAAGGTACAAAATGCTGAAGCTATTACAAATGTTTCCTTGAATGAAAATTACACTGATAATAAATATTATGAATCTTCAAATGATAAGTCTTCACCATCAGAAGATAATACATTAACTTCATTTGAATAAGTATCTAGGTTTTCTAAATTACTTTAGAATGAAAATTTTAAACTCAAGAAAAAGCTTGATAAATAAAATTCTAGAATTTCAATTTTAATTAGAGAAGTATCATATCTTCCTAATGATCTTGATATAAAAACTTCTGATTATAAAAGTGTTTTAAAAACCCTTGAAAAATTCAATTCTGAAAAGGATAAACTTTATAAGGATCTAGAAAATGTAATTTCTAAGAAAAATGTTTTTAAGCCTAACTCTAGTTCAAAATCAAATGTTTTAGAGGATAAAAACATAGTTTTAAAACTAAAATCTGAAATTTTTTCCTTGAAAAAATGATTTTCAAACTTTACTCATGGCAAGGAAAACTTTGACAAAATGTATTCACAAATTCGGCCTTTGAGAAATCACTCTGGTTTGGGTTATACTCATTCTAAACTGGTTTTTAGTAATAACTATTTTGTTCCTCAAAATAACCCTTTTTGTACTAAGTGTCAAAGTGTTGGACACTAGAAAAGAGATTACTCTCTTAATGGAATGCAGTCTTTAGGATTTCATAAAGCCCATTTTGAAAAACAAATGTGGATTCCTAAAATTCTTTTATCTAACCATTCTGGATCCAAACAAGTTTGGATTCCGAAAAACTAATTGTTTCTTTTTCAGGATAATACGAAGTGTACCAATGAGAACATTTGGTACATCGATAGTGGTTGTTCTCAGCACATGATGAGAAACAAAGATTTCTTTGAAAAGATCATTGAAATAAAAGGTGGAAAGGTTACCTTCAGAGATAATGCTCAAGGAAAAATTGTTTGAATAGGTAATATTGCTTTTCTTAGAAAAGTTCTTGTTTAAAATGTTTTGTTTGTTAAAGGTCTTAAACACAATCTCATCAGCATATGTCAATTATGTGATAAAGGTTACCTTGTGAATTTTAGAAATTATAAGTGTGTAGTTCACAATTCCAAGGATGAGTTCATTCTATCTACCCATAGGCAAGATAATGTATACGCTATTAACTTATAAGACCTTAGGAGCCAAAATTTACTCTGATTATGTGCAATAGAAGACCAATCATGGATATGGAATAGAAGACTAGGACAACTGCAACCTAAGAAACCTTTGTAAACATTCAAGGAAAAGACTTGTAAAGGGACTACCGAATCTTAGATATGATTCTTCAAAAGTCTGTGATCCTTGTCAATTTGGTAAGCAACATAAATCTTGCTTTAAATAAATTAATGAAGTGTCAAATTCTAATTCATTATAGCTAGTGAATATGGATCTTTTTGGTCCTTCACAAACTGGAAGCATTGGATTCAAATACTATGTATTTGTTTTAGTTGATGACTTTACTAGATTCACATGGGTCTATTTTCTAACAAAGAAATCTAGAACCTTTTCCTATTTCAAAACCTTTAGATCCCAAGTTAAAAATGAGAAAAACCTACCACTGATAACTATTCATAGTGATCATGGTGGTGAATTTCAAAATTCAGACTTTGAAACTTTTTGTAGTAAGAAAGGTATTACTTACAATTTATTAGCTCCAAGAACTCCTTAGTAAAATGGTGTTGTTGAGAGAAGAAATTGTATTCTTCAGGAAATTACAAGAACCATGTTAAGTGAATACTCAATTTCTAAATAATTTTGGGTTGAAGCTATGAGTACTACTTGTTATACTATAAATCGTGTTTTAACTAGACCTTTTCTTAATAAAACACCTTATGAATTAGGGATTGGATGAAAACCTAAAGTTTCATACTTCAAATTTTTTGGGTGCAAAGTATTCATTCTGAATACTAAAGATAATATACACAAATTTGCACCAAAATATTATGAATGAATCTTTCTAGGGTATTCTACAACTTCTAATGCATATAGAGTTTTTAATAAAAACAACTGTATTGTTGAAGAAATAGTACATGTTAAATTTGATGAAACTAATCCTTTTGTTTTCAACCAAACCCAACCTACATCTTCGAATGTGTTTTCTAAAAATGTTTATCAACCTCTATTAGAAGATTCTTTTGATAAGGAAAATGTTCAAGAAAGTGTTCCTAAAACATTTACCCTAGAAGAATTTCTACCATATGTTGATGAACAGGTTTTACAAAACCCAAATCAATTGTTTATTAGGAATCATCCTAGTGATAATATCATTGATGATGTAAATCAACCTCTAAGGACCATAAATTATTTAATAAATGAAATAGAAAATCTTGATTTTATTTCCCAATTCAAACCTAAAAGTTCAAGTGAGGCCTTAGGTTATGAAGATTGTATTAAAGCAATTCAAGATGGAATAAATGAATTTGAAAGGAATCAAGTCTGGACTTTAGTTGAAAGACCTAAAGAAACAACTGTAATTGGTGTAAAACGGGTTTTCAGAAACAAATGTGATGAAAATGGAATCATTGTAAGAAATAAATCAAGACTTGTTTCTAAGGGAGATAATCAAAAAGAGGGAATAGACTACGAAGAAACATATGCTCTGGTAGCTAGACTTGAATCTATTCGTATTCTATTAGCCTTTGTAGCTTACATTAATTTCAAACTATTTCAAATGGATGTTAAATATGCTTTTCTAAATGGTTTTTTTCAAGAAGAAGTTTTTTTCAAACAACCTCCTGGGTTTATAGACTCAAAATATCATAATCATGTTTTTAAACTTACCAGAGCTTTATATGGCCTTAAACAAGCCCCTAGAGCATGGTATGATAGACTTACAATATTTCTTTTACAAAACAATTATGCAAAAGGTACGGCGGATCCAACCCTTTTTATAAAAATGGAAAATAAAAATGTTTTGATTGTTTAAATTTATGTTGATAACATCATATTTGGATCAACTCAGCAATCTTTAACTGATTCTTTTGCCAACTTAATGAAATCTAAGTTTGCAATGAGTTTGATGGGTGAGTTAACATTCTTTTTAGGTTTTCAAATTTCACAAAAACCAGAAGGAACATATATATCTCAACATAAGAATATAAAATATTTACTCAAAAAGTATGGGTATGACAAGACTAAAAGTATTAGAACTCTAATTGGTACCTCAAATACACTTGATCTTGATGAAACTCGGAAACCAGTAGATCAAACAATTTTTAGAGGTATGATAAGAAGTTTTTTATACTTGACAGCTAGTCGACTAGACTTAATGTTTTCTGTATGCTTATGTGCAAGATACTAATCTAATCCAAAAGAGTCTCATTTAAAAGCCGTGAAAAGAATTTTTCGGTATTTAAAAGGAACTATGGATCTATGTCTTTTTTACTCTTCTGGAAATGATTTTGTTTTAAAAAAAATTCGAATGCTGACTTTGGTGGTTGTAGAATGGATAGAAAGAGTAAATCTAGAAAATTTCATTTCTTAGGAGATTCTTTGGTTTCTTGGTCCTGCAAGAAACAACACTCAATAGCACTTTCCACTGCTGAAGCTGAATATGTAGCAGTTGGAAGTTGTTGTGCTCAAGTGTTGTGGATGCAACACACACTCACTGACTATGGATTGAGTTTTTCCAAAACTCAAATTCTTTGTAATAATACTAGTGTTATAGCTCTTAGTAAGAACCCAGCACATCACACTCATGCAAAACACATAGATGTTAGGAATCGCTTTCTTAGAGATCACACATAAAAAGGAGATATTATTTTTCAATTCATCGAAATGAAAGAACAACTTACTGACATTTTTACAAAACCATTACCTTCCGATATATTTGAGTTTATAAAATCGAAGCTAGAAATTATTACATTAAAGTAGTCATTCATGTCTACTTTATGTTTTCTACCTCTCCTTACATTAAAAAACTCATCTTAAAATGAGGGAGAACATTTTTTTTCTTGATATTTCTTTTTGGTTTATTCTTCTGGTTTTTGTTTTTTGTATTTTTTATATCATATTGACTGTTTACTTATCATTATTTACCTTTATGTTTTTCGTATTGATTGTTTAGTTATATTTTTCATCTTCTGTTTGCATTTTTCTGCTTGATTACTGTAACGACTTCATTTTCCATCGGCAGGTCAGTTCATGGTAACAAGTTTGTTTTCCATCGGCACGTCAGTTCATGGTAACAAGTTTGTTTTCCATCCGCACGTCAATTCATGTTAACAAGTTTGTTTTCCATCGGCATATCAGTTTATGGTAATAAGTTTGTTTTCCATTGGCACGTCAGTTAATGGTAACGATTTTGTTTTCCATCGGCACGTCAGTTCATGGTAACAAGTTTTTTTTCCTTCATCATGTCAGTTCATGGTAACGACTTCGTTTTCCATCGGCACGTTAGTTCATGGTAACAAGTTTGTTTTCCATTAGGACATCAATTCATGGAATCAAGTTTGTTTTTCATCGGTACGTCAGTTCATGGTAACAACTTTATTTTCCATCAGCACGTCAGTTCATGGTAATGACTTTGTTTTCCATCGGCACATAAGTTCATGGTAACGACTTTGTTTTCCATCAGCACGTCAGTCTATAGTAATGAATTTGTTTTCCATCGGCACGTCTGTTCATGGTAACGACTTTGTTTTCCATCGGCATGTCTGTCTATGGTAACAACTTTGTTTTCCATCAGCACGTCTGTCTATGGTAACGATTTCGTTTTCCATTGGCATGATAATCGACCGTATCCTTTCTCCTCATACGCCTGTGTTTTCATTCACTATATTAATACTATCTAAACCAAAAATGACTTTATAATCTATGGTAGGTACATTTTTTAAAAAAAATAATAAACTTTTAATCCCATCAGTCGGTTTATTTTTCTTCTAATCTCAACTGTAGAAGATCAATTGTCACTAATTTTTCGCCTATAAATAGACCCCTCCCCTCCCCAAACCCACACTGGTTTTCACAATTTTTGACGAAGCTCTTACCCTGTTTTAAGATTTTGTACGATCTTCCATTGGCTTCACATATATGTCTCAGTCCTCTGCTAACACTCCTACTTTAATGTTTTCTATGACTTTTTCTGAAAAAGACTTTTTCATGGAAAGGTTAGTTTCACGGGACTTCTTTGATTCATATGATTCTACAATCAAAAGAATTATTTTTTTCAAGGCTGGGAGATTTTTTGTATTGAAAAACCAGTGTCTCAAGATCCATTTCTTATTGATGAAGTCATTCAGTTCTAAAAAACTATTTCTTTCAAAAAAAACATGACTATCAATTTTACTGTGTATGATAGAAAGATATCAATGTCTGTGAAACAAGCTGCCCACTTTCTAAATGTTCCATTAGAAGGTAATTATAATTTTCCATCTCATAAAATATCAGAGGATTTTGGTACGTTTAACAAAGAAAGTGCTGAAAGGTCTTTGTTTCTTATAAATGAAGAGAAGAGGAAAGTGGCTCATCTTTCTCCAGATAATAGATTTGTGGCACTTTGGATGCAAGGTTTTCTTATCCCAAGTAAAGGGGATAGAGAAACTCTGAAAGTTTCTGATATCTTCATTCTTGACTATCTTGTCAACATGAGAAAAGTAAATCTCATGGGATACATTTTTGAAACAATCAGGAATGTTAAGTCAGGAGCGATTAAGTCCTATTTGATCATGTATCCATCCATTCTTACAAAGTTCATTCTTGAGAGCATGAAGTTTTGTAATATTCCTTTGAAAGGAAAATTGGAAGAGCTGAAGCCTTCCTGGATTAGTAAGAGTATTTTGAAGAAGTTGAATATATGTTTTGATCAAAATTCAGATCTTTTTGTTAAGGATTTAGGAGATGAATCGGCACAGAATCAATTGGCACCTATGCCAGTCAAAGACAATCCATCTGTTGGTGCTCCTCAAAAGTCTGATCCACAGACCAGTTCAAAGCCAATGAAGAAACCTAAGTACATTAAGGAGGTTGTGTCAAGGTAGAGAAAAGAAAGAGAACAGAGAAATGAAGGTGATCCAATGTTCGGTCTTGACCCATCTGAAGCTTTTTCTAAGAGATTAAGGGTTGAGGATACCCTTCAGGCTAAAAAGAAAAATAATACTCTTTTGAAAAGAAAAGCACGGGAATTTGATGTTTCAAAACTCATGAAAATGGTTGAAGATGCTAGTAAATAAGTAACCAAAGACGTATATCAAGAGCCTATCATACAGAGTCATCCACAGAAAGAGAAAGGGAAACAAATTCTGGAAGAAATCCAGGAAGTTGAAGAAGAGGAAGGAGATTTTATTTTGGAATTCCTTTAGAGCACAAAGAAAAGTAGAGAAGAATCGTTTCAAAAACAAAGTGAAGGTATTCATAAGCTCCTCATTCCAATCAATCACTAGCTGAATCTTTTGAAACTCTAGAAATAATTATTTCCCAAAGGAATGAACGTCCTCAATCTTCTCATACGGAAAAAAATTATTATCAGTGACAAAGTGGAAGAAGAAATAAAGGGGATTGAAAAAGCAAAAGGTAAACAGCCAGTTGTAGACTCAAGCTGATCAAATCAACTGGTTTCATACGATGAGGATACCAATTCAGAATAGACAATTTCTCTTAAGAAAAGTGATTACATTTTTCATGTTTTAAGGAGAATTGAGAAGACTATTCCTTACTTTCCCAGGCTTGAAAGAAAAATTGATTTCATTACTGAAAATCAAAGAAAGAAGTTTGGATCTATAAGAGAATTGTGGAAGAGAGTTTTGTCAGTTGAAGCCAATTTGAAATTTATATCTGATAGTTCGGCTGCTCATAAGAATGCTTTCAACAGAAGGACTAAGTGGTCTTACTAAATAGAGAGCTCAGTTAATGATCATGAAGTATCAATTGAAGACTTAATGAGTCTTTCAAATGATCTTTCAATTTCTTTTAATAATCTTGACAAAGAAACTATTGAAAGGATGAATCAATTTTCAAATACTCATGGAGCCGATATTCCTTCAGTAAAAGAGTTTCAAGAGAGAATGAATGATTTTCAGACTGAGTTTTCAAAGGTTTCATCTTTCAAAGATGAATTAGTTTTGTTGAAGAAACAAAATTCTATGTTATCCAAAGACAAAAAGAATTTACAAAATATAATTGATACTCCTGAAGAAGTAATCAGAATCTAGGAGGCGACCATCAAGAATTAGTATCATCTTTTTGCCGACCAACAGGAGATTCTCAGATCTCAGGGTGATTCTATATCTGAACAAAAGAAGGAAATAAAAAAGATGAAATCCGTTCTTCATGAGTTGATAAAGAAGGAAAAGGAAAGAGAGAACAAATGACTGTTGTATTTGTTTTTTTTCATAAACTCTCTAAAATTTTGTTACCGTAATGAGTTTTTTTGTTACCCTTTGTCCTGCATTTGTTTTC
Organism: Viscum album; assembly: GCA_963277665.1. NCBI lineage: Eukaryota > Viridiplantae > Streptophyta > Magnoliopsida > Santalales > Viscaceae > Viscum > Viscum album. The sequence goes on along the minus strand of OY728141.1, from coordinate 1,413,017,913 downwards.
TCTAACTCTTTCAGAAAACTCAAGATTACCCCATTCTTTTTGTAAATCACAAAGGGGGAAAATGTTTTATAAAGGTAGAATGTTTTAATCAAATAATTCTAAATCAAGGAAAATATATGAATACAATCCTTCGGAAAATACATACTTAAGGGGGAGTTAGTTGTATTCAATTTCATATTCAGAAGAGTTTCTAATAACTCAGGGGGAGATAAGTATTTCTTTTTATTTTTACATTGTGTTTTGTGCTTTCCAAAAAGGGGGAGATTGTTGACTCAAAAGTTATCTTTTGACTTTTATATCTTGTTTTGGAAATCACAAATGTCTTTTACCATGCTGATCATACTGACCATGCTGATCGTACTGACCATGCTGATCATACTGACCATGCTGATCGTACTGACCATACTGATCATACTGACCATTTTGATCATACTGACCATGCTGATCGTACTGACTATAATTATCATACTAACTCTGGAAATTGTATTGATTCTGTTAATCGTACTAAGTTTTATTAATCATACTCACTTTGTATCGTATCAATACATTACACTAAGTAATACTTATAGTAATCATACTTTACTTTCATTACTTGCTTGTTTCAGTACTTAATCAAAAACACATGTTTCATATTAATCGTACTCATTCTTATCATCTTCATATAATTGTTGTTTTAACTAAAACGATGTTGTGGAGTTAGTTATAAACTAATAAAAATGATGTTATGTTTTCTGTTTCAATATGATCGTTATAATGCTAGGTGTACAAGTCCCTCCGAGTTTTCTGGAGAAATATGACCATTAGAGATAATATGACCGTTGGAACCTGAGTCCTATAAATAGGAGGTCATTTGAAGCCAAGAAGACACACGTGTGTCAGACTTTGCTTATATCAAGTTCTATAGAGAGATATTATGACTTCTCTCTTGATTCGTGTGAAAGCCTTGAGATTACAAAATGTGAACGGCTCGTTCTTAGATTCTATATTTCTATAAGTGCTTTGTTTTTCTTTGTGCGTCTGATCAGGTGATAATGATCGAGGGCTGCCGGGGATAGGCAGACAGTGCTACCGATCATCGTATCGATGGCTTTCAAGTGATTGGAAGACAGAGGTGCTGATTACCTACAAAATCAAGGGCTTATGGGGATATCAAGACAGACGTATTGATTATCATATTGAGGGCTTGCGGGGATATCAAGACAGACGTACTGATCATCATATTGAGGGCTTACCAAGGTGGTGGTAAGAGAGACCTCTTATCCTAGGTGAAAGGATAACCCTTCTCTTTGGGTCGAAATAATTGTAATACTTTACATTTCTGTTGTTTGTTTTAAGAAAGGGAATTGTATTGTTTTCCTTTCTTCATTCCATATTCTTTTGTAATTTTTTCAATTAAATTCATACTATTACATATTGTATTGATTGATTCTATACACTTTATGGTAGAATCCATCAGTATTGAATTACTCTGATTATTGTATTCATCTTGAATACAATTGTTTTACTTTTCTTATAGTATTACATCATATTATACCTTTATATTGAATACAATTGTGTTTGTTAGTCTTTATTGTGAATTGCATTAGTTTAAGATCATTTAAACTAATTTCTTAAGTGTTTAAACACAATGTTTTTAAACAAACAATTCACCCCCCCTCTTGTATTTTTCCATCTAATATACATATACATCTACATATTCGATCCAACAAGAAAAAACATTATTCTTACTCTAATGGGTATACATAGAATTGATACCATCTTTATTCCTCCTTTGTATGTCTTGTGATTATTTTCACCAACTATCATATTGAACTTCACTTCCTTAAATCATTTTCATAGTAATTAACTTTCTCTTAAGTTGTTCACTTTCCAGTGATAATTGAATATTAAATTTCCCCTAAATAACCACATTATTTATCATGGATATGATTATTGCCTAAACTATATACCATTTTTACATACGGTATTTAATTTTATAGATATTTGATTATCTAGGGAAATATTGATAAATACTTATTCTTTACTCTATATGAATATTTAATATGTCACATTTTTTATGAATTAAATAAATTATTTAATTTATAAGGAATTATTTGGACATATATGACATGGGTTGGGGGCTATTTAAAGTGATCCCTTTGATACATTGGAAGTATCATGGGATGAATTAGTTGTATTGCCTCAGTTAAATGGGTTTCTACCCATCAGGTTTAAATCATCTTGTGAAAGGTCTTGATGGTAAAGGTTCAATATACCTAGGAAACATGGATTCCAATAATTAATCATTTCCTTAATTCATATTTTGTTATTATTATCCATGATATTTTCACATTGAAAAAATCTAGGAATCAATTTTATTATTCATTTATTGATTAATAGAACATATTTTAGTTATTTACATTTCCATATTGATTATAGATTATCCAGTTATTTAAATGGAATGTGTGCTCAGTTATTTACCTTTCTATATTGATTATTCTTTATCCAGTTATTTAAATGTCATGTGTTATTAGTAATTTACCTATCCATATTGATTATTCCTTATCTAGTTATTTAAATGGAATGTGTGGTTAATTATTTACCTTAACATATTGATTATTCTTATTGATTCGTTATTGTTTCTATTATACTTAACACTTACGAAGCCTTTGAGATCACCCTTATTTTATTTTCTTTCCCCAGGATTCCATGAAGTGTACAAAGAAAGATATGCAATGATATGGATGATAGAATAAAGTTATTCTAGTAAAGTAAAATTATGTTGTAATTTTTGTATTAATTTATTGTACAATAATCTTGTATATACTAGTTTACCGAGACTAATAAAATTTTTGGTCCTTTGGTATGTTATTTTCTTATATCTAATGACAATGTAATGGTAGTAGGTAGTAGATTTAGGCTTCTGGGGTCGGAGTCACTATAGTTGGTATCAGAACAATATTTGTAGAAACCTTGGAAACTATATTTGAGATAACATGGATTAGGAAACATAACCCTGTTATAGTATTTGAGGATATGAATAGAAGAACATCCTAAAGGTTTGTTAAGATAGAGGTTATGTGGGTTTTCCTTGAAATATATCTCAGTATGAATATGAAAAGTGAATGTGGTTCTGGCACAGATGTACCTAGGGATAATAACTCTAAAAAGTATATATCATTCTTAACTCAAGCATAAACTGATACACAATAATGAGCCTTACTGGACACCTGGTTTGACACTCCCAAGGGATATTCTTAGTATAATTCACATTTTATTTACAACACATGATGAATTATTTAAATAGATTATGATAATGAATTACTTAGGTTAAACCCCTAGACCATGTAAGGACCTAAGTGGAAATAAAATGGATGAAGTTCTTATGTATTGTGATTCAAGAAATAAATTATTGAAGTGTTTTACCAATAGTATTTGCGTTACAATAATTATGAAACATCTAAGGATTATGTTGAATTTTAGAAGTAATTGTGTATTCATTAACATAAGAGTTATGAATTCCTTCATGGGTTAATTAGTTTAATATTGAAAGATAAAAGACTTTAAAAAATTATGTTTTACATGATGAAAGTCTATAAATATTAATGATATTTTAGATTAAGTTTATTGAAATACAACTCATTAGTTTAGTGCATGTTTTAGTGGAAATTTTATTAGAAGAATAATGTTTTTACCTTTTATAGACATAATTTTTAAGGTATTTATAAACTTTAGGTTTGATATAAAAATATTATTATTAGACTTTGTGGGAAACTAGTTGTATTGAAAACCTTAGTAAAAGGGATATTTAATGATTACTTTTATTTCAAGTATTTCCATCATATTTTGGGAAAAATTATAGGAATACAGTTTTAAAAAAGAAAACATGTATGTTGGGTGACCACCCATCATATATCGCAATTCTATAGGGTTTGAACCCACAACCAAAGGAATATTATGGTTTAACACTAATGATTGACTTATGTAATGTCCTAGTTAATATGTCATTGTTTTTAGTTTAATAATTTGAGGAATAAATATTAATGACAAAATAGTTGTGTCACAGTTGAGGTTTAGTTATTAATTTATTAACCATGTTATTTTTTTAAAATATATAGAGACAGATTAAAAGTATTTTCACACTTTTAGGGATCTTATGATCTATTAAAAATAAATTATAATGCTTCAGGCATAAAAATCATTTTTGGGTATTCATTTCATAGAGTAAAAGGTTGAATTAGAAATTGATAAAAACACAACCAAATTATAAAATTGTGTTTATAAAATAGAAATATATCATGTAAATATATTTTATTATATTCTTAAGGAGTAAAAGAGTTACTCAACTTTATATAAAATAATCTTGAAACAACAAATTTATCATATTACATTCAGACCATATGAATCAAAAAGTCCTTTAGATCATTACATATTTATGGATTTGAGTCCCAAAAATTTCCATTGATCATTTAATTTCTTGTCATAAATTAACTTAATAAATACCTATAATTTTTTACTCTTTTCCTCAATGTACATATCATCACATTCAACAAATGTTCTCTTACTTAGAAACCTGATTATTTGTTATTCCATCTGACCTTTGTACTTCTGATTCTCACTTATGAAGATAATATTTTATTAACTCTTTTACGATTTGGGTTTTTTAACAATATTATTTCCAAATATTAAACCATTTATTACCATGATCATATTTAAATCTAGAGGATACAATTTATTTAAGGTGGGGAGAAAGTAACACACTTAAATTCTAAATGAATAACATTTTTTAATAGTGTATGTGACACGAAACACCAAGAATATAATGGAATATAAAATAAAAATACCATATTATATATTTACTATTTTAAATAAAAACATTCTATAGATTTAAATTCATGAAACACCATGATTATCTTATGTTAAATGCAATAATGAGTTCCCTCTAAATCTTTTGTTACAAGCAATGTCGGGTTTTATTGACCAACTATATTCTATTAATATTATTATTTAAAATGAAAAGTATATCCTATTTGATTAATTTGAGTTTATTATTAGTATTAAATAAATTATCAAAATATATGTTTGAATTCATTGTTTACCAATTAATTAGAAATGAAAATAAAAACTAATTGAATATAAAGGAAATGTTTTTATAAAGAACTATTTGTATGCTCCCAAAAGAAATTTAACTTAACAAATTAAATTAATTAATATTTTTTTATGAAATTAATGAAATTTATATATTATATATTCAATGAAATATTTTAACATTCATCAAATAGATTTTATTAGAATAAAATAAGAAAAAAATAAATTTTAAGCATAAAAAACATTATTTTTTTAAAGGAAGTTTTGACACATTTTAATGGAGCACTTGTTTTAAAAATAAATTTTGAAAATTTAATAAATTTTATAGTACAAAATAAAATTCATTTTTTAAATCATAATTTTAAAATTATCTTAGGGTGAATTTTTTTATTTTTTTGAAAAGTTCATTTTTTGATGAATAGTGAAAGATACTAAATTTAATTGAAATTTAATATTTCATCTAAATAATTTATAATGTTAAATTGTATTTTAAATTGTTTTTAAAGTAAAATTATATCAATTACACATCTATTAATCTAATTTATGTCATTGGAATCAATTTAATAGTGAATATTTATATAAAAATATTCTAAACTTTTGACCATTTTCACTTTAAAACATGATCTCTCGTCATGTATATAGGATAAATTTTAAACTAAATTGTACTAATTATGTGATTTGAATTTTAAAAATAAGGATTAAATTTTTGGAATAATAATAATTTATAATTTCAAATAATTTTAAATTAATTTTTTACTAAAGTGATTTGCAAATACAGTTAATCTTAATCACAGTGATTAAGGTAAAAATGGGTTTACTTAGTAATTAATGTTAAGACTAGTTATGGATATGACCCATAACTTGTCAAAAAACAATTGTATGAACATATTTAAACCATAATAATTTTTTTATTGAAATTGTTTCATTATTTGAGTCACATGAGTTAAGGGAGACTTCCAAATAGTGTTTACTTTTTTGGAATTTACAAGAATGACACTCCTCCTCCATTGTAAATAGGAATTCATTACCCTCACTTATTTACCCCTCCCAATGAATTTTTCTCATAAAAAAACTAACCAATTTACTTTAAAACTTCCTTAAAATCTTTCAATAATCCTTAAATTAAGAATAAATCTTACCAAGTAAGGCCTTTGGTGCAAACCAAAAGAAGATTCTCGAAGAAGAGGTAGCCTTCATCAATGAACATTTTTTTTATTTATTCCTCGACCAACTTAAATTATTATCGTACAATGATTATATAATAGACTCATTATAGTAAATATAATATGTATTTTTTATGTTTATGACCTAAAACTACACACTCTTCCATCAAATGGGTTACGAAATCATCATTCGTGTGTATGGCGGACTACCGCCTCATGAACCAATGTGGTTCGTTTTCTATTACCACCTATAAAGGTTGGTAATAATGATGGGAATACAATTTTATATGATATTTATTATATTTATGATGTATTTATTCTTATTTAATTATTATATAACACATAATTTAATTTTTTTCCATTTTTTAGGAATATGATAATGTCGTTCGTGTGTACGGCGGACTACAGCCTCGTAAAGTGATGTGATTAATTTACACTTTAAATGGATTGTATTAAGGATAGGTTTAATCAAATTATGTGATATATATAACATAGATATGATATTGGAATGAATATATACATATATATCATTTTTTTTATTTCTTTAATTTGACAATAAAATGGAAACAATGTTCATGTGTATGTACAGCCTACTATCTCCTTGAACGATGCATTTCATTTACTAGAAATGAATTTTATGGATTACTATAAATATATATATAATAAATATATAAAATATTTACTTAATGTTTTAAATTTTTAATATTATTAAGTCATGACTGGGTAAAGAGGAATAAAAAACAACAAGTCAAAACATGCTAAAAAAATAAAACAAGTTATTACTCGAAATGATGAAAATAAAAAAAAATATTATTAAAAAATAGGTAGTAATATGTTATAAAAAGATAATATATGATATAATAAATATTAATATAGTTCTGTTATAAGTAAATAACATGTTTAAGACCAATATACATTAGGTTAAAGTAATAATTACCAAAAGGAAAGTGTGAGGTAAGGGATTTCGTCTCAATTTCATTTCATTGGGGAATATCATATTAGTATGCATCTAATTTATTTTTTATATTGTATATACTTTCCATTGACATGTAATATCATTAATAAGTCAGTATTAATGTTATATTAAGTTTTAATTTTAATTAATTATTTTAATAGTATTTGAATTAAATGTTACCAAGTGGTAATGAATTTCATAACTCAATTCCTTTTCATTAGGTTATATTACTTCCTTATTGTTGTTAATATTCTATGATTAGGTGTATAATGAATTTTTAATATACATTTTTCTATTTCCACTTTTTTTATGTGTATTTACATTTTATACACATAATCTATTCATTTATTAATCCTCACTTCAATATTATGATCATTTTAAGGGTTTATTTTACAATCTCATTCTAAGCGAGATTGTTTATTCTTGAATATTAGTTGAAGTAAACTACATGGCCATTTCCTAATAAAACCTTAAACATTATTATGCTCTATTTATTCATGATATTTTTTAATTAATATTACCATTTTACAACTCTTTTTTACTTAAAATTATTAATAATATGTTTTGATAAAATCAAACTTCATTTCTCTCTTCAGTCAAAAATCAGTTTTCTTACAAAAGCATGTTTTTTAATATGTTTTAAAAAAAATTATTTATGGTTTTCAAAATGATTTATTAAAATTCATGTTTACCCATTTTTTATTTTTACAAAAAAAATGAGTACTGTTGTTGTTTTCTGAACAAGGCACTTTCCTAACCATTTAACATTGCAAAATGAATGTTCTTTTTACCTAAAACAGAATTACATACCTTCAATTCTTTGAGGGATAATTTGAAATTTTAAAAATCTATTTTTAGTGAACTTATTTTTTTAAAAATTCAAATTAAAGGATTTTCAAAATGTTTTTTAAAATGAAAAGTATATTTTCCTTAAAAATTTTATTTTGTTCATCAATGACAACAACCCTTATTATTACGATAACAAGTATACATCATATTGAAACCATAATTATTCCTCCTCTAGATGGATTATGATAATCTTAAATAATGATAGTATTGAAATTCACTTTCTTGAATCATGCTCATAGTCATTAAAAATACCTTGATTTATTCACTTTACAATGATCATTAAACATTAAATTTTTCCTAAATATCCACATTATATATCATAGATATAATTATTGCCTAAAATGTATACCATTTTTACATATATTGTTTACTTTGAAAATTATTTGATTTTATATGGAATTATTGAAAAATATTTATTCTTTACTCGATATGTATATTGGATAAGTCATATTTTTTATGAATTAAATCAATTATTTGATACATAAGGAATGTTTTGGTCTGGTATGACATTGGTTAGGGACCGTTTAAGGTAAGAGCCTCGATGCATCGGCAGTCTCATGGGATAAATCAATTGTCTAAAATCCATTAAATGTGAAAGGTATTTATAATAAATGTTTTGTGTACCTAAGAAACCTAGTATCCAATAATTAAGTATTACCTTTATTCAGATTTATTTATTATTATCCATGATATTTTCACTATAAAAAATATATGGTTTAATTTCATTCTTAGTTTACTGATTAATGGATTAGATTTCAGTTATTTACCATACTATATTGATTATTCCTTATCAATTTATTTAAAGGTAATGTATGCTCAGTTATTTACCTTTTCATATTGATTAAGACTTATCTAGTTATTTAAATGGAATGTGTGATCAGTTATTTACCATGCCATATTTATTATTCCTTATCCATTTATTTAAATGGAATGTGTGCTCATTTATTTAACTTTCTATATTTATTATGCTTATTGATTCATTATTTCCATTTCTATACTTAACCCTTACTAATAATTTGAGATCACCCTTATCTTATTTCTATTCCCCAAGATTCCATGAAGTGTACTAAGAAAGATATTCAAGGATATACTAGATATAACAAAGTTATTCTAGAAAATAAAAATTTTGTTGTAATTTGCGTATTCATTTATAAAAAAAATACTCATGTATATATCTAGTTTACGAATACTACAAAACTATTCAGTCTAATGGGATGTTATTTCCTTGTATCTTTTTCCCATGTAATTTTAGTAGGAACCGGATTCCGGCTGCTGAGGTTGGGGTTTCTACAGCCTTTTTGGGCACTCCCGCATTTCTTCCCACTAGTGCCTCACCTCATGTCATCATTAAATCATTCTTTAATAACTACCATGTGTGGATAATCCTACTCCCATAATATCATGTATGAGTTGTCTTGGTTAGTTGGTGTGGTTGGACAATTTGTTTCCAACACTTAGAAAAATATTTAACTATAAATTCCATCACATATATACAAATAAAAAACCAAAACTCAGTCTTCTCATCATAAAATACATATATATATATCCCTATTATTCCTCATTCAATGATGTAATTTTTCATTCCCATATTAATCACCTCATATTCATCATATTATACAAATATGTTCATCAAAGAACTTAGTGAAAAAATTTCAAGACATTGAATATCGGTTCTACTATCCACATAATTTCAAGGATAATTACTCAAGCATGAAATATAATTCTAATAAGTGAATTAATAAAAATTCTCTAAGAATCACCACTTCATCTCAAATTAAAAAAACCTAATATTATTACATCATTGTCAAAAAATTCAACACTTATTCTCAACAATCCCCCCTTTGAATTTTTTTTTCAATAACTCTTCACATTATAAAAATAAATATGTGTGATAAAAAAACTCTACCTCTTATTGACAATTAAATTCAAAGGATAAATGGAGTTATTCACATCTCCTAAATTTTCCTTAAATATGTTCTACTCCCTTATATGATTATTTCTTTAACACTTCTAAAAGAAGTATTATATCTCATGGTTTTCTTAACAAGGATCATTTACTTAATCAACTCTATGTATACTTTTCTAACTCAGTTTAGAAAAAATAAAGATACAATTGAGGTTTTCCATGTTGTCTATAAACTACCATACATGTGAAATCATGCTCAGATATTCTCAATTATCTTTTCAGGGGTCATAAATAATTATTCTAATCAATGACATACAAAATATTGAACACACTTAAACAATCACATAAGAAAGTTCACGTGAAAAATATATTACTTCCCCTTCATTGTTCAATATCAACTCCCCCTTGATAATTATTATAAATTCACTCATAGTATAGAAATGGGAGTGATTTTCATACCTCATATTTCAGTTTTACAAATCTATTTAAAAATTAAAAATTTAATATATAGTGGAGATTTAACTACTTTGAATCATTAATGCTCCCCCTCAATAGGTACATATATCTCTTTTAATTACCTAAATGTTAGTAAAAAATCATATACATGAATATAGGTGAATAAAGAGGGACCTTATTAGTTCTTTATGAGCATCATTTAGGCTGAAAGATTCTTCTCATCACTCAGGTTATCTCATTATAGTTTTTAAAAACTCTAACAGTCCAAGAAGGTATATCAAGAATTTTTTAGTTGTTTTTACTTACTTCATGAACCTTTCACACAAGACACTATCCATATTAGTTTCTGTATCCACTTTCTTTCCTTTATCTTTAGAAATTATTTCATCTTCTAGTAATTTATTATACAATCTTAGTTGATTTGGATAAAAATATCAGAAATCTTTATTTACATTCTCTATATTTTTAGAATCATCACTTTACTTTTCATTATTTTTCTATTGAATCCTACTCCCTTTCATAACATATGGAATATCTCTTGGTATTATTGTCATAAATTTATCATTTTATGTCCCCCATTCTTACATATACCACAAAATTCTTATAATAATTCATTTATTTTCTGAATTGGAAGATTAAATGGATTTATAATCATGATAACTTTATTTTGAGAACCTATTCTTTATAGATAGATTTATTTTCTCTGGATTTATTTTATTTGGTGTAGTTATTCAATTTATTCTACTTTACCCTCCCTAAATGCAGGCATTCTATTATTTTCATGAATTATCATGTCGTTACAACATTCCAATTCATTGTTCCCAAACTTTTAGAAACACCAATGGTAGCCTTTGAGTATTCTCCTCTTCTTTTCAAGTGTAGTCTGTCTAGATTACACAGATTGTGAAAATTTATAATTTTAAGTGGAACCAACACTCTTTTGGAAACTTATTTGGGAAAAAATCTTTATAATTATTTTATTATCAACCCTTGATTTTATGGGATTATTGGTATTTTTTACCATCCATACTTTCCTAGAGTTTGGTTTAAAACATGTACCAGTGGTTGAAAATCATTATTATATAAGATAGTTTTTGGGTAATGGCTTACCTTTTTATTAGAGGATGTTTCTATTTGATTATAATATGATCTTATTCTCTTCTTAGAGTCATATATCTCAATTAAAACTTATGTGGAATCATCACTTTTTCTATAAATATATGAATTTATAGAATATGGTGATTCTTGATTCTATAATCTCTCCTCTAGCTCTAAACGCTTCTTATTGAGAGGGTTATTTTCATCCTCAACTAATATTTTCTTATTTTCCCTGTCCCCATTGATATTATTTATTATTTCTTCAATAATTTTTATTGATTCTTATAAATAATTTTCAAACTAACTTACCATTTTTTTCATTATCCTCTAATTTAGTACCTTTGACAACCATATAAACTTTGTGTAATTTTTAAAATGCAAAAAAAATTCTACAAAAACTATCTCAAATAAATCCTTCAAATAATAATTTATTTATAATTATTTAATTGATTAATTATATATTTTATTTAAAATGTAAATTATTTCACTATTCGCTTTCATAAGTTCTGTGAGAGTGTTGGATATTCTAGCCCTTTTATCCAATGCATCTTCCATTTCATTGGCCTCTTCTTAAAGTTGTAATTTGTTATCCTGAAGACCCTTGAAACCTTCAAATATATGATTTATAACTTCTTCATGGAATATATTTAGGTGTTCTTTGAGTACAAAAAATAATATCACTAAGTGATACATCATCATCATAGCTTTATTAAGCTTCTTAATAATTATTATAATCAAGATAATTATTGTAACATATACCACTTTGATTACCTTCAAATAGTGGTGTCCCTACTTTTACTAAAAGATTATTCTTTAGCTTTATTTCCGATATTTTCTTTCTATTATTATAAGTATTTTCATAAATCCATAGATTGGTATCCTTAAGATTAACTTCCTTTTTTATTTATCTAAGGTATATCATTCATTTATTAAATTATATACTTCATAAATTCTTGTTTGGATCTTTAGAGGGAACATTCCCTCTAATATCAATTATAGAACTCTAGGATGGATTAACCACTGAGAGGGGGTGAATCAGTGGTATAATTTTTAAAAATTATTTCTTTTTAATTAAACCTCTTAAACTTGTTAAGGTTTTAGATCCACTCAATGATATCTCACTACCTCACTTAGTAAGAAAATATATAATAGAGATAATAACACCTGGTATTTACATGTTTTTGATATAAACACCTACTCATTCCCATGTTTCTTATTCCCCCCATCATGGATTCTTCTATATAATATTATTATCAATTATAATGGTTTAGAAAGTAATTGGTTATACACCCCAGTATTTTATCCTCTATTTGATCCGGGATATACCCCCCAGTAATCTAACTCTTTTTCCATGGTTGGTTAAACCCCCTAATAATATTCACTTCTTTTCAAGCCTCTTCAACAACTAGTTATACCACCCAGTCAGAATATTATTCTTCTTTATGTTGTTGTATAAAAGTGTAATTGGTAAGGAACTCTATCTTCATAGAACTTTCCACAATACTTCTCTTCGTAATAATTTATCCTTTATTAAACCCACAACATGATTTTCTAAACTCAACTAGTAAAAAAATACAAACTTTCTCTCTTGATGAAAGACTTCTAAAAAATTCTTGAAAACCTAAAAGATATAGTTAACCTTTTATTTATAGGAAATATAATACTTTTTTAACACACGATAATCCTAAAAAATATTTTAATACATTCAAATATATGCGATACCAAAAAATATGTTGGCACACTCCTCAAATGGCATGGCTATATCATACTATATTTTTTACATATTAATATCACCTGTTATTTTAATTATGTTCACTGCGTAGAATTATAATTTGAAAATTATAACTCATTTCAAAATGCATTATTTTCATGATCACACATTGTATGGATATATGTAATAACTCTCTATAAACTACATTCACTACATAGAAATTTAATTCTCATCTACACATGTTTCATGCATGCATTACATAATATGTGGTTCATATGGAATTTTAGTTCATGGCCAAAAATACCATGTTCTCAAAAATATTCACTGCATAGAATTAATGAAGAACTATTCAACATAGTAAATGAATCAGATAACAGTCTTATTCACAAAATCAACTTCACAAAATATTTTAGCATTTTGTGGAAATGGTTACTTATTCAAATTATAATGCTCATTTAAGCTTAGTATTTTTTCTCATGGAATCTCATTCGCATGGCATATTCCGCATATTTTATTTCATCCACGAACTTAACATTCCAAATAATTTTTATGAATTTTGGAAATTAATACTTACCCAATTTTCAAACTCCCGTCATGGTTGGGTTAATATCACATGGTGATTGAACTCATATGTTATTCCTTATTATTTGAAACCCTCATTCACAAAGGATGTAGGTGTTGAAGGTTGAAGAAGATCACCCACATCAATTAGATGACTCATATTCACATGATCATATAGTTAATCTTATATATATAAGTTTTAAATAGGATAATTGTGTCCTACAAAGTTCATCCATACTATTTTTAACATTTTTTTGGTTGGGATTCATGTAATATGTATCTTTGTTCCAGTCATTTATCGTTCCAATAGTGGGGTTCAACACCCACAACACTACACACACCACATGGTGTGGGACAACCAACTCACCCCCATATGTGGAACCATGCGCACTCTGAAAGCACTATGTTCTCCCCATACACCCATGTTCCTTCATGCACACACCTTTATATCTTCCCACTAGAGCATTGCCTCATGATGCCATGGAAGATTTCATGTATGAATCCATTTCATAGTTGATATTTCTCCCAAAACATCATGGTTGAGTTCACATGGTAAACTTGTGTGGCTGGATAAGTTTTTCCAGCACTTATAAAAATATATAATTGTAAATTCCATCATATAGATACAAATTCCAAACCAAAACTCATGTTTCTTATCATATAAAAAATATTTATTTTTTATGGACTTCTTATCCCTCATGAAATGATTGAATTTTTCATGGATATATTAAAATCCTATTCCTCATATATTTGTACACAATGGGTTAAAAATAACTTAGTGACACATGTTCTAGACACTGTAGACTAATTCAACAATAGTTATAATTTCATAGAGATTTCTCAAGAATGACATCCAATTACAATAAGTGAATCCATAACAATTATACAAGTATCACCACTTCTTCTAAAATTCACCAAACACATATCAATACATCAATGATAATAAATTAAATATATGGGATCAACAAAACCAAAAATTGAAGAACCTGGATGTTGATGTTTTGGATGTTGGGATACCATACATAGATGTTCCGGATACTGATAAGGTTATAGATATGTAAATTCTAGAAATTTTTTATTCTATAATTAATGATTTGTGTTAAATATACTCTCAAATCCCTATATATAAAAAATATGACTAAAGGGGGAGAGATGATAAAGAGAAAGTAGCTTGAAAATTCGATCAACCTGCTTTTGGGTTTGAATGTTTTTAATCCATTTATTGAGATGGATAAAAGTGATTACTTGAAAATAATTTTAAAAAAAACCAAAAATAAAATTTTAGAGTTGGTATTTCTTAACGAATAATTTATCAATAGCTTTGATGTTTATGTTTATCCCTCTTATTTTCTACATCAATAATGGATCATGTATACATATTGATTTTTAATTTTTGGATCATTTATTGAAGAAACATGGTGTTATTATTTTCTCAATATATTCAGATTATACTTTTAGAAAAATAAGGCTAAGGGGAGAAGATGAAATTTGATGGAGAATGAGATTTTTATTATATTACATTACTTTTGATTCTTTTAATTTTTGACCTATAATGGGGGAGGAAATCATTGAATTTAGTGTGAATTTAGAATTTCCAACAAATCCAAAGGTGTATATATAATAACCTAATGGATTTAGGTGATAATTTATTGTATTTTTTGTTAATATTTGTGACTTAATATCTCAATTGTTTATAAATTCAGAGGTATAAAAAGATAAAATTAAATAGAAGATAGAGTTTCCTATATGATTTTTAGAAAACAGTGGTATGGAAGTTAATACGTCAAAGATAGGAAGTGTCTAAACCAACTTCTGGAAGATACACATTGAAGGTTTCTTGATAATTTACCCATATTATAAAATATATGGTGTTAAAATGTAGTGAATTATAGTATTAACATGTTATTATTTTAGGGTTTTCCCTAATGTAAATAATTGTAATGTGTTGATGGAATGTGGATAGTGCTACCTAAAATAGTTTATATAGTATGATAAAGCTTTATTTATTGAGGAGGAATCAAGTTATTAAAGGATAGGGAAGTTTCTAAGAAGTTACTTGAAGGCAGTGGGGAAAGATGAATGAAAAAAGTTAAGTAATCCAGAAGTTATAAGATCAAAAGTATAAAAGAAATGAAAAAGGAAACAATATTATGTGTATATATAATACATTTTTCATATTAAAGATTCTATCTACTGAAATTAGAAAAGATATAAAGTGTCTAAGTTTTTCAAAGAAGTGAATAATTTGGAAAAGTATTTGAGTTTCATATATATGTTAGTTTTATGGTATGAGAATGCATTGAAAAATTGAAAATCAAAGTGATTCATAAGGAATTTTAGAGGATACATAAGATACTTTTTAAAATAAATTGAGAATGTGGACAAGTTAATAATCTTACGTAATGTGTAAGACATTTAGATCACAAGATGATATGTAAGATATTTTTTTAGAGAAAGTCTTGAAATGACACAAACTCATTGCATGAATACCATTTTCTCAAAAGTAATTATTTGGAAAATCTTTAAAGGTGACAATGGATATGTAAAATATTTCATATGATATGTAATATTTTATAAGGAATGTGTAATATAATTACAAGACCTCACTAGAAATTCTCTGATGTTAAAAACCCTGCAAAATATGTAAGATTTATAAAATATTACATTTGAAATTTTTTATTTAGGAAATTTGGAATAGAGAAAAATTATATTGTAATACATAATAAATATAATTTATTATATATAATTTTTTAGGTAATAAATTTTATTAAGAAGATGGATTTTCAGATGTTACAAGGAGTTCTAGAATAAAATATGGATGATACTCAGTGTGTTCTTAAAATTACTAAATATCAAAATGAATCAATAGGATATTTTGATTCAAGATGAGTTTGATTTGAAAAAGGAATAAGTATCAGAAGATTTTCTGTAAAATTAGTTGAAGAAAATACCTTTGTGAATCTAAGGAAGTTTGAGAGTTGAAAAATTCACAGGAATAATTGACCTGTAGTTTTCTTTGTTTTTTAATGTTTATAAAATTTAGAAAAGAAAGAAATTTAAGATGTCAGATATCTAATAAATTCAATAGAATTATAATATTATCCTTGATATGCACAAAAATTTTAAGATAAAAATATGGACTAGTCACTGATGTAAAAATATTTGGTTGATAGAAACCCAAAGTTTCAGAGTAGTTAACGTGTAATTTACTGGTATAAAGGATAAAGGGAAGATTAAGATATGGAAGTCTATATGTGTGTAAATTGAAAAAATTTAAATCTATAGAAAATTGAAAGTAATTAACATCGATTGAGTTGTAAGAATAAATGATTGAAAGATAGGTTCATTAGAAGATAAAAGGATAAGATATCATGAGAAAATTTTGAATGAATTATTAGAGAAAAAAGTTAGAACACCAAAAGATTTAGGGATATCTCAAATTTAGTTTAAACTATTCAAATTTTGTATGATTTAGATGATATAAGTAAAATTCATAAATGGATATAAGAGCAATGTGAAGTTCATTTTATAATTTTTGAAATATAAATAGTTAAAAAATGATAAAAATTTGGGTAATTTCACATAATCTTTTAGGTGAATTCAAACTCATTGGGATAATGTTGAGATGGATATAAAAGATAAAAAAAACATAAAGTTTGATTTATGATTATATCTGAGATTTTTGGAATCCTTGAATATCATTGATGCTCATATTTTTTGGAGGCTCTTATGAATTCATACTCTAATATGTTCAAATGAATCAAAGTCAGTTGACTGAGATTTAAAGAATGAAGATAATTTGGATCTTAGAGATTATATTTATTAGATAAATGATGGATATATAATTGGTGATTTCATTTAGAACTTATAGGTGTTATTTCTAAGAGTTTTAGTATAAAAATAGTTAGAGTAATTGGCCTTTATGTTTTAAAGATTATTTGGGTTAAAGAATTGTGGATCTAGAAATTTTAGTTATAAAGTAAGTGAGTTGTTTTTTGGAAATTAAGAAACTAAAATTTGTGTGAAAAAATAAATCATTTAGAGGAAACCTATATAAGTTTTGAGAGTTTAATTACTTGAGGGAGAGGATGTTCTTAAACCATAGGTTTTATAAGTTATTTAGTAAGGACAATTATCCCTATCTTAAAAAATATTCAAACATCGAGTGAATTGAAAAGAATATTGTGAATTTATGGTAATAAGATCATCTATTTCTTGTTGAAGACTTTTCTTGAGGAAAAATATCTTATTGTTGTGTTATTGCGATATCAGGAGTATAAGGAATATCGTTTTCATTATGGAGTTCTCCAGGAACCATTGTAAACTAGTTGGATAATGTATACATTACCAGTTAGAAGATTATAAAACCTGCTAGGATATATAAAAATATTTTCATTGGATATCTTACCATATTCACTTTCATTATATAATATATAATTTTGTCTCAGGATTCAACTGAACACAATAAGAAGTATGTAACCATATTAGGACTATACCTTGTAAATTCCATGTGTCATACTCTATTTATTTTCTATCACTGCAAGTGGTGTGTGTGATGCATCAAGATTTTAGTATGAATTTCACTTTAAAATAAATACTATGATTAATATATTTCATCACATGAAACACTAAATAAAAAACAAAACTTTGATACTTTAAAAAATAAAATTATTAAATTTTATTATTATAATATAAATATTGAATTAGTGGGTATAAATAGATGTAACCACATAATGAAATCTAAAATAAATTACATCAAGTAGTAGAAGTCTTACTTATGAGGCTCATTTGTTTAGCCTTGGTAAGGAGGAAGATTTACTATGGTTTTCCATTAAACAACACCAATCTAAACTCCAAAAATAATGGTATGAGAAAAATCATATGTGACCAAAGTCCAAACTTGTGGAAATTTTCGCAAGATCCGTGCTAGCTAAACTACCACCCATAACTACCACTAGATCATATCTTATTCTTAGATATTGATGGGTTATGTAAGTGGAAAATAAGATGATATAAACTAGTAATTATTAATGTAATAAATTATTTATATATCACAAGTATTCTACACATTTCACATTTTTAATTTAAAAGATAATGTAATTTCATTTTTAATATGAATGCTTTGATAAAACTCAATTAAAATAGTTAGATAACTAATAAGATCATTTTATTATAAAAATGTATTTTATTTAAAAATTGGATTTATAAACTTTATTTTTATAAATAAATTATATTATGGATAAAATATATTGATGATGTTAATAATATATTAAAACTAATCTAATTAGGAATTGATAGTAAATAAGAATAAGAAAGGTTAGTATTTTGAAAAGGTATTTTCTTATGAGAAAAATTTTTATTATGTTTTTATGTTTTTACTTTAAATTTAAATGCTCAAAATTAGAAATTTAATTTTAAAAAATTATTATTTTTTATTTAGAATAATATTATTTAGGTATTCCATCTGTTTTTAGTATATAAAATTTTCACTACATGGAAAAAAATGAAATATCTTTTAAATTTTAGTTTCTTATAAATTAGGAACATAATATAAAAAAAGTTAAAAAAATTATTCTAATCCACTTAATAGGATTATTTATGGGTTCAACCTTTGTTACTTTTACTACATCTCATATTCTGGTGGGCATACATCCAAGTAAAGGGGTGAACATGAATCCCAATAAGGGAATAAGCAAGTTTTACATTTATCATGTGATCATGAGGAATATCAATAAGAACATGATGCATATATGGAATGAACAAGAGAACATAGATAATATCATAAAAAAAATGAATCATAATATGGGGATGTGGATACAACATTTAAATGAGACATTCAAAATCATATCACCAAGGCTTACCACCAAGGTGTCAAAAATCAAAATTACCAGGGTTATTCACTAAGGTATCATAAAACATTTCATCTCTAGAGATGAAATGATTAACCTAATGCATTATATTAATATTAGGGAACACCCTTAATATGTATTAATTCCATGTGATCCACATTGATCAAAATAAATAATTTTTTCAATAACCCAAAGAGAATAAATTATAGTCTCATATAGAAGCATTGATTATATAAGTGTTTAAAGTTTAACCAAAACATAATTTTTAACCCAAATAAATGGAATGTGGGTTTCTTATATATAAATACCCAAACTAATAAATAATATTAACATCTATTTGAATTACCATCGATAAAAAAATGATTTTTTTCATCACAATATAAGAATTTCTCATATAAAAGAGGGAAATTTGAGAAGTAAATTTGGCAGAATGATGGGTATAAAATGTGAGTTTAGAAATGGGTAAAATGAGAGAGAACGAAGGTCCCTCGTTGATGAAACATAATTTGGGAGTAAGTGTAAGATGAAAAAATGTAATAAAATATAGTAACATAAAATTTATAACACATATACAAAAAATAGTTTCTTAAATTGAAGAGAAATTGAGAAGAATTCCCTTACCTTGAATGGTTAATACTAAATCTTGTGGATGAAACATGGAAGGATTAAGGACACATTGGGGATAATTGGGAGGATAAATATATATAACTTCATGGTGGATGTATTTTTAGTGAATGTAAATGATTAAATGGGTGGGTATTTGTAGAAAAAGTGGAGAAATTGTTTAATAATTTCCAAATATAGGTCTTGGATATCTAGGTTGTGGAAAATGAAAAAATATTATATTTCCCATATTTTTTCTCATGGTTTTAGGAATTTGAGTAAATTTTTTTGATATATAAATCCATTCAAACTGAATTCAATTTTTTATACTTATTTTGACATGGGATAGTAATCACACAAAAAAATTAAATCAAATTTTCCATTTTAAACTTTGGAAAGTCACTTATAGGTTTGGAAATTGATTTAAAGTTATTAAAATACTTAATATTAATAAAATAACATATTTTAGGTCATTTATTATGGTTATTTAGTTATTAAATCATTATTACATAAATATTAAGTCATAAAACATACTGAAAACCCAAAACTGTATTTTTACTATTCGTTCAAAAATAAAGTATTTTATAAAATTCTCAAAAATTCACCCTAACCTAATGTAGATGTTCTAATTTAGAAGATAATATTTAATTTATAAAAATATATCTCTAAATATGAGAATTTTTATTCTTAAATATAAACATCCTTATTTATTTAAAAATAGAAGATTTTACGACATAGTTAAATTTTTGAAACATATAAAAAAATTCTAGGACATTATAAATTTATTTTATAATTTCTATTTAAATAAGAGTGTTTTAAATGACTACTTAATTAAAATAAATATTATTTAAAATACCCAATTTTATTATAAAAGTGTATATATTTTATAAAAATATATAATTTTTTTTATTTTCAATATTCAATTAATTAAATTTTTCATACTTAAACATATATTTTATTGAAAAAAATAATCTCAAAATGGGATTTATAAAATTGAAAATTTATTTGTAAAATTAAATTGCACATTAATTAACTAATTCATGAACACATAACCTCTTATTACACCCGCATATGCACTAAGGGTAAGGTGTGTGATGGTGGTAGTTTCATGGGGTGACTTGACTAACGTTGATCGAGTTGTAATATCCACTAACTTGAACGTATCCCATAGGATATTTCATTCAATCCTTACTTGTTGAATATTAGATTGGTCTTAGTCAATTTATAACTCCAGTTATGATACTTCCCTCCCAATTTCTAAAAAATGGGCTTCAAACGGCTTGAATATACTGGTTAAGGTCATTATTTCTCTTTTCTGCATCAGTTATCCTTATTCATTACTACTTATAAACACTAATTATAATGGTAGAATTATTACTAATGGTTATAATGTCCAATGGTAAAATTGAATAATAGTTATATTAACCAATACACATATTTGACCAACAAGCATATGACAGTCGAATCCCAATGGTCACATTGCTCCCAATAAATTCCACTTCATTCTTTCACTCAAAATTCACTAAAATTCCTCTTAAGGTTATATTTTCATTTTTCTAAGAGGATGATTGGTTTTATAATATTTTGTTTCATTTTTGTAGTGTTGGTCATGGGGGTGATAATTCTAGAAGATTGGGGTGATCCATATTTACCTATTTTAGCTTTTCTATTTTATATTTTTTGTCTAGTTGTAATATTTGGCATTTTTATTGGTTTTGTGGATCACTAGTGTAATTATCTTTATTAATGAGATAAGGTTTTGTTGGTTCCTATATATTTTGTAAATGTATAATATTATATAATATAACAAAAAATTTCTCAAAAAAAGAAATATAATTTAAAAAATAATTGTTCATTTCATTATTATCATAGGATGAATTTTTGGGACTTTTTTGAGAAGAATTATTTTTTGGTGAAATTTGAAAAATAAATTTTTTTCTACTACAGAAGATTTCATGACATTTTCATAAACTAGGTATGGATTTAAAATTTATAAATTATTTTTCATAACTAAAAATCCATTTAAGTAGTAAATTTATTCATTTAAAAAAATTATTTTTGATTTATAAAATTCAGGTTTAACATTTTGAAATTTAAGTAATATTTTATTCAAGTAAAAAAATTGTTTTTCATGTTTTTTTTCAATTATGTCTTCACAAGGTATAATTTTTTTCTTGATTTTAAATCCAAAAAAATATTATTTGTTTAATAATAAACCAAATAATTTCAATTAAGACAGAAATATTGATAATTTTATCATAAGCAACAAATTTTTGTTTAAAATTCATTTTTTCTAAAAAAATGGTTTTTACACATTATGTATGCTAATTTTCAAATTAATTTCCATCACCCTTATAAATTTTATCTGATCAAATGGATTCCATATTTTAAATCATTATTTTAAAATTATGCAATAATGTTATTTTCACTTTTAGTCATAAAAATTAGTTACCGATGTTTAAATATAGTTATGATGGAAAAGGTAAATTAAGGTAATAAGAGTTTAATCAAGTGTAAAAGAGATAAAACATGTTAAAACATGTACCAAAATGAGTGTTTGAGGTTTTTATTGACCAAAACATATCTCCTATTTATTATTTTCACCTTTTTATTCCACTTTCTATGTGAAACACATGATTCTTTTATATTAAGATATTATATTTACAAAAAATTCATTTCCCTAGCTTATAAAAAAGAGTTCCTACCACCCCTTCAAGGCCACTCTAAATTTTTAATTTCTATTAAACCTATACCTTTTTTACTTAACCTAGATCACTCCCCCACTTATTTATCTCCTTGATCTAATTAAATACATGATTACTCTATTTCAACGAAATCCTCCAAGGGAAAGCTCAAGTTCTCAATGTGGGTATAAATCATTCCCTAATATCTTCTATTTTTTATCTTTCTCTGACGAAAATAATTTTACCACTATTATATAATTAACTAATTATTTTTTTTCTTTATATTATTATGTTGAGAGAATAATAACTATCCCCTTTCGCCTTCCCTTCAGAAAAATGAGAACGACATTCATGCGTACATGTGGAATAACACCTCCATAAAGCAATGTATTTTGTTTCTCATAATAACCTTAAATAGGTGGTTATAAAAGGGTATTTAATTAATAAATATTATATTTATAAAAATTTTATTATTATGAAGGGATTAACCATTTTCCACTTTTCTCTCATTCTACAGAAAAAAAATGTAGCTCGTATGTACGTGTGAACTACCGCCTCCAT
Source organism: Viscum album (assembly GCA_963277665.1). Lineage (NCBI taxonomy): Eukaryota > Viridiplantae > Streptophyta > Magnoliopsida > Santalales > Viscaceae > Viscum > Viscum album. Next base: position 1,412,994,450 of record OY728141.1, on the reverse strand, counting down.
GGAACGGAATATTTCTTTTTTGATCACCAGACTAATTGGATAATTATAATAATTTATATAATGAATTAAAAGTATGTTAATGACATTTTTAATATTTTTTAATGGTTATATTAATATTTTATGCATTATTAACATACCATCTTTTGTTCATCAAAAATTACAGAAATAATCTCATCATTGATTTTATCTTCACAAATCATCACTAAAATTATCATGGAATTGAAGTAGAGAATTATAAATCATTATAAACAATATATTATAGTATATTTTATAATCCAGTAATGATAAAATTTATATCAATTAATGGTAATCAACAACGACACTTTAAAGCATGTGTGAAACAATGAAATTCATTAACATCCGATGAAGAAAATAAACTATAACTACCTAATAAATGCATAATAATTTTATATAATTAAGGAGTATAAATGTTAACATTTATAAAAAATGTAATAGGTTATTATGATGGTTGTTTTTATGATATAGTAGATGAAATCACTTTCTCAGAAATCAAGAGTAAAGGTAAGGGTGTTTCTTAACTCAATACCATTTCATTGAGTTATAATGTTTCTTATTGAAATTAATTTGTATAAGTTTAGTAAAATTTTACATAATACTTTATTAATTTTCATTTCCTCTATTTTTTATGGGTATTTACATTTATATCTCATAAATTCATTTCCAAAAGTTTCTTACTTCATGAATTATGATGTCTGTAAGGGGTTTCTCGTCTCAATTTTTATTCTTTGAGGATTATTCCATATCCATGACATGTTTTCTTTTCTGTGTTGTATATAATACTCATGGATGTGTTTTTAATAAAATTATTCTGAAATCCTGTGGATTTAAAAATCCATTCTATGCTCTACCTTTCATGGGTTTTCAATTTGAAATATAATTAATTTATAAGGGGTTTTCTTGACTCGACATCTTTTATTGAGTCATAATGACTCCTATTTAACTATGGTTTTACAATATGGTATTATTTTATTCTATTATGATATTATAATACCTTTACTCTTTCTTTTCATGATAATTACATAGATAGATTTGTTTCTTTATAAAATTTTATAATGTTTACAATGATTCTCATTCCCTTCAAATGAGATCTTCTTCTTTTATATCTATATTCATTATTCTAACTAATGTTCTCATTTATTAGTTTGAAATTTTAATATAGTTTATTTCTATTATTATTCACATTTCTATTTTCTTATTTTATTATGAAATATTTATTACTCTTTTTACAATGTGTGTTTTAATAAAGTTATTTTTAAAATATTAACAGGTATTTCCCTTTAGAGTTCATATTTTTGTCTTCCAATCCACATTTCCTATAGAAAACCTTTATATATTCTTCAAAGATCCATTTTTTTATTTTCTAAGTGGTTTTTAACAAGGTTTTCATGGTACCTTGTTTAAAATTATTTTTTAAAGTGATTTGTAATTTCACCTCTTTACTATAATGTTAATGAATGATTTATTAAAATCTATTTTTCATGGTTTAACTTCCATTTTAATCTTTAAAAGTTATAACTACAAGGGAGTTATGTTTTATGAATTACCCTATAAATGCCTTTATAAAATGCTAATTTTGGGTGATTAAATTTTTGTATTAATAAATCTAATCCCCTAATTCATTTTATATGATACCATTTGTAAATGGTATGAAATCCATTTTCATTTCAAGGGCAATTTATGATATTATGATTGATTGATTTCAAGTGGAACACATATGAAAGGATTATTGATAGTTCAGGTCATATATATCCCTAAAATGAAATGGTTAAGGATTTACATATCATTAGATAATTATTATCAGACATGATTAAGTGTTTTCAAAAGCATGGGTGTAATTGAGTGACTCATGAAGGTAACGATTCATTATGTGTATTTTTGTGAACAATTTATTTTTTTGATATGTTTCAAGGTAATGTTACATTTCTATGTCATATTCCTATTATTCTTCTTCATATCTCATGTTTATTATCTCTTGAATCTATGTTATTTTTTATAGTATATGTTAATTAAAGATTACATTTCCTTCTAACATGACTTATGGAAAAATATTATTTTTATATATTCTTTTAATAAGATATTTCTCCCCTGATCATGTTTTCTAATATACTTATGATCTAACTCCTAATTACATATTTTTGGGTTTTTCCCTTACTAATAATTTGAGTTCACTCCATTCTTATGTTTATATTCCTAATTTTATGAAAATGATTATAACTTAAGAGAAGTCAATATCGGAGTCTGGTATGGCTCAATTATAGAGAAATGTTAGTAGGTATTGTAAAATAAATTATTTATATATCTATTAATAAAATACATTAAACCTTAATTCTTTTGTATTGTGTGTTTATTTTGATATGTAATGTTTAGATTATAGAAATGATATAAAATAAAAATATATTTAACTTGAGTCATCTCACTTGGTATTAAATATTATGTGTAAATTATTTTTTTCTAGAATCATATTTTAGAGTGTGATTCTACAATGCCCCGTTAGAATGTGTATTGGGAATTAAAAAACTAATAAATACCTATTAATTGAGATATATATTTAAATATAAAAATATTTTATAAGTTTAAATTGAATTAAATCAGTTAAAGTGGTCTACTTTGATTTACCACTACCCCTAGTGTAACTATATGATCTGCTGGTCACTTCAACTCAGAGAGTCAAAATGCATGAGTTGGATATATGAGATTAATGTATGAGTTATATATATGTTATTTACATACTCTATTTCAAGTAGTCACTCTATGTATTAGAAAAATGGATCATATGAAAATTCATTCATGCATATGATGTAGTTGGTGTATATGGGTATAGAGATACATGTAATCGATGGAGCTCATGCCAGAACCCTTTATAAATTGAGTATAATTGATGTTTTTATAGAGGTTATGAATTTCTTAAATTTATGAATTCAATAATTCATATTTATTTTTAGTGATAAAAATTCATCTGGGTTCACACATTATTGTTGATTATATGGGGATTGAGTTTGACTTAGAGAGATACTCTGAATGTGTTTTAGAGTTTATCCAAAAATATTTTTGGATGGGTATTCACAAGGTATTTCCTATGATGTTATACATTTGTGAGATTAATGATAGCTTTCATAAATTGTTTTGGAATATATATATATAAATGGATTTTTTGTTATAGTTTCAAAAATTTATTGTATATGCTGCAATATAAGGTGATATGATACTAAGTTTATGAGGCTTTAGGGTAAGTCAAAGATTTTCATAGTTAAACCCTAAATCCATATATATATATATATATAATTTATATATGAAAATATCATAGTATATTATATTGATATGTCATATGGTATGACATATAGAAATCTAGGCATGTGATGTTGCTTGGTTTAATAATATCATTCAATATGATATGGGGATATCATAGTAGTAACTTGACATAGTAGGGGAACATTAAAGGATTATCATCTGAATCATTCAACATTGGTTATCATTAAAATATAGCATTTAATAATATTAAACACATGTGAGGAGTGATTTATTCATAAAATAAATGCATGGTTGGATGAACCATTAACTCATACATTATAAACATATGAGTTAATGCATGGGAACATCCTAATGAATTTATTAGGAGGTAAACACCATCGATATGGTGTTGTTCATGACTACCGAGCTTCCTAAAAATTATCCCTCTCCTTGTATCTCTCTTCCTACTTCATTCATTTCAATTTGAGATACTATAAAATCATTAAATAATGAGAATCATAACCAAACCATTTGGGTGATTCATGTAACCCTATAGATACACCATGGAGAGGGGAGTCTGATGTGCCAGCATGAAATCATTGATTCCACATAGGAAATAAAATTAGAAATTTATATTTTATCACTACTAAAACCTTTTCAAAGGTACACAGGATAGTGTAAGTACATGGTTTCACCCATAGGGAGGTTATAGTAATGAATGTGAGCTAGGTGTTAGAACTTAGAGTGGATTCCTCATATGAATTCTATGAAGTTGTATTTTAAAATAAATAACGTGATAAAATTTTTATCGATTAGGGAAGAGTTAATGATCAATTTCTAGGAACCTGTGTAGATGATAACTATAAATCTATCATGAGAAGGTTTGTTATCTTAGGCCATGAATTTGTTCGAAGTAACCAATTATCTTTGGTCATGAAAATAGGAATTATCTATATTAAAAGACACTCTTTGGCCCAAATGTATTCAATAATCTAGGTTATTTAGGTTAAATTTCAAAAGTGTAAAATAGAACATGTTATTTTTCCTAACTATATTCCTTAAAATTAGGCCTTGAAACTCCTCTTGCAATCCCTCCAAATCAAGATAATGAATGTGAATGAAAAATTCATGGTTTTTTAACCTAATTCATAAACAAGAGATTACTCAAACTTTGATTTAAGAATTCTTAGAAGTGTTTCTACCCCTATTTTTTATCTCTATCTATATACATATTATATGCACATGGATATGACATTATTTAACATGTAAAAATATTAATTATAATCAACATGTTCATTTATGAAAAAAAATGATAAAAGAAAAATTTTAAATCAAACCACTTACTTGAATGAAGAATAAGATCACACATAGAAATTGGATTTGAATGTGAAAAAGGTTTGGAACAGTTAAAATAGTTGTAAAATTATTTAAATGAAGGAACACTAGGGGGAAAATGAAAATAATAGAAAAATGAGAAAAAATGTAAAAGGGGCATGAAAACTAAACTTATTAAATTCAGAGGAACCTGGAATATAAATATGATAGATCAACTCCTAATGGGATTAGAATTCATGTTGTGATTTAGTGTGGACTTTTTATTTATCAATAGATACATATAATGAGTCTATATATTATATCATGAATCTAAATTTAAATAATTCATCTATTTATTATACTTTTTTGATTCATGACTCAAGTTGAATTCATAGGATCTTCAGGAAGTTTGAACAAAGACAAATAATGAGAATGTCATTCCATGAATTCGATTCATGTCATGTGTTTTCTTTACCTGGAGAATTCATATCTTGTACTGGATTTATGGGGTAATCCTTCATATTTCTAGGTTTCTTTATTCAAGGAATACATATTGTGAATTGTTTTCAAAACATGAATCATATACAATTATACACTTTTATAGCAACATATCCTTTGCGTATTGAGACTAAAATTCTACCAATTATTAATAAAAAACATAGTATACAAGTATAAAAGTTTTATAAATCCCAAAGAATTGATTAAAAAATGTATATATGATTTAATCATATCAAATTACCATACAATTGAATGATTTTAGGTCCTCAAGAAAAAATAATCTCAATAAGAATCTCATAGGAAATAATTTTTAATAGGAAATGATCATAAAAACCATAAAAGTGAAACCAAGTGTTAGATAAAAGTTGTTAGTTTTCCAAAAATCATTCCTATAAAGAAAATTTTTCGTGGATCATGGTTAAGTTATTTATTAAAACCCATAATTCATTTTAAAAATCTATCAACTTTTCCTTAGATATCTAGCCCATGTTGTAATTTACCTCCTGGTGAATTTTCTCTCATCACTCCAGGTAAATTAGAATTATAGTTATTCTCATACTCTGAATAAATGTTCCTAACCATAGGCTTGTATAAGATCAAATATCTTCAATTAGTAAATAAAAATGACACAATTAATCATGAGGAAATTAACATTATCTTTCAAATGACTTTAAGGCTGAGGGTGGGAAGGTAGATGACAAAAATAAATCTCAAAACGAGGGTAAACACTAAAACATTATACATGATATTCATGAAAAATGTAATGAAGAACCTCATCCAAAAAGTAATGTCTCCACACTCCCAATGGCTCAAATAAGGTCCATGAATGTGCTATGAAATCATATAAAAGTACCATGTTTCTTTCTTTTTTCATTTCTTTTTTTTCTTTTGAAATTTATATTGAATATAGATTTCACATCCACCACCTAAACTCATATGATATTTCAAGAGATTAATCAGTCTGGTAATGGAGATTTTTTGACCCTTCTAATACACAACCGTTTATATATATAAATAGGGAAATCATAAAAGTACATCAAAGGTAATCGTGAATCATGTCCCATGAATCTATTGAAAATACCACCGTATATCTCCTAATTAGTAATCATCCCATCTCAAATAGAAATGACCACCACCCTCTCCCACAAACACACACTTATTCAAGTAAAAATCATAAAATATAACAAATATTATGGTAGGAAGAGAAAAAATGAGCTTGAAAATAGGCTTAATCCTAACAAGATCATTCATGGAAACTACATCCTATGTAGGGATAAAGTTAAGGTGGGTATTATGGAAATGTGGCTCAATAACCAAAATTCCCCAATCAATTTAAATTTTCATCTATTAATTCATAGTCTCAATAATATACCAATGAATTTTCTAATAGGTTTACATGTCCTAAGTGTCTTTGAAGAAATATTCTCAGAAAATAATTAGAAAAATTAGGTATATAATCCTATAAGGAATGGTAATGAGGAATAAAAAGGTACAATCACTTAGGGAATAGTTACAAGAAATAATTCAATCAGTAAAAAATTTCAATAATTTTTAATCAAAATTAAAATACTAAACTCAAAAACCTTGCTCATATTATAAACAATAATAATTAATTATTTCAAAAAAATCATTCAAAACATTATTTTTATTTACATGGGTGAAATTATCCTTTAATTTAAAGAATATTTTGAAAGAAAAATTTCTTCTAGATTAATAAGGATATAAAAAAATCCAAGTGAAAATGAAATTAATCTTAAGAATGTTCCCCCATCCCCCAAACCTAAAATAAAACAATGTCTGCACTTTTTTGGGAATAATGTGGGAGAGATAGAAATGATAGTAAATGAATCATATATGAAAAGAATGAAATAGGTGTATAGGATCAAGATCTCCCTGAAAATAATTCAATATCATACAGAATTTTTTGGAGGATGATGTGAACTCATATTACCTATAATAATGTTAGAGAAAAAATCACACATATACTGGGGAAATGATAAGTTAAAAAGATATATAAAATATGAAAGTATTAAATGTTTCAGGAGCATATAGAAGTCAAAAATAATGTCATCTAATAAAATTAGGGATCGGGATACAAATAATTTATCATATAGGATACCTTGAAGATAAGTATCTAAACAAGAAAAGAAAAAACCTAAATATACACCACTAAGACTTAAGAGACTAAAATATGGGTTTATTCCTATAAATAACTAATGATGAATTCATCTGTTAGATGGATAGAAAAAAATAAATCATAACAATCCATCGGCTTAGTGGTCTATGGCCTTTTTTTGGTACTAGAGGTAGTGGTTGTCAGCTCTAAGGACTACTTTTGGGGATTCTCCACCACAAAAATGGTTGTAAAAAACCACTCATGTGGAAAATGGAGAATCTATGTAGCTTTTGGATGGATTTCCTTGGGTGTTCCCTGAATCGTATCAACATAAGAAAAGTCTTCATTTGGAAGGTCAATGGGTATCCTAGTGGTTATGTCAAAACTAATAGAAGAAGTAGTGGATCAAGACATAGCACATCCATATGAACAAGGAATGAGGAAAATGTAAGAAAAAATAGAAACAAATTATATTCATTATATTATATAAAGTTAATGATACAACTTAAGTATAGGTAATACAGTGAAATAAGAAACAAAAAAACAAAACCCCCAAAAAGAGAAAAATAGGGGGACACTTGGGGAAAATCTATAGATATAGAGAGGAATCTATGAGATCAATGTATAATGTACTCTTCCAGATTCTATGTGACTAGAGATTCCCTCATCATGTATATATTAGAAATATAGGTAGGGGTAGGTAAATTGACCATCAGAATAGGGGTTGTGGTGCTAGAAGATGGCTCTATTGTCACTTGGGAGGGTGAGGTGTTGATTCATATTAATTCCATGTATCTGGAAGCTATATCGATAACAAGATCCTTATAAGGAGTCTCTATAGTATATCCCTTTCCTATTTGAGAATGCTCCACTAAAAAGTCCATCTTAGCAGTAGGTTCAGTAATCTCAGGAGGAATCTCAACCTAGGTGTCTGCTGGTGTGAGGGTGGAAGGGATGTGAATGGAGTTAGATGTTGGTCCTACTATATAAAGATATGGGTGGGTGGTAGGTGGTGATGTAGAATAAGAAAGTCTTGGGGCTCAAGAAATGGGATATCCATGTGCTATAAAATGGAACACTAGTTCTCTAAAATATTGTTTAGAACCCCCACACAATATGTCATCCACTCTCTATAAAAAGGGTGTTGTAGAAGGTTCTAGATAGAGGTGTGTGTCGCAGTCTTATAAGGGACATAATAAATATTGGAAGGGTTGGATTAATCCTGGAAGGGAGTGTCTTGGTCCTGGTAGGTAATGGAACATCAACCACCAAACCTAGATAAGCAGTAGGGGTGGGTACCTCATTGAGAGACTCATCATTCTCGGGGTTCTGGTCATAAAAATTCCCCACATTCCAAATGAGCCCCAGATAAAAATGAGATCAATGGACTTAATCGTTTTTAAAGATGATAGGGGATATGAGGAATCAAATTCCCCCAAAGTATTAGCCACATGTGTAATAAATGATCCACCCATAAGATTTTCACATTTCCTCCTCACCTGGACCTTATAAAAAATATTGAAATGGAAGGTTATGTTTATCATGGGGGCTCCCATGGATGTGGAAATTAATAGTACCTCAGTATAGTAGAAATACTTAAGATATTCACCATGTTCTATCCATGAATGGGCCAAGGCCTAATGAATTATTCTCATAAAGGCACCCTGCAGCATGGTGCACTTTGTAGTATGCATATTGTGGATGCTCACAGTGTCTTGGGATATCAATGTCTAGTTATTCATCATTTCAAACTTTTTTCCCAAGAATATCATTTCACAAACTGGGGAGGCATAAAAATTGGAATAATAAACACCCAATCCAACTCAAAATAAACTCAGTGTGATCTCGTAATGCCTAACACCAAAGCTAAAGATAACATGAATGACATCCATCTTGAAGGTGACCAGGAATTCAAGAAATAGCTCTTAGATGTATCCTCATAAACCTAAATGATATGAGAAAGTTTCATCCTATTTATGGCCTCCATAACATCCTCTACCACAAGGATATTTTTATATATAGCAAGGTCTAGAGTTTTTTTGGTCCACATGGGCTTCACCTACAAATGGACCAAGTGGGCTTGTTGCTGCAGGTATGAAAAATATAGGCATGGATTAATCTATGATTTTGGGTAGTATATTAGGAATTTTGGGATGCAGACTGGGAATGGTGGGAGGTTTAATTGGGATCCAAATCTGATGGGGAGGGCTGGTGGGAGGTATCCTCAGTTGGTGGTGAAGGATCCCATGTGGGAAGCTTGGTCATGGGGGGTCTTCATGCTGAGTTACACACTTGGTTGGTTATAGGCCGCCTTCTTTAATACAAACCATGAATATGAAGAGGTGTGTAGGATGTTTAAGATGAAGAATAATTTGATGGTGGAGGTGCATCCAAGGGAGGTGGGAGGGTGGGTGAAAATGGGGGAGTGGTAATGGCAGTCTGGTTAGGAGGAGGAGAGGGAGAAATGGGGCTTGGGGGAGGAGAGGCTTAAGAGGATAATGGGGGAATATGGATTGTCACCATGAACATAGGGTTTATGAGTTAAAACATTTGATCCGTGAAATTCAGGTCATAATTCACACTTCATGACATTAATAATCATGATTTTTTTCAAATCCTGCAAAACTCACAATGTTAATATCTAATTCATTTAATGAATTAGGCTTTAAAAAACATTGTTGGCCAAAAGTTTCTATAAATCATTAGCAAACTATACTAAATTATATGATCCTAATCAACCCAACAGAAAAAACTTTTGTTTCCTCTCAATCAAAGCTTCATTTAAAGTCAAGAGATAGACTATTTCTTCGTTCAAGTAAGGTTTAAATATAGGATATTCTCTTATTGAAATGGACCTCGGTAAATTTTTATCCATTTTTTATTGACTTTGAAAGGGTGGTCCCTCACCTCATTGAATTTCCACCATTCCATAAGGGAAGATCTTAATCACCTTTAATTTTCCCGGCCATTGGGGTTTCAATTCCCTTAGGATGTTTTTATTCATTAATTAAAAAATAGGACTTTTTCCCTCAACAAGATTATCCTTCCAGTGATGCATTAGTCATGCCATTTATTTTGTTTATAGATTTTGGAATTTTCATAGGTGTATCATCATATTTCATCTATCCCATCTAATTGTAAAAACCTTTGCTTACTAGATTTTTGAGCATCTTGGATTATCTTTTTGATCACCCATAATGAGAGATAATCTAATTCAACTAGAAAATAATAGGTTTTTTCAAAGACAAGTACAAAGGTAGTTGTGATAATGTATTTTTTGTAAGCATTGAGATATTACCAAAGTGAATCATCAAGTTTTATACTCTAATCCTTTTGAATCTCATTCACTATCTTCTCAATAATTTTCTTCGTTTCTTTGTTTTATAGTTCCACATGACCACTAGTTTTGTGGGTGGTAAGGGGTGCTATTATTATATCAAACTCCATACTTCTCAAGTACAAATTTCATCAAATTATTGTTTAAATTCATTATATGATCACTGATGGGTAACCAGGGAAATTTAAATTGATAAAAAAATGTTCTTATTTATAAAAAACATTATAATTGTAAGTTCTCGAACCCTCCTAGTCTATTACTTTTCCAAATTTATGGTGTTTGGGGTGTGACTCATTAATGAGTTTTCTAAAAACTCGGTTCCACCAAATGGTTCCACCGAAACGGCGACCCTAGTCATGGCGGCACAGTGACGGTGGCACCGTAGCAGTCACACTATCACGGTCGCACACCGAAACGGTGGCACCGCTGATGATGTTCCACTGATCTGGTGGTACCATGACGGTGAAACCATCATGTTCACACACCAAAATGGTGTCACCATTTTAGTTTCACCATCACATCCACACACAGAAATGGTGGCACCAATTACGGTGGCACTATGACAATAGCACCATTACGGCATCCCACCCTTTGTTTTTTTTCAGTTCCCAACTTTTTTTATAGTTCCGCTCCTACAATATATCTTTTGACGTAAAAGTGTTTTAATACCCCTTTCAAAGAAATTTAAATCCCATAAATAATATCTAAAATCCCCCCCCCCCCAAGATTTGGGAGACCCTTGGGTTTACCAAAGTATGTGTATTCTTCCTCAGTGTCACCCCTTTTCTTATACTTTCTAGTTCTGCCCATGTTATGTGTTTTCCTCTGTTTGAAGGAAAACTTTTAACTCATAGCCATTATAACCACCTCTCTGATGATAATTATTAAATAGAAATTAATTCCATCATGTGTAACCGTCCAACCCCATGGTGAAACTATGATCCGCCTTTAAATCCGTTCAATATTTCATATCCCGTGACTCCAGGATATTGATTTTTATCACACGGGGATTATTTCTTCTTCTTGGATGGTCTCTTTTACTTTCCTTGGTGTGTTTGGGGTCCCCCTTCCCAAGGGTAGTGGTGCGCCTGTGATAGAGCCTTTCCTGATCACTCTTAGAGTCCTCGAAGTTCCTCCCCTACAAGTTGTGCATCCCCGGTTCTTGGCATGTGGAGAAAAACTTTGATCATTGATCATCCAAGTAGGGTTTTTCCTCTGTCTCTCTTTACTGTGTATCATGTGTGGTGGGTATGATAATGTTCCTATAGGGATGTATGAAACCAAACCTTAACAAAGATAATAAATGGTTTTTAAATAATGAAGGGGTGTGTTTAATGCTTTACTCTTTTACCTTTTCTTATATATTGTGAATTGTATGGGCTTATTTCCACTAAATATCATGGTCATTGGTAGTCATTTATTGTGCACTAATGAACCTCTATTTTTTTTTTGGATAATTCTTTGATTGAATGGATGTAACATGGAAACTAGTTAATCACGTAAATTTGGTTGATTAAATGGATGCCCAATGAACAAGAATCCTTTTGTGGTCACCCTGGTTAACTAAACGGAAAGACAGAACTAAAAGAATGGAGTTTTTAAATATGAAAACTCCCTATCTCTGTTCTGGTGATGTGTATGGTTTTTTACTTGATTCTTGTGAGGTTACATATATGGGGATGGTATCACCTGTTTTGCAATTGTTGGTTTATGGATTTGGGGCTGTGTGGGGCCGTATATTGGGGCTTGGTTTGGTTCCAATACATTGAGGGATATCACAGATCCCTTTTGTTATTGTGACTTTACAAGAGAACTGGGTGTGAATGCTTAAATTGTTTCTTAGATATTTTTCCTTCCTTGGAATGTGGATATGTCTGTTAGTTTCCTAGTAGTGAAGAATTATTTAAATGTAATAACTTGAATATGATAATAATAATTTTTTCCAAGGGAAATTGTTTCTTAGGAATGAGTTGATCCTTGGTTGTGGTTTTTGTGCTTTTTATAAATGAATAGTAATGAGGGTGTTTGTGTATAGGTTAATTTTGGAACCCCTATGTTGGTACGAGTGCTTGTTTACCTATATGTATAATTTATTTCTTATGTTTATTATTCGCACCCTATCCAATTTGATCACTTCATGCTGAACACCCCCATTTCAAGGGGGAGGGTGTCTTTTCCAACACTCCTATGATTTGATGGTAATTATCTCATTTTATGCTCCCTCTCCCGAGTAGACGAAGACTCTTCGAGTAGGCTATGATGGCCTGAGTTCCATTACAGCCCAAGATTCTTTGAGCAAGGGATGTTGTGGTGGTTGTCCTAGGTGTGTGCGGGTAGGTTGTTTTCTAAGTGACTTCGTGCATGGAAGTAGTTGTTCGGGCCCATGTGTATTCGGGCGTGGTGATAGTTGTTCCGGCCCAGGTGTCTTTGGGTATGGTTACGTGTGGTTGTGGTGACCCAGGTGTTTATGGTCTTACATGTGGTTGTGGTGGCCCAAAATTTTATTGTTGGGGACGCAATGGGATTGCGGTGGGAATGGTGGGGGAGGTCTGACACGTATGATGTATTCAATATTTGATTGTATCTTAAATATCCATCCAAGAAGAAATATGGTTCATGTCTAGATAATCTCTATAACATCTAATCCATGAATGGGAGAGATAAGTTATATTTTATGGTGGTTGTGTTTATATTCCTATAGTCCACATAGAATCTTCATCCAGTAATTGTATGAGTGGGTATCAAATTATCTTCAACGTTATTTATCACTATAAGGCCTCCCTTCTTTGGAACCACTTATAGTGGGTTCAACCCTTCGATATCTAATTTGGTTAAAATGATGTCAGTGCCTATAAGATTCAAAACATCCTTCTTAAATATATCCTAGATGGGTGGGGTGAGCCACATTTTGGGTTGACGTTTTTGGTTTTGATCCTTCTTTCAAAATAATTTTGTGAATGTAGATTTTGGGGCTAATTCCCTTGATATTTTCCACACCCCAATCTATTGAATTATTATGCCTTTTTAGGAATTTTATCATTTTCTATTCATTCCCTTGAGTTATTTTTGATATTATAATGTTTAAAATCATATTTTGAGTCTTTAATAATGAGTATTTAGACATACTTGAAGGAGTCTTTAGTTCTAATATTATTGGATTTATGATTAATGGGGTAAAGTTAGGGAGGGAGTCTCATATCAAAGGTCAAGGGTATTTTATATTCTCATAGTCTTTATTATCTTCATAAAAGGATTGTATCTCCATATCATCTTCAATATTCATAATGTAACCTCCTTCTTCAAATAAGAAAATAGCTTAATGCTCAATCGAATTTTTACTTTTCTTTGTTGTTTCACCAAATCAAAGACTACTTTCTCTTTTTTTTATCTGAAAATTAATCTTCCATGATTTATATTGATAAATTCCTTATTGTTTGTGAGAAATGATCATCCTAGAATGATAGGTACATAACCCTCTTCCTCCATGTCTAGGATGAGAAATACAGCGGGGAATATGAACTTACCAACCTTAACTAACACATATTCAAGGATTCTAGGAGGGTACATGATAGATCTATCAACAAGTTGTATTACTACCCTTTTCATCTTCTAGTCCTTGTGTCCTAGTCTTTAAAAGACACTCATTGGCATCATATTGATGCTCACACTAAGGTCACATAAATGTTTTCCAAAATTTCATCTCTCAATGGTGTAGGGGATAAAGAAACTATAAGGATCTCTCATATTTTGTAGAATATTTTATTTTAAAACTAAAAAACATTATTCATTAAAGGATATTACTTTTAAGTCTTTAATTTTTCTTATTGGAGAGAATCTACTTTAATATTTTGGAATAAATTGGAATCTTGGAGATGGATTCAGTGAAGGGAATATTTATATGAAGTTGTTTAAACAATTCAAAAAAATTATATTGACCCTCTATCTACCCTTATTGAATCCTCTATGATAATGGAAGAGGGGGAATATATGGTGGTGGTTCCACATATGTGTCTTACCTTGTGAGTTTTTTCACTTTTGCTTCAACATTTTCTCCATTACTCTCTAAATTTATGAGTTTTTTCATTTTTTTTCTTTTTTGAATTCAACTATTGCCTCATTTGGCTCTGATTCCTATTTCTTAAACTCATTTCAATTATAGGGATATTGAAAAATAATCTCTTTTCAAATTTAAAAGACCATGGCCTTAGCCACATCTCTTGGATGAGTCTTGGTATTTTTGGGTAGTGTGACCGGTAGTCAATCTGATAGAGTCTTAGAGGTTTTCCCAACTTAATGTTTATGTTTGTGGAGAGTAGATCTTTAATTTTTCATTTTGCCTTCTAAAATATTCATACATTGGTCTTCATTTTGAAAAAAAATTGTGATCAGATTTTCCAAGTTTTATTATTGAGGTAGGGTTTCTTGTAGATGACTAGGGGATCCAGCTACTGGAATTTTTGTCGAGGCATAAACTAATAAGCCCTAGAGGAAATGGTTTTTGTGGAAATGGTTGTTGTAGATGAGGTTATTGGGTCTAAGGTGGGTACTTGAGTGGTCCCTGATTTATTTTTGGAGCTTGACCACTACTCTATTGATAATAAAACTAATTATTTTGTTTCTTCTATTGAATAGGACTTTTCTTGTAGTAAGGTTATTGGTATTGTTGGGGTTGTTGATTATAATTTACATAATTACAATCCTAAATTTTGTCTTCCTCTATTCATGTTCAACAGTATTGATATGGATTCGGACCTCCACATATTTTATGTGCTTATAATTCTATAACAAGAATAGATATTAGTGTTTGGGATTGATGAAAATGAAAGTTTTCTATCTATTTAGTAATATCTTTGAACTTTTATACAAGGTAAGTGGTCACTTTTACTTTCTAAAATCTATGCCGTAGAGGCCCTAAATCATTTTTTAAAAGGATATCATTGTTTGATATTTTATATAAAAGATTTTTACTGACTTCTTAGGGTTTTCAACATGTGCCCTTCATCAGTAATAGCATACAACATGGTTTGAATAGTGGGTTTTAGTCCATGGTATAATGTTTTTAGTTGCAACCAGATATTAGGCCCATAGTGTGGGAAATTTCATGTCAAATAATTAAACTAGTCACATGCCTCCTAGTCTTATTATTTCTCTACCTAGGTAAAATTTTGAATATAATTTCATAGATTATAGGTTCAGATAGGTGGAAGTTATTTTTCTTTGAATTTATTTTCCAGATCATCCCAAGTCATAATAGATTTAACGGCTTGAATTTTTATCCAATATTTTGGATTTTTTCCTATAAGGAGAATAGGAATACCTTGAGTTTAATGGTATCTAAAGATAAACCTTGTTTTCTAAAGTTTTCATGTACATATAGAAAATTTAATACATTCTTATGTGGATCTTCACACTAAATTCAACTGAATTGATCCATATTATGGATCATCTAAATTAATACATGTTTTATTTCGAAGGTATGTTCCTATATGGGAGGGTATATGATGTTAGGAACAACACAACTAATGGATGGAAATCAATATTTTATAATGTTGTGCTCCTACAATAGTTGGTGAAATCCCAATTGTAAAAGTGGTAGAAATTGGGAAATTGTGGGTTAGAATAATTAAGATTATTACACTTTCCCATGGTTGAGTGATGACATGAAAATAGGTACTTTTGATTTCAGGTTCAAAAGAAAATTATTTTGAGTTTCTTTTCTCCTTGAAAAGTTCAAGGGGTTTTGGCTCATGTAATAATGCTCATTGCAGATGAATCCACTAATCCTTGAGTGAAAGTTCTAGAAAGAAAAACAACAGAAGGGAAAATGTGGAAATGTTGGGAAAAATCCCTCAGGGTATTATTGCAGCAATTTTGGGTTGGTTGTGTTAGTTGAAAAAGCAGGTTTCCAAGGTGATTTTACATATTCCAGAGATATTTTTGACAAACCATTTTGATAAAGAACCATGACAAAGGAAATGAAGATCTGGAGGTGGTATAAAAAGAACAGATACAAGGTGACATCATTTTCTAGTGTTTTCCAAATTTTTGGGGTCCAAAATATGGAGTTTGTATAGCATTGTGAAAAGTGGTTTTTTCTTGAAGATATTGTCAAAATATTGAAAAGGCATGAATTTCACAAAGATTGGCTTCATGAAGTGTATTTTGCAAAAAAAATCAAAGAAATATAATGGTGATCTCTGATATTATGACAAGATTCACAAATGGCAGAGGTGAAGATCATTGCGAGTGATCCTCATGATGGTGAAATATTTTTGATGGAAGGATCTATGATTAAGATGACCTTTTAAAACCTGAAAAAAATTCTGTGGAGATTCTCAAACCAGATAGAATTTTGGTGGAAATTTCAAAGCTTTTTTTAAATGGGTTAACATGGTTTTGACATGGTGTAGAAGTTTTTAGAGTCAGTGGAAACACCTATAAATATGCCTCTACCACCTTGAGAATAGTAGAGAGAATCAATGAAATACTTATAACTCTTGAATCACAAAGGAGGTTCGTAGAAGAAGTGTTCTTTATGAATGTAATGAGCTTTGTGGCAGCTAATTAAGATTTGAGAAAGAAGTGTACTTTGTGAAGTCTATGTTGAGCTTCCCAAAAAGTAATAACTTCAGAAAGTCTTGTTTGAGATTTACAAGATCGTGAGCTTCTAAAAAACATAAGATCTTTAAAAATTCTTGCTTGATATTTTTTAAATAAGGATCTTCATGAAGTAGTGAGATGTGTGAAAGTTGTTCAACAGATATTTCCCAGTGTTCAGTGGAAAAGGGGTATTCATCAATGAATGAAAATTATACTTCAACAGAGCATCTAAATACAATGGAGGATATATTCATTTGTGATAATAAAAGTACCTACAAGTCTATAAATTGAGAATGGGTCTTCTAAAGAAGTTGTGAGCACACTTCAGTTGATAGAGTAGTGATATTTCAAATTGTTATTGGTTGTAAACTAGGAGGGACAGTGATTCCACTTCAAACTTTCTAAAGAGAAGTGTGTTTTTAGTGGATTTGGTACATCAGCACAGTATTGTTGTATGATCCTTGGATATAGCCCAGTAAAGGTGAATCAAGTGAAATTGGTGTTTCATGTGCCTGATTTAACTTCATTTCCCACTATTCTAAAGGAAAGATAGAGAATATTTTTTTGCATAACAAAAAACCAAGATCAAAAAGGGGAAGTTGTTTTAATCTATCATACCATGATTCACCCCCCCCCCCACCCTCTCAAGGTATTTGACCTTGTGGGACTAAAAATTGGTATTAGAGTGAAAGGTTAATATTTGTGTTTCTCTCTCAATAGAGTTCACCAATCCTAAAGGAATTCTGATCATCGATAGGAATAATTTTTAGTTATTGAAGAATTAGATGAAACACCACTTCTGATCTTTGGGAATGGTTGTTTTTACAACAGTGATGCATGGTATTTTATCTGATATCAATAGTGGTGGTTTTTCAGAAGCTGAAATAAGGGAATTCGATACTAATGCCAAGGGAATCAATTCTAAATGGGGAGCCCTATCCAATGTAATCTATATGAAGGTTATTTCATGAAAAACATCACATGATAGGTGGGAAAATCTATTGAATATATATATGAAGGAGATTAAAAATTCAAAGATATAAATCTTCAAGTTCTATGGAACAAGTATGAATATCTAAGAATAAACCCAAATGAGCCAGTTGATGCATTCTTTGATAGGGTAAATGTTGTAGTGGAAGTCATGTGAGGTCTTGGAGAAGTTATTGAAGATATAAATATTTTGAACCATATATTGAGGAAACTTCCACATTAGTTCAATCTAAAAGTTTCAGTATTTAAATGAAAATATCTGAAAGAGCTTACACTAGATAACTTGCACAGTACCCTTGTATCATATTAAATGAGAAATGATGATAATGATGTTGTGAAAAGGGGAAATCTAAAGAGGTTTCATTCA
This sequence comes from Viscum album, assembly GCA_963277665.1. NCBI lineage: Eukaryota > Viridiplantae > Streptophyta > Magnoliopsida > Santalales > Viscaceae > Viscum > Viscum album. The sequence continues at coordinate 1,412,975,979 of OY728141.1, read as the reverse complement.
AGTCCATATAGAATCTCACTATTGAATATTCTCATGAAGAAGAATAGACAGATGAGGTGATTCCATTCCTTTCCTCAAATCTTCAAAGAGGAAAACGAAAGTTCAAAGGGAAACATCCACTTTCTTTCTTTAGGTGTGGAAAGGATGGTTATCTTATAGCAAGATGTCCCAAGAAGTTTCAAGAAGATGGTGAGGATGGAGTTGAAATTACCATGTATAATTCTTCAGCCTATGTGAAGGGAAATAAACAATTCATGAGATGTTTTTTTAAGAAAAAGAATCTTCCTTCACAAGAATGTGTCAGTAAGAATGAATCTGAGGTTGAAGAGGTTGAAGAGATAGAGAACAGAAAATATCATGAAGAAAATGATATGATGGGAGTGGTTTGTAGTTCTCTAAAAAGGAATAAGCCGATATTTATGAGGAAGAATTTGAAGGAAGATTCAATATGGAGGCTGAATTATAAGTAGCTCTTAAGGAAATAGATAGTTGGAGAGCCAAAACAAAGAAATCCAACAAAGTGGTTCATGATTTCAACATCTATATGCAGTAGTAGGAAGAATAGAAGTATGAGTTGATAGAAGAAATTGAAAAACTTAAGTCTTCAATTAGAGAGGGCTTATAGAATAATGTCAAGTAAAAGATGAAAATTGAGGAATAGAGAAGTGAAATTGATAGTTTTACTAACACTGGAATGGATCAAATCAAAGGTATCAAAGAACTTGAAGAGGAAGTTGTCTATCTATGATTTAAAATAAAGGATCATTAAAAACTCTTGACTCACAATATGACATCGGCAAAGAAGATCACTTAGAAGATGGAAAACTCAGAAGTGGAGTATATATGTCGAGAAAAATATAAGCAATAGCCAAATCTAAATGATAAATATGGTTTGGGGATTGACCAAAAACAAAAAACTGCCATGGTTTAAGTCAGACCATAAGCACCCACTCCAAGATTGGGGGTTGATTTTGGTATGAAGAAGAATTTGAAGATTCGTAGAACCCAAGGGACACCCTGTGGTGCAGAAGGGACACGCAGAAATGCACCCTACATCAGGTGCTACTGTTTTGGAAAGATGGGACACTCACAAAATGTGTGTTCCATAGCTAAGAGATACATAAGGGCACAAGAATAGAAATGACATTCAAATAGAGATTGATACTCTAGAATATATTTTGAAGGAAATTTTTTTGGTGTAGAATATTTCGGCACATTGCTAGATACTATAAATCAACCATGCAAGAAAAATGTGCCAAAGTAGAATCAAAGTTGTCTCAAGTGGCAAATCAAAGAATCAACAAGTGATTTGAAAATGCAAAATCAATTTTCAACTCTACAAGATGAAGTTGGTCTGTTATACTCTAAGTAATATCAATACCATCATTCTATAACAAGTATGAAATCAAAAACATGGATCAAAAAATAAGAGAGCAGAGAAGGAAAGGGTTGCATAAATTTCTCTTAAAGCATCAGATTGATCTAGTGTATGGATCCTTAATACTGGCTTCACATCCCATATTAATGGTAATAAGGATCTTATTATGGGTATAAAATATGAAAAATAACAAATTTTCAAGTTTGGGAACGATGAAGGTCTGAATATAATTGGATCAATAAAGGCCAGGTTTGGGGAAAAATAAATGAGATGTGCTAATGTCTTCGTAGTAGAAGGTCTCAGTCATAACTTTCTTAGTATTAGTAAATTGTGTGATTTAGGTCGTTCTATAATATTTACTAATAAGATGTGTATCATAAAAGGAATATATGGTGCAGTTGTTATATAGGTAAAAATAACAAAGGGAAATCTATACCTTGTTGGTGGGTAAGAAGATATGTGCTTTTTATCCAGAGAGGAAGAAAACAAGTTATGGCATAAATGACTTTTTCATCTATGCTAACCATCCCTAGAATATTTTGTAAAGTGTGGTGTAGTTAGAGACCTCCCTAATCTCTCACATGATCATACTCATACATGTGATGCATGTCAACAAGGAAAGATCATCAGAAAGATGTACAAGGAAAAGGAAAAGAAGTCCACAAGAGTGCTTGCATTAGTGCATGCTGGTGTTTGTGGACCTATCTCACCAAGAGGCATTGAATATAAGAGATATTACATCCTTTTAATTCATGAATATATCAAAATAGAATGGTTATTTGTCATTTCCTATAAGTATGATGTGTTCAGTTGCATGATATAGTATCAGAGGGAATCTGAAAGGATGGTTGGGAAGAAAATTATGTAGTTTCATACTAATAATGGTATGGAATTCACAAACAATCATGATGAATATTATCTTGAGAATAATGGGATAATGAATCAAGTTTCTTCAGTGAAAATCCCCCAATAGAATAGAGTGTTTGATAGGAGAAATCATATACTCAACAACATGTCCATAATAATGCTTATCAAAAAAGACATACCAGATAAATTTTGGAAGGAAGTAGTATTGACATCAGTCTACATTTCTACTAGGGATTTGTTGTGTCCAAAATAAGGAAAGACATTGTATGAGATTGGTATTGAAGGAATCTAAAATTGAAATTCTTTCAAATCTTTAGAAGTAGGTTCTTTATTCTCAACAAATAAAAAATGGGAAATTTAAGTCACAAAGAGATGAGGGGATATTCCTTGGATACTCAAGAAAAAGAAAAGCATAAAAATTCCTTAATAAGTGGATAGGAAAAGTAGTTGAAAGCAATTATGTCACTGTAGTGGAAAATGAAGAGAATATTCAACAATACAGATAATAGTTTCCTGATGAAAGTGATGAATAAGAAATAAACATGGGGGGATTAGAAGTGTCAGATGCTAATTCAGAAGAAGATACTAATGATGAATAACAGTAATTCAAGAATATATCTGTGAAGAAGCCAAATATTCAAGATGAAATTGATAGGAAGAATATAATTGGTGATCATACAGCACCAGTTCAGATAAGAATAATACAGTCACTACATAATAAATCTTTCTTATCTCAGGTAGATTCTAAATGTTTTACTAATGTAGCTAAAGATAAAAACTGGGTTCAGGGTATGAATGAATAGCTGGACCAGATTGAGAATAATCAGACTTAGAAAATTGTTTCGAGGCCAACAAATAAAAATGTCATAAAAAATGGGTCTTTCATAATAAGATATATTAATATGGCGCAGTAATTTGGAAGAAAGCATGACTAGTGTGCAAAGGTTACTACTATATAGAGAGTATCGATGTATATGAGACATTTGTACCTCTTGCAAGGCTAGAGATGATCAAATTATTCTTGTCCCTTGTAGTGCAACAGAATTTCAATGTTTTCCAGATGGATGTTAAGTTTGCATTCTTGAATGGGGTTCTAAAAGAAGAGGTGTATATTGAGCATCCATAAGGTTTCCTCATTCATGAAAATGAGAACAATGTTTTTCAGCTGAAGAAGGCTCTATATGGGTTGAAGAAACCACTAAGAACATGTTATTCGAGACTAGATCAGTATTTCAAGTAGCATGGATTTCACCATGGTGGTGTTAATTATAATATCTATGTCAATAATGACAGTAATTAGTGGATTATGGTGCTATATATGTTGATGATATAATATTTTGAGGATCAGATGAAGAACAACGTAGATAATTTTCCGAATTCATGAAAAGTGAGTTCGAAATGTCAATGATTGTTGAGCTGACATTTTCCCTTAGTTTACAGGTTCCACATTGAAGGAATGGAACATTCATTTCTCAATCCAAATATACCAAGGAGTTTCTAAGAATATTTGGGATGGTAAATTCCAAGGAGATGAAAACACCAGTTGTTACCCAGATGAAACTATCAAAAGATAACGATGCAAAGATAGTGAATATTAATGAATACGGGAAAATAATTGGAAGTTTACTATACTTAAAAATGACAAGACCTGAGATTAAATTTTACATATGCCAAGTATCGAGATATCAAAGAAATCCCAAGGAAAGAAACATTATTGTAAATAAAGGAATACTTTGATATGTCAATGGCACTATAGATTTTAGTTTGGTGTATAATGAAAAATCTCATCTAGATTTTTTGGGATATATAGATGCGAACTGGGATGGTTCAGAAGATGGTAGGAAATCAAAGTCAGGAGGTGCTTCCTATCTTGGTGGATTGTGTATTTATTTGATTAAGAAGAAACAATATTGTATTTCATTGAGTACTGCAGAAGCTGAGTATATTTTGGCCACTCAAGCATGCACAAAGTTATTATAGATGAAATAACATCTTGATGATATGGGAGTAGAAGTGAATTCTACAATCAGAATCTAGTATTATAATTCGAGTTCTATAAATCTTAGCAAAAAACCAGTCCATCACTCAAGTACAAATCACATTGAGATCAAATATCATTTTATCAAGGAGAAAGTGGAGAAAGGGTTTTTGATTTTGGATTATGTGCCTACATAACTATAGGTTGCAAACATTCTTACAAAGGTCTTACCCAAAGAAGTGTTTAAGATTCATTGACTAGCTCTTGGAGTTTATTTGACTCTACGTACTTGAAAAGGTGTGGATGGACCCCCCCCCCCCCCTCCCCAAGGTATGATGTATCTTTCCCAAATGTACTGATTTTTGTTCCTTACTCTGTTTCAGACCACAAAAGAGTGACCTTTGGGTTCGTTGATAAAGGGGAGAAAGTGTGACTATTCAAGGGTAAAAATTGTGGCTATAAAACACAGGGAGAATATGACAGGTGGAGTAGTGAGATAGGGGGAGTATTAAATCTGACAATTATAAAAGTGATCAATCAAAGGATACATATCATGACAACTAAGGTCCATGATGAAAAAAGTTGTTTTTTTTCAAGAATAGGTGTCAGGAATGAAATGATTCATTGATTAATTTTTCATTATACTCCTGTTTCTCATGCTGATCATTTCTCATGTGGACTTAGAGTATATGTTGAGTAAGTATTTGATCGCTATCTGAATCGCGATAGGTGAATGGTGGTAGAATATGGAAAGAGCTTTAATGAGGTATCATTTTATGAAAGAGTTTTCAAAAAACCCAAAGGGAGAGATTGTTGGGAAAATCCCTCAAGGTATCATTACAAAATTTTTAGATTGGTTGTGTTTGTTGAAAAAGTAGGTTTCCAAGGTGAGTTTTCATGTTCCAAAGATATTCTTGACAAAACATGTTGAAAAAGAACCATGAAAAAGGAAAGGAATATCTAGATGTAGTAGAAAAAGAACAGATACATGGTGACTCCATTTTCTAGTATTTGACAAAAAATTTGGGGTCCAAAATATGGAGTTTTTCTAGCATCATGAAAAGTGTATTTTTCTTGAATATCTCATAAAAATGTGGAAAAGTCATGAATTTCGTGAAGATGATCTTCATGAAGTGGATTTCTATAAGAATCAAAGAAAGCTGATGGTGAACTCTATGATTACGATGAGCTTCACGAATGGTATATGTGAAGAGCATTGAGAGTGAGAGTTGTAACGGCATAAGGTTATTAAAAGAAGGCTCTATGATTACGACGAGATTTGAAAACCTCAAATTTTTTTGTGGATCTTTTCAAACTAGAGAGAATTTCAACGAAAATTATGGTGCTTTGTGAAATAGGATGACATGTTGTTGACATAGAGAATAAGGTTCTAGAGTTAGTGGAAACGCCTATAAATAGTTCTCTAACCCCTTGAAAAGGGTAGAGAGACTCAAAAAAAAACTTATAACTCTAGAATCATGAAGGAGGTTCGTAGAGGCAGTGTGATTTGCGAAAGTAAGGAGATTTGTGGTGACTAATTGAGATTCACGAAAGAAGTGTACTTCGCAAAGGCTAACTTGAGCTTCACAAAAAGAAAGAACTTATCAAAGGATTTTTTGAGAAGTGTGGAATTGTGAGCTTTTAGAAAAGGTAGTATCTTCATAAATTCTTGATTGATCTTTGAAAAATAAGGAGCTTCGTGACGCAGTGATCTTTGCAAAAATTATTCAAAAGATATTGCCCAGAGTTCAGTGGAAAGGGGGTATTCATCAGTGGATAAAAATTGGACCTCAACAGATAATATACATACTATGTAGGATGTATTCATTAGTGATAATGAAAGGACCCACAATTATGTAAATTATGAGTGGATCTTCTGAAGAAAAAGTTAGCACACTTTAGTTGAGAGAGTAGTGAGATTTTAAATTTTGATTGGTTATAAATAAGGAGGGACAATGTGTCTGGTTCAAACTTTATAAATAGTAGTGTGATTTTAGTGGATTTGGTAAATCAAAAAAATTCAATGTATGCTCCTTGGACGTAGACCAGTGAGGTTGAACCAAGTAAAATTGTTGGGTCTTATGTAACCATTAACTTCATTTCACATTGTACTGTAGGAAAGACAGAGAAGATAGTTTTTTTAACAGTGAAACAATGTCAAAAAGGGGAAGTTGTTTTAATTTGTCATACCCTAATTCACCCCCCCTATCAAGGTATTTGACCTTGTGGACATAATAAGAAATCATAATTCTATGCCAAAGGTCACTATGTAGAAGCTACTCCCTGAAAATAGTGCCAAAATTTGACATGCTCACACGATATCATTAATTCATCATGAGAAATCAAATTATAAATTTATATTTTATCCAAACTAACACTATTATGAAGGTGTATAAAACTATAGAGGTATGGGGTCAAACCCATAGGGAGGTGATGACAACAAATGATACCTAGGGATTAGAACCTAGACTGGTTTCCTCATGTGAATTCTATGACGTTTTATTTTAAAATAAATAATTGGATAAAATTTTAGTTGATTATGTAAGGGTTTAGGGTCAATTTCAGGGAGCCTTTGTAGAGAATAACTCTAGATATATCATGAGAATTTCTATTGGATTAGGCCACGAAGTTATTCTATGTAACCAATTGGATTTGGACATGAAAATTGGAACTACCTATATTAAAAACCACTCTTTTTTCCATAGGTGGTTGTCAATATAGGTTCTTTAGATGAAACATCAAAATAAAAAAGAAAAAAAAGATGTCGGTCCTAACTTCATTCCATCCAATTAGGTTATTTTCCTCCACTTACAATCCCTCATATCAAGATCATGTTATGGAATGAAAAACTCATGATTTCTTTACCAAATTTCTAACCAAAATATTACCCAATATTTGATTTAATAATTCATTGAATTTTTTTACCTTTACTTTTGATCTCTACCCTAGGTGGATTAGTTGCACATCATAATGAAAGAATTTAACATGTGATATAAATACTACATAACCATTATATACATTTATGCAAAGAAATAATTAAAGAAACAATTGAAATCAGCCCACTTACTTGAATAAAGAAGAAGAGTGCACACAAAAATTGTATTTGAATTCAAAAAATTGTTTGAAATAATGAAAAAAATTGTAAAACTTCTTGGAATAAAAGTGAAATAGTGGAAAAAAAGAAAATGAGATATAAAGAATATAAAAATAGCCTGAAAACTAAACTTCTTGAAGTAATAGGTCGCTGGAATATAAATAGTCCAGATCAAATCATGACATGAATGGATTTCACATCATGAGTCGGCATGGAATTTTTCCTTCTAGATACTTTTACAACATGAGTCTTGCTTTTATATCATGAATTTGAATTTCATGAACCCCGATATTTGGTATCTTCTACAATTTATAGCTCGATTGGAATTTATAGGATCTTCAGGAAGGTTGATCAGAGACTGATAATGAGACCTTTACATCATGAACTAGATTCACATCCCAAGTTTTCTTCATCCATATAATTTGCAGATTGTGCTAGATTTTAGGGGTTGGCCTTCAAGTTTTCAAGGTCCTGTCTTTGAGGGTACATGTCATGAATTGTATTCACAGTGTGAATCATCTAAACTTATTCACTTTTAGAGAATCACCTCCTTTTCATATTGAGACCAAAATTCATTTAATTATCAAAAAAAATCATAGTATCAAAGTATAAAAAATATATAAATCCCACATAATTGATACCAAAATGTATATATGATTTAAGAATATTAGAGTCCACTAGATAACCTTGAGTGATCTTCATCAACCATATGAATGAAGAATGAAGTAAAAGCTCACTGGTGTAAGGTACATACATGCTCATTCTTCATTTTATATATAGTGTGGTTTTTGTTTCAGGCATGGTGATATTGGTTTTATGGTTTCTTATTGAATTTTTTTCTTATATTAAGTGTTAATATATCATAATAAACCTATTATATGTATAGTAACGATGTGGTGAGAGTAAAATAACATAGACTATGAAATAACTGTCCTAAAATAGGATGTGAAATGATCAAAATGAAAATTCCCATGACATTTTGAGGGACAATTTTCAGAAAAATTAAAAACAATGATTTCCTATCTTTTTTGGAAATGAGAGGATATATTTTGGGTGATATTAGTGGAATTACACTCAATTTTTTGGAGATGTTTTTTTGGAGTTTTAGTTTGGGTTAATATGTGTTGTGTGTGTGTGTGTGTGTCTGGAGATACAATATGAGATTAAATAGAGGAATTTTCATATAAAAGGAGGTTTTCATTGTATAATTTGGAAATATATATATCAACCATCATTTATCATTGATCAATCATCCAATAACCTTGGATAAGATTATTGGAGCTTGGAGTGTGTGTTAAATCTTATTTTTAGGTACTCTTCTCATGTTTATAATGGGTCCATTCTTTTTATCTTGTGAAATAATGATAGGGTAGTTTTCATTATGCCAAGTTATGTAATGAATGAGGATTGATTTAGCGATGTTAGCTTTTTAATGATAGTATTTTTTTGGTTTTTCATTTACATGAAATTACTCTATATGTTTTCTTCATTATTCATGAATGGTCATTGTGTGTTAATGGATGAATATATTTTTAATGCAATAAATTTATACGTGATATATGCATGACCATTGTATGAGTTTGGGTAATTATATTTAAACATGGTTTTGGATCACTAAATTATTAAACAAATAAAAGTACTTGACCATGATAAAAGGGTTTTTTATTATATATAGAGTGAATTTCAATACCAATGATTCACTTAGATCCAATTTTTTATAATAACTTACATATTCATTTTTTTTACTTCATCAATTCATGATCCTAGATTTACTAATCTTGGTATAGTTCATCAATCAAATTTTCTTTTAAAATAGTTTTAAATTTATTGTTTTTAATCATTATAAACCCTATAATTAGTTTTATTAGACATGGTATTTATGGGTTTGATGTCAAAATATCCACTTATTTTGATTTAATAGTTATTAATTAGAAATATTAATATAAAAATATAAAATTTATACCCTCATATGAATTAACAACACACTAAAAGTGGATTCGAGTGAAAATAGGAAGGAGCCCAGATATGATCAAAGGTCATGGAAACCCAGGATAAAAGAAGAAACCCAGTTTTCATAGGTCGAATCCATAAAGGATAATTTATTGCACACAACCTGAGACACCTAGAGTATCAAAAAACCTATTAATCAAAAATTCTATAACCTAGTTTTTAGTCATATCTTGAAGGAAACCAAGAATTCCTAACATGTTGTTTGTCCTTAAACATATGTATTATACGTCATTTCAACTACCCAAACCTCATGCATTAACACTACCTCACTAAAATCATATTGGGGGCCCACACCTCACTATGGAATAGTTATCTATTGAGGGAGTAGTAAAACCTATGGAAACCCCATACTTGGTCAAGAGGAAAAGTCAACTAAGAGAGTAACAAATCCAATAGATGAAGGAATTTCACCCCATCTCATGGGGGGAGTATTAACTTCTATAGATGGAGGACTCTCCACCCATCATGTGGGGGAGTACTGACTTTTATTATATTATGGGGTACCCGTGCCTCATCAAGATCAAGTTAGTACCAAACCCATTCCATAATTACAAGATATAGAGGACCTAAACCCCAGAACACTGCATGAGTATTGAATCCATTATGCATGTAGGAGAACCGAGTCATGACATCTGAATATCTCCAAGGGAGTAGTAAGTTATGTCGACTTTCATAGCCTCATCCAAACCCTTATATCACCTATGAAGAGCTATTATCCTACAACTTTACAATAATCCTTAAAAAATGATCTCTAATGACTATGAGAATCATACCATATAACAAAATAGTATAGGTCAACCCGACCAGTCACCCGAGTTAGCCCACCACAAGGCCCAAAGCATGTTCCCGATCACCATGGGCTATAGAAAAGCACCAGGGCATCATAATTAACTATTTGAGAATACTTTTTTACTTTGTAAATATATCATGACCCATCCATATATTTAACGGCCACAACAACTAACTAACAGGACCAACATATATAAATATACAAATTAGTGTGAATAAAGAAATGTTTAAATCATATATCATACCATCACAAGTCATAAAAATTATTATGCACATGATATCCATAGTCAACCTAAAAATAAGGAAAATAACCAAAAAAGGCCAATAAATCATCCTAATGATAAAAAATCCCAAAAATTATTCATAAGAGATAATCTTCTTAAGATCAGGTCTCAACCATCCCAAAACTTCTATAGACATCGATAATCAATAAGGAACACCAAACTGAAATTTTCTCTTTCCCTCACTTATGTTCTACAAAACATGGTCTTTATATTCCCAAAGGCATGTATAGGGTTTGAGACACAAATCCTAGTATGATACCACTATGAATCAATATAAGGATTGTATCCATAAAATCCAATATTTCTATTCTAAAAACTCATTTTTCAAAACCAAGTTAACTTTAAAACAAGTTCAATTGAAAAAAATAATTTAGAAATCTGTTTGGTTTTTCTCAAAAATGAACCATATTTTAAAAATAATGGTAAAAAAGGACCAAGTAAAGGAAATAAATACACTCGATATAAACATGCATAACACACCCAAATATGACATAAATATGGTTATATGTTTAAACACTATCATATAACCAAATAATGGAACATGGGAAAGAGAATAAAATTATTTCAACCAATCCAATATGGAACTTGAATCATGTATAAAACATATATAAACCAACCTAGAATAGGTTATTTGAACCATGGTCTCTAACCAAATGGTCTCTAACATGACTCTAAATAACCCTTGGTTTACTAGCCCCTATACGAGTACAAAAAGGTGGGAAAGTCACGCGGTCATCTGTGAAATATCACTCAGTATTCCTTTATAATCTCTCCCATCCTTCCTTCAAAATCTCTCTCAGTCTTCACCTATACCCAAAAACATTCACATGGGCTCCCTCAGTCCCATTATTAACATTTCTTCCATTTTATCACTTGATTCACATGGATAATACTCCCTAACTAGTCAACAACATAGGTCAGAGATTAATCTACTTAATTCACCTATGCACCAAAGATCCCCTATGTACCACACAATTCAAAACATGAAAAATACAAAATAAGTTCCAATTACATAATCCATTTGAACTAATAAACCCTATTTGGTCCATTTTAACAAACACATGGAGTGCATCAAATCCAACTCCCTTTGAAAATCACTTTAAACCATTAAATTTATGATCTATTTAAAAAATAATAACAATCATGGATAAACCATCACTAATAACTCAAATTAGAGGAAATTTAATAAACCTAAACCTTGGTAAATAAATATTCAATGGAAAGATATAGAAAATTACCCTAATATATAGAAACCTATAGAAAAAAACCAAAAATTATTACCTTCAATGAAAATCACTTAAATAAAGAAAGAGAGGTCCTCTAAAACATAAAACACAAAGTAACAATAAAAACTCCCATTAGCAATGTTATATTTGTCCAAAAAAACAAGATATGGTTTCCATACTCCATGTAAATGGAAGAAATAGGTGATATAGAGGGGAAAGAAGTACAAATCATAAATATATTAGACATATCACAATACAAACAACCAAGGATCCAAGAATAATCCAGCAAAAAGTATAGGGAAGAATATCCAACACCAAGGGAGAGGGTTTCACATGCATGGGAGAATAAATGACGCCAATGGGAGTTAAATTTGTCAATGAAAAATGGTCAAAATCCTCATTTTAAGGATTAGGACAAACCAAATGGTCATAAAAAATCATGAAAGAGCTATTAACTCCCTAAAAATCAACCCACATGGTCTTTGGATATCCTTTCATGGTTATAAAATTCATGATCAAGTCATTTAAAATCCTACTATCCCTAAAACATCAATCTCATGGGATTATCCACACGGTTATAAAAATCATGCATTAACTATGCATTGGGTCCTATTTTCTAAAAAACTAAGGGTTTTTACCTATAACCCCTAGGAAATCCTAATATAAACAATCAAATAAATAAAAATAAAAATAAAACATACTAGTGGCCTAATGGGTGACACAATTCTCCCCTCTATTCCAATTTATACCCCTATAAATTCTTTAAGCTTCATCATATGGAAATCGGTGAAGCCACTTCTCCTTCACTTAAATTTCCCACTCCCATGTCTCATGGTTATAGCCATCATACTATCAAATTACATGGAATAATGAAATAAAATTATCATAGATCACCTTGTTTTGATAATCCAGGATATGAACAGGCTACTCTATAATGGTGGTATTATGATCTAACTCAAAATAATCATAATCTATCACATGACATGGGTTTCGATGGTACATATTAAACTCAAATATGTGGAAATTTTTTTGGATCAATTTTATCCATGATGGAAATTTCAATCGATAAACTACTTTCTCGATATGATCAACAATATAAAACATCCCAACATTATATGGTGTTAACTTCCATTGATTTCCAAAGATACAATGTCCTAATCAAATAGATACCCATAAAAATGCTTGATCACCAGCCTCAAATGAAAAAAGATGATGAAGATGATGATAATCACGTGTCTTCTATAGACTCTGATATTTTTTTAACCTCTTTCAAATCAACTAAACTATCTCTTTTATCTAATGAATAAGCCTTGCTCCTAATAAGTAATTCTCACCTAACTCAGCAAAATAAGATTGGGTCCAACATGGCCACCCATAAAATACCTCAAAAGGTTCTATCCTGATTGAGTCCTATTAACTATTTTTTTAATAAAATTCTACCAATTATAGGTTCCTTTCCCATAAGAACTCAAAGTTAAGAACACATGCACAAAGCATTTCCTCAAGAATTAGGATGGCCCACTCAGTTTTACCATCCATCTATGGCTATTAATTTGTGATTATATTTAACTAAATCCCCATGGAATCCTAGAGACTCTTATATAATAATGAAGTTAAATGGGTATCCTGGTTAGAAACTATCACTAAAGGTACGCCATGAAGCTTAACTATCTCTTGGACACACAAGTCTCCAAGATCCTCAATCTTCATTGACTCCCTAATGGGATGAAAGTGGACTAAGTTATTCAAATAATCTATAATCACCCAAATAGAATATTTCACACTATGAGTATTAGGTAAACCAATAAAAAAGTCTATATAGATATAATCACACTTCCACATTAGAATGGTAAGAGACTGAAGTAACTCGTCTAGCCTCTGATGCTCCTCCTTGATCCATTTACAAGTAAAACATTGAGGTATAAAATCTATAATTAAAAATCTAATATCAAGACACTAAAAATGAACCCTTATAATATAAAAAATCTTTATATCCCCCAGGTGAACTACCCAAAAAGAATAACTCTCATCATGAATGCATCACCACCAACTTCAAGTTCAAGGGAATAATCAGTCACTTCTTGAAGAAGAGGGTACAAATGGGAGATCAAGACCAATCACCTGAGGTATCTCCACCATTTAGAAATTTGATAATCTACTAAAATTCTATGTTTAATTCCTTCTCACACAAAACCCAAACAATAAGAGATATTTTTTCCTTGTCATTAGTCAAATACACCCTCTCTCTATTATCCAACATCTCAAGATGCAGATCATTAAACAAACCCATCAAAATTCACTCATCCATTGATTCTTTATCTGTATGGATTGGAAGATTTATATTCAATTCATCAGAGACCAAATTTTCCTTCTTGGTTGTGTAAGTAATATAAATATCAAAGGTTTAAATGTTCTTCACATAGTTCTTTTGTTTGAGGTCCAAGTCCCTCGAGGTGAAGATATACTTCAAGATCTTATGAACCAAATAAATAGTAAATTATTCCCTAAAGATACAATGTCACCAACTCTTCAATACATGAATTGTGGATTCTAAATCCAGGTCATGGGTGGGATAATTCCTATCATGTGTTCATATTTGATGAGATCCATAGGCTAGCACATTATCATCATGCATCATCACATGCCATAACCCCACACCTAAGGCATCATAATAAACTGAATATCCCTTCTGAGGATCAGAAATAATCAAAACTAGAGTTGATGTCAAAAGAAATTGAAACTCATTAAATTAATGATGTAACTTCTCACTCCACTCAAAATTTACACCTTTCTAAGTCAACCAAGTTAAGGTAGAATCTACCTTGAAGAAGTCTTAAAAAACATATAATACACGACGAAGACAAAATAGCTTCTAATCTCAAACACATTCTTGGACTAATCGCAATACACAACCACTTCGATATTCTTAAGTTACATTGAAACCCCTTTATTATAAATTATATAACAAAAAAACCTTACCTCATAGATCCAAAACTGTTACTTAGATAACTTATCATACAGACAATGATCAATCAAGGTTCCCAAAATAACACTAAGATGATCTCCATGGTCATACTTTGTCATCAAAAAACATTGAGACCAAACAGTATAACCAGATACTTAAGGTGCTCATCCCGGCTCATAAAGTTGAACTTACGAACATCCACTTCTCAAACCCTCAAATAATAGTACCTCAACCTCATGTAGATATTTTAAAACCATTGAGATTCTCTTAGTTGATCAAAAATATTATCAATTCAAGTTAATGTGTATTTTTTCTTAATCGTCACCTGATTTAGCTTATGATAGTCTATGAAAAGTCAAAGAATCTCATCTTTTTTATATAAATAACACTATTGATGCCCATAATTAATGATAGAAAAAATAAACCCTTTACCCTCAAGATAATATCACAGAACCTTTAACTCCATTAACTTGGTAGGATCCATTTGGTATGATGGTTGGGAAATCATGCTTGTCCTAGGAAGCATATTGATAGTAAACTGGGCCTCTTGTTGGGGCAGTAACCTAGAAAAATTACATGGAAACACCTCAGGGTACTGATCCAAAACCATTATAAGACTACCATATAAACCCTACACTATATCCTCAATGAAAAAACTAGAAAAAATGACATAATATAAATCTTAAATCCAAAGCAACTGCCCATTCCCTCCCTAACCTAGGATCCTACTCACCCAAGAAGACATGAGTGATATCATCTGAAGATAAAAACTAGACCATATGATAATAATAGTCCATATAATCTTTGAAACTAATCATAAAATTCATATATATTATGATTTTTAAAATATCAAGATCCAATATGAGGAATTCCCAAACTATATCCACATTAGCAACCAAAAAATGACACTTTGGACACTTAAAATATTATTACTTTCTCTTTCGTATTGGGATAATTAGATCCATGAAAAATTACATAAACTTTGATCATATAAAAATTAATAAAGAAACTTTAATTATATAAATTAATGGGAAGCACCCATATCAAACAAGGCTAAATCCATGGAAGAAGCGATAAATTAATGGGAAGCACCCATATAAGATTCTCCCATTTATACTAAGGTTAAGACCCCACACATTTGGAATCATCTGATCATACTTATGAACCCTCAGAAAACGAAGCACTAACTCTAGTCCCTTAATGGGAATCCTTGAGGAAGCACTGAAGATGACTGGGATGACCACATTGGTGGAACATCCTCAAAGACTCTTTTAAATAAGGTCCAGTATGGCCATAATTTTCACACTTATTAAAAGTCACAATCTTACTCCTAGAAGAATCCACCAGTGTCGAACCTAATATTTTTTAGCACCCTTTCCACTGCCCCAATGAGATTTATCTC
Organism: Viscum album; assembly: GCA_963277665.1. Taxonomy (NCBI): domain Eukaryota; kingdom Viridiplantae; phylum Streptophyta; class Magnoliopsida; order Santalales; family Viscaceae; genus Viscum; species Viscum album. Next base: position 1,412,959,986 of record OY728141.1, on the reverse strand, counting down.
ACTTCCTCTTCTAGCTAGAGGAAGAACTCTAGCTACCACCCATTTTTAAAGAAATTATATTGAGTCTTATCTTCCCTATTAAATATTACATGGACATCTCCACTTTATCTAACAATATAACATAAGTTTTAAGGAAAAGGATAATAATCATCAATCTAATCTCAACCTTCAATCCCATTATAAAATGTCTCACCTTGAGATAGTTTTTTTAGAAGACCAGGAGAAAAATGAACCAACATGGTAAAATAAGTAGTGTATTTCATTAATAAATGGTCTCCATTCTCTAATGTAATTTTGGAAGCCTCAACCCCAGTAGTTTGTAGCTGGTATTTTACTTCATTAAATTGGAATAAGATACAAGGAATTGCATCCCAAAGGACTTATCAATTTAGTAGTCTTGGTAAAGTAGATACATATATTATTCCCATAATACATTTGAATACATAATTTACAACATAATTCTTTTTTTTACAATAACTTTATTCCATATAGTATATACCTACATATCAATCATAATAAACATCATGGAATCCTGTGGAAAGGAAAAAAATAACGTTGAGCACAAATGCTCAGTAAGGGTAAAGTACATCAGAATAAATAATGAATAAATGATCATAATAAACATGTAAAGGTAAATAACTAAGCACACATTCCATTTAAATAACTGGATAATGAAAACTGAATATTTCAAGTTAAATAACTAAAAACACATTTTATTTAATCAAAGAACTAATAATGAAGTGCATCCAAAGATAATTTCATAGTGAAAATATCATAAATAGTAATAACTGAATACTGAATGAAGGAAATGATTAATTATTGGATGCCATATTTCCTTGGTACATGGTGCTTGTACCATCAAGACTGTTCACAAGATGGTTTAAAACATAATAGGTAAAAACCCATTTAACTAAGGTTTTCCAACAGATTCATCCCATGAGACTATTAATGCATCGAGTAGATTACATTAACTAGTCCCCAACCCATGTCATACCAGTCAAAATCATTCCTCATATATGTAATAATCTATTTAATTCATAAACAATGTGCCTTATCAATTTACCTTATTGATTAAAGAATACGGATATATCAATATTTCCCTAGATAATCAAATAACTTTCAAAGTGAACACTATATGTAAGAATGGTATATGGTTTAGAAAATAATAATATCCATGAAAAATAATATGGATATTTAGGTTAGATTTATTTTATAATGATCACATGAAATTGAACATTTCAAGGGAATGTTATTGACTGCAAATATTAAATAAGGAAGTGAATTTCAATGCTTTCCTTAGTCAGCAAGATCATAAACCATCCATAGGAAGAATAAGTATGGTATCAATACAATATATCCTCAATGTAGTATAAGTAAAATAAGGGTTATTTTCATTTATGAATATAAATACCATCATAATATAATTAAGAACAATCTTGAGGAAAATATCATTTTTATTTTGAAAATCAATTTTTAAATCATAAAACATTTTGAAAATCCTTTTCATGGAAAAACATTTTTTTAGAAAACCAAGAATTTTCAAAATATTAAGAAAAAATTTTCTTTAAAATTAAACTTGTAACTTGCAAAGAAGCTTTAAAGAAATGATATCCATGTTGGTGGGTAATTTTGTACTTGTTGTAAAGAACATTCCTTTTGCACTGTAAAAAGGATAGAAAAGGACCTTGTTCAGTAAATGATTAGAATATTACTTTAAAAAAATAAAAACAACAAAATAGGTAAAATTTTAATTGAATAAATAATTTTGAAAAGGTTAATAAAAACATTTTTAGAAAATATTTTTTTGTAAGAAAACATATTTCTGACCAAAAAGAGAAATGAAGTTGGGTTTTCTTAAAAAAATATCAATAATTTTAAGTACCAAAGAGTGGTAAAATGATATTATCACTTGAAAATAATCATTAATAACCATATGAGAAGAAAATATAAGGGTTTATTAAACAATGATCTTATAATTTTCTTTAATTTAAATTCAAGAATAAACAATCTCGATTAGAATAAGATTATGAAATAAAACCTAAAATTATCATAATGATGAAGTGAGAATTAATCAATGAATAAATCATGTGTGTTAACTTTAAATCCACATGAAATAAGTGAAATTAAAGAAATAGATAGTAAAAATTCATTATATACATAATCATATAATATCAAATACAACAAAGAAGTAATATAACACAATGAATAGAAATTGGGTTATGAAATTTCTTTACCACTTGATGACTTTAAGTTCAAATATAATTAGATAAAATAATTAAAATTTAAACTTAAAATACCATGATTAATTAATTATTCATGATATTAAATGTCAAAGGGGTGGTATATACCCCATATAAAAGTAATTAGGTTCATGGAATTTTAATATTCCTAAATGAAATGAAATTGAGATGGAATCCCTTACCTTTTGATTCCTTTTGGTTGAACATGATTTAACCTACTTTATAGTGGTTTTAAACATGTTATTAACTTATTCCATAACTATATTAATATTTATGATATTATATATGATCTTTTTATAAAATATTATTATTATTTTATTTATATTATTTAATTGTTTTCATTATTTCGGGTGTAAATTTCCTTGTTTTATCATGTGTGTTTTCTTATAAAAGTTATGATTATTTCCCATATTATATAGTTATATAATATAAATAATAATAATAATAAAGAAATAATTATCATATTTTTACATCAATTTTACTTTTAAAACTAATCATGAAAGATTTTTATGAAAAATTACATATGTTACGATCATAGAGATGGTTGGTTGTATGTATGCATGAGTAACGTTTACATTTTTGAATGATCATTATGGAAAGGTGGTAATTAATATTTTAACTTTACAAGAATAATAATAATATCATATATACCGTATTATATACTTATCTATATCATACATGTGGTTTGGTGATTAAAATAGAGTCATGTTACTTTGTGAATGTGGTAGTCCACTAGTACACGAACGATGTTATCATCTTTACGTGAGTGAAAAGAAAATAAATAAAAGGATATATATTATGTTTCCAAAATGATAAATATGACATGAATATCATAATTGTTTTATTTTTATCACATTAAATCATTAACATTATTCCTTATCTACATCCATGTAAATTGATAATTAAAAAAGAAACACATCACTTCGTGAGGCGGTAGTCCACCATACAGATGAGAAAATTTATCATGTATCCTATAGAATGAAAGATAATATATATATATATATATGAAATAATGAATCCATAGTTATAATAATTCTATAAATATCATATATATACTATATATCAATCATTATACACAACCTTGAGAGGTGTAAATTGGAAATGAATGACACCAGTTCATGAGGTGGTAGTCCTCCGTACCCACAAACTGTGATTTTTTGAACCATTTATGGAAGTGTGGATGGTTGTAGTTCATGAACTTGTTATAAAACCATATCATTATATTTAAGATACTAATTTCGTTGCATCATCATGGTTTAATAAAAAAATTAATTAGGTAGAGGAAGAAGTTAAATAAAGATGCTCGTTGAAGAATATTACCTCTCCTTCGGGTATCCTCCTTATGTTTTCACTAAACCCTTCAAATGATAGATTTATTCCAAAAATAAGGATTCTAGTATGATTTTATCTAACTTTTTAAGTGATTTTTTTAATCTTCATTGATTCAAATTTTTTTTAATTTTTGAAATGGAGAGGAGATTTGATGGCCTTTTATAAGTGGGTGAGTGGCACACTTGTAATTTTTTGAAAAAGTGAATTTCACACACATTGTTTCATGTCACCGGGCCCCAATAATGGTTAATTATAGATAATATAAGGTATAATTTCTAAATATATACATTAAATGGGTTTTGGAAAAGTTTTTTTCATTTTTATACCTTACATTATAAGATTTACCACTAAGTAAACTTGTTTTCTCCTTAGTAACTGTAATTAATTTTAACTATTTTCACTAATAATTTTGGAAAAAAATTAATTTGAGATAATTAAACATTATAAATTAATATGATTCAGAATATAAAATACATTTTTCTAAATTTAATTCACATAAGTGTAAAATTTTAATTTAAAATTAATCCCACAGACGGAATGAAAAAGCGGGTTTTTAAAAAAAAGTGTTCAAAAGTTTACAAATTTTTTATATCTAAATTAAATATGAAAATAATTACAATGAATTAAATGGTAATAATTGATATATAATTTATCTAATTTTACTTTAAAACCAATTAAAAATACAATTTAACATTATAAATTATTTATACGAAAATGAATTGTTCAATTAAAATTCGGTATTTTTTACTATTCATCAAAAAATGAAACTTCTCTGAAAAATTCTAAAAATTCACTATAAGATAATTTTTATATTGTTATTTGAAAAATTAATTTTATTTTTTCAAATAAATTTTATAAGTTTGTTAAAAATTAATTTTAAATTATGTGCACCAAGCACGATTAAACAATCTTTTAGAAAAAAATAAGGTTTTTCAAAAAAACATTTATTTTTATTTAAAATGGTTCTTATTTTATTTATAAACAATAGATTGCTAATAAAGGTGTGTAAACTATAATTTTTTTTAATTTAGTTAATAATATTCAAACCAAACATTTTAATATCTAGAAAATAACTATCATATTAAATAATAATATTAAAATTACATTATTGTTCGGTAAAACTTGGTTTTGCATGTAATGAAAGCTATAGAATAAACTTGTTGTTGTGTATAACTCAAGCTAAAGAATATTCTTGTTATTTAAAATAATGAAACATAAAATCAAGGTTATGTTAATTTAAAGCTATATAATATATTCAATTTATTTAAAATAGTAAATATATTTTAAGGTCTTGGGATGTTATATTCCCATCAATGCTTGGTGTTGTGTTTCATACATGCTATCAAATACAATATCCTTATTTTAGAATTTTGGGGTGTTACAATAATTAAATCATGGGACTTTACCACATTCAATGTCTCATGATAAAACTACTAATTTAAATCCTTCTTAAAGGTAGCCTAGGTGAGATCCTAATGCCTCCTCGCTTGGACCAATGAGTCCCCCCATTTCCTACCCAGACCTTCCAAAATGTAAGTAGAAAAGCCTAATTTTTAGAAATCAGTGGTCTTTAGAAATTGTAATATATGATATATCATTTCAATTCATTCCTTAGGATCATGGGTACCTATGTCTCCATGGAATACCTGTGGATTTTTCTTAGTAAACATTTGATCATGGTCCACTATCTATGTAATACCTTTTTCACCCTCTTAACTTGGAGATTGAATGTAATGGATCACCGAATCCCAAAAAGAGGGGTAAAAAGGAGGATTCTTTTATGAAACATACTTTTCAACACCCATCCTTTATCTCTAATATTTCCTTCTAGGTGGAAGTTTCTACGATATATAAGGCACAACTCAAAAAAATATAATTAAATATCAATAAAAATAAAATAAAACATTGGAAACCCTTATAATAGGATTCAATAAAACATAATTAAACCAATTAAATGATTTCAAATAAAAAAGGGTGAAAATATTAAAAAAACACATTTTTCCACTATGCACAATTTGGTTATATGGTTAGACAAACTATGCACAAACAATAAAAAATGGCACCAAAATGTTATAAAGATGGTCACATAAGCTTCGTACAACTACTAAAAACCATGAACCTAAACATGCAACCCTACTTCCCACCCCTGTTTCACTCTAAAACTCAAAATTTCTCAAAACTACTCATAGTTACTTCTTGAAACTCATATCCAATGATGAAAAACACTAAATCACATAAAAACCACCCAAAAATGGGATCAAATCATAAACACAATCCTCGAACACCCATGAAAACTTGAGGTTTGTTATGAGGAAGAGTTTTCTAGGAACTTCTCTACACCTACCTCCCAAGCACTGACAATATATCACTAGTGTACTACTAAACCCCAAATAAAAAGAGGGTTTGATACCATTTTGTAATGAAATATCCCAGGTTGACCTGACCCGTCACCTGAGTTAGCCCGCCATAAGGGCCGAAGAATGTTCTCGATACCCACGGGCGGACGACAAGAACCAAGTCATTACCATTAACTATTTTATAATTTTTTCACCCTTGTAAATCTATCATGACCCATCCATGAATTGTATAAACATGCTAAATAAGTAACAAGATCAATATATATAAATATAAAAATCATATTAAACAAGGAAATGACTAACAAAAAATTTCATAACATCACAAGTAAAAAAAATACATGTATACAAGATATCCACACTCAATTTCAAAATATGGAAAAAATTTAAAAATAGTCCAATACATCATCCCAATTATATATAATCCCAAAAATGCTCTGTAATATCTAATCTCCATAAGACCACATCTCCACCATCCCAAAATTTCCATATATTTTGGTAATAAATATGGGCCACTAAACTACAAGGTTCCCATACCCAAACCTGTGTCCTATAAAACAAGGTCTGTATATTCCCAAAATCATATGCAAGGGGTGAGGCATGAATCCCAATATAATACCACCATGAATATATATTATCACTTTATCCATGAAATACAATAATCATAGTTTGAAAAATCACTTTTCAAAACCAATTTCACTTTTAAACCATGTCAGTTGAAAAAAATACTTTATAAATCCTTTTAATTTTTTTCAAAAATGAACCATATTTTCAAAAACATGGTAAACAATTCCCGAAAAAAGGAAATAAATCCATTCATCATAAACATGCATAACACACCCAAACATGACATAAATATGGGAATAGAATAAATGCCATCATATAACCAAATAATGGAAAATGGGAATAATCATAAAAATATGTTAATAGGCCAAGTATGTCACTAACATCATAAAAAAAGAATATAAAAACAAACTAGGCATAAGTAATGTGTAGTGTGGGTTTTAACCGAATGGGCTCTAGAATGGCTCAGAATAACCATAGGTTCACTAGTCACTATGTAAGTACAAAGAGGTAGAAAACTCACTGATTTCCCCCAAAAGATCTCTCAATCTTCCTTTGTAATCTCTCTTTGTCTTCCTCGGGTCCCTATAACATTCACATTGGCTCCCTCATTATCATGATTAACATTCCTTCTATTGGTTCACTTGTTCCACATGGATAACACTCCCTAGCTAGTCAAAAACCTAGGTCAGGGATTCAACTACAAAATTCAACTATGAAAAAAAGGTCCCCCATGTTCAACACAATTCAAAACCACAAAATACATAACAAGTTCCATTTTTATAATACATTTTAAAGAATAAAACTTCTATTGTCCATTTTAGCAAACACATGGAGTGAAACAAAGCCAAATCCCTTTGAAAAGACACTTAAAATCATTAAATTTTTAACCAATTTCAAAAATCATAATATGAATGGATAAACCATCAATAATAAATAAAATTATATATAGTTTAATAAACATAAACCAAGGTAATTCAAGATTTAATGTAAATCCATGGAAAATCACTTTTAGATAGAGACACCTACCAGAAACTGAAAAAAAAAACTTATTTTCTTTGATAAAAATCATTAGAATCAATAAGGTTAGGTCATCAAATTCATAAATAAAAAATAAATAATACAAAACCCACCATTAAAACCCTATATTAATCCAAAATTTAATCTAGGTTTTCAATACTCCATGAAAATGGAAGAATAAGGTGAGATGGGGGGAAGGTGAAATAGTGATGAAATTTGGCTTAAACCAAGCCAACCCACCAAGGATACAAGAATAATCCCCCCCAAAAGGAAAGGGGGTAATAAAAGAAGAAAAGGGATATGGTTTCACACACATGGGAGAATAAATGAGGACAATAAAAGTTAAATTTGTCAAGGTAAAATAGTGAAAAGCCTCATTTTTATTGACCTAGAAAAACTGCAAGTTTTGGCCACATGGTAAAAAAACATGCACCAACTATGAAAGATCCACTGACACCATAAAAATCAACCCAAATGGTTTATGTATATCCTCTCATGGTTAGATAACTCATGTTTAAGTTGTAAAAAAATCCCATTATCCCAAAAACATCACCCTTGACTGGTTAGACAAACCATGTGATGATCATGTGCCAGGGTCTATTTCCTCAAAAACTAAGTTTTTGACCACAAACTCTAGGAAACTTCTTAGATAAATAATTGAATAAATAAAACTCCAAATAAAACACATTATTTAAGTGTTTGGTGTTACATACCATCATGTTCTATGTTGAAAATTTCTCATAGTGGACTATTTACTTACCTATTTCTAAATCGTGGGTGGAAATAAATAAAAAATGTTGAAAGCCACCCTATACGCAACATGTAATTAGCTAGACATGACATGTAGGAATTATATAGTAGTCATAGATTTACTATAATTTTCCATACATTTGGGTTCAACCTAAATAGTTTTTCTATGGAGGTACATAGCTTGTGTTACTCAAGATTTACTCAGGCATGTACCATCGGTATTCTGATTCATGTATTCCAAACTATACATCATGTATCAATTTCTAAAAGGTTTGTACAACATGAGGGATACCCCATGAATTTATGGTTCCTTACATCATTTCATAATGTTCAAATAAGTCATGTACTTCAAGACACATGCCATGTATGCCAAACCATTTGACTGGGCATGTACCTTATCACTCCCTGGGTCATGTAACTTTACTATACATGGTGTGTGATCTGATACTACATTCCATGTAATATTTAATTCTATATAAAACCCTTAGATATAAATAAAAAATTTGGGTATGGATCATACTAGAAATTCACATTCCATATGATACTTAACGTTGTTCTAGAAAACCTAGTCCCCATTGGATTGTGATACACGGTTTGTGTTTCGGAGATTATTTGCCAAGTGACTAGAAATTATTGATCAAGAACCCTCTGTAGTCTGTAATTTACACCTCCACTACCATTATTTCATTCATTTTCATTACTTGTTTCTCTATCATCTATTCCTAGACGTTGTTGTTGCACCTATGATTGTCATTTCTACCCATAGGTGATGTTTTTCCTACTCATCGCACTTCCATCTTTGAAAAAATACCCATAGTGCCCTGAAATGTTTCCATCTGCTCAAAACCACAATGTTACAACTCTATTGTCTCCCATTGATCCCATTACTGGTTATCTTGTAGGCTGGTGGGGTATCCCCATCTCCTATACCTCTATTCATGATCATCTCTATTGAACTGCAGTAAGAATAGGGGAATTGTAGAAAATGGAAAATGTGATCGGTGGGAAATTCAACCAAGTAAATTCTCATTTGAAAAAAAAAATCTTTGAAGAAGTTGAAATATAGGAATTTATAAAGAGAATTAGAATTATTATTAGAAAGTATCAATCACAATAATTAGATGTGACATTGATTTCCAATGATCGGAAAGGAGTTCTTAGTGAATGGTTATCCAGTAAACTCTAATAATCAGTTAATATAATCAATCAAAAAACTCCTTTATGGTTATTGGTTATCAAAATAAGTTCCAAAACCAAGAATCTTATACTAATAAAAAATAAAATTAAAAATCAAAATGAAGGTATAAAATTCAATAATGATTCCCTACCTCATTGGAAAATTGTATACACTTCAAAGGTATTATATTGATATATGAACATAGTCTTCACCACTAAGAACAGGGGTCTACAATCCCCTCTAGGGTTTTTACACCTACTGTCACTGATATCTCATCCTATCAAGATATTTTTAGAGATGATATTATAGATAAAGTTAGGGTTAGGGTACCATCGACCATGTGTTTTTTATAATCCTGGAATGGTCTCACATTAGGACTGAAACCCCTAAAAATCACCTCTCTTAGGTAAAACAACCCATTCCAAACACAAGAATTGTGTTATAATTTCAATTCAAGTTCATTTCTAAGATATTTTTATATTCACAGTAACATGATAAAAAATTATTTATTTAATAAATATTAAATATCTCTTAAAACTATATTAACATAGAATTGTATCAAAAATCAGCCCAAAGCTAAACACCACAAATAAAAATCAATGGATCCATAAAAAATGTTTAGGTTATTAGTTATGTTAAATTTACAATTTTAACCCTTTAGAGGAATTGAGGCATTAAAACTCAAAAATGAGTTATGTATTTCTCAAGTAAAAACTTAGGTCACTACAAGAGTCAATATATTCAATACATCCAATTATACTATTTCTGTTTCACTATATTAAATCAATATTCCCAATAGTACATATCATGAACATGTTATAAAACCAACCTATTTAAATTTATATTTCCTATAAAATAAAATAAATCCAAATACACTAGGATATACAAGTTGTAACACCTTTAGATTATATAAATTATAATTTTCATTTAAAATATAATATATTCAATAGCTTTCTTCACACACAACACTGAACCAAAAAGAACCATGGAATAATGTATAACCACTAAAATATATCTACTAAATCAGAAGATATAAATAGAGGTAACTACATTATGAAATATACTTAAAAATATAATAAATTTCATTTTTAATATTAATTCACTAATGAAATTCAATTATCATATCTAAAAAACTAAAAAGATTATTGTATGTTAACAACGTATTTTTTCTAAAATTGAATTTTTATGTGATTTATTTTAAGAAACTAAATATATTTTGGATAAAATATATTATTGATATAAATAATATATTAACTCCAGTTTTATTAGTAATTGATAGGAAATAATAATAACAATGGTTAATATTTTTAAAAGTTATTTTTCTATAAAAATATTTTTCATTATATTTTTATATTTTTATTTAAAAGTTAATTTACTTAATTTTATAATTTGAATTTTAAATAATTAACACCATTTTTTAATTCAATGCGACATTATTATTATAAGATGAATTTTTGATATTTTTTAGAAATAATTAATTTTTAGGTGAATAGTGAAAAATATCATTTTTACTAATACTATAGCTTGTATAACTTTATCATGAAGTAAGTATTTCATAAAAACTTATAAAGAAAATTTTAGAACAATAATATATTTAAATATTAGAATTATTCAATTAAAAATATTATATTAAATTTAGAAAACCCATTTTTAACAATTTGTAAACTAAATTAATGTTTTCTTGAAACTATTTTTATTCGCATAAATTAAAAATTAGTTTTCGTCACTTATAGAAATTAAATATAAAAAAATAAATTTATTATTTTATTTCAAAATTTTCATATTATTTAATAATATCAATTTTATATTTAGGTATAAAAGTTGGATTACTAAGATTTAGTGAAAGGGTTATTTTCAAAGAATTATTTTATTAATGTTGTGTAATTTTTATATAAAAAATTAAATTGATATATTTTATGTAATTAATTTGATATAATTTTTACACATATATAAAAATATATTATAACTCATTTAATTGGTAGTTAATTTTATATAAGATTAATAACACTTAATGATGAAAACAACATTTTTATAAAAAATAATTTTTCTATGTAATAAATGTTTTAATTTAAAAGTTAAGTTTATATTATTTAGAAATTTTACTAGATTATATGTAGACTAAATTTAGGTTCATGACATAAAAATTTGGTAAGATGTGTTATCTTTTTTTTTTATAATATATAAATTACTTGGGTATAAACTAGTTAACAAGGTAAAAACAAAAATGGTAAAATATAAAAATCTAGTGGTAAAAGACTTGAAACTTATTTAAAACATGTGTTTAAATGAATATTAGATGATTTATCATCCCTATATCACCCCAAAATTCATTATTTTTGTATTTTTTAGTGATTGAACCTTGAATATTGGCATTCTATCATTGAAAAAGTAATGGGTATTTACAAAAATGTTGTTCCCTTCACTTATAAAAGGAGGTTATTTCTAATACATTTATCTAAAAATTCAAAAGAATTATCTTTAAAAAAACTATTCCCTAGTATATCCTAAACTCTCCCCCCATTTCCTAGAATCCTTTTTATTTCCAAAAATCCAATCTAGTGAGCCTTAAGGTGTTACCCAAGGGAGAATATCCTAAGGGGGAGGTAATGTTCTCAATCGAGCTCTCTTAATTCTATTCTTATTTTAACCCATAAAACCTATTTTATATATGAAATTGTGATAAAATTATTATTAATAATGTTCTAAAATTTTATTATACTAATTTAATATCATTTTTTACCTTCCTCTAAAACCATTCAAAAAATTAATATGCCATCATGCGTACGTGCAAAATATTGCCTCTATGAATAGAGTGTTCTATTTTTCATAAACACCATACATGGATGGTAAAAAAGAGTTATTTAATGAACAAATATAATATTTTTAATATTTTAAAATCATAATTATTTTATTTTTATACCTCCCTATTGTTCTATGAAAATAAGAACATCATCTATATGTATGTGCAGACTACCGCCTCCATGGAATAATATATTTTGTTTTCCATTACCAAAAAACATGAATTTATTTAAAATTTTATTTAAAGTATAAAAATTATATTTATGAAACTATTAACATTATATAAATATAAATTGGACATTAAATAATTTATATTAACAATAAATGATTATAGTGAACTTAACTGCCACAAATGAATATATCAAGACACCTTTCTTAACTTGTGTCTATTTTGGGAAAACCTAAAAAACTATATAAATTTTGTTAAAATGGAATGATAAAAGTCATATTACTCTAAAATTTTTTATATTATGAATCTATTATATAATACATTTTACCACAGTCAATATATCGATGAATTTTCAGAAAAATTGATTGAACTACCCCAAGTAACTGACATAAGTGAAAAAACTTTAATAAATAGATAAAACATGATAATATATAGACATTATAAAATTAAATATAGATAAAAAATTTATCAATAAAGTTTTTAAAAATAAATTTTATTTTTCATAAATTAAGGTACATGTGCAAAGCGAATCGTGACCTATGGTAAGGGTTTTGGTATCTAAATTTTGCTTCATTGAGAAATGATTTGTATTGACCACTTGTTTCCATTTGTGGAGTATACATTGAAAATGTATATATTTTTTTGTAATTTTAATTAAATTTAATTTATTTAAAAATCCATCTCACATTATATCATTCATGGGATTTTGATTCAAAAGATATCAAAGTTTTAAGGGTTCTTTGTCTCAACTTTCTCTCCTTGAGACATATTTATTATTATACACCAAATTTTATTTTATTGCGTACTTACTACCACATTGACTTATCATATCATCATTAAAGTTTCATTAATGGTATTTAAAATTCTATTTCATTATCCCACCATTAATTTTTTTATTCAAAATTTACCCATGTAGTAAGGTTGTTTCTTAACTCAATATACTTTTATTGAGTTATAATGCTTCATCTTAAACTTTTTTCTTCCAAGATTGGTTTCTTACACCCTAAGATTTTATTTCATGTTAATTTATATTCCTCTCTATGGAAAATTAATTTTTAATTCAAATATTTTACCTTGATTAATTTATTCTACTAAAATTATATCTTTGTTGGGAATAATTCTCATCCTCTTTAATGACAGTTTCCCTTCCTTGCCTATATTTCCAATACCACCAATGTTCTCATTCATATTTTGAAACCCATTTATGTATTATTTAATGTGGTATTTATATTTATCTTTATACCTTTTTAAAAGGAAGTATTTTTATCCTTTTTATGATTCAGGTTTTCCCTAAAGGTACTTTATGGTATTAAAATAGTTTTTTCCTCCATGATTATTTAATTTATCGTGAACTCAATGTTTACTATAGAAAAAATTTATGTATTTTTCTAGCATCAATTATTGAATATTCTTTCTAGAAGTAAATATTTTTTAAAATTTTACTTAACCTTATTCAAAATGAATTCTTTAAGTGAATTGCAAGTTATTCTTTTTATGGTATTGTTAAAAATGTTTTATAAAAATACTTTTATGATTTTACTTCTATTTTACAATTTATATTAAAAGGTTTTTACCTCCTTGGGAGTTATATTTCATAAGTTTACTTCTAAATCCTATCATACTAGTTTATTTTTTTAATTAAACTCATGGTAGAATATAATTTAATTATTTGTTCATTCTTATGTGATTTCATTTAAAGTGTTATTATTATGATAGTTTTTTTTTCATTTATGTTTACATAATTTGAAGTTCTTATGTTTCACTTGTAATATTCCTTAATAATACCATCAACCATATTTATTTGGATGTATTATGATCAAGTAATTACCTTTATTGATTAGTGAAATTGATGACTTAACTATGCACTCATTACTATATACAGAGTTAGTATGATGGATTCTTACATGAAGAGTTATTCTGGCTATTAATTGGGGAAATTATTGATATCCCATATGTTTATTATTTAAAATATAGATTATTATTAATTACTTAGGAAATTTTATTATTAATTATATTGTTATAAATTTATTTCATATGGTGAATGAATTAGACTTAGTAAGTGATGGATGGGGCTTGATATTAGATATCCCCTTGATGTATTGAAAGGTTTCATCAGATAAACTAGCTTGACTATTTGATGCATGCCTACCCATTTATTTAGATATATTAATTGTGGTCTAGATATCATGTAGATGTATTGGCATAAGGTCTTGATGGTATGTGATGTATTAGAATAAGGCCTTTATTAGTCTTTCATTATGCATTCCATCACTATGAAATTATTTACTATTGTCTATATGTTTATTTATATTTTCAACCATGGATTTTTTTCAAGATCTTATGATCATTTATATGGAATTTTCATATTATCATTTATTTCATGTTAGATTATTCATACCTTTTTTATTCTATGATAGCTTCAGGTATACGCTTTCCCTTACTGAGCATTTGAGATCATCGTTATTATGTATTTATTTCCCCATATTATGAACAAAAGAATTTCACATTATATGTATAGAGTAATAACATGTGTGGAGTATTTATGGGAGATATTGATGACTTATTATGGATTAAGTAGTTTTTTTTATAATAGTAAAAGTGTTTATTAGTTTCGAAATACATGGCCATTATTAGTTAAAAAATCCTAATTATATAAATCTCTAAACCTAAAAGGTTATGGGAATGAATGTGATGTAAAATTTGATTTAATTCATGTAATTATGGTCTGATTACATATGATCTACAACAATCGATATCAAATAAGGGTTTACATAACTTAGTATATTAGGATGTCATTATTTGATGATAATTTAAGAGTTATAAATGTCATCAAGGGTTGATAAGTTATGTTTTATCAGAATTTAAAAGTTATAGATAACCCCTTATATTGGTTGAGGTAATATTAATAATGTAAGTCGATTAGGGAATATGATGAGTTAACTTTAGTGAAAAAACTAAGGTTGAGTCTAAGTTTGGGATCACATCCCGATGTTTTGATAAAGTAGATATTGTGTGGGTTTTTAGAAATTATATCCTTTTCTAGATACTGGAAAGTGGGTGATACTGTGTCACATATACACATAGGTGTAATCACCCTAAAAATGATGGTTAAGTATCAACTCAATCTTCACTCAGTTCATGATGAGAGGTCATAATATTGTACACCTTGATACACACTCTTGGGGATATTATTTTGGATAATCCATATTCTTTTTACAAACCATTATGTAGGATTTGAATATAATGTTAGGTTAGAGAACCTAGTAGGAAAATAACCATATAAAACCTAGGTTAAACTAAAATAGTTATAGGTTGATCTAACTATATAATTATTGAACTAAAAGTTTTATAGGTTGATCTAACTATATCATTATTGAACTAAAAGTTTTATAGGTTGAATTCAAGGTTTTATGGGATAATACATCATAGTATTGAGTTTTAATGTTCATATGATCATTTACTCTAATTTTATGGGATATTATTATAACAATTTTGGTTTTAGTATTTTGTTTGAATCAACATAATGAAAATGAATTTATTAAAGTTATGTCTCTAGATATCATCCAAATAAGGAATCATATTTGGAATAAATTTTTGTGACAAATTAAAATCAGTTAATAGGTTTATTAAGAGGTAAAATATGACTTTCCCAGTCTTACCTAAGATAGTGAGGTTGATGTCTTAATAGATATTTTATCTTGAGTCATTTATATCTTATATATACCTTTAATTATTCTATTAGTGAGTGATAATTAAAATTCCAAGGATGATATTTATTTTAGGGGGCAGAATGTAACACCTTGATATTTTAAAATATATTTTCCTCTAAAACCTAATGTATTCAATAGCTTTCTTTACACGAAACCCCAAACCAAAATGAACCATGGAACATTATACAACTGTTAAAATATATTTTTTGAATTAGTGTGTATAAATATAGTAAAACACCTTATGAAATATATATATATATATATTAAAGGTCACTTTTATTGCTAATGCACTAATAAAATTCAATTAGCATAGGTAAATAACTAATTAGATTATTTTATCTTTATAATTTATTTATTTTTTAAATTTTATTTTTATGAAAATTATTTTAAGAAACTAAATATATTATGGATAAAATATATTTTTGATATTAATAATATATTAACACTAATTTTAATAGGAATTGATAAGAAATAAGAATATGAATAGTTAATATTTTTAAAACTTATTTTCATATGAAAAGAAACTTAAAATTTAATTTCAGGAATTTTAGAATTTTAATTTGAAAAAATAAACTTCATTTTTGGATTCATAATAACAATATTAACTTAGGATTTTTTTTATATTTTTTTAAAATAATTGTTTTTTAGGTGAATAGTAAAAAAATACCCTTTTTACTAATATCGTAATGTTTATAACTTTATCATGAAGTAAGTATTACTTAAAAATTTATAAATATTTTTATTAAAAAATATTTATATTTAATGAGTAAAATTATTTGTTTAAAAATTCTATTTTCAATTTATAAAACTCAAGTTTAATGTTTTAAAAATGTAAGTGATATTTTACTCTAAAAACTATTTTTATTCTCTTCTATTAAATATTATTTTTCATCACTTGTAGAAATTAGATCTAAAAATATGTATTTCATATTTTAGATTAACCTATTCATATTATGTAATAAATTATATTTTATTTTTAGGTATTAAAGTATAATTTCTAAGATTAATGTTAATTACCATGATAATGGTGAAAGGGTTATTTTTAAAGAATTTTTTTATTAATGTTGTATAATTTTTATCTAATAAACTAAATTGATATACTTATATAATGAATTTTATATGATTTTAACACATATATAAAAATATATTATCACTCATCTAATTTTTAACTAATTTTATATATGATTAAGAACACTTAATACTAAAAGAAAAAAATTTCTAGAAAATAGTTTTTCTATATATTAAATATTTTAACTTAAAAGTTAAGTTTCAATTATTTACAAATTGAAATAAATTATATTGGGATTAAATTTATTTTTATGAAATAAAATTTTTATAATAGTGGTTATATTTTTAATAAAATATAAATTAATTGGGTAACAACTAGTTACGATGGTAAAAACCAAAATAGTAAAATGTAAAACATCTAGTGGTAAAATAATTGAAACATGTTTAAAAATTTTGTGAAAATTAATTTTAGAGTATTTATCAGCCTCATATCACCCCAAACTTCATTATTCCCACTTTTTTAAACATTTACCTTTTAATAGTTTCATGTTATCATTGAAAATGTAATGGGTATTTACCAAAATAACATTTTCTTCACGTAAAAAAGAAGATCACTTCCACAAGATTTATCCACCCATTCCAAATCCTTATAGAAAAAAACTATAACAATGATTCTTATAAACTCTCCCCGTGTACTATAATCATTTTCTTTTCTAAAATTCCAAGATAAAGAGACTTGAGGTGTTACCCAAGGAAGAATATCCAAGAGGAGAGGCAATGTTCTCGACCGAGCTCTCTTAATTATCTTCTTCTTTTACCCCATAAAATGTATGATATCCATGAAAGTATGATAAAATAACTATTAATAATATGATTAAAATATTTTATAATAATTTAATATCACTTTTATACCTTCGTCTAATACCATTAAAAAAATGAAGATGTAATCATGCATACATGTAGATTACCGCCTTTGGGAACAATGTGCTCTATTTTTCATAATTGACATACATAGATGGTAAAAAATATTCATTTAATTAATAAATATAATATTTATATAATTATTAATATTATTAATTGATAATTATTTTATTTATTTACCTTTCCCTCATTTTCTGAAAAATTAGAGTTCTGTCTGTTTGTACGTGTAGACTACCACCTCCACAGAATGACATATTTCATTTTTCATTACTTCCTAACATGGATGGATTTTAAAAATTATTTAATGTATAAAAATTATATTTATGACACTATTAATATTATTTAAGTGATATTAATAATAAACAGTCATAGTAAACTTAATTGCATCAAATGAGAATATCAAGGAACCTTTCTTAATTTGAGTTTATTTTGGGAAAACTAATGAAACTGTATAAAATTTGTTCTAATGGAATAATAAAATTCATAAAATTCTGAAATTTTTGAGATTATTAAGATATTTTACAACACATTTTACCATGGTTAATATATCAGGGAAGTTTTAGAGAAATTGACTAAACTACCTCAAGTAATCAATATAAGTGAAAACTATTTAATAAATGAATAATATATCATAATAAATATACCTTTGGAAATGAAATACAGAGTGAAAATTTTCTTAATAAAGTTTTCAATGAACTTAATTTGATCTTTCTAGAATTTAGGTGCATGCGTAAAGTGAATTAGGACCTAAGTTAAGGGTTTTTGTATATCAATTTTGCTTCATTGAGATATGATTTTTATTCACTAATTGTTTCCTTTTGTGGTTAATATATTATACATGGATATATTTTTTTCATAATTTTAATTAAATTTAAGTTATTTAAAAATACATCTCACATTCTATCTTTCATTTTCCTTCGATTCAAAAATACCAAAGTTATAAGGGTTCTTTTTCTTCACTCTTTGAGACATATTTATTATTACACTCCAAATTTTATTTTATGGATTACTTAATACCACTTTTACTTATATTATAATAATTAAAGTTTCATTAATGGTATTTAAAATACTATTTGATTATAATGCCTTCATATTCTTTTGATTCATAATTTACCCAAGTCGTAAGGGTGTTTTTTGACTCAATACCCTTTTGTTAAGTTATATTTCTCCTTCTTGAACTTATTTCTTCCAAGATTAGTTACTTCCACCCTAAGATTTCTGTAACACCATAATATTTCATATTATGATTCTCTTTAAAGTAAATATCTTATATTGCATGTAACACTGACTTGGATTGTGTTATACGTAAGATTGAGTTTTTGGGAAACAACACATTAGTTATTTAAGTGATATATTTATTTATCAATTAAAAATTTTAATATAAATAGTAAAAAATAAAATTTAAATTTTATTTATAATGTTTTCATTTAAATAAAACCTATTTATAATGAAATGTATAAGTTTTGTTAAAATGGTTATATATTTAGAAAAACTATTTTCTTAAAAGAACTACTTTTTATGTCCTTCTGTGAACAAAAATAAAATTAATTCTAGACACTCCTACAGATTTAATTTGGTAAAACAAACTTCATTTTTTAATTAGGAATATCAAAATTATCTTCACGTGAATTGTTTTTACTTTTTTGATAACTTTCATATTTTGATGAATAGTGGAAAATACTAAATTTTAATTAAAAACAAATTTTTAAATCGAAATAATTTATAGTATTAAATTATATATTTGATTGGTTTTAAAGTATCATTAGATTATATTTTTATAATTTAATATAATTTATGTCATTGGATGTAATTTCACATTTAAATTTTACTTAAACACATGTCAATCGTTTGATAGTTTTTACTTCTTAAAAACCCGATTTTTGGTTTTGACAATTAGAATTAATTTTAAATTAATTTCTACAACTTCTTTATTTTGAATTTAGAAAAATGGATTTCATATTTGTAATACGGAGGTCCAAATGTGTAAATAGGTCACTTTTATTTTTAGACATTATGAATAGTTACTTCAGTAAATATTTTATTTACCATGGTTAAAAGATAAATCCGGTAAATAAGGTTAAACAAAAAATATTATAATAATATTAATTTACCCTAACATGTTTCCTAACCCTATTGGTTGATACATGTCCGGCCATGGGCATCTTGGGTTGATTTTGGGACCCCATGAAGCCACTTGAGAGTAATAATGGCATTTTATATTAATTAATGTAAAGTAAAGACAAAAATAACATAAACATGTATCTTTAAGTAAAAAAATATATGAGTTTATATAATTTATCTCTTTATCTATAAATATTAATTAGAAATCTAAAAAAATTTCCTACAAAATTATATTTTATTTATAATTTTTAGACATTAAAAAATTAAATTTATTTATGACACAATAATGATTCAGTATTTTCCTTATTAATGAAAGAATCAAATAAATGATATTATAAATATTAAAATAAATATAATTTGAATGTTTTTATGACATACAAGAATTTTCTAGGTGAATATGAAATTTTACAGTTGATTAAATGTATTTTTTTTTGATGTAATCAAGTTTTTATGACTTTCACAAAAACCAAATATTAAATAGTGTCAAAATTGACATAAATGAGTTTTTAAAACAAATACTTTATTATTAAATGATATAATATTCTTAAAAATATAATATTCTACCAAAGGACTTATATAACGTTATATATGTCAATAATTAACCACTTTGGGTTATCTTGGATTTTTATAGTAAGTTTATTAACCATTTATTATAATAATACAAGAAGACATGATAAAAGTTAAACTATTTAACTAAGAGTTAAAACTAAAAGATAAGGTTAATATGGTGACCTAAGCTTGTCTAAAACCTATTTTTTGAGAATATTTAGACTCATACCCAACTTATCCTCGAAATAAATCCTTTTGAAGCTATTTCAATATGAAAATTATTTTATAATAAAATAATATTTCAAGATTTTCCTAAAGTGACCCTCACCTCTCTTATAAAAGGGTACTTCCCCTTCTCTTAATTTCACACCTTAGAAACCATTTTTCTTAGAAAAAACCTCCTAAAATATCCTCCAAAATATCCTCACTTCAACCTAGAGGCTTTACTTTTATCATAAATTCATTCTAAGGATCCTTTTTGATCAAATCAAAAGGAAGCACCTGAAGAAGAGGTAATTATTTCATCGCCTCTTTCAAAGTTCTTTTCTTCTTCCACTTCCTTTTTATTTGTTTTTTACATGAAAAAATAATAAATCCAGTACCTTATACAAACTGTGATATAATTTTAAATATATTACAACCATATTCATTATTCTATCCATCGTATTAATGAAAAATTAATCATACGTGCGTACATACGACTTACCGTCTCCATGTTGTGATGTAGTTTTTTATTCTATAATTAATTATTTGGATGGGTATAATAATGATTATAATTGATTTAAATAACAAATATTACATTTTCATTATTCTTTATGTATAATATCCCATCCAACTACATATTATTTCACCATAAATATGATGATATTGTCGCTCGTGCGTACGTACGACCTACCGTCTCCACGAAACGATGAAATTTCATTCCCCATCGTAACCATTCGAGAATAATTTTCATTTGATGATTAAAAATAATTTTTCAAGAACATAATATAATTTTATATATGAATCAAATACATCATATCTATAATAAACATAACTTATATAACAAAACATATAAAGAAAAACGAATCATTTAACACCCAGAACAATGATACTAATGCAATATTATTAACAAAGAAATATTAAAGGATCATATATGATATCATATTTATGTATATGGTTCTTTTATAATTTAATAAAAATTATTTCACCATTATACAGGAGGTTAAAGTACCCTCAACTAAGAAAGAATACAAGGTAAGGGTTAATGTTACAATCTATTTATTATATGAGCTTGTTAATACATAAGTATCTACTAGGACCTCTTTATCATCCACATCTATGTTTCTTAAAAATGTATTTCAAAACATATTTACTTTTTACTAGACTATGGGTTAAATTCATTTATAGCCTTGTTTTAATTTTTATAAATTTTTTTGAAAGGAATCTTTCTGTCATTTTCCAAAATAAGTTACTTTATGACCTTTTCAACAAAATTAAGGAAAGAATGTTTTTTTAACTTATATGAAAAGTGCGGCTATTTCCCACTGTTATAACACCTTCAAAGCTTACCTTACTAGATTATAAGAATATTTTCAAAATTAATGTTTTCTTTTATAATTATGTGACTTTTAAATGATTTCAAAATAGAAAGAGATATTTCTCTCAAGTAGTTTGGATTTCATCTATGTCAACATCCATTGATGAATTTTACACTTGTTTGAAGTTTATTTATTATGATAAAATCTTCCATATTGTGTTGAAGGTTTTATGATATGTTTGCCTATGGATGTGTTATTTTTATACCATTCATGGTTTATAGTTAATGTATTAATATTTCATATTCTAGTTTTAATACGAATATTTGTGTTATGTTTCAACCTTTTCATATAAGGAATGTATTGGAATTAGTAAGTGATGGGTGGAGCCCATTTTAGCTCCTCGATGCATCAGTAGGTCTCATAATAAAAACTAGTGTCTTGACATAAGTCTTTGAAAAAATCTTATTTGTAGTCTTGGCACAAAGCCTTGACTATATGGTTATGATGTCCGACATTATGCATTCTATCATTATGAAATTAGCTATTGATATTACAAGTGATTATTTGACTAGTAGAATATCCATGTGAATAAGTAAAAGGAATTATTTGATTTATTCATGACATATTATGCTAATGTTTAAGTCTAAAAGGATTTTGTTTTAGTCTTATACATTACCTTAAATTTTTATGCTTATTTATGATAGTTTCTGCTATATTTTTATTCTTACTAAGCATCGGAGCTCACCCCTTTATTATTTTTTCTTTTTCCTAGCATGTGAAGAAGTATATTATGATTAACTTGTAGGGATAGACCAAGAATATGAGTGTGTTAAAAGGGGACACAATTTTTTTTTATTTCATGATGTAATGTAAAACTTATGTATATATCTTGTACTTTTAAGGCTACTAAACTAATCGGTATATCAGGACTTAATATCTCATGATCATTCCAATGTTATGTAATTATTCACCAAATCTTGGTAACTAGGGTCGGGCATTACTATTGGTATCAGAGGAAGTTTTGTAAAAACCATGGAAACTAGATTTAGAAAAACTCTTATTAGAGAACATTACCCTAAGATAGACTTTGAGGATTAGTATAGAAGAACTCCCTAGAATTTTGGTAATATAGACATTTTGTGAGTCTTCCAAGAAATACATCCTTGTCTAGATACGAGCAGGTAGAGGCAGCTCTTTCATAGATGTACCTAAGAGTGAAAACTCCGACGAGGAGTTTCGGGCTTGACCTGGGGTTTCTTGGTACACAACAACAGGCCTTTCTGCATTCTTGGTTACGAAACTCTCGAGGGATATACTTAGGCTAATTCACATTTTCTCTATAAGACATTATGAAGGATTTATAAGTAAATACCTCCTCAAATAAAACATTTTTTTATGATTGTGGATTATAAACATAAACTATTCAATTTATGTTAGGTGTTTTACTAGTTTGGAATTATGTATTGCGATTCATAAACTAATCTAGTATATTACATTGTTTAGAAATGGAACCTAGTGGAAGGAATGGAAACAGTATCAACGCATGTAATCCATGTAGTTATTTCCCTCCTACTCAAGATAATTATAATGGAGCTGGTGATGCAACTAGTGTTGAACAACTTATAACCATACTGGGACAAATCACTCAGGTTATGAAGAATAAGCTTACCCACATGGAGCACCATGATCCACAACATGGAGAATCAATGTTAGACCGCTTCATGAGGCAACAACCACCAACATTAAATGGGAATAAAAATCCATTTGTAGCTGAGAAATAGATAAGTTTCTTAGATAAAATATTTTATGCTTTGTGGAGTAGTAAAAGAGAAAAAGTTTTCATGACAGTTTATCACCTCACAGGAGATGCAAATCAACAGTGGTTATTAATTAAAAACACAAAAGAGGATGATGAAGTATCAAATATGTAATGGAGGGAGTTTAATGATATTTTAATAGAAAAATACTTTCCTTGTGACCATCGAGTGGATATGGAAAATCAATTTCTGAGTCTAAGGAAAAATAAAGATGATAATGTCGCAAAGTATGAGGCTAAATTTACAAGGTTAGAAAAGAATGATTTAGATTATATATGTAACCTAAGGAGTAATATTGATCAATTATTTGATGGGTTAAAACCATTTCTCCATCAATCATTAGTCTCATAATACCTCTCATCATATGAAGATATAGTCTTGTGTGCTATCAAGAGAAAAAATGAATTCTCAAAGTCTTATGACATTAAAGTAAATCAAGAGAAGAATAGAATGGTGGATCAAGAGACAGATAAAGGTAAAAAGGGAAATAAGGATTTTCCCTTATGTGATAATTATGGGAAGAAACACCCCGGTAATTTCCTAAAAGGAATGGGAGTTTGTTACAAATGTAGAGAAAAGGTTCACTAGGCTCGTGATTAGAAGGGAAAGAAAGAGTATATCAATATTGAATGCTACAATTGTAGATAAGTGGGGAATTATACAAATTAATTTCATAAGTTCTAATGAAAATTACCTTAGAAAATTCCAAGGGAGAAAGTCCAAGATTATGTTGAAACTACAGTTGAAGTGGAATAATTAATGTATTTGTGTTTTTGGATTCAATAATTATATTATATTTATAAGATTTATGTGATATATATATAAGGATTTTATTGTAGTACTTTTTGTTTTCATTAAGGTGTTAATATGATGAAATTAATCATATTTTCAGTATGTAAAAATAAGAGAAACTTTATGTTGTTTGGGGAATCTGATGTTATAATTGATTTTGGAATTTAGAGACCTTTTAGAGAGAGTTTGGACAGAAGTATTTTGGATAACAATAATGGTTGAAATGGATTAAGTTGGACTTTGGGTAGTATTGTTTAATGATAAAACATTTCTTAAGATTATTTTTAGAATATTATAATACTATAGTTTTAAAAAAGGACAACCTATTGGTCGGTCGATAACCCGTCGCGTCGGACAAAGTGGTAGGAATCGAACCCACAACCAAAGTGTGAAAAGGCTTTATCACCTACCACTAGCCTACAGGAAGTCCCTGGTTATTATAAATTACTTTATTCATGTTATATGTTTGGAACCTTATAACATTAGGATAAATAGAATATTTTTGTGTTCTATTTTATTTTGGAGTGAAAGATGATTTTTTGGTAGAAATTAGTTGAAAGATGGAACTCTACTTGTCAAGTATTTCTTTTATCTTATTCTATGAAGAAATTAATTATTAATTTTTATGGAAAGGATATTAAAACCAAAAAATTATTATCCTAATACCTTATGTTTTGTTTAATTGATGATATTTTAAATCTTCATAGATTTATGGATTTAAGGCCCTCAATTTTCCATTCACTTGTTTATGATTGATGGCCTCAATCACTCCCTATAAATATTTACGATTTCCTCAAATTATGTGTCTCAAATTTCCACCAATGTTATCCTATTAGAAATCCTAATTTGGTGGTGATTTTTTTATTTTCCTTTCCCTTTTATTAAGACTAAATTTTAGTAACCCTATTTTCGATGTGGGTTTTCCATAAAGGTATTTTCTATTTTCAACCTTTTATTTTCGAAGAAAAATTTAAAATTGCGAGGATGCAATTTATTGAAGTAAGGGAGAATGTAACACCCCAATATTTCACAGTACAATTCTCTTTAAAGTAAATAGCTTATATTGCATGTAAAACTGACTTGGCTTGCGTTATACACAAGATTGAGTTTTTGTGACACAAACACATTAGTTATTTAAACGATATATTTATTTATCAATTAAAAATTGTAATATGAATAGTAAAAAATAAAATTTAAATTTTATTTATAATTTTTTTACATAAATAAAACATATTTATAATTAAATGTATATGTTTTGTTAAAATACTTATATATTTAGAAAAACTATTCTCTTAAAAGAATTAATTTTTATGTCCTTTTGTGAATAATAATAAAATTAATTATAGAAACTACTAAAAATTTAATTTGGTAAAATAGACTTCATTTTTGAATTTTTAATATAAATATTAGCTTAGGTTGAATTTTTTGTACTTTTCTGATAACTTTCATATTTTGATTAATAGTGAAAAATAGTAAATTTTAATTAAAAACAACTTTTTAACCAAAATAATTTATAGTGATAAATTATACATTTCAGTGGTTTTAAAGTTTCATTGGACTATATTTTTATCATTTAATATAATTTAGTTAGTTTTATGTAATTTCACATTTAAATTATACATAAACATGTGTCAATCTTTTGATAGTTTTTACTTCTTAAAAACCCATTTTTTGGTTTTGACAATGAGAATTAATTTTAAATTAATTTCTGAAACTTCTATGTTTTGAATTTAGAAAAATGAATTCCGTATTTAGAATCAGGAGATCCAAAATTTGTAAATATGTAACTTTTATTTTTAGACATTATGAACAGTTACTTCAGTAAATATTTTATTCAGCAAAAGGATAAATCCAGTAAATAAGGGTAAAAAATAATATTATAATAATATTAATTTACCCTAACACATGTCCTAACCCTATTGTCTGATAAATTTCCTACCGTGGGAATTCTTGGGTCGATTTGGGGACTCCATGGAGCCACTTGGGAGTAATAATGACACTTTTTATTAATTAATGTAAAGTAAAGACAAAAATAACATAAACATGTATCTTTTAGTAAAACAATTTTAATATAAGGTTATATAATTGATATCTTAGACTATAAATAGTCATTATAATTATAAAACTATTTCTTATATAACTATATTCTATTTATAATTTTTATATGTTAATAATTAAATTTATTTATGACACAATAATGATGCAATACTTTCCTTATTAATGAAAGAATAAAATAAATGATATTATAATATTAAAATAAATATAATTTTATATTTTTTATGACATAAACGAATTTTATAGGCGAATATGAAATGTTAGGGTTGATTAAATGTATTTTTTTCAAAGTAATCATGTTTTAATGACTTTCACAAAAACCAAATATTAAATAGTGTCAAAATTGACATATAAGATATTTTAAAACAAATACTATATTATTAGATGATATAATATTTCTAAAAAACTAAGATTCTATAAAATGACTTATATAAGGTTATATATGTCAATAATGAACTACTTGGGGTTCTCTTGGATTTTTATAGTAAGTTTATTATCCATTTATTATAATAATACAAGAAGACATAGTAAAAGTTAAACTAATTAACTAAGAGTTAAAACTAAAAGATAAGGTTAATATGGCGACCTAAACTTGTCTAAAATCTATTGGTTGAGAATATTTCGACCCATACCCACATTATACTCTAAATAAATTCTTTTTGAGCTATTTGAAACTGAAAATAATTTTGTAATAAAATAATATTTCAAGATTTTTCTAAAGTGACCATCGCCTCTCTTATAAAAGGGTACTTCCCATTCTCTTAATTTCACACCTCAAAATCCTTTTGTCTCAGTTAAAACCTAATAAAATCTCCTGAAAATACCATAAATTCAACCTAGAGGCCTAAATTTTATCATAAATCCATCCTAAGGATCCCTTTTGATCAAATCAAAAGGAAGCACCTGAAGAAGAGATAATTATTTCATCACCTCTTTCAAAGATCTTTTCTTCTTCCACTTCCTATTTCTTTGTTGTTTCCGTACCAAAATAATAACTCCAATAACTTCTACATAATGTGATGTTATTATAAATATGGTACATCCATATTCATTATTCTATCCATCCTATTAATGACAAAGTCACCATACGTGCATACGTACGGCTTACCGTCTCTACGTGGTGGTGTAGTTTGTTATTCAACACTTAATTATTTGGATGGACGTAATAATGAGTATAATTAATGTAAATAATAAATATAACAAGTTAATTATTCTTTATATATAATATACCATCCAACTATATATGATTTCACCATCAATAGAATGATATTTTCGCTCGTGCGTACGTATGATCTACCGTCTCCACGACGTGATGAAATTTCATTCCCCATCGTAACCATTCAAGAATAATTTTCATTTGATGATTAAAAATAATTTTTAAAGAACATGATATAATTATGGATATGAATCAAATACATCATATCCATAACAAATATTACTTACATAACAAAACATATAAAGTAAAACGAATCAGTTAACACCTGAAACAATGATACTGATGCAATATTATTAACAAAACAATATTAAAGGATCATATATGATATCCTATTTATGTATGTGGTTCTTTTATAATTTAATAACAATTATTTAACCATTATAAAGGAGTTTAAAGTACCTTCAACTAAAGAATAATACAAGGTAAGTGTTAATGTTACAATCTCTTTATTATCTAAGGTTGTTAATACGTAAGTATCTACTGGGACCTCTTTATCATCCACATCTGTGTTTCTTAAAAATGTATTTCAAAACATTTTTACTATTTACTATAATATGGGTTAAATTAAATTATACCCTTTTTTATTTTTTATAAAATTTTTTGAAATTAATCTTTCTGTTGTTCTCTAAACAAGGTACTTAGTGACCTTTTCGAAAAAATTAAGGAAATAATGTTTTTTAACTTATACGATGAGTGTCGTTATTTTCCACTATTATAACACCTTTGTAGCTTCCCTTAAAATATTATAAGAATATTTTCACAATAAATATTTTCTTTTATAATTATGTGACTTTTAAATGATTTTAAAATAGAAAGAGATATTTCTCTCAAATATTTTTTATTTCATCTATGTCAACATCCTTTGATGGATTTTACACTTGCTTAAAGTTAATTTATTGTGATAAAATATTCCATATCTTATTGAAGGTTTTTTGTTATGTTTAACTAGAGATGTGTTATTTTTATACCATTAATGGTTTATGGTTAAATTATTAACATTTTGTATGCTAGTTTTAATACGAATGTTTATGTTTTGTTTCAACCTTTTTATATGAGGAATGTATTGGACTTAGTAAGTGATAGGTGGAGAATGCTATAGCTCCTTGATGCATCGGTAGATATCATGAGAAAAACTAGTGTCTTAGAATAAGGCCTTGACCAAATCATATTTTTAGTCTTAGCGCATGGACTTGACTATATAATTATGATGTCCGGCATTATGCATTCCATCATTATGAAGTTAGCTATTGATATTAAATGTGATAATTCAACTAGTAGAATATCCATGTGAATAAGTAAATGTAATTATTTGTTTTATCTTTTCAATATTATGCTGAAGCTTAAGTTTAAAAGGCTTTTATTTTAGTCTTATACATTGCCTTGAATGTTTATGCTTATTTATGATAGTTTCTGCTATATTGTTATCCTTACTGAGAATCTGAGCTCACCCCTTTTTATATTATATTTTTCCCAGGATGTGAAGAATTATATTATGATTAACCTACATGGATAGGCAAAGGATATGAGCATATTAGAAGGGGACAAAATGTTGTTTTTTTATTTTATGATGTAATGTAAAACTTAAGTATGTATCTAGTACTTCCAAGGCTACTAAACTAATCGGTCTTTCTAGAATTGATCTCTTGTGATCATGCCAATGTTATGTAATAATGCACCGACTCTAGGTAACAAGGGTCAGGGCGTTGCAATTTTCTTCATGGTACATTCTATTTATTATATCTTGGAAAAATTACTTTTTAATTGAAATATTTTACCTTGATTAATTTCTTCCTCAAAAAGTATATCATTTTTTATAATAATTCTCATCCTCTTTAATTAAGGTTTCCCATCCTTGATCATATTTTCCATTCCCACAAATGTTATCCTTATTAATTGGATAACTATTTATGTATCATTTTATGTGGTCTTCATGTTTCTAATTTTCCCTTTTTAAAAGTAGTTTCTTTCATCCTTTTTATGATGTGGTTTTTTAATAAAGTTATTTTAAATTATTAAAAAAACATGTCCTTTCATAATCATTTGTTTCATCACCCACTCCATGTTTCCTATATAAAACCTTTTATGTATTTTGTAGGTATCTATTATTGAATTTTTTTTCTAAAAGAAAATATATTCAAAAAATTTATTTCACATTTCTCAAAATGAATTTTTAAAGTGACTCATAACTTCCCCTTTTTATGGAATCATTTTATGATTTCACTTCTATTTTCCTCTTTATGTTAAAATGTTTTTACCTCCATTATATTTATGCTTCATAAATTACCTTATAAAATCTCTCATATTATTTTCTTTTATGGAATTAAACTCATAGTATCAAATGAAAAAATTATTTACCCCTTCTTATGTGATACCATTTTAAGTGTTCTTCTTATGAGGGTCTTATTCATATATGTAAACATCCTTCAAAGTTATTATGTTTCACTTGATATATTACTTAACAATACCATCCACCTTATTTCTTTGTATGTATTATGATCATGCAATTCTATTTATTGATTGGATAAATTATTAACTTAATCATATAATCATTACTCTATATTGTGTTAGTTTGAGGAATGATTACATGGATAGTTGTTCCAATTATAGATTGAGTAAATTATTGACATACCTTATGTTTATTATTTACAATACATATGTTTATTGATTACTAAGTAAAGCTGATTTATTCATTGCAATGTAATTTATTTCTTTCATGTGGTGAAGGAATTGTAATTAATAATTGATGTGTGGATCCAAATATTAAATAGCCCCTCGATGCATCGATAAGTATCATGAGAAAATATAGACTGAGTATTTGGTGTACGTATTCCCATTTATTTAGATGTCTCAATTGTAGTCTTGACTACAACTAGATATCTTGTTATAAGGTCATGATGGTATGTAATTTCTTGGAACAAGGCCTTGACTATTTTGGCATTATAAATTCCATCACCATGAAATTAGTTATTATTGTACATGTGTTTATTTATATTGTTAACCATGTATTTATTTTAAGCTCTCGTTATCCATTATATGGTATTATTTGATTATCATTTATTTCCTAAAATATTTTTCATGCCTTATTTGTTCTATGATAGCTTCTAGTATATGATTTCTCATAATAGGTGTTTGAGTGAACCCTTTTAATGTTTCTATTTCCCCAAGGTATGAATAAATTTTTTACGCATGATATTTCTATAATAATATCATGTTTTAAGAATTTGTGGGAGATGTTGAATACTTATTACGGATTGATTATTTTCTTATATAGTGGAAAAAAATTCATTAGTTGAGAAAGACATGGGATTTATTAGATAATGTTTTTCCTAATTCTATAAATATTTAAACCTAAAAGGATATGGGAATGTTTGTGATGAAATATTTTCTTTAAGTTTTGTAATTATGGTACATTTATATTTGTTTTTCTCATAACTATTCTATCTCGAGTAAATTAATTCAATACTAATAACATATTTAGGGAAAATGATGGATAGTTTTTTAGTGAATTTTTAATTAAAATGAGACATTTCATTTACCATTACTTGAATAAAAAATCACATATAAGTATTCACAATACATGTGACCTTTCATGTCAAGTATGAAGATGAACTCGCACACATTAACCTACTTAGATGAGAGTAGTCACTTAAATATTATCATTTAAATAATTACTACAAAATAATAAAAATCATTACTCAAAACCTAAAACCATATCATATACCAAAATGGTTCACATAATAGAATTATTATAAATTACATATATTATAAAAATATAAAAACAATGAAATATATTGTTTTAATGACATAGAAAGGTACACTATAGAATAATAATTCATATAACCTATTCAATACTATCACTAACTATAAATAGTTACTTACTCATTCTCATTTTATATATATCTATAAATCCTTGTGCAATAAAATTTTCAAGCCACCAAAAGATTAAACTGACTTTGTAAGAATTAATATCCTATGTCCATCATGGTATATTCATTTTCAAGTAATTTCTAAACACTCGGGACTTTACTTTTGATCCACTGTCTCCAATTACAAACCCCCCATACATGCATACATATACAAAACACATAATAAATTACTAAATGTCTTATAGTTTTCCTACCTTATTCATATTCTAATATTATCTAGTTGAAACCTCTCTAATTAGATGATTCATAGAAAATATATGAAAACAACATAAAACACTATTTATGGATATTCGCTAACAAAAGAAATAAAAATAAATAAAATTGGTATTTGTACCATATCATTGATGAGAGAAGCCTATTTCCACCAATAAATCATGATTTAATGCATGGAGAAAAATGTTGTAGTAAATTTTAGTGGAAGATAATAAAGGGAAAGGGAAAGGATTCTCTTGTAGTTTATTCTATGAAATAAATACCCCTACTACCAATTTAAAAATTTTATCTTATAAAAAACCAACATATCCTTATTTGAATTTGTGAGACAATGGATCAATGAAAAATTAAGTGGGGTCAATAGAATTTTGTGGAGACATAGGCTTCCAATTTTAACCACTGGAACTCTAGTGGAAGGATTCCACTAGTAAGTTTTTATTATCTACCCACAAAACTTTTAGTGGCCTCCCACCAAGTTTATGGTTGGACTTTTAATTTCCCACCAAAAAATATCATTTTATACCTTTTCATCCTTCTATTATACCTTAGGGTGATTTGAAATTGATATGGCCCATTTGAGAGTAGATCAATACTTAATAGGGGTGTGTGGCTTGAATCAAATTGACACATTGGGTGTGTTTTCTTTCATCCTCTCATATATACTAGAAATTATTATTATTATTATTATTTATAATTATATATAATATTCATCTATAGGGATGGTCTAGAGGAAAGGGTTAAGAGTTTTTTCTAAAGGTACGGGGGGTTCGATTCCCATGGGTTGAGCTTCTACATTATTATTACACACCTAGTGATTTAACACCTTAATGGTCAAGGGAAGAGTGGGGAGGATAATTTTACATAGTTATTATAGCAGATATAATTTGAGATTCGGGTTCTATACTTATTTTAGTGATTAAGATCTACACTAGGAATAACATTAATTGTAATGGGATAGGAGGGGTTTTGTAAAAAAAATTAAGTAATATGATTAATATTTCATCTATTATTATTATCATTACTATTATTATTATATATAAAACTTTTATTATTATTATTATAATCATCATTAGAATCATAATCATCATTATTATTAGTATATATGTGAAGCAATAGCCCTGTGGAAAAGGGGATGGACATCCATCATTTATATGGGGATTCAAACCCTTGACTCTTCAAATTTATCCTCTGATTTTTGAAGTATTTTTATTGGTGTGTTCATGTTGTAGAAATAATGATGGGACTCTGGTGATGATGCATGAAATTTTATAGTGTATTCTATATTTTTGAATTTTATGTGACTAAAATGGATAACATATTTTTTTATCATAGGTTTATTTTTGAGTGGTAACACTTAATGCATTATATGTGGGAATAATGCCCATGGGAATAGGAAAAAATGGTGGGATCAATGTAACACCCTGAGATTTTATGAAAAATATCCTTTTTAATTTTATTGATGTCTTGTGTTGTACACTACACCAAAATGAGCTTGTACTACACGCATCCTTGATTTGTTTTGCATTACACGCAATCATGACCTTCCACGATAGCGTGTGTTGTACGCAATACCGAGTTTCGCTAAACAATGATATGTTATATAAACTAGCCGTTATGAATAGTAATATGCACTTTTTGAAATTTTATAAATTTTATCTTTCAAAATGGACTTCATTATTGGATTCAGAATATCAAAATTAGCCTATGGTGATTTTTTTTTATTTTTCTGAAAACTTTCAATTTTTGATGAATAGTGAAAACACTGGGTTACTAGTTAAAAACCAACTTTTTATTTAAAGAATTATTTATTTTATTTAAATTTATTTTAGGTCAAAATTGATCAATAATACCTATATATGTTCAATGTAATTTATTTGAGTCATTTTATAATAATTTTATATATATATAAATTTTATTGAACTTCTCACTGTCTTTTACCCACCTCCTAGGAGAATTTGAAAATTTACATAAAACTTAATTTTACCACTTCTGTGAGTGGAATTTCAAAAATCCGAGAGACACGGTTAATATCAAGGAGTAAAATGTGGTTCAATAAGATAAAAATAATTTTTGGTGAATAGTAACTTTTTTACTTTTATTTACCACAGTAAAAAGCAAATAGGGTAATTAAGGGTAAAAATGATATTATTATTACCCTAACACATGCCCTAATTCTATTGGATAAGTATAATTAGACCAAAAACAAACTTAGGAATAAAGTATTACCCTTTAGGTCCACTTTGATTAGATTATGACACATATTATTATTTTATTTAAAGAAGAGTTAAAATAGTTAAAATCAAAGTTTAATAACTAAAACATTTTTAATATAGGTTTATACAAAAAATAAATTCGACTATAAATATTCATTAGAAAGATAAAAATATTTCCTACATAATGGTATTTTATTTATAATTTTTAGACATTAAATAATTTAATTTATTTATGACACAATGATGATGCAGTAATTATTTTATTAATGAAATATTAACATAATTGATGTTATAAATACCCAAATAAATGTAATTTGAGACTTTTTATGAATTAAACTAATTTTATAGGTTAATAAGACATTTTCTTATTGATTAAATTAACTTTTTTGAACTAATAATTTTGTTATGAGTTTCCCAAAAATAAATTACCAAATAGTGTCAAAATTGACATAAAATGGTTTTTAAAACAAATATTATATTATTAATTGTTATTTTATTCCTAAAAATATAAGGTTCGTCCAAATGACTTATATAAGGTTATATATATTAATAATGAACCACTTGGGATTCTTTTGTCTTGTTATAGTATGTTTATTAACCATATAGTGTAAGAAAACAAGAAGACACGGTAAAAGTTAAATTATTTAACTTAGTGTTAAATCTAAATGATAAGGTTAAAATAGTAACCTAAACTTGTCTAAAACCTATTGGTTGAGACTATTTCGACCCATACCCACCTTATCTTCAAAATAAATCAATTTGAAGCTATTATAAACCGAATATGACTTTATTATAAAATAATATTTTAAGTTTTTCCAAAGGTGCCCCTCTCCACCCTTATAAAAAGGGCACCCCTTCCCTCTTCTCTTCACACCCTTTTGAGCCTTGAAGATCAGCCAACCCCTTACAATTCCTCTTCTCAACCTCTCTATTTATATCATAGATGTTCTGGTCTTCTCCAAAGACCAACTCTACTGCCCTAAGAAGAAGTTTAAAGGAGGTGTGTCGAGAAAGAGGTAATCTCTTCTACCGACTCTTTCAAGTTTCTTTCTTCTTACACTTCCTATTATTTAGTTTTTTATTATAAATTAATAACATCAGTATTAATTATATAATGATATATTATTATAAATATGAAACAACCCAATTTCACCTTCTATCCATCCTACGGAAAATGAAATCACCACGCGTGCGTACGTACGGAATACCGTCTCCACGTCGTGGTATAATTAGTTTTTCCACCACCACCTTACTTGGATGGGTATAATGGTGTAAATAAATAACTATATAGGATTATTGTAAATTTATATTGATTATGAAATATTATACATACACTTCAATAAAATTCCACGATCATGGGAATTATATCATCGCTCGTGTGTACGTACGGACTACCGTCTCCACGAACGCGATGAGATTCATTTTCCATGATTAACCATTCAAGAATGATTATAAAGTATATATAATGAATAATAATTAAATATATGACATACTTAAGATACTGGATTTATTTATACATACATATATATATATTTCATCTACCTACTTCCATTCAAGTCAATAAGGAAAAGAAAACAGTGTTCATGCGTACGTACGGCCTACCGTCTCCATGAACGGTTTATTTAATTTCATTTATCTATATATTATATATATATACTTAATATATATGATATATAAATCATTATATAAGTAATAATAATATCAAGAAAAACAATTCCAAATATTTACAATAAATAAAACGATTTTACCCAAAACGCTGCTTTAACATGGAATTTAAAAAAGAACGGGTAATATAAAGTCATAAGTGAACCATATATGATATCATAACAATGAATATGACAATTGAACCATATATGATATCATAATAATGAATATGGTTCTATAATAAGTCAATGGCATTATTTAAATCATTATATAGGAGGTTCATATACGTACAAAGCATATTGGACCTAAGGTAATGGATAATTTTGCAATCTCATTTTTATCTGAGATTGCTTATATGTAAGTATTTACTGGGGTTATATTTATCATCCATGTCCCTATTTTCTAAAAATGGTTTCATGTAAGTTTAAATTCCTTTTTACCCATTTTTTTACTTTTACCACATGTTATGAAAGGAATATTTCTTTTGTCTACCATACAAGGAACTTTTTGACTTTTCCGTCAAAAGTACGAGGAGAATATTTTTTTTAACTTATACGGCATGAACGGATTTTTAAGGTTTCAAAACACCTTATTTTAAAGAATCTTAATCTACACGATTTCATGACTATTTTCAACAAAATACTTTTCTTTTAAAATTGCATGGACTTTTGTGAAAAGAAAATGATTTTGAAGAAGAAAGGATATTTTTCTCAAGAATTCATTTCAAGTGTTTTATCAAAACCATTTTTCATCTAAGATGACATTATTTCATATGTGTATGTTTCAAGTATAATGTCTATATGATTTACATGGTTTCAATTCTCTTATGATGAAATGATATCCAATTGTTTTATATGGATTATGTTATGATGGGATGATATTTATGAAACCCATTTTATTCTTTGGGTTATGATGAATGATTTATGTTTATGTTGTGGAACAAGTAAGAATTATTTCATTATGAGATGGGTGAGACCTATATCTCCCTCAAATGCATTGAGTAAATATTTATATCTCATGAGATAGACATGTCTGGAATGGAAAGTTAATTTGGTTCAGTACTACAGGACTGGAACGAGAAGTGAACTCGATTCAAAAAGGGACTTTGTTCACTAAGATGGTCTTGGCAGCAATGCCTTGGCTACTATGGAAATCATATCATGTGCTTAATGGTTTCCACAATTACATGTTTTATTCCCAAGCTATTTTATCATGATTTATGTTACTTTATGATCTATACCTTATGTACTACCAAGATTTATTTCACAACTCAATATTTTGATGTTTAAAATTTATGTTCATGTTTTTAAGTTCAAATTTATATGGTCTATTTTGTTTTTTCCATTATTACCCTTACTGAGAATTTGAGCTCACCCTTTATATGTTTTATTTTCCCCAGGATATAAAGAAAGGTTTTAGGTAAAAAAAGGAAGATCTGTATGGGAGATGTTGAAGATCTTTCCCCAAGATTAGAAGATTATGTTCCAAGTTTCCAAAGACACTAAACTATTACAGTCCTTTGGTGTCTGTTTTTTTATGTATTAAGTATTCCAAAAAAGTAATGTAATGTCCATGTATGTCAATCTTTGGGTCTCTACAATCAATTTTGATTAGTATACAAAAAAAATGGGAACACATTGGTGTGGGTAATTCATAATTATGTGTGGATGTTATAAGTGGTGGAAAATTTTAATAATGTTCACACAAATGTATCTAGTGAACAATATTTAGAATAGAGTGATCTAAGGCAGAGCACACAAAGGCTATTTAAAAAGTTAAAAAATTGAGGCCTATGATTCAATTTGAATTTTTTATTTTAGGCCATTAATGTTGCATTATAGGAAAAAATGGGATTATGTGACTGATATTGAGATTGAGACAAGTGATTTGATTTAAAATGCTAGTGGTGCTCAAACTAACTATAAGAATGTACTTTTGAAAGGAATTTAAGCACTTATGGATAAAAAGGATTCTTCTCCACAAAAAAAATAAATAAGTGAAATTTTTATTATTCAATACAAATAATTATTTCTGTTATATCTATAATTGTACTTAATTGGTATCAAATATTTTAACATACACCTTAAGAGAGATTGGAATAAGACACTATTTTTGATATTTTAAAGCTGATGTGTACCAAAGTGACTGGGTTGAAAATTTAGGTACTAAGATATTATATTATGATGGATAATTGATATCCTTTTTAATGTTTTTTCAGTTTTTTATAATATCTTTTTAGGCTGGTTTTATATCTATTATTTTTGGTTTCATTGGTTCAGTTCATTATCTTGAGATTAAAGGTTGATTTTTTTTATGGTTGAAACACATAATGAAAAGTGGTTGGGAGGTGCTTCTGGTTATTTACTTTGTTTTAGTGGAAATTTTTATTACTAGTGCTTGAATTACTTTACATAATGGCTCAATTAGAAGGTTGTCTAGTTAATGTTGTTTCCATGAATATTTATTGGTTGTAGTTTTCTATTTATTTAATTTTTTCATTTTTTTACCGCTTTTTGTGTTGATAATGGATATTTTTAAGGTCATTCATTGTTATGTCATGTATGTTTCCACCTCAAACATTTCTAATTTATATTTTCTTATAAATTTTTCTTTATTAAATTTCTTTCGGTGTGACTCTAGACTTTTCAGGCTTAATTCTCAGAACCTTATGGATTATATTTTTTATTAATAATATTACTATTACTACTAAGAATTATAAATATATATAATATAATAATTATTATTATTGTTTATAAATTATTTTATAAATATAATTATTTATATAACATTTTTATTCTTATTACTATAATTATTATTCTTATTATTATTACTAGATTTTTATTTTGTTTTTGATTTTCAAAGGAATTAAATTTGGTAGTTTCAATAATACCATGAAGTAGATATATTTAGGGGGTCTTCATCATATCTATGATTCATATAGGGCTAAAACCCTAGAAAGAGCTACAATTCTAACTACCTCACATTATCACCACCACTATAATAATTTTAACTTTTAATGGATAAAAGTCTGGTTCACTGTCATTTGGTGGTCTCTAGTATTATAAATGGTGAACTCCAAATGTTAATACTAAGTTTTTAAAAAAAATAAGATTTCCTTATCTCCTTGGAATATTCTCCCCCAAATCCCCACAAAACATCATGACACATCCTCCCAATGTTTCCATAAAACATACTCCCTTCCCCCTCACCCCATAATCAAATCATTTCCACTAATTATCTTATTGTATAATGACATGTATCTCATTAAAATAATATTAAATCATTTTTTACATTAAAATATAAAATAAAATACACCTATAAATCTAAAGTTCTTGTGTATTTGGAAGACTTTCTACATAATAAATCATATTAAAAAAACTACATGATCTTGTATTTTCATCTTCATAGTATACTTCTAAATATCATCATACTCTTATCATTTTATAGGATACCTTAGAGATATAAATAAAATAAGGTATGAGATAAAAATCCTAGTAAGGTGATAATCGAAACAAACATGAGGATGGGATATCATAAGTGTCCATAAGTATAACAATAAATCATAAAAGTGGAAGATTATAAATTATCACAAATAATAATGGAATAGGGGAATGATATAATTAAAACATGGTAATCATATGAATCATGATAATCTAGAAAAAACATAAGAAATTTTATCATAAAAATAAGTTTATGCTCTTCTCCAAGACAATATAACAAAATGTGTTAGGCTCACTGAACGTATACCATAAATATTATCTTCTGATATGTAAGGATTACCTAATCGATTGGAGGGATTTTATAGGCCCATCCATTATATCATAATATTTCATACGTGTGTTTTACACATATAAAATAAATATACATCAATAAAAAATATAGAATAAAATGAT
Source organism: Viscum album (assembly GCA_963277665.1). Classification (NCBI taxonomy): domain Eukaryota; kingdom Viridiplantae; phylum Streptophyta; class Magnoliopsida; order Santalales; family Viscaceae; genus Viscum; species Viscum album. The sequence goes on along the minus strand of OY728141.1, from coordinate 1,412,919,983 downwards.
GATGATGGAATTAGTTACATAATAATTCCACAAAGCATATTCAAATAGTGAATCACGTATATACATAAAATAAGAAGTGAATATATCATAATTTATATTAAATATTTCTTAACCTATAAAAAATAAAATATTATATTCTATGAAAGGAAGAATATATATGAAGAAAACAACATAGAAATAATTGAGAGAAAGAAGAAGGAAAAGCTTCCCTAATAATCATTGTGGGGATTGACTTAAATAAATAATAAGAAAGAAACCATAAAGACATGCATATCCCTAAAAAATAAATTATAAGGGAGTATAAAAACCTTAAATGGTGAATATTAGGAAGATATAAATATGAAATGATAGATAAAAATATATATTGATAGAGGGAGAGATCATAAAAGAATTAAGAAAACGAGTGGGAGATCCCCTTACATAAAGTGTCAACTCACTTTAAATCCTCCTTTAAACTCTAGAATAATCAAGCTAAATTTATTAATTAATTTATTTAGAGATTTATTTGTGTTTATTTATATTTTTTTAATATATTTATTGTGATATATTATTCATTTATTAGATTAATTTTACTTTCATTGATCATTTTTAAGTTTATTGGTTCGTAGTTCCAAAACTGCTTTTATACAACAACAACGGATGATAGTCAATGCACAATTATTGCACATGATCCAGAAGTTTTGTGGAATTTTTTTCATGTCGTTTTAGAATAAAAATAGTTTAATATATTAGTAAATAGTTACAAATCATAGAATATTTCTCAATAATTTTGTTTTTTATGCTTAAATCAATAATTATGGTTTATTTTAGAATTTTTAATTAAATTATTATTTTATCATTCCAGAATAATAAAAAAACTTGATTTAATTATTTATATTATAATTATACATGAAAACTGTTTTTAAAACTTTAAATAAAAGGTGGTGATGAAAAATACCATCACCCATATAGATGGTATAAACCTACCATGGTGTGAGTTGTAATTTTAAGAGAGCTTAAAAGAAAATAATAATAACCAATATTTGATTTTAATAATTAAATTTATATAGAATTATATAACTCTTATCATTTTATTGTAAGGGAGTATTGTGTTATATAATGTATAAAAAGATAATGAAAATTAAATCATCAATATTTTAGAAGTCTTATATTTCTCATTGATATGCCTCCTTTGAAACGAGACATAAGCCTTTAAAGGAGGATATTTTGGCCTTAAAAACATGGATTAGAGGGTTTAGAGAGTGATTTTGGAATATATTTGAAAAATAAATAAATTTTAAAAGTGAGGAGAAATTAGTGGAGAATGGGGTACATTTATTAGTGAAGGATATTTGTATTTTTTAATAAAGTATTGAATAATTTATTATTTTGTCTCAAAACTATGAATAGTATTGGTTAATATAACTAATAATGGTATTTGATTAAAAATATATATTATTTATAGTAAAAATATGTGAAACCAAATGATATTAATAGAATATTTAATTCAAAGTAAACTATCAAAAATAATAATTTATTAGAATAAAATATAATTTAGACTTTGAAAATTGACTTATAGGTTTAGAAAATCAATTTTCATAAATAAATTTTTTTAATAATTAGATAAATTTTAAATCATGGAAAATATATATAAATTATTTATAAATTTCTACATAATAATGATATCATAAAAACTATCGTATATGTAAAAACAACATTTTTTATTATACACCAAAAATTCAGTTTTTTTTAGAAAAATTACAAAAAGTTACCCTTACATAATTTTGAGGTAATGATTAAAAAAATAGGGTCTGTTTTATCAAAATAATTTTCTAAATTTAGTAATTCTAATATTTAAATTTTAATATAAAATATAATGTTTGACTAAATAAATTAAAAAATACCTTATTTAAATTTACACTTACACATACTTTAAGTTATATAATTTGAGAAATGATTTTATGTTATTCTGATATTTAATTTTATATATTTTATTCATGATAATTTTTACGTATCAATCCTTTAACTATTTCAATGGTCAAGTTATAATTCTAACAGTCTAGTTATTATTCCAATAGTTTGGTTAATATTTTAATGGCCATATAACCATCACACTTTATTTAAATACCTATTATTTCCTTCATTGTTCATTTACTCAATTTTATCTCGAAGTTATTTATATTCCATTTAAAATGTTAATCTTGTTTTTAATGTTTTATTTTCTTTTCACAATATTGTTCATGGTTGTGTTATTTTTAGAAGACCATGACCCATTGGATTTTTAAATTTTAGTTGTATTATTAATTTTTTATTATCTTATTATAATTTTACTAATAATATGGAATATATTCATCCTTCGTTTATAATGTTCCACTATGAAATAAAATGATGTTTTCATTATTACTGGGTGCAGAAGATGATATAACAATGAAGCATAAAAGTTTTAGTGAAGAAAAATTAATATAAAAATGTGGGATGCTACATTATTCCCCCATTTGAAAATTTTATCCTTGAAATTTTAACTCAAACTATAATATAAAAATAAATAATGGAACTTTTTTCATTATATCATCAACTTCCCATGTTTCATCTTCATACTTATTATTTTTCAAAAGTATTTTGACATGATGAGTAGTCTTATTTCATATAACATTATCTTTATGATCCAAGATCTCTAATGGACTCTCCTTATATGAGAGATCATGATCCAATGTCACCACCTTCAAGTTATGTACATGAGAGGTACATTTTATGTTCTTCTATATGAGAGATGTATGGAACACATTATATACTTGATAAAATTTCTGGATAAGGGTAATTCAATAATCCATATTTCCAACATGATTAACAATCTCAAAGCTATCAATGTAAATAGTACTTAGCTTTCCTTTCTTACAAAACCACGTAACTCTATTCTATAATGATATTTAAAGGAATACATTATCCTCAACCTCAAACTCCAGGTCTCATTAATTATTTTTATCAAATCACTTTTGTTGACTTTATGCTACTCTAATGTGTTGAAAAATGGATTGAACCTTATTTATAATATCTTGCACTATTTCTTTCCCAAATAACTTCTTTTCTCTAACATCATTTCAATATATTAGGGTTCTATATTTCTTTCTATAAAGAGCTTCATGTGGGGAAATTTGAATATTTGAGTGAAGGTTATTTCTATATTAAAACTCAATCACTATAATATGTTGATCAAAGATATATTCTAATTCTATAAAGAAAGATATAATCATTTATTCTATAGTTTTAATAGTCTATTCAGATTAACCATCTGTATAGGGGTGATATGTCATACTAAAATTCAAATCGATATCCAATAAATACTCCTCCAGAATTTTCAAGTGAACCTCATATCTCAATCAGATATAATTTATAATAGTGTTCCATCTAGACACACCACTTATTTGATATATATATATTAGAAAGTTAATTGAGTGAGGAGTCTTCTTGAATGTTAATTAAGTGAGCGATCTTCATAAGATGATCCACCAAAATCCATATCTCATTGTTTCCTATAGATGAATTCAAAAGACTAATGAAAAAACCCATGGTGGTGTTTTCATATTTCTATGTCAGTATGGGTAATTGATGCATCATCACCTCGAGATTCTATCATCATCCCTTAACTTATTGGCATACCAAGAACTTTTGATGTATATTTAAAAATCTTCTTCTTTACATTATCCCATAAAAATACTCTTGGAGATCACTATATACCTTTGTGATACTTGGGTGGATAGATAATTTTGATCTGTGTGCATAGACTTAGGATTTTCATACATTGATATTACATCTTGAGTGATGAATATCAAATACATTTCAAAATTACATGCCTGAGGACCGTAAAAGTTTAGTGTATTTGGAGACTAGATACACAATCTTCTTATTTCATGAAAGATCTTAAATATCTCCCATAAATATATTTCCATTTAGAAATATTATTAGACATGACCTATTTAAAACCTTTCTTCATAATATGGGAAAAGAAAATAGAAGAAAGGGTGAGCTCAGATACTCAGTAAGGGTAAAAATTAGAGATATCAATAAAACATGAGTATAAGTATATGATAACATGAGAATAACATTTAAAACCCATACCTTGTATATCATATATCATAAAATAGGTTCATTGAAAAAATATTTCTAGTTCATAAGAAATGAATCAAAAAGGAATAAAAGATCATGATCCATAAAAACATAACATTGGAATAAGACATAGATGTGTTTCATATACATAAAATTATAACATTGTGAACATGTATAAATAGAAAAGAGTTTACTCATTATGTAAAGTACATGAATTCAGGTCCTTTCATAAACTTATAAACATGAAATAAGGTCCATGAATAACCTTATGAATATGAAATCAGTTCTGCACATAACTTTATGGACATGAAATCTAGGCCCATGCTTAATCTTATGGACATGAAAACCAGGTTCATGTATAAAATATTTACTCATGAGTTATCCATATTTACCCAATGAATTGGAGGGAGATATAGGTCAAAACCATCACATAATACATACATTTTTGTTCCATGAGATCATAAAACATTCATCATATTTGAACTGATGAAAAGAAATGGTTTTTATAAACATTTCATCATAGCATAACCCATGGAAAAGAAATGGGTTCAATAAAAATTTCATCATTTCATCATAACATAACCCATGTAAAAGGAATGAGTTTCATAAACATCTTATCATAATAAACATAAATCATCCATAGAAATAATAAGGATGGTATCCTTGAATAATATCATCAATAAATATTTAGTAACATCAAATTATTTCATCTTATATGGAAAATGATTTTGAAAGATCACTTGAAACATTTCTTGAGGAAAATAACCTTTTAACTTTAAAAATAAACTTTTTAAAAATAAAAGTTTGGAAAACATTGTGTAAATAATTTTATTTAAAACATATAAAATAATATTTAAAACATAGAGTGGTCGTGATGGTAGGAAATACCATTCATTTCATACACATTAAAAATAAGATTCATTTTTCATTTTTGGTAAAAGCCAAAAGGGCCTTGTTTAGAGAATGACATGAAGAATCCTTTTAAACCATTTCATATAAAAATTCAAAACTGGGTATAAATATATTTGAACAGTTATTTTAGAATAGTAAAAACTTTCTTTAAAACCTTTTTATAAAACTTGGACATGGAATAAAATGGGTTTTCGACCAAAGAGAGAAATAAAGTCAATTTTTCTTAAAAACATTTTTGTGGAATCATGCATACATAAAGGGATGAAAATGAAAGATAAAAATGTATTTTCATTAAATAACCCAAGTAAAGGAAAATACATGAGTTTATTAAGAGTTAGATCATAAAATTTCATCATCTTAAACTTAATGATAAACAATACTGATAAACAATGAGATTGTGACATAAAGCTTTTATCACTTGGGTATCTTCTAATCATAAAACCCATGAAATAATAACTTTAAATGAAAATTTAAATATCATTAGAATAAACAAATTAATGATATAAAATTTAATAGACGATTTATATACACATAAAATAATATAGGTTTATAACATAATATATATACCAAAGAATATAATTTGAGATGAAATTCTCTTACCTCAAGTATCAACTTTCTTCATACACGTTTGAACCTCATTTACTTAGAACAACCTATTTTGGATCACTTATTAAATACCCTAGGGTTGGACTTTTGAGAAGACCAAAATCTCTAGAACACATCTATGTGTGTTGGGGATAGATTGTTTTAGGGTTTGATCGAGTCAAATGGATTTAGAGGTGTGAATAAGTGAGGGGAGGAGGTGGCCTTTTATAATTGAGGAGTAGAATTTTTGAAAATACCAAAAACTATTCAATAATGGGGAGTCACTATCATCCCAAATGCCTCCAAAAATTGATAAATAATGGGGTAGAGGTATGATATTTTCAATACACACATCCACCACACACAAAAACTCAATTTTTAAACATTTTTTTCCTTAACTTCTAAGTTTTCTTACTTTTACCATTTTAGTTTTCACTACAGTAGCTAGTGTTTTTATCTAAGTAATTTATCATTTAAAAATAGAAATAAAAGGCACCTTATTAGATAATTTTTACCCATTGGTTCTAAATATTCAATCTTATTTATAAAATAAAAAACATATATGTGTGGAAAATAAATTTTAACACAAGTACATGAAACGCAAAAAACCCCATTTTACCATTTAAAATGGTAACTAATTTTTTACTATTTACTAGTCAATATAATTATTATAAAAGTAAAATTAGTCCACGACTGGAAAATGATTGATATTTTTAAACATATACCAATAACATGGTTTATGATATGAGTTTTAGGAATTTAAAACCATTTAATAAAATATTATTTATCATAAAATAACATTAATGTCAATTTTTACATTATTCATTCAATTTGACTTCAATAAACATCAAGAAAAAGGTGGAATTAAAATATATTATTTTTAAATCTGTTTATAATTTTATATTTATCAAAAAAAATCATGGAATACAATAATTACTTCAATTTATATTACTTTAAATATTTTTTGTATCATTTATTTTATTTTTCTATTAATTAAGTATTGTGTTAGTGTTGAATAGACAATTAAAGTAATTATATAACTACTAAAAATTAAAAATAAATTACCCTCATGAAAAAAAATCATTATTCTCAAAATGACCACTAATATTGATTCATATATTGCTTTTTTCCCTATGAAAACACATTATTGAAATTTAAAAGAAAGTGGGTGACATTTTTTCTTTTTCATTAATCAAATTATTATATTGGTCACTTTCATGTAAAAGTGTCTAATAATCACATAAAATTAGATCCTAAGATAATAAGGGTCTAAATATGGATTTACAATAGTAATTGGATAAGTTTTTAGGTTATTTTAACCCTTATCTTTTTAGTTTAACTGTCGATAAACCCATTTTAACATTAGTCACAGTAATTAAATTTTACTATTTTTCCAATTCATTTTGACCAAAAATTAAGTTAAAATTGTTATATAATATTAATTATTCTGATTCTAAATATGTAATAAATGTTTATAAATTCCATTTATATAATTGTAAAAATTTAATTCAAAATTAAACCCGCAAACATGAAAAAAAATAGATTTCCAAAGAGAAAAGTTGTATAAGTATAAAAATATTTAATATCAAAATCCAATATGAAATTGATTCCAATCATATAAATTGGATTAATAAATAAATATTTGAAATAATTGTAACTTTTAAAAAAATTAAATAAGATGGAACTTTGTAAATGCTTTATACAAAAAAATATTTTTTAATAAAAATAAGTATTTTTCACTATTCATTGAAAATTTTATCTTGTCAAAAAATTATAAAAAAATGAAGTTAATTTTTTAAATGTATTTTAGAGTTTCAAAAATCAATTTTATTATTTTTTTACAAAAAATAATAAAAATGATTTTTTTGAGAAAAGGGTATTTTCAAAGCATATAAAGACTTTACTAAAAATTAAGTACTTATTTATTAATATTTTTTCTTTATATTAAAACATTATACTTAATATTAAAACTTTGTTTATTCCTATTCATACCATTAAATTTAATGGCTCGATTATAATGGTCAAGTTTAAATAATAATATTAATAGTACTTCATGATTCGTTAAAACTTTGTATTGCAAGTAATAAAAGCTATCAAAGAATTAAATTTATTTGAAAAAAATCATAAATTCATAGGGTGTAATATTCTACCCCTTAAATAAATTTCATCCTCATAATTTGAACATGATATTAATAATAAAGTGTTTAACATTTAAAAATTGCTTCATGGAAAATAACATCATAAAAAGGGTCAGTAAAACTTTCTCTTAAAAAGAGGGAAACAAAATTATGAAGGTCATCTGGGATAACACATAACATGGCTTACAAATAGGATAACATTGGTGGGAAGTGAAAATATGTAAATTGATGAGAAAAATAACACCCAAAAACTAATAGAGAGTGATAAATAACTTGGCCATGAGAAAGTTAACCACTACAAAACTGTAAATTTGTGATGAGTTAAAAGACCATTCATTCATTAGAAATGAAGGTAAATGTATAAATTTTTTATTTCAAGTTCATTTTACTAAAGTTGAGGATTTTTTATGTGAATATATACTTACTTTATTTTATTCCATTTCATAATCAGAATATCATCCTTTGGTTGTTCTTCAATAAATTTTTACTTCATCTCTTATTATATGAAATGAAGATTTATTTTTCATGCTGAAATCACTAATGGATCATAAGATTCATAAAATAATGATAATTCCTTCCATATATCTCTAGTTATTATCAAAACCAAAATCCTTAGCATAGTTCATCTGATATGCATAAATATCATATGGTGGAATAATACATTAATCTCTAAAACCTCATCCAAAGTTCATATTAAACTATTCTCTAAATGTTCAACCTTATGTCCCTTCCAAAATTAAAAAATTTATAAATAAGGTTAATAAATTTCTCAAAATAAAATTAACATTAGTCTTTCAAATATCATAAATTATATCCTATTTTTCACATACCAAATATGTGAATATCTTGGTCATATATTCTCTTGAAACATTATAATAGCCAAAATTACAAAAAAAAAACTCAATAAAAACATACATTCTTTAACATTCCTTAAAAACCATATATTATTGAATATATTCAATAATTATAAAAAAATTAATCTCCATCAATGATAACATAAACCCCTATTCCAAAAAACATTAATCAGTTATGAGGTCATCAATACAAACCAATTTAATTTATCCATATCAATCATCTCTTTATCCAAACTAAATCCCATTATCTCAGCATTATGAACATATTAAAGGTTATATTTCCCTTAATCATGTGTTTTTCATAAAATATAACCTAGCTATGAAATACATTTTCTAGTTCATCAGTACCATTTAACATATTCTTTTAAATACTTAATGAAAAACTTCTTTTGAATAATCCTTATATATTTCATGATTTATATTACATAATTCTTCAATTACCATACATAAACACTTAAATAATTCCACTTAATTATTAAACCATTAATTAGGCTTCATCATCTTATTCTTTAATACCTCCTTCATTTCATATTTCATTTGTATTCTCTTCATCATCAACGGAAAAACCTTTACTCATGAAACCTTGTTAATCCTCTATTTGAGATTTCATCCTAGAACATTGATTATCATAATTCCATAAATTCCTAATTTAAAACATTCATATATTGATAATAAATTAGGGATTCTAATATTCTAATCTGTTACATAAACTGAACTTTTAATTTTTACTCATAAATTACTTTATCTTTTCCCCTATTCTCTACACATAAAACATCTTCTCATTCATTTTAGGCTTTCCCGTGAGTGTTCCTTCCCACATTATTAACATGTAGGAAACTAATTTGTCTTTCCCATATGGTCTCCATCACTATATCTCTCAATAAACTATTTCCTTATCTTCTTTTATCATTTTGAGATTTTGTTGTGGTGTAAGTTGTTAATCATATATCATGATAAATGATTATGTCACACCCGGTTTTTTTTTCTCTTTTCTTGTCTTGGTTTTGATCCAGTTCATTGAAAATTCCAATCCTTTTCTTGGGTGTTAGGTGAGATTAATTTTGAGTTTTGAACTTCCATATATGTCTAATAATCCTACTTTGGGTTCCCCATTGATTATTTGGGAGTTTCTGGAGAAGGGGTGGTTACTTCTTGATTTGGGCCAAACTGTGACCCATTTCTAGATTTAGAAACAAATTTGTTTATTTTATAACTCCTTTGGTTTTTAAGATTTTTCACCCATTAAACTTATCGCTTGTCCTCCATTTACATATTAAAACCACCATATCCTTTTGGACCCCTTAGGAATTCATAATCATGGTGAATTTGGGTTGTTTATTTAGGTATTAGGCCAGCCCATGGGCCCATTTCCATTTTTAAAAAAATAATTTGTTTATTTTATATCTTATTCATTTTTTAATAATTTTTTATTATTATATATCCCACTTGAGACTAAGAATCCTATTCTCACCCACATTCCCTATTTTCCCACTTTGGAGCTCATCTTAGTTGTAGATTAGGGAAGAACTTCTCAATGTTTCTCAAATCGTTCGGATTTGGAAATGGTAATTTGTCTCATTCATAAATCATTCAATTAATACTATTTTCCCAAAAAATATTCTTTAACTGGTTCTTATAGACCTTATGAGCCTCTCCAAGAAGTTTTAGGCGATTACCTTTTCTCTAAGGGTGCATATCTAAGGGAAGACGAAGTGGTTCCTAGTTTCTTAGGTGAGATTCCTTCTCCCTTATCCTCCTTCTTCCTCCTCTTTCCATTATTTCATGGTTATTTCTTCTCCCCTAGTCATTCTAGACCTAGTGTTCTATTATAAAATGATTTTTATTTTGTTTTTGTTCATTTGGGGCTGATCGTCATATGTTTAGAGTTTATAAACCCTCGGATGGTAATATCGGGTGTGTGTTTCCATTCTGCCAAGGATTTGAGGTAAGATATCCCTTGCACATGAATTTATCATTTAAGTTTCATCATTTTCTTGTTGTTAAAACCTGATATATATATATATATGTGTGTGTGTGTGTGTTTTTTTATTATTTTTATTAATACTTCTTACAATTTTCTTAGTGTGTAAAATGGTTGTTTAATCCTAGTTCTATGAAAAGTAGTGTTGTTTTGTCATAAAAGTGCACACCAAGTGTTTGTTTAAATGTTCTATTATCATTCGCACCTATTTTTGAGGTTTAGAACCTATTTTATGGTATTTTTAACATTTTTCAGTATCTTGAATAAAATTATATCATGAAATTAGTTTTTTATTCCTTTTCAAGTGCTTAAAATAAATCCTTTTATTTAAAAGTGCATGTCATGTGTTCGGTAAATTGTCCGATTGGATTTTATGTTTTAAGTGTGATTTAAAAATTATTTTTTTGGATTCATAAATGCATTGGAAGCATAAAAAATGGTATTTTTTGGTTCTTATATGGATTTCCAATGTGTATTTGGTTTTACAAACAATTGGGTTTTGGTTTACAACATGATTTGGCCCAAGTTGTAGGAAAATGGCATCATTCACATCCTTATGAAAATGGTTGCGTTTTGAATATGTAACATGAGTGATTTAAGGTATTTATGAAAGTTTTTTGCTACTATAAATGGTTTTTATACTCCTACTTAATAAAATTAAAATGTGTACCTTTATCAAATGTTAGTTTTTAGAAAGACTCAAAGTCATGTTTAGCGTTTTTCTTGTAAAAATGGTTTCCATGTGTATTTCATGTTCAATATTTTGGAGCCCTTTTATGGTGCATGAAATTGATTTATTAAATGGTTTCGGGTCTACCAAATCTGTTTTGATATGGAATTTATGTAAAGACCCAGATTTTCCATGTAATTGTTTTTAATTATATGGAAATATTTTGAGACTATGAAATCTGACGGTATGTGATTATGAGGCCCGGAGTTCCCGTAATGATCCGTCGAAGTTTTGTTAAGATTTAATTATCACGCATAAGAAATTTTCTTGAAAAAGTGGAATAACACTTAATCGGTTTCCTGGATCAGAAATATGAGCGCATCATTTCACTCAGGATGGCGGGTTTACCCAAGGTGTGACTTAAGTTTAGTCGGCATAGGCCTCCTATGAGAAAACTAGAAAATGGCATAACCATTAATAAAATAATTAAATAAATTTATTTTATTTTTCAAATGCTTATAACTCACGAATGGTGAATCCGATTGAAAATCCAAGACCACCAATTATCTCATTAGGGTATTCTTTCTTTAGGAAGATACTAACATTGGTCGGTAGGAGCCAATAGTGGAAGTTAGTTTTTTTCCGTAAATAAAATAATTAAGTAATAATTATTTTAATGTTAAAATACCTAACTTCTAAATGGTAACTCGGATTGAAAATATGAGAGTACCGTTGAGTTCATTGGGGAATTTAATCCTTAAGTGGAGCCTAACATTGACCAGTGCAGATTTAGGATGAACGTTAATAATTTATTGAACATTTTTTGAGGTGAGTCCAGTAAATACTTGAATGGCATTTTCTAACTTTTGAACTAGTGCTCGGATTAAAAATCTGAGTGCACCGTTGAATCTGTAGTGCCAGGATTCGCTTAAGGCAGGCTTCACTTCAACAGCTGTAGGTCTGTAGAAAAAGTTAATTTTTGGGACTTTTAAAAGAATAAACTGAATAACTTTGTTATTTTGTTTCTTTTCTTTTTCCTCCAATGGACAAACAGCAACGTGGGACTAGCAATGTGTCAAGACAATAAATGGATTGACCTTTCAATCCTAAGTAACAGAAACGTTGGAAAATTAGGAAGGTTCCCAATTAATGAGCCCCCCTTAATTTCCAACATCATTACTTACTCTCCCCCTATCTTATTTATATGAATCTTGGGGGAGGTATCAACACTGCTTCACCAAGAAATGAAGTGATGAAAAAGTGTCGAGACACCAAACACTTGGAGGAAAGATCTAGTTCCAGTGAGTGGTGATGAGTGACATCGAAACCCTGAACCGAAGATCGATGATATATCGGTGTCGTTGGAGGCAAGTTGCGGGGATGGCGAACACCGAACCACTTTCTCAGCTGCGGGTGTTTCTCCATCATTCTTGAGGTAGGGTTTACTTTTGGTTTTAATTCAAGAGTTGTTGAATCCTTTAATCCTCCCTCACATTTCTCAGCTGACGTGGAGGGCTTGGTCCTAATGAACACGGCCCAAACCCTCTGCAACCTTGTTTACCCCCATGCGTTCTCCATAGAAGACTGTCGGTGTAGTGGTATCAGCGACCGACGATGGCAGGGACTGAGGCGGCGGCTGGCACTGGCCGGCCGTGAGGGAGAAGGTGGTGCACCCACACCGCCGGAGGAACTGGCTATGGCTCGTCAGCTGTGGCGGTCGGAGAGGCAGCCAGCACATCGTTCGACCACGGTTGAGGAGGGCAGCGCGATCAGCGTTCCACCGGGGGGATGTGGGTCGCGGCTCATCAACTGCGGTGGTGGGACCTGTATTGGGTCTTTCATGACTTGGAATCACCTTAAGTCACTACTAGTTTGGTTTCCAAATGGGAGAGACCACTCACCTCTTGTGCAAGCCCAAGCGAACCCCGCTCTAGCGGGCCAGCAGGCCGCACTCTGCCACGGGATGGGCTGCGCGAGCCCATTGGGTCGCCCCCTTGTGGGCCTGGTTGGACCTCAGTCCAATGGGTCGAGCCCACCATAGCCCAGCCCAGCCATGTCAGACCTGAAATGATTCGGTTCAACCCAAACCGGGTCTGGTCGGCCTAGCCTGAGTCAGACTAAGCCTAGAAACACTTAAAGGGCCATATCATGAGAATCAGACATCTGTTTTATGAACCATCTATGGTTTTGGGATCCTTGGATTGAGATAGTCCTTTTGGTATACTTCACTTGAGTTTTGGAGACAGTTGGAGTACGGCCGGGTTGGATCGAACCCAAATCTAACCGGGCCCTCAGAACTAAAACGTTTATAACTCACAGATCGGGCGTCCAATTAACGCACCCTATGTCGCGTTGGACCCTTTACGGAATGGCAGTCCTTTGGGTTACTTCTTTGTGGAGCTTAGTAGTGGTCGAGGTAATACCGATATCTCGGGGGGCATATTCTACGGAACTGGAGTGCACCGGGTGCGAGGAATCTTGTGGCTGGCTGTAACATGAATAAAGAACATCGATCCTATGTGGGTCAGAATCTATCGATACTATGTGGGTCAGCATGTATCAGATCCTGTGTGGGTCAGCATTCAGCGATCTTGTGTGGGTCAGTGTATATTGATCATGTTTGGGTCAAATCCTATGTGGTTCAGCGGGGGTTAGTACCTATCGATCTTGTGTGGGTCAGTAGTAGTGCCTCTTAACAGAATTAGATGATCTATCTTACAACTAATCATATATGCTTCTGTACTTAAGTTATACCTGGTGTGAGCTAAGTCATTTACATGTGTGGTACTTATACCTTCGTGGTGTTATCTTCTTGGTGTTACCTATGTGGTACTTCTATCTTCGTGGTGTTACCTATGTGGTACTTATACCTTCATGGTGTTATCTTTGTAGTGTTACCTATGTGGTAATTCTATCTTCATGGTGTTCCCTGTGTGGTACTTTTACCTTAGTGGTGTTGTCTTCATGGTGTTACCTGTGTGGTACTTCTATCTTCATGGTGTTACATGTGTGGTACTTTTGTCTTCATGGTGTTACTCATGTTATACTTCTATCTTCATGGTGTTACCTATGTGGTACTTCTTCCTTCATGGTGTTACCTGTGTGGTACTTCTACCTTCATGGTGTCACCTTTGTGGTATTCTTCCCTCATGTATGAGATGAGTATGTCTTGATAACTTAGTTATATGTATGGGTATATACCTAAGTAAAGTTTATATCTATTTCTTCGTGCTTTGAGATTGAGGTCTTACTTTGTGGTATTTCCTTTGTGGAACTCTAAGAGACCTACAGGGGTCTCAGAGTCCCTACTGAGTATTTTTATACTCACCCCTGCATGGGCTTCACCCACACCTTGTTGTGTCTTTTGTACATAACGAGCAGCAGGGCTGAGACTTGAGGGATCCAGGACCAGGTGTTACTCATAGGGGACGGGCTTACATGGAATGTGTGGAGACGAACTGTACCTACCCTTGAGGTAGGATCCTCAATGGAGGATCCAGGAGCTATTTTGTACTTTTTAGTTGTACTTGTACTTTCTTAGTTGGGATTTTCTTCCATCCCCCTTTACTTTCAACACTCTTTTTACTACAGCATATTTCTTTGTGGTTTCTCTTTATTGTGTTCTTGGACTGTGTGTCTATACAAGTTAAAAGGAAATACCTTCCCATTTTAGGGATACACCTTTTCGGTGCTAGTCGTCAGCCCCTGGCCTATGGAAGGTGGGCTTGGGGTAGTCACGGAATAGGCCCTGAGGGATGGGTCATGACAAAGTGGTATCATAGGAAGGTTCTACCAAATAACTAGGACTCTGGTATTTTTAATTTGGAAATATTGTTAAGTGTTATGAGTGTTTATTTTAGTTTGGGGAGTCCAGTTTTGGTGCGGTGGTTGATGTATCCATACACCAGAACCCTAAATTCTGATTTCCAACTTGGTGCTTGAAAACACTAATTGTGTGTGTTTTGGAAATGTTTTTACTTGGTTTCTTTAGAGTCAACTCACCAGGTATAACTTAATGACCATGGCGCACCTGTTCCTTATCAGGATGTCACCGCATAGACAGCCATCTTTGATTCCCAAGAGAGTACATAGTGACGGCACACCGAGCGATGAGGCTCCGATGTAGGTCCCTCTTACTGAGTTGGCACCTTCAGGTGGTGTACTAGGTGTACCACCACCCATTGGGCCACAATTACCACTAGAAGCACAGGCAAACAGTGGTGCATGCCAACTGGGTGCTTTGCATGAGTTCCAGTAGTGGAGGCCTTCATGGTTTTGAGGTGAGATATATCCCCAGGTAGCTGAGGACTGGCTGGAGGCTATGGCTAGAGTTTTCCGCCTAGTTGGGATACTAGCAGATCAGATGGTGATCTTAGTAGCTAGTCTTTATCATTGTGTGACCATGAGGATGGCCAGTATGGTGATGAGGCTTCGATACATAGATTGTTTCCCGAGATGGTACCTTCGAATATTGTGCCTGCTATATCATTTCATGTTGGTCAACAGTTACAATCGGCAGTACCAGTAGAGGACACATGTAGGCCTAGTGACTTGCACATATTTTAGCATCAGATACCCCTCAAGTTCCGAGGTGAGCCTGAATCACAGGAGGCTAAGGACTAGCTTGAGGAGATGGTCGAGTTTCCATCTAGCGAGGGCACCATTCGATCAGATGGCGGTCCTGTTAGAGAGCCTTTTACGTGGCTCAATAGGACGATGACAGGGTTTAGATTAACCTGATCTTGAGAAGAGATGACTTTTTATGTGGACAAGCTTGAGAACCTTCCTCAAAGAAGGGGGTGTCTTTCCATAAAAAGCTAAGGGATGAGTGTTCCCTAGAGCTACTACATATTCGGTCGGATGACATGTTGGTAGCTGATTATTCATCGAGGCATACTGACCATCCCAGGTACTCAATGAATACAGTACGGGCAGTGCTTCAGGGCTCGAACCTCCGAGAAAGGTTCTTATAGGGGTATCTGAGCCATCACTATTCCTATATGCATTCTTACTTGTGTTAGGGTGCTAGAGAGAACCTTTGTGGTTGAATATTATTTGACTGAGCGGATACAGCCTGTGAATGTTAATAGTTGGAAAGCAGAAAACTGACACCAGTCTCAGAGACTTGGGTATGTAAAATGTTTTGGGAAGAGGAAGTGATAGGGATGGATGAATCTGAAAGGTAGCAGACATGGAAGTGGAACTAGGAGAGCAGCATGAGGTGGTATACATTTTGACATATTACAACTACCACCTTAATGTGGTCCCCACTAGGCTTAGGGAGCTAGAGGACAGGGCAAGGGAGTGGTTGTATATGGTCAAGGAGTGTGACCCAAGGGCTCTAGAAATGATTATAGGTACGGTCTGTGTTTACTACTAAATTCCATATTAATAGAAATAGGAACTAATAATTTCTTCTTTCCATGAATCTTGTTCAAGACCTAGAGTTTCTTGTTAAACCATTGACTTGACCCTTACATCTAGAGATACCTTTGGGAGGAGACTCGATAATCAGACTTATTCCGACGTTGTGATCTGACCTTTGAGGTGAGATTTTTGGTTGGAACCTCTTGGTGACAGCATCGAGGCCTTATAACATTAGTTTGGGTATGAAATGGTCATCCATAGTTTATACTTTGATTGATTGTATTAGGAAAAAAGGTTGTGATTTATTTACAACGTTGGAATGAGGTTTTCCTTGGTCAGAAAAAAAAGGGGGGAAACCCATGCAGCATAGGATAAACTCATGAAAAGGAGGGTGCATCTGATCACCCTTGATTCAGCAATCCTTACCCTCGTGGGAGTAAGAGTTTTTAGTTTTTAGTTCCCAACAGAAGTGTCAAAGTGTGGGTACATCTTTTCAAAAGATGTTTTTGGGATTACTTGCCTGAAGGGAGAGGGACTTCTGGTTTGGATGGGTACTACCAAATATTTGTACTTGAATTCTCTTGGGAAACAACACCCTTTCCAGCTTTGACGAAGAAGGGGGATCCTTTCCTATGGATGGAGAAGTGTTATTATAGCTTTCAAGAGCTGAGACAGATACTGACGAGCATAAATATGCTACTAATGACCTGGAATTGGTAGTAGTGGTCTTTGTGCTAAAGATGTGGTGACACTACTTGGTGGGTGAATGGTTTAATGTTTACTCTGATCACAAGAGTCTCAGGTATAACTTTCCACAGAAGGACCTGAACCTGAGATAGTGGTGATGGCTAGAGTTCCTCCAGGGCTATGACTTTGAGATAGTCTATACTTCTGGGAAGGGGAATGTGGTAGCAGATTCACTCAGCAGGAGGTCTAGTTTGCATTTTCTGAGTGATGCGACAGAGTAGCTAGCCGTTTTGTAAATATCCTTCATGGATATAGATGGAGAATCTTATCTCTAGTCTCTAACTGTCACTCCCCCAATTCTTCAGTGAGTTCGGGAGGCACAGCTTGGGGAAGTTGACTGTGAGGCTTGACATGCTCCGTTATCCTCAAGATGGTCTCCTGAAATATTTCCTGAAGGTGGGGAGCACGTCATTCTCTTTAGAGGATGCACCATGGTACCAGTGACGCTTTGGGAGGAGGTGTTGAGGGAGTTCCATATATCCCCATTAACGGTACAACCTGGAGTGGCGAAGATGTACCAAAACCTCTGGAATCAGTACTGGTGAACAAGGATGAAAGAAGCAGTGGTAGAGTTTCTATCTCGATGCCTCACTTGTCAGCAAGTGAAAACTGCACAGAACCGATAGAAGTCTTATGCCAACAGGAGACGGAGACCCCTGGGGTCCGAGGAGGGAGATCATGTCTTCCTACGGGTCTCACCCCAATGAGGATTGTGTAGGTTTGGTTGGGGCGGAAAGCTATCTTCAAGGTTCATCAGACCTTTCTAGATTCTCAGCAAAGTGTGAAAGGTGGTGTACTATCTATCTCTTCCCCCACAGATGCACCAGGTGCATAATGTTTTTCCATGTGTTGCAGCTGAGGAGATGTGTGCATGATCATCTCACATCATTGACCATGGAGAGATAGATTTTGGTGATGGGTCAACAGTTACAGAGGTTCCAGTAGTGATTGAGGATCGACAGGAGTGGGTCCTTCATGGAAAATCGATACCTCTGGTGCGTGTTCACTGGAAGCACTGGAACCTCCAAGAGAGCACATGGAAGCGGGAGGCTCAGATTCATGCTCAGTACCCCCATTTGTTTTCTTAGTCTATGTTGTGGCTTTCGGGGATAAAAATCCCTAAGGTGGGGAAAATGTAAAGACCTGGATTTTCCATGTAATTTTTTTAATTATATGGAAATATTTTGATACTAAAAAATCTGATGGCACGTGATTCGGAGGCCCAGAGTGACCGGAATAATCCGTCGAAGTTTTGTTAAGATTTAATTAGTGCACATAAGCATTTTTCCTAAAAAATTGGAATAACTCTTAAATGGTTTACTGGATCAGAAATATGAGGGCACTGTTGCATTCAGGATGGCAGTTTTACCCTAGGAGTGACTTAATTTTAGTTGGCGTATGCCTCTTGTGAGAAAACCCGAAAATAGAATAACTGCAAATAAAATAATTAAATAAAGTTATTTTATTTTTCCAATGCTTATAACTCACAAATGGAGACTCAGATTAAAAATCTGAGACCACTGCTGAGCTCATGAGGTTATGATTTCTTTAGACAGATACTAACATTGGCCAGCACGGGCCAATAGTGGAAATTAGTTTTTGGCCATAAATAAAATAATTAAGTAAGAATTATTTTATTGTTTAAATCCATAACATCTAAACGATAACTCGAACTAAAAATCCGAGAGTACCATTGAGTTAGTTGGGACGTGTTCTCTTTAGGAGGATCATAACCTCGACCATCATGATTCGAGGGCGAATGTTAATAAATTATTGAACTTTTTTAAGGTATGTTCACTAAACACACGAACGGTGTTTTATAACTTTTGAAACGGTGCTCAGATTAAAAATCAGAGGGTATCATTGAATATGTAGTGCCGGGATTCACTTAAGGGAGGTCTCACTTTGACCGCAGTACATTTGGAGAAAAGGTTAATATTTGGGACTTTTAAAAGAATAAACAAAATAACTTTGTTTTTTGTTTTTTTTTTCTTTTTCTTTTTCCTCCAATGGACAAGCGGTAACGTGGGACCAGCGACGTGTCAAGCCAATAAATGTCTTAACCATTCAATCCTAAGTAATAGAAATTTTGGGGAATTAGTAAGGTTCCCAATTAATGATCCCCCATTAATTTCCAATGTCGTTACTTACCCTCCCCCCCTCCTATTTATATGGATCTTGGGGGGAGGCATCAGCACTTCTTCACCAAGAAACAAAGTGCTGACAAAGTACCAAGACTCCAAACCCTTGGAGGATAGAGCCGGTTCTGGCGAGTGGTGATGAGTGACACCAAAACCCTGAACTGAAGATCGACGATCAAGTGACGTCGTTGGAGGCTAGTTGCGGGGACGACAAACACCGACCCACTTCCCCAACTATGGGTGTTTCTCCATCGTTCTTGAGGTAGGGTTTACTTTTGGTTTTAATTCAAGAGTTATTGAATCCTTTAATCCTCTCTAACATTTTCAAGTTAACACGGTGGGTGCAGGCCTAATGAAAATGGATTGAACTCTCTGCAACCTTGTTTACCCCCATTCGTTCTCTGTAGAAGACCGTCAGCATGGCGGTATCAGCAAACGACACCGGCGGCGACTGAGGCGGCGTCCGGCACCAACCAGCCGCGAGGGAGGAGGTGGGGCACCCGCGCCGCTGGAGGAACCGGTCACAGTAGTCGGAGGAGGCGGTGTACCCTCGCCATCAGAGGAACTAGTCATGATGGTCGGGGAGGCGTCCGGCACACCGGCCACCGTAGATGAGGAGGGCAGTGTGATCAGCGCGCCGCTAGTGGATGCAGGCCGCAGCTTGTCAGTTGCGGCAGCGAGACCCACAGCAGGTCCCGCGTGACTTGACAGCACCCTTAAGCGATGCCGGTTTGGTTTCCAAATGGGGAGGACCACTCCCCTCCCATGCCAGCTCAAGAGGACCCCATTCCAGTGGGTTTCATGAGTCAGCGGGCCCCACTCTACCACGAATTGTTCTGTCGAAGCCTAGTAGACCACGCTTCACTGCGGGCTGGGTCGGACGAGCCCAGCGGGCCGGACACTTACGGGCCAGGTGCCCCATTGTGGGTCAGACCACCACTTTGCGGGCTGGGTCGGACCTCGGCCTAGCGGGCCAAACCCGCCGTAGCCCAGTCCAACCGGGTCAGACCCAGACCAGGTCGGGTCGGCCCAGACCGGGTCAGACCGGGTTGGGCTGGACCTAGAAACACTTAAAGGGTCATATCTTTAGAACCAGATGTTTGTTTGAAGAACTATATGCTGCATTGGGATCCTTGAATTGAGAAAATCATTTTGGTATAATCCACTTGAGTTTTGGAGATAGTTGGAGTATGGTCAAGTTGCATTGAACCTGAATCCAACCGGGCCCTCAGAACTAAATTGTTTATAACTCACAGACCGTGCGTCTGATTGAAGCATCGTCTATCACGTTGGAAACCTTAAAACATAGCGGTCCTTTGGGTTTATCCTTTATGGATCTTAGTGGTGGTAAAGGTACGACTTATATCTCAAGGGGTAGATTCTATAGAACTTGAGCGCACTGGGTGAAAGTAATCCTGTGGCTGGATGTAACATGAAGAAAGAACATCGATCATGTGTGGGTCAGCATCAATCGATCCTATGTGGGTCATCATCTATTGATCCTATGTGGGTCAACATCTATCGATCATGTGTGGGTCAATATCTATCAGATCCTGTGTGGGTTAGTGCTCAATGATCCTGTGTGGGTCAGTGCATATCGATCCTATGTGGGTCAGATCCTATGTGGGTCAGTTGGGGTTAATACCTATCTATCCTGTGTGGGTTAGCAGAAGTGCCTCTTAGTAGAATAAGATGATCTAGCTTACAACTAATCATATGTGCTTCTATACTTAAGTTATACCTAGTGTAAACTGAGTTATTTACCTGTATGGAACTTATAGCTTCATGGTGTTATCTTCGTAGTGTTACCTATGTGGTACTTCTATCTTCATGGTGTTACCTGTGTGGTACTTATACCTTCGGGGTGTTATCTTCATGGTGTTACCTATGTGGTAATTCTATATTCGTGGTGTTACCTATGTGGTACTTATACCTTCGTGGTGTAACCTATGTGGTACTTCTATCTTCATGGTGTTACCTGTGTGGTACTTCTACCTTCATGGTGTTGTCTTCGTGGTTTTACCTGTGTGGTACTTTTATCTTCGTGGTGTTACATGTGTGCTACTTATGTCTTGATGGTGTTACCCATGTGATACTTATATCTTCGTGGTGTTACCTGCATGGTACTTATACCTTTGTGGTGTTGTCTTCATGGTGTTACCTCTATGGTACTTATACCTTTGTGGTGTCACCTTTGTGGTATTCTTCCCTCATGTATGAGATGAGTAAGTCTTGATAAATTAGGTATATTTATGAGAATATACCTAAGTAGAGTTTATATCTATTTCTTTTTTATTTGATATTGAGGTCTTTCTTTGTTGTATATACTTTGTGGAACTCTGGGAGACCTACGGGGGTCTCAGGGTCCCTACTGAGTATTGTTATACTCACCCCTGTACGGGATTCTCCCATAGCTTATTGTGTATTATGTAGACAACGAGCAGTAGGGCTGGGACTTGAGGGAGCCAGGACCAGTTGGTTCTTCAGAGGGGATGGGCTGATGTGGAGTGCTGTGGAGATAAACTGTACCTACCCTTCAGGTAGGATCCTAGGTGGATGATCCATGAGTTGTTTTTTAATTTTCAGTTGTATTTGTACTTCTCAGTTGTACTTGTACTTTCTCAGTTGGGCTTGTATTCTAGCCCCCTTTACTTACAGCACTCTTTTTTACTATAGTATATTTCTTCATGGTTTCTTCTTGTTGTGTTTTTGGATTGTGTGTTTGTACAGGTTAAAATCTAATGTCTTCCCATTTTAGGGATACGCCTTTCCGGTGTTAGTCGCCAATACATGGCCTATTGAAGGCAGGTTTGGGGTAGTCATGGCATGGGCCCCAGGGGACGGGTCATGACAATTTATGGGTTTTTGACCTTAAAAGATAATTTTTGAATGGATTTTATGTACAAGTCCTCGTTATACTTCTTGAAATTGTTTTATGAAAATTTAGGTTGTTTATTGATCCGTGAAAGAAATGTGAGACATGTGTGTGGGATGTTCGATGTGTGTATGATTTGTAAATGTAATGTTTATGTGAAAAGGGTATTTTATATATGTGTAAATTTTTTGATCACAAAAATGGAAAACCCAGGTATCTAGGTGGGCAGACTTGTATTACTATTCTAGTGATCCCGTGGTGTTTGGCCCCAGTTTCACATAGTAAGTTTGACAATGACATCACTAACTAAACTATGATGATGATGATATTAGAGGACCACTATTTTATGATTATTCTTCTTACTAGTGGCTCGTGTGCATGATAACGGATATTTATTATGGTTACCTTCACCATGATATGAGGTACTTGGGGCTCACAACTAACTAGTGCCTAGGGGTGTTCTCGTGACTTGTGCTCATTGGCTATTTTGTACTCACCATCGGCATATGGTGTGTTTGGTTGGTAAATTCGGTATCATGTTTGTTTTATTTGAAATTCTACATTATTTAAAGAATATCTATTGAAAACTATTTTCATTTTGAAGTTTCACTCCTTTGAAAAATTCTTACTAGCATTTTCATTTATAAAACTTGAAAGTTTTTGTCTGACAATTATTATAGTTTAAAACCTCATTTGGAAAACATAATTTTATATCTTGTATTTAAAACTTGAAATTGATGTTTCTTTTATTATAAATTAAGTGCCTTGGGAATAGAATATTGGGCTAACCTACTAAGTTTTAATACTCACACCTATTTTCTTCTTCTATTTTTAGCCATTGTGCAGGTTTCATATTGAGTTCAATCACCTTGGGTGATGTGTGATCATTGTGTTAGAGAGTAACCAGTGGGGTCACATGGAGTTAGTTAGTTATCAAGTTTGTTCAGTTGAGTTATTTATTTTGTTGTACTTTCAGTCTCTTGTACAAATAATGTTCAGTTCAGTTTTTATATAAATGTATTTTGGGTTTTCTATTTCTTTATATTGTTTGTTTGATTGTTTATATTTGGGTGGAATCATTCCCTTGTGTACTCTATTTATGCCCTTGGTTCTTGTCTCCATCCCAAGATGATCGGGAATTCCTCTTGGGACTTGTCACAGGCTGGCCTGGGTGATCGGTTCAGGGTAGACTTGGGCTAGTTCGTGACAAAATGGTATCAGAGGATGTCATCTCTTAGCAGACCTTTCTTTTTAGAGTTCCCTTTTTATTTCAGGGATGTCAAGGTAGATGGAGTTTTATTGTTGGTACTTTAGGGGTAAGTGCGGGAAGAGTGTCATGAACTCTTTCTCGTTCTGATCCTCATGTTTTCATGGGAAGTTCGGTTTTATTAGTGTCATTTGTTCTTAATGATTGTTTGGTGTTGGGATATAATAAGGGGAGTTTTAATAATGGCCTTCGTGAGCTCTCAGGTCCTGGAAAGCCATGTGGAGCTGGGTCATGGTCCTAATAAGTCTCTCTGTGTTGGGGTTTTGTTTGACATATGGCTGCCAAACATATGTTCAAGTCACCCACCAACACTAGTTCCCTTTTGTGGGTATCTTTGAATTTTCATGAATTTGGAATTTTGTTTTGAAAATCCTTGTATGAGAATTTTAAAAATGGGTTTTAAAGGAATGTTTGGTTTTTGAAAAGTGGAAAAGATGTTTTCAAAAATTAAATATAATAATGGTTTTGGAAGGTTTTGCATTTTTTGAAACAAAGTTTTGGGAGGAAGTGAAAATGATTTAACAGGACTGGATTTTACCTAATCTAAACATGTGTTTTGTTGAAATAAAATGTTTTAAAAGTTTGAATAATTTTAAGGTGATTCTGAATCTTTGTTTTAAATAGGGTGTTTTGGGATGTTGAAAAGTGTTTGATTCTGATGAATTGGTTTTTAAAATTGGTTTTTAGTGGTTGGTGTTTTCATAGAATGTTTATTGGTCTCAATAGCCATTGGATTATGAAAATACACCTTGTTGAATTTCATGAAATAGTAAGGGGTTGTTTGGAGTAGCTTGGTTGTTTTGAAAGTTGTAAAAATGAAAAGGGGTAAGTTTTTGAGAAAATGGTTCTTGATGAAGTGTGGTTTGTTTTGTAAAATCTGAAAAGGGTTTTGACTTGGTGGTTAGTGTTTCTTTGGAAGGTACATGATTTTTAGAATGATGTTATTTTTTTTAGCCTTTGGTTTTTTCATGGGTGCTCACATGCATGGTTTTATTGATATCTAGAAGGATAGCCTATATGGAATGATGGTTGGGTGCCTAGGGTGGCATAGAAATGTGCATGTGAGTGAGACTTGATGAAACACCATTGGTGAATATGAAAATCCACCATGTTAGTTTGTTTTTAAAATGTTTTTTGAGTTTAAAAAGTGTGGAATTTGTTTAAAAATCTATGGTTATGTGGCTCGATTTTTTCTATGTCTTAGAAGAGTTTTTTATTCAGTATACTTACTTGTGATCTGGAATTCATACTCTTGTTGTGTCTTAAGATGGTATCTTATTGGTGGATCAGTTTTGGAGTAATGTTTAGTG
Source organism: Viscum album (assembly GCA_963277665.1). Taxonomy (NCBI): domain Eukaryota; kingdom Viridiplantae; phylum Streptophyta; class Magnoliopsida; order Santalales; family Viscaceae; genus Viscum; species Viscum album. The sequence continues at coordinate 1,412,895,053 of OY728141.1, read as the reverse complement.
GGTTTCTAAATATGTGTTGGATGTTGTGATGTGGCCACAGATAGTTATCTGTTTGCAATATTTCCATTTGATCAACCTAAGGATTCTTTCGCATGTTTCACAAGATAGATCCACCTCTTCAAATAATTTTGCATCCCATTTGTTGAGATAGAGAGCTGTTTGGGCTCTATATATAGTGCCTTCTTGTTATGATGATTCTCTTGGTTATAGTAGTTATGTTCGGTGATGATTGGTGTGTTTCACCATTTTCCTTGTTCATTTTACTCCTCAATCTAAGTAAGTTATAATGGTGGTGTGTATCCATCAGTATCTATTGAGTATTGTTGTGTTGTTTGATCCAGTTCATTTCATGAGATAATGTGATTAATAGATCCTAAATTTGTGGCAATAGATGCTTTAAACATCAGGTCTCTAGCCATAGGCCTCGGATTGAAGCTTTTCATGCAGTCAGGAAATCGCTAGAGGTGTGGGGAGCTCGACTAGGATTCTGCTTCCACCGTTGTATTAAGGTAGTTTCTATGTCTATATTGTGTTTCCTCATAACTGTGAATTTCCTCTTGTCACAATGACCATGGTGGAATAACCCCTCACACAGTGTCTATAGTTATGCCTTCATGAATGTGGGTTTCCGATCAATTTCCATGTGTCGACAGCCTGTGTAAATCGGGTGTGGTCTTGGTGTTACCTATTCATAGGTGGATAATGATGGGAAGATCCATTTTTTCTTTTGTGGTTTTACTAGACTAATTATTGAGTCCCCTTCCCTCCCCTCCCCGAGTGGTGGGGTTTTGGATCCATGCAGAAAGTGTTGTCCCAGTTCTTATCCCCTCCGTTCGGGAGTGGGTGGTTTAGATGTTCACATTGTAACCCTCTTAACTTGGGTTTGTAGGTTGTTTTGGTGGAGTTTTTGTGGGCATGTTTAGGTGAGGCACGATTCTAGTTCATTATTAATTCCTTTTTTGTTCATTACTAGTTGGTCTCTAATGGTGGGGAGACCCACTGTGGGTCTCGAATATCTTTCCTTTAAGGATTTATCTGATGGTAGTTGTGATTTAAAGGTGGGGAGCCCATTTTGGCCTCCCCCAAAATTCATTGTATTTCATGATTGAACATTGGTTTGGGTGATTGTTAGGTTCATTGGGAGAAGTCCCAATAATCTAGTTCTTAGCTTGGTTGTGGAGGTGGTGTCTTGACCTTTCCGTTGATTTTCACAAAGTGGTTATGAGTTGGTGTTCTATTTAGGAAAGAGGATTAAGTTCCATTGATGGTGGATGATATTTCCTTAGCTTGATAGGATGTATCATGTTAATATAGAATATGTATGTTTTGTTCAACCAGCTATAAAGCGTTATGGATTTCTGGGGTGTAGAAAGCATTAATGGTGGGGAGAATTGTCACACCTAGTTTTTTTTTCTCTTTTGATGTCTTGGTTTTGATTCGGTTCATTGAAAATACAGATCCTTTCCTTGGGTTTTGGGTGATAATAATTTTGAGTTTTAAACTTCCATATATGTCTAATCATCCTACTTTGGGTGCCCCATTGATTGTTTGGGAGTTTCTGGAGAAAGGGTGGTTACTTCTTGATTTGGGTCAAACCGTGACCCATTTCCATATTTAAAAACAAATTTGGTTATTTTATAAATCCTTTGTTTTTTAACATTTTTCACTCATTCAACTTCCCACTTTTCCTCCCTTAACATATTAAAACCACCATATTATTTTGTACCCCTTAAAAATTCATAAGCATGGTGAATTTGGGTTGTTTATTTAGGTATTGGGCCAGCCTGTGGGCCCATTTCCAGTTTTAAAAAAATGTTTCTTTTATATCTTATTCATTTTTTAATAATTTTCTGTTATTCCAACTCCCAATCGATACTAAGAACCCTAGGCGCACCCCCATTCTCTATTTTCCCACATTGAAGCTCATATTAGTCTCAGATTAGGGAATAACTTCTCAATGTTTCTCAAATCATCCAGATTTGAAAAGGGTAATTTGTCTCATTCATAAATAATTCAATTCATAATCTCTTTCCCACAAATATTCTTTACCCAGTTCTTACTGAACTTAGGATCCCCTCAAATATGTTTCAAGCTATTAAATTTTTCTATAAGGGTGAATATCAAGAATACGAAGAGTTTTCTAGTTTCCAAGGTGAGATTCCTTCTCCCTTGTCCTCCCTCTTCCTCCTCTTTCCATTATTTCATGGTTATTTCTTCTCCCCTAGTCATGATGGACCTATAGTTATGTTATAACATGATTTTTTATTCGTTTTTTTCATTTGGGTCTAGTCGTTATAGGTTTAGGGTTTATAAACCCTCAGATGGTGATATTGGGTGTGCATTTCCATTCCATCAAGGATTTGAGGTAGGATATCCCTTACACATGCCTTTATCATTTAATTTTCATCATTTTCTTATTTTTATCACCTGATATATATGTTTATTATTGTTTTTCATCCTTTTTACAATTTTCTTGGTGTGCAAAATTGTTTTTTAAGCCTAGTTTCGTGAAAATTAGTGTTGTTTTGTCATAAAAGTGCACACCAAGTGTTTGTTAAAATGTTTTGTTATCATTTTCACCTAGTTTGTGAGGTTTAGAACCTTGTTTATGGTATTTTGAACATGTTTTAGTATCTTGAATAAAATTATGGCATGAAATTAGTGTTTTATTCCATGTCAAGTGCTTAAAATAAATTGTTTTGTTTAAAAGTGCATGTCATGTGTTTGGTAAATTGCCCGGTTGGATTTTATGTGTTAAGTCTGATTTAAAAATTATTTGTTTGGATTTATAAATTCATTGGAAGCATGAAAAATGTTATTTTTTGGGTTCTTATATGGATTTCCAATGTGGATTTGGTTTCACAAACAAATGTGTTTTGGTTTACAACATGTTTTGGCCTGAGTTGCTGAAAATGGTTTGTTTCACATCCTTATAAAATTGGTTGTGTTTTGAATGTGTAACCAGAGTGATTTAAGATATTTATGAAATTTTTTTCTACTATAAATTTTGTGTATAAACCTCCTTAATAAAATTTAAATGTGTACCTTTTTCAAATGTTAGTTTTGAGAAAGGTTTAAAGGCATGTTTGGCATTTTTCTTGTAAAAATGGATTCCTTGTGTATTTCATATTCTATCTTTTGGATCCATTTTATGGTGCATGAAATTGATTTATTAAATGGTTTCAAGGCTTCAAAATCTAGTTTGATATGGTATTTATGGGTTTTTTCCTTAAAAGATCATTTTTGAATGGATTTTATGTACAAGGCCTCGTTATACTTCTTGAAATTGTTTTATGAAAATTTAGGGTTTTTATTGATTCGTGAAAGAAATGTGAGACATGTGTGTGGGATGTTTGATGTGTGTATGATTTGTAAATGGAATATTATTGTGCAGAGGGTATTTTATAGATGTGTAACTTTTTTTATCATAAAAAGGGAAAACTCGGGAATCTAGGTGGGCAGACATAACTAGTATGCTAGTGCTCCTGTGAGGTTTGGCCCCTATTTCACATAGCAAGTTTGACGATGAAAACACTAACTAATATATGATGATGATGATGATGATGCTAGAGGACCACTAGGTTATGGGTATTCTCCCTACAAGTGGCTCATGTGAATGAGAACAGATATTTATTATGGTTACCTTCACCGAGATATGAGTTACCTGGGACTCATAACTTACTAATGCCTAGGGGTGTTCTCGTAACTTATGCTCATTTTCTATTTTATACTCACTATAATCATACGGTGTGTTTGGTTGGTAAATTAAGTATCGTGTGTGTTTTATTTAAAAGTTTACATTATTTAAAGCATACCTCTTGAAAACTATTTTCATTTTGAAGTTTCACTCCTTTGAAAAATTGTTACTAGCATTATTGTTTATAAAACTTGCAAGTTTTTATCTGACAATAATTATAGTATGGAACCACATTTGGAAAACATAATTTTATATCTTGTATTGAAAACTTGAAATTTATGTTTCTTTTATTTTAAAGGAAGTGCATTGGGAATAGAATATCGGGCTAACCTTTTGAGTTTCAATACTCATGCCTATAGTCTTCTTCTGTTTTTAACCCTTGTAACGCCCCGACCCTAGTTACCCAGAGTCGGTGCATTATTACATAACATTGGCATGATCACAAGAAAGATCAAATCTCTAAAGACCGATTGGTTTAGTAGCCTTGGAAACACTAGATATATTCATAAGTTTTACATTACATCATAAAATGAAAAACTACTACAACAACATAATGTCTCCATAATTCACACTCATATCCCCACATAATATCCCTGCAGGTCATTCATAATTTACTTCTTCACTTCCTGGGAAAAATAAAACATAAAAAATGGGTGAGCTCAAATGCCCAATAAGGATAACAATATAGCGGAAACTTTCATAAATGAGAATAAACATTTAAGTCAATGTATAACTAAAACAACAGCCTTTCAAACTTGAACTTTCAACATTGTATGGCATAAATAAAATGAAATAATTCCATTTACTCATTCACATGTATATTCTACTAATCGAATAATCACATGCAAAATCACTAACCACTTTCATAATGTTGAAATGCATAATGCCAGACTATCATAACCACATAGCCAAGGCCTTGTGCCAAGACTACAAATAAGATTTTGTCAAGGCCTTGTTCCAAGACACTAGTTTGTCTCATGAGACCTATCGATGCATCGAGGAACTATAGCGGGCTCCACCCGTCACTTATTAAGTCCAATGCATTCCCATATGAAAAGGTTTAAACATAACATAAACATCCGTATTAAAACTAGCATACGAAATGTCAATAATTTCACCATAAACTATGAATGGTATAAAAATAGCACATCCACAGTCAAACATATCACAAAACCTTCAATACAATATAGAAGTTTTGTATCATAATAAATCAACTTCAAATAATCTTAAAATCCATCAAAGGATGTTGACATAGATGAAATCAAAATTCTTTTTAAAGAAATATCTCCTTTTATTTTGAAATCATTTAAGATCCATATAAAATAAAACATTTTCTTTGAAAATATTCTTATAAGCTTGCAAGGGAAGCTTTGAAGATTTTATAACGGCGGAAAATAGCCGCACCCGCCGTATAAGTTAAAAAAAACATTCTTACCTTAATTCTGTCGAAAAGGTTAAAAAGGACCTTGTTTTAAAAACGACGAAAAGATTCCTTCATAAACCTATTATAACAAGTCAACCAAGGGTATAAATGACTTTAACCCATATTCTTGTAAATAATAAAAAATGTTTTGAAATACATTTTTAAGAAAACATGGATGTGGATGATAAAGAGATCCCAGTAGATTATTACATATAAACAACCTCGGATAATGAAGAGATTGTGAAATAACACTTACCTTGTACTTTTCCTTGGTTGGGGTAGGTTAACCTCCTGTATAATGGTGAAATAATTTTTATTAAATTATACAATAATCATATACATTAATATGATATCATATATGATCTTTTAATATTGATTTGATAATAATATCTTAGTATTATCGTTGTTTCGGGTGTTAACTTACTTGTTTTCTTTTATATGTTTTGTTACGTAAGACATGTTTGTAAAGGATAGGTTTTATATTATTCATATCCAGAATGATATCAAGTCCTTAAACATCATTTTTAAATCATCAAATGATAATTATACTTGAATGGATACGATGGAGAATGAATCTCATCTCGTTCGTGGAGACGGTAGTCCGTACGTACGCACGAGCGACAATATCATTCTTTTGATATTAAAATAATATATAAATGGATGGTATATCATATATACAGAATCATTAACATGTTATATTTATTATTTACATGAGTTACACATCATTATTATACCCATCCAAATAATATTATATTGAATAACAATTACACCACGACGTGGAGACGGTAAGCCGTACGTACGCACGTATGGTGACATGTTATTCAAAGGGTGGATAGAATACTGAATATGGTTGTACCATATTTATAATAACATCACAGTATATATATGATACTGGATTTATTATTTTAGAATGTTAAAAACAAAGTAAGAAGAAGCGGAAGAAGAAATGAACTTGGAAAAGGGTGGTGAAATCATTACCTCTTCTTCGGGCTCTTCCTTTTGATTTGATCAAAAGGGCTCCTTAGGTTGGCTTTCTGATCAAACTAAGGCCTCTAGGTTGTATTGAGGGAAGTTGGGAGAGTATTTGGGCAGAGTTTGGCCGAACCAAAAGGCTTTGAAGGTGTGAAGAAATGAGAAGGAGGAGTGCCCTTTTATAAGAGGGGTGAGGGGCACCTTTGGAAAAGCTAGAAATATTAATTTATAATAAATTAATATTAGGTTTATAATGGCTCCAAAGTTGATTATTTAAATTTTAAGGTGGGGATGGGTCGAAAAAAACTCAACCAATAGAATTTAGACAGGTTTGGGTACTTATATTAACCTTATCTTTAAGTATTAACTCTAAGTTAATTAGTTTCACTTTTACAATGTCTCTTTGTATTTTTATATAATATGGTTAATAAACTTACTATATACATCCTAGCGACCCCCAAGTGGTCCATTAATGATGAACCTATCATTATATAAGTCTCTTGGCCGAACCTTAGATTTTTAGGAATTTAATATCAATTAATAATATAATATTTGTTTTAAGATCTCTTTTATGTCAATTTTGACACTATTCAATAGTTGATTTTTGTGAAACTCATAACAGATTGATTACTTCTAAAAAAGTCAATTACATCAATACTAATATATCATATTATCCTAGAAAATTAGTTTAATTCATTAAAAGTTTCATATTATATTTATGCGGGTATTTATAATATCAATTATTTTAATTTTTCACTATTATAGTAATTACTGCATCATCATTGTGTCATAAATAAAATAAATTATTTAATGTTTAAAAATTATAAATAAAATATAATTATGCAAAAAATCTTTTTATCTTTCTAATGAATATTTATAATCTAAAATCAAACATATATAACCCTATGTAATAATTGTTTTTCTAAAAGATATATGCTTGTGTCATTTTTGTATTCATTTTAACTTAATTAAAATAAAGTGTCCCTATCACCTACAAGTGGATCCATGGGGTCCCAAAATCGACCCAAAGATGTCCATGGTCGACCATGTATCAACCAATAAGGCTAGGACATGTTTTATGGTAATTTAGTATTATTATAATATTATTTTTTAACCCTTATTTACCAGATTTACCCTTAACCATGGTAAATAAAATATTTACCACAGTAATTATTCAAAATGTCTAAAAATAAAAGTTACCTATTTACACAATTTGAACATCCTGATTACAAATATGGAATCCATTTTTATAAATTCAAAACACAGAAGTGGCAGAAATTAATTTAAAATTAATTCCCGCTGTTAAAACAAAAAGCGTGTTTTTAAGAGATAATAACTATCAAAAGATTGACACTTGTTTATGTTCGGTTTAATTGTAAAATTATGTACAATGACCAAAATTATATTAAATGGTAAAAATATATTCTAAATATACTTTAAAACCACTAAAATTCATAATTTATCACTATTAATTATTTTTATTAAAAAAGTTGTTTTTAATTAAAATTTAGTAATTTCACTATTCATCAAAATATGAAAGTTATCCGAAAAGTACCAAAATTTCACCTGAGGCTAAATTTGATATTCCGAATCTAGAAATAAAGTCCATTTTAAAATATAAAATATATATAATTTTGAAAAGTAGGTATTACTATTCATAACGGCTAGTTTGATTGGTTGTGGTGTGTGTTAAAACTCAAGGTTGCGTACAACACACGCTACTGTATTATTCAAAGAAAGCGTACCGTGGAAGCTTGGGATGTTTCATTTTAAATTTTTGATGTCCCCATTTAGTCAAAAAGTTTAAAATATTGTATTTAAAAAGGGTTCACTATTAAAAGTTGATAAAAGTGCAATACTGAAAATGAATTTGTTCTTGCATTATATCTAAGAAACTCATAATATGGATTCTAAAATTATAAGGATTATATAAAGTTTAAAATTTAGATAATACTATTCATAACCTCTTTTGAATGGCTTTTTTTTAAGTCATGGTGTGATTGAACTCGGTGTTGCGTGTAGTGCAAGTTATTGAATTATTTTGAAGAAATAACACACTATGAAATCTTGGGGTGTTACATTCTCCCCTCCTTCAATAAATTGCGTCCTTGCAATTTGAAATTGTTCTTCAAAAATAAAAGGTTGAAAATAGAAAATATATTTGTGGGAAATCCCACATCGGAAATTGGGTTACTAAAATTTAGTCTTAATATGAGAAAAAGAGAAATGAAAGGGTCACCACCAAATTATGATCTCGATTAGGAGAACATTGGTGGCAATTAGAGACATATAATTGGAGGAAAAACGTAAATATTTATAGGTAGTGATTGAGGTCATCAATCACAAACAAGTATAAAATTGAGGTCCTTAAATTCATCAATCTATGATGATTTGAAATACCATCGGTTCAACAAAACATAGGGTATTAGGATAACACATTTTTGATGTTTCAAAATATCTTAGTTGAAATCCCACATCGAAAAATGAATTAATGAGGCCTCTATTTAAAATAAAGAGTCGAACGTATGAAGATTACCGAAAATAACACATACTAGGGTTCCATGTAGGAAAATATGGATATGGAAGAAAAATCTAACCATCAATTATCTGATGGAGAGTGGTAAAGAACATGGCTATGAAAAGGCCAACAGTCCCAAAGCCATAAATTAGTGATGATTTAAGGTACCATCTAGGAAAACATTTTTGTTCTATGTTGCTTTTCTTAATATTGAGGAATTTATTTATGAGATTGGCTAAGATCATAAAGAGATATACTTACTTTATAATTAGAGTTTTATCCATTAATAAATTTCTACCACAAACTCATCTTCCACTCTAAAAGATAATAGAATGTAAAAAAATTCTATTTACACTATTCGTATAGGGTTCCAAAATAAACGAATTTATAATTCATCTACAAGATCTTTTAATAAAAACTACATTATTTAATCCAGGACATCTCGTGGGCCAGTGGTAGGTGATACACCCTTGTCTCCCTTCGGTTGCGGGTTCAAGTCTCGCAGCCTTGCCGGACGTGACGGGTTGCCGCCCGACCTCCGGGTTGTCCTTTTATGGAAATCCAAAATAATCCAAACTAGAACTATCCAAAATACTTCTATCCAAACTCACAGTCCAACATTTATAAGGAAGGTAAACATAATATAGATCCTTTTTACCCCGTAATAGCATATGAATACCTTCATCATGTATTACCATATTCCTTATTGATTACATTCATGCTCCCTTATTCCATATAGAATGCTGGATATACTTCATTAATCCAAAAATGTTTTAAACCCCAACAATGATGGAATATACAAATCATTAATCGGTTCCAAGGTAGTCAAGAATATCCAATATAATTTATCCAAAACAATCACATATTATTCCAAAATCACTACCTCAGTATCAGAACTATATTATGATTTATCATTCTCTCAACCATATATTTTCCAAAAATTTATCCTGCCATTGAGTCACTTTTCTTTTTTCCACACAATCTCAAGTCCTTAATGAAATAGTACTGCAGTACAATCCTTATATACTCCATAATTATTATAACAATTACATTGTTGATACAACACCCAATTGACATAATCAACATAAGAACTCTAATCATTCCTCTTTATCTGTGGTAGTATCATAACTTGATTATTATCCAATAACATCATTTGCGGCATAGTCTAATGACTGGGACATAGGTTCGCGTAGTGTCCAAACTCCTTGAAAATGAAGCATTGTACATTTAAAACCATTTTCTTACCCTTGCAGTCACGTACTTTGTGCCCTTTTCCTCCACACTTATAACAAACTCCCATTCCTTTCAGGCAAGTTCCAGGGTGTTTCTTTCCACAGTTACCACATATGGGAAAATTCTTCTTTTCCCTCTTCCCTTTATCAACCTTTCTCTCTTCCATCCTTTTCTTCTCTTGCTTCCCTTCAAAGCCATAGGACTCAGTAAACTCTTTACTTATCTTATCAACACATGATATTATTTCTTCATATGATGATAATTGTAACACCCCAAGATTTCATAGTGTGTTATTTCTTCAAAATAATTCAATAACTTGCACTACACGCAACACCAAGTTCAATCACACCATGACTTACAAAAAAAGCCATTCAAAAGAGGTTATGAATAGTATTATCTAAATTTTAAACTTTATATAATCCTTATAATTTTAGAATCCATATTATGAGTTTCTTAGATATAATGCAAGAACAAATTCATTTTCAGTATTGCACTTTTATCAACTTTTAATAGTGAACCCTTTTTAAATACAATATTTTAAACTTTTTGACTAAATGGGGACATCAAAAATTTAAAATGAAACATCCCAAGCTTCCACGGTATGCTTTCCTTTGAATAAAACAGTAGCGTGTGTTGTACGCAACTTCGAGTTTTAACACACACCACAACCGATCAAACTAGCCGTTATGAATAGTAATACCTACTTTTTAAAATTATATATATTTCAAAATGGACTTCATTTTTGGATTCAGAATATCTAATTTAGCCTAAGGTGAAATTTTGGTACTTTTTGGATTACTTTTATATTTTGATGAATAGTGAAAATTACTAAATTTTAATTAAAAACAACTTTTTTAATCAAAATAATTAATAGTGATAAATTATGAATTTTAGTAGTTTTAAAGTATATTTAGAATATATTTTTACCATTTAATATAATTTTGGTCATTGGACATAATTTTACAATTAAACCGAACATAAACAAGTGTCAATCTTTTGATAGTTATTATCTCTTAAAACACGCTTTTTGTTTTGACAGCGGGAATTAATTTTAAATTAATTTCTGCCACTTCTGTGTTTTGAATTTAGGAAAATGGATTCCATATTTGGAATCAGGATGTTCAAATTGTGTAAATAGGTAACTTTTATTTTTAGACATTTTGAATAATTACTGCGGTAAATATTTTATTGACCATGGTTAAGGGTAAATCCGGTAAATAAGGGTTAAAAAATAATATTATAATAATACTAAATTACCCTAAAACGTGTCTTAACCCTATTGGTTGATACATGGTCGACCATGGGCATCTTTGGGTCGATTTTGGGACCCCATGGATCCACTTGTAAGTGATAATGACACTTTATTTTAATTAAGTTAAATTGAATACAAAAATGACACAAGCATATATCTTTTAGCAAAACAATTGTTACATAGGGTTATATATGTTGGATTTTAGATTATAAATATTAATTAAAAATATAAAAAGATTTCCTACATAATTATATTTTATTTATAATTTTTAGACATTAAATAATTTATTTTATTTATGACACAATGATGATGCAGTAATTACTATAATAGTGAAAAATTAAAATAATTTATATTATAAATACCAAAATAAATATAATATGAAACTTTTAATCAATTAAACTAATTTTATAGGATAATATGATATATTAGGATTGATTTAATTGACTTTGTTCGAAGTAATCAATCTGTTATGAGTTTCACAAAAATCAACTATTGAATAGTGTCAAAATTGACATAAAAGAGTTCTTAAAACAAATATTATATTATTAATTGATATTAAATTCCTAAAAATCTAAGGTTCGGCCAAGAGACTTATATCATGATAGGTTCGTCATTAATGGACCACTTTGGGGTCTCTTGGATGTAGGTAGTAAGTTTATTAACCATATTATATAAAAATACAAAGAGACATTGTAAAAGTGAAACTAATTAACTTAGAGTTAATACTTAAATATAAGGTTAATATAAGTACCCAAACCTGTCTAAATTCTATTGGTTGAGTTTTTTTCGACCCATACCCACCTTAACATTTGAATAGTCAACTTTGGAGCCATTGGAAACCGATTATGAAATTATTATAAACTAATATCTCTAGCTTTTCCAAAGGTGCCCCTCACCCCTCTTATAAAAGGGCACTCCTCCTTCTCATTTCTTCACACCTTCAAAGCCTTTTGGTTCGGCCAAACTCTGCCCAAATATTCTCCCAACATCCCTCACTACAACCTAGAGGCCTTAGTTTGATCAGAAATCCAACCTAAGGAGCCCTTTTGATCAAATCAAAAGGAAGAACCCGAAGAAGAGGTAATGTTTTCACCACCCCTTTTAAAGTTCCTTTCTTCTTCCACTTCTTATTTCTTTGTTCTTACCATTCTAAAATAATAACTCCAGTATCTCACATATACTGTGACGTTATTATAAATATGGTACAACCATATTCAGTATTCTATCCACCCTTTGAATAACATGTCACCATACGTGCGTACGTACGGCTTACCGTCTCCACGTCGTGGTTTAATTGTTATTCAATATATTATTATTTGGATGGATATAATAATGATGTGTAACTCATGTAAATAATAAATATAACATGTTAATGATTCTGTATATATGATATACCATCCATTTATATATTATTTTAATATCAAAAGAATGATATTGTCGCTCGTGCGTACGTACGGACTACCGTCTCCACGAACGCGATGAGATTCATTCTCCATCGTATCCATTCAAGTATAATTATCATTTGATGATTTAAAAATAATGTTTAAGGACTTGATATCATTCTAGATATGAATAATATACAACAAACATGGCTTATGTAACAAAACATATAAAAGAAAATGAGTAAGTTAACACCCGAAACGACGATAATTCTAAGATATTATTAACAAATCAATGTTAAAAGATCATATATGATATCATATTAATATATATGATTCTTGTATAATTTAATAACAATTATTTCACCATTATACATGAGTTTAACCTACCCCAACCAAGGAAAAGTACAAGGTAAGGGGTTTTCATCTCACTCCTTATTCCCGTGAGATTCATGTCATATTGCAACCATTAACTTTTGTGTGGTGTATGTACTGCCCATAATTATATTCTTTGTGTAATACACTTTAATTTATGTGTATTTACATATTCATTGTATGATACCTCTTTCATGGGTTGTATGTTTCATAAGTTACCAAATTGGTAAGGGTTATTTCACAATCTCTTCATTATCCGAGGTTGTTTATATGTAATAATCTACTGGGATCTCTTTATCATCCACATCCATGTTTTCTTAAAAATGTATTTCAAAACATTTTTTATTATTTACAAGAATATGGGTTAAAGTCATTTATACCCTTGGTTGACTTGTTATAAGAGGTTTATGAAGGAATCTTTCCGTCATTTTCAAAACAAGGTCCTTTTTAACCTTTTCGACAGAATTAAGGTGAGAATGTTTTTTTTAACTTATACGGAGGGTGCGGCTAATTTCCACCGTTATAAAATCTTCAAAGCATACCTTACAAGATTATAAGAATATTTTCAAAGAAAATGTTTTATTTTACATGGATCTTAAATGATTTCAAAATAAATGGAGATATTTCTTTAAAAAGAATTTTGATTTCATCTATGTCAACATCCTTTGATGGATTTTAAGATTATTTGAAGTTGATTTATTATGATACAAAACTTCTATATTGTATTGAAGGTTTTGTGATATGTTTGACTATGGATGTGCTATTTTTATACCATTCATAGTTTATGGTGAAATTATTGACATTTCGTATGCTAGTTTTAATACGAATGTTTATGTTATGTTTAAACCTTTTCATATGGGAATGCATTGGACTTAATAAGTGACGGGTGGAGCCCGCTATAGCTCCTCGATGCATCGGTAGGTCTCATTAGACAAACTAGTGTCTTGGCACAAGGCCTTGACAAAATATTATTTGTAGTCTTGGCATGAGGCCTTGGCTATGTGGTTATGATAGTCTAGCATTATGCATTCCAACATTATGAAAGTGGTTAGTGATTTTGCATGTGATTATTCGATTAGTAGAATATCCATGTGAATGAGTAAATGGCATTATTTCATTTTATTTATGCCATATAATGTTTAAAGTTCAAGTTTGAAAGGCTGTTTTTTTAGTTATACATTTCCTTAAATGTTTATTCTCATTTATGAAAGTTTTCACTATATTGTTATCCTTACTGGGCATTTGAGCTCACCCCTTTTTTATGTTTTATTTTTCCCAGGAAGTGAAGAAGTAAATTATGAATGACCTGTAGGGATATTATGTGGGGTTTTGAGTGTGGATTATGGATACATTATGTTGTTGTAGTAGTTTTTCATTTTATGATGTAATGTAAAACTTATGAATATATCTAGTGTTTCCAAGGCTACTAAACCAATCGGTCTTTCGAGATTTGATCTTTCTTGTGATCATGCCAATGTTATGTAATAATGCACCGACTCTGGGTAACTAGGGTCAGGGCATTACAGTTGGTATCAGAGGAAGTTTAGTACAAACCTTGGAAGCTATATTTAGATAAACTCTGATTAGAGCACGTAGACCTAAGATAAACTTTGAGGATTAGTGTAGAAGAACTTCCTAGAATTTTGGTATTGTTGAGATTTTGTGAGTTTTCTGAGCAATACATCCCTGTCTGGATACGAGCAGGTAGAGGCGGCTCTGGCACAGATGTACCTAGGGGTAAAACCCGAAAACACCGCTTTGAGCTAAACTCGAACGGGAACTGGTGCACGACAACGGGTCTTGCTGCACTCTTGGTTACGACACTCCCGGGGGATATGCTTAGGATAATTCTCATTTTCTTTACAAACCATTATGAAGGGTTTATGTGGATTTACTTCCTCAAAGGAGAAATTTATATGATTATGGATTATATCCATAAACTATTTAATTTATGTTATGTGTCTTACAAGTTTGGGATTAGGTATTGTTATTCATAAACTAATATAGTGTATTCCATTGTTTATAAATGGCGCCCAGTAGAAGGAATGAGAACTCCAGCAATGCACATGATCCAAAGAGAAAGAAGGATCATATCTTTCATGGCCTTAAGCCAGAATTTATAAGAGAAATAGTCTCCCATTTATTATCATCATACGAAGAAATAATATCATGTGTTGATAAGATAAGTAAAGAGTTTACTGAGTCCTATGGCTTTGAAGGGAAGAAAGAGAAGAAAAGGATGGAAGAGAGAAAGATGGATAAAGGGAAGAGGGAAAAGAAGAATTTTCCCATATGTGGTAACTGTGGAAAGAAACACCCTGGAACTTTCCTGAAAGGAATGGGAGTTTGTTATAAGTGTGGAGGAAAAGGGCACAAAGTACGTGACTGCAAGGGTAAGAAAATGGTTTTAAATGTACAATGCTTCATTTCCAAGGAGTTTGGACACTACGCGAACCTATGTCCCAGTCATCAGACTATGCCGCAAATGATGTTATTGGATAATAATAAAGTTATGATACCACCACAGATGAAGAGGAATGATTAGAGTTCTTATGTTGATTATGTCAATTGAGTGTTGTATCAACAATGTACTTGTTATAATAATTATGGAGTATATAAGGATTGCACTGCAGTACTATTTCATTAAGGACTTGAGATTGTGTGGAACAAAGAAAAGTGACTCAATAGCAGGTTAAATTTTTGGAAAATATATGGTTGAGAGAATGATAAACCATAATATGGTTCTGATACCGAGGTAGTGATTTTAGAATAATACATGATTGATTTGGATAAATTATATTGGATATTCTTGACTACCTTGAAACTAATTAATAATTTGTATATTCCATCATTGTTGGGGTTTAAAACATTTTTGGATTGATGAAGTATATCCAGCATTCTATATGGAATAAGGGAGCATGAATGTAATCAATATGGATTATGGTAATTCAGGATGTTTCAGTGTTTTAAAAGAATACATGATGAAGGTATTAATATTCTATTACGGGGTAAAAAGGATCTATATTATGTTTACCTTCCTTATAAATGTTGGACTGTGAGTTTGGAAAGAAGTATTTTGGATAGTTCTAGTTTGGATTATTTTGGATTGCCATAAAAGGACAACCCGGAGGTCGGGCGGCAACTCGTCGCGTCCGGCAAGGCTGCGAGACTTGAACCCGCAACCGAAGGGCGACAAGGGTGTATCACCTACCACTGGCCCACGAGATGTCCTGGATTAAATAATGTAGTTTTTATTAAAAGATCTTGTAGATGAATTATAAATTTGTTTATTTTGGAACCCTATACGAATAGTGTAAATAGAATTTTTTTTACATTCTATTATCTTTTAGAGTGAAAGATGAGTTTGTGGTAGAAATTTATTAATGGATAAAACTCTAATTATAAAGTAAGTATATCTCCTTATGATCTTATCCAATCTCATAAATAAATTCCTCAATATTAAGAAAAGCAACTTAGAAAAAAAATGTTTTCCTAGATGGTACCTTAAATCATCACTAATTTATGGCTTTGGGATTGTTGGCCTTTTCATAGCCATGTTCTCTACCACTCTCCATCAGATAATTGATGGTTATATTTTTCTTCCATATCCATATTTTCCTACATGGAACCCTAGTATGTGTTATTTTCGGTAATCTTCATACGTTCGACTCTTTATTTTAAATAGAGGCCTCATTAATTCATTTTTCGATGTGGGATTTCAACTAAGATATTTTGAAACGTCAAAAATGTGTTATCCTAATACCCTATGTTTTGTTGAACCGATGGTATTTCAAATCATCATAGATTGATGAATTTAAGGACCTCAATTTTATACTTGTTTGTGATTGATGACCTCAATCACTACCTATAAATATTTACGTTTTTCCTCCAATTATATGTCTCTAATTGCCACCAATGTTCTCCTAATCGAGATCATAATTTGGTGGTGACCCTTTCATTTCTCTTTTCCTCATATTAAGACTAAATTTTAGTAACCAAATTTCCGATGTGGGTTTTCCCACAAATATATTTTCTATTTTCAACCTTTTATTTTCGAAGAACAATTTCAAATTGCGAGGACGCAATTTATTGAAGGAGGGGAGAATGTAACACCCCAAGATTTCATAGTGTGTTATTTCTTCAAAATAATTCAATAACTTGCACTACACGCAACACCGAGTTCAATCACACCATGACTTACAAAAAAGCCATTCAAAAGAGGTTATGAATAGTATTATCTAAATTTTAAACTTTATATAATCCTTATAATTTTAGAATCCATATTATGAGTTTCTTAGATATAATGAAAGAACAAATTCATTTTCAGTATTGCACTTTTATCAACTTTTAATAGTGAACCCTTTTTAAATACAATATTGTCAACTTTTTGACTAAATGGTGACATCAAAAATTTAAAATGAAACATCCCAAGCTTCCACGGTATGCTTTCCTTTGAATAAAACAGTAGCGTGTGTTGTACGCAACTTCGAGTTTTAACACACACCACAACCGATCAAACTAGCCATTATGAATAGTAATACCTACTTTTTAAAATTATATATATTTCAAAATGGACTTCATTTTTGGATTCGGAATATCTAATTTAGTCTAAGGTGAAATTTTGGTACTTTTCGGATTACTTTCATATTTTGATGAATAGTGAAAATTACTAAATTTTAATTAAAAACAACTTTTTTAATCAAAATAATTAATAGTGATAAATTATGAATTTTAGTAGTTTTAAAGTATATTTAGAATATATTTTTACCATTTAATATAATGTTGGTCATTGGACATAATTTTACAATTAAACCGAACATAAACAAGTGTCAATCTTTTGATAGTTATTATCTCTTAAAAACACACTTTTTGTTTTGACAGCGGGAATTAATTTTAAATTAATTTATGCCACTTCTGTGTTTTGAATTTAGGAAAATAGATTCCATATTTGGAATCAGGATGTTCAAATTGTGTAAATAGGTAACTTTTATTTTTAGACATTTTGAATAATTACTGCGGTAAATATTTTATTTACCATGGTTAAGGGTAAATCCGGTAAATAAGGGTTAAAAAATAATATTATAATAATACTAAATTACCCTAAAACGTGTCTCAACCCTATTGGTTGATACATGGTCGACCATGGGCATATTTGGGTCTATTTTGGGACCCCATGGATCCACTTGTAAGTGATAATGACACTTTATTTTAATTAAGTTAAAATGAATACAAAAATGACACAAGCATATATCTTTTAGAAAAACAATTGTTACATAGGGTTATATATGTTGGATTTTAGATTATAAATATTCATTATAAAGATAAAACGATTTCCTAAATAATGATATTTTATATATAATTTTTAGACATTAAATAATTTATTTTATTTATGACACAATGATGATGAAGTAATTACTATAATAGTGAAAAATTAAAATAATTGATATTATAAATACCCAAATAAATATAATATGAAACTTTTAATGAATTAAAATAATTTTATAGGATAATATGATATATTAGGATTTATTTAATTGACTTTTTTCTAAGTAATCAATCTGTTATGAGTTTCACAAAAATCAACTATTGAATAGTGTCAAAATTGACATAAAAGAGTTCTTAAAAAAAATATTATATTATTAATTGATATTAAATTCCTAAATATCTAAGGATCGGCCAAGAGACTTATATCATGATAGTTTAATCATTAATGGACCACTTGGTGGTCGCTTGGAGGTATGTAGTAAGTTTATTAACCATATTATATAAAAATACAAAGAGACATTGTAAAAGTGAAACTAATTAACTTAGAGTTAATTCTTAAAGATAAGGTTAATATAAGTACCCAAACCTGTCTAAATTCTATTGGTTGAGTTGTTTTCGACCCATAACCACCTTAACATTTGAATAGTAAACTTTGGAGCCATTGGAAACCGATTATGAATTTATTATAAACTAATATCTCTAGCTTTTCCAAAGGTGCCCCTCACCCCTCTTATAAAAGGGCACTCCTCCTTCTCATTTCTTCACACCTTCAAAACCTTTTCGTTCGGCCAAACTCTGCCCATATATTCTCCCAACATCCCTCACTACAACCTAGATTCCTTAGTTTGATCATAAAGCCAACCTAAGGAGCCCTTTTGATCAAATCAAAAGGAAGAACCCGAAGAAGAGGTAATGTTTTCACCACCCCTTTTAAAGTTCCTTTCTTCTTCCACTTATTCTTTCTTTGTTCTTACCATTCTAAAATAATAACTCCAGTATCTCATATATACTGTGATGTTATTATAAATATGGTACAACCATATTCAGTATTCTATCCAACCTTTGAATAACATGTCACCATACGTGCGTACGTACGGCTTACCGTCTCCACGTTGTGGTGTAATTGTTATTCAATATATTATTATTTGGATGGGTATAATAATGATGTGTAACTCATGTAAATAATAAATATAACATTTTAATGATTCTGTATATATGATATACCATCCATTTATATATTATTTTAATATCAAAAGAATGATATTGTCGCTCGTGCGTACGTACGGACTACCGTCTCCACGAACGCGATGAGATTCATTCTCCATCATATCCATTCAAGAATAATTATCATTTGATGATTTAAAAATAATGTTTAAAGACTTGATATCATTCTGGATATGAATAAGATACAACAAAAATGGCTTATGTAACAAAACATATAAAAGAAAATGAGTAAGTTAACACCCGAAACGACGATATTTCTAAGATATTATTAACAAATCAATGTTAAAAGATCATATATGATATCATATTAATATATATGATTCTTGTATAATTTAATAACAATTATTTCACCATTATACATGAGTTTAACCTACCCCAACCAAGGAAAAGTACAAGGTAAGGGGTTTTCATCTCACTCCTTATTCCCGTGAGATTCATGTCATATTACAACCATTAACTTTTGTGTGGTGTATGTACTGCCCATAATTATATTCTTTGTGTAATACACTTTAATTTATGTGTATTTACATATTCATTGTATGATACCTCTTTCATGGGTTGTATGTTTCATAAGTTACCAAATTGGTAAGGGTTATTTCACAATCTCTTCATTATCCGAGGTTGTTTATATGTAATAATCTACTGGGATCTCTTTATCATCCACATCTATGTTTTCTTAAAAATGTATTTCAAAAAAAAATTTATTATTTACAAGAATATGGGTTAAAGTCATTTATACCCTTGGTTGAATTGTTATAAGAGGTTTATGAAGGAATCTTTCCGTCATTTTCAAAACAAGGTCCTTTTTAACCTTTTCGACAGAATTAAGGTCAGAATGTTTTTTTTAACTTATACGGAGGGTGCAGCTATTTTCCGTCGTTATAAAATCTTCAAAGCTTACCTTAAAAGCTTATAAGAATATTTTCAAAGAAAATGTTTTATTTTATATGGATCTTAAATGATTTCAAAATAAAAGGAGATATTTCTTTAAAAAGAATTTTGATTTCATCTATGTCAACATCCTTTGATGGATTTTAAGATTATTTGAAGTTGATTTATTATGATACAAAACTTCTATATTGTATTGAAGGTTTTGTGATATGTTTGACTGTGGATGTGCTATTTTTATACCATTCATAGTTTATGGTGAAATTATTGACATTTCGTATGCTAGTTTTAATACGAATGTTTATGTTATGTTTAAACCTTTTCATATGGGAATGCATTGGACTTAATAAGTGACGGGTGGAGCCCGCTATAGCTCCTCGATGCATCGGTAGGTCTCATGAGACAAACTAGTGTCTTGGCACAAGGCCTTGACAAAATCTTATTTTTAGACTTGGCACGAGGCCTTAGCTATGTGGTTATGATAGTCTGGCATTATGCATTCCAACATTATGAAAGTGGTTAGTGATTTTTCATGTGATTATTCAATTAGTAGAATATCCATGTGAATGAGTAAATGGCATTATTTAATTTTATTTATGCCATACAATGTTGAAAGTTCAAGTTTGAAAGGCTGTTGTTTTAGTTATACATTGCCTTAAATGTTTATTCTCATTTATGAAAGTTTCCGCTATATTGTTATCCTTACTGGGCATTTGAGCTCACCACTTTTTTATGTTTTATTTTTCCCAGGAAGTGAAGAAGTAAATTATGAATGACCTGCAGGGATATTATGTGGGGTTATGAGGTGGATTATGGAGACATTATGTTGTTGTATTAGTTTTTCATTTTATGATGTAATGTAAAACTTATGAATATATCTAGTGTTTCCAAGGCTACTAAACCAATCGGTCTTTCGATATTTGATCTTTCTTGTGATCATGCCAATGTTATGTAATAATGCACCGACTCTGGGTAACGAGAGTCGGGGCGTTACAATAATACATGGGAGACTATTTCTCTTATAAATTCTAGCTTAAGACCATGAAAGATATGATGCTTCCTTCTCTTTGGATCATGTGCATATCTGGAGTTCTCATTCCTTCTACTGGGCGCCATTTCTAAACAATGGCATACACTAGATCAGTTTATGAATCAAAATACATAATCCCATACTTATAAAACACTTAACATAAATTGAACTATTTATGGATATAATCCATAATCATAAAAATGTCTCCTTTGAGGATGTATATACTCATAAACCCTTCATAATGGTTTGTAAACAAAATGAGAATTATCCTAAGCATATCCCCCGGGAGTGTCGTAACCAAGAGTGCATCAAGGCCTGTTGTCGTGCACCAGTTCCCGTTCGAGTCTAGCTCAAAGCGGTGTTTTCGGGTTTTACCCCTAGGTACATCTGTGCCAGAGCCGCCTCTACCTGCTCGTATCCAGACAGGGATGTATTGCTCGGAAAACTCAAAAAATCTCTACAATACCAAAATTCTAGGAAGTTCTTCTATACTAATCCTCAAAGTTCATCTTAGGTCTACGTGCTCTAATCAGAGTTTATCTAAATCTAGCTTCCAAGGTTGGTACTAAACTTCCTCTGATACCAACTGTAACACCCCGACCCTAGTTACCCAGAGTCGGTGCATTATTACATAACATTGGAATGATCACAAGAAAGATCAAATCTCGAAAGACCGATTGGTTTAGTAGCCTTGGAAACACTAGATATATTCATAAGTTTTACATTACATCATAAAATGAAAAACTACTACAACAACATAATGTCTCCATAATTCACACTCATATCCCCACATAATATCCCTTCAGGTCATTCATAATTTACTTCTTCACTTCCTGGGAAAAATAAAACATAAAAAAGGGGTGAGCTCAAATGCCCAATAAGGATAACAATATAGAGGAAACTTTCATAAATGAGAATAAACATTTAAGGCAATGTATAACTAAAACAACAGCCTTTCAAACTTGAACTTTCAACATTGTATGGCATAAATAAAATGAAATAATTCCATTTACTCATTCACATGGATATTCTACTAATCGAATAATCACATGCAAAATCACTAACCACTTTCATAATGTTGGAATGCATAATTCCAGACTATCATAACCACATAGCCAAGGCCTCGTGCCAAGACTACAAATAAGATTTTGTCAAGGCCTTGTGCCAAGACACTAGTTTGTCTCATGAGACCTACCGATGCATCGAGGAGCTATAGCGGGCTCCACCCGTCACTTATTAAGTCCAATGCATTCCCATATGAAAAGGTTTAAACATAACATAAACATTCGTATTAAAACTAGCATACGAAATGTCAATAATTTCACCATAAACTATGAATGGTATAAAAATATCACATCCACAGTCAAACATATCACAAAACCTTCAATACAATATAGAAGTTTTGTATCATAATAAATCAACTTCAAATAATCTTAAAATCCATCAAAGGATGTTGACATAGATGAAATCAAAATTCTTTTTAAAGAAATATCTCCTTTTATTTTGAAATCATTTAAGATCCATATAAAATAAAACATTTTCTTTGAAAATATTATTATAAGCTTGTAAGGGATGCTTTGAAGATTTTATAACGGCGGAAAATAGCCGCACCCGCCGTATAAGTTAAAAAAAACATTCTTACCTTAATTCTGTCGAAAAGGTTAAAAAGGACCTTGTTTTGAAAACGACGGAAAGATTCCTTCATAAACCTCTTATAACAAGTCAACCAAGGGTATAAATGACTTTAACCCATATTCTTGTAAATAATAAAAAATGTTTTGAAATACATTTTTAAGAAAACATGGATGTGGATGATAAAGAGATCCCAGTAGATTATTACATATAAACAACCTCGGATAATGAAGAGATTGTGAAATAACCCTTACCTTGTACTTTTCCTTGGTTGGGGTAGGTTAACCTCCAGTATAATGGTGAAATAATTGTTATTAAATTATACAATAATCATATACATTAATATGATATCATATATGATCTTTTAATATTTATTTGATAATAATATCTTAGTATTATCGTTGTTTCGGGTGTTAACTTACTTGTTTTCTTTTATATGTTTTGTTACGTAAGACATGTTTGTGAAGGATAGGTTTTATATTATTCATATACAGAATGATATCAAGTCCTTAAACATCATTTTTAAATCATCAAATGATAATTATACTTGAATGGATACGATGGAGAATGAATCTCATCGCGTTCGTGGAGACGGTAGTCCGTACGTACGCACGAGCGACAATATCATTCTTTTGATATTAAAATAATATATAAATGGATGGTATATCATATATACAGAATCATTAACATGTTATATTTATTATTTACATGAGTTACACATCACTATTATACCCATCCAAATAATATTATATTGAATAACAATTACACCATGACGTGGAGACGGTAAGCCGTACGTACGCACGTATGGTGACATGTTATTCAAAGGGTGGATAGAATACTGAATATGGTTGTACCATATTTATAATAACATCACAGTATATATATGATACTGGATTTATTATTTTAGAATGGTAACAACAAAGGAAGAAGAAGTGGAAGAAGAAATGAACTTGGAAAAGGGTGGTGAAATCATTACCTCTTCTTCGGGCTCTTCCTTTTGATTTGATCAAAAGGGCTCCTTAGGTTGGCTTTCTGATCAAACTAAGGCCTCTAGGTTGTATTGAGGTAAGTTGGGAGAGTATTTGGGCAGAGTTTGGCTGAACCAAAAGGCTTTGAAGGTGTGAAGAAATGAGAAGGAGGAGTGCCCTTTTATAAGAGGGGTGAGGGGAACCTTTGGAAAAGCTAGAAATATTAATTTATAATAAATTCATATTCAGTTTATAATGGCTCCAAAGTTGATTATTTAAATTTCAAGGTGGGTATGGGTCGACAACAACTCAACCAAAAGAATTTATACAGGTTTGGGTACTTAGATTAACCTTATCTTTAAGTATTAACTCTAAGTTAATTAGTTTCACTTTTACAATGTCTCTTTGTATTTTTATATAATATGGTTAATAAACTTACTATATACATCCTAGAGACCCCCAAGTGGTCCATTAATGATGAACCTATCATTATATAAGTCTCTTGGCTGAACCTTAGATTTTTAGGAATTTAATATCAATTAATAATATAATATTTGTTTTAAGATCTCTTTTATGTCAATTTTGACACTATTCAATAGTTGATTTTTGTGAAACTCATAACAGATTGATTACTTAGAAAAAAGTCAATTAAATCAATCCTAATATATCATATTATCCTATAAAATCAGTTTAATTCATTAAAAGTTTCATATTATATTTATTCGGGTATTTATAATATCAATTATTTTAATTTTTCACTATTATAGTAATTACTGCATCATCATTGTGTCATAAATAAAATAAATTATTTAATGTCTAAAAATTATAAATAAAATATAATTATTCATTAAATCTTTTTATCTTTCTAATGAATATTTATAATCTAAAATCAAACATATATAACCCTATGTAATAATTGTTTTTCTAAAAGATATATGTTTGTGTCATTTTTGTATTCATTTTAACTTAATTAAAATAAAGTGTCCCTATCACCTACAAGTGGATCCATGGGGTCCCAAAATCGACCCAAAGATGCCCATGGTCGACCATGTATCAACCAATAAGGCTAGGACACGTTTTAGGGTAATTTATTATTATTATAATATTATTTTTTAACCCTTATTTACCAGATTTACCCTTAACCATGGTAAATAAAATATTTACCACAGTAATTATTCAAAATGTCTAAAAATAAAAGTTACCTATTTACACAATTTGAACATTATGATTCCAAATATGGAATCCATTTTTCTAAATTCAAAACACATAAGTGGAAGAAATTAATTTAAAATTAATTCCCGCTGTTAAAACAAAAAGCGTGTTTTTAAGAGATAATAACTATCAAAAGATTGACACTTGTTTATGTTCGGTTTAATTGTAAAATTATGTACAATGACAAAAATTATATTAAATGGTAAAAATTTATTCTAAATATACTTTAAAACCACTCAAATTCATAATTTATCACTATTAATTATTTTGATTAAAAAAGTTGTTTTTAATTAAAATTTAGTAATTTTCACTATTCATCAAAATATGAAAGTTATCCGAAAAGTACCAAAATTTCACCTTAGGCTAAATTTGATATTCCGAATCCAGAAATGAAGTCCATTTTAAAATATAAAATATATATAATTTCAAAAAGTAGATATTACTATTCATAACGGCTAGTTTGATTGGTTGTGGTGTGTGTTAAGACTCAAGGTTGCGTACAACACACGCTACTGTATTATTCAAAGAAAGCGTACCGTGGAAGCTTGGGATGTTTCATTTTAAATTTTTGATGTCCCTATTTAGTCAAAAAGTTTAAAATATTGTATTTAAAAAGGGTTCACTATTAAAATTTGATAAAAGTGCAATACTGAAAATGAATTTGTTCTTGCATTATATCTAAGAAACTCATAATATGGATTCTAAAATTATAAGGATTATATAAAGTTTAAAATTTAGATAATACTATTCATAACCTCTTTTGAATGGCTTTTTTTTAAGTCATGGTGTGATTGAACTCGGTGTTGCGTGTAGTGCAAGTTATTGAATTATTTTGAAGAAATAACACACTATGAAATCTTGGGGTGTTACATCCCTTGTGCAGGTTTCAACTTGAGTTCAATTGCCTTGGGCAATGTGTGATCATTATGTTGGAGATTGACCAACAGGGTCCCATGGAGTTAGTTGGTTATCAAGTTTGGTTAGTTGAGTTGTTTGTTTTTTTGTACTTTTAATTTCTTATACAAACAATATTTAGTTCAATTTTTATATAAATGTATTTTGGGTTGTCCATTTCTTTCCGTTGTTTTTTTGATTGTCTATATTTAGTAGAAATCATTCCCTTTTATACTCTATTGATTCTCTTGGTGATTGTCTCCATCCCAGGAGGATCGGGAACACCTCTTGGGACTTGTCGTGGGCTGGCCTGGGTGACCGGTTTAGGGTCGACTCGGGCTGGTTTGTGACAGATTAGGCATAATCATAATATCCTTCACTCTATTCATCACCCAATTTTGTTTCTCATCAAGACATTTTCTATCAAATTCAACGTTAACCTAGTTACTTATGGTTCCCTCCATTGACTAAAACCAAAAATTATAGAGTGAGAAATAAAAATCCTAGTGGGAAACCACATGATCATGAAAAATAATTTATAATATGTCTAAATCATGACACATTATTTTCAATCTATAACACATTATGTTTTACCTAGTTCATTCATGATCATCTATTCAAATACTTCAAGATGGTTTTAATACAGTTTTTGAATTTTCAAATCATATCCCCAAGGAGTGTCAAATCAGGTGTGCAGTGAGACCCATTTTCATGCACAAGGTGATTATAGAGTCTATCTCAATGTTCCCTTTTAAGAGTTATCACACCTATGTATAACTATTCTAGAGCCACATCCACTTGTATTATCCAAATAGGGATGTAATTTCTTGAAAACCACTATCTATATCCTTCACTAAAATTCCAAGATATTTTCAAATACTTATACTTATCCTTAGTCATATCCTTATATATATCCCTAGATATATCCTTTGGGATATCATTAATGTTTTCCCATCCTAATTTCCAAAGGTTAACTAAACCATTTTCACTGATACCAACTATAGAAACCTAGGATTTTCATACATAGATATTATATTATGATAGATGAATATTCAATACATTTCACAATTACATGATCGAGGACCATAAAATTTAAGTGTATTTGGATACTAGATGCACACTATTCTTATTTTATTAAATATCTTCAACATCTCCCATAAATATCTTCCTATTTGGTACTCTTCTTAGAAATACCTTATTTAAAACCTTTCTTCATAGCTTAGGGAAATGAAACATAACAAAGGGTGAGATAAAATGCTTAGTAAGGATAAACATGATATATATCATCATAACATGATCATAGAGGCATGATAACATGATAATAACATTTGATAACTATACCCTACATATCATAGATCATAGCCTAGAGTTATGGAAAAAATCTTGGCAGTTCATAAGACATGAATTATAAAGGAATCACATATCACGATCCATGATAACATAACATTACAATGAGAAATAGATGTTTGGAATACAAAAAAACTTATAACATTGTAAACATGTATAAATAGAAATAGTTTCACTCATTATATTAAGGACATGAAATCAAGTTCACACATAAACTTATGAACATGAAAGCAGGTCTATGAATAAATTTATGGAAATGAAAGTAGGAACATGCATAACATGAAATCCAAGATCCCTCTTATTATTATGGTCACAAAAACTAGGACCACACATGAAGTTGTGATCATGAAATCAGCTTTACACATAACATATTTACTCATGAGTTATCTATATTTACCCAATTAATTAGAGATATATATAGGTCTTACCCATCACATAATCCATAATTTTTTTCCATAGTATAATAAAACATTAATTATATTAGATCCCATGAAATGAAATGGTTTTTATAAATATTTCATAATATCATAACCCATATAAAATAAATGGGTTCAATAAATAATTCATCATCTCATCAGAACATAAACCATGGAAAAGGAATGGGTTTCATAAAAAACTTATCATCGTGAACATAAACCATCTAGAGAAATAATAAGGATTGTATCCTTGGATCATATCCCCACTAAATCGTAAGTAACATCAAAGTATTTAATCTTATATATAAATTATTTTGAAAGATCACTTGGAATATTTCTTAAAGAAAGAAACCTTTTCATTTTTAAAATCACATTTTTAAAACTAAAATCTCACAAAACATTATATAAATCCTTTTATTTGAAAATAATATTTGAAAATTATGAAATAATATTTAAAAAATTTAGTTTTCATGATGGAAATAAATAATGTTGATGTTTTACACATTAAAATAAATATTCCTTTTTCATTTTTGGTAAAAGCTTAAAGGTCCTTTTTTGGAAAACAGCTTGAAGATTCCTTTAAACCATTTTTGTAAAAATTAAAAAATATTTCAAAATATCTTTCAAAAATCATTGGATAATAGTGAAATCTTTCTTGAAAACATTTTTAGAAAAAAATTACATGGAATAAAAATGTTTTTTGACTGAATATAGAAATAAAATTTATTTTTCTTAAAAAAATTATTTTGGACTCTTGAGTACATAAAAGGAGGAAATGATAGTAAAACATGTGTTTTCATGAAATAACCGTAAGATATGGAAATAAATTAATTTCTTGAGAGTTAGATCATAATATTTCATCATAGTAAACTTAATCATAAAAAACTCAATAAATGATGAGATTGTAACATAAAACTTTTACTAGCTGGGTATCTTATGAATCGTAAACCCTATGAAAGAATAACTTTAATTGAAACTTTTAATATCATTATAATAAATAAATTAATAATAAAATATGTAATAGGGTATTTATATACTCCTCATAAAATAATATTGGTGAATAACATAACATATATCCCAAATAAGACAATTTGTGATGAAATTACCTCACCTTAAGTCTTGACTTTCTTCATGAACATTCGAACCTCCTTTACTTAGAACATCCTCACTTCAATATCTTATTAAGGAACCTAGTTTTTCTCATTTGGTAACACCAGTATCTCTATAACATAGATAAGGACGTTTGGGAGATATTTTGGTTGGATTTTTTCAGGCTAAATGGATTAAGAGGTTTGAATAAGTAAGGGGAGGAGGTGGCCTTTTATAATTGAGGAGGAGTGGCATTTTTTATAAATACCCAAAACTATTCAATAACGGGGAGTCACTATCAACCCAAATTCTTCCAAAATTGATGAATAATTGATTTTAGGGATGATATGGTCTATCAAAATATCCACCATACAAAAAAAATACATGTTTTAAATATGTTTTTCCTTAACTTTTAAGTTTCCTTTTACCATTTTAGTTTTCACTACGGTAACTAGCATTCTTATCTAGGTAATTTATCATTTAATAATAGAAATAAAAGAGAAATTATTAGATAATTTGTATCCACTAGTTATAAATATGAAATCCATTTTATAAAATAAAAAATCATATGTGTGTGGAGAATTAATTTTAATATAAGAACATTAAATGTGAAAAACCTTGTTTTACCGTTTACCATGGTAACAAGGTTTTTACTATTTATGGGTCTATATAATTATTATAAAAATAAAATTGGTCAGTTAATGGAAAAATATTTATATTTTTAAACATGTAAAAATAAATTGGTAGTGGATGGGTTTTTTAGGAATTTTAAATCATTTAATAAAATATTATTTATCATGAAATCACATTAATGTCAATCTTGACAATATTAATTTAATTTGACTTTGAGAAACATCAAGACAAAGGTGTAATTAAAATATATTATTTTAAAACCTTTATATCATGTTATATTTATCTAAAAATCATGGAATATAATAAGTCATTCAATTTATATTACTTTTAATATTTTTAATATCATTTATTTTATTTTTCTATTAATTAAATAATTATTGTGTTGGTGTTGCTTAAGTATTTAAGGTAATTATATAATTACTAAAAATTTAAAAAAAAATTACCTGCATGAAATAAATTTAATTATTCTCAAAATTATCATCAATATTCATTCACATATTACTTTTCTCCCTATGTGAAAACATTATTGAAATTTAAAATCAAGAGAGTGAAATTTTGTCTTTTTCTTTACTTAAATTATAATATTGGTCACTTTCATGGAACAGTGTCCCACAAGTGCATAAAAATATATCCAAAGGTAATAAGGGTATAAATATGGCCATGAAATAGTAATTTAACAAGTTTTTAGGTGATTTTAACCCTTATCTTTTTAGTTTAACCTCCGACAAACACATTTTAACCTTAACCGCAGTAATTAATTTTACTGTTTTTACTATTCATTTTAACCAAATAAAATAATTTGATATTATTATATAATATTAATTATTATGATTAAAAATATAGAATAAATTTTGAAAAATTATATTCACATAATTTGAAAATTTTAATTCAACCCACAAACGTGATGAAAAAAACAGTTTTCCAAAGAGAAAGTTTTCATAAGTATAAAAAGTTTTAATATCAAAATAGAATATGAAATTGATTCCAATTATCTAAATTTTAATAATAAATATATAATTAAAATAATTTTATATTTAATTTTTTTTTAAAATAATATGGAACTTTTTAAATTCTTTACACAAAAAGATAGATTTTAATAAAAATCAGTATTTTTTATTATTCACTGAAAATTTCATCTATTCATAAAATTCTAAAAAACTCACCCTAGGATAATTTGGATATATTGATTCAATAAATGAATTTAATTTTATAAAATAAATTTTCTAAAGTTTTAAAAATTAATTTTATTATGTTTTCAAAAAAACAATAAAAATATTTTTTTGAGAAAAAATGTATTTTTCGAAGCATATAAAGACTTTACTAAAAATTAAGTTCTTCTTTATAAATATATTTTATTTAATTAAAACATTTATATTTAATTTTAAAATTATTTCTATTTATATTCATACCACCAAATTTAATGGCTAGGTTATTATGGTCAAGTATAAATAATAATATTGATAGGATATCACAATTCGTTACAACTCAATGTTGCATGTAATGCAAGCTATCGAAGAAATTGAATTTATTTGAAAAAGAATCTTAAAATATTAGGGTGTTACACTGTTAGAATCATCTAATAGCTCGTTATTTTTCTCAAGTTTGTATGGTATACATAATTTTTTCAAAAATCTTACAACTCCATCTTTAACAATATTCAACAATGAGATATTCACATTCATTATTTCTTCCACCTTATTTTTTATTTCCACATCATCCATTTATACCACCATAATCTTATCTAAGATATATTTTTGTGCATTACTTTGAGTGAGGTTGGATTTCATACCTTTATTTATGATTCCCATGTCCATCCTTTGAATGTTTAATAATATTTCATCTCCTTCAATCCTCAACATGGATAAGGTTCCAGTATCATTTCTGGTTAGAACATATGACAATATATTCATTTTCTAGAATGGTAATGGATTAATCTACTAGTATTTTATCAACTATAATTATATTTATTGATATATATTAAGAATTTATAGTTTCTATATCTTATATAAAAGGAATTTTTTAGAATATTTTTATTTTTTCAACTTTAATTGATGATATCTTAGTCAAAGATCCACATTTTAGAAGTACTAATCTCATCATAGTTGATAGAAAAAGTCATAAATCTATGGAAGTGGATACCTATTATTTATAATGATCTTTTTAATATTATTTTAAGAAATTCATAGACATATTTACCCATATTTATTCTTTATAAAGAGGAATGAGGAGTCTCGTGGTGGATCATTCAGGTATATAAAACCTTTTCCAATTTATCTAATAGTTTCTTCTTTAATTATTATAGTTTAATGGGGTCTATTCAACAGGGAATCTTAGATATGGGTAGAGATCCAGGTAAAATTTCTTCTGATAAATAAATCTCTTGATAAAGATGGAGACCAGGAAACTATTTAGGGAATACATAAACATATTCCCTTATAATCTTTGTATCTCCAAGGATGATACTTTCCTTTATCTCAGCCATTTGAGCCAGATATGCTTACTCATTAAAAAATAATATCCATACTTGAGAAAAAGTTTACAAAGTATATTAATAATTCCCCTTTTACTTATATATAATTTTAGATGGTTTAGGATACATATAAAGAGATTTACCTCACCTAGAAATTGATATTGACTTTATATAAAGACAACTAGATCATTCCCATTATAGCATTTAATTATACAAAAGGAATAATAATTAGATTTTCTAGAATATTATTCCCACATATTTTAATTAGGTAAGAGTTATATAAATGAGATTAACTGATTTAACCACTTGGAGATTTTACTAATAACTCAACATCCATGTATTGATGTGGTTTTTGAATATTTCTAGATATATTTCATTATTTGAAACAATGCATAGATCTAGAATAATATAGGAAATTTATTATTCCTAAATGAATAACAATTATTCCCCTCACTAATTTATTTTCATAATCCACCTCAGTTGAAGTGATAGCATAATATCTTCCTTGTTCCCTTGTATTTATAGGTTTTTTTCATCATTTATCCTTCATAAATCTTGTCTTAGAACATTAAATCATATAATATCTATGTTATTTGTAGTTGAAACATTGGACTATGGGAGGAGGATTGAGTGAAACCTTCCTTTATTCTATCCTATTAATTGGAATATTTTTTTCATTTAAAAATGTCATGCTTGATTCTTACCTTTTATATACTTGAAAATTTTCATCATTCCTTTGAGCTAGTTCCCAGGGTGTTTCTTCCCATACTTTTGACATATAGTTAGTTGAAAATTCTTCCCTTTATGAACCTTTTCAGAAGAAACTTAATAATTAAACTCTATTCTTTTATTCTTATCTCTATTTATAAAAAAACCACTAATAATTACCTATCTTTATCTCCGCCTTAAGGGGTTATCTTCTATATTTATATCAAACTATCAAATCACTAAATATTTTCAAAGACTAGGTTTTAGTCTATGAAAGAAGTGATCAACTTTTATTTTAGGGTTAATTAATAAGACAAAGGTGTAAATTTTAATCCTTTTGAAATTTGTTTCATATGACTCAATTGATTC
Source organism: Viscum album (assembly GCA_963277665.1). NCBI lineage: Eukaryota > Viridiplantae > Streptophyta > Magnoliopsida > Santalales > Viscaceae > Viscum > Viscum album. The sequence goes on along the minus strand of OY728141.1, from coordinate 1,412,862,059 downwards.
ATCCTATTATTATTCAAGTTCAAGAAATTACCACTACATATTAATATGAAGAGTGTGAGGAAAATATTTATTAAAAATATTTTCTTGAATTCAAATCATTCCATTGATTCGATAGAAAACATAATTTTCTCTTGATCAAAGAATTTAAGAATGGAAAATATTTTTTTCAATCAAATTTGTCTATTTATATGTGATTAATGAATCAAATGATCCACTAAAAGAGAGTTGTGGTTTTAAAATGAAAAAATAGACTACAATTTGTTCTTTCTTCAGATAATTCTGGCACTCTACATGGTTTAAGTTATTATTCATAACTAGATTCAATTAATCAAATACTACTATGAGGTTTTTGACTCTGGGTCCCATTATATTAGGCATATTATTTAGTAAATCATTACATTTCCCATTATATTGGTTATTTACACAATTCCTCATATGTTGGGGTGGGGAAGTTTCAATTAGTCATAGTCTAGGATGAATTCCTTTAAGACCTTTAGGTTCTGTAATATCACGAAGCCTATGGGCCATGTAAGGGTCCCCCTTCAACACTTAAAAGGGAGATAATCAAAAATGAATAAAATTTGAAGGCCTTTGGTCCATTAAATCCTCATACGTTCATCTATTTACTAAAATAAAGGAAATTTAGGGATTTTAATACTCTAATTAATAAGTGTATACAAGTTCAATTATAAACTTAGAAAGAATAACTCATAAATCACTAGTATATCTTAATATATCACTTCATAAGTTTAAATCTAGGTTATTTTGGTGTATTTCCAATAATTTCATGAAATTAATCCCTAAAATAACTAGAAATCTCTTTGATACAATATATAATTATTTGAATCTCATACACATAATTTTATATCATTTTCACATAAAATGAACATAATAAAACACACCTAGAAATATCTTTCTCCGTTGTCTTTGGGAGATTAGATACATAATACATCATCTTAAAAAATAAACTATATAATATTTTATTTCCATAATTATAATAAAATTATAGATCTCATAATACCCTTATCACTGCATTAGATACCTTGGGGAAATACATAAAATAAGTTATGATCTAAAAAACCATGTAAGGGGGTAATTATAATAAGCATGAGGATGAGATATCATAAGTGAAAATAAGCATAACAAAGGATTATAGAAGAGGAGGGTCATAAATTATCAATTGTAAGCATGGAATAAGGGAATTATATCATGGATAAAGTATAATCATATGAATCATGTAAATATGGAATAGAAATAAGACATGTCGTTATAAAAAAGCCAAGGCTTGCTATCAAGACAACATAACATAATATGATTGGATCATTACTTGTGCACCATACATGGTATCTCATGAGATGTAATAATTACCAAATAATTGGGGAATATATAATTACAATCCCATATGTAACATTTAAATATATAAATAACATGTGTTCCACATAAAAAATAAACATACATCAATCAGAAACATTAAATCAACCCATGATATAGAAATGGGTTTCATAATAATGTTATAGAGAATAATTAAATGGTGAACCATGTAAATACCTAAAATAATAAAGGAATATGTCATATTATATGTTCAAAGGTAATAATTAACAAATAATAAAATATTATAGGCCATGAAAGGAATAATAAATGTGGAGGAAATAATATAATAAGAATTGAGGAATGGAAGAAGGTAAAGTTTCTATTTTTAACATCATAAGGTTTGATTTCTAGAAATAATAGGAAGGGTACCATAATGACATGAACATACCCAGAAAAAAATATAAAAGGAATTACAAATAATATAAATGTATAATATGATAATGAGATAAATTAGAATATATAGAGAGTGAGAGAGATCATGTTTAAAAGGAAAAAAAAGCGGGAAAGTACCCTTATCTAGAGTCCATGATTGCTTGAGAAGATCATATAAACTCACGAATAATAAAGTTATATTTATTAATTATGTGATTTAAAAACTTATTCATGTTTTTTCATCTATTATAATATATTTATTATCGTATATTATTCATTTATTAGATTAATTTTTCATGTGTTAATCATTTTGAGGTTGTTTGGTTCATAGTTCTAAAACTATTTTGATGTAACCATAAAAATAGATGGTCATTTTCTAATGGTTTTATAGTCTCTACAAGTATCATGGTATTTTATTCATTCCATTACATAATTAAAATATCTTAATATTTTAGTATATATTTATAAATGAAATAACGTTTCTCAATAAGTTTATTTTGTATGTTTAAACCGACCATGAAGATTTATTTTTAACATTATTAATTGAAATCCTATTTTTTAATTCAAAAATATTAAACATAAATTAATTTTATTATTAATATTATAATTATAAATGAAAATAATTTTTAAAAATATAAGTGAAATGTGATAATGAAAAGCATCATTTCTTGCATATGTGGTATAGAATTATCATGGTGTGAGAGGTGTTTTTAAGAGTGATTAAAAGAAAGAAAAAATAAATATTTGATTTTAATAATTAAATTTATATAGAATTATAATATTTTTATCATTTTATTATAATTGATTCTTATGTTATAGAAGGGGAAAAAGATAATGAAAAGGAAAACATCAAAATTTTGTAAGTACTACCTTGCTCCTAGAGACACCTCCTTTAGAATGAGACTTAAATCTTTATAGGATGGTATTTTGGTTAGAAAAGAGCCTTAAAAACATATCTATAAGAGTTTAGATGTATATTTTTTCAAATATTTCTCAAAGGAAGAATTTTTACCAATGAGGTTAAATGGTTGGAGAAGGGGTGTATTTATAGGCAAATGAGAGAGGTATTTTTTTGGCTCAAGACTATGAACAACAATGATTCTTATGACTTATAACAGTGTTTGGTTAAACAATCTATATTTTATTGAAATTTAAAACATAAAAAACTGAATGGTATCATTTGAATATTTAATTAAAATTAAATAATAAAAAATAATTTTATATTAGGGTAAAATATAACATTGTCTTTGAAAATTAATTTATAAGTTTAAATTTTTAATTCATTGTTTTTAAATAAATTATTTTACTCATTAAATATATCTCAGGTCATTAAAAACATTTTATAAATTATTGAGTCATTTTTACATCATAATGATGTCATAAAACTAATCATATATGCAAAAACTATATTTTTTATTATTCAGCTAGAATTTAACTTTTTCAAAAAATACTAAAATTTCACCCATAGATAATTCTGATGTGATAATTCTAAAAATGATTTCCATTTTATCCAAATAAATTTATAAATTAATTAATTCTAGTATTTAAATTTTAAAATTTAAAATAGCATTTTACTAAATAAGTTAAAACATAACTTATTAAAATTTACACTTATCCATTCTTAAACTTAAAAAATTTAGGAAATTGTCTTATGTTATTATAATTTTTATGTTTATGCATTTTATTCATGATAAATATTACTTATCAATCATTTTACTATTTCAATAATCAATTCATTATTCAAATAATCATGTTAATATTACAGTCGTCATATAATCATTATAATTTTTTTAAATGTCCCTTATTTCTTTCATTATTCATTCACTAATTTCTTTCTCAAAGTTATTTATATTTAATTTAAAAATGTCAATATTGTTTGCATTTCATAGTGTCATTCTTGGTTATGTTGTTTTTAGGATACCACTACTCAGTGGATTTCCAAATTTTAGTTATATAATTTACTTATTTTTATTATCCCATTATACTTATATGGATTCTATGGAATATATTTTTCGGTTGTTTGTAATGTTAGGATATAAAATAAAATGACATTAAAAATATTAGTATGGGAATATGATAATATAATTATGAAATATATAAGTTTTATAGAAGAATCATTCACATCAGAACATGGTTTGTTACATATCGGAATGTCATTATTGTCGCCACCCCTACTGCCCGGTGTGTCGTCGATATTAACCACTACTTCTTTCCTGACCCTACCCACACTTGATTTCATATGTCACCTCCCCTTAGGTGAGTCTTCTTAATTATATATAAGTATATTTATATATTCTATATTTGGATGTCAAATTGTATGTTATATTTTTTAAATTGTTAAATTATTATAAATTTCTACAATACAAAGAAAAATTGTTATGCACTATTTATTTCATTATCAACCTATAATGATATAATTTGTTTATTATTTGTTTTATTTATTTTTAGTTTCTCTATTTAAAATTTGAGACTAAAGCCTCAGTTTATTCGGAAAAAAAGGGCTACATTACAAATAAAATCAAGAAACAAAAAATAGGGATGTACTCGGTGAGACTGGAACTTGAGACCTCATCAAGACCGATGGGGATAGATATTGGGAAAAATCCCTCAATATAACATTATAGAATTTTTGGGTTGGTTGTGTTTGTTGATAAAGCAGGTTTTCATGGTGAATTGTTGAGTTCTAGAGATGTTGTTGAAAATCCATGTTTGCAAAGAACCATGACAAAGGAATGGAAGATATGGAGGTAGTACAAAAGAAGAGATACAATGTGGTGTCATTTTCCAATGTGCCAAATTTTTGGGGTCTAAAATTTGGGATTTGGTGAGTATCGCAAAAAGTGGATTTCCTTGAAGATCTCATCAAAATATGTCAAATGCATGAGTTTTGTGATGATGGGATTCATGAATTTTATTTTGCAAAGACATGAAGAATATTGACGGTGAGCTCTGTGATTATGATGAGATTCGCAAACAGCAGAGGTGAAGAGCATTGTGAGGGAGCATTTGAAGCAGCGGCACAAATCAATTGATGGAACGCTCCGTGATTACAATATGCTTCGCGATCCAAAAATTATCATGGTGCTTCGTGATATAGAGATAATTTAGGTGAAAATTTTAGAGCTTTTTGATTTGAGATGATGTGGATCTGACTTTGCGCGGAAGGTTCTTGAGTCAGTGTAATCACCTTTAAATAGGCTTCAACCCCCTTAACAATAGTAGAGAGTTTTTCAATAAAATTTTCAGCTCTCAAATCGCAAAGTAGGTTCACAGAGGCAGTGTGCTTCGTGAAAGGAAAAATATTTATGGTGGCTAATCTATATTCATGAAAGAGGTGTGTTCTGCATTGGCTCAGTGAGCTTCACAAAGAAAGTCTCTTTGTGATGGATTGATCTCGGCAAAGGCCTAATATTTACGAATACTTGAGCTCTATGAAGGCTTGATCTCTACGAAGGGTTGTGCTCTATAAAGTAGTGTTATCTGTGAAGAAATTTTCTCTACGAAGTAGTGAGATCTACAAAGGTGTGTGCTTTACGAAGAGGTAGGAACTTTGCAAAGGCCTTTTTGAGATTTGAAAAATAGGGAGCTTTGTGAAGCAGTGATCTTTGCAAAAGTATTTCAAAGGTTTTTTCCCAGTATTCAGTGGTAAAGGGGTATTCATCAGTGCATAAAAATTGGACTTTAATAGAGCTTCTACATACAATGGAGGATGCATTCATTAGTGATAATGAAGATACCTACAAGTCTATAAACTGTGAGTGGATCCTTTCTAGAGTAGTGAGAAAATGACAAGGAAGAGGGTGATCCTCTCCATCAGTAGTGATCCAAAGAGAGAGACACAGGGAGTGACCCTTGGTAAAATAGTGAGTTGACCCTAAACTTTGTAATGGCAGTGAGCCGAGACATAGAAGTGATCTAACCCAAACATTGTAAATTAGTAGTTAGCTTTAGTGTATTTGGTACATTGGTGCATCGTTGTTGTGTTCTCCTTAGAAGTATCCCAATGAGGGTGAACCAAGTAAAAATATTTGTGTCTGCCTACTTGATTCCATGCATTGCATTCAAAGCATCATCACCAGATAAATAAGCAAAGAATATGGTCTGCATAAACACTTAAGTTCAAACAAAGTGACCCTTATAATAAAGAGGTCAATATCTAGTGGGATAGGAAGAATAAGTTGGAAAAGAATATCCATACCCTGATTCCCCCACCCCCTCTTAGGGTATCTAGGCCCTTTTAGACCTAACAACAGCTTCCACTGAGCTTCAACCTAAGAGAATTATTCTATTTATATTTGACAAGTAATGTATCTAAATAAAATTATTCATATATTAATTAAAATTATATACAAGAGTTTTCAATAATATTAATTTCTTAATTTTAAATAACAATAAAATTATAAATTAAATTTATTTATTTTGAGTTAAATTAATATTATATTTATAGATTATTTATAAATATTAATCCAATTTACTTAATCATTATTAATTCATTAACTACATATTTTAAAATGGTAATAAAATTATAAAATATATTTATTTAATTTTAGTTTTATTCGTTTTATATTTACATATAAATTTTCAAATTTTTAAAAAATATGCGTGTGTATGTTATTTAGGACAGTAAAAAAATTTAAAAATATAATAAAATGAATCTAAAATAATGATTTTAAAAAATAAACTATTCATAAACAATTCAAAATTTTAAAAAAACTAAACAAAAAAAGAGGTCATTACTAAGTGTTATTTTAAACTCAAATATATCAACATTAAGTATATTTGATTTTAGATATATTTTAAAATAAATTGAAAGGTGGTTTTATATTTTGATTATTTTACAATGTGATTAAAAATAAATAATTTTCTTTTCAAATTAAAATAATAAATATAATATAATTTATTTCATAATAATAACAAGTGGTCGGTTTGTGTGATCATTGAAATAACTTGCTATATTTTTTATTATTTTATTTTTCTAATAACTTTTTTTTATATTATCTATATTTTATAAGTATTATAATTTAAAATTAAATTTTCTCAATTTATTTGACTAGTCTCTCAAATTGATAAGTATTTCTCTTATATGTCAATTATTTTTTATTCTATATATATATATATATATATATACGGATTTAAGTTAAATCAATATTCCATATGTATTTTCTATAGAATATTTTGGGGGGATTATGTAGTTTATAGATTTCACCAATAGATTTAAAAATGATTTTATTACTTATCCACATAGAAAATATGAAAATAGATATCTTTTAAAATGAAATATTACGAAGGAATACTTGTTTTTGAATAGGTTTTTGAAAAATTATCTGAATTGTACATTTCATAGGGAATATTATTCCTCCAAAATCCAATTATAAAGTGTGCATATGGATATTGATTTGATAATAATTGATCTGATAAAAACTATTTTCAATGAAGTGGTATGTAAGTTTCTTCCTCAAGAGAGTAACATTGATAACGTTGACATTGGAGAAAGTAATCATCATTCTGGTGTAGATAGAGAAACATTTAAGTTCCTTGAAAATATTGATGATTCGCTTATAGAATTAAATCTTGGTTGTAATAAATTCAATAAATTATTGATTATTAGGGATATGTTATACATCAAGTCTTTTAATCATGTTAAAAACACCTCATTTAATATGTTATTGGTATTTTTTAATAAGTTACTAGTTTTTGGAGAAAATATTTTAGAGTCATTCCTATAGGTTGGAGATAAAATAGAAATATGGGGTTAATTTACTTTAAAATAAATTTTAAAAAGATTTTATAAATCAAAAGAAATTAATAAGAAATAATTTTATTTAAGAATAAAAAAAATAAAGGGAGTATATAGAAAATTAAGACTTTAAGCATAGGTGGAAAATGTGTAAATTATAAAGGAACACTTTGATAATGGATTTTGGAAATAGCTTAATAATGATCCCCATTATCTCCTCCCATTAAGGTGGCTTGAGGGGGTCATATTTATCACTTTGTTTTAATATAAAACCAAGAACTAAATAAATGGAAAGAATCCCTTGGTTTTAATAGAAACCAAGAACCAAAATAATACCCTTGGTTTTAATGGAGAAAATGAACCAAGAATATTCACTTTAACAGAGTGAGAAATTAAATGAGAAGATAATGAAGATGTAGATTTTTTTATAAATCCTTTACAGATCACTCAAATATCTATATATGGTTTAAAAGAAATGAAATATTACAAGAGAGAGATATGTAAGTTTTAATAATATATTTTAAGAAATACAATAATGGATAAATTTTCACAAAGTGAAATAAATAAGTGAAAAGTATTTAATTCATTGAATCTCAGTTTTCCTTTTTAGAATTGGAATATGCTTCGATATATCTTGGAAATTCATGTTGTGGATTGATTCAGTGGAAAAATAAGTCATAGATGTTCATTTATTTTATATATTGGATGCAATCATCATTTCGTCTCTATTTATAGCCTTTATTAGTGCTATAAATATTCTAGAATTCATACGAATTCATTAAAGTCATGAGAGACTAAAATTGATGAGATTTTGACCATAAATGATGAAGGCATTGACTTCTTACTTGATCATTTTCATGACATGAACAGATAATTCACAAAATGAGAATATTTAATCTTGAAACTCTGAAAAACCTCCTTTATTTTTTCATGTCTTGAAATAAGCTTCGCAACATGAATGAGAGTTATAAAACAATAACACTATCACTACTCCCCGTGATTTCTATTTTTGACATGAAATAAAATTCTAATTAAACTTTAATGATTTCAATAATGTTTCATTATGTGAGAGATTTAATCATGATTTGAAAAATTCCTAGAGATGAAATGAAATCAAACAAAGGTTAAAAACACCTTAAGTGATTATTATTATAAAAACGCATTGAGGTTCAACAATACCACCATTCTTACAAGTTAGATGGAAATTTAAATTTCACATATGAGACCATTGATACATGTCCCAACAATTATATAATGTTTAGAAGATATAATATTCATATCACTACTATAACTCATCTAAGTGGAAGGAAAACAAGATAAATCAAATTCATCAAATTCTTCTTGGTAGGGTCTTGAACAATGGGAAGTGGGTTGTCATGAAATAGATATGTTACTTTCTATATCAAGATTGAAGAGATTATTTATATCATCTAAAATCTATAAATTGATGAAATTTCATGTATAGAAAATAAATAAACTAATAAATTAACTTACCTGAATATTCTTTACGAAGGAAAGAGTTTGATTAGAGACACTCAAAAATTTATCATGATAGTTATAATGTCATATTAGGTTTTAAAGTAGATTTTTTTATCCCATTCAGGTCAATTTTCTTCCAAATCATATTATCTATCCCATTATTATGTTTCAATAAACCCTTGCCTCTATTTTTGTATGAAAAAACAATTTTTATCCTTTATACTCTTATTGATAGAATGAGAGGACCCAGTGATAAATTTGATGTCTATATACAACCATTCATTAATGGGATTCATTGATTTTAGATAAAGGTGTGATATTATTTGACTATGGAGGTAATGAAATGTTTATAATTTGGTCCACTTTATTATGGATAATTAATGATTTCCTTACATATGTAGATTTATAAGGTCAGAGTACAAAAATAGAATTTTTTTTTCCTTATTACAATAAAAGTAAAAAAATATGATTTAATTAATATATAAATTGGTCACACCTCATCCAAAAATTATTTATTCCTCTACTATATAAGTTTTTAAAAGACTGGGTGTCTTTTTATTATTATATGGAACATGACCCAACACCAAGAATCGTGACAAGGGTTTGAATTTTATCATATATTGGTCAAGAAACCATTTGTGTGTATATATTTTTTAGGATTTATCATCTCCTAAATCTCCTTTAATTTCCATTAAAAATAGAAATAATTATTATAATTGGAAGAATAAAAGTATTTTATTCAAATTTCCTTATTATAAAGATAGCATTTTAAATAATAATTTGGGTGTGACACACATTTTGAAAATGTGTATGATAATATATTGTGAACTATTTTGGGTGTAAAGATGACACGACTTGTAAAAAATGGGATTGAGAAAAAGATTTAATTTATATCTAGGTGAGGATAATAAGAAATACATGTCTTCTAAATATTACATGATTATTAAAAAGAGAAATAGTCATTTCTATCCATTTTTAAAAAGGACAAGGTTCCTGATGGTAATTTATCTAATATTTCCAAGCATATGAGTGTGATTAATAGGTAATTAAAGGTTTTTAAAATTCATGATAATAATATTTTACTTTAAAAGTTAATTCAAATTACAATTTTAAATTATTTTTCTACCCATGTTGTTAAGTCATTGATTGAAGTTTCTAATTTTTATAGAAAACCCATGGTCCAGTTGACTGTGCATTTAATTGGGGAATTCATTGATTGTGGTCCCATTAAATTTAGGTAGATGTATCTAATTAAGTGTTACATAAATACATTAAAGTGGTACATGTGTAAAAAATATCATTATTAAGTGTAATTTTTAAGATTTTAGAATAATACAGTGTTTGATAGAGTATACAACATGCAACACCATGCTTAAACAAACCACAAAATATTATTATTTAAATATGATCATTATAATCTAGATGTTTAATTGGTGGGTATGAATAATATTAAATAAATTATGAAATATATATATATATATATAAAGGTCCTACTTAAGAAATATTATTGACAAATTCTTAGTAAATAATTAGTCAATTTTTAGAAAAGTTTTTTATTCTTCAAAAGTAAGTTTTCTTCAAAAATGGTTTTTTATATATTTTTGTGATAAAATATTATAATTAATTTTTGGAACTTTTATAAATTTTATTTTATAAAATTTATTTAATTTTTGAAATCATTTTTCCAAAATTATCTTAGAGTGAATTTTTTATAATTTTTTAAAAATTTTGATTTTTCAATGAATAATGAAAAATACTACTTCTTATTGAAAACTATATTTTTGTTTCAAGAATTTAAAAAGTACCATTTTGTTTTAAAATTATTTTAAAGTAAAATTAGTTCAATTATATTATTTATAATATTATTAATTTTATTTTAAAAAATATAATGGTTGGATTTGGTATAAAAACATTTTTATACTTAAATTGTAATTTTTCTGAAAAATTATTGTTCGTTGCATTTTTTGTTTTTAATCTTAAAATTAATTTCGTACACTTCTATATATTTAATCTTGAAAATTAGATTCCAAATTTGGAATCATAATTTAAAATTTTGGTTAGAATTTCCCTTTTATTTTTGGTCTTATAAATAAGGTATCATGGTCAAAATTTATGTTTTCATGGTTAAGGTTAAAATATATTTAAAGTGGTTTAACTAGAAGATAAGGCTTAGAATGTGACTAAAACTAGTATATATGTGATTGATCAAGTTTATTTCAACACTATAAGAAATTATATTCTAATATTTGGTGTCTTGGTTCCACATGACATGATTATGATATATATATATATATATTATTTAATATTTTAAGAGATTCCAAGAATGTCCCTCCCCTCACTTATAAAATGGCACCTCCTATCCTCTCTTCCTCACACCATTTAATCACTCTATATCAGAAAATACCATCTCAAATTCATTCCTAAAATCCATCCCCTCATTCTAGTGGTCTTATTTTGGGAATAATACCAATCTTATATGGCTTAATGTGTAATGAAAAGAGGTTGTCTGAATAAGATGTATAACATTCTTCCAAATGTTTTAGTATTATTTCTTATTATAAATCCTTCAAATATTCTGAAAAAATACTGAAATAATAACTACAATATATTAAATGTACTCATATTTTTTATTTCAATACAATAACCTATGTTCATCTCCTCTCCCATCAAATGGGAAACAAAACCATCATTCGCGTATATGGCGGACTACCAGCTCGCAAAACGATGTAATTCATATTTCATCATCACCTTTCATGGATTGTTATAATGATGGATTTAATGTATATATATGATATTAATGACATAATTTTAATTATTTAAAGATAATTTATGATATTTTTTCTTACCTTTCCATCCATTGAAAATTTATAATACCTTTTGTGCGTATGTGTATATTACCACCTCCATGAAGAGATATGATTCATTTTTAATCAATACATAACAAGGATGGTATATAAAAAGTATTTAAAGATATAATATTATATTTATGATATGATAATACTTTTGGAAATATAAAATAATACTTACTTATTTATCTCATGTTTATTGAAAAATAGAAACATTGCTCATGCGTACTTACAACCTACCATCTCTGTGATTGTAACATAATTAATTTTTCATAACCATCATTCATAGTTTGTTTTAAAAGTATAATTAATGTATAAAAATAATAATTATTTCATGATTATTATTCTATAAATAATATACTAATGACCTCATTTAACATGTTCATCCTAGCAAAGTTTTTTTGGGATTATGAACTGAAAGTCCTCAAAACATCCAACGTAGACTTAACTAATTACATAATTAAATATGTCATTAATATAAATGAAATAAATTGTTTAATGTTAATTTATTAAACATATAAATTTTTTTAATAAATCAAATAATTGAGGAAATTTTATTATACAGGTGTTAAAGGACATACATAGAAAGTCTTGAATCGAGGTAAGGGATTTCGCCTCAATTTTCTTTTATTGAGACATGTTTTAATGTTATGAACCTAATTTATTTTATATAGTGTATATACTACTCACTTTACATATTATATCATTAATCCTTAATACTTTATGGTATTTTAAGTTTCAATTCAAATTATTTCATCCAATGGGATTTGACTTGAAAGTAACCAAGTTGTAAAGGGCTTCTTAACTCAATTTACATTCATTAGGTTATACTTTTACTTCATTGACTCTATTATGACATGATAATGTGTGAAATGAAATATAATTGTATTATTTTGTATTTCTACTTGTTTTGTGTTAATTTAAACCTGTCACGCATAATATCTTCATTGATTAATTCTCACTTCAATGATATGATCTTTGTAAGGGATTTTGTCTCAATTTCCTTTCAATGAGGAATATTTTAATATTATATACCTAATTTATTTTATATGGTGTATATAATTCTTTTTTTATATATTATATCATTAATTATTCATACTTATGTAATTTTAAGTTATAATTCATGTTAATCCACCAAAGTTTTTTTGATTCGGATGTTACCAAGGCAGTAAAGGTTTTATTAACATAATTTTCTTTCATTAGGTTATATCACTTATTTATTTATTATATTATAAAAATATTACATGTAAAATGAACTTTGATTGATTAGTGTTGTATTTACAAAATTTTTTGTGTGTATTTTCATTTGTTACACAAAATCACTTCATTAATTAATTCTCAATTCAATGATATGATCTTTGTAAGGGTTATTCATCTCAAATTTTCCTTCTTTGGAACATGGGTTCATGTTATACACCTATAATTTTTCACGAGGTGTGTATACTTCTATTTTCACTTGTTATATCATTAATATCCTCATGTTCATGATATTTAAAGTTTTATTTTAATTTATTCTTCCATTAGGATTATGATTCAAAAGTTACCAAAGTGGCAATGGGTTTATGTTTCAATATCATTTTATGAGGATTATTTATGATTTAATTTCCATTGAAAAAATTATATGATCCTTATTTGATAAACACCATTAGTATTTCTTATCCTATGGTTATTTATTTAAATTTTACATTTTAGTACCATTTTCCTCCCTTTGGTACTCAATATGGTTCAAAAATGTTTTTAATAAAAGCTAACCCTATTTCTCCTCTTTTGGTTAGAAAATCTTTTTCTTCCATATCCATATTTTCAAACAAAATCCAGAATGTTTTTGAATGTTCTTTAATGATTTCTTAAACTCAATTTTTTTCCAATGTTTTACTCTTTAAAAATGGTTTTAAAAATAATCTTCTTTTTATTTTATGAATAAGGTACTTTTTACCAAAGGTGTGAAAAGAATATCTATTTTAACAATTATGACATGAACTGAATTTCATGCTCCCACGACCACTCAATACTTTGACGATTCCTTTTTAAGTTTCTAAGCACAATGGAAAAAATAGGTGTTTGCGACGGGTTATTTGTGACGGGCCTACGCACCCCGTCGCAAAAACTTACGCACGATTTGGCGAGGTTTGCGCGCCAAACCGCACTAAAGGGTATTTGTGATGGGTAAGCACCGCCAGTTGCAAATACCGGGAGGCGGTAAACACTAGTTGTGACGGGGGATCCCCCGTTGAAACTAGTTCGACCCCTGGAGGTCATTTGCGACGGGACCCATCACAAATAACTGGCGGCGGTAAAAACCTATTTGCGACGGGATGTTGTCTCGTCGCAAATAGTGTGTCGACAGGTTACTTTTTGCGACGGGACCTGTTACAAATAACCTTTTAAGTGTCGACAGTAATTAATGTGATTGAAGGTACTTGTGACGGGTCTCGTCGCAACACATACTATTTACGACGGGAATCTCGTCGCAAATAGACTCATCGCAACTAATCTAACCTATATATACCTTCATCTGTTTTTTTCTTTCCTCCTAAATTCCTTCTTTCTCTGCTTCTCTGAACTCTAATTTTAGAGATAAAATTTTTTAGAGTTAGTTTTTTTTAGGAAGAAGTTGTGAAGTTGTCTACAATTATAAGAGATCAAGTTTAAAGGTATTTATGTTTTATTTAATTTAGTATTTAATTCATTTCTTTATATTAATTTTAATTATTTTTTATTAGCTATAATTAAGTTAGATTTAAATTTTTTTGTCGTCAGTATTTATTTGTAATAATAAAATTAAATTATTAGTACTAATTTTTAGTAATTAGTATTAATTATTAATTATTAACGATAATTAGTAATGTATATAAATAATTAGCGGTAATTAGTAGTTAGTAGCTGTATTTTGCAGTAATTAATAGTAATTAACACTAATTAGTAATAATTAGAAAAAAATATTAATAATTAGGAAAAAATAGTAATAAATATTTACAATTAGTAATAAATACTGTGAATTAGTAATAAATACTAATAATTAGTAATAAATACTAATAATTAGTAATAAATATTAATAATTAGTCATAAATACTAATAAATTGTAATAAATTGTAATAAATTTTAATAATTAGTAATAATTAGTAATAATTAGTAATAATTTGTAATAATTAGTAATAATGAGTAATAATTAGTAATAAATAGTAATAAATAGTAATAAATAGTAATAAATACAAATAATTAGTAATAATTACTAATAATTACTAATAATTAGTAAAAATTAGTTAAAATTAGTAATAATTAGTAATAAATAGTAATAATTAGTAATAAAAAGTAATAATTAGTAATAAATAGTAATAATTAGTAATAATTAGTAATAAATAGTAATAATTAGTAATAAATACTAATAATTAGTAATAAATACTAATAATTAGTAATAAATAGTAATAAATAGTAATAAATACCAATAATTAGTAATAAATAGTAATAACTAGTAATGAATAGTAATAAATAGTAATAAATAGTAATAAATAGTAATAAATAATAATAATCAGTAATAATTAGTAATAATTAGTAATAATTAGTAATAATTAGTAATAATTAGTAATAATTGGTAATAAATAGTAATAATTGGTAATAATTAGTAATAATTAGTAATAAATACTAATAAATACTAATAATTAGTAATAAATACTAATAATTAGTAATAATTAGTAATAAATACTAATAATTAGTAATAATGATTAGTAATAAATACTAATAATTAGTAATAATTAGAAATAAATACTAATAATTAGTAATAATTTGTATTAAATAGTAATAATTTGTAATAAATAGTAATAATTAGTAATAAATACTAATAATTACTAATAATTAGTAATAATTACTAATAATTAGTAATAATTAGTAATAAACACTAATAATTAGTAATAAATACTAATAAATACTAATAATTAGTAATAATTGGTAATAATTAGTAATAAATACTAATAATTAGTAATAATTAATAATAATTAAGAACAATTAGGAATAATTAAGAATGATTAAGAATAATTAGAAATAAATAGTAATAATTAGGAATAATTAGCAATAAATAGGAATAATTAGTAATAATTATGAATAATTGCAATAATTAGGAATAATTAAGAATAATTAAGAATAATTAGAAATAGTTAGGAATAATTAGAAGTAATTAGGAATAATTAGCAATAATTAACAATAATTAGGAATAATTAGAAATAAAATCAATTGTAATAAATTGTAATAACTTGGCACAATTTCCATTGGATTGACGGTACTCCTTTTTCTCAATGACTCTTATCCTTTCAACTCTCACTGAATCAAAACATTATGATAAGTATTCTTCTATGTATGCATATCCAATCTCGTATGCATGAGTTTGAATATGCATTTGTAAGACCACATTTTTTATAATGTTTTCAAGTAGTGACAGTTGAAAGAAGATGGTTCATCGACTAAAAGGGGTCGCTTTTGTCCGACAGGTCATTTACTTGCATCTTTCTCACACTGAAATCACAATGAAGAATCTTCTTAGAGGTACACTTATATATTCTTGTATGCATGAGAATGAATATGCGTAACTTTGAGCAGGTTCTTCATTGTGATTTCGGTGTGAGAAATTTGTAAGTAAATGAGCCATCGGACAAAAGAGTAGTCATCAATCCACTGGAAATTGTGTCGCTCGTAATTAATGGTAATTATTAAGAAGTAGTTGTAATTATTTATCTTATTTTTTGGATAGTGTTGTTCTAATTTCAAATTATTCAAAAGCAGTAATGATTTTACATTTTGTAGAAAAATATGGAATAAGGGAGTCAACAACAATCATTATTAGATAATAATTCTTGGATAAATCAGCGCAGAAATCCAAATGGTTCTGGTTTAAATCTTTTATATATTAAGGGTGTTTAAGTTTTCTTATCATTTGCATCATTAAAACTAGAATTTGTTTCAGAAGGCACAAATAAGTGTCCTTGTAAAAAATGTGCTCTGAGAACATTTGACAAGGTTAGGGGTCATCTCTTATGATTTGGTTTTCAACCAGATTATGTTTTTTGGTATCAACATGGTGAATGCAGTTCCAAATAAGATACTAATAACTTGATTACAAATCCATCACGGTTTTAAAATTTAGTACATGTTGTTGCAGGTCCATCTGTTTAATAAACTGAAACTCGGGATGATATTGATTTAACTCCTGAGTTGACACAATCTTAATTTTATGAGTTGTTGAGGTATTCTGAAGATGCATTATATCCTAGTTACTAGATAAGAAAATTATAAGCGGTTGAAAAATTTATGGCTATTAAATCAGATAATTCAATGTCAAACAACTATTTTGATCAGATATTTTCTTTGGTTAAAACATTGTTACCTAAAGGAAATGTGTTGCCTATAAATTACTATGAGAGTAAGAGGATAATTCATAATCTAGGACTTAGTTATTTGAAGGTTCATGTATTTGAAAATGATTGCATCTTTTATTCCGGTGAAAATGAGTCGTTGGATATTTGTCCCATATGTGGAAAATAGAGGTATAAAGAAGCTCAATCGGGGATGTCTGGATTGATTCTTGTAAAATAGTTGAGATATTTCCCCCTTACACCCTGGATGCAATGTTTATTTATGTCTTGGAACATAGCGTCGATGATGTCATGGCACAAAACCAAGATTTCAACTGATGAAAGCTTGAATCATCCATATGATGGTGATTCATGGAAACATTTTGACCGACTGCATCCGTCTTTTTCTTTAGAAGCATGAAACTTGTGATTGGGTCTTTCTACTGATGGTTTCTGTCCATTTGGTTCTTATGGTAGTCAGTATTCATATTGGACTCTCTTTATAACTCTGTACAATTTACCTTCATGGATGTTAATGAAGGATCCCTATATATTTTTGACCTTATTAATCCCAAGACATCTGAAAAAGAATATTGATGTTTATTTGAAACCATTGATTGATGAGTTAAATTCATTGTGGAGTAATAGTGTTAGTACATATGATGTTACTGCGAAACAAAATTTCATATTAAAAGCTGCATTAATGTGAAAGATTAGTGACTTCCCGGCATATGGAATTTTATCTGGCTGGATTAAACATGGTCTGAAATCATTTCCTTACAATATGAAAGACAAAAAAGGTCTTTATGTTCGTCAATGGAAAAAAATATTGCTATTTTGATTGTCATCGCAGATTTCTTCCAGCCGAGCATCCTTTTCAGAAGAACAAATCTCATTTCAGAAAAGGCACAATTGAAAGGGATAAACCTCCAAAAATGATCTCTGGTACAGAGTTAAAATCAGTTTTATTTTCATTATCTCCTATCACATTTGGGCCAACAGTAAACCAACAAAAAATTCATGACTTTGGGAAAGAAAATAATTGGATAAAATGGAGCATTTTTTGAGATCTTCCATATTGGTCTGATTTGTTGGTCTGCCACATGTTGGATGTCATGTATATTGAGAAGAACAATTTTGATAATTTATTTCATACATTTTTTGATACACTAAATAAGACTAAAGATAATGTAAAGGAACGATTAGATTTTGCCCAAATTTGCAGATGACTAGAACTTGAACTATTTCAAAATGACATATCACAGAGGTTAATGAAGCCAAAATTATCTTATACACTGTCCAAAGATAGTCACTTATTATTTTGTAATTGTATTTCATATTTGATACTTCCATATGGATATGCTTCTAATTTGGGCATATGTGTTAAGAATGGTCATATTACCGGATTAAAAAGTCATGATTGTCATGTTATAATGGAAAGAATTATGCTGATTGGATTCAGAGGTTTGTTGAATTCTATGATTTGGGATTTGATAACATATATATCATATTTTTTGAGACATTTGTGCGGCAACAAAAGACTATGATGCACTAAGAAAACTGTAAGAATATGTTGTTTTAATTATATATAAATTGGAAAAAAAACATCTTGTTGTCTTTATTTGACTCAATGGAACATCTAATATTACATTTTCCACCTGAAGCTAAATGTGGAGGTTTGGTACATTTTCGATGGATGTACCCATTCGAGAGATACATGCAGAAATTGAAGAAAAAGGTTCTTAACAAAGAATAAGTTTAAGGGTCAATTGTTGAATCTTATTTGCAAGGGGAAATTGCTTTTTTCTGCTCTCATTATTTTGAATCTGAATATCCCTTAAAACACAACTTCATGGGTCGGAACGAGGGGAATGTTGATGATGAAATGGAAAATCAATTATTAGTTTTTAATCAGCTAGATCTTGGCTTCGGTGGAGTTCATGAATGATGGATTTTAGATGATGAACATCACAGAGCTCATACATATGTTCTTCTCAACTGTGAATAAATGACATCATTTTTACTATGAGTGCTTCTATCACTTATTCTATAATTTATGTTAGAGTAAGTAAACTTATTTTATTTGTAGGTTATATGATAATCATATCAAGAAATAGCTTCCAAAAATTACAGCAGCTGGTCTTGAAGAACGCCGACAAAAAAAATTCTCAATGGTTTCAAAAACTAGTACCATAAATTATTGATGGTTTAACATATCAATTCATTTTATTATTTATTATATTGATAATTGTTTTACAAATTTTCAGGTGTCTTAACATGCTGATAAAATTAATAAATGATTGTGTATATTGAGTAACCCACCATCCAAAATGGTTAAATCTTATAATTCATATGTGGTGAATGGTTTTTGATTTCATACGCGTGCATATGGGGAATAAAAAAAACAATGAACAGTGGAGTTTTCTTGAGAGGATCGTATTATAGAGAAATTGAAGTTGACTTTTATGACATGCTGGATGAAATTATTAAACTATGTTATCTAGGGAAAATTACATAACAAAGTTTAAATGTCAGTGGTTAGATACTGAGAGAGGCTTACATGTTTATATGATTCATGGAATCATCGATATTAAATATAAAATTCTTCTTGAAAAAATGAACCATTTTTACTAGCTCAACAGGAACAAAAAATATATTACACAAAGTACTGTGCTACTTCAAGAGACCTGAGTGATTAGTGTAGTATAATAAAAAAATCTTGGGAAAATTAGTTTACTAAAACTGAATGTGGTTCTGATGAAGTACAAGGAATTGAAATTTTTTCAGAGACTATGCAAAATCCATTTTTTCATAAATAGACATGAATATTGATGATGACACCCCAAAATTAAGGGTCAATGGTGACGATGGTGTTAATGATGTTATAAATGAATTTGAAATGGCAAGAGATGATGAAATTGAAACTCGTATGGATATTGATGATACCGATGATGAATATGAAGACATTGACATCGTCATATATGAATATGATGATGAAGGTGAACATTGACACAATTAAATACTGGTTATAATCATAACTAATATATATTTACATGTAATATTTATTTTCAAATATCTGCTAACAACATTAATTTTGTATTTTAGATGGACCCTGATCTATTTCGTGAGTTGGAGGAGGCTGAGCTACCTTTGGATGAGGAGGATTTGGGATCATCTGACCCTCAGCCTACTGGCGGTTCAGGGGGTACATGGAGGGGGTGCAGTCTTACGCGACTGATGATTCTTGACCCTAACCCCGAGCGACGTCCATATCTTGGCTTCAATCTGTGCACGAGGAGGTATGGTAACCTATATATTTCAGTTAGCCTTCATTAATTTATTTATATACTAATTTTTTGATTATTTGTTCTTTTTTCACATTTTTGCGCATGTAGCTGTTAGACAGGGGAGTGCTATCTTGAGCAATTATTTTTCTCAGCCATGGATCACATGGGAACTAATTCCCATTGATGTGCAGCTTGGAATGTTCAATCATTGGTTGGTAAGTAAATAAATAATATTTATTTAGAAATTTCTTTCGTTAATAACTTGATATTATAAATTTTTTTAGGGTTTTTGATATCTCATCGATGATAGCATGTGTGACGCTATCCACGAGGCATGGGAGGTGTCTATGTGTGAGCATTTCCATCAGTTTTTTCACAATTTGAGAAGGACTGCCATTAAGAAAGCAGGAGTGATAGTATTTGATGAGTCAAGTAGAGCTCACCGACTAGAGTACATTTCATCTCATGTTTGGGATGGATTATGTTCACACTGGTTGAGTGGTGGATTTCAGAGGAGATCTTCATTGGGTCGGCAGAACCGGCGGAGACAGGAGGTGACACATCGAGCTGGTAGTCGTACATTCAGTACGTATATAGAGCATCTGGTAAGTATCTTTTTTCAATATTTTATATAATATTAAATATAAACAGTTTATTTGATATTCATATAGGTAGTTGAGAATACCAGTATTACAGAGTATGACGTTTATAAGAAAATGTATATTGATCCATCCACTAGAGATATTAGAGGTGATATCCAGTGTCAGATTGTGGTGAGTATTATTTCTTTTTTAGTTTGAAAATTAACTGAATATTATATTTTCACTATTTTTATTTCAAATTTTAACTAAATGAGTCATATGAGGCCATGACCTCTCAGACACGGGATGAGAGTCAGGCCGAGATGGTTTATCAGACAAGTTCCCACTATTTCGATGAGGCCTCGTGGATGCAAGCAACCCCGTATGCCTTCGAGAAGGGACGAGTAGTTGGTATCAGCTCTCATTTGACTCATGGGACTTATTATGGTACTGTTGTGATGTCGGTGTCCAACTTTAGAGGAGCTCATGGAGATACATCATCTTCTAGCTCATAGTATTAGGAGCAGTTGCGAGCTCAAACTGAGCTTATAGAGAGTTTGCAAAAGTAGTAGGAAGAGATGTGTCAGCAGCAGCAGCAGCATGAGGAGATGGAGTACATGCGTCGTCTGACTCATAGTTTAGGGATGGAGTTTCCTCCATCATCGCCTCCAGCTCCTCCAGCTCCTCGAGAAGACTATCCCCCCAAGTGATTTTTTTGTTATGTTAAAAACATTTGAATTCAACATTTGTTGTAATATGAACTATTTACAGTTTTTGTCTTTTATATTTGTGTGAATATTGCATAATTTAATTTATTTATTTTTATTTTAAATATTTTAATATTTTAATATTTATTATTAGTATTATATTTTCTAATGTTTTTTTATTTTACTAATAATAATAATAATAATAATTTATGATTTTTTATATTTTTTTGTGAATATAAAGATTTTTTATTTTTTTATTTTTTTATTATTTTTATAATATTAATATTATTTTTTCAATAATCATAATTTTATTGATTTTTTTTATTTTATTAAGTATGTTCGATGGGGCCTTTTATGATGGGGTCCTATCACAAATAGATTATATATATGTTTTTTAAAACTTATTTACGACGGGCTCATCACAAAAGGTTTAGGTATATATAACATATATAAACAAAGAACTGTTTACGACGGAGCGACAAGCCCATCGTAATTTCTTTTTTGCAACGGGCTCATCGCAATAGGTTCTTGTATATATAATGTATTTAATCGAAGATCTATTTTTTATGGGAAGCAGTCCCATCCCAAATAGTATTTTTGTGATGGGCCCATCACAAAAAATACTAGTTGCGACGCTGTTTTCTACAATGGGATATTTGTGATGGGACCCCATCGTAAAAGAGTTTTTTGGATGAGATCCTGTCACAAATATCCCGTTGCAAATAGCTGAAATCCCATTAGTGAAGGTTCATCTCAAATAAAATTATTTTCCAAATATTCAATAAATTTTTAGTTTTTAGAAGTTATTTTCAAAAGTTGAAAGGGTATCTTCCTCAATAATGTTTTTAATGATCTTTTTATGATATTTATATCCATTAATGACAACAACCCTTGATTTTTCTTCTAATACACTAGGGATATTTTGTAATGATATCATACTTATTATCTCTCTAGATAAATTATGATTGCTTCAAAGAGATTTTCATAGAACCTATTTCTTTTCTATGGGTTAATCAAGTTATAAAAGGAATCATGGTTGTTTCTATGAATTTTATAATGAACTAAAAGCTATATATAATTTATTGATGTTATAGTTATTGGAAATTATTTATGATTATGAGTGGTTATAATATAAAATAAGGATAGTTGGTTCTGTTATAAACTAATGATGGGTTTTTACATTATAAAACAAGTATGGGTGGGTCCCTTATAGTCCACCAATGCATTGGGTAAAGAGAAGAAGTTAACTAGTTATAGGTTTCTCTTAATATTTTTTTGGAATTTACCAATTAGGTTAGTATATTAATAAGATTTATTGTAATAGGGATATGATAATGATGTTCCAAGATACCAACACATTTTCTTTATTCTTTCCATGAGTTTTTAATGGTTCTTTTGATCAAGTTTGAAATCACATGGCTCATGATTATTCATTCTCATGACTATTTCATTTAATAAGTATTTATACCATGCCACATGTTTTATGATACAAGTTTTTATGGGTATAAATTATATTATTTTAATATCATGAACTTTTATTATTTCATCATACCCTTATTCTCATATTATGCATACTGATGACATTAAACTATTAAAGCTTATGTTTACCCTTATTGGGTGTTTGAGATCACCCTTCTTATGTTTCTTTTTCCACAAGTTTTAAAGAAAAGTTTTAAGTATGTTATTATTAATAAATATAATAGATGTGAAGAACTCAGTGAGAGATGATGTATATTTTTATGAACCAATTTTTTATGTATTCGAGTTGTTATGTAAGAGTTTGTTGTAATGCTCTAAAACTATATACCTAGAAGTTCCTTAGGTATGTAAGTGATCAATTGTTTACTTTTGGTGTTTTAAGTTTTGGATGGTTGAAATTGGGTCAATTTTATTGGTATCAAATCCATAAATGTAAATATTATGTTTTTAGTGTCGAATACAGGAGTGCATATTTGGGGCTGTTATAGTTAGTATCATAGGAAATGTTTAGATAACATTATAGATTATGATACTTTCATGTGAGGTTAAATTAGGAGTTATAGATGACATCATGGGTTTATAAGTTTAAATTTTATCATAAGATAAAAGGCTTTGACAACCCTTTTTTAGTGTTAAGTAATGGTATTTTGATATAATTAATGGTATTTTGGGAGATTTCTTTTATATTAAAGTACAAGTAACCCTTAAGTTTATAATGTGGTTTAACATGAAGGATTATTTCAGAAAAATTATATTACATTTTTAGAGAATATCATATGATTAAGGTGAAAAAAATGTTATTAGATAATAAGTGATTTTATTATCTTTTGGAATCATATATGATTTTAATGTGTCTTTATGGTGATTCAGATTATTTATGGAAATGATTAGCATATTTTTAAGATTATATGAATATGGAATATACATTTTTATATATAATAATTTATGACTCACTAATATTGATTAGAGATAAATATTAAATTAATCTTAGAATAATATGTGATCAAAACCTTCCAATTTTTGGGTTTTGAACTTGGTCAGAAAAAATTTGAATAATTTTAAGTTTAGTTATTTATAAAATGATCTATTTTGAACTTTGGGTGTTAGTATTGAGTCTTTAGAGATTAATGTTGTATTTCATCATATAAATGTTTATTCATTTTGAGAATTATCTTACTTTGTGCTAACCATTTTTTGTTTTGGTTAATGTTTAAAGATGGGATGAATATATTGTTATCCTTTGGTAGATTATTTGATCCATTAGAAATTGATTTTAATGATTCTTCCATGAAAAATCCATCTTGATTACTCGGCATTTGGAGAAAAAGATGAGACTATGGTGAAAATTGATTAAAGTCCAAAATTATGCTTTTTAATTCATTATATTTCCTTATGTTCTTAGTATATATGGGAAAGGAATTCCTCAACTCTAGGAAAATGGATCTTGAAACAAAAATGTTAACATATTACCTTCATTTATAATGAATCGATGGTCTTTTCATACCAATTTATTTTAAAGTTTTATGGTCATTAAATTTTTATTGATCATTCAATTTCTTGTGACCAATGTTCTATGTCACTCTCCATAATTATTTGGACATTACTTTTTCCTCCATGTACATATTTTCACTTCCCATTATTTTTATCATATTTAGAAACCTAGTATGTTTTATTCAAGATAACCTTCAAATTTCGTTTTCCCTCTTTTCAAAAGGATGTTTTATTAACCCTTTTTATGATGTGGGTTTTTAAAAAAATATTTTCTACTATAAAACCCTTGATTACCTAGTATGAGTTCAAATTGTAGGGATTAAATTTATTAAAGGGGTATAATTTAACACCATCATATTTAAAATAATACTATGTTTGTTATAGTATACAACATGCAACACCGATCTTAAATAAACCACAAAATATTATTATTTAAATATGATCGTTATAAACTAGAAATTGAATTTGTAGGAATGAATAGAATTGACATAATTATGATATATATATAAAGGTTATACTAAATAAAAAAATTATTGATAAATTCTTAGTAAATAATTATTCAATTTTTAGTAAAGTTGTTTTATTCTTCAAAAATAGTTTTTTATTTATTTTTATTAGAAAATATTATAATTAATTTATAGAAATTTTATAATTTTTATTTGATAAAAATAATATGATTTTAGAAATAATCATTTAAAAAATATCTTATAGTTAATTTTTGATAATTTTTTGAAAATTTTGATTTTTTAATAAAAAGTGAAAAATACTAATTTGTATTGAAAACTATATTTTTGTTTCAACAGTTTACAAAGTACCACTTTTTTTTAAATGTTTTAAAAGTAATATTAGTTCTATTTTATTATTAATAACACAATTAAGTTTATTCTAATCAATTTTATGGTTTAATTTTGTATAAAATAATTTTTATACTCAAAAGGTATTTTTTAGAAAAACTATTTTTCATTGTGTTTTACATTTTTAATCTTTAACTAATTTGTGAAACTTCTAAAAATTTAGTCATAAAAAATGGATTAAATTTTTTGAATCATCAGGTATAATTTTCTTTAAAGTATCCTTTTATTTGTGGTCTTATATTTAAGTTATCATGGTAAAAGGTTAAGTTATCACGTCTATGGTAAAAATGAATTTAAAGTGGTTTAACTAGAAGATAAGGATCAAATGTACCCAAAATTTTTATAAATGTGCTTTTTTGTGTTTATTTCAAGAATATAATAAATTATATTTCAATTTTGGGTAAATTTTTTCCACTTGACATAATTATTATATATATATATTATTTAGTATTTTAAGAAATTCTAAGAACTCCTATCCCCTCACTTAAAAAAAGGCACCTAATCTTTTATCTTTTTTACACCATTTTAACACTATATCTTAGATAATACCTTTCAAAGTTACTTCATAACATCCCTAAATACATTCTATAGGTATTATTTTGGTTACAATAACAACCTTAGAGGGATTAATGTGTAATGCAAAGGTAGTTGTTTGAATAAGAGGTGTAACTTTTAACTGAATGTTTCAGTATTCTTTCTTCTTATAAATCCTTCAAATTTTATTCAAATATGATGAAATAATATAAATATTGTCTTATATGTACAGATATTTTGTTATTTAAATTTCATAACTAATATTTATCTCCTCTTCCATCAAATGGAAAGCAAAACCGCCATTCATGTGTACGACAGACTACCACCTCACGAACTGATGTAATTTTTTTCTATCACCGTCTCCCACGGATAGTTATACTGTTGTATTTAATGTATTTATATGATATTAATTACATAATTATAGTTTTTTTAAAATAATATATCAGCGATTTTCATTCCTTTCCATCCATTGAAAAATGATAATGTCGTCCGTGTGTACGTGCGGATTACCACCTTCACAAAGTGATGTGATGTTTTTCATCATCACATCACATGGATGATATATATAAACTATTTAAAGATATAATATGATATTTATTTTATAATAATAATTGTTTAAATATAAAATAATAATTACCTTATTTCTCTCATGTTCGTTGAAAAATGAAAATGTTACTCATATTTACGTACGGTCTATCATCTCCATGATTGTAACATAATTCATTTTAAATGATTTATTTCATGGTTGGTTTTAAAATTATAATTTATGTATAAAAATTAAAATTATTTCATGATTATTAATCTTTTAATGGTGGACTAATGACATATTTTACCATTTTTATGCTACTAAAGCTGTTTTGGGATTATGAATCAAACCTCCTCAAAAAACCCGATGTGGTCTTAACAGATTAATTAATTAAATATATCATTAATATAAATAAAATAAATAGTTTAAGGATAAGGTATTAAACCTTTAATTTTTTTAAAAAATAAAATAATTTATATAATTTTATTATACATGTGTTAAAGGATATACATAGCAAGTTTGGACTCGAGGTAAGAGATTTCGTCTTAATTTCTCATCATTAGGGCATGTTTTGATGTTATGGACATAATTTTTTTATATGGTGTATATAATGATCATTTAACATGTTATATCATGAATTATTAATAATTAATTTCATTTTAAGTTTCAATTCAAATTATTTCATCCAATGGTATTTAACTTGAAAGTTACTAAGTGGTACGGGGTTTCTTAACTCAATTTCCATTCATTGGGTTATACTTATACTTCATTGACTATGTTATGTCATTATTATGTGTGAAATGACCTATAATTTTATTATTTTGTATTTTTAATTTTTTGTGTATTTACATTTTTCATACATAATCGCTTTATTGATTAATTCTCGCATCCATGATATGTTCTTTGTAAGGGATTTCTATCTCATTTTCCTTTCATTGAGTCATAATTTAATTTTATGCAGCTAATTTATTTTATATGGTGTATATACTTCCTATTTTATATATTATATCATGAATAATTGATTATTCATGGTATTTTAAGTTATAATTTATGTTAATTCATCCAAATAGTTTTGATTCGTAAGTTACCAAAGCGGTAAGGGTTTTCTTAACTCAATTTTCTTTGATTGGGTTATATTACTTCTTCATTGAATATATTATGAAATGATTACATTTAAAATTAACTTTTAATGACTTATGTTTTATTTCAACTTGTTTTTTCTGGATTTACAATTTTTACACATAATCGAGCCATTTATTAATTCTCAATTCAATGATATGATCTTTGTAAGGGTTATTCATCTCAAATTTTCCTTCTTTTGAACATATGTTTATGTTATGCTCTTATCTTATTTTATGAGGTGTATATACTACCCCTTTGAAATTTTATATCATGAATCTTATCATGATCATGATATTTAAAGTTTCATTTGAAGTTATTCTTTCATGGGGATTATGATTCAAAAGTTACTAAAGTGATAGGAGGTTTATGTTTCAAACTCATTTTAATTAGGATTTTGTGTGATTGAATTTACATTCAGTAAATTATATGATCTATATCTAATAAATCCCATTAATTTTTCTTCTCATATTTTCATTTCTATAAATTTTATGTTTTGGTGCCATTTTCCTCCCTTCGGTACTCAAAATGGTTTAAAATGTTTTTAAGAAAAACTAACCCTATTTCTCCTCTTTCGGTCAGAAAAATTTTTTTCTTCCATATCCATGTTTTCAAAAAAATCAATTTTTTTTTGAATATTATTCAATGATTTATTAATTTTATTTTTACCCATGTTTTAATATTTATAAATTTTTTTAAAAATAATATTTTTTTATTTTCTGAATAAGGAACATTTTTCCCAAGGTGTGAACAAAATATCTATTTTAATGATTACGAAATGAATTGAGTTTCTCACCATCATGACCACTCAATGCTGTGAATATTCCTTTAGAAATTTCTATGGTTATTTTCAAATAATTTTTTTTCCAAATATTCTATAATTTTTTAGTTTTAAAAAGTGGTTTTAAAAAATAAAAGGGTATTTTCCTCAAGAATATTTTTAGTGATATTTTTATGGTATTTCTATTCGTAAATGAAAAATATCCTTGATTTTTATTATTATACACTAAGGATATGTTGTAATTATACCATAATTATTATTTCTATGGACTGATTATGATTTATTCAAAGATATTTTTGTGTAACTCATTTCTTTTCCATGGGTTAATCAATTTATGAAAGGAATAATGGTTGTTTTAATGAGTTTTATGATGAAATGAAAGATTCATGTACTTTATTCATGTTATAGTTCTTGGAAATTTTTTATTATTATGGGTGGTTCCATTATAAACCAGGGATGGTTAGTTTCATTATAAACTAAGGATGGGTGGTTATGTTATAAACCAAGGATAGGTGGGTCTATTATAGCCCTCCAATGCATTGGATAAATAGATAGAGTTAATTGGTTATAAGTTTCTCCTAAGTGATTGTTGGAATGTATCAAGTAGTTTATTCCATTTATAAGAGTGATTGTAAGAGTGGTATTGTAACTTCCAGAATCTAGATTCCACTAAACTGGTGCCCCATACCCATTTGGCCACATAGACTCAAGCACATTTCCCTAAATGCCAGAGGCTACTGACTAGTAGTGAGGTCCTATGGTGTGATAGTGGGGAAACAATTCCCTCATTGGTAGAGTGTAACACAGTAGAATCAATAATAATACAATAGCAGAAAGAGTAAACAACATACAACTGAAATAAATAGCAAAATATTGATAAGATAAATAACCGATCATCATTCCATAAAAAAGATGATGCAACATGTTATGTTCTAACAAAATAGCCAAAATAGGTAAACTGTATAAATCCAAAAGATAAGTTCCAAAAGCACAAAATAAATAAAGGAATATAAGAAGCATCTCAATCCTTGACTCGATCCCATGCTCTCCTTCTCCCAAACATCAAATCAAGTACCAATAGAAGGGTGTTTTCCCTGATGAACACCTATAATTATATAATCTGTTTGGGCCCAAAAGTATGATCCAAATAGGGTGTGAGACTAAATACGAGTAGGAACACACCCAAGTTTTGTTCCAATCTGTCAGTGAAAATATATAATAGGAAGTGTAAAATAGTTAAAGTAGTAAATAGTAGGTACTCAAAAGTAAGCACAACAGATGTCTCAGAAGACAATGTAATCAAGTATAGGTGAAGACTGAATCCAAGCTTTTGCTTTGGCTTGGAAGACACATAATTAGTCATTTCATTTCATTATTTAATTCCATTGGATTATATAAAATTCTCAAGGTTTGGCCTAGGCCCAATGACCCCCCGTATAAAAGTAAATTTCAACTTATGACATAGTAATCAATTAATAATTTTCCAATAGAGCCTAGTGTGGGTATCCCTTAATGGATCCTAGGTTCTCTCAGCATTTTAAATTATCCTTAATTAGACTGACCACCCTATCCATGGCTCACTCATGGAATTTACATAATTAACCTCTTAAGATCATCTATTGTCTTTTAACTGAGACAATGGTTCACCCAAGGTATATAAGGTGCAATTAGTCACATGAGCTCGACCTTGTCTTTTAAATGAGATGGTGGCTCTCCCATTGCTAATTACTACTTTTTATTATTTAATTCAATTGCACATTCCATATAAAAAGAAACACATGTGAATTAAACTATCACATGGCTTAAATATAATTAACTCATGTGGGTGCAGTTTACATAATAACTAACCCATATAAATTAAACTATTACATGGTTAAACAAAGATAAATCACATGGGAATATCATATATCAAGACTATTGTGAAATTTAAACATTTAAAAGTCTTAACATAACAGTTATCTCATGTGGGAAATTAATATAATGAGAAATACATTTTAACAACCCAAAAATGCGAATTCAAGTCAAGCCACATAGGAATTCACGTCCAAACGGCCATCCAAGGGAAACTCAACCATGGGGTGGCCCTAAATCAAGGTTCACGGCCCTAAACATGCTTTCAAATATATAATAAATTATATAATCATCAACAGGTAATAACAAAGGTCGATTATCAATCAAGAGACACCCTAAAAACAGGTCCACGACACTCTGGCATAAATAATCCACTCAATAATTAATGAAAGTCACGAGACCACCTACCACATGTTTGTATGACTCTCCTCATCCAATGGTGACATTAAAATTGACCTAAAACAGGGTAGATATACAAAAACAAGAAAAATTATCAACCCTCGATAACTAGGTCGAGAGAAGAAATCAAGATGAAAGGCTCAAAAGGAATCGATCACTCACTAAGAGGATTCCAACAGATCTGACAGTGTTTGAATCAGGTGTCAGATGATGAAATGAGATACAAATTATCATCCGGATTTCCTGGGCATGATCCCCATTGAAGGATGGATCGGTTCTATCCATCTAACAAAAATTACACTACTAACCAATTTAACAAAAAGGAAAAATAAAAGTACACAGATTGTACTAAAAACTACATGTTTGTCTATATAAATCATGTCCAGGTCATTACATGGTCATGTATTGTGATTATACAGCATGCAACCCTCATTACATGGCGTGTCCCTATAAATACACAACGTGTAACTCCCAGTCACTTCATGTAATATGCCTACATTCATCCTTTGATCTATTTTTTCGCCATTATCTTACGTAAAAACTGAATAGGAAATATTTGTACCTCAAAGGAAGAACTGAGTTCCTATAAACTTCCCCCCTTGAATCAATTCATACCAAAATTTCCCTTCCAAGGGTGGTGAAGGAACATCTGAGAATAACTCTGGCCATTATGATCGTACTTGATCCTCCCTCTCCTAGGTATCATCCTGTACTTGGTCGTTCTATCGTAGCATCCATACTAAAGGAAAAGATCATACACATAGAACATTCATGCTATGATCCACAATACAAATTGGATACTCCTCAAAGGATGCATCAAACTGAAGTTCAACCACCTCAAGGTGAAAATTTTGAGATGGGTATGTAAATGAATGTTGTGACTGAGAAGCATGGAAGATGTCATACATATCCTTGTACCTATGAGTTAACTATAAATGATAGGAAACCATCTCCACTCTCTCCAAAATCTTTAATAAATCAATGTATCTTGGTGAAAGCTTACCCTATCTCCTAGTCCTCTTATGTCCCAACCACGGTGTGACACATAGGAAAACTTGATCCCTAGCCTCAAACTTCTAAAGGACTTATTTGGAGATCAACTTATGATTTCTGATGATATTGTGTTGAATCCACCCACTTCTGGATCACCTAAACCTCTTCAGTGGTCTGCTTGACAAGACGAGGTCCCAGTATAGCTGCCTCTCCTACCTTCATCCAAAATAGGGGTGATCGACATGGGTTACCATAAAAACCCTTGTATGGAGCCATCTAAAAAGTATCCAGAATGCTATCTTTATAGGCGAACTCAACCAAGGGTATGTGTCTCTCTCAAGAACCCTTGAAATTCAGGATGCATGCATGAAGCATTTTCTCTAGCACCTGAATCATGCACTCTAACTGGCTATCCATCTGGTGGTGGTAAGATATGATTAGAAGCACCTATTTACCCATCACCCTTTGTAGTCCTTACCAAAAATGAGAAGTAAATCAGGAATCCTTATTTGAAATGATAGAATTCAGGACCTCATGAAATTGTACAATATCATGGATGTAAAACCTCCCAAGATCATCAGCACTAAAGGTTTCCTTGATTAGCAGGAATAGAATAACCTTCATGATCATGTTAAGAACAGCTCAAATGACATTGTTACCATGACACCTCCAATGTTGGAAAACTTCACAAAGAATTCCCCTGAGAATTCCAGCAATACTACCAGCATGTTTTTCCTTAACTGGGAGAACCTTCACGCAACTGAGTTTATAATAGTGTCCTCATAGAAAATAATGGCCTAAAATTAACAAAATTGGTCATGAAATATTCCATTTAAGGAATTGCATACTTTCACATCACACCCACCTTAAACTAGAGGAGTGTTCAAATTGGTTTCCTCAAACCATACATGAGGAATAATAAGGACAATGAGTCAACCATCACTTGATCATTTAGGAAGATCATGAAGCAACATGAGCAAAATCATTATTTTAGATCCATCCCACCGGAATCATTAACCCCTTTTAAAGAATCACATATGATCTCAACAATAAGTTCAAGATAACCTGAAATTCACCAACCCAAAGTCTAAGGAACTCACCAAGGTGGTCCATACTCTCCATTACAAGTGAGACTTTGGTACAAGGCCAAAATTCCATATAAGAACACTCACTGAACCCAGAGTGGCATCCTCCTAGAGGTAACATCAAAGAAAGAGGCAGTCATCCAGAGTTTGTTCAAGGAATTCCTACATAGAAATCCAAGTATCACTTAGGATTAACCAAGCCTCACCAAAACTACACATCCAGTGCACACCACCGAAAAAGATCTCGAACTAGCCCAACGACTTTCAACTATAGTGTGATGTATAACTGACACTCTCTTAGTGCATTCAGGATGATGTCAAGATATGGTACATGATTATCTCTTAATAAAGATCACACTAATAGGATTTCAAGGATCACTAGAAAAGGATAGTTTAACCACTACTGGTCAACCTCCTAAAATAATCTCAGCTACACTTGCTGACGCACCATCATTTAACCAACCACAATGCCTTTATCCCAAGTCATTTCTATGATAGATCATGCTTAACCATCGAGGTCCATCCATGATCATTGGTGCCTCACATGGGATGCACTCATAGCCAACCATAAAAACATCACGCTTCCAAGCAAGCGTTAACCTAAAATAAGACTCACAAGTTTCAAAGGAATTTAAGTAGAATCATCCATTTCTGAATGGTCCCTAATTACGATTCTTCTACCTGGAAGGTCACATTTTAAACAGGACTGATGTGATTCTCCCTAACTAGGAGTGTCCTATACATTGATAAGAAGGAAAAATTCACTCTCATACACACTAGTTCACAACCAACTTAAACTCATGAGTGTTGTTCCATGAACCACGATCCCTTTGTCATATAACTTGGAATGAAAGTCAAAATTAAACCAACCAGCATGTCAAAACACCCAAGTCCCATAAAGTTCTTATGAGTAGTGGGACAAGCTTGGTTCCAAAAAGCTCAGGTCACTCTACTCTGGAGATAACCCGAGGATATACACAATAGCTTAAATATCAATGATTTAACTGAACTTGACAGCTCGTTTTTAACATTTAACACTCTACAGGTACAGTTCATGTCAACATACACTAACTCGAGTTTACAAGGGAAAATGGCACATTGTGGGTAAAATTCATAGGTTTTCCACCTTATGTATCCTCTCACCATATGGATCATATAAGAACTAGCTCAAAAACACATATTCTAAACAACCATTTACATGGATGAAGACGTACCAAGATTCTTATCACTTAAGAAAATAGAGGTTCACATGACCTCCTAAGTAGTTGACCATGCCCAAGGCATGTATAACCTATCGAACCGAGAATTCCTCAATTATCATTCCCATATAAAGAGTTAAGATACAAGGATCACTCATTTAAACAAGAGATACCTCTCTAAAAACAAAAATTCTTACTAGGGAAAATGACACTTGAGTAGCACCAACGTCAGAAATTTTTTAGTGGAAAATAAGACAATAGGCTTTAAGGGTTCTACCTACCACAGACTAGCCCCTTATGAAGCATAAGAATAAACTCCTAGAACTAGTTCACACAAAAATATATTTACCAGGCTCAAAATCCCCTTTTTAATTAATCCAAAGATAAAAGAAACAACCTATATATGATCACTCATGTCTCTATTCCAAGGAAAAACTCCAAACAGCTAAACTACCCTTACAAGAGGGTCTCTAGGTGTAAGAAAAACTCATAGATCAAAAGTTCAGATATCAAAATAGGATAGGTCAAAAACTTCTTATAATAACTCACCACTATTCCTACTCCATGGTTTAGGTCTAGGTGTCAAACAATAAGAGATACTACCAAAACCCCACTACTAAGGTCAGTTTTGGTCAAGTAAAACACTTAGAGGCATCCTACATGGGATCCTCCAGATAAACATGAGCGACGGAATCCTATATCAGGGATCCTAAAAAATAGTACACCATAGAGGGATCCTATAAGGGACTCCCTATTATAGCATAGGTAAAGAGAGATATCCCACAACTCATCTCAAATCAAAATTCTCAACTAGGATGGTCTGAACACTCAACTGATCATCCACGCCGAGTCTCACTCTCGGGTGATGAATGAAATGGTAACTGGAGGAATAACCTCTCTATCTAAATAGAATACCCAAAACCTATTAGGAGTCCTCAAAACACTACATGGGTTTCACCATCACGATCTACATGGAAAACTACTCAGAAAGGACGATTCTTGGGTCCAAAACTGACAAAGGGGGGTAAAATAGGAAAATACCCTTAAAGGGTATCGGAAAAGAAGTACACAACATGTAGAAACCACACATGGAATGTACCCTCAATCTCTTACATAGGTGTGTACTCCCACTATCCTAGGCGTGTAAACATTCAAGGAACATGGTGTGTCATCCTGAAAAATGGAGTGTACTCAATGTAACGACCCGAAATTTTGAATAAATATTGTTTCCTAATTTTATATGTTATTTATATTTTGTTTTTTATACTCAACAAAAATGTTTCATTTGATAACATGAGTATAATTAAAATGAGACCATTGGGCTTTGACTGTTATATGACCATTGGTCAATATGACCCCTGGAAACTAAACGTTTTGATTATTGTCTCTAAATACAAGTAATCTTGGTTAATTATTATAGAAAGAAGATTCGATGGCCTCACCCAGTAGTCTTGGACCGATTGAAGCCCATCTAACAGAAATTAGGAAGGAGGTAGCACCACTGGGCTTTGCTCTGGACCAAACCCAAGCAGAACTTCATCGTGTGAAGCTAGACCGGAATCGCCTTTACGAGAAGTTCAAACTGATAGAAATTACTACTCGTGCGATGTTAGCCGAGCCTCCCTCAGATTCTCTCACCTTAGCACACCTTACACTTAGGTCCTATGCTAGTGTGATAAGGGGATATGTAAGGAGACCGTAACTGCCTTATGTAATCATTTGTTTTAAATAAAAATTGGGATTTCTTCTTATGATGAAGTTTATGAATTTTCAAATGACCGGATAAATATAGTATGCATATTTTTGATGAATTTTAGAAAAATGATATTTTAAAAATGTTTATGTAAACCTTAAATAATTAAAAATGTGTAATGATATTCAAAAAATGGTGTTCTACAATTATGCTCAGTACGAAATTTAGAGTCTAATAAGATCAACTTAATTTTTGATGAATAGTAAATTATGAATAGTGATTTTATGATTAGGATTAGTAATGTGTCCAAATGGATTAGTAATCTCACTTAAAGAATGTATTAATATAATCTAGGCACCTTCATTAAGTAATGTGAATCAATAAAATGGTTAAATAACAATTTCATAAATTATTATTCAAGTATTATTTTTTTCGAGTGAATAGTATTTTTTAATTAAAAATTAAATTAAAAATATTTAAAAAATTATTTTTATAAAATGGATTTCATTTTTGAACTCAGAGCACCGATATTATGTTATGGTAATTTTTGGGGTTTTTTCTGAAAAAATGAATTTTCGGTGAATAATGTATTTATTTAAAAAATAAATTAAAAATATTTAGAAAATTATTTTTATAAAATGGAGTTCATTTTTTAAATCAGAGCATTGATATTTGGTTAAGGTGAAATTTTGGGATTATTCTGAGAAAGTTGAATTTTCGATGAATAGTGAAAATACAGTTTTTAAGTTACGGGTGTTTAATGACATCATTAAATGATGTATTAAGTATGTAATCAATATGGTCGACTTATGAATAGTAAGATAAGGTATGAGGTGTCCCAAGTGGCCAATACCAAGGGCAAATACCATGGGCAAGCCCATTGTTTTTCCAAAACCACTAATGAGGTGTCCCTTGGCCATTAATGCCTTGTCCCCTCACTTTCCCTATAAATACCAAGACATCCTCTCATCCATTAGACTCCCCACTCTCCCCCAATGAACTTCTGGTCTCATTACCTCCTAAGTAGTCCTCCCAAGGTGCCCCCAAGCCCCCAAGGTCCCAACCTTTGAGTTTTAAGAGTTACGTTTTAAGGTAAGGGATCTGATCTCTCTCTTTCTTTTCAAGAAATCTCTTTTATGTAATTTCTTTTATGCTCCAGGTTCTTATGATAAAGGGTGTTATTTTATACTCCTCTTACTTCCCTTTTCATGTTCACATAATTAGATATGCCCTCTTACTCTCATTATTTCTTTTTATGAAGTTTTAAGTGGTGCCGTTAGGCTGCCGAAATTTTTGTAACGGATTCTTTCTCCCTTCTCATTTTTCAAGATCTATTTTCATGTAAAGTATTTCAAGTTACTTTTTATTATGTTGGGTTATGATCTCTAAATTTATCATACTGATCTTTTATTATCATATGATGAGAGACTCCATTTGATCTCTTCAATTCAGTATTTTGAAGTTTTAAGTGGCGTCGTTAGGCTGCTGAATTTTTAAGTGGTTCTTCACCCTTCTCGTTTTGAAGTTCTACTTTCATGTCAATTATTTCAAGTTACTTTTTATTATGTTGTGGTATGATATCTAAATTTTTCATACTGATCTTTTATTATCATATGATGAGAGACCTCATTTGATCTCTTCAATTCAGTATTTTGAAGTTTTAAGTGGCGCCGTTAGGCTGCCGAATTTTTAAGTGGTTCTTCACCCTTCTCGTTTTGAAGTTCTACTTTCATGTCAATTATTTCAAGTTACTTTTTGTTATGTTGTGGTATGATCTCTATATCTATCATACTGATATTTTATGACCATATAATGAGATACCCCATTTCATCTCTTCAATTCAGTATTTTGAAGTTTAAGTGGCATCGTTAGGCTGCTGAATTTTTAAGTGGTCCTTGCACCTTTCTCCCTTTTCAAAGTTCTAATTCCATGTCAAGTCTTGAAAGTTATTTTTTATTATGTTGGCGTATGATCTCTATATCTATCATACTGATATTTTATGTTCATATGATGAGAGACCCTATTTGATCTCATCAATTCATTTTTTGTTGAAGTTTATGTAACGCTGTTAGGCTGCCGAATTTTCATAAGAGAAATCTTATTTTGGTCTTCCTTTCATGTTCTTCATTTCATATGGTATATTTTTAAATTTCATTACCATGTTCTTAAATCCCTTATATTCTGTCCCTCTACTTTTTTATGGGTCATTTATGAATGTTTAACCCATGTCCCCTCTCTTTTCAATGTTTTCTAAAAACCTTGTAACATAGCCATTATGCTGCAGAATTTTCGTCTCAAAATGTCTCTCTCTTTTTTCTAAAGATATTTTATTTTATTAAGTGAATACTCAAAGATATTATTTCTATAGGGGTATTCACATATATATAAAAATTTTCTATTTTAAATTTTGGTATTTACATACGTGAAACCTGCTTTCCCTTTCCGTGGGTTTAAAGTGACATAAAGATCATGTCTTTAAAGCAGTTTTCAAAATGTTATGATTATGAAATGAAACCCATTTATTTTATGATATATGGGTTGTTTATTAAATTATTGATGATGATATGTGTGTATCACATGATAATAAAGACATGTCAAGGGTGTGCCCAGATAGCGCTCCAATGCATTGGGTAAAGACTTAATCTCTAGAGATGACTTTTTAGACTGATACCTTGGTGAATAACCTTTGTAATTTTCAATGACACCTTGGGGATGGACCTTGGTGAAACGAAATGATTGTCAATATTAAATGTTGTAGCCACATCTTCAAGTTATGAAAAATTTTATTTTTATTATGATATGCCTCATGATTTCTTTCTCATGCCTTAATGTTCTTTTCATGACCTTATTGAAGTATCTCAAGTTCACATGTAAAATGTTTCTCTTGTTTCCCTTACTGGGCCTTCTGCTCACCCTTTCTTTTGATGTATGTCCCCAGGTTATGAGATGCAGTAATTAACCTAGGATGAACATGAGGAGAATCCTTTCAAGTATTTAAGAATAATCTTTTATGTTTTCATGTTTAAAGTTCCTGGTTTCCAAGACACTAAACCTTAAAGATCCTTGGTTTTGTAAAATGTAATGAAAGTTTATGTGATAAAAAGGCGGGATGATATAGTTGGTATAAAAGGATGGTTTAGTTATTTTTGGAAATTAGGATATGAAAACTCTATGAAGAACCCTATAGAAAAGTTTAAATATAGGAAATCTTCCTGGTATTTTTGTGAGTATTGAG
Organism: Viscum album; assembly: GCA_963277665.1. NCBI lineage: Eukaryota > Viridiplantae > Streptophyta > Magnoliopsida > Santalales > Viscaceae > Viscum > Viscum album. The sequence goes on along the minus strand of OY728141.1, from coordinate 1,412,823,098 downwards.
TAAGGGGTTGCCAAGAAAATACATCCCTGTCTGGATATGAGCAGGTAGAGGTGGCTCTAGCACTTATGTACATAGGGGTAAAACCTGAAAACACCGCTTTGAGCTAGACTCGAACGGTAACTGGTACACGACAACGGGCCTTGCTGCACTCTTGGTTATGACACTCCCAGGGGATATGCTTTGGTAAATTCATAAGCTTAGTATAAACCATTGTTAAAGGAACAAAGATAAAATAAAATAAAGATTCACATAAGAATATATGATCACGGATAACCTAGATGGGAACCTAGGGGATCACAAGTTAGTGTATACTTTTCTTCTACAAGTTATCCTTATATGCTTTCAGTTCCTTTTCATGATTATTGGCTAAGTACTTAAGCCCTTAATTATGCTCTCTCTTCTTAGTTAATGGTGGGAAATGGAAGAACATGTCCCAACAACCAATGTGATAGGAAATGAGACGATTGTTGTATTAATATGACAGGGATGATTTGGGGATTAAAATATGATTATTATTTTGGAAGACGTTCACTATTTTGGGGATTCTATATGATTGAGGTAAATATATTACTATGGTATTTTCATTGAGGAGTAAGGTTGACTTATATTTTGAAGAATCGATGAATTTAAGGTGGACTTATAGTAATTTAGGTTACTTATGGGAATGATTAACCTATCTTGGGTAAAATATGATTAGGTTAGATACTTTTGTTATAAGATGTTAGGAGTGGTTGATGTTGTTTGGAGATGAACAATGAAGTTTATTTTGGAAGGCTACGTTATCAAATCCTTGTTGTATTTGGGTTTGAATCTTAGTTTGGTTTATTTTGAGGAATTTTAAGGACCGTTATTTATGGAATGAACTATGATGAACTTTGGGTAGTACCATGGAACTTTGAAGATTTTAAATTAGTTTCCATTCCTATAGGATTATTTCTTTTTGAAGAGTTGTTTTACCTTACCCTTTCTGTTTTTTGGGATAATGTTTAAAGATAGAAGAAATAGATAGTTATTCTTTTGTGGATTATGTGATTCTCTAGAAGATGATTCTTATGTTTTGATGAGACCAAGTAGTTTTGAATGCTCATAGTTTGGAGAAAAGATTAGTTTTGGGTAGATACTTATTAAAGGATGAAACTCTACATGAAGATAGGTATATTTTCTTATGTTGTAAATGAATTCCTCAAAATTATGAAAAGGAACGTAAAATAAAAACATTGTTGGTTTACATTTCCTACTGGGTAATCAAAGACCGTTTACACACATCATAAGTTTGGGATTTTCTTATGGTTAACTTTCTCCTAATCATGTTTTCTATCACTCTCCCTCAGAACTTGACCCTTTGTTTTCCTCTCCATGTCCATGTTTTCATACATGGAATCCTAGTGTGGGATAACTCGGGTGACCTTTGTACTTACCTTTTTTTCTTTTAAAGTAATAGTTTTACTGACTCCTTTTCCGATGTGGGACATTCAATGAAATTTCAAAACCCAATTTTAAAAATTGCGAGAATGCAATTTCTTAAGGGGGGAAGATTGTTACGACCCGAAATTTTGAATAAATCTTGTTTCCTAATTTTATGTGTTATTTATATTTTGTTTTTTATACTCAACAAAAATGTTTCATTTGAAAACATGAGTATAATTAAAATGAGACCATTGGGTTTTGACTGTTATATGACCATTGGTCAATATAACCCCTAGAAACTAAACGTTTTGATTATTGTCTCTAAATACAAGTAATCTTGGTTAATTATTATAGAAAGAAGATTCGATGGCCTCACCCAATAGTCTTGGACCAATTGAAGCCCATCTAACAGAACTTGGGAAGGAGGTAGCACCACCGGGCTTTGCTCTGGACCAAACCCAACCAGAACTTCATCGTGTGAAACTAGACCGGAATCGCCTTTGCGAGAAGTTCAAACTGATAGAAATTATTACTTATGCGATGTTAGCCGAGCCTCCCTCAGATTCTCTCACCTTAGCACACCTTACACTTAGGTCCTATGCTGGTGTGATAAGGGGCTATGTAAGGAGGCCGTAACTGCCATGTGTAATCATTTGTTTTAAATAAAAATTGGGATTTCTTCTTATGATGAAGTTTATGAATTTTCAAATGACCGGATAAATATAGTATGCATATTTTTGATGAATTTTAGAAAAATGATATTTTAAAAATGTTTATGTAAACCTTAAATAATTAAAAATGTGTAATGATATTCAAAAAATGGTCTTCTACAATTATGCTCAGTATGAAATTTAGAGTCTAATAAGATCAACTTAATTTTTGATGAATAGTAAATTATGAATAGTGATTTTATGATTAGGATTAGTAATGTGTCCAAATGGATTAGTAATCTCACTTAAAGAAAGTATTAATATAATCTAGGCACCTTCATTAAGTAATGTGATTCAATAAAATGGTTAAATAACGATTTCATAAATTATTATTCAAGTATTATTTTTTTCGAGTGAATAGTGTTTTTTAATTAAAAATTAAATTAAAAATATTTAAAAAATTATTTTTAAAAAATGGATTTCATTTTTGAACTCAGAGCACCGATATTATGTTATGGTGATTTTTGGGGTTTTTTCTAAAAAAATGAATTTTCGATGAATAGTGTATTTATTTAAAAAATAAATTAAAAATATTTAGAAAATTATTTTTATAAAATGGAGTTCATTTTTGAAATCAGATCATTGATATTTGGTTAAGGTGAAATTTTGGGATTATTCTGAGAAAGTTGAATTTTCGATGAATAGTGAAAATACAGTTTTTAAGTTACGGGTGTTTAATGACATCATTAAATGATCTATTAAGTATGTAATCAATATGGTCGACTTATGAAAAGTAAGATAAGGTATGAGGTGTCCCAAGTGGCCAATACCAAGGGCAAATACCATGGGCAAGCCCATTATGTTTCCAAAACCACTAATGAGGTGTCCCTTGGCCATTAATGCCTTGTCCCCTCACTTTCCCTATAAATACCAAGCCATCCTCTCATCCATTAGACTCCCCACTCTCCCCCAACGAACTTATGGTCTCATTACCTACCAAGGAGTCCTCCCAAGGTTCCCCCAAGCCCCCAAGGTCCCAACCTTTGAGTTTTAAGAGTTACGTTTTAAGGTAAGGGATATGATCTCTCTCTTTCTTTTCAAGAAATCTCTTTTATGTAATTTCTTTTATGCTCCAGGTTCTTATGATAAAGGGTGTTATTTTATACTCCTCTTACTGAACTTTTCATTTTCACATAATTAGATATCCCCTCTTACTCTCATTATTTCGTTTTATGAAGTTTTAAGTGGTGCTGTTAGGCTGCCGAATTTTTTGTAACGGATTCTTTCTCCCTTCTCATTTTTCAAGATCTATTTTCATGTAAAGTATTTCAAGTTCCTTTTTATTATGTTGGGGTATGATCTCTAAATTTATCATACTGATATTTTATTATCATATGATGAGAGACCCCATTTGATCTCTTCAATTCAGTATTTTGAAGTTTTAAGTGGCGTCGTTAGGCTGCCGAATTTTTAAGTGGTTCTTCACCCTTCTCGTTTTGAAGTTCTACTTTCATGTCAATTATTTCAAGTTACTTTTTATTATGTTGTGGTATGATCTCTAAATTTTTCATACTGATCTTTTATTATCATATGATGATAGACCCCATTTGATCTCTTCAATTCAGTATTTTGAAGTTTTAAGTGGCGCCGTTAGGCTGCCGAATTTTTAAGTGGTTCTTCACCCTTCTCGTTTTGAAGTTCTACTTTCATGTCAATTATTTCAAGTTACTTTTTGTTATGTTGGGGTATGATCTCTATATCTATCATACTGATATTTTATTACCATATGATGAGAGACCCCATTTGATCTCTTCAATTCAGTATTTTGAAGTTTAAGTGGCGTCGTTAGGCTGTTGAATTTTTAAGTGGTCCTTGCACCTTTCTCCCTTTTCAAAGTTCTAATTCCATGTCAAGTCTTGAAAGTCCTTTTTTATTATGTTGGGGTATGATCTCTATATCTATCATACTTATATTTTATTTTCATATTATGAGAGACCCTATTTGATCTCATCAATTCATTTTTGGTTGAAGTTTATGTAACGCTGTTAGGCTGCCGAATTTTCATAAGAGAAATCTTATTTTGGTCTTCCTTTCATGTTCTTCATTTCATATGGTATATTTTAAAATTTCATTACCATGTTCTTAAATCCCTTATATTCTGTCCCTCTACTTTTTTATGGGTCATTTATGAATGTTTGACCCATGTCCCCTCTCTTTTCAATGTTTTCTAAAAACCTTGTAACATAGCCGTTATGCTGCAGAATTTTCGTCTCAAAATGTCTCTCTCTTTTTTCTAAAGATATTTTATTTTATTAAGTGAATACTCAAAGCTATTATTTCTATAGGGGTATTCACATATATATAAAAATTTTCTATTTTAAATTCTGTGATTTACATACGTGAAACCCGCTTTCCCTTTCCGTGGGTTTAAAGTGTCATAAAGATCATGTCTTTAAAGCAGTTTTTAAAACGTTATGATTATGAAATGAAACCCATTTATTTTATGATATATGGGTTGTTTATTAAATGATTGATGATGATATGTGTGGCTCACATGATAATAAATACATGTCAAGGGTTTGCCCAGATAGCGCTCCAATGCATTGGGTAAAGACTTAATCTCTAGAGATGACTTTTTAGACTCATACCTTGGTGAATAACCTTGGTAATTTTTAATGACACCTTGGGGATGGACCTTGGTGAAACGAAATGATTGTCAATATTAAATGTTGTAGCCACGTCTTCAAGTAATGAAAATTGTTATTTTTATTATGATATGCCTCATGATTTCTTTCTCATGCCTTAATGTTCTTTTCATGACCTTATTGAAGTATCTCAAGTTCACATGTAAAATGTTTCTCTTATTTCCCTTACTGGGCCTTCTGCTCACCCTTTCTTTTGATGTATGTCCCCAGGTTATGAGATGCAGTAATGAACCTAGGATGATCATGAGGAGAAGCCTTTCAAGTGTTTAAGAAGAATCTTTTATGTTTTCATGTTTAAAGTTCCTGGTTTCCAAGACACTAAACCTTAAAGATCCTCGGTTTTGTAAAATGTAATGAAAGTTTATGTGATAAAAAGGAGGGATGCTATAGTTGGTATCAAAGGATGGTTTAGTTATTTGTGGAAATTAGGATATGAAAACTCTAGGAAGAACCATATAGAAAAGTTTAAATATAGGAAATCTTCCTGGTATTTTGGTGAGTATTGAGTAAGGGGTTGCCAAGCAAATACATCCATGTCTGGATACGAGCAGGTAGAGGTGGCTCTAGCACTGATGTACATAAGGGTAAAACCAGAAAACACCGCTTTGAGCTAGACTCAAATGGTAACTGGTACACGATAACGGGCCTTGCTGCACTCTTGGTTACGACACTCCCGGGGGATATGCTTTGGTAAATTCATAAGCTTAGTATGAACCATTGTTAAAGAAACAAAGATAAAATAAAATAAAGATTCACATAAGAATATATGATCATGGATAACCTAGATGGGAACCTAGGGGATCACAAGTTAGTGTATACTTTTCTTCTACAAGTTATCCTTATATGCTTTCAGTTCCTTTTCATGATTATTGGCTAAGTACTTAAGCCCTTAATTATGCTCTCTCTTCTTAGTTAATGGTGGGAAATGGAAGAACATGTCCCAATAACCAATGTGATAGGAAATGCGACGATTGTCGTATTAATATGACAGGGATGATTTGGGGATTAAAATATGATTATTATTTTGGAAGACGTTCACTATTTTGGGGACCCTATATGATCGAGGTAAATAGATTACTATGGTATTTTCATTGAGGAGTAAGGTTGACTTATATTTTGAAGAGTCGATGAATTTAAGGTGGACTTATAGTAATTTAGGTTACTTATGGGAATGATTAACCTATCTTGGGTAAAATATGTTTAGGTTAGATACTTTTGTTATAATATGTTAGGAGTGGTTGATGTTGTTTGGAGATGAACAATGAAGTTTATTTTGGAAGACTACGTTATCAAATCCTTGTTGTATTTGGGTTTCAATATTAGTTTGGTTTATTTTGAGGAATTTTAAGGACCGTTATTTATGGAATGGACTATGATGAACTTTGGGTAGTACCATGGAACTTTGAAGATTTAAAATTAGTTTCCATTCCTATAGGATTATTTCTTTTTGAAGAGTTGTTTTACCTTACCCTTTCTGTTTTTTTGGGATAATGTTTAAAGATAGAAGAAATAGATAGTTAATCTTTTGTGGATTATGTGATTCTCTAGAAGATGATTCTTGTGTTTTGATGAGACCAAGTAGTTTTGAATGCTCATAGTTTGGAGAAAAGATTAGTTTTGGGTAGATACTTATTAAAGGATGAAACTCTACATGAAGATAGGTATATTTTCTTATGTTGTAAATGAATTCCTCAAAATTATGAAAAGAAAAGTAAAATAAAAACATTGTTGGTTTACATTTCCTACTGGGTAATCAAAGACCGTTTACACACATAATAAGTTTGGGATTTTCTAATGGTTAAATTTCACCTAATCATGTTTTCTATCACTCTCCCACAGAACTTGACCCTTTGTTTTCTCCTCCATGTCCATGTTTTTGTACATGGAATCCTAGTGTGGGATAACTCGGGTGACCTTTGTACTTACCTTTTTTTCTTTTAAAGTAATAGTTTTACTGACTCCTTTTCCGATGTGGGACATTCAATGAAATTTCAAAACCCAATTTTAAAAATTGCGAGGACACAATTTCTTAAGGGGGGAAGATTGTAACGACCTGAAATTTTGAATAAATCTTGTTTCCTAATTTTATGTGTTATTTATATTTTGTTTTTTATACTCAAGAAAAAAATTTCATTTGATAACATGAGTATAATTAAAATGAGACCATTGGGTTTTGACTGTTATATGACCATTGGTCAATATGACCCCTAGAAACTAAAAGTTTTGATTATTGTCTCTAAATACAAGTAATCTTGGTTAATTATTATAGAAAGAAGATTTGATGGCCTCACCCAGTAGTCTTGGACCGATTGAAGCCCATCTAACAGAACTTGGGAAGGAGATAGCACCACTGGGCTTTGCTCTGGACCAAACCCAAGCAGAACGTCATCGTGTGAAGCTAGACCGGAATCGCCTTTGCGAGAAGTTCAAACTGATAGAAATTATTACTCGTGCGATGTTAGCCGAGCCTCCCTCAGATTCTCTCACCTTATTACACCTTACACTTAGGTCCTATGCTGGTGTGATAAGGGTCTATGTAAGGAGACCGTAACTGCCTTATGTAATCATTTGTTTTAAATAAAAATTGGGATTTCTTCTTATGATGAAGTTTATGAATTTTCAAATGACCGGATAAATATAGTATGCATATTTTTGAGGAATTTTAGAAAAAGGATATTTTAAAAATGTTTATGTAAACCTTAAATAATTAAAAATGTGTAATGATATTCAAAAAATGGTCTTCTATAATTATGCTCAGTACGAAATTTAGAGTCTAATAAGATCAACTTAATTTTTGCTGAATAGTAAATTATGAATAGATATTTTATGATTAGGATTAGTAATGTGTCCAAATGTATTAGTAATCTCACTTAAAGAAAGTATTAATATAATCTAGGCACCTTCATTAAGTAATGTGATTCAATAAAATGGTTAAATAACGATTTCATAAATTATTATTCAAGTATTATTTTTTTCGAGTGAATAGTGTTTTTTAATTAAAAATTAAATTAAAAATATTTAAAAAATTATTTTTATAAAATGGATTTCATTTTTGAACTCAGAGCACCGATATTATGTTATGGTAATTTTTGGGGTTTTTTCTGAAAAAATGAATTTTTGGTGAATAGTGTATTTATTTAAAAAATAAATTAAAAATATTTAGAAAATTATTTTTATAAAATGGAGTTCATTTTTGAAATCAGAGCATTGATATTTGGTTAAGAAATTTTGGGATTATTCTAAGAAAGTTGAATTTTCGATGAATAGTGAAAATACAGTTTTTAAGTTACGGGTGTTTAATGACATCATTAAATGATGTATTAAGTATGTAATCAATATGGTCGACTTATTAATATTAAGATAAGGTATGAGGTGTCCCAAGTGTCCAATACCAAGGGCAAATACCATGGGCAAGCCCATTGTTTTTCCAAAACCACTAATGAGGTGTCCCTTGGCCATTAATGCCTTGTCCCCTCACTTTCCCTATAAATACCAAGCCATCCTCTCATCCATTAGAATTCCCACTCTCCCCCAACAAACTTCTGGTATCATTACCTCCCAAGGAGTCCTCCCAAGGTGCCCCCAATCCCTCAAGGTCCCAACCTTTGAGTTTTAAGAGTTACGTTTTAAGGTAAGGGATCTGATCTCTCTCTTTCTTTTCAAGAAATCTCTTTTATGTAATTTCTTTTATGCTCCAGGTTCTTATGATAAAGGGTGTTATTTTATACTCCTCTTACCTCCCTTTTCATGTTAACATAATGAGATATCCCCTCTTACTCTCATTATTTCGTTTTATGAAGTTTTAAGTGGCGCCGTTAGGCTGCCGAAATTTTTGTAACAGATTCTTTCTCCCTTCTCATTTTTCAAAATCTATTTTCATGTAAGGTATTTCAAGTTCCTTTTTATTATGTTGGGGTATGATCTCTAAATTTATCATACTGATCTTTTATTATCATATGATGAGATACCCCATTTGATCTCTTCAATTCATTATTTTGAAGTTTTAATTGGCGTCGTTAGGCTGCCGAATTTTTAAGTGGTTCTTCACCCTTCTCGTTTTGAAGTTCTACTTTCATATCAATTATTTCAAGTTACTTTTTATTATGTTGGGGTATGATATCTAAATTTTTCATACTGATCTTTTATTATCATATGATTAGAGACCCCATTTGATCTCTTCAATTCAGTATTTTGAAGTTTTAAGTGGCGTCGTTAGGCTGCCGAATTTTTAAGTGGTTCTTCACCCTTCTCGTTTTGAAGTTCTACTTTCATGTCAATTCTTTCAAGTTACTTTTTGTTATGTTGGGGTATGATCTCTATATCTATCATGATGATATTTTATGACCATATTATGAGAGACCCCATTTGATCTCTTCAATTCAGTATTTTGAAGTTTAAGTGGCGTCGTTAGGCTGCTGAATTTTTAAGTGGTCCTTGCACCTTTCTCCATTTTCAAAGTTCTAATTCCATGTCAAGTCTTGAAATTTCTTTTTTATTATGTTGGGGTATGATATCTATATCTATAATACTGATATTTTATGTTCATATGATGAGAGACCCTATTTGATCTCATCAATTCATTTTTGGTTGAAGTTTATGTAACGCTGTTAGGCTGCCGAATTTTCATAAGAGAAATCTTATTTTGGTCTTCCTTTCATGTTCTTCATTTCATATGGTATATTTTCAAATTTCATTACCATGTTCTTAAATCCCTTATATTCTATCCCTCTACTTTTTTATGGGTCATTTATTAATGTTTGGCCCATGTCCCCTCTCTTTTCAATGTTTTCTAAAAACCTTGTAACATAGCCGTTATGCTGCAGAATTTTCGTCTCAAAATGTCTCTCTTTTTTCTAAAGATATTTTATTTTATTAAGTGAATACTCAAAGCTATTATTTCTATAGGGGTATTCACATATATATCAAACTTTTCTATTTTAAATTCTGGGATTTACATACGTGAAACCCATTTTCCCTTTCCGTGGGTTTAAAGTGACATAAAGATCATGTCTTTAAAGGAGTTCTTAAAACGTTATGATTATGAAATGAAACCCATTTATTTTATGATATATGGGTTGTTTATTAAATGATTGATGATGATATGTGTGGCTCACATGATAATAAAGACATTTCAAGGGTGCACCTAGATAGCGCTCCAATGCATTGGGTAAAGACTTAATCTCTAGAGATGACTTTTTAGACTGATACCTTGGTGAATAACCTTGGTAATTTTTAATGACACTTTGGGGATGGACCTTGGTGAAACGAAATGATTGTCAATATTAAATGTTGTAGCCACATCTTCAAGTTATGAAAAATGTTATTTTTATTATGATATGCCTCATTATTTCTTTCTCATGCCTTAATGTTCTTTTCATGACCTTATTGAAGTATCTCAAGTTCACATGTAAAATGTTTCTCTTGTTTCCCTTACTGGGCCTTCTGATCACCCTTTCTTTTGATGTATGTCCCCAGGTTATGAGATGCAGTAATGAACCTAGGATGAACATGAGGAGAAGCCTTTCAAGTGTTTAAGAAGAATATTTTATGTTTTCATGTTTAAAGTTCCTGGTTTCCAAGACACTAAACCTTAAAGATCCTCGATTTTGTAAAATGTAATGAAAGTTTATGTGATAAAAAGGCGGGATGCTATACTCAATTTCTCCCTCCTGGCCATGTACTTCCACATAGCCAGTGTCGCATGGGGTTTGCCTAAGTAAAACTACACTGTGTGTACATAGGTTACATGACGTGTACATAAAAAAATATTTCTTCTTAAATGGAGGAACACATGGCATGTTTTCATAGGACCACATGTCGTGTTGTCTAGGTTTCTGAACAGTAAGCCTCAGAAGCTTCCCCAGAACCCCTATTTTTTCAAAATATAGCAACGGTGTACCAAATTCTAATCTATGGGGGCCCATAATCTCCGAAAATCAAAGCTTGGAATCCACATATAGCACATAACTACACAATTTTATCTCATAGGAAAAACATGATCCACCAGATTCTGATCCAAGAGGGCTCATACTCATCAGGGACCAAATTTTTGGCATCCATCCAATTCAACCATGACACATACCAATACACTTATCACAAAAGCAGGAATATATATCACAATACCTATCACAATAGCATGCATATCTAGCACAATATCTATCAAAACAACATGCAATAAGTAATTCTCTCTAAATGGCAGTACAAGAATCCATGACATGTTATTTATAATAAGTTACTATATGATGCATGAGATGGAACACCCTCATCTCATCGGGTTGAAACAAAACAAAACCACAATGATATCAATAATAACATCACAAATACAAGTTTTTTACCTAAAGGTGAAATCTAATCAACTGTAATAGCTCAAAATCCAAAAAACACAAGTCAATTCGAGGTAATTTCGCTTTTCCATGTACGCGGGGTAGCTACTCCTAGGCACAGTTTATTACCAAACTATAGTTCCTTCCTATCCATATCTAATGTCACAAAATAGTAAGATAAACCAGAAAAGACTCATCTGATATCACTTTGTAACATCTCATATCCGGATTCCACTCAACTGGTGCCCCATACTTAGTTGGCCACATGACCTCAAGCATGTTTACCCAAATGCCAGAGGCTGCAAACTAGAAGTGAGGGCCCAGGGTGTGATAGTGGAAAAACTATACCCTTATTTGAAGATTTTAACTATAAAGACCCATAAATTCTGTGGAATTTTTTTTAATACTTGGGAATTTTACGAGTCCTCAGTTTCTGACGACGCTTGATTCTGAGGCCCGGTGTACCCAGAATCAATTTCTGAAGTTTTGTTCAGGTAGTTTAGTAAACGTTCAAACGGGATTTTATATATTTTGAACCGGTGCTCGGAATTGAATTCTGAGGGCACTGTTGAACTCGTAGAGCCGGTATTCGCTTAAGGAGACTTTCACCACAGTTGCGTTTTAACAAGAATGGAAATTATTTTTTGGGGTTTCTAAATAAAATTAAATAAAAATATGTGTAGCATATTAATATTTGATTGGTGGTTAAAACCACCAAGTGGAGGTTAGTGGTGGGGCCCACCACACCCTAGCCTCCCTTGGGAGGATGTTTTTATGTGGGGCCCACTCGAACCCTTTAAATCCTCTAACCCCCCTTTAAACCCTTTGAGCACCCCATAAATGGGGGAAACTCTTGGACTTCCCCCATAATTGTGACAACCCTCTCTACATTTATTTCTAACTCTACCACTCCTCTTTTTGAATTTGGACCATTACACCCATTAATTAGGTGAGTTGTTTCATTTAATTAAAATAGAGGAATTTGAATGGTTGTGCCAAAAAATAATAGACAATTCATCTATTCTTTTTGGGTTGGGAATTTTCTTTGGGAGAGCTTTGGAGTTCTTCGAGAACGACTTATTCCAACGAAGAACCCCCCTTATCTCCGAAGAACGTCAAGCATCAAATTCTTCCTTCTTCAATCGGGGAAAGGAAGGGAAGCACCGCCACCCACTAAATACACCGACGATGTCATCTCGACTCATCTTCTCTGAGATTTTCCTCCTTCGACATTGACGGAACGACGTCCGTCTTCCGCGACATCTGTCTTCCGCGACTCCGTCGTTGATCACCGAAATCTAGGTAGGGGTTTATTTTGATTAAATTAAAACCTCATTCCTCATCGTTTATTATGGTTCGTTGTTGGCCAATTGTAATCATCTAATGCGGAGGGTGAGGGATGAACAAACACGGTCTGAAGTCCTTCCATTGGTTCTTATTTGGTTCATGACGGCGGTGGCGCAGCGGTGCCACCGGAAGAGAGAACCGTGAGAGGAACGGGCGGCACAAGGGTCACTCGGTCGCGGAAGGGGCACGGCGTTGTTGCGTCGTGCAAAGAACCGGGTCTTGGCAGCACCGGAGGGGCGTGGGGCCGTCACACCATGCCAGAGGAAAGGGGTCGCGGCCATGAGGGCTGTGTCGGATGAAGGCGGCGCGGCGCGACCCGTCGCCAAAGGCTGCGGCGGGCAGAGGGTAGCCAGCCGAGCCGGTCGCTAGCGGTGATCCACAAGGCGGGACCCAAAGGGTCCCGTGGTTTCTTCAGAAGTCGGGGCGCGGCACCCCACCCCCCCCCCCCCCCCCCCCCCACACACACACACACATGGCGTGGCTCGTTGGGTCACGCTCCTCACCGGGATCCGCGGCGTGGCCAGCCAGGCCACACGGCCAGCCGGGCTAGGCCACAAAGCCAGCCGGGCCGGGCCGGGCCACATGGCTCGTCGGGCCAGGCCACAGGGCCAGCCAGGCCGGGCCACACAGCCAGTCGGGCCGGGCCACATGGCCACCGGGCCGGGCCGCCACCAGGTCGGGCCGCCTTCGGGCCGGACCGCCTTCGGGCCAGGCCTGGCCGTTTCCTCAGATTGGGTCGGACCCTCAGACTGGGTTGGACCCCGGTCCGGACCGGGTAGTCCCGGGTCGCTCTAACTGGGTCGGATCGGACCCAGACCCGCTATGGTCAGTTATCACCTTTTGCCCCTATCTTGGGCTTCGGGTGTCTGATCGATGAACTGTCTACAGAGACGGAAAGTGTAGAGCAATATGGTTCCTTTGGAATACCCCACCTGATTTTTGGACATATTTGGGGTACAGCCGGGTTGGTTTGAACCTAAAAACCAACCGGGCCCCTAGAACGGAAAAGCCAATAACTCACAGACTGGGAGTCCGATTGATGCGTCGTCTGTCGTGTTGGGTTTCTTATGATGAGATGGAACTACGGGATACATCAACTCAATACTTCATGGAAGTTTATGTATCGACACTTGTCTTGAGAAGCGGACCCTCACAGAATCAAGCGTGCTATGTGCGGGAACCCTAGGGCTGGTTGCGACTGAGATGACAGGATCCTCCATGGGTTCGATAGCGACGACATTGTACCAGGATCCTCTGTGGGTTAGACATCAATGAATTCTGCACCGGGATCTTCTGTGGGTTCGACGGCGATGACATCTGTACCGGGATCCTCTATGGGTTCGACAGCGATGACTTCTGTTCCAGGATCCTACATGGGTTCGACAGCAATGATACTGTTCCAGGATCCTACGTGGGTTTGATAGAGGAGATGATTCAGTGGCTATAACTAATCATCTCTACCTCTCTACATGAGTAGTATACCTGTGTGAGTTGAGTCTTGTCTTATAGTTGTTATCATCGAGTTGATTGACTTTACTTACTTTATGTAGTGGGTTGTGCTTGGGCTCGAGAGTTGGAGTCGAACTCTGATTGGTAACTTAGGTATATGTATGGTCATATACCTAAGTAGGTTTGGTTGATACTTCTTGATTGTATCTTTCTTTTGTGGTTTATCCTTAGTGGATTCTGGGAGACCTTCGGGGGTCTCGGGGTTCCCTACTAAGAATTGTTATACTCACCCCTGCACGGGCTTCGCCCGCACCTTATTGTGTTCTGTGCAGACGATAGTCAGTAGTGATCGAGGCTGAGGGTGATGGACGGGAGGCTGCTCGGAGCTGGACTAGATGGGACATACCGCAGGGATTATTTATTCAAGTTTTGTACCTACCCTTCAGGTAGGATTCCCCAGTGGACGATCCAGGAGATGTTTTTTCTTTTTTACTTGTACTTGTACTTGTTTTTCTGTTGGTTTTGTATACTGTACCACTTCTTTCAACACACTTTTCTTTTATATATTAGTACTTTTTTATTCTACTGCATGTGTTCAGACTGTGTGTGTTACAGGTTTAAAGGAAATGTCTTCCCTTTTATCAGGATTATGCCTTTGGTGCTAGTTGCCAGCCCCTGGATTATGGAAGGCGGGTTTGGGTTAGTCACGGCATGGGCCCCAAGGAAGGGTCGTGACAAATTGGTATCATAGGAGTCGGTTCTACCACAGAACTTGGACTTCTGATTCTTTTAATAGAAATAGTGTTAAGTGTTTTGGGTGTGGTTATCAGTTTAGGGAAACTGGTGTTGGTGCGGTGGCCGACGTATCCATACACTAGGACTCTGACTTCTGATCTCTGAATCAGTGCACAAAAACACTGATTGTGTGTGTGTTTCCTTTGAAAAAATTTCTTCGTGATTACTTTGTGTCAGCTCACCAGGTATATTGTTTTAACTGTGGCGCACCTGTTTCTTTTCAGGATGGCCCCATGAAGGCAGCCAGCTAGGGTTCTGAGTTTCGTGCGAGATGGTATCCCACAGAGCGACGATGCCTCGGTGCAAGGCCCCATCACAGCAGAGGTACCAGCGGTACCACTACCCATTGGGCCACCGATACCACCAGCTCCAAAAATAGAGAGTGCATGCTACTTGAGTGCATTGCATGAGTTCCAGCGCCAGAGGCCACCCAGGTTCCGGGGAGATACGGACCCACAAGCAGCTGAGGATTGGCTGGAGGCTATCATGAGAGTTTTCAGATTGGTAGGGACAATAGCTGACCTCATGGTGATCCTTGTCACAAGTCTCCTACATGTAGCAGCAGGCAGATGGTGGAGCCTGATGCTCTAGGTGTATGATGAGGCATCATTACTCTGGGCAGAATTCGAAAGTCTCTTCCGGTCAGAGTTTCTTCCAACCACCCTTCGTGCGGTGTGGATATAGGAGTTACTTCATCTGCAGCAAGGCAGCATGATGGTAGCTCAGTACTCATCAAGGTTCAACGACCTCTCGTGCTACTCCACGAATATGGTACGGGAACCATTCTTCAGGGCCCGGACCTTCGAGCAGGGACTTAGACATGAGATCAAGTCTTCGATGATCTCCCTCAGTATTCCAACGTAGGCGGGGGTGCTGGAGCGAGCCCTTCTAGTGGAGATTTTTCTCGCTGAGCAGTCACCAGTAGCGAGACCCACCACAGGGTGACACGTAGCGGAGTCTTCTGCATCCGGCAATAGACAGATGTCACAGAGGTCCAAGCGGACCAGGCCATCAGGTGGGCGACCCTAGAATATAGGTTTGGTTGTGTGGGGCACACGAGATAGAGCCATTCATACGAGGAGCAGGCAGTGCTATGCATGCAGCGGGCAGGGTCACATGGCTCATGACTCCCCAACCCGCCATGCAGATGAGCAGCAGACAGTAGAGGGACCTCTCAAGAAGAGGCAGAGGTTCGACTGTGGAGGTCCACCGGGAGCAGGCGGACGTGGTAGAGGAGCTGGCTGAGCAGTGGGTGGTGGACGACATTTCGAGGCCCTACCACCACCACCACCAGGAGTTCCACCCCGACTATAGGGAGCTGGTAGATAGAGGTAGGCTCAACTCTATGTAGTCGAGGCCTATGACCACGGCGCACCTGAGATGATTCGAGGTACTATTTTTGTCTACTCCACCCTTGATACAGTACTTATAAACACAGGTGTGAGTCATTATTTTATTGTCACTGCCCTCATTTGGAGCTCGGAGATTCTGACGGAGTCGTTGGCTTGATCCTTACAGCTAGATACTCCTACGGGAGCAGACTTGATGATTACTCACTGGTGCCGGTAGTGTGAGATTACTCTAGGAGGCAAGAGCTTCAGCTGGGATCTTCTTGTAGCAGTGTCGATGCCTTAAAATGTCATCTTGGGTATGGACTGGTTATCCACATTTCATGCTCAGATTGATTGTATTAGGTGCAAAGTGCGGTGTGTTCGCATGGATGGGACTAGGTTCACCTTCATCAGTGAGAAGGGAGCCTTTGCAGCACAGTATGGACTTACACAGAGTAGGGGGCAGCCGATCACACATTAGTTGGCTAGTCTCATCCTCGGAGTGATTGATGTGCAGAGTCTAAGTTTTCCTATTGTGGTGGATCAGTACGCGGATGTTTTCCCTAATGATGTTCCAGGACTACCTGCTCGTAGAGATGTGGACTTCTATATTGACCTGTACCCCAGGACGACACCGATATCTACTCCAGCATATCGGATGGCTCCCGCCGAGCTTCACTACCACAAAACTGGGCAAGGCCAGTGCCACCCCTTTATCAGCGCTAACGAAAAAGCGCTGATAAAGTGGGGGGCCTTTATCAGCACTCAAAAAAGCGCTAATAAAAATACCCCTTTATCAGCGCTTTTTTTTAGCGCTGATAAAGGGACCCCCTTTATCAGTGCTTGTTTAGTAGCGCTGATAAAGGGTCGACTTCAAAAAAATTAAAAAAAATATATTAATATATAAATATAGTTATATAGTTATATTGATATAAATATAATATATAATTTTTAAATATATTTTATATAAGTATAAATGTACATTTACACTTAATATACTTAATATATAAGATATTTAGTGAAAATGGATTCTTAAAAAATTAAAAAAATAATTTTAATTAATAATTTGATAATTATTTTGAAGTAATAGTCATTTAATAACAATTTGAAGAATAAAAAAATAAAATAAAAAAAATATCCAAAATATGTTGAAAACGCAACTCAAACTTCAAACGACCATAACTTTTGATCCAGGTGTTCGTTTGAGCTCTACCACATATCAAATCAAAGCCTGCAATGATATCTACCTCACTGTGATTGGGGAGGACCCTGGTCAAGCGTTTTTCGAGGCCAAAAGAGGCCCATAAGGCCTCAAAAACTGAGTTTTTAGTCGGGGTACCCATATTTTTTTAACATTTTGTGGATTTTCAACCTCATTTAAGGGGGTATTATTGGATTTTTTTGGTGGGGACTAAATTTATTCCAAGGTATTACATTCATATTGATATTATGCCTTTGAAATTTTATCATTTTTTATAATGCACTGCTATTTATAATCAAATATATAACTATATGTGCATATTTTTTATATATTCACACCTAAAAATTAAATTTTTTAAATAAATAATTAAACATATTTACATATAAAATATACTAGATTTATCTAAAAAAATAACTAATATCCATTTTATTTAAAATACCAATATATGAATATTTATATAACTAATATATGTTAATATAACTATATATATATTAATATAACTATATATATATATTAATATAACTATATATATTAATATAAATATATATTACTGTATGAATAAATATAACGAAATATATATATAAATAAATAGATATATCATGAATAAGAGAACAAATCAATACAGGGTAGTGGCAAAGGCTTTAGGTGCGCATGGGGGAGGTCTTGAGATCAAATCTGGGTGGAGGAAAGGGCGCGCGCTCAAGGGTGATTTAAAGGGCTTGCGTTGATAAAGGGTGTAGGCGGTGCGGGCAGGCGCTGGATGTGTGGGAAAGCACTAATAAAGGGGTGCTTAAGCGCTGTAAAAATCCCTCCCCCCCACGAGATTGGTAGTATTTTTTTATTTTTTTTATTTTTTTTATTTTTTTTATTTTTATCAGTGCTAAAAAAAGAGCTGATAAAAGGGGTATTTTATCAGTGCTAAAAAGAAAGCGCTGATAAAAGACACTTTTATCAGCGCTTCGTTTTAGCACTGATAAAAGACCCCTTTAATCAGTGCTTTTTTTAGCACTGATAAAATGGGTCTTTATCAGCACTTTTTGGAGCGCTGATAAAGGGGACCCCCCCCCCCCTTTATCTTCGCTGCCATTATCAGCGCTTTTTCTAATGCTGTTAATGGCCATTTTTAGTGCTGATAAAATCCATATTTGTAGTAGTGCTTCTTGAGCTGCAGGTACAGCTGGAGGACTTGTAGGGGAAGGGATCTATCTGACCCAGTGTTTCACCCTGGGCATCTCCGATTTTGTTCTCCAAGAAGGCAGATGGGAGCTTGCGACTGTATGTTGACTACCATCACCTGAACCAGGTGACCGTGAAGAACAAGTACCCACTCCCGAGGATTGACGACCTCTTTGATCAGCTTAATGGAGCACGATGGTTCTCAAAGATAGATCTTCGATCAGGTTATCACCATCTTAGAGTACGGGATGAGGATGTGAAGAAGATGTCCTTCAGGTATCGGTATGGTCACTATGAGTTTTTGGTTATGTCCTTCGGCATAACCAATGCTCCAGCAGTGTTCATGTGTCTCATGAACATGATCTTCCAGCCTTACCTCAATCACTTTGTCATAGTCATCATCGACGACATACTGATCAACTCGACTACTTAGGAGAAGCATGCAAACCATTTGTGGGTAGTACTTGACACACTCTGAGAGCATTAGATTTATAGTAAGCTCTCGAAGTTCCAGTTTTGGATTAGAGAGGTTAAATTCTTGGGACACATCATCTCGAAGTCTTTAGTTGCGGTGGATCCAGCGAAGATCGAGGAAGTACTTGCTTGGGAGCCACCCAGAAGTGTGATGGAGGTACGGAGTTTTCTGAGACTAGTTGGGTACTATCGGAGATTTGTGCCCGACTTCTCCAGAGTTGCAGCACTGCTTTCATTATTGATAAAGAATGGGCAACCCTTCATGTGGTCAGAGAGATTTCATTAGAGTTTTCAGGAGATGAGGTAGAGGTTGACTAGTTCCCCCATATTGAGGCTTCTAGAGGAGGGTGTTGGGTATGTAGTTTACTGCGACACATCAGGGACCGTACTCGGGTGTGTATTGATGCAGAAGAGAGCAGTGATCGTGTATGGTTCTTGGCAGTTGAGACAGCACGAGAAGAACTACGCTACCCATGACCTGGAGTTAGCATTAGTGGTCTTCGCCTTAAAGATGTGGCAGCACTATCTGATGGGCGAGTGTTTTACAATATACTCTAAACACCAGATTCTTAGGTACATCTTCTCACATAAGGACCGGAACCTGAGATAGTGATGATGGATTGGGTTTCTCCAGGACCATGAATTAGAGATAGTCTATACTCCTGGGAAGGGGAACGTTGTAGAAAATGATCCCAAAAGAAGATCAGGCATTCAGTTGCTAGGAGAGGTGACGGAGAAGCTGGCCACGTTGCAGATATCCTTTATGGATAGAGATGGAGTAGCCTTTCTACAGTCTCTCATAGTCACTCCTCCACTTCTTCAGCAAGTCAGGGAGGCAAAGCATGGGGACGTTGACTGTGAGACATGATGTGCTTAGATATCCATAGGGCAGGCACCAAATGTATTTTCTGAAGGTGGGGAGTACGTCATTATCTTCAAAGGATGTACTATGGTACCAGTTTCACTTCAGGAGGAAGTGTTTAGGGAGTTCCACACTTCCCCTCTAGCGGTACATCCAGGAGTGGCGAAGATGTATCAGGACCTCCGACGACAGCACAGGTGGCCATGTATGAAGAAGGTAGTAGCAGATTTTTTCTCATGATGCCTCACTTGTCAGCAAGTGAAGGTGGTGCACCAGGTCCAAGCAGGCTTGGTTCAGCCCTTAGAGGTCTTAGAGTGGAAGTGGTACGGGATATCCATGGATTTCGTGACGGGACTTCCACATACATCCAGAGGACATGACTCTATCTGGGTGATCATAGACTGACTCACCGAGTCGGCCCACTTCCTACTGATCAGAGAGCAGGGCTCAATAGAGAGCTTGGGATGCCTCTAAGTTCAGGAGATCATATGGCTTCATGGTGTACCATCGACAATTGTCTCCAATGGAGATACTCGTTTCACTTCCCGACTATGGAAGGAGTTGTAGGAGGCCTTTGGGACATAGCTTCACTTGAGCACCACCTTCCATCCTCAGATAGATGGTCAGACTGAGAGGACCATTCAGACTCTCAAGTACATGCTTCATGTAAGCGTTCTCGACTTTGGTCACATCTGGGAGGATCACTTACCCTTGGTAGAGTTTACATAGAACAATAGCTACCACTCCACCATTGGGATGGAACCTTTCAAGGCACTTTATGGCCGACCTTGCAGATCGTCTCTATGCTAGATTGACCTAGGGGAGTCAGCACTCATGGGACCATAGATGGTGCAGGCTACGACGGAGAAGGTGGAGATCATCCAGGAGTGAATGAAGACTGCACAGAGCAGGCAGAATTCCTATGATGATAGGAGATGGAGACCACTGGAGTTTTAGGATGGAAACCACATCTTTCTATGGGTCTCACCTTGATGAGGTCTACGGAGATTTGTCCAAGGCGGAAAGTTATCTCTGTAATTCATCGGACCATTCCAGGTCCTCGGTAGGGTAGGTAAGGTGGCTTACCGCTTGGCTCTTCTACCTCAGTTTCACTGGGTGCACGATGTCTTCCACGTATCTCAACTGAGGAGATACGTGTATGACCCTTCTCACATCATCGACCATGGGGAGACATTAATGGAGGTTCCAGTGGATATTGAGGATCGATAGGAGCGGGTTCTATGTGGACGGTCGATTCCTCTTGTGCGCATTCGTTGGAAGCACGAGAACCTCCAGGAGAGAACATGGGAGCGGGAGGCTCATATGCATGCTCAGTACCCTCATTTTTTTTCTTAGTGTGAGTTGTAGCTTATGGGGGCGTAAATCCCTGAGGTGGGGAGAATGTAAAGACTTGGAAATTCCAGGAATTTTTTTTTTAAAATACATGGGAATTTTATGAGTCCGCAGTTTCTGACAACGCTTGATTACGAGACCTGGTGTGCCCGGAATCAATTTCTGAATTTTTGTTCAGGTACATTCAGTAAATGTATGAACATGGTTTTATATCTTTTGAACCAGTGCTCATAATTGAAATCTGAGGGCAACGTTGAACTCGCAGCGCCAGTATTCGCTTAAGGATACTTTCACCACAGTTGTGTTGTAAAGAGAATGGAAGTTAATTTTTGGGGTTTCTAAATAAAATTAAATAAAAATATGTGTAGCATATTTTTATTTTATTGGTGGTTAAAACCACCAAGTGGAGGTTAGTGGTGGTCCCCACCACACCCTAACCTCTCTTGGGAGAATGTTTTTAGGTGGGGCCTATCTGAACCCTTTAACTCCTCTAACCCCCCTTTAAACCCTTTGAGCTCCCCATAAATGTGGGAAACTCTTGGACTTCCCCCATAATTGTGCCAACCCTCTCTTCATTTATTTCTAACTCTTCCACTCCTCTTTTTTAAATTTGAACCATTTCACCCATTAATTAGGTGAGTTGTTTCATTTAATTAAAATAGAGGAATTCGAATGGTTGTGCCAAAAAATAATAGACAATTCATCTATTATTTTTGGGTTGGGAATTTTCTTTGGGAGAGATTTGGAGTTCTTGGAGAATGACTTATTCTAATGAAGAACGACCCTCATCTCCAAAGAACATTGAGCATCAACTTATTCCTTCTTCAACTGGGATAAGGAAGGGAAGCACTGTCGCCCATGAAATACATCGACGACGTCATCTCGACTCATCTTCTCTGAGCTTTTCCTCCTCCGATGTTGACGGAACAATGTCTGTCTTCCGCGACGTCCATCTTTTGTGATGTCCATCTTCTGTGACACCGTCGTTGATCACCGAAATCGAGGTAGGGGTTTGTTTTGATTAAATTAAAACCTCATTTCTCATCGTTTATTATGGTTCATTGTTGTCCAATTGTGATCATCTAATGTGGAGGGCGTGGTCTGAAAAAACATGGACCGACGTCCCTCCATTGGTTCTTGTTTGGTTGATGAAGGTGGTGGCACAGTGGCGCCACCAGAAGAGAGAACCGCGAGAGGAACGAGCAGCGCAAGGGTCACCGACTCACTGGGTCGCTGAAGGGGCGAGGTTTCGTCGCATCGTGCAAAGAACTGGGTCACGGCCAGGTGGGCCGTGGTGACACTGAAGGGGCACAGTGCCATCTCACAGTGTCGGAGGAAAGGGGACGCGGCCATGCAGGCCGCGGCAGATAAAGGTGGCGCGGTGTCGTCGCGCCGCGCTGGAGAAGACCCGTGGCCAAAGGCTGCAACGGATGGAGGGCGGCTGGACGAGCCGGCTGCCGGCGGTGCTCCACAAGGCGGGACCCTAAGGGTCCCATGGTTTCTTCAGAAGTTAGGGGTGCGGCACCCCCCCCCCCCCACGGCGTGGCTAGCCGGGCCACGCAGCCAGCCAGTCGTGACCAGCGGCTAGGGGGCCGGGCCGCCACCAGGTCGGGCTTCCTTCGGGACGGGATGTTTCCTTGGACTAGGTCGGACCCTCAAACCGGGTCAGACCCAGGTCTGGAATGGGTAGGGCTGGGTCTGGGTTGGACTGGACCCGGACCCGCTATGGTCAGTTATCACCTTTTCACCCCTATCTTGTGATTCGGGTGTCTGGTCGATGAACCGTCTGCGGTGAAGGAAATATTAGAGAAAGAAGGTTACTTTGGAATACCCCACTTGAGTTCTAGACACAGTTGGGGTATAGTTGGATTGGTTTGAACCTAAAAACCAACCGGGCCCCTAGAACGGAAAAGCCAATAACTCACAGACCGGGCGTCTGATTGATGCGCCGTCTGTCGCGTTGGGTTCCTTATTATGAAACGGAACTACGGGATATATCAACTCTAGATTTTGTGGAATTTGATGTATCGAAACTTGGCTCGAGGAGACGACCCTCCCAGAATCGAGCGTGTTGTGTGCGGGAACCCTAGGGATGGCTGTGAATAAGATGATAAGATCCTCCGTGGGTTCGACAATGATGACACTGTACCAAGATCCTCTGTGGGTTCGACAACAATAACTTCTATACTGGGATCCTTCGTGGGTTCGACAGCGATGACATCTATATCGGGATCCTCCGTGGGTTCGACATCAATGACTTTTTTACCATGATCCTATGTGGGTTCGACAACGCTGATACTGTTCTAGGATCCTACATGGGTTCAACAGAGGAGATGATTCAGTGGCTACAACTAATCATCTCTACCTATCTATATGAGTAGTATACCTATGTGAGCTGAGTCTTGTCTTACAGTCGTTATCATCGAGGTGATTGACTTTACTTCCTTTGTGGACTGGGTTGTGCTTGGGCTCGAGAGTTGGGGCCGGACTGTGATTGGTAACTTAGGTATATGTATGGGCATATACCTAAGTAAAGTTGGTTGATACTTCGTGATTGTATCTTTATTCTGTGTTTTATCCTTAGTGGATTCTTGGAGACCTTCTAGGGTCTCGAGGTTCCCTACTGAGTATTGTTATACTCACCCCTGCACGGGCTTCACCCGCACCTTATTGTGTTCTGTGCAGAAGATGGTCAGCAGTGATCGAGGCTGAGGGTGATGGATGGGAGGCTGCTCGGAGCTGGACTAGATGGGACGTACCGCAAGGGCGAGTTGTTCGAGTTTTTTTACCTACCCTTCAGGTAGGATTCCCCAGTGGATGATTTAAGAGCTGTTTTTCCCTTTTTACTTTGTACTTATACTTTTTGTTCAGTTAAGTTTGTATACTGTCCCACTTCATTCAGCACACTTTTCTTTTCTATAATAGTACTTATTTCTTCTACTTATTGTGTTCAGACTGTGTGTGTTACAGTTTTAAAGTCAATTCCTTTCCATTTATCGGTATTATGCCTTTAGTGCTAGTCGCCAGCCCCTGGCCTATGGAAGGCGTGCTTGGGGTTGTCATGGCACGGGCCCTGAGGATGGGTCATGATAGTGACATAGTAGAATCAATAATAATACAATAGTGGAAATAGTAAATATCATACAAATGAAATAAATAGTAGAAGACTGATAATATAAATAACTAAGCATCATTCCATACAAAAGATGATGCATCATGTTATGTTCTAAGAAAACAACAAAAATAGGTACACTATAGAAATCCCCAATATAAGTTCCAAAAACAAAACAAAAATAAACAAAGGAATCTAAGAAGCATCGCAATCATTGGAACGATCCCATGCTCTCCTACTCCTAAACAAAAAATCAAGTACCAGTATAAGGTTTTTTTCCCTAATCAACACCTGCAATTGTATAATCTGTTTGGACCCAAAAGCATGACCCAAACAGGGCATGAGAATAAATCCCAATAGGAAACCACCCAATGTCTATGCCAATCTGTCAGTGAAAATATATAACAAGAAGTGTACAATAGTGAAAACAGTAAATAGTAGGTACTGAAAAGTAAGCACAACATATGTCTCAGAAGACAATGTAATCAAGTATAGGTTAAGACTGAATCCAAGATTTTTCATTGTCTTAGAAGACATGGCATTAGTCATTTCATTTCATTATTCAATTACATTGGATTATATAAAATTATTGAGGTCTGGCCTAGGCCCGATGACCCCCCATATAAAAGTAACCATCAACTCATGACATAATAATCATTTAATCATTTTCCAATAGAGCCTGGATTGGGTATCCCTCAATGAATCCTAGGTTTGCTCAGCATTTTTAATAAACCTCAATGAGCCCAACCACCCTATCCATGGAACTCTCATAGCCTTTACATAATTAACCTATTGAGATCATCCATTGTCTTTTAACTGAGATAATGCTTCACCCAAGGTATATAAGGTGAAATTAGTCATATGATCCTGAACTTGTCTTTTAACTGAGATTGTGGCTCGCCCATTACTAATTACATATTCTTGTTTTTTAACTCAATTACACATTCCATATAAAAATAAACACATGTGAATTAAACTATCACATGGCTTTAACATAATTAACTCATGTGGGCACACTTTATATAATAACCAATACATGTAAATTAAACTATTACATCGTTAAACAAAGATAACTCACATGGGAAAATCATATAATAATCCTATTATACAATTTAAACATTTACAATGATTAATATAATAAGTATCTCACATGGTAAATTAATACAATAATCAATACATGTTTAACAACCGAAGAATGGGAATTCAAGTCAAGCCTCATAGGTATTACCATCCAAACGGCCATCCAAGGGAAACACACCCATGGGGTGGCCCTAAATCAAGGTTCATAACCCTAAACATGCTTTAAAATATATAATCAATCTCCAAATCATAAACAGGTAATAACAAGGGTCAATTATCAATCAAGTGATACCCTAAAAATGGGTGTGTAGTACTCTGGTATATATAATCAACTTGACAATTAACAAAAGGCACAAGATCACTAACCTCCAGTTCGTATGACTCTCCTCATCTAGTGCTAGCTTTAAAATCAACCTAAAATGGAGTAGATCTACAAAATATGAGTGAAACACTCAACCCTCGATAACTAGGTTGAGAGAAGAGATCAGGGTGAAATGCCCAAAAGGAATTGAGCACTCATCGAGAGGATTACAATGGATCTGATGGTATTCGAATCAGGCACTGGATGATGAAATAAGAGAGAAATTCATGTTCAGATTGTCTGGGCACGCTGCTCATTGAAGGAGGGCTTAGTTATATCCATATGATAAAATCTATGCTACTTCCCAATTTAACAGGGGAAAAAGTACACAACTTGTACTAGAAACTACACGCTGTGTCCGTAAAAATCTTGTCTAGGTCATTACACGGTCGTGTATTGTGTTTGTATGTCGTGAAACCTTCACTACATGGAATGTCCCTAGAAATAAACGACGTGTAACTCCTAGTCACATCGTGTAATAGGTTTTTATCTAGCCTTTGATCTATTTTTCTTCTATTGTCTTTTATAAAAATTTAAGAGGAAATATTTGTATCTCAAAGTAAGAATAGGGTTCTTACATATATGATAATGATGTTCCAAGATACCAACATGTTTTCTTTATGATTTCCATGATTTTTTATGGTTACTTTGATCAAGATTGATATTTCATGGATCATGATTATTAATTCTCATGAATATTTCCTTTGATAAATCTTTATACCATATCACATGTTTTATGATCTAGGTTTTTATGGGTTTGAATTCTCTTATGTAATGCTCAAGCACATTTATTACTTCATCATACCCTTATGCACATCTTATGCTCACTGATGACATTCAATTTTTAATTCTTATGTTTAACATTAATGAGCATTTGATCTAACCCTTATTATGTTTCCTTTTCTATAGGTTGTGAATAAATTTTTTAATTATGTTATTCCTAAAATGGTTATTAGATGTGAATAAATCAATGGGAGATTGTATATATTTTTATGAACCATATTTTTATGCATCCAAGTTAAAAGGTTATTAGATGTGAATAAATCAATGGGAGATTGTATATATTTTTATGAACCATATTTTTATGCATCCAAGTTATTATTTAAGAGTTTTTCCTAATTATCTATAACTATAAACCTAAAAGGGACTTGGGAATGTAAGTGATCCAATGTTTCATTTTGATTTTTTCAGTTTTTTATGATTGAAATTGGGTTGTGTTTATTGATATAAAAGACAAAAATTTAAAGATTATTTTTTAGAACTAAATTTGGGAGTGAAAATTTGGGGTTGTTATAGGAAGAATCAATAGCTAATAGTTATGTAATGGATAAAATCATTAATTTTTATATTTTATATCTTAATGATATTTAATTTAAATTAGATAAACCATCCCATATTAATTAATGTCTAACTCGAGGAGGGAAAATGTTTAATATAAACATTGTCGAGTGAGTTTAATCTCATCGATATATATTTCTCAACACTCCATAAGTTATTACATTGATACATTAATTCATATATTTAAACTATTATGTGGTTTTTACATATTTAAGTTATTCCTTACCTTGTATTTTTATGAATTTTAGGACATAAAATAGTGGGTTGAAACTAGAAATCTCCCTATGCTACTGATTATCATATTGAACAAGTTCATTTCAACTAATTTTATGAGTGGTTCAAAACTTATGCATGTATATTTAATTTATTTATTTCTTATTAAAATACATTATTGGTTCATTTTCACACTACTTCCTTTCATTTAATTATATGAAATTTGTAGGTTAAAATATTGTGTGAATCTGATATTCATATAGCGACTGATGAATTTAATCAATTAGCTGATGGTATATTCATTATGGCTCAATGTTACAAGTTTTAGATTATAATGGATTTTTATTTTTCATCAATTATATTGATTTTAATAAAGTAACACAAAATAGTTTCAAGTTGTCAATCCATCGATACAAGTTATTACCATGATCTTTTGAAGGTCATCATTGAAGTTATCTAAAATCATGGATTAGAATTTATATTGTTAAAGTGTGAATGGTTTAATCTGGTTCATGGGATTAAAGTTTAATATTTTAAATTTATATTGGTAAAATTTAATAATATGTTATATAAAGATGACCAAGTATGCAATGATCCCTTTATATTGGCATTATAGGAAGAACAAGTTTACTTTGTTAGCACTGATTCAAACTCGAATTAAATTTATTTTACTTTTATAAATGTATATATATCACAATAATATTTATATAGTGGTGATGG
This sequence comes from Viscum album, assembly GCA_963277665.1. NCBI lineage: Eukaryota > Viridiplantae > Streptophyta > Magnoliopsida > Santalales > Viscaceae > Viscum > Viscum album. The sequence goes on along the minus strand of OY728141.1, from coordinate 1,412,795,201 downwards.
TTTGTATGATTTCAATTTTATGTTAATTTACAATATTTTTTGATATGTTTTTTACCTTATCAATAATTATTTTCTAAATAAAAATTATTTATTTTTTACAATATTATGAATTTTGTTAACAAGATCTAGTGTGTCTTATATAATATTTACAAACCAAGGTAGAGGGCCTCATGATTGGAACAATAGTGTCTAATTGTTAGTCTTATTTGATGATACATTTTTACCAATTATAAAGGAGTTAAGTCCCATAAATTCCACCTAAAAATTAAAAGAGGACTTCATTCCCTAGTAGATGATCGAAAAATGTGGAGGGAGATTTAGGGAAGATAAATATTTAAATTTACATGTTATTTTATATAATTATTATAGATAATTATGATTTTAATAAGATAATTTTATATCATGGACCCATGATTTTTAGATAATGTGTATCAAAAAATATAAAAAACTACGTAAATATTACAAGATAATAGTAAAGAGATATCACTGGATACAATTTATAGTTATCTTAGACATCTTATAGTGATTACCGCCAGCTATTCTTCCTAACTAATGGAATAATTTGTTTGCATATGGGTTGAGTGAGGTATCGACAGTGTGATTGATTACTTTGAATATTTAAAAGAGTTTGATATTTTATCTATCTAATAACTAAATATGTTGAATGTAAACCAATTCATTCCATCATTCACATAATCAATCACAATAGGGGGCACCTTCCAGACATGACACTAACATTGTGTCACAACTTTGACATGATGTACATTTAGAATTAATTTTTTATTCAAACATTTAATATTTTATAGTTTTATATGAATATAAATATGAATTTTATGTTTTTATATTTTATTACACTAGTGATGTGAGTCCATCGGTCAGATATTGGTATAGATGAAGACTCATCGAGCCACTAATCCAGATGTTTTTATTGTTATAGTAAGGAACTTATTTTTTAAAATAATATATATGTCTATTTTCAAGAATATTAATATTCTTTATCAATTCATTATGTATATTCAGTAGGAATAGTTTAATTTTGATCTAGCACAACTACTAAAGGAGAAGTGGTATATTATTATACATAGAGATGATATATTTTATTATAGTGTAAATCATGATGTATTTAGTTATTCATTTATGTATAGAATAGGTGTTTATGAGAGTGAAGGTGAGGGGTGCATGAAGAGATGTGACGATTCACACATGGGCTAGTGTAGATCTCATGATACAGTTTATGCGATGGGATATGGATTCCCAATTTACATAACTATAAATAGATTATGAGAAGATATTTGTATGTTGTAGTGACCCTGACACCAGTAACCCCGAGTTGGTTCCTACTTTATTACATTGGTATAAGATACAATGAATCACATCATGAAGGACCGATTAGGTTAGTAGTATTGGTAAAATAGATATATACTTGATTCTTACATTAAATTTGAAAACATAAATTACTACATAATGTTTTTCAAGAATATCATTATTCCCTCTAGAATATCCTTGCATAGAAATCATAGTAAACTTCATGGATTCCTAGGAAAAGGAAAAATAATAATAATGAGATCAAATGGTTATTAAGGGTTAATTACATCTGAATCGATCATGAATCAATAATAATAATCAATATGTAAAAGTAAATAATTAAACACATGTTCTATGTAATCAATAAACTAAGAAATAAGTTCATATAGATATAATATCAATGTTAAAATACCATGGATAATAATAAATATAAAAATGTAAATAACTAAAAACACATTTCATTTAATAAATAACATGTCTATAATAAATGGATAAGTCATGACAAATATGTAAAGATAAATAACCTAAAGCACAATCCATTTAATCAATAAGCTGAGAATGAAATGCATCCAAAGATAATATCATTGTGAAAATATCATGGATAACAATAACTAAATTATTAATGAAGGAAATTCTTAATTATTAGATGTCATGTCTTAGGCACATGATACCTCAACCATCAAAACCTTTCACAATACGATTTAAACTATATGTAAAAATTCATTTAATGATATCTTATTGATTTGTATCATGTGACCTATCGATGCATCAAGGGGCTATATAATACCAGGGCCCACCCATCACTTCAGGTCCAAATAATTCCTCATATATAAAATAATCGATTTAATTTATAAATAATGTGTCTTATCATCAAATATCTGTATTGAGTAAAGAATAAAAATTTATCAATATTTCCCTAGATAAACAAATTAATTTCAATATAGAACACCATATATAGAAATGATATTTGGTTTAAGAAAAAAACATATCCATGATAAATGATATGGATATTTAGGGGTAATTTAATGTCTAATGATCACAGGAAAGTGATTATTTTAATGGGAAGTTAATGACTACAGAAATGAAACAAGGAAGTGAATGGCAATGCTATCATTAGTCAAGATAATCATAAATAATCTAAAGGAATAATAAGGATAGTATCAATACAGTATATCCCTAGTGGAGTATATGTAAAATTAATTGGTTGTTGTTATTGATGAATAAAAATATCTTTAAATTTTTTTTGAGGAAATATCATTTTTATTTTGAAAATCATTTTTTAAAACATAAAACATTTTGAAAATCACTTTTAAAAACTAAGAATTTACAGAATATCAGGGAAAAAAATTTCTTTAAAAATATCCTTATAAACTTAAAAAGTAATATTCAAAGAAATGATGGTGGGTAATTCCATACATGTCTTATAAGGTAAAAATAATATTTCTTTTTCAATGTAAAAAATGTTATTAAAGTTCCTTGTTTGGAAAACAATAAGAAGATTCCTTTCACATTTTTGATAAAATCTAAACATGAATTATTTTTAAAATGGCATGAATATTTATTTAAAAATAATTTTTAAAAAATAAAAATGGGAAAAAATTTCATTAATGAATCATTTTAAAAAAATTAAAACCATTTTTGAAAACATTTTTAAAAAACATGGTTTTGGAAGAACGCAATTTTTGACCAAAGAGAGAAATGAAATCAGATTTTATTAAAACATTTCCTTAATAATTTAAAGTGCCAAAGAAAATAAAAAATTTAATATCACTTAAAAATATAATTAATAACCAAATGAGAATAAAATTAAAGGTTTTTTAAATAATTATCAAATAACTTCCTTTAATGGAAATACAAAATTAAATAATCTCGAGATTATGAAATAAACCCTTAAAATGATAAAAACACCAAAGTGGGAATTAATAAATTAATAGATTATGTGTATAAATAATAAATCCACATAAAAATTGTAAATATACCATAAGATAATCAAAATTAATTACAAATAATCTAAGGATATCAATGATAATGAAGAAGTATTATAACCCAATGAAAAGAAATTGAGTTATAAAATTCATTAGCACTTGGTAACTTTTAAGTAAAATAACCTTTTATGAACTAATTAAAATTGAAACTTAAAATACAATTAATAATTAATTATTCATTATATTACTTGTAAAAGGTTTAGTATATACACCATATAAAAAACTAGGTTTATAACATTAACATATTCCTCAATGAAATTGGAATTGAGATGAAATCCATTACCTTGCGCTCCATTTTAGTTGGACATGATTTAAACTCCAATATAGTGGTTTTAAACATGTTATTAACTTATTATATAACCCTATTAATATTTATAATATCATATATGGTCATTTTATAACATATTCTTACCCATTCATTAATAATATTTCATTATTTTCATTGTTTCGGATATTAATTATCTGGTTTTCTCATATGTGTTTTTTTCCTAAAAATAAAATTATCGCACATATTTTATAGTTATATCATATAAAAAATAATAATCATGAAATAATTATAATATTTTTACATAAATTTTATTTTTAAAACCAATCATTAATTATGGTTATAAAAAATGAAGTATGCTACGATCATGGAGACGGGAGGTCGTACGTACGCCTGAGTAACATTTCCATTTTTCAATAATCATTATGGAAATGTGGTAAGTAATTTTTTATATTTTTATAATTATAATAATATCAAATATAACATATTATATACTTATATATATCATCCATGTGGTGTGGTGATGAAAAGAGAGTCACATCACTTCATAAAGGCGGTAGTCCACATGTACACGAACGATGTTATCATCTTTACATTAGTGAAAAGGAAATAAAGAAAATGATATAAATTATCATTAAAGAATGATAAATATGTCATTAATATCATAATTATGTAATTTATATCACATATAATCATTAACTTTATCTTTATCTCCTTCCATGTGAAACGTTAGTGAAAGACGTATCACATCGCTTCGCTAGGTGGCAGTCCGCCATACACACGAGAAACGTTATCTTATATCCTATAGAATTAAAGGTAAAAATATATATATATTATAGTGACTCCATATGTATAAATATTTTATAAATATCATATTTATACTTTATATAAATTATTATACCCACCTTGAGAGGTGGAAATTGAAAAATGAATGACATTAGTTCGTGAGGCAGTAGTCTGTTGTACATACGAATGTCGATTTCATAACCCATTTGATGGAAGTGGAGAAGGTTTTAAGTCATTAAATTATTATAAAAACATATAAGTATATTTAATACACTAATATTATTATATCATCATGATTTAATATGAATTTAAGTAGGTAGAGAAACAAATAAAATAAAATCACTTGTTGAAGAATGTTGCCTCTTCTTCGGGTATCCTCCTTAGATTTGAACTAAATCCATCCTAGGTTAGAATTATACCCAAGATAAGTATTATATGATGCGTTTATGTAATTTTTAAGTGATTTTGGTAAGTTTTATTTTATTAAAATGGATTGAGAGCTATGAGAAAGTGAGGGGAGTGAGTGGCCTTTTATAGTTGAGGAGGAGTGGCATTTTTGTAAATACCAATAAGTATTCACTATTGGGAGGTATCCCTTACCTTATGTGCCTAAAATATTTATAATTAAAGTTTTTTAGGTATTATAAAATCAATCCACACCTCCAAAACATAATGAAACATGTGTTTTAAACATTTTTTTCCTTTACTTCTAAGTTTCCCTACTTTTACCATTTTGGTTTTTCACTACAGTAACTAGTTTTCAAACCTTGGTAATTTATCCCGTAAAACTAAATTAAATTGAAACTTAATAGATAATTTAGACCAAATGATTATAAATATTATATCTAATTTAAAAAAATATAAATCCAATGTGTGTTGGAAATTAATTTTAACACATGTGCATGTAACGTGCAAAAACACTACTTTAACTTTAACTGTGATAACATAGTTCTTTTCTATTTAGGGTTCAATATATTCATTATAAAAGAAAAATTGGTCCATAAAAGGATCATTGTTGGTATTTATTATTATTTAAAAATAACTTGGTATAATATAATATTTTTTTAGTTATTTTAAATCATTTAATAAAATATAATTTATCTTAAAATAATATTAATGTCCATTTTCACATTATTCATTTAAATTGGATTTAAAAATATATATACAATAATGAAATTTTAATCTATTATTTTCATGCCTTTTTTAAATGATATATTTATCAAAAAATAATAGACCACAATAATTCATTCAATTTACTTCACTTTTAATATTTTTAGTATCATTTATTTTATTTTATTATAAACTAAATAATTGTTGTGTCTGTGTTTATTAAGAATTTAAAGTAATTATTTCATATAAAAAATTAAAATAAATTATCATGATAAAAACAACTCATTTATCTTTCAAAATTATATTTATAACCATACATATGTTGTTTTCCCTATCCTAAGTATTTATTGATTTTAAATAGGAAGAAAGGTTCTTTTCTGACCATTTCTTTACATAACATATTATATGGGTCACTTTCATATAAAAATGTCCTAGAACTTCATAAAAATAAACCCTAAGGTCATAAGGGTTGAAATATGACCATCCAATGGGTTTTTTACAAATTAGTAGATCATTTTAACCCTTATCTTCTTAGTTTAACCCCCGGTAAACTCATTTTTACCTTAACCGTGGTAATTGATTTTTACTATTTTCACTACTCATTTTGGTAAAAAACTAAGTTAAAATTATTAGAAATTATAAATTATTCTAGTTATAGATAATAATAATAATAAATCCATTTTTCAAAATTCAATCTATAGAAGTGTAAAATTTTAATTTAAAATTAATCCTACAAACATGATGAGAAAGAAGGTTTTTAAAGTGAAAATGTCCAAAAGTTTACGAAGTTTTTATATCTAAATTCAATATAAAAATGATTACAATGGACTAAATTGGATTAATTGATATAAAATTGAACTAATTTTACATTAAAACTAATTCAAAATATAGTTTAACATTATTAATTATTTAAACGGAAAGGTGGTTTTCAATTAAAATTAAATATTTTTCACAACTTTCTATTGGGGTTGTATAAGAGTGGTAAAATAAACCATGTAATCTTTCACTAAAAAATCTTGAGTTTGAGACCCTATAGCAAATAATTTTAGTGTGGTGATTCAGGCCTTAGGCCTCGGTAGGATTCGAGAGGTATAACATTGTCGATGAGTGTCCCAGTGTCATTGCGCATGCTTGGTCCAGCGTCATCCTCAAACGATGGTGAAAAACTACTTCGACGGTGGTGGTCTCTTAGATGGCAGCGTCCAAGGATGGTAGTGATGTTCTTCAATGGTGACATTGGGATTTCTTGGTTCAATTGAATTTCAAGGAACGTATGGGATCACTCGACATTGGAGGAAATATTCTAGCGGTGATGAGTAGGGGTCTCCTAGTCGACGGTGCGTACAAATGGTGTTCAGTGGAGGCGCTTTGATGGAGGGATTCTTTAATAATTGGAGTGGCAGTTTTGGGAATATATATATATATATATATATATATATGAGATGCGACTATAAAAAAACAGACCCATATATGGCTTCAGGTAGCAACACCCATCTTCTAAGTTGTTACCAGATTGGAATGATCAAGAGGGTGTGACATTTATCATTGGTAAAAGGCCTCGTGCATCTTTACATGTGGTATGCTTGTTATGCAGCCAGGAAAAGGTTATGGAGCTTTGAAAAATGTATTAAAAGTGCTAGGAAGGGGGTGTTCTACTGGTCAAGTCTTTAGGGACTTCAGGGTCATGTATTTAGGTTATGTGCCTACTGGGCCTATGGGTCATGTAATGGTTCCCCCTAAAACTAATTAAAAGAAGAATTATCCAAAAATAAATAAAAATGCAAGGTTTTCAGGCTTTCAAGATTAGTATTTTTCACTATGCATCAAAAAATGAAATATTTTAGAAAAAACTTAGAAATTTTCTCTAAGTTTAGTTTGATATTTTGATTTCAAAAATGGAGTTTATTTTTCAAATAAATTTTTTAAATGTGTTAAAAATTAATTTTAAATTATTTTTGCAAAACGAGAATAGACCGGATTATAGAAAAATGTAGTTTTTTAGAAAATATTTATTTTTCTTTTAAATGATTCTTATTTTATTATTAATAAATAGATAACTAATAAATGTGTTTAAAATATATATTTTCATAATTTAGTTAATTCTATTAATACTTGTAACACCCCAAGCTTCCACGGTACATTTCCCTTTGAATAATGCAATAACTTGCATTGTACGCAACTTGCAGTTTTAACACACCACGACCAATCAAACTAGCCATTATAAATAGTAATACCCACTTTTTAAAATTTTATAAATTTAATCTTTCAAAATGGACTTCATTATTGGATTCGGAATATCTAATTTATCTTAGGGTGAATTTTTGGTATTTTTCTAAAAACTTTCAATTTTTGATGAATAGTGAAAAAACACTATGTTATTGGTTAAAACCGGATTTTTATTTAAATAATTAGTTATTTAATTTTAATTTATTTTAGGTCAAAATAGATAAATAATACCTATATATATTCAACTTAATTCATTGGAGTCATTTTATAATAAGTTTAGATATATAAATTTTTATCGAACTTTTTACCGTCTTTTACCCACCTCCTAAGAGCATTTGCAAATTTGTATAAAACTTAATTTTACCGCTTCTGTGAGTTCAATTTAAAAAATCCGAGAGACACGGTTAATATCAGTAAGTAAAATTTGGTTCAATAACATGAAAAAAAAATTTTGGTGAATAGTAACTTTTGACTTTTATTTACCACAGTTAAAAGTAAATAGGGTAATTAAGGGTAAAAATGATATCATAATTACCCTAACACATGTCCTAATTATATTGGATAAGTATAATTCGACCAAAAACAACCTTAGGAATAAAATATGATCCTCTTTGGTCCACTTGCATTAGATTAGGACATTTATTATTATTTTATTTAAAGAAGCGTTAAAAGAGTTAAATTCAAAGTTTAATAACCAAACCATTTTTAATATAGGGTTACACATGATATAAATTTGACTATAAATATTAATTATTAATATAAAAATATTTAATACATAATGGTATTTTATTTATAATTTTTAGACATTAAATAGTTAAATTTATTTATGACACAATGATGATGCAGTAATTACCTTATTAATGAAAGATTAAAATAATTGATAATATAAATATCCAAATAAATCAAATTTTAGACTTTTAATTAATTACAATAATTTTATAGGTTAATATGACATTTTAGGGTTTATTAAATGAATTTTTTTTGAATTAATAATGTTGTTATGAATTTAACAAAAATAAAATACCAAATAGTGTCAAAATTGACAAAAAAGAGTTTTTAAAACAAATACTGTATTATTAATGGATTTAATATTCCTAAAAATATAAGTTTTGGCCAAAGGACTTATATAAGGTTATATAAATTAATAATGAACCACTTGGGGTTCTCTTGGAAGTTTATAGTAAGTTTATTAATCATATAATATAAAAATACATAGAGACATGGTAAATGACAAACTATTTAACTAAGAGTAAAATCTAAAAGATAAGGTTAATATAGTGACCCAAACCTGTCTAAAACCTATTGGTTGAGTGGTTTAAGGCCCATCCCCACCTTATCCTTTAAATAAATCACTTTCGAGCCATTAGAAACCGAAAATGATTTTATTATAAAATAATATTTCAATTTTTTTAAGGTGGCCCTCACCCCTCTTATAAAAGGGAACTTTCCCTTCTCTCAAATTCACACCTTCAAAGTAATTTGGATCAGAAAAAACCTACCAAAATATCCTATCAAATGTCTTTAATTTATTCTATAATCCTTCCTTTAGTCATAAGGCCAACCTAAGTTTCCCTTTTCATCAAATCAAAAGAAAGAACCCGAAGAAGAGGTAAACATTTCATCGCCTCTTTCAAGTTCTTTTCTTATTCCATTACCTTTTTCTTTGTTGTTTACATTATAAAATAATAAATCCAGTATATTATATATAATTTTATGTTATTATAAAAATGTTACAACCATATTCATTATTCTGTCGATCCTATAAATGATAAAGTCAGCATACGTGCTTACATACGGATTACCGTCTCTACGTCGTGGTGTAGTTTGTTATTCAAACACTTAATCATTTGGATGGGTATAATAATGAGTATAAATGATGTAAATAATTAATATAAGATGATAATGATTCTGTATATATGATATAACATCCAATTATATACAATTTTAATATCAAAATAATGATATTGTCACTCATGTGTACGTACAGATTACCGTCTCCACGAACGTGATGAGATTCATTCCTCATCATATCCATTCAAGACTAATTTTCATTTTATGATTAAAAATAAAGTTAAAATACTTAATATAATTCTGAATATGAATAAGATACATCCTATCCATAAAAAACATTACTTACGTAACAAAGCATATAAAGGAAAACAAATTAGTTAACACCCAAGACGATGATACTACTGAAATATCATTAACAAAGCAATATTAGAAGATCATTTATGATATAATATTAATGTATATAGTTCTTTTATAATTTAATAACAATTATTTCACCATTATATAGGAGGTTAAACTACCCTCGACCAAGTAAAAGTACAAGTTAATGGTTAATTTCACAATCTCTTTATTATCCAAGGTTGTTTTTACGTAAGTATCTACTAGGACCTCTTTATCATCCACATTTATGTTTCTTTTAAATGTATTTAAAAACATTTTTACCATTTAATAGACAATGGGTTAAATTCATTTATACTCATATTTGACCTTATATGTTTTTGAAAGGAATCTTTCTGTCGTTTTCCAAACAAGGTACTTTATGACCTTTTTGACGGAATTAAGGTAAGAATGTTTTTTTAACTTATACAGCGGGTGTGGCTATTTTCCACCATTATAACATCGTCAAAGCTTCCCTTACAAGATTTTAAGAATATTTTCAAAATAAATGTTTTCTTTTATAATTATATGACTTTTAAATGATTTCAAAATAGAAAGATATATTTCTCTAAAAAAAGTTTTTATTTCATCTATGCCAACATCCTTTGATGGATTTTAAGCTTATTTGAAGTTGATTTGTTATTATACAAAACTTCCATATTGTATTGAAGGTTTTTGGATATGTTTGACTGTGTATGTGTTATTTTTACACCATTCATGGTTTATTGATAAATTATTGACATTTAGTATGTTAGTTTTAATACGAATGTTTATGTTATGTTTAAACTTTTTCATATGAGGAAGGCATTGGACTTAGTAAGTGATGGGTGGAGCCCACTATAGCTCCTCGATGCATCGGTAGGTCTCATGAGACAAACTAGTGTCTTGTAAAAATTCCTTGATAAAATCTTATTTGTAGTCTTGGCACAAGGCCTTGACTATGTGGTTATGAAGTCTGGAATTATGCATTCCATCATTATGAAAGTGGCTATTGATATTGCATGTGATTATTCGACTAGTAGAATATCCATGTGAATAAGTAAATGGAATTATTTGATTTTATCTTTTCCATATTATGATAAATTTCAAGTTTAAAAGTCTTTTGTTTTAGCCTTATACATTGCCTTAAATGTTTATGCTTATTTATAAAGTTTCTTTTATATTGTTATCCTTACTAAGAATCTGAGCTCACCCCTTTCTATGTTTTATTTTTCCAGGATGTGAAGAAGTATATTATGACTGACGTGTAGGGATAGTCTAAGGGATATGAGTGTGGCCCATGGAGACTATGTTGTTGTATTTTTTCATTTTATAATGTAATGTAAAACTTGTGAATGTATCTAGCATTTCCAAGGCTACTAAACTAATCGGTCTTTTGAGACTTGATCTTTTGTGATCATGAAAATGTTATGTAATAATGTACTAAATCTGGGTAACTAGGGTCGAGGCATTATAGTTGGTATCAGAGGAATTTTAGTACAAACCTTGGAAGCTAGATTTAGAAAAACTCTGATTAGAGAACATTAACCTAAGATAGACTTTGAGAATTAGTATATAAGAACTTCCTAGAATTTTGGTATTGTGAAGATTTTATGAGTTTTCCAAGAAATAAATCCATGTTTGTATATGAGAAGGTAGAGGCAGATCTGGTACATATGTACCTATGGGTAAAACCCGAAAACACTACTTTGATTTAGACTTGAATGGGAACAGGTTCAGGACAACAGGCCTTACTACACTCTTGGTTATGACACTCCAAGGGGATATGATTAGGATAATTCTCATTTTTTTACAAACCATTATGAAGGTTTTATGAGTATATAATTCCTCAATGAATTTTTTTTATGATTATGGATTATATCCCTAAACTGTTCAATTTATGTTAAATATTTTACAAGTTTGGAATTATGTATTGTGATTCATAAACTAATCTAGTGTATGCCATTGTTTAGAAATGGTGCCTAGTGGAAGGAATGGAAACTGTATCAATGCATGTAATCCATGTAGGTATTTCCCTCATACTCAAGATAATTATAGTGGAGTTAGTGAAGCAACTGGTGCTGATCAGCTTATCACCATACTGGGACAACTCACTCAGGTTATGAATAATAACCTTACCCGTATAGATCACACTGATCCACAATGTGGAGGATCAATGTTAGACCGCTTCATGAGTAAATAACCACCAATATTAAATGAGAGTAAAAATCCATTAGTATCTGAGCAATGGATAAATTTCTTAGAGAAAATATTTCATGCTTTGGGGAGTAGTGAAAGGGAAAAAGTTTTCATGGTAGTTTATCACCTCATGGGAGATGAAGATCAATGGTGGTCATTAATCCAAAACACAAAGGAATATAAAGAAGTATCAAACATGGAATGGAGGGAGTTTAAAGATAATTTCTTAGAAAAATACTTTCCTCATGACCATCGAGAATATATGGAAAGACAATTTGTGAGTCTGAGGCAAAAGGAGGATGAGAATGTCACAAAGTATTAGGCTGACTTTGCAAGGTTAGCAAGGCATGTAGCAGATTATATACATAACCCAAGGAGTAATATTGATAAATTCTTTTATGGGTTAAAACCATTTCTCCATCTACCATTAGTCTCAAAATCCTTCTCATTATACGAAGATATTGTCTCATGTTCTATCAAGATAGAAAATTAATTCTCTAAGTCTTACGACTTTAAAGAAAAGCAAGGGAAAAAGAGATATGTTGAACACTCTGGAAATAGAAATAAGGGGAAGAAGGGAAAATTTGAATATCCATCCAGTGGTAAATGTGGGAAGAAACACCATGGCACTTTCTTGAAGGGAATGGGAGTCTGTTACAAGTGTGTTTAAAAAGGCCACCAAGCTCATGATTGCAAGGGGAAGAAAGAGGTTGTCAATTTTGAATTCTACAATTATAGAGAAAAGGGGAATTATGAAAATGAATGTCCTAATTTCCAATGTAACTTACCTCAGAAAATGATAAGGGAGTAAGTCCAAGCTTATGTGATCACTACTACAGAGGTTGAAGCTCTGAAAGACGCGGTGGCAGGTAATTTAATGGTTTCTTCAAGTTTAGCCAATGCTTTATTTGATTCTGGTCATCGCATTGTTTCATATCTTCTCAGTTTTCTAAGAAAATTAGATATTTCCAATTTGATTTAATAATGGAGTCATTAGTCAAAACTCCTAAGGGAAGTATCATTGCAACAAAGTTTTGTGAATCAGTTCCCATTAGGGCATATAAATGTTCTTTATCTATTGATATCATCATCATACCCATGATTGAATTTGATATAATCCTTGGTATGAATTGGATTTTAGACCATGATGCGAAAATTTATTATAAGAATAAGGAGTTTACAATTCTTGATGATGATAAGGAGTACCTTATCTTTAGAGAAGAAACGTCACCACCTAATTCTTATCTAGATCCACACCTAGTAGCTCAACTAAATTCAATTATTGGGGAGGAAGAGAATGAAATGACAATGGGTGAGAAAAGGAATGTTCATATATAGGATGTACCTATTGTGAAATAATATGTTGATGTGTCTCCATAGGATTTACCTGGACATCCTCCAGAATGAGAAATTGAGTTTTCCATTGATTTAATTCCTGGTTCAAGGCCCATATCTAATACCCCTTATAGAATGGCCACTGTGGAATTAGTGGAACTAAATAAACAACTAGAGGAATTGAGTAAAAAGGGATTTATTCACCCTAGTGTTTCTCCATGGGGAGTCTCTGCCCTTTTTGTTAAAAAGAAAGAAGGAACTGTGAGGTTGTGCATTGACTATAGGGAGATCAATTCTATAACAATAAAGAACAATTATCCCATACATCGCATTGATGATTTATTCAAACAACTTCATGGAGCTCAATATTTTTCAAATATTAACCTTCAATCTGGATATCATCAGTTGTGTGTGAAGAAGGAATACATTCCAAAAATAATATTTCGAACTAGGTACGGGCATTACGAGTTTATAGTAATGCCTTTTGGATTGACTAATGCACCCTCTGTCTTCATGGATCTAATTAATAGATTTTTCAAGGAATATCTTGATGAATTTTTAGTGGTATTTATTGATGATATTTTGGTATACTCAAAAATATAAGAAGATCATGAAAATCACTTGAGCATTATCCTAAGGACTCTTAGAAGAAAAGAATTATATGGGAAATTTAGAAAGTGTGAATTCTGGCTTCAGGAGATTTCTTTTTTTGGCCACATTGTCTCTAAGGATGGAATCTCTATTGATCCTTTAAAGACCATGGAAATCCAAGAATGGCCAAAACCGATGAGTATAACTGAGGTATGCAGTTTTATTGGTTTAGTAGGTTATTATCAACGTTTCATCTAGAGTTTTTTTTATTTGGCTAACCCATTAACCAAGATCATGCATAAAGCGGTTAAATTTTTTTGGAAAAAAGAGTGTGAAGAATGTTATGAAGAACTGAAGAAAAGATTATTCAATGCTCCTATCTTGACTCTACCATCAGGGAATGATGGGTTTGTTATTTATAGTGATGCTTCAAAGAAAGGACTTGGTTGTGTCCTTATGAATAATGATAGAGTTATTGCCTATGCATCACGGCAGCTAAAAATTCATGAACAAAACTATCCTACTAATTATCTTGAGTTAGTAGCTGTAATCTTCGTTCTAAAAATATGGAGACACTGTCTCTATGGTAAAAAAATGTGAGATTTATACTGATCAAAAGAGTTTGAAGTATATTTTCTCCCAAAAAGAACTCAACATGAGGCAAAGGTGATGGATTGAACTACTCAAGGATTATGATTTCACTATACACTACCTCCCGGGGGAAGGAAAATAAGGTGGCAGATGCTTTGAGTAGAAAGGATCATGGAGTTTTTAACAAGATGAGAATTGAAAGGGATCCTATTTTTAGGGATCTAGTAAAGATGGATTTGGGAATAACCATGGAAGGTGAAACATCAATGATTTTTCAAATGTTTGCCAAACCATCTTTACTAGAAAGGATAAAGAGTTCTCAAACTGATGAGGAGGAGTTTCAAAATAAGATTAAATCTGTGAATGATGGGAGATTGAGTGAATTTATATATGAAGATGGGATTTTGAAATTTGGGAAGAGACTTTGTGTTCTCGGTTTACCTAATCTAAAAAGAGAATTGTTGGATGATGCTCATAGCTCCAATTTCTCTATACACCCTGGCAGCACTGAGATTTATATAGATTTGAAGGAACATTTTTGGTGGGACAACATAAAGAGGGATATTGTTGATTTTGTGTCAAGATGTATGGTTTGTCAACAAGTGAAATCTGGAAGGCAACAACATAGAGGAGTCATGCAACCTATTCTCATACCTGAGTGGAAATGGGATAATATTATGATGTACTTTCTCATGGGGCTACCAAATAAACCTAGAAGTAATGATGCAATATGGGTCACTATTGATCGTCTTACCAAGTCAGCACATTTTCTTTCTATAAGAGAAGATTTACCACTTGAACGTTTAGCAAGACTGTATATTAATGAAGTTGTAAGAATTCATGGAGTACCCTATTTATTGTTTCTGATCGTGATCCCCATTTTACATCAAGATTCTAGAAAAGTCCTCAGAAGGCCCTAGATAATGAACTTCGTTTGAGCACTTCCCACCACCCTCAAACTAATGGACAATCGTAATGGACTATTAAAACCTTAGAAGACATGTTGAGATCTTAATCACTTAACTTTAAAGGTATTTGGGATCAATATTTACCTCTGGTAGAATTTTCCTATAATAATAGCTTCCATTAAAGTATTCAGATGGCACCATATGAAGCGTTATATGGAAAGAGATGTCGCACGCCAACCTGTTGTGATGATTTTGGTGAAAGAAAACTTGTAGGCCCAGAACTTGTTGAAGAAATGATGGAAAAGGTGAAGGTAATCCAAACCCGCATCAAAGCAGCTCAAAGTAGGTAGAAGAGCTATGCTGATAACTGAAGGAAAGAATTGGAATTTCAAGTAGGAGTCTATGTTTTCTTGAAGGTATCTCCATGGAAGGGTGTCATACGTTTTGGTAACAAGGGTAAATTGAGTCCCAAGTATATTATACCATTTGAAATTCTAGAACGAATTGGAGTTGTAGCTTATCGTTTGGAAATTCCTCCAAGTCTCTCCAAAGTTCACAATGTATTCCACATATCACTGTTGAGAAAATACATGCCTGACACAACGCATGTACTCACCCATGAGGAAATTGAACTGGAACCTGATCTGTCTTATTTTGAAGAGCCTATCAAAATTTTTGATACTAGAGAACAAGTGCTGAGAAACCGGACGACTTTTCTGGTAAAAGTTATATGGAGAAACAATAAGATGGAAGAGGCAATGTGGGAACCTGAGGAACTTATGATGAAGAACCACCCGAATCTTTTTATACAGTAATATTATAGAAATTTCGAGGATGAAATTATTTGAAGGAGGGTAGAATGTAATACCCCAAGCTTCCACGGTATGTTTCCCTTTTTATAATGCAATAGCTTGTGTTTTATATAACTTGGAGTTTCAACACACCACAACCTATCAAACTAGCTGTTTTGAATAGTAATACCCACTTTTTAAAATTTTATAAATTTTATCTTCAAAATGGACTTCATTTTTGGATTCATAATATGAAATTTAGCTTAGGGTGAATTTTTGGTATTTTTCTGAAAACTTCCAATTTTTGATGAATAGAGAAAAAACACTGCGTTATTGGTTAAAACCGGCTTTTTATTTAAATAATTAATTATTTTATTTTATTTTATTTTAGGTCAAAATAGATACATAATACATTTATATGTTCAACATAATTCACTAGAGTCATTTTATAATAAGTTTAGATATATAAAATTTAATCGAACTTTTTACCGTCTTTTACCCACCTCCTATGAGAATTTGCAAATTTTTATAAAACTTAATTTTACCACTTCTCTGAGTTGAATTTTAAAAATCTGAGAGACACGGTTAATATCAGTAAGTAAATTTTGGTGAATAGTAACTTTTGACTTTTATTTACCATAGTTAAAAGTAAATAGGGCAATTAAGGGTAAAAATGATATCATAATTTCCTTAACACATGTCCTAATTCTATTGGATAAGTATAATTCGACCAAAACCAACCTTAGGAATAAAATATTATCCTCTTTGGTCCACTTGGATTAGATTAGAACATTTATTATTATTTTATTTAAAGAAGAGTTAAAAGAGTTAAATTCAAAGTTTAATAACTAAACCATTTTTAATATAGGGTTACACACAATATAAATTTGACTGTAAATATTAATTATAAAGATAAAAATATTTCCTACATAATGGTATTTTATATATAATTTTTAGACATTAAATAATTAAATTTATTTATGACACAATGATGATGCAGTAATTACCATATTAATGAAAGACTAAAATAATTGATATTATAAATATCCAAATAAATCTAATTTCAGACTTTTAATGTATTACACTAATTTTATAGGTTAATATTACATGTTATGTTTGATTAAATGATTTTTTTTCAAAGTAATAATTCTTTTATGAATTTAACAAAAACAAAATACCAAATAGTGTCAAAATTGACATAAAAGAGTTATTAAAACAAATACTATATTATTAATGGATATAATATTCTTAAAAATCTAAGGTTTGGAAAAAGGACTTATATAAGGTTATATATATTAATAATGAACCACTTTTGGTTTTCTTGTAAGTTTATAGTAAGTTTATTAACCATATAATATAAAAATACGAAGAGACATAGTAAATGTCAAACTATTTAACTAATAGTTAAATCTAAAAGATAAGGTTAATATAGTTACCCAAACCTATATAAAACCTATTTGTTGGGTGTTTTTCGACCCATCCCCACCTTATACTCTAAATAAATCATTTTTAAGCCATTAGAAACCGAAAATGATTTTATTATAAAATAATATTTCAATCTTTTCCTAAGGTGCCCCTCACCCCTCTTATAAAAGGGCACTTCCCCTTATCTCAAATTCACACCTTCAAAGCCATTTGGCTTGGACAAACCCTGCCCAAATATCCTATCAACTGTCCTCACTTCATCCTATAGGAATTACTTTAGTCAAAAAGCCAACCTATGGAGCCCTTTTGATCAAATCAAAAGGAAGAACCTGAAGAAGAGGTAAATATTTCATCACCTCTTTCAAGTTCTTTTCTTCTTCCACTTCCTCTTTCTTTGTTTTTTTCATTATAAAATAATAACTCCAGTATCTTCTACATAATGTGATGTTATTATAAAAATGGTACAACCATATTCATTGTTCTATCCATCCTATAAATGAAAAAGTCACCATACGTGCGTACGTACGGATTACCGTCTCCACGTCGTGGTGCAGTTTGTTATTCAAACACTTCATCATTTATATGGGTATAATAATGAGTATAAATGATGTAAATAATAAATATAACATGATAATGATTCTGTATATATGATATACCATCCAATTATATACGATTTTAATATCAAAAGAATAATATTATTGCTTGTGCGTACGTACAGATTACCGTCTCCACGAACGCGATGAGATTCATTCCCCATCATATCCATTCAAGACAAATTTTCATTTGATGATTAAAAATAATGTTTAAAGACTTAATATAATTCTGAATATTAATAAGATACATCCTATCCATAACAAACATTACTTACGTAAAAAATCATACAAAGGAAAATGAATCAGTTAACACCCAAGACGATGATACTACTGAAATATCATTAACAAAGCAATATTAGAAGGTCATATATAATATCATATTAATGTATATGGTTCTTGTATAATTTAATAAAAATTATTTCACCATTATACAGGAGTTTAACCTACCCTTTACCAAGGAAAAGTACAAGGTAAGGGTTAATTTCACAATCTCTTTATTATCCAAGGTTGTTTTTACGTAAGTATCTACTGGGACCTCTTTATCATCCACATCCATGTTTCATTAAAATGTATTTCAAAACATTTTTATAATTTTAATAGAAAATGGGTTAAATTAATTTATACCCTCATTTGACCTTATCTATTTTTGAAAGGAATTTTTTCGTTGTTTTCCAAACAAGGTACTTTATGACCTTTTTGACAGAATTAAGGTAAGAATGTTTTTTTATTTTATATGGCGGGTGCGGCTATTTTCCGCCATTATAACATCATCGAAGCTTCCCTTATAAGATTATAAGAATATTTTCAAAATAAATTTTTTATTTTATAATTTTATGACTTTTAAATGATTTCAAAATAGAAAGATATATTTCTCTAAAAAAAGTTTTGATTTCATCTATGTCAACATCCTTTGATGGATTTTAAGATTATTTGAAGTTGAATTATTATGATACAAAACTTCCATATTATATTGAAGGTTTTGTGATATGTTTGACTGTAGATGTTTTATTTTTACACCATTCATGGTTTATGGATAAATTATTGACATTTCGTATGCTAGTTTTAATACGAATGTTTATGTTATGTTTAAACCTTTTCATATGAGGAATGCATTGGACTTAGTAAGTGACGGGTGGAGCCAGCTATAGCTCCTCGATGCATCGGTAGGTCTTATGATACAAACTAGTGTCTTTGAACAAGGCCTTGATAAAATATTATTTGTATTCTTGGCACAAGGCCTTTAATATGTGGTTATTAAGTCTAGCATTATGCATTCCATCATTATAAAAGTGGCTATTGGTATTGCATGTTATTATTCGACTAGTAGAATATCCATGTGAATAAGTAAATGGAATTATTTGATTTTATCTTTGCCATATTATTCTGAATTTCAAGTTTAAAAGGATTTTTTATTCTTATACATTTCCTTATATTTTTATACTTATTTATGAAAGTTTCTTCTATATTGTTATCCTTACTGAGCATCTGAGCTCACCCCTTTCTATGTTTTATTTTTCCCAGGATGTGAATAAGTGTATTATGACTGACCTACAGGGATAGTCTATGGGATATGAGTGTGGCCCATAGAGACTATGTTGTTGTAGTTTTTTATTTTATAATGTAATGTAAAACTTATGAATGTATCTAGTATTTCTAAGGCTACTAAACTAATTGGTCTTTCAAGACTTGATCTTTTATGATCATGCCAATGTTATGTAATAATGCACCAACTCTGGGTAACTAGGGTTGGGGAGTTATAATACTCCTCATTCCAATGGCTGTGAAATAATTTTCAGATTAAATTATAATATTAATAGTATATTTTTGTTTAGTAAAACTCAGCATTGCGTATAACATAATATTTCAAAGAAACTCATTTGTGTGTGTAATATAAGATAAACTCAGTGTTTTATATAATTTAAGATATTTAAGAGATTGAATCTATTTAAAAATAGATATATCATAAAGTCTCATGATTTTATATTCCCTTCTATGCTTGGTTTTTCATGTCATGTACATTATCGAATATATTGTTCTTCTTTTATAATTTCAGGGTGTTACATTCTACCCACCTTAAATAAAATATTTCCTAAAAATTTAAAATTGATCTCAATAGTAAAGAGTTTGAAATTTGTAAATTATTTTTTTGAAAAAGCTGCATCGAAGAAGGTTTAATAAAATATACTCTTAGTAATAAAGATTGGTAAATACAAAGGTCACATTAAATAACACATAACTAGGTTTCTAAGTAGGATAATATTAGTGGAAATTGAAGATATAGACCTAGAGGAAAATCATAAATAATTATAGAGAGTGATATAGGTTATTGATCATAATAAATTGATTGATCAATGGAAAGTTAATGGTCTCAAAACCATAAATCTATAATTATTTAAAACAACCATCTAATTCATTGGATATGATGTAATAGGGTAACATTTTTGTTTTAAGAACCTTTTCCTAAAGGTGGGGAATTATTTTACTGTCTAAGAATATATGGAAATATACTTACTTGATATACTTATATTTCATAATTATAATTACATCCTTTGGTTATGCTTCTATCAATTTCCAATTCATCACTTATTCAAGGAAATGAATATTCAAAAATGATTTTTTAATTCCTGAACCACTAAAATTCACTTTTAACATATCGTAAGATCCATAAAGAGTGACTAGTATTTATGTTCGTCACTAAATATTTACTAAAACCAATATGGTTAGAACAAGTTATCCAATATAGTAATGAATCTATAAATCTCAAAAGTAACACCAATGGTTCAACATTAATATTTATTTCTTATTCAAATCATTTAACTAAAAACAATGAGATATTAATTAGGACATAATGTATTCTAGTGGTAAGTACTAAACCCTTATCATCATTCGGTCATTTGTTTAATCCCTATGGCCTTGCCGAACATGATTGTTTGTCACCCGGAATATGAATTGTCTTTTTCTATATCTATATTAATATAATTCCTATAAATTTCTCAAAAAAATATGATGGACATACTTGAAATAAATTTAATCATTAAATGAAATTTTTATTATGGTTTTCAATAAAACTTAATTTGTTTTTATAAAAACTAATAATCTTATTTTACTATTATTATAGTATCATTAATGATCAAATTAACCATAAAGTTTATCATCACCTTTAAACATATGATTATTAAATGTAAAGGCATTATTCCTCAAATAAATGTTCCACTAAAATGTGTACTTTCTATAAATTTCTCCTAAAATGTCTTTAATATTATGACATTCCTACCACAAAAATCTTCAAAAGGGGTGTTTAAGACTTTAAAATTATGATCAACCTTAAGCTCATAACCATTATGGTGTTTATAAATATTATGTTAATGGAGACATATATGATTCTAAAATTTAAAATAATCCTTAAATGTTTATTGATTCTTATACCAAAATACCATTGGTAAAAATGCTTCTATAATATAATTATAGAATCCCAATAAATACTTTAACCATTTTATTTCAATATAGGTCCTTCTTTGGTCTAGTATTTATCCTAGGTAATTCATTTTCATTATCAATTCAAATCCCTCTTAATTGTTTGTAAAGAAAATGTGAATTATCCTAAGAATATCCCCTAAGAGTGTCAAACCAAGTGTGTAGTATGGACCATTTTTGTACACCAAGTGATGATCAGGTCAAGCCCAATACACCCTTTTTAAAGTTATTATCCCTAGGTACAACTGTTCCAGAACCACATCCTCTTGTATGGGGGTGTATTTCTAGGAAAATCACATAATTTATTCCTTACCAAAATTTTAGTATTTTCTTCTATACTTATCATCAATTTCTATATGGTTATTCTCCCTAATCTATTTTTTTTCTAAATGTAGTTCCCAAAGTTTTTACAAATTTCCTTTGATATCAATTGTAGTGAAAATGACACTAGTAACCTAGATTTAGTGCCTAATTTATTACATTGGCCTAAGATACAAGGAATTTCATCCAAAAGGACTAATCAGTTTAGAAGTATTGGGAAACTATACAAATACATGATACTTTCATTACATTTGAAAACACAAATTACAAAAAAAATTTAAGAATATCATCATTCCCTCTAGAATATCCGTACATAAAAATCATATTAAACTTAATGGATTTCTAAGAAAAGAAAAAAAATTAAGTGTGAGTTAAAATTCTCATTAAGGGTTAAGTACATTGGAAGCTATTATAAATTAATAAGAATAATCAATATTTCAAGGTAAATAACTGAACATACATTCCATGTAATCAATAAAATGAGAAGGAAGTGCATCCAAAGATAATATCAATGAAAAAATATAATGGATAATAATCAATATGGAAAGTTAAATAACTAAAAAATCATTCCATTTAATCAATAACATGTATATAATAATTTGATGATGCATAATCAATATGTCAAAGTAAATAACAGAAAACACATTCCATTTAATCAATAATCTGAGAATGAAATACAACCAGAGATAATACCATTTTGAAAATCTCATTGATAATAATAATTGGATTCTTAATTAGGGAAATTATTAATTATTGGACATCATGTATTGGTCACATGATACCTCTACCATCAATACCATTCATAATATGGATTAAACTATAGGTAAAAACTCATTTATTACTATCATACTGATTTGTCTCATAAGACCTACCAATGCATCAAGAGGCTATATAATGATGGAATCCACCTATCACTACAGGTCTAAAACATACATCATATATAGAATAATTGATTGAATTCATAAATAATGTGTCTTATCATCAAATATATTTATTGAGTAAAGAATACAGATTTATCAATATTTCCATAGATAAACAAATAACTTTCAATTTATAATACTGTATGTTGAAATGATATAAGGTTTAATAAATAAACATACACATCATAAATTATATGCATATTTATGAAAAATATAATTTCTAATGATCACAGGAGAGTGAATATTTCAAGGATAATTTAATTACTACAAAAATGAAATAATGAATTAAATGTTAATACTATCCTTGGTCAATATAATCATAAACCATATAGAGGAAGAATAAGGATGGTATCAATACAACATATCCATAATGGAGTATATATAAAATAAAGGGTTGCTGTCATTTATTAATAAATATATCTTTAAAAAATCTTGATTAAAATATCCTTTTTATTTAGGAAATCATTTTTTAAATCATAAAACATTTTGAAAATCATTTTCTTTGAAAATCACTTTTAAAAACTAAGAATTTCTAAAATATTAAGAAAAAAGTTTTATTTAAAAATATCCTTGTTAACTTGAAATGTAAGCTTTAGAGAAATGATGGTGGTTAATTTTTTACATGCCATAAAAGGTAAAAATAACATCCCTTTTCATTGTAAAAAGGTTATAAAAGTGTCTTGTTTGGAAAATGACAAGAAGATTCCTTTCAAATTTTTAGTAAAATACAAATAGGTATTATTTTAAAAATGACATGAATATTCCTTTTAAAATATTTTGTAAAAAGTAAAAATGGGTAAAAAATTCTTTTATAAATAATTTTGAAAATGTTAAAAACATTTTTATAAAACATGGCTTTGGAAGAAGACATATTTCTGATTGAAGAGAGAAATGAATTCATATTTTATTAAAAAAAATCCTTGATGATTTTAGGTACCAAATAGTAGAAAATTATACTATCACATAAAAAATACCAGTAATAACAATAGTATAATAAATTTAAATGTTTTATTAAAAATTTATCAAATAATTTCCTTTAATGTAAATTCAAGAATAAATAATATCGATTAGAATGAGATTGTGAAATAAACACTTAAAATGATCATAACACCAAAGTGGAAATAAAAAATGGATTGATTATGTGTATAAAATATAAATAAATATAAAATAAGTGTAAATAAAACATAATAGAATCAAAATTCATTACACAAAATATTATAAAATTAATGATAATGAAGAAGTAATATAACCCAATGAAAATAAATTGAGTTATAAAATTCTTTACCACTTGGTAACTTTTAAGTCAAATAAACTTAAATGAAATGATTAAAATTGAAACTTAAAATACTAAAAATAATGAATTATTCATGATATTATATTTCAAATGGTTGTTATATACACCATATAAAATAAACTTGGTGCATAACATTACCATATGCCTCATTGAAATAAACAAAATCATTTACCTTATGCTTGCTTTTGGTTGAGTGTGATTTAACCACTTATATAGTGGTTTTAAAATTTTATTAAGTTACTAAATAACCATATTAATATTTATAATATCATATATTATCTTTTTATAACATCTTATTACCTGTTTATTAATAATATTTCATTATTTTCATTGTTTCATGTGTTAATTGCCTTGTTTTCTCATGCATGATTAGTCATAAAAGATCTTGTTCTTTCACGTATGATATATTTATATCATATAAAGAATAATAATAATGGAATAATTATCATATTTTTACATAAATCTTGATTTTAAAACTAATCATGAATTATGGTTATGAAAAATGAAATATGTTACGGTCATGGAGATGGTAGGTCGTATGCATGCATTAATAATGTTTGCATTTTTCAATGTTCATTATGGAAAAGAGTTAAGTAATTTATTATATTTATGTAATTATAATAATATAATATATACTATATTATATACTTATATATATCATCCATTTTTTTGGTGATAAAAATATAGTCGCATCACTTCGTGAAGGTAGTAGTCCA
Source organism: Viscum album (assembly GCA_963277665.1). Classification (NCBI taxonomy): domain Eukaryota; kingdom Viridiplantae; phylum Streptophyta; class Magnoliopsida; order Santalales; family Viscaceae; genus Viscum; species Viscum album. Next base: position 1,412,770,221 of record OY728141.1, on the reverse strand, counting down.
CACATACAAGAATGATATTATCATCTTTACATGAGTGAAAAGGAAAGAAATAAAATGATATATGTTATCATTACATAATGATAAATATTTCATCAATATCACAATTATTTCATTTATATCATATAGATAATTAAATTTATATTTATCACCTTCCATGTGAAGCGTTAGTGAAAGACATATCACATCACTTTGCAGGGTCGCAGTTCACCGTACACATGAGTGACGTTATCATAACACCTAAAAAATGAAAGTTTATATATATATATATATATATGATATATCAACTATATAGGTATAAATATGTTATAAATATCATATATATATATATACTTTATATCCATCATCATACCCAATCTTGAGATGTGGAAATGGAAAAATGAATGACATTGGTTCGCAAGGCGGTAGCCTGTCATATGCACTAATGATAATTTCATAAACCATTTGATGGAAGTGGGGATGGTTTTAGGTCATGAAATTATTATAAAAACATCATATTATATTAAATATATTTATTTTATTATATCATTATGATTTAATATTCATTTAAGTAGGTGGAGAAAGAAATAAAATAAAAGCACTTATTGAAGAATGTTATCTCTTATTCGGGTATCCTCCTTAGGTTTTCACTAAAGCATTCCTAGGTTGAATTTATTCCAAATATAAGGCTTCTAGTATTAGGGTAGGAAATTTTTTAAGTGATTTGGGTAAGTTTTGGTCAATTCAAATGGCTTGATAGGTGTGAGCAAGTGAGTGGAGTGAGTTCCCATTACTAGTTGAGGAGGAATGGATTTTTTGTAAATACCAAAATGTATTCACTATTGGGAGGTCTCAGTTTCCTCATGTGACTCCAAAATTGATAATTAAAGTGTTTTGGGATTATATGGTCTTTAAAAACCTTCAAAACATAATGAAACACATTTCTTATATGTTTTTTTCTTTAACTTATAAGTTTTTCTACTTTTACCATTTTAGTTTTTCACTATGTTAACTATTTTTCTAACCTAGTTAATTTATCCTTTAAAACTAAATTAAAGTGATCCTTATTAGACAATTTGGACCCAATGATTATAAATATTATATATAATTTTAAAAAATATAAATCCAATGTGTTTTGGAAATTAATTTTAACATAAATGTATGTAACATGAAAAAACACCGCTTTAACTTTAACTATGCTAACATAGTTTTTACTATTTAGGGGTCAATATATTCATTATAAAAGAAAAAACGATCCATGAATGGAACATATTTGATATTTATTAAAAAAATTAAATCACTTTTCTCAATAAATTATTTTTTAGTGATTTTAAAACATTTAATAAAATATAATTTATCATAAAATAACATTAATGTAAATTTTTACATTATTCATTTTAATTGAATTTAAAAATATCAATAAAATGATTGAATTTGAATATATTATGTTTATACATATTTAAAATGATATATTTATCTAAAAAAATAATGTAACACAATAATTCATTCAATTTACTTTACTTTTAATCTTTTTTATTGTCATTTATTTTATTTTATTATTAACTAAATAATTGTTGTGTCAGCATTTCTTAAGCATTTAAAGTAATTATTTCATCTAAAATTTTTAAAATAAATTATCATTATAAAAAAAATCATTTATATTTAAAAATTATATTTATAACCAAACATATTTTGTTTTTCCCTATCTCAAGGCTTTATAGATTTTAAAAGGAATAAAGGTTCTTTTTTTTCCTTTTTTTTACTCAACTTATTATATGGGTCAATTTCTTGTAAAGGTGTCCCAAAAATTCATAAATATATATCATAAGGTCATAAGGTTCAAAATATTTCCATACAATGGGTTTTGGATAAATTTATAGGTCATTTTAACCCACATATTCTTAGTTTAACCCCCCGAAAGACGTATTTTTACCTTAACTGTAGTAATTAATTTTTACTGCTTTCACTATTCATTTTGGTCAAAAATTAAGTTGAAATTATTATAAATTATAAATTATTATGATTCCAAATATTTAATCTATTTTTCCAAATTCAATTTATAGAATTTCAAAAATTTAATTTAAAATTAATCTCACAGATGTGACAAGAAATTTGGTTTTTAAAGTGAAAATGTTCAAAAATTTACAAAGTATTTATATCTAAATTAAATATAAAAATGATTCCAAGGAGATAAATTGGATTAATTGATATAAAATTTTACTAATTTTACTTTGAAATCAATTCAACATATATTTTAACATTACAAATTATTTAAATGAAAAGGCGGTTTTCAATTAAAATTTAGTATTTTTCACTATTCATCGAAAAATGAAATATTTTATAAAAAATACCAAAAATTCACCCTAATATTATTTTGATATTATGACTTCAAAAATGAATACATTTTCTAAAATTTTTGAAAATTAATTTTAATTTATGTTCGTAAAGCACGAATAGACTATATTTTAGAAAAATGTGGTTTTCAGAAAATATTTATTATTATTTTAAATGAATATTATTTTATTACTAATCAATAGATAACTAATAAAAAAGTGTAAACTACATATTTTCATATGTTAGTTAATCCGATTAATACCTTCCATTCTAACATCTAGATAATAATTGTCATATTAAATAATAATATTAATAGTATATTGTTGTTCAATAAAACTAGATCTTGCGTATAACACGAACTTTCAAAAAAACTCATTGTTACATGCAACGCAAGCTAAACTAAATGTTATGTAGAATTAATGATATTAAAGAGATTTAATATATTTAAACATAAATATATCATAAAGTCTCAGGATTTTATGTTCCCTTCTATGTTTGGTGTTTCATGTCATATACGCTATCGAATATAATGTCCTTCTTTAAGAATTTTGGGGTGATACACACTCCTAGTGGTACGTCTCGATGAGGTGGTTAGAAAAAATTCTGGATAGGGCATGTAAACATTTATGACACATAAGTGTCAACATCACATATAAAAATGAAACAAATTATATTTACACTATATTTTTTTAGTATTATTATAATATATAATATTTATTTGTTATAGGATCTAGATACAGCTATTAAACAATGATTTGAGTCTGTAGGTGATCTGGCGTATGATTCACCAGATTCATGAGATATATTTTGTTACTGATTTATTATTTAATTATTTATTTAAGAACTATAATTAAAATTAGTTTTCTAGTTCTTAAAGTGATTTTAATTTTAAAACACATTTATTTCCATCAAAACTAATTTAAAAATTTCTAAAAACATGAAATAAGTATTCAAAATTAAGAAAACAACATCATATTGTCATTAAAATCACATAAAAATGATCACTAATTAATTTTTGACATGTAGAAATAAATGAAATGTTAATATAACATGTGGTGTGCATAGAATAATTGAAAAATAGTTTTAAATTTAAAAGTGATTAAAAAACTTATACGATCAAATCCTAGAAAAAAACTCAAATTGTCATAAAACATATAAAAACAAAATTTGGTTAATTTTTTCATGTATAAATATAAAATACATCAATATGACATGTGGTGTGGTCAGAATGATCAAAAGTGAATTTTTATATATTTAAAGGATTTTAAAAACAAGATACAAGTAGTTAAAAGTGTGAAAGAAGACATCATATTATCATGAAACCTTGGAAAAATTATAAATGATTAAATTATAGCATGTAGGAATGTATAACACATCAATATTATGTGTGATGTAATCAGAATGACTGAAAATGTATTTTTAGATTAAAAAGTGTTTAAAACAAGTCATACAGTCAAAATCAATCAAGAAAACATGGATTGTTATGAAATCATGAAGAAATAGTCATTGATTAATTTTTTAAATATAGGAACATACAACACATCAATTTGGCGTGCAGTGTAATTGGAATGTTTAAAAATATTTTTAGATTAAAAGGTGTTTAAAAACAATAAATGTAATCAAAATTGAGAAAATAAACTCAAACTATTATCAAATCCTGGAATAGTAATCATCTATTAATTTGTGATATGTAGGAATGGATGAAATGAAAATCTAATGTGTGGTGTGGTCAGAATGACCAAACTTTTATTTTCATAGATTTAAGTGTTTAAAAACATTTTCCTAGTGGTAAAATCATAGAAAATGACATAGGCATATCATGAAATATTAGCACAATGATATTTAATTTATTTTTTACATATAGGAATTAAATATTATCAATCTGATATTCAATGTGGTCGGAATGACTGAAAAAATGTTTTAGATTAAAAGGTGATATAGTAAAAACTAAGAAAAAACCTCAAAGTGTTTTGAAATCATAGGAAAATGGTCGCTAATTAATCTATGACATGTATAAATAAAAAACATATCAATCCATTGTTTGGAATGGTATGAGTGACCAAAAATATAGTTTTAGATTAGAAAGTGATTAAATCAAGTGATATGGTCAGTGTTACGAAAACAAATTTGAATTGTCTTGGAATCATAGTGTAATAATTTTCAATAAATTTGTAACATATAGGAACAAATGGAATGTCAATTTGAAATGTGATGTGGTGATAATGATTTAATGTTAGTTATAATAGACTTAAAAGTGTTTAAAATGTACATTAAGTGGTCAAAACTGAGAAAATGAATTCATATTATCATGAAATCTTAGCATAATTATTTTTGATTATTTTTTGACATATAGATTTGAACAGAATGTTAATCTAGAAAGAAGTGTGTTCAAAATGACTGAAAAGATAGTTTTAGATTAAATTAAAACAAGTGATACCCTTAAAATCAAGAAAAAAAACTCAGATTGTCATGAAATCATAGGAAAATGGTTATTGATTAATTTATGACATTTAGTAATGAATTGAATTTCAATATTATGTGTAGTGCAGTCAAAATAATCAAAAAATAAATTTTAAATTAAAACTTGATTAAAAAATTGATATAATTAAAACCTAAATGACCTTATATTGTCGTGAAATCATAGGAAAACTATCTTTGATAATTTTTTCATAATAGATGACACATCAATCCAACATTTTGTGTGGTTTGAATGATTGAAATTTTTTATATAGATTTAAATGTGTAAAAACATGCATCAAAGGATCAAAACTGATAAAAAGTCTTTAAATTGTCATAAAATCATAATTCCACAATCACTAATTGATTTATAACTTATATAAGTGTATAACACATCAATATGATGTGTGATGTGATCAGAATGATCGAAAATATAGTTTTATATTTTAAAAATTATTATGAACAAGTGATGTAGTTAAAACCAAGAAAATTAGATTGGATTGTTATGATATAGTAGGCCAATGATCACTAATTAATTTGAGACATATAAGAATAAACAATATGTCAATACAACATGTGGTGTGGTCAAAATATCCAAAGAATCGGTTTTAAATTAAAAAGTGATTAAAAATAAGTGATATGGTCAAAACTCTCTAAATAAACTAGGATTGTTGATAAGTCATAGGAAAATGATCTTCGATTAATTTTTAACATATAGGAATAGAAGTCATAATAATCCAATTATAAGTGTGGTTGGAATGACCAAAAGTACATTTTTATGTATTTAAAAGTTTTTAAAAACATGTGCCAAGTTGTCAAAATCGAAAAAAATAACTATTATTGTCATTAAATCATATAATAATGATCACTAATTAATTTTTGACATGTATAAATTAATGACACATCAATTTGATGTGTGGTGTGGTTGGAATGACCAAAAAAATAGTTTTAAAATAAAAGTGATTAAAAATAATGAATATATTCAAAACCTAGTAAAAAACTTCAGATTGTTGTGAAGTCATAGGATAATGATTTTTGAATAATTTTTCACATTTAGGAACTAGAGACATGAAAATATAATGTGTTGAGTCTTTGTAATTATTGAAAAAGTAATTTTAGATTAAAAAGTTCTTAAAAACAAGTAATATGACCAAAACTAAACAAAAAAACTTATATTTCCATAAAATCGTGAGAAAATGATTTTTGATTAATGTGTGGCATATACGAATAAACGGAACATCAATGTAATATGTTGAATTATTTATAATATTTAGATATTTAGATATGGTTCAATAGTTTGATCATGCTAAATGTCAATGGTTTGAATTGTATTCATATTCTTACATGTATTTTAATTTCTTTGTCTATAAATAATAAAAATCTAACCTCAATTAGTGGGAAGAATTCTTGGGGGGTCTCTATTGGGGTTTAGGGTTCTTTTTCAATCATTTTAAGTTTTCCCTTTTGGTAATCCAATGTAGCATAACTTCAAACACTAAAAGCATGTGTCTTTCTGATCATCCATCCCCCATGAATTTGAAGACCATAATAATGAATTCTAGGCACCCCAACCACCACATCATGTCATCCTCTAATATATGGTGTTAGTTACCTCATGGTCCTCTTTTTTATGAGTGTACGATAAAACAAGCACACAATGAACTCACACATTCATGAATAAATAAAAAAATGCACACAAGGATTACATGGTTTGGACATTGTGTCATGCATCCACTATAGAATAAAAGTAAATATTTCATTCTAATAGAAACAAAAGTATATATGGGTTATATGGGATATCACCTTCTAACAAACCTACCCAGACAATTGGAATGAGTCTTACCGAAACCTTTACATATCCATCTTCCGGTGCTCCTTCTCCTAGTCTTCCACTTATGGCACTACAACCTCCAACACTAGGATTTCCCCATGTGTGATTCTTCTAAATCAACCATAGAATTTTCTAGGATTAATTAGATCATTTCATTTTCATATTACACTAATGTAACATTCCTATTACTTTATAGTTGTCCCAACTAGTAATCCAGTCAATGTCGTCATCCAACATGTGTGGGTGACCCTTTTTTGGACTGTTCAACCTCTGATTACCAATAGAATTCATTGCACAAACCACCAAATCCTAGTGAAAAATTCATTCCAACCTTTTTCTTTATACTAATGACTTTGATAAAAATTTATTTTTTGGCATCTTTGAATAAATATTCACACATCCTTTTATTAGTGACTTCATGAAAGTCGTGAACCTATACACTTTTTATCACATTCTCTAGACTTTTATTCGATTACCAACATCTCCCCTTGTGTTCACCTCACTTTATCCAATGGATCCATGAAAAAATATTAAGTACATGCATCATAAGATCATCCTAAACATTATCACACTGGAATTACATTGTTCCTTATCCACTAAACTGAGCTTGTCTATCTATTTCTATTACTTCTGGTGATCTCACGCCATGCAATGTGCATCCTTTAATCTGACATCTTGAGGCCTCCAATGAACTTCCATTAAAATAACATTACTACTTCTATAAAACTTACTTCCACTTTCCTAAAATCTAACATCGTATGGTATTGGTGTTTGTCTCCATCTTGTCTCTCCCAAATGTAACTTCTAGTTATTATACATCCAGAGCATCTAATTCTTGATCCCAAAAAATAATTTTCATACTAAAACCTAACAATCTCCCACTTGAGAATTGTTATCACATGATGAGTCTAAGAATGTCCCACCCAATGACTATTCTCATTCCCCCACTAAAGTCTCACTATATATCTTTCATTAACCTTCCTTCTACAAAATCCACATGGTTATCTATGTCATTATTCCTTCTAATCATTTAATATCCCACTCAAAAGAATTCCTCCTTCAAATTTTGAATCCAAAATATTTCATTCCACTACATCTGTGAAATTAATATGAATTCCTCCATGTAATTCCTCCAAATAAAACAAGAACCAAGTGTTCATCCTCAAATTTATTTAATTCCCACCAATGATATGTTTCATGCATCATTCCAATGGCATTGATCTTCCAGACATCTTCTTATGACACTCTAATTATATCCCTACAACCCAAGATCTTAATATTTCACTAAACTTAATAGACACCATCAAAACTTGATCATATATCCATAATTTAACCTTCAAAAAACATCTTATGTCATCATCATAACGAACTCCTACTAAAATAGCCTTAGAACCTTCTGGTCACTATGCTCAATGGAACAAAGGCAACATGGTCCTTTTCTCCTACTACTTTTGGCCTAGTTCTGACTCTTGGGAGTCCATATCCTTCTTGAGACCATTTTTTATCTCTTCTAATATTTTGAGGAAAATTTCCACAAATTTAGAATACCTTAAAAAAGAATGAATTCCAAGGAAATGGGGTTGTCCCTTCCTCCAGCTTTAGTACGGCTCAAGTTATCATCATCCAATAACTTGCATGTGAGAGAGAATAACTATCCTGATTTTGGATGTTTGGATATTATTTCAGAAGATGCTACCCCAAATGGAAACAAAACTAAGAAACATATTGCATCAAGATAATCCACACAACTTTTAGTATTTTGGACTTCTCACTCAGAGTTTGAAAATATCTGCTTTATGATACCCTTACTATGTTCTTCATCAATCTTCTTAAATTATGAAAACTTAGTCATCAGTATTCTAGAACTTTAGGCTTTCACATTACTCTCATCATCTGGAAAAACTTCTAGCCCACCTATATCATGGTTTTTTACTTTCATTGAAGATACTTTTCATATAATGGATTTCAGTGAGATAATCTATTTCAACTTAAACTTTAGTCGTGGACACTAAAAATTGAACTCTCTATCCCTGATTTCTAGCAATACTTAACACAACTTAAAATTATTATCCTTCCCTTATCTCCCACTCTTATTCTCTCATGAAAACAATACCTCAAATTCCATCATATGGTCATCTGATCCCTCACATTCCACACTCTTTTCAAATGTATTCTTATAGATCTAGAAACCTTGTCCACATATTCCATAACCATGAATCCCTTTAGGCATAGATATCCCATGTCCTTCCACAATTCCTCCTACTTGCAACTGAACATATTCCAATGAACTTGTGTTGTACACCTTCTAATCCTTAATATTGATGAAACCATCACATTTGAGATATTCTCTGAAACATGCCACCTACTCCCACTCAATGGGCGTTGATCGATTCAACCCCAGATCTAAATTTATGAATCATCACTTTGTATTAGTGAACACTTGGAAATAAATATAATTAACACCTTTATATATAGAACTATGGAACCTTTAGAATAATCTCCTTCCTAGAATAAACCTTCTCCTCACCATTGATTGTCTCAGCTTGAACTACAAACTGAATTCTATTTTGAAAACTCTTTCCAGGAGCATGATTCATCATCACCTAACTTATAAATTATGGAACAATCCATGTGCTTGTTTTCATAGCATTATAGTTCACTTTTACCTTAATTCCAACTGACTTCACTATCCAAAGAAACTTAAAAACCCTCTATCAGTAGGATCACTAGTATTTTCTAATATCTTCAGCCACTACCATCAGATCATCAATCCATTCCTAACTCATCCAAATATTTCTTCTTGTAATATTAGATCCCACTAAATCCATTTGATGAAAGGGATGATCAGCTTCTTTTAAAAAAATTATTAGTTTTCCACCAAGCTCAAAATTTCTATTCAATGAATGTAACATGATGCATAACTCCTATATCTATTTGAACTTTTGATATCTCAATAGCACTATTGGTACTTCCACCATCTTCTAGTGAAATTATTCTAGTAACTTGAAGGATTCCCAGATCATGAGAAACCTAGTAGTCTTCCACCAAACTCTATTGAGTCCTTGAAAACCGCTCCCTAAAAAACTCTAAAACCAAGATTTGATACCAATTATTGGGGATGTGGTTGATTTTATAATCACTAGAAGTTTCCCCTTCCAGTAATATAGTGCATTATAACATTAAACACTGGAAGCACACCTTCTTATGATCGTCCATCCCCCATGACTTCAAAGACTGAAACTAGGAATTCCAAGAACCCCAGCTACCACATCGAGTCTTCCTTCATTATCAAGTTCTAGTCACCTCATGATTCTCCTTCTAATGATTGTACGAGTAGAAAAGTACATAATGAACATACATATGCAAGCATAAACATAAAACACAATGCACAAAAGGATTATGTGGTTCAAAAATTATATCTTATATCCATATGAGAACGTAAAATATTTTTCATTCCAATATAAATAGAAGTATATTTGTGTTACAAGGGATATCACCTTCTGAAAACCATATTTGGACAACTAGAAGAACCTACTCCAATACCTTTTCCATTTCATCTTTCGATGCTCCTTGTCATGTTCTTCTGCCTTTGGACCTACTGCCTCTAGTATCTGGATGTTCCTAGGTATGCTTCTTCTAGATCCACCTTAGCCTTTGTCGAGCTTCATTAGATCATGTCACTATTATACTATACAGGTTAACTATTCCCACTAATTTATAGTGGCCCCAACATTCATCCAATTAGCATCACCTTTTGATATGTGTGGGAGACCCTATGTTGGACTGTGCAAAATTTGATTTCCAATAGCATTTGTTGTACCACCCACCAACTCTTGGTGAATAGTTCACATAAACCATTTTTTCTACATTGATGAATTTGACAAACATTTATTTTTCTATATATATGATGAAATATTCACACATCCCTCTATCATTGACTTTATAAAATTCATGAACCTCCATACTTTGTATAACCTACTCTGGAATTCTGTTTGGCTACCAAAAGTTACTCCTCCCATTCACCTCACATCACCCTCTAAATCCATGATTGACTCCCAAGTACAAGCATTGGAAGAACATCCCTAGAATTCATACACTCAGACTCCATTGTGCCCCATTTTCTAAACTAAACCCATCCAACTGCTACCATTTCTTTTGGTTATCTCACATTATGCAGTGTGAATTTATTGATATGACATCCTTAGGACGCCATTGAACATCCATTTAACTCGCATTATTTCTTCTGATAAACTTTCTTCTATTGTCCTGAAACCGGATGTCACATGGTGCTGGTGTTTTTCTCTATCTGAGCTCTCCCAAATGTAACTTCTATTGATTATACTTCTAGATCATCCAACACTTGACCCAAAAAACAATTTTCACATCAAAACCTAACACTCTTATTTTAAATGGTACTAAATAGTCACTAAAACCCTATAGCCCATATCGCTCATCTATCTCTCCTTTATGCCTAGGCGTCATTAAATATGGTCATTCATCTCTTTCTCATGCACCATGATGCACATAAACTCAATAAAGGAATGAAAATCTCTAAATAACCACTCTACTATTTCATGGACGTCTTTCAAGCCTCTTTATTGTTTCATATACCTCTATCGAGACTCTCCAAAACTATCCAAACCTCTATCGGGCCTCTTTGTTATTGCTCAAATGTCTATTGGGACTCTTTACTACTATCCAGTTCTTCATTAGTTCTCTTGGAAACTTCCTAGATCTTCACTGGGCCTCTTTGATACTACCCATATCTTTATTAGGACACTTTTATACTATTGGAATACCCATAGAGCAGCCCAGATCTCCATCGAGCTTATTTACTTCTGTCATGATCTTTATCGATCTATTTGAATATCCATTGGGCCCCTTGTTGGTGCTTGAATCTTCGTTGGGTTTCTCAAACCTATATCAGGTTTTTTTCTGTCTCTTTATCTTTTTAGTTTTTTGAATTAGTATATAAAGATGATAATTTTCATATTTAAGTGGAATATTAGTTTTTTTTTTATTTTATTATTTTATGTCTGCAAACATGGTGAATATATATTTAGGGGGAGTGTTATGGTATTTATAATATTCAAATATTTAGATATCAGTCAATGGTTTGGTCAATCAAATGTTTAATGGTTTGAATTATATTTTTGTTCATGTCTGTATCTTTATTTTATTTATCTATAAATAATAACAACCCAACCTAATTTATAAGGATAAATTTTGGGGGTATCTCCTTTAACATAATGCACATTATGTTTAGAATGACTAAAACTACGTTTCTATAGACTTAAAAGTGTTTAAAAACATTCATCAAGAAATAAAAACCAAGAAAATTAACTATGATTACCATGAAATATTATGATAGTGATCACTCATTAATTTGTGACATGTAGAAACAAACACAACATCAATCTAAAAGGTGGTGTCATTGGAATAATTGTAAAAATATTTTTAGATTAAAAAGTGATTAAAAACAAGTGATATAGTCAAACTAAGTAAATGGACTTATATAGTCATGAAATAATGGTTCAATGATCATTAATTAATTTTTGACATGTAGGAATAAATGTGAAATCAATATGACATGCGGTGTGGTTGAAATGACCAAAAAATCATTTTTAGATTAAAAATGATTAAAAGAATTAATACTGTAAAAACCAAGATAACAGACTTGATTTGTCATGAAATTATAGGAAAATGATCTTTGATAAATTTTTGACATTTAGGGATAAATAGAATGATAATAAAACACAAGTTATATCTAGAAATAATGAAAGTGTATTCTTATAGATTAAAAAGTATTTATAATCATGTATGAAGCAATAAAAACTAAACAAAAGACCTTAAATCATTGTGAAATTTTAGAAAAAAGATAAATGAGTAATCTGTGTCATGTGGGAATGAATAAAACATCAAATTTAAGTATAGTGTGGTCAAAATGACTAAAAATAAGTTTTATATTAAAAAGCGATTAAAAAAAGTGTTGTGATCAAAATCAAGAAAATGACCTCAGATTGGAATTAAATCATAGGATAACTATCATTGATTAATTTATGGAATGTAGAAATAAAAAACACTTAAACTTGAAGTGAGTTATAGTGAAAATAATTGAAAATAAAGTTTTAGATTAAAAAGTGATTAAAAATAAGTGATGTGGTCAAAATCAGTCAAATGATCTCAGATTGTTATAAAATCACAGGACACAGATCATTGATTAATTTGTGACATATAGAAAAAAAGAGTATGTCGATGTGTGATGTGATCCAAATAGTAAAATTAATTTTTATTGTAAAAAATGTTATTTTTTAAATATAAATTAAATTTGTATAGTGAAAAAATAAAATGGGTTAGAAATTTTAATTTTTACTTATTTTTTTATTTGACTAACATCTATTTAAAATGTTATTGGCTTTCAAATTACAAGATGAAGTTTGATAAACAAATTGTTCGAGAGTAGTTAATATTTGGTTTTGAAAATTATTAAGCAAATTATTTATAATATATAAATATGTTGATGTAATATGATTTTGGATGGTATTATTTTGGTTATATATATATATATATAATAAGGTAAACTGTAATGTAAAATATTAAAAAAATACTATTAGAGACTAATTTTAGTGATCGGGCAACGGGACTATAAAAATAGGTCTCTTCTGTTTAATGTAGTAGTGCACACCTGGGCTCCACTATCATGTCATTAGGTCTCCACCCGCACCAGCCAAGACCCAATGAAAACCTCAACACCCTCATCCTAACACCACACCCACCTCCCCACTTTAGCCTCACGCTAGCTCACAACCCGAAAGACCCCCTGCCTTGCACTTCTTGTTTAACCAATGCTAATAGTGGAATGGGCTACCTCCTCTATAGATTCAGTTATATATAATGATATCCTTTATCATGGATAAATAAAAACATGGATAAATGGAATATCTTTATCAATACTATAAAAAAATTATTGATAAATTTCACATTTATCGCTTCTAAAAAATCACTCATAAAAGTGCACCCTTTTGTTTAGCGTTGATATAGGTTTATCTTCCTCTATTTAATTCAATTTTTATTTGATTTTAAAACCATTTTTTATGGTTAGTGGAAACCCAAACAAAACCCAACACCAAACTAACAACAATGATGAGAAAAAGAAAGCTTCTTCCTTCCAAGATAATTCCCCAATGTCAATTTTTAAATTGAGGCTTAGTGATTCTTCAATGTTTGCTGATATGAATATGAGGACCTTTTTAAAATAATTATGGGAAAGTGAGGTAGATTCATGTTCTAACATAAAAAAACTTATAATTTAAACCAATTCATGAGTTGTGTTCAAAGTCCCTATGGTAGTCTCTCCCTATTGAATTTTTTCATGTCCTCTGATGTCTTCTCCAAGTACACTTTTAAGCACTTTTCTTTTGTAGCCTTTCTAGATCTTCTATATGTGTTTTTCATTGTATCATATAAATTTGTGGGGAAAAAGGTTTTCCCTTTAGAATGAGGCTCTCCCTACACCTTTGAACCTTCATCTTGAGCTATAAATATTTGGTTGACCTCCTACAATGAAGTCTTAGCATCACCCTATTTGTTTATCGACCTCATATCTTGTCCTTAGGTGGCATCAGGTTCATTTTTGTTGAGATGAAGGTTACCCTTTATTAGTATTTTTTAGTGCTAAAAAAGGATACCATAAATAAAATACTTTATATATACATATTTATATATTATTAAATATGATTTATATAACAATATATATATATATATATAATCATTTATAATTTTTTGTATGATATATATAAATTCAAATTATATAATTTTCACTATACACATATATATATATATTCATATTATTATATAATTTATAATATACATATATTTTTATAATTATATGTGTGTGTATGTTTATAGATGTTTCACTACTACAAATTTGAGTTTATTTGGTATTTTCTTTTATTAGCGTTAGTGAAAAGTGATGATAAAAGTTTCTTTTATTAGTGATAAAAAAATACTGATAAAATAATGCCTTTATCAACATTTTTTAGCATTGATAAATGGTATCATTTATCAATGCATTTTCTAGAACTGGTAAAGTTATCACGCAAGTCCCATATCGAACTTGTAGATGGTCAACCAATTCTTTTTATATGATTCTGCGACATTAGAAAACCAGAAGCCTACTGCAAGGATGGGCTCCCACATACACTATTAGACACCTAAATGGGAATGTGCCTACATAAAAGGGCCCACAAGGGCCTTGGTCCACCCTCTACTTGTCACGACCCTTGGCATGTTGTCTGGTCAATAGGTCTTCTCTGTTGGGATGCCTAAATGGGTGGCCCTTCAGGTTGATGACTAGATGATTTATTAAATTTTTTATAATTAAATTCTTATTTCACATATAAAAATATATATTAATATATATGAATATATTAAATATTAATATATATATATATATATAAAATTTGTTTGTTTTTAATTTTTATTTGTTTAATATTTTTAAAATTTTATTAATTTTTAATATTTATTTATATTTATTCACTTTTTTATAATTAAATTATTATTTTTTATATAAAAATATATTGATACATATTAAATTTTGATATATCTTAATATATATATATATATTAATGTGTATATATATATATTAATGTGTGTGTGTGTATTAAATTTATTTGTTTTTAATTTTTATTTATTTAATATTTAAAAAAATGTTTTTAAAATATATTTATATTTATTCATTTTTTATAATTAAAATATTATTTCTTATATAAAAATATATATGGATATATATATTTATTGATATATATTAAATATTGATATATATTAATATATATATATATATTGACATATATTCATAAATAATATATTAATTATTTAATTATATATATAATTTATTAAATTTAATATATATATATTGTAATATCCCGACCTTTTTCGGCGATGTCTTGTACTTGTTTATAGATACTCTTTTACCCTTATTTGGTATATATTGGGTGGGTTTTTCTGAGGTGTTTTGGGTGAAATTTGGGAATTTTGGAAGTATAATGGGTAATGCATGATTTACCCAAACCATGTGTAGTGTCCTGCCCCGAGTGTCACTCAATAGTGTCCCATGGCAGTTTCCCACATAACCTCAAGCGCATCTCCCTGAATGTCAAAGGCTTTCGATTAGCAGTGAGGGTCTAGGGTGTGTCCGCAGGGAGACTATGCCCTCATAAATCTAGTATGTACAGTAGTAAACAATAGGTAATAAATATCAGAAGCACAATAAAGAATAGACAACAGGATAAGATAACATAAACAACCATGAAATAAGAATAAGTAACTAGATGAAACTGAATAACAATAATAGATACAAAATATGATCAAAATTTCATATGTCTATACAAAAATGAAAGTGCAGGGGAACAAGGGTACAGGTATATACAATATGCTATACAAAACTAGAAAAGACCAAAAAATTCTAAAAAAACATCTCAAGAATAGGCTCGGTCCTCTTCACCCAAGCTATATCCTAAGAAGAAATATCAATCAAGCATTACAAGCATCATGTTTCCCTTTATTCATACATACGATCATAAAGTCTACTTGGGTACCAAATGACACCCAAACAGGGTTTGAAATATAAATCTCAGTAGGATAGAACCCATGATTTCTAGACCAATCCATTTCATGAAACAGATGGAAAATAATGTGTCATATATAATAAATGTAGAGAAATAAGTAAATAAAACATTAACACCTTGGTTCAGGTTCCTAAATGGACACCCATCCCATACCACCTACTTTAGCCTAATTCGGAAGTCTAAATGATGTACCTATGCAAGGCATAATACGTATACAAGGACCAAAGTAAACAAGGAAACCCAAGAGGGAAACCCCAAGCTTGTGCTTTGGCTTGGGGTCTCATTTTTCGTGTCACCAAACAAGTGAACTCACAATAATAATAATAATAATAATAATAATAATAATAATAATAATAATAATAATAATAATAATAATAATAATAATAGATTCATCACATATTAAAGGAGCAAACAAACAATTCATTAACTCCAAGGTGGAGTCTGATCCTATCCAAGTCAATTTAATAAGAATCCCAAGGTTCGCTACAGAACATCCAATATAACCAATGTCATCGAATCTGTCCAAGGCAATTCATATGGTGTCCCTTGTATCACTCAAGACATGGTGACTCTAAGCTCATACCATTTATCTCACACAGGGGACCAGGTATCACCCAAGGCATGGCATAACCATATTTCCAAATGGGTTCATCCTCAGTTTCTCCCCTGGGGAATCGACCTCACTCACAAGTATAAGTAAATCTACCCAGAAACCCTGTACCTAACAATACAAAGTATCTCTCCCAGTGCATCAAGAGTATCCAACCAAGCATGGTGAGTTCGTACATGGAATCCTTAACTTGGTACCCATGTTCACTCTCATTCCATATCAAGTGAGATATATCAATCATATACACAAGGAAAAGCATTTATAAAATTGCATTCCATCCAATGAACATCTCATGCCAAATCTAACAAGCTATTCATTTTTCACAATTCATTATAAAATGGCATGAGGAATTTAGCACATGCATAAACTCTAGGCTATAATATGTGATCACTAGGAAATATACATTAAATATGATCAATGAAATACCAGTATATGCACAAGGTATTAATATTCCTATAATCACATGTCATCAATTACATCTCAATAATTCAAGGTGTAAATCTTTACGAAGCCTTACATTTAGTTCAAGCCATTCACTTAATACATAAATCATTAGGCCCAAAATGTGACATAGGCACAAGGCACATGGAATAAAGCATTAGCAATTCATTGAAGGAACAAGGAATTCAAAGTAGAACCTCAAGCATTAAACATTAAAATGTAAGGTATAAGGCATAAAGCTTAAGGGATACTCTCATGACCATCCACCCATTCCAATTCAAATGAAATTACAATTTAAGACCTTTAATAAAGGGGAAACACGCACACCTAAGATAGTTCATAAAAAAATAATGGAAAAGATCGGTTATTAAGGGTGGAACACCCAAAGGGGTGGCCAAAGACAAGGCGAACACCCCACTAATGCATTTCACCATAAGATATGGTCACTACAGACATATCAAAGCATTACAATCATTTTAATATGAAATAATGAAGCTTCAATGAAAGTTTTTGGTGAGTGTCACAATGACACGTCAAATAAAATGCGACAAAACAAGCAGAAAAGATGTAAACCCTATACCTTGTAGCAGTAGCACTCTACTCATCTGTTATCAGACCTTGATTCAACCTAAAATGGGAGAAATCAAAGGATTTCAAAAAAAAATCGAAAAAAGGGAAAATTTCCATCACACCAAAATAACACAATGGATGGAAGAGAATCCAATAAATAGAAGGGTTCATAAGGTAGAGTATAGGGAGATTTACATAGCTTCTGATGGCAAAGGAATTTGACCACAGAGGAGGAAGATATAAAAAACCCTATAAGAGGGAGGAGGAGACCACCACACACCAAGGGGGAGACCAAAATCTAAAGTGAAGGTGGATGAAGGAGGAGAAAAGGGGTTAAAACACTCATTAATGGAAAAAAGGTAATTTGACCCTCAAAATAAATTGCACACAATTTGGTCGCACGGTTTCACCGAACCTTGTGCTACCCATACACCATCCACTACTATAAGGGGGTACCACACACGGTTAGGCACACGGTTTGACTAACCGTGCACAAACCGTGAAAACCCCATTATCCAAAACTGCAAATGGGTCATATGGACATGCACATTGGGTCACATAGTTGAAAAAAAATCATGTGTCCCTTGAGTCCCCATTGTCTACAGTCGCATGTTTTAGAAAACCATGCAGGCTAGGCTGCACGGTTTCCTCTAACAGTGTGTCCCAATTAAATTTCTCCCATTTCAGAGCTTTGAGCTTTGAAAATCCTAAAACTCCCATGATATCTCCATTAATTTATTAGGAATCGATATTAGGGATATTTTAAGAAATTTAAACCCAAAATTTAATGGTATTTACCTTTGGATAAAGCTAGGATGTTAAACCATGCACCTACCCCTAATAAAACGTTCAATCTCAAATAGAGGGGAATTGCATAGGTAGCGCACAGTTTTCCAAATCGTACACCCTTTTAGTATATACCATGCACCCCTAATGTGTGACTCAAATTTTTTCAAACCATTCACCCCATCCTAGAAAACTGTGTGTGTAGGTTTTATTCCTCCAAAAATTTTACTTAAAATCCCAAACTCCTCAGTTTTAACCCATAAACACCCTATCTTAACCATAAACCTATTCCTTATAATTTTAAGCTCATGTGAGGGTTCCAAGGGTCCTAAAACTCCATTCTTGACTAATATAAGATCCGTTCGAAGGATCTTATCTCTATTGGTAAGTGATTTCTTCCTAGCTTAGATTCTTCTCTCTCTTGAACCTCTTTCCAGATGAAGAGGAATGATTTATCTACCATTGGAAATGATTTTGATCTAGGTTTTCATGGATATTATTCTATTTGATCTTGTTTCAAGGATTTGGTCCTAGATTTTTCACATAGTTGTGATCTTGATCGTTCTGCTTCAATTTGGGTATTTTCATTTGGTGAATGCTCATTAACAACCTTGAGGTAGGTGATCTAATTATCAATACCCAAAGTCTTGATTTTAATTGTACGTATGTAATTGTGAATTTTCAATTTCCACATTTTGAAATCACATTTTTAATTGAATTAATTAATTGGTTAATTAATTAATTTACTTAAGGAATTGGTGGAATACTGAGATTATGGAATTGGTTAATTAATAAGATTATGGAAATGGGTGAAAATAAGAATTAAAGGGTTGGTTGACCTAAACTTTATGGGTAAATGATTCATGAATAAATTTTGATAATGGATTAATGGTGAAATTTTCATATTATTCCAGGTGATTAAAGTTATGAACCGTGATTTGTTTGATAAATTTAAATGGTACATTGTGATGTGAATATTATATAAGAGGGTTAATGATTATTAGCCTTGAAAAATGTGATATATGTGAATAAATGATAAGAGGGTTAATGATTATTAACCTTGATGAATGTGATATATGTGATATATGTGATTTATTGATAAATGAGATGTGGGGCAAGGAATGATTCCCCAAATACTACAGGGTGCTAAATGTGATGTTATAGGCCAAAATGCATGCATGTGAATATTATTATATGGGACAGGGATTGATGATCCAAATACCCATGGGGTGTGGGATAGGTAATTATGCTCTAAATACTCATGAGGTCCTAAACATGACTTTATAAGCCCTTAATATTGGCATTGGATGGGCATTATAAGTATTCGTGAAATGAAATTGGATTTAAATTAATAATGAAAGACTGTGTTATAATGAATTGTGATTTACCTATATGATATGGTTTATACTCCTATGTGGAATGAAGTGGGTATTTATGGTTTGAGTGTCATCATAAACCCATGAAATTTATGTGGTTAATTAAAGAATAATGAAATATGATAACTATTTACTGTGTTTATTGTACTTTATTATTTATACAACTATATACTCTATTACAGACTAGATATTGTTTTATACACCATTGGTGATGTTATAATGAGTTTTAATCACACCATACTTAGGATTATTGATTGATACCCCAATATAATTCATGTTTGTAGGACAGAATAAGGGAAAATTCCATATGTTAAATGGCTGGGTTGGGATGGATCATGGATGAGGGAACAAAACATGATTTCAGGACCCACTTTGGAGTTTTCAATGTCTTTATTTTGGGTTTTAATTTGACACTTGAAAAATATACAACATGAAATATTTACTACTTTGGTTTTGGATATTTTATTTCTATTTTGGTATTATCATGTGATTTTGATATTCATTGTTATGGTATGAGATATAATTATTGTCTATTCTCTTTTGGCTATGGTTTATTTATTTCTGCTATTGTGATACTTTGATAAAGATGGTATAGTCTCCCCAATATTTATATATTATACCCTCACTACTATTTGGAAGCCTTTAGTATATGGGGAGGCACGCCTGAGGTCATGTGACCAATCAGCTTGGGGCATCGATGTGTGGCACCCAGATCAGGATGTTAAAAAGTGGTATTAAAGAATCTTTATTTTATTTTCTTTTGTCTTACTATTTAGTAATGGTAGATATGATACTAGGAAAATTCAGGACTTGGTTATAATCTCATGCATGATAGTATCTAACCCATATATAAGGGTAAAAACCAAGTATCTAGGGTGGGATTATTGTTATTGATGCTTGTTGTTATAGTTGGATGATATTTCACCTTTGGTGATTCACTTGTTGTGTGATGTTATTATTTCCTAATTTTTTATTCATGGCCCGGTATGGCATAAAGGTTGAGTATACATGCATCATTCTAGACACTCAGTAATTATTGTGACATGCATCATTTTAGGCATGCACAGAAAAGTAAGTTTTTGGTGAGTTGTTTAAATTAATTTTTTTTCATTAATTGTGTAATTTAAATGTAATGGTTCCATATATGAAATTGAAAATTTTAAAATGATGATAAATATTCTAAATCAAGTGGATAAATGGGTGTCTAAATAAAAATTTGAAATGTGAAAATGTTTTACTCTTAGTTTACCATGACTTAGAGATTAGGTATGGTTTAGGGTAGTAATAGTACCTCGGTTTTGACCATGTGGTGGTGTATGGGGGGTGGATTTTTTGTATTATTATGAACTCCTATTATGTAAATGTGTTAATTTTGTGTTATATGTCCTAATATGTGTGTTTGTAATTAAATAGATCTACCTCCATGATGATTATTGTTGATAGGATGATAGGATGACATGGCTAAAATGTACCTACAATACCATAACCAAAGGCTTCAATATTTTCAGGTGAGGAAGTTGGAGAGAATTTTTGTGAGAACTTTTCTCAGTTTATGTAGTTTATGGAAAGAGACCCAGGGTGGGTTGTGAAGAGTATGTCAGACCTGACACAGGAGATCTAGTTGCAACACCCTCCAATATTCACCAGAGAGAATGGACTAGAGTCACTAGAGTTATGGATTGAGTCTATCCAAATTATTCTTGACCACATGGAGACACCTGATGAGAGGAGGGTCAAACTATTTGTTTATATGTTACATGGTCAAGAGAAACATTGGTGGGACATCCAAACTCAGGATGGATAGTTAGAGAATATGGAGTGAAAGGACTTTCAGGAGAAGTTCTTGGAGAACTTTTACCCTGATATTATCATATGGAAGAGGGAAGCTGAGTTCATGAGGTTGACCTAGGGGAGTATGTATGTGATGGACTACACTGGTATCTTAACTGATTTTTAGTGCTTTTTTCCAACATTGATAGGATATGAGGCGACTATATTGAAATGGTTTCAGTATGGGATTAAATGTGAGATTAATTCCCAGTATAACATATTTAGGATGAAGAAGTTTTCAAAAGTTTTGAATCGATATCTCACATCCGAAGGGAACCTAAAGGAGTATTCCAATGAAGGAAAAGTGGTTTCTGATAGATGACCAGGTGGTATGTATTTTGAGAGTAGGAAGTGTCACTATGAGAATTTTAAACAAAGCAGTGGCAAGTAGAGTGTCTAGGGGGGAGGATTAGTTATGTCATACATTACTCAAGTGCTCTTTCACCAGTGTGGTAGTCTGAGACACATTTGTAGATAGTTCCCCCGGCCACCGTTAGAGTGTCGATCTTGAAAAAAGATGGGACACCTACAATGGTTCTTCAAGAACCCATGATAAGTAGGTAATGATGGAGTATCTAGGTAGAATCATAGTGCTAGAAGTAGGTCTTATACCCCATATTATTTGGTAGTTAGAGTTATACTGGCCATGGCGGCAGAGGTAGTGGATGTTGTACTTCTAGGAAATAGTTCCCATATTAGTAGAGTGGTGTAGCTCAGGGGACGCAGACTGCATCATAGGGAAGTGGGGCAGGATAGTTACATACATTTTAACATGCACTTGTGGATAGTGAGGTTGGACCATTGACAGTCAGAGGTACTATTCTTATAGCTTCTATGCTTGCTAGTGCCTTATTTGATACGGGTGTCTCTCATTCCTTTATATCTACATAGCTTGTGAATGGGTTAATTATGACCATGGAGTTCATGAGTGGGGTTATTATGATCGATACACCATTAGAAGTATGGTCAAGAGACATCGGTTTATGTAAGGGGTGTTCTCTCAAGGTTGGGGAGTATCATTTCTGTTGTGATCTTTATATATTTTACATTTCAGGTTTTTACTTGATATTGGGTATGGATTGGATAGTAGCATACCAAGCCATATATATTTTTATTATCATAGAGTGACCTTTACATCTCATGAGGGTGGTAATTATGTTCATTTTGGAGAGTGGGGTATCAAAGAAGGCCACAAGGGATAGTTTATCAGTAACTATAGAAGCTCATAGCTGAGGTTTCAAGTCTTTTACAGGATGAAGGGGGTGCAAAGCATAATTTATGTCCACCCATATATAGTAGATCGGTTCCAGGATGTGTTTCCTGAGGGCTTCTCAGGGATTCCACCTGAGAGAAATATGGAGTTTACGATTGATCTCATTCTTGGAGGTGAACCAGTTTCCATTCCACCTTACAAAATGACACCAATAGAGCTTCGATATCTCAAGACTCAGTTGGAAGAGTTGATGGATAAGGGTTTTATCTATATGAGTATGTCACCTTGGGGTTCTTCGATCTTGTTTTCTAGGAAGGTTGGATGAACTTTGTTCTTATGTGTTAATTAAAAAAAGTTAAACTAGATGATAGTGAAGAACTGGTATCATATTCCATGTATTGATGATATTTGACCAATTGAGGAAAGCTTGTGACTTTTCCAATATTGAATTGAGGTTGGGGCATCATCAGTTAATAGTTAGTCCTTTTGATATACCACAGACATCTCTCATAATAAGGTATGACCTATATGGGTTCTTCATGATTTCGTTCGGGCTAACGGATGCTTTGGCAGTGTTTATAGCCTTGATGAACCAAATTTTCCACCTGTACCTAGATCATTTTGTGGTTGTTTTTTTGGATGACATCTTGGTGTACTCCAAGACTCATGACAATTATGCCCAAAATCTTGATATTGTCTCGAGTACACTGAGAGATTAGTAGTTATACACCAATATATCTAAGTTTCAATTATATATTGACCAAGTACATTTCTTGGGACACGTCATCTCAAAGGATGCATGTCAGTGGATCCAGAGAAGGTACAAGAAATTATTTCATGGGAGTATCCCAATAATGTTTTTGATATCTAAATATCTATGGGGTTATCAATATATTATTATACATTCATCTAATAATTTTCACACTTGGAAGCACCAATTTTGTTCTTAAACAAGAAAGGAGTTAATTTTGAATGAATTGGAGCATGTAATTATTCTTTCCAGGAGTTGAAGAAGCGTTTGAACACCCCACCAATCTTGATCCTACTCAATCCAGTGAGGAGTATATAGTGTTTTGTGATGAATCTGGGATAAGACTCAGATCAATTTTGATGTAGGGAGATAAATTTGTAGCGTATGAGTCATATAAATTGAGGACACATGAATAGAACTAACCTACACAAGGCCTCAAGTTAGCGGTAGTGTTTTATGCACTGAAGTGTTGCAACATTATTTTTTGGGAGAAATTTTTACTATATATACCGACCACAAGACTATAAAATATATCTTTTCATAATGATATTTAAATCTCCAATAATAGAGATAGGTTGATTATATGCAGTCATTTGATTTTGAGATGGCATATATGTCTAGAAAGGGAACAATGTTGCTGACGCTTTTCGCAGGAAAACACATACTCAAGAAGTTCAATAATCTAGCTCTGAGTAGAAGATAATGACCATGTTGGTTGAGATGCATATTGTATTTCATGATGGCTAGGATCAGATGACCCTCATATTAGTATCATTGGAATCCACACTTTTGATTTGGATCAGGGAGAGGTGATATGATGATATGGAATGTTTGAACTTGAGGGAAAGCCTTGAAAGTGGGGAGTCACCTTAAGACTGGACCATAGATGAGGATGAGATCATATATGTTAGGAATAGTGTTGTTGTGCCTATGAGTATGTAAGAAGATTTTATGCATGAATTTCATGCCTCGAATTGGGCGGTGCATCCAGGTTTGACCAAAATGTACTATGACCTACATTGATAGTATTGGTGATCGGACATGAAAAAGGAGATTGCTAGGTTCATGACACAATTATACACCTATCAAAAAGTGAAGGATGAGCATCAATGACCTGGTGGTTTACTACAATTTTTTCCCATTCCGGAATGGAAATGGGAAGATGTTACCAGGAATTTTGTGGTAGGACTTCTAAGTATGCCTCATAAGAATGATTCTATTTGGGTGACTGTGGAATGATTGATGAAAGTATCACATTTATTTCCTATTAGATATACTTTCTCGGTGGATCAGTTGGAAGACTTGTATGTTTGGGAGATATTCTTTATACACAGGGTTCCATGGATTATAGTTTCAGATCATGACTCACGTTTCTCTTCATGTTTCTATCAAGTCTTATAGAAAGTGCTTGGTATGTAGGTATTTCTAAGTATGGATTTCCACCCACTGACAGATGGGTAGTTGGAACATATTATACATGTTTTGGATGATATGTTATGGATGTGAATTCTAGACTTTAGTGGGTCTTGGTAAAGGCACTTAACACTCATTGAGTTCACCTATAACATTAATTATTAGAAGAATATTCAGATGACACCATATGATGCACTTTATGGTAGGTCATGTAGATCACCTCAATGCTGGATAGAGGTAGGTGAGTTAGATTTTTTAAGACTGAGTCTCATGCAGGAGACATCAGAGTAGGTTCAGCTGATTCAGAAATGTATGGCTATGACTCAAAGTATGAAAAAGTCATATGCTGATAGAAATTGATGACCCCTTGAGTTTATGGTGGGTGATTTTTTTTTTCTTTGGGTTTCTCCTAGATTGGGTCACTGTAGGATTCTGAGGAAGGTCAAGTTGGTGCCTAGGTTTTTTGGACCTTAATAGATTGTAGAGAGAATCGGGTTGGTGGGGTACCAACTAGCTCCTCCACAGAGGTATAGTGGTATGCATGATGTTTTTCATGTGTCACATCTTTGATAGTATCACCCCAACCCTTCTCATGTGATCGATGTTGATGATGTTGAGCTTGATACTGATGCATCCTTTGAGGATCATCTGATACATGTTATGGATAGCAGCGAGAAAGTGTTGTGGGGAAAGACTGTGTAGATAGTTCAAGTATTATGGTGGTAAGGTCGTGTTCAGGAGGAAACATGAGAGAGAAAAGTAGATATATGAGCTCAGTGACCTGATCTTTTCACCTCATAATCTTAGAGATTCTTGAGAGTACATCTCAAGGATGAGCTATTATAAGGTGAGGAGATTGTAAGATCTTGACTAGAGATGTCTCATTCTTGTTTATAGGTACTCTTTTACCCTTGTTTTGTAATATCTTGTGTGGGTTTTTGTTTCAGGTGAAATTTGGGAATTTTGGAAGCAGATGGGGTAGTGCATGGTTTTCGCAGTGTTTTCCAAAAATATTATATATAGTAATAAATAGTATATTAGATATTTATTTAAAAACCAATAAATTACAAAAAAAAATATTATATATGCAATTATAAAAATTAATACATAGTTTATAATTAATAAAAATATATAAATTTATTAAATACTTAATATACTAATTAAATAAAAAAATATAATATTTATTATTGTATATATATATATTACATTTATTCATTTATATTAATAAGCATTTCATTAATAAAATTATAAATAATTTTGTTTAACATTTAATGTTTTTAATACAATTGTAATTTACATAATTAATATATATTCATTTATATTTAAATATATATTCATTTTAATATATATTTATTTCTAATTAATATATATTAGTAATTAATATACTAATTAAATACTTAATATACTAATTAAATAATTAATATATTATTTATTTCTATATATATATATATATTAGATTTGTTCTTTTTTAATAATTTTATTCGTTTTTATTAATTATAAATAGTCTATTAATTATTTAATTATATATATATAATTACATTTCACTCATTTTTAACATGCATTCATTTAATATAATTTATTCATTGATAATGTTAAGTGTGTGATTACTTTTTTTTATAATTTATAGAATTTAAATATTTATTTATTTCATATATTTTAATTTATTCATTTTTAATGTTTTTTATACATAATTATTCATTAATATATTTAATATTTTTTTAATTTATTAATTTTCAATTTTTCATTATTCAATATTTTTTGTAATTTTATTCATTTTCAAATATTTATTTATACATGCTTGTTCATTAACATTTAATTTTTTAATATGGTTGTAATTTATATAATTAATATGTATTCATTTCCATTTTAACCTATATAAATATTAATTTTTAATTTTTATAAATTAAATAATTAATAATAGTTATTCGTTTTTTAAATTTATTCATTATTATAATTATTTATTTCATTAATAGATTGTAAGATCCCGGTTTTT
Organism: Viscum album; assembly: GCA_963277665.1. Taxonomy (NCBI): domain Eukaryota; kingdom Viridiplantae; phylum Streptophyta; class Magnoliopsida; order Santalales; family Viscaceae; genus Viscum; species Viscum album. The sequence goes on along the minus strand of OY728141.1, from coordinate 1,412,743,014 downwards.
GGAAGGGTATGTTATCTTTATGTTTCGGTTTAATCCCTTGTTCCGGGTTTCAAGGGATGTCTTCTGAAAGTATGAGAGGCCTTGGGAGTGTTTTAGGGGCTCGGCGCATGGAAGAAAGGAAAGCTGGGCAAGACAGGCCAAGGCGCACGGCCAGGAAAAACCATGCGGCCTTACTAGATAAACCATGCAACCCTTCTCCTCCGGGCAGTATCATGTGCACGGTTTGCGCACGGTTTGTCAAACCATGTGGCTAACCCATGCGGCCTCTTAAAGTTGGGAAAAATTACAAGTTTTTCACTCCGGGCTTTTAAACCCCAACTCGGTATTTTCCTCCATTCATCCCCTCTCAACCCTAGTGACGAACTTGGTCGACCCAAGCTTCCCAAGGGTGGTTCTCCTTCGATTCTTGGCCATTTAGAGCGTCGTTGGTTGCAGATCGAAGCTCCGGGTAAGGCTAATCCCATATTTGCTTCTCTTTTTTGGTTTAGGGTTTGTATCTTCTCTCCCTCTTGTTTTGAATCTCTAAAACCCTATCTTTTGGGTGAGTTCTAGGTTGAAGCTCCAAAGGCTAGTCAGATTGAGGTCTAAAGACTCGATTGAGGGTGCATTCAACTGCGGTTTCGAGGTAGGTGGTCTATAAGTGATATCCCATAGTTATTTGGGTATTTGTGCATATTTAGTTGTGTTCTTGATTTCCCTTGGTTAAGTTTTGAATAATCTTGGCATGTTTGGTAATATTGGTGTTTAAAATGGTAAATGGAAACTCTCACGATCCCCATGGGATGCGTTGGGAATGACTTGACCTAATTGGGGCCATCCATGGGATGTGTCGGCTTTTCCTGGACTTAGGGAATGTGTTTGAACAAGTGACCTTGTTGTAATAAAGGGTAGAGACCTTGATAAATATTTTGGCATGTTTGGTTGAACTTGGAATAGAAGTTAGGTGATGCACCTAGACTTGGTAATAACCTGAGGGTTATATGGAATGGGTTGAATGGTTGATTCATGGGAATGATGAATGGGTTAAATGGGTTAATTTGTAAACTGAATAGAGACCATAATGTGATGGATTATGGTTTAGTGTTGAATGCTTAGTGAGATAAGCATAACACATGGGAATTGGGTGAATGGTTAAATGATGTGAAATGGTAAGGTGTTAATGGGTTAAGGCATAATGTGAATTCCCGTGTGGGTTGCTATGAATAGTGTTTGTCGAAGGGCAATGGTTTGGATGGTTGATGGTTACATATATATATAAGAATGTGCACATGGATTGGTAGTGTAGGGTATGACTTGAGGATCTACGCCCACGGGTCGAGTAAAGACTAATGCTCAGAACTCCACCCTAAATGCATGGGTTAGGAATGAGGACTGAGGATCTATTCTCCTAACGGTTGCATCCACCTGGATTGAGGCTTCGAGGTGAGGATATGATTATCATGAGGGGGTCAGTCCTAGTGAGATAGGATAAAGATGTGTTTACCCTCTTTCTTGTGAATTCTGTCCTTAAACCCATGTAACATAATGTATGTGATTAACCCATGGAAATGTGATGAATTGGTAAGTGATGATAATTGGTGTGTAATGAATCGTAATGGAAGTGGCAATGGATTTGGCCCTGAACTTGTTAATGGAACCTCAAGTAATTATGTGGTAATTATCATTCATATTCCTTTTGCATGCACTACTTGTTTATACTGGATATTTTGTAGACACCGTTGGTGGTGGCCTACTGAGTTGTACTCACACCCTACTCGGGCCGCTATTGGGTACCCGAGCAGACTTCATGTTTGCAAGTCAGGAGAAGGGTAAGGGTCCTTACTAGATAGTGAGTGTACATGGGTAGAACTTGATGGAGGATCCGGACTTAGAGTCGGAACCATTTTGGGGATTTTGGCTGTTGTCTGTATTTTGGGTTTTTGTTCACTCTTACACTTGTAGTATGACATGGCATATTTATTGTTGGAAATGGTTTTTTTCATGTTTCTTGTTTATTGATTATTTTTTCTGCTATTGGTTGTTTCTATTGTGGATTACTCTGATAAAATGGGGGTATAGTCTCCCCACTTGACTACATAGACCCCCACTACCAGTCGGCAACTTTTGGCGTACGGGGAGGCGCCCTTAAGGTTATGTAACCACCCGGCTCGGAGCACCGGTTTAGTGGCTTCTGGGTCGGGGACGTTACATAGATGATACATATTATATAATTTCATTGTTTAATTTAACATATATCAAAATTTATATATATATATATATATATATATACATATACATTAATCTCTCACACACAAATATTTGCGTAATTAATGAAATCTTATATAGAAACACACACACCTAATATTTATATAATTTATTTAAATTTTAATATTAATTTTTTAATTTCATTTAGTAATATAATATATTTAATATATTATGTTTTTAATTGGTAAATTTTATTTATTTATTTTTAATATCATTTTGGTTAATATTATTTATTCATTTTTAATATTTTTTTAATTTTTTTTAATTTAATCATTTTCTAATATTTATTTACTATGTTTTAGTATTTTTAAATATGTATTATTCTTAATTTTAATATATATCCTTATTTTATTTTTTTACTAATTTGTATAATTAATAAAACTTATCCATTTTTTAAATATTTTAAAGTCTATTCATTTTTAATTATTCAATTTCACTCATTTTCAACATTCTACCATTTAAGATTATATATTCATTAATAATTTTAAAAATGTATTTTTAAATAGATATTTATAAATATATATATATATATATATAATTATATTTTTAAAATTATAAATAAATAAATAAATTTTTTTAAAAAAGTGTTTATATAATTATAAATAAATAATTATATATTTAAATAATTATAAAATTATAATAAATATATTTAAATAATGGATATATTTACTACATTTATATTTATATTTATATTTATGTAGCTGACTAGAGGTCGTTCAAGCATAATCGTATAAGGCGGCCACTCCCTAACAACAGAACTGTCTCAGGTTCGAGTCCTACCATACTAAAATTTAGCTAGGGAAAGATGGCATGCAGTGTTGGGTTGGGCCCAGTATAGGCATGGTGTGGCTCCCAACATAATTGTGTTACTTGATATCATTTTTTAGTTGGTGTGATTCTTGAGTGGTAAATCTCATAATCTTGCATCCAAAATATTGGGGTTCGAATCTTGGCAAGCCCCGTAGGGATTTATGATGTGGACATGACATTGATAAGAAATGATGTAGACATGATGCAGGTAGGTGATAGTGGGTCAAGTGATGTAGGTCGGATGATGCAGGCATGATGTCGCACTGGGCCTTTAGGCCATGTTCTTAGTTCACTTGGTCTTGGGCCTTCAGGCTATGTAATGGGTCTCCTTCTAGCTAGATTGAAAAGAGGTATTTGATTTCATAATAAAAAATCAACTTCGGCCCCAACTTAAAAATATAAATATATATAATTATATAAATATATTTATAATTATATACAAATACTTATAAATATATTTATTTATAATTATAATTATAAATATATATCTATAATTATTTTTATAAATTCATATTTACAATTCTTTTAATATATTTATAATTATATACATTTATGTTTATTTATTTATTTATAATTATATATATTTATATTTTTTAATTATATTAATTATATTATTAAAATTATTTATATAAGTCTTTATTAGTGTTTTTTTAGCGCTGATAAAGAGGTATTTTATCAGCGCTTATTATTTTAACACCGATGAAACCCCTCTTTATTAGCACTTTTTTGAAAGTGCTAATAACATCCTTCCCAATATTTTAAATATAAGCCTAACCAAACTAATTTCCCTCATTTCATTCAAGATCTCATAGAATTTCATCTCTATCATCGCTCCCCCTCAACCTTCTCCTGAACGAATCACTCTCTCAAATATAAGGCTCTCACTTATCAGTGTTCTCGATCACTACTATCATGCATACCTAGTCCAAACCATGATATGTTTCTGTGTGCTTTATTTATGGTTTTTGGTCTCCCTGCCTCTCTGTCATTATCTTGGGTCGACCAACCACTATCACAAAGCAGACCTCCAGCGACCACCCTTTTTCCATCTTCCACTCCCTCAGTTGGCTGATGCAGCAAGTATTCCCCCTCTGTTTTTTTCATTTTTTGGGGAGTTTTCTTTTTATATATTATTTAAAGGTAGATTTTATAATTTTATAAAATTATAGATTTTATTTATCTATATTCAAAACTCAATATAGTTTTTTACTATTGATTTTGATTTTTTTTTAAAAAAAATGAATTTTTGGGGTTTTGAAATTCAAAAATTATTTGGTAATTAAATTTTATTATTTTATAGTGATTTCTATGAAATTCTTTTGTAATTGATTTATTGAATTGGTTTTGAAAATTAATATGAATAGTCTAAGGATTTTATAAAATTTATTTCTAAAGGGATTATTTGATTAAATGGTTAAATGGTATTTTTTTGTGAAAATAAACATTGAATAAGTTTTTTTTAGAGTTAAAAATAAGAATATGTTGTTTCAAATGTAAACACATGGTTTTTAATAAGATTATCTATGATTTTGGAGACCTATTAAATGAGTTTCTTATAGGGGTTTAGAGTGTGTTTTATTTTAGGTATTTATGATATGATCGTGTTAATATATAAGGTTTGAGGTATATAATTTCTGATATTATACTATAAGTTTTATATCATGTTCAAACAAAGTTGAAAGGGTATGGAGTTTTCCCATTATTTGAGGACACAAAATTATTTTTTGATTCAACCTGTTTTCACCTTACATTTTGGTAAATAGTTATATAATGGAACTGTCAATTTCTAGGGATGTTTCAAGGTGTTTTGGAGTGTTCTATTTATTTTTTTTATTAGAATAAGACTCCTAAGATTGAAGTTTTTTGGAGTTTTCCTTGGTTAATATAGATATTGAGAAAATGTTTTTTCAAATTCATTTTCTTATCTAGATACCTTAAATATGAGGGTTGGTGTAAGATACTGATCTTTTCTGGAGTTGTCTCAGGCTGTATTGTAGGTACTCTTTTGTTTAGTGTTGATTAATTTTTGTTTGGTTTTTATCTTGGGGTGTGTTTGGGTGAATTTTTTGATAAAAATGAAAGAAAGATGGTTGTTCATGGTTGGTACATAGTTAGTGTAAACTGTGTGCCCCATCCCAGCAAACCGTGCAACCTTGGAAAGTGGAGATTTTCACAGTTGGCATATGGTTTTTCTAACCATTAACTCTATTAGAAGTAACTATGAACTTCTATAAAATAGTCTCATGGCTTAGGCACATGGTTAGGGGAAAATTTCTGCCACTACCTAGCAAACTGTGCACGAGAATTAATTTATCCCGAAAATTAGTTTTAAAAATTCCCAAACCCCCATTTTAATCCCAAATCGACCCCATTTGATCCTAGGTCCATTTTCAAGATTTTAGATCTCTCCAAATAGATTTTAATCTTCCCCAACCTCTATTATTTTTTTTAATCTTGGATCATAGATCTACACCCCTCCTGGTAAGTGGATTCTATTCCGTTGGTTTCCCGTTAATTATCTTATCTTCTACCATCCTTGAAAGGAGTTATTTTCTTCTATTTTGGATTATATCTAGATATAATATTTTGGATCTAGATCTAGGATTATATATCTAGATCTATATTATATATATCTTGATTTATTTGATCTTGATTTAGGGTTCTAGATTCGAATCTCATTCTATGCCATTGTGCCGCTCAAATTTTGGGGATTTTCCATTGGGTGATCATTCATCAAAAAATTAAGGTAGGTGGTATATAGTTCAAATCCCATGGTAATTATTTAAATTAAATGTAGGCAATTTTAGGATTTATATTATATATTTAGAAATTATGTTCTTAATTTAAATTAATTAATTGAGGAGATGTGAATTGAGTATTTTTGAAATTATGGATTTGAAGACAATTAATTGTATAATTAATTATGAGATATAGAGATATTGATTGGAGATAATTAATTGATGAATTAATTATAAGTTATTGATATTTAAAATTTAGATAATTAATTTTGGAATTAATTATGGGATTTTGAGTTGTGTGTTTTGATTAATTAATTGATGGGATTATTAATGGGTTTGATGTACTTAATTAATTGGGGAATTAATTAAGGTGGTTTATGTGATTAGTTAATTTTTTAGTAAACTAATGAAAATTATTGTATTTAACTAATTTTTTAATTGGTAATGGAATTGATATGAATAATTAATTGTTGAATTAATTATGTAATAAATGGTAACATGGTCATTTAGTTGTGAATTAAATAATAGGAACATGGTCATTATAATGTGTAAGGTATGAATGGTAATATGGTTATTCTATTATATGTGGTATGAATGGTAACATGTTAATTTAGTTGTGAATTAAAGAATGGGAACATGGTCATTATATCGTGTAATGTGTGAATAGTAACATGGGAATTCAAGTATGAATTAAATAATGTTAACAATGGAATTTTGAGATATAATATCACTTGGGAATACATTGGGCTTTGGTATGCACTGAAGTAAGGATTGAGGTACGGGCATCTATAGAACCTAGGGGTTGATGTAGTTAAATAAATATTAGTTGATAATGTTATAATCATTTACTTATGTATTGAAATTATTTTCATTATACCAATGAATACACTATTATTTGACTAGATATTGTTTTAGACATTTTTGGTGGTGGATTATTGAGTTGTACTCACACCCTACTCAGGTTTCCTGATCAGTACCTGAATATACTTTGTGTTTTCTAGATAGGTTAAGGGAAAAATCCCTAAGATAGATGGCTGAGTTGGGATGAAGCTTTGATGAGGGAACTAGATGTGGTTTAAGACCCTCTTGGGGAGTCGTTAGTGTCTTTATTTTGGGTTTTATTTTAGACACTTGATGCATACATTGACATGGTATATTTTCTTCTTTAGTTTTGATATTATATTTCCATTTTTGATTATCATGATATATTGGTAATGTTCATGGTTATAAGTTATTTTGTTATTGATTATGTATTTTTGTTGGTGAATTACTATAATAATAAAGGGTATAGTCTCCATGTGATTGATATTATACCCTCACTACTAGTCAGAAACCTCTAGAATATGAGGAGGCACGCTTGAGGTCATGTGACCGACCAGTTTGGGGAACCAGTGTGTGGCACCCAGGCTGAGATGTTACAAAGTGGTATCAAAGGATTTTTATTTACTTTTTACTTTTTCTTACTATTTGGTAAAGGTATACATGAGACTAGTAAGATTCAAGACTTTGTTATGAGATCTGGCATGGGAGTAGATAGCCCATGTACCGGGGAGAACCCAAGTACCTAGGGTGGGATCATTGTTATTGGTATTTTTTCTTATAGTTGAGTATTATTTCACCTTGTGTGACACACTTGTTGTGTGTTGTGATTATTGATGTTTAGATTTTCTGATATTTGACTCATGTCCCAACATGGAACAAGATTTGAGTTTGCATGCATCATTCTAGGCACTCAGGGTTATTGTGACATGCGTCATTTTATGAATGCACAGAAAATAGGTTATGGGTAAGTTATTGAACTTGAATTATTTTCATTTCTTGTGAAATCTTAATGAAAATTGTGCCTAACATGAAATTGAGAAAGATTGAAAAATGATACAAGATGTGAATAAATGGGTGTTTAAATGAGAAACTTGAATAATGAGAATATGTTTACCCTTGTCAATTGATACCCAGGTGTAGGATGGTTAAGGGTAGTGATATCACCTCAGTTTTTTTCCATATTGTGAGGGTTTGGGAAAAGACTTTTCATATAGTTTTGTGTTTCCATGTTACATAAATTTGTTTTTTTGTAAACTATGTCCTAAGGTGCATGTTTGTAGTTGTAGAGAGTATGCCTCCATGAAAACTCTTGTTGAGAGGGAGACTGAAGGACATGGCTAGGAATGATCCTCAAGTGATGGAACCTGAGACACCAATCATACCAAGTGAGGAAGTGGGAGAGAAGTTCTGAGAGAACTTTGCTCAGTTCATGAAATTCATGGAAAGATACCTAGGGAGGGTTGTGAAGAGTATGTCTGATCATATGAGGGAGTTACAGTTGTAACACCCTATGAATTTTACTGAAGAGGGTGGACCTAAGGAAGCTAAGTTCTAGGTTGAGTCCTTCAAGACTATACTTTACCACTTGGAGACTCCTAGAGATAGGAGGTTCAAGTTGGCTACTTACATGCTATAAGGATTAGTGAAGCATTGGTGGGACATTTAGGAGCAGACTGGATAGATTGATGGTATGTTATGGAAGAACTTTTTGGAGAGGTTCTTGGAGAAATTCTATCCAGATATGCTAAGGTGGGATATAGATGCTAAGTTCATAAGATTAACTCATGTGATTATGTCAGTGATGGAATATTTTGGACATTTTACATATATGAAATGCTTTTCTCTAACATTAGTAGGGGATGATACAGTTATGGTGAGATTTTTTCAGGCTGTGATTAAATGTGAGATTAACTCCCATGTTAATATTTTTTAATTAAATAATTTTACTAAGGTATTGGATCATGCTCTAATAGATGAGGGGAACCTAAAGGAGGCTTACATTATAGGGTAGGTAGTTCTAGCCAGATGATCAGGAGGTATGGATTCTGAGAGTAGGAAGTGTAACTACAACAGAGTCATCCAGGGTAGTGGGAAACGGAGTACCCATACAGAGAGATCAGTTGCATAGGAACTTAATCGATTGATCTGTCACTAGTGTGGTAGGTCAGTTTTCTTTTGGAGATAGTTCCCCCTACCACTAGTAGAGTTCTGATCTTGTGGCAATATGGTACATATAAAGAAGTTCTATAGGATCCAGTGATAGACGGGTAGTGAGGGTGCATCTGGAAAAAATTAGAGTGTATGAAGGGGATCTTCTGCACCATATTAGTTTGGAAGCTGTAGTTCTACTGGTCGAGGAGGTATAGGTAGTGTATGTGGAGTTTTGGGGAAAGATTAACCATATCAACAGAGTAATGCAGCATAGGGGAGTCAGGAAATATCACAGGGAAGAGGGGCATTATAGTTTCATGTGGTTAAACCTACACTTATGGATAGCGAGGATGGACTATCGATAGTGAGAGGTACTATTCTTGTAGCCTCTACTTTATCTAGTGCCTTATTTGATACTGGCACCTCTCATTTCTTTATTTATGAAAAACTTATGAATTGTTTGATCCTAGTGGTGGAGTTTGTGAGTAGGTTTCTGACTATAGATACATCATTGGGAGTACAGTATAGAGACATCTTTTTGTGAAAAGGGTGTTCTCTAAAATTTAGAGAGTATCATTTTATGTGGGATCTCTATATCCTAGACATGTTGAGATTTAACCTAATTATGGTTATAGACTGGCTCATCACATACCAAGCCCACATTGATGGTTACTAGAAGATATTAACCTTTACATATCCTAAGGGTGACAACAATATTCACCATTGATAGTGGGATATATAGGAAGGACGAGAAGGTCTAATTACTCAAAAACTGGGAGAACTCATAGCCCATGTTTCTAGTTTATTACTAGATGAAGGAGGTGTAAAGTGGGATGTTCTTATACTTGTAGTAGACCAGTTTTAGGATGTATTTTTGGAATATTTATCAGGTTTTACACCTAATATATATGTGGAATTCACAATTGATCTCATGTCGAGGTAGTTCTAGTTTCTATTCCACCATACATAATGACACTGAAAAAGCCTCAAGATCTCAAGACTTAGCTGGAGGAGTTATAGGATAAGGAATTTATCCATCCAAGTATGTCTCCTTGAGTTTCACCTGTGTTGTTTTCAAATAAGTTTGGTAAGAGTTTATTCTTATGAGTTTATTATCGAAAGTAAAACTGGATGACTATAAAGAACCAGTATCCTCTTCCATGTATCAACAATATTTTAAACCAATTTATAAGAGTATGTGAATTCTCAAATATTGAATTTAGATTGGGGTATCATCAGTTGAGAGTTTAGACTTATGATATACCAAGTATTGCTTTCAAAAGTAGGTATGGCCTATATGAGTTCATCATAATGCTATTTGGATTGATGAATGCACCATTGGTGTTTATGGCCTTGATGAATAGGATATTTCATCCATACTTAGAATAGTTTTTAGTAGTATTTATGGATGATATATTAGTGTACTCCAAGACTCCTAAAAATCATGCCCAACATCTTGATATCATCTTGAGTACACTGAGAGATCATAGGTTATATAACAAAATATATGTGCTAGTTTTGGATCGATCAGGTACACTTCTTGGGTCACATCATCTCATAGGAAGGTTTTCCATTAGATCTAGAGAAGGTTCAGGTGGTGGTTTCTTGGGAGCATACCAAGAACGTATTCGATATCCATAGATTTTTGGGATTATCTAGATATTTCAAGAGGTTCATCTAGGAATTTTCTAATTTGGAATCACCACTTTCAGGCTTGAAAAAATGGGATAAAGTTTTAATGGTTGGAAGCTTGTAAGGATGCCTTCTAGGAGCTAAAGAAGCATTTGAAAATGACACAAATATTGATCCTACCTGATCTAGATAAGGAGTACACAGTGTATTGTGATGCTTCTAGGATTGGACTTGGAGCTATGTTAATGAAATGAGATCTAGTTGTGGTGTATGGGTCTTGGAAGTTGAGGCCTCATGAATGGAACTACCCTATGCACGGCCTCGAGTTGGTTGTAGTGGTTTATGCCTTAAAATGTTGGTGGAACTATTTTTGAGAGAAATTTTTAATGTGTATACTGATCACAATAGCTTAAAGTACATCTTTTAACAGTTATACTTGAATATATGGTAGTAGATATGGGTAGAGTATATGCATTCATTCGATTTTGAACTAGTATATACACCCAGAAAGGGGAACAATGTTTCTAATGCTTTGAGCAAGAAAACTTAGACTCAAGTGGTATAGGATTATAGTACCAAGTGGAACATGATGACCTTGTTGGATAAAATGAAAGTGGCAGTTCAGGAGGGTTAGGAGAAGATTACTCTCCTATCAGTTTTTGTGGAGTGTACATTTTTTAGATGGATTAAAGATAGACAGTATGAGGATCCAGAATATTTGACCATGAGGGAAATCTTTGAAGGTGGGGAGGCACCTTCAGATTATATCATATATGAGGATGAGATCATCTATGTCAGGAATCATATTGTTATACCTATGAGCATGTGATAGGAGCTAATGTGTGAGTTTCATGCCTCGAAGTGGGAAGTACACCTAGGCTTGACCAAAATTTATTATGGCCTATAATGATAGTTTTGGTGGCCAGACATGAAAAATGATATAGCAAGATTTGTGACACGATGCTACACATATCATCATGTAAAGGTAGAGAATCAATGACCTAGAGTATTTCTGCAGCCATTTCCCGCTTCATAATGGAAGTGGGATGATGTTACCATGGACCTTGTGGTGGGTCTCCCAAGGACGCCTCAGAAGAATGATGTTATTTGGGTGATTGTGGATCAAATTATGAAAGTAGAACATTTATTACCTATATGGGAGATTTTCTCATTAGAACAGTTGGGAGTTTTTAATATTCAAGAGATAGTCCATCTACATGGGGTGCCACAGACTATTATTTCAGACCATGAATTGTGTTTTACTTCGTACTTCTGGTAGGGCATACAGAAGGCACTCAGTGCATAGGTTTTGTTGAGTATGGCTTTCCACCCATATACAGATGGAAAGTTGTTGTGTACTATATAGGTTCTTGAGGATATGCTATGATCATGTGTTCTAGACTTCAGTGGATCTTCATAAAATCACTTGACTTTAATAAATTTTTTCTATGAAAATATTTTTCAGGTAATGATGTAGATGAAACCATATGAGGCACTTTATGGTAGGCCATATAGATGACCTTTATGATGGATGGAGGCAGGTGATTTTGAGTTGTTGGGATCGATTCTCATGTAGGAGACATCAGAGTAGGTACAACTAGTTTGGAAACATATGGCTATGTCTTAGAGTAGACAAAAGTTGTACACTGGTAGGTTTTGATAAACCCAAGATTTTATAGTGGTTGATTGTGTATTACTTTGGGTGTTACCTAGGTTAGGTCACCATAGGATAAGAAGATAGGGAAAGTTGGAACTCAGGTTTGTTAGACCATTTGAGGTGGTGGAAAGAATCAGTTCGGTGGCATACCGATTGGCTCTTCCATAGAAATATGTTATTATGCATGGAATTTTCCATGTATCAAAACTACAGCGGTATCACCTCAACCTATCTCATTTGATCGATATGGATGATATTGATCTTGAGATAGATGTGTCATTTAATAAGCATCAGATACGTATGTTGGATCACAATGATAAAGTGTTTTTGGGAAAGAATGTGTTGATAGTTTGTGTATTGTGTCAACATGGGAAAGGGAAGCATATATGAGGGATCAATGTCCCAATATTTTTAACTCAAAATCATAGAGATGTATGGGAGTGCAGCTTGAGGATGAGTCGTTATAAGGTGGAGATATTGTATGATCCCGACCTTTTTGGGAGTTGTCTTGATCTTGTTTATAGGTACTCTTTTGTTTAGTGTTGAGTAATTTTCATTTTGGTTTTATCTTGGGGTGTGTTTAGGTAGATTTTTTGATAAAAATGAAAGAAAGAGGGTTGTTCATGGTTGGCGCATGATTAGGTTAAACTACACGTCCTAGCCCAGTAAACTGTGCAACCCTGGACAATGGGGGTTTTCACAGTTAGCGCACGGTTTTTCTAACTATGCACCCTCTTAGGAGTAACTGTGAAATCCTATAAAATAGGTTCATGGTTTAGGCACACTGTTAGAGGAAACTGTGTTCCCCTTCCCCACAAATCATGTACGGGAATTAATTGAGCCTAAAAATTAGTTTTAGAAATTCATGAACCCCTATTTTAATCCCAAATCAACCCCATTCAACCCTAGGTCCTTTTTCATGATTTTGGATCTCTCTGAATAGATTTTAAGCCTTCTTGAATATTGTTATTCACGATTCAAAGCTTGGATTGTAGATCTACACCCCTCCCTATAAGTGAATTCTATTCTGTTGGTTTCCCATTCATTCTCATTTATTCTCCCATCCTTGAAAGGAGTTATTTTTTTCTATTTTGGATTATATTTAGATCTAATATTGTGGTTCTAGATCTAGGATTATAGATCTAGATCTAGATTAGAGAGATCTTGATTCATTTGATCTTGATTTAGGGTTTTAGATCTGGATCTCATTATTTGTCATTGTGTCGCTCAAATTTTTGGATTTTCCATTGGGTGATCGTTCTTCAATGAATTGAGTTAGGTAGTATATAATTCAAATTCTATAGTATTTATTTAAATTTCAGTATTACTATTAGATATTTAGAAATTGTGTTATTGAATTAAATTAATTAATTTGGTAAATTGATTAATTGAGGAGATATGAATTGGGGATTTTGGAAATTGTGGATTTAGAGATAATTAATTGTAGAATTAATTATGAGATATAGATATTGTGATTGGAGATAATTAATTGATGAATTAATTATGAGGTTTTGAGATTGATAATTGAGATAAATAATTATGTAATTAATTATGGTATTTTGAGTTATGGGTTTTGATTAATTAATTAATGGGTTAATTAGTGGGTTTGATTTACTTAATTAATTGGGGAATTAATTAAGGGGGTTTATGTTATTAGTTAATTGTTGAGTTAACTAATGAAAATTCTTGTATTTAACTAATTTTTTAATTGGTAATGGAATTGATGTGGATAATTAATTTTTGAATTAATTATTTGATGAATGGTAACATGGTCATTTAGTTATGAATTAAAGAATGGGAACATGATAATTATAATGTGTAAGGTATGAATGGTAACATAGTAATTTAGTTTTTTAATTAAAGACTGGTAACATGGTCATTTAGTTGTGAATTAAAGAATGGGAACATGGTCATTCTATTATGTAATGTGTGAATGGTAACATGGGCATTCAAGTATGAATTAAATAATTGTAACTATGGAATTTTGAGATATAATATCGCTTGGTAATATTTGGGGCCCCATCATGAGATGAAGTAAGGATTAAGGTATGGGAATATAAGGTAACCTATGGTTTGATGTGGTTAAATAAATATTAATTGATAATTTGATTACTATTTTCTTATGCATTGTAATTATTTTCTTTATACCAATGCATACACTATTATTTGATTGGATATTGTTTTAGATATTGGTGGTGGTGACCAACTGAGTTGTAATCACACCCTACCTGGGCTTTCTGATCGGTACCCAAATAGACTTTTTGTTTTATGGATAGGTTAAGGGAAAATTTCTTGAGATATATAGCTGAGTTGGGATGGATATTGGATGAGGAAACCAAACGTGGTTCAGGACCCACTTGGGGAGTCATCAGTGTCTTTATTTTCGGTTTCATTTTAGACACTTGAAACGTACATTGATATGGAATATTTTATGCTTTAGTTTTGATATTTTATTTACATTTTTTTATCATGATATATTGGTAATGTTCATGGTTATATGTTATTCTACTATTGCTTATTTATTTCTGTTGGTGTATTACTCTAATAATATAGGGTATATTATCCTATTGAGTGATATTAGACCTTAGCTACTAGTTGGTATCCTATATCATGTAGGGAGGTGCACTTGAGGTCATGTGACTGACCAGTTTAGGTCACTGGTGTGTGGAACCCGGGCTGGGATGTTATAGGTGGACAAGGAAAAAAATCATGGTTTGCAGTATATGGATATGTATAAGTTTCATATTCTTATTTATAACATTTTTTATTTTGATTAATCCATATACATAATATTATTATTATTATTTTGAACTATTTTATATCATTAGGAATGGTTTTAGTGTCACCCATAAAAATTTATAATTTAAAACACATTTATCTTGGATACATATAATATTATAAGATAGTGGAAGAATTTCATAAAGTTTATTATAATCTTCCCTAACCATACATATAGTATGGATTTTATTAATAATGAGTATACTCTTTTGGATATTTCTATAAAGGTTTTGACTACTATATGTGGGAGATAACTTATAGTGATTTGTGTCATTGTTAGAGGTGGACTCATAATGTTTTGGATCTCAATAATGTGAAATCCTTGATAACTAGATTTTTTGAAATGTTTATTAATGAAAAGTATTTGTGGTGTTTTTAAGGAAATTTAATAGAGGTTTGGATATTGTAGGATATGTGAAATATAGCTAAGATTAATAACTCTACTATTTTTGAAATAGGGTTTCATTAGTGGGTTAAAATACAAATATATTTATTGGTATTCCTATAATACATGGTCTATAATAATCTACAGAAAAAGGGAGTAACATGGAATCTAACTTAACTTCTATCTTTAATAACATTTTCATCCATTAGTTTCATGAAATTCCAAGCTCCTTGACCCTATTTCAAAATCCTATGATTGCATAACCTTTTATGTTCTGAGGAAAGATATTTTTACAAAAATTTAGAAAGCCAGGTCACAATTAAATGAAAAGTAAGAACAAGAATTTCCAAGGGAAGTCTATCATCCAATAACAAATAAATTTTATTTTCCAGAATATTTATTACCACCTTTTTGTACTACACAACATTGAATCAAGAACCTGTACCAACAACCACATGTTTAACCCGGGTTATTTCTTTTCATGTCACCCATGTGTAAAATGATAACTTGTTAGGAATAATAACTAATAACATTAAAAAATTTGGTTCCCCTAAATGTAATAATATATAAATTTCTTCTTTTATTATGAATATATTATGGGTATTTATTTATTTATTTTAAAAATTAATATTTTATGAACCTAATAGGATGGTTATGAATCAAAAATAGGTGCACACTAATCGAATGACAAAAGATTTTAAATATGGATTTTAAGAGTTCATCAAGTTTTCAATAGAGCATGTATACAACCCTTCTCAAATCCTTTTTCTATGTTTAAATTATTTTTATTCAAGATAAATTAGTCTAAAATAGATGGAAGAACATTTTATTTGTCACATAATAGTTTAAGGTTATAAATATTGGACTAAACATGGGGAAAAACTAAACGTTCACATGGATTAAGATTATACTGTGGTTTATGGGTCATTTTATATAAATATTAGTGTAAATGATTATGGATATCATATGGAAGAAATGACAATGACAATTGAATATAAACTTCATTATTTTAAAAAGTGGTTTGAGAAGTTAAATAGTTTTTCTAATATACTATTTTATACCGATTGTTCTAAATACACAACATTGTTATCTATAGTGAATCTATATTATTTGAAAGTAGGAATAAAATTTAGAGACACAAACTTTATATAACTACTTGGTCTCCTAAATGATATGATACTAGAAGAGAATTAACTTCCTTGTCAAACATATGACACTAAATTAATTCTACGTTCAATGTGAATGATCTCTAAAAAATACATTCTTGTCCAAATGATTACATATTATTTCTTAAGGACTGTGAATCAATCATAAAATGCCATAAGTGTGTCGTGAATCAATATAATAAAGATAAATCAAGTCCTTCAATGCCTGTATGGTACTTTTATTGGATTTTGTTGACTAGAACCAAATATTTTTTACTTTATGATTACCTTTATTCATAGTTTTGAATATTAATAAACTTCTTATCATATAATGATTTCTCTTTTGTGTAACATAGTATGTAATAATGTCTTAAGAGTAGTTGTCGCACTAAAAGGTCATAGCAGTTCCCAACTATGATGAGAACCTATAAGTGTTATTACACTATTACTATTTATATGTTCTATGAACAGATGATATCATTTTTGGGACACAAATGATATAGGATATTAGGGGTGGAGACTCATAGTACTTTGAGGAAACTTCTCATAATATATACCCTTGGTAATATCTGGTGTATAATATTATGAGAATGAGACCCACAAGTAGAAAATCCACATTTATATGTGTCATTGGATGTTCCTATCTGCAAAAATGTGTATTGATCCTTAGACTTTAATATTATTATTGATTAATTTTATAAGTTGCCTACTTTGATGTATTGATGAAAGTTGTGATGACATATGTTTATAGCGATGTAGGATACATTGGTTGTGTCATGAGTAATATTACATTAATGAATAATATGAGAAATGATTTTTCCCTTCTGTTATTTAATGAAATTTGATATCTTAGGACCTTTTATAGAAATAATATAACCTAAATAAATCTATTTCTATTATTTTATATAGGAAAGTTTGATTTCTAGGAAGTCAAACAAAGAGACATTGAGCACATAGGTTAATGGTACAGGCATACAACCTACTTGATTAGAGATATCTTATTAAAGGAATTATATTACACAGTAAGCATCCATATGAGGTATTATGTTGTTGTAGTATTAACTTATTTCTCTATGGGTGTCTTGGAATGTTTCTAGATGCTAATATTGGACTTTAGGTTTCTTTGCCTAATGCTACTGAGAAAGAGTCCTAGATAATCACACACTAAGTGTATCCAGATTCCCAGTTAAATAATATATTATTATTTATTATTTAAAAATTTGAATAAATATTATTCCCACACATGGTTTAATAATTATTCATGTATGATTAATCACATATATTTTTTCACTAGCTATTAGAGAAAATATTATGTGAGCGGGATATTTGATAAATATTTTTTTCTATTTAGTGAATAAAATATTTATTTATTTATTAAATAATAATTCAGTTATATTTATTTGTTAAATAAATAGTCATTATTCAAGGCATGATAAATATTGTGGAGGAATTATAGATTAAGTGTTTAGATCCAGTGAGAAATAATATATATTGAATATTATTTGATTAAATAATATTTAATGTAATTTTCAAGTTAATAGCATGTCGTGTAAATAATATTATTATTTTATTTTGACATGGTGTTTCATAATGGATTAGAAAAATATTAAAGGGAACTTTTAAAAATATTTATTTCTAAACCCTAGTGGTATTTTAACCCAATTATATTATTTTTTTAATTGATACAATTCATTTGTTTGATTGTGTGCGATAAATTTAGAGAATCCTATCAAGCTCCCAAAGAGCTACCTTCTCCAAGAACACTCCCAAGAATGGAGATAGATCTTCCTCCACCTCCAACTTTCAAGTCTAAAGAGATCAAATATAATGCTTTAGAAGTGATTCTCATGGCGCTCAAAGGCGAACAGTGCAAGCTATAGGATATGTCGTGATAGCACCTGAAGATTACTATGTAGACATTTAGAGATTTTGGAACATGTGTGGATCACTAATAGAGGGAATGTGATCTTGATTTATACAATGAAACAATGGTGCAATGAAAATATATTTTCAAATCCATCAATGAAGAAAGAATTCACACAAGGTAATTCCTTAATTAATTAAATTAATTATAAATAATATGTGATGATCTTACACTTGGTTCCAATGTTCTATCCCTTTTCTATTTTCTTTTATTCAATTTCATTGATTATAGAGTTCATCATCATGTAAATCTCATATTGATCATCGATCGTGAAAAAAAATGTGGGCATGACCCATCATAGGCTTTTACTGCACCCGGAACCGAAAAGTGGTATCGAATTGATCACATAATTATTTACCAAAAAGATATATTTAATAGAAAATCTCCTAGACTTTATTAAAATAAATAAAAAGTAAAAAAATAAAGGCATATAGGGTCAAACAAAGAGTCTTTCCCTCATCCAAAAAACTAGATTAGTAGTCGTAACAAGAAGGATCATTCCCATAGTCATAATCAGATTACTCTACAGTTTCCCACTTTGACTGTGAGTAAATTTGAATGAGAATCCTAAGGATCCCTACCTTAAACCTTTCCTAATTTATGGTGAGAGTGACCTTTTAAACCTTGGAAGAAGATATGGTAGACACACATTCCTTGTTATATTGGAATAATCCTTTCGTGGCCTTCTTTTTTGAAGATCATCCTTTCCTCTACCAATGACAATATGCTTAAAAGAAACACCACTGCCTGAATTCCTGCGATGAGTGGTGCATTTAATTTCTTAAACCACATATTAGCCATGCCATCCTGGTTCATGGTCAGACGAAGTACACACCATGCATCCCACATACATGGCTTGTAGTACTTTAAGTCACAGATGGGCTTTGTATTTTTATACATGTCCCACCTGACTAATGACTGTGTAACTTGGAGATCACATACCGTGTATCCCTTCATACACATCATGTACTCCAATTTTTATGAGTCATGGTTTACAGGCTGATTCCCTAGGTGTGTGCCTTATATATATGGTGAGAGACATGCACGTTGTATAGCTTGCCTGTAGATGTCAGGTACTTATACCAAATTACACATAATTAAAATTAATTTATTCTACTGTGTAAACCTTATCGACACGTGATTATGTGTGATCATTAATTTGATAGGGCATTCCATGTGATGGGTTTTAATATATATATATTTGTGTGTGTGTGTGTGTTTAATTAATTTCTGTGTAATTTTTATATTTGTATATCATGTATGAGTCATATTACAGTTATTACTCAATGTGCATTGAAGCACGACACAAGACAAAAAAATCATGTAAAAGTTTAATCATTAAGTTGATAGTATACATCATGAAAGTGCATGATAATTTGTGTATTCCATATGTCACAAGAGTAAACAGTATACAAGTATAATACATGTTGGGTAGATTTAGAGGGGTATTCACCATGTTGCCTCTAAGGTGAATTTATGTACATAGTTAATTTTAAATAATTTTATTTAATTTGTTTAAAATTATGATGGATGATAATATCAAGGAAATTCATATTATAATTATGATAAAATAATTTATTAATTAATGAATACAATTAATTGATTCGATCATGATTTATCTTAAATAATAATGATTGACAATTTAATACTAGTTTTATTAAATGAGTAATTTTTTGCATCCATGTGGATGATCATGAGGATAGAACAAACCTTTTTATGTGATTGGTTTCAATTAATTTATTATTAAATTAAATTTTTGGCACGCGTTTAATCTATCACCTCATTATGTATGAGCCTATGTGCCCATGGTTTCTTTTATGTAAACCCCTTGTTTCCCTCACCTGTTTGTGAGTAAAAGCATATATAATGGATGGAGATCCCAAGATAGTGGAGTTGGTTCAAGTTTTAAGTCAAGGAGAAACCAATCCAAGAGAGGTACATGGGTGGACAAGT
Organism: Viscum album; assembly: GCA_963277665.1. NCBI lineage: Eukaryota > Viridiplantae > Streptophyta > Magnoliopsida > Santalales > Viscaceae > Viscum > Viscum album. Next base: position 1,412,722,775 of record OY728141.1, on the reverse strand, counting down.
GGAAAAATATAACACAAACCTTAATTGTTTCAAGGTTTTTCCCCCTATATTAATGGTTGGTTTATCACTCTCTAGATAAACTAACCTTTAGTAAAAGCTCATGATCACACTGCTTTATTATTTTATTTTTTTCAAGTTTCATGGTTATTTCATTATGGATGTTTTTTCATTAAAATAGAACCATAGTTCAAAGTTTTTGGCCATCCAAAGTTGGGATTATTTCAATTATTGGGGAATTATAACTTGAAGTATTAGGTTGAATTAAATTAGTTCACACCAAGGGTTGACTTAAAAAAGGATTACTTTGTGTAACTGGGAGGAAAGCATTGAGGAAATCTAATTTAAGGATTTCAGGATTGGAGAGTCCACTCAACAGATTAAGGAACTGTGATTTAATGAAGTTATCATTTGGAATGTCTGCCTAAAACCATTCAAGTTGCTTGACCAACCAAATTTGGGTTAATGAGAAGGGTAATATGGATAATTTTCATTAGAATGTCCAATAAATAGGATATTCCAAAGCCAATGGTGAGGGATATTAGGTTTTGATAAAACAGTGGGAGATTAATAAATGTAATATTTATTTATTTGTCTAAATTTTATCGGATAAAGTACTAAAATCCTACTCATATTATTTTTTGAAAGAATAATAAAATGACATCAAACATATAATTGGGAAACTTACTTTATATGGATAACCTTCTCATCAATACAAATTTCTAAGAGTGGAAAAAGTGCTTATGTATTATCATTAACCATGAAAGAAATTTATATGTGTTGGAAGAACCAATTCCTGATGCACCTGGTAATGAGGATAGTGATGAAGAGTTGTCTCTCTATAAGGAACATTTTAACGATGCTATATATTTTCAGTTTTTAATTATATCACCTATGACCAATGAGATTTTGAAGCAACATGAGTATATGGATGCATATATCATGATGTCTCACCTTCAGGATCTTTATCATTAGAAGGTGAGGCAAAAGATATATGATATCTCCAATGATTTATTCACAACTAATCTTAGAGAGTCTATTCTAGCTATGCCTTATGTAGTCAAGATTTTTGGTTACGTTAAATGATTAAACATCTTATGGATTTAATTCTCGGATGTTTTTCCTAAAAATACCATACTTTCATCACTACCTAAGAAATTTTTCAGTTTTATTGTTAATTTCATTATGAGAAATAATGAGAAGAGTCTTTTGAAACTTCTAAATTTGATTTTCTAATTGGATAAAGACATGGGGTATGGTAAACCCCTATTCTTTATGGTGAATAAAAAGAAAAAGAACATGGAGAAAGGGACCAAGACTCATAACAAGTCTAAATCTCCTAAGCACCATCCTTCCAAGTAGAAAAAGATATAGAGGAAGCGAAAGGAAAAGGAGGTTGTATGTTTTTCATGTGGAAAGAAGGGACACTGGAGGAAGAACTACACTTAGAAGTAATGGGAATATAAAGGTGCATTTTTTATTGAGTGTAATCATTCAATATCTACACATTGGGAATTAGATACAGCTTGTGGTGCTCACATCTATATAAAAATGTAGGAACCAAGTAGATTATAAAATATTGCTAGAGGATAGGTGGATTTACAAGCTTACAATAGTTTTAGGTTGTCTTCTCTAGAAATTAGTGAATACCACCTTTCATTACAAACAGGAATGATTTTGGTTTTAAAAGATTGTTATTATGTACCAAATGTTACCAAAAACATAATTTATGTATCATACCTAGACACATATGGGTTTATTTTCAAGTTTGGAAATAAAAGTTGTTTCTTTTATAAATAAAACATATGTTATGGTATAACACATTTAAATAGTGGTATTTATTTTTTAAATTATGAAAACCAATTATTGGAAATTGATAATGAATTATGTTCACACAACTCATATAACACCCAACTATGACATCACCATCTTGGTCATATAAATGAGAAGTGTTTGAAAAAGCTATGTTAAGATGGTTTTTTAGACCCTATGATCTAAAGCCACTTGAAATATTTCATGATTATTTATAAGGAAAAATAAACAAACTATCATTCGGTGGATAGGGTGAAAGGGCCACATAACTTCTAGGATTGGTACACACTGATGTGTGTGGTCCATTTTTAGTAGAATCTAGAGGTGGGTACTCTTACTTAATAACTTTTACTGATTACTTGGGTAGATATGGTTATGTATAATTGATGAGGTGTAAGTATGAGTCCTTTTAGAAATTCAAGGAATTCAATAATGAAGTAGAGAATCAACTTGGAAAGAAAATAAAGAAGATTCGATCGAATCCAGGCAGGGAATATCTTAACCAATGTTTTATCAACTTTCTATGAGAGTTTGGGATTCTATATCAACTCACTCCACCTTACACACTACAGTAGAATAGTATTAGTGAAATGAGGAACCATACCTTATTTGATATAGTAATGTTGATAATGATTCATGAAGATCTTCCATTATCATTTTTGGGATATGCATTACAAACAGCAGCATATACATTAAACCAATTACCCAATAAAGTGGAAAATAGAATTACCTTTGAGTTATGGAGAGGAAAGAAACATTCTTTATAACATATATGTGTATGGGGTTGTGAGGCATTTGTTAAGTCCATATCAAGAAATAAAATATCACCCTGGGGCCCAAAATTTATCTTTATAGGGTATCCCAAGGAAATAAAGAGATACTACCTATACAACCCATCAAACAAGAAAGTGAATTTTTCTAGATAAGACATCTTTATTGAGAGGGAGCACATCTTAAAAAATGATAGTGGGAGAAATATTGACTTTGATGAAGTTGATGCTCAAGATACACAAGTTTTGGAATTGAAATAGGTTCCATAGGTCCCCATGGAAGAAGTAGTTCCTAAAACATAAGTACTACATAGGAGCACAAGAGAGGTAAGAGAATCAAAGAGATATGGTTTTATAGTCACTGAAGATGCGACTCATTATCATTTGAAAATGATGAACCCCTCGCCTAAAAAGAGGTAGTAGCGATCTCAGAAGCTTCAAGATGGAAAGAAGTCATGATATATGAAATTGACTCCATGTATCATAACCAAGTTTGGGTTCTAGTTGACGCACAAGTTGATGTAAATATCATAGGGTAAAAATGGGTATTTAAGAGAAAACTAGACATGGAAGGTAAAGGAAATACCTATAAAGCAAAGATAATTGCCAAAGGGTTTAAATAGTGTCAAGGAATTGACTATGATGAAACCTTTTCACCAGTTTTCATGTTTAATTCTATCATAATTCTACTTGCTATAGTAGCTTACCATGACTATGAGATTTGGAAGATGGATGTCAAAACTTCATTCCTTAATGGTAACCTTTAGAAAGATGTATATATGATACAAAAAAAGGTTTTGTGAATCTAGGTGATTCTAAAAATATTTTCAAGTTGTATATATCCATTTATGGATTAGAGAAAGCATCCAGGTCATGGAAAATTTGATTCAATGAAGCTATAAAATAATTTGGTTTCATTAAGAATGAATGTGAGCCATGTGTTTACAAGAGGTTTAGTGAAAATATAGTCATGATTCAAGTAGTATATGTTTATGACATATTACTTATTGGAAATGGAATACCAGTATTACAGTTTGTTAAGGTCTGGTTAAACAAATGTTTCAACATGAAGGACTTAGGTGAAGAAACCTATATTCTAGGGATAAAGATCATTCATGCTAGATCTAATAGGATTATTAGACTAAGTCAAAGTACATATATTGCCCAAATAATAAATATATTTAGTATGGAACAATCCAAGATGGGATTGGTTCTAGTGTCATATGGTTTATATCTTTCTAAGAAAATGTGTCCTCAAAAACAACCAGAGAAAGAGAGAATGAGTAAGATCCCATACACTTCAGTGATAGGTTCAATCATGTATTCTATGTTATGTACTATAATTGATGTTTCCTATGCATTGAACATGCTAGTAAGATAAAAATAAGATCCCGGATAACAACATTGGTTCACTGTTAAGGTTATTCCCAAGAATCTGAGAAGAACTAAGGATATTTTTTTGGTTTATAGAGGAGACGAGGAGCTAGTCATCAGGGGTTATACTGATGATGGTTTTTAAATAGATCATAATGATCTGAAGTCACAATCAGGATATGTTTTTCATCTCAACATAATATCTATGAGTTATAAGAGTTCAAAGTTTCCAGTTTTTTTGGATTCTATAAGGGAGTATGAGTATATAGTGACTTATGATGTAGCCAAGGAAGCTATTTGGATACAAAAATTTATCTAGGATCTTGATTTATTACCTATAAGTAAAGGCCCTATCACATTTTATTGTGATAATACTACAGTGGTGGATCTTGCAAAAGATCCAAGGTTACACCAATAGACAAAGAATATACTCCAGAAGTATCACCTCTTGAAATATTTTTATCAGAGGGGTGAAGTCATAATAAGAATAGTAACCACATAAGAGAACGTGGTGGAACCCTTGAATAAAGATCTATCTCAGCAAAATCATGAGTATCATGTGAGAGATAGCATATTGTAGGTTGTTAACAGTTGGATCTAGTGAAAATGGGAGTATTGAGGGTCAGTTGGACCTTGTTCCTTGGGCCTACGGGTCATGTACGGGTTCCCATTCAACCCTTAAAAGGGGTATTATCCATAATAAATAAAAAATAAAGCCTTTGGGCCATTCAGGTTAGTGAAATTAAGAGTATTTTGGAGTTGGTGACCTAGAACCAACTTATGTGTACTTTATGATGACCTATATTCGTAGTTTTGAATATTAATAAAATCTTTATCACATCATGATTGTTATTATATGTAACATAGTATGTGATAATGTCCTAAGAGTAGTTGTCACACTAAAAGTTCATAGTAGTTCCTCGCAATGATGAGAACCCAGAAGAGATATAACACTATTCTTATTTATATGTTCTATAGCCAGATGATATCATTTGAGGAACAAAAATAATATAGGTAATCAGGGGTGGAGACTCATAGGACATTGATGCACCTTCTCATGGTGTATGCCTTTGGTAATATCTAGTGTAGGATATTATGATAATGATACCCGCAAGTAGGAAATCCAAATTTATATGTGTCATTAGATGTTCCAATCTGAAGACATATGTATTGATCCTTATAATTTAAGATTATTATGGATGAATATTATAAGTCATGTACTTTTATGTATTGATGAAAATCATGATGACAGATGTTTGCGGTGAGGTAAGATACATTGGGTGCATCACGAGTAATATTTCATTAACGTATAATGCAAAAAAGGATTATTCCCTTCTGTTCTTTAACAAAAGTTGATATCTTAGGCCCTTCGATGGAAATGATATAGCCTAAATAAATCCATTTCCACAGTGTTCTATAGGGAAGTTTGATTTCCAGGAATTCAAAGAAAGATACATCGATCACATAGGTTGATAGCATCGGCATGCAACCTGGTTGATTAGAGATATTGCATTGAAGGGATTATATTGCATAGTAAGCATTTGTATGAGGTATTATTTTTTTGCAACATTAACTTATTTCTATATGAGTATTTTGGTGTGTTTCTAGATGCTAACATTGGACTTTATACTGCATCACCTAATTCCACTGAGAAAGAGGCCTTGAGGTTCACACACTAAGTGTATCCAGAATCTCAGTTAAATAATATATTATTATTTATTATTTAACAAGTTGAATAAATATTATTTCTATACATGGTTTAATAATTATTCATGTATTCTTGATTTTGTATATTATGTCTCTAATTAGTTGAGAGAATATTATGTGAGTGTAATATTTGATAAATATTTATTTTCTATTTAGTGAATAAAATATTTATTTATTTATTAGTGAATAATGGAGTGATATTTATTTATTAAATAAATATTAATTATTCAAGGAATGAGAAATATTATGAAAGAATAGCAGACTGAGTCTTTAGATCTGATGAGAAATAATATATATTGAATATTATTTGATTAAATAATATTTAATGTAATTCACAAGTTAAGCGCATGTTGTGGAAATAATAATATTATTACTACTATTTTAACATGGGGTTCTGAAAGGGATTAAATAAATATTAAAGGGAACTTGTGAAAATATTTATTTCTAATCTCTATTAGTATTTAAACCCAATTATTTTATTTTCCAATTTAGTCGATTTGTTTTTTTGGTTTTGCACAACAAATTTGGATAATTATCTCAAGCCCTAGATAGCTCCCTTATCTAAGAATGCTCCCAAGAACAGAGAGTGATCCTCCTTAACCTACCACTCTCAAGTTTAGAGAGATCAATGAGAATTCTTTGGAAGTGATTCTCATGGAGATTAAGGGATAAAGATGTAAGTGATAGGATCTTACGTGCTGGCACCCAAAGATTCTTATAATGACACTCATAGATTTTTGGAACATGTGTGGATCACCACTAGAGGTAATCTGCTATTGATTACTATAATGTAATGATATTGTAACAAAGATATGTTGTTAGAACCATTTATGAAGAAATAATTCATGCAAGTTAATTCTTTAATTCATAAAATTAATTATAAATAATATGTGATGATCCTGCACGTGGTTCCGGAATTCTATACCTTTTCTGTTTTATTTGATTCAATTTTGTTGATTAGGATATTCATCGTCATGTAAATCTCATATTGATCATCGATCATGAAAAAAACAAAGTTGGGAATAACCCATTTCATTCTTACACTACACTCAAAACCTATAAATTTCCTATAATTCCATAGTTTAGAAGACTATATGTATTTAAGGAAACCATGATACAATTGACATGGAATGCAGATACAATAATTAAAGATGGTAAACTACATCATATAGAATACTCTCCTTAGTAGAAGAAAATTGATTATGAGTATCATGAATTTGAAAATGATCTGAGAAACTTCGGTCTTGTGTTATCTACGTATGGAATGAATCCTTTTGGTGTACAGAGTAAAACTCACAGTATATGGCTAGTGATGTTGGTAATTTTTAACTTTTTATACATGGTTATGAATGAAGTGAAAATACATTATATTATCTATACTTATATCTAAACCAAAACAAATAAGTAATGATATTAATGTCTATTTGGATACATTGATTTAATATCTTAAATTGATGTAGGATACATATGTTACAATGTATGATACTCAAAGAAGTGAAGAATTCACATTAAGGTCCATGTTTTATGGAATGTTAAATGACTTTCCTACATATGAAAATTTGTCAGACTATAGAATTAAAGTAATGTTGGGGTGTACCATTTATGAATAATTAACACACCTAATTCAGTTGAAACATTCCTCGAATGATTTGTTTTTAGGACATCATAAATTTTTACCTTGATAACATAAATACTGATCTTGGACAACAACATTCAATAGGAATACTGAATAAGGTACAACATTGTCTCCCCTAAAGGGTGATAAAATTTTTAATAAAGTGAAATATATTGACACTATTTTCAGTAAACCATTTTTAAAAAACCTTATGAAATCATTTTAGAAAAAGAGATCAATTTTCTTTGAAATATTATACTAGAATTTTTTATATGTTAGTCATTTTCTTGAGGTCATGCGTGTAGAAAAAAATGTATTCGATAGTGTTATTGGCATGTCATTAAATGTTCCTAACAAAAAAATATGGCATCAAGGCTAGGTTGAACATGATTTACATGGGGATAAGGTAAGATTTGTCATTGGTGAAGGGTAAAAGGTGAAATTTTCTTCCTCCAATAGCTTACACTCTATCCAGATAACAAAAAATTTCAATTTTTCATTTTCCTTAATTGTGTAAACCTTCCATTGGGGTATTCATAAAATATCAAGAATGTAATGTAAATGGATAATTTGAAGTTATAGGGACTAAAATCACATGAATTTAATGTTTTGATGCAATATTTGATTCACATCGCTTTTCATTACATTCCACCTAAAAATGTACAACATACATTAATCAGACTCTTTTTTTAATCCATATACAGTAATGTTATAGACCCGATGAAGTTTCCAATCATGAATAAGGATATTTCAGTAATATTATATGAATTTAATATATTATTCCCACCATCATTATTTGATATAATGTTCCACCCAATGGTTCACTTGGTTATAGAGGTTCAACTATACAGTCTTGTCCATTACATATGGATGTACCCCATTAAATGGTATATGAATATTTTGAAAGGGTACGTTAATAATTTAAGTTAGAAAAAGGGTTGTATTGAATAATGATATATTATTAAATAATATATTGGATTATGTATTGATTACCTATCTGATTTTGATAGAATCAACCTCCCAAATTCTCAACACATTGGACACCTTATGGGTGAAGGGATTTCCAAAAGATATGTTATTACAATTACCATCATAGTGTAGGATCAATCTCACCTTTACATTTTACATAATAGTAGAGATGTTGATCCATACTTTGAAGTCTGTAAAGAAATTCTTAGACATTTTAATCCATCAAGGGCTAAAGGATGGATATCAAATACACCTAATCAATAGTTTATAGGGTGTTTTTTAGATCATATTTATAAGGAGTTATCTAAAAATAAAAATTCAATTACTAAAAAACTTCAATGGCTATCCAGGACCAAATTTAAATGTTATATGTTACACTAGTTTTTTAATTAATGGTTATATATTCTATATAAAATAACATGATAACTATAGTATGATGTAAAACAATGTATTTATTCTTGTAGTGGAAGTGATTCACATACATTGATCCAAGGATAGAAATAAAATTTATGAAAATATGTCATATTTAAGCATCATTGAATAGATATATAAGTTAGATTATACAACATTTCAAGTGCCAATTTTTTATTGAAAATGGGTTGACAACAGGAGTGCAGTGAAAGTTGATAAAATGGGATTAATGAAGGTGAATTTTGGTGTAGAAGGGTATAAGGAAAATCCATTCATAATGGAATTCCAAGTAGTGTAGTTATTTTATGTATCAAATCCAAAAAACAAGAATTGTTCAATTATCCTAATGGTGACTAAAAAACTATAGGGTTAGATTAAAATTCAATCAAGGATGACCCTTTTATTGTGAAATCACAATAATTTCATAGTCGTACCAATATAGACAATGTCTTGTATGTTAGAGGGGACTAAAAAGAAGGGATTTTGATTCTCAATAGAGGATCCAAATCCATTTAACCTTTAAAAAAAGAAAAATATTTCAATGAGTAGGTTAAAGTTTTTTTAATATACTATTCTTTTCCTCATAATATTATATGTTCTCTACTATATTAACATAATCTAAATTAAATGTTTGACTACTCATATAGACAATGACTTCTACACATGATTATGTTTCTAATATAGGTAAATAATAAACATTTGATGCTAAAACTATAGAATTATTAGGGGATCAACAGCCTATTGATGAAAAAAACATGAACAATGTAGCATCATTGTGTTGGCTAAAATTATCAAGGAAATAAGCAAGGGTATAAAATTTGAGGTTGTTTGGAATCAACGTGGCCAACCTATTGACCCCAACAAGTCAATGTTCATTAGTTATGTTGGGGTTACAATGATAATTATTGTTCCAATTGATATAGATTAATGGCACTATGTCTAGCCTATGATGAAATAAATTATTTGGGAAGATATTAAGGTAATGTTATGATATAATTTCTCTATTTTACCAAAATATTATATAATTAAAAGTTTATTTAATTTTTATTATACCTTGAAGAGTTCATTTATTTTAGATTATTTATATAAGAAATATGTCTTAATGGCTGCTAAAAAATCCCATAAAAGCTTATGGGCACTTATTACCAAGTTTCATCTTAGGGAAGTTGAGGGGAAAGTAAATTCCCACCCACTAGTTACTTATGAACACATTATAAACAAGGAAACATGGAATTATTTCATCAGTCATCACGATGAGAAATCATTTCATGTGCATTATAGTCGATAATATATTATTTGACATTATTTATTTTATCCAATTTTATTTAAAATTGTTAATTTATGAAACAAAAAGGAGTGATAAAAATAAACAATGTGCATCAAAACCAATGTACCCCTATTGTAAAGAAAGGATGGGTTACACTTCACTATAGAAGAAAATGGTATTTATTTTAAATATATAATAAAAGTTTTATGTGATATGAAACAACACATGTTCCATTTTTTTTAAAGATGATGCCTTGGCCCAAAATGACCAAAGCACAATTATTATTAAAAGAAATTTTATAAGAGTCTAAAATACAGGATCATATTACAATGTTTGTCATGTAAGGAAATAAGATCAGCAGGGAGGTCTTCAGACCAGGTGATGCCTTGATTTACTCCCATGTTGTCCAGGCCATCTGCAACTATGTTTTCTTCTCAATAAACATGTGTGATGATATAGTTGAGGTCGATAAGAGAATTGGTGCATTCCATCCAATGGGTAGTAATCGGCCAAGAAAGATGTGTTATGCCATTCCAAATTGCTTACACAATGGTCGTCAAGTCACTTTCAATCCAGAGGTTGTTCCAACCAAAGTGCTTGGAGAAGGAAATGGAATGTATTAATCTCATCATCTCAGCTTCAAGGGAGGTGGTCGTGCCATAGATACCCATGAAACATCCAAGGATCTGACTGAGGTGATTCCTGAAGATACCACCACATCCCGCAGGGCCCAGATTTCCTTTGGAGGTGTCGTAAATATTTATGTTTATATATTTTTTATACTATTTAGACATAAGAATCATAAGTGGTCGTACCTATCAGTAGCTTTGAAGAGTCCAAAACAATATGGTCATAATATATGTGTATGTTTTGGAGTGTCACCTCAAACATATTTAGAGAAGAAAAAAATGCATGAAGATACATATCCAATGATGAAAGAATTACAGGTGAAAATAGATTATTTGAAAGATATTAATGTCTTATTTGGTTTGGTAGACTAATATATGTGAAAGGATCAAAGTGAACTGGTAGTGGAACAAATATTAGCACATAAACAACTAAATGATTCAAACAAATTCTAATAACATTATATTAGTAAAATTTCACATGTTAAAGTTGTATGTGATTTCTATGTATCAATACCCATGAACACCATGCTTTAAGTGATATGGTGTATATAATATCCTGTGAGACATACAACACAACAAATAACTCCCAAAATATCACATGAGAGTGGGTATTGAAGTAGATCAAGAGTCAAGTGTTGGGTTTCTTGTTCCACTTAATGATCTAGATATTATAATATTCAATGTTGATATTGGAATTTTTGTATTGTGACTATCTAATATTATAAAAATATATGAGGTATGTACTTAATAGTTTTTTTCAAATTAAAAACCTGTAACAATTGATGAAAAAAGGTCTAAATTGAGGTATGGTATTACAAATGGATAAAATGATGGGGGAATGGAAGGTCAGATCAAGAAAATCCAGTGAATTGGCCAAGAAAAAAAAGACTTTCTAGGAGTACCTTCTCCCCGCTAGTTCCATTTAGGCATATAGTAACACCACAAGTTCATATAGACACTACATTCAAAGATGGATATGTGTCCTAAATTCAATATGAAGAAGAAATATTCAGATATTTTATTACAGACTTAGTTGGTCTCAAGATTATTAATGATATTCTTAAGTTTGAATGGGTGAGAGTCTCAGTTGTGAATATATACATGAGGTACATTTTCATAATCCATATTTACAAAAATAATGCACTATGTTCATTAAAGTTAATAAAAATTCATATTTTTTATGCATTTATATTACTACTATATAAATAGAAAACCCGATGAAGCATGATTTGAATTCATTAATACTAGTATCATTTATAAGGAAAAAAATATTTGGGGTTAGAAGAAATTGATTAAAAAAATATGATCTAACCAATGTGTTTAAGGAGAAAATAATAGAATATAAACTCTTGTTGATGCCTAAAATTAAGGGTTAAAACTCTAAATCTAATCATATAAAATATTTTTTTATTTTTTCATTACTTATTTAATTTTGTTTTTTTGGAATCACTGAATAATGATCAAAATTAATTTGGATACCCCAAATATTTATTTTTTGGATCCAATGCATGTATTTCCATAAAATCAATCACACATGATGTGTATTTTGAATTTTTAATGCACTACAATCAATATTTTATAGATAAACTTCAAATTATATGTTTTGGTTTATGTTTTAATGATAATTTTGTTATGATAGTGTGGTCTATAAATATAGTCTAAATCATGGTATGAGGTCGATCACTGAATATAATAATCTTGTGTATTTATTCAAATGGAAATATATTAAGGTATATATAGAATGAATGTTGGAAAAAATCCATCAAGTTTACATTGATTCGTTTTTTGGTTGATTATGTTTGTTGACAAAGTAGGTTTCCATGGTCAGTTAGGGAGTTACTAAGGTATTTTTAACAAACTATGTTGACAAAGAATCCATTAAAAAGGAATTTATTCTCTATAGGTAGTACACAAAGATTTTATAAAAGTTGGTGATGTTTCCTAGTGGTTTCCAAATTTTTTTGTCCAAAAATTGGAGAATAGAGAAAAGTGTGTGTAGATAAGGAAGTTGTGCACAAGTGTTTAGGAGGTTTAAAAATTTTGTGCCATTTATTTTTCAATATTAGTACACCAAAATGTAGAAAATTAAAGAAGTTCGTGCAAGTTATGGATTTTCTGTGCAAGGTGAGGTTGCGCGAATGTGAGATTTTCTCATTTGGGGAGAATTTGTGTGCCTTGCATGCGGGGTATCCAAAATTCCTATAAATTGGTGGCTACCCTTTTCATTTAGTATCATCTAAACACTTATAGAGAATTGGAGATCTGTTTTTGCAAGTGGTGGGTTCACAAAAGTAGAGAGTTATGCATAATTTGCGCACCAGAAGGTATTTGCACGCCAATAGTGAGTTGGACATAAAAAGGGTGTGTCGTGTAAGTATTGAGTAGTGCGCAAGTTGGTTTTTCCATGAAAAGGAGACACTTGAACTATATGATTAAATTATCACACAAGTCACCCTAAGGTTGCGTGAAAGTTGGAAGTTTCCCAGTATATCTGTGGTAAAGCAGTATTCATCAGTGGATTAAAGTGGAACTTCAACAGAGAATCTATCTATAGTTGAGGGTGTAGAATTCATGAAAATGAAGGAACCTAAAAATCCATAAACTGTGGTGGATTCCTTACAAGATCATTGAGTTAAGTAAGGATAATATGGAAATCCTTTCCCTCAGTAGTGTGCTAGAGAAAGCGACATAGGGAGTGACCCTTGGGAAAGCAGTGAGCTTACCCTAAACCTTGTAAAGGCAGTGAGTCTAGGCATAGAAGTGATTTATCCTGAACCTTGTAAGAAGCAGTGTGATTTTAGTGGATTTGTTATATCAACACATTGTTGTTGTATGCTTCTTGGGCATAGCCTAGTGAGGATGAACCAAGTAAAATTGTTGTGTCATGTGCATGATTTAATTTTTGTTCATATATTTCTTTGGGAGAAAGAGAGAAGTGTGTTTTGTTTAAAGATGAAACAAGATCAAAAGGGGTAGTAATTTTAATATTTCATACCCCGATTCACTCCCCCCCCCCCCTCAATGTATTTAACCTAGTGGACCTAACAATGATTAACTATCAAAACATATTTCAAAAAAATTTACTTATTTTGGTCAATGTTTTTATAGTGTCTAAAGCAAGATAACAGTAACAATTATGAATATTACGTCTGAAATTTTATGAAAGATATCATATACCATCAAAGTAATAGAATCCCTAAATAGGTAATTTCTAAAGGTAATTAAAATTTCATTAAAAATATTTATTAATAATTTGTTTTTCTATATTTTCTCAGTAAAACCAAGATTTAAAATAATCTATGTACTCAAAAGAAGTAAAACTATTTACAAATGAGTGGGAATAGTGCATGGTGTCGGAATGTTTTTCGACATCAAATTTAGGTGATTACTTATTATTTTTTTTGATCTAGTATGGGCTATGACATATTTTATATGTGAATCATTAGTATAATAATTCTTATATATTATTTTTGATATATTTCATAATGAGAAGTATAATGGAGGAAATCAATTTGTTTATAATCAAATGAGAATAATACATGGTGTCATAATGTATACAGACATCATGAAGAAGTGACTTTCTACTACTTATTTAGTCAATTTTCTCATCATTTTATATGATTTTTTTAGTTAATTTCTTTATCATTTTTATCTAATACTTATTTTTTAAAAATTTACACATTAGTTCAAAACACACGTCACTGATCAAAAACAAGAAAAAAATTAATATTGTTATGATAATTTAGTAAAATGATCCAAAATTAGTTTTTGATGTGTAGGAATTGAATGCACATCAATCTGACACATAATGTGTTTGGTATCTCATGAAGTGCATGTTTTTAATACAAAGGTGTCATTTTAGTTTGAAACACATATCACATATCCAAAACTAATAAAATGAGCATATATTATTTTCAAACTTTAGTAAAATGATCCATAATTTATTTTTGAAATATAGGAATCAACCACATGTCAATATGACACTTGGTGTGGTCGTTGTGACTCAAAGTGTGTATTTACAATATAAAAGTGTCATTTTAGTTTAAAACACACATCAAAGAGAAAAAACTAAGAAAATTAGTTTTTATTGTTTTATAACTTTTTTAAAATGATTTATAATTCATTTTTGATATATAGTAATCAATTTCATGTCAATTAGACACCTGATGTGGTCGGTATGACTCAAAGTTCATGTTTTCAATATAAAAGGGTCATTTTATTTTAAAAAGAGTGTCACGTCACTAAAACTGAGGAAAGTGGATCATATTGTTTAATAAATTTAGGAAAATAATACAAAATTTATTTTCCATATATATAATTTGATTTCATGCCAATCTGACACATGATGTGGTCGGTATGACTTAAAGTAGATGTTTTCAATATAAAAGTGTCATTTTAGTTTAAAATACATCACATAGACAAAACTGAGAAAATGAGCTTGTATTGTTTTCAAACTTTAGGAAAACATTTCATAATTAATTTTTGACGTGTAGGAATCAACCACACACCAATCTAACACCTGATGTGCTCAATATAACACAAAGTGCATGTTTTCAATACAAAACTGTCATTTTAGTTTAAAACATTCATCAAATAGTCCAAACCGAGAAAACAAGATCGTATTGTTTTTAAAATTTATAAAAATGAATGATAATTAATTTTTGATGTGTAGGAATTGACATCACATTAATCTAACACCCAATTTGATCAGTATGACTCAATGTGTGTGTTTTGAATATAAAAGTGTCATTTTAGTTTAAAACTCATGTCACATCCCCAAAACCAAGAAAATGAGATTATATTGTTTCCAAAATTTTAGGAAAATTTCCATAATTAATTTTTCATGTGTATTAATTGAATTCGTTCCAATCCAACATATGATGTGGTTGGTATGATTCAAAGTATGTGTTTTCAATATAAAAGTGCCATTTTAGATTAAAACGCATCACATATCCAAAACCAAGAAAACAAGTTTTTATTTTTTCAAAATTTATTAAAACAATCCATAATTAATTTTTAACATGTATTAATTGACCACACATCATTCTAACATCTGATGTGGTTGGTATAACTCAAAGTTCATGTTTTTAATTCAAAAGTGTCATTTTAGTTTAAAACCCACACCAAATATCCAAAACTGGTCAAAAGAGATAATATTCTTTTAAAACTTTAGTAAAATGATCTATAATTCTGTTTTGATGTGTAGGAATCATCAAAACATTAATCCGACAGCCGATGTGGTCGGTATGACTCAAAGTTTTTATTTTCAATATAAAATCATCATTTTAGTTTAAAACACGTACCACATCACCAAAACTAAGAAAACAAGCTCAGATTTTTTTATTAAAGCAATCCATAATTCATTTTTCATGTTTAGGAATTTATCTCATTCCAAATTGACACATGATGTGGTTGGTAGGACTCTAATTATCTGTTTTCAATATAAAAGTGTCATTGTAGTTTAAAACACACATAAAATAGCCAAAATTGGACAAATGAGATAGTATTATTTTCAAAAGTTTGGAAAATGGTCCATAATTATTTTTTGATGTGTAAGAATAGAGAAAACATCAATCTGACACACGATGTGATAGATATGACTGAAAGTGTGTGTTTTCAATATAAAGGTGTTATTTTAGTTTAAAACACACATCACTAGACAAAACTGAGAAAATGATCTTGGATTTTTTTTTCAAACCTTAAGAAAATGATTTATAGTTCATTTGTGATGTGTAGGAATTGACTTCATGTCAATCCGACACTCGATGTGGTCGGTATGACTTGAAGTGCATGTTTTCAATAAAGAACTTCCATTTAAGTTTAAATCACACGTCACATAGCCAAAATTGAGAAAACAAGATTGGATTGTTTTTAAACTTTAGCAAAAAAATTGATAATTCATTTTTCATGTTTATGAATTGAATGCACACCAATCAGAAACACGATGTGGTCAGTATGAATCGAAGTACATGTTTTCAATATAAAAGTTTTATTTTAATTTAAAACATACATCAAAGAGACAAAACCAAGAAAATGTGCATGGATTGTTTTCAAACTTTTAGAAAATGGTTTATAATTCATTTTTGATTTCTAATAATTGACCACACATCAATTTGACACATGATGTGACCGATATGACTCGAAGTGTGTATTTTCAATATAAAGGTGTCATTTTAGTTTAAAATGTATGTTATTAGTCAAAATTGAGAATACAATCTTGAATTGTTTTAAAATTTTAGGAAAATGATTGATCATTAATTTATGAAGTGTAAATTCTAACCACACAACAATCTGACTCAATATGTGGTCGGTATGACTCAAAGTATGTGTTTTCAATATATAAGTTTTATTTTAGTTTAAAACACATATCACATAGAAAAAATTGAGCATAAAAAGGTTATATTATTTTTAAAATTTATGAAAATGATTCATAATTCATTATTCATGTGTAGTAAATGACTACATGCCAATCTGACACACGATGTGGCCCTTATGACTCGAATTACATGTTTTCATATAAAAGTTTCATTTTATTTTAAAACATGTATCAAATAGAAAAAACTGAGGAAATGATCCTAAGTTGTTTTCAAACTTTAGTACAATGATCCATAATTTATTTTTTGCATATAATAATCAAGCGCACATCAATCTGAAACATGATGTGACTGATATGACTAAAAGTGTGTGTTTTCAATATAAAGGAGTCATTTTAGTCTAAAACACACATCATTATCCAAAATTTAGAAAAAGATCTAATATTGTTTTTAAAATTTAGGAAAAATATCCATAATTCATTTATGACATGTAGAAATTGACTGCATATCAATCTGACACATGATGTGGTTATTATGACTCGAATTGAATGTTTTCAATATAAAAGTGATGTTTTTGTTTATAACACATATCAAATAGGAAAAAATAAGCATAACAAGATCAAATTTTTTTCTAATTATTTTATCTTCAATTACTTAATTAATTTCCTTATCATTTCTATCTGATACTTATTTAGATACTTTTCACAAAGATAATTCTTGAATAAAAACAATAAATGGTGTGATAGTTGAAGTTTTGTTCTCAAAAATAAATTAATCTTGAATTGGCTCACATTTATAGTGAGTTTTTTATCACCACATATGTGATCCAATTCAATAGAACCTTCTTTTGAGAATAACAAGAAATGGTGTGATGTGTAATAATCAACTGCAACTCAATCTGATACACGATGTTCCTGGTATGACTCAAAGTATGTTTTTTTATTTTAAAATTGAAACTTTTTGTTTAATTTGTATATTTATAGTATTACTAACATAATTTTTTTTCTTATACAGGTGCAATATTTTGTTCGAGCTGGGGTAATTTTTTTAGAAACTAATAGTATGCTCGGGGGATGGTGGTGAAAGAAAAATAAACATTTATGTTTTTAAATATTTGTGATAAATTATACTTACTCATGTAACTATAAAACCAATGTTTGAAAATTATATAATATATATATTTTTTCTTTTGATTTTTCTATAAATTTTATTATAATTAAATTCTATATTTTATTTTCTCTTTGCTCCTTGTTTTTTCTATTGTAGTGTACTGTAATTTTGAAATCACGCTATAGTAGTATAACCCTTTATGAGTGCTAGAAAAATCATTGATAAAGGTATTTTTTATCAGTGATAGGCTGATAAAGGCCTAAGTGTTTTAAGGGTGATCCGATTGTCAGTACTTTTTTTCACTGAAAATCCCTATTATAGCACTCTTAAAGGCATTATGTGTAATATTGTTTATATATATTAAGACACACACACATATATATATAAATATATACAGATAGATACATACATACACATATAATATATATATATATTATAAAATATCATATGAACTATATAAATATAGTAAATATGGTTTATATTTAAATTTATTATAAATTTATATTCATATTATATAATGTAATTACAATATACATATAATTCTAAAGTAGTTAGTTAGGTTGGATATTCCTTGGGGGGTTATGACCTACCTTTCTGGCCTATGTGTGTGTGGTGTGTGTGTGTGTGTGTTTGAATGTAATTGTACTCCCGAACACCTAATATGTATACATGCATGCATGCATGTATGTATTTATATGTGTATGTTATGAATGTATGTGTGTGTGTAGGTATGTATGTACATGTATATGTGTATGTGTATGTGTATGTATGTTTATGTATGAACATGTATGTATGTATGTTTGTATATATCTATCTGTATATATGTGCATGTGTATGTATAGGTATGTATGTGTATGAATGTGTGTGTATATGGGTGTGTGTGTGAATGTGTATGTGTGTGTGTGAATGTGTATGTATGTGTATGTATGTGTGTGTGTGTGTGTTTGTATCTGTGTTTGAGTACGTATGTGTGTGTGTGTGTGTGTGTGTATGTGTGTCTGTGTATGTGTATGTGTATGTGTATGTGTATGTGTATGTGTATGTGTATGTGTATGTGTATGTGTATGTGTATGTGTATGTGTATGTGTATGTGTATGTGTATGTGTATGTGTATGTGTATGTGTATGTTTATGTGTATGTGTATGTGTATGTGTATGTGTATGTATGTGTATGTGTATGTACGTGCATGTGTATGTGAATGTACGTGCATATATGTGTATGCATATGTGCATGTATGTATATGTATGTGTATGTATGTCTGTGTATATGCATGTGCATATGTATGTGTAAAGTTGGATATATAAATGTGTTGGTTCTTCTATACATCACAAATACACATATAAAAAATATTTATACATTTATATAAATAATAATTTTTTTAATTATAATTATATATTTTAAATGTAGTTAATAATTAATTATATTTTTATATAATATCAATACAATATATAGTCTATATAATTAATTAGTGTTAATAATATATCTATATATTAGAAACAATAAATTTATTTAAATATAAATATTAAAATTATTACTTTTAAATTTATAGTTTTATAATTAATTTAATATTTTGAAAAGAATTTATACATAATATCACTATTTATACATTTTTATGTAATATTTATAATATGTTTGTAATTTATATAATTAAATTTTATTCATTTTTAGTATTTATTAATTTTTATTTTAATATTTTTTATCTTAATTATAACATCCTATTACCTTTTTTCAGGTATTTCTTGGCCCTTATTTTGATCGTCTTTTGTTTGGGGCTTATCTCGTGTAGTTTTGGGTGAAGTTTGTAAATTTTTGGAGGTTTTGGGGGTTATGCACGGTTAAGGAAAACCGTGTAGTTTTTCCCAGCAAACCATGTTCCCTATATTGAGCTACTATAAAGGGGTGCAAGGTTTTTCTAAACCATGAATCCACCCCTATAAATTGTTCGCCCTTGGATATTGGAGGTTTTCATGGTTTGAGGATAGTTAAAGTAATCATGTGGCCAAACTGGGCACTCCATCCAGAAGTTCGGTAAGGGTGTCCGGTTACTGCAAACCATGCAGCCCAACTAGGAAACCATGCATGTGGGTTTTTAATCCCCTGAAAATTTAATTAAAAATCATGAGACCCTCGGTTTAACCCCTAATCACCCCCATTTTACCCTAATATGATTCCTTGGTTTTTAGAGGATCACAAAAGGTGAAATTGACTCCTTTAACCTCTTTTCTTTACATATCGAAGCACTGAAGATTGCATTTGATCACCTTCTGATAAGTGAATCTCCTCTAATTTGGTTTCTCTTGATCTTCCCATCCCCCTTCTTAGAGAGTGACATATCATCATGTTATCAATGGATCTAATCTTTGATTTAATAGATCTTGATTCTAGATTTGGTTCCTTGATCTCCGTCACCTTCTTTCTTCGTTGGTGTTTCCCATTGCGGGTGTTGATTTAATTGATCGTTTGATTAAAGGTAGGTGGTTCCATAATGATTTACCTTACAATTGAAACCCTAATTGTTTGATTGATTTTAAATTAGTTTTAATTGATTTAAAAACCTGAATTGGTGATGATTGGAGGATTTATTTAAAAAGGACATGGAAATTGTGACCCCCCCCCCAATTTCAATGTAATTGAAATTTTTGGGTGGATTTTGAAAAAAAATAGCATAAAATGAAATTTGATTTGATAAAATGATTTGATGTAGATTCTTGAGAAAATTGGCTTAAATTTATATATTATTTGAAAAGGTATGAATTTGATGAAAACCTATGATTTGGTTTTAAAATTGAAGAGTCACATTAAACTTGAAATTGATCAATTAAATTGTGAATGATGAATTTATTTTGAAATGATTGAATTTCCCAAGAATGAATGATTGGTTCTCTAAATCACATGTGAGCCTGAGTAGTTTTTAGGCAATTAGGACAAGCATTCTAGGACTCTGACTCCAAAAAAATGGATTAACCATAAAAATAGTAACTAAACCAAGTTCGGAATGATTTCTCGTGATGGGTCTTCTAATGGGTGTTGATTGATTATACCAATTGAGTGGTACTTAGGGAGTGTGTGCACATACTTGAGCCATGATTACGATTGAGAAGTACGAGGATCCTTAATATAAATTAATGCAATTTAGGGCTTATGACCATGGTGATTTTTTATCTTTGACTAGATTTCACATTCTATTATTTATGAAACTATTTTATTCATGTCTGTTTTTTATATAAAAAGTTTTATATAAAATGTTCATTTAAGCCTATTTTGACATATCTTCCATATTTTTATTTGAAATCATGTTTTGGTTTAAAATATATAAATGACTTACCATACCTCATTTTATCAAAATTTAAAGCATAAATGGTTTATTATTATGTAATTTATTATGGAATATTTAGTGGAATGTTATTGGGCTCTTTCTCTCACACCCTACCTTTTCCTTTGAGAATTTTTATATTTTGTTATGTCAATCCAGGTAAAGAAAAATCACCTCTTTTATGAGGTGGGTGTAATTCATTCATGGGACCTAGAGTAATGATTGTGAACAGTGGAGTTGTGATCCACTTGTTGCATAGGTTTTGTGAGACTTGGTTTTTATGGATGTTTTCATCTTCTAGATATTTTTTTCTTTCATTTGTATCTACCTTCTTGTGGTACTTTTCTCCTTGAGGAGTGTTTGGAATACTGATTGTTTGTTTTATCATTCACTATTTTGTGGTAAAACGGTTCCCTTTGATGTTTCATATGATTCCAGGTGCTAGTCACCAACCTATGGGGATCAAGAATGCCCTTCGGGCCATGTCAGGACCGGTCTAGGTATCATTATACCAAGGTATCCAGGCCAGTTTGTGTAAAAATGGTATCAAAGTTGGTTGACCTTGTTTCCTTGATGTCAGTATGCAGTCTGGAATGTACTGGTAGATAGGAGTTAAGATTTCAGGACTTAAGAGATAGTTGAAAATTAGTGTCTGGTTAGCTCTCATCTTAGAGATCCTTAATTCACCATGGGTTTTTAGGGAAAGTGTCTTTGAGGAATAATTTAGTTTGATTCTAGTCTTTTCCCTAAACTTGATATGAGTGTTTTTAATTCCTAGAAGTTTAAACTCTATCTAATGGAATTGATATTCCTGTATCTTTTTCTAGTTTATTATCTTAGTATCCTTGCTGATGTTTTCCTATTTCCCATTGATGTTGTGTAGCATCATTCCTTCAAGGATATGTTTGAATAGATTGTAGGAGTAAGTTACTGGTGAACCAAAACAAGTGAATCCTCTAATTAATCATAATCTTGTTGAGATTGTGGTGCATGTTGTCTAAGCTCTAGGATAGGTAGCTTCACTTGTACCCATTCAAGATCTCTTAGTGGAATCTCAAAGGGATGAAGTTATAGTTCATTCTCAAGGGTTTCTTTGGCATAAACCACCAGTTTTACAAGGATAAAATGATCCTCAAGAGGTTGATTATTGGTTGAAAAATATTGAGTTTATTTTGAGTTCTTGAAAACACTTGATTCTATTAAATTAAAATGTGATACCTTCAATATTGAGGTACCTATAAGTAGATAGTGGGATTCAATGGTTATGTAAAATAAACATGAAGGATTGGTGTGGAAATACTTTATAGATATTTTTACATAGTAGTTCTATCCAAAATCTATGGTCTTGGTGTTGAACCATGAATTAATATGCAAACCATTTTTATAAACTTGGTCTTTTTTATCCTAAGTTAGTGAAAAATGAGAAACTAAATGATCAAATATTTGAGTTGGTTCTTCGATATGATATCTGATATTTGGTTTTCATGTTGAATATTTCTTCTTATGTGGATGCATTGGATAGATCGTTGATGGCTGATCTTGACTTGGATTGTAATTTAGTGTTGATAGGAGTTCCTCTTACTCCTAGTGATATTTATATTAGTTTCTTTAAAGGAAAGAGGAATAATGATGAGTCTCATGGTGTTTTTTTATATAAAACTTCATCCATACCGCCTAAAGTTCTTAGTATAGGCCCTATGACTTGATTTTAGTGTGGAAAGGTTTGGTAATTGAAATGGGTTTAAACTGAGTCACCCAATATTGGTGGTTCATATGAATGCTCAAGTAACTTTTATAAGTTATATCATGTATTTTATACTTCATTCAATCTAATAGGATCATCATCACCTAAAGTTACCATGTTTTAATCAGATTCTTTAAGAACTAAGGGTTTTGAGCCACAGGTATTCAGAGAAAGAATTCTTCGCACAATGTAAGAGTCTCTAGAGAAAGCTGATACAGGTCTAGCGATAGTGATAGGTACATCACTATAGATTCATATTTAGTTACTAATTTATTTGATAATGGTTCATCTTACTCATTTATATTGACATGTATTGTGAACTTATTGAACCTTAATACAAATTTTTTGTCTTATTTGATGGATTTAACTATGCCCCTTGGAATGAAGAGAGGGTAGGGTCTTTGATGTCCCTCTTAATTTTTCTCTCTATCATAGATTGAGCTCACTTGGAATTTTATGGTTCTCAATATGAAGCCTCTTTAAGTCATTCTTGGGATGGATTGGCTAAATTCTCATAAGGGCTAGATTGACTATTATCTTTGGTGGGTCTTCTTTACTATGCCTAATGGGGTGTACCGTGTTTTTCAAGGATAATGGGACTTGAGATCGAGTAGAGTTGTACCTTATTTTCTAGAGTTAGGTGGTGCAATATAATTTTTTTCTTTTGACTTGGAGTAATAATCATTGGGTGGAGTTTTCATCATTTTTTCTGGCATGTTTCCTTCTGAATTTTCTATCTTTCCACCGATAAGGGAAGTAGAGTTATCTATTGATTTAGTACTAGATACCCAACCCATATCTATTACTTTTTACCATATGGAACTAACTAAATTGAAAGAGTTTAATACCTAGTTAGATAACTTGTTAGATAAAGGATTTATACAACCAATTGTTTCACCTTGGGAGATGCTTATGCTTTTTGAAAAGGAAGCTAATGAAACACTTAACCTTTATGTTGATTAATGAAAACTCAATCGATTTATAGAAAAGAATGATTATCTGTTTCTACGTATTTATGATCTATTTGACTAGTTGAAATGGGTGAAGTGTTTCTTGAAGACTGATCTTCGATCTGGTTACCACCAGCTAAGAATTAAATAATATGACATTTTGAAGACCACATTCAAGAGTATGTATGGCTATTATGAGTATCTTTTTATGAATTTTTGTCTAAAAAATGGTCTTATGATTTTTATGGAATTCATTAATAGAGTATTCCATGAGTACCTATACAAATTTGTGGTAGTCTTTGTGGATGACATTTTGGTTTACTCCAAAACCAAGGAGGATCATGTGAATCATCTGAGAGTAGTTCTAAAAATCTTGAGAGATCACTGACTCTACAAAAATATTTCAAAATGTAATTTATAGATTCAAGAAGTGGTGAACTTAAGACACATGGTCTCATAACATGGTATCTCAGTCGATCCTGATAATGTGAAGGATTTTATGAGAGTGGAGTAACCAGGTAATGTTTTTTATATTTAGAGTTTCTTGGTCTTAGTAGGGTATTACCATAGGTT
Source organism: Viscum album (assembly GCA_963277665.1). Classification (NCBI taxonomy): domain Eukaryota; kingdom Viridiplantae; phylum Streptophyta; class Magnoliopsida; order Santalales; family Viscaceae; genus Viscum; species Viscum album. Next base: position 1,412,698,220 of record OY728141.1, on the reverse strand, counting down.
CATTAAATATTTCTTAAATATGGATTATATGATGATTGATATCACATAGAAAGGAGTGAAGTTCTTGTGGGATGTGAAATTTTAGAGTTATTTTGATGATTTGAAGCACCTTTTTTCTTTTTTTCTAGTGTTGAATCTTCCAGAGGTTAGGAAGTTCTATGTGGTCTTTTGTGATGCATCAGATATAGGTTTAGGCTACATTTTTATACAGGGGGTTACGTGGTAGCCTATGGTTTCTGGTATCTTAGGTCACGGGAGAAGAACTACCTGAACCATGATTTCTAACTTACATCCATGATTAATTCTATTAATAGTTGGTGATATTAACTTTTTGAAGAAAGTTTTACCATTTATTCAGACCAAAAAATATTGAGTTACATATTCTCTCAAAAAGATCTGAACCTTTGACAGAGGCATTGGGTGGAGTACCTATAGTATTTTGATTTTACATTGAACCCTTGGTGAGTGGAATATCATCATTGAGGATTTTAGTAGGAAACTTCTGACTCAGACCATGAAAGAATCATCAAAAGAGTGGAATCTGATAGCTCTATTTTCTTAGTTGCATTTGGGAGTCCAAGAGGATGTGATAGAGATTGTTCTAAAAATATTTCATTTGAACTCTTCTATTCTTGATATGATTCTTCTGGACCAGAAACATGATGATGAATTTCATGGAATTAGGGTATCTATTTATGGTGGGGTGACCATTGTTGAGTGGTTATTCTCCTTTGAAATTTTCTTATGTTTCTAAAACTAGTATTTTTTAACTTTGACATTGAGAAAATATATGATGGAGGATTTAAATAATTCCCATTGAGTGGTGCACCTTGTCACCAAGAAGATTTTTTATGATATGTGGTGATGATTTTTGTGTCCAGGTATGAGATGAGACATCTTTGACATTGTTTCTCATTATTATACTTTCCAACCGATCAAATTCAGGCACTAGAAACCTTTGGATTTACTTCATCCCCTTCATGTGTTGACATTAAAGTGGGATGATATTGCTATAGATTTTATTTTTGGGTTTCCACATACCCCTTAAAAGAAGAATTTGATATGGGTAGTGATTTATAAAATGCACAAATTGACACACTTTATACCCATTTGACATAAAACCAAACACTACTATAAATTAAAGTTATACCAATGCACACATACCAATGTTTTAGAAAAAATCATGGGTATAGGTACCTTAGAGATACCCTATAATAACAGTTTGGACAAAACCACTAGTATAGGTACCGTTTAGTGACCCTATAACAAGTTTTTTGGCCAAAATTGTTGGTATAGATCCCTTGTAGAGACCTTATACCCATAGTTTTTCCAAAACTATTGGTATAGGTCTGAAAAATCAGGGTACCTATACCAATAGTTTTGAGAACCATTAGTATAGGTACCCATATTTTTTATGGATTCTTTTTTCAAATAACATTAAATACATAAAAATTTAAATTACTTGTAATTACACACACACACACACACACACACATATATATATATATATATCAAATAATGTTCACAAAATTCATCATAACTTAGTGGTTAGGTCATTAGAATATAAATGGGATGTTCTGGGATCAAAACCAAGATGGATTTTATTTTTTACATTACCTATACCAATGGTTTTTCAAAACTTTTGGTATAGGTTTTTCATATGACCTATACCAATGGTTTTACAAAACCGTTGGTATAGGTATATACCATTGGTTTTCCCAAAACTGTTGGTATAGATCTATACCAACACCAAAATAGCCAACTCTTCTCCAAACCATTAGTATAGGCTATACCAATGGTTTGGAGACCTATACCAATGGTTCCAAACTGCTGGTATAGGCTTTTCATTTAGTAGTTAAAGTTGATAATTTGGGAAGTCTCTATGTGAAAGAGATCATCAAGTTGCATGAAGTTCTATTTTTTATAGTTTCTGATAGGTATCCCCAATTTACTTATTGTTTTGGAGATTCCTCTAGGAGTTTTTGGGATCCTATGTTATATTAAGCATGGTTTATCATCCAATGATGGATGGAAAGAAAAAAATGAGTTATATATATATTGGAAGACATGCTACGTGCTTGAATTCTTGACTTTGGTGGGTCTTGGGATATCCACTTGGGATAGGTTGAGTTTTCCTATAATAATAGTTACTAGTAATACATTAGAATTGATCCTTTTGAGGACTTGTATAGACAACCTTTTAGATCACCACTCTATTGGATGGAGATTGGAGAATCTTCCTTGGTTGGACTGAGTTCGGTCTAAGAGGCGATGTAAAAGATTCAGTTGATCGTCATAAATTCCCTTTGGATTTTTTGGTTGGTGAATAGGTTTTTGTGAGATTTTCACCTTAGTTGGGTCACCGACGTCTTGGTAAAATGATAAAACTTATATCGAGGTTTGTGAGTCCTTTTTTAGATTGTTGAAAGGGTTGGTAATGTGGCTTATCATTTAGTATTATCATAATAATTTACATCAATCCAAAATTTGTTTCATGTATTTAAACTCAATAAGTACCTTTTTCACCCTTCCCATGCCATAAACTGAAAATATCTTGATGTTGAACCATATTTATTTGTAACTGAGCATCCAGTTCTAATTGTTGATTCTAAGACAAAGGTTCTTCATGAGAAGACTATACCCTTGGTCCATGTTCTATGGAAGAATGGTTCTAATTTTCATGATACATAGGATCAAGAGGCACTGATGAGAGATAATTGGCCCCACCTCTATGATATGGAATCTTCTTGATAGTATGTATAGGGATAGAAATTTTTTATGGTGGGGAGGTTGTAACATCTCGTTACCTTATTTAAGGTAATTATTGACCCTTGTTTTGTTCTCATTTTTTTTAGGTATTTTCTTGGTTTTTTTTAGTGAATTTTGAAAAAAAAAATGGAGTTTTTGGGGGTATTTCATGGTTGGATCACAGTTAGGTAAAACCGTGCAGTTTGGTCCAACAAACCGTGCACCCTATATTGAGCCATTGGAAGGCAGAGTGCGGTTTGTCTAAATTGTGTGGCCACACCTCCAAACTGTGAACCCTTGGACAATGGAAATTTTTAATTTTAAGACATGGTTAAACTAACTATGTGTCTAAACCATTCACCCCATACAAAATCCCAATAAGTGTGAGCGGAAACTACTAACCATGTGGCCCAACTAGGAAACTATGCATGTAGGTTTTTAATCCCCCTAAAATTTAATTAAAAAAATTGATACCCTCGATTTAACCCCTAATAAACCCCATTCAACTCTAATATGATTGCTTGGTTTTTAGAGACTCTTAAAAGGTGAAATTGACTCTCTAACCTCTTCTCTTTGCGGATTGAAGAACTAATGACTATGTTCGATCTCCTTCCAGTAAGTGAATCTCCTCTTGTTTAGTTTCTCCCAATATTCCCTTATCTCCTCCTTAGATAGTGATAGGTAATCATGTTATGGATGGATATAATCTTTTATTTTATGGATATTGATTATATATTTGGTTCATTGAACTCCATTTCCTACATTTTTTTTTGGAATTTCCCATTGTGGGTGTTGATTTGATTGATCGTGTAATTGAAGGTAGGAGGTTCCATAATGATTTACCCTAAAATTGAAACCTGAATTTGTTGATTGATTTGAAATTAGTTTTTAATTGATTTAAAAACATAGATTGGTGATGATTTTAGGTTTTATTTAAAATGGGTATAGATTTTGTGAAACCCCCTCAATTTCAATGGAATTGAAATTATTGGGTGGATTTTGTGAAAAATTATAGCTTAATTTTAAAATTAATTTGATAAAATGATTTGATATTGATTCTTGAGAAAATTGGATTAAAATGAAAGATGATTTGAAAATTCATGAATTTGAGGAAAACCTGTGATTTGGTTTTGAAATTGAAAAGGCATGTTGAACTTGAAAATGAGTAATTGGATTGTGAATGATGAATTGATTTTGAAATGAATAAATTTTCCAATAATTAATGAATGAATGAATCACATGTGAGGATGAGTAGTAAGTATGGAATTAGGATAATAACTCTAGGACTTTTACTCCCTAGAAATTGATTGATAATGACAACACTAACTAAACCAAGTTCGGAATGATTTCTCATCATGGGCCCCCTAATGGGTTGTTGATTGATTATAATGATGGATTGAGTCTTAGGGAGTGTAAATGCATACTTGAGTTTCGATGATGGTTGAGAAGTGTGAGGATACTATAGAAAAAACTAACGTACTTCATGGATTATTACCATGGTGTTTTATTATGTTTGAATTGATTTCACAAGACATTGTTTATGGAAATATTTTATTCATGCTATCTATTTTATATAAATGTTTTCTATAAAATTTTCATTTAATCCTATTTTTATGTATCTGTTATCTTCTAATTTGAAAGAATTTTTTTGGTTCAAAATATGTAAATGACTTACAATACCTCGTTTTATCTAAATTGAAATCATAAATGGTTTATTATTATGTAATTTCTTATGGAATATTTGATGTCATCCTACTGGGATCTTTATCTCACACCCTACCTTTGTCTTAGGGAATTTGTAAATTTGTTTATGTCGGGTCTAGGTAAAGGGAAACCACCTCTTGGAGGAGGCAGGTGCTCCAGATTCATGGGACATGGAGTGATGATGGTAACTTATTGGGCTATAATACACGTGTTTCATAGGTTTTATGAGACTTGGTCTTGATGGATGTTTTCATCTTCTAGATGATATTTTGTTTTGGGTTTTATCTACCCTCTTGTGGTACTTTTCTCCTTGATGAGTGCGGCATACTGGCTATAGTTTCTTTTATCTTTTTTTGTTTTGTGAAAAAACATTTCCCTTCAATGTTTGATATGATGTCAGGTGTTAGTCGTCAACCTGTGGGGTTTAGGAACGCCCTTCGGGCCATGTTAAGACCAATCTAGGTATAAGTGTACCAGGGTATCAAAGTCAGTTCATGACATGAATATTTATAAAATTATTATTTATTCATTTTTAATTCGTAATTTATTGTAAATATTGTGTATTTAAATGTAATTTTAATATTTACCTATTTTTATTTACTTTTTTTCATTTTTAATAATTTTTTAATTTATGTCATTAATATTATAAATTCATTTTTATAATATTTTTTTAATTTATTCATTTTTATTCATTTTAAATATTCATTCATTTAATATTATTAATTCATTTTTTATTTTTATTAATTTTTAATATTTTTAGAATTAATTCATTTTTAATATATATTTATAAATTTCTATTTATTAAATTTTAATATTTTTAATATGTTGTTAATTTATATAATTAATTTATCTAAATGTATTTTTTAATATTTTTTAAATTTATATAATTCATTTTTAAAATTATGTAATTTATATAATTAATATTATTTATTTATTGATTTTTTATTATGTGTTTATCGATGGTAGTTTATTAGTGCTATAAAGATAAGTGATGATAAAGGTACTTTTATCAGTGTTTTATTAGCACTGATAAAGTCATAACTTTATCAGAACTATAAAAGCACTGATAAAAGCCACTTTTATTTGCGCTTATCTTTGTAGCACTAATAAAGGTCACTTTTATCATTGTTTTTGGTTTATCACTAATAAAAATCTCCTCCTCTTTTAAAATAACCCTAACATATCATGGCGCTCCTCATGTTGTTCAAAATTTTACGGAACCGAAGTTTTGCAACAACCACAAACATGAATTTTTTGGATGAATTAACCCAAAAAACCAAAGGTATGTTATTTGTAACTTGTTTTTAAGGATTTCTAAACTAATCTTTCATGTGTTTTTCATGATTTTTTGTGTTTATATTCCCCTGTTTTTCTATAACCATTCTTCCCATACATGTTTATCTGTAACCCATTTTTTCATTCTTCTCTATTTTTGGACAAATCAACCCTTTTAGGGTGCTTTCTATGTCATCTATAAATGATTCAATATTTTTGAAACCTCTACCCACTGCTTATATTTGTTTGTAACCAGTTTTTTACATTTATTTTTGAAATGTTGTACTAGTACCCAATAATTTTTTTTGTTTTTCAATTTTATTTTAATTTTTTCTTAACAAATTCTCATAGATACTTGAGTTTAAATCTTCTAACAATCTCCTCTTATTCTTGATAAATACTCCAACTTTAATTATTCTCCAAAATACCACTAATAATTGACCTAATTATCACAATAAACAATACAAAAAAATAATTAGAAATAAAAATTAATAAATGTAATATGTGTATTATAAAAAATATAATTCTAATATATTAATATTTATAATAATAAATAATTCATGTTATATGTGTATTAATATATTATAATTACTAAAATAACAATATTATAATAATTAAATGGTAATATAAATAATAATAATCCCAAAATATTAATTTTCTTTATATGGTTAATAATTAACAGTATCTTTTTCATTGGTCATTGGGATTGTAGTGGTTGAATTTGAGTCCTTTTTTGTGCTATGATTGTCTTTTTCAACATAATTAAGTGCTTGAGAGTAATGAAATGACATTATCAAAATAATGATCCTTGCACTAAAAAATTATCAAATAGTTAGTGCATAATTTATAAGTCTTTAACTTAGATTACCTCTCATGTGACATGTAATAGGATATTGTAAAGTCTATACCTGATTTGGATATTAAAATGACTTTTATTTCTACTCATCAATAAAATTGGACCTCCTTGCTTTCTTTGATATAATCATTAGTCTTTTTTAAGGTCATAACCAGAATTTAAAATGTTTTTCAATGTATTATAAATAATAGACTTTGTATCTTTTATTTTATATACTTTATATGTGTATGTATTATAATTTATAATTATATTTTTTAAAAGTTATATTTTATATAATTTATGAATGTTAAAAATGATACATTATATGCATATTTTTTATGTATTTATTTATTTTTTGTAAAATATTAATATTATTGAACTAAATAGTATGGATATGAATCAAAAATGGATGGATATTAATCATATAAAAAAAGAGTATAAGGATGGGGCTAAATAGTTCATCAAGTTTTTAATAGAGCATTCATATGACCCTTTTTCAAATCACTTATATGTGTTTACTTTGTTTTTATTCAAGATGAATATGTCTAGAGGACTTGGAAAAACACTTGATCTATCATAAAATAAATCTAAGTTATAAATGTTGGATTAAACATGGTGAAGAACTAAATGTGGCTAGTGAATGGGATAACACTATGGGTTATAGATCATTTGATATGATTACAAGTGTAAATGATTATGATGATCATATTGAAGAAATGAAAATGAAAATCTAATATAACCTTCATGATTTTACAAATATGTTTGAGAAGTTAAAGATTCATGAAAAGATGTCATTGTATATTAGTTTTACTAAATTTATAACATCATCATCCGTATTGAATATATATAATTAGAAAGATACCAATGGATGGAGTGACACCAGATTTATATAACTTCTTAATCTCTTGAATGATATGTTACCAGAAGATAATGAGCTTCATTGTCGAACATATGATTCTAAAGGAATGATATGTTCAATGGGTATGTTTTATGAAAGAATACATGCATTTCCAAATGATTGTATATTTTTTTCATGGATCATGAATCACTTAAAAACAGCCTAAGTGTGGTGAGACTTAATACAAGAAAGATTAATCAAGACCTTGAAAATTTGTATGGTACTTTCCAATCATTCCAAGGTTTAGACACTTATATGGAAGTGAGGAGAGTGTAAGAAAATTGATGTGGCATATAGATAGAAGAATTAAATATGGGAAACTTCATCACCCATTAGACTCTCTGCAATGGAATAAATTTGATCACAAGTATCCTAAATTTGGAAATGATCCAAGAAACCTCTATCTTTTTTAATCTATAGATGGAACGAATCATTTTGGTGTATGAAGCAACACTCATAGTACATGGCTAGTTATGTTGGTAAATTATAAATTTCCATTATGGTTATGCATGAATCATAAATATATTATGTTGTTTTTTCTTATATAAAGACAAAAAAACATGTAATAATATTGATGCTTATTTGGATCCATTAATCAAAGATATAAAATTAATTTGGGATTAAAGGGTTATATTGTATAATTCTCATAGAAATGAATATTTCAAATTGAGATCCATGTTGTATGGGATAATAAATTACTTTCCTACTTATGGAAATTTTTTAGGATATAGAAATAAAAGAATAATAGGGTGTCCTATTTGTGTAGAAGGTACACACTCAGTTAGGTTGAAACATTCCTCAAAGATTTTGTTTCTAGGATATCACAAATTTTTACCTTGATAACATTGATATCGATCTTATAAAACATAATTTGATGGGAATTTATAATAAGGTAAAACACCATCTCTAATAACAGGTGATCAACATTTTGAGAAATTAAAAGATATTTTCATCATTTTTGGTAAACCCTTTTCAAATAACCATATGAAAAAGGGTTGTAAAAAATTGACCAGTGTTTCTTGAATTATCATACTAAAAATTTTTATACGTCATACATTTTCTTGATTTCATGAATGTAGAAAAAATATATTTGATAGTTTCATTAGCCTGTTACTAAATGAACCTATAAAAAATGGAATTAAGTCTTGGTTGGAAACAATTTACATGAGGATAATGGAATATTTGGAACTAATGAAGGGTGAAAGGTATACTTTACTTCCTCTAGTATCTTAAACTCTTTCCAAACAAGAGAGATTTTATTTTTACAACCTCTTTAATAGTGTAAAGGTTCTAGAGGGGTATTTATCAAAGATCAATAATATCACATTGATGAATGATTTAAATTTGAAAGGCCTAAAATCACATGACTATCATGTTTTAATTCTATATTTAATGCCTATGGATTTACATTACATTCTTGTTAAAAAAATTAATACACATTAACTAAGAATTTCTTCTTTTTCAATGTTATTTGTAGTAAAGTTATATACCTTGTGAAGTTTTCATCTATATAAAAGGAAATTTATATCATATTAAGTGAATTGTAGATATTATTTCTATCTTAATTTTTCAATATAATGGTTCTCTTTATGGTTAACTTGGTTAAATAGATCCAACTATGTGGTCATGTACATTACAGATAGATGTACCCTATTAAACTGTATATAAATATTTTGATAGGGTACATCAAAAATAAAAGTTTTCAACAAGTTTTTCTTATAGAGTGATATATTTTTTAGGAAGTTATTGAATTTTTTACCAACTTCCTGCATGATGTGGATAACATTGGTCTCCCAAACTCTCATCACAGTAGATGCCTTATGGGTGAAGGAATTTCCAAAAGAGATGTTGTGATAATTTAAATGATATGGTGAGAGAAGGAATACCTTTAAATTTTACATAACAGTATAAAGGTTACACCATATGTTGAAACCTATAAATTAATTCTTAGGTATTTGAATCCATCATGGAAAGAAAAATGGATATGAAATACACATAATCATTAGTTTATAAAATGATATTAAAACTATATTTTTAAGGAGTTATCTTCATATCCAAATTCAATTCTGGAATGAATTTTATGGCTATTCATAGGTCCAAGTGTACATGTATTATCTTTCAATGGTTATGTAATTAATGGTTATATTTTCCATATAAAGTAATAAGATGAATAAAGTATAATAAAAAATAATGGATTTACCCTTGTGGTGGAAGTGGTTCATGTATTTGGTACCAAGGAAAAAAATCCAATTTATGTGAATATTTCATAATTTGAAATCACCGAACAAATATGGGATTTGTATTATAAAACATTTCAAGTGTTGATTTTTTGATGAAAATTGGTTGATAATAGAAGTGTAGTTAAAATAACTGAATTGGGATTTATGAAAGTGAATTTCAATAATTAAGGGTATAAGGATGAATCATTAATAATAACATCATAAGAAGTATAGGTATTTTATTTCTTAGATCCTATAAATAGAAATTAGTCAATTATTATACTATCAACTAAAACCAATGTAGTGTCAAATAAAAATTCCATTGAGGATGACCCTTTCATTCAGAAATCTCAATCATTTTGTGGTAGTATAAATGTATATAGTTTCTTGTATGTCATATGAGACCACAGTGAGGGGATTTAGATACTTTATATAGGGGATAAATCCCTTCAATATTTAAATAAAAAAATATAGTTAAATGAATAGTTTAAAGTTTTTTAATATAAAATGTGTTCCCACATAATATTATGTGTTTGCTACTACATTTACATAATCTAAATTAAATGTTTGACTACTTCTATAAATAATGGATTCTCTACATACTGATTATACCAATCCCAAGGACTAACATATTAACAATATTGAAACTGAGGAAATGTTAAAAGGATAAAAATATATGATTTAAAAAAGATAGGAGTGTCATAGCATGATAGTTCTAACAAAAATTATTATGGAGAGAACCAAAGCCTAAAATTCAAGGTTGGATAGAATGCATGTGGCTAGCCTATTGACCCCATTAAGTCTATTTTCATTAGTTACATTAGGTTCTCTACTTGAATGAATGTACTAATTGATTTAGATACATAGAAAAATGTTGTGTCTTCATTAAATACAATAATTTGGGAATACATTAGGGTAACATTATAATACAATTTCTCTATTTTACTAAAAAATAAAATAATGAAATTTTTATTTACTCTTCATTATCCCTTAAAAAGTACATTTATATTAGATAATTGTTGAATGGAATCCATATTAATGGTCAATGTAAAGGATCGTATAGTCTTTTAGACACATCTTACAAAGAAACATCCCATGGACATTGAGTAGAAGATAAAACCCCACCCACCAGTCATATATGTACACATGATAAATCAAGAAACATTGAATGCTTTCATTAACTGTTATGAAGATCAATTATTTTAGGTGCATTGTAATTGGTAATATTTTATTTGACATTATGTGTATTAATCACTTTGATTTATAATTTTTAATTTATGAAACATTAAAGTAGTGATAAAAATAAGTAATGTGCATCAAAACCAACTAACCCCTATTGTAAAGCAAGGATGAGGTACACTTCACTTTAAGAAAATGGTATGTATTTTAAATATATAGTAATAATTTTATTTAATATAAAATAATAACATAATTATGTTAATTTTATTATATTCATATTAATGAATCAAAATCTAAAGACACTTCCATCCCATGTCATGTTTTGTGGAAGGAGGCTCGTGTAAATAAAAAAGGATAACTAGTAGATGAAAACACATACAAAGTTTTAGGTTCATCCATCACCTCCATATTTTAATGATCTAAAATCATGTTTTTTATGATTATAATAAGTTTAATGTTTTATTATAGTAAATCATATTCTATAAAAAGTTGTTAAAATTAGCTAAGTGTTGATCTATCATTAGTTAAAAAGATCTACTGCTAGTTAAACTGAGCTGCCATCACGATACACTACCATTGAGTGGAGCTACCACCGACTATCAGACATTGTTACTGTCAAATGATCCTACCACAAGTATATACTACCAACACTCAATGCTACTATCAAGGAAAAGATACCACTACTAATACAGTTGAACGGTGCTATCACCGGGATTATATACTTCATGTTCATGCTACCATCGGGTTGTGCTACTACTATCACCACAGTATTGTTGTCATCAAAGAATCTACTACTCGAGATGCTACCACCAGTGATCTACTACCAGAGGCTACTACCGTTAGTTCAAGATTTTGCTATCAGAACATCGACCACTAATGGAGCTACCATGGTTATCAAAAATTAATTTCATAATTAATTCTACAACAGCTAGTTTAAGGAATTTAATATTGGATATAATCATGTGGATTTAGGAATGATAATTCATAAACAACTCCACATAAGACCTAAAGACAAAGTTAGTATTTCCTATTTGTTTCTTACTATGAGGATCTAAATTTATTTTTTATTATTTTATAATGGATAATTGGATATTTTGGAATGATATATATTTAGAATATCCCAATCATGAATGTAGATAAAGTAGTGTGCATGCATCATGAATATGTGAAAGAGTGAAAAAGATACAGTGGAAAAATAACTAAAAAATAAAAAAGGATTTTACCCTATATGCTTTATTTTCTTTTTTTTATTATTTATCTCAAATAATTTTTCTATTAGATGTTTATGAAAACAAATTTTAATTTTGATAGTTAATATTAATTTTTTTATATACAATGTTTTTTTAAGTAAATTAGTTTCAAAAGTGGAAGTACTTTCAATGTTATTTTAACTGGGCCTTGATCCCACTTTTGAGAAGCTATTTGAAAAATCAAATTATATATTTTTATTGTTTTGATTAACTATGTAATTTTATTAAATTGGGGGATTTAATTTTGAAATTGTTTTAAATAAAAATTTTATTGGAAACTCAATTCACCCCCCCCCCTCTTGAGTTATCCACTAGGATCAACATTTGGTATCATAACTATGATTTAGTTGTATTTAAAGATCTTAAATTTCTATTTTATCTAAATTTAATTATTTATGGATAATAATAGACAAGAAGGAACTAATACTAACTAGACTCATTATTTTAATGGAAATATTTATTCTCAATGGAGTATTAAAATGAAAATCCATTTATAAAGGATGGGGTTTGATGTTTGGGATGTTATCAAGGATAAATATGAATTATTTGAAGCTCCTATAAGAGATCAGAGTGATGCCACTAAGACTACCTATGATTTAAACTATAAATATATGAGTAATTTATATTATTCCTTGGTAGATGAAGAATTAAATATAATATCTATATGTACTACTTTCAAAATTTTGGATACACTGATTTTTTCTCATAAAGGAACTACCAATTTTAAATAAATGTGCTTAAATACTTACACTATTAAATATGATACATTCAATATGAAACCTAATGATCCTATTTATGATATATATATATATATATATATATATATATTAGGTTCAATGATATTTTAAACATAATTAATTCACTTAGGAAGACCAATGATAGTAAATATCAATAATGAGACTTCTCAGATGTTTACCAAACAAGTAGAGAGGAACCTCAGTTTCCATAAGTAAATCAAGTGAAATAAGTAAGTTACCAGTGAAATAGATTATTAGAAAGCTCATGATTTATGTTGAGGAACTCAAAGTGAACAAATAATAAGATTAAGAACCAAATAAAAGGTCATTAGTCTTCAATACTTCTGACTTAGATAAAAAATAAAATAACAAGGATAAAAATTATAGTGATGATGAAACATCAATCAGTGATGAAGAAATAGAACATTTATCCAAACATTTCAATATTTTTTATAAGAATAATAATTTATTTAAGAAATAAAAGTATAAAGGAAAGTATGATAACAAAGTGAATTGGATAAAATATTGAATCAAGGATGATTCATCCAATAAAGTAATTTCCTATGAATGAAAGAGAAAAGGACACATAAAAGAAGACTATCCCAAGTTGAAATATTAGAAAAAGTATGAATACAAGAGAAAAAGGTATAAAAAGTCTATAAAATCCATCCAAAGTGCCTTAGAGGATAGCTTAAGTGGTTCAGACTCAAGCAATGAAGAACAAAATGATAGATCCAATTTTTGTTTCATGAAAAACACATCTAAGGTATTGAATGTTTTTCATAAATCTCTTGTACATACTTCCATTAATTATTAAAATTAAAATAATGCTAAAAATATGTCTAGTGATGAATTATTTGAATATTTTAACATGATGGAAGACACATTGAATAAATTATAAGATAAATACAAAATTTTAAATAAGTATCATGCTTTATCTTCTCACTTTAAAATGGATCTTACAATAGAGGAGGATAAGAATGATCAACTGATTAAGGAAAATAATGAGATAAAATTATCAAATTAGTATTTAAAGAAATGTCTAGAGAATTTCATTAATGGAAGGAAAACATTATCCCAGATTCTTGGAAAATGAACTTTATCTAAGTATACCACTGGAATTGGATATCAACCTAGATATAAAATAATTTATAAAAAAAATTTCCCATGTTCTATTTATTATAATTCAGTCAGTAGTTCTTATTCAAAAAAACTAAATAAGGTATTTATTTTTGAAAGTATTAGGTATGCTTATAGGAAACTAGTTAAACAATTATGTATTTCTAAATCTCTTAATACTAAAATTTCTGGACTCAAGAAAATATGGTCACCACGGTCATTATTGTTTTAAATATTTTTTATAGGAAACCTACTTGAAAAGTTCCCATAAGCACTTAATGTGTCTGGATAGTGGATGTTCTAGACATATGACTGGTGACTAATCAATTTTCAAAAATATAATCAAAGTTTATGGTGGACGCGTCACCTTTGGTAAAAATTCCAATATGAAGATAATTGGTATCAGTCAAATTGATAAATCTAACACTATTTTAATTTATAAATTATTATTTATAGATAGATTAAAATATGATCTTCTTAGCATCTCTTAGTTATGTGATGATGGTTACCATGTTAAGTTTTAAAATAATGCTTCCAAAGTTTTTTATTTAAAAATGATTTAGTTTTTATTGATTTTTGAAATGATAATGTATATTTCATAGATTTAAATTCTTTATTTTCTCAGAATATTTCTTATTTAAGTGCCTTTTATAAATAATCTTGGCTTTGAAATAAAAGACTAGCCCTCATCTTTCTCTTCCCAATAGATAAAGACTTCTTAAAGAAGGTGATTAATCTGAAGAAATTGAAGTGTGTCAAATGAAGTTCAATTAGAGAAATCTTCCTATAATAGTTAAAAAAGTAGTTGATGTGTTATATGTATCTAATATTGATAATGATAGAGATAAGAAAAAAAATATAACACTTCTCAGAGTATTTCTAAATCAAGTGAGTATGTTGGAGAAGTAAGGCCCGGTTCATCTTAGTATATATCACCCATACAAGAATCTTGTTATAGGGATAAACTAGTTATTTCAAACAAAGATGAAGATGAGGAATCATCTAAGGGGGGTCAATCTCCAGGATCTAAGATACTAGTTATTCCTTACCCTAACTCTAATAGAGATAATGAAAATAGTGCTAATGATAGTGGTAATGATGAAGGTAAGGGTAGTACACCTCATCATGGTGGACTTGTCATCTTTGTTATTGATAAATATCCTAAGGGATCCTTGATTGAAATGATTGAATAGTTATAAAGGTTGTAAGTTTTTTCTTTAGGTGACTAGGGTGAGGATACTGGACATGAGGAGGCTTCCTTTCCTAACTAAGAGAGGATTTTATCTCATCCTCCTTCTCCTACTCCTACTCCCAACTATGTGACTAAAGAGGATTTGGATGCCTTTAAGGCTAGTTTGTTGTCAGATCTCAGTGGGATTCTCATATATGAACCTCCTTATGAAAAAAAACTCAATGAATTTTATGCCTAGTGGTTATTCTCGTTGGTTATTTCTCATATCCAACATAAGATGATTATGAAAATGAAATAACTATAAATTGAGAATAGAAGGTTGGCTGATCAGATGGATGAAATTTGATCCATTATATAGGAAATGAGAGGAAGATTTTTTGAGAGACAAATATCTCTTCTTGAGAGATTTGAGTCACTACCTATAACTAGTGCTTCCAATTCTAGTGTTCCACATCATACTCCTTTCTTTGTTGATTCTAATTTGATCAGAACCATTTTGAGAGAAAAGATACATGTTGCTTTGGGTGCTTATACTTCTTATCATAAAGAATAAATTCATCAAATAAAAGAACATGGTGAGAATATTTATAAATTGGTTAGAGAATGTTTTGATGAGGATAGGAGTGATAGAAAGACTATCACTAAGGCTATAATGTATTATATTTCAAGGATTTATAAAAAGAATCAATTTAATACTCATTATAAATTCTTAGCTTAGAATTTAAATATGCCTCCTGTGACTAGGGACTTCAAGGAGAAAGTGAGCCACCTGAAATATTTGGATCCTTTTCTCAAGATCTTTATGGAGAATAAGGTAGACTTTACCATAATCATGGATCACGGTGGAATAATTATCACTCAGTCTATAAATTTGATAGAAACTTTTTTGTATACTACCAGAACAACTATGATAGCTCCTATAGATACTCATATATCAATTCCCTTGACTGGATCCATTTTCACTAATATTTTTAATCTTCTAGACTGCCTCTATTGGATTGATCCCCTTAAACCTCATTCCTGTTAATGTTGTGAGATAGCTTCAACCTGTGGCAGCTCTTGGCATTATATTTAGGCCACCTACACCTCTAGCTCCACCTAACTCCTATTCTAGTTTTCCTAACACTACAAAAGGAAAGGAGACAGTGGATCCTACCACTCTCATAAATAAGGATGGTTCCTCATATTCAAATTAGGATTTGATAGGGAATGATTTTCTTTTGTTTATCCTTTTTATGATGTGCTATGTACCTTTTTATGATTAGTAAAAAAACTCTCTTTTTATTTATTCTTTTGTTATTTTTTTGTTGTTTGTTTTTTGTTGTCTTCCTAATTCTTTTTACCTTTTTGATAATCCAAAAAGGGGGATTACTTGAATGATATTTAATATCAGTAATAAAATGGAATATCATCTAATTACTTGTATGTCTTAAGTGGATATTTATGCATCACATGGATTAATTGAGCTAAGTAGACTGTGTTATTCATATATTTTCTCTGTTAAAACTTTATATATAATATTTTAAATTCCATGATTTATGATCATCAAAAAGGGAGATATTATTGGGTTCTTATAGAACCTCCTTATTTTAATGATCCCAAATCATGTTTATTGTTTTTATAATAAGTTAAATTTTTTGTGATAGTAAATCATATTCTATGAAAAGTTGTGAAATTTAGTTAAGTGTTTATTTATCGTTATTTTAAAAGATCTACCACCAGTTATACTGATATACCATCATGATGTTCTAATATTGAGTAGAGATAATACTAACTATTAGGTGGTGTTGCCATCATATACTCCTAGCACCAGTATCTACTACCATTTCTCGATGCTACCATCAAGTAAAATCTACTGATAATGATACAGTTGAACAGTGCTACCACTAGGATGATCTATCTCCAGGTCATGCTATCTCTATGTTATACTACCACTACCACCACAACATTACTACCATAAAATAATCTATTACTCAATATTCTACCACTATTGATCTACCACTAGATTCCATTACCATCAGTTCAAGATGCTTCTGTTAAGACATCTACTGCCAATGGAGAAACCATGACTATCCAGACTTAATTTCAAAATTAATTCTATAATAGATAGTTTAAGGTATTTAATGTTGGATAGTATCATGTGGATTTAATAATGGATATTCTTAAAAAAATATATGGAATAATTAAATACAAATTCAGTCTTTCCAAATTTTCTACTTATTATGAGGATCCAGATATCTTTATTATTATTTTAAAATGGATAATTGGATCTTCTAGAATGCTATATATTCAAAAGATCATCCTAGTGCATGAAGATGAATTAGTGTGAATGCATCATGAATATGTGAAAGAGTAAAAAAGATATGATGAAAAATTAACTAACAAAGAAAAAAGGATTTTCCATATCATCCATGATACTCTGTTTTACTATAATTTCTATGAAAACCTTGTGGAATCTTTTCTCAAATATTTTTAGAGATTCTTAAGAAACTCAACCCATTAAAATTAAACTACACCACATTCTATCATCTCTAATATTTTTCTCTTTCTGTTTATGCTTTACTTTTGAGTTGTGTTTATCATTACTATGTATACTCATAAAACACAGTCTCCTATACTAAAATGAAGAGTTATTGAAAATCTCTCTCAATTTTCTTAATTTTTATTCCCACAAACAACTGAGGAATAGTTCATGTGTGACCTTTACTTGTTTTATTCAATATAAAACTATAGAAGAGGATTTTTTGGACATCCTTGTGTGTTGTTGTTTGTAAAACTGATCTAGGTTTTTTATCAGTTTATTTTATAATAAATTTCTTGGAAGTATAATATTTCCAAGTGGAGAGGATTAAGCCTCAACTTGGGACTGAACCCCTTATTAAATTAATGTTGTGTACTATATTTTCTTTGTTTTTTTATTTATCTCAAAGACTATTTATATTAGTTGTTTATGAAAACAAAATTTAAATCTGATAGTTAATATTAATTTTTTTATATATACAGTGTTTGGTTAAGTAAATAATTTTTAAAATTTGAAGTAATTTCAAAGTTATTTTAACTGAGCCTTGATCCTACTTTTGAGAAGCTATTTGAAAAATCAAATTATATATTTCTAGAATTTTGATTAACGCTGTTATTTTATTAAACTGGGGGGTTTAATTTTTAAATTATTTTTAAAAAGAAATTTTATTAGAAACTCAATTCACCCCCTATTGAGTTATCCATTGGGACCAACAAAAAGTATGGGAATCATGTGTAAGTATGATATAATAGAAATTTTTTCTGTTTTAAATCAGTAATACCTAATAATAACTACTTATTTTAATATATTTTTTATCCAGTTTATATAAATGAGTCTTCATTAGTTTTAACTAATGAATGAATCCTTTTAGTAGCCTTGAATAAAACATAATATAATTCCTTGACCCGAACCATTGGGCTTGATTCAGAGAGCCACAAGACCTCATGTGTGCCTCCCTATGCACAAGAGGTTGTCGACTAATTGTGAGGGTTTGAACACCATTAATTGGGATACTATACCCTCAGTATGATATCCATACACCAAAATATAGATAAAATATAAAACAAATTAGAGTAATCAAGGTGAAATATAAAGTAATATAATGTAATAATAAATGTCACACATTTCACACAAGTAAATAAACTGGGCTCCCAGTATGGAAAGTAAAACCAGAGTATATGAGGTGCAAGTAAATAAAAAGAAACACTATATAATCATTACAATTCCATCATGATACCACTACTAGCTCCATGATCTACTACTCATCTATCTTATACGGTTCCCTTTCCCTTACTTTGATCCCTATACATGAAGTTTACTTGTGAATCAAGAATATTGTAAAGGGTGTGAGTAATAAAATTGAGAAGGACACCACTAATGAATCCTTATAATGTGTTCACATGTAAAATAGGTGTATCCCATGATATAATAAATGCACAAAAAGTCATAAGAAATAATATACTGAGAACTTATGTTATAACCAAGACACCATGAGTCCTGAATGTACATATTTTCGCTCCATGTTAAAAGGATGGCTGTAAATAATGTTAGAATAGAGTGAACATTCCACTACCATGGGTCATTCTAGAAGGTAAACATATCTCAAAAATCCCTTAGAATAGGAAACAAGGTCTTTATAACCCATAACTGCATCTCAGGTTAGGCCATAAGTCCATCATATCCTGAAACTCCCTTGGGACAGGTCGTAAGGTCATCATAACCCAACATTGTGTCTTAGGTCGGGCCATAAGACCATCATGACCATACATTATATACAAATCCAATTTCATCATTGTTTCATGTTGTATTCACTCACCCTCTAAGGTATAATCATATCACAATGGTCTACCTATTCCTAGTACTAAATTAATTCCTACAAAGGTAGGGTAATACATAAAATGGGTAAGGGCACATAAAGGAATCATAAAGAATATCACCATGAGAATTTGGTAGAAACATACATAAACATGTGATCAACATATATCATGGTAACAAGTTACATAAGCATACTCATTGCATAAAGAATCATAAACCGATTTCAAGGGCTACGTACACACCCATGTGTGATCTATATCAAGCATGGTCAAAAATAAATTCCATCGCAAGAACCATACCCAGGAGAAAAGTGTATACAAGGGTCCTAAATGGTAAGAAATTTTCTACCTAAAGCTTTTTGATGAAGTGATCCAATATTCATTAAAGGATCAAAGCTCAAACCATGTTGTGCACCCACAAAAAAACTATCTCTCACATCAAGGATGCTTATCTAGGGTTATGGTTCATCAAATAAGAGGTTTAGAAAAGAGACATAAGGAGATTCAATGCCATAATAGTTCTATAATAACATACCTCATAGAGTCCATAAACCAAACTAGTTCAGAGATATGTTGAAGAAGATGATTTAAATTCACTGGATCCATTGTCGATTCAAGAACGAATCATGAATTCCTCATAAATTCTCAAAAATAGCCTCGATTCTAGTAAAAAAACATTGATACATCATCAAACCATCATCATAAAAGATATCCAAGACTAGATTCAAGTAAAATATAGTCTAAAGATAATATATCTATCGAAACATCCTTGGAAATGTCGACCATTCATGAGGGATACTACTTTGTTCAAAATAATATCATCATCATGTCAAAAAACACATCCATTCTATCAACGATCAATGAATTCATCATTATATAGAATCATAATCCATAGATCATGCAATGTCATACCAGATCTATGTTTTTTTTTCAAGAGGAAATGGGTATATCTAGAAGGAACCTGAAGAATGAATATTTTTAGACCACATACCTCAATTATCGGTCAAAACTCTCTTGGATTCATTGGAATCAAGCTTTAGAGGAGAGTAAAAAGGGGACATAATAGCTACAAGAGTCTCAAGGTTTGATATATATTTCTATAAAAATAATAATGGTTCAAAAGGGAACATAAATTTCCTTTAAAGGGGGTTTTTTTGTTATTAAATTCACATGAACATGGTTTGGGTGCACGGTTTAGAAAACCATGTGTCAACCATACAAGTAATTATGCCTCACCTTGGAACCCACATGATTTGGGTGCATGGTTTTTCAAACCATACACCAACTATGTTGTTGTCCACTGGAGGGTGTTGAATGGTTTCTTTGTAGGGTCACATGATTTTTCAAACTATGTTCTTTAACCACAAGCCACCCTAGGTTCTACTACCACATGGAACATGGTTTGTCTAGAAATTACCATAACTGTGAAATACCCCTTTAGTCTCTTACACTTAGTGCACAGTTTACTTTAGAATCTATACAGTTGGGACAAACCCTGCTCAAGTTTTGTACCTTCAAAAAGGCCTCTAAAAACTCTAAAACCCACCATAAACTCCCAAAACTCATCCCAATCGATTAAAATATCAAAAAAATATGATTACTATCTAAAATTAAATCATAAAACACCAAAACAAATCTGATTATATTACAATATACCCCATTAAATACTTATCATCCTTGAGAAGCGTATCTAGGAACCTTACTCAAACAACTTAGGCCACTAAACCTGAACATCTTCCTCTCACTCCCAATTCTTACCCTGGATTCATCCGTGATTCCAAAGAATATGGAAAAGTGGTACTATATTCCCTCATAGGATTTTATTACTTCTATATACAATCATCATCAGGTGTTCCTCATACAATGCATTAGGCTTTAGTTCAACTTCCTCACAATCGATGACATGTGTAAGATCGAGCATGTACCTCCAGAGCTAAGACACATGAAAAAAATCATGCATACCTCAGTAGTGAGAAGAAATATCCATATGGTACTCTACTATTCCAATATTCTCAATGATCTTGAAGTATCCAACATATCACTATGCTAGATTCCCTTGCATCCTTAAACCATGATATCATAACCGAGGAGTCACTCTCTAAAAAACTCAGTCGCCTACAGTGAACTCTAAAGGTCTCATCATACGGTTGGAATAAAATTAACACACACTCTGAGTTGTGATCAACCTCTTCTAAATTAACCTCACTCTATTGGAGGTAATTTGTACCATATTAGGCCCCAAAACTGCTACCTCACTAGCCATGTGCCAACAAATCAATGAACAAAATTTCCCACCATAAAGAACCTCATAAGGTTCCATCTGAATCAAATCCTAGTAACTATTAATTTATGTAAAATAAACCAAGGATATGTGAACATCCCATGCTCTAATAAAATCCAATATATATATACCCACAACATATTTTCCAATATCTGGATCTTATGATATTATCTGTCTGTCTAGGGATGGTATGTTGTGCTCAATATTAGTTGAGTCCCTAATGATTTATGAAAACCCATACAAATAAATGAAATAAAATGTGCAACTCTATAAGATAAAATGCTCAAGTGAACTCCATGAAATAATAAAATCACACAAAAATATAAATTTTCCAGCTTATCTATTGAGTAAGTCTCATGAATTAGTAAGAAATGTGAAACTTTTTTCAGCCGATCAAAAATCACCCAAGCATCATCATGGATGTTTGAGGTCCTGTGTAACCCTATAATAAATTCCATTATGATTTCATCCCACTTCCACAAGGTCATATAAAGTGGATATAGAAAACCACTAGGACACTAGTGTTTGACCTTTATCCACTGGCAGGTAAGGCATCTGGAAACAAATCCATCAATGTCCCTCTTCATTCATGGCCACTAGAACTACCACCTAAAGTCATGGTACATATCTTTCACTCTAGGATTCACTACCCACTTAGAGGTATATAAGTATCTCATTATTTATTCCCTGATATAATAAATGACTACAACTCTCCCATGTACTATGGTCACATCACTATCGTTCAATGACCGCCCAAGTTTTGGGTCACCACCTGCTAGTTGTTCCCATATCACAAAATACTCAGAATTAGATTCCTAACTATCCTTAACCTAGTCTAATAAAGTATATGTGATTACTAATGGGTAAAATTTCATTGATACCTTTTCCTTAAAATCATTTATCCTTTAATTATCTAACAAGCTCATTATTCATGATTATTCCTTTGAAGACTTATCACCAAGTTCCTAAGCTAACTTCATCTTATGGATAAGAGAATATTCAATTTCATTACCTTTACCTAGTGTATAGTCCATATCAAATTCAAACTTTCATAGTTACTCTACCTAGTTCCTCTACCTCAAATTAAAATATCTTTTTTGTGAAGATATAATGGAGGCTTGTTCGGTCCATGTAGATAATAAACCTATCACAAAAGAGATAGTGTCATCAACACTTCGAAGCATGGACCCTGAATTCTAGCTCCAATTCATGGGTTGGATAGTTTTGATCATGGGGTCATAGCTGATGTGAACCATAATCTATTACTCACTCCCTCCATATTAACACTATCCAAAAACTAGCTCTTAATTCATTACAATATATAGGATATCTAATCTTAGGATTAGAAATAATCGACAATGGATTTTTATTCAACCCCATATTCAGCTCAAGAAAAGAATCATCACATTGGTCTGACCACTAAAATTTTACCCCTTTCTTCATTAGAATAGTCATGAATACCAATAATTAGTATAATTCCTAGATAAAATGTTGATAGTAACCCATTAAACCTATAAATATCTTGGTATCAAACACATTCTAGGGATGTGTCCAGGACATCACTGCCTCTACTTTCTCTAGGTCCACTTATATACCGGTCTTAAAAACCACATGCCCCATGAATTTTACCTATTGAATCCAAAATTTTCACTTCAATAACTTGTCATAAAGTTGATGTGTTCAAAGTTTTCTTAGGACTATCTCGAGATATACATCATGTTGCTCTAGGGTTAACGAGTAAATGAGGATATCATCAATGAACACCATGATGAATGAGTTAGGTATGGGTAAAATATCTTATTCATAAAATCCATGAACATTTTGGGTGCATTAGTTAGTCCAAATAGCATCACCAAGTATTCGTATAGCCCATACCTAATCCTAAATGTCTTCTTCAGGATGTCCACCTCTCTAACCCATAAATAGTGATAACTCGATTAGAGATAAATCTTAGAGAACCACTGGGATCCCCAAAATTGATCAAAAAGATCTTAAATCCTAGGAAAAGGTACATATTCTTCATGGTCACTTGATTTATCTTCTAATAATCTATATAGATATTAATACTATCATCTGCCTTCTTGGTGAACAAAACTGGTTCACCCCATGGTGATGTACTTGGCCTGATAAAACCCCCCTATTCCAAGTCCTCAATTTGTACATTGATCTCCTTCAACTTAGTTAGTGTCATATGATAAGGGGGTATAAAAATGAGCTATGAACCAAGAATGAGTTCTATCTGGAACTCAACTCCTATATTAGTGGGAAGACCTGTGAATTCATCTGGGAAGATATCCTAATAGTGATCTAGATCAGGAGGAAAAGACGAGAGGGATACCACTGATCCTACTGAAATATCCAAGCCCAAAATATGTGCCTGGATTGTCCCAATACGGTTCATGTCTGTACCCACTCTACCTACCCCCACCTCCCACTCATCGATTATCACAAACCTCTCTCCCTTGGCTGATGTAAACGATACCCATCTTTGATAGAAATCAATGTGAGATTGAAAGATATTCATTCAATATATTCAAAGAATCACACCAAATCATTTTATATCTAAAATAATGAAGTCCCATATATGTTCATAACCAGAAATAACTAGATTACACTCTAGGAATAACTAAAAATTGTCTACTTTTATTCCCAACAGGGTATTAAAGGAAAGAAAATCAGAAGATAACTTAAGAGGTAAGTCAATTTAGTAATAAATTATGAAGATATAAAGGAATGAGAATCACTGATATCAAAAAAATAATTATATATAATAGAAATGATCAAGGTCATACCTTGAACACTAGACAATCCCTCACTACCATCCGTTGGAGTCTGATCCACTGTATATACTCAACCTACCTCAACTTTGTGACCATAACCCTGATGTTGATGACTTTATTAAGTCATAGTTGTCTATTACTACCATTAAGGACCCCATTTAGTTCTCTAGTTCATATATCACACCCCTCCTATACCCCTTTGTAAACTCACCCTCAAATCTCTGGAGAAGAAAGTAGAAGATTCCTTATCTTTCTGCATTTCCAATACTTGCTCTGAGGTGTTGTGCAGAACTTGCAATAATGTATGACCTTCCCACAGTTGAAACTCTATGTAACTCCTCCTGATGGTATTGATGAATACATACTATGGCCAACCTTAGAAACACTACCCTGATGTGCATCCCTAATCTTCCTCTTCCTACTTCCAGAAGTAACACTCATTGTAGAAGTAGGAGGTCCACCCGCTTGAGTACTGAAGCCTGAAAAAATAATAACTGCTCAATATTCCTCCAAAAAATTATCATTAGTCAAGTTGTCACATATAACCTTTGATTATGTCATTATATTTAAACTCTTAACCTAACATCTAATATTTTAATGGAAACCGATCACAAACTTTATGGATTTTTTTCCACTTTTCCATCTAAGAGGGGAGAAAAAAGAAGCAGTTCAGTAAAATGAGTGGTGTATATAGATACCATCATGGATCCCTACTAAAGCACCATGGATTATTGGGAAGGATCCAAATTTAGTGTTTTGGGAAAGAATTTCTTAAAAATATACCCTTAAAAGCCTCTTGGGTGAGACCCTCACATCCGCTAGTCTGTCTTATCACGCCCCACCATCTCCGGGTGGGTCCTTGTAGCATGAACGCTGTCAGCTTCAGCTTTCTATCCTTAAGTGTCTCAATGAGGTCAAAGATACCCTCAATGATATCTATCTATACCTATGTGTCCTTCTATCCTCTGATTCCCTAAAATTATGGTGGATACTAGAGTTAGAAGTCTCAAGCGTAGTCAACCATTGACTTTGGTGCCCCACCACCATGGAAAGGTATAAGCGAATGAACTCCCAACTATGGTGGGATCACTACATATTCTACTAGAATGAGTGTGGGAGAATGCTCTATTTTACCCTCCTATATAGCTAATGGAAAAAATGGTCTGTCCTCTCTAGTGGGAGTGTCTCAGCCCACAACAACTAGTGGTGTAAAGACCCAAAAATTCCGTGTGAATTTTTTTAAAATTATTTGGGATTATTACGAGTCTGCAAAAATTGACAGCACATGATTCTGAGGCCCGATGTGTCCGAAATGAATTTTTGAACTATTTTAAAGGTACATTCAGTGAACGTGCGGGTGGATTTTTCTATCTTTTGAACCAGTGCTCAAATTAAAAATATGAGGGCACCGTTGACTCCGCAGCGCCGGGATTCACTTGAGAGAGGCTTAACTTCGACTGTAGTTGGTCGGGTGAAAAAGTTAGTTATTGCAACTTTTTAAAGAAATAATAAAATAACATAGAAATTGTTGTTTTATTTATTTTTTTCCTACCACCTATTGAGCGGTGGTGGAAGATACACAAATATGGTCAGACTTTTAAATATGGGATATTAAATGCTCGGTTACACTTTGGTTGCATAACCAACCCTCGTGTAATTAATGTGGCACATTAATTACATCAATTAATGAACCTCATTAATTCCTCAGTGCGTTACTCACCCTTTCTCCCCTCTATTTAAATGGGGCTTGGGGTATAGTTTTTGGTACAACTTAATCAAGCAAGGAACCTCAGTCAAAGTGATGCGACACCTTCCACCGACAGAGACGGAAGCTCGGACAGCAACAAACTGGTATCGACAAACACCGGAGGCTTCATCAAACACAGAATCTTCTTCCTCCACCGCGATATCTCTAACGAATCTCAAGGTAGGGGGTTTATTTTATTAAATTTATCTTTGATGAATTAAAATTTCTTTCGCATGTTATTATGTTAACGCAGAGGGTGTGGGCCAAATAAACAAGGCTTGAACCCTCTGCTGCTTCGTTTCTTGATGTGTTCTTCATAGGACAATTTTCAACTCGACAGAAAGAGGAAACCGGGAGGCACGCAGTGATAGAGACATATTGGGAGGGTCATTGGTATGTCCGGAAGGAAGGACAGACCACTGGAGCTCATACGGTGTCCCATGGAAGGTTCATTGGTGCAGCACCGGCGCAGCGGCACCGGCGACCAGCACCAGCAGCAAAGGCGGTGACTGGTGCTCGCTGGTCATGGAAGATGGTGGTGCCGCTTGGCACCACGGAAAACCCAAAGGGGCGGTCATCACCCATCTAGCCATGTTGGCGAGGTGGCACACCATCATGCACTATGGTGATGGGGGTCGCGGCATCGAAGCAATGGCACCAGGGGAACCCATGCCCTGCGAGTCTCACAGACCATGTGGCGGCGCCACGTGGCAACACTAATTGAAGATCCAAATGGCTCTTCTTGAGCCATTTAGAAATTTGGACAGCCACCCGGCTGGCAATCCACGTGAGCGCACTGGCCCGCGTCGCCCGACAGGCCTATCCGCAGCCCAGCGGGTCGAGCCCGCCGTGGCCCAGGCCAACCGGGTCGGCCCAAGCCGGTTCGGGCCAGGTCGAGTCGGACCCGGACCAGGTTAGGGTGACCCAAACTGGGCCAGTTTGGGTTAAACCTAATCGGGTTGGGTTCACCCAGTTCGGGTCGGGCTGGGTCAGTCTGATCGTGTTGGACCAGACCCGGACCCATTCGGGCCCAGTTACGCTTAAATGACCATATCTTGCGAACCGAATTTCCATTTGATGAACTGTATGTGAAGATGGGATCCTTAGAGCGAGACAGCCCTTTTGATATACTCCATGAGAGTTTTTCATAAAGTTGGAGTACGGCTGGGTTGGATCAACTCTGAATCCAACTGGGCCCTTAGTACTAAAACGCCAATAACTTACAGACCAGGCATCCAGTTGACGCGCTGTCTGTTGCATTGGGACCCTTATGACATGAAGAATCATAGGGTAACTTCTTTGTGGGACTTTGTTCCAGTTGAAATATGACCGATAGTTTGAGGAGCGGTTTCTCCCAAAAACAAGCGTACTATGAGTGGAAATCCTATGTCTGGATGAGACGTGAAGAATGAAGAGAGATTCTATGTGAATCAGCACCCAGTGATTCTGTGTGAATCAGCACCCATTGATTTTTTGTGAATCAATACCTAGAAATTTTGTGTGAATCATCACCCATCAATTCTGTGTGAATCAGCACCCAGTGATTCTGTGTGAAACAGCACCCATCGATTCTATGTGAATCAGCACCTATCAATCCTGTGTGGGTCAAAAGCAGTGCCTCTTGACAAAGTAAGATAATATAGCCTTATGACTAATCATTTGTACTATTTTATTTAAGTTATACCTGGTTTGAGCTGTGTCTTTTTCTTTGTGCTTTTTGGTTGAGATCATGCTTGTGGTTTCCCTTTGTGGAATTCTGAGAGACCTTTGGGGGTCTCGGGGTCCCTACTAAGTATTGTTATACTCACCCCTGCACGGGATTTACCTGCACCTTGTTGTGTCTTGTGCATACAACGAGCAGCCTTGACTGAGACTCAGGGAGCTAGGAACTAATAGTGGATGGTGGTGACAGTTGACGTGGAAAGCTGTAGAGACGATTTGTACCCACCCTTCAGCTAGGATCCTTGGCGGATGATCTCATGAGCTATTTTCTTTTTTCTGTTGTATTGTATCTTTTAGTTGGGATTGTATTCTGGTCCCTTTACTTTTAGTACACACTTTTACTTCAGTTGTTTTACTACATGGTTTACTTTGTTGTGTACCTAGTCTGTGTGTTTGTATAGGTTTAAAGGCATTGCCTTTCCATTTTAGGGATATGCCTTTCTGATTCTAGTCTCCAACCTCTAGCCTATAGAAGGTGGGCTTGGGGTAGTCACGGCACAGGCCCCGGGGTATGGGTCGTGACAAGTGGTCACATGAGTCTCCTTCAAGGTAGAATTTATTTGAAATTTCAAATGAACAGATAAACACATGAAACCATTAAGACAAATCCTAACCAGTCTATGGGATCACACAAAGATTAACCTAGTAGGATACTAATAACTCAAGGTATATCCCTACAAGCACTACTTTAGGTTATATGTGCCTACATGTTAGACACAATCATATATCTACAAAACATAACAACATTCTCAAGTTTAACTAATTGATTTAAAAATAGATATATCACATCATTAGAGAAAAAATATACCATTCAATTAAATAATACAGGTCTATCCTAAATAGATAGCACAAATCAAGTCATTAAATTAAATAAGTATTATATAATACATAACAAGTATATATATAGCATGCGGCCCTATGTGCCTAGTCATGATACATAAAAAACCCAAATCCCATAAAATTGTAACAACAGTCTCATAAATGGTAACTTAGAGTTCTACTACACATGAGATAACCAGGAACATGAAAACCCCCCTACCTGAGTTCCACATAGCTTATCTCCTTTCTACCATGTACCAATTTAGTCAAAATAAAAAAAAGTAAACAATCTCTAGTACCATTTCTTAATTCCCTAACCCAAACTACTGGGTTTTATCTAGATTTTGTGATTGGTGCATGGATTTTTAAGTTGTGTGCCCTCCTAGTAGAAACTATGAGCCCATAAGAAGAGGCACATAGTTTGGAAAACTGTGAGCCCATTTCTATGAAACCGTTCATGCGGAATTAATTTCTTTAACTTTTTATTTTAAAATTTCTGAAATCCCTGGATTTCACCCTCATTCACCCCCCACTCAACCTAACTAGTCATACTTCATTTTTAGAGGCTCCAGAGAGGATTCCAAGGCTCTAAAAACTCTATTCTTGATGAATCAAATATCTGATTGACAGATATGAACCTATTTTGGTATGTAATCACTTCCTGATTAGTTTCCTCCATCTTTATCATCTCTCTCTCATCCTTTGGAAGGATGATTTTCCATTATTGGAAAGTGTTAGATCTAAGTTTTCAAGGATCTTAATCTATTTAATCTTATATCTGTTTTTTGGTCCTAAATCTCATTATGTGTTGTGAATTCCATCATTCTGCTTCAATTTAGTGATTTTCGTTAGTGAGCGTTCCCCAACAATATTGAGTAAGGTGGTCTATTTATCAGTTCCAAAATTATTGATTTCAATCATGTGTATTTAATTATGAAATTTTTATTGCATGTATAGAAATTTAATCTTGAATTGGATTAATTAATTGGTTGGTTAATTAATTAATGGGTTATAGGATTGATGGGATTTAGGTATTGATTGATTAATGGGATTATGAAAATGGTCAATTGATGGGATTATGGAATTGGTAAATAATGGGATGTTGAATTGATTGAATAATGGTTTATATGATTAAATATTGAGTAAATGGTTTAATGGTAAATTATTCATATTATTCCATGTGATTAAATTGGTGAGACGTGATTGTTTTGATGAATTAAAGTGGTGAATCGTGATGTGAATAATTGGAAAGGACTGATGATGATTAATCTTGATAAATGTGATATATATAAAATATGTGATATATGTGATAATTTGGTATATGTGATGATGTGTGTGGGACATGGAATGATGCTTCAAAATACCATATGTGATAAATACATGTTTGGGACATGGAATGATACTTCAAAAGCCCATATGTGATAACAATGAGGTGTGGGACAGAGATTAATGCTTCAAAATCCCACGGGGTGCTAGAAATAATGTTTTAGGCCCAAAATGTTGCCATTGGACTATGGTTTCAAGTGGATGTGATTTAAATTGGAATTAAATGGATAATGTAATCCTAGTTTATATTGAATTTTGATTCCCTGTGTGATATGGTTCAGACTCTGGCATGGTCCAAAATAGGTATTGATGGTTTGGGTGTCATCGTGAACCTGGGTAATTTATATGGTTGATTAAATACTAATGAAATGTGATAAATATTTACTCTATTGTAATTTATTCTTTATACAATCACATACACTTTTATAGACTAGATATTGTTTTAGAAACCATTGGTGGTGGCCTACTGAGTTTTACTCACACCCTACTTGGGATTCCTAATCAGTACCTGAATAGACTTCATATTTGTAGGAAAAGATGCAGAAAAGAGCCCTATGTTAGATGGTTGTGTTGGGATGAATCATGGATGGGGGATCTAGATATGGTGTCAGGACCCACTTGGGAGTTGTCAGTGTCTTTATTTCGGGGTTTTCATTTGAAACTTGATGCTTATATGACATGATGTGTTCACATCTTTGGTTTGGTTATTGTTTCCTATTTTGGTTCATCATGTGATATTGGTACCTATTTCTATGGTATGATATCTGGTTGTTGGTATTTATCATTGGTTCTTGTTTAAATATTTTCATTGTTATATTACTCTGATAAAGGATGTATAGTCTTCACACATTACATATTTTTGACCCTCACTACTAGTCATCAGCCTCTAGCATATGAGGAGGCACACCTGAGGTCATGTGACCAACCAGCTTGGGGAACCTGTGTGTGGCACCTGGGTCGGGATGTTACAAAGTGGAATCATATCCCAATTTTCTTTTCTTTTCTTTTATTTTGTATTACTATTTGATAAAGGTAGGTAGGAGACTAGGTAGAGTCAGGCCTTGGTCATGAGCTCATGCACGGGAGTAGCTAACCCATGTATGGGGGAAAACCCAAGAACCTAGGGTGGGATTATTGTTATTTATGTTGTTGTTATAGTTGGATGTTATTTTACCTTGGATGATTCAATTCTTGTGTGATGTTATTATTTTTTGAGATTTTATTTATGGCCTAGTATGGCATGAAGGTTTAGTATACATGTATCATTCTAGGCACCCAAAAATTATTGTGATGTGTATCATTTTTAGGCATGCATAGAAAATATGGTTTTGGGTTAATTGTTTAAATGAAAATTCTTTTATTTACATGTGTAAATTAAATGGAATAGTTCCTAATGTGAAAATGAAAAATGTAAATGATTCTAAATATGGGAAAATGAAAAAGATACATGGGTGTCTAATGTGAATCCTTGATAAATGAGATGATTTTTCCTTAGTTAACCACAACCTAAATGAGGGATGGTTAAGGGAAGTGATAGCGCATTAGTTTTAAACATATGGTGGGGTATGGGGGAGGACTTTTTTTTGCTTATTATGAAACCTCTTATGTAAATGTGTTGATGTTTTGTTATGTTTCCTAATACATGTGTTTGGAATTGTAAAGATATGCCTCCATGACGATGCTTTTTAATAGGAAGATAGGAGGACATGGCTGAAAATATACCACCAGTTCCAGAACTAGAGGTTCCAATAGTTATGAGTGAGGAAGTTGTAGAGTATTTTTGTGAGAACTTTTATCGGTTTATGTAGTTTATGTAAAGAGGCCTAAGTAAGGTTGCGAAGAGTATGTCAAACTTGACATAGGAGATCTAGTTGCAAAACCCTATGAATTTTACTAGAGAGGGTGTACCTGAGGTAGTTGAGTTTTGGATTTAGTGTATCTAGATGATCCTTTACCATTTAGAGACTCCTACTAAGAAGAGAGTCAAACTAGAAGCCTATATATTACATGTTCAAGTGAATAATTGGTGGGACATCTAGTCATGAGATGGACAACTAGATAATATAGAGTGGAAGGACTTTTAGGAAAAGTTATTGAAGCACTTTTAACCTGATATTATTAGGTAGAAGAGGGAAGCTAAGTTCATAAGATTGACTTAGGGGACTATTTCCATGATGGACTATAATGGTCTCTTTAAAGATTAGTAGTGATTTGTTCCAATGTTGTAAGGAGATGAGGCTACTACAATGAAACAATTTAGGATGGGATTAAATGTGAGATTAATTCCTAGATTAATATATTTAGGCTGAATGAGTTTTCTGAGGTGGTAAATGAGGCGCTCATTTCTGAGGGGAGCCTGAAGGAGGCATCTAGTGAGACAAAAGTGGTTTATTCTGGATGAATAGGTGGTACATATTCTAAGAGTAGGAAGTGTTGATATAAGAGAAAGTAAAACAGAACATTGGAAAGCAGAGTGGCCCAAAAGAAGGTTCAATTACTCAAGACATGGAAAAATTGAACTTCTGATATTGTGGTAGTTTGGGCCACATTTGTAGACAGTTCCCCCGACCACCAGTAGAGTTTTTAGTTTTCAGAAGGATGGGAAATATACAACAGTTCTGTAGGATCTTGTGATATATGGGTAATGAAAGAGGATCTAGGAAAAATTAAAGTTATGGAAGGGGGTCTTCTACCCCATATCATTTTGGAAATTAGAGTACTATTGGTTGTGGTAATTGAGGTAGTGGATGTGGTTCTTCTGGGAAAGAGAACCTGTATTAGTAGAGTGGTTCATCTCAGAAGACTCAAATTGCAGCATAGGGAAGAGGGGTAATACATTTTCATGTAGTTTAGCCTAAACGTGTGGATAGTGATGTTGGAACATTGATAGTTAGAGGTACTATACTTATATATTCTATGATTTCTAGTCACTTATTTGATATTGGCTCCTCTTGTTATTTTTTATCTT
The DNA here is from genome assembly GCA_963277665.1 of Viscum album. Taxonomy (NCBI): domain Eukaryota; kingdom Viridiplantae; phylum Streptophyta; class Magnoliopsida; order Santalales; family Viscaceae; genus Viscum; species Viscum album. Next base: position 1,412,665,086 of record OY728141.1, on the reverse strand, counting down.
CATAACTTTTGAATGGGTTGAGTCTGAAAGTGGAGTTTGTGAGTGGGGTTATGATGATCGATACACCTTTGGAAGTACAGTGGATAGAAATATAATTATACAAGAGTTTTTCTCTCAAGGTTGGGAAGTATAGTTTTAGTTGGGATATTTGCATTCTTGATATGTTAAGATTTGACTTGATATTGGGTATGGATTGGTTAGTATCATACTGATCCCACATAGATTATTACCTAAGGAGAGTGACTTTTACATCTCCTGAAGTTAATAATTATAATCATCAGGGGAGTGGGATATCAAGGCAAGCCATATAGGGATACTTCATCAGCAACTGGGGGAACTTTCTACCCAAGTTTCAATTCCTTTTCTAGATTATGGGGGTGTGAAGCATGATATATTTCCACCCATAGTAGATCGGTCCTAGGACATGTTTCTTGAAAAAATTTCAGGGATACTACCTAAGAGAGATGTAGAGTTTATGATTGATATCAATCCTGGAGAAGATATAGTTTCTATTCCACCTTATCTAATAGAACCAACAGAGCTTTAGAAGCTTAATAATCAACTAGAAAAGTTTATGGATAAGGTATTTATCCATATGATCACATCACCTTAGGGTTCTCCAGTCTTGTTTGATAAGAAGGCTAATGGAAACTTATGCTTGTGTGTTGATTACTAGATGTTAAACCAGATGATGGTGAAGAACCAGTATCCTCTTTCATGTATCGTTGATATGTTAGACCATTTGATAGGAGCTAGTGTTTTTTTCAAGATTAACCTGAGATTGGGGTATCATCAGCTGAGATTTTGACCTTCTGATATACCATAGATAGCTTTCAAAAGCAGGTATGACCTATATTTGTTTTTCATGATTCTGTTTAGGCTGAAAAAACTCTTATTGTGGTTATGTCCATGATTAATAGAATCATCCACCCATACCTAGATTAGTTTTTGGTTGTTTTGTGGATGAAATCTTGGTGTACTCTAAGACTCATGATGATCATGCCCAACATCTTGACATCATCTTGAGTACACTGAGAGAGCATTAGATATACGCCAAGTTATTTAAGTGTCAATTCTGGATCGATCAGCTGCATTTCTTGGGAGACATCATCTCAGAGTAATGTGTGTTGGTAGACCCAAATAAAGTGTAGGTAGTTGTTTCTTGGGATCATCCTAAGAATTTTTTTGATATCTAAAGATTTTTTGGATTAGTAGGTTATTATTGGAGGTTAATTTTTGACTTTTCCTTCTTAGAATCACCACTTTTGGGATTGACCAATAACAGAGTTAATTTTTAATGTTCTAGAGCATGTGATAATGCTTTCCCAGAGTTGAATAAGTGTTTAACTACTGCTCCAATCTTGATACTACCTAATATAGGTGAGGAGTATATGGTTTTTTTTAATGCATATTGGATAGGAATTGGATCATAGATAGAGTTGTGGAATATGGGTCATGAAAGTTGAGTCCACATGAATATAACTACCCTATTCATAACATCAAGTTAGCGGTAGTGTTTTATGCTTTCAAGTGTTGGTGGAATTATCTGTTGGGTGAAAATTTTACTCTGTATACTAACCATAAGAGCTTAAAATATATATTTTTTTAGTGTGATTTAAATATCTATCTGTGGAGATGGGTTGAGTAAATGTAGTCATTTGACTTTGATCTAACATATACACCTAGAAAGGGAAACAATGTTATTGATGCTTTGAGCTGGAAAATGAAAACTCAGGCTGTTTGGGAGTTTAGTTCTGAGTGGAAGATGATGACTTTGTTGGATGAGATGCATGTTTTGGTTTATGAGGGTTAGTTTTTGATGACCCTCATATTAGTATTAGTGGAATTTTCACTTTTGAGTTGGATCAAGGTGATTCAATATGAGGATCCAGAGTGTTCATCCTTGAGGGAAATCCTTGAAGGTGGGGAGACACATTCATATTGGACTATAGATGAGGATGAGATCATCTATGTATGGGGCCTTGTTGTTGTTCTTACAAGTATGTGGGAGGAGATGATGTGTGAATTTAATGCCTCTAAGTGGGTAGTGCATTCGGGTTTGACCAAAATGTATTGTGACTAACATCAACAGTATTGGTGGTTAGGCATGAAAAAGGAGATTGTAGGGTTCATGGAATTATGTTACACATGTCAATAGGTGAAGTTAGAGTATCAAAACCTAAAGGTTTACTACAATCATTTCTTATTCCTAGATTAAAGTGGGACAATGTTACCATGGACTTTATGGTGGTTCTCCCAAGGAATCCTCATAAGAATTATTCTATTTGGATTATTTTGGATCGACTGATGAAAGTAGAACATTTCTTGCCTATTAGGGAGACTTTCTTAGTGAATTATTTGGAAGATATGTACATTTGAGAGATATCCCATTTTCATGGGGTTCCATGGAGTATAGTTTTAGACCATGACTCACATTTTACTTCACACTTCTATCAAGTATTATAAATGGCATTGGGTACACAGGTATATCTAATTATATATTTCCACCCACAAATATATGGGAAGTCAGAATGTACTGTAGAGGTTTTAGAGGATATGCTACGAGCATGTGTCCTAGACATTGGTGGGTCTTAGGAGAAGCACATAGAACTAGTGGAGTTCTCATATAACAATATTTATTATGAAACTATTGAGATGGAACCATATGAGGCTCTTTATATTAGTCCATGTAGATCACCTCTATGCTGGATGAAGGCAGGTGAGCAGAGTTATTGGGACCAAGTCTTGTGTAGGAAAAATTGGAGCAGGTTCTAATGATTTGGAAACATGTGGTTATGGATCAGAGCATTCATAAGTCATATGATGATATATTTCGATGACCCCTTGAATTTATGGTGGGTGATCTTGTGTTTTTTTGGGTTTTACCTATATTGGGTCACCATAGGATTCATAGGAAGGGAAATTTGATTCCTAGTTTTGTCAAACCTTTTGAGGTTGTGGAGAGAATTGGTCTAGTGGTATACCAATTGACTCTTCCACAGAGGTATAGTGATATGCATGATGTTTTTCATGTGTTGAAACTTTGGAGATATCACTCCAACCCTTCTCATGTGATCGATGATTATGATATTGAGCTTGAGACCGATATGTCCTTTGAGGAGCATCTGATACGTATTATGGATCAAAATGTTAAATTGTTTCAAGGAAAGACCATTCCAATAGTTCATGTATTTTGGAAACATGGTTGTGTTTATGAGGAAACATGGGATAGAGAAGCAGATATGTGGGCTCAATGGCCCTACCTTTTTATCTCGGAATCTTAGAGATGCTTGGGAGTATAGCTCTAGGATGAGCTGTTATAAGGTGGGGATATTGTAAGGTCCCAAACTTTTATAAATATGTCTCATTCTCATTTACAGGTACTCCTTTACCCTTGTTTTGATATATATTAAATGGGTTTTTTATTGTGAAAATTGAGATATTTTGAAGAAAAAAAGGAAGTCCACGTTTGGCGCATGATTTTCCCAAACCATGAGCCTATCACCAATAAACCATGAAACCTCAGATATATGGAGATTGCATGGTTGGTGCATGGTTTTTCAAACCCTTCACCCTCCTAGTATAAATTGTGTTCCCCCAAGAAGAGGTGCATGGTTAGGGTGAACGGTTTGGAAAATCATGCACCCCTAACCAGGAAATCATGCACGTAGAAATAATTTCACAAAAATTTTATTTTAAAATTCCCAAACCCCATGTATTTCACCCTCATTCACCCTGAATCGACTTAAGAAATTATCCTTCATTTTTGGAGGACCCAAAAATGATTATGGGGCTTTAAGAACTCCTTTCTTGATGAATCAAATATCTAATTTATGGATATATACCTCTTACGGTATGTAATCTCTTACTGATTAGTTTTATCCCTCTCTCACATATTTCTCTCATCCTTTAGAAGAGTTATTTTTTATAGTTGGAAAGGGTAAGATGTAGGTTTTAAATGATATTAATCTGTTTATCCTTGTATCTAGGTTTTGGTCCTAGATCTCATTCTTTATTGTGAATTCCATCATCTTGCTTCAATTTGGAGATTTCCATTGGTGAGCATCCATCAAAAATCTTGAGGTAGGTGGTCTATTTATAAATTCCCAAAGTCTTGATTTCAATTATGTGTATGTAATTGTGAAATTTATATTGAAAAATTGGAAATTTCATCTTGAATTGGATTAATTAATTGGATAATTAATTAATTAAAGGGTTATGGAATTGATGGGATTTGAGGATTGATTGATTAATGGGATTATGAAAATGGTCAATTGATGGGAATTTTGAATTGGTAAATAATGGTCTATTTAATTGATTGAATAATAGTTTATATGATTAAATTTTGATTAAATGGTTTAATGGTGAATTTTTCATATTATTCCATGTGATTAAAATGGCGAGCCATGATTTTTTTGATGAATTGAAGTGGTGAACCAGGATGTGAATAATTGAAAAGGATTGATGATGAATAGTCTTGATAAATGTGATATATGTAAAATATGTGATATATTTGATAATTTGGTATATACGATGATGTGTGTGGAACATGTAATGATGATTAAAAAGATCATATGTGATAACTACATGTGTGGGACATGAATTGATGCTTCAAAAGCCCACATGTGATAACAATGAGGTTTGGGATAGAGACTGATGATTCAAAATCCCATAGGGTTCTAGACATGACATTCTAGGCCCAAAATGTTGGCATTGTACTATGGTTCCAAGTGTCCATGACTTAAATTAGAATTAAATGTATAATGGAAACCTAGGTTATATTGAATTTTGATTCCCTATGTGATATGATTTAAAATCCAGAATGGGATGAAGTAGGTATTGATGGTTTAAGTTTCATCATGAACCCAGGTAATTTATGTGGTTAATTAAATAATAATTAAATGTGATAGTTGTTTACTTTATTTTACTTTATTCTTTATACAACTTCATATACTGTTATAAATTGGATATTTTTTAGACACCATTGGTGGTGGCCTACTAAGTTGTACTCACACCCTACCTAGGATGCCTGATCGGTACCCAAATAGACTCCATTCTTGTAGGAGAGGATAAGGGAAATATCCCTATGTTAGATGGATGAGTTGGGATGTATCATGGATGAGGGATCCAAATATGGTGTTGGGACCCACTTGAGAGTTGTCTATCTCTTTATTTTGGGTTTTGAATTTGACACTTGACACTTATATGGAATGACATGTTCACTACTTTGGTTTGGTTATTGTTTCCTATTTTTTTCATCATGTGGTATTGGTATCTATTGTTATGGTATGATATCTAGTTGTTGGTAATTATCATTGGTTCTTGTTTAAATTTTTTTTTTTTGTGTTACTCTGATAAAAGAGGTATAGTCTCCCTACGTTACATCTATTTAACCCTCACTACTAGTCAGAAACCTATGGTGTATAGGGAGGTGCACCTAAGGTCATGTGACCAACCATCTTGGGGAACCGGTGTGTGGAACCCAGGTCCGGATGTTATAGTAAGTAATAAAACCTAGTAGGCCACCACCAATGTATCCTTATCATGTGTGAATTGGTATAATAGTTGTATTACATGATATAATAAATGTGGAAACAAGCATAAAAATCATATAATAAGCACTCATGTGCTAAAAAATACACCATGGGTCCTAATCGTACCTTCTTTGGATCCATGCTGGAAGGATAGTCATAACGGATGTCAGAATCTGGTGAAGTGTCACTATCATGGGTCAGGCCACAAGGCCATCATATCTCAACACTTCCTTAGTATAGACCATAAGTCCATAGTAACTTGACATTGTGTATTTTGGTAGGCCACAAGGCCATCATATCCCAACACTCCCTCGGGACAATCCACATGGCTGTTGTAGCTCAACTTTGTGTCTCAGGTCAAGTCATAAGTTCATAATTCCCCTATCCTATGTATAAGTCCCAAATATTCATAATTGCATATCTTTTGTACTCTCCCTCTAAGGGATAGTCATATCATGATGGTCTACCTATTTTAAGTAATGAAACAATGCCTCCAATGACATGGTAATACATACAATAGGGTATATCACATAAAAGAAGCACAAAACATGTCATCATGATAATTCATCTGCAACATACATAAACATGTGATCAACATATAACATGGTAACAAGATACATAATCATACTTATGTAATCAAGCATCATAAATGGTTTCCATAGGATATACACACACACACCCACATGTGATTTCAATCAAACATGGTCAAATAAGAAATCACATAATAAGAATCATACTAATGAAACAAGTGTATACAAAGGCCCCAAATGGTAAGGGACTTCCTCCTCAAGTTCATTTATGAATTACTCCAATATTAATCAAAGGATCAAAGAAAAAACCATTTTTTTCACCCATGGAAAACTATCTCACACATCAAGGATTCCCATATCCAGTCCCAGTTCATCAAATAAGAGGTTTAGAAAAGAGACCCAGGGATAGTACATGTCAAGAAGGTAGTTCAAGAATCACACACCTCATGGAGTTTTTCAACAGAAATAGTTCTAGAATGTGTCGAAAAAGAATCCATTAATTCACCAAATCCTTTGTCGACTCAATAACAGATCGTGAATCCCTCATAAATTCTAGAAAATATCCTCAATTCTAGTCAATGAACATCAAACCATCATCAAAACATCATTTAAAAAGACATCCAAGTTGATATTCGATAAGAAGACATTATCAAGATGGTTGATCTATGGAAACTTACCCATAAAAATATAGTAATCATGAGGGATCTAGTTTTGATCAAAAGGATGTTGTTTCCATGTTTAAAACTACATTCATTCTATCAACGATCGATTAATTGATCATTATATGGAATCAAAGTCCATAGATCAATCAATGAAATTTCGGGTCTATGATTTGTTTCAAAGTAAAAGGGGTAGATATATATATATAACCTAAAGAAGAAAGGTTTTTAGACCACATACCATAATTATTTTTAAATAAATCTATTATATATACTTAAATAAATCTTTTTAAGAGATTAATTCATCAAGGATGGATAGAGGAGTCTCAAGGTTTGAGAAGGATTCTTATTAAAATAAGAACGGGTAAAAACAAGCCATAAATGTCCATTAAAGTGAATTTTTAGATCTTAAATTGACACGTACATGGTTTGGGTGCATGGTTTGGAAAAAAAATTGCTAACCATTCTAGGTAGTATACCTCACCTGGGCACTCACAAAGTTTGTGGACATAGTTTTTCAAACTAGGTTCCAACTGTGTTATTGGCCACTTGAGCATGTCGCGCAGTTTTTTTTAGGGCCGCATGGTTTTTCAAACTATTTTCCTTAATCATGCACCACCCCATGTGATAATTTCACAAGGTATGCAATTTTTAGGTTAGGAACATGGTTTGGTAAACTTTTTACCTTATCTGTGTGCCACCCCTTGAGTCTCTTCCACATGGTGCATGGTTTCCAAGAGAATCTACACAATTATAACAAACCAAGTTCAAACCATGAACCTTAAAAAGGCCTCTAAAACACTCTAAACCCCATTATAAACTCTCAAAAATCAACCCAATAAATTCATAGCTCATGAAAATATTATAAAATGATGAAATTGAACCGTAACATACCTGAAAATACTAGGTTGTTATACTGAACAATATGGCCATTTCAGAGGTGTAGGTTTTGGAGTGTCATGTTGAATATATTTTCAGAAAGTAAATACATAGGAGGATGAATATGAGATAATTAAATAAATGAAATAATAAATATATACTCTAAAATAAATAGTTATTTGATAGTATATTTTTTTATATAGTGTATGGGAAGGGATCTAGAATTAGAAACAATGCACCAGTAACCACTACATGAAGAGCTATACCACCCATCTTTGAGGCTATCCATTCCTATCAAAGGTATACCTTACCTGAGGTAATTTATTTTTTCATAATTGTTTATTATAAATGAAAATAAAATAACTATTTATATATTTATTTTAATAAAATTATATATGGTGAAAATTATTGTGATTTATATATATCAGCACTCACTCATCACCTTATTGTGATGGGTATAGTGTACAATATACAAGGAGATATTCTATAAAAATAACTTCCAAAATATCACATAATATTAGGTATTCACATAACTCATGAATCGGTCACCGAGATACCTATCCCCCTTAATGATTTGGATGTTCACACGGTCAAAATTTCTATTGAAACTTTCATAGCATGGTTGTTTATTCTTATAAAGATACATGAAAAATAAAGAGTTATGTCATTTCCAATTTATTTTATATAAAAAATTCTTAAAAATTAATTAAAAATGTCTAAAATTAGGTTTTTTATTACAAATAGATAAATGGAAGGTTAAATATAAGTTTGAGTCAAGAAAATCTATATGATAAACTGATAAATCAAAAGGACCTTCTGAGAGTACCTTTACCCCACTAATTCTACTATCACATTTATTAAAATTTAAAGTTCAATAAAATATGATGTTTAAAGATAAAAATAAGATCTAAATTTAATTTGAAGAAAAAATTTATGGATATTCCATTCTATACATGATTGGTATTGATAATGTAAATGAAATTATCAAGCATGGATGGTGGGAGCATCAATTTTGGATGTATGCATGAGGTATATTTTCATAATTTGGTTGTCCAATAATTGATCTACTATGTTAATTATGGTTAAATAATATTCAAATTTTCTATAGGTATATATATCATTACTATATAATGGTAAAACCCTATGTCCTTATATCACTTGTAAAGAATAATTTTCAATGGAAGAAGTTTAAATTATAAACAAAGTAGAGATGGTAGCCATAATATTTGAAAAAAAATTAACAGGTAATGGGGTATTCTTAATACCTACAATGAAGGGTTAAAACTATACAATCTAATTATATAAAATATTTTTTCATTTTTTAATTACTTATTTCATTTTATTTTTTTAGGAAATAATGGATGCTCATTACAATCAATTTAGATACTCTAAAGATTTATATTTTGGATCCAAAGCATGGGTTTCCAAAAATCAACCACGCATGATGTCCCTTATTAATTTTTACTACACTAAATTCAAAATTTTACAAATAAAATTCAAATTATATGTTTTATATTATTTTTTAATGAGAATTTTGTTATGGTGGGGTGGTGTTTACTTATCATCAAAAAAATGGTATGAGGATGGAAAATGTTCACAATGAGCCTATGGATTACTTCAAGTGGATAAGTATTAGGGTATATATAATAATATTTCACTATAAAAAATATATCAAAATAGATTACTTATTTTTATTTATGTTTATACAATATCTAAAACAAAGTAACAATAATGATTGTGGTTATTAAATTTGTAAATTTATAAAATATATTATACTCGGTCAATAAACTAGCATATCCGAAGATGTTTTTTCGAAGGTAATTATAATTTTATTTAAACTCTTTATTAATTTTTTATTTATTTATATTTTTCTACTAACAACATGATTTTATATGGTCCATGTATTTAAAAGTATAAGTAGATTTATTTAGAAATTATTTGGAAGCTTACATGGTTTCAAAACGTTTTCAATCATTATAAATAGGATATTTACTATCATGTTTGTAATTTTTTTTATTTCACAAAGATCATGAAAAATTGGTTTATCTATTGATTATTTAGTTAATTTTCTTATCATTTTATCAACTACTTATTTAGTTGATTTTATTATCATTTTATCTATTGTTTATTTATTTAATTTTCATATAGATCATGAAGATATTATTTCCTACTAATTTTTGTCTAATAATTTTATGCCTATGAAGAGCATAAAATGCCTCCATATAGAGTTCAGGGTCCTTCTTGAAGAATAATATCATTTTCATGGAGAATAACCCTAAACTATGAATAGAAAATGATTATTTTACATTAAGTGGGATTCTGAAGGGGAAAAGATTTTATCCTTCAATAAGGACCTTTAACTCTATGTGGAGGCCTTTTTTGCTCTTCATAGGTACAAAATGCTTGGATAAAAAATAAATTATCAATGAAGGCTTCGATAAGGATGAGGCACTGGGGTACTATTTAATATTATTTACATGGAGTTTTTTGTTATTTCTTTAATGTGTTTATTTTTATTAGTGATTCAATTTATTCCCTTTTGGATTCAATCCCTTATAATAACATATTGATGAGAAAAAATTATGTTTTATTGATATAAAAGAAGGTTATTCAATTTACTATAGTGGGTGATTTGGGAATGAAACTATCACTTTTATAAATTTCTACCTACTTCATTTTAGGTACTTGTGTACATTTCTTCATACTCCCTTCATCATTATCTAGTGGCAAGGCATGGGTCATCTATGGATACATGCAGAATGGAACCCCCACTGATGCACTAGGGTATAGGTCCTCTACTTGGAGTTTGTGCCCCCTCAGTTGTGCATCACAATGGAAAGGCATGGGTCATCTCATAGTTACTTCTGGGAAGACACATGAGATGTTGGGAATCATTGATGGACTTTTTAAACTATTGGTGACTCTTTTCTTGGGCTGATCTATGAGATGAAGATCCCCTCACTCTATCATTTGGATTTCTTTTGACTGAGGATATATATATATATATATTGAAATTCATACCTTTGGATTTGGTTACTCTCCTTCCATGGGTTGTGAAGATGTGTCAGGTATGCCACATAGTTTCCATGTTTATATTCTCATGGTTGTATGAGGATACTCTTCTATTATGGGTGGAAAAGTCTCAGCATGTAGTCCATCTACACACCATGTTTAGTCCCTTGTACTTGGACGAGGTTACTATTTCTCTAACTTTGTGTTGAGTTGCATCATGTTTAACACCTACTATCTTTCTATTCCTATTGCATATCTTACTCCCCCCCCCCTCATCTTTCAGGGTGTCCTACTGGGTATGTATATAGTCACCCCTGCATGGGATTTTCCTGCATGTTTCATGTCTTATGTAGGAATCAGACAGTTCGGTGATGACTATAGAGGCACTTAGGGATACCTGGTACTTAAAACCACGTATGGTGGTCACAACTTAGAGATCAGGATTTGGGCTCTCTTATCATTTTACTTTCTAGTTTTTTCAGGTTGGGAAATGTTTATGGTTGGGTGTGTATTTTTTCCCTGTACTTTTCTATTTTCACTACCATACTTTTTTATTGTCTAGAGGTTTTACATAAATGGTTGTTCCCCTATTATTTTTTCATCTTTTACTATTATTCTCTGCACTTTTTCATCAAGATGGTTGTGTCTGTGCATACAGGTACTTAGTAAAAGGCCTACCCATGTTAGTTATGCCTTCATCACTGGTCTCCATCCCCTTGTCTATAGAGGCGGGCTTGGGGTAGTTGTGGCTTGAGCCTCAGTTAGGGTTAGGTCATGATATTCACAAGTCATCAAATGCAAAATTAATCTCCTTTTTGAGAAAATTGTTCAAGGCAAGATAAATTTTATTAAAATATTTAATAAATCTTCTATAAAATCTAACATTTCCTAAAAATTAATGAATATGTCTAACATTGGTGTGGTAAGGAAGTATAGAAATGAAATCAAATTTTTCATTATTTACTTCAATCCTATCTTTATAAATTATGCGCCCTAAAATATTTCCTTTCTCCATCATGAAATGGGATGTTTTAAAGTTCAAAACCAATTGATTCTCAATTAATTTCTTTAAAAACTTTTCCATATTTTCAAGTCTAGTATCAAATAATATTCCATAAATAGAAAAACCACCAAGGAATACTACCACGAATTTATCAATCAGGTCTAAAAATATTATTAACATATAGTGTTGAAAAGTACTTGGGGAATTTTATAACCCAAAGGGAATCCTTTGGTAAGAAAACACAATGAAGGGACATGTGAAGATGTCCCTTCCTTAGTCATATGAAGTTATTAGAACCTAAAAATACCTAGAAAACCCATCAAGGAAATAGTAGTGACCCTTCATAATTATCCTCATTAACATTTTTTCTACAAAAAGGATAGGGAAATGGTCTATTTGGGTCACATGGTTCAATTTTTTAGAGTCAATTAAAACTATCTAACTATTCAAAATCCTTGTAGGAAACAATTCATTATTATCAATTTTTAAAATTTTGAATCCATTTTCCTTGAGTAAAATTTGAATGGGGCTCACCCATTGGGATTCTAAGATGGGGTATATGATTCTTGATTCTAAAAGTATCTCAAATTCCTTTTTTACAACTTCCATAAAAGTTGGGTAAATAATCCTTTAGGGTTTCCTCACAGGTTTAGACTTGATTTCTAACAAAATATGATGCATACAATTGGTGGGGATAATCACTGGAATTCACACTAAGGACCAGCCTATGGCTTTATCGTTTTTATTTTAGAATTTCCATAAGTTGGTACTCTTGAGTGTGTTTCTAATTATTTGAAAGTATAACTATAAGTTTTTTATATTCCATCATAAAATCATATTTTAATTTGGTTAGAAGAAATTTTAATTCTAGTTCAAGGGGTTTTATAATGATTTTTTCAGCTCAGTGTTATCCATACTTGTAGCCAGAACATTTAAGGAATAATTTTCAGTGAAATTTTTTAGTAAATCATTAAAATAACTTTTCTTCAAATAAATAAATAAAATAATTATTATATACCTTATTATTTCTTAGGTTAGTTATTGGATTTGACACCCTCTAGGTCACTAGTATGTATTATTTGAGTTTTTATTAATCTATTTATTTGTTCTTGGAGTTCCCAAGATTTAGTGGTTAAAAAAATTGGGGGGGGGGGGGATAGACCCTAGTACATAGTTAGTGCATGGTTTGTCTAACTATGTGGATAACCATATGAGAGGGATATTTGGGGGAGTGGGAAGGGTAATTTTACATGGATTGAAAATGGTTTTTCTAACCATATCGATAATTATAGAAACTGTGCAACCTTATTTTGGCTAGATGGAGGCTTATGTACAATTGGATTATAATTTTTATAACTGTGAAACCAAACTGTGTGGTGTGCCTAGATCTTTAAAAAATGGTGTTCGACCATTTTCTCATATGATTTTTAAGAGTTATCCCCATAGTTTCTCTCCCATTTTGTGCACAGCTTCTTCCCCAAGCCTTGGGTATTTATTCACTTCCATTTTGGAGGATTCTTTTTTGGATCCTTGGTGGTTTATCTTAAGGTAATCATATTTATTCAATATTTCTTCATCATTTCCCATTATTTTACCTTATTCTTCCTTTTTCATGGAAGTGTGGAACCCCATCCTGCCCCATGGATTAATCTAGTTTAATTTATGGGTATTTTGGTCTTTTACTTTATTTTTTTAGGTGTGTAATGACCCTTCTTATTCTAATCTAGTGGTTTTCATTGAAGTCAACAATTTTGGAATTGATTTTGAGGTAGGTGTCTCAATTTAAGGGTGTTTTCCATGGATAAATTTTTATTTTTGATTGCCTTTGATTTTTTTTATCAAATTCCCTTTAAATTGATTTATTATTGATGGATCTTCCATGTTTTGTGGATTCATGACTTGTGTTTGCAATTTTATGGTTGTAAATTGGCTTTATTGCACTCTATGTGTTTGTGAAAATGGATCAATGAAGTTATTACTTTAAAATGGTTTTAGAAATATTTTTTAAAGAGTTCTTGAATGGTATTAAATTCTTGACTTTTTATTGGTGTGTAAATTTTATGAAAATGTATTTTAAATAGATTTTAAATGGTTTTTATTTTTGGAAAATATTGATGCTTTGTGTGGTTGGAATTGACTAACACATGGGGGGCCTTAGGTGTGTGTGTGTGTGTGTGTGTGTGACTTAGATAAAGAGTATGTTTTATAAGGGACTAAGAGAGCCTTTGGGAGTAGGATCAAGAGAGATTCTGAATTTTTTACCAAGGGATTGAGAGATCCTTTGTGAGGAGTATTGAGAGAGATTCTAAAATTGCTAACCAAGGGAACAAGTGAGATCTTGGAAGGTTGGGGCTAAGAAAGATTGAGCTAGATTCAAAAAATTTCATACGTGATTAGTTGGCTATCAAAAACTTTTTTTAGAATAATTCACACTATATCATATTGGTTAGATCCCATGGTGTGTATTACTTATGCCTAGTTTTTTAATATTCTTTATGCATCAATTTAGTGCCTTACTTGGTTGTGAAAAAAATTTCTTATGAAATTTCCATCATTAATTTTTATATATTCATGTTTATGATTATTCCCATGTTTATTCCATGTTTGGGTGTGTTGAGAATGTTTATGTTGGGTAGTTTTACTTTATTTATTTCATTCATGTTTTTTGGAAAAATTATTTGTTTGAGAAACAAATGGATTTCAAGGAATTGGTTTTAAGTGAAAAAAATGTTTTCAAATTGAAATGGTTTTGAAAAGTAAGTTTTAAAACTAGAATTATTGGTTTACATGGATAAATTCATTACATAAATTCATGGTGGTATCTTACTAGGATTTGTGCCTCGCACCTTCCATATTCCTTTTGGCGTATGTAGACTTTTTTTGTAGGTCATGGGTAAAGGTAAGGGAATCATGGATTTTAGTGGAACTTCTTGATTACTATAATATGAGATTTTTTATGATGGAGTAGATGTGGTCTCATATATTTTAGCTTATTTGGAGATATTTTTTTTATTTTGTACCATTAAGATGTTATGTATTGTTTTTTTGGGTCTTGATCATTATTTTGAGTTTTGAGCTTTTGACTATGGATATCATTTGTATATGTATTATTATATATGGTGATGTAGTGATATTTATGATATATTCCCATAGTATTTAATGAATTTATTTTATTATATAGTTATATCAATTTATTTTTATTATCTAGTTGGAATGGTCACTCAAATCATGGATGTGTCATATTGGGTTTTCAAGGGGAAAACCATTCTTAAAATGTTATTTGTGATGATTTGGTGCTTTTCATTAGACTGTGGTGATCAAAAATGTTCTTTAGGCCATGTGGTGTGTTAAATCGGGTGGCAAGTTGACTTGAGTTTCTAGCTATATCTTCTTTATGTTGAACCTCAAGTTACCATGGATGGTATGAGATTGTGTTTAAGTTTTTAACCTCATTATGGGTTGTTTAAATGTGATTTTATGTTATCCCTATTGATTATGAATTATGGGGTGATCCCATGAGTTATGTTGAGTTTTAGGATGAAACATGGATGATAGTAGAAGGCTCATAGTTAGTATTAATCATGTGGAACCTATGTGACCTTGTATGTTATCTTCTAATGGAACTTGCATAGTGATGCACAGTTTGACTAACTATTCATCCAAACCATGTACAGTGAAAAAATGTTTATAATTTTAATGTTTTCACCCATTTTTCAAAAAAAAATTGATACTAATTCTCATTTATTGAAGTTTATATTCATAATTTATTTTAGTTTAATTTATTTTTATTGAGAATAAAGTGTGTATTGAATGATCTTGTAACTTGTGTTTTGTAGACAATGCCTCCCATAAGGACCTTTTTTAGGTGTATAAAGTGAATTGTAAAGCATTTCCCACAAGAAAACATTCCATTTTATTCAATTTTGGTGGATTTGGAGATCCATATGATCTAGTCCTTATTCCATGAGGGTAGTCAAGATCATACATGAATGTTGGATCATGCTCAGAAGTTCACTAAGAAAAAACCATCAGTCTTCCATGGAGACAAGGGAACCTAGGAGCCTAAGGAGTGGCTGGAACAGATTGAGTATATCTTTTAATTTCTGAATAATCTTGAGACCTTGAAGGTTGTATTATGAACTTATATATTAGAATAAATTGGTTGTAAATGGTGGTAATCCATTGTGCTAGCGAAGCGGCGTGAGGACCTCATGTGGACTACATTTAAAATGACCTTTAATCAAGAATTATATCTAGATACGTTAAGGGTGGTGAAGGATTGTGAGTTCTTGATGATGGAATAAAGATACCATTCAATGGTGGAGTGTGATGCTCGGTTTTCTGAGTTGTTTCATGTGTCTCCTAGTCTCCTTATTGTCAATTACCTTAAATAATAGAATTTTGAAAAATGATTGATGGGTGAGATTAGGTCGATGAGTATCCTTATTTTTTTACCAACCTATACTGAGGTGGTTGATAAGTTGGAAATTTAAGAGGAAGGAATGGATGGGAAGATGGGTCTTGGTGGTGTTCCTTTGGTGGGTGGTAGCTAGAGATCTTCATCTTTCCAAAAGAGGAAGTGAAGTGAACCTCATCGGCATAGTGGCAGGAGTTATTAGAAGTTATCAAGTTCAGCACTAGTGGTTTCTTCAAGGAATAATCTAGTGTTATGTTATTAGTGTGGGAATTATGGCTATACCAAACCTAGTTATCTAGATGCTCTGAGGATGTTTCTCTAGTGTGGTGTCTAGGTTATCTTTAGTGATTCTTCCATATTCCCTTATAGGGGAGTAGATTTGATTCCTCATTCTCTAAGGATTCACAGGTGTAATTTGGAACTTCCAAGGGTACAAGATCTCACACTTAAGTTAAATGGGATCATCACCAGGTGAATAAGTCACAAGGAGTTACCAATTTAGGATGTATTTAAAAAATAGATATGTAACTATAGGACTCTGAATCTGGGATGACCACTTTTAGTGGTATGATATTTATTATTTCTTCCATGGAATCTATTTTATTTGATATGGGTGATTATCATTCATTTAAGTCATTAAATTTTCTTGATGTTTTTGGTATATGAGAAGAGATTATACCCTTTATGATGGTTTTTCTTAGCATATTGGGTAAAAGTAAGGATAAAGGTTTTAAGTGGTCCTAGTTTTGTGTTTTAATCGCTGATCTCAAAGTCATGGGGGAATTCCTCATGTTAGACATGGAAATTATTTATCTCATCACTAGTATGGATTGGTTGATTATATTTAATGATCATATTAATTTTTATCACCATAGGGTCCAATTTCTATCTTTTTATGGGATCACTCAAGTATTTCAAGGTGAGTGGGACCCAAGGTCAAGGAGGGAAGGACCTATTGTTTAAGAGATGGGATTGATATCATTTTAGATTTCCAAGTTTTTCTTTGATTTCATGGGGTAGAGTTCAGTTGGTTTTCTTCCAGTGTTCATGGACAAGTACCCCAATGTGTTTTTGGATGGTTTTTATTAGTTTCTTCCCCATTAAGGGTCGATTTCACTATAGATCTACTCCATGAGATGAGCCCTATTTCTTTATCATCTTACCAGATGTATTTTAATGTGTTAAAAGATCAATTAGAGTACCTTGATAGAAATGGATTTATTCATCCTAGCATTTCACTATGGTAATCACTAGTTCTATTTTAAAAGAAGGTGTATGGGAGTCTTCATATTTTCATAGATTATCATAAGCTTAATCGGGTGACCGTAAAAAAATAAAAACCTATTGACCAAAATTGATAATATTTTTAATTGTATCATAGGATATCATTGGTTTTATAAGATTGACTAAATATCAGGGTACCTCCAATTGAGGGTACGGGAGGAATATGTTCCTAATATCACCTTTCAAAGCCAGTATGGACATTTTTGGGTATTTGGTTATGCTGTTTGGCCTTACCAATTATCATGCAGTTTTTATGGATTTGATAAACTAGATCTTTCATCACTTTTTTGAATCCTTTGTGTTCATATTTTTTTATAAGATCTTATTGTATTATAAAATGGAGGAGGACCACAAAAACTACCTGGAGGTTGTTTTGATAATCTTGAGAGTGAATTTTATATTTTCTAAGCTATTCAAATGTAATTTTTGGATCAAATATGTGAAGTTATTGGGATATATAATTTTTGAGAAAGGGGTTTTAGTGGATCCTGAAAATATCCAAGTTGTTATGTCGTAGGAATAGCCTAAGAATGTGTCTGATATCAAGGAAATTTTATACTTTGCTTGGTATTATAGACATTTTGTGTAGCAATTCTTCAGTATAGATTCCCCCATGACATCCTTGACTCGAAAAGGGGTGAAGTTTGAATGGATTGAGAAATACCAGAGTTATTTTAAAGAGTTTTAGGCCTATTTGAAATTTACTCCAATTTTTATTCTTTATGATCCTGGGAAAGGTTATGCGGTGTATTATGACACCTTAAGAATGGGGTTGGGGTGTGTGATAATGTAGGATGGCCATGTGGTGTATTATAGCTTACAAAATCTATTCCCACATGAAAAAAATTACCCCACCCATGACCTGGAGTTGGTAGCTATGATGCATTCATTAAATTCGTGGTGCCATTTCCACTTCAGGGGGCATTTTACAATCTACTCTGATCATAAGATCCTAAAGTATACCTTTACCTAGAGGGACTTGAACCTTAATAAAAGAAATTGGGAGGAGTATCATCAGACCTTTGATTTTAATATAGATTATACCCCTAGAAAGGGGAATGTGTTCATTGATTCCATCATCAAAAATTTTATGGTCCAGTTTGTTTAAGAATCAGTGGATTATAGGAGTTTGATAAGCCTGTTTATTAACCTGAGTATTAAGGTACAGGAGAATGAGAGTGTTTGTTTTTGACAAGTATATAGGTCACATCCTCTCTTATAAATTGGTTTCAGTGTGATCATGAATCCAAACCTAAGTTCTAGTAGATTAGTGTATCTTTAAATGGTGGGGAGACCTTGGGGGATGGGACTTGATCACCCGATGGTTCTTTCCTCTTCAGGGAGTGGTCGGAGGTTTCTTAGACCTTGGAGAATAATTTTATGCATGAGATGAATTATTCTAGTTGGTTCATGTACCCTAGGGATACAAATATGTTTTATACCTTAAGTAGTAGGTATTTGTGCCCTGGGGTGAGGCAATTGGTTTTTGATTTTGTTTCATGATGTTTTACCTTCCAAAAGATCAAAGTTGGGCATTAGAGACTGGTTGGGTTATTTTATCCTCTTCCTATACTAGTGTGGAAGTGGGATAAAATATATGTGGATTTTTTTATTGGACTACCTATTACAACTATTGGGAAAGACACCATATTTTTATTGTTGATCATTTGACCAGATCATACCATTTTCTTCCCATTAGAGAATCGATGAAGGTAGAGGAGATCAGGAACTTGTATTTGTGAGAGGTTTATAGGATTCATGGGGTTCCCTCAGAGATATTTTATGACTAGGATTATTTTTTAATTCTTTATTTTTGAATGTACTTTAAAAATATATGGGAACCAAGTTGAGGATGAGCATAGCATATCACCCATAGACAGATGGTCAATCTGAGTGGACCATCCAGACTCTCAAAGATATGTTTTGGGAATGTGTGATTAATTTTAAAGGTTTATGTAAGAGTCATATTTCATTGGATGATTTTTTTTAAAACAACAGTTATTGGGTGTCGATAAGGATGGTCATGTTTAAGGAATTTTATGGCCAGTTGTGTCAGTACCTATTATATTGGGATGTGGTGGGTGAATTCCTTGTTATAACTGAGTATCATCCATGAGATAATGGAGAAATTTTGGTTGATTCATAAAATTTTATAGATATATCAAACTCAAAAACATTCATATACTGATAAATTTCATCACCCGTTAGATTTTGAGGTTAGTGATTAGGTGTTTCTTTAGGTCTTTGTTCGACTAGGGCGCCATCACATGGGAAAGTTGTGGAAGCTGGCACCGCATTATGTCGGATGATTTTGGATTGTGGTATGTCTTGGGAAGGTAGCCTATATGTTATATTTTCCACTATTAATGGCCTTGATACATGATGTCTTCCATGTATCCCAATTGAATAAATATCATTTAGACCCATCTCATTTGATAGAGTAGGAATATTTGGAGGTGGATCCTGATGTCAACATTGTGGAACAGCCTATTCATATCTTGGATATCATAGTAAGATGCTCCATGGTAAATTTATATAACTATATTGTGTGCTTTGGTAGTTTAGTGGAGATATCCATAAGACATGGGAGTGGGAAGCCTTGGTGAGGGAGTAGTGGACTCGACTATTATCTTCTAAGGATGTCTGGGAACATTATGGGGGTATAAAGTGACATGATTGGGTGGTCTCTGACACCCATAGGTTCATTGGTATGTCTTATTTAAGTTTTTATTTATAATTTATTTCTTCTTAGAGTTCCCAGGAGATGGGGGTTGAATTTTTCTTTGAGGGGAAACAGACCCTAGTGCACGGTTGGTGCACAGTTTTTCTAACTATGCAAGAGGGATGCTTTGGGGGATAGATGCATTTTATACAGATTGAGAATAATTTTTCTAACCATACAGGTGTTTCTAGAAACTATAAATCTTTGTTTTGGGGAGACAAAGGCTTCCGTATGGTTAACACATAATTTCCCTAATCATGCATCCAAACCATGGGGTGTGTCCATATCATTAAAAAATGGGTTTTGACCATTTATCCCTTAATATTTTTAAGATTTATCCCCATCCCCCATTCATCTCCCATTTCATGTGTATCTTATTCACCAATATTGGTTATTTCTTCCCTTCCATTTTGGTGGATTCCTTTTGGATCCTTGGTGGTTTATCTTGAGGTAAGCTTATTTCTTTAATATTTCTTCATCATTTCCCCTTGTTCTACTTTTTTCTTCCTTTTTCATGGAAGTGTAGAACCCTAGAATTCCCCATGGATGAATCTAGGGTTGTTTATGTGGATTTTGGTTTTTTACTTTGTTTTTTAGGTTTGTGAAGTCCCTTCCTACATGAATCTAATTTTTTTCATCGAAGGAGAAAAGTTTTGAATTGATTTCAAGTTATATGTCTCTATTTAAGAGTATTTCCATGGATAAACTTTGATTCTTGATTTAATTTGGTTTTTATTTATCAAATTTCATTTAAATTTATTTATTATTTATGTATCTTCCATGTTTGGTGTGATTCATGTCTTTCATTGTAAATTTAATGGTTTAAAGTGGATTTTCAATGTAAATTGGAATTTTTGTGCTCTATGTGTTTGTAAAAATGGATCAATAAGGTTTTATGATTTCAAATAGGTTTTTGAAAGAGTTTTTAAAGAGTTATTTCATGGTATTAAATGATTAACTTGTTATGTGAATGGGAATTTTATGAAAATGGATTTTAAATAATTCTTTTATTTGGCACTTGTTGATGCTTTCTGTGTTTGGAATTGAGTAGCACATGGGGAACCATGGGTGTATGTGTGTGTGTTCATGACTTAGATAGAGTATATTTTTCAAGGGAATAAGAGGTCATTTTGGAGGAGTACTAAGAGATCTTCAAAATTATTGACCAAGGGATTGAGACAGCCTTTAGGAGAAGGACCGAGAGAGCTTCCAAATTATTAACCAAGCGACAGAGTGATCTCTTGGAAGGTGGGTCCCAAGGAAGATCGAGAGAGATTCTGAGTTTGTCATAATTTTTTATCTAGGTATGAAAACATTTTTTAGACTAAATCACACTAAACTCTATTTCATAGATCCTATGGTGTGTATTAATTATACCCAGTTTGTTCTTATATTCTTTGTACATGACTTTAGTACCTTTCTTGGTTATAAAAAGTTATACATATTCCATTTCCATCATTATGTTATATATATTCATGTTTATTCTTATGCCCATGTTTATGACATGTTTGGTTGTGTTTATCATGTTTATTTCAGGTGGATTAAGTTTCTTTATTTTATCCTTGTTAATTCGCATTTTTGGAAACGTGATTTTTTTTAGAAAGCCAAAGAGATTACAAAGAATTTTTTTTAAGTGAAAATGATTTCAAAATGAAATGGATTTGAAAAGTGATTTTTCAAACTAGACTTATTAGTTAACATGGATAAAGGCTTTATAAAGATTCATGGTGGTATCCTATTGGTATTTTTGCCTCACACCTCGCATATGTCTTTGGGTGTATGCAGACTTTGTTTTGCAAGACACGGGTAAAGGCAAGGGTACCATGCATTTTGGTGTCTATTCTTGATTAATACCATATAAGGTTATTAATGATGTAGGATACATGCTATCATGGGGTTTATCTCATGTGGAGATTCTTTTGGATTTTTTACTATTGGGATGTTATGTATTTCCTATTTAGGTCTTGATCTATGTTTTGAGTTTTTGAGATTTTGACTATGGATATCATGTGTATATGTATTGTTATATATGGTGAAATGGTGTTTTTTATGATATCTTCTCATAGTATTTGGTGTGTTTATATAATTAGATGTTTATATATGTTTATTTTTCTTATTTTTTTGGTGTGTTCATCCAATTCATAGATGGTTGATTCCAAGTTTTCAATGGAAAAACTATTCCCAAAAGGTTATTTGTGACACCCTGGTTCTTTTTTTCTTCCCATTGAAATCATAAACACGCTTTAGGATATGTGGTGTGCCATATAAGGTGATGGTTCAGGTAAACCTAGGTTGTTTTTCTACAAAATGGTATCAGAGACCTATTTTATTTGGGGGTTATTGGTAGGTTGGTGCTAGGACCGTCAAAGCTCAAGAGGTAGGAGTAGAGGAGTGCATTTCTGGTTGTTATTCATGTTGAACCTCGAGTTAGCATGGGTAGTTTAAAAAAAATTTAAGTTTTGAGCCCAGTTATGGGTTTTTTAAATGGTATTTTATGTGTTTCTCTATTGATTATGAGTTACGATGTGAGACCATGAGTTATGTTGAGTTTCAAGATGGAATAGGGAGGCTGGAAGAAGGCACATGGTTTAGGTACACAGTTAGTAGTAACCATGTGGAACCCATGTGGCCTTGTATGTTATCTTCTAGTATAACTTTTTTGGTTGGTGCACAATTTTCCTAACTGTGTAGCCAAATCATGTATAGTGAAAAACTATTTAAAATTTTGACATTTTTTCCACTTTTTATTTTGAAATTTTTATTGATGATAATAATCATTATTTGAGGTTTATTTTGAGATTTTATTGTGGTTTAATTAATGTTTATTGAGATTAAAGTGTGTATTGAATGATCTTGTGTCTTGCATCTTGTAGATAATGCTTCCTAGAAGGGACTCATATAGACATAAATAGGGATATTTGAATTATTTCTCATAGGATAACCCTCTAGTTGATCCAAATTTGGTGGATGTAGTGATCTATATGATCTATTCCTTAGTTCATGAGGGTTTTTGAGATCAAACACGAATGGTAGACCATTATCAGGAGTTCACTAAGAAAAATACACCAGTCTTCCATGGAGATAAGGGAACCTAGGATCCTGAGGATTGTATGTAACGGATCGAGTGAATCTTTAAATTTTTTAAGACCCCTGATACCATGAAGTATGTATATTCCAATTATATGTTGAAAGGACTTGGTAGGAAATGGTGGGAATCCATGGTGCTAGTGAAGCTATATAAGGACCTCACATGGACTACCTTTAAAACAACATTAAATCAGAAGTTCTATCTAGAGGTGTTAAGTGCAAATAAGTCCCATGAGTTTCTGATAATGGAGCAAGGATATTTTTCAGTGGTGGAGTATGATTAATGGTTTTCCGAGTTGGTTCATGTGTTTTCTGGGATCCTTGTAATTGATTATGTTATGGCTTGTAATTTTGAAATTGGGTTGAAGAGTGATATTAGGTTGATACTTATCCTTATTTGTTTACCAATCTATGTTAAGGTGGTTGATAAGGTGTTTATTTAATAGGTGAACATGGCTAGGAAGATGGATCTCAGTGGTGTTTCTTCGGTGGGTGATATCCATAGCTCTTCATCTGGCTAGAAGAGGAAGCTTGGTTATCCTCATCGAGGTAGTGTCAATAGTGATCATTATTCATCGACTTCAGAAATATTGATTTCTTTAAGGTGTAATTTAGGGTTCTGTTATTATTTTGGGAAGTCTGACCATAAAAAACCTAGTTTTCTAGAGGCTCTTAGGATGTTCCACTAATTTGGGAACCCCAATCATCTTTAGTGCTTTTTCCAAACTACCCCGTAGGGGACTGGAGTTGATTACTTAATTTATAAGGGTTCACAGGTTTGATTGTATTCTTCAAAGGGTACAGTATCTCATGCTCATGTTATAATAGATTATCACTAGGAGAAGAAGGCTCAAGGAGATCCTGAATCAGAATGCCTTTATAAAACATATTTGGCACTAGAGGACTTTGAATCTAGGTCGGGCACTGTTAGTGGTGTGATATTTATTTATTATTCCATGGAATCTATTTTATTTTATGTGGTTGATTCCCATTAATTCATCTCATTAAATTTTATTTATTATTTCTATATGTGGGCTGAGATGATACCCTTTATGATAGATTTTCTTACCTTGTTGGGTAGAAAGAAGGAGTAAGTTTTTAAGTGCTTAGAGTGTTGTTTTTTAATAGACAATGTGGAATTCATGTGGTACTTCCTCGAATTAGACCTAGATGTTTTAGATCTCATAATTTTTATGTATTTGTTGATAATATTTAATTCTTAGATTGATTTTTATCACCATATGGTCTAATTTCCATCTCCTGTCAAGAGAAATCATGGGTGAGTGGGACCCAAGTTCGGGTAAGGAATGACCCAATATTTCAGAGATAGAATTGATCTCATGTTATATTTCTAGGTGTTTCTTTGATTTCATGGGCCATAGTTTAGTTTTTTTTTTCTTCCAGTGATCATGGAATGGTACCCCAATGTGTTTCTATATAGTTTTTCTAGGTTTCCACCCCAGTGAGAGGTTGAGTTCACTATCGATCTACTCCCTATGAAAAGCCCCATTTCTTACCATCTTACTATATATCTCTCACTACGTTGAAATATAAATTATAGGACCTTAAAATAAATGGGTTTATTCATCTTATTCTGTCATTGTGGGTGTATCCAGTTCTATTTTATAATAAGGCTGACAAGAGTCTCAGGCTTTTCATAGATTACCATAAGATTAATCAGGTGACTGTAAAAAATAAAAACCTATTGCCTAGAATTTATGATATTTTCTATCATTTAATAGGATCATGTTTTTTTTTGAAGAAAACTTGAGATCAGGGTACCATCGGTTGAGGGTTCAAGAGTAGGATGTTCCTAATATCACCTTTTGAAGCTGATATTCACATTTTGACTATTTTGTTGTGTAGTTTGGCCTAACCAATTATATTATGGTCTTTATGGACTTGATGAATCAGATATTTCATCAATTTTTATTCTCCTTAATAATCATGTTTTGTTGATGAAATATTTTTGTATTCCAAAATATAGGAGGACCATGAAAACCACTTAAAGGTTGTTTTGAGAATCTTGAGAGAGCATCATTTATATGCCAAGCTATCCATATGTTAGTTTTGGATCCAATAGGTGAAGTTATTAAGCTATTTAATTTCTAATAAATGAGTTTAAATGGATCTTAATAGGATTTAGGTAGTTATTTATTGGGAATAAACTAAGAATATAGTTGATATTGAGAGTGTTTTGGGATTGGCTGGGTATTATAGACGTTTTTCATAGTACTTCTCCTTTGGTCTAGCTTCCCCTCTGATGGCCTTGACTTATAAAGGGATTAAGTTTTAATGGAGTGAGAAATACCATAGTTATTTTAAATATATGTAGGCCCATTTGAAATTCTCTCTAGTTTTGATTCTTTTTTAGCCTGGGAAAGGTAATTTGGTGTATTGTGACACCTCAGGTGTGGGTTTGTGGGTGTACATATGTAGGATAACCAAGTTGTGGCTTATGGCTCATAGAAGCTACACTCATATGAATGGAATTACCCCATACATGACCTAGAGTTGGTATCTATGGAATATGTATTAAATTCATGGTGGCATTACCTCTTTGAGGATCATTTTACAGGCTACTCTAATCATAAGATCCTGAAGCATATCTTTTCCTGAAGGGACTTGAACCTCAGGAATAGATGTTGGGTAGATTATCTTTAGACCTTTGATTTTGATATAGATTATACCCCCTGAAAAGGGTAATGTGGTTTCCTATTCCTTGAGTATAAATTTTCTAGTCTAGGATGTTCAAGAATCAGTGGATTAGTGGAGTTTTATGATTTTTTTTGTTGACTTGATTCTAGAGGTGAAAGTGGATGCAGAGTGGGTGTTTTTGACAAGTATGTAGGTCATTCACTCTTTTTTCAATCAGGTGAAGTGAAAGTAGGAATATAACCCTGAGTGATAGCATATTAGTAGAGCATTAAATGGTGGGGAGACCTTAGTTGATTGGTCTTGGTATCCCAATGGTTCTCTCCTCTTCAAGAAGTGACTGTTGGTTCCTTTGACCTTAAGATAGGAAGTTATGCATGGGGTGAATTATTCTAGTTGTTCCATGCACCCTATAAAAATATGTTTTATAACTTGAGGAGTAGTTATTGGTGACCCAGGGTGAGACGATCAGTTATTGATTTTGTTTCATGATGTTTTACCTGCCAGAGGATCAAAGTTGGGCCTCAGAGACTGGTTAGGTTATTTCAGCCTCCTCTCATTCTAGTGTGGAAGTTGGAAAAATCTCTATGGGTTTTGTGATCATCCTACCTTATACACCTAGTGGGAAAGATGTTATATGGGTTATTATTGATCTTTTAACCAAATAAACCCATTTTATTCCCATTAAATAATCAATGAAGGTAGAGGAGCTCAGGAACCTATATGTTAGAGAGGTTGTTAGGATTCATGGGGTTCTCTTGTTGATAGTTTCTGACTGAGATTCTCATTTTACTTCTTGATTTTAGAAGGGACTCTAGGAATCTATGGGAACCAAGTTGAGGTTGATCACAACATATTATCTGCAAATAGATCGTCAGTCTGAGAAGACCATCTAGACTCCTGAATGTAGTATTTGAGCATGTGTGATTAACTTTATGGGTTTATGGGAGAGGCAGATTTCATTGGATAAGTTTTCTTACAACAACAGTTATTAGTCCTCAATTGGGATGGCCCCATTTGAGGAATTTTATGGATATTTGTGGTAGTCCATGTTGTTTTGGGATGAGGTGAGTGAGTGTTTCTTATTAGGAATAGGTCTTATTCAGGAGATGATGGAGAAAGTGTGGTTGATTCATAAAAGGTGAGTGATAGATTAGAGTCACCAGAAATCATACACTGATCGACTTCATCTCCCATTAGAGTTTGGGTTTGGTGATAAGGTGTTTCTTTAGGTGTTTGTTCAACTAGAACACCATCACATGGGAAAATAGGGGAACCTGGAACTGTATTATTTCATGTAATTTTGTATTGTGGAACATCTTGGTAATTTAGCCTATAGGTTTGAGTTTACACCATGACTGGCCTTGATTCATGATGTCTTTCATGTATCCTAGTTGAAGAGATGTCATCCAAACCCATATCATGTGATATAGTGGGAATATTTGGTGGTATATCCTGATTTCACTATTATGGAGAAACCTATTCATATCTTAGATTATCATAACAAGGTGCTCCATGGTAAATCAATCCCATTGATCTATGTGATTTGGAATCATGGTGTTGATATCCACAAGAAATAGGATCAAGATTTCTTAGTGAGGGAATAGTGGACTCACTTGTTCTCTTTTAAGGATGTTTGATAACTTTCTAGGGGAATAAAATGACATGTTGGGTAGGTTTGTAACACCCTTCGGGTCACTGTTATGTCTTATTTGAGTTTTTATTTAACTATTTATTTGTTCTTGGAATTCTCACAGTTGGTGAATAGTTTTTCTAACCATGTGAGGGGGGGGTTTAGGGGAAATATGCATTTTCCATAGCTTTAGAATGGTTTTTCTAACCATGGAGGTGTTTTGAGAAACCTTTAAGCCTTTTTTAGGGATATGAAGGCTTCCACATGGTTGGTGTATAGTTTTAATAACCATGAAACCAAACCATGTGGTATGTATAGATCATTAAAAAATGGGTTTTGGCCATTTCACCCTTATGATTTTTAAAATCCCCCCTACCCCCACCTCATTTATCTCTCATTTCAGGTGAATCTTCTTCCCCAAACCTTGCATATTTCTCCCCTTCCATTTTTGTGGATTTATTTTGGATCCTTGGTGGTTTAGCTTAAGGTAAGCTTATTTTTTAAGTATTTTTTCAGTATTTCACCTTGTTCTACCTTATTCTTACTTTTTCATGGAAACGTAGAACCCTAGCATGCCCCATGGTTGAATCTAGGGTTTCTAAGAGGTATTTTTGTTTGTTCCTTTTTTTTAAGTGTGTAAGGGCCCTTACTACTTGAATCTAGTGGTTTTCATTGAAGGTGACAAGTTTTTAATTGATTTTAAAGTATGAATCATTATTTAAGGGTGTTTTCCATGGATAAACTTTGATTATTCATTGCCTTTGGTTTTTATTTATCAAATTGCCTTTAAATTGATTTATTATTGATTTGTATTTCATGTTTTCTGTGATTCATAGTTTTCATTGGAAATTTTATGGTTTAAAGTGGATTTTCAATTTAAATTGGATTTTTTGCACTCTATGTGCTTTTGAAAATCGATCGATGAGATTTTATTCTTTAAAATGGGTTTTTGAAAGAGTTTTTTAAAAGTTGTTTCTTGGTATTAAATTATTTACTTATTATAGGAATGGAAAGTTTATGAAAATGGATTCTAAAAGGTTCTCGTGTTTGGTACTTGTTGATGCTTTGTGTTTCTGACATTGAGTACCACATGTGGGACCTTGAGTGTGTGTGTGTGTGTGTGTGTGACTTAGACAAAGATTATATTGTACAAAGGAGTGAGAGAGCCTTTGGGAGGAGAAATTATAGAGATTCTGAATTGTTGACCAAGGGACTGAGACACCCTTTGGGAGGAGGACTGAGAGAGCTTCAAAATTTTTGACCAAGTGAATGATTGATCACTTAGAATCTTGGGCTTGAGGATGACCAAATGAGATTTTGAACTTGACATACTTTCTTAGATATATAGAGAAACCTTGTTTTAGACTAATTCACACTAAAACCTATTGGTTATATCCCATGGTAAATATTACTTATTTCTGGTTATTTTTTATATTCTTTATTTATAACTTTTGTGCCTTGCTTGATTGTGAAAATTTTTCTTATTCCATTTCCATCATCTAGTTATATATATTCATTTTTATGATTATGACCATGTTTATTCCATGTTTGGGTGTGTTGAGAACATTTATGTTGGGTGGATTTTCTTTATTTATTTGATTCTTATAAATTCATGTTTTTGGAAACATGATTTATTTTGATAAACCAAAGTGATTTAAAAGAATTGGGTTTAATTGAAAAATGATTTCAAATTGAAATAGTTTTGGAAAGTGAGTTTTCAAACTAGAATTATTGGTTTGTATGGATAAAGTCCTTATATCTATTCATGATGGTATCCTATTGGGATTTGTGCCTCACACCCTGCATATTCCTTTGGACATATTCAAACATTGTTTTGTAGGACATAGATAAAGGAAAGGGCATCATGAATTTTTGTGGATCTTCTTGATTACTATCATAAAGGTTTTTTTAGGATGGAGGACACACGGGCTCATGGAATTTATCTCATGTGGAGATATTTTTTGGATTTTGTACCATTGGGATGTTATGTATATCCCATTTTGGTCATGATCCCAGTTTTGAATTTTGAGATTTTGACTATGGACATCATGTTTATATGTATTGTTATACATGGTGGTGTTTATGATATCTACCCATATTCTTTATTGATTTTCTATGATTAGATGTCTATATCTGTTTATTTTTTGTATCTAGTTAGTGCGGCCTTGTAATTCATGGATGGGTCATTCTGGGTTTTCAAGGGAATAACCATTCCCAAAAGGTTATTTGTGATGCCTCGGTGCTTGTCTCTATCTAGTGGTGATTAGTAACATGATTTGGGACACGTGACATATCATATTGGGTGAAGAGGTGGGTCAACCCGGGCTATTTTTCAACATCGGAAAACTCTAATCACCCTCAAATCAACCCACCACTCATAATTTCAAGTAGTGAAGAAAACCTAGGTGGATTATAGCAACAAAAACTTTTATACATAAATATTACATCATTTTATATGAATATTCAATATATAACATTATGATCCACACCAAAACTTTTAAGGTTTAGTTTATTTGGAGGTTAAATGCATAAACATATTATTTGGGTACATTATTCATCATCCCTTATAATTTTATTCTCACTTTGTACCCTTCTTGGAATACCTTACTTAAAACCTTTCTTCATAAATTGGAGAAATAAAGCATAAGAAAGGGTGAGATTAGATGCTTAGTAAGGGTAAACATGGTTAATATCAATTGATGGTCATATAAAGGAATAAGATAAGCATATGGTATGAGATCATGATCACAACTTGCAAAGTTTATACACAAAATATCAAGAATCATAATCAAAAATCCGGAAATAAATATTAATCATTTTTAAGTCATGAATCATAAGAGTGGGAAATCATCACTAATAAATCATGAACCATAATTTCTAATCATAATCATAAAATTGTTTCATAAGAGTGGAACCATTATAGGTATAGAAACCATTTCATATGTCAAGGGTAACTACTAAGACCGTCAAATCATAGTGGATCAGGAATCAACACCTATTTCCCATATCATAACAGATCAAGAATGACCACTTGTTTCCTATAGTGGATCAAGAATCCCTACCGGTTTTCTATAGTGAATCAAGAACATCAACTCATTTACCATAATTATCTCATGAGATATAAATATTTACCCAATGCGTTGGAGGGATATATAATTCTAGGTTCATACTTCAAATAATGAAAACCATATATATGTGTGTGCAATAATATCATAAATCATTAATTTTATCATCATATCAAAACACTTATAAAGGAAAAAAGTTTCATTAACATTTTATCATTTCATCAAATCAAATGGAAAAGAAATGGGTTTCTTAAACATCTCTTCAACATAATCATAATCACTCTAAAGAAAAAATAAGGATGGTATCATAGAATCAGATCCCTAGTTAAACATAAGTAACATCAAAATATTTCATTATAGATGAAAATGCCTTTAAAAATCACTTGGAATATTTCATGAGTAAAATACCCTTTTCATTTTGAAACCACTTATTTAAAATACAAATATTTCCAAAATATTAAGAGAAAAAATTATTTTAAAATAAACATGGAGAATTGTATAAGAATATTCAAATCTTTTATTGGTCATGATGGAATTAAATTTCATTCATGCCAAAATATTTAAAAACAAATATTTTGTTCACACCTTCGGTAAAAATTATCTCATTCATAAAACAACAAGAAAATTATTTTTAAAACTTTTTGTAAAAAATAAAACATGGGTAAAAATGGATTAAAAAAATCATCTAATAATAGTAAAAACATTCTTGAAAACATTTTATAAAATATGGATATGTAAGAAAAAGTTTTTCTGACCAAAAGAGGAGAAATAAATCCGGATTTTATTAAAAACATTTTCTAAACCATTTTGAGTACCAAAGAGAGGAAGATGATGATAAAATATAAAAATTACATAAATAAACAAATTATAATAAAAAATTAAAGGTATTTATTATATAAGGATAATATAATTTCCTCAATCTAAATTAAATCATAAACAATCACAATTAAAATAGGATTGGAGCATAAATATCTTACCTCATGTCTCATATTTATTTATACATTTTCAAAAATCCTATATAATAACTATAGATTTATTATAAATGTATTACATAAATATACTCATATATATATTATATCATATATGATTTAATTATAACATTTATCACCCATTTATTAACAATTTTTTATTAAAATCATTGTTCCAAGTGATAATTGCTCTGTTTCTCATGCATGTTTCAGTTCAGCGGTCTCAATTATTATAGTTTTGATCAGGGTTAAATCATCTCCAGAATTTTAATCATGATATAAATTTCATATATATTAATTATATATATATAGATTCATCCATAAAAGTTAGAGATATAAAAATGAATTGCAATGTTCATGGAGACGGTAGGTCGTACGTACGCGTGAATGTTGTTTTCACTTTTTGATGAATGGAATGAAAGAAAGATAAATAATAATTCACCTTTATAAAATCGTTATTATATCACATATAACATATTTATTTATTATATCATTCCTTATTACCATCCACATAAAGCATAAATGAATAATTAATTTCCTAGTCGAATAGCAATGTGAAGGTGGAGAGCTGATTTCACGATGAAGATGCTGGGGAGGAGCAGTTCCAAGTAGTTGGTCTGAGTTGTATGTAATGTTTGAAGCCTACGGGCAAATGAATTCCTCTAAGGCCTATGGTCCATGTAATACTTATGACTACGGGCCTTTTAAGGGTTCCAACTCACCCCTTGAAAGGTGAATTATCAAAAATCAATAAAAAATGAATGCCTTCGGGCCATCGGAGGAGGAATAATTAATCACATCGCTTCGTGGAGGTGGTAGTCCACACGTACGCATGAGCGACGTTATCATTTTCCAATGAATAAGAAAGTAATAAGGAATATATGATATTAAAATTATAGAAGAATAATTATATAATAAATATAATATATAAACATTAAACTTATCATAATAACCATACATAAAATATAGTGAAGGAAAATGAATTGTATTGCTATGTGGTGGTGGTGGTCCGCAAGTACGCACGATTGATACTTTCACTTCCAATTTGATGGAATAGAGGGTGGATAATGGTAATTATATAATAATAATAACATTTTATTATGTTTATGATATTAATTTATTATTTTATTATTAATAATAAATATTTATAGGATCTATAAAAATAAATAATTTGAAAGAGGTCAGGTAAAATGATCACTGCTTCTTTGGTAAGCATCCTTTAGATCCCTACTTAAAGACCCTTTTGATGGTATTTTAAGAAGACCAATAACTCTAATTAATTTATATTGGATTTTATGAGAGAAATTGGTAGGTTTTGGTCAAGATATATGGATTAATGAGTTGTAAAGAAAAGAGATAATGGGTGTCCTTTTATAAGGGAGGGAAAGGACACACTTGGAATTACATAAAATATTTAACTATAATTAATGTATTTCACAAGTATAAAACTTCCAAATAACCATGAATTAGAATAAAATTATTATATGGTCTAAATATCATCATCAAATGAAATTTATATATGTTTTTGTTCCATTTTAAAGCTTATATTTTGGTTTAACCTCTTCGTTAACTAATTTTAACATTAACTGCGGTAATGACTTTTTTAATCTTATGGGGTTATAATTTTTCTTATAAGGTAAAAATTGGATAATAAATGGAAAATTTGTGAATTTTAAACCATTTATCATTGTACTTTACCTCATTAAATATTTTTATGATTTTTAAATAATTTAAAAAAATATTATTTTTCATAAAATATCATTAATGTCATTTTTTACACTATTCACTTAGTTTGACTTTAAATCCATCAAGATAGTGATGTAATTAGAATTTAAAACTTTAAAACATACCTAATATGTTTTATTTTTCTATAAAATTCATGTTTAACTATAATTCATCCAAAATATATTAATTTTATATTTTTTAGAATCATTTACATGATTTTTCTACTACTTACACAAGCATTGTGTCGGTATTGTGTAATCATTTAAGGTAATTATTCTGTCACTAAAAATTAAAAATAAATTACCATGATAAAAAAATCATATTTAAAATAAAAAATCATAACAAAACTTATCCTATTTTTATCCTTATGTAAAAAAAATTAGAGATATTAAAGTCAAGAGAGTAACATTTTGAAATTTTCTTGACTTAAAATAATATAAATGTCATTATTAAGGGAAAATGGCACCAAATTGCTATATATTAAAAAAATTTATAGATATGGTCAAATTTCTCCACTAAAATGAAATAAATTCAAGTTTTTGGTTGATTTTGATAACTTATCTCATGGTTTTAACCCTGTTTTATACGTTTTACCCTTACCGAGGTGACAAATATTTACCACGGTTACTATTTATAGTGACAAAAAATAAAAGCAACCTATTAACCAAATTTTAACCTCATGATTCCAAATATAGAATCCATTTTTAAATATTCAATTTACATAAGTAGTATTATTTAATTTAAAATTAAAGTTTCTAAATGTGTATAAAAGCAGTTTTCTAAAACAAATGTTCTTTGAAGTTTAAAAAGATTTTATACTAAAATCAACATAAAATTAATTCCAATGGAATTAATTCTATTATTAATGAACTAATTTTACTTTTTAAACTATTTTAAAACAAAATATAACTTTTTAAATACTTGAAATTAAAAGACAGTTTTCAATAAAAATCAATATTTTCACTATTTATCAAAAAATAAATCTTTTCAAAAAAATAAAAAATTCACTCTAAGATAATTTGAAAATGATGGTTTTAAAAATAATTTTAATTTTTTTAAATAAATTTTCTATAATTGGTAGAAATTAATTATATTATTTGTTCACAAAAAATAATAAAAACCATTTTTGAGGAAAAATGTATTTTTAAAGAATATAATGAATTTACTAAAAATATTTTTGATTTATCTAAAACCTATATGCATATAATTTATTTTGTTTTTTAAAATATTATTATTCCTATTCATTTCTCTAATTTAATATAAAGGTTATAATGTTGTACTATATTACGATTCATTTAGAATCGGGGTTGTGTGTATTGCAAGCTATCGAAGAAATAAAATTTATTTATAGAGAACTATATCATAAAATATCAAGATGTGACATTCTACCCCCCTTAAAATGAATTTTTCCCTCTAAATTACATCACTTTGATATAAAAAACTAAGTATTCTTCTGCCTCATCACATCCTCGGGAGCCCACGTAGCTTCCTCTAATTTATGGTTTCACCACAAACCTTTGACCAAGTGAGTGGTATTATTTCACAGCACTTTCTCTCTACAATAAAAAATATGTATCAGTTGTTCATCATAATAGAAATATTTCTCCAATAGTATAACCTCTGAGTTCATTACATGTGAAGGATCATTTATGTACTTCCTCAGTAGAGATATGTGGAACACATCATGAACTTGAGAGGGATTCGAAGGAAGTGTCAAATGATAAGCTATCGCCATGATGTGATCAATAATATCAAAATATCAATATATATAGGCCTCATATTTCACTTATTTCCAAATATAATTACCTTATTCCATGGATATATTTTTAAGAATATTTTTTCACTAACTTTGAACTCCATATCTCATTAATGATTATCATCATAAATTTTGTATCGACTCTGAGATGATCTTATATACTAATGAATGGATTTCACCTTCTTTATCATTTATTTAGCTGGATCAGGTCCTAATATAATTCTTTCTCCAACTTCATCCCATCATGTAGGAGTTTTACACTTCCTAGCATATAGGGCTTCATAAGGATCCATATGAATTCTTGAGTGAAAGCTGTTATTGTAATAAAATTCCACCAAATAAATCTGTTGATCCCAACCACCTTTGAAATATATAGAGAATTCTCTCAACATTAATTCTAGAGTTTTAATGGTCCTTTCAAACTGACCATATGTATGAGGATGATATATAGTACTGCAACTCAAATCTATATTCAAATCCTCCTAAACACTTCTCTAAAACTTTGAGTTAAACCTCAAATCCCAATCAGATACAATAGAATGTGGTACTTCATGAAATCGTACCACTTCATTAATGTATAACCTAGAAATATTATCAAAAGAGAAATATTATCTAATGTAAATAAATTTTGATGACTTCATAAGGTGATTGACTATAACCCAAATATCATTGTAACCTTTAGATGTTTTGGGGAGTTCAATGATGAAATCCATGGTAATGTTTTCCTATTTCCATTCAAGTTTGGGTAATGGTTGTAACATCTCCCTTAGACTTTTTTCTCTCAATATTAAATTGTTGATATACTTGGCATCAAGATAAATACTCTGCAATATACCTTTTCATGTTGTCCCACCATAAATACTCTTTCATATCCCAATACATTTTTGTACTTCTAGGATGAATAGAGAATGATAAAATATAAGCTTCATCCAACAGCTCCTTCAAGTCTAGTATTGATAGGACACACACCCGGTTTCTAAACCTTATCATTCCATCACAATCATGGTTTAATTTAGGAATAATACTCACTTTTTTAATCCTCACGTGGATGTATGGTTGAACATTTATTTGAGAAACATAGGATCTATTCCATTTCATCAGGATTTCAAGCTCAATATTTTATAAATCCATAAGTATTGGTTCTCTTTAGATTCTTATCATGGAAAACTAACATGGTCCTTATGACTCAAAGCATCAACCACCTTGTTTGCCTTCCTAATATGGTAATTTATTGGGAAATCATAATCTTTAATCAATTCCAACCATATTATCTAGTAAATATTCAACTCTTTCTATGTGAATATATACTTTTACTTTTTATTATTTTTATATATCTCACACTTTTCACCATAAATATAATTATTCTATATCTTTAATGAAAAAATTACTATTGTATTCTATAAATCATGAGTTGGTTAATTTTTATCATGGATTTTTAATTGGAATTAGGTATATTATATTACTATATCATTATGCATTAGGACACATCCCAGATCATTCTTTAATGAATCACTAAAGATCAAAATCTCTTCTCCACTATAAGGTAATGTGAGCACAAGTGCACTGACCAACCTTCTCTTTAGCACCTTGAAGTTATATTCACATTCATCTATCCATAATAACTTTACTCCCATATAAGTTAACTTGGTGATTGAATTAGATATTCATGATAAATCTATCATAAAACATTGGTATTATACAACTAACCTAAGAAAACTAAGGATTTTGGTTATTGTGGTTAGTCTAGATCGTTTCTCGATAACTTTTATCTTTGAAGTATCCATTGATATGCCCTCACTTGATATTATATGACATGATAATGAAACTTTTAAAAGCTAAAATTCACATTTTGTGAATTTTCATAAAACTTATCTATCCTCAAGGTATTCATCACAATTCTTAAATGATCTATATGCACTTACTCTTTGAATATATAAGAATTCCATCTATAAAGACTACCACAAACTGATCAAGGTAATAGATAAAGACTCTATTCATTAAATACATGAAGATAGAAGGGTATTTAGTAAGTCAAAATTCAATCACTATAAATTCATAATACCCATACCTCACACAAAAAGCTATCTTGGGTAAATCCTCTTTCTTAACTCTTGATTGATTTTATCCATAATAAAGTTCAGTCTTGGAAAATTATTGAGATATTTATAATTTATCAAACAAATAATTGATACGGGGTAGAGGATACTTGTTCTTGATAGTGATCTTGTTAAGTTCTCGATAATTAATGCAAAGTCATATTGACCCATCTTTTTTATTAACAAAAAGAATAGGTCCACCCCATGGTGATGCACTAGGGAATATGAATCTCTTATCAAGGTTCTCCTGGAGTTTCTTCTTCAATTATTTCAAATCAATTTTTTCCATTCTATATAGAGTTTTTGAAATAGGTGTAGCACCAAGTATGAGTTCAATTGAAAACTCAACTTTATGATTCAGAGGAAGACTTGGAAGCTCTTCTAGAAAGACATTAAAAAATTTCATAAAATAGGAATATCCTAAATGTTGATTTTTTCCCCAACTATCTAAGATATATACCCTTCATAGATATGAATTAAGAACCATAATATTAAAGTAATTTCCATTGGAACTTAGTATTCATCCTCAAAATGATAAACAATCATAGGTTTATTCAGAATATAAAATGTGACTTATCCTCCTCATTAATTGATATGGGTGATATATAAATAAATTCAATCCATGCTTAGAATCACATAAAATTAAACTAAAGGTAGAATCAAAAGATTTATAGGAAGAACATTCCCACAAATTTTAATTGGAGAGTAACTATATATTTGATATGATACCATCATACCATTAGGATTATTCATCACTAAATTAATATATATTTGTTGAGGATAGAAATTAACATCCCTAGATACTTTTCATGATATAAATTAATCTATATGACTAATAAAAAATAATGTACTTCCATATTTTTTCATGCTTATCACCACCTCAACTTCATCATCCTATCTATATTCCCTCACTAAAACCAAAATGGTTAATATGAGCATCAAATGTCATAGTAAGAAATCATATAATCATGAAAATCATTTATAGGATGTCTAAATTATGAAAACTTATTTTAAATATATGACACATTATAATTAACATATTTTATCCATGGTTATTACCAAAACATTGTAATGTTATCCTATACTTAGACTTATCCCCATGGTTTTCACTAAATTTTTCTAACCCTGATCTCCAAAGATTAACTAAACCCTACTCTAATACCAACTATAGTGACCCAAAATTTTCATACATAAATATTATATCATTTTAGATGAATATTCAATACATAAAATTATGATCCACACTATAATATTAAAGGTTTAGTTTATTTTGAAACTAGATACATAAACATATTATTTAGGTACATTCTTCATCATCTCTCATAATGTTCTTCTCACTTTCTACCCTTATTGGAATACCCTACTTATAACCTTTATTTATAACCTGGATAAAGGAAACATAATAAATGTTGAGCTTTAATGTTCAGTAAGGGTAAACATGGGAAATATCAATTGATGGTTATATGAAATCATAAGATAAACATAAGGGTATGATATCATAATCATTACTTTCAAAGTTCATAGCCAATTTATCATGGATTATAATCATGAATCATGACATAAATCTTTATCATTTCAAAGTCATTAATCATAATATTGAGAAATCATCACTAATCAATCATGAACCATAAGTTCTAATCATAATCATAAAATCATTTCATAATAGTGTGGCACCATCATAGGCATAGAACC
The DNA here is from genome assembly GCA_963277665.1 of Viscum album. Taxonomy (NCBI): domain Eukaryota; kingdom Viridiplantae; phylum Streptophyta; class Magnoliopsida; order Santalales; family Viscaceae; genus Viscum; species Viscum album. Next base: position 1,412,626,369 of record OY728141.1, on the reverse strand, counting down.
CATTTAATATTTCAATGTTAACTATTAAGGCCATCAAATCATGGTGGATCAGGCATCAACACATGTTTTCCGTATCATAATGGATTAGGAATCACCACCTATTTCCTATAGTTTATCAGTAATCCCTACCAGTTTCCCATAGTGGATTAAGTATATCAACTCATTTCCCAAAATCATCTCATGAGATATAAATTTTTACCCAATGAATTGAAGGGATATATAATTATGGGACCACACTTTACATAATGAAAACCATACATATTTGTGCCAAAATATCATAAAATATTCATCTTATCATTATATTATAACTCGTGTAGAGTAAATGAGTTTCATAAAAATTTCATCATTTCATCAAATCATAACCCATGGAAAAGAAACAAGTTTCTTAAACAAATAATCATCATAATAATAAAACATTCAGAGAAATAATAAGGATGTTATCATAGAATCATATCCACAATGAAACATAAGTAACATAAAAGGATGTCATCATAAATGAAAATTTCTTCAAAAAATCACTTGGAACATTTATTGGGAAAAATACCCTTTTCATTTTGAAACCACTTATTTAAAATAAAAAAAATTACAAAATATTAAGGAAAAAACTTATTTAAAAATAACCACAGAGACTTATAAAATAATGTTCAAATCATTAAATATTCATGATGGTGGAAAATTTTGTTCATGTCTTAATCATTAAAAATAAATATTTAGTTCACACCTGTAAAAAAAGCCTTATTCAAAAAATGACAAAAAGATTATTTCTAAAAAAAATCTAAAAATTCAACCATGGGTAAAAAAATTAAAAAATCATTTAATAATAGTTAAAATAATTCTTGAAATTTTTTTATAAAACATAGATATGGAAGAAAAAGGTTTTCCGACCAAAAGAGGAGAAATAAGGCTGATTTTTCTTAAAAACATTTTATATACCATTTTGAGTTCCAAAAGGAGTAAGATGGTACTAAAACAATAAAATTATAGAAATAAATAGAGTAGAATAAAAAATTAAATGGATTTATTATATAAGGATCATATAATTTCCTCTACGGAAATTCAAGCTTAAATAATCCCAATTAAAATGGGATCAGAGCATAAATCCCTTACCTTAAGTCTCGTCTCTCTTCATACATGTTTGAACCTACTGTATAATAAATATAAATTTATTATACATTTATTTCATAAATTTAATCATATATATATATATCATACCACATATTATTTACTTATAATATCTTATCACCTATTTACTAATAATTTGTTATTAAAATCATTGTTCCAGGTATAACTACTTTGTTTCTCGTGCATGTTTCAGTTCGGCAGTCCCGGTCCTTGTACTTTGATCATGGTTCCATAATCTATATAGTTTTAATCATTATATAAATATAATATATATTAATTACAGATATATATATAGATATATTCATCCATAAAAGGTAGAGATGTAAAAAATGAATTACATCGTTTATGGAGATGGTAGGTCGTACGTATGCATGAACGTTGTTTTCACTTTTTGACGGATGGAATGAAAGAAAGTTAAATAATAATTCACCTTTATAGAATCATTATTATATCACATATATCATATATATTCATTAAATTTATCCTTATTACCATCCATGTAAAGTGTAAATGAAAAAAGAATCACATCGTTTCATAGAGGTGGTAGTCCACACATATGTGTGAGCGGCGTTATTGTTTTCCAATAGATGGGAAGGAAATAAAGAAGATATGATATTATAAGTATTTAAGTATAATTATATCATAAATATCTTATATAAACATTAAAATTATCATAATAACCATCCATGAAAGATAGTGATGGAAAAATAATTGTATCACTATGTGGAGGTGGTAGTCCACATGTACGCATGAGTGATACTTACACTTCCCATTTGATTGAATATAGGAAGGGTAATAGTGATTAAATAATCATAATACAATTTTAGACTAATTATTATACTTAATTTATTATTTTATTATGAATACTAAAGATTTATAGGAGGTAGAACAATAAATAATTTGAAAGAGGTTAGGTAAGATGATTACCACTTCTCCGGTGGGACTCCTTTAGATTCCTTCTTAAGGACCCTTGTAATTGTATTTTAAAAAGATAAAAAACTCTATTATGTGGATAAAGGAGTTTATAACATAAATTGGTAGGTTTTTGTCGATATTTATGACTTGAGGATGTGTAAATAAAAGTGAGAAGGGGTGTCCTTTTATAAGGGAGGGAAAGGACGCACTTGGGATTACTTAAAAGATTTAAATATAATTAATGAATTTATAAAATATAATGATTCCAAAGAGACATGAACTCAAATAAAAATATTATATTGTTGAAATATAATCATCCAAATAAATTTATATAGGTTTTTGTGTCATTTTAAACCTTATCTTTTGGTTTGACCACTTCGTGAACTAATTTTAACCTTAAAGGCAGTAACGACTTTTTCAATCTTAAAGGGTTATAAGTTTACTTATAAGGTATTAATTATAAAATAAATGGACAAGGTATGACATTATCAACCATTTATAATCATAATTTTCTTATTTAAATATTTTTATTATTTTAAAATAATTTAATATAATAGTATTTTTCGTAAAATATCATTAATGTTATTTTTTACACTATTCACTTAATTTAATTTTAAATACATCAAGGTAGTAATTTAATTTGAATATAAACCATTAAAACACACCTGATGTGTTTTATTCATCTATAAAATTCTTGTGGAATCATAAATCACCAAACAATATTACTTTTAGATTTTTTTAAACCATTTACATGATTTTTCTATTGCTTGCACAAGCATTGTGTTGGCATTGTGTAAGCATTTAAGGTAATTATTCCATCAATAAAAATTAAAAATATAATGATAATGATAAAAAATTAATTCATATTTCAAATAAACATTTAAAACTGAACTTAACCTCTTCTTATCCTTATGTAAAAAATTTAGAGATATTAAAGTCAAGAGAGTGGCTGTTTGGAATTTTCCTTACTTAAAATAATATAAATGTCATTATCAAGGGAAAATGTTGCCAAAATTCCATATATTTGAATTTCTTATGGATATGGTATAATTTCTCCCATTCAATGAAATAAAGAAAAGTTTTGGGTTGATGTTGATACCATATCTTGTGAATTGGGGAGTTACTTATGTTCAAATTTTTTGATCAAATTTTAGAACCCCATTATTTGGTAAAGATAGCTCATTGACCACCTGAATGGACCAAAGGTCTTATTTTTATTTTATTATGGATAATCCCCCTTTAAATAGTTGAAGGGAAACCCTTCCATGACCCGTAGGCCCAAGTTACAAGGCCCAACATGACCTGAAGTCCAATTAGATGACCCAAAGGCCCATAGGCATACTATGCCCATTACATGACCCATAGGCCCAACCCACTAGAACTTCCCCTCCCCAGATTCTGTATCATTGATTGCCTAGTTTCCCACCTTTCATTGTTGATTGGAAAGCATTTCCCCATGCAAAGCTTCATGGTGCCTGGTCCTGATGGTGGTTTCCATACCCTCGCATTCTTCCAATCCAGTTAGCTTTGCTCTGGTGACTGCTACTCTTTACTATGATCCTCTTCTAGGGTCTGCTCTGTGTGAACTAGGCTACTCCATGGTCTCTGTGGCCCAAAGGCCTTTGACGGCTTGAAGTTCCTGAGACCCGTAGGCCCAAACTAGTGGCCCAAAGGCCCAAATCGGGTGAATAGTTTTGGCTGCTACAGTACTGAATAGTACCTACTACAGCCCTAATATAGTAACTGCTACAGTACTACTACAATACCACAGAAATTTTCCTCCACCCGATTTCGAACTCGGATCTCTTGGATGCCAAGAAGGATCCCTTACCACTCAGGTACGGTCTCATTGGTGATAGCTAATTAGTCAGATTATTCTAAAATTCATCATTTTCCACTCATTTTATAATTAATGTGATGCATCAACTTTATCAAAATCAATTTTGTTTATAGGGAAGAAATTTTGTCTCAGTGTTCTTTATTTTTCTTTTAATTATTACTATCAACAGTGATGGAATCACACATTATTGAATAATTTTCACTATTATAATATGCTTAGATGTAGAAATTTACATCGGTGATAGATGATTTTTAGAACTGGACACAAAAAAAGTGAAATTTGGCATCGTTGTTGAGAAAAAAAATTGTCTTAGTGTTATTTATTTTTCTTTTAATTATTACTATCAAAAATTTTGTTTTCTATCACTTCTTTCCAATCTAGTTTTCTTAAACCCATCCACTATTTATCCCTCCTCTCTCTTATTTTTATTCCCAATGTTTTTCATAATTTCACTAGCCCTTGAAAAAAAATTATGGACTTGAATTTAATATAGTGAAAGTGGGACTTGGGTTTTCTCTAGAGAAGAGAGTGTTATGGGTGTATTATTCTCTTATTTAAGGGTTTGGTGTGTGTGGATATAGTAATTTAATTAGTTTGGAAATAAAATTTGATTGTTTTTATAATTGGTTTTAAAGATAGTGGTATAGCATCGTATTATCCCCTTCATTACCTATAAAATTATTATTCCATTTCACTCTCATTTTTTCTCTCTAATCAGATGAAACCACAACTGGCTATCCTCACTTGGTTTTTTCAGCTCAAATAAGGAAATACAATCATCATTGTATCCCTTCTTCTTTCCTATCCTAGTGATTGTTAAATTACAATAACCCTAAAATCAAACCACCACTCATCATCACAAGTAGTGAAGAGAATTTAAGTGGCTTATGTATGCAATCTAGGAGTGATAGAAGAAAAAATTGAGTGCAAAAAATAATGAAAATATCATATTTTCTAAGCAAACAAGAACTTACATAGATATGAAGAGAATAGAATAATTAATTATCATTTTTATTCATAAATAGGTTAAGGGAATTTTCCTAGGATCGACCACTAATGGCCTAGTATTCCATCCTCGAAGTCATTACAGCTGAATGAAAAAAAATAAGAAATATGGAAACTCTAGATGATCAAATAGTCAACATAACAGCAATTATTTGATAAATTTGTGGTGAAATTTTTTCATAGTTAAACCTTCATTTGAGTTCAATATGAATGATTTACCCTATATCACACCTCCCATAAAACCTTAACCCCAAGTGTTGTTCTTTTCTCTAGATTTGTCTTGTTCTCTTTTTCATGAGCATCTCTTTCACTCTACTTCATGAACCAACATGTGAAGAATAGAGGTTTACTTTGCCTTTGAAACTGTTATCAAAGTACTTAAATGGAAAAGGTAGTGGTTCTTCTTTTCTCTATGAAGATTCATCCTCATCTTGAGTTATATTAGGAATAATAGTTCTTTAGAGAGTTCTATGGAGATTTTGTTCTTCTAATTACAGTTATAAAATTTAATTATTTTTAAAACATCCTTAGCAGTTATGTGGTTTAACCTTTTTCAAGATCAGTTTTTATTTCTATCAATTTTTTCTAGTACAGTTTCTCTAACTCTGTCATTTTTTCAACCTTCCTGTCTCTTGTTTTTATTCCCATTTCTACTCATAATTGCACCAACTCCATCACTTTTACCCAAATTAATTTTTCCCAAAACTCATAAAAGGTTTCTCTGATTGATTGTTGGATTCTATATATATCCTTACTTAGTTGGGAACTCCTTGAAGAAAGGAATAATTTTTGGAGGGAGGAATTTGGTAGGTCAACCCAGTGGTGACTTCTTCAGGCTATAGGTTGTAGATCCATTCTTTGGTTGATCCTTCAAGAGATAAAGGGAAGGCCTCCCATCTAATATGATTCTAAATGAATCCTCTAGTTCTAAACTCATTTAAAACTTCTCCAAATGCTCTCATATTCTTGTTGGGATATTCTCCTAAGAAACCATGAAATTTAGGCAGAAATCCAATCATTCCAACTATAAGCTCACAATCTTGTTGATTATTCATTTATAATATCTGATTGTTGTTTTGTTGAAATTAGGTAGATATAACTCTTTCAAAGTTTTGTCTAGCTGAGCTAGGTTATCTTCTAAATTTTAACTACCTAAAATAACTCTAGTGGAAAAATTAGAGGAGGATGGGGGAGTTTTCAAGAGAACACTGGAAAACTTTCTTTCCTCTTGTTCAGTGATTTTTAAAGTTCTGAGTCTCACCAGAACAATTCTTTCTCCCTATGAATCAAAACTAGTGAGTTGAGTTGAACTAGATTTGATCATGTGTTAAAATCATTTTTAAACAAAAAAAATAACACAACATTTGCCTCTCTGATAATATAACCAAGGTGAATAGGTGAGTTGATAAGGATCAATAATTTATTTGTGATGTGTAGGAATTAACCACATGTTAATCTGACACGTGGTGTGGTCAATATGACTGAAAGTGAATGTTTTCATTTAAAAATGTAATTTTAGTTTAAAATGCATGTCACATATTCAAAACTGATTTTTGATGTCTCGGTCCCCATTCACTCATAATTAACTAAACTCATTTGGCCATATAGCCTCAAGCGCACCTCTTTGTATACTAGAGGCTATCGAATTACAATGAGGGTCTAAGATGGTATAATGGGGAGATTATACCCTCATGATCAGAGTGGAATGCAACAGTATAATAAGTAAATAATAACATTAGTGGAAAACAAAGAACAATTATAGTAATGTAAAAGATAAAAATCCAGATAAGATAAATAGATTGAACAACGACAATTAGTGCTATATACAAAATGATGTTAATATAATGATGTTTTACAAAAAGGAATGGGAATACATTGAAATAGGAACATATACAATACAAGTATATCAAAAGAAAAAAATACCAAAAGGACTATCTCTAATAGAATCTCAAACATAAGATTGGTCCTATGATCCTAATATGTCATGCTATAAAATAATCAAGAATCCATGACTGGTTGTTTTCCTTTGTCCCTACATGAAGTCTATCCAAGTACTAATTGGCTTCCTGAACAGGGTGTGAGATATACTTAGTAGGCCAAAACCAACAGTGTCTATAACAAGTCTAGTCTTTGTATATAAATGTAAAATTGTGTAGGTATAAGAATAAGAAGTGGAATAATATGCGGTAAATAATAACCATGTTGGCCTTAGCTCCTCATGGGATGCTCATCCAACCATACCTGCTTCAACCTAAGTCAGATGCATCTGAATGGGTAACCTATAAATGGTCATGGTCTAAGGAATATAACCAAGGTGTTCAAGTAGAATCAAAATATAAATTAAGATTCAATGTGTAACCAAAGTGTTCAGGTAGTGATGATAGAAGGATAAGACCCAAGGTGAAACCAAGGAATCCTTGGCCTTAGAAGGTCAGGATAGCTCACAAAAAATAACCATGTAACCTAGATTTAGAGGTCTAAGTGTAATCCAAGGGGAACACCCATAGTATTCCATTAGAAAATTGTTTAACCAAGTCCATGTAATATGCCCACAATAAATCATGGGCTAAGCATGACTGGATCCTAATGAGAGAGTCCAAGGTGTCACGTGTCTGAGGACATCAAGCTGAATCCAAGGAGTGTATCCAAGAAATTCTAATTTTTAGATATGAAATGAATTAATCTTTGGTACTACACCAAGGAATTCATGTACTAATAAGACAAAAACTTAATTCCAAGTTGGGTATCTCCCTTAGAAATTGTCTTAATGAATTGGGGTGTCATACTCATAGTGATTAAGGAATTCCCTCTAAAATCCTAAGGTAGCTCAAGTCTGACCACTCCTTTAACAAGAAAATGGTCCATAGTAGTGATAGGAACCTTACTATTATAACTAATCAAAGGACATGTGAAAACCATGCCCTTGAACCATTACCATTTCATTCAAACCATTCCCTTTTCATTTATAAATGAAAAAGGCTAATAGGAGGTGTCATATTATTTAAATATTTCATTACAATTCAATATGGCCAAGTGAAACATACTTTCTCTATGATAATGTACTAGTTCATATCTTTGAAATGATTCAATCCCTTTGTGAAAGAATAACCAAACACACCAAATATTGATTTGGTTAATAATATAAAAATGGTGATATAGGCATATCTATGGCACACCCAATGGATAGGTCATGTTGAGATCATTGACCTCCAATAATATAAATAAAGTCTATTAGGGTGTTTTAATTTCAAATTAGAAAACTAATTTAAGGTAGATTAATTTTAGGGGTGATGTGCAGGTAATTATGGCATTAAAAACAATGAAAAAAATATAAATTAAGAGACTTGAGGGAAATTTATATACCACCTACCTTGTGGTGGTGGATGAACCCTCATCCAGTATCAACTTTCAATTTGGGCTAGAATGGAAGAAAACAGAGAAATAGAAAAATACCCTAAAAATAGGGAATATTATCTTTCCTCTAAATAAAATATAATATGGAAAGATAAACCAAAAAAATAAAAATTTTAGATTAAATAACTTATCGTTGGCTAACCAACGCAACAGATGGCGGTCTTATCGGAGTCTAATTGAAGGAGGAACTTTAAATCCTAGGGAGATTCCATGGAAGAGTTCTCATGGAGGAGGGGTGCTATTTATGGAGAAGAAAGAAAAATATAGGTGATAGTTATAAATTAGGGGGATAAAATGTAGATTTCACTATTTTTAATGGGGTGTATGGTTTATCTACAAGGTTTGGCCAAACCGTGCGCCAACCATACAGGATTACTACCTAAGTGGCACTAAGCGTGTGGTCTGGGCGCACAGTTTTTGAAAATCATACATAGATCATATGGACCTATACATACCCTCTGCAACACCCTACATATTTTAGAAAAATCGTTCGGCCTCAGGTGTATGGTTTAGACAAACCGTGTGCCTAGTATGCCTTCTCCAAAACCCAGAGCTTCAGGCTCTGAACAATCCCTAGATGCTCTTGAAACCACCATAACCTCATTAGTAATTACCATAAGGATAAAATTAATGTTTGAAACTAAAAATTAATGGATAAACACCTTTAAGAAAAACTAGGATCTTACAACCTTCCCTGCTTAAGATAACTCATACCCAAGTTTCCCTTCTAAGGGTGGTAAAGCATCGTCTGAGAATAACTCCAGCCACTGAGCATGTACATCAACCTCTCTCTCCTAGATCACATCCTATATGTTTCCATGCTACTATAACACTCATACTAAAGTAAATAACTAGCCTCGGATATCCTTCATGCTTTGATCAACAATATAAATAGGGTGCTCCTCATAAGAAACATCAGCCTCTATAATGACATCTTCCGAATCAAAGGTATGAGATGGGTTAGAATGATAACGGTGAAGATGGGATATGTGGAAGACATCATTCATGGCTCAGTACCTTTTAGGAAGAGCTATCTGATAGGCTACCAGTCCAACCCTCTCCAAAATCTCAAAGGTTCAAATGAACCTAGGTTTCATCTTCCCTTATTTCTAAATCCATTGATTCCCCAGCCTAGGTGAAACACATAAGAGGACATGATCCCTAACCTCAAACTCTAGAGGTCATCGATGATGATTGGTATAATACTTCTTCCAAAACTGATCTGATTCCATGTACTTTCTGATAATTTGTACCTGCATTGATGTCTCCTGAATGAGATGGAGTCCCAGTATCGCTACCTATCCTACCTCTAACCAGCATAGGGGTGAACGGTATGGTCTAGCATATAATTCCTCATAAGGATCCATCTTTATCATATCCATAAAGTTGTTATTATAAGAAAACTTAGCTAGAGGTATGTTCTTTTCCCAAGAACCTATAAAATCAAGGATGAATGCTCTAAGTATGTCCTCTAACACCTAAATTATATGCTTGGACTATCCATTGGTCTGATGGTGGTATGTTGTACTCCAAAGTACCTATGAACCTAATGTCCTCTACAACCCTTTCCAAAACCGAGAATTAAAAAGATTTTCTATGTTCTATATAATAGTCTATGGGACTCTGTGAAGTCATATAATCTCTCAGACATAAAGCCTCCCATGATCATCCACTAAAATGATCTCTCTGATGGGTAAAAAGTGATAAAACTTTGTTAGCATATTAAAGATCACCCATATAGCATTACTACCTTGAGGTGACCTCAGTAATCCAATCACGAAGTCCATAGTGATGTCATCCCATTTCCAATCTAGAATGGGAAATGGATGTAAAATTTATGTTGATCACTGGTGTTCCGCCTTCACTTACTGACAAGTGGAACACCTAGGGGAAAACCCTGATATTTACCTCTTCATTCCCAGACGCCAATACTGATGAAGAAAATCACAGTACATATTTGTAATCTCAGTATTTACCTCCCAAATAGACGTATGAGATTCTTTCATCAATTCCTCTTGCACATATTTAGGAACCCATAAACATCCATGGATGTGCAATATCTTATCCCCATCAATGATCCAAACTGGTAGTGGGTCCCCACCTAAAACTCATTCCCACAATACCAAGACCTCTGGGTCTGATAGCTATCTCATTTTCACCATGTCCATAAGTGATGAGGTTACTAGTAAATTTGTAATAATGGGCCATCCATGAAATTTATGTACCTCCAGATGCATCTCCAAAAAAGCATTATCAACCTCCATTCACTATCAGTCTCCTGAAATGCTTGGGTTTGAGTCTTCCAGCTCAAAGCATCAGCAACTACATTTCCCTTCCTCAACATATAATCAAGATCAAATTCAGACAATTGTAAGTATTCGAACCATCTTCGCTGCCTGAGATTCAAGCCATGTTGGGTAAATATGTATTTAAGTATCTTGTGGTATTTATACACCACAAAGTGTTCTCCCAGTAAGTAGTGCCTATAACAATTCAATATGTGTACTATAACTACTAGTTTGAGGTCGTAAGTAGGGTAATTTTTCTCATGTGGCCTCAACTATCAAGACTCGTATGCCATGACTCAATCTCCTTGCATAATCATAGATCTCATCCCAATGCTCGAAGCATCGCAATAAACTGTATAACTTCTACCTAGCTCTAAAAGAATAAATATCGGTGATGATTTCAACCATCCTCTCAACTCTTGAAAATCCCTCTCGCATACTTCAGACCATACAAATTTGACACCCTTCTTAGTCAAGCTAGTAAGAGCCACTCCTAGGCATGAAATGACCTGAATGAAGTGCCTATAATATCTAGCTAACCCCAAGAAACATTGTATGTTAAAAATGTTATCGGGATTCTCTCAAGAAACCACTACACTCACATTCTTTGGATCCATGAATACTCTTGATTCTGATGTGATGTGACCTAGTAAGTGAACCTTATTGATCCAAAAGTGGCATTTTTTGAGCTTAGAAAACATGTGGTGATCCCTCCATATACTCAAAATGATATCAAGATGTTTGGCATGTTCGTGTTGATTATGTGAGTACACCAAGATGTTGTCCACAAAGACTAACACAAAAGAATCTAGATGCATGTAGAAAACTTGATTCATCAAAACCATAAAAATGACATGCACTTTCTTCAAATCGAACAGCATAACCAAATACTCATAAAGGTCATATCTGCTTTGAAATGTTGTAAAAGTTATGTCTAAAGGCCTAAATCGTACTTGATGATATCCTAAACTCAAATTGATCTTTTAGAAAACTTGAGCTCCTTAGAGATAGTTGAAGAGGTCTTCTATATGAGGTAGTGGATACCGGTTCTTAACCATAAGCTGATTCGGTTTCCCAAAATCCACACAAATCCTAAGGGTCCCATTTGATTTCTTAGAGATAATCATAAGTAAACCCCAAGGATAAGTATTGGTTTGTATAAAACCCTTGGATTCTACATCCTCCAAAAGCTTCTTGAGTTCTTGAATCTTGGTAGGTGTCATCTTGTAAGACGGGATAAATACCAGTGTTACTCCTAAAGCCATATCAATAGTAAACTCTACCTCTCTCTTAGAATTTAGTCTAAAAAATTAATCATGTAATACATACCCAAATCATCAAAAATACTGAATCAAAAAAAAATACTGGATATTGATCCCTAGGTTTTCCTTGATAGCCATGAAGATAAAGGAATGTAAAGCACATGAATCAAAAAGAGAAGATACTAAAGTAGAGACTACCAAGATCGTACCTCATACTATAGATGGTCTGGAACACTTCTCCTCGAGCATAGGTTGTATTGCATATATCTATCCCAATCCATGGCCCTAAGCTATTGCCTAAATACCTGGAGGGGGTCCACTCAGTTTTCACTGCATATCCTAAGTTTGGCCTCCTCGACCATGTCCACCTCCTTAGTTTGTATGACCAATGGGAGTCCAACGTCCAGCCTGGTGTGGGGCTATCGATCCTACTCTGGAATCGGTGCTGGTACGGATCCTCTTCCACTATGAACAGATGGAAAGGTCTATAAAAATATTTGAAGATACCCCATTCTACTACAGGCTTGGTACTCAAATGGGTCTCAGTTACACTAAGTCTTTACGTGACTTTTTCATTCACACTGATGACATATTACAGAACTATCGGTACTAATACTCTGGCTGCCACTGCACTATAGAGAACCCTCCAAACAATGTTTTCTACCACTAGATAAAGTAATACCCTTCCTCAGTACTGAACCTTCATGCCTTATAGCGTCATCTTCCCTCAAGTTGCGCTCAGTGATCAGGTCCTTGTTCACAATCCCTGAAATGGTAGTCAAATGGAAGACCTTTACCTAATGCCGGATAGAATATATGAGCTCATCCTTAAAGTGCCTCACTCTTACAGTATCATCACCAGCAAAGGAAGGCACAAAACACTAAAGCTCAATAAAGCGATCTGAAAATCCATAACTAACAGGGATCCTTTCTCCAAGTGTATAAATTCACTAGATCGGTCATCTCTTAGCATCTCTGAAAAGAAATAATCATAGAAGGTAACCTAGAAGTCTCTCCAGACTATATCCTGATGATGGTCTGCTGAGGTAATAACATCCCACCAACAGTTGGTAGAACCACGAATCATATAAGTTGCAAGATTGACCCTCCTTTTTTGAGGCGTCTCTAGATGCTCAAAGATGGACAACGTGGTCTCTAGCCATGTCTCAGTAGCCAGGGGGCCACCATCCTCTGAAAAAGTAGGTGGATGTTGTTGCTGGAACTCTCACGACAATTCTTCCATAGTAGGGGCTGGTCACAATCCTATCTTCATGGCCTGCATGATCCATAGAAAACCCTCTCAAAATCGGGAATCGGATCCCAAATCAAGTATAACTGGAGATGTCGCAAGTGGCACTACTAGTGGGTTAGGTCCCATCACCTCAAGAGCACGGTCGTCACCACCTTACTAGTATTCTAACTAAGGCCTTCATGGAGGCATATATATATAATTACCAATCACATGCCTCATAACTTAATAATAAATGAAAGGAAGTTTTAAAAATACAAGGATAAGTATAAGGGGTCACTCCCCAAAACATAATAACCCAACTACCCAAGATCTATGGTCAGGTTATTAGTCAGGTTCCAAGTCTTAATTATAGGGGTTCTGATATATGGAGTTTCAATTACAAGTTATAGAGGAAAACAGCCTTTAAGTTGTAATTGGAATTCTCATTTAACGACAACCAATTCTATTTAAAGTTACAACTCAGCAGTACATAAGTACATCAAAGTGTATATCCATATGTGTGTGTGTGTGTGTCAAGGTCTATTTAAATGTGTCAGTCATTCCCAAGTTATAAAGTTTTATACTTTATAAGTTGCACATGGTACTACATGTAACTACAACTAGGATTTTACGATGGTTCAATTAGATGGATCACCATTCCAAATTTATAGAGTCACACGCACTCTTTAAATTGCAATTGGAATCCATGTAATTGTAACCAACTAACATTTTAGCTCGAGTGACCAATGTTCCATGACTCAAACACTCTATAATTGGCTAATTAAGGTTCTACCATCAAACTATAAGGAAAAATACCATTTAGGTTGATGTAGACACTTTAATTAATCTAATTATTTATCCCTGCAAGAAACGTTAGCATAATCTCAAATATAACTATCAAGGCACAAAGAATATGCAGCAATAAATGCACGTAATAAGTAAACATAGAATAGAATAATTCATGACATATCAATCCTCAAGTTTCTATAATAATCCATGATACACTACCTCCTTACCATATCGGGCTAAGGGTAAAGAGAAAATCCATAGTGGTAATAAAAGCCAAAATTCATGTGTGTCACCCAATGGTGAAATCAGTACAACCGTAATAGAAAAAACCAGAATATCAAATCTCATCCCAGGCAATTTGGATTTTTCTCCTATGTGGGTTAGCTACTCCCAGGCACAGACTCATTGCCAAATTCTGACACATTCCTATTCTCCTGTCTATCAACCCAAAATAGTGAGATAAAAGGAAAAAGGATCTGATACCACTTTGTGACATCCCGAACCCGGTTCACTCATAAGTAACCAAACTCGGTTGGCCACATAGCCTCAAGCGCACCTCCTCGTATGTCAGAGGCTATCAACTAGCAGAGAGGGTCTAAGGTGGTACAGTGGGGAGACTATACCCTCGTGATCAGAGTGGAACGCAGTGATATAATAAGTTAATAACAACATAAGTGGATAACAAAGAACATCCAAAGCAGTGGAAAAGATAAACATCCAGATAAGATAAATAGATTGAACAGCAACAATTATCACTATATACAAAATGATGTCAATGTCATGATGCTATACAAAAAGGAACAGGAATACATGGAAATAGGCACATATACAATACAAGTATATAAAAAGAACAAAAAGACCAAAAGGGATATCTCTAATAGCATCACAAGCCTAAGATTGTTCATGTTCTCCTAAGATCTCATGTTATAATCAAATCAAGCATCCATGACCGGGCACTTTCTTTTATCCCTCCCTACTTATTTGAAGTCTGTACGAGTACCAATCAGAGTCCCGAACAGAGTGTGAGATATACTTTATAGGACACCACCAACAATGTTTATAACAAGTCCATTATGTGTATATAAATGTAACAGTGTGTTAAGAATAAGAAATGGAATAAGATGCAGGAAATAATAACCATGTCGATCTCAGCTCCTCATGGGATGCTCATCCGACCATACCTGCTTTAGCCTAAGTTGGATGCGTCTGAATGGGTGACCTGTGAATAGTCATGATCTAAGAAATATAACCAAGATGTCTGAGTAGAAGCAAAATATAAAGTGGGACTCAAGGTGTGACCAATTCGTCCAAGTAATGATAATAGAAGGATGGGACCCAAGGTGAAACCAAGGTGTCCTTGACCTTAGAAGGTTAAGTCAACTCACAACAAATAACCATGTAGTCTAGCTATAGAGGTCTAAGTGTAATCCAAGGGGCACACCCTCAGTGTTCCATAGGAAAAGTGTCGAACCGAGTCCATAGAACATGTACACAATAAATCCATGGCTAAGCATGACTGGTGCCCAAGGGGAGAATCCAAGGTGTCGCATTTCTAAGAACGTCAAGCTGGATCCAATGAGTGTATCCAATGCATACTAATTTCCAGATATGAAGCGAGTGAATCATCAGTACTACGTCGAGGAATTCACGTACTAATAAGACAAAGACTGAATTTCATGGTAGGTGTATGTCTCTCTTGGAAACCGGGTCAATGAATCAGGATGGCGTCCTCTGATTGCTTAAGGCATTCCCACAGGAATACAAGGCAATCTCAACTTTGGCCACTCCTTTAACAGGAAAAAGGTCCATGGTAGCGATAAGAACCTTACTTTTATAACTACTCAAAATCCATGTGAAAACCATGCCCATGAACCGTTACCATTTCATTCAAATCATTCCCTTTTCATTTATAAATGATGAAGGCTAATAAGAGGTGTCATGCCATTTAAAAATTTCATTACAATTTGATAAAAGCCAAGTGAAACATACTTGCCCTATGATAATGTATCAATTCATCTCTTTAAAATAATTAAATCCCTTTGTGAAAGACAAACCAAACACACCAAAGGGTGTTTTGGTTAATAATATACAAATGGTCATATAGGAATATCCATGGAACACCCAAGGGGTAGCTCACGTTGAGATCATTGACCTCCAATGATGGAAGGGGAATCTATTATGGCATTTGAATTTCAAATTAGGTGACTTATTTATGGCAGGTTAATTTTAGGGGTGATGCACTGGTAATTCTAGCATGCGGAACAACAGTGAAAAATATAAATGATGAAACTTGAGGGAAAGTTATAGACCACCTACCTTATGGTGGTAGACGAACCCTCGTCCAATATTATCTTCTGATTTGGGTTAGAACAAAAGAAAACAGAGAAATAGGAAAATACCCTAAAAATAGGGCATATTAGATTGTCTAGAAATAACGCTGAATATGGTGATATAAACTGAGAATGAAAGGTAACGGATTAAACCTCTTATTGTTGGCTAACCAACGTGACATATGGTGGTCTGATCGGAGCCTGATTGAAGGAGGGGATTCAAAGCCTAGCGAGATGCCATGAAAGAGCTCTCACAGAGGAGGGGTGTTGTGTGTGGAGAATAAAGGAAAATAGAGGTGAGAGTTATAAAGAAAGAGGGGTAAATGGGTATTTCATCCATTTTTAATGGGGCGCACGGTTTGTCCAAACCGTGTGGGCTTACTACTTAAGTGGTACTAAGCATGCGGGCTAGGTGCCCAATTTTAGTAAATCGTGTGCAGCCCATGCGACTCTCTACAGACCCTATGCAACACCCCGCCTAGTTTAACCAAACCGTGTGACCCCATGTGTACAATTTAGAAAAACTATGTGCCTGGTCTATATTCACTAAAAATCGAAGCTTTGGGCTCCAAACAAGCCTTGAAATCTCTTGAAACCATCGTAACCTCATTAGGCATTTCCCTAAGGATAAAACTAAAAATTAATGGATCTGTACCTTTGAAAAAAAACCAGGATCTTACAGAGAAAATGTGTTCAAATTGTTGCGATACATTAAAACAATCGATTTTTAATTTGTGACTTGTAGGAAGTGACCTCATATCATTCCATTTTGAGATTTATAATGGATTATATAACATTTCAATTGTAATTTGTTTTTATTTTTTATGAATTATTAGAAAAATAAATGTTCTTTTTATTACAGACAATGCTTCTTTTGTATGAGGTTCGGTTGATCGTCGGAAAATAATTGCTACAATAGTTTTTTTTGTATTGTATTGGTTGTAATTATTTTTGTTTTGTTATTGAATTTTACATCAATATAATTGTATTGTACTGAAATTATTTAATGTAATATTTATATAGCATGATGGTGCGATGTAAATTTAAATTAATTTTCATGTTTAATAAAATATTTATACTGCAATTGAAATTTCTTTTTTTATGTTTTTTATCGACCAATGCGAAATGACACATATATAGTACCCGAAGGTGACAGACGGACGTGGAGAGCCGAGGTGGTCGTTTGTACCTACCCTACAGGTAGGAACCCGGAGGACGATCCAGGAGCTGTTTCACCATTCAGCTATTGTCTTTTCAGTTGTACTTTAATTTCAGTTGTAGTTGTACCTTTCTGTTGGGCTTGTATTTCCGGACCCTTTGTACTTTCATCACACTTGTTATATTGCTTTACTTAGTGTTTTCTTTTGCTTGTTCTCTGGTTGTGTGTGTTTACGTTTTATAAAGGCAATGTCTTCCCAGTTTTTAGGGAGTTATGTCTTTGGTGCTAGTCGTCAGCCCCTGGCCTATGGAAGGCGGGCTTGGGGTAGTCACAATACGGGCAGGGGAAGCTTTCACCGAGATACATCGGGCCGTTTGAGGTTCTGGAGAGAGTCAGGCTGGTTTCTTACAGGTTGCAGTTACCTCAGAGATACCAGGCTATGCACGACATCTTCCACATTTCCTAGCTTCGACGTTACTTTTCAGAACCGTCTCATGTCTTTCAACCAGAGGAGGTTGAGCTTGAAGTGGATGCCTAGTTTGAGGAGCATCCTATCCGGATTATCAATCTCAGTACGAAAGTTCTCTGTGGTTGGTCTGTTCCTCTAGTACGGGTGCTATGGCAGCATAGGCGAGTACAGGATGAGACCTGGGAGAGGGAGGCTGATGTTCGATCACAGTGGTCAGAGCTGTTCGGGGTTTCTTCTTCCACACCTCGTTAGGGAAATTCGGGGACGAATTTCTTTAAGGGGGAATTTTGTAAGAACCTGGATCTTCATTTGAGGTATGTTTTTCCTTTTTCTGGAGTTTTTGGGAAAAATAAAGTTTCTGGAAATTTTTGAAGTACACGTCGTGTACTTTCTGAGTACACACCGTGTACTCTTTTCCCGCTCAAAGTCATGTGTTGGCCGTGCCCGGGCCACACACACGGTGTGTAGGGGTGATGTGGAGGCAGATTTTGGCGGAGTACGGAAATACCTAGTACACGTCGTGTACTCTAAAAGTACACGCCGTTTACTTTCTTTTTTTTTCATTAATCGGATCGGGGTCGTGCCTAATGCTCATAAACATCTTCTTCTCCGCCTAATTTCGTCCAGAGCATCTGAGGAGGCCGATTCTTCTCCGATCCACCGATCTATCACCAGTTTTCTGAATCAAACTCCGTCGATTGCAGAAGAATCGCAGCGGAGAGTTCTTGGTTCTTCTTTGGCCTCGTTTCCTGATTCTTCCTCTCATATGAGTTATCTGAGGTTGAACATTTTAGATGTTTTTGTAGATCTACTCCGTTCTAGGCTGATTCATGGGCCAAGGTTCAAGTACATCGATCTCCAAGGATCGAGGTAGGTGGTTTGTTGCCCTACGTTGAAGTTCTTTGAGTTTTGGTTGCAAACGTGTCGGATACCCATGTATCGGGTATCCCGGGTTTTAGGATTTTGATCCTTTTGTTTATTTGCCTTAAATTTCTTGTTAGCTTATGATTACTTGATACTAATGTATGCTTGGTTTCACGTTTGAGGATCACCCCATGGGTGTCTCTCCCTGTTTGGTTGTTATTGTCGTTTGGCACCGTTTGCCTATGAGGAAAACCCTATTGCAATTGTTAGTTTACTTGTTATCACCGATTGCATGTGTTGACTTCTGTTTAAATGCTTTTGATGCATGGTAGCTATTATCCAAGTAGTTTTTTAACTTACTTAGCACTGCTGACAGTCGATTACGCACGACTGGACTGCTCAGGGCTGTGAGAACCTAGTGCAGGAGATCAAAGAGGGAATAGACGATTAAGTGCTTCCCTAGAGGGTCTGTTGGTTTTAGTTCATACACAGGACCTACGGGAATAGGACTTTGTGCTTCCCGATAGTGTTCTTAGTTTACCCATGCATCGAGACCATGGGAGGAATTAGACGTAAGTGCTTCCTCAGAGAGTCTGTAGCTATCGTTGCAAGACCATAGGGGAATTGACATGAGAGCTTCCCAGAGTGTCTGTGCCTTGTTTGATTACTGGACTATAGGGGTATTCTAGTTTGAGCCTCCCAGAGAGTCAGTGTGAATTTTGTTTGGTTGGTTGTGACGAGCCCATCAAGACAAAGAACAGGCTTGGGTTTTGTACTGCTTGTGTTTAGGTAGTCTTTTGAGATACCTATTGTGATACTTTCTTTACCTTGGAATATAGAACTTTGCTAGTTTTCCTTGGTCGTTAATTAAATGAATGTGAATGGTAACTGGTAGGATTATTTACTGGTGTACTCCTAGTTCATTAATGTATTTATTTTCCTTTACTTTTGATATATTACTCACTGATAGTAGGGCAAAAATCTTGTGGTGGTTACCTACTGGGATTAGTCTCACACCCTATTTGGATCCTACTTTTTGGCCCAAACAGATTATATGGTTGCAGGTGTAGATAGGGATTGTGGCCCTTCTACCTCAGGTACTTGATTGCTGGTTGGATCTGGAGAGCATGGGACCGGGCTTTGGCTCGCGATGCTGCTAGAGTTGCTGTTTACGTTTAGTACTTTGGTTTTAGTTGTATTTCAGCACGTTGATTTGTTTACTGCTTTCCATAGATACATGTACCGTACTGCATCATTATTATATCAGACATTGCTTCTACTTTTAGTTCAGTTTTTGTATGTTGTTTACTGCTTCTGCTATTGATTATGTTTATTCTTTCGCTGCATATTTTACCAAATGAAGGCATAGTTTCCCCACTGACTCACCAAGGCCCTCGCTACTAGTCGGCAGCCTCTGGCATTTGGGGAAACATGCTTGAGGTCATGTGGCGAACCAGGTACGGGGCACCAGTTATGTGGATCCGGATTTGGGTCGTTACAAACTGGATCTCTCGAGCACTGAGGCTTCTTATGCCCGCTCTTTCCACACTGATAGCACACCACCTGGTTACCAGAAGGAAGATCATGTCTACCGGAAGAAATACCTCGCTTCCTCGAGTCACCTCGAGTAGACTCTCGGTGGCACTTCCTACTGTCAGTATGAAATGAATCGGCCTTGGGTGTTGAACCACCCTGGTCAACAGCTCCAGTCTCCCTCATATTTTGTTTGGTGATCAGCGCCTAGTTGACTATCAGAGTAATAGAAGTCAACTGGAAGACGTTCACCTGCGATCTGATCTCTGGTTTGAGGCCTTCCTCAAACTTCCTTGCCAAAAATAGCTCGTCATTTCCCGGAACGGGAGTGAAACACTGTAACTCAGTTAAACGGGAGGAATAATCCATAACCAAAAGAGTACCCTGTTGTAGGTTCATGAACTCTCTGGCTTTGTCGGCCCTCAGTGTCGCCAGATAGAAGTAGTCGTAGAACGTACACTGGAATTCATCCCAAGCCATAGTCTGCTGGCGCCCTGCCTGCGAGACTACATCCCACCATCTCTTGGTAGAATCTCGCAACATGTAAGTCGCGAGCTTCACCCTTCTGTCTGGGGGTGTCTCCAGATGCTCGAAGATGGAAAGCATGGTTTCTAGCCATGACTTTGTAGCCTGAGGTCCTCCATCCCCTGTGAAAGTGGGAGGATGCTGCTGCTGGAAGACTCATGTCAGCTCTACCATAGACGGGGCAGGATGCTGAGCTCCCTAGAAGGTCTGCATGAACCACATGAAACCCTCTCTGAACTGAGCGTCGGCACCAGTGTCTGGAATCACTGCCAAGTGCCATGTCTGGAACGATCGGTGGAACTACTGGTAGTCCCTAGTCTGTTGTATCAGGCGTACGGTCACTGCCTAGTTCCTGACGTGCAACGGGAGGACGTCTTGGTGCCATAGCCCTGAAAGGTCAAAAACACACCTCAGATTTAGGATTAATAAGGACAGAAAACACAAGGGTACAAAACGGGAACAGGAGAGAGAAACACTTAAGTTTGCAAAACATGACTACACGGCGTGTATTTAAACTACATGGCGTGTTTGTTAAAGCCATTTACATGGGTGTGTACTTCCGCCACCACTGGTCGTGTAACATCCCAAACTACACGGCGTGTTGTCCCAAAACACGGCGTGTACTTGAACTCCACTCCCCTGCCCGAGTCTCTTTACACGGCTAACCTACACGGTCCTCCTAATTCTAAACTACACGGCGTGTTCACTAAGGACATGGCGTGTACTAGACAGGATTCAGAGACCCGTGTAGCGGTTACACGGCCGGCTCCACGGATGACTCTTACACGGCGTGTTTTGAACAAACATGATGTGTATAAGAATAGATAACACTGACCCGTGTTGTTCGTGACACGGCAGGGTACCTAGAAGAAAACTACACGGTGTGTTCGTACAAAACACGGCGTGTACTATCCGAGTTTCCCTGACCCGTGTTGTTAGTGACACGGTCGGGTGCCTAGAAGAAAACTACACGGCGTGTTCATACAAAACACGACGTGTACCACCCGAGTTTCCCCGACCCGTGTTGTTAGTGACACGGTCGGGTATATGGTTGACTACTACACGGCGTGTACTTTTAGTACACGGCGTGACCCCAGAGACTTTCTGACACCCCGTGTTTTTGTTCACACAGTCAGTAACACGGTTTAAAAACTACACGGCGTGTATGAATAAAGTACACGCCGTGTATTCTGGGTTTTTTCGGGCAGTAGCTCAGAAACTACACCGAACGCCAGAAACACTGAAAAACAAACATCTATGTGCCAAATTCCGATCCGTGGGGGCCCATACTCCCCGCGAATCAAATCTTGGCATCATAGCAATGCATATAACAAGTAAACAGCATAACAAACCAATGATCCGCCAAATTCCGATCCCCGAGGGCCCACAACACCTCTAAGACCAGAGCTTGGCGTCCATGCTAAACAGGCTGTAAAATAAACAATACTCTATCAGCACAACAAGTATTTCTATCACAGCAACTATCACAACGGCATGCATAATCTATCACGGCATCTATCACAAAATCATGCAATTCTAATGCACCCTAGATGGCATGGTAAAATGCATGACATGTGATTTCCTACCCAGTGCCTATACAATGCATGAGATGGCACACCCTCATCTCATCAGGTTGCAACAAAATAGAACCACAATCATATAAACTGTAACAGCACAAAACATGTGCATCACCCAATGGTGAAATATAATAAACTGTAACACTTGCAAAAACTGAAGAAAAAAAATGCGATTTTGGGGTAATATAGTTTTTCCCTGTACACGGGTTAATTACTCACGAGCACAGTTAAGTACTAACTACCCATTTCTTCCTATCCCTGTCTACTGTCGCAAAACAGTAAGGCGATAGAAAAGAAAGAAAACTCCTTTGATACCACTTTGTAACGACCCGAATCCGGAGCCACATAACTGGTGCCCCGTACCCGGTTTGCCACATGAACTCAAGCGTGTTTCCCCAAACGCTAGAGGCTGCTGACTAGCAGCGAGGGCCTTGGTGAGTCAGTGGGGAAACTATGCCCTCATTTGGTAAAATATGTAGCAGAAGAATAAACATAATCAATAGCGGAAGCAGTAAACAACATACAACAACTGAACTAAAAGTAAAAGCAATGTCTGATATAATAATGATGCAGTACGGTACATGTATCTATGGAAAGCAGTAAACAAATCAACGTGTTGAAATACAACTGAAACCAAAGTACTAAACGTAAACAGCAACTCCAACAGCATCGCGAGCCAAAGCCCGGTCCAATGCTCTCCAGCTCCAACTAGCAATCAAGTACCTGAGGTAGAAGGGCCACAATCCCTATCTACACCTGCAACCATATAATCTGTTTGGGCCGAAAAGCAAGACCCAAACAGGGTGTGAGACTAATCCCAATAGGCAACCACCATAAGATTTGTGCCCTACTGTCAGTGAGTAATATAGCAAAAGTAAAGGAAAATAAATATAGTAATGAACTAGGAGTACACCAGTAAGTAATCCTACCAGTTACCATTCACATTCATTTAATTAAACGACCAAGGAAAACTAGCAAAGTTCTCTATTCCAAGGTAAAGCAAGTATCACAACAGCTATCTCAAAAGACTACCTAAACACAAGCAGTACAAAACCCAAGCTTGTTCTTTGACTTGGTGGGCTCGTCACAACCAACCAAACAAAATTCACACTGACTCTCTTGGAGGATCAAACTAGCAGACCCCTATAATCCAGTAATCAAACAAGGCACAGACACTCTGGGAAGCTCTCACGTCAATTCCTTTATGGTCTTGCAACGATAGCTATAGACTCTCTGAGGAAGCACTTACGTCTAATTCCTCATGTGGTCTCGAGGCGTGGGTAAACTAAGAACACTCTTGGGAAGCACAAAGTCCTATTCCCATAGGTCTTGCGTATGAACTAAAACCAACAGACCCTCTAGGGAAGCACTTAATCATATATTCCCTCTTTGATCTCCTACACCAGGTTCTCACAGCCCTGAGCAGTCCAGTCGTGCATAATCGACTGTTAGCAGCCCTAAGTAAGTTCAACAACTACTTGGTTAATAGATACCATGCATCAAAATCATTTAAACACCAGGCAACACATGCAATCAGTGATAACAAGTAAACTAACAATTGCAATAGGGTTTGCCTCACAGGCAAACGGTGCCAAACAGCGATAAACAGCCAAATAGGGAGAGACACCCATGGGGTGATCCTCAAACGTGCAACCAAGCATACATTAGTATCAAGTAATCATAAGCTAACAAGCGATTTAAGGCAAATAAACAAAAGGATCAAAATCCTAAAACCCGGGATACCCGATACATGGGTATCCGGCACGTTTGTAACCAAAACTCAAAGAACTTCAACGTAGGGCAACAAACCACCTACCTCGATCCTTGAAGATCGATATACTTGAACCTCGGCTCGTGAATCGGCCTAGAACAGAGTAGATCTGCAAAAACATCTAAAACGCTCAACCTTAGATAACTCATACGAGAGGAAGAATCAGGAAATGAGGCCAAAGAAGAACCAAGAACTCACCGCTGCGATTCTTCTGTAATCGACGGAGGTTGATTTGGACAACCGGTGACGGATCGGTGGCTCGGAGAAGAATCGGCCTCCTCAGACGCTCTGGATGGAATTAGGCGGAGAAGAAGATGTTTATGAGCATTAGGCACGACCCCGGTCCGATTAATGAAAAAAATAAAGTACACGGCGTGTACTTTTAGAGTACACGACGTGTACTAGATCTTTCTGTACTCTGCCAAAATCAGCCTCCACGTCACCCCTACACACCGTGTGTGTGGCCCGGGCACGGCCAGCACACGGCTTCGAGCGGGAAAAGAGTACACGGCGTGTACTCAGAAAGTACACGGCGTGTACTTAAAAAATTTCCAGAAACTTTATTTTCCCAAAAACTCCAGAAAAAAGAAAAACATACCTCAAACGAAGATCCGGGTTCTTACAAACTTCCCCCCTTAAAGAAATTCGTCCCTAAATTTCCCTAACGAGGCGTGGAAGAAGAAACCCCAAACAGCTATGGCCACTGCGATCGAACATCGGTCTCCCTCTCCCAGGTCTCGTCTTGTACTCGCTCGTGCTGTCATAGCACCCGTACTAGAGGAACAGACCAACCACGGAGAACTTTTGTACTGCGATCGATAATCCGGATAGGATGCTCCTCAAACGACGCATCCACTTCAAGCTCAACCTCCTCGGTTTGAAAGACATGAGACGGGTCTGAAAAGTAACATTGAAGCTGGGAAACGTGGAAGACGTCGTGCATAGCCTGGTACCTCTGAGGTAACTGCAACCTGTAAGCAACCAGTCCGACTCTCTCCAGAACCTCAAACGGCCCGACGTATCTCAGTGAAAGCTTCCACTGCCTCCTAATCCTCTTATGTCCCAACCTCGGGGTAACGTGCAGGAAAACCTGATCTTCGACCTTGAACTCCAAAGGTCATCTCCCCTTATCAGCATAAGACTTCTGCCGAGACTGTGTTGTAGTCATGCTCTTCTGAATCAGCTCTATCTGCTCTAAAGTCTCCTGAACAAGGCGAGGTCCCATCAAAGATGTCTCTCCTGCCTCCAGCCAGCATAAGGGTGATCGGCATGGCCTACCGTACAAAGTCTCGTAAGGTGTCATCTGAATAGTCGCCTGAAAACTGTTGTTGTAGGCGAACTCCACTAGAGGAATATGCTTCTCCCAAGAACCGCCAAAGTCTAGAATGTAAGCTCGGAGGATATCCTCAAGCACCTGGATCATACGCTTGGACTGGCCATCTGTCTGGGGATGGTATGCCTGGGTACCCAAAGCCTTCTGAAGTCCTTGCCAGAACCGAGAAGTAAAGCGCGCATCCCTGTCTGAAACAATGGAGTGTGGAACTCCATGCAGACGTACAATCTCCCAGATGTAAAGTCGTCCCAGATCATCAACACTGAAGGTCACCTTGATCGGCAAGAAGTGTGCAACCTTCGTGAGCCTGTCCACTACAACCCAAACCGCATCATTCCCTCGAGGCGATCTCGGTAACCCTGTCACGAAGTCCATCGCGACGTCATTCCATTTCCACTCAGGAATGAGTAACGGCTGTAGAAGCTCTGCCGGTCATTGATGCTTTGTCTTCACCTGTTGACAGGTGGAACACCGCATAACAAAACCAGTCACATCCTTCTTCATATCTGGTCCCCAATACTGACGACGTAAGTCTCGGTACATTTTGGTGACACCAGGATGAACTGCCCAAGCTGAAGCATGAAACTCCCGCATCAGCTCCTCACGTATGTCTGCTGAAACCCATACACGGCCATGAAAACGTAACACCTCATCATCGCCCACTGTCCACCCTGGAGTAGGGTCTCCATCTGACACACCCTCCCGTAGGAGTAGGCCCTCTGGGTCTGACAGCTGCCTCATTCAAACTCGATCTAAAAGAGTAGAGGTAACAGCTGCAGAAGAAAGAACTGTCTGTCTCTGTCTGTCGTGCACCTCCAAATGCATCTCAGAGAACAGAGTCATTAGCTGTCACTCGCTGCTGGCCTCCTGAACTGCCTGTAACTAAGTCCTCCTACTCAGTGTGTCTGCCACAGCATTGCCTTTCTCAGACGTATAAGCCAGCTCGAAGTCGAAAGACTGTAGGTACTCGACCCACCTCCGCTGTCTCGGATTTAAGTCACGCTGCGTGAAGATATACTTGAAGCTCTTGTGGTCAGTATATACCACAAAATGCTCTCCCATGAGATAGTGTCTCCAACAACACAAGGCATGAACAACTGCAGCCAACTCTAGGTCGTGCGTATGATAGTTCTTTTCATGTGACCTCAACTGCCGAGATTCGTACGCAACAACACGATCTTCCTACATAAGCACTACTCCAAGCCCGATGTCAGATGCATCACAGAAAACTGTATAACTCTTGCCCGGCTCTGGCAGAACTAGAATCAGTGCTGAAGTCAATTTCCTCTTCAGCTCCTGGAAGGCTGAGTCGCAAGCTTCTGACCAAACGTACTTCACACCGTTCTTAGTCAAGCCCGTCAACGGCGCTGCTAAGCGTGAGAAGTCCTGTATAAACCGCCTGTAGTAATCAGCCAGTCCCAAGAAACTTCATACCTCGAAGACATTCTTCGGCTGCTCCCAGGTAACTACTGCTCTCACCTTCTCTGGGTCTACAGAAACGCTTGTCTCTGACAGGCTCACGAAGGTTGCACACTTTTTGCCAATCAAGGAGACCTTCAGTGTTGATGATCTGGGACGACTTTACATCCGAGAGATTGTACGTCTTCATGGAGTTCCACATTCCATTGTTTCAGACAGGGATGCGCGCTTTACCTGGGTACTAGCGCTGATAAAAATCCTTTTTCAACGTGTTTTTTAGCATTGATAAAAAAATCTTTTACCAATATTTTTTTAGTGATGATAAAAGCATCTGGCTTTTAAAAGCGCTCACAACATCAGTGTTGATAAAAGCTCGTTCTGCATCCTCACCCCCTCCCCCAACCACTGCATCCCTTCCATCGCAGTGCCAACCTCGCCCTTAGCATCATCGGAGCCTTGATGTTGTGGTTGTACATCTATGCACGACTGTCTCACCACCACCTCAACACCATCAACAAGCCGCAAGGCATTTATTATTTTAGTGTTGTGCAGTGGATCGTGTACACATAGAGACCAAAAAACGATTCGACTACAATGATGATCACCTTTGGTTACCAGTGTGTTTCATTCTCATCAATGGTTGTTTGAGCATGAGAAGAAACAATGTTCGTTCGACTTTCTCTGACATGTGCGTGATCATGGTGATGAAAATCTTGGGGAGATGTACTTCACGATGATTGCATGTCATTAGTGCCACCATGAAGAATTATTTTTTATTGGATTTGTATTCGACTAATTATATTTGTGTTTACTTTATCTTTATAAGAGACTCGTAAACATGCTTTGTACCCACTCATGTTATATCCATATCCAGTAAGTAATGCAAGAGATTTCAAAATCTATAAATATATTAACTAAAAAATTAATATTTAATATTATCGGATTTTGTTGAGAACACATTACAATTTATCCATAAGACCAAAGAACGGGTCAGATAATTTGTGAGATATTAAGGTTCCTAATATGAACTTGGTTTTTGAAATTAATGATGATTAAGTGAATAAATATTCAAATTTGAAAAGTATTTATTTGGTTATGAATCCACCAAAACTAAATTGACAACTCTCAACACTGTATTCTTCATTCATTCTCTTAACTCGGTTTTAGTTACTTATCTAAGTTAATTATTTTCCGGAATTTTAATTTTAATCACATTTAAACTTCCTATTGAAAGAAGATATTACTGATAACAACATATATTCTTATAGGATCATCCCTACTGCCCCTACTATAATATTTATATGGTTTATAAATTTGACAAAACACAAGTTTTGACACCATTATATGAGCGAATT
Organism: Viscum album; assembly: GCA_963277665.1. Classification (NCBI taxonomy): domain Eukaryota; kingdom Viridiplantae; phylum Streptophyta; class Magnoliopsida; order Santalales; family Viscaceae; genus Viscum; species Viscum album. Next base: position 1,412,598,168 of record OY728141.1, on the reverse strand, counting down.
ACAGCATTATAAAATCTTCAATATAGTGTACTACTCAATTGTTAGATCAACTTTTGAAAACCAATTGTTCAAGGTTTTAAATTAAATTGGTCCTCTAATTTTATTGATAAGTTATAATATTTAATGGACAATTACTATTTTGTTTAAATTTCGTTCAAATGAGAGGACGAAAACCAAAAACATGTAAAAAGGATATTGTGTTCATTGACAGTGGATGAGGGCCCACAAAAATACTAGTTGAGCCCTGTGTCCTCACAAGAGATTATGACATAATGAAAGTACCCCTTAACATAAAGGGCATAATAATGTGCTGTTTTCCAGTGGCCTTGGAATGGATTTACAAGGATGAAAGAGCCCATCGTCATTTTCATCATCCCAACCACTATATTACAGAGGGAAGCGCCAGGATTCAAATCTAAGCAGTTTCACTCACCAAATACAGTCTTTGCCCATCATCAATCAACCTTGCATCCACTATCCTACCACCATCTTCAGACAGTAAACAGGATGCCTCACACACCTTCAGCTGCTTTGCTGCTTCCTCAATTAGCTCTTTGATGCTGCCGGGAACCCATTGAACGATGCCGTACTTCTTCAGTTCTTTTGGCTTCGAGTCCCAAGGGTGGAAAGGGAACACCGTGCACTTTCTCAACCTCAATGTATCTACAATTCACTTCAAAATATTTTACAACGCATTCTACCATGCTGAGGTTCAAAAAACTGGTCACCAACTTAACTTTACCTATTGAATCTTGGGAGCCGTGAGGGAATCTTGACAATTGAAAAGAACTTGCATCTTCCAACAGCTTGAGCAGATTCTTGTTTCCACTCATTCGACCTTCATCAACTGGAGTGTTCCCCCATCTGCAGATCTCAAAACCCAAAAATGGAAATTAACTGGGTCTTCATTGGCAAGGATGGAAGAGAGAAAAATACAAATAAATAGAATGAGGGCAACCTTATCTGAAGATCAGTCGGCCAAAAAGGCATTCAATAACATCTCTAAAATTACACTTCATGGAATATGAAGACTATATCAAGATGGTAAATGACCTCACTCATGACCCAATTCTCCCGACATGTCACCATATTAAGGCTTCATTTGACAGCCCGTCACTTGTGATTAGTGCTTCTGTACAGCGTTTCCAGATTTCTTATTGATAAAGTATTTTTCTGCCACTTATTTATTCAGTTTTCTTCAGAAATTTAAGTGTTCGGTGTTTTTTTCAGAAACAGAACAAACGCCCCTTATTTTTTCAACCGCCCCTTATTTTTTCAACCGCTTATCATAGGTGTTAACTGCTATAAACAGTTCTCAATAAGTGCTGACAAACAGGGCCTACGCTAGACAACTCGCCTGTTGGGTAAGCTCAACAGATAATCTCATTTTCCCCTACCCTTGCCATCTCGGACAGAAGCCCAAGCAATCATGAATTTCATTACCCATCAAACGATAGCTCAGAAACTCTCCCTATTCAAACTTGGCTTGTGCCAATGAAGACTGGGAACTGAAACCCTAAATTTACAAATTTTAGATCTTTTTTAACTAGAAGTGAAAAACTGGGTTAAGGCCTGACAAAATTTCCTAAAAAAATCAAGTGCCGAAGCAAAATGCCATACCCAAAAATATAATAACACACAGGACATGAGATCTAAAGCTGTGGATGAATAACAGGAAAAATATATACAACAGGATGTAATTGCATTAACCAAAGGAAAAAAATAGCAACACCCCACCTTAACTAACCATGAGAAAAGAAGAATTTTCTGAATAGTATAAAGTAATAAATTGTGATCACTTCAATGCCCCCCCCCCGGTATAAGAATGAGCCCACTCGGTCGATTGTTTTCGTACTTTGGGTTTCATTCTCAAGTCTACCCTTTTCTTTTTAAGTCATATTCTATACTCTTTCTTTTTCTCCTCATCTTTCCACATCCTATCTTCTCCCCTCCACTTGGCAAATTATTCTCTCCGGTAACTAGACAGTCCAGTTGCCTGGAAAATTTCCGGTGGCAATTCCATTGAAAATTGAACTAAAAATGGAGTAATTGGCCCTCCAATTTCCAAAAGGGAACTGGAGAGGATTTTGGTCCACTCCACTTCTCTGATCTCTCCTAGATTTCACCAGTCCAAGGGTACCATGATGACAGGATGAAAGCTCACGGTGCTGGCTACTGAAACATTGTAAACACTCATTGAAATGGAAAGAACGGCTTCAAAATTATACCTGTCCTTCGAGAAAACACTAGCCTTGTATTCAATAAGCAATTTCGCCATAAAATATAATCCTCCAGAAGCAGCAATGTGAAGCGGTGTCCGTTGATCATAGTCTTTGGAATTTGGATTGAGACCATTAGCCAAAACCCTCTTCAGGAATTCTGAGTCGCCCTTGGTAACAATTGAACAAAGAAAACTTCCAGGATCCCCAATTTGTAAAGAGGCTCCTTCTTTAACAAGTATAGAAGCAACCCGGTCATGTCCATTCCTCATGGCTTCCAGTAATGGTGTGTTTCCAAACCCATCTGTGAAACAAAAAATAAAATCATATTTAAATTATTATAACATAGCAAGAAAAAGAACTGTGATTAAAAGGCTATGTTGTATCAGAGAATCACCAGAAAGGTTTATGTCAACCCCTTCTTGTATCAAGAAAAGTGTAATATCTTCATATCCTCTAGATGCAGCTAAATGCTGTGGGAAAAAAAGGTACAATTTAGTTTTCTGAATTTCTTCCTCCAGATATCCCTAAACCACTTAATTTTTCAGGGTACAAAATCTTACGATATGGGATAGAAAAATGAGCAAAAACGATGAAATATAATTCACAACAATCACGATCATAATAAAAACAGATCCCACAAAATTAAACTATACTTTTGCTTACCGCCGCAGATTTGTAGTGGCCAAGCAAATTTGAGGTGCATGCATGATCTCATATGAAAGAGAAATTGTAGATTTAAATCATTCTTAGACGGATTTGATCAGTGGAAAAATGACAGATGAGGAGAGGAAAGGATGTAAGTGATTTGAAAACTGAGCTGTCCCAAGTAAAGTCAATCAATTTAATCTTTCTTGGGAGTTAAGCTGTGCAGAAAAAAGACCTTTTTACACCAGCAGCTTAAAATCAAAACTTGAACTTGCACCAATGATCAAACACAATTCTACAGCAAGACAGATAAATGGAAAAAAAAATTACAGCCAGGAAAAAAAAAAAACTTCACATTTCAAATGCCAGCAGTGCTTTAGAAAACAATAGTGGCAGCAGCGGCAGCAGCTGCCAATGCAAAAGGCAATAACAGCAGTGTTACAGTATTTAGATATTTAGGATATGGGTATTGACTAGGTTTATCCTATCCCCCATTTTCCTCTGTGAATTTTGTATTTCCTATCTATCTTAGGTTCTATATCCTCATATATGTCACTATAAATAAAAGGATCCATCCATGTTCAAGAGGAACGGTTTCTGGGGGACTACTCTTTCAACAGGCAGCATTAGCAATCATTAAATATTACAGCAGAAGAAATACAGGGAGAAGGAACATCAAAAACAAGGATCGCATCTACAAATTTGACAATTCAACAATTACTAAATAGAAATTCATTATGCAGTATGATCACAATGAAAGGAAAATATGAAAATGACAATAACTACTTGAATGACTAACTCCAACAGTTCCTTGAATAATGCTGTACCAAAGGTGACCTTCCTTCATAGTCCGTCTTCTTGGGGTTAGCACCAGCTCGAGTCAATCCTTTTAGCTGATATAGATCACCATGGTAAGCCGCATTATTTACCTTCAAAGCAAGCTCAGCCTCATGCTTCGCAATATGAACTGTCACCTCTGACTCCAATTGTTTGAATTGAAGACTGGATTGTTTTGCCTGTTTTTTATATGAGCAAAATGCATCAATATATGCTAGATGACTGATAGGCATATGAGTGCAGTAAAGGAAAGTTTTATAAACATGGAATGCAAAATTGCAACAGAAATTAGATGAGGCATACAACCTTAAGAAGATTGTTTAGGATTTTTTGCCCATCATAGAAATATATATCTATAATATTTGAGAAAGACTGCTTATCAATCCGCAAAAGTTTACATAGTTCACAAACTCGGACTGTATAGGGTTGAGGGATGCTGCAAAGAACAGAAATTTCTCCAAACGAGCTTTTGGGGACTAGAAGAGAAGCCGTCTCTGCTGATCCATCAATCCCTATCTTAATCTCTTCAAGTTTACCATGACAGACAAAATAAAGTTGATCTACCACATTTCCCTGTTCCATTATTACTTCACCAGGGAGAAAAAACTCCTCATGGACCCGCGTTACCTGCCAAATTCAGATATATAAACAGCTGACATTTTCAAATAAATAAGGGGCTCATATATTCCAAAAAATAACAAACTAAGATATGAAAGGGGATCGTAACACCACATTTTACCTTATTCCCTAGTATTCCTGCCATTTCAATTTATAAAAAAGGATTCTGTTATGGTATGTAGGAAAGAGTTAATCTAATGGGCATTGGTACAAATGCCATTATTAGAGCCTTGTTTAGGATTTTACTTGTTCACTACAGTAAGCACTATACATTGATTGCCAACCTGTTGCCATTTATTTTAAGAGCAAGGAGAAAGGAAGATAGAGTAGACAAACACAGTCCAATGCCGTGTCATAAGCATAAAAACTCAAAAACATAATATATGAACTATCTATAAGGAAGAACTCAAAAGATATCGTCACCTGCTCTTATTACAAAATTAACACAATGATTGATAGGATATCATTCATGCTTATCCACATTTCCATGTTTATGATTTATTAACTATCTTAAATATTATCATATGACATAAGTTTCAATTGTTTACATTGTCAATCAATTGCTCCTACAGACAGATCCACCATTCATATAGCCAGAAAGGGGGGCACTCACCTACATCCCACATTGACACCATCCTTCACAGTACATTTATCATTGCCACTTTGAAATATTTCATTAATTAATTAAATGATCAGCCACAACTTAATTAATTAATAATATTTCATTTTGATAATTGAATGTTTTAAACTATCATCATAAAATTACTATCAACTTGTGAATCAAATTTTACATCAATCAAAAGGATGCTATCATCCATGCAGTAAATTAAAGATGACTGATTAAACTGATCATACATACACTCAATTCAAAATTGTCCATAAAAGCGGGTATTTACTATCACACACACACGCACATTTTTCATGGTGAAGATGCCTCCAACTCGCATTATTGTATTTGTTGATCTGTGAATATTTCCACCATACACGATAATTTCTTACGTATGAGCAATGGGCAGCGTGCCCATCAATTCAAAATTGTCCATAAAAGCGGTATCTACTCACACGCACGCATTTTTCATGGTGAAGATGTCACCAACTCGCGTTATTGTCTTTGTTAATCTATGAATATTTCCACCATACATGATAATTTCTTGCGTATGAGCAATGGGTAGCGTTGCCCATTAATATGACAAAAAAAAAAGAAAATAAAGGCATGGCAACAAACACTGCCATGAAAAGGAAAAAAAAATTGTGATGAATGAAAGAAAATAAAAGGGCAGAAAAATGCATCCCAACGTGTTCTTGAAAAGTAAAAAAAAACAGAGAGAAAAGGAATTGAATTGAATGAGGCAGGGTAAGACAGGGTCCCACATCATGATTTTGAGAGAAGGGGGTGAATGGAGTTGCAAATATCTTGTTCCGTAACTTCATTTGAAGCAAACACTTCGAAGGAGAACAAATCTAGCACGTTGCAGTTCACAAAATCGCAAAAGGCGCATCCGGGATCCAATGATTGAGAATCCGTGAAATACATCAGATTTGAGGTAGTGAGTTTTTTTTCTATTTTGCTTGAGTTATTTGTGTCACATATTTAGTATCTCTAAGAATATGAACCCTAAGAGAGTACTTGGGATGCATGACATGAAGTCAACCTTGGGTTGGACTGATAAAAATCATAGGTTAGCAAAACCCTGCAAACATTATGGGGTGCCTGAAATATCCCTTTGCTTATAATGACAACTACAAATGATGTGACTAGCTCAGTTGATGAAATTAGTTCAAAATAATGTAATTAACAACATAACTTGAGCAACAATTAAGTGACAAACAGACTAGGGATGGCATTCTCCCTAACAATCATAGACCATCCATTTATACAATTCAAATTTTAGGAATTATAAGAACCTCACCTGCTGAAACGTGTAGCTCATGCCTATGTGTTTACTATTTTTAAGACTGGTAATCAAATAGTTAGGGGAAGAGATTCCAAAGGATTAGTGACCTTCAGACAAGATAAACTGGATAACAGAAATGTTATAGGTCCATTAAATTATATTGACTAGCAATTGCATGATGAATCATATTTTGTTCCATTTTGATATGCTAAATCATACATACCGTTAGAGATTAGGCTGTGTCAAGTCTCACATCGGACTTGACATATCATGTAATCTCTATTATTCATTATAAAATAACCCCAAGGCCTCCCTGAGAGCTTGGGTATTGGTCACCACTCTTATACTATAACACATACTATTAAACATGTAGACTTGAACATTCCTATATACAAGATTTGGTATTTTCAAACAAGTTCTTAGATTTGTGACTTGTCTGTTGACGACACTTTCTCTCAGTTCCAAATGAGCTGGTTGACCTACTTTAAGGAGGTAATGAATCTTGCATCTGTGTACCTTTTATTTTTATTATTTTTATTATTATCAATAAAATATATATATCATTAAGTTGGAAATATAAATGCATCTATATGCATATACATGGGTTCATAGATAACACAAACAAATACACGCACATGCTGATCATGTTTATGGATACAAATACAATGGCCATTTAAGTGGAAAAATAAATAAAAAAACCTCGCCATAAGGGAAAATAAATACATATATAAACCAAAATAGATACAAAATAAAAAAATAATAATTTATTTGTGATTTTCAAAACCAAACCTTTGATCTTTCAATGTTATATCAAAACTGCACAGTAAAGAGAAAATCAGAGAAGTGAGAGAATTTACAAAATGAGACATTTTTGAAAACTCATGAAAGTTTAAGAATAAACATCATATCAGTGATGCAAGAGGGGGGGAAACCACTGCACATATAATGTGTATCGTGATGGTGAATGAACCCACAATTGTTTTTTTTTTCCAAAAACACGAGTATCATGATATCAGCTTTTTGCTTAAATGTGAACAACAATGGAAGTTTCAATCGCAAGTACAAAACCAAAATGGATGTCCGTCAAATTTGCTATTGCAGAAGATATATACAACAAAATGAATAATCACATTGTTAAAGAAAAATAATCAACGGTGATTGAATTTAAAACAAAATGACATTGTTTGCTTTACTCTAGACCTTTACTTACAGAAAGATATCAATGGCATCCCTTTAAGACTTCCATAATGATCGGCCAATAGCTTTTTCATTTTTTTAATTTAATATTTTCCCTTCTTATAACTCTACTGCAACTTCTGTTTTAAATGTGTGTATGAGTGTGTCTGCAAAGGGAGAGATTTACAGGACTTCGTCCTCCCACATGTACCTTTACTCTTCATGGTCTGCCCAAAAAAAAAAAAACTTTACACAGCAAAGATCAACCCCATGACGGTGAATTTTTAACGCCGGTTTATTAATCCATCACAATTAAATGAATCGCACGCCTAAGCACCATGATTCAAAACATGCATATACAGTTTGTAAAACAACTTACAATCTGATTGATAAATTCTGAAGAGCATCCCTCAAAAAGTGGTACAACTTCAATATACTGCTGATACAAGCTTTGTGAAATCTGAAAAATGAAGCATTCAAAGTCAAGACTTCAGAGAAGAAAAAAAGTTAAATCACCTTAACAACAACTCGGACAACATAATATATCAACATGCTATATTCACAGGGGAAAGTAAGAGAAACAGAAACTAATCGGGTGTTAATTTCCACGTGTTTTGGAATTCTATCCTACACTTGAAGAGACCCTTAAGAAGCAGGACAGTCAAAACTGTCATCACAATAACCTTGCCATGAAATAGAACACATCCCAATAACTTTTCCATGAAATAGACAATCGGAAGGCATGAACAATACAAGAGGCGGTCACAATATTTGGATTGTTGCATGCCTTTACCTCACCCAGAACATTTCCAAAACAGGCTTCCAGCAAGCACAGCCGCTCTTTAACAAGAAACCCCGCCAAAAATATGTCCAGTCATGTGAGCCGCAGCCCCCTTAATTCACAACAGTTTCACTGGAGGACAGTCATAAATGAATAAAAAGGCATATTGCACTAAAAACCCAGCCCCAAGCATGCATATTTGGAGAACCAAAAACAACAAAATTCTGATTCAAATCACCCCAAAACCTGCACAACTGCAACAATAAGCTCACTACCCCCTCAATTAAGGTATATGATGAACGGCTCAACAGCAGCAGCAGCAGATAAGCCTTATCATAGTTGCACAAAGATCACCCCGCTATTTGAGTGAAAAAGAAAAACCCAGGGTTTATACAAAAGAAAGCATTCAGCAGTGTACCATAACTCCCACCTTATCCACTATATTTCCCAATAAGTTGGATATGTGGTTAACTTCTCAACTTCTCCTTCCTTCCCTTCCTCCCTCCCCTCTCACTAGCTCCAAGTCACTCAACTAATATTTGATGAATTGGCTTCCACAAAACTGTTAAGCACTTAGCCTTGGGATTGATAATCACAAAATATAATTTTTGTTGATTAATCAATTTGTTCAAATTCATAGCATCACAGTTTAAAATTAACTAAAAGTTCAAACTGGACAACTGTACCAATAGGTGACTGGCTAGATGTTGAGAATAATGAAGGAAGATGGATATGTTCTAAGTCATACGAACGCACTATCCTTAAGGATTTAGTCCGCCCCACACCGCATTGCTAGTGGGCAATCCGGACTTCCTTGAGGATTCCACAAAACACTATAAAAAACAATCTCGATAGCAAATCGGGATGTTTCTTCACTGTGATGGGAAAAAGGAGATTCTCACTTTTTAAAAAAAGGGTATGTATTTCATCTTATTTATAATGATGCTCACAGAATCTCAAAAGTCACCAACACATGGAGAGTGACACCTATTTAAATGGAGAGCCGCACCTCTTTAAATAAAGATTTACAAATCATGGGATTCTCCAACTCCTTTCTCTTCAAATTCCAATGTGGATAATAGTAAAAAAACAATAATAAATATTATATTTAATAAATATAACATTCCCCCACTTTGTTTGATATTATCCAAAAGCCATTAAATCTGCAAATTTCAAACAAATTGCTATACAATGTGGCCCCGCTATTATTATCACATAACTTTAAGAGTCTTAATGTTTCATTGAGAGCTATCTCTCAACCTCAAATCATAAAGGGTGATATTGACATAAAATATATTGGGACAAACTGTTAATATCAACAATCATTATGGTAACTTGTTGCCCATTAAACACATTAATTAGGATCTACCTGATAAGGGTGTTACGTTACCATTACCAAATGACTATTCAGTAGGTTTCAGTATCATTTCTCTATTAGACTCACATTTAAACTCTCTCAAAAATTGTGTAAATGAATCCACAAAGTTTTTATACAATCACATAGACAATTGTTATGGTATCACCTTGTAACAATTGCCTCACATAATCGTTTCTTAAACTTTATGTCTAGACTTTCCATTAAACCCCATTAAACATGCAATTATATGCGTGTGATAGTGTTGTTTCTCTATCACAATTAACAAAAATAGGAAGCATTTGATAAGGCCGCAAATTAATATCTAGTAATAGATCCCTAATCAACTCGGCCTTTTTCCCACATGCCCCTCAGACAATAAATTCTTACTCTATGATCAAATGTGAAACAACATGTTTGTTTATTGCTCACTAAAGAAATAGAACAATCTCCAAGAGTAAACAATCATCCATATGTGGATTGATTATCTCCAAATACTAGTAATCTAACTCGCACCAGTGTATCCTTCTAATACAACCAAATAATCATTGTAGTATAAACTTAAATCTTTAATCTTCTCAAGTATCCAAAGATTCTCGTTATACATTTCCAATGATCCATGTTAGAGGATGTGAGCCTCGCATCAGATATTAGATATATTGTCATCCATATTATTCATTATAAATAAACACCAAGGCCTCTCTTAGAAGTTATCTTGAGTATTGGGCCCACTCCTTCATTTCAACATGGTTTCAGAGTAGGTCTAACTCAAAACCCTCCCTCTCGTTTATCCTCTCTCCACCTAGGTTTTTCCCACCGATTTTCCCACATTGGGGGGCAGCCCTTGGCCACCATCACAGTCATCTGCCCCCTGGGCGCCTCTGGTCGCTGTCGTGAATCCCTTTGGTCATTGTCCTCCCCCTGTCATGAATCCCTCTAGTCGGTGTCTGTCAATCATGCATCCCTCCCTTTTCACGCGTCCAGTAGCTGCGGCGACTCCCTCATCCAACTACCCCTCCGCCATTTCCCTCCGTGTGCCCCTTTTCACACTAACCACCCATGTTGTGTGCACGCTCCCCTTCCCTGTCGCACTCCATGTTGCGTCATCGACCAGCTGACGTAAGCGACTCCACACCGATGAAGTCGGCGCGACCCTTGCTACCACACCCCCTTCTTTCATGTGGGTCTCCTGCTTATGCTTCTGCACAACCCAACTTCAGTCATCTTGGACGCCCGCCTCTCTCCAAGCTTTATTGTAGGTCGCGCGACCGCCTCGCCTCCTCCTGCCAAACACCGCACCTCTCGCTTGTGTCCCACTCTTGTTGTGCAGGCTTTGCCGCCAGATATGGTTGTCTGACCCCTCTGCCCATTACACATTGCCCATGTTGTCATCACGCTACATCATTGATGCAATCTAGTTGTTTCTGCCTGACATCTAATCAGTGTCTCATCGCTTGTTGTTCCCACACGCCTGGATGCCTTTGCCTCTATTATTCCTGTCACAACGTGATCTAGATGTTCATGCTGATGCATTCATTTTCCAGAGATTCCTGCCGGCTCCGTATGACGGGCATTGTTCCTTGGTTGGCACAATATTTTTCAGCACCATCATCCGTCAACTTCTTGAGCAAGAGCAACCATGGCGGTTTATATTTTCTTATGTTTTGTCTTGTTATGTAATCAAGTTGGATATGTTCAGCTTGAGGGGGAGAGTTAGCCGTGTTTCTTTTTTGTTTTCTTACCTATCCAAGCTAGGTACACCTAGTTTGAGGGGGAGTGTTAGAGGATGTGAGTCTCACATCGAATATTAGGTATATTATCATTCTTATTATTCATTATAAATAAACATCAATACCACTCTTAGGAGGCGTCTTGAGTATTGGGTCCACTCATTTTACATACTGCAAAAGCAAAATCAGGTCTAGTACAATGCATTGCATACGTTAAAAAACCAATTGCACTAGCATATTCAAGTTGTGCTACAACTCTACCCGTGTTCAAAGATAGTTTGACACTAGAGTCAAATGGAGTATTCGCGTCTTTGAAACCAAAATGATTAAATTTAGTTAACATTTTTTCAATGTAATGAGATTGAGTTATAACTCCCACAAATTTTAGTTCTTTTAGGATTGGGAACTTTATAATAGGCTAAACACCCCAACACTATAAAATATCAAAGATTGGGACTTCTTCCTTTCCAAATTTTATAAAGGGATAATTTAGTCTCCTGGATACAATTCTATTATGAATATGGTATACAGTTAATAAAGCTTTGCCCCATAAATTTAATGTCAACTTAGATTTATTAATCATGCAGTTTACCATTTCTACAAAAATACGTTTTTTTCTTTTAGATGATCCATTTTGCTGAGGCGTATAAGGCGCAGTACATTAATGAATTATACCATTTTCTTCATAGAACTTATTAAATTCACTCATAAAGTATCCACCACCTCAATCTAAGCATGATACTTAAATCTTTTTATCTAGTTGGTTTTCAAGTTCAGTTTTATATCGCTTAAACACATTAAAGGTTTCATCTTTTGTTCTAAGAAGATATACATGTAAATATCTACTGAAATCATCAACAAAAGTCATAAGATACTTTTTTCCTCCATGAGTGAACAAACCATTTAATTTGCATATATCAGAATGTACTAATTCTAATATACCAGAAGTTCTCTCTACCCCTTTGAAACGATTGCTTAACTATTTTTTATTCTACATGAGAAGAGATGGTGAGAATATAAAACCCCTTTAAAATACTATGTGCTGGATTCCATCCAAAGTGAACATGTCACACCCGTTTTTTTTTAGTCATTTTATTTATTTTATTTCTTTTGGCGTCGGATGATTTTGCGTAAGTGCGGGTGAGTCCTGGTTTAAAATTTTAGTGTTGGGATGAGTTTATGGTTTGGGATAGTGCGCGAACACCGTACGTTTAAGACGCGCAGTCCGCTTGGGCACGTGTTTTCCGCTTGGGTACGTGCAGTCCGCTTGGGTACCGTACGGTGCGCGAATACCGCACGGTCATCTAGTTTTAACGTTATTAAATTAGTTGGTTGAACGGATAAATAAATAAATATATATGTGTGTATATGTTTATATATGTTTATATATGTTTATATTTTAATGTTATGTGTATATATATATGTTTATATGTGTATATATATATGTTTATATATGTTTATATATAGGTATATATGTCTATATGTGTATATATGTCTATATGTGTGTGTGTGTGTATATATATGTGTATGTGTTTATATTTTTTTAATGGTTTTATTATTATAAATGTTTTGATTATAATAATAATAATTATTAAGATTAACTAATTATTATTAGTATTATTATTTTTATTATTATTATTAAGATAAAAATAAAAAAAATAGAAGCCTAACCCTAAATCCCGCGTCGCCCCCTTTCTCCCCCCCTGTTTTTTTTTTCTGTTGCGTGCTGCTCCCTGCCCGGCTCCAACCCTCCGCATGCCGGCTCCCCCTCCCCCCTCTTCGCGTTGCGGCCCCGCCGCCGCCTCCCTGCGTTGCCCGCCCGCCGTTCGGCTGGCCGCGCCCCGACGCTTCTCCGCCGACGTTCCTCCGGCCGCACCCCAGCTCTGCCTCCTCCGCCCAGCCGCACCCTCCCGGCGGCGAACCCCGCACCCCCTTCCGCCGGCGCCCTCCGACCGCACCCCCGCACGGCGACCTCCTCCTCTCCCGCTCCAGCCAGCGGTGTCGGCCCGAACCCCTGCGCAGCGCCCCCGCCTTGTTCCGACGCGATCTGACCCCCTGCGCAACGCCTCCGCCTTGTTCCAGCGCGACCCAACCCTCTTCACAGCACCTCCGCTCTGCTCGAACGCGGTCTCGTTTCCCCTTGCCGTCAAACCACGGTTTGCATCTCATTCCAATTTTGATGTTTCTTCATTTTCACTGAACTTTGATGTCTCGGTTTGTGATTCACATTGTTTGCTCGGTGTTTAGAGTGGGCAATTGATGTTTTGGGACCCGTTGGTCTAGGTTCTGGCATTCGCCGCCAAGGGCGAGGCGATGAACTCATTTTTCTATGCCGCTGTTGTTTCGGGTAAGAGTTTATACCAGTTGATTGGTTTTGCACTGCTTGATTTAGTGTCTTATGTTATTTTTGAGTCTCTGGTATTTATTTGATTGTGTGTTGGTCCGCGCCGCACTGACTTTGGGTGTCGACTGTGTTGTTAAGGTGTGGCGATAATTTTTCTAGTGCGTGCGCTTTTGTGGGAGTGCGTGTACGTGAGCAGTTGGCGGTGTGGTTTCAAAAGCATTGGCTCGGCCAATTCCTTGATGTAGGTGTTTCCAACCATTTCCCTTTTTGATTCAAACTTTGAGCACTTGAATGTTTTCAATAAATCCTTTTATATCGTTTGCATCTCTATTTTATTTATGAAAAGCATATGACATAGTTATATTGTTGTTTTAAATTTCTGAAAGTGGCTTTTGATTTTGGTTTATATGAAATGCATAGGTTCTTGGTAAAGTTAAATTTAGTGTTTTGTGATGTGTTTGGTTGCAATTGATAGTAATTGTGTTTTGGAAATATAAAATTGCTTTGGTGTGTTAAAATGACAAAAAGATGAACCAATATGTTGTTTTAGAAAAGATTTGGAAATAGTGGATGGTTTGAAAGATGCATTTTTCTTTTATAAAGTGTGTGAAAGGATTGGGTTTGGTTTCAATGCTAAAGTGTTTTGTTGTGAAAGGATCAGGTTTGGTTTCAATGCTGAAGTGTTTTATGAAATATGGTTTCTAAGGTGATTCTCCTAAAAAAAACTAGATGTGCCATTGAATGTTGGCACATCCATGGGAGCACTAGGTGCTCACATGGATGTGCCTCCAAATGAAAATGACACATTAAAGCTATATTTTCTTAAAACTAGGTTTTTGATGGAATGGTTTGGTATTTCAAAGAGGGATGAAAAGAAGCGGGCCTGGTTGGCCTTTGGTGTGAGTTGAATGGTTGTTTGGTTTGAAAGCCCGTTTGGTATTGGGTTTTGAATGGGGTGTTTGTACTGACTTTTGGGAAAGGTGTGTGTGCCCGATTGGCAACTTAACTCGTTTACGAAATGTTTTGAAATTGCACATGCTGTGAAGGCCCGGTTCGCACCTTGTTGAATGTGAAAGAATTTCACATATACATATTTATGGGGCATCTCTACAGAGGGACTTTCCTTCGAGGATTGTCGTGTAGTGGTGTCCGTGTAAGGGGTTGGCAAGTGCGGTGAGATGAGTCACGCATGCGAGGGCCTCCTACTTACACAGTATTATCAAAATCACCATGGGTTCCTGGGCGTCCTTTAGAATATCGAGCAACAGTTGCTAGCCAGCCCCGATTAGACGGGTTGGTTCCCCCTTGGTAGATAGGCCTTGGGGGTGTGCCACTGGTTGGCTATTAGGGCGACCGGTTGGTTATTGACTATGGAGTACCACGCCGGCAGGTTGTCTGAAACCGAGTACGTCCAGGGGTTTTCTAGGGATGTTTAGGATCGCTCATGGTTATTGCGTATATCTGCTTGTTTACTTTTACTTGCACTTGGTTTCCAGCATTTACTTATTACCTGTTCTTCTTTTGCACAAATGAGATAAATATGGATTTGAAATTCAGTTTTTTTTTAATGCACTGTTTTTGGAAAAACGTTTTGTGGTGTGTGTTGTTTTTTTTAAATGGTAAATCAGGATCCTTTTTCCTTTAAATTATGAAAACCCTATTTTCTATCCTTGTATGTGCAAACTAGTGTTCTTTTGGGTTTGTTTCTTGAAAGTGGTCTTGGTTGGATTCTGTGGTTTACTTCGGCATCCCTACTAAGCATTTTTAATGTTCACGCCTATTTTATCATTTCAATTACAGGTTTCCCTTGTTCAGGTTTCCTTGGCTGAGTTGCTCATTTTGGGAGCAATGTTGGCCTTGGTTGGGAGGTGACCGAATGGTCACATGGAGGTATGTCTACTATTTAGTTTTATTTCTTTCCGCTGCTAGTTTTTATTTTTATTGTCTTTTTTTTATTTGTCTGTTTATCTTTTTCTCATGGGCCAAATCATTCCCAACGTTTAAATTCTGATGCCCGGCACTAGTTGTCATCCCGGGGGGATGGGGAGCGCCCCTCGGGACTTGCCGCGAGCCGGCTCGGGTGACTGGTTCAGGGTCGACCCGGGCTGGTTCGTGACAGAACACATGTCAAGCTTGTGATTATGTGACTGGGTAGGATATGCCAAAGCAGGGTTCTCATGGATTATCTTGTGTAAGGCGCCTAGAACTATAGAGATCTCATTAAGCAATACTTGATGCATTAGAAAGCTAAGAGAGATATCTACAATTTTTATGAAGATCATAACTCAAAATTCAATTATTTTAGGCATAAAATATTTGGTGATAATGATCTCAGTACAGAAAAGGAAGAAAAAAAACTTGGAAACACTAAGTTTCTCTCCCTCCCTCCCTCTCCCTCTCCCCCCAGTTGTATCTGTCAAGGCCAAGTCAGGGCCAAGCTCCCTAGGCCAAGCATGTCGTGTGTTGAATATTGTGCACTAAAGCTCATACCACAACATGGTGAAATCACCATGTTGTAGTCTTCATGTGGTCTTCTATACCACATTATGGTGCTCTTTTGGAATGATATATGATACCATTTGGCAGTTTCTCCCATGTTGATTATCATGTTTATTTCAACTTATTGACACATCATATGATGATGTGTATATAAAATATTTATTGTTGAAGAAATTTAACAATCGGATTAATGAATGAGTGGTTGTTTCAAAATGTATGAAAAGTTAGAACTCCATAAGGCTCTTTCATTCAATGAAGGAGGTTTATAAAATGGAGATTCATGAACCGCATTTGAAAAGCATGAGTTCATTCTCTATCAACTGAAACTTTATTTTTCCTCATTGTTTACCTTCAAGGAGTTGTTAGCACATCATTGTGGAGAAGAGAATCTACTAAAACATTCGGTGATTCTAGTGATTAGTGGATACCATCGAAGGCAGGAGCCCATTGGTTGCTACTGAGGGAACCCGACCAAACTCACTATCAGTGAAGATCAAAAGTATCGACAATGAGGTGCGCTTGTTTTATGGTTTTCTTATTTCATCTTGTTGATTCCTCTCCCGGTCAATCTTGACATAGGTTTTGTGTTTTCTTATGCAGCTTATGGGCATTGTGATGTCTCACAAAACTCATCAATGGTATCAGAGCCATTGTCAGTGATGAATGGATATGTGATCTAAGGCTAAATTTAAAAGACCTTTTCACCGATGGTGATGATAAAGCCCATTTGGATATCGCTTTCCATGGCAACTCATTATGATTATGAGATTTATCAAATGGATGTCAAAACCGCTTTCCTTAACGGGAATTTAGTCGAGGATGTGTATATGATACAACCCAAAGGTTTTGAAGTGTCAAATAAGTCTGCTAAGATTTGCAAGATGCAACAGTTCATTTATGGATTGAAGCAAACTTCTAGAAGTTGAAACATTTGATTTGATAATACAATCAAAAAGTTTGGCTTCATCAAGAACGTGGATGATGCATTGGTATATACAAGCAGCTTATGCGGATGACACAATACTTATCGAAAATGATATCCAGACTTTACATTGGTTTAGAAAGTGTTTCTCAACGAAAGACATTGACGACACAACATGCATACTCGATATGAAGATCTATAAAGATAAATCGAAGAAGTTGTTTGGACTAAATAAAAAACACATATATTGGTAAAGTGTTAAAGAGGTTTAATATAGAAGACTTCAAAAAAGGATCTTTACCAGCGTTATAAGGCACAAATCTTAGAAAAATTTGTGATCCTTTTAAAGAGTTAAAAATGATGGATAAGATTCCTTATGCGTTCATCATAAGCTTTATCATATATGTCATGTTATGCACTCAACCCGATGTCACTTACGCTTTGAGCATAACAAGTGTTGCGGAAGCGTCGGGAGTCGCAACGACAGAAACGAGATACGGAAAGAAAATGCAGAAGAAGAAATAACACACGGGACACACAAATTTACGTGGTTCGGGAATAATCCCTACGTCCACGGAGAGACAAAACTTCACTATTATTCGGGAGCACAGATTACAGAGTATTTCAATAAAAAACCCTAGCCCGAAAATGGACTACAAAATGGAGAAGACGATCCACTGTTTGCACAGAAAGTTCGCGTCGCTACAGTGAAAGAAGATCACCTTTGTCAAAAATGCTACAGTGGCTGCCGGCTGGAAGTCAAAAATGAAACAGTAAAGTTGACTCCAAAGTCCGCATTGCTATAGTGTTGGTCGGTCATCTCTGCTACAGTTGTCAGAGTTGCTACAGTTTCTGAAAATTTGGGTCAGAGGCCTTCAGCCCCCGGAGCAGGGGCGCGTTGCCCCCTGCAACCCCCAACGAGCTCACCGCGGAGCTCAGCCCGCGACAGTTGTGGGCCACAAGCATTCGGCTCAACCTGATCGGGCTACACCAATCCAACAACAAGTAGGATATCAATCTAATCTAGGTGAGTCATTGGATTGGAGTCAAGAATATCCTTCATTACTTGAGAAGTAAGAATGTGTTTGTGGTCTTTAGAGGTGAGGATGAGCTCATTGTAAAGGATTACACTGATGTTAGTTTTCAATCTGATAAAGATAATATGAGATTCAGATAATATGAGATCTCAATCTGGTTTCGTATTTTGCCTGAAGCTATTAGTTGAAGGAGTTCCAAACAAGCCACCAGGGTGGACTCGATAACAAAGGCAGAGTACATCGCTGCATCAAATGTTGCGAAGGAAGCTATTTGGATCAGGAAATTCGTTACTAAACTTGGGGTGGTTCCAAATCAAGGAACCCCAATTTTACCAAAAGACCAAACACGTTATTCACAAATACCATCCCATTAGAGAAATCATTGAAAAGAGCGATGTCAAGATCTGTTGGGCGGCTACATATGAAAATATAGTGGAACCTTTGATAAAACCATTGATGCGTCAAAAACATGAGGGTCGTGTTGAATCTCTGAGCATTAGATACACAAGACATTGGATATAATGGTCGTAAGCCCCCCACGCTCAGGTGGGGTGGTACGGGTGGGGGGGGAGGGGTTTGGGGGGAGGTCGCAGGTAAGTCCCCGGGCCAGCGATTTACATGTATTTTCTTCCTTGCATTGTGCACTGCTTTCGCGGGTGTACCCACTTTTTTTTTAAATGGTTGCAAAATGTATCATGGTTTTATAATAAAGACAAACTTCATTTATCATTCATCTATGTATGATGCATGCATTACATGAATGATAAATGATAAAATCCCCTCAAAGTATGACTTTGAGTCGTCCCTAATCGATAATCATCAGGGAGTATTATGAGTTATGATGATGTGTTAATAATAGCGTGAGTGGAATCTTATAAACGATACAAAATAGTCTCATGAGATAATAAGTGAAGAATTATTATCCGGAATAACCCGCAAAAAAATACAGCATGAAATGTCATACAGTCATTGATATACTTCGGAGTGTATACTTAATATGAATCTTCATTACCTAAGGTTGATAAGATCCTTAGCATGTGAATCTTCATACATTGATATATTTATTACACCGAGCTTGAGGCTGAGCAAATCAAAGGTAGTTGGGTATGTTGTTGATCATGTCGTCAATTGAGTTTGTCAGAGATGAGATTCGCCATCTTGTGTAACAAGCATGACATCTGGCTCATGATTAAATTAGATTGAGGAAATGCATTGTCATGCTTAGTTGAGTGGCACTTGACTAGTTAGATGAATAACATGAGATGTACATGAAGGAGATATGCCTTAAAGCTATTATGCATATGATGCATTTGGCCAATGTAGGTGTTTCTCTTCAACTTCAACTTCATGAACAGGTTTGGATCTTCAAGTATGTTCAATTTCTTCATTGTGGTTTTTACAAAATTTCCAAATATACAAATGTTCCCCCTATTCGTTGTCTCCCTTTTTATCATCATTGCTCCTACAAAAACTTTATTTTAATATAATAACTTCTTCAAAAATTTCAACCACTATGTTGTGTCACATTATTATTGGTTTTCAAAAACGTCCATCGTGATCCAGTCAAAACTCCCATAAAAGCCAAATATGCAAATTGTGCATGAAACATGAGAACCACGGCGTGGGCTTACAAACCAGAACGAAGTTTTGTGGCCAAAGGTTTGACCCCAAAAACCATGGCCTCCATTACTCCAATGCCTGAAAATTTCATTTGATTCCTTCTAAAATTCAAAATTGTCGCACACAACGATGTGGTTTCAACATCACTACGTCATAACGTCATAGTTTTGTCGAACGCCTTCCTCCAATAAAACAATTAGCACCTTGATTAGCACCACATTATTTCCCTGTTTTCCTAGAAAACAGCTACAAACAACGATCATTTTCCCATACATCATTTCAAATAAAGATTCTGCAAAACACATAACTGAACCATGACATATGCTATGACGTGTTTTATCTAGCTCCGCCTATTTTTTACTCATTCGCAAGAACCACAATTAATAAAAACGACATGGTTTGATCTTGAAACGTTCAATAGAAACTCCAGATAAAACGCTCGGTGCTTCATCTGAAACCACAAGCTACCTCATTTTTGCTAGACCACAATGTGGTTTAGTCATCCCATGGTGACCATTGAGAGTCAAATCATTTTCTCCAAAAACATTTTTAACCACGATGGTGGTTTTGGAAACCATAGCGTGGTTTATCCACGTGGCGTCTAGTAGCTTCTGCACTTCTTCCATATCCTATTTCATATACCATGACCATTGATATGATGTGGTTTGCCTTCACAAAAAACATCGTCAATCTTTAAAAAACCAACTTCAAACTCCTTATAGTCTTTACTAGAATTGTATCTCAACTTTTAACTCCAATTGCAAATGATGTGGAAACGCCAGGAGTCGCAACGACAAAACAACGATTTATAGAAGAGTAAAAGCGAAAAAAATAGAACAAGAACACAAGAATTTACGTGGTTCGGAAATAATCCCTACGTCTACGGAGAGGCATAATTTCACTGTGTCGGGAGCACAAATTATAGGGAGTTTTCCCAGAGTTTCTCACTAAGAAACCCTAACCTGAAATGGGCTACAAAAGGAGGAAGATGATCCACTGTTCCACCAACCGCACACGAAGTCTGCATCGCTACAGTGAAAGGCGGTCACCCAGGCCAAAAGTGCTACAGTGGCTACCAACTAGAAATCCAATGAACTACAATGAATGGCGGCTGAAAGTCCGCATCGCTACAATGTCCTGTCAGTGTCGGTTAGTCAACTCTACTACAGTGATCAGCATTGCTACAATTCCCCAAAATTTGGGTCGGGGCCTTCAACCCTCGAAGCAGAGAAGCATGGCCCCCTGTAACCCCCAACGAGCTCACCGCGAAACTCGACCCGCGGAAGTTGCGGTCTGATGCGCAGTACGGACCACAAGCATTCGGCCCAGACATCCAAACCGAATCGGGCTAAATCAATCCAACAACAAACAAACACAGCCTATTTTGATAGTCATCTTGTGAAACGTCCTTAACCACACTAGTTGTTTTGGAAACCACAACGTGGTTTATCCTCGTGGGGTCCAGTAGCTTTTGCTCATCTTCGATCATCCTATTTCACAAACAATGACCGCTGATATGATGTGGTTTGTTTTTCTTCACAAAAAACATCTCAAATTTTCACCAAACCAACTTCAAACTCCTTACAGCCTATAGCCTATACTAAAGTCATATCTCAACATTTAACTCCAATTGCAAACAAACACAACTCATTTTTTATCAACTTCGGTTCCAACATCCTCTTCTAAAACAAGATAGGTTCTAACACTTCTTGATAAATGGTAGGTCCATCTTGTATGAACTCAACTTCATCATCATTTTCAACAAGAAATTCATGTTTCACAAGCTCTCAATGAATTCTACCAGACCTATGAAGTTTTTGTGAAATTTGAGTCAGCTCAGTTTCCACAGCTTCTTGTGGCGCCATCTCATATTCTATCACGGGAATTATTCCTCTTTAGTGGTCTTGAACTTCACTAAGTTCAATTCCCCTATAACTAGTTCCTTGAGTGATATATTACTTCTCAAGGAAAACACTATATCAAGCTACAAACATTTTGTGCACTAATGGATTGTAAAAGTAATAAACCAATGTTTCTTTGGGATACCCAATAGACATTTATCATATTTAGGATCAAGTTTATCCGACACATTACGCTTCACATAAACTTCACAATCTCAAATTTCCAAGGAAGAGAAATTGGGACATTTCTCAATCCATATCTCATATAGTGTCTTTACAAATACCTTCGATGGAATGTGATTAAGTATGAAAGCAATCGTTGCAAAAGCATAAAGCCAGAAAGATAGAGGAAGAACAGATTGACTCATCATTGATCTAACAACTTTTTAATAATGTACGATTCCTCCTTTCAAATAAACCATGCCACAAAGGTTTATCAAGAGGAGTGAGTTGTGAAATAATTTTGCAATCTGTCAGATGATCAATAAACTCTTGACTTAAATATTTTTCACTTCGATCGAATTGAAGTGTTTTAATACTCTTGCCAAGTTGATTTTATACTCTATTTTTGAACACCTTAAAGATTTCAAAGGTTTCAAACTTGTTTTTCATAAGAAACACATAATCATCCCTACTAAAGTTGTCCTTAAAAGTTACAAAGCAATGTTGCGGAAACATCGGGAGTCACTGCGACAGATAGGTTTGCAAATGAACAAAAGAAAGAACAAAGGAAAAAAAGATGAACGTGGACACAACGATTTACGTGGTTCAGAAAATAATTTCTGCGTCCACAGAGAGACAGAACAATTCACTATAATTCAAGAGTACAAATACAGGGAGGTTTTCAGAGTTTCACATCTAGAAACCATAGCTCGAATGAACTAATAAAGAAGACAAAGCATTATGTCACCAACCGCATAGTAAGTCCAATGTGTCGCAGTGACCGGTGACTGGAAGTCCGCACTGTTACAATGTTGCGGTCACCCAAGTCCAAGCCGCTACAGTGTCGGTGGCAAGAAGTTCACAGGGCTACAGTGACTTGTCGCATGCTGCTACGTTAAGTCTGCACTGCTACAGTGTCTTGTCGATGTCTTCGGTCAATTCTGCTTCAATTGATCAGAGATACTACAGTTCCCCAAAAAATTGAGCCGGAGACCTTCGGCCCCCAGACCCCCGAAGCAGGGGCACGTTGCCCCCTGCAACCCCCCCAACAAGTTCATCACGAAGCTCGATCCGCAAAAGTTGCGGTCTAGTGTGCATTATGAGCCGCTAGCATTCGGTCCAACATCATCCAAACGAATCGGGCTACACCAATCCAACAAACAATTATAACCACCACCTGTTTGTGTAATCATTCACCCAAATACATCACCACGTATTAAGTCCAATAACCCACTTGCTTTTTCGCTTTTTTCCACTAAAAAGTGTTTTGGTCATTTTTCCTAATAAACAAGATTTACATGTATCAAATGATTCATAATCAAAATATTCTAATAATTCATCCTTGTAAGGAAGTAGACTACTTGAACGTCATCATATCACACAGGTATCACGCGCGCATCCGCGTTTTTAATTATGAACAATACGTGATTATTAATGCATCTCACATCGATTTTTCTTATGGGTAGGGCGCTTCTTTATCAATGTGGGCGCTCCTTAGCCGGCTGTGCAAATCTGATGGAGTCGGCCCGCTCCTACGGTCCTTTGTGCCGCCCAACACAGGGGTTCTCGCCCCGATACACCTTGCCTGCACTGACCCTCATAGGCGCTCTGCTTCACCCAAGTTGCACTCGCCAGTGCAATTGTCAAGCTCGGCCATCACCTTTGGTGAAAGGCTGCTTCAATGGTGCAGGCTTGAGTGTTGGCATGTTTTTTTGCCTCCATGAAATCTGTTGGAGTCTGCATCCCATATCGGACTTGAGGTCCGGTGTGGTCTTTCTTATTTGTTATAAATACACCCCAAGGGCTCCTTTGGAGAGATACCTTGGGGGTTCGGTTCCTTTCTTTTATTTCTCTACATGGTATCAGAGGGAAGTTAAACCCGACCCCTCTTCCTCCCATTTTATTTCCCCCCTTCATCTAGGGTTCTTTTTATTTATCCCCCGTGGGGGGCGGCGGCCCTAATGTAGGGTTAGTTTTTTTTTTCAGCCACCGCCCCCTCCGAGCTCGTTTCTCCGGCGGGTCTCCCCTGCCGGCGCCTGCTTCCCCGCTGCGCGCGGCAGCCCTCCCTTCCCGACCGGCCCTCCCTCCCGTCCGCCTCTTCCCTGCCGGCTCCTAGTCGCGCCGCCCTCCAGCGCACGTCGGCCTTCCCTGCGCGCTCCCGGCTCCCGGCTCCCCCCTGCCGTCGCGCTCCCCCGCTGCGCGCGGCGCCTCTCCTTGGTTCTCCAGCCGCCGGCGCCTCGGCTCTCCCACCCTGCGCGACGGCCCGCCTTCCGCAGCGGCTCCCTTCCGCGACGGCTCCCTGCGCGACGGCCCTGCCACCTGCTGCGGCATCCCGACGCCGGCGCCCGCCTCTCACTCCCGGTGCGGCTCCACCTCCCGACGGATCTCCTCCCTCCGGCGCCTCCCGCGCCTCCTCCCGGCGGGCCTCCCTTCTCCAGCAGCCGGCCTCCAGCTCCGGCCGGCGACCCCTCTCCGGCCGGCGACCCCTCTCCGGCAGCCAGATCCGGCCAGATCCGGCGATATCCGGACTGTTCCGGGCAGATCCGGACTGTTCCGGCCTCCACCCGTGCCGGCCGCTCCCCGCAGGGGTCCTCCTCCGGTTTCCAGCGCCGCCTCCCGGCCTCCTGCACCCTCGTCGGCCTCCTCCTGCGGATCCCCGCCTCGCCGGCATCTCCCGGCACCTCCCGGCAGCGGCATCTCTCTCCGCCGGCACGTCCATTCACTGGCGCAGTAGCTCGACATCCTCGGATTTGGGCCCGTTGGCGCCGCCAGTCCCGCAACAATTCTGCGGAATCCCCGCCTCCCGTCACCGGCCCCGCAAGTGCGGTTTTCCCGGTGCTAGTTTGGATTTCCCGGCGTTTCATCGACCGGCCCCACTAGTGCAGCATTCCTGGCATTCCGACCATCGACCCGGTTTGAGTGGTTCATCTACTGCGTCCACGACATCTTCCATCCATCATCCTGCGGAGGAGCTTCGATCGTGAGGGGGAGCAGCAGCCTTTGCCGCTTTTTTTTTTTTTGTCATGTTTTGTAATCAAGCTGGGTATGTCCCGCTTGAGGGGGAGTGTTGGTCTCTGTTTTATTGTTTTCTTTTCATTATGTGTCCAAGCTAGGCTCACCTAGCTTGAGGGGGAGTGTTGGAGTCTGCATCCCACATCGGACTTGAGGTCCGGTGTGGTCTTTCTTATTTGTTATAAATACACCCCAAGGGCTCCTTTGGAGAGATACCTTGGGGGTTCGGTTCCTTTCTTTTATTTCTCTACAAAATCATATGCCTTTATCAAATTAAGCAGCCAGGCAAGACAATGACTCATACGCAGGTACAGCCAGCCATTGTAATGACTCATGTGCAGATTGAGTTCCTTTGTCAAATTCCAAGCAGAATAGACTTGAAATGCAGAGTGAACTTCAAATGGCAGCACTCAACATGCAACCTTCCCACTTTCCCTTTTTAAATCTCCTCAACTACATCCAAGTATACTTCAAAGCTTAGCATAGACACTTCATAGAATCCTTCCACTGTCTCAATTTCAAATGAGACCACTCAAACTTCAAACTTCAAACTTCTTTGCCATCATGTGAATGGTCTTTAAGAAACTCCAATGACAGTGTCATTCAAAGCAATGCATAAACCAAATCCTTAGGTAATATTCGCAACGCATATTCATACCTTGCTTTGGGAACTCCATTCTCCTTCTCAACAAGCTTGAGACCTTCAACCAGCTTCCAAGCAATTCCTTCTTTTACACATTGACAACATCCTTATTGACAACAAATACAACCTTTGACATGGGCTCTTCACAATTGCATCATACTACGTAAATTTCAATGGCCAAGTTTATCACACTGGGTTTATTCATCTTGTTCATCAAAAGTATGAGCAGGCTAATGATAAGAGAGATTGAGTGATTTTTCTGTGTGTAAAATCAGCCTGGGGGGTCAGGCCCAATCCAAGACTGGTTTTTAAATAAATTTATTAAAAACATTTCATTTTATTGCATTTTAAAAAATGGTTGGGCCAGCCCAGCCCAATTCAAAATCCCAGGAAACAAGGCCAAGAATTTTGAGTCCACAGGCCGGTCCCTTTTTACACTGCTGGGTTTTTCCGCTCACCCCATTTGTCATGCTGGTAAAATATCTCACATTTGCTTTGCAGATGACATATCTTCTTTGCTAGGCAAAATGTTGGTTCAACCATGACTATAAAGAGAGTGTTGGAGTCCTTTGCCGAACTATTAGGGATTAATATCAACCCAAACAAATCTTTTGTGTCGTTGGCAGGGGTTAAAATTTTGTCAGGGACACGTTTCACCTTCAAAATCCTGCTTTTTAAATAACCGGGTATTCCCGTTGCCACAGATTTCTACAGCCTTGTTAACAAGATAAAAGCTAAAATATTCTGAGTGCAAACCAGACTCTCGAGAATGCAGGAAGAGTGGAAATCATAAATTCAATTTTCAGGGGAATTAATCTCTCTCTCTTTTAAGCCAGCCAAATGTTGTTGACCAAATCCCATTGAAAACCAATAAACAATGGGTGGTGCATATTTAAATGAAAAGTAAAGAAAGTTGACAAGTTAGATGTATTTAACTACATATAAAAATAATAAAATGATGAAATAAGAATGCATAAATTGTAGATAAACTTATATGATAAAATAATTGTACATTGAAGATAAAATTCAACAAAAGGATGTGCATCAAAACGTCCAATTTAAACATACAAAACTTACAATCAACGCTGTGACTAGTAATTACCATGCCAGTCTATACATAATATCTACTCTCACATAAGCCAAAAATTATGAAATTGCTTGTCTGTGCATGGCATCAGAAAGCAAACATGATAAGAAAGCCCCTCGCATATGTCATGGTACAAGTGACCAAGTGGGCTTAAAAATTATATGATCTAACAATCTAGCATTACTAGATAAATAATTGTGTGCATAAATTGGATGGACTAACCTTGGCACGAATAGAGATTGGAAGCTCCTGCAGAACAGCAACTTCAGTGTATTTGCTTTCGTACTCCAACCGCATGTGACGTTTAATATGATCACGAAGTTCCTTCCCGAGTCTGTTTCTGTCCATAAATTTCAACATATCCGTTGTTTTATCCCTGAACCTTTCTGTACTTGATCCCTTTACAATCAATGCAGTCATGTTACCAATCAAATAAGCTCCAAGAATCATATCAAATGATACATAAACCATTATGAATATCATTTCCCTCAGATTAACAGCATGTATGTCTCCATATCCTGCAACATAAAGTGCACAAAATCAGGCAAAAAACAATAGCAAGTGGGTAAGAACCCAGGACCTTGGACCAACACCAACAATTTGGGCTTTATCTTACTTACAAAAGGTTATATGTTACAGTCCTAGCACTTTGGAAATATGTTATGGTTGTGACAGCACTATTAATGCAAATGAAAACATCCTAATTAGATCATCACCATGATTGTCGGTATGCAATCTATTACATGATATTCCATATTGAAGCTAAAAAACATCGAATTGTAATGGTGTTTCACAGGAGAGACATGATAACCTAAAAGTATAAAATGAAAATAAAAGCGATTACTTGAAATCACCCCATAAAATAGAATTATTTTTTCTTAAAATTTGACATTAAAATGAGCAAAGAGTTATGCTCACTTGAAACACTTATTGGCTATCTAGCAAATCTTGGTGTTCAATGCCAAATTTCAGCTATAACAGCCAAAGTTTTAAATGTAAAAACTGAAAGATATATAGCCCATTGATAAAGCTCAATTATTGCAAATTTACACTTGTATTTCATGTCACTATAATCCCTCATTATTCACAAATATTGCGCATGAGTCGCATTTTAGGAATTTTAGTTTAATTTGATTTTTATGGAAATATTCGTTTTTTTTTGGGGGAATTTATGGGAATTAATTTTGTGAATTTAATGGAATATTGCCAAAGTGTTGCTGATGTAACAGCTATTCAAAGCCTGTGTGAGTGAGAACTAAGATTTCCACACACCGCATAAGAGTAAATTCCGACCACGAAGGGATGGAAGGGGTCGTTTCTGATGATATGTAGAAGTCGCTAAAGGCAACACAAGTCGCAGGGGCTTTTGTGTGAAGTGTTCAAGCTGTCACAGATGGTGAAATAGCCTTTTTGCTGGATGTGCGAAGAGTAGAAGACATCACAAAAGGAGACATAAGTTGTCGTATGCCGCGACAAAGCACGCACATGGAAACCTGAATACTGCAAGCAGCAACATGGGACTGTCGCTGCCCATGACGCAATCGTCATTTACAACATGGATATATCGATGGGTGCAACTCAGGCTGATGTGTTACAGAAACCCATATCATTGATTACGATTCACTATAGTTTCAAAACATAAAATCATTTTGCAGGCCAACAAACAAAGTTTCCAGTGCCTTCCACTCGAGAAACTTCATCTCTTATAGCAAAGATCATGTTCATTCCATAAGGATCGAGGTAGACTTGTCTTGGAAAATCTCAGAACGAAGATGAAGATCACAGTATACATGGATGGCATGCAGCGTAAAAGCATCTTCTATACAAACGGTTGTCTAAACGAAAAAGGTAATGGCTTAACGAATGGGACAGATGTCTACTGGACAAGGAGAGAGAAATCAGTGATCATGGGATGGTTTTAATGTTGTTAGTGGAGCGTGGAGATGAGCCGGAAAGGTTAAAGGGTCTCAAAGGTTCACAAGAACACATGGATGAATCATAGTTTATGATATCCATAAGGACTAATCTGAAATGGAGAGGGATTGATCCAAGAATGTGTTGGAATTGGTGTCCTACAACCAACTTTCAATTACCATAATATAAATATTTTATCACATAATGATTATTCTTCCACACAACATTAATGTAATAAATAACATTAGAATATTTGTAGCATCAAAGGGTTATAACAATTCCCTGCAACAATGAGAACTTGAAGATGTTATGATAAAATTCTTAAATAATATGTCTTATAGTCTATACACATCATTCCGATGGGGCATAAATGATGCATAACTATCAGGTGTTGGGAACTCATAAATATTGAGACTTATTCTCATGAAATTCACACTTCGTGATCTCCAAGAAGGGGGGTCATGAGAACAGACCCGTCAATAGGAATTCTATATGTTTTATATATCATTGGATATTCTTATATGTAAGCGTGTATATTGATCTTTAGACTTGAGATTATTATTAATGGATATCATGAATCGCATACTTTGATATATGGACGAAAATCATAACGATATATGTCCGCAGCGAAGTAGCATGCGTTGGGTGCATCATGAGTGATATGACATTAGTTGAATGGTCAAGAAAGGATTTGTTTCTTCCTAATTAATGAAAAAAGATACCTCTAATCCTTTAATTAAAATAGAACTATTTGACAAAATCCATGATCATGTATTTTACAAACAAATTCTTTTCAAAAAGTCAAAGAAAGATAAATCAAACATATAGGGTGATGACACAAATATGCATCATGTTTGATGAGATATCGGTTGACAAAGGAATTATATTATACAATAGCATTCATAGGTTGTTGTAATTGTTATACTAGATTCTTTCTCTATGGAGTGTTTTGAAATGTTACTAAACTTTAATGTTGGACTTTAGGGAAGTTATATCTATTGTCATTGAAAAAGGGGCTTACAATGTCACACACTAAATGTATCAAGAATCTCATTAAATTCTATTGAATTTAAGTTTAAGAATAATTTTTTTCCAAACAGAATAGTATTTATTCAAGTCAAAGTTGATCGTAGAAATTCAATCATAAGATATTCAAATTTAGAACATGTGAGTTGAATTTTATATCTTGATTAATTATTCAAGAGATAATGAATATAATATTTATTTATTCAAGTTATACAAATATTAAAATAAATATTTATTCACAAATTGGGTGAATATAATATTTATTTTATTTTATCGAATGAATATATTTTATTATTCAAGGTTCGATAAATTTTATGGGAGAATATGAATCAAATTTAATGATCCAATGAAAATGACAAATGTTATTTAATATCATTTAAAAAAATATTCATTTCTTTATTAAAGAAATAATATTAAATAAACTCACATCATGAAAAAAATATGATTATGTGGCGTGGGGTATGACTTAGATTAAATAAAAATTTAAGGGCCTTTGTGCAATTATCTTTATTTAAACCTAATTATAAATTCTAAAAATGTCATTTTTTCAGAAGAGAGACATTGACAACGTTGGCAAAATTTCTTTCGAACTCTAAAGAGAATTCTCTCATTCTCCAACTCTAAAGAATCTAGAGAGGACATGAGATCCTTGATGCAATCAAGGACAAACGACGTTAAGCACTTGATTCTTCTGCGCTAGCACTCGGGACATCAAGAACATCATTCGAAGATTCGTGGAGCACGTGTGAATCCGTTTAAAGGGACCCTCGATTGGATTCTCCATCGCAATGACAACACATCAAAAGAGGCAACATAAAGTTGATCAAGAATAATACCGCAATCAAGGTAAATCTATATTTAAATTAATTATAAATTAAATGTGCGTGATCCTATCTATGAAATTTTGGGATGTGTTCACCTAGTTCTTAGGATTTATCCATTGATTTTGATGAAAAGAGAGGGGAGGAGAGAGGGGAGAGGGGGGAGAGGGGGGGAGGGGGGAGAGATAGGGGGATTCAGATAGGGGGAGAGAGGGGGGTTCAGAATGATATCGCTGCTGCATAAAAGCTGAAAAGAGGGGAGAGATAGGGGGATTCAGTTTCGATAATCATTCTGTTAGATAGATAGAGTTTTATTTTGTAGTAGTTTTTCTCCATGTTCGTCCCATTGTCTTCTCCCAGTAACATAGAACTAACCCATAGTGGTTGACCCAAAGAGAATGAACCAGATATATTCCTCAGTTTCTGTTTATAATATTTCCCAGTCTTGTTTTGTTTAACTCTGAGAATTGCTGTGTGATTTTGAGTGTAGAGTTGGCAACAGCTGCTCTTTCATTCTTATTGCATTTTCTATTTCTTAATTCACTGTATGATCTTTAACTGATTCTCTTCTTTGGTTTTCTCTTAATACGGTAGAATTAAATGAATCAAGCAATGGGTAATTCGCAGTTGTGCTTACGTGTTCTGGAATGCATTTTTAGTACTTATTTGCTTGATAAATACTTCTCTCGGTTGAGAGTTGTTTCAAATAATTAAGATCTAAAGTAATATTGAATTACTCACGATCATTCAGTGATTCTACCAATTCACATAGGAAAAACGATGATTAATTCACTGTGATACTGGTGATCAGATGCACAACTTTGACAAACAGTGAGGCGTGGCCAAATCCATCACATAGGATTTCACCACTAAATGAGGATGAAATTAGAACAGGTTTTGTGTTGGATTATGATGAAATTGATTTGGAAATATTTTAAGGATAAACCACTATCTCAAACCATTGTTATTTCAATCTTGATTTCTATTGATTGTTATTTTTATCAAATCAAACCAAAACACAAATCACCATTCCCACCGTTTTCATTTTCAAACATAAAATAAAATAAAGTGACATAATGATCATTGAGTTTGAGCAGGCTTCTTGAGAGATAACCTAGGATTTCCACTACAGTGCATTCTCTAGTTTTACGAATACTATTTTTAAAAGGTTCACGGCAAGCCTGTATCAAACCCCATGCTCTATGGAAGACAATTGGGGAAGTATAGATCAAAATAGATGAATATATAAATACACACACATATGAATGTATGTATATGTGGTTTTGAAACAACCGGTATGCTTTCATGGAAGAGTAAAGACAATCCAAAAAACTGACTAAAAAATAATCCTAGGAAAACTCCAAGTAGTTTTCCTACAAATTTTTATCTAATGTATGATTTTTTCAGCTACATGCATCTAATACATCTGTTCTTTTCAATGTTGTCCAAAAAAAATGTAGACCTAGTCATCCTAGACTAAGATTATGCAAAAAAAAATCATGAACTTAATAAAAACCCATCAAACTTGGAAAATATAAAGTCCAAACAAATTACCAACTGTGGCCATGGTAACAATGGCAAAGTAAAGAGATGTCGTATACCGCTTCCATATATCAATTTCACGAAAATGTGAATAACTATAGTCACCCAAAGTCAAACTTCCAATCCATGTGTAGCCCTCTTGTTCAGGAGGTAGAGTGGTAGCCAAATGATAGAAAAAGCAAGCTGCTGTATGAGTGCAATAAAGTTCAACTGCAAGAAGCTTTACAATCCTGGTAAACAGGTAATTGATCCTTGTATCCTTCTCCATGAGCTGGAAAAAATTAATCACTTTGCGCACACGAGTAAGCCTTATCCACAAGAGATACCTCACTACTTCTTTTCTGCCACAAGCCTATCAAAAAGAAATCTCATTTAGCATGGAGGCTGAATCTACAGAAAATGTGTGTGTAATAAATGATACCTAGGTTTTTCTTTCTTTGCTACTAGGAAAATATGAAGACCAACTTTTTGGGCATCCAAAGAGCATGAAAACACGTGAACATGGTAAAATAATTGTCAAGGAATTGCAAACAAATTGGGTGGGTAAATGCACACAATTCTTGATGGCATGCTTTGCATCCCTTCAAACATTAATTATGTTGCAGTTCATAAATATAAAGCCAGGAAACAAAAAACGGATATATGTTTCATTACATAAGAATGAAATTGAAAAACAGACTATAAATTAAACACACAAAATAAAAAATAAAAAATAAATAAAAACTCAGACTGGAAGGTACTCAGATTTAAATATGTCATGGAAAATCTAACAATTTTTAACTGCGGTTAACAAGCAGTGTATACGGATAGACTCGCCCAGTAAGGACTTACAAAATTAAGAACCGTCCAGCCCACAGTAGAAGAGATTACTAACCCAACAAACATTTATAAAGGCACGTAATCTCCAAAAAAAGTAGTCCACGTACCTACGCCGGTCTTGAAAAAAAGTACAGGCAATTTTGGGGGGTCGGGTGGGGGAACTGGTCTAAATAGGAAACTTCTATATACAAGATATATTCAGGGGATCATACCTTGTAGATAAGATCCCAAGGCATGCAGGAAAGGAAATCAGTAATGAAACCGGACTTCAAGTATCTGCAATAAAAAAAGTAATTAAAACAAAATGTTAGCAGCATTAGAGCAAATTATACAATGTTCATGGTATTCTAAATTCAGCTGGACAACTAAACGAGTTTGACATTGTTACAACATTTTTATCCAGAGCACAGTAATTAAATCCATCAAATTTAATCATTCTTTAAGGAGGTAACAGAATAAACAAACCCATAAGAAAAAACCCTTCTCTTAACACTGACATAGCATGGGAAGAGAGTTGCAGTAAACTCTCCCAACATAATCGTGCACAGTAATTACAATTAATTACATTCGCTTGGTATACCTCAAAAACATTTTCCATCATTCAAAAATTTCATTTTAAGTAATAAAATTTCCGGTTTCAGTTGACAATGCCAGCAGATCTTAACAAATTTATATGATTGGTAAAAACTAGAGGAAAAAAGATAACTGACCGCAGAGCAATAAGTTTGCGCTTGTAAACCATCCGATAAGTCTTTCTATCTCTGTAGGCAACAAAGAATTGCAAGAAAATGTCTACACAGAAAGCTGCTTGTCCTGCAATGTCCAGAGAAAAGAGGTTCTTGGGCAGGCCCCTGAAGAAGCCAAACTCCATTGGAGTGAAGAATGAAGAGTACACAGCCCAAATAAGTATGAATTTGGTCCACAATCGGTACCACCTGCATGCATTTCATGTAACTGCATCATCTTCTTTTTTATTCTTTTAATTTTTCATTTTAAGCCTTCTTATCATACGTGAACGAAAAGTGATAGACAATAAAGAGATCTTAGAACATATTGCAGGCTGAATCATGTGATCTACACCGCCAGCACAAAGCCATTTTCCAATATCCAAAATTCATCAACTGATAAGCACTGGTCCTCTCCATGGGCCATATTACAAGGAAGTCTTGTGACCAAGACAAGAGATCGCTTAAATTAATGGATTGGCATAACAACCAAAATCAAAAAGAAAGACAAGACGAATAAAAAAATTGAAGACTAAAGAAAAATAAGATAATGATTAAATTCAAAAATACAATTCAGAGTGCTCAGAATTACAGAGCATGGTAAAAGAGACAGAAGAAGAATAATAAGAAAAAGAAACTGATAAATAAAATAATTTTTCATAAGAAAATCTTTCTTCTTTATTTATAGAACAAAACAAAAAACTGGAACCCGGCTGCAAAGCTCAACCAAAAGAGCAATAACTTGTTGACTGACAAGCCGCCTGTAGTTGACCAAAAAAAATAAGAACAGCTTGTGACAACCCTCCCTTAAAAAGCTTGTCGTCAAGGATTAGAAATGAATTTAAAATGGATAATGGAAGCATTATTTTATGTTTTGCATTCTGATACATCAGTTAACCATTGAACCATGACTTCACTGACTGCTACCGCTCTTCACCGCTCCAATCAATTTTAGCCACTGGTTAGGCCAAAAATGCCATTCAAACCCAAGTTGGGGAAAGTGATGGATGCCCTTCACATCATGTCCCCACCAATGTTTTTCCTCAAAAGTGAAACATGAAACGCAAGTGAAGTTCCGCTTTAAAACTTTTCCAAGCCTTCTGGTAAATTTTATTTCAAGGCAACTGAACTTTGCAAGGCAGCAGCCAAAAGTACACCCCAGTGGCCAATTTCAAATCCAATCTCCAATCCATGATGGTCAGCATAATGTCACGAGCTTAGCATTTCAGCACAGTGGATCACCTGTGCGGCACCCCGCTGCTGTCCGCCAGACTGAGGATCAGTTTATCAGCTCTTCCGAAGGATGAGAGGTTTACGGGTTTCATTCTGCCATGGATTCATCAAAAAAGTGACCTCAACTCTCAACCAGTGTGGTGTCGAGACAATCCAAGACACACACTCTTCTTTATTGTTGGGGAAACTCTCATCTCTCATAACATACTCTCTAGATCTTCCGGAACATCCATAACTTCCGGACTTTCATTTAGTCAAACCTCAACTTGCGATGATACTTTGATTTCATAAGCAACTTTCGCTTGGTATCAATCTTTCCACAAGAACTCTTCACTAAAGATTAAGTTTCAGCTTCTAATAACTTTTCAAGAGTTGTTATCCTAGAGCTGAAAACCAAAGTCTTCATCATCATACCCAACAAAGTAACCCACTCAGGACTAAGTCTTTAGCTTGTCCCTTTCCTTGGCATCAACGTTGACGTAGAAGAGTGCACCAAAGACTTTGAGATGGGAAATCTCAACCTTTATTCCGGACCAACATGCTTCCGAAAGTTTCTGCCCCAACGAAGGACTCTAGTTAATCAAGTAGGCCGCACAATTCACAGCTTCAGCCCAAAACTCCTTGGGAAAACCAGCGTGAATTCTCATGCTCCTTGTTTTTTCAACTAACGTCTAATTCATTCTCTTTGCTACTTCGTTTTGTTACAAAGTACCTAGTATAGTCTTCTCAAACCATATGTCTTTCTGCAAGTGGAGCCTCCGGAACTCCCGGCTTCCATATTCCCCACCATTATCAAACTTCAAACACTTCAGTTTGCTTCCGGTCTCCTCTACCATAGCCCTTCCATCAAACGAACGTTTCAAATATCACAAACCTGTGCTTGAGAAAGAACAATCGGTCTTCTATGTCGCATCGTTGATGAAGGTAACATAATATAATGAACCACCGTGAAAATAGACCAGAGTTGGCGCCAAGAATGTGGTATTCATATGTCCCGTGCTTCATGCTTCCAATCTTCAACAATCTTTTAGCAGTTATGTTTTTTATGATTTTCATCCCTTTATCACTTAAGTGACCCAGGGGGTTATGTCATAACTTTACAGAAGTTGCTTGTCTGGCATGCATTGCACCTAGCAAAACTCTTGTTAAGTACAAAGTTCCATCATTCAATCCTTTGATCACCACCATGGAATCGCGTGTAATTCTTTATGTTCCGTCTACAAAGGTTTTACAGAAACCTGCATCATCTAACTGTCCTGCGAAAATTATGTTCTTCCTTAACCTCGATATGTGTCACACGCTTGGCAACTCCAGCAAGCTTTTGTTTTTTGTCCGGATGGAAACATCGCTCTTGCCCACAATATCGAGAGTTCCACCGAGATGTTACCTTGTCATATCTTCTAAAAACCATATCTTCTAAAAACCATATCTTCTAAAATTGACTCTCATTTCACTGCAATCTTTCTTTAGATCGTCTTTCGTCCCACAAAGTCAACACATGGGGCCACCTTCCGCCAAGCTACTACAGCTCTGACTTCTTCCTTTTCCCTTTTTATGACTTTTATGTGTTGCGGAACGTCCCCTACCTTCCGTGTTATATGTCTTTCTAGTAGATGCATGAATCTCTTTCAGACGAACCTCCTCGTTCAGAATCAAATCCCTGATGTTCAAAGACACCAAGTATGTCTTACCACTTGAATTACTCACTGCAGTAACCATCACATCCTAGGATTATAGGAGTAATGAAAGTAACAACAACGCCCACTCTAGATCCTCAAAATCTGCCTTCACCAATTTCAACTAACTCTGAATGATGTTGAAGTCATTGATATGATCAGTCGTTGGCTTACCTTCTGACATTCTCATGTCAAATAACTCTTACAATAAGAACACTTTGTCCATTGTTGTCAACTTCTCATACATATCAGCTAGGACTTTTATAAGTTTCGATGTTGCCTCACGGATGTTGTAAGTCACGTTCCAGGCTAGTGACATCCGGATCACTGCAAGTGCTTTCTTATTCAGCCTTTCTCATTCTGCCTTCTTCATCGCTTCTGGTTTGATACTAGTTAACGAAAGATCAAGATCCTTCTACAATAGACAATCATCTATCAACATCTTTCATAATCTGAAATCCTTTATGTTGAACTTCTCCAATTGGACCTTACCCTCCTCCAACGCTACAACTTCCGAAATAAGTGAACTTCCACAGAATTCAGAAACACGTAAAAGGGATCAGGAACTGCTTAATGGAATTCTCCTATAAGACCAAGGGCAGAATAATGATGTTGAACCAAGCTCTGGAACACCTTGGACTGGGTGTGATCGTTCGAAACAATGCAACTGAAGCTTCGATGCCAATTGTTGAGTCCACGGAACTTCTGAACACCGGAAGTTATCCCCCAAAACTTACTAAATAACAAGAATGAACCCGTGTTGATGATGTGCCAAAACTTAAAAGACACACCACACCTAAGTCACACACAACTCTGCAATACACTCTTCGAAACAAACCAAGAAAAGAACTTCTGAAAGACAAACGAAAAAAGAAACAAAGACAAAGAACAACACGGGTATTTACGTGGTTAAGACTTAGTCCTAATCCACGAGGAGAATGTTGCAAACATTTTATTAAGGAAGCGAAGGATAATTACAATAGAACAAGCAGGTCATTGAACAAATGACTTCACCATACAAATATATAGCAGAGCCCAGCCGATGCAGTCGATGCTACCACCTTTTGATCTCCGTGAAGAGTGTGTCCGCCTTAATCTGATCTTCATGGGCATCCCTTTACATAGTCAAAGACATCCACTGCCTTAGCTTTCGCTTTCGGTGAATAGTGCGTGCTTCTGGAAATCATATAGGTTTACCCTTACATAATATCCTGAAGACTCTTACGCATTCTCTTTATAGCAAAAAACGTCAGGAAAAATCCTTACGTGACAACAATGAAAAACTTACGCAAGTCCTTTGCGTCGTCGCACTTCACCTTCAGACTTGTCAGGGGAATAACTTATGATTGTCTGCTTCCAGCTGCCATTATCTGGTCTGCCTACTTTCAAACTTCTAAACTTTGTTGTTGTCATTCCACCATCCGAATCTGGCCTTCAGTGATTAAACTTCTGAAATCACTCTTTTTGTTGGATTTAATGACTTGGTCGAAACTGAACCTAATATGAAGTGCATCATGAAGCCCTTGTTGGACCAGGAGCGCACGCATCTTGATCCACCAAAGATTGAAATCATTCTCCATATTGAACTTATTGATTTCTTACTTAGAAGATGTCATTGCAAAATTCAGACAGCTCTTGTACAAATTGTTGAGGACAGAGCTAGTCATACATCCTTATGCAATGGCCCGAGGAACACTGAACTCATGTAGCTCTTCGAGCTGAGAAATTGAAGTCGATAATAAGATGAAAAAACACAGAAGTGACAGTTTGACAATTCAAGAAGTGCGCAAAAGAAAGAAAGAAAACAATGAAGAGAACACTGAGAAATAACATGATTCGGGCTGGTTTAGTCCTCCGTCAACGACAATAACACCACTCTATCTTGGATTTGATTAATGCTCAAACAAGACCGAATACAAGAGTAACAGTGAAGAATTTTATAGCAGAGAGATCTTACAAACACAAAGCACCGGAACTTAAAGAACATAACTAACAAAGACAAGAATACTTACAGACCAGTCGGTCTTATCATCGACTGGTTCTTGCTAGCAAAATAACACCAAGAAAGCTCTGGTTCCAACTCCAAGACCTAAAAGTCACTAACGAAACAAAGGAGCTCCTTGCAAGTATCGGCTTTGAATCTCCATCGGGCGACAACTCCGGGATAAGCTCA
Source organism: Viscum album (assembly GCA_963277665.1). Taxonomy (NCBI): domain Eukaryota; kingdom Viridiplantae; phylum Streptophyta; class Magnoliopsida; order Santalales; family Viscaceae; genus Viscum; species Viscum album. The sequence continues at coordinate 1,412,559,754 of OY728141.1, read as the reverse complement.
TTACAACAACGGTAAGGCTAAAGGCACGGTCTGGAAGGGACGACAAGCTCCAACTCTGGCGTTCTCTTTCACTCTCTCTTTTCTTTGGTTTGAACTGGATAGCGAGAATATCAAAATCACTTCCCAACTGTGCTACGAGGGTGATAATGAAGGCCTGACAAGCAAGGCTACAATGTAACAACCAAGGATGTGAATAGTCGTGATCAAATCAGTCGTAACAACCAACATTCAACAATAGCCACAAGAGACATGAGGTATCTTCATATGAAAGAGCGGCGTGCATGAGACCTACATAAGGTGAGGCTCATGCACCGCGTCAATAGAACAAACCTGCTGCATGAGTTAAAAAATACATATGGTGCGTAAGAATAAACAACCGGAAAAAACAGTTCATCGGGGACGTAACGCCCTCAACCTATTCTCAAACTTTAAATAGATAGGACGAGTGGCTGCTTTGTTGTGTCATCTCGCATAATCGATAGCTCCAAGTGGACCATTTCTGATAAACAGAACTGACGATGTGGGATGAACTGGAAGTCGAGTTATGGTGTCCAACTATAGGCTAACCCATAACCCACAAAGAGTGTCGCATTAGGTGAAAATCAAAACACTCCTATTAGGTGAAAACTCGACTCATGATTAACATACTCCCACGTCATAATAAACAGACGCGCACGTAGGGCTAACAAAAACATCTCACGGAAGATCAACCAGCATCCACGTAAGAATAAACCAAAGGGGCTTCACATCAAATTCAAAAGAACCTCACATAAAATAAATCAAGGCTACATACTTCACACCAGAATAAATAGACCTCATGAAGTATTAAAACAAACAGTTAATGCATCACATAGGGTTAAACAAAATGTATAACCACCTAGGGAAGATTAACCAGAATGAACAAAATGAAACCGGAGTAGAAAAAGCGTGGCAGCTTACGAACATGTGAAGCATGCAAAGGCAAACATAGAACTAACGAGCAATTAGTTGTATTTGTAAATTAATTAAAGCATGCTACATCAATAGGTTTCAAATTCGTGATTCAATAAACAAACATTCCTATAGAATGCAATCCTTTAAAATAAATAAAATCTCCTCTATTTTTTATCGTGCTGTGTTTTTATCTGTTTATTTGATTCGTTGATGCACATTAAAACTAGCCATATTGCTTGTTATCTCCCTGAAGAGAATGCATTATTTATTGCGGTATGGTTTATTCAAAATTACTATTCTATCAATGATCTTAAAATCAAGCACTGGGTTTATTGGATTTGGAATTTAAACAAAAAAAATCCTTTTTTATTACAATGTTCTAAAATCGTCCTTCAATGATTGGGTAATTTAATTGTATTTTGCCAACGCCATGCGTGGCACCATCGACGCCTGATTCCAGGAGTTTCCTGGTATTCGGCAGCAGTTGTCTTAGTAAGATGTTTGAACAAGGCAATCACCGCTGTAATCGGGGAGAGGGTCGGAAACCAGCTTACCTGCTGCTGTCGGGATCAATGGCGATGCCCTTCGAGAGGTCTTTGATGCCGGTGATGACTGATTCGGGACGGAGCACGCGGGACCAGGGTTCGGGCTCCATCTGGGCTGTCAGCATTGCGTAACTGCTCCCGCCGGAGGACGCGTCATCGTACCTCCTATCCTCCGCCACGAACTCTCGTCTTCGGTTCGGTATCCCTTCATCTTCATCTCCCATCCTTTCCTTCCTGATTTCGCCTTCACCCATGATTGACCCAGCCAAACTTCCCCCCTCTCTCGCCCGCCTGCAGAAATCGACCAGGGCCTGTTGTGCTTATGCTCACATCTGGCATAGGTTGGTCTAGTCCGTCGACGATTATAGCTACGTGCACAGGATCTTTCTACAGAAACCGGGAAAATCAATTTGGAAAAGCAAGAGCATCAGGTTCGATGATCGGAACGGCATCTTTGCTAGTGGATTAAGCTCGCGAACATTGATTGATTCAACCAGTCAGGGAACAGACAAAAGGATAAGGCGTAAATTTAAAAACGAACTGTTCCGGGAATGCAATCCGGGGTGGAGAGGCATCTCCGAGGGATCCAGAACATGCGAAGGAGCGCGGCGACTTTCTCGGCGGGTAGGAAAGCAAAACGCAATCCGTGAAAAGGGGAGTTCAGGTCACGGACGCACGAAACCCAAACACGAGAAGCGAGTGAGGAGCCACCAGCAGCGTCCCTCCCATCCGGACGGACCGATTGGGGAATGTGTCAGGCCCTTTGCAGGAGTAGTACGGCTCGCACAGTACCGTTGATGGAGACATTTAAAGGAGGGAGGGAAAATCGAAAATGAATCTTCGCTCCCCGCGAAATTGGGGAATCTCGGGGCGCAGTAATTTTGACGCGTTAATCGTGAATATTGTAATTCCAATTATTTATTAAATTTTATGAAATTTAGATTGGAATACAGATAATACGCAATATAGTTTCAATTTAAAATATACATACAAAATATGTAAATTGATGTGAAATTTATAAATAAACAAAAAAAAAATCCAATATATAAAATCACAACTCTTACCAACGATCAACATTCGTACAAAAGATTATCTTAAAAAAATAAACAAATTATAATTTTAATGTTATATAATTCACACATGATAAATTATATTGTTAATTACCGAATATATTAATGATATCGTCAATTGTACCATTAATTAAATTATTAATGATATCATCAATTGTACCATTAATTAAATTATTAATGATTATATTGTTAATCTTATATTATCTATTAATTGTGATATTAATTGTTAATTGCATTGTTAGTTATTAATCTATATAAATTATATTATTAATTACTAAATATATTAATGATATTATCGGTTATTAATTATATTGATTACTTAAATAGTTGTTAATAATCATGTCATTAAACTAAAATGACATTTATATATGGAAAATACATATTTTGAGTCATACCGCGCACATCGTATGTCGGATTAACACGCAGTCAATTTCTACACGCCGCAAATGAATCATGGATCATTTTCCTAAAGATTGAAAACAGTTTGAGCTCGTTTACTCGGTTTTGACAATGTGATGCGCGTTTTTAATCAAAATAACTTTTTTATATTGAAAACACACTTTGAGTCATATTAGCTGCATCGTATGTCAGATTGACATGCAATCAATTCCAATGCATCACAAATGAATTGTAAATTATTATCGTGAAGTTTGAAAACAATTGACACTCGTTTACTCAGTTTTGACAATGTGTCATGCGTTTTAAATTAAAATAACATTTTTATATTGAAAACACACACTTTGAGTTATACCAACCACATCGCGTGCCAGTTCGACGTGTGATCAATTCTCATACATCACAAATAAATTACAGATCGTTGTCCTAGAGTTTGAAAACAATCTGAGTGTGTTTGACCGGTTCTAGTCATGTGACACGTGTTTAAAACTAAAATTACATTTTTATATTGAAAACATGCATTATCAGTCATACCGGTCATATCATGTGTTGGATTGACGCGCATTCGATTCTTACACATCACAAATAAATTATGGATCGTTTTGCTAAAATTTGAAAACAATATTAGCTAGTTTTCTCGTTTTTGGCTATGTGACGCGTTTTAAACTAAAATGACATTGTTATATCAAAAACACACATTTGGAGTCATATTGTCTGCATTGTGTGTCAGATTAACCCGCGGTCTACACAGCACAAATAAATTATGGACCGTCGTCTTAATGTTTGAAAACAAATTGAGTTCATTTGCTCAATTTTGACTATATAACACGCGTTTTAAACCAAAATGACAATTTATATAAAAAACACGCACTTTGAGTGATACTAATGGTATAATGTGTTAGATTGACGTGTGTTTAATTCATACATGTCACAAATAAATCGTTGATTGTTGTCCTAAAGTTTGAAAACAACACGAGTTTGAGTGCTCGGTTTTGACTATATGATTCGCACTTTAAACTAAAATGATACTTTTATATTAAAAACATGCACTATGAGTCATACCAACCAAATCATGTGCCAGGTTGACATGCAGTCAATTCATATACATTTCAAACAAATTATGAATAGTTATTATAATGTTTGAAAACAATTTGTGCTTGTTTGCTCAGATTTGGCTATGTGATGCGCATTTTAAACTAAAATGACACTTTTATAGTGAAAACATGTACTTCGAGACATGACGACCATATTGTCAGTACCCGAGTGTCTAGCGGAAGCCGATGGGTCGGGGGTTTGAAATTTTTCATCACCGGAGTGACGAAACTTGTCGTATCTGGCGATCCGAGCCCTGATATGGTATGAGGATATCGCATGAATTAATCCGAGTGCATAAATTAAATTAGAACGAGTACATCGTTTGAATTGAAGCGCACACGTCTGTCGCTCGTCGTCGGTGAACGTTGCTCGAAAGACCTAAGGTCGAACCCCTACAGATCATCCAAACACGCTTCAAGAATCTGCGTGCACGTCATTTGTCGAATTTTAGGTGCTAGCGCGAAGTTCTGACGATCTCTTCGACGTCACGACGATTATCATGATCCCATGCCTTCGATCCGCGAAGACGTTCTTGGATTGTTCGCTCGGTTGGAGCGTTTCTCTCTCTAGGATTTGGGAGGAGGGAGAAACTCTCAATTTCAATTGATGAACAGTGCATGGAATGAGCTTCTCCTCACTTTATACAACGAATGTATTAAATACCCAATTTGAGTTCCCCGACCCCCGTGTGTTTAATGTCCACTAAATAAATAATAAATAAATAATTATGATGAACTAATTGCATCATATATATTATTTATATTTGATCACATAATTATAATATATATTAAATATATTACATGATAAACCCGAGTTATTAACTCGACTCATAATTCCCGCTAATATTAAATGAACGTTGAATATTTAAATAACATGCGTCCGTATAATATTATTCCTTGTATTTACTTAAATACTTGCAAATACTTTTAATAAATAAATTAAACCCAATTATTTTATACTCAAATAATAATGAATTTATTTATTTATCGGTGATCGATAAAACCCAGACAACTCTCGAACCCCGTGGTGGGGCTCACTATGTCCTATGCACCTATTCACCAGAATAAAACAGATTTTTGAATACAATATTATGTGTGACTCTTTATACCTTTTTCTCGATAACAGTGAATAATATTCACATACAAAGAGCAGAGTTTAACAACCTGTAACACCCCAAACTTTCACGGTACGCTTCTCTTTGAATAATACAATAACGTGTGTTGTACGCAACTTCGAGTTCTAACACACCACAACCAATCAAACCAGCCGTTATGAATAGTAATACCACTTTTTGAAATTTTATAAATTTTATATTTCAAAATGGACTTCATTTTTGGATTTGGAATATCGAAATTAGCTTAGGATGAATTTTTGGTATTTTTCTGAAAACTTTCAATTTTTGATGAATAGTGAAAAACACTAAGTTATAGTTTAAAACCAAATTTTTATTTAAATAATTATTTATTTTATTTAAATTTATTTTAGGTCAAAATAGATACATAATACCTATATAAGTTCAATGTAATTCATTGGAGTCAGTTTATAATAATTTTAGATATATAAAAATTTTATTGAACTTTTCACCGTCTTTTACCCACCTCCTAGGAGTATTTGCAAATTTACATAAAACTTAATTTTCCCACTTTTGTGAGTTGAATTTAAAAAATCCGAGAGATAAGATTGATATCAGTAAGTAAAATGTGGTTCAATAAGATGAAAATATTTTTTGGTGAATAGTGACTTCTTACTTTTATTTACCACAGTTAAAAGTAAATAAGATAATTAAAGGTAAAAATGATATTATTATTACCCTAACACATGTCCCAATTCTATTAGATAAATGCAATTCGACCAAAAACAACATAAGGAATAAAATATGATCCTTTAGCTTCATTTGGATTAGATTAGGACATTTATTATTATTTAATTCAAAGAAGAGTTAAAAGTGCTAAATTCAAAGTTTAATAACTAAACCATTTTTAATATAGGGTTAAACATAAGATAATTTTGACTATAAATATTCATTAGAAATCTATAAATATTTCCTACATAATGATATTTTATTTATAATTTTTAGACATTAAATAATTAAATTTATTTATGACACAACGATGATGCAGTAATTACCTAATTAATGAAATATTAAAATAATTGATATTATAAATATCCAAATAAATGTAATTTGAGAGTTTTTATGAATTTCACTAATTTTCTAGGTTAATATGACATGTTAGGGTTGGTTAGATGATTTTTTTTTTGAAGTAATAATGTTGTTATGAATTTAGCAAAAACAAAATACCAAATAGTGTCAAAATTGACATAAAAGAGTTTTAAAAACAAATATTATATTATTAATTGATATTCTATTCCTAAAAATCTAAGGTTTGACCAAAATACTTATATAATGAGAATTGTATAATTAATGAACCACTTGAGGTTTGATTGGAAGTATATAGTAAGTTTATTAACCATATAATATAAAAATACAAAGAGACATGGTAAATGTCAAACTATTTAACTAAGAGTTAAATCTAAAATATAAGGTTGATATAGTGACCCAAACCTGTCTAAAACCTATTGATTGAATGATTTTCGACCCATCCCCACCTTATCCATTAAATAATTCATTTTGGATTCATTAGAAAATGAAAATGATTTTATTATAAAATAATATTTATAGCTTTTCCTAAGGTGCCACTCACCCCTCTTATAAAAGGGCACTCCCCCTTCTCTCTAATTCACACCTTCAAATCCATTTGGCTCAGCCAACCTGTGCCCAAATACCCTCCCAACTATCCTCCCTTCATCCTAGAGGCCTTTCTTTAGTTAGAAAGCCAACCTAAAGAGCCATTTTGATCAAACCAAAAGGAATAACCTGAAGAAGAGGTAAATATTTCATCACCTCTTTCAAGTTCATTTCTTCTTTCACTTCCTTTTTCTTCATTGTTTCCATTCTAAAATAATAAATCTGGTATCTTCTATATACTGTGATGTTATTATAAATATGGTACAACCAAATTCATTATTCTATCCATCCTTTGAATGACATGTCACCATACGTGCGTATGTACAGCTTAGCGTCTCCACGTCGTGGTGTAATTGTTATTCAATACATTATTATATATTTGGATGGGTATAATAATGATGTGTAATTGATGTAAATAATAAATATAACATGATAATGATTTTTTATATATGATATACCATCCAATTATATATTATTTTAATATCAAAAGAATGATATTGTCGCTCGTGTGTACGTACGGATTACCGTCTCCACGAACGCGATGAGATCCATTCCCCATCGTATCCATTTAAGACTAATTTTCATTAGATGGTTAAAAATAATGTTTAAAGACTTGATATCATTCTGTATATGAATAAGATACATCCCATCCATAACAAATATGACTCACATAACAAAGAATATAAAGGAAAATGAATCCATTAACCCCCGAAACAACGATAATACTAAGATATTATTAACAAAGAAATGTTAAAAGATCATATATGATATCATATTAATGTATATAATTCTTGTATAATTTAATAACAATTATTTCACCATTATACAGGAGGTTAACCTACCCTCGACCAAGGAAAAGTACAAGGTAAATGTTAATTTCACAATCTCTTTATTATCCGAGGTTGTTTTTACGTAAGTATCTACTGAGATCTCTTTATCACCCACATCCATATTTCTTAAAAATGTATTTCAAAACATTATTACTATTTTATAGACTATGGGTTAAAGTCATTTATTATAGCATCCCGCCTTTTTATCACATATACTTTCATTACATTTTACAAAACCGAGGATCTTTAAGGTTTAGTGTCTTGGAAACCGGGAACTTAAAACATGAAAACATAAAATATTCTTCTTAGACACTTGAAAGGCTTCTCCTCATGTTCATCCTAGGTTCATTACTGCATCTCATAACCTGGGGACATACATCAAAAGAAAGGGTGAGTAGAAGGCCCAGTAAGGGAAACAAGAGAAACATTTTACATGTGAACTTGAGATACTTCAATAAGGTCATGAAAAGAACTTTAAGGCATGAGAAATAAATCATAAGATATATCATAATAAAAATAACATTTTTCATAACCTGAAGATGTGGCTGAAACATTTAATATTGACAATCATTTCGTTTCACCAAGGTCCATCCCCAAGGTGTCATTAAAAATTACCAAGGTTATTCACAAAGGTATCAGTCTAAAAAGTCATCTCTAGAGATTAAGTCTTTACCCAATGCATTGGAGCGCTATCTGGGCGCACCCTTGACATGTCTTTATTATCATGTGAGCCACATATATCATCATTAATCATTTCATAAACAACCAATATAGAATAAAATAAATGGGTTTCATTTCATAATCACAACGTTTTAAAAACTGCTTTAAAGACATGATCTTTATGTCACTTTAAACCCAAGAAAAAGTGAAAGCGGGTTTCATGTATGTAAATCCCAGAATTTAAAATAGAAAATTTTGATATATATGTGAATACCCCTATAGAAATAAGAGCTTTGAGTATTCACTTAATAACATGAAATAATTTTGAGATAAAGAGGGAGGCATTTTGAGACGAAAACTATGCAGCATAACGACTATGATACATGGTTTTAGAAAACATTGAAAAGAGAGGGGACATGGGTCATCCACTAAAAATGATTCATAAAACAGGAGGGAAACATAATATGAAGTATTTAAGAACATGGTAATGAAATTTGAATGATATACCATATGAAACGAAGAACTTGAAAGGAAGACAAAAATAAGATTTCTCTTATGAAAATTCGGCAGCCTAACGGCGTCACTTAAAACTTCCAAAAAATGGATTGATGAGATCAAATAGGGTCTCTCATCATATGAACATAGATTATCAGTATGATAGATATAGAGATCATACCCCAACATAACAAAAAGGAACATGAAATAATTGACATGAAAGTAGAACTTCAAAATGAGAAGGGTGAAGAACCACTTAAAAATTCGGTAGCCTAACAGCACCACTTAAAACTTCAAAATACTGAATTGAAGAGATCAAATGGGGTCTCTCATCATATGGTAATAAAAGATCAGTATGATAGATATAGAGATCATACCCCAACATAACAAAAAGGAACTTGAAAGAATTGACATGAAAGTAGAACTTCAAAACGAGAAGGGTGAAGAACCACTTAAAAATTCGGCAGCCTAACAACGCCACTTAAAACTTCAAAATACTGAATTGAAGAGATCAAATGGAGTCTCTAATCATATGGTCATAAAAGATCAGTATGATAGATATAGAGATCATACCCCAACATAACAAAAAGGAACTTGAAAGAATTGACATGAAAGTAGAACTTCAAAACGAGAAGGGTGAAGAACCACTTAAAAATTCGGCAGCCTAACGACGCCACTTAAAACTTCAAAATACTGAATTGAAGAGATCAAATGAGGTCTCTCATCATATGATCATAAAAGATCAGTATGATAAATTTATAGATCATACCCCAACATAATAAAAAGGAACTTTAAATACTTTACATGAAAATAGATCTTGAAAAATGAGAAGGGAGAAAGAATCCGTTACAAAAATTTCGGCAGCCTAACGACGCCACTTAAAACTTCATAAAACGAAATAATGAGAGTAAGAGGGGATATATCATTATGTGAACATGAAAAGGGCAGTAAGAGGAGTATAAAATAACACCCTTTAACATAAGAACATGGAGCATAAAATAAATTACATAAAAGAGATTTCTTGAAAAGAAAGAGAGAGATCGGATCCCTTACCTTAAAACATAACTCTTAAAACTCAAAGGTTGAGACCTTGAGGGCTTGGGGGCACCTTGGAAGGACTCCTTGGGAGGTAATGAGACCAGAAATTCGTTGGGGGAGAGTGAGGAGTCTAAATGGATGAGAGGATGGCTTGGTATTTATAGGGAAAGTGAGGGGACAAGGCATTAATGGCCAAGGGACACCTCAAAAGTAGTTTTCTCAAAACCATGTGCTCTCCCATGGTATTTCCCATGGAGTTAGGACACATGGGCCCCCCCATACAACAATTCATCACCTTTGGTCGACCATCCCTTAAAATATCTCATGGAATCATCATGACACAGTTATGATGTCATTAAACATACCGAAACCCTAAAACTGTATTTTTACTATTCACTGAAAATTCAACTTTCTCAGAAAAATCCCAAAATTTCACATTAACAAAATATCAATGCTCTGATTTCAAAAATGAACTCCATTTTATAAAAATAATTTTCTAAATATTTTTAATTTAATTTTTATATAAATACACTATTCACCGAAAATTCATTTTTTTAGAAAAAACCCCAAAAATTACCTTAACATAATATCGATGATCTGAGTTCAAAAATGAAATCCATTTTATAAAAATAATTTTCTAAATATTTTTAATTTAATTTTTAATTAAAAAACACTATTCACCTGAAAAAACTAATACTTGAATAACAATTTATGAAACCGTTATTTAACCATTTTATTGAATCACATTACTTAATCAAGATGCCTAGATTATATTAATACTTTCTTTAAGTGAGATTACTAATCCATTTGGTCACATTACTAATCCTAAGCATAAAATCACTATTCATAATTTACTATTCATAAAAAATCAAGTTGATCTTATTAGGCTCTAAATTTTGTACTGAACATAATTGTAGAAGACCATTTTTTGAATATCATTACAAATTTTTAATTATTTAAGGTTTACATAAACATTTTTAAAATATCCTTTTTCTAAAATTCATCAAAAAGATGCATACTCTATTTATTCGGTCATTTGAAAATTCATAAACTTCATCATAAGAAGAAATCCCAATTTTTATTTAAAACAAAAGATTACACAAGGCAATTACGGTCTCCTTACATAGCCCCTTATCACACCAGTATAGGACCTAAGTGTAAGGTGTGCTAAGGTGAGAGAATCTGAGGGAGGCTCGGATAACATCGCACGAGTAGTAATTTCTATCAGTTTGAACTTCACGCAAAGGCGATTCCATTCTAGCTTCACACGATGAAGTTCGGCTTGGGTTTGGTCCAGAGCAAAGCCCAGTGGTGCTACCTCCTTCCCAAGTTCTTTTAGATGGGCTTCGATCGGTCCAAGACTACTGGGTGAGGCCATCGAATCTTCTTTCTATAATAATTAACCAAGATTACTTGTATTTAGAGACAATAATCAAAACGTTTAGTTTCCAGGGGTCATATTGACCAATGGTCATATAACAGTCAAAACCCAACGGTCTCATTTTAATTATACTCATGTTATCAAATGAAACATTTTTTTTGAGTATAAAAAATAAAATAAAATAACACATAAAATTAGGAAACAAGATTTATTCAAAATTTCGGGTCGTTACAATCTTCCCCCCTTAAGAAATTGCGTCCTCGCAATTTTTAAAATTGGGTTTTGAAATTTCATTGAAAGTCCCACATCAGAAAAGAAGTCAGTAAAACTATTACTTTAAAAGAAATAAAGGGAAGTACAAAGGTCACCCGAGTTAGCCCACACTTGGATTCCATGTAGGAAAACATGGGTATGGAGGAGAAAACAAAGGGTCAAGTTCTGAGGGAGAGTGATAGAAAACATGATTAAGAGAAAGTTAACCATAATAAAATCCCAAACTTATGATATGTGTAAACGGTTTTTGATTACCTTGTAGGAAACATAAACCAATAACGTTTATGTTTTACGTTCCTTTTCATAATTTTGAGGAATTCATTTACTACATAGAACAAAAACATAAGAAAATATACCTACATTCATGTAGAGTTTCATCCTTAAATAAGTTTCTACAAAAACTAATCTTTTCTCCAAACGATGAGCATTCAAAACTACTTGGTCTCATCAAAACACAAGAATCATCTTCTAGAGAATCACATAATCCAAAAAAGATTAACTATCTATTTCATCTATCTTTAAACATTATCCCAAAAACAGAAAGGGTAAGGTAAAACAACTCTTCAAAAAGAAATAATCCCATAGGAATGGAAACTACTTTTAAATCCTCAAAGTTCCATGGTACTACCCAAAGTTCATCATAGACCATTCCATAAATAATGGTCCTTAAAATTCCTCAAAATAAACCAAACTAAGATTGAAACCCAAATACAAGAGGGATTTGATAACATAGTCTTCCAAAATAAACTTCATTGTTCATCTCCAAACAACATCAACCACTCCTAACATCTTATAACAAAAGTAGCTAACCTAAACATATTTTACCCAAGATAGGATAATCATTCCCATAAGTAACCTAAATTACTATAAGTCCACCTTAAATTCATTGACTCTTCAAAATATAAGTCAACCTTACTCCTCAATGAAAATACCGTAGTAATCTATTTACCTCGATCATATAGGGTCCCCAAAATAGTGAATGTCTTCCAAAATAATAATCATCTTTTAATCCCCTAATCATCTCTGTCATATTAATACGACAATCGTCGCATTTCCTATCACATTGGATGTTGGGACATGTTCTTCCATTTCCCACCATTAACCAAGAAGAGAAAGTATAATTAGGGGCTTAAATACTTAGCCAATAATCATGAAAAGGTTCTTAAAGCATATAAGGATAACTTGTAGAAGAAAAGTATACCCTAACTTGTGATCCCCTAAGTTCCCATCTAGGTTATCCATGATCATATATTCTTATGCGAATCTTTATTTTATTTTATCTTTGTTTCTTTAACAATGGTTCACACTAAGCTTATGAATTTACCAAAGCATATCCCCCGGGAGTGTCGTAACCAAGAGTGCAGCAAGGACCATTGTCGTGTACCAGTTCCCGTTTGAGTCTAGCTCAAAGAGGTGTTTTCAGGTTTTACCCCTATGTACATTTGTGCTAGAGCCACCTCTACCTTCTCGTATCCAGAAAGGGATGTATTTGCTTGGCAACCCATTACTCAATACTCACCAAAATACCAGGAAGATTTCCTATATATAAACTTTTCTATAGGCTTCTTCCTAAAGTTTTCATATCCTAATTTCCACAAATAACTAAACCATACTTTGATACCAACTATAGCATCCCGCCTTTTTATCACATATACTTTCATTACATTTTACAAAACCGAGGATCTTTAAGGTTTAGTGTCTTGGAAACCGGGAACTTAAAACATGAAAACATAAAATATTCTTCTTAGACACTTGAAAGGATTCTCCTCATGTTCATCCTAGGTTCATTACTGCATCTCATAACCTGGGGACATACATCAAAAGAAAGGGTGAGTAGAAGGCCCATTAAGGGAAACAAGAGAAACATTTTACATGTGAACTTGAGATACTTCAATAAGGTCATGAAAATAACTTTAAGGCATGAGAAATAAATCATGAGATATATCATAATAAAAATAACATTTTTCATAACTTGAAGATTTGGCTGAAACATTTAATATTTACAATCATTTTGTTTCACCAGGGTCCATCCCCAAGGTGTAATTAAAAATTACCAAGGTTTTCACTAAGGTATCAGTCTAAAAAGTCATCTCTATAGATTAAGTCTTTACCCAATGCATTGGAGCGCTATCTGGGCGCACCCTTGACATGTATTTATTATCATGTGAGCCACATATATCATCATTAATCATTTCATAAACAACCCATATAGAATAAAAGAAATGGGTTTCATTTCATAATCACAACGTTTTAAAAATTGCTTTAAAGACATGATCTTTATGTCACTTTAAACCCACGAAAAAGGGAAAGCGAGTTTCATGTATGTAAATCCCAGAATTTAAAATAGAAAATTTTGATATATATGTGAATACCCCTATAGAAATAAGAGCTTTGAGTATTCACTTAATAACATAAAATAATTTTGAGATAAAGAGGGAGGCATTTTGAGATGAAAACTATGCAGCATAACGACTATGATACATGGTTTTAGAAAACATTGGAAAGAGAGGGGACATGGGTCATCCACTAAAAATGATTCATAAAACAGAAGGGGAACATAATATGAAGTATTTAAGAACATGGTAATGAAATTTGAATGATATACCATATGAAACGAAGAACTTGAAAGGAAGACAAAAATAAGATTTCTCTTATGAAAATTCGGCAGCCTAACGGCGTCACTTAAAACTTCCAAAAAATGGATTGATGAGATCAAATAGGGTCTCTCATAATATGAACATATATTATCAGTATGATAGATATATAGATCATACCCCAACATAACAAAAAGGAACTTGAAATAATTGACATGAAAGTAGAACTTCAAAACGAGAAGGGTGAAGAACCACTTAAAAATTCGGCAGCCTAACATCACCACTTAAAACTTCAAAATACTGAATTGAAGAGATCAAATGGGGTCTCTCATCATATGGTCATAAAAAATCATTATGATAGATATAGAGATCATACCCCAACATAACAAAAATTAACTTGAAAGAATTGACATGAAAGTAGAACTTCAAAACGAGAAGGGTGAAGAACCACTTAAAAATTCGGCAGCCTAACAACACCACTTAAAACTTCAAAATACTGAATTGAAGAGATCAATGGGGTCTCTCATCATATGGTCATAAAAGATCAGTATGATAGATATAGAGTTCATACCCCAACATAACAAAAAGGAACTTGAAAGAATTGACATGAAAGTAGAACTTCAAAACGAGAAGGGTGAAGAACCACTTAAAAATTCGGCAGCCTAACGGCGCCACTTAAAACTTCAAAATACTGAATTGAAGAGATAAAATGGGGTCTCTCATCATATGATCATAAAATATAAGTATGATAATTTTAGAGATCATACCCCAACATAATAAAAAGGAACTTGAAATACTTTACATGAAAATAGATCTTGAAAAATGAGAAGGGAGAAAGAATCCGTTACAAAAATTTCGGCAGCCTAACGACGCCACTTAAAACTTCATAAAACGAAATAATGAGAGTAAGAGGGGATATCTCATTATGTGAACATGAAAAGGGAAGTAAGAGGAGTATAAAAGAACACCCTTTGACATAATAACATGGATCATAAAAGAAATTACATAAAAGAGATTTCTTGAAAAGAAAGAGAGAGATCAGATCCCTTACCTTAAAACATAACTCTTAAAACTCAAAGGTTGAGACCTTGAGGGCTTGGGGGCACCTTGGAAGGACTCAATGGGAGGTAATGAGACCAGAAATTCGTTGGGGGAGAGTGGGGAGTCTAAATGGATGAGAGGATGGCTTGGTATTTATAGGGAAAGTGAGGGGACAAAGCATTAATGGCCAAGGGACACCTCAAAAGTAGTTTTCTCAAAACCATGTGCTCTCCCATGGTATTTCCCATGGAGTTAGGACACATGGGGCCCCCCACACAATAATTCATCACCTTTGGTCGACCATCCCTTAAAATATCTCATGTAATCATCATGACACGGTTATGATGTCATTAAACATACCGAAACCCTAAAACTGTATTTTACTATTCACTGAAAATTCAACTTTCTCAGAAAAATCCCAAAATTTAACATTTACCAAATATCAATGCTCTGATTTAAAAATGAACTCCATTTTATAAAAATAATTTTCTAAATATTTTTAATTTAATTTTTAATTAAAAAACACTATTTACCTGAAAAAACTAATACTTGAATAATAATTTATGAAACCGTTATTTTACCATTTTATTGAATCACATTACTTAATCAAGGTGCCTAGATTATATTAATACCTTCTTTAAGTGAGATTACTAATCCATTTGGTCACATTACTAATCCTAAGCATAAAATCACTATTCATAATTTACTATTCATAAAAAATCAAGTTGATCTTATTAGGCTCTAAATTTTGTACTGAACATAATTGTAGAAGACTATTTTTTGAATATCATTACACATTTTTAATTATTTAAGGTTTACATAAAGATTTTTAAAATATCCTTTTTCTAAAATTCATCAAAAATATGCATACTATATTTATCCGATCATTTGAAAATTCATAAACTTCATCATAAGAAGAAATCCCAATTTTTATTTAAAACAAAGGATTACACAAGGCAATTACGGTCTCCTTACATAGCCCCTTATCACACCAGCATAGGACCTAAGTGTAAGGTGTGCTAAGGTGAGAGAATCTGAGGGAGGCTCAGATAACATCGCACGAGTAGTAATTTCTATCAGTTTGAACTTCACGCAAAGGCGATTCCATTCTAGCTTCACACGATGAAGTTCGGCTTGGGTTTGGTCTAGAGCAAATCCCAGTGGTGCTACCTCCTTCCCAAGTTCTTTTAGATGGGCTTCGATCGGTCCAAAACTACTGGGTGAGGCTATTGAATCTTCTTTCTATAATAATTAACCAAGATTAC
This sequence comes from Viscum album, assembly GCA_963277665.1. Taxonomy (NCBI): domain Eukaryota; kingdom Viridiplantae; phylum Streptophyta; class Magnoliopsida; order Santalales; family Viscaceae; genus Viscum; species Viscum album. Next base: position 1,412,543,392 of record OY728141.1, on the reverse strand, counting down.
TTGTATTTAGAGACAATAATCAAAACGTTTAGTTTCTAGGGGTCATATTGACCAATGGTCATATAATAGTCAAAACCCAACGGTCTCATTTTAATTATACTCATGTTATCAAATGAAACATTTTTGTTGAGTATAAAAAATAAAATAAAATAACACATAAAATTAGGAAACAAGATTTATTCAAAATTTCGGGTCGTTACATTTATACCCTTGTTTGACTTTTTTATAAGATGTTTATAAAGGAATCTTTCTGTCGTTTTCCAAACAAGGTCCTTTATAACCTTTTCGACAAAATTAAGGTAAGAATGTCTTTTTTTAACTTATACGGTGGGTGCGGCTATTTTCCGTCGTTATAACATCATCAAAGCCTCTATTACAAGCTTATAAGAATATTTCCAAAATAAATGTTTTATTTTATAATTATATGAATTTTAAATTATTTCAAAATAGAAAGAGATATTTCTCTAAAAAGGGTTTTGATTTCATCTATGTCAACATCCTTTGATAGATTTTAAGTTTATTTGAAGTTGATTTATTATGATACAAAACTTTCATATTGTATTGAAGGTTTTGTGATATGTTTGACTATGGATGTGTTATTTTTATACCATTCATGGTTTATGGATAAAGTATTTACATTTTGTATGTTTGTTTTAATACGAATGTTTATGTTATGTTTACACCTTTTCATATGAGGAATGCATTGGACTTAGTATGTGACGGGTGGAGCCTGCTATAACTCCTTGATGCATCAGTAGGTCTCATGAGACAAACTAGTGTCTTGGCATAAGGCCTTGACAAAATCTTATTTGTAGTTTTGGCACAAGGCCTTAACTATGTAGTTATGAAAGTCTGGAATTATGCATTCCATCATTATGAAAGTGGATATTAATATTGCATGTGATTATTCGACTAGAAGAATATCCATGTGAGTAAGTAAATGAAATTATTTGATTTTATCTTTTCCATATTATGCTGAAGTTCAAGTTTAAAAGGCTTTTGTTTTAGTCTTATACATTTCCTTAAATATTTATGCTTATTTATGAATTTTTTTGCTATATTGTTGTCCTTACTGAGCATCTGAGCTCACCCCTTTCTATGTTTTATTTTTCCCAAGATGCGAAGAAATATTTTATGACTGACCTGCATGGATAGTTTGAGGGGATATGAGTGTGGTCTATGGAAACAATGTTATTGTAGTTTTTCATTTTATGATGTAATGTAAACCTTATGAATGTATCTATTACTTCCAAGGCTATTAAACTAATAGGTCTTTCAAGACTTGATCTTTTGTGATCATGCCAATGTTATGTAATAATGCACCAACTCTGGGTAACTGGGGTCGGGGCGTTACATAACCCATCAAGACCCCCAAACAGATGAAGAATAATCTCATCAACGATAACCATCATGCGAACATGCGTTGTGTAATATAATATTTTTTTCATACGATATCTCATAAAGCAGGATGCACATTCATGTCATCGTCCCTTTTTGATTTATTATTTGCTGATCTAACTGGATGAACTTACCTTTGACCACCATTGATTTATGAAGGTACTACCATCATGATCAACCACGCATGAGATATCACTTTCTCAACTCAGAAGCGACAATTTTCATCTTGACCATTCAACCAATGTCATACTATCAATGACGCACCCAAAACAACCTACCTCGCCACGACTTCAATGACATAGTTTCTGCTTTGCATCAAAGTAACCAATCAAACGACACACGTTGATAATGATCTCGAGTGAGGAGACTAATACACATGTTCGTAGATAAGAACTACCAACGACACCTGAAACATGTGGTGTTCCTATTAGTGGGTGTCTCCTCATGATCTCACATACTCGAGATCACCAAGTGCGAATTTCATGAGAAGAAGTTTCAATGCTTATGAGCCATCAACACCTGATAGTCAAACATCAAATGTGTTTAGTCTATATGATGTATCACTATTGGGAAGTTGGGTTTTCCCAAAACTTGTATACCAACGGTTCTGCAGAACTGTTGGTATAGGGGTCCTTTACCAACAGTTTGTACAAATCGTTGGTAAAGGTTGGTTTTGTGAAGGATTTCCCAACAGTTTGAAGAAACCATTGGGAAATCCAAAATATTTGCACCCTTTACCAATAGTTTGTACAAACCGTTGGTAAAGTCCATGATTTCCCAATGGTTTTTAAAACTGTTGGAAAAGTTCTCCCCAAATACATCCGATTACACAGAAGCACAACACAAAACTCATTTCTCCCAATTTCCAAAAGCCCCCGCACGTAGGTGAACCCTAACCCGAGGTCTTCCATCCGATCAGCTACAACTCCCCCATCCAGGTTAGACTCCTTAAATCTTTTCCCAAATACAGACATAGAAGCCCTCTTCCCCCAATTTCTCCATTTATTTCAATATCTAGAAAGATCACATCATTTTTCCCTATTTCTAGGGATTTTGGAAAATTTTATGATTCACACTATTTGATATTGAATCAATGATTAATACTTGATTGGTAGATGTCTATGAGTATATATAATATTGTTTATAATCCCTTAAAAGTATCATTGTTTTGTGTTCTTTATGATGCGTATAGTATCATTGACATACTTTATTATTAATCTCAAATTTAAAAATAAATGTTTCTGTCTATACTTTATGAAATTAAACCTCTTTACGATCCATGAACAACCTATTAGTGTAGAAGCCTAAACTTTATCCACCCATGGGGTGCGCTTGACTTGGGAATGTTTTCCCCCAAATAGCCAGCACCCCAACTCCCAGTAGGTCTGATTGCAGACCTAATTCAGACCTCCTCCCAACGTATTCTCGGCCGCGAAATACCTTCCAGCCGAAGATCCTTCTTCAATCAAACAAATTTTTATTTCTAAACTTCAAATTAGTAAGTTTTATCTTAGTTTTAGTGTTCTTCCTCTTTTTATTTTATGTTTGATGTTTTGATTTCAGTTAAATTAGAGTTATTGCTGTTGGAGTACCGAACCATTTGCTTGTTTTATGTTTTTTTTGTTCTACACCTCATACATCATAAATGGTCTGTTTAGTGGGGTTTGTTTAGTGCAGGGGGTAAAGGGTTTGTTTTATGTTTTTTGTTTAGTGGGGGGTATACTTTCCAGGTGGTGGAGGGGGGGGGGGTGTGGGGTGTCAAAGGGGGGTGGGGGGGGGGATGTCCTGGACACCTCGTACCCCCTGGACAACCCCCCACTCCTAGAAATCCCCCCACCCCCTGGACCCCCCGACCCCCCTGGATAACCCTGCCACCCCCGTGGACAGCCTGCCCAACCCGCTAGACACCCTGTACCCCCCCTGGATAGCCCCCACCCCCATGGATAGCCCGCCCACCTCCCTGGACACTCCGTACCCCCTGGACAGCCCCACCACCCTCGTGGACAGCCCGCCCACTCACCCCGTACCCCCTGGACAGCCCCGCCCACCCCTGGACACCCCTCCCCCCCGTGGACTACCCCCACCCTTAGGGATAGTCCGCTCACCCCCTAGACACCCCGTACCCCCCCTGGACAGCCCCGCCACCCTCGCCACCCCCGCCCACCCCCCTGGACACCTCGTACCCCTTGGACAACCCCCACCCCCTAGAAAGCCCCCCACTCCCTGGACACCCTGACCCCCCTGGACAGCCCCACCACCCCCGTGGACAGCCCGCCCACCCCCCTGGACAGCCCGTACCCCCCTGGATAACCCCTCCACCCTTGTTGACAGCCCACCCACCCCACCCCCGGACACCCGCCGACCACCCCCCGGACACCCCCATCCCCCCCATCCCCCCGAACGCCCCCACCCCTGGAAATCCCCCCACCCCCTTGACACCCCCGACCCCACTGGACAACCCCGCCACCCCCGTGGATAGCCCGACCACCCCCCGTGGACAACCCTCCCACCCCCCTGGACAACCCACCCACCCCCCTAGACACCCCGTACCCCCTGGACAGCCCCGCCACCCCCATGGGTAGCCCTCCCACCCCCCTGGACACCCCGCACCCCCCCAGACAACCCCTCCCACCCCTGGACACCCCGCTCACCCCCTTGGATATCCCTCCCACCCCCCTGGACTCCCCCTACCCCCTGGACAACCTGACCACCCCCGTGGATAGCCCGCCCACCTGGACACCCCGACCCCCTAGATAGCCCCCCACCCCCTAGACACCTCCGACCCCCCTAGACGACCCCACCACCCCTTGGAAACCCCACACCCCCTGGACACTCCCTCCCCCTTGGGCAATGTATGTGATCACTCAAATTATCTACTAAAATATAAAATTTCTTCGATCTAAAATTTATTCAACTCCTGAATAATTCTCCTCCACAAGTGTACATGATCTTGTAAACTCATGTATAGTTCTTAAAAGATATTTTTTTTATAAATATAGAATTTTATTGTATTTTATATTATGATTCTCATATAGAGTAGTGTGTCAGTTATGGTTTTATATAAAGTGAACAATTATCGTTTACTTAAATATATTTTCGATGAAACTTCAATCTTATTGAATTGATTTTGACGAAATGACTTATAACAATTATTTTTTTACAGAATGGATAGAAGTTGTATGTATGAAACTGATCAGATCTCAAGCGATTTTTAAAACAATTTGAAGATATTTTTAAATTTTTCATTTCACAATGCTTCAGATAGTGGTCGTATACACTTCCCATGTTCTATTTGTGTTGGTAGACCTTGGTTGAGCCATAAATAAGTTAGCTACCACATAACCAAATATGGTTTTCAAGCAAACTACTATGTGTGGTATCACAATGGGAAGAAAATGAAATCTCAAATTGCTAATGATCCAAATGAGAGGACTGGAGTGGAGAATTTGTTATATGACTGGTTTCCATTTATTCATCATCATGAAAAAGAAAGGATTCTGACCCAAGAAGACTTCGATATGAGCACACATAATGCGTCTAATGAAAATGATGATGTTGTTAGGGTGAAAAGATTGAATGATGCTGCCACGACTCCAGTATATCGAAAATATGATAAAATGAAAAGGCTAGATTTTTTAATCCGATTATTTCATGGGAAAACTATGTATGGGATTTATAATACAACAATCAATTACATTCTTACCTTCTTGAAGGATTTACTTCCAGATGATGCAGATATTCCCTCAAACCACTATATGGCATGGAAGTTAGTTGAGGAACTTGGATTTTCAAGAAACAAAATTCATTCTTGCCCGAAAGATTGCAGTTTATTCTGGGAGGAAACTGCTGAACAGAATGATTGTATAAAATGTGGCACATCCCATTGGAAGTCAAAATCTGATGGAACACCACCCCGCGTGCCACAGAAAGTAATGTGTCACTTTCCATTGATCCCCAGACTCTAGAATCTTTTTATATCTGATGAAATATCAATAAAAATGAGATGGAATGATACCAAGAGAAAAAAGACTAATGATGAGTTGGTTTAACCTATAGATGGATTTTCATGGCAAAGATTTGATGCTCGATATCCTAATTTTGCAGCTGACGTGCATAATGTGAGGCTGGGTATTTCATGCGACGGTTTTAATCCATTTGGGCAGATGCTTACTTCGCACAACACATGACCAGTTTTTATACACATTTATAATCTTCCCCCATGGTTGTGCATGAAAAAACCTTTCAATTTCAGGAGTATACTCATATCTGTCCCTTCTGATACTGACATTGATATTGATGTATACATGCAACCTTTAATAAAATAGTTGAAACTTGTTTGGTATGTGGGTGTGCGCACATACGATGCATATTCGAAAGACATATTTCAGATGTGTGTTGTGCTTATGTGGACGATCAATGATTTTCTAGCTTATGTAATGATGTTTGGATGGAGCACAAAAGGAAAACTATCATGTCCTATTTGTATGAAGAATTCATGATCCAGAAGACTAAAACATCGTTGTAGTTTCAGTTTTATGGGACATCGTCGATTCTTGCCAATGGACCATCCATATAGAAATAATCATCGAAGATTTGATAATACCATAGAGACCAATGATCCAACTCAGTGTATGTCTGGAACTAATGTGCTTAATGAATTTAAAGATTTCAGTTTTTCATTCGGGAATGGTCAAATGAAATCTGGAAAGAGAAATAATGTTTCCACTGAAACCTATTACAATTGGAGGAAGAGGAGTATCTTTTTTTATTTGCCTTATTGGTCAACCAATTTGTTATGTCATTGCTTAGGCATAATGCACATTGAAAAGAATATATGTGAAATGTTGCTTTCGATACTTCTAAATGTTAAGGGAAAGACAAAATATGATTTACGGTCTCGGCGTGACTTGGTGGATTGAGGCATCAGACCAGAATTGCATCCTGTGCATATCAGTGAAAATAAATGGAAAATTCTATATGCTTATTATGTGATGACACCTACAAAAAAAAACAATTTATAGAAGTATTAGAGACTATTAGAGTTCCTGATGGTTATTCAAGCAACATATCTAAATGGGTAAATAGAAGAGAGTTAAAGCTAAAATCATTGAAGACTCGTGATTATCACGTTCTTCTGCATGAGTTGATTCCAATAGCAATCCATCATCTTTTTTCCAATAATGTAAGGTTGAATATTATTCGGTTGTGCCATTTTTTTAGAGATCTTTGTGCTAAGAATTTTTCCAAGTATTTCTCGCAAAAAATGTTGATAGATGCCCCATTAATTTTGTGTGAGTTGGAGAAAAATATTTCCTCCATCATTTTTCACATGCATGCTGCATCTGACTGTCCATATTCCCACTAAAATACTTCTTGGAGGACCTGTTTTTTTTCATTGGATGTATACAACTGAAATAAATATGTTCTCATTAAAGTCTTATGTCCGAAACATGAATCATCCCGAAGGTTCTATCATGAACGGTTACTTGGCTCAAGAATGTATGGATTTCTGCTCAATGTATTTGTCTAATCTTACTACAATAATGAGCAGACCAATGAGAAATGAATAAGAATAGTATGAGAAAATTGAACCCAGTTTTCCATCACTTCCTCAAACAGGAGGAATTCCTGGATCATATACATTGAATACATTAAGCCTTGAAGAGCGGGAGACGACACATTGCACAGTTTTGTTCAACTGTGATTTGTTCGATGACTACATCAGGTAACTAAATTGAATATGTATATCTTACATATATATCTATTAATCTATTCATATTTTTTATTTACAGGGAACATAAAACAATGATAAATAGAAAGCATCATTCGTTATCTTTGAGAAGGAGGGGGTCTTTGAATAACAATGAGTTTTCTACTTGGTTAAAATTGAAGGTAAATATATTACTATTTAAAATAATTAAATCAATATTTAATTAAGTTTAATATTCATTTATATTGCAGGTATTGAGTTTTCCTGCCGACTCTGTCTCTGAGGAAATAAGACCTTTGGCTTTTGGTCCTAATACTGTGGTTCGTGACTGTAAATCAATTGTTATCAATGGGTACAAATTTATTTTTACTAAACGAGAAAAGAACATGAGAACACAACATGATGGTGTTATGGTTACTGCCACAACAGATTGTTATGCCAATGCATCAGATAGTAGACCGCGATTTTAAAATGTGGGTTATTATGGAGTCGTTGAAAAAAAAGTAATATTGGATTATTACTCTCATGGACGAGTCACGATGATGAAATGTCATTGGTTTGATTCGATGATGAGACATGGCACATTTATTGATGATTGTTGATTTTAAGTAATTAATATGACTCACACTCTTGCTACTGAAGAACCATATGTATTGGCATCAATGGATAAACAAGTTTTTTATGTCAAAGACCAACTTCGACCTGAATTTGGTGTCATAGTTGAAGTAATTCCAAGACATATTTTTGATGATGGTGATGATGGGATTGACACTGTCCCTACTTCCATTGGAAGCAATCCATTTATTTGTTTTGATGACTCTAATAACTCAATTGTCAGAGTTGATTGTGAACCTAAAGTTGTGGTGGAAAATATATAGAATCATCCATCCATGTTCTCAATTATTTTGGTTTACCTCGAGTTGGGTTGTTAAGGTTGGTACTATTCAAATTGATTTAATATTGATTACAAATATGTTGTATACAATTTGACCGTTATGTGCATTTTCAATGTTTATTGGTTGGAATTTTTATTTGAATTGCATTTTGTAATTTGGAATTGAACCGTATTTAAACCTACGAAACCAACATTTCTAACTTGGTGAACATTTCAATGCTTCAACTGTGATTTGTATAAAATTTGTATGACTCTAATACCTATCTTTAACATTTTACCAGGTAATGAACATGATGGTTTGTATTGTTCTGTAAAATACGTATTAAAACCTGCATCATCTACCCGAGCTAAAGAAATTAAATTTTTCCTTAATTTTGACAACTATTTCACCACTTATGAATCTTGTAGAATCAATGTTCCGTGATTTTAATAGACTGATGACACTTAGTAAATAATCATCCTACTAAAAATTAAATTTTTCCCTCTCATTTATTTTGTTTTTTGGGTTACACATTAGTTATCCTTTTCTATTTACTTCCATATTTGTTTTCAAATGCAGGAAAATGAAACCAATTGAAGAGAGGTAATGAAAACAGATTATGGACAATAGTCATCGCATGGCTGAGCTGGGAATTCCACCACTAGTGCCTGTAGTGAATACTTTATTTCAAATATATTTATTTAAATAATATATAATGTCATGTGATTAATTTTTTTTAAACATTTTTTTAGGATCCATCTATTAGGCGACAATTATTCGATGAGTAGCCTAGTGGTGGTCCCAGTACTCGGGGTGTTCGTACGGGGGGAGGGGGGGTGGTATGGGAGCTAGACGATCTAGTCGGCGTACCTAATTAGACCCTACCCCTCCCACTAACATATCATCCATCCCACGTTCTGATCCCAGTGTGCTGTTAGGGACACACGAGATATTTAGACCTCCCATGTTTTCACCACCCTTTACATCTGAGCCTCCTCACCCATCTGTACCATATCTGATGATGATTACCACTCCCCATCCAGTATTTGGCCAGCTATCCTTTTCATCTTCTTTTACTTCTGCTTCCTTCTCTCTGGTCTTTTATATTCTATCTTCTTCAACTACTGCTCTGCCAGAGTCTGTCCCTATAGAGCATACATTAGGATCCACTCCATCTGTACAGGGTGTTCCTTCAGTTTATGTGGATCCAGTGATTCCCATTGATCAGACTACCACAGGTATACTTATACAATCCAAACAAATTGTTACACCATTATTTATTTTCATTATAACATGTATTGATAAAATATTTGTTTTTATTTCATAACAAATACATCTACTTATAGGAGGTGGTGGAGGGGGCGTACACACATGCGTTCGATGTGGAACCGCCGCACATAGTTGATGGTGGATTAAAATGAAGATGTCCAGATGATTAAAAAATTAGGGCAGTAATGTCAGAGTTTTTTGGCGACGTTTTCCAAATACTCCGACATTATTCCTGTTAGCCCGCTCTCATGGAGACAACTGCCAAATGAAGTCAAGGATAAAGCCTAGGAAGAGATATGGGTAAAAAATCTATTGTATTTAATGAAATATATTAATTTTTTTATTTATATGAATTAATATTTTGGTTTCAGCTGCGGTTTAATTTCCTCGATGGTGAGGGTGCACGACCAGCACGTCTAAAGGATTTAGGTGAGCTTTGGAGAGATTATAAGCATGAGTTGTACATTGGCTGGCGTGATAGAGTGGGCACAGAGTTAGAGGCGGTCCCTATCATGTATGATTGTCCATTAGAACAATACGGACAGATGATTACTCATTGGGTGACTAGCCAATTTACGGTATTAATCAAATTAGAAGTATTTAAATTAAAATTTTCATGTTTTTCGTTAATACTAATTATTGAATTTTATTTAGGATGCATCTGGAAGAAATAAAAAAAACATTGATGATAAGAAATACGTCCACACATTGGGATGTACTATGATTCCAAATCATGAGAGACAGTTGGTATGACAGTTTATAATCTTTCTTTATGACTTTCACTTTTTATTGCTTCCTCTGTAATTTATTCGATTGCTAAAGTTGTTATATAATTTTAGTTATGAAATTACTGTGTTTTTTGGTATCCTATTTTTAATTATGGTTTCCTACATTCAATTTCATTGTAGAGGTGTAAATTGAATATAGAAGGACATGTTCCTCGAGCAAAACTGTTTTGCTCGAGTAGAAAGAAGAAAGATGGAAGTGCGGTTAATGAACCGACTCAGTAGCAGATTGTAAGTTTTACTTTGTAGATTTAAAATTTTAATCTCTATTTTGTAACTTAATAATCTATTTATATTTGTAAAAGGTTTCTTTAGAGGCCCTTGATGCCCAGGAACCTAACAATTTTGGGTCAAACGATCACTTACATCAGGTGTTGGGAGATGAACACCCTGGTAGAGTACACTGCCAGCCTGGCAGGAGTATAGTTCCGACGAGGTATTGGCCCTCCTCAGGCATGAGTTGTAGTGCCACTGAGTTGCAGCAAGTTAAGACACAGTCGGAATAGGCTGAAAAAAGGGCCACAGATACGACAACACAATCTACTATGGCAAACACTAAATTTATGAAACTGATGTAAGCTTTGTTGAGTCAATAAGGTTTTCCTTATGACTTTTCCATTCCTTCTTGTTTTGAAAATCACAAACACCTTATCTTTAAGAAAATATCTTTTATAAGAAAATTGCTTTTATAAGGAAAATCGCTTTTGTAAGAAAAATTATCCTTATCATATTTTCATCCATATTTTTCTTAAGTATAAGATTCGAATTCATTTCTATGTTCTCGGAATTGTTTGAAACTTTGATATAAAGTATTCTGTTTTTGGATCCGAATTCTGGATAAGAACTGAAATAAAGTTTCACTCCGAAATCCAGATGAGAACTGTAATAAAGTTTCATTCCGAATTCCGGATATGAACTCTGATTAAGTTCTACTCCATATTTAGGATACGAATCCTTATGAAGTTCGACATCGAATTCTCATTACGAATTCTAATGATGAATTCTCATTATGAATTCTAATGACGAATTCTCATTAAGAATTATGATGACGAATTCTCATTACGAATTCTGATGTTGAATTCTCACTACGAATTCTCATTTCGAATTCTCATTCCGAATTTACCTATTAAACAGAATTTGATCATCTTTGTTTTATACACTCCGAATTTATTTAGACTCTGAAAATTATTTTTGGTTAAACTCTGAACTTTAATTTTTCTTACGCTTTTATAATTTGTCTACTCTTTAATATTTTTTCTCTCACTCCAAACATTCACTCCGAATCTTCACTCCGAACTTTTGAGTTAGACTTTAAACGATGTCGTACATTCTGTTACACTTGTTTTTATCATAAAACGATGTCATCTATTCTGTTATGAACTAACCGTTGGTTAAGTTACACGTGTACATGTCCCTCCGATTTTTTAGGAAAATATGACCGTTGGAAAGGAGGCCGACCTTGCCTATAAATAGGAGCTCATTTGAAAGAGCTCGTTGATGGACTGATGAAGGCTGAAATGATGACTGATCTTCAACTCATGTGATTACATGCTTGAAGTGATTTCTAGAGAGAGAGGCTCTTATAAACTCTCAAAGCTTCATGCGACTCCGAATTTTGGTGATTACATTCGAGGACTTCCGGGGATAGGAAGACAGAGGTTTCCAACACCTTGAAGTTGAGGGCTTCCTTGCTGAGGAAGACAGAGGTTGCCAACTACCTTGAAGTTGAGGGCTTGCGGGGATAGCAAGACAGAGACTCCAATCTTCGTATCGAGGGATTACCCTGGTGTGGGTAATACAGACTTGCTTGAAAGTATAAATCAAAGGACCTTTATCCAAGGTTGTTGGATATCCTTCTCTTTGGGTTAAAAGACTTATATCTTGTTACTTGTAGTTTTACTACTTGTTTTTTTCTGCTGCATTTTGTATTATAAGGAAATTATAACTTTCTTATACTTCCTTACCTGTACTCTGTTTCTTTTAGATTCTATATGCTTTAAGTTAGAATCTCATATTGTAATCTTTTGTTAAGTTTCAATTTCCGGAACCATATTTCCGGAACCTAATTTCGGAATCTCTTTCCAAGTTTTCATTTAGTGTTAGAGGTGTTGTGAATTTTCTTAAGTTTAACTTTGTTAAACTTAGCCCTTTCCTTTTCTCAAGAAAAAAATAGTTAATCATAACTAACTTTAAAGGTTACAAAGGGATTTTTAAAGTATAAAATTCACCCCCCTCTTGTATATTGAGCATCTACATCATTATTTCGATCCTATAAGATTTATGTCCAACACTTCCACCAGAGGCCAACACTGCTTGTGAGGAATATATGTCATCGATGCATTATATATATGGTGCACCAGGTGGCAGTTCTAGTGGTGTTCAATATGATGGCGAGGAGGAGGTTGACGCGAAGGAGGAGGAGGGCAAGGAGGAGGCTGAGGCGGAGGAGGAGGGAAAGGAGGAGGCCGAGGCGGAGGAGGAGGGAAAGGAGGAGGCCAAGGCGGAGGAGGAGGGCGAGGAGGAGGCCGAGGTGGAGGAGGAGGGAAAGGAGGAGGACGAGGCGGAGGAGGAGGGTGAGGAGGAGGTCGAGGCAGAGGAGGAGGGCCAGGAGGAGGCCAAGGCAGAGGAGGAGGGTCAGGAGGAGGCCCAGACGGAGGACGAGGGAAATGAGGATGAGGGTGAGGGTAAAGATGATGGTGATGATAGTGATGGTGATGAGGGACAGATTGATCCGTTACATTTTTTACTGATATTACTGACCTTTGATGTTTATTGATTTGTTGTGCCCGAATATATGTGTGATTAGGTAGGTCACATTATCTTTTATTTTTTATCTATAAATAATAAAACTTGATTTGAGGATTTGATGTGAAGTCCCCCTATTTTAATGAAATTGTAATTTTTTAGTGGACAACCCCCCGGACACCCCCCCTCCTCCCTAGACCCCGGACAGCCCCCCAGACAGCCCCCCAAACAGCCCCCCCACCCTCCTCCCTGGACCCCGAACAGCCCCCCGAACTCCCCCTAGACAGCCCCCGGACAGCCCCCCGGACAACCCCCCCACCCTCCTTCCTGGACCCCAGACATCCCCCCAACCTTCCTCCCTGGACCCCAGACAACCCCCCAGACAGCCCCCCGAACATCCCCCCAGACATCCCCCCAGACAGCCCCTAGACAGCTCCCCGGACAGCCCTCAGACAGCCCCCCAGACAGCCCCTCGGACAGCCCCCCACCCTCCTTATGGACCCTGGACAACCCCCTCCTTCCTAGACCCTGGACAACCCCCACCCTCCTCCTACCATACATAACCCCCCGCCACATATATCCTCATCCTCCACTGGGTACCTCACACAACTATGTATCACCAACATCATCACACCAATCACTACATCATAAGGTCACTGAGCCCAATCTAATCTCTCTTCAAGATTCACCCTAAATCCCAATCTAATTAACATTCCATTACTATTACTTCAGTACCAAGCACCGACCACCTACCTTGATTCTGGAGGCAATCACACTCTTAATTTGGCATCTCAGATTCCAATCTAAGCTCTCTTCAAGATTCACCCTAAATCCCAATGGAAAAGAGGGTTTTAGAGATTCAAAAGAAGATGAGAGAAGAGTGCAAACCCTAATCGAAAAGAAGAAGCAAGAAGAGGATTTTAAGTAAAAACAAAAGACATTCATAAAACTGACCAAACACTTTCTGATTGTATTGATACTTTATCACAAGGATCCATGAGTCATTTTTGACGTGTATGAGTCAACTCCATCTCAATCCGAGGCACGGTGTGGCCGGTACCACTCAAAGTGTCTCACTTTTATTTGAATTGGACAACATTTTAAGTGAAAACAACAACTAGCATATGAACAACTGACCAAACACATTCATATTCTATTGATACTTTAGGAAAATGATCCATGAGTCATTTTTGACGTGTACGAGTTAACCTCAGCTCAATATGAGGCATGGTGTGGCTGGTACCACTCAAACCGTCTCACATTTATTTGAAATGGACAAGAATTTAAGTGAAAACAACAACTTGCATACGGAAAACCGACCAAATGAATTCAGATTCTGTTGATATTTTAGGAAAATGATCCATGGTTTATTTTTGATGTGTATGAGTCAACCCCTTTTCAATCCGAGTCATGGTATGGCCAGTACCACTCAAACTGTCTCACTTTTATTTGAAATGGACAAGATTTTAAGTGAAAACAACAACTTGCATATGAAAAACTGACCAGACGCTTTCTGATTGTATTGATACTTCAGGAAAATGATCCATGGGTCATTTGTTACATGTACGAGTAAATATCGCCTCAATATGAGGCATGGTGTGGTTGATACCACTCAAAGTGTCTCACATTTATTTGAAATGGACAAAATTTTAAGTGAAAACAACAACTTGCATACGAAAAACTGACCAAACACATTAGGATTCTATTGATACTTTAGGAAAGTTATAAATGGGTCATTTGTGACATGTACAAGTCAACCCCTCCTCAATACGAGGCATGGTGTGACCGATACCACTCAAACTGTCTCACTTTTATTTGAAATGGACATGATTTTAAGTGAAAACAACAACTTGCATACGAAAAACCAACCAAACACATTCGGATTGTATTTATACTTTATGAAAACGATCCATTGGTCATTTTTGATGTGTAAGAGTCAACCCAACCTCAATCTGAGGCAATATGTGGCTGGTACCACTCAAAGTGTCTCACTTTTATTTGAAATGAACATGATTTTAAGTGAAAACATCAACTTGCATACGTAAAACTGACCAAACGCTTTCTGATTATATTTATACTTCAGGAAAATGATCCATGGGTCATTTTTTACGTGTATGAGTCAACCCCGCCTCAATCCGAGGCGCGGTGTGGCCGATACCACTCAAAATGTCTCACATTTATTTGAAATGGACAAGATTTTAAGTGAAAACAACAACTTGCATACATAAAACCAACCAAACACATTATTATTCAGTTTATACTTTAGGAAAATGATCTATGGGTCATTTTTGACGTGTATGAGCCAACCCCGCCTTAATACGAGGCACGGTGTGGACGGTACCACTCAAACTGTCTCACTTTTATTTGAAATGGATAGGATTGTAAGTGAAAACAGCAACTTGCATAGGAAAAACCAACCAAATGATTTCTTATTGTAATTATACTTCATGAAAACGATCCATGGGTCATTTGTGATGTTTACGAGTCAACCCCGCCTCAATACGAGGAACGGTGTGGCCGGTATCACTCAAAGTGTCTCTCTTTGGTTTAAAATGGACACTGTTTTAGGTAAAAACAATAAACATTTGGAAAACCAACCAAATGTATTTTTAATGTGTTGATAATTTATCAAAAGTATCCATGGGTCATTTGTGACATGTATTAGTCAACCCCGTCTCAATCCGAGGGACGGTGTGGTCGTTACCACTCAAATTGTCTCACATTTATTTGAAATGGACAATATTTTAAGTGAAAACAACAACTTGCATACGAAAAACTGACCAAACACATTCATATTCTGTTGATACTTTAAGAAAATTATCCATGGGTCATTTGTGACATGTCTGAGTCAACCCCACCTCAATTCTAGGCATGGTGTGGCCGGTACCACTCAAACTCTCTCACTTTTATTTGACATGGACATGATTTTAAGTGAAAACAACAACTTGCATATGGAAAACCAACAAAAAACTTTATAATTGTATTTATACTTCAGGAAAATGATCCATGGGTCATTTGTGATGTGTAAGAGTCAACCCCACCTCAATATGAGGCACGATGTGGCCGGTACCACTCAAAGTGTCTCACATTTATTTGAAATGGACAAAATTTTAAGTGAAAACAACATCTTTCATACGGAAACCGACCAAACACATTCAGATTCTATTTATAATTTAGGAAAATGATCCATGGGTCATTTGTGACGTGTAAGAGTCAACCCTGCCTCAATCTGAGGTATGGTGTGGCTGGTACCACTCAAACTGTCTCACTTTTATTTGAAATGGACAAGATTTTAAGTGAAAACAACAACTTGCATACGGAAAACTGACCAAAATCTTTCTGATTGTATTGATACTTCAGGAAAATGATACATGGGTCATTTTTGACGTGTACGAGTCAACCCTGTCTCAATCCAAGTCATGGTGTGGCCGGTATCACTCAAAGTGTCTCTCTTTGGTTTAAAATGGACACTGTTTTAAGTAAAAACAATAGACATTCGGAAAACTAACCAAACGTATTATGATTGTGTTGATACTTTATCACAAGGATCCATGGGTCATTTTTGATGTTTATGAGTCAACCCTATCTCAATACTAGGGACGGTGTGGCCGTTACCACTCAAACTGTCTCACATTTATTTGAAATGGACAAGATTTTAAGTGAAAACAACAACTTGCATACGAAAAACCGACCAAACACATTCATATTATGTTGATACTTTAGAAAAACAATCCATGGGTCATTTTTGATGTGTAAGAGTCAACCCCATATCAATCAGAGGCATAGTGTGGCCGATATTACTCAAAGTATCTCTCTTTTGTTTAAAATGGACACCGTTTTAAGTAAAAACAACAGACATTCGGAAAACCAACCAAACGTATTCTGATTGTGTTGATACTTTAGCACAAGGATCCATGGGTGATTTTTGACGTTTACGAGTCAATCCCATCTCAATTCGAGGGACGGTGTGGCTGGTACCACTCAAAGTGTATCACTTGTATTTGAAATGGACAACATTTTAAGTAAAAACAACAACTGGCATACAAAAAACCGACCGAATGTATTCGGATTATGTTGATACTTTAGAAAAACGATCCATGTGTCATTTTTGATGTGTACAAGTCATCCCTACCTCAATCTGAGGCACGGTGTGGCCATTACCACTCAAAATGTCTCACTTTTATTTGAAATGGATATGATTTTAAGTGAAAACAACAACTTGCATACGAAAAAATGACCAAACGTATTAGGATTATGTTGATACTTTAGAAAAAGGATCCTTGGTCTAGCCTCACACAATCCACTTCTCATGTGAGTAACTACTACCCCTATTCTAAAACACATGACATTTAATACGCCAATCTCATCCTCAAATAGTGGGTTCTAGGACCAAACCAAAGTTCCTCTAGGAACCCAATACCGAAGACATAATTGAATATTCATACCCACTACCCAAAATGGGGATTCACATCACATCACAACCAGGAGACCAAATTACAATTATTCACATACCCCCTTATTCCAATTGAAAAGTCTATGAAAAACATGTAGGCTATTATGGTAACCCATCTCATATGTCGAGATGGCCAATGTTTTCCACTAACACATCAGGAACCATTTATACATGGATACATAGTTATTAGAGGAATATAAACATCCCATGTGCTTCCTATAACTCATCCTAGGTCTAAGAACATGACCACTACCATTGTCTATCTTATGGGTATCATGATCCTTGTCCACTCTACCCAAGTTTTTCTGTTGGTTTTAAGATAGTCAACCCAAGACCATGAGTAAACATCCCATGTGCTTCCTATAACATGTATGTTTTTTCTCTTGTGTGTATTGGTGTTGTGGTTTGATTGAGGAGTGAATTCTAAATTTTGAATACTGTTATGGGTGCTATTTCTTTTCAATTCTAAATTTTTGAATTCTGGATGTATTGGATTTTGGCTGTATTGGTAATGAATTCTAAATTTTGAATACTGTTATGTGTATTGGATTCTGGATGTATTGGATTTTAATTTTGTATTGGTGTTATGGGTGTTATTACATTTCAATTCTGGATGTATTGGGTTGTGGATGTATTGGATTATGGATTTTTCTCGTGTTGTGGTTTGAGTGAGTAATGGAATTCAAATTTCTAAATTTTTGAATTCTGGATGAATTTTAAACATCCCATGAAGCCTTTTGGATTCTGGTTGTATGTGTTCTTGCAGGTATGGAGAGCAGGTTGGAGGTGGCTGTTGGCTGCCACTGTTGTCGATTCTGGCTGCTGCAACTGGCTTCTACAACATATGTATACCAACGGTTTTAAAAACCATTGGTACATCCTTTCGATATATAACATATACCAACGGTTTGTAAAACCATTGGTATATCTCTTCATTTAACACATATACTAATGGTTTTTAAAACTGTTGGTATATCCTTTCAATATATAACATATACCAATGGTTTGTGAAAACGTTGGTATATCTCTTCATTTAACACATATACCAATGGTTTACACAGAACCATTGGTATAAGGTGTAACGACCCGAATCCGAAGCCCCTCCACTGGTGCCCTGTACCCGGTTCTCCACATGACCTCAAGTGCATTTCCCCAAACGCCAGAGGCTGCCGACTAGCAGTGAGGGCCTTGGTGAGTCGGTGGGGAAACTATGCCCTCATTCGGTAAAGTATACAACGGAAGAACAATCAGTCACAATAACGGAAACAATAAACAACATACAACAACTGAACTGGACAACGAAAGCAATGAATAAAATAATAATGACGTAACATGGTATATATGTCTAGAAAAGCAGCCAAACAAGTCACAATGCTGAATAAAATATTAAACCAAAGTGCAAAAGAAAACAGGTAAACTCCTCAGCATCGCAAGACACGGCTCGGTCCCATGCTCTCCAACTCCAGTGCAATCAATAACCTGAAGTAGAAGGGCGCTTGCCCTTATCTATACCTGCAACAACATAGTCTACTTGGGCCCAAAAGCATGGCCCAAACAGGGTGTGATATAAAATACCAGTAGTAAATCACCCAAATATTTGTGCCTAATAGTCAATGAATACAAGACAAGTAAAAGTGCGGAAAGCAATAACCAGAAAAGCACATAGTAGCTACAATCCACAATACTAGCATATAAGTACATGAGCAAACAACCAATAACAAGTAGAAAATAGGCAATCCTCTGGGTAACTCTCACAGCCTAACCCCTATGGTTCAACCTACAAGTACTAGAAACCCTCTAGGAGGCACACACAGTCTCACCCCTCTGGTTTAGCTAAGAATAGACTCTCTGAGGAAGCACTCACCGTAAATTCCCCCTATAGTCTCGTATCGTGCTAAAGGCTCTCTGGGGAAGCACTCAATGTCTCATTCCCCCTGTGGCCTGCGTCGAGGAACTACAGACTCTCTGAGAAAGCACTCATCGTCAATTCCACCTGTGGTCTCACATCGTATTAAAAGACACTCTAGAGAATCCCTTACGTCTATTCTCTCTGTGGTCTACTACACTAGGTTCTCACAGTCCTGTGTGAAACTAACATGCTCAGCGCGCGTGCAACGTCCAAGTAAACCTCAAGAACTACTTGGATATCATTTTAAGGCCCAATAGCATAATAAAGAAATAGTTCCACTATCCTACAACTAGGCATGGAAACCGACAAAACGCCAAACAAGAAAAACAAGCATGAAAAACATCTAGAGTATAGTAAAAACTACCACAATCACAGGCAAAACATCTACTCTAGCAATCAAGAAAAGCAGGCAATACAACAAGGGCAAAATAGGAACATGCAATACCCCGTTCAAGGGTATTGGTAGAATTTGCACAAAATACTCATCGAATTTCTACAGAAAGACACAAAACACCTACCTCAATCCTAGGAGATTGATATACGTGAACAACGATGACAGATTCTCCTTAGAATGTCGTAGATCTGAGAAAATGTCTGAAACACATAAACCACGATATCTTGAAAAGGAGGAGGAATTGGAAAACAAGGATCAAGAATAAGGAAGAAATCACCGCTGCGCTTCCAACACAATCGACCGTGCTTGAATCAGAGAACGGACGGAGAGGCAGGAGCTCGTCGAAGATTCGCGGATCCTCGATGCTCTCAGATGAACGAGACCTAGAAGAATATGTTTATGTGAATCAGGCGCGACCCCGTTCCATTTAATGAAAAAATAAAAGTACACGGCGTGTACTTTTAGAGTACACGGTGTGTACTGGGTTTTTCCGTACTCCGCCAAAATCGGCCTCCACATCACCCCTACACACCGTGTGTGTGGCCCGGGCACGACCAACACACGATTTCAAGCCAGAGAAGAGTACACAGTGTGTACTCAGAAAGTACATGGCGTGTACTCAGAAAGTACACGACGTGTACTTCAAAAATTTCCAAAAAGTTTATTTTTCTCAAAAACTCCAGAAAAAAGAAAGGAGTACCTGAAATGAAGATCCGGGTTCTTACAAACTTCCCCCCTTAAAGAAATTCATCCTCGGATTTCCCTACCGAGGCGTAGAAGAAGAAACCCCAAATAGCTCCGACCACTGCGATCGTACATCGGCCTCCCTCTCCCAGGTCTCGTCCCGTACTCGCCCATGCTGCCATAACACCCGTACAAGAGGGGCAGACCGCCCACGGAGAACCTTCGTACTGTGATCGACAATCTGGATAGGATGCTCCTAAAACGATGCATCTGCTTTGAGATCAACCTCCTCGGGCTGAAAGACATGAGACGGGTCTGAAAAGTAACGTTGGATTTGAGAGACGTGGAAGAAGTCGTGCATGGACCGATACCTATGGGGTAGCTGCAACCGATAGGAAACCAGCCCAACTCTCTCCAAAACCTCAAATGGCCCGACGTACTGCGGTGAAAGCTTACCCTGTCTCCGAATCCTTTTGTGTCCCAACCTCAGTGCGACACGCAGGAAAACCTGATCCCCGACCTCAAACTCCAGAGGTCATCTCTGATGATCAACACAAGACTTCTGCCGAGACTGTGATGTAGCCATCCTCCTCTGAATCAGCTCTATTTTCTTTGAAGTCTCCTGAACAAGACGAGGTCCCAGCAAAGCTGCCTCTCCTAAATCCAGCCAGCATAAGGGTGATCGGCATGGCCTACCGTACAGAGCCTCATATGGTACCATTTGAATAGTTTCCTGAAAACTATTGTTGTAGGCTAACTCCACCAGAGGGATATGCTTCTCCCAAGAACCGCCAAAGTTCAGGATGCAAGCTCTGAGCATATCCTCTAGCACCTGGATTGTGCGATCAGACTGACCATCAGTCTGGGGATGGTATGCCGTACTCAAAAGTACCTGTGTACCCAAAGCCTTCTGAAGTCCCTGCCATAACCAAGAAGTAAAGCGTGCATCCCTGTCTGAAACAATAGAGTGTGGAACTCCATGCAGACGTACAATCTCTCTGATGTAAAGTCATCCCAGATCATCAACACTGAAGGTCTCCTTGATCGGCAAGAAGTGATCAACCTTCGTGAGCCTGTCGACGATAACCAAAACAACATCGTTCCCTCGAGGTGACCTTGGAAACCCGATTATGAAGTCCATCGCAACATCGTTCCACTTCCACTCTGGAATGAGTAACTACTATAAAAGGCCTGCTGGTCTCTGATTCTACGCCTTCACCTGCTGACAAGTAGAGCATCTCATGACAAAACCATCAACATATTTCTTCATACCTGACCACCAGTACTGGCGATGAAGATCCCGATACATCTTGGTGATACCAGAATTAAATGGCCATACTGAGGAATGAAAATCCCGCATTAGATCCTCGCGTATGTCTATTGGCACCCATATGCGTCCCTGGAAACGCAAGGTCTCATCCTCTACCACTGTCCATCCAGGAAGAGGGTCCTCTCCTGACACACTCTCCCGCATGACTAAGACTTCTGAGTCTGATAGCTGCCTCATCCGTACCCGATCAAGTAGTGTAGAGGTAATAGCTACAGAAGATAGTAAAGTATGTCCATGTCTGTCGTGCACCTCCAGATGCATATCAGATAATAGAGCAATAAGCTGCCACTCACTACTGGCCTCCTAAACTGCCTGAATCTGAGTTCTCCTGCTCAACGCATCTGCCACTGCGTTGTCCTTTCCCGGCGTATAGGCAATCTCGAAATCAAAAGACTGAAGATATTCGACCCACCTGCGCTGTCTCAGATTCAGATCACGCTGAGTGAAGATATACTTGAGACTCTTGTGGTCGGTAAAGACTGCAAAGTGCTCTCCCAGAAGATAGTGTCTCCAATAGCATAAGGCATGAACAATAGCTTCCAACTCCAGATCATGCGTAGGGTAGTTCCTCTCATGTGGACTCAACTGCTGAGACCCGTACGCAACGACTCTATCTCCCTACATAAGCACAGCTCCTAGCCCGATACCCGAATCATCACAATAGACAATGTAGCTCTTGCCTGGATCTGGCAAGACTAGTATCGGTGCTGACGTCAACCTTCACTTCAGCTCCTAAAAGGCTAACTCACAAGAATCTGGCCATAAGAACTTCGCCCCCTTCTTGGTCAGGCCTGTCAAAGGTGCTGCTAGGCATGAGAAGTCCTGAATGAAGCATCTGTAGTATCCATCCATCCCTAGAAAACTCCATACCTCAAAAATGTTCTTCGTTTTCTCCCAGGAAACTATAGATCTCACTTTCTTTGGGTCCACAGACACTCCTGCCTCTGAGATGATGTGACCCTAAAATTGAATCTGATCCATCA
This sequence comes from Viscum album, assembly GCA_963277665.1. Classification (NCBI taxonomy): domain Eukaryota; kingdom Viridiplantae; phylum Streptophyta; class Magnoliopsida; order Santalales; family Viscaceae; genus Viscum; species Viscum album. The sequence goes on along the minus strand of OY728141.1, from coordinate 1,412,520,857 downwards.
AGAAGTGGCACTTAGAGAGTTTAGCATAAAGACGATGCTCTCTCAGTGTACTCAGAATGATCTCAAGGTGTGTGACATGGTCGTGTCGAGTGTGAGAGTACACTAAGATGTCGTCCACGAAGACCAAGATGAAGGAATCCAAGTAAGGATGGAACACTCAGTTCATCAGTGCCATGAAAACTGTAGGCATGTTCATGAGACCGAATGACATGACTGTATACTCGTATAGGTCATACCTGCTCCTGAAGGCTGTCAAAGGTATATCTGATGGTCTAATGCACAACTGATGATAACCAGACCTCAAGTCGATCTTTGAGAACACTCGGTCTCTTTGAAGCTTATCAAATAGGTCATCGATCCTCGGCAAGGGATATCGGTTCTTGACCGTCAACTAGTTCAACTTCCGATAATACACACAAAGCCGAAGGGTACCATCTGCCTTCTTCACAAATAGGACAGGCGAACCCCAAGGAGAAGTACTGGGTTGGATGAAACCCTTTGCCTGAAACTCCTCCAACTGCTTCTTGAGCTCCTGCAACTCAGGTGTGGCCATCCTATAAGGAGTAATGGACACCGGTGCTACTCCTGGAACAATCTCAATAGAAAATTCTACCTCAAGCTCTAGAGGAAAACCCGAAAAGTTCTATGGAAAGACATCCCTGAAACGATCCACCACTAGAGGAAAGTCCAACCGCGAAGTCCCCTGATCATCCAGATAAAGACTAGCAATCTGGGATGTCACCCTTCCTAGCCCATGATGCTTGAGTCCTGCTCGACTCGCCTGAACATCCCATTCGCCTCTATAAAGAAAAGATTCACCCTCTGGTGAAACGAAACTCACTCTATGGCGATAACAATCGACGACTTCCTGGAAGGGAACCAACCAGTCCATCCCGAGGATGACATCATAGCCTGTCATCTCTAGGACATAGAGATCCCATGAGAAATGATACCCTGCAACCTCGAGAGGGCAGTCTCTACACTGGCATACACTAGATGTCCTCGTCCCCAAAGGTGTGTCTAGTGTAAACGAGTCGGCAGAAGAAAAGACACAGAGCCCAACACTCTCCACAGCAGCAACAGAGATAAAACTATGCATAGAACCAGTATCAAAAAGAGCTGAAGATAAAACTGAGGCTACTAAAATCGTACCTCGAACTGTAGAAGGGTCAGGATCCTGCTCCTGATAGGTCTTCTCTACAGCGAAAGACTGGCCTGCACCGTGGCCCTGCACCCCTGGCTGACCACTCTAAGCTGATCCATCTTAAGCTGGTGTTGAGGGACTGGTGGATGACTGCCACAACTTCGACCCCCACCTTGGCCCAAATGGCCAGAAGAACTCCAGTTCCCTGACTGGTGAGAAACTGGTGGTGCTGCTCCTGAACGAGGAGTCATGAAAGAACCCCGGTCACTAGCTGCTGGTGAGAAAACCTGGCAGAAACGCTAAAGGTGACCCATCTTGCCACAAGATCGGCACTCCACGGGGTCTCTCTGGAACTGCAGACTCGTGTTCCTTGACCATCCACATTGGTAGCATACCACATGGCTTCCTAACGATGCATCTCGCTTCCTCGGATCACCATGTGTAGACTCCCTATGGCACTTCTTTCTGTCATATGGAGGAAAACTAGATCTGGAAGTAGAACCGCCCTGGCTCGCAGCTCCGGATTCTCTTAGATTGCGCTCTGCAATCAGTTCCTGGTTGACGATGGAAGTGATGGAATTCAACTGGAAGATATTCACCTGCGAATGGATCTCTCTCCTGAGACCATCCTCAAACTTCCTTGACAAGAACACCCTGCTCCCATCCCGAAGGGGTGTGAAACACTGCAGCTCGGTGAAATGAGAGGAATAATCCATTACAGAAAGAGTACCCTGCTCTAAGCTCATGAACTCCCGGGCTTGGTCAGCTCTTAGGGTCTCCGGGTAGAAGTAGTCATAAAAGATGCACTGAAATTCCTCCCAAGCCATGACCTGCTGGTGACCTGCCTGTGAGATCACGTCCCACCACCTCTTGGCGGAGTCTCAGAGCATGTAGGTAGCGAGCTTGACCTGCCTCTCTAGAGGTGTCTCTAGATGCTCGAAGATAGTCATCATGGATTCTAGCCATGACTCTGCAGCCTGAGGTCCTCCTTCCTCCGAGAACGTAGGAGGATACTGCTGCTGAAAAATCCACGTCAAGTCTGCCATAGTCGTGGTAGGAGGCGGTACTCCCTAGAAGGTCTGCATCATCCTCAGAAAACATTCCCTGAACTGCGCATCAATGCCTACAACTGGTATGACAACCGGTGCCAAGGCTGGCCTGACTGGAGGATCGGGAGGGAGTCCCTGATCAGCCATATCTGGCATTTGATCACTGCCTGATGACAGACGTACAACCGGAGGACGTCTCAGAGGCATAACTATGAAAGATTGAAAGCACACCTTAGATTAGAATTAACAAAGATAGAGAACACAAGAGTAAAAAATGGGAACAAGGGAAGGAAAACACATAAGTCTACAAAACACGACTACACGGCGTGTCTTCTTAAGCCATTGACATGGGCGTGTACCCCTTCCCTACAGGTTGTGTAACACCTCAAACTACATGACGTGTTGACCCAACACACGACGTGTACTTGAAAACTATTCCCCTACCCAGGTCTCCTTACATGGCTAACCCACACGATCTGACTTAACCCAAGACTACACGATGTGTTCTGAACAAACACAGCGTGTACTAGACAAGGTTTCTGTGGCCCGTGTTGTTCAATACACGGCCGTCTACACGGCTGAACCTTACAAAGAGTGTTCCTAACAAACACGACGTGTATAGGTGAAGGTGACACCATCCCGTGTTGTTCATGACACGACCAGGTACCTGATCAAGACTACGCGGCGTGTTCCTTTATAACACGGCGTGTTCTACTCGAGCTTCCCCGACCCGTGTTGTTAGTGACACGGCCGGGTACATGGCTCCGAACTACGCGACGTGTGCCTACCATACACGGCGTGTTCCTGAAGTTATTCTCACGACACCGTGTTTCTTCTCACACGGTCAGTGACACGGCTTGACAACTACATGATGTGTAGTCAAAAGTACATGCCGTGTATTCTGGGTTTTTCTGGGCAGTAGCTCAAAAACTGCACAGAAGCCCAGAAAACATAGAAAAAAAGTCAAGGAAGTGCCAAATTCCGATTAGCGAGGGCCCATACTCCCAACGAATCAAAAATTGGTGTTCATTTAAGCAAGGTAGGAAACAAATAATCCTCTAAAAAGGCAACATAGATTCTATCAAGCATCTATCACAACAACATGAATAATCTACACAAAGTCTATCACAACAGCATGCAATCACTAATTCACCCTAGATGGCATGGCAAGAATGCATGGCATGCGATTTCTACAAGTTCCTATATGATGCATGAGATGTCATACCCTCATCTCATCGGGTTGCAACAGAAATAGAACCACAATCGTCAAGGAATTAACAACACAAATCATGTGAATCACTCTAGGTGAAATCATATCAACCGTAAAATCTCAAAACCATCAAACTACAATTAACGAGGTAGTATGGATTTTCCCTGTACATGGGTTAGCTACTCCCGAGCACAGATTAATACCAAGTATTGAATCCATCCTATCCCTGGCTAAAGTCTCCAAACAGTAAAGCAAGAGAAAAGAACCCCTCTGATACCACTTTGTAATGACCTGAATCTGGAGCCCCTCCACTGGTGCCCCATACCCGGTTTTCCACATGACCTCAAGCGCGTTTCACCAAATGCCAAAGGCTGACGACTAGAAACGAGGGCCTTGGTGAGTCGGTGGGGAAACTATGTCCTCATTCGGTAAAGTATACAGTGGAAGAACAACCAGTCACAATAACGAAAACAATAAACAACATACAACAGCTGAACTGGACAGTGGAAGCAATGTATAAAATAATAATGATGCAACATGGTACATATATCTAGGACAACAGCCAAACAAGTGACAATGCTGAATACAATACTAAACCAAAGTGCAAAAGAAAACAGGTAAACTCCTCAGCATCGCAAGCCATGGCTCGGTCCCATGCTCTCCAACTCCAGTGCAATCAAGAACCTGAAGTAGAAGGGCGCTTGCCCTTATCTATACCTGCAACAACATAGTCTACTTGGGCCCAAAAGCATGGCCCAAATAGGGCGTGAGATACAATCCTAGTAGGCAATCACCCAAATATCTGTGCCTAACAGTCAATGAATACAAGGAAAGTAAAAGTGCAGAAAGCAGTAACCAGAAAAGCACACAACAACTACAATCCACAATACTAGAATATAAGTACACAAGTAAACAACCAACAAAAAGTAGAAAACAGGTAACCCTCTAGGTAGCTCTCACATCCTAACCCCTATGGTTCAACCTAAAAGTACTAACAACCCTCTAGGAGGCACACACAGTCTCACCCCTCTGGTTCAGTTAAGAATAGACTCTCTGAGGAATCACTCACCGTCAATTCCTCCTATAGTCTCGTATCGTGCTAAAGGCTCTCTGGGGAAGCACTCAACGTCTCATTCCCCCTGTGGCCTATGTCGAGAAAATACAGACTCTCTGAGGAAGCACTAATCATCAATTCCCCCTGTGGTCTCGCATCGTATTAAAAGACACTCTGGAGAAGCCCTTACGTCTATTCTCCTTGTGGTTTACTACACTAGGTTCTCACAGTCCTGTGTGAAACTAACATGCTCAGTACGCGTGCAACGTCCAAGTAAACCTTAAAAACTACTTGGCTATCATTCTAAGGCCCAACAGCATAACAAAGAAACAGTTCCACTATCCTATAACTAGGCATGGAAACCGGAAAAACACCAAACAAGAAAAACAAGCATGGAAAACATCCAAAGCACAGTAAAAACTACCATAATCATAGGCAAAACATCTACTCTAGAAATCAAGAAAAGCAGTAAATACAACAAGGGCAAAAAAGGAACACGCAATACCCCGTTCAAAGGTATTGGTGAAATTTGCACAAAATACTCATCGAATTTCTACAGAAAGGCACAAACCACCTACCTCGATCCTAGGAGATTGATATACGTGAACAGCGATGACAGATTCTCCTTAGAATGTCATAGATCTGAGAAAACGTCTGAAACACATAAACCACGATATCTTTAAAAGGAGGAGGAATTGGAAAACAAGGCTCAAGCAGAAGGAAGAACTCACCGCTAGCTTCCAACGCAATCGACCATGCTCGAATCGGAGAACGAACGGAGAGGCGAGAGCTCGTCAAAGATTCGCGGATCCTTGGTGCTCTCGGATGAACGAGACCTAGAAGAAGACGTTTCTGTGCGTCAGGCACGACCCCGATCCATTTAATAAAAAAATAAAAGTACACGGTGTGTACTTTTAGAGTACACGGCGTGTACTGGGTTTTTTCATCCTCCACCAAAATCGGACTCCACATCACCCCTACACACCGTGTGTGTGGATCGAGCACGGCCAACACACAGCTTCGAGCCGGATAAGAGTACATGGCGTGTACTTAGAAATTACATGGCATGTACTTCAAAAATTTCCAAAAAGTTATTTTTCTCAAAAACTCCAGAAAAAAGAAAGGCGTACCTGAAATGAAGATCTAGGTTCTTATATAAGGCTATATGAACGACTTACTTGGCCACGGTTTGGGAAACCGTTGGTATATAATATACCAATGGTTTCCAGGCCTTTACCAATGGTTCTAAACCGTTGGTAAAGAGTATAATTCCAGTAGTGTATCTAGACCACAAGACATATGTTTAAGATTAATGTCATATTATCTCAAGGTTCTCATTATTACCTGAGAAATTATACAACCTTTTGATATGATAAATAATCTATGGACATTACCATTTAAATAGTGGATACATAAATGTATACATTATAATGGTAAGTGCACATCATGCACAACTCACTATACACATATTATGCTAATCAAAGTACTAATAAAGTTGGGTATAGGGCACCCACTTTTACAACACACATTGTGTATCAGATTTACGTGCAGTTGATTTTCACACATCACAAAAGAATTATGGATATTTTTCCTAAATTTTAAAAACAATCTGAGCTCACTTTCTCAGTTTTGATAACGTGATGCACATTTTAAACTAAAATGATGCTTTTATATTAAAAACATGCACTTGGAGTCATACCGGCCACATCATGTGTCAGATTGATGTGAGGTCAGTTCATACACATTAAAAATGAATTGTGGATTGTTTTCCTAAATTTTCAAGACAATCAGATCCCATTTCCCCATATTTGTCTATATGACACGTGTTTTAAACTAAAATGACACTTTTATATTGAAAACACACACTTGGAGTCATTTTGACCACATCATGTGTCAGATTGATGTGCGCTTGATTCCTACACATCGCAAATAAATTATGGATCATTTTACTGAAGTTTCAAGACAATTAGAGCTCATTTACTCATTTTTGGCTACGTGGTGCACATTTTACACTAAAATGACACTTGAATACACGCACTTTGAGTCATACTGGCCACATCATGTGTCGAATTGACATGCAGTTGATTCCTACATGTCAAAAATGAATTGTGGATTATTATCTTAAGGTCTAAAAACAATTCAAGATTGTTTTTATGATCTTGGATATGTGATGTGCATTTTAAACTAAAATGACACTTTTATATTGAAAACACATACATTGAGTCATAACAACCACATCATGTGTTGGATTGATGTGTGGTCAATTCCTATATTTCACACATGAATTATGCATCATTGTAATAAATTATCAAGACAATATGAGTTTGTTTTCTCAGTTTTGGATTTATGACATGTGTTTTAAATTAAAATGAAACTTTTATATTGAAAACACACACTTTGAGTCATACCAACCACATCATGTGTTAGATTGACGTGCGGTTAATTTATATACATCAAAAATAAATTATGGATCATTATCCTAAATTTTGAAAATAATTTGATCTCATTTTTTTGACTTTGACAATGTGATTCGTGTTTTAAACTAGATTGCCTTATAGGGATCAACCGACCTCTCAACATTTTTAACTTCAAACCTCAGTTCAACTTCCTTCATAGTCAATTCCATGTTTCTGCTTTGAGAATTAGATCAAGATATGGGTGAGGCATATCTATTAGTATTTACAGTATCTTTCATGGTCATGTATTGGATTGAATCAAATGTGATAGTAAAGGAATTCATCTTGCTTCTTCACTATGGTGGTGGAAGTGATTGTAGTAGGGCCCAAACCATTTTTACAAACTCACCAAAAGAAAAAAAGACAAAAAATTAAAATGTAGAGGTAAGGACCATGGAGTACCTTCCCCGATAGTTGGTAACATGTCTTCAAATTTGTGGGTAGAATGACCCTTGACCCATTTCCCTCTCACCGTTATCTCAGCCACAACCTCAAAGTTCAATCTCTCACAAACAAAAGCAGCTTCAGACATGTTACTAGCTCTGCTAGAATCTGTAGAGCGTAACCCTCCATAATATTTCTCTCAGAGGAATGACTCAAGTCTTTATTGCTTTTCAGGTTCAACACCAAAGAATTTTTTAGTTTCTAAAAACTCATCCCAACCCCTAAAGGAAGTAAATTAGTGAACAATTGAAAAGAAATTCATGATCAATTGGGTAATGGGAATATAGCTTTTAAAATCATTTAAAAATTATAGTAATAATAGTAATATTGAAGCAATCACATGATATGAAAGTTTAGTAAATGTATATGAATGGTTGAATTAAAGCTAGACTTCATCCATGTATGTAGGTGGGTTTGAATGTATCTGAAATGATTTCCCATCAAGTTGTGTCTTGTTATCAAGATGCTTTTGTTGTTACTCCCAGATGCAACACCCTCAATCAAAACTTTCATACCATTATCATTAGGCATAGGAAACACAAGTGGGGGAGGATCATAAAATCTATAACCTCACTCAAGAGGGGTTAAAAATCTATAGTGGGGTTCAGATTCTTTTGGAATAATGGGAGGATCAAATCTAAAAAAAATGTTTGGATGATAATTTCAAATGTAAGATTAGAATTAAAATATTACTAACCGATTTCCAATACTCCATGACTTATTTTAGTAAAAATAATATCTAAGCATTATGATACTAATGCTTCACATCCCAAATGAACCTATAAGTTAATAATCTATACTAGATCATAAAAATAATTGGTAATCACCTCAACTTGATGTCGATAAACATTATGACACCACGCACTCTATCCACTCATCTCTAAACAAATTTACTTCATCTTTTGAGTACGTAGACCGTTGGAGATCCATATAGTATTAAGAAAATATAGACAAACAAACGATTAAAAAATATTTTAAATGAAATTGTAATTACCTTTAGAAATTACCTATTTGGGGATACTAGTTTATTAATGGTATATAATATTTTTCATAAATTTGAAAAAGTATTATCCACAATCATTGTCATTATTTTGTTTCGGACACTGCATAAACATTGACCAAAATAAGTAAATTTCATTGAAATATGATTTGATAATTAAATATTATTATATATACCTTAATATGTTTCCATTTGAATAAATCTTTAGGCTTCCCATGTTCAGTCACCAACCTCATACCATGATTTTGTTGATATTTATAGATCACCCCATCATAACAATTTTTTTTTGTTAAAACACAAATGAAAACATATAATTTGAAGTTTATCTATAAAATATTGATTACAGTGCATTGCAAATTAATAATGAATATCATGTGTGGTCTATTTGTTGAAAATTTATGCTTTGGATCCAAAAAATAAACATTCGGGGTATCCAAATTGATTGCGATGAGCATACAATTCTTCCTAAAAAACAAAAACAAATAAGCAATGAAAAAAATATATTTTTTATATGATTATATTGTAGAGTTTTACCTCTAGATTGTAGGAATCAATAGGATTCTACAATCTGTTATTTTTTTTTCAAACACCACACTTAGTTTATCTTTTTTTCTTTTCAATTTATTCCAATTCCAAACAAAATTTTTCTATAGAAATGTTAGAGGGATTAATGAGTCCAAATATTTATTTGCAGAGTTTTCCATTTATATAGTAGTAATATATACTCTTGTATAAAATATAAATAATTATTAACTGTAGTGAACATGTTAAAACATTTTTTAGATAAAAATATTTTGAAAATGCACCTCATGTATATATTCACAACTAAGAATCCTAGCCATTCAAACTTGATAATTTCATTTATACTCTCAATACCAACCACGCATGTAATGGTCTCTCTAAATATTTCTTCATCATATTCAATATAGGATATATTTTTATATTTTAATGTTGTATCTTCATAAACTTGTAATTTTAATATATGCAGTAGTGGAACTAGTGGGGTGAAGGTACTCTTAGAAGGTCCTTTTGATTTCTTGGTTGATCCACTATATTGTCTTGATCTGACCTTCTGTTTCCCCTCTATTTTTTCCATATGTAATATCATAACTAATTTCATACCTTCTTCCATCAACTATTAAAGGTTTTTCATTTGAAAAAAATTGTTCAGGACGTACCTTATATATATTTATAAGATTAAATGACCATTATATTAAAGTTCCAATAGTATTATTGATCATGGTAACATCCGGATCATCAAGTGAAATAGGAAACTTGGTGCTTGGCTCATGAGCTACTTCAATACCCACACTCACATGATCTTTTTGGAGTTTCTTATTGTGTAGCATGTATCCTAGGATGTTTTACATTGCATACTTGAAACAAGGTGATGTGTGGGCGTCGATAGATATAAAGCACATACAATTTCAATATGTATAATTATAGTAATATAAAGTCATATAAATTTGTTTGATTCATATTTAGAAGAAAGAGTTATGATAAAATTGATCACCTTGGGTAAGGTAGTAGTTGAGGGGAATGATTAGCCTCAAAGCTAGTGGGGTCACATGACTCTTTGTGTACTGATCATTATTCTATTATTGGTTCACTTTGATCCTTTTTCATATATTGGTATGCCAAATTATACCAAACAATAATATCTTTTAAAGCATCTATCTGTATCTACATACCTTTCATCATCTCATATGTATCTCCTTACAGCTTTATCTTCTTGAAATATGTTCGAGGTGATACTCCAAAACCTACACCTCTAATGCGACCATATTGTTCTAACCACTTCAAAGATACTAAAAGTAGTTTTTCTTCAGGTATAGTCAATGTCAATTATTATGTCTAAACCATATAAAAATATATGAACATAAGTATATATTTTTATTTAATACTATTATAAACCATAAAATATTACTATTATGTCAGACTTATACATGATTCACTTTTATAAATGATGCAAAATGGAGGTTTCTCTACTTGTTTCCAAATTTAGGATACTCATAACCAATTTTCATCCATTGAGGAGAGTCTGTTGAGTGATATATTTTCCTATCTTTAATTCTTGTATCTGCATTTCATGCCAATTTTCTAGTAATTTCCTGACATCCATATAGTATTCTAAACCTTGGAATGATAGTAAAGTACCATAATTTTTTAAGGACTTGATTCATCTTTATTGTATCAATATGCACCACACTTAAGGATTTTTCTGAGTGATTCACAGTCCTTGTGAAATAATATACAATCATTTGGACATGAATTAATTTTTTATTGATCATACCCATTGAACGTAGCTTTTTTTAGCATCATATGTTCAGCACGAAAGCTCATTTTTATCTAGTAGCATATCATCCATGAGACCAAATAGTTATGTAAATCTAGTTTCACTCTATTCGGTGTCAGTTTTCAAATTATATAACTTTAATACAGTTGAAAATGTTGAATATTTAGTACAACCGGTATACAATGGTCTTTTTATTTGATGTTAACTAAAACACACATGCATGAGATATATGTACACATGCATACGATTAATGAGATATATTTATATATATAATATATTGGATATTATATGTAGTGTACATTTAATATATGCATTTGATGCATGTATTATTCATCCATGCGATGCATGAAATAATATATATATACACACACATGTGTGATATATATATATTATTTATTTTCTCCCAATGGTTTATTCACCAGTTACATGGATTAAATATATTTCATTAACTCATAGAAATCGTTCAATGAATTATACCCAATAGACAAAAACACATACGATGCATTGACTTGGGCTTTGGCTATTTAAGAGGATGAGGTCCTATTCTATTTGAGGGTGTGGTGGTGTTGTGAAAATTATTTTCCTCATAAAACCTTGTTTATCTCTTTTGAGAAGGAACTAACACCCCTTCAGATTATAGGTATCCTCATGAAGCGTTCATGGATCCTTTGGACGATGTACTTCCTCAGAGGTAGGGTGTTTATATCCACCACTCATTGTGATCTCCCTTAAACATTCTCTATGAAATGAAGATGGAAATCGTTGTTGTTTGCGATTTATAGGTACTCTATTTTTGTATTATTTCATTCATTGATTCTTGAAGATAGATATGCTTATTTTTTTGGGTTGTATTCTAATGCATATGGTCATTAGATGATCATACAAAACCCATCAGTGGTATCAGAGCATGGTTTTTCAAGTTTTTAACATGCTTGAATCATTGGTTTTCAAATAAAAATAAAAAATAATGTTTTCATAAAACTAGAGGGAGATTACTGACCTTTAAATGAGCTATGTAAAGGTAAATTTGTTTTACCCTTACGCAGGTCAGATACGTAAAGGTAATACCCTTACACAGATAGTCAGTGTAAGGGGCATCAGGGTAACCTCTTTCTTACCTTTATGAAAATGAGTTGCGTAAAGGTAGTACCTTTATGTAGTAGCGCAACAACATTGTGTAAAGGTATATTTGTCTTTACCCTTACACAATACCCTTACAAAATAGTCTGTGTAAGGGTAACCTCATTGTTACCTTTATGCAAATGTGTTGTGTAAGGATAATACCCTTATGCCAAAGGGTCTACCTAAGGGCCATCAACACTTTTCCATTATGTGTAAAGGCATAAGTGCCACTGCCTAAAGGTCCCTGATGTTTACCTTTACGCAACATATGAAACATACATAATACCCTTATGCAAAGAAGTTGTGTAAGGGTAATACCTTTATGCGAGGGAGTCGCGTAAAGGTAATCTACGTATTACCTTTATCCAGGATTAAGAAAATATGAGTTACCCTTACACAGAGCATCTACATAAGGGTAAAAGGGAGGATACCCTTACGTAGGATAGGGGTTCTATATAAGGTTAAAAAAAGTTGTTAAAAAGGTTTTTTTAACATATTAAATGTTTAATGGTTTATAAATTGTTTATAAATCATGTTAAAAGGAATTTTGGGAATATTTAATTTATAGTGATTTAATTAATTAATTAATTAATTTAATTTTTTTATAATTAATTAATTAAATGTTTATGAAATATTTTCCCTGTATATTAAAGGTAAATATTTTAAAATAATTTTTGAAAAATTAAATGACATTCCTTATGATATAGAAATAAATGTTTTATTTAGAAATCATAAGAGATGATTTATAAAGTGTTTATAAATTACAATATATATGATATCAAGATTATGTAAAAAATTTATACAATAGATATTGAATTATGAAATGTTTAAAATTCATGAAATGTCATATAAATTCCATTTACTATTAAATATAAAGGGGTTCATATTGAAATGAATATAAAATGTTTATATTATTTATAAATTATAAAATGTTTATAATTAGAATTTATTTATTAATAGTTCAAATATGTCTTATGTTTTGGAAAATAAATAAATAAATTATTTATTTGTTAAATTTCCTTGATATTCATGTTTAGTAAATGGTTTATGAAATATGAATATTGTGTATTCCCACTTATATGATAAATTTATTATAGGATAGAGTCGTGCATATCATGATTGGTTTGATATCATAAAATTTAGTTTTTATCTACCTTGACCTTTGTTTGTTTTTAGTTATGATCTTAAGAATAGTTGTTGGACATAGTTCATGCATATTAGGTGTTAAAATTTTCACGAATTGAATTCTCTCTTAAGTAAAGTATCCCTAGGTAGTGGGGATTAGGGTTAGTCAACCTACTTTCCTGGAGGCTTTACTTGGCTGGGAAAGTGAATGGGGTTGGCTATTATCACTCCAGTCTTACTCATGTGGTTTTTCTCAATCTCATATAACTCTATGACTTTACATGAAGCGTTTATGTACTTTATTCATATGATGCATTCATATATGCATGAATATACTTGAATTCTATTTTTGGGTGAATAACAAAAACTCATGGGTTGTGTAAATAGATACACATTAATGTGGTGTGAACACATTATTTTGGTTTTTGGAATAGAGATTTCAAAACTAAATCATAAGAAGCATGAATACAAAAAATGGAATAAACCATTAGAAGATAATGATTATTTAAGATGTAATAGTTATGAATTTAATATGCACATTATGTATATTAATTTGGAGAGACTTTAAATTTAACCCCTCAAATACTAAGTGTGAGATTCATTCCAAAGAGACACTTGTAAAGACCTTGAGCATCCAATCGAGTAAGTCATGCCATAGTTGGGTGCCCATGAATTATCTTGTGTAAGGTAAGAAAGTAATGGGTGACATTGGAACATCCTTGGGTAGGTCATGCCATAGATGGGTGCCCTTAGATTGACCTTTGTTATCCTATTATTAGCATTTTCTATGGGTTACACTATCCAGGAGACCCTAATAGGATCAGGTTACGATAGGAATATAGTTGAGTGAATCCATATTATGGTTTTGGATAAAGGGCTATCCAATGAACTATCTAAGATTCATAACTATTGTGATTGGGATGATTCCCTATCTAAATAACTAAGTGTTGAGAAGAATTCCATAACAAACTCATTGCTTAGTGAAATATGAATCTTGTATCACTAAATGGATATGATGTACAAGGTCATCAATTTTAATGGGATCACTTTAATTAAAATTCATTATTGAAAATATATAATACATGATATTTATCTAATAAAAAGTTTTATTATAGATAAATGCATCATCATCATCAAAATAAAATTTATATTAATCCATGAAATGGGAAGCTTACCTAAGACTGGTAGCTTGAGAAAAGTTCTTGAGAAAGAGAAATATTCTACGTGTTAGAACAATTCCTTCTCAAGTAACCAAGAATTGAAATTATTCAACAAGTGAATCAAGATGCTTATAAAAGCATGAAATGACACCTTTAAGGTTTCAAAGGCACTGGATGATAACTGAAATAAGGAATTATAGTATACTCAATATGATTATATATATCAATGATATTTAATATGATTGAATATGTCTGGAGTGACTAAAGAATTTATATACGTCTCATTATGATTAAGGAATTCATTATATTATAATATATGGAAATGTTCCAACAATATGGACAAATTCAATAAAAGTTTACTCGATATTATAAAAGTGTTCAGAATAGGGTATTATCAGGAAGAATTAATGATTCCATATGGTGGGATTATCTAGAATACCTAAAAGGGGTTTGGGAATTAAATGGAATGTCCATGTTAGGTATAAGTGTTATATAAATAAATTCTTTGATTTTTAAGGGTGTATGATACTAAATGTATATTTTACAAGTGTTGTAAATATACAAGAGTTCATAATCATAGGATGAATTGAAATGATCTTATAGTTTTCATTCAAGTAACAAAGTAAACATTTGATACATCGGGAATTTGACTGTAAAGATGTTTATCAAGCTTGGATTAATCTAATTAAAATAAGTGTATCTTCATATCACTACTATTATACGATAAGAGGTGTTAACAAAGAGTTGTTATGAACAAAATTATATGATTAATTTTATGCACTGATTTTATAAATCATTGGATTCTATAACATGTTTTGAGAAGAAGATATTGATAAAAGTATTTTATATAGGATAAAGTGTTTATCCATCTATTTATTAAAATATGATGGAGTGTGATTACCACCCAGTAGTGGTGTATTTTAATGAATAAAATATTATTTTTCAAGAAAGTACTATAAACACATGGAATACCATATGAGATATGGAAACAATAGATTATTTTTTAGATATTCCTACTAAAAGGAAATACGTGTTATTTTCTAAAACACAATGTAGTTTGTGTTGTTTTATAAAGATATTTTGAAGATAATATAGTGTTTAAGAGGCTGGTGGGAGTATGTTTGGAATTAGAGAAGTTCAAAGTTAACAAATAAAAGATTCCACCAATTTTATTTTGAGTGAATTTTCACTATATATCCTAAATAGTTGGGGTATGTAATATTAAAGGGAAAAATATAAATAGTTACATTTAGTTACTGTGAGAAAGTGAATATCACTATTAACTAAAGGATTATACTGGTATGAGATTATAGTAACTATTCACTCAATATCCTAAATAAGTTTAAGACATGTGATGGTAAATAAAAATTTAAAGAGTTACATTTAGTTACCATAACAAGCGAACATCACCATTCCCTAAAGGTTTATACCAAACAATACACAAAGTGCATCAATTGATATCCTAAAAGAGTTCAGGGTATAATGGTAAATATAAATGTAAGAAGTTACATTAGTTACCCTAAATAAGTGGATATCACTTTATCCTAAAAGTGTTTAGGATATGTTAGTAAAGTGATAATGTAAATAGTTACATTATTTATAAAATATTTCAAGGGAAAATTTTGATAGAAAGGGTTCCAATTATGATGATTATGTACTTAGAAAGAGTTCTAAGTAGACAATATAAGACAACATTATAAAATTTTATGTTATAAAGTAAAAGAGTTTGAGTATATATTCAAAGAATTGAACTTAAGGAACATGATTCCTAAGTATCACCATTATTCAAACTATCTTTATTTGTTAATGTTACCCACTAAGAGTTTAGTGGTAGTATTTTATCAGATGGTCATATAGGGATGAGACATGAATTACATATGTAAGTAATTTTTGAAAACCATTTCTACAGAAACAACATGAAATTCATATAGAATCTCTTAATAGATTGGTTGCAATGGTTATAAACATATCATGTATTTAAAATAAAGGAAATATCTATTTATCATTCATTTATGTGTGATACAAATTTACTTTACATGAAGGGTTGAATGATAGATATCCCATCAAAGTATAAACTCTGATTTATCCCTAACTGATGATCATCATGGAGTATAGTGGGTTGTGATGATATATAAAGGCCAGCTTGAATATATTCTTGTATTAGTTATAAAAGGTTATATATGAGAAGAATATATTCATGAAGTAATAAGTAGATACTTATACTTGGACATATCCATGAAAGTATATCTCATGGAATGTCATATAGTCATAGATATAATTAGGGGTGTATGCTTATTATCAATCCTTCTTACCTAAGGTTGGAAAGATACCTAAAATGGGAACCTTTATACTTAGATACACTACTTATGCAAGTAAACATGTGAACTTAGCTAATAAAGTGGTGGCTAGGAATGTTGCTAATCATTTCATTATTTGGGGTGCAACCAAGATAATATTTACCCACTTGTATGACACGAAAAGACATATATCCCTTGGTAGAATTATACCGAAGAAATGCATGCTTATTCTTAGATGAAACACAAGAGGTGTGTTTAACTAATTGGATGAGGGAAATGTGATGTAATCATCCATTAGATGAATGAAATGTGTCATATTCATCAGCTTGGTTAGTTTATTTCTAAGAATTAAGAAAATATGAGTTGTCTATACTAGATTAAAATGATCCATGTCTAGTAGTCACTCAATGTAATAAAAAAAGGATTATATAGGATGGATATGATTTATATGATACATCTTTTGATGGACATGTCCATGTAGATATATGATTATGTTTGATAGATATCACACCAAACCCCTTAGTAGCTTGAGTATCTCTGATGTTCTGCTAGAGGCCACTTTTTGGTTATATATATGAAATTGGGATTTCATAGTTATTGTAAACACAACTAAGGTCCATAAGGTTACACAGTTAGGCCCTTGGATAAGAATATAATTTTGGACAAAGTGTTTTTTTTTAAAATGAAGTGTTTTTGATGAAAAATCATGTCTAAAAGAGGTTGGATGGATTCACAGAGTTGTAAAGTTCTGCATAAAGTCCTTATGGGATTTTAGTGTAAGTGAGAGATTTTTGGATGTTCACTAAAATGCACATGCATGGGATATATTTAAACTTTCATATGATACATGATATATATTTATATATAATATATTGGATATTATACATGGTATAAATTTAATATATACATTTTATGCATGTATTATTCATGCATTCAATGCATGAAATAATATATATATATATATATATAATATTATTTATTTTCTCATGATGGTTTATTAATCAGTTACATGGATTAAAGACATCACATTAATTCATTGAAAATTTTCAATTAATTATACCCAACATATAAAAACACATATAATGTTTTGCCTTATGCTTCAGCTATTTAAGAGTATGAGATCCTCTTCTATTTGTGGGTGTGGTAGTGCAGTGAAAATTCCATTCCTCCCAAAACTCTATTTATCTCTTTTGAGAAGGTTCTAGAACCACTCTAGATTACGGGTATACTCATGAAGTGTTCATGGATCCTTTGGATGATGTACTCCCTTAGAGTCAGGGTGCTTATGTTCACCACTACTCATGATCTTCCTTAAATATTATCTATGAAAGGAAGATGGAAACTGCTATTGTTTTTGATTTACAAGTACTCTGTTTTTGTATTATTTCATGCTTTGATTCTTGAATATAGATCTTTCTATGTTTTTAGGTTGTATTATATTCATATGGTCATTATATGATTATAAAAAACCCATTACTCTCTACACAACTATTTAACTTATTAAAAAACTTTGGACAATTACAAAGGTTATATTCAATTGTAATTTTCATTTCTTCCATACAATCTCCATCATCATTTACACTAGTATTCATATAAAATGATATATAAATCATAGTATCATCCCAATCAGCATGTATATTCAATTTTTCTCATGTTTAGTCTAACATTTACAGCTCCAGTCTATTCCATGACAAATCAAATGTTCTTCCAACTCTTTTGGATGAATTCATATTGAATAACAACAATGTAAACACCAACAAAAGATTTGAGAAAGGTCATATGCATACTCTATTGAAAACTTGATGAAATTTTTAACTAAATCCTCATACTCCTTTATCATGTGATTAACATCCATCCATTTTTTATTCATATATATCCTATAAGGTTTAATAATGTCCATTTTATATAAAAAATAAATAAATGCACATAAGGTATTCATAATTAAAGAATAAAATTATATATATTTCTAATATATTTGATTATTTTATTAAGAAAAAAGTCACACCCACTTTGGAAACTCAAAGAAGAAATAAAAACAAAAGTTTTAAGGACAAAAAGGATAGAATTTATTGAAATTGTAATGTTATACTCCTTCTTATGAGAAGGTGTCACATTGATAACCTCCTCATATAAAAATAATTTTTGAGTGTCTGTGTAATGTTTTAGACCTTCTAACCCATTAATTTATAGGAAATCAAGTGGTGGATGTGTTCTAAGGAGGTTTTGAGGATTTGGGGAGTGATTGGTGGAGTTAGAGTTAAGAAAATTCAGTAAGAGGAGCCCTGCAGTGTGGAGGGGTGTGTTGCACTATAAGGTGTTGTGGTTGTGGTGTGGAAGTTTTGATTATGGAGTAGGGATACTATAAGAAGATTTTTTATGCCATTGTTTTTTTGGAATGGCTGCACCATGGTGCTGGGATGCGGCGTAGTGTTGGTGATTCCTACAGTGTGGAGAGATCAGCCATGACATAGGGGATTTAGGTTCATTTTTCAATAGTTCTTCCATTTATGGAATGAATACGGAGTGGGGGTGAGTGTGGCCTAAATCGGATATGGCATAGGGTGTCTAGATATAGTTTAGTGGATCATGTGGAGTTTTTCTACAATTCTCCCTTTTTAGGGAAGGCTACACCATGGAGTAAGGTTGTGACATAACATCCTCTTCGATTGTTGAGGGTCTACAGTGTAGTGGATTTGGATGCATCATGTTCTCTTCTACAATTTTTTGGACCCGTGACATAGAGATATCTAGGGATCTTGAATCCCCTTTGACCAGCACTATTGCGGCATAGTACCTTACACTGCACTATAGTCCTCCCCATTTTCAGCAGTTCCGTGGCATGGTGTTGTAGGCTGCACTATGATGTGGTGGTTTGTAGACTAGGTTTAAATTATTATAGCCCCTAGAATCCTAACTTTTTTCTTAATTTTCTCCCAATTATTAGGTGACCCATGTGCATCCCAAGGAGTTTTTAGCCTCCTTTTAATGTATTTAAACCTTAGTCTTGGTAGATTTATTAGAGGTGGTTTTAGGTGAGTCTCCTTCCCTTATTCTCCCTATTTATTGTCTAGAGGAAATTGTTTTCAAGTAAATAATTGATTTTGGTAGTGTTTATATTGGATAATTATGTGAATTTTGAGTTCTAGACTGTTAAGGGTGTTCACCTTCGTTGTGGTGCTTAGTGGTGGCCTCCCTCTTGCCTCAACCTTATGCAACGAATTAGAAAGCTTCGTTTGAAGTAGGAGATCCTTTTTCTCTCTTCTAGTTATACATGTGGTAGGGTATATTCTCTTATGTATCTTTTGGAAGATAATATATCCATCCTAAAAAATATAAAGAACTGTTTTAATTTAAATTTAATGGGAAGGGAAATGAATTGCATGTTTTATCTCTTTTGATATTATTGATATTGATATTGTACAAGATTGATGACTTACCGAAAATCATAGACACTAGGGGATTTTTTTGTGCTAAAAATTGATATATTATTGAACCCTTTTTTGTGTCATTGTTTGATATCACATTGGGTGAAAATGGATAACCACTTATATTCAGCTAATAAATTGGTTTCACTTAGAGAATATGACTTGTGTGAGAATTACCTTGAAATAAGAAGTGAAAGTGGTAAAAATCCCCTTATAAATCTGAAAAGCTAGTGTGTGAATGATGTGAAAAGTTTGTGATGCGTGGATGTGTTGTGGGGGAAAATTATGATGATGTGTGGTTGTGTTGTGGGGTAAGATGTGTTCTGATGTAGTTATGGTATGCGGCGGTGATGTGTGGTTGTGATGTGTGGTAGTGATGTGTTATGATGTGGGCATGGTATGTGGTTGTTGGCATGAGGAGGTGGTTGTGGCTATGAAATGGTGGTGAGGTGGGGGCTTGTTATCATGAGGTAAATGGTAGCTGTGTTGTGGTGTGTTGTGCTAGTTTTACAAGTAATAATGGAATTAAATGAAAACGATGAATTGAAATGGCATGGTCTAGTTTGGCATGGATTGGAATGGATAAGAAATGAATAAAATTAAATGGGAAGTGTGGTTAATGTGGTTAATGATTAACATGAAATGAATGGGTTGGTTAATTTGAAATGGGTTGGTAAATGGAAAATTTAGAAAAACATCTTAACTCAGAAAGAAACATGGGTTGGGGTTTTTGGATTATTGTGTGTTATAATTTAGTGGTGGTAGCAAAAGTGGTGTATGTTGTGAGGCTTGGTGGTGATGTTTTTAGTTGGGATAATATTCTTGTTTTGAACCCATAAGTTTAGCTTTTGTTTTGTTATGTGTATATATAATTTGTATATTCCATGTGATTTCTATATGCACCCCACCCACATCGAGCACCTTGTGTCAATAACTAAATGTTTTTGGGTCATTTTTCCCAATATTCTGATGGTGAGGATGGTTGGTTGGCTACCCTCTTTTCCCCACTCTCTCTTCCAGACAACGTCGACATGCATGGTTTGTGATGAAAAAAAGTTAAAAGTGAATTATGGTGATGTTTTATGAGATGATAAGATGTCCTATGGTGGGGGTCATGTAGGGTAGGAGGAGGACACAAGGTTGATGTCCTTCATGTTCACAATACCCTACTATTCTAGTTATGGATGTGATGTGATGAACCAGGTTTCTTTAGGTAGGATGTTATGGAACATGTGTCTATTATTGAGATGTTATGTGATTCCCTAAGTGTCTATGGGTGAGATTATATGTGATGTGATGTGATAGATCAGGTTTCTTTGAGCGAGATGTGTCATACAGAAGAAATAAGGGCACCAAGACGTATGACATCAAGGTGTGAGAGCATAAAATTAGTAGGAAATTAGTTCAGGGTACCCATTTATTTATTTGATTATTATTATGTTATTATACTTGAATGAGTTATTTGGAAAGTGTTCCTTGGTGAGGATGATATTATCTAGTTGACCTACTTAGGTATTGTTGGGTCTACTGTTTCCTCGCGAGTGAATTTGTATAATCTTTTCCACATGCATATGATAGACTTTGGGTATGATCATACTAAGTATAACTGTATACCCACCCTACGTATATAAACTATTTTTTTAGTTTTCTAAGAGGACTATGTGGACCCTACTAGACATTAATATCTCATACCTTTGGAATGTTTCCATGTTTCTACCTTATCTTTTTCTTTTGGGTATTTATTTGGATACTATTGTATTTTTCTACTTTATACATACATTATGGGATTATTTTTCTTTGATTTATTTTATATTATGTCATGTATTTTATTGATCATTGATATAACATCTCCCTATCCTATATATTATGGAGAGTAATTCTGCCCATACATGATATTTTTATACCCTTGGTGCTTATCGCCAACCCATGGCCTATTGGAGGTGGGACTCAAGTGTTGTTATCTATATTCATTTATTGTTAGCCCAGAAGGGGGTACCTTTTGAGGGAGGAGGTCATGACAGAGTAGTATAAGAGGTTTTTGTTGAGGGATAAAATGAAGTTCATAGCTAGGCATAGTGATTATTTCATGGGTTGGTAAGAAAATAATGCTAGTTGATCTTGGTTCGTGATATAGGCCTGAGAAGATCGACCATGACAGAAGATTTTAGGGCCCCCCATGATTTGATGCAAGGACTATGAGCCTACCAAAAAACCTAGTGAGGCGATTATATTTACAAGGTAGATACCTAGGGGGGTACATTCATCATGATTGAATTGTGTTTTTGTTTGAATGGGGTATTTTTTGAAGTTAAAATGAATTAAACGAATCTTAATAAAATTTTATACTACTGGGATTAGAAAATATTTGTTTCACTTTTAGTTATGGATCTATATCATCATCCATGTGTGTTTCAATCAGTGGAGGTTCAACATGCTGATTTAGTTGACCATCGAAGGGTTAATACCATTGAAGAGGATGGTCAACGAAAAATTACATTTCATGCCTTTCAATGACAGGATTTGGGTAAGTATGAGGGAGGCATCTCTGATCTAGATACAAAGAACTGGTTGGAGGAGATTGAGTTCACCTTCAATTTGATCCAAGCCCCAACAGAGTACCAGGTCCCTTTGGTAGCTATTCATATGTAAGGAGATTCACGTTAGTAGTATAATTTTTATCTTAGTGAGCAGAAGGAGGTAGTTGTTTTGTGTGTAGAATTTCAGAAGGAGTTCTGAGTGGAGTTCCCATCATCAACCATGAAGGTGGTAAAGAGGTAGGAGCTTCTCTATCTTCAGTAGAGAAGTATGTCTATGTGTGATATTGGGATTAGGTTCAAGGAACTTTTACATTTTTCCTTGGATCTTTTTTCTAATTAGGAGTCCTGAGCATAGTGTCTTGAGGAGGCAATCTGTCCTTACATCCAGTATATGGTTACTCCTTTTATGTTTCCAATGTATTTGGAGGTTCAGAAGAAGGCATATGTGATAAAGCGTATGCCCTAATTAGGATATTTACCTTGAGATTATAACTATTAGGGTTACTCAAGGAGCATGTTTTCAGTGGAAGATCTTAGGTTCCATGACCTTCGAGGTTTTGACTATTAGGGAGTCGACCTTGACAACTTCCTTTTCATACTTCTAGGGCCAGTGATTTTCATGCTTTTATTAGGGGCCTTGGGGTAGTATTTTTTTCCTGTGGAGGCCATGACCATTGATATAATCAGTTACCTTTGGTTCTTGGAGATTAGTACGGTAGATATGGTCCGATTCAATGTCATCTCCAGTAGTCGCAACCGCTAGTGGCGTCATTTTAGCAACAAGGGAAGCAGGCTTATGCTCTACCGAGAGGGGATATAGTAGGAATATTCTTACCTCAAGATTTTCCTTATCTCTAGGGACTCCAAACTAAGTGTTCCCATGGGGGTGTCCATCAGTAGATAGGCAGAGGAGCTGGGAATGGTCGGTTGTATGCAGTGGGGGAAACATCACCAGAGGGTCTAGAAATCATTATAGGTATGATCAACTTATCATCCACCCTTGTTTGTGTCTTTCTTGATCCAGGATATTCATAATCCTTCATTTCACCCACTATATTTCTTTCTCTATAACTAGACATGGAGAGGATTACCGTGCCCCTAGTGTTGACTATTCTAGTATGAGGCTAGACCAGCTTGTTTGATGTGTACTGGGGGTTTAGACTGATAGTGGGGACACCTTAATCATGTAGGGATCTTTTATTGTTAAATATGTAGACATGTAATGTCATTCTCACCATCTAATTGTTTCATTCCATTCATGTTGTTATCAACTACTTTAGAGGATAGTTGTGTTCTTGGATGTCGATGGATGATGTGTGGTTTTCATTGGAAAGCGGGTTTGTCAGGTGGTCAATTGATGCATGGAGACCCTTATTTCTTTGATGGATGAGTTTTTCATGGAAATAGTAAATTCTAGTATGGTGTAGGTTACCATGTTCATTGAAGAGTTTATGTATTTTTTTCCTGAAGTGGTTGCAATTTTACCTTTTCTATGCGATGTTGAGTTTGGGATAGACTTAAAACCCGATGATTCTCTGATTTCGATGGATCCTTATTGAATAAAACCTTCTGAGTTATATGAGTCAGAGATTTAGATAGATGATCTAATGCATATGGGTTTCATCTAGCCTAGCGTGTCACTGTGGGGTGCTCCAGTGTTGTCACCTAATAAGGTGAATGGTAATTTGAGGCTGTGTATAGAATACACGAGGTTGAATCAGGTGATTATCAAGAATATTTACCCTCTTTATAGTATTGATGATATTTTTGACTAGTTGAGGGGAGAAAATTGATTTTCTAAGATCGATCTACAGTCTGGATATCACCAGTTGAGGGTGAAGAAGGATAATGTCTCGAATATGGACTTTAGATACAAATATGTGAACTCTAAGTTTTTGGTCATGTTATTTAGTGTCACAAACACACCAACTATTTTCATGGGGCTCATGAACTTTGTAGTCCATGAATTCTTGGAC
Source organism: Viscum album (assembly GCA_963277665.1). Classification (NCBI taxonomy): domain Eukaryota; kingdom Viridiplantae; phylum Streptophyta; class Magnoliopsida; order Santalales; family Viscaceae; genus Viscum; species Viscum album. Next base: position 1,412,496,562 of record OY728141.1, on the reverse strand, counting down.
TATTTCATAGTTGGTTTCATTAATGACATTTTGATCTACTTGAAGTCAGAGGAGGAGCATATCAATCATCTCAGAGCAATATTTAAAGTCCTTCAACACCACTAGATTAATTGAAAATTATCCAAGTGCAAGTTCTAGACATGATGGGTTTATTTCCTTGGGCATGTGGTGTCCCAATAGGGTGTGGTTGCATACACATTGAAGGTCGAGGTCGTTGTTTCTTGGGCATCACCCAAGAATGTGGTAGAGGTTCGTAGCTTCCTTGGCCTCATGGTCTATTACCAAAGGCTCATATTGGTTTTCTCACATATTTTTGACCCATTGATGGCTTTGATTAGAAATGACCAAGATTTTATATAGACTTATTAGTATTAGACTTCATTTGACTACATGAAGGGGATATTGGTCAGTTCTCTGGTGCTTCAGTTACCATAGGAACTGGTGATGTTTTAGGTGTTCTATGATGCTTCCCATCTGGATATGGGATGTGTATTGATGCATTATAAAGTGGTTATATCTTGTGTTTCTAGTAAATTATGTCCCCATAAGCATAACTATGCCACCCATGATCTAGAGTTGGCAATAGTTGTGTTTTCACTGAAGTTTTGGCGACATTATCTCATCAGGGTATGCTTTTTGGTCTTCATAGATCATAATATCTTGAGATATATCTTTTCTTATTATGATATAAATCTACAAAAAAAGAGGTGTATGAAGTTTCTTTAGGACTATAACTTTGATATCTTCTACACCTCAAGAAAAGGGAATGTTGTGGATGAAACTTTGAGTAGGAAGTCATGGTCCAACGATGCTTGGAAGGCGATGAAGGAGTTAGGATCCCTACACTTAGATGTAAGTGTGGTTTATGGAGGTGGTTACTTGTTTCATATGAAAGTGAAGTCTTGTATGATGCAATGATGATGCTCCTAAGGGATGGTTGGAGGATGGTCAAAACCAAATGTTGTTTCAAGGGAGGCTATTTTTTCTAGTGGTGATACATGAGGGAGTCCTTCATGAGTTTCACAAATCACCTTTGGAGGTACACCCGAGAGTATCCAAGATGTATTATGGATTGAGGATGTAGTTTTAGTGGATCAAGATGAAAAATTTGGTGGCATATTTTGTGGCTAATGTCTGGTTTTCTAATAGGTAAATTCCTAGCACCATGTTCCTAGAGGTTTTTTGTAGCCCTTATATATTTCCAATTGAAAATGGGATAAAATCTTAATGGGATTTATCACCGGGTTACCCTAATCTTAGGGTGGTTGTGATTTCATTTGGGTAATCATGTATTGATTGATGAAATTGGCCCACTTCTTAGTGATTAAGGAGTCAATTTCCATGAATGTTTTGATATAGTGATATTTGGATGAGGTTGTTTGGGTGCATGGAGTTCCTAAGTCCATTATATCAAATCGGTATGATTGTTTTACTTTATGAGTTTGGAGTGGATTTTAGCATTCTTTTGAAACTCAGTTACACCTCAACACTACTTTCCTCCCTCAGATAAATGGGAAAATGGAGAAGACTATCCAAACATTTGTGGATATGTTATGGGCATGTCTCTTAGACTTAAAAGGATCTTAGGAAAATCAATTGCCTCTAGTTGAGTTTTCTTATAACAAAAAATATCATTCATCCATTAGCATGTCCCTGTTTTAGGCTTTGTACAGGTGACCATGTCGTTCTCTATTGTAATCGATCAAAGTTGGGGAGTCATCAGTTCTTGGTAAAAATGTGGTGAAAAGAACAACAAATAAGGTTTAGGTTGTTTATGAGAGGATAAAAGTAGTGCATGACAAAAAAAGTCTTATGTTGATCATGGTAGGAGGCCTTTGGAGTTTGAGGTTAGAGATAATGTGTTATTGAGAGTCTCCCCTTGACACAGGTGGTAGAGGTTTGACTGGGGGATTAATATCTCACTCCATTTTGTTGGTCCTTTTGAGGTGTTAGGACACGTTGGTGAGGTGTTTTATCAAGTGACACTTCTGCCAAGACTAGACCAGATTCACGATGTCTTTCACGTCTCTTAGCTCCATTGGTATCTTCATGATGACTCCCATGTCATTGAATAGGGAGAGTTGGATATCAAGGACAAAAAAACATTCATGGATCGACCAATAGAGATCCAAGATCATCAAGAGAAGGTGTTACATGGGTGGACTATCCCTTGGTTCATGTGTTGTGGAGGCATGGTGTCCTGGAGGAGAGTACTTGGGAGCATGAAACGTATATGTGTGCCTAATACACAATTTTTTTTAAGTTTTTTCTTATTATATTTTACCTCATTGATGTGATGTTTGGATCATGTTAGTTTTGAGACATGTTTTTCCTTGATAATGTGATGTGTGATTAAGGATTTATGCACATGAAGAGGGGAAACACGATTCTTAATCAAGATGCGATATACTTTTACATGATTAAAACCATGAGGGTGAGTTATTGTTTCCCAAAGAAGATAATATATTGAAATGGTATATGGAATTACTTGATTTTTTTTGCTTTTTGTTCTATTGTATGGTGGTTATGGTAATCGTTGGTTTGGGTTGTGTGGAGTTTGAGATGGTTGTGTGGATGGTTATGAGAGAAAAGTGGCTTTAGGTTGGTGTTTCATGAGGTTATGTGGGATGTTTGGAGGATGTTTTCATTGGGTTTAATGTGCTTGTTTTGTGGTGGTGTTCAATTGTAATGAAATCCTTGAGAGGTATCTCACAAGATGGTTGTTTAGACCTTTTATCTCTCTTTTCTTTCTGGGTTATTTTTGATTTGAGGGGGATAAAATAGTTAGATAGGTATCTAATGTAATAGTATGGACTTTATAACCCATTAATTTTCATACATTCATGTAGTGGAGGTGTTCGTAGGGGGTTTTGTGGATTTGGGGAGTGAGTGGTGGAGATGGAGCACAGAAGATATAACAAGAGGAGTCCTATGACATAGAGGGGTGTGCTGTAACATAAGATGTAATGGTTGCAATGTAGAGGTGTTGGCTATAGTGTATGGATCATGGAGGAGGAGTTTTGATGCCACCACTATTTTTGGCATGGCTACACCATGTTATTGGGCTGTGACATAGTGTTAGTGAGTCCTGAAACATGGAGATCTCAACTATGACATAGGGGATTGAGGTTCAATTTTCAACGATTATCCCATCTATGGCATGACTGCGACATGGAGAGTGGATTTGGAATAGGGGTAAGTTCAGACTAAATCAACTACAACTTAGGGTGGACGACTATGGAATAGTGTCTTGGGCGGAGTTTTTTTGGGGTTATTTCTTTTTTGGGGTTGCTGCATCATGGATCAGGTTTGTGACATAGCCTCCTCTTCAGTTGTTAAAGGTCTGCAGTGTAGTGGCTTTGGCTACATCATGGTTCCTCCCCATTTTTTCAGATCTATAAAATGTAAATATCCATGGATATCAGATCTGATTTGACCAGTAACACTATAGATTAGTACCTTTCACTACACTATGGTCCTCCCCATTTTTAGCAGTTCTGTGATATGGTGTTATAGGCTATGTTTTGGTGTGGTGTTTTGAAGACTGGTTATAATTCTTAAAGGCCATCAAACTCTACATTTTGTTCGAATTTTCTCTCATTTCTTGGGTGAACCAAGTGAGTCCTAGGGGGTTTTCATCCCCCTTTTAGGGGATTTCAACCCCAGTCTTGGGAGATTGGTTTGATGTGGTTTTAGGTGAGTTTCATTCCCTTATTATCCCTATTTCTTGTTTAGAGGATGTTGTTTTCATGGAAATCAGTGATTTTGGTGTTGTTTTGAAGGTGTTATGATGTGGTTGTTATGTTCTAGGCTGGTAAGGGTGTTTTCCTTTGTCGTGGTGCTCGATGGTGGCATTCTTCTTACTTTAGCCTTGTGTAGTGGATCAAAAAGATTCGTTTAAAAAAATTATATGTGTTAAAAAGTTATTTTATTTCTAGATAATCTATTTATGATGGATATAACTATAAAAATAAATTTTTGATGAGTATAATGAATTAAAATTGCCACTAAACACTACATGATTTCATCTTAGTCAAATATGCATCACCTATTTAATCTAAGAAACTTTTATGCACTTCATTTGAGATGAATTATACATTGATAATTTATATATATTATTTCCAACATTGGTGGAGAACATCATCATTTTTAGAAGGATCATTACATTATTAGTAATACAAGGAAGTGTATTAGGAGCTATTAAAACTCAATAAGTTACTCATGGATTGTTTTTATTATTAGACGACTCTAGGAAACAAGAAGAAATCATTGAAGTTTTAATAGACAAAAAAATAATGAACATCAATTCAAAAAAAGGAAAAGAATAAAAGTTAGACAATAAGAAAATTTATTTGGGTAGTAGACTTATATATATCATGATCATGTTATTTAAATAAATTCCTTTTATAAAAATTTTTCAATTAGAAATTAATATTATCACAAAATAGTTTTAGGATGTTGTTCCCTACAACTATTTCACCAATATCAAGAATATTATGGGTAATGTATGTAACTTGTTGATTTAGAATTTCTACCTCATACTTTTCTAGTCCTTTAGTTTTGGAAATCAAAAATACATTCTTAAAACATGTTTACCAACTTTTTATGTCCCAAGTGTTTTAGAATATTTTTATAGAAAACATTAAATTTTACCATAATTAGAAAAAGTTCTAAAAGTATTACGAATATAAACTTTAATTTTCTTCACTATGGTAATTAGAATGAGAATGTGTCTGATAAATCAGACTCATCTTTATCAGATCATAAGTTAGACTTTAGTTATGTATTTCATACTGAAAAAAGTCTTGACAATCAGACTGACATTGGTACCGATAAAAATTAGTCTGATACTCATAAAGGATATCGTAATGAAAATCGGAATAAAGACTATCAGACTAAACTAAGATTATAATTGGAATATAGAAGACTTGTTTTTAATGTAAGGAAAATATTATACACTGTAATGGTGTAAATCAATACAATGTCGGACATTCAGTTACACCATATTATTATGAGCTATCAAGTTCTGGGTGTCCGAAGTCATTACAACAAACTCATAAATTATGATCATTGGGAGGATTCCTATAAATACCAAGTCATTTGGAGAGTTTGGAGCTGGTTGATTACATTCGATCTCAAATTTTCTGAATATTAATTAGCGTGAACAATTCATTCCTAGTATTTTTTAATTATTTAGAGAGATTTTTTCTAAGGAAACTTTGTCAGGTTGTCTCCTTATTTTTTTTTGTAATTGTGACTATGTCTGCTCATCGTAATGATTGAGGGATTCTGAGGATAGGAAGATGGAGAATCTGATCCATCAGATCGAGGGATTACAGGGATAGTAATATAGATCTGACCATTATATTAAGGGATTTTAGGGATAGGAAGACAAAGCCATTCTGATCTTAATATCGAGGGATTTCCTTGGCAAGGAAAGACAAACTTTACTATAAGTATAAAACATGGGATACCTTTAGTCAATATCATTAACTACCTTTCTCTTAAGGTTAAAAGAGTCATATTTTTAATAATAGCTTGTAATTAATTCTTATTTTTACATAGCTATTCTATTACTTGTTTTTATAAGTTATAATTCTGCTACACATTTAATAGAAAGTGAGTCATCATATTCATATTTCTATTCTGTTTGTTTTATCATATTAACTCTGATTACGATACACACTCTAATTAATTGGATCCATCATGATATTTATCTTTTACTCTAATTCAATCGTATTATTTTTTATTATGATTATGTGACTTTGTTAAAAGTATTTAGGGATAAGTCCAATAATTTTACTTAAAGGGTTTTTTGGGTTTGTTTAGTTTAATTATTTTAAACTACAATTCACACCCTATTTTAAGTATAGCCATCACAAGCTATAAAGAGCATATATTACAATCCAATAATTAGTATCAGATCCAAGTAAATTACTTTTTGATTTTTATAGTCATTAATTATTTTCTTAAAGAAAGTTTTATTACTTATACTTTTTGTATTTTTTACTTCTTCTATAATATGCAAGTTTTTATTAAGTTTTGTTATAAAATTTTTGTTTATAAATTGTTTAACACTAAAATGTTTGTGGAAAGAAAATTTTATATTATTTTACTTTGGTGGGTATAAATTCTGGTTCAATTAAAAACCTAAATCCGAACAAACCAACTGTCTTTGATGGTGTTGACTATGAGTATTGGAGAGATAAGATGAAGACTTTTGTTATCAACATTGGAGCAGATAACTTTGTTATGTTTATTGGATATTATAAAATTCATGATAAGTATGTTTCTACTTTCAATCATCAAGAAAAAAAATATCTGTTAAATTATAGAGTAAGGAATAATTTTTTATGTTCCATGAAAAGAAGTATTTGCAGTCAGATTTATTCTTGTGAATCTACTAACAATATCTGAAAAAAGTTAGAAGTTATACATTTTGTTACTTGAAAAGTTATAGAAACCAGGAGAGCTATGATTAGAGAATATTATCAAGAATTTTATTTCTTAACTAGTGAATACATTATAAATATGTACCAGATATCCATGACGATTATAAATAGTCTACAAGCTATTGGTGAGAAAGGAATTAATGATGAGATTCTTATGGAAAAGATAATTGAAATTATGCCAAATGAATGATAATCTAAGAGAACTATTTTTGATGAGACAAGGAAGTTGAATAATCTTACTCTTGATGATCTCATTGGAACCATTATGCAATATGAGGAAAGTCTCAAAAGAGATGTAGAAAAATATAAGAATAAAAATAGAGTAGTTTCTTTTTCTTTTAATATTATTCCTACTAAAGCTCAAACTCCTAAAAAATTTGTTAAATATTCAAGGAATAATAAATTAGTTGTTCAATCATATTAAAGTACTTCTGAACATTATAAAAATGAATTGGGAAATCTATACAAAAGTTTGAACAATATTATTGGCAAGAAGGATTTTCAATATCATTACAAGAAAAGTAATAAGGATAAAAGTGATAAGAAAGATGAAGTTACTTTTTAAGAATGAAAGAAAGCTAGACAATTCAGACCAAATGAAGAGGAAAGATAAAAAATAAATAAATTGGGAAAGAAATTCTAAAAAGCATTACAAATCCAAGAGCAAGAAAGTTTTGAAATCATCTAACACATGGAGTTCCAGTGGAGGTGATTCTAGTGAAAGTTCATATGATCATGAAAGTTATAGACATAGGTGCAACGTTCCTGACCTAGGATCCACGAAACCGGTGCCCCGAGCTGGGCCACCACATGACCTCAAGCACGCCTACCTATATGCCAGAGGTTTCTAACCAGCAACGAGGGTATAATAGGATACGTGGGGAGACTATAACCTCTCTACGAGAGTAATCCACAATAAAAAATAGTTTAAATAACATAAACAAAAGAGAACAACCAATAACATGCATAAATAACCAATTCCCAAAACTAGGTACAACCATACACAATAGTAAATATGTCATGCTATGCTACAGTGTCAAGTGAACAAAATCCCAAAATAAAGAAAACAACAGAATCCCCAAAATGGTCTGGTCTCTAAGTCTGGAACCTCACCCAAACATGTCCTATATCTAACTCAACTCCCTAGCATAGGGCCCTTTCCCTTGTCCTAACCCGCAAGCATGAAATCTGCTCGAGTAACCAATGGCGGCCTAAGCAGGGTGTGAGTATAACTCAGTAGTCCACCACCAATGGTGTCTACAAAATATCCAGCAAAGTAGATAGTGCATGAAAATGATAATAATGGAAAAATAAAGGTAAAAAGTTCAATAGGCCATTCAAGACCATATTCCTTAACTATATTACCTTTGAGTTTGGGTTTACTACTTAGGCACTTCATGATTTAATATACCATTTTCATGTGTTCAATGGATTAATGACATTCAATATTCTCAAGAATATGGGAATAAAATCAAGCCCTATCTCACTAGGCATCACATTATAAAAACCTCATAATCCTCACCTCAAAGCCTCAATATGGGTGGAATCAAACCGTTAGGGGAATAAAAATTCATCCCCTTCCCTAAACCGTGCATTTGGGGGTAGATCTAGAACATTGGTCCAACTCAACTCGTCGGCGTATAACCTCAAGTAGATACCCCACTCAACCAAGCCATGTGCACATGCTTATTTATCATTCACCACAATTAACCATATCACAAAAAACATATCCAACATCACTTACAATATCACAAAAATATCATTAAATGGAAAATTAACATTATGCCTCAATCCATTAACACATTCATCATTTATAATACTTACCCCTTTAGTTCCATTTCCCATTTCCCATGCCTAACCCACTAAGCATATTCAAGTGTAAACATAATCCCTTATCATATTCCCATTATTCCCACTTAACCCATTTAAATGCCAGAAAAAAAATCCCTTAGCCTTTAACCACATTAGACTCAACTATCCACAACCCTTAAAACCCATTACATCAACCAATTAACACATTCTCTAAGGCTCTATATCAACATACATCCATTTCACACCCTAAGTTTCCATTAGCCTTTCGGGAGGGTTAGTGCACCCCATGGGTGGCCCTAAAATAGGTCACATCATCCTCCATGCATCCTGTAGGGATCATGAGGGTTTAATTAGGTTTTTTATACACCCAATACATCACATCATGTCAAAGGCAATAAGAACTCATCAAAAGAGGGCAAAAATAAAAACCCTACATGCACAAATCTATACAAAAACCAAGGGATATAATTTATAGACCACCCACCTTGAATCTGTTGGTAAAAACACTCTAAAATGAAGCCTTAAATCCCAATTCAACAACCTTTTGAATACTTAACCTAAATCTCACCGGAAAAGAAAAGTTTTTGAGCTTCATATGGAGAGAAGGAAGAGATACAAACCCTAAACCAAAAAAGAGAAGCAAGAGTGGGATTAGCCTTACCTGGATCTTCAATATGCAATCAAAGACACTCTAAATGTCCCTAATATGAGGGAGATTAATCCATGGAATCTCTTGAATCTTTTGGGTCATCACTAGGGTTCAATGGAGAAGAAAGGAGGAAAATCCTGAGTGAGACTTAAAATCCCATAATGGAATTTTTGTAAATTTTTGAAAGTTTCCAGGATACACGGTTTGCCAAACCGTGCAGAGGATACTGCCTATACGCCCTTCTCTCGCATGGTTTTCTAGACCATATTAAAACTGTGCATATTGCTACTGCCTACGTGGTCTCCCCTTGCACAGTTTTCCAAACCATGCGCAAACCGTGAAGATTGCCTAGAAAGCCCCCTTTTCCCCTTTTTTTATGTCCCGACCCCCCCGGAACACCCTCAAGCCTTCTCAAGGACCTGGGAAAACACTTAATTAACAAAAAATGGGGACTTAAACTGAAAAATAAACATGAAAATACCTTACGAAGAAATTTGAGATCTTACGATCTCCCCACCTTATAACGGCTCATCCCCGAGCCGCTCTTCCTGAGCATCATTGAGTTCCCAAAGAAAAGATATCAGGCCACTGGGCCTACATATCTGATTCCCTCTCCCAAGTTTCTTCCTAAACATTTCCATGTTTCCATATAACATGAACTAAGGGTACAACCTTTCCCCACAAAACTTTTTCACTATGATTCACAATACTAACCAGGTGCTCCTCAAAGGACATGTCAGCCTCAAGCACGACATCCTCAAAATTTATCACTTGAGATGGATCAAGATGATACTGTTAGAGTTGTTAAACATGGAAAACATCATCCATCACACTATACCACTGTAGAAGATCCAATCAATATGCCATGGGTCCGACCCTCTCCACAATCTCAAAAGGTCCCACATATCTAGGCACCAACTTTCATTGCTTCCAAATTCGACAGTGACCCAACCTTGGAGACACCCAAAGAAATACAATATCACCCACCATGAACTAAAGAGGTCTACGATGCCAATATGCATATGAATTATTCCTACTCTGAGCTATTTCCATACGCTTTTGAATCAAACAAACCTTCTCTGACGTCTCCTGCACAAGACTCGGTCCTAACAGCTCAAAATCTCTGGCCTCTAACCAAAACAACAAAGATCTACATGGTCTCCCATAAAGTGCCTTGAAAGGTGTCATCTAAACTATAGCTTGAAATCTGTTGTTGTAGGAAAACTCAACCAGCAATAAGTGTTTCTCCCATGATCCTCCAAAATCTAGAACACATGCTCTCAACATGTCTTGTAATACCTGAATTGTATGCTTTGACTGTCCATCAGTCTGTGGGTGGTAATACATACTAAAAAACACCTAGGAACCTAATTCCTTATGTGGTACCTTCCATAAGTGCGAGGTGAAATGTGGATCACGATTCGAAACTATGGTTCTAGGCACACCATGCAACCGTACTATTTCTCGAACATACAATTCTCCCAACTAGTCGACTATGTAGGTCTCCTGCTCGACTATGTAAGTCCATTGTGATGTCATTCCACTTCCACTCTAGAATAGGCAATGACTGAAAAAACTCACATGGACGTTGATGTTCATCCTTCACCTGATGACAGGTAAGGCATTGTTCCAAAAAACACACAACTTCTTTCTTCATTCCTGGCCACCAAAACTGCCTACAAAGATCACAGTACATCTTAGTCAAGCCCAGATGCACTACCCACTTCGACGCATAGAACTCACGCATCAAATCCTCATATACATCTGCCGACACCATGACACGATCATGAACATATAAAACTCCATCAACATCGAAATTCCAACTAGAAGGTGACTCCCCACCTTTAAGACTTTCCTTCATATCCAAAAACTCCAGATCTACCAGCTGGCACTATTTAAATTGGCTCAAAAGTGTTAAATCAATTGCTATAGATGCAAAGTTCATATGAATGTGCCCATATTTTACCTCCAAATGCATCTCAGCAAATAGGGCCATCATCACCCACTCTGAACTGGATTCCTGAACTACCTGATTCTGAGCCTTCCGACTCAGAGCATTGGCGACACTATTCCCTTTACCTAGTGTTTAAACCAACTTAAAATCAAAAGACAACAGGTACTCAAATCACCATCATTATTGAAGATTCAAATATCACTGATAGAAGATGTATTTGAGAATTTTATGGTCAGTAAACACCGTAAAGGGCTCTCCCAAAAAGTAATGCCTCCAACAATTTAAGGCATGAACCACAACAGCTAGCCCAAGGTCACGAGTAAAATAATTCCTTTCGTGTGTCCTCAAATGTCTCAACCCATAATCCACAAACCGATCATCCTACATCAACACTGCCCCAATTCCAACACCGGATGCATCAAAAAACAAGGTATACCTCTTACCTAGTTCGGGTAAGACCAAAATCGGTGTGGTAGTCAACCGCTTCTTCAGCTCCTGAAAATCATTCTCACAAGACTCTGACCAATCAAACTTAATTACCCTATTGGTTAGGCCTATGAGCGGTGCTTCCAAATGATAGAAATATCCAATAAAACTTCAGTAATAACCATCCAAACCTAGAAAACTCTGAATATCAGAGACGTTCTTGGGTTTTTCCCAAGACACCACAACCCGCACCTTTTCCGAGTCCACTGGCACACCTGACTTAGAAATGATGTGTCCCATAAAGTGCACCTCATCAATCCAAAACTAACATTTTGATAGCTTGGCGTAAAGCCTATTCTCTCTTGGTGTACTCAATACGATGTCGAAATGTTTGGAATAATCATCATGAGTTCTGGAGTACACCAAGATTTCATCAATGAAGACAACTAAAAAATGATCCAAATACGGGTGGAATATCTATTTCATCAAGGCCATGAACACTGTTGGTGCATTGGTCAAACCAAACAACATAACCATAAATTCATACAACCCGTACCTGCTTCGAAAAGCTGTCCAGGGTATGTCAGAAGGCCTCACCCTCAACTAATGGTATCCCAATCTCAAATCGATCTTAGAAGATACTGAGGCACCTATGAGTTGATAAAATAGGTCATCGGTTCTAAGAAGAGGGTATTGGTTCTTAACTGTCATTTGGTTCAACTTCCTATAATCGATACATATCCTTAGTGATCCATCATCCTTCTTAGAAAACAACATCGAAGATACCCAAGGTGATGTACTGGGAAGTATAAACCCCTTACGCTCCAATTAATCTAACTGAACCTTCAGTTCTTGGAGATTTCCTGGTTCTATATGATAGGGAGAAATGGAAACTGGCTCCTCTCCTAACAATAATTTGATCTTAAACTCAACATCTCTCTCGGGTGGTAACCCCGAGAAGTCCTCAACAAACACATCCTAAAACTGGTCCACAATAAAAGGGAAGATTGAATGTCCTTTCTACCCATCATCTAACATAAGGCATGCCACTTGGGCTATGAGTTCTCCTAACTACTTGTATAGTAAACCTGCGTGGCCCGATCGAGTATCCCACTGACCCCGAAGGACAAAATTTCTCCCATAGAGATATTTGAATGTTAACTAACATCAGTAATAGTCAATATGGGCTTGATATAACACCAAAAAGTCCATTCCCAAGATTAGGTCAAAACCTAACATCTCTAGGACAAACAGATCCCACAAAAAATGATACCCACTAACCTCCAGAGCATAACCCTTACACTGCCTAACGTCCTCAACTCATACACCTAACAGAGTATCAAGCGACATTACCCCACATGTAGTCTCCACGGTTAAGACTAACACAACTAAGAACTGATAAAAAAAAGGAATACGTAGTACCTATATCAAAGAAAACACTAGAAAGCATGTAATCTATAAGAATCATACCTCAGACAGTAGATGGTCCTGCCTCACCACCTTTAGGTGTAGCCTGAATTACATAGAGATGACATGTCCCTTCAACCTAGGCTCCGACCTGAGTACCCTGCACTGCACTACTCTGTTGGTAAGGATGATCTCACCCCAAAGTTCCATGTTCACTACCTCTACCAGTATGACCTGTGGAACTCCAACTGCCTGCCTGATATGGGGTAACTGACCCCCTGACTACACTCGACACCTACCTTTAACTTCCGCTATTCCCTAAATGTCAAAGGTTCCTACAGAACCTCTTCACGTGGCCTAACCTACTGCACACTCGGTACTCGATCGGTGGGTAGGTACACTGGTCATGCTTATGCCCTGGCTTGCCACACTGATTACAGAAGACCTAGTCGCCACCCTGATAAGCTGACCCCCTCTTCTGACTTCTCTGTGTGCTCCCACCTTGCTGAAAGATTCCAAAATGATTCTTCCTACTATCAGAAGCCTCACCAATTTCTCACCCAACTGGCGCCACAAGTTCACTACCTGAAGCTCCCTTTAGGTTCCCCTATAAGATAAGGGTTTGATCCACCACTTCAGCAAACCTTTTCAGACAAAATATATTCACCTGAGATCCGATCTCATGTATTATCCCATCATATAAGAATTTCTTTACAACTGCCTCAACTCCTTTAAATGTTGGAACGAAGCACCTAAAATTGGTGAAACGACTAGCATAGTATATTACTGACATTGTCCCCCAATTCAACCCCAAAAAATATGCAGCCTTATCCTGCCTCAAGGTTTCTGGGTAGAAGTTCTCAAGAAACTTCTCCTGAAAATTCTTCCACATCATTCCTTTAGCCTGCTCTATTTAGACATGATGTCCCACCAACGTTTTGCCTAAAACCTCATCATATAGGCTTCTAACTTGACTCTCTTCTCAAGAGGAGTCTCTAGGTGGTCAAAAATAGTTTGGATGGACTCTATCCAAAACTCTACTACCTCTGGCCTACCCTCTCTAGTAAAGTTCAGAGGGTGCTACAGCTGAAACTCCCTGGTCAGTTCAAACATACTCGGTCCAACCCACCCTGGGTCTCATTCCATCATCTGCATAAAATGAGAAAAGTTATCATGGAACTACTCTTCCCTATATCCTTGGATCACCACATTCTCTTTCTCCACTACTGGAGGAGTGTTCTCAGCAAATTCCTCATGTCACCCAACCGACACGTGCCTTTGAGGTGGCATTTCTCTACAATGCCAGACATGAGCTTTAGAACGCAACTATAACACTTTTATGAAGGGAAAAAGACATATAGGTAGACTCATCACTTACCATAACCAAACCAGTTCGTATGCTCTACCCAAACGATCCCAATTACAACCGAATCACTACCCTTGGCTATATCTCATAAGGCCATGGCTAACACAGTATCTTATTCACATGGTTACAAGCCTTATCCTTTACACCCATCCAAAACCATTCTCATATCCCAATTTAATCTTAAAACATGTTAATATACTTTCACTTCATTAGAAAACACCATTTTCTAATTACTACTTGACATTCTCACTTCCCTTTTTACCCATTTATACCATCTCATTAGGCACAATTTTTCATTACTTTTAAGAAAACACATGCATCCTAACCTTTATCTTCCGCACACCCATCCAATGTGTGTTCCCATCATGATGCATGCCACTTACCTAAATAAGTACCTATAATGATGCATAAATTCACAACCTCGTACCTTTCCAACTACAAGATAAATATCACGAAACCCTCAAATCACAAAACAAGTGCATCACCCAATGGTGAAATATCATCAAATATAACAACACACAACAAGAACAACAATCCCCTCCCAGGGTGACTTGGGTTTTCCCCCATACATGGGTTAGATACTCCCAAGAATGAGCTCATTACCAAGGACCAACACTTTCCTAACCTCCTTTCTACCATCCCCAAATAGTAAGAAAGAGAAATAACTGCTTTGATACCACTTTGTAATGTCTCCGACCCGGGAGCCACTAAATTGGTGCTTCGAGCCGGGTCGCCACATGACCTCAAGCATGCCTCCCCATATTCCAGAGGTTGCTGACTAGTGTAGAGGGTATAATAGGATATATGGGGATACTATACCCTCTCTACCAGAGTAATCCATAGTAGAAAATAGTTTAAATAGCAGAAACAACCAAAACTGGGTACAACCATACACAACATTAAATATGTCATGCCATGATATAATATTAAGTGAACAAAATCCCAAAAGAAAGAAAATAGCAGAATACCCAAAATGGTCCATTATCTAAGTCTGGAACCTCACCCAAACATGTCCCATATCCAACTCAACTCCCTAGCATAGGGCCCTTTCCCTTGTCCTGACCTTCAAGCATGAAATCTGCTCGACTACCCAATGGAAGCCCAAGCAGGGTGTGAGTATAACTCAGTAGGATACCAACAACGGTGTCTAAAAAATATCTAGAAAAGTAGATAGTGCATGAAAATGATAATAATGTAAAAATAAAGGTAAACAGTTCAATATGCCATTTTAGACTATGTTCCTTAACTATATTACCTTTGAGTTCGGGTTCACTACTTAGACACTTCATGATTTAATGTACCCTTTTCATGTGTTCAATGGATTAGGCATGTTCAATATTCTCAATCATACGGGAATAAAATCAATACTTACCTCACTAGGAATCACATTATAACAACTTCATAATCCTCACCTCGAAGCCTTAGTCTGAGTGGAATACAACCGTTAGGGGAATAGAACTCTTCCCCCTTCCCTAATCCGTGCATTTGGGGGTAGAGTTATAACCTCAGTCCAACTCAACCCGTGGGTGTATAACCTCAATTCTATACCCCACTCAACTAAGTCACATGCACATGCTTATTTATCATTCACCACAATTAACCATATCATAAAAAACATATCCAACATCACTTACAAAATTAAAACAATATCATTAAATGGAAAATTAACATTATGCCTCAATACATTAACACATTCATCATTTATAATACTTACCCCTTTAGTTCCATTTCCCATTTCCCATGCCTAACTCACTAATCATATTCAAGTGTAAACATAATCCCATATCATATTCCCATTATCCCCACTTAACCCATTTAAATGCCCAACAAACAATCCCTTAGCCTTTAACCACATTATACCCAAATATCCACAACCCTTCTAACCCATCACATCAACCAATTGACACATACACTAAGGCTCTATATCAACATGCATCCATTTCACACCCTAGGTTTCCGTTAGCCTTTCGGGAGGGTCAGAAAACCCCATGGGTGGCCCTAAAATAGGTCACATAATCCTCCATGCATCCCATGGAGATCATGAGGGTTTCATTAGGTTGTTTAGACACCCAATACATCACATCATGTAAAAGGCACCAAGAACTCATCAAAATAGGGAAAGAATAAAAACTTCACATGCAAAAATCTACACAAAAACCAAGGGATATAACTTATAAACCACCTACCTTGAATCCGTTGGCAAACACACTCTCAACTGAATCCTTAGATCCTAATTAAATAGTGATTCAAAATGGGCCCGTGGCCCGTGTGCTTCACGGGTATGGGGAGGACGTGGGGTGGGGCTAAATATTTTGACCGTTTAGAGTGTGGGCTAATGCGGGTTGAGCCCACGTAGGCACATGCTTACCCGCGAGCCTAATTTTTTTACAATATATGATTCTTTAATATTTTTGTTTTTTAATAAAAAATTATGATTAAACCATGAGATATGATTTATCACCATAATTATCATAATAATTCACCATTAATTCACATGTGAATTTTAAATAGGTTTATATTTATTGTTTTAATATGATATTATAATATTTATATTGTAATTATTCACCATATTCACATGATGTGTCATCCTGCCTCTTGAAAAATGGAACTCATCTCCCATGCACATGATTTCAATTCTAAAAGAGTTATTATAAACATAATATTTTTTGGGTCGATTTAATTATGTTATTATTTAATTTTATTTTTTTATTAAGAAAATATGAAAGGACCTCATGGGAACCCTAATATCCTCCTTTAAAACCGGTTGTTGTTTGAAAAGTTGTCATTCATTCATAGGTCCATCCGTTCGCATCACCCCATGACCAACATTATCATTTGTTGCTCATCACTAATCACTCACCTACTTTGCATCACAACAATTCACCACCACATCGTCATCACTACATACCACCATTAACCTATAGAAAAATATTTCATAACATCCCTCAAAACACTAGGTATTGTCAATCCACACTTCTCCCAACAACAACCATTACTAATGGGAAAAAATAAAATATTTAAATGATTATAAATAGTATATATTTTTTTAAAATGTGGGAAACCTGCGGGAAAACCACGGGTTTATGTGGGGTGGGGTGGGTTTGAAATTTTTTGTTCACATTATATGTGGGCTTTTGCGGACAAACCCGCGTGAGCTCAAACCTTCGTGGTCTTGGTCCACCCCGCCCCGACCCTCCTGTTTTGCATTACTATGATTAAACAACCCTTTTAAGCCTCAACCTAAATCTCACTGGAAAAGAAAGGTTTTTGAGCTTCAGATGGAGAGAAGGAAGAGATACAAACCCTAAACGAAAAAGAGAAGCAAAAGTGAGATTATCCTTACTCGGATCTTCAATCCGCAACCAATGACACTCCAAACAACCCTAATATAAGAACCCAAACCTTAATTTCAAGTATGAATCTTGATTTCAATGTTTTTTAGGAAAATAGGAGAATTTGGAAAATTTACAAGTACATGCCGTGTACTTAGGAGTATACTCTATGTACTCGGTAGCTGCTAGTAGCCATGTACTGGCCGTGTAATAGTTGAGTACATGGATATGTGAGGTGACCTGGAGACCGCCTAAAGTAGGGGCTGGTTAAGGCATGTACATGACATGTACATTAAATGAACACGCCATGTACTTTTTTTTATTTGTTAAATTAGACCGGGGTCGTGTCTAATTCCCAGAATTGTCTTCTTCTAACCCCATCTCATCTAGGAGTGATCAGAAGCAATGATTCTTCTCTGAGCCTCTGATCCGTCATCTGTTCTCTGAATCAAACATTTTCAGTTGCGTTGGAATCCCCTTGGTGAGTTATTCCTTCTTCTAGAGCCTCTCCTCCTGATTTCTATTCATTCATGAGATATTTGAGGCTAATAATTTTTGAAGTTTTTGTAGATCTAAAATGTTCTAGGTCAATTCAAAGGTTTAGGTTCAACTATATTGATCGTAAAATGTCAAGGTAGGTGGTTTGTGCCTTTCTGTAGTTGTATTTGGATTATATGTGCAAAAAGTGCCGAATACCCTAGTTTAGGGTATTATGCATTTTGGAGATTTAACCATGTTTTATTCCTGTTATGTTTTGTTTTCTTGAGAAAGGGTTTTGATTATGTTTTAGATTTATTACCTTGTTAATGGATGCGTTTTCCCATGTTTGTTTGATATTGGCTGTTGGGTCTAGAACTGCCTATTATGCTATTTTGTTTCCATGCCTAGTGATGTTAGGATGGAGTTGACATTAAATGACATGCTTGTGATATGCATTGTAGCTGCTTATCCTTGTAGTAGATGATATTACTTTGGCTGCTGGATATCATTTGTGTACAATTGTATTACACATGGTTGTGAGAACCTGGTGTAGTTAGACCATAGGGGAAATTAACATTGAGGGCTTCCTAATAGTGTTTGTTATAATTTTTACATTGTGAGACCATAGGGGTGATGGATGGTGAATTCTCCCTCATAGTGTCTATAGTATACCGTTATGAGATCATAGGGGGAATGTATGTTGAGTGATTCCTTAGAGAGTATGTAGTTATCATTAAAAGACTACAATGGGGAATTGACAGTGAGTGCTTCCTTAGAGAGTCTTTGTCTTTGTGAAACTAGAGGGGCTAGACTATGAGAACTTTCCCAAAGGGTTGCTTGTGAATGATTGGTTGAATAATTAATAAATGTAAATGAATGTAGTTTTCAACCGTAGGAATTTTGATTACTTCCTTGTTTATTACTTTATTTTTCATTTTCCCTACTATATATATTCAATTATAGTTAGGCACAGATCTTTGGGTGGTTGCTTACTAGGATTCTTCTCACACTCTTTTTGGGTCATGCTTTTGGGACCAAATAGATTATATTGTTACAGGTATAGATAAGGGCAAGAGCCCTTCTACTTTAGGTACTTTATGGTTTTAGATCTAGAGAGGATGGGACCAAGAATATGCTTGAGTTGCTGCTAAAGTTTACTTTTTTTCTTTATACTTTGTTTTAGTACTATATTTCCAATATTGTGACATGTTTGGATGCTTTCCCAGACATATGTGACATGCATCATTTATATATGTGCTTCAGTTGTTTATTTACTTTCAGTCTTTCACTATTTTCTTATTTTATGGTATTACTTCTACTATTGAATATTATTTTTATTCTTCTATGTTACTCTACCAATGAGGGCATAGTTTCCCCACTATCACACCCAATTCCCTCGCTTCTAGTCGGAAGCCTCTGACGTTTATGGAAATGCGCTTGAGGCCATGTGACCAATTAGTATGGGGCACCTTTGGGAAGCACCCAAAATCAGAACGTTACACCTAAGATGAGGGATATTGATCCATGGAAGCTCTTGAAGCTTTTGGGGAGTCACTAGGGTTTAAGGGAGAAGAAAGGAGGAAAATCCCGAGTGGGAATTAAAATCCTGTAATGGCATATTTGTAATTTTTTAAAAGTTTACAGGACGCACGATTTGCCAAACCATGCGCAAATTGTGTAGAAGCCACTGCCCCGAACATCATTCTCTTGCATGGTTTTCTAGATAATGCACAAACCAGACAGATTTATACTGCCTGCATGGTCTCCCCTCGCACGGTTTTCAAAACCATGCGCAAACCGTGTGGATTTCCCAAAAAGACACCTTTCCCCCTTTTTCTTGTCTTGAACCCACCGAAACACCCTCAAGACTTCTCAAGGACTTGGGAAAACACTTAATTAACCACAAATGAGGAATTAAACTAAAACATAAACAAGAACATACCTTACTAAGAAATCTGGGATCTTATAATAGAAACATATGAATTTTTGCTAACATACCCATGGTAAATAAATGTTCCATGGAAAAGGTATGAACTACTAAAAAACTTACCAATATGTCTTTAAGTGTTAACTATCCCGATGAGAAAAATTATACATCTTCAGATAAAGAATCTTCCTTAGCCAACAAAGACAATTCATTACCATCTTATGATGAATTTTTCTACTTTTCTAAACTTTTATAAAATGAAAATTGTAAAATTTGTAAAAAACTTGATAATGATGAGGTTAAAATTTCTAAGGATGATTCAAGAATAATTGTTTTAAAAAATGAAATATCAGATCTTTCTAAATATCTTGAGGAGAATATTTCTAAAAAAGAAACTATTTTAATAGATTTTGAAATAGTTATTTCTGAGAAAGATGCTTTACAAAATAACTATGTTCTAAAACTAATGATGTTGAGGATAAAAATTTAGTTATTAAACTAAAATCTTAAAATTATTTTTTGAAGAAACTATTATCCAAGTTTACCACTAGAAAGGAAAACTTTAAAAATATCTACAAACAAATAAGGCCTCATGGTAATAGTTCTAGAATGGGTTATTCTTATAAAAAACATGTTTTCAGCAATAATTAATTCATTATGAAAAGTGAACCCTTTTGTACTAAATTATAGAGTGGTGGACATTGGAATAAGAATTGTTCTCTTAATAATGTTCAATTAATTGGATTTCATAAAGAATATTTTTCTAAGGAAATAAAATCTTCCCAAAATAAAATTGTATAGATGTGGTTACCTAAACTTTTGTTTTCTAACACTATCGGACCCAGGAAGGTTTGGGTGTCAAAAGTATAATGTTTTTTTAGGAAAATAAAGAAAGTACCAGCAACAAGAATACATGGTACATGGATAATGTATATTTCAGGCACATGACTTGTAACAAAGACTTTTTTTAAAATATTATCAAGATGAAAGGTGGAAAAGTTACTTTCAGAGATAATGATTAAGGATAAATTATCAGAATAGGTAACATCATTCTTATTGGTAAAGCTTTAATTTCAAATGCTTTATTTGTTAAAGGTCTTAATAACAACCTTATAAGCATAATTCAATTATGTGATGAAGTTTACCTTATGAAATTTAAAATTGATAAATGTTTAGTACATAGTTCAAAGGATGAATTTATTCTTTCTTCCAATCGGCATGAGAATGTTTATACACTTAACCTAGAGGAACTTAAGAGACAAGACTTACCTTGCCTCAACACAATAGAAGATCAATATTGGTTATGGAATAGAAGGTTAGGATACTGTAACCTTATAAATTTATCCAATATGACTAAGAAAATACTTGTTAAGGATCTTCAAAAACTTAGGCTTGATACTTCAAAATTTTGTGACCCTTATCAATACGGTAAGAAATATAAGTTAAGTTTTAAATCTATTAGTGAAGTATCAACTTCTGATGCTTTACAGTTAGTGCACATGGAATTATTTAGTCCCACACAAACCAAAAGTATTGGCCCTAAATACTATGTATATGTTATAGTTATTGATTACACTAGATACACATGGGTTTATTTTCTTATAAAGAAATATGAATCCTTTTGTTATTTTAAAACTTTTGTAGGTAAAGTTAAAAATTAGAAAAACCTTACCTTGATAAATATTCATAGTGACCATGGTGGAGAATTTTTAAATTCTATTTTTGAAACTTTTTATAGTAAGAAATGTATTGAACATAACTTTTCATCACCTAGAACCCCCCAACAAAATGGTGTAGTTTAAAGAAGAAATAGAATTCTTAAATAAATAACTAGAACCATGCTGAGTGAATACTCAGTTTCTAAACATTTTTGGGATGAAGCAATTAGTATTGTCTTCTATACTATAAATCATGTTTTAATTAAACCCTTTCTTAATTAAACTCCTCATGATTTGTGGAAAGGATGAAAACCAAAAGTTTCTTAAATTTTTTTGATTGCAAAGTATTCATCCTGAATATAAAATATAACCCACATAAATTTGAACCCAAATCCGATGAAGTAATATTTTTAGGTTATTTCACTAACTATAAGGCATATAGAGTTTTTAATAAAAACTCTTACACTATTGAGGAAATAGTATATGTTAAGTTTGATGAAACCGACCCTTTTGTTTTTAAACAACCTCAACATATATCTTCAGATGTTATTTCTAAAACTAATTTTAAACCTTTTTTAGAAAATTATTCTCATAAAGAAATAACTCAATAAATTTTTTCTAAAGTTTTTCCTTAGGAATATTTTTTACTTATTGTTGAAGAATAAACTTTTAATAATCCAAGAAGTTAGTTGTTTCTTAGGAATAATCCTAGTGATAGTATCATTGGTGATGTTGATCAACCATTTATGACTAGAAGTTCCTTAAGGAATGAAATTAAAAATCTAGATTTATTATCCCAATTTGAACCTAAAAATATTGATGATGCCTTAGGTGATGATGATTAGATTAAGGCTATGAAAGATGAGCTCAATGAATTTGAGATGAGAAATTCTGGAATTTAGTTGAATGACCTAAAGAAACTTCTATAATTGGAGTAAAATGGGGTTTTAGAAACAACTGTGATAAAAATGAAATAATTGTTTGAAATAAATATATACTTGTTACTAAGGGTTATAATCAACAAGAAGTTATAGAATATTAAGAAACCTATGCACCGATAGCTATAATTGAATCTATTCATATTCTACTAGCCTTTGCAGCATTTATTATTTCAAAAATTTTCAAATGGACGTGAAGTGTAATTTTCTTAACGGATATGTTTAGGAGGAAGTTTATGCTGGAAAACCCCTAGTTTTGAAAATAAAAAACACCCTGAATACTTTTATAAACTTACCAAAGATTTATATGGACTTAAACAATCCCCTAGAGCCTAGTATGATTGATTAACATGATTTTTGTTACAAAACAATTTTGTTAAGGGAGCTGCAGATCCAAAACTTATTATAAAATAAGTTAATAAAAATATTATTATTGTACAAATTTATATTGATGAAATTATATTCATATCAGATCAAAAATATTTAACAAATTCTTTTGCATATCTTATGAAATCTGAGTTCGAAATGAGTATGATGGGTGAGTTAATATATTATCTTGGTTTTCAAATTTCAAAAAAATCAGAAGGAACTTTTTTATCTCAATATAATTATATAAAATATTTTCTTAAGAAATTTGGATATGACAACACTAAGAGTATGAGTACTCCTATTGGTACCTCCAATACCCATGATCTTGATGAGGCTGACCAACCAGTTGATCAAAAATAATCTTAGAGGTGTGATAGGAAGTTTACTTTACATTACTTCTTGTCGAACAAATTTAATGTTTTCTATATAATTATGTGCAAGATATCAATAAAATCCAAAATAATCACATTTAAAATATGTAAAACTAATTTTTCATTATCTTAAGGTAACTATGGATTTAGGTCTTTTCTATTCTTTTGGAATTTTTTTTGAACTATTTTTTTTCAGATGCTGACTTTGGTGGTTATAGAATAGATAAGAAAAGAACATATTGAGCTTTTCATTTATCATAAGATTCATTAGTTTCTTAGTCATTTAAGAAACAACACTCAATAAAACTTTCTACTGCTAAAGTTGAATATGTGGAAGCTAGAATTTGTTGAGCTCAAGTGTTGTGGATGCAACAAACACTCAATAATTATGGCATGAGTTTTAATAATACTCAAATACTATGTGAAAATACTAGTGTCATTTACTTAAGTAAAAACTTGGAACATCACTAACATGCTAAGAACATAGACATAAGACACTATTTACTTCAGGATCATACACTTAAAAGAGATATCATTTTACAATTCATCGGAACACAATATCAACTTGCTGACTTTTTTACAAAACCTCTTACTTTTGATAGATTTGAATACATTAAACATAATCTAGGAATGATAAATGTAAATTATTCATTCATATCTACTTCTTGTTTACCCATATTCTATATTAAGTTACTCCTTTTAATAGGGGGTACATATGTTTGTTTTTTTAAACATTTAGTTTTATAAAAAAACATTTTTTCTAAAAAGTTTTTATTGTATTGATTTTTTTGGAATCAAATATTTTTATAAAATTTTTGGAGTCAAATTTTTTTAATTATTCTCAGACTTAGAAAATTTTATAAAATTTTTGGAATCAAACTTCTTAAAAGCTTTCCATATTCATAAAGTTTTTGTAATATATTTTTTTTATTTCAAACTATCATATTTAGATTTTCTATTAAAAACTATTGTAATTAATTTTCATACTAAAACTATCATATTCAGTCTTTAATTTTAAAACTATCATAATCTATTAATTTATAAAAACCAAGAAGAACAGGTTATTCATATTGATGAATCTTTCCACTCCTAAAGGTAATCTTCTATCTTTTTAATTTTTTCACTATTTCATTATGATTGTTTATAATTGTTGTTGTAATACCTTTTTTTTATAAAAAAACTTTGTTTTTTTTCAATTATTTTTTAAAATTTTCTAATTAGATTCAACCTCAATCTGATAAATGTTTTAAAAACTTTGAGAGTTAAAAATATCTTTAAAACTTTCTTCTGGTGTTTTTTGACCATCAGATCAAAATGGGTTCAATATCAACCATAGATAATCTTATAGAAGATGGATAGTCAACCCAAAAGCCTATATAAAAAGGTATCCCCCTATGTCCCACATCAACTGTTCTCTTCTTTTTCTCCCGAGTTGCTGCTACCTTCAAGTTCATCAGTCCGAAAGTTTATCTTTTTGTATGATTCACTTGTTTCAGTATCATTCCTATGGAAACTGCTGAAGACTAAAATAAATGGTTTGTATTCAGAGGGAGTTTAGTTGGAAGATCTTTCTATGAAAAATATGATTCTACTTTGAGGAAGATTATTGATTTTCAAGGTTGGGAATCGATGAAAGTAGAAAAACCATAGAAGGACTTTGATTTGTTCTATCCTGATGTTGTACATGAATTATATGATTTTTTTAAGTTTTTAAAATAGGATGGTAAAGATAAAATTTATTTCATGATGCATGGAAATGGAATAAGTTATCAGAAACTATTAGATTTTATTGGAATACCCTCTAAAGGAGAAGCATATTGTCCCTCTCATAAACTTACTAACAACCTTGGTGCATTTGATAGGATAAAATCCGAGGATTTTTTGTTGACTCAATATGAAAAGGTTAGGAAATTTTATCATCTCATCCAAGATAATCATGTAGTCGCTTTATGGATACAAGGTTTCTTGATACTGAGAAAAGGGGGCTGGGATACACTAAAATTATTTGATGCATTTGTCTTGGATTTCTTAGTGAATATGATAAAGATTAACCTGTTCAAGTTTGTTCTTATCACTATAGAAAACATAAAAAACAAATCTATCAAATCCAATATCATTATGTTTCCTTATTTTATAAGTTGAATGGTTATTGAATGCATGAAGGCATTCAAGGTTGAAGAAAAATAACATCCAATGATAGAGAAGATTTATTTTATAAGGGATGATACAATGAACAAGATAATGTTTTTATAGAAAATCACATAAGTTTATCAAGAAGGTTTGTGGTGCTATATCAAAATAAGATCTATCAAGAAAGTTAAAAAATAATGATAATAAAAATAAGAGGAAGGTTGATACCTCCCCACCGAAGAAGAAAAAGAAACAAAATAAAGTTCTTGATGAAGTCTTTGAATAATGGATGGAAAAGAAATATGAAAAGAATTCAGGGGATCCAATAATCATAATTGATCCCACATAATACAAGGAATTAAAGATTCATACTGTCGAAACTCTTAAAGAATAAAAAAATAGGATAAACAAAATAAAATATTACAAGAAGCCCAGATTTTTGAAATATTATTAAAAGGAGTTGAAAAGGCCTCAAAGAAGGCTGATCTACCAAATTATCACACCGATTAGGTGAATCTGGGATCTAGATTATATTTTTAAGAATTATAATTGTTCATTCCAAAGTTCTATTAGTTTCTAACCAAGTAAAAGTAAATATTGTTGGATAAGAATCAGTTCTAGTTTTCAAGAAAATCCATCAGAACCAAAACCAGCTGGAAAGGGTGATTTGAGAATGGTCAGAAAGCTTGAGGAGGGGCCTAATAAGGCAGTTGATAAAAAGGTTTAGGGGAAAGATAATGAAGGATAAGGAGAATAATAATAATATTAAGAAGTTGAAAATTAAGTAGAATAATAAGTGGGTGAAGAAAATGAAGAATAAGATGAGAATGAGGAAGAAGATGATAATGAAAAATCTCAGATCGAAAAAGATTCATCAGAGTAATCATCATCATCATCATCATCAGATTCATCCTCATCAGACTTACCCTCCAATACCAATAAGGGTAGTAAATATTAAAGTTCTGAATAAGAAGAATCATAATCAAAAGAATAATCTGATTCATCTTCAAAGAAGGAAGAATGTGATCAACATTTTAAAACCAAAGTCTCTAAAAAATATAACACTAATGATGTAGATATCATGGAATTGTATGATGATAAGGAAAATTATGAAAAATTTTATAAATAAGTTGATAAATTAGTTTCTAAGAAAGATAAATAAAAAGGAAAGGACGTTGATGCCAAACCAAGCAGAATAAAACTTCTAGAGGTTCAGTAAGATCAGTTAGATTCATATAGAACCATTAATTTTAAAGGATTTGATTGTATTGTTCGTTCTTTGAAGAGATTGGAAGAAACTATTCCTTATTTATTGAACCTTGAATATCAATTATAGATTATTCAATAAAGTATTAATGACAAGTCAGAATCAATTAATCATTTTAACAAAGAAAGTTATTCTACTTGAATCTTAGTTGGAAGTTTTTCAAGAAAGTTCCCAAACTCATAGAAATTAATGTAATCAGATGGTTAAATGGTCTTATAAAGTTTATTATGATCTCAAATTACATGATTAAAATTTTTATGATGTGAAGAAGCTCATGAATGAATCAGTTGAATCCTTCAATTAGTTATCTAAAGACATGGAAGATAGGGTAAAGTTTGTGGAAGTTTTTAGATATGCTATTGATGAAAGAACCTAGGATGTTAATACTCTGAAAAAGAAGATTAAATATATAGATATAAAGTTAATACGGATGAATCTAGTTGTATATGAAGTTATTATGCTCAAAAACTAAAACAAATAATTGACTGAGAAAGTTAGGATTCAAGAAGAAAAAGTTGAAAAGATAGAGGAGGACCCAAAGGAATTCAAGAAGATGAAGTATTTTATGAAAACATTGATGAAGAAAGAATAAATTTATTTTTAACACTTATTGTATCTTGTATTTTTTTAAAACATTTTAATATTTTTTTATGAATGAATTACTACCTCATCCAAATCCAATTTGTCTGAATGTTTTCCAATTACGATTGGTTGAATGTTCTTTCATATTTATTTGTGGATGATTAGTTAATTCATTGTATTGTTTTTTATATTGTTTTTCCTTCTCTAAAATTTCATGAAACTCTCAAATTTTATCATTATTTTTGAAAATCACAAAGGGGGAGAGATCATTATGGGGGATAAATTCTTAAATGATGAGAATGATGTATTTTGGGGAGAATGTTTTAGAAATGGGGAGAAAGTATTATCAAAGGGGGGTAAATTTTTATAAAGGATAAGTTATTTCATTAACAGGGAGAATATGATCCTTAGGGGGAGATATATTCATGAGGGGGAGAATTTTTCTTAAAGGAAGAACTATTCTAATACTCCATCATATTCACAATTGTATTCAGAAGAGTTATAAACTTAGGGGGAGTTAAGTATTAATGTTCAACTCTAAATAAAAAGGACTTAAAAGAACATAAAATGTATGTTTTTCAAATTTATTTATTTTTTCATTTAAGTTTTGGGTTTGTGCTTTCCAAAAAGGGGTATTTTGTTAAGTCAGAAGTTCTACTTATTACTTTTCCATTCCTTTAGTTTTGGAAATCACAAACACCTTCTTAAAACATGTTTACTAACTTTTTATGTCCTAAGTGTTTTAGAATGTTTTTGTAGAAAACATTACATTTTACCATACTTAGATAAATTTCTAAAATTATTACAGATATAAATTTTACTTTTATTTATTATGGTAATGAGAATGAGAATGTTTCTAGTAAATTAGACTCATCTTTATCAGACTATAAGTTGGAATTTATTCATTTATTTCATACTGACAAAAGTATTGACAATTAGACTAACACTAATATCAATAAAAAATGTAATGACACTCATATCATAATGAAAATAATAATGAATTCTATCAGGATGACCTAAGTTTATAATTAGAATACAAAAGACTTGTTTTTAATGTAAGGAAAATATTTTAAATTGTAATTGTGTAAATAAATACAATGTCAGGAATTCAGTTATGCCAGATCATTATGAGCTGTTAAGTGCCAGGTGTCTGAAGTCTTTGAAAAAAACTTATAAATTATGACTGTTGGGAGGATGACTATAAATACCAATTCATTTGAAGATTTTGGAGCTGGTCAATTACATTATCTCTTGAATTTTTTGAAGATTACTTAGCATGAAAAACTCATTCCTAGTATTTTTTAATTCTTTAGAGAGATTAGTTCTAAGGAAAGCTTGTCAAGTTGTCTCCTTTACAACTTTTTGTAGTTGTGATTGTGTCTGATCATCGTAACGATTGATAAATTCTAAGGATAGGAAAATGGATAATCTGAACCATCAGATCGAGGGTTTATGGGGATGGTAAGATAGAGCCAATCACTGTATTGAGGGATTCCGGGGATAGGAAGATAGAGCCATTCTGATATTCATATTGAGGTATTTCCTTGATAAGGAAAGATAGAATTTACTATAAGTATAAAATAGGAGATACCTTTAGTTAAGGTTATTGACTACCTTTCTCTTAAGGTTAAAAGATTTATCTTTTTAAAAATAGATTTTAAGTCATTCTTACTTTTACATAACTATTATATTGCTTATTTTTACAAGTTGTAATTCTGATTCACATTTAATAGAAAGTGATTCATCAAATTCATATTTATATTATATTTGTTTTATCATATTAACTCTGATTACGATACATGCTCTGATTAATAGGATCCATTGTGAATTCGATCTTTTACTCTGATTTAATCATATTGTTTCTGATTATGATTCTATGACTTTGTTAAATGGACTAAGGGTTGAGTCTGATAATTTTACTTAAATAGGTTTTTAGGTTTGTTTAGTTTTACTATTTTAAACAAAGTTTTTAAACTACAATCCCTCCTCTTGTAAGTATAGCTATCACAAGCTATAAAGAGCTTATATTACGATTTAACATGACCCTCTTCATTATAGAAAATTGTAATATAATAATTTACATCGATGGATAAAAAATCTAGAGAATATTTTTATATGTCATTAATGATGGAGGAAGATCCAACAAGTAAGAAAATGATAAAAAGAATAATTATAGGTGAAGCTAAAGATAGGGTGGAGGATAAAAAAGAGAGTGGGGGGGATTAATAACTTGGGGAATAATTATTAATCATTTATTTTTGTTTTCCATATCTTCATAAACATGATTGGATAAATAAACTACCTCAATATCATTTCTTTTCCTCTCAAATAACCCCTACCAAATGGACCCTTATGGCTGAAATTTGTGAAGAAAAACCAAAAACACCCACTACTAGACTTTAAAAATTAAAAACACCCAAACTTGAGTATCCAAGCCCTTTGAAATTCATGGCCATACAAGGAACTACGAAGGAATTAGCTGCATCAAACCTGGGTAATCGAAAACATAATGGTCTCAATCATTTAGGCCAGGTCATGTCAGGTCACTATAATAAGGGGATGGGGGTGGTATGGTACATAGGGAAAGAAGAACAACAAATGATGAAAAAAATGCAAGATCGACTAAAGAGGAGTAGAAAGAATTGTATACCTTAAGTTTTAAGAAGGTCGATTCGTATGAGGAGTTTGAGGGGGAGTGGTAGTAGAGGTCGAGTTCCATGAGATCTTGAATGATGCAAACACATGGGGTTCTATTAGGTTTGAATTTAAAATATCAGTAAGAGTTTTATCAGTGCTTTCCCAAAATGCCGATAAACATGGGTTTTTTCAGTGCTAAAATAAGAAGCACTGATAAAACCTATCTTTATTGGCACTAGAATTTTAGTGTTGATAAAGAGAGATTTTATCAGTGCTTGTTATTTTAGCATTGATAAAACCTGTATTTATTAGTGCTTTTTTAAGTACCGATAAAAACTGTATAAAATAAAATTCAAAAATATTAAACAGATATATATTAAAAATGAATAAAAAGTAATAAATAATTAACATTATCAATGAATAGATAATCTAAAATGCTTGAATGTTAAAAATGACTAAAATTGAATAATTAAAAATGAAAATACTTAAAAAATATTAAAAAATGGATAAGTTTTATTAATTATATAAATTATTAAAAAAATAAATATGAATATATAATAAAATAGATATGAGTACATATTAAATATGTACATTACAACCATATTAAAAAAATTAAAATGTTAATGAATAAATATGTATAAAAAATATTAAAAATTGAATGCAATTAAAAAAATATTCAACTCAGAAATATTAAAAATGAAAAATTATAAAAAAGTAAAAAATAATTAACAATATAATTGAATAAATAATATTAAATGAATGAATATTAAAAAGAGTTAAATTTAATAATTAAAAAATCAATAGATTACAAAAAAATGAATTAGTGTTATTAGTTATATAGATTACTAAAAAAATTAGAAATGAATATATGTTAAAATGAAAATGAATACATATTAATTATATAAATTACATATACCATATTAAAAACATTAAATGATAATGAATAAACATGTATAAATACATATTGAAAATGAATAAAATTACAAAAATATTAACTGTGTAAAATTAAAAATGAATAAATTACAAAAATATTAAAAAATAATTAATATTATTTAATAATAAATAATATTAAAAATGAATAAATTAGAAAAAGATTTTAAAAATTAATAAATAGTTCATGTTAAATAAAAATATAAAAAATCAATAAAATTTACAGATTAAAAACATAATATATTAAATATATTATGTTAGTAAAGAAAACTCTAAAATGACTATTATCAATTAAATAAATTATATAAATATTATGTGTGTGTGTGTGTTTCTATATAAAATTACATTGATTACGTATATGTGCCTATGAAATTAATGTATGTATATAACACAAGTTTGATATATGTTTAATTGAAAAAACAACATTATATAATATGTAACATTTATTACTTAATACTAATTAATCAATATTTTTAATTAAGATTAATTTTTAATTATAAACCATTTTCATCAGATACATGACTTATTAAATGTAAATACATATTTTGTATATAAATCATATTTAAGGAAACATTATATATTGATATATATATATATATATATCAATATGAATATATTTCTATATTAAAAATATTAAATCTATTAATGAATAATTATGGATAAAAAATATAAAAAATGAATAAATTACAAAAATAATAAACAAATAAATATTAAAAAAGAATAAATCATAAAAAAAGTAAAAAGTACTCAACATTATTTATGAATAAATAATATTAAATGAATGAATGATAAAAATGAGTGAAATGTAATTAAAAAATGAAAAGATCAAAAAAATATTAAAATAATGAATAAGAGTTATTAATTATATAAATTTAAAAAAAATTAAAAATGAATACTTAAAATTAAAATGAATATACATATATTAATTTTGAAAATTATAGATTTATTAAAAACATTAAATGTTAATCAATAAATTTGTATTAATAAGTATTAAAAGTGAATAAAATTACAAAAATATTAAACAAATAAAAATTAAAAATGAATAAATTACAAAAATATTAAAAAATTTATTAATGAAATAAATAATAATAAAAATGAATAAATTAATATATATATTAAAAAAATAATAAATTGTGTATATATATTAAATAAAAATATAAAAAATGAATAAAATTTAATAATTAAAAACATAATATATTAAATATTAAATATTGATAAATAAAAAACTAAAACTATAATATTAAAAATTTATTATTAGTGTATGTCTGTCTCTATAACATTGAATTACTTTCATACATGTAGGGTGGAATTATTGTATATCATATTAAGCATAAGTACATATTATACATGTTTAGTCAATATTTTTAATTAATAATTAAATATTTATTATTCGATATATATGTAAAATTGAAAAATCAAATGACATTTATATAATAAAATTTTACTAAATGTTTATTACTATTAATTAGTCAATATTTTTAATAAATATTAATTTTTAATTAACTCATGAACCAATTTTCACTCATTATATAATATATTAAGTGCTCGGGGGATGGGCCCATAAGGGGCTCCTCCATGGCACTAGGGTTTCCCCGTCGCCGCCTTTTCGTCCTCGGTCGACTGCGACTCCATTCCTCGGTTTGCGGCGAGTTTGTGGCATGCTTCTCCTGCTCTGGTGATGACGAGACTTGATTTCAGATTCCAATATCATTGAAGGTTAGGGCTTTTCTGGTTTCAAGGATTCGAGGACTCTGGCGGCGTTGTGGGTTGTAGCCAACAACGGGCTTATGCGGTGTCGAAGCCCCGCGATCTTTGGTGGGCTCGGCTTCCTTGGCGGCGTGGTGAAGTCTGTGGTCGAGATCTGGTTTGTTATGGTATGAGGGTGCGACTGCATGTCTCATCTGTGTGCTTGGGTGGATCTATGGGCTCCTTGAGTGTTGGCGGCGACGGGCTGTGGTTCGGTGTTTTTGCGGAGGTCTTCTTCTAGCTTGGACCTATGCTGTGGTGGTGATGGTTTATTTTATGTTTTGTGCTTGGTTCTGGTTTCCCTTCTCGTTATGTTCTTTCATTTTTTTTTCTCGTGGGGTTCTTGGCGTTGGAGTCGACATCGATGGTGTTGACAAGGGTGAAGCGACGACAGTTTCTTTGATTCGGTTTATGATGGTTGAAGATGATTTTGGTGTCTGTGAAGATGTTATTTTTTCGGGCATAGATACAGCGGTTCCAACGAAGAGGTGGATGGTCTCCGACGGGAGGTTCTCTATGGCGCAGTCGATGATGATGGGTGGTTGGGTGCGTTAGGGTCTGAGGCCCGAGACGATGGCGTGTTGATTCCAACAGCTCACGTGGCCCGAGGCTTTGGCGTGCCTCTTTTCTTTTGAATTTTGAATTTGGTTTATCCCGACATGCTTTTGAATTTGTTGAATTCTGTCAAGTGGTTTTGTGGTGTTTGAATCAGTTATTTGAAATAGTGTGGTTCCCACTTGGCCATAAAGTGGTTTTGGAAGTGTAAATACTCGAATGGCCTGAATGCCTTCTTTTTATTCATTTTTTATAATCATCCTCTTAAGGGTTGAAGGGGAACCGTTACATGGCCCATAGGCTTCATGACATTACATGACTCGAAGGTCTTAGAGGAATTCATCCAGACTATAACTACTTGGAACTGCCCCTCCCCAACATCTTCATCATGATGTTAGCTATCCACCTTCGCATGGTTGTTTGTCTAGGCTTCTCATGCAAGCACAAACTGGTCCCAATAGTAAGTTCCATACCCTATCATTCTTCCAAATCCGTTAGCTTCTGCTCTGGTGAATGCACATGCTCTGTATCCTCATCTGGAGTCTACTTCTTATAGTCTCCCTGGTCTATTAAGCACAAATTCATGTGGCCTAAAGGCCTTGAGGTGTCTTAAAGGCCTTAAGGTGGTATAAAGGCCTTGAGGTGGCCTGAAAGCCTTGGGTGGTCTGAAGGCCTTGAAGGACCCGAGGACCAAATTGATGTCCCGAAAGCCAAACAAGGTGAATAGTTCTAGCTACTACAGTACCGAACAGTACCTTCTTTAGTACCTACTACAGTACCTATTACAATACTGGAAATATGTCTCTACCTGGATTTGATCTTGGGGCTCTTGGATGCACTTGCTGAGTCCTCACCAACCGGCCTGAGGCTCTTATGCTTAAGTGTAAATAAATATTTAGTATATATAAATCATATTTAAGAAAATTATATATATATATATATATCAATATAAATATATTTCCATATTAAATATAATTTTTAATAATATATATATATTCTAATTATTTTATATACTGTTTTCACTAAATATCTTATATGTCAAGTGTAAATGTATATTTAGTCATATATATTTAATAAAAATATATTACATTTCTATCAATGAAATATATTTATATATTAATATTTTTTTTAATGATTTAATTTTTTATCTAAAATATACCATTTTTTAGTGTTTTTTAGAACTGAGAAAGGGTAACGCTGATTATCGTGGGT
This sequence comes from Viscum album, assembly GCA_963277665.1. Lineage (NCBI taxonomy): Eukaryota > Viridiplantae > Streptophyta > Magnoliopsida > Santalales > Viscaceae > Viscum > Viscum album. Next base: position 1,412,462,362 of record OY728141.1, on the reverse strand, counting down.
TATATAGCAGTTTGTTGCTTTTAAGATGCCATCACGATATGAGAATGATATAGAAATTTATGAAAAAAATTTTCTAGTAAAAATACGCGTTTAATGAGAAAAATAAATCATATAAAATATTACTTTAAATTTAGAAACCTATGTTTGACATTTTAGAGCCTAAATGATGTTTTATTCTAACAAAAGAACCATTTTTGATCATTTTCTTTAATTAAATAATTATAGGGTTACACTCAATTTTATATTAGTTTTAAGGTCACATAAATCTCCTTTTTTTATTCATAAACCAATAAATTTATTAGGAATCAAAATTATACATGATGTTGGCGTCTAATCATTTTTATTTTTAAAAAGACATTTTAAAAAAAGATTTTCATTACATTTTTCATACCTATATTAAAATTAATTTTTACCACCTCTATAAATTAAGTATTTTAAAATGTAATAAATATTTTTAATTAGAATAATAAATATTAGGTAATAAATAAAACTTAATTTTTGGGCATAGAAATAAGTTTCCATGGTAAAAGTTTGTCAACACGGTAAGGGTTAAAAAGGTTGGGGGGTTAAACTAAGATATAAAACATCAAATATCTCAAAAACTTGTATAAATTTAATTGTTTGAGTGAATTTAAACCCTAATTTATCTTACTTTTGAAAATATACTAAATTTTAACCACTTTCATAGAGAACTACATTTATTATATTTAGAAGTTCTTAATATTTACATGAGTGTCACTCCTCTAACTAAACAAAGGTCACATCCTCTCCTCACCTATTCACTCACTTTAATCCCATTATCTAGAAAAATATCTACCCAAATACCTTCTCAAAACCCTTATCCATGATCTATAGGTTTTTTTTCTTTGAAAAAGACATATCTAAGAAGCATTAAGGTGTATTTTTAAGGAAAATATCCAAGTGCAATGTATTCTTACCAAGATATTTCAAGTTTTTTTCTTCTTAAACCTCCAATAAATATTATATAACCATATTAACATAATTACATAAATATATTTTCTATAATTAAATTTTGTTATCTTAATGTCACAACCATTTTCTATTTCTTATCCATCTAATGGAAAATGAAAACGCCGCCCATGCATATGTGCGAACTACTACCTCCATGAAGAAACGTGTCTCGTTTTTCATCACCACCTCATTTAGATGGTTATAAAGATAGATTTAATGAATATATATAATATTTATTAAATATTTATTATTTTATAAAGATAAATTATTATTTACCATATTTTATTTCCATCAATTGAAAAATGAAAACATCATCCGTGTTTACGCGTAGACTGCCTTCTCCATGAAGTGATGTATTACACTTTTCATCACTACCTTAAATAGATGGTTATAAAAGTATATATAATGAATAATTATGATATTTATGACATGATTAATATTTTTTGGGTGATTAAATTGTGACCAAGGTGCAAGTACCTAAACCTCTAAATCAAAACATGCATAAGAAAGAGAACAATTAACACATAAATAATTGATTTTAAAAAGGAATTATGAGTAAATGGATAAAGAGGAAGTTATATGTGAATGATATAAAATAATATATATAAATATGGATATGATATAGATTAATGATAAATATAAATTTATTATAAAAGAGGTTTGAATGTATCTGACCAAGTGAGAATCCTAGGTAAGGGTTTATTCTATAATCTCATTTTTATTCAGGATTATTTATGTTTAAATTTACATAGGGTGAATTATATGATAGTTCTATATTAAAACCCATTTTTTATACTGTAGTTATTTCTGTATTTTTTTTAAGTATTATTTCCATTTCCCCCTATTTGGTACTCAAAAATACTGAAATAATGTTTTTAAGAAAAACTGACTTTATTTCTTTTTAGACAAGTATATTTTTATCTATGTCTGTGTTATTAATCTTGATTAAAGAATGATCATTTATATAATTAAATTATTTCTTAAGGCCATTTTATGATAAAATTTAATTTCTTTTCAAATTTTTTAAAAGGAATCTTCTTAATGTTTTCCATAAAATTCATATTTGACTTTTTACAAAAAGTGTAAAAAGGATATTTTCTTTTAATGTTTACAGCTCAAATATATTTTCCACCACTATGAATGTTATTAATTATAAATATTACTTTAAAAGTTTCCATATTTTTTCAAAGAAAATCCTATTCCCGTTATTCTAGTAATTTTTTGTTTTTAAAAAGTTTCCAAAATAAAAAAATATTTCTCCCTGTTTTATAAGAGACTACCTATGTCTTTATAAAGGTGATTTTTATCCATGTTAACATACTTTAAAGTATATTATGCTTCATGGGGGTATGATATAATGATACCATATACCCTATTTCTCATTATAGTTTACGATCATGTTGTTATATTTATTAACTAGGGAAAATATTGACATTTTGTATACTAGTTTTCAAATACATATGTTTATTATTAAGGTATGTTGATTATGTATTGTATTTATCATTAACTCATTTAATATGATAAATTCATTGGACTTAGTAAGTGACGAGTGGGTCCTAATATTAGATAGACCCTTGATGCATCAGTAGGTCTCATGAGACAAACTATTTTGGGTATTTGGTGTATACCTTACCTATTTATGTATGATATCTTGGAATGATACCTTGGCAATAAGATTATGATATCTAATATTACACATTTTGTCATTATGAAACTAGTTATTATTGTCCATGTGATTATTTATGTTTCCATATCATCCATTGATATATTCCCCTTTCATGATATTTGTTATGTGACCAATTTTATTATTTTTTATCTCTTCCATATTATACATGTCTTATTTATACTATAATAGTTTCTATTATATGATTTCCCCTTACTGAGAATCTGATCCTTCCCCTTTATTTTGTTTCTTACCTACAGGGTACCCAAAAATTAAATTTGAATGATTTCTTGGATATACTAGAATAAATAATAAATTTATCATTGTAATTTAAGTCATATGTCATGTTTTCAAATGTAATGTAAGAATCATACTTGTATCTAATCTCTCAAAAACTACTAAACTATTTGATATCTTTGGAAATGATTTTTGTATCATGTGCCAATGTGATATAGAAAAAACTAGCTATGAGTCACCAGAGTCGGGGTTGTTATAGTTGATATCAAATAAAGTTTATAACAAACCTTTGGAACTAGATTTAGGAAAACACAAACTATAGAACATAACCCTATGAAAAACTCTAGGGATAAGTCTAAGTATAATATGACATATTTTAAATTTTGGTGAAGTATAGAGTATGGGGTTTCCTAGAAATAACATCCATATCGGGATATAAACAAGTGGATGGAGGTTCTATCAAAAATTAACTTAGGGGTAAGTACCCTAAAAAAGGTTGGTTGGGTATTAACCGAGTCTCCATTTGATACAAAAAAGTGGGACTAACTGCACACCTAGTTTGATACTATATAGGGATATGTTTTGGTTGATACACACACTCTTTATGAACCATTATAAAGTATTTGAAAATATTGTTACAATTTAAATATTTTCCCAAAGACACTAAGCTTGTGGTTCTGGGATTAAATGTGCATAAATATTTAAGTTTTGTTAAGCATATCACTAGATTTAGAATTATTCACTATGATTTAAAATTCATAATATTATGTGCTAATCTAGTATATTTCATTATTTAGTAATGGAACTTATTATAATGAATAAAAACCATATCAACAATTGTATCCTATGTAGGGATTTCCCTCATGATAAATCTATTAAATTCAATGAGGCTAGTGTTGGGGTTGAGAAGATTACAACTATATTGGGTTAGTTTACTCATTCCATGACCAATAACCTTGTCTGTACGGAAAAACCTGTTGATCCTTGAAACATTGAAAGAATGTTGGATTCCTTCATGTGATAACAACATCCATTATTAAATGGGATTACTAATCCATTAGTAGATGAACAATGGGTCTAGTCCATGGAGAATATATTTCTCTCCTTAGGTTGTAATACAAGATAGTTATTTATCATGATAGTTTATTCTTTAAAGTGAGATATTGATAAATGGAGATCATTGATCCAGAACACTAAGGAGACAAAGAAGATAGAGAGTATGGAATGAAAGATTTTTAAGAATATATTATTTTAAAAAATAATTTTCTCATGATCAACAAGCTAATATTGAAAGGAAATTACTAAATATAAGGCAAAGTGTGGGGAAATGTTATTTAATATGAAGCTAACTTTACAAGGTTATAAAATCATGCTATGAATTATGTATGTAATCCAATAAGTAAAATAGATCACTTATTTTATGGGATAGATCCTCATATTTTAAGGGTATTAATCTCTCAAAATTTATTATAATATGAGGATATAATATCAAGTTACATAAAGATATAGAAATAATTCTCCAAATCTTATATTTTATAGTGAAATCAAGAAACAAATTAGGTGATTGAGTGATCTGTAAAAAGAAATATGACAAATGGGAATAAGGAAAGGGTGTAATTTCTAACATTTACTAGTTGAATAAATAAACAACTTGGAACATTCTTGAATGGAATGAGAGTTTGTTTCAAGTGTGGGGGAAAGGACACCAGGATCATAAATGAAATAGAAAGAAAGAAGCCTCCCATGTCCAATACTTCAACTGTAAGGTGATGAAGCACTATTTAAATGAGTATTCTAGTGAATTTACTTTAGAAAATGACAAGGGATAAAGTAAAAGATTATACAATCACTAAAATTGAGGTCAAAGTTTAATATGATGAAATTAGAGGTACTTTTATCATAAACTCAAAGTTAGATAATGCTTTATTTAATTATGCATTTACATAATATTTAATATATTTCATGTTTTTTGAGAACATTAAATCATACCATAACACTTTAAGGAAAGTGTTGTCAATCACGAAACTTAGTGGGAATCTTATTACAACATGGATATATAACAAAGTATTTACTCAGATGCATAGATATTCCCTAGTTACAAACTTTATTTTCATACCTGTTATTGAATTTGACAAAATCCTCAGTATGGATTGACTTTCAAAGTATAATGCAAGAATTTATTTTCTAGACAATGAGATTACTATTTATTAAGGGGTATAAAATCCCTTATTTTTAAGGGAGAGATTTTACTATCAAAATCTTGTAGGCACCGACCTCCAATAGCTCACCTTAATAAAATTATAGGATAAGAGGTAGAGAAAACACTATCTACGGATGAGAAAAACATCTTATTGATAGAGTAAATGTAGATTATATTAAAATACAATGATATATTTTTAGAATACTTACTGAGACATCCACTTGATCATAAAGTTGATTTTTATATTAAACTTATATCATATAAAAAAACTATATCTAAGACTCCCTAAAAAATGACACTAGTGTAATTGGAAAAGTAGAAGAAACAACTTTAGGGGTTGTGTGATAAGGAATTTATATGACCTATAGTTTCACCCTAGGGATCCACTGTCCTATTTTTGAAAAAATAGGATGGGTCTATGATATTTTTCATCAATTACAGGGAGATTAATTCCATTTTTATAAATAATAAGTATCAGTTTCAATGCATTGATGACTTATTTGATCAAATTCAAGGATATTAATATTTTTAAAATATTGATATTTATTTTATTTATGATAAATTAATAGTGAATAAGGATGATATATCATAGAATACATTTCATATGAGGTATGGGAATTAAGAGCTACAATAATTCCCTTTGGGTTAACTAATGTACCCTTTATGTTTATGGATTTTATGAATAAGGTATTCAAGTAATATATTGATGATTTTGTTACGGTATTTGTTAATTATATCTTGATATAATCTAAAATCTATGAGAATCATGAGAATAATTTATGGATTATTCTAAAAACTCTTAGAGAAAGTGATTCATATTAATTTTTTTTAATTTTGAATTTTAGCTTAGGGAATTTTCTTTTATTGGATATATTATCTCTAATGATGTAATATCTATTGATCTTTAAAAGACAAAAGTATTAAAATAATATCCCACACTAATGAATATAACTGAGATATGTATTTTTATAATAGTTTGGACTTATTATCAGTGGGAAATAATTAATACCTATTAGATTACTCCATGGGCAGTTACACCTCCTAGGAGGGACTCTCACCACCATCCCTAGTGGAATCCATTTACTTAAAAATCCCTTTGGTGGAGATCCATTCTTCTCTCAATGTTCACACATGAGAGTTCCCAAGGATCAAAATCAATCCTTTGATCTTAACCAACTATAAGGACCTGGACTTATACATTAAATATTATAGCGAATTTAAACTAGATTTTACTTTATTACATTCCCAAAGATATTTTAGGTTTATATTTTTAGAGATTTAGGTCATAAATATTACATAACAAACCCACATATTACAAAGTGGAAACTTCTATTTAGTATCCAATTTCCGATAAAAAAAACATTTAAAAATAAACATGTTTTCTTTTCATGACACATATTCACAATTTTAATCTTGACCTCATCCTTGTACTTGATTATCTTGTGAAAAATATTTTAAAATATGGGATGAGACCAAAAATCTTAGTGATTAACATAAAAAAATAAAGAAATAAATCATTAGTCCATGAATACTTATAAAAATTTTTCTTTTTCAAAATAAACATTGAGATCAAAATAAAAATTTTCTTACCTAATAAATCACCTTATCTACCCAAATATTTTCATAAAACATTTCATAATAAAACTTAGAGGCAAAATAAAACTCATAAATTTTTCTTTTAAATCATGAAAAAATCATAATAACTTTTTAACAAAGTTATACTTTTCACCCTTAAAAAGTAATATATACTTTTATTTAAACATATGACCATTATCTTACCTTTAGAAATCATAATATTCTTGTAAAATCCCATAAAATTTATAAATAAAACATTTATGTTACTTGGGAAATCATTTCCATACCACTCTTCCATTCACTATTACAAATGGAATAACCATATGGTCAACTTCCATGCCCAATACATTAGAGGGATACTGGGGACCTACCCGCATTTGGTTTATAATGGAACCACCCATATTTGGTTAATAACATAACCGCCCATAATTAGTTTATAATTCAACAACCCATCATCATAAAAAATACAAAGAACAATAACATAATAATAACACATAAAATCTTTCAATTTATTACATTACACTCATAAAAATATTCTTTTCACCCATAAGAAAACTTTTTTGGATATTGAAATATCCATTCTATTTTAAAATAATTTTTGAAAATAACTATAACATAGGGAAATATGGTTTTCAATTTAATAAAACATGGAAACTTTTAAAGGTATTAAAATATCAAATAATGGTTACAATGAAGGAAAATTCATTGTCACTGTATACATTAAATTAGAACATTCCTTTTGTCTTTTATAAAGTAAGTCAAAACATTTCATACAAATATTACTTTTTAAATCCCTTTAAATAATATGAAAATAGATATAAAATTTCCTTTATAATTATTTTATGTCTATATCAAGACACCCATAAAATAATTTTAAAAAATATGGACATGGAACAAAAAGATTTTTAATGGAAACTTTAAAAATGATTATTAAAAGAAAGCCCCTTACCTTGAGTCTGAATCATCTCGTATGTTATTTATATTCCTGAATAATAAAATTATGATAATTATTTAATTAAATAATAACCTTTTTCAAGTTTATTATTACTTTTACTATGTTATAATCAATTAATTAATAAATTAAGTTTAGGTGAGATGCTTTGATGATATTCAACTCATATGTCCAAAAGGACTTCGATAGGTTGACTATGGTAAAATAAGCAATTATTTCTTAATATCCAAAATAATAATAATGAAATAGTTATAATTTTTATACATCAATTATAATTTTAAAACAAATCATGAAATATGGTTATAAAAAATGAACTACTTTACAATCTTGGAGACGGTAGGCCATACGTACATATGAGTAACATTTCCATTTTTCAACGATCATTATAGAAAGAATGTAAATGTTATTTTATCTTTATAGAATTATAATTTTATCATAAATAAAATTTTATTTATTTAAATATTCTTATATATATATATTATCCATGTGATTTTTTAATGAAAAATGAATCACATTGTTTTGTGGAGGTGGTAGTCCACACATTTGCACGAACAACATTATCAATTTTCAGTGAATGGAAAGGTAATAAATTAAATGATATATTATATTTTCAGAATTATAAATATATAATTAATATATATATATAATCTATCTTTATAAACATTCATTAGAGGTGGTTATGGAAAACAAATTACATCGATTCATAAGGTGATAGTCTGCCTTCCACGTGAATAATGTATTCATTTCCCATTTTCTGGTGGTTGGTGATGAATATAAGTTATTCCATTAACATAATAATATATAAGTAAATATAATATACTTAGGTTTTTATATAATCATGGTTAAATAATATTTTAAGGATGTGGAATAAGAAATAAAATAAAAATTCTTGGTTAAGAACTATACCTCTTCTTCGGACAACCTCCTTTGCTTTACACCTTAATAACTATAATATTGGTATTATTACCTAACCATATATTTTTATATGTGATGAGGGATGTAAGTAATAGATTTTTTAGATATTGGATGAACCAAAAGGATTTTTAAGTGTGAATAAATGAGAAGAAGGTGTTCCCTTTTATAAGATAGGGGAGGAGCATTCTTTGAATTTCTTAAAATATTAAATTAATATAAATTAATTTTGATTTTTAAATGGATAAAAATTGATAATATTTTAATATAGTATGATTATTAATCTACATAATATCATACAATAAAATATATACAAGTTTTGATAACATATTTACCCTTATATTTTTGTTTTAACCCTTCATTAACCCTTTTGACAATTACAGTGATATCGATGTTTTTTACTCTTAAGGGGTTAATATAGTTACTATAAAAGGAAAAATATCATAAATATACCATGGTTGATGTAAAAAATTATATCCAATTCACTTGGATGAAGATAATATTTTTATGAATTTTAAATCATTTAATAAAATTTTATTTATTATAAAATAACATTATTGTCAATTTTGGAACTATTAATTTAATTTGACTTTGAAAACTAAAAGAAAATAAATAAATTATAATAAAATATATTAACACATAGATATTATTTCATTTTTATCTAAAAAACCATGTAAAAAAAGGATTCATTCAAATCATACTATTTTTAACATTTTTAATATCATTTATTTTATTTTTCTATTAATTGGATAATTATTGCGTCAATATTGCGTAAGATTTTAAGGTAACTATTTATTCACTAAAAATTAAAAATAAATTACCATAATAAAAAAACAATTACATTTCAAATTACTATTTATAAAATAACATATCCACTATTTTTCCCCATGTTAAAAATATTATTGTTATTAAAAGCAAGAGTGTGACATTTTTGGCTTTATATTCACTTAAATATTATAAAGATAAAAATCATATACAAATGGAAAAAATTCCATATATTCAACTTTTGGATGATATATATTCATAAAATAAAATTAATTCAATATTTAGGGTCCATTTTTTAGTAATTATAATTTTATTTTTATCCTTAATTACCCGATTTACCCTTTATTACGGTAACAAAATTTACTAAGGCTACTATTCATAATGTCAAAAAATAAAAGAGGGTTATTTATAAAATTTAGAACCAATTATTAAAAATATGGAATCTATTTTTCAAGATTCAAAATATATAAGTGGCAGAATTTAATTTAAAATTAAACAGGAAAAACGCAATGAAAAACAGTTTTTTAGGAAAATTCCATTTTTAAGTAAAAAATGTTTTTATACTAAATTAAATTATAAAATTCATTTAAAAAACCACAATTTTATTATTTTAAATAAAAATTAACTAGTTAAATTTTAAAACTATTTCAAAATAGAATTTTAATTTATATATAATTGAAAAGAAAATACAAATTTTAATAAAAATAGTATTTACACTATTCATTGAAAAATCAATATTTTCAAAAAAAATCTCAAAAATTCATCCTAATATAATTTTAAAATGAAGAATTCAAAAATTGATTTCATTTTTTTAAATTTAAATTATATAATTTTTAAATCAATATTTTAAATAAAACCATATAATGCATAAAAAACTAATTTGGTTTGAAATAATGTTTTCCCCTTTTGATTGAAAATTACCTAACATTCTTATAATGGATATAAATATATAAAATATAAATAATTAATATTAACAAGTCATGAAAATTATTTATTCTAACATTAACTAGGTTGTTACATTATTTCCCCCTTTTGGAAATTACATACTCACAATTTTATTCACTTATTAAACAAGTGAGAATATCTTTCCATTTTAACATTTTCAGATTATCAAGTTGGGTTTTCAACTATATGGGTTTTATATAAAACCTTAACTTGATGAATTATCTCATTTCACAATAATTTCTCCTTATGTTCAAGAATCTAAATAGGTTGTTCCTTGTAAGAAAGGTTCTCTTCCAAATAAACCACTTTAGGGCTCAAAACATGTGATGAATCTGACATATATTTTCTTAACATTGAAACTTAAAAAAATTTGTGTTCCAAAGATAAAATGAGAATAAAGGTTACTCAGTAAGTAACTGATCTAACTTTATCCAGGATTTCATACAGTTCAATAAACCTTGGGCTTAGCTTCCCCTTTTTACCAAAATGCATAACTCTTTTCCAGGGAGATACTTTAAGAAAAACATGATTGCCTACCTCGAAAGAAAGATCTTTCCTACAATTATCTGTATAAATTTTCTTACTGCTCTATACCATCCTCAAGTATTTTTGAATCATCTTTACATTATCAACCATTTTCTCTACCAATTCTGGTCCCATCAACTTCCTTCCCCCCCACTTTATCCCAAAATTCTGGAGTTTGACACCACTTTCCATATAATGCCTCAAAAGGTTCCATTTTTATACTTGAATGAAAAATGTTATTATAAGAAAACTCAACTAAGGAAATATGATGATATTAACTTCCATGGTAATCCATTGAAAATGTGTGAATCATGTCTTCCAATGTTTGAATTGTTCACTCAGACTATCAATCAAGCTGAGGATGAAAATCGGTAATGAGATTTAATTCAGTACCCAATGACTTTTGAATTACTTTCCAAAAATTAGAAGTGAAACTAAGATCATGGTCAGATACAATGGAGATAAGAACTCTATTTAACCTGAATATCTTCTTAAGATATATTCAATAAAGATTATCTAAATACGTAGTATTTTGAATGGGAATGAAATGTGTAGATTTAGTTAATCTATCAACAAAAAAAAACAAATCACATTATTAACTTGAGTTATATTTGGATATCCCACCATGAAATTTGTAGGTATGTTTTCCTATTTTCACACCAACATTGGAAAAGACTGAAGCATCCCCTTCGGAAATTGTTTTTTTTCTTTAACATGTTGACAAGTCAAAAATTTCATGGTAAAATCAATAATATCCATTTTCATTCCGTCCCACTAGTAATACTCCTAAAGGTCTATATACCTCTTATTTATTTCAGGATAAATGGAAAATAGGTAACTATGAGCTTCAATCAATAATTCTCTCTTTAACTAGGAGTCACAAAAAACACACAATCTCTTTAGAAATCTGAAAACACATTCTTTATCAAGATTAAATTAAGGAAAATTACCATTCTTAGCCAATTCTACCTACTCCTATAACTCATGGCATTCCTTATGATCTTGATTAATTCTTTCTGACAGAGAAAATTTTATTAACACTTGAAACAAAATAGAGGAAGTTCCTACATCCACCACTTCTAGTCCAAAATTCATCAAATCATTATCCAAAGGGTCATGTTCCAAATGTAACATGGTTAATGAAACATTATTTTTACAACTCAAAGCATCAACTAGATTTTTTTATTTTCTGGGATGGTAATAGATTATGCAATCATATTCATTTCTAGCTATCTTATCTACCATATGTTCAATTATTTATGAGTAAATATATATTTAAAAAAATTTAGATCAGTATATATTTCTCATTTTAATCCACATAAATGATTCCTCCAAATATTTAAAGAAAAAACTAAAGAAGTTAATTCCAGATCATGTGGAGGATAATTTAACTCATGAGGTTTTAGTTTTCATGAAGCATAAGAAATTACCTGATCATTCTACATCAGTACACAACCAAAAACTTTCAAATAATCATCGTTGTAGATGAAAAATTCACCATTTCTAGAGGGAAAATAAAAAACTGGGTAATTCACCAATCTTATTTTTAATTCATGAAAACAATCATCACATTATTTAATCCATATGAATTTAACTCCTTTTTGAGTTAACTTAGATAGTGGTCTAGAAAACTATATAAAATTTTCAACAAACCATTGATAGTAACCCACTAATCTAAGAAAACTACGAATCTCTATAACATTTGTAGGTTTTTTACAAATCTTAAAAACTTTAGTTTTAGTAGTGTCAATAGTTATTCCATCTTTAGAAACAATATGACCAAGGATAGAAATTTATTATAATCAAAATTTACACTTACTAAATTTTCCATATATCTTGTTTTATTTTAAGGTTTTCAAAAAAATACTTAGGTATATTTCACGATAATCATGACTTTTATAATATACCAATATATCATCAATAAATACAACCACAAACTCATCCAATAACTCATGGAAAACTCTATTAATTAGATCCATAAATATAGATGGTGCATTAGATAACCCAAGTACATAACTAAAAACTCATAATGATCATATATAGTCCAAAATTTAGTCTTCATAATATCCACCTCTTTCACCTTAAAATGATTCCACCTTGATCTGATATTAATCTTCAAAAAGTAATGCGCTTGTAATGGCAAGTCTTTTCATGAAGGTATGACTCATTTTTATGGGTTAAATTCCATTAAAACATCCCTAATATAGATGTCTAATTATGTAAAGGAGTTCTTGAGTGCGTTCGTGTCTCGTTCAAAGCACATAGTTCTAGAATGTGAAGAAGACTGGGCAACATGATTAGGAGAAACCATGCATTCTAGCCCACATAGTTTCCCTAAATCACGCGGTTAGAGATAGTGAGCACCTGGGGGATTCATGGTTTTTCTACAACCATGCGACCCAGGGTGCATGATTGTTCAGTGATATATATTTTTGGACATAGCCCATTGACATGGTCTATGCACAGTTGAAAAAACCATGTGCCTAAGCATGTGGGGTCCCCTTTGGAGCAGTGACTGGTGCACGGTTTGGCCAATTGTGCAACCAAACTATTGAGGGTGAAAAGTCCATTTTGCCTATTATTAAAATTTAAACCCCTTTTTATTTCTCCTTTCTTAATATAGTGTCTGAAATGGGTTCCTCCTCTCCCATTGAACTCCTAAGATTCTCAAACTAGTCTTTGAGATAACTCTCGCATTCGGTGTATGATTCAAGATCTGAAGGAAGCATTATATTTCTTAAGGTGAGATCTAAACTCCTCCTCCTTCCTATCTAATTTCTATTGAAATCCATCATGCTATTTAGGTGAAATATCTTTTTCCCTATTTTCATGGCATTGGACCATTTCTTATATCTCTTCTAACCTACTCTAAATCTAAGGCCGATATCGAGTGAGGAGTTGTCTATGACCTTGAGGTAGGTGGTCACATCATTTTACCCATGAGTTTTGGTATATCGTAATTATGCTGTTTTGTCGCACACCGATTTTTTCCGATCATCCACTTTTTAATTTAATTATTTATATCAAATTTATCATAACACCATGATACAAGTTCTTTGATCTTTGTTTAGTTGTTTAGAGGATGTTGACCTCACATATGGACACCCCTTGGGTGTGCCAAGTTGAATTTCCCCTCATGGTTAAATGTGTATATGAATGTACTACCTCCTAAGCATTCAAATTAGTTTTAAAATGGAATTTAACTCCTTTCATGAATGATTACTGGAACCCAAAGCCCCTCTTAGGTGTTTGGCCCAATCTTATACTCAGAATTTCCTAGGTAGGCAATTGCCTCTTGACCATGGAACCTTTCTAGATGACCCCTTGAACTTTATAAATTGAAATTCCATATTAAATGAATCAAATTGATTTGATCATATGGGATAGATTATGCATGATGGTTTAATTTTTTTTAATTGAAATGAATGACTTAGATGTAATGATTAAAGGGTGGAAAGGCCATGCCTATTGTTTTATTCTTTATCAATTGCTTAAATTTAACTGCTATGCCTTATTTATATATCTGGGCTTGGTAATCATGAATCATGAGAGGTATTTCCTCATGCTTTATATTATAAATATGATTATTCCTTGTTATGGTATGTGGTATGATGGTAAGGTTTGAGCATGAAAATATCACACTCCCTTACATTGGGTGTTGAGCATGACGTCTCACATCACTGACACTAGTTAGATGTTGGGCTAGAGGTTCCATGTCCCTTGATTTGAGTGTTGAAATGATGACACACTCACCATATCAAGTGATGAGCATGATTTATCCCACTAATTATGAGATATAGGACATGTACCCTATTTCTTGAGTTTATAGGCCCGTTTACTAGTTATGGATGTCTGAGTTATGCTCTGGTCCTACTAGGAACTAGTATTCCAGGTATATATCCACTTACGTCTGTACATACTTGGTTCATATAGGAGGATGCAACATATAACTATAACATATATATATATATATATTATTACTATATATATATATAGTTACTATTAATACAGTTATTCCATCCATGTGAGGAAATAGGTAGAACTACCGGGTGTCCTATAGGAACCTGAGTGGGATGTTGTTTATTTATTAAGCTTTGTTAGTTAACTACTATTATCTACACATGATTTAGTTACAAGCACTGTTTGGATTACTTATTGACACCATTGGTGGTGGAATACTAAGATTTATATCTCACACCCTACTCAGGCTACCTTTGGTACCCGAGAAGATTATATGACTACGGGTTTAGATAAGGGAAAGGGATTTATTATAGGTTGTTGATATGCATTAATTTTAGATGGAGCATTAGAGTAAAAGACTAATCATTGATCAAGATACCAGTGAAGATATTTTTTTTTCTTTTTGTAATTTTTGTATCTTCCTTTCCCATGTTCCCTTTTTTATACCAACATGCCATGCATCTATGTATATGAAACTACCTAATGGTCTTTGATTATTATATTCAGTTGTTTATTTATTTATTCTTCCACTATTTTATTATTTTTTCTATTTTTATATGCTTCTGTTGTTGTATGTTTACTATTGTTATCTGCTATTCCACTCTGATATAAGGGTATAATCTCACCACTATACCATCTTACACCCTCACTTCTAGTCGAAAGCCTCTGGTGTACGGGGAGACACACTTAATTCCATGTGTCCCACTATCTTGGGGCATGTGTTAAGTGGACCCCAGGTCAGGATGTTACAAAGTGGTATGTGAGCCTTATTTTTCCTTTATCTTAATGTTTGGGTATTATATTGGATACTAGGAGTTAATGGGATTTGGAAATGACACTGTTCTTGGATGTAGCTAACCCATGTATAAGGGGAAACCCCAATTGCCCATAATGGGAAATTTTTGTTATTGATTATGCCATTTATGGTTGATACGAATTCACCATTGGGTGACACACTTGTTTTATGATGTTATTATTATTGGTATGATTTGAAACAAGTTTTCCTTACCATGACTTGATGGTTGGTTCATGCATCATTATAGGCATAATAGGACTGATATTCCATGCATTCTTCTATTCCATATTTATTTTTAGAGTGAATTTGACTATTACATATTGTTTGTGCCTTGATATATATTGAATTGTGATGAAATTTCTTACAAGGATTGCAAAAAATAATTGATTCTTAAAGTTTCTACCTTAACCTAATTGTGTTTTCTTGAATAGGTTCAAGAAAACACCTTAAGCAGTTGATTATGGAACATTGATCCATGAACCATTGGTCACATTAGGATGGAATGTGTTTTGGTATTAGTTAAGTGGATGCCATGCTTTGGTTTATAAGGAGTATGGTCCCTTATGGATTAGAAATGGTAATCCATATAATCTAACCTTTTAAAGAGTTTTAACTATTGAAATTGGCACAAAACTAAAATGAATATGACTTTTAAAGTGAAATTAACTATATTATATGTATGTGGAACCAAGAATCATACATGAACATGAACTTATTAGTGGGTAGTTGGTGTCTCTTACGTTCTTATGGCATGTTATGGTCTCTTCTATTACCTAGACCTAGATTTTGGAGCAGGTAGAGAGGCGTGATCATTTCTATAGGAAGGCTCTATACCTATCCCAGTTTTTATCTATAATATTTTTAATTACTTAAATATATTCTAAAGCGTGTGTTTGGAATTTTAGTATCATGTTTCTACAACTTCCTATAGTCATACACCCTGAAGGAAGCGACGACCATGCTATTGAGGTGGTGGGCCCTAAATCACCGGTTATTCCTCCTACAGTGTCACCTATGGAACCTCTTCATGTTCTTGACATGGGAACCAATTCCAAGTTCTGAGAGGTATTCCTACGTATGATGTAGAATATGAAAGGTATAGTTCGAACTACCCTGAGTATAGTAGAGTTGACCCAAGAGTTCCAACAGTAGAATCCTACCATCTTTTGGGGTATGGTGGACCACACACTTATGAGTCATGGTTTGAAGTTATCTTTTCTATAGTCAATCATCCAGAGATGCCTCCAGAGTAGAGGGTCAAGCTTACAGCTTATATACTGTGCGATTCCACTAATCGGTGGTGGGATGTTATCACCCAAGTAGATCGGCATAGAGACATGGTATAGGCAGATTTACAAATGATCTTCTATGACCATTTCTTTCCCTAGACCATGAGAGTTGACAAATCTAGATAATTCATGAACCTGGAATAGGGAATCATGTATGTTATGGAATACTCCACTCATTTTACCGAGCTACAGTGGTTCACTCCTACTCTAGTAGGTGATTATCTCATGACCTCCAGGATATTTGGGGATGGGATCATATACACCATCCAGTCACAGGTCAATGTATTTAGGTTGACTACTACCTCTGAGATAGTCAACCAAGACCTTATCACTGATTGAAATTTAAGGAAAATTGATGGTGCGAGTCAGGGTGGTTCGACATCGAGATCTATCAGTTGTTATTCTTATGAGCGAAAGATATGTTTTGAGGATACTCATAGAATTAACAAAATTTAGGTTCCTCATGTTGTTAGTTTCCTAATATTTCACCAGTGAAAGAATCCAGGACACACAAAGCCTTAGTGATTATGAGATTCTATGGAATACAGAGGTTGCGAAATAATGGTCCATATTCAATGCTTCTATATAACATTTCCTTCAGTGCATAGTGAGTGGGGATATAATCATACCCCACATTCCAGAGTAGAGCTAGTAAGATCATGAGAGACAGACATTTGGAATACCATCATCCAATCAGGCCAAGGTGGCGATATAGGAATATGTAGTTAGACTTATGATTCTCAGCAACAATAGAATGGGCTTGGTCAGGATAATCAATAGGTGAATTAGGCCCATGGTACAAGCTAGTTACATGTAGTCTGATATATTCTAGAGGATCAGAGCACTGAACCTTCTACTGTATGAGGTTCTATTATATTATCCTCCACTTTAGTGTCTTCTTTATTTGATATAGGTGCATCTCACTCATTTTTATATGAGATTATTATGGAGAGTTTGGGCCTTGATATCAAACACTTCTATGAAATTATAATTCTAGATAACCTATTAGGTATCTAATTAGAGGTCATTCTCCATTGTAAGGATTGTCCCCTTGAGATAGGTGGGTACCTTTTCATATGTAATATCTTTTTCCTCAACATGGAAGGCTTTGACATAATCATCGGAATGGACTAGTTAGTTCCCTAGAAATACCATATTGACTGCTATCATCAAAGGGTGGCATTTAAATCATTAGAGGGTGGTAGGTATGTGCATAAGGGAGGATGGGATGTCAGTATGACTTGAGATAGAACTGAGCAACAAAGGCTTAAAAATGTGACAACTCATATTTATAGTCTTTTCTTGGATGATCAGGGGTTACAACTCACTTTTTTTCCTCCAACAGTGGATAATTCTAGGGATGTCTTTCCTAATGAATTCTCTGGTATACCTATGGTGTTATAGGTAGAATTTAATTTTGAACTTGTTTTAGGAGTGGAACCAGTGACCATTCCTCCTTATAAGATGACACCTAAGGAGCTTCTAGATCTCAAGAATCAGTTAGAGGATATAGAGGCTAAAGGATTTATATTCCCCAATACTTATCCTCAGGTCTCACCATTCACTTTTTCTAAGAATGAAGACATTAACCTCATGATTTGTGCGAATCACCATCGATTGAACTAGTTCATGATAAATAATTGGTATAAAATACCTAAAATAGATGAGTCGTATTGTGTGTTGTACATTTTGTGGTATTAGTGAAAGTGATGGGTCTTTTGAGGCTTGGTGGTGATGTTGCGAGTTGGTATAATATTCTTATTTTGAAACCATAAGTTGGGCTTGTGCGTGGTTATATGTATATATAATTTTTATATTCCTTGTGATTTCTATATGCACCCCACCTGGGTTTAGCACCTTGTGCTAATAACCAAATGTTTTAAGGGTGTTTTCCTAACATCCTGATGGTGAGTATGGATGTATGGATACTCACTCTTCCTCACTCTCTATTTTAGGAAACTTTGACATGCATGGGTTATGATGACCAGAAGTTAAAAGTGAATTATGGTGATGTTTGATGATATGGTGAGATGGCTTATAGTGGGGGTAATTTAGGGTAGGATTAAGAAACAAGGTTGATGTTCTTCATGTTCACAATACCCTACTATTCTGGTTATGGATGTGATGTGATGACTCAGGTGTCTTTAGGTAGGATGTGATGGACCGGGTTTCTACAAGTGAGATGTGATGTGATTCCCCAAGTGTCTTTGGGTGAGATAATATGTGATGTTATGTGATGGTTCAAGTTTCTTCGGACAAGATGTGTCACATAGAAGAGATGGGAGCACCAAGACGTACACAATCAATAGTGGGAAAGTAGTATAGGGTACCCTTTTATTGATATTCTTATTATTATGTTATTATACTTCGAAGCCTTATTTGGTGAGTTTTCCTTGGTGAGGATGGGATTATCTAGTTGACCTACTTAGGTGTTGTTGGGTCTACTATTTTCTCATGAGTTCATTAGTATATTCTTTTTCAAATGTTAATGATAGAATTTGGGTATGATCCTAATAAGTATACTTATATACTCAACATACGTATATAAATAATTTATTAGCTCTCTAGGAGGACTATGTAGACCTTGTTAGACATTACTAGCTCATACCTTTGGACTATTTTCATGTTGTTGCCTTAGCTTTTTCTTTTGGATATTTATTTGGATATTTGGATACTCTTATTTTTTTCTACTTTATACATGCATCAAGGGATGATTTTTATTTTATTTCTTTTATATTATATCATGGATTTTACTGATCATTGATATCCTATCTCCTGATCCTATACATTATGGAGGGTAATTTCTCCCATTCATGAGATTTTTATACCCTCGGTGCTTGCCACCAACCCGGGGCCTATTGGAGTATGGAATCAAGGGTCATTATCTCTCTTCCTTTATTACCGTACCATAAGGGGGTTACTTTGGAGGGAGGGGGTTGTGACTGAGTAGTATTAGAGGTTTTTTTGAGGGATAAAATAAAGTTTAAAGTTAGGCATAATGATGATTACATGGGTTGGTAAGAAAATAATGTCATTTGATTTTTGTTCATGATATAGTCCCGAGAAGATCAGATAGGATAGAATATTTTAGGTCCCCCCACGATTCGATGAAAGGAATCTGAGCCTACAAAATGACCCAGTGAGGCAATGCTAATTTTAGGGTAGAGACCTAGGGGATGTACATGCATCATGATTGACTTGTATTTTTTTCTTGAATTGGGTGGTTTTGTGAAGTTAAAATGAATCTGAATAAAATTATATAATACTAGGATTAATAAATATTATTTTTCATTTATTTATGGATCTTGGTTATCATCCACATGTGTTTCAAGAAGTGTAGGTTTAGTAGGATAATTAAGTTGATCATCAGAGGGTTAATCTAGTTGAGGAGGATGGTCAGTGTAAAAGGAGAAAGATGTTTCCTGTGTCGAATTTCATAAGCAGTTACTATCATTGAACATGAAGGTGGTAAAGAGGAAATAGATTATTTATCTTCAGTAGAGGAGTATGTCTATACTAGATATTGTTATTAGGTTCAAGGACCTTTTAAAATTTTCCTTGGATCTTTTTCTTGATGAGGATTCTTTAGTGTAGAGTCTTGAGGCAACACTCTATCCTTTCATCTAGTATACGGTTACTCCATTTACATTTCCAATGTATTTGGAGGTTCAGGAGAAGAAAGAGGTGATAGAGAATATTCAATCATGAGGAGTTTTACCTTGATAGGGGAAATAATAGGGTTCCTCAAGGATTAGGGTTTCCAGTGGAAGATCTCAGGTTCCATGAACTTTTAGGTTTTAACTAGCAAGGAGTCAATCTCAGCAGCTTCCTTTCTGGAATTCTAGGGCTAGTGGATTTCATGATTTTATTGGGGGCCTCAGGCTAGTTTTTTTCACCTATAGAGGTTGTGAAAATATTCAGAATTAGTTCCCCATGATTCTTGGAGCTTAGTATGGTGGAGTTTGTCTGCTTCTGTGTCATCCCCTGTTGTAGAAGCTTCTCATTTCTGCAGCAAGGGTAGTAGGATTGTGCTCCACCGAGAGGGGATATAGAAAACACATGTCAAACTTAAGATTTTACTTGTCTTTAGGGAATCCAACCTGAGCACACCCTTAGAGGTGGCCATCGTTAGATAGGAATAGGATCTGGGTGTGGTCAGTTGTATACAATGAGGGAAGTAGCACCAGAGGGTCTAGAGATCGTTAGAGGTATGATCAGCTTATTGTCCACCATTTTTTGTGCCTTGTTTGATCCATGATATTCACAATCCTTCATTTTACCAACTGTATTTCATGCTCTGGAACTATATGTGGAGAGACTTCCTATGCCCCTAGTGTTGACTATGTTAGTATGAGGCCATACTAGCTTGTTTGATGTGTACCGGGGGTGTAGACCGATGATGAGTCTACCTTAGTCATGCAAGGATATTTTATTATTAAATATGCAGTCGTGCAATGTCATTATCACCATATAATGGTTGTATTCCATGTGTGTTTTTATCAACTACTTAATAGGAGAGTTATATTCTTGGATGTGGATGGACAACGTGTAGTTTTTGTTAGAAAGAGTGATTTTTAGGTGGGAAGTTGACATATGGATACCCTTCTTTCTTTCATGGTTGAGTTGTCCATGGAAATAGTAAATGATAGGATGGTGGAGGTTCCCAAGGTCCTCAAGGAGTTTCTAGATGTTTTTCTTGAGGAGGTTGCGATGTTATCCCCTAAATGCGATGTTGAGTTTGTGATAGAATTACAACCTAATTATTATCCAATTTTGATGGATCCTTATCATATAACACATTCTAAGTTGAAGGAGTGAAATATTTAGATATATGATTTGATGTAGAAGGGTTTCATCTGGCCCAGTGTGTCACTATGTGGTAATCTAGTGTTGTTCCCCAAGAAAGTGAATGGTAATTTGAGGTTGTGTGTAGAATACTAGAGGTTAAATCAGGTGATGATCAAGAATCTTTACCCTCTTTTGAGGATCAATGATATTTTTGACTAGTTCTAGTGGGGGGGGGGTAATTTAGTTTTCTAAGATCAATTTATGGTCTTGATATCACCAGTTGAGGGTGAAGAAGGATTTTTTTCCAAATATTTCCATCATTTATAAGTACAGAAACTTCATGTTTGTGGTCATTCCATTCGGTGTCACAAACACACTAGCTATTTTCACGGGGCTCATAAACTCTGTGTTCTATGAATTCTTGGACTAGTTCATATTCATGTTCATTAATAACATTTTGATATACTTAAATTCATAGGAAGAGCATATCAATCATATCAGAGCATTATTACAAGTACTTCAATGCTACTAGCTCAATTGAAAGTTGTCCAAGTGAAAGTTCTAGACATGATATGTGCATTTAATTGGGCATGTAGTGTCCCAACAATGTATGGTTGTGTACCCATTGAAGGCCAAGGCGGTTGTTTCTTATGAATCAACCAAGAATGTGGAAGTGGTTTGTAGATTCCTTGGACTCATGAGATATTACCGGAGTATCATATATTTATTATCATATATTTTGTCCCTATTTATATCTTTGAATAGGAATTATTAGCATTTTATCTGGAGTAATTAGTATTAGACTGCGTTTTACTACCTGAAGGGGAGATTGGTCAGTGCTCTGGTGCTTCAGTTAACCGAGGAAGGGGTGATGTTTGAGGAATTCTTTGATGATTCCCATATGGGTTTGGGATGTGTTTTGATGCATTATAAAGTGGTTATATATTATGGTTCTAGGTAGTTATGTACCTATGAGAGTAACTGTGTAACCTATGATCTGGAGTTGGTAACAGTTGTGTTTGCGCTGAAGCTGTGGCGACATTATATTGTTGGGGAATGCTTTTTGGTCTTTAAGGATAATAAGAATTTGAAGTATATATTTTCTCAGTATTATTTAAATCCACAAAAATAGAGGTGTGTGGAGTTTATTTGGGAATATGACTTTGATATCTCCTATACATTAGGAAAAGGGAATGCTATGGATGAAACTTTGAGTAGGTAGTTGTGGTCCAACAATGCTTGGAAGGCAATGGAGGAGTTAAAATACCTACAATTAGATGTTACATTGGTTTATAGAAAAGGTTAATTGTTTCATATGATAGTGATGTATTTTTTGATGTAGAAGGGGGAGGATTATTAGTGGGGAGACTTAGAGGCAGCGATGATTCATGATTGTGTATCCACGATGATTCTCTAAAGAGATGGTTCTAGGATGATCAGAACCAAATTTTGTTTCAAGGGAGGATATTTGTTCTAGTGGTTATATATGAGGGAATACTTAATGAGTTTCACAACTCACCTTTGTTAGTACACCCAAATGTATCCAAGATGTATTATGGCTTGATGATACAGTTTTGGTGGCTCGAGATGAAACGAGTGGTGGTAGAGTTTGTGGCTAAATGTATAATTTCCCAATAGGTAAAGGCTAAGCACCATGTTACTAGAGGTTTGTTGTATCCCTTATATGTTCCCAAGTGAAAATGGGATGAAATATTGATGGAATTAATCTCAGGGTTACCCTGATATTAGGGAGTTTGTGATTTTATCTGGGTAATCATGGATTAATTGATGAAATCGACCCACTTCTTAGCGATTGAGGAGTCGGTTTCCATGGATGTTTTGATATAGATATATATGGATTTGGTTTTTTGTGTTCTTGGAGTTACAAGGTCCATTATATAATATCTTTATTCTCTTTTTACTTCATGATTCTGGAGAGTATTATACCATTATTTTGGCCCTCAGTTGTGCCTCAACACTGCTTTCCACCCTCAGATAGAAGGGCAGAAAGAGAAGACTATCCAGACACTAGTGGATATGTTATGAGAATTTATCTTGGACTTTGACGGATCTTGGGAAAATAACTCGCCTCTAGTTGAATTTCATTATAACAACAACTATCATTCATCCATCAACATGCCCCTATTTGAGGCTTTTTACAGGCTTCCATGTCATTCTCTATTATACTTGGTCGAAGTTGTGGAGTCATATGTTCTTGGTCTATATGTGGTGAAGAGTACAACAAAGAAGTTTTAGGTTGTTCATGATAGTATAAAAGTAGTATAGGACCGACAAAAGTCTTATGCTGATCATAGGAGGATGACTTTTGAGTTTGAGGTCAGAGAGCATGTGTTATTGAGAGTCTCCCCTCGATGTGGGCAGTAAAGGTTTGGTTAGGGGAGTAAGCACTCACCCTATTTTTTTGGTCCTTTTGAGGTGTTGGTGCACATTGGTGAAGTGGTTTATTTGGTCTCACTTCTACCACGAATAGACCGGATTCACAATATCTTCCACGTATCTTACCTCCATTGGTATCTTTATGATGACTCCCATGTCATTGACTAGGGATAGTTGGATATTTAAGAAAGTACAAAATTTATGGATCATCCAGTAGAGATCCAAGATCATCAAGAGAAGGTGATATGTGGGTGGACCATCCCCTTGGTCCGTGTGTTGTGGAGGCATGGTGGCATAGAGGAGAGTACTTGGGATCATGAGATAAATATATTTGCCTAGTACCTAGTGCTTTTTTGAGTTTTTTCTTGTTCTATTTTTCCACATTGATGTGTTTTTTGGATCATGCTGGTTATGATACATGTTTTTCCTTTATATTGTGATGTGTGATTAATGTTTTATGCACATAAAGAGGGGAAAACCGAATTCTTAATCAAGATGCAATATACTTTGACACGATTAAAACCATGTGGGTGAGTTAGTGCTGCCAAAAGAAGATAATATATTGACATAGGAGATAAAATTCCTTTATTTTTTATGGTTCTATTGTGTGGTGGTTATGGTAATCATTGGGTTGGGTTTTGTGGAGTTTGAGATGGTTTTGCAGATGGTTGAGGGAGAAAAGTATATTTAGGTTAGTGAGGAATGAGGTTATGTAGGATGTTTGGAAGATCTTTTCATTGGGTTTGGTGTGTTTGGTTTATGGTGGTGTTCAGTTGTAATGAAATCCTTGAGAGGTATCTTGTGGGATAATTGTTTGGACCTTTCTATCCCTCTCTTTTATTTATGGGTTGGTTTTCATCCTTAGGGGTGAAAATAGTTTGAGAGGTATTTAATGTAACATACTAAAAATTTTAACTCATTACTTTGTAAGAATTCATGTATTGTAGGTTTTTTAGGAGTTTCTGAGGATTTAGGGAGTGAGTGGTGGATATAAAGTAGATAAAATATAACAACAGGAGTCCTGTGTCATGAAGGGGTGTATTGCATCATAAGATATAGTGGTTGTAGTGTAAAGGTGTTGGCTATAGTGTATGGAGAATGTAGGATAATTTTTGATGCAATTACCATTTTTTGTATGATTTCACCATGGTATTGGGTTGCGACACAATGTTAGCAAGTCCCATGACATGGAGACCTTGGCTACAACATAGGGGATCGAGGTTCAATTTTCAGTAGTTCTACCATTTATGGCTATGAAATGGAGAGTGTATTTGGAATTGGGGTGAGTGAATCCTTATGAAATATGGTGGCTGACTATGGAATAATGGCTTAGGTGGAGTTTTTTGGGGTTATTCTTTTTTTGGGGTGACTGTGTTGTGGAGCAGGGCTACAGAGCAGTCTCCTCTTCAGTTGTTGAATGTCTGCGGTGTATTGGATTTGGCTATGTTGTGGTCTCATACTTAGTTTCTTGGATCTATTGAATGGAAATAGCCATGGATTTTGGATCCTCTTTGACCAGTACCACTGTGGATTAGTACCTTTCACTATGCCATGGTCCTCCCCATTTTCAGTAGTTTTGCGATATAGTGTTATTGGCTATGTTGTGGTGTGGTGTTATGAAGACTGGTTATAAATTATTAATGAAAATAAAACTATAAATTTTTTATAACATTTATCTCATTTCTTAGGTGCCCCACGTGTTTCCTAGGGAGGGTTTTTATCCCCCTTTGAGTGGATTTCAATCCTTGTCTTGGGATATTAATTCGAGGTGGTTTTAGGTGAGTCTCATTCCCTTATTTTCCCTATTTCTTATTTAGATGAGGCTATTTTTAGGGAAATTAGTGGTTTTGGTGTTGTTTTTATGGGAGGGTGATGTGGTTGTTGTGTTATAGGCTGGTAAGGGTGTTCCCCTTTATTGTGGTGATATATGGTGGACTTCCTCTTACTTCAACCTTGTACAATGGATCAGAAAGATTTATTTAAAGTAGGGGATCCATTGTATCTCTTATAGTTATACATGTGAGAGGGACAATTCTATTGTTTATCACGGGTAAGATAGTATATCTATACTAATAAAGACAAATAATTATTTTAATTGAAATTTAAGGGGAAGGTAAATGAATCCCATGTTTTACCACTTTTGATGTTATTGATATTGAGATTGAACATTCTTGACATCTTTCTGAAAATCATGGTCATTGGGAGATTTATTTGTGATTTGAATTGATGTGTTTTGGAACCCTTGTTTGTGAGATTTTTTGATATCACCTTGTATAAAAATGGATAACCACTTATATTCATATAATAAATTGGTTGCACTTAGAAAATATGGATTGTGTGAGAATTCCCTTTAAATAAGAAGTGAAAGTGATGAAAAACCCCTTACTAAATCTGAAAAGGTGACGCATAAATGATGCGATAAGTGTTGTGATGTGTGGTTATGTTGTGAGGGAAATTATGATGATGTGTGTTAGTTATGTGTGGGTTTTTTTGTGGGGGAGGATGTGTTGTGATGTGGTTATGGTATGTGATGGTTATGTGTGGTGGTGATGTGTTGTGATATGGGCATGGTATGTGGTTATTAGAATGAGTAGGTGGTTGTAGATTTGAAATGGTGGTGATTTGGGTGACTGTTGGCATGAGTTAGATATTTGTTGTGTTGTGGAATGAAGTTCTAGTTTCCTAGGTAGTAATGGAATTAAATGAATAGGGTGAATTGAAATGGAATGGTCTAGTTTATCTTGGGTTGGAATGGATAATAAATGAATGAAATGAAACAGGGAGTGTAGTTAATGTGGTTAATAATTAACCTAAAATAAATGTAATGGTTAATTTGAAATGGGTTGGTGAATGAGAAATCTAAAAAAATGGCTTAACTTAGAAAGAAATTTGATTTGTGGTTTGTGGCTTGTTTTGTAGAATTGTACATTTAGAGGTGGCAGTGAAAGTGGCAGATGTTGTGAGGCTTGGTTGTGATGTTGTGAGTTGGGATAATATTATTGTTGTAAACCCATAGGTTGGGTTTGTGTGTGTTTATGTTTATATATACTTTGTATATTTATTATGATTTCTATATGCACCCCACCTATTTAGAGCACCTTGTGTTGATAACCATATGTTTTGGGGGCATTTTTTCCAAAATCCTAGTGGTGAGGATGGATGGATGGCTACCCGCTATTCCCCGCTCTCTCTTACATGTGATGTTGACATGAATGAGATGCAATTTAAATAAGGAAAAAGTGCATTGTGGTTATGTTTGATGAGATAATGATATGGCCTATGGTGGGGGCCATGCATGGTAGGAAGAGGGCATGAGTTTGATGTCCATCATGTTTACGATCCCCTACTATTCTGGTTATGGATTTGATGTGATGGTCCAGGTTTTTATAGGAAGGATGTGATGTGGTGTGATGGCCTAGGTGTCTGTGAGGTAGATGTGATGTGCTATCCTAGGCATCCACATGTAATATGAGATGTGATATGATGTTATGGCCTAGGGGTCTTCGGGTAAGATGGGTTACACAGAAGAGATGAGAGTGCCAGGACATACAACATTGTGGTGTGAGGGTATAAAATCAGTGGGAAAGTGGTGCGGGGTACACTTTTATCGATATTCTTCTTATTATGTTATTATAATTAGATGTGTTGTTTGGTGATCATTCCTTGGTGAGTATGGATTGGCTAGTTGACCTACTTAGGTGTTGTTGGTTCCACTGTTTTCTCACGAGTTAAATAGTATGCTCTTTTTCACATGTGCATGGGAGACTTTGGGTATGATTCTATTGAGTATAATTGTATGATTACCCTACATATATACAATGTTTTTTCTAAGTTTCTAGGAGTACTGCATGGACTATTCTAGACATTATTAGCATAGGCATTTGTATTTTTTCCATGTCGTTGCCTTAGCTTTTTTCTTTTGGGTATTTATTTTAAGACTCTTGTATTTTTATACTTTATACTTACATTTTGAGATGGTTTTGGTTAACTTTATTAAATATTATATCATGGATTTTATTGATTTATTATATCCTATCTCCCAATCCTATATATTATGGAGGTTAATGCTGCCCAAATGTGATATTTTTATAACCTTGGTGCTTGTCACCACGAGCCCTACTGAAGGCGGGACTCGAGGGTTATTACCTATCTTCCTTAATTGTTAGACCATGAGGGGTACCTTTGGAGGGATTGGGTCATGACAGTATAAATCAAAGTAGGATGGTGTGTGGTGGAATTAAAGTAGGATATTAATGATGTATGAAATCTTTGAATCAAAGTGATCAAGGCTGAAGCTAAATTTCAATAAGGGGAACCCACATGGGATGATAAAAACCATGACGTTGTTTCCCTTTTTGGTAGATTATAGTATTAATTGAATAACAATGATCACATTTGATTACTAAAGTTGAATTAATATCAATATTTTAATGTTATTGGCGACGATTCCTAATAATTTATCATTTTACATAAAGGTAACATGCAAAGAAACAACCTGTGGTGGTTGAAGGGTCACACTCTCCACAAAATAGGGAATAAGTATTTGACCATTCTTAAAAAATAATTTAAGCTACTTGAATATATTTTTCTAATATAATAAGATCTGAATGATGCGTATTGAGATTGTTTTTTAGTGGTGATAATCATTGAAATAAGGGAATGTGTGATATCTAAAAAGTTACAAATATTCTAATTAAATTTTAATCTAGTGAAAAACACAGATATCAACAAAGTTCACTCACAAAATTATAAATGATTATCAGTTAGGATAAAATTGTGAAGGATAATGATGTTTTTAGTGAGAAACCTTAAAACATTATATGTGTTAAAAAGCTATTTTATTTCCATATAATCTATTGATGATGACTATAACCATCAAAATAAATTTTTGATGAGTATAATGAATTAAAATTTCTACCAAACACTACATGAGGTCATCTTAATCAAATATGAATCACCTATTGGATCTAATAAACTTTTATGTACTTCATTTGAGATGCATTATACATTGATAATTTGAATATATTATTTTCAACATTGGTGGAGAACATCATCATTTTTAGAAGGATCATTGCATTATAAGTAATGCAAGGATGTGGTAATTATTTAGAGCTATTAAAACTCAATAATTTATTCATGGATTGTTTTTATTATTGGACAACTCTAGGAAACAAGAAGAAATCATTGAAGTCGTGTTAGAAAAAAACATAATGAACATTGATTTAAAAAAGGAAAAGAATAAAAGTTATACAATATAAAAGTTTATTTGGGAATTAGACTTCCATATATCATGACCATGTTATTCAAATAAAATAATTTTATAAACATTTTTCAATTAGAAAATAACATGATAGAAAAATAAGTTTTAGGATATTGTTCCCTACAACTACTGCACCAACATCAAGAATATTATGGGTAGTGTATGTAACCTATTGAGTTAGAATTTCTACTACTTACTTTTCCACTCCTTTAGTTTTGGAAATCCCAAACACCTTCTTAAAACATGTTTACTAACTTTTTATGTCCCAATTTTTTAGAATGTTTTTGTAGAAAAAATTACATTTTATGATACTTAGAAAAATTTCTAAAATTATTACGAATATAAAATTTAATTTTCTTCATTATGGTAATAAAAATGAGAATGTATTCAATAAATTAGACTCATCATTATTAGACTAGAAGTTAGACTTTAGTCATGTGTTTTGTACTGACAAAAGTCTTGACAATCGGACCGACACTAGTACTGATAAAAATTAAATTTATACTCATAAAGGTTATTATAATGAAAATCGTAAGGAAGTCTATCAGAGTGACATAATTTTATAATTAGAATACAAAATACTTTTTTTAATGTAAGGAAAATCTTTTAAACTATAATGGTGTAAATCAATACGACGTTGGACATTCAATTATGCTAGATTGTTATGAGCTTTCAAGTACTAGTTTTCTGAATCCATTGCAACAAACTCAAAAATTATGACCATTGGGAGGATTCCTATAAATACCAAGTCATTTGAAGATTTTGGAGTTGATCAATTACATTCACTCTCAAATTTTCTGAAGATTACTTAGCATGAACAACTCATTCCTAGTCTTTTACAATTCTTTAGAGAGATTCGTTCTAAGGAAACCTTGTCAGGTTGTCTCGTTAAGATTTTTTTATAATTGTTACTATGTCTGATCATCGTAATGATCGAGGGATTTCAAAGATAGGAAGATAGAGAATATGATCCATAATATAAAAGGGCTATGAGGATAGTAAGAAAGATTTGATCATCATATCAAGGGATTCCGGAGATTAGAAGATAAATCCATTTCGATATTCACATCAAGGGCTTTCTTTGGTAAGGAAATACATACTTTATTGTAAGTATAAAAAATTGGATACCTTTATTCAAGGTTATTGACTACCTTTATCTTAAGGTTAAAAGAGTTATCTTTTTAATAATAGCTTGTAATTCATTCTTACTTTTATATAGCTATTCTATTGCTTGTTTTTACAAGTTGTAATTCCACTGTGTATTTAATAAAAAGTTAGTCATCGTATTCATATTTATATTCTATTTGTTTTATCATATTCAATCTGATTACAATACATACTATGATTAGTTGGATCCATCATGATACCAATCTTTTACTCTAATTTAATCATATTTTTTCTGATTATGATTATGTGCCTTTGTTAAACAACTTTGAGGGTTGAGTTCGATAATTTTACTTAAAGAGGTTTTTGGGTTAGTTTAGTTTAATTATTTTAAACTAAGTTTTTAAACTACAATTCACCCCCTTATTGTAAGTATAACCATAACAAGATATAAAGAGCATATATTATAATCCAAGATAACCCTCTTCAATATATAAAATTATAATATAATAGTTCACATGGATGGATAAAAAATCCAGAGAATATTTTTATATGTCATTAATGATATCATGGAGGCAAATACCACAAGTAATAATATGATAAAATGAATAATTATAGGTGAAGTTAAAGATATGGTGGATGATAAAAAATGAGAGTGGGGGAATTAATGACTTGGGGAAGAATTATTAATCCTTTATTTTTCTTTTCTATATCTCTATAAACATGATTAGATAAAAAAAACCACCTCAATATAATTTCTTTTCCTCTCAAATCAATCCTACCAAATGGACCCTTAAGGCTAAAATTTGTGAAGAAAAAACAAAAATACCCACTGTGATAATTAAACAATTTAAAACACCCAAACTTGAGTATCCAAACCCATTAGAAATCATAGCCAAATAAGGATCTATTAAGGAATTATCTGAATCAAACCTGGGTAATCGAAAACCTCATGGTCTCAATCATTTAGGCTAGGTTAGACCACTACAATAAGGGGATGGGGGTGGTATGGTACATAGGTAAAAAAGAACTAAAAATGGCGAAATAATGCAAGATTTATTAAAGAAGAGTAGAAAGAATTACATTCCTTAGGTTTTGAGAAGGTCGATTCGTTCGAGGAGTTTGAGGGGGAGTAACAGCAGAGGTCGAGTTCCATTAGAGCTTGAATGATGCAAACATGTGGGGTTCTGCTTGGTTTGAATTTAAAAGATCATGAAGATTTTTATCAGTGATTTCCCATAAATGCTGATAAAGAGGGGTTTTGTCAGTTCTAAAAAAAGAAGAACTCATAAAACCTCTCTTTATCAGTGCTTGAATTTTAGTGCTGATAAAGAGATGTTTTATCAGCGCTTTTTATTTATCATTGATAAAACCTGTATTTATTAGTGTTTTTTTAAGTGCTGATAAAAAATATTTAAAATAAAATTCAATAATATTAAACAAATATATATTAAAAATAAATAAATTATAAAAAAGTAAAAATTAATTAACATTATTAATGAATAGATAAGAAAAAATGATTGAATGTTAAAAATGAGTAAAATTAAATAATTAAAAATGAATAGAATTAAAAAATATTAAAAAATGGATAAGTTTTATTAATTATATAAATTATTAAAAAAAAATAAAAATAAATATATATTAAAATAAAGATGAGTACATATTAAATATGTACGTTACAACCATATTAAAAACATTAAAGGTTATTGAATAAATATGTATAAATAAATATTAAAACTTAATACATTTTAAAAAATATTAAACGAATAAATATAAAAAATAAATAAATTATAAAAAAGTAAAAAATAATTAACATTATAAGTGAATAAATAATATTGAATGAATGAATGTTAAGAAAGAGTGAAATTTAATAATTAAGAAATCAGTAGATTATAAAAATATTAAAAAATATGTACAAGTTTTATTAATTATATTTATTATTAAAAAAATTAAAAATTAATATATGTTAAAATAAAAATGAATACGTATTAATTATACAACTAACATGTACCATATTAAAAACATTAAATGGTAATAAATAAACATGTATAAATAAATATTAAAAATGAATAAAATTACAAAAAATATTAAATATATAAAAATTAAAAATGAATAAATTATAAAAATATTAAAAAATAATTAATATTATTGAAGAATAAATAACATTAAAAATGAATTAATTAGAAAAAGATAATAAAAAGTAATAAATAATATATATTAAATAAAAATATATAAAAAATGAATAAAACCTACCAATTAAAAGAATAATATATTATATATATTATGTTAGTAAAGAAAATTTTAAAATAAATATTAACAATAGAATAAATTATAGAAATATTATGTGTGTGCATGTGTGTTTCTATATAAAATTGCATTAATTACGTATATGTGCATGTGAAATTAATGTACATATATAACACAAGTTTGATATATGTTTAATTAAAAAAAATGACATTATATAATATGTAATGTCTATTACTCAATACTAATTAGTCAGTATTTTTAATTAATATCAATTTTCAATTATAAACCATTTTCACTGGATACATGACTTATTAAATGTAAATACATATTTTATATTTAAATCATATTTCATGAAACATTATATATTGATATATATATATATATATATCAATATGAATATATTTCTATATTAAAACTATTAACTCTATTGATGAATAATTATAAATATAAAAAATGAATAAATTATAAAAATATTAAATGGATAAATATTTAAAAATAATAAATTATAAAAAAAGTAAAAAGTACTTAACATTATTAACGACTAAATAATATTAAATGACTGAATGTTAAAAATGAGTGAATTGTAATTAAAAAATAAATAGGTCAAAAAATATTAAAAGAATGAATAAGAGTTATTAATTATATAAATTTTAAAAAATTAAAAATGAATACTTAAAATAAAAATGAATATACATATATTAATTATGAAAATTGTAACTATATTAAAAACATTAAATGCTAATAAATAAATATATATAAAAAATATTAACAGTGAATACAATTTAAAAAAATATTAAAAAAATAAAAATTGAAAACATAAAAATTAAAAAAATATTAAAAAATTTATTAATGAAATAAATAATAATAAAATGAATATATATATATATATATATTAAAAAGTAATAAATGGTATATATATAATAAAATAAAAATATAAAAAATCAATAAAATTTAATAATTAAAAAAATAATATATTAAATATTAAATATGAATAAATAAAAAACTAAAATGACAATATTAACAATTTATTATTTGTGAATGTTTGTCTCTATAATATTGAATTAATTATATATATATAGGGTGGAATTATTGTATATAATATTAATCGTAAATACATATTATACAGATTTATTCAATATTTTTAATTAATAATTAAATATTTATTATTCGACTTATATGTTAAATTGAAAAATCAAATGACATTGATATAATAAAATGTTACCAAATGTTTATTACTATTAATCAGTCAATATTTTTAATAAATATTAATTTTTAATTAACTTATGGATAGACTTTCACTCATTATATGACATATTATGTGTAGATACATATTTAGTATATATAAATCATATTTAAGAAAATTATCTATATATATCAATATAAATATATTTCCATATTAAATATAATTTTTAATAATATATATATATATATTTCTAATTATTTTATATGCTATTTTTTTCTAAATATCTTATATATCAATTGTAAATGTATATTTAGTGTTATATATTTAATAAAAATATATTAAATTTCTACCAATGCAATATATTTATATATTTATATATTATTTTTAATGATATTTTCATTTTTATCTGAATTATACCCATTGTTAGTGTTTTTTAGCACTGATAAGGATATATGGAAGTTTGTCGCTTTTAAGACACCATCATGATATGAGAATGATATAAAAATTTATTAAAACTTTTTTCTAGAAACAATATGTGTTTAACGAGTAAAAAAATCATATAAAATGTTACTTTAAATATAGAAACCTATGTTTGACATTTTAGAACCTAAGTGATGTTTTATTCTAATAAAAGAACCATTTTTGATCATTTTATTTAATTAAATAATTATAGGGTTACACTCTGTTTTATATTGGTTTTAAGGTCAATTAAATCTCCTTTTTTTATTCAAAAACCAATAAATTTATTAGGAATCAAAATTATACATGATGTTTGTGTCTAATCATTTTTATGTTTAAAAATACATTTAAGAAAAACAAAATTCATTTCATTTTGCGTACTAATATTAAAATTAATTTTTACCACCTCTATAAATTAAATATTTTAAAATGGAATAAATATTTTTAATTAGTATAATAAATATTAGGTAATAAATTAAACTTAATTTTTGGGCATAAAAATAAGTTTCCATGGTAAAATTTTTTCAACACGGTAAGGGTTAAAAAGGTTGGGGGGGTTAAATTAAGGATAAAACATTAAATATATCCAAAAATTGGAAAAAACTGATTATTTGAGTGAATTTAAACCTTAATTTGTCTTATCTTTGAAACTATACTAAATTTTTTCCACTTTCATGGAGAAAAAAATTTATTATATTTAGAAGTTATTAATATTTAAATGAGTGTCACTCGTCTCACTTAACAAAGGGAACATACTCCCATAACCTATTCACTCACTTTGATCCCCTTATATAGAAAAATATCTAACCAAATACCTTTTAGACACCCTTATCCATGACCTATAGGTTTTTTTATTTCAAAAATACATATCTAAGAATCTTTAAGGTGTATTTCTAAGGAAAATATCCAAGTAAGTGGCATGTGTTCTTACCAAGATCTCTCAAGTTTCTTTCTTCTTAAACCTACTCAAAATATTTTATAACCATATTAAAAAAATTATATAAATATATTTATTAAAAATATTTTTTTTATTTTAATGTCTCAACCATTTTCTATTTATTATCCATCCAATGTAAAATGAAAACGCCGTCCATGCGTATGTGCGAACTACCGCCTCCATGAAGTGACATGTCTCAATTTTCATCACCACCTCATATAGATGGTTATAAATATGGATTTAATGAATATATATTATATTTATTACATATTTATGATTCTGTAAAGATAATTATTATTTACCATCTTTTATTTCCATGCACCAAAAAATGAAAACATCATCCATGTGTATGCACAGACTGCCTTCTCCATGAAGTGTTATATTCCACTTTTCATCAGAACCTAAAATAGAAGGTTATAAAAGTATATATAATGAATAATTATGAAATTTATGAAATTATTAAGATTTTTTTGGTAATAGAATCATGAAATGGGTGTAAATATTGAAACCACTAAATCAAATCATGCATAAGAAATAGAATATTTAAACCTAAATAATTGATTTTAAAAAAGAATTATGAGTAAATGGGTAAAGAAGAAGTTATGTATGAATGATACAAAATAATATATATACAAATATATATATTATATATATGAATAATAAATATAAATTTATTATAAAGGAGGTTATAATGTGTCTGACCAAGTGGGAATCCAAGGTAAGGGTTTATTCTATAGTATCATTTTTATTCAGGATTGTTTATGTTTAAATTTACAATGGGTGAATTATATGATATTTCTCTCTTAAAACCAATATTTTTTTTATAATATATATATTTTGGGTTTTTTCATGTATTATTTCTATTTCCCCCCTCTTTGGTACTTAAAAATACCGAAATAAATTTTTCAAGAAAAACTGACCTTATTTCTTTTGAGACGAGTATATTTTCCTCTAGGTCCATGTTCCTAATATTGATTCAAGAATGATAATTTATATACTTAAATGATTTATTACTGCCATTTTATGATAAAATTTAATTTATTTTCAATTTTTTAAAAATTAACATTCTTAACATTTTCCATACAATTTATATTTTAATTTTTACAAAAAAGTGTGAAAATAATATTTTATTTAATGTTTACAGCTTGACTGTATTTTCCCACCACCATGAAAGTTATTCATTATCAAACTTACTTTGAAATTTTCTATATTTTTTCAAATAAAATAGTATTCCCATTATTCTAGTAATTTTTTGTTTTTAAAAAGTTTCCACAATAAAAATATATTTCTCCTTGTTTTCTAAGAGACTACCCATGTCTTTATAAAGAAGATTTTTAATCCATGTTAACATAATTTAAATTATCTTATGATTCATGGGGGTATGATATAATAATACCATATTCCCTATTTATTATTATGTATTATGATCACATTGTTCTATTTATTGACTAGGGAAAATATTGACATTTTGTATACTAGTTTTCTAATACAGATGTTTATTATTAAGGTATGTTGATTATGTAATATATTGATTATTAAATACTTTGATATGATAAATGAATTGGACTTAGTAAGTGATGAGTGAGTCCTGATATTAGATAGACCCTTGATTCATCAGTAAGTGTCATGAGATAAACTAGTTTGGGTATTTGGTGTACACCATACCAATTTATATTTGATGTCTTAGAATGTGACCTTGATGGTAAGATTATGATATCTAACATTACACATTATATTATTATGAAACCATTTATTGTTTTCCATGTGATTATTTATGTCGTTATATCATCCACTGATATATTCCACTTTCATGATATAAGTTACATGATCGATTTGATTATTATTTACCTTTTACCTATTATTCATGCTTTATTTATACTATGATAATTTCTATTATATGATTACCCCTTTCTGAGCATCTGATCCTTCCACTTTATTTTGTTTCTTTTCCATAGGTTACCTAAAAGTTAAATTTGAATTATTTCTTGGATATACTAGAATAAATAATAAAGTTATCATTGGAATTTAAGTTGTATTTCATGTTTTCATTTGTAATGTGCGAATCATGAATGTATCTAATCTCTCAAAACTACTAAACTATTTGATCTCTCTGGACATGATTTTTGTGTCATGTTCCAATGTAATATATAAAAAACCATCTCTAATTCACTAGAGTTTGGGATGTTATAGTTGGTTTCAAATAATTTTTAGTACAAAACTTTGGAACTAAATTTAGAAAAACAGAGACTAGAGAACATAACCCTATAAAAAACTCTAAGGATAAGTCTTAGTATAATAAAAAATATTTATATTTTGGTAAAGTATAGATTGCGGGGTTTACTAAAAATAAATACCTATCTAGATAAAAACAAGTGGATGGAGGTTCTTATACAAATCAGCCTTGGGTTAAGTACCCAGAAAAATGTTAGTTGGGTATTAACCTGATCTTTATTTGATGCACAAAAAGTGGGTGTAAATGCACACATAGTTTGATACTCCATGGGGATATGTTTTGGTTTATTTACA
This sequence comes from Viscum album, assembly GCA_963277665.1. Lineage (NCBI taxonomy): Eukaryota > Viridiplantae > Streptophyta > Magnoliopsida > Santalales > Viscaceae > Viscum > Viscum album. The sequence goes on along the minus strand of OY728141.1, from coordinate 1,412,424,670 downwards.
AACTCTTTATGAACCATTATAAAAGATTTAAAAATATTTTTATGATTTTACGATATTCTCAAAGACACTAAGCTTATGATTCTAGGATTAAATATGCATAAATAATTAAGTTATGTTAAGTGTCGCACCAGATTTAGAATTATACACTATGATTTAAAATTCATAATATTATGTGTTAATATAGTGTATTTCCATTATTTATAAATGAAACTTAGTAGAATGAATAAAAACCATATCAATAATGGTAGCCTATGTAGGTATTTCCCTCATGATCAAGTTAATGAAGTCAATGATACTAGTATTGGAGTTAAGTAGATTACAACTATATTAGGTTAGTTGACTCATGTCATGACCAATAACCATGTATGTATGGAGAAACCTATTGATCCTTGAAATATTGAAAGAATGTTGGAATACTTCATGTGATAACAACCACAATCATTCAATGGGATTACTAATCCACTAGTAGATGAATAGTGTGTCGAGTCCACAGAGAAGATATTTTTCTCCTTAGGAAGTAATAAAAAGGAGAAAATTATTATGATAGTTTATTTTTTAAAGGGATATACTAATAAATATAGGTAATTTATTATAATATCCCAACCTAGGTGCCACATACTAGTGCCCTGATCTAGTCAGTCATATAACCTTAAGCACGCCTATCCGTACGCCAAAGGCTACCAACTAGCAGCGAGGGACTAATAAGTCAATCATGGGGAGACTATACCCTATTTTTATCAGAGAAAACACCATAAAAAATAATAAAAAATAGAGGAATCATAAATAACCATAGAAAATACCAATATCTCAAGATAAAAAAAGCAGAAATACAATATCTATCTGAAATAGAAAACATGCCATACTAAAGTACATGTCCAGTGTCTAAAATTCAAACTGAAAATAAAGATACCAATGACTCCCAAGAGGGTCTCAAACCACATTCGGTTTACTAATATGAGATCCAACCCCAAATCAGTTATCTATACCAGGGCCTTTGTCCTTAACCTATATACAGAAATAAATTCTATTCAGGTACCGATCAGGCAGACCGAGTAGGGTGTGAGTACAACTTAGTAGGCCACCACCAACGATGTATAAAAAGATATCCAGTTAGATAATAGTGTATTAAATTCTATAAATAAATAAGTAAAATGCATAGATAAATAATTATCACATTATCATTTATTCTATATTTAACCACATTAACTTCAGGGTTCCTGAGGACACTCATACCTCATGCCATCTTTAGCTCATAGAGAAACCCAAAGTGTTCTAGGTAATATCATATATTAATACCCACTCCAGCTCATGCTGAAGACCGAAGTATTCAAAGGAAATATCATATCTCAATACCTATTTTAACTCATGCTAGAGCTTGAAGTATTCTCAAGTGAGGCCATATCTCAGAGTACCTTTATTACCATTCTTCAATTCACACTTAATTTCTCACAATACCAGTATTAAAATTCATAAGATGATCATGTTACCATTCTTACTTCTAAATAGAATGAGCATGTTACCATTATTTTTATCATAATTATAATTTCCATATTACCATGTATACTTATCAATTGAATGACCATGTTCCCATTTCCTTACTCACAAGTGAATAACCATGTTTCCATTCATAGTTGTCACATTATAATGAACATGTTCCCATTATTTTACACATAATTAATTTATCAATTAATTATTGATCATCAATTAAATTACTAATTAATCAATTATTCTATCACACAATTACCCTTAATTAATTCTCTAATTAAATAAGTATGTCAAATCCATTAATTAATTACTCAATTAATTATCTCAATCTAACCATTTCAATATTACATAATCAATTCTACAATTAATTATCTCAAATAAATAAACCCAATGTACCATAATTAATTTATTATTAATTATATCGACTAATGACATAAATATATCATAATTAATATAACATTAATTATCTCAACACATATATCTTGATATTTCATAATTAATTCATCAATGAATTATCTCAAACCCATTATCTCAACATCTCATAATTAATCCCCTGATTAATTATCTAAATCACATATCCCTAAATCACATAACTAATCCTCTAATTAATTATATAAATGAGAATCCCCTAAAACTAATAATTAATTACCCAATTAATCTTCAAAGTGGACAAACCCTTAATCCCATGATTAACTCCCAATTAATAATTAATTTCAACAATAAAATAATTAATCAATTGGCCATAATAACTAAATCAATTTAGGGATTGAATTTATAAAGAATGATAGTAATCCTAAAACATGAATATAAGTATCAAAATCAAGACTATGGGAAATTGAATATTATACCACCTACCTCAAACCATTGAATAATAATCTCCCAATAGAAATCCTCAAAAATTGGGTAGCACAACGACGTAGATCAGATCTGGATCTATAACCCTAAATAAAGATTAAACAAGATGATATCTATTTGATCTAGATCTAAATCTACAAGCCTAGATCTATATTCATCAAATATAGATATAGATCTTTAAAGAACCAAATATTCCATCCACCAAAAGAAAGGAAGATCTTAGGAGGATGAGAGAGAAAACAAAATGATTGGATCCACATATCAAGAGAGGAGGAAATATTTAATCCAAGCTTTATATCATGAAGAACAGACTTCGAGAAGGCTTTGAATTCATCCATATAGCTCCAAAACGTGAAATAGGATATAGGGTTGAGTGGGGGTCGAAACAGGTGAGTTCTAGGGGTTCGGGGAAATTTTAAAATAATTTTCGGGCTAATTTACTTCTTGTGCACGATTTCCTGGGCTAAGGCACATGATTTCTCCTAACCATGCACCTAAATTATTCTCCAGTTATTTTAGGGTTCACAATTACTCCTAATAGGGAGCACAATTTGACAAACCGTGTGCCAACTTTGAAATTCCGCACTGTCTAGGGTTTCACTATTTTCTAGGATGGGGTGCACGACTTTCCCTAACTATGTGCCAACTTTGCATAGTCCTTTTTTCCTTTATTTTTTCTCAAAATTCACCCAAACACTCCCCAAGTTATAACAAAAAAAAAACTACTCAATTAAAGACAAAAGAGTACCTGAAAGCAAGCCTGATTCAACTCCAAAAATGGTTGGGATCTTATAATATCCCCACCTTATAACAACTCATCCTAAAATTGCACTTTTAAGTATCTATAAGATCCCAATCCAAAAAGGACCGGGCCACTGATCCCTCATATCATATTACTTTTCCCAAGTTTCCTACTACACACACCTATGTTTTGATAATACACGAACTATCGACACGATCTTTCCTCTCAACACTTTCTCATTGTGATCCAACACACTTATCAGATTCTCCTCAAAGGATGTATCTATCTCAAGATCCACATTATCCAAATATATCACATGATAAGGGTTAGGGTGATACTATCATAGTTGTGAAACATGGAAAACATTGTGCATAACACTATATTTCTATGGTAGAATCAATCTGTATTCCACCGACCTAATTGTCTCCACTACCTCAAACATTTTGATGAACCCGAGCGTCAGCTTTCCCTACCTCTGTATCCTACGGTGACCTAATTAAGGTGAAACCTAAAGGAATACATTATAACCCTATGTAAAATCTAGGGTTAGTCTTTGTCTATCAGTATATGACTTCTACCTACTCTTATCCATAGCCATACGTTTCCAAATTAGCTGAACTTGCTCCGATGTCTCCTATATGAGACTCGGTCTCAACAACTTCGACTCACCAACATCCATCCAATATATCAATGATCTTCATGGTCTACTATAAAGATCCTCATATGATTCCATCTGTATAGTTTCCTGATTACTATTGTTATAGGAAAACTTTAATAAAGACAATTGCTTCTCCTAATATTCACCAAAGTCAAGCACATATACCTGCAACATATCCTCAAGCACCCATATAGTTCACTCTGACATCCCATCTGTCTATTGTTTAAAGAAATACTCAATAAGACCTGTGCACCGAGTGTTTTCTTCAAGCCCTACTAGAAGTGTGAAGTGAAACATGAGTCAAGATCTGAAACAATAGTCCATGGAACCCCATGAAAATAAAATATCTCCCAAAAATATAGATCTCCCAACTTCTCTACTATGAAGGTTTCCCGTATCAGCAATAAATGTTCCACTTTATTCACTTGATCCACAAAAACACAAATACCATCATTATTCCTTAGTGTCTTTTGAAGACCCACAAAAAAATCCATTATCACGTTGTCCCACTCCCATTCTGGAATAGGAAACAACTACAACAAACCACCAGGTCATTGATGCTTTGCCTTCACCTATTGACAGGTAAAGAATCATGTCACAAACCTTGCAATATCCTTTTTTATGCATGGACACCAAAAATATCATCGCAGGTCCTGGTACATTTTGGTCACACCTGGATGTACCGACCACTTTGAGGCATGAAATTACTACATGAGCTCCTCTTACATACTCATAAGCAAAACAATCTAATTTCTGATGTAGATGATCTCATCCTCATCTATGCTCTAATCGGAAGGTGACTTCCCACCTTTAAGTATTTCCCTCAAGGTCAATAATTTTGGATCCTCATACTTTCTGTCTCTAATTCGGATCAAAAGTGTTGACTTCACTAAGATTTATATGAGATTCATCTGCTCCTGATTCTCCTGAAACACCACATACATCTCATCCAGAAAATTCACCATCTTCCACTCAATACTAGACTCATGAACTTCGTATGTTTGTGTTTTCCTACTCAAAGTATTAGCCACACTATTTCCCTTCCCGAGCATATATTCTAGATCAATGTCAAATAATTGCATATACTCAACCCATATCAATTTCCAAAGATTCAAATATCTATGAGATAATATATAATTTAATCTATTGTGATCAGTAAACATCATAAAATTCTCACCCAACGGATAATTTTGACAACACTTTATAGCGTAAACCACTAACACTAGATCGAGGTCATGTGTAGGGAAGTTCCATTCACGTGGCCTCAACTACAAAGACCCATACTACACAACTCAATCACCTTGCATCAACAAATCTCCAAGTACGATCCCAGAAGCATGACAATACACTATATACTCCTCACATGACTCAAGTAAGATCAAGATTGGTGCTAAAGTCAAACCTTTCTCTAAGATGATGTGCCCGAAGAAGTGTACATGATAAATCCAAAACTGAAACTTAGATAGTTTGACGTATAGACTATGATCTCTCAGTTTCCTCAAGGTGATGTCAATATGTTGGGCATGATCATCATGAGTCTTAGAGTACACTGAGATATCATCCATGAATAATAAAACAAACTGATCTAGGTATGGGTGGAATATTCTTTTCATCAAGGAAATAAACACTTCTAGTGCATTCACCAAACCAAATGAAATTATGAACTTATATAGGCTATACCTTTTTTTGAAAGCAGTCCCTGGTATATCAGAAGTCCGAACTCTCAGCTGATGATACCATGATCTTGAGTTTATCTTTGAGAACACACAAGATCCTCTTAAATAGTCAATATATCATCAATACGTGGAATAAGATACCAATTCTTTAAAAAAATATTTTTCAACTTACGATAATCAACACATAAGCACAAACTCCCACTATCATTTTTTGCAAACAACACAGGTGATCCCAAAGTTGACGTACTCGAACAGATAAACCCTTTATCCTCCAACTCTTTCAACTGAATATTGAGATATTAAAGCTCTATCAATTATATTATGTATGGTGGAATAGATATTGGCTCAGCCCTCGACACGAGCTCAACAGTGAATTCCACATCTCTCTTAGGTGGAAACCCTGAGATGTCTTCAGGAAACACATCTTGAAATTGTTACAATATTGGTGGAAAGATATAATTCTTTACACCTTCATAATGAAGAAAAATATTAGCAACCTAGGCTATGATCTCTCCCAGTTGTTGAGTAATTGGACCTGCTTGGCCTTCCTAGATATCCCACTACCCATAGTGAATGTACTGGCCACCCTTAGGAGACATAAAAGTCACTCTCCTCTAATAAAAATCTATGTGGGTTTGGTATGTGACTATCTAGTCCATACCCATTATTAAGTTGAATTCTGACATGTCAAGGATATAGATTTCCCACAGAAATTGACTCCCTGACTTCAAGAGAACATTCCTTGCATAAACAAATTTCTCCAGAACGTACACCCAACGGTATATCAATAGTCATAAACCCATTCAAAAACTCCACTGCTAGGCTCAAACCATTAACAAGTTTTGCAGATATAAAGGAATGAGAGGCACCAATATCAAATAAGGAACTAGCTAAAGTATAAGATACAAGAATAACACCTATCACTATTGATGGTCTATCCTTGCTATCCCCAAGTGTAGGTTGAACTGGATTCAATTGTCCTTCCCCTCTTTCCTATGATTCCATATGAATCCCATGATTTTCACCACTATGATGATATGGGAACTCTTTCCCAGAAGTTCCACATCTACTGCCTCTACCTCCTTAGCCAATAGAACTCTATCTGCTAGTCTAATAAGGTGTAGAAGATCCCCTTCCCACACTCTAACTCTGTCTAGCTCCTCCATAACTAATCATCTGTCGCTGTGTCCTACACAACTTCTATATATGGACCATATTTCCACAAGATCTACACTCCACTGGTGGTCGAAGATAGTGTTGATGATAGTGGAATGACATAACACACTGATGGAAAAATAATCAAGTAAGGTCCTATTTAACTAACCCTCCTACATGAACACCCAAATTCCCACTTCCCTAACTAAAGTTATCATAATTTCAATTCCTGTTCTTATAAGTTACACCTCATAATCATCCAGTAATAAATATCTTTCCAGCACTAGAATCCTTCTATAGGTTCACCTCAGCCATGAGAGCCTGATCCACCACCTCAGTAAACTTATTTAATCAAAATAGGTTTAATTGAGACTTAATCTTGCACTTAAGTCTATCTTGAAAGTGTATCTCTCTAACTGTATCATCTCCTCTCAAAGATGGAGAAAATCACTATAGTTCTATAAATTTTTCAGCATAGTCTATCATGAACATGATCCCCTAATTTAGCTGCATGAACTCCGCTTCTTTCTAATACCTCAACATATCTGGGTAGAAGTGCTCCAAGAACCTATCCAAAAATTACTTCCACAAAATAACATCCATTTATTCAATTCATGCTTGAAAATCCCACCAGTGCTTTGATGAGGCTCATAGAATATAAGCAGACAAATTGACCCTCCTCTCAGTAGGATTCTCTAGATGGTCAAGTATCGTCTTAATGGACTCAACCTAGAATTAATCTCCCTTAGGTCCACCCTCTCTAGTAAAAGTCAGAGGGTATTGAAACTAAAACTCTCTTTTCAGGTTAGACATGATCTTCTCAACCCACCCTGGGTCTCTTTCCATGAATTGCATGAAGCAAGAAAAGTTCACTTGGAACTACTCCCTTACTCCCTCACCCAACACGATCGGTGCTTCTGGTTCCATCACTGGAGGATAATTATTAACTATGACCCTAGTCTTCCTATCAATAAGTGTCATCATGGAGGAATATTCTCTATAATTTCACACACACACACACCTAGTACAAGTATTTATAATGTTAACACATTTATGTAAGAGTAAAAACTACAATAAGTATTTTCCCCAAGTCTCTCTATGTGGTCAAAACCAAGGTGCTAAAATACTACCTTAACCATCCTACACCCAGGTCTTAGTTATCAAAGGTATTCTCATTCTCATATCCAGTTTATTATTTAGACACCAAATTATTCACATTATTTAACACTTCTAATTTCATATTAGGCACTATTTTCAATTTAATTTCATATGAAAGAAAAAAATTTAAGTTCAACAACTTACCCAAAACCCATTTTCCCATGCATGCCTAAAATTATGCATGTAAAAAAATAATCCTAAGTGCCTAGAATGATTCATGCAGAATCAAATCTCATGCCATTTCGAGCCATGAGTCAATTCTCATAAAATATCAAAAATAATTTTTCAAATCACACAAAAAGTGCATCACACAAGGTGAAATAATATCCAACTATAACAATGAACAACAATAAAAACAATCCCATCCTAGGTACTTAGATTTTACTCTATAAATCGGTTTGAAACTACCATGCACAAGCTCATTACCAAGGTCTAACTCTTACTAGTCTCTTATATACCTTTCTTGAATAACAAGACAAAAGAAAAATAAAAGAAAAACTGACCACTGATACCACTTTGTAACTTACCGACCTGGGTGCAACGTACCGGTGCCTCGAGATGGTCAGTTACATGACTTCAGGCGCACCTCCTTATACACCAGAGGCTACCAACTAGTAGCAAGGGTATGATAAGTCAATAATGGGGAGACTATACCCAATTTTTATCAGAGAAAACACTAGATTAAATAATAAACAATAGTAGAAGCATAAATAACCATATAAAATACCAATATCTCAAGATAAACAAAGTAGGGAATACAATATCCAATTGAAATACAAAACATTCCATACGAAATTATGTTTCTAGTGTCTAAAATGAAAACTGAAAATAAATACACTAATGAATCCCAAGTGAGTCATGAACCACATTCAGTTCCCTCATCTGAGATCTAACCCCAAATAATCTATCTATATTAGGGCCTTTTCCCTTAACCTTTCCTGTAGCAATAAAGTCTATTCGGGTACCGATCAGGCAGCCCGATTAGGGTGAGTATGAATCAGTAATCCACCACCAACGGTGTCTAAAAAAACATCCATTCAGATAATAATATATGCAGTTCTATAAATAAATAAGTACAATACATAAATAAATAGTTATCACATTATCATTTATTCTTTATTTAACCACATTAACTCTAGGGTTCCTAAGGACACCCATACCTCATGTCATATTTGGCTCATGATAGAGTCTGAAGTGTTCTAGGTAATATCATATCTCAATACCCGCTTAAGCTCATGCGGGGGCCGAATTATTTAATGGTGATATCATATATCAATACCTGTTTCGACTCATGCCAGATCTCAAAGTATTCTCAAGAGAGGCCATATCTTGGAGTACCTTTATCACCATTCTTCAATTCACACTTAATTTCCCACATTATTATTATTAAAATTCATAAGTAGAATGACTATTTTACCATTCTTACTTCTCAATAGAATAAGCATGTTACCATTCTTTTACTCATAAGTATAATGTCCATGTTACCATGTATACTTCTCAATTGAATGACCATGTTCCCATTACTTTACTCACAAGTGAATGACCATGTTTCCATTCATACTTCTCACATCAAAATAACCATCTTACCATTATTTTACACATAATTAATTTATCAATTAAAAATTCCTTATCAATTACATAACTAATTAATGAATTATTTTATCACACAATTACCCTCAATTAATTCCACAATTAAGTAAGTCTGTAAAATCAATTAATTATCTCAATTCAACCATTTCAATATTACATAATTAATTCTACAATTAATTATCTCAAAGCAATAACCCGAATGTGCCATAATTAATCTATCATTAATTATCTCAACTCATGACATCAATATCTCATAATTAATATACCATCAATTATATTAACAAATATATCTTGGCATTTCATAATTAATTCATCAATTAATTATCTGAAACCAATTATCTCAACATCTCATAATTAATCATTTGATTAATTATCTAAATCTCATATCCCTAAATATCATAACTAATCCTAAAATTAATTATCTAAATGGGAAGAAACTAAACCTCATAATTAATTTCCCAATTAATCATCAAAGTGGACATACCCTTAATCCCATGATTAACTCCCTAATTAATCATCAATTTCAATAATAAACCAATTAATCAATTGACCATAATAACTAAATCAATTTAGGGTTCAAATTGCTAAATAACACTAGTAATACTAAAACATGCATATAAGTATCAAAATCATGACTATGGGAAATTAAATATTAGACCACTTACCTCAAATCGTTGAATAATAATCACCTAATGGAAATCCTCAAAAATTGGGCAGCACAATGACATAAATCAGATCTAGATATATAACCCCAAATCAAGATTAAAAAGAATGATATATATTAGATATAGATATAGACCCACAATCCTAGATCTAGATTCATCAAATCTAGATATAGATCTAGAAAAAATATAAGATTCCATCCACTAAAAAAAAGAGAGATCTTATGAGGATGATCGGGAAAACAATGAGATTGGATCCACTTACTGAGAGAGGAAGAGAACTTAGATATGATATTTAGATCACTGAGAACAAACATCAGGAAGGATTTGAATTCATCCAGAGAGCTCAAAAAATGTGAAAGAGGACCTAGGGTCGAGTGGGGGTTGAAATAGGTGTGTCCTGACGATTCGGGAAAATTTTAAAATAATTTTTAGGCTAATTTAATTCTTGTACACTGTTTCCTGGGATGAGGTTCATAGTTTCTTCTAACCATGCATCTAAACCATGTACCAATTATTTTAGGGTGCACAATTAATCCTAATAGGGTACAAGGTTTGACACACTATGCACTAACTATGCAATTCCCCACTATCTAGGGTTTCACGGTTTTCTGGGCTGGGGCGCATGGCATGCCCTAACCATGTGCCAACCATGAATAGTCCTTTTTTCCTTCAATTTTTGTCAAAATTTCCCCAAAGAAACCACAAGTTATAGCCCAAAAAAATTAATCAATTAAAGACAAAATAGTACCTGAAAACAAGCCCATGTGAACTACAAAAAAGGTTGGGATCTTATATTAATCTAAAACACTAAGGAGACAAAGGAAATAGAGAGTATGGAATGGAAGAGTTTTAAGAATATATTCTTCAAAAAAATACTTTTCTCATGATCAAATATATAATATTTAAATAAAATTCCTTAATCTAAGGCAAAGGGAGTGGGAAAATATTAATTAATATGAAGCTAACTTTACAAGGTTAAAAAATCATGCTATGAATTATGTATGTAATTCAATAAATAAAATAGATCACTTATTTTATAAGATAAATCATCACCTTTTAAGGGTATTAATCTCTTAAAAAAATTTATAATATGAAGATGTAGTATCAAGTTACATCAATACAGAGGAATAATTATCAAACACTTATGTTTTCTAGTGAAATCAAGAAAAAAAATAGGGTGTCTGAGTGCTATGTAAAAAGAAATACAAAAAATGGTAATAAGGTAAGGGTTTAATTTATAACATGTACTATTTTAATAAAGAAACACCTTGGATCATGCTTTAAGGGAATACGAGTTTGTTTTAAGTGTGGTGGGAAAGGCCACCTAGATCATGAATGCAAGGGAAAGAAAGAAGCTAAACATGTCCAATGCTTCAACCGTAAGGGGATGAAGCACTATTTAAATGAGTATCCCAAGATTAAAGGGAATTTACCTTAGAAAATGATAAGGGAGAAAGTAAAAGATTACATAATCACTAAAACTAAGGTTCAAGTCTAACATGATGCAATAATAGGCACTTTGATCATAAACTCAAAGTTATCTAATGATTTATTTTATTATGCATTTACATAATATTTTATATATTTTATGTTTGTTGAGAACATTAAATTATCCCCTAACACTCTGAGGAAAGTGTTTTCAATAAGACACCTAGTGGGAATCTTATTTCAACATGGATATATAACAAAGTATCTACTTAGATGCATAGATATTCCCTAGTTACAGACTTTATTTTCATACCTACGATTGAATTTGAAAAAATAATTAGTATGGATTCAATTTAAAAGTATAATTCAAGAATTTATTTCCTAGATAAGGAGGTTACTATTTATAAAGGGAGAAAAATCCCTTATTTTTAAGGGAGAGACTTTATTATCAAAATCTTGTAGGCATCCACCTCCAGTAGCTCACCTTAATGAAATTATAGGACAAGAGGCAAATATAAAACTATCTTTGGATGGGAAAAACATCCTACTGATCGAGTATGTGTAGATTATATTGAAATACATTAATATATTTTCAAAATAATTACTGAGAAATACACTTGAGCATAGAGTTGAGTTTTCTATTAAACCCATCTTAGATGAAAAACTTATATCCAAGAATCCCTAAAAAATAACACTAGTGGAATTGGATGAGTTTAAGAAACAACTTTAGGGGTTATGTGATAAGGAATTTATACGCCATAGAATTTCACCTTGGGGATCCACTATCTTATTTTTGAAAAATAAGGATGGGTATATATGGTTGTACATCAATTACAAGGAGATTAATTCCATTATTATTAATAATAAGTATCACTTTCAATGAATTGATGACTTATTTGATCAAATTCAAGGATATTAATATTTTTCAAAGATTGATATTTATTCTGGTTATTATCAATTAATAGTGAAGAAGGATAATATATCATAGACAAAATTTCATATTAGGTATGGGAATTATGAGTTATAATAATTCCCTTTGGGTTAACTAATATACCCTATATATTTATGGATCCGATGAATAAAGTATTCAAGGAATATATTGATGATTGTTTGTGGTATTTATTGATGATATCTTGATATAATCTAAAATCAATGATAATTACGAGAATAACTTATGTATTATTCTAGAAACTCTTAGAGAAAGTGAGTCATATGAAAAATTCTATAATTATGAATTTTTCTTGAGAAAATTTCTTTTCTTGGATATATTATATCTAATGATGGAATATCTATAGATCCTTTAAAGACAAAAGTATTCAAATAATGACCCACACTAATGAATATAATTGAGATATGTATTTTTATAACAGTCTGGACTTCTTACCAGTGGGAAATAATTGATACCCATCAGAGTAATCCATGGGTGGTTACACCTCCTAGGAGGGACTCTCAATACCATCCCTAGTGGAATACATTTTATTATTAAGACCTTGAGTGGAGATCCATTCTTCTCCCAACATTCACACGTGAGAGTTCCCAAGGATCAAAATCACTCCTTTGATCTAAACCAACTATAAGGACCTGACCTTATACATTACATATTATAGTGACTTTAAACTATAATTCACTTTATTACATTACCAAATATCTTTTAGGTCTATATTTTTATCGATTTAGGTCATAAATCTTATATAAAAAACCCATATATTACAAAGTGGACACTTTTATTCAGTATCAATTTTACCATAAAAAAACTTTTAAAAAGAAACATGTTTTCTTTTCATGACACATATTCACAATTTTCATATTGACCTCATATTTTTCCCTAATAATCCTGTGAATAATATTTTAAAATGTGGGATGAGCACAAAAAAATTAGTGAGTAACATAAAAATAAATAAAGAAACCATTAGTCCATGAATAATTATAAAATTTTTCCTTTTTCAAAATAAACATCAGGTTTAAAATAAACATTTTATTACCAAAGAAATAACTTTGTATACCCAAATATTTTCATAAAAAATTTCATAATAAATCTTAAAGGGAAAATAAAACTCAATTTTTTTTAAATTATAAAAAAATCATAATAACTTTTCTCACAAAGTTATATTGTTCACCCTTAAAAAGTAGCATATACTTTCCTTTAAACATATGATAATTATATTACCTTGATAAATCATAATATTCCTATAAAAACCCATAGAATTCCTAAATAAAACATGTATATTAATTATGAAATAATTTTCATATAAATCTTACATTCACTCTTATAAATGGAATTACCATACAATCAACTTATATACCCAATGCATTGGAGGACTATCACATACCCACTTATATTTGGTTTATAATAGAACCACCCATATTGGTTAATAACATAACTAACCATACTTGGTTTATAATTTAACAAACCATAATCATAAAAATTCCAAAGAATAATAACATAATCATAACACATAAAAGCTTGCAATTTCCAACATTACACTCATAAAAATATTCTTTTCACCCATAAGAAAACATTTTAGGATATTAAAACATCGATTCCATTTTAAAAACATTTTTGAAAATAAATTTAAAATAGTTAAATATTTTTTTTAATAAAAAATTTAAGCTTATAAAGGTATTAAAATATCAAATAATGGTTATGACGATGGAAAATTTGTTGTCACCATATATTTTAAATTAGAAAATTCCTTTTTTCCTTTTTAAAGAAAGTCAAAACATTTCGTAAAAATATTCCTTTTGAAATCCTTTGAATTAATATAAAAATATATATATAATTTACCTTATCATTATTTTATGTACATATCAATACCTCCATAAAATAATTTTTAAAAATATGTATATAGAAGAAAAATATTTTTAAGGGAAACTTTAAAAGATGATTATTAAAAGAAAGCCCCTTACCTTTTATCTGACTTGTCATGTTTGCTATTTATCTTATTGAATACTAAACTTATGATAGTTATTTACTTCAATAAGAACCTTTTTCAAGTTTAATATTCCTTTTAACATGTTACAATCAATTACTTAATTAATTAAGTTCAGGTCATATGTTTTGATGATATTAAGCTCATGTGTCCAAAATGACTTTAATACGCTGAATATGGTCAAATAAGTCATTATTCCATCATTTAAAAAATAATAATAATGAAATAGTTATCATTTTTATACATAAATTATAATTTTAAAACCAATAACGAAATATGGTTATGAAAAATGAACTACTTTACAATCTTGGAGACGGTAAGCCATGCATACACATGAGTAACGTTTCCATTTTTCAAAGATCATTATGAAAAAATGTAAGTATTATTTTATCTTTATATAATGATAATTTTATCATAAATACCATATTATATCTCTAAATATGAATATATATATATATATATATTATATGTGATTTGATGATGAAAAACAGATCACATCACTTCGTGGAGGTGGTAGTCCACACATATGCATTAACGACGTTATCATTTTTCAGTGAATGGAAATGTAAGAAATTAAATGATATATTATATTTTTAGAATGATAAATATGGAATGAATATTATATATATATATATATATTAATTATATAATTTTAAACATTCTTGATAGTTGGTGGTGGAAAATGAATTACATCGGTTTGTGAGGTGGTAGTCTGTCGTACACACGAACGATGGATTTCTTTCCCGTTTTATGGTGGTTGGTGATGGATATTGGTTATTACATTAACTTAATAATATATAATTAAATATAAAATAATTATATTTTTATATAATCATGGTTAAGGAATATTTTAAGGAGTTATAAGAAGAAATAAAATAAAAATGCTCGGTTAAGAACTATACCACTTCTTCAAACAACATCCTTTAATTTACATCTTAATACCTCTAAGATTAGTATTATTCTCTAAAAAAGGTTTTTTATGTGAGTAGGTATGTATTTAAGGGATTTGGGTAGATATTTTATGAACCAAAATTCTTTTTAAGTGTGAATAAATGAGAAGAGGTTCCCTTTTATAAGAGAGGGGAGAAGCATTCTTGGAATTTCTTAAAATATTAAATTAATTTAAATTTGTTTTGATGTCCAAATGGATCAAAATTGATAATATTTTAATATAATATTAGGATGAGTCTAAATAATCTCATAGAATAAAATATATACAAGTTTTGATCATATATTTAAACTTATATTTTTGTTTTAACCCTTCATTGACCCTTTTGACAATTACGGTGATATCAATATTTTTTACTTTTAAGGGGTTAATATAGTTACTATAAATGAAAAAAAGATAATAAATAGACCATGGTTAATTTAATAAACCATATACCATTAAATTGGATAAATATATTATTTTTAGTAATTTTAAATCATTTAATAAAATGTTATTTATTATAAAATAACATTATTATCAATTTTGGAACTATTCATTTAATTTGAATTTTAAAACTAAAAGACAATGAAGAAATTCGAATAAAATGTACTAACACCTAGATATTATGAAAATTTTATATAAAAAAAACATTTAAAATAAATATTTATTCAAATAATATTAGTTTTAACATTTTTAATATCATTTATTTTATTTTTATATTAATTGAATAATTATCACGCCAATGTTGTATAAGATTTTATGGTATACATTTCTTCACTAAAAATTAAAAATAAATTACCATGATAAAAAATAAATTATATTTAAAATTAATATTTATAAATTAACATATCTACTATTTATCCCAATGTTAAAAATATTATAGTTATTAAAAGAAAGAGTGTGACATTTTTGGCTTTATATTCACTTAAATATTGTAAAGGTAAAAATCATGTACCAATATAAAAAAGACCATATATTCTACTATTAGATGATTATTTAAAAGATATATTAATAAAATAAAATTAATTCAAGAGTTAGGGTCTTTATTTAGTCCTTATAATTTTTTTAACCTTAATTACCCGATTTACCCTTTAGTCTGGTAACAAAATTTTTTAAGGTAGCTATTCATAATGTCCAAAAATAAAAGGGGATTGTTTATAAAATTTATACCAAATGATTCGAAATATGGAATCAATTTTTTAAGCTTCAAAATATATAAATGGTATAATTTAATTTAAAATTAAATCGAAAAAATGCAATGAAAAATGGATTTTCATGAAAATGCCATTTTTAAGTATAAAATGTTTTTATACTAAATTTAATTTTAAAATTCATTTAAAGAACCATAATTGGATTATTTTAAATAAAAATTAACTAGTTAAATTTTAAAACTATTTCAAAATTGAATTTTTATTTGTATATAATCGAAAAGAAAATACAAATTTCAGAAAAAATTAGTATTTTCACTATTCAATGAAAAATAAATCTTTTCAGGAGATTCTCAAAAATCCATCCTAAGATAATTTTTACATGTTAATTAAAAAATGAATTTATTTTTTTCAAATTTAAATTATATAATTTTTAAATCAATATTTTAAATAAAACCATTTAATGCATAAAAATCTAATTCGGTTAGAAATAAAGTTTTTCACTTTTGACTGAAAATTACCTAATATTATTATAATGGATATAAATATATAAAATATAACTAATGAATATTAATAAGTGATAAAAATTATTTATTCTAACATTTACCTGGTTTTTTACATTCTTCCCCCCTTTTGGAAATTTCACCCTCTCAATTTTATTCACTTATTAAAGAAGTGAGGATATATTTCCCTCATAACATTTTTAGATTATCATGTTGGATTTTCAACCATATGGGTTTTCCATAAAACATTAACTTGATGAATTACCTTATTTCACAACAATTTGTCCCTATGGTCAAGAATCTGAATAGGTTATTCCTTATAAGAAAGGTTCTCTTCCAACTGAACCACTTCAGAGCTCAAAACATGAAATGAATCCGATATATACTTTATTAACATCAAAACTTGAAAAAAGTTGTGTACCTAAGATAAAATAAAAGGCACGGTTAATCGATAAGTAACTGATCTAACTTTATCTAAGATTTTATATGGTTTATTAAACCATGGACTTAACTTCCCCTTTTTACCAAAATTCATAACACTTTTCCATAGAGATACTTTAAGAAAAACATGATCACCAACCTCGAAAGAAAGATCTTTCCTTAAATTATCTACATAGACTTTCTTCCTGATCTATACCGTCCTCATATATTTCTGAATCATCTTCACATTCTCAACCATTTTCTCTACCAATTCTGGTCCCATAAACTTCCTTTCCCCCACTTCATCCCAACATTATAGAGTCTGACACCACTTTTGTTGAGTCAATAAGGTTTCCTTATGAGTTTTCCATTCCTCTATGTTTTGAAAATCACAAACACTTTATCTTAAGGAAAACTGTTTTTCCCTAAGGATTATTTTCATAAGGAAGATTTCCCTTCTCTAAGGAAATTTTTATCCTTACCTATGTTTTAATTTTTCATTTTATAGTATCTCTAAAACCAACTCATTTTATTACTAAGGCTAAATTTGGTTTCATATCTAAAACCTCATAATCCTATAATTCCTTGGATATAGAGTGTTCTGTTTTTAGGTTCCAAATTCTCTGAAATTCAAGTTCCGAATTCCTGAGAATTTAGACTTCGAATTCCTCAGAATTAAGACTCCAAATTCCTTAGAATTCAGACTCCAAATTCCTCAAAATTCACACTCTGAATTACTTATAATTATGACTCCGAATTCCACAGAATTCAAACTCCTAATTCCTTAGAATTCATATTTCGAATTCATGGGAATCCAAACTCTGAAATCTATAGAATTCAGATTCTAAATTCTTTTTAAAACAAAATCCAATTATCCATGACTTATAGACTCTAGATTTTCATTTGGTTAGATTCCAAATTTCATTTTTTCCTTAGACTCTAAAAAATAGATTTGGTTAAGCTTATTCTTTTTCCTTACACTTATTTATGAGACAATGTCGTACAATCTATTTCTAACTAACAGTTGTTTAAGTGACACATGTATAGGTCCCTCCGAGATTCAAGAAAAAATATGAATGTTGGAGGAGGGATCTGACCGTTGGTGAAGTGCCTATAAATAAAATCTCATTTGAATGAGGTCAAAACTTTTCAATCACTCTAGAGATTACATGCTGCTAAAGTTATTTCTAGAGAGAGAGAGACTCTCATGCTTTGTCTGATTCTGAACATCTTGTTCAGATTTATTTGTGCAACTTTGATTGTCATTGTGTATAATCGAGGGCTTCTGGGGATAGGAAGACAGAGGTGATAACTACCTTAAAGTTTGAGTACTTCTAAGGATAGGAAGACAGATTTACTGACTACCTTAAAGTTTGGGGTCTTGCGGGGATAGAAATATAGATTCCGATATTCCTATCAATGGATTACCCTGGTGTGGGTAAGAAAAAATTTCTTGAAAGTATAAATCAATGGACCTTTATCCAAGGTTGCTGGATACCCTAATCTTTGGGTTAAATGATTTCATACTTGTTACTTGTTTTGTTTCGAGTTCATTTCTACTGTAATTTGATTATGGAAGAAAGTATAACCTTATTATACTTTCTGTTACTTTTGTATACTATGATAATTAATATTCTATATGATTTAAGATATAATCTTTTCCTTGTATACTTTTCTTAAGTTTCATTTTCAGAACCATATTTCTGGAACCTAGCAAGTTTGTTTAGTAGAACTAAAATAGGCTTTGTGAATTTACTTTGTTTAACTTTGTTAAACATAGTTTTCCTTAAGGTTAAAAATGAAAGTTTTTAAACTTAAAATTCACCCCTATTATAATTGAGCATTTACATTCATATTTTGATCCTACAATTGGTATCATAATAGGTATTTGAATTACTTATATTCACATATAATTTTTCTTGCTCAAGCTTTCACTGTTCAAAATTTTTCATTGCTTAGGAATTTTTATCTTTGTTTACAAACCTTTTCTATTAACAAGTTTTTGTAAAAATATTTTTTTATGGTAGGAATTAATGTCACTTCTATTGAAAATATAAATCATACTAGACCACCTTTTTTTGATGGTAATGATTATGAGTATTGGAGATATCGTATGAAGACTTTTGTTATTAATATTGGAGTGGACAAATTTTTCATGCTTAATAGAGATTACTAAATTCATGACAAGGAATTAAAAACCTTTAACAATCAAGAAAAGTCAAAATATCAACTAAACTACAAGGTATGTAATACTTTTTTGTGTTCCATGACCAGGAATATATAGTCATATTTCTTCTTGTGAAGCTGAAAATTGTATCTGGAAGAAATTAGAAGTTACTCAATTTGGTACATCCAAAGTTATAGAGACTAGAAGAGCTATGCTTAGAGCATAATATCATGGATTTCTATTTCCTTATGGAGAACCAGTATGAAAGGTACAAAAAAATGTTTATGATAATTGCTAACAGCTTAAAATCTATGGGTTAGAAAGGTCTAGATGACAAAGCTCTTGTAGATAAGATTATAGATATCATGCTTAATGAGTGATAATCCAAGAGAACAACTATTGATGAGAATAGGAGAATTTCTCAAATTACTCTTGATTGGATTTTTGGAACTCTTCTTCAACATGATACAAGAATGAAAAGATATACTAATATGAATAAGAAGAAGAATTGAAATGGGAGTGTAGCCTTTACTACTACTAAATTCAAGACTCCTGAAAGGGTTAAAAGATATAAGTATAATAAAGTTACTATTTTATCTAAGTCTAGTGAAAGTGAACATTCTGAGAATGAGTTAGCTAATTTTTCTCGAAGGATGAACACGATAGTTGGAAAGAAAGACTTTCAGTATAGATATAAGAATAAAGAAATAAAAGACAAGAAAGAGTCGGAAGTTACTTACTATGAATGCAAAAGAGCATGGAATATAAGGTTACATTGTCCTATGATTAAGAAAAAGTATAGAAATAAAAATCATTCCAAGAGGAATATAAATAATAATTACAAGGCTAAATATAAGAAATTTTTGAAGGCTAATGACACCTGGAGTTCCAGTGGTGGTGACTCTTCAGATGAATCGTCAGAGTATGAATCTTCTGGTCAGAAGAATCTTGGTTTACTAGCTAAATTACCCATTGAAAATCATTATCTAATGGCCAAGGTACACAATGCCAAATCTATCACTAATGTATCTTTGAATTCAAATTATACTGATGATAAATATTATGAATCTTCAGATGATGAATCTTCCTCATCAAAATATAATACATTACATTCTTATGAAGAAGTGTCAAGGTTTGCTAAACTTATTGAGAATGAAAATTCTAAACTCAAGAAAAAACTTGATAATGAAAATTCTAGATTATCTATTTTAACCAAATAAGTATTAGATATTTCTAAAGATCTTGGTAAGAAAACTTTTTATTTTAAAAGTATTTCCAAAAACCTTGAGGAAGTTAATTATGAGAAGGATAAAATTTCTAAGGATCTTGAAAATGTAATTTCTAAGAAAAATATTTTAGAGCCTAACTCTAGTTCTAAAACTAGTGTTTTTGAGGATAAAAACTTGGTTATAAAACTAAAGTCAAAAATATTTTTCTTGAGGAAGTGTTTGTCAAACTTTACCTCAAGTAAAAAAAACTTTGAAAAGATATATTTCCAAATTCGACCTATAAGGAACCATTCTGGATTTGGTTATACCCATTCTAAACCAATTTTTAATAATAAATATTTTGTTCCTCAAAGTGCTCCATTATGAACTAAATGTCAGTGTGGTGGATATTGGGTAAAAAATTGTTCTTTAAATAAAACATAGTCTTTAGGTTTCTATAAAGCTTATTTTTCTAAGAAAATGTGAATTCCTATAATTTTTCTTTATGAAATTTCTGGAACCAAGAAATTTTGAATTTTGAAAGTATGACTTTCTAATTTCTAGGAAAATAAATAAAGTACCAAAAAAATACATGGTACATGGATAGTGTATGTTCCCGACATATGACTGGTAACAAAAATTTCTTTGAAAAGATTATCAAGATGAAATAAGGAAAAGTAACTTTCAGAGATAATGCTCAGGGAGAAATTGTTGGTATAGGTAACATTTTACTTCTTGGAAAAACTTTGATTTAAAATTTTTTATTTGTTAAAGGCATTAATCAAAACCTCATTAGCATAATTAAATTATGTGATGAAGGTTACCTTTTTAATTTTAGGAATGATAAATGTTTGTACACAATTCCAAGGAAGAATTTATTCTTTCTACCCATAGGCAAGAGAATGTATACACACTAAACTTAGAATACCTTAGGAACCAAGATCTACCTTGCCTTAGTGAAATGGAAGATCAATCTTGGTTATGACATAGAAGGTTAAGACACTGTAACCTTAGGAACTTATGTAAACTCTCAAAGAAAAGACTAGTTAAGGATCTACCAGAGCTTAGATTTGATTCTTCAAAAGTTTGTGATTTTTATCAATTTGGAAAGAAACATAAATCAAGTTTTAAATCAATTGGTGAAGTCTTAACTTCTAATGCATTACAGTTAGTGCATATGGATCTTTTTGGTCCAACAAAAACTAGAAGCATTCAAGGTAAATATTATGTATTTGTCTTAGTTGATGATTACACTAGATTTACGTGGGTATATTTTCTAGTAAAGAAGTTTGAAATTTTTTATTATTTCAAAATTTTTAGAGTCCAAGTTAAAAATTAGAAAAAAATTCCATTTATAACTATTCAAAGTGATCATGGAGGAGAATTTTAAAATTCATATTTTGAAACTTTTTGTAGTAGAAAAGACATTACTCATAACTTCTCAGCTTTGAGAACCCCTCAAAAAAATGGCGTTGTTGAATGAAGAAACCAAATTATTCAAGAGATAAATAGAACCATGTTTAGTGAATATTATATAGCTAAACACTTTTGGGATGAAGCTGTAAGTACTGCTTGTTACACTATAAATTGAGTTTTAATTAGACATTTTCTTAACAAAACCCCTTACAAATTGTGGAATGGTATAAAACCTAGACTTTCCTACTTCAAGGTATTTGATTGCAAAGTATTCATTCTAAATACTAAATATAATTTACATAAATTTTCACCCAAATCTGATGAAGGAATTTTCTTAGGATAATCCATAACTTCTAAGGCTTATAGAGTTTTTAATAAAAATACTTGTAATGTTGAAGAAACAGTGCATGTTAAATTCGATGAAACTGATCCTTTTGTTTTTAAACAACCTCAACCTATATCCTTAGATGTGTTTTCAAAAACTAATTATCAACCCTTGATAGAAGATCCTTATGATAAGGAAAATTTTCAAGAAAATATTTCTGAAACATTTACCCTAGAAAATTTCCTACCATATATTGATGAAGAGGTATTACAAAACCCAAATTAGTTGTTTCTTAAGAATCATCCCAGTGATAGTATCATTGGTGATGTAAATCAACCTGTAAGGACTATAAGTTCCTTAATAAATGAAGTATAACATCTATAATTACTTTCCCAATTAGAACAAAAAATCAATGATGAAGCTTTAGGTGATGGTGATTGGATTAAAGCCATGAAAGATGAGCTAAATGAATTCGAAAGGAACAAAGTCTGGACCTTGGTTGAAAGACCTAAGGAAAATTCTGTAATTGGAGTAAAATGGGTCTTTATAAATAAGTGTGATTAAAATAGAATCATTGTGAGAAATAAAAATAGATTATTTTTTAAAATATATAATCAACAAGAAGGGATAGAATATGAAGGAACCTATACTCCAGTAGCTAGACTTGAATCTATTCGCATTTTAATTGCCTTTGCAGCATTATTTAATTTCAAACTATTTCATATAGATGTAAAATGTGCATTCCTTAATGGATATGTTCAAGAGGAAGTTTATGTTGAACAACCTCTTGGTTTTGAAGATACAAAACATCCTGAACATGTTTTCAAACTTACCAAAGCTTTATATGGACTTAAAAAATCCCCTAGAGCCTGATATAATAGATTTACATGATTTTTGTTACAAAACAATTATGTTAAAGGAACTAATGATCCAACCATTTTTTATAAATAAAAATAAGAAAAATGTTTTGATTGTTGAAATTTATGTTGATGACATTATATTTGGTTCAACTCAGCAATATTTAACTAATTCTTTTGTGAATATAATGAAATTTGAGTTTTAAATGAGTATGATGGGTGAGTTAACATTTTCCCTAGGTTTTCATATTTCTCAAAAACCATGACTTATATATCTCAACATAATAATATTAAATATCTTCTTAAAAAGTATGGATATGACAACACTAAATGTATAAGTATTTCTATTGGTACCTCAAATTCCCTTGATCTTGATAAAGCTGAGAAACTAGTAGATCAAACATCATTTAAAGGTATGATAAGAAGTTTACTATACTTGACAACTAATCATCCAGACTTAATGTTTTTAGTATTCTTATGTGTAATATATTAATCTAATCCTAAGGAATCTCATTTTAAAGCAGTGAAAATAATTTTTCTCTATTTAAAGGGAACTGTGGATTTAAGACTCTTTTACACTTCTGGAAATGATTTTGTTTTAAATTTTTTTTTGATACTGACTTTAGTGGGTGTATAATGTATTGGAAAAGTACATATGAAACTTTTAATTTCTTGGAATATTCATTAGTTTATTGGTCATGAAAAAATAAACACTCAGTGGCACTTTCCACTACTAAAGCTGAATATATAGCAGCAGATTGTTGTTGTGCTCAAGTGTTGTGGATGCAACACCCACTCACAGACTATGACATGAGTTTTACCAAAACACAAATATTGTGTGATAACACTAGTTCCATTAACCTAAGAAAAAACCCTACACATCACTCCCATGAAAAACACATATATATTAGGTATCATTTTCTTAGGTATCACAAACAAAAAGGAGATATCATTCTTCAATTTATCGGAATGCAAGATCAACTTGCATATATTTTCAAAAAATATTTACCATCTGATAGATTTGAATACATTAAAAAAAGTTAATAATGATAAACATAAGGTAATCTTCTATATTAACTTTTTATTGAAACCTATATCCTTACAGTAAGAAACTCCATTTCATAGGGTGAATATATTTTCTTGTTAATCAAAATTTTTCGTAGTCAAAATTTTTTCGTAATCAAAATTTTTTCATAATCAATAATTTTTTGTAATCAATATTTTTTCGAAATCAAAATTTTTTGTAATCAAAATTTTTTCGTAATCAAACTTTTTCGTTATCAAAATTTTTTCGTATTCAAATTTTTTTGTAGTAAAAAAATTTCATAATCAAAATTTCTCGTAGTCAATTTTTTTTGTACTAAAAATTATTCATAGTCAAAATTTCATTGTTAAATTTTTTTTGGAATACAAAATTCTAGAATCCAAAAAATTATTTCTTTAAGAAAATTTTCCAGAATCTAAAGTTCTTCAAGAAGAATTTTCCTCATTACTAACAATTTTCCTAGAAATCCAAAAGGTATGTTTCCTTTCTTAAATTTTTTTAATAAAATTTTACTTTTTGGTATTTTCCTCTTGTTTTAAGAAAATTGTTTGGATTCAATTTTACTTAAATTTGAATTTTTATCTTAAAAACCTCAAAAGATTAGAACCTACCAAAATCCTTCTTCGAATTTTATCTCAACTGTCAGATCAAATCAAGATTATTTCAACCGTTGGATCTTTTTTGGAATATGAACCGTCACATAAAATTCCTATATAAATCCCCCCGATAGTTGTCCCATATCGGTTATCAAGATTTGGTGTGCTGAAAGTCTACCTCTCTACATAAGGGTCTTTCCGCATTTTCTGGTTTCCTCAAATATGAATGTCTTTGGAAGCATCCCCATAGAATAAAATGTTGTCTGTAAAGGAAATTTGTGAATGGAAGATATACAGGGAAAGGTTAGTAGATCTGAAGTTTAGGTTCTGAATTCCTTAGAATTCAGACTCTGAATTCCTCAGAATTCTGACTCCGAATTCCTCAAAATTCCAACTCCAAATTCCATAGAATTCAGACTCTTAATTCCCCATAATTTAGATTCTGAATTCATGGAAATTCAGACTCCTAAATCTATAGAATTCAGATTCCAAATTCTTTGTAAAATAGAATCTGAATATCCATGACTTATAGACTCCTAATGTTCATTTGGTTAGATTCTAAATTTCATTTTTTCCTTAGACCCTGAAAAATAGATTTGGTTAAGCTTATTATTTTTCCTTACACTTGTTTATGAAACAATTTCATACAATCTGTTTCTAACTAACCATTGTTTAAGTGACACGTGTATAGGTCCCTCTGAGATTCAAGGAAAAATATGACTGTTGGAGGAGGGAGTTAACCGTTGGAGAAGTGCCTATAAACAGGAGCTCATTTGAACAATCTTAAAACCATTCCATAACTCTAGAGATTACATGCTGTTAAAGTGATTTATAGAGAAATATACTCTCATTATTTTTGCGGTTCTGAACATCTTGTTCAGATTTATTTGTGCGACTCCGATTGTTACTATGTATAATCGAGGTCTTCTGAGGATATGAAGATATAGGTGTCGACTACCTTAAAGTTCTAGGACTTCCAGAGATAGGAAGACAGAGGTTCCGACTACCTTAAAGTTCTAGGGATTGCAGGGATAACAAGACAGATTCTGATATTCCTATCAAGGGCTTACCCTGGTGTGGTTAAGACAAACTTTCTTGAAAGTATAAATCAAGGTACCTTTATCCAAGGTTGTTGGATACCCTACTATTTAGGTTAAAATATTTCATACTTGTTACTTGTTTTGTTTCAAGTTTATTTCTACTATAATTTGATAAAGGAAGAAAGTATAACCTTCTTATAATTTCTTGTACTTTTGTATACTCTGATAAGTAAGATTCTATATGCTTTAAGGTAAAATATTTTCCTTATAAACTTTCCTTAAGTTTCATTTTTGGAACCATATTTCCGGAACCTAGAAAGTTTGTTTAGTAGAACTAAAAGAGGCTTTATGAATTTACTTTGTTTAACTTTGTTAAACATATTTTTCCTTAAGGTTAAAAACAAAAGTTTTTAAACTTAAAATTCACCCATCTTGTAATTGAGCATCTATATTCATATTTCAATCCTACAAATTTCTATATAATGCCTCAAAAAGTTCCATTTTTATACTAGAATGAAAAATTTTATTATAAGAAAACTAAAATAAAGAAATATGATGATGCAAACTTCCATGGTAATCCATTTAATAAGTGTGAATCAAGTATTCTAATGTCTGAGTTGTTCGCTCAGACTTTCCATTAGATTGAGGATGAAAATTTGTATTCAAATTTTAATTTAGCACCCAATTACTTTTGAATTACTTTCCAAAAATTAGAAGTGAATCTGAGATCCTAGTCAGATACAATGAAGAGAGGAACTCCATGTAACCTGAATATCTCCTTAAGATACAGTTGAGAAATTTGATCTAAGGATGTAGTATTTCGAATGGGTAGGAAATACATAAATTTAGTTAATTGATCAACAAAAACCCAAATCAAATTATTAAATCGAGTTGTATTTAGAAATTCCACCATAAATTCCACAAATATATTTTCCCATTTTCATACTAGCACTGGAAAAGGCCGAAGCACCCTCTTCAGAAATTGTCATTCTTCATTAACATATTGAAAAGTAAAACATTTTATAGTAAAATCAATAATATCCATTTTCACTCCATCCCACTAATAATACTCCCAAAGGTATATATACATCTTAGTGCTTCCAAGATAAATGGATAACAGGGAACTATAATATTCAATAAAAAATTCTCTCTTTAACTGGGAGTAAAAAAAACACATAATGTCATTACAAATCTCAAAACACATTATTTTTCAAAATTAAATTCATGAAACTTACCCTACTTAACCAATTATACCTTTTCCTATAACTCATGGTCTTCCTTATGATCTTGCTTAATTATTTCTGACAGAGAAAACTGTACTGACACTTGAAACAAAATTGAGGAAGTTCCTGCATCCACCACTTCTAGGAAAAAAATCATCAAATCATTATCCAAAGGGTCATATTCCAAATGTAACATGGTTAATGAAACATTATTTTTATAACTCAAAACATGAACTACATTGTTTTATTTTTTGGGATTGTAATAGATTGTGAAATCATAATCTTTAATCATTTATAGCCATATTCTCTACCATATGTTCAATTCTTTCTAAGTAAATATATATTAAATTTTTTTTGATCAATATATATTTAACATTTTACTACAAATAAATGATCCCTCTAAATATTTAAAGAAAAAACCATAGTAGTGAATTCCAGATCATGTGGAGGATAATTTAACTCATGAGGTTTCATTTTTTATGAAGCATAACAAATTAACTAATCATTATACATCAGAACACAACCAATACCCATCAATAAAGCATCACTGTAGATGAAAAATTTACCATTTCTGGAGGGAAAATACAAAATCGGTTCACTCACCAATCTTCTTTTTTAATTCCTAAAAACAATCATTTTATTTTTTAAACCAGATGAATTTAACTCCTTTTTGATTTAACTTAGATAGTGGGCTAGAAAACTATATAAAATTTTCAAAAAACAACTAATAGTAACCTATTAATATAAGAAAAATATTAATTTATATTCCATTTATAGGTCTTGGACACTTTTTAAAAAATTCAGTTTCATCAGGGTCAACAGTTATTCCATGTTTAGAAACAATATTACCAAGGATTGAAATTTATTGTAACCAAAATTCACACTTAATAAATTTTCCTTATAGATTATTTTATTTTAATGTTTGCAAAAAAATACTTAGGTATCTTTTATTATCCTTATTAATTTTATAATATACCAATTTATCTTCAATAAACGCAACAACAAACTCATCCAAGAACTCATGGAAAACTCTTTTCATTAGATCCATAAATATAGATGGTGCATTAGATAACCTAAAGGTCATAACTACAAATTCATAATGCCAATATCTAGTCTAAAATTAATTCTTCAAAATATCCACCTCCTTTAATTTCAACTGATGGTACCTTGATATGAGATTAATATTAAAAAATTAATGCGCTTGTAATGACCCATCTTTTCATAAAGGTACAAATCATTTGTTTCTGGGTTAAATTCCTTTAAAATAGCCCTAATATCGATTTATAATCAAGTTATGGAGGTCTCAGGTGAATCCATGGATCATTTAGAGCCTGGAGTCCCAGAATGGGAAGAAGATCGAGCTATCTGGTTATGAGAAACCATGCATTCCAGCCCACACAGTTTCCCTAAACTGCGCGGTTAGAGATAGTGATCACCTGGGGGCCGTACGGTTTGTCTGTAACCATGCGACCTGGGGCGCATGACCGTGAAGTGCTATAGGCATTTTGGATATATCCCATTCACACGATCTATGAAAATTTAGATAAACCATGTGCTTAACCATACGGGGGCCCCTTTAGAGTAGTGACCAGTGCACGGTTGGCACATGGTTTGGCCAATTGTGTGGCCAAACCATTGAGGGTGAAAAGTAAATTTTGCCTCTCATTAAACTTAAAACCCATTTTCTTTTCTCCTTTATTACTCCAGTGGCTGAAATGGGATTATCCTCTCCCTTTTAACTCTTAAGCTCCTCAAACTAGGCTTTGAGATAACTCTCACATTCGATGTTCAATTCAAGATCCAAAGGAAGTGTTGGATACCTTAGGGTGATATCTCAAATCCTCTCCATTCCTATCTAAGATTATATTGAAATCCACCGCACTATTTAAGTGAAATATCATTTTCCCTATTTTTAGGGTTTTGGAACGTTTCTTACATCTCTTCTAACCTACTCTGAATTTGAGGCCAATATCGAGCAAGGATTCATCTACAACCTTGAGGTAGGTGGTCTCATCATTTCCCCCATGAGTTTTGGTATTTCGTAATTATGCCATTGTGTCACACACCGGATTTTTTTGAGCGTCCACTTTTTAATTTAGTTATTCATATCAAATTGATCATCGCACCATGATACACATCATTTTATCTTTGTTTAGTTGTTTAGAGGATCCTGACCTCACATACGAACACCCCTTGGGTGTGCCAAGTTGAATAGAACCTTATGGTTAAATGTGTATATGCCCGTACTACCTCATAAGAATTTGAATTATTTTTAAAATTGAATTTACATCCTTGCATGAATGATTACTGAAACCCAAGGAACCTATTAGGCATTTATCTCAACCTATACTCAGAATTTTCTAGGTAGAAAATTGCCTCTTGACCATGGAACCTTTCTAGATGACCCCTTAAACTTTATAAACTGAAGTTCCATATTAAATGAATCAAATGGATTTGATAATATGGGATATATTATACATGATGGTTTTATTTTTTTAAATTAAATGAATGAATTAGATGAAATTATTAAAGGGTGGTAAGGCCACCCCTATTGTTCCATTCATTATCAATTTTATAAATTGAACCGTTATACATTATTTATATATATAGGCTTGGTAAACATGACTCATGAGAGGTATTGCCTCATGATTTATATTATAAATATGATTATTACTTGTTATGGAATGTGGTATGGTGGTAAGGTATCTATTGAGAATGATGGTATCAAACTCCCATACATTGGCCGTTGAGCACGGCGTCTCACACCACTGACACTAGTTGGACGTTGGGCCAAAGGCACCACGTCCCTTGATTAGAGTGGTGACATAATGACACACTCACCATATCGAGTGATGAGAATGAAGTATAAAACTTATTATGAGATATAGGACATGTACCATATTTCTTGACCTTATAGGCTCGTTATACTGGTTATGGATGTCTGAGTTATGCCCCGGTCCTTCCAGGAACTAGTATTCTAGGTATATAGCCACTTATGTCCACACATACTTAGTTCATATAGGTGGATGTAATATATATATATATATATATATATATATATTATTTCTCTATATATATATTTACTCTTCATACACTTATTCCAGACATGTGACAAAATAGGTAGAATCATCGGATGTCTTATAGGAACCTGAGCAGGATGTTGTTTATTTATTCATCTTTGTTAGTTAACTACTATTATATGCACAAGGTTTAGTTATGAGCACTACTTGGATTAATTATAGACAATGTTGGTGGTGGCCTACTACGATTTATATCTCACACCCTACTCAAGATTCCTTTGGTACCTGATAATATTATATGACTACTAGTTCAGATAAGGGCAAGGGCCCTATTACAGGTTGTTGATATGCATTAGTTTTAGATGAAGCATAGGAGCAGAGGACTGAGCATCGCTCGAGATGATAGTGGAGATGATTTTTATTCTTTTTTTACTTTTTTTATCTTCCTATCCCCTATTCCCCTTTTTTACACCAACATTCCATGCATCCATGTATATGAAACTACCTAGTGGCCTTTTATTATTATATTCAGTTGTTTAGTTTTTTATTCTTATACTATTTTATTATTTTATCTGTTTATATATGCTTCCTATATTGAATGTTTAATATTGTTATCTGATGTGACACTCTGATATGAGGGTATAATCTCCCCACTATACCGCCTCACACACTCACTTCTAGTCGTTAGCCTCTTTTGTACGGGTAGGTGTACTTGAGGCCATGTGTCCCACTGGATCGGGGCACAAGTTAAGTGGACCCTGAGACAGGATGTTACAAAGTGGTATCCAAGCCTAATTTTTTCTTTTTATTACTATTTGGGTATTAGATAGGAGACTAGGAGTCAATGGGATTTGGAAATGACACTGTGCCTGGACGTAGCTAACCCATGTATAGGGGAAACCCAAATTGCCTAGAATGGGAATTTGTTGTTATTGATTATGCCATTTATGGTTGATATGAGTTCACCATTGGGTGAAGCACTTGTTTTATGATTTTATTATTATTGGTATGATTTAAACAAATTTTCCTTACCATGCCCTGATGATCAGTTCATGCATCATTATAAGCACAATAAAACTAATATTCCATGCATTATTCCATACCATGTTTATTTTTAGTGTGAATTTTCCCATTACATATTGTTTATTCCTTGATATTTATTTAATTATGATAAAATTTCTTATAAGGATTAGAAAAAATAATTGATACTTAAAGTGTCAACCTTAACCTAACAATGTTTTCCTAAATAGGTTAAAGAAAAAACCTTAAGAAGTCGATTATGGAATGTTGATCCATGGACCATTGTCCGCATTAGGATGAAATGTATTTTGGAATGAGTTAAGTGGATTCCATATTTTGGTTTAGAAATAGTACGATCCCTTATGGATTAGAAATGTTAATCCATATAATTCAACCTCTTAAAGAGGTTTAATTATTGAAATAGGCACAAAACTAAAATGAATATGACTTTTAAAGTGAAATTAACTATCTTATATGTATGTGGAACTTAGAATCATACCTTAAACTAAACTTAGTAGTGGGTATTTGGTGTATCCTACATTCTTGTGGCCTATTATGGTCTCTTCTACCCCATAGACCTAGATTTTGGAGCACGTAGAGAGGCGTGATCTTTTATATAGGAAGGCACTATACCTACCCTAGTTTTTTATTTATGATATTTTCAATTACTTAAATCTATTTTGATGTGTGAATTTGAAATTGTAATATCATTTTTCCATGAATTCCTCTAGTCGTACACCCTGAAGGTGGTGATGACCATGCTCTTGAGGTGGCAGACCCTAAGCTACCAGTGATTCCTCCTATAGTACCACCAGTGGCACCTATTCCTATTCCTAATATGGGAACTAATGCCTAGTTCTGAGAAGGATTCCTACATATGATACATAATATGAAAGGTGTAGTTTGACCTACCTCGAGTATAACAGAGTTGACCCGAGAGTTCCAGTAGCAGAATCCTCCCATATTTTTGGGGGATGGAGAACCACACACTACTAGGTCATGGGTTGAATCTATCTTTTCTATATTTGAGAATTTGGAGATTAACCTTGAGTTAAGGTCCAATCTTGAAGATTATATACTACATGATTCTACTAAGCATTGGTGGGATGTTATCTCCTAAGCAGATCAATAGAGAGACATGGTTTGGGTGGATTTTCAGATGATATTCAATGAAAATTTATTTCCCCAAACTCTAAGGGATGACAGATAAAGAGAATTAACAAACCTACATTATTTTTTTTTCTATTATGGAATACTCCACTCATTTTACTGAGCTATATAAGTTCGCTCCTACTCTAGCAGGCGATGATCTCATGACCGCCAGACAATTCGAGGATGGGTTGGTATACGCCATCCGGTTGTAGGTAAATGTATTTAGGTTGACTGTTAAATTTGATATAGTCCACCAAGACCTTATCACTAATCAAAATTTAAGTGAAGATGATGGTGCGAGTCAATGCAATTCGACACCAAGATCTACCAGTACTTCTTCTTATGGGGGAAAGATATGTTTTTAGGCTGCTCTTGGAGGAAGAAATAGTCAAGTTCCTAATGTTTAAATATTTCTAATATGTCACTAGTGTAGGAAGATGGTACACATGAAGATTCAGTGATTACGAGATCCTATATAATGTAGAGGTTTCGGAAGAATGATCCATATTTAGCTCTTCTTTATAATATTTTCCTCCATCTCCCACCACTATTATAAAATGGGCCTTTAACAATGATAAAAATGGCCTTTATCAGCGCTAGATAAGCACTGACTATCAAAGCATGATTAAAAGCCCTAGTATTTTATCAGCACTTATAGAAGCACTGATAAAGGGGTATACTATAGTATGCTACAAGAGCACACTGAAGCACCAGTTCAGTGTGCTGTAACACCACACCGTAACATCGCAACACCACAAAATCAGAAAAATCAAGTACGAATATAAAATTTAAATAAAATAAAATTTACAACAAAAATCCAAGAAAAAAAATTATATTATAGACATTTCAAACACTGGTTTATAAAATTATATAAGTACAGATTATTGCATACATTCAATAATAGTAGTCTTCCTTTGTCTTTTGATCCTGACCCCTAATCGAGAAAAAACACACCTGTATAAGAAAACAAATCTTATGTTAGTAATAATATAAATAAATAAATTAATAGAAAGTGTTAATTTTAAACTAAACTTTGAGTCATACCACTATAAGAAAACCACCATTTTTTGGTAGTTTTTGTTTTGTTTTGGTGGTGGTTTAAAGTTCCACCAATTTCTTTTGTGACAGTTTACAAAAACCTCTTTTAAAGTTGGTGTCGATATCAAACACACAGTGGTTCCTTCCATTTAGCGGTGGTTTCTAGTAATCATTGTAGAGAATATATTTTGTGGTGGTTAAAACTTTTGCTAAATTCTAAAGGTTTTTTTGACCACAAAACTGCCACTAAAATGAAGAAAACCAATGCTAAATAATAGTATGGCATATTTAGTGATAGTTTTGACTACTTCCCCAAAAAAAACATCATCACATAGCGGCGGTTTAAACTGTCGTAAAAAAAAACAAATTTAATGGTGGTTTAAACCACTCTATATGATGATTTATAAAAAAAATCCAGTTGTAAAATATACAGCCCCAGAAAAACCTTGAGAAAAAACATAATCAGAGTACACAAACCAAAACATAGATAATATTTACACCTTCACATTTTACACAAACCAGAACATTCCACCATACAGTTATAATTTTTTTTATATCTTATAATTATAATAAAAATAAATCAATAATATAATTCCATAACAAATGAAAAAATACATAAACATGGTTATACAAAACATACATAGGTCACCCTCTGTCCCGATCCCAACTAAAATATAAGGAAAAGATAAAAAACACATTGGACCTTCTGAAATCTCTAGGCCACATTACCCTGCCTCCAACTACCTGTTAAGATACTCTATTCTAATTCACTACACATCCTATGATCTGAAAGGGAAAAATAAAAATAAGGTATGTATACAAACCAGGGTGCTTGTGCAGGGTGTGAGGGAACATCTAAGCAGGGTCTTAAAAAGTTTCCCTAGTACACACCATCATATACATGTATGCATAAGGTAAAAATAAACATATCACATAAGATCCTGAATGGAATTTTCTAACTTGGACACCATGACTCTATTTTCATTTGATCATTATGTTCTAACTGGGACAATATTATAACTTATCACACCTACATTGATTTCATGCCAAAATATCATCATCGCCTTACCTCGTGCCATTGCACTCATAACCTTTTGCATACCTGAAGACTCAAGGTGGGAATCATCTAAGTCTTTGACTCACTACCTAACAAATCATGATAAAATATTACATTTAAATCCTAACCCACTACCTCATCAATCAAGGTAGTTTCCATCATCCATGAATCTCCTTATACCAGGACCCAACCCTCTCACTTGTCATGGTCCACTATCACAACCCAATATTACTCAAGGAAAGTTACAATATCCCAAGACAAGAATACTCAGGGAAAGGTAATACTTTATAAACATAATGAATCTATCTCACCACTGGTAGTTTAATAATATCCATCTCACTCATAGTGAGGCCTGACCACAAGATCCTATCCCCCACCAGGTCTATCACCTTTCATAAGCACACAAAATCACACAACTGAAATAACAAATATGGAATGAATCCAATTACATAGATCACCAAAAAATACCATAGTGCTAGTCACTTGAGATGCAACTCCTAATCTTAAATCATGTCGTTCCTGTCTGGGCACCAACTAGTTCCCCCATACCCATCATGATCTAAGCTCATTAATATGATCTCATAGCTGTCACCTATCGGTCACACCATTACCCACAATCTCCCCTAACCCTAACCTCAGGTCATATTCCAACTATACAAAATCCCTTATCTCTCATGTTCCTACTACCCAATTATCTTCCCAAACTATCATGATCTATACCCCTTGGAAACATGATGACATGTATCAAACAACTCCCATGACCTGCACCTAGGTTCCATTTCCCATATCTTAAAGAAGATATTTAATCCTTACACCCAGTTATAACCCTTCTATATCACACATCATCTCATCCAAAAGGACTCATCCCACTCATAGTACTCATTAAGCCTCAACCCACACTTATGAGGGTGTTTTTCATGAATCCTGATCCATATGGTCATCTCATCCATTTTTTCACTGGTTTTAATCCTCTCATACATATTAAACTAGCTTTAGGGAAACCAACCAAGTATATCCACATCAAGACTCATATCTAGATACCACCTAACATATATTTTCAACTTACATAGTACCCTCTAACTATGGTGACATGGTCACCAAAAAATTATAATTACCTATAGTGCTAAAGAGGACTTATTCTGAGCTTAAGAGGACCAAAAAAATCATATATATTTATCTATAGTTTTATTAGACCATATTCATATACACAACCCCCTAAAATATGAATGAAGTAAAGTAATCATATATAAACAAGTATATTAATCTACACGAACCATAACATTACACAATACAATTATACAAAAAAATGATAGAAATGGTTTCAACCTCTTCAAACATGGGAAATCATGAAAATGTAATGTGAATACTCTCTGCCACAAATGATACATGAAAAAACCCTATTTTCCATATTGTTTCAAGATATCAAAGAGACCACTAATCACTACCCAATGAAGAACTATTCTCATCACCCTCTCCATCTCTGTATCTACTTCCTACTACCGACACCCACTAGACAATTATATTGAAAATTAAATAGTGTTGTATATTTATATTTAAACTTAAAACCAATAAAATTTTATAAACTAAATGATTTTTAAGTTGTGTGATTTACCCGATCCCCACCAGTCATAGATGAAATATCATCGAGGACAGATCCGGTCCTCTTTTGATACAAATAAACCAATGATTTCTGCAAAGCGGATATCTGAGCCACCTATTCTTGAATTGTGCTTTGCATAGAAAAAAATTCTTATGAGCATCTTGAGGTAGGGAGTGACTAAAAACAAGAGTAGATAAAACTAAAATCCCAGATGGCCTACTAAAAAAATCATATGGTAATAGTCCCAAACCCATCCCATACACTCGACCAGGATTCTCCTTCCCAAGGCTTTACCAACTGGGTCATCCTGGGATACTGAGAAGGAATGCATGAGATTGACATCCTATAGTTCTTTAATTTTTACCTATAAATAAAATATCAATCATATTTGAAGCAATATGTATTAAAATAGTGAAAACTGATATTAAGTTATTATAATGAAAAATGAATTCATACCCCAACTTCTTTGGCAGGCTCATTAACATAACTCCCATCATATTTTTTATGAACATCCAACAACCATTCTATTTGAGAGACTTGGTGCCCTAAATTCTATGACTAAATTAAAAAAAGATAAATAAAAAAATTAATATATGGAAAAAATAATATTGTCTTATAAATGATTAAACTAATGAAAATATTACCAGATTCAATTAGTTTCTAGAAAAAATATTTAACCCGGTAGTGTGAGAGGTGATTTTCTTAGATCGACTCAATGCATTCTTACTTGAAACATCCCAAAATAAATAACATGTAATTTAATATCAATGTATTCAATTTAATATCCTTGTTATATGCATGCATAAATGTACAATGAGATTAATATAATAATATATATTTAAATACAACATGCTTCTCATGATGATGGGTATAAAAAAAACTTTCAATTTATCTCCAGGTACCCCTATTGGGTACTTTATCATACAGTTGTTGGGTTCCCATTGAAGTATCATTGAATTCATTCTATAATCTCCATTTAAAATTCTTCTATCTCTTACCCAAAATTTTCAATGTCCACTTTTTTGCTATAAGATCAACAATGGGAAAGAGGAAAAACATCTATATAAAGAGATTTATTTTTCAAATATTAGAATTTAATAACATAATGACATTCAATTACACCATAATATATTAAAATTACCTTTATTTGTGAATCAAAAACTTTATATTTCCAATATAATGGCATATTCCTCCAATCAGCATACATAATCAGAAGGGTAACTAGATATGCCTCCAGCTAGCTTAGAATCTGGCCAAATAATCCCACGATGTCATATATAGGGACCCACAATAGTCAAATGGAAAACTATCTTCAGTTTGTTCATATTCTAGACATTTTATATTTTCATATTTCTCTCCATAGTAGCATTATTTTCACCTTTTATAAAAAAATAGTTAGTAGTATAAAAATGTGTCATAACTTTATTCATATTTAAATTTGTACCTATAATTATCACCCTCTAATATCCCCATGAATAACCAGGAGTGGAGACCTGATCCCTCACTGTTGAGGCTACTGAATGTGGAGGCATTGGCTGAGATACTAATGGGATGCTGAAGAAGGGTGCCAAAGATGGTGTAGGGGGAAAGTGGAGGGTGTCTCATATACTGTAGGGAGGGAGACTGATGGATCATCATCTATCAGTATGGTTGAGGGAATATCAACTCAGAGTCAAATGACATCAGTATAACGCTTAATCATTTGAATTACTACAATTTAATCAAATAAAATTAACTTTAAAACATATATTTAAAAAAATTAATACAGAAAAAATAGAAATGACAACAGATGCACAACACTGAAAAATAAAATATACATAGCCATGATAATGAATGACTGAATAAATAACATAAGTTATTGATAAATGGATGGATAACTGCATATACAATCATTTTATCCTTCAATCATGACATTTTACTGCTCCATCATTACTTCATCTACTTAATCCATCCTCTCAAGACTAATATTTTCAATATCATGATGGATAAATAAGTTCACTTCTTACTATTAATGTGATTCAATGTTAGAGGTCAAATCTTACACTTCATCACCCATATCATACAAGTTTATTTGTTTTATGTGATCAAATACACTCCAAAATTCATCCACAACATCTTCCTCATAATATAACATTTTCTATTATGATGATAAGATATACAGATCCTATAATTCATGGTCATCGACATCCATCAAGCGAGATAAGTTCACAAAATTAAATTACAAGGAATCTCTTTTAACACCCCTAATAATATCGACCCACTTACATTTGAATAAAATAACTGAAAAAATGATTATGGTAGTTTAATTCGATAATATAAATCAACTTTCCATAGCATGCCACTTTGTAAAATGTAAATATACCACTATTATGTGTTTTCAAACCATCTTCCCGATCAAATGTATGAAATTTAAATCCATTCACATTGTAAGCGTTGAACTTTCTATCCTATTTTAGAGGATCTCGAGCAAGAAACTTAAAATCTTATGACAACTCAGTTCGAGTATCAGTATTCATGATCTATAAAAAGTAATATATATTATTATATTTACAAAATATATGTGTCAAACTAACATCCATATTGATTGCAATATTTATGAACTTACACATCGTGTAATCAATTCTACAAGATATTTATTAATAGATTTTGTTATATCTTTCTCATTTTGTCTTCATCCTCTCATTTTTATCTTTATTTGTATCCTCAAATCTTCAATAAATGGATCTGTAATTTCACTATTCATAAGTACATATCTATGTGCCAGTAATAATTCTATTTTTGTATGTATAAAATTTTAACTCCTCCCTACTGATCATTTAATAACAGGAAATATTTTTGATTTCCCATGTATTTGAGATTGATTTGACATGTCATCAACACTTCCAACTTGATTTAATCTTGTCACAATATCATCTAATTATCTAGATAAAAAGGTAAGACACTCCTTTTCCAAATAGTCTTCAGAAATAGAGCCTTCAAGTTGAGATTTATTTTTCACGTATGATTTCAAATGCCCAAGATATTTGTGAAAAAAATTGTGTATTTAATAAAGTTCCAAGAATTATTTACTTAAATTAAAAACATATAAATAAAGTACATCTCAATTGTATACATCCATTGATAATGTACGAGGCCTCTTAATTTAGCTTCCTTGACCAAATACTCAGTTAAATGCATCATGACAGTAAAAAACGATAGAGGAAAGATTATACCCATTTCACAAAGTGTCAATACAAATATCTCATGAAGGTTTTCAAACTCAAATGGTTTTATATTTTTATCACATAGTTGTCTGAATAATGTGAAAAATTG
Source organism: Viscum album (assembly GCA_963277665.1). NCBI lineage: Eukaryota > Viridiplantae > Streptophyta > Magnoliopsida > Santalales > Viscaceae > Viscum > Viscum album. Next base: position 1,412,385,253 of record OY728141.1, on the reverse strand, counting down.
GAGTACAATATCAGTAAAATTTTTAGGTAATAATGTATGAAATTCTAATGGTAGTAACTACTGTAAAAAAATATGTGAATTATGACTTTTCAATTCATGTAACCTATGATTATTTAATTCAACAAACTTTGATATGTCACTTGAATACCCCTAATATACCTTCATATGTTTTAAACTTTGAAGGAATGTATCTTTATCCCTATTTTTTATTGCAAAAATTTCTAGAGCATACTTTCCATTCTCATCTGGCCAGAGATCATGCTTTATGTTCATTATTTGTAAATATTTATGAGAATTGAGATGGTCCTTCAATTTTCCATACTCATTAAGAAATTTAAAGATCAAATTGTCACAAAAATTCTTCTAAATATTCATAACATAAAGATTAAGCCACAAAAAATTAAATTACCAATATGAAAGTTTGAATAATATAAATTTTTTCTTCTATTATTGCATTCTGATTTCACTTGATGATGCACTTTGAACTCATTTACCACTATCATTCAAATGACACAGCTTCCCAAATTTGGTTTCAATATTTCCAAGTTTTTCCAATATTCTATAACCTTTTAACAACTTTGGAGGTCTTCTATGATCAATTGAACCATTGAATTTTGACTTGTTTAACCGAAATCTATGAGATGCATTGAGAAATATTTGATGAAAAAAGAAGCACCATTTTTTGCTATGAGGTAGTTTTTCAAGATCAAAATCAAAGTTACAAATAGGACAAGAAAAACCCATGTAAGTGTTCAAACCAACTAAATTCCCCAGTCCTGGGAAGTCACTAATGTTCCACATTATAGCATCTTGCATTTTGAACATTGTTCTAGAAGATGCATCATATGTATCAATATCGCTGCTCCATAAATCATGTAATTCTTCAATTATAGGATAAAATTATACATAAATATCATTCCAAAGAATTTTTTTCTAGGAATAATCATATAAATGATAAAATACATTTTTTTCGTACATATCTATGTAGGTAGATTGCAAGGGATCAAAACAACCATCAAAATTATATAAATGGTTCCCAAAGTCCCAAATGGATTGAATCCATCGGAAATCAATTCCCATCGAACATTCCTAGGATTTGATAAGAAATACAGATGAAATGAATCAAATTTCTTCCATGATTGTGAATCTCTTGGATGTCGCATTAACCCATCATTGTTATTATCTATAGAATGATACTTCATGTGTTTGGCGGTTTTCAATGACATGAATAATATTTGCAATCGAGGATTTAAAGGAAAATAATGCAAAAAATTTTCAAGTGTGTTTATTTTATTATTCTTTATAGTAGTATTTTGATTTAGACTTACAACATCACCGATTTACTGACATCTAGAATAAGAACATTTTTTTTCAATACTGTTTGCTTGAATCCTCTCCTCAATAAATCATACAATCATTAGGACACACATGAATTTTTGTATAATTTAGACCAAGATTATTAATTTTTTTTAATATCATAAAAAGACTTAGGGATCTTTTCTTTAGGAAATGCATCATGCAAAAATTACAATATCATGGACATCACCTTATTTATAATTCCACATAGGCATTAGATATGGAACAACTTAAACAGAAAATAAAGTTTTGAATATTTCAAATATCAAATATGCAACTCTTGATTTCCATCATCAAATAAACCATGAAATTCATTTTTATACTCAGTGAAGTTTTCTCTTACATTAGTCTCCAAAGAATCAAGAGGAGTATCTAATGAAATGTTATAATCTTGATCAGGTTATCCTATGGCCTCAAAAAAATTACTTGTCTAGTTTTTATTCATAGAAACATCAACTAGTTGTTCTAATATGTTTTGATGTTGATTTTGGTGTCTTGAAATTCAGAATGCATCATTTATAAGGTTTTTAATTTCATTTTTAATTTTCGATGAAGTTGGGAGATCATTCTCTTGATTAACATAGTGATCAAACTTTTTATAATGTTTGATTATCCATTCCAAATCCAACAAAAATATTTAAGAGAGAATTGATTCAATATCAAGTGTTCATAAACTTCATCTCTCTCCAACCATATTATAAATTTACATTTAGGACATGGACATATTATTCTCCAATCAACGGATCAATTGGAAATTGAAAAATATAAAACCTCCTCCAAACCCTTAGCATATTGAGGTGTGTTCCTCGGTAATGTGATCCAGCTTTTATACATATATATCACAATGTGCCTACACTTTATTAAAAAAATAAAAAACATAAGTATTACTAAGTATGAAAAGAGATAAATGTAAGTGAAAAAAACAACCCAAGTAGTTATAAGAAGATTCATATATGTACTAAAAAAGTCAATGTAAAAAAAGGAAATCAATCATGGACAATATTATATAAAATTGAAGCTAAAGAAAAATCATACAATCATTAATTTAAAACATACATCATGGGAGAAACACCCTAGGGTCACTAAGTCTAGGTGAGCCTAGTAATTCTCTATCACCATATCAGTTGATTTAGAGTTCTAACACATCTCTAGCTAGAGGGGGTGTCACATAATGCTTTATTAGAATTGCTAGTGTAAATCTAAGAGATTTTATTTATGTATGTCACATTCTATTTTTCCTTATTTATAGATGGTACATCTCAAACCAACTAGAGTGGTTTTAAAATTACTTAATAGATCTACTATATTACAAGCGAGAGTATTTGAAGATGTTTTATTTGGAGTAAATAATTTGATCTTCCATGGTGATTTTTATATTTTAATCATAGAGGAGGATATGGCCTCTGCTTAGTCACCTATCATCTTGGATAAGCCTTTCCTAGAAATATAAAATGCAATCATAAATTTCCATGAAGGTAATATAATTATGGAGTTTGGTTAAAAAGTTTTCCACTTTAATATTTTTGATTCCATCATGTACCCATAATAATAGAACTCAATTTTTTATACTGTCACATTATGATGAGTATAATCTATGTGAAGAAAGTTGCTTGATATAATAAATTTTTCATTTGGGAAACAAATCAAGATCTCAAAAATTTTATGAAAAACAATTAACAAAAATAAAAATATTATATCCAACCATATGAAGAAGAAATAACTTTTAATTTATTTAATAGATTTTACCATTTAATCAATGACAAAGTGTTTGATACTTCATCTCTTGAATAAGAATTATAAACCATTGAGTTAAGTAACCCAAATCTATTTTTTTTATCTTTAGTCCAACCTCTAGATCTATAATTAATACCTATGCCTACTAATTTAATATATGTATTTCTAATAAAGAGAAACAAGACACTAATGATAATTTTAAGAAAATTTTCTCTTAATAAAGAAAAAAAACTGATAGATATTTTGAGAGAAAACACACAAGTTATAGGCTGGAATTAAGGATACATTCCTGGAATAATTTCTATAATCTGTATGCATATAATTTTATTAAAAAGTGAGACAAAGATTTTAGGTAACCCCAAATAATACTTAACCCAAAAATTATAGAAGTAGTTTAAAAGGAAATTAAGATGTTATTGGTAGATTAAATCATTCACCCAATTTTTAATTCCTAGTGGGTCATACCAATTCACTTATTGCCTAAGAAAATCAGACTGTCCATTGTGAATAATGAACAATTTGAGTTAATTCCTATATGATTCCAGTACAGTTTGAGAGTCTGTATTTATTATATAAAACTGAATCAATTCATAAGAAAAGATCATTTCCCATACCATTTTTTGACAAAATGTAATAAAGAATATGAAAAAACTCATTAATTATTTTTATATGGATTTTCATGGTATTTTCAGGTGCCCATTGTACCTAAGTAACATCAAAATACAACTTTAACTTGTCTTTGTGATATTTTTTCTTACAAAAGAATAATATTTGAACTATGAAATACAATATTTACATTTAAAAGATATGTGGTAATCATTTTCACTGATTTTATTAAATCATACCTAAGTTTTTGATGATGATTTCACTATATTTGGAATTTCCATTAATCATTATTTGGAATATCTTGAAAATATTTTGAAAACATGTATTGAATAAAATATTTTTTTTTGAATTTTGAAATGTTTCATTTAACGGTCAAAAGAGGGATTACACTTGGACATGTAATTTTACAAAGTGGGATTGAGGTTGATGAGTCTAAAATTGAAATTTTCAATTCATTACCTTTACCAATTTGAGTGAAACATATTAGATACTTTTTAGTATATGCATGATTTTATAGAAGATTCATAATACATTTTAGTAAGATAAATCATCCACTATCTAGACTAATTTTAAAAGGTTTTGTCTTTATTTTTTATAATCATTATAGGCATACTTTTGATGAGTTAACAACTTGTATAATAGCACAAGAAGTTATCTAAACACCTATTCCTATCTAGGGTAGCCTACCCAAGAACCAGAGGTTTCTTATAAGGTTCAACAAACAAGAAAAACCGATAATAGAAAATATTTTATTAAAATTTAGATGAACTAGTATCTTTAAAATACATATAATCATTTAGAAAGCCAAATAAAGAATCAATATTAAGGTTAAAATAACTATTTTTATTATTATACCCATTTACATTTACACATTTATGTATATACATATATCTCATTACACAAATTCACATTTTCTCAAGTGATTTGTACACACAGACACATATATGTATACTTATGTATATGTGTTGAACCAATATATATATATATCAAAATACATTAAAAAACATATAACTTTAATAAAAAAATTTAGGATAAGATATAACCCCAATTTTATAACCAAAACATCTCTTAAAACATTTAACTTATTAATTAAAGTTTGTTCGGGAATTTAAAAAAAATTTAGTGTACGTAAAGAATTAAATTAGGATTTTAACAAAGTTTAAATTAGAAAAAAATATTAGAAATGAAGTGGAAATCAAGTGAAACTTGATTTCCACACCAAATACCTTTTGAAAATAATTATTATTATAATTTGATATCAAAATTAAGGATTAAATATATAATCAAGCAATGTTCTAATATTTAAAGACCCAAAACAATGGGTCGCTTACCTGAAACTCATTGTTTTTGAAAATGGTGACATATATCCCACCTTAACAAGGTCTAAGACACCCTTTAGAACAAAGTGGGACCTAAAAATCTAGAAAAACTAAATTAAAATCAATCCAAAATGGAATAACGAAACAAAACACATCCTAAAATCAATGGAGCAGTAGAGAGGTGATGATATAGAAGGGTTAAATATGAGGTGGAGCAGCGGTGGGGAGAAAAACAGAGGGAGAAACAATAGTGACATTTTAGGGGAGAGAGGGGTCAGCATCTTGGGATCAGTCTCATGGAGCTCAAGGGAGAAGGGGGCTGAGAAAGAGGTTTGGGATTCAGGGGAGTAGGGTGTGAAGGGGGCCGATGACGATGGAGAATCCCGATGACAACTGATGCTGGAGAATCCTAGTGGCGAGGGGAATAGAGTTTGATGGGATTGGGGGAAGAGGGGGTGGAGGTGTCGGGTTCAGGGAGGGGGTCAGAGAAGAAGTTTCATGCCTTAAAGAAATTTAACAATTTTAGCGGCTGTTTTTATAAAATCACTACTTTATTTTGGAATTTTTTTAGCGGTGGTTTCTTAAACCACCGCTAAAAAACCACCACTAATTACTGATTTAGGTGTAGTGTACCAAGAACACTATATATCAGATTGAGTTGAGGTTTATTATTGCATGTCACACCATTTATTATTCATCTTGAAGCATTATATCTATGAAAATTAACTAAATAAGTATAATATAAAAATGATAAGGAAATTAGTTAAGTAATGTCTGATAGAATGATGAGAAAACAATCTAGGATCATTTGCTCACTTTTGGTAATATGGTGCACGTTTTAAACTAAAATGACACTTATAAATTGAAAAGGTGCACTTGGATTCATACTAGTCACACCGTGCATCAGATTGAGGTTAGAATAATTCTTACACGTCTCAAATTATTTATGGATCATTTTCCCAATGTATCAGAATAATCCGAATGTGTTTTCTTGATTTTGAGTACATCATTTATCTTTTTTAATAAAATGTAATTTTAAATTGGAAATAATCATTTTGAATCATACTGGTCATATCATGTGTTGGTTTTACATGATACCGATTCCTACACATCACAAATGACTGATAAATCGTTTTCCTAAATTATCAAGGCAATCAGAGCGTGTTTGATTGGATTTTAGTGAGTGACACTTTTTGAACTAAAATGTCGATTTTTACTTGATAATGGAAATATTGAATCATATAGGGAACATTGAGAATCTGATTGAGGTGTGGATGATTTCTACACATCACAAATGACTTCTGGATCATTTTCCTAAAGTATCAAAACAATCTGAATGTGTTTTCTCAGTTTTGAGTAGGCTAGTTGTCCTTTTTACTAAAATTGATGTCAATTTTAAATAAAAAAACACTTGGATTCATACTGGACACACCATGAAATATATTGAGGTTTGAATGATTATTATACATCAAAAATTACTTTTTTATCATTTTCCTAAAGTATCAGAACAATCTAAATGTGTTTTCTTGGGTTTGATTTGGTTAGTTTTCTTTTTTACTAAAATTGATGTCAAGTTTAAATAAAAAGATCCACTTAGAGTAATATCATTCACACCATGCATTATATTGAGGTGTGACTAATTCATACACATCCCAAATGGCTTATATATCATTTTTATAAAGTATCAAAAAAATCCAAATGTGTTTAATCAGATTTTGAGTATGTCACTTATCTTTTTTACTAAAATGTCATTTTAAACTAGAAACACACACTTTGACTCATACTAATCACATAGTTTATTGGTTTGATGTGAGACCAATTATTATGCATAAAAAATTAATTATTAATCTATTTCCTAAATTATCAAGAAAATATGAGCATGTTTTCTCAATTTTTAGTGAGTGGCATTTTTTGAATTAAATTGTCGATTTTAAACTAATAAAAGGCAAATTGAGTCATACCTAGAACATAATGTATAAAATTTATGTGTGTATGATTAAAAAACATTAAGAATGACTTATGGATAATTTACCTTAATTATCAAAACAATATGAATTCATTTTCTTGGAGTAGGTTAGTTGTCATTTTTACTAAAATTGATTTCAATTTTAAATAAAAAGACGCACTTGGAGTCATACCGGTCACACTATGCATCATATTGAGGTGAAGATAATTTATACTTGTCTCAAATAACCTATGTATTGTTTTAATAAATTATCAAAACAATATAAATGTTTTTTTTGGTTTTTAGTAGGTCAGTTTCCCTTTTTACTAAAATTGATGTCAATTTTAAATAAAATGACGCACTTAAAGTCATACCGGTCACACCATGCATCAGATTGAGGTGAGATTGATTTCTACACATCTCATATGAATTATGAATCATTTTAATAAATTATCAAAGCATTATTAATTCATTTCCTTGATTTTGAGTATGTCACTTTTTTTACTAAAATTTTATTTTAAACTGAAAACACATACATTGACAGATACCGATCATACCGTGTATTGGTTTGATGTGCCAACGAGCCCGTACCCTAGTGGAAAGGGATCCTTCTTGTCATCTGAGAGACCTAGGTTCAAAACTGGGTGGAGTTGAATTTCCATGATACTGTATAAGTACTGTCGCACTTACTGTTTGGTACTGTAGCAGCCAGAACTATTCACCCGATTTGGGCCTTCGGGCCACCGGTTTGGGCCTACGGGTCTCAAGGGCCTTCGAGTAATCAAAGGCCTTAGGGAATCAGGGCCTTTGGGCCATGTAGACCATGGAGTAGCCCAGTTCACACAAAATATGCCTTAGAAGAGCATCAGGGTAACAAGAGTAGCAGCCACCAGAAGCAGAGCTAACAGGATTGGAAGAATGTGAGGGTATGGAAGCCACCATCAGGACCAGACACCGTGCAACTTTGTATGGGGAAATGTTAGACGATCAGCAATGCAAGGTGGGGAGCTAGGAGATCAATGACACAGAAGATGGGGAGGGGCAGTTCAAGTGGGCTGGGACTACGAGTCATGTATTCGGCATGGTATGCCTATGGGCCTTTGGGTCATGTATTGTGGGTCAGTCAGGCCTTATGCCTTGGGCCTACTGGTCATGTACGGGTTCCCCTTAAATCCTTAAAAGGGTTATTATCCATAATAAAATAAAAAATAAGGCCTTCGGGTCATTCAGGGGGGGTGTATTGGTTTGATGTGAGGCTGATTCCTACATGTCAAAAATGACTTATGAATTGATTTCATAAATTATCAAGAAAATATGAGTGTGTTTGATCTATTTTGATTGAGTGACATTTTTTTGAACTAAACTGTCAATTTTAAACTGATAACAGACACATTGAGTCATAACAGTCACACCGTGCATCGAATTGAGGTGTGACTAATTTCTACATGTCCTAAAAGACTTATGGATCATTTCTTTAAAGTATCAAAATAATCAGAATATGTTTTCTTGGTTTTGATTATGTTAGTTGTCATTTTTACTAAAATTAATGTCAATTTTAAATAAAAAGAATCACTTGAAATCATACTAGTCACATCGTGTGTCGGATTGAGGTGCGGTTAATTCCTACAGCCTCAAAGTCTCAAAAAAATCCTAACTTATAATGTTACCATGTTTCCATTGTCTTTATATGTCGAACTAACAACACTACATATTGACTCAATGTTATTAGCTGATTTTTTTTCTCATTATTAAAAGTAAGAAGAGCATAGGAAGCTCATATTTCCATTATATTACAAGAATACACCACAATGGGAACACAAGCTTCCTTTAATGTTCTGTCTTTAAACAATAAAAATGGTTTTTTGGCTCACAATATCAAATAAATACGCAGTGTTGGTAGTTCAATAAATAAAGGCAATGAAAATGGAAAACATGGTAACATTGGTAGAAAGAATAATTTTATCTCTTTTTTGGATTTTTGCAGATAGTTGAAAGAAAAATATAACTTCACAAAATATCTATACAAAAATAAATAAGTACTAGATAAAAATGATAAGGAAATGAACTTAAAATAGTATATAAAACAATGAAAAAATTAATTAAATAAGTAGTATGAATTCACCTTGTCCTTATGGTTTTACACATTCTTATCACATTTCCTTATTTTCATTATCTCAATTGCAGGCTCGAAGTCCAATCCCTCATGATCACAAGAAACTTCAAATAAACCACCCCAACTCGAACAAAAGAATCCAATTGTATATGAAAACAATTGTTATATGTGTAATACAAAAATGAAATAAATTAAACATATACATTAATTATATGGATAATTTTTTTACTATGAAAGCATTATTGACCATAGGGATATGCTGATGGTAAGGCAAGAATGATGATAAAAAAAGAAAATAGATCTCGCCAAACAATCAATCAATGAGTGAAGAGGATGAGGAGAAAATAATATACCTTTTACTGAAGCTTTAAAGTGTCTAAGATAATGTAAAGATATCCTATTGGGTTCATAAAATATTTATTTTTTATAACAAATAAATAAATACACATAAGATATTCATTATCAAAGGTGAAAGTTATATATAATTCTAATAAGGGAAAATAAACATTTGATTTTTTTAAATAATTTTAGTATGATTTGAGAAAAATGGGTAATTGAATTTAAGAAAATAATTACTCCACTATGGTTGGTTTTATACTCTTAATTCATACAAAGGTGAAAGTATAGACAATTTTCATCCTCATCAACTCATTTTCTGAACAGTTATCATTGAATTTTGTTGTTTGGAACTCATCCTCCATCTCTTGTGGACATGAACCTATGTTGCTTGAAATACTCAAAGTAGTAGTCATACATATGATAAATACTACTTAGAGTAGTAAAATAAACATAAAATATATGGGTGATGAGTCCCAAGTAAAAAATTGGAATAATAACTTTTAAGGAGATGAAACCGATGAGGATGACAATTGTACTCCATTGTGTTCTCTAAAAGGGGTAATGCCTCCCATTTGTGATAATTATATGTATGGTAATTAGATATTACTATGGGTGGAACCAAAAGGAAATGTTAAATAATGATATATTTTTAGATGGATTAAAGTAAAAAATATATAGTTTTTATTAGATGCATGATGAAATAAATGAAGTGATTTTTAAGAAGTATTAATGAGTGGGTTATCATTTCAAATGTGGATATATTTTTACAAAGGTATAGAAAAATATGAGAACCATTTTTTAATTTGGGGTTGGTAAAAATTTATGATAATTGTGTTTTAAGGGGAAATTGATTTGTGATAGTGAAAAATTGATCATATTAGATAATGAGACAATTAAATGCCGAGTTAAAAAGGGTGGATTAAGATGTTTTATAATGAAAAGGTAAAATTGATGGATATTTTTTACTAATTATAATGGGAAGATTGTTAATAATTAAAATAATAATGAAACATATAAGGAAATTAATGTTTAATTGAGTAGCATAGGGGGAAGCACACGAGGCTGAGGTAGACTCAAAATAAGACATTTATGGTGAGGAAAATGGAGAGGGGTTATCAACTTCAAGAAATAAAAGCAAGGATGAAATAAATGAATAAAATTTCTTTGGTGATCAGATAGTTTTAGTGAAAACTAGAAGGAGTAAGACTCTAAAAAAAACCTTATTTTTTCCTAAGTAGAGCCTAAATCATTTGAAGATGCTAACAATGATGATAATTGGATCAAATCTATGCATGAGAATCTTGATCCGAATAAGAACAACATGACATGGGAAATTGTTCCAAGGTTGGAAGACATAAATGTTATCAGAACCAAGTGGGTGTTCAGTAATAAAATCAATGACTATGGAAAAGTGTATCAAGATAAAGAATGGATAGTGTGAAAGGAGAACTCATAGATTAAAAAAATTTATATTTATAATAAATTTACTCTCATATCCTGGTTGGAAACTATTTTATTTTTTTGACTATTTTAGTGAAAATGTAGTTAAAAGTATACCAAATGGATGTAAAATCTATGTTCATCAATGGATTTATTAATTTGGGAGAATACATTGAGAAACTATATGAGTTTATTATGGATGAAATTAAGATAAATATGTTCCAGTTAAATAATTATTTGTATAAGAAAAAGAAATCATTGAGAACCTGGTATTTAAGGATGGATCAATACCTAATAAATCTTGGTTTTTAATGAGGTATAGTTGATCACAACCTATACATTAAGGAGGATAATGATAAAAGGATGTTGGTACTCATATATATTGAAGACATAATATTTGAGGATTGGACAAAGAACAATGATTTTTTTGTGTGGACCATATGAGGTATGATATCGAGATGTCAATGATTGGTGAAACATTTTCCTTAGTTTATAGGCAAATCAAGAAAATTATAGCACATTAATTTCTCAATCAAAATATGAAAAACAGGTTCCCAAGTGATTTGCAATGGAATATTACAAAACAATGACAACACCAACTGCTATATGGATGCATTTTTTCAAAAGTTAACAATTGAAAAGAGGTATATTTCATGGAATATAGGAATTGGGAACCTATTATACTTCACAACAGCATGGACCAACATTAGGTTTGATATATTGAAAGTCTCACAGTACCAAAGTTTTTCCAAGGAGAGAAACTTGCTATAGGGGAAGATGATACATCAATATATCTAAAAAACATTAAATTTTGGGTTTTTTATTATAGGATAGTGCTACTAGAGTTTTTGGGATACAAGAATGTGAGATGAGAAAGTTCAGTAGATAACCAAGGGAAATTAGAGATATAAAAAAACCTGGATTTCATTCGATCCTTGAATCGCTCGACCCTTGGATTTGAGCCATAGAATAGTTGGAGCCTTGATTCTAGCCTATATTCGAGCTTGGATTCGACAACAAGGAGCACTGACAGTAGGTGCCTTCTACAGAGAGATTCAGATATCATGAACTGGTTCATGATGGTTAGGGTTCTTAATATAGATTGGAACACTTTTATCAGCACTTTCAAGAAAGCGCTGATAAATATACCTTTTATCAACACTAAGTTAATAAGTTCTGATAAAATGAATCTTTATTAGTGATTTTTTCACCGTTGATAAATCTCTATCTTTATCAGCGCTAAAAAAAGCACTGATAAATACTTATAATACTTTTTTTAAAAAAATAATACTTTTAAAAAAAATATAATTATTATATATAATTATAATACTTATAATAATAATTTTTAAAAAATAATAATTTTATAATTCTTTGAATATATAATTAATTATTTATAATTATATAAATACCTTTAAAAAATAATATTTATATCATTATATATATTTATATAATTATATATATATATATATATAATAAATAGATATAAGTATAAATATAGTGAATATATTCATTATTTAAATAAATTTATTATAAATTTATAATTATTTCAATATATATAATTATTTATTTATAATTATATAAATACTTTTAAATAAATTTTATTTATTTATTCATAATTATAAATGTATAAAAATAGTAAATATGCATTTATAAATATATTTATTTATAAATATTTTTTTACAAATTTTTTTTAACATTATTAATGAATATTTAATCTTAAGTGCATGCATGTTAAAAAAGAGTAAAATTGAATAATTAAAATGAGTATACTTTAACAATATTGAAAATTTTGATAAGTTTGATTAATTAAATATAAATCATTAAAAAATAGATATATATTGAAATAAATATAAATACATATTGAAAATATAAAAGCATAGTAAATATATATATATATATATATATATAAAATAAATAATAAAAATTGATTAAATTTCAAAAAAAAAAAATATTTGTGTGTGTGTGTATTTATATAATAATGCATGAATTACGTATTTGTTAAATCAATATAATACGTTTGATCTATGTTAAATTGAAAAATCAAACGCTATTCAATTATGTCCATTACTTGATACAATTAGTCAGAATTTTTCATTCACATTAATTTTTAATTATAAACCATTATTCATTAAATATATTACAATTTAATGTAAAGCATATATATTTTGTATTATGTAAATCAAATTTATGTACATTTATATATATATATTTAATATATACAATTTATTAACATTATCAATAATTATTTAATTAATAAAATATTTAATAATTTTCCCAATTTACTTATCTTTAATTTTTATTTGTTTAATTTTAATTTTACATATATCTATATATTTAATACATACTATTTATAATTTATATATAGTATAATCAATTTATTCATTTTTATCAATAATTATTTAATTAATAATTTTTTAAATATTTTTTTTAAAAAATATTTTTTATTATTTATTTATTTAATTATTTCATTTTATTCAGACTGTAATCAGTACTAAAAAATCACTTATAAAGTATTTCTTTATGGGCGCTAAAAATAAAGTGCTGGTAAAGGTTACTCTTTGTCAGTGCTAAAAATAAAGTGCTAATAAAGAGAACCCTTTATCAATGCTAAAAAATGCACTAATAAAATGCACTTTTTTTCAGTGCTAAAAAAATACATTGATAAAGGGTACCTTTTATCAGTACTATAAAAAAAACGCTAATAAAATGCACCATTTATCAGCACTTGTTTTAGCACTGATAAAGGGAATCTTTATTAATATTTTTTTCTAGCACTGAAAAAGGCCAGCGTTGTTAAAGGATTGTTTCATAGTAGTGTAGCAAGCAGAGATCTACTGTTACCCCATGTTTGAGAGTGGGGCCAGTAGGATCATAATAGGAAGATAGCTAGAATATCACCGACCAATCATGCCGAGGTGGCGGTCGAGGTAAAGATAGTCAGACTTATGATTCTCAACGCCAGTAGAGCAGGCTTGGTTAGGGAAGTCAAGCGGTGAATTAGGGCTATAATATATGCTAGTTATAAGTATTCCAGCCTATTCTAGAGGATCAGACCACCAGAACTTCTACTGTATGAGGTATTGTTCTAGTAATATTTACTTAGTGTCTTCTTTATTTGAAATAGATGCGTCTCACTCATTTATATCTAAGACTATTATTAAGAGTCTGAGCCTCGAGATTGAACACTTCTGTGGAATTATGATTCTAGATACCCCATTAGGCATATAATCAGTGGGCATTCTCTATTATAAGGATTTTCCCCTTGAGATTGGTGAATACCTTTTCATATGGAATCTCTTCATCCTCGACATGGAAGGCTTTGAAATAATCATCAAAATGGACTGGTTAGTTCCCTATTGAGCCCATATTGACTACTATCATCAGATTTTAACATTCATATCACCAGAGGGCAGTAGGTATGTGCATAAGGGATACTGGGATTTTAGTATGACTCGAGATGGACCCAGGTAGTAGTGGCTTGGAAATGTGAAAACTCATATCACTAGTCTTTTCCAGGATGATTAGGGGTTACAACCAATTATTTTTCCTTTAGTAGTGGAGCATTTCAAGGATGTATTTCCCGATGACTTCTCTAGTCTATCTCTGGTGTGATAGGTAGAATTTACCATTGATCTTGTTCTAAGAGTAACACCTATAACCATTCCTCCTTATAGGATGACACCTAAAGAGATTCTAGAACTCAAGAAGTAGTTTGATATCTAGAGGCTAAAGGCTTTATATGCCCCAACACTTCTCCTTGGGGTTCACCAATCATTTTTCCAAGAAGGAATATGGTAACCTGAGGATTTGCATGGATTACCATTGATTAAATAGCTCACGATAAAGAATCGATATCCATTGCCTAGAATAGATGACATCTTTGATCAACTCTAAGGATCAAAGTTGTTTTCAAAGATATAATTTAGGTTATTATATCATTAGGTGTGTGTAATGACTTCATACATAACTCTTCATAGATTTTAGGAGTAGGTATGGTCACTATGATTACTTGGTTATGCCTTTCGTCTCACGAAATCACCTTCCGTATTCATGGATTTAATGAATCAATTTTTCCACCTGTGTCTAGATTCATTCATGGTAATCATTATAAATGAAATCTTGCTCTAAAAAATACTATTCCAATCATCTTGAGATCATTATGAATATACTGAAAGAGAATCATATCTATTATAAGCTCAGCAAATTCCACTTTTGGATCAAAAAACCCCACTTCCTAGGTCACATTTTCTCAGAGTTAGGAGTTTCAGTAGACCCAGAGAAAGCGAGAGCTATATTTTCCTAGGATTATCCCATGAATGTCTTTGACATTAGAAGTTTCTTATGGGAACCTAGACATTATAGTCACTTCATCTAGGATTTTTCATGACTTGTAGTGCTGTTTATAGTCTTGAGAAAGTAGGGTTTAAAATTCGTATGGACAGAAGCCTATGAATCATCATTTCAGGAGTTGATGGTCCGTTTGAATTCAGCATCAATACTGATTTTTAAAGATTCATGCAGGAGCTATACTATATACTACGATGCATCAGGTATTGGGCTTGGAGTTGTTATAATGAAGGAAAAGCAAGTTATTGTGTATGAGTCTCATCAGTTGATGCCTCACAATTGGAATTACCCGACACACAACCTTAAGAAAGTTGTTGTAGTTTATAATCTATGCTGTTGGAGACACTATCTACTTGGAGAGAATTTTGTGGTGTTCAATGATCAAAAAATACTTAAGTACATATTTACACAGAGGGATCTAAATCTCAGACATCATAGGTGGGTTGAGTACCTATAGTCATTTGATTTTGAGCTTGCCTTCATGTCTGGTAAGGGAAATGCAGTAGCTGATGCTCTGCTCCAAAAGACTCAGACATAGGTAGTTCAGGATTCCAATGGTGAATGGTAGCTCATGGACTTATTCTCAAAGATACATGTTGAGGTTTAGGAGGAACATGATTAGACTATCTTCTTAGCCTTAGTAGTGACCTCTACTCTTATGAAACGAGTAATAATGGAGAAGCTATCTGATATCGAAGGCCTTGTCCTAAGAGAAATCATTTCAGATGATGATATATCTTATGGTTTGATGATAGATGGGGATGATACTCTACTATTCCATGGGTGTGTATAGTTACCAGTAGACTTCAGAGATGAGATAATGTATAAGTTTCATGCCTCCACATGGGAAATTCCCCCCGATGTCACTAAAATGTATTGGTATCTACAAAACCAGTATTGGTGGCCTAGAATAAAAAGAAATATTTCCAAATTCATCACTTGGTGCTCCAACTATCTACAAGTGAAGGTGGAGAATCAATATTTGGTAGGTATTCTAAAGTCGTTGTCCATTATTGAGTGGAAATGAGACGATGTTTTGATGGATTTCATGACTGGTCTTCCCAAGTCACCTCATTGAAGTGATGCAGTGTGGCTCATCATTGATTGTTTGATGAAGGTCATACACTTCTTACCTATGTTATAGGTATTATCAATAGAAAAGCTAGAAATTATGTATGTTAGGGAGGTTTTACATCTTCATAGAGATTCTAATTCTATCATTTCTGATAGATATGCTCGATTTATGTCATGGTTCTGGCAAGGGTTGTAGAAGGCCTTGGGTATATAGGTGCTTCTAAGCATGACCTATCACCTATATACCGATGGTTAGATAGAGCATACGATTGAAGTGCTTGAGGACATGATCCATGCATGTGTCCTTGATTTTGGTGGTTCTTGGTAGAAACACATTCCTCCTGTTGAGTTTACTTATAATAACAGATTTCAGGATACCATTAAGATGGCTCCTTATATAGCCTTATATCATATCCCTTTCTACTCACTTCTATGCTGGATGGAGGATGGGGAAGAAGCTATGCTTGGACCATGTCTCATGAAGGAGAATACAAAGAAGGTTTATCTGATCAGAAAGTGCATGATGACAGCTCAATCCAGACAACATTCATATGCCAACATATGCCAGTGACCTCTAAAGTTCAAGACTGGAGGCCAGGTTTTCTTGCGATTCTCACCCAGGTTGGGCCATATATGTATTTGAATGTATGTTAATCTCTCACCAAGGTTAGTTAGACCCTTGGAGGTTGTGAACAGATTAGAACAGTGGCTTAACTCTTGGTACTTCTTCATAGATACCGATATATGCATGATTTCTTTCATGTATCTCAGATTCAATGATACAATCTAGACCCATCACACGTATTTCAACCTAATGAAATTGAGTTTCTTGTGGATGCTTCCTTGAAGGAGTATTCAGTTCATATTACTGATTAGAGTGTGAAGACACTCTGAGGTAGGTATGTTTCTTTGGTATGGGTGTAATGGTAGCACGACTGAGTATATGATGAGACTTGGGAATAAGAAGCTGATATATGAGCTCAGTGGCTGGAAGACTTTGCAGATGACACCTCTTTACCCTCAGAAGGACAACTAAGGGATGAGTTGCTTTAAGGAGGGGAGTTTGTAAAGACTCATCTTTTCATGAAGGTACAACTTGTTTTTTTCTAGTTTAAATTCCTTTAAAACGACCCTAATATCGATGTATAATCAATTCAAGGAGGTATCAGCTACATTCGAGCCTTGTTCAGAGCTAATAGCCCTAAAATGGGAAGAAAATACTAGGCCAAATAGTTAGGGGAAACCGTGTAGTCCATCCTATATGGTTTCCATAAACTATGTGGTTGTAGATAGTGGACACATAGGGGCTTCATGGTTTGTATGAAACTGTGTGACCTGGGGTAAATGACCATGCAATGCTTTAGGTTTTTTGGACAGATCCCATTTTCACAGTATGCATTCGGTGAGACAATCCATGCACCTAACCATGTGGGGTTCCCCTTTGGAGTAGTGACTGGTGCATAGTTAGTGCACGATTTGTCAAATCATGCGGCCAAACCACACACCCTTATTTTTTTGGGTGAAAAGTCTATTTTCCCCTAATTAAAATTATAAACCTTTTTATTTGTACTTTCTTCCTCCAATGGATGAAATGGGTTCCTCCTCTCCCATTGAACTCCTAATCACCTCAAATTAGGATTTGAGATAACTCTTGTGTTTGGTGTCCAATTCAAGATCCGAAGGAAGCATTGAATTCCTTAAGTTTATATCTAGAATCCTCTCCCTTCCTATAAAAGTTTATCTTGAAATTCATCATTCTTTTTAGGTGTAAGATTATTTGACCCATTTTTAGGGTGTTGAACCATTTCTTATATCTATTCCAACCTACTTTGAATATGAGGTTGATATCAAGCGAGGAGTCATCTAAGGCCTTGAGATAGGTGGTCTCATCATTTTCCCTACGAGTTTTGGTGTTTCATAGTTATGTTGTTGTGTTGCATGATGAATTTTTCTGAGTGTCCCCTTTTAAATTTAGTTATCCATATTAAATTGATCATCACACCATGATATACAACCTTTGATATTTTTTTTTTAATTTTTTAGAGGATGTTGATCTCACATATGGACACCCCTTAAGTGTTCTAAGTTTAATTTCCCCTTATGGTTAAATATTTATATTCCCAGACCACCTCCTAATCATTCAACTTAGTTTTAAAATGGAATTTAACTAGTTACATGAATGATTACTAGAACAAAAGGAAACTATTAGGTATTTATCCCAACCTATACTCAAAATTTCCTAGGTAGGAAATTACCTCTTGACCAAGGAACCTTTCTAGATAACTCCTTGAACTTTATAAATTGAAATTCCATGTTAAATGAATAAAATGGATTTGATCATATGGGATAGATTATTCATTATGTTTTGGTTTTATTTAAATTAAATTAATGTATTAGATGAAATTATTAAAGGGTGGCAAGGCCAGGCCTATTATTGCATTCCTTATGAATTTCTTAAATTGAACTGCTATGCCTTATTTATATATATGGACTTAGTAAACATGACTATTGAGAGGTATTGCCTCATGATTTATATTGTAAATATGAATGAGATTTATTATGGGATATGGTATGATGGTAATGGATATGTTGATAATGAATATATCATTCTCCCTTACATCGAGTGTTGAGAATGACGTCTCACACCATTGACACTAGTTTGACGTTGGGCTGGAGGTGCCACGCCCCTTGCTTAGAGTGTTGACATGATGACACACTCACTATCTCGAGTGATGATCATGATGTATTCCAATCATTATGATATTTAGGGCATTAACCCTATTTATTGATCTTATAGGATTTTTAGACTAGTTATGGATGTCTGAGTTATGCCCCGATCCAGTCAACAACTAGTATTACAGGTATATGGCCACTTACGTCCGCACATACTTAGTTCATATAGGTTGATTCAATATATAACTATATTATATATGTATATTGTTATTACTATATATCTATATATAGTTACTCTTCAGACACTTATTCCATCCATGTGCTGAAGAAGGTAGAACCATCAAGTATCCTATAGGAACCTGAGTGGACCACTGTTTACTTATTCAGCTTTGTTAGTTAACTACTATTATCTTCACATGGTTTAGTTGCGAGCACTACTTGGATTAATTCTAGAAACTATTGGTGGTGGCCTACTGATATTTATATCTCACACCATACTCAGGCTACCTTTAGTACCCGAGAAGATTATATGACTATATGTTTGGATAATGTCAAGGGCCATGTTAAAGGTTGTTGATATGCATTACTTTTAGATGGAGGATAGGAGTAGAGGACCGAACATTCACTTGATATACTAGTGGAGTTTCTTTTTGTTCTTTTTGTAATTTTTATATCTTCATGTAACCTATTCCCCCTTTTTATACCAGCATGACATACATCCATGTATATGACACTACCTAATGGTTTTTTTATTATTATATTTAATTATTTAGTTGTTTATTCTTCCACTATTTTATTATTTTGTCTATTTATATATGATTCTACTATTGTATGTAACTGTTTTTATCCATTGTTCCACTCTGATATGAGGGTATATTCTCCCCACTGTATCTCCTTACATCCTAACTACTATTTGGTAGCCACTAGAAAATGGGGAGGCGCTCTTGAGGCAATGTGACCCTCCGGCTTGGGGTATAGGTTAAGTGGACCTCAGGTCAGGACATTACAATTCTCCCTAGAGATGATCAATCAAATCATCGATATAATGCACTGGTAACTTGTTCTTAATAGTGATGTTATTCAATATTGGGATATCACTAATCTAAATAATTTATTTCTTTTCAACAACATGTTCTAAGTAAATTTCACTACCATTTCTAATCAATTTCTCTATTTCTTGGTAGGTTATCAAAGTTATTAAATTATTGATTAAAAATTTCTTGGATCTTCAATATATCTTAGAATGATAATATGAAATCCAATCCACACCCAAAATAATATCAAACTCTACCATGAGAAGTTTAATAAGATTTATAGAAAAGACCATTCCAATGATAAAAATAGGAAGATTATTATAAATCATAGTTTCTTTAATATTTCCACCCAGATTTTCACCAAAAGTTCTACTGTACTTTTATGAGTTGATATTCCTAATTTAATTATAAATTTATCAGAAATGAAATAATTCAAAGATCTAGTGTCAAATAGGGTATTGGAAAAATTCAAATAAATGAGTAATGTAACTATCACCACTTCATTTAATGGCCTAACACTAATCGTAGTAGTAGAAAAATATTTTTCCACACACATTTACTTATGATATTGAAAATTTACACTGTAGGTGGATAACTTCATACGTACATTAGCATAATGTCCCAAATCATTACTATCAAAGAATCTTCTCATAAGCTTTTCATTATTTTTCTAATCATTTTCTTCACATTCATGAGCCATATTCCCAAAATTTTCACATCAGAAGCATTTACTAGATTTCATAAGACATTCCATAGGGTTCTTTTTACCACAATTTTCATAAGATGGGAACTTTATTTTCTTACCTTTATATTTATTTGATTAATTATTCTCCATTTCTCACCATCTATACCATTATTTTTCTTGTTATTATGGAATAAAATATCATATACAAACTCTATTTCTACCTTATCATCACATCTAACAAGTTTCTCATAACTTTTTAATTCATGAGGAGTCAATTCCCTTTGATATCATGGCTTCAATATTGAGTAAAACCATTTAATTTTACTATCAATATCTTGGATAAAATTTGTGGCATACTTTTCCAATCAGGTGAAGTTTTCTTTGTATGCGACCATTGAATCTTCCTCATTCTATCTAAATTATAAGAATTGTTTTTACATTCAAATTTTAATAGCCTTAGGAAAATATTTCTTAAGGAAAATATTATTAAATTCCTTATATTTCAAGCTATCAATATATTAACTTTATTTAGTATTATTAACCATTGTCCACCATTGACTGGCTTCACCTTCAAAATACTAAATAGAAAGAGTTACCTTTTGATTCTCTAAACAACCCATGGAATTGAATATATTTTCCAATGATTTAATCCATCCTTTAGTTATCACAAGTTTAGAATATCCATTGAATTATAGAGGATGTTGTCTCATAAAATGATCCAATATCATCATGTACCCATGTGGTAGATTTGGATGATCTCTTGGATAGATACCCCCACCATTTATAGCCCATGTAAAATAATCCATTACTGTAATAAACTACTCTGTTCCAACTCCAACCATTTCAGGTTGCAGATTTGGAAGGATATCGTCCCCTCAGTGCCTTCTTAATTAAGCTTACTTATTTCTTCCATAGAAAACCATTTCTAATAGACACAGTTTCGATGAATCAAAATGAAAATCTTCAAATGATATATCATTTCAACTTATACATAAGGTAAAATATTTTAAGGGTATTATATTAACATTATCCTATCCCCTAAATTTATCTAAACCTTGCTCTAATACCAATTATAACAGTTTTGACTTTTTACCAGTAGGTTATAATTGATACTTATTAGAGTACTCTATGGGCAGTTACACCTCCTAGGAGGGACTCTCACAACATTCCCTAGTGGTAGATATTTCCTCATTAAGCCCTTGGCTGGAGATCCATTCTCTTCCCAACTTTTACATGTGAGAGTTCATAATGATCAAAATCACTCAATTTCTCTGATACCAAATATATGGACATGACTTTATATATAACATATTCTTGTGACTTTAAAATAGAATTAAATTTATTTCATTCCCAAATATCATTTAGGTTTACAGTTTTAGCATGTTGGGTCATGAATCTTATATAACAAACCCATATATTACAAAGTGGGAACTTCTATTCAGTATATATTTTACCCATAAAAAAAACTTTTAAAAATAACCATGTTTTATTTTCATGAAGCATCTTCACAATTTTCATCTTGAACTCACATTATCCCTAATAATCCTATGATTTTTAAAAAAAATAGTATGAACACAAAAATATAAATAATGGATATAAAAAGAAATAAAGAAACCATTAGTCCATGAATACTTACAAAAAATGTTCCATTTTCAAAATAAACTTTGGTAAAAAAATAAACATTTTATTACCCAATAAATCAACTTCTATGCCCAAAAATTTTCACAAAACATTTCATAAGAAACATTAAAGTCAAAATAAAACTCATAAATTTTTATTTTATATCATGAAAAAATCCTAATAACATTTTCAAAAAGTTATAATATTCACCCTTAAAAAGTAGCATATACTTTCCTTTAAACATAAGATAATTATCTTACCTTGATAAATAATAAGATTAATCCAAAACCCAAAGAAATAATAGATAAAACATGTAGGTTACTTGGGAAATAATTTCCATATCACTCTTATAATCACTCTTACAAATGGAATAACCATATGGTCGACTTCCATGCCCAATGAATTAGAGGGAAATCACAGACCCACCCATCATTGGTTTATAAAGAAACTAATCATCCTTGGTTAATAATGTAACCACCTATACTCGGTTTATAAAGGTACCACCCATCATCATAAAAATTTCTATTAACCATAACATAATCATAACACATAAAATATTTCAATTTCTAACATTACACTCATAAAAATATTATTTTCACCCATAAAAAAATTCGGGATATTGAAATATCCATTCCATTTTAAAATATTTTTTTAAAATAACCATAAATAGGGAAAGAGTTTTTATATTTTAATAAAACATGGAATATTATAAAGTAATTTAAATATAAAATAATTATTATGATAACAGGAAAGTTGTAGTCGCCGTATATGTTAAGTTAGAACAGTCCTTTTATCTTTTATAAAGAAAGTAAAAAAATTATATAAAAATATTACTTTTAAAAAACTTTTAAATAAATTTAAAAAATACATATAATTTAATTTATAATTATTTTATACCAATATTAAAACATCCATAAAATAAATGTTAAAAATATGTACATGGAAGAAAAAGAGTTTCAAAGGAATCTTTAAAAGAGTATTTTTAAAAGAAAGTCCCTTACCTTGAGTCTGACTTATCAAGTATGTTGTTTATCTTAATGAATAATAAAAATATTTTATTTATTTAATTTATTAACAAAATTTTTAAATTTCATCATTCCTTTTACCATGTTATAGTCAATTAATTAATCAATTATGTTCATGTCGGACATTTTGATGATATTCAACTCATGTGTCCAAAATGACTTCAGTAGGTTGACTATGGTAAAAAAATTAATTATTACATCATCTACAGAATAATATTAATAAAGTAATTATCATTTTATACATCAATTATAATTTTAAAACCAATAATTAAATATGTTTATGAATAATGAACTATGTTATAATAATGGAGACGGTTGACCATACACACGCATGACTAATGTTTCCATTTTTCAATGATAATTATAGAAAAAATGTAAGTATTATTTTATATTTAAATAATTATAATTATATTATAAATACCACATTATTTCTTTAAATATACTTATATATATCATCTATGTGATGTGGTGATGAAAAACAAATAACATCGCTTCATGGAGGTGGTAGTCCACATGTACGCACAAACGACATTATCATTTTTTAGTGAATGAATAATTAAGAAGGTAAATGATATATTATATTTTAAGAATGATAAATATTTCATGAGTATAATATATATACATTAAATCCATAATTTTTACCAGTCTTGAGATGTGGTAATGGAAAACACATTATATCGATTCGTGATGCAGTTGTCCACCGTACACATGAATGATGGATTACTTTCTAATTTGATGGAGGTTGGAGATGGATATGGTTATTAAATTTACATAATAACATATTAGTATTTGTTAGATAATAATTTTATTTTATAATCGTGGTTAATTAAGATTTTAAGGTGGTGAAATAATAAATAAAACAAAAACACTCGGTTAAGAACTATATTGCTTCTTCAGAAAACCACATTTTATTTACACCTTAAGACCTCAAAGGTTGGTATTATTCCCTAACCAAGGATTTTGGTATGTGATTTGGGATGTAAGGAATGGATCTTGGTAGGTATTTTCTGAACTAAAAGGATTTTTAAGTGTGAAAAAATGAGAAGAAGATACACCCTTTTATAAGAGAGGGGATGAACATTCTTGGAACTTCTTAAAATATTAAATTAATATAAATTAATTTTGATGTATAAATGGATCCAAATTGATAATAATTAGTATAAATCCTCTCTTAAAATAAAATTTAGACAATTTTGGATTATATATTTACCCTTATATTATTTTTATCCCTTCATTAACCCTTCTAAAAATTACAGTGATATCAATGTTTTTTACTATTAAGGGGTTAATATAGTTACTGTAAAAGGAAAGGCGACCCATAAATGAACCATGGTTGATTTAATAAACCAAATATAATTAAATAGTACAAATATAATATTTTTATGAATTTTAAATTATTTAATAAAATATTATTTATTATAAAATAACATTCATGTCAATTTTGGATCTATTCATTTAATTTGACTTTTAAAATTAGAAGGCAACAAAGGAATTTGAATCCAATGCATTAAAACCTCTATAGTATGAAATTTTATCAAAAAAAATTATAAAACACAAATATTCATTCAAATAATATTGTTTTTAACACTTTTAATACCTTTTATTTTATCTTTCTATTAATTGAATAATTATCATGTCTGTGTTGTGTAATATTTTAAGGTAATTATTTATTCACTAAAAATTAAGAATAAGTTATCATGATAAAAAAAATCATTTATATTTAAAATTAATATTTATAACTGAACATATCCTATGTTTCTACTTATGTTAAAAATTTTATAGTTATTAAAATTAAGAGTGTGATATTTTTGGATTTATATTCTCTTAAATATTATAAAAGTCAAAATCATATAAAAATGTTAAAAAAGGCTGCATATTATAATTTTTTATGATTATGGATAAGATATAATAATAAAATAAAAATAATTCAAGTGTTATTTTCATATTTTTAGTCCATATCATTTTATTTTTAACCTTAATTACTCGATTTACCCTTTACTATGGTAACAAAATTTAGTAAAGTTACTATTAATAATGTCCAAAAAATAAAATGATCTTATTTAAAAAATTTATACCCACTAATTTCAAATACAAAATCCATTTTTAAATATTTAACACACCTAAGTGGAATTATTTAATTTGGAATTATACCAAAAAAACGTGACAAAAAATGGTGTTTTAGGAAAATGACATTTTTTAGTATAAAATATTTTTATAGTAAATTAAAGTATAAAATCAATTTCAAAAACAATAATTAGATTATTTTAAATAAAAAACAACTAATTATATTTTAAAAATATTCCAAAATAGAATTTTACTTTGTAAATAATAGAAGAGAAAATATAAATTTCAATAAAAATTAGTATTTTCACTATTCATTGAAAAATAAATATTTTTAGAAAATTATGAAAAATTCATCTTAAAATATTTTTTTACTTGATAAATTAAAAAAATAAATTTCATTTTTTCAAGTTAAAATTTTATAATATTAAAATCGTGTGATTTTAAATAAAACCATATAATGCATGAAAATTCAATTGGGTTATAAATAAAGATTTTTTTTCTTTTTGACTAAAAAATTACCTAATATTATTCTAATGAATATAAATATATAAAATATAACTAATTAATACTAATAAAAGATGAAAATAATTTATTCTAACATTACCTGGGTTATTACAATTTTCCTTTGTTTAATAAATTACTATTGGTGACTTCTTCAAAAAATTTCCTGATTGTACAACCCGTTAACCAAGTTGACACATAAAGGGGTAAAATTCACATGATAAAGGGAATGTGAAGAAATTTTTGAGGATCCAAAGAGGATTTTTTTTAATGAAATGATATTGAATTTACCATCAAGAAAGTAATGATTTGTAATATATTGTAATGCACTGAATAAAGGACTAGGTTTTTCCCCGTATAAAGAATGATAGAGTGATTTATTATGCGTTAAAGAAATTAAAGACCCATTAAAAGAATTATTAAACACATGATATTGAGTTTTAAGCTGTAATATTTTACTTGAAGATATGGAGACTGTAACACCCCAAGCTTCTACGGTACGTTTCCCTTCGAATAATGCGATAGCGTGTGTTGTACGCAACCTCGAGTTCTAACACACACCACAACTAATTAAACTAGCCGTTGTGAATAGTAATACCTACTTTTTGAAATCATATATATTCTATATTTCAAAATGGACTTCATTTTTGGATTCGGAATATCAAAATTAGCCTAGGGTGAAATTTTGGTACATTTCGGATAACTTTCATATTTTGATGAATAGTGAAAATTTCTAAATTTTAATTAAAAACAACTTTTTTAATCAAAATAATTAATAGTGATAAATTATGAATTTGAGTGGTTTTAAAGTATATTTAGAATATATTTTTACCATTCAATTTAATGTTTATCATTGGACATAATTTTACAATTAAACCGAACATAAACAAGTGTCAATCTTTTGATAGTTATTATCTCTTAAAAACACGCTTTTTGTTTTGACAGCGGGAATTAATTTTAAATTAATTTCTGCCACTTCTGTGTTTTGAATTTAGGAAAATGGATTCCATATTTGGAATCAGGATGTTCAAATTGTGTAAATAGGTAACTTTTATTTTTACACATTTTGAATAATTACTGCGGTAAATATTTTATTTACCATGGTTAAAGGGTAAATCCGGTAAATAAGGGTTAAAAAATAATATTATAATAATACTAAATTACCCTAAAACGTGTCTTAACCCTATTGGTTGATACATGGTCGACCATGGGCATCTTTGTGTCAATTTTGGGACCCCATGGATCCACTTGTAAGTGATAATGACACTTTATTTTAATTAAGTTAAAATGAATACAAAAAATGACACAAGCATATATCTTTTAGAACAACAATTGTTACATAGGGTTATATATGTTGGATTTTAGATTATAAATATTCATTAGAAAGATAAAAATATTTCCTACATAATGATATTTTATTTATAATTTTTAGACATTAAATAATTTATTTTATATATGACAAAATGATGATGCAGTAATTACTATAATAGTGAAAAATTAAAATAATTGATATTATAAATACCCAAATAAATATAATATGAAACTTTTAATGAATTAAACTAATTTTCTAGGATAATATGATATATTAGGATTGATATAATTGACTTTTTTCGAAGTAATCAATCTGTTATGAGTTTCAAAAAAATCAACTATTGAATAGTGTCAAAATTGACATAAAAGAGTTCTTAAAACAAATATTATATTATTAATTGATATTAAATTCCTAAAAATCTAAGGTTCGGCCAAGAGACTTATATAATGATAGGTTCATCATTAATGTACCACTTGGGGGTCGCTTGGATGTATATAGTAAGTTTATTAACCATATTATATAAAAATACAAAGAGACATTGTAAAAGTGAAACTAATTAACTTAGAGTTAATACTTAAAGATAAGGTTAATATAAGTACCCAAACCTGTCTAAATTCTATTTGTTGAGTGGTTTTCGACTTATCCCCACCTTAACCTTTGAATAATAAGCTTTGGAGCCATTAGAAACCGAATATGAATTTATTATAAATTAATATTTCTAACTTTTCCAAAGGTGCCCCTCACCCCTCTTATAAAAGGGCACTCCTCCTTCTCATTTCTTCACACCTTCAAATCCTTTTGGTTCGGCCAAAATCTGCCCAAATACTCTCCCAACATCCCTCACTACAACCTAGAGGCCTTAGTTTGATCAGAAAGCCAACCTAAGGAGCCCTTTTGATCAAATCAAAAGGAAGAACCCGAAGAAGAGGTAATGATTTCACCACCCTTTTCTAAGTTCATTTCTTCTTCCAATTCTTCTTCCTTTGTTCTTACCATTCTGAAATAATAACTCCAGTATCTCACATATACTGTGATGTTATTATAAATATGGTACAATCATATTCAGTATTCTATCCACCCTTTGAATAACATGTCACCATACGTGCGTACGTATGGCTTACCGTCTCCACGTCGTGGTGTAATTGTTATTAAATATAATATTATTTGGATGGGTATAATAATGATGTGTAACTCATGTAAATAATAAATATAACATGTTAATGATTCTGTATATATGATATACCATCCATTTATATATTATTTTAATATCAAAAGAATGATATTGTCGCTCGTGCGTACGTACGGACTACCGTCTCCACGAACGCGATGAGATTCATTCTCCATCGTATCCATTCAAGTATAATTATCATTTGATGATTTAAAAATGATGTTTAAGGACTGTATATCATTCTGGATATGAATAAGATACAACAACCATGGCTTATGTAACAAAACATATAAAAGAAAATGAGTAAGTTAACTCCCGAAACGACGATAATTCTAAGATATTATTAACAAATCAATGTTAAAAGATCATATATGATATCATATTAATATATATGATTCTTGTATAATTTAATAACAACTATTTCACCATTATACAGGAGGTTAACCTACCCCAACCAAGGAAAAGTACAAGGTAAGGGTTATTTCACAATCTCTTCATTATCCGAGGTTGTTTATACGTAATAATCTACTGGGATATCTTTATCATCCACATCCATGTTTCTTAAAAATGTATTTCAAAACATTTTTTATGGGTTAAAGTCATTTATACCCTTGTTTGAATTTTTATAAGAGGTTTATAAAGTAATCTTTCCGTCGTTTTCAAAACAAGGTCCTTTTTAACCTTTTCGATAGAATTGAGGTAAGAATGTTTTTTTTAACTTATACGGCGGGTGCGGTTATTTTACGCCGTTATAAAATCTTCAAAGATTTCCTTACAAGCTTATAAGAATATTTTCAAAGAAAATGTTTTATTTTATATGGATCTTAAATGGTTTCAAAATGAAAGGAGATATTTCTTTAAAAAGAATTTTGATTTCATCTATGTCAACAACCTTTTGATGGATTTTAAGATTATTTGAAGTTGATTTATTATGATACAAAACTTCTATATTGTATTGAAGGTTTTGTGATATGTTTGACTATGGATGTGCTATTTTTATACCATTCATAGTTTATGGTGAAATTATTTACATTTCTTATGCTATTTTTAATACGAATGTTTATGTTATGTTTAAACCTTTTCATATGGGAATGCATTGGACTTAATAAGTGACGGGTGGAGCCCGCTATAACTCCTCGATGCATCGGTAGGTCTCATGAGACAAACTAGTGTCTTGGCACAAGGCCTTGACAAAATCTTATTTGTAGTCTTGGCACGAGGCCTTGGCTATGTGGTTATGATAGTCTGGAATTATGCATTCCAACATTATGAAAGTGGTTATTGATATTGCATGTGATTATTCGATTAGTAGAATATCCATGTGAATAAGTAAATGGCATTATTTCATTTTTATTTTTGCCATACTATGTTGAAGTTCAATTTTAAAAGGCTTTTGTTTTAGTAATTCATTGCCTTAAATGTTTATGCTTATTATGAATGTTCCGCTATATTGTTATCCTTACTGGGCATTTGAGCTCACCCCTTTTCTATGTTTTATTTTTCCCAGGTAGTGAAGAAGTAAATTATGAATGACTTGCAGGGATATTATGAGGGGTTAATAGTGTGGATATGAAGACTTTGTTGTTGTAGTAGTTTTTCACTTTGAAATGTAATGTAAAACTTTATGATTATATCTAGTGTTTCCAAGGCTACTAAACCAATCGGTCTTTCGAGATTTGATCTTTCTTGTGATCATGCCAATGTTATGTAATTAATGCACCGACTCTGGGCAACTGGGGTCGGGGCGTTACAGTTGGTATCAGAGGAAGTTTAGTACAAACCTTGGAAACTAGATTTAGATAAACTCTGATTAGAGCACGTAGACCTAAGATGAACTTTGAGGATTAGTATAGAAGAACTTCCTAGAATTTTGGTATTGTAGAGATTTTTTGAGTTTTCCGAGCAATACATCCCTGTCTGGATACGAACAGGTAGAGGCGGCTCTGGCACAGATGTACCTAGGGGTAAAACCCGAAAACACCGCTTTGAGCTAGACTCGAACGGGAACTGGTGCACGACAACGGGCCTTGCTGCACTCTTGGTTACGACACTCCCGGGGGATATGCTTAGGATAACCCTCATTATCTTTACAAATCATTATGAAGGGTTTATGAGTATATACTTCCTCAAAGAAAACATTTTTATGATTATGGATTATATCCATAAATAGTTCAATTTATGTTAAGTGTTTTATAAGTATGGGATTATGTATTTTGATTCATAAACTGATCTAGTTTATGCCATTGTTTAGAAATGGCGCCTAGTGGAAGAAATGGAAACCGTATCAATGCACGCACTCCATGTAGGGATTTCCCTCCTGATCAAGATAATTATAGTGGGGCTGGTGATGCAACTGGTGCTGATCAGCTAATCACCATACTGGGACAACTTACTCAGGTTATGAATAATAACCTTACCCGTATGGAGCACCCTGATCCGCAGCGTGGAGGATCAATGTTAGATCGATTCATGAGGCAACAACCACCAACGTTCAATGGGAATACAAATCCCTTAGTAGCTGAGCAATGGATATTTTCCGTAGAGAAAATATTTCAGGCTTTGGGGAGCAGTGAAAGGGAAAAAGTTATCATGGCAGTTTACCGCCTCACTGGAGATGCTGATCAATGGTGGTCATTGATTCAAAATACGAAGGAAGATGATGAAGTATCAAATATGGAATGGAGGGAATTCAAAGATCTGTTTTTAGAAAAATACTTCCCTCGCGACCATCGAGCGGATATGGAAAGACAATTTCTGAGTCTGAGACAAAAGGAGGATGAGAATGTCACAAAGTATGAGGCTAACTTTACAAGGTTAGCGAGGTATGCTGGAGATTATATTCGCAACCCAAGAAGTAAGATTGATCGTTTCTTTGATGGGTTAAAACCATTTCTCCGTCGAGCATTAGTCTCACAATCCTTTTCATCGTACGAAGACATTGTCTCATGTGCTATAAAGACCGAAAAGGATTTCTCTAAGTCTTATGACTTTAAAGCAAAGCAAGAGAAGAAGAGACCTGCTGATCAATCTGGGAATGGAAATAAGGGGAAGAATGGAAAGGTTGAATATCCATCTTGTGGTAAATGCGGGAAGAAACATCCTGGTACTTGCTTGAAGGGAATGGGAGTCTGTTACAAGTGTGGTGAAAAAGGCCACCAAGCTCATGATTGCAAGGGGAAGAAGGAAGCTACCAACATTCAGTGCTACAATTGCAGGGAGATGGGGCATTATGCAAATGCATGTCCTAAGCGTCAGGAGAACTTACCTCAGAAAAGGCCAAGGGATCAAGGCCAGGCTTATGCTATCACTACTGCTGAGGTAGAAGCTCCGAAAGACGTGGTGGCAGGTAATTTAATGGTTTCCTCAAGTTTAGCAAATGCATTATTTGATTCTGGATCATCGCATTGTTTCATATCTTCCCAGTTTGCTAAGAAAATTAGATATTTCCAATTTGATTTAATAAGGGAGTTGTCTGTTAAAACTCCTAAGGGAAGTATCGTTGCAACAAAGTTTTGTGAATCAGTCCCCATTAGAGCACATAAATTTTCTTTATCTGCTGATCTCATCGTCATACCTATGATCGAGTTTGATATAATCCTCGGTATGGACTGGCTTTCGGACTATGATGCGAAGATTTATTGTAAGAAGAAAGAGGTTACGATTCTTGATGATAATGATAAGGAACACCTTATTTTTAGAGCAGAATCGTCACCACCTAATTCTTATTTAGATCCACCCTCAATAGCTCAACTAAATTCAATTATTGGGGAGGAAGAGAATGAAATAACTGCGGGTGAGGAAAGGAATGTTCAAATAGAGGATGTACCTGTTGTGAAAGAATTTGTAGATGTATTTCCAGAAGATTTACCTGGACATCCTCCAGAACGAGAAGTTGAGTTTTCTATTGATTTGATTCCTGGATCAAGGCCTATATCGAAGACCCCTTATAGAATGGCCACTGTAGAGTTAGTCGAACTAAAGAAACAACTAGAGGAATTGAGTAATAAGGGATTTATTCGCCCTAGTGTTTCTCCATGGGGAGCCACTGTTCTTTTTGTTAAAAAGAAAGATGGATCTATGAGGTTATGTATCGACTACAGGGAGATCAATGCTATAACGATAAAGAACAAGTATCCCCTACCTCGTATTGATGATTTATTTGACCAACTGCATGGAGCTAAATACTTTTCAAAGATTGACCTTCGATCTGGATACCATCAGTTGTGTGTGAAGAAGGAAGACATTCCGAAAACAGCATTTCGAACCAGGTACGGGCATTACGAGTTTACTGTAATGCCGTTTGGATTGACTAATGCACCCTCTGTATTCATGGATCTGATGAATAGAGTCTTCAAGGAGTATCTCGATGAATTTGTGGTGGTATTTATTGATGATATCTTGGTATACTCCAAAACCTACGAAGATCATGAAAATCACTTGCGCATTATCTTGAAGACTCTGAGGAGGCATGAATTATATGGGAAGTTTAGCAAGTGTGAATTCTGGCTTCAGGAGATTTCTTTTCTTGGCCATATTGTCTCTAAAGATTGAATCTCTGTTGATCCTTCTAAGACCAAGGAAATCCAAGAATGGCCAGCACCTACGAGTATAACTGAGGTACGTAGTTTTATTGGTTTGGCAGGTTATTATCGACGTTTCGTCCAGAATTTTGCCCGATTGGCTAACCCATTAACGAAGCTCACACGTAAAGGGGTTAAATTTGTTTGGAAAAAAGAGTGTGAAGAATGTTTCGAAGAACTGAAGAGAAGATTAGTCAATGCTCCTATATTGACTCTACCATCGGGGAATGATGGGTTCGTTATTTATAGTGATGCATCGAAGAAAGGACTTGGCTGTGTCCTTATGCAGAATGATAGAGTTATTGCCTATGCATCACGACAGTTGAAAATTCATGAACAAAACTATCCTACTCATGATCTTGAGTTAGCAGCTGTGATCTTTGCTTTGAAGATATGGAGGCACTACCTCTATGGTGAAAAATGTGAGATTTATACTGATCACAAGAGTTTGAAGTATATTTTCTCACAAAAAGAACTCAACATGAGGCAAAGGAGATGGCTTGAATTACTCAAGGATTATGATTGTACGATACACTACCACCCGGGGAAGGCAAACAAGGTGGCAGATGCTTTGAGTAGAAAAGACCATGGAGTTTTGAACAATATGAGAATTGAAAGGGATCCAATTTTCATGGATCTAGTGAAAATGGACATGGGAATAACCAGGGAAGGTGAAACATCAATGTTTTTTCAAATGGTTGCCAAACCATCTTTACTAGAAAGGATTAAGAGTTCTCAGACCGATGATGACGAATTCCAAAAGAAGATTAAAGCTGTGAATGATGGGAGATTGAGAGACTTTGTGTATGAAGATGGAATTTTGAAATTCGGGAAGAGACTTTGTGTTCCCAATATACCTGATCTAAAAAGGGAATTGCTGGATGATGCTCATAGTTCCAATTTCTCTATACACCCTGGGAGCACCAAAATGTATAGAGATTTGAAGGAACATTTTTGGTGGGACAACATGAAGAGGGAGATTGCTGATTTTGTGTCAAGATGTATGGTTTGTCAACAAGTGAAAGCTGGAAGGCAACAGCCTGGAGGAGTCATGCAACCTCTTCCCATACCGGAGTGGAAATGGGACAATGTTACGATGGACTTTGTCATGGGGCTACCGAAGACTCCTAGAAGGAACGATGCAATATGGGTTATTGTTGATCGTCTTACCAAGTCAGCACATTTTCTTGCTATAAGAGAAGATCTACCCCTAGAACGTCTAGCAAGACTATACATTAATGAAGTTGTGAGACTTCATGGAGTACCCCTATCAATTGTTTCTGATCGTGATCCCCGTTTTACTTCAAGATTCTGGAAAAGTCTTCAGAAATCCCTGGATACAGAACTTCATTTGAGCACTTCTTACCACCCTCAGACAGACGGACAATCAGAACGGACTATTCAAACCTTAGAAGACATGTTGAGATCTTGCTCACTTGACTTTCAGGGTATGTGGGATCAATATTTACCACTGGTAGAATTTTCCTATAACAATAGCTTCCATTCGAGTATACAGATGGCACCATATGAAGCGTTATACGGAAAGAGATGTCGTACACCAACCTGTTGGGATGACGTTGGTGAAAGAAAACTTGTAGGCCCAGAGCTGGTGGAGGAAACGGTGGAAAAGGTGAAAGTAATCCAAAATCACATCAAAGCAGCTCAAAGTAGGCAGAAGAGCTATGCCGATAATCGAAGGAAGGATTTGGAATTTCAATTCGGTGATTATGTTTTTCTGAAGGTATCTCCGTGGAAGGGAGTCATACGTTTTGGTAAGAAAGGTAAATTGAGTCCCAGGTACATCGGACCTTTCGAAATTCTAGAACGAATTGGGGTTGTAGCTTACCGATTGGCAATGCCGCCAAGTCTCTCCAAAGTTCACGATGTGTTCCACGTATCTCTATTGAGGAAATACATGCCTGATCCGACGCATGTACTCACCTATGAGGAATTAGAACTGGAACCCGATCTGTCTTATTGCGAAGAGCCCGTCAGGATTCTTGATACAAGAGAACAAGTACTGAGAAACCGGACGACGCGTCTGGTAAAAGTTTTGTGGAGAAATCATAAGATGGAAGAGGCAACGTGGGAACCCGAGGAACTTATGATGAAGAACCACCCGAGTCTTTTTATGCAATAATACCCTAGAAATTGCGAGGACGCAATTATTTGAAGGAGGGGAGAATGTAACACCCCAAGCTTCTACGGTACGTTTCCCTTCGAATAATGCGATAGCGTGTGTTGTACGCAACCTCGAGTTCTAACACACACCACAACTAATTAAACTAGCCGTTGTGAATAGTAATACCTACTTTTTGAAATCATATATATTCTATATTTCAAAATGGACTTCATTTTTGGATTCGGAATATCAAAATTAGCCTAGGGTGAAATTTTGGTACATTTCAGATAACTTTCATATTTTGATGAATAGTGAAAATTTCTAAATTTTAATTAAAAACAACTTTTTTAATCAAAATAATTAATAGTGATAAATTATGAATTTGAGTGGTTTTAAAGTATATTTAGAATATATTTTTACCATTCAATTTAATGTTTATCATTGGACATAATTTTACAATTAAACCGAACATAAACAAGTGTCAATCTTTTGATAGTTATTATCTCTTAAAAACACGCTTTTTGTTTTGACAGCGGGAATTAATTTTAAATTAATTTCTGCCACTTATGTGTTTTGAATTTAGGAAAATGGATTCCATATTTGGAATCAGGATGTTCAAATTGTGTAAATAGGTAACTTTTATTTTTACACATTTTGAATAATTACTGCGGTAAATATTTTATTTACCATGGTTAAAGGGTAAATCCGGTAAATAAGGGTTAAAAAATAATATTATAATAATACTAAATTACCCTAAAACGTGTCTTAACCCTATTGGTTGATACATGGTCGACCATGGGCATCTTTGTGTCAATTTTGGGACCCCATGGATCCACTTGTAAGTGATAATGACACTTTATTTTAATTAAGTTAAAATGAATACAAAAAATGACACAAGCATATATCTTTTAGAACAACAATTGTTACATAGGGTTATATATGTTGGATTTTAGATTATAAATATTCATTATAAAGATAAAAATATTTCCTACATAATGATATTTTATTTATAATTTTTAGACATTAAATAATTTATTTTATATATGACAAAATGATGATGCAGTAATTACTATAATAGTGAAAAATTAAAATAATTGATATTATAAATACCCAAATAAATATAATATGAAACTTTTAATGAATTAAACTAATTTTCTAGGATAATATGATATATTAGGATTGATATAATTGACTTTGTTCGAAGTAATCAATCTGTTATGAGTTTCAAAAAAATCAACTATTGAATAGTGTCAAAATTGACATAAAAGAGTTCTTAAAACAAATATTATATTATTAATTGATATTAAATTCCTAAAAATCTAAGGTTCGGCCAAGAGACTTATATCATGATAGGTTCATCATTAATGTACCACTTGGGGGTCTCTTGGATGTATATAGTAAGTTTATTAACCATATTATATAAAAATACAAAGAGACATTGTAAAAGTGAAACTAATTAACTTAGAGTTAATACTTAAAGATAAGGTTAATATAAGTACCCAAACCTGTCTAAATTCTATTGGTTGAGTGGTTTTCGACTTATCCCCACCTTAACCTTTGAATAATAAGCTTTGGAGCCATTAGAAACCGAATATGAATTTATTATAAATTAATATTTCTAACTTTTCCAAAGGTGCCCCTCACCCCTCTTATAAAAGGGCACTCCTCCTTCTCATTTCTTCACACCTTCAAAGCCTTTTGGTTCGGCCAAACTCTGCCCAAATACTCTCCCAACATCCCTCACTACAACCTAGAGGCCTTAGTTTGATCAGAAAGCCAACCTAAGGATCCCTTTTGATCAAATCAAAAGGAAGAACCCGAAGAAGAGGTAATGATTTCACCACCCTTTTCTAAGTTCATTTCTTCTTCCACTTCTTCTTCCTTTGTTATTACCATTATGAAATAATAACTCCAGTATCTCACATATACTGTGATGTTATTATAAATATGGTACAATCATATTCAGTATTCTATCCACCCTTTGAATAACATGTCACCATACGTGCGTACGTACGACTTACCGTCTCCACGTCGTGGTGTAATTGTTATTCAATATAATATTATTTGGATGGGTATAATAATGATTTGTAACTCATGTAAATAATAAATATAACATGTTAATGATTCTGTATATATGATATACCATCCATTTATATATTATTTTAATATCAAAAGAATGATATTGTCGCTCGTGCGTACGTACGGACTACCGTCTCCACGAACGCGATGAGATTCATTCTCCATCGTATCCATTCAAGTATAATTATCATTTGATGATTTAAAAATGATGTTTAAGGACTGTATATCATTCTGGATATGAATAAGATACAACAACCATGGCTTATGTAACAAAACATATAAAAGAAAATGAGTAAGTTAACTCCCGAAACGACGATAATTCTAAGATATTATTAACAAATCAATGTTAAAAGATCATATATGATATCATATTAATATATATGATTCTTGTATAATTTAATAACAACTATTTCACCATTATACAGGAGGTTAACCTACCCCAACCAAGGAAAAGTACAAGGTAAGGGTTATTTCACAATCTCTTCATTATTCGAGGTTGTTTATACGTAATAATCTACTGGGATATCTTTATCATCCACATCCATGTTTCTTAAAAATGTATTTCAAAACATTTTTTATGGGTTAAAGTCATTTATACCCTTGTTTTAATTTTTATAAGAGGTTTATAAAGGAATCTTTCCGTCGTTTTCAAAACAAGGTCCTTTTTAACCTTTTCGATAGAATTGAGGTAAGAATGTTTTTTTTAACTTATACGGCGGGTGCGGTTATTTTACGCCGTTATAAAATCTTCAAAGATTTCCTTACAAGCTTATAAGAATATTTTCAAAGAAAATGTTTTATTTTATATGGATCTTAAATGGTTTCAAAATTAAAGGAGATATTTCTTTAAAAAGAATTTTGATTTCATCTATGTCAACATCCTTTGATGGATTTTAAGATTATTTGAAGTTGATTTATTATGATACAAAACTTCTATATTGTATTGAAGGTTTTGTGATATGTTTGACTATGGATGTGCTATTTTTATACCATTCATAGTTTATGGTGAAATTATTGACATTTCGTATGCTAGTTTTAATACGAATGTTTATGTTATGTTTAAACCTTTTCATATGGGAATGCATTGGACTTAATAAGTGACGGGTGGAGCCCGCTATAGCTCCTCGATGCATCGGTAGGTCTCATGAGACAAACTAGTGTCTTGGCACAAGGCCTTGACAAAATCTTATTTGTAGTCTTGGCACGAGGCCTTGGCTATGTGGTTATGTTAGTCTGGCATTATGCATTCCAACATTATGAAAGTGGTTATTGATATTGCATGTGATTATTCGATTAGTAGAATATCCATGTGAATAAGTAAATGGCATTATTTCATTTTTATTTTTTCCATACTATGTTGAAGTTCAATTTTAAAAGGCTTTTGTTTTAGTAATTCATTGCCTTAAATGTTTATGCTTATTATGAATGTTCCGCTATATTGTTATCCTTACTGGGCATTTGAGCTCACCCCTTTTCTATGTTTTATTTTTCCCAGGTAGTGAAGAAGTAAATTATGAATGACTTGCAGGGATATTATGAGGGGTTAATAGTGTGGATATGAAGACTTTGTTGTTGTAGTATTTTTTCACTTTGAAATGTAATGTAAAACTTTATGATTATATCTAGTGTTTCCAAGGCTACTAAACCAATCGGTCTTTTGAGATTTGATCTTTCTTGTGATCATGCCAATGTTATGTAATTAATGCACCGACTCTGGGCAACTGGGGTCAGGGCGTTACAGAGACACTATCTATATGGTGATGGGTGAGACATATATATAGACCACAAAATTTATAAGTACACATTCTCTCAAAAATATCTCAACATGAGGAAAAGGAGATAGTTGGAACCACTCAGGAACTATGATTTCTTGATAAAATATCACCCTAGTAAGGAAAAAAGGTGGTCAATTCATTGAGTAGGAGGAACTATAGAGTTCTGACCATGATGAGGATTAACAAGGATCCAATATTCATGGATTTAGTAAGTTAGATATGGTAATTATTTGATAAGGGTAAATAACACTCCTTTTATAAGAAATTTATAAACCATATTTATTAGAAATGATAGAAGGCCTAGTAGAATGATAAAGGATTACAAAGGAATATATGAGTAACAAAAATTTGATAGAATTCATTTATAAAGATGGAATATTGAAGTTTGGGAAGTGGTTATGTTTTCCATCTATACTGGATCTGAATCGGGAGCTACTAGATGAGGTACATAGCTCAAATTTATCTACATTTCATGGTAGCACAAAGATTTATGTGTATTTAAGAGAAAATTTCTAGTGGAATGGTATGAAGTTTGAAATTATGGACTATGTATCTAGATTCTTGGTGTTTCTACTTGTAAATAATGAATGACACTATTCTAAAGGAGTCATGAAACCACTTCTTATACCAATATGGAAGTGGGATACTATTACAATGGACCTTTTCACTAGACTTCTGAAGACTCCTAGGAGGAATGATGTTATATGGTTCATTATTGATCACCTTACCAAGTTTTCACATTTTCTAGAAATATTAGAAGATCCACCCCTTGAGCACCTTGCTCAACTCTATATTAATGAAGTTGTGAGACTTAATGGCATAACTCTTCCAATTGTATCTAATCATGAACCTCAGTTCACATTAAAATTTTGGAGGAGTCTTCAGGAAGCTCTCAACAATGAGATACATTTGAGCACCACCTATCATCCTCAAACCGAAGGGCGTTCTAAAATGACTATTAAGACATTATAACACATGATGAGATCATGCTCTCTTGATTTTCAAGATACATGGGATCAATATCTATATATAGTGATATTTTTCATACAATAATAGATTCCATTCAAACAACAAGATGGAACCGTATAAAGTATTGTACGGGGAAAGATGTAGTACTCCAACTTATTAGGACAGAGTTAGAGAAAGGAAGCTAGAAGGCCCAAAACTTATTGAGGAGATAATAATAAAAGTTCATAATATTCAAAATCATATCAAAGTATCTCAAAATAGACAAAATAAATATACTAATAATCAGAGGAAGGACTTGGAATTTCAAGTGGGGGATCATGTATTCTTAAAGGTGTCTCCATTGGAAGGGAGTTATATGATTTGGTAAAAAGGGGAAGTTAAGGTCTAGTATTTGTGCCTTTTGAAAATTTAGATATAATTAGAGTTGTATCTAATTGATTAGTTATGCAACCCGAACTCTTTAAAGTTCATGACATCTTCCATGTTTCATTATTAGGGAAATACATACTAGATTCAATGCATTTACTCACCTATGAGGACATAGAGTTGGATCCTAAATTATCTTATAATGAAAAACCTATCCAGATTCTTTTCACCAGATAGTAAGTGTTGTAGAATCAAAAAACTCAGTTGATGAAAGTTATTTGAAGAAATCACAAACTAAAGGAGGCAACATGGGTGCATAATATAGTTATGAGGAAGGATTACCCACATTTTTTAAGAGCCTGCATATATCAAGAATTTAAAGGATTAAATTATTTAAGGGGGATGATAGAATTTAATTCCTAAGATCCTAATAGAGTTGGTAAATACTATATCCCTATACTATTACCCAATGCACATTTTATTATTTTATCATTATTATATAAATGGTTCATCATTATATTTAAAAGTAAAATTACTAAATTTTATAATTTTAATTTGATAAAATAGATATAATTTTTGAGTTAAAAAGTTTCAAATTATCTTAGGGTGAAATTTTAGGATTTTTCTAAATAATTGGTATTTTGAGTGAATAGTGAAAATATTATTTCAATAAATACCATCAATTTTAATAAACCATCATGATATAATATTGAATTATAATTTTATAAAACCTTTTATATAGAAAAAATATATGTCTAAATAATAAAATAAAGTATATAAAACATTACTTTGAGTTTAAAAACCTATATTTGAAATTTTAGAGACCAAGTGATGTTTTATTATAATAAAAGAACTATTTTAATCCTTCTTTAATTAAGTAATTGCAAGGCTATGCCCAGTTTTTTATTTTATTTGAGGTCATATGGCTATAATTTTTTATTCATAAACTAATAAATTCCTTATTAATCAACATTATATATGGATTTTTCATAAAATAATTCTTATGCTTAAAAAGAAATTTTTAAAAAACTATTATTTGTTGTGTTTTGTGTAATTATATTAAAATTAATTTTTACCAAATATATAAATTAAATATTTTAAAATTGATTTAATATTTTAATTATAATAATAAATATTAGTTAATATTTCAAACTTATTTTTTGGGTATACAAATAAGTTACCATGGTAAAAGTTTGTTGTCACGAGGAGAGTTAAAAGTGGGGTTAAACTAAGATATAATGCTTCAAATATCTCTAAAACTTATCTAAATTTGATTGATCAAGTGGATTTAAACATTAACTTATACTATATTTAAAACTAGCCAAAATTGAAACCAATTTCCTTAAGAATTACATTTGTTATATTTAAAAGTTCTTAATATTTACAAGAGTGACACTACTTGCACTTAAAATAGGGCACATACTATTTTGAGTTTTGAACACACTTTGAGCCCATTATATTGTCAAATATCTACCTAAATAACTTATAAAAACCCTTATAAATGTTCTAGATGTTTTGGTATTCCAAAAATATTCAACTAATAATCCTCAATGTGTTTTTGAAAGGAAATTATCTAGGGAAGAGGTATGTGTTCTTACCAAGATCATTCAAGTTTATTTCATCTTAACCCTCAAAAAAGTATTCTAAAAAAATATTAACATAATTAAATAAGTATATTTACTGCAATGAATTTTTTTATGTTAATTTTACAACCATTTTCTATCTCTTATCCGTCCAATGGAATATTAAAATTCCACCCACTCATACATGCGAACTATCGTCTCTATGAAGTGACATATCTCATTTTCCCTCACCTTATCACATGGATGGTTATAAAGATGAATTTAATAAATATATATAATAATTATACCATAATTATTATTATTAAATTATAATTTTTTTTATTTCCATCCATTTAAAAATGAAAACACCGCCCGTGTATATGTGTAGGTGACCACCTTCATGAAGAGATACATTCCATTTTTCATCACCAACTTAATTGGATGGTTCTAAAAGTATATATAATTTATAATTATTATATTTATGAAATTATTAATATTATTTAGGTAATGAAACCATGGACCTGGTGTAGGGACTAGAACCGCTGAATCAAAACATGCATAAGAACCAAAACAATTAAAACCTAAATAATTGATTTTAAAAAAGAATTATGAGTAAATGGGTAAAAAATAAGTTATGAATATATGATATACATAAATATAGATATAAATATGGATATTATATATATTAATAATAAATATAAATTTATTATAGTGTAGGTTGGAATATGTTTGACCAACTAAGAATCCAAGGTACGAGTTTATTCTACAATCTCATTTTCTTTCAGAATTATTTATGTTAAAATTACTATTGGGGTAATTATATGATATTTATATATTAATAATATCCTATTTTATTATACTCTAGTTATTTTTATGGGTTTTAGGTATTCTTTTAATTTTCCCCACTTTGTTACTCAAAAAATTGAGAGAATTTTTTTAATCAAAACTAGCTTTATTTATTTTTGGATGAGAATCTTTTCCCTTCATACAAATGTTCTTAATATTGATTAAATAATTATAATTGATATAATTAAATGACTTATTAATTAAATTTTATGATAAAATTTACTTTTTTTTCAAAGGTTTTAAAAGGAATCTTCTAATTTTTTCTATACAGGTCGTATTTGACTTCTTACAAAAAGTGTGAAAAGAATGTTTTCTTTCAATGTTTATGAATTTATTTTTTTAAGATATTTATAAAATTTATTTATTAAAAATATTAAATTATAATTTCATTTAAATTTTCAAATAAAATACTATTCCAATTATTCTATGATTTTTTTAGTTTTTAAAAACTTTTCAAAAGAAAATGATATTTCTTCTTGTTTTCAAAGAAATTACCTATGTATTTATAAAGGTGATTTTTTATCTATGTCAACATCATTTAAAATATATTATTATTTACCAAGGATATTCTATAATGATATTATCCACCTCATTTCTCTGGATGGATTAGGATTATCTTTTTATATTTACTAAGGAAAATATTGACATTTCATATACCAATTTTCAAATATAAATGTTTATCACTATGACATGTTTATCATGTATTTTATTGTTTATTAAATCATTTATTATGAAGAATTAATTTAACTTAAAATGTTATGGGTGGGGACCGATATTTGATATCCCCTCATTGTATCGATATGTCTAATGAGACAAACTAGTTTGGGTATTTGGTGTATGCCTTACCAATTTATGTATGATGTCTTGGCGTGAGGCCTTGATAGTTTGATTATGATATCTAAAATTATGAATTATATCTTTATGAAATTATTTATTATTATCCATATGATTATTTTTTTGTTATTTCATCTTTTTATATATTCTCCTTTCATGATATTATTTATTTAACATATTTGTTTTTTGTTTATCTCTGTTATATTATTCACGCCTTATTTATTTTATGATAGATTATATTATAAAATTTACCTTACTGAGTGTCAAAGTTAACCATTTATTTTGTTTCTTATATATAGTTTTACCCAAAAGTGAAAATTTTAATGATTTATAGGATATAATAGAAGAAATAATAAAGTTCTCATTGGAATTTAAGTTTCATTTCATGTTTTTGAATATAATGTGAGAAACATATATGTATCTAGTCCCTAAATAATACTAAAATATTCGATCCAATGAGATGTTATCTATTATATATTATACCAATTTAATATAGTAAATAATGGATATGGGTTACTGGAGTCAGGTTAGTTATTGTTGATATTAGATAAAGTTTAATAGAAACCTTGGGAACTAGATTTAGGGAAACATATATTAGAGAATATAACCCTATGAAAGACTATAGGGATAATTATAAGTATTGGGAAATATCCTTTTTTATGCATTATAGAGTATGGGGTTTTACAAGAATAAAATCCCAGTGTGGATACAAATAAGTGGATTCAATCTCTAGCATAGATGCACCTAGGGGTAAGAACTTTTAAAAAGGGTTGGTTTGGTATTAACCCGATATTCACTTAGTGCACAACAATGGGCCTAACTGTACAACCATTTTGAAACTCTTTGGGGATATTATTTGGTTTTTTAATAAAAATTATAAAGGATTTTAAGTCATCGTTATTATTTGAATACATTCCTAAATACATTAAGCTTACGATTATGGGATTAACTATGAATAAATTTTTAATCTATGTTAAGTGCTGCACCAAATTTAGAATTATATACCATGATCTAAAATACATAATGTTATGAGTTAATATAGTATATTACATTGTTTTTAAATGACACATAGTGATTTAAATTGTGTCAACACCCATAAAATATATAGGGATTTACCACATGATCTAGCCAATGAAGTTAGTGAGGATAGTTTTGAATCTGAGTGAATTATAACTATATTAGGTTAGTTAACTTAGTAATGGATAATAAAATTTCTATTATGGAGAAAATTGATGATCCATAACATGGTACAATAATTTTGGTTCATTTCATGCGACAAAAACCTCTATTATTC
The DNA here is from genome assembly GCA_963277665.1 of Viscum album. Lineage (NCBI taxonomy): Eukaryota > Viridiplantae > Streptophyta > Magnoliopsida > Santalales > Viscaceae > Viscum > Viscum album. The sequence continues at coordinate 1,412,340,471 of OY728141.1, read as the reverse complement.
AATGGGTATATTTATCCATTAGTATATGAAAAGTAGGTCAAGTCCATGGTGAATATATTTCTCACCTTGGGAAGTAATGAAATGGATAAATTTATTATGGTCATTTATCATCTAAAGGGATATTATGATAAATGGGGGTCATTTATCCATAACACTAAGGAGACTAAGGAGATAGAGATTATGAAATGGTAGAATTATAAGGATATATTGTTTGAAAAATATTTTCCTCATGATAAACGAGCTCATATAGAAAGGATATTCCTCAATCTAAGGTAAAATGAATGGGGAAATGTTGTTGAATTTGAAGATAACTTTATAGGGATAGAAACTTAGATTATAGATTATATATGTAATCTAAGAAGTAATATTGATTACTTATTTTATGGACTAAATCCTTTCCTTCAAAGAGAATTATTCTCTCAAAAAAATTTAGTATATGAAGATATTATATCAAGTTCCATCAAGATAGAGAAAAAATTCATTAAGTATTATTTTTTACATGGAAATATAAAAAATAAGAGGTAAATTGAGTTCTCTATAAAAAGAAATATGGAAAGGGGGAAAAAGAGAAGGGTGTAATTTACAACATGTAATAGTTGTGGGGAAAACACCCTAGACCATGCTTAAAGGGACTGTGAGTTTTCTTCTAGTGTGGAGTGAAATGATATGAGGCTTGTGAATGTAAGGTTAAGAAAGAAGATGTTGATGTATAATGATTCAATTGTAATCATTAATGTAATTTGCCTTAGAAAAGGCCAATGAAGAAAGGATAAGATTATTAAATCACTACAGTTGAGGTTGAAGTCCCAAATGATGTTATAACATGTACTTTGATCATAAAATAAAATTTAGAAAAATGATTTATTTGATTCTGGATCTATAATTTTTTATATCTTGCATGTTTGCTGAGAACATTAAACCATCCCCTAAAACTCCTAGGAAAGAGTTTGAAATCAAGACACCTAGTGGGAATCTTATTGCAACAATTATATATCAAAAAATATATATTCATATGCATAGATTCTCCCTAGTTGTAGACTTAATTGTTATACATATTGTCACATACATGAATTATTTTAAAGTTAAATTATATTTAATTTCCATTCATGCTTTGTTTTGAGGTTTTCCCAAGCATTTATGGAGGAATGGGTGAGTTTTTATGAATTGTGCCAAACTGTGAGCACAATTCCAGATTTAAAAATAAATTTTTATTACTTTATAACTCCTTAATTTTTCAACATTTTTCATCCATTACAATTCCTAATTGTCATCCCATGACATATTAACACCACCATATTAATTAGGACCATTTAGAAATCCAGAATCATGGTAGATATGAGTTTTTATTTAAGGGATTGGGCCTACCCGAAAACCCATTTTATACATTAAAAATAAATTCTAATTCTTTAATATCTCCTTCACTATTTGAGTTTTTTCGGTGATTCAAACTCTCACCCGAGACCACTTACCTAAGGCACGCCCCAATTCCCTCCCATAATTTGGAGCTCTATAGAATCACGAAAGTGGTCGAAACTTCTCTAGATGTCAGAAATCATCCAGATTTGGAGAGGTAAATTGATCCTTTCATAAATACTTCTATTTGTACTATTTTTCTCCAATTCCAGTTCCTACAATATCTATTAATCTCTTTTATAACCTCCCATGAATGGTTGGATGTTTTCAAATTCAGATGCTGGTGGATTTTGGGTCGTTTTCTTCAAGATTATTTTGGGTAAGTGTTTCTCTCTTCAATTCCTTCCTTCTCTTTAGGGTTTCCTCCCACTTTAATAAATTTATAGAGTGTACAAAAGTTAGGGTTCATACCTAGGGTTTTATTTGGGGTATTTTTGGTGAAATATTATGGTTTAGGATTCATTTTCACATCCTTGTGGTGTGGCAGAGGTGCGGTTGAGGTTTCGCACCAAGATTCAAGGGTTTTGACTCAAAAGGTAGGTGGTTCCATGTGTAAATAATTATTGTTGAGTTAGATTGATATATTTAACCATTTTTCATATTCATAATATGTTGGGTGTGGTGTAGAAACTGTTTATGATTGATTTGGTTATGTGTTAAATTTTATAGTCTCTTTTTAACTTGAAATTGGGTGTTTTCATGTGTAACTCATGGGGTTTTATTTGGGTGTAGTTTATAACTTATTAAATTGGTTTATTAAATATTTTTTGGACTGAAAGTTCTGTTTTGGTAATTTATTAGTGTCATGTGTTCCTAAAAATAAGGTTTTTGAATATGTTTGATGTGTAAAACATTGTTATACTTCTTGAGGTCATTTTATGAAAATGTGTGTTTTCATTTGTATCTTTTGTGGTATTATTCAAGGTTATTTTATAACACTTGAATGTGTTTTTATAAATGTAACTAGGGATTCCAATTCTATTTTTGATAGTAATTGGAATGGTTTTGGTCTTAAATGGGGGTTTTGAAATGGGTTTTGTGTGTAAGACATAGTTACACCCCTTGAGTTGTTTTATGAAAATTGTGAATGTTTTGTTTGGTTAAAAAAAGTGGATAAAAGGGTGTATATGTACTGTTTGGGGGGTGTGTTCACCTAATATGAGTTTTTGAAAGGTATTGTGGTTATTTAATATTTCAAATATTTTTATAGAATGTTTTATAAAGTTCTGAAATGTTTTATAAAATGGAAAGAGAGCTGAAAAACATGGCTGTGGGCTGTTTTGTGTGAGTGTGTTGTGAAAATTGAATTTTGTTGATGAAAGAGGTATTATATGTTATTTGAGTGGGCTGTTATGTGAGTTATAATGTCTTGGAATGGTTTATAAAAATTCTTTAAAGGATTTTTGGAAGTGTCAATGAAATGTGAAGAGTGTTGTGGGTTATTTTTGTGTGAGTCAGATTTCAAAATCAATTTGAATGAAAAGTGTACTTTTATGACTTGTGTGGTATACATGTGGGCTTTTTGGTGAATTTTTGATATGGAAATTATATTTTCATGTGAAAAGTATATTTATTGACTTTTTGAACTTGTTTGAGCACAAAGGGAAAACCTGGGTATCTTGGTGGGTGGACGTGTACTAGTATGCTAGTGAATCCGTGGGGTTTGGCCTCAGTTTCACTTATCAAGATTGACGCTTACAACTATAACTAAACTATGATAATGATTATTTGGGACCACTAGGTTATGGGTATGTTACCTACTAGTGGCTCGTGCACGAGAATGGATATTTGTGATGGTTACTCTCACCGAGATACGAGGTACCTGGGACCCACAACGAGCTAGTGCCTAGGGGTTATTTCCCATTGCTTGTGCTCACTATATATTTTGTGCTTACCATCGTCATACAGTATGAGTGGTTGGAAAATTCAGTATCTTTGGTATTTATTTTAATAGTGTTTATTCTTTAAATTATCCCACCTGAAAACTGTTTTTATTTAATGTTGCATCATTTAGAAATTGTAACTAGCATTTCATGTTTTTGAAAACTTGCATTCTTTTCATCTTTAAATGTTTATCACATGGAATCTATTAGTGGTGTTATCTTACTGGGTATTTTATCACACTCTACTTACACCCTTGGGTGTAATTATACTGGGTTATTTTTTTGTCGTAGGTTGGGTACAGTTTTTTGTGCCATTGGTTCGGGTTTCTAGCAGGTCCTTAGTGGTGAAGTCTTGTGGGGATGGCTTGAGGGAGGTGCCTCTTGCCATGTGAAGGTTCTTGGTCTGTTCCCTTTTGGTTTTGTACCTTTTTTATAGTCTTGTTGAGTTGTTTTAAAATATGTAATTCATTTCTTAGTTTTTTTAAAATATTGTTTGGATTGAAAAATCCAGATTCGTTTTATTGGATTCTTTTATTGTTTTATGTTTATAAAATCAGGTAAATCATTCCCAATTTTCATTTTATGATACCCAGGCACTTGTGCCAGCCTGTGGGGATTGGAAACTCCCTTTGGGCCTTGTCACAGGCTGGGTTTGGTGTCGGTTTTGGCAGCGACCAGATTCAGTTCTTGACAAAATGGTATCAGAGGAGGTTCATGTTAACTCTTTGAGTCATGTTATTTGGGGAAGAGTCAGGATAGTCTGGAGTTAGGATTTTTGGGACATGGAATTCCAGTTATGGGTAGTGTTCCTAATCAACACACCTCATAATGGGATTCAAGTTTCTAGGAGAAGTCGTTATTTATCTAAGTCCTTTGGTTTTCTTGGTTCGATGATGATTAGGAGAAATGAAAAGAGAGTTGGGTTAATGGTCCTAGTAAGCTCGAAGGGCCTGGAAATCCATGTGGAGACAAGGATATTCCCTAGAACACTCTCTATAACAGTGAAGTTATTGGAGTATGGATGCCAATCATATGCCCAAATCACCCACTGAAACTAGTTTCCTCTCGCATTGTTTTGTGCTTAGGTTTTGAAATCTTGGAACTTTGGTTTTAAGAAGTGTAAAGTTTTTGTGAAATGATTTTCAAATAAAGAGGGAATGGTTTGATTTATGAAATGATGGAACTGAATTTTTATAATTTTTTTGAAATGGAAAATTTTGTGCTTACACCTCTTTTAAAAGCATGAACTATATTGAAGTTGGTTTTGAAAAGTGTTTCCAATAGAGTTTTCTAAACAATCAAAGGGTGTTTTAATGGGATGAGATGTTTTGAAATTGATGTGAATATCTTGAAAGTGAGTTATTTTCTAAATGGTTGTGCCTTTCTAAAATGTTTTTTAATATTTGAGTTGGGATTTTGATCTTGTGGTTAGCAGTTTTGAGAAAAAAGGATGTGTTGGTTGACTTTTTTAGTTTTGAAAAGTGGAAAGAATGTTTTGTTTTAACCTTTGGTATTTCCATGAGCAACCACATGCATGGGGTTATATAGGATGATGGATGATTGATGTCATGACTGGATGAGTGTCGGGATGGATATGAGGAGTGTGCCCAGTGTGGCACATAAACAAGCATGTGTAAGGCCCATGGGGTACCATTGGTGGATACGCTAACCGTTGAACCGTTTGTTTTCAAGAAATGTTTTCATAGAAAAACATGATGTCTTGATGAATTGTTTGGGATGGATTATATTATGTGTTTTTGGAAAATTTTGATGTTGTGGGATGTTTTGAGTCCATAAACCCCTCCTGTTTGAACTGTGTTTTGGGTTTATGTTTGGTCGGTAAGCTGGGTAGAAGGACCAGTTAGTAGTCTCCTCTGAGATATGTTTCGGGACACCTTTATGGTGGTTTACTTCATGTGTTTGGATCTGGTTTATGTATTTTTTTGACCAATGGACCAGATTGGTTGGGTCCTTGGGTTCTCTCATTGGATAAGGTATTCCCCCATTAAGGGTTATTGCATAACTGAACTGTAATACGAATTGTTTCGCCATTGGAAAATCCTCCAGTTGATCAATATAAGGAATATTTTATCGATCTTTGTAGATTGAGTCTACACCCATTCATTTATTTTATTTTTAGATCCTCTTGTAGTAGGAGAGTGCTCGTGGAAGGTTGAAAGAGACCTTAGTTTCTTAAGTTTCCTAATTCATCAAAACTAGAAGTGGTCAAGGGTTGTTAGTGGGGATGAGTGTCTTGATGTCGTCTAAGAGGGCCTTTGGGTTCTTCACAGTTTCTTTGAAGCATGAGTTCATGTTAAACCACCAGTGTGGGAAATATGGTCACGATAGGATATTGTGTCCACTTTCTAGAATTGTGTGTTTTTTGGGGATGTTGTATAAGGCCCCTATCTATGCATTTTTTATATCAGTCGTAATAGTCATGTTTAGTGATGCCTTATGATGTCATGTGCTTGATTGACTATAAAGGTGAAAGTTGGGAAATCATATGAGAGTCTCTATTATGTTGGGAGAATGTCTCCCTTGGAAAAAACTTAAAAAATATTCCATTTTAGTGGAAGGTGAGTTTAGGTGTTCTTTACTTCTATTGTTTCTCACCCAAACAAACAAGGATTGTTGTGTGTGCATTTTCTAAGCCCTTGTTTTAGTGAAACATCGGGTTAGGGTAATGTGAGTTTGGAATGTATTATGTCATGGAAAAATTATCTGGGATTTCGGTATATTTGTTGGTTGCATCGAAAGAATAATTATCGTTCAAGAGGTTTCCAAAGCCTAACTGTGAGGCCAAAGATACTTTAATCATTTGAGCTCTAGCCATAGGTCTCGGAGAGAAGCTGGCTCGTAGTTAGGGGAAATCCCAGGGTCGTTTAAACCCTTGTACAATGTAATATCCTCATAATTAAAGATAGTAAGAGTTTAAACCTCTGGTGTCATCATATTTTCTCTATTTTTCCCATTAGGTGGAAATAGGTGGAGGGCCTTGTACCCATTACTTTGCCTAATGTCATTCCCTCCCGCTTTGGTTTCTATTGAGTCATTAGAGAATGGTTGTAAATTTTGATAGACATACTGAGAACACAGTTTCTGCATGATTAATAGTGATCGTGTTCCAGGAATCCATGCAGAAAGAATGATCTTCACAGCTAGTGCACAGTTTCCCAAATCGTGCGGACTAACCCTATGCCCTTCCCAAATCTTTAATTTGTTTTGGGTATGTCTATGTCAGCCCATGCTGGTCAGTTAAGATGGTTAGTTCTTATGGTGGGGAGACCCACTATTATTCTCATGTACATTCCTTAAAAAATATTGAATGGAATTCTACCCTTTGTACTAAGGAGTCCGTTCAGGCCTCCCCTGTTAGTGTCTTGATTTTGTCTTAGAAAAATATAGGTTTTCTCTTTTGGCGGGGAGCCTATTTGTGTCCACCCCGTACCAATAACTCAGATTTATCCATGGTCTTGGCTTGGCAGTAGGTAGTCTTATTCAGAACTATCTAGCTACCAACATATTCTTTGAGTAAACATTGGGATTGGAGAGTGCCCAATGGTTTAGTTAAAGGTAAGTGTAACTTTGTTCGATGTTGTTGTTCATTTGGGTGAATTTCTTGAGTCTTGTTCAGATAGTGTTTAAGGAGTTTTATTTTGGGATAAACTATGAATGTGATTGATCATTTCAGTAATGTGGTGTAAGTTTTTCTTTTGAGATTAATCCTTAATTAATTGTTCACTGGAGGTGTTTTGGCCTTTGGGGGTGAAACCTGGCAAGGGAGTACCTCTTGGTTTCTCAGTTGAATTTGGTTATTGTTTTGTCCTTGATGTGACTTTCCGGGGCGGAAAGTTTTCATGGTGGGGAGAATTGTCAGATAAATGACTTATTTTAAAGTTAAATTCTATTTAATTTCCATTCATTCTTTGTTTTGAGGGTTTCCCAAGCATTTATGGAGGAATGGGTGAGTTTTTATGAATTGGGCCAAACCGTGAGCCCAATTCCAGATTTAAAAATAAATTTTTATTACTTTATAAATCCTTCATTTTTCAAAATTTTTCATCCATTCCAATTCCTAATTGTCATCCACTAACCTATTAACACCACCATATTAATTTGGACCATTTAGAAATCCATAATCATGGTGGATATGGGTTTTTATTTAAGGGATTGAGCCTGCCCGAAAGCTCATTTTCTGCATTAAAAATAAATTTTAATTCTTTAATATCTCCTTCACTATTTTCATTTTTTCGGTGATTACAACTCTCACCCGAGACCACGTACCTGATACGCTCCCCAATGCCCTCCTCCTACAATTTGGAGCTCGATAGAATCGTGAAAGTGGTCGAAACTTCTCTGGATTTCAGAAATCGTCCAGATTTGGAGAGATAAATTGATCCTTTCATAACTCCTTCTATTTTTAATATTTTTCCCCCATTATAGTTCCTAAAAAATCTCCTAATCTTTGTTATAACCTACCATGAATGGTTTGATGTTTTCAAATTCATATGCTGGTGGATTTTGGGTCGTTTTCTTCAAGATTATTTTGGGTAAGTGTTTCTCTCTTCAATTCCTTCCTTCTCTTTAGGGTTTCCTCTCACTTTCATAAATTTATGGAGTGTATAGAAGTTAGGGTTAATACCTAGGGTTTTATTTGGATTATTTTTGGTGAAATATTATGGTTTAGGGTTCATTTTCACATCCTTGTGGTGCGGAGGAGGTGCAGTTGAGGTTTCGCACCAAGATTCAAGGGTTTTGACTCAAAAGGTAGGTGGTTCCATGTGTAAAAAATTATTGATGTGTTAGATTGATGTATTTAAACATTTTTCATATTAATCATATGTTGGGTGTGGTGTAAAAACTGTTTATGATTGACTTGGTTATGTGTTAAATTTTATAGTCTCTTTTTAACTTGAAATTGGGTGTTTTCATGTGTAACTCATGAGGTTTTATTTGGGTGTAGTTTATAACTTATGAAATTGGTTTATTAAATCTTGTTTGGACTGAAAATTCTGTTTTGGTAATTTATTAGTGTCATGTGGTCCTAAAAATAAGGTTTTTGAATATGTTTTATGTGTAAAACATTGATATACTTCTTGAGATCATTTTATGAAAATGTGTGTTTTCATTTGTATCTTTTGTGGTATAATTCAAGGTTATTTTATAACACTTGAATGTGTTTTTATAAATGTATCTAGGGATGAAAATTTTATTTTTTATAGGAATTGGAATGGTTTTGGTCTTAAATGGGGGTTTTGAAATGGGTTTTGTGTGCAAGACATAGTTACACCCCTTGAGTTGTTTTATGAAAATTGTGAATGTTTTTTTGGTTAAACAAAGTGGAAAAAAGGGTGTATATGTACTGTTTGGGGGGGGGTGTTCACCTAATATGGGTTTTTGAAAGGTATGGTGGTTATTTAAGATTTAAAATATTTTTTTAGAATGTTTTATAAAGTGTTGAAATGTTTTAGAAAATAGAAAGAGAGCTACAAAACATGGTTGTGGGCTGTTTTGTGTGAGTGTGTTGTGAAAATTGAATTTTATTGATGAAAGAGGTACTATATGTTATTTTAGTGGGCTGTTATTTGAGTTAGAATGTCTTAGAATGTTTTATAATTTTTTTTAAAGTATTTGTGGAAGTGTCAATGAAATGTGAAGAGTGTTGTGGGTTATTTTTGTGTGAGTCGGATTTCAAAATCAATTTGAATGAAAAGTGTAATTTTGTGACTTTTGTGGTATAAATGTGGGATTTTTGGTGAATTTGTGATATGTAAATGATATTTTCATGTGCGAAGTATATTTATTGACTTGTTGAACTTGTTTGAGCACAAAGGGAAAACCCGGGTATCTAGGTGGGTGGACGTGTACTAGTATGCTAGTGAATCCGTGGGGTTTGGCCTCATTTTCGCTTAGAAAGATTGATGCTTAAAACTATAACTAAACTATGATGATGATTATTGGGGACTAATAGGTTATGGGTATGTTCCCTACTAGTGTATCTTGTTCAAGAATGGATATTTTTGATGGTTACTCTCACCGAGATACATGGTACCTGGGACCCACAATGAGCTAGTGCCAAGGGGTTATTTCCCATTGCTTGTGCTCACTAGATATTTTGTTCTTACCATTGGAATACAGTATGAGTGGTTTGAAAATTCAGTAGCTTTGGTATTTATTTTAAAAGTGTTTATTCTTTAAATTATCCCACCTGAAAACTATTTTTATTTAATGTTGCATCTTTTAGAAATTGTAACTAGCATTTCATGTTTTTGAAAACTTGCATGCTTTTCATTTTTAAATGTTTATCACATGGAATCTCTTAGTGGTGGTATCCTACTGGGCATTGGCTCACACCCTACTTACACCCTTGGGTGTAAGTAAACATGGTTATTTTTGTTTTTGTAGGTTGGGTACAGTTTTTTGTGCCATTGGTTCAGGTTTCTAGCAGGTCCTTGGTGGTGAAGTATTGTGGGGATGGCTTGAGGGAGGTGACTCTTGCCATGTGAAGGTTATTGGGTTGTTCCCTTTTGGTTTTGTACCGTTTCTATAGTCTTGTTGAGTTGTTTTAAAATATGTAATTCAGTTATTATTTTTTTTAAAAGATTGTTTGGATTGAAAAATCCAGATTCATTTTATTAGATTCTTTTATTGTTTTATGTTTATAAACTTGGGTAAATGGTTCCCAATTTTCATTTTATGATACCCAAGAACTTGTTCCAGCCCATGGGGATCAAGAACGCCCTTCAGGCCTTGTCACATGCTAGGTTTGGTGTCGGTTTTGGCGGTGACCAGATTCGGTTCTTGACACATATGATTGACTTCAATATAATCCTTAGTGTGAATTAGATTTCAAAGTATAATGTGATAATTTATTACTAAGAGAAGGATATTACTATTTATGAAAGGGGTAGAGAATCCCTTGTTTTTAAATGAGGGACTTCATTATCTAAATATTTTATGGACACAACTCCAATAGATCAGCTTAATGAAATCCCAAAAGAAGAGGAGGATAAAACACCACATATGGATGGGAAAAAATCCTAAGGATAGAGGATCTGCTTGCTGTAAAGGAATACATTGATGTATTTCCATAAGACTTATCGAGGTATCCATTGAGTGTGAAGTTGATTTTTCTATTGAACTTACCCTGGATGAAAATCCTATATCCAAGAATCCCTGTAGAATGGTACCAATGAAATTGGTATAGTTGAATAAATAACCAAATGAGTTGTATGATAAGGTATTTATAAATCCTAGTGTTTCACCATGGGGATCCCATACCCTATTTGTGAAAAATAAGGATGGTTTTATGCTGTTTTTAAATAATTACATGGATATTAATTCCATTACTAGAAATAATAAGCATCCTTTTAAAAATATTGATGACTTATTTGATTAAATTCAAGTTTCTCAATATTTTTCAAAGATAAATCTTTGTTCTGCTATCATTAGTTAAGAGAGAATAATGATAATATACCAAAGGAAACATTTCATATAAGGTATTGACATTATGAGTTTATAATAATGCACTTTAGGTTAACTAATCCACCCTCTATGTTTATGGATATAATGAATAGAGTATTCAAGGAATATATTGATGATTTTGTTATGGTATTTTTTATTATCTCTTGATACACTCTAAAATCTATTATAATCATGATATAACTTATGGATTATTCTAGAAACTCTTAGAGAAAGGGAGTTATATGTAAAATTCATTAATTGTGAATTTTGGATCCAAGAAGTTTCTTTTATTATCCCTATTATCTATAAGGATGAAATTTATGTTGATCCTTCAAATGAAATGTTAGTCAAAGAATATCCCAGACCAATGAATATAACTGAGATATATAGCTTCCTTAGTTTATCTCATTACTATCAATAGTTTGTTCAAATTTTTTCTCAATTGGATAACCCACTAACTAAGTTTACATATAAAGGGATCGAATTCACATGGTCAAGGGAATGTGGAGAAAATTTTTAGGATCTAAAGATGATATTGGTTAATGAATCAGTATTAAATTTACTATCAAGAAAGGAAAGATTTGTAATATATAGTGATGCATCAAGGAAAGTACTAGGACATGTCCTTATATAGAATGAGAGTGGTTGATTATGAATCATGTAAATTAAATATATACGAATAGAACTATCCAAATCATGATATTGAGTTGAAAACTACAATCTTTTACTTAAACATATAGAGGCACTATCTCTATGGTGAACATTGTAACATATATATGGACCAAGAAAGTTTTAAGCACATATTCTCCCAAAAATAGATCAATGTGAGACAAATTGTATGGTTAGAAACACTAAAGGACTATGATTTATTTATATACCACCACCCTAAGATGGAAAGAAAAGTTGTTTATGCATTATGTAAGAGGGACCATGTAGTTCTGACCATGTTAGGCTAAATAGTAATTCTATATTTATGGATTTATTAAAGTTGGATATGGTAATTGTTAGGAAATGGGAAACATTATTCCTTTTCCAAGAAATTGATACACCATATTTATTAGAAAGGAAAGAGAAGACTGAGCTGGATGATATGAATTTATAAGGGTAGATAAAATCCATGAGCAATGGGAATTTCACACAATTCATCTATAAAGATGGAGTGTTGAAGTTTGGAGAGATGTTATGTGTTTCATCCATACCATATCTAAAAAAGGTGATACTAGAAGAGGAACATAACTCAAATTTCTCTATACGCCCTGGTAGAACAAATATGTACATGGATTTAAGAGAACATTTTTGGTGGGATGGTATGAAGTGGAAAATTCTAAACTATAAGTCTAAATGCTTGGTTTGAAAGTAGGTAAAGGCTGAAAGAAAATGTAGATACCTAGTTTTCACCTTGTAATACTTTGAAATATTTTTATATATATTTCCAGAGTTGGGTGCTGAGACGACGTGCAATTCTGAGGCTCGGTGTACCTAAAATTAATTTTATAAAAATATTAAGTAAATTTTATACTATTCATGTGATGAAAATGGTATAACTATTAAACGGTAGCTCAGATCAGAAATCAGATCCCATTATTGAGTCCGGAATGCGGCGTTTACCTTAGGTGGGCCATAACTTTTATCGGTGCGAGACTTCTGTGGAAAAAGCCATCCAGGGGAAAAATTATAATTAAAATAATTAAACTTAATTATTTTACCCCTGATGCTGAATAAAATAACTTTTAAATGAGGACTCAGATTGGGAATATGAGACTGCCATTGAGTTCATAATGGGGTGTTTTTCCTAGGCATGACATAAAATGAGGGGACACATAAATTTCCGATTTCCGCTGCAAGAAGGATGCCTATAAATAGAGAGTTAAGTGTTTCAGATTTGGGTTAGCCCTTAATACTCTCTCCCTCTCTCTATATTTGTCCTATTGACCATTATTCTTTGTTCTTAACTAGATTAAGAAGAAATCTCTACTGAAACTTCAGCGGATCGAAGTGGGAGCATCGTGGTTGCGTCACCAATGACTAAACACCGATTCACGATAGGATTTATCTCATTTTTGAGTTCCAATTAAGTTTCCACTTTGAATATTCAATTTATAGATTTTTCCTATTCTATCATGAAACCATTGATGCCGACATGAACATGACCATCGATCTGTGTTTAAACGATCGTTCATCATCGGTTCTTTGCAGATATCCACCGTAACTTTTGGGCACAACCAACCACAGATGGATCAAAAATTAGAGGGTGGAACAGTGAAGCCATCATCACAAGGGTACCCGATCTGCTAATAGAATAATGATCAAGAGACTAGATTGAGCCTAGTGGTCTGCAAAACGGACCCCTGGGGTGCCACCGGTGTGGTGGTGGGACGCTCTAGTGGCCGTCTGTGGAGTGGAAACAACATCGTGGCCCGGCGGTGCCATAAGGCGGCAGTCCACATAGACCGACCGGTCAGCCATGTGGGGTCGCATGATGCAACCCTAGGAAGAGACACCCACTTTTTATCATGCGGTCGATGACTGGCCTCACGGACCAGGATGCCACAGGTCGACCCATCAAGTGGGACGATCTGGGTTAATGGGTCAGGCTGGAAAAGTGGGTCGGGTCCAACCTGATGGATTAGATCCCTGGTCAACTTCCAAGGTATCTATTATGGGATGAGCATGGTAGTTTAATCGACTATGGGGTGGTCAAATGTGGTTAGACTGACTGCGGTAGTCAACTACCGAGGGAGGTGGACCGAACGCGAGTTAGTCGACCGGCCCCAAGACCCTCTTCTGTAGATTCAAACACCTGTAACTTTTAAACCAGACATTCTATTGACATGCCATCTATGACAGTGTGTTCCACTCTTTGAGATAGACCTTTTGAGATAAAATTGAGAATTTTATGGTTGGGTTTGGAAGTCAGGCCCTACTTTGACTTATTTGGGCATGTTGTTGTGAAAATAACCCTTTTCACCATTTGTCTATTTTAGATAAGTAAATAGCCTATCATGAATTATTTTTCATGTAGAATGTGATGGTAACCTTAGTTTCGGCATCTGAGTTATTATTCAAGGTGTCCTAATCATGACACTTGTCTAGAAGTGTTCGATGATTGCACGGACGGTAGTGACATTTTCAGAATCACTAGAGTAGTGCTGACTTACCCTCCAGCGGGGCTGGGCAGTTGTATTCTCCAATGACTCTTCCAGGCTTACCCTCCTATGGGGCTGGGCAATGGAATTCATCATTTTCTCTTCCAAGATTACCCTACAGTAGGGCTGGCTAGTGGCATTCACCATCTTCTCTTCATGTCTTAACCTCCATAGTATCACCCTTCAACGAGGTTGGGAAGTGGAATTCACCGTCTTCTCTTTAGAGATTATCTTCCAACATATCACCCTTCAATAATGATGGGTTGTGGCATTCACCAACAAATCAATGATGAGGTATGTTTTGGAATAACCCTGGAATCATGAGTAAGAGGGGGACTTTCCCCACTAAGATGAATCCTTGTAACATGACCTAAAACCACGTGGGAAAGATAGAACCACCCAAAGTGGATAGTATCAAGTTGTGGTGTTTGATGCTATTTTACTTTTGATTCAGTGCAGACGTGAGGAATACTGGGTATTGATGGTGGTTACTTCTGGGACTATTGGAAAATCTCTTTATGGGATGAACTGTGAGATGGATATCCCCTTACTCCATTATTTGGGTTTATTTGGTTTGACCATATATATATAATCTATTGTAGTACCCACTCTCTGGGTTCTCGTTACTCCCCTTCCAAGAGAGGTAAAGACGTATGAGGTATTCCACATGCTTTCCGTGTCTAGATTATTGTGGTTGGATGAGTCTAATCTCCTACTATAGATAGAAAAGACTAGATGATAATTTAGCCTTATCACCATTCCCATCTCCTTGTGTTTGGATGAACTTAATTCACTCTCTTGTTGGGTTGAGCTGCACTCTTTCACTATACCATGTTCGATCTACTGTACTTCTTTTCCACTTGTATCTTTGAATAATCCCCCTTATTTTTTAGGCATCCTACTATGTATGTTTATACTCACCCCTTCATGGGATTTTCCCACACATCTCATGATTTATACAGATAACATATAGGTCTGATCATGAATCTATAGGATCTTAGGTATACAGGAGCTTGGACCGCGTGGAGTGGTCACAACTGGGTTTCAAGATCAGGACTTTTTTAAGTAGTTTTACTTTCAGTTTTCTATCAGGTTGGGAATTTTCTTTAGTTGGGCATGTATTTTTTCACTTTTCCCTTTCATCTTACTTACTGTACTCTTTCCATTTTAGTGGTTCATGCATTCCTTGGTTTATTTTCAGCACGTTTCATCTTTTACTTTCTTTTCCCTCTGCACTTTTGCATCGAGCTGGATACGTGTGTGTGTATAGGTACTTAGGAAAAATCCTCCCAGAGTTATTGTGCCTCTGGTGCTAGTCACCACCCCTAGCCTATGGAGGCTGGCTTAGGGTAGTTGTAGCTCAAGCCCCGATAAAGCTCGGTTCGTGACAAAGTAGTATCAGAGGTGGTTTTTTCCTTGGGATGTTATTTAGATGACCCTACAATGGAATTGGTTGGGTTTAGGGAAATAATGTCGACATGTATCGATAGTGTCTCTTAGGATATGGAGTCCAGTGATGGTGTGACGACTGACGTGGACATTTACCAGGACCCTGATCACCTGCTTGTCAACTCGGTGCGCTGAGACATTGTTTCAAGGAGCATTGGTACATGCATCGTATATGATTGACTCTTTGACTGTTCGTGTTGTTTCATATCCCCTTTTTGTTGTTCTTGATATATATATGTATATATATGCTAATCTGACTGCGATACTCCTTGATAATTTTCAGGATTCCTCCACAAAGATAGCCAGCTAGGTTTCCCGCTCTAGATCGTGAAGAATACCCAGATAGAAATGAGGCCTCAGTTCAGGGTCCATAACCCAATACCCTTCCTCTAGGTGGGCCAATGGTGGCACCTCCACCTATGGAGCAGTAGTTAGTACTGGCAGGACAGGTTGGGGATGAGCATAGGTTGAGCGCACTTCGTGAGTTCTTGTGCCAGAGGCCGCTGCAGTTTCAAGGTAAGCTGGATCCACAGGAAGTGGAGGACTGGTTGGGGTTAGTAGTTCAAATTTTTAGGCTAGTTAAAACACTGAAAGACCAAATTTTACCTTTGGTAGCCATCCTTTTTTTTAGGATGACTAAGTGCTGGTGGGGTTTAGTTACCCAGATGCACAATGAGCCAACACTCTTGTGGGATGTGTTTCAACATGTATTTTTTGAGGAGTAATTCCCCCCATGCTTGTGCTCTGTCAGGAATCAGAAGATTCTGCAACTACAGTAGGGAGACATGACAGTGGATGCATATGCGGGTTAGTTTACTGACCATACACACTACTCCTTGGATATGATCCGTGATGGTTACTTCTGAGTGAGAATGTTTGAGCAGGGCCTTTGCTGAGAGATCTATGCCAGTATACCGACCTTGTACATTCCTACTTATGTTAGGGTGCTAGAGCATGCACTTGTGATGGAGAGTTTCCTATTAGAGGGATTTCAGTCAGCTGGGATTGGCAGTGGTCGCTTCAGAGCGGAGACATACATGGTAGTTGGTAGGTGTTAGTTGGTAGGGTTGCGACGCAGTGGACCTTTCCAAGATCAAGATTGACCATGTGGTCAGATGGAAGTAGGGAAGTGCAGAGCACCAGGCCTGGTCAGAGAGGGATGATTCTATACATGTGATGGATAAGGTCTTTTGGCATGAGACTGCCTAACCCGATGAGCTGAACATCCCGAGAAGGCAATAGGTGGACCACTGCGGCAGAGGTAGTGCCATGACCAGGTTGGTCCCTAGGAAGGTGGAGCTGGAAGAGGATAAAGAGTAGGAGGACCAGCAGGTGGGGGATGTCGTTACGAGTACCCCCCCACCAGGCATCCCACGTCAGGATCAAGGAACTTGTGGTTGGGGCAACAGACAGCTTGAGGCTATGGATGTTTATGATCCTCCACCGCATGAGATGATCCGAGGTACACTCTGTGTTTATTCTACTCTTACTTTATTATTAGTAGACATAGGATCTAGTCATTCATTTATTTATTTAATCCTGATATGGGAGTTGGATCTCCCAGTAGAATTATTATCACAATGGCTTTGTCTCGAGGTTTCTATGGGAATATCTTCGTATGTATATTTCATCTTTTGGCAGTGCAAGCTTTATTTTAGAAAAGAAATGTTCATTTGAGACCTACTGATCATCGTGGTGGAACCTTATAACATCATCTTGGGCATGGATTGACTTTGCATGTCTTGATCCCAGATTTATTTTCACCGCAGGTT
The DNA here is from genome assembly GCA_963277665.1 of Viscum album. Lineage (NCBI taxonomy): Eukaryota > Viridiplantae > Streptophyta > Magnoliopsida > Santalales > Viscaceae > Viscum > Viscum album. The sequence goes on along the minus strand of OY728141.1, from coordinate 1,412,323,341 downwards.
AGTCAAATGCCCGCACAAAGATGGAATGAGGTTCACCTTCTTTGGTGAATGAGTCCTCATAGTAGGGAAGATGAGTGTTGTGATCAAGAGTCCACAACCTTTTACCAATCAGTTTGTTAGTGTGACCCTTGGTGCAGCGGACTCCTTAGGTACCTGCGTTCCTTTAGTTGTGGAGGATTACATGGATGTCTTCCCCAAGATTTCACGAAACAACCTATGAGGCAAAAATTTTAGTTTTGTATTTATTTTCAACTAGGGACCACCCCAATATCTTCTATGGCATATCAGATTCCACCCGAAGAGCTATAGAAGCTACGTTTTCAATTGGAGGACCTTCGCAAGAAGGGTTTCATCAGACCCAGTGTTTCCCCCTAGGAAGCTTTGGTTATATTTGTAAATAAGGAAGATGAGAGTTTGCGTCATTGTGTGGATTATTTTTGTCTGAATTAGGCCATGATAAAGAACAAGTACCCCTTACCAAGGATTGATGACCTATTCAACATATTGGGAGGTGTGATATGGTTCTCTAAGATCGATATTATATATGGATAACACTATATATGGGTTTGTGAGGAAAATATTCAAAATTTAGCCTTTTGTTGTTGCTATAGACATTATGAGTTCCTAGTGATTCCCTTCGATGTGACAAATGCCCTCGCCATTTTGATGGATCTGATAAACCAGGTATTCCATCCATACTTGAACTGGTTTATTATTGTCTTCATAGATGAAATAATCATTTACTCAGCATAAGAGGAGGAGAATTTAGAGAATCTGAGGATGGTCCTTGATTTTCTTTGAGAGAACTAGCTTTATGAAAATATTTCGAAGAGCTAGTTCTAGATACACGAGGTTCACTTTCTAGGGAATGCCATTTATGAAGGAGGGAATCATAAGATCAAGTTCTAGAGGTGAACAATGATCCTAATTGTGATGAGGGAAGTGGTGATGTGGGAGTTCCATAATTATCCTTTAGTTGTACATCCCGGTGTTGGGAAGATGTACAGGGATATTCAGTGGTAGTTTTGGTGGTCTGGCATGAGATGAAGCGTAGACGAGTTCATCTCACGATCCCTTACCTATTAGCTGGTGAAGGATGAGCATAAGGTTTCAGTGGGTTTTTTTACAACCTCTCAAAATCTTGGAGTGCAAGTGGGATGATATATCCATGGACTTTGTCACAGGGGTTATGCACACATCGAAGGGCTATGAATCCATCTGGGTGATAGTGAACCGACTAACCAGGTCGGCGCACTTCCTTGCTACCAGGGTACAGATTTTGGTGGAATTTTTAGGGCCAGTTGTACTTATGAGAGATCATCCACATATATGGGGTTCCCTTGACAATTGTCTCTGATCATGACACATGGTTTATGTCATGATTGTGGAGAGTCCTACGTGAGGAATTTAGGACCCGACTGCGGATGAGTATGACCTTTCACCCCCAGACTGATAGGCTGACTGAGCACACCATCTAGGTAATGGATGATATGATGAGGGATTGCATGCTAGGTTTCAACTGGAGTTGGTAGGATCATCTACCATTGGTAGAGTTTGCATACAACTATAGTTACCACTCTACTATCGGCATGACACGATATAAGGCCCTATACGAGATACCGTACAAGTCACCTTTTTTCTTGACATAGGTTGAAGAATCATCCCTCGTGGGAACAGAGTTGGTGTGAGCCATGATGGAGAAGGTGTAGGTCATCCATGAATAGATGAATATGGACTAGAGTAGACAAAAATTATACGCAGACCACCATCATAGGCCCTTGGAGTTTGAGTAGGGAGACCACGTCTTCTAGAGAGTCTCCCCACGATGCGGAATGCAGAAGTTCAACTTGGGGGGGGGGAGCTATCCCTGAGGTTCATCAGGCCGTTCGAGATCATGCGAAGGGTTGGAGAGGTTTTCTAATACCTTACCCTACACCCAAAGCTGGAGAGGGTGCACAAAATTTTCTATGTGTTGAAGCTGAGATGATATGTGCGTGATCCTACACACGTCATCAACTGGGGAGAGTTGGACATTGAAGATGGGTCCACCTTTGCAGAGCACTCAGTGGTGATATGGGATTGACAAGAGTGAGCCTTACGTGGATGATACATCCCCCTAGTTCACATCCTATGGCAACACAAAAACACACAATAGATTTCTTGGGAACGAGAGATCCAGATGCGGGCTCAGTATCCCGAGTTTTTTTTTTATAATTTTTTCTTTTCAAGGATGAAAATATTGAAGGAGGGAATGATGTAGAGACCTGATTTTCTCCTTATAATACTTTGAAATATTTCTATATATATTCCTCGAGTTGGGCAGTTAGATAGCTTTCAATTTCGAGGCTTGGTGTGCTTGAAATCAATTTTATATAAATATTAAGTATATTTTATTCTATGCATGTGATAGAAATAGGATAACTCTTAAAAAGTAGATTAGATTAGAAATTCGATCCCACAGTTGAGTCTGGAATGGGATGTTTACCCTAGATGGGACATAAATTTCATCGGAACAAGAATTCTATGGAAAAGGCTATCTAGGGAAAAATTGTAATTTAAATAATTAAACTTAATTATTTTACCCTTGATGCTGAATCAAATAACTTTCAAATGGGGACTCAGATTGGAAATCTCAGACCTCTATTGAGTTCAGAATGGGGTGTTTTTCCCAGGAAGGACATAAAATGAGGGGTTGTAGAAATTTTAGATTTCCAATGCAAGTGGGACACCTATAAATAGAGAGTTAAGTGTTTTGGATTCGGGTTAACCCCTGATCCTCTTTAACTCTCTCTCTCTCTCCCCCCTCTCGACTATTCATTTTCATTCTTCACCGGAACGAGGAGAAATCTCTACCAAAACATTAGTGGATTGAAGTGGGAGCACCGTGGATGCATCACCAATGACTAAACACTAATTAGAGGTAGTATTTATCTCCTTTTTGAGTTCCAATTCAGTCTCCACTTTCAATATTCAATTTTTGGATTTTTTTCTCAATTCTATCGTCAAACCATAGATGACCACATGAACACAGCCATCGATCTGTGTTTAAAACACCGTTCATTATTCATTATTCGTGGACATCTACCATAACTTTTGGGCACAATAATTCACCGATGGATCAACGATCATAGGGCGGTGCAGTGAAGCCATCGTCGCAAGGGTCCTCGATTCGCTGACAGAATCATGATCAGGTGACCAGATTGAGCTCAGTGGTTTGTGGAACGGACCACCAGGGCACCGCTAGTGTAGAATATTTCAGTGACGGGCCAATCCAGTGGAAGTATGTAGAGAGGTGGTGGCACCGCGACCCGACAGTGTTGCAAGGAGGCGGGGCACATGGACTGGATGATCATTTGATCAGGGTCATGCAGCGCAACCCCAGGTGGTGACACCCGCCGCCAATCACGGGGCTAGCGACCAGCCTCGCGGACCAGGCCATTGTCAGCAGTGGGCCGAGATGCATCAGCAAGCAGACCAGACTAGCATGGGCTGAACCAACCAAATGGGTTGGGTCAGGTGTGCGGGCTGGGCATCGCCCCGATGGGCTGAGCTGAAAAAGTGGGTCGGGTCCCACTCGGTGAGTCGGACCCAGCAAACCAGGTCAGATCTCAAGTCGACCGCCACCGCAACTACCACATCACGAGAATAGTCAGCCTATTGACTGTGGGGTGGTCAACCATGGCTATACCGACCACAATTCAGTCCAATAACCCCGAGACCCTCTTTGTGGATTCAAACTCCTGTAACTTTTAAACCGGGCGTTCGATTGACGCGCCATCTGTGGCAGCATGTTACTCTATTCAAGATAGAAATTTTGAGATAAATTTGATAATTTGAGGTTTGGGGTTAGAAGGTGGGCCCCAATTTTACCCTTTTGGGGACGTTATGGTGAAAAATTCCCTTTTCATCGGTTGTCCGTTTTGGACAATTAAATAGTCTATTCTATGTGTGTTTTCATATAGAACATGATGATAAAATCAGTTTCAACATATGGGTTATGATTATAGGTTTACTAAGCCCAAATATCATCTAGTGGTGTTTGATGGTTGTAGTGATGTTTTTAGAATCACTAGAGTAGTACCTGATTACCCTCCAGCGGGGCTGGGCAGTGGCATTCGCTAATGACTCTTCTGGGCTTACCCTTTAGTGGGGTTGGGTAGTGGAGTTCACCGTATTATCTTCTAATATTAACCTCAAGTGGGGATGGGAATTGGAATTCACCATCTTCTCTTCAGGGATTACCCTCTAGCATATCACCCTTCAACAGGGCTGGGTAGTGGCATTCACCATCTTCTCTTCAGGGCTTTCCCTCTATCACATCACCCTTCAGTGGGACTGGGCAGTGGCATTCACCGATGAATCAGTGATGAGGTATATTTTGGCATAACCCTAGGCTAATGAGAAATAGGGGTTCTTTACCCACTAAGATGCATCCTTGTAACAAAACCTAAAACCATGCGGGTGAGACAGACCCGCCCAAAGTGGATAGTATCAAGGTGTGGTGTTAGATCCCATTTGACTTGCGGTTCCAGCCAGACATGGGGAATAATGGGTATCGATGGTTGTTACTTCTTGGACTATTGGAAACTCTCTTTCTGGTATGAACTGTGAGATGTATATCTTCTTACTCTCTCATTTGGGGTTCTTTGGTTTGAGCATATATATATAACATATTGCAGTACCCACTCTCTGGGTTTTGGTTACTCCCCTTCCAGGAGAGGCGAAGATGCACGTGGTATGCCACATTATTTCTGTGTATATATTCTCGTGGTTGGACTTGTATACTCTCCTACTATAGGTAGGAAAGAATCGATGAGAAGTTCAAATTATCACCATTCCTAGATCCTTATGTTTGGATGATATTACTTCACTCTCTTGTTGGGTTGAGATTCACTCTTTCACTATACCATGTTATATCTACTATAATTATTTTCCTATTGTATCTATTATTAATACCCCTTCTTTTCAGGGCATCTTAATGAGTATGTTTATAATAACCCTTGAATGGGATTTGCCTATATGTATCATTCTCTATGATGATGATGTAAATGTCTAATCATGACTCTGAAGGAGCTCAAGGATACGAGAGCTTGGACTGCATGCGGTGGTCACAACTGGGTTTCAGGAGCGGTAATTTTTTTTAGTAGTTTTACTTTTAGTTTTATCTAAGATTGAGACTTTTATTAAATTGGGAGTATATTTTATCCCTTTTCCCTTTCATATTACTTACTATACTCGTACTGTTTTAATGGTCAATACATGATTTGGTTTCTTTTTAGCAGGTTTCATCTTGTACTTTCTTTTCCCTCTTCACTTTTGCATTGATCTGGCTGTGCGTGTTTGTACAAGTACTTAGGAAAAGTCCTCCATGAGTTTTTGTGTCTTCGGTGATAGTTTTCACCCCTTGGCCTATGGAGGTGGGCTTGGGGTAGTTGCAGATCGATCCCTAGTATGAGTTGGTCCATGATAGAAAAAATTCTAAAAGATCCATACAACCTATTCCTATACCAATATATAAGTGAGACACTATTACAATATATTTTATGTCTAGAATTTTGAATACTCCTAAGAGGAATGATACTATATGGGTCACTGATGATCACTTTACCAAGTCTGCACAGTTCCTACCAGTAAGGTAAGATTTATCTGTTGAGTTCCTTTCCCATCTCTATATTAATGTATTTTTGAGACTTCATGATGTGCCTATATTAATTTTATCTCATATTGACCTTCAGTTCACATCAAAATTTTGGTTAAGTCTTCAGGAGGCTCTCAAGACTAAGATACATTTGAGCACCTCCTATCATCCTCAAATTGATGGGTGTTCTAAAAGTACTATTAAGACATTATAAGACATGATGAGATCATAATGTAATGACTTTAAAAATATTTGGGATCAATATATACCTCAATTGAAATTTTTATATATTAATGTATTTTATTCAAGCATCCAAATGTCACTGTATTAAGAATTGTATGGCTAGAGATATCATACTCCAACTTATTGGAATGACATTGTATAATGGAAGCCAGTATGCCTAGAACTTATTGAGGAGACATCCGTGAAAGTGAAGACTATTAAAAATCATATCAAAGTAGCTCAAAGTAGACACAAGATGTATGTTGATAATATGAGGAAGGAATTGGAATTTCAATTATGGGATCATGTCTTCTTAATAGCGTCTCTATGTAAGGTAGTTACATGATTTAGTATAAAGTGTAAGTTAATCCCTAGGTACATTGGTCCTTTTGAAAATTTTGAGATAAATGGAGTCGTGTCTTATTGATTGGCTATGCCACCCAACCTCTCCAAAGTGCATGATGTATTTCATGTTTCATTATTAAGGAAATACATACAAGATCCAACAAATTTACTCACCTATAAGTAAATATATTTGGAACACTAATTATCTTATAATGAAGAACTTGTACAAATTCTTAATACCAGAGAGTAAGTGTTGCGGAATTAGTCAACTCAGTTGATGAAAGTTCTTTGGAGAAATTAAAAACCAAAGGAGGAAATATGGGAGCCTGAATAATCTATGAGGAATGATTACCTAGATTTATTTAATAAAAAATATCTATATCTGATTCTAAGGAATAAATAATTTAAGGGGGGATAATGTGATACCCAATATCCTACCATAGAAAGTAAACACTATATCTCCAGACCATTTCCCAATACACATTCTATTATTTTATTATTATAATAGAAATGGTTCATGGATATATTTAAAAGTAAAATTACTAAAATTTAAAATTTAAAATTAATAAAATGGACCTCATTTTTGAGTTTATAAGGTCAAAATTATGTTAGGGTTAAAATTTTGGGATTTTTCTAAACAAGTTGATTTTTGGGTGAATAATGAAAAATAATGTTTTTACAAATACCATCACTTTTAAAGAACTATTATGATATAATAATGAATTAGAAGTTTATGAAACATTTTGTATGAAAAAAATATGTGTTTAAAGAGTAAAATAAATCATATAAAATATTACTTTGAATTAAGAAACCCATTTTTTACATTTTGGAACCTAAGTGATGTTTTATTTTAATAAAAGAACTATGCACACGAGCCTCAGCCTAGTGGGTGAGGACTCCTTAAGTGCATCCATGAGGCCCAGGTTCAAAAAAAGGTGGAGGCATATTTACTGTACTGTAGCATTACTGTAGCAGTACTGTGTGGGTACTGTAGCAGGTACTGTAGTAGTTACTATAACAGGTATTGTTCGGTACTGTAGCAGCCAAAACTATTCACCTTGAGCCACCGGTTTGGGCATGGGGTCCTTAAGGCATTTGGGCCACCCAGGAATTTAGGTCAGTAAGGATTTTAGGCCACCTTAAAGGCCTTTGGTCCACCTTAAGGCCTTCAGGCCACATGATCAGTACAGTTACCCCATACAGACTCTACAAAAAAGGAGCTGTCCCAGAGGAGGATCCAGAGTAAGTGCACTCACCAGAGTAGAACCAAATGGATTTGGAATAATGATAGGGTATGTATACGCCCTCTAGACCAGCCATTTATTGCACGAGAAGCCTAGCCAGATGGCCATGTGAAGGTAGAGAGATACCATCACGATGCAGATGTTGGGGAGGGGCAATTCCTTGTAGTTATAGTCTGGTTGAATTCCCTAAGACCTTCAGGTCATGTAATCTCTTAAGCCTACGGGACATGTAATCTCTAATCCTATGGGCCTTGTAAGGGTTCCCCCTCATCCCTTGAAAGGGGGGTTATCAAAAATCAATAAAAATAAAGGTCTTCGGACCATTCAGGTAAAAGAACTATTATTGATAATTTTTTAATTAAGTAATTACAAGATTAAATTATGTTTTTATTGGTTTTAAGTTCATATAAATATTATTTTTTATTCATAAATAAAAAAAATTCATTGGAATCAATATTATACCTGATTTTTGAGTGAAATCATTTTTATGCTTAAAATGACATTTTTCAAAAAAACTATTTTTCATTGCATTTTGAATATTTATCACTTATATAAATTAAATCTGATAAAATGGATTCAATATTTTTAATTATGATAAAAAATATTAATTAATGATTTCAAGTTAATTTTTGGTCATAAAATTAAGTTACTATAGTAAAAGTTTCTCACCATGGTAAGGGTCAAAAGGGTTAAAAGGGGGCCTGAACTAAGATATAAGACTTAAAATTTCTATAAAACTTGTCCAAATTTGATATTTAAAGTTTATTTTTATGTCACCTTATCATATATTCTAAATTTTACTAAATTTTATATACTTTCCTTGATAATAATATTTATTATATTTATAATTTCTTTATATTTACAAGAGTGCCATTCCTCTCACTTATAAAAGGGAACCTCCTCTTAGCACTTATCCACACACTTTAATCACCTTATCTCAACCAATATATGACTAAATATCCTAAAAATAACTTTATACACAATATAAATGTTTTTTTCTTCCCAAAAGACTCATCTATGAAGCCTTAAGGTGTTTTTCAAAGGAGATTATCCAAGAAAGAGGAATATGTTCTTAACAATATCTTTCTAGTTTATTTCTTCTTAAAAATACTCCAAATATTATATAACAATATTAACATAACTAAATAATTATATTTAATATACTGAAATTTATTTATATTAATGTTACAACTATTTTCTATCGTTTATCCATCCAATGGAAAATGAGCATGTCATGCATGCCTATGTGCGAACTACTACCTCCATGAAGTAACATATATAATTTTTCATCATCGCCTTAAATTAATGGTTATAAAGATGAATTTAATGAATATATATGATATTTATAACATAATTTAATTTTTTATAAATTTAACTATTATTCATATTATTTTCTTTCAATCTAATGAAAAATTAAAACATCGCCTATTTGTACGTGCAAACTACCTCCTTCACGGAGCGATGTATCCCATTTTTCATCACTATATGAAATGGATAGTTTTAAAAGTATACAAAATGAATAATTATGATATTTATGGAATTATTAATATTATGGAGGTAATGAAACCATGTACAATGTGAAAGTATCAGAACCACTGAATCAAAACATTCATAAGAAACAAAACAGCTAAAACCCAAATAATTTATCTTAATAAATAATTATGAGTAAATGGGTAAAAAATAAATAATGAATAAATGATTTCCAAGAATATAGATATAAATTTGGATATTATATCGATAAATAATAAATATAATATTATTATATATGAGTTTAGAATGCGTTCAACCAAGCGCGAATCCAAGGTAAGAGTTTATTATACAATCTCATTTTTATTCAGGATTGTTTATGTTTAAATTTAAATTAGGAGAATTATATAATATTTATCTATTTAGAACCATAAATTTTTTATTACTATAGTTATTTCTATATTTTCAAGTATTATTTCCATTTCCCTCCTCTTTGGTACTTAAAAAGACCAGAAGAACATTTTTAGGAAAAACAGACCTTATTTTTTTTGTAAGAGAATGTTTTTTCTCCATGTCCATGTTTTGAATATTTATTCAAGAATGATAATTTATATACTTCAATGATTTATTAACTCCATTTAATGATAACATTTAATTTCTTTTCAAATTTTTTAAAAGGAACATTCTTAATGTTTTTCATACATGTCATATTTGAATTTTTAGAAAAGTGTGAAAAGAATGTTTTCTTTTAAAATTTATAGCTTGGAAAAATTTTCTTACCATCATGACTGTTATTAATTATTAATATTAATTTAAATTATTTTATATTTTTTTGACGAAAATAAAATTCCCATTATTCTTGGAATTTTAATTTTGTAAAAAGTTTCCAAAAAATATATCTCTTCTTATTTTGAAACTGACTACTTATATATTTATAAAGGTGATTTTTCATCTATGTTAACATCCTTTAAAGTATCTTATGCCTCACTAGGGATATACTATAATGATACCATCTAACTTATTTCTCTTTATGACTTATGATTATGTTTTTTTTATTTATTTAATGGTGCAAATATTGACATTTTTTATTTTAGTTTTCAAATATATATGTTTATTACCAAGGAATATTGATTATGTATTGTATTATTTATTTCATTCTTTTATATGATGAATGTATTGGACTTAGTAAGTGATTGATGAGTCTTAATGTTAGGTATACCCTTGATGCATCAATAGGTCTTATGAGAGATACTATTTTGCATATTTTGAATATGCCTTACCTATTTATGTATGATGTCTTTGTATGTGGCCTTAATAGAAAGATTATGATGTTCGATATTATGAATCCTATCATTATGAATTTAGTTATTGTTATCCATGTGATTATTTATGTTGTTATATCATCAATGGATATATTCCCATTTCATGATATTGGTCATATGACATATATGATTATTTTTTATCCATTCCATATTATTCATGCCTTTTTTATTCTATGATAGCTTATGATGTACACTTTCCCTTATCAAGAATTTGAAATGACCCCTTTATTTTTTTTGTCTTATCCCTAGGGTAATGAGAAGTGAACTTTGAATCATTTCTAGGATATTCTAAAAGAAATAATAAATGTATCACTATAATTTAATCATTGTTTCATATTTTCAAATATAATTTGAGAATCATGTATGTATCTAGTCTCTCAATAATACTTAACTATTTGATCCGGTCAAATGCGATCTCTTGCATCTTGTGAAAATGTAATATAGTAAACACTAAATTTGGGTTACTAGAGTCATATTTTTTACAAATCCTATTCATCTTATCAACCCGATCACATATGTGTCCCATATTGCACCTACTAGTGTACAAATATGTCCATTAGATAACACCTAATATGATAGATGGTATAAATCGTATTAATTTAGTGAACTGGGTTAACCCACAAAACATATGTTAGAGTTTGTTTCCTAGAACCAACTTTTTGTACTTTGATTACATGAATATTTGATGTATTAAATATTAAATTAAATATCTTATTACATATTTTTAATTGTTCTACAAGACTATAATGTAATAATGTCCTAGAGTATTTATTTCATTGATAAGGTCATAGTAGTTCCCCGCTATTATGAGAACCTTGAAGTTTTATGACAATATTCTTAATATAGTTCTATGGTTGGATAACATACTGTGATGGGACACATATTAAATAGAACATCAGGTGAAAATACTCGTAAGCAGATGATACTTATTTTCATGAAGTTCACACTTTGTAATCTCCAAGATGAGAGATTATGATAATAGACCTGCCAGTTGGAATTTTTCATGTTTCAGTGGCATCGAATATTCATATCTGTGAGTGTGTGTAATGGTCCTTAGACTTTAATATTATCATTAATGCATGTCATGACTTGTGCACTTAGATTTTCTAATGAAAAACATCATGCCATATGTTGGAAGAAGTAGGGTACGTTGGGTGCATCACGAATGACATGTTATTAATGGATAAGTCAAGAAATGATTTGTCCCTTCCATATTCATAGAAGTTGATATCTCAAACCATTGATTTAAATAGAACCATCACCCTAAATTACATGGACATGGTGTAATGACAAGTTTATTTTAGATAGTGAAAGAATGATGTATCAAACATATAGGTTGATGACACCACTATGAAACCAGTTTAATGAGATTATGTGAAAAAGGGATTATATTACACAATGATAATTCATATGTAGTTATCGTCATTGAGACTTTTAAGTTCTTTCTATTGGGTGCCTTGACCCATTGCTAGATAGTAATATTGGACTTTAGGAAAGCCCGCCTAATTCCAAGGAGAAAGAATCCTAGAGGGTCACACACTAAGTGTTTTTGGTAGTCTCGATTAAATTATTTTAGAATTTAATAAATAGAATAAATATTATTCTCAAGACTAAGGAATAATTTTATTTAAGTTATTTTGATCACATAAATTAAATAAAAATTTATTCACCAGATTATGAATAAAATATATTTATTGCATATTTAATAAATATTTATTTACTAGTTTATGAATAAAATATTTATTTAAGTAAATAAAATATTTATTCAGGTATTCAATAAATACCAGAGGAGTTCGAACATACCAAGACTGTGTTCGGTGATAAAATAATTATTTACGAGTCGGTAAATATTATTTATCCATTTTGCGCTATTTGGCACACCACAAAATAATAATAATTTTATTATTATTATATGTCATGGGATTTCATTAATGGTTATAATTATATTTAATGGTTGTTATGCAATTAAATTTTGTAACTAAAATTCCAGCTCTATAAATAGATCACTACGTCAATTTTTTAATTCATTCAAAACCAATTCCAAGTTTGGGAATAGAGAATTATTTCACACAATGAATTATCTCTTGACTCCTCATCCTCTCTCCCTCTCAATAATGAAAAACTCAAGAGATAATTTTTTTAAGACTGAAGAATGAGCGATCAAGAATGAACAATTAAAGACATTCTATTCACCATGCTAGCACCTGGAGAATGAGTGGAATTTCTTGGAGACCATTGAAGCACGTGTGGATCACTGCTAGAGGGATTATACCCTTAGATTCTCGCAAGAGCAATGAAGGCAATCTATAAGGGCCTTCTCAGATGATAAAAAACCATCAATGAAGAAAGTTAATAAGACATTGTATTTATTTCTTCGTATATTAAATTAATTAATTTTAAATTTGATGTGCATTATCATAACTCTTGGTTTTAGTAAATGATTATTAAAAGAAATTTTAATACATCACCTACCAACGAATGCTTATGCTATGCCCAGAACCAACAAGTGGTATCTTAGTGGTCACATTTAAATTTATAATTATTTATTTGATTATTAATCTATGAGCAATTGTGGTTAGATTTTATTTCATGTTATTCATTATTTAATCTGATTTGAATTAACATGTCATCGACATATTAATCATGTTTGTTTAGTGATTAATTTTCTTAAGGTTTAAACACAAATGAAGAATGACTGGATATGCTATTGGGAAGTGCCAAATCATTGGAAAGTAAAACTAGGTTACACGATGTGCAGCCGAATCACATGTTTTATACCCATGAACATTGTATCTAGATGTGCCAAGTAATTTATTACATTCGGTGCTTTTATTTCACACCGCATGTTGTTCGGGACAACTTGGTACATGAAAAGTGAATACAGGGTGTGTAATTGGAATGTACATACCATGCAGTCTGGCCAAGTCAACACACCAAATCCCCAAGCATGTGACATGGATATACAACAACTGAGGTACATGACGTCTAGCTGCATGTACACACCGTGTAGTCTCCCATTAGTGAAAAAAAATTAAAATTACATTAAATTTGAAATTACAACATTAAAACCTTATTTTATTGATTATCACACCATTGTGTTTTTGACAATTTAATAATGATTTTAAAGAATTTTAAATGCTCAATTAATTTATTGTAATTAATATTTAATTATTGGTTCTACTATTTATTTTCCATAAATTCCATTAATTATGGGTATCTAAAAATAAGATCATATTATCATTAAGATGTAGGGGAATTAATTAATTAATTAATTAATTAATGCAATCACATTTATCTTAAATAATAAAAAGAATGAACAATGAAATGAATACTATCCATTTACTTTTGCGTATTCATTACATGTGTGAACATTCATGAGCTTGACCAAGACCTATGTATGTGTTGGAATTTATTTAAATAATTTTATTTCATAGTTTTGAAATTATTTTATATTAAATTAAATTATGGCCTACGAGTCATCCCTTACTCCATTATTATGTAGGACCTATGTGTCCAAGGATATTTATGTAATTCCCATTAACCAATCCTTTGGTTCCAATCACTTACATGTGAGTAATAAATATTTTTAATTAATAGAGCATCCCAAGACATGTGGGGATGATTCAAGATGGAACCATAATGATGCCAAATCGGTGACACATAGGTGGACATGTGGAATGCTGTAGATCATGCCTAGTCCAGCATAATGAGTTATTTCCCCTAGGCCATAGGTTGATTTAATATCTTCTTACTAAATCAACCATTAGATAAGCTCATGATCATGTCATTTAATTATTTATTTATTTTCTATCTAAAGAATTAAAATTAAATTTATTGATGCAAGACCACAATCACATAAATGAATGAATTAATTTTCAAAAGATATAATTTAAATAAAGTTGATTATGCGTAAATTTTTTATCGAAACATGTTTAATTAATTAAGTAAAAATCCACTTATTTATTAATAAGACATGTAAAGGATAAATAAAGATAAAAATTTATGCATAATAAAATAAAACCCCTCATTCTAATATTAAGTCATATTAAGCCTTACATTACTTGATTAGGAACAAAACTCAATAGAACTATGTGTTTGACCAACCCTAGTTGGGACACTTACTTTTATAAAGGAAGTTCTTATAAAAGTTTTGGGTTGACTTCACCATTTTACATCAATAGGAGTCTCCCTTTCTAGACTTGGTATAATTTGGAGGCAAGTGTTGAGAAAATCCAAGTAAGGATTTATGGATCGGTGAGTCCACTCAACGGAACAAGGAGCCGCAAGCCCGTAGTTGGCAAAGACTTTCCTACATAAATACCTTTAAAATAGATTGACCAACCCTTATTGGGGTTATTAAAAGGGGAATATAGATCCTTACCACTATAATTTCCTAGAAAATAGAAATTTTTAGTTCAATGATAAGGGATATTGGGATTTGATAAAATAGTGGGAGATTTAATAAAATCAATTAATTATTCCTCACAAAATCTTTAAACAAGAAAAGTACTAATAATATGCTCCTTTAATTGTAGAATAAAATGAAAATCTCACTATCCCAATGATCAATATTAGATAAAGACAATCTCCTCATTAGTAGTAACTTCTAGTATTGGTTTAGGCGCTTTCGGGTTGTTCTATTCCATGAATGGAAATCTGACATGCTCGAATTCTCAATGCCTGATCTGCCTACTCAAGAGTTGAGTGATGAAGAGTTCCTAGTCTACAAAAAATATTAATTATGTGGTTGACATTAAATATTTGATTATTTTATCTATTTCTAGTGAACTCATGAAGTCCCATGAAAACATGGATGCATATATCATGTTTGAGAACCTCCATGGTCTTTACTAGGAGAGAGCTATATATATATGAATAGTTTGAGATTTCCAAGGTGCTCTTTCAGAGTAATCTTGGCAAGGGTTCCCCAGTTAGGCCTCACATAGTCAAGATAATTGGATACATTGAGATCCTAGAGGTTCTAGGGTTTAAACTCCCAAAAGAAATGGGCACCAATCTCATTATGGCATCACTTCCTCAGAGAATCTCCAATTTTGTTGTGAATTTTAATATGAACAATGTTGAGAAGTCTTTTCTAAATCTTCTTATCTTCCTACTCCAAGTAGATAAAAATAAGAAGTGTGAAAATCCTTCTATCCTTATTATGAACAAAAATAAAGGTAAAGGAAATAGATTTAAGACCAAATCTTCTTCATGCCCTTCCAAGAAGAATAAGATCAAAGGGGAGTCAAGGGAACAAGATTCTATCTATTTTACATGTGGTAAGAAGGGCCACTGGAATAAAAACTACACCCAAATAAAGAAGAAAGGGGAATCTTCAAGTGGGTTTTTCATCAAGTGAAATTTATCTATTTCTAAAAATTGGGTATTAGATACAACTTATGGTGCTCACATATGTAATCAAATACAGGAACCAAGTAGATTCAGAAAAATTTATTGAGGGGAGGTGGATCTATGAGAATCCAATGGAGATAAACTTACTGCTGTAGATATTAGGGACCACCACCTCACATTTCTGACCAGAATGATATTGGTTTTAGAGGGTGGTTATTATGCACCTTCAATTACCAAAAACATTATTTCATTATCTAGACTAGATATAGATGGATTCATTTTCAAATTTTGAAATAAATTTTGCTTCTTTTATAAAGATATAATATGTTATAGTAAGTCACATTTACATAACAGTTTTTATGCGTTGGATTACACGAAACAAGTAATGGAAATCGATAACAAAGTTAATTCACATGACTCATACCACACCCAACTTTTCCATCACTGGTTTGGTCATGTAAATGAAAAAATGCATGATAAAAATTACATCAAGATGGATATTTATATTCTTTCAAACTAAAACCACTTGGTGTATTCCTTTCATGTTTATAAGGAAAAATGACCAAATCCCCATTTAGTGGGAAAGGTAAAAGGGATAAAGATATTATTGAATTAGTTTATACCAATGTGTGTGGACCATTTCCTATTGAAGCAAGGTGTGGGTACTCATACTTCATAAATTATACTAATTATTTTAGTATATATGGATATTTACTTAACAAGGTATAATTTGGATTCTTTTGATAAATTAGAGGAATACAAGAATTAAGTTGAGAACCCACTTGGTAGAAAGATTAAGAAACCCCTCTTAGAATAAGGTAGATAATATCCTAATCAAGAGTTCATTGATTAATTATGGGATTTTTGGATCCTATCCCAACTCAATCCTCCTTACACACCTTAGTGGAATGGTGTAAGTGAAAGGAGAAACCACACCTTGTTGGACATAGTGAGATCAACGACGAGTCATGAAAATCTTCCATTATCCTTTTAGGGATATGCATTACAAATAGCGCCACACATACTAAACAAAGTAACAAATAAATAGATAAATGGTATTCTATATAAGTTTTTGAGTTTAAGAAAAACCATGTTATTAAATTTACATGTGTGGGGAAGTGAAGCATTTGTTAAGTCCTCTTCGGGTAACAAATTTACACCCCAAGGCACAAAGTGTACTTTTATAAGATACCCTAAGGAAATAAGGGGATATTACCTATACGACCCCTTAAAAAAGGGTTATAGTGGAAAGAAATTCCATATTACTTGAGAGGGAGAACATCTCCAAAATATATAGTCAGAGTGAGATAAAATTTGATGAATTTGAGGCTCAAGGCACACAAGAGTTGGTACAAAATAAGATTTCACAAAGCCCTATGGAAGAAGAAATTGTTCCAGAGACACAAGAACTACGTAGAAGTATAAGAGAGGTTAGAGAATCATAATGGTATGGTTTTGTAATTATTGATATGGTTACTAATTATTAGTTGATAATAATGATCCACTAACCTACAAGGAAGTAGTAAGTGGCATAGATGTTTCTAAGTGGAAAGAATCCATGAATTCTGAAATGGATTCCTTATACTAAAACCAAGTCTAGATTTTGGTAGATCTTCCAGTGGATGTAAATCCTATTGATTGAAAATGGTTATTCAAGAAGAATCTGGACATGGAAGGAAAATTTAGTATCGATAAGATGTGACTGGGTGAAAAAGGTCTTAAACAACGTCAAGGTATTGACTGCGATGAAAGCTTTTCACTAGTTTCAATATTGAAATCCATCAGAATTATACTTGCCATTTTGGATTACCATGACTATGATATTTGGTAAATGGATGTTAGAATAGACTTCCTTAATGGGAACCTTTAGAAAGATGTCTACATGACACAACCTGAAGGTTTTGTGACTCTAAAGGATGACAATAAGATATGCAAGTTGAAAAAAAATCCATTTATGGATTAAAGCAAGAATCCAGGTCATGGAACATTCATTTTGATGAATCTATAACAGAATTTGGTTTTATAAAGAAAGAATGTGAGCCTTGTGTATACAAATGGTTTAGTGGGAGTGTCATTGTTTTCTTAATATTATATGTTGATGAAATATTACTTATTAAAAATGAAATACTAGTCTTACAGTATGTTAAGGCATGGTTGAATAAATGATTTTCCATGAAAGACTTGGATGAGGAAACATATACTCTTGGGATCAATATCCATTGTGATATATCAAATATGTTTCTTAGCCTAAGTCAAAGTACATATATTGACAAGATATTGAATATATTCAGTATGGAACAATCCAATAGAGGATTGTTGCCAATGTCACATGGAATTCATCTTTCTAAGAAAATGTGTCCTCATAA
Source organism: Viscum album (assembly GCA_963277665.1). Lineage (NCBI taxonomy): Eukaryota > Viridiplantae > Streptophyta > Magnoliopsida > Santalales > Viscaceae > Viscum > Viscum album. The sequence continues at coordinate 1,412,305,382 of OY728141.1, read as the reverse complement.
CCATGAGGAAATAAATAGAATGGAAATAATTACATACACATTAGTGATTGGATCAGTATGTATTCTATGCTATGTACTATGCTATATGTCACCTACAAATTAATTGTGGTAGGAAGATATCAAGATGATCTAGATGACGGCCATTGGATGGCATTCAAGACTATCCTTAAGTATTTGAGGCATAATAATGATATATTCCAGGTTTATGGAGGAGATTAGGAACTTGCCATCAAAGGATATGCATATTCAAGTTTCTAGACTGATGAAGATGACATGAAGTCACAAACTAGATACATATTAATTTTTAATAGAGGTACTGTGAGTTGGAAGAGCTTAAATCATGATGTGGTTATAGATTTTAAAGAATATTATGAGTATATTGCATCTTATGAGGCTGCTAAAGAAGTAGTTTGGATGCACAATTTCATCCAAGAGAACAATGTGGTACCTATTAGTAAAGATCCCATCACACTCTATTATGATAATACTACAACAGTGGCTCTCACAAAATATTTTAGGTCACATCAGCGGATGAAGCACATACTTAGGAAGTATCATCTATTGAGGTATTTTTAAATGATAGGTGAAATTTTAGTGAGTAGTATTTCCATGGAAGAAAACATGTCAGACCTCTTGACTAAATCCTTGAATCATAAGAAACATGATTATCATGTGATTTCTATCAGACTAAAAGTAATAGGTAGTTGGATCTAGTCTAAGTGGGAGGTTTTTAGAGTTGGTGTCCTAGAACTAATATTTTTTACTTTTATTACATTAGTATTTGATGTATTAAATATTAAATTAATCATATTATTACATATTTTTAATTATTATGCATGATCATAATGTAATAATTTCCTGGAGTATTTTTAACATTGATAAGGTCATAGTAGTTCCCCAATATGATGAGAACCTTGAATTTCTATGAAAATATTATAAATATAGTTCTATAGTTGGATAAAAAACTATGATGGGACACATAGTAAATAGACTGTTAGGTCCGAGTACTCATAATCAGATGAGACTTATTCTCATGAATTTTGTGCTTGGTAATCTCCAAGATGAGAGATTATGAGAATAGACCCACTAGTAGGAATTCCTCATGTTTTGGTGTCATCGGATATTCTTATCTATGAGCATGTACAATGGTTATTAGAATTTAAGATTATCATTAATGCATGTCATGACTCGCACACTTAGATTTGCTGAAAAAACCTTCATGCTATATGTTGGTGAGAAGTAGGGTACATTGGGTGCATCACGAATGACATGTTATTAATGGATAAGTAAAGAAAGTATTTCTACCTTCTATATTTATGGAAGTTGATATCTCGAACCTTTGATTGAAATAGAATCGTCACCCTAAATTCCATGGCCATGGTATAATGATGAGTTTATTTCAGATAGTCAAAGAATGGTGTATCAAGCATATAGGTTTATGACACCATCATGCAACCTACTTTATGAGATTATGTGACAAAGATATTATATTAGACAGTGAGCGTTCATATGTAGTTTTCATCATTGCGACTTTAAGTTCTTTCTCTTGGGTGACTTGACCCATTGGTAGATAGTAATCTTGGACTTTAGGAAATCCCGCCTAATGCCAAAGATAAAGAATCCCATAAGGTCACACACTAAGTGGTTTTGGTGGTCTTGATTAAATTATATTTTAATTTAATTAATGAAATAAATATTATTATCGGGACTTAGTAATAATTTATTTAAGTTATATTGATTGCATAAATTAAATAAATATTTATTCACTGAATTGCGAATAAAATATATTTATTGAATATCTAATAAATATTTATTTGGTAGTTTGTGAATAAAATATTTATTTATGAGAATAAAATATTTATTTTATTATTAAATAAATATAAGAGGAGTTTGAACAGATTAAGAACATCTTCAGTAATAAAATAATTATGTACGAGTTGATAAATATTATTTATCCATTTTTCACAAGTTGGAACACCAAAATATAATAATAATAATAATATTATTATTATGTGGTATGGGATTTAATTAATGATTATAATTATATTTAATGACTGTTATGTAATTAAATTTTGTAACTGAAATCCCATCTCTATTAATAGTCAGATATGTATATTGTGTAATTCATTTGAAACCAATTCCAAGTTTGGGAATAGAGAATTTTTGTGCACAATGAATTCCCTATCAAATCCTCCTCCTCTCACCCTCTCAAGAGTGAGAAACCCAAGAGATATTTTCTTCAAGACTGATTAACAAGTGATCAATAATAAACAATGTAATACATTCAATTCATTGCGCTAGCACCCGAAGAATGAGTAACGTTTCTCAGAGACCATTGAAGCACGTGTGGATCACCGCTATAGGGATTCTATCCTTGGATCCTTACAAGTGAAATGAAGGAAAACTGTAAGGGTTTTTTGAATGATAAAAAATCATCAATGAAGAAAGTTCCTAAGCCCATATATTTATTTCATCAGATATAAAATAAATTAATTATAAATTTGAAGTGAAAGATCCTCACTATTGGTTTCAGGCATCGATTATTAAAAGAAATTTTAATATATCACCTACCAATGCACATTTCCACTATTACCAGAACAAACAACATACCCATTAAAGTTCCCTTTATCAAAGAGCCATATTTCATGATCAAACGTTTGCATGGGCAATACAGTGCATCATACCCCAAAAAAATTTCTAACACTCTTCATCATTTTAAACATTGGTAAAATTTTCTCATTATAAAGGAAACACCACTCCAACCCACTTTACAATGTGGGATTCCAAAAGTTTTCTTATTTTAAAAATAAATAATAAAACAATTTTTAGTTTTTTTAAAACTTTAAAATTCAACAATAAACCACCATTTTAAAATATTAAAAAACATATTTTTAAAATAAATAATTATTCTATCTTGAAAATAAATTGCATAAATAAATACATAACTCAATTTGAACATTTATATAGTAGATAAAAATCAAAGTTGAATAGAGAAACAGGTGGAAAATTCCTTGAACATGTAAGTCTCATTATCATCTGGATTTATCCTATATAATTCCTTTAGATTACTTATTTCTTAATATAATTCTATACACCATTATGTTCATGTGTCACTTATCCTTTCATGAATATTTGATAACCAAAATAATAATCTATTTAGATCAGCCCCACTCCTATATTCATATAGGTGAACTAAAAAGTGTTCCCATGTTTCAAAACTTATTTTATTTCCTTAGTTCATCAAGAGTTTTAAACCCACCCTCCTTTTATCATAGTAACAAACACCATTTTTCTAGTATATAATATACTTTTGGTGTTTCCTTTACACACATGTTATAATTTCCTACATTGAACTTATATGTGTGAACTTACCACATGTTAAGTTGAAGTCCTATCATTGGTGAATCTTTAACAAGGACTTAAAACCCATTTATAAGGAATTTTTTTACACCAAACCTCTTAAAATTTCCTTTTTGGTGGATTTATAAAATTATAGATTGATCTACAAAATCCCATAGTTATGATATCATCTTTTATCAACTGTCTGACATAACTATGCTTGAGCCAAACTTGTATTGATGTTCCATTATTAGTATTGTTATATGCCCAATCCATAATTTATTAATTATCAAATTTATAGAAATTTGATACACTGATATAGTATATAATGTAATACTAGATAAAAGTGACCTAATTCATTTCGCTTCTTTTCCAATAGACGCTAACACAAAAAACTCAGAAACCATATTCGAGTCTATTATACACATTTATTTCATTGATCCCTAATATATTTATCAACCTATAAGTGTAAAAATTCAACAAATCATGTATGAGTGATCCTATAGATTAATAATACACCATTAATAGGAAAATACTTCCAATACCCTTAGTTTTATTCTATAATAAAATATATAAAACAAGCATACCCCATTATCCATGATTTTGATCTTCACCGAAAGTGAGTTTGATCAAGATCCCTCAACAAAAACAAATAGGTTATTTCCTCTAAAATTATCCATGAGACACTATAATAACCTAATGTTTTGATATTATTCCTTATCTATAACAAAATTTGAGTACCTCCTTCTCAAATGAAAATGGAGTGAAGATAAATTGAGAGAGAGTTATAACAAAAAAATAATGATATCTCATCCCACACATGATGTTTAAGACTCAAAATTTTATAAGACTCCATCAATAAATGATGGAGCCTCTTGGATTCGAAATGTTTTATATGATATAAAATGACCAAAACATTTTTATTCCACCTAATTGATTAATCCAATTATAAAAATCCTTTAATAATTAATTATTTATCTACACATAATCACATTATGTGTTAATAGGATGAATTGAACATGATGATTAGTATGGTAGATTTAATCAAATTATATCATATATCATTCCAAAATAAAACTATGATGTGCTATAATATACCATAGAAAGTCATAAACTATAAAATGATGACTTTAAATAAATTATGGTTTGTGATTTAGTGTATAATTATCATTATATCCCAACTTTATTTTCATTACACTCTACTTTAAAAACTTGATCAAAACTAGGGAAGGAAAAACCCAGTGCTTCACATAATTTCTTATTAATGGTTTCAAAATTTCCATTTGATACTTTTTATTACTCAAAATTTCCATTTTTCAAATATCTAATGATGGTTGTTATGACAGTACTAAAATTATAAATAAACAGTGATAGAATGATTTCATACCATAAAAAATATTTACTTCTATAATAGACATGGGTGGTGTCCATGAGTTAATTTCTTGTATCATTGATTGATCCCCCATAATGTATTCCTTTTATACAAATAAAAAGTGAAAAAATATAGAAAATAAACATAATGATTTATATAGTTTGAGAATAATTACTACATCCATAAAGGGGAAGAATGATTTTCACTATTCTAGGAAGCTGAAATTAAAAATCCAAAAATAGTTCAAAAACCCTAGCTCAAAATGATCTCATGAAGAAAATAACTATGTTATATTACTTAATGTTGTATGAGTACCTATATTGGCATAATATTCTATGATGATACAATACTCGTTGTTGGTGTAACCAACCAACTATGCTACATTGGTCAGAGTTTTTGTAGCTGTCTAAAAATTGACCCCCAGATTAGGGGTATGCAACCCTTTGTTACCCCCAGCATATTCACCATGGAAGGAATTGAACTGTTGTTGAGTTTGGGACTCCAAAAATTTATCAACCTCCACTAAAATGACTTGGTTATTTATTTTCAACAAAACAAAACCTAGATCGAAAAGAATCTCTAATTTTTTTACTTTACATATAGTTTTTATTATCACAGAATGTTAAAAACTTGTCATAGATGATTCACATGGCTTTCCACATCCACGATTTAAATAAAAACATCATAAATATAAACAATAATACATTTTACAATAAATGGTTTTGTAGATTCATTAATAAGTCGCATGAATATACTAGGATAATTTGAGAGGTCAAATGGCATAATTATCCACTCAAATAATTTGACTATTATTTTTGAAATTCAATTCCACTCATCACCTTCCTTCACCCAAATATGGTGGTATTCACTCTAAATATTATCTTTAAAAAATATTGATAACTCATGAAATTCATTGAGGATATCATTAAGTCGTAGACTAGGATACCAATATCTAATGGTAATATTATTGATAACTTTACTATTAATGCTAATATTATATGCACCATATTTATTTTTAACTAATAATTTTGGAACACAACAGGAACTCATGTTTATTCCATATAAAACCCTATACATCAATTCATCAACTTGTTTTTAAAACTCCTTTGATTCCTCTAGACTACACTAATATGTATATTTATTAAGAAATTCTACATCAATTATAAGGCCAATTTGGAGATCAATGCCTCTAAAGGATGGTAATACTGGTGTAAGATCATTAAAAAAACATCATGATACTCTATGATTTAGGATTGATCCAAACTATGATGATATATTTTATCTTTATAGTCTATATTTTCAATCATTAATAAGGAAAATAGTTTTTTTTATAAATTTTCATCACCAATTTGGCCTTATTGATAAAGTGACTATTATTTAGATCTTATGGAATATATTTTTCTTGAAGTATTTAGAATTGATTAAATGGAAAATTTGAGATATTAATTTCCCTTAATAAAAAATAATATGCATTTTACACCCACTATACTTTACTTCTCTATCAAACTTCCACGTTCTTTCTAATAACAAGTGAGGTGCATACATAGAAAAAACATCACACACTATTTTATAAACATAGATATTAATAGTAGAAAAAACAAAACCTATTTGTAAATTTGAAGTGAAATACCATTATTTATATATTACATCTTATAATAATGAAATTTATTTTAGGTTGGAATCTTGAATTTCTTCACCATTGTAGTGACTCGGGTTTCCCCCATCCATGACTTAAACTTATTCTTGAGTTTTGAAGTTTTGAGTTCTATAAAGGTGTAAAATGGCCAATTTATTCTATAAAATGATCTTGGAATTTTTTTTATGGTTTGGTTGATCTCTAGGTATGGTTTTTACCCCTAAGTTTAGTTTTGGTGAAATTAAGAGTTGGTTGAATATTAAGGGTTTTTTAATATTTGTTAGATAAATAAATATTTATTTCTTGAGTGAGAATAATGATATATTATTAATGTAATATCATATGAAATTTCTAAATCCATTTTTTTTGTAATAAGGGGTCATTCCTAAGAAATGATTTTTTTTATTATGTAGGTTATGGGCCTTAGACAAGGTCCATTTTAGATCTTTAACTCAAGCACCTGATTATCCCCTTTTAAAGAAATATAAATAAAGTTTTAACATTTTAAATCTAGTTTTATTCATCCATATTTATATTAAATCCTATAAGAGAGAGGAGGAAGGACCATTAGTAATGGAATTTATCCGACAATGGGATCACGTGGAAATCATGACCAAGATTTATGGCATCAGTGAATGTATTGTAGCATCGGTATGTTTAGCGTGAAGTATGAAATTAATATTTTGAATTCACCCAATTATTTACTTCATATAGAATTTCAATATCTAAAATATGATAATACATTTAATTGAAATTTCAATTAAGTACCTAGATTAACCAATTTGTTTTTTATTATTACGAAAACTAATTTTCTCTTGAAGATTTATCATTAATTTTTATCTCATGAATTAATATTGAAAAGTTTAATTAAAGAATATATTTCTCAACTTGCATGATTAATGTCTTGAATTAATATAATCAATGCTTCCATTTATGGATGATCTTTGGGTGAAACCTTGGGGTGGTCATAATCTCACTAGCCACTATTTTTCTATTCTTGTGTCCTTGTTTCCATTTTCCCATTCCCTATTGTGATAAATCTCCAACACTAGACTTTTTTATGGTTGGTGGTTTATAAAATGTGGAACTAGGAAATAGATATTGATGTATTGGTATTAGTGAGGTGTGACAATAGTGACTAGTGTGCCTCAACATAGCATGGATTAGGTGGAATGTGTCAAAGAGAATCCCAAATATTGATGCAGACATGATGGTTCAACCTAGGAGAAGCAATAGTGAAAAGGAGATGTTTAGCCACTAGAGGTGTGGGGGAGATGTTGGGATGAGATGGTAGTTTAACAAGAATGATTTTTAGTAGGAATGATGACTACTATAGAGAAAACTATGAATAAAGTGGATTTGGAAGAAAACCAAACTATATAAATTATAATCCAGGGTCTACACATCGTACAAGATTTTGGATACAGTGCCATGGTTTCCATAAATTCTAAATATCACATAATGTGAGGACATAAGAGACATTCCATGTATCAATCCCTTATAGTATCTAGGGTTTGAGTGTCGATATAAATATCACATGACATGTGACTACGTGTCACTTAACACATTCTTCCATGATACATGACATAAGGCGTAATCGACTACATGTCTAGTAAATCCTTTAGATCCACAAGTCATGTGGGATAATGGGAACACCATTTAGGATAAATACACAATGTCCCAACCTTAATTAGGTATGGACCGTTTTTACTTTATTGCAGTCTAATTAATTAAGCGACCCGGGGCGCGCGCCTACGCACCTAATTGCAGGTCCCGAGCATCTTTTTATTTAATTTAAATAATTGTAGACGTTTCATGAAAAATATCACGTCGTGCTTCGATGCGGTGTTTGGGTTTTAAATAATTAATTAAGTATTGGAAAATAGTAATAATAGATTTAAATAAAATTTAAAATAAATAAATAAAGGATAAAAAGAAATTCTGAAATAAAATAAAGAGGGGGTTACTGGAAAAATGAAAATAATTAAAATGATGGATTCCCATTTTTAATTATTTTTATTATTTTTCTTTCCATTCTTTTATTTTATTTTATATTTTTCTTTTATTTCATTTTTTCCTTATATTTTATTTATCCCTTATTTTTCTTTTCTTTTCTTTTTCTTTATTTTCTCTTCTTTTTTTCCTCTCCTCTCTCCCTCTCCCACTCCTCACGTCACACCCCTCAATCCCGTCACACCAACCAGCAACCCCTTTGGAAGGCTGCTGCTCCTCCGTTCGATGTCTGATTCCTTCTCTATTAGGTGCACAATAAACCTTAGGGAAAGTCTAACATTGCGCAATTGGAATCGTGCGTTTTTGTTGAGTAATCTGCGCATAGTACCCTATTTTGGAGTTTTTCTAAAATCCTTCATTTTAATCCGTTTTAAGTCAAATTAAAGTCTACCATGAATCTTAGAGTCATCTACGACTACAAGGTTAGGTACCTACATGCTTTCCCCTCATTTAATTGTGGTTTTACAAAAAGTCACCGTTGTGCCGTTAGTCGGTGCCTACCGAATTTGTGCAATTTTACCCAATTTAATTACCTTAATTGTTTTGCCTAATTGTTCCAACCTTAACCAGCTTAGATTAATTTTTTTTGTATTGTTGCAATGATATCGGAAACCCCTTTGGGCGTTCCGACATAGTCAGTGTATTTTTCTATTAGTCGGGTTATTAATTTAATTAACTACAGGTATTGCTTAGAGACTTTTATTGTTTTAAAATTAAATAAATAGTTGTTGAATTTTTGCAACAAAGTCGAACACCCCTTTGGGCATGCCGACATGGTTGGTGTAACCTTCAGTTAGCTGGGTTTATAGTTTGATTAATTTCATGTGTTGCGAAGAAACTTTTTATTGTAATTAAATTAAATAAATAGTTGCTTGAACATGAACTTGAATTGTTGTATCATTGGCACTTATTTTTCTGAACTATATATTATTTAAAAAGTTCATTATCTGCTGAAGCTAATACGATATGTAAATTTCTTTGCAAGTTATTATGTTGTGCTGTTAAATTTATACCTTGTGATGCACAGGTGTTTCTGGTTAGTTTTCAAGATGCTAGTTTATATGCTGATTATGTCATATCTGCTGCTGTGAAAACTTTAATTAAATTTAGGGTGGGGAAAAGAGGCGGGTCCCTTATTAAGGGCCATTCTTTGACCCTCCATTTCTGAATGTTACTATGATGTGCCAGGGGGCAGTGTCATTGGATTTTACGGACCGAGACTTCCCAGTATTTTCTAATGCTTATGAGTAATACCGGTTCAAAAAGGGCCCATCGGGACAGATCTATTGGCAATGTGGCTAGGCCAGCCTCAGATGACACTCGACCCCTTTTTTCGAGATCGGGACAGACTCAGGGTAAAACCATGCCTTGGGTGATACTTGGTCTTTCGAAAGATTGCCTTGGACGGGCTTGGGGGCATTGGATAAATTTACGGATGTTCCGTAGCGATACCTTCGGGATGAGATCAGACTCCAACTCTCAACTTAAACCTTAATAATGATGCACTTAAGGTTATATTATTTGCATTTCAGTTTTCTTGAGAATTTAGATATCCTTCTGATATGTGGTAGTACACCTGGTTGACACTTGACTTAGACCCCAAGTCAAAGCACAAGCTTCAGGCATACCTCTTTTTTGTTTACCTTGCTTTCTGGGTTTTATACATATATACGTGTTCGTGCATTTTTCTAACAGGTACCCTTTTAGACTACCAGCTTAGGCTAAAGCAGGTGATTAGGTATGGGTTCCATTTGGAACCAAGCCGACTTATTTATTTCATTGCTTTTAAATTAATTATCTGGGATTATTAAGTAATGGAACACTACATTTTTATTGCTGCACGAAATGGAAAGGTTTAGACACTGTGGGTGCTGGCCTACTGGGATTATATCTCACACCCTGCTCAGGATTCATGGAAACCTGAGTATATTACATGCTCGTAGGTATTGAAAAAGGGAATCATGCTGCTTCCGATGCTTGACTGTTCATTACTTCTTAGGATGGAGACTAGGGAAAAGGACTGGGAATTTCTCACGATGCAGTTGCTGCTTGTGTCTTTTCGTTTAGTTGACTATGTGTTTGATTTCTGTTTTCCATACTTTCAGTTTAGACTCATATCATGTCATGACACTCTTTTGTGAGTTTCTGCACTTGGTTTTTATCTTTCAGTTGGATTTATTTATATTTCTTCTGCTGTAGTTTATTCATTCACATGCTTCTGCTATTGATTATCAGTTGTTGTTTACATTCTCCGTAATATTATTTGTTACCTATGAGGGCATAGTCTCCCCCACAGACACAAAAGAGCCCTCACTGCTAGTCGACAACCTCTGGAATTCAGGGTGAAGCGCTTGAGGTTATGTGACCCAACGGTCCGACCACCGTCTTAGAGGTGAGACGGGTCAGGATGTTACAAAGTGGTATCAAAGGTGGTTTTTCCTTTTGTCTTACTATCTAAGATAGATAAGAGACTAGGATATAGGGATTTTGAATGTACCCTGTGCTTGGACGTAGCTAACCATGTACAGTGGAAACCCAAATTCCAGGGTTGGGAATTTCATTTATTGATTATACCAGTTACTATTGATATGATTTCACTATTGGGTGACTGACTTGTATTGCATTGTTATTGTGTTGGTATTGTTGAAATAATGGGTTTACTATTGCAACTCGATGATACAATGGAAATACATTCCATGAATCATAATAGGCACTATAGGATTTAAATTCCATGCATATTGCCATGCCATATCTACTTTCAGCGTGAATTTTCCTATTTTCATGTGAGTTCTGTTGTGCCTAGTGGTAAAATTTTGAATTTCTGGTTCATTGATTATAGATTTATGATAGTGTATTATATGTTAACTTGACTTAACTGAGGAGTGTACTGTAGAAATTATTTAGTAATCCTTTTTAGTTGTCTCCTCCATATTGAAACCCATCTCTTGAGGCAGGTTGTCTGTTGTTTAGTGCTTAGAGGCAGGCTATGTACCTAACCTATTTTGCACCCTACTTGTTTTTCTCACCTTCTTTACTCCTTTTATAAGGGTGTGTTTGGATGTTTTAGACAAATGCCACCGCGACTTCTTCGTGCTGTGCCTCAGGAGTGTGGCAATGAGCACATTCCAGAGATGGTGGGTCCTGAACCACTAGTGGTACCTCTCGTAGAGCCTCATGTGGCACTACCTCCTATTGATATTTTGAGGGACCCTGATGCTCAGTTTAGTGATAGTCTCCTTAGGTTTATGCAGTCAGTTCAGAACATCCCCAGACCTGCCCCGTCTATGGCAGACCTCACACGAGACTTTCTGCAGCAACACCCTCCCACCTTCTTGGGGAGTGGCAGACCTCATGCTGTAGAGTCATGGATAGAATCTATAAGGTCTATCTTCGACCACCTTGAGATGCTTCCAGAGAGAAGGGTCAAGATTTCAGTCTACATGCTCTATGACTCTACCAAGCGCTGGTGGGACGTTGTTTCTTAGGCTGAACATACCAGTGGCATGGCTTGGGCCGATTTCCAAGCAGCCTTCTACAATCAATTTTTCCCACAGACTCTGAGAGATTATCGTGCACAAGAGTTCCTACATATTCAATGGGGATCTATGACTGTGTTAGAGTATTCTACTCATTTCACAGAACTTCAAGGTTTTGCCCCATTTCTGACTAGAAACGTGTAGAATACTATGATACGTTTTGAGGAAGGACTTGAGTATACTATCCACTAACATGTGAACATCTTCCATTTGACCAATGTTACAAAGATCATAAATCAGGCTCTGATCTTAGAGTGAAATGTCAGGGAAGCTAAACCAGTGAGCCAGGGTGGTTCAGTTTTTGAGACAGGGTGATGGATCTTCTGGCAGTAGGAAACACTGTTTTGAAAGTTAAAGTGGGGGAAATCATAGCCAAACAACACATCTTGATAGCTTTTTAACATTTTATTAGTGTGGTAGGGATGGTCACAAGAAGCCTCAGTGCACAAGAGACCCGAAGGAGTGCTGATCTTGCAGCAGGATGGGTCACCTTCAACGTTTTTGTTGTTCCTTCTCTTCAGCATCTAGTGGTAGAGGATCCACACCTTCACCTCCGCCAGGTATTGGATCTATGACTCCACAGTAGGCTAGAAGTTATTTTCCACCAGTCGACCAGGCTGAGGTAATGGTGGAGGTCATGGTCAAGGAAATCAAGTCCCAGATTATCAGTGTCATCAAAGTGGACCTGCTCAGGCCAACCAAGCAGCGCATCAGGGTCATGGATCAGGTCTCATGTATGCAGTGCAATCAGCACCAGAGGAGCAGAATGCGGGACCATCTATAGTTAGAGGTACTATTCTAGTATCCTCTACTTTAGTTTCTGCTCTTTTTGATACTGGTGCATCACACTCCTTTATATCTGCTGCTGTTGTTGAAAGCCTTGGTTTTCCAATTGAGTACCTTTGCAGCGTCATGTCTCTCAACACTCCTCTTGGGGTCAATACAGAAGGCATATGTTAGTGCCAAGAGTGCCCCCTCGAGATAGGTGGGTACCGCTTCGTTCAGAATTTCTATATCCTCAAATGTCTGGCATTGAAGTCATTCTTGGTATGAAATGGCTTTCTACTTACCATTCCCAAGTGGATTGCTATCGCTATTGGGTGTCCTTTACATCCCCTGAGGGCGACATATATCTTCAAAAAGGAGAATGGGATATGCATGAAAACCAAGCTAAGCCTAAATACATAGGGTTGGGCAGAGTGACAGCTCAGTTGGAAAGTCTCTTCATGAGCGACTAGGGAAAAAAACTAGTTGAATTATCTCCAGTGGTGGATCTTTTCAGGGACGTCTTCCCTAATGATTTCTCTGGCTTACCTTCTTTGAGATACATGGAGTTCACTATCGATCTCGTACTAGCTGCATCACCAGTGTCTATTCCTCCCTATAGGATGGCACCAAAAGAGCTATAGGAACTCAAAAAGCAGCTTGAAGACCTCAAGGATAAGGGTTTCATCAGACCTAGCATATCACTGTGGGGTTCACCTGTCCTTTTTTCCAAGAAGGCAGACAATACCCTAAGGTTATGTGTGGATTATCATTGACTCACCATATCACGGTAAAGAATATATATCCATTGCCATGTATAGATGATCTCTTTGACCAGCTCCAGAGAGAAACTATTTTCTCCAAGATTGATCTGAGGTTTGGATACCACCAGGTGTGTGTTTAACAATTTGACATACCATGTACGACCTTTCAAAGTAGGTACGGCTTGTATGGGTATCTAGTTATGCCTTTCAGCCTCACGAATGCGCCAACAGTCTTTATGGATCTGATGAATCGGGTTTTTCATCCGTATCCTGATTACTTTGTGGTAGTATTCGTGGATGACTTCTTAGTGTATTCACATTTTAGATATGACCATGCAACCCATCTTGAGATCATGCTGAGTACACTAAGAGAGCACCAGCTATACAGTAAGCTCAATAAATTCCACTTTTGGATTTATAAGGTACACTTCTTTGTTCATATTATATCTGAAGCAGGGGTATCAGTTGACCCAGAAAAAGTGAGTGTCGTGGTTTCATGGGAGCATCCGAAGAGTGTCTTCGACGTCTGTATTTTCTTAGGGATTTCTGGATATTACATGCAATTCAACTAGGATTTATCCCGCTTAGCAGTGCCTCTCACGACCTTGACTAAGAAAGGTGTATAGTTTATCTGGTCAGAAGCTTGTGAAAATTCTTTTCAGGAGTATAAAGGAAGACTAACCTCAGCCCCAATCTTGATTCAACCTGAACCTGGTAAGATCTATACAGTTTGTTGTGATGCTTCAGGAATCGGACTGGGTGCAGTTTTGATGTAGGTTGATCGAGTTGCGGCCTATGAATCCCGCCAACTGAGACCTCACGAGTGTAATTATCCTACCCACGAACTTGAGTTAGAAGTTGTGGTTCATGCTCTACACTTTTGGAGACACTATTTGTTGGGTGAGGGATTCATTGTTTACACGGATCCTAAAATCTTGAAATATATCTCCACCCAATGAGACTTGAACTTAAGGCAACACAGGTGGGTCGAATACTTATAGTCGTTCAACTTTGAGCTTACTTATACCCCTGGTAAGGGTAATACTGTGGAGGATGCTTTAATCCACAAGACACAGACACAGGCCGTGTAGGTAGCCAATAGTGAGTGGAAGATGATGACCTTGTTTTCAGAGATGCATCTGGAGGTTTAGGAGCAGAGTGGACAACCAGTTCTAGCAGCTCTTACAGTGACATCCTCTCTTCTAGAGAAAGTCTGCAGGAAACAATTGACTGATCCTAAGGGGCATATTTTGAGGAAAAGTTTTACAGAAGGGAACCCACCTCCTGGTTGGGTTGTTGATGGCAGTGAAACTCTCCTTTACTATGGCCGTGTATGGGTACCTTCAGGTATACGGGAAGATCTGATGAAAGAATCTCACACCTCTATTTGGGAAGTTTACCCTAGGATGACCAAGATGTACAGAGACATGTGTTAGAAGTATTTGTGGGCTGGTATGAAAAGGCAGATAGCAGGTTTCATCACTCAGTGCTCCACCTGCCAACAGGTGAAGGCATGGCACCAGGGACCTACTAGACTCCTACAACCTCTATCCATTTCTGAATGGAAATGGAATGACATCACCATGGATTTCATTACAGGATTTCCAAGATCTTCTCAAGGCAGTGATGCAGTATGGGTGGTTGTCGAGAGGTTGACCAAGGTTGCACACTTCTTGCCTATCCAAGAGACATTTACAATTTATGAGTTGGTAAGGCTGTATATTCAAGAGATTGTGCATCTTCATGGTGTACCTCATTCTATTTTCTTGGATAAGGATGATCATTTTACTTCACGGTTCTGGAAAGGGTTGCAAAAGGCACTGGGCTCACAGGTACTTCTGAGAACTGCATATCACCCTCAGACCAATGGGAAGTCCGAGAGAACTATACGAGTGTTAGAGGATATGTTACGGGCCTGTATCCTTGATTTGGGAGGTTCCTGGGATAATCATTTACTGCTTGTCAATTTTACCTATAATAACAGCTTCCAGGTGACAATCCAAATGGCTCCATACGAGGCTCTCTATAGTAGACCGTGCTGTTGACCTTTATGCCGGCTCAAAGCAGGTGAGACATCTTAGTTGGGACCTCATCTCATTCAGGAGACTTTTGAGAAAGTTTAGCTGATTTAGAAGTGTATGACTACAGCTCAGTCCAAGAAAAAGTCTTATGCCGATCATCGCTGTAGACCTCTGAAGTTCGAGTTGGGACATCGAGTCTTTCTGCGTGTTTCTTCGAGGTTGGGTCACAAGAGGATCAGGAGGCAGGGGAAGTTATCACCGAGATATGTCGGGCCATTTGAGATAGTGTAGAGAGTTGGGCTGGTAGCTTATCGGTTACTGCTACCTCATAGGTACTATGCCATGCATGATTTTTTCCATGTATCTCTGCTTCGACAATATCATCCAGACCCGTCTCATTCTTTTGACCTTGACGACATCGAGCATGATGCGGATGCATCCTTTGTAGAGAATCTGATCCGTACCATCGACCATAGCATGAAATTCCTCTGAGGAAAGTCAGTCCCACTGGTCCAGGTGTTGTGGCAACACAGACGCATTCAGGACGAGACTTGGGAGTGAGAGATGGATGTACGTGCACAGTGGCCAAAACTCTTCTCTAGTGACATTCCACTACCCTCAAAGGGTCAACTTGGGGACGATTTGTATTAAATAGGGGAGGTTGTAATGTCCTAGCCTTAATCAGGTACTAAATGTTTTTAATTTATTACAGTCTAATTAATTAATTGACCCGGGGCATGCGCCTGTGCACCTCGCTGTGGGTCTCGGGTAGCGTTTTATTTAATTTAAATAATTATATAAGTTTCATGAAAAATGTCACGTCGCGCTTTGGCGTGATGTTTAGGTTTTAAATAATTAATTAAGGATTAGAAAAGTGTAATAAGATATTTAAAGAAGATTTAAAAGAAATCAATAAAGGATAAAAGGAAATTCTGAAATAAAATAAAGAGGGGGTTACGAGAAAAATAAAAATAATAAAAATAGGGGATTCTCGTTTTTAATTATTTTTATTATTTTCTTTTCCATTATTTTGCTTTATTTTATATTTTTCTTTTCTTTTATTTTTTCCTTATCTTTTATTTTTCCCTTATTTTTCTTTTCTTTTCTTTTTCTTTATTTTCTTTCTTTTCTTTTTTTCCTCTCCTCTCTCCCTCTCCCACTCCTCATGTCGCACCCCTCAATCCCACCACACCAACCAGCAGCCCTTTTGGAAGGCCACTGCTCCTCCATCCGATGTAAGATTCCTTCACCGTTAGGTGAGCAGTAAACCTTAGGGAAAGTCTAACATTGCGCAATTGGAATTGTGCATTTTCGTTGAGTAATTTGTACGCAGTTTGTTGCGGAATATTTTTAACCTATTTTAAGATTTTTCTAAAATCCTTCTTTTTCATCCGTTTTAGGTAAAATCAAAGTCTACCACGAATCTTAAAGTAATTTATGACTACAAGGTATGGTTCCTACTCTCTTTCCCTCCATTTCTTTGCAGTTTACAAAAACGCACCATTGTGTCGTTAGCCAATGTCTACCGTCTTTGTGCAATTTTACCCAATTTAATTACCTTAATTGTTTTGACTAATTGTTTTAGCCTTAATCATCTTAGATTAATTTTTTTGGATGGTTGCAATGAGATCGGGCACCCCTTTGGGCGTGCCGAGATAGTCGGTGTATTTTTCCGTTAGCCGAGTTATTAATTTAATTAACTGCAGGTATTGCGCAACCCCTTTTATTGTTTTAAAATTAAATAAATAGTTGTTGAATTGCTGAAACAAAGTCAGACACCCCTTTGGGCATGCTGACATAGTCGGTGTAACCTTCCATTAGCTGGGTTTATAGTTTGATTAATTTCATGTGTTGTGAAGAAACTTTTTATTTTAATTAAATTAAAAAAATAGTTTCTTTAAAATGAACTTGAATTGTTGGATCATTGAAACTTGCTTTTATAAACTGTTTATTATTTAAAAATTGAATTATCCATTGATGTTGATACGATATGTATATTTCCTTACAAGTTTTTATGTTGTGTTGTTAAATTTATACCTTGTGATTCACGAGTGTTTATGGTTAGTTTTCAAGTTGTGAGTTTATATAATGATAATGTCATATCTGCTACTATGAAAACTTTAATTAAATTCGGGGCGGGTAAAATAGGTGGGTCCCATATTAATTGCCACACTTAGACCCTCTATTCCTGATTGTTACTATTATGTGCTGGGGGTGGTGTCATTGGCTTTTCCAGACCGAGACTTCCCCGAACTTTATAATGCTTATGAGTGATACCAATTCCAAAAGGGCCCATCGGGATGGATCCATTGGAAATGTGGCTAAGCTAGCCTCAGATGACATGCGACCCCTTTTTGTGAGATTCAGACAAACTCATGTTAAAGCCATACCTCATGCGATACTTGATCTTTCGAAATATTGCCTTGGACGGGCTCTGTGGCATTGGATAAATTGACGGATATTCTGTAGCGATACCTTTGGGATGGGATCAGACTCCAACTCTCAACTTGAACCATAATAATGATGCACTTAAGATTATATATTTCCATTTGAGTTTTCTTGGGAATTGAGATATCCTTCTGATATGTGGTAGTACACCTGGTTGACACTTGACTTAGACCCCAAGTAAAAGCACAATCTTGGGGTATACCTCTTTCTTGTTTACCTTTATTTATAGGTTTTATACATATATACGTGTTCGTGCATTTTTCTAACAAGTACCCTTTCAGACTAACATCTTAGGATGAAGCAGGTGATTAGGCATGGGTGCCGTTTAGAACCCAAGCCATCTTATTTATTTCATTGCGTTTAAATTAATTATCTGGGATTATTAAGTAATGGCACACTAAATTTTTATGGCTGCATGAAATGGAAAGGTTTAGACACCGTTGGTGCTAGCCTACTGGGTTTATATCTCACACCCTGCTTGAGCATCATGGACACCTGAGTAGATTACATGATCGTAGGTATTAACAAAGGGAAGCATTCTTCTTTTGATGCTTGACTGTTCATTACTACTTAGGATGGAGACTGGGGTAGAGGACCGGGCCTTGTTTGTGATGCAGTTGCTGCTTGTGTCTTTTCTTTTAGTTGACTATGTGTTTGAGTTCTGTTTTCCATACTTTCAGTTTAGACTCATATCATTTCATGACACTCTTTTGTGAGTTTCCGCAATTGATTTTTATCTTTCAGTTGGATTTATTTATATTGTTTATTCTATAGTTTATTCATTCATGTTCTTTTTCTATTGATTATTCGTTTCTGTTTACTTTCTCCGTGATATTATTTATTACCTATGAGGGAATAGTCTCCCCCACTGACACAAATAGCCCTCGCTACTAGTCGTCGGCCTCTGGAATTCGGGGAGATGCGCTTAAAGTTAAGTGAGCCACTGATCCAGCCACCATCTTAGAGGTGAGCCGAGTCGAGACATTACAAAGTATGCATAATTTTATACTTTGGAGAGTAAATATGGTGTGTAGTTGGGAATCAAACACCATGTCTATCACTACATGACTCAGGTACCAGTAAAGCACATATCAACTAAACCTTGATCCCTACATGTCATGTTTTAAGGGAAAGCACATTTTATATATTAGGACCCCATGAATCATGATACTAGAAATACATGCCTAAGAAGCTCATGAGTCTCACATACCATGTAATATACTGGGATACACCATTTATGTTGACTCCACATGAAAGGATGATGCCAGTACATGGATTGACACTGATTGAGGCTTACACATCGTGCCTCTATGAGTACATGTTATGTACTACTTTTATGTTAGTGATTTTCATAAATTCTCACTCAAGTGTTAGGATAAGACAAGTAAATAGTCCATTCTGAGAATTTTTCTATATAAAGCCTGATGATATGAACCTCTTAGTCACCAGAGAAATTTTTTATATAATTTTAGGAAATTCAATAATCTTGGATCTGTTGAGATGATGATAGGGTTTGGGTGATGAGATATATGAAACCCACATGTCACTATTACATTATTATTTTTATATTAATTTAGGGTATTTTAAAAATTTGAGAGTTTGGATTAAAATTTATAAAATATTGAATTTTTCATCTATTGGACAGCTAATAAGAATATTTTAGAAGAATCTTTGTATAATATTGAGTGAATGGAGATTTTCAATTTATTTTTTAGTGCATAGTTGGTATGAATGGGTAACACATGATTCAGTTTAAACCATAAATAATTCACTATAAACCATGTGGGTTTTTTTGGGTTTTGTAACATGACTTTCACATGGTTAGGGAAAACCATGTGAGCAACCATGTGGTAACACTATAATTATTAATAGTGTGGTTTTTCATGGTTGGTTCATAGTTTATCAAATCATGTGAGGGTTCTAGGGCATATCATTTGACTAGTTTTATTTTTAGGGGTAACCCACATAGTGGAAAAATAGTTCGAAGAAACCATGAAACCAAACCGTGTGGTTCCTAAGGTCTCACCTAGTTCGATCTTTCACGGTTAGTACATAGTTTACTAAACTATGGGGCTAAACCATGCAGTCTTCCCAGTCACTCAAAAAATTATAAATTTACCCAAATAGTCCCATTAAATTTCATGGAATAATCCTTAATCTTCCAATCCTATCATTTAGATGACCTTAGGGGTGTGTGTGGAGATCCTCCCTCTCATTATCCTTGAAATTTGCAGCCTCCTTGAGTTTCAATAGGATTTCTTAGGGAGTTTCCCATAATTCCTCCTCATCTCTTTCCCATTTATCCTTTACTATTGAATTCTGTTTCTTCCTTGAATACTAATAGCCATGGGACTTATATTTAGGGTTCAAAATGGATCTTATCATGAGTTTTTTTATTTTTAGTGGTTGTGGAGAGTGTTTCCTTACTTGGTTGAGTGTTCACCATCGAAGGTGATGCATTGTAACTTTTTTATCTTTGGACCAAAGTATGTGTTTTTATGTCATTAATTTATATTATATTACATGATATGTTTGTTTGTTTTAAAATTATTTTCATTTGAAATTATATCTATATAAATTACCCATGAGGGGCTTGAGGTGGGTTTAAAAAGGTTTCCAAACTTAGGATGAATTTGTTACATGCCAAGTGGTTGTGAAAATTCCTGAGTGAATATTTCAAATGAATTTAAGTGTTTTGAAGGGGTGTTTGAAAATAGTTTTATTTTCAAAGTGTTTGGTGTTTAAAGGTATGGTTTATTAAAAATGATTGTGTTAGCCCATGTTTAATGGTTTTAAGATTTATTATTCATGTGGTTATTTAAAGTGATTTCAAAGTGAAATGGGTTATTTTAAAGGACTGTTTGGAATTAGTTAATTAAAAATAATATTTTTATGGAATGGGTTGTAAAATATGTTTTCTAAATTGAGATTTATATGGTTATGGAATGGCTTGTCATTCCGAGCGTGTCTTCAAAGTCCTGTTTGGAACTTGTTAAAAAGAGTTGATTTGAAATTATATTTACCCTAATTTTTGAAACCCTTTGTTTATATTATGATAATTATAGATTGTGTCCCCATGAGGGATGTTTTATTAGTGCTTATTCATGTATTTTAATGGGGTCGTTTCATATTCAGGTGTTGGAGGTGAGATGAGATTTATTTATTTTGTTTTAAATTTTTATTTTTTGATTATCTTGTGATTATTTTGATTTCTCACCTTATTTTTGTTAATATCATTACAACCATATGTATCTATGTGGAAGTTATGAATATTTTTTATTCTAAATTAGTGTGAATAGGATAGATAAAACCCTATAAAAATTACACCCTCATAGGAATTTATTTTATACTTGGTGACCTAAAAGGGTGTTGAGAGGGATATTCTAGTTTCACCTAGGAGGACCTGGAGAGATTTAATAGATAAAAGATGTTTAGTATCATTCATGTTAAAACCTAGTGAGTCAACCATGATGCTTATATCCACACAAGTATAATTTAGGGTATCCCGATACACACACACACACACCTTATTTTTATTACCTTACTTTAGATTTGGTTTCAAAACACCATGGCTTGGATGTGGGTTGTTTTATTTTTTCCATTTATATCTTGGGTGTTGTTGGGTTTGTTTCTTATATTTGATTATAGTTTTGGTTCACTTTCAAACTGATTTATGAATGGGTTGGAAATTATGGTTTTTATAAAAGGGAAAGTGATGTTTATTTTGAAAAAGGAATTTGAGAAATGTTTTTCAAAAATAAGAAGAAATGATTGTTTTGCTTTGAAATTTGAGAGTCCGCTTTTTGTGGTTTTCAAATAGATTTTAAAAGAAAAATTTGATCAATTTATTTGGGTGTAAAACTATTTTTTTGGGATGGATAAGCCTAAATTTCTTTCAAAGGTTTTACCTTGGTTTTGGAATGAATTAGATAAAACATGATATTTTTATTATTATTACCCATGTGAAATAAATATTTTATAAATTATGTTAAAACTAGAATTTATAGATTGTAATATTAAAGTAGATGTATAAAATATTTGGGGAAATCATACTTGGAATGTTTAGCTGACACCTTACATATACACCAGTGTGCATGTGTCTGTGAAACTATATTTTCTCTCAGGTTCCTAGTATCTTATCATGTTCATTGATTTTTTGTTTGGTCCATAGTTTGAAACAGTTTGGATATGATGAGTGACCATGGGTTACATAGTGGCTTTTTGGATTTTTTTATTATATTTTTCTTTTGGGGATATTGTATTATCCAACTCGGCATAATATATATATTTTTATCTTTTTCTATCATTATTTATACTTCTTTTATACCTTTATTTAGTTCAAGTTAATTTTTTTGGATGGTTTTTTATTTTTTATTCCTTGTTTGGGTTGCTTTTTTATACATTTATTCTTATTTGATATGCATGGATATTAAACTACTAGATTGGCCATGTCATATTTTTGGTAGTTTCTACTACTTTATTATTTTTATTTTAGGGTAAAGTCATTCCCATTGGTGCATGTTTATACCCATGGTGCTTATATCCAACCCGTGTGGATCAGGAACGCCGTTCAGGCCTTGTGGTGATCTAGGTCAAGTATCAATTTGGTAGTAGCCTAGGATGGTTCATTAAAAAATAGTATTAGAGAATAGGTTCTGAAAAGGGACTAGGTTCTGGAAATTGCCTCTTTTTATTTGTGTGTATCATGGTAAAATGGAGATTATGATTGTCATTTGGACTGAGGAGGTTGGTCATGAGTTGATTCTTGATCACCTCATTTTATAACGACACTTGATTTATTGTGGGTGGTTGGAATTTGGTTTCTATTTTGATTACTTGGTTGGATTATGATTTTAGATGATGGTGATTTGATCCTAATTGGAATAGATTTAGTTTACTTATGTAATTTTTTTTGGTTTTGGAATGAAAATGGGAGAAGAATAAGTGGTTCATAGTTAACTCACATGGATGAAAACCATGCAGTGCCTAGGTACATTCTTTTTGAATTGTTTCAAAGGCTACTGTAAGAGTAGCGCATGGTCCATCAAACTAGGTGGCCAAGTCATGCATGGTTCTACATCCTATTTGGGTTTAATATTTAGTCCAACTTTATGTGATACAAAATAATGGGGGATAAATTGAAGTAATTTTTTTTGATATATTGAAGTTTTTAATTGGATCCTATTTGGATTTTTAGTATGTTTTACTTATACAGTTGTTGTAAAAACTATTTTTTATGTGAAAATGAAAATTTCATGGAAAAAGTTTTCAAAAATAAAATGAGGACATGGGGATTTTTGTAAAAAGAATTTGGTTTTCATGATTTTTTTGGAAATGGTTGAATACATAATGAAATATGGAAAGTTTTTGGGTTTAAAATAAATTTGGTGGGTTGTCTGATAAATGTTTTCACCCTCTTAGAGTGTTTCCAAAAGGATACTAGTATTAAAATAGAAATCATGAATTGTTTTTAAATGAAAATTATATTTTAAGAAATAATTTTATAATAAATAATAGATTTGTGAAAATCAAGTGGGTTTCTCATTTTAAAGATAAATTAGTAGTTTTTGAAGCTGAGTAAATATTTAAAAATTTCCTAAGGGAATTGGGAATTTTAAATGAAGGGGAGTGTTTTAAAAATATTAGGTGCATTTTAAATAATATATGGTTTTGGAAAAAGTTTTTTGATTCCTTATAGAATGTGGTTTCTTTAAAGGTATGAAAAATTTTGGGATGTATTTTTCTTTGATGAATATGTAATTTTGGATTTTTCCATTGGTTTTTTGGGATGGTTTGATTTGTTTTGGAAACTAAAATGGGTTAGAATCTTGTTTTGTGCTATTTATAGTATTCCTACCATTAAGGTATTGATTAAAGGTAGAAATCTTGTCTCTTGGGATGAACCATTTTGAGCGAATCATCTTTGTGTTTTGGTGCATCTTGGATATTTACTCAGAATGGGGTTTGTTCAGTGTCATTATCCCGAGACTGTGTAGGTGGAGAAGCCACTGATTGTTTGATTCTTATTTTTAGGTCAGGTGCTTGTTTTTTAGTTCCTTAGAGGATGATTCTTTTCATACCTTAGATCCATTGTGTGTTATAATATAGAACCTTCATGAATCTAATATGTAGTGATCATGAGCTCTTGATGCTTGTTTTAGGTGGTCATTTGAGTCACCATTAGTAGTTTCACGTGGAGATGGAGTTGGATGAGTTTTGGACATGGTCATAATTTGGGCGATGATCTATTTTGTGATTCTTAATCGAGGAGATTATAATGGTTGGGGTAATTAAGTGGCATTCACTTGGTGTATATTTTGGGTGTCCTTTTGGATTTATCATGTGTGAATGGCGGTTGTGTTAGGATGATGATTATTCATTTTTTGATGATGACCATTGTTGTTGTACATGGTGTAGACCATGGGTAAAGGTTTTTTTGATGGATTAAGAATGAGGATGCCTTGGGTATGTGCTTAGGGTAATGGGGATGAGCAGTTTGTTATTGTTTATACCACAGGTGCTATTAGATTGACAATTTCTATTGGGATTTCCATGAGTTGGCGTTTTATGAGTTTAAACCTGAGTTACCCTTCATGTAGTTTTGTGACCCAAGTCTAAAACCATGTTATTCCATGTTGACGCATGTTTGTGATCGGTTGGGTTCCATACATTTCTTTGAGATGCATTGGGTTGTTAACCTAGTTTTATGATCTTTTGTATGTCCCTTTACGGGGTTTTATCCCTTGGGGTGTTTTGAGTAGGTTGTCTTTCTAACTTTTTATGGTTGGTGTAACTTTATCATTTCATTTGTGTTGGGACCAAGTTGGATAGAGAAGGTTTTTGGAATTAAGAAAAGTTTAATTTTCAAGAGTGTTGTCTTTTATTATCAAAAAGAATAAATTAATTCACTTTATAAAAGTTTTGGATAATATGACGACACTTTTCTAGTTTTTATTTCACAAATATCATAAGTTTTTTAGAGAACTTATGATGCAAGCCTTATAATGGAATGAGAGAGAAATTTTGTTTCCAATCGTATTTAAGTTTTATTACAAATAAATATGTTTCTAAAAGATAGGGAAGTAACAAAAATTTCCTTGGTAAATCTGATGATGCTAAAGATGATCAATCAAAGGTTGAAAATCAGGGTAGATAAATTTCTTGATAAAATAAGATAACCAAAAAATAGTATGGTTGGTGTTTCCAAAACAGATTTTTAAGGTGGAGCCATTTCCCAGTGTTTTCCAAATTTTTAGGCCTCAAAATAAGGAGTTTTTTTATGTAAAAGGAAGGATTTATTTAAAGGAGTACACAATTCACTGACCACAAAGCACAATTTGAGGACTGTAGAGGGGGAACAGATAGCGGTGAAGAGAAATTGGAAAAGGAAGAATTTCTATATAGTGTTTCTATATAGGCCACAAAGTGCTACGATGTGTAGGGAAAATAGATCATGGGAGGCTTTTAGTACTCAGGAGGATAACCATTTGCAGAAGGCCTTTATTTGTAGTTGAGAGGAGGTGATTCTTTTGTGGAAGACATCAGACGCCGTGAGGTAATAAAGGCACTATGCAGAACACATAACACAATACACAGTGAAGGTTGTACCACATTGGAAGTTTGGGTAACTTGGATTAGTGGTTTTTTGGATCTATTTTCTTATATAAATACCCCTAATCAGATCATTAAGTGAGAAAATTTTATTAGAATAAATCATCACTACTGAAAGAATTTAGCTAAGTCCAAAAAATTTCACAAGATAGAATTTTGTGAAGGATAAGTGTTCACGAGGGAGGATTGTGTGAATGGAAGTAGTTCATAGAGTAAAGATTTTGTGAAGGATGAATTTGTCCATAGAAGGATTTTTTAGGGATCTTTAGCCCAAAAAATAAAAGGGTTTGCATATCATAGGTGGTTTGTGGAAGAATCATCCATCTGTGGAGTAGGGCCGATTAGCGGAAGGATCAGAGATCTGCGAAACAGGGGAATGAAAGAAGAAGGTTGTCTACAAATCACTCGCACCACGTGGTGAAACTCAGTTCCTGGAGGATATAGGTTGTTCATAGAGGATACAAAATAGTACATGGTAAGTTAAAGGGAGTTCACAAAGGGATTAAAATAGTTTGTGAAAGTGATTTCCACAAACTAAGAATACGTGAAATTTGGACCGAGTATCATTACAAAGTTCAGGAAGTTCTTACCATCTTCTAAATAAGAAAGTGAAGAATTGTTTTGAAAGATCATATTTGATAAATTTGATCAAAAATCACCATAACATGTTTTTTTTTAAAAATTACATCATTTAATGATACTTTAATTACATGCACTACTGTATTGAACATAATGCTACACAAGTGTAAGGGAATATCATACTCATTGTATTCCACATTAAAGTATTATTTTCTAGTAGATTCTATAGTATTGGATTATTTTAAAACCATACCAATAACTAGATACTCTTTATTGAGTAGTGAAACTGGTAAATTCTTGTGTTCTTGTGGATGTGAATTTTAATTGTTTTTAGCAGAGAAATAAATATTAAATATGAGGAAAATTTTGTTTCATAATAATAAAAACATACAAGAAAAAGATATCACTGATTCACCCCTCCCCCTCTTAGTGATACAACTATCCTGATTGGGTAATCCCAATTGGTACCAGAGGTGAAGTTTACCTTCGTTTATTCTTCACTGAAGTTTTGAAGAGAATTTGTGATAAAGAATCTAAATTGTGTGAACAGTAAGGGGATTCCGATCTTCAATGGAAAAAACTATCATATTTGGAAAGATAGAATGATGCCTTATCTTATGATATTGGGTATAATGTTGCACATGAGACTCAACCCAGTTAGTGATGACTCCTTAAGTGTATCCAAGAGACCCAAAATCAAATCCAGGTGGAGGCTAATTTTAGGCACTGTAGTATTACTGTAGCAGACACTGTAGCAGTACTATAGCAGGCACTGTTTGGCACTATTGTAGCCGAGAATATTCCTCTGTTTGGGACTTCGGGCCACCTATTTGTTCCCCGATTCCTTTAAGGCCTTCGGACCACCTAGGAATTCGAGCTAGTAAGGCCTTCGGGCCACCTCAAGGCCTTCAGGCCACTTTAAGTGCAGATGAAAACCAGAAAACCTATAAGGAACAAGCTTCATAAGGAGGAGAAGCAAAAAATCTTTCACCATAGCAGAAGCTAAAAATGGATTACAAGAATGAGAGGGTATGGAACCTGCCATCGGGACAAGCCTGTGCATGCACGAGAAAGCCTAGATGAATAGCCATGTGAAGGTGTAGTGCTGATTTCACAATGAAGATGCTGGGGAGGAGTAGTTTCAAGTGGTTAGTCTGGGTTGTATGTAATGTTTGAAGCCTACTGGCAATGAATTCCTCTAAGTCCTACGGTCCATGTAATACTTACACCTACGGGCCTTGTAAGGGTTCCACCTCACCCCTTGAAAGGTGGATTATCAAAAATCAATAAAAAATGAAGGCCTTCGGGCCATTGGAGGTTGTGTATGATGCTCTTGAAGCTAAAATAGATAAAGTTTCTCCTATTGATTATAAAGTTCCTCTTACACCCATCGATAATATGAATCTTGATAATGATGGAAGAGCTAAAAATTCTTTAGTCTCTTCACTTTTTGAAAGTTATTTTTTAAGAGTGAAAGGTGTTTCTACAGGTAAAGGTATATGTGATAAGTTGAAAAAACATCTATGAAGGAAATACAAAAGTGAATAAGGAAAAAGTATAAATCTAGAGGCTGAAGTATGAAGACTTGAAAATGGGTGAGTATGAATCTATTTGGGACTTATTTACCAGGGTAAATGACATTGTTAGCCCTATCACATGTCTTGGTGAAAATTTTGAAGATTCTATAGTTTTTAGAAGATCTTAATAATTCTTCCCCACAAGTTTGATGCTAAAGTTTCTTAATTAGAAGACATATACCCTTAAACATTATCTTTGTATGATTTTCATAGCACTATCATTACTTACAAAATGAGAAGGTAGAAAATGATGAATAGAAAAAAATATGATAGAGAAATATTTTTCAAAGCTACTAAAAAAGAAAAGTCTAAGAAGGATCTTGAGGAAGATGATGTTACTGAATCTGACTCCAAAAACAAGGTATGTAAAAATCTTGATGATATTTTATCATTATTTTATAAAAATGTGAGAATATTTATATGTAAATATAAAGGGAAAATTCCTTTTAAGTGTTTTGAATGTGGAACCATTGGGAACTTTGCGGCTAATTTCCCTCAAAGAAAGGGAGAAGACTATAGTGATGAAGAAGAAAGCACTACTACAAATATGACCTTTGTTAGTGCTAGAAAAGGGCATTAACAATGCTAGAAAAGAACTTTTAATTGAGGTGAAGATAGGGGGGGGGGTCCCTTTTATCAATTCTTAGAAAAGCTCTGATAAAGGCCCCTTTTATGAGTGCTAAAAAAAGAGCTGATAAAAGGCATCTTTTATTAGTGCTAAAAAAAGTACTGATAAAAATGTCCTTTATCAGCACTTTTTTAAGCGCTGATTAAAGTCAAGAAATAAATAAAAAAGTTAAAAATAATATATAATGTAGGGGGGAAATTTTAACAGCACCTAATCCCCCCACCCCTTTATCAACGCTAGGCGGAGCCCCCTCCCTCTCACCCTGCATGCTTCCCTTTCCCGCGCAACCCCCTCCCACTCCATTTAATGATATATATATTTATATATATATAGTTATATTTATTCATATATTAATATAGATTCATATTAATATTAATATATTTAGTTATATTAATATATATATATTTATTCATATATTAATATATATATATAGTTATATTTATTTGTATATTAATATAGATTCATATTAATATAAATATATTTATTCATATATATATATATATATTCATATATTAATATATATTTATATCTATTTATATATAATTTTAGTTATAATTTTTTATCTGTATATTTATTTGTATATTAATATATATTTATAAGATTAGTTTTAAATACATTTATAAAATATGTTTTTTTATTTGTGTTTATAAATAAATAAATAAATACATATATACAACACACACACACACAGACATATTTACGAATAAATACATATATATGTGTATCTTAAAAGCCATAGAAAGTTATAATGACCATAACTTCTAATCCAGAAGTCTGTTTCAGCTCCACAACCAGTAAAATCAAAGAAAATGGAATAATATTCAATATGATATGTGGTATAGGACTATAGGAGTTCCAGATCAAAAGTTATAGTTGTTTGAATGTTAAAAAATCAGGGCATCCCAACTAAAAACTCAGTTTTGGAGGAATTCTAGGCCTTTTTGGCCTAAAAAATGAAAAAAAAGTTCCCTTGGGTCACTAGCATGTAGAGATCGTCACATGATTCAATTTGATATGCTTTAGAGATAAAACAGACACCCAAATCAAAAGTTATGGCCCTTTGAACATTGAGTTATATTTTCAACTTATTTTAGATCTTTTATTAATTTATTTCTTCAAATTGTTATTAAATGATTATTAGTCGATGATAATTAGAAAATTATTAATTAATAATATTTTTTAAAATATTTTAATTCCATTTTCACTAAATTTCTTATAAATTAAATGTAATAGTCTATTTATAATTATCTAAAACATATTTAAAAAATATATATTATATTTATATCAATATAAATATACTTATATAACAATATATTATTTTTCATGATTTTTTTTGAAATTTATCAGCTCTAGAAAAAAGCATTGATAAATCCCCCCCTTTATCAACGCTACAAAAAAAGCGCTGATAAAGGGGTCCCCTTTAACAGCCCTAAAAAATCACGGATAAACGAGGGACTTTATCAGTGATTTTTTAGCACTGATAAAGGCCCCCCCTTTA
Source organism: Viscum album (assembly GCA_963277665.1). Classification (NCBI taxonomy): domain Eukaryota; kingdom Viridiplantae; phylum Streptophyta; class Magnoliopsida; order Santalales; family Viscaceae; genus Viscum; species Viscum album. The sequence goes on along the minus strand of OY728141.1, from coordinate 1,412,275,595 downwards.
TCATCACTTTTTTTAGCACCGTTAAAGGGTTGTGCTATGAAAACCCAGTTTTTTGGTACTGAATAAGACCAAGAAGATCATGAAATAAATAGAGTGATAATGATAAATCTTTTTCCAGATGGAAAGTTAAAAAATTCTTCAAATCCAAAATAATAAGTTTCTTGTCTAAGGATGATGAAGAAGAAGAAAGTGAATCTGAATCCAAAAAATATTTTGAAAAGGCTAGAGAGAATACTTTTATTGCAACAATGAATAATGAAGAGTTCAGAAGTAGCATTTCTGAAGAAGAAGAAAAATATAAATTATAATTTCATCTTAAAAAAGAGTTGAAAGAGTGTATGCGACAGATTGGAAGGAAAGAGAAAGAAATCAAGAAACTAAAGAATGAAAAATCATCAAAAAATATTAAATAGGGTTTTCCTGATGAGAAAGTTAAGATGATAAAAAATCTTGATGATTTGAAAAAATATCTTAAGGAGGATAAGAATTATAATGAACATTTGGAAGTAAAGCTGAAGACAAAAAAAGAAGAGTTGGAACTTGTCCAAAAAAACTTTCTAAATCTAAACCGAGGGATATAAGTTTAAAAAACTCTATCTCTGAATCTGGTTAAAGTTATCATAAGGAAGAACTTGATAAGGATAAAAAAAATTTACCTTTAAAGGTTGATTATAAATCTATAATTGTTCCTGTGAAGAAGAAATATGAAAAGATTATGTATGTTTCCAAATTTAACAAAGTTAAAAAATCAGAAGTTTCTAAAAACCATAAGTCTAGAGAAATTTTTATTACTTCTAGTTCTAATAAGGCTAGAAAGAAATCTATGTTTAAGAAGAAAGTTCTTTTTGAAAACAGAAAGGTTGATGGTCAAAATTTTTATCTTAAGATGGTTGATGAGAAATATACTCGCAACACCGGTCAATCCAAAAGTTTCAGAGGAAAATACTCTTTCTATGGATACCGCTATAATTGTGGTGGATTTTGAAATACAAAAAATATGTTTTCTTTCAACCAAAAACATTACTACTACTCCACATACTATGTATGGTAAGGTTTTAGGGGGATTCAATCCTCTCAAAAGAATTCTGAGAAGGAAGTTCTGAAGAAAACCAAGAAGGTTGGTGTGAAATTAGAGAATAGGTTCCAACCCATGAAAACTATTTTTGAAAGATGTGAAAAACCTAGAAATATTTCAAAGGGTTGTCTTTTTTTGTTACCAACACAAAAAAAATTATTAACAATTATCAAAAGATGGAGGTTGAGAAAGAAAAGGAAGAAGAAAAAGATCTTGTTGTTGAAACTACCTTGAAATCTATAAAAGGAGTATGACCGTAGATTCATGATAGTGGGTGTTCTTATCATATTATAGGAGACTTATTTTTTTTGAATAATGTGAAAGAATTTAAAGAAGTAACTATGAAATTTTTCAATGATGAATCTCTAAGAATCAAAGGTGTTAGATTAACCATCATTGGGAAAGAAAAGATGAAATACAAGAAAGATTTATATGTTTATGGGTTGAAACATAATCTGCTGAGTGTTTCAATTTTTTTAATGAGGGTAAAAAAGTTATCTTCAGAAAATATTTGTTTTTTTGAATCTTGAGGAATATGTAAAGATATTTACAAGAGGAAAACGTACAAAAGGAAACTTGTTCCAAATTAGTGAAATAAAAATCTCATGTTACTTGGGTATTGTGGAAGAAAATTAGTTGTGGCATAAAAGGTTAGAACACATGTGTCAACGAAACATGATATAGTTATCAAAGAGAGAGAGTGTATGTGGTATTCCTGATATGTTAATAATAAGATATTAGTGTTGCACTATTTTTCAAAAAGGAAAATTACAAACTCAATGTATAAGAAAGTCGAGATTTGTTTAAAACAACCCACAGAACTTATTCATTTTGATATCTATGGGAAATAATCAAACAATCAACCAATGTAGATAAGTAATTTGTCACTTTAATTGATTAATTTACTAATTTACTTGTTTTATGTATATGAAACATAAGTCAGATTCTCTAAAAATGTTTAAAAGTTTCAGAAAGAGAGCTGAGAAATAATGTGAGTATTTAGTGAAGAAGTTGAGAACTAAAAATGGAAGTGAATATAAGAATAAATAATTTTAAAATTATCTTAATAATCATGGAATTCATCATGAGTTTAGTTCACCATACACACATCAATAAAATGGTGTTTCTGCAAGAAATAATAGAAGTCTGGTGGAAATGGAGAGAACTATGTTACTTGAACAATGTCTTTCTCATTACTATTAGTGGAAATCCATGATTACCATTGTATATATCAAAACTAATGTTTCTATGGGAAAAATTTAGATATTAATCCATATGAAATGTTTTATGATAAAACTGTAAGTTTGAAATACTTAAGAGTTTTTGGGAGTCCATACGTTATAAAGAAGAAAGGTGGAAACTATGGAAAGTTTGAGTAGAGAGGTGAAGATATAATTTTTCTTGGTTATACTCTATAAAGAAGAGGATATAGATGTTTTAAAAAGGAAATAGGAATAATTTTTTATTATTTTGATGTGAAAGTTTTTAAAAATGTTGAGGAAGAAAAACAGAATTATGCTAATAATGAACTTGAGTAGGATAAGGAAAGTTTTGTTAACAATTCTGATAAGGATGATGACAATGGTAATCTTACTCAAGAAAAAGAATCAGACTAAACTATTTCTAGTGATTATGATAATACTGAAATAACTCATCCTAGGCCAAGGAAGCAAGTATAATCTCATAATATTATTGGTAATCAACATCAAAAGTTTCAAACAAGAATAACATCAAAATTTGTTACACACACTTCCTTGTATTCAAAAGTCGAGCCAAATGATGTGAATGAAACTTTTGAGCATCTAGAATGGCTTCATGCTATGAATTAGGAACTTGATCAGATAGAAAAGAATGATACTTGGGAACTCATACCCAATCGAGATAATAAAAATGTTATCAGTATAAAATTGGTTTTCTAGAACAATCATAATGAAGATGGTGAAGTGATAAGGAACAAGGAAATATTAGTGTGAAAAGGTTACTCACAAATTGAAGATGTTTATTTTGATGAGAATTTTTCTCTAGTGTAAAGGTTAGAAACAATCATAATATTTCTTACTATTATAGATTAAAAAAGTTACAATTTTTTTTTCAAATGGATGTAAAATCAGTATTTTTGAATGGTGATCTTGATGAGGATGTTTACATTGAACAACCATGTGAATTTATTGTTGGGAAAGATGAAAGTTTTGTGTGTAAGCTGAAGAAAGCCTTATATGGGATAAAACAATATCCAAGAGCATAGTATTCCAAATTGGATACTTGCTTGAGAAAGATGAATTTTAAGAAAGGTAGAGTTGATAACAATATTTAAATTAGGGAAAGTTGTGAGTTTTCCCTCATTGTAATTGTTTATATTGATGACATTATTTTTTCTGAGAATGATGGAAGAACTTGTGGAAGATTTGCCGAAGAGATGAAAGATTTTTTTGAGATTTCCATATTGGGGGAAATGAAATACTTTGTTGGGTTATAAATCTTACAAAATAAGAAACACATTTTTATCTCTCAAGAAATGCACGCTAAGGAACATTTTAAGAAGTTCATCATGGAAAATTTGAAAATAGTTTCCAAACTAATTTCAATTGGAACCAAGTTTTCTAAAGATAGAGAAGGTAAGAAAGTTGACCAGAAAGAGTTTCAGAAGATGATTAGAAGTTTTTTATATTTGACTACCTCAAGACCTGACATTGTATATGTTGTTACCTTATATGAAAGATTTCAAAATGATCCTAAATAAATAAATTTACTTGTTGGAAAAAGAATTCTCAGATATATAAAAGCCACATAAAAATTTAGAATCAGTTATGATAGCTCAGAAAGTATTGACTTGTTTAGGTATTTAGATGCTAATTGGGAAAGAAATGTTGATGATAGAAGATCCACATCTGGTTGAGTTTTATTTCTGGAAAAAATTTGTGTCAGTTAACATGCAAAGAAATAGAATTTGTTAACTCTTAGTACGGATGAAGCTGAGTATGTTTCCACCACTCAAGCTGCTACCCAACTTATGTGGATGAAAACTCAGTTGGAAGACTTACTTGTTGAAGTAAAGTTACCCTTGCTATCAGTATGTTACAATCAAAGTGAAATCAACCTTATAAGAAATCTAGTAAAACATTCTTATGAAAAACATATTGACATAAAGTACCACTTCATCAAAGGGCATGTGGAGAAGAATGAATTGAAGCTGGAGTATGTTCCTTCATCAGAACAAGTTGCTGACATGTTCACAAAACCTTTACCAAAGGAACCATTTTATAAATTGAGGTTGAACATGGGCATCCAACCTCTTTCTCATAAAGGTTGAGATATGTTTATATGTACCCTCTCTCATGTTACCTTTGGAAAGTACTGTCAAGGGGGATAATTGTTTCATAAATCTACCCTTATGGAAGCATGCATAAAGGGGGAGTTGTGAGTATGCTATGAATCTAGCATATAAGTGTGTGAAATATTATAAATTCTTGTTGGAGTGGTTGTAGGATTTTTTTTTGTATTCCAATAAAGTTAAATAAGTGGAGAAAGATGAGGAATAATGATGACGAAGAAAGGCCGAGGATGAAAGTTGAATAGGTTTCATAGTCACTACTTTTGGAGAGTATGGTTTTACTCTCAATAATTCTTGTTTCCTAAATGAGTTAGGTCACTTTGTATTATAATTTTTGATAAGTAATTCATATCTTGAGGTTACAAAGTTTAGTGATTTATGAATCTTGTTTGACAACAAAATCCAAATAGGGAGATTTTTGGGACCAAGTTAGTTGGAGAAGTTTTTTAGATGTAAGAAAAGTTTACTTTTCAAGAGTGTTTATTTTGTTCTCAAAAAGGATTAATCAATTAACTTAGTAAATTTTTTGGACAATATGGTTATGATTTATTGGTTTTTATTTCACAAATATTATAAGTTTTTTGGAGAAATTTTGATGCAAGCCTTATGAAGGAAAGGGGGAGAAAAGGTGTTTCTAGTCATATTCATGTTTCATTGGAAAGAAAGATGTTACTAGAAGATAGGGAAGTTACAATACTTTCCTTAGTAAATACGATGATTCTAAATATGATCGATCAAAGGTTAAAAATAATGATAGATAAGGTTCGTGATAAAAGAAGATAACTGAAAATAGAATGATTGGTTTTTTAAAAGTATATTTTTAAGGTGGCTCTATTTCCCAGTGTTTTCCAAAATTTTAGGCCTCAAAATTGTGAGTTTTTTATAGAAAAGAAATTATTTTCACAAAGGAGTACACAATTTTCAGACCATGAAGCATAGTTTGTGGACTATAGAGAATGTACACAAAGCAGCGAAGATAAATCGACAAAGGAAGAATTTCTATATAGAACTTCTATGTGGACCACAAAGCGCTACATAAGCTGTGTAGGGAAAAAAATTCATGGGAGTCTTGAAGTAAGTGGGAGGCTAAATATTCCTGAAATGAAATCATTTTTAGTTGATAGGTGGTGATTCATTTTTGAAACACATAGGCTGGTGTGAGGGAAGAAAGGCACTATACAGACCGTATATCACAGTACACGGTGAAGGTTGTACCACATCAGAAGTTTGTTTAATTTGGATCCAAAGGTTCTTTGGATCTATTTACCTATATAAAGACCCCTAATCAGATCATTAAGTGATTTAATTTTATTAGAATAAATCATCTCTACTAGAATTATTTGGCTAAGTCCTAAAGAGTTCATGAGGGAGAATTCTGTGAAAGAAAAGTATTCGCGAGGGAGGATTCCATGAAGGGAAGTAGTTCATGGAGGAAAGATTATGCAAAGGTTGAAGTTTTCCATGGAAGGAGTTTTTAGGGATCTATATCCATAAAAGGAAAAGGGACCACATAACATAAACAATTTGTAGAAGAATGATCCATCCGCGAAGCAGGTTCAGTCCACAGAAGGATCAAGCATCCACGAAGCAGGGGTACATAAGAAGAAGGTAGTCCGCAAAGCACTTACGACATTCAGTGCAACTTAGTTCACTAAGGATATAGGTAGTTCAAAGTGGATACAAAAAAATTCATATTAAGTACAAGGTTGTTAGTTAAGGGAATAAAATAGTTTGTGAAATAAATTTTTACAAACTAACTAAATGTGGAAATCAGACTAAGTATAATTATGAAGTTTAGGAATTTATTACTAGATTATGGGTACGAAAGTGAAGAATTGTTTTAAAATATCATATTTGTGAAATTTTATCAAGAATAATCGTAACATGTTTTTTAAAAAAATTGTTTGAAATAATTTTGTTCTACTTGAAGCACATGCACTACTGTATTGAACATAGTGCTACATGAGTGTAAGGGAATATCCTACTCATTGTATTCCACACAAAAGGTTTTTTTTCTAGTGTATTATGTGGTATTGGATTATTTTAGAATGATACCAAGGACTAAATACTTTTTTGAGTAGTGAACCTTGTAAATTCTTATGTTCTCATGGATGTTTGTGTGAATTTTTTTAGTAGATAAATAAATATTTAATAGGAGGATAAGGTTGTTTCATAAGAAAGGAAACAAGAAAGAAAATGATATCACTAATTAACCCCTTACCCCACTCATTTATACAACTATCCTGGTTAGGTAATATCAATTTTATGATTAGTGGAAACATGGTTGTTTTAGTGATGTTTATTTTCTTGGGTATTTTTATTAGTTGTTTCACCATTTTATATGAATTATAAATGGTAGGGAGACCTATTATAGGTATCTGTTTCCTTTGAAATTCATGTTGGATAGTTGTGATATGGCCTAGATTTGATGTTGTTGGGTTGTGATTGAGGCAGTTTGTTGATGATTAAGGATCCTTCCTATGGGGTTTGAGGAGTGGTAGTTTGTGTGGTTTTTCCTAATTGTAGGATCCATACATAGTTTCCCGCATCCCCCTATTCTTAGTTCAGGGTGTGGAGTTTTTGGATTTTTATTGATTCTACCTTTGATAAAAAATTTCTATGAGAATAAAGTACCATGTTGGAGAGAATTATGAAACCCAAATTTCACTATTACATTATTTATTTTTATATTATTTATGGGGCATTTTAAAAAATTTAGAGTTCAGTTTAAAATTTGTAAAATTTATAATTTTTACTCTATTACACAGTTAGTATATACAATTTATAGGAAACCATGTGTAATACTGAGAGAATAAATATTTTCAGTTCATTTTCTATAGTGTATAGTTGGTATGCATGGTTAGCACACAGTTGGGTTCAAACCATGTATAATTTAGTGTAAAACATGTAAGTCATTTTTGTCTTGGGGTGTTAATGTACGACTTGATCATGGTTAGAGGAAACCATTTGAGTGATTATGTGATAGTGCTGTAATTATTGATAGTGCATTTTTTTATGTCTGGTTCATGGTTTATCAAACCTTATGGGTTTCTAGGGTGAATTGTGTGACTAGTTTTGTGCATAGGGATGACTAACATGGTTAGTGCAGTATAAATGGAAATCATGTGTCCAAATAGTGTGAATTCCCTAGCCTCATCCAATGTTTTATTATACAGTTAGTTCACATTTTACTAAATAATACGGTCTACCTAGTCAATTAAAAATTAGTAATTTACCCAATTTCCCATGTTTAATTTTAATAATTAATATTTTCTCTTCCCATCCTATCATTTGACTGACCTTTGGGGTTTATAGGTAGATCCACTATTACTTTCTCCTTCAAATTGTTCACCTCCTCCTTGAGTTTCAATCAAGTTTCTTAAGTTATTTCCCCTCATTCCTTATCCCCTCTTCCGCCTTTCTCCATCCCTCTTAGATTTCAATTCTTCTTTGAACCCTAATAGACACGATTCTCTAATTTAGGTTTCAATATGGATTTAATAATGGGTTTTTTAATATTTAGGGGTTTTATAGTGTGTTTCCTTACTTGGTTGATCATTTTACATCGATGATGATTCTTTTCAACATGTCCCACTTGGATTGATTTAGGCGTTTTTATATTACTCCTTTATATTACATGCCATGATATTCTTGGTTGTTTTAAAATTATTTTATTTTCAATTTACATCCATATACATTACCCATGAGGGGATTGAGGTGGTTTTTAAAGGGTTTTTAAACTTTTCATGGCATTATTACATGTCATGTAACACCCCAATATTTTAGAATATATTTATATTTATAATAAATTCATTACATTCGATATGAAGCATCCCATGTTTTGGACCAGGTTGAAATTTCTAAAGGAATTTGAATTATTCATTTCATGGATGAGTTGTTTTATGTTTTGGGAATCAGAGTGAGGTTTTCTGGGTTTGAACGTCAAAAAATGATGTTTTCAGACGTAGGTTATGATTTTATAGAAGACTCAAGAGTTAAAGAAAACACTAGAGGAATAATGAGAATGCTATTGAAAATAGTTGTTGTAGGCCACTCGAGTATTGAATCCCATTCAAGACGTGAATGGGTTTCATGGGTTTCAGCTGACAGATTAAGGATGTGAAAGCCCAAGAGATTACCTTGAGGAATTCATGATGTGTATCAATTTTACATCATGAATCATGTGGGATATAATTTTTAAAAATGTTAGTAGGGGATAGACCCCTTATGTTTTATCATGCAAAAGGAGGGTTCCCATGTCACAATGGAACTTCCTCCTCTCTTAGTGTTCCTTGGATCTCCTCCATCTGGTGTTTGAATCAAGAACTGTCAGAAAATTCGAAATAAAATTGTTAATTCTATGACTCCTCCTTTATCCTTTCTTATTTTCTATTGATATAATGAATTCTATATTCATAAGATAAAATTCACCCCATTTTCAGGGCATTTGTTGATTATTATATTTTTTCTCATTATAGCCCAAATCAAAGCCCAATATTGGATTAGTGTACCTTTATATGCCTGAGGTTGGTGGTATATGGATTTTCCCATAAATATTATCTTGATTATAAATTACACTATTGTTCCACACATGAAATTATCCATGTGTTTCCCTTTAGTTATGAAATTTAATATGCATATTATATTGTCTAAATCTAGATAGCCATAGTGGTTTAATTGGAACTGTTGGAGGTTATCCACCTCAACTTGAACCACCCTTTTTTTGGGTGTATTGATTTTATGTTGTTTCCTATGCATTTATTAGGAAATATACTCACCACTTATAGGTGTTATTTTAAATATGTGATTTACATTGTCTTACCTTAGTTTTAATCACCTTGAGTTGTGTTGGATTAACTATCATGTAAGAGTTGTATAAATTGTATCAAATGAATTAGTATTTCTACTAGGACTATTTTGTAATAAAACCACCTTTGAGGTGCACTGTATTACCTAATAAAAAGGGAAATCAAATTGAGATATTTATTGTGTAAATAGAATGCTTTTAGATATGGCCTCTTTATTAATCATCTATGAATTATAATAAGGAATAGTTGTTAAAATGAAATTCCTTATTACTTAAATTTAAATGATTGAATGAATTAAGTATGCCTTGATTGATACTCAAGTTCTTTTTTATAAAGCACCTTTGATGGGCTCATATGCTGTTGAGATTATATGTACCATGAGTGATACCGATTTCCTCATTGTGGAATATTATATATGGTCTCATAGGTTACTTGAATTATATTACGCCTTGAGCGATACTTGGGATCATTATTACAGAATACCTAGGATGGGTTCATAAGTTGTTAGATATTATTGGTACAATGAATGATACCAGTTTACTTATTTTGGAATATCGTAGATAGTCTCATAGGTTACATGAATTGTTTTACACTTCGAGTGATACTTGGGTTTCTTTTTTATGAAACACCTTGGACGGGCTCATAGGCTTGATGTTTTCGCATGATCTAAGAGATACTTGGGTTTCCTTTTTATAGAACACACACTACAACATACATCGCCTTTAGCGATGGTCTTTTAGCGGAAATTTTGTAAACTGCCACTAAACCTCATTTTTTTTTCAACGGCGACACTTCCCCCCAATCCCACCCCCCCTTCTCCCTCAGACCCCCATGACCCTACCTTCTTCCCCTGATCCCCACAATCCCCAAACCGCAGCTCACCTCCCCACTGCTGGTTACTTTTCTTACTGGCCATCAGCACTACTTCCCCCCAACACCCGTCCCCGAACCCCCTTCTCCCTCGACCAGTGCGACCCCACCTTCTTCCCCAGACTCCCGCGAGACCCGAACACTAGCTCGCCTCCCTGCCTCCAGTGATGATTCTCACGACCCATCAGTGCACCTCTCCACTGTTGACTACCTTTGCCGCCCATCCACGCAGGTTTTTATACCATTATAGTGTGGTTGTGGTATGATTTTGTGAGTGTTATAGGCTAAATGTTTTCTTCAATATTTCCATGAGTGGTGTTCCATGTGTTTAACCTTAAATTAACATTCATGTAGTTTCACGACCTAGGTTTAGAGACATGCCATTCCATATTGAGGAACATGCATATAAGGGTGTTTATTTTATTTCATGGAGTGCCTTTTCCTAGTGATCAGGTCTAATAAAGTATAAATTGTTCTATAGGATGTGTTCTATTTTATTGATTTAATGTCATTTTCATGGTTAGTGGAATCATTTCACTTTGGTGATGATATTCCTCTCAGGTATTCCTATCTAATGTTTCACCATTATAGAGAAATTATAAATGGTTAGGATACCCATGATCAGTCTCTGTGTGTTTTCTTCCCATTATTGTGGGGTGATTATTTTGGATTCCTTTAGTTGGGATGTGCTATAGTTTGGCTATAGTGACCTTAGTTAATCTAGAGTTAGTTTTTATGTTTTTTCATTTAGTTTAGTTTGGAATTCATGAGGCTCTTAGGAGTAGTATTGTAAATTTTTATATTCCTAATTTCAAATAATACCATAGGAGTGGATATCCCAACAACATATATTTTTTATCTTAAATTTCATTCAGTGAGGCACCTACTTGTTAAGGCTCATAGTGAATTTTTTCAAATAATTCTTATTTTTTCAGAATTTTTTTCTCAAGTAATGGTTTTATTATGCCATGTGTCCTTTTTTTTAGTTTTTAAAAGTTGGTTAGTGGTTGAGGCCTTGTTAGAGGGACGATAGCCTTGGCACTCCTGCTTATCCTATGTTCTTGTAAACTTTCTCAGGGAGGAAAGTGGCATGGTGGGGATTTTTTGACACCATAAGATTTCAATTTCTTACTCTTGATCATTTGGTTGTTTCCTCCCCTGGGATTGAGGTGTATTATGGTTATTAATTTGAGTTTTGGAGTTTTTTCTAGGGGTATATGGTTAGGCATACAATTTGGGAAATTATGTAGTCAAAACATTAATCCTTATGTGATAATAGAAATAAGGGATCATATGATCTCTTCATGGTTAGGGAAACCATGTGAGGCAACCATTCTGCTTATGGGGGATGAGGCGATGTCAACTACATAGTCGATACATGGTTTGGTAAACTATATCAGACAACCATGTGGCCACCTCAAGTATATATATATATATATATATATATATTCTTTTTTCCTCATTTTTAATTGGGGATTCCACACTAAGCCTTCCCCTTATACCCTCAAATCATCTGTGCTTATCCATGGGTTCTCTTTCCTTCCCTAAGGTCCTCTAAGTGGATTTGAAGTGATTTTTGGGTGGTTCATCATTCAGATTAAGAGGTATGATCTTACCCTCTCTCCCACTCTTGTTTTATCTCTTTTTACCCTTTTTTATCTTACCCTAATGGCCATGAATGGCATATTTTCTTTGTTATGGTAGTTTTAGATTGGGGTTTTTGGTCTCCAAAAGTTTTGATTCATATATTATGGCCTAAACCAGTGGTTTTCTTTGAAGGTGGCTTCATTTCACCACATGAGGTCAGTGTTTCCATTTCATTGAATTTTATTTAAGATATTTATGTGTTCTTGGATTTATAAATTAATTTCTAATATATATAATAAGGGTGTGGGTTATCTAGGTTTGTTTTATAATGGTTTTATATAACTTAACTTGGTTTTTATGTGGCTTAGAGGTTTTAATTTCATGTTTAAATGATTTTTTTTGTAAATTTTTATTTTATACATTTTACATTTTTGATAAAATTAAAAGAATGGTTTAATATAATAAAAACACATGGTCATTCGATTTTAATGGAAATTGGTTTTTCAATGTGGGTTACCCTTTAGGGGTAAAATGGTTTCCATGTTTTAAAGGGACATGTTGTTTTATGAAATTGAATTTTGATTCATTTGGGTTATGTTGGTTGTGTTTTGGAAATTATTATGATTTCACTTATATTGGTGTTTGGATTCCAAAACATTTTAAAAAGGAATTTACAAATGTATATATTATATGTGATAATTGAAAGTCTTGGATGGCACTTTTTGATGTGATATTTGAATTTATTGGTTTGTTGTTCCCTTGTTGATCCCCTTTTCATTTATTTATGATGTCATGTGTATCCATTTGATGGTTGTTTGTGATGTGATTCATGATTTTCTTATGGGTGGGGGATCATTATAAGCTAAATGTGGGATGTGGGAAGGATGTCATTATTATACTAGCCTTTGGCTATTATTATTTTTATTTTATGACATTCACTTTAAAAGTGTATCACATCCTTTAGTTATTTTTTAGGGAACCCTAGGATACTAAGTGGGAAGTCATGGGATGTTTCTAGGCACATTGAGATTACACACTTTCTATTTACCACTAGTTGTACAAAATACCGAGCTAGTGGGGTGTCACGAATGAGATTGGGTTTAGAGTGATTTGTTTGATGGATGTGTGACCGTTAACCTGATGGAATTAGTTCCAAGTTTTCATGTTTTATACTTGTCCAATTAGTTCCTAATGTGTTTCCTTAGGATATTTATAATGTGCTATGACTTTAATTATTTATTAACTTGTGTATTGATTTTTTACTTGGATGTAATTTCATTGAAGCATTAATCCTTCAATGATTTAGTACTGATATTGATTAGTGTTGTTCCACTTGTTTATTGGCATACTTTATGACTTTCTATAGGGAATTTTTCTTCATATTTATCCTCATTTCCTTACTTTGAGTTTTTTGTGTTAAATCTTTCAAGTGTGGGAATTTTTTTTTAAAACTTTCTAGCCATTATTAGAAATTACTTTGATATGTTTTTAAACCATGTAAGAGTTTTTTTATAAAAGGGGTGATGTTTTAAGGATATATGAATGAGTTTTTAATTGGAATTATTTCAGGAAAAAAATCTTTATACCATGTTTTATAAATGTTGTGCATTGATAAAGTGCATGATTTATATTTTATTTATTTATATGTCATGTTAAGGGGAAAACCTATTTTTCTATATTATTATCAAACTAGAAATTATAGTTTCTCTTATAAAAGGAATAATATTCAATGACATGCACTTAATATAATTAATAAATTTTCATGAAAGTTGGTTTAGTATACTCTAATGAATTGTAGAAGATAATACTTCCAATTCAACTAACTTCTATATCAGAATGATCAACTTGAAAATATCCCAATGCTCTGCAAGTCGACTTCTAATATAATGCTTCAGCTTAAATCTTATGTTTTTTACTAATGATGAAATTTCTCAAATATATCTAAAAATACTCACTATCTTCTTAAAATGTATATTTCTTAAGAAAATACTGACTATCTTCTTGTTTCTTCAAGTGATTTTGTAATCACATGTGTATAAGCATACACATGCATGCACATATGTACTTTGGTTTTCTAGTGGGTGATTTACCATATGTATTTATATAGGAAAACCTTATGTAACATATTTATATATTTTTTCAACTAGTATATATGAATCTATTTCTTTATTTAGTAGTAACTATGTGTTTTAATTTTTTTTAATATTGTGTAGGAACATTGTGATATACATGGATAAAAGTTAGATCACATTACTGAGGAACACACCTCAGTATGTTAAGGTTTTGAAGGAGTTTTTAGATTTTTAAATTTCCAATCGATCCATTGAATGGAGAATAAAATTTCCATGTCCTAAATGTAATTTTAGAAGATGGTTGAAGAGAGATGAAGTTTATGAATATTTAATACTGAAGCAATTCCCTGGTCAATATTTGTGTTGGATTTGGAATGGAGAATCAAACATTACAGAAAGGTTGAGAACTGATGTTAATCCATTGAATGAGCTCCCAAATTCATCGATAATGGAAAATGAAAGGAAAAACCTCATAAATGATGCATTTGGGACTTCAAGACACCACTATCAACATCAAAACATAATAGAACAACCAGATGAGGGTGCTACAAATTGCAACATGATAAGTGATGTTTTTAAGATTGTAACACAACCAGATCAAGATTGTAACATATCATTATATCCTCCTCCTGATTATGTGGAGACAAATTTAAGAGAAAAATTCACTGAGGAAAATATGTTTCGTGATTTATTTGACGATGGAAATCAAGAGTTATATAGTGGATGTTTGAAATATTCGAAGCTTTCTTTTTTGAAGAAGTTGTACTATATCAAATATCTATGTGTAATTACAAATAAGGAAATGTCCATGATATTGGAATTGTTGTGTGATGCATTTACTGAAGAAAAAATCCCTGAGTCTTTTTATAATAGGAAAAAAAATTTAAACAAGATTGGTCTGAATTATACAAAAATACAAGCGTGTCCCAATGATTGTATGCTTTATTGGTGAGAGGATTCAAGTAGATAGAATTGAAAAAAAATTTCTTCTTCTAGATGGAAGTAAATGTGTGATGTTGGAAGTATGAATCAACATACTTTCATGAAGAATAAGAAAGGGAACACACCTGCAAAGGTTTTTCATTAATTTCTTTTAAAGCCCCAATTGCAACGATTATTCATGTCATTGAAAACCACCGAACACATGAAGTGGCATTCTATAGATAATAACTATGACGGGTTAATGAGACATCCATGAGCTTCATAATTGTGGAAGACATTTGAATCATTAGATACAGATTTATCAGTTGATCCAAGGAATGTTCGGTTGGGATTGGCTGTCGATGGATTCAACCCATTTGGGACTTTGAGTACTAGTTATAGCATTTAGCTAGTTGCTTTGATCCCTAACAAGCTGCCTCCGTGTATGTGTATGAAACAAACATATTTTATCATTTTGATGATTATTCCTGAAAAAAATGCCTAGAAATGTTATTGATGTATACTTGCAGCCTTTGATTGAAGAATTATAGGAGTTATGGAGCAACGATGTTGATACATTTGATGCTTCATCTAAAACAATGTTCAAAATGCATGCTGCTTTAATGTGGAACATTAATGACTTCCCTAGGCTTGGAAATTTATCTAGTTAGAACATTTACATGGGTTTGGATTTTCCTGTTTGTAACTTTAATTTTGATCGCAAACAGCTACCTCATAGTATAAAATGGTGCTTCTTGTGCTATCAGATATTTCTCGATGAATCTCATAGATTTCGGATGAACAGATCAAAATTTAATGGTTTCATTGATTGTAGAACACCTCCAAAGTTGTTAACTGGTTCTTAAATATTGACACAACTTGAAAATGTTGGAACGAAATTTGGGAAGGTTCATCATTTGATTTATAGTGAGAAATGGGTTCGAAGTGCATCGTCAAGTGAAATCAGAATGAAACAATGGAAGAAAAAAGTATATTCTTCAAACTTCCATATTGGAAATTTAATTTTTTGTGGCATAATCTTGATGTGATGCATATTGAGAAGAATGTCTATGAAAATTTTATTTTTACATTGCTTAATGAGCATGGAAAGTCGAAGGATCATCTCAATGCTCACAAAGACTTACAAGTAATGAACATAAAATGTGATCTCTAGCCAGATGAGAATGAAAAGTATGCTCTGACAATTTTTGCAATGAAAAATAGGGATAAAGATACATTCATTCAATTTTTAAAGAATATAAAGGTATCTGATGGGTATTCATGTAACATATCAAGGTGTGTGGACTTGAATAATCGTAAGTTATATGGATTTAAAAGTCATGATTCACATATTTTGTTACAATAGTTACTACCATTGGCATTGCGTACATTATTACCTGAAAAAGTTACTGCTGTTGTACTCCAATTTTACACATTTTCAGACAACTATGTGATAAATCTCCACATACATTTCAGCTTGAAAACCTTCATGAGAGGTTTGTATCGACCCTTTGTGCAATGAAGATTATCTTTCCTATGTCATTTTTTACTGTCATGATGCATTTAACTGTGCATTTGGTTGAGGAAGCTAAATTAGGAGGCCTCGTTCATTATCGATGGATGTATCCAATTGAGAGGTAATTTATTTATATGTTTTTTTAGTTAAGTAAACAATTTTTGGCACTTAATTAAATGCATAATTATGTTTATATTATTTCACAGATATCTTGGTCATTTGAAATCATACGTGAGAAATAAAGCTCAACCAGAAAGCTCTATTGCGGAAGGCTATTTGGATGAGGAGTGTCTTAACTTTTGTTCTAGATACTTGGATGATATTGAGACAAGATTTAATCGATTTGGAAATGTTGATGACACATAGAATCAATCTCAAATACATCAGAAATCAAAAATATTTCCTGCTATTGGCCGATCAGTTGGGAGGAACTCAAATGTGACACTGACAGAATTGGAATTATTATAGGCACATAAATATGTGCTGCTGAATAGTAAAATTGTAGATCCATTTATTGAAGAGTTAAGGATACAAAAAAAGATACTAATTAGAGGTTGAACACTAAATGAGAAAGATATAACGAAATATGTTAATAAAGAGCTTGCAAAATGGTATGCACGACATGTAAGTTCATAAATATTGCAATAAATATGAATATTAGTTTGAAAAATATATTTAGTAAATATAATAAAGTATATTTATTATTTTATATCATGAATACTGATACTTGAGTAGAGTTGTCAGAATATTTGAGGTTTTCTTGATCGAGGTCCTCTAAAACAAGTTAGAAAGTTCGATGCTTACTACGTGAATAGATTTAGATTTCATACAGTCGATTGAGAAAGGTGTTTGAAAACACATAATATTAGTATATTTACATTTTATGAAGTGGGATACTATATAAATATGACTTATATTATTTAATTAAACTACCATAGGAATTTTTCAGTTATTTTATTCAAATGTAATTGGGTCGATATTATCAGAGGTGTTAAAAGAGATTCCTTGCAATTTACTTTTGTGAATTTCTCCCGCTTGATGGATGTTGGTGATTGTGAAATGAATGATCCATATATCTTATCATCACAAGAAAAAATAGTATATTATGTTAATGATGTTGTGGATGAAGGGTGGAGTGTAGTTTCTCACGTAATAAAAATAGATTTGTATGATATGTGTGATGAAGTGGAATATTTAACCTCTGAAATTGAATCTCATCAACAAAAAGAAGCAGAATTATATGTCTATCATGATATTGAAAATATTAGTCTATAAAGGATGAATGAATCGGATGAAGTAATGGATAAGTAAATCAATATGATTGAATGGGAAGATTATTGTATGTACAATTATTCATTCATTCATTAACTACTTATTTCATTTGTGCAGTCATTCATTATCATTTTTATGTATATTTTGTTTGTTAGTATTGGAAATCTATTATCATTTTAAATTTTTTTGTGCATATATTTTTTGAAATATATGTTCTAAACTTAATTTTATTTGATTAAATGATAGGAATGCCAAGGAGGAAGCGATACACCATTTCATCCACTACTGTGACAGAGGACGATCCATCTGTCTCCCTCCATATGACATTTGATCCACCAGCTGCCTGCCCCCTGCACTATCTCCCCCTGAACCATCTCTCACATCCTCTATGAGAGTCCCTTTAGAAGATGAGTCATCGAATCCCCCTTCAGTAGCCTGAGTAGCGGGGCGGTGGCGCACCACTTCTAGATTATCACGAGCATACTGGAGGGTCACTGTTATAGGTACAAATTTTAATATAAATAAATTTATTGCACTTTTTTGTACTAATTTTTGTTCATTGAAGATGATAAAAATTAAACTATGGAGAAAAATATAAAAAGTTTAGATGTGTGGAATATTAATGGAGAGAAGATAGTTGTCCCATTTGATTCATATGGGGTCCCTATGGATGACGTCACGAGATTACTTGGCCAAATTCTAGGCCAGTTGGCAATAGAGCCCATTTCCCTTCCTATTTTATATGATGATTGGAGATATATGCCTCCAAGTTGGAAAAATGAAATTTTTGATTCCCAAATAAAGGTAATTTTAATACATTATGGGGTAATTGAATGTCATGTTATTAATATGTTCAAAATGAATTTCTGTATACAGATGTTTTTCCACTTTATAATTGTTGATGTGATAACGCTTAAGTGGAAATTGAAAAATCTTGGTAAGAAATGGAAAGACTTAAAATGGATATTGTGGAGTGATGTCAATGATACTTCATTGGATGTCCAACAAATGTTTGAGAAGCTACCCAATAGGGTACCCAAAGAATAGTAGAAAGTTTTTGTTGACAGAGATCGTGATGAGAAGCAAATGATATTTATATATATATTATTATATCAACCTCATTTTTCATTTATACATGTATATTAAGAGGCTAGGAAATTGAATACATTTCTATTAAATTGAATTTTATTTATTTCAGGATCTCCCAAGAAAGAATTCATCAATCCGGGCTAAGCAAGTCATCCCTCACACTGTGGGGTCAAAAATCTTTTCTAGAAGCCGATCGACTCTGGTAATCTTTTCATTAGTTTGAATATTTATAAGACAATATTATCTATTTAAAATATTAAAATTTTGATTTATCTTTGTTTAATGCAGTCACAGAGTTTAGGGCATGAAGTATCCCGAACTGAAGTGTGGTTGGATGTTCACAAAAAATATGATGAATGTTCTGTTAATGATCCCACCAAAGAAGTTGGGGTATGAACTCATTTTTTCATTATAATAACTTATTATAAATTTTAACTATGTTAATAGATATTGATATTTGATTTATAGGTAAAAATTAAAGAAATATGAGATGATAATCCTGGGAAGTCCTACTCAGTCTCCCAGGATGACCCGGTTGCTAAAGTTCTTGGGAAGGAGCATCCTGGTAGAGTGCGCGGGATGAGTTTGGGACCTGTACCATATGAGGTATTTGGCAGGCCATCAGGGATTACAACTGCATCTATTCCTGGTTGTAGTTAGTTCATACCCATAGATTCTTAGGGAGAGATTGTTTCTCTACGAAACACAGTTCAAGACTAGGGGGCTCAGATACTCACTTTGCAGAAAGTGTTGATTGATATACGTCAGCAGATGAGTAGATATCCCCTAGGTGGTATTGCATCGACTAGTGGTGAGAAGGTAAATCACAAAAATTCAAAATCATTTAGTTTTTAAACTTTTATTAGTTTTAGGTTTAAATATAAATATGCAACACTCTTTAATTTTCAATATAATGTTCTTACAGGTGGTAGCAGGAAGTGGAGATGGAGGTGGAGAGGGTGATGATATCTTTTCATCATCAGACAATGATTAGTAGTATTATTGATATGTGAAAAAAATATTGTAACAGTAGGTTTTTATATGTATCATGTGTGTCACATAGTGGCCTCCAAACATTTTCATGACCGAACATTTTCTTGATTTCTCATGTTTCCTTTTATGTATTTTATTGATTTCTCATGTTTCCTTTTCTGTATTTATTTTTCGAGTGTGGTATGCCCCATATATTTCGAATCTTTATTGTGATGATTCATTTTTTATGATTAATTTTTCCTAAATTCATTTTTTCATTATAATAACTTATCCTACATTTTCTAGCCCAATGTATTTACCACTACATTCCATTTCTAAGAAGTGCTTCTTAGTTATGCTCTTGTGTCAATCCCTAGGGATGAGAATGTGGGACTCGCTAACATGTTTAAGATAGATAACACTTTATTGTGGCATAATCCTAGTATCCAAAATTTTAAAAAAATATTTGGAATCTATAGATACTGATACGAGATTAGGAGAAATTTTGCTACACTGTCTGAAATGGGGTTTTCCCACCATTTCCAAAGTGGCCTCCAAGAACAGTCAGACAATGTGAATGACAATGTCCATTATCTCAGTATTTATGAAATTTTTATGGGAAACTCCCAGTAGATTCTCTAAAACCCCCTTCCCTAGAAAAATGTTAAATAGACTACATGATCAGTTACGTACCATTCATAACATCAACTACCCTATAACAAATAATTTATTATAAGCATCCATATTCCTTGATAGAAAATATCAAACCCCTTCACGAGACACTCTTCCCTTTGAAGAAATGTACCTGATCACTTCTATTGTATTCCACACATCAAAATAACTAGGATTATTAATGGGAGTTATAATATATTAGGATCTAGATTCCATTCCTTCTAAGGAAACCACACTAAAGACTCCTTTTCCAAAGAAATCACATGAGTGAAACAAATATGATACTTGAACCTGATCCACCACTCTTAAAATGATAAAAGATTATACTAATACACAACTAAATGAATAGGTGAAAAAATATTCACATAAATAGGTTTATAATGTATCCCAATATCAATACGGTTAAATTACCAAATATTTATTCAATGATGAGAAAATTAATCAAAGGAATTTGATTTAATGTCAATACAACTAAATCCCCACTAGATTTCTTATCTCTTTCCTCAAAATTATAATCCTTATTCTCTAATCCATTCCTTTTTTCCAATCAATAATATCATCAAGAAAGTCACCCACATCCTAAGAAACCACCTATATCATCATCCACAATGCACTCCACATCATATTTATCCAACTGTATCACTATCAATCCATCACCTGATATCTTGGTCCTCAGTATCCTCAACCAAGATCAACCATATATCCAATATAGTATTGTATCATGATCATTATAGACTCGACTATTTCCCCTCCACCTTCCATGAATTTACCACACCATATAACACTACCTTAACATACCCCCACCAAATATGTAATCCTTTAAAGGGAGTGTGTGGAGGAAGGGGAATTTATTCATCCATCATTTCGTACCAAAATGTTGGAAAAGTCACTATAACCTAAAAATGTGGATTTTTGTAAGATTACATGACTAGGGTGGAGTTTATATAAAATCACACAAAAATAATAATATAGTTTTATCAAAAAATATTCTTATAAAGGGTCCCAATTAAATAGACCAATAATGAAATAAATTAATACTAAATCAATTCACAACATCTATTGCCAACTTCTATAAAGGTATATATTAAATATAACTAGGAAGGGGAATTACCTCACACCCATCTCTTCTATCTACACCATATAAATAATAAAGGCATAATCATTTGTGTCATAATAGATAAGGAATAACCTCTTATTCATGTCTTTACCCATGTTCAATTCCCATTTAAAATATTACAATTCTTATGAAGCATTTTATAAAGCATAAATCAAGAGCATGAAATTACAATTACTTGGGGTCCTTCCATTTAAAACCGATTGATTTATTTTAATAAAGGTAACCCATCATTAATTATCCATTTCACATTATCAGTTACATTTAACTCATTCAATTATTAAAACATGGGAAACCCATATATAATCTCAATGGAGTCACTTAGATTGTGACATGTTAATCTAGGAAATTTTCCACTTTAGAAATTCCAACTATAAGTGGTCCAAACACATATGGGATGCCTTGGGTTCTATCAAATAATCATATATAAATAGATATTACATTCTTGAACAATTCCAAAAGATATGTGGGCGTACCGACATTT
This sequence comes from Viscum album, assembly GCA_963277665.1. Lineage (NCBI taxonomy): Eukaryota > Viridiplantae > Streptophyta > Magnoliopsida > Santalales > Viscaceae > Viscum > Viscum album. The sequence goes on along the minus strand of OY728141.1, from coordinate 1,412,253,812 downwards.
GAAAAAAAAATCATATTTTCCCATTTCACCTAGATCACCTAATGGGTGACCATATAAGTTGTACACAACATGTGAACATCCAATCAAGGGTCAACTAGTACTTATGAGTATGCAATGATCAATTTTAAATACATAAATCACTTAAATAGAGATTCTTGACCAAATATGGTGTGCGACATAGTGGCTTAATTACGAAACATCAAACCCCAAACAGAAAACAATGTGACTACCAACCTAAAGGTCATAAGTGATGCCTCTACCAATATCAGATTCATATTTCAAGATTTTCGGGAGAAATATGAGAAATGGTTCAGTTCCATGATAGTATGGAAAATGTGTCTATGCCTATACAACATAAAGGATCCAATGGGAAATTAAAATAGGATGTATGAGTGGGGTTTGCCTTACGTTTAGCTATCCAATGCTTCCTTAGGATCTTGAATTGGGTATCTAATGATAGAGATATGGATGAACCTATGTTAAGAAATTTTGATTTATAAAAGAGGTTAAAGAATTCAAAATAACTGGAAGATGAAATAGAAAAGGGAAAGTGTTATAAGAATAGGAGATGAGTAAACTTGTAAATTCACCGCTACATTTTATTGGATACTTGGATTATGCCATGTGATATGTTTATCTGCATTCCTTTACTCACTGAACGATGCATTTGGTTCTGCTTAGTTAAGAATCTCTTTTCATATTGACTATAGTATGTATTCTGTTGGTGTTTTGTTATTTTTGGAATGGTTTTTTTTCAGGGTACTGGTACAGGGGATCTAGAAACTCATTCTTTTTTCGTAAATATTCTCTTTAGCGGTGGTTTTAACCGCCGCTAACTGTAATAGGTATATTTAGCTACGGTTTTAATGGCCGCTAAATGTTGATATTTTTCTACTAGCGACGGTTTTAACCGTCGCTACGATCTTAAATTTAGAGGTGGTTCTAACCGCCGCTATAGTGGCCCATCTTCTGCGCTTTTTTCCAGTGGTTATATTGTTTGTTGCAGTGGTTTGTCCTGACAGGCCATTACTTTTTTTAGGGGCGGTTTTAACTGCCGCTAAAAAAAGTAATCCCCTGCTCGGCAAAACCGCTGCTAAACTGCTTTAACTACCACCAATAGTTTCCCGACACGTAATTTAGCGGTGGTTTTTGGAAACCACCACAGAAGCATATGGTGGTGGTTTAAACCGCTGCAGAAGCATATGGGGGCGGTTTAAACCGCGTCCATATCAAAAAATAACCGCCGCAAAATTGTAATTTTCCTGTAGTGACATTAGACGATCTCATAGGGAAATTATTATTTATGAGTGATGCATGAGTTTCATCTTTACGGAACGTCGTGGATAGGCTCATAAAATAAAAAAAATTACAATACTTCTTGGGTGAAAGTTGGGTTTCTTTATTATAGAATTTCTTGGACAGGTTCATAGGATAATGAGATTATATCATGTATATTTATTACATATAATGGTAGTATCTCCTTATGATGATTAGTTTAATAGGATGCCTTGGCTATGTACCTTAGGTCCTCGACTTGCTAGTGGTCTTATGTTTAGATACATGTGACTACCTGGAATTTCTCTATGTTTTAGATACACTCATTATCCATGAATGAAATGGGTTTACACTGGGTCCTATAAAATTGTTATACTTTTATCAGCTTGGGTTATGTTCCCTAAGTAGGATGTCCTGGTTTTTTCCTTAATTAAATATATGACCCTTATGTGGGTGCCTTGGACTTCCACATTAGGTCATCATTGGTACATGTATATATTTTCAAATAAAAATATGTTTACATATATGATTATATATACATATGGGCATGTTCAAATATATTCCAGCTTAGGCCGTAGCAGGTATGGTGGGCCAGGTATCCTTGAGGAACTTGATACCAACTTGTTTACATTTATTTATTCACTATTTTACTTATTATACTTAAACACTCTTGTATTTTAAATTTACAGATTGGGAAACATCATACACCCTTGGTGGGGGCCTACTGAGTATATCTCACACCTTGTTTGGGCCATTATTACATTGGGGTACCTGAATAGACCTTATGGTTACAGGGTCAGGATTCTGGGTTTGACCACCTTACTATTATGCTTTTTGTTGTTACCTCTATACATGGAGTTTTGGAGCACGAGAATGAGCCGGAGCTTAGGATGCTTATGGGGTTAGCCTATGAGGCTTTCTTTCTTTTCATTATACATGTATTGTATTATATCACCTATTGTATGTATACCACTTTATTTTTTAGCATCATATGGACATGCATGCATGGTTGTATATTTTCCATTGGACACCTTATTTGTTATTATTATGTTCTGTTGGATTTCATTTATTATACTTCCACTATCGACTGATTTATTACCTCTTATACTATTTTTCTACTTTGATCATGAGGGAATACTCTTCCATTATGTACCACCTTTGGAACCTCATTGCTAGTCAGCAGCCTCTAGCGTATAGGGAGGAACACTTGGTGCTACACAACCTACCAACTAACGACACTATTTAAGTGGCTCCTGGGTCGGGAAAACACAAAGTAGTATCAAAGGTTTCTTTTTCATTTGTCTTACTATTTTGGGTTGGTAGAAAGGATACTAGGAATGTGTTAGCTCTTAGTAAATAGCCATGTTTGGGAGTGATCACCCCGTGTATAGGGTAAATACCAAGTGGCAAGGGATGAGACTGTTGTTCATGTTATTCGTTATTACAATTTATTATGATTTCACCTTGGGTAATTGGTTTAATTTATATTGATTATTGATTCATGATATTATAGTATTTTACCCTCGGCCTGGTATGGTAAGGAAATATTAGTACATGCATCATTATAGGAACATAGAGGTTCACTATGGGAAAAATGGATTTTTGTGACGGTTTATCTGTGACGGGAATAAATCCCATCGCAAATAATTCATCAAATAGGTTATATGCGATGAGGGCAGCGACCCATCGCAAATAAGTAGTTATTTGGGATGGGATTTGGGGTCCCGTTGCAAAAAGTTAGGCGCAGTTTGGCACGGTTAGCACGCCAAACCGCGAGAAGGGTATTTGCGATGGGGAGACACCCCCTGTCGCAAATACCCAGAGGCGGTAAATACAATTTGCGACGGGGAGTTTCCCCGTCATAAATAGTTCGTTCGCCGGTCACTATTTGCAACGGGTCCCGTCGCAAACACCCAGTGGTGGTAAATACTATTTGCGACGAGATGTTTCCCTGTTGCAAATACCCTTTTAACCACTGACCGTATTTAATGCGGCCGAAGGTATTTACGACGGGACCCGTTGCAAATAGTACCATCATAACTAATCTAACCTATATATACCCTCATCCGATTTCTTTTCTTCCCCTCAATTCCTACTTTCTCTCTCTCTCTAAACTCTAATTTTAGAGTGAAAATTTCTCTGAGTTAGTTTTTTTACGAAGAAGTTGTGAAGCGGTCAACACCTATAAGAGATCAAGTTTAAAGGTATTTATGTTTTATTTAATTTAGTATTTATTTCATTTTTTTATATTAATTTTAATTATTGTTGATTAGTTTTAATTAAATTAGATTTAGATTGTTTTGTCATCAGTATTTATTTGTAATAATAAATTAAAATTATTAGTACTAATTCTTAGTAATTAATAGTAATTAATAAATATTAACAATAATTAGTAATGTATATAAATAATTAACGATAATTAGTAATCAGTAGCTGCAATTTGCAGTAATTAATAGTAATTAAAGTTATTTGTAATAATTGAAGCTAATTAGTAATAATTAGTGGTAATTAATAATAATTAGCGGTAATTAGTAATCAGTAGCTGTAATTTGCAGTAATTAATAGTAATTAACGCTAATTAGTAATAATTAGGGGTAATTAATAATAATTAGCGGTAAATAGTAATAATTACCAGTAAATAGTAATAATAAGGAAAAAATAGTAATAATTAGAAAAAATAGTAACAAATATTTACAATTAGTAATAAATATTTAAAATTACTAATACATACTAATAATTAGTAATAAAAAGTAATAAATAGTAATAAATAGTAGTAAATAGTAATAATTAGTAATAATTAGTAATAATTAGTAATAATTAGTAATAATTAGTAATAATTAGTAATATCTAGTAATAACTAGTAATAACTAGTAATAACTAGTAATAATTAGTAATAATTAGTAATAATTAGTAATAATTTTTAATAATTTATAATAATAAGTAATAATTAGTAATAATTAGGAATAATTAGTAATAATTAGGAATAATTAGGAATAATAAGGAATAATTAGGAATAATTAGTAATAATTAGGAATAAATAGTAATAAACAGGAATAAATAGTAATAAATAGGAATAAATAATAATAAATAGTAAGAATTAGTAAAAAATAGTAAAAAATAGTAAAAAATAGTAAAAAATAGTAATAAATAGTAATAAATAAGAATAATAGGAATAAATAAGAATAAATAGTAATAAAAAGTAATAAGTAGTAATAAATAGTAATAAATAACAATAAATAGCAATAAATAGTAATAAATAGTAATATTTAGTAATAATTAGTAATAATGAGTAATAATGAGTAATAATTAGTAATAATTAGTAATAATTAGTAATAATCAGTAATAATTAGTAATAATTAGTAATAATTAGTACTAAATAGCACTACATAGTAATAAATAGTACTAAATAGTAATAAATAGCAATAAACAGTAATAAATAGTAATATATAGTAATAAATAGTAATAAATAGTAATAGTTTTAATAATTAGTAATAATTAGTAATAATTTGTAATAATTAGTAATAATTACTAATAATTTGTAATAATTTGTAATAATTAATAATAATTAGGAATAATTAGTAATAATTATAAATAATTATGAATAAATAGGAATAATTAGGAATAATTAGGAATAATTAGGAATAATTAGTAATAATTAGGAATAAATAGTAATAAATAAGAATAAATAGTAATAAATAGTAATAAATAGGAATAAATAGGAATAAATTAGAACAAATAGGAACAAATAGGAACAAATAGTAATAAATAGTAATAAATAGTAATAAATAGTAATAATTAGTAATAAATAGTAATAAATAGTATTAAATAGGAATAAATAGGAATAAATAGGAATAAATTGGAATAAATAGTAATAATTAGTAATAATTAGTAATAAATAGTAATAAATACTAATAAATAGTAATAACTAGTAATAGATAGTAATAAATAGTAATAAATAGTAATAACTAGTAATAGATAGTAATAAATAGTAATAAATAGTAATAAATAGTAATAAATAGTAATAAATAGTAATAAATAGTAATAGTAATAAATAGTAATAAATTGTAATAAATAGTAATAACTAGTAATAACTAGTAATAAATAGTAATAATGAGTAATAATTAGTAATAATTAGTAATAATTTGTAATAATTAGTAATAATTAGTACTAAATAATACTAAATATTACTAAATAGAACTAAATAGTACTAAATAGTACTAAATAGGAATAAATAGTAATAAATAGTAATAAATAGTAATAAATAGTCCTAAATAGTACTAAATAGTAATAAATAGTAATAAATAGTAATAAATAGTAATAAATAGTAATAATTAGTAATAATTAGTAATAATTAGTAATAATTATTAATAATTAGTAATAATTAGTAATAGTTAGTAATAATTAGTAATAGTTTGTAATAATTAGTAATAATTAGTAATAATTAATAATAATTAGTAATAATTAGTAATAATTAGTAATAAATTTTAATAAATTGTAATAAATAGTAATAAATAGTAATAAATAGTTATAAATTGGAATTAATAGAAATAAATAGGAATAAATAGGAATAAGTAGGTATAAATAGGAATAAATAAGAATAAAATCAATTATAATAAATTATAATAAATTTTAATAACTTGGCAAAATTTTTAGTGGATTGGTGGAACTCCTTTTTCTCGATGACTCTTCTCCTTTCAACTTTCACCAACTCAAAAAATTATAAAAAATATTCTTATATGTATGCAAATATAATATCGTATGCACGAGTTTGAATATACATTCATAGGACCACAATTTTTATAATGTTTTTAGACGGTGATAGTTGCAAGAAGATGATTCATCGACGAAAAGGGGGCTCTTTTGTCCGACGACTCATTTACTTGGATCTTTCTCACACTGAAATCACAATGAAGAATCTACTCGGAGTTATGCTTATACATTCTTGTGTCCGATGACGCATTTACTTGGATCTTTCTCACACTAAAATCAAAATGAAGAATCTACTCTGAGGTATGCTTATAAATTCTCATATGCACGAGAATGGATATTCGTACCTCTGAACAGATTCTTCATTATGATTTCAGTGTGATAAAGTTGCAAGTAAATGAGCCGTCATAAAAAACAGGAGTCGTCAATCCACTGGAAATTGTGTCTCCCATAATTGATTGTAATTATTAAGAAGTAGTTGTAATTATTTATCTTGTTTTTATGTATAGTGTTTTTCTAATTTCAAATTATTGAAAAACAGTAATGATTTTATATTTTTGTAGAAAAATATGGAACAAGAATGTCGATAACAGTAATTATTAGATGATCACGCTTGGATAAATCAATGTAGAAATCCACATGGTTCTAGTTTAAATACTGTATATATTGAGAGTGTTGAAGCTTTCTTATCATTTGCATCATCAAAACTAGAATTTGTTTCAGAATGCACAATTAAGTGTCATTGTAAAAAATGTGCTCTGAGAATGTTTAACACATTTGACAACGTTGTGGGATATCTCTTGCATTTTGGTTTTCAACCAAATTATTATTTTTGGTATCAACACGATGAAAATAGTTCCAGATAAGATAAAAATAATTTGATTCAGGATCCATCACGGTTTCAAAATTTAGTACATGATATTACAGGTCCATCTGTTTAACAAAATAAAACTCAGGATGATATTGATTTAACTCCTAATTTGGAACCATATTAATTTTATGAGTTTTTGAGGTCTTATGAAGATGCATTATATCATAGTTGTAAGATAAGAAAATTAGAAGCGGTTGCAAAATTTATGGCTATTAAATCAGATAATGAAATGTCAAAAAACTATTTTGATCAGATATTTTCTTTGGTTAAAACACTATTACCTGAAGGAAACGTGTTCCCTGAAAATTACTATGAGAGAAAGAGGTTGGTTTGTAATATGGGCCTTAGTTATCATAAGATTCATGCATGTGGAAATGATTGAATCTTATATTCTGGTGAAAATGAGTCATTTGATAGTTGTACCACATGTGGAAAATCGAGGTATAAAGAAGCTCAACCAGGGAAGCCTGAATTGATTCCTGTAAAACAATTGAGAAATTTCCCGCTTACACCCAGGTTGTAGTATTTATTTATGTGTCAGAACATAAAGTTAATGATTTCATGGAACAAAACCAATATTTTAATTGGTAAATGATTAAATCATCCATATGATGGTGATTTATGGAAGAAATTTGACCGAGTGCATCCGTCTTCTGCTTTATAAGCCTGGAACATGTGATTGGGCCTTTCTACTGACAGTTTCTGTCCATTTGGTTCTTATGGTAGTCATAATTCATGTGGGAATATCTTTATAACTCCATACAATTTACCTCCATGGATGTTGATGAAGGATCCCTATGTCTTTTTGAACTTATTAATCCCTGGACATCTGAAAAAGAATGTAGATATTTATTTAAAACCATTGATTGATGTGTTAAATTCATTGTAGAGTAATAGTGTTAGTACATATGATGTTACTATGAAACAAAAATTTATATTAAAAGTTTCATTGATGTGGAAAATTAGTGACTTCCCGACATATGACATGTTATCTGGATGGAGTATACAAGGTTTAAAATCACATCCTTACTATATGAAAGACAAAAAAGCATTCATGATCGTCAATGGAAAAAAACCTTGCTATTTTGACTGTCATCGCAGATTTCTTCTAACCAATCATCCTTTTCAGAGGAACAAATCACATTCAGAAAAGGCACAATTGAAAGGGATGAACCTCCAAAAATGATCTCAGGTACAGAGTTAAAATCAATTTTATTTTCATTACCTACCATTACATTTGGACCAACAATAAACCAATATACAATTCATGGCTTTGGAAAAGAACACAATTGGATAAAATGGATAATTTTTTGGGATCAGTGAGATTGGTCTAATTTTTTGGTCCGCCACATGTTTGATGTCATGCATATTGAGAAGAAATGTTTTGATAATTTATTTCATACAGGTTTGGATACACCAGGTAAGACCAAAGGTAATGTAAAGGCACGATTAGATCTTGCCCAAATCTGCAGGCGACTGGAACTTGAACTGTTTCAAAATGTCAGATCACAGAGGTTAATGAAGCCAAAAGTAGCTTATACACTATCCAAAGAGAGTCACTTATTATTATTTTAGTGGATTATAGATTTGATACTTCCAGATGGCTATGCTTCCAATTTGGGAAGATGTTTTAAGAATGGTCATTTTACCGGATTAAAAATTCATGAATATCATATTATAATGGAAATACTTATGATGATTGGATTCAGAGGTTTGTTGAATTCTATGATTTGGGATTCGATAAAAAACATATCATATTTTTTTTGAGACATTTGTGCGGTGACAACAGACTACGATCCACTAAGAAAACTATAAGAATATGTTGTTGTAATTATATGTAAAGTGGAAAAAATATTCCCGCTGGATTTCTTTGACTCAATGGAACATCTGATATTACATTTACCACATGAAGCTAAATGTGGAGGTCTGATAAAGATTCTATGTATGTTCCCATTCCAGAGATGCATATAGAAATTGAAGAAAAAAGTACGTAACAAAGCATCAGCTGAAGACTAAATTTGTGAAGCTTATTTTCAAGAGGAAATTGCTTTTTTTCTACTATAATTATTTTGAATCTAAATATACCTCAAAACGTAACTGCATGGGATGGAATAAGGGGAATGTTAATTATGAAATGGAAAATAAAATATTAGTTTTTAATCAGCCATATCTTGGATTTAATGGAGTTCACGAATGATGGATTTCTAATGATGAACATCACAAAGCTCATATATATGTTCTGCTCAAATGTGAAGAAATGACATCATTTGTACTGTGAGTTCTTCTATCACTTATTCTATTATCTATGTTATAGTAAGTAAATTTATTTTATTTTTAGGTTATATGATAATCATATCAAGAAACAACTTCCACAAATTACAACATCTGCTCTTGAATAACGCTGGCATTTTTTGTTCTTAATGGTTTCAAAAACTGGTAACATAAATTATTGACAGTTTAACATATAAATTTAGATTATTATTTATTATATTTATAATTGTTTTACAAACTTTTAGGTTTCTCAAAATGATGATAAAATTGATAAGTGACTGTTTATATTGAGTAACCACCATCCAAAATGGTTAAATCTTATAATGCATATGTGGTGAATGGTTTTTGATTTCATACACGTGCATACATGGAATCAAAACAAAATAATGAATAGTGGAGTTTTCTTGAGAGGATCACATAATAGATAAACTAAAGTTAACTTTTACAACATACTGGATGAAATTATTAAACTATGTTAGCTAGGACAAAATTACAAAACAATGTTTAAATATCAGTGGTTGGATACTAAGAGAGGCTTGTATGTTCATCTGAATCATGGAATCATCGATATTAAATATAAAATTCTTCTTGTAGTAAATGAACCATTTTTACTGTCTCAACAAGCACATCAAATTTATTATGCAAAGTACTGTGCTACTTCAAGAGACTTGGGTGATTGGTGGAGCATAATAAAAATGAAATCTCAGGAAAATCAGTTTACTCAAACTGAATGTGGTTTTGTAGAAGTGAAAGGAATTGAAAATTTTCAAGAGACTACTCAAAATCCATCCTTTTCTCAAAGAGACATGAATATCGATGAGGAAACCCCACAATTAAGGGTCGATACTGACGATGATGTTAATGATGATACAAATGAATTTGAAATGGAAAGAGATGATGAAACTTAAATTCATATGGATATTGATGATGCTGAGGAGGAATATGAAGACATTGACATCATCATATATGAAGATGATGATGAAGGTGAACATTGACATAGTTAAATGATGGTTATAATAATAACTAATATATATCTATATATAATAGTTATTTTCAACTATATACTAACAACAATCATTTTTTTTTGTTTCAGATGGACCCTGATCTACTTTGTGAGTTGCAAAAGGATGAGCTACCTTTGAATGAGAAGGATTTGGGATCATCTGACCCTTAGCCTAATAACAGTTTAGGGGGTACACAGAGGGGGCACGGTCTTACGTGACTGATGATTTATGACCCTCTCACCGAGAGACGTCCATGTCTTGGCTTCGATCCACATGCGTGGAGGTATGGTAACCTATGTATTTTAGTTATCTTTCATTAATTTATTTATATACTGATTGTTTGATTATTTTTTTAAAGTTTTATATTTGTAGCTGTTGGATAGGGGTGCACTATCTTGCACAATTATTTTTCTCAGCCATGGATTACATGGGAACCGATTCTCATTGATGTGCAGCTCGACGTGTTCAATCATTAGTTGGTATGTAAATAAATAATATTTATTTTGAAATTTATTTCATTAATAACATGATATTATAAATTATTTTTAGGGTTTATGGTATCTCATCGATGATATCATGTGTGACTCTATCCACGCAGCATGAGACTCGTCTATACGTGACCATTTCCGTTAGTTTTTGCATAGTTTGAGAAAGACGACCATTAAGAAAGTAGGAGTGACAATATTTGATAAGTCATGTAGATCCCACTGACCAGATTACATTTCATCTCACGTTTGGGATAGATTATGTTCACACTGGTTAGGAGGTGGATTTTAGAGGAGATCTTCATTGGGACAGCTGAACCAGGGGATATAGGAGGTGATGCATCAAGCTGGTAGCCGCACATTCAATACACATAGAGAGCATCTAGTAAGTATCTTTTTTAAATATTTTATATAACTTTAAATATAAATAGTTTATTTTATATTAATATAGGCAGTCAAAAAGCCTAAAATTATGAAGTACGAAGTTTATCAGAGGATGTATAGTGATCCAGCCAGAAGAGAAATTAGAGGTGATCATCAACATCAATTTATGGTTAGTATTATTTCTTTTTGAGTTTTAAAATTAACTGCATATAATATTTTCACTATTTTAATTTAAAATTGTAATTGAAGGAGTCATATGAGGTCGCGACCTCTTAGACACATGCTGAGATTCATAGCAAGATGACTAATCAGACTAGTGCCCACCATTTCGATGAGGCGGTATGGATGAAGGAGACCCAGTTTGCATTTGAGAAGGGACGAGTAGTTGGTATCAACTCTCATTTAAATCCTGGGACTTATTATGGTAGTGTTGGGATATCAGTGTCCAACTTGAGAGGATCTCATAGAGAGGCATCCTCTTCTGGCTCAAAGTATCAGGAGCAGCTGCAATCTTAGAGTGATCTTATAGAGAGTTTGCAGAAGTAGCAGGAAGAGATGTGTTAGTAGCAGCGGTAGCAGTACGAGGAGGATATGCATCGATGGAAACAACAATAGTAGTATTAGTACGAGGAGGAGATGAATCTATGTTAGAAACAGTAGTACGAGCAGATGGAGTACATGCGTCGTCTGACTCGTAGTTTAGGGATGCAGTTTCCTCCACCATCTCCTCCAGCTCCTCCACCTCCTCTAGAAGACTATCCCCTCCAGTGGTATTTTTGTTATGTTAAAAACATTTGAATTCATGATTTGTTTTAATATTAACTATTTATAGTTTCTATCTTTTATATTGGTGTAAATATTGCATAATTTAATTTTTTTATTTTTTTTAATATTTTAATATTTATTATTAGTATTATATTTTTTTATTTTTTTTATTTTACTAATAATAATAATAATATTTTATGATTTTTTTATATTTTTTTGCGAATATTTCGAATTTTAATATTTTTTTATTTTTTTATTATTTTAATGATATTAATATTATCTTTTCGTTAATCATAAATTTATTAAATATACATTTTTTATTTTATTCAGTATTTTCGACAGGACCTTTTGCAAAGGGGTCCTATTGCAAATAGTGTATATATATTTTTAAAATAAGTATTTGTAACGGGAAAAACGTCACGTCGTGAAAACTTTTTTGCAACTGGCCCGTTTCAAAAGGTTTAGATATATATAACATATATAAATGGAGAACTATTTGTGATGGGAGAACGGACCTGTCGCAAATATTTTTTTACGACGGGCCCATCGCAACATGTTTTTATATATATAATGTATATAATCGGAGATCTATTTGCGATGAGCCCATCACAAAAATACTATTTGCGACGCTGTTTTCTGCAACCATCTATTTGCGATGGGACCCCGTCACAAAAACTCATTTGCGATGAGATCCCTTCACAAATAGCCCATTGAAAATACCTCAAATTATAGTAGTGGTTCACATTACATGATTATTCCATTCCATGTAGGTTTCATTTCTTGATGTCCTAATAACATGTTGAATGTGCCTTATGTTATTTAGCAACATGCTTATTTGAATACCATTTTAGGTGATTATTTAGAATACTTTACTCACATACCATGATTTTGTGGTTTCTTGCTTATATATTGGATTACCATGATTATTTCTGTGTTTTCCTGTATTAATCGTTTGTATAGCATGAAACATTATGATTCTGATATGTGGTTGGTTAAATAAAGTGTCAGTATCAACCTAAATAGTGTTTTCCTCCATATATTTATGGTGGCATTCTATTGAACCAACTAATTTTGACATGTTTGAGATATGGAACATTGGTCGCATGGGATGAAACATTTATAATTGTGATAAAATGGGGGAACCAATAAAAATTTATAAGGTGTATTGGCCCTTATAAATTGATAAGGGTACCCCATATAATCAAACCATTAAATATGAACTTATTATATTTTAAAATTAAAAGAAAACTTGGTTGCATTTATATGAATTCCAATTGTAATTTATAAGGGAAATTACCTTTATAACTTGGAAATGGCAATTCATATAACTGAACCATGGTTCTTATATGGGTATAATGAAATGTAATTATTATAAAAAATGGTTTCCTATATAAAGGCTTTTAATTCTATCACATAGGCATGGAGACGTGTATGATTAAATTTCTATATGCACATCTGGATCCAAGTAGGCCAGTTGAGGCATGTTTCTTATGAGATAAACCCATCAAGGGTGTTTTAAAATTTTAATAGTATGAATGTTGTGGGTTGTACTTAACCAAGCCCAGATTATCTTGATGGGAATCTCATATGTTTCCTTTATCTTTCTTATTCCATAGAACTTAACCCATGTGGGTATACTTACACTATATGGATTAGTTATTTAAAGTGTCCAAAACCACTTATATGGTCTTACATATTGACGTATAGTGGAATATCACTTAACCAATTACCATTTTTAATGATAAAAGACCCTTTAGTATGATTTTGAGATTTATTATATGTGGACTTAGTTAATTAAAATACAAATTACAACCTAAAGAGTGTTTTCCTTTATGGATTGGAATTGAAATTTTCTTTAACTAAGCTCAATTTGTGAGAACCTTATGAAATAATAAAATAGATAAAAGGAATTTATGTGATAAATTTTATAATTATAATAAGGTTTCAATTAAATATATAATAATTGAAAGGAATTTTGATATAACTTTCCTATGTGCCTTATGGTGTGAGCTAAATAAATTACCAAAAAGTTTTCCCTTATGAATGGTAATTGATGTTCTTAAAAGTGAATTAGTTAAATATTTTAAAAATAACCTTAATGTGGTTTTCCTAATTTTTACCCTCATTTAAGGGTAGTTTAAATATTTCTCTAAATTCTTACTTAGAGGGTAAATAGCACATTACCCATAGGTGTTTGTTGACCTTTTCATATACGATAAACTTAAACGATAGGATGGTAAGAATAGTGATCTTTTCAGCATGAACTAGATATAAGGTTTATGCTTGTGCCTTAATAATGGTATAGCCTAGTTACAATAACACCCTCAACACTTAAATCCTTTCTAAGTGCTTTTGAACTATTTTAGACTTGAGGTTCCATTCGGGTGGTGGTTGTCCTGAGTAGGACTCTTGGTTTCTAAAATGAAGCTCAGGTTGGATGGGTGGTCATGTGGTAAATAGAGCCCTTTTTAGGGACATGGGGATCAGGTAATGATTTAGTTAAGTGGGTTAGACATGCCTAGTGAATGGTCATCCACTTACTAGGTCATGTGACCCTTCTCTTTCTTCTTCAGTGATGGATGAATCAGAAAGTCATTAGATGGATTGACCGTCATATGAAATAATGTGACTTTGGGACAAACCTTTCATATGAGCCATTAGATACTGGTATGCATAAGAATAATAATCCTATGGATAGTTTCAAATGATGTGTCATTTGGTTGAGGAAAACTCAGGGTAGTATGCATCGATACACGTTGTACCCATCAAATTGATAAAATGGTATGGAAAACCATATGAGTTCTGTGTAAATTATTGAGTCCTTGAGCTATACATTTGAATAATATTCCATAACCATGGTAGAGTGATCTAGGTGATAAAGAAAATCCGACTCTTACAAATACTCATGATGATGTTGTAAAAATATTGGGTGTTATAACACTATTGGTCAGGTTGGTTTGGATTTTATGCTTGATGTCATGGAACATGTGGATGTAAATCAGGTGGAATTTAAAATGTATGTCTGAATGTGAATTATATCTATCAATATTTCTCACAACTAGTTTATTTTATTTTTAAAGTAGCCTTTGGTAATAATGTGATGGCTATATCCAGTACCCGTGGGAAATAGTTGATAGAATGTGTTTTGTTGGATGATTTCTTGTTCCTAGTAAACGAAGACTTGGAAACTCTTAAATTGGGGAACATCATTGAATGGGTTTAATAATATCCTTCCAAGTAGAGGGAATGAAATAGTTAATTGACCAGTTGGAAATAGTCAGTACTGATTTTTAATTTCCATGAGGCTGGTGAGTTTTTAAAAAAGTTAGTGCTTTTGAGGCAGCGTGATGATGATATGGTTGGTTATTTACGCAACCTTTGAAGGAACCACTAATCAGGTTGAACATCAGTGGTTGTTCTTGAGTAAGAAAGGGATGATTCAGTTGATAAAGTAATCTTGGTTAGCTAATGATGATGCATCAATAGGATCTGTAGAGTTATTCAAAAGAATCCATCTAGTGATGGTTCAACTATTTTATTAATCATCTTTTGGATATGGTTGGTTAAAAACCCTTCAAGGAACTTCATCTTCGATATGAAAGGAGTGTCTTGGGACTTACATGTAATCATTGGTATTATCTTAGTGTACTATTGGTTTAGTTATGATCATTACCCTTATCTTAACATTGCACAAGATACAGTGAGAGAGTGTTAGTTATATACTGAGATAAATAAAGAGGTTAATCCATTTATTGGCTTGATAAATTTACTCTTTTAGAGTTGCACTATGGGAGAATGGATAATATTATAGGTAGGGTTTTCCTGAGTGATATTGGGATTCCCACGTAGGAAGGAATTAAATGAACTCATGGACACTAACTAATTCTTTGACTCGATTACCAAGTGTGATAATACTATTGAGATTAGTTATTATTCTTGATATATAGATGTATCGACTATACACCTATATCTCACTTGTAAAAAATGTAGCTTGAACTAACTTGTATGATCTCCTTCGACTCAAGTATATGATTCTGACGTTACCCTAGACTTGCAATTGGGCACAACTATTTTAATTAAATGGTGGTGATCTAAGGGTACTGGAACAAGTATATACCTATGTTCATGCAGTGTAATGAAAACATCAATGAATTTTTAGGATGGAGACTTCACCAAAATATAGTTATAGGATTTAGTGATCATTCTCAATGTAAGCTCGAGTACCATGGATAAAAGGTATCAAGATCGAGTTTTGATGCATCAACTACTAAAGCTCAGTGTTTTTAGGATAGTCATGCAGTAGTAACATGACTTGTTTTCATTTTTTTTTCTGAATGTGATCAGTGAAGAACCACATCAGGCATGTCATCATAATGAGATGAGTATAGTACAAGATCAATCAAGGATTTTCTTGGAAAATAATGTGTGACCATGATAATTTTTTTCTATAAGAAATTGACTATTTGATCAGTTGAAAATCCTTCTAGGATCATCGTTAGAGCACAGAGGGAATGATCACAAAGACAATTCTGATGGTGGAAGTATCATGGTTAAAAATTGGCCGTTCATGTTGGAACCTATGGTGGGAAGAACCAAGGTTTAGTGGATTAAATATACAGTGATGTGATCATGTCTCGGGTTAGAAGATATAGGGTAAGAATTGTCTTGATGTTCAATTTTGGATATGAGCATTGACTTGAGTTTTATAGATTATATACCATATGCTTAAAGGTGATACTTGTAGGTACATTGGGCATTTAAAATGAAATGAATCCATTTAAGTAATTTTTAAAAACTTAGGTTGGTTGGACGATGTTTCATTATTTCTCAAAGGATTCTTAGGGATGAGAAGTTCTAAGGTGGGGAGGTTGTAACATCCTGTTTTTTGGACCAGGTTGAAATTTCTAAAGGAATTTGAATTTTCTATTTGATATATGGGTCATTTTAAATTTCAGAAATCAGAGTATGGTTTCTATGGTTTGAACATCCAAAAATTATGTTTTTGAACATAGTTTATAATTTGGTGGAAGTAACAGGGGTTTGGGAAATGCCATATGAAGAATGAAAATGCTATTGAAAATACATAATGTAGTCCATTCACATTGTGAATCCCATTCACGACATGAATGAATTTCATGGGGTACAGTCAGCAGATATATGATGTGAAATCCTGGGGGATTACCCTAAGGAATTATTGATGTGTATCTAGTTCACATCGTTAATTTGGTTTATGTCATGAAATTGGTTCACGCCATGAATCACATGGGATGGATTTTTTAAAAAATTTAGCAGGGCATCATCCCCTTATTTTTTCATTGGCCAACAAGATGGAACCCAAGTCACAATGACTCCTCCGCCTCTCCTAGGGTTCCTTGGATTTACTCCATCTAGTGTCTGAATCGAGAAATTGTCGAATTATTTAGAATCATATTGGTATTTATACAGATCCTCCCTCCTATTTTCTTAGTTTCTATTACCATAATGAATGTTATCTTTATGAGAGCTAATTTGACCTATTTTTAGGGAATTTTTCAATTCTTCCATTTTCTATCATTCCAGGATGAATCAAATTTCAATACTGGATGAGTGGACCTTCATAATCACATAGTAAGGTGGTCTATGTATTTTATTATAAAGTCAATATTTATTATAAATTGTACAGTTGCACCAAACACTTTATTCTCCATGCATTTCTCATTAAATATGAAATTTGATATGCATATTCCAATTCCAAAATCTAGATAGCCATAGTGTTTAAATTGGAATCATTTGAGGTTATCCATCTCAACTCGAACCACCCTTTTTTGGATGTATCACTATTATTATGTGACTTATGCCTTTATTAGGCAATCTAATCACCCCTTATATTTTTTTATTTTAAATATATGATTTATAATGTCTTGACTTAGTTTTAACCACCTTGAGGTATGCTGAATTAACTCTCATATAAGTGTTGTATAAATTTTATAAAATGAATTGGTATTTTTACCATGCTTGTTTTGTAATAAAACCACCTTTGAGGTGCACTGTATTATCTAATAAAAAGGGGAAATCACCTGGAGGTATTTATTATGTAAATGGAATTCTTTTTGACATAGACTCTTTATTACTCGTAAAATATTATGATAAGGAATGGTTGCTAACATAGCCTTCATTATTACTTAAATTTAAATAATTGAATGAATTAAGTATGTCTTGAGCGATAATCAAGTTCCTTTTTATGGAACACATTGGATAGGCTCATAGGCTATTGAGATTATATGTACCATGATTGATACTAGTTCCCTCATTGGGGAATACTATAGACAGGATCATAAGTTACTTGAATTATATTACACCTTGATTGATACTTGGGTTCTTTATTATGGAAGACCTATGAAATTATAAAAGGTTGTTAGAGATTATTGGTACCATGAGAAATACCAGTTTCCTTATTTTGGAATACCATGGATGGTCTCATAGGTTACATGAATTTTGTTACTCCTTGAGAAATACTTGAATTTCTATTTTATAGAATACCTTGGATAGGCTAATAGGTTAAATTTTTTACTTATACTCTGAGCGATACCTGGGTTTCTTTTTTACGAAACAACTTGGATGGTCTCATAGGGTAATTAGAGGTTATGAACGATACTTGGGTTTCCTCTTTATGGAATTCCATAGATGAGATCATAGAATAAATAGAATTACATCACTTATTGGGAGAAAATTAGGTTTCATCATTGCAGAATGCCTTGGATAGTCTCATAGGTTAAAGATCTAATATCATTCTTGTTTATTACATAAAACTAGTAGTGTGTCCTTATAATGATTAGTTTACTTGGAAACCTTGGTTATGCACCTCAAGTCCTCAACCAGCTAGTAGTCTTATGTTCTGATGCACGTAAATACCTAGAATTTCTCCATGGTTTAGAGACACTCATTATACCTAGATTCCATGGGTTTGCACTAGGTCTTAAAGACTATTATACTTTTATGACCTTGGTCTATGTTTCTTAAGTAGGATGCCATGGATTTTTTCCTTAATTAAATATATGACCCTTATGTGTATGCCTTGTACTTACACATTGGGCCCTTACCAGTGCATGTATATCTCTGTATATGAAAATATGTTTACATATATGCTTATATATATATGGGCATGTTTAGAGATATTCCATCTTAGGAAAAAGCAGGCATGGTTAGCTTGGTGTCCTTGAGAAATATAAGCACAACTTTTTTAAATTTATTTATTCACTGTTTTACTTATTATACCTACACGCTATTGTATTTATATTCATAGACTAGGTAGCATTAGAAACCATTGGTGGTGGACTAATGAGTATATATCAAACCATTTTTGGGCCACCATTGCACTGGGGTACCTGAATAGACCTCGTGGTTATAGGGTCCATATTTTTGATTCATTCTTTATGTTATAATGTTTTGTGTTGTTACCTATGTACATGGATCTTAGAAGCATTTGACTGAGCCGAAGATTATGATTATCATGGAGTTAGCATTTGGGTCTTTATTTCTTTTCATTATACATGTATTATATTTTATTTCCAGCTATATGTATACCAATTTATTTTTTATCATCATTTGGAAATGTATGCATGGTTTTATATTTGTTGGTAGCCACCTTATTAGTTATTATTATCTGACATTGGCTTTCATTTATTCTTCTTCCACTATCGATTTATTTATTATCTATTATGACATTGTGATACTCTAATCATGAGAGTATATTCTCTCCAATATACCACCTTTGGATCCTCACGGCTATTCTATAGCCTTTGGTATATGGGGTGGTGAGCTTGAGGCCATGTGACCTACTGGCTTGGGGCACTGTTTAAGTGGTTCCTAGGACAGGATATCACATGATATCATGTGATACGTGAAATAATGAACTAAAATGAATAATGAATTATTTTAAATTTAAAATGAAATACATTAACATATAGTTAACTGAAATTTATAAAAATGATACTGTAAAATGGGCCAAATTCACTTAAGAAAACACAATTGATTCTAAAGAGACTTTTTTGAACTATTTTTATTAAATTATTCATATTTTTTAAATTAAATATTTTTTGGGGAATGATATTAATAAAATTTATTGATAAAATTAAATTAATAAAATAAAGTAATTACATTCATGATATGGTTGAAAATGATAATTAATGTTAGTTTAGTAATTTTTGGAAAAAACAAAAATGTTTTGTTTACAAACATTGTTTTTATCATATATGATTAATTTAAAGGATAATTTATTTTATTTTGAGTATTAAAATTATGGATTTTTCTTAAATAAGTGTAAAAATGAGGGATCATTCATAAATTTATTATCCATCCAAATTTAAATTTTAATTATTAAGCCATTTTTAGTAGAAATGGGGAAACCGAAGTTCACAACGAAGCACCACTACGTGCTAAAAGAGCTCACAAAATTATTAAACACCAAACTAAGATTACTTGAATCAGCTATTCTAAAAAGTTCCCAGTGCAGCGTACTAACCTGGGTATCTGGATCCTCTCTGATAAGCTCTTCAAAGTGAGTGATCATCCATTCCATTGTGTGAATGAATTCCTCTGAGTTTATTTTACTCTGATTGAAGCCCCGAGCCAGGATTCGATCTTGTTTATATAACCACACTTCTTGCTCCTCATTGGCATCCCCCATCAACCTTCATTCATAAATCCTTTTAAGCTCCTCCTCTGATACAGTGGGTCGTACCTCATGTTCAAGAATTTCTTCCTTATAGTACAGGATAATCTTAAAACATTCCCCATCCTTTTCACATTCCCCCTTCTTTATAGTTGTACTTTCCGTATTTATACCCTTCTTGGATGACCTAGTCTCCATTGGTTTTGTCAAGTGAGAGTAATATTTGTGTCCCTTTGGTTATTCCCGCCGAACCAAAATACATTCTCCTGGGTCTCTACTGCCTTTTTTCCCTTTCTTCATTCTAATAGTTTGAAGACATTTCCCTTGAAAGAGGTCCATGGAATCCAGTGAAAGTTGGATAAAGCTGTCATCATCTAAAGAATCCTCCTCTTGAGTTGATGGAGGTTCATCAAATTCTAAACCATCAAAATGGTTCCCCAATGTTATCGTCATGGCTTCTTTGGGGGGCCTCTACTTACCTAGAGACACCCCCTTACCTTATTTCTTCTCTGGGCCAATTTCCTTCCCCACGGGCCCAACCGTTTTGGCACCGATGGTGTTTGGGTCTATATAACGACCCATACTTTACATACATTGTTAATACTTCAAAATTGAAGCACACTTATTACAATATATGACAAAACCACAAAGGACCGTATAAGTATAGTGTCTTTAGAAACTGGGAAACATAAACAACTGGTTCATAAATCTTCTACAGTGACTCCCATTTATTTCATCATATCTAGGGTCCCTTTTAGCATATTCTACTTAATATCCATCTTCCTGACCTGGGGAAAAGAAAACATAAAAGGGTGAGCTCAAATGCTCAGCAAGGCAAATAAAGGAAATAAAAATCATATCATATCTTTTTGAAAATCATAACCTCCAAAAGAGATCATAATATCTTAACATGGAACAAATCATAGAAGTGAAAATGAGATCCCCATAATCATAACATAAAACTTGAAACTTTGTGGCATGCACACATAATCATGGAAAATCATTTCTTGTTAGTCATGACTCATTGCCAAGACTATCTTAGTGGACAAAGTCCCTTTCTGAACCGAGTAACCCTCGTTTCAGTCCTGTTTCACTGAACCGGTATAACCTACCGTTCCAGCCCTGTCTATCTCATGAGATATAAAATCTTTACCTAATACATTGGAGGGAGATATAGGTCCCACCCATCTTATAATGAATCCTTTCTTATGTGTGCCACATAATCATGAACCATACATCATAGCGTAACCCATGTAATAAAAATTGGATTCTTAAACAACATGACATCCTAAAACAATTCATATAAGATAAAGAAATTCATAAATTTTTTTCAATCACAACATAATCAAATCCATGTAATAATAGGGATAAAAACAGAACCCTTTTATTATCTTAGATGTAAAATAATTTTGATAAAATACATGAACTTCATTCTTGAGGAAAATATCCTTTCTACT
Source organism: Viscum album (assembly GCA_963277665.1). NCBI lineage: Eukaryota > Viridiplantae > Streptophyta > Magnoliopsida > Santalales > Viscaceae > Viscum > Viscum album. The sequence goes on along the minus strand of OY728141.1, from coordinate 1,412,231,943 downwards.
TCAAAAACACTTTTCCTTTCTTAACATGTCATACAATTTTAAACTAAAAGAAGTTGATTAAAAATAAACTTGAAAACAAGTAAAGAAAGCTTCTTGGAAATAATGTTTTAAAAATCCATTCATGCCGTATAAGTTAAAAAAAACATTCTTCGTACTTTTGTCGAAAAAGTCAAAAAGTACCTCGTACGAAAAACGACAAAAGATTTCTTTCTTATTCTTTACTAAAAACTCACCGAAGGGTAAAAATGGATTTAAACAATTGTAGGTGGATGGAAATAATATTACATATTGATGAAACATGGATGTGGATGATAAAATACACCCCATTAAATACTTACGAATAAACAATCTCGGATAAAAATGAGATTGTGATATTTCCCTTGCCTTAGGTCCGATTTGCTTTGTACGTGTCCGAAGCTCCTGTATAATGGTTTAAATAATGTTATTGACTTATTCCAGAATCATACATATTGATATGATATCATATATGGTCATATTCTTAGCTTCTTGTTAGTAATATTTCATTGTTACCTGTTACTCGGGTCTTTATTGCCTTTTGTTCTTATGCGTGTTTTGACGAATACATTCTTATTCTTCTTTTAAGGTTATAGATTCCTTATATCCAGAATGGTATTAGTGTAACATATATCATATTTATTCATTCAATTCATTTATATAATTACTATGTAATGATGATCATGTAGAACGAGTCGCATCACATCGTGGAGACGGTATTCCGTACGTACGCACGAGTGATGATATCGTTCCTATGATCGTGGAACTGTATTAGAGTATATATATATTATTTCAGTAAAAATATTACTTTATAATAATCATAAATAGTTACTCATTACACCATTATACCCATCCCTGTAAAGTGATGGTGGAAAAATAGATTACACCACGGCGTGGAGACGGTATTCCGTACGTACGCACGCGCGGTGATTTCATTTTTCCGTAGGATGGATAGAAGGTGAATTAGGGTTGTTTCATATTTATAATAACATATCAGTATGTAAGTAATACTGATGTTATTACTTTATCAGGAAACAACTAAAGGAGAAGAAGTTGAAGAAGAAAGAAATTGAAAAGATCGGTAATGGATATTACCTCTTCTTTGGAACGCTTCTTTGAATCCTCCACTTAGGGAACTAAGATTGGTCTTTGAAGAAGACCAGGACCTCTAGGATTATTCTAGGGAAGTTGAGAGGAGAAAATGGCAGGGGTTGGCCGAGCTTGAGTGCTCAAATTGGTGTGAGGAGGAGGGGGAGGAGGTGCCCTTTTATAAGGGAGGAGAGGGGCACCTTAGGAATATCTCAAAATATTATTTTATATTAAAGTCAAAATCGGTTTATAATGGTTCCAAAGGGTATTATTTCGAAGCTAAAGTGGGGATGGGTCGAAATCCTCTCAACCAATAGGATTTAGACAAGTTTAGGGTATTATTTTAACCTTATCAATTAGATTTAACTCTAAGTTAAATAATTTAACTTTTACCATGTCTTTTTGTTTTCTTTCACTATATGGTTAATACACTTACTATAACATGCCAAACGAACCCCAAATTGTTTATTATTAATATATATATCCTTATCTATGTCATTTGGCCGAACCTTAGATTTTTAGGAATAAAATAACAATTAATAATATAATATTTGATTTAAAAACTATTTTGTGTCAATTTTGACACTATTTGATATATGATTTTTGTGAAAGTCATAACAGAATTATATGTTCGAAACAAGTTGATTAAATCAACACTAATATATCATAGTAACCTAGAAAATTAGTGGAATTCATAAAAAGTCTTAAATTACATTTATTTTGGTATTTATATTATCAATTATGTCAATATTTCATTAATAAGATAATTACTGCATCATCTTTGTGTCATAAATAAATTATATTATTTGATGTCTAAAAATTACAAATAAAATACCATCATGTAGGAAATCTTTTTATATTTCTAATGAATATTTACAATCGAATTTATCTTATGTATAACCCCATATTAAAAATGATTTACTTATTAAACCTTGATTTTAACTATTTTAACCCTTCTTTAAATAAATTAATAATAAATGTCCTAATCTAATCCAAGTGGGCCTAAATGGTCATATTTTATTCATAAGGTTGTTTTTGGTCGAATTACACTTATCCAATAGAATTAGGACATGTGTTAGGGTAATATTAATATCATATTTACCCTTAGTTACCCTATTTACTATTAACCGCGGTAAAAATAGTAAAAAGTTACTATTCACCAAAAAATTATTTTTATCTCATTGAACCACATTTTACTTACTGATATCAACCGTGTCTGTCGGATTTTTGAAATTCCATTCACAGAAGCGGTGAAATTAAGTTTTATGCAAAATTCAGTTTTTAACCTACCACTTAGTGGTTTCACTATTCATCAAAAATTGAAAGTTTTCAGAAAAATACCAAAATTTCACCCTAGGCTAATTTCGATATTCTGAGTCCAAAAATGAAGTCCATTTTGAAAAATAAAATTTATAAAATTTCAAAAAGTGGTTATTACTATTCATAACGGCTAGTTTTAATAGCATATTGTTGTTTAGTGAAACTCGGTATTGCGTACGACGCAAGCTATCGAGGAAGGTCGCGATTGCGTGTAAAGCAAGCCAAGCAAGTGTTGTGTAGAAAAAGATTCCTTTGATGATTTATATAAAATAAAAGTCTCGGGTGTTACATTCTACCCCCCTTAAAAAGAATTTCGCCCTCAAAATTCGTCACTTTGTAACAAACAGATGAGGATACTTCTCCCTCATCATATCCTCAAGCTCCCATGTAGCTTCTTCAAGTTGGTGGTTCCTCCATAAAACTTTCACCAATCGAGTGGTCTTGTTTCGTAGGACTTTTTCGCTACGATCCAGAATCTCTATCGGCTGTTCTTCATAAGAAAGATCTTGCTCCAGCGATACAACTTCTGAGCTGAGTACATGTGAAGGATCTGGTATGTACTTTCTCAGGAGAGATACATGGAACACATCGTGAACTTGAGAGAGATTCGGTGGAAGCGCCAATCGGTAAGCTACCTTCCCAACACGATCCAGTATTTCGAAAGGACCGATATATCTAGGGCTCAACTTCCCCTTCTTTCCAAATCTCATAACCCTCTTCCAGGGAGATATTCGTAAGAACACTTTATCACCCACTTCAAACTCTAGGTCTTTTCTTCGGTTGTCGGCATAACTTTTCTGTCGACTCTGAGATGTTCTTATGTGTTGTTGAATAGATCTGACCTTTTCTGCCATTTCATCAATGAGATCAGGTCCTAATAGCTTTCTTTCCCCAACTTCATCCCAACAAGTTGGAGTCCTGCATTTCTTTCCATAGAGAGCTTCATAAGGAGCCATCTGAATACTGGAGTGAAAGCTATTATTATAAGAAAATTCCACCAAAGGTAGGTGTTGATCCCAACCTCCTTTGAAATCCATAGAGCAAGCTCTCAACATATCTTCTAGGGTTTGAATTGTTCTCTCAGACTGACCGTCTGTCTGGGGATGATAAGCAGTGCTGAAACTCAACTCTGTATCCAGAGTATGCTGAAGACTTCGCCAGAACTTCGAGGTAAATCTTGGATCCCGATCAGATATAATAGAAATTGGTACTCCATGCAATCTTACCACTTCCTTTACATATATCCTGGCAAGCTGATCTAGAGAGAAATCCTCTCTAATAGGAATGAAGTGTGCAGACTTTGTAAGACGATCAACTATGACCCAGATAGCATTATTGACTTTGGATGTTTTAGGAAGTCCTGTGACAAAGTCCATAGTGATGTTTTCCCATTTCCATTCGGGTATGGGTAATGGTTGTAACATCCCCTTAGACTTCTGTCTCTCAGCTTTAACTTGTTGACAAACCAAGCATCGAGAGACATATTCAGCAACATCTCTTTTCATGCCATCCCACCAGAAGTACTCTTTCAGGTCCCTATACATCTTCGTGCTTCCAGGATGAATAGAGAATGAAGAACTATGAGCCTCATCCAGCAGCTCCTTCTTTAATTCGGGGATGGAAGGAACACAAACCCGATTCCTGAACTTTATTATCCCATCACAATCAAGGTTGAATTCAGGAACATTTCTCACCTTCTTTTGTAACTCGACATCTTCTTTCTGTGCCTCTTTAATCTTCACATGTATAGATGGTTGAACATTCATTTGAGAAAGATAAGATTTTTCCCCTTCCATTATAATTCCAAGATCCATCCTTTGTAAATCCATAAATATTGGATCCTTTGTGATCCTCATCATGGATAAACTAGCATGGTCTTGTCGACTTAATGCATCTGCCACCTTGTTTGCTTTCCCAGGGTGGTAACAGATTGAGCAGTCATAATCCTTAATCAGCTCCAACCATCTTCTTTGACGCATATTCAGCTCCTTTTGTGTGAAAATATACTTTAAACTTTAATGATCAGTATAAATATCACACCTTTCACCATAAAGGTAATGCCTCCAAATCTTTAATGCAAAGATTACCGCAGCCAACTCTAAATCATGTGTTGGGTAATTTTGCTCATGGATTTTCAACTGTCGTGAGGCATAAGCTATCACCATATCATTTTGCATAAGAACACACCCCAATCCCTTCTTGGATGCATCACTGTAGATCACAAACCTTTCTCCACTACAAGGCAGTGTGAGCACAGGTGCACTGGATAACCTTCTTTTCAACTCCTTGAAATTCTCTTCACATTCCTCTGTCCAGACAAACTTAACGCCTTTCCGAGTCAACTTGGTGAGTGGATTAGATAATCGTGAAAAATCTTTTAGAAAACGTCGATAATATCCAGCCAAACCAAGAAAACTTCGGATCTCAGTTACTGTTGTTGGCCTCGACCATCTTTCGATAACCTCTATTTTTGCTGGATCCACAGATATCCCCTCTTTTGAGATTATGTGACCCAAAAATGCAACTTTTTGAAGCCAAAATTCACACTTGGTAAATTTGGCATAAAGCTTCTCCTTTCTCAGGGTCTTCAATATAATTCTCAAGTGATCTTCATGCTCTTCCTTGCTCTTTGAATATACAAGAATATCGTCTATAAAGACTACCACAAATTGATCAAGATAGTCTCTAAAGACTCTATTCATTAGATCCATGAAGATAGCAGAGGCATTAGTAAGACCAAATGGAATCACTATAAATTCATAGTGTCCATACCTTGTACGGAAAGCCGTCTTTGGTATATCCTCCCTTTTGACCCTTAATTGATGATACCCTAAATGAAGATCAATCTTGGAAAAGTATTGAGCTCCGCGTAGTTGGTCAAATAAGTCATCAATGCGTGGGAGAGGATATTTGTTCTTGATAGTGATCTTGTTAAGTTCTCGATAATCAACGCAGAGTCTCATTGATCCATCTTTCTTCTTAACAAATAGAACAAGTGCTCCCCAAGGTGACGCACTAGGGCGTATGAATCCCTTATCAAGATTCTCTTGGAGTTGCTTCTTCAATTCCTGCAACTCAATTGGGGCCATTCTATAAGGTGTCTTTGAAATTGGCAAAGTGCCCGGTACAAGTTCTATTGAAAACTCAACTTCACGATTTAGTGTAAGACCCGGTAATTCCTCCGGAAAGACATCATCAAACTCCCGTACAATGGGCATATTCTTAATCGTGAGTTTCTCACCAACCATTTGAGATAAATAACCTTCATTTAGTGGAATCAATACCCATAAGATGGAAGAAATTTCCACTGGAAGGTTATGTTCATCCTTGCATTGGTATACGATCGTAGATTGATCTGGAATATGAAATGTGACTTCCCTTCTTTTGCAATTTATATGAGCACCATGTAGAGAAAGCCAATCCATGCCAAGAATCACATCAAATTCCACTAAAGGAAGGATCACAAGATTTTCAGGAAGCACTTTCCCACAAACTTCGATCGGAGAAGAATTATAAACTTTTGATGCGACTGTTGTGCCATTAGGTGTTGTCACAGCTAACTCAACATCTAATTGTTGAGGTAATACGGTGATACCCTTAGAAAATTCTTTAGAAATAAAAGAGTGGGTGGATCCAGAATCAAATAAAACATTTGCTACTTTAGAGTGGATGGTAAGTGTACCTTTCACCACTTCGTTATCGTACTCCACATCGCTGATAGAAATCGCATGTGACTTTCCTTTGTCTTTAGCCTTAAGATTTTGTTGACGTCGACCATCATCATCAACCCTTGGATTTGGGCATTGATTTGCATAATGCCCCATCTCCTTGCACTTGAAACATTGAAGTGTAGTAGGTTCATTCTGTGTATCCCTTCCTTTGTTTGCATCATTAGACATCTTCTTCCCATTATCGCGACATTCAAATGCCCGATGACCTTCCTTTCCACATTTAAAACATTTACTTGTCCCTTTAAGACAACTCCCTCCATGTTTCTTTCCACACTTTGAGCATAAGGGAAAGTTCATCTTCTTTTCAGTGTGCTCCTTAGAGTTTCCTTTGAATTCCATCTTCCTCTTCTTATCAAACCCATGTGACTGATGGGTTACTCCAATCTCCATCTCGACTTTGAGAGCACATCGAACGATTTCCTCATAGCTATTGAAGTCTCTTATGGCTAACGCCCTTCGAAGACTTGGTTTTAAGCCACTAAAGAATCGATCGATCTTACTCTCAGGTTGGATAATAATACCAGAAGCGTACCTTGCAAGTCTTGTAAAATTTGCTTCATAGGTACCAACAGATTCATCATCCCTTTGCTTCAGTTCAAGAAACTCTTTCTCCATCTTTGTTCGGAGAATACGAGGGAAGTACTTATTGAAAAATAAGTTCTTGAACTCGTCCCATTCCATAGACTCAATTTCATCCCTTTTCCTCGTATTCTTAATAAGATTCCACCATTGATCAGCATCTCCTTCCAAACGATACACTGCTAGGATGACTTTATCATGTTCAGAACATTGAAGAATTGAAAATATATTTTCAGTAGTACTAATCCATTGTTCAGCAACTAATGGATTAGTAGACCCACTGAAAGAAGGTGGATGCTACCTCATGAAGCATTCAACAGAATGTTGCTCCTTCCTTTGCTCGTTTGGAAGTCCTGCATGATTCATAGCTTGAGAAAGTTGTGTGAGCATGGATACAAGATTTTGCATTCCAGCTCCCATATCGTTTGGTTGCTCTGGGGGACAATCATTTCATTGCCCATCGCATTCCGCATTAACACGGTTCCTTCGGGTTCCAGCCATTGACTAAAACCAAGAAGAATAGTGTGAGCAACACTAATTATAATAGGAAAACCACATAATCAAGAATAAAATTTCACACTTAAGGTCTTATCCTAGGGTATTCATGGCCATTTTTAAAACACTAAGATTGTGTTTTATGCTTAGACTTATCCTTAGGCTTCTTACTAAGGCTTTCACATCCTAGTTTCCAAAGGTTGACTATACCTTTCCTCTGATACCAACTATAACGACCCACACTTTACATACATTGTTAATACTTCAAAATTGAAGCACACTTATTACAACATATGACAAAACCACAAAGGACCGTATAGGTATAGTGTCTTTAGAAACTGGGAAACATAAACAACTGGTTCATAAATCTTCTACAGTGTCTCCCATTTATTTCATCATATATAGGGTCCCTTTTAGCATATTCTACTTAATATCCATCTTCCTGACCTGGGGAAAAGAAAACATAAAAGGGTGAGCTCAAATGCTCAGCAAGGCAAATAAAGGAAATAAAAATCATATCATATCTTTTTGAAAATCATAACCTGCAAAAGAGATCATAATATCTTAACATGGAACAAATCATAGAAGTGAAAATGAGATCCCCATAATCATAACATAAAACTTGAAACTTTGTGGCATGCACACATAATCATGGAAAATAATTTCTTGTTAGTCATGACTCATTGCCAAGACTATCTTAGTGGACAAAGTCCCTTTCTAAACCGAGTAACCCTCGTTTCAGTCCTGTTTCACTGAACCGGTATAACCTACCGTTCCAGCCCTGTCTATCTCATGAAATATAAAATCTTTACCCAATGCATTGGAGGGAGATATAGGTCCCACCCATCTTATAATGAATCCTTTCTTATGTGTGCCACATAATCATGAACCATACATCATAGCGTAACCCATGTAATAAAAATGGGATTCTTAAACAACATGACATCCTAAAACAATTCATATAAGATAAAGAAATTCATAAATTTTTTTCCATCACAACATAATCAAATCCATGTAATAATAGGGATAAAAACAGAACCCTTTTATTATCTTAGATGGAAAATAATTTTGATAAAATACTTGAACTTCATTCTTGAGGAAAATATCTTTTCTACTTCAAAAACACTTTTCCTTTCTTAACATGTCATACAATTTTAAACTAAAAGAAGTTGATTAAAAATAAACTTGAAAACATGTAAAGAAAGCTTCTTGGAAATAATTTTTTAGAAATCCATTCATGCCGTATAAGTTAAAAAAAACATTCTTCGTACTTTTGTCGGAAAAGTCAAAAAGTACCTCATACGAAAAACGACAAAAGATTCCTTTCTTATTCTTTACTAAAAAATCACCGAAGGGTAAAAATGGATTTAAACAATTGTAGGTGGATGGAAATAATATTACATATTGATGAAACATGGATGTGGATGATAAAATACACCCCATTAAATACTTACGAATAAACAATCTCGGATAAAAATGAGATTGTGATATTTCCCTTACCTTAGGTCCGATTTGCTTTGTACGTGTCCGAAGCTCCTGTATAATGGTTTAAATAATGTTATTGACTTATTCCAGAATCATACATATTGATATGATATCATATATGGTCATATTCTTAGCTTCTTGTTAGTAATATTTCATTGTTACCTGTTACTCGGGTCTTTATTGCCTTTTGTTCTTATGCGTGTTTTGCCGAATACATTCTTATTATTCTTTTAAGGTTATAGATTCCTTATATCCAGAATGGTATTAGTGTAACATATATCATATTTATTCATTCAATTAATTTATATAATTACTATGTAATGATGATCATGTAGAACGAGTCGCATCACATCGTGGAGACGGTATTCCGTACGTACGCACGAGTGATGATATCGTTCCTATGATCGTCGAACTGTATTGGAGTATATATATATTATTTCAGTAACAATATAACTTTATAATAATCATAAATAGTTACTCATTACACCATTATACCCATCCTTGTAAAGTGATGGTGGAAAAATAGATTACACCACGGCGTGGAAACGGTATTCCGTACGTACGCACGCGCGGTGATTTCATTTTTCCATAGGATGGATAGAAGGTGAATTAGGGTTGTTTCATATTTATAATAACATATCAGTATGTAAGTAATACTGATTTTATTACTTTATCATGAAACAACTAAAGGAGAAGAAGTTGAAGAAGAAAGAAATTGAAAAGATCGGTAATGGATATTACCTCTTCTTTGGAACGCTTCTTTGAATCCTCCACTTAGGGAACTAAGATTGGTCTTTGAAGAAGACCAGGACCTCTAGGATTATTCTAGGGAAGTGGAGAGGAGAAAATGGCAGGGTTTGGCCGAGCTTGAGTGCTCAAATTGGTGTGAGGAGGAGGGGGAGGAGGTGCCCTTTTATAAGGGAGGAGAGGGGCACCTTAGGAATATCTCAAAATATTATTTTATATTAAAGTCAAAATCGGTTTATAATGGTTCCAAAGGGTCTTATTTAGAAGCTAAAGTGGGGATGGGTCGAAATCCTATCAACCAATATGATTTAGACAAGTTTAGGGTATTATTTTAACCTTATCAATTAAATTTAACTCTAAGTTAAATAATTTTACTTTTACCATGTCTTTTTGTTTTCTTTCACTATATGGTTAATACACTTACTATAACATGCCAAACGAACCCCAAATTGTTTATTATTAATATATATATCCTTATATAAGTCATTTGGCCGAACCTTAGATTTTTAGGAATAAAATAACAATTAATAATATAATATTTTATTTGAAAACTATTTTGTGTCAATTTTGACACTATTTGATATATGATTTTTGTGAAAGTCATAACAGAATTATATGTTCGAACCAAGTTGATTAAATCAACACTAATATATCATAGTAACCTAGAAAATTAGTGGAATTCATAAAAAGTCTTAAATTACATTTATTTTTGTATTTATATTATCAATTATGTCAATATTTCATTAATAAGATAATTACTGCATCATCTTTGTGTCATAAATAAATTATATTATTTGATGTCTAAAAATTACAAATAAAATACCATCATGTAGGAAATCTTTTTAGATTTCTAATGAATATTTACAATCGAATTTATCTTATGTATAACCCCATATTAAAAATGATTTACTTATTAAACCTTGATTTTAACTATTTTAACCCTTCTTTAAATAAATTAATAATAAATGTCCTAATCTAATCCAAGTGGGCCTAAATGGTCATATTTTATTCATAAGGTTGTTTTTGGTAGAATTATACTTATCCAATAGAATTAGGACATGTGTTAGGGTAATATTAATATCATATTTACCCTTAGTTACCCTATTTACTATTAACCGCGGTAAAAATAGTAAAAAGTTACTATTCACCAAAAAATTATTTTTATCTCATTGAACCACATTTTACTTACTGATATCAACCGTGTTTGTCGGATTTTTGAAATTACATTCATAGAAGCGGTAAAATTAAGTTTTATGCAAAATTCAGTTTTTAACCTACCACTTAGTGGTTTCACTATTCATCAAAAATTGAAAGTTTTCAGAAAAATACCAAAATTTCACCCTAGGCTAATTTCGATATTCTGAGTCCAAAAATGAAGTACATTTTGAAAAATAAAATTTATAAAATTTCAAAAAGTGGTTATTACTATTCATAACGGCTAGTTTTAATAGCATATTGTTGTTTAGTGAAACTCGGTATTGCGTACGACGCAAGCTATCGAGGAAGGTCGCGATTGCGTGTAAAGCAAGCCAAGAAAGTTTTGTGTAGAAAAATATTCCTTTTATGATTTATATAACATAAAAGTCTCGGGTGTTACAGTCTAAGGGCCCCAGGACACTCGCACCGTTTTTCCTCCCTTGTCCACCAAGAGGTTCTGTTGCAACCCCCAAGGGCTTTCCCTGTACCGTGTCAGATCCAACAATTTGCTCATATCCATGACCCATGAACTGTAAATCCTTGTTAGAATCCTCCCAACCTTGAACATGAGAGTTATTATGATCTTGAACATAACTCCCTATTAAGCTCACCACCCCTTCCACGGTTGAGTTGGGTGTAATAGGGAGATCCACCTTAACCACTGCTTAGGGACCCTCCTCTGCTTCTCTGTTCAGACCCAAATCGCGTTTTAAACGGACAAAAACATCAGCAACCCGTGGCTCTGCCTCCTTGTTCACCACCTTCTTTACTTCAACTGAAGAAGTCATAGGACACCACTGCTGGAGCTAAGTCTCCCTTGACTCAGCTACTAGTTCTTCTTGTTCCATCACCATAGGAACAGTCCCACACAAACCAGTACTAACCCGTACCTGATGGTTCACAACGGAATCAACCTGTACCTCAACTCCCTCATTAGTACTGACCATAGTTTGCCTCACCTGTATCCCACGACGACATCTACAAACCAAATTTCCAAGCCTGCGACATCCCAAGAAAAATGATGGCCACGATTCAAACACCACCCTCTGCTTCCATATGAACTCTTCTCCTACGAATATCCACATCCACTCTATTGGGGGAACTGAGACATCAACCTCAACACATACGCGAGTTAAGATCGGATGGAAAACTGCTGTCGTGCAATAATTCGAACACAAAAATCTTCCAACCATATTACCTAGCATACAGATAATAGAGGGATTCTGGAAATGGAGTGGCAGATTAGGAAATTTTACCCACACCACTGACGAAGGCGGATCCCAGTTCATGATGAACTCAGTAGACCATCGAAGGAGATGAAATCCGCATCCGTTGAAGACACGAGGAGCACTGGACCAGGCGGTGACCAAGTCATCCTCTGATGAGAAAAATATCATCAATTGACGCCAATCAAGAAGACCCACCACCGCGTGATCTTGAAGACCCCATGAATCGAAGACACATATGTCAAACGCATCCACCGAAGGATGGCGACCCCGAAAATGGGCCACCAGTGTCAATCTGTGAAGGTATGTCACTGGATTGAACTCCTTTGAAGAAAATGCGAGCCAGGGCGAGCCCTTGTGAAGGTCGGGAACCTTAGGTTAAAGAGGGATCGACAGGAAGGGGGGAAGAAAAGATGGATTCGTGAAAGGGGTGAATGTCCGAACCCTCATAGAGGAAGGGAGGATGTTCCCCCCTCCCCCCTCCAGGGAGGAGGGGGCCAGAGCTACGGCCATCTTCGCTAGGGCTCCACTGAATAGGTCCTTAAGACAATCATTCATACATTTATTATCAAATGGTTAAAAATCAATATAAAATCATTGAAAGGAAAAAGGAGTTATCTTTCAGAAAACAATTTTTATGCATGCAATGTGTTTTTTAATAAATTAAATTAATCAATATTTATGAATTATTTTAATGAAATTTATAAATAATACATTAAATAAAATAAATTAACATTCATATAATTGTTTTTAATTTTCATATAATGAGAATAAAATCATTTTTTCTTAAAAAATCATTTTTTCTAACAATGTTTTTTATGAGTTTTTTGTGTGGATATTAGAACCAATCTATACTACCCCTAGGAATTGAATATTAAAAAATTATTTCATATCTTGAATCATAATAATAAATATTTGGTAATAATATCAACTAAATTTTTATCCATAATAAATAGTTACCATGGTAAAAATATTATCCCTATTGTAATGGTTCAAAGGGTTAAAGAGGTGGTTAAAATAAGAAATAAGGATTAAATTATCATGGAAACATGTATAAATATGTTTTATTGAGTTTATTTAGACCTTATATTATCCTATATTTTAATTTTTTTCCCATTTTATTCTACCTTTCTAAGAAAATGAGTTTATATTATATTAAAACTTTGAATATTTACAAGGGCTCCACTCCCCTCACTTATAAAAGGACACTTCCCCTTATAACTTATTCACAAACTTTTAGCACTCTAGTTAGACCAAGACCTACCCAAATATATTTTAAACATTTCTCTCCATGTCTTAGAGTTCCCTGTCTCACCAAAATAACATTTTATAAAGTCTTAAGGTGTAATCCAAAGGAAGATACCCGAAGAAGAGGTAATCGTCTTAACTAAGTTCTTTCAAGTTTATTTATTATTCCACCTCCTCAAAATATTCTATGACCATATTAATATAATTACATAGTTATATTTATTATACTTAAATTTTTTTATTTTCATGAACTAGCCCAGGTCATCCCAAAAATGTATACTCAAGATGGCCTGTGGTAAGGCCCTAAGGGCATCCCTGATCCCCATGGGCTGACGACTAGCATCACGACATCATAGATAAATCATTTGGGAAATTTTTTCCTAATAACTATAACATAAAATAACATAAAATAAAATGAAATAGATATCACAACACAAATATGAGGATAAATTAACCACTAATCATAAATATAAACACTAACAAGATCTGGATACAAAACATAAAAAATGAAGCTATAACCAAACCAGAACCAGACATGATCTATGTGTGACCTCTTGGTCACCACCATCCACAAGACCAACCCACTCCCTGAGAAAACCATAATAGAGCCTAAAAATACAAAACAAATCATGTCTACCAATACTAAGTGGCATAAGTAGGGTGTGAGCATACAACTACTTAGTAGGTAAGCACCACAGAATCCTTACACTTCCTTTCCTGGAATAGTACATAAACACTAGTTTTAAAATATAGTTAGAATATAGGTTTTTATATTTTAAATGACCAAACATGGATTTCCCAAATGCTCTTTAAAAAATCATGTATTTCATTTAAAACAGATTCCCATTTAAAAATATTGTTTTGAAAACTACTTCCTAGAATAAAACCACTACCTAGGAAAGTGAATAAACAAGGTGAATCAAAATTGAACATAAATAATAGGTTATATCAAAAAAATATTATAAGAAGAGGAACTAGTATGGATATAAATATAAAGATACAAACAAAATCGATAAATAAAGTTCCACAATAGAATAAAGGATCATACAAGGTACATAGTCATGGAAATTTCCAAAAAATATAAAGAGGCAACCATAAACATACTCAATTCAGATCCATATGTTAGTGTATGATGAAATCTATAGTTTATCACCAACCTGGATGCTCTACTAGCCTAACACCAGTGGCACAACTCACCATTTTCATTTATCTATATGGGGGATTTAGTATATTTCATAGAGAAATAAATAGTAACTATAACAACCTGATATTTTATCAAAATTTTTTTTCTCAAAAATATTGATTTCTTCGATAGCTTGTGTTGCATGCAACACTGAGTTTTAATGAACCACCATATACTATTAAAATATTATTATTTAATGAGATAGTAATAACCTAGAAGTTAAATTGGAGGGTATGAATGAGACTAAATAAATTATGAAAATTATATTTTTTTAAAATTTATAAAATAAATTAATTGGTTTTCAATTGACTAGAAATGAAAATAAAAATCATTTGAAAGTAAAATAAATGTTTTTCTAGAAAATTGTTTTATGCGCGCAATGTGTTTTTATATTAATAAATTAAAATAATCACTATTTTAGAATGATTTTATTGAAATTTATATATTATTTATTCAATAAAATATTTTATAATTCATCTAATATTTTTTTTCTAGTCATGATATAAGAATAAATCTAGTTTTATGTTAAAAATAGTATTATTTTAAAAAGTAGTTTCATTGAGATTTGGTGTGATTATTTCAAAATTAAATTAGAAAATTTTATAAAAATTATTTGAAACAATGAAATTAATTTTTTTAATCAACATGTAAAAATTATATTATAGTTAATTTTTGATAATTTTATGAAAAATATTACTTTTGTTGAATAGTGAAAATACCGATTTTTATTAAAAAAATTCATTTATTTTGAAGAATTTAAATAGTTAAATTTTGTTTTAAAAAAGTTTTAAAACTTAATTTAGTTAAAATATATTATTAATAATATTATGTAGGTAATTATAATCAATATTATGTTTAATTTTGATATGAATTTTTTTTAAACTTTATAAGACTTTTTCTTTTGAAAACTGTTTTTCATTACATTTGTGGGTTTAATCTAATATTAAATTATTCATATTATATGAATTTAATTTGATAAAATGATTACTATATTTAAAATTATTATAATAAATATTATTTAATAATTTTAATTTAATTTATTCTAATCATAAATATTTAATACAGTAAAAATTAATTACCACGGTTAAGGTTAAAACAAGGTTTTACGCATTACATGCCCCTATGTTAAAGCTTATTTTTCTCACACAGAGGAATTTTATTTGATAAGTTGGATTTAGTATTTATAATAAGTGGGTTAAAATTATCTAATAAGTCTCATTTATTTTTAGGCTTAAACAATAAATTACCTTGGTAAATAAATAAAAAAACTAGTTACTGTGGCGAAAATGAAAAAGGTAAAAGTAAGTAAAATTAGAGGTTAAGGAAAAAAAATGTTTAAAAAATGTTTTTTGTGGTGTTATTAGACCATATAATCCCTCATATAAATTATTTTTCTAATTTTTAGGTACTTGGGGTGAGAGTGACTTCCCATTATTGAATTGTTTTGAGTATTTACAAAAATGTCACTCCTCCTCAATTATAAAAGGGAGCCTCCGCCCTTCACTTATTCACACCTCATAAGACATTTGGATTGATAAAACCCTAGAAAAATCCCACCAACATCCTTATACATGTTCTATAGCTTCTGGTATTCCCAAAAGACCAACCTTAAGGTCCTTAATAAGAGATCTAAAGGAGTTTTTTCTAAGAGATGGTAATTGTCTCCACTAAACACCTTATTTTTTTACTTTTTATCTTACCAAATTAATTAATTTATTAATAATTAAAATATAATAAAACCAATATATAACATATTATTATATTTTATTATGTTTATGGAATAAACTATATTCATCCCCTCTACCATCAAATGGGAAATGAAACCGTCGATCATGTGTACGACAAACTACCATCTCGGAAGCCAATGTAATTTTTTACCTCACCACCTCTCACGAAAGGATATAATGATGGATTTAAAATATATATATATATATATATATATGAAATTTATTATATAATCACTCTTTTTTAATTATAATATCACATATACATTCTTACCTTCCAATCCTTAGGAAAACGATAACGTCACTCGTTCGTACATTTGGACTACCCCCTCCATGAAGCAATGTGATTTGTTTTTCATTTTATTTTCAGAAGTATGGTAATAAGGTTGGATTTTATGAAAATAAATTATTTATATTACATAATAATTATTATTTAATGTGAATTATTATTTACCTTCCTTTAATTCCATCAGCTAAAAAAATGTAAACAACGTTTATGCGTACGTACAACCTACCATCTCCCTGAATAATGTAATTCATTTTCAATCTCTAAAATTTATGGATAAATTTAAATATGTAAATAATAAATTATATGATATTTATATAATTATTATAATTTTTAAGTTCATGTAACCATGAAGAATTTATAACAACCAAATATATTGAACCAAATCATACATGGAAAACGAAGCAGTTATGACTTGAAATAGTTATTTTAATAAATAATTTTTAATAAATGAGTGATAAAAGGTTATAAGTAAATAATATATGGTATTATATATATATTAATATTTTTATTTAATATATTATATAATAAAAAATATTTTTATTATACAGGATTTTCAAATGTGTACAATGAAATTCGAGAGTTGAGGTAAGAGATTTTTGTCTCAAATTGTATTTTTTGGGGAATTTGTTATGTTATAAACTTGTATTATTTTATGAGGTGTTTATAAAAAACATTTAAATTTTATATCATTAATATAATTAATTTCATTATATCTAAAGTTTCATTTTATTTTATTCTTTAATGGGGATTACGATTAAAAATTTAGCCAAGTGGTAAGGGATTTTCATCTCACTTTTATCTTTGTGGGACACATTCCATAATCACCACTTATTTATTTTATGTGGTGTATATGATTTCCATGAATTTATTTTATGATTATTATCAAGAATTTATGGGATTTAAATATACATATAATGTTATTTATTTCGTGGGTCTTATAATTAAAAAGATACCAAATTGGTAAAGGTTTTATGTTACAATCTAATTATTTATCGGGATTGTTTATGATTAAGTTTATGATAATGAAATATTGTGATCTATATTTAATTAAACTCATGAATTTTATCCCCCTCTAGAAATTTAATTAAAATATATTTTTTTCTTTCATTTTTCTCTCTTTATGTACTCAATATTACAAATGAACCTTTTTAAGGAAAACCAACTTTATTTTTCTCTTCGGTAGAAAATCCTATTTATTCCAAGTATATGTTTTATAAAAATGTTTTAAAGAGAGTTTTTAATATTTTAAAAAATATTTTTTAAGTTAATTTTTACCCATGTTCTAATTTTTTACAAAATTATTTTAAAACAATCTTATTTTCATTTTCCAAATGATTTACTTTTTACTTTTATTTAAAAAGTGAAAGGAATATTTGTTTTAATGTATACGACATGAATTATATTTTCTATTATTATGACCACTCAATGGTTTAAAGATTCCTTGAAAGGTTTCTAAGTTTATTTTTGAAGAAATTATTTTCTTCAATGTTTGAGAATTTTTATATTTTAAATAATTGATTTAAAAATATAATGTATATTTTCCTCAATAAATGTTCTAAGTAATATTTCAAAATAATTTTCCATCTAAGATGGAATCCTTTGATGTCACTTAATATTTACAGGGGATATGATTCAGTGATACCATCCTTATTATTTATCTATATTATTTATTATTATGAGGATAATATGTTTATGAAACCCATTTCTTTTCCATGAGTTATGATAATGAAACCCATTTATTTTTCATGGGTTATGCTGTGACGAAATGATGAAATATTTGTGAAACCAATCTCTTTCCATGGGTTATTATTTGATGAAATTTTTATAAAAAATCCATTTCTTTATCATGTGTTATAATATGCTTAATGTTTTATGATATTGTGGTACAAAAATGTATGTATTATGTTATTGGTGTGGCTTATATCTCCCTTCAATGAATTGGGTGATTATTAATGTCATATGAGCTCAAAGGGTATACAAGAGGTTATCCCAAGCCAAAAAAATAAGGGTACATGGGATGTTATCCCAATCCAAAAACAAGAGGGTACACAATAGTATTTCCCAAGACTGAAATAATATGGTAAATGAGAGGTTATACAAAGACAAAAATAGGGTAAATAGGAGGTTATACCAAGCTTGAAGTAGGTACACAGGTGGTTATCCCAATCCTAATATGTTATAAATGTCTTGGTGGACAACCTTGACATAAGATTTTCTATGCTTATGTGTATGCCAAAAATCTATGTATTATGAAAATTTTATGATCTCATGGATTATATTATTTGATTACTTTGTGATTAATGTCTTATAAACTACCAAGATTTATTTCATGATCTAATTTTATGATATATAACATGAAGGGTATGGTTTTAAAATGTAAAGATCACATTATCATACCCTTATGATCATGTTTTGCTCATGTGATCATTGATATATACCATGTTTACCCTTACCAAGCATCCAAGATCACCCTTTCTTATGTTTCATTTCCCAAATTTATTAATAAAGGTTTTATGTATGATAATTCTAAGAAGTATGATAGTCATAAAGAAATTAGTGGGAGCAAGTATAAGCTCATAATATTACTGGTAATCAACATCAAAAGGTTCAAACAAGAATTACATCAAAATTTGTTACACACACTTCTTTGAATTCAAAAGTCGAGCCAAATAATGTGAATGAAAATTTTGAGCATCTAGAATGGGTTCATGCTATGAATTTGGAACTTGATCAGATAGAAAATAATAATACTTGAGAAATCATACCCAATCGAGATAATAAAAATGTTATCGGTATAAAATTGGTTTTCAGGAACAATCATAATGAATATGGTTAAGTGATAAGGAACAAGGAAAGATTAGTGTGAAAAGGTTACTCACAAATTGAAGATGTTTATTTTTACGAGAATTTTTCTCTAGTTTAAAGGTTAGAAACAATCATAATATTTCTTACTATTATAGCTTAAAAAATTTACAATTTTTTTTCAAATGGATGTAAAATCAGTATTTTTGAATGGTGATCTTGATGAGGATGTTTACATTGAACAACCAAGTGAATCTGTTGTTGGGAAAGATGAAAGTTTTGTGTGTAAGCTTAGGAAAGACTTATATGGGATAAAAAAATCTCCAAGAGCATAGTATTCCAAATTGGATACTTGGTTGAGAAAGATGAATTTTAAGAAAGGTAGAGTTGATAATAATATTTAAATTAAGGAATGTGGGGAGTTTTCCCTCATTATAATTGTTTATTTTGATGAAATTATTTTTTCTGAGAATGATGGAAGAACTTGTGGAAGATTTTCTGAAGAGATGAAAGAGTTTTTTGAAATTTCCATGTTGGGGGGAAATGAAATAATTTTTTGGGTTGTAAATCTTACAAAATAATAAACAAATTTTTATCTCTCAAGAAATGCACTCTAAGTAACATTTTAAGAAGTTCATCATGGAAAATTTGAAACTAGTTTCCAAACTGATTTCAATTGGAACCAAGTTTTCTAAAGATAGAGAAGGTAAGGAAGTTGACCAGAAAGAGTTTCAAAAGATGATTGGAAGTTTTTTTATATTTTACTACCTCAAGACTTGACATTGTATATGTTGTTACCTTATATGAAAGATTTCAAAATGATCCTAAATAATCAAATTTACTTGTTGGAAAAAGAATTCTCAGATATATAAAAGGCACAAAAAAATTTAGAATCAGTTATGATAGCTCAGAAAGTATTGACTTGTTTGGGTATTTAGATGCTAATTGGGAAATAAATTTCGATGATAGAAGATCCACATCTGGTTGAGTTTTATTTCTGGAAAAAATTTGTGTTAGTTAACATGCAAAGAAATAGAATTTATTAACTCTTAGTACGGATGAAGCTGAGTATGTTTCCACTACTCAAGCTGCTACCCAACTTATGTTGATGAAAACTCAGTTGGAAGAATTACTTGTTGAAGTAAAGTAACCCTTGCTATCGAGATGTAAAAATCAAAGTGAAATCAACCTTATAAGAAATCTAGTAAAATATTCTTATTAAAAACATATAGACATAAAGTTCCACTTCATCAAAGGGCATGTGGAGAAGAAATAATTGAAGCTGGAGTATGTTCCTACATCAGAACAAGTTGCTGACATGTTCACAAAACCTTTACCAAAGGAACCATTTTATAAATTGAGGTTGAACATGGGAATCCAACCTCTTTCTCATCAAGGTTGAGATATGTTTATATGTCCCCTCTCTCATGTTACCTTTGGATAGTACTGTCAAGGGGGATAATTGTTTCATAAATCTACCCTTATGGAAGCATGCATAAAGGGGGAGTTGTGAGTATGCTATGAATCTAGCATATAAGTGTGTAAAATATTATAAATTCTTGTTGGAGTGGTTGTAGGAAACAAATTTTTTTATTCCAATAAAGTTAAATAAGTGGAGAAATATGAGGAAGAATGATGATGAAGAAAGGGTGAGGATGAAAGGTGAATAGGTTTCATAGTCACAACTTTTGGAGAGTATGGTTTTACTCCTAATAATTCTTGTTTACTAAATGAGTTAGATTATATTGTATTATAATTTTTGATAATTAATTCATATCTTGAGGTTAAAAAGTTTAGTGATTTATGAATCTTGTTTGACAACAAAATCCAAATAGGGAGATTTTTGGGACCAAGTTAGCTGAAGAAGTTTTTTAGATGTAAGAAAAGTTTACTTTTCAAGGGTGTTTTATTTTGTTCTCAAAAAGGATTAATCAATTCACTTAGTAATTTTTTTGGACAATATAGTTATGATTTATTGGTTTTTATTTCACAAATATTATAAGTTTTTTGGAGAAATTTTGATGCAATACTTATGAAACAAAGGGGGAGAAAAGGTGTTTCCAGTCATATTCATGTTTTATTGTAAAGAAAGATGTTACTGGAAGATAGGGAAGTTACAATACTTTCCTTAGTAAATATGATGATTCTAAATATGATCGATCAAAGGTTAAAAATCATTATAGATAAGGTTTGTGATAAAAGAAGATAACTAAAAAATAGAATGATTGGTTTTTTCAAGTAGATTTTTAAGGTGTCTCTATTTCCTAGTGTTTTCCAAAATTTTTGGCCTCAAAATTGTGAGTTTTTTATAGAAAAGAAACTATTTTCACAAAGGAGTGCACAATTTGCAGACCATGAAGCATAGTTCACGGACAACAGAGAAGGTACACAAAGTAGCGAAGATAAATCGACAAAGGAAGAATTTATATATAGCACTTATATGTGGACCACAAAGAGATACATAAGCTGTGTAGAGAAAACATTTCATGGGAGTCTTGCAGTACATGGGAGGATAAATATTCATGAAATGCCATCATTTTTAGTTGATAGGTGGTGATTCATTTTCAGAACACATAGATTAGCACGAGGGAAGAAAGGCACTATACAGACCGTATATCATAGTACACGGTGAAGGCTGTACCGCATCTAAAGTTTGGGTAATTTGGATCAGAAGGTTTTTTGGATCTATTTACCTATATAAATACCCCTAATCAGATCATTAAGTGATTGAATTTTATTAGAATAAATCATCACTGCTAGAATTATTTGGCTAAGTCCTAAAGAGTTCATGAGGGAGAATTCCGCGAAAGAAAAGTATTCGCGAGGGAGGATTCCGTGAAGGGAAGTAGTTCATGGAGGAAATATTATGCAAAGGTTGAAGTTTTCCATGGAAGGAGTTTTTAGGGATCAATATCCCTAAAAGGAAAAGGGACCACATAACATAAACAATTTGTAGAAGAATCATCAATCCGTGAAGTAGGGTCGGTCCACAGAAGGATCAAGCATCCACGAAGCAGGGGTACAGAAGAAGAAGGTAGTCCGCATAGCACTTATGACATTCAGTACAACTTAGTTCACTAAGGATATAGGTAGTTCAAAGAGTATACAAGAAAATTCATAGTAAGTACAAGTATGTTAGTGAAGTGAATAAAATAGTTTGCGAAATAAATTTTTACAAACTAACAATATGTGGAAATCGGACTCAGTATAATTATGAAGTTTAGGAATTTCTTACTAGCATATGGGTAAGAAAGTGAATAATTGTTTTAAAATATCATATTTGTGAAATTTTATCAAGAATAATCATAACAAGTTTTTTTTAAAAAATTGTTTGAAATAATTTCATTCTACTTGAAGCACATGCACTTCTTTATTGGACATAGTGCTACATGAGGGTAAGGGAACATCCTACTCATTGTATTCCACAAAAAATGGTTTTTTTCTACTGTATTGTGTGGTATTGGAATATTTTAGAATGATACCAAGGACTAAATACTTTTGTTGAGTAGATAACCTTGTAAATTCTTATGTTCTCATGGATTTTTGTATGAATTTTTATAGTAGATAAATAAATATTTAACAGGAGCATAAGGTTGTTTCATAAGAAAGGAAACATGAAAGAAAATGATATCACTAATTAATCCCTTACCCCACTCATTTATACAACTATCCTGGTTAGGTAATATCAATTTGATGATTAGTGGAAACATGGTTGTTTTAGTGATTTTTATTTTCTTGGGTATGATTATTAGTTGTTTCACCATTTTATATGAATTATAAATGGTAGGAAGACCTATTATAGGTATCTGTTTCCTTTGAAATTCAGGTTGGATAGTTGTGATATGGCCTAGATTTGATGTTTTTGGGTTGTGATTGAGGTTGTTTGTTGATGATTAAGGATCCTTCCTATGGGGTTTGAGGAGTGGTAGTTTGTGTGGTGTTTCCTTATTGTAGGATCCATCCATAGTTTCTTGCATCCCCCTATTCTTAGTTCAGGGTGTGGAGTTTTTGGTTTTTTATTGATTCTACCTTTGATAAAAAATTTCTTGGAGAATAAAGTACCATGTTGGAGAGAATTATGAAACCCACATTTCACTATTACATTATTTATTTTTATATTATTTATGGGGAATTTTAAAAAATTTAGAGTTCAGTTTAAAATTTGTAAAATTTATAATTTTTATGCTATTACACAGTTAATATGTAAAATTTATAGGAAACCATGTGTAATACCGAGAGAATGAATATTTTCAGTTCATTTTCTATAGTGTATAGTTGGTATGCATGGTTAGCACACAATTGGGTTCAAACCATGTAGAATTTAGTGTAAAACATGTAATTCATTTTTGTCTTGGGGTGTTAATGTACGACTTGATCATGGTTAGGGGAAACCATTTGAGTGATTATGTGATAGTGCTGTAATTATTGATAGTGCATTATTGTACGTTTGGTTCATGGTTTATCAAACCGTATGGGTTTCTAGGGTGAATTGTGTGACTAGTTTTGTGCATAGGGATGACTAACATGGTTAGTGCAGTATAAATGGAAATCATGTGTCCAAATAGTGTGAATTCCCTAGCCTCATCCAATGTTGTATTGTACAGTTAGTGCACATTTTACTAAATAATATGGTCTAACCAGTCAATTAAAAATTAGTAATTTACCCAATTTCCCATGTTGAATTTTAATAATTAATATTTTCTCTTCTAATCCTATCATTTGACTGACCTTTGGGGTTTATAGGTAGATCCACTATTACTTTCTCCTTCAAATTTGTCACCTCCTCCTTGAGTCTCAATCAAGTTTCTTAAGGTATTTCCCCTCATTCCTTCTCTCCTCTTCCCCCTTTCTCCTTCCCTCTTAGATTTCAATTATTCTTTGAACCCTAATAGACACGAGTCTCTAATTTCGGTTTCAATATGGATTTAATAATGGGTTTTTTAATATTTAGGGGCTTCATAGTGTGTTTCCTTACTTGGTTGATCATTTTACATTGATGGTGATTCTTTTCAACATGTCCCGCTTGGATTGAGGTAGGGGTTTTTATATTACTCTTTTATATTACATGCCATGAGATTCTTGGTTGTTTTAAAATTATTTTATTTTCAATTTACATCCATATGCATGACCCATGAGGGGCTTGAGGTGATTTTTAAAGGGTTTTTAAACTTTTCATGGAATTATTACATGTCATGTAACACCCCAATATTTTAGAATATATTTATATTTATAATAAATTCATTACATTCGATATGAAGCATCCCATGTTTTGGACCAGGTTGAAATTTCTAAAGGAATTTGAATTCTTCATTTCATGGATGAGTTGTTTTATGTTTTGGGAATCAGAGTGAGGTTTTCTGGGTTTAAACTTTCAAAAATGATGTTTTCAGACAACGATTATGATTTTGTAGAAGTCTCAAGAGTTAAAGAAAACACTAGAGGAATAATGAGAATGCTATTGAAAATAGTTGTTGTAGGCCACTCGAGTCTTGACTCCCATTCAAGACATGATTGGGTTTCATGGGTTTCAGCTGACGGATATAGGATGTGAAAGCCCAAGAGATTACCTTGAGGAATTCATGATGTGTATCAAGTTTACATCATGAATCACGTGGGATATAATTTTTAAAAAATTTAGTAGGGGATCGACCCCTTATGTTTTATCAGGAAAAAGGAGGGTTCCCATGTCACAATGGCACTTCCTCCTCTCTTAGTGTTCCTTGGATCTCCTCCATCTGGTGTTTGAATCAAGAACTGTCAGAAAATTTGAAATAAAATTGTTAATTATATGACTCCTCCTTTATCCTTTCTTATTTTCTATTGATATAATGAATTCTATATTCATAAGAGAAAATTCACCCCATTTTCAGGGCATTTGTTGATTATTATATTATTGCTCATTCTAGCCCAAATCAAAGCCCAATATTGGATTAGTGTACCTTTATATGCATGAGGTAGGTGGTATATGGATTTTCCCATAAATATTAGCTTGATTATAAATTACACTGCTGTGCCACACATGAAATTATCCATGCGTTTCCCTTTAGTTATGATATTTAATATGAATATTCTATTGTCTAAATCTAGATAGCCATAGTGGTTTAATTGGAACTGTTGGACGTTATCCACCTCAACTTTAACCAACCTTTTTTTGTTGTATTGATTTTATGTTGTGACCTATGCATTGCTTAGGAAATATACTCACCCATTATAGGTGTTATTTTAAATATGTGATTTACATTGTCTTACTTTAGTTTTAATCACCTTGAGTTGTGTTGGATTAACTATCATGTAAGAGTTGTATAAATTGTATCAAATGAATTAGTATTTATACTACGACTGTTTTGTAATAAAACCACCTTTGAGGTGCACTGTATTATCTAATAAAAAGGGTAAATCAAATTGAGATTTTTATTGGGTAAATATAATGCTTTTAGATATGGCCTCTTTATTACTCATCTATGAATTATAATAAGAAATAGTTGTTAAAATGAAATTCCTTATTACTTAAATTTAAATGATTGAATGAATTAAGTTTGCCTTGATTGATACTCAAGTTCCTTTTTATGGAACACCTTTGATGGGCTCATATGCTGTTGAGATTATATATACCATGAGTGATACCGATTTCCTCATTGTGGAATATTATATATGGTCTCATATGTTACTTGAATTATATTACTCCTTGAGAGATACTTGGTCTCATTATTACAGAATGCCTAGGATGGGTTCATAAGCTGTTAGAGATTATTGGTACAATGAATGATACCAGTTTCATTATTTTGGAATATCGAGGATAGTCTCATAGGTTACATGAATTTTGTTACACTTTGAGTGATACTTGGGTTTATTTTTTATGAAACAACTTGGACGAGATCATAGGCTTGATGTTTTCCGCATGATCTAAGAGATACTTGGGTTTCCTTTTTATAGAACACACACTACAACATAAATCACCTTTAGCGGTGTTCTTTTAGCAGCGATTTTGTAAACCGCCGCTAAACCTCATTTTTTTTTTCAGCAGCGACACTTCCCCCCAACCCCAACCCACCTTCTCCCTTAGACCCCCACGACCCTACCTTCTTCCCCCGATCCCTGCAATCCCCAAACCCCATCTCACCTCCCCACTTCTAGTTACTTTTATTGCTGGCCATCAGCACCACTTCCCCCCAACACCCGACCCCGAACCCCCTTCTCCCCCGACCCCTGCGACCCCACCTTCTTCCCCCGACCCCCGCGAGACCCGAACACTAGCTTGCCTCCCTGCCGCCAGTGAAAATTCTCATAGACCATCAGTAAACCTCTCCATTGTTGACTACCTTTTCCGCCCCTCCACGCAGGTTTTTATACCATTATAGTGCGGTTGTGGTATGATTTTTGAGAGTTATTGGCTAAATGTTTTCTTCAATATTTCTATGAGTGGTGTTCCATGTGTTCAACCTTAAATTAAAATTATGATGTTTTTGACCTAGGATTAGAGCCATGCCATTCCATATTGAGGAACATGCATATAAGGGTGTTTATTTTATTTCATGGAGTGCCTTTTCTTAGTGATCAGGTCTAATAAAGTATAAATTGTTCTCTAGGATGTGTTCTATTTTATTGATTTAATGTCATTTTCATGGTTAGTGGAATCATTTCACTTTGGTGATTATTTTCCTCTTGGGTATTTCTATCTAATGTTCCACCATTATAGAGAAATTATAAATGGTTAGGATACCCATGATCAGTCTCTGTGTGTTTTCTTCCCATTATTTTTGGGTGATTATTTTGGATTCCTTTAGTTGGGATGTTCTATAATTTGGCTATAGTGACCTTAGTTAATCTAGAGTTAGTTTTTATGTTTTTTCATTTGGTTTAGTTTTGAATTCATGAGGCTCTTAGGAGTAGTATTGTAAATTTTTATATTCCTAATTTCAAATAATATCATAGGAGTGGCTATCCCAACAACATATTTTTTGTATCTTCAATTTCATTCAGGGAGGAACCTACTTGTCAAGGCTCCTAGTGAATTTTTTGAAATAATTATTATTTTTTCAGAATTTTTTATCTCAAGGAATGGATTTATTATTCCATGTGTCCTTTTTTGAGGTTTTGAAAGTTGGTTAGTGGTTGAGCCCTCGTTAGAGGGAAGGTAGCCTTGGCATTCCTACTTATCCTGTGTTCTTGTAAACTTTCTCAGGGAGGAAAGTGGCATGGTGGGGAGTTTTTGACACCATAAGATTTCACTTTATTACTCTTGATCATGTGGTTGTTTCCTCCCCTGGGATTGAGGTGTATTATGGTTATTAATTTGGGTTTTGGAGTTTTTTCTAGGGGTATATGGTTAGGTATACAATTTGGGAAATTGTATAGTCAAAATATTAATCCCTATGTGATAATAAAAATAGGGGATCATATGATCTCTTCATGGTTAGGGAAACCATTTGAGGCAACCATTCTAATTATGGGGGATGAGGCGATGTCCAATACATAGTCGATACATGGTTTGGTAATCCATATCAGACAACTATGTGGCCACCTCAAGTATATATATATATATATATATATTCTTTTTTCCTCATTTTTAATTGGGGATTCCACACTAAGCCTTCACCTTATACCCTCACATCATCTGTTCTTATCCATGGGTTCTCTTTCCTTCCCTAAGGTCCTCTATGTGGATTTGAAGTGATTTTTGGGTGGTTCATTATTCAGATTAAGAGGTATGATCTTAACCTCTCTCCCACTCTTGTTTTATCTCTTTTTACCCTTTCTTATCTAACCATAATGGCCATGAATGGCATATTTTCTTTGTTATGTTAGTTGTATATTGGGGTTTTTTGTCTCCAAAAGTTTAGATTCATATATTATGGCCTAAACCAGTGGTTTTCTTTGAAGGTGGCATCATTTCACCACATGAGGTCAGTGTTTCCATTTCATTGAATTTTATTTAAGATATTTATGTGTGCTTGGATTTATAAATTAATTTCTAATACATATAATAAGGGTGTGGGTTATCTACGTTTGGTTTATAATGGTTTTATATAACTTAACTTGGTTTTAATGTGGCTTAAAGGTTTTAATTTCATGTTTAAATAATTTTTTTTGTAATTTTTTATTTTATACAATTTACATTTTTTATAAAATTAAAAGAATAGTTTTATATAATAAAAACACATGGTCATTCAATTTTAATGGAAATTGGTATTTCAAAGTGGGTTACCCTTTGGGGGTTAAATCGTTTCCATGTTTCAAAGGGACATGTTGTTTTATGAAATTGAATTGTGATTCATTTGGGTTATGTTGGTTGTGTTTTGGAAATTATTATCATTTCCCTTATATTGGTGTTTGGATTCCAAAACATTTTAAAAAGGAATTTACAAATGCATATATTATATGTGATAATTGAAAGTCTTGGATGACACTTTTTGATGTGATATTTGAATTTATTGGTTTGTTCTTCCCTTGTTGATCCCCTTTTCATTTATTTATGATGTCATGTGTATCCGTTTGATGGTTGTTTGTGATGTGATTCATGATTTTCTTATGGGTGGGGGATCATTATAATCTAAATGTGGGATGTGGGAAGGATGTCATTATTATACTAGCCTTTGGCTATTATTATTTTCATTTTATGACATTCACTTTAAAAGTGTATCACATCCTTTAGTTATTTTATAGGGAACCCTAGGATACTAAGTGGGAAGTCGTGGGATATTTCTATGAACATTGAGATTACACAATTTCTAGTTACCATTAGTTGTAAAAAATACCGAGCTAGTGGGGTGTCACGAATGAGATTGGATTTATAGTGATTTGTTTGATGGATCTTTGACCGTTAACCTGATGGAATTAGGTCCAACTTTTCATGTATTATACTTGTCCCATTAGTTCCTAATGTGTTTCCTTAGGATATTTATAATGTGTTATTCCTTTAATTATTTATTAGCTTGTGTATTGATTTTTTACTTGGATGGAATTTCATTGAAGCATTAATCCTTCAATGATTTAGTACTGATATTGATTAGTGTTGTTCCACTTGTTTATTGGCACACTTTATGACTTTCTATAGGGAATTTTTCTTCATAGTTATCCTTATTTCCTTACTTTGAGTTTGTTGTGTTAAATCTTTCAAGTGTGGGGATTTTTTTTTAAAATTTCTAGCCATTATTAGAAATTCCTTTGATATGTTTTTAAACCAAGTAAAGGTTTTTTTTATAAAAGGGGTGATGTTTTAAGGATAGATGAATGAGTTTTGAATTGGAATTATTTCAAGAAAAACATCTTTATTCCATGTTTTATAAATGTTGTGCATTGATAAAGTTCATGGTTTATATTTTATTTATTTATATATCATGTTAATGGAAAACCTATTTTTCTATATTATTATTAATCTAGAAATTATAGTTCCTCTTATAAAAGGAATAAAATTCAATTACTTGCACTGAATATAATTAATAACTTTTCATGAAATTCGGTTCAGTATACTCTAATTAATTGTAGAAGATAATACTTCCATTTCAATTAACTGCTATATCAGAATGATCAACTTGAAAATATCCCAATGCTCTGCAAGTTGAATTCTAATATAATGCTTCAACTTAACTCTTAATTATTTTACTAATGATGAAATTCCTCAAATATATCTGAAAATACTCACTATCTTCTTAAAATGTATATTGCCTAAGAGAATACTGACTATCTTCTTGTTTCTTCAAGTGATTTTGTAATCACATGTGTATAAACATACACATGCATGCACATATGTACTTTAGTTTTCTAGTGGGTGATTTACCATATGTATTTATATAGGAAAATTGTAACGCCCCGACCCTAGGTACCTAGAGTCGGTGCATTATTACATAACATTGGCATGATCTCAAAGGATCAAGTATCGAAAGACCGATTAGTTTATTAGTCTTGGAAACACTATATATATTCATAAGTCTTACATTACATCATAAGGTAAAAAAAACTAAAACAACATTTTGTCTTCATATACCCTCATACTATCCTTGTAGGTCATTCATAAATTACTTATTCTCATCCTGGGAAAAATAAAACACTGAAAGGGGTGAGCTCAGATTCTCAGTAAGGATAACATTATAACAGAAGCTTTCATAGATAATCATAAACACTTAAGGCAATTTATAACCAAAACAAAAGCCTTTTTAAACTTGTACTTCAGCATAAAATGGCAAAGATAAAATGAAATAATGCCATTTACTTATTCACGTGGATATTCTACTAGTCGAACAATCACATGAAATATCAATAACCACTTTCATAATGATGGAATGCATAATGCCAGACTATCATAACCACATAGCCAAGGCCTCGTGCCAAGACTACAATAAGATTTTTCTAAGGTCTTGTGCCAAGACACTAGTTTGTCTCATGAGACCTACCGATTCATCAAGGAGCTATAGCGGGCTCCACCCGTCACTTATTAAGTCCAATGCATTCCTCATATGAACAAGTTTAAACATAACATAAACATTTGTATTAAAACTAGCATACAAAATGTCAATACTTTAACCACAAACCATGAATGGTATAAAAATAGCACATCCACAGTCAAACATAACTCATTTGATACAATATGGAAGATTGTATTGTATCACATTAACCTCAATCAAGAATAATGAAGGATGTTGACATAGATGAAAATAATCATCAAAACAATTTGAGAGAAATATCCCCCTTTTTCTTGAAATCATTTAAAAGTCACACTATTTGTCAAAAAGCCATTTAAAAATAGATTTTTGAATCAAAGTGCCCCATACCACTTTGAAAATTTTAAAAGGAGTTTTAATTTTAAAACTTTAATGTCCATATAAATAAATCCTTAAAACCATTTTTTAAAACATGGACATTAATGAGAAAGATTTAGAAGAATAAGTCTTTAAAACATTTAAAAATGGTATTTTAGTTAGAGTTTCTAACCAAAAGAGAGACACTTGAATAAAAATAATTGTGGTAATCAAAACATTTTAATATCATGATATTAAATGAATTCATGATATATTATGTCAAAGTACATTATATACACCACATAAAAGTGATTTGGTGTATAACAATAAAGAAGTCTCAATGGAATGTTAATTGAGATGGAAACTCTCACAAAGGCCATATCCTTAGGTTAAGGATAAATCAACGACGTAATTATGTGTGAAAAATATAAATACAATAAATATGATTGGATATTCAGTGTAAAACAATCAAAGGACATTCATACATATTCTTGTAAAAACAACACCAATGAATTGGATGTTTAACTCAACAAATGGAGATTGAGTTAAAATTACTCTTATCAAGTTCATACCGATGACTTGAGAATTTATAAATGGGGTGATTATGTATATAAAAATTATATCCATAGAAAGGGGAGTGGAAATTATGACATGATCAAATGAATAGTGATTCTACACATAATCTTGGAGTAAAATAATCAATGAAGTATGCGTAAATCCGAATGAGTGGAAATTGAAATTTCAAATTCCCTTATCGATTAGGTAACTTATGAAACATGCACCCATGAAAGAAGTATCATACAATGATGATGTAAATACCCACAAATTAAAGTATATTACACAATTAATACAATCATGGGAAGTACACATACACCACATGCAATAAATAAGTGGCGAACAATGGAATTCTCACGAAATTAAGAGTGAGATAAGAAACCCCTTACCTTGTACTTTTCCTTGGTTGGGGGTAGATTAACCTCCTATATAATGTTTAAATAATTGTTATTAAATTATTCATGAATAATATACATTAATATGATACCATATATGATCTTTTAACATTGCTTTGTTAATAATATCTTAGAATTATCGTCGTTTCGGGTGTTAACTTACTCGTTTTCTTTTATATGTTTTGTTACGTAAGCCATGTTTTTCATTGATGGGTTATATCTTATTCATATCCAGAATGATATCAAGTCATTAACCATTATTTTTAATCATCAAATGAGAATTATACTTGAATGGATATGATGGAGAATGAATCTCATCGCGTTCGTGGAGATGGTAGTCCGTACGTACGCACAAGCGACAATATCATTCTTTTGAAATTAAAATAATATATAATTGGATGGTATATCATATAGACAGAATCATTATCATGTTATATTTATTATTTAAATGAGTTACACATCATTATTATACCCACCCAAATAATAATATATTGAATAACAATTACACCACGACGTGGAGACGGTAAGCCGTACGTACGCACGTATGGTGACATGTTATTCAAAGGGTGGATATAATACTGAATATGGTTGTACCATATTTATAATAAAATCACATTATATATAAGATACTGGAGTTATTATTTTAGAATGGTAATAACAAAGAAAGAAGAAGTGGAAGAAGAAAGGAACTTGAAAAGGGGTGGTGAAAACATTACCTCTTCTTCAGGTTCTTCCTTTTGATTTGATCAAAAGGGCTCCTTAGGTTGGATTTCTGATCAAACTAAGGCCTCTAGGTTGTAGTGAGGGAAGTTGAGAGAGTATTTGGGCAGGGGTTTGCCGAACCAAAAGGCTTTGAAGGTGTGAAGAAATGAGAAGGAGGACTGCCCTTTTATAAGAGGGGTGAGGGGAACCTTTGGAAAAGCTAAAAATATTAATTTATAATAAATTCATATTCGGTTTCTAATGGCTCCAAAGTTGATTATTCAAAGTTTAAGGTGGGGATAGGTCGAAAACCATTCATCCAATAGAATTTATATAGGTTTGGGTCACTATAGTAACCTTATCTTTTAGTTTTAACTCTTAGTTAATTAGTTTGACATTTACCATGTCACTTTGTATTTTTATATTATATAGTTAATAAACTTACTATATACATCCAAGAGACCCCCCAAGTGATCCATTAATGATATAACTATCATGATATAAGTCTCTTGGCCTATCCTTAGATTTTTAGGAATTTAATATCAATTAATAATATAATATTTGTTTTAAAAACTCTTTTATGTCAATTTTGACACTATTCAATAGTTGATTTTTGTGAAACTCATAACAGAATTATTACTTAGAAAAAAGTCAATTAAATCAATCCTAATATGTAATATTATCCTATAAAATTAGTTCAATTCATTAAAAGTCTTAAATTATATTTATTTGGGTATTTATAATATCAATTATTTTAATTGTTCACTATTATGGTAATTACTGCATCATCATTGTGTCATAAATATATTAAATTATTTAATGTCTAAAAATTATAAATAAAATATAACTATGTAGTAAATCTTATTATCTTTCTAATGAATATTTACAATCGAATTTATCTTATGTATAACCCTATATTAAAAATGTTTTAGTAAATAAACTTTGATTTTAACTCTTTTAACTCTTCTTTGAATTAAATAATAATAAATGTCCTAAT
This sequence comes from Viscum album, assembly GCA_963277665.1. Taxonomy (NCBI): domain Eukaryota; kingdom Viridiplantae; phylum Streptophyta; class Magnoliopsida; order Santalales; family Viscaceae; genus Viscum; species Viscum album. The sequence goes on along the minus strand of OY728141.1, from coordinate 1,412,198,429 downwards.
CTAATCCAAGTGGATCTAAATGATAATATTTTATTCCTAAGGTTGTTTTTGGTTGAGATACACTTTTCCAATAGAATTAGGACATGTGTTAGGTAATATTAATATCATTTTTACCCTTAATTACCCTATTTACTTTTTACTGTGGTAAATAAAAGTAAAAAGTTACTATTCACCAAAAATTATTTTCATCTCATTGAACCAAATTTTACTTCTTGATATTAACCTTGTCTCTCGGATTTTCAAAATTCCATTCACAAAAGCGGTAAAATTAAGTTTTATGAAAAATTCAGTTTTTTAACTACCACTTAGTAGTTTCACTATTCATCAAAAATTGAAGTTTTTCAGAACAATGCCAAAATTTCACCCTAAGCTACAATTGATATTACAAATTCAAAAATGATGTCTATTTTACAAAATTCTAAACATATAAGTTGCATTAATTAATTTTATAATTAATTCCCGCTGTCCCAATAAAGAGCGTGTTTTTAAGAAACAATATATATCAAAAGATTGACAATTGTTTAGGTCCAATTTTAAAGTGAAATTAATTCTAATGAACACCATTGGATAAAATGGTAAAAATATATTCTAATTATACTTTAAAACCACTCAATAATATAATTTATCACTATAATTTTTTTTGATTTAAAAAGTTGTTTTTAATTAAAATTTAGTAATTTTCACTATTCATCAAAATATAAGTGTTATCCGAAAAGTTCCAAAATTTCACCCTAGGATAAATTCGATATTACGAATCAAAAAATGAAGTCCATTTTGAGAGATAGAATTTATAAAATTTCAAAAAGTAGGTATTACTATTCAAAATGGCTAGTTTGATTGGTTGTGGTGTGTTAGAATCTCAAAGTTGCGTACAATGCACACCATTGCATTATTCGAAGGGAAACGTACCGTGGAAGCTTGGGGTGTTACATTCTCCCCTCCTTCAATAAATTGCGTCCTCGCAATTTTTAAAATTGTGCTTGGGAATATAATGGAAAGTCCCACATCAGAAAAAGAGTCAATAAAACTATCACTTTAAAAGAAAGAAAGAGAGGTATAAAGGTCAACCAAGATAACTCATACTCGGATTCCATGTAGGAAAACATGGATATGGATGATAAACTAAGTGTCAAGTTCTGATGGAGAGGGATATAAATCATGATTAGGAGAAAGTTAACAATAAGAAAACCACAAACTTGTGTTGGGACAAACGACCATTAGTCTCCTAGTAGGAAAGTAAACGGACAACATTTTTTGTTTTAAGTTACATTTATTTATGATATTGACTAAGAATATAAATATATATACTTACATTTTAGGTAGAGTTTCATTCTTTAATAAATTTCCACCACTAACTCATTTTTTTAAACGATGAGTATTCAAGAAGACTTGGTCTCACTGGAAGAGATAGAATAAACTTCTATAGAATCACATGATCCATACAGGATGAACTATATATTTACATTGTCTTTAGAGATTAATCAAAACCAAAATGGTTAGTACAAGATCTAATGATCCCCCAAAAGGATATTCCTTGAGAGAAATAAACACTAATCTTAATTTCCAGAATTAAACCAACAATACCCCAAAGTTAAATAAATACCATTCAATAATCAATTGTCCTTAAAATCCTTTAATATAATCAAAACTAATATTGAAAACCAAAACTTATTAAGAATGTAGTCTTCCACGTTAAATTGTATCTCCAAATGACATTAATTACTCTTAAAGTCACATACTTAAAAGTAATTAACCTAATCATTTCCATAAATAACCCAAATCATTATAAATCCACAATAAAAACATAGATAAATTTCCACCATTACTCCTCAAATGAAATCCCATACTACTCTATTTTCCTTTGGCATATAGTGTTCTCAACAAAGCGAACAACTTCCAAAATAACATTTATCACTTAATCACCAAATCATTTTCCTATACTAAGGGTATTCATTTGATAAGACATAAGATCCCAAATCAAATTATTATTGATCAATAAAATCATTTAACTAAAAATAATAGTCACACTAACCAGGGACTTCACGTAGTCCAGTGGTAGGTGATAAATCCCAATTGCACTTTGGTTGTGGGTTCGATTCCCACAGCTTTGTCCGATGCGACGGGTTGTCACACGGTCTACGTGTTGTCCTTTTTCAAAAACTATATTTTATAATATTACCAAAATGAAATAAATTCCTCAAAATAACCATAACATAATTTAACCACAAATCTTATCTCATACCTTGCATTTTCATCCCAAATTATGCTGACTTATAATTTCCTCAAACCCAACGATCATATAAAACCAAATGATTATTTATAACTATATCCACAAGAGAAGAGATAATTCTTCCTCAAATATCATTCTCACATGGGAAACTGCGGGGTTACAAATACAAGAGAAAATTATTCCAAAGTAAACCCATCAACAAGGAGCACTAATACTTTTTAAACATTTCTCCGACCATTTATTTCCACATAGCTTCTTCTTTGACCAAGAAAATATCCTATAGAATAGGGCATTCACTCGGGTAATGGCCAGGTCCCCTACATTTATGACAAATGACTGTAAATGGACTCTTGGGACCATTTTTATCTTCTTCCATAGTACTCTTCATTTTTCTTCGGCAATTCTTCACCTTATGTCCTTCCTTCCCGCATGTAAAGCATTTCTTTGTCCCATTGAGGCACTTTCCTGGGTGTCTCCTTCCACATTTCCTGCATGATGGAAATTGAGGATTTCTTTCTCCATGGTCTCCACTACTGGAGCTCTTATCAATCATCACCTTTCTCTTCTTTGTTGAGTCTGGTAATCGGTTAATATATATATTGTTGATCATATTTTTGGAAAATTGATTTGGCATAAAGATGATATCTTTTATGCCTATCAACATTCCATTTTGTTGCTCATTTCCACCACTGTTCCCTCCTTGTACATCATTCTCAAAGTCACTATGACTTCCTTGGAATCCATCCATTGACTAAAACCAGAAAGCATTGTGTGAGTAACAGTAGTCATAAAATCATTTAGAGATTAACATGTCACCATATTCTCAATTTGAAACACATTAGGATTAACCAAGGTCATTTACTCTCATCTTATATATATATATATAATACTTTAAATCGGTTTGTAAAGAAAATGTAATTTATCCTAAGCATATCCCCCAGGAGTGTCGTAACCAAGAGTGCAGCAAGGCCCGTTGTCGTGCACCAGTTCCCGTTAGAGTTTAGCTCAAAGCGGTGTTTTCGGGTTTTACCCCTAGGTACATCTGTGCCAGAGCTGCCTCTACCTGCTCGTATCCAAACAGAGATGTATTGCTCGGAAAACTCACAAAATCTCTACAATACCAAAATTCTAGGAAGTTCTTCTATACGAATCCTCAAAGTTCATCTTAGGTCTACGTGCTCTAATCAGAGTTTATCTAGCTTCCAAGGTTTGTACTAAACTTCCTATGATACCAACTGTAACTCCCCGACCCTAGGTACCCAGAGTTGGTGCATTATTACATAACATTGGCATGATCTCAAAGGATCAAGTATCGAAAGACCGATTAGTTTAGTAGTCTTGGAAACACTAGATATATTCATAAGTCTTACATTACATCATAAGGTAAAAAAAACTAAAACAACATTTTGTCTTCATATCCCCTCATACTATCCTTGTAGGTCATTCATAAATTACTTCTTCTCATCCTGGGAAAAATAAAACACTGAAAGGGGTGAGCTCAGATGCTCAGTAAGGATAACATTATAGCAGAAGCTTTCATAGATAATCATAAACACTTAAGGCAATTTATAAACAAAACAAAAGCCTTTTTAAACTTGTACTTCAGCATAAAATGGAAAAGATAAAATGAAACAATGCCATTTACTTATTCACATGGATATTCTACTAGTCGAACAATCACATGCAATATCAATAACCACTTTCACAATGATGGAATGCATAATGCCAGACTATCATAACCACATATCCAATGCCTCGTGCCAAGACTACAATAAGATTTTGCCAAGGCCTTGTGCCAAGACACTAGTTTGTCTCATGAGACCTACCGATGCATCGAGGAGCTATAGAGGGCTCCACCCGTCACTTATTAAGTCCAATGCATTCCTCATATGAACAGGTTTAAAGATAACATAAACATTTATATTAAAACTAGCATATGAAATGCCAATACTTTAACCACAAACCATGAATAGTATAAAAATAGCACATCCACAGTCAAACATAACTCATTTGATACAATATGGAAGATTTTATTGTATCACATTAACCTCAATCAAGAATAATGAAGGATGTTGAAATAGATGAAAATAATCATCAAAACAATTTGAGAAAAATATCCCCCTTTTTCTTGAAATCATTTAAAAGTCACATTATTTGTCAAAAAGCCATTTAAAAATAGATTTTTGAATCAAAGTGTCCCATACCACTTTGAAAGTTTTAAAAGGAGTTTTAATTTTAAAACTTTAATGTCCATATAAATAAATCCTTAAAACCAGTTTTTTAAAACATGGACATTAATGAGAAAGATTTAGAAGAATAAGTCTTTAAAACATTTAAAAATGGTATTTTAGTTAGAGTTTATAACCAAAAGAGAGACACTTGAAAAAAATAATTGTGGTAATCAAAACATTTTAATATCATGAGATTAAATGAATTCATGATATACTATGTCAAAGTACATTATATACACCACATAAAAGTGATTTGGTGTATAACAATAAAGAAGTATCAATGGAATGTTAATTGAGATGAAAACTCTCACAAAGGCCGTATCCTTAGGTTAAGGATAAATCAATGATGTAATTATGTGTGAAAAATATAAATACACTAAATATGATTGGATATTCAGTGTAAAACAATCAAACGACATTCACACATATTCTTGTAAAAACAACACCAATGAATTTGATGTTTAACTCAACAAATGGAGATTGAGTTAAAATTACTCTTATCAAGTTCATACCGATGACTTGAGAATTTATAAATGGAGTGATTATGTGTATAAAAATTATATCCATAGAAAGGGGAGTGGAAATTATGACCTGATCAAATGAATAGTGATTCTACACATAATCTTGGAGTAAAATAATCAATGAAGTATGCGTAAAGCCGAATGAGTGGAAATTGAAATTTCAAATTCCCTTATCGATTAGGTAACTTATGAAACATGCACCAATGAAAGAAGGATCATACAATGATGATGTAAATACCCAAAAATTAAAGTATATTACACAATGAATACAATCATGGGCAGTACACATACACCACATGCAATAAATAAGTGGCGAACAATGGAATTCTCACAAAATTAAGAGTGAGATAAGAAACCCCTTACCTTGTAATTTTCCTTGGTTGGGGGTAGGTTAACCTCATGTATAATGTTGAAATAATTGTTATTAAATTATTCATGAATCATATACATTAATATGATATCATATATGATCTTTTAACATTGCTTTGTTAATAATATCTTAGAATTATCGTCGTTTCGGGTGTTAACTTACTCGTTTTCTTTTATATGTTTTGTTACATAAGCCATGTTTTTCATGGATGGGTTATATCTTATTCATATCCAGAATTATATCAAGTCATTAACCATTATTTTTAATCATCAAATGAGAATTATACTTGAATGGATATGATGGAGAATGAATCTCATCGCGTTCGTGGAGACGGTAGTCCGTACGTACGCACGAGCGACAATATCATTCTTTTGATATTAAAATAATATATAATTGGATGGTATATCATATAGACAGAATAATTATCATGTTATATTTATTATTTAAATGAGTTAAACATCATTATTATACCCACCCAAATAATAATATATTGAATAACAATTACACCACGACGTGGAGACGGTAAGCCATACGTACACACGTATGGTGACATGTTATTCAAAGGGTGGATATAATACTAAATATGGTTGTACCATATTTATAATAACATAAAAGTATATATAAGATACTGGAGTAATTATTTTAGAATTGTAATAACAAAGAAAGAAGAAGTGGAAGAAGAAAGGAACTTGAAAAGGGGTGGTGAAAACATTACCTCTTCTTCGGGTTCTTCCTTTTGATTTGATCAAAAGGGATCCTTAGGTTGGCTTTATGATCAAACTAAGGCCACTAGGTTGTAGTGAGGGAAGTTGAGATAGTATTTGGGCAGGGGTTTGACAAACAAAAAGGCTTTGATGGTGTGAAGAAATGAGAAGGAGGAGTTCCCTTTTATAAGAGGGGTGAGGGGAACCTTTGGAAAAGCTAAAAATATTAATTTATAATAAATTCATATTCAGTTTCTAATGACTTAAAAGTTGATTATTAAAAGGTTAAGGTGGGGATAGGTCGAAAACCATTCATCCAATAGAATTTATACAGGTTTGGGTCACTATAGTAACCTTATCTTTTAGTTTTAACTCTTAGTTAATTAGTTTGACATTTACCATGTCACTTTGTATTTTTATATTATATAGTTAATAAACTTACTATATACATCCAAGAGACCCCCAAGTGGTCCATTAATGATATAAATATCATGATATAAGTCTCTTGGCCGAACCTTATATTTTTAGGAATTTAATATCAATTAATAATATAATATTTGTTTTAAAAACTCTTTTATGTCAATTTTGACACTATTCAATAGTTGATTTTTTTGAAACTCATAACAGAATTATTACTTCGAAAAAAGTCAATTACATCAATCCTAATATGTCATATTATCCTATAAAATTAGTGTAATTCATTAAAAGTCTTAAATTATATTTATTTGGGTATTTATAATATCAATTATTTTAATTTTTCACTATTATGGTAATTACTGCATCATCATTGTGTCATAAATATATTAAATTATTTAATGTCTAAAAATTATAAATAAAATATCATTATGTATTAAATCTTATTATCTTTCTAATGAATATTTACAATCTAATTTATATTATGTATAACTCTATATTAAAAATGTTTTAGTAAATAAACGTTGATTTTAACTCTTTTAACTCTTCTTTGAATTAAATAATAATAAATGTCCTAATCTAATCCAAGTGGATCTAAATGATAATATTTTATTCCTAAGGTTGTTTTTGGTCGATATACACTTGTCCAATAGAATTAGGACATGTGTTAGGGTAATATTAATATCATTTTTACCCTTAATTACTCTATTTACTTTTAACTGTGGTAAATAAAAGTAAAAAGTTACTATTCACCAAAAATTATTTTCATCTCATTGAACCAAATTTTACTTCTTGATATTAACCGTGTGTATCGGATTTTTGAAATTTCATTCACAAAAGCGGTAAAATTAAGTTTTATGAAAAATTCAGTTTTTTTAACTACCACTTAGTAGTTTCACTATTCATCAAAAATTGAAGTTTTTCAGAATAATGCCAAAATTTCACCCTAAGCTATAATTGATATTCCGAATTCAAAAATGATGTCTATTTTAAAAAATTGTAAACACATAAGTTGCATTAATTAATTTTATAATTAATTCCACTGTCACAACAAATAGCGTGTTTTTAAGAAACAATATATATCAAAAGATTGACAATTGTTTAGGTCCAATTTTAAAGTGAAATTAATTCTAATGAACACCATTGGATAAAATGGTAAAAATATATTCTAATTATACTTTTAAACCACTCAATAATATAATATATCACTATAATTTTTTTTTGATTTAAAAAGTTGTTTTTAATTAAAATTTAGTAATTTTCACTATTCATCAAAATTTAAGTGTTATCCGAAAAGTTCCAAAATTTCACCCTAGGATAAATTCGATATTACGAATCAAAAAATGAAGTCCATTTTGAGAGATAGAATTTATAAAATTTCAAAAATTAGGTATTACTATTCAAAACGGCTAGTTTGATTGGTTGTGGTGTGTTAGAATCTCAAAGTTGCGTACAATGCACACCGTTGCATTATTCGAAGGGAAACGTACCGTGGAAGCTTGGGGTGTTACAAAAACCTTATGTAACATATTTATATATTTTTTCAACTAGTATATATGAATCTATTTCCCTATTTAGTAGTAACTATGTGTTTTAATTTTTTTAATATTGTGTATGAACATTGTGATATACATGGATAGAATTTGGATCATATTACTGAGGAACACACCTCAGTATGTTAAGGGTTTGAAGGAGTTTTTAGTTTTTTCAATTTCCAATCGATCCGTTGAAGGGAGAATAAAATTTACATTTCCTAAATGTAATTTTAGAATATGGTTGAAGAGAGATGAAGTTTATAAATATTTAATACTGAAGCAATTCCCTGGTCAATATTTGTGTTGGATTTGGAATGGAGTATCAAACATTACAGAAAGGTTGATCACTAATGTTAATACATAGAATGAGCTCCCAAATTCATCAATAATAGAAAATGAAATGAAAAACCTCATAAATGATGCATTTGGAACTGCAAGACACCACTATCAACATCAATATATAATAGAACAACCAGATGAGGGTGCTACAAATTGCAACGTGACAAGTGATGTTTTTGAGACTGTAACACAACCAGATCAAGATTGTAACATATCATTAGATCCACCTCTTGATTATGTGGAGACAAATGTACGAGAAAAATTCACTGAGGAAAATATGTTTCATGATTTATTTGACGATGGAAATCAAGAGTTATATAGTGGATGTTTGAAATATTCAAAGTTTTTTTTGATGAAGTTGTACTATATCAAATATCTATGTGTAATTACAAATAATGAAATTTCCATGATATTGGAATTGTTTTTTGATGCATTTCCTGAAGCAAAAATCCCTGAGTCTTTTTATGATAGGAAAAAAGTTGTTAATAGGATTGGTCTGAATTATACAAAAATACAAGCGTATCCCAATGATTGTATGCTTTATTGGTGAGAGGATTCAAGTAGAGAGAATTGAAAAAAAGTTCTTCTTCTAGATTCTAGTCAATGTGTGATGTTGGAAGTCTGAATCAATATACTTTCATGGAGAAGAAGACAGGGAACAGACCTGCAAAGGTTTTGCATTAATTTCTTTTAAAGCCCCAATTGAAAAGATTATTCATATCATTGAAAACTGCCGAACACATGAAGTGCCATTCTATAGATAATAACTATGATGGGTTAATGAGACATCCATGAGCTTCAAAATCGTGGAAGACATTTGATTCATTACATACAGATTTCTCAACTGATCCAAGAAATGTTCGGTTGGGATTGGCTGCCGATGGATTCAAACCATTTGGGACTTTGAGTACCAGTTATAGCATTTGACCAGTTGCTTTGATCCCTTACAAGGTGCCTCCATGGATGTGTATGAAACAAACATATTTTATCATTTTGATGATTATTCCTGAAAAAAATTCCTAGAAATGTTATTGATGTATACTTGCAGCCTTTGATTGAAGAATTATAGGAGTTATGGAGCAACAGTGTTGAGACATTTGATGCTTCATCTAAAACAATGTTCAAAATGCATGCTGCTTTAATGTGTACCATTAATGACTTCCCTAGGCTTGGAAATTTATCTGGTTAGAACATTTACATGGGTTTGGATTGTCCTGTTTGTAACTTTAATTTTGATCCCAAACGGCCACCTCACAATATAAAATGGTGCTTCTTGTGCTATCAGAGATTTCTCGATGCATCTCATAGATTTCGGTTGAACAGATCAAAATTTAACAATTTAATTGATTGTAGACCACCTCCAAAGTTGTTAACTGGTTCTAAAATATTGACACAACTTGAAAATGTTTGAATGAAATTTGGGAAGGTTCATCATTTGAATGATAGTGAGAAACAGGTTCGAAGTGCATCGTCAAGTGAAATCGGAATGCAACAATGGAAGAAAAAAGTATATTCTTCAAACTTCTGTATTGGAAATTTAATTTGTTGCTTCATAATCTTGATGTGATGAATATTGAGAATAATGTCTATGAAAATTTTATTTTTACATTTCTTAATGAGCATGGAAAGTCGAAGGATCATCTCAATGAGCACAAAGACTTACAAGTAATGAACATAAAATGTGATCTCGGCCAGATGAGAATGAAAAGTATGCTCTGAAAATTTTTGCAATGAAAAATAGGGATAAAGATACATTCATTCAATTTTTAAAGGATATAAAGGTATCTTATGGGTATTTAAGTAACATATCAAGGTGTGTTGACTTAAAGAATCGTAAGTTACATGGATTGAAAAGTCATTATTCACATATTTTGTTACAATAGTTACTACCATTGGCATTGCGTACATTATTACCTGAAAAAGTTACTGTTGTTGTACTCCAATTCTACACATTTTCAGACAACCATGTGAGAAATAACTACATCCATTTCATCTTGACAACCTCCATGAGAGGTTTTTATTGACCCTTTATGCAATTTATATGATCTTTCCTATGTCATTTTTTACTGTCATGATGCATTTAACTGTGCATTTGGTTGAGGAAGCTAAATTAAGAGGCCCTGTTCATTATCGATGGATGTATCCAATTGAGAGGTAATTTATTTATATATTTTTTCAGTTATGTAAACAATTTTTGGCACGTAATTAAATGCATAATTATGTTTATATTATTTCACAGATATCTTGGGCATTTGAAATCATACGTGAGAAATAAAGCTCAACCAGAATTATCTATTACTGAAGGCTATTTGGATGAGGATTGTCTTACCTTTTGTTCTAGATACTTGGATGATATTGAGACAATATTTAATTGAGTTGGATATGTTGATGACACATAGAATCAATCTCAAATAAATCAGAAATCAAAAATATTTCCAGCTATTGGCCGATCAGTTGGGGGGATCTCAAATGTGAAACTGACAGAATTGGAATTATTATAGGCACATAGATATGTGCTGCTGAATAGTGAAATTGTAGACCCATTTATTGAAGAGTTAAGGATACAAAAAAATATACTAATGAGAGGTCAAACACAAAATGAGAAAGATATAATGAAATCTATTAATAATGATCTTGTAGAATGGTTTGCACGACATGTAAGTTCATAAATATTGCAATAAATATGAATATTAGTTTGACAAATATATTTTGTAAATATAATAAAGTATATTTATTATTTTAGATCATGAATACTGATACTCGAGTAGAGTTTTCATAAGACTTGAGGTTTTCTTGCTCAAGGTCCTCTAAAAAAAGTTAGAAAGTTCGACGCTTACTATGTGAATGGATTTAGATTTCGTACAGTCGATCGAGAAAGGTGTTTGAAAACACAGAATAGTGGTATATTTACATTTTATGAAGTGGGATACTATGGAAATATGACTGATATTATTTAATTAAACTACCATAGGATTTTTTCAATTGTTTTATTCAAATGTAATTGGGTCGATATTATCAGAGGTGTTAAAAGAGATTCCTTGCAATTTACTTTTGTGAACTTCTCCTGTTTGATGGATGCTGGTGATTGTGAAATGCATGATCCATATATCTTATCATCACAAGAAAAAATGGTATATTATGTGAATGATTTTTTGGATGAAGGGTGGAGTGTAGTTTCTCACGTAATAAAAATAGATTTGTATGATATGGGTGATGAAGTGGAAGATTTAACCTCTGAAATTGAATCTCATCAACTACAAGAAGCAGAATTATATGTCCATCATGATATTGAAAATATTAGTCTAGAAAGGATGAATGAATTGGATGAAGTAATGGAGTAGTAAATCGATATGATTGAATGGGAAAATGATTGTATGTACAATTATTTATTCATTCATTAACTACTTATTTCATTTGTGCAGTCATTCATTATCATTATTATGTATATTTTGTTTGTTAGTATTGGGCATATATTATCATTTTAATTTTTTTTGTGCATATATTTTTTGAAATATATGTTCTAAACTTAATTTTATTTTATTAAATGATAGTGATGCCAAGGAGGAAGTGATACACCATTTCATCCACTACTGTGACAGATAACGATCCATCTGTCTCTCTCCCGGCGACATTTGATCCACCAGCTGCCTGCCCCCTACACTATCTCCCCCTGAACCATCTCTCACATCCTCTGTGAGAGTCCCTTTAGAAGATGATTCATCGAATCCCCCTTCAGTAGCCTCAGTAGCGGGGCGGCGGTGCACCACTTCTAGTTTATCATGGGCATACTGGAGGGTCACTGTTATAGGTACAAATTTTAATATAAATAAATTTATTGTACTTTTTTGTACTAATTTTTTTCATTAAAAATGAAAAAAATGAGAATATGGAGAAAAATATAAAAAGTTTAGATGTGTGGAATATGAATGGAGAGAATATAGTTGTCCCATTAGATTCATATGGGGTCCCTATGGATGACGTCATGGGATTACTTGGCCAAATTCTACGCCAGCTGGCAATAGAGCCCATTTCCCTTCCTATTTATTATGATGATTGGAGACATATGCCTTCAAGTTGGAAAAATGAAATTTTTGATTCCCAAATAAAGGTAATTTTAATACATTATGGGGTAATTTAATGTCATGTTATTAATATGTTCAAAATGAATTTCTGTATACAGATGTTTTTTTCACTTTATAGTTGCTGATGTGATAGCGCTTAAGTGGACGTTGAAAAATCTTGGTAAGAAATGGAAAGAATTAAAATGGATATTGTGGAGTAATGTCAATGATACTTCATTGACTGTCCAACAAATGTATGATAAGCTACCCAAGGGGGTACCCAAAGAATAGTGGAAAGTTTTTTTGACAGACATCGTGATGAGAAGAAAATGATATTTAAATATATATTATTATATCAACCTCATTTTGCATTTATACATGTATATGAAGAGGCTACGAAATTGAATACATTTCTATTAAATTGAATTTTATTTATTTCAGGATCTCCCAAGAAAGAATGCATCAATCCGGGTTAAGCAAGTCATCCCTCACACTATGGGGTCAAAAATCTTTTCTAGAAGTCGATCAACTCTGGTAATCTTTTTATTAGTTTAAATATTTATAAGACAATATTATCTATTTAATATATTAAAATTTTGATTTATCTTTGTTTAATGCAGTCACAGAGTTTAGGGCATGAAGTATCCCGAACTGAAGTGTGGTTGGATGTTCACAAAAAATATGATGAATGTTTTGTTAATGATCCCACCAAAGAAGTTGGGGTATGGACTCATTTTTTCATTATAATAACTTATTATAAATTTTAACTATGTTAATACATATTGATATTTGATTTATAGGTAAAAATTAAATAAATATGAGATGGAAATCCTGGGAAGTACTACTCAGTCTCCCAGGATGACCCGGTTGCTAAAGTTCTTGGGAAGGAGCATCCTGGTAGAGTGCGCGAGATGAGTTTGGGACCTGTACCATATGAGGTATTTGGCAGGACATCGGGGATTGCAACTGAATCTGATCTTGGTTGTAGTCAGTTCATACCCAGAGATGCTTAGGGAGAGATTGTTTCTCTACGAAACACAGTTCAAGACCAGGGGGCTTAGATACATGCTTTGCAGAAAGTGTTGACTGATATACGTCAGCAGATGAGTAGATATCCCCTAAGTGGTATTTCATCAACTAGTGGTGAGCAGGTAAATCACAAAAATTCAAAATCATTTAGTTTTTAAACTTTTATTGGTTGTAGGTTTAAATATAAATATGCAACACTATTTAATTTTCAATATAATGTTCTTACAGGTGGTAGCAGGAAGTGGAGATGGAGGTGGAGAGGGTGATGATATCCATTCATCATCGGACAATGATTAGTAGTATTATTGATATGTGAAAAAATATTGTAACAGTTGGTTTGTATATGTATCATGTGTGGAACATAGTGGCCTCCAAACATTTTCATGACCGAACATTTTCTTGATTTCTCATGTTTCCTTTTATGTATTTTATTGATTTCTCATGTTTCCTTTTCTGTATTGATTTTTTGAGTGTGGTATGCCCCATATATATTGAATATTTATTGTGATGATTCATTTTTTATGATTAATTTTTCCTAAATTCATTTTTTCATTATAATAACTTATCCTACATTTTCAAGCCCAATGCATTTACCACTACATTCCATTTCTATGAAGTGCTTCTTAGTTATGCTCTTGTGTCAGTCCCTAGGGATGAGAATGTGGGTCTCACTAACATGTTTAAGATAGATCACCCTTTATTGTGGCATAATCCTAGCATACAAAAATTTAAAAAATAGTTGGAATCTATAGATACTGATACGAGATTAGGAGAAATTTTTCTACACTGTCTGAAATGGGGTTTTCCCACCATTTCCAAAGTGGCCTCCAAGAATAGTCAGACAATGTGAATGACAATGTCCATTATCTCAGTATGTATGAAATGCCTATGGGAAACTCCCAGTAGATTCTCTAGAACCCCCTTCCCTAGAAAAATGTTAAATAGACTACATGATCAGTTACGCACCATTCATAACATCAACTACCCTATAACAAATAATTTATTATAAGCATACATATTCCTTGATAGAATATATCAACCCCCTTCACGAGACACTCTTCCCTTTGAAGAAATGTGCCTGATCACTTCTATTGTATTCCACACATCAAAATAACTAGGATTCTTAATGGGAGTTACAATATATTAGGATCTAGATTCCATTCCTTCTAAGGAAACCACACTAAAGACTCCTTTCCCAAAGAAATCACATGAGTGAAACAAATATGATACTTGAACCTGATCCATCACTCTTAAAATGATAAAAGATTATACTAATACACAACTAAATGAATAGGTGAAAAAATATTCACATAAATAGGTTTATAATGTATCCCAATATCAATATGGTTAAATTACCAAATATTTATTCAATGATGAGAAAATTAATCAAAGAAGTTGATTTAATGTCAATATAACTAAATCCCCACTAGATTTCTTATCTCTTTAATACATTCCTTTTTTCCAATCAATAATATCATCAAGAAAGTCACCCACATCCTAAGAAACCACCTATATCATCATCCACAATGCACTCCACATCATATTTATCCAACTGTATCACCATCAATCCATCACCTAATATCATGGTCCTCAGTATCCTCAACCAAGATCAACCATATATCCAATATAGTATTGTATCATGATCATTATAGACTAGACTATTTCCCCTCCACCTTCCATGAATTTACCACACCATATAACACTACCTTAACATACCCCCACCAAATATGTAATCCTATAAAGGGAGTGTGTGGAGGAAGGGGAAGTTATTCATCCATCCTTTCGTACCAAAATGTTGGAAAAGTCACTGTAACCTAAAAAATGTGGATTTTTGTAAGATTACATGACTAGGGTGGAGTTTATATAAAATCACACAAAATTAATAATATAGTTTTATCAAAAAATATTCTTATGAAGGGTCCCCATTAAATAGAACAATAATGAAATAAATTAATACTAAATAAATTCAAAACATCTATTTTCAACTTCTATAAAGGTATATATTAAATATAACTAGCAAGGGGAATTACCTCACACCCATCTCTTCTATCCACACCATATATATAATAACGGCATAATCATTTGTGTCATAATAGATAAGGAATAACCTCTTATTCATGTCTTTACCCATGTTCAATTCCCATTTCAAATATTACAATTCTTATGAAGCATTTTATAAAGCATAAATCAAGAGCATGACATTAAAATTACTTGGGGTCATTCCATTTAAAACCGATTGATTTATTTTAAGAAAGGTAACCCATCATTAATTATCTATTTCACATTATCAGTTACATTTAACTCATTCAATTATTAAAACATGGGAAACCCATATATAATCTCAATGGAGTCACTTAGATTGTGACATGTTAATCTAGGAAATTTTCCACTTTAGAAATTCCAACTATAAGTGGTCCAAAAACCTATGGGATGCCTTGGGTTCTATCAAATAATCATATATAAATGGATATTACATTCTTGAAAAATTCCAGAAGATATGTGGGCGTACCGAGATTTGAAAAAAAAATCATATTTTTCCCTTTTCACCTAGATCACCCAATGGGTGACCATATAAGTTGTACACAACATGTGAACATCCAATCAAGGATCAACTAGTACTTATGAGTATGAAATGATCAATTTTAAATACATAAATCACTTAAATAGAGATTCTTGACCAAATATGGTGTGCGACATAGTGGATTAATTACGAAACATCAAACCCCAAAAAGAAAACAATGTGACTACCAACCTAAAGGTCATAGATGATGCCTCTCCCAATATTAGCTTCATATTTTAAGATTTTTGGGAGAAATATGAGAAATGGTTCAGTTCCATGATAGTATGGAAAATGTTTCTATGCCTATACAACATAAAGGATCCAATGGGAAATTAAAATAGGATATATGAGTGGGGTTTGCCTTACGTTGAGCTATCCAATGCTTCCTTGGGATCTTGAATTGGGTATCTAATGATAGAGATATGGATGAACCTATGTTAATAAATTTTGATTTATAAAAGAGGTTAAAGAATTCAAAATAACTGGAAGATAAAATAGAAAAGGGAAAGTGTTATATGAATAAGAGATGGGTAAACTTGTAAATTAACCAATACATTTTAATGGATACTTGGATTATGCCATGTGATATGTTTATCTGCATTCCTTTACTCACTGAACGATGCATTTGGTTGTGCTTAGTTAAGAATCTCTTTTCATATTGACTGTAGTATGTATTCTGTTGGTGTTTTGGTATTTTTGGAATGGTTTTTTTTCAGGGTACTGGTACAGGGGATCTAGAAACTGGTTCTTTTTTTTTGTAAATATGCTCTTTAGCGGTAGTTTTAACCGCCGCTAACTGTAATAGGTACATTTAGCAGCGGTTTTAACGGCCGCTAAATGTTGATATTTTTCTACTAGCGATGGTTTTAACCGTCTCTATGATCTTAAATTTAGCAGTGGTTCTAATCGCCGCTACAGTGGCCCATCTTCCGTGCTTTTTTCCAGTGGTTATATTGTTTGTTGCGACTGTTTGTCCAGACAGGCCATTACTTTTTTTAGTGGCGGTTTTAACTGCCGCTAAAAAAAGTATTCCCCTGATCGGCAAAACCGCCACTAAACCGCTTTAACTGCGCCAATAGTTTCCCAACACGCAATTTAGCGATGGTTTTTGGAAACCGCCACAGAAGCATATGGCGGTGGTTTAAACCACTGCAGAAGCATATGGGGGCGGTTTAAACCACTGCCATATCATAAAATAACCGCCGCAAAATTGTAATTTTCCTGTAGTGACATTAGATGATCTCATAGGGAAATTATTATTTATGAGTTTCATTTTTTCAGAATGTCGTGGACAGGCTCATAGAATAAAAAAAAATTACAATACTTCTTGGGTGAAAGTTGGGTTTCTTTATTATAGAATTCCTTGGACAGGTTCATAGGATAATGAGATTATATCATGTATATTTATTACATATAATGGTAGTATCTCCTTATGATGATTAGTTTAATAGGATGCCTTGGCTATGTACCTTAGGTCCTCGACTTGCTAGTGGTCTTATGTTTAGATACATGCGACTACCTAGAATTTCTCTATGGTTTAGATACACTCATTATCCAAGAATGAAATGGGTTTACACTGGGTCCTATAAAATTGTTATACTTTTATCATCTTGGGTTATGTTCCCTAAGTAGGATGTCCTGGTTTTTTTCCTAAATTAAATATATGACCCTTATGTGGGTGCCTTGGACTTCCACATTAGGTCATCATTGGTACATGTATATCTTTTCATATAAAAATATGTTTACATATATGATTATATATAAATATGGGCATGTTCAAATATATTCCAGCTTAGGCCGTAGCAAGTATGGTGGGCCAAGTATCCTTGAGGAACTTGATACCAACTTGTTTACATTTATTTATTCACTATTTTACTTATTATACTTAAACACTCTTGTATTTTAAATTTACAGACTGGGAAACATCATACACCCTTGGTGGGGGCCTACTGAGTATATCTCACACCTTGTTTGGGACACTATTACACTGGGGTACCTGAATAGACCTTATGGTTACAGGGTCAGGATTCTGGGTTTGACCACCTTACTATTATGCTTTATTTTTTTACCTCTATACATGGAGTTTTGGAGCACGAGAATGAGTCGGAGCTTAGGATGCTTATGGGGTTAGCCTATGAGGCTCTCGTTCTTTTCATTATACATGTATTGTATTATATCACCTAATGTATGTATACAACTTTATTTTTTAGAATCATATGGACATGCATGCAGGGTTGTATATTTTCCATTGGACACCTTATTTGTTATTATTATATTCTGCTGGCTTTCATTTATTATACTTCCACTATCGACTGATTTATTACCTCTTATACTATTTTTCTACTTTGATCACGAGGGAATACTCTTCCATTATTTACCACCTTTGGAACCTCATTGCTAATCAGCAGCCTCTAGCATACAGGGAGGAGCAGTTGGTGCTACACAACCTACCAACTCACGATACTATTTAAGTGGCTCCTGGGCCGAGACAACATAAAGTAGTATCAAAGGTTTCTTTTTCATTTGTCTTACTATTTTGGGTTGGTAGAAAGGATACTAGGAATGTGTTAGCTCTTAGTAAATAGCCATGTTTGGGAGTGATCACCCCATGTATGGGGTAAATACCAAGTGGCTAGGGATGAGACTCTTGTTCATGATATTTGTTATTACAATTTATTATGATTTCACCTTGGGTTATTGGTTTAATTTATATTGATTATTGATTCATGATATTATAGTATTTTACCCTTGGCCTGGTATGGTAAGGAAATATTAGTACATGCATCATTATAGGAACATATAGGTTCACTACGGGAAAAATGGATTTTTGTGACGAGTTATCTATGATGGGAATAAATCCCATCGCAAATAATCCGTCGAATTGGTTATGTGCAACTAGGGAAGCGACCCGTCGCAAATAAGTAGTTATTTGGGATGGGACTCGGGGTCCCATTGTAAAAAGTTAGGCGCAGTTTGGCGCGGTTAGTGCGCCAAACTGCGAGAAGGGTATTTGCAATGGGGAGACACCCCCTGTCGTAAATACCCAGAGGCAGTAAATACAATTTGCGACGGGGAGTTTTCCCGTCATAAATAGTTCGTTCGCCGGTCACTATTTACGATGGGTCCCATCGCAAACACCCAGTGGTGGTAAATACTATTTGCGACGAGATGTTTCCCCGTTGCAAATACCCTTTTAACCGCCGACCGTAATTAATGCGGTCGAAGGTATTTACGACGGGACCCATCACAAATCGTACTGTCATAACTAATCAAACCAATATATACCCGCATCCGATTTTTTTCGTTCCCCTCAATTCCTACTTTCTCTCTCTCTCTGAACTCTAATTTAAGAGTGAAAATTTCTATGAGTTAGTTTTTTTTACGAAGAAGTTGTGAAGCCGTCAACACCTATAAGAGATCAAGTTTAAAGGTATTTATGTTTTATTTAATTTAGTATTTATTTCATTTTTTTATATTAAATTTAATTATTATTGATTAGTTTTAATTAAATTAGATTTAGATTGTTTTGTCATCAGTATTTATTTGTAATAATAAATTGAAATTATTAGTACTAATTCTTAGTAATTAGTAGTAATTAATAATTATTAACAATAATTAGTAATGTATATAAATAATTAGCGGTAATTAGTAATCAGTAGCTGCAATTTGAAGTAATTAATAGTAATTAAAGTTATTAGTAATAATTAAAGCTAATTAGTAATAATTAGTGGTAATTAATAATAATTAGCGGTAATTAGTAATCAGTAGCTGTAATATGCTATAATTAATAGTAATTAATGCTAATTAGTAATAATTACGGGTAATTAATAATAATTAGCGGTAAATAGTAATAATTAGCAGTAAATAGTAATAATAAGGAAAAATAGTAATAATTAGGAAAAAATAGTAATAAATATTTACAATTAGTAATAAATATTTAAAATTAGTAATACATACTAATAATTAGTAATAAAAAGTAATAAATAGTAATAAATAGTAATAAATAGTAATAAATAGTAATAAATATTAATAAATAGTAATAAATAGTAATAAATAGTAATAATTAGTAATAATTAGTAATAATTAGTAATAATTACTAATAGTTAGTAATAATTAGTAATAACTAGTAATAACTAGTAATAACTTGTAATTACTAGTAATAATTAGTACTAATTAGTACTAATTAGTAATAATTAGTAATAATAAGTAATAATTAGTAATAATTAGGAATAATTAGTAATAATTAGGAATAATTAGGAATAATTAGGAATAATTAGTAATAATTAGGAATAATTAGTAATAAACAGGAATAAATAATAATAAATAGGAATAAATAGGAATAAATAATATGAATTAGTAAAAAATAGTAAAAAATAGTAAAAAATAGTAAAAAATAGTAAAAAATAGTAAAAAATAGTAATAAATAGGAATAAATAGGAATAAATAGGAATAAATAAAAATAAATAGTAATAAATAGTAATAAATAGTAATAAATGGTAATAAATAGCAATAAATAGCAATAAATAGTAATAAATAGTAATAAATAGTAATAATTAGTAATAATGAGTAATAATGAGTAATAATATGTAATAATTAGTAATAATCAGTGATAATTAGTAATAATTAGTAATAATTAGTACTAAATAGCACTACATAGTAATAAATAGTACTAAATAGTAATAAATAGCAATAAATAGTAATAAATAGTAATATATAGTAATAAATAGCAATAAATAGTAATAATTAGTAATAATTTTAATAATTAGTAATAACTAGTAATAATTTGTAATAATTTGTAATAATTAATAATAATTAGGAGTAATTAGTAATAATTATAAATAATAATGAATAAATAGGAATAATTAGGAATAATTAAGAATAATTAGGAATAATTAGTAATAATTAGGAATAAATAGTAATAAATAAGAATAAATAGTAATAAATAGGAATAAATAGGAATAAATAGGAATAAATTAGAACAAATAGGAACAAATAGGAATAAATAGTAATAAGTAGTAATAAATAGTAATAAATAGTAATAAATAGTAATAATTAGTAGTAAATAGTAATTAATAGTATTAAATAGGAATAAATGGGAATAAATAAGAATTAATAGGAACAAATAGTAATAATTAGTAATAATTAGTAATAAATAGAAATAAATACTAACAAATAGTAATAACTAGTAATAAATAGTAAAAAATAGTAAAAAATAGTAAAAAATAGTAAAAAATAGTAACAAATAGTAACAAATAGTAATAAATAGTAATAAATAGTAATAACTAGTAATAACTAGTAATAAATAGTAAGAATGAGTAATAATTAGTAATAATTAGTAATAATTAGTAATAATTAGTAATAATTAGTAATAATTAGTCCTAAATAATACTAAAAATTACTAAAAATTACTAAATAGTACTAAATAGTACAAAATAGTACTAAATAGTACTAAATAGTACTAAATAGGAATAAATAGTAATAAATAGGAATAAATAGTAATAAATAGTGCTAAATAGTACTAAATAGTAATAAATACTAATAAATACTAATAAATAGTAATAAATAGTAATAAATAGTAATAATATTTAATAATTAGTAACAATTAGTAATAAATAGTAATAATTATTAATAATTAGTAATAGTTAGTAATAATTAGTAATAGTTAGTAATAATTAGGAATAATTAGTAATAATTAGTAATAATTAGTAATAATTAGTAATAAATTGTAATAAATAGTAATAAATAGTAATAAATAGTAATAAATAGTTATAAATTGGAATTAATAGAAATAAATAGGAATAAATAGGAATAAGTAGCTATAAATAGGAATAAATAAGAATAAATAAGAATAAATTCAATTGTAATAAATTATAATAAATTATAATAACTTGGCACAATTTTCAGTGGATTGGTGGCACTCCTTTTGCTCGATGACTCTTCTCCTTTCAAATTTTACCAACTCAAAAAATTATGAAAAATATGCTTATATGTGTGCATATCTAATCTTGTATGCACGAGTTTGAATATGCATTCGTAGGAACACAATTTTTATAATGTTTTCAGATGGTGACAGTTGCAAGAAGATGATTCATCGATGAAAAGGGGGCTCTTTTGTCTGATGACACATTTACTTAGATCTTTCTCACAGTGAAATCACAATGACGAATCTACTCGGAGGTACACTTATACATTCTTGTGTCCGATGATTCATTTACTTGAATCTTTCTCACACTAAAATCACAATGAATAATCTACTCAGAGGTACGCTTATAAATTCTCATATGCACGAGAATGGATATTCGTACCTCCGAACAGATTCTTCATTGTGATTTCAGTGTGATAAAGTTGCAAGTAAATGAGTCGTCAGAGAAAACAGGAGCCATCAATCCACTAGAAATTGTGTCTCCCATAATTGATTGTAATTATTAAGAAGTTGTTATAATTATTTATCTTGTTTTTATGTATAGTGTTTTTCTAATTTCAAATTATTGAAAAGCAGTAATGATTTTATATTTTTTTAGAAAAATATGGAACAAGGAAGTCGATAACAGTCATTATTAGATGATCATGTTTGGATAAATCAATGTAGAAATCCACACAGTTCTAGTTTAAATACTGTATATTTTGAGGGTGTTGAAGATTTCTTATAATTTGCATCATCAAAACTAGAATTTGTTTCAGAAGGCATAATTAAGTGTCATTATAAAAAATGTGCTCTGAGAATGTTTAACACATTTGACAATGTTGGGGGACATCTCTTGCATTTTGGTTTTCAACCAAATTATTATTTTTGGTATCAACACGATGAACACAGTTCCAAAGAAGATAAAAATAATTTGATTCCGGATCCATCACGATTTCAAAATTTAGTACATGATATTGCAGGTCCATCTGTTTAACAAAATAAAACTCAGGATGATATTGATTTAACTCCTAATTTGGCACCATATGAATTTTATGATTTGTTGAGGTCTTATGAGGATGCATTATATCATATTTGTAAGATAAGAAAATTAGAAGCGATTGCAAAATTTATGGCTATTAAATCAGATAATGAAATGTCAAAAAACTATTTTGATCAGATATTTTCTTTGGTTAAAACACTGTTACCTGAAGAAAATGTGTTCCCTGAAAATTACTATGAGAAAAAGAGGCTGGTTTGTAATATGGGCCTTAGTTATCATAAGATTCATGCATGTGGAAATGATTGAATCTTGTATTCTGGTGAAAATGAGTCATTGGATAGTTGTACCACATGTGGAAAATCAAGGTATAATGAAGCTCAACCAGGGAAGCCTGAATTGATTCCTGTAAAACAATTGTGAAATTTCCCGCTTGCACCCAGGTTTCAGCATTTATTTATGTGTCAGAACATAACGTTAATGATGTCATGGAACAAAACCAATATTTCAATTGGTTAATGCTTAAATCATCCATATGATGGTGATTTATGGAAAAATATTTACCGAGTGCATCCATCTTCTACTTTATAAGCCTGGAACATGTGATTGGGCCTTTCTACTGACAGTTTCTATCCATTTGGTTCTTATGGTAGTCAGTATTCGTGTTGGAATATCTTTATAACTCCATACAATTTACCTCTATAGATGTCGATGAAGGATCCCTATGTATTTTTGAACTTATTAATCCCAGGACATCTGAAAATGAATGTTGATATTTATTTAAAACCATTGATTGATGTGTTAAATTCATTGTAGAGTAATAGTGTTAGTACATATGATGTTACTACGAAACAAAATTTTATATTAAAAGTTGCATTGATGTGGAAAATTATTTACTTCCCAACATATGATATGTTATCTGGCTGGAGTACAAATGGTCTAAAATCACGTCCTTACTATATGAAAGAAAAAAAGTATTCATGACCGTCAATGGAAAAAAACCTTTCTATTTTGACTATCATCGCAGATTTCTTCTGACCAATCATCCTTTTCAGAGGAACAAATATCATTCAGAAAAGGCATAATTTAAAGGGATGAACCTCCAAAAATGATCTCAGGTACAGTGTTAAAATCAATTTTTTTTATTACCTACTATCACATTTGGACCAACAGTAAACCAATATAAAATTCATGGATTTGGAAAAGAACACAATTGGATAAAATAGAGATTTTTTTTGGGATTAGTGATATTGGTATGATTTTTTGGTCCACCACATGTTTGATGTCATGCATATTGAGAAGAACTGTTTTGATAATTTATTTCATACAGTTTTGGATACACCAGGTAAGACCAAAGGTACTGTAAAGGCACGATTAGATCTTACCCAAATTTACAGGCGACTGGAACTTGAACTGTTTCAAAATGTCAGATCACAGAGGTTAATGAAGCCAAAAGTAGCTTATACACTATCCAAAGAGAGTCACTTATTATTTTTTAGTGGATTATAGATTTGATACTTCCAGATGGCTATGCTTCCAATTTGGGCAGATGTTTTAAGAATGGTCATTTTACCGGATTAAAAAGTCATGATTATAATATTATAATGGAAATACTTATGATGATTGGATTCAGAGGTTTGTTGAATTCTATGATTTGGGATTCGATAAAAAACATATCATATTTTTTTCGAGACATTTGTGCGGTGACAACAGACTACGATCCACTAAGAAAACTAGAAGAAGATGTAGTTGTAATTATATGTAAACTAGAAAAAATATTTCTGCAGGCTTTCTTTGACTCAATGGAACATCTGATATTACATTTACCACATGAAGCTAAATATGGAGGTATGATAAAGATTCTATGGATGTTCCCATTTGAGAGATGCATATAGAAATTGAAGAAAAAAGTATGTAACAAAGCATCAGTTGAAGACTCAATTTCTGAAGCTTATTTTCAAGAGGAAATTGCTTTTTTTTATATACTATAATTATTTTTAATCTAAATATACCTCAAAACGTAACCGCATGGGATGGAATAAGGGGAATGTTAATTATGAAATGGAAAATAAAATATCAGTTTTTAATCAGCCAGATGTTGGCTTTAGTGGAGTTCATGAATGATGGATTTCTGATGATGAACATCACAGAGCTCATACATATGTTCTGCTCAACTGTGAAGGAATGACATCATTTGTACTGTGAGTTCTTCTATCACTTATTCTATTATCTATGTTACAGTAAGTAAATGTATTTTATTTTTAGGTTATATGATAATCATATCAAGAAACAACTTCCACAAATTACAACAGCTGCACTTGAATAATGCTGACAATTGTTTTTCTTAATGGTTTCAAAAACTGGTAACATAAATTATTGACAGTTTAAGATATAAATTTAGTTTATTATTTATTATATTGATAATTGTTTTAAAAACTTTTAGGTTTCTCAACATGATGATAAAATTGATAAGTGACTGTTTATATTGAGTAACCACCATCCAAAATGGTTAAATCTTATAATGCATATGTGGTGAATGGTTTTTGATTTCATACACATACATATGGGGAATAAAAAAAACAATTAATAGTGTAGTTTTCTTGAGAGGATCACATGATAGATAAACTAAAGATAACTTTTAGACATACTGGATGAGATTATTAAACTGTGTTATCTAGGAAAAAATTACCTAACAATGTTTAAATGTCAGTGGTTGGATACAGAGAGAGGCTTGTATGTTCATCTGAATCATGGAATCATTGATATTAAATATAAAAGTCTTCTTGCAATAAATGAACCATTTTTACTGGCTCAACAAGAACATCAAATTTATTATGCAAAGTACTGTTCTACTTTAAGAGACTTGGGTGATTGGTGGAGCATAATAAAAATGAAATCTCAGAAAAATCAGTTTACTCAAACTGAATGTGGTTCTGCAGAATTGCAAGGAATTGAAAATTTTCAAGAGACTACTCAAAATCCATCCTTTTCACAAAGAGACATGAATATCGATGATGAAACCCCACAATTAAGGGTCGATAGTGACGATGATGTTAATGATGATACAAATTAATTTGAAATGGAAAGAGATGACGAGACTTAAATTCATATGGATATTGATGATGCTGAGGAGGAATATGAAGACATTGACATCATCATATATGAAGATGATGATGAAGGTGAACATTGACATAGTTAAATGATGGTTATAATTATAACTAATATATATCTATATATAATAGTTATTTTCAACAATCTACTAACAACAATAATTTTGTGTTTCATATGGACCCTGATCTACTTTGTGAGTTGCAAAAGGCTGAGCTACCTTTGGATGAGAAGGATTAGGGATCATCTGACCCTCAGCCTAATAATAGTTGAGGGGGTACACAGAGGGGGCGTGGTCATGCGTGACTGATGATTTATGACCCTATCACCGAGCAACGTCCATGTCGTGGCTTCGATCCACACGTGTGGAGGTATGGTAACCTATGTATTTTAGTTAGCTTTCATTAATTTATTTATATACTAATTGTTTGATTATTTTTTTAGAGTTTAGCATATGTAGCTGTTGGATAGGGGTGCGCTATCTTGAACAATTATTTTTCTTAGCCATGGATTACATGGGAACCGATTCTTGTTGATGTGCAGCTCGACATGTTTAATCATTGGCTGGTATGTAAAGAAATAATATTTATTTTGAAATTTATTTCATTAATAACATGATATTATAAATTATTTGTAGGGTTTATGGTATCTCATCGATGATATCATGTGTGACTCTATCCACGCAGCATGAGAGTCGTCTATACGTGACCGTTTCCGTTAGTTTTTGCATAGTTTGAAAAAGACAACCATTAAGAAAGTAGGAGTGGAAATATTTGATGAGTCAGGTAGATCCCACCGACCAGATTACATTTCATCTCACATTTGGGATAGATTATATTTACACTAGTTGGGTGGTGGATTTTAGAGGAGATCTTCATTGGTCCAGCAGATCCAGGGGAGACAGGAGGTGATGCATCGAGCTAGTAGCCGTACATTCAGTACACATAGAGAGCATATAGTAAGTATCTTTTTTAAATATTTTATATAACTTTAAATATAAATAGTTTCTTTTTTATTAATATAGGTAGTCAAAAAGCCTAATATTATGAAGTACGACATTTATCAGAGGATGTACAGTGATCCATCTATAAGAGAAATTAGAGGTGATCATCAACATGAAATTATGGTTAGTATTATTTCTTTTTGAGTTTGAAAATTAACTGCATATAATATTTTCACTATTTTAATTTCAAATTC
Organism: Viscum album; assembly: GCA_963277665.1. Taxonomy (NCBI): domain Eukaryota; kingdom Viridiplantae; phylum Streptophyta; class Magnoliopsida; order Santalales; family Viscaceae; genus Viscum; species Viscum album. Next base: position 1,412,171,228 of record OY728141.1, on the reverse strand, counting down.
GAATTGAAGGAGTCATATGAGGCCGTGACATCTCATACACATGCTGATATTCATACCAAGACGGCTGATCAGACTAGTGCCCACCATTTCAATGAGGCGGTATGGATGAAGGAGACCCAGTATGCCTTTGATAAGGGACGAGCAGTTGGTATCAACTCTCATTTAAATCCTAGGACTTATTATGGTAGTGTTGGGATATCAGTGTCCAGCTCGAGAGGAGCTCATGGAGAGGCATCATCTTCTGGATCACAGTATTAGGAGCAGCTGTGATCTCAGAGTGAGCTTATAGAGAGTTTGTAGAAGTAGCAAGAAGAGACGTGTCAGTAGCAACAGTAGCAGTACGAGGAGGATATGCGTCAATGACAACAACAATAGTAGCAGCAGTATGAGGAGGAGATACATCGATGTCAGCAACAGTAGTACGAGCAGATGGAGTACATGCATCTTCTGACTCGTAGTTTAGGGATGAAGTTTTCTTTACTATCTCCTCCAGCTCCTCCACCTCCTCTAGAAGACTATCCCCTCCAGTGATATTTTTGTTATGTTAAAAAAATTTGAATTCAAGATTTGTTGTAATACGAACTATTTATAGTTTCTGTCTTTTTTATTGGTGTAAATATTGTATAATTTAATTTTTTTAATTTTTTTAAAATATTTTAATATTTTAATATTTATTATTAGTATTATATTTTTTAATGTTTTTTTATTTTACTAATAATAATAATAATATTTTATGATTTTTTTATATATTTTTACGAAAATTGAGAATTTTAATATTTTAATATTTTTTATTATTTTAATAATATTAATATTATCTTTTCGTTAATCATAAATTTATTAAATATATATTTTTTATTTTATTCAGTATTTGTGACGGGACCTTTTGCAACGGGTTCCTATTGGAAATAGTGTATATATATTTTTAAAATAAGTATTTGCGACGGGAAAAAGGTCTCGTCGTGAATTTTTCTTTTGCAACGGGCCCGTTGCAAAAGGTTTAGATATATATAACATATATAAATAGAGAACTATTTGCGATGGGATAACAGACCCGTCACAAATATTTTTATGCGACGAGCCCATCACAACATGTTTTTATATATATAATGTATATAATCTGAGATCTATTTACGATGAGCCCATTACAAAAATACTATTTGCGACGCCGTTTTCTGCAACGGGCTATTTGAGACGGGACCCCATTGCAAAAACTCATTTGCGACGGGATACCTTCAGAAATAGCCCATTGAAAATACCTCAAATTATAGTAGTGGTTGACATTACATGATTATGCCATTCCATGTAGGTTTCATTACTTGATGTCCTAATAACATGTTGAATGTGCCTTATGTTATTTAGCAACATGCTTATTTGAATACCATTTTAGGTGATTATTTAGAATACTTTACTCACATACAATGATTTTGTGGTTTCTTGCTTATATATTGGATTACCATGATTATTTCTGTGTTTGCATGTATTAATCGTTTGTATAGCATGAAACATTATGATTCTGATATGTGGTTGGTTAAATAAAGTGTTAGCATAAACCTAAATAGTGTTTTCCTGTATATATTTATGGTGGAATTCTATTCAACCAACTAATTTTGACATGTTTGAGACATGGAACATTGGTCGCATGGGATGAAACACTTATAGTTGTGATAAAATGGGGGAACCAATAAAAATTTATAAGGTGTATTGGCCCTTATAAATTGGTAAGGGTACCCCATATAATCAAACCATTAAATATGAACTTATTATATAATAAAATTAAAGGAAAAATTTGTTGCATTTATATGAATTCCAATTGTAATTTATAAGGGAAATTACCTTTATAACTTGGAAATAGAAATTCATATAACTGAAGCATGGTTCTTATATGGGTATGATGAAATTTAATTCTTATAAAAAATGGTTTCCTATATAAAGGCTTTTAATTCTATCACATAGGCATAGAGACGTGTATGATTAAATTTCTATATGCACAACTAGATCCAAGTAGGCCAGTTGAGGCATGTTTCTTATGAGATAAACCCATCAAGGGTGTTTGGAAATTTTAATAGTATGAATGTTGTTGGTTGTACTTAACCAAGCCCAAATTATCTTGATGGTACTCTCATTGGTTTCCTTTATCTTTCTTATTCCATAGAGCTTAACCCATGTGGGTATGCTTACACTATATGGATTAGTTATTTAAAGTGTCCAAAACCACTTATATGGTGTTACATATTGACGTATAATGGAATATCACTGAACCAATTACCATTTTTAATGATAACAGACCCTGTAGTATGATTTTGAGATTTATTATATGTGGAATTAGTTAATTAAAATACAAATTACAACCTAAAGAGTGTTTTCCTTTATGGATTGTAATTGACATTTTCTTTAACTAAGCTCAATTTGTGAGAACCTTATGGAATAATAAAATAGATAAAAGGAACTTATGTGATAAATTTTCTAATTATAACAAGGTTTCAATTAAATAAATAATAATTGAAAGTAAGTTTGATATAACTTTCCTATGCGCCTTATGGTGTGAGCTAAATAAATTACCAAATAGTTTTCCCTTATGAATGGTAATTGATGTTCTTAAATGTGAATTAGTTAAATATTTTAAAAATAACCTTAATGTGGTTTTCCTAATTTTTACCCTCATTTAAGGGTAGTTTAAATATTTCTCTAAGTTCTTACTTAGAGGGTAAATAGTACATTACCCATAGGCGTTTGTTGACCTTTTCATATATGATAAACTTAAAGGATAGGATGATAAGAATAGTGACCTTTTCAGCATGAACTGGATATAAGGTTGATTCTTGTGCCTTAGTAATGGGATAACCTAGTTATAATAACACCCTCAACACCTAAATCCTTTCTAAGTTCTTTTGAACTATTTTAGAGTTGAGGTTCCATTTGGGTGCTGGTTTTCCCAAGTAGGACTCTTGGTTTCTAAAATGAAGATCAGATTAGATGAGTGGTAATGTGGTAAATAGGGCCCTTTTTAGGGACATGGGGATCAGGTAATGATTTAGTTAAGTGTGTTAGACATGCCTATTGAATGGTCATCCACTTATTAGGTCATGTGACCCTTCTCTTTCTTCTTCAGTGATGGATGAATCAGAAGGCCATTAGATGGATTGATCGTCATATGAAATAATGTGACTTTGGGATAAACCTTTCATATGAGCCATTAGATACTGGTATTCATAATAATAATAATCCTATGGATAGTTTCAAATGATGTGCCGTTTGGTTGATGAAAACTCAGGGTAGTATGCATCGATACACGTTGTACCCATCAAATTGATAAAATGGTATGGAAAACCATATGAGTTCTGTGTAAATTGTTGAGTACTTGAGCTATACATTTGAATAATATTCCATATCCAAGGTAGAGTGATCTAGGTGATAAAGAAAATCTGACTCTTCCAAATACTTAAGATGATGTTGTAAAAATATTGGGTGTCATAACACTATTGGTCAGGTTGGTTTGGATTTTATGCTTGATGTCATGGAACATGTGGATGTAAATTAGGTGGAATTTCAAATGTATGTCTGAATGTGAATTAGATCTATCAATATTTCGCACAACCAGTATATTTTATTTTTAAACTAGACTTTGGTAATAATGTACTGGCTATATCCAGTACCCATGGGCAATAGTTGATAGAATGTGTTTCATTGGATGATTTCTTGTTCCTAGTAAATGAAGACTTGGACACTCTTAAGGTGGGGAACATCATTGAATGGGTTTAATCATATCCTTCCAAGTAGAGGGAATGAAATAGTACACGACCAGTTGGAAATGGTCAGTACTGATTTTTAATTTCCATGAGGCTGGTGAGTTTTTAAACACGTTAGTGCTTTTGAGGCAGCGTGATGATGATATGGTGGGTTATTTACACAACCTTTGAAGGCACCACTAATCGGGTTGAACTTCAGTGGTTGTTCTTGAGTAATAAAGGGATGATTCAATTGATAAAGGAATCTTGGTTAGCTAATGATGATGCATTAATAGGATCTGTAGAGTTATTCAAAAGAATCCATCTAGTGATGGTTCAACTATTTTATTAATCATCTTTTGGATATGGTTGGTTAAAAACCCTTCAAGGAACTTCATCTTCGATATGAAAGGAGTGTCTTGGGACTTACAGGTAATCATTGGTATTATCTTAGTGTAGTCTTGGTTTAGTTACGATTATTACCCTTATCTTAACATTGTCCAGGATACACTGAGAGAGTGTTAGTTATACGCCGAGCTAAATAAAGAGGTTAAGCCCATTATTGGATTAATAAATAGACTCTTTTATAGCTGCAATATGGGAGAATGGATAATATTAGAGGTAGGGTTTTCATGAGTGATATTGGGATTCCCATATAGGAAGGACTTAAATGAACTCATGGACACTAACTAATTCTTTGACTCGATTGCCAAGCGAGATACTAATATTGAGATTAGTTATTATTCTTGATATATAGACGTCTCAACTATGAACCTATATCTCACTTGTAAAAAATGTAGCATGAACTAACTTGGATGATCTCCTTGGACTCAAGTATATGATTCTGACGTTACCCTAGACTTGCAATTGGGCATAACTGTTTTAATTAAATGGTGGTGATCTAATGGTACTGGAACAAGTATATACCTATTTTCATGCAGTGGCATGAAAACATCAATGAATTTTTAGGATGGAGACTTCACCAAAATATAGTTATAGGATTTAGTGATCATTCTCAATGTAAGCTCGAGTACCTTGGATAAAAGGTATCAAGATCGAGTTTTGATGCATCAGCTACTAAAGCTGAGTGTTTTTAAGATAGTCATGCAGTAGTAACATGACTTGTTTTCATTTTTTTCTGAATGTGATTAGTGAGGAACCACATCAGGCATGTCATCGAAATGAGATGAGTATAGTACAAGATCAATCGAGTCTTTTCTTGGAAAATAAAGTGTGACCATGATAATTTTTTTTGATAAGAAATTGACTATTTGATCAGTTGAAAATCATTCCAGGAGCATCGTTAGAGCACAAAGGGAATGATCACAAAGGAAATTAGAATGGTGGAAGTATCATGGTTCAAAATTGGCCGTTCATGTTGGAACCTATGGTGGGAAGAACCAAGGGTTAGTGGATTAAAGATATAGTGATGTGATCATGTCTCGGGTTAGAAGATATAGTGTAAGAATTGTCTTGATGTTCAATTTTGGATATAAGCATTGACTTGAGTTTTAATAGATTATATACCATATGCTTAAAGGTGTTACTTGTAGGTGCATTAGGCATTTAAAATGAAATGCATCCATTTAAGTGATTTTTTCAAAACTTAGGTAGGTTGAATGATGTTTCATTATTTCTCAAAGGATTCTTGGGGATGAGAAGTTCTAAGGTGGGGAGGTTGTAACATCCTATTTTTTGGACCAAGTTGAAATTTATAATGGAATTTGAATTTGCTATTTGATATATGGGTAATTTTAAATTTCAGAAATCAGAGTATGGTTTCTATGGTTTGAACATCCAAAAATGATGTTTTCAAACATAGTTTATGATTTAGTGGAAGTAACAGTGGTTTGGGAAATGCCATATGAAGAATGAAAATGCTATTGAAAATACATAATGCAGTCCATTCACATTGTGAATCCCATTCACGACATGAATGAATTTCATGGGGTACAGTCAGCAGATATATGATGTGAAATCCTGGGGGATTACCCTAAGGAATTATTGATGTGTATCTAGTTCACATCATTAATTTGGTTTATGTCATGAAATTGGTTCACGCCATGAATCACGTGGGATGGATTTTTTAAAAAAAATAGCAGGGCATCAACCCCTTATTTTTCATTGGGAAACAAGATGGAACCCAGGTCACAACGACTCCCCCCCTCTCCTAGGGTTCCTTGTATTTACTCCATCTAGTGTCCGAATCGAGAAATTGTCTAATTATTTAGAATCATATTGGTATTTATACAGATCCTCCCTCCTATTTTCCTAGTTTCTATTACCATAATGAATGTTATCTTTATGAGAGCTAATTCGACCTATTTTTAGGGAATTTTTCGATTCTTCCATTTTCTCTCATTCCAGGATGAATCAAATTTCAATACTGAATGAGTGGACCTTCATAATCACGTAGTAAGGTGGTCTATGTATTTTATTATAAAGTCAATATTGATTATAAATTGTACAGTTGCATCACACACTTGATTATCCATGCATTTCTCATTAAATATGAAATTTGATATGTATATGCCAATGCCAAAATCTAGATAGACATAGTGTTTAAATTGGAATTATTTGAGGTTATCCATCTCAACTCGAACCACCCTTTTTTGGATGTATCACTATTATTATGTGACCTATGCCTTTCTTAGGCAATCTAATCACCCCTTATATTTTTTTAAATATATGATTTATAATGTCTTGACTTAGTTTTAACCACCTTCAGGTATGCTGAATTAACTCTCATATAAGTGTTGTATAAATTGTATAAAATGAATTGGTATTTTTACCATGATTTTTTTGTAATAAAATGACTTTTGAGGTGCACTGTATTATCGAATAAAAAGGGGAAATCACTTGGAGGTATTTATTATGTAAATGGAATTCTTTTCGACATGGAATCTTTATTACTCATAAAATATTATGATAAGGAATGGTTGCTAACATAGCCTTTATTATTACTTAAATTTAAATAATTGAATGATTTAAGTATGTCTTGAGTGATAATCAAGTTCCTTTTTATGGAACACATTGGATAGGATCATAGGCTATTGAGATTATATGTACCATGAGTGATACTAGTTCCCTCATTGGGGAATACTGTAGACAGGATCATAAGTTACTTGAATTATATTACGCCTTCATTGATACTTGGGTTCTTTATTATGGAACACCTATGAAATTATAATAGGTTGTTAGAGATTATTGGTACCATGAGAAATACCAGTTTCCTTATGGAATTCCATAGATGAGATCATAGAATAAATAGAATTACGTCACTTATTAGGAGAAACTTAGGTTTCCTCATTGCAGATTGCCTTGGATAGTCTCATAGGGTAAAGATCTAATATCATGCTTATTTATTACATAAAACTAGTAGTGTGTCCTTATGATGATTAGTTTACTAGGAAACCTTGGTTATGTACCTAAAGTCCTTAACCAGCTAGTAGTCTTATGTTCTGATGCACGTAAATACCTAGAATTTATCCATGGTTTAGAGACACTCATTATACCTAGATTACATGGGTTTGCTCTAGGTATTAAAAACTATTATACTTTTATGACCTTGGTCTATGTTTCTTAAGTAGGATGTCCTGGATGTTTTACTTAATTAAATATATGACCCTTATGTGTATGCCTTGAAATTACACATTGGGCCCTTTCCAGTGCATGTATATCTCTGTATATAAAAATATGTTTACATATATTCTTATATATATGGGCATGTTTAGAGATATTACATCTTAGGCAAAAGCAAGTATGGTTAGCTCGGTGTCCTTGAGAAACCTGAGCACAACTTTTTTAAATTTATATATTCACTATTTTATTTATTATACCTACACACTATTGTATTTATATTCCTAGACTAGGTAGCATTAGAAACCATTGGTGGTGGCCTACTGAGTATATATCAAACTATTTTTGGGCCACCATTGCACTGGGGTACCCGAACAGACCTCGTGGTTATAGGGTCCATATTTTGGATTCAGTCTTTATGTTATAATGTTTTGTGTTGTTACCTATGTACATGGAGCTTAGAAGCATTTGAATGAGCTGAAGCTTATGATTATCATGGAGTTAGCATTTGGGGCTTTATTTCTTTTCATTATACATGTATTATATTTTATTTCCAGCTATATGTATACCAATTTATTTTGTAGCATCATTTGGACATGTATGCATGGTTTTATATTTTTTGTTATCCACCTTATTAGTTATTATTATCTTACATTGGATTTCATTTATTCTTCTTCCACTATCGATTTATTTATTATCTATTATGAAATTGTGATACTCTAATCATGAGAGTATAGTCTCTCCAATATACCACCTTTGGATCCTCACTTCTATTCTATAGCCTTTGGTATATGGGGAGTTGAGCTTGAGGTCATGTGACCTACTGGCTTGGGGAACTTTTTAAGTGGTTCCTAGGCCAGGATATCACATGATATCATGTGATACGTGAAATAATGAACTAAAGTGAATAATGAATTATTTTAAATTTAAAATGTAATACATTAATATATAGTTAACTGAAATTTATAAAAAAATGATTTTGTAAAATGGGCCAAATTCACTTAAGAAAATACAATTGATTATAAAGAGACTTTTTTGAACTATTTTTATTAAATTATTCATATTTTTTAAATTAAATATTTTTTGTGGAATGGTATTAATAAAATTTATTGATAAAATTAAATTAATAAAATCAAGTAATTACATTCATGATATGGTTGAAAATGATAATCAATGTTAGTTTAGTAATTTTTGGAAAAACAGAAATGTTTTGTTTACAAACATTGTTTTTATCATATATGATTAATTTAAAAGATAATTTATTTTATTTTTGAGTATTAAAATTATGTATTTTTTAAATAAGTGTAAAAATGAGGGATCATTCATACATTTATTATCCATCCAAATTTAAATTTTTATTATTAAGCCATTTTTAGGAGAAATGGGGAAACTGAAGTTCACAACCAAGCACCACTATGTGCTAAAAGAGCTCACAAAATTATTAAATACCAAACTAAGATTACTTGACTCAGCTATTCTAAAATGTTCCCAATGCTGCGTACTAACCTGGGTATCTGGATCCTCTCTAATAAGCTCTTCAAAGTGATTGATCATCCATTCCTTTGTGTGAATGAATTCCTCTGAGTTGATTTTACTCTGATTGAAGCCCCGAGCCATGATTCAATCTTGTTTATATAACCACACTTCTTGCTCCTCATTATAATCCACTAGAAGCCTTCGTTAATAAATTCTTTTAAGCTCCTCCTCTAATACATTGGGTCGTACCTCTTGTTCAAGCATTTCTTCCTTGTAGTGCAGGATAAGCTTCAAACATTCCCCATATTTTTCCCATTCCCCCTTCTTTAGAGTTTTACTTTCCGTATTTCTACCCTTCTTGGCCGACCTAGTCTCCATTGGTTTTGGAAAGTGGGAGTAATCTTTGTGTCCCTTTTGTTTTCCCCCCCTGAACCACAATACATTCTCCTGGGTCTCTACTGCCTTTTTTCCCTTTATTCCTTCTAATGGTTTGAGGACCTTTCCCTTGAAAGCGGTCATTGGAATCCAGTGAAAGTTGGCTAAAGCTGTCATCATCTGAAGAATCCTCCTCTTGAGCTGATGGAGGTTCATCAACTTCTAAACCATAAAAATGGTTCCCCAATGTTATCGCCATGGCTTCTTTGGGGGGAATTTGCTTACCTAGAGACACCCCCTTACCTGCCTTCTTCTCTGGGCCAATTTCCTTCCCCACGGGCCCAGCCTTTTTGGCACCAAGGGTGTTTGGGTCTAAGGGCCCCAGGAAACTCGCACCGTCTTGCCTCCCTTGTCCGCCAAGAGGTTCTGTTGCAACCCCCAAGGGATTTCCCTATATCGTGTCAGATCCAACAATTTGCTCATATCCACGACCCATGAACTGTAAATCCTTGTTAGAATCCTCCCAGCCTCGAACATGAGAGTCATAAGGATCTTGAACATAACTCCCCGTCAAGCTCACCACCACTTCCACGGTTGAGTTGGGTGTAACAAGGAGATCCACCTTAACCACTGATAAGGGACCCTCCTATACTTATCTGTTCAGACCCAAATCACATTTTAAACGGACAAAAACATCAGTAACCTGTGGCTCTGCCTCCTTGTTCACCACCTTATTTACTTCAACTGAAGAAGTCGTAAGACACCAATGCTGGAGCTGAGTCTCCCTTGACTCAGCTACTAGTTCCTCTTGTTCCATCGCCGTAGGAACAGTCCCACACAAACCAGTACTAACTCGTACCTAATGGTTCACAACGAGATCGACCTGTACCTCAACTCCCTCATTTGTACTGATCATAGTTTTCCTCACCTGTATCCCACGACGACATCCAGAAACCAAATTTCCAAGCCTACGGCATCCCAACAAAAATGATGGCCATGATTCAAACACCACCCTCTACTTCCATATGAACTCTTCTCCTACAGATATCCACAACCACTCCATTGGGGGAACTGAGACATCAACCTCAACACATACGCAAGGTTAGATTGGATGGAAAACTGCTATCATGCGATCATCCGAACACAAAAATCTTCCAACCATATTACCTAGAATTCAGATAATAGAGGGATTCTGGAAAGGGAGTGTCAGATTAGTAAAGTTTACCCACACCGCTGACGAAGGTGGATCCCGGTTCATGATGAACTCAGTAGACAATCTAAGGAGATGAAAGCCGCACCCATTGAAGACACGAGGAGCACTGGACCAGGCGGTGACCAGGTTTTCCTCTGATGAGAAACAGATCATCAATTGACACCGATCAATAAGACCCACCACTGCGCGATCTTGAAGTCCCCATGAATCGAAGACACATCTGTCAAATGCATCCACCGAAGGACGACGACCACGAAAATGGTCCACCAGTGTCGATCTGTGAAGGTCCGTCGCTGCATTGAACTCCTTTGAAGAAAGGGCGAGCCAGGGTGAGCCCTCGTGAAGGCCGGGAACCTTAGGGAAAAGGGGGATTGACAGGAAGGGGGGATGAAAAGATGGATTAGTGAAAGGGGTGAACGTCCGAACCCTCACAGAGGAAGGGAGGATGTTCCCCCCTCCCCCCTCCAGGGAGGAGGGAGCCGGAGCCGCGTCCATCTTCGCTAGGCATCCACTGAAGGCGCGAGCTCCGCCGAATAGGTCCTTAAGAAAATCATTCATACATTTATTATCAAATGGTTAAAAATAAATATAAAATAATTGAAAGGAAAAAGGATTTATCTTTCAGAAAACAATTTTTATGCATGCAATGTGTTTTTTTAATAAATTAAATTAATCAATATTTATGAATTATTTTAATGAAATTTATAAATAATACATTAAATCAAATAAATTAACATTCATATAATTGTTTTTAATTTTCATAGAATGAGAATAAAATCGTTTTTTCTATTTTCTAAAAATGTTTTTATGCATTTTTTGTGTGGATATTAGAACCAATATATACTACCCCTAGGAATTGAATATTAAAAAATTATTTCATATCTTGAATCATAATAATAAATATTTGGTAATAATATCATTTTAATTTTTATCCATAATAAATAGTTACCATGGTAAAAATATTATCCCTATTGTAATGGTTCAAAGGGTTAAAGAGGTGGTTAAAATAAGAAATAAGGATTAAATTATCATGGAAACATGTCTAAATATGTTTTATTGAGTTTATTTAGACATTATATTATTCTATATTTTAATTTTTTCCCATTTTATTCTACCTTTCTAAGAAAATGAGTTTATATTATATTAAAACTTTGAATATTTACAAGGGCTCCACTCCCCTCATTTAAAAAAGGACACCTCCCCTTATAACTTATTCACAAACTTTTATCACTCTAGTTAGACCAAGACCTACCAAAATATATTTTAAACTTTTCTCTCCATGTATTAGAGTTCCCGGTCTCACCAAAATACTATTTTATAAAGTATTAGTGTGTAATCCAAAGGAAGATACCCAAAGAAGAGGTAATCGTCTTAACTGAGTTCTTTTAAGTTTATTTATTATTCCACCTCCTCAAAATATTCTATGACCATATTAATATAATTAAATAGTTATATTTATTATACTTAAATGTTTTTATTTTCATGAACTATCCCAGGTCATCCCAAAAATGTATACTCAAGATGGATTGTGGTAAGGCTTGAAGGGCATCCCTGATCCCCATGGGCTGACGACCAGCATCACGACATCATAGATAAATCATTTGGGAATTTTTTTCCTAATGACCATAACATAAAATAACATAAAATAAAATGAAATATAGATCACAACACAAATATGAGGATAAATTAATCACTAATCATAAATATAAACACTAACAAGATCTGGATACAAAACATAAAAAATGAAGCTATAACCAAACCAGAACCAGACATGATCTATGTGTGACCTCTTGGTCACCACCATCCACAAGACCAACCCACTCCATGAGAAAACCATAATAGGGCCTAAAACTACAAAACAACTCATGTCTACCAATGTTGAGTGGCATAAGTAGGGTGTGAGCATACAAATACTTAGTAGGTAAGCACCACAGAATCCTTACACTTATTTTCCTGGAACAATACATAAGCAATAGTTTTAAAATATAGTTAGAATATAGGTTTTTATATTTTAAATGACCAAACATGGATTTCCCAAATACTCTTTAAAAAATCATGTATTTCATTTAAAACAGATTCCCATTTAAAAATATTGTTTTGAAAACCACTTCCTAGAATAAAACCACTACCTAGGCAAGTGAATAAACAAGGTGAATCAAAATTGAACATAAATAATAGGTTATATAAAAAAAATATTATAATAAGAGGAACTAGTATGGATATAAATATAAAGATACAAACAAAATCGATAAATAAAGTTCCAAAATAGAATAAAGGATCATAGAAGGTACATAGTCATGGGAATGTCCAAAAAATATAAAGAGGTGACCATAAACATACTCAATTCAGATCCATATGTAAGTGTATGATGAAATCTATAATTTATCACCAACCTGGCTGCTCTACTAGCCTAGCACCAGTGGCACAACTCACTATTTCCATTTATCTACATGGAGGATTTAGTATATGTCATAGAGAAATAAATAGTAACTATAACAACCTGATATTTTATCAAACTTTTTTCTCTCAAAAAATTTGATTTCTTCGATAGCTTATGTTGCACACAACACTGAGTTTTAATGAACCACAATATACAATTAAAATATTATTATTTAATGAGATAGTAATAACCTAGTTGTTAAATTAGAGGGTATGAATGAGACTAAATAAATTATGAAATTTATATGGTTTTCAAATTTATAAAATAAATTCATTGGTTATCAATTGACTAGAAATGAAAATAAAAATCATTTGAAAGTAAAATAAATGTTTTTCTAAAAAATTGTTTTATGAGCGCAATGTGTTTTTATATTAATAAATTAAAATAATCACTATTTTAGAATGCTTTTATTTAAATTTATATATTATATATTCAATAAAGTATTTTATAATTCATCTAATATTTTTTTCTAGTCATGATATAAGAATAAATCCAGTTTTATGTTAAAAATAATATTATTTTAAAAAGCAGTTTTATTGAGATTTGGTATGCTTATTTCGAAATTAAATTTGAAAATTTTATAAACATTATTTGAAACAATGAAATTAATTTTTTTAATCAACATGTAAAAATTATATTATAGTTAATTTTTGATAATTTTATGAAAAATATTACTTTTGATGAATAGTGAAAAATACCGATTTTTATTAAAAAAATTCATTTCTTTTGAAGAATTTAAAAAGTTACATTTTGTTTTAAAAAAGTTTTAAAAGTTAATTTAGTTAAAATATATTATTAATAATATTATTTAGGTAATTATAATCAATATTATTTTGAATTTTGATATGAAATTTTTTTAAACTTTAGAAGACTTTTTCTTTTGAAAACTATTTTTCATTACATCTCCGGGTTTAATATAATATTAAATTATTTCTATTATATGAATTTAATTTGATAAAATGATTACTATATTTAAAATTATTATAATAAATATTATTTAATAATTTTAAATTCATTTATTCTAATCATAAATATTTAATACAGTAAAAATTAATTACCACGGTTAAGGTTAAAACAAGGTTTTACACGTTACCTGGCCCTATGTTAAAGCTTATTTTTCACACATAGAGTAATTTTATTTGATAAATTGGATTTAATATTTATAATAAGTGGGTTAAAATTATCTAATAAGTCTCATTTATTTTTAGTCATAAATGATAAATTACCTTGGTAAATAAATCAAAAAACTAGTTACAGTGGCGAAAAGTAAAAAGGTAAATGTAAGTAAACTTAGAGGTTAAGGAACAAAATGTTTAAAAAATGTTTTTTGTGGTATTATTAGACCATATAATCCCTCATATAAATTATTTGTCAAATTTTTAGGTACTTGGGGTGAGAGTGACTTCCCATTATTGAATTGTTTTGAGTATTTACAAAAATGTCACTCCTCCTCAATTATAAAAGGGAGCCTCCGCCCTTCACTTATTCACACCTCATAAGAAATTTGGCTTGATAAAACCCTAAAGAAATCCCACCAACATCCTTATACATGTTCTATAGCTTCTGGTATTCCCAAAATACCAACCTTAAGGTCCTTAATAAGATACCAAAAGGAGTTTTTTCTAAGAGATGGTAATTGTCTCCACTAAACACCTTATTTTTTTTACTTTTTATCTTAACAAATTAATTTATTTATTAATAATTAAAATATAATAAAACCAATATATAACATATTATTATATTTTATTATGTTTATGGAATAACCTATATTCATCCCCTCTACCATCAAATGGGAAATGAAACCATCAATCATGTGTAAGACATACTACCATCTCGGAAGCCAATGTAATTTTTTTCCTCACCACCTCTCACGAAAGGATATAATGATGGATTTAATATATATATATATATGAAATTTATTATATAATCACACTTTGTTAATTATAATATCACATATACATTCTTACCTTCCAATCCTTAGGAAAACGATAACGTCACTCGTTCGTACATTTGGACTACCGCCTCCATGAAGCAATGCGATTTATTTTTCATTTTATTTTGAGAAGTATGGTAATAAGGTTGGATTTTATGAATATAAATTATGTATATTACAAAATAATTATTATTTAATGTGAATTATTATTTACCTTCCTTTCATTCCATCAGCTAAAAAAATGTAAACAACGTTTATGCTTACTTACAACCTACCATCTCCTTGAATAATGTAATTCATTTTCAATCTCTAAAATTTATGGATAAATTTAAATATGTAAATAATAAATTATATGATATTTATATAATTATTATAATTTTTAAGTTCATGTAACCATGAAAAATTTATAACAACCAAATCTATTGAACCAAATCATACATGAAAAACGAAGCAGTTATGACTTGAAATAGTTATTTTAATAAATAATTTTTAATAAATGAGTGATAAAAGGTTATAAGTAAATAGTATATGGTATTATATATATTAATATTTTTATTCAGTATATTATATAATAAAATTATTTTTATTATACAGGAGTTTCAAATGTGTACAAAGAAATTCAATAGTTGAGGTAAGAGATTTTTGTCTCAAATTGTATTTTTTGGGTAATTTGTTATGTTATGAACTTGTATTATTTTATGAGGTGTTTATAAAAAACATTGAAATTTTATATCATTAATACCATTAATTTCATTATATATAAAGTTTCATTTTATTTTATTCTTTAATGGGCATTACGATTAAAAATTTAGCCAAATGGTAGTGGATTTTCATCTCACTTTTATCTTTGTAGGACACATTCCATAATCACCACTTATTTATTTTATGTGGTGTATATGATTTCCATGAATTTATTTTATGATTATTATCAAGAAATTATGGGATTTAAATATCCATATAATGTTATTTATTTCGTGGGTCTTATAATTCAAAAGATACCAAATTGGTAAAGGTTTTATGTTACAATTGCATTATTTATCGGGATTTTTTATGATTAAGTTTATAATAATGAAATATTGTGATCTATCTTTCATTAAACTCATGAATTTTATCCCCCTCTAGAAATTTAATTAAAATAGATTTTTTCTTTCATTTTTCTCTCTTTATGTACTCAATATTAGAAATGAACTTTTTTAAGGAAAATTGACTTTATTTTTCTCTTTGGTAGAAAATCCTATTTATTCCAAGTATATGTTTTATAAAAATGTTTTAAAGATAGTTTTTAATATTTTAAAAAATATTTTTTAAATTAATTTTTACCCATGTTCTAATTTTAAAAAAAATTATTTTAAAGTAATCTTATTGTTATTTTCCAAATGATTTACTTTTTACTTTTATTGAAAAAGTTAAAGGAATATTTGTTTTAATGTATACGACATGAATTGTATTTTCTATTATCATGACCACTCAATGGTTTAAAGATTCCTTGAAAAGTTTCCAAGTTTATTTTTGATGAAATTATTTTCTTCAATGTTTGAGAATTTTTATATTTTAAATAATTTATTTAAAAATATAATGCATATTTTCCTCAGGAAATGTTCTATGTAATATTTGAAAATAATTTTCCATATAAGATGGAATCCTTTGATGTCACTTAATATTTACAGGGGATATGATCCAGTGATACCACCCTTATTATTTCTCTATATTATTTATGATTATGAGGATAATATGTTTATGAAACCCATTTGTTTTCCATGAGTTATGATAATGAAACCCATTTATTTTTCATGGGTTATTCTATGATGAAATGATGAAATATTTATGAAACAAATCTCTTTCCATGGGTTATGATTTGATGAAATTTTTATAAAAAACCCGTTTCTTTATCATGTGTTATAATATGTTTAATGTTTTATGATATTGTGGTACAAAAATGTATGTATTATGTTATGGGTGTGGATTATATATCCCTTCAATGAATTGGGTGATTATTAATGTTATATGAGCTCAAAGGGTACAAAAGAGGTTATCCCAATCCAAAAAAATAAGGGTACATGGGATGTTATCCCAATCCAAAAACAAGAGGGTACACAATAGAATTTCCCGAGATTGAAATAATATAGTAAATGAGAGGTTATACAAATACCAAAATAGGGTAAATAGGAGGTTATACCAAGCTTGAAGTAGGTACACAGGTGGTTATCCCAATCCTAATATGTTATAAATGTCTTGGTGGACAACCTTGACATAAGATTTTCTATGCTTATGTGTATGCCAAAAATCTATGTATTATGAAAATTTTATGATCTCATGGATTATATTATTTGATTACTTTGTGATTAATGTCTTATAAACTACCAAGATTTATTTCACGATCTAAGTTTATGATATATAACATGAAGGGTATGGTTTTAAAATGTAAAGATCACATTATCATACCCTTATGATCCTGTTATGCTCATGTGATCATTGATATATACCATTTTTACCCTTAAAAAGCATCCAATATCACCCTTTCTTATGTTTCTTTTCCCAAATTTATTAATAAAGGTTTTATGTATGATAAGTCTAAGAAGTATGATAGTTATAAATAAATTAGTGGGAGATGATTTAGTTCACTTATTAACTAGTTTTCTATGTATCTATGTTTCCAAAAGTACTATAGATATATGATTATGGAATGGAAATTTATATTATATGATGAATATTAATATAATAAGATTTAATATCTATATATAAAATGTGTGGTGTATTATAGTTGGTATCAACTCAAGGTTTACTTAACCTTTAGAAACTAGAATGGGAAAACTTTAGTGAGAACTATAAGGATAAGTCTAAGTACATGATAACATTAAAATGTTTTGTTAAAAAATAAATTATGTGATTTTAATAGAAATAACTACCTATCTAGATACTTTAGGTGGATGTGCCTTTGAAATAGTTTTACCTAGTGGTAATAACTCTGAAAAGGGCTCCTTGGGATTTGACTTGATCATCACTTGGTGTGTGACAAAAAGTCTTACTACACACCTAGTTTGACACTCCCTGAGGATATGATTTAGTTGATCCAAAATATCTTTATGAATAATTATAAAGGATTTGAATAGATGATAATCACATATGTTGTAGGTTAAACCTAAGGTGTCATAGATTGAAAAGAATGTGTCATGAAAAAGGCTACTTGGACTTTGACTCGATCATCACTTGGTGTATGACAACAAGTCTTGCTACACACCTGGTTTGACACTCCTTGAGGATATGATTTGTTTGATCCGTATTTTCTTTAGAAAACATTATAAAGGATTTAAATAGATGATAATCACATATGAAATGGGTTAAACCTAAGGTGTCATAGACTGAAAAGAAGGTGTCATGATTTAGATATCATATAAATGATTATTCATGATTATGTGGTTTACCACTATGATTATTGTTTGTCACACTACAGTTTTTGGTTTCAGTCAATGTATATAACCATAATGAACCATTTTAACATTTAATATGATTTAAAATGTGATGATGAGAATCCAAATGGGATGATGATTGGTGTAAAAGATATTTTTATTATTCCAAATCAGTTATCATAATATATGATTAATAACTTGCACCTTAACCAACTTTTTGACTCACTGAAGAAGACAAGGATAGAGTTCACTAAGATCTTGGGTAAATAAGACTATATAGGAAATAATATCTAGCTTCATATATTTAGGTAATGTGGAAATAATCACTCAAGTGAATTTCTTAAAGGGGCAAGAAGATGTTTCTTTATGTGGAAATGAAGTTCATAGAGCAATGAATTTCCAATGAGTTCAATGTCCTATGTGTGGGGAACATGATAATTATCTGAGTCAATGCCCTAATACAATAGTTAACTCCTATACTAGGGATATACCTATGCCATGTTAATCATTTAAGTTGAAGGATTTAAGAGTTTATGTTTTTGGACATGATAATTATGTTGAAGAAGTATTTTTATCAATTGTATTTTGGAACATCAATGGATTTTATTAATTTTTATAAGCATAAATGTCTTCATGAAAGATTAACTTAAGAGTTATGAATATAATCATGGGTTTATGAGTTTAAGGTTTATCATATGTTCAAAGTATTAGACACCTATTTTGATGTTTTATGTGATGATATTTTATCAAAATTAAGGATATTTTTGGTGACATTTATGGCAATACAATCCTTTGGTTTATTATATATTTTAGTGAAAAAGTTATTTGATAAGTAGAAGCCATTAAATTTTTTGGACATAAGTTTAAAGGTATTGGTAAATTTTAAGGTTTATATTATCCTTGATGTTGAGGTAATTATGGGTTATTAAAATTTGGTAACATTCTTGGAATTATATTAATATAGTTTTTGAAAAAGGACAACCCACATGTTGGGTGAAAACCTATCACATCTAAAAAGGCCATAGGGATTGAACCCACAAATTAAGGGTGATAAAGCTACATTCCCTACCACTGGCCTACATGATGTCTTGGTTATTATGACATTTTTTAAAATTAAATAATTTGATAGATAAATATTAAGTTGATTTTGGGAAAATATTATAGGATCAAACTTTTTTAATTTTTATTATTTTGATGTGATTAATTATATTTTGGGAAATGTTTTATTAGGTTGATGTATATGTAACCCTTAGGTCTAAAATGTGATTTAAAGTGACAAATTATTTTGTAGGAACACAATTAAAATTTTAAATTATGACGTTATTTGGGATGTAGGGTTATTTATTTATGGAATTATTTATATTAAACTTTGGATTTGGAGATTAATAAAAATCTGTATTCATTTTGGTAATTATATTATATTATTATAACCGTTTTGGTTTTTGTAAGTGTCTAAATATAGTAGGAAGAGTTTTTATCCTTTACGGATTATACGATCCACTAGAAGTTGATTTTAGTGCTTCAGGCATGAAAAATTCATATTTAATACTCAATGTTTAGAGGAATGGATGTGATTGTAGTGTAAATTGATTAAAGGATGAAATTATACCTATCAAGTAAGATTTTTTCCCTATATTATTTAACTAGATAGTAAAATAATCCTTCAATATTAGGAAATAGATCTTGAAGTGCAAATGTTATTCATTTTTGATAAATTGATAGTCTTTCCTCTCCTAAAGAAAATAGTATAACATTATCTCCTAAATGGATATTCTTTAAAAATACATGTTTTTACTTCCCAAAAAAGTACTACTTATGTGGAAACCTAGTTTTTTTATTCTAGAAGAACTTCATATTTATTTTTTAAGATGAATTTTCATTCACCCTTTTTTTGATGTGGGTTTTCCACAAAGTAATTTTCAAGTGTCAAACCCTTGATTATCAAGAAAAAGTTTAAATTTCATAGACACAATTTATTTAATGGGGATAAAATTCAAAAAATTGAGATTTTATGAATCTTTTTTTTCAAATAAATTTAATTTCTTTGAAATATTGCGTTGCACACAACATTGAGTTTTAACAAACAACGATATACTATTAAAACATTATTGTTATTTAATGTGACAATTATAACCTAGATATTAAATTTGTGGGTATGAATAATAATAACTAAATTTTTAAAATTATATGGTTTATACATGTATAAAATAATTTCATTAGTTATGAATTAACAATAAGTGAAAATAAGAGTCGTTTGAAAGTAAAAGAAATGTTTTTATAAAAAATAGTTTTTATGCATACAATGTATTTTTCTATTAATAAATTAAATTACTCACTATTAGTTGATGATTTTTAAAAAAATATATATTATATATTAAATTAATTTTTGTATCATTCATTTAATATTTTTTCTAGGAATGAGATAAAAATAAATCTAGTTTTATGTATAAAAACCACCTTCTTCTAAAAAATGGTTTCGTCATGATTTGGTGTACTTATTTTAAAATTAAAATATGACACTTTTAGAAAATTTATTTTAAAATAAAAATCTATTTTTTTAAATAAAAAATATAAAAAATATCTTTCAGTTATTTTTAGATAATTTTCTGAAAAGATTAATTTTATGATGAGTAGCGAAAAATACTGATTTTTATTAAAAAATATCATTTATTTTAAATCATTTACAAAGTTCCATTTTTTAAAAAACATTTTTAAAAGTAAAATCATGTCAAATAAATTATTAATAATATTATTTATGTAATTATAATTAATTTTAGGTTGAATTTTGATATGTCGACTTTTTATACGTTTAAAAAAAATTCTCTGGAAAACCATTTTTCGTAGTGTCTATGGGTTTAATATTAAATTAAATTCTAATACTTATATGAATTTAATTCAGTAACATGGATACCAGATATTATGTCATAATAATTAATATTATATAATTATTTTAACTTAATTTCTGGTCATAATGAATATCAAATTAAGTAAAAATTAATTATCACGGTTAAGGTTAAAACGGGGTTTTGCACGTTACATGAGCCTGTGTTAAAATTAATCTTTCAAATTCATAGAAATTTTATTTAATAAATTGTATTTCATAATTAGAATAATTAGGTACAAATCATATTATAATTATCATTTATTTTTATTCTTACAGAATAAATTACCCAGGTAAATAAATAAAAAAACAAGTTACCATGGTGAAAACTAAAATGGTAAAAGTAAGTAAAATTAGAGGTTAAGGAACAACATATTTAAAACTTGTATTTTTTGGTGGAATGGATCAACTATATCATACATCCAATACATTATTTATCAATTTTTTAGGCACATGGGGAAAGATTGACCTCCCATTATTGAATTGTTTTGGCTATTTACAAAATGCCACTCCTCCTCTATTATAAAAGGGAACTCCATCCCCTCACTTATTCAGACCACATAAACCATTTGGATCAAAAAAACCAACCAAAATACCCAAAAAACCCTTATCCAAGTTATATAGATTATTTTATTCCTAAAATACTAACCCTAAGGTCCTTAATAAGAGATCCAAATGAGGTTTTTCTATGCGAAGGTAATTGTCTCCACTAAGCTCCTTCTTTTTTACTTCTTCTCTTACCACCTTCATTCAAGTATTAAAAATTAAAATATAATAACACCCGTTTGTACCTTTTACATAGATATTATTATTTGTATGGAATAATATACATCCCTATTCTCTTCCATCAAATGAGAAACAAAACTGTCAATCATGTGTATTACATACTACCACCTTGCAAACTGATTTAATTCATTTTCCAACACCACCTCTCAAAGATAGATATAATGATGTATTTAAATAATATATAATATTTATTATATAATTATAATTGTTTAATTATAATATCACATCTACATTATTACCTTACAATCTTTTGGAAAACAATAATAGTGCTTGTGCGTACGTGTGGACTACCGCCTCCACGAAGCGATGTGATTCATTTTTCATTTTATTTTGACATAGATGGTAATAAGGATAGATTTTAGGAACATAAATTATGTATATTAAATAATAATAATTATTTAATGTGAATTATTATTTACCTTTTTTTCATTCCATCCATTAAAAAAATATAAATAACATACATGCATACATACGAGCTACTTTCTCCATGAATGGTGTATTTCATTTTCTATATATAAATTTTAATGATGAAACTAAATATGTACATAATGAATGCATATAATATTTATATAATTATTAAAATTATAAATTTTATTTAAATATGTAAGAATTAATAGGAAAAAATATACTGAACCAAAACATATTTGAAAAACGAAGTATTTATCACCCATAATAGTGAATTTAATATAGAATTATTAATAAAAGGTGATAAAAGGTTATAAGTAAATAATATAAGGTATTATATATATGATTATGTTTCTATAATATATCTATAATAAACCTATATTTATTATATAAGAGGTTAAAATGTGTATGATGAAATTCAAGACTTGAGATAGAGGCTTTTTATCTCAAATTATCTTCTATGGGACATATGTTATGTTATGTACCTATCTTATTTTTGAGTTATATATAATTTTTTTTGAAATTTTATATCATTAATATCATTAATTTAATGATATTAAAATTTTAGTTTTATATTATTCTTTAATGGGGCTCACAATTCAAAATTTTCCCAAGTGGTGAGGGATCTTCGTCTCACTTTTATTTCCATGGGCCACATGTCATATTCACCACTTGTTTCTTTTGTGTGGTGTATATACTACCCATGAATTTATTTTATCATTATTATCATGAAATAATGTTATTTACATATCCCTATAACATTATTTATTTTATATGTCTTATGATTCAAAAGATGCCAAAGTGGTAAAGGTTTTATGTTATAATCTCATTTTTTATTGGTATTGTTTATGATTAAATTTTTTATGATGAAATATTATGATATCTATATCAAGGAAATCATGAATTTTATTCTCCTATGGTTATTTTATTAAAATAAAGGTTTTCATTTCATTTTAATTTCTTTATATATTCAATATTCATAAATTGTTTTTTAATGAAAACTAACTTTATTTCTCTCTTTGGTTGAAAATCATTTTTATTTTATATACATGTTTTATAAAAATGTTTTAAATAATTTTTTTTCTATTCTCTAAACACTTTTTAAATTAATTTTTCCCATGTTTTTTTAAAGTAATATTCTTGTCATTCTCTAAATGATATACTTTTAAGTTTTACTGAAAATGTGAAAGGAATATCTGTTTTAACGTATACGCCATGAACGCATTTTCCATCATCATAACCACTCAATGGTTTGAAGATTCCATTTCAAGTTTCCAAGTTTATTTTTAAATAATTTTTTTCTTAAATGTTTGATAACTTTATATATTTTAAATAAGTTATTTAAAAATATAAAGGATATTTTCCTCAAAAAATATTCTATGTGATCTTTCAAAATCATTTTCCATCTAAGATGACATCCTTTGATGTCACTTAAGATTTAATGGGGATATGATCCAACGATACCATCATTATTATTTCTCTAGATTATTTATAATTATGATGAAAATATTTTTATGAAACCCATTATTTTTCTATGAGTTATGCTTATGAAACCCATTTATTTTTCATGGGTTATGCTATGATGAGATTATGAATTATTTTCTGAACCCATCTCTTTCCATGGGATATGATTTGATTAAATTTTTATAAAAACCATTTCCTTTTCATGGGTTATAATATGATTAATGTTTTATGATTTTATGGCACAAAAATGTATTGATTATATAATGGGTGTGACTTATATCTCTCTCTAGTGCATTGGGTAATGGTTAATGTTCTATGAGATCAAATGGTATATGAGAGGATATCCCAAGCCCAGAAAAGAAGGGTAAACAAGATATTATCCCATAAAAAAAACATGAGGGTGAATGAGAGGTTTTCTCAAACCCAAAATAGGGTATATGGGAGGTTATCCCAATCCTGAAGCAGATACATGGATGGTTAGCCCAAGCCTAACATGTTATGAATGTCTTGGTGGATATCCTTGATAAAATATTTTCTATACTTATATGTATACCATAAATCTTTTTTTATACCAATGTTATGCTCTCATAGATTATGTTATTTGATTCCTTTATGATTCATGTCTTATAAACTACCAATATTTATGTCGTGACTCAAGTTTATTATCTATGATATATAGGGAATGGTTTTTAAATATTAATATCATTTTCTCATACCCTTATGCTCATGTTATTCTTATGTGATCATTAATATCTCTCATGTTTACCCTTACTATGCATATGAGTTAATCCTTTATTATGTTTCCTTTCCCTAGGTTATGAAGAAAGGTTTTATATATGATACATCTAATAAGGGTTCTATTTATAAACAACTTAGTGAGAGATGATGCAGTTTACTTATTAACTAATTGCTTTCATATCCATGTTTCCAAAGGCACTAAACCTATATGATTCTAGCATGGATCATTATTTAATATATTTAATATTCATATATTCATATTTAATATCTATATATGAAAAATGTGGGTTATTATATTAGTAATCTAAAACCCTCTTGATGAAGTTTATGATCCCATAATGATAGTATAGGTTGAAAAGTGAGGAGTTTATCACTTTCTTGACATTAAACATAAACCGTAGATACCAACAATGAAGAATTTACCACTCTAAAAAACTATATATATGAAGACCCTATCTAATTATAGGACTAACATGAGGGTTACTATCACATAGAAAACATTTCACAAGTTTTGACTAGGCCTGAGAATCCTGAGAGTTCCAAATCATTTTCCAAGAAATACTTCAAGGTACCAATCAAGACTTAAGATTATGAGAGTTTTGAATCCCTTCCCAAAGAAATATTTAAAAGTAAAAAATGGTCCTTAATAATTTTTAATCCAAATAATTTTCCATGAAAAACCCTTTTATTTCAAAAACCATTTCCAAAAAAAGGCAATCATCCAAACACACTTTCATGTTTTTAAAAGGGACTTAAAATCAACATTTAGAAAACACACACATTCCAAGGTTCTAAATAGGCCTCTAAAACAAAATTTTGTAAACAAATCTTAAAGAAAAAATTTTAAATCATTTTGAAACCAATGAAAACATTTTAGTAGAAAAAGGTTTATAAAAACAAGAATTATATGAAATTTACCATTTATATATTGTGCACGTTTATATGTACACTCTGTGCACATATAAAAGCACACATATCACACCAACATATATATGGACATCTATATGAATGGATAAATTTTGTTTTAAAGAAACACAAGGTTCATCATGATGAAGCACAATAGTTCTCACATAAGTACCAAAACCATCAAGAGGAAAAAACTCAAGAGAAGTAAAATTTCATATGACACCCAATTTTATCAAACTTCAACAAGAAAAAACATCACTATGAAAGATCCCAAATTCATTTAAAAGTCTACTTGGAATTTTATCAAACACTTAACATACATATACATTGGAAACATAGGAATAACTATGAAAACCATTTAAAAAACTCATGTTCATCAAAATTAAAACATAGAAAGTGATAAAAATTCATTTTATCAAGACTTAAGAATGTCAAAATCAATTAAATTTAATTTATTAAAGATCAAGCATCATATAGAATGTTTAATAAAGGAAATGTATGGAAACAATTACCTCAATGACATGAGAACATGAAAAAACTATATAATCAATAATAAATAAGCCCAAAAGAAAAACAAAACACCCAAACATAAAAATAAACAACACACATTTTCCAACCCTAATCCTAGGGTTTTGAAAAGAGAGAACCAAGCCAAGAAGAAGAGAGAAACAAGAGTAAGAAGGAAGGAGAGGGAGAATAAAGCTTACCCAAGTAGTAATACATCAAGAAACCAACAAATATATTCCTTAAAGGTATTTTAGAATGAGAGTGAAGGCTGGGAGAGGCATCCAAGTTATGGGGTTTGCAGTGGGTAACCTAAGGGAGGAAACCTCAATTAAAAATGATATAAAGAAAAAAACCCTCTTCGAGTGGGATACAAGATTTACCCGAACGGTTTACTGAACCATGTAGACTGGAACTGCTAATAGGTGTGAGGTATACACACTTTTAATGAATGGTGAGTTTAACCGTGTACCTTAACCATGTGATATGGAAGAATTGAAAAATCTTTCACATTTTACACCTAAAACACCTCAAACTTAAGGGGCCAAGCCATCCAACAAACACCTATATAAATGTGAAATTAGGGTGTCATAATTCTCCCCACCATGACACTTTATTCCCCCATAAATTCACTAAAATCAATATGGGAAACAAAACTGTAACCTTTCACCCAAAAGAAAACACTCCCAAAATAAACTCTTCAAACCAAACCTGAAACCAAAAAAAACCACCAGTACTAGTGTAACCCATCAACCTCATAATTTACACCTAAATAGATAAATATAGAACAAAAAAGAGATCTATTATAGATCTACCCACCATTTAGGAACCAACTAACATGACACTAACTTGGAAAGACACTCAGTGAAGCCACCAACCTCTAACCTAAGAAGGACCCAACCAAGGAGAACACTAAACAAATCAAAATTCATAATTTAAACAAAACACATCCATATACAAATTATTACAATATAAAGAATCATCCAAGAAATATTTATATCAAGGAAAACACAAAATAAAAAGAGTAAATAATAAAACAAAGGACAAGAGGAGAAGAGAAAAACTAAAAAAGGCATAAAAAGGGTTACATCAAAAGCTTAAAGAGGAAGGGATGATTAGATCCAAAACTAGTCAAGACTTATTTTTATTCTATAGTGGGAAAACACTATAGAATTTATAAATATAAACTAGATTACCACATCGATGGAAGGTATTTAGAGTGTTACGACAATATGGATTAAAATGTACAAACTGACTACACTAGAACCACACAAGGAGTGGCCCTTCTTAAGAGAATCCAAAAATAACAGAGGATATTTATCAGGGATAGGTTTATCCAGTTTACACTCTTTAATGGGTTAGGAACCCATACTAGCATCAAGATAAATAGGCTTCTAACCACCACATGTTTTCTTTTAGTGGTAAGCTTGAAAAAAAATGCTTCATCCACCAACCTCTTATACAAGTCTTTCTTGGATGAAAGAACTCGATCATGGATCTATAGATGAAGAAACATAAAAATAGATTAGATTTTAATGGATAACTTTATACTACCTCTGGGGAAAATGAAACTAGATCATTCAAATGGTAAACATACCATTTCACCATTCATTGACCTTACCAAATACCCATGAGCTCTTTTAATTTCTTTACCTTCACTTCCTCAGGGATAAACCATTGAATGAAAAATGTCCTAAAAATATAACATGCCATTCCATCTCATAAAGAGGGTGGAATGATCATCTCTCAATGATCCAAACTTGGTACTTTGAACATACCCAAGAAAAATTTCACCCTAAAGGCTTCTGGAGTTTCCAAAGACCTGAAAATATTCCTTTTTCCACTCTAAAACTTCTAATGGACCTCAATCACTATAGAAATAGGGAACTGATTGAGAAGAAATTGGCTCTACCACTCCACCAGAATTCTGGATGGAGTCAATAACTAGAGGAGACTCTTTATACACCTTTGGTACCTTTCAAGCTAACATAATCTAAATAACATGAAACAAAAAACCAAATAAATATTGAAATAAATATCAATAAAAAGTAAACAAATATAACTCTTTAACTCAAAATACCAATTCCATGAATCATTTATTTGGAAAATAGTTTCATAAGTAATCTTTTTAAAATCTACCACTTTAAATCCCAATTTAAAACCATTTCACTTCTAAATCATTTCAAGAACCAAAAACCATTTTGAAAAAATAGTTCATGAACTAAAATCATTTCCAAAACCAATTTCCAACTCAAAAATCTTCTATCACAGGAACCATTTCTAGCTAACATACTTTAAATTTTAAACCAAAAATGTCAACCTTTCTTTAAAAACTAAAATTCCATTCGAAAATAATCCCTTTTTAATAGTTTTAAAATTCTAAAATCTTTTTCATTTAAATCCCACTCATTCCAACCAAAATCAAACCAATAACATCAATTACACTAAATTCACTTAAATAGGGGACTAGTGATCATCAAATACTTGTAAAAATATTTTATAAGACCATGTGATATGTATACACTAGCCACTAAATGTATATTAAACTATGCATCTAGGATCCACACGGTTCACTACAACTTGCATGTTCATCACTTGACACTGGTTCACCCCCATTTTCATACCCCAAAACATGTAAACACATCAAGAAAACTAAAAACTAAAAAAATAAACCCAAAATGAAAATTAAATACTCAAAATAAAATAAAACCCTGGTAAATTGAGGAGCAGGATGAGTAAGAGTTCATGACTCTCTTCCCACACCTAACTCTTGAGTTCTGAAAATCCTATATCTAGTCTACCAGACACCCCAAATAACAAGGGCTGCTTTGATACAATTTTTTCATGAACCATCTTGGGTCATCCTTGAAATGGACACCTAATCCAACTTGTGTAATGGTTTTAGGGGTTTCCACAATCCCTATGGGATAACAAAAAGCATCAGGGATGTAACGACCCAAACTTTCATTAATGAAAATCCCTCTTAATCTGAATAAATGTATTATTATGTAAAATGGTTATATAAAATATGCAGATCTTTGGTTTTATGTTTTTGGATATTTAAAATACCATTAATAATTGTGAACTTTAATAATATAGCCATTTAATAGTGATCACATGATTAATATAAATATAGGGCTTGAAAAAATCTAATTTACTCAAACAAAGGAAATGATGGCCTCATCCAGTAGACTTTCCCCATATGAATAGAATTTGTCAAAGCTCAGAAAGGAGGTGGAATCATTGGGATTCTCTCTTAACCAAGTCTAATCCTAGATTCAACATGTTAAGCTCGAACAAAACCACCTACGAGAGAAGTAGAAGTTGATAGTGATTACCACACGAGTGATGTTATCCGAGCCACCCCAAAAGTCTATCACCATCACACCCCTTACCCATCGGTCTTATATGGGTATTATAAGGGGTTATCTTACAATAGCTTATCACTATGATTATGTACATTATTATTTTTATATAATAATGAATATACATTCATTTTATTATTGTTACTTTGTAAATAGTTTTTAAAGAAAAAATATTATTTTTAGTTAATATTCAACTAAGAAATCTATTTTGATAAATTAATGGATTTTTGAATGAAATAATATTTTAATAAAATATTATTATTATTAAATTACTTTTTATTAATTATAAATGATCATATAATTTTTATGAATACAATTGTAATTTTTATTAAGGTTTGAAAGCTGTTTTTGTCAAAACCCATGAATTTTTGATAAATGTCTGTTTTTATTTTAAAAGTGAAAATTCAAATATTTAGAAAATTAGTCGGATAAAATTAATATTATTTTTGGAATCAGGACATCTGGTGAATTTTTCATAATTTTCTGAGACAGTCGAATTTTTGGGTAAAAATTAAAGACCGTTTAAATATATAATGTGTTTTATGACATTATAATGACCCAGTAGTGATGTAATAAAATACTATAAACATTATTTTCGACCAATATATGTTTTAAAATTAAAATAATGTTATGTTTTATTTATTTGATTTATTTTACAAAGCCTTAGTGGACCCTCCAAGACTTGTAAAACATTTTAGCTTTTTAAATTGGTTTCCTTGAGAGTGTGACTCACCTCCACATAAGAAACCCTATTATTTAAAGAAGTTTGTCCATTTTACTTATAAAATATTGTTTTACACTACCCTTTTGAAAAAAACATGGGCTTGTTTGTGGTTTGGATTAGTTTAATGTGTGGTTAGCCAAACCTAAATAATAAAGAATTCCCTCTCCTTTCTTATATAAACCCACCCAAGCCCCCACTTCCTCTTCACTCAAAACCTTTGGATCTCGACCAACCCCTGACATCCTCTCTCTATAATCCTCCCAGGTCACCCCAAGTCACCCCAATATCCAAAAAATCCTCTATAAAGCCCCTCTCAAGCCTTTGGGATCACACTTCCAAGTAAGGGATTCCTTCTTTTCTCTTTTTGTCCAAAATTCATTATGTTGTTATGCCCTTTTTTTAATTAAAATTGTTGGGGTATGATTTCAAACCTCTAAAATACTTTCCTATTTATGTTTTAATTATGATAGACCTCTTTTATCTCTCATTAATTCCTCCCATGTACACCCGTTACCATGCCGAAATTCCGTAAGAAATTTCTCTCTCTTCATTTACATTTAAGTAATTATTTTATATTATGAATCTAAATTACATTCCATATGTTGGTATATTATGTCCCATGTTACCCTTACTATCCATTTGATGTATAAATGATGATATAACCCTTTCAATCTCATCAACCAATTTTACAAATTTCAATTTGACGTCGTTATGCTGCTAAAATTACACCAAAATTTCCATGCCAAAATCATTGTGTAGTGAATACAATACCCACTACTCTATCAAGGGTATTCACCTTTATGAACATGTACTTGTTGATTGAGGACTTACATTTATTTACTCCGCATATCTTATTTTTATAATGAATTATTATGTTAATGAATCCATGTTGTATGATCTATGTGGCACCCTTATGCATGAAATGAAATGATTATGAAGGGTGCACCCTAATTGAAATCCAAAGCATTGGATAAATTATAGTATCATGATACGTCATGTGTAATGGGTGTTTACTCATGCTAATTAAAGTGAAACAAGGGTTTACCCGTGATTCATGTGCAATGAGGGTTTACTCATGCTTCATGTGTAGTGAGCCTCAGCGTATGCTAATTTCATGTTAAGTGTTGTTTCCACATTTCCATGTTATGATAATCATGCTATATCATGCCTTTATGTTCATGTTCTTTTATTCTACATTGATATGCCTATTGCGTAACATGTATTTTATTCTTAATTTTACGCCTTTTTTACTCCCTTACTAGGTTTTATAGCTCACCCTTTCACATGTATGTCCTCAGGTTATCCCATGAAATGATAAGTATGAGAGAATTACATGGTTATATAAAGGAAGTTTTCAATAAATATGTTGTGTGTTTTATATACTAAGTTGTTATGTAATGTTCCTAAGCCCCAAATACACTATACCTCTCGATATTCTATGTTGTATCAAGTGAATTTTATGTAATAAACCAGTTTAAGTGTATAATAAAGAGCATGGTTGTTATAGTTGGTATCAGAGGATAGGTTTAGTTATTTTTGGAATTAGGATTAGAAAACCCTAGTGAAAGACTTAGGGATAAGACTAAGTATAATAAAAAATCCCTAAGTTTTAGTGATAATTTATTAAGTGGTTTATCATGAAAATACATCTCTGTCTGGATACGAGCAGGTAGAGGCGGCTCTCGCACAGATGTACCTAGCAGTGAAAACTCCGACAAGGAGTTTTGGGCTTGACCCAGGGTATCCTGGTACACAACAATGGGCATTGCTGCACTCTTGGTTATAACACTCCTGGGGGATATGCTTTGGTAAATTTACAATCTTAGTATGAACCATTATTAAGGGAATAAAAAAATGCCCCTAAGAATATATGTTAGAAAGTAGATCATGGATAACAAAGACTGAAGCCTATAGATTCATAATTTAAGTAAATAAAAGCTATTTATAAGTCATCTGTTTTTTCCTTGTATTACCCTTTATGTGTTACCCCTAATTTCCTTTTATTCCTTCCAATGGCCAACAATAGGTGGACTCGGGCTAACAACTGATGCGAAGATCAATGTGATGACTGGTCTAATGAGATGCCCAATCCAATGGGAGCAGGAATCGTGAACTTTTTCATGATACTCTCTCAGTTAAATCAAGATTTGAATAGAAACATGGGTCAAGAGGAACGTTCAACCCCCCTTAAGAAAGAACAAGTTGCTATCAAGAGCTTTATGAGACAAAGGCCTCCTACTCTTAATTGATCATATGATCCCTCAATTGTAAAACAATGGATCAAATATATTGAAAAGATATTGTCCATCCTTCAATGTTCTGAACAATAGAAGGTTATTTTGACCGCTTATCATATAGAGGGTGAAGCTGATCAATGGTGTACATTGATCAAAAATACTAAGCTTGAGGTGGAGATCGAGGTGTTGAAATGGAAGGATTTTCGGAAAAATGTTTTTTGATAAATATTTTCCTCACACCCTTCAGCTTATGATGGAAATGGACTTCCTTGAACTCAAGGAAAAAGACAACGAATCCATTGGAGCGTATGAGAAAAACTTCACAAGGCTTTCACGATATTCCTACGGCTTTTTCATTACCCCTGAATTCAAGGTTTACTGCTTCTTTGGTGGGCTGAAACCTAGCCTACGAAAAGCCTTGGAGATCCATGACTTCGACAGCTATGAGGAAATTTTCTGTTGTTACCTCAATGTAGAAATAGAGATCGGTGAATCTTAGGGGTATAATGGGGATAAGAAGCATAAGTTGGACTTCAATTCTAGCAGTATGATGGATAAATCCAATGGCGCTAAGAAAATAGAGCACCCCACTTTCCAAAGGTGTGGAAAGAAGCATCCTGGAAATTGATTGAAGGGGATGAGGAAATGCTTTAGGTATTGAAGAGAAGGGAACCTAGCCGTTAACCATGGAAAAGAAAAAACCCTCGGCTGCAACAGAGGAGAGGAACACTCCTTTCAACTCTCAACGCATTGTTCATTTCATAAAATACAAAGAACTAGGGAAACCTGCAAATCAGTTCCCTAAGACAAGAGTTTTCGGAGGCAACCAACAACCTCCAAGGAAGAAAGGGAGAGATTTTTCCATCACTATTTCCGGAGTGAACTCCAACAATGAAGTGGTGAAAGGTATGCTAGTTATTCCTTCAAGAATAGAAAACATACTTTTGGATTCTGGTTCTACGCACTCTTTAATATCCTGAAAGTTTAGTAGAACAATCCCAACACCACCACAAATCATAGAAGTGAATATGTTGGTGAGTATGTAAAATGGATAAATCATTGCATCCCATGAATATAACTCCCCCCTATCATAATTTGTGGATTGAACTTCCCAGCGAACGTCATCATACTCCCTCAGGTGGAATTTGATGAAATTCTTGGAATGGATTGGCTTTCCCTATATAGAGACAACATAAATTTCCATGATAGGGTAATCACTCTCCATATGGAGAATCAACCCTAGATTCTATACAAGTGCAAGGAGGAAGATGAATCTTTTTTAGCACCATCATCTCAAGCGTCGATATTACTACCCTATGAGCTTGCGTATCTGGTTCAGATGCTTGAGTATAAGGAAGAAACCATCCTTGAAGACATTCCTATTGTGAGGGAATTCACTGAGGTGTTTCTCGAGGATTTACCTGGTCTTCCTCCTGGAAGAAATGTTGAATTCTCAATTGACCTTATACCTGGGGCATTTCCAATATCCAAGACTCCATATAGAATGGATATTGTGAAGATTGAGGAGATGAATAAACAACTACAGGAGAATCTAGATCAAGGGTTTATATACCCAAGTGATTCACCATGGGGTGCACCAGTCCTCTTCACCAGGAAGAAGTATGGGTCAATGTGACTTTGAATTGATTATCATGAGCTCAAAAAAATAACAATAAAGAACAATTATCCTTTTCCATGAATTGATGAATTATTTGATCAACTGCGTGGAGTAAAATACTTCTCCAAGGTGGACTTGCGGTCAAGATATTATCAAGTAATGGTGAAGAAGGAAGATATCCCCAAAACTGATTTTCATACAGGATACGAGCACTATGAATTCATAGTAATGACTTTAGGAATCACTAATGCTACAAAAATCTTTATGGAATCGATGAATAGAGTCTTTACATATTACCTCAAAAAATTTGTGGTAGTATTTATAGATGATATTCTAATATACCTTAAAACCAAGGAGGAGCATGAGGATCATCTAAGAACTATACTAGAGACCTTGAGAAAGGATAAGATATATGAAAATTGAATTAATTGTGAGTTCTGGTTTAAGGAGGTCTCATTCTTGGACCATATCATCACAAGCAATAAGATATCTGTAGACCCCTCCAAGATAGATGCAATTGAGGGATGACCGAGTCCAACCTTAGTAACTAATATCCATAGCTTCTTGGGGTTAACTGGATATTATCGATGATTTGTGAGAAATTTATCATGACTTTACAACCCTCTTACCAAGATAAATTAGAAGAGAGTAAAGTTTTCTTGGAGTGATGAGTGTGAAGAAAGCTTCAAGAAGTTGGAAAGGAGGATTATCAATGCACCTATTCTCACATTACCTACAAGTGGAGAACTTTTTTTAATATTCTGTGATGCTTCGAAGAAGGTCATGGGTTGTGTGTTGATGCAGAATGACTAAGTCATTACCTATGGTTCAAGGTAATTGAATGTTCATGAGAAGAATTATCCAACACATGATCTAGAGTTGGCTGTAGTGATATTTAATTAAAAAATTTAGAGGTATTACCTCTCTGGGGAGAAGTGTGAAATATACACAGATCACAAAATCCTCAAGTATATATTCATATAGAAAGAGTTGAATATGAACCAACAAAGGTGGTTAGATCTGATCAAATATTATGAATGCTCAATTCATTACCACCCTGGGAAAGCGAACATGGTGGCAGATGCTCTAAGTAGAAACGATCCAGTGATTCTTTCATTGATGAGAATTGACAAGGATCCAATATTCTTATATTTGATGAATATGGAAATGAGAATCCTAAATAAGGGAACATCATCAATCCTTTCACAAATGATAGCTCAAACGTCTCTTTTTTAATGGTTAAATGATGCTCAAAGAAAGGATGTAGAAATTCTGAAAAGGGTGGAAGCTATCATAAATGGGAAATCCTCAGAGTTCATGGTTAAAAAGGATGTAATTATGAGATTTGGGTCATGATTATGTGTACCATTCAATCCCGAGATAACGAATGATCTTATGAATGATGCACATAACTCAACCTTCTCTATTCACCTGAGGAGCACAAAGATGTATCAAGATCTCTAAGAAAACTTTTGGTGGGACAATATGAAAAGGGATAATTCATAATATGCATCAAAGTTCCTGGTATGTCAGTAAGTTAAGGATGAGAGGAAAAAGTCTAAGAGGATGATGCAACAACTACCCATACCAACATTGAAGTGAGAGAACATTAACATGGACTTTGTCACTAGAATTCCAAGGACATCCAGAGGAAACAATGTTATATGGGTCATTGTGGATCGTCTTACGAAGATAGCTCACTTTATCGCGATTCGAGAGGAATTCTCATTGGATCAACTTACACGGATTTACATCAAATAAGTGTCAAGGATGCATGGAGTTCTACTATCTATTGTATCCGATCGTGATCCTAGATTCACCTCAAAGTTGTGGAAAAGTATCCAACATGCTCTAAGCACTGAACTAATCTTTAGTATGACCTATCATCCTCAAACTGATGGCCCATATGAGCGAACTATTCACACACTAGAAGATATGTTAAGATAATGTTCTATGGACTTCAAAGGAGGATGAGACCAACATCTTCCACTGGTTGAATTCTCCTACAATAACAGTTTCCACTCGAGCATCCGAATGGCACCATATAAAGACATTTACGGGAAAATGTGTAGAACACCATAATTTTGGGATGAATTCAGTGAGCATAAGCTGCTAGGACCTTAAATGGCCGAAGAAATGGTGGAGAAGGTGAAAACCATTCAGCAGCATATCAAGGCAGCCCAAAGTCGACAGAAGAGTTATGCAGACAACCATTGATGATACCTTGAATTAAAATTTGGAGACATGTTATTTCTACACATATCTTTGTGGAATAAGGTCATGAGGTATGTAAAGAAAGGGAAGTTAAGTCCTAGGTACATCATCCCCTTTAAGATTCTTGATTGTGTCGGGGCTGTAACCTATCGACTAACACTTCCACCTACTATGGCCAAAGTACATGATGTCTTTCATGTATCCCTATTAGGGAAGTACAAACCAAACCCTTCACATGTACTCTCTTTATAGGTAGTACAGTTAGAGGATGATCTTTTTTACGAGGAGCAACAAGTGAAGATCTTATATTGTAGAGAAAAAGTTATACGAAATAAGACAATTCCCCTTGTGAAGGTGTTGTGGAGAAACCACAAGTTTGAAGAAGAGAAATGAGAATCGGAGGAAGTGATGAAGAAAAGTTACCCACATATATTTTAGTGTGGGAAAAGAAAATTTAGAGGGCCAAATTTCTTAAGGGGGGAAGATTGTAATGACCAAAAATTTTATTAATAAAAATTCCTCTTAATCTGATTAAATGTCTTATTATGTAAAATGGTTATATAAAATATGTACTTCTTTGGTTTTATATTTTTATTTTTTAAAATACTATTAATAATTGTGACCATTGCTAATATAACCATTGAACAATGATCACATTATTAGTATAAATATAGGGTTTTAACAAATCCAATTTACTAAATCAAAGGAAGCAATGACATCATCCAGTAGACTTTCCCCATATGAAACCCATTTGTTGGAGCTCGAAAAGGAGGTGGATTCTTTGGGATTCGGTCTTGACCAAGACAAATCTGATCTTCAACATGTTAAGCTCGAATGGAACCGCCTACAGTAGAAGTGGAAGTTGATAAAGATTACCACCCGCGTGATGTTATCCGAGCCACCCCAAGAGTCTGTTACCATCACACACCTTAGACTTCAGTCTTATATGAGTGTTATAAGGGGTTATGTAACAAGACCTTATCACTATGATTATGTGCATTATTTTTGTATATAATAATGAATATACATTCATTTTATTATTGTTACTTTGTAAATAGTTTTTAAAGCACAAATAGTATTTTTAGTTAATATTCAACTAAGAAATATATTTTGATAAATTAATGGATTTTTGAATTAAATAATATTTTAATAAATTATTATAATTATTAAATTACTTTTTATTAAGTATAAATGATCGTATAATTTTTATAAATACAATTGTAAATTTCATTAAGGTTTGAAAGCTGTTTTTTCAAAACCTATGAATTTTCGATGTCAATTTTTATTTTAAAAGTGAAAATTCACATATTTAGAAAATTATTTGGATAAAATTAATATTATTTTTGGAATCAGGATGTTGAAATTATCCCATGGTGAATTTTTCATAATTTTATGAGACAATCGAATTTTTGGGTAAAAATTAAATACCATTTAAATATATAATGTGTTTTCTGACATCATAATAACCCAATAGTGATGTATTAAAATACTATAAACATTATATCCATCCAATATATGTTTTAAAATTAAAATAATGTTATTTTTGGTTTGTTTGATTTATTTTAAAAATCCATAGTGGACCCTCCAATACTTATAAAACATTTTAGCTTTTTAAATTGATTTCCTTGAGAGTGTGACTCACCTCCACATAAGAAACCCTATTATTTTAAGAATTTCGGCAATTTTACTTATAAAATATTGTTTTACACTCCCCTTTGGAAAAAATGGGCAAAACCCATGGTCTAGTTTGTGGTTTGGATTAGTTTAATGTGTGGTGACCCAAACCTAAATAAAAAAGAATTCCATCTCCTTTCCTATATAAACCCACCCAAGATCCCACTTACTCTTCAATAAAAGACTTTGGAGCTCTACCAAACCATTACATACTCTCTCTATAATCCTTACAAGGTTCCCCAAGCTCCCAATAAGCCTCTCCCAAGCCCCTCCCAAGCCTTTGGAATCACACTTCCAAGTAAGGGATTTCTTCCTTTCTCTTTTTGTCCAAAATTCATTATATTGTTATGCCTTTTTATTTTTAATTAAAAATGTTGGGGTATTATTTATAAACTCTCCCATAATTCCCTATATATGTTTTAATGATAATATAACCCTTTTATCTCTC
The DNA here is from genome assembly GCA_963277665.1 of Viscum album. Lineage (NCBI taxonomy): Eukaryota > Viridiplantae > Streptophyta > Magnoliopsida > Santalales > Viscaceae > Viscum > Viscum album. The sequence continues at coordinate 1,412,133,116 of OY728141.1, read as the reverse complement.
ATTAATGCCTCACATGTACACCCGTTACCATGATGAAATTTTGTAAGGAATTTCTCTCTCCCCATTTACATTCAAGAAAGTATTTTATATTATGCATATAAATTCCATTCCATATGTTGGAATATTATGTCCCATGATCCCCTTACTTTCCATTTAATGTATATATTATGAGATACCCCTTTAAATCTCATAAAACCATTTTAATAATATCTATTTGACGTTGTTATGCTGCCGAAATTACACCAAAATTTCCATGCCAAAATCATTGTGTAATAAATACCATACCCACTCCTCTATCAAGGGTATTCACCTTAATTAATAGGTAAATGTTTATTGAGTAATTAAATTTATTTATTCCACATATCTTATTCATGTAATTAATTATGATGTTAATGAATCCATGTTGTATGACCTATGTGGAACACTTATGCATGAAATGAAATGATTATGAAGGGTGTGCCCTAATTGCGCTCTAATGAATTGGGTAAAGTATAGTATCATGATACGTCATGTGAAATGGGTGTTTACTCATGATAATTTAAGTAAAAAGAGGTTTTACTCATGCTTCATGTTCAATGAGGGTTTACTCATGCTCCATGTGCAATGAGCCTTGGCTAATGTTAATTCCATGTTAAGTGTTGTTGCCACATTTCCATGTTATGATAATCATGCTATATCATGACTTTATGTTCATGTTTTTTATGCTCCATTGATATGACTATTTCCTAACATGTATTGTATTATTCATGTTATTCCTTGTTTACTCCCTTACTGGGCTTTATATCTCACCCCTTTCACATGTATGTCCTCAGGTTATCCCATGAAATGCTAAGTACGAGGGAATGTTGTAGTTATATAAAAGAAGTATTCAATAAATATGTTGTGTGTTTTATGTCCTAATTTTTTATTTAATGTTCCTAATCCACAAAGACACTAGAAATATCTATCTTCTTTATTGTATCAAGTGAATTTTATATAATAAACTAGTTTAAGTGTGTAATAAAGAGTAGGGTTGTTATAAGGGAATCGTAGATAAATTTTTGGGAATGATTTCTCCCAATAAACATAACATAAAATAAAACAAAATTAAATAGTGATCTCAATACAATTAGGAGGATAAATAAATAATTTATCATAAATAAAAACATAAATAATATTTAGATATAAAATACCAAATATAAAGCTACAAAAAAACTGGAACCAGACATGATCTTTATGTGACCTCTTGATAACTACCATACACAAGAACAACTTACTCTATGAAAAAACCATAATGGATCTTAAACCTATAATATAACTCGGGTCTACTGATTCTGAGTGGACTAAGTAGGGTTTGATAATACAAAAACATAGTAGGTCAGTACCGTAGAATCCATACACACTTTTTCCCAAAACAATCCATAAACAGTAGTTTGAAAATATTATTAGAAGATAGGTTTTTATCTTTTAAAAAATGAAACATGAATTTCCCAAATTCTCTTTAAAAACAAATAATTCCTTTCCTTTTAAAAAACCACCATTTCAAAATAATGTTTTGAAAACTAATTCTAAGAAGAAAAAAACTACCTAGGTAAGTGTATAAACAAAGGGAATCAAAACTGAACATAAATAAGAGGAATTGGTATGGATATAAATATGTAGATATAAATATAAAAATAAATAAGGTTCCACATAATAATAAAGGAACATACAAGGTACATATTCATGGTCATTTAATAAAAATATAAAGAGGAACCCCTATAAGTACTTAGTTTATAGCCGTCTTCCGATGTATGATATATTCTATTGTGTATCACCAACCTAGATACTCTACTATCCTAGCACTAGTGGCACAACTCACCATGGAATTTCATCTACCAGGGGGATTTAGTACATATAATCAAGAACTAAATATCAACTATCTCTTTACCCTCTAAATGATATCTATAATCAAATGATGATAATAAAGGGGAAACTTTAGGAGGTTATCACATGCTTACCATTATATATAAACCACAGATACTAATTTTAATGCCTTGTCCACTCCCCAACACTATCCATGTGAAGACCCTCTCTAATTGGAGGACTACCATGGGGGTTACCATCACACAAAAAACATTTCCCAAGTTCTAAATAGGAATAGACAACCTAAGAGTCCCAAATTATTTTCCAAGATATACTTAAAAGGTACATATTAGGCTTTAAGATCCTAAGAGTTTAGAATCACTTCCCAAAGAAACATTTTAAAGCACCAAACATGATTTAGTGTTTAAAATTCAAATAATTTTCTATTTAAAACACTTTTCTTTCAAAAACCATTTATAAATCCAAGTTAATAATCCAAGTACACTTTCCAGCTTCCAAAAGAGTCTTTAAAGAAATATTTAGGAAACAAAAACATTCTAAGGTGCCTAATGGGCCTCCAAAACAAAATTTTGGAAGTAAATATTGAAAAAATCATTTTAAATCATTTATAAACCAATATAAACATTTTAGGGGAGAAATGTTTTATAAAATAGACATTTTATGGAATTTCCCATTTATATGCATGCACAACTCTATATTCACACTTCATGCACATATAGAAAGGAACATATCAAACCAGAATATATATATAAATCCATATGAATACCTAAAGATCATTTTAAATAAACATAAGAAGCATCGTGATAAAGAATAGGAGTTCTCACATAATTACCAAAATCATTAAGAGGCGAAAACTAAATAAACACAATTGCAATTTCCACCAAATTTTATCAAACTTCAAAAAGGCCAAAAATCACTTTTAAAGAACCCAAATTAATTTGAAAGGCCACTTGGAATTTTATCAAACACCTATCTTACATATACATTGGATACATGTAGGCATAACTATATAAAACCTTTGAAAAACACATTTTCATTAGGCCTACAACATATAAATCCATAACAGTTCATTTTAGAAAACCCCAATCATAAAGAACCTAATAAAAATATATTTAGGAAAGCTAAAGAATCATATAGAATGTTTTATAAAGGGAATGGATAGAAATTCCTAACTCAATAATGTAAAAATGAAATGAAAATATAGAATCAATAAGAACTAATCCCAAGAGAAAAACTGCACACCCTAACATCAAAATAAATAACCCACATAAGACAACCCTCACCCTATGGTTTGGAAAAGAGATAACTAAGCCAATAAGTAGTGAGAAAAATGAGGAAGAAGTAAGGATAAGGAGAAGAACTATTACCCAAGAATAAATTCAATAATAAACCAACAAAAATCCCCCTACAAGGTTATGGATAAGAATGGATATGGTTGAGAGAGGTGTCCAAGTTGGGGGGTTTAAAGTGGGGAACCTAAGGAAGGAAACTCTAATTAGAAAAGAGCCAAAAGGAAACAAATAATCCTCTTCAAGTGGGTATCAAAAAGTTTACATAAGGATTAAATATGATATTTTTTAAATGATTAATATTATTAGGATTATGAAACCATGACTAAGGTTTAGAGAACTCTATCACTAAACTGAAACATGCATGAAAAATGAAGTAGTTGACACCTGATATATTGATTTTAGTAAAGAAATATTTTAAAATTGGGGATTAAAAATTATGAATGACACATATATAGGAATATAAATATGAATATTGTTCTTATATATATGTATTATAAATACAAATTTATTATATAGGATGTTAGAGCTTGTATGAATAATTTTAGGACTTGAGGTAATGGTTTATGTTACAATCTCACTTTTTATTAGGATTGTTTATGTTTCAATTTTATTTGGTGGAAATATATAATCTATATCTATCTCTATTAAATCCAAACTATTTTATTTTATTATTTTTTCAATAATTCTTTCTATTTCACCCTCTTTAGTACTCAAGAATACCGAAAGAATGTTTTTAAGAAAGCTCACCTTAGTTCTCCATTTTGCATGATAATTTTTCTCTTAAATATCAACGTCCTTTAGTTTTTTTAGAAGTGTTTATATAAAATCAAATGTTTTATAAAGGCCTTTTATACTTACTTTTAATTTATTTATAAATTATTAAAAATAATATTTTCAAACATTTTCTGTATGACTCACTTTTGACTTTCTTTTCAAAATCATAAAATGAATGTTTTTTACGTATAATACATGAATGGAATTTCCAAAAATCATGTAATTTATTAATTATTTAAATTTATTTATAAGTTTTCATGGTTTTCAAAGAAAATTTTATTCTCATTTTTCAGGGAATTTTTAGTTTTTTTAAAGATACAAAAAAGGATGTTTTCTATCATTTTTAGAGCATAATTATAATGATTTTATAAAAGTATTTTTCATCTATTCGAACATAATTTAAGGATTTTTATAATTCATTGGGGATAATATATTATGATACCATCTACTTCTTTTCTCTGGATGGATTATTATGATGATGTTTTAATGATGTTTTTATGAAACACATTTCTTTCCCACAAGTTAATTAAGCTATAATCAAATGTTGAATGTTTTTATGATATTATAGAAAAATATATATGGTTTTCATTATTTTGTGGGTGTTCCTAGAATTATATATCCCTCTAATGAAATGGGTAAAGATTTATATTTCATTAGATAATACAAAAGGTAATGGGGAGTGAACCCAATCTAACATGGGATCTATCCACCATAATGAATCACGAATGGGGAGAGAACCCAATCCATTATCGGACTTAGTCCATTATTTTATGATGGTCATGGAAGTGATACTTGGCTAATGAAATGATTTACTATACTTATGATTATTATACAATAATATGACATGCTCTTATTCTTATGATATTCTCACATGGCCCTTGATTTATTGCGGATGATTCTTCACTCTTATGATTCATGTATTTTTTTTTATGAAAAATCCTTATGCCGCGAGTTGTGATTTATGGTATATAAATTTTTGGGTATATTTTTTATAAGTTATTATCATGTTATCATACCCTTATGTGTTTATTATTCTCACTTATGATATTCGATTGATGTCTCATATTTTTACCCATATTTAGTATTTGATCTCACCCTTTCTTATGTTTCAATTTTCCCCAGGTTATAAAGAATGGTGTTAAGTAGGATATATATAAGATGAGTATTATGTGAGAATAATTTTGTTGGAGTTATTGAATATATTTTATGAAATAAGTTGATTATGTACCTAGTATACTAAGAAACTAAACCTTTATGGTTATGGGGCTTGAATTATTGTGTAATATATTAATTTCTCATTGAAAATGATAAAATATGTATGTATGTTATACTCAGGTTGCCTCTGTTGGTGTTATATTTGAGTTTATTTATTTTTAGAGATTGGGTTATGAAGAATATGAGGAAAAAATTTAATACAACCTATGATGAAATAAAAGTGATATAGGATGAACCCAAAGTGTCATAAGTTGATAAATAGGTGTCATAATTTATTAAATATTAGGAATGATTTTCATTATTATATGAATTTTTAATCTAATTAATGTTGACTAATACTCAATATAGACTTTTTGCGATAAGAAAATGATGAGATCCTGAATAAAATATATAAAACTAATCTTATTATGAATTTATGAATATTAAATGTCATATTTATATATAGTGCCACCCACTCTTTTATATCTGAATAATTTTCTAAGAGTATCAGATCAATAACTAAATGGTTAGATATTGATTTATTGGTGTAAAATCCCAATGCTATAGTGATCGAATATCATGTCTATAGCTCTTATCCAGTTGAAATTTATGTGAATGTTCTTCCTATAAATCTTTTTTATTCTACTTTTAGTTAAATTTGATTTGATTTTAGGCATGGATTGAATCTACATGTATAGATTCTAATGCACATGGATTTTGATAATTTTTTTTATAATTTTCTAAATTAGTTTTTAATTATATAGTTTAACTATTTTGGTGTTTTTAGTTTATTTTCTTAGTTATATAGTGTTCTTATTATTTTAACATTTATTAGTTAACATTATATTAATATTAGTTATTTTTTATTACCATTAAATAAGACTAATATTTAATAGGGTTATTAATATTATGTATATAGATAATAGTTTTATCTAATTACTAATTGTATTATATTTATTTACCATATTATAAATTTATATATAGATTTATCTTTTAATTAAATTTATTTATATAATTTGTATAATATATATTTATATAATTAAATTATTATTATTATTATATTTATTATCTTTATTATTATTTAACACTTATATAAGTAATTTTAATTTGAATTTTGAAATTTTGAATATTTTTTTCTACTCTTTTCATCCAGGAATCTTCTTAGAGGGGAGGCACAAACTATATCCAAATAATCTTCACCGAGGGGGGAAAACCTAAGCGGGGATTCCATTCTCCATCTTCCTCACCGGGTCACCCTCCTCTCCTCAAGATAGGAAACACAACCACAATAGTGGCCACACACCTCTCTACCCTCACGCAATCTCTCTCACCACTTGTCCCTACTAGGAAAACCTCTCCACCTCTTGCATGTAGCACTAGAGGTCCACACACCCTCCTCTAGTAGAACCTAACCAAGAGAGACCACACTGCACCACTTCTATCATCTTCTTCACACTAGCATCCATTAGCTGACCCTTATTCATCCTCCCTGTAACACCCCTATTTTCCAAACTCCACCAACCTGAGTGCACCCTTCATCACAACAGGTGGTACACCACCCACAAATGAAACCTCTATAGTAGTTAATAAGTTTTTACAAATTTGAAAATTGGACATGTTGAAACGTGCGTGATAAATTTCCATCACTGTTTACAGGGAGAATAATAGCATTATGATATCCTAAAATAGATTAATTTTGGTTAGGAAAAAAATCAAAAAAATAAAAAAAATCAAAAAAATAAATATCAGTTTAATACTTTGTAATATTTTTTCATTATAGGAATTTAAAGACACTTAGAAGTTCTGTATGGTGTGGTTAGTACCATAAAATTTCAATCAATACCCACCCTATGTGGACAAAACTCAAAGTACAATATATAATGATTCAGTGCAACATGAGCTCTCCAAGTAATCCTTTCTATTTTAATAATATTTATTAAAGTATGTGTTATGATCCATATGATATTGCTTCACTATGTTACGATAAAAGTCCTTATACATATGTTAATCATTTTCAAATTAAAATAATTACTTAAAATGTATAACTTGATAATTCATGTGAAACCAACGATTTAATAATGGGGAAAATTTTGTTTTCTTCTATCACAGAGAAAAATTAGATGTTTGAACTTCAAGATAAACGTAATACAAAGTTAATTTCCTAAACAAAATATCTAGAAAATAAATTGAAGAAATTAGAAAATAAAATTTATCATATTTCCAAACTAGCTATCTCACTACCACTTGATAATTTAATTCATAACAATTATTTTGAGGAGATTTTAGTTGAGGTTCCATTTAAAGAACATCTATTTCCCAATTCTAATAATGAGATTGATCATCCATCTTATCATAATAGTGATGAATCCTATCCATAATAATTTAATTCTTTAAATCTAATCACATTTCAGGAATATGAGAGCTTAATCTTCTACGCTGTTGAATATAATGGTCCCTTAGAAAATGAAATACCATGTTCCCAATATGTGAGTCCATAACCCATACATCCCAAAGTGAAAAAGGACACATTTAATGTCTATTTAATTAAAACTTTTTAGGTAAAAGAGGACATTGAATTGTGACACTTATTTACCATGATAGATTTAGAATTAAGCCAAGATATAATGAATTGCAACTTGCAAGAGGAAATCACTTTAAATGACATTGAATCACCTATTTTTGAAATTATTTGTGGGTTTGATTTTTTTTTCAAAATGGATACATCTGAAATATTTATAGACTTTAAAAATCAATTAGTGATTTTCATAGATAACACTCATAATGTTCTAGAAAAAATATAAGAATGGGATTTACTTGATGATCCTGAGTTCATTTTTTCACATATTCTAATAGAGAAATATTGTGAGGGTAGTATATAAGAAACTTTTGAATAATATTTCATTCATGACACAATGGAGTCACCTAATATAATTGATAATTCCCCTATTACTAATTGAATCGATCTTGAATCAAGTTGGAAACTAGTGTATTTTTTTTGCGTTAGTGGTTGGAAGTGAAAAAATGGGATATATCATCAAACCAAATACTACATTCAAGGATATAATGGATATAATCCTACCAATGAAAGATTTTGGTAAGGGAATTTCTTCTCATGTGAAAATTTAAAAATGTTATGTTTGTGATCTTCATGATGATTTCCTTTACATAAAACTAACTTATTTTGTGAGTCTTTATTCAGATGAGGTTTATTCGTTCCATTATGAGTTGAGATATTTTCATTTCATTCCATCCATCCATTTTTCTGAAAAGTTTCCATTGAGAAATTGTGTATCTTCCTGGATAATTTCATTTTCAATGAATGGATTCCACAATCCGATTAATAAAGAAGAGTATGGATGGTATACATTTCTATTTGATCCTGGTGGAATTTCATCAATGTCTGGATGAATATGAAGTTAATTTAGTGCTTAATGGGAGGAAACCCACCATTTATTTATTTTCCATTAACTGAATTTGAGTTTCATGTCATTTATTTTTCACGTAATAAAATGGAATGCATTTACTGCAATCTATTTTCTTATGGAACTGTAGTGGAGATGAGTTAATCATATATATTTTTATCATCCAAATTCTTTTGATTATGGTGTGACTTCTTTGTTATGATGTGGGTATGCACTGTCCCAGTGTATGTTTTATAAGTACATCATTTATGTAGATTCATCATATATAATCATCCTTTTTCATATATCTTCACTTAATCAAGGAATTGATTAATTTTCAGTTATACATTATGATTCCAAAATCACCATATAAGATAAATAACTAAAAAAATTGAAAAAATAAAAATATTGAAAAATGAAAAAAACCCCACATTCTTATAATTGTTTAACCCACATGAAAGATAATGCATTTTTTCTATAACACAGTTGGGAACATACCATTTTTTCACCCTAGGAAGTTCAATCACATGATTCTTGTTTGATATGATTTGATTCTTCATACCCTTATTTAAATGATTGCTGATATTAGTCCATGCTTTGAAAGTGTATTTTATAAACTTTTATATTTTTGAGACACTTATTTTCACTCATTCTCATCTGTGCTGCCCAATATTATAATTCTATACCCATGAGAATTATGACCCTTTTTTTACATCATCTAATATTTCTCTTTCTCTTTATGTAATCTCAATCATGTTTTTTCTTCGAGAACTTTCCATGTTTTTCCGTTGAAGCGATAATAATTTTGAAATTTTCATTGAAATGAATAAGGGATTTGTTTGATTTTTAGCTCCTTTGACCCACTGAGCCACCCATACATTTTCTTTATTGTGTATCCCTTAAAATCCATGAAGAAGACTTTTAGGATGATCCTACAATTTATACCCTTCCTTACCCAATTATTAAATATTTTCATGATGATTTTAAATCTAAGTGTGGGGGAGAAATTTATTTACAGAGAGGGTTGTTTTATGGAAAGTGAGTCATTTGATGTGCATGGATTGAAATTATTTCATCCTGATCATATGTGTTATATTTCTTAGAATCCAATTTCATTGAATGTATTTTTATATGGGAATATAGATTCTTTTTGGTTCCAAAAATGAGTACATATGTGGTTGTTACACGATAACACTCACCTTTATAGATACCTGTAAAAGTGATGAATAATTAATATAATTGCTAGATAGTTTTTTATTTGACCTACTTTCAATGAGATGATACAATATATGCACTACTTGTGTACCTTTATTTGGTATTTTTTTACATTTATTTAATTGGGTTTTGGATTTGACACTCACCAGTTTCTTCTACAAATAATATTTGAGTGAGTTGTGATAAAAAAAGAAAAGAAGAAAAAGAATGTAACATTAGGATTTCCATTCTTGAGAATAATAAACGTTTTAAGTGTGGGGGAGTTTTATTTTTAGGGATACATTTGAATTGTTTTTTTCATGAATTTAGTTCTAGATTCAACACTCATTTTTAGAAAGAAGTTGATTTTTTATGACCCACCATCCTAAAGCCTCAGTTACATTTGAACCAATTTTGAAGTCCTTGAGATTAGTGTTTTATTTTGATTTTCACTAGTGCATATGTGAAATTCATGGATATCCTATAGTAATCATGAATGTGTTTGAGAATTGATAAAATATTTGTCAATAAATTGTTTGAGTAATGAGAGTGATGAAGAGGTAGGTCACATGATACATGGGTGTAATTTATTGTTTTAGAAAGAATGTGAGGGGAAGAGAAACTATTTTTAAAAATTTAAATTTTAAATGAATCATTATATTTTGTGGGTAAATGTGATTGAAAATTTTTGAACTTGTAATTTTGATGTATTGATTATTTCTATGGGTCCACTTGTGTATTATTTATGATTTTTTTCCAAGGAGAGAAAAGATTTAAATGTTGGGTATTTAATGTGCATTGATTTTTCTAACTTTTTTTATAATTTTATAAATTATTTTTAATTAAATAGTTTAATTGTTTTAGTGTTTTTAGTTTATTTTCATAGTTTTGTTGTGTTCTTGGTATTTTTACATTTATTATTTAATTTTATATTAATGTTAGTTTTTTTGTCATATTTAAATTAGATTAATATTTAATAGTGGTATTATTATTATGTATATAGATAATAATTTTATCTAATTTCTAATTATATTATATTTATTTACCTAATTATATATTTATATATGGCTTTATCTTTTAATTAAATTTGTTTCTATAATTAGTATACTATATATTTATATAATTCCATTATTAGTATTATTATTGTGTTATATTTAGATTATTAATTTGAATTTGAATTTTGAAATTTTGAATATTTGGTTTCCTGATTTTTTCATCCATTAATCTTCTTAAAGGGGAGGTGAAAACTGCATACATATCTTCTACATCGAGGGGAAACCCTAAGTAGGGTCACTGACCTCCATCATCCTCATCGGGTTTCCCTCCCCTACTCAATCTCGTAGACACCACCAAAGAAGTGGCCACACACCTCTCCACCCTCACCTCATCTCTCTAACCATTTTTCTATATTAGAAAACCCTCACTACCTCCTACGTGTAGCACCATAGAGCCACACACCCTCCTCCTATAGAACCCAACCAAGCGAGACCACTCTGTACTGCCTCCATCCTCTTCCTGGAACCAGTAGCCATTGTCAAATATTTCTCAATCCACCTTGCATCGCCCTTGTTCTATGGACTCCACTAACCTGATCACACCCTCCATCACCCCATGCAACACACCACCCATGCATGACGCATCCTTTATGGGCAGTGCCTCTTCCCTCCTGGCCAGCAGCTGTAACACCCCAAAATTTTATGAGAAATAATCTTTTTAATTTATTTGATTTATTTTGTTGTATGCTACACCAGGATTATCTTGTGCTATACGCAACACCATATTAGCTTTTAGTATATGAAAACACTATTCTTGGCTTGTGTTGCATGCAAGAGTGACCTTCCTCAATAGCGTGTTTTGTATGTAATACCGAGTTTCACTAAACAATGATATATTGTTATAATATTATTATGAACTATCCATTATGAATATTATTAACCAAATTTTGAATTTTTTAACATATAATTCATCTTACACATATTCTAGAACATGGTATGAGAACAAAATAAATTTTTTTAGGTGAAATAAGTATTTTTCAAAAAATGCAGTTTTGCCGCCTTTTGATGGCGCACCCACTTTAAATCAAGTTTTTGATGAATTTATGAGTTCAATTTGACAAAATAATCTTATTAATTGCAATAATAATATGAAAATTTACTTTGGATAATTTTTTAATATTTTTCTGTTAACTTTCATATTTTGATGAATAGTAAAACTGCGCTAACTTTTAATTAAAAACAACTTTTTTCATCAAGATAATTTATATGGTTAAATTATAATATTGAATGGTTTCAAAGTATATATATAATATATTTTTACCATTTAATATAATGCAAGAAATTATCATTAATTTTACATTGAATTCATATGTAAAAACATTTCAATCTTTTGCAATGTTTTAACTTTTAAAACTCGTTTTATCAACAGCGGAATTAATTTTGAATTAAATACTGCCAATTCTATGTTTTGAATTTGGAAAAATGGATTCCATATTTGGAATCAGTTGTTCCAAATTATGCTAATAGGATACTTTTTATTTTTAGACATTATGAATAGTAACTACGGTAAATTTTATTTACTACAGTTAAAGGTAAATTAGGTAATTAAGGGTAAAAATAAGATTATAAAATTACCCTAACACCTGAAAAAATTATATTGGATGAATAAAAGTCGACCCATATCACCTAAGGGTTGGAAAAGATTCATTTCATGGACTTTTGACCATGAAAAGGAAGTAATTATTATTAAAACCAAAGAAAGTGACAACATGCCATTCTCTTATATTTTATACGTGTAATAATTTTAATTTAGTGATAAACTTCATACAACTTCAAAAATAAATGGTCAACAGAAATATAATAAAATTATATACATCATGTAAATTTATTTATAATTTTTAGGGATTAAATAATAATCATTAATGGTGACACAATAGTGATGCAGAAATTATTTTATTGATTGAAATATAAAATAAATGGTTTTAAAATTTTTAAAATAAATATTATATGAACTATTTAATGTTCTAAAAGAATTTTAAAGATGAATATTACATGTTAGGGACCTATTAAATATTTTTGTTAGAATATATCTTCTGTGGGTATTTTATTTAAATTCAAATAATTAAATAGTTTCAAAATTGAAACTATTGATATTTTATAAAAATAACATATTATTAAATTGTTTTAAAATAAAAAAAATATTTAAAAATTATAAATTAAAATTTATATGTTCCAAAATGTCATAAAGTATCCAATTATGGACAATTAAAAACACATAAGTAACTATTTATAGCAATTTAATATTTAGAATATTATTACCACAAATAAAATTTAATAGATTAAATAAGGATAAATCAAGTTGACAAGGATTAAAATAAACTTAAAACATGTCAAAATTTTATTGGTTGATGAGATTACAACCCTATATCATCTCATATTCAAATTAAGTTATTTTTTGGAGGTTTTTAAGTGGGGTTTGATTTTATTATTAATTAATATTTTTGAGGTTTTCAAAAGTGCCCCTCTCTTCTCTTATAAAAGGGAACCTCATCCCTCTCCTCTTCACAAAACATTAAGCCTTAAAGATTGGAAAACTCCAGCCCATTACTCTTATAAACTTACGTAGTAAAATTCTGGAGGTTTTGATCTTCTCAAAAGACCAACTCTAGTCCCTTAAGAGGAAGTTTAAAGGAGGTGCGTCAAGGAAGAGGTAATCTCTTCTACCGATTCTTTCAAGTTTCTTTCTTCTTCTACTTTTATTTTTTTGTTTCATAATAAAGTAATAACATCAGTATCACTCATATAATGATATGTTATTATAAATATGAAATAAAACTATTTCACCTTCTATCCATCCTACGAAAAATGAAATCACCGCACGTGCGTACGTACGAAATACCGTCTCCACGCCGTGGTGTAATCTGTTTTTCCACCACCACCTTACTTGGATGAGTATAATGGTGTAAAGAATAACTATATATGGTTATTATAACATGATACTAATTTTGAGATATTATATCATCTACTCCAATTCCATTCAATAATAATTGAAATGATATCATCGCTCATGCATACGTACGGATTACCGTCTCCACGACGCGATGAGATTCATTCTCCATGTTAACCATTCAAGAATGATTATAAAGTATATATAAGAAATAATCATGAAAGATATGAAATAATAATGATACTGGATTAATGTACATATATGTTTCATTTACTTAATTCTATTCAATTTAAAAAGGAAACGAAAATAGCGTTCATGCATACGTACGACCTACCATCTACATGAACAGTGTATTTCATTCCATTTATAGATATATATTATATATATATATATTATGAATATATATTATATAAAAATCATGTTTTACATTTTGGAAGTAAGTAATCATGATCTAAGTAATCATATGAAAAATTACAAGTCAAACCACATACGATAAATGAAACGATTTTACCCAAAACATTGATTTAACATGAAATTACCAAATGAATGGGTACTATAAAGTCGTAAGTGAATCATATATGATATAATAAATATTTTTTTTTTTTACAAGTTAATAATACGGTTAAACCCACTATACAGGAGTCTCAGACACATATGGAAGAAATTGGAAATTAGGTAAGGGATAATTTTGCAATCTCATTTTTATCTGAGATTGTTTATTCGTAAGTATTTACTAGGGTTATATTTATAATCCATTTACATGTTTTAGAGAAATGTTTTCATAAAGTATATAATATTCTTCCATTTATGTTTAAAGTCATTTTGACTCCTTTTTGACTTTTACTATGTAGTATGGAAGGAATATTTCTTTTGTTTACAATACGAGGTACTTTTTGACTTTTCCGGAAAATGTACAAGAAGAATGTTTTTTAACTTATATGGAATGAATGGGTTTTTACGGTTTTATAATGAATTATTTCCATGAATATTCCTCTATTTGATTTCATGATTCTTTTCAACAAAATTCTTTTCTTTTAAAATCGAACGACATTTTGAGAAAAGAAAATGATTTTGAAGAAGAAAGGATATTTTCCTCAAGAATTAATTTCAAGTGGTTTATCCAAACTATTTTCCACCTAAGATGAAATTATTTAATATGGATATGCTTCATGTATAATGTCCCTATTATTTACATGGTTTTATTTTGTATCTGATGAAATTATATCCATTGTTTTATATGAATTATGTTATGATGGGATGCCGTATATAAAACCCATTTTATTCTTTGGGTTATGATGAATGATTTATATTTATTTTGTGGCACACGAAAGAATGATTTCATTATGAGATGGGTGGGACCTATATCTCCCTCCAATGAATTGGGTAAAAATTTATATCTCATGAGATAGACATGGCTAGAACGACAAGTAAATCCGGTTAAGTAATACAGGACTGGAACGAAAAGTAAACCCGGTTCAGTAATGAACATTGTCCACTATGATGGTCTTGGAAGAAATGCCTTGGCTACTATGGAAATCATAACATGTGCTTAATGGTTTTCCACAATTACATGTTTTATCCCCATGCTACTTTATCATGATAAATGTTCCTTTATGATCTATGCCTTGTGTACTGCCATGTTTTATGTCATTTCTCAATATTTTGATGTTTAGATTTTATGTTCATGTTTTTACATTCAAATTTTTATGTATTGTTTTATGTTCTCCATGTTTACCCTTGCTGAGCATTCGAGCTCACCCTTTCTATGTTTTCTTTTACCCAAGATATAAATAAAGTTTTTAGGTAAGAAAAAAGGAGAAGATATTTATGGTAGATGTTGAAGATCTTTCACTATGATTAGAAGATTGTGTTCCATGTGTCCAAAGACACTAAACTATTATGGTACTTGGGTGTCAGTTTTTGTTATGTATTACATATTCTGCAAAAGTAATGTAATGTCCATGTACGTCAATCATGGGTCTCTACAACAGCCCCACCATCACTCCACTCCTTGATACAATAACATACATATAGACTAGCAATGAGCCACCACCTCTGATTCTATCTGCTTCCATCTTCTCCACCGTGAGACCAACCCTGCTCAAAACCCTTCTAGAAGTGTTGCCTCACCTCCTTCTATTCATCGAAACTCTAGAGCAACCGTGGTTCAGGTGTGAAGTCATTGAATGTGAAGTTTTTATTTTCATTAATAGATTAATTGTGGTGAGTGATTTTCATGACAAGAGTACAGATCAACACAATAATTTTTTTCCAGTAGCATGGTGATCTGTGGAGTGATCATTTTTATTGGGGAATCATCGATGGTGGATTATGGTGACAACTGTGATGAAAAGAGCATAGTGATATTTGTTTATTATTTTACGTGTTGTGTTTTCATAACTATGGGCTAATTATTTGGTGTCAAAGTTGTGATGAACGTGATGGTAATTTCATTCCTTGATTTTGTTTCCATATTTTATTTTTAATTAATTATTTTTGATTGGATATTTAATTAATTAATTACATTTGTGTTTTGATTAATTATTATTTGTAGTCTATGCACCTAATTTGGTTCCCATTTGTGTGATTCTTAATATGTAATCACAAGTGGGAGATCATCAGAGAATTTATTTGTTTGTAAATTAATCACACGTATGAGATAATCATAAATTGAATGCGAGAGAATTCTGAACAAATAAATATATTAATTGAAAAATTAATATTTTTTGTGAATTCTCCTTAAAACTTGCATAAGTGATAATTAATCAGTGATCTCATGCGAGTGAAGCTGGCACAAATAGATACTTTAAATTCATGAGAAATAGGCCATTGTATTTCACCAAAATGGTCTGATGTTAATGTGACTCAAAAATTATTCATTAGGATAGAGAATGAAATGATAGATTATTTGTTTAAAAATTAGAATACTATCTAACATTAGAGAATTAGACCTGGTGGTATTTTTATTAAATTTGAATTCATAAATAGTTTAATGAATAAATATTTAGATATGGAAATTAAATAATTGACATTGCATTCACCTGAACGAATGTCACAAATCTGACACTTCTATCTCTGCTAGTTTCTTCAATAGATTAATTTAGTTCACATAGATAGTTTTATTTAATTTAAATATTCACTTTTAAATATTTGTTTAAATTTTAGAAGTTTTAGTTGTTAATCACTTTTAAAAAATGTCTGTTTGAACATTCTTCCAAGAGGATATTCCTAGTGTCTGCGCACATTATCTTTGTAGTTTGACCCTCCTCTTTGATTATACAGTAATTAGTAGGTTTTTTTAAATTAGACCTGTTATGACAAGTGTGATAGATTCCATGTCAATTTATGGGGAAGGGAAGTCGTGTTTGATATTCTGAATCAACCTATGACCGTATATCAGTGCGAGGATGAATATAAACTTATAGTAAAAATTATTTTCATTATATTTTTTTAATACCTATTCATGAGGGGTATTTATCTCAAATCAATGAGGGTAAAATCATCATTAAAGATATTCTTATTATTTGATAATCTGATGATGTATTTCCTGAAGAGTTTCCTAGTCCTCCTCTGAATCATGAAATTGAGTTTTAAATATAACTCATACCTGGTTCTATACCCATTTTAGAAACTCCATATAAAATGGACCTGATAGAGTTATAGGAATTGAATAAGGGAATATAAGAGAATCTGGATATAGGATTCATTTGAATAAGTGATTTACTATGAGGTGCACCTATTCTTTTTTGTAAAGAATAATGATGGGTCATTGCATCTCTACATTGATTATAATGAACTTTATAAGATCATGATCAAGAATAAGTATCATCTACCCCATATTGATGATTTTATGATCAAATATAAGGAACTAAATGATTTTTAAATATTGAACTGTGATATGGATATCATCGATTAAGGGTAAAAAATGTGGATATACCAAATTAAACCTTCCATATGGGGTATGAATACTATTAATTTATAATGATTTCATTTGGAATTACTAATTACCCTATTATCTTCATGGGTCTAATGAATAAAGTCTTTATATATTTCCTTGATCAATTTATGTTGGTCTTTATATACGATATTCATATATATTTCAAGAGAAAGGAATAACATGGAGATCATTTAAGTATTTTTTAAAGACCTTTAAATAGGATAATCAATATGAAAAATTTATTAAGTGTGAATTTTGGATATAGAATTGATCATTACAATTATTCGGTCTCTTAATTACACGCAAGGGTATATCAGTGGATCCTTCAAAGATGAAAATTATTAAATATTGGCCTATCCCAATCACTATGAATGAGATCTACAGTTTTATTTGATTAGTTGGATACTATCAATGATTTGTAATAAATTACTCACAACTATCAAATCCACTAACCAAGTTGACATGGAAGTGATCTAAGTTCATTTAGACCAATGTATGTACAAATAATTTCAAGGAACTGAAGAAATGGTTGGTTAGTTCACTCTTGATCACATTAACCCATAATGGATAAGGGTTTGTGATCTATAATTATGCATCAAAGAAGGGTTTGGGATGTGTTCTCATGAAAACATACATGGTATGACTCATGCTGATTGAAGGTTCATGAGAAAATTTACCCAAATCACGATTAAGAGTTGGTGACAATAATTTTTTCTTTGAAGACATGGATGCATTATCTTTATGGTGAATAGTGTTATATATATACTAATTATAAAATCTTGAAGTATATGTTCAAACATATAGAGTTGAATATGATAAAAAGTATATGGTTGGAATTTATTAAATATTATGAATTCTCAATACATTACCACCATGTAAAGTTGAACAAGGTGGTTGATACTTTGAGTGAGAAGGACCATGATAACTTTTCCATGATGACGATCAAAAGAGATCCAATATTTATGGCTTTATAGAGGATGGATCTTGAAATCATGATAGGATGGGAAATATACTAACTTGATTAGATGAATGTTCAACCATCCATTTTTGTGAAGATTAAAAGGCACATAAGTCGGATTTTTAGTATTAATAGAAGGTAAGAAATATTCTTGAATTAAACTATGATAGTGAAAAAATGATTTTGTTTAGGAATCGAGTATGTGTTTTTAGAGACCCGGTTTTTTCCTTATAGTACTTTGTAATATTTCTACATATATTTCTAGAACTAGAAGCTGAGATGGTGTGCGATTCTGAGACCCGGTGTTCTAGAATAAATTTTATAAAAATATTAAGTATTTTTATACTATGCATGTGTCGGGGTTGTGTTTTCTCCTAAACGGTAGCTCGGATCGAAAATATGAGGGCACAGTTGCGTCTAGAACGTTTTGTTTACCCTAGGATGGTTGTAAACTTTGTGGGAACGGGCCTGCTGTGAGAGTAAGTCACCCAGGGGAAAAATCGTCATTTTAAAATAACGACTTAGTGATTTTTATCACTGGCGTCATTTTAAAATAACTTTTTAACAAAGGCTCAGAATGGAAATATGAGAATTCCGTTGAGTTCAAAATGTGGTGTTTTTTCTAGGCGTGATATAAAATAGGCGGGCACAGAGGTTTCAAAATCCTCGCCCGTCGGTAGAGTTTCAGAGAGAGTTTATAAATTCACTTAAGTGTGGATTTAAGGGAAATCCATAATTTTCCATTCTCTCTTGTCTCTCCTCTCTCTCTCTCCCTCTCTTATTCTTTGGCGTTCTTCGTTTTTCATCACCAAATCAAGGAGAGACCTTCACCGAAACCTTGGAAGATCGAAGTAGGAGCGTCGTGGACGTGCCACCAATGACGCACGACCGATTCGAGGTAGGATTTTTGGTTAAATTTAACACCTTAGTCGATTTATTTATTTTTCATCAAATTTTTATTCTAATTATAAAATTATAGGATTAGGAGAATGTCCAAACAAACATGACCATCATACGAGCCCCGTTTTTAATTCTCGTTGTTGGGCGTTCTTCATCCCAATTTTCGGACGCACCAAAACCGTGATGGATCGACGAGCGAGGGGTGGCACTGTGAAGATCCAACCCCGAGGATTCCGAAACTAGTTTTGGATAATTTTTCCGACCACCGGAGGGGTTGGGGGGACTAGAAGAAGGTCTGGCTCTGGTAAGGGTTGACAACCGGAGGTCGAGTCGGAGGCGTGGCTGAGCGCGGCGGCCGACGGGCGAGCAGAGGCCGGAGGGTGTGGCATTGGGTGTGGCCGACGCGGATGGGGTAGCTTTGGTAGAGAGGGAGACTAGGTGATCGTGGCATGGGCGGCCTGTGCTGAGCGGTGCGCTCGGCCGGAGGAGCGGTGAGCCTAGGTGGCGACTTCAGGGGAGCCGACATAGAGCAAGAGCGGGCAGCGTGAGGCGACGTGGTGAAAGACGAAGGTGGCGCGACAGTACACTGTAGAAGGCAAGGTCAGCAGTGTTGTCATATCGTGGTTGGAGGAGGACCCCGAGGTCAGCGCCTCGGGGTGTCCCACAGAAAAGGACCCGTGTTCGGTGGGTCCTTCTGGTGCGACGCAGACAAAGACCGGCCCTTTGGTCGGTCTGCTTTGAAGAACCGGACCCGAGGGGTCTACTGTTACTAGGGTGGGCCACGACTAGTAGGTCGTGGCGAGTTGGGCCAGACCCGCGGCTGGTCCACGGGATGGTGGTCTGGACTGGGCCGATTGGTGTGAACCGGCCTGGTTGGGCTCCTTGAGTTCAAGGGACCGTATCTCCTAAATGGCGCATCCGTTTGACGCGCTGTCTACGGATGTGGGTTAGTCTCTTCGAGAAAAACTTTTTAAGTTGGGTTTTGGGGTTTTTGGGTTCTGCGCCTGAAGATGGGTGACCTGAAACACTTTAATCTAATAATATTAATTTATTATTAAAGTTAAAATGAACATATTCGTGAGCCGAAGGTCTGTTTGACGCGCCGTCAAAGGTGTTGTGGCCCTAGAGTTGAGACAGTTCTTCCAAAGTTGTTTTAGAACCCTTTCGGTTTGGTTTTGTTGCTCGGTGGCATGAAACACTTAATGCGAATAATTAATTAATTATTTCATTAATTAATTATTCTTGTGTTGGACCTAACTCATGTTTGGGATGTCCGATTAACGCGCTGTCAGTGGTAGCATGACCCCATTCATCGTGCGGACTTTTTGAGACGCTTTCCGAAGTGTTTGGGTTGGAGATAAGGTGTGGGACCCACAGGTCCTGGTTCACACGTTTTACGGTGAAACACCACTTTATCACCCTACATTCATTTGTGGTGTTTGAGTACTCGTTTCTGAGTGTTCTTTTGAGGGGATTGCGATGGCGCAATCTACCCGCCTAAATTCAGGCCTAAGGTGTGGGCCCCATGATGCAGCTTTCAGACGTATACTGCGTTTTTATGACTTATGCTTCATAAGACCATTTTGGGAAAATGAATATCCTATGACTCATGGTTATCTACAAGGAACGAAATGGTATGATCTGCATGACTTGTTTCGAGATCGAGGTGTGGGCCCCACAATGCCCCGTTTGCATATAACGTGGGGAGTTGCAGCTTCTGCATTAAAAGTCCGTTTGAGGCACCATTAGCGGTGTTGTGGCCCTGTAATTGAGATGAAGTTGACCTGGGTGGTTTCAGGTGTTGAAGCTGGAGTTGAGGCGTGGGTCTCATGGGCCGTCATTTAAGCTGTGTATAGTGTACTGTGACTTTTTCATCAGACGTCCGTTCAGGGTGAGTAAATAGTATATCTCGTGTGTTTTTTCACGAGGATTACAATGGTTTAACTTGTTTGAGTGTTCTTAGCCTCTTTCAATATCTCATTAAATATGGAAACATGAAAGGGCTTAGGTCGGCGGTTCCTTTCTCGCACTCTGAACCAACGCATGGTGTCAATGTTAGTGACACCCAGTGATGGGACAAGTAGTGCGGAGATATTAAACCAATTCCGAGTTTACCCTCTAGTGAGTCTGGGCAGTGTGTTACCCATTGAACTTAGGGTTTACCCTCCAGCGAGGCTGGGTAGTGGGTTACCTGTTGACATTAGGGTTTACCCTCCAGTGAGGCTGGGAAGTGGGTTACCCGTTGACCTCTTAGGGTTCACCCTCCAGCGAGGTTGGGCAGTGGGTTACCCATTCACCTTAGGGTTTACCCTCCAGTGAGTCTGGGCAGTGGGTTACCCGTTCTCCTTAGGGTTTACCCTCCAACGGGGCTGAGTAGTGGGTTACCCGTTAACCTTAGGGTTTACCCTCTAGCGGGGCTGGGCAGTGGGTTACCCGATGACCTCTTGGGGTTTACCCTCCATCTCAGCTGGGCAGTGGGTTACCCGATGAATTCTTTCAGACTCAGCCCTTTATATGAGGCTAGTCAATGACTTTTCTCTTTGATCACCGGAGCAGGACCCTTGGTTGTACGGTTTAGCGATGAGGCTGCTTGACGTGCAGGATTGTTAGGCATCAGTGATGGCTACCCTTTGAAATGTTGGCGAATTTTCCTGAGCTGAGTTAGGAGATAGATATCCCCTTACACACTCATTTAGTTTTCTTTTTGAGCATATATATATGTACACCCTACTTTTATTTCCACTCCCTGGGTTCAGTTACTCTCCTTCTAGGAGGGGTGAAGATGTGTGGGGTATTCCACATGCTTTCCGTGTCTAGATCCTCTTGGATTGGACAGGTCTACTTCCTTTCTTTTGTTGGGTTGAGCTGCACTCTCTCTATTGTACTCTTACAATGTTATTTGTTCTGTCTACTTATCACCATTTTAGTACCTCCTTTGTTTCTCCCTCGATCTTTCGGGGCATCCTACTGAGTATCTTTATAATAACCTCTACTTGGGATTTTCCCATACTTGGTGTGCCCTTGTAGATGACGGACATGTCGATTGAGACTATGGAGGATCATAGAGGACACATGAGCTTGGGATGAATTCAGTGGTCGCAATAGGACTTTCAGGTGTGAGACACACCAGTGGTTTACTTTTTTTTACATGTTGCTGGGTTATGGCACCTTTCGGGTTGGGCGCATGTTTTTCCCTTTTCTTATTCAATTATCTTTTTAGTACTTTTCAGCACTTTACTTGTTTTTTTAGAGGTCGATGCATGATTTTGGTTGGGATATTATTTTCCGTACTTTGGTTCCATTTTTACTCTACGCTTCTGCATTGAGTGGGCTGTGTGTGTGTACAGGTACTTAGGC
This sequence comes from Viscum album, assembly GCA_963277665.1. NCBI lineage: Eukaryota > Viridiplantae > Streptophyta > Magnoliopsida > Santalales > Viscaceae > Viscum > Viscum album. The sequence continues at coordinate 1,412,110,322 of OY728141.1, read as the reverse complement.
AAAGGCCTCCCCAAGATTTTTACACCTTCGATGATTGTCACCATCTCCTAGCCTATGGAGGCGGGCCTAGGGTAGTTGTGGCTCAAGCCCGGTCAGGTCGGGTCATGAAAAAGTGGTATCAGAGGTGGTTCGTTCCTTGGGGCATTATTCGGAAGTCCCTAAAAAGGAATTGGTTGAGTTTTGGGGCAATAGTGTCAATGTGTCTCGAGAGTGGCTCTCAGGCCAGGGAGTCCAGTGATGGTGTGGCGGCCGATGTATCCATTCACCAAGACCCTGATAACCCGCTTTTCGACTAGGCACACAGAGACACTTGTTGCAGGGAATTTGGTTCATGCATCATATAGGATTGAGTCTTTGACTATCCTTCTTGAGTCAACTCCACATCGTTGTTGGTATATATATGCGCATTTGACCGCAATACTCCTTGATCGGATTCAGGATATCTCCACGATGATAGCCAGCCAGGATACTAGATCTAGTTTGTGATGATGACTCTATGAGCGATGATGCCTTAGTTCAAGATCCATTATACGATTACCCTTTCTCCAGGAGGATAGGCAGTAGCACCTCCACCTATGGAGTAGTAGATATTACTGTTAATGAAGGATGATGACAAGCGCAGGTTGGGAACGCTACGTGAGTTCCAGTGTTAGAGACCGCTGAGGTTCCACAGTGAGACATATCCTCATAAAGTAAAGGGTTATCTAGAGTCAGTGGTTCACCTCTTCAGGCTTGTTCAGACACTGATAGGTTGATGGTGGCTTTGACAGCGAGTCTTTCAACCAAGCAGTTTGGCGTTAGTAGAGCCAAGGTTACTTAGATGCATGATGAGTCGGTACTCTCGTGGGATGACTTCTAGAAGCTATTTTGTGGGGAGTACTACCCCTCCAACTTACTCTTTATACAGTTTCAGGAGCTGATGGAGCTTCAGTGGGGAGTGATGGCAGTGGCTGAGTATGCGACTAGGTTCGCATACCCTACTCGGTACCCTTTGGACATGGTCCATGATGGAAACATATAAGCATAGAAGTTTGAGAGAGGTCTCCATAGAGGAGATTCATTCCAGCATAGTTCCCTTATGCATCCTCAACCATCTCAGGGTGCTGGATCAGGCACTAGTGACAGAGAAATTTCTGTCAGAGGGGCGTCGATTGGCAGGGCCTCGACGCCGGAGGTATCCCCTTGATGAGACTCAGGTACATGGTCTGGGACAACATAGAGCACTGAGACATCCCAGGGAGGACTATTTCTATAGTTGTGATGTGCGAGGTCACGAGGCATGAGACTAGTCAACCAAATGTGCTGAGTTTTCCAGATAGTTGGTAGATGCACCACGATGACAAAGGTAGTGTCGTGATCAGAGAACTCCCAGGTGAGGACAGGGTGGTCCCCAGGGAGGCGGTGGTGGCAGAAGAGCAGGAATAACTATGGTCGGTAGATGATGTTTCGAGGTCCTTCCACCACCACTAGGCGGCCCATGTCAGGATCATGGAGCTAACTGACAGGGCCACGGGTGACTGTGTGCTATGGATGTCTACAATCCTACATCGCATGAGATGATAAGAGGTATGCTCTGGGTCTTTTTCTACTTTTCTCAGTAGAACTTGTTAGACGCTGCGTGAGGTACTCTTTTCTTATAACTCCTTATTCGAGGGGTTACTGAGGGTGACACAGGGCGTCAGTGTAACCCTATGTTGGTGTTTTCTGACGTAGCTTTGAATACATGGGAAAGAGGGGTTCTTCCCCCACTGAGACACGTTTTTGTGATGTGATCAATACTGTGAGGGAGATTCAGTACCACCCAAAGCAGATAGTATTGAGGTGTGGTGGATGAGTCCATCTGACATGTGCATTCATGGAAGGGTTGTGCGGTGGAGAGTGTCAGAGCAGGTTCTGAATTTTCCAGTGGGGCTTTTCTTCTTGACCTCCTTTTAATTGAGGTGTCACTAGTGGGTTTGGAAGAGTGACTGTTTTGGGGATTACTCTCCTTCCAAGAGGAGAAAAGACACGTGGGGTATGCCACATGCTCTTCATGTCTAGCCTCTGGCGGTTGGATTAGTTTTCTTGCCTGCCTTATTCATTGGTACCATGCGTGCTCAACGTCAATCTTGATACCATTATCAAGTAAAGGTCGAGGTGATGGACACCCCATAAACACAACTACGCAATTCACTATGTGGTGCTGGTAGTGGTAGTCTTTTCCCTGAGAATGTGGAGATGCTATCTTCTGGGAGAGTGCTTTGTGGTTTGCTCAGACCACCAGTATCTCAGGTGCGTCCTCACCTAGAGAGACTTGAACATGAGATGACGGTGTGGGATGAAATTTCTGAAGGACTATGTTTTTGAGGTAGTCTTCATTCCGAAAAAATGGTAATTTTTGTAGCAGGTTCCCTTAGTAGAAAGTCCCAGACTCGTCAGGTGCGAGAAGTTTCGTGGTAGTTATCTTCCCTATAGTCGACCCTGTTGAACCAGAAGGGAATCATGAGACCATGTTCCAGGAATAAACTGTGATTTCAGTCGTGACGTGGAAATTAGAGGTTTGGCCAGGGAACCCCCCTAAGTTTCTTTGGGCCGTTTGGGAATCGTGTAAGAGATTGATAGGTTGCCTACCATATTGCCCTACCCTCCCAATAGTAGGAGTGGGTGCACGAAATCTTCTACGTGTCACAGCTGATGAGGTGTGTGCATGTTCCTATGCACGTCATTGAAAGTATCGGACCTTATAAGTACAAACCATCCCATTGGTTCGCGTGTTGGGCCAGCATGGTGTTGTACAAGTTTTATTGGGAGTGGGAGAGCTATGTGTGAGCTCTGTATCCCGAGTTGTTTTTCCTAGTTTTGCTTTTCAAGGACGAAAATCTTGAAGGAGAGAATGATGTAGAGACCTGGTTTTTTCCCTATATGACTTTGGAATATTTATACATATATTTTTAGAGCTAGGAGCTGAGATGACGTGCGATTCCGAGGCCCGGTGTAATGGAATAAATTTTATAAAAATATTATGTATTTTTGTACTATGCACATGGTGGGGTTGTGTTTTCTCCTAAATGGTAGCTCGGATTGGAAATCTAAGGGCACAGTTGTGTCCAGAACGTGCCGTTTACCCTAGGCAGGGTGTAAACTTTACGGGAGAGGGCCTTCTGTGAGAGAAGTCAACCAGGGGTAAAATCATCATTTTAAAATAATGACTTAGTGATTTTTATCACTGAAGTTAATTTTGAATAACTTTCAAACGATGTCTCGGAATGGAAATATGAGACTTACGTTCAGTTCGAAATGGGGTGTTTTTCCTAGGCATGATATAAAATAGGCGGGCGCGGAGGTTTCAGAATCCTCGCCCGTCGGTAGAGTTTCAGAGAGAGTTTATAAATTCACTTAAGTGTGGATTTAAGGGAAAGCCATAATTTTATCTTCTCTCTTCTCTCTCCCCCCTCTCTCTCTCTCTTGTTCTTCGACATTCTTTGTTGTTCTTCGCTGAATCGAGGAGTGAACTCTGCTGGAACCTTGGCGGATCGAAGCAGAAGCGTCGTAGACTCGCCACCAACGACGCACGACCGATTCTAGGTAGGATTTTCAGTTAATTTTTACACCTTCATCGATTTCTTGACTTTTCATCAAATTTGTCTTCTAATTATAAAATTATAGAATTAGGACGATGGCCAAACGGACACAGGCATCGTCTGAGCCCCATTTTTAATTCTCGTTCTTGGGCGTTCTTCTTCCCAATTTTCGGACGCGCCAAAACCATGGAGGATCACTGAGCGAGGGGTGGCACTGTGAAGATCTGGTCCCGAGGATTCCAAAACTAGTTTCAGATAATTTTTTCAACCACCAGAGTGGTCGGGGGGACCAACGGAAGGTCCAGATCCTGTAAGGGGAAACTACCGGAGGTCGAGCCGGAGGCGCGAAAGAGTGCGATGGCCGGCGGACGAGAAGAGGCCGGAGGGTGGGTCGTCGGGTGTGGCCGGTGCAGATGGGGTAGCTCCGGTGGAGTGGGGGAACATGCTACTGCGGTGAGGGCAGCTGGTGCCGGGCGGTGCGCTCGGCCGACGGAGCGGCGAGCCCAGGCGGCGGCATCAGTGGAGCCAGCGAAGAGTCGGAGCAGGCAGCGTGAGGCAGCGCGGTGCAGGTCGGAGGTGGCGCAATGGTGCGTTTCAGAATGTGAGGGTGTCAGCGCCATCCCATCGTGGTCAGAAGAGGACCTCGAGTTCAGCGCCTCGGGGTGTGTCGCAGACAAGGACCCGCGTTCGGTGGGTCCTAATGGTGCGACACAGACGAAGACTAGCCCTTTGGCTGGTCTGCTTTGAAGAACGGGACCCGAGGGGTTCAGTGTTGCTAGGGTGGGCCGCAGATAGTGGGCCGTGGCGAGGCGGGCTGGACCCGCAACTAGGCCATGGGCCAGTGGTCTGGACTACTCCGGCCGGTGTGAACTGGCCCGGTTGGGCCCCTTGTGTTCAAGGAACAGTATCTCCTAAACGGCGCATCTGTTTGACACGTCATCTATGGATGTGGGTTTATCTCTTCGAGATAGACTTTTTAAGTTGGGTTTTGGGGTTTTTGGGTTCTGTTCCCAAAGACGAGTGACCCAGAACTCATTAATTCAATAATATTAAATTATTATTAAAGTTTACAACGGAGGTATTCGCGAGCCAGAGGTCCGTTTGACATGCCATAAAAGGCGATGTGTCCCTGGAGTTGAGAAGGTTCTTCCAAAGTTGGTTTGTAACCCTTGTAGTTTGGTTTCCTTTCTCGGTGGCACGAAACACTTAATACAATTAATTAATTAATTATTTAATTAATTAATTATTCTTGCATTGGACCTAACTCCTGTTTGGGATGTCCGATTGACGCACCGTCAGTGGAAGCATGACCCCAGTCCTTGTGCGGACTTTTTGAGATGATTTCCGAATCATTTGGGTTGGAGAAAAGGTGTGGGCCCCACATGGACTTGTTCACATGTTTTACGGTGAAACACCACTTTATCACTCGACATTTGTTTGGGGTGTTTGATTACACATTTATGAGTGTTCTTTCGAGGGGATTGTGATGATGCAATTTGCCCCGCCTAAATTCGGGCCCGAGGTGTGGTCCCCACGAGGCGGCTTTCCGACGTATACTGTGTTTTTACGACTTATGCTTTATAATCCCATTCTAGGAAAATGAATGGACTACACCTCATGGTTTTATGCAATGAATGCAATGGTATGATCTGTGTGACATGTTTCGGGATCGAGGTGTGGGCCCCACATGGCCCCATTTTCATATAACACAGGGAGTTGTAGCTTCTGCATCTGAAGTCTGTTTTAGGCATCGTCAGTGGTGTTGTGACCCTGGAATCGAGACGAAGTTGACCTGGGTGATTTCAGACATTGAAGCCGGAGTTGAGGCATGGTCCCTATGGGCCATCTTTTAAGCTGTGTACAACGTACAACGACTTTTTCATCAGACATTCGTTCAGGGTGAGTAAATAGTCTATCTCACGTGTTTTTCCGTGAGGATTCCAATGGTGTAGTCTGTTTGAGCGTGCAGAGAATCTTTCGAGATCTCATTAAATGTGGAAACATGAAAGGGAGTTGGTTAGAGGTTCCTTTTTTGCACTCCTAACCAACGCATGATAGCGATGTTAGTGACACCCAGTGATGGCACGGGTAGTGCGGAGATATCAGACCAGTTTCGGGTTTACCCTCCAGCAAGGCTGGGCAGTTGGTTACCCGTTGACCTTAGGGTTTACCCTCCAACGAGGCTGGGTAGTGGGTTACCCATTGAACTTAGGTTTTACCCTCCAGTGAGGCTGGACAGTGGGTTACTCGTTGACCTCTTAGGGTTCACCCTCCAGTGAGGTTGGTTAGTGGGTTACCCATTCGCCTTAGGGTTTACCCTCTAGAGAGGTTGGGTAGTGGGTTACCCGTTCGCCTTAGGATTTACCCTCCAGTGGGGCTGGGCAGTGGGTTACCTGTTAACCTTTGAGTTTAGCCTCCAGCAGGGCTGGGCAGTGGGTTACCCGATGACCTCTTGGGGTTTACCCTCCAGCTGGGTTGGGCAGTGGGTTACCCGATGACTTATTTCAGACTCATCCCTTTCTATGAGGCTAGTTAGTGACTTTTCTCTGTGATCATCGGAGCGGGAACCTTGGTTGTATGGTTTAGCGATGAGGCTGCTTGACGTGTGGGATTTTTGGGAATTAGTGATGGCTACCCTTCGAACTATTGGTGACTTTTCATTGGATGATTTAGGAGATATACATCCCCTTACACACTCGTTCGGGTTTCTTGTTGAGCATATATATATACACCCTAATTTGGTTCCCACTCCTTAGGTTCAGTTACTCTTCTTCTAGGAGAGGCAAAGACGCACGGGGTATGCCACGTGCTTTCCACGTCTAGCTCCTCTTGGATTGTACGAGTCTACTTCCTTTATTTTTTTGGGTTGAGCTGCACTCTCTCTATTGTACTCTTACACTGTCCTTTGTTCTATCTAATTATCACCATTTTAGTACCTCCTTTGTTTCTCCATCGAGATTCGGGGCATCCTACTGAGTATCTTTATACTCACCTCTTCTTGGGCTCTGCTTGGGATTTTCCCGTACTTCGTGTGCCCTTTCAGACGACGAACAGGTCAATCAAGACTATGGAGGAGCGTAGAGGACACATGAGCTTGGGCCACATTCAGTGGTCACAGTAGGACTTTTAGGTGTGAGACGCACCAACTGTTTACTTTTGTTTACCTATTGTTGGGTTGTGGCACCTTTCAAGTTGGGCGCCTGTTTTTCGCTTTTCCTGTTCAGTTATCTTGTTATTACTTTTCATCACTTTACTTGTTCTGTTTTTAGAGGTCGATGAATGTTTTTGGTTGGGAAATTGTAGTTCATACTTTGGTTTCCTTTTTACTCTATGCTTCTGCATTAAGTGGGTTGTGTGTGTGTGCGTGTGTATAGGTACATAGAAAAAGGCCTCCCTGAGATTGTTACACCATCGGTTCTTGTCACTAGCCCCTGGCCTATGGAGGTGGGCCTGGGGTAGTTGCGGCTCGAGCCCGGTAGGGTTGGGTTGTGACATGTTTGGTCAATACTGGAATTGAATAAATATCCATTGGATGAAGATCATATATTATCATTCTATATCCATCATTGGATTGTAAATATGTATGGATATATCAAAAATAATTTCTTATGGGACAACATGAAGAGGGACATCGTGGAATATGTATCCCAATGCCTATTATATCACCAAGTTAAAGCTGAATTATAGAAGTATAAGGGGATGATGAAATCATTACCAATTCGTATACAGAAATGGGAAAACATCACCATGGATCTCATTATAGGACTCCCAAAGACATATAACGTCCATAACTCCATTTGGGTTGTGATCGATTGCAATATAAAGTTAGTGAATTTCATTATAGGATATATATTAAGGAAGTGGTAAGGTTGTATAAATTACTAACCTTAATTATATCTAATAAGGATTCAATGTATACCTTGAAGTTTTGGATAAGTCTCCAGTAATAATTGAACATATAGTTAAACTTTAGGACTGTATATCATCCTCAGATAGATGGTTAGTGAGAGATAAGTATTCAAACCCTAGAAGATATGTTGAGAGATTTCTATATGTATTTTCAAGAAGGTTGGGATCAATACCTTCATATAGTTAAATTTTCTTTCAAAAATAACATTCAATCAATCATTCAGATGGATCCTTATAAATATCTCTATGGAAGGAAGTTCATAACTCCAACATGTTGGGATGAAGTTAGAGAATAAAATCCATCAAGACATGGGATAGTTGATGAAATTATAGATAAAGTTAAAGCTATTCAATATTACATCAAGTTATATCATAGTCGATGAAAGATTTATGATAATAACCATAAAAAGGTCAAGATTATGATGTTAGAGAGAAGGTATTCCTATGGATATATCCTTGAAATAAGGTTATGATACGTAAAACAAATAGGATGGTGATCCCTATATATATCTATCCCTATGATATTCTTGATCATATCGGGATGATAACTTATCACTTTGTGATTCCATAAAACCTATCCTAAGTTCTATTATGTGTTCTATGTATTTATTTTGAGGAAGTACATACCTAATACTTCATGTATAATTAAATCATAGGTTATAAAATTGGTTTATGATCTTTATCATGAGGATCAACCTATAGAAATATTTGATCATAGAGATAAAGTGATACAGAACAAGACCACTCACCTGGTTTAGGTTAATTGGAGGAATAATACATTTAAAGAAGCTATATGTGAATATAAGGAGGTACTTAGAAAAATGTATCCTCATTTGATTTCATTAGAATAATGGGATTTTGAGGGAGAAATTCTTATAAGTGGGGTATAATGTAACACCTTGAGATTTCAATATATATATATATATATATATATATATAATAAATATAATTTTTTTGATATCTTACAATGTATAAAACATCAAAAATAAGTGAATAAATTATTATTAAAAATATAAAATTAAATAAATTAATATATAGTTAAATGAAATTTACAAAATAAATTATTTTGTAAAAATTTTCAAATTCAATTAAGAAAATACAATTAATTCTAAAGAGAAACTTTTGAACTGTTTTTGTTAAATTATGATTTTTTGTTAAATTTAATACTTTTTGAGGAATGGTATCAATAAAATTTATTGATAAAACTATAGTAATAAAATAAAGTAATTAAATTCATGAAATTTTTGATAAATGATAAGGAATGTTAGTCTAGTAATTCTTAGCTAAACAAAAATGTTTTGTTTAAAGAATTGTTTTTATTATATATGTTTTATTTTAAAAAACATTATTTTATTTTTAGTATTAAAATTTTGGAAAATTATTGTTTAAAAATTTATAAAAATTAATTTTTATTAATAAATTAATTATCTAATGATTAGAAATGAAGATAAAATCATTTGAAGGTAAAAAGTGACATTTATCAGAAAACTGTTTGTATATGCGCAATGTTTTTTTATGTTAATAAATTAAATTAATAACTATTGATGAATAATTTTAATGAAAAATGTATATAATATATTAAATAAAATATATTAACATTCATATAAAGGTTTTTACTAGGAAAGGAATGAGAATAAAATCATTTTTATTCATAAAAATACAATTTTTCTAAAAATGATTTTTATGCATTTTGTGCATGGATATTAGAAATAATTAATGACACCTATAAGAATTGAATATTTTAAAATTGATTCCATATTTGGAATAATAATACATATTATTTAATAATTTAAACTTAATTTTTATCGATAATGAATAGTTAACATGATAAAAATTTCATCACCACGGAAAGGTTTAAATGGGTTAACGAGGGGGTTAAACTAAAAGATAAGGATTAAAATATAACTAAAACTTGTATAAATATAAAATTTTAAGTGTATTTAGAAATTAAATTATCCTATATTCAAATGTTTTTCCATTTGGTTCCAATTTTCCTAGAAAATGACTTTATATTATTTTAAAACTTTGAATATTTACATGGGTTCCACTCCCCTCACTTATAAAAGGGAGCTCCCCTTATCACTTATTCACACCGTTTGAGCAATCTATATTAGAAAATACATACCCAAATATCTTTATATTTTTTCACTAGGTCTTAAAGGTAATATTAAAACAAAAATAATATCTTAAGAAGGCTTAATGTGTAATTTAAAGGAAGATACTCAAAGAAGAGGTAACTATCTTAACCAAGTTCTTTCAAGTTTATTTCTTATTACACCTCAAGAAAATATTATATTACCATATTAATATAGTTAAATAAGTGTATTTACTATATTTAAATGTTTTTATGTTAATGGTACAACCATTTTCCCTATGATTTACATCCAATCGAAAAAGAAAGCATTGCTCATATATACATACAGACTACCGTCTCCATGAAGTGATGTGTTTAATTTTTCATCACCACCTCACATGGAAGGTTATGTTGACAGATTTAATGAATATATATGATATATATAAAATAATTATAATTTTTTAAGGATAAATTATTATTTACATTCATTTATTTCCAATAATTTAAAATGAAAGCATCACCCATGCATATGTGCGGACTACCACCTCCATGAAGTGATGTAATTAATTTTTCATTACCAACTTACATTGATTGTTATAAGAGTGTATATAATGAATAAATATTATATTTATGACATGATTAAGATTTTTTATATTATTAAATGATGACAAATGTGCAATGACTAGAATCTAGAAATTGAAACATGAAAGAAAAATGAAACAGTTAACGCCCAAATTTCTGATTTTAGTGGAGAATTATTAATAAATAGGTGATTAGAAATTATGAATGAATAAAATATAGAATTTCATTATGAATAAAATTATTATATATTTATAATAAATATAAATTTATTATATATGAGTTTGGATCATGTAAAAAGCAAATCAGTACTTAAGGTAGGGTTTTATATTATAATCTCACTTTTTATTAGGGTTGTTTAAGTTTCAATTTCCTTTAGAGGAATTATATGATATCTCTCACTATATATATTAAACCAAATCTATTTTATTTTCCTGTAATTATTTATAATTTTTTCAAGTATTCTTTCTATTTTACCCCTCTTTGGCACTCAAAAATACCAAAAGTATGTTTTTAAGAAAAATTGACCTTATTTATACATTTTGGTGGAGAATATTTCTCTTCCATATCCATATTCTTAAAAATTATATAATGAAAGTTATTATCAAAAATTAAAAGTTTAAAAAAATTCCTTTATATTAAATTTTAACTTATTTACAAATTATTAAAAATAATTCCTTTAAACTTTTTCAGTACAAATCACTTTTTCCTTTCTTTATAAAAGTGTAAAAAATATTATTTTATGTATACATCATAATAAAATTCCCCCTGTAATTTAATTTATTCAAGATTTAACTTCATTTTCAAGTTTCTATTATTTTTCAAAGAAAATACCATTCCCCTTTTTTTTGGGAATTTTTTTTATTTTTTTAAAAAATACCAAAATAAAAGGATGTTTTATCTTATTTTTAAATTATATTTATAATGATTTTATAAAAGTATTTTTAATTTGTGTCAACATAATTTAAGTATTTTTATAATTCAATGGGGATATGGTATTATGATATTATCCACTTCCATTCTCTAGATTTCTTATGATGATTATGTTTTTATAAAACAAGTTTCTTTCACACATGTTAATTAATAAATAATGAATTGATGAATGTTTTTATGATTTTATGGGACACATATGTATGGTTTTAATTATGTGGTAGTTGGGAAAAAATTATATATCCCTCCAATACACTGGGTAAATATTGATATCTGATAATATAATATGGAAGGAAATGAAGATTGAACTCAATCCAATAAGGGACTCTATCCACTATGAATGGAAATGGAATGAGAAGTGAAACCAATCTACTATAAGACTTTTTACACTATGTTAGGATTATCTTGGTAGGATCCTTGAATAATTAAATGATTTTATATGATTATGATTGTTCCAAACACCTATGAAATATTATTATACCTATGATATGCTCTCATATCTCATGATTTATTGTTGATAATTACACACTCTTATAACATATGTCATTTTTTATGACAAATCCTTTTGCCATGACTTATTAGTTTTAGTATATGAATTTTTGGGTATGTTTTCATAAGTTATGACCCTGTTATCATACCTATATATGTATATTATGATCTCTTATTATATTTGGTTGATATCTCCCAATTTAACCTTATTCAGAATCTGATCTCACCCTTTATTATATTTCCATTTTACTTAGGTCACGAAGAATGGTATTATGTAAGATATGAATCATAAGGGTACCATTTGAGAAGAAATTTTTGGGAGATATTGAATATATTTAATTAAATAAGTTGATTATATATCTAGTCTTCAAATAAACTTATGGTTCTCAAGCATGAATTATTATGTTATATATTAAATTTTCATCTAAAAATATGAAATATTTATGTAAGTTATGCTTTGTTCTTCTCATGTTGAGTTGTTTTAAAAATTCCATAGTGGATATTTTATATGAATTTATGTGTTTTAATGTGTGTTTGAAACCAATTTTATTTTCAAAGGAAGTGTTTAGTGTTTAAAGTGATGGTTTATTAAAAAGGGTGTGTTGGACCATGTTTAATGGTGTTAATATTTATTAGTCATGTGATGATTTAAAGTGATTTTAAAGAGAAATGGGTATTTAAAAATGATTTTTTGGAATGATTCAATTCCAAATAGTTTTTTTCATAGAATGTTTTGTAAATGATGTTTTCTAAATTACATTTTATAAGGTTATGGAATGGTTTAATATTCCAAGTATGTTTTTAAAGGCCCATTTGTAACTTCATAAAAAGAGTTGATTTTAAATTGCGTTTACCCTTATTTATAATACCCTTTGTTTATGTTATGTTCATTATGGATTGTGTCTTTGTGGGTGATGTTTTACTGATTATTATGAATAGATGTGAAAGGGGTTGTTCCATGCGAGGGTGTTAGAGGTGAGATGCAGTTTATTGATTTTATTTTAAATTTCAGATTTTTTGATGAGCTTGGGATTATTTTTATTACTCACCTCATATTTATTTATATAATGGGAACCCTTATTAGTTAAGTAGAAGTTCTGGATGCATGTTACTCTAGATTAGTGTGTGTAGTTAGTCTAGTGCTGTAGGATATTTACACCCCATAGAAGTTTATTTTTTTACTTAGGGACTCAAAACAGTGTTGAGAAAGATGTTTTTATTTTACCCTGGGGAACCTAGAGGTATTAACACAATGAAATAGGTCTAATATCATTCATGTTATAAATTATTGGGTTATTCATGATTCTTATATCCATATGTGGATGTTTTAGGGGATCCTAATATATATACAAACCCCATTTGTATCCCCTTTATTTCTATTTAGTTGAAGGACACCATGACTTAGATATGGGTTGTTTAAGTTTATTCCATTGATATATTAGGTGAAATTGTGTTTATTAATTTTGTTTTATTATATTTTTGGTTTACTTTCAAACTGATTTATAAATGGTTTGAGAAGTGTGGTTTCTATAAAAATAAAAGTGTTGTTTGTTTTAAAAAATCCATTTGGGAAATATTTCTTAGAAAAGAGGAAGAATTTTTTATTTTTATTTAAAATTAAAGAGTCATGTTTTCATGGGTTTTAAATATATTTTAAAGTAAATTCTAATTTATTGATTTTTTTCTCTAAATATATAGTTTAGGGATCGATGAACCTCACTTATATTAAAAGTTTTTACCATAGTTTTAGAAATACAGAGATAAATCATGATATTTGTTTCTTTATGCCTGAGCTTTGAAAAAATATTTTATAAATTATTTTTAAACTATAATTTATATATTTTAATATAAAATTAATTATATAGAATCTTTGGTGAAATTTTACTAGGAATATTTGGCTCACACCTTATATATACACTGGTGTGCATGTGTATATGAAACTATTATGTTTTCTCTCAGGTGTCCTATATTTTATGTTATTGATTGATTATTTATTTTTTATATAGTTTAGAGACCCTATATTTTCCCCATAATACTTTGGAATATTTCTAGGAATATTTTCCAAGCCAGGTGTTGAGACAGTGCGTGATTCTGAGGCCTGGTGTCCCCAGAATTATTTTTATAAAAATATTAAAGATATTTTATATTGTGTGTGTGAATATTCTTAAATAAAATGGTATAAATATTAAAGGGTAGATAATATAATAAATACTAGTCCATGGTTAGGTCTGGAACATAGTTTTTACCCTAGGCTCGACATAAAATGAGTCAGCGCGGGACGTTCGGACTCCTCGTACATTGGCGATGCATTAAATGGATGAATTAAATTATTAACTTATTCATTTAATATCGGAAAACCAAATAAATCATGAATGGGGACTCAGATGAGAAATATGAGACCACTGTTGAGTTCATAATGTATTTTTTACCCTATCCAGGGTATAAACTTTGTCAGTGTTGGGAGTTCATCTTATGTGCCATTGTGGGTGAATAATTAAATAATTAAATAATTATTTATTTAATTATTTGATTTTTCACCAAACCTAAAATTCCCAATAAAAGTTTTGTTATGGGAATCTACCAAGGGTTAGATTATGTTTTTATAAATCACCAATAAGATATCTACTCTCCTTTACATTGGAAGACAACGACGAATGATGGAAGCCGATAATGAAACTTTGGATCATGGCGATTTGAAGCACGACGACCAGAACAGATCTTGGCGAGCGCATTGTTCATTAATGATGATAGATCCAATACATTCAGGACTTTTATTTGGTGATTTTTACACCCTAGATTAATCTTTGAGTAGTTTGATAATTCTTTCGTCAATCTACACCCTTTTGCATGATTCCAAGCATTGAAATAAATTGGTTTTATCAGTTCTTTTCTAATCTGGATGCCCGTTCTTGATCGGTTGGACATAAATGATTGACCAATGACATAAAACCTCTATTTATTTGTTTTTATACTTTATTTCAATGCATTCTTCTCTGTTGGAACCTTGCGGTTCCTGACTTGACAATTGCTGGGTGACCCAAGCTTGATTGGGCACCCGAATTTGAGGAGGATTGACAAAACAATGACATTATCATGAATGGAGACCAGTTCTGTGTGGATCAGTACCTAAGGATCATATATATGTGATTTTATAAAGGTTTAAGGTTGTAATGGGGGTTCCATGGCTCGCTAAAGGTGTGACAGATTTTTTGTGGTTTGAGTGAGCAGGGTGGTCGAGATGGTGGTCTGATAATGCTCCAGGTGGTTCAGCGACGAGTAGGGTGGAGAAAGCTGCGAAGATTAGTTCTAGGAAAGGTGGAGAGTTCGAGCGAATGGGATAGTGGGTGACCGATGTGTCGATGTGTAATCAGGATAGTGGAGCAGAACGGAATGCGGAATACTGAGGCGGATAGCACGGCGGGGCAGTAGGGATGGCGGTAGGCCAAGAGTGAAGGTGTTGGGTGCGCAGTGGGGCGGTGGACCACGTGGGAAGAAGGGGGGGGGGACCCAAGGGAAAAATAAAGGATGAAATTAGTAGTAGTAACAAAAACAAAAACAACAACAAAAACAAAAACAACAAAAACAACAACAACAACAACAACAACAACAACAACAACAACAACAACAATAATTCTTTAAACCCCCATAACTCCCACTTGAGGAGTCTGATTCAAGCACCATCTATGATGGCATGACCCTATTTAAAATTTGGTCATTTTAAGACCATTTCAGATAATTTTCCCCTAAACTGTGACCTAGTCTCATAAAACACTTTTGAATTAATAGATTTAATGACATTATTAAATCTTTGACCCGACAAAACTCCTATATACAATATTCAATTGATACGCTGTCAGCATATTTGTGACCCTAAAATCAAGGCTGATATTTTTATACCAATTTTGGGTATTTAAATAGAGATTAAGGAATCGGCCCCAGGAATCCTAGTTCAGGCATGTTGTGGTAAAATGTAACTTTTTTCACTAGGTGTCCGATTTGGATAAAGGAATAGTCGATTCCATGCATTTTTCTGTGAGGGTCAAAATGGTGTAGTATGTATATTTTATTTTAGGATCATGACATGGTATCCATGGGGAAATATTCTTGTTCAATGTTGAGAAATATAAAATTTTCACCAAGTGTCTGATTAGGGAGAATTAGTAGTCGATCTAGTGCGCTTCTCTATAAGGATCACAACAGTGTGATTCGTTTGGTTATTTAAGGCCTCCCAATTTTCTATTTGTTGTGATATGGGGAGACTTTCTCATGATCTTATTAAATGTAGAAATGTGAAAGGAATATTAGTTGAAGATCATTTTTATGTGTTTGAATTGATGTATTCAAAGCTTTCGGGGCTGTTCGAGGAGGCATGTTAGTGACATTTTGTTTTTCCCTTTGGACCAATGATGAGAATCATGCGCTTGTCAATGTTTTGGACAGATATTCCATGTACTATGGGAGTAAACATGAATGACTAGGGGTGCATGTACATAGCTTAGTACCTGAGTATGTCTAGGTACACGACCAAGAGATGAGGTGGGGTTACATGTATTGTGGGCCCCATATGCACCATGTACCTCTTTATTAATCTTATACCTCTTGTATATTCTTCGTTTGAACTTGGATTTTGGCCCACAAGATACCTAAACCGAGTGTTTTTTCACATAAAAAATGACGGTCCCTTCAGAAGTAGCTTTCGAGATATGACAAGAATGTTCAGGGTTTGGTTCACATAGAGGCAACGCCTGATGACAATAGTTCTCATACAATATTACCAGAGTAGTACCGGGAGTACCCTCCAACAAGGTTTGGTAGTGGTGTTCTCTAATTGAAATTTTGTACTTACCCTCCAGTAGGTCTAGAAAGTGGCATTACCTGATGATTCTTCCACGTTACCCTCTAGTAGGACCTAAGAAGTGGAGTTCCTTGATGTTTCGAGCTTACCCTCCAACTAGGATGGGTAGTGGAGTTCCCCAATGGAATCTTCCAAGCATAACCCTCTAGTCAGGTTGGGCAGTGATGTTTTCCTAATGACTCACCGGGCTTACCCTCTAGAAGGATTTGGGTAGTGGTATTCCCCATTGACCTTCCTGAGTGGTACCCTGTAGGAGGGTTGAGCAGTGGAGTTCCTCAGTGACTATTAGAGTGGAACCTCCCTGATGCACTAGGGTGTGAGTCATCAACTTCAAGTTACAGAAGCATAGATATGGGACAAGGTTTGAAATACCTTTGGAGTCACGATAAAGAGGGGAACTATCCCCACTGATATGAGTTCTTATGACACAACTTAAAACCATGCAGGTGAGTTAGTGCTGCCCAAAGAAGATAGTATCAATGTATAGTGATTGAGAACTTTTGACTTGTGTTTCCTAGGGAAGAAATGTGAGGTTATGGGCATCGTAGTTGAACTTACTTTAGAACTTGAACTGTGAGATGGATATCCTCTTACTCTCTTTTTTGGGCTTCTTTGACTGAGCATATATATATATATATATATATATATATATATATATATATATATTCTATTTCAATACCCACTCCTTGGGTTTTGGTTACTCTCCTTACAAAAGAGGCAAAGACACGCGAGGTATGCCACATGATTTCCATGTCTATCTTCTCATGGTTGCGTGAGTCTACTCTCATGTTATAGGTAGTGAAGAATTTATAAGAATTTTATCTTCTCACAGTTTTAGGCTCCTTGTGTTTGGA
Organism: Viscum album; assembly: GCA_963277665.1. Classification (NCBI taxonomy): domain Eukaryota; kingdom Viridiplantae; phylum Streptophyta; class Magnoliopsida; order Santalales; family Viscaceae; genus Viscum; species Viscum album. The sequence goes on along the minus strand of OY728141.1, from coordinate 1,412,093,072 downwards.
TGAGTCTAATTTCACTCTCTTGTTGGGTTGAGCTATTCTCTTTTACTGTATCTTTTTATCTCTACTACTTTCCTATTTAGTGTATCTCTTACTACTCCCCCTTCACCCTCTTTAGGGTGTTATACTAGGTATGTATATACTCACCCCTTCATGAGCTTCACCCAACACGTGACGTGTCTCTTGAAGATGACAGACATGTTGATCATGACTTTTGAGGAACTTAGGGATACATGGTGCTTGAATCACATACAGTGGTCATAGCTTTGGATTCAATAGTTGAGATCTCTCATTTATTTTACTTTTCTAGTTTTTTTAGTTTGGGACATGTTTTTAGTTGTGAATGTATTTTTCCCTTTACTTTCAGTTTCCACTACCATATTATCATACTGTCTAGTGGTTCATGCATGATTGGTTTGTTTCATAGTAGTGTTTCATATTTTATTTCTTTCCCTATTCACTTTTTCATTGAGTTGGCTATGTGTGTATAGGTTTTTAAGAAAATACCTCCCTATGTTTTGTGTGCCTTCGGTGATTTTCACCACCCCCAGCCTATGAAGACAGGCATAGGGTATTTATAGTTCTATCCTTGGCTTGGGTCAGGTCATGACATATAGTTTGGAAAATTATGGATATGGTGAGTGACCTTGGGTTATGTGAACGTTTTTGGAAGATGTTCTAGTTTAGTTTCTTTTTAGGATATTGAATCAGCCAATTCATATTTTTTTAATATTTTGTTCTCATTGTTTCTGCTTTTTTTTTTGTAATTTTATATGGCCATCCAATTAAATTTTTTGGTTGGCTATTTATTTTTTTATACCACATTTTTATTTCTTATTTATTTATTTATGCTTATTTGATCTGCATGTGTGTCCATTAGCTGGATAGGTCATGTTGGATTCTTAGTAGTTTTTGTTGCTTGTTTAGTGTTTTTTGAGGGTGATATTGATCCCATTGGTTAATTTTGATACCCTTGGAGCATGTCACTAGCTTTTGGGAATTATGAAAACCCTTTAATACTTGTTACATGATAGTTTAGATACTAATTTGATGATAGACTAGGTTAGTTCATTACACTATCAAAAAAAATGAAGTTTCGGTACTCCCCTATGTGTTGAGGCATGGTCCTCTATGTATGTGGTTCAAGTACCCTCCTAGTGGCATACTCATGATAGGGAATGGGATACATATATGAAAAATAGATTCCAGATACTCCCTTATGGGTATGAGGTGTGATTCCTCCGTATTCAAGCATGGGGTCAGTAATCCCTTGATCCAAATGAGGTGTGGGTTTCCTATACCATAGTCTGATTTAGTACCCCCTTAATGATAAGGTGTTGTTACTCCACCAATAAAATTTGGTTATTCTACCATGAGGTAAGATACGAGCCCCTCTTTTATTGGGGTTTAATACACCCAGAGTTTATGTATATTCCACAGAAAGGCATATATCCCCCACTACAGACTCATAGAGGTAACATGAACATTATATAGGTTAAGTAGTTTGGGTTTCATGGGTATTGTGACCTATAAAATCATATAGTTTTATTTGGATATGAATTAAAACTGTGATATCAACTTCAGGACCTATGGGTATTTCAATATTATTAGTATCTCTAATTTCTTATGAGATATAATTCTTTAAGGAGTTGAGTTGAAAATATTGAGGTTATGTTATTATACTTGATTAACTTTACTAAAGATAATATCTAGATATGACCTCTATTATGAGATGAATTATTGTTTCAAACTTCGTTGTTTTTTTTTGATTCATCTTATTTGGTATGTTTATATTCACCCCAGCATGGGATTCATTCCCACACACGTTTTCCCCTGAAGATGATGATAAGTCTAAATATGACCTTTGTGGCTATAGATATGTTATGGGTTATGAAAATATGTGGCTTGGTGGTGTATATAAATTCTAGATGATGGTGATTTATATTGGTGTTATATTCCCAAGAGTTCTTATAACATGGAGGTATTTTACCTTATTGGATGTCTATTATTCTTGGTGATATTATCTATCGTATTATTACCTTTAGGGATTTTCCTCTATGGAATTGTGATGAATAAATATCATATCATTCATTCATTGTTATAAAATTTTATTATTTATATATATAAATGGTGATTATTGATTATGTTTTGTATCAAAATTACATATCTTTGGAAAGTTGTTATAGGCCAATGCCTCCTATATATTGTATGCCTTCTTGGTGCCACTATTTATCCTATGGCCAATTGGAGGTAGGCTTGCAGTGGCACACTCAGATTATCACCAGTCTAAGTGGGGCTTTAGTGGGTTTGGTCATATTATAATGGTCTCAATTTTAGGTTGAATCCTATGGATGGATTTTGGATATAAATTTATTATGAGTACTATTTATTGAATTTAGAGTAGTAATGTTATGAGTTATTTAGTCTAATTTTCAAACCAAGGAACCCAATGTTGGTTATCCAAATGATGTATCCATTCACTATAAATCTAATAATTTATTGATCAAAAATAAATTATGTGTAATTGGTTATGAGTTATGGTCATGTTGGTACATGCATCATGTAACAATTAGTTATGGTTTTCATGTACTTGTTATGCTAGATCTCCCAGATATTCTCTAGTATCCATGGATTCTTCCTGTTGAATTGGTGATTCCACCCATAGATATCCAACTTAGATTTAGAGGTATAGTCATGCCAATCCTATTATAGTACATATTCTTCTCACCAATGATTATTTGAGAAATAAGGAATCAATTCATGGATATGATTGGGTGGTATATTTTTTCAAAACTAGCGGTCATATCCTTAACCATTTTTTCTTAGTGGAAGTCTTCTTATAGAGCATATAGTAGTTATCATTGAGCTAAATAATACTAACTATATGCTAAGTGTACAATATGTGTTCCATTGATAGATGCCTCAAGGGTATTTTATTTGAACCTGATCCTTGGGTGATAAAGGATTGGTTGGGGTATGAGACTTATTTTTTCCCAATTAGGACACTCATTGACCGAATGTTTATTCTTTCATCAAATTTTGCTTCACTATTCATAATTACATTGGTTGTAATTTACAAAAATCATAATGATATACTTTTCTATGATAATAGTTTTATGCTTTATTTGGATGAAATTTTATTTGATGATGTTGAGGATGATTTTATTTCAAAATCTATTATACTCTCTTTAGGGAAACATGATTGTGACCAAGTATGTGTTAAGGTTTATGGATTGGGTATTCTGTGGAGATTTTTAAGGTTGGATTTATTCAAGTTTGGGAGATTGAGAAAGGCCTCTAGAGTGAGATTTAATTTTGGGATATGAATTTATAAATCCCCCTTCGCAGACTAGAGACCTAGAGTGAGTTTTTTCAGTTATTATTTTCTTATTAGTGATTCATCCTAGTTTTGGAATGGGAGGACATTTCCCTATGGTCACCCAAAGTGGTGTCGGGGGTGGACCACTATGTTGAAGGTGACATTAGGATCAAAATAATTTTTATTATAGTATTAATGGCCTCATAATATGTGGTATTAGTATATTACTTGGTGGTGTAGGAGAAACTAAAGGAGAGTGACACCTTGAACCATTTCCACAACCACATCTAGTTGATCCTCACTAAGCACAAAGCATTGATGGTCAGGTTTTAGATAGATTTTCACAGTGGATGGATCTAGTTAAGTGATTCCAAAAAAGGTTAGAGGTATGATTTATTTATTATTCATTATAACTAATACTCATCTATGTCAGCATGTTCTATTCATTTCTTTTTTTGTGTCTGTTCAAAAGTTGTAATTACGGTTGATCTCTTATCCCAACATTTGTGGCTAGAGAATCCCATTGGTAGTGATCATCCATTTTCTCACATTGGTTGATGGTGTGATATATATATATATATATATTATAAGGTCTCAACATATCGATATGGGACCCTATTACACCAACCTTGGCGAGGGTTGGATGTTTCATTATTTTTGTAAGGAAAAGTGTAATTGATCATACAATTCAAGGTTCTCCACTCACTGGAGAGTGAAACCCTTAGGAAGGATGAGTGGGATGAACCTTAGGTATTATTGTTTGATCACCCCACTAGTTGGAAAGTTTATTTGGGTGTGATTTTGAATCCATTTAAGAGAATTTTTCTATAATGATAAAGGAATATGTGAATGTTTTTCTAGAGTATATTCTAGGTTTTCCCTCATTGAGAGATAAAACTTTATACCAAATTGGTTCTGAGGCTATATCAACATCTTCTGTAGTTATTGATTATACTAGTCTAGATTAAGGTATTAACGGTGTGGTTGAAATGAAATTTTGGTAATGTTTTATTTATTATTATTGTGACCTCTTTTACTAATGGAAGGGATAAAGGTAGTTCATAGAGGTCGAATCCAGGTCTAGGTGTTGTTGTCTCCAAGTTTGTGAGATGAAATTTTTGGTGGAAATGTTGAGATGACACTATAGAAATTATAAACTCCTAATGATGTATTTCTGTATGATTATGTGACTCATGAACCAAATTATGGTGGTTTTGTTAAAGAAAACCTTATTTTATATGAGTTAGAGGGTGATAATCCTATGTGTTTGCGGGTTTCTCTTAGATTTATTTGAGAGAACCAGTTGTATAGTGAACTCTCAAGGTGTGAGTTCTAAATTAGAAAGATACACCCTTTTGGTCATGTCTTTGGGATGGTTATGCAATGGATGATCTCTATGAAGCTAATACCATAAACAATTATGTGATCAAAGTGGTGAAGTGTTGGCATGGTAATTTATTCCCTTAGTGGGAATTCTATTCTCAACAAGTGGAGGATAAGTATGACTAGTTAGGCTTGTTTTAGTTGGTTTTGATGGAAGAGGGAAGTGTAATATACAAAAAATTAAATGCGGTGCCCCCCACATCATGCCTAATGAGTGTAACCTAGCTTCATAGTGTATCTTTTGGAATATTTCATAATTAGATATTCCATGGTAGTGTGTGTGAAGGATTCAAATAAAGGTGTGAAGTACATAATCCTATTTTAGGGTTAGTTAGTGGTTTTACCATAAGGCTCATCTTGGATGGTGTATTGGGTAGTTTTGTAAATCCAATGGGGTATGAGACCATGGTGGTGTATTAATAACCAAGATTTGGGTGTTAATTGTGAGGTTACTCTAGGTACATAGTAAATGATGTTGTTATATGGGTTTAGGTTTTTTAGTTCCTTGAGTTCTTATATGTGCCATCCTAGGTTATAGAGATGATATAGTAGGGTCATATAAATGGCCATGATATTCCACTTTGGATTATGGTAAAATGGTTCACCGATGATCCAATGGTTGGTTGGAAGTTTGAGGTGGTTGGTGTTGTTTCTTAATATGATCATTAGATGATTTCATGAAGAGTAATGAAAACCCAACCAAATTATTTTTGGAAATGGATGTAATCTTATTTTGAGAGAGTGGTGTAGTTGTGTGGTTTTTTCAGATGATACATAGAGTAATATGATTTTCTATTGGTTATTTCCTCATTTTTAGTTTTTTTATAGTTTTATGTATTCCTTATCAGTTATTAATAAGGAATTGAATAAAACATCAAGGAGACTCTACTAGTAAGTTCTTAGGGGGGGGAATCGTAAGTTAAATCATCCTATATTAGGGTTTGAGGTGAATTAATGTTTCTAATGTGATTTTTATGGTTTAGTTTTTAAAGGCGAGGAGAATAATTCTCAAATCGGAGGTGTTTTTGATAACAAACCATGTACGTGTTGATGTTAATGTTTTTTAGTTTTTCTCTATGCTATGAGAATGGGATACTTATGGATGGAATGGTTTTTGTTGAGTAATCTTGGTAAGATTCACATGATGTGATATATGCTTTTAATTAATCTTTTCTTGAAAAAGTCTTGAGATAAGAAACACACTAATTAGTAAAATATTAGGGAAGAAATCCTAAATGTTGATGATAAGGAAAGATGATACTTTTATATGTTATTGTGTCCTAGGTTCTCATAGAAAGGTGGGTAAAAGTGTGTCAAAGGATGTGTTATTATCTGCATGAGGTTTCTTTTAATTCTATCTATCACAACAACTTAATATATTTCCTTTTAAAGGATTAAAATGATGAAATATGGGGATGATTTATTGAACTGAGTTTTTTCATGTCAGGACTCATTTTTTTTTATTTTATAAGTCTTGATTCCTTTAAAGGGGTAAAATTATAAATTTACCCTAGCAAACAATTTTAGAATTTTACCAACTATTCTTATGATCACAGGGTATGGTGTTTATACCTAGGATGAGTTTTGGTGAAATTCTAAGTTGGTCAAATTTTAAGATATATTTAATATTAATTAAATAAATAAATATTTATTTCTCTCGAATGAATTATGATATCTTATCAACATAAACTTAGATACAAATTTTGACACCATTATTGTGTTCAGATTGAGGGGTTATTCTAAAGAGGGTCTTTTTTGTTGTGTAGGTTTCAGGCTCCTGATCAGGCCCATTAAAGTTCTTTAATTTAAATTCCCCTTTATCCCATTTTAAAGCACTATAAATCTCCACCTAATATTTTTTTCTCTAGGTTTAGTTGTCCATGTTTTTTTGAAAACCTATAAGTGGTAGGAGGAAAGATGATAAGTTGGTTGAGGAATCCAGTCAACAGTAGGATCATGTGGAAATAATGACCGAGTTCTATGGAATTAATGAATGTACTAAAAAATTGATGTTTTCACCATGAGGTAGTCATTATTTATGATACATTAATTTTCAATGTTGAAAATAAAATAATCCCTATTATTTAAATTTTTATAGTCTCTGGATTGATGGATTTTTTTTATTATGTTAATGAATTTTGTCTTGATGGTTTATCATTAATTTTATTCTCATCAATTAATCTTGAGGAGTTGTATTTGAGAATATATTTTCTTATTCCATGTTTGATGACTTGGATTCCTCAAATCAATGAATCAATTGATGGAAAATATTTAGTTGAAACCTTGGGGTGGTCAAAATCTCCACAACCAATATTTTCCTCTCCCCACATTCTCATTTCTAGTTGTCCCTTTATTTATTGAAAAAATTACCCACTTTTATACTTCATTATGATAATAAATTCATAGTATATGGATTCAGGATAATAGTGTGGTGGCATTGGTACCAATGAGGTGTGATAGCGGTGAAGGACACACCTCAATATGGAATGGAAGTGGAAGATAATGTCTAATAGACTCCCAAATGATGGTGCATATATAGTGGTTTGACCAAGGAATAATGACAAAAAAATAGGTAATGAGTAGACACCAGAGGTTAATGATCATTGTTGGGAAGTGGAAGTGGTGCATTGGGTATAATTTAAGGTAGGAATGATAGTTTTAGTGTAGAAAATAGAGAGGAAGGAGGATCTAGAAGAAAAACGGACTACATAACACGTAATCTATGGGCCACACAATGTATAGGATTTTAAATGTGGTGCTACGGTCTCTAAAACTTATAAATATATCATTATGTGTGACCTCAAAGGAAAATACATATACTTTTACCTTGTAATGACTAGGGTTTGAGAATGGACTTAAATATTAAATAGGGTGTGATCATAGGTTACAAACCTTGTTCTTTAAAGATATAAGACATAGGGTGTACCCAAGAAAATGGCCAAAAAATCCCCTAGACCCACATTCCATAATGAATAATAGACATGCCATGTAAGATGATAATATGTAACTTTAAGCTTTAATGGTTAAACATTTCATATAGTTATGAATCACATGCCACGTCCAAAGCAACATGGTTTAGGTATCAGTAGAGTACATGATAAATAACCCTTGAGCCTAATACATTGTGTCTAAACAGAAGGCACATTGTGTATCTTAGGATGATAAGACTTAGGCTACTAGAGATAGAATTCTAAGTAGCTTGTGAGTATCACATGTTTTGTACTCTATTAGGACATACCATGTAGGTTAACTCCACATGGAAGGAAAATGGTAGTACATGCCTGACCACTGATCATGTCTTACATTCCATGTTTCTAAGAGTACATGTCATGTATTTATTATAATTTAGTGTTTTTAAAAATTCTCTCTATAGTGTTAGGACTAGATATATAAACAGTCATTTTTGAATGTTTTTTTGTAAATAAAATTATATTATAAACCTATTAGTCATCGAAGATCATTTTTGGGGAATTATTAGAATTTTAATGATATTAGCTCCACAGAGGTTATGATCGGGATCAAGTGAGGTGATTATAAAATACATGGAGTTCATGTACTCTCCTATGTATTAAGGAATGATCCTCCATACATAGAGACTATGTAATCCTCCAAAAAATACCCATAATAGGGAATAGGTCTTCTATATGTTAGATAGAGTTCAATTACTCTCTCATGGGTTTGAGTATGAGCCCTCTATATTTGGGCATAAATATAGTACTCCCTCAATCCCGATGAGGTGTGATACCCCCATACTACAATCCGAGTTAGTAATCCCCCACTTGATACACTAGTGAAAAACAAAATTTAACATCATTTTTTTCAATTTTAATGTCAGTTTTTTAACTAGTGTCTATAAAGGTGATGTTAAAAAAAGGTTTTAGGTGTGAGTATTTGGAAAACCGATTCCAAAAAAATGAATCGGCTTCATTTTAGGCATTGGTTTCTTTGAGAAACTGATCCCAAAAACCTTGCAATTTTTTTAATGTTTCTGCATCAGTTTTGATGAAAATCAATGTCAAAAGTTAATTTTTTTTATAGAAAATTTTGAATATTACACCCCCCAAAAAATAATAACCCCTATAGTAGAAAAAACAATATACAAAAATCAAACATCATACATCATTGACTAAAAATCTATAAAAATAAACATACATTTAACAAGTTAATCAAAAAATTATCTACACATTTGTATTATAAAGTATAATTAAAAAACACATACATGAAATTTACGACATGATCATTGTTGGTTAATGATGAAGCATTATTTTGGAGATCATTATGTTCAAACACCTATTATAGAAAATAATTAGTGTCTGAACACTCTTTATTAAGAAAATCTGTACTAATCATAAATATTATAATATACATACCTTAAAATTTAATCATACTTAACAGATAGTTTTCAAATGAAGATCTAAGATGGGTAAGTTCATCTTTCATTTAGAGACTTAAAATCATTTAATGTCTACAATAACATTGCATGATATAAGATTAAGGAACAACATACTATGATTGAAAATATAAAATAATTAATATAACAAACCTTATCAAATTTAGTAGTTACCCCAGTTGTGATTATCTCATACATGAATCATAAAACATAATAACCACATTCAGCATATACTATTTAATAATGACACTACAGTTATAAAAAATTAAATTTATAATAAAAACCAATATATATATATAATCAGAAAAATAACTAATATAAAAAATAATTACCATGACTTTCACATATTGGATTGCATTTGGATTCATTATCAACAAGTGATATTTGCTAATTTTTTTTCATGACCTATATTTATATATATATCATCTAATAATACATGTATTTACAATAATAATTAAATATAATAAACTTATAAAAAATAAGAAAACTTACCTGTCTAACAAGGTGGTAACTTTTTTACGAACATAACCTAATAAAGTGAAAAACAAATATAATGTGCATTCACTTGGGAAGAATACACCTAACATACAATGACCCCTATAATAAAAAAATTTCAAAATTAATGACATTATAATAAACATTGGTTCATAATTATGTTTGCGCTCTTAACCATAAGGAAATGAAAAAAAAATCCAAAAACCAATCTTTATCTCTGATAACCTATCTCATATATATGTAACTCTATCAATAGTATTCAAATATTTCACAACCGTTGAAATGAATTTTGGATCTATAAAACCATAAATGTATGTGGACTCATTTTTAATAAGAAGAATGTGTTGATACTTAATTAAAAAATTAATATAGTTAGTCAATTTAAACCATCCTTAATTAAAGAAATAAAAACTGAAAGATCAATCAACTTACATGGAAAATAACCGCAACATAGGTAAGCTGAGATCTTTAAAGTCAATTAGATCCATGATATATTTTCTAAATGTTATCAATGGATATTTTCTTCCACATATATCAGACATCATATAAAAATCATTGATATTATCAAATGATGAATAAGCTTGGTATAATACTTGTATCCCATAAGAAATATCAGAAGTATTTACAATTGTTTATTCCTGAACATTTTGTTTCCTTTATTCCATTTCTTTTGATTTTAGATACTCTTATATAAGTTAAATTTTAGAAAAAATTATAAGTAATTTTCAATCAGATGTAATTAATATTAAAATAAATCATACCTCATATGAAAGATAACAAAGAAGGCTATATGGATAAAGTAAAAAATTACCCATACAATCCCAAAATCTAGTAACCTCCTTAGTAGGAAATGGTACCAGAGTAGTAGGATCAATAATATCATGTATTGATACTCTAGCCTGACCCATTTTCATAGGTTGGTGATGTACATAATCCCCTAAAAAATGAATGACTCTGAACACTATAATATGTACACGAGGATCTCCAGCATACAACTCACAATATAAGGTTGGGTCTGAGCGAGGAGGTAGAGGATCTGAGTAGGCCAGATGGGTAGGCTAGTTTATTTTGGAGGGCTGTATAGGTTGTTCATCTAGCTGATAAGAATGGACAGGATGGAAAGTCTTTGTAGATTATGACTAATTAATTAATTGTTCTAACATAGCTTTTACAATTTATTTTATTTTGATCACCCATGGGAAATTTCATATCTTTCTTCTCAACTTTTAAGGATTCTATTTATGGATCTCTTGATTTATTACTTTTATGACCATTTTTTTTGAATACTAACACCTTCCTCGTATCCTCTTATGCGGTTGAGGTGTTCTAGATTTCCTAAAGTAGTGGCTAGGATGTCTGTCCTACTATTAGGGATAAAAGTTCCCTATGATGATTTCTCTTTAAGTTCATCCTGAAATAAAAATGAAATTGATATATTAATGTTGTTAATTTATAAAATAGAAAAATTTATGAAAAATAAAAATATTTGCTTATAATTATTTCAGATGCTTCCTTATCTTTCTCTATAAGATAATTTTCATTTTTTATTCTTCTCACTCTTTTCATTTTTTATGGTGGGTGGGGGGATATGGAGGACCGAACTGGACCTCATCAGAACCACTATAAGACTAATTTGTTAAAGCTTCAAACTTTTACTCAATCACTTTTTTCCTCAATAAATGATACCCCCACATGATAAAGTATGAGGATATACATTCTAAAATTGGATTTATTGATGGGATTTACTAGAGGCCTATTATATAAAAAATAAAATAATAAGTAATTAGGTACATATATAACAGATTTTACAATATAATATAATTATCATACTAGAAAGGCTTCATTATGTCATCTGGAAATGAATTTCTTCCACGTTTCTGCAACTAAAAACTCATACTTTTGGCATGGGTTTTCATTTTGTCTCTTTCCAAAAACACAATTTTTTGTCAAGTTTATTTTGAAATATTTCTATCAAACCACTGCTAAAAAAAGACATCTTTTCTTAATTGAATTTGTTTTTTAAAAATTGAATTTAATCTATAATTAAAGAAAATAAATATTAGTCATTTAAAATATATCATATTCAAAAAATGATATAAAATAAAAAATTTAAATATTTTAATGTTACGGAATCCCAAAAATTATTTATGACCATATTGTCGATAGAATTCTAATCAGGATATAAAATACTAATCCTACAATAACTCTACAAAGAGATAAAGCTAATAAAATTCATTGAATTCAGTCCAGTTACATTATTATTATCATCAAAACTAATATTCAATCACTCATCTCCACAAGAAAGTGATATTTTTGGTAAATTTTTAATGTCATGTTTACCAACTTGAGAACTCGATTTCTTAATAGTAAAAGTAGAAAACTCCACCACTAAAGTCTTATCAGTAGTCCTATAATTATTATTTGTAAATTAAAAGTTTTTTTTCAATAAGTAATTATATTACTAGATATTTAATATTATGAAAAAAGAAAAATACCTTAGCATATGTTCCTATGTCTCTGTATCTGTATCTGTCATTGAAACAGGAAAATTTAATGAAATTATTATGTACCTACATATTATTTGACAAGTAAATAATTAAAAAATAGGAAAATATAAATATTTAAGTAAAAAAAGTGGCACACATGTATAAGTTAAACAAAATAATGATGTTATTATTATTAACCAAGAAAATATACAAGGTAAACTATTAAATATAAAATTTACTTATAAAATTATAGAAACATTTATAAATTTAATTATCAAATTTTGAAAAAGTGTTATCATATATGTAACTTTAACAAAAATATAATAATGTACCTCAAGTATTTAAATGAAATAAATGTTTAACCATGACTTTATATAATCAAAATTTAACACAAAAAATCATATTTATAATCAAATATATATAATTAAATATCCAATAGTTATTAAATAATATAGTTTGTACAAATATAAATTTTAAAAAAGAAGTATAATCTAAATAATTACCAGATTAATTAGGGGAGTAATTTAGTGTTTTTCCAAATCCCTTCAACATGATCATTTCATATTGCATGCACTATGTTTGTGTTATTGTCATTGTTATCCAAAAGTCATGTAATAGAAAAATAAGACTCATATAAATAAATAACATCATCATTATCATAATCATCCAAATGAATTATTTTTCCTTGAAAAATGATGAACCACTGATCATTATATGGATCCATGACATAAAATATTTGGTTTGCATGTGTGTCCATGGTAAATGGTTCCTCATTTCAACTATTTTTCTTCTTCAAATCAACCAGTTTAAACCCATATTCATCTTATTTCAAACCACTATTACTTGCCACCAAATTACAATTAAATACAATGGCTTGTAATTTAGTGTAATCAATTTACCATATGTCTTCAAGAACTCCAAAATATAGTGTTGATGAAAAAATTGTGTTTTTATCTTTTACACTTGAAAAATGCAGTGTTTCAGTGATGGCCATTACACCACAATTTTGAACAATACTCTTATCATCCAAATTTTTTGTGTATAATGTGTACTTAATAATATAAAAACCAAACCATGTGATTACATTAAGAGATGGTCCCCCTTCCAACCATTTCAATGTTTCTGATGTAGATATATCTATGATGACTTTCTCTTTAAACCATGCAACAAATGCCTTTTTATGCTCAATCATTAGCCATTTTTCATTTCTTTTCAAATAATATAACTTTAATTCATCAATATGTGATTATATATAAGATTTAACCTCATCTATTTTGTTCAAAATGTATAAATGTGTCTTTATCACTTCACAACGTGGAATGAAATTTACATTTAGGCCTCGAATCCGTTTACCTTCACTATCAACTATTATATGTTGAGATATAGGGAGAGAAATGTTCTCCACTTCATATAAATAATTAGAATATAATTCAATAAACTCTTCCGATACATATTATCGAACAATAGAGGCCTTTAGTTGATAAGGATTTTTAACACATCCCTTCAAAATTTTCATATATCTTTCGAAAGGACACATCCATTGTAAATAAACAAGACCAAATATTCTTATCTCATGCACCAAATGAATCACAAGATGAGCCATTATATAAAAAAATGTAAGTGGGAAATACATTTATAATTGACAAAGAATAATAGAAACTTAATTCTCCAACACATCTACCAAATTTGGATCAATGAATTTTCTACAAAATGGATTTGAAAAAAAAATACATAACTTGATGATACACTTTATGAAATCTATCAATAATATACCACCAAGTGAGACTAGTATAAGTTGTTGCATCAATACATAAAAATCATGATATTTCATACCTATTAATTTTCAATCCTTCAATGACACCAAATTAATAAATTTTAAGAATATAAACTAGGTAATTTAATTCTATAAAGACCCCGAAAAAAAATTCATCTTCTCAATCATGCTTAATATGTGAAAATTCATAGGTAAATATATTCTATTTTCTTTCATAGTGGGAGCTAACTATAAATGTATTCCCATTGATATCAAGTATAATCTAGTATGAAATCCATTATTTGTCTTTCCTTTTATGTCTAATAAAGTTCCTATAAAAATTTAACATATGTTTTTATCCACATGCATAACATCAATATTATTTTTTATCTCTAAAAAAATCTAATAAGGTAGTTCAAAAAAATAGATTGTTTCTTCCAGATATTTTTTTGAAGACCATAAATTATTTTTTTCCAAATATAGAATCAATATTTTTCACCTTGTCGTAATATTATTCAACTGAAAATGTTTATAGGGGAATATTGTATTCCTATAAACCATTAAATGATTTTTTAAATATACAATAAGGATGATCAATTCATGAAAAAATTGATTTCCCATGAACACTATCTTTCTTTCATTCTGTAATTGATAATATGAAGTCTTTACTTTACAAATTAGACATGCTTTGTGTCCCTTAACACTATATCCAGATTGGTTTCCATATGCGGAAAACACATTTATTGTGAACATTGTCATAGTATGAAGAAGAAAATACTCTTTCTTTTATGCATCAAAAACATTAACACATGTCTCCCATAGTAGTTTCAAACCATAAATCAATGGTGAAAGATATACATTAATATCAACTTTACATATTTTTTCTTCATAAATATATGTGAGGACAAGTTTTAAACTACCAAAAAAATAGGCCATAAAATATGTTGCCTACTTAGTCTCTGATATGGATTAATTCCATTAGTACAAAATCCCATTTTGATATTTCTAAATTCACTTCCAAAATCATGAAATTGATTATCAAATATCATACACTATGGTGAATTAATAAGGTGATGTAAGTTACCATCAAAGATGCACTCATCTGAATTTCGTTTTAACCTTTTTGCATTAATTGAATTTGAAAGTAGATGCTTCAAAGAAGGAATTATTGTAAGGTACAAAATTTCTTTATCATGATATTTGATTATGGTACCTAATAATGAATCAAAATTGAATTATCATAATTATATAATGGAATTATTGAATGTAATTATTAGAAATTATACAGAATTTATTTTTCATGAGTTTAGATTATAGTACCTGAGAATGAATCTAAGTTAACCTTTTCATCAATCTTATAGTGTGATGTACCATATGTAGGACAATTTGATATATATTCATATTATTTCCTATAAAACACACAATCATTGGGGAAAGCATGTATCTTTCTATACCCCAATTCCATTGGGAATACTATTTTCTTTTCCTCACAATTGGAATCTAGAAGCCCCTTTACTTTTAGAAGTATCTCCTTTAAAAGCTCAAGTAATTTAGAGAAACTTTTATCACTCCACCCATTTCCTGCTTTCAAGTTAACTAATATTAAAACTGCTGACACTGCATATTTACTACAACCTAGGAATAAAGGTTTCTTAGATTCTCCATACAATCATTCAACAATTTCTGTTTTTTCAATGGTTTCAAAACCTAAATCATGAATTTGTTTTTCAATATGATCCTCTTCCTCATTTTGAATATTTTCATCAATATTAGATGTTGAATTTTCATTTATTTTTCTATGCTAAATCCAACATGTATAATTAAGGATAAAACAATAGAAAATGAGATGATTATTGATTTCTCTAGAGATTAAATTTCTCATATTAAAAAAACATCAAATATGGAAAGAAAATAAAATCTATTTTTTGAAGATTTTATTTAGAAAATTACAAGAAATCATCAAATCTTTTTTCATAGTCACTAGTGGTTATTCGCAAATTTATCTAATTATGATCTATTTAATACCTGATATCACAATATAATTGGTGAATATATTAAAACATATAAACATTTAATATATATATATATATGAATAGATAAATTTTAAACATAAACACATTTAATAAAAATGATTGGTAATCAGATTGGAAACATCAATGATTGTTAGGAATAAAATAAAAACTAATCTACTATAGGTATTTATTTTGCGTGATGTGTGTCATGGTGATCCAATGGAAATCACATGTAATTACCCTATTAGAAATTACAAGTAGAAAATCATGATTTTGTAAACTAATATATTTTTTAGTTTTAATTTATTTCCTTATATATATATATGTGTGTGTGTGTGATATTCTTAGTAGAAAATCATGATTTTTTTCACTATATGTATTTTTTACACACCTTATATTATAATATTAGTGTGTTTATTTAATTTCATACCCTAATTTTTGTGTTTGTGTATGATAAATGGTTACTTATTTTACTCATTAACATTCTAATATAGGCTTAAAATCTCCCCATGGTAACTTCTTAATACTCCGCTACTATCAAAAATCTCTTTTTGGTAAAAACAATATTAACTATTATTTAAATGAAAATACATTATTTCTGAAAAATACCAATAAGTTATAATATGATAATATTTAAATTATAAATTAATAATTGAAGTTCATTTTATCAAATTAAATTTATACAATTACATTTTTTAAATGATGTATTATATATAATGAAAAACAATATTTATTGAAATATGCCCATTTGAACATTTATTTTTTTGTAATATTATTTCAAAATAATATGAAAATAAATAAATTATAATAAATTATTTCATATATGTAAATATAACATATTGTTTCAAACATTTAAAAGTGGTCAATTTAATTTATTAAGGTCAATTACACAGAATTTTTACATATTTTATTTGAAAAAAATCCTATTGTAATATAAATTATATATCTTTTGAATTTAAAAATAGTAATTTTTTTATTTTCATATTATGTACATGTGGTTTATTGATATTATAATTTATTTATTTTCAATCATATAACATGTATTAGTTCATTTTACATAGTTTTTACATTAGTTTCGTGTCATGTGCGTCAAAAGTTATTGATGATTACATTAATTTAACACGTGAAAAATATGGAGTCATTACATGTTATGTGAATTATGTTGGTGAAAAATGACACCATATATAATTTTTCATTTCATAATATCTTCAGGAACATTCGATAATTTCATCAAATTAAAAACTTATCAAAATAAACAAACTTTAGCAACCACATTTATAAATAACGATCAACTACATACAAATAATTGAAATAATAACTAAAAATTATAAATAAATTATAAATAATTTAACTTAATTTTTTTTAAAAACTTATAAAATTCATATTTTAATAAGGAAAATGGATCCTTAATATAAAATTTCTTCCTCAAATTTTCTGTAAGAATAAACACTACAAGATCTAACAAAAATGTTTGTAGAAATGGACAGTAAGCAATAAAAAATAAATAAAATCAAACTGTAGTTAATAGACAACCAGAAAATGGGTTTTAAAGAGAAATAATTCTATGGATGATGAAATAATTATAGAGTATTAATAATCAATAACAAATATCATGAAATGACGATAAATTAAAATAAAATCAACAATAATGGTCATTGAGGATCAACATGTCACCGTTAGGGTTGTCATGAGTCGAGAACAAAGCTTCACTGATAAAAAAAATGAGGGTTTCACGATATCAGGTTTCTTTTAAAAAAAAATTTGACATCATTTTTTATAGAAACTGATGTCAAGAACTAATTATCAGTGTTGGTTTTCACAAAAATTGACACTGTTATTTTTTTATATTTATGGCATCGGTTTTTTACAAAAAACAACACCATAATACACTTTGATGGTAGTTTTTAGCATTGGTTTTGGTAAAAAACGATACCAAAAAGTCAATATATATATATATATATATATATTGATGTTGGTTTATGTTAAAACTGATTCCAAAAATTTATCTCAGATACATTTTTCATCGATTTATAAAAAACCGATGTCAAAGCTTCGACGTTGAAGCCAATATTTCTACTAGTGATAGGGACGATTCCTCCACCTATAGAAGTTATTCTTACCCATGAGGTAGGGTATGGATCCTTGTTATATAGGGGTTCAATACACCCTTTACTTATGTTCATTCTATAGTGAGGTGCGACTCCACCACTATAGACTCAGATAAGTATCATGGACATTATAGAGGTTGAGTAGTTTAGGTGTTATGGGTTTTATAATTCATCATACCTTGTGGATGTGTTCTAGATATGACTTATATCTGGTCAATATAATTCAAACACTATGGTTTTTTATATGATAATAATTTATAATTTATTACAAAATATGATTCTTTGTAGAGTTGAGATAAAAATATCGAGGTTTTGTTATTATCCTTAGTTGACTTAACCATGAAAAATTTCTTGATCTACCCTCTTTTTTTAGATGAATTATTGTTTCATACTTCATTGTGTTTTTAGTGTATCTTGGGTATGTTTATACTCACACCCATATGGGATTCATTCCCACAAGTTTTTGTGTCTATGTAGATAAAACTTAGTTTAGTGATGACCTTGATGGTTGTGGAGATGTTATAGCTTGTTAAGAGCTATGTCTTGGTGGTTCTTAATGATGTTTTATGATAGTGGGTGCTGTTGGTGTTCTCATCATAAAATTTCTTAAAGTGTGTAGGTTTTTCCCTCTACCATATTTATATTTCTCTCCATGATATTATCTATTGTGTTATTAACTTTAGTTATTTTCCATTGAAGTGTTATATTGAATAGTTGTTGTCTTATTCATGAATTTTTATACACTTTTATTATATATATATGGTGATTGTTGATTATATCATCTATTGGAGTTTCATATCTATGTAAAGTTGTTATGTGCTTAGTCCAACCATATATCTTATGCCTTTATGGTGTTAGTCACCATCCCTTGACCTATTAGAGGCAAGATTGGGGTGTATACTCAAATTACCATCGATCCAGATGGAGCCCCGATCGGCCAAGTTGTATTAAGAAATTCTGAGAAAGAGACATATATAGAACTATCCCTATCAATTATTATCATTCATATTCATTGATTTATGGTGCAATTATTTTGAATCAAATTTTCTAATTAACATTTTCATCTGAGAAAATTTAAGTTTATAAAAATTTCTACAGCACAATCATGTTTCCCACATCAAATTCTTGTACAATATGATCTTTATTTTTAGATTCTCCATCATCATGAACACCCTATTTTATGATCTTTTCTATCTCTTCAATTTATTTAATATAATAATTAAATTATTTAAAAATTATCCTAAAAATAAATATGCCTATGACATTTGAAACAATTTCAATTTCCAGGATAAAATGAATTGAAGTTTCCTTTTAATAGAGCCTCTTTAATATTTTACCCCTTCTTTAATATTTTTTTATTATCAAATTATCTTTCAAAAGAACTAACTTTGTTATAATAAATTAATTAATAAAAATAAGTATCGTTATTATAGTTCATTAGTGTATGTTCCCTTACGATCCACTTTTTCTTCTTTAACTTAACATCTAGCTTGCATACATCTTCAAGTAAAAAAATGGTTGGAACTCTATTGAATGTGAGATGTATTCATTTGATTTACCTAAAATTATTATAGTGTTTTTTTCTTTTAATTATGGAATTCCAATTCTCAATGATAACTTATCAAACTCTCAGATTTGGTTTTCAACATATTTATCTCCTTATCATAGGCTATACATGTAAAAGTAAATTTTATTCTTGTAATTTTTTGGATTTTTTTCTCTCAAAAATATTCTTCAATTTTTCCCACAAGTGTATCCCATATTTACAATAATTTTCTCATTGCTTATTTATATTTTTTCCAACCAGATATGTATATTATTTAAATTTCATAATGGTTATCTTATAATTATTTTTATTGTGAAAATTCCTAAATTAAAATAATAATTTAATTTTCTGTATCCAATCTAGAAAAGCCATTAAAATTAATAATTACAATCTCTAATCATTTTTCAATATCATTATCAAATATTATTTATCATGTAACAACCCATGAGACACTGGATTTAACTTTAAATACTCATTTGGAATTATAGAAATAATGGTTAGGAGATGGAAATGGAAAGGGAACACAATATTCTTATATTTGGTTGGTAGAAATGTAGCTTCCACATAACAAAAAATTCTATCACATAATGGAAATTGAATTACTGCCAAAAATAGATGAAAAATATATGTTTCCATAGGAATTGAAATATTATAATCAAGTCATCCTTGTGTAAATATTTATATTGGTGATGTGTTTATTGTTGGAAATGAAGCTGAAGGTTGACATGGTTTCATGAATCAAATAGAGACAGTTTTAATTGTTATAATGTAATGAATTTTTAATTGGATAATAAGTTATCATGTGTAACAAAGTTATAAGGAAATAGGGTTTTATGGATATGTGGTTTCTAGGTGATGGGGTTATAGGGTGACATGGTTAAAGGAGTCACAAGGTGAAAAGGATGTAGCCTATAATCTATATGTGGTGAGAGATAAAGTCATAGAGCGATGGGGCCACAATAGAGGATGATGATTTAATGGATGATGTTTTTAGGGAGGTTAATTAGGTCTTGGTTACTGATGGGGGATATGGGGATATAAGGGTGTGTGAAGGGGAAGATAGTAGCAGTGGTTGGTGATGGAAAATGAGGAATACATGGGTAACTCTATATTTCCAAAAAAATTATCATATATTCCATAATCAATTCTTTAATAACACCAATAATGATTTTTGGATGAAATTACCACACCCATTCTCATTCCAATTCCATTTATCATTCCCATTAATCTTCCATAAAAATAATTCTTATAACAAACTTCATCTATATAAAGTATGAATTCCTTTAAATTTTCACAAAACCTCATGTATTTTGGGAATTATTTAGTGTTTGAGGTGTTGGAAGGGGTTCAAGGGTTAATTTTAGATGTTTGGTTTTGGTGTTAAGACTACTATTATGGGAGACTACTACAGGGTAGGTAATCATTATCTATATTTTAGTTTTTTAATGTTTAAATCAATTATTTAATTTAATTTAAATTTAATTATAATGATATTTTTTTCTCACTTTTGGCCAACCTTCCATTCATGAGTCCTCCCATTCCTATCTCTTTCATCTCCTAAAGATGGATATCCATTGTTTTATACTGATTATAGGTATCATCAGTCATGGTGTGTAACACCCCAAGATTTCATAGTGTGTTATTTCTTCAAAATAATTCAATAACTTGCACTACACGCAACACTGAGTTCAATCACACCATGACTTACAAAAAAAAAAGCCATTCAAAAGAGGTTATGAATAGTATTATCTAAATTTTAAACTTTATATAATCCTTATAATTTTAGAATCCATATTATGAGTTTCTTAGATATAATGCAAGAACAAATTCATTTTCAGTATTGCACTTTTATCAACTTTTAATAGTGAACCCTTTTTAAATACAATTTTTTAAACTTTTTGACTAAATGGGGACATCAAAAATTTAAAATGAAACATCCCAAGCTTCCACGGTACACTTTCTTTGAAAAATACAGTAGCGTGTATTGTACGCAACCTTGAGTTTTAACACACACCACAACCAATCAAACTAGCCGTTATGAATAGTAATACCTACTTTTTAAAATTATATATATTTTATATTTTAAAATGGACTTCATCTTTGGATTCGGAATATCGAATTTAGCCTAAGGTGAAATTTTGGTACATTTCGGATAACTTTCATATTTTGATGAATAATGAAAATTACTAAATTTTAATTAAAAACAACTTTTTTAATCAAAATAATTAATAGTGATAAATTATGAATTTTAGTGGTTTTAAAGTATATTTAGAATATATTTTTACCATTTAATATAATGTTGGTCATTGGACATAATTTTACAATTAAACCGAACATAAACAAGTGTCAATCTTTTGATAGTTATTATCTCTTAAAAACACGCTTTTTGTTTTGACAGCGGGAATTAATTTTAAATTAATTTCTGCCACTTCTGTGTTTAGAATTTAGGAAAATGGATTCCATATTTGGAATCAGGATGTTCAAATTGTGTAAATAGTTAACTTTTATTTTTAGACATTTTGAATAATTACTGCGGTAAATATTTTATTTACCATGGTTAAGGGTAAATCCGGTAAATAAGGGTTAAAAAAATAATATTATAATAATACTAAATTACCCTAAAACGTGTCTTAACCATATTGGTTGTTACATGGTCGACCATGGGCATCTTTGTGTCAATTTTGGGACCCCATGGATCCACTTGTAAGTGATAATGACACTTTATTTTAATTAAGTCAAAATGAATACAAAAATGACACAAACATATATCTTTTAGCAAAACAATTGTCACATAGGGTTATATAAGTTGGATTTTAGATTATAAATATTCATTAGAAAGCTAAAAAGATTTCCTACATAATGATATTTTATTTATAATTTTTAGACATTAAATAATTTATTTTATTTATGACACAATGATGATGCAGTAATTACTATAATAGTGAAAAATTAAAATAATTGATATTATAAATACCCAAATAAATATAATATGAAACTTTTAATGAATTAAACTAATTTTCTAGGATAATATGATATATTAGGATTTATTTAATTGACTTTTTTCGAAGTAATAAATCTGTTATGAGTTTCACAAAAATCAACTATTGAATAGTGTCAAAATTGACATAAAAGAGTTCTTAAAACAAATATTATATTATTAATTGATATTAAATTCCTAAAAATCTAAGGTTCGGCCAAGAGACTTATATCATGATAGGTTCATCATTAATTTACCACTTGGGGGTCTCTTGGATGTATATAGTAAGTTTATTAACCATATTATATAAAAATACAAAGAGACATTGTAAAAGTGAAACTAATTAACTTAGAGTTAATACTTAAAGATAAGGTTAATATAAGTACCCAAACCTGTCTAAATTCTATTTGTTGAGTGGTTTTCGACCTATCCCCACCTTAACCTTTGAATAATCAACTTTGGAGCCATTATAAACCGAATATGAATTTATTATAAATTAATATTTCTAGCTTTTCCAAAGGTGCCCCTCACCCCTCTTATAAAAGGGAACTCCTCCTTCTCATTTATTCACACCTTAAAAGCCTTTTTGTTCGGCCAAACTCTGCCCAAATACTCTCCCAACATCCCTCACTACAACCTAGAGGCCTTATTTTGATCAGAAAGCCAACCTAAGGAGCCCTTTTGATCAAATCAAAAGGAAGAACCCGAAGAAGAGGTAATGATTTCACCACCCTTCTCCAAGTTCATTTCTTCTTCCACTTCTTCTTCCTTTGTTCTTACCATTCTAAAATAATAACTCCAGTATCTCACATATACTGTGATGTTATTATAAATATGGTACAATCATATTCAGTATTCTATCCACCCTTTGAATAACATGTCACCATACGTGCGTACGTACGGCTTACCGTCTCCACGTCGTGGTGTAATTGTTATTCAATATAATATTATTTGGATGGGTATAATAATGATGTGTAACTCATGTAAATAATAAATATAACATGTTAATTATTCTGTATATATGATATACCATCCATTTATATATTATTTTAATATCAAAAGAATGATATTGTCGCTCGTGCGTACGTACGGACTACCGTCTCCACGAACGCGATGAGATTCATTCTCCATCGTATCCATTCAAGTATAATTATCATTTTATGATTTAAAAATGATGTTTAAGGACTGGATATCATTCTGGATATGAATAAGATACAACAACCATGGCTTATGTAACAAAACATATAAAAGAAAATGAGTAAGTTAACTCCCGAAACGACGATAATTCTAAGATATTATTAACAAATCAATGTTAAAAGATCATATATGATATCATATTATTATATATGATTCTTGTATAATTTAATAACAACTATTTCACCATTATACAGGAGGTTAACCTACCCCAACCAAGGAAAAGTACAAGGTAAGGGTTATTTCACAATCTCTTCATTATCCGAGGTTGTTTATACGTAATAATCTACTGGGATATCTTTATCATCCACATCCATGTTTCTTAAAAATGTATTTCAAAACATTTTTACTATTTACAAGAATATGGGTTAAAGTAATTTATACCCTTGTTTGACTTTTTATAAGAGGTTTATAAAGGAATCTTTCCGTCTTTTTCAAAACAAGGTCCGTTTTAACCTTTTCGACAGAATTGAGGTAAGAATGTTTTTTTTAACTTATACGGCGGGTGCGGTTATTTTACGCTGTTATAAAATCTTCAAAGCTTTCCTTACAAGCTTATAAGAATATTTTCAAAGAAAATGTTTTATTTTATATGGATCTTAAATGATTTCAAAATAAAAGGAGATATTTCTTTAAAATTTTTTTTTGATTTCATCTACGTCAACATCCTTTGATGGATTTTAAGATTATTTGAAGTTGATTTATTATGATACAAAACTTCTATATTGTATTGAAGGTTTTGTGATATGTTTGACTATGGATGTGCTATTTTTATACCATTCATAGTTTATGGTGAAATTATTGACATTTCGTATGCTAGTTTTAATACGAATGTTTATATTATGTTTAAACCTTTTCATATGGGAATGCATTGGACTTAATAAGTGACGGGTGGAGCCCGCTATAGCTCCTCGATGCATCGGTAGGTCTCATGAGACAAACTAGTGTCTTGGCACAAGGACTTGACAAAATCTTATTTGTAGTCTTGGCACGAGGCCTTGGCTATGTGGTTATGATAGTCTGACATTATGCATTCCATCATTATGAAAGTGGTTATTGATTTTTCATGTGATTATTCGATTAGTAGAATAACCATGTGAATAAGTAAATGGCATTATTTCATTTTATTTATGCCATACTATGTTGAAAGTTCAAGTTTTAAAGGCTTTTGTTTTAGTTATACATTGCCTTAAATGTTTATTCTTATTTATGAAAGTTTCCGCTATATTGTTATCCTTACTGGGCATTTGAGCTCACCCATTTTCTATGTTTTATTTTTCCCAGGAAGTGAAGAAGTAAATTATGAATGACCTGCAGGGATATTATGTGGGGATATGAGTGTGGATTATGGAGACAATATGTTGTTGTAGTAGTTTTTCGTTTAATGATGTAATGTAAACCTTATGAATATATCTAGTGTTTCCAAGGCTACTAAACAAATCGGTCTTTCGAGATTTGATCTTTCTTGTGATCATGCCAATGTTATGTAATAATGCACCGACTCTGGGTAACTAGGGTCGGGGCGTTAAAGTTGGTATCAGAGGAAGTTTAGTACAAACCTTGGAAGCTAGATTTAGATAAACTCTGATTAGAGCACGTAGACCTAAGATGAACTTTGAGGATTAGTATAGAAGAACTTCCTAGAATTTTGGTATTGTAGAGATTTTGTGAGTTTTCCGAGCAATAAATCCCTGTCTGGATACGAGCAGGTAGAGGCGGCTCTGGCACAGATGTACCTAGTGGTAAAACCCGAAAACACCGCTTTGAGCTAGACTCGAACGGGAACTGGTGCACGACAACGGGCCTTGCTGCACTCTTGGTTACGACACTCCCGGGGGATATGCTTAGGATAACTCTCATTTTCTTTACAAATCATTATGAAGGGTTTATGAGTATATACTTCCTCAAAGAAAACATTTTTATGATTATGGATTATATCCATAAATAGTTCAATTTATGTTAAGTGTTTTATAAGTATGGGATTATGTGTTTTGATTCATAAACTGATCTAGTTTATGCCATGGTATAGAAATGGCGCCCAGTAGAAGGAATGAGAACTCCAGAAATACACATGATTCAAAGAGAAGGAAGGATCATATCTTTCATGGTCTTAAGCTAGAATTTATAAGAGAAATAGTCTCCCATGTATTATCATCATATGAAGAAATAATATCATGTGTTGATAAGATATGTAAAGAGTTTACTGAGTCCTATGGCTTTGAAGGGAAGCAAGAGAAGAAAAGGATGGAAGAGAGAAAGATGGATAAAGGGAAGAGGGAAAAGAAGAATTTTCCCATATGTGGTAACTGTGGAAAGAAACACCCTGGAACTTGCCTGAAAGGAATGGGAGTTTGTTATAAGTGTGGAGGAAAAGGGCACAAAGTACGTGACTACAAGGGTAAGAAAATGGTTTTAAATGTACAATGCTTCATTTGCAAGGAGTTTGGACACTACGCGAACCTATGTCCCAGTCATCAGACTATGCCGCAAATGATGTTATTGGATAATAACCAAGTTATGATACTACCACAGATGAAGAGGAATGATTAGATTTCTTATGTTGATTATGTCAATTGAGTGTTGTATCAACAATGTACTTGTTATAATAATTATGGAGTATATAAGGATTGTACTGCAGTACTATTTCATTAAGGACTTGAGATTATGTGGAACAAAGAAAAGTGACTCAATAACAGGATAAATTTTTGGAAAATATATGGTTGAGAGAATGATAAATCATAATATAGTTCTGATACTGAGGTAGTGATTTTGGAATAATATGTGATTGTTTTGGATAAATTATATTGGATATTCTTGACTACCTTGGAACTAATTAATGATTTGTATATTCCATCATTGTTGGGGTTTAAAACATTTTTGGATTAATGAAGTATATCCAGCATTCTATATGGAATAGGGGAGCATGAATGTAATCAATAAGGAATATGGTAATTCAAGATGTTTCAGTTTATTAAAAGAATACAAGATGAAGGTATTCATATTCTATTGCGGGGTAAAAAGGATCTATATTATTTTTACCTTCCTTATAAATGTTGGACTGTGAGTTTGGACAGAAGTATTTTGGATAGTTCTAGTTTGGATTATTTTGGATTACCATAAAAGGAAAACCCGGAGGTTGGGCGGCAACCCGTCGCGTCCGGCAAGGCTGCGAGACTTGAACCCGCAACTGAAGGGCGACAAGGGTGTATCACCTACCACTGGCCCATGAGATGTCCTGGATTAAATAATGTTGTTTTTTTTAAAGATCTGGTAGATGAATTATAAATTCATTTATTTTGGAACCCTGTATGAATAGTATAAATAAATAAAAAATTACATTCTATTATCTTTTAGAGTGAAAGATGAGTTTGTGGTAGAAACTTATTAATGGATAAAACTCTGATTATAAAGTAAGTATATCTCCTTATGATCTTAGCCAATCTCATAAATAAATTCCTCAACATTAATAAAAGGAACTTAGAACAAAAATGTTTCCCTAGATGGTACCTTAAATCATCACTAATTTATGGCTTTGGGATTGTTGGCCTTTTCATAGCCATGTTCTCTACCACTCTCCATCAGATGATTGATGGTTAGATTTCTCCTCCATATCCATATTTTCCTACATGGAACCCTAGTATGTGTTATTTTCGGTAATCTTCATACTTTCCACTCTTTATTTTAAATAGAGGCCTCATTAATTCATTTTTCGATGTGAGATTTCAACTAAGATATTTTGAAACGTCAAAAATGTGTTATCCTAATACCCTATGTTTTGTTGAACCGATGGTATTTCAAATCATCATAGATTGATGAATTTAAGGACCTCAATTATACACTTGTTTGTGATTGATGACCTCAATCACTACCTATAAATATTTACGTTTTTCCTCCGATTATATGTCTCTAATTTCCACCAATGTTCTCCTAATCGAGATCATAATTTGGTGGTGACCCTTTGATTTCTCTTTTCCTCATATTAAGACTAAATTTTAGTAACCCAATTTCCGATGTGGGTTTTCCCACAAATATATTTTCTACTTTCAACCATTTATTTTTGAAGAACAATTTCAAATTGCGAGGACGCAATTTATTGAAGGAGGGGAGAATGTAACACCCCAAGATTTCATAGTGTGTTATTTCTTCAAAATAATTCAATAACTTGCACTACACGCAACACTGAGTTCAATCACACCATGAATTACAAAAAAAAAAGCCATTCAAAAGAGGTTATGAATAGTATTATCTAAATTTTAAACTTTATATAATCCTTATAATTTTAGAATCCATATTATGAGTTTCTTAGATATAATGCAAGAACAAATTCATTTTCAGTATTGCACTTTTATCAACTTTTAATAGAGAACCCTTTTTAAATACAATATTTTAAAATTTTTGACTAAATGGGGACATCAAAAATTTAAAATGAAACATCCCAAGCTTCCACGGTACACTTTCTTTGAAAAATACAGTAGCGTGTGTTGTACGCAACCTTGAGTTTTAACACACACCACAACCAATCAAACTAGCCGTTATGAATAGTAATACCTACTTTTTAAAATTATATATATTTTATATTTTAAAATGGACTTCATCTTTGGATTCGTAATATCGAATTTAGCCTAAGGTGAAATTTTGGTACATTTCGGATAACTTTCATATTTTGATGAATAGTAAAAATTACTAAATTTTAATTAAAAACAACTTTTTTAATCAAAATAATTAATAGTGATAAATTATGAATTTTAGTGGTTTTAAAGTATATTTAGAATATATTTTTACCATTTAATATAATGTTGGTCATTGGACATAATTTTACAATTAAACCGAACATAAACAAGTGTCAATCTTTTGATAGTTATTATCTCTTAAAAACACGCTTTTTGTTTTGACAGCGGGAATTAATTTTAAATTAATTTCTGCCACTTCTGTGTTTAGAATTTAGGAAAATGGATTCCATATTTGGAATCAGGATGTTCAAATTGTGTAAATAGATAACTTTTATTTTTAGACATTTTGAATAATTACTGCGGTAAATATTTTATTTACCATGGTTAAGGGTAAATCCGGTAAATAAGGGTTAAAAAAATAATATTATAATAATACTAAATTACCCTAAAACGTGTCTTAACCCTATTGGTTGTTACATGGTCGACCATGGGCATCTTTGTGTCAATTTTGGGACCCCATGGATCCACTTGTAAGTGATAATGACACTTTATTTTAATTAAGTCAAAATGAATACAAAAATGACACAAACATATAT
This sequence comes from Viscum album, assembly GCA_963277665.1. Classification (NCBI taxonomy): domain Eukaryota; kingdom Viridiplantae; phylum Streptophyta; class Magnoliopsida; order Santalales; family Viscaceae; genus Viscum; species Viscum album. Next base: position 1,412,064,146 of record OY728141.1, on the reverse strand, counting down.
CTTTTAGTAAAACAATTGTCACATAGGGTTATATAAGTTGGATTTTAGATTATAAATATTCATTAGAAAGCTAAAAATATTTCCTACATAATGATATTTTATTTATAATTTTTAGACATTAAATAATTTATTTTATTTATGACACAATGATGATGCAGTAATTACTATAATAGTGAAAAATTAAAATAATTGATATTATAAATACCCAAATAAATATAATATGAAACTTTTAATGAATTAAACTAATTTTATAGGATAATATGATATATTAGTATTTATTTAATTGACTTTGTTCGAAGTAATAAATCTGTTATGAGTTTCACAAAAATCAACTATTGAATAGTGTCAAAATTGACATAAAAGAGTTCTTAAAACAAATATTATATTATTAATTGATATTAAATTCCTAAAAATATAAGGTTCGGCCAAGAGACTTATATCATGATAGTTTCATCATTAATGTCCCACTTGGGGGTCTCTTGGATTTATATAGTAAGTTTATTAACCATATTATATAAAAATACAAAGAGACATTGTAAAAGTGAAACTAATTAACTTAGAGTTAATACTTAAAGATAAGGTTAATATAAGTACCCAAACCTGTCTAAATTCTATTGGTTGAGTGGTTTTCGACCTATCCCCACCTTAACCTTTGAATAATCAACTTTGGAGCCATTAGAAACCGAATATGAATTTATTATAAATTAATATTTCTAGCTTTTCCAAAGGTGCCCCTCACCCCTCTTATAAAAGGGAACTCCTCCTTCTCATTTCTTCACACCTTAAAAGCCTTTTTGTTCGGCCAAACTCTGCCCAAATACTCTCCCAACATCCCTCACTACAACCTAGAGGCCTTAGTTTGATCAGAAAGCCAACCTAAGGAGCCCTTTTGATCAAATCAAAAGGAAGAACCCGAAGAAGAGGTAATGATTTCACCACCCTTCTCCAAGTTCATTTCTTCTTCCACTTCTTCTTCCTTTGTTCTTACCATTCTAAAATAATAACTCCAGTATCTCACATATAATGTGATGTTATTATAAATATGGTACAATCATATTCAGTATTCTATCCACCCTTTGAATAACATGTCACCATACGTGCGTACGTACGGCTTACCGTCTCCACGTCGTGGTGTAATTGTTATTCAATATAATATTATTTGGATGGGTATAATAATGATGTGTAACTCATGTAAATAATAAATATAACATGTTAATTATTCTGTATATATGATATACCATCCATTTATATATTATTTTAATATCAAAAGAATGATATTGTCGCTCGTGCGTACGTACGGACTACCGTCTCCACGAACGCGATGAGATTCATTCTCCATCGTATCCATTCAAGTATAATTATCATTTGATGATTTAAAAATGATGTTTAAGGACTGGATATCATTCTGGATATGAATAATATACAACAACCATGGCTTATGTAACAAAACATATAAAAGAAAATGAGTAAGTTAACTCCCGAAACGACGATAATTCTAAGATATTATTAACAAATCAATGTTAAAAGATCATATATGATATCATATTATTATATATGATTCTTGTATAATTTAATAACAACTATTTCACCATTATACAGGAGGTTAACCTACCCCAACCAAGGAAAATTACAAGGTAAGGGTTATTTCACAATCTCTTCATTATCCGAGGTTGTTTATACGTAATAATCTACTTGGATATCTTTATCATCCACATCCATGTTTCCTAAAAATGTATTTCAAAACATTTTTACTATTTAAAAGAATATGGGTTAAAGTCATTTATACCCTTGTTTGACTTTTTATAAGAGGTTTATAAAGGAATCTTTCCGTCTTTTTCAAAACAAGGTCCTTTTTAACCTTTTCGACAGAATTGAGGTAAGAATGTTTTTTTTAACTTATACGGCGGGTGCGGTTATTTTACGCCGTTATAAAATCTTCAAAGCTTTCCTTACAAGCTTATAAGAATATTTTCAAAGAAAATGTTTTATTTTATATGGATCTTAAATGATTTCAAAATAAAAGGAGATATTTCTTTAAAAAAAATTTTGATTTCATCTACGTCAACATCCTTTGATGGATTTTAAGATTATTTGAAGTTGATTTATTATGATACAAAACTTCTATATTGTATTGAAGGTTTTGTGATATGTTTGACTATGGATGTGCTATTTTTATACCATTCATAGTTTATGGTGAAATTATTGACATTTCGTATGCTAGTTTTAATACGAATGTTTATGTTATGTTTAAACCTTTTCATATGGGAATGCATTGGACTTAATAAGTGACGGGTGGAGCCCGCTATAGCTCCTCGATGCATCGGTAGGTCTCATGAGACAAACTAGTGTCTTGGGACAAGGCCTTGACAAAATCTTATTTGTAGTCTTGGCACGAGGCCTTGGCTATGTGGTTATGATAGTCTGGCATTATGCATTCCATCATTATGAAAGTGGTTATTGATTTTTCATGTGATTATTCGATTAGTAGAATAACCATGTGAATAAGTAAATGGAATTATTTCATTTTATTTATGCCATACTATGTTGAAAGTTCAAGTTTTAAAGGCTTTTGTTTTAGTTATACATTGCCTTAAATGTTTATTCTTATTTATGAAAGTTTCCGCTATATTGTTATCCTTACTGGGCATTTGAGCTCACCCATTTTCTATGTTTTATTTTTCCCAGGAAGTGAAGAAGTAAATTATGAATGACCTATAGGGATATTATGTGGGGATATGAGTGTGGATTATGGAGACAATATGTTGTTGTAGTAGTTTTTCGTTTAATGATGTAATGTAAACCTTATGAATATATCTAGTGTTTCCAAGGCTACTAAACAAATCGGTCTTTCGAGATTTGATCTTTCTTCTGATCATGCCAATGTTATGTAATAATGCACCGACTCTGGGTAACTAGGGTCGGGGCGTTAAATGGTGAGTCACCTATAATAAGGGCACAACACTTATTTTATCTATTCATTGTTTATCTTGTGATTTCAATGTGTTCTGGGATTTACACTCTAATTTGGGAGTTTTACTAGATTTTTTTGGAAATTTATCAATCAAATCTGATTCGTCTGATGTTGTTTGATGAGTGATATTATAATGGGTCATAGTAGGGGTTCTCTAATAATCCACTATAGTTTATGTTTTTTTGCACTATGTGATCTGTTCTTTCACTTCCCTTGAGTGATTGACCCAAAATTAATCTAAAATGTCTTTGTTTGACCTGTATAAGTAGGGTAATGATGTTTAGGGTCAGGAAAGACCCTATAATTATTATTCCTTGATGTTTTACCATCTTATGGTTGTGTACTTGATTTCTAATGGGACAAGACTTATACTCAGAGTCCAATGATATATTCCTCGAGTTTTATTTTTATATGATAGACCTAGTTTGGTGCCATTTCCCCTATTAAGTATGGAATAGTGTGTATATCCCAGGGATTTAACTTTTTCTACCTAAAATTAAGACTTTTATTTATTTCCATACACTTTGGATTGGTGTCACATATGATGGGTGACTGTTTCCCTCTTTTATTAAGTTGATCGAGGGGTTTGATCTCTAGGTTTCATTATAAAGGGGTTTGGTGTGGGTAAACTGACCTAGGTGATTTATATAGGTTTCAAATGTTTTTCTTGACCTTATTTTCTATGTAATTGGTTTTTGTATTATATGATTTGGATTTTTTACCTAAGGTGTTGAGAAACCTATGGGTTGAAATTGATATAAACATCAGTCACTTTTTCCATTGTTTTTTAGCTATTGTGCTCCTGATCAAGACACTTTGAGATGATATCATTATAGTCCAAGGAATGCCTTACAAATTGCCTTTTTCTTTGAGATGGACTGGTATAAATACATTGGTGGGATGATATCACTCTACACTTGATCCACAATCTCATTGGTCACTACCATTATGCCTTGGTCAATATACCATAGGGAGAGAGCATAGTAATGGGGGGCCACTTCACCCATTATTTGATGTTGTTATTCCATGGTTGATATTTTAAATAGAAAATATTTTCAATAATTTTATTTTTAAATTAAATGTTTTAAATATGACCAAATTTTTATTTTAAGGTAAATTGTTACATTTTTATGTTTTGGATTAAATTAAGATTAATTGTAAAAATACATAATTCTTGAATTTTAACAATTTTATGTTAATTAATATTTTGAAAAGAAATTTTTATAAACTAATCCAAATTGTGAAATTAATTTTTTTATGATTAAATAATTTATGGTAAATATTTCATTCATCATGAGAAATATCTAATTCCAATATTTTAAGGCTTGAAAGAAGCTCAGAAATGAGTAATTGGAATCTGTGCCAAGATCTAGACAATTTTAAATATGGGAATTGTTTATCATAAGTAGATTTCCCATTAAAGATTAAATTTTGAATAAATATATATAAAATTATAAGTATAATTTTATATAATTATTACAACATGTTATTTTAGCTCTTTAATGGTTATAAATGCATGGGAAACATGAACAATAAAATATGAACATTCAGCTTGACCATAAAAGTTTTCATTAACAATACAATCGTAACTTTTGTTATAATTGTTCAAAAAGAATGAAATTTTCTAGAAGCATATGAAATACATAGGGAAAAAACATTCCATAATACCAATTTCCAAAATTTATCTATTTACTATTTCAAACAAGCATGAAATTTTAGTAGATAGATTTGGAGCCAAAATTCTTGTAACGCCCCGACCCCAGTTGCCCAGAGTCGGTGCATTAATTACATAACATTGGCATGATCACAAGAAAGATCAAATCTCGAAAGACCGATTGGTTTAGTAGCCTTGGAAACACTAGATATAATCATAAAGTTTTACATTACATTTCAAAGTGAAAAACTACTACAACAACAAAGTCTTCATATCCACACTATTAACCCCTCATAATATCCCTGCAAGTCATTCATAATTTACTTCTTCACTACCTGGGAAAAATAAAACATAGAAAAGGGGTGAGCTCAAATGCCCAGTAAGGATAACAATATAGCGGAACATTCATAATAAGCATAAACATTTAAGGCAATGAATTACTAAAACAAAAGCCTTTTAAAATTGAACTTCAACATAGTATGGCAAAAATAAAAATGAAATAATGCCATTTACTTATTCACATGGATATTCTACTAATCGAATAATCACATGCAATATCAATAACCACTTTCATAATGTTGGAATGCATAATGCCAGACTATCATAACCACATAGCCAAGGCCTCGTGCCAAGACTACAAATAAGATTTTGTCAAGGCCTTGTGCCAAGACACTAGTTTGTCTCATGAGACCTACCGATGCATCGAGGAGCTATAGCGGGCTCCACCCGTCACTTATTAAGTCCAATGCATTCCCATATGAAAAGGTTTAAACATAACATAAACATTCGTATTAAAACTAGCATACGAAATGTCAATAATTTCACCATAAACTATGAATGGTATAAAAATAGCACATCCATAGTCAAACATATCACAAAACCTTCAATACAATATAGAAGTTTTGTATCATAATAAATCAACTTCAAATAATCTTAAAATCCATCAAAGGATGTTGACATAGATGAAATCAAAATTCTTTTTAAAAAAATATCTCCTTTCATTTTGAAACCATTTAAGATCCATATAAAATAAAACATTTTCTTTGAAAATATTCTTATAAGCTTGTAAGGAAATCTTTGAAGATTTTATAACGGCGTAAAATAACCGCACCCGCCGTATAAGTTAAAAAAAACATTCTTACCTCAATTCTATCGAAAAGGTTAAAAAGGACCTTGTTTTGAAAACGACGGAAAGATTCCTTTATAAACCTCTTATAAAAATTCAAACAAGGGTATAAATGACTTTAACCCATAAAAAATGTTTTGAAATACATTTTTAAGAAACATGGATGTGGATGATAAAGATATCCCAGTAGATTATTACGTATAAACAACCTCGGATAATGAAGAGATTGTGAAATAACCCTTACCTTGTACTTTTCCTTGGTTGGGGTAGGTTAACCTCCTGTATAATGGTGAAATAGTTGTTATTAAATTATACAAGAATCATATATATTAATATGATATCATATATGATCTTTTAACATTGATTTGTTAATAATATCTTAGAATTATCGTCGTTTCGGGAGTTAACTTACTCATTTTCTTTTATATGTTTTGTTACATAAGCCATGGTTGTTGTATCTTATTAATATCTAGAATGATATACAGTCCTTAAACATCATTTTTAAATCATCAAATGATAATTATACTTGAATGGATACGATGGAGAATGAATCTCATCGCGTTCGTGGAGACGGTAGTCCGTACGTACGCACGAGCGACAATATCATTATTTTGATATTAAAAAAATATATAAATGGATGGTATATCATATATACAGAATCATTAACATGTTATATTTATTATTTACATGAGTTACACATCATTATTATACCCATCCAAATAATATTATATTGAATAACAATTACACCACGACGTGGAGACGGTAAGCCGTACGTACGCACGTATGGTGACATGTTATTCAAAGGGTGGATAGAATACTGAATATGATTATACCATATTTATAATAACATCACATTATATGTGAGATACTGGAGTTATTATTTCAGAATGGTAAGAACAAAGGAAGAAGAAGTGGAAGAAGAAATGAACTTAGAAAAGGGTGGTGAAATCATTACCTCTTCTTCGGGTTCTTCCTTTTGATTTGATCAAAAGGGCTCCTTAGGTTGGCTTTCTGATCAAACTAAGGCCTCTAGGTTGTAGTGAGGGATGTTGGGAGAGTATTTGGGCAGAGTTTGGCCGAACCAAAAGGCTTTGAAGGTGTGAAGAAATGAGAAGGAGGAGTGCCCTTTTATAAGAGGGGTGAGGGGCACCTTAGGAAAAGTTAGAAATATTAATTTATAATAAATTCATATTCAGTTTCTAATGGCTCCAAAGCTTATTATTCAAAGGTTAAGGTGGGGATAAGTCGAAAACCACTCAACCAATATAATTTAGACAGGTTTGGGTACTTATATTAACCTTATCTTTAAGTATTAACTCTAAGTTAATTAGTTTCACTTTTACAATGTCTCTTTGTATTTTTATATAATATGGTTAATAAACTTACTATATACATCCAAGCGACCCCCAAGTGGTACATTAATGATGAACCTATCATGATATAAGTCTCTTGGCCGAACCTTAGATTTTTAGGAATTTAATATCAATTAATAATATAATATTTGTTTTAAGAACTCTTTTATGTCAATTTTGACACTATTCAATAGTTGATTTTTTTGAAACTCATAACAGATTGATTACTTCGAACAAAGTCAATTATATCAATCCTAATATATCATATTATCCTATAAAATTAGTTTAATTCATTAAAAGTTTCATATTATATTTATTTGGGTATTTATAATATCAACTAGTTTAATTTTTCACTATTATAGTAATTACTGCATCATCATTTTGTCATATATAAAATAAATTATTTAATGTCTAAAAATTATAAATAAAATATCATTATGTAGGAAATATTTTTATCTTTCTAATTAATATTTATAATCTAAAATCCAACATATATAACCCTATGTAACAATTGTTGTTCTAAAAGATATATGCTTGTGTCATTTTTTGTATTCATTTTAACTTAATTAAAATAAAGTGTCATTATCACTTACAAGTGGATCCATGGGGTCCCAAAATTGACACAAAGATGCCCATGGTCGACCATGTATCAACCAATAGGGTTAAGACACGTTTTAGGGTAATTTAGTATTATTATAATATTATTTTTTAACCCTTATTTACCGGATTTACCCTTTAACCATGGTAAATAAAATATTTACCGCAGTAATTATTCAAAATGTGTAAAAATAAAAGTTACCTATTTACACAATTTGAACATCCTGATTCCAAATATGGAATCCATTTTCCTAAATTCAAAACACAGAAGTGGCAGAAATTAATTTAAAATTAATTCCCGCTGTCAAAACAAAAAGCGTGTTTTTAAGAGATAATAACTATCAAAAGATTGACACTTGTTTATGTTCGGTTTAATTGTAAAATTATGTCCAATGATAAACATTAAATTGAATGGTAAAAATATATTCTAAATATACTTTAAAACCACTCAAATTCATAATTTATCACTATTAATTATTTTGATTAAAAAATTTGTTTTTAATTAAAATTTAGAAATTTTCACTATTCATCAAAATATGAAAGTTATCCGAAATGTACCAAAATTTCACCCTAGGCTAATTTTGATATTCCGAATCCAAAAATGAAGTCCATTTTGAAATATAGAATATATATGATTTCAAAAAGTAGGTATTACTATTCACAACGGCTAGTTTAATTAGTTGTGGTGTGTGTTAGAACTCGAGGTTGCGTACAACACACGCTATCGCATTATTCGAAGGGAAACGTACCGTAGAAGCTTGGGGTGTTACATTCTCCCCTCCTTCAAATAATTGCGTCCTCGCAATTTCTAGGGTATTACCGCATAAAAAGACTCGGGTGGTTCTTCATCATAAGTTCCTCGGGTTCCCACGTTGCCTCTTCCATCTTATGATTTCTCCACAAAATTTTTACCAGACGCGTCGTCCGGTTTCTCAGTACTTGTTCTCTTGTATCAAGAATCCTGACGGGCTCTTCGCAATAAGACAGATCGGGTTCCAGTTCTAATTCCTCATAGGTGAGTACATGCGTCGGATCAGGCATGTATTTCCTCAATAGAGATACGTGGAACACATCGTGAACTTTGGAGAGACTTGGCGGCATTGCCAATCGGTAAGCTACAACCCCAATTCGTTCTAGAATTTCGAAAGGTCCGATGTACCTGGGACTCAATTTACCTTTCTTACCAAAATGTATGACTCCCTTCCACGGAGATACCTTCAGAAAAACATGATCACCGACTTGAAATTCCAAATCCTTCCTTCGATTATCGGCATAGCTCTTCTGCCTACTTTGAGATGCTTTGATGTGATTTTGGATTACTTTCACCTTTTCCACCGTTTCCTCCACCAGCTCTGGGCCTACAAGTTTTCTTTCACCAACGTCATCCCAACAGGTTGGTGTACGACATCTCTTTCCGTATAACGCTTCATATGGTGCCATCTGTATACTCGAATGGAAGCTATTGTTATAGGAAAATTCTACCAGTGGTAAATATTGATCCCACATACCCTGAAAGTCAAGTGAGCAAGATCTCAACATGTCTTCTAAGGTTTGAATAGTCCGTTCTGATTGTCCGTCTGTCTGAGGGTGGTAAGCAGTGCTCAAATGAAGTTCTGTATCCAGGGATTTCTGAAGACTTTTCCAGAATCTTGAAGTAAAACGGGGATCACGATCAGAAACAATTGATAGGGGTACTCCATGAAGTCTCACAACTTCATTAATGTATAGTCTTGCTAGACGTTCCAGGGGTAGATCTTCTCTTATAGCAAGAAAATGTGATGACTTGGTAAGACGATCAACAATAACCCATATTGCATCGTTCCTTCTAGGAGTCTTCGGTAGCCCCATGACAAAGTCCATCGTAACATTGTCCCATTTCCACTCCAGTATGGGAAGAGGTTGCATGACTCCTCCAGGCTGTTGCCTTCCAGCTTTCACTTGTTGACAAACCATACATCTTGACACAAAATCAGCAATCTCCCTCTTCATGTTGTCCCACCAAAAATGTTCCTTCAAATCTCTATACATTTTGGTGCTCCCAGGGTGTATAGAGAAATTGGAACTATGAGCATCATCCAGCAATTCCCTTTTTAGATCAGGTATATTGGGAACACAAAGTCTCTTCCCGAATTTCAAAATTCCATCTTCATACACAAAGTCTCTCAATCTCCCATCATTCACAGCTTTAATCTTCTTTTGGAATTCGTCATCATCGGTCTGAGAAATCTTAATCCTTTCTAGTAAAGATGGTTTGGCAACCATTTGAAAAAGCATTGATGTTTCACCTTCCCTGGTTATTCCCATGTCCATTTTCACTATATCCATGAAAATTGGATCCCTTTCAATTCTCATATTGTTCAAAACTCCATGGTCTTTTCTACTCAAAGCATCTGCCACCTTGTTTGCCTTCCCCGGGTGGTAGTGTATCCTACAATCATAATCCTTGAGTAATTCAAGCCATCTCCTTTGCCTCATGTTGAGTTCTTTTTGTGAGAAAATATACTTCAAACTCTTGTGATCAGTATAAATCTCACATTTTTCACCATAGAGGTAGTGCCTCCATATCTTCAAAGCAAAGATCACAGCTGCTAACTCAAGATCATGAGTAGGATAGTTTTGTTCATGAATTTTCAACTGTCGTGATGCATAGGCAATAACTCTATCATTCTGCATAAGGACACAACCAAGTCCTTTCTTCGATGCATCACTATAAATAACGAACCCATCATTCCCCGATGGTAGAGTCAATATAGGAGCATTGACTAATCTTCTCTTCAATTCTTCGAAACATTCTTCACACTCTTTTGTCCAAACAAATTTAACCCCTTTACGTGTGAGCTTCGTTAATGGGTTATCCAATCGGGCAAAATTCTGGACGAAACGTCGATAATAACCTGCCAAACCAATAAAACTACGTACCTCAGTTATACTCGTAGGTGCTGGCCATTCTTGGATTGCATTGGTCTTAGAAGGATCAACAGAGATTCCATCTTTAGAGACAATATGGCCAAGAAAAGAAATCTCCTGAAGCCAGAATTCACACTTGCTAAACTTCCCATATAATTCATGCCTCCTCAGAGTCTTCAAGATAATGCGCAAGTGATTTTCATGATCTTCGTAGGTTTTGGAGTATACCAAGATATCATCAATAAATACCACCACAAATTCATCGAGATACTCCTTGAAGACTCTATTCATCAGATCCATGAATACAGAGGGTGCATTAGTCAATCCAAACGGCATTACAGTAAACTCGTAATGCCCGTACCTGGTTCGAAATGCTGTTTTCGGAATGTCTTCCTTCTTCACACACAACTGATGGTATCCAGATCGAAGGTCAATCTTTGAAAAGTATTGAGCTCCATGCAGTTGGTCAAATAAATCATCAATACGAGGTAGGGGATACTTGTTCTTTATCGTTATAGCATTGATCTCCCTGTAGTCGATACATAACCTCATAGATCCATCTTTCTTTTTAACAAAAAGAACAGGGGCTCCCCATGGAGAAACACTAGGGCGAATAAATCCCTTATTACTCAATTCCTCTAGTTGTTTCTTTAGTTCGACTAACTCTACAGTGGCCATTCTATAAGGGGTCTTCGATATAGGCCTTGATCCAGGAATCAAATCAATAGAAAACTCAACTTCTCGTTCTGGAGGATGTCCAGGTAAATCTTCTGGAAATACATCTACAAATTCTTTCACAACAGGTATATCCTCTATTTGAACATTCCTCTCCTCACCCGCAGTAATTTCATTCTCTTCCTCCCCAATAATTGAATTTAGTTGAGCTATTGAGGGTGGATCTAAATAAGAATTAGGTGGTGACGATTCTGCTCTAAAAATAAGGTGTTCCTTATCATTATCATCAAGAATCGTAACCTCTTTCTTCTTACAATAAATCTTCGCATCATAGTCCGAAAGCCAGTCCATACCAAGGATTATATCAAACTCGATCATAGGTATGATGATGAGATCAGCAGATAAAGAAAATTTATGTGCTCTAATGGGGACTGATTCACAAAACTTTGTTGCAACGATACTTCCCTTAGGAGTTTTAACTGACAACTCCCTTATTAAATCAAATTGGAAATATCTAATTTTCTTAGCAAACTGGGAAGATATGAAATAATGCGATGATCCAGAATCAAATAATGCATTTGCTAAACTTGAGGAAACCATTAAATTACCTGCCACCACGTCTTTCGGAGCTTCTACCTCAGCAGTAGTGATAGCATAAGCCTGGCCTTGATCCCTTGGCCTTTTCTGAGGTAAGTTCTCCTGACGCTTAGGACATGCATTTGCATAATGCCCCATCTCCCTGCAATTGTAGCACTGAACGTTGGTAGCTTCCTTCTTCCCCTTGCAATCATGAGCTTGGTGGCCTTTTTCACCACACTTGTAACAGACTCCCATTCCCTTCAAGCAAGTACCAGGATGTTTCTTCCCGCATTTACCACAAGATGGATATTCAACCTTTCCCTTCTTCCCCTTATTTCCATTCCCAGATTGATCAGCAGGTCTCTTATTCTCTTGCTTTGCTTTAAAGTCATAAGACTTAGAGAATTCCTTTTCGGTCTTTATAGCACATGAGACAATGTCTTCGTACGATGAAAAGGATTGTGAGACTAATGCTCGACGGAGAAATGGTTTTAACCCATCAAAGAAACGATCAATCTTACTTCTTGGGTTGCGAATATAATCTCCAGCATACCTCGCTAACCTTGTAAAGTTAGCCTCATACTTTGTGACATTCTCATCCTCCTTTTGTCTCAGACTCAGAAATTGTCTTTCCATATCCGCTCGATGGTCACGAGGGAAGTATTTTTCTAAAAACAGATCTTTGAATTCCCTCCATTCCATATTTGATACTTCATCATCTTCCTTCGTATTTTGAATCAATGACCACCATTGATCAGCATCTCCAGTGAGGCGGTAAACTGCCATGATAACTTTTTCCCTTTCACTGCTCCCCAAAGCCTGAAATATTTTCTCTAGGGAAAATATCCATTGCTCAGCTACTAAGGGATTTGTATTCCCATTGAACGTTGGTGTTTGTTGCCTCATGAATCGATCTAACATTGATCCTCCACGCTGCGGATCAGGGTGCTCCATACGGGTAAGGTTATTATTCATAACCTGAGTAAGTTGTCCCAGTATGGTGATTAGCTGATCAGCACCAGTTGCATCACCAGCCCCACTATAATTATCTTGAGCAGGAGGGAAATCCCTACATGGAGTGCGTGCATTGATACGGTTTCCATTTCTTCCACTAGGTGCCATTTCTAAACAATGGCATAAACTAGATCAGTTTATGAATCAAAATACATAATCCCATACTTATAAAACACTTAACATAAATTAAACTATTTATGGATATAATCCATAATCATAAAAATGTTTTCTTTGAGGAAGTATATACTCATAAACCCTTCATAATGATTTGTAAAGATAATGAGAGTTATCCTAAGCATATCCCCCGGGAGTGTCGTAACCAAGAGTGCAGCAAGGCCCGTTGTCGTGCACCAGTTCCTGTTCGAGTCTAGCTCAAAGCGGTGTTTTCGGGTTTTACCCCTAGGTACATCTGTGCCAGAGCCGCCTCTACCTGCTCGTATCCAGACAGGGATGTATTGCTCGGAAAACTCACAAAATCTCTACAATACCAAAATTCTAGGAAGTTCTTCTATACTAATCCTCAAAGTTCATCTTAGGTCTACGTGCTCTAATCAGAGTTTATCTAAATCTAGTTTCCAAGGTTTGTACTAAACTTCCTCTGATACCAACTGTAATGCCCCGACCCCAGTTGCCCAGAGTCGGTGCATTAATTACATAACATTGGCATGATCACAAGAAAGATCAAATCTCGAAAGACCGATTGGTTTAGTAGCCTTGGAAACACTAGATATAATCATAAAGTTTTACATTACATTTCAAAGTGAAAAACTACTACAACAACAAAGTCTTCATATCCACACTATTAACCCCTCATAATATCCCTGCAAGTCATTCATAATTTACTTCTTCACTACCTGGGAAAAATAAAACATAGAAAAGGGGTGAGCTCAAATGCCCAGTAAGGATAACAATATAGCGGAACATTCATAATAAGCATAAACATTTAAGGCAATGAATTACTAAAACAAAAGCCTTTTAAAATTGAACTTCAACATAGTATGGCAAAAATAAAAATGAAATAATTCCATTTACTTATTCACATGGATATTCTACTAATCGAATAATCACATGCAATATCAATAACCACTTTCATAATGTTGGAATGCATAATGCCAGACTATCATAACCACATAGCCAAGGCCTCGTGCCAAGACTACAAATAAGATTTTGTCAAGGCCTTGTGCCAAGACACTAGTTTGTCTCATGAGACCTACCGATGCATCGAGGAGCTATAGCGGGCTCCACCCGTCACTTATTAAGTCCAATGCATTCCCATATGAAAAGGTTTAAACATAACATAAACATTCGTATTAAAACTAGCATACGAAATGTCAATAATTTCACCATAAACTATGAATGGTATAAAAATAGCACATCCATAGTCAAACATATCACAAAACCTTCAATACAATATAGAAGTTTTGTATCATAATAAATCAACTTCAAATAATCTTAAAATCCATCAAAGGATGTTGACATAGATGAAATCAAAATTCTTTTTAAAGAAATATCTCCTTTCATTTTGAAACCATTTAAGATCCATATAAAATAAAACATTTTCTTTGAAAATATTCTTATAATCTTGTAAGGAAATCTTTGAAGATTTTATAATGGCGTAAAATAACCGCACCCGCCGTATAAGTTAAAAAAAACATTCTTACCTCAATTCTATCGAAAAGGTTAAAAAGGACCTTGTTTTGAAAACGACGGAAAGATTCCTTTATAAACCTCTTATAAAAATTCAAACAAGGGTATAAATGACTTTAACCCATAAAAAATGTTTTGAAATACATTTTTAAGAAACATGGATGTGGATGATAAAGATATCCCAGTAGATTATTACGTATAAACAACCTCGGATAATGAAGAGATTGTGAAATAACCCTTACCTTGTACTTTTCGTTGGTTGGGGTAGGTTAACCTCCTGTATAATGGTGAAATAGTTGTTATTAAATTATACAAGAATCATATATATTAATATGATATCATATATGATCTTTTAACATTGATTTGTTAATAATATCTTAGAATTATCGTCGTTTCGGAAGTTAACTTACTCATTTTCTTTTATATGTTTTGTTACATAAGCCATGGTTGTTGTATCTTATTCATATCCAGAATGATATACAGTCCTTAAACATCATTTTTAAATCATCAAATGATAATTATACTTGAATGGATACGATGGAGAATGAATCTCATCGCGTTCGTGGAGACGGTAGTCCGTACGTACGCACGAGCGACAATATCATTCTTTTGATATTAAAATAATATATAAATGGATGGTATATCATATATACAGAATCATTAACATGTTATATTTATTATTTACATGAGTTACACATCATTATTATACCCATCCAAATAATATTATATTGAATAACAATTACACCACGATGTGGAGACGGTAAGCCGTACGTACGCACGTATGGTGACATGTTATTCAAAGGGTGGATAGAATACTGAATATGATTGTACCATATTTATAATAACATCACAGTATATGTGAGATACTGGAGTTATTATTTCAGAATGGTAAGAACAAAGGAAGAAGAAGTGGAAGAAGAAATGAACTTAGAAAAGGGTGGTGAAATCATTACCTCTTCTTCGGGTTCTTCCTTTTGATTTGATCAAAAGGGCTCCTTAGGTTGGCTTTCTGATCAAACTAAGGCCTCTAGGTTGTAGTGAGGGATGTTGGGAGAGTATTTGGGTAGAGTTTGGCCGAACAAAAAGGCTTTGAAGGTGTGAAGAAATGAGAAGGAGGAGTGCCCTTTTATAAGAGGGGTGAGGGGCACCTTTGGAAAAGTTAGAAATATTAATTTATAATAAATTCATATTCGGTTTCTAATGGCTCCAAAGCTTATTATTCAAAGTTTAAGGTGGGGATAAGTCTAAAACCACTCAACCAATAGAATTTAGACCGGTTTGGGTACTTATATTAACCTTATCTTTAAGTATCAACTCTAAGTTAATTAGTTTCACTTTTACAATGTCTCTTTGTATTTTTATATAATATGGTTAATAAACTTACTATATACATCCAAGAGACCCCCAAGTGGTACATTAATGATGAACCTATCATGATATAAGTCTCTTGGCCGAACCTTAGATTTTTAGGAATTTAATATCAATTAATAATATAATATTTGTTTTAAGAACTCTTTTATGTCAATTTTGACACTATTCAATAGTTGATTTTTTTGAAACTCATAACAGATTGATTACTTCGAACAAAGTAAATTATATCAATCCTAATATATCATATTATCCTAGAAAATTAGTTTAATTCATTAAAAGTTTCATATTATATTTATTTGGGTATTTATAATATCAATTATTTTAATTTTTCACTATTATAGTAATTACTGCATCATCATTTTGTCATATATAAAATAAATTATTTAATGTCTAAAAATTATAAATAAAATATCATTATGTAGGAATTTTTTTTATCTTTCTAATGAATATTTATAATCTAAAATCCAACATATATAACCCTATGTAACAATTGTTGTTCTAAAAGATATATGCTTGTGTCATTTTTTGTATTCATTTTAACTTAATTAAAATAAAGTGTCATTATCACTTACAAGTGGATCCATGGGGTCCCAAAATTGACACAAAGATGCCCATGGTCGACCATGTATCAACCAATAGGGTTAAGACACGTTTTAGGGTAATTTAGTATTATTATAATATTATTTTTTAACCCTTATTTACCGGATTTACCCTTTAACCATGGTAAATAAAATATTTACCGCAGTAATTATTCAAAATGTGTAAAAATAAAAGTTACCTATTTACACAATTTGAACATCCTGATTCCAAATATGGAATCCATTTTCCTAAATTCAAAACACAGAAGTGGCAGAAATTAATTTAAAATTAATTCCCGCTGTCAAAACAAAAAGCGTGTTTTTAAGAGATAATAACTATCAAAAGATTGACACTTGTTTATGTTCGGTTTAATTGTAAAATTATGTCCAATGATAAACATTAAATTGAATGGTAAAAATATATTCTAAATATACTTTAAAACCACTCAAATTCATAATTTATCACTACTAATTATTTTGATTAAAAAAGTTGTTTTTAATTAAAATTTAGAAATTTTCACTATTCATCAAAATATGAAAGTTATCCGAAATGTACCAAAATTTCACCCTAGGCTAATTTTGATATTCCGAATCCAAAAATGAAGTCCATTTTGAAATATAGAATATATATTATTTCAAAAAGTAGGTATTACTATTCACAACGGCTAGTTTAATTAGTTGTGGTGTGTGTTAGAACTCGAGGTTGCGTACAACACACGCTATCACATTATTCGAAGGGAAACGTACCGTAGAAGCTTGGGGTGTTACAATTCTTGCCCCTCTAACCTATAGAAATATGTCTCTATCTCCTCTCAAAGAGTTAACCATTTTATTATTCAATTTTTAGTAGTTTAGTAGGGTTCATATTCTATTTTAATTATATTTTATATTTATAAAATATATTAGTTTCTCCTTATTATTTCTCTATTTTGTTTTTTTTATTTTTTTTCTGTTATTTTTCTTAACTCCATGAAAATAGATAATCAACCCTCAATATTGTTTGAGGTGGGAAGTAATGATGTTTAAATTTATTATGATCCAATTTTTTATCATAATTTTATTGTAGGATTTATGTTTTGTTTAAACTGATTAGGGTGTATTATTTCCCCCTTTTACCTACCATTGAATTCTTCTTCCTATTCATTTATATCATCTCCATCATCATTACTATGTTGTATACGATAGAGTAGTATTATGATGGCGATGTGTGGAAAAGAGATCTGATAGAAATTTTTTGAGAGATTATAACACTTCATACATAGATATTGGTGTGTGGTAGTAACGTTACTAATGGGAGGGTGTAGTGAGATAGATTTTGATCACTACATTGAATAATATGATGAGAGATTTGTTTAAATAACAACGATTTCTTCACTATGAACCCATAAGAACAATAATATATTATTTATTAATTTCTTTATGAATTTTTTTAATTATGTTTTTCATTTTATATATTAATATCACATGCATTATAAAACTCCCTCAACTATATTATTATTTATCTTTAATATTATATTAGTTATATTATAAATAGTGATGATTCAAAATTAGTTTGTACAAGTGGCCTCCTCGATATTGACCCAAAGATTTCACTATAATGTATTATTAGGTAAAAATAATTTATTAGTTAGGGATCTATGACAAATAACTATCATCAATTTCACACTATTTTTGGGGAGGTTCAACACTTTCACACACTCCGTTTTTCATAAAAAAACATAAAAATAATAAATTTATAGAACTATATTAAAATTATCTTTGTCCATGATGTATTAAAATTTTTATTATTAAGAATGAACTAAATAATCTCATATTACATAAGAATATGAAGTTAAAAATGATGAAAATTACCAATTGGAAGGACTTAAATAGATAATACAAACATGGAAAGAAAAATAGAGCATATAGATGAATATGTTTGTGCATACCAAGAGTAACAACTGGAGTAAAAACTTGAACCAGTATTGGAAGATAGTTCTCTAATTATTTTTCAAGTTAAAGAACCTTATGAGGCTTGAATAATTTCAATAATTATCCATTCAGTCCTAGTTAATAATTTCTATAAGTGGATTCCAAATAATACATTCCAACTAATATATATGTGAAAGATCAAGATGATTTTGATGATTATTGCACCAATTTTGTAGAACTTGAAAAGGTGAGTGATTATCCTATCCATATCAATAAAAATAAACAAATATCAACCTCTCTAATACTTTGGAATAAGACACCAACAAGGTGGTATAATTTTAAGAAAATATAGAGGATATTCACTACCTTCTTCTATCAGAAACAAAACAACTCCAAGTAGTCCTAAGAAAGGAAAAGGAAATTAAATCCAAGATAATTAAGGGAGATAATAATTTATAAAACTTATTTTTTTTATATTTCATTGGATCTATATTATGTATTATATCCCCTTATTTAAACTTATAAAATTGGAGAACTCATGGTTCTTCATACAGTAAAAATTATAAAAAAATTCACTTCAAGAAAAACACATGGATGTCCCTGAACCTATTGAAAATTTATCAAAGGAAGTACACAAGGAGTTATTAGTAGATTTTCATGAAGAAACCAAATTCTAATATTATTTACATGAAGAAGAAGATTTATATATTGATTAATTTTTCTTTAATTCACTTTAAAATGAAATTATTTCCAAATTTCCCCTTCATATACTAATGGATACACAAGATTAAAATTAGCAGGCCTTGGATAAGGTTAAAGATAATGAGGCCAAATATGTTTTGGATGACGAAAAGTACAAGGAACTGTTATATTTATTTTCCCCACCATATGAGTTGTAAAACATTGCAATGAGGGTGTAAATATTATACTCTATATATAAGTTTCTCTACAATAAGTTTGAAGGGATCGAGATTGGAAAGAAAATAGTTTGGTGGTTTATGAGAAAGAAACCACACCGACCTTCAGATTGGGGATGGACATCTACAACTTCTTGACTAAGGGTAGTAAAAACCTAGAATCTATTTGGGGGGTTTCACCCAAACTCTATCTCACTTTCCCATATATTGTATTTTTACATTTTTTTTTTAATTTAAATAAATTTATTATTCTTTTTTTTTCTTAGTTTCAATGTGGTATCACATAGGATCTTAACTCAAATCTATCACTAGAAAATAAATTCCAGTTATGTCCATCTTTGTATTTGGTTTTTCTACCCTTATATTTTTATTTTGTTGAGACAAAATAAAGGTTAGTTAAATCCTAATTATGGGGGGATACCAATATTCTTTTAGGAATTTTATGTTTGTTTCTTTATTTTTTCATATTTTTTTATAATTTTTCCAATTTTGTTATCTGCCTTTAATTTTTGGTGTGTCTTTTATGTTATAAATTTGAGTTTTAAAATTTTTCACACCTCGTAAAAAATTCATGCTATTTTTGAACTTATATGATTGATGTGTGAGTGTTTATATTTATTTCATGGAATTTTTTGTTTTGGAACTGAGAAAATATTTGTAAATGGAAGAATTTTTTTTGAATTTATAATTTTAAAATGAGGAAACTGAAATTTTGAATTCTACAATGAGAAAATTTTCTATTGTGAAAAATAAAAACTCAATGAGATAAAGAAAAATGTAGTCATATAATTCCTTTTAAACTGAAGTAAAATGGGTTATTTAGATCCCACAATGAATCTATGAGACATTAGGCATAGTTCTTGTGAGTAAATAAGTTTCATTATACAATAAAATAAGTAAATTTCACATGACATGGTTGGGAAAAATTTATTAAAATCCTAACTATCAAAAATTAATTCATTATTTGAGGATAATATTGAACATCAAATGAAAAATGGGGTCATTTACTTATAAGAATATCATTTGGGCTGTATCAAGGAAGTGGGAAATTGAACTTTGGTTAAGGATATTGTGAAATAATAATTTATGATAGTACAACTTGTTAAAATATTAATCCCACTAAATTAAATTATGTTTACAATCCTCAAAATTGATCTTTTTCAAGAATTTAAGTGGGGTAGTTGATGAGACTTTTAGAGGAGTCATGATATTTTAAAGGATTAATAAATCCTATTTTTCTCTTATTTTCTGGATTTCCTGTTTGAAACTTGGTAGGACACATATTTTCATTAGATTTAATTCATTTAATTCCTAGGAGTGTTTAGATGATGCAGAAAAAGTTTAATTAAAATAATTCATAGATAAATAGATTTTTTTAGTTTAGTAAATTTAAACAAAGAAAAGTATTTACAAAATGTGAATAAAAATAGTGATTGGAGATCACTTCTCTCCTCTTATATATCTAACACATGTTGAAATAACCTTAAAATTTTTTGTGGGGCTGATTCAGAATCATAATACAATTTTTAATTTTAATTTTAAAACAGTAAGATATTTAAAATTATATTGTTGGTACTGATTCCTTAGAAACAATGCCATGTTTTGACACATTCCCATCATGGGGTGTAGAAAAAACAATTATTTACAATATTGGAATGCAGTAAAGTGGACAACTTAGGTTATTTACAGGGATGATCACACAATAATCAATATTATAAATTTAAATTAAAAAAATTGTTGTTTTTAAAATTCATTGATTTTGAAAACAAAATAATGCAACAAAGTGAGAGGTTGATAATAATGACATTAGAAAGGTGATTAGGTTAGGTTTGGTCTTATAAATTCAATATTATCCTAGTTCCAAGTTATACAATCCTCTTATACTAAGCCAAATAAAGTGAGATTCTACAATCACTTCCTATCACTCCCTTGGTCAAATGGTGATGGTGTGAATAACCCTTACTAAAATCTTATCTTGTTCTACCCTCCTTCAAATGTGTAAGAGAGTTACAGAGACTACCCCCAATTAACTTAAACAAGAATAAATTGGGTATTTCCTAAGTCAATTGGGGTTATTCGCTACAAATCTATCACACATTGGAAGGAGGGTAGAGTAAACTAAGATTTTAGTGAGGGTTATTCTCACCATCACCCTTTAAATAAGGTAGTGAGAGGAAGATATTGTGAAATATCACTTTAATTGGATTAGTAGAATAGGATTAGATAAGTTAGAATAAGGATAACATTTCATTTAGAAGATATATCCTGACCTAATCACTCTTATCATATCACTATTTTCAACCGTTTTCTTTCTTTCTTTATTTTTTTTTCAAAATTAATTTTTTTTAAAAACATCCATTACTCTAATTTAAAGTGAAAAAATTTATTACTATGTTCTTATCTCTAGAGAAAACCTATGTTAACTACTACACTACATTATAACTTAAAAAATAATTGTTTTCTCTATTACCAATGATAGACACAATAAAAACATTTTATGAGAGTTATTTTTCATTTATCCCTAACTAATAAATTATTATTTTCTAATAATTCGGCATAATGAAATATATAGGTAGGTCTCAAGGAGGAAAATTACACGAACTTATTTTTTATTATCACTATTTATAAACTAACTAATATAATACTATATTTAAATATTAATATAGTGGAGGGGATTTCAGACCACATATGATATTAATGTATATAAATAAAAAAAACAATGCAAACAAGTCCCAAAGAAATTAGTAAAGAAGAAATTATTGTTCTTAAGGATTCATGGTAAAGAAATCAAAATTCTTTACAAAAAATATCTCATCATCCTATTCAATGTAGTGATCAAAAATATATCACACTACAATCTCACATTCATAATGTTACTACCCCATATAGAGATCTCTATATATAGGGTAATACTATCTATCACTATATTGAGGATATATCTTCCCCATACACCACCATATAAATTATACCCCATCATATGAAACATTATAATGATGAAGGATAAGAATATAGATAAATAGAAATATGAAGTCAATGAAAGGGAAAATGGGGAAATCATACACCCTAATTAGTTTAAACACCACTGAAATACTAGAATAAAACGATGAGAACAAAATAGATCAAAGGAAACTAAAACATCACCTCTTCCCTCCCTCGAACAACAGTGAGGGTTAGTTATCTATTTTCATGGTGTTAAGTAGAATAATAAAGAAAGAAAAAAAAGAAACCAAATTAAGAGAGGAAGAAGAAGAATAAACTAATATATATCATAAATATAAAAGATAATTACAACATCAAATAATAACGTAATAAACTATAAAAAATAACAAACTGAAATGGATAACTACTTGAAAGGATGTAGAGAAACATTTTGTTCGGTAAGAGGGGTAAAAAATTTGGCTCCAAATATATCTACCTAAAGTTTAGGAATCTTTGGAATATTAAAAGGCTCTGGAAAAAATATTAACCTAATTTAAAAAATTTAAAATTTTATAATTAGTCCATTTTCACAATTGAAATAAAATTTTCTCCAAAAACCTATAAATATAACAATTTAAATTAAAATAAAAATTTAGTGAGATTAAAAACATTTAATTTCAAAGTAAAATTATTGAGAATATTTTCTTCATCAATTTTTTCACACTTAATCATTACACTCATGGGAAACCATCTATACTAAGTTCAAAAAAAAATATCAAGGTATAAGTGGAAACACTATTCAATTATCATATATAAGGAAATATCATGCCTCCTATATGGATCAAAATTCCATAACTACTCAAAAATCATAAAAATACATTAAATCTCATGTTAGTCCTCATGTATATCTTATACCAACTTTCTTATAATAATATTTCTCTCTTCACTCAAGATTTTTGATATGTGGATATTTTTTCATTTTTAAGAACATGTGTGATATCCATAGTCTTTCTATCCTATTAGTATCTATACTTTATAAAGTCATTAATTTTTCAATCATGTTGTATTTTACATGGGTTATTCTAAAGAGAAGGGTCGGAAGGTTCTAAATGTTAAAATATAAGAGGTAAAATGAGGAGTGTTATGATCTAAATTGAAATAAATATATGAAAATAAATTTTCTCAAGAATGGAGTGATCATTACTCATCTTGAAAATTATTCACCTGGAAATACCTTTTAATTTCCTTCGGTAGTTCAAAAATTTGAATTTTAGTATCAATTATAAATTTCTTTCCTATTTGACCCCATTTGTAGCATCATTTTAGCTTGAATTCTGATCTATAATTTCTCTTCTGAATTATATTTTTGAGGAAAATAGATGAATCTTTTTATTTTCAAGTATTAGTGAACTCATTGAACATATATGTAATGATATTTGGGCAACCCATTAATCCTTCCATCATAAATTTTATTCCACCAAAGCAGTATTAAACATGGTAAAAAATTGATTGGAAGGATCCCAATTGGGGGTATTCACTACAAATCTATCACACATAGGAAGGTGGGTAGACCAAAATAAGATTTTAGTAAGTGTTATTCCCACCATTATCATTTGTCCAAGGGAGTGACATGTAGTGATTATGGAATCTAACTTTAATTAGATTAGAAAAGAGGATTAGATAACTTGGAACTAGATAACATTGAATTTGGAATACATACCCTGACCTGATCACCATTCTCATATCACTGTTTTTAACCTCTTTATTTATTTATTTTTTTCAAAAGAAAATAATTTTAAATACACCCCTTTCTCTAATTTAAAGTGACAAACATGAATTTTGTGTCCTCTTCTCTAGGAAAACCTACACTAACCACTACACTATATTTTAACTTAGGAAATAATTGACTTTTCCACACTGAACAATATACATTTTCCAAAACATGGCACCATTTATGGCGTGGTAGTTTCAGAAATCTCATTGTAAATATCTTACCATTCTCAAATTTAAAAAAATAAATTTATCTTTTTACCCACCCCCAAAAATTTACATGGTTATTTCTATACATATTAAAAAAATGTGGGGAATTAATTGGTCTTCATTTATTATTTTTATTCACATTCTATAAATAAATTTCTTTGTTTTCATTTAAAAAAACTATTTTTTTATTTTTTCCATGATGTAATTTAATTCAAATTATTCTATGTGGAATAATATTACAATGGGGTGAGACCTTATACATAAGGGTTTCCTCTCACCTTCATATTATATTTCCATGACATGGTTGATATTCCCCTAGGTTGAGATCTTATACATACATGGGACACTTCTCCCCTTTGTTAGTCATTGGGATGTTATGATCAAGATAAATTTTGTTGAGATTTCTATATCCAAAAGCTGATTTTTCATTGGGATTACACTATTTTGAGATGATATCAAGATACCATAGGGATTATATCATATAGTTAGGATCATATTTTCCCCTTATCCTTGTATTTTTATATAGTGGTCAATAAACTTTGAGTTTTGATGTTACTGGAATGAGAATATACTTCCTTATCAACTTTAAGATTTATTATGATATGTTCATAAACAACCCAAAACTATATGAAGTAGGTATAGTTGCACCCTGAGTGACTAGATATGCACACGAGGGAATGAATTTATTTATATTTTTTATTATTTGATTATTATTCTAAAATATCACTATGGTAATGCATCATATTTATTGGATATGTTTAGGGATAACCATTAGTGGTGTCTTACTGAGTTGTAATCACACCCCAATCAGGAACCCTAGTACTCAAGCATACTTTATGCTTCATGATTTAGGATTTGGAATGTCCCTTAGTGTCAATGGGTGAGCTATGGATCTTGTTAGGAGTTGGGATTTAGGGATCATACATACACTCAAGACTAGTTTTGGTTCCATCTCTAGTCCTTTGTTTATATATAGGACTTAGAGTATGTAATCTATCCATGTTATATCCTCTTCATATATGTATGAACGTGTGACATTGAAACTATTCATTTTTTTATAACATGAGTGATGCTATTATTGGTTATAATTCTTAGTTGTGATGTCCTTATTATTCTATTTTTATATTATGATGACTATCGATTATATTTATTCTTTTATGTTTATAGATATCAATACCAAATAGTGTATTGTCTCCCCACCATATACAAAGACCCTCAACACTAATTGACAGGCTCTAGCGTATGGCAGGAACACTTAAGGTACGTGACATTATATTGAGTTATAATGGTGGTAAACTTTTCTAGGGATGATATAAAATTTTATTAGAATCTTTTTTTATTTTATCATACTATTTGGGATATGGTAGAAAAAAGATAGTATGTTTTCAGGGATTTGTATGTATAATGACCCCAGATTGATGTACAAGGTCATTACATTACTTTTATGGAATACTTAATACATGACACTAATATATTCACAAATACTATATTAGTTTAGTATCTTTTAAAACTAGGAAATATAAAAAACTGGTTCATAAAATATCTACATCATCTCCTGCTTTTTTCTTCATAACTAGAAATCCTTTTGTCACATATTACTCAATACCCTTATTCAAATCTTGGGAAACTAAACATAAAAGGGGTGAGCTCAGATGCTCAGTATGGGTAAAAAATGGTGATATGTAAACATAATATTGAGTAAAAAGGGTATGAGAATGTGATCATAACATCAGAAGATCATGCCCTTCATATCAAAGGCAAACTTGAATCATAAGGAAAATAAAAGATCATAATCTATAAGATTATAACATTAACATAAAACGTGAAATTATTTCATACACATAAAATTATAACATTGTGAACATATATAAATAGAAACAGGTTCACTCATTAAATTAAGGGACATGAAATCAGGCCATTTCATAAACATATGGACATGGAAACCAGATCCACTCATAAAATTATGTACATGAAAAAATATTTACACATATAGAATTGTTAACATGAAATCAGGTTTATGCATAACATACATAGCTGATGAGTTATCCATCTATACCCAATGAACTGGAGGGGGATATTGGTCCCACCCATCTCAAAATGAAATCATACATATGTGTGCCAAAAAAAACATAAATCATTCAATATAGTACATCCCAAGGAATAAAATGGGTTTCTTAAACATCATTCCATTATAATATAATCTAAAGAAAATGAATGGATTTCATAAATATACTTCCATAATAAACATAATATAACATTTTAATAATAGGTATAATATACTTGAAATATATCCTTTTTAAATAAACTCATCTCAGATGTAAAATAATTTCGATAAAACACTTGAATTTAATTCTTGAGAAAAATATCCTTTCTTCTTAAAAAAATTTATTTTCTTAAAACGCCGTGAAATTTTGAAAGTAAATAATTTCTTTGAAAATAACATTGAAAACTTGTAAGATAAGCTTCATGGAAATAAGGCATTATGAAAGTGTAAAAATCCATTCATTCCATAGAAGTTAAAAAAATTCTTCCCATACTTTTATTGGAAATGTCAAATAGTACTTCGTTTGGAAAACAAAAGAAGGATTCTTTTCAAACCAAGTAGTAAAAAGTCAAAAATATGTAAAAATAACTTTAAACAACTATATAAGAATATTAAACATTTTATGAAAACATTTTTAGAAAACATGGATGTGGATGATAAATATTCCCAAGAAAATAATTATGTATAAATAATCTCAGATAATAATGATATTGTGAAATTATCCCTTACCAATTTATAATCAGTTGAATTGTATGCATCATAAAATAAATAAAATTATATGCATATTTAATTATCATAACATTCATAATAAGAACCATTAAAACAATCATGGTCAACATAAACACAACTCAAAATAAATAGGTGTTGTATAAGGCATATGTCTCACAGAAATAAAAGTGATACGAAATAATCTCTTACCTTAGGTACGATATCATTTGTATGTATCCAAACATATTATATAAATATTTAAATAATTTCATTGATTTATTAAAGAATCATATTCATTTTTATTACATCATATATGATCATATTATCATCAGTTTGTTAATAACATTATTACCCATCCATCATATATTAAGTACTTTTTTTCTTACACATGTTCATTAGGTAATTTCTTGTTCATATTATTAAATTATAGTTATATAATTTTTAGAATGATATTAATATAATATATATATCACATTTTTTCAGTAAATTTATATAATCATTCTTTAATGGATATCACGTAGAATTAATTTCATCACATCGTGGAGATGGTAGGTCATACGTACGCATGAGCGACGATATCCTTCTCATAATTGTGAAATGATATGGAAATGAATGGTATATATTTTATTATATAATAAATATAATGTTATAATAATAATAATATATATTTATTATTTCTATAATTATAATCATCCAATTGAAGTGGTGGTGAAAAACAAATTACACCATGACGTGGAGACGGTAATCCATATGTACGCACGTGTCGTGATTTCATTTTTCATAGGATGGATAGAAGGTGGAATATGGTTTTTTCATAATTATAATAACATATAATTATTTAAGTGATAATTTATTTATTAATTTATAATGGAAACAAATCATAAAGAGGAATTAGAAGAAGAAATAAGTTTAAAAGAGTCGGTAGAGGAAATTACATCTTCTTCGACATGCTCTCTTTAGATATCCTCTTAAAGGCACTAGAGTGGGTCTTTTGAGAAGACAAGAACCTCTAGAATGTAACTAGTGAATTTTATAAGGGAAATTTATAGTGTATGGTCTAACTTGAAGTCTCAATGTGTTATGAAGAAATGAGAGAGGGGGTTCCCTTTTAAAGTCGAGGTTGGGGGTACCTTTGGAAATTCCAAAAATATTAATTTATAATAAATTTAAACCACATAAAAAAATAAAAAAAAATTCTTATTTAGAATATTATATGAGATATGGTTGTAATATAATCAACAAATAATTTTTATACATTTTTTTATTTCATTTTAAACCTTATAGTTTTGTTTTACCTATAATTATTTTCTTTTAATTTGAACTATGGTAACAAATTGTTCAATATTAAAACAGTGTAATTTTAAATTATTTTATGTCAATTAGACCATAAATGAACAATATAAAGTATTTTAGAGTAAAAAATAATTATTTTATATTTTGTAAAATATTTTATGTTTTTTAAATAATTTAATAAAACATGATTCTGAAAAAATATCAATAGTGTCATTTTGACACTATTTATTTAATGGATTTTTAAAAATATCAAGATAAGATGTTTACCTAGAAAAAATATATTATTTTATCTATAATGCATAAATTTAATCTAAATATTTTTGGATATATTAATTATCCCACATTATGTTTATTTTAGTATTTTTAGTAAAATTAATTTGATATTTCCATTAATAAAATAATCACTACATCAATTTTGTATAATTATTTAATATAAAAATTTGTTGAGTTAAAATTAAAAATAAAACACTATGATAAATATAAATCCTATATATTTAATAATAATAGCTGTAGTCTAATATATCTTTTAAAAAATCCTACATTAAAAATGTTATACTTATTAAAACATGAATGTGAAAAGTTTAACACCACTTTAGATAAAATAATATAAGTATCATAATCTCTACTATAAGGATCCAAATTTTCAATAAATATACCCTTGGATGATTATGGTCGATATAAACACAACCAATAATTTTTTTCCATGTGTTTGGTTCTTTTAATGGTTATTTTCATTTTAATAAAATTAGTTTATTGATTTTTCATCAATTAAATAATTTTTGCATCATTAATAGATAAACATTTAAGGTAATTAATTATTTCCTAAAAATTAAAAATAAATTAACATGATAAATTAGAAAAATTTGGATTTAAAATGAGAATTTATAATAGAATTTAGCTTCTGTATAACCTTATTTTAAAAATGATAAAGTTATTGATATTTGAGTAAGACATATTTAACTTTTCTTTAAATAAAATATATTAAATATCATAATCTCATCCTAGTGGCTTCCAAAGAATATAATTTAGACCCAATGATAGTTTAGGTTGAAAAAAACTCATCCAATCATATTAGGGTAAGTGTTAAGGTAATTTTATAATATTATATTTACCCTTAATTACCTAATTTACCTTTTTACTGTACTAATAAAAAATAATAAAGTTACTATTCATAGTGCCCAAAAATAAAGGGATTATATTTAAATAATTTGGATAAACTAATTATAAATATAGAATTCATTTTAAAAAATTCAGGAAAAATATGTTGTAGTAATTAATTTAAAATTAATCTCGTTGTCAGAAAGAAAAAAATGTTTTTAAAAGTAAAAACATTCTAAAAGATTAAAATGTTTTTACAACAAAATTCATATAAAAATTAATTCCAATGACCAAAATTATATTAACTTATAAAAATATATTCTATTTTTTTACTTTAAAACCATTCAATAATATAATTTATAAACATAAATTATTTTGATGAAAAAAGTTTTTTTCAATTAAAATTTAGTATATTTTTACTATTTATCAAAAGTTAAAACATATCATAAAAATATCAAAAAATAATCCAAAGTAAATTTTTTTATAAATCTTCTAAAGAAGTAGTTTATTTTTTTAAATAGAATATATAAATTTCTTAAAAACTAGATTTAAAATGTGTGCATCGTCAGAAGGTGGAAAAACTGTATTTTTTAAAAAATACTTCTTTTATATGAAAAATTGAATATGTTCTTATATCATGTCTATAAAACATATAATATTAATTTTTAAAATTATATTTAATATATTACATATATATTACATTAATAAAATCCATCAAGAGTGATTTTATTATTTTATAAACTCACTTATTTTCATTTAAATAGTTTTTAGAAGAAAGTTAATACTGTTCATACCCTATATTATAATGACTAGGTTATAATGTAACATAATAATATTTAGCTGTTTACTTAAAATAAGTTTTTCATGAAATTAATTCTATTAAAAGAACTTGAAATTGTGTGCAACACAAACCAAATATAGTGTTGTGTATACCGCATGCTAAGTCAGTGTTGCGTATAACACAAACTTATTTTAGTGTATCATACAACAAAAGACATCAAATAAATTAAAATAAAATCTATCTCATAAAAATCTTGGGGTGTTAAATTCTACCCCCTTAAAATTAGTTTTCCCTCAAAATTTATCCAGGTTGTTAAAGGATTTAATATGTGAAATTTTATTTCAGAACAACCCACATTATAAAAACAAGTATTAAAATATCCTTTTAAGAAGGAATAGTTGGAAAATAATATTTATACAAAGTAAATCATAAATAGTTCTCTACGTAAAAGAACATAGGTGAATATTGGTCTTATAGTAAAAGAATAAATAATTATAGAGATTGATAATGATCACTGATCACAAGAAAGTTGGTGATCCAGTGAAGGTCAAAAATCACAAAACCATAAACTAAAGATGTGTAAAGGAGGTCATTGATATCATAAAAAATGACGATAAAAAGACACAACTTTACATCATGATCCATTTTTGTAATGTTGAAGAATTTTCAGAGAAGATATACTTACTTGTTTTCAGTAAAATCTCACAATTTTTCATGCCTTTAATAGTTTCCCCTTCAACTCTTATTCAAAGAAATGAAGTTAAATTTGTCATTCCTGAAGCATTAGCAGATCATGAAATCCATAAATAGAATGATAGCTCATTCCATTTTTTTATCCCAAAAAAGGTTAGCACAAGTTATTAAATATGCATAAGTCCACCTATAGTGAGATAATACTTTAATTTAACAAAATTCATTTGGATTTTCACTTATATTATCCATAAATGGATAACCTTACAATATTTTTGTAAACTGAAAATCCAAAACTTTAAAAAGATGTGCACTAAATATTATTAACATTTATCTATCATAAGTCATAAGGTATCCATTGGTGGTCACATTCCAAACATGTGAATTCCTTTGTTAAGTATTTTCTTCAGAAATTGTAATTACTTGAATTACATGTTTTAAAAAATTAATTATTTCCACTTAACATATATCCAAAAATTTAATATTCTTACCCCATGATATCATAAATCACTTTATCATCATTTTAGTCCTAATGTCATTAATACTATCAAACATATATTTATTTCCTTATCCCAACATTATTCACATATTAAGGGTTATCCTTACCTTAATGTTTTTTTCCAAAAAAATATCTTAATTAGTTTTCATAGTTACTGATACAACTCAGAATATAATCTTAAATACACATGGAAACCATAGTGGACCATTACATAGATTTTTCATTATTCCATAATACAACACAAGTGATTATAAAAAGTTATTATGGAATCCCATTACATAAACAATCAATCATTCCACCACTTCATTGTCATAATTTACATCACTAATAGTGATCACATGAGATTTGCCTTTTTATTTGAACTTAAGAGGTTACTGATGTCGATAATCATCAATAACCCTTGGATTAAGGCATTAGTTAGAATAATGACCCATTTCCTTGCACTTGTAGCATTGAAGTGTGAGAAATGCATTTTCTTGACCTTTCTATCCATTGAATGGCCTTTTTTACATCACTCTAAAACTCTTTTTCTCAATGTACATGCTTGACACACTTGAAGTACCTTATTGTTCCTTTATAGAATTCCCTTGAGTGATCTTTTCTATATTTTTTTCAAGTAGGATGTTGATATATTTTCTTCTATCCTTTTGTAAAACCGCTGGAGTTTCCATTAATCTCTATATTCCTTTTCTTATCTCCAGAACCTTGAGAGTTACAAACTTCCATTTCCACTTTTTAGCGCACAACGAAAAACTACTTCATAGATTCTAAATTACCTTATGGATAAATCATTTTGGAGACTCATTTTTAGCCCACAAAATAATTGATAAATTTTTATTTTAGGGATAATGATAAACCCAGAATAATACCTATCAAGTCTTGTAAAATTAGCTTCATAGGTACTACTAGATTCATCATTACTTTTCTTAATCTCAATGAATTACTTCTCCATATTTGTTCATATAATATGAAATATTTAATTACTAACAAATATCCCTTTAAACTCTTCCCATTACATAGTTTAAATTTCTTATTTATAACTTATGTTCTTAATAATATTCCACCACTGATTGAATTCACCTTTCAAACGATAAACAACCAATGCGACTTTTTCATGTTCGAAACACTGAAGTATGGATAATATCTTTTCAGTGGTATCAATCCATTGTTTAGAAATAAGTATATTAGAGGACCCACTAAAATAAGGTGTAAGTTTTCTCATCAAGGACTCAATAGAAAGTTGTTCTCTTTTTTGATAATTTTTATGTCTAGCATGATTTATAGCTTGTGTGAGTATAGGGATAATATTTCTCATTGCAGATCCCATAACATTTGGTTGCTCAGAAGGGAAATAATTTCATTTCGCATTACATTCATCATTAACATGGTTCGTTTGGGTTCCATCCATTTTATAAAACCTAAAAAGAATAGTGTGAGAGGAGAAAATCATACTAGGAAAACAACACAATCAAGGGGGTGGGTACTTTCAATCTCTAACATCTTAAGTTTAATCCTAGGTTATTCATGATCATTTCCATAATTCTAGGATTATAACCTATAATTATAGTTATACTTAGAAAATACCTATACATATCATTAGAAATATCTCAAGTGATGTCACTAAATTTTTCTCATCCTAGTTTCCAAAGGTTGACTAAACCTTCACTCTGATACCAACTATAACAACCCAAGCCTGACATACAAGGTCATTAAATTAATTTTTTAGAATATGTAATAAATGAAAAAAATATATTCCCAAATACCATATTAGTGTGTTTGGAAACTAGAAAACATAAACAACTGGTTTATAAAACATCTACATCATCTCTTTCTTTTTTCTTCATAACCAGGACCCCTTTTGTCACATATTACATAATGCCCTTATTCAAATACTAGGAAATAAAACATAAAATGGATTGATCTAAGATGCTTATTAAGGGTAAAAAATGGTGGTATGTAAACATAATAATGAACATATAGGGTATGAGAATGTGATCGTAACATTAGAAGATCATTCCCTGTATATCAAAGGAAAACTTGAATCATAAGAAAAATCAAAGATCATAATCCCTAAGATCATAACATTAACATAAGACTTGAAATTGTGGAATACACATAAAATAATTACTTTGTGAACATGTATAAATAGTAATAGCTTCAATCATTAAATTAAGGACATGAAATCATTCCCTTTCATAAACATATGTATATGGAAACCAGGCCCACTCGTAAAATTATGGACATGAGAAAATAGGTCCATGCATAGAATTGTGAACATGAAATTAGGTTCACAAAAAACATTCATACCTAATGATTTATCCATATTTACTCAATGAAATTGAGGGGGATATAGGTCCCATCCATCTCAAAATGAAATCATATACATGTGTGTAAAAAAAACATAAATCATTCAACATTGCATAACCCAAGGAATAAAATGGGTTTCTTAAACATCATTCCATCCTAAAATAATCCATATAAAATGAATGGATTTCATAAATATATTTCCATAATAAGCATAATAAACCATAGTAATAATATAGAAAATATAATTGAAATATATCCTTATTAAAGAAATCAATCTTATATGGTTAATAATTTTGATAAAACACTTGAAATTGATTCTTGAAGAAAATATCCTTTCTTATTCAAAAACATTTTCTTTTCTTAAAAAGATGAATTTTTTTAAAAGAAATTAATTTATTTGAAAGTAACCTTGAAAACTTGTAAGAGAAGATTCATGGAAATAAGGCATTATGAAGTGTAAAAATCCATTCATACCGTATAAGTTAAAAAAATATTCTTCTCGTACTTTTTCCAGAAATGTCAAAAAGTACCTTGTTTGGAAAAAGAAAGAAATATTCTTTATAGTAAAAAGAAAAAATTGGTAAAAATGAATTTAAACAAAGATATTAGAATATTTAACATTTTATGAAAATATTTTTAGAAAACATTGATGTGGATGATAAATATTACCTAGTAAATATGTACATATAAATAATCTTGTATAATAATGAGATTGCGAAATTACCCCTTACCAATTTATAATCAGTTGAATCATATAACTCATAAAATAAATAAAATTATTTTAATATTTAATTATCATAACCTTAAAAATAAAAATAATAAAAACAATCAAGGGTAACATAAACACAACTAAAAAAATAGTTGGCATATATGGCATATGTCCCACAAAAATAAAAGTGATACAAAATAATCACTTACCTTAGGTTCGATATACTTTATATGTATCCTAAACTCTTGTATAATGATTTAAATAATATCATTGATTTATTCCAGAATCATATTCATTTTTATGATATCATATATGATCATATTATCATCTGTTTTTTAATAAAATTATTACTCATCCACCAGATATTAACTTCTTTATTTTCTTACACATATTTCGTTAGATGAGTTCTTGTTTCGCTTATTATATTATAGTTATTTCATTTAAATAATTATATTAATATAATATATATCATATTTTTTCTTTCAATACATTTATATAATCATGCTTTAATGAATATCATGTAGAATGAATCATATCACATCATGGAGAAGGTAGGTCATACGCACGCACAAGTGATGATATCATTCCCATAATTGTAGAATTATATGTAAGATAATGATATATATTTTATTATTGAATCTATATAATGTTGTAATAATCATATATAGTTATTATTTCTATAATTATACCCATCCAAGTAAACTGGTTGTGAAAAATAGATTACGCATCGATGTGAAGACGGTAAGATGTACGTACGCACGCATCATGATTTCGTTTTTTGTAAGATGGATATAAGGTAGAATATGGTTGTTACATAGTTATAATAAAATATCAGTATATATTTGATACTATATTTATTACTTTATAATAAGAAAACTCATAAAGAGTAAGTAGAAGAAGAAAGAAGTTTGAAAGAATCAGTAGAGGAGATTAACACTTATTCGACGTGCTCCCTTTAGATATCCTCTTAAAGGCACTAGAGTTGGTCTTTTGAGAAGAAAAAAACCTCTATAATGTAACTAGGGAAGTTTATAATAGAAATGGGTAGGGTATTACCGAAATTTATGGCTCAATCAGTTATGAATAAATGAGGGAGTATGTGCCCTTTTATAGTTGAGGTTGAGGGAACCTTTGAAAATTCCAAAAATATTAATTTATAATAAATTAAAACCACATACCAAAACCTTAAATATGTCCTTATTTATAATATGAGATAATATAATATTGTAATATCATCAAAAAATAGTTTTTAGACATGTTTTTTTCATTTTAAATCTTATAATTTTGTTTTACCCTTAATTATTCTCTTTTAATTTTAACTTAGGTAACAAATTGTTCAATATTAAAATAGTGTAATTGTTACTTATTTGATTCCAATTAGACCATAAATTCACAATATGGAATATTTTAGAGTAAAAATATAATTATTTTATATTTTTTAAAATATTTTATGATTTTTAAATAATTTAACAAAACATTATTTTGACAAAATATCAATATTTTTATTTTGGAACTATTCAATTAATGATTTTTTAAAAATATCAAGATAAGATTTCAACCTCAAAAAAAATATTTTATTATATATATAAGGGGTCAAATTAATCTATAAAATTTTCATTATATATTAATTATCCCAAATTATATTTATTTTTTCATTTGTAGTAACATTAATTTTATTTTTCCATTCATAAAATAATTACTACATCAGTATTGTGTTATAATTTAATATACCTATTTGTTTGGTAAACATTTAAAATTAAATAATATGATGAATATAAATCCTATATACTTCATATGAATTATTATATTTGAATATATATCTTGAAAAATCCTATATTAAAAATGTTATACTTATTAAAACATGAATGTTGAAAGTTTAACATCACTTTAAATAAAATAATATAAGTGCCATAATCTCTTCTATAAGACTCCAAATGATCAATAACTCAACCCTTGGATGATTATGGTAGATATATACTCGATGAAAAATATTTTTTCAAGTTTTTTTGTCTTTTAATTGTTATTATAATATTAATAAAAATTAGCTTATTATTTTTTCATCAATTAAATAATTTCTACATCATCAATATATAAACTTTTAATGTAATGAATTAATTAATAAAAATTAAAAATAAATTACCATGATAAATAAAATAAATTTATATTTAAAATGATTATTTATAATATAATCTAACTTAGGTATAACCTTATTTTAAAAATGATAAATTTATTAAAATCTGAGTAAGACATATTTAACTTTTCTTTAAATAAAATATATTAAATGTCCTAATCTCATCCAAGTGGATTAAAAATGTTATAATTTAAACCCAATAATTATTTATATAAGAAAAAACTTATCCAATAATATTAGGACATGTGTTAAGGTAATTTTATAATATTATATTTACCCGATTTACCTTTTTACCATATTAATAAAAATTACTGAAGTTCCAATTCATAATGCCCAAAAATAAAATAATTATATTTAAATAATTTTTACCTACTGATTCCAAATATAAAATATATTTTTAAACATTTAAAACATATAAGTTTTAGTAACTAATTTAAAATTTATCCCATTGTCG
Source organism: Viscum album (assembly GCA_963277665.1). Taxonomy (NCBI): domain Eukaryota; kingdom Viridiplantae; phylum Streptophyta; class Magnoliopsida; order Santalales; family Viscaceae; genus Viscum; species Viscum album. Next base: position 1,412,027,234 of record OY728141.1, on the reverse strand, counting down.
GAATAAAAACCATGTTTTTAAAAGTTAAAACATTGAAAACGATTGAAATGTTTTTACATCAAAATTCTTGGTAAAATTAATGCCAATGACCAAAATTAAATTTAATTATAAAAATATATTCTATTTTTAATTTAAAACCATTCAATAATATAATTTATCCACATAAATTATTTCGATGAAAAAAATTGTTTTAAGTTAAAATTTAGTATATTTTTACTATTCATCAAAACTTAAAACTTATCAGAAAAATACCAAAAATCATACAAAGTAAATTTTTATATCCTGATTACAAATAATAATTTTATTTTTTAAAATATAATATATAAAAGTGTCAAAATTTTGATTTAAAATGGGTGCTCCATCAAAAGGTGGAAAAACTACATTTTTTTAAAAATACTTCTTTTATCTAAAAAAATTAATTTGTTCATATATCATGTCTAGAAAACATATAAGATTAATTTTAAACATTAGATTGAATATATTACATTTATATTACACTAGTAAAATCTATAAATAGTGATTTTATTATTTTATATGCTCAATTATTTTTATTTAAATAGTTTTTCAATAGAAAGTTAATTCTGTTTATACCCACCATTATAATGACTAGGTTATAAGCTAACATAATAATATTTAATTGTTCACTTAAACTATACCTTATGTGAAATGAATTCTATTAAAAGAAATTGAAATTGTGTGCAACACAAGCCAAACATAGTGTTGCGTATACTACAAGCTGAGTCGGTGTTTTTTGTAATGAAAACTTATTTTAGTGTAGCATAAAACACCTAACATGAAAGAAATTAAAAAAAATCTATCTCATAAAAATATTTGAGTGTTATAGTATAGATCTTGTGCTGGGGAGCATCTAACCCACTTATGAGTGAAGTCCAAGTTTCAAGGGACAAGATTATCATTAGGGGTGTGTTTTGGGGGTATTTATTAGTGTTCTATGTGTACCCTCATGATTAATGGACATTCAAATCTTTGGGATTTATTAATATTAGAGATGTGAAGTTTTTATGTGATCCTATGTATGGATTTTTTAACTTGTTATCGAGTGCGCATAGACTGTTATCATTAAAATGTATCTTTTACATCAGTTGAGTGTGATTGTTACACCGTTATTGGTGAGAAGTGTTTTTAAGTAGGCCATTTGGGACCCGAACATCTATAGTTAGGGATGATTTTATCCTAGTTTTTTAGTGTTTTTTTGGATGGTGGGGATCTGTGCCATATGGTCTTTACTTTTATTGTTGAATATTTCCAGAATTTATTTCTAGAGTACTTCTCAAAATTTACACCCAAGAGGGAGGTTTAGTTTACCATTTAATATATTCTTATCACAAATACTATATCTATTCCTTTTTATAGTATATATTATGAGAAGATTTAATATTTAAAGGATTAATTATAGTATTTGTTGGCAGAAGGTATTATTCTCTTGAGAAAATCCCCTTGGGCTGCTCCTATATTATTCTATAATAAGGTAGAAGACTCATTATGGTTATTCATGTATTATTAAATATTAAACCAAGTATATTAAATAATTTATATCCTTTTCATCATATTGATGAAATGTTTGAGTAGTTGAGGGGATCCATGTGTTTTTCTAAGATTGACCTAAGTTTGAGTTACCATCAGTTTCACATGAGGCTATATGATATTTCACACACTAATTTTAAAATCAACTATTTTCTATATGAGTATCTTGTGATTCCATTTAGTTTAATGATTTTTTGTCCATGTTTATGGCCTTAATGAATCAATACTTGAAACTATTTTTGGATTCATTTTCAGTGGTTTTTGTGTATGATATTCTAGTATATGCGTAGTTGAGATAGGATGATGATTGACATATAGATATCATTTTGAGAACACTAAGAGAGTATCATCTTTATTCCAATATTTTTAAGTGTTAGTTTTGGATAAATGAGTTCCACTTATTGGGGAACCTAATATCTGGGGTAGGAATATTAGTTTACACTAGGAAGGTGTAGGTCACAGTTTTTTGGGAGCAGCCCAAGAACTTATTCAAGATCCATAGATTCTGAGGATTGGAAGAAAATACAAAAGATTCATTTGGGACTTAGGATGAATTGAAATTACAATGATGTCCCTGAAAATGAATGGGGAGAAGTTATTATGAACTGATTCTTATGAGAGAGACTTCCAAAAGTTCAAGGGTAGATTGAAACCTGTGCTGATTTTGACCTTACATGGTCCGAGTTAGAAGTATAATTTTTATTTTTATGCATTGGGTATATTCCATGGAGAAATATTGATGTAGGATAATAATATTTTTGGTTATGTTTCTATGTAGTTTATATCTCTTGAGTGTAATTATCTGACTCATGATCTATAGTTTGTAGTGGTAGTAAATTATTTGAGATGCTAGAATCACTATCTTCTCGGTTAGAGGTTTTTCAGATATTAATACCATAAGATCCTTAGGTATATATTTTCATAGCATGGACTAGACCTTCAATATAGGAGGTGGGATGAGTATGTTTAGATTTTCAACTTTAATATAGGGTATTCCCCTAGGAATGGGAATATTGGTATTGATGCATTGAGTTGGAAGAATTGGATGTAGGTGGATAATTGTGAGTGGTAGATGATGAGCCTTTTTTATAAGATTCTCTTTGAAATTTAGGAGTTTCAGGGTAGAGCAACCCTAACATCTCTGAGAATTGTATCCTCGATTTTTGATAGGATTAATGGGATTCAATTATCTAAGCCATATTTCTTGTTTATGAGGGAATATATATATAGTAGGATGTCACCATCTGACTGGTCTCTTAATATTGATGAATAAATTTATGTTCAGGGTCATTTAGTGGTAACCATGAGCATGTGTGAGGAGTTGATGTGCGATTCAAATGCATAAATATGGGTTTTCCATTTTGGGATTACCAATATATACTAAGATATTTTTATAAGATATTGGTGGTCCAGGATATGAAGATACATAATAGTGCTTGTTTTAAAATGATTTAACTATCAGTGGGTAAAGTCTAAGCACTAGTGACCCATAAGTCTTCTATAGTCCCTAGCCATTCTTGAGTAGAAGTGGGATCCTAAGGTAGTGATTTAATATGGGTTATTTTGGAATAGTTGACAAAGGTTTCACATTTCATATATATCAGAGGGAATTTATCCATCAATGAGGTGGTTTGATTGATGAAGTTATCACATTATTAATACCCTATATAAATGAATGCCACACCCCCCCCCCCCTTCGCCTGATGTTTCTATGACACCGTTGAGATACCCCTGGGGTGATACCTTATAGAGGCAGGGGTTGCGTCTCCCCTTTTTTAGTCATTGTGATTTTGTGATTAAGATACCATTAGGTTGAGATCCCTATAACTACAAGCCTCTTTACCATTGGTCTTACGTTTATTTGATCTAGGATCAAGATTCCATAGGTTTTAGATCATGAAATAAGGGTATGATTTTCCTTTTGATCTTCTATTGTTATATAGTGACCGGGATACTTTTATTTGAGTCCATATAATAATAAGAGTGTCCTAGACCATCAAACATAATATTTATTGAGGTATGTTTAGAGACACCCTGACATCGGTCGAAGTAGGTATGACTGGAACTTATGTGGATAATGGAGCACTCAAGGTCATGGATTTATTTATAATTCTTATTATTTTATTATTATTTTGAAAAATCACTATGATCTTACACCATAGTTACAAGTTATGTTTAGGTAATCTATTGGTGGTGGTCTACTAATTTGAACTGACACCATTCTCGGGAACCTTGGTACTAGAAAAAAGTTAATGAATCATGATCTAGTTAAGGGAAAGGTCCTTGATTTTAATAGGTGAGCTATGGAGCTTGGTAAGAGTTGGGATTTGGAGACTAGGCATGTACTCAAGGATAGTTTTTCAATCATATTCAATATTTTTTTTACATTTGAGACTTATAGTATAAAATATTCCCATGAGATATGCTCTTCATATATGTATGACTTACTGATGTTGTTGCTGTTCATTTTGTTATAGCATGGGTGATGTTATTACTATCCATGGAACTTAGCTGTGATGTCCTTATTATTATATTTTTATATTGTAATGGTCATTGAATATATTTTATCCTTTATTCTTATAATAATATATACCAAAGATATTATAGAATCCCCACATTATACAAAGATTCTCATCATTGTTTAGAAACCTATGTAATATGAGGATGCACATTTAAGATATGTGACATCTAATTATGTTAAAGTAAAGGTAACTGAGATCGAGTATACTATAGTTCATTTATACCAAATTAGGATAATAAAATGATCTTCATAAAATATAACTGAATTGTGCTTATTATTAGGAGGTGTTGATGGGTTTTTAGGATCATCTCATGTCTTATGGAGTGAAATAAACCCATTTCAATGCTTTATATATCACCATTAAATAAAAATGTAGTGAAGAACGTAAATATAAAATCAGGAATACCTTAAAACTAGGGAGATTCTTATCATTAGTGGATTATGCTTGAATAACATCCCTTAGAAATAACAAACCGAATATTTCCTCTATATGCAATACACCAACCACTAGATCCATTATACACTATGACAGACCCCTAAGACACCAAAGTTGTTATAGAACCTTAAAATTGATGATAAATGGAGAAAAAGGATAAAGAGAGATTCAAAAAGTATAGAAAGAATCACAAAAATCACCAACAAGAGGATTTAATCCTTATATAAACCTCATTCACTTGATGAATGAGATCAATAATCACCTTTCAACACTTAGATATTGACATATGTTATTATAAAAAATGATCATTGGAGTGTTTATGATCATTGAATGTTTAAAAAATCATAATAAATTTATCATAGCATAAATGTATCATCCTGATGATTCATAACTAAGAAAAAACCACTTAGAATATGTGGCAGTAGCATATGCACCTAATTTTCCCTTTGATAATCCATACCATTCATAATGATACAAGCATCTCATTCCCATAATGACATCACCACATCATTATCCATGATATGCTTCACATGAATATCTCTGGACACAACCTATGTTATACCAAACAACATGATATACCTATTTTAGACTATATCCAACATTCTCCAACTTATAATAAAATCCCATAAGTACTTTATGCAAAACTTCACAACTCTTTATGTATCCATCCAAAATCATTTGAATTCACCTTTATCAAACTCTCTTCATTTTGGAATAAATTTTTTCTAGAATTTAATCCACATTATAAGGCCTAACTATGTGGACCTATGGGAATTTATAACATTAGAAAATATATGAATTGTCCAATTCGTAGATATAAAAAAAGTGGAGCCTCTTGAAAAATGTTAGTTCTACACAAGATACAAATGGATCCAGTGTGATCTCAATTAAACACACTCATATCTTTATATGAATATATCCACAAAAAGATGTATCATATAATAAATTTGTCCATGACATTGAGTGACCACTAGAAATGGAACATACTAATATAGTATAATTCATATACTTCTTTCATGATTATCTGAAATAGATTAACCAGTTTAAATGAATACATCACACACATTCACCCAAGTGGATAAGCACAACACATGTAACCAAACTAAGAATTGTCATAAATTTCCTTAGTTTAATTAAGTTAAGGACTCAAATTTACTTTATTTTATACAAGTGGACAAATCCAATATTTGTTAAGATTCAACCGATGACATGATTAACAATATACCTAATCACCCCTATATTAGCTAACCTCAAATCCTATGTAAGAACAGTATCAAAGAATGAAGGTTCTCTTGATAGGTATCTCTAGAAACTCAAGTAATGGTGATTCATAATAATCATAAACCCCTAAGTATATTAGTGATCATATGATATTCCATGTGATATACTTTAGCAGGTCAGTCTGGATAATATGTCTCAACTTATTATCTCATAAGTTTATTCATTGTATCATATACAACAATTTGTATCAAGTATAAGACTTTACTCACACTAATATTAACACATCATCACAACCCATAATAATTCATGATGATCATCAATTTTGGAAAAATCAAATCCGTACTTTGAGGGGATATTACCATTTAATTATTCATGTAATATAAATGCATCACACATGAATGAATGAAAAATAAAGACATTATTATACAACTATGATAAATTTTACAATCATCACATTAAATATCTCATGTATCTAATTCCAAGAGATTAAACACGAACCTAATGCTTTTTATATCTACTATATTATAATTTTTAGCTATAACAACTTGAGATTTTAAAATAACACTATGTTTGATAGTGTATACAACATGAAATGCCGAGATTAAACAAACCACAAAATTTTATTATTAAAATATGACTATTATAACATAACTGATAAATTGGAAGGCATAAATAACATTAAACAAAATATGAAATTAATATATATTTCCAAATCAATTCAAATTTATTGATTAATTATTAGGAAATAAATACTCAATTTTTAGTCAAATAAATTTATTCTTAAAAAATATGTTTTCTTCAAAAATGATTTTTATTGATTTTTGTGAGGAAATATTATAATTACATTCTTGAAATTTTAGAAAATTTATTTGATAAAATTAATATCAGTTTTTTAATTTATCACATAAAATTTAGATTAGGGAATTTTTTTTTATAATTTTATAAAAATTTTGATTTTCCAATGAATAGTGAAAAATATTGCTTTTTATCGAAAACAGTTTTTTTATTTCAAGAATTTACAAAGTTAATTTTTTAAAAAATAGTTTCAAAGTTAAATTAGATTTATTATATTATGAATAGTTCAATTAGGTTCATCATAATCAATTTTATTTTTTAATTTGATATAAAACATCTTATAATTAAAAAGGATTTTTTTTAGAAAAAACTGATTTTTGTTTCATCATTTTCTTTAATATTAAATTAATTTATTCCACTCATAGAAATTAAAATTTTAAAAAAGGATTAAATATTTGTAAAAATAAGTTCCAAATTTATTAAAAATTACCTTTTTATTTTTATACATTATGAATGGTAACTTTAGTAATTTTTGTTATCATGATAAATGGTAAATCGAGTAATTAAGTTTAATAATAAAATTATAAGGACTGAAAATTTACCCTAACTTTTAAACAAATTTTATTGGATGATTTTTTTCCATAATCATCCACTATTTGGTTATATGACCTTTTTTTCATTTGGATGAGATTACGACCTTTATAATATTTTATGTATGGAAAAGTAAAAAATGTCATTCTCTTATTTTTAATAACTATAATATTTTTAACACAAGGATAACCAGAGAATATATTTGGTTATAAATACTATTTTTAATGCTAAATTATTTATATTAATCATGATAATTTCTTTAATTTTCTTTGAGAAAAAATTTTCTTAAATTCTTACACAACACAAACGCGATAATTATTTGATCAAGGAAAAATGAAATAAATGATGTCAAAATCATTAAAATTAGTATAAATTGAAAGAATTAATGTGTCCCATAAATTTAATAGTTTAAAATTAAAAATAATATCGGTTTTTATGGATTTTATTTGGATTCCTTTTTTATGTGATTAAAGCCAAACTAAATGAATAGTTCTAAAATTGACATTATTGATATTTTATGAAAATAATATTTTGTTAAATAATTTAAAATTCATAAAAATATTATATTCTAAAAAATTATTGGGATATGGTTAATTAATTCTACCATGGTCCATTTATGGGTCTTTTGGACTTTTGTAGTAACATTATTGACTATTATATGGTAGAAACGTTTAATAGTATGGCAATTTTCAAAAGGGTTACCAGAAGGTTAAAACTAAAATACAAGGGTGAAAAACTATGAAACAAATTTTCCAAATTTTATTAGATGAAATTATTTCAACTTATATCAACCTTATTTTAGAATTATATAAATTTTAAGCTATTTTTACTTGATAAATAATTTATATTAATTTAATATTTTTAGAATTCCAAAAATTCCCCTCACTTCAATTATACAAGGGAACCTCCTCCCTTACTTATTTACACCAATTTCAGCCATCTAGATCAACTAAACCATATATATTACTATTATTACGATCATTAAACGCAATATTTAGGTTGTATAACTTCTATAATAGCAACCATAGGTCACTTAATAAGAGATCTAAAGGGTGTCCACTGAAGAATAGGTAATCATCTTTACCATATCATTCAAATTTATTTCATCTTATAATTACTATTCATGTGTTGTACTAATCATTAAATAATAAATCTATTATAGTATACATAATTACATGTTATTATGATTATTTTAAAACCATATTTTATCTCTTTTCCATCATAAAAAAAGTAAAAACATCGCTCATGCAAACATATAACTTACCGTCTCTACATAGTGGTGTAATTTATTTTTCATCACCAGTTTAGATGGATGGTTATAAAGATAAAAATAATGGTTAATTATGAGATTTATGACTTAAATAGAATTATAGAACTATAATATCAAATATAACTCCTGAAATTCCAATCCGTTGGAAAATGATAACGTCTCTCATGTGTACGTGTGGACTACTACCTCCATGAAGTGATGTGGTCCATTTTTCATTTAAGTGTTATGTGGATGGTAATAAAGAAAACATTTAATGACAATATATGATATATATGATATAAAAATGATTTTTTAAAGATTAATTATTATTTTTCATTCCATCCATTGAAAGGTGAAAACAATGTTCATATGTATGTATAGTCTTCCATCTCCATAAACGGTGTAATTTATTTTCTATATATAACTATTATGTACTAATATAAATATGTATATAATAAATATATATGATATTTATATAATTATTAACATTCTTTAGATTATGGTGTATTGATCAAAGTACAAATACTAAAACTACCAAACTAACACATATATGGTATAATAAAAATGAGTATGGTTCTGCAGGACAACTACAATAAATATATATATATTATACAAGAGTTTCAAATGAATATGAAGGAATTCAAACCTAAGGTAGGGGTTTCTCATCTCAATTTTAAGTCTTTGAGACATATACCATATTCACCAATTATTTCTTTTGTGTGGTGTATATAATTCCCCTTTGATATGTTATATTAGAAATATCTTTATCTTCATGGTATTTAAATTTTCATTTGAAGTTATTTCTTTCATGGGTCTTATGATTCAATATTTACCAATGTGGTAAGATTTTATTTCACAATATCATCAATAATTGAGATTGTTTATATTTAAGTCCCTTCTAGGGAATTTTTCTCTTATATATCAATGTTTTCTAAAAAAATTGTTTTTTTTTTTAATATCCTTAAAGTGTTTTTAAAATCCATTTTCAACAATGTTTGAATTTTATAAAATGTTTTAAAATGAATATTCTTGTCATTTTCTAAAAGAATGACCTTTTAACTTCTTTTTGAAATAGTGTTAAAGGATTTTTTTAACTTATATGGAATGAATGGAAATTCCCACCATTATTAATACTTACTTATTTGAAGCTTCCTTTAAAAGTTTAAATGGCTATTTTATAAGAAAATTATTTCTTTATTATTTGTGTTGTTTTTATATTTTGAAAAGTAAAATTTTAAAGTGAAAATGTTATTTTCCTCAAAAATGTTTTTTAATAAAATTCTTATAGAAATTATATCATCAACATCAATGAACATTATTCTAATAAAAAATATATGGTAATATTTTGTAATGATACCATCCTTATCATTTATCAGAATAATTTATGATTAGTTTTATTGGGGATGTACTATTTTGATACCATTCTCCATATTACTCTAGATGGTTTATGATTATGTTTATTAATGGGGGAAATTATTAACATTTTGTATGCTAGTTTGAATATGAATGTTTATGTTGATTATGTTTCACCCATTTCATATGAGGAATTCATTGGACTTAGTAAGTGAATGGGTGATACCCAATATATCCCCTTGATATATCGATATGTCTCATGAGAAAAACTAGATTGGGTTTTTGTTGAGGCCTTACCCATTTGTATAGATTTCATGGCATAAGGACTTGATGGTATTTTCAGATGTCTTGGTTGAGGCCTCCATGGTAAGTTTCAGATATCTGAAATTATACATTCCATCATTATAAAATCAATTATTGATGTCCATGTGATTTTTTGATTAGTTAGAATATCCATGGACAATTTTTGAGCTCATGTGATTGTTTATATGGATTATTTGATCATTCTTTATTCCTTACATATTCTGCTCAAGTTATTTTTTAAATGGAATGAGTTTTAGTTATTTACCTTTCCATATTTTTAATGATTATTTATTCATGATATATTTTACTGTATGCATATCCTTATTGAGCATCTGAGTCGACCCGATTCTTATGGTTTTTCTCAAGATACTAGGATGTGTTTTATTATTGATATATAAGGATATGAAAAATATAATGGTGTTATCAATATAAATACTATATTTTATTTTAAATTTTTAAATGTAATGTGAAATTCAAGTATGTTTCTAGTTTAACAAGATTGCTAAACTATTTAGTATTTTGTGATACAATTGATTATTTATAGTGACAATTTGATAAAGTAACCATAAACTCTAGGATACTGGATTTGGGCTCTTTATAGTTGGTATCATAGTAAATTTAGTAGAAACCTTGGGAACTAGATTAAAGAAAATATAGATTAGGGAACATAATCCTCTAACTGGATTTAGGATAACATCCTAATGTTTTGGTAATGTAGATATCATATGGTTTCCCACTGGGATTATTGTTACTCATACTATGATTTTTGGTTTCAATAAATGGATAGAAATAGAAAGAACTATGTTAACGTTGAATGTGATGTACAATGCAGTGATTATGAGAAACCAAATAGGATGATGACTAGAGTCAAAGATATCGTGATTATGCCTAATAAATTATAACAATATATGATTAAAAACTTTCACCTTAACCAACTATCGGATTCACCAACGAATGGAAGGATTGTTATTTGAGATCATAGGTAGTGGATACCATGGTGTGAATAATGATCAATTTAATTCATGTCATAAATTCGGAAAGAGACACTATAGGGAATGTCTCAAAGGAAGTAGAAGATGGTTTATTTGTGGAAATAAAGGTCATAGAGTAATGAATTGATGAGGGGTTTAATGTATTATATGTGAGAAACATGTTAATTATCTAATTAATTAAATTATACAAGAGTTAAATTCAAGACCAAGGAAGGACCTATGCCATTTCAATAGTTTAAGTGAATAATTGAATTGTTTTTTATATTTGGATTTGACAGATTATGCTCTAGAAGTGTTATATCAAAGATATTATGGTTATAAGAATCATGAAATGTGTAAAGATAGTATTGTATATTTTTTAATGATTTGAAAGAATATGTTTAATAATACCAATAACCAAGAAAAGTTATTAGTGTTAAGGTAGTACTTTTTTATAATACATGAAAAAGGGAATGATAACCATAATACGTTCCAGATTTTGAGATGGAAATAAATGAGCTAGTATTGGTGACCTTGAAAGTTGTTATTGATTTGATTAATGATGGATTTTAATGTATTTTTATTTATTTATGGAATATATTAAATAATTTGAGATTTTATTTTTCGAAGCACACATGTTTTCATTAAGATTTTATGGTGATTAAATTTATTACCATGTTTCAGAAAAATATGTGATCAAGGTATTTAGATGTGACAATAAGTGATAATTTATGGGTGGTTAATGATAAGTTTATTTAGTGACCTTATTACTATTTTTTAAATATGGTTGTTAATATTTTTTAGGATCCTTAAGTTTGACTACTTATGGAATGGATTAAGTTGAACTTTAGATATTATTGTTTGTTCTTAAAGTAGGATTTATCATATTGGATAACTTTTGATAACCATTTTGGATTTGGTAAATATTTATAGAAAAAAGTAATGACTTATGGATATTTTTATTCATTAAATGTTCTTCAATCTTGAAAAATTCATCTTGAATATCCATTTCCCATCATAATAAATAATGTTGAAATAGATCGAAGCGCAACCAAAGGTTGAGATTATGCTTACCACATGGAAATAATCAAGTCAGTTTATTTTACTGAGTTCTTTATTTAGATAGTAAAATAATCCCTCAAATTTTGAAAAAATATCTTTATATAAAAACTTTATCCATTTACTTTTCTTAGTAAGAAATCAATGGCCTTTTTACCCATCATAATGTTTTGGTTTTGTGATGGTTATCTTTCTCATGACAATGTTCTCTATCACTTTATATTTATCCTTAGGTGTTAGTTTTTTTATTCCATGTATATATATTTAATTCCCTCCAATTTTCTCCTATTGGGAAAGCTAATTTTGTGATGACCTTCATATTTTCCTTTCCCTCTCTTTAAGGGGAAATTTTATTAACCGTTTTTACAATGTTGGTTTTCCAAAAAGGTATTTTAAAATTTCAAACCATTGATTACCAATAAAATGTTAAAAATGTTATGATGAAATTTATTAATGGGGAGGCAAGGGGACCTAACACCCCAAGATTTAAAAAAACACTATATTTGATAGTGTGTATAACACACATCATCGAGCTTAAATGATCCCAAACATATTATTATTTAAATATGTCTATTATAACCTAGTTGTTAAATTAGAAGGTTTGAATATTATTAAAAAAATTATTAAATATAGATATAGTTCGTACTCAATTCATATTTATTTGTTAATTATTTGTAAATAATCACTTATTTTTTTTTGGTAAAATCAATTTATTCTTCAAAAATATGTTTTCTTCAAAAATGTTTTTTATTAATTTTTCTGAGGAAATATTATAATTATTTTAAGAAATTTTTAAAAAATTTATTTGATAAAATTAATATAATTTTTAAACCATCATATCAAAATCATATTATAGTGATTTTTTGGTATTTTTATGAAAAAATTGATTTCCAATGAATAGTGAAAATACTAATTTTTAGTGAAAAATGTATTTTTATTTCAATTTTTTTTTAAAAATACATTTTTTTAAAGTGGTTAAAAAGTAAAAATATTTATATTATATTATATATAATCTAATTATTTTTATTTTAATTAATTTTATGGTTTAATTTTTTATGAAAACATTTATACTTAAAAATATGTTTTTTTAGAAAAATTGATTTTCATTGGGTTTTGTGTTTTAATCTTAGATTAATTTATTACACTTATAAGAATTTGAAATTTAAAAATGGTTTCCATATTTTGAATCATTAGTTCTTAATTTATTAAAAACTTTCTTTTTATTTTTGGATGTTATGAATAATAACTTCAGTAATTTTTATTTTGATGATAAAGGGTAAATTGGGTAATTATGGTAAAAAATAAAATGATAAGGACTAAAAAATGAACCTAATTTTTTAAAAAATTTATTATATGATTAAATTTAATCCATAATAATCCTATATTTTTTATATGATATTTTTTCCATTTTAATAAGATTATAACCTTTACAATACTTTTGTAGAGAAAAGTAGAAAATGTCACACTCTTTTTTTTAATAGCTAAAATATTTTTCACATAGGGATAAATTGATGATATATTCAGTTATAAATTATAATTTAAAATATAAATTATTTTTGTTCATCATGGTAAAATATTTTTTAATAATTAATTACCCTAAATTATTACACAATAGTGATGAAATAATTAGTTAATTGATATAAAATAAAATAAATGATATTAAAATCATCAAAAGTAGTGTTAATTGAAATAATTAATTCCAACCAATAATTTTATAGATAAAAATTGCATACTATAGGGGTGTGGATGCATTGGATTCAAATTACTTCATTTTCTTGATGTTATTAAATTCAAAATAAATAAATTGTTCTAAAATTGACATTATAGATATTTTATGAAAATAATATTTTATTTAATGTTTTAAATTTAAAAAATACAATATTTTTTAAATAATTAATGGTATCTGGTTAATAAAATTTAACATGGTCCATTCATGGGTCATTTTGAATTTTATAGTAACATTATTGACCCTTAGAGTGTAGAAAACTTTAAAAGTATGATAACTGTCAAAAAGGTTAATAGGGGGTTAAAACTAAAAGATAAAGATGAAAACATTTCGAAAAGATATCCAAATTTTATTGGATGAAATTATTTAAACTTATCTATACCTTATATTTGAATTATATCAATTTGGATCTATTTTTTCATGATAAATAATTTATATTAATTTAATATTTTAAGAATCTCAAAAGTGCCCCTAACCTGAATTATAAAAGAGAACCTCATACATTACCTTTTTACACCATTTTGAGCCATATATAAAAATTAAACGCTATCCATTACTCTTCTTATAAAATTTATCCACTTTCTTTAGGTTCTTTAGCTTTTAAAATAGAAACACTAGGTCTCTTAAGAAGATATCTAAAGGGAGTCCATTGAAGAAGAGGTAACCATCTTTACTGACTCTTTCAAAATTATTTATACTTATACATCCTCTTCTTGTGTTGTATCCATTGTAAAATAATAACTTTGTTATCATAAACATAATTAGATGTTTTATGATTATTTTACAACCACATTCCTTCTCTTTTCTATTGAACCTTAGTGATGCATTTGTTGTCACAGTGTGTCAATATGTGTATGAAGTGGCGATGCCTGAATAATTGTTATGGATGAAGTGGTGATTCAAGGATAATTGTTATAGATTCATCTAATAACATTGTATTTCATTCTTGGACAATTATTCATTATATGGAATTGGATTTCACACTTGGACAATTCTTCTTGGTAATTCATATTGTGATAATTATTGTGCTGATCTTTAATGTCTAAAGACTTGTGTCACTGAGGACACATATTTTACAATAAGACTTGAAGGAAGTTCAATCATGGATTTGAGGAGTTGAGATGCATTATATTAAATGTAATGAATCGAACCAGGCTTCCCTCAAACTCGGCACTCGACCCGATCTGCCACATACTCGAAGGGAATTTCTGATCCCCACGGGCTGACGACAAGCACTCGGGTATCGAACAACACAACAGAGGGAATGATTTCACCCAACCTAATCAAACATATGGAATATATGTACTAAAAAAAGAGGAAAAATGGAATATAAAGAATATATTCATGAAATAACTATAATAAAAACATCAGAAACAGACAACTGAAAAAGTAGCTAAAACTAAAAAAGGCAAGTCCAACAACATGGTCTAAAAAGACAATTGCTACTCCAAATGTTGGTATGGACAAAATCCCTCTATCTCACCACTATATAACCAACAAGATGACATAAACATTACCTCCTCACTACGACACATTTCTTTTCCCTACACTGAAAGAAAAATAAATGCATACTCACCATCGAATAGGTGTGTAGGGTGTGAGCTAACAGACTCAGTAGGATCCCACCCAGGAGTTCGACAACAAGTCTCTAAATAAAAAATCATGTATGATCATTTTAAGTAAAAAAATGGAATGATAAATAGTAAATCAGTTTTATAGAAAACATGGTAAACATTTCCCTTTTTCACAATTCTAAACAAAAGAAAGTATATCAATTTCAAAGCACACTTTACATATCATTTTTCACAAGCTTAAACATGCATATCAAGGATAACTCAGAATGCCAAACAATAAAAAACAAAAGAATAGGTATCACAACACCAAGGTATACTATAAGTCTGAGCTGAAGAATACTCATACCATAATAATCAAGTGTAAAAATAAAATCCTAGAACAACAGGGCTTGGAAGAAGAGGAATACCCCATGAGTAAACCCCCATAAATGTCAATATTAGTCCCCTAGAAAAACGAGCCTAGGAAATATAGGAAATACCCAAGACAAACCTCCTTGATAATAAAAAAAATGGATGATGGCCCCAAGAAAACCCTTCCACCTAAGTACCCAAGGTAACCCATGTTCTCTTTTTCAAAATTCATTTCGATGCTTTAAAAACCATTTGAAAATTATTTCACAATTTCCATTTCAATGCTTGAAAATACCCATTTTCTATCCATTTATTAATAACCATGGAAGTTTTTTTTCACTAAAAACTATTTTCAAAACAAATGAAACAAACATGAAAATTTCAATATACAAAATATTTTATAAAGAAAAACAATCAAGTTCATCAACGTAGGCTTGATATGGAACCACCTTCCTCAAAAATCGGGCCGCACATGCCCACAATGGAATCCAAAATCAACAAAACCCAACAACGTCAATTAAATCCGTTGAGAAAGAACGTCCACCGCACCATGAACAATGAAGGAAAAGGCCTCCAGAATTAAATCACACAACGGTTCTAGAAGAAACCAAGAAGAAACATACAACTTTGATCAATGGATCTGGTACCTTAAAGCTAGGGTGCTATTGCGATCAACCGCAATGAAGAACTGGAATGAACACTTACCTGGAGAGATGCACCACATATGAAATGATGATCTAAAGACAATAAGATCTATTTGGAAGTAAAATAACATCTAAAAATTTCTTAGGAAGAGGCTTGGGTTGAGACCAAATAAAATATTACAATATAATTGAACCAAAATAGTTGAGCACATGTTTTAAAAATAGACGTGGGCCGATTTATGATGTGTAACACTTGGTCATGTCATGTTGTCCACACTGGATAAGTACACCAAAAGTCTAATCACCTCAAGTTAAAAACTATCATATTATTAAGTCACGTTGTATAATCCATAGTCACGACATGTACCCTTTCATGGAGTGATCTCCCCATTCACAAATTGTGTCCAGCAACCAATACACAATGTATACCATCATTATGTGGCGTGTACCTGCTATATAGCCTGCAAAAAAATCTAGAAAAACAATTCTTAGGAATTAAACCAAAAGGGAACATATATATAGAGATAAAATTACTCGATCAAGCTAATGATATGTTACAAACTCCACACCATAAATAATTTCAGTCCTCGGAAGTCATGTGGAAGATGTAATCCCTGGAAAAATATGAGGTCACTGATCCCTCATCAATAACTCATATTCCCAAGTCTCATGAGAATCTGATCCCTATTTCTATAGAACTTTGACCAATGGAATCGACTTCCCATGAGAGACTTTATCTTAAAAGTCAATGATCTAAACTAGTTTCTCCAAAACAGAAGAATATGGATCTTACTCAATTTCTTCCCAAATCAGAACATGAGCAGGATCGGGGTGATATTTCCTAAGCTGAGATATATGGAAAACATCATGAATGCTCATCAACTAAGCCAGAAATGCTAACTGATAAGCAGCATGCCTAAGATGTTCAATGATCTCAAACAGTCCAACATATCTCAGAGCTAGCTTTGCTTGTTTTCTAAGGCAATGGTGACCCAAATGAGGAGAAACTTTCAAGAAAAACCAATCACCTATGGAAAACTAAAAAGGATGATGTAGTCAATCTACATATGATTTCTGTCGACTTTGGGATATAACTAGACATCATCACACATCCTGAATCTTTTCAGACATTTCTTGAACCAAACTTGGTCTAACTAAAGACACCTCATCCACCTCTGCCCAACAAATAGGTGATCTGCACAAGAGATCATACAATGATTCAAAGGGATCCATTAAATAACTGATAAATGTTATTGTAAATTAACTCAACCATTCTCATATGGATATACCATGATCCACTAAAATTGAAGACATATACATGAATCATATCCTCCAAGATCTGAATTACATGCTCCGTATGATCGTCAGTATGTGGATGGTAAGTTTTTCTCATCTTGATTGAGTTACCATTGCCTCTTGAAGAATCCTCTAGAACCTCAAGGTAAACCTAGGATCCCTATCCAAAATAAAGACATAAGGACTCCCATATAATCTTACAATCTTATGCACATATAGATTACTGAGATCTTCAACCTTAGTGGTGTCTTTGATCAGAATGAAATGAGCATAATATTTCAATCGATCAATATCTACCCATATATCATTTTTTCCTTGGGGAATCCATGGTAAACCCAAAAAAAATCAATGGATACCTCGCCCCATTTACAAACCATCACTGGAAGTGCCTGAAGAAAACCAGAGGGTTTTAAGTGCTATGAATTTATCTGTTGGAACGAGACACAAACTTTACGATGTCACGCTTTATACCTGGCCACCAAAACCTTCTTCTAATGTCATAATACATATTCTTAGTTCCTGGATGAATGAACCATGAAGATTAGTGACAATAAAACAAGACTGAACTCCTCACAGATACTGGAATGACAATAATTTTCCCAAAGTGAAGTATGCCATTAGAAGAAAGTGACCAACTAGAAATGTTCTCCCCAACATAAAGGCTTTCTCTAACTTTACTTAATTCATCATCCTACTACTAAATCTGTAAAATAGACTCCAGGAGAGATGATGATTGATGAACACTGGTCAGAAACATACCTGAAACACCCTCCTAAGAATCTAAGTGTAACTGAGCGAAAATCCCCATAATATTCCCCTCCTCCTTCGATTCTAGAACAACCTACAATGGAACTTTCCTACTAATAACATCTGCAACGACATTCCCTTTTCCCAAGGTGTAGTTGATATCAAAGTAAAATGTCTGAAGGTATTCCACCCATCACCTCTACCTAAGATCCAAGTCTTTCTGAGAAAAGATACATCTCAGAATCTTATGATTAGAGAAGACCATAAAATTTTCCCTAAAGAGATAGTGCCACAAACATTTAATCACATGCATCACTGCTACAAGAACTAAATAGTGAGTGGGGTAATTTTTCTCATGAGTTAGAAGCTAATGAGAACCGTAGGTGAAAACATGGTCATCCTGCATAAGCACACATCCCAAACCAACACCAAAAGCATCAAAAACACCATGTACCCTTTATTGGGATCTGGTAAGATCATAATAGGAGATGATTTTAGAATTCTCTTTAGCTCATCAAAAGAATACTGACACTTCACATCCCATGTGAATTTCACCCCTTTCCTGGTAATAGTAGTCAAAGGTGTCACCATCTTAGATAAGTACTTGATGAACCATCGATATTATCTAGCAAGACCAAGGAAGCTCTATATCTAAAATACATTCCTTGGTTCCTTCCATGACAAAACATCCTTTATTTTTTATGGATCAATTGATAACCCCTACTCAGAAATTCTGTGCCCCGAGAACTTAACTTCTTGATTCCAGAAACTATATTTTGATAGCTTCCCATACAAATGGTGACTTATCAAAATTTATAGAACCTAACTCAGGTGGTGATCATTCTGACACTCAGATTTCAAATAAACTAGAATATCATCCCTGAACACTACCATAAAAGTATCAAGATATAAATGAAATATCTAATTCATCAAATCCATGAAAACTTTAGGATCATTAGTTAAACCAAAAGGAATTATGAGATATTAAAAATGTCTAAACCTATTCCATGAGGTCATCTTTGGTATATCAGACTCTCGAACTCTAAGCTGATGATAACCAGATCGAAGATCAATATTTGAGAACCACTTTTCCCATTTCAATTGACCAAAAAAAATTATCCACACGAGGAAAAGGATATTTTTTCTTTACTATAACCTGCTTAAACTTCCTATATTCTAAATAAATACATAGTGACCAATATTATTTCTTGGAAAAGATCACATTGGATGCCTAAGGAAAAACACAAGGGTTAATGAACCCCTTCTCCAATAGGTCATCCAACTGAATTTTGAGCTCTTTTATCTTGCCTAGTTCAATGTGGTAGAAGGAATAGATATTGGTTGAGTACCCAACACTAGTTAAATCGTAAACTCTATATATCTCTTAGAAGGAAGACTGGATAAGTCATTTGAGAAAATGTCAGGAATTTCTCAGATGAAACAGGAAGATCACCAATAAAAGAAATATCATCAGAATCCAACATAACAGCAGACAACAAACTCTTGAGATTTAGGTGGGAATTCCATGTATGAGCTAATCTTGGATCTAACTCCCCCTAAAACACAACAGATCTCCCATCAGTAGCAATTAATTAAACACACCGATGATAACCATCAACATCAGCTCGATCAACGACAAGCCAATCCATACCAATGATGACGTCAAATAGATCCCGATCAAGAATGAGGAAATTGATTAGCCAATGAAATAATATAATATTAATTGTTTATATTATAATATCCATGTTCTTTATTAATCATAAACACAATTTTTAGTGTATTTTATACTTTGAGTATTATTTTATATTATAATTATAATTCCTTCTTAAAACTCACTATTACATGGTACATTTTTTAACCCCATATAAAATACCCAATGATCTTGATTTTATTTTCATATTAAATTTTAAGGTTCCTCATTACATTGGGACCAATTAATACTTTTTTAGTACTTGGAGATTCACATTGGAAGACCACAAAAATGGGATTTCATGGCAACACATTCTGAGAAATGTAAACTGTACAAAATCCCAATAAAGAGACTATAATGACCAATATACAAGACCAATGATTCTAAAAATTTAACTATAGATATAGGAAATCATGGGGAAAATTTAATAAAATAGTGAAAATAGCTAATTCAGATGTTTCAATGAAGTTTAATGCATCCCAAGTTGGAGATAAAATTCTGAGCCAAATTCTGTGGCCCAGAACAACATCCTTCCATTTAAACCATATATCAAAATTAAAAACTCCATTTGGAATGAAACTTTACAAAAAGTTAGGGGAAATCCTGATACTAATTTTATTCTTCTATGGACCACTCCAATTAGGCCATATAGAATCTCATTTAGGCTCCTCTATTATGTGGATGCAAGATGGTTGTCATTTCGGGTCAAGGGTGGAATAGTCTAAATTCCACAAACTTTCTACCACCTTAGGCCTACCATACTAAAGTGGGAAGACCTGGACTATTGGGGGTTCGAACCAAGAATATTTAAATTCATATTTAATACCTTGGTGGTGGAGGAGTTTATCATCTTTTGAGCTTTGATTCATTTTAATGTTATGCTGCCAATTTGATGTTGTAATGGCATTTCTTCAATTGTAAGTTTCTTGAATTACCTTAGATTATTTATAAAATTTCTTATTCTTCTCTTATTATATTCTTCATCTTATCACGTTTATATCGTTTCCTAAAGGTTTGAACTTTTTCACACCAAACCTTGTGAAATTATTCACACAATGGTGGAGTAATCATTTTCTTTTCATTGTTTTTTTACTTCTTCAATTATACCCTCATGAGTATTCTTCCTGCTTCCGTTGAGAACATATAATAAATGGAGGGATAGGCCACTTATGGGTTGATCCAAGGTAGTATAAAGGGGATGTATTAGATGTTATTTATCACTCCATTAAATTCTAATCACTTCTTTTAATTGATAATTTTATTTGATGATTTTAAAACTTTATCGTCCTTGTTGAATTTAAGGCCACACATTTCAAGTGCTAATACAAACCTTTACCTTAGATTTCTCATAAATATGATCCTCTAAGTGTATAGGTGATTAGTATTATGGTTGTTTGGTATTAAACCAATAATTTATGAAGTTTTTTTATCTTCTTATGAACCCATCTCAAATATAAGAAATTGAAATCGTTAAAAATGAATTCATCCAATCCACCACAAGAGATAACCTAGGATCAAATAATTCTATTAATTTGAATTCACATAGACCTTTCAGTGTTAATTTAAAACCATATATAATCAACCCAATTAGGCCACTTCATATCCAAAAACAATTTATATAATGTATACGTCTGTAGGTTACTTCTTAGGTCTTTGAGGATTCAACAACCCAAGCTAAACTACAAGTGACCGCTTAACCCTAAAAACTTGGGTAAATTTGGGTGAGAAAATTTTTTGGTTCTATTACCAGGGACCCAAGTAAGTCATCTCAAAACCCATTCTATTCTCCCACATTTATCTTTTCTCACCCAATTTCTCTTAACTTTTCCCTTTCTTGTTTTTTTCTTTTGGTGCATGTCCGCCTATAACCGTGATAACTCAAACAGATTAGTAGGGTGGAAAGTCCTGGGGTTGGAGATTCAAGCACACCTAGGGGTATCTTTCCATTAGATAGAAATATTCATAATACTCTGAATTCAAAAATTGATTCAATTTAAATATAGTGTCTTCAAAGAAATCAACTCATAAACCCTAGTGGGAACCAAAATGGGAATCTAAATGTGGAAGCCCCAAACATGGGGAATGCAATCGATCAAAACATAAATGACTACTTCACACCTTCTTAGACCAATGTACCCTCTTTAATTAGTAATTAATCCCTAGGATAATCCCACTATGTTTTCAAATCTCATTTCCTAAAACACCTTCCAACCTTCCATGGGATGGAGTCAGAAATGTTATACCTTCATGTACAAGAGTTCAATGACATTGTTGAAACTATGTGCCCACCACATCAACTTGAGCTAGCTAAGATGAGGATATTTCCTTTCTCACTTAAGGATAAATCAAATAATTGGTTAAAAAATCTGATACCTGCATCAATCCACTACTGGGACCAATTGAAAATAGAATTATACAAAAACTACTTCCCCCATCACAAAACAATTGCACTTAAAAAGAGAATCCTAATTTTTTTTGAAAAAGAAGGGGAGTCATTTTATGAAATATGGTAAAGGTTAAAATACACACTCAACATGGTAACTCACCATGTATTTTCAATTCCAAAACAAGTTTAAATTTTCTATGAAGGTTTGGGCCCGGGGAATAAACAATTCAATGACCTGATGTCTAATAGGACCTTTAAAAACAAAGCCCCAAATGATGCTTACGATTATCTAGAAATCCTTGTTGAATAAAATAAAACATGGGGAACATGACCTTACTCTGATAAGCCACCCAAATCTAGTGAAATTCACGCACTTAGGGTGGAGGAAATCCTTAGAGAGAAACTTTCTACACTCACTAGGAAGGTTGAGGAGATCGATCTTAGGAAGGTCCGTGAAATTCAAACTATTGACCCTATTTTCTCAATTTTTGAAAAACATGACCACAAGACTGACAACTTCCCAAACATCCGTTCTATTAAATATGTTCTTCTAGGAGGACCACTAGTAGAGTTCAATGCTATGAACTTTCAGAAGACACAATACCAAAACACTTTCAATTCAAGGTATAATGACCATTTAGGTTTCTGTTGGAAAGATAACCAACATCCTAGTCAGCCACAAGGACCAAACCCCTACCCTCCACAAAATTTTCAAAACCATAACCAGTTCCAACTACAACAAGTCCAATACCAACACCCTCATATCAAATACCAATAACCCATCCAACAACCCATGCAACAACCAATCCAACAAACAAAGTATCCTTTTGAGATAAACAAACTAGCATAAGCCCCTACTCAATTTTTCCCTCTTCTAATCCTTGAGAAGTTGTATAAAAAATAGAGAAAATGAACTCAGAAGTATCATCCTTTAAACATGAACTACAAACAATTATAACCTAGAATGCACCCATGCCTACTGAGGTGGTACCATCCTCAACTTTAAGGGGAGAATCTAGTTACACACAAACCTCTCATGAACAACTCAGAGAAGTGACTATTTTAAAAAGTGGTAAATCCATTGAGAAACTTGAATAAGACATTCGAGAACCATTAAAAGATTCAACAAAACATGAAAATTATGGATAACCACACAAAGATTCTGAAAAACCCAATGATAATTTTAATGAACTACAACCACACCAAAAAATAAAACAACCTTCTCCATTCCCACAATTCATGAGAGGAAAATATAAACTAGAAAATAATGAAGCTTTGATAAAAATATTCTCTCAGGTTAAGTTAAAAATTCCACTTCTCAACGCAATACAAACCATTACTACCTACTCAAATTAACTTAAGGACTTTTACACTATTAAAAGGAAATTTTCACATAAAAATCAAGTCCTTTTGGCTGTTAATGTGAGTACCACCATTGAAGGGACTATTCATCCAAAGTTGAAAGATCGAGGATGTCCATACACCAATGTTGAGATAGGGGAGAACAAAGTTGTTAAAGCCCTTTGTGATCTAGGAGCTAGTGTGAACCTCATTCCTTGTGACATTTATTATTAGTTAGGGCTCGAAGAACTCCAACCCACACCTGTCACACTTTAACTTTCTGATCATAGTATTTGAGTTCCAAAGGGGATCTTAAAGGATGTTTTGGTGAAATTTGAAAATTTCATTTACCCAACTGACTTCATTTTCCTTGAAAATCACCCAGGCTTAGGTCTAGGTAGAAAACCCTCATTGACTCAAGGTGTAAATTTATTCACAGAAAACTTTGTGAAATTATCACACAAAAGTGGAGTGATCGTTATTTCATTGTTTTTTTTACTTCTTCAATTCCTCCCTCATGAGTCTACTTCCCGCTTCTATTGAAACCATATCATCAATGGAGGGATAACCCACATATGGGTGGATCCAAGGGAGTATAAATGGGATGGATTGGATGTTATTTCTCACTCCATTAATTTCTAATCACTTCTTTTAATTGATAATTTTGTTTGATGATCTTTAAACTCCTTCATCCTTATTGAATTTAAGAAAACACACTTAAAGTGATAATACGAACCTTTACCTTAGAGTGCTCAAAACCCTGATCCTAAAAGTGTATATGTGATTAGTATTAAGGTTTGTAGGTATTCAACAAGTAAGTGATGATGTTGTTTGATCTTCTTAAATGAACCCATCTCAAATATAAGAAATTGAAATAGTTGAAAAAGGAATACATCCAATCTACCCCAAGTGATAGACTAGGATCAAATCATTATTTTAAATTGAATTCAATTAAGTATCTTAGAGTTAAATTAAACCCATAAAAAACCCAAGTTGGCTACTTCATATCCAAAAACAATTTATAGATTGTACGCGTTTGTAGGTTACTTCTTAGGTATCTGAGGATTCAACAACCCAAGCTAAACTACAAGGGATCTCTTAACCCTAAAATCTTGGGTAAATTTGGGCGAGACAAAATTTTGGAACTGTTTCTGGGGACCCAGGTAATTAATCCAAAAACCCATTCAATTATCCATCATTTATCTTTTATCATCCCAAATTCTATTATCTTTTCCCTTTCTTGTTTTTTTCTTTTGGCGCATGGCCACCTACACCTGTGATAACTCAAACAGATTAGTTAGGGTGGAAAGTCCTGGGGTTGGGGAGTCAAGCACACCTAGGGGTATCTTCCCATTAGATCCAAATATTCTTAATACTATGAATTCAAAAATTGATCCAATTTAAATTGAGGATATTCAATGAAATCAACTCATAAACCCAGGTGGGAACCAAAGTGGAAATCCAAATGAGGCAACCCCAAACTTGGGGAATGCAGTCGATCAAACCATGAATGACTACCTCACACCTTCTTGAAACAATGAACCCCCTTGAATTAGGCATGAATACCTAGGATAATCCTACTATGTTTTCAAACCTCATGTCATAAACCACCTTCCAACCTTCCACGGGATGGAGTCAGAAATTCCATACCTTAATATCAAAGAGTTAAACGACATTGTTGAAATCATGTGCCCACAACATCAACTTGAGTCAGCTAAGATGGGGATCATTCCTTTCTCACTTAAGGATCGAGTAAAGAATTGTTAAAAAATCTGAGACCTGCATCAATCCACTCCTGGGACCAATTGAAAATAGAATTCTTAAAAAAATACTTCCCCCATCACAAAACAATTTCACTTAAAAAGAGCATCTAAAACTTTTTTTTGAAAAATAAGGGGAGTCATTTTATGAAACATGGGAATGGTTCAAAGACACACTCAACATGGTACCTCACCATGGATTTTCAATACTTGAATAAGTTTGAATTTTTTATGAAGGGTTGGTTCAGGGAAACAAACAATTCATTTACATGATGTTTAATGGAACATTAAAAAACAAAGCCCCAAATGATTCTTATGAGTATCTAGAAGGACTGGACAAACAAAACCAAACATGGCCAACATCACATTACTATGAAAATCCATCAAAATATGGTGTAATGAACACACTTATAGAGGAGGAAAGACTTAGGGAGAAACTTGCTACACTCACTAAGAAGGTCGAGGAGATTGATCTTAAGATGTTCCATGAAATTCAAAATGTTGATCCTATTTGCAGAATTTGTGAAAAAAATGACCATAAGATAGAAAACTTCCCAACCATACCTTACATTAAATAAGTTCTTCTAGGAGGACCACCGACAGAGGTCAATGCACTAAAATTTAAAAATCCACAGTACAAAAACAATTTCAATCCAAGGTAAAATGACTATCCAAGATTCTATCAGAAAGATAACCAACAACCTAGTCATCCATAAGGACCAAAACCCTACCCTCCACAAAATTTTCAAAACCATAACCAGTTACAAACACAACTATTCCAATACCAACACCCTCTTATCCAATACCAACAACCCATATAGCAACCCATGAAACAACCAATACAACAACCAAAGTATCCTCCTGGGATAAACTAACCAGTATAAGCCCCTACTCAATCTGTACCTCTTCCAATACTTCAGAAGTTGTGTAAAAAATGGAGAAAATGAACTCAGAAGCCTCATCCCTTAAACATTAACTAAAAACCATTAAAACCGGGAAGGAACCCATGTCTACTCAGGTGGTACCATCTTCAACTTTAAGGGGAGAATCCAATTACACACAAACCTCTCATGAACAACTCAAATTAGCGACAGTTTTAAGAAGTGGTAAATCCATTGAGAAACCTAAAAAAGCCTTTCTAGAACCATTAAAAGATTCAACAACCCATGGAAATTATGAATAAACACCCATTGATTCTGAAAAACCTAATGAGAATGTGGAAAAACTACAACCACACGAAACAATTAATCAACCATCTCCCTTCCCTCAATGCATGAGAGGAAAATATAAACTAGAACTGAATGAAACATTGAGGGAAATATTCTCTTAGGTTAATCTGAACATTACACTTCTCAATACAATCCAAACCATTCCTTCCTACTCAAAGTACCATAAGGACTTTTTCACTTTTAAAAGGAATTTTTAATATAAAAACCAATTCCTTTTGGCTGCTAATGTGAGTACCACCATTCAAGAGAACATTCCTCCAATGTTTAAAGATCTAGGATGTCCATACATCAATGTTGAGTTAGGATGAAATAATGTTTTCAAAGACCTTTTTGGTTTGGGAGCCAGTGTGAACCTCATTCCTTATGTCATTTATTTTTAGTCAGGGCTCAAAGAACTCCAACCCACATTTTTCACTCTTCAAATTGATAATCGTAGTGTTCGAGTTCCTAAGGGGATCTTAATGAATGTTTTGGTGAAAGTTAAAAACTTAATTTACCCATATGACTTCATTTTCCTTGAAAACCACTTAAGATTAGGTCCTAGGGAGAAAACCCCAATCATCATTGGTTGTCCCTTCTTAGAAACAATCAACTATGTTATCTGAGTCTGAAATGGGAACATGGACATCACCTTTGGAAA
Source organism: Viscum album (assembly GCA_963277665.1). Classification (NCBI taxonomy): domain Eukaryota; kingdom Viridiplantae; phylum Streptophyta; class Magnoliopsida; order Santalales; family Viscaceae; genus Viscum; species Viscum album. The sequence goes on along the minus strand of OY728141.1, from coordinate 1,411,999,806 downwards.
CATGAGTCTAGACTTGAATATCTACAATGAAAAATCTAAAATTGAGGATAATGAAGAGATCCATGAGGATAATTGGATTGTTAGTGTTGATAGTGAACTTGAGGAAAATTAACAGATTACTGAAGGATGTTTAAGTTAAGAAGAGATTGATTTTCTTTGTTGACAGGAGGGAAATTTGTCTCCTTCGATTGAATATCTTTCAGATATCTCTATTTATGATTTTATCAAATCACTAATCAATGATACCATTTGTGAAATCAATAACATTGAGTCCATACCCATTCATGAAACTGATCTGGCCAATTTAGTGGATTAAATTATGTTAACAAGGAACAAATTCTATCAAGAAATCTGAATAAAGAAACCGAGTTCAATAAAGAGTCCCATCCTTTCTTAGAAAGTGGTAACCAATCTGTTCTTGAATTTAAAGTTCTACCTTTATCACTCAATTATGAATTCTTAGGGTAAAATCAAGCCTCTCCTATTTTCATTTATTCCTCTCTTAAATCCAATCAAGATATGATGCTTTTGGATGTCCTAAGAAATCATAAGAAAGAAATTGGATGGACCATTTCTAATATCCCTAGGATTATCCCACTCATTGGAACTCATAGGATTGTTATTGAATCTGAATCCAAACCATGTTGTCAACCTTACAGGAGACTCAATCCAAATACTATGGATGTGGTAAGGAAATAACTTCTTAAGTTGTTGAAAGAAGGTATCATCTACCCCATTGCTGAGAGTAACTGGGTAAGACCAATTAAAGTTTTCCCAAAGAAATATGTAATCACTATTATCACTAATGAGGATGGTGACCTTCTCCCCACAAGGGTCAGTAGTGGATGGAGAGTCTATATTGACTATAGGAAGCTCAACTCTTGTACCAAGAAATACCATTTCCCATTGACCTTTATTGATCAAGTACTCGAGCGAGTGGCAGGTCATCAATTCTATTTCTTTCTAGATGGATTATCATGGTATAATCAAATCGAGGTCTCCTTATATGATGATGTAAAACAACCTTCACTTTTCCATTCGGCACTTTTTCCTTCAAACACATACCCTTTGGGTTATGTAATGCCCCTGGTACCTTCTAGTGGTGCATGATGGGAATCTTCTCGAACATGGTGGGGGATTGTTTATAGGTCTTCATGGATTACTTCTCCATCTTTGAGGATACTTTTGAGGGTTTCATTCTGAATATTGAAAGGGTTTTTTCAAGATGTGAGGATAAAAATCTCATCCTAAATTGGAAAAAATTCCATTTCATGGTAAAATAAGGACTTTTTCTAGGCCATCTGGTATCTGGTAGAGGGATTGAAGTTGATAAAGGTAATGTCAACATCATTCATCACCTTCCATCTCCTAAAATGGTTAATAAAGTGAGTTCATTATTAGGATATGTTGGTTTCTATAGAAGGCTCATTAGGAATTTCATCTCTATTTCTCCACCACTTTGTGCTATATTGGGGAAATATGCTCCATTTTTATGGATATAAAGCTATGAGGAATAATTATCTACACTCAAATTAGCTCTTATCTCTCCACCTATCATGAAATATCCAAATTGGAAACTTACTTTTGAGCTCATGTGTGATGTGAGTGACTTTATTGTAGGAGCAGTCTTAGGACAATGATGTGAGAAAACTCCATGTGTCATTGATTATGCAAGAAAATATTTAAATGATGCAGAAATATACTACACCACCACTGAGAAAGACTTTCTTGTTCTTGTCTTTTACTTAGAGAAATTCAGGTCCTATCTCTTAGGATCACCCATCATTGTCTTTACCGACCATTAAACCTTGAAATACCTTTTCCAAAAACAAGATTCCAATTATAGATTGATTAGGTGTGTCCTTATTTGTCAAGAGTTTGATTTAACCATAAAAGATAAAAAGGGTGTTGAAAATGTTGTAGTTGATCACCTCTCTAGGATGTAAGTCAAAGACAACTCACATCACCTTTATGTGTCTGATTCATTTCTCGATGAGTATCTCTATTCTGTGAGTGATTTCCCATGTTATGTTGACATATAAAACCATTTGGTGATGGGTGAAACTCCAAAATTACTAGGGACCCAAGCTAATAGGAAATTCATTTTTGATGTCAAACACTATGTGTTTGATGATCCTTACCTCTTTAGGTTCTGTCATGATCAAATCATTAGGAGATGTGTTCCCGAGTCTGAGCAAGAGTCCATTCTACAATTTTGTCCTAGAGAGGCATGTAGAGGCTACTTTTCCAAAAATAAAACCATTTAAAAGGTCCTCAAAAGTGGTTTATACTGGCCTAAACACACTAAGGGTTCCTTCTAATTCTGCAAAATTTTTCCTCAGTGTCAACAATTAGGATCCATTACCAAAACGAATCAAATTCCTTTCACTCCCATTCTGGTTGTTAAAATATTTGATTTTTGGGGAATTGATTTCATGGGACCCTTCCAAAACTATAGGGGATACCCCTAAATCCTCTTAGTAGTTGATTATGTCTCTAAATGGGTTGTATCCATTCCCACCAAGTCCAATGACCATCATGTTGTGATCTGATTTCTAAAATAGAACATATTTTCTCGATTTGGAATTCCTAGGGCTATAATCTGTGATTGAGAAACCCATTTCTACAACCACCCATTCTCTTAACTCATGTCTAAGTATGGGATTTCACATAAAATTTTCACTACATACCATCCTCAAACCAATGTTCAAGATGAGTTAACAAATAGGGAGATTAAGAAAATTCTTGAAAAAATTATCAATCCCTCTAGGAAATATTGGTTCGAGAAACTCTTTGATTCCATTTGGGAATATCATAGTGAATTCAGAAACATCATAGTAATGTCACAATATAGGATGGTTTATGGTAAAGCATGTCATTTAACTGTTGAAATTGAACATAAGGACTTTTGGGCAATCAAAAAAATGAACTTTGACATTCCTTTAGCCGAAGAAAAGGGGAAATTAGATCTCAATGAACATGAGGAACTTAGGATGGAGGCTTATGAAAATTCATGGATAAATAAAGCTAGACTTCAAGCCTAACAATCTAAGAATATCAAAGCTAAACACTTTGAACTGGGAAAATTTGTGCTCTTATATAGTTCAAAATTTCATTTACACCTGGGAAAGTCAAGGTCAAGATGGTCAGGTCCATTCATAGTGCATCATGTGTATCCCCATAGGGAAGTAGAGATTCAAGATCCCACAAGTGGTCAAATTTTCAAGGTCAATGGTCATAGGTTAAAAGAATTTATTGAATCTTTCAATAAACAAGAAACATAGGTTGAGTTAACTGAGGCAACCTATGCACTAGGAAAAAATTGATTGATTTAGGATCAATGTCAGGCTAATGATGTTAAACAAAAGTGATTCACAGGAGACAACGCATGGTTTTCATGTTTCTAATCATTGTGAATCATCTTTATTATTAGAATAGGATTAATAAATCAATATGATATTAAAAAAATAATTAATCAATAAACATTGAATATGATGGTACCTTGAACTGTTGACATGTTATTCTATTATGAGTATGGATGGGTATGAAAGGGGAGCGCCATATTCATTTGTGTCATGTGGTGTGATCCTTTAGTAATACCTTACCCATAAATTTAAAAATAAGACAATGTATCATCAGTTTATTTTATTTTATTTTTATTTGTTTTTAGGTTAAAATAAATATACAAAAAAATTAAAAAAATTTAGAGTACACGTCGTAGGTTGTGGGGAAAACCCCATCACAACTGGCAAAGCCACGGGGAATCGAACCCAAGACTGAAGGGAGACAAGGGCACGTGCTTTCCACTAACCTACGGCTTATAATGCTTCCTTCTTCTCTAATTTTTTTATATATACTTAATTTTTTTATTATTATATAATTAAATAAATATATTTATATATATATATATATTGTTTTTTTGTTTGTTTGTTTGTTTTTCCTAGTTTCACTATGTAACTCTACGAGTGACATGGATATCAAAGGATTAAATTATAACATCAAGAACATCAACATCAACCACCAGGTGACTTCATTCCATGATTCTAATTTTCAATGTCCTATTTGATCTCCTCTCCTCTACCCCCTTCTAAGTTTTCTTTTCTTTAAACACTGGGGACAAGGATATTCTAAGTTGGGTGGGGGTGAAAAGGAAGAAAACAATTACTTTTGTGTGTATACTAAAATGTGTGGAAGGAAAAATTTCTTTAACCTTGAACATGATAATACACATTTCACACTTTGAAATTGAATATCAAATAATATAGAATGACCTGATTCTAATTTTAATCTATGTATAATTTCATGAGAATATATTTTGAAAACTGTGGATTTCTAATGTGATATTTCATCATTTATATTTTTATCCAAATAAAAAAAATCACAATGCACATCCTTTGGATAGTGGGGTATTATTTTGAGTTCATGGGGTCACCCAAATAAATAGAATAGGTTTGGTGATCATTTTAGTTTTAATATGATTATTCAATAAAAAATCAAAAAAATAGATTAAAAAAACAATAAATTTGCGTATAGAGTAATGAAATGACCTAATTTGTGGCTTTCGACACTTTGGGATCGTGACTCCATAGTTTTTTGGCCCGAAGTTAGTAATTTTATCTCTATTTTTTGGAAATTTGACTTTGTTTTTGAATGAGTTAACTCAATATGATGCCCGAGTATGTGGACTTCACTTAGTTCCCTATGGTCTTTGAGCCTGGGAGTCATCAGGAAAGTCTCACTACATGGATTGACTCTATTGATTGAAATTTCAATTACCATGACAAAATTGAAAATATATATATATATATATATAATAAAAAAATTGAATACTCATCTTAATATTGAAATTTTATTCCACCTAGCACTTCTATAATTTCCCCCTTAAATAAAGATGAACCCCCATGTCTATTGCGATGCACAACACATCATCACGCTTAATTGATATTGGATGAAATATGGAGATGAATTTAAACAAAGGAATGATCTTTGGATTGGGATATGATTATGAAAATATCTTGTATTAAAATATTTTTATGGGTTTCATGATTTTTTGGTATAAGGGTTTTTTGGTGATCATTGTGTATTAAAATGTTTTTGGAAAATGGAATTTGAATTTCATATTATTGAGATATATTTTTCTCAGGACTAGAAAAACTCAAGTTGGGGGTGTGATTAGCCACTAAAAGTGTTTATTATTTATTTTTTATATTACAATATTCATGTTCTCTATTAATCATAAACACCATTTTTAGTACATTTTACACTTTGAACATTCTTTCATATTATAATTATAATTCCTTCTTAAAATGCACTATTACATAGTACATTTTTTAACACCATATAAAATAACCAATGATCTTGATTTTATTTTAATATTTAATTATAAGGTTACTAATTACATTGGGAACAATTAATACTTTTGGATTACTTTAAAATTCACATTGGAAGATCATCAAAATGGGATTTCATAGCAACACATTCTGGGAAAAGTAAACTGGATAGAAGACCAATAAAGAGACTATTGAGGTAAATATCCAAGCTCAATGATTCTCAAAATTTAACTGAGGATATTTTAAATCATGGGGAAAATTTCATACATTAGTGAAAAGAGATAATTCGGATGTTTTAATGGAGTTCTATGTGGCCCAAGTAGGAGATAAAATTCTGAGCCAGATTCTGCTGCCCAGAATAATTGACCACCATTTCAACCATATCTTGAAATTAAAACATTACTTTAGACTTAAAATTTATATACACTTAGGTTAAATCCTGAGACTCATTTTCTTCTTCTATGTCCCACTCCAATTAGTCCATATAAAAGCTCATTTAGGTGCCTTTGTTTTGTAGATGCAAGCTGGATTTCATTTCGGGTCAAGGGTGGAAAAGTCTAACTTCCACAAAGTTTCCACCACCCTAGGCCTACCATACTCAAGGGGGAAGACTTGGAATATTGGGGGATTGACCCAAGAATCATGAAATTTCTATTTAATGTAGTAGTGGTGGATTATTTTATCATCTTTTGAGCTTTGTTTCATTTTAATGTTGTGCTGCCAATTTGATGTTGTAATCACATTTCTTCAATTGTAAGTTTCTTGAATTACCTTATATTATTTATAAAAGTTCTTATTATTATCATATTATATTATTCTTCTTATCATTTTGATACCGTTTCCTCAAGGTGTGAACTTTTTCACATCAAACCTTGTGAAATTATTCAAACAATGGGGGAGTGATCGTTTTATTTTCATTGTTTTTTACTTCTTCAATTCTACCCTCATGAGTCTACTTCCCACTTCTGTTGAGAACATATCATAAATGTAGGGATAACCCACTTATGGGTTGATCCAAGGGAATAGAAAGGGGTTAGATTGTATGTTATTTATCACTCCATTAAATTCTAATCACTTATTTTAATTGAGAATTTTATTTGATGATTTTAAAACTTCTTTTTCCTTGTTGAATTTTAAGGCCACACACTTCCAGTGTTAATACAAACCATTACCTTAGAGTGCTCATAAATATGATCCTATAAGTGTATAGGTTATTATTATTATTATTTTTTTGTTATTAAACCAATAAATGATGAATTTGTTTGATCTTCTTATGAACCCATCTCAAATATAAGAAATTGAAATCATTAAAAAGGAATTCATCCAATCCACCCCAAGTGATAAATTAGGATAAAATCATTCTATTAATTTCATTTAACATCGACCTATTAATGTTCATTTAAAACCATCTAAAATAAACCCAAGTTGGCCACTTCATGTCCAAAAACAATCTATATAATGTATGTGTCTTTAGGTTACTTCTTAGGTCTCTGAGGATTCAAAAACCCAAGCTAAACTAAAACGAACCGCTTAACCCTAAAAGCTTGGGTAAATTTGGGTGAGACTAAAAATCCCAAACCATCTCTGTATTGGATATTTTTAACAAACAAGAAGGACACTAAAACCCCTACTCTTTCCTCTTTCTAAGAGTTGTTTCTAACTTCATTGTAAAGGGAATAAGTTTTGTTGGAAGTTTAATCATATCAATAAAATGTGAAGATATAAATGAGTGGGAGGCCCTAGTATCAAATAAGGAAATTTCCACTGAATATTCAATAAGAAGCGTACCTCTCACCATTTCCAAACTTTCATTAACTTCCATTGGACACACACCTACTGCATGTAAATGCTTAACTCATGAGCCCTGTGGCAAGAGCACTATAGTATTTGAAGCTTATGAATGCACCACAGTAGCCTTTGGAGCTGATGAACCCTAACCATAACGAGACATAGTCATAGTTTTAAAGAAGCACTGTATATGAACAACAAATACACATCTATTTCATGTCTTCACAAATATAGGACAAGAATGTATAGTGTGTCCTACCTTTCCACACTGATAGCAAGTCAGAGGCACACTTCCAGCTACAACAGATGGTGTAGAGGATTCTTGCTGCTGAGACCCACCTCCACCACTTCTGCGATGGTCCTGCCATTTACTCTTCTAACTGTGTGCGAAACTGAAGCTATCACCATATAGGAGAGAATAGGTGGAAAATATGACCTTTCCTTCCATATTCATCTTTTCCATTATAACTATATCCATTGTCTCCACATAGGTAGAATGATTTACCATAAAAACCTATGATCTGATATCCAGTTGCAGACCCTACAAGTACTTCTGCGCCTTTAGTTGGTCATTCTTTACCATGTATGGAGAAAAACATACAAGATTAGAAAACTGGTTTCTGTATTCTAACATCAAAATGTCTCCATTTTATAAAGACAAGAACTCCAGAGAAATCTCTAGCATTAGTGAATCTAGAAAAAACTACTGAAAGAATAGGTTTTAAAACCCTTCCAATATAATCTCATATGCCTATCTGCCTAGATCATAGAATCCCACCATCGATTTCTAGATCCCTTGAGTCTAAACACTACACACTTCACCCTAATATTATCAAATTTATCTAGTATGTTGAAGATTTTATTGATCCAATATAACCAATCATCCACCTCTTGAGGTTCATTCGATCCTTTAAAGGACAACGAATTCTCGTGAAAGAACTCCTATGATCGTTTTTTCTCTCATATAGCTCTTGGTTGTACCTCAATTGCTGAGTTCTGAACTTGTGGCACATCCTGATTGATGGCACAGATTGGATGTATGATCATCTCAATGATGTTCTGATCTATTAGTGGGTTCCCTTGAGTTGCATTAGTTGTACCCTCCTGAGGAACTCATGGAAGATGTCTCAGAGGCATACTGTTGCACACTGAATCATAAGAATGACCATAAAACAAAACAAATATCAGTCCAAAATAAAAAACCCATAAGAAAAAACTGAAATTTTTAAAACAAAAACCAATACTAGATACACAAATCCCAACAACCCATGGAAACTTGAGTTTTGTTATGACAAGAGCAGGCTAGGCACTTATCGTAATGTACATCTCAAGTCCTGATAATCCTATCTCCAGGCTAACAAATTTCCTAAGACAAGGAATCTTGGGAAAAAACCTCCTCTAATACCCAATTGTAATGAACCGACCCAGGTTTCCCTCAAACTCAGCACTTGACCCGATCCACCACAAACCCGAAGGTCATTATTGATCCCCACGGGCTGGAGACAAGCACCCGGGCATTGAACATGACAACATAGGGAATGATTTTTCCCAACCTGATCAAACACATGAAATATATTTACTAAAAAAAGAGGAATATTAGAGATTAAGAAGATATAAATTCCATAAATTTATGAAAAATAGTGGAAATAGACAACTAAAAAAGTAGTTAAAAGTCCAAAATACAATTCCAACAACAAGGACTAAAAAGACAAAAGATACTCCAAATGATGGTATAGAAAAAACCCCACCATATCACCACCATCTACTCAACCAGCTGACACAGACCTCACCACCTCACTAAGACACCTTACCATTCCCAGCACTGAAAGATAAATAAATGTCTACACACCACTGAAGAGGTGCGTAGGGTGTGAGATAACAATCTCAGTACGATCCCACCCAAGAGTTCCACAATAAGTGTCTGAATAAAAAATAATGTATGCTCATTTAAATTAAAAACATGGAATGACAAGCAGTAAAGCAGTTTTATAGAAAACAAGGTAAACATTTCCCTTTTTCATAGTTCTAAATTAAAGTAGGTATAACAATTTAAAATCACATTTTCCATATCATTTTTTTACAAGTATAAGCATGCATATCAATGCTAACTTAGAAAACCAAACAATAAAAAATAAAAGAATAGGTATCACAACACAAAGTTATACTACAGGTCCTGACCATAGACTACTCACACCACAATAATCAAGTGCACAAATCCGATCCTAGAACAATGGTCCTAGGAAGTAGAGGAATACCTTGTGCTTAAACCCCCCAAAATGTCAACATCATTCCCCTAGAACAATGGGCCTAGGAAACAAAGTAAACCCTAAGAAAAACCTCCTTGATAATAACAAAATAACAGATGATGATCCCATGCTAAACCTTCCACCCAAGTAACCAAGGTATCCCGTGTTCTCTTTTTTTCAATTCATTTAAATGATTTGAAAACCATTTTAAAACCATTTCACAATTTCCCTTTCAATGCTTGAAAATACCCATTTTTTCTCCATTTATCAATAACCATTGAAAAACCATTTTTCACTAAAAACTCATTTCAACACACACAAAACAACCATGCCAATTTCAATATACAAAATAGTTTATAAATAAAAACAATCAGGCTTATCAAGGTAGGCTTGAGACGGAACCGCCTACCTCAAAACTCTGGTCAAAAACACCCATAATGGAATAAAAAATAAACAAAACCCAACAATGTCAATGAAATACCTTAAGAATGAACACCTTAAAAACAATGATCAATGAAGGAAAAGGCCTCCAGAATGAGATATCACAATGTTTCTTGAAGAAACCAAGAAGAAACATCCAACTTAGATAAATGGATCTGATACCGCAAAGTTAGGGTGCTATCACTATCAACCGTAGAGAAAAACTAGAAAGAAAACTTACTTAAAGAGATGCACTATAGACACAATGAAGATCCAAAGGATATTAAATCAATCTGAAAGGAAATGTGCCTCTGAAAATCGTATAGGCAGAGCCTTGGGTTGAGAGTAATAAAAATCCAACAAGGGAACTGAACCAAATTAGCTGAGCGTGTGTTTTAAAAATGAACATGGGCCGTGTTATGATGTGTAATCCCTGGTCATGTCATGAAGTCCACTCTTGATAATTATGCCTAAAAACACATTGCCTCAGGTTAAAAACTAACATTTTAACAAGTCACTTCGTGTAATCCTTGGTCACGACGTATACCCTTTCCTGGCATGATCTCCCCATTCATGACTTGTATTCGGCAATTGGTACATGGAATATACCATCATTACATGATGTGTACCTACTCTACAGCCTACAGAAAATCTAGAAAACCACATATAAAGACTTGAACCAAAAGGGATCTTAGAGAGAGGAAAATACTTACCCAATCAATGTAATGAGATGTTACATTAAAAATTAAGAGCCAACCCACAAGCTGCCTAAGACAAGCTCAACAAAGGAATTAGTGGGATTCTAAGGTCAACCATTCCCATGGGAGGCCAGCCCAAGCCATCATATAGGTAGATGGGGCCGTTTTTAGGACCCAAGGGAGAAAGACTTTTTATATGGATTGAAAAGTGTGCACCCACATGCACCCATGGGATGGGCTTGGTTTCTCATGGAATAGAGGAGGTAGCGCCACCGTATAGAGAGGAACAACAAAAGGGGGTTGCGATTTCTAAATAGACTAATTAGTGACTTGAATGAAATAATAAATCCCCGCTATGTTTTAGTTTTAACTAGTACTCCACCCGTGAAAATGCATGGGACTATCAATTTTTTTCAAATCATCTGGTTCTACATCATTCAAAAAAAATATAGTCAACATAATGCTTAAAATAAGGTGATGATGATGAGGTGAGTGGAATTAATGTGACAAATGGAAATGGAGTGAAGGATAATTTTGGAAGAGATGGAACATGATGGAATGGGAGAGTTGGGTATCAAATACAGAGATGAAACGAAAGATGATGGAGTTTGAGATGGAGGCAAGAGGCGAGATTGAGATAATTTATGGAATGAAAGCTAGATATATTTTCATGGTTTATGGATTTTAACTGGATTCCATGGGATTGAAATAATGAATATGTGAGGATGAGTAGGAAAAATGAATTCATTTCATGTGGTTTCATTGAATGATAATTAGTATCTAATGAGAAAAATGGATCAGACAATTCATCAATATGGAATTTATTTTTGCATCCCCTTGATAACAATTGAGGTATTGATCACCCAAATCATGTTGATGGGAATAAAGGAGTCCAAAATTAGACGATACTCATATTAAAATACCTTAAATCTTTTTAAATTAATTTATTTAAAAAAAATAGAGTGGTATATAATAATGGAATAAAAGTTATTGAAATTATTGAGAAATCATAAAACATATTAGTAAATATTAAGTTGAATTAATAAGGAATAGAAATTTATATTGGACATTCATGATGAAGAAATCAATTACATAAAAAAAATATGATTGAAATGGATAATTAAAATTATTATAAGTATAATATAAAGTTTGAAGGAATGTCATGTAACTGAAAATATAGAAATAAAAGGGCTGGATAAGAAGTCTAGGTGAGGATAAAGTAAATAGAGGTGAAGGGTATGAAATCAAATTTACCATAAGAGCACCGTGCATGTAGTGGATTGATCCTATCCCAATGGCTGCTAGACTGATACTCCATTGGTCTCCACTGAAGTGGAATAGGCACCCCAGAAAATACAATTTGTGGTGCAATAGCTTCATGAACCATAGTGCTCAATGATGCTTCATGTTAGGGCGGTCATTGTACCAAAGATAAAAGAATTGGCGTGCAAGTGTTTTTGTTGCTACATATTTCACATGAATTATTCAATAAAAAAATTGATTTAAAATAGTATTAGTAATTTACAGATCGCTCACAATAATCAACAAGTGTTATATAAATAAAGTTACTATGATAAAAAATTACTATGCTAAAACCAATGAAAATGGGTTGCTGGTTTTCAAATAGTAATTTTTTTATACATGCTCTAAAAATTAATTCATGTATCTAAACTTATACAGTGTAAATTTTTTTTATGTTTCGTGTACATAAAACTATTGAAATGAAATTGGGTAATTTGTGCGGTGCTGTTGAAATAAATTGAACTCATTCTCTTATTTGAGGAATCTGATAACCTATGACTTATATGTTATCCAATACCAAATAAATTTTAATAAGGCATCAATATTTCCTATTATCTAACATAAATATTAACTACTAGAATATAATTTACTTCCACATTTAGTTTCTCCAGTAGCCCATCCTCTAAAAGATTCCAAATGAAGTTTTATATCATTGAAATATGATTCAATGAGGAGATAAATTATGGTTTTCTAGCCAACTGAATAACCCTCAGGCTATAAAATTATAACAGGATGAAATTTTACCATTTTTAAATATCCACTTCTTTACCCTTCAACCAAACCAACTTTATGTTCATTGCTGGATTCTATCCAACCACAAACTATGGCAATTCCTGCATCCATCTACTAAGATCTGCACTTCGACATCTATGCCTCCAAATCTCATCTCATTGCTTCCATCCACTAGTTCAACCTTGTGTTCTGCATCCATAGAAGTTGAATATCCTCTAATGCTCTCATGGCATCCTCCGTCATCTTCTTAAAAGACTACATCACCTCAGTCACCTCCCGCAAACAATTAGTGGAGTTCTCGACCTCTTGATTGTTGAATCAGAAACCCATTTCATTAAAGGAGATGGTGTAATCTATAGACACATTAGTGAAGGATTAATTACCTGATATTATAAATAAAATGTATGTTATGAGCTATATGGATATAAACTTGAGCAGTTTCAATCCAAACTGTAATCCCATAAATAATTAAGAATGAGAAAAAAAACTCATCAGGTCAAAACTGAATTATACATTCAATGTAGGGGTATACACATGTAACAGCCCTGCAAAATATAATAAAAATAGAATCTATTTAGAAGAATTGGTATAATATATTACAGTATATAAAATAAGAATAGTTTCAGTATACTATTGATTGATACTAATAAAAATTGTATAAAAAAGGTTATAAACATTTTACGATGTACAAATTTTGCCTCCTGGAAAGGAAGCATGAAATCGATTACTAAATAAAAATGTTGAAAAAAACATGAAACTGGATATTGAAAAATCTCATAGTGTCAACTAAAACATGTAAGGTTTATTTGAAACTGGATGTTAGTGTAATTGAACCAATAAAGTATAATATGTAAGAGATGTATTAATCTAATAAAGTCATTAAAACATTGTAACTATTATATGAGTATATACATAAAATCTATTAAAAAATGTATGAAACAATAATATTCAATATATATAAATATAAAATTACCAAAATACATAAATTAGTATATATAGTGTAATTCAAATGATAAGTGACCTCTCATATTTTCTGAAAGAGTTGGGAAAGAAATATATATTTAAAGAATCTTCAATCTAAAAATGAATAAATATATTAAATTAGAACAAATAAAATTACACAAATAAATTCCATAAAAATGAAAATTAGAATTAAAATGTTGAAGGGAAATCTCTTTGTTCATACCTGAACCCAAATAGATGTTGTTTCACTGATTGAGATCATAGAAAGAAAATAAAGTTCTCCTTTCTTAAATGTCTGGAAGTGAAAGAAGAAAGAGATATAGAAATGAATTTAGGATAAATAATCATGTTCCTCTACTGTAAAATGAACAAATCAATAATTCAGTGAAATGAAAATTTTACAGCTAACCAGTTGAAGACAAAATGATAAGTCAGATTTGTTTGCAGAGAACACTTAATGTTTAGCACATAAAATGATAAGCCAGTTTTGTATGCAAAAAAGAATTGAAACGAATTTAGCGAATAATAGATGTTGAACCGTAATAATGACAAATAATAGAATGGTATCAAAAATCTGATTGTGCTGAGATAAAAAAGGAAGAAAGTATTTGATGTTATTTGGGAAAGAAATAATAGTCACAAAATTTTTTATGCATAGTCAATGTAGTAATATAACAGTTTATTAAATACAAATAACCTGTATGTTCAGTTGTTTCAAGTTGTAGTGACTTATCTGCAGCATTCAACTTCAAGTTATGTGTTATTGATGTATTTTTTTGTAATAAAAAATAAAAATTAAAACAGTTCAATGTTGAAAATATAATGTCCATGTTAATATACCTATGAAGTTGGATGTGGGATCTATGTCCAAGTTTCTTGTAGGAGTAGTTTCCATCAAGGTATGATCCATTGAATGTTGTTCTTGGGGTGGTTGGGTAGAACCTGCATGCTTATTAATCCCTCATAAGAATAACATCATAGTTATCAATGTTGTTAAATATTAGAAAGTGTATATATATAAAAAGATATATAAAAGAGAAACATGATATGATTGCTGGAGTGTATAACATACCTTGGATGAAAAATGGTTGCAGTTTCCAATAAGATTATTAGGAGAACTGTTGATCATAGTAGTTACATTCCTAAGAATCTATATTGCACTAATAGAGAAGAAATTTTTCACTGGACTGATTTTTTCAAGGCAAAGACTGACTCATTAAATGTATGAGCATTTTTATTAATACCTTATAAGAATAATAATGGAATAGTTAGTCGTTAAATAGAAGTGTAACATATAAACCATATAGGTAAAAAAAGTTCAATGAAAACATTCTCATAGAATGAATGTCTGTGTTGTATAATGGTATTCATTCGTTGTCTTCCATTGTTTGATCGAGAAGATATTGTTGAAAAATTCAAACTATGTTGAGGGATAGTGAAATAGGAATATGAGAAATTATAGCGAGACATGGTTATCTATTTTGTAGTATGAAATAAAAGTAATTAAATTTGAGATTGTAAACGAAACTAACCATTAGCATATATAGGCGATAATGGGATGCATCAATGTCATTCTATGCTATTAGCTGGTGTGACCACTTCTCCTATACAATATTTTCCAATAGTTATTATTATCGTAAAAGTGTCGGTAAAGTAAAAATAAACATTTTCAGGTAGGAAGATAATATATTACAGAGTTATGATATTTCTGTTTTCAATATGGTAACCAAAGAAAAAGTAATGGACTTTTTAAATTTAACTTACCATTACTAGGTAGAGATGAAAAATCCATACGTGTTCTTGTTTGAGTTCTTCCTATTGGTGTAATGGCTTCAGTTTCATCATTGTTTTCAAGAGATATTCTGCATGTATAATTGAAATTATAATAAATATATAATCCTCTGATTGATAAATAATGGGAAAATATCAAGACTAGAATCGAAATACTATAACCTGGTTGAAGTTGTTGCTGTAGTAGTCTTCTTTGAAATCTTTCGTCTCTATATCTCAATGGGAAGTTCATGTTTTTATTCTATATCTTTTTATTTAATCATAAAGGAATAAAATAGAACCATGGATAGTAGTACTATGATCATAGTATAGACAATATATATTATAAATACAGTCAATCATTATACTGAGAATGTAATCGCTGAATATTATGCTGATTATAATGTAATCTCTATTAAATCATAAGTAACATCACTACCAGAATTGTATGTCCGAATGCTACAAGTTAAAATTACTTACTATGATGAATTTAATGTAAACATGACTAATAGTGAATGGTCAATAAATAAAGGCTGAGTAGATTAAACATGTGTACTTGAAGTATTTAAATAGGAAAAATTAGTATGAATGTTTCATTACTTTTTTATAACCTGCAAATAGTCAAAGATGCAAAAAAGGGATTGGTATTGATGAATATAAGGAGAACACAATCAATAAAAACAAAAATAAAAAAGCAAATAACAATTGTTTTAGGGTGTGTACTTCCATAAAATATGTATGTTACCTGATTTATTTAGGAATTAAAGTCTAGGGGCTTTTCAAATACTGGGATGCTTCATAAACATCAACAAATATCATGCTCTGGGAGGCTTACCACTTGCATCTGGATAGTTCATGACTCCCCATGGATGATAAGCTATAGCTGGGAGGCTTAGTGCTTGAATCTATCTGCTCTTTCTGCCTTAAAAATTCATAGGGTTTACATCAAGTTAAAAACAACTTCTATTCACAATATTATTTCCAACAATCATCATATTTGGATACAAAAAAACCTCTTGAGATTTGTGGGGAAAAAAATTCCTTTTAAATATAATATTACTGTCATTATGAAGGATATACAAATGGCCTCCACATTGAAGTTAGGATTCATGAGAAATTCAATGGACAACCTTATTAAAAAGAACTATAGGGGTACATGGTTTAATTGGGATGTCTAAGAAACCATTTTATCCACTAAAATACCATCATTGAAACATTATTATTCAAATAAAATGATGATTCCTATTCACCTAAAATCATAAGAACTGATATAGGGGTTCAGTTCCAAAAAGAATGAGGAGCACATAGCCAATTGGGAACCTTAATTCCCACTTCATCTTCTTTGAAAAATTGTTAAAAACATGAACTTCTTGTCTGCAATCACTCAATGAGAAACCAAATCGAATGAGGGATTCCTATCAAAGGTTACAAGACAAAGAAATGGAGATATCATTCCACACAAAAATATATAATGCGAATAAATTATGGCATGCAGAATGAAATCCATGTAGATGGAAAAAATCAAAGGATCCATTCGAACAATGGATAATAATATAGCTAGTGGAGAGTAGAGGACCTATACTTGGAAGAGACGAAGGTGTAGTTGCCGGTTTCAGAGGATGTGGAGACAGAGGATGTGGAGTCAGATCACGCGGAGGCGGAGCACGCGGAGGTAGAGCATATGGAGGTGGATCACATGGAGGCGGAGGAGACGAAGGACGCAAAGTTAGAGCAGGCAGAGATGGAGCACGCCAATGCGGAGGATGTGGAGGCAGAGCACATAGAGGCGGAGCATGCAGAGGCAGAGCATGCGGAGGCAGAGTATGAAGAGGCTGAGCACGCGGTGGGGGAGCAGTCAGCTGGAGAAGAGATTCTAGCAGGAAAGGTATCACAGCGTTGTGGAGTAATGCGGAAACCCTAGCTATCCTGAGAAAAATCCTGATTTAGGAGGTAGTGCTCGATGGTGTGGGGGTATTTTTTGGAATGAAATTGTAGTTTTGGTGATGTGGGTGATTGTGGAGGCAACAAATCAGCATGGAGGAACCCAAATTTAGTAGATATAGTAGATGTGGGATGACAGTATATGGGTATTGTTTATCCATCCCTTAAAATCTCAGACAAAATATGTGGTGTCCAGTTAATTATCCTTATTCATACATGAGTCATCTGATATCAAGGGAGATCTATTCTTCCTCCCATGAGCTATTCCTTCACAGCTGACCAAATCACATACTAGGGTTTTCATATCGAGCTCCCACAAGCTCATATGACATATGGGTGTTTCGAGGACACTTTAGAAGGTAAAAAAAACTGATATAGGACAATTTCCACAAAGTAATGAAATTCTTCACGATGATGAGTGCTTTGCGGAGAATAACGCCTCACAGATGAAGAATTTGTTTCCAAAAGGGATAGTACTTTGCGATAAATAAAAATTACCATGAGCATCCACAAACAACATCCTTTATAGATGAATTTCTTTGAGGATGGATTTGTTCCATGGAAAATGGTTCGTGATGAAGTCTTTTGGGGACAATGGTTCATGATGAAGATAGTTTTGGGATAAGTTTAGTTCATAGTTAATGTTCTTGATGAAGCTCCTTCATGAATAATGGATCATGGTGAAGTATCTTTTGTGTTTCCATGCACTTCATGGATGATGCCTTGTGGATAGTGCTTCACATATAAAATGGTTCATGAATGAAATTATTTTGGGACTTCCATATAGAATATGGTGATGCTACTATGTAGGTGATGAATTATTTAAAGAAAAGTGATGAAAATATTCGGATACTCATGAATCATGTGTTTCATGGATTAAGTCGTTTTTGGATGAGGTGTACCCATGCATTTTTAAAAACTCTGACGAATCACTTTGAAATGCTACGGATTATGGTAGTGTTATAGTGCAATAACTGCATAAAATAACTAGTAGTTAATTGCTAATAAATGTCAAGTTTCCTCTCAATTGAAGTGTGTTGCATGGACGGGTGAAATATTTTGAGAAACATAGAGAAGTGAGTAGTGTGATTGATATTCAATGTAGAGAATTTCTGAGAAAATTATTTGACGCTCATAGTGTTGAAATATTTATCATGAAGAAATTAAAATAATTTGAAGTCAGTTTGAAGCAGTATATGAGAATATAGATATCATTTTAGTAAATGATATATAAATGTGTATATAGTATGTAGAATAAAAAAATTTCTATGCTAAATTGATATTCTAAAATGCTAGGCAAATTTCTATGTGATAATTAATTTATAAGAAACATAAATTGATAAAATCAAGAGGTGTGATATTTGAGTAAGAATATTTTCAGTGGAACTATTCATTTTGTGACCATATAATATTTTATTTATCATAAGGGATTGAAATAATTATCTTTATCAGTTGTTCGAGAATGTAACTAGATTCAGGATTGGTATTTTTTGTGTTATTGTGTAATAATTTTTTATAACAAGGCCGTTTGAAACTATTGTTCCAGTGGGACTCTAGAAAGCATAGTGAGAATCTATGCTAGTGAATAAATGTTTGTTGTAACAACTTGTGATTATAGAAGAGAATATGTAATTGGTGAGTCTAACCATTCAGAATAAGCGGTATTCTAATTTCAAGGCCAAACCTTCTTTAAATATCGTGTTCCTATGACATTTATTTTTACTTCATTTAGGAGTGGTTAAATTATCATAAGAGTGGATCAGATCCTAATAGGTCAACAAAGGTTAATTTCAAAATATTTTTTTTGTAAAAATCACCAATGACTCAACCCCTCATCTCAGTGGTGCAACTCCTCCTGGAAACTTTAATTGGTATCAAAGGGAGGTTCCCTCTATCAGCATACACTAAGTATTGGATATGGATAATCTGAATTCTATTAATAGTTGTAGTATTCCTACTTTTTATGGCAAAAACTATCACAGTTGTAAGAATAGTATATTTCTCAATATTCTATCTCTTGGAATTGAAGTTAGTGTTTCTATTATTATTAGATTCCCACCTACTACTGATGAAGTTATTATGAATTTTATATGAAATAAAAATATATAATTTGATGGAAGTCTAAAAATTTAATTTTAATTTCCCGTTCAAAAAAATTTTACACAAAGGTTATGGGACTCGAAAATTATATAGAAATTTTGGTAAAATTGGAAAGTAGTTATGATGGTAATGTGAACTTAAAGGAGTCCAAATTAAAAATTTATAGAAGAAAATTTTAATATATAAATATGGGTGAAGAATAAAATATAGATTACTATTTCACAAGAGTCAATTAAATTGTTAGTAACATTCAGGTTTTTGGTGAAAAGCTGGATGATTCAGCTATTGTCAAAAAATAAATGAAAATTTTCCTGATAGATTTGATCTAAAATATCAGCTTTGGAAGATAGAGATGATCTTATTCTTGATGAATTACATAATATACTCATATAATATGAAATGAGAAAGACCAGATTACTCAAGAAGAAGATCAAATATGTGATGGATTGAAAATCCATGAGAAAGATTGAAATCAGAGATGATGAAATATCAAAATCAAGTGAATCTGATAATGAAAATGAATATGAATATTTCAACATAATAATTTCTCTTGTATCAAAAATATTAAATAAATGAAATTTAAGGGGTAAAATTAAATTAACCATAAGGTGATACAACTATAATAAAATTGGAATTTTTTCTATAAATTATGCAAAAAATAAGTATGTGGAACTTGAGACGGATGATAAAAAACCACAGAAAAATACATGGGGGAAGATATCAAAAGGCATAACTAGATTTGATAGAAAAAAAATTTAAATAATAAGTTTAGTGGGAAAGGAAGATGAATCTAACTCCGCTACAATAATACAATCATGATATGAAACTAACTTCATGAATCATGTTGAAAAGGGGTATGACACTTCAGAAAGTGAAGATGATGAAAGTGAAGGAACAAATCTAGAGTGCATGTTGAAAAATAAATTTTAATCTTGTCTTGATCAAAATAAAAATCTCAATAAGGATAAAATATTTCTATTGAAATAAAAACAAAAGTTAACTAAGGAAAAGGATGAGTGTGAAAAATGAGATTCTTTTCATTGAAGAAATCAAAATACAGAAACTGGAAGTGGATGAAATGGAAAAGGTCACAAAGGACCTTGGAGAAAAACTCTCTCAAAGAAGAAGAAAGGTCGAAGACTCCTCCTAAATGTCTTGAATCGCAAGAAAATGTGAAATTTTTAGAGAATATTTCAGAAAATATATTGAGATCAAAGAATAATCATGACAAATTAGTTAAAATATGGGTTCAAAGAATCATATTAATTGGGCACTTTGTGAATCTCAAAATAAATCATTTATCTCTAACAATTAAGGTCCAAAAATAAATTACAGACAAGTATGGAACATGAAGAAAACTGATAAATTATCTTCTAATTCTCCAAGAATATTTTTCCTCCTAAACAGAGACAATATCATTTTATAGAAAGACAAAAACATCAATATCCAAGGTTGGTCCATTATCAGTTGGGAATATCAAGATTTAGAGGACACTATTGGTGTTGTGGAGTGTTTGGACAAAAAGATTATTCATGTTAGTATAACATGTCCATACTAGAGATGATACCTGAACCAAGGGGGTCTACTCTAAGAACATGAGATAAAATTTTAAAAGTAAGTAATCAGTTTTTAGGAATTCATCCTATCTACCAACTCAAAACAGATTTTACTATTTTGAAGAAATGTGTGGAAAATGTGATCAACAAGTTCTTACTGCAAAAACGTTCATGAGTATTATCCCTGAACAAACATCCAAAATTATGAAAGTTAAGAGAGTTCAAAAAATGAATGAAGAAAAGTCATGTTTTTCTAAATTTTCATTGAATGATAGTAAAAAAACCAAGTCATGAATTCTTTATAGTGGATGTTTATCACACATTACTGGGGATACAAAAATTCTGAGCAATATTGAGAATATTGAAGGAGGAGTAATGACCTTGGGAAACAACTGTTCACTAAAAATTAAGGGAGTTGGTAAAGAAAAAATTAAAACCGAAAATTTAAATTCCAATAATGTGTTATATATTGAAGGTATAAATCACAATTTTCTAAGTGTTAGAAAACAATGTAATGATGATGATCATGAGGTGTTATTCAAAAAGGATTCTTGTATTATAAAAATAACATAGGATTAAAAATCACCGCTCAAGGAAAAATAACCAATAGTAATCTATTTCTAATTGGTGATTCTATAAATTCCTATTATTTGAGTTACAAATATGAAAACAACCTACGAAATAAAATTTTTATACATCTTAGTCAAAGGATTATTAAAAAAATCCTAAAGCGTAATATTGTGATAGATTTTTCCAAGTTAAAAATAGAAAGGGTTGAGATATGTGAAACTTTTCAAAAAGGGGAATTCTTCCAAAATTCACACAAAGTGGTGGATATCCAATCTTTTCAACTTCTTTAACTTATTTATCTCGATTTATATGGACCAATGAGAAAAAATCACACCAGTGGTGATCTATATTTCATCACATTTATCGATGATTATGCTCAAATGACTAATTTCATGTTTATCAAGCAAAATTTAGAGGTAACTAAAATGATTAAAAAATTTATAAGGAAATATTAGAAAGAAATGGGCCTCTTTATCAAGAATATGAGATCATATAATGTAAAGGAGTTTACTTGTGATGATTTTGAAAGTTATCTTTATAAACATGGAATCAGGCATCAGTACAACATTCCATATAATCCACAATAAAATAGGGTAGTTGAAAGAAAGAATATAATCATAGTTGAGATGGGAAGAACTATGTTAGTTGAATGAAACATCTCAAAGTATTTATGGAGAGAATATGTATGCACTACCATACATATACAAAACAGATGTCTATTAAGACCATAAGCACAAAAGAAAACATATGAATTATGGTACAAAAAGCTAACTATTTAATAATTTAGAGTTTTTTGAATCCCTTGCATTATAAAAATCATGAACATAAATCTCCAAAAATTTAAAGGAAAAGATAAGGAATGAGTATTCATGGGATACCTATCTAATGTTAAAGGATGCTGATGTTGTAATAAAGGGATGAAAAAGCTGGTTGACTGGAGGGACGCTAGAATTATTGAAAATTAGATGAAATCAAATATCAATGTTGAGGCAGATTTAGAAGATTTAGCAGATAATGGTATGAGAATAGAATAGAGGAATGATGGAGGTATTGAGGAAGATCCAAACAATACTGATATTGATTCTTAATATACCAGTGGTGACGCTGAAGTTTATGAAAATAAGGGAAAATGGAACAAAAAATTTAAAGAAACATGTTGAGATAGAAAATATCATTCGAAATCAACAGTCTCTAGTTCAAACAAGAAGAATATTGAGAATTGATGATCAAACAAAACTTATTTCTCAATTTGAACCTCATACAATGACATAATCAGTTGAGCATGAATAATGGATACAAGCTATGCATGAAGAGATTGATCAAATTGGGAAAAATCCACTTGGGATCTTGTATCAAGAAAAATAAAATAAAAATGTTATTAGTAACAAGTGGGTTTCTATAAATAAGATAAATGAGAAAGGTGAAGTCTCACGAAACTAATCTAGGCTAGTGTGAAAAGGATATTCTCAAATGGAAGGAATTTAATTTGAAGAAAAATTTTCACTAGTGGTAAGGCTGGAAACCATTAGAATGTTCTTCGAAGTTACAACACAAAAACATTATATAATTTATCAAATGCATGTGAAATCTACCTTTTTAAATGGTGATCTTAAAGAAGATGTCTGTATGGAAAAACCTAATGGATTTATTTTAGAAAATGATGGCATCAAGGTATACAGGTTTAGAAAATATTTTTATGGTTTAAAATAGACCCCTAGAGCCTCATATTCCAAATTAAATGGTTGTTTAATGGATTTGAAGTTTTTCAAAGGAAATGTTGATAGTAAACTTTATGTGAGAGAGATATATAAAGATACTCTCATAGTCATTGCATATGTGTATGAAATCATATTTTCCAATGATAAAGAAGTTTTTTGTGAATAATTTTATAAGAAAATGAAAATAAATTTTGATATTTCAATGCTTGGTCAGATGGAATATTTTCTAGGATTTCAGGTTGAGCAGAATCCAAATTCCATATTTCTATCATAGGAAAAGTATTCTAGGGATTTGGTGAAAAAAATTAAATGGAAAATAAAAAATAAGTTTCAAAACCCATTTCATTTGGTTCCAAATTATGTAAGGATGAAAACGGGAACAATGTTAATCAAAAATAATTCATACGGATCTTTTAAGTCTACTTTACCTCACAACATCAAGGCCAGATATAAATTTTGTAGTGACTCGATGTGCTAGATTTTAGAGTGATCCAAAATATTCTCACTTATTTTCATCTAAAATAATTATGATATATGTGAAAGGAACTTTGAACTACCGAATTTTATATATACATAGTGCATATTTGAAGTTGTTGGGGTTTACAGATGCTGATTAGGTAGGTGACTGTACTAATAGGAGATAAAATTTAGGTGGAACCTTTTTTATGGGAGAAGGCTATTCTAGGTGGTATAGTAAGAATAATAATTTTGTAAATCTAAGCTTGTATTAGGTTAAATATTTTTCATCTACAGATGTATGTACACAAATTATATGGATGCAAGTATATTTGGAATATTTGAAAATTGAGACTGATAGACCACTCAAAATTTTAGGTGACAATCAAAGAGACATTGGATTATATAAAAATATAGTACAACATTAAATATCCAAGCATATTGATACAAGGTATCATTTTATCAAATAAAATGTAGTAGGTGGAGATATCAATCTTGAATACATGTCCCCTAAAGATCTAGTTGCAAATATTTTCACCAAAGAAATTCCAAAGAGAGGTTTGTTGAGTTGTGGTTGAAACTTTATATCCAAACTTTTTCTCTTAAATTAATACTATCTATTAGTACCTCCTTATTCCCTATTCTTTTATGTGAATTGTGATAACAAAGTAAGGATTTGAAGGAGAAGTGTTGTTCATCATGAATTTCAATTAACTCCCCGATGAGGAATGCAGATGTGTCTCTTGAGGGGTAGAATTTATGAGGTTTGAGTATGATAATCAAGATCTTATCTCATTTTAAATTGTATTTATCTAATGGGAGTAATTTATTGATGAAAATGCTAAGAAAATAGGCAATTCTTCATGTACACCTAAACATTCTATTGTGTTATTCTAGTGTGTGCAAGATATTTTATTTCATCTGAGACATTCTAATCTTGATTTCACATTCCTGGATATTTGAAAGATTGATAAGATACCCTTAGTTATAACTCTATTATTTTCTACTCCACATTAGTCCACATAGGATTAGAGGTGATTAATAGAAGGATCTTTTCCAAATATCATGTGACACCATTCTTTTAAGATAATGAGGGAAGATGTTTTTAATAAGATAAATGAGTTAAGAAGATCCCACTTACACTTTTCATTTGATTATTATTAAGGGGGAGTAAATAAATAAACGTATTTAATTTTATCATGATATATGTGAAGGGATACCGAAAAAAATACAAAGGGGGGTATTTTTTAACCTTAGTGTTGCATTTGTTTTCAAAGTGTGTCAATATGTCTATGAAGTGATGTTTCTTAGAGAATTGTTGTGGATTCATCTAATAGAATTAGATGTCATGCTTGAAAAAAAATTATATGGAATTGGATTTCATTATTATACTGTTCTTATTGGTATTTAATATTGTGATTATTGTTGATCTGATTTTTAATATCCAAATACATGTGTCATTGAGGACACATTGTTTCACTACTATAAAAAACAGGCTTTATTAGCGCTCAAAATAGGCTTTAATAGTGCTAAAAAAGTGTTGTAAAGGTTAACGCTGATAAAAGGGGGTCCCCTTTATCAGCACTAAAAAATATCTGATAAATGGTTCCTTTATCAGTGCTAAAAAACACTGAAAATGGTTCCTTTATCAGCACTAAAAAACACTGATAAAGGCTGCCTTTATCAGCACTAAAAATGTGTTGATAAAGGGCTCCTTTATCAACACTTTTTTTAGCATTGATAAATGACCTGCCTGCTGTAACATGAAATTTTGCAGCATCACACCCAAACAAGACAGGCAAAAAATCATCATATCAAACAAGTAGTCCACACAGATAAAATATATAGTGGTAGTCAATTTGGGATCAAACAATGGGAAAAAATCCATACCTAATGCGATGTACTAATTTTTCATTATGATTATCAAAAGGTACCATTAAATACTATCTCCTTAAAATGATATCTTAAATTTCCTTGAATAAAATATATAGTGAGATTTCAATGTCAAAACCTTATGAAAAAATTGATTAAGGCATGCATGGGATTTATTCTTCATGTTTTTTGTGGTTAAGATTCATGTCAAGATTGGATATGGAATTTGTTTATAGATTTTGAGTTCCTTTTGGGACATGTTTCCTTAGGACATAGAGGGTTTCCTCTGTAGATTATTCATCTTAGGACATAGTGAATTTCTCATGTAGATTCTTCCTGGTAAATGGATTTGGGTGATTATTGGGACACTTAAGGAAATGTGTTATTATGGTTGATGCCTTTATCTTATGGTGTGTTATCTTCTTTCCATGCCATTTATAGAATTTATAAATGGTGGGGAGATATATGCTTATTATTTGTCCATCTTAGACACTTGATTATTAGTCATGTAGTGATTTTATTGGGGGGAAAATTTAGAAGAACCCATGTGGGTACACTTTCATGGGGAAGTTTCATATTCATTTTGTACTTTTACTATTTTACATACATAGGAAAAGGATGGGTTGTATGAATCCAAGTAAAAACCATGAACTTACCTTTATGAGGGAGTTGTCAGAAACACGGGTTGTTCACGGTTAAGAGAAACCATGTGGTATGGATCTATAGTTTAACTAAGTCATTTTGAATGATTAGAACAAGGATAGTTAACTATTATTCCAAACTGTGCAAAAGAGGGTTTTTTATCCAATGGCTCCCAAAAAGTTGGTGAATAGTTTGGAAAACTGCCCAACCAAACTATGAAACTTGATGATGATATGGCATAATTTATAGAATTTCAACCTATTTCCCCCCGTCCCCTTCCCTAAACATAGTATAAGATCCCTTTATATTGAAATTTATCCAATTTAAATCCTCTATTATTTTTTCTTTCCCTTTCGTTCTTCTCCCTCCCCCTTTCCTCTTTGCTTTCATCCATCACCATGAACTCTAGAGATAAAGGTTTATATTTAGGGTGTGTGATGAATTATTAATGGGGGTTTATTGTCTAAGGACTACTTAGGAATATATGAGGCTTGTATAAGTGTCTTATGTCATAGGTAATGACTTTTGGATTTCTTTCCGTACGTCAGTTGTTGTTTTCATTTAAAAATTATGCCCATTTAAAAGAGAGAGAGAGACACATTGAGTGATACTGGTCACACTGTGCTGCGGATTTAGGTGGGTTTGACTCTTACACATCAAAAATGACCCATGGACCATTATTTTAAAGTATTAACACAATACAAATGAGTTTGGTCATTTTTCTGTATGTTAGTTGTTGTTTTCCCTTAAGATTATGTCCATTTTAAACAAAAGAGAGACTCTTTAAGTGATACCAGCCACACCATGCCTTGGATTGAGGCAAGGTTGACTCATACACATCACACATGACCCATGTATCATTATACTAAAGTATAAACACATTCTAAATGCGTTTGTTTGGTTTTTCATATGTTAGTTGTTGTTTTCAATTAAAATTCTGTCCATTTTAAACAAAAGAGAGAAAATGTGAGTTTTACCGATCAAACCATGCCTCAGATTCAAGGGGGGCTGACTCATACACATAAAAAATGACCAATAGATCGTTCTCATAAAGTATCAACACAATATGAATGTGTTTTGTCAGTTCTCTGTATGTTAGTTGTTGTTTTCACTTAAAATTCTGTTCATTTTAAACAAAAGAGAGATACTTTGAGTGATACCAGCCACACCATGCCTCAGATTAAGGTGGGGTTGACTCATACATGTCACACATGACCCATCAATCGTTGGCCTAAAGTATCAACACAATCCAAATGTGTTTGGTCAGTTTTACATATGTCAGTTGTTGTTTTCACTTAAAATTCTATCCATTTTAAACAAAAGAGAGACACTTTGAGTGATATCGGCCCCACCGTGCATCAGATTAAGGCGGAGATGACTTTTAAATGTCAAAAATGACCCATTGACCATTCTATCAAATTATCAATACAAACTGAATGCATTTGGTCAGTTTTATGTATGTCAGTTGTTGTTTTCACTTAAAATTCTGTCCATTTTAAACAAAAGAGAGACACTTTGAGTGATACCGATCACACCATGACTCGGATTGAGGCAGGGTTGACTCTTAATCATCATGAATGACCCATTTATCTTTATAATAAAGTATCAACACAATCTGAATGCATTTGGTTGGTTTTCCTTACGTCAATTGTTGTTTTCACTTAAAATTCTGTTCATTTTAAACAAAAGAGAGACACTGGGAGTGATACCGGCCACCACGTGCCTCGATTTGAGGTGGGGTTGACTATTAAAAATAAAAAATGACCCATGGATAATTATAATAAAGTATAAATACAATAATAATGTGTTTGGTTAGTTTTTTGTATGTCAGTTGTTGTTTTCACTTAAAATTCTATCCATTTTAAACAAAAGAGAGACACTCTGAGTGATACTGGTCACACTGTGCCTCCGATTAAGGAGGGTTTGACTCGTACTCATAAATAATGACCCATGGATAATTATTCTAAAGTATAAACACAATCATAATGCATTTGGTTGGTTTTTTTGTATGTCAGTTGTTGTTTTCACTTAAAATTATGTCCATTTTAAACAAAAGAGAGACACTTTGAGTGATATTGACCTCAACATGCCTCTTATTGAGGAGTGGTTGACTCTTACATGTCACACATGACCCATGTATCTTTGTTATAATGTATTAGAATAATCTGAATGCATTTGGTCAGTTTTCCGTATGTGAGTTGTTGTTTTCACTTAAAATTCTGTCCATTTTAAACAAAAGAGAGACACTTTGAGTGATAACAGACACATCGTGCCTAATATTGAGGTAGGTTTGACTCATATACGTCAGAAATTAACCATGGATCATTATCTTAAAGCATAAATAAAATCCAAATTCGTTTGGTCAGTTTTTCGTATGTTAGTTGTTGTTTTCTCTTAAAATTCTGTCCATTTTAAACAAAAGAGAGACACTTTGAGTGATATCGGTCACATAGTGCATCATATTAAGGTGGGTTTGAATCTTACATGTCAAAAATTACCTATGGATCGTTCTAATAAATTATCAACACAATCCTAACGCTTTTTGTCAGTTTTCCGTACGTCAGTTGTTGTTTTCACTTAAAATTATGTCCATTTTAAACAAAAGAGATACACTTTGAGTGATACCGGCTACACCATGACTCATATTGAGGTGGGGTTGACTCATACACATAAATAATTACCCATGGATATTTCTCCTAAATTATCAACACAATATAAATGCGTTTGGTTTGTTTTTCGTACGTCAGTTGTTGTTTTCACTTAAAATCCTGTCCATTTTAAACAAAAGAGAGACACTTTGAGTGATACCAGTAACATCGTGCCTTATATTGAGGTTAGTTTTACTATTACACATTAAAAATGACTCATGTGTAGTTATACTAAAGTATAAACACAATCCAAATGGTTCTGTTCATTTTTCTGTATGTCAATTGTTGTTTTCACTTAAAATTCTGTCTATTTTAAACAAAAGAGAGACACTGAGTGATTCCGGTCACACTGTGCCTTATATTGAGTCAAGGTTGTCTCATACACATTACACATGAACCATGAATATTTTTCCTAAAGTATCAACACAATATGAATGCTTTTGGTCAGTTTTCTGTACGTCACTTGTTGTTTTCACTTAAAATTTTGTCCATTTTAAACAAAAGAGAGACACTTTGAGTGATACTGGCCACAAAGTGCTTCATATTGAGGTGGTTTTGGATCGTACACATCACACATGACTCATGGATAGTTTTCATAAAGTATCAACACAATCTTAATGCATTTGTTCAGTTTTTCATATGTCAGTTTTTGTTTTCACTTAAAATTCTATCCATTTTAAACAAAAGAGAGGCAGTTTGAGTGATATCGGCTACATCATGCCTCATATTGAGGTGGGGTTTACTCATACATGTCACACATGACCCATGGATCATTTTCCTAAAGTATAAACACAATATGAATGAATTTGGTCAGTTTTCTGTATGTCATTTATTGTTTTCACCTAAAATTATGTAAATTTTAATCAAAAAAGAGACACTTTGAGTGATACCGGTCACACCGTGCCTCAGATTGAGGTGGGGTTGACTCGTACACGTCAAAAATGACCCATGGATTGTTGTGATAAATTGAAAAAATGGATGTGTTGGGGGAGACACTATGTAGTAAGGACTTTCCCACAATGTTCATTTTCTTATTATGGATAATCAAAAAATATACAATTTTATACCAATGAAAATATTCAATGCATGGGAATCCATTTGGCATATCGATGATCATACTGAAATCAATTTAGGGTAGAGATTTTTACTCATCCTTTCTTTGAATGTGAGTGGGCATGCATGATATGAAGTTATATTGGAGATTTTACTAGTTTTTCTTATTCAATGCTCAATGAAAAGTGGTTCATTATTATTTCATGTTGCTGGTGCATTTCATCTATTAAAATGGAAAAATGACTCATTAAAGAAAGGATGTTTTATTTAATAGCAATTAGAATTTTCCTACAAACATTTACATACAACAATGTTCCATCTTTTGATCTCTGTTAACCCCTCTCATAAATTTCCGCCAATTGTAGACACCCCCAAGTCAGATCTTCGTGTATTTGTGTACAATATTCCATTAGGTATGCAACCCACTTGTTTCTGAACAAATCAATATCATCTTGTGAATATGAGGCTTTTCAATAGTCATAGTAGTACTGCAAAATATATAAATAAATAATTAATAAATAATTTAAATAAAATAGTAGTTCTTTTTTAAAATACCTATTTAGGGATGCTAGTTTGTTGATGTAAAACGATCTCTCTAATAAATTTGCAAACATAATAACCGCAATATTTATCATTTTTTTGTTTTGGACACTACACAAACTTTGATCATTAGGAGAATAAGTAAATTGTTTTGATATGTGTTTGGATAGTGAAATTTTATTTTATATACCCTGATACTTGTTCAGATGTAGTACTTTCTCACATCCTAATGCTTATCCACTATCCTCATTCCTTTTTTTAGACAATATTGATACACCACCCTATCATAAAATAATCCTTAATAAAAGATAATATAAATTATATAACTTTATTTTTAGACCTAAAACGTAGGATGTAGTGTCTTATAGATTCACAAACCCCATCATGTGTGGTCGGTTTGTTGGATATCCTTGCATTGAATCTAGAAAATAAATCTTTGGAGTATCCAAGTTCACCGAAATTAGCAGCCAATGTTGCCTAAAAAAGGAATAAGTAATGAAAGAAGTGAAAATATAATTGATATGATTTAATCATAGAGTTTTACCCCTACATGGTTGGTATTAGGAAGAGTCTGTAATCCGTAATCTTGCTTTCAAATGTTTTCAACAAGCCTTTCACTATTTCATCTCTTTTTGATGGCTCTAATTTCACTAGTTGTGTTGATGTTGTCTAAGGACTAACAAGTCCAAATTTTGGATCATGGGAAAATCCCTTCAACAGTTTTTCATATATATTCCTACCATTAATATAAAATGAATTTAGTTATAATTAACACATTATATCAGTTTTTAAAAAATAAATTCATAAAAACATACCTCATATATAATTTTTCAACTGTGCTGCCTAGCCATCTGTATTCATGGATGTCATTTACATTTTCAGCAGCAAAAAAATCTTGAATTTCCTCTCTATATATATTCTTTTCAAAAAAAACTATATGACCACTACCACTTTTTATCTTCTTATCCACACGAGTCTTCAATGCTAGTAAATGTAGATAGATAACATGCAGTGTTATTGTGCATTCAGTAGATATTTTGGATCGTTTGTTCAATACTTTAGATGAATTTGAGCCCATGTTTATTGTCATACCCTTCCCTTTCTCTATCTATAATAACATTCATTGGTTCAGACCTTTTTTTCATTAATTTTTAAAGGTTTATCTTGAAAAAATGGAAATAAATACCTCTTTTTCCACATGTACTCTTACAAGTTGTGATGACCATGCAATGAATGTCCCAATAACCTTTTCGACCGTATGAATATCATCACCATTAAGTGGAATAGGAATCTCTACATTTGGCTCATGAGCTACAGTAATCGTCACTTTCAGATGATCTGTCGGAAGTGGTCTATTATGCAGCTTGTCCTCTGGGATGTTGAACACTATAGCCCTAACTACAAGGTGATAGGTGGGTGTTGATAGATATAAATCACAGTCATTATCACCCTATAAAAGAATAGTATAGGAAAAGTATTAGTGTTTTTCTGATTCACATTTCTTGGGAACAATTATTAGAATATTGATTACCATATCTAAGACTGATTTTTGAGGGGAACTGTTCACCTCAAAGCTAGTGGGGGGGTGTGGTAGTATCTTCACGCGATGGTTGTTCCTGAGTTGTGTCCTCTCCTTTCTTATCACCCATAAAAGTTTCGAGAAACTCTCCCTTCCATTTAAATCATTCTTCAAGAGTTTCTAGTATTTCTCTCATTTGTTTCATTTCTTCATTTCTATCATCTATTTGTTTTTTTCTAAAAATATACATGGGGTGTCACCCCAATCCCCACACCTCTTACACGACTTTATTGATCTGGCTGCTTCAAAGCCGCTGATAATAGGTCTATATCCTCTATAGGTGTAGCAGATTCCTATGAATGTAAGATATATTAAAATAAGTAATTATTATTATGTAATAGCTGTTTAAAACAAAACATTTTATCATGTCATACTTACACATATTTCCCACAATTTTGTGTGTTTTTATCTACTAGATTCCCTTCCCTATTCACACGTGCCTCCTTCTATAGCACATGATGTGGGATGGAAGTGACTTTGGCTTTAGAATCATCAATCTACATATAAATATAGAAAGATAATTATGATGTTGTTTCTTAGAACATAACAATATTAATGTAAATTTAAACTATGTACCATTTTATTTTCTTGTTAAGAGTACCCCATCCTTGCTTTACGATATGGGTATGTTGGTTTTGATGCACGTTCCTTATTTTCAGTAATGAGTTGCTGTTTCATAAATGAAATATTGATAATCAAAGTAATGAATACACATATCCTCAAACAACATATTATCAGCCATAATGTACCTAAAACTTCTCATCCCCAAGGCGGACAATAAATGCATCCTATGATTATTGGGATATCAGGTGATCATAGACAAGGGGTGGGTTCGGGTTTATTTTACCTTTGGAATATTTTATGTGAGATTGTTTTAAAATAGTGTGAAAACCTCAATGAATCCTTCTTGTAAGCCTTAGTACATAATTATTGTTTGAATAATCTACTATAAATGAACTCTACAAGGGATTGAGAAGAGTAAGACATTATTTCATTATTTTATTTGGTAGTAAATTAAAGAAATAATATCATAATGTTACCATAATTCCTTCTTAGATCACAACCTTTATCCCGAACACAACATGGTGCCATGAATCTATTTCAATCATCACGTGTTTTTGAGTGACAAACGTAACTACTAAACATAGCATTTTTGGTATTCATATGTTGGCCTTGTGCATTCCATCTGACATCAAATTTGATGCCTTTTCTTTTTGCCTTATGAACTTTGGCTAACACCATCAAACTACGACGCACCTGTTTTTTCTGTGATGTCGGTCCTTCATCCCTGACCATTTCATCGATATCAACATCATAAATATGTTCATCTGAAATGGTAGCAACAACATGTGCTGATGGTTATTGTACCTCAACACTAGGAGCAACAACATATTTAGAAACTTGTTATTTCTCTGCACTGTGAGCATCAGCAGCAGCAACAACAGCTTGAGAGACTTGTTCAACCTTGAGGTTAAGAGAACCAAAACATGCAGAAGTCATTATCTACAAAAGTGTTTGAATAGTTAATTTAGATTACATAAATTCAGTAATGATAAGATAATAACACGAGATAACAAGATCAGTATTACAAACAAAATATAACCTATTTATGGAACTCTATTTCTTTTTTTCAAAGGATGAAGGGATTTAAGAAACCTATCGATTATCCAAATCCCTTAATTGTGGTATCCTATAACATACAAAATGTCATCTAAATTGGGACCACTATGAAATGATTGCGATGTAACAATGAAATAATCTTCCTCAATTGAATTTTCATCAGACCCTTCAGTAGTTTTTGGATGATAATAGAATAATCAACCACTTTTGGTTTGAGGGATCTGGAACATAAAATACTTATACTCTTGTGATTCCATTATAAACTGACCGTCTTTGTACCCTTCATTACTAAAACCAACTTTAAAAAATATCAATTCATCTATTTTAACATCACTATTGTTATCAACCCATTTGCATTGAAAAACCAGCAATTGGAATGTCGTATAATCAAACTCCCATATTTTTTTGATAATGCCAAAGTATGAAATATTCGTATAAATTGGATTTCTATCCTTACTACTAGAAACATACATCGCTTCATCCACAAGTGTAACTCTAATATTTTTCATGGTACTATATTCATCCTTTTCATCTATATAGAATGTATAACCATTAATTACATAACCATTGTAAGACAATACATATACACTTGGTCCAGCGGCTAGCTATCGAAGTCATTCTGTAATTGAATTTGGATTTTCATCTAAATCCTTAAAAATATGGTTCCAAAACCATCCTATAAACTGGTGATTATGTGTATTTGATATACATTTTTTAGACCTTGATGGATTCAACTGGACAAGAATTTCTTTGTGGGTTTCAATATATGGAGCAACCTCCCAACTATTATGCAAAACATAAAGGTGGGCCTGCTCCCGATCTGTAATATTGATTGTCATAACATCTCTTCTAGAAATTCCCTCACCCTCAATGCATCCAATTTGACATGATTTTGGGAGACCGATTATTTCCACATCAGATAAGTATTCAGTACAGAATTAATTGGCTTCCTCAACAATATATCACTCTACAATACAACCCTGCGGCTGACTTCTATTTTTGACATACCCTTTCAAAATTTTTAGATACTGTTCAATGGGGTAAATCCATCTATAGTGCACATGACCAAAAAATTGAATCTCTCTCATCAAGTAAACCATCAAATGAAACATCATATCAAATAATGATGGTAGGAATAATATTTCTAATTAACTTAATATGATGGAAATTTCTCTTTCCATAGCTGGAAATTTCTCCGGGTCTAAAACTTTGATGCATATAGCTTTGAAAAAGAAACAAAGTTTGGTTAACGTATGACAGACATTCTTTGAAAAAATGCAACGTAAAGCTAAATAAATTAAATCTTGTATCAAAACATGGAATTCATGTGAATTCAAACCTTTTAACTTCAAATCATTCGTTGACACAATGTTATTTATATTTTATGAATACCCCTCTAGAACCTTTACATCATTGAGGAAGTTGAAAAACTAATATCTCTCCTACCTGTAAAGAGTGTAAGCAGCTGGAGGAAGAAACATTCAATTTTTACCCTTCACGGGAGCCAACTCTTCTCGTATTCCCATGTCAACCATGTCCAACCTTTCCTTAATTCCATCATTTATTTTTATAGGTTCATTTAGCAATGTTCCGATAACACTATCACATACATTTTTTCCACATGCATCACATCAATAAAATTTCTGACGTACAGAAATTTCCAATATGGTAATTCAAAAAAAAACTGATATCTTTTTTCAACCAATTTTTGTAAGGTTTTTTGAAAACAATTTACCAAAAATAGTGTTAAAATCTTTTACTTTCTCAAACAGATGATCACCTGTTAGTGGAGATGGTGTTGTGAGTTGTTCTGAACTTTCGTTGAATGATGTCGTGCAATATCGGTACTTATATCAATTTGGTAGAAATCTACAATGTTTTAGAAACACAGATTTCGATGAATATTTCAACCTAATTGATTTTGTATCTTCTTCGCACATGAGACACCATTGAGTTCCTTTAATTATATATCCTAAAAAATTTTCATAAGCAAGGAAATAATTTATTGTCCCATACAATATCGTTCTCGATGTGAAGTACTCACTTTTATAAGCATCATACAACATAACACCTAAATCCCACAATAACTTCAAATCCTCAATCAAAGGAACCAATTAAAAATCAATATCATTACCTGGTTGTTTTGGTCCTGATATAAGCATAGATAACATATTGAATTTTCGTTTCATGCATAACCAGGGTGGAAAGTTATAATTTACCAACATAATAGGTCATGTACTGTGAGTGCTGGTTTGAAAACCAATAGGATTCACCCATTTGTAGATAACGTAAGATGAAGGTTTCTCGGATCATTTCCAAATTCAGGATAATCCTGATAAATTCTCTTCCATTGAAGAGAGTTAGCCGGATGACATAATTTCCCATATTTATTTCTTTTATCTGCATGCCACAACAATTGTCTTGTAGTTTCTTCACTTCCATATAGACGCTTAAACCTTGGAATGATTGGAAAGTACCATAAAACTTTCATAGGACTGGATTCATCTTTCTTGTATCAAGAAGAACCACACTTTGTGCATTATTTAAGTGATTTTAACTCCTTATGAAACAATATACCATCTTTCAGGAAGGAATGTATTCTTTGAGAAATCATACCCATCGAGCGCAGCATTCAGTTAGCTTCATATGTCCGGCTTGGGGGATCATTATCATTCGAGATCATGTCATTCAAGAGAGAAATTAGTTCCATAAAACCGACATCACTCCATCCATTGCCTTATTTCAATTTATACAACTTTAGTACAGCTGACAATGCTATATATTTAGTGCAACCAGTATACAAAGACATCTTTTCACAACTCCTTAACTTCTTAAACAATTTTGGGAAATCACGGAGTTCATCTTCAACTGTCCTTGTAATTTCCTCAATATAATCTTCTTCATCATTTAAATCTGTAATCACATCCTCCATACGGTCTTATTCATTATCAATATTTATGATCATATCTCATGATCCATAAAATGCAGTTTTATCCCAGCCAATAGCTACACTTTCTTTTTCTTTGTCTTTATTCCAATGTTTATAACTCTGATCTATTCCGTGACATATCAAATGTTCTTCCAACTCCTCTAGAGTAATTACTCTATAATAACAACAATGTAAACATAGAAAAATGAGTTGAGAAGGATCCTTTTTCAAACTTGATGAACTCTTTCACTCCATTCTCATACTCTATTGTCAAATGATTAGCATCCATCTAATATTTATTCATCTCTATCCTATTTGAATCTCAAATATTATTATTTATGATTTAAATAAACAAAACAAGACTTCCAAATAAAGTAGAAGAGAACCAATTCCTTATAAAAATAAAGATTAATAGAGTCTAACCATTTCCAATAAAGATTTGTAAATCAACAGAACTAGGATAGACCCCCCATCAAAATCAACACACTTTCCATCCCCTTACCAATAGTTCTAGAACCCACCACCCTTGCAGCAAAACATTAAACATCCTTTTAACCACCCCTAACAGCCACCTAATTCATAATAAAATAATCACATTAAACAACCCAAAACTAGTTACCAAACTCAAATAAAATGAAAACAAAGATACAATTTTGATGAGAAAACAAATAAAGTAGATACATTTCCAAACACAAAGGGGTTCGTGGGGGAGACAAATAACCTAGGTTTATCCAAAATTACTATGGAATATCATAGGTTTTGTTACCCAAACATCTGTCCTCCTCACTGGATGTTAAGAAAAACACCGATCAAGTGACTATTTGGGTTTCAAAACATAGTTCTTGATGTGGGTAGGGTGCATTCATAAATCATGAATAATATACAAGTATATACTTATAGCCTCACTCACAATACCAACCTATGTGTTTAAAACCAAACGCTAACCAACTCATAACATTTCCACTATTATTTCCACCTCTAAATGCATAACACTACACAAAAATCCATAATCCTCATTTCACATTTCCAAAAAATTCACATTATCCAACCAAATCATTTAATTATTTAGCATCAACCACATTTAACCACAAAACCCAACATTTAATTAATTATCAGTTGATTCCACCCCATTAACCAAACCAACCCATTCCATTTAAATCATTATTAAAAAATTATTAATTCCATCACTACCCAATCATTTAGCACAAATAAACCCTCACCTCACCACCTCAAAAGAACGGACAAAAAAACCGTATCACTACCCAAAAAGCACACCAACAAGCCACCTTGCTTCCCCAAAATCATAGACAAAATCCATCATCCACATGTTTCCCAACCACACATTACCACCCCACAAGAATGTCCACACATCACAACAAATCAATATCATTTAAAAGATTTACAAAGGATCTTTGATCACATTCCACTTTATTTTTTAATGGATTTATCAAACAAACCATAATCTAAGGGAAACTATTTTATTATCCAAATGTAAGTGGTTAGATAATTTCCATATTAGGGTGATATCACAATAATCACAACAAAGGAAGAAATCACATAACATATCATTGAGTGTAAATAAAGCCCCCAATGGTCATAATTTTTAGTGGAGAATCTATCTTGTGCAATCATATTATGATAAATAATAATAAGGATGTAAAAACATGAAAATAAAACCCTTTTAGCCTTTAATTTCAATTTCTAAATTCCTTATATTTTATTAATCCATCCCAACCATGTTTTATGGATTAAAATGAGAAGAAATCCCTCACACATGACATAAAATAATGAGAAATGATGGGTTCTATACCTCAATGAAGCTTTACAACTCATTGCACACCGCAAAGTTAAAAAGAAATGTCCTCCAACCACAACCGCACCATGAGAAACTACCAATCAACTTACTGAACCAAAAAATCATGAAAACATAGCCCAAACACACAACACAACTCAAACTAAACTAAACCACCATAGTGAATATTAGAATAAGAACAAAAGGAAATGGATGAGGATGAGTGGAGAAATCACCAAAGATCAAAGATGGGAAGCCAAGAATCAAACCTCATCGAAAGGAATCCAAAACACTTGAAGTAGGGTTCGTGGGGAGTAGGGTCCAGCGGGGAGGAGGAGAAGTATGGTTCGCGGGGATGAGGATCCGTGGAAGGGGTTCGAGGGGGAGGATAAGGACACTACTACAAAAATGGGCAAGGGAAGCGCTACCCCTTTATCAGAGCTAGAAAAAAGCATTGATAAAGGGGGGCCTTTATCAGTGATTCTTTTAGTAGGGCTGATAAATGGGGTCTTTATTAGCACTGGAAAAATTTATATTTCATAAAAAATTCATGAAAAATAAATTATTGTTATATAAGTATATTTATTCGTATATAAATAATATATATATATTTTGAATATGTTTTAGATACATATAAATAGACTATTACATTTAATATATAATAAATTTAGTGAAAATGGCTTTAAAATATTTTATAAAAATATTATTAATTAATAATTTTCTAATTATTACCAATTAAAAATCATTTAATAACTATTTGAAGACACAAAAAATCAAAACAATTAATAAAATGTCTAAAATCAGTTGAAAATGTAACTCAAACATCAAACGACCATAACTTTTGATCTGGGTGTTCATTTGAGCTCTACAACATATCAAATCAGAGCCTGCAACGAGATTTATGTGTTGGTGACCCAAGAAAAACTTTTGTCACATTTTTCGTGCCCTAAAAGGCCTAGAAGGCCTCCAAAACTGAGTTTTTAGTCGGGATACCTCGATTTGTTAACATTCAAACATGTATAACTTCTTATCCGAATGTCCGTTAAGCTTGT
Organism: Viscum album; assembly: GCA_963277665.1. Taxonomy (NCBI): domain Eukaryota; kingdom Viridiplantae; phylum Streptophyta; class Magnoliopsida; order Santalales; family Viscaceae; genus Viscum; species Viscum album. Next base: position 1,411,960,489 of record OY728141.1, on the reverse strand, counting down.
ACCACATATCATATCGAATATTTTTTCATTTTATTCAATTTGACTGGTTGTGGATTTGAAATGGGCTTCTCGATTATATGTTATGGTCGTTTTAACATTCTATGGATTTTCAAACACACACATATATGTATTTATTCGTAAATATAAATGTGTTTATGTGTTATATATATATATATATATATATTTATTTATTTATAAACACACATAAAAAACATATTTTTTCATAAATGTATTTAAAACTAATCTTATAAGTTATGGTCATTTTAACATTCTATAGCTTTTCAAATACACATATATATGTATTTATTCGTAAATGTACATGTGTCTCTGTGTGTGTGTGTGTCTGTGTGTCTGTGTGTCTGTGGGTTGTTTATAGATATGTATGTATGTATGTATGTATTTATTTATTTATAAACACACATAAAAAACATATTTTTTCATAAATGTTTTTAAAACTAATCTTATAAGTATATAGTAATATACAAATAAATATACGTATAAAAAATTATAACTAAATATATATATATATAAATATATTAATATACGAATGAATATATATATACTAATATATGAATAAATATAAATATATTAATATGAATCTATATCAATATACGAATAAATATAACTATATATTTATATATCATTAAATAGAGAACAAAATGAAATGTCTTAGTGGTAAAGGTGCATCCATGAAAGGGGGGAGGTCATGGGTTCGAGTTCAGGTGGAAGTGAAGGGGGTGCTTGCATGTAAGGATGTGCGTAAAGGGCAGCGCACGGGAGACCTCCAAGCGCTGATGGGGGGGGGGGGGGAGTCAAGCGTTGATAAATTCTCTCCCCGAATTATTTAATTATTTTTTATTTTTTTATTTTTTTTTGAATTTTATCAGCGCTTTTTAAAAGCGCTGATAAAGGTCCATTTTATCAGTGCTAAAAAAAGTACTAATAAAGGGGTCTTTTATCACTGCTTTTTTTAGCAATGATAAAGGGGCCTTTATCAATGATTTTCAGATCACTGATAAAAGGGACCCCCCTATATTAGTGCTGAGCTTTACAACACTTTTTTACCACTGTTAAAGCCCATTTTGAGCACTGATATAGAACTTTTTTTAGTAGTGAATGAAGATAAATATTTCAATAGAATCATTGATATTTTATCAAAAAGATTCAAGAATGTAAAATTTTTAAGTAAAATTAAATTTCCACTAAGGTATTATTGATGTAATGACATTGGAATTTTTTTTATAAATTTTCCTAAAAATATGTCTATAGAACCTAAGGTAGATGATGAAAACCCACAGAGAAAGAAATGGGGGAAGAGCTCAAAAGACACAACCGGATTTGATGGAAGAAATAACCTTTTTTAAAAGAAAGTGAGAAAGGAAGAAGAATCTGACTCCTCTACAAGTATCCAATCATAATATTAAACTAACTTCATGGATCTTGTTGAAAAGGGGTTTGGAACATCAGAAAGTGAAGATAATGAAAGTGTACGAATAGATCTATAGAACATGTTGAAAAATGAATTAGAATCTTATCTTAAGAAAAACCCAAATCTTGATAAGGTGAAAATACTACTATTGAAATAAAAATAAAAGTTAACTAAGGACAAGTAATAGTGTTCAAAAAATAGATTCTTTACATTGAAGAAATCAAAATACAAAAACAAAAAGTGGCTGAAATTGAAAAGGCCATGGAGGAACTTGAAGAAAAAATCTCTCTAAAAGAAGAATAATGGTAAAAGACTCAATCAATTTTTTTTAAGCATAGAAAAACTTGAAAAAATATCAAAGAATATTTCAAAAAATTTGTTGAGATCAAAGAAGAATCATCATAAACTGGTGAAAATAGGGGTTCAAAGAAGCTAGTTAATTCACCACTCTAAGAATCTCAAAATAATTTTGTTATCTCTAACAATGATAGCCAGAAAATAAATTCTATAAACGTATGTAAAATGAAAAAAAGTGATAAATTATCTTATAATTCTCCAAGAATATTTTTTCCTCCCGAATAGAGACAATCTCGGTTTATTGATAGACAATAACATCAATCTTCAAGGCAGGGCCATTATCAGTTGGGAAGATCAAGATTTAGATGACACTACTGGTGTTGTGGAGTGTTTGGGAATAAATATTATTTATTTTGGTATAATATTTGCCCACCAATAATGAGACATGAACCAAGGGGGAGATATTATAATAATAGAAAATACAATTTACAAAGTAAGAAAGCAGTTTTTTGGAATTCATCTTCTCTTCCAACTTAGGATAAATTTGACTATTTAGAAGAAGTGTGTGGAATACGTGATCAATAAGGTCATACTGCTAAAAAGTGCATGACTATTCTCCCGGAACAAACATCCAAAATTATGAAAGGCAAGGGAGTTGAAAAAAATGAAAGAAGAAAAGTCATGTTTCATTGAAGTTTCTTTGAAATCCATTAGAAAAAAAAATTCATGGATTCTTGATAGTAAATGTTTAGAACACATGAATGGTGATACAAAAATTCTGAGCAACATTGAGAATCATGAAGGCGGAGTAGTGACCATTATAAATGAATGTTCACTAAAAATTACAGGAGTTGGAAATGAAAAAATTGAATCCCAAAATCTGAATTCTAATAATGTGTTATATGTTGAAGGATTGAAACATAATTTTCTAAGTGTCTTCCAACTATGTGATGATGAACATGTGGTGTTATTAAAAAAGGATTCATTTATCATGAAAATAAATAAGGATGTAAAATCATCACTCAAGGAAAAAGAACAAATGATAATATATTTCAAATTCTCGATCCTATCAATTCCTTGTTATTTGAGTGCTAAATATGAAAACTACTTATGGCATAAAAGGCTTGGCCATCTTGGTCAAAGGAGTATTAGTAAAATCCCGAAGTGTGATATTGTGAGAGATTTTTCTATGCTAAAAAGAGAAAGGTGTGAAATCTATGAAACTTTTAGAACAGGTAAATTAGTCTAAAATTCATATAAAGGTATGGATATCCAATATTCTATACCTCTTGAACTTATTAATACCGACTTATGTGGCCCAATGAGACAAAATTCTACCATAGGTGAGTTGTATTTCATCATATTTATTTATGATTATACTCAAATTACTAATGTAATATTTATCAAGAACAAGTCATAGGAAACTAAAATGTTTAAAAAGTTTAAAAGGTAAGCTAAGAAAGAAATAGGTCTCTATATCAAGAAGTTGGGATCAGATAATGCAAGGAGTTTACATGTGATTTTTTGAAATTTATCTTTCCAAATTTGGAATCAAGCATAAGTACAACATTCCATATACTCCACAACAAAATGGGGTAGCTGAAAGAAAAAATATAATCATAGTTGATATGGGAATAAATACGTTAGTTGAATAAAAAACATGAAGTATTTCTGGAGGGATGTTTTATGTACTACCATACATATAAATAACAAATTTCTACTGAGATCAGAAACAAAAAATTCATCATATGAATTATTGTAAAAAAAATCCAACAATTAAATATTTAATTTTTTTTGAATCCCTTCAATTATAAAAATCAAAAACATCAATCAGGGAAAATTTGAAGAAAAATCAGAGGAAGGAGTGTTCATGGGATACATATTTAATGGTAAAGACTACATACATTGGAAAAAAACAGATGAACAATATAGTTGACTGTAGTGATGTTAGAATTATTGAAAACAAGATCAAATCAGATACCAAATTTGATGCAAATTCTGAATATTCAACAGAAAATGATGTGAGGATGGAACAAAATAATGATGAAGTTACTAATAAAGATCCAAACAATGTTTATATTGATTATAAAAAAACCAGTGATGAATATGAAGCTGATGAAAATAATATAAAATGGTGTAACAAATTAATTAAACATGTTGAGACAAAAAATATCATTTGAAATAAATAGTCTCTAGTTCCAAAAATAATAAGGTTGATAATTGAATATTAAACAACACTTATTTTTCAAGTTTAACCTCATATATTGGGGAAAGAAGTTTATAATGAGGAATGGATAGAAGCTATGCCTGAGGAGATTGATCAAATTGATAAAAAATCCACTTGAGATCTTGTATCAAGACCTAAACATAAAAAAGTTATTGGTACCTAGTGGGATTTTAGAAATAAGCTAAATAATAAAGGCGAAGTATCAAGAAAAAAATTTAGGTTTGTGTGTAAAGGATATTCTCAAATTGAAGTAATTGAATTTTAAGAAATTTTTCACTAGTGGAAATACTATAAACCATTAGAATGTTCTTGGTAGTCACATCACACAAACATTATAAAGTTTATCAAATCTATGTGAAATCTACCTTTATAAATGGTGATCCTAAAGAAGAAGTCTATATTAAAAAACGTGATGGTATTAATTTAGACAATAATGGTAGTAAGGTATGCAGGTTGAGAAAAGATTTATATGGTTTAAAATAGGCCCCTAGAGCCTGGTATTCCACATTAGATGGTTTTCTAATGGATAAGATGTTTTTCAAAAGAAAATTTTAAAGTAACATTTTAATGAAATATATGTCTAAAGGTAATCTCATAGTCATTTTATATTTGGTTGAAATCATATTTTCTAGTGACAAAGAAGGTTTATGTGATGAATTTTCTGAGAAAATGATAAGAAATTTTGAGATGTCCATGCTTGGTCAGATGACATATTTTTTTAGGATTTCAGGTTGAGAAAAAAACAAATTCCATATTTCTAGCATAGGAAAAGTATTATAGGGAGTTGGTGAAAAATTTTGGAATGGAAAATTGAAAATAAGTTTCAAAAACCATTTCAATTAGAACCAAATTATTCAAGGATGAAGATGGGGATAGTTTTAATTAGAAAGAATTCAGAAGAATCATTGGAATTATACTTTATCTCATAACATCAAGGCTAGATATAACTTATGCAGTGACTCTATGTGCCATATTTTAGAGTTATCCAAATGAGTCTCACTTATTGGAAGCTAAAATAATTATAAGATATGTGAAAGTAACTATGTACTATGGGATTTTATATAGACCCAATGTAGATTTGGAGTTGTTGGGGTTTACAAATACTGATAAGGTAGGTGAATGTACTAATAGGAGATCAAATTCATGTGAAAACTTATTTCTTGGAGAAGGTTGTGTCAGTTGGTAAGACAAGAAGTTGAATTCAGTAACTCGTAGCATTGACAAGGCTGAATATTTAGAAGCTACACATGTATGTACACAACTAATCTAGAAGTAGGTACAATTGAAAGATTTGAAAATTGAGACTGAGAGACCACTAAAAATTTCATGTGATAATCAAAGTGCTGTTGAATTGTCTAAAAATCTAGTAAACCATTCAATATCCAAGTATATTGATACCATGTATCATTTTATAAAATAAAGTTGGAAGGTGGCGATATAAATCTTTAATACATTTCTACTAAAGATCAGGTTGCAAATATTTTTACCAATGTAATGACCAAAGAGAGGTTTTTTGAGTTGAGGCTTAAAGTTAATATTCATCCTTATTCTCTATCTTGTGTACTATCTAGTGGTAACTATTTATTCTATATTATTTTATTTGAATTATTCTAACAAAATAGGGAATTGAAGGATAATTGTTGTTCACCATGAATTTTAATTAATTTCATGATGATGAATGTGGATTCATCTCTTGAGGGGGAAAATCTATGAGGTTTGAGTAATCTAATCACACTTATATATCAATCTAAATTTTATTTATCTAATAGGAGTAATTGATTGATGAAAATACTAAGAAAAAAAAGTCAATTATTATTATTCACTTGAACTTTCTGATGTGTTTTTCAGGTGTGTATAGGATCTTACATTTCTTTTAATACTTTTTTGAGCTTTACTTTACATGAATAAATATTTGAAAGACTGATAAGATACCATTGGTTATAAATCTCCTATTTTTTACACAAGTTTATCCCACATAATCTTAGAGTTGATTTGCTAAAGGCTCTTTTCAAAATATCATGTGAAGTCATTCTTTTAAGATAATGAGAAAAAAGGTTTTTATAAAGACATATGAGTTAACACTACTGGAAATATCACTTTTAACAACACTTATATCCCAACAGTTTATCTAAGCCATTGGGAATGGCTATGTATACCAACAGTTTTCACAAACCGTTGGTATAGAAGATTTTATAGAAGCTTTTACCAATAGTTTTGCAAAACCCTTGGTAAAGGCCTTATCCATATAACTTTTTACTAATAGTTTAAGTAAACCATTTGTATAGGACACATCCATACCACTTTTACCAATGGCTAGTCTCAACTGTTGGTCGAACATACATTACCAACGGTTTTTAAAAACTATTGGGAAAGATTTACCCTAAATGCAGATCGAGCATCCATTTCCCCCTCTGCTCGATTGCAGTTCCACTTTGCTGGATTGGTTCCCTAAATCCAATATTCCCCCTGCCAAACTTATTCCACATATCGATCCATCTTCAATAAAGGAATTCATTACTTCTACACATCAAATCTGTAAGTGATTCATTGGTTTTGTTGTTCTGCAACTATGTGTTTTTGTTTTAACTTCTGATTTGGCCGGAAGGGGAGCTTTGTGGTCATTAATCATGGTTGTGGGTGGTCCTTTAGGATATAAGATAGTATGACATAATTTTACTTGATACATCCAAAATTATTATTTATTTATGTTAAATTTTATTATCTTTGACAAGTGATGTTGTTTAATAAGTTATTATTAATGGTTGTAATAATGACGATATGGTATAAGGGTTCACATGGTGTTTATAATAGTTGACATGGTGTCTAAGATAATCTAGTGTCCTGGGAATGTACATGGGAATGTACACACATTACCTGACTTGGATATCCATGTAAATATACATGGACAACCCCTTATCGTGAAAAGTATGTTTGGCCAAATGGGGTGCTGAAAATTTCCCATTTACACATGGCTTTGTTTCATGGGTATGCCTACTTGATGTGTTGTCCATACTATAGAGTAGGTAGTAATTAGATCAGTCAAAACAATTTCATCCCTAAAATTCAAAACTACATGGTTAAATGGAAGAACCCATGTTCTAATGACATGCCTAACATGGTTTCTAACTCACCTCACCTAAAAATAAACTAGAACACTAGTTAAATGCAATAATTCATCCTAAACATACAGTATAACATTGGTTAAATGGAATAAATCATCCTTGTTACTGAATTCCATACACATTTGGGAAAAAAACCATCATTCATGATCATCACTGTAATGTATAGGCTTTTCACAAAACACATATCCCTTAAATGTCATGAAATTATAGTAGGAACTGATTTAAAGTTGTCTTGTTTATAGGTGGAATATTTGTAGCTTTGGATAATATACTCTTATAACTATAGAGTGGAACCATATTCGGTGTTTTGAGGTCCACCTAGGACAACCCCCTCCTTCCTGGACCCAGGACAACCCCCCTCCTTCTTGGACCCTGGACTGCCCCCCCCCCACCCTCCTCCATAGACCCCAGACAGCCCCCACCCTCCTTCCTGGACCATGGACAACCCCCCTCCTCCTTGGACCCTGGACATCCCCCTCCCACCTTTCTGGAACCAGGACAGCCCCCCCTCCTTCCTGGAACATGGACAACCCCTCCACCCTCCTTCCTGGACCCCAGACATCCCACCACCCTCCTCCCTGGACCAAGACCGCCCAAAATTCATTATTCGTATGTGAGATAAAACACAATAAAACTTGAAGGTCCCTCTCCAATGAGTGTCAATCTGGGTTTGGGTCACTAATGAGTGGAATATTGGTTTGGGACGTCACAATTCCTAGATATCCTTTTTATTGGTGTTTCTAATCAAATCCATACCTATAACTATTGAAGGTCCCTCTCCAAAATCAATTGGGACACGATTCAATGAATACACCCTACCAACCTATGATCTATGGCCCTAAACCTAGGATCCTTTAATCCATGGTTAAGGTGAAACTTGATGAGGCCATCACTACTTTTGATGTGACCCTCATCCAACTCCTCATCCTGATCTCCCTGAAGAAGTTAAAGTATAAAACTCATGTACTCCCAACAAGACCATTAAGGATTATGTATTCCTTGATCCACTTCCAATATATTACTGGGAAATCCTTGAATATAGGCATTAGAAATTCTGTATCTTATTTTCTTATATAAACTGTATTTTTTTGTGTTTCTTAATATGATTATCATATAGAGTAATGTGTCAGTTATTCTTTTATATAAAGTAAACAATTTCCATTTACCTAAATATTTTTTATTAAACTTTAATATTATTGAATTGCTTTGAAATGACTTATTGCAATTTTTTTACAGAATGGATAGAAGTTAGATGTATGAAACTGATCAGATTTCAACCGATTTTTAAAATTATTTGAGCCTCTTTTTAGATTTTGCATTTGACAAGGCTTCAGATAGTGGTCACATACCCTACCCATGTTCTAATTGTATTGGAACACCTTGGTTGAGTCGTGAAGTAGTTAGCTATCATATAACCAAATATGGTTTCCAAACAAACTATTATGTGTGGTATCACAATGGAGAGGAAATGGAATCTCAAAATGTTGAAGATCCAAATGATAGGACTAAATTGGAGAGTTTGATATATGATCGGTTTTCATTTATTCGGCATCATGAGAAGGAAAGGATGTCCATCCAACAAGATTTCGATACGAGCACACATTATGAGTCCAATGAAAATGATGATGTTGATAGGGTGAAAAAATTGAATGATGATGTGACGACTTCAGTATATCGGCAATGTGGTAAAATGAAAATTTTGGAATTTTTAATCCGATTATTTCATGGGAAAACTTTGTATGGGTTTTTAAATACAGTAATTGATTACATTCTTACCTTCTCGAAGGACGTACTTCCAGATGATGTAGATATTCCCTCAAACCACTATATGGCATGGAAGTTAGTTGATGAACATGGATTCTAAAAAAAAATTCATGCTTTCCCAAATGATTGTATCTTATTTTGGGAGGAAACTGCTAAAAGAAATGATTATATCAAATGTGGAACCTCCCAATGTAATCCAAAAGATAATGGAACACCGTCTTGTGTGCCACAAAAAGTAATTTGGAATTTCCATTGATCCCCAGATTACAGAACCTTTTCATGTCTGATGAAATATCAGCAAAAATGAGATGGCATGACACCGAGAGAAAAAATAATGATGAAGAGTTGGTTCACCCTGCAGATGGATTTTCATGGAATAGATTTGATGCTCGATATCCTAAATTTGCAGCCTAAGTGCATAATGTGAGACTGGGTCTTTCATGCGATGGTTTTAATCCATTTGGTCAGATTCTTACTTTGCACAACACATGGCCGGTTTTCATACACATTTATAACCTTCCACCATGGTTGTGTATGAAAAAGCATTACACTTTCTTGAGTATACTAATATCTGTACCTTTTGATCATAAAAATGATATATATGTATACATGAAACCTTTAATAAAAGAGTTGAAACTTCTTTACGATATGGGTGTGCCCACATATGATGCATGTTCTAAAGACATATTTCAGATTTGTGCTGCGCTTATGCGGATGATCAATGATTTTCCTGCTTATGCAATGATGTCTAGATGGAGCCCAAAAGGAAAATTTTAATGTCCTATTTGTATGAAGAATACTTGATCGAGAAGACTAAAATATCTTCGTAGTTTTATTTTTATGGGACATAGATGATTCTTGCCAATGAACCATCCATATAGAAACAATCATCGATGATTTTCCAATACCATGGACAATAAAGATCCACCACAGAGTATGTCTGGAACTGATGTGCTTATTGAATTGAAAGATTTCAGTTATTCATTTGGGAAGGGTTTAATGAAATCTAGAAAGAGGAAAAATGTTTCCAATGATACCTGTTATAATTGGAAGAAGAATAGTATATTCTTTGAGTTGTCATATTGGTCAACCAACTTGTTACGTCATTGATTAGATGTAATGCACATTGAAAAGAATATATGTGAAATGTTTCTTTCAATTATTCTAAATGTAAAGGGGAAGACAAAAGATGATTTATGATCTTGGCGTGACTTGGTAGATTGGCGGATCAGACCAGAATTGAATCTTGTCTGTATCAGTGAAAATAAATGGCAAGTTCCATGTGCTTCTTATGTGATGACACTACTGAAAAAAAATCAATTTCTAGAAGTGCTAGAAACTATTAAAGTTCTTGATTGCTATTCAATAAATATATCAAAATGCGTCAATAGAAAATAGTTGAAGATGATATCTTTGAAGACTCATGATTATCACGTCCTTTTCCATGAGTTGATTCCAATAGAAATCTGTCATCTCTTGTCCAATAATGTAAGAGTATCAGTTATTCGTTTGTGCTATTTTTTATATATCTTTGTGATAAGAAGTTGTCCAAATCCTTCCTGCAAAAATTTTTGGTAGAGACACCATTAATTTTGTGTGAGTTAGAGAAAATATTCCCTCCATCATTTTTTACATGCATGTTTCCTCTGACTGTCCATCCTCTGACCAAAATTCTTCTTGGAGGACCTGTTGCATTCCGTTGGATGTATCCAACTAAAAGAAACATGTACACATTAAAATCATATGTTCATAATAGGAATTATCTCGAAGGTTCTATTGTGAACGGTTTTTGGCCTCAAGAATGTATGGATTTCTGCTCAATGTATTTGTCTGATCTTACTATGAGATTAAACAGACCAATGAGAAATGAAGAAGAAAAATATGAGAAAATTGAACCCAGTTTTCAATCACTTCCTCAGATAGGATGAATTCCGTGATCATATACATTGATGATATTAAGCCTTGAAGAGCGAGAGATGTCACACCACACAGTGTTGTTCAATTGTGATTTGTTTGATGAGTATATCAAGTAAGTAAATTGTACATGTATCTCTTATCTTATCTCTTGTAATTTTAAATATTTGTTAAACTATTATTATTGTTGTCTACAGGGAACATAAAGAATTGATATATAGAAAGCATTGTTCTTTATCTTTGAGTAGGAAAGAGACTTTTCATAGCAAAGGGTTTTCTGCATGGTTGAAATTGAAGGTAAAAATATTTCTGTAATAACTAAATAAAAATAATATTTAATTAAGTTTAATATTTTTATTATATTTCAGGTATCGAATTTTCTTGTAGAATCTATTTCTAAGGAAATAAGAGCTTTGGATTTTGGTCTTAATTCCATGGTTCGTGCTTGTAAATCACTTGTGATCAATGGATACAAATTTATTTTCACTAAACGGTCAAGAAACATGAGAACACAACATGATGGTGTTATGCTAACCGCCACAAAAGACTATTATGCCGGTTCATCAGATAATAGACCTATTTCTAAAAAAGTATCTTATTATGCAGTCATGGAGGAAATCATAATTTGGATTATTACCCACATGGTCGAGTCACGATGATGAAATGTCAATGTTTTGATTCAATGACGAGGCAAGGAACCTTTATTGATGATTGTAGATTTCGAGTTATTGACATGAATCACACTCTTGCAACTGATGAACCATATGTATTGGCAACAATGGTCAAACAAGTTTTTTATGTCAAAGATCATCGTCATCCTAAATTCGGTGTAGTTATTAAAGTAAACCCCTGACATGTTTTTGATGATGGTGATGATGAAGTTGACACTATCCCTACTACAATTGAAAGCAATCATTTTATTACTTATGATGACTCCAATAGCTCAATTTTCAGAGTTGATTGTGAACCCAAAGTTTTGGTGGGAAATATATTGAATCATATTGTCATGTTATCACATACATATTTCACCTAAATCATTCAGAGAGTGTGTATATAGCGACCCGAGCCTTTTACATAAAACATTTCATGATTTTAAGCATGATTAAACATCATAGTACAAGCCAAGGATTTTTAAGTCTAGTGTTTTGGAAGACTAGGTACATATAACATAAAACATGGGGCTAAAAAAACTTCTTTATTTAATCTACATAAAGAGATTCTAACTTCCTTTGAGCCCTTAAATATTCATAGGGTACCCTGAGGAACACATGAACAAAGGGATAAGCTAAAAATCCCAGTAAGGGAATGAACAAAAGGATACATCTCAAGAACATGAGTTAGGAGGCATGAAATAATGATATCCAAAGAATGAAACTTATAAAATCATTTAATATAATCATCAGATCATATAAACATGGAATCATATAAATGTGGAATAATCATGAAACCTTTCTTTATTACGGGTCAAGGCTAACTACCAATCCCATTTCTCATTTCAGTATGGGTCTAGGCTAACCGCCAATCCCGTTTCACATCGCATATCATGAGACTTATCCTTACCCAATGCATTGGAGCACTATCTGGGTGCACTCATCTCAATATTTTCATGAATATTCTTTCCAGATAAATATTCTTACCACATATACAATCATACATAATCAACCATACATAAACATAAGGGTACCCATGGAAAGAGTTGGGTACCACAACCATGACATAAATCATAACCAATGGGCGTATCATGAAAGTGTCCATGTAAGGGAAGAATTAGAAAATACATGGACTTTCATAGGGTAAAATAGGAATATAACATGATAAGTGGTTTCAAACATATGTGACAACATATGAGATATGTTTTCTAGAAACATTTGTATTAAAACATTTTTGTGCGGTTTTACGAAAATACCATAGAGCTTTTCAAATAGGAAAGAGGACAATCATTTATATAAAACCATAATTTAACCAAGAAGGTTTTCCTAATAAAATACTGATTTTATAAATACAATGATGTCTTGAAAAAGAGTATATAGTGATCTTGAAATTGGGTAACCATTCGGGATGTTCCCCTAAAATAGGTTTGCTTATCGAAAAGTTCTAAGGAGGGAATCATTTAAAAAACTTTTAAATCCCATAAATAAAGTGATGAAAGGGGTATTGTTATAAGAATAATGTAGAAATAACCAGAATTCAGAATATTCACATAAATAGATAAGATACAACCATTTTTAAAGCAAGATAAGGAAACCCGAAAGAACAAATAAGGTTTGGGTAGAATTCGTTACTGTTTCATCGGCATAGTGTCGGGTGTACCCAAGAGTGACTGATGAGAGATAGAAGGGGTTTCTCATCACTTATACATCATGAGGTAAGTATGGTGGAGGTGAAAAAATATACCACACCATTTAGGATTACCCAAAAAAAGGTATAGCATAGAGGATAATCTTGATTAAGAGTGAAAAGGGGAGGATCCCCTACCTTAAATCCGTTGGTATTCTCCACTTGTTATTAACGAACTGAATAAAAAATTAGGATTATTAATTAATAAGTCTAGAACCTTTTCTATATTCAATTTATTTATTATAACCCTTTTTAGTTCATTCAAATCCTTTTTGATTAGTTACAAGGTTCAATTTCATTGTTCGGGCTCATTTGTTTACTTGGATTTAAAAGATCAGTTCACTTATATTCAAGTTTGGATTATATGCAAGATGAAAGTGGTTATCCAGAATGGTAGTAATATTATTTAGTTCATATCCAGGAGATTACATGGCTTTAATTTTAATTATGTTACTTAGAGTGAAGTTGAATTATTATTTATATAACCTTAGTGATAACTGTTTTTGTTAATTGGTGGATTTAATTACAAAGAATGTGTTTTGATTTAAAAATTAATTCCATTTTTACCAAAGGATTACAGAACCAAAAATATAATATATTACTTATATAATAATCCGGTTCAACCATAACACAAATGGTTTCATGACCAGAATTAAATATAATAAATAGAAATTGATAAACTATTGTCCTTGAATGTGCTAAATTAGCACATCTCAAATGGTGCTTTCATTTCTTTCAAATAAAAGGACGAGGAAAGGAGAGAAGATAATGAAATATAACACTATCATGAAGAAATTCCAGTATATGTATGTGACTGTATTTATCATACTATTGTGGTGAAGGGAGGTGAGGAAATAAATAAAAAGAAAAGAACTTAAAAGAAAAGAAGAAATTGGGAAGATGGATTTACCTCTTGAGACTTCCTCTTTTGAGAACCTTTTAAGGGGAGAGGTTTTCGTATTTTGAGGAGGTTGAGAGATTTTGGAAATAGGGGAGAACCTTGGGGATATATTTTTGCAGAATAATGGCAAGGCACAAGTCTTGAGAGGAGTGGAGAGAAGAGGGAGTGAAGGGGGGGTTTTGTAGTGGAGGAGAGGAGGGATTTCATAATATTATAATAATTAATTTATTATTTCTTCCCAAGACAAGGAATAATAAGTATTAAATGACCAATAATAGTGATTTTATCATGTGATCCCGAACCAAATGGGCTTACATAATCATAACATCATCAATGACTCAATTAATCCATTATTTATTATTTATTGTGAATTATCGAATTCAACTATTCATCAAAAAATTCAAGTATTTCAGAAAAACCCCAAAAATTCACCCTAACCATTTTTCAACATGTAGAATCCAAAAATGAATTCCATTTTTCAAAAATAATTTTCTAAATATGATTATTTTAATAATTAATTAAAATAATAATTTATTATCAAAACCAGTTTTAAAACATTCATTAACTTATTCTAAAAATATAGGTATATCATACTTCCAACTTGAATATTATTTTTATACCACCATAGGTGAAGTTACTATTCATTAGGGTATATCACTATTCATAAGGGTGTGTTACTATTCATAAGGGTAGGTTACTATTCACCAAAAATTATTTTTGTTTTATTAGACTTCAAAAAACATCTTGAACACAACCGTGTATGTCAGATTTTCAAATTTCCAAACACAAAAGTGAAAAAATTACATTTAAAGGTCACTTAGCAATTAGTAGTTCATTATGTTGTGTTTTCATGTGATTTTATGACATAAATATAAGAAGGGAATTTCCATTGAAAAATTTTGGGTCGTTACATTCTTCCCCCCTTATGAAATTTCGCACTCGAAATTTTGTTTTTCATTCTAAGACAAAAATAGGTGTGGGTACTTTTCATTCATTGCTTCCTCCAATTCCCATGTTTCCTCTTCGTACTTATGGTTTACCCATAGTACCTTGACCAGATTAGTTGTTTTTTTGCGTATAACTTTTTCTCTACAATCCAAGATATTCACTGGCTGCTCCTCGCAAGATAGATCATCCTCCAACTATACCACCTATGAAGAGAGTACATGTGAAGGGTCTGGCATATAATTTCTTAAGAGGGATACATGAAAGACATTATGTACTTTATCCATATTCGGTGGAAGTTCAAGCCGATAGGCCATGGATCTTATGCGGTCAAGGATCTCAAAGGGGCCAATATACCTTGGGCTTAGCTTCCCTTTCTTTCTGAATTGGATGACTCTCTTCCATGGAGATATTCTAAGGAAGAATTTATCTCCAACGTCAAACTCCAAGTCCCTTTGACGGTTTTCAGCATAGCTCTTTTTCCGACTTTTAGCAGCATTGATGTGTTTCTGGATGACTTGAACCTTATCTGTCATCTCTTGAACAAGATCGGGTCCATGTAGCTTTCTTTCTCCAACTTCATCCCAACAAGTTAGAGTTCTACATCGCTTTCCATACAGAGCTTCATATGGAGCCATCTGAATACTCGAGTGGAAGATATTGATTTATGAGAACTCAACCAATGGGAGATGATGATCCCATCCACCTTTGAATTCTAGAGAGCAGGATCTAATCATATCTTCAAGCGTCTGAATAGTTCTTTCAGACTAGCCATCAGTTTGGGGGTGATAGGCCATGCTGAAAGTTAATTCAGTACCCAGAGAATATTGAAGGCTCCTCCAGAATTTAGATGTGAACCTTGGATCACGATCAAAGACAATTGAGAGTGGAACACCGTGCAGTCTCACCACTTCCTTAACATATATCTTTGGAAGTTTCTCAATCTAGAGATCTTCTTGAATAGTGATGAAATGGGATGTCTTGGTGAGTCGATCAACCACAACCCATATCGCATTATTTCCATTCGATGTCTTCGGGAGACCCGTGATAAATTCCATAGTAACATTTTCCCATTTTCACATGGGTATAGGAAATGGATGCATCATACCTTTGGAATTTTGTCGCTCAGCTTGAACTGGATGACATACCAAGCACCTTGATATATATTCCGCAATCTCATTCTTCATGTTATCCCACCAGAAGTGTTCTCAGAGATCACTGTACATTTTGGTACTCCTAAGATGGATAGAGAAGGTCGAGCTATGTGTACCGTTCAATAGCTCCTTCTTTATCTCTAGATCATATGGTACACATAATCGTGTCCCAAATCATACAACTCCTTCCTCATCAATTTTGAAATCGAAGGATTTCCCATTTTTAACAGCTTCCACCCTTTTCTGAATTTCCACATCCTTTCTTTGAGCATCCTTTATTTTCTCCAAGAGGGATGGTTGAGAAATAATTTGAGAAAGGATTGATGATATTCCCCCCTTAATGATTCCCATTTCCATCCTTTGAAAATCTAAGAAGATCAAATCATTTTTAATTGTCATCATTGATAAAGATTCAAGATCCTTTCTACTTAGAGCATATGCCACCTTGTTTGCCTTGACGGGATGGTAGATGATTGAGCAGTCATAATCCTTGATGACCTCTATCCATCTTCACTGAGGAAAATTAAGCTCTTTTTGTGTGAATATATATTTGAGGCTCTTGTGGTCATTATATATCTCACATTTTTCCCCATAGAGATAATGCTGCCAGATTTTCAACGCAAAGATCACAGCGGCCAACTCCAGATCATGCATGGGATAGTTTTGCTCATGGATTTTCAGTTTCATTGAGGAATAGGCTATAACTTTATCATTTTTCATTAGCACACAGCCTAAGCCATTCTTAGAAGCATCACTATACACCACAAAGAGTTCTCCACTTGAATGGAGTGTGAGTACCGGCGTAGTGATAAACCTCTTTTTCAACTCCTTGAAATAGTCTTTACATTCTAGTGTCCAGATGAACTTTACTCCCTTCCATGTCATCTTGGTCATCAGGTTTTACAATCGTGATAATTCCTTCACAAATCATCGATAATACCCAACTAGACCTAAAAAGCTGTGGATCTATGTTACAGAAGTTTTCCTCGACCACTCTTCAATTGCCTTCATCTTGGAAGGGTCCACTGATATCCCTTTCTTGGTGATAACATGCCCCAAGAATGATACTTCCTCCATCCAGAAATCACATTTACTATACTTTTCATAAAACTTCTCCCTTCACAAAGTCTTTAACACAGTTTCCAAATGCTCCTCATGTTCCTCCTAGCTCTAGGAGTATATCAGAATATCATCAATAAAGACCACCACAAATTTGTTGAGTTAATCTCTGAAGACTCTATTCATTAAATCCATGAAAATTACTGGAGCATTAGTGATTCTGAAGGGCATCACTATGAACTCATAGTGTCCATACCTCGTTCGAAAGGTAGTCTTGGGAATATCTTCCTTCCCCACCATTAGTTGGTGATATCCTGACTAAAGGTCCACCTTAGAGAAATAACTAGCCCAACAAAGCTGATTGAACAAGTCATCTATCCATGGAAGGGGATACTTGTTCTTTATAGTGATTTTATTGAGCTCACTAGAATCAATGTAGAGACGCATTGATCCATCCTTCTTCTTGAAGAAGAGGACTAGAGCACCCCACGGTGAAGCACTCGAGTGTATAAAACCCTTCTCCATATTCTCTTGTAACTAATTCTTTATCTCTTCTATCTCTACGGTGGCCATTCTGTAAGGTGTCTTTGAGATTGGAAGAGATCCAGGGATAAGTTCAATTGAGAACTCAACCTCTCGGTCAAGAGGAAGGCTAAAAAACTCTTCAGGGAATACATTAGTGTAATCCCTCATGATGGGAATGTCTTCAAGAATGATTCTATCCTTTGTCCTAATAATTTGAGCTAGATATGCTTTCTCACAAGGAAGCAGTATCCAAAATTGAGACGAAGATTCTAAAAAAGACTCATCTTCTTCCTTACACTTGTAAAGAATCGGATGATGCTTCTGGATGTGAAAAGTGATCTCCCTTTCCCGAAAATTGATGTTGTCCTTGTACAAAGATAGCCAATCTATGCCCAAGATACATCGAACTCCACTAAAGGAAGTATCACAAGATTTGTTGGGAGGTTCAGTCCACAAACATTAACTGAGGAGGAGTTATAAACCATGGATGCAATAATTTTCCCATTGGTTGTTCTCACAGATAAATTTTCCTCCAAATTTTGAGGTGGTTTTTCAATTGTTCTACTAAACTTGAAAGATATAAAAGAATGCGTAGAACCAGAATCAAATAGTATGTTCACTATTCTTAAATAAATAACAAGCGTACCTATCAGCACATCATTTTACAGCTCCACCTCAGTAGTAGTGATAGCATAAGGCCTTCCTTGTTTCTTTGAAGGTTGTTGCTGATAGCCTCTAAAAACCCTAGGCTTATGGAAATTGTTCGCATAATGCCCAAGCTCCTTGCAGATATAACACCACACTGCAGGCTAAGTGTTGATCTGAACATTCCTTTCTTCTTCAACATTAGCAGGATTTTTCATATCCCTTCGGCAGTTATTGTCCAGATGACCAAACTTTCCACTTTTGAAGCAATTCTTGGTTCCCTTGAGACAGTCACCAAGATTCATCTTCCCAAAATTTTTGAAAACGTGAAAGTGAGGCTTCTTTCCATCATGGGATTTGTTTTATGAACCACCCATGTTGTTCTCCATTTTCTGCTTCTTGTCACTAGGCCCGTGAGACCACTGGGAGTCTCCAATCTCCATTTCAACCTTGAGGTCACAATAGAATATCTTCTCATAGCTGTGGAAGTCTCAAATCGCCAATACTTTTCATAGACTCAACTTTAGTCTGCTAAAAAAGAGATCCACCTTGATTTCAGTGTTCACGATGAAGCCAGAGGCATACCTTGCATGCCTTGTAAATTTCGCTTCATACGCCTCGATGGACTCATCTTCCTTCTGCTTGAGTCTAAGGAACTCTCTTTCCATCTTGAGATGGAGGGTTTGAGGAAAATATTTGTTGAAAAACATCCTCTTGAATTCCTACCATTCTATGGAATCAATTTCCTCTTGGGAATTTGTATTCTTGATCAGTGTCCACCACTGATCTGCTTTTCCATCAAAACGATAGACTGCCAGTACACATTTCTCTTCTTCCGAGCACTGGAGGACAGAGAAAATCTTTTCAATGGAGTTAATCCATTGTTCTGCGAGGAGGGGATCAGAAGACCCACTAAACATGGGAGGCCTTTTCCTCATGAAGGATTCTACAACAAATTGATCTTTCCTTGGAGGAGGGGGATGTTCCACCTGATTCAAGTTATTATTCATTACTCAATCCAGCTGAGCAAGTACTGCCATGAAGTTTTGAGCACCTTCTTCTGTCATATCATGCATGTCATTAGGGAAATCATCACATTGCCTATCACATTGGCTGTTGGAACATGTTCTTCTATTTCATTCCATTAACTAAGAAAAATAACATATAATTATAGGTCTTTAATACTTATCTATTGAGCATAAAAAGAAACTTTGAACATAAAAGTATGAACTTATAAATAAGAAGTATATCCTAACTTGTGATTCCTCAGGTTTATATCTAGGTTATCCTCGATCTATTTCTTAACTTATATTCTTATGGGCTTCTTTTTTTCCCTTAATAATGGTTTGTACTAAGCTCGTGAATATACTGAAGCATATCCCTAGAGAGTGTCGTAACCAATAGTGCAGCAATGCCTATTATTGTGCACCAGTTCCCATTTTAGTCTAGATCGAAGTGGTGTTTTTGGGTTTTACCCCTAGATACATCTATTCCAGAGTCGCCTCTACCTGCTAATATTTAGACATGGATATATTTTTATGATAAACCACTTACTCTATACTCACCAAAATTTAGGACTATTTTATTATACTTAGTCTTATCCTTAAGGTTCTCAATAAGGTGCTCCATTCCTAATCTCAAAAAATAACTAGACCATCCTCTGATACCAACTATAGCGACCCGAGACTTTTACATAAAACATTTCATGATTTTAAGCATGATTAAACATCAGTGTACAAGACAAGGATCGTTAATTCTAGTGTCTTGGAAGACTAGGTACATATAACATAAAACATGGGGCTAAAAGAACTTCATTTTTTAATCTCCATACAGAGATTATAACTTCCTTTTATCCCTTAAATATTCATAGGGTACCCTGGAGAATACATGAACAAAGGGATGAGAAAAAAATCCCTGTAAGGGAATGAACATAAGGATACATCTCAAGTACAAGAGTTAGGAGGCATGACATAATGATATCCAAAGCATAAAACTTATAAAATAATTTTATATAAGCATGGGATTATATAAACATGGAATCATATAAATTTTGTAGAATCATAAAACCTTTCTTTATTATGGGTTAAGGATAACTTCCAATCCCGTTTCTCATTTCAGTACGGGTCAAGGCTAACTGCCAATACCGTTCACATCACATATCATGAGGCTTATCCTTACCCAATGCATTGAAGTGCTATCTAGGTTCACCCATCCCAAAATTTTCATGAATATTATTTCCACATAAATATTCTTACCACACAAACAATCATACATAATCAACCATACATAAACATAAGGGTACCCATGGAAAGAATTGGGTACCACAATCATGACATAAATCATAACCAATGGGCGTATCATGAAAGTGTCCATGTAAGGGAAGAATTAGAAAATACATGGAATTTAATTGGGTAAAATAGGAATATAATATTGTAATTGGTGTCAAATAGAAGTGACAACATATGAGAAATGTATTCTAGAAATATTAGCATTAAAACATTTTTGTACGGTTTTAAGGAAAATACGATTGAGCTTTTTAAATAGGAAATAGGAAAATCATTTATATAAAACCATAATTTAACCAAGAAGGTTTTCATAATAAAAGACTGATTTTATAAATACAATGATGTCTTTAAAATAGTATATAGTGCTCTTGAAATTGGGTAACCATTCGGGAGGTTCCCCTAAAATAGGTTTGCTTATCAAAAAGTTCTAAGGAGGGAATCATTTAAAAAACATGTATATCCCTGAAAGAAAGTGATGAAAGGGGTATTGTTATAAGAATCATGTAGAAATAAATAGAATTAATAATATTCACATAAATAGATAAGATAAAACCATTTTGAAAGCAAGATAAGGCAACCCGAAAGAACAAATAAGGTTCGGGTAGAATTCGTTACAGTTTCATCGACATGGTGTCGGGTGTACCCAAGAGGGATTTATGAGAGAGAGAAGGGGTTTCTAATCACTTATAAAACATCAGGGAAATATGGTGGAGGTGCAAAAATATAATACACAATTTAGGATTACCCATAAAAAGGTATACCATAGAGGACAATCTGGATTAAGAGTGAAAAGGGGAGGATCCCTTACCTTAAATCTGTTGGTGTTCTCCACTTGTTATTAAAAACCTGAATAAAAAAATTAGTATTATTAATTAATAAGTCCATAACATCTTATATATTCAATTTATTTACTATAAACCTTTTTAGTTCATTAAAATCCTTTTTTATTAGTTACAAGTTTCAATTTCATTGTTCGGGCTCGTTTGTTTACTTGGATTTAAAAAATCAGTTCACTTATATTAAAGTTTGGATTACATGAAAGATGAAAGTGGTTGTCCAAAATTGAAGTTATATTATTTAGTTCATATCTAGGAGATTACATGGTTTTAATTTTAATTAGGGTACTTAGAGTGAAGTCAAATTATTATATATATAACCTTAGTGATAACTGTTTTTGTTAATTAGTGGATTTGATTACAAAGAATGTGTTTTGATTTATAACTTAATTACATTTGTACCAAAGGATTAAAGAACAAAAAATAGAATATATTAAATATATAATAATTTGGTTCAACCATAATATAAATGGTTTCATGACCATAATTAAATATAATAAATATAAATTGATAAACTGTTGTCCTTGAATGTGCTAAATTAGCACATCTCAAATGGTGCTTTCATTTCTTTCAAAAAAAATGGCAGGGAAAAGAGAGACGATAATGAAATATACCACTAGAATGATGAAATTATAGTACATGTATGTTACTGGATT
This sequence comes from Viscum album, assembly GCA_963277665.1. Lineage (NCBI taxonomy): Eukaryota > Viridiplantae > Streptophyta > Magnoliopsida > Santalales > Viscaceae > Viscum > Viscum album. The sequence goes on along the minus strand of OY728141.1, from coordinate 1,411,938,393 downwards.
TATCATACTATTATGGAAAAGGGAGGTGAGGAAATAAATAAAAAGAAAAGAACTTAAAAGAAAAGAAGAAATTGGGAAGAGGGATTTACCTCTTGAGACTTCCTCCTTTGAGAACCTCTTAAGGGGAGAGGTTTTGGTATTTGGAGGAGGATGAGAGTTTTTGGACGTGGGGGAGGACCTTGGGGATATATTTGGTTAGAATGATGGCAAGGCACAAGGCTTGAGAGGATTGGAAAGAAGAGGGAGTGAAGGGGGGGTTTCGTAGTGGAGGAGAGGAGGGATTTCATAATATTATAGTCATTAATTTATTATTTCTTCCCAAGACAAGGAATAATAAGTATTACATGACCAAGAATAGTGATTGTATCATGTGATACCTAAACAGGTGGGCTTACATCATCAGAACATCATTGATGACTCAATTAATCCATTATTTACCATTTATTGTGAATTATCAGATTCTACTATTCATAAAAAAATTCAAGTATTTCAGAAAAATCCCAAAAATTCACCCTAACCATTTTTTGACTTGTAGAATCCAAAAATAAATTCCATTTTTAAAAAATAATTTTCTAAATATGATTATTTTAATAATTAATTAAAATAATAATTTATTATTAGAACCATTTTTAAAACATTCATTAACTTATTCTAAAAATATAGGTATATCGTACTTTTAACTTGAATATTATTTTTATACCACCATAGGTTAGGTTACTATTAATTAGGGTATATCACTATTCATAAGGGCATGTTACTATTCATAAGGGTTGGTTAATATTCACTAAAAATTATTTTTGTTTTATTAGACTCTAAAAAATATCTTGAACACAACCGTGTATGTCAGATTTTCAAAATTCCAAACACAAAAGTAAAAAACTTATGTTTAAAGGACACTTAAAACATAGTAGTTAATTATGTTGTGTTTTCATGTGATTTTATGACATAATTATAAGAAGGGAATTTCCATTGAAAAACTTTAGGTCGTTACAGTGTATCCTAGTACTTACCTTTAAACCACCATAAATCTTCTATTTATTTATGTTTTTTTTATCAGAATGGTTTTTCTATATTTTGTTTTTTGGGTTACACATTTGTTATCTATTTCTAATTACTTCCATATTTGTTTTCATTGTAGGAAATGACACCCATTGAAGAGATGTAGCGAAAAAAGATGACAGAAAATAATCGTCGCATGACACAGATGGGTGTTCCTCCACTCATCCCTATTGTGGGTATTTTATTTCAAATATATATATTTCAATATCATATAATATCTTGTGTTTAATTTTGTTTTAAACCTTTTTTAGGATCCACCCCTAGATGATAGATATCCGACGAGGAGCCTGATACTACTCCTAGTAAAGAGGTTAGTGGTACGAGGGGGGTGGGGTGGTGGTGTCAGAGTTAGACGATCTTCTGGTGGTTCCGGTACTGAGGCCGGTGGTACGAGGGCTCATGGTGCGAGAGTTATACGATCCACTGGTTGTACTCGATTGGAATATTTCCCTACCACAAACGCATCTTCTATGCCCCATTTTGATCCTGGTGTGTCTTTAGGGACACACGGGATATTTAGGCCTCCGGTGTTTACACTACTAGTTGGCCAGATGTCTGTGCCATCATCTTTTGCTTTTGGTTCATTATTTCCGAGCTATTATATTCCACCTTCTTCGACTCCTGCTCCGACATAGTATGTGGCTGAGGAGCGTACACTAAGGGACACTCCCCCTATACAGGATATTCCTTCAGCTTCTGCACATCCAGTGAATCCCATTGATCCGACTACCACAAGTATATTATTATAACTCTAAAAAAATTTTATACCAAAATTTATTTTTATTATAACTTGTACTGATATTTTTTTTCTTTAATAACAGATTAATCTACTGATAGGAGGCGGGGGAGGGGGCGTACTCACTTGTGTGTAGTATGGAACTGCCAGACATAGTTTATGTTTGAATACAATGATGATGGATAGATGATTGATAAATCTGGGAAGGAATGTCAGGGTTTTTTGGCGACGCTAGCCTAATACTCTGACATCGTTCGGGTCAACCCTCTCTCTTGGAGACATCTGCCACACAAATTCAAGTATAATGCATGGGAAAAAGTATGGGAAAAAAATCTATTGGATTTAATGTAGTATTTTTTTGTATTTATATGAATTAATCTATTGGGTGTCAGCTTCGGTTTAACTTCCTTGATGATGAAGGTGCACAACCAGCACGTTTAAAGGAGTTAAGAGAGATTTGGATAGCATATAAGCATGAATTATATGTTGACTGGTGTGATAGAGTGGGCATGGAGTTGGAGATAGTACCTATCATGGATGACTGCTTGATAGAGCAATATCACCAAATGATTACCCATTGGGCCACATCCAAATTTAAGGTATTAATCCCATTTGAGGTATTTAAATGACATTTTTATATTTTGAATTAATATTATCTTATTTATTATTAAACATTACTTAGGAATCATCTGAAGAAAACAAAAAAAACATCGATTCAAAGAAATACCTCCACACTTTGGGGCACACTACTATGTCAGATTATGAGAGGTAGTTGGTACGATATAGTTGTTTATAATTTTTCTTTAGGACGTTACCTTTTTATTGTTTCATACTTAAATTATGTGATTTATTGAATATTGAATATATGATTATACTTGTACTTTATATCATTTCAATGTCATTACATAATCAAAAATTGAATATTGAAGGGCGTCTCCCTCAAGCAAAATTGTTTTGCTTGAGTAGAAGGAAAAAAGATGGAACTGCAGTTAATGAACCGACACAAGAAAAGATTTTATGTTTTAATTTGTTTACTTCAAAGTTTAATATTTATTTTCAAATTTAATAATCTATTAATATTTTGAATAGGCTGCTTTAGAGGCCCTTTATGCCCAGGAGCCTGACAATTTAGGTCCACATGATCATTTATATTAGGTTTTGCGAGATGAGAACTCTGGTCGAGTACGCTGCCGACCTGGTAAGAATATAATCCTGACGAGGTATTGGTCCTCTCTAGGTATCCATTATAGTACCACTGAGTTGGAATAGGTCAAGGAGCATGCAAGATAGTCTGATAAAAGGGTCACAGAGTTGGAATAATAGGTTCAAACGAGGAGAAAGAATTTATAAAACTGATCAAAGATTTATCTTCATCACTTCCACCAGAGGCCAGCACAGCTTTTCAGACATACATGTCATTGATGGGTGCATTATCCAATGCAACGGGCGGTATTTCTAGTGGCGGTTGAGATGATGATGTTCCTGGTGATGACGAAGATGCTGAAGAGGATGAGGGCAAGGATGAAGATGAGGAAGAGGGCGAGGATGGGGCCGAGGGTGAGGATGGGGCCAAGGATGAGCATGGAGATGATGATGAGGATGATGATGAGGATAGAGATGGCGGTGAGGATGAGGCTGATGATGACAGTGGTGATGGTGATGGTGATCATAGGCAGATTGATCCATTATATTTTTGAATTCAGTATAACTCTTTATTTTTGAACCTGGTTTTTCACTCTGGTATGGATATTTTTTAATTCAGTATAACTATTTATTTTTGACCAAATATGGAATCCTAATGATGTTATAATTGTTTATGGTGCTTGTGGGGCTTGTTCGGAGCTCGGAACCCCGGTCGGTGTAGAAAAACACTATGCCTCATGGTTAGTAAAAAATTTAAGTCCATCACAAAAGGTATACACCAACCATATAGGGATATATATTAGAAGTAATGTGCATGATTTTACCTAACCATGCACTAGGGGATGAACATCATGCACAATGTCTATAGTTTTAGTATAAGATATTATCACTGTTGTTGCACGATTTTCCTAACTAGCATACGTAAAATCGAAAAAACGCATTTAGATTGTGTTGATACTTTAGGAAAATGATTAATGAGTCATATGTGACATGTATGAGTAAACCCCGCCTCAATCTAAGTCATGGTGTGGCTGTTATCAGTCAAAGTGTCTCTATTGTTTAAAATGGACACCATTTTAAGTGAAAACAATTGGCATATGAAAAACCAACCAAACGTATTTGGATTGTGTTGATATTTTAGGAAAACAATCCATGGGTCATATGCAACATGCAAGAATCAACCCCGCCTCAATCCGAGGCATGGTGTGGCTGGTACCACTCAAAGTGTCTCACTTTTATTTGAAATGGACAACATTATAAGTGAAAACAACAACTAGCATACATAAAACAAACCAAATGCATTCGGATTGCGTTGATACTTTAGTAAAATGATCCATGGGACATTTTAAATTTGTATGAGTCAACGCCGCATCAATCCGAGTCAAAGAGTGGCTGGTACCACTCTAAGTGTCTCTCTTTTGTTTAAAATGGACAATGTTTTAAGTAAAAACAACTGGCATACAGAAAACTGACCAAACATATTCATATTGTGTTGATACTTTAGGAAAATGATCCATGGGACATTTGTGACGTGTATGAGTCAACCCCGCATCAATACGAGGTGCGGTGTGGCCTGTACCACTCTAAATGTCTCTCTTTTGTTTAAAATGGACATCATTTTAAGTGAAAACAATAACTGGCATACAGAAAACCAACCAAACACATTAAAATTGTGTGGATACTTTCGTAAAATGATCTATGTGACATTTGTGACATTTAAGAGTCAACCCCACATCAATATGAGGCATGGTGTGGCCGGTACCACTCTAAATGTCACTCTTTTGTTTAAAATGGACATAATTTTAAGTGAAAAAAATAAATGGCATATGGAAAACCTAACAAATGCTTTTAGATTGTGTTCATACTTTAGGAAAAATATCCATGAGTTATATATGACATGTAAGAGTCAACCTTGTCTCAGTACAAGGCATGGTGTGGCCGGTATCACTCAAAGTGTCTCTCTTTTGTTTAAAATGGACACTGTTTTAAGTAAAAACAAGTAGAATACAGGAACCAAATGTATTCGGATTGTGTTGATACTTTATGAAAGCGATCCAGTGATCATATGTGACATGTAAGACTAAAACACACATCAATATGAGGTGTGGTGTGGCCGGTACCACTCAAAGTGTCTCACTTTTATTTTAAATGGACAACAATTAAAGTTAAAACAACAACTGGAATACAGAAAACCAACCAAACACATTCAGATTGTGTTGATACTTTAGGAAAATGATCCATTGGATATTTTTGACATGTATGAGTCAACCCTTCATCAATTCTAGGCACGGTGTTTCCGATACCACTCTAAATGTCTCCCTTTTGTTTAAAATGGACATCATTTTAAGTGAAAACAACAACTGAAATATGGAAAACAGACCAAACGTATTTGGATTCTATTGATACTTTAGGAAAACTATCCATGAGTCATTTTTGATGTGTACGTGTCAACCCTGCCTCAATGAGAGGTGCAGTGTGGCCGGTACCACTCAAAGTGTCTCACCTTTATTTGAAACGATCACCATTTTAAATGAAAACAACAACTAGCATACAAAAAAACTACCAAATGCATTCAGATTGTGTTGATACATTAGGAAAATGATCTATTGCTCATTTGTGACATGTATGAGTCAAATCCACCTCAATCTGAGGCACGGTGTGGATGGTATCACTCTAAGTGTCTCTCTTTTGTTTAAAATGGACACAGTTTTAAGTAAAAATAACTGACATATGGAAAACCAACCAAACATATTCGGATTGTGTTGATACTTTAGAATAACAATCCATGGGTCATTTATGACATGTAAGAGTCAACTGAGCCTCAATCTGAGGCCCGGTGTGGCCGATACCACTCAAAGTGTCTCACTTTTATTTGAAATGGACAACATTTTAAGTGAAAACAACAACTGGCATACGGAAAACCAACCAAATGCATTCAGATTGTATTGATACTTTAGGAAAACGATCCAAGGGTCGTATGTGACGTGTAAGAGTCAACCTCGCCTCAATATGAGGCATGGTGTGGCCATTATCACTTTAAGTGTCTCTCTTTTGTTTAAAATGAACATCATTTTAAGCAAAAACAACTGGCATACGGAAAACAGACCAAACGTATTCAGATTGTGTGGATACTTTAGCACAACAATCCATGGTCCAGCCTCACACAATCCACTTCTCATGTGAGGAACTCCAACCCCTATTATAAAAAACATGACATTTAATATGCCAAGGATAACTATATTCCCTAAGTCATACAAGCTCATTGATACACACCCATTATCATTATCACTAAGTTCAAAGACACCCTCCCCAAACCATGACATTATATTTTTTTTGGTTGAATTCATTTCTTTATTTTGGGTAATTAGATTCTAATTTTTGAATTAAATCATGTATGTGTTATAAAAAATGCAATTTTGTATGTATTCTTTATTCTGTATCAAAAATAATTACATATTCAGTTTTTAATGTATTGTATTCATAATTGATTATTAAATTATGTATCCTTCTAATTATCAATTTTTAATTATGTATTGTATTGTAAGTATTCTATACAATTCAAATAGAACCAAAGAGAGTAGGCTGCTGTGTTAATTGTATAGAAAAGTGTATACCAATAGTTTTAAACCGTTGGAATAGGTTCTGTATGTTTTTTACCAACGGTTCTGAACCGTTGGTACAAAACCTTTACCAAAGGTTTAAACTGTTGGTATAATGGTGAATGGAAGACTAAAAAATATATCCCAATGGTTTTGAAACCGTTGGAATATGTGTTGTATAAGAACTCTATGACAAGGGTTTTATAAAACCACTGGGATAGAGTATATTTCTTTACATATACCAATGGTTTATCTCAAACTTTTGGTATATGTCTATTGTCACGGCTTACTAGCCTACGGTTTCTAAAACCGTTGGTATGATTTATACCAATGGTTCTCCACCCTATACCAATGGTTTTCAACCGTTGGTATACCTTAAATCTCCATTAGCGTAAGAAGACTCCACTTACCCTTTGAATTTTATTATCATTAAGGGGGATTAGATAAACAAACATATTTAATTTTATCATGAAATATATGAATATATATGTAAAGGGATACAGAAAAAAATACAAAGTGAGAGATTTTTGAACCTTAGTGTTGAATTTTTTGTCACAGTGTGTCAATATGTGTATGAATTGAAAATAACTAGAGAATTTTTATAGATGAAGTGGTGATTCATGGAGAATTTTTATGGATTCATCTAATAGAATTGGATTTCACGCTTGGACAATTATTCTTTATATGGCATTTGATGTCATGCTTGGATAGTTCATCTTGGTATTTCATATTGTGATGATTTTTGTGACAACCTTTAATTTCCAAAGACATGTGTCACTAAGGACACATTGTTTACAACAAGATTTGAAGATAGTTCAATTGTGGATTTGAGGATTTTATATGGATAATATTAAAAATTACGGTCCAACCCATTATTAGCCCAAACTAGCCTCAACCAAGGAATTAGCGGGACCCTAATGTCAACCACTCCCATTGGAGGCCAGCCTGAGATAGCATGAAGGTGGTTGGGGCCGTGTATAGGCCCCAAGGGAGCATACCCATGTATAGGACCCATGGAGCATGCACCCATAGGCACGCAATGGCTAGGCTAGGTTTCCCACAGAAGAGTGGAGGTGGCATCATCATGGAGGGTGGTACGACGGTGGGGGGGGGTCAGGATTTTAGACCATCATAAGAAGCATCTTGAAATATATACCGAAGCCCCTACCTATTGAGGCATCAATGTGGACTAGAAGTATGTGAGCATTGTACATCCGTCCCATAAAATCTTGTAAAAAAGTGAGGCATCTAATCAATTTTTCCCATTAAAATGTGAGTCTTCCAATCTTGTGGGAGATATCTTCGTCCTCCTGTGATCTATTACTTTGCGGATGACCACGTCACATATGAGTGTTCTGTATATCGATATCCTATAATATCCACTTCTATGTGGGAGATTTGAGGATACTAATAAAGGTTAAAAAATTGACAAAGGAAAATTTTATCAAAGCAATGAAATGCTTCATGATGATGAGTTCTTTCGGAGAAGAATGACTCATGAATAAAGAAGTTATTTAAACATGGAAAAATATTTTGCAGTGAATAAAAATTACCATAATCATCAAAAAACGAAATCCTTTATAGATGTAGTACTTCACAAATGGAGTTTCTTCATAGACAATGGTTCGTGGTGAAGTCGTTTGTAGATAGTGGTTCACATTGAATATAGTTTGTGGACATGTTCAGTTTGCAATTAAAGTTCTTGATAAAGCTTATTCATTGATATTAGTTCATGTTGAAGTAACTTGTGGGTTTCCATTCACTTCATGAATGATTCCTTGTGAACAGTGCTTCACAGAAGAAATGGTTCACAAATGAAATGCTTTTCAGACTGAAATGTAGTATACGATGATGCTACTGTGAGGGAGATGAATTATTTTAATAAAACTAAGGAATATATATGGATGATTAATCATGTGGTTTACATATGAAGTGGTTTTCGAATGAGGTGTAGCTAGTAATATTAGTGAATTATGAAAAAACCACTTTATACTATTATGAACGATGTTAGTGTTATCGTGTGATAATCACTTAAAATAATCAGTGGTTAATTTCTTATAAATATCAAGTTTCCTCTTGGTTGAAGTGTGTTTCATAGATGATTGAAATATTTTGAGAAACATAGATAAGTTATCAGTTTCACTGATATTCAAAGTTGATAATTTTTGAGAAAATTATTTGATGCTCATAGTGTTGAGATTTTTCTCCTGAATAAATCAAAATGAATTGAAGTCAATTTATAGTAGTATATGAGAGTGAAAATATCCATTCATGAAGTGATATATAAATTTTTATATAGTACATGGAAGATGAAAATATATTCTAAAATTATATGAATTTTTTTATGTTATAATTCTTATATGAGCATCATAAATTGAGAAAATCAAGTGGATGAATATTTGAGGAAGAATATGTTCAGTTGAATTATTCAGTTTGTGAGAATATAATATTTTACTTATCCTGAAGGCTTGAAATAAATATCTTTATCAATTGTTTCATAATAAGTCAACCTTTATAAGACTTCTTTATTATGTTGTTTTGTAATAATTTTTTTGTAACAAGGTAGTGTGAAACTGTTCTTCCATTGGGAATATGGAAATCATAGTGGGACTATATGATAGTGAAGAAATGTACATTGTAACCACTTGTGATTATAGTATAGAATCTGTGATTTGGGATTCTAACCAACCATAGTAAGGAGTATGCTCATTTTAAAGGAAAAACTTGTAAAAATATTATTTTCCTTGCCTTTTATTTTTATTGCATTTGATAGAGGTTGAATTATTATAAGAGTGGATTCGATCATAATAGAAAAATAGAGGTTAATTTCAAAAGAATGAAAATCTATAAAAACCACCACTAATTCAACCCACCATTCTTAGTGGCACAACTCATATTGGGCACTTCCTTTTCCATCCAACAAAAATAAAAAATATCGCTCGTGCATATGTACAACTTACCATCTCCACATAGTAGCGTAATTCATTTTTTATGATCACCTTTCTTGGATGGTTATAAAGATGTAACTAATGAGTTTTTATGATATTTAAGTCATAAATATGATTTTGGAACTATAATATCATATATAACTCTTTACTTCCCCTCCCATTGGAAAACAATAACGTCGCATGTGCGTTCATGTGGACTACGACCTCCACGAAGCGATGTGATCCGTTTTTGTTTACATTGTATGTGGATGTTAATAAGAAAGAGTTTAATGAATATATATAATATATTATATAATAATGTTTCTTTAAATATTAATTATTATTTACCTTTCCTTCATTCCATCCATTGAAAATTGAAAACAACGTTTATGCGTCTGTATGGACTACCGTCTCCATAAACAGTGTAATTAATTTTCTAGATATAAATTTTATAGATTACTATAAATATGTATATAATGAATATATATGATATTTATATCATTATTAACATTTTATAGATGGTGTAACCATGATAAAATTACAAATACTGAAACTACCGAGCTAAAACATATCCAAGAAATGAAGCGATTATCACCTAGAATAATGATTTCAACAAAGAATTGTTAAAAAAGGTGATAAAATATTATAAGTAAATCATATATGGTATGATACATATTATCATGGTTATATAATATATTTATAAAAAAATATATTTATTATACAATATGTTTGATCACATATGAATGAAGTCATACTTGAGGTAAGGGTTTCATTTGATATGATATATAAAGAATCTATTTATCTTAATTGAATTTAGATTTTCATTTGAAGTTATTTCTTTCATGGGTTTTATGATTAAAAAATTACCAAAGTGGTAAGAGTTTATTTCAAAATCTATTCAATTTCTATGATTGTTGGTAATTAAATTTTTGCTCAATAATATTTCTCTTCTATATCCATATTTTGTAAAAATGTTTTCAAAAATGTTCTTAATATTTTCCTAAAATTTTTTAAATTCATTTTAAACTGTGTTTGACTTTTAAAATATGGTTTAAAATGAATCTTGTTATCATTTTTTGAATGAGGTAATTTTTAATTTTTTTAGAAAAGTGTAAACTAATGATTTTTAACTTAAAAGGAATGAATGTAATTTCCCTCCATCATGATTCCTAAATTATTTGAAGCTTCCTTTACAATTTTATAAGGTTATTTTTGTAGATTTTTTTTTCATTATTACGTGTATAATTTTTTGATTTCAAAAATTGATCTTTCAAAGTGAAAAGTTTATTTTACTGAAGAATGTTTTATAATGAAATCCTTTTGGAAATTTTATTCATCAACATCAAAAAACCTTATTATAATTATAATTATATTGGAATATGTTGTAATGATAAAATCCTTATTATTTATGTGGATGGTTTATGATCAGTTTGACTGGGGATGTACTATTTTGATACCATTCTCCATATTACACAAGTTGGTTTATTATTATGTTTAATTATTATAGAAATTATTAAAATTTCATATTCTATTTTAAATGTTAATGTTTATATTGATTATATTTCACCCCTTTCATATGAGGAATGAATTAGAATTAGTATGTGATGGGCAGGGCCCTTTATATCCCATCGATGCATTGGTAGGTCCCATGAGAAAAATTAGCTTGTGTTTTGGTTGAGGACGTACCCATGTGTGTATATTTCATGGAACAAGTCCTTGACAATATTTTTATATTTCTTGTATGAGGTGTCAATGGTAAGTTTCATATGTATATAATTATGTAATCCATCGTTACAAAATCATTTATTTATGTCCATGTTATTATTCAATTAGTTAGAATATCCATGGATAATTTTAAAGATCATGTGATTGTTTATATGGATTATTTGATCATCCTTTATGCCTACCATATTTTGGTCATGTTATTTTTTAAATGGAATGTATTTTAGTTATTTACCTTACCATACAATTTATACATATTTATTTATGATAGCTACCTCTGTACACATACCCTTAGTGAGAATTTTATCTCACCCCTTTATTATGTTTTATTTACCTCAAGATATTAGGAAGTGTTTTATGATTTATATGAAGAGATTTGAAAAATAAAATGGTTTCCTCCAAGAAAATATTATTTTATATTTTAAATTTTCAAATTTAATGTGAAATTCATGTATGAATCTAGTTCACCAAGACTATTAAACTATGTTGTCCTTTGAGATGTGATTTATTTTATCTAGTTCCAATTTAATAAAGTAACCACTAGCTCTGGGCTGCTGGAGGCAAGGTATTTACTGTATCCACCATACATATCTTTATATCTCCCCTTTTAATGATCTCTAAAATGAGATGGTATTTGAAAAGGATGTGTTTTATCCTTTTATGAGATTGGAATTACTTTTCCTAGGTAATATATCCATTTCTATAATAATAAATCCCAATTAATCTTTTAACAATAGGAACCACCCCAAGTTAAACAATGAAATTTTTGATCCAAACAACTTACTTTATAGCATATAATGCAACAATGTACTCTGGCTCAGTTTTTAGTCCATCATAGGAGTTTTTTTTGAAATAATAAAATTGATAGATCCATTATTTAGGTAAAAAAACCATATTGATATCTCATATCATATTTGTTAGATTGGAAACTAGAATCAATGTAACCATTTACAATGACATCATCCTCTCCTACAAACACCAATAATATGTCTTTACTTATTAAGTAATTAAAGATATTCTTAACAATAATCCTATGACTATAATTAGGATTAGAATGGAACCTAATTTTTGTTATCAAATCATAAGTAACATTGGGTCATGTACATAACATGGAATACATGATAGATCCTATGGAAGACACATAAAGAATATTATCCATCCTTTATAATTATTTAGAAGACTTTTTAATTTTTCTAGGATCCATGCCATCAAACACTGGTAAAGACCCCTTCTTAGAGTTCTCTACGAAAAAAACTTTATCATTTTACTAATATATCTGTTCTGAATTAGTCTAAGATGCATTTTTGATCTATCACTATAGATCTTTACACCGATTATATTGGATTCTTCACCCATGTATTTCATTGAATTTTTTTCCCAACCATGACTTTATATAATGTAAATTCATGACATATTTTATGATAAGGAGTATGTTATCCAAATATAATACCAATAATACCACAACATTCCTACTAATCTACTTGTATACACAAGAATAATCCATGTTGTTAATGAAACCAAACTTTTTGATTACATCCTAAAATCAAATTTTCCAACTCTGAGAATCTTGTATCAATCCATAAATGGACCATTATAACTTGAAAAACATAACATAATCATTTATAATTTCAAAACCTTTGGGCAATATCATATACACATGATTGAATAAATTAACATTAAGGAATTTAGTTATTAAATCCCTTTGATATATCGCATAATCATAATGTTATACTATGGAAAGAAATATTTAAACTAAATTTATCATTTCAATTGGGGAAAAGATTTCTTCATTGTCAATACCATGAATTTGTTTTAAAACTTTTCCACACAGAATTTTTCTTAGGTAGAAACTATACTATCTATATAAGTTTTATTTTAGAAAACCAAATTTCACCCTATGAATCTCACCCCTTCATGCGCATCCAACAAGTTCAAAACCTAGTTAGTGTGCATGGAGTCTATCTCATATATCATGAAATTTAAACATTTATTACAATTAAAACTCTCAATGGATTCTTGGAAAGTAGTTGGTTCATCATATATGAAAAATACTTCATCTTCATCTACCAAAAAAATATATCTTGATGTTTTGATGAGTCTTATCGGGCATTTGAGGTTCTTGGAAAACTTGAGTTGGAGTTTCTTCCACAACACATTATAGAACCAGATCAAATTACTTATTAGGATTACTTCCTATTTTTTGGTCTTGAAATTATCCACATTTAAATTTCATCTAATTCATTCCTCAATTTATATATTACTTCTGAAGGAATGTTGAAAATAGGGTGAACAACACTTTTTGATTATTTGGACTATAAAGATAATATCCCTTAGTTTCTTTGGAATAATAAAAAATATAAATTTATCAGAGTTATAGTAAATTTTATCTAAAGATAAAAATCATACATATAATTCACAACAAAAAATATTCAAAAATAATATCTTGGGATGTTTCCTAATCCATTTCACATATGGTATCTTTATGACTGATTTAGATGCAATGTTGTTAAGTATTAATGAATTAGTTTTTAGATAATATCCCTAGAATAATATATTATGGTCACACTAACTCATAATTGATCATACCATGTATAACATGGAAAAATTAATCCTCTTAGACACACCATTACACTATGGTGATCTAGGAGTGTTGAGATGTGAAACAATTCTGTAACCTCTTTGATGATTAGTAAAATATTGATTAAAGTATTCACCACCCTAATATTATTAGAAAATTTTAATACTTATACTCAATTTATTCTGTATTTTTTTAAAACTCATTAAAATTTTCAAATGTTTGAAACATTTATCTCTTTAGAAATACATAACCATACTGATTAAAGCCATCAGTAAATATTAATAAATACATATTACTATCAATTTACTAAGTACTCAATTGTCTACATACATAACTATGTATTATATATAATAGTCCACTAGTCCTTTCACCATTTTCACTAAAAGGTGATTTGATCATTTTTCATAATAAACAAGATTCACATGTGTTAATAGGTTCATAATTTAATGATTCAAACAATACATCACTATGAAGTCTTTGTATGAATTTATCATTTATATATCTAATTCAACATTACCAAAGTTAAGTGGGGTTAGAATAAAAATTGACCTTTTTATTCTAGATGTTATAGATTGGATTATAAATGTAGAAAATATATAAACCATTCAACATATTTATAATTCCATAAAACATTTCATTCATATACATATAACAAATCTTATTATTAATAATGAATGAAAACTCCATCTTGTACAAATAAGATATAAAAATAAAATTTATGTTTATGGAAGGAATATAATTGTATTTTTATAATTACGAAAATAATTCACTAGATATAATTAGATCACAAGTGTTTAATTACAATGTATAAACTCTTTCCACATTTCCAACACATAGATCTATTTCACCTTTCATCAATTCTATTAAATTTCTAAGTTTCTATTTATCAGCACAAATGTGTAATGCACATCTAGTATCTAGTACCCATGAGCCAGAGTTGAAGAAATTTATTTCTATAACATTCATACTCTCATATAATTATATTTGATAACACTTTTCATTATTATATACTAGTATATAATTATTTCATAGGTCATACCTAAAAGTGACCTCAAAATGATGAACATGATACATACCATAATTTAAAAAAAATATATATGTGGGTGGATATCCAATTTTATATCTTATTATGAAGAAATTTTAATTAAAGCAATACCACTAAAATGATTCTCCCATATATCATTAAATTTAGTGGGCCAAGATCCATATTTCACTAAGTAATGAGTCTACTTTGGCATTCCTATCATCAAATAGTTATTTAGGTAGGCTATCATGCCAATCATATCAAATGTGACTCTTGGAAAGTTGAATAGTCAACTATTTACAAAATCAATCATATGGATAAAATAAACCCCATTCCAATGGTATCCCATATCATAGGGTTTCCTAGATAAGTGTCACATAGAAATTACAATGGGATTTGGTTACTTAACTCTTATGGTTATTCATTTATTCCATGTATTACCCAAGATAATCTATGGGAACCCAAAATTATCATGAATATACATAGTTGTATGATCAAGTTCTTAAGATGTAATTACTTTGGAAGGATTCTCACACTTTGTATTTGAGGGATTTTCTTTAAATTCTCACTATTTTAATATACATCATAGTCATATTAAATCCATAAATATCATATCATATTCAATCTCTTTTATCTCATTCTTTTTCCTTTAATAACCAAAAAATAGAAGCCAAACATATTTACACATATTCGAATTTATCCCATTCATACATGAAATCTTTAATTTGATGTTTTAAAATTATATAAAATTATGAATACCCACATTATTAGGCTTGGATCCATAGATAAACAACCCCTACATTTCTAAACAGGGCATAAACCTATAGGACATTGAGAAGTCCAACACAAATCCCCTTTAACCAAGGATACCTTACTCAAGATAGATTTTAATTCTATCATAACAATAAGACCTAATATGTATAAACTATATTCAACCTAAAAATTCATGCTAATAACTTTGATAAAAATAAAAATTCATGGTTTAAGAAAACTAAATCTTATGTTTGTATACCTATTATGGCACAATTTTTTTAAGATGTAATTTATCACATAATTTTAATCATACATAATATTCACATAATATAAAAAAATTTATATATGAATATTTATAAATAATAAATAAATAAATAAACAAACATTTTATTTATTTTCCAAACATGTGACATTAATATGAACATTTCATATTTAATTTAGGTATATAAAGATTCAATTTATAATTCCTAACAGTTATCTTTTATAAAAAATTCTAAACCAAAAGAAAATTTCCATAAAAATGAATATTTATCATTTTTATGCCTATTTAGTATTTTATGAAAGAAAAAATGGGTGTGATCAATTTTAATCTATGACCATATCATTTCATACGATAGAATCTATCACTTGTTTTCAGACATAATCATTGATATCTCCTATATCATTATTATGACTTAATACTATATTTTTTAAAACCCATCATTTTAGCCATAGGCTATGATAACACCTATCATAGCCTGCAACACAGTGTAAAACTCATGTATTATAATACATTTCATACTATGATTCAACTTATCGTGCCCAATGACCATGAAAAACACAAGCCACATGTTATGATATACCATATAATAGAGTAAGGTAGAGAAATCCAATGACCAAAATTTATCAATGACATATAATACATTATGATATAGATTAAACAACCTTATTATATACATGTTTTTCATAAAATAATTATAAAAACATGTTTATTCAAATATGATCATGGTTCTGATATCACTAATGTATTTTACAGGATCATTTCATTTCCTAGGCAGTGAAAGAAACCCATCATAATGTCTGACCTATCATCATCAAACCAACACATAATGAAGAACATAAATATAAATCAATCATACCTTCAAACTAGTGAGATCCATCTTTTTAGTGGATTATTATTAGAGGACATCACTTATCAACAACCAACAAACTCTTTCCTATATAGGTAGTACGCTATCCACCAAAATCATCATACAATATAAGAGGATGCCTCAGACTCCAAAGGTGTGCTAGCACCTTCCCTTAAATGATAAATAATGATAATGGATTAGTATATATTCATTATGTAAAGTTATAATTGAATACACTACTAACATGAGAATCATAACCTTATATAGACCCACTTTAATCAATGAAGATCAATCATCGACTACTAATGCTTGGAAACCAAAATGCGTTATTATAATGCATTACCATTGGGGTATTTATGACCACTATATATTTAAATAATCATAAAAAGTTAATCATATGATAAATTAATCATACCAATGATTCAAAAACTAAAACAAAACCACTTGGAAGTTGAGGTGGTAGCCCATTCACCTGATTGTCCATGTCATAATCCATATAGTTCATAATGATACAAGCATCTTATGACCTTAATAAAATCACTATATTTTTATATTCGATATGAATTATATGAATATCAAATTCTATGAAACAAGTTATATTATAAAATATGATATAATTATTTTACTATATATCCAACACATGGTCGATGATGGTGTCATGGTGGTGGAGGAGAATCATGTCATTGAACTCTTAGAAGTTGTTCAAGTTACTCACTAATTTTAATAATTTCCAATTGTAGTTGCATGTTGGTCATTAAACATGAAGTAGGAGGAGTGGAAGATAAACTATTGTGAAATATGGAGAAGGTTGATTACAATTTAAAGTGAAAAAAATGTTGTAGAGTTACTCATTGTAACTAGGGATCCAGAACAAAGCTGATGCATCAATGGAAGAATTAAGCAAGTAATAATAAGGATGTGAATATTTTCATGATAATATCCAGTCAAATAAGGCTTAAATAAAATCTTACTTGTTAAGGTTTCTTATAATGTAAAGGCTAATCCACTGACTTTCGAAACTGAATCACCAATTTTAGGCTAAGGAAAAGGATAAATCAATGAATAAAGTTTCAATGTAAGCACTAAATTCATAGGATTCAAATATATAAATTAAAAAGGATGAAAAATATATTATAAAAGTGAAATATAGAGATAAAAACATTCCTACATGAGTTATAAGGCATGGAATACTTCAATAGTTACAAAAAAACTAAAAAAATACTTTCCCTTGAAAATTAAATGAACACATAATGAATTTATCCTAGATTACTCAATTTTTCAAATCTTCTTTTCTTGAAGAATTTATTTCCACTAATTTTATTCTCTTACCATTTGGAAAATTCATTTTTATGTAAATAAGTTAATTAGGGATCATTAATTAGTCATTTTTTAGGCTGGACCAATTTAAATAATAATTAAACTTAATATTTTTGTTCAAAAATAAAATATTTATCAGATTAATTTCACTTTATATCACTCGAGGAACAATTATTGACTTAGCATGTGACTTGATCTGTCCAATAATGGAAAATTATAACATTACTTAAAAAATTTATATATAGAATATTATAAAATAAATATTATTATATATTTTTTCATTTAATTTAATGATATTTTTATGGCTCGATTAATAAATGGGTTGAACTTTAGACTAGATTAATTTAAATGGGGCAGGCTTTAAACATTATTTTATGGAACAATTGATAAACAAGTTTGATTGATCCAAAAGTTTTTATTTATTACCAAGTAAAAACACAGTCTAAACCCATTAAGCCTAACCCATATGAACCTATACAATTTAGTCGAGTGACTCGGGTTTACCATTTGGTTTGACTTGGTCCGAGCCTTAAAAAAAATTAAAAATTAAAAATAGGTTTACAATAAAATATCCTAAATAGTAATAAAATAATTATAGGTTTATTTTTAATTGTATTTGGATCAAGTCACTTGGATTTCTCAACCCCAAATCCTAGAACTATGTTGAAGTTTATCATAATTTTAAAAATATTAGTTCAATTCAATTAACAAAGTCATGCTAATAAATTATTTTTTAAATTACTATTTCCACCTTTATTACTAACATATCTACTATCTATTTAGTTAAATATAAAATAAAATTAATCTATTATATAAAATAAATAATTATTATTTATTATAAAAATATAATGAACTTTAAAAAAATGATTATACATATATTTAAACCTTTTCATTTATTAGAAAATATTTATTATTAAAAAATAAAAAATGTTACAAATTTCTAGAAATATTATATATATATATATATATATTTATATCTATCAATAATATTTATAGTTATCAAAATATATTTTACAAAATAAGTTTGTTTCATACTTCCAAATAATTTATGATGTTAATATTATTAAATAGTTGTTTATATATTCTTTCTCAAAAAAATTACATAAATTGATTCAAAAAATAGTTTAGAAAAAAACAAAATAGAAAAAAATAGACCCTAAGTTTTCAAATAATATCCTTATTAACTTTAGAGAATTCCTACAACTTTTTTACAAAATAATACTATCATGGATTTATTGTAGAGTTTCTAAGTCATGCAAAAAAAAATTATAGAGAAATTAAAAAGAAAATTCTAAACTTGAATTCATTATTCATTTAGATGAATACTCAAATCAAATAAATTGGTCTTAGATTAAAGTCTATAAAATATAAGCTAAAATCCACTAATGGTAAGTTCTTAAAACTCATTGATATAATTATCACACCATGAGTAATGCCTGATCTAGATCCTGAGCATGTCCTAGATCCATTACTATGGAGGAGATCCTAGTGGACTGGTCCTTCTCATGCCTTTTTTTTATAATGATCCCTAATTGAACATCAACCCCACATTGGTAAACTAGGCTCTCTACCTTGACGATTGATCTGGGCCAATCCCATGATCCATATGTTGATAATTTAGAGGTAGACTAAATGAAGATGGAAAGTTGAGGAAGTGTTGATGCACAAACTTGTACATTTTCCAAAAGGGTTTGGTCCACCCCCACATATTGGTGTAGGGTTATTAATGTAAATTTTCATCAGTGATTCAAAAAGGAATTTGGAAGTAGTAAACACCAATTATCACTAGTCCCTTTACAATGTGAAACAACCTTAATTTTGAGGTATGCCAATTTTAAGCTTTAATTCACCTTTAAAGGTGAAATTAAATCAGTTAAGGCATGTTGAATGTGTTCAGAGAAGGAAGTGAGTTAGAAACTGGAATCTGGATACATGAGTTAGTTCGTTGAATGAATGGAAATTCATGATGTGAATGGAAATTCACGATGTTAATGGTTTCTAGATAGAAGCCACAAATTCTATTTAGGGAGTGAAAACTTGTTCAAGAAGTGACATGATATTAATAGTGTGGATATGTTTTTTTAGAATTTTAAGTTGATGTCACTTGTTTTTTGGATTATAAAATATTTTGATATTTCATTTTGTGAATCCATAATTCACATTGTGAATAAATTTTTTTCTGGAAGATTTAATTGATTCAAGCGTTGTCCCTTTCTCATTTTCCTTCCTCTTACTTCCCCAAACCATAGGTCTTCCCTGAATGATTTTAGTAATATAATGCACTTTGAAGACTAGTTTTTATTTGATCTTTAGGAATTCAACCTAGATAATTTGATTTTGTTTCTTATTTGAACCTATACTATTGATGAAATCAACTCTTCTTATGTATGGTAAATCTAGTCCCACCCTTTAGAGTGGGTTTTCTATTAAATCTCAATCCTAGAGTTCTCAAATAATGAAATGGGGATGAATCTAGGGATTTTTGGTGCACTAATGAACCAAGTTGTGATTATTAACATCAGAACACCATTTCACTTGAGGTAGGGAGTCCTTACCATATAGGGCTTATGTAAATGGTGTTGGATTTATTATATGGTATTCGTGTGTTTCCCATGATATGTATGCTTGATATGATTCACATGTGGGTGTGTGTTGGTTATGTAATTCTTTCTTGACAAGACATGATTATGTGTTTCCTTATTATAACATTGTGTGTTACTTGTGTAGTTTTCCTATCTCTATAATTGAATGAATATGTTAATTCATATAGGCTATTCACTCCCTTAGAGGGGGAGTGTGTATGAACCAATAAAAAATCGGTCTTTAACAGTGCTATAAATGTCCTTTATTAGTGCTATAAAAGTGATGATAAATTGTGTGACATTAAAATCCCAGGAATTTATTAGTGTTGAAAAAGTGCTGATAAAGGGTCCATTTATCAACGATTTTAAAAGGGATGATAAAGATCTCATTTATTAGTGTTTTAATTTAGCACCATTAAGGGATTCTTTTATCAGTTCTTATAAAAGTTCTGATAAAGGATTTTTTCTCAGCACTCATAGAAGCACTGATAAAGTTGACCTTTATCAGTGCTTTTAAAAGAACTGATAAATGGACATACTACAGTGTGTTGTAACAACACACTGAAGCACCAATGCAGCACCAGAAACACAACACAAACATGAATAAAAAAACAAGTACCAATATATAATTTAAATGAAATGAAATTTACGACACAAATATCAGAAAAACAATCACTATATTATAGACATTTCAAATAATGGTTTATACAATTACATAAATACAAATTATTTCATACATTCAAAAACATCAATGTTCCTTTGTCTTTTAATCCTAACCTGAATCATGTTATTGCCGAAAAAACCACCCCCTACTTGAGAAAAAGAAGACAACTATATAAGAAAACTATTCTTATGTTAGTAATAATATAAAAAAACTCTACAAGGAATAATGAAAATGAAATCAACTTTCTATTATATAATTTTTTGGTAAAATAGAGAAAGTATATCGTAACATTAACTTTACATATTTACAAAGGGTTTAATTCATTATAGTTTGTTATTCCAAGGGATTGGTAACATCGTCATGTGTAGAAGACATTGTGTGCATGATTAGTCAAACATTTAATTTAGATTATGTTAATGTAGTAGAGAATATATACTATTATGAGGAAAAACATAATATATTAAAAAACACTTACCTTATCATTGAACTCTATCTCTTTTTAAAGCTTTCAAGGATTTGATTCCTATTTTGGGAATCCAAATACTCTCTTTTTGGTCCCCTCTAATATACAATACATTGTCTACATTGGGACCAACATGAACTGATTGTGATTTCCCAATTAAAGGGTCATCCTCAATTGAATTTTCATATGAATCAACATTTGTTTTAGTCACTTGCAGGACAATGAACCAAATATTATTTTTTAGATTAGAGACATAAAATACTTGCACTACTTGTGATGCCATTATTAATGGCTCGTCTTATTTCCCTTATACATTGAAATTCACCTTCATAAATCTCATTTCATTAACTTTCACTCCATTGATATTATCAACCGATTTTTAATAGAAAAATATAACTTGAAATGTTATATAATACAACTCATATATCAGATAGATAATTCCAAAATATGACATATTTTCATAAATTATATTTCTATCCTTGGAACCAGATATGTGAATTTCTTCAACTGAAAGTGTAACACCACTGTTTTTCATCATACTAAAGTCTTCATGTTATTTTTTATAGAACATATAACCATTGATTACAAACCTAGTGTAAGATATAAAATTTTCATTTGGCCTTCTGGCTAGGCATTAAAGTCCTTTGAAAATTGAATTTATATTTTTAGATAACTCCTTATAAATTTGATCTCTGAACCATCCTATAAATTATTGATTATGTGTATCTGATATCAATATTTAATCCCTTGATTGATTCAAATCTCTAAGAATTTCTTTGTGGGATTCAATTTATGAATCAAAATCTTCACTATTATGTAATATGTAAAGATGTGTTTGATCCTGCTCTGTGAAGGTAATTTTAACAACATCTATTCCAGAAATCCCTTCACCCATAAGGCGTTCTCTTTGAAGAGACTTTGGGAGACCGATTCTTTCAACATCTGATAGGTAATTGGTACATAATTCAATAGCTTCTTCAAAAATATATCATTCTACTATAAAAACTTATTGATGACTTTGATTCTTGACATACCCTTTAAAAATATTCATATACTGTTAAATGGTGTATATCCATCTATAATGGATAGGATCACATAGTTGAACCTCTCTAACCACGTGAACCATTAGGTGGACTATTATATCCAAGAATGATGGTGGGAAGAAAATTTATAATTCACATAATTTGATTAAAATCTCCTTATTTATGATGGGAAACTTTTCTAAGTCTACAGCTTTACTACACATGGCTTTGAAAAAAAGAAGAGTTTGGTTAATATATGTCATACATTTTGAGGCTGAATGAAACAGAAAGAAACAAACATTAAATCTTGAATAAAAAATGATATTCGTGTGATTTTAGTCCTTCTAACTTTAAATTATTCATTGACACAACATTCTTGATATTTGATGAATACCACTGGGGAACTTTTACACTCAAAAGGAAAAGGAAAAATTGTAATTTTTCTTGTCTGGATAGATTGTAAGCTGCTAGTGGAAGAAAATTCCAAATTTTATCCTTCACCACTGCCAACTCTTCCCTTATCCCCATTTCAATCAATTACAACCTAGAATTGATTCCATCTTTCATTTTTCTAGGTATATTTAGTAATGTTCAAATAACACTATCAAATACATTTTTTCTACATGAACGACATCAAGAAAATGTATAACATAAAAAAATTTATAATATGGTAATTCAATGAAAATTGATATGATCTTCCAACCTGATTTTGTAAGGTCTTCGAAAATTGTTTATTGAAAATAGTGTCATTATTTTTTAATTTTTTGCACAGTTGATCACCCATTATTAGAGATGGTGTTGTACCTTGTTCGATATTCCCATAAAATATTTTCTTCTAGGATTGGTATTTATATTGTCCAAGTAAAACTTTTAGATGTCCTAAAAACATAGTCTTTGAAGAATGTTTCATCTGAGCTGAGTATGTTCTTTTTTCATAAATTGGACACCCAACATGCCTTTAATTCTATAGCCTAATAATTTTCATAAACATAGATGTCATTTATTGTTTTATACAACATTACCCTTAATTTGAACTATTTACTTCTATGATCATCATACATTCTAACACCTTTATCCCATATAAATTTCAAATACTTGATCAATTGATCCAAATAGACATCAATATCATTACCAAGTAACATTGGTCCAAATATATGAAGAGACAACATAACGTATTTGCGCTTCATGAATAACCATGGAGGCAAGTTATAATTTACCAACATAACTGGTTATATATTGTGAGTACAACTCTATACACAAAAAGGATTTATTCCATATAAAGATAAATCAAGATGAATGTTTCTCAGGTCATCTCCAAATTCAGGAAACTCATAATCAATTTTCTTCCACTGAGGAGAATCTACTAGATTAAATAACTTACCATATTTAATTCGTGTATCTTTATGCCATGTTAATTGTCTTGTAGTTTCCTGACATCAATATAGTCTTCTAAACCATATAATGATAGGAAAGTACCATACAGATTTTGAAGTACATGATTCCTTTTTCTTGATTGATACGCACCACACTTAGGGAATTTCCTGAGTGATTCATGGTCCTTGCGAAACAATATTCAATCATTTAGAAAATAATGAATTCTTTTAGAGATCATTCCCATCAAATGTAAAATTTGTTTAGTGTCATATGTTCGACATGGTAGTTCATTTACTTCTGGTAGCATAACTTTTAGAAGACCATATATTTCTATAAAGCTGGTGTCACTCCATCCGTTGCTAGGTTTCACATTATATAACTTCAATACAGCTGAAAATTTTGTGTATTCAGTAAAATCGGTATACAATGGTTTTTTAGAATAGCTACTTAACTCCTTAAAAACTTCGTAAAATCAAGAAATTTTTTCTCCAATTTCCATTTTCATTTCTTCCATGTGATATCCATCATCTTTTTTAAAGGTATTCATATCAAATGGTTTATAAACCATAGTATCATCACAATCAATGTACACATTCGGTTTTTCCCTGTGTTTAGTCCAACATTTATAGCTTTCATCTCTTTTGTGACAAATCAAATGTTATTCCAACTTTTTCTGACAACTTTTTCTTTAATAACAACAACATAAACACAAACAGAGGATTTTAGAAGGGTCGTCTGCATGCTCTTTTGCAAACTTGATGAAATCTTAAACTTTATCTTCATATTACTTTATCAAATGATTATAATGCATCCATTTTTAGTTCATATCCATCCTAGTTGGTTCACAAATAGATATTTGGATGTTAATAGTAAAAGTTAAAATTGAGGATATGTTTTAAATACACTCAAGATAACCCTTATGAAAAGTAAGGACAACCAGATGAGTTATAAAAGAAGGTAAAAATACCTGTGATTTTATTTTGGATTGCATTGGTATATTTACAGTTTTACCTTAATTATTTGGAATATATTAACTATTTTGAAGTTAAAGAATGATTTATAAAATAAATTTTCCAATTATACTAATGAAATTATGGATATTATTCAAATAATTATTTCCATGTTAACCGTGTCTCTAGGGGACGTCTCAGGTGATATTTAACTAGAATTGAAGTAGGTAACCAACATGAACTCAATGAAAATTATATTACTATGAGAAATAGATTTCATGGGATGGTTAGAGAAGATCAGTAGGCTGAATGAGGTTTCAAGAAGAGGTCTAAAAGATGAAAATTTCATCAAAAGGTGTAAAATGTTGCTAAGAAATACTATGAAGTTATAAATAATTATTGTAAGTAGCGATTTATTTTTGAGAAAGATTGAGCATGAGTTGGTTTACTAACCCACACCCCCTAAAATTATTAAAGAATAATTCAATGAGGATGCATGAGGTGAAATTTTCTTACACCAGTAATGAGTTTGAAGAAAAAACATGATAATATGAATAGTGAAGGAAACATAAAAAGAGGAGAACATGCCATCATGTTGCAAAAAAAAAGTTGATGAAAATCTTGATCCTTACCTCCCCACATATGTACACAGAAGATCAACATCAGGTGCCCAAAAAAAAGCCCCATTTATCTGTCCTCCATCCCGATCAACAAACGAGTAGTATCATTGGAACAATTCAAATGAATAAAACAACCAGTGGCCCACTTGATATAAACATATATATTAAACCCTCCGTCTGATTTGCTGATAGGAGGTCACTAATTTCAATTATTTAATGAGATGTCTTGCAATAACAAAAATTTCATGTACATGAGTGCAACAAGATACATCATAACAACAAAAATTAGTGTCTTAGTTTTCATCAAGATCCAATTGATGAGTTGGTACAAGAAACCAATCATACATCGGTAGTCAATGAAAACAACAGACCATAAATCAGTCCCTAAATAAAGGATCACAAACAAATCATAAACAACAGATCATAAACAACGGATCACAAAAAAATCATCGAAGAAGAAATAAAAAATGAAACAAAAAATACACAAATAAATTTGGAAGGCATGCGTCGCTAGGTTGAAGAAAATTAGAGACCCTCTTCGAATGTCAGATGAGGTGTTCGGAGGCAGTTGAGTGCTGTGATTCAACCTTTGATTCATAGAGGAGGGCGATGGTAGCAGGTGACTTCTGCCGAAAGCTCTATATCGCGACAAGTTTGCAAATGGTTAGGGTTTTTAAAATAGATCGGGACAATTTTATCAGCGCTTACAAATATGTGCTAATAAAACCAATATTTATCAGCGCTAAAATTAGAGCACTAATAAATGTTTATTTCATCAGCACTTTATTTGGAATTGATAAATCCTCATCATTATCATCACGAAAAAAACACTGATAAATATTCTTTTATCAGCGCTTATTATTGAAGTGATGTTAAAGGATTTATAATTATAAATATAAAAAAAATTATAAATTTTTTTAAATACTTAATATATATATATATCAATATAGTAAATATATTCCTTTTTAAATATATTT
This sequence comes from Viscum album, assembly GCA_963277665.1. Lineage (NCBI taxonomy): Eukaryota > Viridiplantae > Streptophyta > Magnoliopsida > Santalales > Viscaceae > Viscum > Viscum album. The sequence continues at coordinate 1,411,911,774 of OY728141.1, read as the reverse complement.
ATTATAATTTTATATTTATTTATTTATAATTATAGAAATTTTTATAAAAAATATTATTTATATCATTATATATATTTATATAATTATAAATATATATTTAATAAATATATATAAATATAAATATAGTAAATATATTCATTATTTAAGTAAATTTATTATAAATTTAATAATTATTTAAATATACATAATTATTTATTTATAATTATATAAATACTTTTAAAAAATTATTTCTTTATTTATAATTATAAATATATAATTATATAAATATAGTGAATATACATTTATAAATATATTTATTTTTAAATATTTTTTTACAAATATATTTTTTTACATAATTAATGAATATCTATATTTGAGTGCATGCATATATGTTAAAAATGAGTGAAATTGAATAAATTAAGAATATAGATACACTTTAACAAATATTGAAAAAATGGATAAGTTCTGTGTGTGTGCATATTGTATATAAAAATGCATTAATTACATATATGTGAAATCTGTATAACACACATTTGATCTTTATTAAATTGAAAAATCAAACAACATTTAATTATATGTCGAGTACTATGCAATTAGTCAATATTTTTAATTCATATTAATTATTAATTATATACCATTGTTCAATAAATATATGACTATTTAATATAAATCACATAAATATTATGTAATATATAAATCATATTTATATAAATTAATATATATCTATTTATTTAATATATAAAATTTAATAACAATAATTATCACAATTATTTAATTATTAAAATGATTAATATTTAATAATGAATAATCAATCAATTCATTTTTATCAATAATATAATAAATAAAATTTGTCATAATTTTTTTATTTTTTTTATTTAATTATTTCATTTTATCAGTGTTAAAAATGCGTTTAGGAAAGAAATATTTATCAACTCTAATCATAAAGCACTGAATAAGTGTAACCTTTATCAGTGCTAAAACTTAAGCACTGATAAAAGATTCTCTTTATCAATGCTAAAATAAATGTGAAGATAAAAGGTAAAATGTATCAGTGCTTTATTTAGTGTTGATTAATATGCCATTTATCGACATTTTCTTCTAGTGCTGATAAATAAAAACGATGTTAAAGGCTAATTTTGTAGTAGTGATAATATGATTGATTTCCCCAAATCCATGATATTGGGCCAACATGTGGTGTTATCTTATTCCAGATCTTTCATATTGGGTTAACATGTTGTATAAGGCTTTCCCCAAAGTTGTCAATTGGGCTGACATGAGTATTGACATTAAATGCAGGCATGACTATCCCTTAAAGGGGGATATAGATAGATCATTTTATGGCCAATTATGTTCGGACAACATATAACATTTTTTCCACTAACATGGTTCCAAATCATGTAGTGCTGGTCTTTAAGGACTCATCATATTCATAAACATGTATGATTACTTGTAGTTATTCGCATACTGATTATTATCATGGAATTCACTTGTGTATATTGTGAACTAATGTTAAGGACCCATTGGTGTCACTCTACTAGGTTTTATACTCACACCCTACATGGTAATCTTGGTGCATGCATAGGATTCATGATCAAGGATCTAATCAAGGGAAAGGTCCCTACCATGGGCAGTTGATTATGAGAAACATGACAATGTGAGATAATCTTGGGATGAACTATGAATCTTGGATGTTTTCCTAGTTATTACTTACTTGTTTCTCCTACTTTAGCACATTGATACACCACATTTAGGGATGATTTATTTATTTTCTTTAGATAGTATGTCTTGAATTCCATATTGTTATACAATGGGTTTGATACTCTTATCCTTATATTGTTTTTTGATTGATTATTGTTCTTTATTGTTGATGATTATATTGTATTCTTTGATGGATGTATTTTATTGAGGTAATATTCTCCTCACAAGTCTCTTGATCACTCATCGTTATTCAACATCCTCTTGCATATGAGGAGGGATGCATGAGGTCATGTGGAGCCCTGGTTGGGGCCTGATGATTCGAGTCAGTTGTTATGAAATGTTATCAGAGGAACTCACCAATGTACTCACATGTTTCCTATTTTTCCTTAATTTGGGATATAGTTAGACAATGATAGGATGGTTGGGACTCAGGTAGTATAATTATGTCAGTTTCTGGAAAATATTGTATACTATACCTCTGAGTTACCCAAAAATTGGGATTGATATTTTTATTATTCATTGTTACCATTGAATTATTCACCTTATGTGATACACATTATATTGATTTTATGATATATTATATTTAAGGTGTTCTCATACATCATGATTAGGTACATAGGTTTACATGTCACATTCCCATTTCTTACATTAGATATGGTTAAAATTAAATAAATTCATATTATAATTTGTGATTTGTGTTTCAGTGTTACCTTATTTCATTCATTTAATTACCTAGACATAATACTATTATACTTGTTTCATATATATGGACATGACTATTGAAAAGGTGATGAAGACTTCGCTTTGGACTTGGGTAATGCTAAGGGTGTTTCACCTTATGTTGTGGGTATTCTCCTGGGATAGGTATCCTATAGAAATCCTTTTTTGTGACTATAATTTTTTAGGTTCTTACCTTAGGGTATTTTATATAGGCATTCTATGTGTTCATTTGGCATTTTTGATAATGACATCTTAAAAACATTTGATGGGACCTACTGGTGAATCAAACCAGAATACTCCCGCAAGGGGGGATATACCTGTTGCACCGCCTACTATATATGAGGGTTCACTTATGAATGGTCCTGTAGATTCTCCACAAGTTTATGACAAAAAACCAGTCCAAATCAGAGTCTTATTAAAAGTCCATGTTAAGAGAAGAGTATCTCAATAGTCGATGGGTGAATACTCTCATGACTTTATACTCCATCACCCCTATTCTTATTGGTCACTGAAGGCCCCCCAATATGTTAAATATTGGATAAATATCATTGAGAATATATTCAACTTGGTGGAAAAATCATAGGATCATAAGGTGAAACTTGTTGTTTTTATGCTTCAGGGTCCAGCTAGGAGGTGGTGGGGCATCAAGAATCAGGTTGGAAGATGTAATGGGTTGATTTGACAAAAATTTTAAGGACCTCTTATTTGAATAATTATTCCATTATATGGTGAATTTGGATCATGCTTAGAAGTTCATACAACTTTAGTAGGGGATGATATTGGTATCTTTTCAATTAGAATGATTCCCTAAGATACTTCATTTTTATCCTTAGTTAGCTGGGAATGAGGTGTAGAGTGCCATGAAGTATGAGATTGGTCTTTTACTCAAGTTACAATGTTAATATGAAAAATTTGATTTGAAAACTTATGATGAGGTACATCTCAAATCTATCACTATTTAGAATAGATGAAAGAAGATAAAGATACAAGTATTATTTTATCTTTAAGTTGATCTACTAGTGGATTTTCTAGTGATACTGAATTGTCTCTTTTGGAAATAGTAAGAGTAAATTAGAGTACATGCTCTAGGGTGGAAATTGAGTCAGAGTAGGGAAGGGGTTCTTCATCTCTTTCTATGGGAGATGGTTCTTCCAGGTTCTATAATTGTGTATGAAAAGTTAATTATCTCAAATACTATCTTAATACTTCAAAAAATTATCAGCAGTGTAGAAATTCATATCATCTTGAGCAATTTTGTGTGAAAGATTTGTATATGGGTTCAGTGAGGTTAAACTAAGATATTGGTTGGGAGTTTCAACAACAAGTAAAAACATTATAGGGTTCAATGAATTATGGGACTCATGAGCCTTAATGGAGAGGTTTTATAGATAACATGGTTATAGTATATATAGTGCACCAAGTTCTAGGTAATTGTAGAGAGCTACCTTTTACAGTTCAATGTATTTTTCTAATTACCCCAATGATCTCTATTTTTTTTGATATAGTCCCTTGATATTAATTTATATTTTCTAAATTTATTACTCTATTATACCTAACAATTAAAATTTCTTCTAAATTACTTTCCAAAGATTCAACATTGTGAAAGAAATTGGATTGTCTCTATATTTTCCCATAGTGTCCTATTATAATTAATGTCTATGAGCATGTGTGGGATTTCACAATTCTATAATGTAGAGCTTCAATGTGATATTTGGTATGAACTAATTGTCTAGTTACTATACACACATCATTTGTTATTAGAGATGAGTATCCTTTACAACACCTAACATAGAAAAATTTGTGTTGACTGGTGAGTGGGATGTTGAAGCAGGAAGAGTGAGACTATAAACTAGTCATATTAGAGCCATTACAATGAAGGTGGCAAGTATGATCTTTGCTATAGACTTGATAGTGTCTCCCTCCTATTTTACTAATGTGGTAGACTTGTGCCAATATGTATTTCTAGAAGTGTTATCTGGGATACCTTCAGATGGGGAATTGAGTTTAAATTTTTACATATTCCTGGTGTGAATCCTATATTTATTACACCTCACTACATGAAACCTAAAAAGTTAAAAGAGATAAAGCTAAAAATTGAGGATCTTGAATCGAAGGATTCATCAGACCGAGCATTTCTCCTTGGGGTTCTCCATTATTGTTCTCTAATATGGAATATGGTAGTCATTGGTTGTCTATAAAATATAGGAAGTGAAATCAAATTATAGTGAATAAAAAATACCTTATTCTAAGGATTAAAAACCTATTTGATCAATTAAGGGGATCCCATTTTTTCATAGTGATTTATTTGCGGTATGGTTACCATTATTTTTGGGTCAAGGAGGAGGACATTTCAAAGATATCATTTAGGAGCATACATGGCTTGTATGAGTATCTTGTTATTCCTTTTGGGCTAATGAATGCTCTAGTAGTGTTCGTGGCCCTCAATAATAATATATTTTACCCATAATTAGACTCTTCCATCATTGTATTCACTGATGAAATCTTGATATATTCAAAAAAATAAAAAATAAAATTCTAGAATCCATGAGATTTTTTTGACTATTCTTTAAGCACATAAAATTTACACCAAACTACCGGCATGTCAGTTTTGGATCCAAGAGGTTTGTTTCCTTAGGCATGTGATTTCTAATATGGGAATTCCTATTGATCCAAATAATTTAAAGGCTGTTATGTTTTGGGCATGACCTATAATTGATTTTGATATTAGTAGTTTCCTTGGTTTGGTTGTGTACTATATGAGGTATATTCGGGGATTTTTCCATTTTTAAGTGCCCATGACCATTCTTACCAATAAGAGGGTAAATCTTGAATGGATGGATCAACATGAATAACCCTTCCTGAAACTGAAGGGAACATTGACATAGACTCTAGTTTTTATTTTACCTAAACCCTGATATGGGTATGTAGTGTATCATAATGCTTATGGGGTTAGTTTGGGGGCTATATTGATTTAGAATGATTAGGTAGTTTTCTATGGGTCATTATAGTTTTGACCCCATGAGAAGAACTACCGTATTCATGACCTAGATTTATCTAACTTGGATCATGTATTTAAGTGTTGGAAACACTACCTCTTCAATAAGGGATTGTTCATATATATAGACCATAACAGTTTGGGGTATATATTCCCCCAATGGGGCATGAATATTCTTTATAGGAGTTGGGTAGAGTACCTATAGATGTTAAAATTTGAGATGATGTATGCTCCTAGAAAATGGATTGTTTTTGTATATGACCTTAATAAGAACATGCAAAAACTTGGAGAGAATAATTTAATATATGAGTGAAAGATAATGGCCTTGCTAGTAGACTGGATGGTTGACATGACTGAGGGACTACGAGTAGTATTTTTTTCACCCTTGGTAATTAATCCTCATTGGTAGAGAATATAAATTCCAATCAAGAGTCTGATCCAAATTTTCTTATGATGTGTGAAAGGTTGGTGGAAGATGACTCTATTCCAAGATGGAACTTGGATGGTTGTGATGTGATTTATATTCATGGAAGAGTTTTGGTTCATTCTTTAGTGTGAGTGGAAATGATGAGGGAGTACCATGCTTTATTTTGGGCACTACATCCAATGTCATCCAAGATGTATCATGATATCTGATGATGATTCTAGTGGCCTGACCAAAAGAGGGACATTGAAAGTTTTTTCTATCATTGTTTGACTTATTATAGGATTAACTCTATGCATCATAGACATGGTGGATTAATTCAGTTAGTTCCAGTGCCTATATGGGTTTGGGATGAAATGAAAATGGACTTCTTCATGGGTTTCCCCAGGACCCTAAGAGGATGAGATTCCGTATGGGTTAGAGTTGATCAGCTGACCATTGTGGATTTTTTCTTACTAATTCAAGAAACTCATTCAAAGGATGATATAGGAAAGATATACATTCAATAGATTGTATGGTTGAAAAATTTTCCTTTACATGTACTATTTGACATAAATTCTCATTTTACTTCACAATTTTTGTAGGGATTGCAGATGGTGATGGGGAATAAGTTGAAACTGAGTATGGATTATCATCTATAGACCTATGGGAAATAAAAGAGAATGATCAAGACCTTAGAGGATATTATTCAGGTATGTTTTTTGGATTTTAGAGAAGTTTATGGTGATTATTTATCGTTGATAGAATTCAGCAATAATAATAGATTTCAGTCTTCAATTCAGATGGATCCATTTGAGCCTCTCTATGGCCAACCATGTTGTTTACTACTATGTTGGTGTGATGAGGGTGAGTCTTTAGTTGTTAGGACATGTATGTTTTAGTAGAAATCATAATCAGTGTTTCTAATTTATAAGTGGATGATTAATGATCATAAAAAGATCTTATGCCCATTAAAGGAGATAACCTCTAGAGTTCGCTACAGGTGATTGGGTCTTCTTACAGGTGACCCTTCGGTTAAGACATTATTGATTTCATTGGTAGGGGATGTAGGAACCATGGTTTTAGACCATTATAGATCATATTATGAATTGATACAATGAAATATCAGTTTGACCTTCTCCATGATACCAAGGTATGCATAATGTGTTCCATGTATCTCAGGTTCAGAAGTACAAGCCTGATCTTACACATGTGACCGACTGAAAATATATTAATTTGGAATCATATTCATTGTATATTGAATAATAAATTCTAATTTTTGATCTAATTGAAAATTTTCAATGAGGGAAAATGATTCCTCTTATTCAGGTACTATGGAATCATAAACATATCCAAGAAGATACTTGAGAGAAAGAATTATACATTCAGGTGTAATGGTTTGAGTTGTTTGAACATGCTTCTAGAGACACTTCTCATAGATGAAAAGTCCTAAAAGGGGAGGGTTTATAGAATCTGAAATTTTAATTTATGCCTAATTTTAATACTTTAAACATCATTAAATGTGTAATTAAATGAGTTTAGGGATGTTAGAGGTGTTTGAAGAAGTAAGTGAATCAGTAGCTTGAATCTGGCAGTAAGAGTTGGTTCAATCCATGAATGGACATTCATGGTATGAACGATTTCAAGTTAGAAGGCAAGAATCTCATTCAATGTGTGAAAAAACATTCATGATATGAAATTATATTCATGTCATGAATATGTTTTTTGGGATTTTAAGATATGGTAACTTGATTTTTTGAATATCATTTATCCCAACATTTCATGATGGGAATCCATAATTCACACTTTGAATAGAATCTTCTATAAAAGATTTAATTAATTTGATTAGTATTCCATTATAATTTTACATCCTCCCCCTTCCTTGAACCCTATGTCTTTCTTGGATGATTTTGGTGATCTAATCCCCTTCATAGATCAGCTTTCATTAGATCTTTAAGCATCATACCCATAAAACTGTCTTCTACTTCTCATTTAATCCTATACAGTTGATGAAAATGAATTTTATTAGGTATGTTAAATCTAGTACTATCTTTTGGATTAGTTTTACTCTTATATCTCAGTCCTATAGTTCTCACTTAATGAAGTGGGGATGGTTCTATGGATCATTGCCATGCACACTAGTAGAAGTATATATTTCCATGTCATTTTTTTACTTTTTCATAACAGTTTTAAATTAATTTTATGTAGGAGACATTATATATAATAGTTTTGGTGTCAATTTTAATAAAACATTCATCTAAACATTAACTAAACTCTGAATTTAAGGTTTTATCCACATCGGTTTTAATGTAAAACTGATGTGGAAAAGATACCGTGGACATTTTCACATTGTTTTTTAGTGAAACTGATGTTGAAAGTATTATTATTTTAATGGGGGAAAACTCTAAAGATTTTAAACATCGGTTTTATTTAATAACTAAGGTCTAAAAACACTTTCAAAATTTATTATTACATAAAATTGACATTTAAATTCCAACTAGATAAATTATATATTACTTTCAACATCAGTTTTCTTAAAAACTGTTGTTGAAAGTAGTAACTAAGACTTTCAATGTCAGTTATTATATAAAAATGACGTTTAAAGTCTCTGTGATGTAATTTCAATGTTGGTTTTATTTAATAACCAATGTTAACAGTCTTAGTGATTACTTTCAACATTGGTTTTTAAGAAAACCAAAGGTGAAAGTCCAACTAGAAAAATCTCATGTGAATTTCAACATCGTTTTTCTTAAAAACTGACGTTGAAAGTAATCATTGAGACTTTAAAAATTAGTTATTACATAAAAACGACATTGAAAATCCATCACTGAGACTTAGAAAATTGGTTTTATTTAATAATAATTGTTGGAAGTCTCGTTTTTTACTTTAAATATGGGTTTTTAAGAAAATTGATGTGGAATTTTTACTTTTTTTAAAAAACCGACTAGATTACATGAATAAAAATATAAAAACTTTTAAAACCAGATACAAAAAATACAAAAAACATATATAATAGATTAAATACTTGTAAAAAACATAATTTAAAAACTAAAATAAAGAAACGATTTTCTTAATAAAAATTTGTACTGGAATAAAAAAGTTGTGATAAACAAAATATAGGACATTGGTTTAATCAAATTGTTCATGTTATAATATCTATGAGAAAAAATGAAAATGATTCTTTATTTCAAGTGGATGTATATTGAAATAATTTGGACAATTATATATTCCTTCCTATATCAAAGTATCTCACAATTGTGTGACTATTTTTGTTATAAATCATAGAACTTAATTGTCAAAGAGAAAAACTAAAATTGATTCTTTGTGATCTATTACTAGTAGTAATACTCCATATTTTTTGGATTTAAAAATTAAATATACAAATTTATATGTCACGTAATAAATTCCATCAATATAAAATCCAAATATAAATTAGTAATAGTCATTGAAAAGAATAAATGAAAAAAATTTAGTGCATGCGGGAGATGAATTGCAAATGTGACGCCAAATATTTCCATAAAAATTATCAATATTCTTCATACATGTGTCACATTATTCAAAATACCAACTATATGTACTTTGAATTTTTTTTATTTTCACTATAGTAAAACACCTTATAGGCTAGGAAATAATATGAGTAGTTATTTTTCTATTTTACTACATAACCAAAAATAATAGGGAAATTATATAATACTGCACATGAAAATGTAAATAAAAAAAACCTGTTACCTATTGACAATTTTTGATATCATGAATTGTTTATTTCTAGTACAACATATGTGTATCAGAAGTAGTAGACGATGTTATTTTAGGATTTATAATTTTTGATGACCAGAGATATGTGAACAAGATAATTAATAAATAAGGAAAATTATCTATAAATAAACTTTTATAAGGATATTCCTACACAATGTGCCACAACCAGTATCAAACCATTAGACATTGCATGTCTTTCTGATAGTACATATTCCATTTATGGTTGAAAATATAATAATTGGATATGAATTAAATATGAGTAGAATTGTTTCCTAACAAAATAAAAATAGTAAAAATTGAATATATGTGTAAATAAACTATGCTCTTAGAATGAAATTTTATACATAAATACCTAATTTATTAGATGAAGTGACATTGGTATTACCATTTTTAGTAAAATTATTTATTCCAGAAGAGAAATGGATAAGAAATAATATTCATTAAATGAAAATCTTTAACATTTATTACTATTATGAAATATATGAATGTTAAATAATTACCACCTTCTTCAAATTGATAAAGCACTTTGAATACTATCATTAGGAAGTGTGGATTCATGAAAAATATCTATATCATTAATTTAACCTAGTGTGACTGAGGAGATAACATTATGTGAGGTCATACATCAAATTCTAAAAAATACAAGCCTCAAAATCTATTATTTAATTTTCTGAAAGCCACTTTATGGGTTAGTGGTAACCGCACAATTCAAAATTCAAAACAGAAAAATTCCAAACTTCATAAAACAAGAAGACATTAAACACCATGACTAGATCAAAAAGCCTACGGCCACCCAAATCTTCTGAGTCTTCCGAAAAACATCATCCCTTCTATCTTTCCAAAATAGAACTCTATCTATTTCATCATTTTCATACCCTTCAAAGAAGACCAAAACCTTAACGAGAAGTATCCATCAGAACCAGATGACACGATCAGCTTTCACTGATCTGAATCAAACAGAGCCATCAATTGTGCCTAATCCACTGAGAACCCTCCACCATAATTCAAAACACACCCAAAACTTCATACGGACCATCACACCCAACCAACCAGGAAGGGGGTAGTGGTCTTGGAGGCCAGAGAGGGGTGATCACAGGGACTCCCACAGTAAGCCGAAAAACAAGAGTTGTGGAATCAAACCCAAAAGGAGTCCAGGACTGAAATAAGATGAGGGGATGAAACTAGGGGAGAAAAAAGAGAAAGAGAAAAAAGGGGTCGAAGCTCTAAAAAAGGGGAGATGAAGCACTGAGAAATCTACAACCTTCTATCCACTAAAACCAAAACCTAAAAGACTCCATTGTTCCAGATCCTACCTATAATGGAGTGGTGGACGCCAAGGTAAGAGTGTGGAGGAGACAACCTAAAATAAAGTCTAAGAGTCACAGAAAAAAATGAGCGAGGTGAGGCGTAGGAACAAAAAGAGTACCTGATGGTGAGAAAAAGAGGGAAAGGAGGGGAAGCACAGAGAACAAGAAATCACCATCAAAGAAAAGATAAGGGGGAAGGAAAGGTGAGAGGGGGAGAAATATGAAGTGTTAACAATGAAGTCGCAAGGACATTTGAGAGGAAACCTTAGAAGACTCCGACCAGATAGCGAGAGAGAGAACTGGGCGAGTGAGGTGCCATCACCTTGTATTCCTAATTTTTTTTGCATTTTTAATAAATCTAGATCAGTATATGACATAATCAAGTAGAGTGTCATACCGATTTCACCCATATTCATGCCTCATGTCTATTTTATGAACCTTACAAAGTATGGAAATAAAAATCAGTATTTACCAGGGAAAATTATAAAAGAAAATGGGTATGAATATTTAAATCATCCTAGATGAAGAAATTATTGAAACACTATGAAATCAATTATTTTATAATCTAAAACATATTGACATATTATTTTAATCCCCCCATAGAAATAGTTTATATATAGCCTAAATGGAATGATGATTCTTTATTAACCCATAGAAACCTTATTTAATATAAATGAATTTATCTTCATTTTCTTGAGTGAAATATTTGATCAATAACCAAAATCCCCTATATTTAATTCTATAATGTCTATCCATTTTTATAATTGTGAAAAAAATCTGTAATGAGAAGTAAAATTCAAAATAAAATGATTTTTATCACATAACTAACAATTATAGAAAGAATAAATTCACCTAAATAACCCAAAAATATTTTCATGAAGGAAATGAAATTGATTTTATTGTAACAAGTGAGAACATTGAACTAGACATCAATTTATAGCATGTGAAACAACACTAAAATTATCACAGGTATAATATCAGTATTTCTAACACCATAAAATAGTTCCAACAATGGTATTTCAATCCAGAATTATAGAATATGAGAAATCCTATCAGTATAAGTCTTCTTCTTTGAAAATAACACCATATTTTGATAGGTTTACATTAAAAAAATATTCATTTTCATATATTAGAGACTATATAAATAGTAGATAAAGGTTGATCCCACAAGGATGGGATGATGCATTTATATGATTTTTAATTATTATTAACAAAAAAATTGAGCAAGTAAAAATAAATGAATATGTTTAAAAAAGAGACAATGATGATGGAGTAAAACCAGTTTCATATTAAAATAGTATTTATGGTTAAGAAAACTATTGAATCAAATAATGATAAAACAATGTGATATGGGTAGGTCTCAAATGAAATAAATTGTAATTAATGAACCTAAATAATGATTTATAGGTAAAAATATTATTTTTAACATTTTAAGATGATTTTTATTGCTAAAAATCTACTCATTCTTAACTGAATGTTCAAAAAATTTATTTATTTTCACTATTAATATTAATCAAAATTTTAGAAAAAATTGTAATCTCACTCAAGAAATTAATTGAAAAACCTTAGAATATATTCAATAGTAAACATCTAACTATACTATTATAATATTTGATGATGGGTTCTCTTCAATGAAACTCAAATGAGATCTATCATTATTTTTTTTTCAAGTTGAAAATGCCTCATAAATGTTGAAAAAATTTGAACATTAAAGAATTTAATTTTAGATAAAATTTTATCGTTCACATTAGATAACTCCGACTTCCCTGTTTGAGTGGCATATTTATCATGAAAATCATGGATTTTTTTTCTATATTAAAGAATATATTATTAGATGAAATAGGAATCCATAGTGTAATGTAATTTAAATCCAAAATGTGACTACACTTTTCATATATGGAATCTATATAATAAAAACTCTCTGAAAAATCCGAGAAATTGTTAATATATTACATATATCACAAGTCATAAGTGAGATAAATAGTTATAATAATATAGTTATAAAATATATTAAAATAAAAAAATATTAATGGATCTTATGGTGGAAGTTGTTTTCAATACACAATAGGCGATAACACAAAAAAGTAACTATATATTTGAAAATAAATAATAATTTTAAGAAAGCATAATTTGATATGTATCTTAGTGGTTTTATGTTCTTGAATAGTTATTAATGAAATTGTGTTTTTATGTCACATATTTAAATGTTTTTGGTATATAATTTTAGTGAATTCCTCAATTTAACAAAACTAATTGAGAACAACTGGAAGAATTTTACAGTTATATAATTATATCATAGAAATAAATTTCATTTGTTTTTTTTTAGAAAGAATACTTACCCTTGAATTCAACAAATGGTGGCAACTAGATACAAAAAAAATGATATTGGTTGTTTAGGAAGGTTAAATAGATCACTTGTACTATATTGGCATCCTTTTATCACTTGGAAAGTACTTTAAATTTTGATAGAAATTTTTAAGGGTGGAAAAGAATAATTAAGGATATTTCACTAATGTTAGACCAAAAAATAATTAAATTAGAAAATATAATATTGTTAGAAAATATAGGTAAAAGAAACCAATCAAATTGTAAAATCACCTGAATAAACAAATTTCACTTGACGAACATTTTCTTCATGCCAGGTGAAGAAAATAGAGATGAATTCAGTATTATTTGTAACCCCTAATGTCCTAATTACCAAAAAAAGAAAAAAGAAAAATTAACAATTCATTTTTTAGAGAAGATTCCAATGAACATAAAAATTTAAAATTTATTTTTATTACACTTTAATGGAAATAAAATGAATAATAATTATAAAAATTTGGTGATTCATCCCCGTAAAATCATTCTATGAAATTTATTTTAATATATCAAATATCAAAACATATATAAACAATAACAATTAATAATTAATAACTTATAAAAAATAATAAAAATTATTTCTTTAACAATTTTCTAAAAGATTTATGTACTCTACCTAATACACTAACTTAAGGAAAAGAACAACCCAAAAAATAAAACACAATATGCCAACTAAAATTATAATTTTTTTATAAATAATAATTTGTTTAACTTTAATTAAAATAGCCTTAAAAGAAACATATGAAACTTGTAAAAAACTGAATATAAAATATTTAAGTAAAAAACTATAGTAAATTACTCATTTTTTAAACTTTAACTAAAAGATACATACATGAAAATTTAAAGGATTTTATAGTGTGAAGATTTTTTTTATAAATCCATAACCCTTTATAAAGAAGGTAACAAAACTATAAAAAAAATATACGCACTTAAAGAAAAAAATTATTATCAAAACACTCATTTTTTAACTTTAATTATAAGAGACACAACTAATAATTTAAATCACAATCATACTTAAAAAAACAGTTTAAAAAAATATGAAGATGGGTAAGTTTTTTATATGTATATGACTTGGTATCATTGAAATGATATAATAATAATGAATTTTATATGATTAAAAAATAAATTATTTTGATATAAAAGATAAAATAATTAATATAACTAATCTTGTCAAATTAATTCTTTGACCCAGTTGTGATTATCTCATACATGAATCTTAAAACATAATAAAAACATTCCAAACATCCTTTTTGATGATGACTATATGGTTATAAAACATTAAATTGAAAATTAAAACCAACACACAAATATATATATATATATATTCAAATATTATCTAATATATAATATATTTACCATTATTTTCATGTATTGGATAGTATTTGGCTACATTATCGACAAGTTAACTTTTTCCATGACCTAAATATTTATATATACCAACTAAAAAACATGTATAAATAATAATAATTAAAAAATAAAGAACTTATAAAAAAGAATAAAACTTACTTGTCCATCAATCAGCTATTTTTTTTACGAACACCACCTAATAAAGAGAAAAACCCATATAATCAACATTCATTTGGGTAGAATACACCTAATATCCAATGAACTCTAAAATAAAAAAAAGTTTACAATAAATTAAATTATAATAAATATTACTGCATAATTATCTTAGTGTTTTTACCCATCAAGGAATGGAAGAAACCATCACCCAATCTCCATATTTTATAAACTATCAGATATATATTGAACACTATTAGGAGTGTTCAAATATTGTACATCCATTAAAATGAATTTTGGATATATAAGACCATAAAAACTTGTGGTATTATTTAAAATAAGAACTATGTGTAGATACCTAATTAAATAAGTAACAAAGTGAGTCACTTGAAATCATATTTATTTTAAGAAAAAAAATAGAAACATAAATTTACTTACATAAAAAATAACTGCAACATAGGAATGTTAAGCTCATAAAAATTAACCATATCAATGATATATTTATTGAATATTATAATTGGATATTCACTTCCAAATATATATACAAAATACAAAACTCATAAATATTATCCTAGTAAGAAGAAACCTGGGATAATATTTTTAGTCCATAAAAAATCTCAGGATTATCTGAAATTGTTGCTTCCTGAACCTTTTGTTTCCTTATACTAATTCTTTTGATATTAGATAATACCATATAAATTTAATGTTAGAAAATTTTGTAAGTAATTTTTAATAAAATATAAATAATATTTAAAAAAACACATAACTCATATATCATATAATGAAGAAGGTTATCCCGACAAAGTAAAAAATAACCCATACAATCTTCAACTCTGGTAACCTACTTGGTAGGAAATGTTTGTAGACTAATTGAATCAATAATATAATGTACTAATATTCTTACCTAACCCAACTTCATAAGATAATGATGTACAAAATCCCTAAAATATGTAATAATTCACACACTACAATACTCACATGGGGATCTCTAGTATGCAATTCCTAATACATGGTTGGATCTGAATGAGTATGTGAAGGATCCAAGTAGGTAGGTTGGGTAGGCTGGGTAGGCATGGAAGGATGCATAGGCTATGATTGTCTCAACAATTATCCAAAAATATCTTGCACAACTGATTGATGTTTATTATCCATAGGCTATTTGAGGTATTTTAGATTGATTTTATGTAATATATTTCTATGTATCTTGATTTCCTACTTTGATGACCAAAAAAATTCTCAACACTAACACCCACCTCATATACTCTTTTGCGGCTGAGGTGTTCTGTATTTCCTAAACCAGTAGCTTGGATTTCCATCCTACCCTTAGGGATAAAATTCCACTATGTTGATTTCTTCTAACATTCATCTAGAAATGAAAAATTAAAATGGTATATTAGTGTCATTAATTTAAAAAATTAAAAAATTCATGGATTTTTTTTCTTATAATCTTTTTAGTTTCTTTCTTAGATTTCTCTATAAGATACTTTTCATTTTTTTCTTCTCACTCTTTTTCATTTTTCATGGTGGGTGGGTGAATATGGGGGACCAAATTAAAAATCTTCTAAACCACTAGTAGATTGAGCTCTTAATGCATCAAATTTTTATGCGATAATTTTCTCCACTAAGAAATGACTCTACCATGTGATAAAGTATGAGGTTTTACATTCTGCAACTAGATGCCTTGATGAGTTATCCCAGAGGCTTGTTATGTAAAAATAAGCTAATAAGTAATTAGGTTATTTGTAAGAAATTTTAATATATTATATAATTATTATACCATAAATGCTTCATTATGTCACCCAGAGACAAATTTCTTCCATGTATCTGCATCCATAAACCCATACTCGAGGAATAGGTCTTAATTCTATAACTCCAAAAAAGAATATTTTTTTTCAATTTATTTTAAAATCCCTCCATATAACCACAACTAAAGATAGAAATATTTTCTTAAATTATTTTATTTCTTGAAAATTGAATGTCATCTATAATTAAATAAATTAAATATTATTCATTTAAAATATATAATATTTGAAAAATGATAAAAAAAATAAATTTATTGAGATATTTTACTATTATAGACTCCCAAAACAGCTCTTTTTCTATCTTTTCGACAGACTTCCAATAAGGATATAAAATGATAATCTGACAACGGATCTGCATGGTGATATAACTAGCAAATTTCATTGCATTTGGGCTAGTTGGTTATTATTATCCTAAAGTTTAATATGTATTATCTGATCTTTGTAGGAAACTGACAGTTTTGGTAAACATGTAATCCCACATTTACCAACTCTTGGAATAAATTTCTCTATAGAAGAAGGAGAATACTCCCCCATATAAGGCACATTAGTAGGAGGCATATTAGTAGTCCTGTAATTATTTTTTGTAAATTAAAAATTTTATTTTATTGAATAATTATATTATTTAATATTTAATAATATAATTAAAAAAATATACCTCAATAAATGTTTCTATACCTCTATGTCTATCATATAAATAGGAAAATATATTGAAATTTTATGTATGTTCAAATTATTAGATAATTGAATACTTAAAAGTAATGATTTAAAAAATATGTAAGTAAAAAAATAATGTCACACATGTATAAGTTTAAAAAATAATAATGATTTCAGGATTCCTAACCAAAAAAAATTTCAAATTAAACTATTATATATAAGCATTAAATCTAATTTTTTAGAACCATTTTTAAATTTAAATATCACATACAAAAAAAATATTTTTATATTCATAAATTTAACCCAAAAAATGATGTACGTTGGTTTTAACAATAAATTGTTTTTATCCATAACTGTTAAATCTAAAATTTAACACAAAAATCATATAAATAGTAAAATATATATAATTAAACATCTATTAAATAATAAAAAATAGAGCTTAAACATGCAAATTTTAAATAATATAAAAATATAAAAATTTACCTAAATAATTAGGAGAGTAATTTAGTTATTTCTCATATCCCTTCAACATGATCATTTCATATAACATGGATAGTATTTTCATTAAAGTCATTATTTATAACCCAAAAATTACATATTAGATGAAAAATCCTCATATAAATCCCTAACATAATCATTATCCTCATCTCTCAAATTAATTATTTTCCCTTTCAAAATTATGTACCACTCATCGTTCAATGAGTTAATGAAATAAGATATTTTCTTTACACGTGTCATCACGATAAATGGTTCCTATTTGTAACTAAATAATCCCAAATCAACTAGTGTAAACCCATAATCATCATATTTCACACCACTATTACTATCTATCCAGCTACACTTAAACATGGTGACTTGAAATTTAGAATAATAAATTCCCCATATATCCTCAAGAACTCTAAAATATTTCATTGATACAGAAATTTATTTTTTATCTTTTCCACTCAAAAAATGAACTGCTTTAGTGATGAAAATTACCCCACTATTTTGAATGGTACTCTTGGAATCCTGATTTTTTATGTAAAATGTTTAAACATTAATATCAAAACTATACAATGTGATCATATTAAGAGATGGTCCCCCTACCCACCATTTTAATGTTTTTCAATGCTAATAAATCTACGATGAATTTATATTTAATCCATTAAATAAATGAATATTTATGATCAATACTCAACCAATTTTCATTTATTTTTAGATATCATACCCTTAATTCAGAAATATGTGATGATATAAACGGATAAACCACATCTGTGTTGTTCAAAATGTATAAATGCACATGCATCACTTCATCCCATGTAATGAACTTTACCTTCAAGCCTCAAATACCTCTACCTTCACTATGAATAGTCATATGTCAAGATATAAAAAGAAAAATATGCTCCACAATATACAAATAATCAGTAAAGATACCAATTACCTCTTCTGATACATATTTTTGATAAATATAGGCCTCTGTTCGATGATTATTTTTAATATACCCCTTCAAAATTTTAATATATATTTAAAAAGGATACATCCAACATAAATAAAAAGGCCCACATATTCTTATCTCGTGCACTTGAAGAATCACCATATAAACCATTATATCAAAAAAAATAGCTGGGAAATAGATTTCTAGTTTAAAAATTATAATAAAAGATTCATTATACAACAGATCTAACAAATTTGAATCAATGATTTTTCTACAAATGGATTTTAAAAAATTACACAACCTGATGATAGTCTTTCTAATAGGTGTAATCAATATACCATATAGTGTGACTTATATAATTTTTTGCATCAATAAATGATAGTCATGAGATTTCAAACCTATTAATTTAAAATCCATTAATGACACCAAATTATTTACATTTTATGAAAATCCAATGGTTACATTAAAACCATGTATACACTGATAAAATTTTATCTTATCATTCTTGATTAATGTGTGACAAGGTGGAGGTAATTATCTTCTAGTTTCTTTTATAGTGGGAGTTAGCACCAAATATATTACTATTAATATCAAGTCTAATATAACATGAAATCCATCATTTTTACTTCATTTTATGTTTAAAAAAGTTTCAATCAAACTACTACTTATGTTTTTCACAACATGCATAACATCAATGTTATGTTTTATCTTTAAAAATATCCAATAAGGTAGTTTGAAAAAATAGACTTTTTCTTCCATATATATTTTTTATGTCTAGAAATTCCTTTACTTCCAAAAGTGAAATCAATATTTTTCATCCTATAATAATATTATTAAATTAAAAATGGTTGTGGGGTAAGGTTATATTCTTATAAACCATTAAATTATTTTTTCAATCTATGATAAGGATGATCGATTTTAAAAAATCTTTGATGTACCATGTACACTGTCTTCCTTCCATTTTCCAATTGATAATATGAAGTCTATTGTTCAAAAACTATACTTTCTTTATGTTCCTTAAAAATATATCCAGATAAGTTTCCATTTGAAAAAAATTTATTTTTAGTGAAAATCATTATAACACATAAGAGAAAATTCTCTTTCTTGTATGCATCAACAAATATAACACCTATCTCCCATATAAGTTTCAAATCATCAGTGAATGGTGAAAGATACATATCAATATTGTTTCTCATCTATTTTGGTCTAGAAATCATCAAGGTCATCATAAAATATTTTTTCTTCATATATATTTATGGGTAAATATTGTAAACTACCAAAAAAGGCCATGAACTATGTTGTATTGTTAAGCTCTAATATGGATTGATTTCATATGTTCAAAGTCTCATTATGAGTTTTCTAACTTTACTTCTGAAATTAAAAAATTATTTGTCAAATCTCTTCCACTGCGTCGAATCAGTAGGGTGATGTAAGTTACCATCAGATATTCTCTTATAAGTATGCCATCTTAACCCTTTTTCATTAATTAAATTTTAAAATAGTCACTTAAAATGAGGAATTATTGGAAGATACCAAATTTATTTAGTTGGAGGTTTTATTCTAGTAACAGAGAATGGTTCATAGTTTAATTATGTAAATTATTGAAAGTGATTATTTAAAGATACCAAATTGATTTAGTAGGAGGTTATATTTGAGTACATGGTAATGAATCATAATTGACATTTTTAGCCATCTTATAGCTTGGTGTACCACATTTAGAACATATTGATAAATATTCATATTACTTCGTATAAAACAAAAAATAATTGGGGAAAACATGTATCTTTTTATACCCAAACCCATCAATAATAATATTTTCTTTGCCTCATAATTTGAATTTGGAAGCCTGTTTCTTTCTAGAAGTAGCTCTTTTAAAAGTTATAGTAACTCAAGGAAACTTTTTCACTCCACCCATTTCTTGATTTCAAGTTAACTAACCTTATAATTGCTGATAACACTTTATATTTAGAGTAAACTAAGAATAATGGTCTATTAGAATGTTCATACAATCGTTCAACGGTTGTAGTTTTTTTATGGTTTTAATGCATACACCATGAATTAATTTTTCAATATGATCCTCAGTCTCATTTTGAATATTTTCATCAACATTAGATTTTTAATTTTCCATTCTTTCCCCATGCTAGATACAATGTGTACAACTATGGATAAAACAATAGAAAATGAGATTATCCTTGATTTTTATGGAATTTAACTTTCTCATATTTAAAAACTTCAGACATAGACAAAAAATCAAATATTTGTTTTGAATATTTATTTAGAAAATTCAAAGAAATTATAAAATCCTTTCTCATATTCATCAGTGGTTCTTCATAAATTTATCCAATTATGGTCCATTAAATACCTAATATCACAATATAAAAAGTGAATATATTAATACATATCAAATTATAACGATATAAAAAAACAGATAACAAACACATATACATAATTTATAAAACATAAAAAAAATATAATAACTAACAAATAATTATCATAACAAAAAATTATCATAAGAAACAATAATCAAAGAAAAAAACTATCATAAAAAACAATTATACATAATTATTCTTACAAATAATTATAATAAAAAAAATTAAACATAAAAAAATAAATTACATACAATTATGAAAAATATTTTTGAATTTCAAACAATTATACAAAAAATTATATGAAAAATTATATGAAAAATTATATAAAAATATCATACAAATAATTATCATAAAAATTATATGAAAAATTATATGAACAATATTAAAAACAGTTATATATAAATGACTTAAAAATAATTATACAAATGGTTTTTCAAAATTTATTATAAATAATTATTATAAAAAATAATTATCCTAAAAAATAGTTAAACATAAACACTCACACACACACACACACACACACACATATATATATATATATATATATATATGAATTTATAGTTTTATATTAAACCTTGAAAATTGATATTCACAAACAAACATCCTACATAACAAAATTTAACTTGGTTAAATGAAAAGGTCATGTCCACTACCTTTTAAACCAATCTCATCCTTCTACATTCTAATTTCTTTAAGATAGATCCAATGGCCATAAAATTTACTTAGAGACACGGGGGAACATAAAACGAAAAAAATAAATTTTTAATGAAACATTATAATAATGTAAACATATTATTAGTTGAGTGTTGGAAAAACTATTATTGTAAAGAATCCATCGTTCTTTAATGAACTACACATCCCCATACTTCATCAATTTGACTAATCGAAATTAATTATATTATTCTTCTCATAATTAAACTAGTATATCATGTTTACTTGTCATTTCAAGATAACCCATACATATCCAAATATTCACTTTATCACTTTTACAAAAATTCATGAACTTATTAATTCAAATAGATATCATACGTAATATATTTTATGATATCTCATTATATGTAATCAATTGAATATATATTATATTTCTTTGTATACCCACATCATTTTTGGATATGAAAACTACAAAACCTTTGAATGTACATTGTATACACTTAATCAAACCTCAATGCATCTCAGTTGAGATGTTTTCTTCATTTCAACTCATGATTCAATGATAATCAAACTCATGTATTTTAAATGATATTAAATAATGTGTAATTAATTTATAATTTTGTTCTTTGATATAATAAACCTTCACATACTTCATCAATAAGATAAATACATGGTCTAATACTAAAGAATTACTTCTCCACCAAGTCACTAGATTGGTTGGATTTTTTAAGAATCATAACTCTTTGGTGCGTGATCACTTGTTTTGAACATGTAATATTCATGGTATTTTCATATAAATATTGATATTCCATGATATCATTCACTCTCATCATTTTATAACATCTGAAAATCACATGATCATTGGATTATCTTCTATAAAAAATAGTTAAACATGAAAACATTTAATAAATTTAAAAAATTATGATAACAAATAATTAAACATAATTTATTTTCAAAAAATAAAAAAAAACATAAAAATATTGGATCTTGATAATGAAAAATGCATCCTGAATTTCAATAAACTCAATCAAAGTCCATGGAAGCAGAGTGAATGCTGCAAGATTGGTGAAATAATAGTGGAAAAAGAAGTAAAAAAACTAACAAAAACCTCAAATCACAATTACAGGTCGATCGTAATAACTCTAGGATCATTGAATAAGAATAAAGGATAGAAGATCCAAGATAAAGAAGTTAAAAAGAATAATAAATTCAACATCAATATAGAACTGAGGGTCATCAATGGTCTTCAAAGATGTCAGTCATTGATCAAGAGTTGATCAAGAGAGGATTATGATTGAAATAAGAAGATGAAAAGTGGATGGTAATTGATTTTGGGAGAGAACCAAAAGATATCGAAGCTATTATAGGCCAAAATATGGTCAAGGTATGATGTTTCTAGAGAATGAAAAATACGACAATGAGTTTTTCATATAATTTTTTAAAATATTTTTTAATATACATTTTCCTAAATACCAACATTAAAACATTTTATAATTTTATCTTAAATTTCAGTTTTTTAAAACTGATGTTAATGTTATTTAAATTTGATATTTAACATTGGTTTCTTTAAACTGATCTTAAAAATATATATTTAATGTTTTTTTAAAAAAATCCACCATTAAAACAGTTTTTATATTATTTATAATGTTAGTTTAAAACTGAAATTAAAAAAATATTTTAAAATCTTTGAAAATTGATTTATATAAAAAATTATGTTGAAAGTTAAACCATGTAATCATAATGTTAGTTTTAATAAAAACCCACCATAAAAATTCCACCATAATACCTTTAATTTCGGTTTATAAAAAAATAAAGTCAAAATACCAAAGTTAACAAAACATATTTCTACTAGTAGAAACATGACTTGGGTGATGATTCTTGATATCATAATTTCATTTCACTTGATGTAGAGAGTCCTTATTGTATATGACATACTTAAATGGTTTTGGTTTGACTTTATGGTGTGCATGTGAAACCAGTGAGACCTATGATTGATATGATTCTCATGTGGATGTGTGTTGGTTATGTGATTCTTACTTGAAATGGAATGATTATGAACTACCTTATTGTATCATTGTGTTTTAAAAGCATTGTTTCTATGTCTCTATAATTTAATGACTAGGTTAACCCATATAGTATTGTTTATCTCTTAGATAGGGAGTGTAGAATATGTGATGGATTTTCCCAAAGCCATGATATTGGGTTAACAGTGGTGTTAGCTTTCCTCATATATGTAATATTGGGTTAGAATGTGGTATGAGGATTCCCCTAGATCCATTAATTAGTTTGACATTAGTATTTACCTTAAAGGTGGGAAAGACTATCCATTAAAATGTGGATGAGGATAGATGATCGGTTGGATGAGTATGTTATACCACCATATAACATTTTTCCCTCACAAATGGAGTTTATGAAGGTAGATTTAGTTTTTAAGGACTCAACATGTGTGAACTAGTATATGATTAATTTTTTGTATTCATGCATTTATTATTGTCATGAAATACATTTATGTATATTATGAACTTATGATAAGGACCTGTAGGTGGTTCTAAAATGTGTTTTATACTCACACCCTATATAGTCATATCAATGCATGTGTATAATTTTTGAATAGGGACTCATTTAAGGATAAGGGACCTGTGGCATGTATTTGAGTAGGAGTAGCATGATGGTGTGAGTTGATGCTAGGATAGAATCTGAATCTTGTATGTTTTCCTACTTGATACTTAGTTGTTTTTTCCTTCTTTAGTACATTGATATAAGGTATACATGGATCCTAGGTAAACATAGATCCTTTATTTATTTTATTTGGATAGTATGACTGATATACTAAATTTTTATAGCATTGGTTTTATACTCTTATCCTCATATTTTTTTCTGATGAATTATTGTTATTTATTATTATTGATTATGTTGTATTCTTTGATGGTTGTATGTTACCAAGGTAATAGTCTCCTCATGATACCTCTTAGGCCCTTTCCAATAATCGATAACCTCTTATGTATGGAGAGGCGTGCATGAGGCCATGTGGTACTCTATATGGGTCTCGATGAGTTGGTTCATGGTGTTACACAATGATACTTGAACATTTTTCTGGAGATATTTCATAATATAGAATATTTTTTAGAAGCCTTATTTCTATAGACTCGATTTTTTAGTAGTTTGTGACTTTTGAAGAAGAGGTGACCATTCGAAGTTCATGAAATTAAATGGTATTAACTAATCAATCCATTAATAATTATTTTTTTATTTTATTTTGTTATTAATTTATTAGACTTAATTAATTCAATTATAAAATGTCCAAATTAAATTACACCATTAAATGTTCAACATTAAATTCCCCCATTAAAATATCCTACCTTAACCCATTCTACGATTCAATATCATGGATGATAAAAACATATAAATACATCCATTAAAATTATTATGTTAATCCCATTAAAAACACAAATCTTTATTAAACACACAAAATGATCCCATTAAAATCATTAAACTCTCCCATTGAATAATTACATTATAGAACTTATAAATGCCCAATTAAACTCATTAAACTCTCCCATTAAATTCTATAAATTTTAGTACAAATCATTAATCCATAACTAAAAATAGGTGAGAACCTCTATAATATCCAATGAATAAAAAATATTTTAAAAAAGTTATAACAATATCCCAATTTTATTCATTAAATATTAACTCTTAAGATTATTATTCAAGTAATTATATATAATAAAGGTAAATTTTGATTTAAACCTTTACTTACTATCATTATATCAAGGTATTATCATATTTAATGGTTATCGAAACCTTAAACTTGTTAATCAATATGATAAATCTAGATATATCATATATATGATGATTTATACTTCTGGAATCTCATTTATTTATACTTTTATATCCATGTGATTATATTGTTTTCATGAACTCTCTAAAAAGTAAAACCAATAACTTATGTAAGAATAAATAGAAATTATATGTTCAATTTAGATAACTAATATAATATGTTTATGTTATTAGACCACACTACTCATTAACTATTAATATTTCATTAAGAGTTTATAACTCAACCTATAATTATAATGAATGATATTGGCACCAAGTGGTTGGGGTTATAATTATCAACATCAATAATCATTGTCATAACATGTTTTTTCATATTAAAAACATTAATTAGGATATACCTGAAGAAAGTGTTGGATTTTCATTACTAAATGATTTATAATATGTGTTTTAAATACATCAATTTATTAGTCACATTTATAATCTCTCTTGGTAGTGATTTTGTAAATGGATTCAAAATGTTATTATGTGAACACACATATAAAATTGTTATGGTATCATCTTATGATAATTTTATTACATAATAATTATTAAACTAATGTGTCTAGTTTTTTTATTTCACATGAAATTATAAGATATTGATAAAATTGATTCACTATAACAATTGTTAGATATACGAGGCATTGGATCAGGCCATAATTTAATGGACAATAAAAAATTGCTAATCCATTATGCTTCCTTTCCACATGTTTCTAAGGTAATAAATTCCAAATCCAGGGTTTAATGTGAAATATAGTTTTGATTATTCCTCTCCCTAGAAATAGAGAAATCCATAAGAGTAAGTAACTACCTATATGTGTATTGATTATCTCCAACACTAGTAATACAAATCACATTTGTGTATATTCTAATACAACTAGATAATCATTGTAGTATATACTTAAATATTTGTTTTCCTTTAAGTATCCAAAGATTCTTATTGATTTTTCGGAGGATCAAATAATAATTGGGATGGGGGGGGGGGGTGTTGAATAAGTTGTTGTACTTTCTATATGTTTCAATATTTTTCAAAACTTAACCATTGAAAACTATTAAGCTTTATTTCCTTA
The DNA here is from genome assembly GCA_963277665.1 of Viscum album. NCBI lineage: Eukaryota > Viridiplantae > Streptophyta > Magnoliopsida > Santalales > Viscaceae > Viscum > Viscum album. The sequence goes on along the minus strand of OY728141.1, from coordinate 1,411,885,279 downwards.
TCATATTTAAAAAAAAACTCATGCTCGAAAAGTAGGAAACCATGTAAATAACACCAGATTTACAAGGTTCATCCTTAGTGTGTGAACCTACATCCTTTCCATAGCCACACCAACGGGTCTATAAAAAGTCACTATTAAGAAGAAGTGAATACAACTTTTTCCAACTCCCATTAGATATATTCTATCTCCTAATATGAAATATTATACTTAATCCCATCAATTAATAACATTTTCTTACAAAAAAACTGATCTAAACAAAAGGATAAAGACTTTATTGAATCTTCTCCACAATTGCTCAGTCTGAATCCTCAGTCCAATTTGGCTGGATCCAATTTTCTCAATCTGATGAAGTCAATATGATTCTCCCTTACTCAATATAAACTTCTCAAACATTGATGAAAAACTCATTATGATATTCTTTCATCTGATGGGAACTTTCACTTTTAATTCTTTACTTCTCCACCTATTAATATTTCATGAAAAGTTACAATGAATGAAAGATCTGAGCTAGTATTTGTAGGAAACTTTGAAAAGAAAGAGCGGGAAACAAGAAAACTTTCCCCACTTTCTAAGATTTCAAAAAATCAGAAAGTAACTCACACTTAAACTTTATCTCAGAATTCTTAAATACTCTTTATATTTCTCCAAGATTTATGAAAACATGAATTTCTAGTTTTGACCTCTTCAACTCTTTATAAAATTTATAGAATATTCTTTTTGAGTCTTCTTCATAATCAACTCATTAAGAATCTGTTTCTTTCTTAGATCAATATTATTATGTTTCTTTCTTAGCTCATTACAATCTAATTCCTTCTTATATCATTTTAAATCTATTTCCTACTCATATCATTACTAATCTATTTCCTTCTCAGATCATTACAAATCTGTTTTGTTCTCAGCTTATTACAATTTTTGTTTTTTTCTTAGCTCATTAGGATTTCTATTTATATCTTATCTCATTATGATTTCTTTTTCTTTATCAAATCATTACAATTTCTATTTCTTTCTCAGTTGATTAAGATTTCTATATATTTCTCATATCATTATGATTTTTGTTCCTCTCCTATATCATTTCAATGGAATTCTTCACTCTGCAACTTTGAAATTATTCAAACTTCATCAGCTTTAAACATTCTGACATCTTTTAACTTCTTAGTCTAGTACTTATAGAACTGAAACAATCTTTATGAATCCTAAAATTATTAAAAATATTTTATCATGAGTATGTTTCATGATTTATGTGAACTTATTGATTATCATAGCATCATACCACTTCATTTTTGAATGCTTGAGAACCATCTAACTACGGACTTCACTTTCTTCAAAAAAACCTCTTTAGAATCATTACGAATTCCATTTTTAGGAATTTAAGAACCTGAGTTTGGAAACCTGTGTCTAAATAAAGGAAACTTTTCTCCCTCTTTATGTTTGGGTTTGAGAATTTAGTAACTTTAAACTTTCTTACAAATCTCTTTACGATGAACTAAGTGAGATTCTTGAAAAAAAATCTTATTAAAAAATGTTAGTTATCAACAAATAAAAAAACTTTTTTAAAATAATTTTACCACCAAGGGTCTTCAATATCCCCATTTGTATTTTTTGAAAACCCTTGTTAACAACTTTTCCAACTCTCAGAATTTTTTCACAATTCAACTTTGGTAAATAGAACATTTTTTTTAATTTTTTCAAAACATATCCTTTCTCAAAACAGAGTGTACTGACACCAGAATACTGGATAAAGTAATGTTTTTAAAGGGATTCCATCACTTATTGGAAATAAAATTTTGTGCCCATATAAGGATAAACTCCCCCTCAATTTTATCTTTTCCTCTCCCCCATTTTATCATAACAAAAAATTCATATTCATAAAATAAAGATAAGAAAAAACTTATTACAAAGTAGAAAGTTGTTACTTTATATTCCCCTTTGTCAACATAATCCAAATCATAGTGGGGTTCTAAATTATGTAGTTTAATAAGTAACTAGAGGCTAAACGTGAAGTTTCAGCCTCAATTCCACAAATCTTTCTTTCAACATGAATTTTGTAAAAATAACCACAATTTGATAATTTTTTGAAATGTATTCTAGCATAACATATCGTAAAAAACTTTTTCATTTGTAAAGTGAAAATTTATATAAATGTGTTTTGATCTTAAATGGTGCATATGATTTTTAGAAAGTTCAATTTAACTATGATTAACACAAAGTATCTTTAATTGTTTTGAAACCTTCACTTTCAAGTATTATAGAATAACTTTCATCCATAATATTTGAGTACAAACTTGACTAGCTTCAACATATTTTTATTCATATATGATCAAAGTTAATGAACTTTGTTTCTTACTATGAAAACTCACACAAAATTAACCCAAAAAAATCTTCCTCCTCATGTTGATTTTATATCATTATAATCTCCATCCCAATTAATATCAGTATAACCATAAAACTTAATCTAAAAATTTATTTTGTTTAAAAAACAATGTGAAGTTGTTCATTTGACATATCTCAGAATACTATTTGATTCCAACCTATATGATTCTTTCATATTATTTTGATATATAGAGAAAAAAGTCATAACATAAACAATATCAGGTTTTGAGGTTGTGAGGTAAAGTAAGCATCCTATCATCTTCCAAAAACATTTTTGAATCACACCTTTTCCAGATTCATCTTTAATCAACTTTGTACTCACAGATATATGAGTATATTTTTTTTGGATTCCACCATCCCAAACTTCTTTAAAAATTCCCTGATATACTTTTGTTGAGATAAGAAAATGTATTTTTTTGTTGAACTTGTAATGCAAGGAAGAAAGTTAGTTCTACTAACATAGAAATTTTAAAATTATTCTTAATTTCCTCAATTTTTTTTAAAAACATATTCTATATCCATATAAAAAATTATATGTTCCACATAAACAATTACATTTATAGTTCTGGAGTCAAAAGGTTTCACAAATAAGCTATTATCAACTTTTACTTTAGAAAAGTTCAACTTTCTCAAACAATTGTTAATTTTATAATACTAGACACATGTGTCTCATTTCAATCCATACAAGAATTTATATCATATAAAAACCTTGTTTTCATCATTATCATGTTGAAAACAATAATGATTTTAAATGTATTCTTATTCCTTAATCTCACCATTTAATAAATATGACTTTACATCCATCTGATAAACTTTTTAATTCTGATGTGTGACCACTGAAATAAAAATTATAATAGTTTATAATCTTGTAATTAGGGTAAATTTTCCTCAAAATCATCACCTTCCACCTATATATAAACTTTTCAAAAAAGCCCAAATTTTTTTCTTGAAATTTCTCTATATCCACTTGACCTGTTTCTGTAAACCCACTTTGTTCTGATAACATTTTTATTTTTTAGCCTTCCATGTTTCATTTTTCTCAATTTGATCCAACTCTTCATTCATATAATCCTCCCATTCTTTTTATTTAATCACTTACGAAAATAATTCTAGTTCAACATTTGAGATAAGTGATGTATGATTTTCTAATCTCAACTTTATCGTTATCTGAACTGAAGCCTTCATATTTCCAATAATGTTTTTAGATTCAACATGTTTTTCTAAAGTAGAAACTTTAAAATATTATTTTCCAACTAAACTTTCCTAATAACATGAATTTTGTTAATCTTGATAAGGATGTTTTGACATACTTTCACTATTGTTGGAAATATCTAGTTTATCCTCCTCAGCATTCTCAACCAATTTTGTTAATGAATTTTTATTTTCAATTACTTTTGTATCATATGAGTACACCAAATTTTGTAATTGTTTGTTCCAACATCTGTAACTTCTTCCATTTGGTGAATAACCCATAAAAGTTCCTTCCTCAAAATTTTCATCAAACTTTCCTAGATTTTGATTTTTTAGTTTGAGCAAACATAGACTTCCAAAAACATCAAAGTATTTCAATAAAGTTTTTTTATTATACCAAATTTCATAACGATTTATGTTGGTTTTCGGTCTCAACAAGAATATATTTTGAACATGTATAACAATAATATCAACTTCTATATAATTAAATTTTGAAAGTTTGTTTTATTCTAACATACCTCTTCTTATTTCCACCAAACTTATATTCTTTCTTTCTGTTAATATATTTTATTATGAAGTATAGGGAGCACAATACTGATGTTTGATACCATTCTTTCTTGGATAAGTTTCAAAATCATTTATTTTGAATTCGGTACCATTATCTATTTTCACATTTTTTATGGAAACCCACATTTCTTTCTCAACATATTTTCTAATGAATTTTAATATTTTAATAGCCTCTAAACTTTGCTTCATAAACATTCCATTTTTTATCTAAGTGAAATCATCAATACAAATGATAAATTATAAATATCCTTTTTTTATTGATGTATCATCAGCGTACATAAATCAAAATTAATAATCTCAAATGGTTTGGTTAGTTGAATCTCAACTCTTTTATGACTTATTTAGTCATATTACCTTTTTGAAAAGTTAAAAAAACATCTTCTTATCTTCTTTTAAATTCTGGAATGTTTTGAATGGAATCAAATTTAAAAATTTGTTCATACTTTTCTGTCCAAGGTGCCTAAATCTTAGGTTCCATAATTTGTTATCATATTTAGTACTCAAGTAACATGAGTTATTGAATTCTCATATTTGTAAGATAGTCCCACTAGTTATTTCTTCTTTTATAATAACTTTTCCATCTTTCACACTTTTTGATGATACAATTTTTTTTCTTCTAAAAACAACTTCTTTTCCATCATCACAAAGTTGACTTACACTATATAAGATATGTTTTAGCCCATCAACAAATAAAACTTCCTTATATTTCAACTTTTCTGATTCAATATTAGTTATTCTGATTCCTTTTATTTTTAAGGAACTATCATTACCAAAGGTAACTACTCCTCCATCATGAATTTCAACATGTTTCAAGATTTTTATATCACCATTCATATGTGAAGAACAAACACAATCAAGTATCCATGGTCTGTTCCATTTAATTTATTTTAAATCTATCTCAACAACAAAATATCTTTCCTAAACATTCTTTATTTAAGATTATTTTTATTTTCTATTATAAGAAAATTGTTCTAGAAGGAGAGTCAATCATCTTATAATATGTGACTAGCCTGATCACATATTCCAAAAAATTATTCCAAACATTCAAGTTGATTTTTTTAGAAACTTTATAACATCTTGAGAATTATCCTTTTCATATTTATGTAATTTAGGAAAGCTACTCATTCTACATTCACTATTTCTCACGCTTTTCTCAAACCATATTCCATGTAGAGATAAGTTATTCCCAAAATTATAAGCTATGTTCCCATAGATTCCAGAACACCAAAAATACATCAAATCTTTATTTTCTATTCAATAAAGATCTTTCTCTATAGAAACTTCATTGAGGTCAGTAACTTCTTTCATCTCTAACATACCCAAAATGTTGACCATCTTTTATTTTGAGTGAGTTTCCAAATTTTGTAGATTTGATTGGTTTCTCACATTATTTCTCATCCCAGAATTTCCCAACACATTTTATAGAACTTTGAATGTTAAAATAATGAGACAAATCATTAATTTTGGTGGGTGGAGATTCCACCTGATTCTCATACTGAGCCTTCTAAGTAACTTTAGAAGTCTCATATTTTACTTTCAATTTTTTTTGAAATTTTCATTTATATTTCTCAAGGTAATTTCGAACTCAAGAATATTTGATTGGATATTTTTAACTTATTATTCTTTAGATGATAACTTATTACTAATATCTTCAACTATCTTTCCCTATTCAGCAATTCTAAGTTTGTAACTTAATATGCCTTCTATGTATTCTTCCTTCTAATTAATGATATCTCTTATTCCATTAACAAATTCTCTAAAATATTTCTTCATTACTCTAATTTCTTTCTTAAGAGTTTTTTTTCTCAAGACACAAAACAAGTCCTATTATGAATTGATACTCTCTATAAAGATTCTTCACCACCTTCATCACTATCTGAAAAATCTTTTGTTTTCTAAAAATTTTCAATGAAGGTTTTTAATTTTTCTGAAATTTAATCTTCAAGAGAATTATTTTCAGTTGATTCTAATTCAAAATTCTTACTCAACATGCTTATTTTTTTCTGTAAAATTCTTCTTTTATTTGTTGAATGACCTTTATTATTTATCATTTTTGTTTCACTTCCTCTATTGAGGGTTTTCATCAGAATCAACTCAAAATTATCTAGCTTTGTTCTCGCGGAAATTCATCACAAACTTTATGATTCCACTTTAGTCAAAAAAATTTGAGAGGAAGTTTACCTTCATATTTTCTCCTTCCTCCCCAATAGTTTTTAAAGATAAGAGACATAATCTTATCATTCAAATCATCATCTTCCTTATCTTCAGACCCATAAAGATCAACTTCTTCAACATCATGTATTTTCATCTTTCTCATAGATTAAAAATCCATTTTATCTTTCATCTTGTTTTTAAACATTGGATATTTCTACATTTCATACGTAATAATAAATTTATTTAATTCCTTAAGAGATAAATCATAATTATCTTCTAAAGAGTAAATTTTATAATCAAACTTGTTTGGAAAGTTTGGCATAAGTTTGTTCACCATTGTAAAATCTTCTAGGACATATCTGAATACTCTAATTTTAAAAAGAATTTAATTTACTCTAGTGAAGTATTCATAAATTTTTTATTCATCTCTCATTCTGATGTCTTCATACTTACTTCACCAGATTTGTATCTTTGCTACTTTCACTTTAGTATTCCCTTCTAAAATACTTTGTAGCTTTTCCCACATAATTTTTGAAGTATTGAGACCCATAACCTTATGATAAACAATATCTGATAAGGAAATAAGGATTTTATTTTTATCCTTTTATTAGAAAACATCATAGGATAATCTTTCTCAATAGGTGGAAAACCCACAGTATAAGCATCAATAACTTCCAATACAAGAGATAGGAGATAAGGAATCATCATATTATTCCATCCATAATAATTTTTCCATAGAATGTAGGAATTACACTAATATTGAAATAATTAATATTATCCATGATAAGGATTTAACAAGGAAATCTTTCTCTAATACCAATTGTAGTTCCAAAGGACCGAATAGAAGATGATGGGGGTGAGGGGGTGGGGGGGTGGGGTTGAATCAATTGTTATACTTTTTATATGCTTCAATACTTTTCAAAACACAACCCCTCTAACTTATTAAGATTTATTTACTTATCATATTTTGTAAAAACTCATGCATGAAAAAGTAGTAAAGAAAGTAAATCACACAATATTTACAAGATTAATCCTCAATGTTAAAACCTATATCCTTACCATATCATCTCCATTGGGTCTATGGAAATTAAATATTAAAAACATGTGAATAAAACATGTCATAACTCACATTATACACCTTCTATATCCAAATAATAAATATTATACTGACTCCTGTCATTTGACAATTTTTTCTTACAAAAAAATTGATCCAAACAAAATAATAAATACTTTGTTGAGAATTATAAACAATTTCTCAATCCAAATCCTTAGTATGATTTGGATGGATCTAATTTTATCAATACCATGAAGTAAATATTATTTTCCCTTACTCAATCTGCACTTCTCAAAATTTGATCAAACACTCAGTATGATATTTCTTAGTCCGATGGGAACTTTCACTTCCAATTTATCAGTGATCGACTTTTTTTTTATGAAAAGTTACAATGAATGAAGGATCAGAGAAATTATTTATAGGAAACTTAGAATAGTAAGTGTGGGAAACTTGGAAACTTTCCCTCATTCTTTATATTTCAAAAACTCTAAAATTCACTAACATTTAAACATTAACTTTGAATTCTTCAATCTTCCTCATATTTATTTGTGATTTATGAAAAATTGAATTTCATGTTTTGACCTCTTAAACTCTTAATAAAACTTATGGAATATTATTTTTGAGAATAACTTTTAATCAACTCATTAATGATCTGTTTTCTTCTTAGCTCATTATGAATATATTTCATTCTTGGCTCATTACTAATAATTTCCTTCTCAGCTCATTTCAAAATTATTTCCTTCTATAATGTCCTATAATGGGTTCCTCCCGACGGTGCCTCAAAACAGTCATTCACATGACCTCGAGCACACCTTCCTGAATGCTAGAGGTTTCCGACTAGCAGTGAGGGTCTGGTAAGTTGATCGTGGGGATAATATACCAAATTTTATCAGAGTAAAACACTAGCAGAGATAAATAACCAAATGTGGAAGCATATATAACATAATGAATACCAATGTCATAAGAAATCAAAAACAAAAAATAAAATAATTCACTGAAAAGGGAAACATGATTTTCTAATTTAAGTTTCAATGTGTCTAAAAATAAAACTGAGAGTAAAGATACTAATGAATCCCACTCAGGTCCTGAACCCCATCTGATTTCCTCCTCCAAGATCCATCCCCAATCAGCAATCAAACACAGGGCCTTTTCCTTTAACCTGTATAGAAAAAAATAAAGTCTATTCAGGTACCGATTAGGTAGCCCAAGTAGTATGTGGGTAAAACTCATTAGGCCACCTCCATCTACATTTAAAACAAATCCAGTCAAACAATGTATGGAGTTGTATAAATACATAAGTACAATGCATAAATAACGACTTATCACATTATCATTTATTCTTTCTTTAACTACATTAACTCTAGGGCTCCGGAGGATACCCATACCTCAATACTAGCTTTGGCGCATACTGGAGCCCGAAGTGTTCCATAGTTAATTTATTATCTTAATACCTTCTTCGACTCATGCTGGAGCTCAAAGTATTCAAAGGTGATATGATATCTCAACACCTGATTTGACTCATGCTATATTTTTAATCATTCTCATGTGAGGCCATATCTTAGAGTACCATTATTACCATTCTTATTTCATAATTAATAACCGTGTTACTATTCATTAAATCATAGAATTTAGATGATCATGTTACCATCTTCATTTCAAAATGAAAGGCCATATTACTATTCATTAAATAATAAAATTTTGATGACCATGTTTCCATCCTTATTTGAAAAAATGAATGACCATGTTACTATTCATTTAATCACAAAATTTGGATTTCCATGATACCATACTTATTTCACAAATGAATGACCATGTTACCATTCATTTAATTACACAATTTGGATGACCATGTTACCATCCTTTAATTCATGATAAATGACTATGTTACTACTCACTATTTAATAATAAACAATTGAATGATCATGTTACCATTCATAATATTTGACCAAATGAGCATGCTACAATTCAATATTTTACACATATCACATGTATCTCATTTATCTAGGTTAATCAACATTAACCACATTATCACATATAAAACATCATCACATCAAGTAGGATTAATCAACATTAAACCTCTTACCCCAATATCACATTAATTAATTTATCAATTAATTAATCATCTCATCCTATTTTCTAATTAAAAAATTATTCTTCACATGAAACCCCTTCATTCCCCATTCAATTAATCTCATCAATCTATTTAATTAACCCAGCTGTTAATTAATCACTTACTTTCTCTAGTTAATCCATTAATTAACTAATCACATTAATTACTGTAGTTAATTAAACAATTAACTAATCACATCTACTCCTCTAGTTAATTCAATAATTAACTAATCACATCAATAATATTAATTAATTTGACAATTAATTAATCACATAAAATACATTAATTCAATCAATAATTAGTTAATTACTTCAATAGTATTAGTCAATTAAACAATTAAATAAACACATCAATTAAGTCACTAATTTAAAAATTATTTTGTCATAGAAATCCCTTTAATTAATTTTCCCAATTTATTAAGCATGTCAATCCCGTTAATTAATTCATCAATTAAGTTATAAATATCCACAAACTCACAATCCAATAATTAATACCACAATTAAATATCTCACTCAGGATATCAATGTTCCACAATTAATTATACAATTAATTATCTCTAATAAATAAATCAATATCACGTAATTAATTCTATAATTAATTATTTCAAATCAATAACAAAATTTCACAAAATTAACTCTATAATTTTTTATCTTAAATTAACAACTCATATAACATGATTAATTCCGTAATTAATTACCTCAAATCAAAAACTCAATATTACATGATTAATTCTAAAATTAATCCTCACAAATCAATAACTCAATATAACATAATTAATTCTACAATTAATTAACCCATACATCCTTTCAATTAATTCCCCAATTAATTTCCCACGCCAATCTCATTAATTTATTCTCAATTAATTAATCTCATTCAATCCATTCAATTAATTTTTCAATTAATTTCCCATGTAACTTTAAATTAATTTATTAATAATTAATAAATATTATTTAGTCCCTTCAACTAATTTTCCAATTAGTTGTCCATTTAACAACCTATTAATTAATTCAAAATTAATTGAATAATCTCATTACCCACATTAGTTAATTAACCAATTAATTAATCCCTTTATTTAATTCAATAACTAAATAATATCATTTTTCACATTAATTAGTTCTCCAATTAATTAATCCCATTATTTAATTCAGCAATTAAATTATCACATTACACTAATTAATTAACTAATCAATTAATTAATTCCATCTCAATAATTTGATGTCACCAACTAATTCATCAGTTAATTTTTCTATCTCTAGTAATTCATCCACCCCAATTAATTCCTCAATTAATTGTTCCACCTCAATCAATTTACTAACAATAACTATTTTCAATAATTAATTCTAAAATTAATTATCCCTATTCAACAAATTCAATATAGAAATAATTATTTTTTCAAATAATTATTGAATTTAAATAATCTCTAACTCAGTAAAATTAATTCAAAAATTAATTATACCGAATCACAATTTCACAATCCTAACCATTATAATTTATTAATTCTATTATTAATTAATCATGTTCAATAATCTCAATTACTACGTAATTAATTTCAATAATTATTTATCCAAATCACAATTTCATAATCTTATAATTAATTCAATAATTAATTATTCAATTCATAACATCAATATCCCCTAATTAATTATACAATTCATTATCCAAAATCAACAATATCGATATCTCATAATTAATTTAACAATTAATTATTCATGATATAAAATCCCAATATCCCTCTTTCATAGATCTTTTAATTAATTAATTCAACAACTTAATTAATTTAATCATGAACGCAATTTATTATCAATTAACATCAATTATACATTTGCATACACATAATTTTGATCAAGACTCTAATATTTAAATTTTAGACCACCTACCTCAAGAACGGTGATGGAGAATTCTCGCCAACGGATATCATCAATTTGATCAGGACAATCACATAGCACGAGATCATGATTCAATTCCATAATTTTTTTATGAACAATTTCCCAATAAAAATCCCCAATTCCATACATAATGATCAAGAACACCATGAAGAAATAGATCTTCATTCAATACCGAGATCTAAGAATTAAACGAAACAAGCTATTTTAATTCTAGATCTAGATCCAAAAAGACTAGATCTATATTCAAAAAAGCTATACCTTGATCCAAAATTAAATAATCTAGATTCAAAAAATTTAGATATAGATAAAAATCACATAGTATAAAACCCAACAAAAGAATTATAGAATAACGGAAGAGAGATGGGAAATTAATCAGGAGGAAACAACATACCTGAGGAGGTGCATATTTGAAAACTGAGCTTCAAATCACCAAGAAAGGAGGTTGGGAGCCTTAGGAAACCCTCTATGAGACTCAAAAAATTAGAGGTTTTGATATGGATTGAGATAGTGTCCATTTGGGGTTAATATTGGGGTTTGTGGGATTTTAAAATCAATTTTGGTAACTTTATTTTCCATGTGCATAGTTTTATGGGAAAAGTTGAACGGTTAGTACCAACATTGTAAAAAATGAGAAAAAAGATGCAAACTTAGGCTAAAAACTTAGTTTAACCATGAATAGACCATACGACCATGTTGCAAACTTAGTTTAACCTTGAACAAACCATGCGCAAACCATGAAACCCTTGCACAATTAGGCTGCATACTTTGTTTAACCATACTCAAACCATGAAAAGTCTATCCTTCCAAAATTCTCCAATTTTCACTCAAATTCACCCAAATCAGTACTCAAACAATTTAGGCTCAATATAAGTAAAATTAATACCTCTAAAATAGAATTATATATCATCTAAAAAGGTTTGGTATCTTACAATCTTCTCACTTTATAATAGGTTTTCCTCAAGCTGTACTCCCATAAAACTTTAAGAAAAATAGGGTTATTACAATTTACCCACCTTATAATAGATCAACCTCAAGGTGGAATCCCAAGATTTTATAATATTCTAAATAAATGAATGGGTTGACCACTATGACCTCTTATCCACTTATCTCTCCGAAGTTTCATCCTACACATGTCCATTTTTCCACAATACATGAACTAACAACACATACTTTTCCTGCAACACCTTCTCACTAGGATACACCATATGTATACGATACTACTCAAAGAATGCATCTGTCTCAATATTAACATCATCAACATGTCTGAAACATTTCCAATTCAACATTGTCACGTAACCTTTACATCAAAATCTTCTTGCAAGATATGTACATCCACAATATATAAGGCTCACCTAACCTTTCTGCAAGGAATTTAAACATTTACTATATAGGTTACTCATTTTCATTCTGATTCCACCACTTCCAACCTATTATTGAGATCCATACACCATATACTAACATATCAATCCTCACATTTGGAGCATCGTTAACCCCACTTGTTAAGAAACTCAACCACCATAGTTTTTATTGAACTTCGGTCAATCATTAGATCACAATCTGTAAACTGTCGATGGAATACCTCACACCATCCAGCTCCACATATATACCACTTTATAAGAACAACCTCTAAGGTGGACCATATCCAAAAAAACAAAATCATATATCTAGGTGTAAAACCAGAGCTTTCCCACTATACCTGGGACGATGTCAAGGAAGGGGACATGATGGTCACTAATTAAAAGTACACTAAGAAGCCATCGATGAATACAACCACGTATCCTCTATCAGTAATGTTACCTCCCATTTCAAAAACACCTTAACCTGACTAAAGTCTTGTTCTTCCCTAACCACCAGCATCTCGCCATACTATCCAAAATGATATAGTCCTTCACACAACTCACAATCGGGTTCTAAAACTAAGGAATTATCACTAACCAAACCACCAACATCAAGGGTCAATTAAAAAAAATAATTTTTCATTCATAATATTAACACAGTTAACAAGAGGTATTTTAAAAAAATCATATCAATTATTTCCCCATTTTTCCTGTCATACAGTTCAGAATGATGCACTCTCACGACACTTAAAAATCCTATACCTAGGTCCAGGTTAATTAAGGGTAATAACATTATCATAATTCAATTTTATCATTTAGACACCAATTAATTCACATCTTTTATAATTTTACAATATTTATAAATTTCATGTTAGGAACCAATTTCATTTCAATTTCACAAGTATGTAAAAAACAGTTTAAGTTCAACAACTTATCCAAAAATTATTTTCCTGTGCATATCTACAATGATTCTTGTCAAAAAATAATCATAAGTTCCTAGAATGCTTCAGAACGTGCCGGATCCTAAAGTGTTCCCTTGGTAATATCATATCTTAATACCTGCTTCAACTCATTCTGGAGCTCGAACTGTTCCAAGGTGATATGACATCTCATCACCTGATTTGACTCATACTAAAGTTCGAATTATTTTCATGTGAGCCAATATCTCAGAGTAACATTATTAATATTCTTATTTCAAAATGAATGACCATCTTACCATTAATTAAATCACAGAATATATATGACCATGTTACCATCCTTGTTTCACAATGACTGGCCATGCTACCCTTCATTAAATCAAATAATTTGGATGGCCATGTTTCAATCCTAATTTCACAAATGAATGACCATTTTACCATTCATTTAATCACACAATTTATATGACCATGTTACCATCCTTTAATTCATGATGAATTACCATGTTACCATTCACTATTTAATAATACATAATTGGATGAGCATGTTACCATTCATAATAGTTGGCTGAATGAGCATGTTATAATTCACTATTTCACACATATCACATGTTTCTCATTAATCAAATTTAATCAAAATTAACCACATTATCACATATATCAAATCATCACATCAAGTGGGATTAATCAATATTAAACCTCTTACCCAAATATCACATTAATTAATTAATAAATTAATTAATCAACTCATTTTATTTTCTAATTCAATAATTAGTCTTCACATGAAACCCCTTAATTAAATCCCCAACTAGTTAATCACATCAATATATTTAATTAACCTAATCGTTAATTAATCACTTACTTTATCTAGTTAATTCATCAATTAACTAATCACATTAATTACTCTAGTTAGTTCAACAATTAACTAATCATAACGACTCCTCTAGGTAATTAAACATTTAACTAATCAAATTAATAATATTAATTAATTAAAAAATTAATTAATCACATCAAATACATTAATCAATTCAATAATTAATTAATTAATTTAATTATTTTAGTCAATTTAACAATTAACTAAACACATCAATTACGTCACTAATTCAACAATTAGTTTATCACAAAAATACATTTAATTAATTTCCATAATTAATTAAGTATTTCAATACCATTAATGAAATCATAAATTAATTATTCAATATACACACACCCAAAATCCAATAATTAATCCCCCAATTAATCATCTCACTCACGATCTCAATGTTTCATAATTAATTCTATAATTAATTATCTCAAATCAATAACTCAATATTACATAATTAATTATACAATTAATTATCTTAAATAATTAACTCAATATCAAATAATTAGCTCTAAATTTAATTATCTTAAATTAACAACTCAATATGACGTGATTAATTCTAAAATTAATCATCATAAATTAATAACTCAACATTACATGATTAATTCAACAATTAATCATCTCAAATCAACAACTCAATATTACATAATTAATTATAAAAGTAATTAACCCATACAACCTTTCAATTAGTTCTCCAATTAATTTTCCACGTCAATCCCATTGATTAATTCACAATTAATTAATCTCATTCAATCCCTTTAATTAATTCTAAAATTAATGGAACATGTCACTTTTCATTAATTAATTAATAATTAATTAATCTTATTTATTCCCTTAAACTAATTCACCAATTAGTTATCCTTGTATCATCCCATTAATTAATTCAAAATTAATTAATTCCTTTATTTAATTTAAAAAATAAATAATCCCATTACCCACATTAATTAATTTGTTAATTAATTAATCCCTTTATTTAATTCAAAAACTAAATAAACTCATTATTCCTATTAATTTATTGTCCAATTAATTAATCACTTTATTTAATTCAATAATTAAATAATCACATTACACCAATTAATTAATTCATCAATTAATTAATTCCATCTAAAGAATTTGATGTAACCAATTAATTCATCAATTAATTGTTCAATCTCCAGTAATTCAACCACCACAATTAGTTCCTAAATTAATTGTTCTATATTAATAAATTTAATAATCATAACCATCTCTAATAATTAATTATACAATTAATTATCCCTATTCAACAACTTCAATATAATAATAATTAGTTTGTCAAATAATTATTCAATTTTAAAAATCTCTAACTCGCCATAATTAATTCAACAATTAATTATACCAAATCAAAATTTCTTATTTTTAACTATTACCATCAATTAATTCTATAATTAATTAATCATGTTCAACGATCTCGATAACTCTGTAATTAATTTCAACAATTAATTTTCCAAATCATAAATTTATTATCTCATAATTAATTCACCTATTAATTATTAAATTCATAATATAAATATTCCATAATTAATTATACAATTAATTATAAAAAATCAAAAATATCAATATCTTATAATTAATTTAACAATTAATTATTCATGATCTATAAACTCAATATCCCACTTTCACATATCTTTTAATTAATTAATTAAAAAAATTAATTAATTAAATCAAGAACACAATCTCTAAACATCTAATATCAATTATAAATTTACATACACATAATTTCAATCAAGACTATGTGATTTAAATTTTAGACCACCTAGATTAAGAACAGTGATGAAGAACACTCACCAATGGATGCCCTCAATTTGATCGGTACAACCACATGTCACGAGATCAAGATTCAATCCCCAATTTTTTGATGAAGAATTTACCAATATAAATCACCAATTCCAAAAAAAAATCAAGAATGTGATGAAGAAAAATATATTGATTCAATTCCTTGATCCAAGATTTAAACAAAACAAGATCTTTGAATTATAGATCTAGATAAAAAAATACTAGATCTAGTTTAAAAAAATATAGATCATGATCCAAAATTAATATATATATATATTTAAAAAATATATATATAGATCCAAAAAAATATATGATAAAACCCACCAAAATAATTGGTGAATAATGGAAGAGAGACAACAAATTAATCTGGAAGAAACTATATACCTGGGGAGATGCAGATCTGAAAGTTGAGCTTCAAATCGCCATTAGAGGAGATTTAGAGCCTTAATAAACCTTCACTGAGCCCCCAAACATGATAGGGTTTTATTTGGGTGAATCTAGGGTCAATTTGGGGTTAATATGGGGGTTTAGGAGATTTTGAAATCAATTTTTTGTAACTTTATTTTCTGTGTGTACGGTTTGCTGGGAAAAGTTGCATGGTTAGTACTAACCATGCACAAAGCGTGCAACAAGTTGCACAATGAGGCTGAACACTTATTTTAACCATGAAAAAACCATGCAACCAGGATAAAAACCTAGTTTAACCATTATTAAACCATGTAGAAATCGTGAAACCCTTGCAAACTTAGGCTTCACACTTTGTTTAACCATGCTCAAACCATGAAAATCCTCCACTGCTTCCGAAATTATCCAATTTTTACTCAAATTCACCCAAATAAATAATCAAACAAGATATAGTCAAAATAATTCAAAAGAATGCCTATAAAATAGCATGATATGTCATCCAAAAAGGGTCAGGATATTACACTTTCTCATCTCATTACAAATCTGTTTCCTTCTCAGTTAATTACGAATATATTTTCTTCTCATCTCATTATGATTTCTATTTCTTTCTCATCTCATTATAATTTCTGTTTCTTTCTCATCTCATTACGATTTCTATTTTGGTCTGATCTCATTTTGATGGAATTATTAAATATGAAACATTAAAATTTTTCATGCTTTATTTGCTTTAAATATTCTAAAATCATTCAAATTCTGAGTCTAGTACTGATAGAATCGACATAATATTTATGATTCCTCAAATTCTTTAAAATATTTTATCATAAGTGTGTTTCATGATTTATGAGAACTTCATGATTAAAAAAGCATCATATGACTTTGTTTTAGAAATTTTGAGAACTTTATAACTTCTAACTTTACTTTATTTAACAAAAATCTTCAACATCATTTTGAATTCCATTCATAGAAACTTCAAAACCTAAGTCTAGAAAATTATGTCTAGAAAACAAAAAACTTTTCCACCCCTTTATGTTTGGGTTTAAACATTCAGAAACATTCAAATTTCTTACAGAACATATTTTGATGGTCTTCATCTGATTTATAAAAAATAAAATCACTCTTATAAAAAAATGTTGGTTGTCAAAAAATACAAAAACTTTGTTAAAACAATTTTACCACAAAGGTTCTTTATTTAATATATATTTCCAGTGATCCACATTAAGGTCACTAGTATATCTAACCATTTCAAAAACTACAAAGTCAATATTATGTGTAACATATTATTACATTATTTAATTTATTCCTTGAACTTTTTTTGACCCTCTACAATGCAGGTATTGTTTTGGGGTCATTCCAGGATATTTGGGGTAATTTTGGAGGTTTTTTTTGATTCTGCACAATTGGCGCACAGTTTGACCAAACTGTGTGCCCCTAGTGAAAAATATGCACCCTCTGGATAGTGGGGAATGCATAGTTGGCATATAGATTCCCAAATCATGTGCCCACCTAGGGGAAACCGTGGACCCAAAATTATAGGGGTTCATGACTGACATATAGTTCCCCCTAACCATGCGCCCCCTCATACTAACCATGCGCCCCCTCCAACTAACCATGCACACAAATTTTTAATGTTTTAAAAATTTATTATAAAATATATAACCCTACATTTAAGATGCCTAACAACCCAAATTGAACCGAACTTTAATTCCTTGGTTTTGAAGGCTCTATAGATGTGATTTTGGCTCCTCCAAACTCTTTTCTTGATGGATCGAAGCAATTTTTATCTCGTTCGATATCCTTCAGGTTAGTGGATAACTTATCATGTAGCTTCTTCTGATCACTCTTTCTCTACTCCTTAGAGTTTTATGGATCAAAACATATTGGATATACCTAAACTCGATTTGGTTGGATCTTGATTCTATATTTTGTTCCTAGATATTATGCGCTTTTGTTCTTCATTGTCAGATCCCATTATTGGCATTGATTTCTGGTACTTTTATTTAAAGGTAAGTGGATCTATGATTATTTTCCCTACAATTGAAACATTGAATTTCTAGATTAAATTTAAATGGGGTTTTAATTGTTTTAAAAACATATAAACATGATTATTTGATCTTTCATTTTAATTGGGTATGGAAATTGGGAAAAAACACAATTTCAATTGAGTTGAAATTATAGGGTGGATTGATGAAAAATGATTGATTAATTTGGAAATTATTTTGATTAAATTATTTGTTGATTGATCTTGTGAAAATGTATTAAATTGAAATGTGATTTGGAATGAAATGA
Source organism: Viscum album (assembly GCA_963277665.1). Lineage (NCBI taxonomy): Eukaryota > Viridiplantae > Streptophyta > Magnoliopsida > Santalales > Viscaceae > Viscum > Viscum album. The sequence continues at coordinate 1,411,866,349 of OY728141.1, read as the reverse complement.
AATATTAAAAAACTATGATTTGGTTTTGAAATGGAAAATAAATGTTGAAAAATAAATTGGGAAATTGTATTTTAAAATGTTTTAAAATTATTGATTTCTTATTTTATTGATTGAATATTAAAGCACATGTTATCCTGGGAAGTTATTGGTAACTGGGAGAAGCATCCCAGGACCTTGAATCCCTAGATATAGATTGACTATAACAACTATTACTAAAAAAATGTAGAATGACTGCCTGTTATGGGTTCCCTTACTAGGGTATAGAAAACCCATGATGGGTTCCCCTGTTGGGGTGTATTTGTGTGTGAACACCTAACTAGATCTATGATCATTATGATATTTGTGAGGATCCTATTACCTAATGAAATGAATTACAATTGGTATTTTTTACATGGTGATTTTCTATGAGTTGTTTAATTTGATATACATTGCATTTATTTCTTGAACTATTTTAATAATGACTTCTAATTTATATAATTTTTTTATATAAAATGTTAATTTAGGTCTGTTTGAAATTTATTTTCATATGTATTCCATATATTTTAATGAAATCATGTTTTGGTTTAAAATATACAAAATTTAATGACATGCCGATTTTATTTAAATTGTTAGAATAAATGGTTTATTATTTTGGAATTGAATATGAAATACTTGGTGAGACCCTACTAGTATTAATAGCTCACACACTACCATTTACTTTGGGAATTAATATATTTTTTTATCCTAGGTACGATCAAAAGGAAAGTTTCACTCAAAGGTGGTGGATGTTCTTTATCATTTGGACCATGGAGCGATAATGGAGGTGACCAAAGAGGATGATATCCACTTATTTAATGGTTATTATGAGTTTCCTTCTTGTTATATACCGAATAAATTTATGATTTACTGCTTTGTATATTGTTATACCAATTTTTATGGTACTTTCACCTTTTTGAGTTCTGAGAATATAGAATTTTATTTCTTTCTTCCACTATTCTTATAGAAAATTTATTCTCTATTTTTTCATGTATGATTCTAGGTGATAGTCACCAACCCATGGGGATTTAGAATGCCCTTTGGGCAATGTTGGAGCTTTCTCAGGTATTAGGGTAGCATGGTATCTGGTATGGTTCATGAAAATGTGGTATCAAAGGTGAATATTAAACATATTTCCTTGATGTTAGTATGCAATTTGGGTTGTTTGGGTAGACAAGAGGTAAGACTGTCAAGACTTAAGAAGTAGTTGTGAGTAAGTTCCAAGATAGATCTTATCATAATGAGCCTTAAGTAACATTGTGTATTTGGGGGAAAAGTGTATTTAAGGAATGTTTTGATCAAATTCTAGTATTTTACCTACTTTTTATTCGGGTACGTTGAAATCCAAATCATGAAATATTATCTGATGGGATTGATATTGTTGTTTCTATTGTTTTAGTTATTGATTCAAGTAATATTTTGATGTCTTAAATGTTGTATGTTGATGTTTTGTAGCATAATTCCGTTGAAAAGGAATTTGAATAGGTTCCAAGAAGATACTATTGGTGAATAATAGTGAATATATCCTCCTATTGAACATAATCTCTTTGAGATTGTTGTGCATTTTTTCCATGCTCTGGGATATGACCCAACACCCGTTCCTATTTAGGATACAGCTATAGAACCTCAAAGGGATGAATCTAAGAATAATTCTCAAGAGTTTCTTGACCATAATACACCTTCTTTTCAAGGAACTAATGATAATAAAGAGGCTTAATATTGGTTGAAAAGGATAGAGCACTTTTTTTAATTTATGGAAATACATGAGGATATTAAGGAGAAATGTGCTACTTTTAAGCTAGAAGGGCTTAGTAAGAGATGGTGGTATTTGATAGTGATGTAAAATAATCATGAGGGTTTGGAGTATAAAGACTTTAAAGTTATTTTTAATAATTATTTATTTCCAGAATCTAGGGTACTGGCTAAGGATATAGATTTTTTGAACCTCTAGCTGACTAAAAAGTCTGTGATGCAGTATGCGAACCACTTTGATGATCTTGTGCAGTATTGATATAAGATTGTATAAAATGAGAATATTAAGGCTTAAAGGTTTGATATGTGTCTTTTAACTAATATCCATTCATAGGTTTTCTTATTGAAGATTACTTTATATGATAACGTACTGGATAGGGTACTGATGGTTGAGCTTGACCTGCCTGGTAAGTCAGGTTTGATGGGAGTTCCTTTTTCTCCCAATGGGAGTTTTATGAGTTACTTTAAAGTAAATATTAAGCATTATGGGTCTCATTGTTCTTCTCAATATAATGAATCCTTTGAACCTCCTACAATACCTAGCATAGTCCCTTTTACTTACTTCAAGTGTGTAAAGTTTTAGCATTCGAGATGTGTTTGTACCGAGGCATCAAAGATCTATAATTATTATGGTCACTGAGGAAACCTATAGAAATTATGCCATTTATTTTATACACTGCATAGTATAATGGGATCACCAGTACCAAAAAGTACTATGGTGTAATTAGATGCTTTGATATCCAAGGTTTTCTTGCCACATACATCCGGAAGTAAGCTTCTTCACACCGTGGAAGTGTCTCCAAAAGAATTTGATATTGGTATAGAAACTATAAGAGTTACCATTACTATAGTTTCATATTTAGTGACTACTTTATTTGATACTAGTTCTTCTCACTCATTTATATTGACTCATTTTGTAAACCTACTAAATATTCTTATGGAGATTTTGTATAATGTGATGGATATTACTACACCCTCAGAATGAATATAGAGGAGAGTCTTTGTTGACCTACTTGTGTTTTATCTTTATTTGAGATTGAGATTATCTAGATTTGACGGTTTTTGATATGAAACAGTTTTTTGTCTTTTTTAGGATGGATTGTCTCATTGATAATAAGTCCTGAATTGATTTCTATCTTAGATGGGTCTCCTTTACTACATCTGATGTGGTGTGACATGTATCTCAAGGAGAATGGGACCTGAGGTTGAGTAGAGTTTGAACTTCTTATCTATATTTGGGTAAATTATTATCAATGTTTTTATTGATCTAGAGCATAAATTGTTGAGTGAGTATCTCACTATAGTTTTTATTGAGTTTTACAATGTGTTTCCTTCTAATTTATCTAGTTTTCCATCGATAAGAGAGGTAGAGTTTTCTTTGGATTTTGTTTCTGGTACCAAACTGATACTGATTCCTTCTTACCATGTATAACCACCCTAATTTAAATATTTGAAGACTCAATAGGATGTTCTATTAGAGAAGGATTTTTATTCTTGAGTGTGTCACCTTAGGTGGTGCCTAATCCCTTTGTTAAGAAAGTTGACATAAAAATTAACCTCTATGTTGATAGACAAAAACATAATAAAGTTATGGTGAAGAACATGTATCTATTACTATATATTAATGACCTATTTTACCAGTTGAAGGAAGAAAAGTGTTTCTCAAAGATTGATCTTCAATATGGTTATCACCAGTAGAGAATAAAAGAATTTGACATTCATAAGATCGCCTTATGGAGAAGGTATGACCATCATGAGTATCTTTTCATGCCATTTGGTTTAACCAATTCTCCTACAATATTTATCGGTCTGATGAATATAATCTTCTATGAGTATCTAGATATGGTCATGGTGGTCTTTGTAGATTAAATCTTGGTTTACTATCAGTCAGAGGAGGATCACGTACATCATCTGATTATAGTTTTGGAAGTGTTTTTAAATCACGGATTTTTTTCCAAGAAATTGAAATGTTATTTATGGATTTAGGAAGTTAATATCTTTGTACACATGGTCTTTGAACAAAATATCCTATTTGATCATAAGAGGGTGAAATTTTTTATGACATGTGAGTAACCATGTAACATTTTAAAGATATGGAGAATCTTAGGTTTAGTGGGTTATTATCGCTAATTTGTAAAGGATTTCTCAAAGTTTGATTCTTCAATGAACAAACTCACCCAAAATGGGAAAAGTTCATCTATAATAATAAATGTCAGAATTATTTTTTTGAGATGAAATGTCTTTTTTACTTCTTTTATAGTGTTGACTCTTCCAAAGGCCAAGCAGGCCTACAATGAATTTTTTTGATGCATCAGGTTTGGGTTTGGGATTCATTCTTATGAAAGGTGATCATGCGGTAGCCCACGGTTCTCGATAGATTAGTCCACACGAGAATAATTATCCAACCCATGACCTTGAACTTTCATTCGTGATGCCTGCACTTAAGAGTTTGCATCATTAAATTTTCAAAGGAAGGTTTATAATGTTTTCTTACCACAAGATCCTAAGTTATATCTTCTATAAAAAATATTTTAACCTTTAGTAGATTCATTTTATAGAGTAACTATGGTCTTTTTATTTATATATTTCCTATACCCCAATAATGTGGAGTGTAATTATTGATTATTTGGTAGGAAACTACTGACTCATGTTATGAAAGAATCATTAGAAGAATGAAACTTGATGAATCTTTTTTTCATAGTTTCATTTAGGAGTATGAGGGAAAGAGAAATAGGTTATATTGGAAAGTGGTTAGTTTACCTCCACTATTCCTGAGATTACTATTTAAGAGCAGTAGCTTAATAAAGAATTCTATGGAATTATGAACTCTATTTATGGTGGGGAGACCATTGGTGAGTGGTAGTTCTCTTCTAATGAAATCCTATGTTTTCAAAATTAGTTTTTTACTATATCCATAATAAAATATGTGATAGTGTATTTCTATAATTCTTAGTAGGAAGTACATCCTAGAACCATGAAGAAGTTTATGAAATGCGATAATGACGTTGTTGTCCAAGTCTGAGATGGGATATCGCTCCATTTATTTCACATTGTTATACCTATTAGTAGGTCAAGTCCAAGCACCATATACCTTTGAGTTTACTTCCACCACTTCCCATTATGACATTGAAGTGGGATGATATATCTATGGACTTTGTGGTTGGGTTGTCACATACACCTCTAAGAAAGAATGTGATATGGGTTGCGATCAATCGACAGACCAAATTGTCTCACTTTATATCCATTCAGGATACAAAAAAATTAGGTGTTGAGAAATATCTATGTGAAAGAGATTTTTCATTTGAACAGAGATCCATATTCTATAGTATCCGATAGAGATAACCATTTTACCTCTCTTTTTCTTAAGTCCTTTAGGTGGAACTGGGATATTAGGTTCATTTGAGAACAACATACCTTCTGCAAATGGATGGACAAATAGAGAGGGATATACAAATTCATGAGGACATGCTTCATTCTTAAATCCTCTATTTTGGTGGACCTTTGTACATCTATTTGGGATTGGTTGATTTTTATTATAATAATAGTTATCTGTAAACAATTTAGATGATTCATTTTGAGTCCTTATATGGCCCGCCTTGAAAATATCTATTGTGTTGGTCAGATATTGGTGAAAGTTCCTTAGTTAGAACAATATGGGTCTAACAGATGATAGAAAAGATTCACTTGATTCATCAAATAATTCTTAAAATACATAACTAATATAAATCTTATTTTTACCATTGTATGTGACCATTGTATTTTTCAATTGGTGTAATGGTGTTTTGAGAGTTTCACCTCATTTGGGTAATCGACTACTTGGGAGGCAAGGAATACTTGCTCCTCATTTTGTGGGACCTTTTAAAGTTTCTGAGAAGGAGGATAAGGTTGATTACAATTTAGTTATTCCACCTCAGCTGATGTTGATATATAATGTGTTCCATATCTTACAACTTTAGAAGTATCTTTCTAACCTATATCATATTATAAGCTGGGAGGATCTTGATGTTGAGCCCGATTTATCCGTGAATGAGCATCCAATCAGGATAGTTGATTTTGAGAAAAAGGTTTTTCGGGGAAGGATGATACCTTTGGCCCATGTTCTAAGTAATCATGGTTATTATTCCCATGAGACGTGGTAGAGTGAGGCAATGATGAGAAATTAGTGGCCACATCTCTTTGATATGTAAACTTCTTGATAGGCTTTATGGGGATGATTTTTTTTATGGTTTGTGGGTTGTAACTTATCATTACCTTATTTTAAGTATTCATTGACCCTTATTTTGATCCCCTTTAATTTGGGTCTTGTTTTGGTGTCATTTCAGGATATTTTGGGATATTTTTAAAAGCCTTTTGGGATGTGAATGGTTAGCACATAGTTTGAACAAACTAAGAACCCCTATAGTGAAAACCATGAAACCCTAGAAAGTGGAGAGTGCATGGTTGGTGCATGGTTTTCTAAACCATGTTCCCACATAGGAGAAACCATGCACCCAAAACAGTAGGGGTACACGGCTAGGGCATGGTTTCCCCTAACCGTGTGCTCCCTCTATCTAACCGTATACATGGGTTTTTAAAGTTCCAAAAAATTATTTTAAAATCTTGAACCCACCTTTTAAGATTCTAAACAACCCTATTAGACCATAACTTGAATTCCTAGGTTTTTAAGGATCTCTAAGGGTTATTTTGGCCCCTAAAACCCTTTTTCTTGATAGATTAAAGTTTCATTGATCTCGTTCGATCTACTCTAGGTAAGTGGTTCTCCTCTCATGTAGTTTCTTCCAAAATATATTTCTCTTCTTATTATATTTTGATAGATTATCACGTAATGGATGCATATAAGATATATTTTGTTGGATCTTGATTATAGGATGTGTTCCTAGATCTTCCATAACTTTTTTCTTCATTAATGAATCCCATTATGGGTGTTTATTTTTGGATCTTTGATTTAAATGTAGGTGGTTCCATGATTATGTTCCCTATAATTGAAACCTTGAATTTATTGATTAAATTGAAATGAGTTTTTAATTATTTTGAAATAATTAAAATTTGATGATTCAATATTTTATTTTAATTGGGTATGGAAATTGAGAAAACCCCCAATTTCAATTGAATTGAAATTGTGGTGGTGGATATATGAAAAATGATGTCTTGATTTAGAAATTGTTTTGATTAAATTATTTGATGATTGATCTTGAGAAAATGGATTAAATTGAAAAGTGATTTTAGATGGCATGAAATGATGAAAATATATTATTTGGTTTTGAAATGTAAAAGGAATGTTAAAAATAGAAATTAAGAAATTGTATTTTAAAATGATTGATTTCCAATTTGATTAGTTTAATGTTGAAACACATGTTAGCCTGGGTAGTTAGTAATGACTAAGAAAAGCATGATAATACCTTGAATCTATAGAAATGGATTTATAATGACATCTATTACTAAAATAATTTTCCTATGATTGCCTATTATAGGTTAACCTATTTAGGAATAGAATGCCCATGATGGGCTCCCCTATTGGGGTGTATTTGTGTGTGCACAACTAACTAGAGTAGTGATCACTATGATATGTGTGAGGATCTTATTACCTGATAAACTGACTAAACATTGGGATTTTGTACATGGTGATTTTCTGCCAGTTTTTTGATTTGATATACATTCCATTGATTTTTTGAATTCTTTTAATCATGCTAACTGATTTATATAAACACTTTTATTTAAAATGTTCATTTAAGATGGTTTGAATTTTTTTTGATATATCTTTGATCACTTTGAATGAAATTATGTTTTGGTTTAAAATATGAAAATTTAATTCAATGCCTATTTTTATATTAATTATTAGCACATCTGGTTTATTGTTTTGGTATTTATTATGGAATAGTTAGTGAGATCCTACTAGGATTTATAGCTCACACACTACCTTTTCCATTGGAAATTTGTATAATTTCTTATGCAAGGTATGAGAAAAGGGAAAGCACCACTCAAATGTGGTGGATGTTCTTGATCCTTTGGAGAATAGAGCGGTGATGAAGGTGACTAGTGGAGAAGTTATCCACTTGTTTCATGTGATGTTTGAGTATTATTGTTATTATATGTCGTGTAGTTTGATGATTTAGTACTTTGGGTTTTATCATACTTGTCATTTCTAGTAGTTTTTCCCTTTGGATTGTTTAGAATAATGACTTTTTTCTTTTATCTTTTGCTGTTTTTTTTGTGGAAAATCTATTCCCTCTCTTTTCATGTATAATTCCAGGTGATAGTCTCTAACCCTTGGGGATCAGGAACTCCCTTAAGTCTATGTCAGTGCTGTCTTTGGTATTAGGGTACTAGGGTATTCAGGATGGTTCATGACATTAGGTCTTCTATAATACATCGCATACATTAACGAACCAATTGCAATTATATATTCATGTTTTTCTCTAGATCTACTTATATTTATAAATAGTTTAACACTTGAATCAAATATAGTATTCATATCATTAAAATCAAGATGATTAAATTTGTTTAACATTTTATCAATGTAATAAAGCTAACTTAAAGGGTAACCCCCACTATATTTTCTAAATTTAATATCCATAATAGTATAATGTATTCCAATGTCATTAATTATGAATAAAACTATTAGATAAGATAATATACTCAAGTTTCTCATGACACTACTTAAGATGTTGTTTAAGACTATATATATACCTAACCCATTTACACACTCTATTTTTATTCCCTTGTAAAAAAACCCTCTGGTTGATACATGTAAATTTATTCATTTAAACCTTCCTTTAAAAATGTATTTATAGCATCCATTTGATGAATAAAAAAATGATTAATGTAAGCCAATGATAATTACATACCTATATAATTTATTTGAGTTATAGGAGGGTAAGCATCAAAAAATAAATTCCTTCCTTTTTTATAAAACCTTTGGAAACTAATATTTGTTTAAAATATTTAATATAACCATTAGGATCATATTTTCTTATAAATACTCATTTGTATCTAATAAGATTTGATCTTTTTGATAAATAAATAATGAACCATGTATTATTCCCTAAAATTTAATTCATTTCATCATTGATTGATTCTTTCTATAAATAATTATCTCTAATAGTCATAGATTATTTATATGTATTGGGGTCATCTTCTATGATTAGAACCATATGATATATATTTAGAAGATGAATATTTTGATGAAACTTAATAAGGAAAACCATGGAATAATAGGATATAAATTCTTGATGTCTATCTTTTCCTTCTTTGGTTTTATACTCTGTTTAGGTTTAACTCGATAATAGTTATTATTCTCTATGATTATGTTTAAAATATATAGAGTATAAGTGATAAGGATGTGATGAACAAATCCCTTTATATTATCTTTATAAAATTTATTCTGAAAAAGTATACATCTATATATTCAACAATAACTTCAGCTTCTAGATTTATAATTATATAAACTTTAATATTATTTACATAACCAATAAAAACAATTTTAATTTCCCTAGGACAAATCTTTGATCTGTTAATACTAGGAACTATATAATATGTTAAACACCCCCAGACTTTAAAATATAAAAAACTGGATTTTCTATCTTTCTAAATTTCATAAGAGTACAATTTAGTTTTCTTAGATATAATTCTTTCATGAATATGACCTGAAACTAATAAATCTTCACCCTATAAATTTGATGGTAACCTAGATTAATTAATCATGTATCTTAACATTTCCACCCAAATTTGAATTTTTTCTTTTATCTAATCCATTTTATTGAGGAATATAAGGGAATATAAATTGATGAACTATACAATTTTTATTATAGAAATCATCACATTCATTCATAAATAATTCAACACCTCCATCTGAGTGTAATACTTTAATTTTATTATTTTTTTACATTTCAACTTTAGATTTATATTTCTTAAACATATTAAAATATTTTTATTATTTTTCAAGGAGATATACATTAAAATATATAATATAATTATAAAAAAGTAATAAAATATCTTTTACTTATTTTATTTAATAAATTTTTTGATTCAAAAATAAAAACAAATTACTAATTCTAATATATCAAAAATTTATTTAAATAGTATGAAATATTTTTTTCAAAAAATTTAGATTATATTCATATTTTAGATTTATTTAATTCATTTCTAAAATTAATTTATTTTAACTTCTTTATGAATTTTAATGAGTTAAAATCAATATTTTCTAAATGAACATTCCATAAATTAGAAGATCATGTCAAAAAATAAAAAGATTCAGTCATATTTTTTATAGATATTTGATACTTTCAATCACTTTTGTACCCCTTACCTACAAACATGCCTCCCTTTGACAAGATAACTCTATTAGATTCAAATAAAACCCAAAATCCATTCTTAAACATAAGATAAACAAAACTAGATTCATTTGAATCTTCTTTATAAAAAAAATTAGAACTGTCAAATTCTTCCTAAAAGTAAAATCTTATTACATGCTTATTTTACCAGTGACATTGATGCATGTATTATTTCCAATTTTTACTTCATTCATGATAACACTATTTTATAATGTTTTAAATATAGAATTATCCTTGAACACATGCATTGTATCTCCATAATTGATTGACCAGACCCTCTTCATTGAAGCCACATTAACTCCAGATATCATCACAACCATATTTTACTTAAACAACATTATTGAAGTAGGATTATTTACTTTATTTCAATAATGACATTCCCTTTCAAAATCTATTGGTTTTATATAAACAATTAATTGTCCTGTTTTTTTAAGGATTTCCTTTCTTCTTTATTTGTTGTATTTTCTTCTTAGAATATAGAGAAGGGTTTTTTGGAGCCTTATCTTCAATGATATTCATCTTAGATTCAAATTGTAACTCCATGTTGATATCTCTTAGTATGTATTTTTATTCTATGTGAATAATAATTTTTAATTTCTCAAAGGAAACATCATCACTCTTCTTAATCAATGATTTAATAATTTCTTTCCATATGTGGTAATTTAGAAATAAATTCTCCTACTTGAAATGTTTTTTGTATTGAACTGTTAAGGTAAAAAAGTTTATTTGAAATAACATAATGATCATTAATTTTATCCAACATTGGCATATTATCAGCCATATTATAATTTATACATTTTTCACTAATAAATTTATTGGTACATTCCTCTTTGAATTTTTTACTTTAACTCAAGTGATTCCAAAATCTTGCATGAATACTTCATTTGACAAAAGAAATTGTAAATTAAATTTGATAATGTTATTAGGACATATATTTGAAAAAAAATCATTATATTCAAATTTATTTTGTATGGTTTAGATTTGTTCAACCACCATTGAATCAAATAGATTACCATTTGGATTTAGAGTGGGATAATCAAGAATCAATGTAATATTGGGTTCTAGAGTGTAGATAATTTTTATAATGGTGAGTAATAACTTTATATTTTATTCTCACTATGGGAATTTGTTGTAATTGAAGTGGAAAAGTTTGACCATATATCAGTTAATCACTTTGAGGGATTAAAAATCCATCTTTTATCTTTTTCCATATCAAATATTTTTTATTTTTGAGAATTTTGTGGTAAAATGACTAAAGAATGAAAGTTGAGGAAGCCTTTATGCGCAAACAAGTTCATTATGAAAAATGGTTTGATCACCCCAACTTGTTGGTGTATGGTTCTTGGTGGAAATGTCTCTCAAGGATTAAAAAATTATTTAGTAAGTAAAAAAACCAATTATCACTAGTACATTTACATTGATATTAAAATATTTATTTGAATATATTTTAGAATATAGAATATGATCTAGGACCCTTCTTTTTATAGGCTTGACTCTTTGGAAGTTTTTATCTTTTTGATATGAAGTGATCATTAAAATTTCATAAAATTAAATCGTTATGACTAATCACTATATTAGTAATTTTATTTTTATCATCAATTCCTTAAAATTATATTTTTGTTTAATTTTTTAGATAATCACATTTTTAATTGGGTTGAGAGGGAACGCTTACCAAATCTTAAAGTCCTAGTGGCCTGAAGGAAAAATACATGGGATTTTACCTCGTCACTATAATGTGTCATAGAGAACTATGTTGTAGGGACCTAGGCTACACCGCAACACCCTAAACATCACACTTGAAATACCATCCTATGCTATGGATGCCCTTTCTAGGCCACTAAAACCTACACCACACTGTATCACTCAAGGACAATGACATATTGTTTCTCCTAGTATTTCCACACTCTATTCCACACCATGGTTCTCCTCCTCACCACACGATGTCATACCTTCCCTAAAACATGATCATGTGCCCTATTTCATTATTTTATCTAGAAATTTCCCAAAATTAGGGGCTGCCAGAGTTTGAACTTTGGTTGATTCAGTATTACAGGGGAGCCTTTTCCACATGTCTAGGACCCAAATTACTTCAATATTAATTTATTATAATTAATTTATAATGATATAAAATGTTCATATTAAATTCCATTATTAAATAGTCAACATTAAATTAGCTAATTAAGAAATGCTCCCTCAACCTATTCCAGGATTAAACATTATAGGTGATAAAAAATTATAAACACTCTTATTAAAATGCTCTCATTAAAACATAATAAAACTCAGTACATGAACCCATTAACATAATTAAACACTTACATAAAATTATTCCATTATAGAATATATCAATTTTTTTATAAAACTCATTAAACATTCCCATTAAATGATCCCTCAATTTTATTCCCCCTAATCAACCTCCACCTAAAAGTAGGTGGGACCCACTATAATATTTTATAAATAAAATATATTTTTATAAATATATTACAATAAATTATCCTCCAACCATCACATGGGTATTACTAGAAATTAATTTCCACTACCATTTGTATTTTCAAATTCATGATTCAAAATCATACAAATATATAGAATACATTCATTGAAAAAAAATATAATTAATGTTATTTTTTATCATGTCATGTTTTTATCCATTTATTTGATTTTTTGATGGAGATTAAAATTATACACATTTTTTTTTATATCCTTAGTGGGAAGGAATTTATTAATTACAATATCATTTATTAAAATTAAAATTCTAATAATGATAATATAATTAATTAAAAAATTTATTAGATTTGAAATTTCAACAAAATTTACAATTTTATTAAAATTTTAATAAACCATTATTTAACTAATAAATAATTTAATTATATTTTATCAATACAACATGTGTCACCATCGAAAATTAATACCATATTTTTACTAGTATTCATTGGTATTTATCTTAGTAAAATGTTTGACTAAGGAAACATCACAATAACTAGAGAGAACTATAAAATAGCTTCACTACTATTTTTGGGTTGAATGTTGATGCCCTTTGAGTGGTTTTTGGTTTTTGTGATGACTGATTCGAGTCAGCCTATTTGATCTAAATAATATTTGAGTTAGAGTTCATATTGACCAATTACAAATCATATAACCCTTTAATTTGATAAAATTATATGTCCTTATTCCAGTTATTCATGTTTATGGGTTATGTTATGTTATATTTTTGGGTTATGCGGTTTGTTTGTATTAAATGGGATAAAAGGACCAGTTATGTGGGTTGTTCAAGGTGAATAGGTTGAAAAGGTTAGGTTTTAATTTATTTTGGTTAAATGGGTTAGATATGTTGTGTTTGGGTCGATCCTTTTATATTTGGGTTGTTTCATGTCAACTCATTTATTTAAATATTTCAAGATTAGGTTTAAATTAAATAATTTTGGGATATGGTTAATTATTGAGCACAGAATTTTCAAAATTTTATTCTATAATTCATTAAAAATATACCATTAATTATAATTATATCTATTCATTCAATATATTTTTAGGATCTATAATATATTTGAGTTTAATTTCTAAAATTCTTGAATTATTTATTTTTAATTATTTTATTTATTTTTGGAAATTATTGAATAGAGCCTACACTTATTTGAAGTTTTTGTTTGTTTTCAAGTAGGAATGTATATATATGCATGATTTAATGTATAGATTATATTTTATCTAATTATAAAGGGTAAAACCATATGTATAGGATAAATTATGTGTAATAGTTCCCAAGTGATATGTAAGACCACCCCATGACCCAAAGTGATGAAAAAGAGTAAATGACTTTGCCACAAAAGAGAAGAGAAATAGATCAGGGTTATATAGATATCCAGGTGATACATAAAGGTTAATGATTTTTTCATGGGATACAAAACTTGATACATAAGGGTTACCTACCTATATATAAGAGTATATGCCTACTATATAAGGGTTATACACTGATACATGCAGTTACTCTTCAAATCATTGATACATAAAGGTTAATATTTTGTCACCAGAGATATTTACCCCTGATATATAAGAGTTTACCATGAATGAACTGATATGTGAGATCTATCCTTTTTCTCTAGAAGTAGAAATATAATTGTGGAAGATTTTTCAAGTTTTAGTTCCCACAAATGATGAAAAAAATGGGCTCAAACTCAAAAAAAATCAAATTCCCCCTATCAACCTCAAACTGGTAAATCAATATTTAAAGGTGGCATGAATCTTTCCACCACTTTACAAAGTATAGAATAAAATGCTAAATAATTATGAAGTTGTATCATGTGATCTGTTTACTATATATTTATTCTAAATGAATAAGGCTAATGATCTGGATATGTAAAAACCATCCAATGAGAATAAAACATTTCAATCATGGGTGCTGATTTCAAAAAATTGATACTTCATGAAGATGATATGGGGAGAGAACCATTTATTAATATAATGGGATTCCCAATATTCAAGGGGATCCCCACTGGGGGATTATAATAATAATTTATTTCTATAATTATTTTATATCCTTTTGATATTACAATAATTCTAATTCTTGTTTTTTTCATGTTTCTTCATTATCCTATATTTACCACTTAGGTAACCAATATCTCTAAACTCCATGTTAATAGAGTAATAACCTAGGGGTTTGAATTCCTAGGGGTGGTCCTTGGTTTACTGAATTTTCATTTTTATTTCTTAAGTTTTTATTCAATTGTGATGGGGAAGTGGGGCTGTTATGAGATTATTGTGGTGATTATCTAACTTTTCTAACATTATCCTTATTTAATTCAAACTTTTACCAATTATTTATGCATATATTGTATTTATTATATTCATATATGATGAAATGGATGGGTTTGGGGCATGAATAAACACTGATGTATTTGGGTTGGGTTTAGTGACATGTTTACTATAGTGGCATGTTCATCATACAAAACCGTGGAGGAGGTGATATTCTGTGTACCTATGATATCTAAAAAAGTGTATAGGATGTTACAATTTCATTAGAGTATGGTTATGAGTGAATTTTATTGAGTGTAATATTAATTAGAAAATTAGATGGATAATATAGGTCATTACTGAAAGAGCCATTGGTTCACCCCCTTTCCTTGTAAACTTTGTGTTTTTCTACTTTCATTTTTTTCCATACACACATACATCTTACCCATCCCCATTCATTTAATTTATTTAGAGTTTAGAAAAATATAAAAATATAAACAAGTAATGAAGTGTAGTGGATGGTTTCGTGGTTCCTAATAAAAAACACTATGGTTATCTTCTAAGCTGTTCATAGGGGTTTATTAATTTTTATTTTGATAACCCCACAAAAAATAGCATGTCAAAATTTTGCACCATTACTGAAGATACTTATTTCATTCACTATATCTTATCACTTTATAAATAATTTTCTTTTATTTTACTTTTCATTTTCTATAATTATTCTTTAATCACTACCCTCATACTGTAAATTTATTTTAAAAATATACCTCCACAAAAACAATTAACCTGAAAAAATATTCAAAAAATGGTCAAAGAGATAACATCAATTTACTATACTCATGATTTAATTTCCTAAGTATAGGAGGAAGTATGTGAGATTGGATCATATTATTGGGAGGATAAATTCTTACAAAAAAAGTTTTAAACCCATCTAGATAGGGAAAAATCAATTATATAATAGTTATTACTTATGGGCCTCATAATGTTAATAAAATAATTTCAACACTGATGCTTTATTTGATGAGTTGGAAGAATGGATCACTAAGAGTGGAATGAAATATATGATAGTTAGGAATGACTATACCAAAAAATATATTCAAGAGAAGATGAGAAATAAATATATGGAAGGAGAAATGAAATTCCCTCTTGTTGATGATGTGAGAATCAATGAACTTGAAGAACATGTGAATAATCCTCTATGAAAAATTACCAAAGGAGTTTCCTGCACCTATTCTGGATTTATATTTGGTCTTTTTTGGAGGATGAGTAGGATTGTATGACTAATGAGGTGATTTTTTTAGAAAAAGACACAAAAACCTCCCTAGATTGAATATTAAAGAACCAACCAATCCATTGCATGCATTGGAGGAAGATGAGGCCACACTAGATGTGGTATATTTTGATGAAATGATTGATGATATGCTTCCTACCTCTACATAAGGATTTATAGAAACATTAAATTTGGAAAGGGAGTTGTCCATTGATACTTTTGAGGGAGATAACTATAATTTAAACTCTTTTTATTTTAATATTGTGTAAAATTAAATATATAATGATCATTCATGTTTTAATTTTCCAGATTTATCCCAATACAAATCTACTAAGGATGAATAAGGGATAATTACACTATAATCTTTGAGGAAAATCTAGTAAATCCACTACCTAATAATCCTATAAACATATTTCCAATGGATTTGTTTATAGAGAAATAACAAGAGGATGAAACATATGAGGTATAAAATACTTTTATTCATTTATTATATTCATATTTTATTGAAATTGAAATCCATTATACTATGTTTTTAGATTTAATACCATTGATGTAGGCTCAGGTTGAAGAAGATGAAGAAGCTATAAGAGAAGTGGCATTTTTGGAGATGTAATAAAGGCGCCACTATGGTTACCTACTGATTTTAAAGTAGGATATGAAATAAATGTGTACATTCGTGATTGATAACTTGTTTAAAGATATGAAAATGTGCTTCTAGGAGCAACCTATACATTCTTAGTGGGCTATCCAAGTGTTAAAATAGTAGAATAAAAGGCCCTATATTTCATCCATCCACCCCCATCTTGTAAGATATAATATACTCATTAGGGTTTATTCATGAATCATTATAACAAAGGGGTACTCTCTATGAAATACAAGGAGAGGAACATTAGAATGGTGATGATGTTATGGTTAAAATCACATAAATCACATCCTCTATTTGATTTTTAGTGATAATAGGTAATGCCCAACAAGGGTGGTAAAAATAAAACTTCCATTTGGGGTCAAAAAAATCATTCTATTGCATCACGTATTTTATTTTTATATTTTTAAATGAAATACTTATGATTTTTTTATTTTATAGGTTGTAGAAGAATTATAAAGAAGATCCTAACACAACAACACTAGGGATAACCAATGTGTAATGTCCATCCATAACCTTGATTTTATTAAATTTTAATTATCATACTTCATATATTTTTACACTTTCATTAAAATTCGGTGGGTAATAAAAACTAGGTGTGGGGGAGAGGGAAAAATGTGTTAGGACTTGTATGATGATTCAATTTTTCAGTTTTGAAACGTTTTAGTGCACATTGAACTTAACTAAATGACATGGGAATTTTATATCATCATGGAATTTGGGAAAAAACACTTGATGTAAATATATAAATATTTAAATGATTATTATTTGGATTTTGATCCTTGATTTCCAAAATAAACATTTAAGGAATTTTGATCAATTGAAAAACCCAGGTTCATAAGTGTTGACCAATTTCAAACTTTCCCAACCCATTAGGTTTCTAAATCTATTTCATATATTATGTAATTTATATTTTTTTAAGATTCACAAGGAATGATATGAAAAATATAACTTTCTTTTTTTTATCTTTTTCAAAATTATCAGAGATTATAAAATGTGTCAAAAATATTTGAGGTACCATTTTGAAAATTCTTTTTAAAATTCAAACTCTAATTAAAAATTACCTTACATATGAAATTTATTTTAATCCCCCTAGAAATCATGAACTGCTTAATAAGAAGCCACATCACAAGTTTATTATCTCTATATACCACACTCTTGAGTAATATGAATGATTTCATAAAAAGAAATTGGTTGTGTGTGGGAGGGGTAGAGGTTATTTCATGGGATTATTTTTAGGATAGTTTCCTTATTGGGTAGATTATTGGGGCATACCATCATACGTTTTTGAGGGAGAGTTCTCATCATTTATCATAATACATTTCTTCCCTATTTCTATCCATAAAAAATTGAAGATGAAAAATATTCATCTATAAAAAACAGTTGTAAAAAAATAAAATAAAATAAAACAGATAATAAATAGAGAAAAGAGGAATAATCCTCCACTTTTATACACTGTCATGTGGACTTCCATGAAATATAAGTATGGGATTCCCAATTAATTTGAAGGTTATTTGAGTGAGGTGGGTTATATTGAGTGGCCCACTTGTGTATTATGTATATTACTTTATGGAGTTAAAGCTCCTCTTCTTGCCTTTAATTTTCACATCACATCTGAACAACCCACCCTAACCCTTATAGAAACCCTTAGTAAAGACCTCATGATTGAATCAATTTTATAAAACTTTTTATTTGATATATTAGGATGAAAACAATCTTATAGAAATCATTCATGAACTTTATAATGAGGAAAACATCACTGAACATGCCTTGAGTGAAGAGAGATACATTTTTGAGAAGGATGGAACAAAGTATACATGGGTATTAATATGAAATTGAATATATTTTTATCAGTATTAAGGGATTAAATATTGGAAATTCGTTTTTGGAACCATTATAGGCTTGAAGGTGTGAGAATTAAAATGCGCTTTAATATTTTCTCTGAAAATTTTGTTTTGGCCTTGGTAAAATGTATTTTTGTATGAGTGTAAATAGATAAGTGTGGGATTGTGATTTAATATGAAATATTAAAAATTGTATTATATTATTCATTGAAAATATCATAATAATTTTTATTATATATTAGAATTTACTATATTTTTAGGATTTGGAGTGTATTGGTGCTTAATTACTAAAAGGATTTAATTATTTTGTTTTAATTATTTTATTTATTTTTCAAAATTAATGGAAAAATCCTACCCTAATATGAAATTTTTGTTTAATTTTAGGTATAAATGTTAATATACACATAATAAATTTTCAATTTTACTTGGGATTTTATTTAAAATGGTAAACCCTTACATATGGGCTACTTGACACATAAAAATTTCCAAGTGATGTGTAAGAGTTCCATAACCGATGCATAAGAGTTCCTATGTGATACATAAGTGTAAATGAAATTTCTATAGAAGAGAATAGGAATATGGAAATATAACCCTCTGATAAAATTATATATAATGGTAAATTATGTAACACCTTGACCCTCATCACATTAATTAATTAATTAAATGTTCATAATTTTTCTCTTTAGATTTCGGTTTTTTTTGTAATTATTTAAAATTTTAAAATTTCTAGGTGTCTCATAGTTATCATACAGTTAGTTAAAATCGTGTGGTAACCATGTGTTTGGTATTTTCCAATTGAAAATATTGTGTTCATGATTAGAACATGTGTTTTCAAATATTAAATCCAACCTTGTGAAGTTTTAAATGTTCCTAGTATGAGGCATACCATTGGTATAAAATTTGGACTAACTATGTGACAAATACATGTTTCACCAAGAATTAAAAAAATGAGAATTAAAAAAAACAATCTTAACTAAATTTAAAATCATTTTTGGCCTATTCCTATACCCTCTTTCATGAGCCACCTATGAGCATCCCTGTCTATGTGACCTCACCCTCTCATCCCTTTATATTTTTACATTCTTCCCTATGATTTTAAGTTATTTTATTTAGGTAAAGGCTCCCCTCACCTTCCCCCTCCTTCCTCTTCTCCCACTCACATTATTTATTTCTATCCTAATTAAGAACATGATTGGGAAAAATCCTAGATTAGTCTAGGCTCTTATTTCTTGTGGTTTATATCTTTAGGGAGTGTGACTTAATCTTGGGACTCTTATCTCACCATATTTCGGGGTTTTTCAATATCTTCACTTGGCCTAGGTAGGTGCTTCCATGATTTTAATTTTATTCAACATACCACATGTGCTTGGGTTTTCTAAATTAATTCTTATTTAAATTGGGTATGTTAGTGAGTTTAAATGAATTTCAATTTATTTAACTATCAAAGTTCCAAGTAAATATAGTTTTTTTATATGGTATTTTACTCTATTATTGGTCTTTAACAAAAGAGTTGTTGTATTTTTAACATATCACATATTTATGATGAATATTTTATAAAATCAAAGTGTTCTATAATTATTTGATATTGTTTATATTATTGTATGACTTATCAAATGAATTTAAATGGGTATATTGGTTGTGATTTAATTTTTTCACAAACCTTATTATGTTTAAATATATTATTATTATATTACTCACTAAAATATTATGGTGCTAATATTTTGTCTGTATGTTGGGTGGTTATTCAAACATTCATGGTTGTGTTTATATATATATATATAAAAATATGTGCATATTAACATGAAAATATGAGAATATTTTTATTGATACACACACACACACACATGTAAATGTGTACATGTTTAATGATAAAAACAATTCTTAGAATTTAAAATTGATATTTGAAATTGGTTTTTGAAATATTTTCTAAAGAGACTTTCAAAATGAGTTACAAATTCCTGTTTTATAATCTTCTAATGGTTTTCTAAAACCATGATACTCTTCTAGTGGAAACCATAGTGTTTTTTTGTATATATGGGATTGAGTTATGTTTTAGAAAGAAAATTTCTTATTTATTGTTTAACTAAATGTCTTCTTAAATTGGTTTCTCCTATTTCATAAACCTCATGGGAAGCCTAGGGTACTTAGGTAGGTGAACTTATATGGGATGAGATTCATTTACACTAGCTATTCTAGTGAAGTATGTTATATCTCAACTATGTAGTGATGTGTTACTAAACCTTCCCCTAACTGAGGGTTCAAAATTAGTTAGTGATGGATTTATAGGTGACCCTTGCCCTATTGACTTCTAGATTTTTTTCCCATTATGATTTTTTTAAATCACTTAATATTGGTTCTTCTTTTACACTCACTTTACTTTATACTTCCCATGTTTATATAATCCTTTTACCTTTGACTTTTTAATACTTACAAAGTCTTTCGTAGAGCTTCTAGAATTTTATTTTATTATCTACCATTAATTTCATATACTATATAGCGATATTAATATATCTAGTGATTTATTTTGGAATATTGAGTTTCCTTTACAAACTTTTTTAAATTAAATCAAACAATGATTTATAAATGGATTCTTTTACAAAAACATGTGATCAAATTTTTTTGTTTATAAATTCTAAAAAAGAAATGAATTTATTTTTTAAAAAGTTTAATATAAAAACATTATTTTAAATAATTTATTTCAAAATATAATTTCATTATTATTCTATAAAGGTTAATATAGGGACCTGTTAGTGAAACCATACTTGGTTTTTTATTTTGTACCCCATTTACACCACTCAATGCCTATAGACTGAGTAACTCTAGTTGGTTTTGGTTAAGAGGGGTTCCCTTTGGGTTTCTTGTTGAGATATATTATGTTTTGGATTTCCAATATGTGGGATATAGAGTGAACTATAGTCACATGGGATTACTTATTTAGGTATGTCAGTTTTTTTGGTGCCTTAGTGGTTTTAGTCAAATAGGAATTCTCTTGATTCCCTTTACTTTAATTGGTGGCATACTAAATATGTGGTGTTATGGATGTTTAAGCTGATGATTGTCAAGTGTAATGGAGTTGGAGGTGAGTTGAGGGATTTATTTTACTTAAAATGTATAAATTTATTATTATACTTATTTCCATGTTTTTTTGTTATGGATGTATGATGGGCCTCTTGTCATGAGGCACTCAATAAAACAAATTTTAAACCCAAAAAAATGTAGTGATAGTGGACTTTGGTTGTATCCAAAAATGAAAGTGTTATGGATGTGTAATACTTTTATTTGTTGTGTTTAGTGAATAAAAATAGTTGGTAAGATTGAACTGGATTGATTTTAAATTCAATTTTAAAAGATATAAATTCATCTTAGATATCTATTGACATTTATAGTTAAATCATTATTCTAAATTTTACTCTCATTTTTTTCTCTCTAATCAAGTGAAATCATTCTTGATTACCCTCACTTGGAGATTTTTATTTAATTGGAGGGATGTAATGACCAATTCAAACTCCAATATCCCCTACACCAAAAAAACAAATATATCAAATTACCCTTAATTCAACCCACTACTCATGATTGAAAGCAATGGAGAGGACCTTAGTGGCTTGTGTGTGTGATCCGATGAAAGAGGGAAGATGGATTAAAAATTAAAGAAATAAGGAAATATCATAATGTTTATAGAATTTTAATTAATCCATATATTAAAAAAATAGAAAATTAATTAGATCATTGAATTCATTAATAGGTAAGTAAGGAGAATCTAATCTTATTAATGAAAATGGATTAGTGTGTCATTATTGAAGAATTATAGTTAAAAGAAATAAAATAAAATTTGTAACAACAAATTTCTTGATCGAGTGGTTATAGAAGAAAACTTTGAGTGACAAGGCCTCAAGAACTAGTGAATAGTTATCTATTTAAAGAAGCACACTCAGATATTCCTGGAATGTTTTGAAAATGGACACATGAGAAGAATGTGATTCATTAACTTCTTCAAGTGACTCTGGGAATGTCCCTCAATTTTTGTTCCATGAAATGTCTTCTGCTTCACTGGACGATTCACACGCATCAAGTGTCTAGGGTATGAATGGATTCATTTAAGGGTATCTTCATCTATCCTTTAAGAAAAAAATATGTGGATAAAAGTCTTTGATGACTTACAATGAAATGAAATTAATGCTCTATTTTGTGTTCTCATGTGAAAAAGATGATGCACATTCAAGATCCTAGACATAAAACAAAATTTGGGCTTGGAAACTCAGTGGTCCAAAGTAAAACAAGATCAATCCTGTGTTTGCAAATGGTTTTGGGTCATATATTCCACTTGGACCCAGATGCCACCAAATTTATTCAAAAAAATATTCCTTTGTGGTTTCTTGGACTAGAGGTGGTTTTCATTGTACTTCAATTTGTTGGGTATTTTGAACACTCGAATCACTACACCTGTATAGAGGAGGACTCGAGATGGGATTTTCACTGGGCTTTAAAATAGTGATCTCAGACCTAGAATTATCTATCGTGGATATTTGAATACTAGAGGCTAGCCAGGATGAACTCTAAGGGCTGGTTGATGATTATTTTTCTGGTGGTGCTCGAATTCCAAGTGGATA
Source organism: Viscum album (assembly GCA_963277665.1). Taxonomy (NCBI): domain Eukaryota; kingdom Viridiplantae; phylum Streptophyta; class Magnoliopsida; order Santalales; family Viscaceae; genus Viscum; species Viscum album. The sequence continues at coordinate 1,411,843,169 of OY728141.1, read as the reverse complement.
TACTACAATTTGAATATCCTAGTGGATACCGGTTCCCGACAGAGAGTGCCTTAGCATGCTTGTCTTGTTGAGAGGATTTAAAAAGATAATGGACCTGAGCTTATTAAATTTTCCATCATTAGAGTAAATATTTAAGAACCATATGAGAAAAAACTTTTGATATTGTAGCTGGTGTACTGGGAATGATCCAAGGTCCCCGTATATCTTATATACCAACATAAGAAAAATAATCATGAAATTGAATGAAACTGTTGGCTATGGTTCCTTATCTTCATCAAAAGGCATAGATTAGAATTCAATTCTTCCCTAATCAATGTCAAGAAATAGGTCTGAGAATTTTTTATTGGATTATGTTTTTTTATCTCACTATGTCTTTAATTTAGTGGTTTTAGCTTACGGGTTCAAAAATTTAAACTTAGACTGATGTTGGATTCTTAATCTCTTATCAGAATATGGCTGTGTGATACTAGAATTGAGTGGTTTTCATTCTTGTTTATTAGAAATATCAGTCATATCCTATGACTAATCTTCAAGATTTAGTGTATTTGGGAAAAACAGGGCATCAAAACATGGAGATGGGGGGTTTTTAATAGTGGATCTTGGGATCAATTCAACTGGGAAGATGGTTCAAATAACATCATGGAAGGGGTTGATAGAGGTAGATAGATGTTAGAAGATGTTCATGAGGCCATAGTTATGAGGTGGAGGGTGGTAATATGGGTAATAGATGGTGGGAAACCATAGCATAAGTTGGCCTCTTGGTAGTAGGAGTTTGGAACAGTAGTAGAGAACTGTACTAGTAGCAAGGAGTTGTGATGACAGTAGGCCAATAACGCCACACATTTTCCCCTTGATTATTAACAGAATTTTCATGGTATAAAAAAGTTTCCTTCTCAGGGTATAATATCTGTTGGTATCATGTGATTAATTCTTTAAATAGAAAATCAATAGTAGGACATGAGAAAATGGAGGGGAGTAATAGAATACTCGATAGTAGTAAAGGAACAGTCATATATGCACATAAACAGTGTGATGATAACAGACCTGCAAAATTATAGTACATATTTTTTTCTTATATAATTAGAAAAATGAAAAAAATAAGGGAGGTATTTTTATAATTAAAATATTGAAAATAAATTCTATAAAAATTATAATTCAGTTTTTTAGTCAATTTAAGATCCAATTTTAAAAACCTTAGTTAATTCCATGTTAACATCTCCAATTTTGAAAAGTCACAATTTTTTTTTAAAAAAATCACTATATAGATTTAATTTAATTAAAAAATTATTAAAATAATTAAAAATAAAAAAAAATCCATTTTTCTATTTCAATTATAGCTTAAAAATTCACAATTTTAAAATCACACGTTAAAATAAAAAACAAAATCAATTTTATTTTCTTCTCAAAATAAATATTTGGATTCTTCATTAACTTAGAAATGTTTAAATCATTATAAATAAAAATTTAAAACCAATTTTCAATAATTTAAATATTATCAAAAATCACAAAAGCACAAATTTAATTAGGATTTACTTCAATTAGGGAATTAATTTCTATGAAAATCAGATAATATTTTTTCAAATTTTTATCTCACATCACTTCCCTACACTTGAACTATTGCACTCCTGGGTAATTTCATAGATTTTATTTTTCAAAATAAATATCTAAAAAATTATTTATCATGCCTAACTTCATGTACACTAATCAAAATTGAAATAAAATATATTCATTCATTATTTAATTGTCATGCTTCCTCTATGAATATATCCAATGACTCATTTCAAATCAATAAAAGTTCCAAGTCTAGGAGAGTTTTGAATTAGATTTAAATGGAATCAAAATTTAAATAGGAATCACTAACATTAATCCCTTTCTCCTAGGTTTCATAAACTAGAGTTAGATTTCCCACTTCATTGGTAAAACTGAAGTGAATTCGTTATAACTCAATTACCCCTTTCTTCACATGAGTTTAATATTATCATCTCCTAAATGATTTCAATTATGACTATTAGGAACTGATTCAAATGTTATTTTTTAATTTTTACCAAACATGTATGTGAGAAGCACTATGTAAAGACACTTATTGAATATGTAAAAATGGATTACTCAAGCACCTGGTTACAATGCCTTAAAGATTCATTATGAAATCAGAATTTCCCATTTCAGTCAAGGTTTCAAGGACTTTTATGAATTTATTTTAGGGAGGATCTCTGAGGTTCTATTTAATCACTAAGGTTAGGTTACCTAAGATTAAGTTAAAAAATTCTGGTAACCTTATGTTATAATTATGATTCCATATAACTCATCTCACTCACACACCATATCCTATTCAAAAACTAAATTATCCTTAAAGGCAGTGAAAAATTCACTTAGAAATAATCTATATCTCAAAATTTCAGAACCTAATGACTCTTAAAATTCAATCATAATATTTAAACAATAATTTCAAACAATGAAGCTCAACATTATTTTTTTGGTTATTTATTTACACTCTAAAGATCTAAATACACAAAATATACAGACACTATGTATAGATTCTTAGAAAAATATTCAGATTTATTTTGTATTGTTATGAAAGAGAATAAATTTAAATAATAAAAGGGTATTTAAATACTAAACTACATTTTTAATCACTCCAAAATTATATAATACACCATTTGTAACACCCAGATATTTTAATAAATATTTCTCTTTAAATAATTTTAATTATTCAATAGCTTTCATTGCACACAACAGTGAGTTTAAATGAAACTGAGATATGATATAAAATGACCATTATAACTTATCCAAAAAATTAGATAAATTATAAAAATACATGGTTTACACAAATATAATATTAATTCACTGGTTACAAATTATTATAAATGAAAATATAAACCAATTGAATGTGAAGGAAATATTTCCAATTTTATGATCCCAATAATGTTTTTCCTTAATAAATTAAATTAATTACAATTAGTTAATGATATAATAAAATATATATGTTATATATTCAATAAAATATATTTGATATTCATCCAATAGATTTTATAGTCACATGACATGAAAAAACCAAATTTTATGCACAAAAACCTATATTTTTCAAAAGGGTAATATTACCACCTTTTAATGGAGAACCCTTTTTAAATCAAAAAATTAAAACTTCTATAGTTTTTATATGAAAAAATAAAATTCTTCTTTTAAATAGAACTATAAAATTTCACTCTTGTTGAATTTTTGGTATTTTTCTAATAAGTTTCATGTTTTGATGACTAATAATAAAATATTTTATCTTAATTGAAAAAACTTTTTGTGTCTAAATATTTTATAGTGTTAAACTATATTTCTAATTGATTTTAAAGTATAAGTAGATCAAATTTTTATTATTTATCCAATTTATATCATTTTAATTAATTTCACCTTGATATAAATACATTTCTATCTTTTGAACATTTTCACTTTTCAAACCCACTTTCTTATTTCCTCAATGAGATTAATTTTAAATTAATTACTATAGCTTATGTGTGTTAAAATTTTGAAAATTGATTCCATATTTTAATCAATGGGTAAAAATTATTTAAATTGGTTTATTTTATTTTTGGGCATTATTAATAGTAATTTTAGTAATTCTTATTAACACAGTAAAAGTTAAATCTGGAAATTAAGGGTAAAATAATATTATAAATATTATAAAATCCCCACAAAACTTGTAATAATTTCATTTTATGAGTGTTTTTAGACAAAAATAATCTTTAGGATTCAATTTTATCCTTTGGAAGCCACTTGGGTGAGAGTATGACATTTATTATATTTTATTTAATAGAACGTTAAAGATTCCATACTCATATTGTTAATAAATATATCATTTTTAATAAGGTTGTACATAAAATAAATTCAACTATAAATATTAATTTTAAATATAATTTATTTATTTATTTATTTATTTATTTATTTTTAATTTTTAAGAAATAAATAATTACCGTAAAGAATTATACAATGATGATGTAGTAATTATTTTGTTAATGGAAATATCAAATAAATGTTATTAAACATATTAAAATAAATTTAATATGAGGTAATTAATGTGATAAAATAATATTATAGATGACATTGACCTATTAGGGATATAATAATATATTTGTTTGGAAGTTAACTTGTTATCTTGATATTTTAAAAAATCCATGAAATGAGTATTGCCAATATTTACACTATTCCTATTTTATCAAAATAACATTTTATTAAATTATTTAGAAAATATAAAACATATTTAAAAAAGAAAAAATAATTATAATATGGTATGAAATGTTCTAAATGGTTTTTTATAGTCTAAATGACATCAAATAAGTAACATTTATAGTCTTTTAATATTAAAAAAGTTGCTACCTTAGTTAAAATTAACGTTGGTTAACTAATGGTTAATCAAAATGATAATGTTTAAAAATAACAAAACATGTCAAAAATATATTTGTTTATTATATTAAAACATTATATCATCTTATATTTTAATACATGTAATTTTTTAGGTATTTTTATATAGATTTAATTTATTATAAATTAATATTTCTGGAAATTACAAAAGTTTCCTTGACCTCAAATATAAAAGGTACACTCCTCACTCACTTATTCAGATCACTTTGAGCCTTAAATATTGACCATAAACTAATAATCTGCCTTCTTAACTTCCCTAGTCAAATTCTATATGTAATTTTCTTCTCAAAAGACTAACTCTAGTGTCCCTAAGAGGAGATCTAGAGGGAGCTCGCTGAAGAAGAGGTAATGTCCTTCACCAACTCTTTCAAGATTATTTCTTCTTCTACTACCTATTCATGTGTTTTTTCCATTATAATGAAGTAACTAAAGTATAACATATATTCTAATATTTTATTATGATTATGGAATAACCAAATTCTATATTTTATCCATCCTATGAAAAATTAATGTACCATACATGTGTGCGTACGACTCACCATCTCCACGTCGTGTTGTAATCTATTTTTCATCACCACTTTACTTGGATGGGTATGATGATGGAAATAGTAAATATATATGATAATTATGAAATTATATTTATTATAGAAAAAAATATATACCATACACTTCCATATCATTTCGCCATTAAGGGAATAATATCACTGCTCGTGCCTACATACGACCTACCATCTCCACGATGCTATGTGATTCATTCTCTATGATCACTATTAAAGAATGATTATATAAATATATATAGTGAATTAATATGATATATATTATCTTTATATCATTCTGTAAATTACCTAACTATATCCTATTCACATGAACTGAGACTTCTATGACAACACATACAAAAAAAAATGAAGTAGTTAATACTCGAAAGAAGAGTAATATTATTAAAAAACAGGTGGTAATATGTTCATATATGATATCATAAATATTAATATGTTTTTATAATAATTAAATACCATTATTTAATCCATTATATTGGAATTATAGATATGTAGTTATAAAATCACACCTAAGGTAATGGTTAATTTCACAATCTCATTATTATCCAAGATTTTTTATACATATGTATTTTCTCAGTTATATTTACATTCCATGTCCATGTATCTTAAAAATATATTCCAAAATATTATTTCTATTATTTTATAATTTCATAAATTATTTTTACCCATTTTTTTATTTTTACTAAATTGTTTTAAATGAATCTTCTTTTGTTTTCTTAATGAGGTACTTTGGCTTATCCGAAAAAAGTTGGAGGAGAATGTTTTTTTAACTTATACAACATGAATAGATTTTTCTGATTCCATGAATCCCTAATGACTTGAATATTCCCTTAAAATCATAGAATATTACTTTCAAAGAAAATTTTTTCTTTTGAAATTAGGTATAATTTCAAGTAAAGAAAATATTTTCAATGCTGAAAGAATATATCCCCTAAGAATTATTTTCAATTGATCTCTAAAAATTATTTTCCATCTATGATAAAATTATCGGATATTACTTATATTTTAATGGGAATATTTGTCAAGTATACTATCCCTATCATTCCTATTATTGGACTATTTTTATGATGTAATTATAACTATAAAACCCATTTATTTTCTATGGGGTATGTTATGATTGGATGCTGTTTAAGAAACAAATTTATTTTTATGGGTAATTTATTTTCCATATATCATAAAATTATCAGATATTACTTATGTTTTATATTTATTTTATTTTGTATTATGATTATTATATGATTGATATATCTCTTATTTACCCTTACTGATCATCTGAGAACCCCATTTCTTTTGTTTTCTTTGCCCAGGAAATGAAGAAGGGTATTAAGTAAGATGTGTCCAAAAGGGTTCTAGATATGAAGTGATATTTAGGAGATGATGTAGATGTTTTATGAACCATTTGTTTATATTTATTACTTTGAAAATACACTAATCCTATTTGGTCCTTGTGTGGTTTTTTATATTCTGTAATGAATATTATTATATTTATTTGTAATATCTATGTATGAAATGCATGGGTTGTTATAGTTTGTATTAGATCTAAGCTTAGTTAACCATTAGAAACTAGAATGAGAAAACCATAGTAATTACCCTAAGGATAAGTCTAAGTATAGGTTACAATACTAGGTTTTTTGGTGATGATCATGAGTAACCCAGGATAAAAAAGAAGGTTTCCTAAATTGATATTTTATTTACCTTGATTATGGGGTTTTACTATTATGAATAGTATTTCTCACAATATGATTATTTGTTTTATTCAATTATTGGAACCCAAAGAAAACACATTAATGTTGAATGTGATGTGCAATTCAACAATTTTAGTCTAGAGAAATTGAATGTTGTGGAAGTTAGAATGCAAAATCATTTTGATATTCTCACATAGCTATCTAAAGCTATGAATCATGCATGACTTCAAAATAAGATAAGAAGGGAATGTAATTATGTTGAGTCCTACATAAGGTAGTTTCTAACTTCTTTAATTGGGTATTCTAATCCACTAGTGGATGAACAATGGATTAGTACCAATTAAAAAATATTTTTAGTTTTCTAATGTTCATAACATGAGAAATTCATCTTGGAAGACTATTATTTGGAAGGTGAAGTTGATAAATGGTGAAATATCATAAAAAATAAAGGGAAACAAGAAGATATTGAATCCATGGAATGATATGAGTCCAAAAACTTATTTATCAATAAGCACTTTATTCTCATTATTTTAAATAATATGTAAAAATAGTTTTTAGATTAATCAAAATGATGATGAATTTGTTGGTACCTACAAAACAAATTTTACAAGACTTTTAGGGTCTGCTTCTGGAATTATCATCCAACCTAAGAGTAAGGTTTATCGATTCTTTAGTGGCTTAAAACTAATTCTATAAAGGGAATTATCCATAAGGGATTTTAATAGACATGAATAAATCATTTGATGTTATCTCAAGGTTGAGATGGATATTGTAGTCATGAATCCGTAGTATGGGTTTGATAAGAAGAAAAAAATGGAAATCAAGGGAAAATCTAAAAACCATAGTGAAAAAGATGAATTTACCTTTATGATCAAAATGTGGAAGGAAACATGGAGGAAAGTATCTTAAATGGACTAGTAAATGTTTTAAGTGTTGGAAAGATGGTATTCAGGAAATTGACTTCCAAAGTGATGATAAAAAGATATATAATGATTCCAATAGAGAAAAGGGTACACAGAAAGCACCTACCACACTTCAATGATACAAGTGAAATGAAATGGATAATTATGATAACAAATTCTCTAATCCAAGGGTTATCGATGATGTTCTATGTTAGAACCATCTTAAGGACAAATAAAAAGGAAAATCACGTGTGATCACTATTAGTGATGTGGAGTACGAAAATGAAGTGGTGAAAGGTACACTTACCATCCACTCTAAAGTATAAAATGTTTTATTTGATTATGGATCCACCAAATATTTTATTTATAAATAATTTTTTAAGGGTATCATCATATTACCTTAACAATTAGATATTGAGTTATCTATGAAAACTTCTAATGGCACAACGGTCGCATCACAAGTTTATAATTATTATATGGTTGAAGTTTGTGGGAAAGTGCTTGATACGAATCTTATGATCCTTCCTTTAGTGGAATATGATGTGATTCTCTCCATTTATTGGATTTCTCAATATAGAACTCATATCAATTTCCAAGGAAGGTAAGTCACATTTCATATAACAAATTAATCTATTATCATCTATCGATGAATGGATTAATATGAATTCCCGATGGGAATTTCTTCTATATTATGGGTCTTAATTCCTATAAATGAAATATATATATCTTATATGGTTGGGGAGAAACTCACCATTAAATATTAACCTAATTTATGAGATTTTGTTAATGAATTTCTGGAATAATATCCATATATTCCCCTGAATCATGAATTTGAGTTTTTAATAGAACTCATACTAGGTGCTATGACTATTTGGAAGACTCCTTATAGAATGACACCAATTGAGTTGTAAGAATTGAAGAAGCAACTCCAATAGAATCTTAATAAGTTATTATTATGAAACACTATTTTGTTGAATATTTTATTGATAATAAATGATATAATTTCCTCACATTGTGCTAAATATATTCATTTATGAAATATTTGGGATTAGATCATTCATTTGAAAATCTGATGAAAATTCTAGTTTTACCCTTTTAAAATATACTGTAGTATTTTAAAGATAAATATTTTAATATTTATTAGTTGAACTTAATATTTTTTAACAGTTTTCCTAACTTAATTTTCTACAACTTTAATTCAGGACACTAGATCTAAATAATACATTTTGATGGAGTAAATGGGCCATTAAGCCAACGGTGGGCTGGACTCAACAGAATGGACATAGGTTCTATATTTGGGCCATATCATCTTCATCTGGGCTTGGATTGAGCCCAATTTTTGAGGAATGCTCGGGGACATGATTTGGCACAAATCAACCTTCTGGAAGGCCGACTGTCCAATTCACGCGTTTTGGAGGTCAACAAGGTGGTGCAACTTGGAATAAAATATTTGGCCGAGTTTTTCATTTCACAGTTAAAAAGTTATGAAACCCTAGACCTCACAAACTATATTTAAAGGAGTTTTTAACTCTTTGTGAGGGCTGGTTGAGGCTTTGGGAAGGTGTTTCCAAAAGGGTGTCTCTTGGGAGCCCCTCAAAACTCTTGGAAGAAGTAAGGCTTTATGCAAACCTCTCTTCCAAAAAGGCTCACCTCTCCCACCTCCTCTTTGTATTTCTTTTCTTTCATGTTTGTTTCTTGAATTTTTCTTCAAATAATCTTCTGTGTTCTTCCCTTTTATTATTATCTTAATCTTCTTAATTGGGTTGGAATCAAGAGTAGAGATGAGATTGGGTTCTACCATTTCAATCCTTTTCTCATGAAAAACGTCTCCACTATGACTACACCGCCCATGGAAGAGTAGTTCTTTTTAGTAATCGATCGACCTCTATCGTTCCCTATTTAATTATTTTGAATCATTGAGCTACTGTAATTCACTTAATATGATCCATGAATTGTGTTTTTAAATTGTAATAAACTAAGTGAGCAATTGAATAATTAACACAAAAACACGCGAGGTCGAGATTTTGTATAAATTGTGAGAGCGTAATATTAATCGGTAATACAAGACCACACAGGATAAATTTGTAGAGTTAAAATATAATCCCTAAACACAATTCATCCTCATTTCTAGAATGGATATGTGCTCTAATTAACCACTTACCATAATCTGACCTTAGAACAACAATCAAAGCAGGGTGCTGCGATTGCGTGTTCCGAACCTAGCCTTAGGTTTAAGTAATTCCATCTTTGTGGTTAAGTTAACTCTTTTAGGGTTCAAGGGTTAACAAATTAGGGGATCATAATTAAGTGGATATTGATTTAAATGATAATTATTAATAAGTAAATGAAGAGGTAGAGTTAGATCAATTATTCCTTTTAAAATATTTTCTAAAAAAACATCTTCTTGTTGTGTCTTCTTAATCAAACTTCATTTCAAAATTAAAAACAAAAAAAAATACAATCTTCTTCCAGAAAACTTCTTCAAGATTTATAAACTATAAAAAACCAATCCTTTTAAGTATTTTTTAAATTATATTCTATTTTTTTATAATACCTCTGAAAAGTTTTTTTAATAAACTTTTTCCTTTGAGAGACGACCTTGATCAGCCACTCTGCTGCACCTAAGTAATCCAAAATCACACTAATCATTTGAGGGCGCCCATGACAATGCTCTTTCAAATTGGCGTCGTTGGTGGGGAATTAAGTAATTATCTCAACCAATTAGAGGTATTTATTTTATTTTACATTTTATTCTCTTCCTCTCTTCTTTCTTCCTTCTTTACCCAATCTGATTTTCTTTCTTCTTCTTTTATTTTCTTCTACTTCTTTTTGGACCATCAACTCAAACTTTGAATTTTTATTTTACTATGGTCCACTTTTCTTATTTTCATATTTCATTGATTTATTAAATGAACTAATCCCAAAGATCTCTTAGATCTTTACCTAGAGATTGAATGCAGCCTTAGTACACGAATCAGACATTCTCAGTCTACGGGAAGTTTCAATATTCAATCAGTTGGTGAATTCCTCTCTTATGGAAACATTGACATTGGAAGCAATTAAAATTCAACCATAAAAAAGAACAAATGGATAGAAATAATAACAATGAGCTAAATAGAACCATTCTAGAATTGGCTTCACCTGATATTAACTATCAACCAAATTGTATTGCATACCCAAATCTCGAACCGGACTTTAAACTAAAATCTAGGTTAATTCACTTACTTACAAAGTTTCATGGACTCGATGGTGAGGATCCAAATAAACATTTGAAAGAGTTTAATGTCGTTTTCTCAACCCTAAAACCTAGAAGTGTCTCTATATATCAAATCAAACTAAGAGCATTCCCATTCTCACTTGATAGAGCTGCGAAAGACTGAATGTATTATTTAAAACCCGAAGATGTAACTTGTTGAATGATTTGAAACGTCATTTCTTGTAGAGATTCTTTCCAGAATCGAGGAACACTTCTATTCGTAAGGAGATCTCGGGGATCAAGCAAGCACAAGGGGAGTCAATGTATGAGTATTGGGAGCGATTCAAGAAGTTGTGTGCATTTTGCCCACATCACCAAATCAGTGAGAAATTACTCATCAAGTACTTCTATGAAGGACTCACACCTATGGAGATAAGCATGGTGGATGCTACGGCTGAAATAGAATTTGTGGACAAGACACCAGTAGTTGCACGTGCGTTTATTGACAAAATGGCCCAAAACTCCCAACAATTTGGCAATCGAGGTGCACCACATGTCAGGGGAGTACATCAGGTAAGTCCATCTTGTCTTGAAAGTCATTTGATTGATACCAAGTTGGAAGAATTGACAACTATAGTGAGACAGATTTATTTGGCACAAAATACATCCCAACCCCTCCTTCAAGGACTTGTGGTATTTGCACTGATATAAGCCACCGAATTGACTGTTGCCCACAACTACAAGAGACAGAGGATTGCGCAGCAGTATTCCCAGGGATACCATATCAGTAGCAATGACAGACATACCCCCAAAAGAGGTTTGATTCATTTTCTCCAACATACGACCAAGGGTGGGAGGATCAATTGGACATGAGGTATGGCTCTGGACAACAACAAAGGCCCTCTTTTCAACAAAACTTCCAGCAGCCTCCACCTTACCTGCATGGTTTCGAACAACCCCAGAGGAGATTTGAATCTCAAGCATCAACAAGCCAACAACAAGGGAATCCCCCACCCAAGGTATATTCTACCACTAATGACCTTTTGAAGCAAATTGTTCTTAATCAACATAATGAGATTAAAAGTTAAGGTTCAGAGTTGAGGGAGTTGATGACTCAAATGAGCCAGATTGCCACCGCCCTCCATGAACTAGTAAGTAAGAATTCTGGAAATCTTTCTTCCCAACCCACTCCAAATCCATAGGGTAATGTTAGTACCATCACATTGAGAATTGGGAAGCAAATGAACAATACATCTCCACCTACCATTCCCTCGGGATTCACCTCAACTCCAGAGAAGCCGCATTCCATACCAACTGATGAGAAATCCAAGGAGAAAGATAAAGGTAAGAAAACTATTGATGATGTTCCTCATAAACCCCTTCCTTTTCCAAAAAGGGTTTTTCAAACCAAGAATATGGATGAAGAGGCAATGCAAAAAGCGGTTTTGGACACATTCATGCGTGTAGAGATCAACATTACTCTACTTGAAGCCATTAAGAAAATTCCAAGGTATGAAAAATTCTTAAAAGAAATTTGTACCAATCGAAGAGGGCTTAAGGGAAATGAGAGGATCAAGCTTGGAAGGAATGTGTCAGCACTCATTACACCAACTCTACCAATGCCGAAAAAGTGCAAGGATCCCAGGACATTCCCCATCCCATGCACCATAGGGGAGTTGCACTTTTTTGGTGCACTCTGTGATTTGGGAGCTTCCATAAATGTGATGCCTCACTCTGTATTCTATTCTTTCCAGGTTGGTGAGTTGAAGCCAATGAGAGTAGTGGTGGAATTGGCAAATAGAGCTACGATATATCCAGCAGGAGTCCTTGAGGATGTACTTGTCCACGTAAGAGACATGATCTTTCTAGCAGACTTCTATGTGGTCAAAATGGATAATGATCAGGTAAGTTCTCATGCCCCCATTATCTTAGGTAGTCCCTTCCTCAAAACATCAAAAACTATCATAAATGTCAATAAGGGTACTCTTTCCATGGAATTTGGGGATGAAGTTGTGATATTCAATGTTATGGATTCCATGAAGTACCCCTCAGAGGATCATTCTGTATTTTTTATCTCCCATTTTAAACCACCAAGTAAAAACACCATGGAATTGGATTGTCCTATGCTTAGGGAGATTATGAGTATTTGTTCTAGTTTGATATCTAAGTGTACTTACACACCTGTTTCTAAGGAACAAGACTCTCTAATATTTGATTTTGAAATGAAGTCATATTCTAATTTTGATCATGTGAACTCTGATTATGACATGTCTGTTGAGTATTCTGATGGATTTTATGCTTTATTCTCTGATTTTGATGATGTATATTCTGATACTGATTCTCTTTGTGCACATATTTCAGTTCCTTCTATGTCTTCATCCATACACCACCCCCCATACACTGAAACTCAAGCCATTTCCACCAAATTTGAAATACTCATACTTGTTGAGTGGTGAGAAATTACCTGTTATCATTGCTAACAATCTCCCTTTTGAACATGAATAAAAACTTTTTAATTTTTTGAGGGAGAACATCAGGGCAATCAGGTGGACCTTGGATGACATATCAGGTATTAGCCCCTCCATTTGCATGCATAGGATTATTTTGGGGGATGGGGCTAAACCAGTGAAGGAACCAAAAAGGAGACTCAATCCAACCCTTCTAGAGGTTGTTAAAAAAGAGGTTGAAAAATTGCTCAAGGCAGGTATAATTTACCCTATTTCTGAATCACAAGGGGTTAGCCCTGTCCAGTTTGTACCAAAGAAAACTGGTTTCACTATTATAAAAAATGAAAATGATGAGTTAGTTCCTGTGAGAGTACAAAACATTTGGCAAGTGTGTATTGATTATCGGAAACTAAATCAATCCACTCATAAGGACCATTTCTCACTTCCATTCATTGACCAGATACTTGAGAGACTTGTAGGTAGGATAAATTATTTCTTCTTGGATGGTTTCTCGGGCTATTTTCAGGTTCCCATTGCTGCAGAGGACCAGGCGAAGAAAAAATTCACCTGCCCATTTGGTACCTTTGATTACAAAAGGATGCCATTTGGACTTTGCAATGCCCCAGGTACCTTCCAGAGATTCATGGTGAGTATTTTCTCAGATTTCATTGAGACCTTCATGTAGGTATTTATGGATGATTTTACAGTTTTTGGATCCTCATTTGATGAATGTCTCTCTAGTTTGGGTGATGTGTTGCATCGTTGTATTGAGAAGAATCTGGTCTTAAATTTTAAAAAATTTCAATTCATGGTCAAAAAGGGAATTGTCTTAGGTCATATAGTCTCAAAACATGGAATTGAAGTTGATAAATCTAAGGTAGACATTATTTCATCCCTTCCATATCCTACATGTGTGCGTGATGTTCGATCATTCCTTGGACATGCTGGATTTTATCGACACTTCATCAAAGATTTTAGTAAGATCGCTCTACCCTTATCTCGATTTCTTTAAAAAGATATTGACTTCAATTTTGATGATTCAGGTAGGGTATCATTTGATGATCTAAATAAGTGTCTGACCACTCCACCGATCATACAGGACCCACGGTGGGACCTTCCATTTGAGCTTATGTGTGATGCGTCCAACTTCGCGGTTGGAGCTGTCTTATCTCAGAGGGAGGAGGGGCATTCACATGTGATTTCGTATGCATCGAGGATGTTGGATTCTTCCAAATAAAACTACACCACAACAGAAAAGGAGTTTCTTGCAGTTATATTTTCTATAGATAAATTTTGTTTATATTTATTTGGATCTAAATTAGTTGTTTTTTTTGATCATGCAGTTTTGAGGTACCTCCTAATGAAGCCAGATGCAAAGCCACGACTTATCCGTTGGATACTCCTTCTTCAAGAGTTAGACATCGAGATAAAGGATAGGAAGGGGTTAGAGAATTTGGTGGCAGACCACATGAGTAGGCTTACTCACACACCAGAGGGTGACACCTTGGACCAGGTACCACTTCAGGACACTTTCCCCGATGAGAATCTCTATACCATCTCAGGTACACATCCTTGATATGATGATTTAGTTAATTAAATTTTTTCCTCTGAAATCCCAGAAAATTTGAAGAAGAATCAAGTCTAAAAATTAAAAAATGAGTCTAGGTTTTATGTGTGAGATGATCCTTACCTCTGGCGCATGTGTAGTGACCAAGTCATTTGGAGTTGTGTTCCTGATCATGAGTTTGAGTCTGTTTTGCATTTCTATCATACAATTGCTTGTGGTCGACACTTTGGACCCCAATGGACAGATAGGAAAGATTTGGACTCTGTATTATATTGGACTAGCTTATTCCATGATGCCCATGTGTTTTGTAAGTCACGCTCTTGTTTCCAACACACTGGGAACATTTCTAGGAGACATGAGATGCCCCAACAACCCATACTATTCTATGAGATTTTTGATGTAGGGGGAATTGATTTTATGGGTCCTTTTCCTAGTTCATTTGGATTTTTTATATATTTTGTTTTCTGTTGATTATGTGAGTAAATGGGTGGAGGCCAAGGCCACCAGGACTGACGATTCTCATGTTGTAATGGATTTTTTCAGGGCTCCAATTTTTTGTAGGTTTGCAGTACCAAAGGACAACATCAATGACCAAGGGACACACTTTTTCAATAGGAATTTTGCTTCCCTCCTTCGAAAGTATGGGGTGACACACAAAACAACAACACCATACCACCCCCAAAAAAATGGCCAGACTGAGGTTTCAAATCGTGAGTTGAAACAAATATTGGAGAAAACCGTGAAGCCAAATAGGAAGGATTGGAGCAAGCACTTGGATGATGCATTGTGGGCTTATAAGACAGTATACAAGACACCCATTGGTATGTCCCCATTTCAGATTGTTTTTGGGAATGTGTGTCATCTCCCCATGGAATTTGAGCATTGGGATTATTGGGCAATAAAGAAATGCAACATGGATTTGGCCCAAGCTGGAATCCAAAGGAAGCTACAAATTTAAGAGCTTGAGGAGATTAGATTTTCTTCATATGAGAACTAAAGGCTCTACATGGAAAGATCAAAAGCATCTCATGATAGAATGATCTAACAAAGGGAGTTTCATGTTGGAGAGAAAGTCCTTCTCTGCAGTTCACGACTAAAGTTGATGCCTGGTAAGTTGCATTCCAGATGGTTAGGTCCTTATATTGTATCTAATGTTTTTCCTTATGGTGTAGTGGAGATCACACAAGAGGACAATAGAAGGAGATTTATATTCAATGGGAAATGTTTGAAGAGATACATTGAGGGACTTCCTACTAATGCAGTGGATTTTATCACACTGCATTACCCCATCATCACTTGAGCACATCAGGCTGTTCCTAACCCTTTCACTTTTATTTTATTTGTCCTATTTAAAAATTATTCATTTCATGTGCATATATAATCTCATGGGTTCACATTGAGGGAAATACAATATTTTATATGTGGGGGAGGGAACCTCTTAGTTGAGTAATTTCAATTGTTTTCCTGATTTAAAAACAACAAACAATTTTTTTTTGTTTTTCAAATTTTGTGTTTTTATTTTTCAATTTTCTTTGTGTTTTTGAAATTTTTTAGCTGAATTGATTCTCATCGCAATTTTAAAATTCATATCAATGAGTGAAACAATTATCCCATGAAACTGATCTTAAATGAATGCTGAAATGACTTTGTTTCAAGTTAAAATATTTAGTAATTTCATGAAAAGTACACTGAATTTTGAATCCCATGCCACCTCTCACTATCTTTATATTTGAAATCACTTTCCTGTGAGGATTCTGAACCATTATTTTTATATTCTTTACATTCACCTCACTTCTTGAGAGAACCAAACCATGCTTGATTTAACCAGAATTTGATCTATTCCTATAAAAACTTGAGGGTTTGATGTACTTATGTTTAAATGATTGAGGCATTTCTTTGGTATTAAAGACCCTATTTCAAAGAATCTTTTATTTATAATGTCCTACCTTGAACATTTAATCCTTTTAGCCCTTAGAATCCATGAACAACCTGTTAGTTTAGCCACATTACAATCCAATTTTCCCTATCCAACCAACTCTTTAAGTGAAATTGCATAATCTAGTTGAGCTTAAGTGTGGGGGAATCTATCTTCTGTTGTGCTACCACATTCTGTGATACTTTGGGTGGAAAATTAAATTCTGAAGAGATGTGTTTGCTTCTGAAGAAAGTGATTATATCAAAAGCTATGCCTTTTCTGGAGCTTTCATGACAATTGAAGTTGTGCCTTTTATGGAGCTTCTAATTGAGGTGGAAAGTTGTGCCTATCTCGAGCTTTCAAGAAAATCATGTTTGAGAATATTGAGAGTTTTGATGATGAAATGATGAATGGTATAAACTTTTCATGACTTTTCATGATGATGGAGCTGAATTGATACTATGGGGATTTAGGAGAAGACCATATTTAATTGAAAATTAGATTAATGCAATTTTTCTTCAAAAAGAGTCAAGCCCTCTTCATTCAGCCTCAGAATTTTTCACATCTAAATACTACAAACTGAAATCCATAGAACAACCCTGAAAAGTCATCATGATAAACATGCGTCCTTGACTCACATCAGGTGGTGATGTAGGAATTTATCAAGCCTGTGGTGACCTTGGTATGAGTTTGGATGAGAAATACATTGTAAAAAAAATTGATATTTGTGTGATAAGAGAAAATTCAAGCTAGGTAAGTTTTTTGTGCATGAGAGGATAAATAAAGTGGAAATATATTGAATTATATAAATTAAGAACTTGAAATAATGGTTTTTTATGAGGCATGATATATATTTTTTCTTGGTGTGTAATTGTTTGATCTCAATGACATGTGTTTTAAAATTGGTTTTGATTTGATATTGATGTTTACTTGACATGAGGTTTTGCCCAGGAGTGCAAAAGGGTAAGTGTGGAGGAGTTGATAAAAAACTATTTTGATGAATATTTTATTGATAATAAATGATATAATTTCCTCACATTGTGCTAAATTTATTCATTTACGAAATATTTGGGATTAGATCATTCATTTGAAAATTTGATGAAAATTCCAGTTTTACCCTTTTAAAATGTACTGTAGTATTTTTGAAATGAAATATTTTAATATTTATTATTTGAACTTAATATTTTGTAAAAATGTTCCTAACTTAATTTTCTACAACTTTCATTCAGGACACTAGAGCTAAATAGTACATTTGGATGGAGTAAATGGGCCATTAAGCCAATGGTGGGCTGGACTCGGCATAATAGACACAGGTTCTGTATTTGGGTCATATATTCTTCATAAAGGATTATATTGAGCCCAAATATTTAGTAAATCTCTGGGACATGATTTGGAACAAATAATACTTCTAGAATGCTGGACAATTCACGCGTGTTAGAGGTCAAATAGGCGGTTAAACATGGAATAAAATATTTGGTCGAGTTTTTCATTTCACACTTAAAAAGTTATGAAACCTTAGCCCTCACAAACTCTATTTAAATGGGGTTTTAACTCTTTGAGAGGTCTGGTAGAGGATTTGGGATTGTGTGGCCGAAAGGGTGTCTCTTGGGATCCCCTCAAAACTCTTGGAATAAGTAAGGATTTGTGCAAACCTCTCTTCCAAAAAGGCTCTCCTCTCTCACCTCCTCTTTGTATTTATTTTATTTCATGTTTGTTTCTTGAATTTTTCTTCAAATAATCTTCTATGTTATTCCATTTTATTCTTCTCTTAATATTATTAATTGTTTTTGAATCAAGAGTGGAGAAGATATTGGGTTCTACCCTTTCAATCCTTTGCTCATGCAAAACGTCTCCACAATGACTACACCGCCCATGAAAGAGTAGTTCTTTTTAGTAATCGATCAACCTCTATCCTTCTTCATTTAATTAATCATTGAGATACTTTAATTCACTTAATATGATTCATTAATTTTGTGTTTAAATTTTAATAAACTAAGTAAGTAATTGAATAATTAATACAAAAACACTTGAGGTCGAGATTTTGTGTAAATTGTGAGAGCGCGATTTTAATCGGTAATACAAGACCAAATGAGATAAATTTGTAGAGTTCAAATATAATCCCTAAACACAATTCATCCTCATTTCCAGAATGTATATGTGCTCTAATTAACCACTTACCATAAGCTAACCTTAGAACAATAATCAAAATAGGGTGCTGTGATTACGTGTCCCGAAGCTAGCCTAGGGTTTAAGTAATTCCATCTTTGTGGTTAAGTTAACTCTTGTAGGGTTCAAGGGTTAACAAATTGGTGGATAACAATTAATTGTATATTGATTTAAATGATAATGATTAATAAGTAAATGAAGAGGCAGAGTTAGATCGATTATGCCTTTTAAAATATTTTCTAAAAAAAACATCTTCTTGTTGTGTCTTTTTAATCAAACTTCATTTCAAAATTATAAAGAAAATAAAATCTTCTTCTAGAAAAATTCTTCTATATTTAGAAACTACAAACAACCCACATCATTTTAAGTAGTTTTTCAATTCAATTATCTTTTATTTTTATAATACCTCTGAAAAGTTGTTTTAATTCACTTCCTCCTTTCAGAGACGATCTTGGTCAGCCACTCTGCTGCACCTAAGTACCCTAAAATCACACTAATCATTTTAGAGAACCCACATCAGCGCTCTTTTAGATTCATACTCACTAGTTCTTCAACTTTATGTGCACTAATTCATGTTTTTAAGAAGAAAGTTGTAATAATGAGACTCTACATTGATTATTGAGAACTTAACACGATTACTATCAAGAAAAATATCCTCTACCAATATTGATAACTTATTTATCCAGCTACACACAGGTCAATACTTTTACAATATTGATCTTAATTCTATATATCATTAATTAAGGGTAAATAAGGAGGATATACCCAAGAAAACATTATGTACAGTGTATGGACACTATGAGTGTATAGTGATGCCTTTTGGTCTTTCTAATTCCCCTGATATCTTCATGTATTTAATGAATATAGTCTTTAGATATTATCTTGATCAATTTGTGGTAGTATTTATAAATGATATTCTGGTATATCCAAATATAAAGGAAGAACATGAGGGTCAATTGAGCATTATACTGAAGACCCTGAGAAAGATAAAATTTATGAAAAATTTACAAAGTGTAAATTTTTTCTTTAGAATGTTCCATTTTTGGGTCATATAGTCTCAATAGAGGGGATATCTAACAAATATAAAAGTTATTTAATGTTTTCCCAGACCAACAAAGATAAATGAGATCTGAATTTTTCTTGGATTTTCTTGATATTATCAATGTTTTGTGAATTGTTTTCCCAATTATCTAATCCACTCACCAATTTGACTTGGAATAGAGTTAAATTCATATGGATAAAGGAATGTGAAGAAAAATTCAAAGGGATGAAAATAAGTTCATTCAGTAAAAATTTTCTCATACTATCTTGTAGTTGAGAGAGGTTTTTTATCTATAGTGATGCATCCAAGAAGGGTAACAGATGTGTTCTAATGAAAAATAATATGGTGATAGCTTATTCCTGATGAAATTTGTAAATCCATGAGAAGAACTACCCAACTCATAATTTGGAGTTATCTGCAGTAATATTTACATTATAGATATGGAGGAATTATCTTTATAGTGAAATTTGTGATATATATAATAATAATAATAGTTTAAAGTATATTTTTACTCAAAAGGATCTGAATATTCACTAAAGGAGATGGTTGGATTTGATTAAAGATTACGACTTCTCAATACATTACCAACCTAAGAAAGAAAACAAGGTGACAGATTCTTTGAGTCAAAAGGACCATGCTATCCTATCTATGATAAGGATGAAAAAAGATCCAATATTTATATATTTACAAAGGATGGATCTTGAAATTACAGTGGATGATGAGAAATGTTATCTGTATAAAATTAATGTTCAACCATTAATACAAGTGAAGATTAAGGATGCAGAGAAGGAAGATTGTCGAGATAAAAAAGAAGGTGATACATGTCCATGATTTCAACCTTGATTGTGATGTAATAATAAGGTTCAATAACCAAATTTATGTCCCTCCCATACCATAATTAAATAAGGATCTATTGGATGGGTTACATAGTTCATCATTCTCCATTCATACTGGAAGCACAAAGATGTATAGGGACCTGGAAGAGTATTTCTAGTGCGATGTCATTAAGAAAGAAATTACAGAGTATGGTTCTCACTTCTTGGTTTGTTAGAAATTTATGGTTGAGAAAAAGTAGTCTAAGGGGATGTTATAACCATTACCCATACCAGAATGGAAATGGAAAAACATAACCACGGACATTGTCGTCAGACTTCAAAAATATCTAAAGGTCGTAATTCGACAGGGGTTATAGTTGATAACCTTACAAAGTTAGCACAATTAATTTATATTAGATAATATTTCTCTCTTGACTAGTTTTCCAAGATATATATAAAAGAATTGGTATGATTTCATGGTTTACCACTTTCCATTATATCTGATTAGAATCTGATGTTTACCACAAAGTTTTGCAGATGTTTTTAGTAGCATATGAATATAGAGTTAAGTTTTTTCTCTTATTATCATCCTTATATATATTTTCATTCAAATGGGAAAATTTTGACTCTATAATACATGTTGATAAATTTATCTATGGATTGCAAATGTGATGGGGTTCAATACCCACCTCTGGTAAAATTTTCTTACAACATTAGCTTTCACTCTAGTACTAAAATTGATACTTATGAAGCCTACTATGATAATAAGTGTAGAAATATAGCATGTTAAGATGAATTTAGGGAAATAAGGCTTGTTGAAATTAATGTCAAGGTTAGATCTATTCAACTGCATATTAGAGAAGCACATAGTAGAAAAAAGTTATGCTAACAATTCATGAAAATATATAGAGTGTGAAGTTTGTGGCAAGGTATTTATATGAATATCTTCATGGAAAATAGTAATGAGATTTTTAAAGAAGTTAATGTTGAGCCCTAGGTATATTGGTCCTTTTTAAATTCTTTATTTGTTTTGGTAATGTTGAATATATATTGGTGCTTCAACCGAATCTCTCTCAAATTCAATATGCGTTCTCGTATATATCCTAAGAAAGTACATACCTGATTCTTCACATGTACTAAACTCATAATTCATACTAAGGTATAAATATATATCTTATTAATAAAAATCGATCATGATTTTGGATCATAGTGGAAATGTTCTATGAAACAAGACAACTCATTTGGTTAAAGTTTTATGGTGGAACCACCAATTTGAGGAAGCTACTTGGGAACTTAAAGATGTGATGAGGCATAGGTATCCTCATTTGTCTGTATTTAAGTGAAAAATTTTGAGGGCAAAATTCATTTTAAGAGGGGTTAGACTGTAACACTAATATATTTTAATAAATATTTCTCTTTAAATAATTTTAATTCTCTAATAGCTTGCATGGAATGAAACTATGAGTCTAAATGAAACCACAAGACACCATAAAATTACAATTACAACTTACTCATTTAATTATCTAAATTATAAAAAATATAAGTTTTTACAAACATAATATGAATTCATTGGTTACCAATTAATTTTAAATTAAAATATATAACAATTGAATGTAAAGAAAATATTTCTATTTTTATGCTCCAAAAGGCGTTTTGTCCTAATAAATTAAATTAATTACATTTATTAAATAATATTAATAAAATATATATTTTATATGTTCAATAAAATATTTTTTATATTCATCCAATATATTTTATAGTCATAGGATATAAACAAACCGAATTTTATGCATAAAAACTTATATTTTTCAAAAGGGTATTATTGCTACCTTTTAATGGCGAACCCATTTTAAATCACAATTTTGACACTTTTATATTTTTGTAGGACAAAATAATCTTAATATTTTAAATATAAATATAAAAATTTACTTTTTTTTGAATTTTTGTTAATTTTACGATAAGTTTCATGTTTTTATGAATAATAATAAAATATTACATTCTAATTGAAAACAAAATTTTCATCTAAAGAATTTATAGTGTTAAACTATATTTTTAGTTAGTTTTAAAGTATAATAAGATCAAATGTTTATCATTTAATCCAATTTAGGTAATTTTAATTAATTTACAATGAATTTTGATATAAAAATATTTTAAAATTTTGAATGTTTTCACATTTAAAACACGTTATCTCATTACATCAACAAGGTTAATTTTAAATTAATTACCCCAAATTCTATGTTTTTAATTTTAAAAAATTTATTCCATATTTGGAATTAGTTTATAAAAAACATATAAATAGTTTTTTTTTTTTTGGGAATTATGAATATTAACTTTAGTAATTCTTATTAATATGGTAAAAGGTAAATCAGACAATTAAGGGTAAAAATAATATTATAAATATTATAAAATTACCTTAAAACTTTTTTTTATTTCATTGGTTAAGTTATTTTTGACCAAAATTATCCTTATGCTTAAAATTTTATCCTTTTGAAGCCACTTGGGTGAGATTATAATATTTAATATATTTTATTTAAAGAAAGGTTAAAGATGTTTTACTCATTTTTTTAATAAATATATCATTTTACAGAAGGTAAACTAGACTATAAATAGAAATTTGATAGATAAATTTTTTTTCTTTATCATGGGTATTTATTTTTAATTTCTAGGAAATTAATAATTATTTTATTTATTATACAATGATGATGTGGTAATTATTTTATAAGTAGAAATTTCAATTAAATGTTATTAAAAATATTAAAAAAATTAATTTGAGATAATTAATGTGATAAAAAAATTCTACCTTACCCTAACCTCTTATATATGTAATAAAATATTTGGTTTTAATTTAACTTGTTATATTGTTATTTTAAAAAAACCAGGAAATGAATATTGTCAAAAATTGACACCATTGATATTTTATCAAAATAATGGTTAATTAAATTATTTAAAAATCATTAAACATCTTTAAAATTACCAAATAAATTTAATATGGTCTTAAATGTTATAAAATTTTCATTTATTGTATAATTGACATCAAATAAGTAAAATTTACAATCTTTTAAGATTGAAAAAGTTGTTACCTTAGTTAAAATTAAAATTGGTTAACTAAGGGTTAATCCAAATAATAAGGTTTAAAACAATACCAAAAATATTCAAAAATATATTTTTGAATATATTAAAATATTATCTCATCTTATATTCTAATAAATGTCCTTTTATGGTATTTTTTTAGATTGAATTTATTATAAATTAATATTTTTTAAAATTTCAAAAGGGCCCCTCACCTCAATTATAAATGGGAAACTCCCCACTCACTTATTAATATCACATTAAGACTTTAAGATCGACCATACCATTCCCATTTACCATCTCAACTTCTCTATTCACATTATAGAGGTTTTTTAATTCTCTAAAGACCAATTCTAGTGTCCCTAAGTGGAGATCTGGAGGGAGCTTGCCGAAGAATGGGTAATCTCCTTCACTGAATCTTCAAATAGTATTTCTTATTCTACTTAAAATTAATTTGTTGATACCATTATAAAGTAATAAATCAAAAATAAAATATATTCTGAGATTTTATTATTATTATGGAACAACCAAATTATATATTTTATCCATCATATCAGAAATCAAAGTAGCACGCGTGTGTACGCACGACTTACCATCTTCATGTTGTATTGTAATATATTTTTCATCACCAATTTACTTGGATGGGTATAATTATGGAAATATTAAATATATATGATAATTATAAAATTATATTGATTCTAGAACAAAATATATACCATACACTTCCATATGATTTCACCATTATGGGAATGATATAATCGATCGTGCGCAGGTACGGTCTACTGTCTCCACGACGCGATGTAATTCATATCCAAGATCAACATTAATGAATGATTATATAAATATATATAATAAATAATATTATATATATTACCTTAATATCATTTTGGAACAAAAATAACTATATCCTATGCACATGAACTGAGACTTATACGGCAAAACATACATAAAAAATGAAGCAGTTAATACCCAAAAGAAGAGTAATATTATTAAAAAAAGGGTGGTAATATGATCATATATTATATAATAAATATTAATATGGTTTAATAATAAGTTAATAAGATTATTTAATCCATTATACAGAAATTTTAAATACGTATGAAATAAATCATACGTAAGGTAAGTGTTAATTTCAAAATCTCATTGTTATCCAAGATTGATTATATGTATGTATTTACTAGGGTTTATTTATATTAAATTTACATGTATCTTAAAAATATATTCTAAAATATTATTAACATTATTTTACAATTTTTTAAATTCATTTTTACACATTTGTGAATTTTTACTGAAAGGTATTTCTTTTTCCTAACAAGGTACCTTTTTACTTATCGAACAAAAGTATGAGTAGAATGTTTTTTAACATATAAACCATGAATGTATTTTTACCCTTCCATGATGATTTAATTCCTTGATGATTACCTTACAATCTGACAAGATTATTTTCAAAGATAAAGTTTTCTTTTAAAATCTTCCATAATTTCATGAAAAGAAAATGTTTTCCAAGAAAAAAGCATATTTTTCTCAAGAATGATTTTCAAGTGATCTCTAAAAATTATTTTCCATCAATGATATAATTATTTGATATTAATTATGTTTTAATGGGTATATTTTTCAAGGATACTATCCCTATTATTCCTATGTTTATTTTTTGTTTATACTGGAATGATAAATTTGAAACCCATTTATTTTCCATGGGTTATGTTATGATTGAATGATTTTTAAGAAACCTGTTTATTTTTATAGTTTATTATATGATTAATGATTTATGCTCTTATGGAACATATATGTATGGTTTTCATTATGTGAATTTTGGGACCTATATCTCACACTAATGCATTGGGTAAATATTTATATCTCATGAGATAGATAGGTATGGAATGAGAAATGACCTTGGTTCAGTACTACAGGACTTCAACGGGAAGTGAACCTAGTTTAGTAACACATGTCTAGAATGAGGAGTGAAATCTGTTCAATAAAGGTCTTTATCAACGATGATTTTCATGGAAATGATCCTTGAGTAATATGGAAATGATTTTCTATGCTTAGGTGTATGAAAAAAAATTCATGTCATATGTTATGCTCTATCGGAATATGTTCTTTGATGAAATTCTATGATTTATCCCATGACACGATATCCTGACCTTGGATATATAGTATTTAATTTTCAAAAGTTATTTTTATGTTCTTATGTCTTATGATTATTATATGATTGATATCTCCCTTATTTTCCCTTACTAAGAATCAGATCTCACCCTTTCTTATGTTTCTTTTCCCCAGGATATGAAGCAGTGTATTATGTAAGATGTGTCAAAAAGGGTTCTAGATATGAATGAATAAGCGGGATATAATTTATATGTTTTATGAACTAGTTGTTTATGTTTCCTAGTTTCTAAAGAAACTAAACTTATCCATTCATGGTATGGTTTTTTATGTTTTGTAATAAATATTATTCTATTTGGAATTAATATCTATATATGAAATGTATGGGACCTCATAATATTCCATTTAATTACAACATGCATTTAAAATAAATAAGAATAAAAAATGAGTATCCAAAAAAATAGAGGAGAGTCACAACCTGAGTTTTCTTCATTTATTGGTAGTATAGAGGAGTTTATACTCCTCCATTGGTTCTTTCCAGAAATCTTTGTGAAGATTATTCATCTTATGTTCATTTACCTTGAAGGGGATATGTGATTTCATTACCTTGATTTCAATGGAACCAAATAGAAAAATATTTTTCACGAAATAAGTTCAAGTTTACTTGGAATGGATTTTACTAGTCATGAAATTCCTTTTTAAAGAGTGAAACAACACTTTGTATCTTACTTAAAATATCAATTTTTGTATGGTTATTTCATAGACATACATGACATTATCATTGTTCAATAGGGTGTTCTAATATTATCTTCTTCTTGATTTTTCTAGTTCCATCATCTATAGATCCCACTATTTATTACCATTCCTAAACTCTAGATTAACTTTTTTATAGCCCAGTAGGCTTTATGTTGTAGCTCGATAGAGGATTAATTATTTTCTTCGAGTATGGAATATCCAAAGTGGGATGGATTCATCTTAAATTTAAATTCATTTGTGTTTTTAATAATGATTTCAACTTAGTTTTACTTATATTTGCAACCTACACATGTATGATATTGTTGTTAGTATAAAATTTGTGTAAATTATCTAAATATTTCTCACCAATCTCTTCTTTTAAAACAATAGGGTAACTCAATGTGGTTCAAAGTAAAAACAACTTGATCTTAATGGGGATATTTAATTATATAACGTATTCTATAATCCATAATTTTTTCACTAAAATTAAAAGAAAGATTCCCTTCATTAAAATTTATTATTGTTTTGGAATTCTTGAAAAATAGCCTACCTAAGATGATAGGGTAATCAGTCTTAACCTTTTTTCCATCGTTTTTAGAATGTAAAAAATAGTAGGGAATATAAAACCATATAAACTCACTAGAACATCTTCAAGTACACCTAATGGCTAGATAATGGCACGATCATCATGTTACACAACCACTAACGTAGGTTTATGTTCTTTTATCTGTAGAGATGAATAAAATTAGTAAGGAATTAAATTAATTCATACTCTTAAATCACATAATGAATTGGAAAATTTAAGTTCACAAATGTCGCAAGGGATAGTGAATGTACCTGGATGTGAACATTTTGAAGGTATTTGTGAGGATACAAGTGTCTAATATTTTTACTTAGACTTACTTTTTCATTACCTCTCAATCATATCCCCTCAGTGCATATGCCTTTAATGAATTTTTCATAACTTATAATATGTAGTATGGAGTCTAATAGGGGGATGTTGATCTCTAATTTTTTGAAAACTTTGAGGATCTATTGTTGCAATGTTTATTCATTGGTCTTCTTGGGTGCTTTAATCTTATAAAGGAACGGATTTTGGGGATAATATGAATCATTCATTTTGGATTTAACTTTTTCTTTCTTCATAAGAGGTGTTTCTATAGGTACCTCTTCTTTGGGATCTTTTCCAAAGGAAACTTCTTTAGGTTTAGTGGGTTTCTCACTTCTAGTTTCTTCTTTATATGGTGATTCTTAACTACTTCCTATAACATTTTTACTATTTAATATAACATATCCAATGTTACATCTAGGTTTAAGAATGGATTGGGTAAGAAACTTACCTAAGCCTTGGGTTTTCAATTCATTGATAGAAGTCATGATCTAGATATTAGACATCAAATGTTCTTTCACCAGGTCCTCCATTGATGATTCTTGAGCATTTCATGGTTTTTGATTATAGAAGTTTGAGAGTTCTATCTTTTAAATGGCGGTGGATGAAAGGATTATTGGAATCCTTGTTTAATGGGTTTTATCAAACTTTATTGGTTTCCAAATATATATTCAATGTTGGAATACACAAAAGAGCCTAAACCTTATTAGCGATGACTCTAAAAGTGTATCCAATAGACCCGAGTTCAAATCTTGGTGGAGACATAATTTTCGGGATACTATGGAAGTTCTATAGTAGGTATTGTTCGATACTATAGTAGTTGGGAACTATTCATCCGTTTAGGCTTTTGGGCCACCAGTTTGGTCCTCGAGTCCTTCAAGGCCTTTGGTCCACCCAAGGCCTTTGGTCCCATAATGATTTTGGGACAACTCAAGGCCTTTTGGCCACCTCAAGGCCTTCAGGCCACCTAAAGGCTTTCAGTCAATTTGAATATGTGATTAATGGACTAGGTAAACTCTACAAGGATCAGACTCTAGATGAGGATGTAGAGAAGGTACATTCACTAGAGCAGAAGCTAATGGATTTGGACGAAAGAGAGGGTATGGAATTTCCATTAGGACCAGCCTGTGCATGCATGGGAAGCCTATCCAAAAATCTATGTGAATGTGGAGAGCTGAGATCATGATATAGAAAGCTGGGGAGGATTAATTCAATGTAGTTATAGTCTGGATATTTTCTCTAAGATCTATGGGTCACGTAATCTCTAAGCCTACAGGCCATGTAAGGGTTCCCCCTCATCCCTTGAAAGGGGGATTATCAAAAATCAATAAACAGAAAGCCTTTGGTCCATTCAGGTGTAATGTTAAAATACTATATGATTCCCTATTTGTAGCTTGGTAGCTGCTAGTATTTTTTCGATACATGGATTCATGTTTTTCTTGAACTTGAGGTCAACCATTGGTGTGGTGTTATAGGGACTGACAGAGTTGGAATACCAAATTTATCACAATAGAGGTTAGTTCTTCAATTTTATTTTCATTTAATTGGGATCTAGGACTATTTACCTCATGTAATCCCCTTGTTTTAGTTCTTATGCTAAATTACTAAGAATTCTTGGAGATCATTTTAATCATCCCCTTGAATTCAACAGGTGATTTTTTGATATTTTCTCCTTTAGAGGGTGCATCCAAAATGTTCCAATCACTATCCATCAATCCTTGGTAAAATAATACCAAGAAATGAAGTTTTTCGTAGGGTCGGTGTGGGTATGAGGGTTTTAATCCCTTGAATATATCCTAAAAATCATAAAGGGTCTCCCTACATTCTTGATTTATTACATATATCTCTTTCCCCAGATAGAAACTTATTATATAGGTAAATAATTCTGTTGGAAGGCTCTGTGTAGTTCGTCCCAAGTAGTGAGCTCCCCATCTTAGATATTATAGAGTCACTCCTTGACATATCCTTTAAGAAAGAAGGGAAATTTCTTGCAGATAATTTAATCTTGTGTATCCTCTTGGTTTGAATCCATTATAGACTTCTCAAGATGATCACAGATTCCTATTTGGGGTATTCTACTTAAAACCATGAAATTTAGGTGGATGGATTATTATTCCAGTTTCAAGATCACAATATCATTGATCACAATCTGTAATTTACAAGATTTTTATTGAAATTAGGTGTATACAGTTCTCTTAAAGTTATATTCAATTAATCTTGATTATCTTCCAAGTTTAAAGTTCCTATGGAGACTTTAGTGTAAGAAGAAGATGAGTATGGGGAGTTAGTCAATGCTATAGTGACAAAACCCCTTTGCACTTCCTCAGTGATTCTTGATATTCTAATCCTCTCCAAAAAAAGTTTACTTAAACTATGGATAAAAACAACAAGGTGATATGAATTAGATCTTTTTATTTATTTATTTCATTTTAAAACAAAAGTAAAAAATGACTTTCCTCCCTAGCATTATTGTAAGGTTTTATGAGTCATTTATCACAGGGAGATCATAAAAAAATGGAACCTGAAAAAATATAGTGATAATAGACTTTGGTTGCTCCATAAGGGAAATTGTTATGGATATTTCTTCTTTTTTAGTGGGTTCAGTGAATAAAAAATGTTGGTGAGATCAAACTAGATTTATTTTAAATTCAATTTTAAAATAAGTGGCATAACCTCAAATATATCATTACCTTTTCTATTAAATCATTATTTTAATTTTTACTCTCCCATTTTCTCTCTAATCATGTGAAATATCCATTGATTACTTTCACCTAGAAATTTTAGTTTAATGATAGGGATGAAATAAATACTAGAACCTTTAATTTCTCCTATAATATTAATTATAGATTTCCTATTACCATTAATTAAAACCACCACTTTGGATCATAATAAATTGAAAGGACCTAAGTGTCATGTGGGTGTGATCTAGTGAAGAATGGATGATGAATTCAAAAATAATGAAATATAGAAATTTCCTAATGTTTACATAGTTTCAATTAATTTAGATATTAACAAAATATAAAATGAATTAGATGATAAAATCCATTTACAAGGAATTAAATATAATCTCCCCATATCAACCACAAATGGTTTAGTGTGCCGTCATCTAAGAATTAAAATTAAAAAATGAAAGAAAAGTAGTAACTAAAGCTTGATCAAATGATTATAGAAGTATCATATGAGTGAGAGATCCTCTAGAACCAGTGAATAGTTCCCTATTTAAAGAATAATTCTTAGATATTATTATTTTTCAAAAGAAATTCCCACTTGTGAAGCATGAGTTTCTTCAGCTTCTTCGGGTGACTCTAATAATATTTCTCAATTCTAATGTTGAGTAGTATCTTCTAAATAATTTGATGATCAACACATGTCATGTTTCTATAATATAGATGTATTTAGTTGAGTGTATATTCATGAATTCTTCCAGCTTTTAAATTACTCCCATGATCCAGTTTGTACTACTTTAAGAAGAAATATCTAGATGAAATGTTTCGATACCTCACAATATAATGAAATTCATGCCATATTTTGTTTTATCTTGTGAAGAGGTTGATTTAATTTCTAGATCCTAGACTTAAAATAGAATATTATCTTGAAAACTCAGTGGGAACAAGAAAAAAAAGTTTGGGATTATGTTTGAAAATGGATTTGGGTTAGATAGTCCACTTGGTCCTGGTTGTCACCAAATTTATTTGAATACATACTTATTTGTGGTTGTTTAGACTATGTGTAGTTTTCATTACCCTTCAATATGTCAGGGATTGTAAGAAATTGAATCACTTCACTTGCGTTGAGTATGATTTGAGTTGGGATTTATATTGGGCTTTAAAATGGTGAGCTTAAACCTAGAATGTTTCATATTGGATATTTAAAGTCGAGAGCCTTTCCATGTTGAACTTGAAGGGATGACCAATGAGGATTTTTTTCAGTGGTTATCAAATGTAATGTTTATATACTATAATTTGAATATCCTAGTGGATTCATGTGCCATGAAGAGAGATCCTTGTAATAGTTGTCTTGGTGTAGAGACTTAAAAAGATATTGGACATGGGATTCTTAAGTTTCTTTTTGTTGGAGTAATTCATTAACCACCTTGTGTGTTCCAAATTTTGATAACATATCTGGTGTATTGGGAGTGATATGAGGTCGTCTATGGTCTTGGACACCTATATATGGGGTTAAAACATCAATAAATATAATATCACTATAATATTTGGTTCCTCGTCTTCATTGGTAGGTGTAACTTTCAATTCAGTTCTTCCCTACTCGACATCAACAAGTGACTGGGAAGGTTCGATTGACTTCCATTTGTTCAGTTTTATATATAATATTTTTTATGGTTTGAGTTTGTGGGTTCAAAAAGTTTAACCCAAACCTATGTTGGATTCATCTTCTCTAGTCAAAACATGGCAGTGTGATAAGATTGAATTTTATATAGGTGTCACATCTCATATTCAATAGGTGGCATGATACCATATCCTATTATCATGCATTTATGCATATTGGAAAAATCTATCATCTCCTAGGAGGAATCCTCAAGATTCGATTTGTTTGGGATAAGTAGGGCAGCACAACTTGGATCATGGGGTTTTCAATAATGGATATTGGGATCAATTCAGCTAGGAAAAATGATGGGATTGAATCATGGAAGTGATTGATGGAAGAATATGGATGGTATAAGGTGTTAGTGAGTCCATGGTTTGTGGTGGATGGTTTTACCATGTGTGTTAACATATTAGAAGTGACAATAGAATTAGGCCTCACAGTGTCATGCATTTGGGAAGGTAGTAGTTTGTGGTAGTAGAAGAAAGGTGGTGCAATGGTATTTACATAATGATAACACACATTTTTTTTCATGGCAGTGGATTGACTTCCCACGATAGCATAAAAACTTCCTTCTCACATTATCTGACCTGGTAGTAGTAGGGTAGTTATTTTGGTAGTATAAAACCAATGGTAGCACATGGGAAGATACTAGGGATTGGTAGCATACCTAATGATATTAAAGTAACAATCACATATACACTAAATAAGTGCACTGGTAGTAGACCTGATGCATGGTAGCACATTTTTTTTCTTATAAAATTCGCAATACACACATTTTTTAGTGTATTATTTTTCTAATTAAAATGTTGAAAACAAGTTCTCCAAAAATACTACATTTTTTCAGTCAATTTAAGATCTGATTTTAAAAAACTCAATTAATTCCATTTTCAAATTTCGTTATTTAAAAACTTTCATTTATTTTTTTAAAAAATTTCTCTTTATGAATTTCATTAAATTAAAAATTTATTCAAATAATTAAGAATAAAAAATAAATCAATTTAATCATTTAAATTAGATATTGAATATTCACAATTTTATATTCATGGTTTAAAATCAAAATCAAAATAAATTTTAATTTTTTTCAAAATCAATATATGTCTTCTTCATTAAAATCAAAAATTAATTAATCTTTAAAAACCTATTTAATGAAAAAATTTCAATAATGGAAAAAATCCCAAATATAAAAAAAAATTACTTAGGGTTTACTTGAATTAGGGCGGTTATTTTGTATGAAAATAAGGCAATAATTTTTCGAATTTTCATCACAAATCAACCTTTGACTTATGTATGGGTCATGTAAAAATTCCACTAGAATTCCACTACTTGTAAAATATTATTTTATCCGTAAAAAATCATTCAAACTCAATAATATCTATTTTTCTTTGGCTTATCACCCGATCAGGGGATTAAGAACACCCCTAAAGCCCTTTCATGGTCCAAATCATGTTTCTGAATGAAGTATGACTCAAGTTACTTCATAAAAAATGGCATTAGAGTTTTTTTATTAAGAGGGGATAGTCTCTTGAAGTAATCCTTATTTTTAGGTATGTTTGGTAGATGGTAGATAGGATCACCAAAGATCAAGAGGTAGGTAATGGGTTAGTGATTTATCACCACCTCTAATGATGAAACCCGAGTTACCATGAAATTTTAGGATTTTATTTATTTATTTTGAGCCTTATTTTTTATTCTTTTTATTGAATTTTTTATTTGAGTTTTTGTTTTAATCCTTGTGGGTTGTTTTGTGTTTTTTCATGTTTTTGGGTGAAAATGAGAGTGGAAACAGTGGTGCATGCTAAGATCACTTATCCTGAAAACCAATGTGAATCCCACATTCATGGTTCTAGGAAGATGTCAGTGGTGGTTTCATGATTATCCCATATTTCATCAGATCATATATTCATAACATGCACGACCACTACCCCCTCATTGATTTTTCTTATTAGGTTACTTTTAATTTCTAATTTCATTGAGTACTATATTGGCATGATTTGATTTGTTTTTAATGAGTTCTTTAAAAGGGAATTTTGTTCTAGATGACAAAAGTTTGATTTTAAATTAATAATGAGAATTTTCTAAAAAAATCATTGAATTGGATTTTTTGTTCTAAGACTCATGAAATGATTTAAAAAAGAACTTGTAATGTTTTAAAATAATTTTAAATGGGAATTTGAGATAAAAATTTTTATTTATAGAGTTTTTAATGTTTTAATATTTTAAAATTCATAATAGTATTTTGATTTTAGGTTTATAATAAAGAGGTTTTGTCACACCCCAACCTTTGGAATCCATTTTTTTATTATTTTCGGATCTTAGATATTTTGGTTGAGGTTTGGGTTGAGCCCTGATTAATTTTTTTAAATTTTGGAAGTCTCAGGTGAATTTTGGAATGTTGATGATTTGATCATTGTTAGGGTAAACTATGCGGCCCTACCTAGGTAATTGTGCATCTTGTTTTGGTTTTCCAGTAGTATGGTGCATAGGTTGCACATGGTTTGGGAAACCATGCTGTAACGATGCAGTTCAGTTTTGTAACCAAACATAGGTGTTCATCATGATCAGTGCATGGTATGTAAATCATGTAGAAAAACCATCTCAGGTGTCCCTCCTTTCTAGTATCTCACAGACAGTTGGTGCATGGTTTGGTAAATCATGTGGCTAAACCGTGCGAATTGCCCAATTTCCTAAAATTTCAAAATTCCATGTTTTCATCTACATTTTTTATCCCTAAATTAGGATGCTTCTTCCCTTTTTAACCTATACGCACTAGGGGGACCTCCAAGATCCCTCTCCCTTTCCCTCCTTCCATTTTAAAGCTACTTTAAGGTTACAAGGTAAGATTCCATTGATTCTTAGTAAATTTATTCTTATCTTCTCCCTTCCCTCTTCAGATCTTGGTCTCTCTTGGTGGTATTTTAGTTTTGGCTGATTCCTATGGGTTAAGGTGTATGTATAGTTTTTTTTCTTTGATATAGGGTGTGCGGGTCATCTTTTGGGGTGTATTATTCCTTCTCCAAGAGTTTCATCGCATCCACACTCCGTTGAGGTTGGTGTCTCCAAACTTTTCTATTACGATGCATTATATTAATGCTTAGTTTCTTTAAATAATTTTTTAAATGTGATTCACATTCTTGTGATGAATTTTTTTTAGTTTAGTGTGGTTCTTTGGTGTTAGTAATATTTTATAAAAATGTTTTTCAAATTTAATCTTTGAATATTCCTATGTATATATGCTGTGAAGGTGTTGTTGATATTTCAAGTGTTCTTTTAAAATGAAATTGTGTGTTTTGGAAATTTTTATCCTTGGTTATGTTACAATATCATTATTAAGTTAAATATTTAATTTGTTATGGAAATTGAATACATTTTGGGTAATTATTACATTCAGAGTTTTGTAAAGCTAGTCTTTGGGTGTCTTCCTGAAACTGTTGACTATTTATATTGGATGTGGGCACATCCATGTGCACCCAATGTGTGTACTTGGATAGGTACTTAAATGACAATGGTCTTGGATAATAAATTTTTAATAATAAAACTCTGTTATCAAAACTCTTGACCTCTCTTCCTCTTCCTCCAAATTATCTTAAAGCCTTCATGTGTTCCTAAATTATTCATGGTATAAATTTATATTGAATTTGGTTTTAAAAATTATTTTCAAATTATGATCCATTGTTTACATTATAAAATATGGTTAGTTTTTAAATGGGATGAAAGCTATTTGGCATCTTTAAGTGTGTTTTGAGTTTCATCTTGGTTTTAAATGGAATGATAATTGGAATTGAACATGAAAAATAAAGGCCCATTTGGAATTTTGTATATTTAAAGGTGGTGTGTTATATTATTTTAGAAATGGTTGGTAAATACTTTTTATGTGTATTTAAAATGGGATCGGTATAAGGTCTGGTTGTCACTTCATGTTGTTTTAGAAAGGTAATGTGGTTTTGAAAGTGAAAATTCCTGGTTGGCATATTTGAATGTCTTTGAGAAATGTTTTATAATACCATGTAATGTGATGGACAGTTTGGAACTTATGAATGATTTTTTTGTATTTTAAAAACCCCTATATAGGATTTCCCTATATGGGTTATCGTATTGGTGGTGTCAGTGTTTGAGGTAGGCAAGTGCGACAATGATAGGTAATGTGAGTCACCTATGTGAGGGCCTCCAAAATTCACAATGTACTATTACAATGGGATTCCTAAGAGTCTTTTAGAGGGTCAAGTTATGGTTTATGGTTTACCCTTATTAGATGGGTTGACACCCCTTGGATGTCTAGAGGCTATGTGGGACATGCCACGAGTGTGTCTAGTTTAGAGCATCTAGTTGGTTATTGACTATGGAACTGCACCAGTAGCCGATAGGTGAGTACGATTCGAGTACGTCTATGGATCACTCTAGGGATGTTTAGGAAACTCCCATGGTTTAATATATGTCTTTTCTTATTAATATTCTATTGCACTTGGTTTTCTATGTATGGTTCTTGTTCATTTTCATCATAGCTTGGTATTTCCTTGGTTTAGGTTTTGATTCTAAAACGGTAACCCCCCTTTGAAAACTAGTGATATGGTGTCTAGTATTTTAAAAAGAAAATGTTGTTTTTGTTTATTAAAATGAGTAAAACCTAATTTTATACAAGTATTCCAAACTAGTGTTTATAGACTACTTTGGGAAATAAAATGTATGGATTTTGTGGTGATTTACTTATAACCTCTTAAGATCACACCCTTCTTGTACCATTCAATGTCGGTATACCCGAGCTATTTTGCAGGTCCAAGTTTCTGGTTTGAGTTCTTGTTGTTGTAGAAATTTGTTTTGGTGGTTAATGGTGACCTCATGAGTTTTTTATATTTATTCAAGATTCAGTTATTTTTAGTTCTTCAGTTAGTTTTGTTTATTTTATTGATCCTGATTTATTAGTCTAAATCATTCCCACTATGATTAATTTGATTCCCGACACTAGCTTTCATCCCATGGGGATTGGGAACGCCCTTCAGACTATGTTTCAAATTGGGTCATATGTTGGGTTTGATGGCATCCTAACCTAGTTCATGACAAAATGTTATCAGAGTGAGGATCTTTGTTATTTGGGGGGTCAGGTAGATTATAGATTAGTACTTTTAGGAATCAAGGGGTAGGTATGGTAATAGTATCATGAAATCTTGCTCGTTTTGATCCTCAAGTTTCTAGGGGCAGTATATTATTTTAGTCTTTTGTCTTATTTTTGGATTTAGAAGTGAAAATAGAGTTGATCCAATATCATGTCGTGATCTCACATCGAGTAGTGACCCATGTGGAGTCTGAGTTCATGGTTCAAGTCCCTCTTAGTGTTTATTCTCACTTGGGGAATGACCCACTACCATGTTGCTGAGTTAGTCATAAACTCTAGTTCTTCATTCTAGTAGTTTGGCGTGAGTTGTGTTTTTTTGTTCCAATGGGTGTTAGTGAGATTTTAAAATGAAAATAGCTTTTTAAATGGAAATAATTTCTTTCAAATGGTTTCAGAAAAGAAAAATGGGTTTAAAGGAATTTTTTTTTGAATTTAAAATTTGATTAATTCTTGGATTTTGATAATGAAATGGTATTCATTACCCTTGGTACTCCTTTTGAAGTTCACATATGTGAGGGTGTGTATGGAAGATGCATGTTGTCACTTGTGTGTTGATAATGCAAGTAGAAGTGGATAGAAACATATGTGATGGTTCATGGGATTTCATGGGTGGGTAATTGAAATCAAATTCTTGACATGGTTTTTCTAAAATGGATTTGGATGAGAAAATTATTTCAAGAAATAGATTTGGTTTAAAAAGTGGGTTTTGGTATTCGAAAATTTGCCTTGGAATAAAGCGGTTTTGAAAAGTGAAATGAAAATGTGGTTTTTTAAAAGATTATTCTTCGTTATTATTGTATTTTTTTGGCTCGTAAGCCTATTTTTTTGGCTCGATATTTTATTTCTAATTATGTTTCTAGTTGATGTTAATTTTTGTTTTTTGCTTCTCATGTTGATCAAAATATGATGCCCTGAAAGGTCCCTAATGTTTATAGTGAGTCATGCCTAGTTTTTTTATTCTCCTTGGTTTTTTCATATCCTTCATTGTGATCAAGGTCCGTTGGAGAAATTGAAGTGGCCTGAGGAAGTTGAGCGTGTCTTCAGATCATTAAGAAATTCAGAAGCTATTTGAGTTTGTGTTATTCTTTGTTTGTTTAAGGGTCCATATTTGGATTAATGGGAGATTTTTCCCCAACATCGATGCAAGTTGGGATTACATGGGAAGTGTTTAAGTATATATTTGTCTAATGGTTTATACCTGAGGAGGTGAAGATGAAGATAAGGTAAGAGCTCATGTGTATTCAGAAAGGCTAGAAGATAGTGAAGGCCTATGCTGAAAAATTTAGGGAGCTCATTTCCTTTTCTCTAGAGCTAGTGTCGAAGCATCTATTGAAGACTTATCTTTTCATCAGGGGTTTTTATCTAGAGATCAAGGTGTGATCCCTCTCATCCAAGGACATTGATTTCTAAAAGCTGGTGGATGGAATGTTCCTAGCCGAGTGGTTTCTGGAGTACAAGTTTCCAACCCAGTTTTTCTTATTTCTCACGAGGGTTCCTCATCCGGTGAGAGGTGTGTTACATATGAGCCTATTAATAAAAATACTCTTCCCTTGGTTTTTGATTCCATTTCTTTAGACTGTTCCCTTGTGTTCCACTAGTGTGGTTTGTTCATGTATTCAAAGTCATCTTGTCACAATCTTAAAAAAATCCATTATTGTGGTTGTCTTGGTCATCTGGAGAAGTGTTACAGGAAGCATCGCATGAAGAAGACATTGTGATCAAAGGATATTGTCACCTGACTATGGGGAATGAGAGGGTTCAATAATTAGGGCTCTATCTATAGACCTCATAACAAAGCTCACACATAGTCAAGGGATCATAAGGGTATGGGAAAAGCTTGGTACCGTTTTCATCTCTAGTATTAGAGTAGAGACAATTTCATCTTCTTGTTGTAATTTTCTTTTCAGTTGTGAGTTTATATAATTTATATAAGAAACTTGATGTTTTTATTTTATTATAATCTAATCCTTGTTCATTGGATTTGGATCTTTGAGTGATCAGTCTTTCATGAATTGGTTTCTCATTTTCTGTTTTGATGGGTTGGAGATATTAATTATTGTGGGAATCTATTCTTATAGCTTGTTTTCAGGTTCATTGTTTGATTCTAGTTTCTTCTTTGGGTTTTCCCCATGTGTTGGGGTCTGGTATATATGGGAAATTTTCAGTCCTGGTGGTGTTGTTTTTCTCTTGTGCTAACGAGTTTAGGTTAAGTTTTTTTTGTGAGTTCCCAATCACAGTGGGGTTATTTCTCGGTTAATATGAAAAAGTTTGTGTTAGTTCCCTCATTCATGTGTTGGTCTCCTGGGGTGGTGGTGTTTAAGTTTTAATGTTTATCCTATTAGCTAGGTTCTTGTGCTGGGGATAAATATCTCATGTTCTCCCCTCATTTTTGTGTTGTGGTTTCTTCTTGATCAGTCAAGTGTGGCTCGTGGAGTAAAAATTCACCCCAAGGTTCATGGTTTCTTTTAGTTTTAATCAGGCATGAAATCTAGTTTAATTTACCTTTTAGCTGGGTGAATTTCTGGGGGAATAAAGTGTTTTGGGTGGGGATAATTTCCATACCCTGACCATTAGAATCCTTTTTTTCTTGATCATGGATCTTTTGGTTGAGGTTTGAGTTTATCCATAATTTAAATATGTAAATTTTCGAAGTTTCCGTTGAGTTTTTTCCTATGAAATATTTGATCATGGTAAGGGTAAACCATGTGGCACTACCCATGTAATTGTGAGTCTTTTTTTGGTTGTCCAGTAGTAAGGTGCACAAGTTTCACATGGTTTGGGAAACTGTGTAGCAACCATGCAGTTCAGTTCTATAATCAGACAGAGATGTTCATCACAGTCGGGGCACAATTTGGAAACCGTACAGGCAAACTGTTCAAGGTTCCCCTCCTTTATAATAGCTCACACATGGTTGGTTCACAGTTTGGTAAACCATGAGTCCAAATCATGCGAGATTCCCAATTTCTTAAAATTTTAAAATTCCATGTTTTCCCCTCTGTGTTCTTAATCCTAAATCAAAATTCTTTCCACTTGTTCTACATGGTCTCACTATGGGGTACTCCAAGCTCTCTCTCCCTTTACCTTATTCCATTTTCAAATCCCCTTGAAGGTTCCAGGATAATATTCCTTCAATTCTTGGTCGATTTCTCCTTTTTTTCTCCTTTCTCTCTTGATATCATAGTCACTCTTAGTGGGGTTACTATTTTGTCCAAACCCTATGGTTTGGATTGATGTGTAGTTCATTTTATTTGATGTTAGGGTATGTGGGTCTTGTTTTTGGGAATATTACTCCTTATCTAAGAGTTTTATTACATCCTCACTTCATTGAGGTAGGTGTCTCCATAATTTTTATTTTGGATGCATTTCATTGATTTTTGGGTTCTTTCAATAATTTTATAATTGTGATTCTCATGCTTGTGATTCATTTCTTTAGTTTATTATGGTGCTTTAGTGTCAGTATAATTTGCTAAAAAGGGGTGTCAAAGTGATTCTCTAAATATGAAAATGTATATATTCCCTCAAGGTGTTTGTTAAAATTTCAATTGTTATTTTAAAATGAAATCGTGTGTTTTGGGAAGTGTTTAGTCTATTTATGTTACAATATCATTATTAAATTTCAAATTTGATGTGGTGTAGGAATTGGTGACTTTTTTGCATAATCATGACATGTGGAGTTACCTATAGGTAGTCTTTGTATGTTTTCATGAAACTCTTGACTAATTATATTAGATTTAGGAATATCCATGTGTGCCTAGTGTGCACATATGGATGAGAACACAAATGAAAATGGTCATGGATAAGCCATTTTTTATAATCAAACCCTATTTTCAAAAATCTTAACCTCTCTTAATTGTAACACCCCGACCCTAGGTACCCAGAGTCAGTGCATTATTACATAACATTGGAATGATCTCAAAGGATCAAGAATCGAAAGACCGATTAGTTTAGTAGTCTTGGAAACACTAGATATATTCATAAGTCTTACATTACATCATAAGGTAAAAAAAACTAAAACAACATTTTGTCTTCATATCCCCTCATACTATCCCTGTAGGTCATTCATAAATTACTTCTTCTCATCCTGGGAAAAATAAAACACTGAAAGGGGTGAGCTCAGATGCTCAGTAAGGATAACATTATAGCAGAAGCTTTCATAGATAATCGTAAACACTTAAGGCAATTTATAACCAAAACAAAAGCCTTTTTAAAGTTGTACTTCAGCATTAAATGGAAAATATAAAATGAAATAATGTCATTTACATATTCACATGGATATTCTACTAGTCTAACAATCACATGCAATATCAATAACCACTTTCATAATGATGGAATGCATAATGCCAGACTATCATAACCACATAGCCAAGGCCTCGTGCCAAGACTACAATAAGATTTTGCCAAGGCCTTGTGCCAAGACACTAGTTTGTCTCATGAGACCTACCGATGCATCGAGGAGCTATAGCGGGCTCCACCTGTTACTTATTAAGTCCAATGCATTCCTTATATGAACAGGTTTAAACATAACATAAACATTTGTATTAAAACTAGCATACGAAATGCCAATACTTTAACCACAAACCATGAATGATATAAAAATAGCACATCCACAGTCAAACATAACTCATTTGATACAATATGGAAGATTTTATTGTATCACATTAACCTCAATCAAGAATAATGAAGTATGTTGACATAGATGAAAATAATCATTAAAACAATTTGAGAGAAATATCCCCCTTTTTCTTGTAATCATTTAAAAGTCACACTATTTGTCAAAAAGCCATTTAAAAATAGATTTTTGAATCAAAGTGTACCATACCACTTTGAAACTTTTAAAAGGAGTTTTAATTTTAAAACATTAATGTCCATATAAATAAATCCTTAAAACCATTTTTAAAACATGGACATTAATGAGAAAGATTTAGAAGAATAAGTCTTTAAAACATTTAAAAATGGTATTTTAGTTAGAGTTTCTAACCAAAAGAGCGACACTTGAATAAAAATAATTGTGGTAATAAAAAACATTTTAATATCATGAGATTAAAGGAATTCATGATATACTATGTCAAAGTACATTATATACACCACATAAAAGTGATTTGGTGTATAACAATAAATAAGTCTCAATGGAATGTTAATTGAGATGAAAACTCTCAAAAAGGCCGTATCCTTAGGTTAAGGATAAATCAACGACGTAATTATGTGTGACAAATATAAATACACTAAATATGATTGGATATTCAGTGTAAAACAATCAAAGGACATTCACACATATTCTTGTAAAAATAACACCAATGAATTGGATGTTTAACTCAACAAATGGAGATTGAGTTAAAATTACTCTTATCAAGTTCATACCGATGACTTGAGAATTTATCAATGGAGTGATTATGTGTATAATAATTATATCCATAGAAAGGGGAGTGGAAATTATGACATGATCAAATGAATAGTGATTCTACACATAATCTTGGAGTAAAATAATCAATAAAGTATGCGTAAAGCCGAATGAGTGGAAATTGAAATTTCAAATTCCCTTATCGATTAGGTAACTTATGAAACATGCACCCATGAAAGAAGGATCATACAATGATGATGTAAATACCCACAAATTAAATTATATTACACAATGAATACAATCATGGGCAGTACACATACACCACATGCAATAAATAAGTGGCGAACAATGGAATTATCACGAAATTAAGAGTGAGATAAGAAACCCCTTACCTTGTACTTTTACTTGGTTGGGGGTAGTTTAACCTCCTGTATAATGATTAAATAATTGTTATTAAATTATTCATGAATCATATACA
Source organism: Viscum album (assembly GCA_963277665.1). NCBI lineage: Eukaryota > Viridiplantae > Streptophyta > Magnoliopsida > Santalales > Viscaceae > Viscum > Viscum album. Next base: position 1,411,800,428 of record OY728141.1, on the reverse strand, counting down.
TTAATATGATATCATATATGATCTTTTAACATTGCTTTGTTAATAATATCTTAGAATTATCGTCGTTTCGGGTGTTAACTTACTCGTTTTCTTTTATATGTTTTGTTACGTAAACCATGTTTTTAATGGATGGGTTATATCTTATTCATATCAAGAATGATATCAAGTCCTTAAACATTATTTTTAATCATCAAATGAGAATTATACTTGAATGGATATGATGGAGAATGAATCTCATCGCGTTCGTGGAGACGGTAGTCCGTACGTACGCACGAGCGACAATATCATTATTTTGATATTAAAATAATATATAATTGGATGGTATATCATATAGAAAGAATCATTATCATGTTATATTTATTATTTAAATGAGTTACACATCATTATTATACCCACCCAAATAATAATATATTGAATAAAAATTACACCACGACGTGGAGACGGTAAGCCGTACGTACGCACGTATGGTGACATGTTATTCAAAGGGTGGATATAATACTGAATATGGTTGTACCATATTTATAATAACATCACAGTATATATAATATACTGGAGTTATTATTTTAGAATGGTAATAACAAAGAAATAAGAATTGGAATAAGAAAGGAACTTGAAAAGGGGTGGTGAAAACATTACCTCTTCTTCGGGTTCTTCCTATTGATTTGATCAAAAGGGATCCTTAGGTTGGCTTTATGATCAAACTAAGGCCTCTAGGTTGTAGTTAGGGAAGTTGAGAGAGTATTTGAGAAGTGTTTTTCCGAACCAAAAGGCTTTGAAGGTGTGAAGAAATGAGAAGGAGGAGTGCCCTTTTATAAGAGGGGTGAGGGGCACCTTTGGAAAAGCTAAAAATATTAATTTATAATAAATTGATATTAGGTTTCTAATGGCTCAAAAGTTTATTATTAAAATGTTAAGGTGGGTATAGGTCAAAAACCATTCATCCAATAGAATTTATACCGGGTTGGGTCACTATAGTAACCTTATCTTTTAGTTTTAACTCTTAGTTAATTAGTTTGACATTTACCATGTCACTTTGTATTTTTATATTATATAGTTAATAAACTTACTATATAAATCCAAGAGACCCCCAAGTGGTCCATTAATGATATACCTATCATGATATAAGTCTCTTGGCCGATCCTTAGATTTTTATGAATTTAATATCAATTAATAATATAATATTTGTTTTAAAAACTCTTTTATGTCAATTTTGACACTATTCAATAGTTGATTTTTTTGAAACTCATAACAGAATTATTACTTCGAAAAAAGTAAATTAAATCAATCCTAATATGTCATAGTATCCTATAAAATTAGTTTAATTCATTAAAAGTCTTAAATTATATTTATTTGGGTATTTATAATATCGATTATTTTAATTTTTCACTATTATGGTAATTACTGCATCATTATTGTGTCATAAATATATTAAATTATTTAATGTCTAAAAACTATAAATAAAATATAATTATGTAGGAAATCCTATTATATTTCTAATGAATATTTACAATCGAATTTATCTTATGTATAACCCTATATTAAAAATGTTTTATTAAATAAACTTTGATTTTAACTCTTTTAACTCTTCTTTGAATTAAATAATAATAAATGTCCTAATCTAATACAGGTGGATCTAAATGATAATATTTTATTCCTAAGGTTGTTTTTGGTCTAGATACACTTGTCCAATATAATTAGGACATGTGTTAGGGTAATATTAATATCATTTTTACCCTTAATTACCCTATTTACTTTTAACTGTGGTAAATAAAAGTAAAAAGTTACTATTCCCCAAAGATTATTTTCATCTCATTGAACCACATTTTACTTCTTGATATTAACCGTGTCTCTCAGATTTTCAAAATTCCATTCACAAAAGCGGTAAAATTAAGTTTTATGAAAAATTCAGTTTTTTTAACTACCACTTAGTAGTTTCACTATTCATCAAAAATTGAAGTTTTTCAGAACAATGCCAAAATTTCACCCTAAGCTATAATTGATATTCCGAATTCAAAAATGATGTCTATTTTACAAAATTATAAACATATAAGTTGCAATAATTAATTTTATAATTAATTCCCGCTGTCACAACAAATAGCGTGTTTTTAAGAAACAATATATATCAAAAGATTGACAATTGTTTAGGTCCAATTTTAAAGTGAAATTAATTCTAATGAACACCATTGGATAAAATGGTAAAAATATATTCTAATTATACTTTAAAACCACTCAATAATATAATTTATCACTATAAATTTTTTTGATTTAAAAGGTTGTTTTTAATTAAAATTTAGTAATTTTCACTATTCATCAAAATATAAGTGTTATCCGAAAAGTTCCAAAATTTCACCCTAGGATAAATTCGATATTAAGAATCAAAAAATTAAGTCCATTTTGAGAGATAGAATTCATAAAATTTCAAAAAGTAGGCATTACTATTCAAAACGGCTAGTTTGATTGGTTGTGGTGTGTTAGAATCTCAAAGTTGCGTACAATGCACACCATTGCATTATTCGAAGAGAAACGTACCGTGGAAGCTTGGGGTGTTACATTCTCCCCTCCTTCAATAAATTGCATCGTCACAATTTTTAAAATTGTTTTTGGGAATATAATGGAAAGTCCCACATCGGAAAAAGAGTCAATAAAACTATCACTTTAAAAGAAAGAAAGAGAGTTATAAAGGTCAACCAAGATAACACATACTAGGATTCCATGTAAGAAAACATGGATATGGATGATAAACTAAGTTTCAAGTTCTGATGGAGAGGGATAGAAATCATGATCAGGAGATAGTTAACAATAAGGAAACCACAAACTTGTGTTGGGACAAACGACCATTAGTCTCCTAGTAGGAAAGTAAATGGACAACATTTTTTGTTTTAAGTTACATTTATTTATGATATTGACTAAGAATATAAAGATATATACTTACATTTTAGGTAGAGTTTCATTCTTTAATAAATTTCCACCACTAACTCATTTTTTTAAACGATGAGTATTCAAGAAGACTTGGTCTCACTGGAAGAGCTAGAATAAACTTCTATAGAATCACATGATCCATACAGGATGAACTATATATTTACATTGTCTTTAGAGATTAATCAAAACCAAAATGGTTAGTACAAGATCCAATGATCCCCCAAAAGGATATTCCTTGAGAGAAATAAACACTAATCTTAATTTCCAAAATTAAACCAACAATACCCCAAAGTTAAAGAAATACCATTCAATAATAAATTGTCCTTAAAATCCTTTAATATAATCAAAACTAATATTGAAAACCAAAATTTATTAAGAATGTAGTCTTCCACGTTAAATTGTATCTCCAAATGACATTAATTACTCTTAAAGTCACATACTTAAAAGTAATTAACCTAATCATTTCCATAAATAACCCAAATCATTATAAATCCACAATAAAAACATAGATAAAAATCCACCATTACTCCTCAAATGAAATCCCATACTACTCTATTTTCCTTTGGCATATAGTGTTCTCAACAAAGCGAACAACTTCCAAAATAACATTTATCACTTAATCACCAAATCATTTTCCTATACTAAGGGTATTCATTTGATAAGACATAAGATCCCAAATCAAATTATTATTGATCAATAAAATCATTTAACTAAAAATAATAGTCACACTAACCAGGGACTTCACGTAGTCCAGTGGTAGGCGATAAATCCCAACCGCACTTTGGTTGTGGGTTCGATTCCCACAGCTTTGTCCGATGCGACGGGTTGTCACACAGTCTGCGTGTTGTCCTTTTTCAAAAACTATATTTTATAATATTACCAAAATGAAATAAATTCCTCAAAATAACCATAACATAATTTAACCACAAATCTTATCTCATACCTTGCATTTTCATCCCAAATTATGATGACTTATAATTTCCTCAAACCCAACGATCATATAAAACCAAATGATAATTTATAACTATATCCACAAGAGAAGAGATAATTCTTCCTCAAATATCATTCTCACATGGGAAACTGCGGGGTTACAAATACAAGAGAAAATTATTCCAAAGTAAACCCATCAACAAGGAGCACTAATACTTTTTAAACATTTCTCCGACCATTTATTTCCACATAGCTTCTTCTTTGACCAAGAAAATATCCTATAGAATAGGGCATTCACTCGAGTAATGGCCAGGTCCCCTACATTTATGGAAAATGACTGTAAATGGACTCTTGGGACCATTTTTATCTTCTTCCATAGTACTCTTCATTTTTCTTCGGCAATTCTTCACTCTATGTCCTTCCTTCCCGCATGTAAAGCATTTCTTTGTCCCATTGAGGCACTTTCCTGGGTGTCTCCTTCCACATTTCCTACATGATGGAAATTGAGGATTTCTTTCTCCATGGTCTCCACTACTGGAGCTCTTATCATTCATCACCTTTCTCTTCTTTGTTGAGTCTGGTAATCAGTTAATATATATATTGTTGATTATATTTTTGGAAAATTGATTTGGCATAAAGACGATATCTTTTACACCTATCAACATTCCATTTTGTTGCTCATTTCCACCACCGTTCCCTCCTTGTAAATCATTCTCAAAGTCACTATGACTTCCTTCCTTGGAATCCATCCATTGACTAAAACCAGAAAGCATTTTGTGAGTAACAGTAGTCATAAAATCATTTAGAGATTAACATGTCACCATATTCTCAATTTGAAACACATTAGGATTAACCAAGGACATTTACTCTCATCTTATATATATATATATAATAATTTAAATCGGTTTATAAAGAAAATGTAAATTATCCTAAGCATATCCCCCGGGAGTGTCGTAACCAAGAGTGCAGCAAGGCCCGTTGTCGTGCACCAGTTCCCGTTCGAGTCTATCTCAAAGCGGTGTTTTCGGGTTTTACCCCTAGGTACATCTGTGCTAGAGCCGCCTCTACCTGCTCGTATCCAGACAGGGATGTATTGCTCGGAAAACTCACAAAATCTCTACAATACCAAAATTCTAGGAAGTTCTTCTATACTAATCCTCAAAATTCATCTTAGGTCTACGTGCTCTAATCAGAGTTTATCTAGATTCCAAGGTTTGTACTAAACTTCCTATGATACCAACTGTAACGCCCCGACCCTAGGTACCCAAAGTCGGTGCATTATTACATAACATTGGCATGATCTCAAAGGATCAAGTATCGAAAGTCCGATTAGTTTAGTAGTCTTGGAAACACTAGATATATTTATAAGTATTACATTACATCATAAGGTAAAAAAACTAAAACAACATTTTGTCTTCATATCCCCTCATACTATCCTTGCAGGTCATTCATAAATTACTTCTTCTCATCCTGGGAAAAATAAAACACTGAATGGGGTGAGCTCAGATGCTCAGTAAGGATAACATTATAGCAGAAGCTTTCATAGACAATCATAAACACTTAAGGCAATTTATAACCAAAACAAATGCCCTTTTAAACTTGTACTTCAGCATAAAATGGAATAGATAAAATGAAATAATTCCATTTACTTATTAACATGGATATTCTGCTAGTCGAACAATCACATGCAATATCAATAACCACTTTCATAATGATGGAATGCATAATGCCAGACTATCATAACCACATAGCCAAGGCCCCATGCCAAGACTACAATAAGATTTTGCCAAGGCCTTGTGCCAAGACACTAGTTTGTCTCATGAGACCTACCGATGCATCGAGGAGCTATAGCGGGCTCCACCCGTCACTTATTAAGTCCAATGCATTCCTCATATGAACAGGTTTAAACATAACATAAACATTTGTATTAAAACTAGCATACGAAATGCCAATACTTTAACCACAAACCATGAATGGTATAAAAATAGCACATCCACAGTCAAACATAACTCATTTGATACAATATGGAAGATTGTATTGTATCACATTAACCTCAATCAAGAATAATGAAGGATGTTGACATAGATGAAAATAATCATCAAAACAATTTGAGAGAAATATCCCCCTCTTTCTTGAAATCATTTAAAAGTCACACTATTTGTCAAAAAGCCATTTAAAAATAGATTTTTGAATCAAAGTGTCCCATACCACTTTGAAACTTTTAAAAGGAGTTTTAATTTTAAAACTTTAATGTCCATATAAATAAATCCTTAAAACCATTTTTAAAACATGGACATTAGTGAGAAAGATTTAGAAGAATAAGTCTTTAAAACATTTAAAAATGGTATTTTAGTTAGAGTTTCTAACCAAAATAGAGACACTTGAATAAAAATAATTGTGGTAATAAAAACATTTTAATATCATGATATTAGAGGAATTCATGATATACTATGTCAAAGTACATTATATACACCACATAAAACTGATTTGGTGTATAACAATAAAGAAGTCTCAATGGAATGTTAATTGAGATGAAAACTCTTACAAAGGCCGTATCCTTAGGTTAAGGATAAATCAACGACGTAATTAGGTGTGACAAATATAAATACACTAAATATGATTGGATATTCAGTGTAAAACAAAGGACATTCACACATATTCTTGTAAAAACAACACCAATGAATTGGATGTTTAACTCAACAAATGGAGATTGAGTTAAAATTACTCTTATCAAGTTCATACCGATGACTTGAGAATTTATCAATGGAGTGATTATGTGTATAAAAATTATATCCATAGAAAGGGGAGTGGAAATTATGACATGATCAAATGAATAGTGATTCTACACATAATCTTGGAGTAAAATAATCAATGAAGTATGCGTAAAGTCGAATGAGTGGAAATTGAAATTTCAAATTCCCTTATCGATTAGGTAACTTATGAAACATGCACCCATGAAAGAATGATCATAAAATGATGATTTAAATACCCAAAAATTAAATTATATTACACAATGAATACAATCATGGGACGTACACATACACCACCTGCAATAAATAAGTGGCGAACAATGGAATTCTCACGAAATTAAGAGTGAGATAAGAAACCCCTTACCTTGTACTTTTCCTTGTTTGGGGGTAGGTTAACCTCCTGTATAATGTTGAAATAATTTTTATTAAATTATTCATGAATCATATACATTAATATGATATCATATATGATCTTTTAACATTGATTTGTTAATAATATCTTAGAATTATCATCATTTCGGGTGTTAACTTACTCGTTTTCTTTTATATGTTTTGCTACGTAAGCCATGTTTTTCATGGATGGGTTATATCTTATTCATATACAGAATGATATCAAGTCCTTAACCATTATTTTTAATCATCAAAGTAGAATTATACTTGAATGGATATGATGGAGAATGAATCTCATCGCGTTCGTGGAGACGGTAGTCCGTACGTACGCATGAGTGACAATATCATTCTTTTGATATTAAAATAATATATAATTGGATGGTATATCATATATACAGAATCATTATCATGTTATATTTATTATTTAAATGAGTTACACATCATTATTATACGCACCCAAATAATAATATATTGAATAACAATTACACCACGACGTGGAGACGGTAAGCCGTACGTACGCATGTATGGTGATATGTTATTCAAAGGGTGGATATAATACTGAATATGGTTGTACCATATTTATAATAAAATCACAGTATATATAAGATACTGGAGTTATTATTTTATAATGGTAATAACAAATAAAGAAGAAGTGGAGGAAGAAAGGAACTTGAAAAGGGGTGGTGAAAACATTACCTCTTCTTCGGGTTCTTCCTTTTGATTTGATCAAAAGGGCTCCTTAGGTTGGATTTCTGATCAAACTAAGGCCTCTAGGTTTTATTGAGGCAAGTTGAGAGAGTATTTGGGTAGGGGTTTTCCGAACCAAAAGGCTTTGAAGGTGTGAAGAAATGAGAAGGAGGAGTGCCCTTTTATAAGAGGGGTGAGGGGCACCTTTGGAAAAGCTAAAAATATTAACTTATAATAAATTCATATTCGGTTTATAATGTCTCCAAAGTTGATTATTCAAAGGTTAATGTGGGGATAGGTCGAAAAACATTCAACCAATAGAATTTATACAGGTTTGGGTCACTATAGTAACCTTATCTTTTATTTTTAACTCTTAGTTAATTAGTTTGACATTTACCATGTCACTTTGTATTTTTATATTATATAGTTAATAAACTTACTATATACATCCAAGAGACCCCCCAAGTGGTCAATTAATGATATACCTATCATTATATAAGTCTCTTTTCCGAACCTTAGATTTTTAGGAATTTAATATCAATTAATAATATAATATTTGTTTCAAAAACTCTTTTATGTCAATTTTGACACTATTCAATAGTTGATTTTTTTGAAACTCATAACAGAATTATTACTTCAAAAAAAGTCAATTAAATCAATCCTAATATGTCATATTATCCTATGAAATTATTTTAATTCATTAAAAGTCTTAAATTATATTTATTTGGGTATTTATAATATCAATTATTTTAATTTTTCACTATTATGGTAATTACTGCATCATCATTGTGTCGTAAATATATTAAATTATTTAATGTCTAAAAATTATAAATAAACTATAATTATGTAGGAAATCTTATTATCTTTCTAATGAATATTTACAATCGAATTTATCTTATGTATAACCCTATATTAAAAATGTTTTAGTAAATAAACTTTGATTTTAACTCTTTTAACTCTTCTTTGAATTAAATAATAATAAATGTCCTAATCTAATCCAAGTGGATCTAAATGATAATATTTTATTCCTAAGGTTGTTTTTGGTCGATATACACTTGTCCAATAGAATTAGGACATTTGTTAGGGTAATATTAATATCATTTTTACCCTTAATTACCCTATTTTCTTTTAACTGTGGTAAATAAAAGTAAAAAGTTACTATTCACCAAAAATTATTTTCATCTCATTGAACTACATTTTACTTCTTGATATTAACCTTGTCTCTCGGATTTTAGAAATTACATTCACAAAAGCGGTAAAATTAAGTTTTATGAAAAATTCAGTTTTTTTAACTACCACTTAGTAGTTTCACTATTCATAAAAAATTGAAGTTTTTCAGAAAAATGCTAAAATTTCACCCTAAGATATAATTGATATTCCGAATTCAAAAATGATGTCTATTTTACAAAATTCTAAAAATATAAGTTGAATTAATTAATTTTATAATTAATTCCCGCTGTCACAACAAATAGCGTGTTTTTAAGAAACAATATATTTCAAAAGATTGACAATTGTTTAGGTCCAATTTTAAAGTGAAATTAATTCTAATGAACACCATTGGATAAAATGGTAAAAATATATTCTAATTATACTTTAAAACCACTCAATAATATAATTTATCACTATAAATATTTTTGATTTAAAAAGTTGTTTTTAATTAAAATTTAGTAATTTTCACTATTCATCAAAATATAAGTGTTATCTGAAAAGTTCAAAAATTTCACCCTAGGATAAATTCGATATTACGAATCAAAAAATGAAGTCCATTTTGAGAGATAGAATTTATAAAATTTCAAAAAGTAGGTATTACTATTCAAAACGGCTAGTTTGATTGGTTGTGGTGTGTTAGAATCTCAAAGTTGCGTACAATGCACACCATTGCATTATTCGAAAGGAAAAGTACCATGGAAGCTTTGGGTGTTACATTAATCCTCCTCCAAATTATCTTAAAGACTTCTTGTCTTCCTAAATGATTAAGGGTCTCAATTTAGAAGAATGTGGTTTTAAATGTTATGTTGAAATTATGGACCATTTGTTTCTTTAGAAAAGATGGTTAGTTTCTCAATGGGACGAAAGTTGTTTTGAATATTTAATTGTGTTGTTTGTTTCATATTCATTTTAAATGGAATAAGAAATGAAATTAAACATAAAAGGTAATAGGCCATTTGGAATTGTTTACATTTAAAGGTAGTGTTTTATATTATTTTATAAATGGTATGAAAATTTTTTGTAAGTGTATTTGAAATGGACACGGTATAAGATATTATTGGAAATTCATGTTTTTTTAAATGAAATGTTGTTTTGAAAGTGAAAAATTCCTAGTTTGAATATTTGAATTTTTTTAAGAATTTTTTTTTATAAAACCATGTGATGTGATGGTCTAGTTGGAACATATGAATGAATTTTTGAATGATGGGTACCCTTATGGAAGATTTCCCTATATGGGTTATCATATAGGTGGTGTCTATGTTTGGGGTAGGAAAGTGTGGTGATGATAGGTAAAGTGAGTCATGTATGCAAGGGAAAAATACTTACACAGTGTACTATTACCATGGGTTTACTCAGCATATTTTAGAGGGTCAAGTGATGATTTCTTATCAACCCTAATTAGATGGGTTATCCCCCCTTGGATGGATAGAGGTTAGGTGGGACAACCACTAGTGAGACTAGTTTATAGTAGCCAGTTGGTTATTGACTATGGAGCTGCACCATATTCCAATAGGTGATTCTAATTAGAGTACATCCTGGGATCACTCTAGGAATGTTTGGGAAAAACCCATGGTTTTCTTTCTATATTTTCTTATTTATATTCTGTTTCACCTATTTTTCTATGTATACTTATTTTTTAATTTCATCATAGCTTGGTCTTTCCTTGGTTTGGGTTTTGATTTTAAAATGATAACCCCCCTTTTAAAACTAGTGATATAGTGTACAGTGTTTTAAAAAGGAAAATATGTGTTTGTTTATTAAAATGAGAAAAATCGATTTTTATACATGTATTTCAAACTAGTGTTTATGGACTACTTTGGGAACAGAAATGTATGAATTTTGTGTTGATTTCCTACTAATCTATTAACCTCACACCCTACTTATACTATTAGGTGTCAGTAGACCTGATATGTTTTGTAGGTCCAACTTTCTTGTTAGAATTATCATTGTTGTAATAGGTTGGTTTGTTGGTTGAAGGTTATTATGAGGTCACATGGAGATTGTGTTGGTAATAGTTTTGTTTGGTTTTTTTTAGTTTTAGTTTTGTTTTGCTGTTATAATTTAATTAATTTTTTATATTTATTTGAGATTCAGTTATTATTGTTTTTTAGTTTTTTCATTATATTTTATTGATCTTGGTTTATTAGGAGAAATAATTCTCACTGCGATTAATTTTATGCCTGACACTAGTTGGTAGCTCATGGGGATTGTGAACTCCCTTTGGGCTATGTCTCGAACCATGTCGGATGTCGGGTTGGATGGAATCCTGGCCCGGTTCCTAAAAAGTTTTTAAAAAAAAGTGAAATGATTTTTGTATTTTTTAAATTTATAAATGGTTTTTAAGAAATTTAATTTGTTTAAAGTGGAGCTTTGATATTTTAAAATATTTTTTCTAAAATAAAATTAAAATGTGGATTTATCTCCCATGAAGTGTTTCGTAAAAATATTACTTTCCGTTTGGAAGATGGAAATGTTTCCAAAAGGGGTGGTCTCTTGTCGGTTTTCTAAATGATATGAGGTGATTTTGAAGGATTTGTAGGGTCTACAAAATGTATGTTCTTTCATGAAAATAATTTTAATTTTTTTGAATTTATATTGATGGGTTTGGAAGAATAAGGGAGTCTTTTCAATTCATATTTTAGGGGTTTATGTATTTTGATATGTTCTATGGTTCATGTTGTGGGTTATTTTATTTATGGTTAGGAAACTCAAAATTTTGGTTTTATTTGCTTTGTTATTTCAAGAATTACCTTGGGAAGTTCTCAATGGAATGATGAATTTCCATTCCTAGGAGGGAACCCCAACGTTACTCTTTCTTGGGTTTGGTATTGGTTTTTTGAGGGCTTAACTTTGTGGAGTATTGAGTTATTGAAACCTTGAGGTGATCCATGCATGATATGTTCTCTTGTATTAATTTCTGATTACCACCTATGGGGTGTTGGGTGTTTTATAAATTATCATGACTCAATGTTTGGTCATGATATTTTCATGAGGTAGTGCTGGATTTGTGGAAATAAATTTATTTTTAGGGATTAGACAAGGGATGACTCAAGTAAGTGTTTGAGTTGACTGGGATGAGCATTACATTTTGATATTCTATGGGTTCAATAAGACACAGTTTCCCAAGAGAATGGTCCCTATTTACCCTCATCTAACTGGAGTCTAGACTATAAAACTTTTTTGAGGAATTGTTCCATTTGAATAATTTACAATACTTTCTAATTATTCTCCATTTTTCACTAACTCGATTCACGTTGGTTGTTTTTGTTAAAGGAGGAATTCAACCTGGATATTTCATTCTAATAGTATGTTTAAGGTTTATTGGGTGATATGATTTTGAGGTATCTTCGGGGTACTGATGGTTTCATTCATAAATATTTTTTTTAATTGAGGAATCATTATTTAGATAACAAGGCGACCTAGTTGGGGAAATCTATTTTAAGACTTTATTTCTTGGTTTAGATCTTATCACCTATTGGTATATTATATATATTATATATTTTTAGATAATTATCATATTATTTGAATCCTAATATAGTGGAATGTCCAATATATTTGTTCTAACATTAATTCACTTATTGTCATAGATTAAACCCACTAAATCACCCATATTGTTGAGAATTTTTTTTTTCTTGTTCATTATGGACTTATCTTCAAGATATGAAAAGATTTTGGTGGTTCATTTGGATAAATTTATGTTATAGGGTTCCTTGGTTTAGAAGCGTGCCTTGTGCGACCAGGTAAAATTTCACCCTTTCCAAAGATCAACTTGACCTATTAAGGCATTATAAGGGAATGAATCATTATGATAGGGAGTTATTGTATGATAAAAATAATGATGTAGATGCTCAATATACAAGAGGGGGGGTGAATTGTACACATTAAAAATTTCCTTAAATAAGGACAGATCAAAGTTTAACAAAGTTAAACTAAACAAATTCACAACACCTCTAACACTAATGAAATATTGGAACAAAGTATGAAGTTACAAACTTCTAGTTCTATATACTTGCTTAAATCTGGAATGTGATTCTAAAAAACTAGTTCCAGAAATATTCATCCGAAAATTGAAACTTAACCAAATTTTACAATATGAGATTCTACCTTAAAGCATATAGAATCTAAATTAATCAGAGTACAAGTGTAAGGAAATATAAGAAGGTTATACTTTCCATACAATACACAAAGTAGCGAAAAACCAAGTAGTAAAACTACAAGTAACAAAAAACAACTCTTTTAACCCAAAGAGAAGGGTATCCAACAACCTTGGATAAAGGTCCCTTGATTTATACTTTCAAGCAAGTCTCCCTTACCCACACCCGGGTAATCCCTCGATACGAAGATCGGAGTCTTTGTCTTGTTATCCTCGCAAGCCCTCAACTCCAAGGTAGTTGGAACCTCTGTCTTCCTCAGCAAGAAAGCCCTAAACTTTAAGGTAGTCGGCACCTATGTCTTCATATCCCTGGAATCCCTCTAACTTCAAGGTAGTCGGCACCTCAGTCTTCCAATCCCCAAAAGCCCTCAAATGTAATCACCAACATTTGGAGTCACACGAAGCAGTTTGAACGAGCAGTTCAGTACGCACAAGGCATGAAAAAGATTCTCTCTCTAGAAATCACCTTAACAGCGTGTGGTCTCTAGATTGATCAATTCAGTATTGAGCTCTTTCAAATGAGCTCCTATTTATAGGCTCGGTTGGAACAGTCGGCTCCCTCCTCCAACGGTCATATTTTCCTTAAATTTCGGAGGGACCTGTATACGTGTCACTCAACCAATGGTTAGTTAGGAATAGAATGGATGACATCGTTTTATAATAAAACATGTGTAACTGAATGCACAAAATCGTTTTGTAATGAAACAAGTATAAGTATAAGCAAAACTGATGTTCGGAATGTAAGCAAATAAAAGTTCGGAGTCTAACCAAAATGAAATTCGGAGTCTATAATAAATATATTTTCGGATTTGGTTTTGTAGGAATTCAGAACCTGAATTCTATAGAAATTTTGAGTTTGAATTTCTAAAGAAATTCAGAGTCTAGTTTCACCAGAGTTCAGAATCTGAACTTACAGAGTTTTAAGTCAAACTTGTAGAAGTTCGGAGTCAAACTAGTAAAAGTTCTGAGTCGAACTCATAGAAGTTCGAAGTCTAGAATTCAGAGTTGAACTTTGTTAGAGTTTGTGTCCATAATTCGGAATAGAACTTTATTAGAGTTGGTATCCTGAATTTGGAGTGGAACTTTATTACAGTTCATATCCAGAATTTGGAGCCTTAAAACATAATGATTCATATCTAATCATTATATGATTTCGAGGTTTTGGGTATGAATCCGATTTTTATACTTAAGAAAAATATTGATATGTATAAGGAAATCTAGGTTAGGGTAAATTTCCTTAAGGAAGGAAATTTTCCTTAGAGAAGTAAAATATAGATTTTCTTAAGTATAAAGTGTTTGTGATTTTCAAAACAAGAAGGAATGGAAAATTCATAAGGAAACCCTTATTGACTCAACAATCTCCCCCTTTTTGGAAAGCACAAACAACCTTACGAAAAAGATTATAAGGGCTTTGAAAAAATTTCATTAGACTTTGAAATTAAAACTTATCTCCCTTTGTTCATGGATGATAGTGAATACAACTAACTCCCCCTTAGGCATTGAAACTCTAAGGATTGTATTCTGAATTTCCGGAATGGAGTTTTCATTATCATGGGAATGAAAAAATTCATAATGAGAAACTCCCCCTTACTTTAACGATATTTCACATAGAAATTTTTCCTTCTCCATTTTAAATTTTTCCTTCTCCCCTTTTGAGTAGTTCTTTTTCCTTCTCCACCTTTGTGATTTTCAAAAATAATTTAAGGGAACAGAAATGAAATAGAGTACCTGAAACATTAGTACATAACAACACAAGATACAACCAACCAAAATCTCATTAGAGTTGGAAAATTTTTTACAAGGAAAGATAAATGAAAAAAAGATCATTTTGAGTATATTTGTCTTCATTTTTCCTTTGGGATTAGATTCTTTAACAAGGTTTTCAGCTTCTTCAAATATTTTTGATCCTCCTCAGCTTGCTTCCCCAAAGATTTTATACTTTCATCTTGAGCTTTCAAAACTTCTGCCTAAGCCTTCATGGCCTCTTCTTACATCTTCAAAAACTCATCTTGCTTTACAATCTTTTCTTCGAGCTAAATCCAAAGATCTCGATCCCTTTTAAAATTTTGAGAAAGTGAGTTAACCTTCCTATTCAAATCCTTTACTTGTTGATTCCGAGAACTTTTCTCAATAATCAGATCATCCTGAATATTCTTAATCTTGGTATCCTCAGTGTCAAAAGCATCTTTTACCTCATTCTAAAAATTTTCAAACTCAACCAGGACATCATCTACCTTCTTTGACCAAAGGGTAATTTTGCTACAAGATCTTCTATAAACATCATAATTGATGACAAAAATTTCTATGGTCAGCTTCAATTTTCACACACTTATCTATCACCATGGACAAGGATTCTGATTTCTGATTTAGACTATGTTGCAGCATCTAGCATCTGGAGTCAATAGTGGGGAATATCGGAATGGTGTCCACCAACTTTTTCAAAGATTCAACAACAAAGTCATGACCCTGTGTTCATGACTCCGAATTTGATAACATGCTTGGGGATTGTTCTTCTTCAATTTACACCAATTTCCTTTTAGAAGAACCACCAACTTCTTTCTTCCTGATGATATCTTTTGTTGGTGTATCCATGAGCACTTTCTTTCCTTTATCAGTTTTCAGAATGGGTTCCTCGTTAGAAGATTCTTCCTCATTAGAATATTCTTCCTCACTCTCTGATAGTTGAACAATTTTGTCTTCATTAATTTTATCCTTCTCTGTTCCTTCTTCAAGATAATTCTTCTCATAACTTAATTTCTCATCAGATAAATCATTATCTTTTTCTTCCTCCTCAACTTCATCTCTCTGACATTTTTTCTCAAATCCCTTTCCTGGAGTGACTAATTTTTCAGATTCAACCTTTTCTTGATAATATTCTATGTGTTTGATCAATTCATTCAGATCATCGCTTGCTTCTTCTTCTTCTTCTTCAACAACCTATTCCTCTATTTTTTCACCAGCTTCTTTTTCTACTTCTTCAACTACCTTTTTACTCTTATACTTTTCCGGAGTAGAGTAATTATTCCCAAGAGTCTCTTGTAATGGTTGGACATCAAAGGTTTCCGGAATGGGAATATTATCACAGACTATTTTAGTACCTCTCAATAGAGATTGTACAAGTTCAGCTTCAGACATCTTTTTCTTCATCTTTTTCTCTTTTGCTTATTTTTCTAACTCATCCGCAGCTTTTTCTATTAAGGCCTTAGCCTCAACAGGGTCCAATCTGAACTGTAGATCCCCTTTTCCCCTCTTATCCTTATCTTATCTCCACTTAGTAGCCACCTCATCTAGATATGCTTTCTATTTTTTGGCTTGGGAGGTGCGGACTGGGTTTCCTAAGCTTTGGGGGTTTTTTCTTCAGCAACCACTTCCTTAAGCTTCCTCCTGTTAGTAACATTCTTCACTGGTTTAGATTTTTCCACATTTTATAGAATGGTCTCAGCATCTGCCTATGTAAAATTATATAACTCTCCTATTTCTTTTGAAAAATCCTTATTCATTCTTTTCAGCATGTCATCACTGACAAGAATAAGCTTTCAATTCTGAACTTTGGACTTAAATGCAATCTTGAAAGTATCTAAACATCGAACTATCAGCTTTGATAGTAAGGCAGGGTACATGATGATTTGATCTCTTAAGTTTCCTTCCCTGATGTTCTTGATCGTCATAAGCACATGCCTCATCAGATTTATTTTTCTTAGATTCACCAAGAAGTCTAAGAAATATATGTCACTTTTCTTCAGGGTGTCTTTATCACCCTTTCTCAAAACCAAGAAACCTTGTACCCAAAGCTGAAGAATCCGATTATTAGAAGATAGGTAAGATATCTTTGCTATCTTGACATTAGAAAGTCCAAGACATTGTAAGGCCTTAACCTTAACAAAACTACCTTGAGCATCCGGGAGTTTGTGTGAACAGAATTCAGCTTCTCCTTCGTATGCTAGCCCTACCAAGCTTGCTTCCTTGGTGTAAGTAAGTTGGTAAGTCTTGCCATAATACTTGAAAGAAAAATTTTCTCTTCCATCTTCGTCATAAAAACTTGATGATTCAAATAATTCTACAAGTAACTCCGGATAGACAGGATCTTGATCACTTTTCTTGGATACACATGCATATTCCCAACCATTCAGCCTGATATTCTTGGAGATGATAGAATAGTACATGTAAAAGTTAGGATGGACTAGTATTTCTCTGTACAATTTCCATTTTGAGATTGGATTTGAGGTATACATATCTTGGGAAGTAGCTTCAACAGACATTCGGAATAGAGGAGCCCTGAAGGATTCAGAATGACCTTTAACAACAAATGAAGAGCTTCGACACGCGGTAGCTTGAAAATGATGTGGGACAACCAATGAGGGTTCCCTTTATATAGGCGATGGAGTTGATGTTTGAGCTTCCAAAAACCGTCTAATGGTTGAAATACTCTTTGAACTGATCTAAAGATTGAAAACATACCCGCAAGGAAATCTTGAATCTGATCATTTAAGGTTTTAAGAAAAACAATCGGATTTAAGAAAACTAGAATCCAAGAAATTTTAAAACTCATAGGAAAATACCAGCAAGAAAAATATGACTATAAATACTTAAGTAAGGAAATCACACATTTGGATTTTCTAGGAATTTTATTCGTAATAGGTAATATCCTTCTTGAAGAAAAATTTGGCTACGAAAAAACTAACTACAGAAAACATAAAGTTGGAAAGAATTTGGGAACCAACAACTCCAGTATTAAAAGTTTGAGTACGAATGGTTTGAGTACGAAAAATTCTCATTACTAATGTTTCAGTTCTAAAAATTTCTACTATGAAAATTTATGTTCTGAAAACTTCATTACTAAAATATCTAGTATGAAAATTTCATTACAAAAGTTCCAATATAAAAATTTCATTATCAAAGTTCCAGTACGAAAATTTCATTATGAAAGTTCCAGTATGAAAATTTCATTACGAAAGTTCCAGTATGAAAATTTCATTACGGAAGTTCCAGTACAAAAATTTCATTAGAAAAGTTCTAGTACAAAATTTTCATTACGAAAATTCTGAATACGAAAACTTCATTATGAAAATTCTCAGTACTAAAATTTTATTTCGAAAGTTTCTGTATGAAAATTTCATTATGAAAATTCTGAGTAAAAAAATTTCATTACGAAAGTTCTCAGTACAAAAATTTCATTACAAAAATTCTCATTATGAAAATTTCATTATGAAAATTTCAATTACAAAAGTTTTTTTTAACAAAAACTGACTGTGAAAATTTTGATTACAAAATACTTTTTTAACAAAAACTTTCTACGAAAATTTTGATTACACTAACAAGGAAATGTACTCCTCTTATGAAAAGGAGTTTATTACTGTAAGAATAATTGTTCAACAAGAAGTTAATGAAGAAGGGTTACCTCACGATTATCATTCCTAACTTTTTTTTAATGTATTCAAATATATCGGAGGGTAAAGATTTTATGAAAATTTCCGCAAGTTAATCTCTCGTTCCGATAAACTAAATAATGATATATCCTTTAGGATTAATTTGAGAATATATCTTGTCAAAATTTTCCTTCCCAGAAGTAAATTTTTCAAGAAGCTTCTTAAGAGAAAAAATTTCAGATTTCAGTCTAATGACTACATTTTTATCCTCAGGAATCATTTCCTTAGAGTTAGATTTTTCCTAAAAAAATTTATTTTTGAAATATAATTCTTAAGATCTTTAGAAATTTCTTCTTTATCTTAATTTTCTTTCTCAAGGTCTTTAGAAAGTTTTTATAAAATCTCTTCTTTATCTTTAATATTTAAAGAAAGATCAGAAATCTCTTTTGTAATAACTTCTTCCCTACTATTTGCCTTATCTAATTTCTTAGAAATTTTACAATTTTTTTCTTCAAGTAACTTGGAAAATCTAGATACTTATTCATATTAAGGTTCTTAATTTTCTGAGGATGAAGTATCTTCATTAGAAGTATTATTTTTGGAATAGTAATTCTTATCAAGAGATAAATTTGTTAAAGCCTCGACAGAGCATACCTTGGCTATAAGACATGTATGTGGAAAAGAAGTATTAGCAATGAATCCCATATTCTTATGAGCTGATGAATAATATTCTGAAGATTCACTTACTGAAGAGTCTCCACATTTAGCACTCCATGTAGTATTAGCTTTCAGACTTTTCTTAGATTTAGCTTTGTAAAACTTATTCCTGTTCCTTTCAGAATTCCTCTCTTTCCTTTCTTTCTTTTTAAGAAAAGAGAAATCAGGTCGTATGTGTCCACTTCTCTTTCATTCATAGCATGTGACCTCTGAATCATTCTTATCTTTCCTTTCCTTCTTATTATAATTGGATTGGAAATTTCTTTGACCAATTATCTTGTCCATTATTCAAGCAATATTAGCTAACTCATTCTCTGAAACTTCACTCACTAGATTCGGATTGGATAGTAACATTCTTAGACTTGGATCTAGTTACTCTCTTAAGAGTCTTAGATTTCATGCGATTCGATGTTGTAGTAAAAGCAACAGTACCATTCCCATTCTTCTTTTTGATGTTGTCAGCATCTCTCTTCATCTTTGTTTCATGTTGGAAAAGAGTTCCCAATAGCTCATCTAAGGAAATTTGAGTAACCTTCATGTTCTCATCAATAGATGTTCTCTTTGATTCCCACTCATTGGGCATAATATAAATTATCTTGTCCACAAGATCTTAATCATCTAGACCTTCCTCTCCCATAGATTGTAACCTATTCATAACAGTTATAAACCTTTTATGTACTTTACTTATAGGTTCTCCATAAGGAAAATTAAAACCATGATACTCATCTCTCAACGTAGATCTTCTAGTATGTATGACTTTGGATGTACCAAAATGAGTAACTTCAAGTTTCTTCCATATATAGTTAGCTGTTTCATAAGAAGAAATTTGGCTATATATTTTCCTAGTCATTAAACATAGTAGAGTATTGCGTACCTTATAGATTAATTGATAATCATGCTTCTCTTGGTTTGTGAAAGCACTTACTTCCTTATCAGGAATTTTATAACCACCAGTAAGCATAAAAAAGTTATCTACCCCAGTATTGATAATGAAAGTCTTCATTTGATCTCTCCAATATTCATAATCATTGCCATAAAAATTAGTGGTCTTGTAGGATTTAGCTTGTTGATGGAACCAACATTTAAACCTGCCATCATAAAAAAACTTTCTACACAAAAACTTGTTAATAAAAAAAGTTCGGATTCAAGGAAAATATTTCTAAGCAAGGAAAATATAGAACAAGGAAAAACTGAGCAAGGAAAACCTTATATGTGAGTATAAGTATTTCAGACACCCCCTCTGATACCAATTGTAGGATCGAAATAATGAAGTAGATGCTCAATATACAAGAGGGGGGTGAATTGTACACTTTAAAAATTTCCTTAAACAAGGAAAGATCTATGTTTAACAAAGTTAAACTAAAAAAATTCACAACACCTATAACACCAATGAAATATTGGAACAAAGTATGAAGTTACAAAAGTTATATGTACTTGCTTAAATCTGGAAAGTGATTCCGAAAAACTGGTTTTGGAAATATGGATCCGGAAATTCAAACTTAACCAAAGTTTACAATATGAGATTCTACCTTAAAGCATATAGAATCTAAATTAATCGGAGTACAAGTGTAAGGAAATATATGAAGGTTATACTTTCCTTACAATACACAAAGTAGCAGAAAAAATTAGAAAAAATACAAGTAACAAACAATAACTCTTTTAACCCAAAGAGAAGGGTATCCAACAACCTTGGATAAAGGTCCCTTGATTTATACATTCAAGCAAGTCTGTATTACCCACACCTGGGTAAGCCCTCGATACGAAGATCAGATTCTTTGTCTTGCTATCCCCGCAAGCCCTCAACTCTAAGGTAGTTGGAACCTCTGTCTTCCTCACCAAGAAATCCCTCAACTTTAAGGTAGTCGGCACCTCTGTCTTCCTATCCCCGGAAGCCCTCAAACTTCAAGGTAGTTGGCACCTCTGTCTTTCAATCCCCGAAAGCCCTCAAATGTAATCACCAACATTCGGAGTCGCACGAAGCAATTTGAACGAGCATTTCAGTACGCACAAGGCATGAAAAATCTTCTCTCTATAGAAATCACCTTAACAACCTGTGGATTCTAGTTTGATCAACTTCAGTATTGAGCTCTTTCAAATGATCTCCTATTTATAGGCTTGGTTGGAATGGTCGACTCCCTCCTCCAACGGTCATATTTTCTTTAAATTCCGGAGGGACCTATATACGTGTCACTCAACCAATGGTTAGTTAGAAACAGAATGGACGACATTGTTTTATAACAAAACATGTGTAACTGAAAGCACGACATCATTTTATAATGAAAAAAGTATAAGTATAAGAAAAACTGAAGTTAGGAATGTTATGAAAAGAAGGTTTGGAGTCTAACCAAAATGAAATTTAGAGTCTATAATAAAGAGATTTTCGGATTCTCTTTTGTAGGAATTCGGAACCTGAATTTTGTAGAAATAAGGAGTCTGAATTTCTAAGGAAATTCGGAGTCTGGTTTCATCAGAGTTCAGAATCTGAACTTACAAAGTTCGGAGTTGAACTTGTAGAATTTCGGAGTTGAACAAGTAAAATTTCGGAGTCGAACTCATAGAAGTTCAAAGTCGAACTCATAGAAGTTCGGAGTCTAACTCATAGAAGTTTGGAGTCCAAAATTCGGAGTTGAACTTTGTTAGTGTTCATGTCCAGAATTCGGAATGGAAATTTATTAGAGTTCATATCCTGAATTTGGAGTGGAACTTTATTACAGTTCATATCCAAAATTCAGAGCCTTAAAAAAGAATGCTTTATATCTAAGCATTATATGATTCTGAGGTTTTGGGTATGAATCTGATTTTTATACATAAGAAAAATATTTATATGTATAAGAAAATATAGGTTTGGGTAAATTTCCTTAAGGAAGCAAATTTTCCTTAGAGAAGTAAAATATATATTTTCTTAAGTATAAGGTGTTTGTGATTTTCAAAACAATAAGGAATGGAAAATTCAAAAGGAAAACCTTATTGAATCAACATTTATCTCACACCATGACCTCTATAGTAATAATTAATAAATTAATTTATTGGTCTTTAATATTTTTCTTGAGATTTGAGTTTTTTTATTTTAGTGTTCCTTAAAATTTTAAAATTTCTATGTGTCATATGTTAACTCACAGAAAGTGAAAATTGAGAAGATGCTATGCATTTGGGGTTAAACAATTGCATATCATTTTTGTATGATTGGTGAATGGGTTTTCCAACAACACAGTCCATCTTCATGAAGGTCCCAATGTTCCCAGTATGAGGAACATGGTTGGTGTATAGTTAGCGTATATCTGGAACATGGTTAAGATTAACTATACAATAATTTTTTGTTTCACTTAAAATTAAAAATTTAATTTCCAAGAATGACCCTAAACCAATTTAAACCCATTTTGGGTTACTAAATCTCCCTTTTCAGATAATACACCTATGAGAAGCTCCATGAACATTACCTCTACCTCTTATCCTTTGTGATTAGGGTGTTCTTCCCTCATATTTCAAGTGATTTCATTAGAGCAAGGGCCACTCATCCTCTTTCCCCTCCTTCCTCTCCCTAACACTTGTTATTTATTTTTCTCCTTATTTTATAGGTAATTGGTTAAAATCCTTTATTGGATCGAGATTTGATTTATTATAGTTTTTATCTGTAAGAGATTTCACTTCTTATTTGGACTCACCACTTTCTATATTTGAGGTTTTTTCATTGTCTGTACTTGGACTATGTATGTGCTTCCATGCTTTCTCTTTTATTCTACATACCACATGTTCTTGGGTTTTTTTAATTATTTTTATTCAAATTGGGTATGTTAGTGAGTTCAAATTAATTTTAATGTATTTATTAACCATGGTTCTAGGTAAATATATTTGGTTTATAAGTTGATACTTATGGGATTTTCCTCTATTATTGGTCAACACCTAATGAATTTTTATATTTTAACTCATCAAATATTTATGATATTTATAATATATAACTTTTGTGTTCTAATATTATTTGATATTTTTTATACTATTGTATGAATTTTAGAAATTTTTTTAAGCGTGTCTATTGGTTGTGATTTAATTTCTTGAGAATAATTATTAATTTTACATGTATTATTATTTAGTTACTCACTTAAAGCATGTTGTGAAAATGTTTTCTCTGTATGTTGGGATGTTATTCACATATATATGGGTATATATATATATATAAATATGTATATATTCATGTGAGAATATATGAATATGTGAACTGATATGTGCAAGAACCCAGTTCTTCCTTTGAGGTATATATCTTTGATTTTTAGTTTGTACATAAGAAAATGGGAGAAAATAGGTCTAGGGTATGGCTGCAAGCTTATTATAAAACGTGACTGGGAACTAGACACCATGTACTTATAGGTACACACCATCTAAATAATGCTACACGCCAGGTAATCCAAATACACGACCATGTAATGGCCAGGACCGAAAATGGTATAGACAGGACATGTAATACCGTGTACATGATGTGTAATTTTTTTAGTTTATTAATAAGTGGAGAAGTATGCCATCTTTCCAAATAGAGAGAAATGGACCTCCCCTTTAACGAGTAGTGCACCTTGGATATACAAACAATATTTTGGCTCTCGATTCTTCATCTAATCTTCGATTCGAACATTGTTGGATCTGTGGGATTCCCCTTGGTGAGATCTAAATTCATCTTAAGTATTTCTTATTTATTTATTTTATCAATTGAGTTGTCAAGGGTTGATAATTTTTCTTGTTTTTTAGATATAACCTTTTCTAGGTCGAATCAAAGTTTGACATTGGATGAGGAGAGTCGTACTATGACGAGGTAGGTGGCCTTGTGAATTTCGCAAATTGTATTGATGTTTATATATGATAGAGTGTGTCGCTCCCACTTTTAGGATATCACTCGACTGAATAATAAACCTTGGTATTTTCTATTGATGATTAGGTACTCGATTAGATCTTTTGGAAGCATGTTTAGGGTTGTAAACCTTGATTTAGGGCCACCCCATGGGTGTGTTTCCCTTGGATGTCCATTTGGTTTAGAATGCCTACGAGGCTTGACATGAATTTCCATTCTAGGGTTGTTAAAAATATATTGCTCATAATATGAATTACCCACATGAGATACTTGTTTTGTAAAGCCAAAATTGTTTAAATTGTAAAATAGGCTTGTTATATGTTTTTCCCATGTGAGTTATCCTTGTTTGAAAATGTAATAGTTTAATTTACATGTGTTGGTTATTATGTATACTGAGCCCACGTGAGTTTATTATGTTAAAGACATGTGATAGTTTAATTCACATGTGTTGCTTAATTAAATTAAATGATAAAAAGAGCTAATTAGCAATGGGAAATCCATAGTCTCTATAAAAAGACAAGGTTGAGATCATGTGACTAATTGCACCTTATATACCTTGGGTGAACCATTATCTTGGTTAAAAGAAAATGGACAAGATCAATATGATAACTATTTAAAGGCCGTCAGCGAGCCAAATATATGGTGGTCAGCTCATTGATTATTATTTTAAAATGCCAAGTGAACTGAGGATCCATTGAGGGATACCCATGCCAGACTCTATTGGAAAATGATCAAATGATTACTATGACATGAGTTGATGGTTACTCTTATACGGGGGGTCGTCAGGCCTAGGCTGGACCTAGATACATTATATAATTCACCGAACATGAATAATAAAATGGATGACATATGACATGTCTACCAAGTCAGAGCACAATATTGGATTCAATCTTCACATATACTTGTTTACTTTGTCTTTTGAGACATCTGTTGTGCTTACTTTTGAATACCTATTGTTTACTGCTTTCACTATTGTACACTACATGTTATATATATTAAATTACATATTGGAATATACCTTTGGTGGTTTCTTACTAGGATTTAGTCTCAAACCCTGTTTGGTTCATGCTTTTGGTCCCAAAAGATTATATGATTGTATGTGTTGATCAGGGAAAGCGCCCTCCTATAGGTACTTGATGTGATTCTTATGAGTTGGAGTGTTTGGGACTGAGCCAATACTTGTGATTTTTCTTAGTTTCCTTCTTTTTTTTTCTTTTGGGACTTATATTTTGTATTACTGCAGTTTACTTGTTTGTTTTCTTTCCTAGAACATGTGACATAAGACATCATATTTGGTATTGAATGATGCTTGACTATTTGTCTTATCAGTATTACAATGTTTTTTTGGTTTATGAGGTTTAATTCTTCTAATATTGTATATTATTATTCTGTTGTGTTATACTATAATAATGATGTAATAATTCCCCCATTATCACACCCTTGTACCTCACTTCTAGTCAATAGCCTCTGGCGTTTCTGGAAATGCAATTGAGGTCATGTGGCCAACTTGGTAGGGGAACTGGTTCAGTGGAATCCGAACCCGGGACAATACAAAGAGGTATCAAAGGGGTTTTATTTCTAGTTTGACTTACTTTTGGAGAAATTAGAATGGGATAGGAAGTAAATAGAATTTGTTAATTAGCTGTACCCGAAAGTAGTTATCCCATGTATAGGGAAAATCCAAATTACCACAAATCGAATTATGATTTTTGGATTTTGAGCTATTATTGTTGATTCAATTTCACCATTAGGTGACAAACTTGTTTTGTGCTATGATTATTGATATCATTATGGTTTTATTTTGTTGCAACCCGATGAGATGAGGGTATTCCATCTCATGCATCATATATGCACTTTTAAGAAATCACATGCCATGCATTCTTGCGAGGCCATTTAGAGAGCATTATTGATTGTACACTGTTTTGATAGATGTCATGCTATATATGCTTGTTGTTTTGATAGATACTGTGATAGATAAGACTACTATTGTGATAGGTGTATTGATACATGTTATGGTTGAATTGGATGGACACCAAACTTTGATCCTTGAGAAGTATGTGCCTTCTTGGATTGGAATTTGGTGGATCATGTTTCATCCATGGGACATAAATCGTGTTGTTATGTGTTATATTTGGATTCCAAACTTTGATTTGCGGGGAGTATGGGAACCCATGGATCAGAATTTGGCACACTGTTGCTTTATTTTTCAAAAATAGGGGTTTGAGGGAAGTTTTTGAGGCTTACTATCTAAAATCCCAAACGACACGATGTGTAGTCCTAGGAACACACACAATGTTTTCATCTGTTCAGGAATAATGAAATTTTACAAGTACACACTCTGTAATCTGAGTACACACCATGTAGATTTTGACTATGTCACCGACTGTGTGAGATAAAGCACAAGTAGTTGAGTTTTTATTAGAACAGGCCGTGTACCATAAGTACAGCCCGTGTAGTTTTACCTAGGAAAAAACCACGTGAGTATAGTCATGTGGGATTACCTAACCAGGAGGGAGAAATTGAGTACATGTTATGTTTGGGGATGACACTCTGCATACATAGGATGTTTACATGACCAAGTAAGGTTGAATTACACACCTAGGTGATAGTAAAATGGGAAACGTTGTGTGTCAGGATGACACACTGTGTACCTGGGGTGTTTACATGCCCCGGATGACAATAGTACATGACCATATAAGGAATTAAATGTACACACATTGTATGGTTCCTACACATAGTGTACACATATTTTATAGACTTTTGAGGTTTTTATTCTCCTATTTAGTTCTTCCTCTCTTTAATTTCATAACTTGATGAATAAGATTATACTAAGGTGTTTGTGCTGGACTTTATAGATAAATTACACAACGAAGACCTCCAGTTGTACACCAGGAGGGTGGAAATGATCATACCCCAGAGGTGGTAGGCCATGGGATACCAGTGGACCCTCCAGACAGGCCAGTTATGGAACCAGTTGTCATACTAGAAATAGGTGATAATGAACTTTTTCATGAAGGCTTTATGGGGTTCATGAAAACCTTTCAGAGAGCACCACATCCTGTCACATCTATGGAAGAAATGACATGATTGTTCCAACAGCAGCATCTGCCCAAGTTTTCTGGGGAAGGTGGACTATAGGATACAAATTCATGGTTGGAATCCATTCTTTAAATCTTTTAGAATCTGAAGATTCCTCCTGAGAGGAGGGTAAATCTCGCAACTTATATGCTATGTGATTCCTCCAAGAGGTGTTGGGATGTTACAACACAGACAAAGCGTGAACGAGACACAACATGGGGAGATTTTTAGATAGTTTTCTATGACTACTTCCATACCAAGGTGTTGAGTACCAATAAAACCTATGAGTTTATGCATTTAGAGAAGGGAGATCTATCAGTTATGGATTACTCTACTCACTTTATTGATCTCTAGCACTTCACACCTATTTTGATGGGTGACGATCTATCAAATGATAGGAGATTCAAGGATTGTCTCAGGTACGACATTAGATCTCAGGTAAATACCTTTCGGCTGATTACTATATCTGTTATAGTGAACATATCACTGATTACTAAGCAGAATAAGAGGGAATATGCCAGTGCTATCCAGTGCAGTATGGGACTGAGATCTGGTAATCTTTCGATCGGTATAAAGAAGCATCATTGGAATATTACACACAACGAATCTAGTATTCAGAACGTATGTTCCAGTTGCTAGGTGAGGTTATTCCAGTGTATAAGAATTAGGCATACTAGACCTCAGTTCCTGATAGAACCAGTCGACTGTTGAGCATGCAGTAAGATGGGCCACTTATAAGGTTTATGCAAGATGTTTTCACCAGAATCTAGTGAGAGAGGATCTACACCGACTCCATGTTCAGGAGAAGGGTCCACAACATCTCACCAATTATGGAACTGGAATGTGTTAGGCCATTCAAGATGAGGTAGTGGTCATGGACATGGTAGCCAGACCCCAGGATCTCATAAAAAATATGGTGGGTCAGCTTAAGGTATCCATACAGTATCTCAAGGCCATGGTACATGACAAACTTATGTAATCCAATAGACCCGGTAGGAGCAGAATCCTGAAACTTCTAATATCATAGGTACTATTCTAGTCCCCTCTATTTTAGCTACTGCACTCTTTGATACATGGGATTAAAATAGTGTCATATTTTTTCTCGTTGTGGAGATCTTAGGACTCCTTGTTTTTACTTCAAACGAAGTTATAAAACTAAACACTCGGTAAGGGATTATAATTCCAAGTGTACGATAGTGCAAGGAGAGCCCCCTTGAGATTGGTGGGTGTCACATCATTTGGGATCTCTATGTCTTAAAGATGATAGGATTTGATGTCATCCTTGAAATGGATTGGATAGTGTTCTTTCAATTTTTTTTTGTGATTTTAATCGACAAAGGATGAGTTTCACATCACTATATGGTGGGCCATTTCTACACAAAGGAGAGTGGGATGTCCGGGTGAGACAAGATGGACCTGAGCATCGTGGTTTGAGTGGGATGACAACATAGATTTTTAGTTTATATCCAGATGACCAAGGAACACGTCAGATAGATTTCCCTTCTATGGTTGATATTTTTAGGGATGTTTTCCTGGATGACTTTTCACGATTACCTCCAAAGAGATAGGTGGAGTCCATGATCGAGATAGTGCTAGTAATTTCACTGGTATCCATTCCTCCTTACAGGATGTCTACGAAGGAGTTGCAAGAACACAACAAGCAGCTATAGGATTTAGAGGCTAAGAGTTTCATCTGACCCAGTACTTTTATGTGGGGTCCGCATGTACTTTTTAAAATGTAGGTAGATGGTACACTCATGCTATGCGTGGACTATCAGAAACTGAACCAACTGACAGTTAAAAAACTGATATCCCTTACCGTTGATGGATGTCCTATTTGATCATCTTCTAGGATCCCAAGTGTTCTAAAAAAATGACTGAAGTTCCGGATATCACCAGGTATGTGTTTTACCTTCAGATATACCTTGTACCACATTTCATAGTAGGTATAGTCGATATTAGTATTTGGTTATGTGGTTCAGTCTCATGAACATGCCAGTATTTTTCATGATACTGATTAACCGAGTGTTACATCCTTACTTGGATTATTTTTTGGTGGTTTTCGTGGAGGATATCTTGGTATATTTGCATAATCTACATGACCATGTCATACATATTGAGATCTTTTTTAGTACATTGAGAGAGCATTGGTTATATGCTAAGCTCTCAAAGTGCCACTTCTGGATGGATTAGATTCATTTCATGGGTCACATCATCTCAAAGACAGGAGTATCAGTGAACTTAGAGAAGGTGATAGTAGTAGTTACTTAGGATAATTCCAAGAATTTTTTTAGGTGAATAGTTTTATAGGGTTATCTGGTTACTAAAATAATTCCATATATGATTTCTAACTCTTATTAGAGTTGATGACATGCTTGAAAAATAAGGGTGTGAAGTATGTATGGTAAGATTCTTGGGAGACAGCCTTTTAGAGGCTAAAAGGGAGATTAACATCAGCACCGATACTAATTTTTCTAAAGTTGTGAAGGAGTGATACTTTGTATTGGGATGCATCAGGTATCGGGTTAGGAGAAGTGCTTATTCAGAGGGACCATGTCGTTTTGTATGGGTATTGTCAGTTAAGGCCACATGAGAAGAACTATCTGATGCATGATATTGAGTTATTTGTAGTTGTTCATGCCTTATGATGTTAGAGAAATTACTCCTTATGAGGGTGTTTTTTGGTGTACACAGACCACAAGTCTTAAGTACATCTTTAGTTTGAGTGATCTAAATATGAGGAAGCTAAGGTGGGTGGAATACCTTTAGTATTTTGACTTTGAGATTTTTTACATTAATGGGAAAGGCAATTCAATGACTGATACACTAAGTAGGAGGACTCAGATGTAGGTTGTCCATGAGGCTAGTAGTGAGTGGAATCCTATGGAATTGTTCTCTTAGATACACTTAAAGGTGAAAAAAAGATAGGGAAATACTTTAATTTATTCTTTAGCTATGAATTCTACCCTCCTGGACAAAGCAAGGATGAGACAACTATCATATTTTGAGGTCCTAGTCATGTGGGAGAGTGTAGCAGGTGAGGATCCACCTCCTAGTTGGATGGTAGGTGATGATGAGATCTTGTGTATCCATGGACGTGTTTGGATTCTAGTGGACATGCGTGATGATTTTATTTGGGACTTTCATGATTTAGCTTGGGAAGTGCATCTCAGAGTTACCAAGATGTACCGTGACTTGTTCCATCATTACTGGTGGCTGAGTATGAAGAGAGAGGTGGATGGTTTTTTATGTGTTGTTCCACCTGTTAGTAGGTGAAGGCGGAACATCAGAATCTAGCTGGGGTTTTATTGTAGTTACCTATTCTAGAGTGAAAATGGGATGATTTCATGATGGATTTCATGATGGGTTTACCAAGATCGCCCTGAGTTAATGATTCAGTGTGGTTGGTGGTTGATAGACTTATGAAGTTCTCTCACTTCTTACTAATCAAGGAGACCTTCAGTGTCAATGAGATTAGGAAGCTGTATATTTTTGAGGTGGTTTGACTTAATGGGTCCCTCGTTCAATCAATTCATATATGGATTCCTGCTTTATGTCTCATTTTAGGAATATTTTTCAGAGGGTGATGGATACACATTTTCTTATGAGATCATCATACCACCCTTACACTAATGTCCAATCTGAGCATATGATACAGGTGTTGGAGGACATGATATGAGCATGCATCCTAGACTTTTGGGGCACTTGGGATAAGCATATTCCCCTAGTTTAATTATCCTAAAATAACAGTTTTCAGGTGACTATAGAGACGACACCTTATGAGTATTTGTATGGTAGGACATGGAGATCACCCTTGTGCTGGATGGAGCTAGGTGAGGTAGCTTTACTAGGACCACGTATCATATAGGAGACTTCCAAGTAGGTGAAGTTGATTTGAAAGTGGATGACTACTATGCAGTCTCCTCAGAAATCTTATGTCGATCTCCAAAAACAACCTCTAGAATTCGAGGTCAGGGATCGAGTTTTCTAGCGTGTTTCACTGAGGATGGGACATAAGAGAATTAAGAGATAGGGTATGCTTTCACCGAGATACATCAGTCAGTTTGAGATTCTAGAGAGGTTCAGACTAGTTTCATAATGATTGTAGTTATCTCAGAGGTACAGGGTTATTCATGACGTCTTCCACATTTCTCATTTTTAGACTTTACATTTTGGACCCATCTCACACCTTTCAGCCAAAGGAATTGGAGTTATATGAAGATGAGTCCTTTGAGGAGCATCCTATTCATATTATGGATTATAGTGTGAAGGTTCTCCATGGCCAGTCTTCTCCTTTGGTATGAGTGCGATGGGAGAACCACCGAGGGTTGAATGGGACTTGGGAGGGGGAGGTCAACATACTATCACAGTGGATGGAGTTTCTCTCAAATATTTCTTCACTACCCTTGAAAAGAAAATTTAGGGATGAATTTCTTTAAGGTGGTGTTTAGTAAGAACCCGATTCTTTTTTTGAGGTATGGATCTTTTCTTCTTTTTTTGTACTTAAGAAAATGGGGGAAAATAGCTCGAGGGGTAGGCTGAAGGACTATTACACAACGTGATTGGGAACTAAATTTTTCATACTTATAGGTACAAGATGTGTATATAAGGTTACATGCCATGTAATCCCAGTACAAGTTCACATAATGGTCAGGCCAAAAAATGGTACGGACACATCGTGTAATCCATTGTACACATTGTGTAATTTTTTTAATTTATTAATAAGTTGGTAAGTACTTCGTTTTTCTAGAAAAATAGAAACAAACCTCCCCTTTGACGAGCAATGTGCCGAGGAGATCTGAATGGGATTTTAGCTCTTGATTCATGGTCCTATCTTCGATTTAAACATCGTTTGGTCCATTGGATTCCCCTCGATGAGCTCTCAATTCCTCTTGAGGGTTTATTCCTAATTTATTCTCTCAATTGAGTTATAAAGTGTTGTGATTTTTTTCTTGTTTTTTAGATCTACACCTTTCTTGTTTGAATCAAATATCGACGTTGGACGAGGAGAGTCATACTATGATGTGGTTGGTGGTATTGTTCCTTTGATGAATTTTCTTGATGTTTATATATGTTGGAGTGTCATTCACCAACTTTTAGGGTGTCTCTCGATTGAATAATGAACCTTGTTATTTCATATTGATGATTAGGTAATCAATTAGATGTTTTGAAAGAATTTTTAGGGTTATAAACCTTGATTTTGGGCCACCTCATGGGTGTGTTTCCCTTGGATGTCCATTTGGACAAGAATTCCTATGAGTCTTGACATGAATTCCCATTCTTGAGTTGTTAAAAATATATTTCTCATCATATGAATTTCCTACGTAAGATACTTTTTGTGTTAAGACTTAATTGTTTAAATTTCATAATAGGCTTGTTATATGTCCTACCCATGTGAGTTATCCTTGTTTGACCATGTAGTAGTTTAATTCACATGTGTTGGTTATTATGTATAATAATCACATGAGAGTTTATTATGTTAAGTACATGTTATAGTTTAATTCACATGTGTTTCTTAATTGAATTTAATGATAAAAAGAGGTAATTACCAATGGGTGATCCACAGTTTCAGTAAAAAACAATGTTTGGGATCATGTGACTAATTTCACCTTATATACCTTGGGAGAACCATTGTATCAGTTAAAATATAATGGAAGGGATCAAGAGGCTAGCTATGTAACGGTCTTGAGTGAGCCACATATATTTTGGTAGGGCTCATTAATTCTTATTTTAAAATGTCGAGCGAAACTAGGATCCATTAAGTGATACCCAGGCTAGACTATATTGGAAAATGATTAAATGATTACTATGACACAAGTTGACAGTTACTCTTATATGGGGGGTCATCAGGCCTAGGCTGGAACTCGAGACATTATATAATTGACTAAAAATGAATAATGAAATGGATTACTTGTGGCATGTATTCCAAGTAAAATCACAAGCTTGGATTTGTTATTCACTTATACCTATTTAATTTATCTTCTGGGACATCTGTGGTGCTTAATTTTCAGTACCTATGGTTTACTACTTTCACTATTTTACTCTGCCTGTTATATATATTCATGGATATATTGGCATGGACCTTTGGTGTTTTCCTATTTGTATTTAGTCTTACACCCTGTTTGGGTCATTCTTTTGTGCCTAAACAGATTATATGATTACAGATGTTGATCATGGAAATCACCCTACTTCTGGTAATTGATGTGCTACTTAGGAGTTGGAGAGAATGGGACCAAGCTAAGTCTTGTGATGCTTCCTAGTTTCCTTTTATTTCTTTTGTTTTTTCTAGACTTATATTTTGTAGTACTACAGTGTACTTATTTGGCTGCATTCCTAGAAAAAGTGACAAGCTGCATCATCTTTGGTATTGAATGATGATTGGTTATTTATCTGATCATTCTTCCACTGTTTATTCTAGTTTTATGTTGTTTACCGCTTCCTATATTTTATATTATTATTCTATTGTGTTACAATTTTGAAATGAGGGAATAGTTTCCCCACTATCACACCCTAGTCCCTTGCTATTAGCCAGTAGCCTCTGACGTATTGGGAAATGTACTTGAGGCCATGTGGCCAACCAGGTATGGGGCACTAGTTGAGTGTAATCCAGACCTGGGATGTTACAATATGTATAAATATATATATTTAGATGTATATGTTTTTAATGGTAATGAAATTAATAATAATTTAAACCTGATATTTGAAATTGGTTTTCAAATTAGTTTTCAAAGGGTCTTTTAAAATGAATTTCAAAGGCCTCTTTATAAATATTCAAATTGTTTTCTAAAATCCTGAAACTTAGGTAGTGAAATCCACAGTGTTTTTTGTACATATGGGCTTGGGGTAAGTTTTATAAAGGAAATTTCTTATCAATTATTTATTGAAACATATTCTATTATTATTTTTTATTGTTTTCCAAACTGCATGGGAAACCCTGGGTACTTGGGTATGTGAACTAAGAGGGAATGGGTTCACTTTCCTCTAGCTATTGTAGTAAAGTACGTTATATCTCCACTGGCTATTGACATCTTTCTAAACCTTATACTAATTGATGGTTTGATCCTAGTTAGTGACATATTTATACGTGAAAATAGACTTATTTTCATTAAGGCGTTTCTCCCATGATGTCAGTTTAAAATCTATGATTGCTGGTTCTTATTTTATTCTCACTTTACTTTATATTACCATTTTTTATATAATCCTATTTTACCATTACATTTTTAGTACTTTCATAGATTTTCATACAACTGATTAAGTTTTATTTTATTATTTTTAATTTATTTTATCTACTACCTAGTGAGATCTATGTGTCTGGTGATTTATTTGGGTATGTTTAGTATCCTTTATAGTTTTTTAAAATTAAATCAAAAAATATTTTAGAACATATTTATTTGGAAAAAACATGTAATAAAACTATTTAGTTTATAATAATTAATTTGAAATTAAATCGTTTTATTTTTTTTTCCAAATATTAATTTAAAAAACTTATTTTAAATAATGTATTTTAAATTATAATTTCTGGTGTTTTGTAAAAGGGAATTCATAGACCCATTGGTGAAACCATGATATTATTTTTATCTCATGTCCTACTTACACAACTCCATGATTGTATAGTGAGTATATAAAGAACTAGAAATTTCAAGGAAATGTTTTTCTTAAATACCTTCATTTTTTATTAGTCTGTGGCTTCTGACAGCACCTGATTCCGAGGCTCAGTGTGTCCGAAATCAATTTTCGAAGTTTAGCTCAGGTACGTTCAGTGAACGAACGAGTGAGTTTTTATATCTTTGGAACCAGTGCTCGAAATTGAAATCCGAGGGCACCGATGAACTCGCAACGTCGGTAATTTCTTAAGGGGACCTTTACTGCGGTTCTATTTAAAGCAGGCTATGAGATTGAAATTTGGAGTTTAGTTAAGAAGTTAAATAAATTTGTTAAAACAAATTTTTATCTAAGGAAGTTAAATCCTCCCATGTGTGTATATACAAGAGGTGGGGCTCACATGATCCCCAACCTCTCATATTCCCATAACTCTCTCCAACCCCCCTTTAACACCTCTTCAATTTAATGTGACCACTCCCCTTATTATGACAACCCTTCACCTCCCTAATTAATTTTCCATCAAGGGTTTGAAAACATAAAGGGCATGATAGTGTTATATACTGGGGAGACTTCACTCAATTATGGGTTGAAAAATATTTTGGAGAACCTTGTGGGAAACCTCTGCAGAATTTAGAGAGAACTTTAAACCTTTGATGAAGAACGGTTCTCCAATGACGGGCCTTCCAAGATCTTCAATGAAGAACAGTCCTTCAATGGAGGTCGGATTCCGATGAGTCTCTGACACTCAAACTCTGTTATGAAGTGTGAGGCCGACACAATGATCTATTTCAACTCCATCCTCTATCCACGACATCGTCAACAATCAATGATTTGAGGTAGGGGTTTTTTTGTATAATTATAATTATGTGAATTATACCCTTTAAGTCGGGCTTTCATATTTTTTGATAAATGGTTTGAGCCTCTAACACGGAGGGCATAGGCTAACAAACAAGCCCGGACCCTCCGCTGGTTTTTCGCTGTACGCGGATTGACAGGTGATGACAAATGGGGATGAAATGGAGATTGTAAGCCTCCACGGTGATGTTCAGGTCCCGAGGTGACCATATGCATAGACGGCGGGCGAAACGGACCACTGGAGTGCATCCGGTGGTCCGAGGAAGGCGGCGGCGACACGCTATGCCGTTGTGGTGGCGCCGACGACCGCTAAAGGTGGCGCGCCACCGGAGTAGATCGTCATGGCATCGGAAGTCAAACCAGAATGGATTTGCCGTTTCGGATTTGAGAGGTTCCACATTAGGTTGTGCCAGTTTCAATCAACAGGCGGGGTGGGGGGGGCAGCACCTCCCTGCTCCGTGTTATCCGTTCGACCAGGCTGGCCGAGCCGCAACCGGCCACCGGGCCAGGCCGCCAGCGCCGGGCCAGGCCGCACCGGTTGGTCCGGGCCGTGCCCAACTAGGCCAGACCTTGACTCAAGTCAGGTCGACCCGGTTCGGGCTGACCTAGGGGGTGTTGGGCCGGGTCGGACCGGGCCCAGACCCCCTATTTTCGGACAATTTTCGATTAAACAGAAATATCTTGAGCTATGGACCTCTGATCGATACCCCATCAGTTACGTAGGATTACTTGGAACTATACGATCTTTTCGGTATATTACACTCAAGGTTTCGGTAAAGTTTGTGTATGGCCAGGTTGGTTCGAACCCAAAACTAACGGGGCCCTTGGAGCAGAAACAGTTATAACTTGAGGACCTGACGTCTGATTGACGTGTCGTCGACTACGTTGGATTCCTCTGGATGAGTCGGTTCTTTTGGAATACTTCACTTGAGGTTTTGATATCGTTGGAGTATGGTCAGGTTGGTTTATCTTATAAACAAATTGGTCCCCTGGAACCGAAAGTCCAATAACTCGTAGACCGGACGTCCGTTTGACGAACCGTCAGCGGTGTAGGTAATCACGATGAGAAACGTTTCCTTTGAGTATACCCTGTGGGATTTCGGGGTGCAGTTGAGATACGACTGGGTTGGTTCGTACACGAAACCAACCAGGCTCCTGGGACTAAAAGGCTAATAACTCACAGACTGAGCGTCCGATACACGTGTCATCTATTGCGTTGAGACCCCTTTGACGAGGTGGTCCTTTGAGATATTTTTTAGTGGGACTTTTTGATACTTAGAGTATCGACCAGTAGCTCATGGAGTGGATCCTCCTAGAGATGAGCGTATAGAGTATGGAGACCTTGTAGGTGGCTGAGACCTGATGACTGCTTGTCCGATTCGAGTCAGAGTGACTTGACTAGCCCAGTGGAGAGCACTAGTATGTTTGGGTGGAAGACCCACGACGGGAAGCACTACTATGTTTTGGTGGAAGACCTGTGGTACTTGACAGAAGGAGTACCTCTGTAGGCTATTAGGGGGAGAAATACTGTGTTTGGGTGGCAGACCCACGGCAGGGAGCACTACTGTGTTGGGGTGGCAGACCCACGGTACTTGATAAGAGGAGTACCTCAGCAGTCTAAGTTTAGTGAGCAGTGCCTCAGAGTCATGACAGGATCACTATACTCAATAGAGGATGAAGCTCTTCAGTAGTTGTGGTTTTGATATCATTAATGAAAATCCTGGTTTGAGCTGAGTCAATGAACTTTGTGTTTTCTTCATGATTGAGATGGGTTACTTGATAACTTAGGTATATGTATGGGCATATACCTAAGTAAAGGTTATCTGTTAAGATCTTTTCTTTGTGGTTATCCTTGTTGTATTTAGTGAGACCTTGAGGGTATCAGGGTCCCTACTGAGTATTGTTATACTCACCCCTGCATGGGATATGCCCGCACCTCGTTGTGTTGGATGCAGACAACAGACGGCGTTGACGGAGACCGAGTGTACGAGGACTGGACGGCACCTAGAGGTGGACCTCACGACGAGTCGGTACCCAGAGGTGGTCCTCATGACGATTCGATACCCAGAGGAGGTTAACGGATGAGGGAGTTGAGGAGTCTATCTATACTTACCCTTCAGGTAGGATCCGTGGTGGACGATCCAGGAGCTTCTTGTCACCTTCCAGCTGTTTTGTCTATTTCCTTGTACATTACAGTTGGGCTTGTATTTCCAGCCCCTTTACTTTCAGCACTACTTTGTATTCAGTTTCACTTAGTGTTTACTTCTTCTTGTTCTCTGGTAGGGTGTGTTTATGTTTTATAAAGGCAATGGCTTCCCAGTTATCAGGATTTACACCTTTGGTGCTAATTGCCAGCCCCTGGCCTTAGGAAGGTGGGCTTGGGGTAGTCACGGCATGGGCCCCAAGGATGGTTCATGAAAAATTGGATCTTGTAGGTTTTAGTTATGAGGAGTTCCCTCCAAGGAACTTATTCCAGACTGATATGTGAGTGACTTACCGATATGTGGGATAGAGATTGATCTTGCATCATGGGGGACAATTTATTCAAGTATTTTAGTATTTTTTTGTTTTTTAGCAGTTTTGACCAAATGAACCTTCACTTGTTTTCTTTTAATTTAATTGTTGGTTCACTATATATATAGATTTATAAATAGTGATGTAGACACCAGTTCTGTGTGAGGGAGTTGGAGGTGAGTTGATGGGTTTCTTTACTTTAAAATGGTTAAATTTTTTATTATTATTCTTTAATATTTATTTATTTTTTTGAATGGAAATAAGAATTATGGATGGGTCGTACTATATTATTATTATAATTATAATATTTAGATAAACCTAAAAATGTGTTAGTTCTTTACTCTAAACCACATATTTAGTATAGTTTTGACCCATACAAAGGGTATCCTCATTTACAAGTACTTTTTTTACTCTGATAATATTTCACTGATTTTTATCTAAAATACAAAATCCAAAATCCAAAATTTTCATCATTATAACCAATAAATAAACATAATTGAGACTTAGATTCTAATTTATCCATTCTAATGAAATCAAAATTAGTTTATTTGGAACTTCCAAAAACATCTAGGTGAAACAAATTGACTAATATTTCAATCCATAGTTCCTCTCAAAGTATATTTCCCATTGGTATAAAAGGAATCTAATTCACAAGATAGTTCATATAGTTAATTTTTTCATCCCCAAGATACTTTGGGAATCAAAAAAATAACCCCATGATTATGGATATCTTATTCAAAGTGTGATTCTTCTATTCTATATCACCATTTTCTATGTTTTTTGAGAATATTATTCTATATATATATTCTATTTATCAAACAAAACATCCATAACTCTTTTCCTCCATACTAACCACCTCTATTATATTGAAGGAATTTCAACTTCATTTAGGTATTTTCTTCCACCATGTATCTCCATTTGATGAAAGTTTTGAAAACCTTAAACTTGTGTTTAAATAAAAACTCCCACAAATTTTGTGTGGAATCATCTATTAAGGTAATAAAGTACAGTTCAACCCAATGATATAAAAAAATTTATATAAATAGATAAAATTACCACACCTTTTGTGTAGAATCACAGAATATGGTAACATAGTATAGTTCACCCCAATGAGATTGTACTAGAATCAGCCTCCATACATCCTTATGAACCAAATCAAGCTTTTAATTATTTGACTCTTTTTCCAAACATGTAAATGAAACCTTATGTATCTTACCAAGGGTATAAAATTCATAAGATCCATACTCTATGTGATCAAGCTTCAATGATCCATTTATAGTTAAGGTCAATAAACCTTTCTCACTAGTGTTCCCAAAGAGAACATGTTACATATAACAACTCATATCTTAAAAATTACATAATTATGAGTTTAATATCAAGGATTGAACCTTATTACATTTTAAGGATATTTTAGTTTTAGGTTTTTAGAGAATTAGGAAACCATTACATAAAAAAATAAACACTTACACACATTATATTTTTTTTCATAAAAATCAACTTTTATGTTTACACTCATGTTTCATTCACAAAAAATTTTATTCATTCAAGATGTATCACCATTGAACTTTATGTAGTTATTATAAATCCTTGGGACCCATGATTTTTTTTAAAATTTAGGATGTAAAATAAAAATCTTAGTAAGTGATAAACAAATAAAGTAAAATCATTAGTCCATCTAAAATACGTGAAAATATCTAAGTAATATTTCTATTTCACAAAATTAAATTTGAGATAAAATGATCATTTACTCACTCATGAGATAAATTTTATTTCCCAAAGTTATTCATAAAATATCTTTTTTCAAGAATTAATGAAAAATCATAAGCATGATAGTTTTTTTGAAAACATGAGATCTCATGAATTTTTTTTCTTGAGAAAAAAACCTTTTGCATTTAAAAGGTCAAAAACTTTCCCTTGTTTATAAAATAATTTTATTAAATCATGTAATAAAAATATTTTTATTAAAAGTAATATAAATAATATAAAAACCATGAAGTCATCTATGGGAATTATCCTAAAAATTACCCTTACAAGAACCCTTATAATGGAATAACTTACCCAGTTAATTCCAACGTGTCTCATATAGAGAACATATCATTAGCCAATTCATTGGAGGGATATATTGAACCCACTAATTATAATATGTAATTTTAAAATCAAAAAAATAATAAAAAACATAAAATATTTCACTTCCCTAATAAAAATCAAAATAATTAACATTTTATCCAATAAAAAATCACTTTCATTTATCTTAGGAAAATGAGAATAAATAACCTTTTCTTTTGAAACAATTTTATAAACTCAAAAATCCCAAAATAAAGATAATAAGATCTTATATTATAAACTATAGAAACTTATATAGTAATATTTATAATTAATAACAACTATAATTAATGAAAAATATGTTCATGTAGTAAACAATTAAAAACATTTTTTCACTTTTGTAAAGAAATTAAAAGTAACCTGTATAAAAAACATTAAAAGGATTCATTTTAAAACCTTTTTTAAGAAAATAAAAGATAGTTGAAAATAAACTTTAAATATATTTGATGTTTAAATAATAAAATCCTTAAAACATATTAAATAACATGGATAAGGAAGAAAAATATTTGAAACGAATTCTTTAAAACATTTAAAAAAAAGTTTTGAGGAAAAAACCTCTTACCTCATACTTTAACTTAGTTGGACAAACTCTAACATATTTGTATAATAATTTTAAATTTATTATACACTTATATCACAAAAATATTTATATATTTCTAATATACACCATTCACTTATAATACCTCATTACCTATATATTATAAACTCTTTTTTAAACCCAATACTTATGTGTTAACTGTCCAATTTCCATCCATGTTTCGATTCAATGGTTTTAGTCCATGAACCTTGTTCACAGTTTAAATTACTATATAATGTTTATTATGATTTTAAATATGTGGTTGAAATTTTTTCTGGAGTTTCCTATATATTCCATGGAACTTTTGGTGATGATTTTCATGGAAAACATAAAAATCCCCTTTTTTAAGTTTTTACTTCATAGATAGAATTTATTTAATCAAAAAATACACAAACAAACACACACACACAAACACACACACACACACACAGATATATATATATATATATATATTACAATTACATAAATTTTAAATCTTAATAAATTCATCATTATTAAATAATATTACCAATACATAACATTCCATAATTATTATTAATATAATGTTTTTAACAATGTTCATGTAGGTGGTAAAATTGAAAAAAAAGAACACATTATAATGATTTAATGAGAAATAAAATTTTATATTATAATGATAATTTAAATGTTATAAAATATTAATAATGTCATAAATATCATATTTATTCATTTAATTCATTTCTAGAATAATCCATGTGCGATAGTAATTTAAAATGAAATAAGACATACAAGGTGGCGGTAGTCCACACATACACACAAGAGATGTTTTCATTTTTCAATTGGTAGATAATAAATAAAGTAAAAAATTATTTATATTTATATAATATTATTTATTCCATTTATTTCATATTAATTCATTAAATTCATCTTTAAAATAATCAATGTGAGGCGGTGATGAAAAATAAAATATATTGTTTATGGAGGTGGTAGTTCGCACATATGCATGAATGCCATTTTCATTTCCCAATAGACAGAAAAAGGTAAATGAAGGTTTTTAAATAAAGATAACAAAATTTTAGTAAGATTATGATACTTATTTATCTATTTTAATATATTTATATAATACTTGGAGAAGGTTTAAGAAGAAATAAATAGGAAAGAAGACGATTACATATTCTTTTGTTATCCTCATTTCGATTGAACTTAAGTCCACTAGAAGAGTGGTTTATGTTAATAAAATGTTATTAATAATGCGGTATGTGAATTTTTTTGAGGTATTTAGGAAAAAAAATTGTGAAAAATGAACTCATACGTGTCTTTATAAGTGTTAGATTGAGTCCACATTTATAAGAAAAAATCAATGGTGTTTTTTCAAATATTAAGTCATTAAGGGTTAAGAATGTAATTATAAAAATGAAAAGTGGATCATAAATGGAATATTTATGGTATTATAGAAAATTTCTCATCAGAATGTCCTCTTATTATATTTTTATTACTTTTAAATCAATCAATAAAATATTTTTTAACATTAAATATCCTTAAAGTCATTTTTTTGGACTATTTAAAAAATTTAACTTTTAAAATAGAAATAAAAAATAGAGATAAAATATAAGAACCTATATTATGAATTATTATTTAT
The DNA here is from genome assembly GCA_963277665.1 of Viscum album. Classification (NCBI taxonomy): domain Eukaryota; kingdom Viridiplantae; phylum Streptophyta; class Magnoliopsida; order Santalales; family Viscaceae; genus Viscum; species Viscum album. The sequence goes on along the minus strand of OY728141.1, from coordinate 1,411,758,147 downwards.
AATTATCTATGAAATTTTTAGAACATAATAATTCATCCCAACATTTTCACTTATTTTTTTGAAATCATTTTCTAGATTTTTCTTCTGCTTGTACAAGCATTGTATCGAGGATGAATAAACATATTAATTAATTTTAATATTATTTAAATTTTAAATTAAAATATTTAAATAAATTTAGTTTATTAATAATAAATATTATGATTTTAAACCATTAATAATGCATTTTTATCCTTATCATTATCATGTCAAAGTACTAAGTGATCGAGAGTGAATTTTTTTAAATATTAAATTTATAATATAAATGCAATTTCATAATCAAAGAAAGTGGCACCAAATGGAATTTTTTTAAATATATTATAATATAGGGTATATATCCACTCATAAAATAAAATTTACACAAGTTTTGGATATATTTGAATCACTTTCTCTTAGTTTGACCCCCACATTAACCCTTTTGATCCTTACTGTAGTGACTAGATTTTACTACGGTAACACAATATTGTGACTAAAAATGAAATGTAACTTATTACATAATGTAAATATATTGATCCAAAATATAAAATATATTTTAAAATATTAAACTTCTATATGTGGTAAAAATTATTTTCAATATAATTATGAAAAATACAAAGAAAATCATTTTAAAAAAATCTCTTTTTAAACATAAAAGTAATTTTACACCAAAATAAAGTATAGAATTGATTAACAAGACATTAATTGGTTAATAAAAAACGAAATATAGTTATTTAACTTCAAAACCGATAAAAACTAAATATAACCATATAAATAATTATTTTAAAAAGTAATCAAAAACAATTTTTTACTTAGAATAAAATATTACCTTGGTTCAAATATATATATCATAAATTTTATAACATGAACATAATATTTTTAAATGATTTATTTTAATTATTAAATATATATATTTGATATAGAAAAATGTTTTCAAAAACTTTAAATTAATTCATATATCATGATGATGTCATAAAATTGATAGTATTTGTAAAAACTGTATTTTTCAATATTCAACCCAAAATCAAAAAATTTAGATAAATCCAAAGAATTATACCTAAGATAAATTTAAAATTATGAAACAGAGAAACTAATATTATAAAATTAAAATTCAAAAATTTATAAATTAATATTTTAAATGGAAACAAAAATTTTCACAAAACCCACTTTTATAAGAAAACGACCGTTTTAAACATAAGTGTTCTTAAACTTATTTTATATCATTTACCAATGAGTGTTAATTTATTTGATTGAAAATTATATATTCATAATGTATTTATGTTTTATTTTTTATTTTAATTTAGTATTATTCACTTTATTTTAGTGTTTCATATAACACACAATTCAAAAAATTACTTAAACAAATACATACTAAAAGTCCAGGGAATTACCCCTAAAGATATTGTGTCCTCACAATTTTTATATCATGTGTAATGGAAAAAGATTTAAAACATTTTAAAAATAAATTTCAAGTAGTGGTATAGGATTTCAAAAACTCATATTTTAAAATAATTCTTAATTATTATACCTGAAAGGAAAATAAAACAAATATGTATAAGAAGATAAATTTACATTTGTGGCTAGAAATAAATTTGAATAAATATAAATCACATTTCCTATTGAAAATAAATTTAATTTATATGTTTATAATAGGGAACTTATTGCTTCTTAAATAAACATTTCTTAACTATGAATTTATCATTATGAGACTCTTACTTGTGAACGAGTTTCCAAAATGATACCTTGATAGTTGAGAAATGTTTTCTACATAATACTCAATAAATTTATCTTTCTTTTTCTTGAGTTGAGTAATTATTTTAACATAAATAAAAAGAATATAAGAAAATATACCTTATCTCTTTTTGTTCTATAATCATAGTTTCTTCCTTTGGTTGTGTTTCTAGTTGTTTTCCATATCTATTTCATCTTATATTCCAAATGATAAATAACCATGGTGAATTTTTCATTCCAGAAGAAATAAAATTAAACTTTAATGGATCATAAAATCTAAAAAAGGTATAATAAGTTATTCATCCTATATGTATACATTTACTAAAACCAAACATGGTTACCAAAGTTTAAATTTTGGCTATATCCATGGTTAAAAACAATGGAAATGAGGGTCAAAACTATGGCTATAAGCTATATCCACGGTTCCAACTAGTGATGGAACGTATTGGTGCAACTATATCTTGTAACGCCCCGACCCTAATTACCTAGAGTCGGTGCATTATTACATAACATTGGCATGATCACAAGAAAGATCAAATCTCGAAAGACCGATTGGTTTAGTAGCCTTGGAAACACTAGATATATTCATAAGTTTTACATTACATCATAAAATGAAAACCTACTACAACAACATAATGTTTCCACAGTCCACACTATAATCCCCTCATAATATCCCTGCAGGTCATTCATAACTTACATCTTCACATCCTGGGAAAAATAAAACATAGAAAAGGGGTGAGCTCAAATGCCCAGTAAGGATAACAATATAGCGGAACATTCAAAAATAAGCATAAACATTTATGGCAATGAATTACTAAAACAAAAGCCTTTTAAACTTGAACTTCAACATAGTATGGCAAAAGTAAAATGAAATAATTCCATTTACTTGTTCACATGGATATTCTACTAATCGAATAATCACATGCAATATCAATAACCACTTTTATAATGTTGGAATGAATAATGCTAAACTTTTAATTTCTTTTCAAGGCCTCGTCCCAAGACCTTGGGTCTAACTGTAACCGGAACCCAACCCGGAGTGCCTCTAATAACCGGACACCAACCCGGAGTGCCTCTAATAACCGGACACCAACCCGGAGTGCCTCTAATAACCGGAGACCAAACTGGAGGGCTTACTTTTACCAGTCCCTAACCTGGAGGGCTTACTTTTACCAGTCGCCAACCTGGAGGGCTTACTTTAACCAGTCCCCAACCTGGAACATACTTGTCCAACACATTCATATGAAGTAAAGGTTGAAATATAACATAAACATTCTTATTGTAACTAGCATACGAAATGTCAATACTTTACTCATAAACCATGAATGCTATATAAATGACACATCTACAGTCAAACATATCAAAAAACTTCATTACAATATGGAAGTTTTAAATCATAATAAATCAACTTCGAATAATCTTAAAATCCGTCAAAGGATGTTGACATAGATGAAATCAAAACACTTTTTAGAGAAATATCTCTTTCTATTTTTTAAATCATTTAAGAGCCATATAAAATAAAACATTTTCTTGAAAATATTCTTATAAGCTTGTAAGGGAAGCTTTGACGATTTTATAACGGTGGAAAATAACCGCACCCGCCGTATAAGTTAAAATAACATTCTTATCTTAATTCTGTCGAAAAGGTTAAAAAGCACCTTGTTTGGAAAACGACTGAAAGATTCCCTTATAAACCTCTTATAAAAAGTAAAACAAGGGTATAAATGACTTTAACCCATATTCTTTTAAATATTAAAAATGTTTTGAAATACATTTTGAAGAAACATGGATGTGGATGATAACGAGATCCCAGTAGATTATTACGTATAAACAACCTCGGATAATGAAGAGATTGTGAAATAACCCTTACCTTGTACTTTTCCTTTGTTGGGGTAGGTTAACCTCCTGTATAATGGTGAAATAATTGTTATTAAATTATACAAGAATCATACACATTAATATGATATCATATATGATCTTTGAACATCACTTTATTAATAATATCTTAGTATTATCGTCGTTTCGGGTGATAATCGATTCGTTCTTCTTAAATGTTTGGTTACGTAGGACATGTTTGTAATGGATAGATTATATCTTATTCATAATCAGAATGATATTAACATTATTTTTAACCCTAAAATGAGAATAAGACTTGAATGGATACGATGGAGAATGAATCTCATCGCGTTCGTGGAAACGGTAGTCCGTACGTACGCACGAACGCTACTTCCATTTAATTTTTATTTTAAAAGAATCGAATCCAAATGATACATAGGTATATTACTATTCCAGTATAATATAATATTTTATATATGTTACTTAAGTTCATTAACACCATCCTATATACGTTCCATGTGTGGTATGAACGAGTCATATCATTTTAAGGGGGCGGTAGTCCGCACTTCTTCAAATGAAATCATCGTATGTATATACAACATGAAACGAATAATGATATGAAATAAAATGGAATTACAGAAGCTTATATATAAAATATATATCATTAATATCATATTTAATTACAGTTCCATCATAATGGCCACCATGAGAGGTGGTAAGATGTATTTGAACAATCATCGTTTCGTGAGGCGTTAGTTTGCCATCCACAGAAACATTATGTTCATCATACATTATATGGAGTTGTGTGTATGTGTAGTTTGAATCCTTCTTATAACAACATCCTAGTATATTGTGGATACTGGTGTTGTTACAAAAGAAAGGAAATAAAAAGAGTTTGGGGGTTGGAGAAGCAAAATAAATGAAAATAATTTAAGAGAAATCGTTACCTTTAATTTAGGTAACTCACTTTGGTTGGAACCAAAGGACTTCTTGAAATGCTTTATTCCTAAGGGGAAGCTTCAAGGAGGAGGAGAGGGATGTGGGGAGCTTATTTGGGCAGGGTTTGGACGAGCCAAGTGGCTTGAGAGGTGTGAGGAATGAGTAGAAGTGGTCTCCTTTTATAAGGGAGAGGAGGGGCTCTTTAGGAAAGAGTGAAAGTATTACTTTATAATATAATTATATTCGGTTTATAATGGTCCAAAAATCATTGAGGTCGAAGATAAGATGACTCATTTTCTAAATAACATCAACCAATAAGAATTGGACAGGTTTTAGATAATATTTTAATCATTATAATCTTATTTATTTAAATGATTTATTAATGAGGTAAACATTGCATCATTATTGTGTCATTAATAATTTAACTTATTTGATGTCTAAAAATTATAAATAAAATATCATTATGTAGGAAATCTTTTTTTCTTTCTAATGAATATTTATAATCGAAAATACAACATGTATAACACTATGTAAAAATTGTTCTTCTAAAAGATGTAAGCTTATGCCATTTTTATTTTTATTTTAATTTTATTAATATAATGTGTCCCTACCACATACAAGTGGCTCCAAGGGGTCCCCAAATCGACCCAAAGATTCCCATGGTCGGGTATGTGTCCACCAATAAGGTTAGGACACGTTTTAGGGTAATTTTGTATTATTATAATATTATTTTTTAACCCTTATTTACCGGATTTACCCTTTAACCATGGTAAATAAAATATTTACCGCAGTAATTATTCAAAATGTCTAAAAATAAAAGTTACCTATTTACACAATTTGGACATCCTGATTCCAAATATGGAATCCATTTTTCTAAATTCAAAACACATAAGTGGCAGAAATTAATTTAAAATTAATTCCCGCTGTTAAAACAAAAAGCGTGTTTTTAAGAGATAATAACTATCAAAAGATTGACACTTGTTTATGTTCGGTTTAATTGTAAAATTATGTCTAATGACCAACATTATATTAAATGGTAAAAATATATTATAAATATACTTTAAAACCACTCAAATTCACAATTTATCAGTATTAATTATTCTGATTAAAAAAGTTGTTTTTAATTAAAATTTAGTAATTTTCACTATTCGTCAAAATCTGAAAGTTATCCGAAAAGTACCAAAATTTCACCTTAGGATAAATTCGATATTCCGAATCCAAAAATTAAGTCCATTTTAAAATATAAAATATATATAATTTCAAAATTTAGGTATTACTATTCATAACGGCTAGTTTGATTGGTTGTGGCGTGTGTTAAAACTCAAGGTTGCGTACAACACACACTACTATTTTATTCAAAGTAAAGCGTTTCGTGGAAGCTTGGGATGTTTCATTTTAAATTTTTTGATGTCCCAATTTATTCAGATAGTTTAAAATATTTTATTTAAAAAGGTTTCACTATTAAAATGTCATAAAAGTGCAATACTGGAAATGAATTTGTTCTTGCATTATGACTAAGAAACTCATAATAGAGATTCTAAAATTATAAGGATTATATAAAGTTCAAAATGTAGTTAATACTATTCATGACCTCTTTTAATGGATTTTTTTTTGTACGTCATGGTGTGATTGAACTCGGTGTTGCGTGTAGTGCAAGTTATTGAATTATTTTTAAGAAATAACACACTATGAAATCCTGGGGTGTTACATTCTCCCCTCCTTCAATAAATTGCGTCCTCGCAATTTGAAATTGTTCTTCGAAAATAAAAGGTTGAAAGTAGAAAATATATTTGTGGGAAAACACACATCGAAAATTGGGTTACTAAAATTTAGTCTTAATATAAGGAAAAGAGAAATGAAAGGGTCACCACCAAATTATGATCTCGATTAGGAGAACATTGGTGGCAATTAGAGACATATGATTGGAGGAAAAACGTAAATATTTATAGGTAGTGATTGAGGTCATCAACCACAAACAAGTATAAAATTGAGGTCCTTAAACTCATCAATCTATGATGATTTAAAATACCATCGGTTCAACAAAACATAGGGTATTGGGATCACACGTTTTTGACGTTTCAAAATATCTTAGTTGAAATCCCACATCAAAAAATGAATTAATGAGACCTCTATTTAAAATAAAGAGTGGAAAGTATGAAGATTACCGAAAATAACACATACTAGGGTTCCATGTAGGAAAATATGGATATGGAGGAGAAATCTAACCATCAATTATCTGATGGAGAGTGGTAGAGAACATGGCTATGAAAAGGTCAACAATCCCAAATCCATAAATTAGTGATGATTTAAGGTACCATCTAGGACAAAATTTTTGTTCTAAGTTCCTTTTATTAATGTTGAGGAATTTATTTATGAGATTGGCTAAGATCATAAGGATATATACTTACATTATAATTAGATTTTTATCCATTAATAAATTTCTACCACAAAATCATCGTTCACTCTAAAAGATAATAGAACGTAAAAAATTCTATTTACACCATTCGTATAGGGTTCCAAAATAAACGAATTTATAATTCATCTAGAAGATCTTTTAATAAAAACTACATTATTTAATCCAGGGAATCTCGTGGGCCAGTGGTAGGTGATACACCCTTGTCGCCCTTCGGTTGCGGGTTCAAGTCTCGCAGCCTTGCCGGACGCGACGGGTTGCCGCCCGACCTCCGCGTTGTCCTTTTATGGAAATCCAAAATAATCCAAACAAGAACTATCCAAAATACTTCTGTCCAAACTCACAGTCCAACATTTATAAGGAAGGTAAACATAATATAGATCCTTTTTACCCCGTAATAGCATATGAATACCTTCATCACGTATTACCATATTCCTTATTGATTACATTCATGCTCCCTTATTCCATATAGAGTGCTGGATATACTTCATTAATCCAAAAATGTTTTAAACCCCAACAATGATGGAATATACAAATCATTAATCAGTTCCAAGGTAGTCAAGAATATCCAATATAATTTATCCAAAACAATCACATATTATTCCAAAATCACTACCTCAGTATGAGAACTATATTATGATTTATCATTCTCTCAACCATATATTTTCCAAAAATTTATCCTGCTATTGAGTCACTTTTCTTTGTTCCACACAATCTCAAGTCCTTAATGAAATAGTACTGCAGTACAATCCTTATATACTCCATAATTATTATAACAAGTGCATTGTTGATACAACACTCAATTGACATAATCAACATAAGAACTCTAATCATTCCTCTTCATCTCTGGTAGTTTCATAACTTGATTATTATCCAATAACATCATTTGCGGCATAGTCTGATGACTGGGACATAGGTTCGCGTAGTGTCCAAACTCCTTGTAAACGAAGCGTTGTATATTTAAAACCATTTTCTTACCCTTGCAGTCACGTACTTTGTGCCCTTTTCCTCCACACTTATAACAAACTCCCATTCCTTTCAGGCAAGTTCCAGGGTGTTTCTTTCCATAGTTACCACATATGGGAAAATTCTTATTTTCCCTCTTCCCTTTATCCATCTTTTTCTCTTCCATCCTTTTCTTCTCTTGCTTCCCTTCAAAGCCATAGGACTCATTAATCTCTTTACTTATCTTATCAACACATGATATTATTTCTTCATATGATGATAATACATGGGAGACTATTTCTCTTATAAATACTAGCTTAAGACCTTGAAAGATATGATCCTTCCTTCTCTTTGGATCATGTGCATTTCTGGAGTTCCCATTCCTTCTACTGGGCGCCATTTCTAAACAATGGCATACACTAGATCAGTTTATGAATCAAAATACATAATCTCATACTTATAAAACACTTAACATAAATTGAACTATTTATGGATATAATCCATAATCATAAAAATGTCTCCTTTGAGGATGTATATACTCATAAACCCTTCATAATGATTTGTAATGAAAATGAGAGTTATCCTAAGCATATCCCCCGGGAGTGTCGTAACCAAGAGTGCAGCAAGGCCCGTTGTCGTGCACCAGTTCCCGTTCGAGTCTAGCTCAAAGCGGTGTTTTCAGGTTTTACCCCTAGGTACATCTGTGCCAGAGCCGCCTCTACCTGCTCGTATCCAGACAGGGATGTATTGCTCGGAAAACTCACAAAATCCCTACAATACCAAAATTCTAGGAAGTTCTTCTATACTAATCCTCAAAGTTCATCTTAGGTCTACGTGCTCTAATCAGAGTTTATCTAAATCTAGTTTCCAAGGTTTGTACTAAACTTCCTCTGATACCAACTGTAACGCCCCGACCCTAATTACCTAGAGTCGGTGCATTATTACATAACATTGGCATGATCACAAGAAAGATCAAATCTCGAAAGATCGATTGGTTTAGTAGCCTTGGAAACACTAGATATATTCATAAGTTTTACATTACATCATAAAATGAAAACCTACTACAACAACATAATGTTTCCACAGTCCACACTATAATCCCCTCATAATATCCCTGCAGGTCATTCATAACTTACATCTTCACATCCTGGGAAAAATAAAACATAGAAAAGGGGTGAGCTCAAATTCCCAGTAAGGATAACAATATAGCGGAACATTCAAAAATAAGCATAAACATTTATGGCAATGAATTACTAAAACAAAAGCCTTTTAAACTTGAACTTCAACATAGTATGGCAAAAGTAAAATGAAATAATGCCATTTACTTGTTCACATGGATATTCTACTAATCGAATAATCACATGCAATATCAATAACCACTTTCATAATGTTGGAATGATTAATTCTAAACTTTTAATTTCTTTTCAAGGCCTCGTCCCAAGACCTTGGGGCTAACTGTAACCGGAACCCAACCCGGAGTGCCTCTAATAACCGGACACCAACCCGGAGTTCCTCTAATAAGCGGACACCAACCCGGAGTGCCTCTAATAACCGAAGACCAAACCGGAGGGCTTACTTTTACCAGTCCCTAACCTGGAGGGCTTACTTTTACCAGTCCCCAACCTGGAGGGCTTACTTTAACCAGTCCCCAACCTGGAACATACTTGTCCAACACATTCATATGAAGTAAAGGTTGAAATATAACATAAACATTCTTATTGTAACTAGCATACGAAATGTCAATAATTTACTCATAAACCATGAATGCTATATAAATGACACATCTACAGTCAAACATATCAAAAAACTTCATTACAATATGGAAGTTTTAAATCATAATAAATCAACTTCGAATAATCTTAAAATCCGTCAAAGGATGTTGACATAGATGAAATCAAAACACTTTTTAGAGAAATATCTCTTTCTATTTTTGAAATCATTTAAGAGCCATATAAAATAAAACATTTTCTTGAAAATATTTTTATAAGCTTGTAAGGGAAGCTTTGATGATTTTATAACGGCGGAAAATAACCGCACCCGCCGTATAAGTTAAAATAACATTCTTATCTTAATTCTGTCGAAAAGGTTAAAAAGCACCTTGTTTGGAAAACGACGGAAAGATTCCCTTATAAACCTCTTATAAAAAGTAAAACAAGGGTATAAATGACTTTAACCCATATTATTTTAAATATTAAAAATGTTTTGAAATACATTTTGAAGAAACATGGATGTGGATGATAACGAGATCCCAGTAGATTATTACGTATAAACAACCTCGGATAATGAAGAGATTGTGAAATAACCCTTACCTTGTACTTTTCCTTTGTTGGGGTAGGTTAACCTCCTGTATAATGGTGAAATAATTGTTATTAAATTATACAAGAATCATACACATTAATATGATATCATATATGATCTTTGAACATCACTTTATTAATAATATCTTAGTATTATCGTCGTTTCGGGTGATAATCGATTCGTTCTTCTTAAATGTTTGGTTACGTAGGACATGTTTTTAATGGATAGATTATATCTTATTCATAATCAGAATGATATTAACATTATTTTTAACCCTAAAATGATAATAAGACTTGAATGGATACGATGGAGAATGAATCTCATCACGTTCGTGGAGACGGTAGTCCGTACGTACGCATGAACGCTACTTCCATTTAATTTTTATTTTAAAAGAATCGAATCCAAATGATACATAGGTATATTACTATTCCAGTATAATATAATATTTTATATATGTTACTTAAGTTCATTAACACCATCCTTTATACGTTCCATGTGTGGTATGAACGAGTCATATCATTTTAAGGGGGCGGTAGTCCGCACTTCTTCAAATGAAATCATCGTATGTATATACAACATGAAACGAATAATGATATGAAATAAAATGGAATTACAGAAGATTATATATAAAATATATATCATTAATATCATATTTAATTACAGTTCCATCATAATGTCCACCATGAGAGGCGGTAAGATGTATTTGAACAATCATCGTTTCGTGAGGCGTTAGTTTGCCATCCACAGAAACATTATGTTCATCATCCATTAGATGGAGTTGTGTGTATGTATAGTTTGAATCCTTATTATAAAAAAATCCTAGTATATTGTGGATACTGGTGTTGTTACAAAATAAAGGAAATAAAAAGAGTTTGGGGGTTGGAGAAGCAAAATAAATGAAAATAATTTAAGAGAAATCGTTACCTTTAATTTAGGTAACTCACTTTGGTTGGAACCAAAGGACTTCTTGAAATGCTTTCTGCCTAAGGGGAAGCTTCAAGGAGGAGGAGAGGGATGTGGGGAGCTTATTTGGGCAGGGTTTGGACGAGCCAAGTGGCTTGAGAGGTGTGAGGAATGAGTAGAAGTGGTCTCCTTTTATAAGGGAGAGGAGGGGCTCTTTAGGAAAGAGTGAAAGTATTACTTTATAATATAATTATATTCGGTTTATAATGGTCCAAAAATCATTGAGGTCGAAGATAAGATGACTAATTTTCTAAATAACATCAACCAATAAGAATTTTACAGGTTTTAGATAATATTTTAATCATTATAATCTTATTTATTTAAATGATTTATTAATGAGGTAAACATTGCATCATTATTGTGTCATTAATAATTTAACTTATTTGATTTCTAAAAATTATAAATAAAATATAATTATGTATGAAATCTTTTTAGATTTCTAATGAATATTTATAATCGAAAATCCAACATGTATAACCCTATGTAAAAATTGTTCTTCTAAAAGATGTAAGCTTATGCCATTTTTATTTTTATTTTAACTTTATTAATATAATGTGTCCCTACCACATACAAGTGGCTCCAAGGGGTCCCCAAATCGACCCAAAGATGCCCATGGTCGGGTATGTGTCCACCAATAAGGTTAGGACACGTTTTAGGGTAATTTTGTATTATTATAATATTATTTTTTAACCCTTATTTACCGGATTTACCCTTTAACCATGGTAAATAAAATATTTACCGCAGTAATTATTCAAAATGTCTAAAAATAAAAGTTACCTATTTACACAATTTGGAAATCCTGATTCCAAATATGGAATCCATTTTTCTAAATTCAAAACACATAAGTGGCAGAAATTAATTTAAAATTAATTCCCGCTATTAAAACAAAAAGCGTGTTTTTAAGAGATAATAACTATCAAAAGATTGACACTTGTTTATGTTCGGTTTAATTGTAAACTTATGTCTAATGACCAACATTATATTAAATGGTAAAAATATATTATAAATATACTTTAAAACCACTCAAATTCACAATTTATCACTATTAATTATTCTGATTAAAAAAGTTGTTTTTAATTAAAATTTAGTAATTTTCACTATTCATCAAAATATGAAAGTTATCCGAAAAGTACCAAAATTTCACCTTAGGCTAAATTCGATATTCCGAATCCAAAAATGAAGTCCATTTTAAAATATAAAATATATATAATTTCAAAATTTAGGTATTACTATTCGTAACGGCTAGTTTGATTGGTTGTGGCGTGTGTTAAAACTCAAGGTTGCGTACAACACACACTACTATTTTATTCAAAGGAAAGCGTACCGTGGAAGCTTGGGATGTTTCATTTTAAATTTTTTGATGTCCCAATTTATTCAGATAGTTTAAAATATTTTATTTAAAAAGGTTTCACTATTAAAATGTCATAAAAGTGCAATACTGGAAATGAATTTGTTCTTGCATTATGACTAAGAAACTCATAATAGGGATTCTAAAATTATAAGGATTATATAAAGTTAAAAATGTAGTTAATACTATTCATGACCTCTTTTAATGGATTTTTTTTTGTACGTCATGGTGTGATTGAACTCGGTGTTGCGTGTAGTGCAAGTTATTGAATTATTTTTAAGAAATAACACACTATGAAATCCTGGGGTGTTACATATCTAAATGTTAAATCCATAGTTTTATTGGGATATAGCCATGGTTGAACACCATAAAAATAGAGCTATTTCCAAAGTTTTCTAAACCATGGGTATATCCCCAATAGTTGTCCACCGTGGCACTTAAACTTTATCCATAGTTGAAAAATGTGTCTATAGCCCAAGTAAACTATGACTATAGCCCAAAAATAATGTGGGCTCAGACGGATTCGATCTTTGTACCTCTGTTACGGGCACCATACACCTTACCACTACACCACATACACCTTTGGGTATATAAATATATATTTTGTTATATATATTATTATAAAAAAATGGTTATAGCATGTAAACCATGGCTATATACCTTACTGCAATTGTTTGGTGGGTTCTTATTTTTACCACACAAGTTCAGGAGACCAATAACTATGGTTTTGAGGAATCATGGCTATAAAAAATAAAAGAAAACTCTATTGCAACAGTATTTCCCAAACTATGGCTATATCCCTTGGAAAAAAACTCTATAGTCACGGTTTTACAAAAACCCTGGCTATAGTTCTAGGAAAAAGACCCTATAGCCATGGTTTAATAGAAACTATGACTATAGCCTTCGCAGAAACACTATGTAGCCACAGTTTTCTAAAACTATGACTATAGCTATCGAAAAAAACACTTTATCAATAGTTTTACAAAACCATAGCTGCATCCCCTAAAACTATTCCATATAACCATTTTTTATATAAAACCATGGCAATATCCTTGATATAAATACTAATAGCCATGGTTTTGGAAAACTTTGGGTATAGGTTTGTGGCTATAACACAATTTTTTAGTAGTATTAGCACATGTAATGATAATACCCAAATGAAATATAAATAATATATTAATATCCAATGCCTCTAAATCAACACCCAAAGTATAACTCAAATTATTTTATAAATAATTAACCCTAAAACTCTTCAAAAATATTCGTAACCAAATTTTAAATGAAAATATTAGAATTATTTGATCACATATTCTTCTAAACCAACTAAATATTTATCTCTAAACAACACTAGTCACTCATAAATTAACATTAAAAAAATATACCCTAATAATATATTCTCTAAAATATCTTAATCATGTACTAAAATAACAGGAATCATCAGCAAAAATACCCACAAAAAAGTCATATATTCTTCCAAAAGTTAACCCAATATTTATTCTGCTAATAATATCATCCAATTTGAAAGAAAATACCATAATAGTTAATAATTCTCCATTAATATTAATCTAATATCCCTTTATCCCAATTAACAATAATTACCAAAAAATGAAAGAAAATATTAACCTGAAAGGTTATCTGTACTTTTCAGATTATGTTCCCAAAAATAGAATAACATTTTTCCTAAATAACCTTCATAAAAAATTATATGTTAATCCTCATAGTTACATATACCTCAATAAACTATTAAATCCCAATAAATATCTCCCAAAATATCATTAATAACCTTTAAATAAACTCATTTAAGACCTTAAAAGGGTATATATACTTTTGAACATATGATCCTCCATAAATTTATCAAATCTTAAATAAAAAACCTCAATATAATAACTCTCTAAACCCTATATGTAGACACTTAAATAATTCAAATTACTTTATAAAACTTTATCCAAGTTATATTGTCTTCTTCATTAATTATTCCTTCTTAGAATAAAAAATATTAATCATGTCATAAGATTCATCAATATCAGTCTAATCAAGTTTTTGTACTTAAATCATAAGAAAAAATGTTAAAATAGTTCTTACCTTTTATATGTTATTTTCATTTTCTTTATCTTCAGATGTAATAGAATATGAATTTACTAAAACATTATTCATATGATCATGGTAATACCCTTTACGAATTTTCATCCTAGGGAATAAATTTTCATAATTCCCATACTCTCCACATTTAAAAAATTCAATTGTTCATGATACCTTAGGAGTACATTTATTCTCCACCTTTCTGTTAACAATACTATTCATTTTTTTTAAATTTTTTTTCTTTATTCCCTCTGTTTTCACACAAAATACCTTCATATTACTTTAATACATTTAATTGGGTGATTATTTCCACATTGTTGGCATTTAGGAAGTTGAATATTTTTTACTCTATGGTACTTATCACCTGAAAATAAATGAAAGTAAATTTTTCTATTATTTGGAAATTTTGGAAATTGAAATAGGTCCAGAATTTTAATCATAACTTGAAATAGCTGGTTAGATATAACCATAAGATTCATTGCTCTAGATTTTATCCCATTTGGTTTCATGTTTAGACAAGCACTTCATTTTCCTTCACACTCATTGTCAACTTGGTTCATATTGGTTCTATCTATTCACTAAAACAAAAATGTTTAGTGTTAGTATATCAATTAATATTATAATTAAACATATTATGAATAGAATAAATACTAATACGTCCTTAAATATAACACCTTCTATTAAACTCTTTTGGTTCAACCTCTAATCCCTAAAAATTACCATAATTATTTATAACATACTAACCTTTAATGCAATAGAATATTTCTAACTCATGATCCCAAACTAACATATTAAACCCTGATTTTTCTAAACATTTTAAATTATGTTCACCTGACAACATCCTAACCTCCAATGTTATCTTAACCCTTTATTTGATACCAACTATATCAATAAAAAACTTAAACAACCCATAATTATGAGTTTAATAACATGGATTAAACTTTATTCCATTTCTACAATCTTTTAGATTTAAATTTTTATAGAATTGGGAAAACCGTTACATAAAAAAAGGATAGTTACACACATTGTATGTTTTCTCTACAAAATAGGTTCTTATGTTTACACTCATGTTTCGTTGATTACACTTTTTCTATGTTTAAGATGTGTCACCATTGAGATTAATATATTTATAATAAATCATTAGGCCCTATAATTTTTTTAGAAAACTATATGAAAAAAATCTTGTCCAAGGATATAAAAATAAAGGTAAATTATTAGTCCCTTTAAAAAACAAAAAAACCCACAAGCCGGTCTACATTTTTTAAAATTAAACTTTGAGTTTAAATAATTGTTTACTTACTAATCAAATTAAATATATTTCCCAAATTTCTTCATAAAACATTTTTTATATTGAATAAAGTTAAAATAATAACCTTGATAGTTTCTTGAGAAAATAAGAGAACTAGTAAAACTCTTTTCTTGAAGAGAAACCATTCCCTTATTTATAAAATCATTTTATTACCTAATAAATTCAAAATATTTACAATTAAAGTCCTAGAAATAAAATAGAACCATGTATTAATATTTTGAAATTACCCTTACAATCAACCTTGAAATCACCCATACAAGAAACCATACAACATAATAACTTACCTAATTAATGCCAACATGTCTCTTTTATAGAACATATCATTACCCAATGCATTAACGAGATATATCAGACCCACCCATTATAATATGTAATTTAAAAGTACCATAACATGAATAAAACACAAAATATATTTCATTTAAATCATAAAACTCATAATAATTTTAATTTGATCCCAGAAGTAAAATTAATTTTAGTTATCTATGAAAAATGAGAATAAATATTCTTTTCTTTTGAAAAAATTTGAAAAACTAAAAATTCCTAGAAAAAAGGGAATTGAATATAATTTTAAAAAACATAGAATATTATAGAGTATTATTAAAAATGAATAATTAATATTAGGGGTTGAAAAGGTGGTCATACATTAAACATTAAAAAAATTCTTTTTTCACTTTTGTAAAGAAATTCAAAAATAACCCATATGGAAAACATTTTAAATATCCATTTAAAATATTTTTAAATAAAGTAAAACATAGTTTAAAATTAACATTAAAAATATTTTAAGTATACATAATAATATAATTTAAAAATTTAAAAGAACATGGATATGGAAGAAAAATATTTGAAAGTAATACATTAAAAAAATTTAAAATAAGGTTTTAAAGAAAAAACCCTTACCTCATAATTTCACTTAGTCAAACACACTTTAGCTTCTATATATAATAAATTTAGATTTATTATAAACCTATATAATATCCATATTTATATTTTTATTACTAGATACCATTCACTTATAATTTTTTTAATCATTTATTAACAATTCTTTATTATATCGATGTTTCTATGTCAATTAAACTGTTTCTCATCCATGTTTCGATTAGTTTGTTTTGGACCATGCTATATGGTCATGGTATTATCACAAAAAACATTATTTACAATGATTTTATATGTTTTTTGAATTATTATAGAGTTCTATGGACATTTCATGGAACTTATAGTGATGATTTACATAGAAAGCCTATAAAATTACCTATTTTTCTAGAAGTTTTGATTTCATAGAAAGAATTAATTTAACAAAAAAATATAAATATAAATATATATTAATATTCAATAATTTTAAAAAATTTATAAATTCATCATCATTACATAATATTACCAGTACATAAAATTCTTTAATAATTCTTGACATAAACATTATAATAATGTTCATTTAGGTGGTAAAACCAACCAAAAAAAGACCACATCATAACAATTGAATGAGTAATAATATGTTATTATATAAGGGTAATTATAATTTTATAGAAGATTAATTATGTTATTAATATAATATTTATTCATTAAATTCATTTTTTGAACAATCCAGGTATGACGATAATGAAAAATTAAATGCATCATATATTGTGGTAGTAGTTCGTGTGTACACACATACGACACTTTCATTTTTCAATGGATAAAAATAAATGAAAGTTGATAATGATTTATATTAAAGAGTCATAATCATTACATTTACATCATATTAATTTATTAAATTTATCCCTATAAAAATCCATGTGAAGCGATGATGAAAAAATGATATATGTCATTTAAGGAGGTGGTAGTCCCCACGTACACATGAGCGATGATTTCATTTACCAACGAATAAAAAGAAGGAATATGAAGGTTTTTCCATAAACATAATATCATTATGGTTTTATAATGAAACTTATTTGAAAATTTTAATATTTTTATATATGATTTGGAGATGGTTAAATATGGAAGAAACATGAAAGAACTTGGTTAAGAGGATTATAACTTATTTTGATATCCTACTTTCAAGTAAGCTTAAGGACTTTTTAAGAGAGGTTAATAGTAAAACCATGGGATTAGAAGCATGGTATAAGAATTTTAGAGAGTTATTTAGGAATAATTTTGAGAGAAAAATGATCTTATATGTGTCTTTGGAATGGTGAGATTGAGTCCCCTTTTATTAGAAAAAGTTGATGGTGTTTTCAAAAATATTAAGTCTTCAAGGGATAATAATACAATGTTAAAAATATAAGTGGATCATAAATGGACCATTTATAGTATTATCTAAAATTTTTCATCCCAATTTTCCTCTTATAATATTTTTATGTTTTTAAATCAATTAATGAAATATTGTTTAACATTAAATATCCTTAATGTCATTTTTTAGACTATTTACAAAATTTTAATTTAAAAAATTTATTATAAAAATGGAGATCAAATATAAAAACTTAAATAATCACTTATCCCTCATAATTATCTATAAAATTATTTGAACATTATAATTTATCCAAACCTTATAACTTTTAATGTTTTTAGAATAATTTAATTGGGTTTTCTTCTATTTGTACAAGTATGGAATTAAATCATTTTAAATAATTATAATATTATTTAAAATTAATTTTTTTAACAAAATTTAATGAACTGGAATTTTACAATAACACTATGTTTGATAGAGTGTACGAAACACAATGCCAAACCTAAACGAACCAACACATATTATTGTTGAAATATGACCATTATAACCTAGCCATTTAATTTCTCGGTATGAATAATATTAAAAAAATTATAAAATATATATAAAATACCTACTAAATAAAAATTAATTGATTAATTAATAGGAAATAAGTACTAAATTTTTAGTAAAGTTATTTTATGCTGCAGAAATATGTTTCTTAAAAATTGATTGTTATTGTTTTTTGTGGGAAAAAGTTATAATTAATTTCTAGAACTTATATAAATGATATTTTATAAAAATAATATAATTTTTTAAATCACCATATCAAAATTATTTTATGTTGAAATTTTCAATTCTTTTTGAAAAGATTTTTTTAATGAAAAATGAATAACATTGATTTTTATCGAAAATTCTACTTTTGTTTCAAGAATTTAGAAAGATACATTTTATTTTAAAATTATTTTAAGATAAAATTATTTATATTATATTATTAATTATTCAATTATGTTAATTTAAATAAATTTCATGATTTAATTTATTATAAAATTATTTTTAAACATAAAATACATTTTCCTAAAAAACCATTTTTGTTGATATTTATTGCAAATTAATATCTCAAACTTAGAGAAATTGAATTTGATAAAATGGATTCCATATTTGGAATTATTAGGTTCAAATTTTATAAATAGATTTATTTTATTTTGGGTCAAAATGAATAGTAACCTTGGTAAAATTTATCACCTCAATAAAGGGTAAATCAAGATAACCTAGGTTAAAAATATGCGATAAGATCAAAATATTTATTAATAATTCTTATTTTATGTATTTAATTCGACCATTATCACCTTATTATCAAAATTTACTTGTTTAATGTAAATTTGTTTTTGAAAATGACCAATATAATAATTAAATAAAAGAAAGTTACAAAATGTCACTCTGCTAATTTTAAATATATCATATGTGTTAATATCGAGACAAAAGAAATTTATGAATCAACATAAATGAATATTTTTATATTAATGAAATTATTTTCATGATGAAATTTTATTTCATGTTTTTTGAAATTAAAAGACTACCTTAAATGCACGCGCAACACTAATACAATATTTATTCAATTAATATAAAAATACAATGAATGACATTAAAAATATTAAAAGTAATAAGAATTTAAGAATTTATTTTATAAAATGTATTTTATAAATTAATATTACATATTATTGTTTTTTTAAAGTATTATATTCTAATTAAAACTATGTTTTCATGTCTTTAAGTCAAATTAAATGAATAGTGTCAAAATTGACATTAATGTTAATTTAAAAAAACTAATATTTCATTAAATTATCTAAAATCCATTATAATATTTAAAGATGAAAAAATGGGATAATGTATTATCTAAAATATATTATATTTTCCATTTATGAGTCAATATTTATCTTATATTTAAAATTATAACCCATTAAGGGTGAAAAATATGTTATAACAATTTACATTAAATAGGTTAACTGTGGGGATATACCAAAAGATAAGGTTAAGAAAACCACTTCAACCTATAATTTTTTTTATGGTATTTCAATACCATGACACAGTATCTTCAAATCCCTATAATTTTGAGGCATTAGAGATAGAGAGTCACTTTATTATAATTTAATCTTGTAGGAAATTCCAAAAGTTCATCTCACCTCAATTATAAAAGGGAACCTCTTCCTATCACTTATTCACACATTTTGAGCCATCCATCTCAACCATACCATAAAATATTCCTTATAAAATTCCTTATATACATTATATAGGTGTTTTTCATCCCAAAAGTCCAACCCTAGGATCCTTAAGAGGATATCTAAAGGTATTATTTTAAAGAAGAGGTAATCTCCTTAATCAGTTACTTTCTTTTTTAATTTTTCATTTAACTCATCTAAATATATTGTATTTATAATAAAATATTAATTTTATAATTATAAATATATTTAAATTTTATTATTATTATGAAATAACAATTATCTTCCCTTTTCCCCATCAAATGATAAGTGAAAGTATCACTTAAGTGTACCATCTCCATGTAGTGATAAAATTCATTTTCCATCATTATATTTCATGGATGATTATTACTATGGGTTTAATATTTATATATTATACTTATAAAGTAATTATAATTCTATAATTATAATATCAAATATAACTTCTTGCCTTCCAATCCATTGTAAAATGATAACGTTGGTCATGCGTACGTGTGGACTACCACCTCCACAGAGTGAAGTGATTTGTTTTTAATTTTTGTTTTACTTGGCTATTAATAAGGTTAGATTTAATGAATATATATGATATTTATAATCTAATAATTATTCTATAAAATATAATTATTATTTACCTTTCTTACATTCCATGTGTTGAAAATTGAAAACAATATTTATGTGTTCGTATGACCGACCATCTACATGAATGGTGTAATTAAGTTTTCTATCTATATCTTTAATGTATTACTCTAAATATGTATATAATGAATAAGTATTATTTTTATATAATTATTAACTTTATATAGGTTAATAAATCATGATCAAAGTACATGGAATGAAACTATTGAACCAAAACATACATGAAAAATGAAGTAGTTATCACCCGAAATAGAGATTTAATTACGAATTGTTAATAAATAGGTGATAAAAGGTTATAAGTAAATATTATATAGTATTATATATATAATTATGGTTATTTAATTGATTTATAATAAATATATATTTATAATATATTAGGTTCTGAAATGTACAAAGGAAATCAGACCTGAGGTAAGGGTTTATTTCATAATCTCATCATTATTCAGGGTTATTTATGTTTAAGTATCCCTTGTGGAAATTGTTTGATATTTATATCTTAAAACCAATATATTTTTGTATACTATTTTTATTCAAGAAATTATCAAGTAATAGTATTATTTTCCTCTCTTTGGTACTTAAAATTATTGAGAAAATATTTTTAAGAAAAGATGATATTATTTCCCTCTTTGATAAAAAATCCTTTTTCTTTCATATCCATGTTTTCTAAAAAAAATCAATAATGGTTTTAAAATTATAAAAATTATTTATGAAATAAAAGTTTCCCCATGTTTTACTTTTTATAAAATGGTCTGTAAGGAATCTTCTTTCTATTTTTTAAATGAGATTCTTTTTGAACTTTTTACAACAGTATAAAATGATTTTTTAACTTATACAACATGTATGAAATTATCCACCATCATGAATAATAATTGATTTTAATCTTACTTAACATGTTTTTATGGTTTTTTTCATAGAATTTTTTTCCTAATATATTATATATTTTTAGTTTTAAAAAGTTATTTTCAAATTGAAAAGGGTATTTTCCCAAGATGTTTTTTATAAAATTTTTATGGAAATTATATTCATTAATGAAAATTACACTTATTTTACTTATTATTTACTATGGATATATTTTAATGATACCATCCTTATTATTTATCTAGGTGTTTTATGAATAGTTTTATTGGGGGTGTACTATTTTGATACCATTCGCCATATTACTCTGGATAATTTATGATTACGTTTATTGATGGGGGAAAGTATAAAAATTTCGTATGCAAATTTTGTAATAAGAATAATTATTTTGATTATGTTTCACCCATTTAATATTATAAATGAATTATACTTAGAATGTAATGGGTGGGGCTCAAAATATCCCCTCTATGAATTAGTAGGTCTCATGAGGAAAACTAGCTTTGGTATTTGGAGGAGGTATTTCCCATTTATGTAATATGTATTGGCACGTAGCCTTAAAGTTATGTTTATGATGTCTATAATTATTCATTCCCTCATTATGAGATTATTTATTGATTTCAAATAAGTTTTAATCTTAGTTGATTATTTATATGGCATTATTTTATCATCTTTGAATCCTTCCATATTATTATTCATGATCAAGTTATTGATTAAATTAAATGTTTTTATATATTTACCTTTCCATATTTATTATTCCTTACTAATTCATGATAGATTCTAATGTACGCATGCCATTATTGAGAACCTAACCTCACCCCTTTCATATGTTTCCCCCCATGATGCTAGTAAGTATATTATGATCGATATACGGTGATATGAAAAATGGAATAATGGTGTTCTTAATGAAAATAATATATTTTATTTTCTGTTTTCAAATACTATGTGAAATTCAATTATGTATCTAGTTTTTAATACTATTAAACTATTCAGTTGTTTGGGATGTGATCACTTGTATCTAGCATAAATGTAACAAAGTAACCACCGAATTTGGGTTACTAGGTTCGGGGGGTTTATAAAAAATAAATTTAATTAATTCATCACAAATATTATAATATTTTACCCTTCATTATATATTATTATCCTTATTAACATCAGGAATAATTATCAAGTGAGCCTGAGTGACATTTTTATAAATATTAATTTCATTATATAAAAGAAATGTCATAATCAAAGAAAGTGGAACCAAATTTGAAGAGATTCAAATATGGTTTAAGTTAGTTTCTAAATAAACTCATAAAATAAAAATTTTAAAACTATTATATATTTTTTATCCCTTATATATTATTTTAACCCACTCTTTAACCCTTTTAATTCATTCCGTGGTGACTAACCTATACTATGGTAACTTAATTTTGTGACTAAAAATTAAATGTAACTTATTAAATAATTTGAATATTTTTATTTTAAATATGGAAAAAATTTTAAAATATTAAATTTTTAGAGGTGGTAAAAACTAATTTTAGTATATGTATGAAAAATTTAACGCAAAATAATTTTTTTTAAAATGTATTTTTAAGAATAAAAATGATTTTACAGCTAAATCTAGTATAAAATTGATCCCCAATACATTTATTGGTTAATGAAAAAGAGAGACATTTATGTGACTTAAAAACAGTTCCAAAACCAAACGTAACCATGTAAATAATTTTTTAATGAAAAGAATCAATTTTTTTTATTTTATTAAAACATTACCTCTGTTTAAAAATGTCAAACATAGATTTTATAAATTGAACATAATATTTTTAAATGATTTATATTACTTATAGAATATATATTTTTCCGATAAAAAGTTTTCAAAAACATTAAATTCATTATTATATCATATTTTATAAAATTAATAGTATTTGGAAAAAATGTATTGTTTATTATTCACCCAAAATCCATCCTGTTCCAAAAAATCCCAAAAATTAACCTTATAAAAAATTTGATATGTCAAATTAAAAAAAGAAGTTATTTTGATAAAATTAAATTCTAAAATTATTCTTTTAAATCGAAATAAAAAATATAAATAAAAACCGCTTTTATGGAAAGATGACCCTTTTAAACTTTATGTGTTCTTAACCATATTTCATATCATTTACCAAAGAGTGTTAATATATCTATTTGAACATTGTATATTAATTACATGTTTATGTTTACCTTTCATTTTGATAAAGTATTATTCAGTTTATTTTGTTTTGGAGTATATCACACACAATTCCACGGGATATGTACTTAATGTAATATGTACTAAAATATCAGGGTGTTACACTAAAACTTTGATGTTCCAAAATTTATAACTCTAGCATGAATAAAACCATATGAATTCAAATTTAGGTAAAATTTTATGTCTTTAACACCATGGGACACCACCATATAACCCTATGTGACCTTCTACTCACCATTCACAAAGAAAATACTAAATCCTGCATCACCAACCAGACCGATGAAAATTAAGTTCTTACATAAAACTAATATGTAACAAAATAGATAAAAATAAAACAAGTATAAATTCTTCATCTAAATGTTTACATCACATTTTCCAATAATATTTAGTTATCCCCATCCAAAAAATGAACCTTATATAATCTTCTAGATACATAAATTCTCATGCACCCCTTCTCTGATGTTGCATGAAATGAAGCTCCAGTGTTAAAAATCCATGACTCTAGTGAACTTATGACCCTTAAGATCAATGATTCATCATCCCATTTAGCTATTGAGTTTAAACACGAAACAACCACGTTATTTATAGAACTAAATAATCTTTATTTTTTGTTTTCCACATGATTCCCTTCATAAAAATAGGGCCGACATGTAAATTCAATAGGGCGAGTTGATTTTCAATGACTCATTTCTATTTTTTGTTCTTTATTCTACAAAATTCATCAAGTGAAATGTACATTAAATTATTCACTAAAACTATTTCTAGTATCATATGAATCTTCCTTATTCTTTATATATTCATTCAGAAATAGATCTTAGATTTAATCAAACACCAAGTCATTCTTACAATTGGATTTTCTCAAAAAAGTAACCATCACATCCCATGATACTAAAAGAGGTGATAGGAGTATCAATTCCCACATGCATACAGTAAACATCACCCCAAAATAATCCCACTAAATCTGAATCATATTGAAGTTATTCACATAATCATCCATATACCTTCTTTTTGACATCTTCATAACAAAATTTCACTTCCTCAGAATTACCATATTAATTGAGGAAGGATTATCACACATATTTTAAAGTGTAGAAATAAATTTATATGATTTATTAACCTCATAGATGTTGAAGGCCAAATTCTAGGACAAAATCATCCAAATTACACCCAACACATTCCATTACATTCTTTTCCATTCTTCCTTTAACATTTCATCCAACATTACTCTTGATAATTAATGCTCCAGATCTCACAAGAACAAGTAATTTTCAACATACATCTTCTATAATCTGAAATATATTCCTTAAAACTTTTTTAGTAATAAGTTGTATTCATCCAATTCTATATTTACTAAATATACTGGGATGATCTTAGGGAGATTAAAGTGAAGTTATTAAGATCATTTATAGAAATGATTTATCAATCCTATTATGTCTTAATTAGTAGCTCATATTCTATTTTACAAGAAGTTGGATGAGATTTTGAGGATTTTTATTGATTATAATCACTTGAATAGGGTGATGGTGAATAAAAAATACCCTCCTATAAGATTCTATAATCATTTCAACCAGATGAAGAGTAAAATTATTCTTTAAGATTTATATCATACATATTTATCACCATCATTGGGTCTGTGGAGAGGATATCTCGAAGGTGTTTTTTAGGTTTCACTAAATCCATTATGAGTTTATAGTGACATTGTTTGGTGTGATTAACACCCCTATAACATTCCTTTAAATAATGAATCATATCTTTAAAATTTACACAGACCAATGAACTATATAATTTATTGAATAAATCCCCAATTATTCTCAAAAAGTGGAGTGTGATAAGAAATTAAGGATTATTCTAGGATTACTTCAAGATCATTGATTATATGGAAGTATATCAAAGTGTTTTTTTGGATTTGGTAAGTTCATTTCCTATGGTTTTTATTTCATAGGATGAGGAAACTATTGATCCTATGATGATTAAGGTGGAAATGGATTGGGTCCCACCCAATATAGTGTTTGAGCTACATAGTTTCCTTAGGTTGAAAATATACTACTAAAGATTCATAGTAGACTTATCTCAGATTGTATCCAATATAAATGTATTATCCTAAAAAGGAAAAAAATTCATTTGGTTTGAGATTTTTTAAAAATATTCCATAGAGAAGAAAAAGACTTTGGCTGATGACCTAGTCTCAAAATTTCTTAGAAAGTAGTAGAGTATAAGGTTTACTATGATTCCTTTAAATAAGGGATTGGATTCATGTTGATGTAGAGTCAAACCATGATTACTTATGGGTTTAGAGAGCTAGGACCACATGAGTAGATTTATGTTACCCAAAACTAAGAGTTGGTAGCTATGATTTTTTCCTTGAATATGCGTAGAAATTATCTTCTTGGTAAATGATTTATGGTCGTTACATATCATAAGGTCCTTAATTGTATCATTTCATAGAGAGACCTCAATTTGAGGTGGAGGAGATGATTGGAGTTCTTATAGGAATATGAATTTGATATATTCTATACTATAAGGTAGGTAAATGTTACAGTTAATTCCCTTAGTAGTAAATCCAGTTCCCAGTTAATGGTGGAAGTGTATGAGTATCTAGCTTTTTTGTAGTTGGGTTATGAGAACAAATGGAAACCTTTTTACATTTAGTCATTGATATTAGCCCCTAAACTTTTTTATTGGTTGAATTAGGACCATATTAGAGACATTTATTGTGAGATTATGTGAGACCATATTTGAAATAGAGAAAAACTGGATGTATTTTTAAATATGAGGAGTAAGTCATCATCTTCCAAGTATAAACAGTTGTTTCTACATTGATGTCAGAGGAGGTATTAAGTGAGTCTTATAAATCTATAATGGTGGTACATCCTGGTGTTATGGAGATTTATCAGGATGTAAAGCATCATCTCTTATAGAATGGAATAAAGTGGAGTGTTACTGAGTTTATTTCTTAGTGCCTCACCTATAAATAGGTTAAAATTTGGAACCTGGTTCTCAAAAATTTGATAAAACCCCTTGAGGTTTCAGAGTATAAGTATAATATTATCTTAAGGTGACTCATGACTGGATTACATGATAATCTAACAGTCATGAAAATTTATAGGTGATTGTTGATCACATAAACAAGTCATCTCACTTACTTCTCATTCAATGGAATATTTCAATAGAGAATTTGTACATATTTACATGGGAAATATCATTCATTTTTATGGGGTGAACCTAATTTTAATCTTCGACCACAATGTGAAATTCACATATGGGTTATGGAGGATATTACAGGATTATTTTGGGACCCAAATTCATTTTATTATGACATTAAATCCCTATAAATATTGTTATACCAAGAGATATATCCAATTTTCAAGGATATACTATGGTATTTCATGATAGATTTTAGTAGGAGTTAGAATATCACATGCCATTAGTAAATTTTTCATACAAAAAACTATCGTGCTACTATTGGTATGAGATCTTATTAGGACTTCTAGAGGATACATTTTAGGTCAGCCATTTATTGGAAGAAGATTGTTAAGCCATATCTTATGGTTCTCAAGATATTTTGGCTTATTGAAAAAAATGTACATGTGATCCAGGAGCATATTAGGACTTCCTAAATCCATATAAAACCTACTTAGATAGGAGATGGTTTCCCTTAATGTTTGAGGATAGATACCATGTATTTCTAAAGAAATCACATCATCATGGTTTGAGGTGGTTTGGTTTGCGTTGAAAATTATCCTCTAGGTTCATATGACTATTCTAGATTCTGGTTAATGTTGGTAGCCCCACTATCACCAAGAATTACCCTCATAGATCGACACAGTACAAATATTTTCCATGCTTTCTAGTAGATATGGTATGTTCATGATCTATTGAACATTATCTATTAGTTTGATATGGACATCTCATATGATACTACCTTTATAGAATACCCATTGGTTAATGGGTATCAGTAAGATAAGATCTATCATAAGCATGTGACACCCATATTTTGTATGTTATGTTAGTATGAGAATATTACAGATAGCTTGTATGAATGCTAGAACCAAATTTGAGATTATTAATTCCACCTATTTTCATAATTTATTCTTTTTAGGATGAAAAACATTGAGGGTGAGGAGGATGCAGCAACTCATATTTTTTTTAATAATTTCTATAAATTTTTTTAATAATATTTATATAGGTGGTCACGAAATCTGTCTATTTATTTTTATGTTATAGGCCTTTTTAAAATAAATAATATAATTATTTATTTTGCGTTTACAAAAAATAATAAATTGTAAATGGTTTCTTAAATAAAAATTTATACACCAATGTTATCTTTAGAATGAGAATTTTTCTTATTATGGGTGTTTTTTATTGGGAGGGTTTAAGTCTTGAACCCGGTATTTTTAAGGGTTTAAGTAAAATTACCCCATTATTCTAGAAACATAAACTCCAGTAACCAAGATCAAATTTTAACTTTATTACATTAGTATAAGATATAATGGATTCCACCATGAAGAATCAATTAGTTTAGGAATATTGAAAAACTAGTTACATACATGACTTTTATATTATATTAGAAGATAAAAAAATTGCATGAAAAACATTCTTGAATCCTTGAAAATAATTCAAGGATTTATTATTTATATCCATGGGAAAAGAAAACATGTAAATAGTGAGATCATATTATCAAAAAGGGAAAGCAATCAACATAATCTATCATGAATTTATAAGATGTAAAAAATATGGAAGAGTAAATAATCAATAAAAATTCTATTTAATCAATATCTTGAGCCTCAAAATATATCCATGTAAAATATCAACAATCAAAAGGATAATAATAACTAAAATTTCAATGAAGGAGTTTTATAATATCGGATGTAATGATATTACCATCAAGGCCTCATGACAAGATATCATAAACCTTATCATCAATGAATTATTATAATACATTTTATATATCATCAATGCCTTATTTTAAGATATTTCTATTATATTAGCCAAAATAAACAAAGAAATACCCATTTTATTTTGTCTATTGAGACCCATTGATGTATCAAGGGGTTATGTATTACTTGTTCCAACCCATCACTTATATATGTCCAATACAATTCTCATATATTAAATCAATAATACAATAAATAATCAAAATGACTAGTTAATCAATAAATATCCATATTGAATAAATAATATGAAACACCAATATTTACCAAGTAATAACATTCCTTTAACTAACACAATATATTGAAATAGTATTCAGTTAAGATAATATGGAAGTGGTATAAATAATACTAAATATATCCATGATACTAAAAATATGGATATTAAATAAAAATAATTTCCAATTAATAATGGAATGTTATATAGAACATGATCACAAGAAATTTATTAATAATAAAATAAGTTATAATCCATAAATCTGAAAAGGATGATAAAAGACCATTAATTCACCAGCATTAAAGGATAAAAGTAAAGGATTTTTTGATAACTAGATAGGAAAATGGAATCAAAACTTTAAAAAAACATTCCTTAAAATTTTATTACTTTTTTATAAAAACAAAGTTATAAATAATTTCCAAAATTCATTTCACCCTCTTAGAAAATAATTCCTTTTATTTTAAAATAAAAACTAAAAATTCATATAATAATGGAAAAATTATTTTCATTGATAAACTATATAACTTTTTAGAGGAATATAAGTAGAGAATAATGTTCTCATATGTGGGAAAATTCATTCACTCTGTATAAATTGAAAAGAACATTCATTTTACACTTTTATAAAAAGTAAAAAATGAATTATTCAGAAAACATTTACAATATTAATTTTAAAAATTTATTAATAAAATAAAAGGTATTTTAAAAATACCTTTACAGATCATTTGAAATTAGATAAAAAAACTTCTATAAAATAATTTTATGAATATGCATATAGAAGATAAATATTCTTGAATAAAAAGATAAATAGGATTAGTTTTGTTTAAAAACATTCATTTAGTTATTGAATTCTAAAGTGAGAAAAAGTTGGAATAAAAATATATAAATTAAAAAAATAACCAGAGTTGATGAAATTTGATGTTTTTTAATAAAGAAAAAAGATACAATTCTTTCAATAAAAATTTAAACATGAACCATCCCAAATAAGAGTTAGATTGTAAAATAAACCCTTAAAGATTTAATAACTTTTGAATCAAAACCCATTAAAAGATAAAATGTGAATTGAAAATTTAAATAAAATGAGTGAATATTAATTAATGATATAATATTTTAATGTTAAATATATAAACCATATAAAAAAATTTGGTTTATAATATAAAATATGTCTCATTAGAGTAAAATTGAGATGAAAAAATCTTACCTTGGATTTTTTCTTGGTTAAATGCATTATATATACATAAATAATAATATTTAATTTATTAAATACTTTATTGATATCCTTTTACATATATGTTTAATTTTATGGTCCTTTAATATTCATTTTAAAACTATTCATTGAATACTTCTTTCTTAGGTCAACCTCTTAAGGTTGTTTAGTCAATTCTCCAAAATTACTTTGGTATATTAACCATGGTAAAAGGTGTTATAAAATGGTTCCATTATCTCAAAAATGTTAATAATTTCATGAATATAATTTTAATTTATAAAATTAAATTTTATAATCATCCATAAATGGTGTTAATAAAAAAATGAATCTCATCACTTTGTGGAGGTGGTAGTCCACATGTACTCATGAGTGACATTACCATTTTTCAAAGGATAAAAGGGTAAGATGGTAGATGATAGACCATATTTAAATAATAATAAGTGTATCCTTAATATCATATACATTCATTAACTGTATCTTTAGAACCATCCAAGTGAGGTAGTAATGAAAAAAGAATCACACCATTATGTGGAGACGGTAGTCCGTACATAGACAATAGTGTTGTTTTAATTTTCTATAGGATGTAAAGGATATAGAAAATAGACATAAAATTAATTTAAAAACATATAAATAAAATAAATATATCTATTTAATTTTGTTAATTTGGTTAATTAATATTTTTAGGAGGTTTAAGAAGAATGTATCCTGTAAAATCTCGGTTAGAAAATATACCTCTTCCTTTGGTAATCTCGTTTGGATTACACCTTAAGCCTTATTGAAGTAGTATTTTGGTGAGAAAAATGAAATATAGGTTTAGAAAAATAATGTTTTTAATGTATTTTGTTAGTTCTTGGTTGAGATAAGTAGCTCAAGAAGGTGTATATAAGAGAGGAGAGGAGGTTTCCTTTTATAAGTGAGGGAAGGGACACACTTGTAATCATTCGCAAATTTTAAATATTAGAAGGTAATATTCATGGAAAAGTGGATAAAAATTGTCTCAATTTATAATATGTGATGATATTGGATAAAAAAAATTAAAAATTGGATTTAGAATAGTTTTTAAGTTATCTTAACCCTTATCTCTTATTTTATTCCCTGGTTAACCTTTTTTAACCTTTACTATGGTAATAATAAACCTAGTCTTTAACAATAAATAATGTAATTCTAAAATGTAAAGTGGATCATAAGTATAAATTTTTTGATACTATATTCCGATTATCATTAAATTAACAAAATATTATTTTTTATGTTTTTTAAAACAATAAATTAAATATCATTTAACATGAAGTATCCTTAATGTGATTTTCAAGTCTATTCACACAATTTGACTTTAAAAAACATCAAGGTAACCATAGAGTTATAATTTTAATATTTAAAACATTAATTTACATTAATTTGGATATATAAAATTTTTTATAGACTTTAAATTATCCAAAACCCTTCACTTTTATTATTTTAAAACTATTTACTTTAATCTTTCACTTGCTTGTACAAGTGTTACATCTATGATGCGTACGTGTTTTAAGTAATTATAATATTAAAAAAGATAAAAATAAATTACTATAAAACATATTTTTTAATAATTAAAATATAAATTTATAATCATTAATTACATATTTTTATTTTTATGAAAAGATATTATATATATTTAAAGAAAGAGAGTGACATTTTGTACTTATTATTTACGTAAATAAAATAAAAGTCATTATCAAAGGAAAATGAAACCAAATTTCCATATTTTTAATGATATAATTCTTTAGGATTAAATAAACTCATTCAGTGAAATAAAGGAATGTTTTTTTTACAGATTTTGAGTCCTTATATCATTGTTTTTCCCCAATTAATCTATTTTACCCTTTATAAAGGTCATACGCTTTTACCAAGATTAACATTTATTATAATAAAAAATAAAATTGATATTATTATATGATTTGAAAATTTTATTCCAAATATGTAATATAATTTTCAATATTAAATTTATATATGTGTTTAAAATTACTTTTAATATAAGTTCACCAAATTAAATGAAAAATGGTTTTTAGAAAAATGCATGCTTAAGTATGAAAATGATTTTATACCAAAATCAGGGATAATGCTGATTCCCACAGAATTAATTGGATTAGGTTAAATAAAAATATAATTATTTTTATTTCTTACAAAAATCATAATTTTACATTAAATCACTTAATTAATGGAAAATAAACCAAATTTTTTTTTGAATAAAAACACTAATTAAATTTTCAAATTTAAAACATAGATTTATAAGTTAAATATTATATTTTTATATGAATTATATTAATTACGAAATATAAATTTTATCTAGAAAAAATATTTTCTAAACATTCAATTCTTCCTATTATCATGATATTTACATAAAAGTGGCAATATTTATAAAATCGTTATTTATCACTATTCACATAAAAATCAACCTTTTTAGAAAAATACTAAAAATTCATAATAAGATAATTTTGGTACGATAAATAAAAAATATTAATTTCATTTTTTCAAA
Source organism: Viscum album (assembly GCA_963277665.1). NCBI lineage: Eukaryota > Viridiplantae > Streptophyta > Magnoliopsida > Santalales > Viscaceae > Viscum > Viscum album. The sequence goes on along the minus strand of OY728141.1, from coordinate 1,411,725,306 downwards.
TTTAAATTCAAAAATTCAAAAATTTATTTTTGAAATAAAAATACAACCCATAAAGAAAACTCGATTTTATAGAAAAATGAAACTTTTAATCTTTAATAATTATTAATCTTACTTAATTTCAATTTATAATTAATTTAATGTTAATATATTATTTCCAACATTTTAATATTACATTTTATCATAATAATCTACTAAAAGTGTTCAATTTAATTTATTAAGATAAAATACACAATACTTTAAAAATAGTTCTTTTAAAACATACCTTTTAACATTTAATAAATATAATCATATCATATTAATTATTTATTTTCTTGTAATGAAATTTCATCACTAAAAAATAATAAAATATAATTATCACAATTGACTACTATCATTCTATTTTCTAATGGTTTAGTGTATATTTCATGACTCATTTTAGTTCGGTGTCATGTGTAATGTAATTTATTGATCATAGTATTCTTTAATAGAATATTACATATTGAAATATAAAGGTGTTACATTCATTATATTTTAACCAATTTATTCCCTATAAATGTAATGTTAAAATATGTTATTAGTGTAATATGTTGTCAATGAAGGTGTTTTTAAGAGGATTATTCACCGCTCTTCAATTTTCTTCGCACTCTTTTTGGTGGTAATGACCAAGAACTTGGATTGTCATAAGATCAACAAATATTAATTATTTACACCTCAAGTTTGGAATTTTTTTTGTTTATAGCCTCATTCCTCATGATTATTCAATTTTTATTTCTATAATTTAATTTTCTATAACTAAAAATAACATTGACATGAAAAAGACTTCATGGAAGATTAATTATTGTGTAATCAGTTGATAATTGATTGTAGAGGTGATTCTAAAACATAAAATTATCATTTGAAATTAGATAAAATTGTTTATATTAACAAATTGTGGTTTATTCATCCATAAATCCATTTTTATTTCTTTTTAATTAAAATTTTTTATTTAATATATAGGATAAAGAAAATAATATATCAAATAATAATTATTTTAATTTTAATTGTTTATTTTATGTGGTATTTATTTTTTCAAATTTCAATGAACCTTTCCCATGATTATTATATTGATGAAAAAATAATTTATCATATTTTTCTATTGTATGTTCTATAATGAACATCAACATAAACTCATATTGGGTGTTTATGTTTCCCACAAACATAATTCTTTGATACACTATGAAATTTAATTTCACTATCTTTCCCTTCTAGTTTGACAATAGAAGACCAAATTGATGATCCGACTTTAGGTGAATGAAAATAAGTGTTGGAGATTGATAGATAACAATGAAGGATGATGGAGGATTATCAAGAGTGGGATGGTGATGGTTAGGATAACCAATGGGTGTTCAGATATGGTTCTAAAAAGTGGGATTATGGAAATAGATGAAAATGATAGTGGATGACTAGAAATGCTTGATTGAAGGATGACTATAATGTTATAGGCATTAGGTCTGAACGATGATGGTGGCATGAACAGTGATAGAGACTTCGTTGAAGGATTCTATGCAAAGTATAAAAGAGATACATTCCAAATCTATAATTCTTGAATACATGACAAGTCATACATTGGGAAACACACCATGTATTTCATATGATGTAGCTCAAGGGTTATGAAATTTTATAAATATCACATGCCATGTGACTTTGGGTCACATGTTGTATATGGTGAGACCATATTCCATTACATGTAATGATTTTCATGTCGTGTTAATGAGCTATACCCACATGATGTTTTCCACCTTAACACACTTTGTGTATATCTAGAGGAGTGGTTTAGTGTGTATATGATATATACACTAGGAAGTTCATAGACCTACATTCCATGAGGTCTATAAAGATGTTGGGTATAACTTGAAATATAACTTAGTGTCTATTTATAATACACATAATTCAACCCAAGTATGCTTAAATGTCAAGTACCCCGGTGGAAACACCATGGATTTTAACTTCACATATATTGGGAGATGTAAATACATGACCCGGATAACCCAAGTGTCTTAAATGTCATGTGTCATATAGAAAAATGTCATGTACTAGGTAGATTTCACTATCCCACATTTATTTTTTCTTGAGTATTGGTTTTTGATGTATAAGTAGTCTGTTCTGAGTGCCTTTATCTATAGAGTGATATGGAATGTATCTATATTATATCTAGATATTATTTTTGAGTTTCATGAAAGCTGGAGTATCCTTGGCCTTCGTAGAAATGGTGACATGTGTGTAAGGACAATTAGAGCAGGTATATGGTCTTTAACCCTCCTAAAAGAATGTCACTTCTAGGGTATGAGTCCTCTATATACATAATGGAGTAGGTAACCCACCCAAAGTGTTTGGTTTTAAGTACTCCAAGTATTTTGTAGGTTACCCCTTCGGTTAATTCATATTACAAATTGTGATGTGTGGGCCCTACATATTGGCTTGTAACCCTCTTGACTAACTTACTCCCTTCAATAAGGTATGGGTCCCCCATTACTGCTTCTATTAAGGGATGATGCGCAAGTGGTGAATATGAGATAGTTTGGGTACTTTGGGTTCTATAATGCTCAAGGAATTTTTTATACCTTAAAGTGTAAGAATTCAATGGAGTTGAGTTTTGACAATATTTTTCCCACTTAACCTTGCTTACTTGTCACCCTGAAATAATATATAGGTTTATTCTATTAAGTTGATGTTTTTTATTTATTTTCTTTTGGGTTTTAGATAATTTTACTTGATATTATTTTACTCAACTGGGCATGAAATTTTTTCCTACATGTGTTGTGTTTTGGCAGATGACACATAGTTTGGTGGTGGTCCTGAAAGGAGTGAAGATGGTAGAGCTAATGAAGTTGGAGTATATGGAATCTAGGAGGTGTTCATTACTATTGGAGTTTATGTTAGTGTTAACATGATGTAGATTCCACATTTTAAAATTTTAAAGGCTAGTATTTATCTTGGGGATATTTGGTTTTTTACCACACCTTTTCCCCAAGTTTTGTTTTTTTGAATTGTTGGGATATTTATTAATATCACATACATGTTGCACTGAAGTTGGGTTAATTATATATTTGTTATTAATTGTTATATATAATATCCTAGTAATGTGTAATTATTTACATGTTTATAGTTTAAGGCCTTTTATACTTGATATATTCCTTTTTGGTGTTTTCCACCATCCGTTAGCATATTAATGGAAACCTTGGGGTGGAACACTTTGCTTACAGTTGACCAAGAAGGGTTTTAGTGGGTTTTTCTTGTTTTTTATATTTTAATATTTATTATCTAAAAAAATATTATAAACCATATAGGTTATTTAACTTATCCATTTTATAATCCTACTTTTTTTAAAAAAATTACTTGATTATACTTTTTGATCTAAAATCATTTATATTATGAATACATTAAAAAATTTCTATCATATATTTTATTAAATATAACGTGTCTCTGAATATTTAATCTACTAAATAAACCTTACCAATTTCATCTATCAATATTTTCCCCATAGTAAATAACTCCTCATAAGTATTAGATTAATAATTGATCAGATATTTTAAATGTTGACAAGTAGCAATTGATTTTTTAAATATTTCCAAATATTCATAGAATTTTATTATAAGATTTGGAAATTTATCTAATTTATTTTATTAGATAAATTATCTTATATGTTGGAAGGACTTTTCTTAAAAATATTTATTAAAATTTTCTCAATTAGTGATAGACCATGTGAGTATGTAACACAACCAACATTTAAATGATTTTTTATATAAAATAGAAAGTATCTTAATTTCTGTTGTTTTTCTAAAAACTAAGATTTTTTTTCATATTTTAAAAAATATCTTTGGAATACACAATATGTAAGTGATACTTTTCACCTATCAAACCATAAAATTTTGGTAATAAATGTTCCAAACAGGTTCTAAGTTCAAAAGTATCCACTAATTTTGGATATTTAATGACTATTGGTGGGTGATTTACATTTGACATTGTTAATTATTTAAGGACTATTTTTATATTATTTTTCACATTTAAGTTTCCATTTTTAAAACATTTTGCAATTAAATTCAACTTATGGTCACAATTTAGATGAATTTACAACTGCTGTATTCAAATTTATAATAGTTTTCTCTATCATATGGTAAATTTTAATTAATAATTCCCTTATAGAATCATTGGAAAACGTAAAAATCACTAAAAGTGATTTGTTTCTTTAAAGGATAACATGTGATATTATAAGTATTTAATAATGGTTTTCATATGAATTTATTATAAAAATTAAAGAAAAAATTTTAACAATTAATTTTTATGGATATGAAATTTTTTTAAAAGGTGTTTTTATAAAACACTTTTGGTAGTTTTTTGTGTTGTTTTTTTTATTTTTTTAAATAATGGATTATTCTAATTTTTTTCACTATTAAATATCCTAAGTAATTAATTTATTTATTTATATAAAAGAGTATATAAATGTTTGATTTATTATTCATGTGTAAAATTTTTATTTTTCATTATTATATGATAATATTTTTTAACTAATTTAAAATTATTTTATAAAATACGGTTTTTAAATAATTTTTAACATTAAAGTATCATTAAATTTATTCTTTAAACTTATTTACCCTGAGGTTTATAATTGGCATTTTTTTAACCATGAGTTGAATTTAGTGATAAATAAATTTAGAAATAAATCTATACATTTTTAATGAGAAAATATTTTTAACCATTAATTATTAAATGATATAGAAATGTTATTATTATAATAGAACCAACATTATAGGTTTCTATAATAAAAACAAAACTAATTTAAAACTCACCTATCACCTTTATTATTTCATTCTAAATTTATAATAAAAAATATAATGTTCTCAAAAATTTTATACCCTTTATAAATGAGCTATAATTTAAATAATTAAAAAAACTATATTATAATATTTTATATCATCCTCATAGTTTTTATTTTAATTTATTTTTTAATAATTTTTTTACATTTAATTTATACCTCTAAAAAAATTAAATTTTATCAAACTTAACTAACATGATTTATTTTTTATGAAAAAATAAATTGTAATTCTTTTTAAATCTATTAATATAAAATATTTTTTTTAAATATGTATAATTTTTTAACCCAAAAAATGAATAGAATTTATTTATAAAAAAAAGTATTATAAAAATGAAATTTTATAACTATTTTAAAATAATTTTATTTTGAGTTTAAACAATCATTTTGTATCTAATGGGTTTCATAAGCATCAACCTTTCCTTTAAGAAATTGATGAAAACATAAAATAATATAGATCTATTAGTGTAAAAAATGGTGGATTGAATAAAATGAAGAAAAAATTTCAAAATTCATACCTCATTATTTGTCTTCATCCTTTCCAGACTAGTGAGGTTTATCTAAACCCCTTAACGACTACTAGCAGCACTCACCTCCATAGGTATCCAATAAATGGTGGGGTCAAAAAAATTATTTTTGGTTGACCATCTTTTGATCTCTAATGATATGTTTGCATCACTCATGGGATATGGAGAGAAAGATAATATAGATAGATTTAACTTGTATGATTTCAATTTAAATGAGTCATGGGACACTTCTATTTATAATGTTTCTACAATAATTGAAGAAACCTAAAATGTTCATAATGTTTATCCAATATATGAATTATACGTATTATAATGATATTAATACTTTCCTCATTCATATAAGTAGTTTCTAAACTCTTTTACGATTACTATATTATAAATACATCATTATATGATACACTAAAATCCAAAATGGCATGATAATCAATATGAAATAAATGGGTAGGACAAAATTTAAAAATACATAATATCATCAATATAATGTGAGTAGTGAAACCACTATATCACTGGCTATATAGTGAATCATAACTTTAGTATTAAAATCCTCATTTCATTATCCATGTTAATATTCTTGAGTGTATATATCTAATAATATCACACTTTCATTATAACCCTATAGGCTTTATGTAAAACTTCACAACTCTTATAAATCCATCTAAACTACTTTGTATACAATTATCATATAAATTCTCTCCTTTTGGGTGAAAATTTTATATTAAAATAAATATTAATTCTATATGTTAACTATGTGGCCTTATGGGCCTTTGCAGCATTAAAAACAATTATGAATTTCCAATCCATAATTATGAACAAGTAGCAGCATTTGGTAAAATAACATTACTACATAGTATAAAAATATATTTGGATTGATATTCATCAAACACACCTGTATATACATATGATCATATTAACTAGATGTATCTCTATATATCATAATTTTTAAAAACTAGTTTGGGATACCATCCAACCTGACACCCGACTCGGCCTGTGACATGGTCTGAAGGGAATTATCAATCCTCACAGGCTGATAACTAGTGCATGGGCATAAAAAAACTCCTTTATCAATAGTTTATATCATGAATTTATTATCCAATATCAAATAATAATGGAACTCCACCAAATAAAAATCCTTGTCATGCCACAGTAAAAAGGGGAATATTGGAACAAACATGAGTTACACATTAAAGAAGTATATCCAGAAACAAATCTATCAATAATATATATAGGAATAACAATATGAACAAAGAATATTTACATCATGTGAGTATACACCCCATTACACCCCCACCAACACCCACCCAAAAGGATTTCTAGTACAAAGAACCACCATTTGCACCACAAAAGGCTTATCCTTTAATTGTGTCAAACATAATATGGTCTACATACACCCATGGTTTTATATAGGGTGTTAGCTAAATTTACCAGAATGATACCCAAAAAAATATTCCATGGAATGATATTAAATAACAAATTAACATTCTTGTTTTAAAAAAATGTGTTTAAAAATATTGGAATGAAAATAAGGTTTATTTACATAAGAGGTAAAATTATGTAAATGTAATTAAAACAAGTTAAAGTAAAATAAAAGAACCATGAGAGAACCCTTACACAACTAGTTTGTTATGAGACTAGGATCCTCACACCTTAGTGATCAATACATATATATCATCCACATGCATTATTTTCTATATACGTCACAAAAAACGTTCTATCAGTCCCCAAGTCATCATTATTCATTTAGTTAGTGTTTTAGAGTGAACTTTATAGAGATCCCTGGTCATTGTCCAGCTAACCCAAACGACGTACTAGTCCATAACAACCGACATATATACCCCGGGTTCCCATTTTCTCTATTCCAATATCTATATCAATAGAAATCCCTTTTTATACAATAAAACTCCAATAATTAAAACCACACTTGAAAAAACCCATTTATAGAGGGGAATTTTGCATTAAACCTTGTTATCACATAAAAAACCCTTGGGATGTGCCTTTCTCTAAACCCACACAATTTATAAAACCCATTTGGAAGCTGAATAAAGAACAATAAAATCATAAAATAATGACATTGCATGGAACCAACTACCATTTTCTTGAAATCACCAAAACTTGGTTAGAAAGTCCAAGTCACACCAAGGGGGGGACCCTAAGGAATCAAGAGTACACCAAAACCATCATGTTAAAACCTAAATAAAACATATTAAACCAAATTTAGGATTACCTATCTTCTATAAAAGTTATAACACAAGAAATAAGATAGAAGATACCATGAAGAGGGAAGAAGAGTAGAGAGGAGGAACTTACTTGACGTTTTATTAAATATCCAAATAAAAATCACCCAAAAATTGTAGCCAAAGAGAGTTGAGGAGGAGGGGAGGTGTTCCTAGGGAAAATATGGTCAAATGGGATGAGAAATGGGTTTTAGGGTCTTAAAATATATAGGGATAGAATTGGATTATTCAAAATTTTAAAGATCTAGAAGTTCACATAGTTTGGATACACATTTTTCCAAACCATGCAACAACTATGTGGAACATCTATCCAAGAGGGAAATGGGAACACATGATTCACCTAAAGAGGGTGAACACCCATGATCTGACCTGTACAACATGGACTATGCCACTGTCTTGGGTGCATTGTTATCCTAGGAGGGGCCACACACCTGTGCACCTGGCCATGTAGGCTTGACATTGACTCTATCTTGGGTACATAGTTTTCACTAGTCTAGTGCATAGTTTCTAATAACCGTGAACCAACCATAGGACTCATTATTTATAACCTGAAAACCATAATTTTTCTTCAAAACACCTGGGTAAGACATGGAATAAATTTAAGAAAAAAATGAAAGAGAAAATACCTAAAACGAATAGCATATATGTGAAAATTCTCATTCCCATGAAATATTTCCACCCTTGGAATGTCAAACTAAAGTCTAATTAGAGAATAAATGAGGATACCACTAATCCACCCATGATTTCCATTCCAACATATCATTCTCATCATTTTCTTTCTCCCAAATGACCCAAAACAAAGGCATGTATTTCTCTTGAATCACTTTCACTTGGGAATCCAAATTCCATACTGGTTTATCAAACATAGAAAAATTAAATTCCATCTACAGCTCTTCCCAGTTTGGCACATTATATAGGTTTGAGTTATACTTCTTGAATTTAGAGACATGTAACACATCATGTATTAAAGTTAAATAGGACGGTAAATCCAATCAGAATTCCATATTTCCTATATTTTGGTAATCTAAAAAGGTTTGAAAAACCTCATAATAAGATCCCCCTATTTTCTAAGCTGACAGTGGCCCATGTGAGGTTTCAAATTTAGGAACATTTGGTCACCAACTAAAAAATCCAAGGCTCAGTGTCATTAATCGGAATAGGACTTATGGATACTCTATGATGTCAACAACCACTACTTGATCAATTAAAATTTATAAAATGCCTTTGGAACAAGGCTTAGTCCCAATAAAGAGGTCTTTCCCACTTCTGTCTAGAATAGGGGTAATTGACATGTCAAGATGTAATGTACTTAGAATTGATCCATTTTAATTTAGTATAGAAAATATTATTATAATAAAATTCCAATAATTTTAGATGGTTATCCTATTATACTCTAAAATTGGGCACACATGAATAGAGAATGTTTTCCAAAATTATATTTTCATACTCAGTTTGACCTATTATTTGAGGATGATATGATATTCTATGTTTTACCTGTGACCCCATTTCCTTATGAAGGCCTCCATAGAATATAGAGGTAAAATAAGGATCCCTATCCGAAATTGTATCTAACAACACACCATAAAGCCTCACAATTACTTGAACATTTAACCAACCTAATTCTTCTACCTCAGTTGAATCCTTGATTAGAATGAAATGGCATGACTTGGTCAGTTGGTCAATAACCACCCAAATTGTGTTCCTTCCTTAGTGTGTATGAGGTAAGACAATAATGAAGTCCATGAAATCCTTATCCCACTTCCAAGTAGGAATGGGGAGCGGTTAAATCAAATATGAGGGCCTCTGGTGTTTGACTTTAATCTGCTGAAAAATATAGCACCTGGATATGAAGTTAGCTAGGTCATGCCTCATACCTGGCCGCCAAAATCAGAATAGTACATTGTAAAACATATTGGTTTCCCTGGGATGAACAACCCATTGAGAATAGTGGCTATCCTATATCACTACCTCCCAAAGGTATGACAAAATGATGAAGCGGCCCTCAAAATAGAGAATTCCCTCAGATGACATCGACCTGTTACTAGATACCTCCCCACCATTTATAATCTTCCTAGAGTGATTACATAGATCATATTTAGGTTTTTATTCTTGAATAAACTCTAGAAGTTAGGGATTCAATTGAATTCTATATAAGAACATACCTCACATATTCACCTTGTATTTCAAGTGTTTCTGAGAAAAAATCCCCATCAAAGTCCACTCATCACTAGACTCCTTTATAGCTTGCACCAAAATCTTCCTACTTAGGGAATTTTCCACCACATTACCTTTTCCCAGGGTATAGACAACATCAATGTGAAACCCATGAATGTACTATACCCATAGATGCTTACTTAGATTCACATTCTTTTAGGATAAAATTTAGGTTAATCGATTATGGTTAAATTGAACTAAAAATTTATCCCCAAAGAGATAGTGGTAACATGATTTCTAAAAATTCATCACTACCGCTGATTCCATGGAATGGGATGGGTAATTCCTTTCATGTGGTTAGAATCAGTGAGAAACATATACCACCACATGGTCATCTTGCATGAACACACACCCCAAACTTATACCTGAGGCACTAAAATAAACTATATACACATTTTTAGACATTGGTAAGATTAAAATAGGGGTAGTGGTCAATCACCGCTTAATCTCCTCAAAAGGTGTCTGAAATTATAGGATCCATTAAAATCATATTTCTTTATGGGTAAGTGATGTCATGAGAGAAGTTATCTGAGAAAAATCTATGATAACCCATACAAGGCTGAAGATTTACCTACTCTCAAAGACATTCTTCAGTTGCTACTATGAAATCACTGATCTTATTTTATTAAGGTCCACCAAAACATCACATAATGAGATCACATGACCCAGAAACATGACTTAATGGGTATATAAAGTGAACATAGAGAGATTAGAATAGAGACGATGATCGTGAGTATTTCCAAGAATGATCCCCATATGATTCCCACGCTCTTACTATATCTTGAAGTAGAACAGGATGTTGTACACAAACTCCATTACAAATGATTCAAGGTAATTATGGAAAACTTGATTCATAAGATCCATGAAAACCATATGAGCATTTTCTAGTCTGAATGGAATTACCAAGTATTCAAAGTGTCTATACATACTCTGAAAATATATCTTGGGAATGTATGCCTCTCAAAACCTGACTTGATGATAACTAGAGCACAGGTGAATCATGGAAAACCATCCTTCCCACTTGATCTGATCAAATTGGTCACAAATGTGGGTTAAAGGATATTTATTATTGATGGTAACTCAGTTAAACTTTTTATACTCGATACACAATCAGAGAGATACATATTACTTTTTAGAAAAAAACACTAGGTTCGCCCAAGGTGAGATGATAAAGAAAAGGAATCCTTTTGTTTCTAAATCATCTAGTTATATATTTATGTCCCTAAACTAGTTAAGGGACATACAATATGATGGAATAGATATAATATTTGTTCATACTTCTAGATTGATAGTAAAATCCACAACCCGCTCTTGAAGTAAACTTGAGAAGTCCTGTGTAAATACTTATAGAAACTCATATACAATAGGAGGAAACCCATTCATGGAACCTATACCATCTTCCTCTAATATAAGATAAGAGACCTATAAAATGAGTCTATCTAACACCTGATATGGTGGTCCATATCACCCTGATCAGGGATCCCATTCGCTTTATAAAATTGGATTACTCCCATTTAGATCAATAAAAGTTACTCACTGATGATAATAATCGATATGAACCTTGAAATAAACCATCCAATCCATTCGTAATATCACTTCAAAAGGATACAATTACAGAACCAATAAATACAATTCCAATTCAACCCCAATATATTTATAGCACATAACATAGATCTAAAACCTTGTTCCCTCTTATTTATAAGTGGATTAACCAACTCCATAGAATAAAGAATTTTATAAGTTAATAATTTTAGTAGTTTTAAAATATAGAAAGAAATAAAAAACTAGAAGCACCAACATCAAATAATGAAATGGATATGAAAAAACATTGTAAGTGACCCATAATTACACACCAATGAGAATCTATACCACCTTGATATGAGAGTTCATTTATGAAAAAAAAATTATAAGTGACCCATAATTCCACACCAAGGACATTACGTAGGCAGAGCAGAATAGGTATCCCGTATGTGTCCAGGGGATCCAAACTGAGGGAACGTGACTAAGACACCACCAGTGGTTGTATACGAAGGTGGTCAGGATTCATAACTAGAGATACCACCTCTATTATTCTCCTACTCTTCAATCATTATTTTATTCTAAGACATGCCATTCTCACCTTGTCCCACTACTAAAAATGCTCTAGAGAAACCAGATTTACCATTCTGATCAATCTCCACCAACAGGGCTTGATAAACCACCTCAGTATATGTTATTATCTTGAACAAGAATATCTAATATCTAATATCTAATCACAATGTCATTTTAAATTTTTGATCCTTTATCTATTCATTGGAGACTACCATGGGGGAGAAATAGACCAAATCTATTAAAATATTGACATACTCTAACACAAATATTTCTCCCAAATGGAGATCCAGAAACTCTCAGGTCTTAGTGAGGGACAAGGTCTTAGAAAAATAATTCTCATTGAAAACAACCTTGAAATATTTCCATCACATCTGATCATTCTTCCCATCTTGAACCACTGAGTCCCATCACTTACGACTGGGGCCTTCTAACATGAAAAAATCAAATTTCACCTTGACCGCTTTAGGAGTCTATAGAAACCCAAATATCCTATCAATATTTTCCACCCACTCTTTAGAAACATGGGGGTCTTTGATACCCTAGAAAGAAGGGGGTTTATTCCTAAGTAACTCCCAGTCTTTTTATAATTTTGAATGTAGATTGGTTTTCTTATATTGATTAGGACCAGATACCAATCCATGATCTAATGTTTGGATAGCCTAAACCACTTATTCAACTTATCTTTGATCAATAGGTGAGGGATAATTTTCTATTTCTTATTCCCATGGTTGCACAAGAAGTCTCTAGGAAGGAATGATGCAACATCAATCAAAAAGTCAATGTAAATTGTCAATACACCACCTAGAAGGGTTTCAAAAATAATATTATTTAAACATACTCATAAATCAACATAAAAACATAAAAAAAAATAGATTAAACCACGCCATCCCATCTCGGTGTCCACGCACAGTCTATAACTTGTACATCACACCTAAAAGAGGAGACAAACAAATATAGAACATCCTATTATGACCCAATACCTAGGACGAGGTGTATTGTATTGACACTATACTCTTAATTAGAACCACAAGCCTCAAGATTCCTAAATTATTTCTATCTAGACTCTCCCACATAACATGACCCAAAGAAAGGTAAAACCCTCATCTAATACAATTTTTTCATGAACTGATCTAGAATTCCGTCAAACCTAACACTTAACCCAGTCTGTGACATATCCTAAATAGTTTTCCTAATCCCATGGGTTGGAAACTAGTGTCTGCACATCATATAATTCCTTTGGGAATAGTTTATCCCATGAAATAATTAACCAACATCAACAATAATTTCACTCCACTAAACCAAAATCACAGTCATGCCACAATAAAAAGTGGTATAATGAAACAAACATGAGTTATATATTTAACAAGTATAACTAGAAACAAATATATCAAAAATGTGGAGGGGAACAACTAGATAAACAAAAAATCTAGGCACCGTGTTAGTTGAAACCCCATGCCACCACCCCCACCACCTACCCAAAATAATCAGTAGCACAAAGAACCACCATCTCCACCATGGAATGCCTTTTATTTAACTAGGTTAAATATAACAAGGTTTATATACACCCGAGGGTGTATATAGGGTATGTGAAAAATTTCCTAGTAGGATAGCACAAAAAATATTCCATACAATGACATTAAATGATAAATTCATATGATAGTATTAAAAAAAGTTTAAATAATTTTGGAATTAAAAAACGTTTTATTTACATAAGAGGTCAAATGATGTAAATTTAATTAAAATGGGTTAGAGAAAAATCAAAACACCATGGGAGAACCCCTACACAGCTAGGTAGTTAGGTCCCTAAGATCATCATACCATGGGGATAAATCCATATATAACATTATTATGCCCGGGCTACTAGAGAGGTCACAACCAAATTTATAGAGGTCCCCAATTCATCATCATTCATTTACTTAGTTTTGAACCATGAACTTTTCAGAGAGCTTGGACTATTTACCAACTGACCCAAATAGTGTTCTAGTCTATAGACACCCACCTAGATACTTAGGGTTACTAAGTACTCTATTATAATCTCTATATCTTGTGAAATCAATTTTTATACAATCAAAACATGAAAAAATGAAACCACATTTGAAAAAAACATTTATAAATGGAAATTATCCATTAAACATTGTTCTCACATCAAACCCCATGGGAAATTCACTATGAACCACCCACACAATTTATAAAACCCATTTGGAAACTGAAGAAATCATAATAAATTTGTAAAATAATTTAATGGAATAGAAGCACTTACCTCTTTCTTGAAATCACCCATACTCAGTTGGAAACCACAATTCACACCAAGGGGGGCCTAAGGAAGTAATATTACACCAAAACTATCAATATCTGGCCCAAAGAAATAATATTGAACCCCCATTAGGTCAACCTATCAACTATAAAAGTGATAACACAAGAAATAAGAGAGAAGAGACCAAAAAGAGGGAAGAAGAGAAGAGAGGAGGAACTTAATTGATGTCTTCTAAAATATTCAAATCCCAATTACTCAAAATTTGGAACGAAAGTTATTAAAGCAGGATAGGTAGGTGACCCTAGGGTAAAGGGGGTAAAATGGGGTGAGAAAGGGGTGTTATTTTTTTATAATTGAAGGGGTTAGAATTGGAATTCTAAGAATTTTAAAGATATGTTATGTCATATGGTTTGACTGTAGGTTTTCCAAACCATGTTCCAACCATGTGGAACTTATTTATAAGAGGAAAAGGGGACTGTATGATTAAAATAGAGTGGTTGAATGCTCATGTTACTAGTTGTGAATCTTGGATAGTTCAACTATTCTGGTCACATGATTTTCCTAGGATGGTCTGCACACCTATGCACCTAGCTGTGTAACCTAGAAAATGCCACCAAACTAGTCACATGATTTTCACTAGTTTGGTGAAAAATTTCTAATAAACATTAACCAAAAATGAAACTCATTTTTACCAACCCAAAACCCATAATTTCTCTGTAAAATTATTGAATAATCCATGGGATATTGGTAAGACAAAAAACGATATATAAAATACCTCAAAAGAACACCATATATATGAAAATATGAATAATAATATAATATTTTTTACAAGAAATTGAGTATATGAATGAGGTAAGGGAAATGTTGACATTGAAGTGACCCAAGTTAACATAACATAAATAATGTATAATTTTCATTATTTAGATAACACATCTCACAAATAGTCATAAAACCCAAGAATTGAAAGGTTTAGTTTTGTGAATATTAGAAGAATATAATAAATTCGATAAATTAGGGAGGAAATTAAATAAAAATTATTACTTATGTATAATAAATCAAACTTGGAACACTAAAATTTAATAATAAATCTTGTAGCTCAATAGAAGTAAATTGAGTTAGCAAAATCCCTTATAACTTTTTAAAATTTTGAGTCAAAACCAGTTGAGAGGAAAAACTTGGCATATAAAATTAAATATAATGAAATATAATATAATTATGAAAAAATATATTAAAGTGTTTTTAGATACACCATTCTAAATAAATCATGATTTAAAATAAGATATATGTCTCATAGGGTGAAAATTTTAGCAAAGAAACTTTTAATATGGTCTTAATTCATTCTGCACACATGCCTAACTTCCTGAATAGTCAAATTAAGTTTATTATATACCTTATTTGGAAAATTATTAATATATATTTAATTTAATAAGTAATTTTTATTATTATATAATATTTATTTATTATATATATATTTTATATGTTTGTGGGATAATGGAATCAGTGTTGACTTATTTCGTTAATTCTAGAGATAAATGATGATATTTTAATAAAAAGTTAAATAGTTAATATAAAATTTCCAAATCCGTAACAATAATTATTTTATTATTAAATTATAATAATATTAGTATTTCTGTTCTCAAAGTAATCCATGAAAGAGTTTTACATAATTTTTCAAGTAGGTAGTTAATCCAAACCAAATATAAATAGGTTATATCTTGATGGGTGTTTATGGTTAAGATTGAGTGTAATATCATTATAATAGAATGATATTATTATTATTTATATTTTTTAAGTTTTTTTTATAATTTTTTTGTTTTTTATAGAGAAATAAAATTAATATTAAGAATGAAAAAAACATTACTTCATGGATGTTTTAGTTTGCACAACACATGATCGACATTCATTTGTTAATTTAAGTGGCTCGTAAGGAATAAATAATTGTTTTTAGATTAATATAATAAAAGTTAAGTATAATAATGATACTAATGTAATTATTTTATTATTTATAGGTTAGGTTTAGGAGATAAAGATGAAGAAGAAAAGAATAAGGATTAAGTAATACCCATTTTCATACATTGAACTTTCTCTTGCAAGTCTCCTTAGAAATGAAGGGATTAGGATAAATTATGGTGACTAGAGGATAATTATTTTGTTTGGGGTTTCTATGAGGAGAAAAATTTAATATTTTCAATAGTAATTTCTATGTTATGTGTGTAGAATGAAGTGGTGTAAGTGTTTCACTTTTATTAGTGAAGAAAAGGGAGCTCTTGTGAACACTCGTTATTTTTCAATAATGGAATAAAACTATTCAAGGGTAAATGGTTAAAAAATCAAGAAATAAATGAGTTTTGGGAAATATAATGTTGAAAAATCCTCAAAAATAAATTTCCACAAATGTTTTAACAATATTTCAAGTCATTTACCAATAGGTTTTTACATTTTCCATTTTCATTTTTACCTTGGCCACTAGTTTGTAACCATGTAATTTATATTTTATTACTAAAATAAGGTAAACACTATAAAAAAAATGGGTTTTAATAAACCTAATTATAATATCCATTTAATTTAATTTAATTTTTAGTAAACTAAAATCCAGTTTTAAATTAAAACATTTAATATATAGATAAAAGGTGTTATAGAAAAATGATGTTTTAACCATTATGTGTTTTTAATCTTATTTAGAATTGACTACCTATTAAATGAAAGTTAATATAATTATATATGTGTTTAAAATCATATAATATTCATTAATCAAATAAAAATATGTTTTCATATGAATCACGACTTTCCATCCATGGCGACGTAGGTGAGATTTCTAGAACAATAGATCCCTTTTCAAAATCCATCTATTCTTCACATGTTAGGGAAACTCATAGGATTCTACCTTTGTTTAGATAATCGGACTAGGGATATTTTTCATCCTATTTCACTGATTATTTTCATAGAAATTGATGTTTCAAATCCCTCAATTGTTTTTTTGGGTGGCAGTTGGTGAAGAATTTTGATATAAACAATCAGTTCTCTTTGAATCACGGTGTGATTTTTTTTTTCTATGAAAGAGTCTGGGTTATAAATTGGAGGTTTCTAGGAATGGAAAATTGATGCAGAAAGATATTGGTTTGTGTATGAATCAGAAAATTCTGTCCCTAAGGGGGATGCCTATTGATAATGGTAGATCATTAGATATTGTGTGTAGTGGACACTCTGGGGGTCAAGAATTATAAGGTTTTGATCGGGTGGTTACTCAAGATGCTGGTACTATGAACTCTTGTGAATCGAAATAGGAGATTTTGGAGAAAACAAAGCCTATGCCTCCTGATCTTTGATTTAAGGATTTTTCTTCTGACTGGAAAATAATTAGAATGGGATAATCCATTGGCAGTAGTGGTACATAAGGGCACTACAGCTACATCAGGGGCTAACATTGAATAATTTTTTGACTATCCTATAGATGAAATTCATTCTGTGGTGGAAAGGGATTCTTATGGGGTTTCTCTAATTAACTTTATTAGAAGTGGATAGGTGGAGGCCTGTTTGGATAGAAATTTGGTCATGTATTAGGATTATCTTTTTTTTCCATCGAGGGATGCTGATATGAATGTGGGAACTCTTGATGATAATAATGCATGTAAAGTTTCTTAATGTGTGGTTTTGGAATATACTAATATGCATCCTCAATTCATGGGGTGAGGTTTCATACAACCAGATGACTCTGATACGTCAGGGTGGGAGCCAAATGATAATGATTTCAGCTCAAGTGAATGAAACAGTATCGTTCAAGAGGAGATTCATAAAATTTAAACATCCTTGAATATCCCTGATAAATGGGTGCATGTCTTTGATGATGAGAGGGTGATAGAAAAATCACCCATTAAGGCATTGGTAAGTGTAAAATCCTCATTCATGTACATTATTACACATGGGATGAAGAAATTTATTAACATTTAAGGATTCATCTCTACCCCTCTAAAGAGAAGGATGGGGAAAGACTGCTCAAATATGACAAAGACTGCATCAAACAGAACATCTTATAAGGTGTCAAAAAGGGTTGATTTGGATATCCTAAAAATATTCAATAAAGGTAACTCTCAATATGATTGGGAAACTATTGATGAGTATGGTTATGGGAGTAATTTTTTGTATTATGATATGTAATTTGCCTTATGTTAGATGAGGGAAATCATTGTCTGCTTCATCTTCTTTCCTTTTTTATAAAGGTGGAACTTTTTTCAAAAGACCAAATAAATTTTATTTTCAAAAAAGAGATTATATGGGTCTAAAAGACAACATCATATTACAATCTTTTACATGAAAAGTCATCAAGTTGTCTAGGAGATCCTATAACTAGGTTATATCCTAAGAAACTTCTTTATTGGCGAGACCATCTGCAACCATATTCGCTTATCGATAATTATGAGTTGAAATGTAGTTGATGTGATGAAGAGAGTGAAGTCAATTCATCCAGCAAGTAGTAAGTGACCAAGATAGATGAATAACTCCCATCCAAACGGCATTCACTACAGCAATATAATCACTTTCAATCCACAAGTTGTTCCAACCTTGGTTCTAGGTGAAAGATATGGCATGAATCACACTAAGAATTTCAGCTTCTAGAGAGGTTGCAATACCACATCCTCCAAAAAGAACCCAATTATGTTACCAAGATGATTTCTGAAGATGGTACCACACCCTATGGGTCCTATATTTCCTTTAATGGCTCCATCTACATTAATATTAATCCAGCCTGGTAGTGGAGGTCTCCATAAAACCTCAAAAGTGCGTTTTGGATGTATAAAAATGGCATCAACCCGAAGAAGTCTCAGGATCATAAAATCAGCCTGAGAGTTGTTGTAATTACCTTTCTAAATCAATGTAGATTCTTGAATAGTGATGAGAATTCACATTCTACCTGCATTAATGTTATGTGAGAAATTATTGTGAAGAATTGTATTTCTATCATACCAAATCACATGAAGAAGCTCTGCAACCCCAACAAGGAACACATTTCTGATTTTTTGGGAGTTATCCATGGCAACACAACAATTTAGATGGAGGTTGTTAGAGTTAAGAATCGTCCATATGTAATCAAAAGTGTCAAAAATATAGTTCCATAGGGTAGTGTCAGTATCACAAGATAGAAATAAGTGATTAGTATCTTCTCTATATTGATTGTAAAGATGAAATTTTGAACAAAGTTAGATTCCAAAATTATACAGACAAGAATCAGTGGGAACCCTATTGTAGGAAATATTCCAAATAAAAGTGAGTCTTGAGGGTTTAATCCAGGGTTTGTCAAAACATTTAATGCATTTAAAGTCATTTTCAGGGTTATATAAGGAGTTGATATATATATATTTTTAATTTAGCATCCCATTGTGAGCAGGTTCCCAAATCAAAATATCATCCAAGGTATAACAGGGGAAAGTATCAATAATTTAAATAATATTTTCAAGATGGGTATCAATATGAGAATTCAGAACATTACTAATAGTGGATGTGATATTATTAGGGATATGGTTATGGGGAGTTAAAGAGATAAGAGGAGCACTTGTTCAGTTGTCCAACCATAATCTTATGGAGGAGTTTCTAGAGACCCTAAGGATATATTGGCATGATTAATTTTAAAATTAATTTCATTTCATAAAATTATAATTCCAAAATTTATAAATTTTTTTTATATATGAAATATAATAAAAAAACATTTTTATAAAAAATAAAATTTCTTTTACTTTAAAAGTAAAAAATAAAAAATGTATAAAATATATGTGATATGTAATTTGTTACATTGATAATTACATGAATATATCCTCTAAATTTATACTTACATATACCCTCAATGACCTTATATAATATCTAAGAATAAAGTGTGCTCCAGTGGTAGTTGACGGCAGTGATTCCCTTAGAATAGATCTCATGAGGGAGACTTCCTCTACCCGATTCCATTTCTTTGTTTTTTCTTCATTGATTTTATAATATGGATACTTCATTTTATATGCACTTATTTAACAACTATATTATAATAGTAAAATTTTATTTTAAAATTTCATGTTTTCATTTTAGTTTGGTGTTTCATGGAAAATAATATATTAATAAAATGTTTATTTAATGAAAATACATATTGAAATTTTGATCTGTTACATTCCCTCTTAAATAAATTACATCCTCATGATATTAATTATTCACAAGTAATGAAATATTTGAGGGATTCCATAATCTATAAATGCAAATTGAATTTATTTATAATGAGGTTTCATCCTCACTAACCATGGTATGGCTGATGAACTCATATTTTCACTCATAATTGGAATATAAACAATTTTGACCTTTTTTAAACATTTCTGCTAAATACCACAATAAAATGGGAGTATTTTTTATAGGGAGTTTAGAGTCTACCTTGTTTTATTTGGTGATCATGTGTGGTATTTTATATGTGATTTTTCTATCTTGGGAATTTTAATTATCAATATATCCAATGAAACCAAATATCATATCAAATTGGACTATAGGAAGGATAATATAATTTTATAGGAAGTACATTCCTGTAATCATCTATTATAGTGGATTTATATTATTGGGATATAATGATCATATCACTAAAAGTTTTTATTAATAATTTAATATATAGTTATCAAGGTGTAAATATTATGTTTATTGGTACATAGGAGTAGGTTAGCAATGATATGAGTACAACACTTACTCTTCCTTAGTGGATTATCAATTTTACTCACTCCACATTATTAGCAGAACCCACTTTTTTGTATAGGATTTCCATTTCTTAGAAGTTTTTTGTTTCTATAATCCTTGTTATCCATTGTGTTATGGTATTTATTGAGGTAATGTACTTGTTTTTACACATTTAAGATAGTGAATTGTCAATGGTAATTTAGGATAGACCATTTTCCCTTTCACCAGGTCCATTGAGCTATATATTTTTCCTTGAAATTTTTTTCACTATTCCTTCCTTTACCATAAATAAAACACCTTCTATTTTCTATGATAAATTACCCTAGGTGATTATTCTAAAATTTGTGACATGAAGGAAATTGAACATTATTTACTTCATCATCCTTTTCACCTAAATTTCCAGGAGACTCCATCCTTATCTTCTTTTGTTTGTTTTATAATTAAAATATATTCACATTGATAATCATGATTCTTGATACCTAGTTTTTAATAATCCTAATATTTCATACTACAACACCCATCCCAATAGATTTTTCATTGTTAAAATATCTACATTTTATATAACATCAATTTATAACTTAGTTCTATAAGGATTCAAAAATTATTAAAACCATAAGGGGTTAACATGAGTAATGAAAAATTAAAATCATATTAAAATTATCATAAATGATCTCATGAAAAATCAACCTTGAAATTTATTTCTCTTGAAAACCATAAAATTGGATTTTAGTTTAACCCAATTTACTCTCAGTTAAATTTACATTTCTATAGGTTGGGTTCTCTCGCACTTCTTATCTTAATTCCTTAACATAATAAATCGTTTGTAATGTATTTTAAAGGGAATGTGATTAACCAAAGCATATATCCCAAGAATTTCACACTAGGTGTGTAGTTAGACATCTTTTTTGTGCATTGGGTAAAAATTTAACTAATTCCCAATATGATTATTTTGAGGTTTATACACATATATTCATTTGAGATATATCCTAAATCAAACATGTAGTATTTATAAATGGATTTTATTATTATTAAATCAAAAAAATATTTACTTTACCAAAACATCATGAAGTTAACCAATACTTAGAATTATCTCTTAAACTTGTCCCTAGGGTATTAAATAATGTTATCTAAACTAATACCCAATAGAACATAGACTTCATTTGATACCAACTGAATTGAACCAAGATGAACATAACTTAAATAATAAATAAATTTCATGATTTACATAATAAATCTCTCAAATAGTCATGCAACCTGAGGGCCAAAAGATTAAATGTCTTGGAGATTAACTACATGGACAACTCATTTTACAAAACAAGAAAAATTTATCTATAATTGTTATCCTATAGACCATTTTCTAGACATATCAAATGATATAATCGTATTCATTACCTAGATAATGGAAACATAAGAAAGGGGTAAGCTTAGATTCTTAGTAAGGGAAAAATATATCCTAATGTATCAGATCATAAACATGAAATAGAAAATAATAAAGAGGATAAATATATTATTAAAAGATCATAATACCACATATTATAATCATAAAACATGAAAGAGAAAATAATATCATAAAAATATTGTTAAGGAATTATAAAGGTGAGGAAATGGCTCTAAATACATAACAATAATCATAAAACATGAGGGCATGACATGAGAGTGTAAAATACATTAAAAATAAGGTGTAATATATAAAAACATGGCATATATTGAAAAATATGAATCTTGGAAATATGTCATAACATGGTAAAGAACTTTGAAATGTATTATAACCCTTATAATCAAAAACAAAATACTGATAAGACTCATTATTCTCAAGCCATGTGAAAAAAATAATTATGGAAATACTAAAAAATACGAGAAATCCCATTATGTCCATGCCTATGTGGGAAAAGTTATTATGTATACACTTTAATATAACATGATATATAAACATAAACAAATGAAATATAAGGATTTATAGGACCCAACCTATCATTTCCCATAAAAATGTATTCTATTTAAAATAAATCGTTATAATATCTTAAAAAACCATGGTAGAATATTGAATTTCTTAAAATTTTAAAACACACCACATAATACAAACTTAAAAAATCATAAGATATAAAAAATAACATTTTTAAAATGAATCCTATCCTAATAATGTATATACAGTGATTAAAACATCTCTCCATGAGAGATAAAACTTTTAGAAATAGTATAAGTGAAAATAAATAATTTTCAATAAACGTTTTAGAAATTGTTATAAAAGATGAAATGTAAATTAATTTGAAAAACAAATTGAGATGGTAAAATAATAATTTTTAAAAACTTATTATAAAGAGTTAAAAATAAATAATCCTTTAAAAGAAACAAAAAATTCAAGATAATAAATATGGAGTGGTAAATAATAAAAACAAATGTCTTTATTGATATTTTTAGGCAGTTAAAAACACACATCAAGGAAAACATAAAATATTTTCCTTCATAAAAGTGGTAAGATTAAATAATTGAAATCAAAAAGAAACAACATATTTTAATTTATTTAAATAAAATAACTTTGATATAAAAAACATGGACATGGAAGAGATGCTTCATTTTTAATAATGAGAGTTATTGTTTCCAACATTATAATTTTATTTTGGAAAATTATTTATCAAAGAATTATATATTTTTAATGAGAAATAATTTATTAAATGAAAAATATGAAATACCAAATAAAATATTATAATTTAAGGATAAAATAATGATTGATAATTATATTCATGTTAGAAATACTATGACCCAAAGAAATAGAAATTGAGTCGATGAAACCCTTACGGTATTTATTAGATAAGAATCAAAAGAGATTGATAGGAATATCATGAAATGGATATTAAAATACAATTAAATAGAATATATTTTCACATGTGACAGTAATTGGTTAGTGAATAACTCATATAAAATAAATTATAGTGCACAATATCAAACATTTCCCATAGAGTTAAGAATGAGAAAAAGAAACACTTATTAGTAACATAATTTTTGAGGTAAGAATCATTTGGTAATGTGGTTATAATGAATAATTATAAATCCAAAGAAAAGGATATGGAAATAAAATGATCATTAATTATTTATAATAAATCAAACTTGATACAATTTAATTCAATAAGACAGATTGTAACTAAATGGAACCAAATTGAGTTAATAAAAACCTGTAATTGTTTTTTTCTTGAGTCAAAACCCTATGGGATAAAGAACATGAAATATAACATTTAATATAATTAAATATAATAAAATAATGAAAAATATTAACTGGTAATTATATACACCATTAGAAATAAAACATGGTTAAAAATAAGAAATATGTATCAAGGGATAATAATTTGAGACAATAAACCCTTACTGTAGTCCTGATTCATTCTGTGCATACTCATAAATTCATTAATAAAAAAATTAAGTTTATTATATACCTTATTAGGAACCATATTCATATATATTTAATTTATTAATTCTTATTTATGATTATATTATATTTATTTATTATATTTTTTTCATATGTTTGCGTGAAAAAGGTATTAGTGTCGGCTTATTTTGGTAATTTTAGAAACTGAAGATGATATTTTAATAATAAGTTAAATAATTAATAAAACCTTTATAGAACCATAAAAAATAATTAATTTCTTATTAAATTATAATAATATTATTATTTAAGTTCCAATAGTTATCCCAGATAGAGTTTTTTTAACATTGTTCAAGTAGGTGGTTAAGCCAATTGAAATATGAACAAGTTATATCTTGATTGGTGCATATGGTTAAGAAAGTGTATAATATCATTATAATAGAATAATAATGATATTATTTATATATATTTTAATTTGATGAATCAAATTTTAAGTTCTTTTTATAGATAATGAAAATAAATATGAAATATGAAAAAAAAAATGTTACTTCATAGAGGAGGTAGTTGACACAATACAAGACCAACATTATTTTGTTTTTATAAGTGGATGGTAAGGAATAAATAAGATTTTTTTCAATTAATATAATAAAACTTAATTATAATAATGATACTTATTTAATTACATTTCTATTTCAATTATATTTATGGAAAAGAAAGAGTAATTAGAAAAGGATAAGAATTAATTAATACTCACTTTGGTACGACGAACTTTCTCTTGAAAGTCTCCTTAGAAATTAAGGGGTTATGATAACTTATGATGACCATAGGATAATGAAATTTTGAGTGGTTTCTAGGAGGTGAAAATTTTCATAGTTTCAAAAATAATTTATATGGTATGTGTGTGTCATGAAGTGGTGGAAGTGTGTCCCTTTAATAAGTGAAGAAAATGGCACCTTTTCAAATGCCCATTATTTTCAAATAATGAAATGAAATTATTTAGGGTTTAATAGTTCCAAAAGTGATAAATAATGGATCATTAGGAAATATATGGTACATAAATCCTCAAAAATAATTTTCCTCACATTTTTTAAAAAAAATCTGATTTTTTACTTATAGGTTTGTTCATTTTACCATTTTCACTATTACCTTGGTGACTAGTTTTTAACCATGTAATTTATATTTTATTACAAGTATTTGGAAAATCCTCCTATAAAATTTGGTAGTGATGAACATAAATTTAATGTCCATTTAATTTATAAATAATATAAAATTAAATTTTAAATCAATACTATCCTGACCCCTCCCATCAAAGATGTCACAATAAAGAGAGAGAGAGGAGAGAGATAATCACCCCATGAGTCCAACCTCCAGTAGGCCTCGGGTTGGAGACTAGCACTGAGGGTATAAAAATATCATAGTATGGGTGGAATTAACCTCTATATGTGGAATAAGATTAGAAGATATGATAAAAAACCTCCAGAAAACTCTTGTAGATAAAATAAAGGTAAACCAAAATCCGTCCCATAATGCATGAATAAAGTAAATTGACACATATAATAGTCACCAAATATACCGAAAGGAAAGTCTATAAAATGACTCAAATACATCTTCAAACCAAGCTAGTAATGTGGATATTAATCCCCAATGTCCTCATAAAAACATGAAAAAAAGTTTATATACATTGGGTGAGCATAACATGTATACTCAATAGGGACATAACCAAGGTCTGAAGTGCACATGTGAAAACAACATGATAATATAACAGTTAAAGAATAACAGATCGAACAAGAACCATTACAGGTCAACAAACTAGAACCCAACCTTACCATCGATCACTCACCAAATAACACATCCAGTATAATAATATAACATAATGATCATAAAAAATAAAGGTTCCCTAATACCACTTCCAAACTAATTTTCCACTATCATAGACAAATATCAAACATCCCATGCTCCCATCCCTTCCATACACATCACATCACATCACATAAAATATCACCTAAATACACCTAGGACATCTCAGATGTGGGTCATGATACATCCCTACCTACCTACCCTTACAAGGTATAGCATACTATAATGGAATCAGGAATCACCACACCATGCTAACTTGAAGATTATAGGGCCATCAAACCCCATATTTCTCAAAGACACCTAGGCCATCACACCACATTTCATCATATGATCATAGTAGCAAGCTATTATGAACATGAAGGACATCAACCACATTCCCTAACCCAACCATGCATAACCCCCACCAAAAATAACATCTCGTCATAATATTATCATATCACATATAAACTAAAAACACCTAGGTCATCACTACTGAAGGATGAGCGGGGAAGAGGGGGTATCAAACCACCCGTATCACCACCATCCAAAATGTTAGGGAAAACACCCAAACCCACAACCTTTGAGAATTGGTAAGGTTATCCAACTTGAGTGGGGACAATATAAAAATAGCATAAATATACATGATATATAGATATCATACCATACCTTACTTATGGGTTCAAAACTACTGCACTACTGCACACCACATCACCACCACCATACCCCACATCAATCATCATTACCGCTTCCACCACTATATGAAGCACATTACACAACCACCACACAAGCCACACAATATTTCCCACTTTTAGTTGCTGGTTCCACCAATGTAATTCATTTTTTCATTCCATTTAACATTACAAAACCTATTATTTCATTAATTTCATTTAATCCATTTACCACACATCCATTTACACCCTATTCACTTATTAATTTAATTAACTGTCATCATTTATTTCATGGATAACCAAAAAACTATCACAACTATTACACACAATAACTATCCCAAGTCACATAACCATTGTAACAACACCACACATCTTACATCATTGTCACACTAAATAAACCAAGTCATCCTTGCACAACAACCACACACTCACATCCCATCAACATATCACAACACAACCATCACACACAACTACCACACACAACCAAAAGACAAAAAAACCCAGTCGATCACCTCCATCATCATACAATAGCCCAAACCACATAGGGACACACAACTAGTACAAGTACACATAAGAGAAAAGATCCCAAATTCTACCTTTATTCAGGGGATTTATCACATTACCTCATTATTTAGAATAGTTACTATAAAGAAAACTAGTTTTCTACTGGGAACCAATATATTATCAAAATATATTTTATTTTTTATTTTATTTAGGGTACTATCACACAAAAAGACAACAAGGGTCTCAACACATATCAAATATAGTGAAAAAAAGGATTAAAATAGCTGTTATCTTTTGAAAAGAAATGACATGGAATAATAACATCAAAAACATATATTAAAGAAGTAAAGAATTCAATATCTCACCATACCTGTAACATCCCAGGTTTTTGAGTCGGGTCTTAAACCCCTCCCGATTTCAAATTTTCAATTAGTAGCTATGCTATTTTTTTTTCATTGATATAAACTCAATTCCAAGAGTTATATTGTCCTTAAATGGTTTTTTGGATTGGTTTAGAGGCTAGGAGAGTTCCTCGAGTGTTCGAAAGGGTTTCAGGAGCATCAGAGGCCCAAAGGCCTAGTTTTTGGGAAGCAGGTGTTGGCGCACATTTTAGGGGAAACTATGTGAGTTTCTGTACATGGTCATGAATACTCATATATATTGTTTCAGAATGAAGCACACAGTATGTAAAACCATGTGGGGTGGTCATGCAGGCATGCAGCCTTAGGTAGTGGCTTCTGTACAGGTTGTCACACTGTTTAGAAAACCATGTGAGTAAACTGTGTAGTCCAGTAAATGAGTAAAATTACCATTTTACCTTATGTTTCTATTTCCTCCCTTCCTCCCTTTCTTAATCAACTTATTGGTTGCAAAAATAGAAAGGAGCACCCCTCCCTTACTCTGGTGTATTTTCATCCAACTCCTATATCTAACCTCCATTCTTTGATCCGTCAGAAGCTATAGAATTGCCTCGGTAAGGATAACCCCACACACCCTTCTTCTTATATAGTATATCATCTTGCAGACCACTATTTCCATTTGAACCAATTTTATTTTTTAAGATATAAACTCAGATCTATGTCGATCTGCTTCAAATTTGATCTTGGTATCAAACATGCCTATGCCTATGAGTATAAGGTAGGTGGTTTATACCTTGTTTTCAGTTTTCATGGACTTTTGGTGGTTGTGTATTTTTATCTCAACAACGAGTATTGATATTGACCCTATTATAGCATGTAAAATGGATTATCAGGCCATGTGGGATGTTATGGCCATACATAATGCCTATTATGCTTTAGTGAGGTTGGGTTAGAGGTCATTTCTCCTAGGGTTATTTTGGTCTGGGGTGCCAAAATTGTTTTAATAGATTTTTTTATTTGAATTGGTATGTTTAAATTGTTAAGTCTTGATTAAGCTAATTAGAGGCATTCAAGACCTCAATGATAATATGATAGAGATTTTATCTTGAGTAATTCTATCTTTTAAAATTTAATTGTTGATTAAAGTGTTTTAATGTGATTTATATATATGTACTACTTGAGATTACATATATTGAGACCGATGGGGTGGTGATAGGCATGGTATGAGGTTGGGATGACATGGCCATTGGGATTGAGTGATTCTGAACACTGGTTGGGTTTGGATGAGATTTTATTGAGTGTTCTTGACCATATGATTGGGCATCATGGACTTTGGATTGAGGCAGTGAGACCGTCAGGTTGGGAAAGGCCCGTGATTCTAGGATGGAAAGGCCATCATATTTGGGTGACATGGTAATAGGGGAACGAGGTGCTAGATATGGTGTGTCTTAGGTTCTTACTTGGTGATTACTTCTCACTCGTGATGGCCAAATTGTCAATTGGGTCAAGTGAACACAGGTTGGCTCTATAATGAGTTGTCTCTGACCACTCGAATGGGTAGAGGCCCCCAATAGTTGTGGCTTAGGTATTGATGGTTTGGGGGTGCTTTCCATAGAAATCAATGTGGAAGGTGAAGAGTCTTAATTTGATATCGATAAGGCTATCAGGTTTGGGGCTGAGATTCTATGTGCTTGAGGCCATGGGCCTAGATATTTATTTGAGGACACACATTATTGTTCCTCTGGTTTTCATGACATGGGTTGACTTGATATTTCGAGCATGGGTATATGAGACCAGAATACTATTGTTTGGGTATGCCTTCAAGATTTCAGTACTTTGATACACGAGGTGTTAGGAGACTCATGGTGCTAGGATATATGATTGAGGTGGAACCTAAGGGTTCACCAAGACATTGTGACTACAGGGGTACCTTGGGCCATGGGCCAAGGAATCTTTGATTTTGAGATTCTAGCATTGGCCGAAGTAGGAGACACTCCCTAGTGGCTATTGAGCACAAGTGGAGGTTTTGTTTATTTATTTCATTTTACTTTTTTTACATTACTTAGAGATTCATATCCACTTAAACACTTATACTAGGTATGCACCATTGGGTGGTATCCTTCTGAGATTCATCTCACACCCTACATGGGTCCTTCAGGATGCGTGTAGACTTTATGGATTTATGTACAGGTCAAGGATCGGCCTCAGGATCTAGATCATTGTACTATTTGGAGTGGATATTGGCTTGGACCTTAAGGTTTTGTCAAGTCAGGGTTTTACATTTGTTCAGATTTCAATCATGTATCAACATGCTTATTTTGTATGTAGCTATAGTGGTTATCCATGGTATCCCTTTTATATATTAACATGTATGACCGACCACGTAATGCATGCTTTTCTTGTTTTGTTTTGACTGGAACAAGTGATTTGTTGGCATCCTGTTCTATTTACTTTCCACTACTTCTTTTGTTTATTTATCACATTCACTATTTATTGATATTGACTGTTATTCCACCCTTTGGGTCTAGTTAGAGTCTGTTGAGTCATTTATTTCCATTACATGTTATCTTATTATGGTAAAATCACTATATTATTTATTCCTAGAGGGTATAGTCTCCACAATATACCTATTTACACCCTTTCTGCTAGTTGACAACCTTTGGAATTCTATGAGGTTCACCTAAGGCCAGTGGAACCCAACCCATTAACATTGTTTGGGTGGCTATTTAGGTTGGTGATGCTACAATACCCATCAATTTCAGATAAGATAATAAATTATATTTATTATTCAAACCATCAATATCCACAAAATGGAAAGAAAATTCAATCAATACTCACACATAACACAAATAAAGGGAGAGAATGAGGATACTCTACCTTAAAGAAGCTTTCCAATTTCACTGCACGCTATAGGGTGAAGAAGAAATAACCTGAAACTCACAACCACATAATAGAAATAATATATCAAATTGAAATAAACCAAAGGGTTGTCAAAAACAAATCCCAACATATCTCAAACAAAATGAAAAACACTAATGTGAATCCCTAGGAGAATAATTCATAGGAAGGAATGGGGGAAAAGAGGATAACACACTTTAGATCACCAAAAATTGATTACCAAATCCCACAAATCAAAGTAGGTCAAAAAGAGATGGAAGATCTTTGAAAATCACTTAGGGTTATCCCCAAATGAGAGAGACAGATTAGTGGAAAAATTAATTAAAAATTAAATGAACTAGGTTTAAAAACAACTTGAAACTCATTCACTTTATGGTGTAAATTAAAACTGTACCTTGTAAATTCCATGGGACCCCAAAGCTTACACTGTAAGACCAACCTTTAGGTCGAAAACTCCTTTTCCACTAAAAACATGGACCTTTGTGATGTAATTAACTTACACCATAAATCCCTATCATATGGTGTAAAATTCATTTTTAGGACCATCCCCTCGCCATGTACAAGCCATAATCCACTGACTTGACAAGATATAAACCATTAAATTATGCCATAAACTCTTCTTTTACAGTGTAAAAGGCATGTTGGAGTTATTCGATAGATCCAAATCCAATGAACCTTCTATTGCCTCTTTTAAGCACTCTCCAACCACAAAACCATTAAACTATCAAGATAGGAAGTCAAAAAATATTACATTATACACCTCTCAAATTATTTTCAGCCTTAAGAATCAAAAACAAACTCGAAAAGGAAAGGGGTTTGAACAACCAGCCCATGTGATACCTTTCAAGGATGTCATTACACCTCAAACACCACAAAACGAGCATACCAATTGAAAATCCAATGAAACATAAAACATAATAATATCACCACACATCCACATAAAAATCTCCCACTAGGGTCAACACCACACATCTAACACCATCCATAAGACACTAATTCTCACAAAACCACATCACTAAACAACCACATCATCGCAGAACCATCTCAACCTCCACACACCCCTAACCAACCACTACCAAAACTAACACAAAATATTTTCCTGAACACACAAATCATGGAAATCTATCTTCCATGTCATGATATTATCCATTTTTGGTGGCATCGACTCCCCCACAGAGTTTTAGTTATGCCAGAGTATAACACATATTGATTAGGATTCAGTTTCTCCCCTTTTTATATGTCCAAATATTTATCACACATGACACATCACACATCAAGGAAAACAAAACATCTCATAAGACAAAAAGGTCTATCATCACAACATAAAAACAGAACAGAGCATAGAAAAATTCCAAAAAGATTTGGGTACTAGGCACATATCTGCATCTCTTGATCCCAAAAAATATTCTATAAGACACCATTCCTCTATAACATGAAAATGATGGGAATGGTTTTTTTTTGAAGAACCATCTCTTAATTATCAGGTATCTCTACGGGTCGCTACAGGAATGTAGTTTCATCCTCAATATATAACTATCCCTAGTTAATAAAGTGGGAGTGATCATGAAGATACTAATGAATTTGTGAGATGTGGAATATATTGTAGATCCTCTCTAACCCTAGAGGAAATTCCAATTGATACACCACCTCACCAACTCACTTCGATACCTCAAAATAACCAAAAAAATCAGGGAGAATGATTACTCCCCCTACTAAACTCCCACTTCCCATGATGAGGGGAGACTTTCGGGAACACATGGTCTCCAACATAAAACTCTAAGGGCCTCCAACTATAATAAAATTATGCTTTATGAATGTCCTGCACTACCCTCATCATTTCTCAAACCAACTAGATCTTATTAGTCTTTCTCTGCACCACATCAAGACCAAGAACGGTTGACTCTCCAACCTCCATCCAACACAATGGTGAACTATACAATCACCCATTAAATTCCTCAAATGGATCCTTGCTAATGGAATAGTGATAAATTTTGTTGAATAAAAACTAGTCCAAACTCAAGTTCCTTAACCATTATCCATGAAAGTCCAACACGCAATATCACAACATATCATTCAGTGTCTAGATGGTATACTCCCACTTGCTTGAAAACCATACACATTTCCACAAACTCTTCCACTGACCATTTCATCCCCAACCACCAAAGATGTCTTCTCAAACCACAATAAACATTTTTTACACCAGGATATACTGCTAAAGCTGACCTGTGAAACTCACATAGAGCTCCCTCACACATCACCTCTAGAAAAAACTTTCCACAAAATGGCACATGGTTCTGAACATTCTCAAACCATTTATTAGGGGAACCACCATAGATAATATGATCACAAATCACCTATACTTCTGAGTCTCCCCACTAAGAGTCCTCTACTTTCCACATCAAATATGACTCCATATCCATTTGATAGAGGCAACCATGACCACTACTCTCCCTAATGTAAAGATGCATCAATATAATCTCCTTCATCCCCTTCCAAACATTCACAGAGTCCTCAACCACATCTCCTTGAGACTTATAATCCAATTAATTGAAAACCACATCCCCCTTTCTCAATTTTTAAGAGATATCAAAATCATAATTATAAAGAAACTCTATCCACCTCCACTATCATAGATTCATATTTCACTGATATAAAACATTTTCAGGGTTCTTACGGTCCATAAAAACCAAAAAGCACCCACTTATGAGGTAATGATTCCAAAAATTCAATGAAAACATGAATAATGAGAAATAAATATCATGGGTGTCATATTTATACTCATGGAGATTTAACTACCTAGACCCATAAGAGATCATGTATCTCTATGACATCAACATGCTCCCCAAACTCAGATGGGACACATTATAGAAAACCTCAAACAACACCCCCTTATTAGGAAACTAAATCATTGGAGAACCAACGAGCTTCTCCTTAAAGTATTTGAATACTACCTATCATTGATAAATCCATGAAAAATAATAGTCATTTCAGTTCAATTCTATTAGTAGGGATGAAACATGAAAGAATCTAGCTACAAACATTTAATAATAGCCTACAAGATTAAGGAAACTACAAACCATTACTGCATTCTTGGGTAATTCCCAAGAAAAAAATTCCTTGAAATTTGATGGGTCTACTACCACACCCTGATAAGACACCACATATCCAAGGAAACACATCTCTCATGTCCAGAACTCACACTTGAATAATTTTACATAGAGATTCTGGTGTTGAATGACTTCAAAATTGGTCTATGATACTTAGCATACTCCTTCTATAATATCAAGTAGACAAATATATCATCAATAAATATGATGATGAACTGGTCTAGTAACTCACAGGACATAGAGTTCATAAGCCCGATGAACACGACGAGTGCATTCATGAGACTGAACTACATGACTATAGACTTAAAGTGCTGATACTTTCACTAGAAGGAATTATTCAACATATCATCCTCCTTCATCCTCAACTAGTGATATCTAGACCACAAATCAGCCTTGGAAAACTAACTAGATCCTCTCAATTGGAGGAAAAGATCTTCTATCCTTAAAAGAGGGTAATAGTTCTTTATTTGACTACTACCAAACTAGCTATGAAGAATGTTGATATTTATCAGCGCTAAAAATATAGATGATAATTGACATCATTATCAGTAATAAAGAAAGAACTGATAAATTTAACCTTTTATTATCACTTTTTTTAGTGCTGCTAAAATTTACCTTTTATTAGGGCTTTTCTTTTCACTGATAAAGGGACCCTTTATCATCACTTTATTTTTAGTGCTGCTAAAGGGTGCCCTTTATCAGCACTTAATATTTAATGATCATAAAGGAATCCTTTATATTACTTTTTTTCAATGATAAAGGTTTGAATAAATAAATGAAATAATTAAATAAATAAACAATAAAACATGATTTAATTTAAAAATTAATACAAATTTTATTAATTAAGTCATTATTGACAAAAAATGAATAAACTGATTATAATATATATAAATTAAAAATGATAATAAATAGTATGTATTAAATATATAGATATATGAAAAATTAAAATTAAGCAAATTAAAATTAAAATTATGTAAATTGAGAAAAATATTAAACATTTTATTAATTAGATAATTATTAATAATGTTAATAAATGGTATATATTAAATAAACACACACACACATATATATGTATACAAATATGATTTATATACCACAAAATATTTATTCACATTACATTAAATAATTAAATATTTAATTAATAATTGTTTATAATTTAAAATAAATATGAATTCAAAATACAGTCTAATTTCATAGAGTAATGAACATATAACTGAATTCTGTTTTATTTTTAAATTTAACACAGATCAAATGTATGTTATATTTATTTCACATATACATAATTATTTCCTTTTTAAATACCATATACACACACAAAACTTATCCATTTTTTCAATATTGTTAGTGTACTTATTTTTTATTTATTCAATTTCACTCAGTTTAACATGCATGCACTAAAAGTTAGATATTCATTTATAATGCTAAAAATATATTTGTCAAAAAATATTTATAATTGAAAATTTATTATATTTATAAAATTATATATTTATAATTATAAATAAATAAATATTATTTTTTAAAATTATGTATATAATTATAACTAAATAATTATATATATTTAAATAATTATTAAATTTAAAATAAATTTACTTAAATAATGAATATATTTACTATATTTTTATTTATATATATTTATTATATATATATATATATATATAAACATAGATACATATATATATAATTATATAATTATATATAATTATATAAATATTATTTTTTAAAATATTTATATAATTATAAATAAATATTAAAATGAATATAAAATTATATTAAATATATTTAAGTGTATAATATATTTACTATATTTATATTTATATATATTTATTATATATATTTTAAAGAAATTATTTATAATTGTAATTATAAATCCTTTATCCACATTTATGTAATAACTGCTCATAAAAGGATTATTTATCAGCGCTAAAAAAACACTGATAAAGTCCATCTTTATTGGTGCTAAAAAAGCACTGATAAATAATCCTTCTATCGTGGATTATTACTTATGCACCGAAAAAAGGCATCTTTATCAACACTTTTTTGGAAGCACTGATAAAAGTGACCCGATCTATTTAAAAAACCCTAACTAGTTGTGAATCCATCATAATATTAGAATCTTTCCATGGAAGCCACCCACTATCGGTGCTCCTCCTCGTGAATCAAAGCTCAAATCAAGGCTCAAATGAAGGCACAAATAAATACCAAGGCTCAAATTTAAGGCTCGAACAATTAAAGGTCAAAGAAATACAAGGCTCGAATGCATGTCATTCTCTACCTTCTCTCAAATGTAAGTATTTATCTACTTTCTCTTTGGGAACTTGGGGTGTAAAACATAAATTGTTGTGGCCATGGTGGAGGTTTTTTTGCAACTGTGAGTGTGGTGAGTTATCCATTTGGGAGATTTATTTGTGGAGATCGTCCATTTTGATGCTTATAATTTTTAGAGTGTGAAACACCTGTATTGTGAGCCTTCGCAGCTTCGCTCCCAGACCATACGCGCATATCCTTCCTTCTCAATGATAGCTTTAAATTAATGTAGATTATTTGTGATATAATCTTTTATTTATGTAATATTTTGGATGAATCATGATTTATTTTTGTTGGATAAATAGTGGAATTAACTATATGATAGAAGTCACATCCCATTTTTTATCATCAATATAATTTTATATGTATCAATTTCTATGATTGTGGTTGGGTAGCCTATGAGGCTGCTTCCTGCCATTTTAAAAAGTCTAGTTTCTTTCATATTTTTTTGTAGAGACTTTATATGGGGAGTGATATCTAATATATTTATTAGTTTTCTAATTCCACATATATATATGAGTGAAGTAAGGGTATTGTACTTTGAAAATGTGACCTCACAGGTGTCATTACATCTCGGTAGAGGCTAGTGTGTATGGGATAGACACTTCAAGGGTTGGTGTGAATTTCTCTTTATTTGTGACATATCTTATTGATGTGAATTATTACTTTATGAAAACTTCTTTATGGACCTCCCTATAATCTCAAGGATGGGTCAATGTGTATTAGATGTCCACTCTAGAATCTTTCATATGGGTATATCTGATGTGAAGACCTACCTATAATCCTTGGGTTGGGTCGGTGTGGTGATATGACATCCCAAGAGTCTTGAGATATTTTCAAATATTTTATATAATATTAATTTTAAATTTAATAATTCTTTAGGTTTCTACATCAATTATTCCGAAGAATATATTAGAAGTTATCAAATTCAATATATTAGAAATTATTTTTAGGTATTCTTCATTTTAGGTATAGATGTATTGGTTTCACCCCTAGGAATCTCTGATTATTATCCATCAATATAAAACTACTCTTCATTTATTAAAATGTTTTATCAATACATTTTTATATCTTTTATTTGATTGAAGGAGAGTTTATTATTCTTATTTATCATATGTGAGATTTTTATTACTCTTTAATTGCATATATTATATTTTCATTTGTTTAACGGATTTAACAAAGACTTGATGTGTGTTAAACAATAGTTATTATTGCAATTTTCTTCTTGAGACTCAATCATCATCTCGTTTATAGACACATGTAATCCTCATAAACGTCATCTCCCAAACAATTGTTAGTGATTTTTTTTTGAAACTCATCACCCATATCTTTTTATATTGATTGTAATAATATTAACATTACTCATCCCATGGATGAATACTTCTTAGATTATTTCAAGAAACATAGGTTCTTGTACACAAGAGATAGAGGATGTGTGTCAAATAAAAAAAATGAAATGATAAACATCTGGGAGATGAGTTTATGAGGAAAAAAATTTTCTATAACTTTCACCTTTGAATGAATTCATAGGATAACACCTTCCATAGTGGGGTAATTATTTTCATAAATTAAATTACCCATTTTTTTCAAAATACTGAAATTATTTGAAATAATTAAATATTGAGTTTCCCTTATTATAATTGTCTATAACTTTAACTTATGATAGATAATATCTTATGTATGTTTTTTTATTGTATAAAATTAATATTTTATGTAGCCAATATAATGGTTATGAATAGAAATTGGATGCATTATAATATTTTGAAAAAAGTATAAATATGGAGTTAAAGAGTTCATCGGGTTTGCAACAGAGCATACATACTACCATTCTCAAATATTCTTGTTGGGACCAAGTTGGATGGATGAGAAATTAAGAAGATTTTTTTGTTTCAGGGTGTTGTTTTTTTGTTTTCAAATAAGAAAAAATTGATTCACTTTATAAAGGACTTGGAAACCAGATGATGCTTTGCTGATATGTATTTCAAAAATATCATGAGTTAGGAGAACTTGTGGTGCAAGCCTTATGAAGGAAAGGGGGAGGAATGATGATGCCAGTCATATATAGTTTTGATTGGAAGGAATGATGAAACTGGAAGATAGGGATGTTTCATTATGTCCCATTGTAACACTGATGATGCTAAATTAGGTCTATTAAAGGATATATATCACGATAGTGGAGTTTGTAATGAAAGATGATGAATGGTTATGAGAAGTAGTGAAGAGAGAAATGAAAAAGGAACAGAAAATCTGGAGGTGGCACCAAAGAATAGTTTAAGGTGGCACCATTTTCCAGTGTTTTCCAAATTTTAGGGCCTCAAAATCGGGAAATGGAGAAATGTGTTTTTGACAATGGATGTTTCTCACAAGTTTGAAGATGGATTAAAATTTTGCGCGCAATGCATGATTCAGGGTTATAACATTGAAAATGGTAAAGGCATGGAGTTTGTGGAAACTTGGGAAAAGTGCACAAAAAATAAAGGCTGTGCAAAATATTAGTGTGGTGCGTGAAATAGAGGAATAAAGTTTTTCGCGCAAGAGGTGTTTCGTGATCAGAAGCTTGAAAATTGGAAAAGGCATGAGGTGCATGAAAAATTGGAGCATTGCGCAAAATATGATATCGCATGCAAGAGTTTTTACGCACATGAAGAGGGTTTGACGTGCAGATTAGTGTTTTTCACGCAGGGTAAAAAAGGTCTATAAATATGAGGTAACCTCCTCTTATTTTTTTAAGTCTCGACACTTAGAGAAATCTTGAGCACTGAAGTGTGTAAAATTATATTCTAATTGAGTTGCGTGAAAAAAAAGAGGTTTGTGCGAAAAGAGAAAAGTTGCGTGAAAAAGTGGGAAGTTGCACGAAAATATTTTCCACACCAAAAGGGAATTTTTATGCGCAAGCCATTTGAATTGCATGCAAGGTACCCTAAAGGCTATGTGTAAAAGTTTTAGTCTTCACACATATTCAGTTTTGTGTAAGATAGTCTTTACCAACTTCTAGGTAAGAAAGTGAAGATTTGTACTTCAAGGAATACACCTGTTTAATTGTAAAGAAGCACTGAAATACTATAAATCCTTATTTGTGCTAAGAGGGTGCACAAACACTTGAGGATTTTTTTTATAAGTGTTACACGAGTGTAATGGTATATCCTACTCATCGTATTCCACATCAAAGGATTGTTTTCTAGTTGATTGTGTGTTACTTGATTGTTTTAGTACCATACCAAGGACGTAGCTACTCTTGTTGAGTAATGAACCTTGAAAATCTGGTGTTCCTGTGGTTGTGTGTGTTCATTAGGGAAGAAACTCTTTAACAAGAGGCGAAGGTTGTTTAAAAAATAAGGAAACATAAAAATAAAAAGATATCACTGATTCACCTCTCCCTCTCTCAGGGATACTTGGATCCTGACTAGGAACTTCACTTCTGTCTATGTTTACATTGTTTTTATTTAAGAACAATTAATCCAGAAGAGTTGGAAGAACATTTTATTTGTCATTGAATAAATCAGAGATATAATTTTTGGACTAAAAATGGGGAAAACTGAATGTGTACATCAATTGGGATGATATTGCGGTTTATGGATTATTTGATATGAATACTAGTGTAAATGTTGATGGAGATTGCATGGAATAAATGAAAATGGAAATTGAATATGACCTTTGTGATTGTCCAAAGTTGTTTGAGGAGTTAATAGTTGTGTCAAAAAACCATTGTATACCTATTTTACTAAATACACAAAATTTTTATCTATATTGAAGTTATATAATTTGAAAGTTGGCAGCAGATGGAGTGACACCAACTTTATAGAACAAATTGGTCTCATGAATGATATGCTACCGTAAGAAAACTAACTACCATCCAAAACATATGATGTTAATTTTTTTATGTTAAATGGGAATGATCTCTAAAAAAATACATGCTTGTCCAAATTATTACATATTTTTTTTCATGGACCATGAATCACTCAAAAAAATACCCTACATGTGGCACAGATTGATACAAGAAAAATGAATCAAGTCCATTAAAATATGTATGGTGCATTCCTATCATTCTAGGGCTTGGAAGACTATGTGATTTTTAGGAAACTGTAAGACAATTTATATGGAATATAGATTCAAGAATTAAATATGGAAACCTACGTCATCCAACATATTCTCCTTAGTGGAAGAAAATTGATTACATGTATCCTGAATTTGGAAATGAGATGAGAATATTTTA
Organism: Viscum album; assembly: GCA_963277665.1. Classification (NCBI taxonomy): domain Eukaryota; kingdom Viridiplantae; phylum Streptophyta; class Magnoliopsida; order Santalales; family Viscaceae; genus Viscum; species Viscum album. The sequence continues at coordinate 1,411,685,230 of OY728141.1, read as the reverse complement.
TCTTATATTATCTATAGATGGAATAAATCCTTTTGGTGTATGGAGTAGTACTCATAGTACACGACCCATCATGTTGGTAAATTATAACTTGCCTCCATGGTTATTCATGCAGTGAAAATACATTATGTTGTCTCTTCTTATATCTTGAACAAAGAAACCCTGTAATGATATTGATTTCTATTTGGATCCATTGATTAAAGATCTAAAATTGATGTGGGATACATGTGTTACAATGAATGATGCTCATAAAAGTGAAGAATTCACATTGAGGGCCATGTTTTACGGGATGATAAATGACTTCCCCACTTATGGAAATTTATCATGCTACAACATTAAAGGAATTTGGGGTGTCCCATTTTTGAAAAATATACATACCCAATTTGGTTGAAACATTCCTCAAAGACTGTTTTTTTATGAAATCAATAATTTTTTCATCTTCAGCATAAATACCGATCTTGAATTAAAACATTTTATGGGAATATAGAACAAGGCAAAAAACCATCTCCAGTAATGGGAGATTAACTTTAAAATAATTTAAAATATATACACCCTCTCTTTGATAAACCATTTTCAAAAAACCTTGCAAAATCAGGATGGAAGAAGAGATCAATTTTCTTTGAATTACTATATTTGGATTGTTTGTATTCTATAGATTCTATTGATGTCATGTATATAGAAAAAAATTTATTTGATAGTGTTATTTTCACATTACTAAATGTTCTTGGTAAAATAAAATATGGCATCAAGGCTAGGTTGGACTTGGTTGAAATGTGGATAAGGGAAGATTTGGAATCAACGAAGGGTAAATGTGGACTTTTCTTCCTCCAACAGCTTAAACATTATCCAAATTGAAGAAATTGCAATTTTTCATTTTACTTAATAGTGTAAAATTTCCATAGGGGTATTCATCAAATATCAAGAATGTTGTTTCAATGACTAATTTGTAGTTACGAGGATGAAAATCACCCGATTTTCGTGTTTTGATACAATATTAAATGCCTTTTTCTTTCCATTGCATTCAACCTCAAAATGTATGACATACATTAACCAGACTCTACTTCTTTTTCAAATCCTTATGAATTAAATTTAAAGACCCATTAATGTTTCCCATAATGAATAAGGATGCTATAGTCATATTATGTGAAATAGATATGTTATTCCCACCATCATTCTTTAATATAATGGTCCACCTGATGGTTCACTTGTTTAGAGAGGCTCAACTATGTGGTCTGATACATTATAGATATATGTACCCCATTTAATGGTATATGAATATTTTGAAAGGGTATGTTAATAATTGATGTTGTCTAGAATTTTTTATTGTAGAATGATATATTTTTTAAGAAACCATTGGATGGTGTACAGATTACCTATCAAATGTTGATATCATCAGTCTCACAAAGGCTTATCATAAGAAACGCCTTATGGGAGAAGGGATTTATGGAAGAGATATTGTTAAAATTAACTTGGTAGAGTGGGAGAAATCCCACCTTTAATATTGAAAAAATAGTGAAGATACATTGATTCACAAAAATAAATTCTTAGAGATTTTAATCCATAAAGGGATAAAGGATGGACATCAAATACACATAATCAACAATTTATAGGATGGTTTCAAGATTAAATTTAAAAGGAGTTATTTGAATATCCTAATTAAATTTTCAAATGACTTCAATGGCTATCTAGGGGACCAAATGAAAATGTTATATCTTACACTAGATTTATAGTGAATAGTTATATGTTCTATAAAAAAGAACACGATGACTGAAGTATGATGAAAAATAGTGGTGTTATTCTTGTGGATGAAGTAATGCACATATATAGTTCCAAGGATAGATATCCAATTTATGAAAATATGTTATATTTTATCATTATCTAACAGATATAGGATTCAGATTATACAAAACATCAAGTGTCTATTTTCTATCATAAATGGTTTGACAATATCAGTGTAGTGAAAGTTGATGAAATGGACTTTGTGAAGGTGAATTTAAGTGTAGAAGGACAAAATTGGATCTGTTCATAATAGAATCATAATAATTTCAAGTATTTTAGGTCTACGATCCAACAAAATATAATTGGTAGATTTTCCTGTTGGTGACTAAAACAATGTCCTGTCAGATGAAAATTCAATCAAGGATGACCCTTTTATTGGAAGATCACAATCAGTTCATTCTATTACCAATATAGAAAAGGTATTATAAATTTTAGGGGTCCTCAAATAGGGGATTTAGATTCTCAATATAGGAACTAAATCCTTTAAACCTTTAAAAAAATAAAGAGAATTCAATGAGAAGGTAAAAGTGTTTCTTCATATATTATGGTTTTCATCATAATATTATATATTCTCTACTATATTAACATAATCAAAATTAAATGTTTTACTAATCATTAATATTTTTAGTATAATGATCCATAAGTCATTTGAGACATGTATCAATCTACAACACCTCAATCCAATGCATATTGTGATAGGTATGACTCCAAGTGCATCTTTTTATTTAAATTTTTCATCAATTTTAGTTAAAAAGAAAAATGACCAACTCAAAACCAATGAAATGCATTCATATTGTATAAATATTTTATGAAAATGGTCCATAATTCATTTTTTATGTGTAAAAATCATCTTCACCTCAATCAGATACATGATGTGCCTAGTATGACTCAATGTGCCCGTTATCAGTTTAAAATCGGCACTTTAGTTAAAAATGTGTCACTCATTAAAAACTGAAAAAACATTATTTTATTTTGTTGATAATTTACTAAATTTATTCATAATTTATTTGTTATGTGTATGAATCAGTCTCAAATTAGGCTAATACACGATGTGATTAGTATCTGTCAAAGTATGTGTTTTAATTTTAAAATTATGTTTTAGTAAAAAAAGACAACATACATACTCAAAACTGAAAAAACAAGTTCAAAGTGTTTTTATACATTATAAAAATTAACCATAATTCATTTATAATATGTAGAAATCAACTAAACCTCAATTAGACACACATTTTAACCAGTATGACTCCAAGTGTATCTTTTCATTTAAAATTTACATCAATTTTAGAAAAATGGACAACTGACCTATTAAAAACTAATAAAACACATTTTTATTGTTTTCATACTTTATTAAAGTTATCCATAAGTAATGTTTTATGTGTTTGGATCAGCCTAACCTAAATCCAATACATGATGTTCCTGGTATGACTAAAAGTCTCCATTATCAGTTTAAAACTGATTTATTAGTTCAAAAAGTCACTTACTGAAAATAGATCGAACATGCATGGGTTTTATTGATAATTTATGAAAAATATTCATAAGTCATTTGTGATGTATATGAATTGTTCTCACATAAAATAGATAAAATATGTGATCAGAATGATTCGAAGTGCATGTTTCAAGTTTAAAATGACATTTTAGTAAAATACACAACTTACATACTCAAAAAAATAAAACACATTTATATTTTTTTGATACTTTAGAAAAATGATCCATAAGTCATTTGAGATGTTTATAAATAATCCACACCTCAATATGACCCATGGTTTGACTAGTATAACTCAAAGTGCGTATTTTTATTTTAAATTGACATCAATTTTAGTAAAATTGAAAACTAACCAACCCAAAAATGAGAAAATGAATTCAGATTGTTTTGATACTTTACAAAAATAATACATATGTCAATTTTTATGTTTTGGATTTATCCTCACCTCAATATGATACACTATGTGATCGGTTTGACTCAACGATTCTATTATCAGTTTAAAATAGAAATTTTTTTTCGAAAAGTATTTCTTACAGAAACCAATCCATTGTGCTCGTGTTTTCTTGATAATATATAACAATGATTTATAAGTCATTTTTTATGAGTAGGAATCAATTTCAATTCAAACTGATACAAGATGTGATTGAAATGAATCAAAGTGTGTGTTTTTAGTTTAAAATAATATTTTAGTGAAAAAGAAAACTGGAATACTCGAAAATGAGAAAAAACTTTCATATTGTTTTGATACATTAATAAAATTGATCCCTAAGTCATTTAATAAATTATAGAATTAGTCTCATCTGAATTCGATGTATGGTGTAACCGGTATGACTCTAAGTGATTCTATATATTTAAAATTGACATCAATTTTAGAAAAATTAACACATTCTGTTAATTTACTTCTTTATATTATTACTGAAATAAGATTTTTTTCTTATACATTTGAATTATTTTTCTTGAGTAGAGGTAGTTTGTTTAGAAATAGCATGATTCAGGTCAGGATTAAAAAAATGGATTAATGACGTTTTTGAATGTATGTAATAATTTTTATTTATGTAATTTTACAAACTAATGTTTGAAAATTCTATAATATATTTTTTTTTTCTTCTATTTTTATTGTAAATTTCATTTCATTTGATTTAAATTATTTATTGGTACTTTTTTTGGTTGATATCTGATGTGTTTATGGTGTTGCAATGTGATTTTACAACACATTTCACTGGTGCTAAATTTTTTTGTTACAAAACACTACAGTATGAACCTTTATCAGGGCTTCTATAAGAACTGATAAATGGGGAATTTAGTAGTTATAAATAAAAGAACTAATAAATGTGGTCCTTTATAAGCACTTCTAAATGCACTAATAAAGGATCTATTTATCAGTAATTTTTTTATTCGATAAAGGACCCATTTATCTGTGCTTTTTTAGCACTAAAAAAAGACAAATGCTTTTAATCTTTCTCAGGTTTTCAACGCTTCTCTAGCATTGATAATGATCATTTATTACACTGTTAGACACCTACTTTTTAGTAGTGTCTTCTCTTGGTTCAACCTTCAGTAGTCTATATACATCCACATAATATCATCCACCTTCTTAGGAAACAACACTAGAGCACCCCATGGTGACACACTGGGTCAGATGAAACCCCTCTACATCAGATCATTGACCTACAACCTTATCTCTCGCAACTCTGCCAGCACCATCTGATAGGGATCCATCGAAATCAGAGACACACATGGATGAAACATTCTCCCTAACTTGACATCACATTGAGGGGTTAATTCCATAATATCATCTAAAAAATTCCTAAGAACTCTTCCACAACTCTCAGAACACTTTTCAAACCTAATATTCCACTGACAGCTCCCCCAACATCGACAAAAGTGGATCTAATTTCCTACAACATATCATTCAACATCACTCGCTAATGAACGCCATAATTTGGACATCTAAAACAAAAAACAAAACTCTCATATAGAAACTATTGATTACTGAATGCATGAAATATATACAATTCACCCTAAGGATAACATTGTATGGTTGTATCAATAATAATAAGATCTCCCCCACTAGTTGGTGCTACGCCATCACTAGTATACATCCTCGGTACACATAAAACAAAAATTAAATGACCTATGAATAGCATAGATAACACTAGGGACACTAAAATCCTCTCCACATCAAGTTCCAAAGAACAAACCAAGGTGGGAGAAACAGTGGTGTGTGAGGCTCTTAATTCAAAAAAAAACACACACATGGGTAGAAGATAAGCTAATCTTACCTCAAAAAACTCCCAACTCTGCTAGAACTGTTGTTTCTAACACGTGCTTATAACCGTGCCTACCCCCACCACGTATCTTCTATTGGAATCTATGAACATTATCTAGCCTAGGTCGCTATATATGGGGACTATTATGAGTCTTCCCTATGCCAACTCCACCTACTATCAGATGCGGGACAAGTACCAAAGGCCCCTTATCTAGAAACTGCCTCATAGACAACTATTGCTACTGCTGAAAAGGGATCTGAACACCCACATAATACTATCCTACATATGAAGTTAGGAACTGATCTTGACTATACCATTTCATCCAAAAATATATCATGAAATCATGAAAGCTTTGAAAGGTGCTTAGGATCCACCTACCCCTAAAGAAAATAAATGGATCTACCATAGTTAGTTCACCACTGACTGGAACCCTAACTCCCTGAACACCTATAGCCCATTTACAAAAACTATGATCCTTTATATGCCATACTAGAAAATATCTTGAGGAAGAACTCCTAAGGAAAACAACCACTTGATAACCTCATACTTTTTTTGCACCTCCAAATATGTAGAGAGCATTAATGGTGGGATTTAATACTTGATCACTGGGTGGAAATCCTTCTCCATATGTTTTCCTCTAGAATCCTCGTTTGGGAAAACATATTGAGAAAAGTGAAAGCGGTATTTGAACTTTTTCCTAAGCTCCCAAACACTCAAACTCTACTACAAAAGAGAGAGTACCCCCCTTTCTCTTGGATATCCTCATCATCGATGACATGAACTCCACCAAAAACTCCATATGAAAGTCCGAACACAACAAACCTACTGTAAAGACCCGGAAATTTCAAGGAAATTTTTTTCTTAAATTTCTTTGGAATTTTACAAGAACACAGTTTCTGACAGCGCCTGATTCCGAGGCCCGGTGTGCCCAGAATCAATTTCCGAAGTTTGGCTCGGGTACGTTCAGTGAACGAACGAGCGGGAATTTCTAACTTTTGAACCGGTGCCCGGAATCAAATTCCGAGGGCACCGATGGAACCGTAGCGCCGGTTTTTGCTTAGGAATGCCTTTCCTGGAGTTGCGTTTGCTTGGGAGCAGTTGTTTATTAAGGTTGTGGTTTAAGTGTAAAGAAAAATAAAATTTGTGTTACAAATTTTATTTATCTTCTTAAGTGGTTATATCCTAAGTGTGGAAGTTGGGGTGGAATCACAAGTTCCTAACTAACCAAGTGAGGATTAAGGTGAGGTGGGGCCCACACGAGCCCCAACCCTTCACCTTCCCCTTAACTCTCTTCTACCCCCCTTAAACTCCCTTGCACTTAATGTGCCAAAACCCCTCAAATTCCTAACTCCTTAAACTCCTTAACTCCCTTGAACCCCCCCCCCCCCCAATTAAATGTGACTCTTCACTTCCACCTTCATTAATTTTGGAGCCTCTCCACCCATTAATGAATGATGTAACTTAATGAATTTGAATTATTTTGAATTCATTAAGCTAACACTATAATAAGGTGTGTTGTTTTATTGTTTGGGGTTGGCTAAATCTTTGTGATAGAGTCATGGAAGGATTGAAGAGAATTCCACCCTCGACGAAGAACACGAAGGACATCTCCAAACATGGAACAATGTCTTCTCGACGAAGAATGCCTTTTCCAAAGAAGAACGTGAAGTTTCCAACGTCGATCCCTTCTTGGATGCCTCCTTCCCACTCCTTCAGGAATAAAGAAGGGAGCGCCTTTCACGAAGAACGCCGACGTCGTCAACGGCTTCTCTTTTCCGATGTCGACGAATCGCCGCCGCCTTTCCGCGACTTCGTCAACACATAATGAAAAGCGAAGTAGGGGTTTGTTGTTGCTTTATTTAATTATTTTCCGTTCTTGGTTCTAGCATGACAAACTTGAGGATGAACGTTTAAGTGTTATCGTCTAACGAGAGGGGGACCGGACCACACAAACACAGCCGAAACCCCCTCCTTTGTTCTTGAATGTTTCTTGCGGATGAAACGAGATAGCGTGGTGTCGTCGCACCACGCGGGAATCACATGGAAATTATTGCGCGGCGCTGTGGAAAGAATTATCATGAACGCGACGCCGTCGCGCCGCGTCGAAGGAAACCGAAGACGCCGCGGCCGGAGCGGGGCCGCGGCGGAGTGGCACGGTGCCGTCGCACCGCGCCGGATGACGAAGGCCGCAGCCGGTTCCGGGCCGCGGCGGATAGTGATGACCGGCGGCCAGCCGGGCCGCCGGTGCCGGAAGACGGAAGAGGACCGGCCCTTGCCGGTCCTGTTGACAAGAAGCCGGCCGGCCAGGTCGGGCCGGCCGGGTTGGTGGAAACCAGGGGAATTTAATTCCCCGGGGAAGTTATTTGGCCCCCCATTAAGAGGGGGGCCGGTTTCACAAAGGGGGGGGGGGGGGCAGGCGGCCCCCCGTTTCCAGCAAGCTCGGCCTTCGGCCAAGCTGGCAGCGGGCCCAGCGCGCTGCCTTGCGCCGAACCGGCGCGCCGGGCTATGCCGGGCCGGGTCGACCCCGTCCGGGCGGGTCGACCCGGTTCGGCCCATCCGGGGGGTCTCGGGCCGAGACGGCCCGGGCCCGAAACCCCCGTTACCGAGCGGTTTGGTCAAATGCTCGTATCTTGGGCTACGGGCCTCCAAACGACTCGTCGTCAGCAGCAACGCGATCCTTGGATCGAGATGGTGGTTTCGGTATACTATACTCAAGGTGCACCTTCCTTTTCGGGAGCCTACGTGGTTAAAACTCCATAGTTAAGCGTGTTTTCCCTATAGTAGTGATCAGGATGGGTGACCTCCTGGGAAGTTTTCCAAGATGAGTGTGAGACGAAAAAGCCAATAACTCTCAGAACGGGCGTCCGATTGACGCGCCGTCTGTTGCGTTGAGTTCCTGTTGACGATACGGAACTTTTGGCATCCTCCGCCCGAGTTTTGGATGCAGATGCATAGTGGCCGGGTTGGATCGCACCGAAATCCAACCGGGCCCCTGGAACGGAAAAGCTGAAATCTTTCTGACAGAACGTCCGTTTGACGAACCGTCAGCGGCGTTGGTGATCGCGTTGAGAAACGGTCCCTATGAGTTTACCCTATGAGAGTTCGGGGTACATTTGAGATACGGCCGGGTTTGGTTTGCTCACGAAACCAACCGGGCCCCTGGGACGAAAAGGCTAATAACTCACAGACCGGGCGTCCGATTGACGCGCCGTCTGTTACGTTGAGGCCCCTATGACGTGGCGGTCCTTTGAGATACTTCTTCATGGGACTTTGAGATACTTGGAGTATCGACCTGTAGCTCGTGGAGCGGACCCTCCCAGTGACGAGCGTGCGGAGTACGAAGACCGTGTAGCTGGCTGAGATCCGACGACTGCTGATCGAACGACTCGGAGTGTTACAGAGGTGCGCAAGGTTGTAGCGGCACATGGGAGCGCTTGGTTGTAGCGGCAGACCCACGACAGAGTTGCGCTTGGTTGTAGCGGCACATGGGAGCGCTTGGTTGTAGTGGCATACCCACGACAGAGGTGCGCTTGGTTGTAGCGGCACATGGGAGCGCTTGGTTATAGCAGCAGACCCACAACAGAGTTGCGCTTGGTTGTAGCGGCACATGGGAGCGCTTGGTTGTAGCGGAATACCCACGACAGAGGTGCGCTTGGTTGTAGCGGCACATGGGAGCGCTTGGTTGTAGCGGCAGACCCACGACAGAGGTGCGCTTGGTTGTAGCGGCACATGGGAGCGCTTGGTTGTAGCAGCTGGCCCGCAGTACGCGATGGGTGGAGTTATTCAGCAGTCTTAGGTTAGTGAGCAGTACCTCAGAGTCATGACAGGACCACTGTACACTCCAGAGACGGAGCTCTTCAGCAGTTATGGTTTCGATAATTAAAATCCTAGTTTGAGCTGAAACTTTTGACCTTGTGTTTACCTCATGATTGAGATGGGTCACTTGCTAACTTAGGTATATGTATGGGCATATACCCGGGTAGTGGTTATTTTTTTATTTCACAATCCTTGTGTTTCCTCATGATTGAGATGGGTTACTTGATAACTTAGGTATATGTATGGGCATATATCTAAGTAGAGGTTATCTGTTGAGATCTTCTATGTGGTTATCCTTGTTGGTTTAGTGAGACCTTGAGGGTCTCGGGGTCCCTACTGAGTATCGTTATACTCACCCCTGCACGGGCTATGCCCGCACCTCGTTGTGTTGGTTGCAGACGACGGGCAGTGCTGACAGAAGCCGAGTGTTCGAGGACTGGGCAGTACCTGGAGGTGGACTATACGAAGAGATGGTACCCGGAGGAGGACCTCACGACGAGGCAGTACCCAGAGGTGGACGTGACAACGAGGCGGTACCCGGAGGTGGACCACTGGGCGAGACATACTCGGAGCGGACGGTGGGACCTGAGGAGCAGAGGAGCTATCTGTACCCACCCTTCAGGTGGGATTTCCAGTGGACAGCTCGGCGTAGCAGCTTTACTTTTCAGTTGTTGTTTTCCCTTTCGAGTTGTACTTTACAGTTGGGCTTGTATTTCCAGCCCCTTTTTACTTTCCGCACTTACTGTTGTACTCAGTTTTTACTTAGTGTTTACTTCTTCCGCTTGTACTCTGTGGTGCTTGTTTTCTTTTATAAAGGCAATGCCTTCCCAGTTATCGGGATTTTATGCCTTTGGTGCTAGTCTCCAGCCCCTGGCCTATGGAAGGCGGGCTTGGGGTAGTCACGGCACGGGCCCCGAGGACGGGTCGTGACAAATTGGTATCAGAGGAGTTCGGTTCTACCGCAAAACTCATAACTCTGATGTTTCTTTCTGTGAAGCAATAGTGTTAAGGGTACCGAGTGTGGTTTTCAGTTCAGAAAGTCCAGTGTTGGTGCGGCGTCCAACGTATCCGTACACCAGGACCCTGACTACTGATTTCCGATTTTGTACACAAAAACACTGATTGCATGTGTGTTTCCAAAGTTTTAAACTCAGCTCAAACCAGGTCAGCTCACCAGGTATAAGACGTTGACCATGTCACATCTGTTCAGGATGTCTCCACGCAGACAGTTAGTTGGAGTTCCGAGAGAGTACTCGATGACGGCTCACCGAGCGACGAGGCTCTGGTGTAGGGCCCTTTTTACTATGTTGGCACCCTCGGGTGGTGTACCAGTACATAACCACCTGTTGGGCAGTAGATGCCAACGGCTATACTAGCAAACTGTGCACGCTGGCGGAGCGCATTGCACGAGTTCCAGCAGTAGAGGCCTCAAAAGTTACGAGGCGAGGCAGATTTCCAGACAGCAGAGCAGTGGCTGGAGGCGATTGCTAGAGTTTTCCGCCTGGCTGAGACATCAGTAGAGTGGATGGTGGACTTGGCCACTAGTGTTTCCCAGTGAATGACCATGAGGATGGTCCGCATAGTGATGAGGCTTCGGTACGTGAACCGATGCCTGAGATAGTGCCTTTGGGTAGTGTGTCAGCTATACATCACTACCTGTTGGTCAGCAGTTACAACCGGTGGTACCGGTAGGTGACACATGTAAGTTTACTGCCTTACATGTGTTCTAACTTTAGATACCCTCATGTTCCGAGGTGAACCTGACTCATAGGCGGCTGAGGAATGGCTTGAGGAGGTGGCCGAGAATTTTCTAGAACTTTTACAGTTTCGGCGGGACGACGTGTTGATAGCTGAGAATTCATCGAGGCGTACCGAACATATCAGGTACTCGTTGGAAGCGTTTCGATCAGTGCAATAGAGGTCAGACCTCTGAGCATGGTATGTTTAAGGGATTCCGAGCCAGCACCTTTTCTCTATGAATTTCTACTTAGGCTAGAGTGCTAGAAGGAACCTTTGTGGTTGAGAATTCTTTGCTGATCGAATACAGCCAGAGAATGTTAGAAGTTTGGAAAGCAGGAAACTGACACCAGTCTCGGAGACTTGGGCATGTAAAATGTTTCAAGAAGAGGAAATGTTAAGGACAGATGAATCTGCAGAGCAGCAGACATGGAGGCAGAGCTTGGAGAGCAGGTCGTGGTGGTGTACATTTCAACATGTTACCATCACCCGCCATTGTAGTCCCCACTAGACTCAGGGAGGTGGAGAGCAGGGAAAGAGGGTAGCTGCTTGCGGTCATGGAGTGCGACCAAGAAGAGGCTCTAAGGATGATTCGAAGTGCAGAATTTATCTTCTACTAGCTGCCGTAGCCACAGGCATCGAAACGAATCATCCCTTCCTTCCATGAATCTAGTCCCAGACCTAGAGATTCCGGTTGAGCCGTTGACTTGACCCTCACGTCTGGAGATACCTTTGGGAGGAGACTCGATAGTCACACTTACGCCGACGGTGTGATCTGACCCTTGAGGCGAGAGTCTCGGTTAGGACCTCTTGGTGGCAGCGTCGAGGCCTTACGACGTTAGTTTGAGTATGTATTTGGCAATCACTGTTCATACTCAAATTGATGGTATTAGGCAAACGTTGGGATGGGTTTTCCTTGGTCGGCGAAAAGGAAACCCTGGCCAGCACAAGATAAACTCGTGCATGGGAGGGTGTAGCCGATCATTCTTGGGTTGGCCAACCTTACCCTCGTGGCAGCAGGAGTTTTGAGTTTCAGTTCTAACCTAAAAAGGGAGACCTTTAGAGTTCGAGGATGGCGACCACATTCTTATACAGGTCTCACCTCGACGAGGTTTATGGAGATGTAGCCGAGGCGGCAAGAGATCTCCGAGGTTCAATAGACCTTTCAAGGTCCCCAGCAGGGTAGGCGAGGTGGTTTATCGCTTGACCCATCCACCTTAGTTGCCCCAGGTGCATGATGACTTTCACGTAACTCAATTGAGGAGATACGTGCTTGATCCTTCACACATCATCGACCTCAGGGAGTTTGACGTCGATGATAGAGCGACATGCACGGAGGTTCCAGTGGGGATCAAGAATAGACAGGAGCAGATCCTACGAGGATGATCGATTCCTTGGGTGCACTTCCTTTGACAGTACGGGAACCTCCAGGTGAGCACATGGGAGCGGAAGGCTCAGATGCGTGCTCTGTACCGCTTTTGTGACCCTAGTTTGTGATGAAGCTTTACGGGGACGTAAAGCCCTGAGGTGGGAGTAATGTAAAGACCCGGAAATTTCAAGGAAATTTTTTTCTTAATTTTCTTTGGAATTTTACAAGAACACAGTTTCTGACAGCGCCTGATTCCGAGGCCCGGTGTGCCCAGAATCAATTTCCGAAGTTTGGCTCGGGTACGTTCAGTGAACGAACGAGCGGGAATTTCTAACTTTTGAACCGGTGCCCGGAATCAAATTCCGAGGGCACCGATGGAACCGTAGCGCCGGTTTTTGCTTAAGAATGCCTTTCCTGGAGTTGCGTTTTCTTGGGAGCAGTTGTTTATTAAGGTTGTGGTTTAAGTGTAAAGAAAAATAAAATTTGTGTTACAAATTTTATTTATCTTCTTAAGTGGTTATATCCTATGTGTGGAAGTTGGGGTGGAATCACAAGTTCCTAACTAACCAAGTGAGGATTAAGGTGAGGTGGGGCCCACACGAGCCCCAACCCTTCACCTTCCCCTTAACTCTCTTCTACCCCCCTTAAACTCCCTTGCACTTAATGTGCCAAAACCCCTCAAATTCCTAACTCCTTAAACTCCTTAACTCCCTTGAACCCCCCCAATTAAATGTGACTCTTCACTTCCACCTTCATTAATTTTGGAGCCTCTCCACCCATTAATGAATGATGTAACTTAATGAATTTGAATTATTTTGAATTCATTAAGCTAACACTATAATAAGGTGTGTTGTTTTATTGTTTGGGGTTGGCTAAATCTTTGTGATAGAGTCATGGAAGGATTGAAGAGAATTCCACCCTCGACGAAGAACACGAAGGACATCTCCAAACATGGAACAACGTCTTCTCGACGAAGAATGCCTTTTCCAAAGAAGAACATGAAGTTTCCAACGTCGATCCCTTCTTGGATGCCTCCTTCCCAATCCTTCCGGAATAAAGAAGGGAGCGCCTTTCACGAAGAACGCCGACGTCGTCAACGGCTTCTCTTTTCCGATGTCGACAAATCGCCGCCGCCTTTCCGCGACTTCGTCAACACATAACGAAAAGCGAAGTAGGGGTTTGTTGTTGCTTTATTTAATTATTTTCCATTCTTGGTTCTAGCATGACAAACTTGAGGATGAACGTTTAAGTGTTATCGTCTAACGAGAGGGGGACCGGACCGCACAAACACGGCCGAAACCCCCTCCTTTGTTCTTGAATGTTTCTTGCGGATGAAACGAGATAGCGTGGTGCCGTCGCACCAAGCGGGAATCACACGGAAATTATTGCGCGGCACCGTGGAAAGAATTATCATGAATGCGACGTCGTCGCGCCGCGTCGAAGGAAACCGAATACGCCGCGGCCGGAGCGGGGCCGCGGCGGAGGGGCATGGTGCCGTCGCACCGCGTCGGATGACGAAGGCCGCAGCCGGTTCCGGGCCGCGGCGGATCGTGATCACCGGCGGCCAGCCGGGCCGCCGGTGCCGGAAGACGGAAGAGGACCGGCCCTTGCCGGTCCTGTTGACAAGAAGCCGGCCGGCCAGGTCGGGCCGGCCGGGTTGGTGGAAACTAGGGGAATTTAATTCCCCCGGGCAGTTATTTGGCCCCCCATTATGAGGGGGGCCGGTTTCACAAAGGGGGGGCAGGCGGCCCCCCGTTTCCAGCAAGCTCGGCCTTCGGCCAAGCTGGCAGGGGGCCCAGCGCGCTGCCTTGCGCCGAACCGGCGCGCCGGGCTATGCCGGGCCGGGTCGACCCCGTCCGGGGCGGGTCGACCCGGTTCGGGCCATCCGGGGGGTCTCGGGCCGGGACGGACCGGGCCCGAAACCCCCGTTACCGAGCGGTTTGGTCAAATGCCCGTATCATGGGCTAAGGGCCTCCAAACGACTCGTCGTCAGCGGCAACGCGATCCTTGGATCGAGACGGTGGTTTCAGTATACTATACTCAAGGTGCACCTTCCTTTTCGGGAGCCTACGTGGTTAAAACTCCATAGTTAAGCGTGCTTGGCCTAGAGTAGTGATCAGGATGGGTGACCTCCTGGGAAGTTTTCCAAGATGAGTGTGAGACGAAAAAGCCAATAACTCTCAGACCGGGCGTCCGATTGATGCGCCGTCTGTTGCGTTGAGTTCCTGTTGACAATACGGAACTTTTGCCATCCTCTGCCCGAGTTTTGGATGCAGATGGATAGTGGCCGGGTTGGATCGCAACGAAATCCAACCGGGCCCCTGGAACGGAAAAGCTGATATCTTTCTGACAGAACGTCTGTTTGACGAACCGTCAGCGGCGTTGGTGATCGCGTTGAGAAACGGTCGCTATGAGTTTACCCTATGAGAGTTCGGGGTACATTTGAGATACGGCCGGGTTTGGTTTGCTCACGAAACCAACCGGGCCCCTGGGACGAAAAGGCTAATAACTCACAGACCGGGCGTCCGATTGACGCGCCGTCTATTGCGTTGAGACCCCTATGACGTGGAGGTCCTTTGAGATACTTCTTCATGGGACTTTGAAATACTTGGAGTATCGAACTGTAGCTCGTGGAGCGGACCCTCCCAGTGACGAGCGTGTGGAGTACGAAGACCGTGTAGCTGGCTGAGATCCGACGACTGCTGATCGAACGACTCGGAGTGTTACAGAGGTGCGCTTGGTTGTAGCGGCACATGGGAGCGCTTGGTTGTAGCGGCAGACCCACGACAGAGTTGCGCTTGGTTGTAGCGGCACATGCGAGCGCTTGGTTGTAGCGGCATACCCACGACAGAGGTGCGCTTGGTTGTAGCGGCACATGGGAGCGCTTGGTTGTAGCGGCAGACCCACGACAGAGTTGCGCTTGGTTGTAGCGGCACATGGGAGCGCTTGGTTGTAGCGGCACACCCACGACAGAGGTGCGCTTGGTTGTAGCGGCACATGGGAGCACTTGGTTGTAGCGGCAGACCCACGACAGAGGTGCCCTTGGTTGTAGCGGCACATGGGAGTGCTTGGTTGTAGCAGCTGGCCCGCAGTACTCGATGGGTGGAGTTCTTCAGCAGTCTTAGGTTAGTGAGCAGTACCTCGGAGTCGTGACAGGACCACTGTACACTCCAGAGACGGAGCTCTTCAGCAGTTACGGTTTCGATAATGAAAATCCTGGTTTGAGCTGAAACTTTTGACCTTGTGTTTACCTCATGATTGAGATGGGTCACTTTCTAACTTAGGTATATGTATGGGCATATACCCGGGTAGTGGTTATCCGTTGATTTCACAATCCTTGTGTTTCCTCATGATTGAGATGGGTTACTTGATAACTTAGGTATATGTATGGGCATATATCTAAGTAGAGGTTATCTGTTGAGATCTTCTTTGTGGTTATCCTTGTTGGTTTAGTGAGACCTTGAGGGTCTCGCGGTCCCTACTGAGTATCGTTATACTCACCCCTGCACGGGCTATGCCCGCACCTCGTTGTGTTGGTTGCAGACGACGGGCAGTGCTGACAGAAGTCGAGTGTTCGAGGACTGGGCAGTACCTGGAGGTGGACTATACGAAGAGATGGTACCCAGAGGAGGACCTCATGACGAGGCGGTACCCAGAGGTGGACGTGACGACGAGGTGTTACCCGGAGGTGGACCACTGGGCGAGACATACTCGGAGCGGACGGTGGGACCTGAGGAGCAGAGGAGCTATCTGTACCCACCCTTCAGGTGGGATTTCCAGTGGACAGCTCGGCGTAGCACCTTTACTTTTCAGTTGTTGTTTTCCCTTTCGAGTTGTACTTTACAGTTGGGCTTGTATTTCCAGCCCCTTTTTACTTTCCGCACTTACTGTTGTACTCAGTTTTTACTTAGTGTTTACTTCTTCCGCTTGTACTCTGTGGTGCTTGTTTTCTTTTATAAAGGCAATGCCTTCCCAGTTATCGGGATTTTACGCCTTTGGTGCTAGTCGCCAGCCCCTGGCCTATGGAAGGCGGGCTTGGGGTAGTCACGGCACGGGCCCCGAGGACGGGTCGTGACACCTACCCCCATACAGTCACTAAGAAAAAGTGTCTACCACTAACACATATCTCCATGCATATGGATAACTACCAAAACACCTAGAACTCAGATCATGCATAGATAATACTAAAAATTATCTTGAGATCAAAAAACTAGTTATATATCTCCAAATCTGTGATTCTCCCTTCGTACTTTCCCAAATATGTTGTTGAAAGGTGTGAAGATCCCAATGCCAAACCTCATCCTCCATTATTGAATCAACCCTATGATGAATAGTTGGATTAGTCTTTTAAACCCCAACTACCTGAGCCACTCACAGATGAAAAATAAGATCTATTCCTGAAAATCATGGAGAACATCATAGGCCCAATAACATAGAATTTTATCAATTTTAATTAATCAATTAATTTTATTTTCCGAAAAAATAAAATTCAAACTAAAAAAATAATTATGATGCATGTACCTATCCTAGGTATCTACCATAAAAATTGGTCCACCACACTTGGTTGTTCAATAAGTTCAGAGTCCATGCACTGGATCATAGTGGGTCACTAAAATATCATGTCCTAGTCAATCTTCTTGGCATATGTCATGCACCATGATCAACTGGAACCATTTACCTACCAACCCATGAAATCATCATTGCCCCTAACTTCACACCCTATCCTATATCTCAACTATATTATCTGACACTACTATATCATGACCTCCTCCCATCAAATATGAGATAATGATGGAGGGAGATAACAAAACTCAAGTCCTGCCTCCAGTAGGCCCTGGGCTAGGGACCAAAACCAAGGTTATAAAAACCTAATAGTATGGGTGGAATTACCCTCTATAAATTAAACATGATTAAAATATAGGATAAAAAACCATTAGGAAACTCTAGAAGATAAATTAAGTTAAAAAACTATCCAATAGTGCATGAATAAAGTAAATTTATACATATAAAAGCCTCATAATATATCAAACGACAAGTCTATGAAGTGACACAATAATAACTCCAACATAAGATAGTAATGTTCAGATCAATCCCGAAAGTACTTATGGAAACCTAATTTTTTTATATATGTAGGGTTTCCATAAAAGTTATAATCAGTATAGACATAACCAAGTTCTAAATAGCACATGTGGAAACAATGTACTAAAGTTCCAGTGAATTAGAAATAGAACCAAAAAGTACCTATATAGTTCAATTAACTAGAATCCAACCTCACAATGGCTCACTCTATAAATAACATATCCAATATAATAATATAACATCAAGATCATGACAAAGTATGGTGACCCACTACCGCTTCCCCCACTGATTTTCCACTCTCATGCCCTAAAATCAAATGTCATGTGCTCCCATCCCTTTTATACAAATCACATCACATCACATCACATCTCACCCGAAGACACATGGTCCATTTCTTATGTGGGTGGGGATGCATCCCTACCTAACCCACTCTTGTATGGTCTAGAATACAATGCTATAATCAGGTATCACCACACCGGGCCTTGCTCAAAGTAACATGGGCCATCACGACTCATCTTTACCGAAGACACATAGGATGTCACCCAAAATCTCATAACATGACCAGAGCAGTAGGGTATCATGAACATGAAGTACATCAACCTCATTCCCTCCTCTTAACACATATGACCCCCACCATAAATCACATCTAATAACAATCTCATCATATCACAACTCTCTTGAAAACACCTAGTCCATCACTGCACATCTCGCCTGAAGACACTTGGTCTATCACTACGGAAATAAGAGTTGGGAAGAGGGTGTAGCCTGCCACCCATTTCACCACTATCCTAGATGTTGGGGAAAAACCCCAGAACCTAACACCTCTGAGAATTGGTAAGGTTATCCAACTCCGATTCGGTGCATATAGAAATATTATAAACATACATCATGTATAGATAAAACATCATACCCAGCCTATGGGTTCATAACAACTACAGTAGCACACACCACACCACCACCATAGTATAACACATCAACCATCACCACCTCTATCACCACTATATGAAACATATAAAACAACTACCACAAAAGGTACACAATATTTACCACATTCAATTATAGGTTCCATCAGTTTTATTCATTTTTCCTTTCAATTTATCATTACACAACCCATCCTTTCATTCAATTCATTTAATCCATTTACCACACATCCATTTCTACCCCCATTAATTTATTTATATCATTCAGTGTCACCATTTATTTCATGGTTAACTGGGAAAATATCACAAAAAAACAACACAACAACTGGCCCAACTCATATAACCATTACCACAATACCACACACACAACATCATTGTCTCACCACATCAACCAAACCATCCTACCAAAACAACCACACATCGCGCATCCCAACCACATGTCACAACATAATCACCACACACAACCACCACACATAATCACGACACAACACCACCACACATCACACAGCCAAATAGGTAACCTCAATTAGTGCACAATAGACCAAACCATGGATGGAAACACAATAAGAATAAGCACAAACGACAAAACACATCTTGACTTCCACATTTATTCTGGGACATTTATCACATTAACTTCATTATATAACATGCGTATTATCACACAAACCATTTTTCCATGGGAAATGAATTTATAATCCAAATATATATTATTTAGTCTTTTATTCAAGGTTTAATCACACAAAAACCTAGAAAGAGTCTCAACAAATATCAACTACATAACAATCAAGGAATCTAGTATCCACTACTTTCATCTAGGTAACAACATGGCATAATAACATCAAAAACATATATCAAAACACTAAATCATGAAATATCTCCTTATAACCATCAATTTCATGCATGTAAATTAATTATCTTTGTTATTACAACCATTATTATCCACCCAAGGGAATGAAAAATCATTACATTTCCACACATAGAACATATAAAGGGATAGAATGAGGATCCCCTACCTCAAATAAGATTTATTATTTTTCTAAACATTGTAGGGTAAAGAAGAAACAACCCACAACCCACAACCACACAATGGAAAACATGAATCAACCTAAAATACACTAATGTGTTGAAAAATTCACATCCAAACATATCTCAAACAAAACCCACAACACCATCGTGAATCCATGGGATAATAATGAAAGATAAACACTAGGAAAAATGGAAAACTCACCTCAGATAACCAAAACATGATCACCAGAACCTAAAAATAAATGTAGTGGAAAATATTCTAGAATATATCTTAAAATATCCTAGGGTTATCCCAAAATTATAGAGAGATGATAGGATGAGTGAATGAAAAATTAGCCAAAGTAGTATTATAAACAACCTACAACTCACCTAATTTATAGAATAATTTAAAATTTTACATTGATAATTCCACAGCCCCACAAAGCTTAAACCGTAATACCAACCATTAGGTTATAAACTCCCTTTATACCTAAAAACATGGTGATTCTATTAGAATTATCTTATATAGTAAATCCCTATCTTATAGAATAAATCAATTTTTCACACCCATCCATTTGTTGCGTATAACAAGTAAACCACTGGATTTACAAGCCATAAACCATATAATTATGCTATAAACTCTTATTTTATAGTGTAAAAGGTATTCTTTAGTTTAATTTCAACACTAACTCCACTGAACCACCTCTAGCCTCCTCTGAGAACTATCTAACCATAAAAATGAGACAAAGAAACCATTACAAGTAATATAATATTTGATGTAAGAATCATTTTGTAATGTGGTTATAATAAAGAATTATAAATTCTAAGAAAAGGATGAGGAAATAAAATTCAAATTCATTGTGTATACTAAGTAAAACATGGAGAAAATGTATTTAATAATAAAGATTGTAACTCAATGTAAGTAAATTGAGTTAGTAAAAACATGTAAAATGTTTTTATTTTTTGAGTTAAAACCCCATGAGATGAAGAGCACGGAATAAAACATTTAATATCATGAAATATAATAAAATAATGAAAAAAATGATAAATTTTAATTAGATACATTTTTAAAAAGAAAAAATGGTGTAAAATAAAGAATGTGTCTCATGTTTTGAAAATTTGAGACAATATACCCTTACTGTTGTCTGGATTCATTCTATATACACTCCTAAATTCCTAAATAATAAAATTAAGTTTATTAGAAACATTATTATGAACCTTATTCAGATATATTTCATTTATTAAGTCCTATTTATGATTATATTCTATTTATTTATTATATAGTTTTTATATGTTTGTGTGAAAATGGTATTGGTGTAGGCTTATTTTGGTAATTTTATCAATTAAAGATGAAATTTTAATAAAAAGGTAATTAATTAATATAACCTTTATATTACCATAAATGAATAATTAATTTCATATTAACTTATAATAATATTAGAATTTAAGTTCCCATAGTCATCATTGATAGAGTTTTATAATATTTTTCAAGTGGCTGGTTAAACCAACTAAAAAATGAACACATTATACATTGATTGGTGCATGTGGTTAAGGAAGTGTATAATATCATTATAAAAGAATAATATTGATACTGTTTATATTTTTTTGTGTTGATGAATCAAATTTTACGTGTTTTAGATAGATAATGAAAATCAATATGAAAGATGTATAAAATGTTACTTCATGGAGGCGGTAGTTCACACATCACATGACCAACATTATTTTATTTTAATAATTGGATTGTAAGGAATAAATAATATTTTTTTCAATTAATATAATAAAACATCATTATAAAAATTAAAATTATTTAATTATATTTCTATGTCAATGGTAAGTGTGGAAGAGAAAGAGTAAGAAGAAATGGATAAGGATTAACTAATACTCACTTTGGTACCTTGAAGTTTCTCTTGAATTTATCCTTTGAAATGAAGGGATTAGGATAACTTATAGTGAATATAGTATAATGAAATTTAGAGAGGTTTATTGGATGTGAATAATTTCAATGTTTCAATAAGAATTTATAAGGTATATGTGTTTCATGAATTTGTAGAAGTGTGTCCCTTTAATAAGTGAAGAAAAGGGAACCTTTGAAAACACCCATTATTTTCCAATAATGGAATGAAACTATTTAGGGTTAAATATTTAAAAAAGTGATAAATAAAAGATTTTAGGGGAATATATGGTATATAAATATTAAAAAATAAATTTTCATATAAAATTTTAACATGTTTCAGGTTATTTACCAATAGGTTTTTACATTTTACCATTTTCACTTTTACCCAGGGGACTTGTTTTTAACCAAGTAATTTATATTTTATTAAAAATATTTGGAAAATCCTCCTATAAAATTTGGGAGTGATGAACATAAATTTAATATCAATTTAATAAAATTTAATTTGTAAATAATATAAAAATAACTTTTAAATTAGGACTGTCATAACCCCCTACCATCAAGGATGCCACAATGAAGAGAGAGTGATAATGAACCCCCGAGTCCTACCTCAAATAGTCCCTTGGTTGGAGAATTTCACTAAAGGTATAAAAACATAATATTATGGGTAGAGTTGACCTCTATAAATGAAACAAGATCATAAGATAGAACAAAAAAACACCTGGAAACTCCTGTAGATAAAATAAAATTAAACCAAAAACCATCCCATTGTACCTGATTAAAGTAAATTGATACATATAATAGTCACAAAATGTACCAAAAGTAAAGTCTATACAATTACTCAAAAAAAATTAAACCAATCTATAAATGTCTAGATCAATCCATAAATTCCTTTGAGAACCCTAAAAAACAATTTATATACATCAGTTGAGAATAATAAGTACACTCAATATGGACATAACCAAGGTCTCATGTGCACATGTAAAAAAAGCATGAAAATATTCCAGTTAATGAACAATAGATACAACAAGAACCTATATAGGTAAACTAACTAGAACCCAACCTCACCATAGATAATCACCAAATCACACATCCAATATAATAATATAATGTCCAGATCATAACAAAGAAAGTTCCCTGCTGCCACTTCTCCACTGATTTTCCACTCTCACGCCCCAATGTCAAACATCCCATGCTCCCTTCACATACATACACATAACATCACATCTCACCTAAAGACACCTAGGATATCTCTGATGTGGTTTATGATGCATCCTTACCTACCCACCCTTACAAGTTCTAACTTCCCATAATGGCATCATGCATCATGACACAATTCCTCACCCAAAGATACCTGGGCCATCAAAACTCATCTTTCCCAATGACACTTGAGACATCACACCACATATAATAATTTGACCAAATTAGTAAGGTATTATGAAAATGAAGGAAATCAACCTCATTCCCTACTCCTACCATGCATGACCCCCATCATGAATAACACCTCATCACAATCTTATCACATTACATATTTCCCAAAAACACATGTTCCATCACTACACATATCTCCCAAGGACACATGGGCTATCACTACTGATGGAAGATTGGGGAGGAGGGGGTATCCAGCCTATCATATCACCACCATCCAAGATTTTAGGGAAAAAACCTAAAACCAAGAACCTGTATGCATTTGTAAGGTTATTTAAACAAGGTGGGGAATGTATTAAGATAGCATAAACATACATGATATATAGATAAAACAACATACCCAACCCATGAGTTAACAAAAATTTCACTAGTGAACACCAAATCACCACCACTATACCCCACATCAATCATCACTATCACTTCCACAACTATATGAATCACAACACACAACCAACACACAAGCTACAAAATCGTTTCCACATTTAGTTAAATGTTCCACCAATTAAATTTATTTAGTCTTTCCATTTCACATTACACAAACCATTATTTCATTAAATCCATTAAATCCA
The DNA here is from genome assembly GCA_963277665.1 of Viscum album. Taxonomy (NCBI): domain Eukaryota; kingdom Viridiplantae; phylum Streptophyta; class Magnoliopsida; order Santalales; family Viscaceae; genus Viscum; species Viscum album. The sequence goes on along the minus strand of OY728141.1, from coordinate 1,411,661,887 downwards.
TTTATCACACATCCATTTCCACACCATTCATTTATTCATTGAATTTAGTATCATCATTTATTTCATGGATAGTTGGAAATCTATCACAACTACACCACAGAATAACTAGCCTAACTCACATAACCATCACCAAAACACCACACATCCACCTTCATTTACACACTAAATCAACCAAGACATACTACCACAACATCCACACACTCACATCCCAACCAAATCTCGCAACACAACCATCACACACAAACACCACACACAACAACCACACATCACCACCACACATCACACAACCAAACCTGTCACCCCCATCATCGTAAAACATCCCAAACCACATAGGGAAACACAATCAGAATAAGAAAATATAAGAGAACACATCCTAAATTCTACTTTTATTCAGGGGATTTATCACATTACCTTTTTATTTAGCATTGGTTTTATCTCAGAAACTAGGTTTTCATGGGGACAGATTTATTATTCAAATATATGATCTTTAGCCTTTTATTGAGGATAATATCACACAGAAAAAAAAACACAGGTATCAACCCATATAAAATATATAACAAATAAGGATTCCAATAGCTGTTATCTTTATCAGGGAAATGAAATTGCATAATAACATAGAAAACGTATATCAATGTAGTAAATCATGTGATATCTCTCCATACCCACCTATTTCAAACAAGATAATTAATTATTTTTATTCCAAATCTCCATATCCAACCAAAGGAAAGAAATATCATGAAATATCCTCAAATAAAATAGATAAAGGGTGATAATGAGTATACTCTACCTTATAGAATATTTCCAATTTCATTGTGCATTATTGCTTGAAGAAGAAATAACCTACAATTCAAAACCACACAAGGGAAACAATAGATGAACCTAAACTACACCAAAGGGTTTTCAAAACCACATCCCAATATACCTCTAACAAAAAAACAACACCATATTGAATCCCTGGGTTAACAACACATAATAAAGAATGGGGAAAAGAGGATGAATCACCTCAGATCACCAAAAATAGATCACTAAAACCCACAGATCAAATCAAGAGGAATGATATGGAAGATATATGAAAATAACTTAGGGTTCTCCCAAAATGAGAGAGATATGAGTGTCCAATTGAATAAAAAATTAGCTGAAGAAGGTTTTCAAATAACTTGAAACCCGCTAAATTTAAGGTTTAAATTAAAATTTCATGTTGTAAATTCCTTGGGACCACAAATTTTACACTATAAAACCATCCTTTAGGCCATAAAATCCTTTTCCACCAAAAAATAAGGCCCTTTGTGTAACACCCGAGACTTTTATGTTATATAAATCATCAAAGGAATCTTTTTTTACACAACACTTGCTTGGCTTTCTTTACATGAAATCGCGACCTTCCTCGATAGCTTGTGCCGTACGCAATACCGAGTTTCACTAAACAACGATATGCTATTAAAATATTATTAAAACTAGCCGTTATGAATAGTAATAACCACTTTTTGAAATTTTATAAATTTTATTTTTCAAAATGGACTTCATTTTTGGATTCGGAATATGAAAATTAGCCTAGGGTGAAATTTTGGTATTTTTTTGAAAACTTTCAATTTTTGATGAATAGTGAAACCACTAATGTAACACCCGAGACTTTTATGTTATATAAATCATCAAAGGAATCTTTTTCTACACAACACTTTATTGGCTTGCTTTACACGCAATCGCGACCTTCCTCGATAGCTTGCGTCGTACGCGATACCGAGTTTCACTAAACAACAATATGCTATTAAAACTAGCCGTTATGAATAGTAATAACCACTTTTTGAAATTTTATAAATTTTATTTTTCAAAATGGACTTCATTTTTGGACTCAGAATATCTAAATTAGCCTAGGGTGAAATTTTGGTATTTTTCTGAAAACTTTCAATTTTTGATGAATAGTGAAACCACTAAGTGGTAGGTTAAAAACTGAATTTTGCATAAAACATAATTTTACCGCTTCTGTGAATGGAATTTCAAAAATCCGACAGACACGGTTGATATCAGTAAGTAAAATGTGGTTCAATGAGATAAAAATATTTTTTTGGTGAATAGTAACTTTTTACTATTTTTACCGCGGTTAATAGTAAATAGGGTAACTAAGGGTAAATATGATATTAATATTACCCTAACACATGTCCTAATTCTATTGGATAAGTGTAATTCGACCAAAAACAACCTTATGAATAAAATATGACCATTTAGGCCCACTTGGATTAGATTAGGACATTTATTATTAATTTATTTAAAGAAGGGTTAAAATAGTTAAAATCAAGGTTTAATAAGTAAATCATTTTTAATATGGGGTTATACATAAGATAAATTCGATTGTAAATATTCATTAGAAAGCTAAACAGATTTCCTACATGATGGTATTTTCTTTGTAATTTTTAGACATCAAATAATATAATTTATTTATGACACAAAGATGATGCAGTAATTATCTTATTAATGAAATATTGACATAATTGATAATATAAATACCAAAATAAATGTAATTTAAGACTCTTTATGAATTCCACTAATTTTCTAGGTTACTATGATATATTAGTGTTGATTTAATCAACTTGGTTCTAACATATAATTCTGTTATGACTTTCACAAAAATCATATATCAAATAGTGTCAAAATTGACACAAAATAGTTTTTAAATCAAATATTATATTATTAATTGTTATTTTATTCCTAAAAATCTAAGGTTCGGCCAAATGACTTATATAAGGATATATATATTAATAATAAACAATTTGGGGTTCGTTTTGGCATGTTATAGTAAGTGTATTAACCATATAGTGAAAGAAAACAAAAAGACATGGTAAAAGTTAAATTATTTAACTTAGAGTTAAATCTAATTGATAAGGTTAAAATAATACCCTAAACTTGTCTAAATCCTATTGGTTGATAGGATTTAGACCCATCCCCACTTTAGCTTCGAAATAAGACCCTTTGGAACCATTATAAACCGATTTTGACTTTAATATAAAATAATATTTTGAGATATTCCTAAGGTGCCCCTCTCCTCCCTTATAAAAGGGCACCTCCTCCCCCTCCTCCTCACACCAATTTGAGCACTCAAGCTCGGCCAACCCCTGCAATTTTCTCCTCTCCACTTCCCTAGAATAATCCTAGAGGTCCTGGTCTTCTTCAAAGACCAATCTTAGTTCCCTAAGTGGAGGATTCAAAGAAGCGTTCCAAAGAAGAGGTAATATCCATTACCGATCTTTTCAATTTCTTTCTTCTTCAACTTCTTCTCCTTTAGTTGTTTCATGATAAAGTAATAACATCAGTATTACTTACATACTTATATGTTATTATAAATATGAAACAACCCTAATTCACCCTCTATCCATCCTACGGAAAAATGAAATCACCGCGCGTGCGTACGTACGGAATACCGTCTTCACGCCGTGGTGTAATCTATTTTTCCACCATCACTTTACAAGGATGGGTATAATGGTGTAATGAGTAACTATTTATGATTATTATAAAGTAATATTGTTACTGAAATAATATATATATACTCCAATATAGTTCCACGATCATAGGAACGATATCATCACTCGTGCGTACGTACGGAATACCGTCTCCACGATGTGATGCGACTCGTTCTACATGATCATCATTACATAGTAATTATATAAATGAATTGAATGAATAAATATGATATATGTTACACTAATACCATTCTGGATATAATGAATCTATAACCTTAAAAGAAGAATAAGAATGTATTCGAAAAAACACGCATAAGAACAAAAGGCAATAAAGACCCGAGTAACAGGTAACAATGAAATATTACTAACAAGAAGCTAAGAATATGACCATATATGATATCATATCAATATGTATGATTCTGGAATAAGTCAATAACATTTATTAAACCATTATATAGGAGCTTCGGACACGTACAAAGCAAATCAGACCTAAGGTAAGGGAAATATCACAATCTCATTTTTATCCGAGATTGTTTATTCGTAAGTATTTAATGGGGTGTATTTTATCATCCACATCCATGTTTCATCAATATGTAATATTATTTCCATCCACCTACAATTTTTTAAATCCATTTTTACCCTCCGGTGAGTTTTTAGTAAAGAATAAGAAAGGAATCTTTTGTCGTTTTTCGTACGAGGTACTTTTTGACTTTTCCGACAAAAGTACGAAGAATGTTTTTTTTAACTTATACGGCATGAATGGATTTTTAAAACTTTATTTCCAAGAAGCTTTCTTTACATGTTTTAAAGTTTATTTTTAATCAACTTCTTTTAGTTTAAAATTGTATGACATGTTAAGAAAGGAAAAGTGTTTTTGAAGTAGAAAGGATATTTTCCTCAAGAATGAAGTTCAAGTATTTTATCAAAATTATTTTCCATCTAAGATAATAAAAGGGTTCTGTTTTTATCCCTATTATTACATGGATTTGATTATGTTGTGATGGAAAAAAATTTATGAATTTCTTTATCTTATATGAATTGTTTTAGGATGTCATGTTGTTTAAGAATCCCATTTTTATTACATGGGTTACGCTATGATGTATGGTTCATGATTATGTGGCACACATAAGAAAGGATTCATTATAAGCTGGGTGGGACCTATATCTCCCTCCAATGCATTGGGTAAAGATTTTATATCTCATGAGATAGACAGGGCTGGAACGGTAGGTTATACCGGTTCAGTGAAACAGGACTGAAACGAGGGTTACTTGGTTCAGAAAGGGACTTTGTCCACTAAGATAGTCTTGGCAATGAGTCATGACTAACAAGAAATGATTTTCCATGATTATGTGTGCATGCCACAAAGTTTCAAGTTTTATGTTATGATTATGGGGATCTCATTTTCACTTCTATGATTTGTTCCATGTTAAGATATTATGATCTCTTTTGCAGGTTATGATTTTCAAAAAGATATGATATGATTTTTATTTCCTTTATTTGCCTTGCTGAGCATTTGAGCTCACCCTTTTATGTTTTCTTTTCCCCACGTCAGGAAGATGGATATTAAGTAGAATATGCTAAAAGGGACCCTAGATATGATGAAATAAATGGGAGACACTGTAGAAGATTTATGAACCAGTTGTTTATGTTTCCCAGTTTCTAAAGACACTATACCTATACGGTCCTTTGTGGTTTTGTCATATGTTGTAATAAGTGTGCTTCAATTTTGAAGTATTAACAATGTATGTAAAGTATGGGTCGTTATAGTTGGTATCAGAGGAAAGGTATAGTCAAACTTTGGAAACTAGGATGTGAAAGCCTTAGTAAGAAGCCTAAGGATAAGTCTAAGCATAAAACACAATCTTAGTTTTTTAAAAATGGCCATGAATACCCTAGGATAAGACCTTAAGTGTGAAATTTTATTCTTGATTATGTGTTTTTCCTATTATAATTAGTGTTTCTCACACTATTCTTCTTGGTTTTAGTCAATGGCTGGAACCCGAAGGAACCGTGTTAATGCGGAATGCGATGGGCAATGCAATGATTGTCCCCCTGAGCAACCAAACGATATGGGAGCTGGAATGCAAAATCTTGTAGCCATGCTCACACAACTTTCTCAAGCTATGAATCATGAAGGACTTCCAAATGATTAAAGGAAGGAGCAACATTCTGTTGAATCCTTCATGAGGCAGCGTCCACCTTCTTTCAGTGGGTCTACTGATCCATTAGTTACTGAACAATGGATAAGTACTACTGAAAAGATATTTTCAGTTCTTCAATGTTCTGAACATGATAAAGTCATCCTAGCAGTGTATCGTTTGGAAGGAGATATTGATCAATGGTGGAATCTTATTAAGAATATGAGGCAAATGGATGAAATTGAGTCTATGGAATGGGACGAGTTCAAGAACTTATTTTTCAATAAGTACTTCCCTCGTATTCTCCAAACAAAGATGGAGAAAGAGTTTCTTGAACTGAAGCAAAGGGATGATGAATCTGTTGGTACCTATGAAGCAAATTTTACAAGACTTGCAAGGTACGCTTCTGGTATTATTATCCAACCTGAGAGTAAGATCGATCGATTCTTTAGTGGCTTAAAACCAAGTCTTCGAAGGGCGTTAGCCATAAGAGACTTCAATAGCTATGAGGAAATCGTTCGATGTGCTCTCAAAGTCGAGATGGAGATTGGAGTAACCCATCAGTCACATGGGTTTGATAAGAAGAGGAAGATGGAATTCAAAGGAAACTCTAAGGAGCACACTGAAAAGAAGATGAACTTTCCCTTATGCTAAAAGTGTGGAAAGAAACATGGAGGGAGTTGTCTTAAAGGGACAAGTAAATGTTTTAAATGTGGAAAGGAAGGTCATCGGGCATTTGAATGCCGCGATCATGGGAAGAAGATGTCTAATGATGCAAACAAAGGAAGGGATACACAGAATGAACCTACTACACTTCAATGTTTCAAGTGCAAGGAGATGGGGCATTATGCAAATCAATGCCCAAATCCCAGGGTTGATGATGATGGTCGACGTCAACAAAATCTTAAGGCTAAAGACAAAGGAAAGTCACATGCAATTTCTATCAGCGATGTGGAGTACGATAACGAAGTGGTGAAAGGTACACTTACCATCCACTCTAAAGTAGAAAATGTTTTATTTGATTCTGGATCCACCCACTCTTTTATTTCTAAAGAATTTTCTAAGGGTATCACCGTATTACCTCAACAATTAGATGTTGAGTTAGCTGTGACAACACCTAATGGCACAACAGTCGCATCAAAAGTTTATAATTCTTCTCTGATCGAAGTTTGTGGGAAAGTGCTTCCTGCAAATCTTGTGATCCTTCCTTTAGTGGAATTTGATGTGATTCTTGGCATGGATTGGCTTTCTCTACATGGAGCTCATATCAATTGCCAAAGAAGGGAAGTCACATTTCATATTCCAGATCAATCTACGATTGTATACCAATGCAAGGATGAACATAACCTTCCAGTGGAAATTTCTTCCATCTTATGGGTATTGATTCCACTAAATGAAGGTTATTTATCTCAAATGGTTGGTGAGAAACTCACGATTAAGAATATTCCCATTGTACGGGAGTTTGATGATGTCTTTCCGGAGGAATTACCGGGTCTTCCACCAAATCGTGAAGTTGAGTTTTCAATAGAACTCGTACCGGGCGCTTTGCCAATTTCAAAGACACCTTATAGAATGGTCCCAATTGAGTTGCAGGAATTGAAGAAGCAACTCCAAGAGAATCTTGATAAGGGATTCATACGCCCTAGTGCGTCACCTTGGGGAGCACCTGTTCTATTTGTTAAGAAGAAATATGGATCAATGAGACTCTGCATTGATTATCGAGAACTTAACAAGATCACTATGAAGAACAAATATCCTCTCCCACGCATTGATGACTTATTTGACCAACTACGCGGAGCTCAATACTTTTCCAAGATTGATCTTCGTTCAGGGTATCATCAATTAAGGGTCAAAAGGGAGGATATACCAAAGACGGCTTTCCGTACAAGGTATGGACACTATGAATTTATAGTGATGCCATTTGGTCTTACTAATTCCCCTGCTATCTTCATGGATCTAATGAATAGAGTCTTTAGAGACTATCTTGATCAATTTGTGGTAGTCTTTATAGACGATATTCTTGTCTATTCAAAGAGCAAGGAAGAGCATGAAGATCACTTGAAAATTATATTGAAGACCCTGAGAAAGGAGAAGCTTTATGCCAAATTTACCAAGTGTGAATTTTGGCTTCAAAAAGTTGCATTTTTGGGTCACATAATCTCAAAAGAGGGGATATCTGTGGATCCAGCAAAAACAGAGGTTATCGAAAGATGGTCGAGGCCAACAACAGTAACTGAGATCCGAAGTTTTCTTGGTTTGGCTGGATATTATCAACGTTTTGTAAAAGATTTTTCACGATTATCTAATCCACTCACCAAGTTGACTCGGAAAGGAGTTAAGTTTGTCTGGACAGAGGAATGTGAAGAGAATTTCAAGGAGTTGAAAAGAAGGTTATCCAGTGCACCTATGCTCACACTGCCTTGTAGTGGAGAAAGGTTTGTGATCTACAGTGATGCATCCAAGAAGGGATTGGGGTGTGTTCTTATGCAAAATGATATGGTGATAGCTTATGCCTCACGACAGTTGAAAATCCATGAGCAAAATTACCCAACACATGATTTAGAGTTGGCTGCGGTAATCTTTGCATTAAAGATTTGGAGGCATTACATTTATGGTGAAAGGTGTGATATTTATACTGATCATAAAAGTTTAAAGTATATTTTCACACAAAAGGATCTGAATATGCGTCAAAGAAGATGGTTGGAGCTGATTAAGGATTATGACTGCTCAATCCATTACCACCCTGGGAAAGCAAACAAGGTGGCAGATGCATTAAGTCGACAAGACCATGCTAGTTTATCCATGATGAGGATCACAAAGGATCCAATATTTATGGATTTACAAAGGATGGATCTTGGAATTATAATGGATTTACAAAGGATGGATCTTGGAATTAAGTCGACAAGACCATGCTAGTTTATTCCAGATCCAATATTTGTGATCCAATATTTATGATGAGGATCACAAAGGTGGTTGGAATTATAATGGATTTACAAAGGATGGATGCTAGTTTCTCAAATGAATGTTCAACCATCTATACATGTGAAGATTAAAGAGGCACAGAAAGAAGATGTCGAGTTACAAAAGAAGGTGAGAAATGTTCCTGAATTCAACCTTGATTGTGATGGGATAATAAAGTTCAGGAATCGGGTTTGTGTTCCTTCCATCCCCAAATTAAAGAAGGAGCTGCTGGATGAGGCTCATAGTTCTTCATTCTCTATTCATCCTGGAATCACGAAGATGTATAGGGACCTGAAAGAGTACTTCTGGTGGGATGGCATGAAAAGAGATATTGCTGAATATGTCTCTCGATGCTTGGTCTGTCAACAAGTTAAAGCTGAGAGACAGAAGTCTAAGGGGATGTTACGACCATTACCCATACCCGAATGGAAATGGGAAAACATCACTATGGACTTTGTCACAGGACTTCCTAAAACATCCAAAGGCAATAATGCTATCTGGGTCATAGTTGATCGTCTTACAAAGTCTGCACACTTCATTCCTATTAGAGAGGATTTCTCTCTAGATCAGCTTGCCAGGATATATGTAAAGGAAGTGGTAAGATTGCATGGATTACCAATTTCTATTATATCTGATCGGGATCCGAGATTTACCTCGAAGTTCTGGCGAAGTCTTCAGCATACTCTGGATACAGAGTTGAGTTTCAGCACTGCTTATCATCCCCAGACAGACGGTCAGTCTGAGAGAACAATTCAAACCCTAGAAGATATGCTGAGAGCTTGCTCTATGGATTTCAAAGGAGGTTGGGATCAACACCTACCTTTGGTGGAATTTTCTTATAATAACAGCTTTCACTCCAGTATTCAGATGGCTCCTTATGAAGCTCTCTATGGAAAGAAATGCAGGACTCCAACTTGCTGGGATGAAGTTGGGGAAAGAAAGCTATTAGGACCTGATCTCATTGATGAAATGGCAGAAAAGGTCAGATCTATTCAACAACACATAAGCGCAGCTCAGAGTCGACAGAAAAGTTATGCCGACAACCGAAGAAAAGACCTAGAGTTTGAAGTGGGTGATAAAGTGTTCTTACGAATATCTCTCTGAAAGAGGGTTATGAGATTTGGAAAGAAGGGGAAGTTGAGCCCTAGATATATCGGTCCTTTCGAAATACTGGATCGTGTTGGGAAGGTAGCTTACCGATTGGCGCTTCCACCGAATCTCTCTCAAGTTCACGATGTGTTCCATGTATCTCTCCTGAGAAAGTACATACCAGATCCTTCACATGTACTGAGCTCAGAAGTTGTACCGCTGGAGCAAGATCTTTCTTATGAAGAACAGCCGATAGAGATTCTGGATCGTAGCGAAAAAGTCCTACGAAACAAGACCACTCGATTGGTGAAAGTTTTATGGAGGAACCACCAACTTGAAGAAGCTACATGGGAGCTTGAGGATATGATGAGGGAGAAGTATCCTCATCTGTTTGTTACAAAGTGACGAATTTCGAGGGCGAAATTCTTTTTAAGGGGGGTAGAATGTAACACCCTAGAATTTTATGTTATATAAATCATCAAAGGATTCTTTTTCTACACAACACTTGCTTGGCTTGCTTTACACGCAATCACGACCTTCCTCGATAGCTTGCGTCGTACGCGATACCGAGTTTCACTAAACAACAATATGCTATTAAAACTAGCCGTTATGAATAGTAATAACCACTTTTTGAAATTTTATAAATTTTATTTTTCAAAATGGACTTCATTTTTGGACTCAAAATATCGAAATTAGCCTAGGGTGAAATTTTGGTATTTTTCTGAAAACATTCAATTTTTGATGAATAGTGAAACCACTAAGTGGTAGGTTAAAAACTGAATTTTGCATAAAACTTAATTTTACCGCTTCTGTGAATGGAATTTCAAAAATCCGACAGACACGGTTGATATCAGTAAGTAAAATGTGGTTCAATGAGATAAAACTAATTTTTTGGTGAATAGTAACTTTTTACTATTTTTACCGCGGTTAATAGTAAATAGGGTAACTAAGGGTAAATATGATATTAATATTACCCTAACACATGTCCTAATTCTATTGGATAAGTGTAATTCGACCAAAAACAACCTTATGAATAAAATATGACCATTTAGGCCCACTTGGATTAGATTAGGACATTTATTATTAATTTATTTAAAGAAGGGTTAAAATAGTTAAAATCAAGGTTTAATAAGTAAATCATTTTTAATATGGGGTTATACATAAGATAGATTCGACTGTAAATATTCATTAGAAAGATAAAAAGATTTACTACATGATGGTATTTTATTTGTAATTTGTAGACATCAAATAATATAATTTATTTATGACACAAAGATGATGCAGTAATTATCTTATTAATGAAATATTGACATAATTGATAATATAAATACCAAAATAAATGTAATTTAAGACTTTTTATGAATTCCACTAATTTTCTAGGTTACTATGATATATTAGTGTTGATTTAATCAACTTGTTTCGAACATATAATTCTGTTATGACTTTCACAAAAATCATATATCAAATAGTGTCAAAATTGACACAAAACAGTTTTTAAATCAAATATTATATTATTAATTGTTATTTTATTCCTAAAAATCTAAGGTTCGGCCAAATGACTTAGATAAGGATATATATATTAATAATAAACAATTTGTGGTTCGTTTGGCATGTTATAGTAAGTGTATTAACCATATAGTGAAAGAAAACAAAAAGACATGGTAAAAGTTAAATTATTTAACTTAGAGTTAAATCTAATTGATAAGGTTAAAATAATACCCTAAACTTGTCTAAATCCTATTGGTTGATAGTATTTCGACCCATCACCACTTTAGCTTCGAAATAAGACCCTTTGGAACCATTATAAACCGATTTTGACTTTAATATAAAATAATATTTTGAGATATTCCTAAGGTGCCCCTCTCCTCCCTTATAAAAGGGCACCTCCTCCCCCTCCTCCTCAAACCAATTTGAGCACTCAAGCTCGGCAAACCCCTGCCATTTTCTACTCTCCACTTTCCTAGAATAATCCTAGAGGTCCTGGTCTTCTTCAAAGACCAATCTTAGTTCCCTAAGTGGAGGATTCAAAGAAGCGTTCCAAAGAAGAGGTAATATCCATTACCGATCTTTTCAATTTCTTTCTTCTTAAACTTCTTCTCCTTTAGTTGTTTCATGATAAAGTAATAACATCAGTATTACTTACATACTGATATGTTATTATAAATATGAAACAACCCTAATTCACCTTCTATCCATCCTACGGAAAAATGAAATCACCGCGCGTGCGTACGTACGGAATACCGTCTCCACGCCGTGGTGTAATATATTTTTCCACCATCACTTTACAAGGATGGGTATAATGGTGTAATGAGTAACTATTTATGATTATTATAAAGTAATATTGTTACTGAAATAATATATATATATACTCCAATACAGTTCCATGATCATAGGAACGATATCATCACTCGTGCGTACGTACGGAATACCGTCTCCACGATGTGATGCGACTCGTTCTACATGATCATCATTACATAGTAATTATATAAATGAATTAAATGAATAAATATGATATATGTTACACTAATACCATTCTGGATATAAGGAATATATAACCTTAAAAGAAGAATAAGAATGTATTTGGCAAAACACGCATAAGAACAAAAGGCAATAAAGACCCGAGTAACATGTAACAATGAAATATTACTAACAAGAAGCTAAGAATATGACCATATATGATATCATATCAATATTTATGATTCTGGAATAAGTCAATAACATTATTTAAACCATTATACAGGAGCTTCGGACACGTACAAAGAAAATCGGACCTAAGGTAAGGGAAATATCACAATCTCATTTTTATCCGAGATTGTTTATTCGTAAGTATTTAATGGGGTGTATTTTATCATCCACATCCATGTTTCATCAATATGTAATATTATTTCCATCCACCTACAATTGTTTAAATCCATTTTTACCCTTCGGTGAGTTTTTAGTAAAGAATAAGAAAGGAATCTTTTGTCGTTTTTCGTACGAGGTACTTTTTGACTTTTCCGACAAAAGTACGAAGAATGTTTTTTTTTAACTTATACGGCATGAATGGATTTTTAAAACATTATTTCCAAGAAGATTTCTTTACATGTTTTCAAGTTTATTTTTAATCAACTTCTTTTAGTTTAAAATTGTATGACATGTTAAGAAAGGAAAAGTGTTTTTGAAGTAGAAAGGATATTTTCCTCAAGAATGAAGTTCAAGTATTTTATCAAAATTATTTTCCATCTAAGATAATAAAAGGGTTCTGTTTTTATCCCTATTATTACATGGATTTGATTATGTTGTGATGGAAAAAAATTTATGAATTTCTTTATCTTATATGAATTGTTTTAGGATGTCATGTTGTTTAAGAATCCCATTTTTATTACATGGGTTACGCTATGATGTATGGTTCATGATTATGTGGCACACATAAGAAAGGATTCATTATAAGATGGGTGGGACCTATATCTCCCTCCAATGCATTGGGTAAAGATTTTATATCTCATGAGATAGACAGGGCTGGAACGGTAGGTTATACCGGTTCAGTGAAACAGGACTGAAACGAGGGTTACTCGGTTCAGAAAGGGACTTTGTCCACTAAGATAGTCTTGGAAATGAGTCATGACTAACAAGGAATGATTTTCCATGATTATGTGTGCATGCCACAAAGTTTCAAGTTTTATGTTATGATTATGGGAATCTCATTTTCACTTCTATGATTTGTTCCATGTTAAGATATTATGATCTCTTTTGAAGGTTATGATTTTCAAAAAGATATGATATGATTTTTATTTCCTTTATTTGCCTTGCTGAGCATTTGAGCTCACCCTTTTATGTTTTCTTTTCCCCAGGTCAGGAAGATGGATATTAAGTAGAATATGCTAAAAGGGACCCTAGATATGATGAAATAAATGGGAGACACTGTAGAAGATTTATGAACCAGTTGTTTATGTTTCCCAGTTTCTAAAGACACTATACCTATACGGTCCTTTGTGGTTTTGTCATATGTTGTAATAAGTGTGCTTCAATTTTGAAGTATTAACAATGTATGTAAAGTATGAGTCGTTATAACTAAGTGGTAGTTAAAAAACTGAATTTTTCATAAAACTTAATTTTACCGCTTCTGTGAGTGGAATTTCAAAAATCCGAGAGACACAGTTGATGTTAGTAAGTAAAATGTGGTTCCATGAGATGAAAATAATTTTTTGGTGAATAGTAACTTTTTACTTTTTTTTACCACGGTTAAAAGTAAATAGGATAATTAAGGGTAAAGATGATATTATTATTACCCTACCACATGTCCTAATTCTATTGGACAAGTGTAATTCGACCAAAAACAAACTTAGGAATAAAATATGACCATTTAGGCCCACTTGGATTAGATTAGGACATTTATTATTAATTTATTTAAAGAAGGGTTAAAATAGTTAAAATCAATGTTTAATAGGTAAATCATTTTTAATATGGGGTTATACATAATATAAATTCGACTATAAATATTCATTAGAAATCTAAAAAGATTTCCTACATAATAGTATTTTATTTGTAATTTTTAGACATTAAAAAAGTTAATTTATTTACGACACAACGATGATGCAGTAATTATATTATTAATGAAATATTGACATAATTGATATTATAAATACCCAAATAAATATAATTTGAGACTTTTTATGAATTAAACTAATTTTATAGGTTAATATGACATGTTAGTATTGATGTAAGTAACTTGGTTCGAACTAGTCATTCTGTTATGATTTTCACAAAAATCAATTACTAAATAGTGTCAAAATTGACATAAAATAGTTATTAAAACAAATATTATATTATTAATTGTTATTTTATTCCTAAAAATCTAAGGTTCGGCCAAATTACTTAGATAAGGTTATATATATTAATAATTAACAACTTGGGGTTAGTTTGGCTTCTTATAGTAAGTTTATTAACCTTATAGTATAAGAACACAAGAAGACACGGTAAAAGTAAACTTATTTAACTTAATGTTAAATCTAAATGATAAGGTTACAATAGGAACCTAAACATGTCTAAATTCTATTTGATGAGAGGATTTAGACCCATCCCCACCTTAGCTTCGAAATATATCAATTTGGAGCTATTTAAAACCGAACTTGACTTTATAATAAAATAATATTTTTAGTTTTCCCAAAGGTGCCCCTCTCCTCCCTTATAAAAGGGCACCTCCTCCCCCTCTTCCTCACACCACTTTGAGCCTTCTAGCTCGGAAAACCCCTGACAATTCCTCCTCTCCACTTTTCTAGAAACATCCTAGAGGTTCTGGTCTTCTTCAAAGACCCATTTTAGTGCCCTAAAAGGAGGTCTCAAAGAAGCACTTCCAAGAAGAGGTAATGTCCGTTACCGATTCTTTCATCTTTATTTCTTCTTCCACTTCTTCTTATTTAGTTGTTTCATTATGAAGTAATAAAATCAGTATCACTAATATACTGATATGTTATTATAAGTATGAAACAACCCTATTTCACCACCTATCCATCCTACGGAAAAAGAAATCACCGCGCGTGCGTACGTACGAAATACCGTCTCCACACCGTGGTGTAATCTAGTTTCCACCACCACCTTACTTGGATGGGTATAATGGTGTAAATAATGACTATATATGACTATTATAAAGTTATACTGATTCTGAAGTAGTATACATACACTCCAATACAATTCCACGATCATAGGAACGATATCATCACTCGTGCGTACGTACGGAATACCGTCTCCATGATGTGATGCGACTCGTTCTACATGATCTTCATTTCATAATGATTATATAAATGAATTGAATGAATGAATATGATATATATTACACTAATAACATTCTGGAAATGAGGTATCTATAACCTAAATATAAGAATAATAATTTATTCGACAAAACACGCATAAGAACAAAAAGTTATAAACACCCGAATAACAAGTAGCAATGAAATATTACTACTAAGAAGCTAGGAAAATGACCATATATGATATCATAAAAATAAGTATGATTATAGAATAAGTCAATAACATTATTTATATCATTATACAGGAGGTTCGGACACTTACAAAGCAAATCGTACCTAAGGTAAGGGAAATATCACAATCTCATTTTTATCCGAGATTGTTTATACTTTAGTATTTACTGGGGTGTATTTTATCATCCACATCCATGTTTCCTCAATATTTAATATTATTTCCATTCACCTACAATTGTTTAAATCCTATTTTACCCTTCGGTGAGTTTTTAGTAAAAGATATGAGAGGAATCTTTTTTCGTTTTTCGTACGAGGTACTTTTTTGACTTTTTCGAAAAAAGTACCAGAAGAATGTTTTTTTAAATTATACGACATGAATGGATTTTTAAAACATTATTTCCAAGAAGATTCCTTTACAAGTTTTCAAGTTTATTTTTAATCAACTTATTTTAGTTTAAAATTGTATGACATGTTATGAAAGGATAAATGTTTTTGAAGCAGAAAGGATATTTTCCTCAAGAATGGAGTTCAAGAGTTTTATAAAAATTATTTTCCATATAAGACAATATAGGGTTCTGTTTCTATCCCAATTATTACATGGATTTTATTATTTTGTGATGGAAATATTTTTATTAATTCCTTTATCTTATATGAATTGTTTTATGATGTCACGATGTTTAAGATTCCCATTTTTATTACATGGGTTATGTAATGATGTATGATTTATGATTTTGTGGCACACATAAGAATGGTATCATTATGAGATGGGTGGGACCTATATCTCCCTCCAATTAATTGGGTAAAGATTTTATATCTTATGAGATAGACATGGCTGGAACGGTAGGTTATACCGGTTCAGTGAAACAGGACTGAAACGAGGGTGACTCGGTTCAGAAAGGGACTTTGTCCACTAAGATAGTCTTGGAAATGAGTCTTGACTAACAAGAAATGATTCTTTATGATTATGTGTGTATTCCACAAAGTTTCATGTTTTAAGTTATGATTATTGTGATTACATTTCACTGCCATGATTTATCCCATGTTATGAAATTATGATCTCTTTTGCAGGTTAAGATTTCCAAAAGTTATGTGCTTATGTATACGATGTGATTGATATTTCTTTTGTTTAACCTTACTGAGCATTTGAGCTCACCCTTTTGTATGTTTTCTTTCCCCAGGTTAGGAAGAAGGTTATTAAGTAAGATATTCCAAAAGAGACTATAGATATGATGAAATAAATGGGAGATAGTGTAGACGCTTTATGAACCAGTTGTTTATGTTTCCCAGTTTCTAAAGACACTATACCTATACGTTCCTTTCGTGGTTTTTTTATATGTTGTAATAAGTATGATTCAATTTTTAAGTATTAACAATGTATGTAAAGTATGGGTCGTTATAGTTGGTATCAGAGGAAAGGTATAGTCAACCTTTGGAAACTAGGATGTGAAAGCCTTAGTAAGAACCCTAAGGATAAGTCTAAGCATAGAACACAATATTAGTGTTTTAGAAATGGCCATGAATAACCTAGGATAAGACCTTAAGTGTGAAATTTTATTCTTGATTATGTGGTTTTCCTATTATAATTAGTGTTGCTCACACTATTCTTCTTGGTTTTAGTCAATGGATGGAACCCGAAGGAATCGTGTTAATGCGGAATGTGACGGTAAATGAAATGATTGTCCCCCTGAACAACCAAATGTTTTGGGAGCTGGAATTCAAAATCTTGTAGCCATGCTCACACAACTTTCTCAAGCTATGAATCATTCAGGACTTCCAAACGAGAAAAGGAAGGAGCAACATTCTGTTGAATCCTTCATGAGGCAGCGTCCACCTTCTTTCAGCGGGTCTACTGATCCATTAGTTTCTGAACAATGGATTAGTACTACTGAAAAGATATTTTCAGTTCTTCAATGTTCTGAACATGATAAAGTCATCCTAGCAGTGTATCATTTTGAAGGAGATGCTGATCAATGGTGGAATCTTATTAAGAATACGAGGCAAAGGGATGAAATTGAGTCCATGGAATGGGACGAGTTCAAGAACTTATTTTTCAATAAGTACTTCCCTCGTATTCTACAAACAAAGATGGAGAAAGAGTTTCTTGAACTGAAGAAAAAGGATGATGAATCTATTGGTACCTACGAAGCAAATTTTACAACACTTGCAAGGTACGCTTCTAGTATTATTATCCAACCTAAGAGTAATATCGATTGATTCTTTAGTGGCTTAAAACCAAATCTTCGAAGGTCGTTAGCCATAAGGGACATCAATAGCTACGAGGAAATCGTTCGATGTGCTCTCAAAGTTGAGATGGATATTGGAGTAACCCATCAGTCATATGGGTTTGATAGAAAGAGGAAAATGGAATTCAAAGGAAAATATAAAGAGCACACTGAAAAGAAGATGAGCATTCCCTTATGCTCAAAGTGTGGAAAGAAACATGGAGGGAGTTGTCTTAAAGGGACAAGTAAATGTTTCAAATGTGGAAAGGAAGGTCATCGGGAATTTGAATTCCGCGATGATGGGAAGAAGATGTCTAACGATGCAAACAAAGGAAGGGATACACAGAATGAACCTACTACACTTCAATGTTTCAAGGGCAAGGAGATGGGGAATTATGCCAATAAATGCCCTAATCCAAGGGTTGATGATGATGGTTGACATCAACAAACTCTTAAGGCTAAAGACAAAGGAAAGTCACATGCAATTTCTATCAGCGATGTGGAGTACGATAACGATGTGGTGAAAGGTACACTTACCATCCACTCTAAAGTAGCAAATGTTTTATTTGATTCTGAATCCACCCACTCTTTTATTTCTGAAGAATTTTCTAAGGGTATCACCGTATTACCTCAACAATTAGATGTTGAGTTAGCTGTGACAACACCTAATGTCACAACGGTCGCATCAAAAGTTTATAATTCTTCTCCGATCGAAGTTTGTGGGAAAGTGCTTCCTACAAATCTTGTGATCCTTCCTATAGTGGAATTTGATGTGATTATTGGCATGGATTGGCTTTCTTTATATGGAGCTCATATCAATTTCCAAAGAAGGGAAGTCACATTTCATATTCCAGATCAATCTATGATCGTCTATCGATGCAAGGATGAACATAACCTTCCAGTGGAAATTTCTTCCATCTTATGGGTCTTGATTCCACTTAATGACGGTTATTTATCTCAAATGGTTGGTGAGAAACTCACAATTAAGAATATTCCCATTGTACGGGATTTTGATGATGTCTTTCCGGAGGAATTACCGGGTCTTCCACCGAATCGTGAAGTTGAGTTTTCAATAGAACTCGTACCGGGTGCTTTGCATATTTCAAAGACACCTTATAGAATGGCCCCAATTGAGTTGCAGGAATTGAAGAAGCAACTCCAAGAGAATCTTGATAAGGGATTCATACGCCCTAGTGTGTCACCTTGGGGAGCACCTGTTCTATTTGTTAAGAAGAAAGATGGATCAATGAGACTCTGCATTGATTATCGAGAACATAACAAGATCACTATCAAGAACAAATATCCTCTCCCACGCATTGATGACTTATTTGACCAAATACGAGGAGCTCAATACTTTTCCAAGATTGATCTTCGTTTAGGGTATCATCAATTAAGGGTCAAAAGGGAGGATATACCAAAGATGACTTTCCGTACAAGGTATGGACACTATGAATTTATAGTGATGCCATTTGGTCTTACTAATTCCCCTGCTATCTTCATGGATATGATGAATAGAGTCTTTAGAGACTATCTTGATCAATTTGTGGTAGTCTTTATAGACGATATTATTGTCTATTCAAAGAGAAAGGAAGATTATGAAGATCACTTGAGAATTATATTGAAGACCCTGAGAAAGGAGAATCTTTATGCCAAATTTACCAAGTGTTAATTTTGGCTTCAAAAAGTTGCATTTTTGGGTCACATAATTTCAAAATAGGGGATATCTGTGGATCCAGCAAAAACAGAGGTTATCGAAAGATGGTCGAGACCAACAACAGTAACTGAGATCCTAAGTTTTCTTGGTTTGGCTAGATATTATCGACGTTTTGTGAAATATTTTTCACGATTATCTAATCCACTCACCAAGTTGACTCGGAAAGGAGTTATGTTTTTCTGGACGAAGGAATGTGAAGAGAATTTCAAGGACTTGAAAAGAGGGTTATCCAGTGCACCTGTGCTCACACTGCCTTGTAGTGGAGAAAGGTTTGTGATCTATAGTGATGCATCCAAGAATGGATTGGGGTGTGTTCTTATGAAAAATGATATGGTGATAGCTTATGCCTCACGATAGTTGAAAATCCATGAGCAAAATTACCCAACACATGATTTGGAGTTAGCTGCGGTAATCTTTGCATTATAGATTTGAAGGCATTATCTTTATGGTGAATGGTGTGATATTTATACTGATCATAAATGTTTAAAGTATATTTTCACCCAAAAGGAGCTGAATATGCGTCAAAGAAGATGGTTGGAGCTGATTAAGGATTACAACTTCTCAATCCATTACCACCCTGGGAAAGAAAACAAGGTGGCAGATGCATTAAGTTGACAAGACCATGCCAATTTATCCATGATGATGATCACAAAAGATCCAATATTTATGGATTTACAAAGGATGGATCTTGGAATTATAATGGAAGGGGAAAAATCTTATCTTTCTCAAATGAGTGTTCAACCATCTATACACGTGAAGATTAAAGAGGCACAGAAAGAAGATGTCGAGTTACAAAAGAAGGTGAGAAATGTTCCTGAATTCAACCTTGATTGTGATGGGATAATAAAGTTCAAGAATCGGGTTTGTGTTCCTCCCATCCCGGAATTAAAGAAGGAGTTTCTGGAATACGCTCATAGTTCTTCATTCTCTATTCATCCGGGAAGCACGAAGATGTATAGGTACCTGAAAGAGTACTTCTGGTGGGATGGCATGAAAAGAGATGTTGCTGAATATGTCTCTCGATGCTTGGTTTGTCAACAAGTTAAAGTTGAGAGACAGAAGTCTAAGGGGATGTTACAACCATTACTCATACCCGAATGTAAATGGGAAAACATCACTATGGACTTTGTCACAGGACTTCCTAAAACATCCAAAGGCAATAATGCTATCTGGGTTATAGTTGATCGTCTTACAAAGTCTACACACTTCATTGCTATTAGAGAGGATTTCTCTCTGGATCAGCTTGCTAGGATATATGTAAAGGAAGTGGTAAGATTGTATGGAGTACCACTTTCTATTATATCTGATCGGTATCCGAGATTTACCTCGAAGTTCTGGCGAAGTCTTCAGCATACTCTGGATACAGAGTTGAGTTTCAGCACTGCTTATCATCCTCAGACAGACGGTCAGTCTGAGAGAACAATTCAAACTCTAGAAGATATATTGAGAGCTTGCTCTATGGTTTTCAAAGGTGGTTGGGATCAACACCTACCTTTGGTGGAATTTTTTTATAATTATAGCTTTCACTCCAGTATTCAGATGGCTCCTTATGAAGCTCTCTATGGAAAGAAATGCAGGACTCCAACTTGCTAGGATAAAGTTGGGGAAAGAAAGCTATTAGGACCTGATCTCGTTGATGAAATGGCAGAAAAGGTCAGATCTATTCAACAACACATAAGAGCAGCTCAGAGTCGACAGAAAAGTTATGCCGACAACCGAAGAAAAGACCTAGAGTTTGAAGTGGGTGATAAAGTGTTCTTACGAATATCTCCCTGGAAGAGGGTTATGAGATTTGGAAAGAAGGGGAAGTTGAGCCCTAGATATATCGGTCCTTTCGAAATACTGGATCGTGTTGGGAAGGTAGCTTAACGATTGTCACTTCCACCGAATCTCTCTCAAGTTCACGATGTGTTCAATGTATCTCTCCTGAGAAAGTACATACCTAATCCTTCACATGTACTCAGCTCAGAAGTTGTACCACTGGAGCAAGATCTTTCTTATGAAGAACAACCGATAGAGATTCTGGATCGTAGAGAAAAAGTCCTACAAAACAAGACCACTCGATTGGTGAATGTTTTATGGAGGAACCACCAATTAGAAGAAGCTACATGGGAGCTTGAGGATATGATGAGGGAGAGGTATCCTCATTTGTTTGTTACAAAGTGACGAATTTCAAGGACGAAATTCATTTTAAGGGGGGTAGAATATAACACTCGAGACTTTTATATTATATAAATCATCAAAGGAATCTTTTTCTACAAAACACTTGCTTGGATTTCTTTACACGAAATCGCGACCTTCCTCGATAGCTTGCGTCGTACGCAATACCGAGTTTCACTAAACAACGATATGCTATTAAAATATTATTAAAACTAGCCGTTATGAATAGTAATAACCACTTTTCGAAATATTAAAAATTTTATTTTTCAAAATGGACTTCATTTTTGGATTTGGAATATCGAAATTAGCCTATGGTGAAATTTTGGTATTTTTCTGAAAACTTTCAATTTTTGATGAATAGTGAAACCACTAAGTGGTAGTTAAAAAACTGAATTTTTCATAAAACTTAATTTTACCGCTTCTGTGAGTGGAATTTCAATAATCCAAGAAACACAGTTGATGTCAGTAAGTAAAATGTGGTTCAATGAGATGAAAATAATTTTTTGGTGAATAGTAACTTTTTACTTTTTTTTACCACGGTTAAAAGTAAATAGAGTAATTAAGGGTAAAGATGATATTATTATTACCCTAAAACTTGTCCTAATTCTATTGAACAAGTTTAATTCGACCAAAAACAAACTTAGGAATAAAATATGACCATTTAGGCCCACTTGGATTATATTAGGACATTTATTATTAATTTATTTAAAGAAGGGTTAAAATAGTTAAAATCAAAGTTTAATAAGTAAATCATTTTTAATATGGGGTTATACATAAGATAAATTTGACTATAAATATTCATTAGAAAGCTAAAGATATTTCCTACATAATGGTAGTTTATTTTTAATTTTTAGACATTAAATAATTTAATTTATTTATGACACAACGATGATGCAGTAATTATCTTATTAATGAAATATTGACATAATTGATATTATAAATACCCAAATAAATATAATTTAAGACTTTTTATGAATTAAACTAATTTTATAGGTTAATATGACATCTTAGTATTTATTTAAGTAACTTGGTTCGAACTAATAATTCTTTTATGATTTTCACAAAAATCAATTACAAAATAGTGTCAAAATTGACATAAAATAGTTATTAAAACAAATATTATATTATTAATTGTTATTTTCTTCCTAAAAATCTAAGGTTCGGCCAAATGACTTAGATAAGGTTATATATATTAATAATAAACAACTTGGGGTTCGTTTGGCTTCTTATAGTATGTTTATTAACCTTATAGTATAAGAACACAAGAAGACACGGTAAAAGTAAACTTATTTAACTTAATGTTAAATCTAAATGATAAGGTTAAAATAGGAACCTAAACTTGTCTAAATTCTATTGGATGAGATTATTTCGACCCATACCCACCTTAGCTCCGAAATATATCAATTTTGAGATATTTAAAACCTAACTTGACTTTATAATAAAATAATATTTTTAGTTTTCCCAAAGGTGCCCCTCTCCTCTCTTATAAAAGGGAACCTCCTCCCCCTCTTCCTCACACCACTTTGAGCCTTCTAGCTCGGCCAAACCCTACCAATTACTCCTCTCCACTTCCCTAGAAACATCCTAGAGGTTCTGGTCTTCTTCAAAGACCCATTTTAGTGCCCTAAAAGGAGGTCTCAAAGAAGCACTTCAAAGAAGAGGTAATGTCCGTTACCGATTCTTTCATATTTATTTCTTCTTCCACTTCTTATTTTTTAGTTGTTTCATTATGAAGTAATAACATCAGTATCACTAATATACTGATATGTTATTATAATTATGAAACAACCCTATTTCACCATCTATCTATCCTACGGAAAAAGAAATCACCGCGCGTGCGTACGTACGGAATACCGTCTCCACGCCGTGGTGTAATATAGTTTCCACCACAACCTTACTTGGATGGGTATAATGGTGTAAATAATGAATATTTATGACTATTATAAAGTGATACTGATTATTAAATATTATACATACACTCCAATACAATTCCACGATCATAGGAACGATATCATCACTCGTGCGTACGTACGGAATACCGTCTCCCCGATGTGATGCGACTCGTTCTACATGATCTTCATTTCATAATGATTATATAAATGAATTAAATGAATGAATATGATATATATTACACTAATACCATTCTAGAAATGAGTTATCTATAACCTAAATATAAGAATAAGAATTTATTCGACAAAACACGCATAAGAACAAATAGTTATAAACACCTGAATAACAAGTAGCAATGAAATATTACTACTAAGAAGCTAAGAAAATGACCATATATGATATCCTAAAAATAAGTATGATTCTTGAATAAGTAAATAACATTTTTTAAATCATTATACAGGAGGTTCATACACTTACAAAGCAAATCAGACCAAAGGTAATGGAAATATCACAATCTCATTTTTATCCGAGATTGTTTATACTTTAGTATTTATTGGGGTGTATTTTATCATCCACATCCATGTTTCCTCAATATGTAATGTTATTTCCATTCACCTACAATTGTTTAAATCCTATTTTACCCTTCGGTGAGTTTTTAGTAAAAGATATGAAAGGAATCTTTTGTCGTTTTTCGTACGAGGTACTTTTTTTACTTTTCCGACAAAAGTACGAGAAGAATGTTTTTTTAACTTATACGACATGAATGGATTTTTAAAACATTATTTACAAGAAGCTTCCTTTACAAGTTTTCAAGTTTATTTTTAATCAACTTCTTTTAGTTTAAAATTGTATGACATGTTATGAAAGGATAAATGTTTTTGAAGTAGAAAGGATATTTTCCTTAAGAATGGAGTTCAAGAGTTTTATAAAAATTATTTTCCATATAAGAAAATATAGGGTTCTGTTTCTATCCCTATTATTACATGGATTTGATTATTTTGTGATGGAAATATTTTTATGAATTCCTTTATCTTATATGAATTGTTTTATGATGTCACGATGTTTAAGATTCCCATTTTTATTACATGGGTTATGTAATGATGTATGATTTATGATTTTGTGGCACACATAAGAATAGTTTCATTATGATATGGGTGGGACCTATATCTCCCTCCAATGCATTGGGTAAAGATTTTATATCTCATGAGATAGACATGCCTGGAACGGTAGGTTATACCAGTTCAGTGAAACAGGACTGAAACGAGGGTGACTCGGTTCAGAAAGGGACTTTGTCCACTAAGATAGTCTTGGCAATGAGTCTTGACTAACAAGAAATGATTCTCTATGATTATGTGTTTATGACACAATGTTTCATGTTTTAAGTTACGATTATTGTGATTACATTTCACTTCCATGATTTATCCCATGTTATGAAATTATGATCTCTTTTGCAGGTTAAGATTTCCAAAAGTTATGTGCTTATGTATACGATGTGATTGATATTTCTTTTGTTTACCCTTACTGAGCATTTGATCTCACCCTTTTGTATGTTTTCTTTCCCCAGTTCAGGAAGAAGGTTATTAAGTAAGATATGCCAAAAGGGACTATAGATATGATGAAATAAATGGGAGATAGTGTAGACGATTTATGAACCAATTGTTTATGTTTCCCAGTTTCTAAAGACACTATTCTTATACAGTCCTTTCGTGGTTTTGTTATATGTTGTAATAAGTATGCTTCAATTTTGAAGTATTAACAATGTATGTGAAGTATGGGTCGTTATACTTTGTGTGGGAATTAACTTAGTCCATAAATCCCTATAATATGGTGTAAAACCCTTTTAAGGACCATCTCCTCACCACATACAAGTTGTAATCCACTGGCTTGACAAGCTTTAAACCACAAGCTTAAGCTAGAAACTCATCTGTTATGGCATAAAATGCCTACTGTAGTACTGTTGTAGCTCCAACACCACTAAACCTTCAATAGTCTCCTTCAATCACTCTCTAACCACAAAACCATCAAATTATTATTCTAGTAAGGCACAATATGTTACTTCAGATACCTCGAAAATGATTTTTTCCCTCAAAAATCAAAAAAATCTAAAAGGAAAGGTGTTTCAACAACAACCCCATGTGATACCTCATAAGGATTTCATTACACCTCAAACACCACAAACCAACCATGAGAACTGAAACAACCATGAAACATACCACACAATAATATCACCTCACATCCATATCAAAATATCCCACTGGGATCAACACCACAAATCTGAAAGTAGCCACAAGACAGTAATTCTGACACAGCCACACAACTGCACAACCACATCACCATACAACCATATCAACCTCCACAAACCCCTAAAAAACCTCTACCACAACCAACACACAATATTTCACTGAACACAAAAATTAGGTAATTCCATCTTCCATCTCATGATATTATCCGTTTTTGGTGACAGTCACTCTCCCACATGATTTTTGTCACGTCATAGTATAACACATATTGATTAGGATTCAGGTTCTCCCCTTTTCATATTTCCAAATATTTATTTCATATCACATATCACACATTAAGGAAAACAACACATCTCATTAAAAAAAGGTATATCATCACAATATAAAAACATAATAATGAAAAGAAAAATTCAAAATAGCTCTGGGTACTAGGCACACATCTGCATCTCTCGCTCCCAACAAATATTCTCTAAGACAACATGCCTCTATAACATGAAAAAGGTGAATGTTTCTTCCATGTATCTCCCTCTCTTGATGGTCATGAATCTCTACTGGTTAATATATGAATTTCATGTCATATTGAATATTCAACTCTCCCTAGTCAATGTAGTGGTAGTCATCATGAAGATACTAACAAATTTGAGACATGTGGAAGTCATTATGGATACTCTCCAACCATGGTAGAAATTCCCACAGATACACCACCTTACCAAATCACCCGGATACCTCAAAAGGCCCAAAAAACATGGGAGAAAGCTTACTCCCACCACCAAACTACCACTTCCCATGATGTGGGGAGACTCTCAAGAACACATGGACTCCAAAATTAAACTCTAGGTTCCTCCACCTACAATAAGAATAATCCTTATGAAGGCCCCAAAACACCCTCATCCTTTATCAAACCCATTGGATCTTCCCAGTCCGTTTCTACACCTCATCAAGATCCAGAACAGTTGACTATCCAACCTTCACTACACACAAAAGTG
The DNA here is from genome assembly GCA_963277665.1 of Viscum album. Classification (NCBI taxonomy): domain Eukaryota; kingdom Viridiplantae; phylum Streptophyta; class Magnoliopsida; order Santalales; family Viscaceae; genus Viscum; species Viscum album. The sequence continues at coordinate 1,411,635,078 of OY728141.1, read as the reverse complement.
AATGATACAGTCACCCATTGAATTCCTCAAATGGGTTCATTCTAATGGATAAGAGATATATGTTTTTGATCGAAAAATTGACCAATGTTAAGTACCTTACCCATGATCTATGAATGTCTAATAAACAAGCACACGATATATCCTCCAAAATTTAGATAGTCTTATCTCACTTTCTAAAAAACCTGACACCTCACCACAAACTCTTCCATTGCTTTTTTCATCACCGACCACTAAATATGTCTCCTTAAACAACAATTAATATTTTTCACAATAGGATATACCGCTAAAGTAGATATATGAAACTCACAGAGAGATCCCTTAAGCATATATTGTATAAAAAATCTCCCATGAAATGAAACACGGTTCTGATCGATCTCTGACCATCCATTGGGGGAACCACAATAGCCAACATGATTAGGAATCACTTATCCCTATGAGTCTCCCCATAAATAATCTTATACCTGCGACATCAAATATGACTATATAGTAATCTGATAAAGTCAACAATGACTACTTCTCTTCCTAAAATTAATATTCATCACTATAAACTCCTCAATTCCTTCCCCAAAATCCACATACTTCTAAACCACATTTCCTTGTGAATTCCGACTCAATGCATCGACATCAATATTACCCTTTAACAAAATTTAAGATATAGAAAAATCATAATTATAAAGAAAATATATCTATATCCACTTTCATAGATTCATATCTAACTAATATAAGACATATTTTAGGCTCTGGCAGTCCATGAAAACAAAAAAATCACCCATTTATGATGTAATGCTCCAAAAAATTTTGTGTGAAAATGAATACGGAAAACTCCAGATTATGGGTGGCATAGTTACACTTGAGGGGATTTAACAATCTAGACCCATAAGAGATTATCTCTCTATACATCATCAACACGCATCCCAAACCTATATGGGATGCATCATAGAAAACCTCAAACAACACACCCTTATTATGAAACCAAAGCATTGGATCACTAACAAACATCTCCTTTAGGTAACAGAACACTACCTAGCATTGATCACTCCATGATGTTTTTTGTACTTTTTGTTCAATTCTCTCTTTAGGGATGAAATATGTTAGAAACTAGGTATAAAACTCCAATAATAGCCTTAGATATTGAGGAAGATACAAATGTATTCCTTGTTCTTGGGTACTTCCAATGAAAAAACTAACACAATATTTGATAGGCCTACTACCACAACATAACGAGACATAACATATCTAAGGCAACAAACCTCTCACATCTAGAACTAACACTTGAAAAAATATACATAGATCATGTGGTTTTGAAGTACATAAAAATATCTCTGAGTAACATGGAATGTTCCTTCTATAACCTCAAGTAGAACAATATATCATCAATAAATATGATGATGAACCAATCTAGGAACTCATAGAACATAGAGTGCATAATACCCATGTTGGTTCATTCATGACACTGAATGACATGAATATAAACTCAAAGTGCACATACTTTCACTAGAATTAATAATTTAACATGTCGTCATCCTTCACCCTTAACAAGTGATATATAGACTTTAGATCATCCTGGTAAAATCAACTAGATCCTATCAAATAGTCAAAAATACAATATATCATCAAAAGAGTGCAATAGTTATTGATCTTTACATTATTCAACCTTAGGTAGTCTATAAAAATCCACATCCTGTCATCCACATTCTTAGAAAACCACACTAGAGCACCCCATGGTGACAAACTGGGTCAGATGAAACCCCTTTGCATCAGATCATCCACCTACAGCATCAACTGTCATAGATATGTAGGCATCATCTGATAGGGAGACATCAAAATTAGAGACAAATGTGGCTGAAAATATCTCCCAAACTCAACATCACATCAATAGGGTAATTCCATAATCTCCTCTAAAAAATGTCCAAGAACTTCTCCACAACTCTTGGAACACCCTCAACCTAAACTTCTATACACATCTCCACCAACTATGACAAAAGATGATCTACTTTCCTTCCACCCATCAAACAACCTCACTCGCTAATGAATTCCACACTTTGACCCTTACATCAAAAAACAAAACTCTCCTCTAGAAACTATCGATTAATGAATTCACATAATACATCTAATTCATGATAAGGATAACATCATATGTATGTATCTAAAATAAGAAGAAGTCCCACATTAGGTGGTGTTTCCCTATCACAATTCTACATCCCTGGTAAAATAGCATGACCTCTGACCATAATAGATAACACTAGGGACATTGGAAACCTATCCATGTCTAGTCCCAAATCATATACCAAATCAAGAATAATAGTGGTGTGTGAGGCTCTAGATTCAAACAAAATACACCAATGGTAGATGATAAGCTAATCGTACCTTGAATAATTCCTAACTCTTCAAAAAATGATGCCTCTAATGCATGCTTGTAACCATGACTAGTCCTTATACATCTCTACTGTTGGCCTCCATGACCATGTTGTAGCCTAGGTTCCTATGGATTAGGACCTTTATGTAGATTACCTCTTCCAACTCCACTAACTATCAGATGCAGAACAAGCACCAATGGTCTCTACTGCCAAAAGAGCCTCAGAGGCTACTACAAGTACTTCCAAAAAGGGGTTTGAACACCCAAATAATAATGGACTCCCTAGGAATTCAGGAACTAATATTTACCATCCTATTTCCTCCAAAAATATATAATGAATACTTGAAACCTCTAACAGGTGCTTGAGATCCACCATCCCTTGAATAATAGAAAGGGGTCTACCACAGTCGGTTCCCCACTGACTGGAACCCTGACTCCCTAAACACCTATGGACAATTTCCTAAAACTCTAATCCCTTATATGTCCTATTGGACACTCTATATGGGAATAAATCCTAATTAAAACATCCACTCAATAACCTCATCATTTTGAGGCACCTATAGATATGTAGAGAGTGTAAATTGTGTGAATTAATATGTGATCACTAGGTGCAAGTCCTTCTCCAGATTTTGTCCTTTGGACTCCTCATATGGGAAAATATATGGATAAAAGATCCAGAGGTCGTTGAACCTGATCCTAAGATCCCACACACTCAAACTCTCATACTAAAGGGAGAGAACCCCCTTTCTCTTGGATTCCCTCATCATCGATGATAGGAACTCCACCTAAAACTCCCTATGAAAGTATGATCACAACACATATGTCTCTTTACAGTTACTAATAAATAGTTTCCACCACTAATGCAAAGATCCCTACATATTACTAACTACCAACATCATCCAGAACTCAACTCATGCATGGATAACACTAAAAATAATTTAGAGCTCTAACATCTAGCACTCTGTATCCAGATCCAAGATGCTCCCCTCATACTTTCCCAAATATACTGCTTAAAGGAATAAAAATCCCACTTCCAAACCTCATACTCCTATATTTAATCCACCCTATGATGAACATTTGGATTATCATACTAAACCCCAACTACCCAATCGACCCACAGATGAAAAACATAATCCATTCTTGAAAATCAAGGAGAACATTCTAGGCCTGGTAGCATGGAATTCTATGAATATTATTTATTTAATTCTTTTTATTTTCCCAAAAAAATACAATTTAAACACAAAAATTATCAATCGTTATACATTCAACTATCCTGGGTCTCTACCCTTCAAATAGGCCCACCTCACTTGGTTGTTCAATAAGATCATATTCCATGAACTAGATCTTGGTGGGCCCTTAAAATCTCACATCTTAGCAGATATTCCTGACCTATTTCATGCATCAAGATAAACTGGAACCATTTCCCTACTAATCCATGAAATCATCAATGTTCTTAACTCTAAACCCCATACTATATCTCAACTGTATCCTATGATACTACTATATCATGACCCCCTCCCATCAAAGATGACACAATTAAGGGAGGGTGATAATGAGCCTCATGTCCCGCCTGTAGTAGGCCATAGGTCGGTGACTAGCATTGAGGGTTTAAAAATCTAATAGTACAGGTGGAATTAACCTATATAAATGAAACATGATTAGAAGATAGGACAAAAAACCATCATGAAACTCTAGAAAATAAAATAAAGGTAAACTAAATACAATCTTACAATTCCTGAATAAAGAAAACTAATACATATAAAAGCCTTCAAATATATCAAAAGACAATTCTACGCCATGACACAACAACAGATCCAATCCAAGCTAGTGATGTTCAGATTAATCCCCAAAGTCCTCCAAGAAACCTAAAAAAGTTTATATAAGTAGGGTTTGTATAAAAGGTAAAGTCAATACAGACATAACCAAGGTCTTAAGTGCACATGTGAAATAGTGTGCTAATTTTCCAAGGAATGAAAAGAATAACCACCAAGTACCTATATAGTTCAATTATCCATAACCCAACCTCGCCATGGATTGCTCAAAAATCACATATCTAATATAAAAATATAACATCAAGATCATAACAATGAAAGGTACCCCACTGACTCTCTTCCCACTAATTTTCTACTCTCATGTTCCAACATCAAATTTCCTCTGTACCCATCCATTATATACAAATCACATCACATCACATCACATCACATCACATCACATCACATCACATCACATCACATCACATCACATCACATCACATCACATCACATCACATCACATCACATCACCTATTATTAAATCACATCACACCACATCACACCACATCACATCACATCTCAACCGAAGAGACCCAAGACACCCCTTATGTGGGTTGGGACACATTCATACCTTCCCGACCTTCACAAGGTCTAGCATATGGTGCTAGAATCAAGCATCACTACATCAAGCCTCGCCTGAAGACACATGCTTCATCATATATCAAAGTCATGCACTCCTCCTACCACACATGACCCCCACTATAAATCACATCTCCTTAGAATCTCATCATTTCACATCTGGCCCAAAAACACATGGGCCATCACTGCACATCTCACTTAAAGACACATGGTTTATCACCACTGAAGGAAGATCTGGGAAGAGGGGGTAGCCAACCATCCATATCACCACTATCCTAGATATTGGGGAGAACACCCAGAACCCAAGGCCTCTAAGAATTGTTAATGTTATCCAACCCGGGTGGGATTATATAAAAATAGTATAAACATGAATAATATATAGATAGCACACCATACCCAACTTATGGGTTCATGAAATCTTCAGTAGCACACACCACATCACCACCTTTGTACCACACATCAATCATCACTACCTCTACAACCACTATATTGAACATGAAAAATAACCATCATATAAACCACACAACATTTCCCACTTTCAATTACCTATTACATCAATTTTATTCAATTTTCATTTCCATTTAACATTACACAACCCATCCATTCATTCAATTCATTTAATCCATTTACCACCCATCCATTTCCACCCCATTAATTTATTCATTTCATTCATCATCATCATTTATTTCATGGTTAAAAGGGAAACTATCACAACCACACCACACAAAAAATAGCCCAACTCACACAACCATCGCCACAATACCACACATACACCATTCTCACCGCACCACATCAACCAAGCCAACCCACCACAACAACCACACATCTCGCATCCCAACCACATTTCACAATATAACCGCCATACATCACATAACCCAGTTGGTCACCTCCATAATCACAAAACCGCCCAAACCATTCAAGGAAACACAACAAGCACAATCACACACTAGAACACAAATCCTAGATTCCTCATTTATTTAGGTACTTTTACCACATTACCTATTTATTTAGCATGTGTAGTATAAAAAAACTAGTTTTACATGGGAAACCAATTTATTATCCAAATATATGTTATTTAGACTATTATTCAGGGTTCAATAACACAATAACACAGAAAGGGTCCAACACATATCAAATACAGAACAAGAAAAGCATCCAATATATATTATTTTCAACAAGGTAACAACATAACATAATAACATCAACAACATATATGAAAGTATTAAAGCATGAAATATCTCCCCATAACCATCTATTTTTGACATGCCAATTAATTATATTTATTTTTTGAACCATTAATATCCACCCAATGGAAAGAAAAATCATGAAATTTTCACACATAGAATATATAAAGGGATATAATGAGGATCCCCTTCCTCAAAGAAGAATTAAAATTTCACTACACAATGTAGGGAGGAGAAGAAACAACCCATAACTCACAACCACACAAGGGAAAACATGAATCAACTTGAACCGCAACAATGTATTGTAAAAAATATATCAAAAAATTACTAAAAAACCATCAAAACCACAACGAATCCATGGGAGAATAATGAAAGATAATCAATGGGGAAAAGAGGAAAACTCACTTCATATCACTAAAACATAACCACCATAACCTATAAATCGAAGTAGGGGAAAAGGGGCTAGAATATATATAAAAATATCCTACGGTTATCCCAAAATGAGAGAGAGATGAGATGTTGAGTTAATGAAAAATTGGCCGAACTAGGATTATAAACAACCTGCAACTCACCTGATTTATGGCATGAATTAAAAGTTTACATTGTAAATTCCACAATCCCACAAATCTTACACCATAAAACCAACCATTAGGTCATAAACACCCTTTCTACCAAAAAACATGGTGCTTAGATTGGAATTAACTTATATCGCAAATCCATGTATTACAGTGTAAAACCATTTTCACACCCACCCCCTTAGTACATATAAGTAGTAAATTTCTATCTTGAAAATCCATAAACCATATACTTATATTGGAAACACATCTTTTATGGTGTAAAATGTCTTATACAGTTCTTCTACAAATCCAACTCCACCAAACCACCTCTAGCCACCTCCAAGAACTCTCTAATCAAAAAAGTAACAGGCTGGGAAGGCATATAACATTATAATAACATTGAATATATAAAACAAGTATTTTTGTAGAAAAATGATGGTTTAACCCTTACATGTTTATAATATTATTTATTATTGATGAAAATTTAAATTTTAGTTAATATAAATATACATGTGTTTATAAATCATATAATTTTCATTAATTAAATTTTTTTCAATTAAATTTATTATAAAAAATTATATGATCAGAAAAATTATTGAAGATAACAGTTTTACCATTATCAATGTAATTAACATTAATTTTAGTAATATTATTTTTATACCAAAAGATAAAATATCCCTTATTATATAATTGATAAATAGTGATTCCAAATATGATATCCATCTTATAATATTATATTTATATATGTATGAGAAATTATTATTTTATATTAGCGGATATAATGCATAAAAACCCATTTTTTTAGAAAAAGTGTGTATTAAAGATTAAAATATATGTTTGGGATAAAAATATCAATAAATTTTATTTTTAAGATAAAAATTAGTTTATTATAAATCAAATATATTTTATGTGGCCTTAAAATAAATAAAAAACCAACATTTATCAAAATATTATTTAATTTAAATTAAAGAACAAAATAGTTTTTATTGGAAAATATTACTTAAGTTCTTCAAATTTTAATCATAGGTTTTATAAATTAAAAATATTAAATATTAAATTTATAGTTTTACTTATTTATTACATTTTTTACCAATTAAAATATTTTATACGCTTTGAGTTTTTTCTTATAAATCTATAAAATTTATAGTTTTGGAAAAAGCTATATTTTTTTACTATTTTACTTAAAAATTCAATTATTTAAGATAATACAAAATAACAAATCTAAAATTATATTTATATTATTAATTTTAAACTTAGGTTAATTTTATCAAATTAAAATTCCAAAATTCCAAAAATTTATTAATGAAATACAAAATATAATGGAAAATTATTTTTTTAAAAACAAAATTCAATTACATTAAAAGTAAAAATAAAAATGTGTAAAATTAAAGAGATAAATATGTTATTACATTAATAATTAAATTATTATATTAAAAAACCATAATATTTTAAAATAAGAACATTGTTTTTTATAACATATACAAAACACAACACCAAGCTCAAACGACCCATAAAATATATTATTTAACTATAAACAATATAACATAGAATTTATATTGGTTTTCATGAATATAAATATCTAAATTATGGAAATCATCTGGTTTACATATTTAAAAAATATATATTTTTATTACCAATTAATTATAAATGAAAATAAAAATCATTTGAAAGTAAAAAAAAGTTTTTCTAGAAAATTATTTTTATGCACACAATGTGTTGTTACCTTGATAAATATTAGTGAATGATTTTAATGAAATTTATATATTATATATTCAAAAAAATGTATTATAGTTCACAAAATATTTTTTCCATGCAAGGGATATGAATAAATCTACTGTTATGCTTAAAAACAATATTTTTTGTTAAAAGTGGTTTTGTCAAATTTTGAAAACTTATTTTAAATATATTAGTACCAATTATATAAAATTTATTTAGATAAATGAACTTATTTTTTTAAATTATAATATCATAATTATCTTATGGTGAAATTTTTATATTTTTCTAAAAAGGTTGATTTTTCAATGAATAGTGAAAAATAACAATTTTTCAAATACTCTTATTTATTTTAATTTCAATAAGTTATTTTAAAGTCCCATTATGAGTTGAATTTGACTTCAAATTAACATAAGTATTATTTAGTTATATTTAGAATAATTTAATTTATTTTAATTATATTTACACCTGATTTTTCTATAAGTCCATGTTAGGCATAAAAACACATTTTCTAAAAAACAATTTTTAAGTTCATAATGTTTATCAAGTTAAATTAATTAAAATTACCCATAATGAGTAAATATTTAAATTAAATTTATTTATTTTATATATATATATATATATTAATTTAAATCCATATAATTATTATTACTAGTCATATAGTTAATGTAAGACCATCTTATGCCTACAAAAATACATTTCTTGAAAAATTGTTTTTCAACACATTTTGCGCTTCATTTTTAAATTAAACTCTTATGTGAATTGAATTTGATAAAATGGATTCCATACTATGAAAAAAATAATTAATATTAGATAATATGGTCTGATTAATTTCTCTTCATAATGAATATTAAAAAAATTAAAAAAAATTTAATTATCGTGGTTAAGGTTAAAACATGGGTTTTCTCCTTACATGTGATTTTGTAGAAATTATTTTTCCAAAAAAATAAAATTAATATTTTATAAAATTTATTTCTTATTATGAATTATTGGTTATAAATTTTATAATAAGTCTCATTTTATATAATTGTTAAAGGATAAATTACCTAGTTTAAAAAATTAGTTACCATGGTGAACACTTAAATGGTAAAAGTAAGTAACTTAGAGGATAAGAGCATAACATGTTTAAAAAAAATTCTTGGTGTAGTTATTTTTTGAACTTATCTTCCCCCAAAAAAAATATTTATCAATTTTGGAGGCACTTGGAGTGAGAGTGACTTCCCATTATTGAAGAGTTTGTGATAATTACAAAAATGTGACTCCTCCTCCATTATAAAAGGGAACCACAACCCTCACTTATTAATACCTCTTAATCCTTTTATATCTTAAAAACCATGAATAAACACTCTCCAAAATACTTATACACATTATAGAGGTGATGGTATTACCAAAATACCAATCCACAGTTCCCTAATAAAAGATCCAAAGAAAGTTTCTCTAAGTGGAGGTAATCATCTTCATTAAGATCATTGTTTTATCACCTTCAATTATATCTTAAAAATTACAATATAATAGAAATATTATCTCCCATATAATTATATTTTATTATGTTTATGAAATAATATTTATCCATATCATTCTTTATTAAAATGATAAACAAATCCATTACTTGTGTATACGACAGACTTCCACCACGTGAACCAACTTAATGTATTTTATATCTCTGACTCAGATGGATAGAGATAATTATGGAAATAAAAAATAATTATGATATATATGAAATAGTTTTAATTATATAAAATTAATATATCACACAACTCGTTACCATTTCTCCCATTAATGGAATGATATCATCACTCGTGTGTATATATGACCTACCTTCTTCAAGAAGCGGTGTGATTAATTTTCCATTTCCAAATTTATAGAATGGTTTTAAAAATGTATCTGGTGAATAAATTTTATATTTATAACATAAATATAATTATGGAGAAAATTTATCTTTACCCATGCAAAATAATAATAACTTTTGCGAGAAAAAATGCATGAGAAAACGAAGTAGCTAACCATCAAAATAATGGTAATAATGAAATATTATTAACAAATGAGTGGAACGATGTTATAATAGGATCATAAATGAAATTATAAATATTAATATGGTTCTTTTATAAAATAATAAAATTTTTAAAATCATTATATATGAGTTTAAATTACATTCAACCAAAGGGAAATGTGAGGTAAGGTATTTTTTCTCGATTTCCCTTCATTGAGGAACATTGTAATGTTATGAACCTAATTTCTTTTATACGGTGTATATACTGCATGTTTTTTATGTAATATCATTGATAAATTATATTTAATGGTATTTTAAGTTTAATTTTTAATGATTTCACCGAAGTGTATTTTAATTAAGTGTTACCAAGTGGTAAGTAATTTTATAACTCAATTTCTTTTCATTGGGTTATACTACTTTTCATTGCCTTTGATATTATAAGATTATGTGTGTAATAAAATTTGATTAATTTATTTTTAATTTAAACTTGTTTTATTTGGATTTAAATTGTACAATCAAAATTACTTCTTTTATTAATTCTCACTTCAACATATTATGATCTTTGTAAGGGTTTATTTTACAATCCCATTTTAATCGAGATTATTTATGCTTAGATTTACATTAAAGGAAATTATTTGATCATTTTATAGTAAAACTCTTTAATTTTATTCTCATTTGGTTATTAATTATGTTTTCAATTAATAGTTCAATATTTCACTCTTTGGTACTTAAAATTATTAAGAAAATGTTTTTCAAGATAAACTGACTTTATTTATCTCTTAGGTCAAAACCCCCTTTTCATCCATATCAATGTTTTCTAAAAACATTTTAAAAAATTCTTTTAACATCATCAAAATGATTTATTGAATTAAATTTTCCCATGTTAGAATATTTAATTAATGTTTTGAATGGAATTGTCTTGTCATTTTCGGAATGAGGTAATTTTCAACCTTTTTTTACAATAGTATAAGAATAATGTTTTTTAAAACTTATATGACATGTACAAAGTTACCCTCCATCCTAGAAACTATTTTATTCAATATTTCTTTATAATATTAAAAGGTTATTTTTAAAGAATTTTTTTTATTATTATTATGGAAATGAATAGTTTTTAATAGTTATTTTCAAATTGAAAAGGATATTTTCCTCAAGAACGTTTTAATTAAAGTTTTATTGTATTTCTATTCATAGACTACAAAAAAAATTATTTTAATTATAATTCATCTAGAATATATTGAAATAATACCATCCTTGTTATATATTTTGATGGATTATGATTAGTTTTTCGAAGAAAAGTATTGAAATTTATCTTCTTGATAAATTTTTGTTATCCTTAAATTTCCATAAAAACTCAATTTCTTAGGATCATTGTACATTATATTTATTTTAAATATCCATATTCCCTGTATTGTAAATATTATTATTACCTAAAAAATATACCATTTTTAAGTATGATGTTTTAATATGAATGTTATTTTATTAACTAGGGAAAATATTGATAGATCCATATCCTTTAATCATTATAGTTATTTATTGATAAGCCATATTATTTAGGAATTAAATTGACCATTTGATATATAAGGAATGCATTGAAAAATTGATGGGTGAGGCTTTGTTATAGATATCCCCTCCATATATTGACAGTGTCATAAGAAAAATTAGTTTGATATCCTTATTTAAATGGGTTTTTGGTGTATACCTACCCATTAATTAAACTGTCTTGGAGAAATGTCTTGATGGTATAAATATCATAATATATGAAAAAATGATGTCCAATATTAAGAATTTACTTCATTTATAATTCAGTTATAATTATCCCTAAGATTTTTGTAATGATATTATCCATAAATTCATTTTTTTCTCAATTTATTGATTAAATGGAATGTGTATTCAGTTATTTACCTTTCTTTATTTATTATGCATTATCTAATCATGGTAGTCAAGTTATTGATTAAAAGAAATGTGTTTTAAGTTATTTATCTTTCCATATTTATCATGACTTATTGATTCATGATAGGTTTCACTATACGTAACCCTTACTAAGAAATTGAGCTTATCTATATTTTGTTTCCCTTCCCTAGGATATAAAGAAGGAATAATTGGATGAGTTAAAGGATATAGAATATTAAATTTCAATATGTTTTAATTTATGTAAAAAAAATAAAGTAAGCATCTAGTTTACCAAGAATAAAAAAATAATATATCCTTTGGGATTCAATCACTTGTACCTAGAACCAGTGTAATAAATTAACCACTGAATCTAAGAAACTATGGTCGAGGTATTTACAATTGGTATCAGAGAAAGTTTAGTAGAAACCTTAGGAACTAAATTTATTAAAACATAAATTATGAAACATAAAACTATGATATCATTTGAGGATAAGTATAGAATGATGTCCTAATGTTTTGGTAAGTAATATTTTATGTGGTTTTTCCTAGAAATAAAACTCTGTATGGATACTACAATTGGTCTCGGTTCTAGTATAGTTATACCAAGGGGTAATAACTCTAAAATTGCAACATTGATATTTGACTCGATCATCACCTGGTTCATTTCAATAGGCCTTACTGTGCACTTGGTTTGACACTCCTGGGGGATATGCTTTGGATAATTAACATATTATTTTCAAACCATTATTCAGGATTCAAAAATAAAGAAATCCCCAAAGACACTATGTTTATGATTCAGATGAGGCTAGTTTATGTTTTTTAGGAACCATCATTGTGTCATGACCCGCCTTCTTCAAAATGAGGGAAGGGGAAGAAAAGTGTCACACCCTTCCTTCCTCAAGACGAAGGAGAGATAATTACCTTCGAGTCTCACCTTTAATAGGACCCAGGGCGGTGACTTGCAGCAAGGGTATAGAATCTCACATAATATGGAATGAATTACCCTTTTCATAAAATAAGATCAAGAGATAAGATGGTAAATCCCAAGAAACTCCATATAACAAAATTAAAAGTAAATCCAAAATCCGTTACCACATTCATGATCAAAAGTAAAGATGTTACAAGGTATAAAAAACTCCAAAGTAAAGTACCAAAAGAAAAAAGATCAAGTAGCAAAGTCAACTAATCCTGACACCAGAGCTAGTAAAGCCCCGCACGGTCTTCAAAGTCCTCCTGGAAACCAGAAAATAGTGTTACAGACATAGGGTGAGTATACAAGTATACCTGGTAGGAAAACTAAATCCACTCGTGAACAAGTGAGGGGAACTCTAACGTCTCTATGAGAAAACAATGGAACCTCAAATCACCTACCAAGAAATACTAACCAGCCGAGTCTCACTAAGGAACACTCACTAAATAATGAAAGTCATGTAAAGTAGTAGTATAAGAGAATTGATATTTGGGTACCACACACCACTTTCCCACTAGTTAACTGCTCATTCCTAAAAGATAACTTCTTGATGCTACCACTCTTACCATATGCAGTCGCACTTCCACAACCTGTCCACACACACTTGGGCCTAAAACCACACACAATACCACCAACATACACCTGGGCCACAACAACAACACCTCTCACCTGAAGACACCTAGCCTCATCCCAAAGACACTTTTAAAAACATTCCTATCCCGTAAACACCTGGACCTCTCATCTATAACAATCCCTTGACCGAAGGATCATGGACTATGGTAAGCATTAAGACATTAAAGTCTACCTAGATACACTTGAGAAGTAAGAACTGGATGAGGGTGCGAGGAAGAAAGACAGTAACCAGCCATCCATCCTTTACCAAGATATTGAGAAAGACACCCTTCCCCATGAAATGGGGGTGTTCGGAACATGGCACTCAACAAGAATGGGTGCACATAAAAATCACAAGGGAAATTTTTTTATGAATATAGGTAATAAAACACTCATCCCAACCTACGAGTTTCAAACAACAAGACAAATGATCACACCAGTACCACTTTTAATGCAATCACTATTAGCACAACCACACAACAGTCATGACCAAATCATACCCGAATCCCTTTTTCATATAACCACTTTTCATTTATTAGCTTAGGGATTTAATTTAATTTATTTTAGCACTACCTAGAAACTATGAACTAAAACCATATCAAAACAACAAAAAACTAGATTTTATGTCCCATAGCATGCCCCCATTCAACCACTACCAACTATCATATTTAAAGTTATACCACACAATCCTTCTCTCACAACCCAAATCCACAACCCCACTGCCCAAAAATTCCTAGATGCAGTCCCACTACATAAAAGTTCATAACTACACCATAGTCCCACTGCCCAATGCCATTCGACAACCACGACACAAACAATGGAAGTTCAGCTGCCTACAATTCCATATATTCCACAATCAATTAGTCTCTCATAATGGGATACCAAAAAAACCACTATAAGTATCCACACACAAATCCTACAACAACTACTATTAACCCACATCCCTTCTATACAGACATGCCACACCCTTCACACAGAACCAACTCCTCTATCCACCCCTGTACCCACAACCGTGCTCCCAATACCAGCAGCACCACACAACTCATACAAAGTCACAAAACTGAACAGAACACAACACTCATCCACACTTATCAATAGGATGTATATATATATATATATTCAAATTGTATAAACACTGTTATTTAATCCACTTGTTAAATAAGGGGATCATACAATGGTTCTCATAATGGGTCATCTTTTTCAATTAACCAAGTGTACGTGTTTAAGTAGTTTTAGTGTTATGGATGATTATCAAACAAGATAACAAAAGAAATGGGACAACACCAGTGCACAATAAAAGACCACCAACGAACATGATTTTCAGAATACATATAGACACAATTGATCCATAAAGAAACAAAGATAACAAAAATAAAACATACTTTTGGTATAAAGAATCGGTATCCTTTGAATTTGATTACAAATTAATATAACTATTATGTAGTTATATTTAATATAATTAATTTCATTTGAATCATCTTTATACCTGATTTTGGTATAAGTTTATTCTTGGTCTTAAAACATACTTTTTCTGAAAACTATTTTTAAGCGCATAATGTCTATCCATTTTAATTAATTAAATTAACCCATAAGGAGGAGTGATATAAATGAAATGTATTGATTTTATTTTTAACTATATTAATTTAAATCCATAAAATTATTATTAATATTTATATAGTTAATATATGATAATTTTATGCTTAAAAAATACATTTCTTGAAAAATCTTTTATCGACACGTTTTAATGTACATTATTAAATTTAAATTTTCTAATTATATAAATTTAATTAAATAAAATGGATTACATATTTTGAATCAAAATAATTAATATTATTTAATAAATTCAAATTAATTTCTGGTCATAATGAATATGAAAAACTGTAAAAATTAATTACCATGGTTAAAGTTAAAATTGGGTTTTGCACGTTACATGCGCTTGCGTTTAAATAAATTTTTCTGAAACATAGATTTTTTTTGATAAATTTTATTTAAAATTAATAATAAATGGTTCCAAATTATCTAATAAGTATCATTTTATTTTAGTCTTAACGATAAATTACATAGGTTAAAAAAAATTAGTTACTGTGGTGAAAACTCAAATGGTAAAAGTATGTAAACATAGTGGATAAGGGAAAAAGATGTTTAAAAAATATTTCCTTCTTTTTTATGGTGGCGGTTTTTCTTGACCGTAATTTCCCTCTAGTACTTTATTTATAAATTTTCGATGAACTTGGGGTGATAGAGACTTCCCATTATTGAATAGTTTTGGGTGTTTACAAAAATGTCACTCCTCCTCAATTATTAAAGGGAACCCCTGCCCTCACTTATTCACACCTATAAATAATTTAACATGACTAAAAATTTAAAAAATATACCCCCAAAATCATTATTCACATTCTATAGGTTCCGATATTCCAAAAAGACCAATACTAGTTTCCTTAACAAGATATCCAAAGGATGTTTTTCTAACTGAAGATAATCTTCTTCACTAAGATCATTCTTTTTTAATTATTATTTAACCATATTTATTTATGACTTAAAAATTACAATATAATAACTCCAGAATCTATCATATAATTTTATGGAATTATGTTTATGGAATAATATTTATCCATATCCTTCTCCATCAAATGAGAAACAAATCCATCGCTCATGTGTACAGCAGACTACCACCCTGCCAACCGATGTAATTTTCTTTCCATATTCAACTCACATGGATAGTCATAATGAAGGAAATAATTAAAAAATATGATATATTTGACATGATATTAATTATATGAAATTAATATATCATCCAATTCTTTACCATTTCTTCCATCAACGGAATGATATCATCACTCGTGCGTACGTATGACCTACCCTTTTCATGAAGCAATGCGGTTCTTTTTAATTGTGGAACTTTCAAGAATGTTTATAAAATGTATGTAATGAATAAATGTGATATTTATAACATAAATATAATTATGTAGATAATTTATCAATATTATATTGATACACCTAATTTGTGTATACATTTCCAAATATATTTATGAAAATAAGAACATGTTTTTAGCAAATATCTACTTCTTAGTAGACAAATACTTTGATTTCGGTGATCTTGTTTATTTTTATGTGTTCTCTGTCCAAACACACAAACCAGAAGAACTCTGAGAAAAATTCCCAACTACACGGTGGGTACATACCTACACCCTGTTTACATTCAGACTTAGACACAGATTGGTCGGACGAGTACACACCCAAGTCGCCAGTACAGAGACGACACGCCATGTGGTTCATACCTACATGTCGTTTACATGCTTCTAGATGTGGTTGGTGGTGTTTTTAAGAGACTAAAAATAGTGAAAGGTGGCACCACAAGTTGTGTACCCTCCCCCAACCATCCATCGATGCCATAGAAGTCAAGGGCGGCACAGCTAGCCACCTACTGGAGAAAACCGCGAAAAAAACTCATTGAAAAAACTACATGGAGTGTAATTTTCATAGGCACCATTCACATGTGTTTTCTATAAATAGAGGACTTTACCTCTAGTTTTAGAGGTAAATATTCAATATTCTAATGAGGGAGGTTCTGTTTCCCTGAATCTGTGCTACCATTGTTCTGTAACTCCTCCATTCCACCATTCTACCAAAGAATTCACCTCTCCTTGAATTTTTTGTGATGACCACATCAGGTATTGAGGGTTCTGTTGTCATATTTTCTTCAATTTGTAACTAAACACCCCATGTGTTGGGGATGTGGATGATGAAAGAGTGTTTAAATTTGGATTAATTTTTATGTTTGTGTTTGTTTTATTTAATTCTTTTTATTCTTATTCAATCATTTCTTTTTATCATTGAAAATTTTGAGCCAAACCAAGGGCAGAATTTTCAAGGGCTCATAGGAATAATAACAATTAATACCTTCATGATCATTGGAAGTACTCATCGAATCACAAATGGAATTATCTAAATAAATAATTTTGAAACACTAACTACCGGACCAAGGAGTCAGTTTCTTCAGTTCCATACACAGTTTACCAGAGCAAGGGAACCTTGTCACAATTGAAAAACAGAGTATCGGGTCATTATGAACAACACAACATAATAAGAAGTTCTTATAACCTATATAATCAACATATCCCCAACACACTCCTTTTTATATCAACCACATTAAAAACATCTTTGGTTTTATTTAATTTTAAACATTAATCTTTACTTCAAGAATCAAAACAGTTGTCGTAATAAAAAACAAAAATCCCACTCTAAATTTAGCATCGTTCACTAAGTTAATTTCAAACGCAATTGAATTCATGCACTCATCTGTTCCCTGTGGATCGACCCTGAACATACTCTATACTATCTTAAGAGTGGGTAATATCAATTTGGGACATCGATAACATAAATTCAGTGAAACGATAAACCAAATTTTGGCATCATTGCTGGGGACTTTTTTTTTAGTGTTAAATTTATTTGTGTTTAAATTAATTTAATGAAAATAATAATTTAAAATTCCCCAAAATCTATTTTCTAATCACATTTATGTTTATCTTTCTTTTTCCATTTTACGCCTGGTTTTTTGTGTGTGTGAAGGATCATAGGTGCATGAGAAGACTCCACACACGGTTCAGGAGCACCGAGTCATCAAATATTCTTCCAATTAACCTGGAAATCGAACAAACATTAGTGATATGTTGACATGCACTGGTGGTAGAGCACAACCAAAACTCACCACCCATGGTGAATAAGGATGAGGGAGAGCCATCCATTGAAGCTGTATTGGGGTAACCATACCAGGACCAGAAGCCTCTCGCTGCATGTATGCCAAAGTTGGCCCCACTTGGAGGATTCATGGAGTTCCTCATGAGGAACTACCAGAGGCTGCTATAACAGCCCCCTACGAAGTACGGTCATACCCAATAGCTGCATCAGATCTTTTAGTGGCCGTACTTCTCCCCTCAAGAGCAGAAATATATGCCATCTCCACTCCCTCAGCATCCACCTCCACATTGTACTTTCATGGAGTACGACCTACCATATATTCACGAAGCTGACATAAGCATTGTCTATCCGAAAGTGTAGGCCCATCATTTCAAGATCAATCATGTTATCATGTAGCTGATCCAAAACATATTTTAGTTCGGTGGCCTGACCAGTGAGGACCCAAATTCCCATCTCTCCAATTTCTTAGAGATCTACAACATGTTCCGCTACCACGGAGTGTCGGAGGATGCCATTCATCTTCACCTCTTGCCCTTCTCTCTAAGGGATAAGAAGGAATACTGGATAAAATTTTTTCCACAAAAATATATCCTCACCTGAGAGGAGCTATCCCAGACATTCCTATCAAAATATTTCTCACCCTCGAAGACGGTGACCTTGGGGAAGGAAATACACATCTTCCGGAATCACAACTCAAAGTCATTGTACGAGTCATGGGAAAATTTCAAGGAGATGCTATGCAAATTCCCACACCACAGACTCCCACACTAGATGCAGGTCTAGACCTTATACAGAGGAATGAAGATGAACACAAATTTTGTGGTGGATGTATCTGCTGGAAGTACGGTTATGAGGAAGTCCCTCAAAAAGATTTTTGATATGCTAGAAGAAATGTATGCCAAAAAATTCCACTGGAATTTCAAGTGGGGCACACAAAAATGAGGTATGAACAATGTTGATGTCACTAATATGTTTTCTGCCCAGTTGAATGTTGTTTCCAAAAAGATAGACACGCTAAATCTGAAGAGCGCATCCCATGTACATGTGGTGAACCATCTAGCGTGCATCAAATGTAGTGACGACCACATCATGGGATAATGCCTAGGACCTACATCTGGCCCTTCGACAAGTGAGGTGAGCTATGTTGCTCAAAACTGAGGGCTGAACCAGTACCAGTAGCACCAAAAACTGACATGGAATGATCACCAGAACCAAGGCTGGGGCCCACAGCAGCAGAATCCTCCCCCCCAGCAACTGCCCGACTATGGTCAGCCCCAGTGTTAGAGCTAGTATCCGAGGCAACAACATCATCAATAGGGATCTTACCAACAAAAAGGGTATCAAAACCCTCACCCATGGTAGCTAAGACAGCCATCGCCTCTACTAGATACACAACCACCTCAGTATGAGAACAGCTCGAGGTTAGAGGATCTCATGAACAAGTTTATATCTAATGCTAAGAATAGATTCCAGAATCAGGAGGCTTCCATTCGAAACCTGGATAACCAAATCAGACAGTTGGAAAATAATATCTCAGCAAGGAATCCCAATACACTACCGAGTAACACTGAGAAGAACCCAAGGGAGGAGGCCAATTCCATCACACTACTCAGTGGAAAGGAGCTACAATATAAGTAACCAGCACAAGCAGTTGCACCTATACTTCCTATTGACAAATAAAGCACAGATACAAACCCCTCCTCATCCAAATGCCCACCTAAAGAGGCCCCATAGGGAAATGTAAAGGAGGTCTTTAAACCCTTTGAACCTGCCTTATCCTTCTCAGAGAGGATAAAGGAGAGAAAGGTGGACCACCAGTTTAGAAAGTTCATGGAAGTATTCAGGAATCTTCACATCATCATTCCATTTACATAGGGAATGATGCAGATGCCCACGTATGAAAAATTCATGAAGAAGATCCTCTCTAAAAGAGGAAAGATAGAGGATCTAAGCACCATTACACTACCCATGGAGTGCTCAATAGTCTTACGATATTTGATAACTCCCAATATCCAAGATCCAGGTAGTTTCACTATCTCATGCACTATTGGACCATGTGAGTTTGGGAAGTCCCTTTGCGACTTAGGGGCTAGTGTCAACCTCATGCCCTTCAGATTTTTAAGAATTTATGGCTCAACGACCTGAAGCCTACCCGAGTAGCCATCAATCTTGTTGACCGATCCACAAAATATCCTAAGGGGCTACTGGAATATGTGATGGAAAAGGTGGGAAGGATAATCCTCCTTGTAGATTTCATCATCCTCAACATGGATGAAGACCAGGAGGAACCTATCATTCTGGGAAGGCCTTTCTTGGAAACTGGAAAGCTATTGATCGACGTACACTAGGGGCAGCTAATTTTTAGAGTAGGAGACAAAAGAGTTTCCTACACTGTCCTCAAATCCATTAAGTAAGCATCATTACCAGAGCATGAGGGCTGCTATGTAGTGACCACCATGTATGATCACTTGATCAGAAAAGGAGATGATCTTGTATGTTCTTCCACCTCAGATGACTTGGTTTTTCTAGAAATTCCAGTTGATGAAGCACAAGAGGACCTAGAATTCCTTGAAGGTTAGGGCAACCACTATTGATAGTGTGCTTTTATTACCGACATTTTGGAGCGGGTAGAGGTACAACCACATGTACCATTGATTGTAAAGCAACCTACACTAGAATTGAAGATTTCCTGTCTACTATGAATTATGGGTACTTGGGAGACCATTAGAAATTTCTTTTCATACTTAGTGTAGCACTATCACAGGGGTATGAGGATGAAATTCTGTAGGTTTTGAAGTAGCAGAAGAAGGTTATTCGGTGGACTGTTGCATACTTGAAAGGAATCTACCCCACCATTTTCACCCACAAGGTGCTGATCGAAGAAGGACAGAAGCCATATTGTCAACCACAGCGACGATTGAACCCCCCCATGAAGGAAGTTGTGAAGAAATAGGTAATTAAGTTTCTAGATGCAGGCATCATATACCTCATATTAGATAGTCTATGGGTGAGTCCCATGCAAGTGGTACCCAAAAAGGGGTATCAATGTGATATCAAATAACAAGAATGAGCTCATGACCACATGCACTATCACAGGCTAGAGAGTCTATGTGGACTATAGAAATCTGAATGATGCCATGAGAAAAGATCATTTTCCAATTCCCTTCATGGATAAGATTCTAGAGAGACTAGCGAGGCACGAGTTTTACTGCTTCCTCAATGGTATTCCATCTACAAACATATTTCCATTTCCCTAGAGGATCAAGATAAGAGCACACTTATTGGCCCCTAAGATACCTTTTCTTTCCTAAGGATTTCATTTGTCATGTGAAAAACTCCCGCCACCTTCCAGAGATGCATGTTGGATATCTTATATGACATAGAGAAACAGATCCTGGAGGTTTTTATGGATGATTTTTTGTTTATTGAAAATCATTCACCACTTTCTTGCCGCACATAGAGCAGTTACTAGAATGATGCGAGAACACTAACTTGGTTTTGAACTAGTAAAACTGTCATTTCATGGTGCAGAGTGGCATCCTCCTTGGCCACATAATCTCAGCAAAGGGGATTGAGGTGGACTTGGAAAAGATAAATGTCATTTCATGACTTCCCATTCCAACTTCCATTAGATCCATCTGCAGAATCCTAGGAAATGTAGGTTTCTACTGGTGGTTTGTCAACGACTTCTCAAAGATATCTCAATACCTCACCAACCTTTTGACCAAGGATTCCATTTTTGAGTTCGATGTGGAATGAACCACAACTTTTGAGCTCCTGAGGCAGCACCTGGTGGAAGCTCCAGTGATGATTTATCCCAATTGGGAAGAGAAATTTGAAGTGATGCATGATGAAAGTGATTATGCAGTGAGAGAAATATTAGGCTAGAGGCTTGAATGAATTTTCCGACCCATCTATTATTCCAGAAGGATTCTCAACAAGGCACAGATGAACTACACTACCACAGAGAAGGAGATGCTGGCAGTGATGTTTGATTTTGACAGGTTCTGTTCTTATTTAGTTCTATCTAAAGTTATTGTTTATATCGAACATGTAGCAGTCAAGTACATACTGAACAAGAAGGATGTGACGCTACGATTGATCCGATGGGTACACCTCATACAAGAATTTGATATGGAGATCCAGTAAAAGAAGGGGAGCGAGAACATTATTGATGATCATCTCTCCTGCTTAGATCTTCTACATTTGGAGAAGGAGGAAGATCGAGAGATCAAGGTGGATTTTCCTAATCAGAACCTTTTATCAGGCGAAGAATCACCTCGGCCCTGGTATGCTAATATTGCTAAGTATTTGGTTACAGGATCCATCCAGCCCAACCAATCCTTCTAGTATAGGAAGAGGTTTCTCTTTGATGTAAAGAGGTACTTCTAGGAAGATCCTCTACTGTTTTGATCTAGTGGAGATGGGGTGATCCAACGTTGCATCCTAAAAACTGAAGTTCATGGAGTCCTAGAATTCTGTCACGCCTTTCCAGTTAGGGGACATCACGGGCCAGACCATACTATAGAAATGATTCTGCAGTCTGGGTTATTCTATCCCACTATTCATAGAGATTCTCAAGCCTTTGTTTCCTATTTATATTGATTCCAAAGAATGGGTAATGTGGGGCGCAGAGCTGAGATGCCCCAACACCCCATCCTGGAGGTCGAGATCTTCGACTTCTAGGGAATAGAATTAAAGGGGCCACTTCCCCCATTTTCTGGGAATGCTTACATCCTGGTATGCATCGAATATATCTCCAAGTGGGTGGAAGACGCTGCTACAACACATGACATGGACAAGGAAATTGTGGCATTTTTAAAGAAACAATGTTTTAGCAAATTCAGTGTTCCCTGTGTACTGATCAATAATAGAGGGGCCCACTTCGACAACACATTAATTAAATGAGTACTATCGTTGTACGGAGTGAAGCATCATATGGGGACACCATATCATCACCAGTCCATTGGAAAAGTGGAGATCTCTAACCGTTAGCTCAAGAAGATTCTGGAGAAAATGGTGAACACTTTATGGAAAGACTGGTCCAAGAATCTAGACGATGCTTTTTGGTCATATCAGAATACCTTTAAGATTCCATTGGGGATATCACCATTCTGCCTCTTCTATGGAAATCCATGACATATGCTAGTAGATTTAGATCACAAAGCTTACTAGGCAGCTAAGGCCTTGAATTTTGATCCAAAAGCAGCTAAAGAGAAGCGTATGTTCCAACTGTTAGAACATGATGAAATCTGATGGGAGTCATATGATAACACCAAGCTGTACAAGGAGAAGATGAGAGAAATCCATGACTAGATGATTTCACGAAAATCTTTCCAGCCTGGTGATCAGGTGCTCCTTTTTATCTCCCATCTTTGATTATTTCTAGAGAACCTAAAGTCAAGATGGACGAGACCATTCTGAGTCATACGAGTATTCCACCATGGAGCAGTGAAAATTGCTGGGGTGGATGGTCAACCATTAAAGGTGAACAGACAGTGGTTGAAGACTTACCATCACATGGAAGACATAGTAAGAATGTTCTCCACCATGAATCTCAGGTAAGCTGGGGAAATTAGGTCGAGCTATTGACCTAAAACAAAGGCGCTTCTTGGGAGGAAACCCAGAGGTTACATGCCATGAACCACCTATACACACAACGTGTATGAATATTTTTAGTTTCTTTTCTTAATATTATAAATATATAGATTAACTGACTTAATAAATAGGGATGATGTCGGTGCCTATGGTTAAGTAACTGGAGTTTATCCATGATATCGTTGGTTCAAATCCCTCCATCCCTACCATCAGCACATGTCATCCTTTTCATACTTGTATTTTCTGACACAATGTGTTGTATTTTCAAAATAATATATAAATGTTATTAAATAAAATAAACCCCATGATGGGGATGGACCGACTGGCCATGGTCGTATACCAGTTTCCCCAAGACCCTAGTTTGAATCCTGACAACCAACCCATTTCCATCAATTTTCATATTAATAAAACCACATGATGTGAATTTCGATATACATCATGAGTTCCAAGTTTTAATAATTGAAATAGTTTTTGAAATACCAACATACATGCAGGTGAAGTTGGTGGATTGGCAGAGTCTCGGTCCTAGATCCAAAAGACCAAGGTTTGAACTCGGCTAATCTCTATGCTTCATCCCTTTTATTGTAACACCCCGAGCTTCCACGATACGCTTCTCATTCAATAATGCAATGGCTTGCATTATACGCAACTTCGAGTTCTAAAACACCGCGACTAATCAAAGTAGCCGTTATGAATAGTAATAACCACTTTTTAAAATTATAGAAATTTTATATTTCAAAATGGACTTCATTTTTGGATTCGGAATATCAAAATTAGCCTATGTTAAATTTTTGGTATTTTTCTGAGAACTTCTAATTTTTTATGAATAGTGAAAAATACTTAAAAACAACTTTTTTAATAAAAATAATTAAAAGTGATAAATTATACTATTTAGTGGTTTTAAAGTATAATTGGAATATATTTTTATCATTTTATCCAATGGTGGTCATTAGAATTAATTTGACAATGAAATTGGACATAAACAATTGCCAATCTTTTGATATAAATTGTTTCTTAAAAACACGCTATTTGTTGTGACAACGGGAATTAATTATAAAATTAATTAATGCAACTTATATGTTTGGAATTTTGTAAAATAGACATCATTTTTGAATTCGGAATATCAATTATAGCTGAGGGTGAAATTTTGGCATTGTTATGAAAAACTTCAATTTTTGATGAATAGTGAAACCACTAAGTGGTAGTTAAATAACTGATTTTTCGTTTAAATGAAATATTACCACTTCTGTGATTTGATTTTCAAAAATCCGAAATACATGGTTGTCATTAAGAAGTAAAATGTGGTTCAATGAGATTAAAATAATTTTTTGGTGAATAGTAACTTTTAAGTTCTTAATCGCGATTAGAGGTAATTAGTGTAGTTTAAGGTACAAATAATGTTTTTATAATATGAGATGAGCATGACACTTGTCCTACTCCTATTGGATGAGTCATGGCCGACCAATACAACCCATGGGTCAACTTGGGGACCCCATGGAGCCACTTTAGTTGGAAAATGACATTAATATATATTTATTTAATGTTAAAATTAAATTGACACAAACATGAGTTGTTTTACTAAAACAGTTTTTAAGTGGGGTTAAACAAGTCAAAATTTTGATTATAAATATTCATTAGAAAGCTAAAAAGATTTCCTACATCATAGTATTTGTTTTATAATTTTTAGACATTAAATAAATTAAATTATTTATGACATCATGATGATGCAGTGATGACCTCATTATTTAACGATTTAAATAAAATGGGAAGATAATGCAAAATCCAAGGCTTAAACTTGTCCAAATCCAATTGGATGAGGAGATTTAGAACCCTTATCACCTTAGCCTCGAATTATATAAGTGTGGGACCTTTAGAATCCTAAAAGCATTGTGAAATAATGTAACATTTCAATCTTTCCAAAAGTGCCCCTCCTCTCCACTTATAAAAGGCCCCCAACTCTCCCACCTCATTTACACTTTCAAGCCATTTTGCTCGGCCAAACTCTACCCAAATACTCTCCCAACATTCCTCCCTTACTCATAGAAGCCTCAATTTGGGCAGAACTCTTCCCAAGGAAGCCTTTGGCTCAAATCAAAAAGAGTTACCCGATTTTGAGGTAATGTCTTTTCTAATGTTGTTTTGTTTTATTTTTCTTCTCCAACCCCCTAAACTCTTTTTATTCATTTCTTTTGTAACAACAACAGTATCCTCAATATACTAGGATGTTTTTATAATAAGGATTCGAGCTACACTTACACACACCTACATCTAATGGTTAAAGAACATACGGTTTCTGTGGATGGTGAATTTCTGCCTCACGAAACGATGATTGTTCAACACTCATTTAACACCTTCAAAGGTGGCCATTATGATTTCACTATTTTTATATATGATATATAATATGTTTATGTTTTACTTATGCTTCTTTATTTTTCATTTGTGTCTTACATTTATGGCTTCCATTATGGGTAAAACGCGATAATTTCATTTTAGGAAGTGCGGACTACCGCCCCCTCAAAGTGATTTGAATCGTTAATGCCATATGTGGGATGTATAAAGGATGGAGTAAATTGTATTATACACTATATTATACTGGAATTATATTATACATTTATATCATTATGATTTAGTTCCATTAAATATGAAATTGAAATGAAAGTAGCGTTCATGCGTACGTACGGCTTACCGTCTCCATGAACGGTGCATTTCATTCCTTACCTCTAAATGTTACGTGACATTATGAATGAATGTATATACTGTATATATATGATATATATGATATCAACATCATGAATATAATTCTGGATATAATGGATATTTCACCACATGAACAACTTGTAATTATAAGAAGTTTATTTTTGACTCAAGTACCAAAGATCGACAAAACGACCGTTATTAACTTAAATAATTACATAATGTTCATATCATTGTAATAATTGATATAATAAGGATAATGAAACTGAAAATGGTTCTTAATAAGGTATATATTAACTCTAGTTTATTATTCAGGAGGTTAAAGAACGGTTGAGTCAAGTCAGACACGAGGTAAGGGAATTTCTTAACCCAACTTCAATTCTTTGGGTTAATCTCCTACTTTCAAATTATGTCATGATATTATTATGTCCTATTTTGTATTTCTACATTCTTTATGTGTACCTATAGTGAATACACATAATAGATCTATTTTATTTTAAAAATTATCTTTTAAGGACTTCGTCTCAATCCCCTTTCATTGAGGCATATTTGGTTTTATACACAACTTTATTTTATACAGTGTATAAACCCCTTTGACTTTTACGTTTACTCAAAAGGAATCTTTTTATACGAAGCGTTTTACTAAACGACAAAAAGGAATGTTTTTCTTGCCGTACGTATGCGGCGACAACAACTTCTCCACCGTCGTAACCATTATTTGAGTTTCGGCTTCCTCTACAAGCCATCATTTTTTTAAGGAAAAATAAATACAAAGTTTTAACTTTCTTTATTTTGGAATTGAAAATGGTTTTGAAAGCGTTTTTATTATATCAATTTGTTGTATTGATATCTTGTGATTGAAATGTGGAAATGTTATGTTTCCTTTATGCATGTTTTATGTGATACGATTATGTTATGGTTTATGATATGTTTAAACCTATTCATATGAGGAATGTATTGGACTTAATAAGTGACGGGTGGAGCCCGCTATAGCTCCTCGATGCATCGGTAGGTCTCATGAGACAAATAGACGTGGAATTGGTCGAGGCCCGTTCCCAATTTTATTTATGGTTTTGGCCGAGGCCTTAATCATTTTAGACGTCTTGGCCGAGGCCTTGACAAAATGTTTCAGAATGTCCGGCATTATACATTCCCTCATTATGAAAGTGGTTATTGTTATTGCATGTGATTATTCGACCAGTAGAATATCCATGTGAAGAAGTGAATGGCATTATCTCATTTTACTTTTGCCATATTATGTTGAAGTTCATGTTTAAAAGGCTTTTGTTTTATTTATACATTGCCTTAATTGTTAATGATTATTTATGAAAGCTTCCGCATTATTGTTATCCTTACTGAGCATCTGAGCTCACCCCTTTCAATGTTTTAATATTTTCCAGGATGTGAAGAAGTATTTTATGGATGACCTACAGGGATAGTCAGAAGAGGATATTAGTGTGGACTATGAAGACTTTGTTATTGTAGTTTTTCACTTTATGGTGTAATGTAACGTTTACGAATGTATCTAGTGTTTCCAAGGCTACTAAACTAATCGGTCTTTCGGGACTTGATCTTTTGTGATCATGACAATGTTACGAAGTAATGCACCGACTCTGGGTAGCTGGGGTTGGGGCGTTACAGTTGGTATCAGAGGCAGTTTAGTACTAACCTTGGAATCTAGATTTAGATAAACTCTGATTAGAGCACATAGCCCAAAGATAGACTTTCAGGATTAGTATAGAAGAGTTTCCTAGAATATTGTTATTGTAAGAGATTTTGTGAGTTTTCCGAGCAATACATCCCTGTCTGGATACGAGCAGGTAGAGGCGGCTCTGGCACAGATGTACCTAGGGGTAAAACCCGAAAACACCGCTTTGATCTAGACTCGAATGGGAACTGGTGCACGACAACGGGCCTTGCTTCACTCTTGGTTACGACACTCCCGGGGGATATGCTTAGGATAATTCTCATTTTATTTACAAACCACTATGAAGGGTTATGAGTATATACTTCCTCAAAGAAAACATTTCTTTTTATGATTATGGATTATATCCATAAATAGTTCAATTTATGTAAAGTATTTTACAAATATGGAATTATGTATTTTATTTCATAAACTAATCTAGTTTATGCAATTGTTTAGAAATGGCGCCTAGTGGAAGAAATGGAAACCGTATCAATGCACGCACTCCATGTAGGGATTTCCCTCCTACTCAAGATAATTATAGTGGGGCTGGTGATGCAACTGGTGACGATCAGCTAATCACCATACTGGGACAACTTACTCAGGTTATGAATAATAACATTACTCGTATGGAGCACCCTGATCCGCAACGTGGAGGATCAATGCTAGACCATTTCATGAGGCAACAACCACCAACCTTCAATGGGGGTACAAATCCGTTAGTAGCTGAGAAATGGATAAACTCCTTAGAGAAAATATTCCATGCCTTGGGGAGTAGCGAAAGGGAGAAGGTTGTCATGGCAGTTTACCGCCTCACTGGAGATGCCGATCAGTGGTGGTCACTGATTCAAAACACAAAGGAAGATGATGACGTATCGAATATGGAATGGAGGGAGTTAAAAGATCTGTTTTTAGAAAAATATTTTCCTCGTGACCATCGAGCAGATATGGAAAGGCAATTTCTGAGTTTGAGGCAGAAGGAGGATGAGAATGTCGCAAAGTATGAGGCTAACTTTACAAGGTTAGCGAGGCATGCTGCCGATTATATACGTAACCCAAGGAGTAAGATTGATCGTTTCTTTGATGGGTTAAAACCATTTCTCCGTCGAGCTTTAGTATCACAATCCTTCTCATCATACGAAGATATTGTCTCGTGTGCTATCAAGACAGAAAAGGAATTCTCTAAGTCTTATGACAACAAAGTAAAGCAAGAGAAGAAGAGAACAGTGGAACAAGAGACAGATAAAGGGAAAAAGGGAAAGAAGGATTTTCCATTATGTGATAATTGTGGGAAGAATCACCCTGGTACTTGCCTAAAAGGAATGGGAGTTTGTTATAAATGTGGAGAAAAGGGTCACCAGGCTCGTGATTGCAAGGGAAAGAAAGATGCTATCAAAGTTGAATGCTAAAATTGTAGAGAAATGGGTCATTATGCAAATGAATGTCCTAAGAGTCAGGGAAACTTACCTCAGAAAAGGCCAAGGGATCAAGGCCAATCTTATGTTGTGACTACAGTTGAAGCGGAATAATTATTTTATTTGTGTTTTTGGACTCAAGAACTAGATTATGGTTATAAGAATAATGTGATATATATAAGGATTGTACTGCAGTACTTGTTGATTTCAGTAAGGTTTTAATATGATTAAGGTAATCATATTTTTAGTATGTGACAATAAGAGAAACTTTACTTTGTTTGGGGAATCTGATAAATTGATTTTGGAATTTAGAGACCTTTTAGAGAAAGTCTGGACTGAGGTATTTTGGATAACTATTAAGGTTGGAATGGATTAAGTTGAACCATGGATAGTATTGTTTAAGGATAAAAAATTTATGAAGATTATTTTTGGAATATTATAATACTATAGTTTTAGGAAAAGGACAACCTGTAGGGTGGGGCATAACCCATCGCGTCGGACAAAGCTGCAAGAATTGAACCCACAACCATAGTGCGACAGGCCTTTATTTCCTAACACTAGCCTACAGGAAGTCCCTGGTTATTACAAAATCGTTTTACTAATCTAAATGGTATGTGTTAACATTTGGAACCTTATACAATTAGGATAAATAGAATATTTTTGAGTTCCGTTACCATTTGGAGTAAAAGTTGGGTTTGTGGTAAAAATTTATTAACGAATGAAAGTATACATAACAAGTATGTATATTCCCTTACGTTCTTAGTAAATCTCCTAAATAAATTCCTCAACATTATAAAAGGTAACTTAAAACGAAAATGTTGTCGGTTAACTTTTCCAACTGGGGATTCAATGACCGTTTAACCAATCACAAGTTTGTGATTTTCTTATGGTTAAACTTTCTCCTAATCCTGTTTTCTATAACTCTCCATCAGACCTTGATGGTTTGTTTTTCTTCCATATCCATATTTTCATAGAATCCTAGAATGGGCTATATCGGGTGACCTTTGTACTTATCCTGCTTTCTTTTAATGTTATATATTTATTAACCTTATTTCTGATGTGGGTTTTCCACAAAGGTATTTTCTATTTTCAACCTTTTATTATCAAAGAAAAATTTCAAATTGCGAGGACGCAATTTATTGAAGGAGGGGAGAATGTAACACCCCGAGCTTCCACGATACGCTTCTCATTCAATAATGCAATGGCTTGCATTATACGCAACTTCGAGTTCTAAAACACCGCGACTAATCAAAGTAGCCGTTATGAATAGTAATAACCACTTTTTAAAATTATAGAAAATTTATATTTCAAAATGGACTTCATTTTTGGATTCGGAATATCGAAATTAGCCTATGTTGAATTTTTGGTATTATTCCGAGAACTTCTAATTTTTTATGAATAGTGAAAAATACTTAAAAACAACTTTTTAAATAAAAATAATTAATAGTGATAAATTATACTATTTAGTGGGTTTAAAGTATAATTGGAATATATTTTTATCATTTTATCCAATGGTGGTCATTAGAATTAATTTGACATTGAAATTGGACATAAACAATTGCCAATCTTTTGATATAAATTGTTTCTTAAAAACACGCTATTTGTTGTGACAGCGGGAATTAATTATAAAATTAATTAATGCAACTTATATGTTTGGAATTTTTTAAAATAGACATCATTTTTGAATTCGGAATATCAATTATAGCTTAGGGTGAAATTTTGGCATTGTTCTGAAAAACTTCAATTTTTGATGAATAGTGAAACCACTAAGTGGTAGTTAAATAACTGATTTTTCATTTAAATGAAATATTACCACTTCTGTGATTTTATTTTCAAAAATCCGACATACATGGTTGTCATTAATAAGTAAAATGTGGTTCAATGAGATTAAAATAATTTTTTGGTGAATAGTAACTTTTAAGTTCTTAATCGCGATTAGAGGTAATTAGTGTAGTTTAAGGTACAAATAATGTTTTTATAATATGAGATGAGCATGACACTTGTCCTACTACTATTGGATGAGTCATGGCCGACCAAGACAACCCATGGGTCAACTTGGGGACCCCATGGAGCCACTTTAGTTGGAAAATGACATTAATATATATTTATTTAATGTTAAAATTAAATTGACACAAACATGAGTTGTTTTACTAAAATAGTTTTTAAGTGGGGTTAAACAAGTCCAAATTTTGATTATAAATATTCATTAGAAAGATAAAAAGATTTCCTACATCATAGTATTTTTTTTATAATTTTTAGACATTAAATAAATTAAATTATTTATGACATCATGATGATGCAGTGATGACTTCATTATTTAACGATTTAAATAAAATGGGAAGATAATGCAAAATCCAAGGCTTACACTTGTCAAAATCCAATTGAATGAGGGGATTTCGAACCCTTATCACCTTAGCCTCGAATTATATAAGTGTGGGACCTTTAGAATCAGAAAAGAATTGTGAAATAATGTAACATTTCAATCTTTCCAAAAGTGCCCCTCCTCTCCACTTATAAAAGGCCCCCAACTCTCCCACCTCATTTACACTTTCAAGCCATTTGGCTCGGACAACCTCTGCCCAAATACTCTCACAACATTCCTCCCTTACTCATAGAAGCCTCACTTTGGGAAGAACTCTTCTCAAGGAAGCCTTTGGCTCAAATCAAAAAGAGTTACCCGATTTTGAGGTAATGTCTTTTCTAATGTTGTTTTGTTTTATTTTTCTTCTCCAACCCCATAAACTATTTTTATTAATTTCTTTTGTAACAACACTAGTATCCTCAATATACTAGGATGTTGTTATAAGAAGGATTTGAGCTACACTTACACACACCTACATCTAATGGTTAAAGAACATACGGTTTCTGTGGATGGCGAATTTCTGCCTCACGAAAAGATGATTGTTCAACACTCATTTAACACCTTCAAAGGTGGCCATTATGATTTCACTATTTTTATATATGATATATAATATGTTTATGTTTTACTTATGCTTCTTTATTTTTCATTTTTGTCTTACCTTTATGGCTTCCATTATGGGTAAAACGCGATAATTTCATTTTAGGAAGTGCGGACTACCGCCCCCTCAAAGTGATTTGAATCGTTAATGCCATATGTGGGATGTATAAAGGATGGAGTAAATGGTATTATACACTATATTATACTGGAATTATATTATACATTTATATCATTATGATTTAGTTCCATTAAATATGAAATTGAAATGAAAGTAGCGTTCATGCGTACGTACGGCTTACCGTCTCCATGAACGGTGCATTTCATTCCTTACCTCTAAATGTTACGTGACATTATGAATGAATGTATATACTGTATATATATGATATATATGATATCTACATCATGAATATAATTCTGGATATAATGGATATTTCACCACATGAACAACTTGTAATTATAAGAAGTTTATTTTTGACTCAAGTACCAAAGATCGACAAAACGACCGTTATTAACTTAAATAATTACATAATATTCATATCATTGTAATAATTGATATAATAAGGATAATGAAATTGAAAATGGTTCTTAATAAGGTATATATTAACTCTAGTTTATTATTCAGGAGGTTAAAGAACGGTTGAGTCAAGTCAGACACAAGGTAAGGGAATTTCTTAACCCAACTTCCATTCTTTGGGTTAATCTCTTACTTTCAAATTATGTCATGATATTATTATGTCCTATTTTGTATTTTTACATTCTTTATGTGTACCTATAGTGAATACACATAATAGATCTATTTTATTTTAAAAATGATCTTTTAAGGACTTCGTCTCAATCCCCTTTCATTGAGGCATATTTGGTTTTATACACAACTTTATTTTATACAGTGTATAAACCCCTTTGACTTTTACGTTTACTCAAAAGGAATCTTTTTATACGAAGCGTTTTACTAAACGACAAAAAGGAATGTTTTTCTTGCCGTACGTATGGGGCGACAACGACTTCTCCGCCGTCGTAACCATTATTTGAGTTTCGGCTTCCTCTACAAGCCATCATTTTTTTAATGAAAAATAAATACAAAGTTTTAACTTTATTTTATTTTGGAATTGAAAATGGTTTTGAAAGCGTTTTTATTATATCAATTTGTTGTATTGATATCTTGTGATTGAAATGTGGAAATGTTATGTTTCTTTTATGCATGTTTTATGTGATACGATTATGTTATGGTTTATGATATGTTTAAACCTATTCATATGAGGAATGTATTGGACTTAATAAGTGATGGGTGGAGCCCGCTATAGCTCCTCGATGCATCGGTAGGTCTCATGAGACAAATAGACGTGGAATTGGCCGAGGCCCTTTCCCAATTTTATTTATGGTTTTGGCCGAGGCCTTAATCATTTTAGACGTCTTGGCCGAGGCCTTGACAAAATGTTTCAGAATGTCCGGCATTATACATTCCCTCATTATGAAAGTGGTTATTGTTATTACATGTGATTATTCGACCAGTAGAATATCCATGTGAAGAAGTGAATGGCATTATCTCATTTTACTTTTGCCATATTATGTTGAAGTTCATGTTTAAAAGGCTTTTGTTTTATTTATACATTGCCTTAATTGTTAATGATTATTTATGAAAGCTTCCGCATTATTGTTATCCTTACTGAGCATCTGAGCTCACCCCTTTCAATGTTTTAATATTTTCCAGGATGTGAAGAAGTATTTTATGGATGACCTACAGGGATAGTCAGAAGAGGATATTAGTGTGGACTATGAAGACTTTGTTATTGTAGTTTTTTCACTTTATGGTGTAATGTAACGTTTACGAATGTATCTAGTGTTTCCAAGGCAACTAAACTAATCGGTCTTTCGGGACTTGATCTTTTGTGATCATGCCAATGTTATGAAGTAATGCACCGACTCTGGGTAGCTGGGGTCGGGGCGTTACATTTATTCCCATTAAAAACCACATGCTCTGCCTTTTAATCATCCCATGTAGTATTGGACCTGTACATTAACTAATATATACTTCATAAACATGAGTAATAGTACATGCTTTTCTCTAGTGGATGAGGGCTTGAGTTTGGATCGGCTGATCGCCAGTTCGAACCTCTTCCCAAGCACTAGTCCAAAGGCTGTACTTCTCCTTTTCCAATTTTAGAACACACAATTTGTATTTACCAATACATTAAATATATATCTTTATTTTTAGTTAATTATATATATATATATATATTTCTTTTATTTTAATTATTAGTATTAAATATTTTATAGTTTACTATATTAATTATATTATATACCTATAATTATAAATATAATTAAAAAGGTAATACATAGCGTGTGGGCCCTAGTACATACTGTGTATCGTGGCTATAATGGCCGCACCCCACCCAGTCTAAGCCCGTGTCACGCGACCCCCCCCCCCCCCCTCCACTCTCCTCGTTTTCTTCTCCCGCATGCCCGTCAGCCGCCCAAATTCGAATCCACTATTTTTTTTTGCATTTTAGGTCCGGATTTCTTATACATTGAAATCATCACTTTAGGTATGCTGTTATACACTCCTTATTTCCCAGTTTTCATAGAGTTTAGAGATATTTGTGGATTGGATGATGGTTCAGCTTCCCACACAACACATGGCTTGCGTGAAGAACACACATTGTGTATGTTCTGTACACGGCCACACACGATACATTTTCTCCATTTGGAAGATGCATGGAGTTAATGTTTTGTACACACTGGGTATCATGCCTCCCTTGGCCTTCTAGCCCTGACCATGTCTATTCGAGACACAACCCCCTCCCCATGTCACTTTAGATGGTATGTCTGTTCAGGACAAGCTGTGTCCACCAACCCTCTAGAGGACCCCATGTGGAAATATGTACACACCTCTCACACCGTGTTCACTTAAATAGCGTGAACGCCTTTCCACACACTGTGAATGACCCATTTCCTTACCCTCGTCGAGCCGTGTCTAACTTCTTACATGGGCAACACACCATGTTGTGGTACATGGTGTGTACGCTCTGATACATGTCGTGTTCTCCTATTTTCCCAAAACTTGCACTCACGGTGTGTCTATTCATGGTACACTAGTTCTTACACACTCCTATTACATGTCGTGTATCTAGATATACACAATGTGTTCTTCTAATTTTCCGGTTTTCTCACATTTTTATCTTTTTATTTTTCTTTTCTTTTTATTTTGTTTTTTTCCATTCTTTTAAAAGTAATGGTGGATAGAGAACATATGAGTGGGAAGCTGCCCGCCTCTGCTACAAAGGGTGAGAATCCCACTTTTTTTCCAGATACGACTTCATCCCACAATGACACCATCTCCGGACTTCCCAGAGTACAAGCCTCCTCTGTTGGCCATCTTGCCACCACTCAATGCCCAGACCGAGGATGGTACTAGTGCCACACCTTCACAACCCCTCACAGATCCACCGAGCACCACCATTTCTTCACCAAAACCTACCACATCTCCTGATCAATACTCAGTGAAAGCTGATCCCTCACTGGCCGCCACGTCCAGTGTGCCTTCGCCTACTGAGGCTGCTCCGCCACCAGAGCCAACCCCTACTGCTGCCCCATCTTGGTCAGCCCCTGTCAGGGCTCCCAATCCTTACCTAGTGTTTCCAGTCACATACCTAGTGCACGACCGAGTCTGGCACATCTCTCACCACACAATTCAGTTGAGCAGTCATTATCTTGAGAGTAGAATGCCTTAGTAGCTGGGTATCTGGGGGGAGTTGGATTAGCTCCTCGGGCACACTATATTACTCATGATCTTTTAGGTCATCACTCATTTTTTTGAGATTTATTTTTGGATTTCACTGTATCCTTTGAGTTTAACAGGCTAAATTATTAGAAAATGCCTAGCGACACGGTCCTGGTGGTCCAATTTTGGATGGGTGGCCAAAATGTTCCCTTACCTTTCCTGATTTTTGCCGAGGGTGTGGCTTCTATCCTCATCCAGTCACCCCACCCCTTGTCTCCACCCTAACCTGCCCTGAGTGTTCTTAGCTCATCTCCATGTGGTGGGATATTTCGCGGCCCTACCACCACTACACCCTCACTTCCCAGAAGAGTAGCCTCATTATTGAATCTATCCTCTTCTTCACCCAATGATTCTTTAGCGACATCATGTTTCCCCGCCACAAGGATATGCAGGTTGTGACTGGCTGTGACATAGAGCCCCTCACATGTGTCATCTAGCTGGACTACCTAGACCTCCCCTACCTTTTTTCCTCTTACTTTTACATTATGTTCATCAGCCATCAAGGAAACCTGAAAAATGAGTTCTACGCCACCCTACTTTCCCACCACCTCAGTTTTATCGATCCTTCCCTTCCCCGTGACCGATTAGGTTCCCCCCTAGAAGATGGAATTTCTCAAACTTATTTGCACGAGATTGGTACGGAAGAAGGGAGCACCTACATCCTTTATCAGGCCCCACCACCACCACCTTCCAACCCTCTTTCCCCCAAGGATGTACCTGCACCTCCTTCCCCACCCCTTCTAGCTTCCTCAACCTTCCCTACATTCTTTTCCATTCCCCTTCCTAAAACATCCCCTGCCCCTTCACCTTCTGAACCCTGAGCTGACCTCCCCATCACCATCCGCCTAGCTGCGAGAGACCACCGCCTGGGACGTCTAGAGCATTAGTAGGATACTATCCTTCAGCGGTAGACTACATCTGCTCAGCCCCTGGACTGCATTGAGCAGATGATGGAGCTACTGCTATAATATCAGGGGATTCCCATTCCATTGGGGGATACCTCTACTTTCGTGCCTCCAACTTCTACCATACTCCCTTCTAACGTTGTCATGGCCATGGACTCCGTACTCATCTTTACTACATATACCGCCCCACCTCCTCTTATAGAGATAGCTGTCGCTAATGCCCCTTCAGTAGCATCACTACCACAGACCAAGGGCCTATTCATCCCACTACTAAATATTCCGATTCTTTCCCACCTATACTAGACACAGCCTCCCCTGAGGATACACCATGACTATGACATTTGAGTTTTCTTCTATATATATATATGTTGTCCATTTCTTTATTGTGATGATGTGCTTACTTGAAGTTTTCTTTTCCATCGACAGTCACAGGTACACTGGAGTGACTTTTGGACGTCTATAATTCTTACCATGGTTTTTTATTTGGCACGAGGGGAGTATTCTTTTAGTTTTAAAAGTATTTTTTTTGTTTCTCTTGTCATTACTCCCCTATCCCATGAATTTTCCTATCTACATCCTCTTTCCCCCTTAGTAGTGTACTTGGTAGACCATGTGTAGTATTAAGTATGGGGGAGAGTCTCTCGACTACCATACACTACATCATTAATATCTGTTTATGGTGGCTTTTTAGTGGGGGTTTACTGAACCGCCGAAATTTTTTATTGATGATTTAGAGGTGGTTTTTTAAAAAAAGCCACTAAAACATTTTTTTAACCCCGAAACTTCTTCCAACACCCTTACAACACCCTTCTCTCCCCAACCCTAACGACCCCCCCAGCGACCCCCGTAACCCTTGCTGCCTCGCCGCCTCGCCCCTTGCCACCTCAGCGTGCCTCACCACCCTACCGCCTCTCCCATTTCAAAGGTAGTTTATCAAATTGGTTATGAAAATTACCATATTTGATCTTAGGTAGTATTTTACTAGTGCACACTTGTTACATCCCATGATAATGATAGATCCCTTTTTGGATATATTTTTGTGAACCATGAATTAATCCTCATCCATTAATTTATAAATAGTATAATTGGTATTTAGAGTAGCATGAAGAGAATTTATCCTTATAACCTGATTTGTGTTTGGATTGATATTTTTATACATGTTTGGATTCAATAATATAATATTCATTATTTATTCATGTTTTATATTGCGATCATATGTGACATGGAATTATGTTTTATTGATATTATAGTTAATGTATCATATTCAAGAATATATACCTTTTATTTTGTTGAGAATTAGATTCATTATAATGGAATTATTTCTTAAGAATTATTATTACTTTGATATATTGAGCTTGTTTTTACTTTTTTATACCAAGTATGTAGATTAGTATAAATAATAATGCTACCATGACCATGGATATTGTTATGATAAATAATGAGTATGTTAGAAGGGGTATTTTTCTATTGTATAACTTGTGTGTTGGTATGTATTATATGGAGATTGATGAATGGGATGGGATCACAATGAATTTAATTTTTTATACCCATTTCTCTTATCCCTACATTCATGTGATGATAGTTCCTTGATTCTTGTATACACCTTCCTCTTTCAAAAATATGAGGATTTTCCCATGAATCAACCACGAGAAGTATTAATATGATTTAGTTCGATAGGAATGGCATCATGTATTCCTTGACCTGATGTCTCATATCCATGTCTAGGTTAAAATAAATTATATTAGGTATAGACCGTCCCATTATACAGATTTATTGTTTATAATTGATTTTATTTTATGAATTTTTCCATTAACTGATTCTTCCATGTTTTTATTGATAACCATTTGTAAATTAATTTTAATATAAATATATATAAATGTTTATATTGATATAAGGAACATATGTAAGTATATTCCATATAAGTTTGAAACTAGGTGTTTTATTACTAGTTATTATATGTTCACACCCAACATATACACTTAGGGGGGACATGAAATGTCATGGTCTATTTTTCAGGTACCTATATGTACAAGTACATGTTAGGATGAATTGTTTTTTCTAAGCATGGTTATTTTTGTATGACTCATTTTCCATTTAGTGTTGTAAATGGAGATGTGAGATTGATTTTTTCGTTTAGCCTTAGGTTTTATGAATCACTTTTTACTCTTGACCATTATATGATTTGTAAATATTTATCATATGGAATTCACTCTATTTGGATCATATTAGTTTTCTTGTATTTTAGTTTAATAATAAAATTGGGTAAACAAAATCCAACTGGTCTTCTTAGAACCCCAATGCTATTCTCTAGCCTTTGGTGATCGAGAGGTGAAAATGAGGTCATGTAGTGCACTATCATTACTATTTAGGTATCTTGGTCACCGTCACCACACCACATGTACTTTTTTTATTACAAAGGATCTTGAATCATAAAGGTGTTTTTTTCTACTCGTACCTTTATCTCTTATATCCCTTGGTTTAATATCCTTACCTATTACTCCATATCAACCATTTATATTAATTAATTATGGTTTTTTTAATTTTAATTGTTAATATAAATGATTTAAATATCGATAGTCCTATTAGTGGTTATTTTCCCATCCCAAATAGTTTATCAAATTTCTCCATACAAATTAGTTTGCATGTAATATTATGATGAATACTGTAAGTTTCGACATTAATTTTTTTGAGACTTTACAATAGATTGGATTTGAGTGATGAGTTTTTTATTTTCTTGTATCTTTTACAATGAAAATGTTTTTAGTATTCTCTTGTAGATGTATGGAATTATCCGAACCACATAAATATTTATTTTATATTTGGTTTTATTTTGTGTGAAGTGTGTTAATAGAGTGTTTTGTAGTAATTTGGAGATATCTCCTCCTTGTTCTAGTGCATAGACTCGGTGGAGGTAATTATCAGACAAACCTCTATTCAATAGGATTATGGAGCTTTCCACTATATAGGATTAGGTTCATCATAAAAATTTATATCCATTGTATATCATAGATTTTATGGAGATTTCCACTCATTTGTTTTGATGTGTTTATTTGATATTTCAATTTTATTTGATGTTATATTCTCTTATCTGATTATTTCTACCTGATAACCACCATAGGCTATTGGAAAAAAGTGTCATTGATGATTTATTTGATCTAATCCTAGAATTTTTTCAAATCATTAACATATTTATATATTTTTTCAACTAGTATATATGAATCTATTTCTATATTTATTAATAGTTATGTGTTTTAATTTTTTTTAATATTTTGTAGGCACATTCTGATATACGTGGATAAAATCTGGATCACATTACTGAGGAACACACCTCGGTATGTTAAGGGTTTGGAAGAGTTTTAAGATTTTGCAATTTCCAATCGATCCGTTGAAGGGAGAATAAGATGCCCATGTCCTAAATGTAAATTTATAATATAGTTGAAGAGAGATGAAGTTTAGGAACATTTAATATTAAATCAATTCCCTAGTCAATATTTTTGTTGGATTTGGCATGGAGAATAAAATGTTATAGAAAGGTTGAGCACTGCTTTCAATCCATAGAATTAGATCCCAACATCATCAACAATGGGGAATTAAATGAAAAACCTTATCCCAAATGGCCTGAAGGCCTTCATATTTATTGATTTTTGATAACCCCCCTTTCAAGGGATGAGGGGAAACCCTTACAAGGCCTGTAGGCTCAGAGATTACAAGGCCCGTAGGCTTAGGAGATTATATGCCCCGAAGGTCTTAGGGAATTCAACCAGACTATCTATAAAGAACTGCCTCTCCCCATTATCTGCGTCAAGATAGTAGCTCTCCACCTTTTCATGGTCGTCTGAATAGGCTTCCCGTGAAAGCACAGGATGGTACTGATGGCATAGCCATACCCTCTCATTCTGACAATCCATTTGGTTCTGCTCTGGTGAGTGCACCTGATCGGAATCCTCTTCTGGGGATGATCTTTTTTTTGTAGTGTGTCTGGGGAAACAACATGTGGCCCGAAGGCCTTGATGTGGCCAGAGGGCCTTAAAGGTGGCATGAAATCCCTACTGACCTGAAGGCTTGGGTGGCCCCAAAGTTTTAATGACTCCAAGCCCAAACCGGTGGCCCAAGGTGAATAGTTCTAGCTGTTGTAGTACCGAACAGTATCTGCTATAGTAACTGCTACAGTAATTGATACAGTTCCACATAGTGTACCGTCTGCTATAGTACTTTTACAATGTATAGTCCTTCTATAGTGCCTACTACAGTACTGCTACAGTCCGAGAATATGCCTCTACCTGGTATTGAACCTGGGTCTTGTGTATGCACTTAAGGATACCTCACCAACTGGGATGAGGCTCATGTGAAAATGAAAAACCATTATAAATGATTCATTGGGCACTGCAAGACACCACCATCAACATCAAAGCATATCAGAACAACCAGATGAGGGTGCTACAAATAACAACATGACAAGTGATGTTTTTGAGACTTTAGGACAACCAGATAAAGATTGTAACATATCAGTGGATCTTCCTCTTGATTGTGTGGAGAATAATGTAACAGAAAAACTTCACTAAGTAAACTACGTTTCATGATTTAGTTGACGATGTAAATAAAGAGTTGTATAGTAGATATTTTAAATATTCTATACTTTCTTTTTTGATGAAGTTTTACCATATCAAATGTCTATGTGGAATTAAAAATAAGGAAATGCCCATGATATTGGAATTTTTGCATGATGCATTTCATGAAACAAACATCCCCAAGTCTTTTTATGATATGAAAAAGTTGTTAATAGGCTTGGTTTGAATAATACAAAAATACATGCATTTCCCAATGATTGTATGCTTTATTGGTGAGGGGATTCAAGTAGACAAGATTGAAAAAAATGGTCGTCTTCATGATGGAATTAAATGGGTGATGTTGGAAGTATGAATCAACACACTACAATGAAGAAGAAGAAAAAGAACACACCTGCAGATGTTTTTCATAACTTTCTTTAAATCCTCGATTGTAAAGATTATTCATATCATCAAAAACCACCGAACACATAAAGTGGAATTCTATAGATAATAATAATGATGGGTTAATGCGGCATCCAAGAGATTCAAAATCATCAAATACATTTGATTTATTACATACATATTTCTTAGTTGATCATAGGAATGTTTTATTGGGATTGGATGTCGATGGCTTCAACCCATTTGGGACATTGAGTACCAGTTATAGCATTTGTCTAATTGTTTTGATCCCTTACAATCTCCCTTCGTGGATGTGTAAGCAACCAATGTATTTTATCATTTAGATGAATATTACTAGAAAAAAATTCTTGTAAATGATATTGATGTATACTTATAGCCTTTAATTGAATAATTTATAGAAGTTATGGACCAACGGTGTTGAGACATTTGATGATTCTTCTAAAACAATGTTCAAAATTTATGTTTCTTTAATGTGAACCATTAGTGACATCCCTGGTCTTGGAAATTTATCGGGTTAAAACACATCATGGGTTTGGATTGTCCTATTTGTAACTTTGATTTTGAGCCTAAACAGATACCTCATACTAGAAAATGGTGATTCTTGTGCCATTGAAGATTTCTCGATGCATCTCATAGATTTTGGCTGAACTGATCAAAATTTATCGGTTTCATTGATCGTAGACCACCTCCAATGTTGTTAACTGGTTCTGAAATATTGACACAACTTGAAAAAGTTGAAACAGAATTTGGGAAGGTTTATCATTTTAATGATAGTGGGAAATAGGTTCGAAGTGCATTGTCAAGTGAATTCAGAACACAACAATGGAAGAAAAAAAGTATATCCTTCATGCTTCTGTATTGGGAATTTAATTTGTTGCGGCATAATCTTCATGTGATGCATATTGAGAAAAATTTCTGTGACAATTTGATATTTATATTTCTTAATGATCAAGGAATGTATAAGGATCATATCAATGCTTAGAAATTCTTAGAAGTAATGAACATAAAATGTGATCTCGGGCAAGATGAGAATGAAAAGTATGCTATGGAAATTTTTTCAATGAAAAATAGGGATAAAGATACATTCTTTCAAATTTAAAATCATGTGAAAGTATCTAATGGGTAATCAAGTAACATCTCGAGGTGTTTTGACTTAAAGAATCATATGTTACATGGATTTAAAAGTCACAATTCACATATTTTGTTACAACAGTTACTACCATTAGCATTACGTACATTATTACTAGAAACATTTATAGTTGTTGTACTCCAATTCTACACATTTTTTCGGAAACTATGTGATAAATATCTACATCCATTTGATCTTGACAACCTTTAGGAGAGATTTTTATTGACACTTTGTGCAATGGAGATGATCTTTCCCCTGTAATTATTGACTATCATGATGCATTTTACTGTGCATTTGGTTGAGGAAGCTAAATTTTGAGGACCTGTTCATTATCGAAGGATGTATGAAATTGATAGGTACTTTATTTATATGTTTTTCAGTTAAGTAAAAAAATTGCATTTAATTAAATGCATAATTATGTTTTTTTGTTTTCATTTCTCATATATCTTGGGCATTTGAAATCATATGTAAGAAATAAATATCAACTAGAAGGCTCTATTACTTATGGCTATTTGGTAGAAGAGTGTCTTACCATTTGTTCTAGATTATTGGATGATATTGAGACAAGATTTAATCAATTTGGACGTGTTGAAAACACATCGAATCAATCTCAAATACATGGGAAATAAAAAATATATCCTGCTATTGGAAGATCAGTTAGGAGGAACTCAAATGTTACACTGACAGAAATAGAATTATTACAGACACATAGGCATGTGCTGCTGAACAATGAAATTGTAAATCCATTTATTAAAGAGTTTAGGATACAAACAAAGAGATGAATGAGAGGCCAAACACGAAATGAGAAAGATATAATGAAATCTGTTAATAAAGATATTTTAGAATGGTTTCCACGACGTGTAAGTTCCTAAATATTACAGTAAATATAAATATTATGTTAACACATATATTTTGTAATTCTAATAAAGTATATTTCTTTTTTTAGATAATGAATACTGATACTCAAGAAGTGTTGTCAGAATATTTGAATTTTATTGCTCGAGGTCCTCTAAAAAATGTTAGGAAG
The DNA here is from genome assembly GCA_963277665.1 of Viscum album. Lineage (NCBI taxonomy): Eukaryota > Viridiplantae > Streptophyta > Magnoliopsida > Santalales > Viscaceae > Viscum > Viscum album. The sequence continues at coordinate 1,411,590,562 of OY728141.1, read as the reverse complement.
TTCGATACTTATAATGTGAATGGATTTATATTTCATACAGTTTCTCGAGAAGAGGGTTTGAAAACACAGAATAGTGGTATATTTACATTTTCTGAAGTGCGATACTATGGAAAGATGATCGATATTATTTAATTAAACTTCCACAGTCATTTTTTAGTTGTTTTATTCAAATGAAATTGGGTCGATATTATCAGAGGTGTTAAAATAGATTCCTTGCAATTTACTTCTATGAACTTCTCTCGCTTGATGGATGTTAGTCACCGTGAACTTCATGATCTATATATCTGATCATCGTAAGAAAAAATGGTATATTATGTGAATTATTTTTTGGATGAAGGGTGGAGAATAGTTTCTCACTTAAAGAAAAGAGATTTGTATGATATGGGTGATGAAGCGGAAGATTTTACCTTTGACATTGAATCTCATCAACAAAAAATAATCAGAATTATTTGTCCACCATGATATTGAAAATATTATTCTAGCAAGGATGAATGAACTAGATGATGTAATGGAGAAGGAAACTAACATGATTTAAGGAGAAAATTATTGAATGTACAGTTATACATTTATTTAGCATCCACTTATTTCATTTGTACAATCATTCATTATCATTTTTATGTATATTTTGTTTGTTAGTATTGTGCATTTGTTATCTTTTTTAATTTTTTTTCTGCATATTTTTTTTGAAATATATGTTCTGAACTTAATTGTATTTGATTAAATGAATGTAATTCTAAGAAGGAAGTGATATACCATTTCATCGACCATTGTGACAGATGACAATCCATCTGCCACCCTCCCTATGAAATCTGAGCCTCCATCCACCTACCCCCTACACCATCTCTCACACCATTTATGAGTGACCCTTTAGAAACTCATTCGTCACCTCCCGCTTCAAGAGCCTCAATAGTGGGGGAGTGGCTCGCCACTTCTAGTTCTTCACAGGGATACTAGATGGTGACTGTTATACGTACAAATTTTAATATGAATAAATTTATTGAACTTTTTTTATACTAACTATTGGTTCCTTAAATATAGAAACAATGAAACTGTGAAGAAAATTATAAAAATTTCAGATGTATGGAATTGGACTGGAGAGAAGATAGTTGTCCCATTTGATTCATATGGTGTCCCTAAGGATGACACCGCTGGATTACTTGGCCAGATTTTAGGGTAGATGGACACAAAGCCCGTTTCCCTTCCTATTTCATATGATGATTCGAGACATATTCCTACAAGTTGGAAAAATAAAGTTTTTGATTCCCAAATAAAGGTAATTTTAATACATTATGGTGTAATTGAATGTCATATTATTAATATTTTCAAAATGAATTTCTGTGTATATATATAATTACACTTTACGGTTGGTGATGTGATATCAAGAAAGTGGACATTGAAAGATCTTAGAAAAATTGGAGATACCTTAAATAGAGATTGTGGGGTGATGTAAACAATACTTCGTTGACCACCCAACAGATGTATGATAAGCTACCCGATGGGGTACCCAAAGAGCAGTGGAATGTTTTTGTTGACAGACATCATGATGAGAAGTAGATGGTATTTAAATATATATTACTATAATAATATCATTTTACATTTATACATCTACATGAAGAGTAGATGACATTGACTACATTACTATTAAATTTCATTTTATTTATTTCATGATCTTTCAAGAAAGAATGCATCAAGCTGGGCTAAGTAGGTAATCCCTGTCATTGTAGGGTCAAAGAGTTTTTCTAGAATCCAATCTGCTCTGGTAATATTTTCATTAGATTAAATATTTATAAGACAATATTATTTATTTAATATATTAATTTTTTTATTTATATTTGTTTAATGCAGTCACAAAGATTTGGGCATGAATCATCTTAGACAGAAGTATGGTTGAATGTTCACCAAAAATCTAATAGAAGTTTTGGTAATGATCCACCCTAAGAAGTTGGGGTATAAACTCATTTTTCATTATAATGACTTATTATAAGATGTTATTATGTTAATATATATTTCTTCTAATATCACTACTATTTGATTTATAGGTAAAAATTAAAGAATTGTGGGATGCCAATCCTGCGCAGTCATACTCAGTCTCCCAGGATGACCCAGTTGCTAAAGTCCATGGGAAGGAGCATCCTGGTAGAGTGTGCAGGGTGGGTTTGGGACCCGTACCATCTAAGGTCTTTGGTAGGCCACCATGGTCTGCAGCTGCATCTACTCCTGGTTGTAGTCATTCCATACCCTGAGAGACTCAGAGAAAGATTGTTTCTCGACGAAACATAATTCACGAAGAGGGGCCTCATATATCTTATTTGAAAAAATCGTTGATTGATTTATATCAGAAGACAACCAGATCTTCCCCTGGTGGTATTTCATTGACTGCTGGTGAGTAGTTAAATAAAAAAAAATCAAAATCATTTATTTTTAACACTTTTCTTGGTTTTATGTTTAAATATAAATATAAAACAATATATAATTTTCAATATATTTTTCTTTAAGGTGGCAGAAGGATGTAGAGGTGGAGGTGGAGAGGGTGATGAGCATTGTTCATCATCAGACCATGGTTAGTTGTTTTATTGATATGTTGGAAAAATATGGTAACAGTCGGTTTGTATATATATCATGTGTGGCACATAGTTACCACCAAAGATTTTCATGACCTAACATTATCTTGATTTCTCATGTTTTCTTTTATGTATTTTGTTGATTTCTGATGTTTCCTTTTATGTCTTGATTTCTTGAGTGTGGTATTCACTATATATGTCGATTATTTTTTGTCATGAATCATTTTTTATGATTCATTTTTACAAAATTTATTAGGTTTTTTACCCAAGGATGGATGATAAAAAACATATCCTATAGTAACATGAATCAATCCATTCATAGTTCTTAGAAAAGGTCCTCTATAAAAATTTGTCTCCTGTATAGGAGGAGAAGGATGAGATGTATGGGAACAATTATATGAGTAAGAAATAAATAAATTTATGTGAATGAAGAAGGGTCTTTCCTTTAGGGAATAACCAGTGTGATTATAATTTTCACCAAGGCCTATTATAAAAGATCCCAAAATCATTACATATATTGAAACATCATGAATCAGTCCACATATAATTTTTATATAATACTCCAATACATATTAGGCTCTTTCATAGGGTAAGAGTCATTTTTTTCATAACATTGATTTATGGATAAAGAACCACATGCCAAGGATCCTTATGTCGATTTAGATAATATGTATAGGAAGACGAGTCTTACTAGGTAGACTTCTATAATAAGTTTCAAGTCTTACAAGATGGACCATGCATCACATAGTTTAACATCATGTGAAAATGAATAAAATAATATATAGTTTAAGATCATATGAAAAATACCTTATTATATGAGGTTTAATGTATGTTAAACTGATGTTTAAAACGAAATGAACTTTTCTTGATGAAAACCCTATGGATTGAAAACCAACGTGAATAAAGAAACCCAGTCACTAAGTTAATGTGGGGGATCTGATATCAGTTTTTTAGTTGGGTTTGAGATAGGATATCTAGGAATCACTATGTATCCCATGAAATTAAGAATCAATCTACACATAGTTATTATACTTTTGGGGAAAATATTATCATATTGAATTAGAATTGATAAATAATAGGGAAACCAAAAATAAATAGAATGAGTGTAATGGTACATACCATTTATGAACTTACCTTTGTGAATTATCAAGTCTTGGGGATGTTTAAGAAGATTTTTGTGGTGATTTTGAGGTTTGAGGTGGTGTTTTATCCTTTTGAAGGCCACCACAGCTTGTGAAATGACTTGTCTAGATATGAAGGAGGTAGTTTTATATTGGGTGTTCTCTTGTGTAAAATGGGATATATAACCATGACATGGGGATGAAATGGTGTTATGTGTGTTGTCCTGGTGGTTTTCTTATGCACCATGAGAATCTTGAAATTCCCTTGGGTGGGCATGGAATATTGGAGGACCACCTGTCCAAAATAGGAAATCCAAGCTCACCACATTATATCCTTGGGCATGGTGAGGGTAAAATGGTTGAGAAATGGGAACTAGGTCATGGATTCTATACATGGAAGAATATAAAAGAACCATTATGGCTTAGACCACTCCATATTATAAGCTTTTTGGGAGGCCAACATCTATTTTAAAATGGGAAAAAGATAAAATGACAATGAGGGTTCTAGATCACACTTTAACCAAACCCACCATATGAGTTTTGGATATTAACCATGTTTTGGTAGAGTCCATTGTGATTCACTTATAAATAAGATTTTTATTACCTCCTTGTTTTGAATTTAAAACTTTCCCTTAATTCTTAATTAACCCCTACTCATCCTCCCCTTAGTCGCCTCCCTTGGTGTTCTAAATTACTTGGATTATATTAGATCATTTAGATTGAAGTTATTTGATTCATTGTATCCTTCTATTTCCCCATTACTCCTTTATTATATTTCTATTATATTCAAGAGTTCATTATGGTGGTAATTATACTCTTTTTTGGTTGGTTTTTGATGGAGTTTTATTATTCATTGGATTCAATAGTGATTCACGTGAGATCAGTGGTTGAGATGTGTTCTGGTTATGATGTGTTATATGTTATGTATATCATAATGGTTTTTAAGACAATGGTAATGAGACTGTTGTATCAGATGCATTTTTTTTATAAATCTATCTTTAGCGGTAGTTTTAACCGCCAAAAAACAAATATATATATATTTAGTGGTGGTTTTAACCATTGCTACAATTATGGTATCTTGGTATCCACGGTGGTTAAAACCACCACTACGAAAAATAATTTAGTTATAGTTTTAACCACTACTAAACAATTTTCTTATTCCTTTATTATATCACGGTGGTTTTAATAGTTTTAGTGGCGGTTTTACCTAGAAAAACTGAAATTTTTTACCGGTGGTTTTAACTTCTACTAAACAGTTTTCATATTTCTTTTTTATATCACAGGGTTCCCCCCTCGTACAAACTGGTTTTTTTCATGGTGGTTATAACCGCCGTGAAAAAATCAGTTTCTCCAGGGGGAAACAACTGCTAAAACCATTTAAATTGTCGCAAAATGCACCCACTACAATGGTTACCATAAACCGCCACTAAATATCAGAAACCACTGCCTATTTTATGCTGACATATACTTTAGTGGTGGTTTCTAAAAACCGCTGCAGAACTATATGGCGGTGGTTTAAACCATCGGGAAATGGTCTTTTTTCAATAGTGTTAGTCTTTTCCATTACCGTTATCTAGGAGACATCATTATTAGAAGATATATTTTAAAATGTGAAGAAATTATGGTTACTCATATTTATAAATAATAAATCTATAAGAATAAAAATTTTAAAGGTTGCATGATTATTTTGGTTCTTAAGTGTTTTAAAATGATTGTTGATATAGTTTAAATTGCAACTTATAATCCTTGGCTAAATACATTGATAAGGCTAATCATTTCTATAAATTTCATGACTTGATTGTATATTTATTTGTTTTTCCAACTCTTGACAGGTATTATAAACCCTTTGTTATATTCTTTCTAATACCCTCTTTCTTGAGAGATTCTTAGGATATACATGACTACCAGAATTTTCATGTTTTCTTTTCGAAACATGATTAATTTTTTAATTAAATTAAAATTATTGAGGCATTATATTGTTTCAAATCCTTTTATCTTGAGACCTACCCTACATATGATCTTCATAAATCCCCTAAAAACCATGAACAACCTTGATAGGAAGCCACATTACAAGCCTATAACCCTTCCTACCCTAATTCTTTTTAACTTTTTATGATTATTCACTTGAGATTTATAGAGGTAATTAGCAATAAATGGCACATTTTTGTGAATAGTCATGAAATTAAGTTTGGGGGAGTGCCTATTGTTCATTTGGGGAAGAAATGGTTCCAAACCCCAATTTGTAGAATTCCTAAGTGGCCCCCTCTGTATAAAAAGGAAGAAAAAAATGTTAAAGACAAGGGGACCTTATACTCATGTGATGGTTTGTGAACCCTACCAAACTAATGGAGATGGTGGTGATGAGAGAATTTTATAGATCTTGTTGCATATTATTTTACATTGATATTTATTTTGAATATAATGCAGCATTATTTAAGTAATTTAGCCTCCCTTTTTGGAGACACAAAATTTATTTTTCACATCTTTACCTACCATCCCTTAGCTACAGAGACATATGAACCTTATTGAAAAGACCTAATGATTTTTGTAGTTCAATTTTCTGAAGTAGAGAACTATATTTCTTGAAAACCTATGGATCGAGTGTATCAACCTTATATTGAGCATAACTTTGATTTAAAATAACTTGAGTGTGTTATTTACTGGTGAGATAGATTATCAAGTGGAATGATTATTTTTGAAAGGTTAAAAAATGTATTTAAAAGAGGATGAAATTAGTTAATTGAATTATATATGAGGCATTATTATAATATATTATGAATTAAATCTATTTTGTACCTTTTTATATTTTCTCTTGTGACTGTATCATTTAAACTTATGATTAATTGAATACCTTATTTTTAAAATATAGAATCTTTTAATTAGATGTTGAGATCTGTTTGAGGGGAAGAAAATGGCAAAGTGTGGGGAAGTTGATATAACCAATTTGTGTATACATATCAATATATATTTTTGAAAATAAAACATGTTTTCATCAAATACATACTGCTTAGTGGAAAAATACATTGATTTTGGTGATCTTGTTTATTTTTAGGTGTTTTCTCGACAAACACAAAAATGGGGAAAACTATGATAAAAATTCCCAACTACACGGCATGTATATACTCTCACGCTATGTACATTCAAACTCAGACATGGATTGGCCAGACGATTACACACCCAAGTCGCCAGAATAGAGATGACACACCATGTGGGTTATACCTAGACATAGTGCACATGCTTCTAGATGCGGTTAGTGGCATTTTACAGAGACTACACATCATGTGAGATGGAGCCACACACCATGTACCCTCCACCAACCTGCCGTCAATGCTGCAAAAGTCAAGGGTGGCGTAGCTGGCCACCAACCAGAGAAAAACTGTGACAAAAGTACATTGACAAAACTACACAACATGTTATTTTTATACACACCATGTACTTTTGTTTTATATAAATAGAGGAATTATCCTCTAGTTTTAGAGTTCAATATTCAATATTCAAAGAGGGAGGTCCTACTGCCCTGTTGTCATGCTACCATTGTTCTGCTACTCCACCATTCCACCACTCTACCAAAGAATTCACCTCTCCTTGAAGTTTCTGTGATGACCACATCGGGTATCGAGGGTTCTATTGTCATATTTTATTCCATGTGTAACTAAACACCCCATGTGTTAGGGATGTGTATGATGAAAGAGTGTTGTAATTTGGACTAATTTTTATGTTTGTGTTTTTTCATTTTAATTATTCTTATTCTCCTTCAATCATTTCTTTTTATCACTGAAAATTCTGAGCCAGACCAAGGGAAGAATTTCCAGAGACTTAAAGGAAGAATAACGATGAATACCTTCATGAACATTGGAAGTATTAATCAACTCACAAATTGCCTGATCTAAATAAGGAATTATGAAAAAATGACTACCAAACCAAGGAGTCAGTTTCTTCAGTTCTAGATATAGTTTACTAGACCAAGGGAACCTTGTCACAACTGAAACTCAGAGTGTTGGGTTATTATGAACAACACAACCTAATAAGAAGTTCGTATAACCTCAACAATCAAAATAGTCCCAACATGCTCCATTTTCTATCAACTGTATTTAAAACAACTATTATTTCTTTATCTTTAAACATTTTTCATTACTTAAGGAATCAAAATGGTTTTAATTATCAAAAATAAAAAACCCCACTCAAAATTCAGCATCCTTCACTAAAATAATTCTAAACGCAATCGAATTCACACACTCATTCGTTCCCGGTGGATCAACCCATCACTTACACTATACTATCTTAAGAGTGGGTAATATCAATTTTGGAGATCGATAACATATCTTCGGTGAAGCAATAAACCAGCTATTCACAAGAAATAGAACTTCAATGGCAAAACTTGCCTAAGAAAATGAATCAGTTAACAACCGAAACAATGATAATAATGAAATATTATTAATGAAAGGGTATAAATATGTTATTAGAGGATAATATATGATATTATAAATATTAATAAGGTTATTTGCATAATTATTAACATTTAAAAACAATTATATATGAGGTTAATAAACGTTTAACTAAAGGTAAATGTGATGTAAGAGATTATGTCTCAATTTTCTTTCATTGAGACATATTGTAATATTATGAACCTAATTTCGTTATTATGGTGTATATGTTTCACCATTTACATGTAATATCATAAATAATTCATATTTAATGATATTTTAAGTTTTAATTTGAATTATTTCACCCAAGGGGATTTGAATTGAATGTTCATAACTGGTAAAGAATTTTAAAACTCAAATTCTTTTCATTAGATTATATTAATTCTTCACTATAATTTATATTATAAGATTATGTGTATAATGAAAATTGATTATTTTAAGTTTTATTTACAATTTTTTTATATGGATTTACATTTTTCACAAAATAATACTTCTTTTACAAATTCACACTTAAATGTATTATGATTTTTGTAAGGGTTTATTTCACAATCAGATTTTAATCGAGATTGTTTTTGATTGAATTTTAATTGAAGGAAATTATTTTATCATTTTATATTGAACCAAATTAATTTTAGTCTCCTTTTTTATTAATACATTTTACAAGTAATAGTACCATTTTCCTCTCATTGGTACTTAAAATGATTTATTAAATGTTTTCTAGTAAAAACGAAATTTATTTCTCTCTTTGGTTGGAAAACCTTTTTCTTCCATATCACTGTCTTATAAAAATATTTTAAAAAATATTTGTAAAATTTTCAAAATGATTTATTAAATAAATTTTCATCCATGTTTTATTTTTTACAAAATGGTTTGAATGGAATATTCTTTTCATTTTCGAAATGAGGTACTTTTTAACTATTTTTTTGAAACAGTGTGAAAAAAATGTTTTTTCCAACTTATATAGCATGTATGGAATTACCCCTATCATGAAAACTCATTTTTTAATGCTTTATTTAATATATTAAAAGTTTATTCTAAAATAATTTGTTTTCTTACTATTCTATAAATTTTATTTTTTTAATAGTGATTTTCAAAGAAAAAAGGATATTTTCTTAAAGAATGTTTTTATTGATATTTTTATGGTATTTCTATTCATAAACAACAATAAAACTTTCATTTACTTATAATCCACTAAGAATATATTTTAATTATATTGTTATTATTCTCTCTCTTGATGATTTTTGTTTAGTTTGACCGAATAAAGTATTGAGACTTATCTTCTTGATTTATTTTTTGTAGTCATTAACTTCCCTTTGAAACATTCACTTTCTTTTGATAATTATAAATTATATTTCAATTAAATATACACATATCTTGTATAATGGAGATGATTATTTCCTAAAATGTATACCATTTTTATATACTATGTTTTTATGAAATTTATTAGATTGAACGGGGAAATATCGATAAATCTGTATCATTTAATCAATATAGGTATTTTTTAAAAGTGAATATTGTTCATAAATTAAATAAATCATTCAATATATAAATAATTAATTGTAAATGAAGTGATGGGTGGTGCCATATTATAAATATACCATTGATGAATCAGTAGTCTCTTGAGACAAATTAATTGGCTAACCTTCTTTAAATGGGTTTCCAGTGTATACCTACCAATCGATTAAAATTTCATAATGAAAGGTCTTGATGGTACAGATATCATGATGTCTAAGATTATGAAATCCAATATTAAGCATTTATTTCATTAATTAATTATTTATTATTATCCATGATATTTATGGAATGAAATTTTCCATGGACACATTTTTTATCTCACGTTATTTATTAAATGGAATTTATGTTCAGTTATTTACTTTTCCATATTGATTATGCCTTATCAAATCATGATAGTCAAGTGATTGATTAAATGAAATATGTGTTTAGTTATTTTCCATTCCATATTGATTATGAATTATTCATTCATGATATATTTCATTGTATGTAACCCTTATTAAGAATTTTAACTCTCCCTTATTTTGTTTCCATTCCCCAAGATATGAATAAGAAATCCTTGAATGATTTAAAGGACACAAAATATTTACTTTCACTATGCTATAATAAATATAATGAAAGAACATAGTATGCATCTAGTTTACCTATAATAATAAACTATTCATTACTCTGGAATGTGATTTCTTATATCTAGAACTAATATAATAAAGTAACCACCAACTCTTGACCACTTGGGTTGAGGTCTTTATAATATCCTCCTAAATTATAGTTTCATATTCCATCAAGATTTCTATGAAATATATGAGTATAAAGTATGCTATGGAGGCAGTTAAGGGTAGTGATTCCTCTAACATAGATCTCAAGTCAATTTCCATGATCAAAAATTTATCTCGTATATAATTTCAATCATACTATATTTTTTCAAGTTTAGCTTCATATTGGTCTAGAGAAAACCCTAATATAGATGCCTCCTTCCCAATAATGGATAAATGAGATTCATAAGGGAGACATTCACAACCTGATGTCATTTATTTAAATTTTCTTCATAGATTTCATAATATGCTTACTTCCTTTTATACTTTCTAATTTAATAGCTATAGTATAATGTTAATATTTTATTTTAATATATCATTTATTCGTTTTAGTTTGTTTTCTCATGTAGAATCATCTGTAAACATAGTATTTATTTAATAAAAATATATGGTGAAATTTTAGGTCATTACAATATCATATAATCCAATAACCCCAGGTTAACTCAGCCTTAAGGATGACATAATAAACGTATCAAATTCTAAAATTCATATGTAAGGTAAATTTATAACATAATATAATAGGAATTAATATAGTCATACACCCATAAGTATTTCAATGACTTTATGTATGATATTTCATGTGAAATAATTTTATAGGTTAGTCTTGATAACAAGTCACACTTTTCATCTCATGAGGGAAATCCGTATCTCTATATGATCCCCAACACATATTAATATTAACATATCATAATAACCCATAATATTCCATAATGTTCATCAATTAGGGATAACCCAGAGTCTTACCTCGAGGAGTTTTTTTATCATTCCACTCCCATGTAAAATATATTGAATAGATGAATAAATAAAAAATTGTGATTGTATTGATTATAAATTCATGATAGATTTATATTTAAACAACACATTTTATATAATCTCCCATGTATCTAATATCCAAATATTTTACATTACTCTTATTTTTTTACTACTATAATTGATTTATCAATAGAGATATTATATTATCCTCTGTATCCTCATAACCAATAGTTATGTCACCCCACTCATTGATCATCAAATGTTATGTTATTTTTAAAGGAAATTTTTAGTATTTAAGTGATATTAGGGATCCTTATCATGATTAGTTGATCTATTTTTGTTATAATGGAGATCTATTTCACCTAAGATGCTAAGAATCACCCCTAAATTCAATGAAAAATTTATTATTACAAATAGATTCTTTCACAACATCTAATACATAAATGTAGTATCATTTAATTATCAAGTGTTTTATGATGGGTTATTTTAAAATCTCCAATATAATAGCTTTAACATTGAAGAAAAATATAAATATATATATAGATAATGATTCATTATTAATTATTTAGAATCTAGAATCGATGTTACCCCTTATATTGATATCTTCCATGCCTATAATGTCTATGACTAGATCCTTATTTATTCTCAAGTACTTAAGGATGTTTTTAAAAATAGTGCATTGACTATTACTATGATTAGATTGGTATCTTCTAGTAATTATCAAAGCCTAAAAGATAAACAATTGAGTATAAAACATAAAGTACATGATGAAACTTATCTTCAAAACATAAGGAATCTTATATATGTTTATACTTTCTAACTTATTAGGTCACTAATCCTTTGTAAGACTCACATCATGTAATACTGGTAAATACCCCTTCTTTTAGTTCTCCAAACTAACCCTCTTTAGTATTTTATCAATACACGTGTTCTAACTTAGTATAACAAACCTATTAAATTTAACTCTATAAATATTTATTAATAATATGCTGGATACATCACCTATTTCATTCATTGAGAAGTGTTTTCCTAGCCATACATTCACAAAATATAAAGTTTGGATATAATTTTTATGATTTTGATGACATCAATATTTAACACCATAAATACCATGGAAATACCACTAAATTACTTGTATATTAAAGAAAAATTTAGGTACTTTATGAAACCAAAATCATTGATTAAATCATCAAACATAGATTTTAACATCAATAATCATGATTTAATCCATATATATACCACTAAACATGAATACCTTTTTTATCCCAATTGTTCCCTAAAAACATTTGGGTTATATCATATATACATCCTTGATAATATTCCCATTAAGGAAAGAAATTTTGATATACATATGATATATCACATAATCACAATGGGACAGTGTATCAAGAATCATAATAATATACTTTACCATTTCAACTAGTGAAAAAATTATTTATAATCAATAACATGAATTTTTTTATACCCATTTTCCATTAATTGATATTTATAGGTAAGAAATATTCCATATATGTTAGTTTTATTATAAAATACACATATTCCCTATGGTAATTAACAGTTCATTATAACTACAAAAAGTTCCAAACATGGTTAGTGTACATGGAGTAAATTTCATATTTCATGGATTCAAATGAATTATCAAAATTACAACACTTGATGGACTCTATTAAAATGATAGTTTCATCCTGTCTGAACTGAATCTCATCATCAATTTCTATAAAAAATAAATATATTTTAGTCTCCTAATAAATTATATAAATCCTTTGACGTTCTTTTGTAATATAATATAGTTTAGTTTAAAAGAAATCTTATATAAAGAGATCAATTTTCATCTCAGAAACCATTTTTTCTCTTTTATAAGTTCTTTAAGTTTAATTTTTCTTCCATTGACTCCTCAATAGGTGTATTACTTCTTAAGGAAATTCACAATGAAATCCACAAACAATCCATGCCCAATAATATTATAGAAATAATTTCACTTCTTTTCGTATTATAACCAATAAATATTCATTTTATTGTTTGGTGACAAGTTTATATGAAAACAAAAAACATATGTGTTATTCATAAAAAAATTATTTATAAAATTCATTCCGGACACCACTCGGTCTGTATCTCATTTAGAAAATATATAACTACCTTTGATGGAATGTGGTTAAGTAATAATTTATCTACTTCTATAGAATATCTCATGAAGGATATAATAATGATACAATGAACCATAATTAATAACAATATTTCTAACAATAAATTACTCCTCCTCTCATACATACCATTCCATTATGGTGTTTTAGGAGGAGTGAATTGTGAAATTATTCCATACGCTATTAGATAATCAGTAAAATCCTAGCTCAAATATTCACTACCTTGACCTGACTTATGTGTCTTAATAATTTTTTTTGTTTATTATATACTTCATTTTTTAACTATTTGAACTTTTAAAAATTTCCAAACTTGTGTATCATAGTAAACACATAATCATACCAACTAAATTCATTAGTAATAGCTACAAAGTTCCTATAACCACCAATTTATTTTATATTCATTATTTCAAAAACATTACTATGTATGAGATCTAATAATATACCAACCTCTCTCCTTTTTCTCTAAAAGGTTCTTTGGATATTTTTTATAAAAAATAATATTTAAATTTATTAAACAATTCATATTAAAATAATTTATACAATCAATATCTATAGAGTTTTTGAATATGTTAATCATTTATAAGCCCAAATAGATTTTTCCAAATATAATTGGTTATTAATAAACTATCTTGACCCTCTTATTTTTAACGGTATGGAATAAATAATTTATGTTCATAATATATAAATCATTCACCATATTCATAATTTTATAAAAAAATTCATCCATGTGTACAGAAAAACTCTTATTATTAATCAAAAATATAAATTGTTTCTTATCCAAACTAGTTCGTGAAATTAAATTTTTATTTATACTTGAATCATAGTAACAATTTTTCAATTCAATTTTTAATCCAATTTGAAATTATATATTTCATATACTTACCTACAAGGTATAAACTCTAGTCTTTTTTCCAAAATGTAGATTTAGTTATCTTATAATGAATTATCTATTATTCTTTAATCATATGTGCATTAACATATTTTTGAAATGAATAATAATTATCCAATAACCATGAGTTATAACTAGAGAAACTAATTTCTATAACATTCATATTCTGATTCTAATATTCTTCCACTTGAGATAACTTTCCAAAAATAGATACCAATCAATTAAACTATATCCCTAACCTATAAAATTGCTTGAAATAATAGTCATGATGCATTATATAATCTATAAAAAAATATTTTTTGAGTGGGTTTCATGTTTGATATCAATTCAATAAGATATTTTATTGAATATACTCCCACTAATATGACGTCCTCAAAAAATTTATCTATAGAAATAAAATTTTCATCTTATAATTTAAAATTCAATTAAATTTAAAATTGATTTTAGTATAATAAAATAATTGGTTAAAACAAAATTTAAAAACCACTTTACTTTTAACTATATATAGTTAAATTATATTTAAATACCAGTTTAAAAAAACAATTAATTCACCATTCTGACTATAACACATTTAAAATTAACATGTCATTCAATTCTAAAAACTATAAATTAGTTGATAATATTTTTCCTAGTATTTCACTATAACTTGAGATCATTTTCTTTATTTTAACCATATCACTTATTTTTAGTCACATTTAAATATGAAAATGTGGTTATGGTCATTCTAACCTATCCAAATATTATATTAACCTGATATTTTTTCTTACTTATAAAAAATTAATTGATAATCATTTTCCTAAGTTTCATGATAATCATAGCCTATTTTCTTAGTTTTGATTGTTTGATGCATGGTTTTAATCATTTTTAAATATATAAAAATGAATTTTCTGTCATTTAGATCATATAAAACATTATATGTGTTATTAATTCATACATGTCTCAAATTAATTGATGATCTTTTTCCTAGGATTTCATGAAAATCTAAGGTTGGTTTACTAGTTTTGATAATTTCACATGTTCTTGATCACTTTTTAATCTAACATTTATTATTTGATCATCCTAGATATGCTACACATAATATTAAATTTTTATTCAACATTATAGATCATAAACATATCGAAGATCTATTTCCTAAGATCTCATAAAAATTAAAATCATTTTCTTGGTTTTAATAATTATTGTTTTTTTAATAATTTTAAATTTAAAAGGATTTTTTTGTCATTCTAACCATATTGCATGTGATATTAACATTATATTCATTATAAAATGTAAAAAATTAATTAAATATAATTTTAATATGATTAAATAATGATCAAACATTTCTTAATCGGTTTTAAACATTTGATATATGTTTTTCAACACTTTTAAATCTATAAAAAATGGAATTCTAGTCATTCCTGCAACACCTCATATTATCTTAATGTGTGATCCATTATTTTTATTAAGAAATTAATCAATGATAATTTTACTAGTATTTCATAATGATTCAAGTTCATTTTCTTAGTTTTTAATGTTTTGGTTATTTTTAGTCACTTTTTAATCTAAAAATTCTTTTTTAATCATTCTGACCATACCACACGTCATATTGATATGTCATTCATTAAAAAAATAAAAAATTAATCAAATATGATTGATATATAATTTCATAATAACCTATGATTTTTTCATTGTTATTTTCATTTTAATTATTTGAAATCATTTTTTAATTTAATTTAATTGATTTTCATTTTTTTACTAAACTGGACATCATATTGATGCGCCTTTTATTATTGAAATACAGAAATTAATTAAAGATCAAGTTTTATTTAAAAACAATCCACAATAAAATATTCATAAATGTTCAATAACTAAAGCATCAATGCATTAATTCATAAATATGTGGTAACTAAAGAATCAATGCATTCATATCTAATTAAAAGATTAATATGTTTAATAGACATATTAAATAATATTTTTCTAAATAATTATTTAATTCGAATATTTAATTATATATTCTCACAATTGGTTGTTATTATTAAATTACTAATTGAAATCCAAACTAGTATATCTATTTAAAACGATTCATATTATAGACTAAAATATGACACATTAACACTACAGATATACACTAGTGAAAACAATAACATGTTATATTGAGGATTCCATGTTAGTTATTAAATAACAGTAATGAAATTTATTTTCTATGTCAGTTTTATAATAATGAATGTTGAAATGTTTGGTGGATGATTATAATGAACTGGATCGATTTGACCTGACATATCACTCGACCCATCCCTCCACTAGGCCTGATGGGCATTCCTAATCCCCACATATTGTAAATTAGTCTTTAATTGTTAAGAACACACACTTGGGAATTATTTCACCATGATACTAATTTAAACAAGTAATAGATTATACTAAAAATTTGACATGACCTATTTATACATTGGACATTCATGTATATAAATAAAATTCTTCCAAGTAAAAGAAAAATCCAAATAGGGCCTAAGTAAAAATTAACATCCAAGAAAAAAATAATATATAGAAGAAACTATTAACATTATTAAATATAAACAATTTAAATAACTAATAATCAAATAAATAATACATTGTGAAAACAAATACATTACATAATCTAAAATAGATTCTTAAAATAGGTACAATTGGCCAATTCTCAAACATCCCTATAAAAAAATCTAGAACTGTTATACAAACTCTATGTGACCTATAGTCGCACATGAGCCTTAGCCCAGTTGGTAAGGACTCCATAAGTGAATCCAAACGACCAGAGATCAAATCCAGGTGGATGCAGAATTTACGGGTACTGTAGCAGGTACTATAGCAGGTACTGTAGCAGCACTGCAGAAGGCACTATAGCGGGAACTATGTAGTACTGTAGTAGACACTGTAGCGGGAACTATAGTAGGCACTATTTAGCACTGTAGTAGCCGGAAATATGCCCCCGTCTAAGCCTTCGGGCCACCGAATTGGTCCCTGTGTCCTGTAAGGCCTTCTGGCCACCCCGACCTTTGGGTCAGTAAAGCCTTTGGGCCACCTCAAGGCCTTCGGGCCACCTTAAGTGAAGATACAAACCAGAAAACCTACAAGGAACAAACTCTAGAATGAGGATGATCAAGGAGCTTTCACCACAGCAGAAGCTAAAGAGATTGTAAGAATGAGAGGGTATGACACCCACCATCTGGAGAAGCTTGTGCATGCACGGGAATGCCTAGACGAACAACCATGTAAAGGTGGAGATCTGATTTCACGATGAAGATGCTGGGGACGAGAAGTTCCAAGTAGTTATTCTGGGTTGCATGTAATGTGTCACGACCCCCTCCCCACAAAGTGTACCCCTCCTGGGCCGGCAATGTGAGAAGGGAGATAATGACCCCCGAGTCCCGCCTCCAGTAGGCCCCGGGTTGGTGACTAGCACCGAGGGTATAATACACACACAAATGGGAGGCATTACCCTCTAAGAGAACACATGCAGAAGAGAGAGATAGAATAGACACCAATCAACTCCAACTCAGAACTGAAATATAAAAGGAAACCAAGTACATATATGAAATGTCATGCAAAAGTACTACAACTGAAAGGGGAAACTAAAAGTACCCAAAAGAAAGTAAAACGATAGCGACCACAAGCCCGAATAGCTCCTCCTCCAACCGAAAGCTAGTAGTAACAAGCTTGATCTCCAACCTGCTCCATGTGACCTGAAAAACAGTTTATATGTACATAGGGTGAGTATAACAGTATACTCAGTAGGATCCTCCCCAAGACTCTCATGCAAAAGTAAAGAAAGCATGCTAAAGCCCAGTGAACAACAAGTGAAACTAACTCATTATCTAAACAGGTATACTATGTTCCCAACCTCACCATGGCTACTCTCACCATGTAACGCATACAAGAATATAGCATATAGTAAAGAATATCAAGGGTACCCCGCTACTACTTCCCCACTGGTTTGCTGCTTTTCCCCAACGACATACGTCCTGTGCATCTCTCTCCAAAGGCTTGCCCGCAGACACCTGGGCTAAGCTCCACAATCTGCACCTCGTGCACCACAAAGGCTTGCCTGCAGACACCTGGGCGAAGCGCCACACCGTCCTCACAACCAAAGTAACCAGGTAGTTTCCGGGAGCCACCATAGCTCGTATAACATGTATCATACGTCGAGTATTATTCCTCAAGCCATTACAGCCCATATGCCGAGTAAGGATCCTCAAGCCATCATAGCCTATACACGTTACACCTATAGTAGTCCGTAGGATACTATATCCAGAATATATGTGTGTGAATAACCACAAGCCATTACATCCCTCTACACACATATATGGGGTAACTAACCACTGTGCCTCATGGAACGAGTATCTACCAAGAGAAGAGAGCGGGGCCAAAGGGGGTAGTCAGCCATTCAACCTCCCATCAGAATGTTGGGGAAAACACCCCCCCAGGGCTCAGAATCCCCGGGGTGTCAGTTGCCCTTTCCGACAGGGTGGAGTAGCGTATAGAAACACAAAAAGTATAGAATATATAAGTAACTCACATCCACACTATGGGCATTACCTAGTATTAGATACAACTGCAGCTAACGTCTCTCAGACTCCAGGCTGCTACTTCAAAGACTAGGTATCCTATAAGCACACAACCAATTGAAGAGCTTCATTAGATTACTCCATTCTCATTTATCAATTCCACTGTACGTTAATTAATTCTTTAAACATTAATTAAGAATGAACAATTCCCCATTAAACTGAATTGGCTTCACTTTCAAAAACAACTGCTCCTTTTTAAGATTCACATCACCTTTAAATTCCAGCATCTCCATCCCCATGGATTTTCACCATTTAATCAAATATTCCTTACTGAATTACTTTTCCACATTCCCAGGCATTCTAGAAAAACATCCTATGCTTCTAAACACAAAGGAGGCTCAACACGGTGAATAGATATACTATCCGTCGAGTCTTTGCCACCTATAGAAAGAGAATATACCCATTCTCCCTCGAGAGGCTAAACACGGAAAGCACGTGGCATACCCCGCGCGTCTTCACCTCCTTCGGAAGAAGGGTAGCAAGACCAGCTGCCTTGAGCAGTGGGGAAAAGAAAAGCAGATTAACATTCAAGAAAACCGTAGGTAACCAGCAAACACATCCATCCCATTCCATCACCCCTGGTGTCCTCCCCGACACCCACATGCATAAACTGATGCATCTCGCCACTCTAGGCGTCATCTGCTGCCATAACTACAAGGCCTCCATGCCTCCACATATCACAACAACCATCCAGGCTCACATCAAATCACAAGTAGCAGGAAAACAAAAATCACATCATGGGATCTTGACCCTTTAACAAACAAGAGGGTAACTCAGAACCCTTTTAGAAATTCTCACATAATATATTCTCTAATCCATATTGAATTAGCAGATTTGTTATTCGTAGGTTCCAATCATGGATACCTAATCAGTAATCTATCACAATTAAATAACCATGCTTACTTCCCTAATTTGATTATCCTCAAATTAGAACAACTACAACAACAGCAATAACCAAATTAATTTACATGCCTCTTTATCTTTAGCCAATTATTTAACAAATAATTCCGGCTTTACGTTCGTTATCAATTTCCATCATGAACGAACAACAAAGCCAAAGAAAAAAATAGATATCACTATATCTAGGAAAACATGAGGCAAACCGTTATCACGGTATAAAGCAACAACATGCGATCAACCAATTCTTTTAATCCGGTTCAAGTATTTAATTAGGTCAATTTCATTGTGATCCAAAGGAATAAATCA
Source organism: Viscum album (assembly GCA_963277665.1). Taxonomy (NCBI): domain Eukaryota; kingdom Viridiplantae; phylum Streptophyta; class Magnoliopsida; order Santalales; family Viscaceae; genus Viscum; species Viscum album. Next base: position 1,411,570,566 of record OY728141.1, on the reverse strand, counting down.
TGCTAATTCTACGATTGCACATATACAATTAGAGAAGCCATGAATCCACTACCTCGAAGAGTTCTTGACGTCCTTTATCCACACAACAGGTCACGATCCTCCCCTCGTGACAATTGCATCCACCGGAGGATGCTTATATCGAAGATTGATCGACACGGCTCGGTTGCATCCAACAGAGCAGAACTGATCCTAGGATTAAAGGTTGATTGTGCAACTCCTACGGAAAGGATTGAAAGGTTCTAGCACCTCTTAGTTGAGAACAAAGCAAAAGAACAAGGGAGAATGATATCTCGTCCCTTTTTAAGATTTAATGAGGTGACGGTTTAAGATCCGGTTAATTCTCCATTAAAAACGGATCACATTAACCCACGCGGTTTGACCAAGTAAAACATTCCAAGCCTTGGGAAAAAAATTAATATAGGATTTATGGCATTTGAAACGGCCTTAAGAGCCCTTAAAATAAGGCTTTAAATGTATTTTACGTCAAAGGAAATGTAAAGAGGGGCAAAACTGTAGGAGTCTGGAAACAATGTTCACCCACTGTTACTGTACATGAAACTGATCTGTGAAACTGATCTGTGAAACTGATCTGTGAAACTGATATGTCACACCAATCTGTGAAACTGATCTGTGAAACCGATCTGTCACACCGTTCTGTGAAACTGATCTGTGAAACTGGTCTGTCACACCGATCTGTGAAACCGATCTATCACACCGATCTGTGAAACTGATCTCTCACACCGATCTGTCACACCGATTTGTTACTGTTCATAAAACTGGAAACACTGTTCACAGAACTGGAAAATTGGCAAAGTGTTGGGGATAAGTCCCCTTGGCCTCCCAGAACACCTCCAACACCAAAATTCCACAAAGTAATGGACCGGAGAGGTCCGGGACATTACATTAGATACCTCTCAAAACATTCTCGTCCTCGAGAATTAAAAACCAACCCAGAAGAAAAGAGGGGTCCGAACAACCACCCCATAAGATACCTCTCAGGGAAAAACCACCATGAGTTGTTCGAAAGCTGGAACAAAACTCTGACATCCGGGAACAAACAATCCATACCCAAACAATTCATTCACAACATCACATCAAAGGTACATAAATAAAACATGAAAGATCTAACCAGAGAGGAAACATCATTACATGAAAGGAGTTAAACATTGAACAACTCTGGGTACTGAGCATGTATCTGTGACTCACACTCCCAGGTACTCTCCTCCATGCCACCGTGTCGTCACAAGACACGAACTAATGGGATAGAACTCCCACGCAACACCTTCTCCTTGTGGTCTTGGATCTCCACAGGTCTCTCCTCGAAGGTTGCATCATCATCAATATCGATCTCTCCCCAATCGATAACATGAGATTCATCATGAAGATAACGACGGTGCTGTGATACATGGAAAACATCATGTATCCGACTCATCTGAGGGGGAAGTGCTACTCGATATGCCACAGCTCCAACACGAGCTAACACCTCGAAAGACCCAACAAAACGGGGAGAAAGCTTACTTCCGCGACCAAACCTTCGCTGCCCACGACGGGGAGTCACCTTCAAAAACACATGATCCCCAACATTAAACTCTAACAGTCTCCTTCTTTGATCAGCATATGATTTCTGACGATCCTGTGCTGTCTTCATCCTCTCACGAATCACCTGAACCATCTCTGTTGTATTCTGCACTAGTTCTGGTCCGAGAATTGCTGACTCTCTGACCCCAGTCCAGCACAACGGAGAACGGCATGGTCAGCCATACAAGGCTTCAAACGGTGCCATGCCGATGGTAGAGTGAAAACTATTATTGTAAGAGAACTCTACCAAGGGTAAGTGCTTCACCCATGAACCTCCAAAATCAAGAACACAAGAGCGCAACATGTCTTCAAGAGTCTGGATGGTTCGCTCTGTCTGACCATCCGTTTGAGGATGAAAAGCAGTGCTAAGGCATAATTGAGAACCAAAAGCCTGCTGGAGTCCTCTCCACACCCTGGAGGTAAAACGAGGATCTCGATCAGAAATGATCGTCTTAGGAACTCCGTGAAGCCTCACCACCTACTCCAGATACTGCCTCGACAAAACTTCCACTGAGCTCGACTCCTTGATCGCTATGAAGTGGGATGATTTTGTTAAACGATCCACTACCACCCATATATCATCATGTCCTCCCGGAGCTCGAGGTAAACCTGTAACAAAGTCCATTGAGATGTCCTCACACTTCCACTGAGGAATCTCTAAGTGCTGGAGAAGACCACCAGAAACACGGTGTTCTGCCTTCACCTTCTGGCAGACTAAACATCGAGACACACATTCCACAACTGTACGCTTCAGCCCAGGCCACCAAAACTGACTCCTCAAGGATTGGTACATCTTCATCACACCAGGATGTACCGCCAAGGGTGAACTATGGAACTCTCGGAGAACCGTCTCGTGCATCGCCAAGGGAACAAAAAGCCTGCCATGATACAACACTCGGTGTTGTTCATCCTCCGACCAACCATCAGGGGCATCACCACATACAACTTTGTCTCTCCAAACTTCCACCTCTAGATCACCCAACTGAGACTCTTCCACCTTCTACATCAGGGACGACTACACCGTCATCTGGAAAAGACAACCTCTTCCCCCAACTTCTCCCATATCAAGATGCAAAGCTGATAGCTCTTCCATCACTCTCCAGGAATCACCAGATTCACGCACAACATCATTACGTGACTTTCGGCTTAGTGCATCAGCTACAACGTTCCCTTTTCCAGGTGTATAGGATATTTCGAAGTCGTATTCTTGCAAGAACTCCATCCACCGACGCTGCCTCAAGTTCAAGTCACGTTGGGAGAAAACATACCTCAAACTCTTATGATCGGTGAAAACCACAAAGCGCTCGCCAATGAGGTAATGTCTCCACATCTTCAGCGCAAACACCATGGCTGCCAACTCAAGATCATGGGTGGCGTAGTTGCATTCATGGGGACGCAATTGCCGAGACCCATAAGAAACAACGGACCTCTGATGCATAAGAACACAGTCTAGCCCCAGATGTGAAGCATCACAGAAAACATCAAACTGGACTCCCTCCGCTGGAAGACAAAGGACTGGGGCACTTACCAACTTCTCCTTTAGATACTCGAAAGCTGTCTGACACTGATCAGTCCATATAAACGCTTGATCCTTCCTGGTCAAAGCTGTCAGAGGAGTCTCAACTCGGGAGAAATTAGCCACAAACCTCCTGTAATAGCCTGCGAGACCAAGGAAACTTCGCACCTCTGACACGGTCTTGGGGGCTGGCCAAGACACCACTGCTTCTATCTTAGAAGGATCCACAGCTACTCCCTGTTGGGACACAACATGTCCCAAGAAACGAACTTCTCGAGCCCAGAACTCACACTTGGACAACTTCCCAAACAACCGATGTTGGCGAAGAACTCCCAAAACGGCTCGTAGATGCTCTGCATGCTCCTCTTCAGATGTGGAGTATACAAGGATGTCGTCGATGAAAACCACAACAAAATTGTCCAGGAATTCACGGAACACAGCATTCATCAACCCCATGAAAACAGCTGGGGCATTTTTCACGCCGAATGGCATTACAACAAACTCATAATGCCCATGATGACAGCGGAAATCAGTCTTCGGGATATCCTCATCCTTTACACGCATCTGATGATATCCTGACCGCAAGTCTATCTTTGAGAACCAACTTGCACCCTTCAGTTGATCGAATAGGTCATCAATCCGCGGGAGAGGATAGCGGTTCTTTATTGTCACTTTGTTTAACCGACGATAATCGACGCACAACCGCAAACTGCCATCAGCCTTTTTCACAAACAAAACTGGTGCACCCCAAGGTGACACACTTGGTCGAACAAAACCACACTGCAACAGACCATCGAGCTGAATACGTAGCTCTCGTAACTCATAAGGGGCCATCCTATACGGAGACATAGAGATAGGAGATGCTCCCGACTGTAGCTCGATCCCAAACTCGATCTCTCGTCGAGGGGGTAAGGATACAACCTCTTCTGGGAAGACGTAAGGGTACTCCTCTACGACCCTAGGAAACGCCAACTGTTGAACCTCTGAAGAACTCAGCATCATCCCAGCCATCATGGATGATAAGGATGAAACTCGTCTATGACTCATCCGAGGATCTCTCTCACCAACAAACACTACTTCCTCTCCATATTCATCAAAGAAAACGACCTTCTTCCTGTAGCAATCCACAATAGCCTGCACCAAATACAACCAATCCATGCCGAGGATGACATCATATGGTTGTATTCGTAAACATAGGAAATATCCCCAAGAGCGGTGCTGCCACAACACTAGCTCACAGTCTCTACATACTTCAAACAAGCTAGCTCGACCTCCAACTGGCGTAGTTAACACCAAGGGCACTGGAAGCCTCTCTAACTCAAGTCCCAAAGCGTGGACAAGGGTAGGGGATATAAAGGAGTGTGTCACTCCTGAATCAAACAAGGCATACACCAAGGTAGAAAACAAGCAAAGGGTACCTCGGACGACGTCTGGCTCGCCTGGAGCTGGCAACGCTAGAGCATGAAGCTGACCACGACCACCTCCACGGCCTCTCTGACCCTGATGACGACCACCACCACGGCCTCGCTCTGCTCTCTGAGGACGGGGAGCATCATGGGGCTGTCCTCTACCTGCTCCATCTACCCTCTGGTGATCTAAAGCTGTTGCCACCTGCTGCTGCTGCCTCGGCTGGAACTGCCTCAACAGAGGAACCTGGAGTGGAGCGCCTGGTGTACGATGACTGCTCTGAAAAGTCGGGCACTCCCGCTGCTGATGACCACGACCACCACAAGAAAAACAAGCGCCTGATCCCTTGGCATAGGCCTGAGAGTTGCTGCCTCCGGAGAAACGAGATGGGAAGGGATGGGACCTACCCCCAGGTGAACGGAAACTCTTCTGTCCTGAAAACTGGGAACCCCGAACCACAGCCCTGCTTCATGAGGAATCATGACGATTCCCCTCTCGTGACGATCCGGTCCTGGCCAAAGTCCTCTCAACAACCTCTGCCCTCGCCAGCACCTCTAGATATGTCTTCAGCATAAATGGGGTGACCTGGCGCTGGATCTCTGGACGCAAAGCCTCCTCGAAATGCCTCGCCCTGGCCTCATCATCTGGTAACAGGTCGGAAGCATATTGTAGAAGGTTCCTGAAATGGATTCCAAACTCTCGAACACTGCAGCTCCCCTGTCGAAGGGTGAGTAGCTCCTGGCGACTGGACGCTTTCACAGTCGATGAAAGAAACTCGACTCTAAACCTGTCTCGAAACTCCTACCATGAGATCGCTGACTCCTCACGATCCCCGAGGAACAAGAACCACCACTGTCTCGCTGCTCCACGCAACATCGTCACAACCAAGGACACCTAGTGTTCCTTCCGAGCACGAATCGAACTGAATCCTATCTCGACCTCCTCCAACCAGTCTTCTGTGACTGCATCTGAAACGGAGCCCTCGTACTTCTGTAGACTCTGGCGCTGAAACTCTCGGAGTGTCTTCCTCCAAGTGTCATCGTCGTCAACCTCTAACCGGCGGCGATCTGCTGGAACAGCCTGCTGGGCACCTTCTGCGCAAACCTGACGAGGACGTCGACCTGGAGCCATACCTGTAAAATAACAACCATTAGAGCTCCTAAGCCTGGAATATGGAAGACTCGACATTAATTAATTAATTATTTTGTTTTATTAATTTTTGGTTACCTATCCCAAGGTCTACCCATTAAAACACAAGCGCAAAGAATAATGATGCATGATCCTTTCCTAGGTCTCTACCCTGCAACCAGTATCACTTTGTTTAGTAGCCATCGTAAACTTAAAGGTCCGTGCAACAGATCATAGGGGGCCCTGAACGCCTATGTCTCTGCCGGTCTCCAGTGTTTACCCCACTTTCTAAACATGAATGACATCGTTGCCCTACCATCCCATGCATCCTCACTTGTGCCTAACTCCAAACTCCATCCTATCCCTCAATCAGACCTCTGATACCACTCTGTCACGACCCCCTCCCCACAAAGTGTACCCCTCCTGGGCTGGCAATGTGAGAAAGGAGATAATGACCCCCGAGTCCCGCCTCCAGTAGGCCCCGGGTTGGCGACTAGCACCGAGGGTATAATACACACACAAATGGGAGGCATTACCCTCTAAGAGAACACATGCAGAAGAGAGAGATAGAATAGACTCCAATCAACTCCAACTCAGAACTGAAATATAAAAGGAAACCAAGTACATATATGAAATGTCATGCAAAAGTACTACAACTGAAAGGGGAAACTAAAAGTACCCAAAAGAAAGTAAAACGACAGCGACCACAAGCCCGAACAGCTCCTCCTCCAACCGTAAGCTAGTAGTAACAAGCTTGATCTCCAACCTGCTCCAAGTGACCTGAAAAACAGTTTATATGTACATAGGGTGAGTATAAGAGTATACTCAGTAGGATCCTCCCCAAGACTCTCGTGAAAAAGTAAGGAAAGCATGCTAAAGCCCAGTGAACAACAAGTGAAACTAACTCATTATCTAAACAGGTATACTATGTTCCCAACCTCACCATGGCTACTCTCACCAAGTAACGCATAAAAGAATATAGCATATAGTAAAGAATATCAAGGGTACCCTGCTAATACTTCCCCACTGGTTTGCCGCTTTTCCCCAATGACATACGTCCTGTGCATCTCTCTCCAAAGGCTTGCCCGCAGACACCTGGGCTAAGCTCCACAATCTGCACCTCGTGCACCACAAAGGTTTGCCCGCAGACACCTGGGCGAAGCGCCACACCGTCCTCACAACCAAAGTAACCAGGTAGTTTCCGGGAGCCACCATAGCTCGTATAACGTGTATCATACGTCGAGTATTATTCCTCAAGCCATTACAGCCCATACGCCGAGTAAGGATCCTCAAGCCATCATAGCCTATACACGTTACACCTATAGTAGTCCGTAGGATACTATATCCAGAATATATGTGTGTGAATAACCACAAGCCATTACAGCCCTCTACACACATATATGGGGTAACTAACCACTGTGCCTCATGGCACGAGTATCTACCAAGAGAAGAGAGTGGGGCCAAAGGGGGTAGTAAGCCATTCAACCTCCCATCAGAATGTTGGGGAAAACACCCCCCCCCCCCAGGGCTCAGAATCCCCGGGGTGTCAGTTTCCCTTACCGACAGGGTGGAGTAGCGTATAGAAACACAAAAAGTACAGAATATATAAGTAACTCACATCCACACTATGGGCATTACCTAGTCTTAGATACAACTGCAGCTAACGTCTCTCAGACTCCAGGCTGCTACTTCAAATACTAGGTATCCTATAAGCACACAACCAATTGAAGAGCTTCATTAGATTACTCCATTCTCATTTATCAATTCCACTGTACGTTAATTAATTCTTTAAAAATTAATTAAGAATGAACAATTCCCCATTAAACTGAATTGGCATCACTTTCAAAAACAAATGCTCCTTTTTAAGATTCACATCACCTTTAAATTCCAGCATCTCCATCCCCGTGGATTTTCACCATTTAATCAAATATTCCTTACCGAATTACTTTTCCACATTCCCAGGCATTCTAGAAAAAAATCCTATGCTTCTAAACACAAAGGAGGCTCAACACGGTGAATAGATATACTATCCGTCGAGTCTTTGCCACCTATAGAAAGAGCATATACCCATTCTCCCTCGAGAGGCTAAACACAGAAAGCACGTGGCATACCCCGAGCGTCTTTGCCTCCTTCGGAAGAAGGGTAGCAAGACCAGCTGCCTTGAGCAGTGGGGAAAATCAAAGCCGATTAACATTCAAGAAAACCGTAGGTGACCCGCAACCACATCCATCCCATTCCATCACCCCTGGTGTCCTCCCCGACACCCACATGCATAAACTGATGCATCTCGCCACTCTAGGCATCATCTGCTGCCATAACCACAAGGCCTCCATGCCTCCACATATCACAACAGCCATCCAGGATCACATCAAATCAAAAGTAGCAGGAAAACAAACATCACATCATGGGATCTTGACCCTTTAACAAACAAGAGGGTAACTCAGAACCCTTTTAGAAATTCTCACATAATCTGTTCTCTAATCCATATTGAATTAGCAGATTTGTTATTCGTAGGTTCCAATCATGGATACCTAATCAGTAAGCTATCACAATTAAATAACCATGCTTACTTCCCTAATTTGATTATCCTCAAATTAGAACAACTACAACAACAACAATAACCATATTAATTTACATTCCTCTTTATCTTTAGCCAATTATTTAACAAATAATTCCGACTTTATGTTCGTTATCAATTTCCATCATGAACGAACAACAATGCCAAAGAAAACATAGATATCACTATATCTAGGAAAACATGAGGCAAACTGTTATCACGGTATAAAGCAACAACATGCGATCAACCAATTCTTTTAATCCGGTTTAAGTATTTAATTAGGTCAATTTCATTGTGATTCAAAGGAATAAATCATGCTAATTCTACGATTGCACATATACAATTAGAGAAGCCATGAATCCCCTACCTCAAAGAGTTCTTGACGTCCTTTATCCACACAACAGGTCACGATCCTCCCCTCGTGACAACTGCATCCACCAGAGGATGCTTATATCGAAGATTGATCGACACAGCTCGGTTGCATCCAACTGAGCAGAACTGATCCTAGGAGTAAAGGTTGATTGTGCAACTCCTACGGAAAGGATTGAAAGGTTCTAGCACCTCTTAGTTGAGGACAAAGTAAAAGAACAAGGGAGAATGATATCTCGTCCCTTTTTAAGATTTAATGAGGTGACGGTTTAAAATCCGGTTAATTCTCCATTAAAAATGGATCGCATTAACCCACGCGGTTTGACCAAGTAAAACATTCCAAGCCTTGGGAAAAAAATTAATATAGGATTTATGGCATTTGAAACGGCCTTAAGAGCCCTTAAAATAAGGCTTTAAATGTATTTTACGTCAAAGGAAACATAAAGAGGGGCAAAACTGTAGGAGTCTGGAAACACTGTTCACCCACCGTTACTGTACGTGAAACTGATCTGTGAAACTGATCTGTCACACCGATCTGTGAAACTGATCTGTGAAACTGATCTGTCACACCGATCTGTGAAACTGATCTATGAAACCGATCTGTCACACCGATCCGTGAAACTGATCTGTGAAACCGATCTGTCACACCGATCTGTGAAACTGATCTGTGAAACCGATCTGTCACACCAATCTGTGAAATTGATCTGTGAAACCGATCTGTCACACCGATCTGTGAAACTGATCTGTCACACCGATCTGTGAAACTGATCTGTCACACTGATCTGTGAAACTGATCGGTGAGACCGATCTGTCAGACCGATCTGTTACTATTTATAAAACTGGAAACACTGTTCACAAAATTGGAAAATTGGAAAAGTGTTGGGGATAAGTCCCCTTGGCCTCCCGGAACACCTCCAACACCAAAATTCCACAAAGTAATGGACCGGAGAGGTCCGGGACATTACATAATGTTTGAAGCTTATATGCAATGAATTCCTCTAAGATCTACGGGCCATGTAATACTTATGCATACAGGCCTTATAAGTGTTCCACCTCACCCCTTGAAAGGTGTATTATCAAAATCAATAAAAAATGAAGGCCTTCGGGCCATTGGAGGTATGCGACCCATATTAACCACCATGTCCCAACTCCTACATATATGGACCAATACAAATATCACTTGATTATATTAAAAACTTGATCACTTTAGTGAAACAATAATGTTGCACACACACACACACAAGATGGTGTATATGTAGGACATGAGCTAAATATACCCAAAAATATTCCACCAAAGTGTCTATGAAATTTTTTATATTAAACTATTTATAAATTATAGTTGATAATATAATTTAAAATTAGGTTTTATGCATACCATTATCAAAGAAAAATAAATCACATAATTTAGTATTTTAATAAAAAAATCCCCCCTTTTTAATAAATAAAAAGTTATAACCATCACTATGAAACAAAAGTCTTTATAAACAATAAATTGAGACCTCTAATTTGGAGTACAAAACAAAACCACTTTCCTCATTTCAAAATCTTCTTGAAAATACAAATAAAAAAACCAAATTTTCCTTAAAACCACACATTCCAAATTATTTTTTTAAGTTATTTTAAAATTAAACCAAAACTATAACTAAAATGGAATATAAACACAAGAGGACCTAATATATCATTAGGGAATAAAAATATAAATATAAACCTATAAATAGTTCCAAATAACAAAATCATGATATGGGGGATATAAAAAAGGTGTAGGATGGGATCCCCTTAAACACTCCTCAACAGAATATAGACATCATGGGAAAGTCACTAAGTCATAATGTGAGATGGTCCTAGACACGATCAAGAGAAAAAAATATATCAATAATATCCCATAGTCTTACCATTCCAATATGATCAACTCCCACAATCAGATCAGATCATATTAATTAGCTCCCATAGTCTTATTGGATCAATATAGTTAGTATGGCCTATATCAAATCCCTTAATTAATTACTTGGGTTCCCATGATATTTTAAAGAACAGGAGGTCAGTAAAAAATGATCAACACATACATAAAAGTGAATAAACAATAAACCTCATCTCTCCTCAAACACCCTTATAAGAAATAGACCTATTTCACATCCATGAATCATAAAATATAGTACATATTTGGTAATAGTTTTAAAATACATAACATATATATAATGGGCTAGACAACCGAGGGTATCAAAATCAATAAGTTGAACCCCCTTTAAAAAAGTTCCAAAAATACCTTTAAAAAAATATTATAATTCTAATCCATTTCACCAACCCTTAGACTTTTCTTCATGAAAATCATCTTTAAAATCCATTTGGAAATCAACACACACTACTGGAAAACTAACCTATAACAACTGTTTGGAACCGTTGGTATAGGCCTCCAAACCGTTGGTATAGCCTATACCAACGGTTTGGAGAACCGTGGCGAAGTAAGCCATTGGGATAGGTCTATACCAACGGTTTTGGGAAAACCGTTAGTATAGACCTATCCCAACAGTTTTGAAAACCGTTGGCATAGGTAATATGAAAATCTATTCCAACGGTTATAAAACCGTTGGTATATGTATTTCAAAAAAAATACATTCGGTGTGATTTGATCCCTGAACCCTTCGTTTATAATAGAACGACTTAACCACTAACCTAATATGACTTTTTTGAACATAATTTCATAAATATATATATTTATTATAATAATTATTTAAAATTTAGATTTATATAATGTTATCGGGCAGTAGACCTGGAAAAAAAATCGAAGAACCTATCCCAACGGTTCGCAAAACCGTTGGGATAGGTGCATATTTTTTTCGGGGTGTATGGTGGATTTTGGGACACCCTTTCCCAATGGTTTTGGAGAACCGTTGGGAAAGGGTTGGGTCTTTCCCAACGGTTCTCCAAAACCATTGGGAAAGGGGTGTTTTGAGCTCCCATTCCCAATGGTTTGGGGGAACCGTTGGAAAAGACCCACCCCTTTCCCAACGGTTCTCCAAAACCATTGGGAAAGGGGTGTTTTGAGCTCCCTTTCCCAACGGTTTGGTGGAACCGTTGGGAAAGACCCACCCCTTTCCCAACGGTTCTCCAAAACCGTTGGGAAAGGGGTGTTTTGAGCTCACTTTCCCAAAGGTTTGGGGGAACCGTTGGGAAAGACCCACCCCTTTCCCAACGGTTCTCCAAAACCGTTGGGAAAGGGTGCCTATACCAACGGTTTTTACAAACCGTTGGTATAGAAGTGTTGGGAAAGATCTGATTTCCAGTAGTGACATTCCATTAAAAACACTTTAAAATCACTACAAGACTAATAATTCTTAAAACCATTATACATTGGACAAAAATTCCCCCTACATTTAACACCATCCCCTTAAAACCTTTAGATTAACTTGTTGAATCCCTTTAGGTGTTTTCCTAAACACTTAGCATGTTTAAAATTTATTTTAAAATAAAAAATATAATTCTATAGAAATACCCCTTCATGTAAAGCATGAAAATAATTGAAACCCTTTAATAAAACCATTATGAGTATCAAATGTGTTTATAAGTCCATAGAAAATATATCACTTAATAATTTCATGATATGTTGAAAAAATTAACATAAACACCTTACTAAATAACTAGAAACAAGTAGAAATAAATTTCCTTCGATGATGAATACAAAACCAAGGATAAAAAAGATGTCTAAAATTCCTCTACATCAAAAGACCGATTATTAGGTCCACTAAAAACCCTATTTTTGTCCAACATGAACCATAGGGTTTGCTGAACAAGAGAAAACCATGATAAAAAATAATAGAATAGGTGGAACTGATCTAAAGGAATTTAACATGAAAAATAAAGATCAAACATAGAATAACTCCATGTGAATATATATATATATATAATGGTAGGTTCATTGAGGATGTGTGACTAGGGTTTGGGGGGGTTAAATTAGTGGAGAAAATATACCCCAAGGGTTAAAAATAGGGAGTTTAAATTAGGGAATTCAAAAAAATTTAAAACTTGGAAGACTGCCTCTATGGGAACCTATATGGTGTGGCCTCTAGGTATGTGGCTTGAAACTCATCCCTATGGTAGAGATGATCACACCAAGCTCCAAAAAACCATGGAATAGTGACTATATCTATGATGAAACCTCATATGAAACATCCCCACCATGGTTCAACACACCCCTACTATGACATGGTCATCCCCCTTTTTAAAAATTTCATAAAAGAAATAAGAAGGACCTCCCAGGAAATTTAAAAGCTTCCATAGTGAAACCCTTATGTTGTAGCTTGGTCCTACCCTGCATCTCAAAATAAAAAGTCATATAAGTGTCTTCACTATAAAATAACCACCCACTACTCCAAAATTTCTTTGGTTGTGATGTGGTCTTGGATAGATCTAAATAGCAAGACTCCAAATACATCAAAACTCCAAAAAATTAAAAATAATCCACAAATTATATAATATAAATTACCTCATTGACATGGGGGTTTCACAATTCTCCAAGAACATCCCACTTTCTTCTCTTATAATGTTATGTATAAAAGTAAAAACAATAGAAAACTCAAAACCGCACCACCCCACATAAAAGGTGAGAGGGTAAGTGAAAATTAAATAGGATATGCTGTTAAAGACTACCATACAACCACAAACATCCCTAAAAAATAGAACAAATACTCCAACATAACCAGTATATCCAAGAATAATATTTAATAAAATCATATAACATGAGGCATAAATTTTACTAAGACATGTAATTGGTCTCCCCACTATTTATAATTTTCCAAAAATAGTGAGATATGATATAAACATTCCTATGAGAATGATGTATCCATAATAAATTTTTATCCTCAATATCTCCCAATGGAAACAATAATCCTTTCTCAACCACTACCAACTTTACGAGAAACAACCCACATCTCCAAAAAGTAAAACACAACCAAAATAACCACTAAAAATACCAAAATTAAGGTCAAATGGTCTATATATATCCAATAAAATCTAAACATGAAGGATAAACCAATCTAATAACATACCTTGACATAAAAAATATGGGGGTACAACCTCATTTCATGGTAAAAATGGGTAAGTAATGTAATATCAGACATACAAAATGTCCACTCAAGGTGAATTTGATAGATAACCCAACCTATAAACACTCTTAGTCAAACAGGAAACAATACATAGTTTGAGAAATATTCTCAACTAAGGGAACACATATCAGTTACCCCAGCACACACCCATGGATTCTCATGAGAAACCCATTCCAAGATAAGGCTCAACACGTGGATATAATCATATATAAACCAAATGAAATAAAAAATCAATGATACATGAACATAACCAATGATAAAATATGTCTCATAAATAGAGAAACCATTAAGGTACCTCAAATAATACACCAACTAGAAATCAACTCAAAATGATTTAATTATCTATAAACTCACTAGGCCAAAATTTCAAGATATGTAATCAATATAATCTTGGTTGCAACTATGACTTATCATTTCTAAAATTCATCTTACAAAATCAATAATGATGCTCCAAATGATATATCTATATATAATTTATTTGGAGTCCAAACAAGGTCCCTTAAAAAGGAAAAATCATTTATAATGACAATAAAGGACCTCTTGGGATAAAAAACACTAATTAAAAGACAACACCCAACATGGATTATGCCGCTTAAGTTTAAGGAGTTTCCAAATAATTTTCATCTCCATAAAATCCCCCTAGTCACTCCATAACATTAAATTGACCTTGATAACCATATTAAATGAGTAGGTACTGATTCAAGAAGTTCAAGAGCATAGAAATTTTTGGATCTACCAATGCATTATGAGTTAAGGTTGGTCCGACAATTTGAATAGTTAAACATAAACAACAAGAGGAATCATCCTAAGGCTCATCCCTATAAACCAAAAATATATTCTTTATCAAGATCATCGTAGGAGACCTACTCTTAACAGCCCAAAACATGATTCCAAATAATTAATTCTCTATAGTTTCAACTTAAACAGAACCCAAATGTAAATTTGGGGAAAAATACAAATCAACACTTACTAAATAAAAATACTTTAAAAAATCCTTCAATTTTTTTAATCTCATTTTAGAAAGAAACATACACAAAAAAACAACCCTTGAAAATATTTTTCTTTATTTAAAAAAAACTAAAAAAATAATTTTATAGTTTTATATCAAGATAATAATCCAACCCCCTACCTGAGAATTCAAACATTTATAAAAAATAAAAAAAAAATTCAAAAAACTACACCCCATAATCATTTTAAAACACATCATGATTTTTTTTTCAAACACACCAAGTGAGTTGAAACCTTTTTTTAAAAAGCACAAAAACTAGTTTTTAAACCAGAAAATCACTTGAAATCTATATTTTACACAAAAAAACTTTTAAACATCAAGAAAAAAAACATAACACATCATATTGAAAAAAATCCATCCCAAATTTATAAAACACTAAAAAAAATCTTTAATTAATCTCCAACAAGTGAAAAAAAATTAAAATAAATTACAAATATAACGGGGTTTTAAAAAAATAAACAGGATGAAAACATATGCATATTCTAGATTCAAGGTATAATGGGACATGTGCCAATCCCATAACATACTCTAAAATTGTGTTAGAACTATGTACCCATTTTCTATATGGTTTATTTGGAAATTCGAGCAAAACATTAACCTCTTTTTCTTCTTCCATTTTCATTCCAAACTCTAGATAAACCCAGAAGGTGTTTGATATTACTCATAAGGGATCAACACCAAAAATAATAACAAAAAAATAAATAATAAATAAAATTTTAATCCAAAATACCTATCACACCATGACCAATCATTTATTTGATTATATAATTTTCTTTGAATTTTAAAATTTTGTTGCGGTTTGGGTTGAGTCTAGGACGAAAAACTTTTTAGTTATGTTAAAAAGTGTGGGTTTTTAGCTGATGTCGCTGGGTGCACGGGTGGTGCGCGAGTTAGAAACCTCAGGAGGCTTTGCTTAGGCATTGGCATGATTCACTTACCTTCAGAAAAATTAAAATGAGTTAAGATTGTGATTTATTATGTTATTTAAAAACTTTTTTTGTTAATCATTTTATAATTAATATTAAAGATAAAATAATAAATAATAATATTATTATTATTTTAGGTTGGTGCTCGGGCACCGCATGACTAGAGGAAGTCATGTGATAAGTCCAGGTACCGTATGACTATGGTATTTGAAGCGACCAAATAAAAATAAATTGGATTAGTTCCAAATAAGAAAAATTGGTTAAATAAATAACTTGCAGTGTAAGGATAATACTTTTGTCATGAATAATAATATTGGATTTTTTTCAAAGAGTTGTTATTATTAAAGTTAAAATTTTTAGCATTTTTTTTGTATTTTTATTAGAGTTATTATTATTAATTGGTGTATTATTAATATTATTTTTATTAGGGTTATCATTAGTATGTATTAAAGTAATTTTTATTTATTATTTTTTTTTCTTTTCTTAATTCTTTTATATTTTTTTTTCTTGTCTCTCTTTTTATTTATTCTCATTTTTAATTAATCTCTAACCCTAGCACCCCATACCCATTTCTTTCCTTCTCACTCGGCCCATATAGCGTCGCCATCCCTGTTGCACTGCGGCTCCCTCTCCCCTCGCTTACTCATCGTGATCAGGCCCTGACGGCGTCCCCTAGTGCTTCATCGGTCCCCGCATGGTGCCCCTCTCCTCCACCCATGTAGAAACCCTCCCCATCCTCCTACGCACTCCCCACACTCCGCACCCAGCCCACTTCTAACCGCTGGCACCCCTCCGCCATCCCGGCGCCCCTGCCTTCTCCTTGTAGTGCCCTTCATGTCCGGCGCCCCCTCCGGATCCCGCTGCCTCCACACCCAGGCCATTCCTTCCCATGGCCGTAGCATCCCACACCTCAGCCATCATACCTGGTGTATTCCCGGCCGTAAAATCCCTCTTCGGTCGTCCAGCCCTCTGCCTTCACCCAGCCACCCCAGGTCCACCTCTCTTCCCCCCCGTTGCAGCGCATAGTAGCGACCCCTCCTTCAGCCGCAACACCACTCAAGCCTGCACCACCTGTCCGCACTCCTGTATGCCTCCCTGTCTTCTTCCCCCAGCCTTTTTTTATCTGGCGAGAGCCCTTCCGACGGGGACCTCTTTTCATCACTGGCGCACCCCTATCCGATCGACCCCATGTGTGCTCCTCTCCACTCTCATCTCTGGCCAGAACCCTCATCGCGGTGTGAACCCCCCTAACCCACACTGCTCAATCCTCTCCGGCTGACAAGAAACCATCGACTCCTTCCTCTCATGTGCGGGTAGCCTCTCCGGTGACCGTGACCTCGTCGTTCCTCATCTCTTTTGGCAGCGAATCTCCTTCAGGATTGATCTTAAAACCATTGGGGTGAGAAATGTGTGCATTTGAAGTTTTGCATTGGAATTCAGGAAGTCTCTTCATTCCTGAGGTGGGATCCCATTTATTTTTCCTCTTTAAATAAAGTTTACTTTGATTACTTGAGGTTCACACCTCTCAGGTTTCCAGATATTTATTTTTGTTGTTAAATTGATTATATCATGTGGAAATTATTGGTTCTCCCTTGTTTTTCTAATTGTTTCATCCAATTAATTAAATTGACATATTTTTTGATTGATTAGTTTGGTGTGAAGTTGTTTTTAAATGAGATTAGTTTTAATTTTATATTTTTTAGCCTGCTCATGTGAATTAAGGTTCATTTTATTGGAAACAAGTTGTGTTCTGTTTAATAGTTTTTATTAAATTATTCAATTTTTCATTTTAACTGTACAAGTGGTGCACGTTCTGATATGGTGTGTTATGAGTGCACATTAATTATAAAAAGTGGTTTTGAAAAGGTTTGGGTGTGTAAAGCTGTGGTTTCTCTTTGAATTTGTTCTATAGATTTTAAAGTGGTTTTATAAATAGTGTTGATGGTGCGAGTGGTGTTTTGTAAACGTGTCAAGGTGGTTCTTTCGCGTTGTTTGCTCGTTTGGGTTGTTTTAAGTTTGTGTTTGTGTAATTTTAGTTTTTTTTTCATTTTTTACAACACTTTTTCGAGGTAACCTCGTGATACTGTGGTCATCGTTGTGCATGTTTTTGTGCGCCTATGCGAGGCATGGCACACCTTTGTGTTTGGACAGCGAGCCGAGGTAGGTCCCCCACTACACTCACCTTTAAATTTAGAATTTATTAATTGCTTGATATTTTATTATTTTTAATAAATGGGAAATAATATAAGATAATTAATTTTTAAATGGTTATTTTGTGTAAAAAGAGCCGTTTATTTTATACACGGCACTTGAAACATTTACTTGACGAGTGGACACCCAGTAGTGAAAGAATTCCCATTTGGACTTTAAACATAATTCACAGAATTTTAAATGTAGTTTTGGTATATTTATAAATGAATTATTTTTAAGCGTGAACAAGTGTTTTGGTTCACTAGAGAAATTAGAATTTTCCATAAAATTGGTGAAGGCCCATTTGGAACTTTAATAAAATAAATTATTTTGGAAAACTCTATTTGGGGTGACTCAAACGTGATATTTGATGTACATTGACTGCATTATTTGTGTGTGATGCTTGTACTCCTTGATTTACTTTTTTGACTCACCCCTTTACCTATTTATTATATGTGTTGACATGGGAACCTGGCATAGTGAGTGAATCTTCTGAGAACGATTGCTACACTAGTTTTGATTACGCACTGGCTAGTGGCCCCATAGCACGGGAATATTAAGTTATTACTGCTATGGGGATTCAACCCCTCGATTAGGCCATGTAGGGCTATGCCGAGCATTAGGGTGTTATGACATCATCGAGTTAGGGCATGCTTTCAGGATGAGTCACACGTATGCTATGTTCTGAATTTTACACGATCTCCAAGGTTCAACCCATGTTTTCTTCAGTGTATATTTATATATGGTGGACATTTGCGAGGTATAGTTCGGTTGCTGGCCCATGTGTGCCACTTTCTCCATTTCCCTTAGTGTGTGTTGTGTGTTGTGTGTGGTTTTCCTTTTGACTAACAACTAAAATTTGGATTTCTAAATTGTTCGCTAACAATGTTTTAAGATGAAATGCATCTATTCCTTTCAAACATTAAACTTGTTTTTGAACTAAAAAGGGCAATGGATTGTTACTTGTTTTAGAAATGAAAGTGTGTGTGGAAAATCATATTTTGTATAGATTAGTTCAAACCTGGAATTATTACATTTCTTTATTTAAAGGTAGTTCATTGGGAATAGTTTGTTGGGAACGCCTATTGTGTTTTAATACTCACGCCTATAGTGTTTTATGGTTTTTAGTTTCTGTTGTATGTTTGACTCGAGCTCACTCACTGTGGGCGAGAGTTCGGTTTGGACTGGTGAGAAACTCTCGGAGTCGCGAGGAGTAGTGGTCGTGGTCAGGTTAGTTGGTTGTGTTTGATTGTTCTTTCTTTTTGTGCTGTTTATTTACTTTACGATATTCTACTCTTTTTCTGCTTTATTTATTTATTTTATCGGGAGAAATCATTCCCCCTTGCTCTCTTTTTATTCCCTAGTGCTTATCGCTATTCCAGGAGGATCGAGAACGCCTCTCGGGCCATGTCGCGGACCGGCTTGGGTGACCGGTTCAGGGTCGACCCGGGTTGGTTCGTGAGAAAATGGTATTAGAGGATGTTGGCTCTTGAGCGGACCTTGTTTTTCATAGTGCCCACTGTTATTTGGGGTTGTCATGGTAGAATGAGTAGAATTTCCAGGACTCGAGGTGTACAGAGGAGAAGGACGTCATGAAACCTTGCTCGTTCCGAACCTCGGGTTACCATGGGATGTTTTGGTTGTCGATGTCTTTCGATTCTTGTGGTTTGTTTGGTATTAGGAAATGAAATGAGAGTCGGGAAAGTGACCAACGTGAGCTCGCATGGTCTGGAAAACCATGTGGAGATGGAGACTTTACCCTATAATTCTCTCAGTAACAGTGGTGTGACTAGCGTATGGCCGCCAACCATATGGTCGAGTCCCCCATCATCACTAGTTTCCCTCTAGTGAATCATTTGGGTTTTCCTTCTTTTTGAAAATCATTATGAAAAGTGTTATTTTGGTATTTGAAATAGAAATGACCATGTTTTGAGTATATCCTTTGTTTCCTTGTTCCTTAGTGTTCACCCCCTATGAAGGTTTGATGGATACCCAAGGTGCAGCTTCGGGTGGTGCGTCATTAGAAAATTGTCCAGTTGATCAACCTATAGACTATGTTCTGGAATTCCGGAAGTTGATTCCTTCACTCTTTTATAGTTAAGAAGATCCTCTTGAGGTAGAGGAGTGGTTGTAGAAGATTGAGAGGAAGTCAGTTTCATTGGGTTCCCAGAGTCGTTAAAGGTGAAGTTGGCTACCTTTATGCTTGAAGGCCCAACTTGGAAATGGTGGAAGTCTGTGTCTCGGAATAAGCCTTAGGAAGATCTAACATGAGAGTTTTTTAAGTCATCGTTTATCCAACAACAATACTATGAGTTGATGAAGCTGAGGAAGAGGATGGAGTTGTGTTGTCTTT
This sequence comes from Viscum album, assembly GCA_963277665.1. NCBI lineage: Eukaryota > Viridiplantae > Streptophyta > Magnoliopsida > Santalales > Viscaceae > Viscum > Viscum album. Next base: position 1,411,550,434 of record OY728141.1, on the reverse strand, counting down.
AGTAGGGCATTGAATTGGTACTGGAATTCTATCGATGTTTTATAAATCTAGTTTTGTATGATCAGTGGTTTATTGTGAATGATCCCAGGAAGGCTCGAAAATTTGAGTCTGGACTTCGACCTGAGCTACGATCGAAAGTGAAAGAGCCCAACCTAACCACCTTCTCAGAAGTTTTGGGGCAAGCATTTTTGGCTGAAGTTGGGTTAGCAGGAGGACTTGAGGTGGCAAATCCTCCAGCTTTGGGAAGCAGTGTAAATGATGGTGATAAGAAGAGTGATAAGCGACCTGATGCTGGTGGTGCTGGTAAAGGAATCAAGAGGCCCTCAGACCATCAACCATCTTTCTCACAGCGCAATGCCTTGATCTGTCACCAATGCGGTAAGTGGGGGCACAAGAGGCTGATGTGCCCGAATGCTCCGAAACCCTGTCACACCTATGGATGTTTGGGTCACTTATAGCGATTCTTCTGAGGTGTTTCCAAGAAGTGCGCTGAAGCCAAACCTGGTCCATTGATGGTCACCTCAACCCATCAGCAGGAGTAGGGCGATGTTTTTATCTTGTAGTCTTTCTTGGATGTAGTAGTCATCTCTTGTATCGTTTTTCAGTGTTTCTTTTTCTTTCAGTTGTAATAATGGTTGTGGTTTAACCTCTTTGAAACATTTATTTTATTGGAAGTGTGTTTGGTGAAAATTCTGGTTTGTGTGTTATGTTTGGAAATTTCTGAAGCCTGACAGCAAGGTATGAGATGCTTCAATCATTGGTACTCTATCCATAGGCCTCGGAGTGAAGCTGGCACATAGTCAGGAGAGCCGTAACGGTGAAAAGGGCCTTGGTTTAACCTTTTCCCTTAATGTGGCATGATTTGTGTTCTTCCGAGGGTGAGACGTTGTTGATGGGGAGACAATGATAGTTTTGATGCTATATTAGTTGGTCCCTTCCTCTCCCTCCCCTACCCTTGTAGTGGGATTTCTGGTCCATGTGGAAAGCTTTCATGTTTGGTTAATCTTGTCAGTTCTTATGGTGGGGAGACCCACAACGGGTCTCGCAAAGTTACACCTAAATTAATTTAGAGTTATCCCGAACCATATAGTGGGGAGTCCGTTCGGGCCTCCCTATGTCAGTATAAGAGTTTCTTTTCATGTATCTTTTGGGGGTAGGTGGTCTCGTGCGGAACCACCTAATCTTGAGTTAGTCCTACCAAGTGAATGTTGAGATCGGAGTACACCCAACGGTTTTGTTGGACTAAGATTATAGGGATAAGTCTTGGAGGTGATTTAAGTTTGTTCATTCCTTGGTTGAGACAGATGGTTTGGGTTCTACTTGGTAACGATTAAGGTTATCCTGTTTTAAGGATGAGTTGTGTGTCATGGGGGTTCAGTGTTCATTTGGATCGATCAACTGGAGGTGCTTAAACTTTTGGGGGTGAGTGACACTTAATGAGTTTCATCTTTGGGTCTTGATCTTACTGTGGCTTTCTGGGGGTGGAAAGCATTATTTTGGGGAGAATTGTCACACCTTGACCAATCGTTTATTATATTTTATAATTTTATTTGACTTTTAAAATTTTATTGGGGTTCGGGTTGAGTCCTGGATGAAAAACATTTGAGTTATGTTAAAAAGTTCATGTTTTTCAGCTGACGTCGCTGGGAGCACGGGCGGAGCGCGTGTTGGAAACCCCGTGCGGCTCTGCTTATGAATTGGAAAAATTCACCTGCCTTCGGAAAAATTAAAATGAGTAAATATTGTGATTTATTGTGTTATTTAAATTTTTTTTGTTAATCATTTGATAATTAATATTAAAGATGAAATGATAAATATTATTATTATTATTATTTTAGGTCAGTGCGCGGGCACCACATGACTAGCGGAAGTCATGAGATAAGTCCAGGTACCATACGACTACGGTATTTGAAGCGACCAAATAAAAAATAAATTGGATTAGTTTCAAATAAAAAAATTTTGGTTAAATAAATAACTTACAGTGTAAGGATAATACTTTTTGTTATGAATAATAATATTGTATTTTTTTCAAAGAGTTGTTATTATTAAAGTCAAAAAATTTAGAATTTTTTTGTATTGTAATTAGAGTTATTATTATTATTTTGTGTATTATTATTATTATTATTTGGTTTATCATTAGTGTATATTAAGGTTATTGTTATTTATTATTATTATTGTTTTTCTTTTCTTAATTCTTTTATCTTCCTTTTTTTCTTTTCTCTTGTTTTATTTCTTCTAAATTTTATTTACTCTCTAACCCTAGCGCCCCATCCCCATTTCTTTCCTTCTCACTCGGCCCATATAGCTCTGCCATCCCTGTTGCACTGTGGCTCCCTATCCCCTCTCTTACTCAGCGCAAGCAGGCCCCAACGATGTCCCCTTGTGCTGCATCGGTCCCCGCATGGCGCCCCTCTCCTCCCCGCGTGCAGAAACCCTCACCATCCTCCTGCACACTCCCCACGCTCCGTACCCATCCCACTTCTAACCACTGGAACCCTTCCGCCATCCCAGTGCCCCTGCCTTCCCCTTGCATCACCCTTCATGTCTGGCACCGCCTCTGTATCCCGCTGCCTCCACACCCAGGCTATGCCTTCCCCCAGCCACAGCAGCCCTCGCCTCGGCCATCCTACCCGGTGTATTCCCGGCTGTAACAGCCCTCCCCAGTCGTCCATCCATCTACCATCACCCATCCACCCCGGGTCCACCTCCCTTCCCCCATGTTGCAGTGCCTAGTAGCCACCCCTCCTTCAGCCGCAACAACACTCAAGCCTGCACCCCCTGTCCGCACTCCTGTCTGCCTCCCTATCTGCTTTCTATAGCCTTTTTTCTGTGAGAACCCTTCAGACGCGACCCTCTTTTCATTGTTGGCACACCCCTTTCCGACCGACCCCATGTGTTCTCCTCCCTACTCTCATCTCTGTCCAGAACCCTCGTCGCAGTGTGAACCACCCCTAACCTGCACCGCTCACTCCTCTCCGATTGACATGAAACCTATGACGCCTTCCTCTCATGTGCGTGTAGCCTCTCCAGTGACCGTCACCTCATCAGTGCTCATCTCTTTTGGAAGCGAATCCCATTTAGGATTGTTCTTAAAATGATTGGGGTGAGAAAAGTGTGCATTTGAAGTTTCGCATCGGAATTCCAGAAGTCTCTTCATTCTTGAGGTGGGATCCCATTGATTTTTCCTATTTAAATTATGTTTACTTTTTTTACTCGAGGTTCACACCTCTCAGGTTGCCATATATTTATTGTTGTTGTTAAATTGATTATATCATGTGGAAATTATTGTTTCTCCCTTTTTTTCTAATTGTTTCATCCGGTTAATTAATTTGACATATTTTGTGATTTATTTGTTTGGGGTGAAGTTGTTTTTAAATGAGCTTAGTTTTCATTTTATATTTTGTAGCCTGCTCATGTGAATTAATGTGAGTTTTATTGGAATCCAGTTGTGTGTTGTTTAATAGTTTTTATTAAATTATGAAATTTTTCATTTTAACTGTGAAAGTGGTGCACGTTCTGCTATGGTGTGTTGCGAGTGCACATTAATTATAAAAAATGGTTTTGAAAATGTTTTGGGTGTGTAAAGCTGTGGTTTCTCTTTGAATTTGTTCAATAAATTTTAAAGTGGTTTTGTAAATAGTGTCGATGGTGTGAGTGGTGTTTTAAAAAATTTTCATGGTGGTTATTTTGTTTTTCTTACTCGTTTGGGTTGTTTTGACTCTGTATTTGTGTAATTTTAGTTTTTGTGCGTTTTTTGCAATGCATTTTCAAGGTAACCCTGCAATATTGTGGTCGTCGATTTGCATGTGTTTGTGCGTCTCTGTGAGGCATGGCGCACCTTTGTGTTTGGAATGCGTGCCAAGGTAGGTCCCCCACTGCACTCACCTTTAAATTTAGAATTTATTAATTTCATTATATTTTATTAATGTTAATAAATGGAAAATAATATAATATAATTAATTTTTAAATGGTTATTTGGTGTGAAAAGAGCCGTTTATTTTATACACGACACTTGAAACATTTTCATGACTAGCGGAAACCCAGTAGTGAATAAATTCCCATTTGGCCTTTAAAAATAATTCGTGGAATTTTAAATGTAGTTCTGATTTATTGATAAATGACTTATTTTGAAGCAATAACAAGTGTTTTGGATTACTTGAGAAATGAGAATTTTCCAAAAAATTGGTGAAGGTCCATTTGGCACTTTAATAAAATAAATTATTTTGGAAAACTCTATTTGGGGTGACTCAGACGTGATATTTGATGTACGTTGACTGCATGATTTGTGTGTGATGTTTATACTGCTTGATTGAATTTGTTGACTCACCCCTTTACCTGTTTATTATACGTGTTGACATGGGAACCTAGCATAGTGAGTGAATATTCTAAGAATGATTGTTGCACTATTTTAGATTACGCACTGGCTAGTGGCCCCATAGCAGGGGAATACTGAGTTATTACTATTATGGGGATTGGGCCCCTCGTTTAGGTCATGTAGGGCTATGCTGAGCGTTAGGGCATTATGACGTCATCGAGTTAGGGCATGCTTTTAGGATGAGTCAAATGTATGGTATGTTTTGGATTATTCACGATCTCCTAGGTTCTACCCATGTTTTCTTCAGTGTTTATTTCTATGTGACAGATGTTTGCGAGGTCTAGTTCAGTTACTGGCCCATGTGTTCCACTTTCTCCATTTCCCTCAGTGTGTGTTGTGTGTGGTTTTCCTTTTGACTAACAACTAAAATTTGGATTTCTAAATTGTTCGCTAAAAATGTTTTAAGATGCAATGCACCTGTTCCTTTCAAACATTAAACTTGTTTTGAACTTAAAAGGGAAATGGATTTTTACTTGTTTTAAAAATGAAATTGTGCGTGGAAACTCATATTTTGTATAATTTAGTTCAAACCTGGAATTTGTAAATTTATTTATTTAAAGGTAGTGCATTGGGAATAGTTTTTTGGGCATGCCAACTGAGTTTTAATACTCATGCCTATAGTGTTTTCCTATTTTTAGTTTCTATTGTAGGTTTGACTCGATCTTGCTCACTATAGGAGAGAGTTAGGTGTGGACTGGTGAGCGACTCTCAGAGTCGCGGGGAGTTGTGGTCATGGTCAGGTTAGTTGGTTGTGTTTGATTGTTCTTTCTTTTCGTCCTGTTTATTTACTTCACGATATTCTACTCTTATGGTGATTTATTTATTTATTTTATCAGGAAAAATCATTCCCTCTTGCTCTCTTTTGATGCCCTGGTGCTTGTCGCCATCCCGGGAGGATCGGGAATGCCTCTTGGCCCATATCGCGGACCGACTTGGGTGACCGGTTCAAGGTCGAACCGGGTTGGTTCCTGACAATACCCATGGTAACTCAAGGCTCACAATGAGAAAGTTCTAGTTAGAATCACCTTTCACCTACCTCTTGAGTCATGAAATTCCTATCTCCCTACTATCAGATTTCAAAAATAAAAAGTGATATCTTTGAGAACTTAATCATTTCAAAAACCCCATGTTCTGATGAAATATATAATGAACCAACCCAATCTAACCCAACATACCACTCTACCCAGCCCGAAACTAGGCCCAAAGGGAGTTTTGGGTCCCCATGGACTGAAAACTAGTGCCCTTGTATCAAGAACACAATATTGGGAATGATTTCAACCATGTAAAAATAAAAAAATAATTTGAAACTAATGATAATCATGCATGGACTATCTATAAATGGACATCCATACACATAAAATAAATGGTTATAAGTAAAACAATTGGCCATATTTAGAAAAAATGAATGTTCAAGTGATAAATAATCAATAGATGTGACTATTCAAATTTAAAAATATAAAAAATATAAATAATTTATCATCAAATAAATAATACAAAAAAATCATATACATCATATAAACTAAAATTGATCCACAAACAAAGGTATAATTGTCTAACTTGGCCAATACTCAAACAACCCAAAATGAAATAAAGGGCCAAAAAACCATCATACCACCTTCATATGGACCATGGTCAACACAATGTCCTAAATCATCCATCAATAGACAAATATAAATTTCACTAAATCAGATAAAAAAATTAGGACCTGAGAGAAATATGAAAACCATACACACACACACGCACGCACACCAGTGTATATGTAGGGAATGAGCTAAACATTCCCAGTAGGATCCCACCACTTTGGTGTCTTTACCATATGTATGTATGCTCATTTTTATGGTTTATTCCCTTGGACTTCATCATTTTCAACCCCCACGATTTGGGGTGGATTCCTTATGTTTTTATGCTTGTATGTTTTCTAATTAATAAAAAGTTAATTTTTAGCCAGTCTAGAACTCTAAGTTTAAGTATAAAACAAAACCATTTTCCTCATTTCAAAATCCTTCTTGGAAATCCAATTAAAAAACCAATATTTTCTATAAAACCAAACTTTCTATACTATTTTTTTAAATCATTTTAAAAGTAGACTGAAACTAAAATTGAAATGTAATATAAACACAAAAAGTATAAAGATATCAATTGAGCAGAAGAAAAACATAATCTAAGAAATGGTTCTATATAACCTAGTCAAGATCTAGGGGATATAACCAAGGGGTTAAAAAATATATCATTAAGCAATGAACAATGTAATATAGACAACGTAGGGAACTCACTAGGTTTTAACATGATATGGTGTTAAACATACTCAAGGGAAAAAATATATTGGTAACATTCGATAGTCTTACCATATCATTTTGACCAGATACCATAGTATGATTAGGTCATATTAATTAACTCCCATTGTATAATTGTAAGGCCCTAAGACCCTTGCTTTTGGATCTGGTACAAAGTAATTTTGTGTATTTTTTTATTAAACAGAATTACAAATATACATTCCATTTTACATATGAGGATCTTTTTTTGATCCATACTTTGTAGTAAAATGAACACAATTAAAAATTATAAAATTTAAAATAATAATTAAAATTTATCAATATGCCTTTACATGAGCTAGCTCTTTATTGAAGATAAACTTCTTGAAACTTATAAATGATCCTGAAAACATTTTATAAAAACATAGGGTGGGCATAATTTCCTAGTAAGTGTTTTTTAAAATTACAGTGAAAAAACATTATGAATATACATTTGAACATACATTTTCAAAGCAATTTTTAAAATATAATACCTTTAGAAATACTTTTATAAATCAAATGAAAAAAATATTTTAAAAATTAATTTGAAAATAAATACGCATTGAAAATAGTATAATCCTTTTAAAAATACTTATGATTTTCAAAAAATTATAACACCTTTTAAAATACTTACGTAATTTGAAAACATTATAATACCTTTGAAAACACTTACATAATTTGAAAACACTATAATAACTTTGAAAATACTTACATAATTTTAAAAAATTATAATACCTTTGAAAATAATTATGTAATTTGAAATCATTATAATACCTTCGAAAATACTTACGTAATATGAAAATGATTTTATTAGTAAAATAATATAGTAATTTTTTATGGAAATATTAAGAAATATTTGAAAACAAAACCATTTGGCCACTTGAAACATTTGAAGGCTATCCGGGCCTACCCACTTCCTTATGGACGAGTTCACTCCCCTATTCCCTTTCACGTTTACAAAGACCAAGTTCCAAATTTTAAGATAAACATCTTGAGATTTCCTTTATATATATATATATATATATATATATTAATTGGAGTTTTTTATTTAAAAAATGAAAATAAATATTTACATATTAACTTACATATATATATATATATATTCTTCCACAGGAATACATTTTCTAGATTTCAAAGAAACTAAATATCCTGAAAATTAGACTTTGCATGGAATGTTAATTAAGATCCATGTATTTAAAAATTCCTTCATAAACTCATGAAATAATTTTTTTTGATAAAATACATAAAATGTTAAAAATAACCCTTTAATAAGATAGTTAGATAACCATTTACTTATTTCAAAATTTGATGCTATTATATATGAAATAATGGTGTCAATTTATGAATCCTTCATGGAAAATATTAGTTATTATAAATTTCTATTAACATAAGATAATATATATATAGTTTTTATTTCCTAAAATAACCATATGAAAAAATTATATAAAACAAAAAAATATAATAAGTAATAAAATAAAACATCTCGCCCTTATATAATTTGAAAAAACATCATCTTGAGTAATAAGACATAAAAAAATGGTACATGAATAAAAATAATGAAATAATAGTTAAATTTGTACACACACACACAACATAAGTATACAACCCCTATAATTTTAGAATAAATTTTTTATTACATAAAATTTAAGATTTAAAAATGAATATGATTTTTTAAATCAAAACAATATAGAATCATGAAATCATAATTCAAAATTAATATAATGAAAATATTATGTTTTAAACATAATATGATACTTTAAAATCACAATTTAAAAAATTTACCATAATTTTAAACATTTAATATATATTTTAAAATATTTCAAATTCCTTACATAAACATAACCTTGTAAAATAAATAATCTTGTAATTTTGAATATAACAAACATATATAATAGTTTTTTAAAGAAAGAACCCTTATTTTCTGGAAACAAGAAATGGTTTTGTTCTTTCTTTGAGTTTTCAGGATAGATGAAGCTAATTAGGATCTTTATGGTTGAGGGTACTTGAACCTGGTGGATTAATAAGAGAGAAATCAAGGAGGAGGGCCTAAGAAGGGTGGTCCAATGATGGAAGAGTTCCATCTGTTAAATGGTATACATATACGTAGATGTTTAGAAAATTGATTAAGATTCCAAAAGAAACTGGAATAATTTAAGGTGGATAATAATGAAATAAAATAGGATTGCTATCATCCTATATGTCTTTAACCAAGATGTTGATAAAACCATGGCTTTTTGTATAAGCATATGATAAAAATGGGTAAAAATAAAGAACCAACATAAATTTGAAACAAAAAATAATACATGAATCCATATTTTTAATATGACCTTATTTTGATTCTGTGAGAATAAAAAATGGTCAATGATGGTTGAGGTTTAGTGTAGTCTAAATCCTATGAAGGTATTTTGAGAAAATGGTTTACCATATTAGAAAAAATTTATAGTATCAGTAAACTATACATAGGTAATTTTCACTATGGTTTTCTTGCACTAGAAGGACTTTGAGAAAATGATGGGGGTGGCGATGTTGGCTTTGGCATAGCTTCTGGGTGAAGGATTTTATAAATAATGATGGAGGGATTCAACTGGTCAAAAGGAGGAAGATGGATTATTAGTGATCGAACGGTTATGGCTATTCGATCCGATGGTCATGATATAATCGAAGCTTTAAATAGTGAAAAATAATTGATATATTGACCCCACATAAAAAACACCTTTAGCTACTCGTATATAAGATAAGATGTTATTTGGGCCAGCCATAATCATCTAGTGGGGAGTGATCCCAGTGAGCCTTATACACAAGCCCATTCATGTGTACAGCCTAACCCATTCACAATCCATACCATGAACTAGCCATCCTATGGGTACACACGACCAGAGGTTGTCCCAAACTATGCACACGCCTATACATGGTGACTACAACCACCTGTGGACTCTATTTAAAGGATTGGTAGAGTGTATTAGTCCCACCAAAGTAGTGGTTGACCACACTTGGATTCCTTTGATTGAGTATGTGTTTTTATTAGAAACAATTAAAATGAAAAATGAATAGAATATAATTATTTTACCGTTAAAAAACATTAACTTTAACTTCTAAAAGTATTGTGTTCCTAAATTTAATAAATAAGTATTATAATTATGGTTTTAAGTAGATATTTAAAATTTCATATTGATTAATTTTTAATGAAAAATCCTAGAGAACCACAATATTTTAAAATAAGGGTTCAATTAATTACTATTAGATATTATTACTTGAATAATATTACATATTTAAAAAGGATAATAAATGTTTTAAATTGAAATTAACATGAAATTATAAAATGATGTGTTTATAAAAATAATTATATCAAAAATAAAGAATATTTAAAATAATAACTATTATTATTTATAAATTATATATGATGTTTAAAAAGGTAATTACAATATATATACAAATTAATTTTTTTTATAATTAATAATGTACTCAAAACCTACAACATCAAAACATAATGTTTGGAAAATGTACTTTTAAGTAAGTAATCATTTATTTAAGATTTTTTTTTGGAAAATACATTTATTTAAAGAGTAAATGTATTAATATAATTACATATTACTTAATAAAATAAAGGTAATAAACATAACCGAATTTGATTAAAGAAAACATTTATATTTATGTTGACTTATAATTTTGTTTTTCCTAATGATTAAGAAACATTATTTAATAACCATTTATTAAGAGCACACATTCCAAGGATGTTACATTGTACCCCCTTAAATGGAATTTTCCCTCGAATTTGTTTTTCCGTACTTAAGGAAAATTCTAAAATTCCATTTTCAGAACTTAAAGAACAAGAATAAGTAGAATTATATATACTTAAAGGTCACTTAATTACCCATGAGTTTAAAAAATAAATTTATAACTCCTAGATTTTTTCCTTAAACAGAAAGGTTACATAATAGAGGTGTTAGTAAAATAGTATACTTAAAAACATAACCAATTTTTAACCAAATGTCATAGTCTCCAAAGTAATCAAAATCATTCCTTTGATAGAAATTAAAAATCCCAGAGACTCATCCTTCAGGATCTAGTAGAAAATAATGTTGTATATTTTATTATAAAAAAACTAAAAATGTATAGTCCACTTTACATTTAAGGATCTTTTCCGATCTAGGATTTAGAAGAAAAGAGACGCTATTATAAATTACCAAAGTTGAAATAATAATTAAAAGGATGTTATATGAAAATTCTCAAGCTAGCTCTTTATTGAAGCTAAACTCCTTGAAACTTTTAAATGATATTGAAAACATTTTTTAAATTCATAGGTTGATCATAGTTTCCTAGTAATGAGATTTTAAATATCCAATTAGTTTTTATTTTAATAATATTTATTTAAAATTCATTTTTAAAATACCTTTTGAAAATAAATTTCAAAATACCTTTGAAAATATAATAGATTTAGAAATACTTTTAAAAATACTTTGAAAACATGGTTTTGAAAATACCTTTAAAAATACTTATGTCTGTAAAATAATATAATACGATACTTATTATTTTGATAACATTATAATTCCTTTGAAAATACTTATTTAATTTAAAAAAATTATAATAACTTTGAAAACACATAAGTAATTTGAAATATTATAAAAAAAAATTAGAATACTTACTTAATTTGAAAACATTATAATACCTTTAATACTAACATAATTTGAAAACGTTATAATACCTTTGAAAACACTTAAGTTACTTGAAAGCGCATTTTCTAATAAAGTAATCCAGTGATTTTTCATAAATTTAAGCATGTTTTGGGAAATAAAACAATGAGGACCCTTGAAACATTTTGAGGCTATCTAGGCATAACCACTTCCTTAAATTTGGATACAATCCCCACTTTCCTTTCATGTTTACAAAGTTCAAGTGATAATTTTTTATAAAAAAATTTGAGCTTGCATTAATAAATAAATAAATATAAATATATATTCACTGGAGTTATTTCTTTAAAAACATTATAATAAATTATTACATATTTACTTACATTTATATAATTATATTTATATGTTTTTGCTTCCTTAGAAAACGTTTTACTAGATTTTTAGTAACCAAATATCATGAAAATAGACTTTTCATGGAATTTTAATTAACATCCATGTATTTAGAACTTACTTCATAAACTCATGAAATACATTTTTTTTGAAAAATGACATAAAATGTTGAAATTTAACTTTTAAAACTCATTATTAAATAATATAGTTTAATACCCACTTAATTTTTACAAAATTTTATGATTTTATACAAAAAATAATGGTGTCAGTCTATGAACCTTTCACATAAAATAATGGAAATTATAAATTAATAATCACATAAAATAATAGATATATAATTTTTTTTCTTAAAAATATGATAATAAAAAAACTATTATATAAAAAACATGTAATTCTAATAAGTAACAAAATGAAACATTTCATCATTGTATAATTTGAAATTATATCAACTTGAGTAATAAAATTTAAAAAAATTGGTGCATGAATTTAAATCATGAAATAATAGTTATATATATATATATGTATATTCACACACACATACATAATAATTATAAACACTTATATTTTGAGAATAATTTTTTTATTAATTAAAATATAAAATTTGAAAATTGATATTCCTTTTTAAATAAAAATAATGTGGAATCATAAAATCATAATTCAAAATTAAGACCTTGAAAATATTAATCTTTATATATAAAATGATACTATAAAATCATTATTTGAATATACTATCATAATTTTCAATATAAAATATATATTTTAAAATAATACAACTTCCTTACATAAACATAACCTTTGAAAATAAATAATCTTTTAAGTTTGAAAATAACACATAGATATAATAGTTTTTAAAGGAAAGTCCCCTTTCTTGATGAAAACCAGAAATGGTTTCTTATTTAATTGAGTGTTTGGACTAGATAAAGTACGTTAATTTCTAATATCTTGAGGGTACTCGAACTAGGTGGAAGAATAAGATAGAAATCATAAAGGAGGGATTGGGTAGGGCTATCCAACGATGGATGAGTTCCCTCTGAAAAATGGTATACATATATATATATTTTTAAACAGTTGATTAAAATTCCAAGATTAATAATTAAATGTGTATACTAGGGACATAAAAAAGTATTCTTATCATCCTATAAGGATTTAAATGAGACATGTCTTCATGTATAAGAATTTGACGAAACTAGGTAAAAATATTGTATTGATTTAAATTTGAAACAAAAAATAATTCACAAATTCATATTTTTTTAATCTGGCCTGGTTAAGTTTCCACAAGAAGAAACAAGGTCTAATGGGGGATAAGGTTCAATGTAGAATGAATCCTATGAAGGTATATTGAGAAAATGGTTTACCGGTTAGGGAAAAAAGAACAGTAGTAGTACAATGTACTTATGTCATTTTCATTATCGTTTTCTTTCACTAGAAATAGATTTAAGAAGATGAGAGGAGTGGTGACATTAACTTCAACTTATCTTATGTGTGAAGGATTCGATGGATAAAGAGGGTGGAATTTTGCTGCTCATATGGAGGAAGATGACTCAAGAGTGATTGAATGGTTGTGCCTATTTGATCCAAAAAACATGATATAAGTGAGGATTCAAATGATTAGTAGTACCCCAAATCTCGATCCCACATCTAAACAAAAAACAACTGGTCACTGACATATAGGTTATGTCATGAGATGGTCTAATCCTAAGTGTCTAACAGGGTGCACTCCCAATAAAAAATATACACGGGCTCATACAGGTGTAAATCCTAACCAATTCATGACTTGGGATGTTCCTTAGCCAACCTATGTTTACACATGGCTAAGGATTAGCCCAAACTATGTACATGCCTATACAGGGTGACTATAGATACTTGTGGGCTCCATATAAAGACCTGTCTGAGTGTACGGGTCCCACCTAAGTAATTGTGGACCACACTTGGAAACCTTAGATTGAGTATGTTTTTTTATTAGAACTAAATTAAAATGAAAAATTAAAGGAATATAATTATTTTACCATTATACATTTTTATATTTAACTTCTAAAAGTATTAAGTTACTATATTTAATCACTAAGTATTATCATTCTTATTTTAATAGGATCTTTATAATTTCAAACTGATTACTTTTTAAGGAAAAGTACTAAAGAACCATAATATTATATAATAAGGGTTTAATTAATTACTATTATATATTATGAATTGAATAATATTACATCTGAAACAAGGATAATAAATTTTTAAAATTTAAAATAACATGAAATTATAAATCAATGGTTTTATAAACATAATTATAAATAAAATAAATAATCATTAAAATTATAACTATTATTACTTATAAATTATATATGTTCTTTACAAAGGGTATTACTATATATATACAAATTGATCTGGTTAATAAGATATAATTTATTCAAAATACACAACATCAAAACATGAGGTTTGAAAAAAAAATGTAATCTTAAGTAAGAAATCAAATATTTAGGACTTGTTTTAGGAAAATACATTTACTTAAAGAGTATATATATTAATATACTTACATTTTCCTTAATAAAATAATGGTAATAAACAAAACTAAGTTTGATTAAGTAAAACATTTAAATTTTCGTTAACTTATACTTTAGTGTATTTTAATTATTAAAATAATTTATTTAATAGCTATTTATTAAGAGCATAAATTCTTAGGATGTTAAATTACACCCCCTTGAAATGAAATTTCTATCTTGAAATTCAGTTTTTTCATATATAAGGAAAAGTATGAAATTCTATTTCCAAAATATGGAAAACGAGATTATATAGAATTCTATATTCCTAAAGGCCACTTTATTACCAAGGAGTTTAAAAATAGATTTCTAACTCTTACATTTTCCCTTAAACTGAAAGGTTAAAAAATAGAGGTTTTACTAAAAGAATCTACTTATAAATGTAACCCATTTTTAACCAAATATCATAGTCTCTAAGTTATATAAATATTTACTTTGATACCAACTGTAAAGCCCTAAGAACAATTCTCTGGATCTAGTACAAAATAATGTTCCATATTTTTTTATAAAAGGAATGTGAAAATATACAGTCCATTTTACAGAAAAGGATTTTTTCATGTCTAATATTTGGAGTAAAACAAAAACTATTATAAATTATCAAATTTGAAACAATAGTTAAATGTTATTTTTGAATAATTTTATCATTACAGTACCTTATTGAATCTAAACTCCATAGAACTTATAAATGATCCTTATTTTTTTTATAAAAACATAGGGTGGGCATGATTTCCCAGTATGGAGTTTTGAAGAAGCCAATGAAAAAACTTTTTGAAAATTCATTTTGAAAACAATTTTTTAAAATACCTTTTGAAAATACTTTTAAATGTATTATATATTTATAAATACATTTAAAAAACCTTTTAAACTGGGATTTTGAAACTTTATTTGAAAATACTTACACCTTAAAAATAATATAATACTTTTGAAAATACTTATTCTTTTGAAAATTTTATAATAACGTTGAAAATTCTTATGTAATTTTAATACATTATAATAACTTTTAAAATACTTACATAATTTGAAAACCTTATAATACCTTTAAAAATACTTATGTATTTTTAAAATATTATAATTACTTTGAAAATACTTACATAATTTGAAAACATTATAATACCTTTGAAAATACTATGTAATTTTAAAACACTTTTCCTAACAAAATAATCTAGTGTTTCTCAAAAAACATTAATCAGTGTTTGGAAAAGAAATCCATGGGGCCACTTGAACCATTTAAATGTTTTATGAGCCTACCCAATTTTTTATGGATGGGTTCAATTCCCACATCCCTTTCATGTTTACAAAGAGAAAGTGCCAATATTTTTAAAAAAAATTGATATTAACTTTATATATATATATATTTATTCATTGGATTTTTTTATTTTAATATATGAAAATAAATTATTACATATTTACTTAAATTGATTTAAATATATACATGTGTTTACATAGTAAAAATTAATATTGATTTAGATCAATCATATCTCATGATAATTAGAATTTCCATGGAATATTAATTAACATCCATGTATTTAAAACTACCTTCATAAACTCATGAAATACATTTTATTTAAAAAGACATAAAATGTTACAATTTATCTTTTAAAAGTCATAGTTGATTAAGATAGTTTGATAACCATTTATTTTACTTGAAATTTTATGCTTTAATGCATAAAATAATAGTCTAAATCTATGAACCCTTCGTATACAATAAATGAAATAATAAATTACTATTCATATAAAATAATAGATATATAATTTTTATTTCATAAAATAATCATTGGAAAAAATATGTATATAAAACACATAAAATTATAATAAGTAACAAAATGAAACATTTTCTCCTTGCATAATTTGAAAAAGATGTAATCTTGAGTATGAAAACATAAAAAAAAAATTGTACATGAATTTAAATAATGTAATAATAGTTAAATGTGTAGACACACACACACACACACATCATAATTATAAAAACCTTATACTTTGGGAATAATTTTTTTATTACATAAAATATAAAATTTGAAAATTAATATCCCTTTTTAAATCAAAATAAATTGGAATCATGAAATCATAATTCAAAATTAAGACATTGAAAATATTTATATTTGTACATAAAATTATACTATAAAATAATAGTTTGAATATAGTACAATAATTTTAAATTTTAAATATATATTTGGAAATAGTAAAACTTCCTTACATAAATAAAACCCTTGTATATAAATAAGCTAGTATGTTTGAAAATAACACATGTATATATTAGTTTTTTAAGGAAATCCCGCTTACTTGATGAATAATGGAAATGATTTCTTCTTGTTTGGGGTGTCAGGAACAAATTAAGGTAGTGAGTTTCTTCATACTTGAGGATACTTGAATTAGGTGGAAGAAAAAGGAGAGAAATAAAGGAGGAGGGCTTGGGCAGGGTTGTCCAATGGTGGAGGAGTTCCATCTGTAACATAGTATATATATATATAGATGCTTGTAAAGTGGATTAATATTCCAAGAGAAGATAGAATAATTGAAGGTGTATAATGTAAACCTAAAATTGGATTCCTATAATCCTATAAGGTTTTAACCAAGATGTTAAAAAACCCTTTATTCATGTATAAGCATCTAAAGAAACTGGGTAAAATGAACAAACTGATTTAAATTTAAAACAAAAATTAATACTTGAATTAAAATTTTTAATACGACCTTATTAAGATTCATTGAGAAGAAATAATGGAAAATAGTGGCTAAGGTTTAGTGTGTGTTGAATATTATAAAGTAATTTTGAGAAAATAATTAACTACATTGGGAAAAAAAGATAGTAGCAACACACTGTACTTTGGTCATTTGCAATGTGGTATTCTTGTACTGCAAGGAGATTTGAGAAGATGATTAGAGTGGTGATATTCTCTTCATCATATATTGTGGGTGAAAGATTCGATGAACATTGTAGGATGGATTTAGTTGGTCACATGGAGAAAGATGAATCAAGTGTGATCAAACATTTTTGGCCATTCAATCCAGTAGTCATGATATAATTGATATTTTAAATAATAGAAAATACCTGATATCTAAATCCCACATCGAAACAAAACACAACTGGTCACTCTCATATACTATCAGTTGTGAGTTGGGCTGTCCAGAAGTGTCGAACGGAGCAAACTCCTCATAAACCTTATTTACGGGCCCTTCTTGGTGTAAAGTCAAACCCATTCATGATCTGAGATGCAACCCATTCAACCTATGTGTACCCTTTGCACAAGGATTTTCCCATCCTATGAACAACCCTAAACAAGGTTACTATAGCCATTTTTGGAATCCTTCTAAATGCTTGGGCGAGTGAACTGGTCCCACCTAAGCTATGGTTGACCACACTTGGATGCCTTTGATATAGTAAGTTTTTTTTATCAATGATAAATTAAAATGGAGAATAATGGGAATATAATTATTTTAACTTTACAAATTTTAATTTTTAACTTCGAAAAGTATCAAGTTTTCACGTTTAATCCCTATGTATTATCATTATTATTTGAATTTGATCTTTACAAATTCAAATTGATTAATTTTTAAATCAAATTACCAAATAACCACAATATTTTATAATAAAGGTTTAATAAATTACCATTAGATATCATTAATCGAATAATATTACATATAAAATAATGCTAATAAATGTTTTAAATTGAAAATAACATGAAATTCTAAAGCAATGATTTTTTAAACACAATTATATGAAAAATAAAGAATATTTAAGATAGTAAATATTTTAACTTATAAATTATATATGATATTTAAAAAGGGAAATACTATATATATATAATGTAATTTTGTTAATAAGTAATAATTTATTCCAAACATACAACATCAAAACATGAGTTTTGGTAAAATGTAATTTAAAGTAAGGAATTATATATTTAATACTTTTTTAAGAAGATACATTTATTTAAAGAGTAAATGCATTAATATATATACATATTCCTTAATAAAATAAAGGTAATAAACAAAACAAAATATTATTTAGGAAAATATTTTCATTTAGGATAACCTATAATTTACTTTGTTTCAAATGGTAAACAACTTTATTTAATAATTATTTATTAAGAGAATAAATTCATGGGATGTTACATTCTACCCTTTTTAAATGAAATTTCACACTCAAAATTCAATATTTGTACTTATGGAAAATTCTGAAATTAAATTTTTTAGAATTTGGAAAACTATAATTAGTATAATTATATATTCATAAAGGATACTTAATTAACTAGAAGTTTAAAAAATAGATTTCAAACTATTAGGTTGTTAATTAAGCTGAAAGGTTATAAAACAACAGGTTTTACTAAAGGAGTATACTTTCAAACATAACCTATTTCTAATCTACTTCCATAGTCTCCAAATTTACTGAAACCGTTATTTTAATAAAAATTTTAAATTCACAAAACTCGTGATTCCAAGTACGGTAAAAAAAATATCTAGTTATTCTTTTATAAAAAATGGAACATACACAATCCATTTTACATCTGATTATCTTTTCTAGTCTAGGATTTGGAGGAAGGAAACTACTACAACAAATTATCAGAGTTAAAACAATAATTAAAAGGAAAAGATATTCATGTTATCATGATTGATTCTTACTGAAGCTAAACTACCTGAAACATATAAATGATCCTGAAAACATTTTATAAAAACATAGTGTGAGAATAATTATCCCGTAAGGGGTTTTTAAAAATCCAGTACAAAATCCTTTTTGAAAATTCATTTTAGAAATACATTTTGAAAATAATTTTGAAAATATAATAGCTTTATAAATAATTTTAATTTTTTTTAAAAATTATTTTGAAAATTATTTTGAATATACTTACAGCTTGAAAATAATATAATACCCTTGAAAACACATATTCTTTTTAAAAAAGTATAATGCCTTTGGAAATACATACAAAATTTGAAAATATTATAATATTTTTGAAAATACTTATGTAATTTGAAAACATTATAACACCTTTGAAAATAATTACCTAATTTAAAAACATTATAATACCTTTTAAAATACTTACATAATTTAAAAAATGATTTTCTTAATTAAACAATCCACTGATTTGTCTGAAATTATTAATAAATAATTGGAAAATAAAACCATGGGTATACTTTAAACCTTTTAAGGTTTAATAGGCCTACAAATGTTCTTAAATATGGGTTCAATACCCAATTTCTTTTCATGTTTACAAAGTCCAAGTGCCAAATTTTTATAAAAACATTTTGAGATTTCCTTTATATATATATTCACTAATTTTTTTTGTGTTAAAAAAATGATAATAAATTTTACATATTTAATTACATATGTGTGTGTGTGTGTGTTCTTCCGTAGGAAAACATTTTCTAGATTTAAAGAAACCAAAAATCATTACAATTAGACTTTGTATGAAATGTTAATTAATACCCATGTATTTAGAACATTCTTCATAAACTCATGAAATACATTTTACTGAAAAAAGTTATAAAATATTAAACATTATCTTTTATAAATCATCCTTGAATAAGATAGGTAGATACCCATTTACTTAATTAAAAATTTGATGCTTTTATATATAAAATAATGGTGTAAATGTATGAATCGTTCATATAAATTAATATAAATTGTAAATTACTTTTCACATAAAATAATAGATGTACAATTTTTCTTTCTTAAAACAGTCATAAGAAAATAAATTATACAAAAAAAATAGAATTATAATAAGTAACAAATTAAAAACATTTCATCCTTTCATAATTTGAAAAAATATCAACTTGAGTATGAAAAATTAAAAAAAATTGTACATGGATTGAAATAATGCAATAGTAGTTAAAATTACACACAAAAACACACACATCATAAGTATAAAATCCTTATACTTTGATAATAATTTCTCTATAATATAAAATATTAAATTTTGAAAATGAATATCCATTTTTAAATCAATATAACTAAGTATCATGAATTCATAATTCAAAATTAAGACCATGAAAATATTAAGCATTATGCATAAAATTATACTATAAAATCTTAATTTTAAATTAGAATAATAATTTTAAATATAAAATATATATCTGAAAATAGTATAACTTCCTTATATAAACATAACCTTTGAAAATAAAATATCTTTTAAGTTTGAAAATAACACACATATAGAATAGTTGTTTTTAAATGTAAAGTACCCTTAATTTATGGAAACTATAAATGTTTTATTCTTTCTTGAAGTGTTTAGAACAAATGGAGTTAGTGAGTTTCTTTCTTGATTGAGGGTACTCGAACTAGGTGCAATAACATGAGAGAAATCAAGGAGGATGGATTGGGTGGGGCTGTCAAATGATAGAACAGTTCCATCTGTAATATAGTATATATATATATATTGATGTTTGGATAGTGGATTAAGATTATAAAATAATATAGAATAATTTATGGTTGCTTCTGAAGACCTAAAATATGTTTCATATCATCTTATAAGGCTTTAACGAAGATGTTAAAAAAATCCTTACTTTATGTATAAGAATCTGATGAAACTGGGTAAAAAAGAAATAACCAATTTAAATTTGAAACAAAAAATAATACTCGAATTCATATTTTTAATCCAAACATGTTAATCTTACTTGATAAGAAACAATGATCAATGGTGGATTAGGTTTAGTGTAGGCCAAAGCCTACGAAGGTATTTTGAGAAAATGGTTTACTAAACTGGGAAAAAATAACAATAATAGCACACTATACTTAGGTCATTCGCATTGTGGTTTTCTTGCACTAGAAGGAGACTTTAGAAGATAATGGGTGAGGAAACATTGGATTTAGCATAGCTTGTGGGTAAGGGATTTGATGAATAGTGAGGGAGGGATTCAACTGGTCATGAAGAGGAAGATAACTTAGGAGTGATCAAACATTTGTGGATATTCAATCCAACAATCATGATATATCCAATGTTTTAAATAGTGAAAGTTACCTGATATATTGGCTCAACATAAAAAAACAAAATTGGTTGCTCTCATATAAGAAAATACATATTTTTTCTGACCAGATGCATCTAATGGGGTGTGCTCTTAGTGGGCCTTATACACGGTCCCATGAAGGCATAAATCCAAACTCATGCATGATAGGGCCATAGCCTAGCCAACCTATGTAAAAAGATGGCTGGTGATTGGTCCATCCTATGAACACACCTATACACAATGAATATACCCACCTTTTGACTCCTTTTAAAGTCTTGTATGAGTGTTTTGGTCCCACCTCAGTAGTGGTTAACCACACTTGGATTCCTTAGATTGAGTATGTTTTTTATTAGAAAAAAATTAAAATGAAAAATGAAAGGAATATAATTATTTTTACATTATATATTTTTATCTTTATCTTATAAAAGTATTAAGTTCATATATTTAATCATTTAGTTTTAACATTATTATTTTAAGTATATCTTGAAAATTTCAAATTGATTACTTTTTAAGAAAAGTACCAAAGAAATTTAGTATTTTTCAATAAGGGATTAATTAATTACTATTATATCTTATTACTAAAATAATATTACATCTAAAACAAAGATAATAAATGTTTTAAAGTGAAAATAACATGAAATTATAAATTAATGATTTTATAAATATAATTATATCAAAAATAATGAATCTTTAAAATAATAACTATTATGACCTATAAATTATATTACATGTTTGAAAAGGTAATTATTATATATATATATAAATCAATTTTATTAATATGTAATAATGAATTCAAAATATACAATATCAAAACATGATTTTTGGGAAAATGTACTTTTCATTAAGGAATCATATATTAAAAAATTATTTTAGGAAAAAGAATTATTTTAAGAGTAAATATATTAATATAATTAAATATTCCATAATAAAATTATGGTTCTAAACAAAATTGAAAATGATTATGGTAAACATTTAAGTTTATGATATGTTATACACTAGTTTATTTTAATTATTAAATAAATTTATTTTATAACTTTTTATTAAGAGCATATATTCTTGAGATTCTATATTATAGCCCTATTAAACAAAATTTTTTCCTCAAATTTTATTCGTACTTAAGGAAAATTCTTAAATTCCTTTTCCAGAATTTTGAAAACTACAATTAATATAATTTCATATTATTAAAGGTCACTTAATTACCATGGTGTTTAAAAAATAGATTTCTAACTCTTAAATTTTTCATTAAACTAAAAGGTTAAAAAATAGGTTTTAATAAAACATTGTACTTATAATCTTAACATATTTTTAACCAAATTTTATAGTCTCCAAAGTTATCTAAATCGTTCCCTTGATACCAAATGTAAAGATCTGAGACCTGATGTTTTGGATCCATTACAAAATAATTCATTATTTCTTTAATATAATGAAACTAAAAATATACCAAATATTATACATTTGAGGATCTTTTTTAGTCTTGGATTTTTAAGAAAACCATGACTATTACTAATTATAAAAGTTGAAACAATAATTAAAAGGAAGTAATAGTAATTTGCTTGAGTTATCTCTTTATTGTAGCTAAACTCCTTGAAACATCTAAGTGATCCTGAAAACATTTAATAAAAATACATGGTAACTATAATTTACTAGTAAATGATTTTTAAAAATGTAGTGAAAACCTTTTTGAAAATAATTTTTGCAAATTACTTTTAAAAATACATTTTAAAAATACGTTTTGAAAATACCTTTTGAAACTACATTTTGAAAATACTTTTGAAAATATAATAGCTTTAGAAATATTTTTAAAAATCTTTTATGATCGAAATAGTATACGTAGGTTCTTAATTACAAGAGGGGGGGTGAATTGCAAGTTTAAAAACATTCATTTTTAACCTTAATGAAAACTATGTTTAACAAAGCTAAACAAGGTAAATTCAAAATCCCTAAAATAGTTTAATGAGAAAAACATGTTCAGGTTCCAGAAACATGGTTCCTGGAATGAAACATAAGAAAATATTACTTAGAAAAAGATTCTACCTTAAAACGTATACAATCTTAATTATCTAAGTAAATAAAAATATAAGAAATTCTAAGAAGGTTATAATTTCCCCCTTTATCAAAATACAATGGAAATAAATCTTGAAACAAAAACAAGTAACAAGTAGAAAATATTTTAACCAAAAGAGTAGGGTTTCCAACAACCTTGAATAAAGGTCCTTTGATTTATACTTTCAAGAAATTCTATCTTATCCACACCAGGGTAAGGCCTTGATAAGAATATCGGAATCTATCTTGTTATCCCCATAAGACCTTGATCTTTTAGGTAGTTGGTACCTCTGTCTTTCTATCCTTAGAATTCCTTGAATTTTAAGGCATTTAGCACCTCTTTCTTCTTATCCTGATAAGCCCTCGATTGTAATCTGTAACAATCAGAGTCACACGAATTTAGCTGAACAAGGTGTTTAAAATGCACAAAGCATGGGAGTCTCTCTCTAGAAATCACTTCACAGCTTGTAATCTCTAGATTGATGGAATGGTGTTGAGATTGTTCAAATGAGATCCTATTTATATGCTCAACTCCAACAGTAGGATCCCTCCTCTAGAGGTCATATTTTTTTCCTTGAATCTATGAGGGACCTGTACACATGTCACTAAACCAATGGTTAGTTAGAAACATATTACATGACATCGTTTCTTAATAATAACATGTGTAAAGAAAATAGATTATCTTGACCAAATATGAATATCTAGATTCTAAGGAATATATTATGTTTGGATTTTATTCATATAAAAAATTGGTTTCTATAAAACATAGATATTCATTTTCATTTTTTTAAAGAGTTTGGAATATAAATTCTATATATTTAAGAGTCTAGATTCTAATGAATTCAGAGTCTGATTTTTGAGGAATTTGGAGTTTGAATTATGAGGAATCTAGAGTCTGAATTATGATGTATTTAGATTCTAAATTCTGAGGAATTTAGATTGGGAATTCTAAGGAATTCAGAGTCTGAATTCTGAGGAATTCAGAGTCTGAATTCTGAGGAATTCAGAGTCCGTATTTTGAAAAATTCAAAGTCTGAATTTTAAAGAATTTTTAATCTGAATTTTAGAGAATTCGGAATATGAATTTCAGAGAATTTGGAGTCTGAATTTCAAAGAATTCATTGTTTGAATTTTAGAGAATTTTGATTTTGAATTTCAAATAATTCGAAGTTTGAATTTTAGATAATTCTGAGTTTTAATTTCCTAGAATTAGGAATATGAATTTCAGAGAATTCAGATTCTGAATTTCAGAGAATTGGGAGTCTGAATTTTAGATAATTTAGAACCTAAATTTTAGAGAATTCAAAATCTGAATTTTAGAGAATTTAGAATCTGATTTTCAGAGAATTTGGAATCAAAATTTCATAAAATTAAGAATCTAAAAATAGAAGACTCTATATCCAAGGAATTATAAGATTCTGAGGTTTTTAGATATGAATATAAATTTTTGACATAGTAATAAAAAGAGTTGGGTTTTTATAGATTGTAAAATGAGATAGTAAAAATAAAGGTAAGGATAAAAAATCTCCTTAGAGAAGAGAAATTTTCTTTAAGAAAATATTTCTTAGGAAAAGGTAATTTTCCTTAAGATAATGTGCTTTTGATTTTAAAAACATAGAGGAATGGAAAATTCATAGGGAAACATTATTGAATCAATAATATCCCTCTTTTTGGAAAGCACAAACATCCTTACAAAAAAGAATATAAGTACTGCGATTTTTCTTTATGAATTTTAAAATAAAACTTATCTCCCTTAACTTATGAATCAGGATGAATAAGAATAACTCCACCTTAGGTTTTGAAATCCCTAAGGATCATATTATTTACTTTCTTAGAGAAAATTTACTTTTTCTTTCATAAGAAAGTATTCTTTTATGTAAGCTATCCCTTAGTTAAACTCCCCATTACTTAGTGAATTCTCTTCTTTGTTCTTAATATTCTTTTTATCATCATTTTATACCATTTTACGATTTTCAAAAAGAAATAGATAGAATGGAAAACTGGTACCTGAAATATTATAACTATACCCAAAAAATAAATAAAGAACAATAAGTTGTTTTCATTAATATTGGAAAAATTGGTACAAAAAGATAAATACAACAAAATATCAGGATTTAAATGAAAAATATTCATCTTTTGTTTTCCTTGGGCATGATATTCTTCATGATAGTCTTCAGCTTCTTAAGATCCTTATGATCTTCTTCAGAGCGCTTGAACAATTGTTCTTGATCCTAATTTTTCTTTCTAGAGCGTTGATCTTTTCATCATGAGACTTAAGGATTTCTCCCTAATACCTTAGAAGCTATTCTTGCTATTTGAACTTTCCTTCAAACTGTATTCTGAGATCCCATTCCATCTTCAAATTTTGAGAAGCTAAATTTAACTTCCCATTCATATTTTTTTCTTCTTGCCTCCGGGATACTTTTTCAAGGTTCATCTTTTCTGTAAAACTTTTTATAAGATCTTTAATATGGTCATCTTCTCTATCAAAACCATTCTTTAATGAATCCTAAAATTCCTCAATAATTTTCAGATCATCAATCATTTTCTTGGACCACTTTGTAATATCCTTAAAATACCTTTAGTGTGCATCATACCCAATATAGAAATATTTGAAATTAGACTCAGGCTTGATGAAATTTTTCATGATCATGCTTGTAGATTCTATGTTCTAATTAAAGGAGAGTTAAAGCAACTGACACCTCAAGTCAAT
Organism: Viscum album; assembly: GCA_963277665.1. Lineage (NCBI taxonomy): Eukaryota > Viridiplantae > Streptophyta > Magnoliopsida > Santalales > Viscaceae > Viscum > Viscum album. The sequence goes on along the minus strand of OY728141.1, from coordinate 1,411,524,530 downwards.
ACTCAGAAACAAGGGTATGGTGTCTACTAATTTCTTTAGAGACTGCACAACAAAGTCCTGACCCAAGGAAGATGATTTTGAATCTGATTCCTTTGTAGGTGAGAATTATTTTTCTATCTCACCAGCCCTCCTCTTGGATGATCCACCAACATCCTTCTTGACCACGAAATCTTTATTAGTGGTCTTAAGAAACACCTATTTTCCTTTGGCTACTTTGGAAATATTCTCGGTGGATTTTGGGGATTCATGCTCACTATCTGAAACTTGGAGGTTTTTATATTCATAAACATTTTCCTTTTCAGAATTTGTCTTAAGATCATCAGGTTGAATGAATTCACGATTTCTGATTTCATCATCAAAAGGTTTATTAACTTTTTCTGACCCTCATCCTATTTTCCTTATGATTAAAGTTTCATTGATTCAACTTGAGAATTCTAGATTTAAATCTTTTTAGAAGGGATTTATTTCTCATGATTTGCTTCAACTTGCCTTATCACATCATCACTTTAATCTCCATCTTCCTCTTCTCCTTATTATACTTCCTCTTCTTGAACAATTTCTTCCTCTAATTCAAGTTCCATATTTATCATCTTCTATCCTATAGTCACTGGTATTGATTCTTTTATAAATTATTCCTACACCTAGATTTGTTGAGAGGCTTCTCAGTATCCTTTAGAAGAGTTTAAATGATTTTCGCCTCAGACCTTTTCTTCTTTTGCTTCTTCTCTTTTTCTTACCTTACATATTCCTCAGTAGGCTTAATATTCAATGCCTTTGCCTCAACAGGATATAGGACAAAGATAGGATCTCCTTCCTTCTTATTTATCTTCTCTTCTATACACTTCACAAAAACTTAATCAGGGTTGTTTTTTTGCTTCTTTGACTTTGGGGGTGCTGATTGGGTTTCTTGAACTAAAGGCTTCTGTTCCGTTTCTGGTTCTTTCTGCTTTCTCTTATTATGTGGTGCTTTATTGGAAGTCTCTACAACTTCCTATTTCTTATCCAAGGATTAAATATCACTTTATGATAATTATTAAATTTATTTGGATTTACTATTGACTCCAACTTTCATCCTCTTCAAAGTATCATCACTCAACAACAAAATCTTGAAACTTCTTGGATTAGAACTGCAAGAGATTTTGAATGACTCTAAGAATAGAACTATGATCTTATATAGAATTGCATGATACATGATAATTTGAAATTTTAGGTTTCCATTTTTGATATTAGTAATCATCAGCAGGATGTACTACACCATATTTATCTTCCTAAAGTTCACTTGAAAATCCAGAACATTGATGTCACTCTTCTTCAAGGAGTACTTGTCTCCTTTTATAATAATTAGAAAACCTTGTACCCATAACTCTATAATCTTGAAATTTATTGAGAGATGGTTTTTCTTTAGTGTTTTTACTTCTTTGATTCCAATTCACTCTATTTCTTTCTCATTCTCAAAGCTTCTTGATTGATCTGGTATCTTGTGGGTGCATAAAATTGCTTCACCTTCATACAGAACTCCAATAATACGTGTAGCCTTATTGAAGGAAATGGAATAGGTTTTCCCATAACTCTGGAATGAAAAATTATATCTCCCAACTTTTTAAAAAATATTATAGTCTCATAAAATTCAACCAAAAATTATAGATATACCAGATCATGTCCTTTCAGTTTGGCTACACACAAGATTTCCCAACCGTTCAGCTTAATATTTTTCATAATGAGAGAATTATACTTCACAAAGAACTTTGGTTCTACTAACCTTTATCTGTAAATTTTCCATTCTATTTTTTCCTTAACTAAATAAATTTTCTTATGAGGAGAGGCTTCCAAAGACATCTGTAATTTATGTAAACTCAGAAATGCAGAATGACACTTTTGAAGAGAGTTAGTGCTTTGGGGATGAAAACCATGAAAATTGATGTGGTACGAGAAATAAGGGGACTGTTATATAGGAATTTAAGTGACAGTTCATATTCCCAAATTGATCTAATGGTTGAAACAAGCACGATATGATCTGATTGTTGAGATGAAATCTGAAGAAGGATTTGGTAGGTTCCAATCTTTTGAGGGATTTTGAGGTAAAATATCTGATTTAAGGAAAGTGAATCTGAAAATTTTTATTAAAACAATAAAAAATTACCAACAAGGAAAAAAATAAATTACGAAAACCTAAGTAAGGAAAAATATGTTCCAGATTTATAGTAAATAGTCAGTAAAGAAAAATAATCTTTTGAAGATATTTTAGATTCCAGGAATTTTTATTAAAGAAGGAAAATTTTTTGATTCTAAAATTTTGATTCTGGAATTTTGGTTTACAAATTAATAAGAATTTGGTTAAGAAAATTTTGTTTAAGGAAAAAATTTGTTTAATTTTTTTTGGTTATGTAAGAAAATTTACTTTTCCTATGAAAAAGAGTTTCTCATTGTAAGGAGATAGGTTTCAAAAAAAATAAATATGGAATATTACTATACAGTTATCATTCCTAACTTTTTTTAATGCATTAAAATCTATTGGAGGGTAAATATTTAGTGAAAATATCAGCAAGTTGATCATGTGTTCTGATAAATTGAATAATTATATCTTTTTTAAGTGTGTGATATCTAAAAAATTGATGCCTAATATCTATGTTTTTTTTCACAAGAGTGATGTGTAGGGTTTTTTCTTTGGGAAATGGTACTAGTTTTATCACACAATATCTATGTTTTGGGAAAACTCATGCCATAGTCTGTGAGTGTGTGTTGCATCCACAATAATTGAGCACAACAACTTCTAACTGCTACATATTCTGCTTTATTTGTGGAAAGTGCTATTGAGTGTTGCATTTGGAATGACCACGAAACTAATGAATCTCCAAAGAAATGAAAAGTTCCAGATGTGATTTTACTATCCATTCTAAATCTACCAAAATCAGCATCTAGAAATCTTTTTAAAATGAAATCATTTCCAGAAATATAGAAAATTCCTAAATACATGGTTCCCTTTAAATAGAGAAAAATTTGTTTCACTGATTTTAAATGATATTTCTTTTAATTATATTGATATCTTACACATAAGAATACCGAAAACATTAATTCTGGATGACTAGATATCAAGTATAATAAGCTTCCTATCATACCTATAAATGGTTTTTGATCTATTGGTTTCTCAGATTAAACAAGATAATGAGAATTTGAGGTACCTTTTAGAGTGCTTATACTTTTAGTCTTTTCATATTCATACTCTTAAATAAGATATGTAATATAATTATATTGTGATATATGAGTTCTTTCAGTTTTTTGAGAAATTTGAAAACCTAGGAAATATATTAACTGACCCATCATACTCATTTCAAACTCATATGTCATTAAATTTGCAAATTAATTAATTAATTATTTTTGAGTTGAACAAAATATAATGTCATCAACTTAAATTTAAACAATTAGAAAAATTTTCTTATCTTTCTTTATAAAAAAAGTTGGATCAGTAGTTCCTTTAAAAAATTGTTTTGTAACAAAAATCATGTAAGTCTATCATACTATGATCTAGGAGCTTGTTTAAGTCCATATAAATCTTTGGTAAGTTTGAAAAAATCCTCCGAATGTGTTTTGTCTTCAAAACTATGAGGTTGTTCAACATAAACTTCCTCTTGAATATATCTGTTAAGGAATGAACACTTCACATCCATTTGAAAAAGTTTGAAATTATAGAATGTTGTAAAGGAAAGTAAAATGTGAATAGTCTCATGTCTAGCTATAAGAGCATAGGTTTCTTCTTAGTATATTCCCTCTTGTTGATTTTTTCCTTTAGAAGCTAATCTATCTTTATTTATTACTATGATTCCATTTTCATTACACTTATTTTTGATGACCCATTTTACTCCAATTATAGAAGTTTCCTTAGGTCTTTCAACTGAGGTCCAAAATTTGTTATTTTTGAATACATTTAGTTCAACTTTCATGAATTTAATCTCATCATCATCACCTAAAGCATCATCAGTGATTTTTGGTTCAAATTGGGAATGAAATGCTAGAGTTCTACTTCATTTATTAAGTAGCCATTAGTCTTTATAGGTTGATTTACATCACTAAGGATGCTATCAATGGGATGATTCTTAAGAAACAACTGATTTTGGTTTTATAAAACATGTTCACCAACATATGGTAGGAACTATTCCGGGGTAAATTCTTCCAAAATATTTTCTTGAGAATTTTACTTATTAGAATAATCTTTTATCAAAGGATGCTAATTAGTTTTTTAAAACACATCTGAAGATTTAGGTTAGGGTTGTTTAAAAACAAAATGATCAATTTTCATCAAATTTAACATGCACGGTTTCTTCCACTGTACAATCATTTTTATTTAAAACCCTATAAGTCTTAGAATTAGTGGAGTTGCCTAGGAAAATTCCTTCACCTAATTAGGGTGAAAATTTCTATAATTTATCTTTTTTTATTCAGGATGAATACATTGAATCAAAATACTTTGAAGAAAGAAATTCTAGGTTTTTGTACCTGTCCAAAATTCATAAGGACTTTTTTTAAGAAAATGTTTTATTAAAAAATGATTTATAGTATAACAAGAAGTAATAACAGCTTCTACCCAAAAGTGTTTAGAAATACAATATTCGCTCAAAATGGTTCTAGTTATCTCTTGAAGAATTTGATTTCTTCTTTTAACAAAACAATTTTTTGAGGTGTTCTTGGAGCTGCAAAGTTATGAGTGATGACTTTCTTACTAAAAAAAGTTTCAAAATCTTAATTTTGAAATTCTCCTCCAAGATCACTATGAATTGTTATCAGAGGAATTTTTTTATCATTTCTAACTTGGGATCTAAATGTTTTAAAATAATGTTATGCTTCGGATTTATTTTCTAGAAAATAGACCAATGTAAATCTAGTATAATCATCAAATAAGACAAATACATAATATTTGCCTCCAATACATCCATTTTGTGTTGGACCAAAAATATCCATATGTACTAACTATAATGAATCATAAGTTGAGACTTCACTGATTGATTTAAAACTTTATTTATGTTTCTTTCCATATTGATAAGGATTATAAATTTTTGAAGAATAAAATTTAAGATCTCATAGATCCTTAACAAGTCTTTTCTTTTTCAGTCTCCATAGGTTCATAAGATTACAATGTCCTTACCTTGTATGACAAATCCAAGATTGATCTTCCATTTCACTATTTCAAGGTAGATCTTGGTTCCTAAGGTATTCTATGTTTAGTGTGTATACATTCTCTTACCTATGGGAATAAAGAATAAAATATTTCCTGTAATTTTGTACTAAGCATTTATCATTCCTAAAATTTATAAGGTAACCTTAATATTATAATTGTCTTATGATAATTAGATTGTTATTAAGACCTTTAACAAATAAAACATTTTAAATTAAGTTTTTTCCAAGAAGAACAATGTTACTCATACCAAAAATTTATCCCTGAGCATTATCTCCGAAAGTAACTTTTCCTCCTTTCGTTTTGATAATATTTTCAATAAAGATTCTATTACCATTCATATTCTAGGAACATAAAATATCCATGTACCATATATTACAGTTGGTACTTTATTTATTTTCCTAATGATAAAATATTTATATTTTCAAAATCCAAACTTTCTTGGATCTAAAAATTTATGAAAGTAAAATTTTAGGAATCTACGTTTTCTTAGAAAAATGTGTTTTATGAAATCCTAAAGATTGAGTTTTGTATATAGAATAGTTTTCCTCCCAATTTCCACTAAACTAACATTTAGTAAAAAATAGATCACTTTTGGGAATAAAATAGTTATTACTAAAAAATGGTTTAGAATAAGTATAACAAAATCTAGAATGATTCCTTAATGGAAAAATTTGGGAATACATTTTTTCAAAGTTTTCCTTACCAGAGGTAAAGTTTGATAAGAATTTTTTTAAGGAAAATATTTCTGAATTTAATTTTATAAAATTGTTTTTATCCTCAAAGTTATTAGTTTTAGAATGATAGTTAGTCTCTAAAATATTTTTCTTAGAAATTACATTTTCAAGATCCTTAGAATGTTTATCCTTCTCATAATTAACTTCCTTAAGGTTTTCAGAAACACTTTTAAAGTCAAATGTTTTATGATCATGATCTTTATAAAGATATGATATTTCTTTGGTTAAAATTTAAATTCTACAGTTTTCATTCTCTAGTTTTTTATTGAGTTTAGAATTATCATTTTCAAGAAGTTTGGAAAACCTAGACACTTCCTCATATGATGGTAAAGCGTTATATTCATCAGAAGAATTTTCTTTATATGAAGACTTAAAATATTTATCATCAGTATAATTTTAATTCAATTATACATTGGTGATAGATTAATCATTATGTACCTTTTCCATTAGACAATTATTTTCAATGGGTAGTTTGGCTAGTAGACCAAGATTCTTCTGACTAGAAGATCCATACTCTGAAGATTCATCAGATGATTCACCACCACTGGAACTCCATATATTATTAACCTTGAAGACATTATTGGCCTCAGTATTGTAATAATTCTTACTATTTCTTTTAGAATGATTTTCTTTTCTATCTTTTCTCTTAAGCATAGGACAATCTAGCCTATTGTATCTGGCTCTTTTGCACTCATAGATAGTGACTTATGAGTATTTATTGTCTTTACTTTCTTTCTCCTTATATCTATACTTTAAGTCTTTATTTAACACTATCTTGGTTATCCTTCGAGCAAGATTAGTTAATTAATTCTCAGACGATTCACTTTCACTAGACTCAGATAGAATAGTGACTTTCTTAGACTTAGATCTTGTAACCCTTTCCAGTGTCTTGGATTTATTAGTAGTAAAGGCTACACTTCCATTTCCATTTTTCTTTTTATTCATATAAGCACCTATTTTCATTATTGTATCATGTTTAAGAAGTGTTCCAAACAATTCATCAATGGTAATATTGGAAACTTTTCTATTTTCATCAATAGACATCCTTTTTTATTCCCACTCATTTGGCATGATATCAATTATTTTGTCTACAAGTGCTTATTCATCCATACCATTCTCTCCCAGAGATTCAATATTTTTTATTATGGTCATCAATATTTGTTGAACCTTGTAAACTGGTTCTCCATAAGTAAATAGAAATCCATGATATTCATCTCTCAGCATAGCTCTTCTAGTTTTTATCACTTTAGAACTACCAAAATGAGAAAATTCATGTTTCTTCGAAATGGAGTTGGTAGCTTCACAAGAAGATATTTGACTATATATATTCCTATTCATAGAACACAACAAAGTATTGTTTACCTTGTAGTTTAGTTGATATTCTGATTTTTCTTTGTTGGTTAAGGTTTTGAATTCTATTTCTGGAATTTTTTAATCACCAGTAAGCATTAAAAAATTGTCTAATTTAGTGTTAATTAAAAAAGTATCCATTCTACCTCTCCAGTAATTATAATCACTAACATAAAAAATTGGTGGTCCGGTATGATTTAAATTGTCTATGGAACAAACATTAATTCCTGCCATTCTATAATAAAATATATTTCCTCAAAAGAAGTAAGTAGTAAAAGTTTATAAAAAAGATAAAAATCCTTTAGAAAAACTTAAACAAGAAAAGTTAATCACAAAAATTAAAAACAATGAAAACATGATCAAGAAAACTTATATGTGAATATAAGTATTTTAGATACCTCCTCTAATACCAATTTTAGGATCAAAATAGTATATGAAGATGGTCAATTACAAGAGGGGGTGAATTGTAAGTTTAAAAACTTTCATTTTTAACCTTAAGGAAAAATATGTTTTACAAAGCTAAGGAAGATAAATTCACAATTCTTAAAATAGTTCTATGATACAAACTTTCTAAGGTTTCCAAAATATGGTTCGAGAAATGAAACATAATAAAATTTTACTTAGGAAAATATTCTACCTAAAAGTGTATAGAATCTTACTTATTAGAGTAAATAAAAATATAAGAAAGTATAAGAAGGTTATACTTTCTTTATCAAAATTCAGTGGAAATAAAACTTGAAACAAAAACAAGTAACAAGTAGAAAATATTTTAACCCAAAGAGTAGGGTATCCAATAACTTTGGATAAAGGTCAATTGATTCATAATTTCATGAAATTCTATCTTACCAAAACAAGGGTAAGCCATTGATAGGAATATCAGAATCTATCTTGTTGTCCTTACAGTCCCTCGATATTTAAGGTAGTCAGAACCTATGTCTTCTTATCCCTATAAGTCCTCGAACTTTAAGGTAGTCGACACCTATGTCATTCTATCCCTAGAAGCACTATATTGTACTCAGTAATAATCAGAGTCGCACGAAGCCAGCTGAACAAGGTGTTCAGAATGGAAAAATCATGATATTATCTCTCTCTAGAAATAACTTCACAACATGTAATCTCTAGATTGATAGAATAGTGTTGATCTCATTCAAATGATCTCCTATTAATTGGCACAAGTCCAATGGTCGGCTCCCTCCTCCAACGGTCATATTTTTTCCTTGAATCTCGGAGGGATCTGTACACATGTCACTAAACCAACTGTTTGTTAGAAATAGATTTAATGATATAGTTTCATAATAATAACATGTGCAAGGAAAATATATTAGCTTAATCAAATATAAATATTATGATTCTAAGGAAATAGTAAATTTTAGAGTCTAATCATGTAAAAAATCAGTTTCTATAAAACATGGATATTCGGATTCTGTTTTTCAAAGAGTTTGGAATATAAATTCTATAGATTTAGGAGTCTGAATTCCATTGAATTTGAAGTCTGATTTATGAGGAATTAGGAGTCTGAATTATAAGGAATTAGGATTCTGAATTCAGAGTTATTCAGAGTCTGTATTATGAGGAAATTCAAAGTCTGAATTCTGAGGAATTCAGAGTCCGAATTATGAGGAATTTTCAATCTGAATTCTAATAAATTCGGAGTCAGAATTCTAAGGAATTCATAGCATGAATTTCAGAGAATTATGATTCTGAATTTCAGAGAATTTGAAATCTGAATTTCAGAGAATTCAGAGTCTGAATTTCAGAGAATTTTGAGTTTGAATTTCAAAGAATTATGAATCCAAATTTTAGATAATCTAGAGTCTTAATTTCAGAGAATTCAGATTTTTAATTTCATATAATTCAGAATCCAACATTCATAGAATTAAAAATCTATATTTCAATGAATTTAGAGTCTGAATTTCAAATAATTCAGAATCTAAATTTTAGAGAATTTGGAATCTGAATTTCAGGGAATTTAGAATCTGATTTTCAGAGAATTCAGAGTCTGAATTTCAAAGAATTCAGAATCTAAAAACAGAAGACTCTATATCCAAGGAACTATAAGATTCCATGGTTATTTGATATGAATCCGAATTTTTGACTTAGTAATAAAAAGATTTGGGTTTTGAAAGATTGTAAAATGAGATAATGAAAATAAAGGTAAGGATAAAAATTTCCTTAGAGGGGAAATTTTCCTTAAGAAAATAGTTCTTAAGAAAATGTAAATTTCCTTAAGATAAAGTGTTTGTGATTTTCATAACATAGAGTAATGGAAAATTCATAAGGATGCCTTATTGACTCAATAAATTATTTTAAAACAATATTTTTAAAATCCCTTTTAAAACAATTATGCATTAAAAATAATATAATACTTTTGAAACTACTAACAACTTTTGAAAAAATTATAATACCTTTGAAAATTCTTATATAAATAAAAAATGTTATAATACCATTGAAAATACTTACAAAATTTGAAACCATTATAATATATTTAAATATACTTATGCAATTTGAAAACTTTATAATACCTTTGGAAATTCTTATGTAATTTGAAAACATTATAATACATTTGAAAATACTTATGTAATTTGAAAACACTTTTCCTAATAAAATTGTCTAGTGATTTTTAAAAAAATATTAATAAAGATTTGAAAAAAAACCATAGGGGCACTTAAAACATTTGAAGGCTTTCTAGGCCTACCCACTTCCTTAGGTATGGTTTCACTCCCCACTTCCTTTTCCTGTTTACCAAGTCTAAGTGCCAAATGTCTATAAGAATGTTTTGAACCTACCTTTATATATATATTTATATATATTAACTGGAGTTTTTTCTTTAATAACATGATAATAAATTATTACATATCTAGCTACATTTATATAAATATGTACATGTGCTTATATTGGAATTTTTTTCTAGTTTTTAGGCAACAGAATCTCATGAAAATTATACTTTTCATGGAATATTAATTAATATCCATGTTTTTAAAACTTCATTCCTAAACCAATGAAATGATTTTTTTTGGAAAAATACATTAAATGTTAAAATTTATATTTTAAAACTAATCCTTCAATAAGATAGTCAGAAGCCTATTAAATTAATTCAAAATTTGATGATTTTATACATAAAATAATTGTGTAAATTATGAACCCTTCACATATAATAATATCAATTATAAAATACTATTCACAAAAAAAATAGATATGTAATTTTTCTTCCATAAAATAATCATAAGGAATTTATTTTAAAAAAAACCTAAAATTCTAAAAAGTGAAAAAATAAAACATTTCATCCTTTCATAATTAGAAAAAAAATCAACTTGAGTAAGAAATCTTAAAAAATATTGGTCCATGAATTAAAATCATGAAATAATAATTAAATGTGTATATATATATATATATACAACCATATACATCGTAAGTATAAAACCGTTATAATTTAAGAATAAATATTTTATTACATAAAATATACAATTTGAAAATGAATATCCCTTTTAAAAAAACAACTTGGAATTATGAAATCATAATTCAAAATTAAGACCTTGAAAAAATTAAGTTTTATACATAAAATGGTACTCTAAAATCATAATTTAAAATTAATATCATAATTTTCAATTTAAAATATATATCTGAAAATAGTACAACCTCCTTACATAAACATTACCTTTGAAAATAAACATGCTTTCATGTTTAAATATAACACACACACACACACACATATATATAACAGTTAAAAAAAGAAAGTCCCCCTACTTATTGGAAACCAAAAATGGTTTCTTATTTTTTTAGGTGTTTGGACTATATAAAGGAAGTAATTTTCTTTCTTCTTGAGGTAACTCAAACTAGGTGGAAGAAAAATTGATAAATCATGGAGGAGGGCTTGGGCATGGATGTCTAACAATTGAGGAGTTCCATCTGTAAAATGGTACACATATATATAGATGTGTAAATATTGCCTTAAGATTCTAATAGAATCTTGAATAAATGAAAGTGGATACTTTGGACCTAACACATGATGCATATCATATATAAGGATTTAACCGAGATGTTAAAAAACCCTTTCATTATGTAAAAGCATCCGAAGAAACTGGGTAAAAATAACGAACCGATTTAAATTTAAAACAAAAAACAATAATCAAAGACATATTTTTAATCTGATATTTTTAATCTTCCCTGAGAATAAACATTGGATAATGGTGGTCAAGGCTCAATGTAGGTTGAATCCAAAAAAGGTATTCTGATAAAATTGTTTATCGTCTTGGGATAAAATCATTGTAGAAGCATGTAGTACTTAGGTCATTTTCACTGTGGTTTTTTTTGCACAGGAAGGATATTGGAGAAGCAAAAAGAAGTGGTGACCTCAACTTTAGTGTAGATTTTAGGAGAAGTATTTGATGAACATTGTGGAAGGGATTTAGCTGATCATGAGGAGGAAGATACACCAGGAGTGAGCATGTGATTATGGCCATTTGATCCCATGATCATGATATATCTGAGGTTTTAAATGGTGAGAAGTACCTGATATCTTGATCTCACGTCAAAACAAAACACAACTAGTCACTCACATATAATCGAGGACATGAGTTAGGCTATCTAGAAGCATCTAACGGGGTGCACTCTCAACAGTCCTTATATAGGGGCCCATTCAGGTGTAAACCCTAACCCATGCATGATCTGGGTCGTGGCCCAACCAACCTATGTTCACACATGGCTAGGGATTGGACCAACCAATGCACACACCTATACATGGTGACTATATACACTTTTGGACTCTTTATAAAGGATTTACCAAGTCTACTAGTCCTACTTAATTAGTGGTTGTACACACTTGGCTTCTTAATATTGAGTATGTTTTTTATTTGAAAAAAATTAAATTGAAAAATGAAAGGAATATAATTATTTTACCATTACACATTTTTATCTTTAACTTATAAATGTATTAAGTTCCTACATTGAATTATTAAGTATTATCATTATTATTTTAAGTAGATCATTAAAATTTCAAATTGATAAATTTTTAAAGCAAAGTACCCAAGAATTGAATATTTTACAATAAGGTATTAATTAATTACTGTTACATATTATTACATGAATAATATTACATCTAAAAAAATGATAATAAAGGTTTTAAATTGAAAATAACAAGAAATTCTAAAGTAATGAGTTTAAAAACATAATTGTATAAAAAATATAGAATCATGAAAATAATAACTATTATGACTTATAAATTATATATGATGTTTAAAAAGTTAATTACTATATATATATAAATTTATTTTATTAATATGTAATAATGTATTCAAAACCTACAACAAAAAAACATGAGATTTGGAAATATGTACTTTAGAGTTATGAATCATATATTTAAGACTTGTTTTAGAAAAACACATTTATTTAAAGAGTAAATATATTAATTTACTTATATATTCCTTAATAAAAAATGGTAATAAACAAAACCATATTTTATTAAGGAAAAAATTAATATTTATGTTAACTTAAACATTATATTTTTTTAATTACTAAAAAAATTATTTAATAACCATTTATTAAGAGAATACATTTTTGGGGTCTTCCACTAATAAAATAAATAAATTTAATATGGCCTAGATAGAATCCCTCAATTAGCTAATTGGGTTACCATGATAGGTCATAACAGAGGCGTGTAGCAAAAAAAATCAACACATACATCATGGTGTTTAAATAATAAACATAATCTCAACTAAAACACCCTCAAATTAAACATACCCTTTTCACAACAATTCATATTTAAATACACCAAATACTGAGTAAAATTATAATAAGTAATAATATAAAGAAAAGGGGTAGAAAAATAAAGGTATCAAAATCAATAATTTGAACCCCTTTTAATAAAGCTATAACTGGGCCTTTAAACTGAACTTGTGATAGGAATCCATTTCACAAACCCATGGATTTTTTATCATGAAAACACATTTTTAAGTCGATTTATTACTTAACACTTTCCTTTGAAAACTCTTTAAAATCACCATAAGACTAACAAGTCATAAAAATTAAATTGTTCCAACTCTGACCCATATTTCACACTATCCCTGAAAAACCTTTAGATTCACATAAATTATACCTTTGGGAATTTTCCCAAGTACATAGAATTCATAATATTCATTTTAAAATCAAAAACAGAATTCCATAGAAATCCTCTTCCATTCTAAGTAAAAAATTATTTGAAACCATTTAATAAAACCATTTTAGGTATCTCATATGGGATTACTTCATAAGAAAATAATTTTATATCATTTAATCATTTCAAAACATGTAAAAAATATAATTATATAGAAACACTTATATAATTCACTAGATATAAGTTATAATAAAAAAATTTCAAAAGTAAATGAAAAATAAAAGATGAAGATGGTGTCTATAAGCCCTAGATATAAAAATACACATAATTTGATTTATACAAGACACTAAATTTGTCTAAAATAACCCCTAGGATTTATGAAAGGATATAAAACCATGAGAAAATAAATAAGAGTGGAGGAGAAAGTAATTTTTTGGAGTTTACCTTGAAAAATAAAGCTAAAAGTGGAAGAAACCCATAGAAAAATATATAGAGTAGAAGAGGTGTAAAGGGGATGTTCACATAGGGTTGTTAGTGGTCAAATAGTTGGGATAGAATACTACCATGTGTTAAAAATGAGAAGGGGGGATTTGAAATTTTAAAAAAATAAAACTGGGAAGACCAACTCCTTGGTGAAGACTTGAGAACCACAACACATTACCCCTCTCCAGAGACCTCTACAACATGGAATATTGGCCTATAAAATCTAGTAGTTACCCATGGAAGAGCCTAGGATGTCAAGATACTAGAAACTAAAATTTAGTTTCTAAATTAATAGGGAATACTCACCCAAAATATCCCCACTATAGTGTAATACACCCTGAATATACTGCGGCCTTACCCCCTTTATAAAATTTTTACAAAGGAAAGGTGAAGGATCACCCTGAAAGATAATGGCTCTCTACAACATAGTCCATATCCTATGGAATGGTCCTAACTAAAGTTAAAAAAATAAATTCATGAAAGTTAATTAACTTCAAAACAATAACCTTTTATGTCGCAAGGCCTTTGGCCATGATGTAGTCTACATCAGCTAAGAACTAAAAGACTCATAAAACATCAAATTTCATCAAAATTTTAAAATACCCATAAAATTACAAAATATTAAATACCTAAAAAGTAAGTTATATCCAAGAATATTTTTATGTCTATTATTCATATAACTAGAATTGAAATTTTCAATCTCAATTATACGAATAATTGAAATTAAATTTCTATTAAAAATTTGAAAAAGTACACCCTTGATTATATATCATCAGTACCCCCAATACCTAATGTCTCTCTATCTATTTCATAACCCAAAACTAATAAGTATTCCTCTTTCACTTTTATTTCTATCTATCTTAGAGGATCACTCCAGTCAAAATTACTCTATCACTAAAGTACTAATGTAACTGTAGTCCCCAAAATATTGATCCCCCTATATTACTTGACTTCCAATGTTCCACTGACTTCATCGATCTGATTTCTTGGAATTTTTTTCTTATAATTTTTCATTAGAATCAAATTAGGGTTGAAAGGTTACATATTTAGCCATTTGATGTAGTTTATCCCACCAACTATGGTATCGATCCCCCATCCTTCAAATTAATAACATTTGAGATCTATAAACTTGAAGAAAATATATTATTGTGCTAATTTATTGATTTTTAATATGAAAATATTTTGGTTTTATTTTTTCGTTAGATATTATGGTAAATTGAATGTTATATTATGTAAATTTATAATCATCTCTTCAGTATTACATTCCCTTATTATATTTTATATTGGTTTATGTTTGTATTAAAAATTTTCAATGAACTGATTAGTTCTTTTAGGTGATATATATTATATAATTATAACGATAATGATAAAATTATTAATCAATTATTATTATTACTATGATTATTATTTTTTATTATTTTAAAAAAAGTTATTCAAATAACAGCCAAATATATTTGTCTTTTATATATCTTATATTTAAAAATATATATAAGTTGTTTTATAACATTTATTGACATAACATATATATGTTAATTTGTTCTATATTAAAATAATATATATATATATATATATGATAGAGGAATAAATATTATACTAATAATTTATAAAACAAGAAAGAAAACTAAAACTATATATAATGTTGATAATGCTATGAAATTTTTGTGATTATTATTATTATTATTATTATTATTATTTTACTACTACTTATGATGACGTTGATTCTATCAATACAATTTTTATAATTTTTATTACTAATGTTCTTGTTTTTATTTAAAAAATAACATATTGTATCACTTTATTTAAGTTAAATTTAAATATCAATTGAAATAAAAAATTAATTACATTTATTAATATAATATATTATTATTGGTGATCATGAATTATAGTTTTATTAATGCATGGAGAATAATATATGAATATAATAAAGGATGTGATGAGTCATTGAAATTAATTAAATATCATTTTACAAAAAAAATATTTTACTATGAATACATCAAGTGCATTAAAATGATAAAACATAGATTTAGATAAATAAAAGATAATATAATTTGTAATAGTTTTTATTTGAGTTATAAATATTTTATTTGTCATGTGAAATATTGGATAATTAAATATTTCATGATGATGAATATTTTTAGTATGATAAATTGAATCAAATAGAGAAAATGATCTATGGTGTTGTAGTGGAAACCATTTTCAAAGAATCGATGGGTGAGTGAATATACAGTGATTCTAATAAACCATTGTATTTAGGTTGCATTAAATTTACATTTTTATCCATGGTGGTGAGATTAGTTAACTTAAAGGTACAAAATGGATATATCGACAAGGATTTTTTGAAATTGTTTGAGTTATTAAATACAATGCCTTTAGAAGGTGAAAAACTACCATATTCAAATTAATATGACAAAAAAAACTAATATCAGCTATAAAAAGATATATTCATTACCCACTGATTGTTTTATATATATAAAGGAATATCAATATTTTTTATATTATCCTAAATTTTGGAAATAATGTCATACAATAAAAGAAATATTTCATATTGATTCACCTCTTATGTCTGTTAAAATACCTCATACTAATCCAACTTGATATCTTCCTCTAATTTATCAATTGAATCATTTATTTTCAAACTAAAATGATTAAAAACTATTATGATAACATAAATATAAGAGAATATCTAAAGGAAAAATATGTCATGTAGTTGATTCACAACAATTTAAGAAAACTGATTATCAATCTACAAATTTTTTAAATTAAGTGAGAAATATTAAACCTAGTCTTTTCATATATGAAATTAATATATATCATTTCCTTAGTAGAAAAAATATTTTAAGGATTATTATTTTGATAATTTATATCTTTTCCACACATATTTTTATGAAATAGAAATAAATAATATTAAACTTGATAATTCATAAGACAAAATTTACTAGAAATGATATTGATGTTTAGCTAGATCCATTTATTGATATTTTGAAAATATTATAGGAAGAAGGGGGGAAAGTGTTTGATACATATAAAAAAATAATTGTATGTAATAGTAATATTCACTATAAATAATTTCCCACTATAATTTTTTATGGGTGTAGTGTTAAGGGATATAAAGAATTTTCAAATTTTGAAGAAGGGAATTCATATAATAAACTATAACATGGTTGAAAAATAAATTTCATAGTTAATTAAAAATTTATATGTATGGGTATCCCATATTAAATATTGAAAAATCATTTAATTGATTATAATAATATGATTGTTCACCACATCCTTTGTTAGTAGATTAATATTTTTTAAGGCTGAAAAACAATGCGGATACATTAAGGATAACACAATAATCGAGTAATGAAAATTATATATATAAGAAATGATTTATCCTATTTCATCTCCCTTATTGGAGATATATAGAGGTAAAACATAATAATTATGTGATTCATATTACTAATAGTATATGTGATAGTTTTATTAGAATATATTTCGATATAAAAGGTAGGAATATGGGTTTATTGAATACATGATATAACTTACTATTAATGTAAATAAATATTAAGTTATTACCCAATACAAAAGGAAAATAAACATACTTATCTCCATCTCCTAATACATTATCCAAGAGAAAGATAGAGATAAAAAAATTTATAAATGTTTACATAGTTTTAAAGTGTTCCACGGTTATTCTTATAATTTGAAAAAAAATATCATTAAAGGATTTGAGGTTAATAGACGTGAAATCAAATGATTATCAAGCGTAGATGAAACTATTTTAGGTTTTACTAAATAAAATACTAAAAATATATGTCATAATCACTGTTACTAAGTATTTTTACTTATTCAATTTCACTTATAAAGAAATCATGAATCTATATTTTTAAAATATATTCTACAATTAATATTTTAATATAATTTTTCAAATTGATATGTATTTTACACAATCATTTTTTAATATCATGGTATGTATAATGATATATTTTGTATGAGAAATAAATTTATATAGGACCATATATTTATGTCATATATATGTTTTTTAAATATATATTGATATTTTTAAGGGATAAATTAATAATCCACCCTGATCAGATGCCTCTACTATTGAAAATTTATATATGTGCAGGTGGTTGAGTTCTATGTGGGATACTTGTCTGATGTGGATCACATTTTTATCCATATATATCACCACCAGGGAATTGATATCATTGGAATGGGTATTTATGGAATAAAATTAATGTTTATGACACATGATTGAATATTGAAGAAAAATTTATGCATTTTGAACTATACATATAAATTTAAATCAAATATCGAATCACATATTAATGTATTAGAGTTATAATTTTTTATGAAAAAATATATTTAGGTGAAGATTGATTATAAAAAATCACATGTTTCATGGTTTACGGAGAATCTGACTAATGATATAGTTGTATTGAAAACTTTGAGATGGTTAGCTAGTGAACCATATTTAAATTTGATCTTAAGGTCCGATTATGAAATTAATGGTTATACATTTTATATAAAATGTCAGAAAATAATAGTTTATTTTAGAATAATGGATTAATGATTTTTAATGATTTGATTCATTTTTTTATTACAAAAAATATAAACACAAATTCTATATCACTTATATATGTTGAAGTTGTTTAAGATAAATGGGATATTGATTATTTGAAATTTCAAAAATTGTTGCTCAAGTGTACTGGGATTTATGGTAATAGTCATGTTAAATATGATGAATTTGAATTTAAACATTAAAATTAAAACTATTGGGATAAAAATAGATCACATCAATTTTGGAAAGAAATCTAAAATAATTTTCATATGAAATTTATCCATAAAATGATTTTTAATTTAACATCATGCATGAGATAGAGAGACTCATTACATAGCTAATAGGCCCAAGACCATGTGGCCTATTATACTGGCCTAAAGGACTAGTGCATCATCATGCTCGTATCACTGCATGTGTCACTGCTTGCCTGTGTCATGCCTACATCACTACCTACCTGCATCATGCATGTGCCATCACCTGCTTCATAAATCCCACCAAGGGTCTTGTTAGGATTTGAGCATTTTTCTTTTGGATGTAGGATTACAAGGTTTACCATTAAAGAACCACCCAACAACATGTATAGATATTTATTATAACATTTCATTATTTATCAAACTTTAATTTCATTAATATTAAGTTTTTCTATTTTAAATCAATTTTATATGTTTTATAGTTTTTATAATTTTAATACATTTAGATATTAATTTTAAATTTTCAGCTTGTACCAACATTAATTTCACAAATGTTTATTTCACATGTCTTTATACCATTTAATATGGTTTGTAATCATTTTAATTTCAATAAATAAAATAATTAATTTTAAATTTAAATTTTTTGTCAAATTTAATTCCAATTATATTTAGTTTTTTATTCCATTTCATATGATAAATTATTATTTGAATTTAATTATAATTATTATATTCTAATTTTTTATTTAATTTTGTTTAGGGAAATATATTACCGGACTACAATGAGTGCTCCTTAATATAGACTTTTAACTCCTATAAGATAAGAGAATTCTTCTATTTTAGTATAGAAGAAGACATGAAATGTTGGTAAATTGGATGTATGTATTTTTCTATTTTTTCACTTGCTCGTGGGAAGGATTAAAGGATGGTTATTTAATTTGATGATAACGATAATCCAAATTTTCCAAATTCTAAAAAATATAAGTTTCATGAAACTACAAGGATGAAAAAAATAAGCATCTTATATTCTGATTGAATGTGTATCAATAAAACACATGATATTAGTTAAGGGAGATAATAACAATGAAAATATTTTGTTGTATTTTTTGTGTGGAAATAATTAACTAATTTATATATATAATATTTAGTTTTCTCACTCATAGAAAAAACATTATATTCCTATATAAAAGAGGTCACACAAAAACGTTTTTTCTCAAAATATATTGAGATATCTTAAATATAAATTAAATTATGATTACATATTTAGGAAATATGACAACTCATGTAGTATATGAATTTTTATATGAATATATGTTGAGGAAGTTTAATACAGGTAGATAGTAGGATACATTTATAGTAAGTGTAATATTATTTATGAAAAATGAATATTGTGTCATTATAAAAAAATATTTTAATATTAATTAATTGTTTCATGATTTAGATTATTTAAGAAGATCTCACAACGAGATCCAAGATAAGAACGTATACCCCTATACATTATCTCATGAAGGGTTTCATTAGTATGTTAGAAAATGAAGGATTAAAAGATCGATAAATTAAGAGATAAATAAAATATATCCTTAATGTTTAGTACCACTTTAACCCTAACTCATCATAAATAATGAAAAAGGATAAGAATGAAAAAGGGGGAAATAACTTACCAAGGAATCAAGGTCGGTAGAAAATATGATTATAAGAAACAATTTGTTTATTTTTTAAAGTCTCTATTAATATTATTATAATATTAAAATATTTTAAAAATATATATATAGGATAACCTTTATTGTGGCCTTCATACTTGAGGGTAGAAAGGCCATACTTTCAACGACATTAGGAAAAGATAAGTATTGGGATCATGAATGATTATACGAGGAGGGCGTATGGATTTTTGATTATACGGGTATAACTTTGAGGAAGGAGGAATACATGGGAAAATAGATTGTTTTAAAACTAATATTCAATATATCTATCACTCAATAAAGGATATAGTAATATCAATGGTGTAATTGATGTGCATTGAAAAATAAAATTTGTCTTTTCCTACATATTCCAATCATCCATCTCTTTCAGATTCGATATTTTATTTTGAGTTATACGATGAGGATCCCTAGTATCATATTGAAGTATATGGGGCCATATAATATATTGAGGATACCATACATTGTAAATAGATAAATTTATATCGGCTAAGGGTTATGGTACATGATATTATATATTCATCAACTAGTATCATATGTTATTAATGAGGTGGTTATAGTTGGAAAAAGTTCCAGATTATTTATTGTGGCTATATATACTTGTACAATAGTTGATGGTTGAGGTATAAATAGAATATATTTTTATTTAATATATTTTTTAAATTAATTTTATTATTTTCAAATATATATATATTTATCTTTTTATAGGAATATAAAAAATATAACGATACAATATGAAATTAACATAAACCTCAAGCTACAACACCTTTGTATAATACTTATCATGTATCAGAATGTCTATATAGATTATTTATTAATGATATTTTCTTTCAGGCATAAGGATATCCTATATAAATTCCTCTTTATTTATAGGAAAATATGTATATTCCTTATTAAGTAAATAATTGTTCATTATCATAGTTGTTTCCACTTATTTTTAAACCTCCTATAGTGAAATTTATTTCACCTCCAAATTAGAATGGGAGGAATATACACTAAATATAACAGTTATTTTTTCATCAATATATCTGTTTAAGATAGTATAAACTTCCATGAATTTTATTTCTATAAGATCAGGAGTAGAATTTATCTCTTTTCTAGGAGAACTATTCCAATAAATTAAGAGATTTTTTAATTTATCTTAACTTGGTATTTTTCCCATTTTTATATCATTAGAATGAAAGTTATTATCATTTTATGGTGTTTACAGTTTTGAACAAGTCCATCAATGTTTTTATCCAAAGTGAAAACAACAATTGTAGAGTTTATAGAATCCAAAACTATGATTGTATCCTTATTTCTTTCTAAAATTTATTTAATCTCACACACATATAAATTGAAAATATTACCATAATCCTATAAAGGTTCAGTTTAATACCTATCAGTTGTTAATTTAACACAAATTTTTTATTAAAAAATAATTTAACCCTCTATTTATATTTCTCCAACTGGTCTTATATCTTACCCTCTTCTATCTCAAAAGTAGGACATGAAACAACCAATTTCATTTAATTTTCTTCAAAAGACTCCCCAATAATTTATTTTACTAAAAATATAAATGGTTTCATATTGTTTAATGACTTATTACTAATTTCACCCCTTAACTAACAATTTGTAATTTTTCCCCTTATGACATAAATTTATATCATATCCATGGATATTACATGAATTACAATTTCCTAATTGAGACTTATATTCAATTATTTACCAAAAAACATAATCTCCTCCAATAATAATTGTGATAAATTTAGGAAATAAATCAAATAGATTAATTTCAAAAAACATTCATGGATTGATTGGAAGCTTCACCTTACTCATCTTGTTATATAATCAATGGAATTTCCCAATATACCCATTGGTGGAATCTAGAAATGATAGGTTTGGGAATGAAAATTTTAGACTAGGTAATTTAATACAAACCACTAAAACCCACTATCTGATGAATATATTAAAATTTATCATCCATAAAACCCACTATTTGATGAATATTTTTCACTAAGGGACCCAACATGACTTGGTAGAAGTCACCTTGCTATGGTGAGTGTCTTACCATAGTTATTATTTCTATATTGAATTTATCATGGATAAAAATATATTATATCTTTCAATTGACTCTCTCATGATTATTATAATAATTATTTCATCTTATTTTCAAATCATATGGTGATGTGTAGAAAAATAATTGATTGTTAAAAGAGTTTAACAATGAGAATACTAAATAAAGTTAATGTTATAATGTGTTAAAAAATTGATTAACCATTTCAAAACATTTGAAATGTTTTTATTCTAATAGGATTTTTCATTTCATGATGGAGATCTATATAAAGATAATTTGGTGTCCTTTTTTTTGGATACTAGAGATTATTCTCATTCTACCAAATAACACTCTTGTTCTATTCTCTCCATTTTACATTGAGGATGATGTGATAGTACATCATTCTGGGTAAAATTTACTACTAAAAAAGTAATTGATTCCTATGGTTAGTGGATCTAATTGGAGGAATGTACCCACTATTTTTAGTTGAGGGGAATCTATAAAACCCACTATCAATGAAAATTGAAATCTTGGATGGTGAGTTATTTCATTTTTATAGTTTTCACTATTTTATCTTATTGATTATTATCTTGGTAGATCTGGGAAAGGATTTAATGCATTCTCTTACTATGATTATATATAGTTATATCCTAAGAAATCCATGAGAAGTATCCAAGTATAGGAAGGTTATTAATCAATTAGATGAAGGTTTTTTTAGAGATCATAAATTGAATCTTTAAATGGTTTTATGGATTGGTTACACTACAAAGTTATGGATTATCTGGGTTTCCCTAAAAAAATATCATCGTAAACTCACTAATATGACATAATTAGTTTATTTTTCAAGAAATATGGTCATTTTAGTAGAGAATTATGGTTTTCATTATATCTATAAAATATACCATCATCTTGATGTTTATTGTGATGTGATTAGATAACCACTATGGTGTGATCAATGCCACCATGATGGCCACCTTATCGTGGTGGATATTGACTTTCCATTTAAATTCTAAATGAGACAAAATAACTAAAATTAATCCTGACATAAAAATTACATTCAAAATAGTTTGGAAAATCTATGTTATATGGAAATACTAAATTGATAAAATGGAAGGTAGAACTTCATTAAAAAATGGTTTAAAGAGGATTCTTTGAATTAAAAAACAGATTGGATAATATCATAACACAACAGTGCAATCCATGGTATATAGAAAAATATATATAAATTGTTTTTTTATTAAAAAGCCTTTATTGGAGTGGGACCACATTACTTTAAACTATTTCATAAGTGGTTTTGATCAAAATTTTGTATGAAGTTGTTATATCACATGTTAAATAAGTAAATTTTTTATTTATTAATATTTTTATAATTTAAAAATATATATATATATATTAATTTTTTATATGATTTAAATTTTATTTGTGCATTAATTTTTATAATGAATTTCTTCTTATGGATTATTACACAATTCATACATAAAATAATAAAACATGATATAATAAAGAATTCATGTGATGAAATAGTTATAAAATAATATGTATAATATTAATTTGGAAAGGGTGAGGCTATGAAAATCCATAAAATAATAAGTGTAAGATTCCTTCCAATGAAAAGTCATGTAATGACTCTGATTATTAAAATATATAGGTTATTGCAAATCACAGTGCACATGTATTATTTTGTGTAAATCTTGGTGGAAATAGAAAACCCTAACAGTTAAGTAACTAAATATTTTTGTGATATTTGAGTGATAATTAGCTATAAAACCCTAAGAGTTAAGATAATAGAGGAATCAAGTTGGGTTTTATCCATATGGTAGATTAGGATAAAGAGTATTTATCTTAACTATACAAGAGTTATATGTGATATGATTTACATTATAGGATATCTAAATAACTAAGTGATGATATAAATGATAAATATGGCTCATTACATTATGGAATATAGATCCTAGATTACTAAATCAATATTATTTTTGGAGTCATCATTTTAGTGAGATTACATTCATTAAAAGTCCCTTATGAAATGATATAAAACATGATTCCCACATATATATATTTATATGTTGTAGATTATGACTTACATCATGATTATCATTTTTACATATCTTATAGGTATAACTTATAAGGTAATTAAATGATAGTATCTAAATTTGAGAACGGTTCTAAAAGAGAAGAGTTCTAAGAATATGAATGTGAAGGTTATAGAAATCAATTTCTCTAGTTCTAGATCCTAGGTATTAGATACATGGTGTAAGGAAGTTTATAAAAATATAATTAGATCTAAATATTTTAAATGGGAAAACGTTTTTTACATTGGAGGTTGGAATTTATGATCTAATTAAACAAAGTGGTCTAGTTATGGAATTAGAATATTGATACATTGTTCCATACAAATAGTGAAATCTTATTTCTATATCTTATTTATAAAGGATATAATTTTCATTAATTATTAAAAATATGATTTATTATATATATATATATATATAAATGATATGTTTTATGGAATAAGTAAAACAATGAATGGTTTTTATATTATAGACATGGAAAATCATATCTATAACATTCAAGACAAGATGGTTAAGGATGATTCAAATGCCACTTATCTCACATTATATAATTGGACATATAAATGAGAAACACACATAAAGTCTCCATATATATTGATTGTTTCAATAATTATGTTATTAATCATTTGATTATTTTTAATCATGTTTATTATAAAAAATGAACAAATAAAATTTTAGTTAAAATGTTATAGGGATTATAGACTATTGGATCCTATAAATAGTGATGTATGTGGACCAACAAGTAATCAAGAAAGTGATTTTTATAAGTAATCTATAGAATTTACGTATAACTTTAGTTTTTATGGTTATTTGTTTTTGATAAGACAAAAGTTTGGATCCTTTTAAAATTTTACGGTTTTTAATATTGAATTAAGGATGTAACTAAGAAAAAGTATTAAGATTATTTGATCATATTAGGGTAGTGAATGCTTAAGATAAAAGTTTTCTAATCATTTATGAAATTGTGGACTTATTTCACAAATCATTCCTTCTATAACACCATATTTTAATGGTGTGCTTTAAGGGAGGAATCATACCATGTTGGACATGGTCAAATTGATGATGATTTAGTGTGACCTCTCTATATTATTTTAGGGATATTCTCTAGAAACATCTGCATTATTATTTAACCATGTTCCATATAAATTAATAATTAAGACTCTATATAATATATGGATTGGGAATCATCCCGATTTTACTTTCATGGAGAGTTAGGGTTATTAATGATACATAATACATTTAGATTCAAAACAAATTGGCCCAAAATCAATTTTATTATTTACTGATTATCCCAATGAAAAGAGGGATATTATTTCTATATTACTACTAATAAAAAAAGTTTTTAATACTTGGATTTACTAAATTTTTTGATAAGGAATATATAAACCAAGGAGTCCATGGGTGGAAATATGAACTTAGAGAATTTTCAAAATAATAAATATGAATTGGTTCTAAGATTAAAAGTTAGTTGATTTAACTAATTTTTTTAAAGAAGAACCAAATTAGGTTACAAAAGAACCTAAAAGGAATGGTCGGTTCATCAAGAGTCTAAGAGAGATGAATTTTTTATATAAAATTATTATGAAGTAATATTCATATATAATTATCCTAATACCTACCAAGAGTCCATTGAAAGTTATGATTTCAATAAGTTGTTAGAATATTTTAAATTTGAGATTTAATCAATGTACACTAACCATGTTTGGACCTCAGAAGATGCACCATAAAGGTTATGAACTAAAGGGTGTAAGTGAGGTTTCTATATAAAAAAATACATGTATAGTATAGAGTATACCTATAAGGATCATATAGTAGATAAAAGTTACTAATAAATTCATAATGTAAACTATAAAGAAAGCTTTTCTATAGTAGTGATGATAAATTCCATTTGGATATTTCTTACGATAATATATAATTAAGAAAATGGGATATATTTAATAGATGTGAGAACTAATTTCCATAATAAGAAATTAGTCAAGGTAATGTATATTATACGATACAATGGTTTTGAAGTGAAAAATGGATCTGTTAATATTTATAAGTTGCAATGAACCATTTATGGAATGTATAAAGATTATTAGATTTGGAACATTAGTTTTGATGATATAATAAATGAGTTTAGTTTCATTAATATTGAATATAAATATTGGGTATATAATTTTCTTAGTGGGAGTGTTTTGGTATTTAATTATATTTTATGTGGATGAAAAACATTTTATTATAAATGATATCTCAAGTCAAAATTCTATAAAGATGTCATTGAGAAAGTGTTTCTCGATCAAAGACATGGGTAAATTATCCTTTGTACTAGGAATGAATATATATTGGGATAGATCAAATAGGTTTCTTAAACTGAGTTAAAATACATATATTGGTAATGTGTTATAAAAATTTAGTATAGAAAACTCCAATAAGGGGTACTTACCAGTGTTGCATGGAATGAGTATTATAAAGATTCATTATCCTTATAAAGAGTTAAAAAGGATAGAAATGATCCCTTACATTTATTCCATTTGATCTATCATATATTCCATGTTATAAACTAGAATTTATGTCACTTATTCTTTGAGAATAATAAGTATATACAAATAAAATCCTACTGAAAGTTGCTATATTTCTATTAAGAACATTCTTAAGTACTTGATAATAAGTAAGGAAATGTTATTGGAATTTGGAGGTGAGGATGATCTCATTGTAAAGGGTTACACTGATGATGGTTTCCAAACCGTTTATGATGATATGATATCTCAAACTGGATTCATTTTTTACTCAATGGTGAAGCTATTAGTTGGAAAAGTTTCAAACAAGCTACTAAAGTGAACCCAATAATATAGGAATAGTTCATTGCCACACTAGATACAATAAAGAAAGTTGTTTGGATCACAAAAATAAATAGTTAAATTAAGGGGGTTTCAAACAAAAAATTGTACCAATTAAGCTTTATTGTGACATCAATGGAGTTATTTATTATGATAAATAGACTCAGTCTCACCAAATGACCAAACACATAATTTGAAAATATAATCTAATTTTACAGATCATTTATAGGGGTGATGTAAAGATATACTGGGTGTATATAGATAGAATATATATGTTTCATTGATAAAGACATTAATATATCAAAATAATGACGTTTATGTTAAGTGACTTGGTATTATATACATAACAGACCTGATGTAATGATTACTTTCAATAAGGTTGTATGATAGTTTTATAATAAAGTCAATATTTT
Organism: Viscum album; assembly: GCA_963277665.1. Lineage (NCBI taxonomy): Eukaryota > Viridiplantae > Streptophyta > Magnoliopsida > Santalales > Viscaceae > Viscum > Viscum album. The sequence continues at coordinate 1,411,496,938 of OY728141.1, read as the reverse complement.
TTTCATTCATTCACATATGATGCATATATTAAATGAAAAATGGGATAATAAAATCCCCAAATAATATAATTTTTAGTTGCCCCTAATTAATCATCATCATGGATTATTATGGGTTATGATGATATGTTCAGATTAGAATGAGTAAAATCTTATATGTGATGAAAAGAGTATACTCAAGATATAGTAAGTATGAAATTATTATTTAGAATGACCTGTGGAAGTATATCATATAGAATGTCATAAAATTATATATATACTTAAGGGTTCATTCTTAATATAAATACAAATTTCCTAAGGTTTGAAAGACACTTAGTATGCGACACTCATTACTTTGATGCACTTTATTTTCTATCCTTGAAGCTGATCTAATCATGAGAGTGGTTGGGTATTTTTCTTATCATGTATTTACTTGAGGTTAATTAATATATGATTTTTTAAATTTTATAAAAAGTATGGCATCTCATCCCACAATTGAATTAGACTGATAAAACTGATGATCATTTTTAGTCGAGGGACATATGATGTTCTTAACTACTTTGATGAATGACATGTGATGTGGTCATTCAAGATGGTCAGTCTTTTTCAAAGAATCACCGATGTATGAGAGGATCCATACTATATTTATGTGTTCCATCTATAGAGTTTATTTGATTTATTGGAAAAATAGATTATATAAGCATGAATTGATTTATAGATATACATCATGCAGTGAACATGTTCATATGGAGATGTGAGTGTGTTTGATTAAGATCATGCCAAACCCATTTATATATTGATTAGTAATGATTTTTTATAGGTTATTCTTTTATTATAATTATATATTGTGAGAATTCATTTATATTTCTCAATTCTACAGAGGGTCATAGGGTCACACCTAATCCCATTGAATAAATATTGATTTTGGTGCAATGTTTTTATCCAAATTATGATATAGATTACCATAATATTTTCTAAATAAGTTTAGATCGATTAAAAAATAGTTTTAATTTTTTTAATAAAGTCCATGATACCTTATTTAATGTGGTATATTTTTTAATATTATGAACTAAGGAACCCACCACAGTTTGGTGAAAGTCACCATTCCATGGTGAGTGTCTTCCCATAATTATTAGTGCTACATCAAAGTGCTCATGGATAATGATATATGATATCATTCAATCAAATATAACATGTTTATTATCATTATTATTTCAAATTATTAACAAATAATATGATCATTTTTATAAAATTCATTTAGTTTTAAAATATTTTAATGATCAGAATTATAAAATAGGTTAACATTGTAAAGATTTACAGAATTTATTAACCATTTAAAAATATTTGAAATGTTTAGATTATAATAGGATTTATGATTTAATTATGGAACTATTTTTAAAGGTAATTCAAGGACCAAATTTGGATACTGGAGATTATTCTCACATTTTTGAAACCATCTCCAATTATCTTCTCTGCAATTTCCTTTCAGTAGAAGTTTTTAGCACACCGTTCAAGATAAAAGGTCATACCAAAGTGTTCTATGATTCCAGTGGTTAGTGGAAACCTTCATAGGAAATAATACACTAGTTGTTTATAAGGGAACTTGATCAAAATCACTATAAAAAATACTTAATTATTTGACAATTAGGTATACCATTTTATGGGTTTTCAGGGTTTATCTTGTTAATTCCTCTCGCAATTAATATTGGAAAATAATTCATGCATTATTCCCCTATAATTTGATATATTGATGTCTCAAGAAATAAATCACTATAAATACTTATATAAATCCTAAAAAATAATTTATAAACCAGTCTAAATGATCCAAGGATGGATGGTCCATAATAAATTTTGTATGTGTTGGGATATGTTTTTTTTCCAAAAGATTGAATTCATTCCAAAAAAATTATCTATCCATTAAACTTTTATATAAATTTTATATTAATTATAAATAATGGGAAAAAATCCTCTACCACTATAAATGGTATTGACGTATTCCATCCTATGGCTAAGTAAAAACATGAATTTGTGTTTTTGAAACTATCTTACCACTAATGGAACCTACATGATTACGAGTTGTGAACTCCTAAAGGAATTTGAAATTATTATTTATAGAGGGTTTATTTATTATAATTGATACTAAGAATGGTATTTAGAGAGTATTGATATCTTTAAAAGGTAACTTTGTATATGGAGTGAGGCTCGAGTAGTTTCCTTATTATTCAAGAGAGTTTCATATATGTGGTCGGGAGGTCAAACTACAAGAATGTTTAATTTCATATCCTTCATAATTTCATAAGAGTTATTAAAATTATGAATTAATATTCATTGGGTATGATCAGTTCATGAATGTGGTGGTTGGGTGAAGTGATATTTCCAATCAGAGTTCATTCCATGTAATGTTTGAGTATAGAAGGGTTCCCTATACATAGAAGTGGATTCATGGAATGAACCCAATATTCACTCCATAAAACATATGGTATTCCATTTTTATGTTGTCTTTTTGTTAATTTTAAGGGATTTTTATTTTGGGAAAACTATTTGGGTTCTTTTTATTTTGTTCATCTGGTGGAGAGGGAGATACTTCCTAGGCCTCCCTCTCTCCTCTCTTTGGTTCCTTCAGTTTGGGTGGTTTTGGTTTGTTTTATCACACTTTTTCATCATAAGATATCTTATTTTCAATCCCTTATTATTATTCTTTGTTTTTTTATTTTGGTTTATCCATTAGGGTTTTAGAGTGATGTTTTCACCAGATCATTGTAAAAAATCTTGCTTGATAGGTCTTTCATGAGCGGTTCATAGAGGATGTCCTGGGAGGAGGAGATAATGATGACGTTCATCATTTTTTGTGAGGTATTTTTCATTTTTGGTTTATTTAGGATTTTTTTTGAATTTGGGTTTAATTTTACATCAATTTATAATTTTAATTTTTTCATTTTTCCTACCTTATTTTTGGGTTTTCACCAAGACTGGACCATACCCCATTCCTCACGGTTTCATCTTAATTGAATTGCTCGGTGGGTTTGGAGTTGATTATTAAAATTTTGTTTTTTGGGTTTAAATATTTAATTTATTAATTTATTGATGTTTATTTATGATATGGGTTCTCATGGAGTCGGTGGAGGTTGGTATGAGTCTTGGAGTGGATATTGGAACATTGTTTAATGTATAAGGCCTTGAGCTTATTAGAGACTCATGGTATTTTAGTGATTTTTATTCATGTGCCTTTATTCACATTACTACTTACATGTTTCCTATCTTGTGTGAGCTACGCAATAAGATTAGGACATGCTACACTCAACCTAATAGTAAACATGGATATTATTTCTTGTTAAAGTGTTTGATGGTGGTTCCTTGATCAAATGGGCATCGATGTCACTATTTATGGTTTTTTGGGGTTTGTTTTGAAAAAGTAAGATGGATTTACTTTTTAAAATATATTTAAAAAATGGGATTAATATAAATGGATTTTCAAAGGTAAATAGATTGTTTGGGAATGGTTTTTGGAATGTTTTTTCAAAATTAAAATGGTATTTATAAAGAAGTTTGATGATATCTTGGGAAAGTGCATAGCTTGAGTACGATATAACATGGTAACTTTTATGGATGATTGTAAAAAGGGGATTTTCTAATTCATTGTATGAAATATATAAGGGCATAGTGTGAGTGTTTTTTTTAATTTTACCATTTTTATGGGGTGATCTATTTTCTAAAGCATGTGTTTTTGGTTTGTGCTTCTTGTTGCGATTTCCTTGTGTGATGTTTGATGCATGATAGTGCATATTGTGCATGTAGCCCTATGAGAAATGTTCTTATTGTATCAAAGTGGTGGATTGGTCCGAAGGGATAGAACATAACCATAATATTGGGGATGTGGATTTTAAGATGTGATTGAGATGCATGTCTAGGTTCGATGTTACTAGCACCCTGTTGGTGAATTGGTGAACTTGTGAGAAAAGTTGGTTTTATTGTGTGTTTCAACTTATGTGTGCTGAATATGTTCTTATGGTAGGAAATGTATTTTTTTGGAAGAAAGGGTCCTAATACCTTGCCTTAATATGAGTGAAATGTCTTGGAAGGACTACTGTGGTATGGTTTCCTTGATACATGTGAAGGATAAAGCCTCAATGAGTGAGATGGTTGGATTGAGCATGATGGGCCATCCATGAGAGAGATGGTTGGAACTGATGGATAGATGTTAGTTTATTCATGTTTAATATGACTGGGCCTAGTATGTAGGCTTAGATGATGGTACCTCCATGAGTGATATAGGTTCTGATTTGTAATGTGTTGTGGGTTATATATGGTTTTCCCAACCTCGAGTGAGAAGGTAGTGGTCAGTTGGTGACATAGCCTCCTTTAAGTGAGAAGGTTCAGTTTAATGATTGGAATAAGATCAGATCTAGTAAAATACCCTACCTTACATATTTTGATATGGTTTTATGACTTGGTTAGACACCCCATCCAAAATCTTCAGGTATAGGTTGGGATTTGGTATGCATTAACTTCTTTTCAACATAGAGCTAAATTAGGTAGGTTCAGGTGCCATGGTGGCTTGGTTAGCACATGATGACCTAACTTTTTTGATTTCATGTGAATTGCGTGTTATATTTCTAGGTGAGTGTGTTGCATGGACACAAATTCACCTATTATTTGTTTTATACTCACATCCACTTGATCACAACTGCACTCATTATCTTTGAGGAATTTGGTATTCCTACTAGGCCAATAGACTCACCCCTACCCATGTAAAAGGCATGTGATTCAATGTACATGGGTATATATTTATGTTTTCTCTCAGTACATAGATATCTCTTAGAGTTGGACGCGTGGTATAAGTATGTAAGGTCATGTATACCGATGATTCGATAGGTTGGATTATGTGAGTTAGACTAGAGGCCGTTGTATTTATTTTATAGTTATTATTAAACATGGGTATTGTCCTACAATTTTATATATGAAGAATGATTTATTTTTTTTCTATAGCCACTACTCTATTATGGTTGATGGATCATATACAATTTTTTTTTTCTATTATGGACTATGAGGGCTTCGGGGGATCCCTATTTTTATATCTTCAGGTTTTTTTGGTAATCTCATCAAATGGATATGGTATGTTGAATTTTCAATAGATTTAGGAATGACCCTCATGCTTTATTTTAGAAGGAAATTATATCCCTGTAACTTTACTAGGTCCCCACCACATGTTATCAGAATTGGGTATACCGTGAGGTGAACCTGAGGTCATGTGGATACCCTCCCTCATGTATCATTCAAGTGTTCTAGGATGGGGAGTTACACACCAATTCCTTTTACCTTAATCTGATAAGGGGGGATAACTATATCCATGGATTAAGGTTTCTTCATCTAGTTCGTCTCTATAGTTCCTACTTCTTGTTTCTTATTTTATATAAAAAAAATTAAAAAATTAAATCTTCACATCATTTTTAATAAAAACTTTCATGAAATAGTTTATATCATTAAATTTATGAAAATGGGTCTCAATGCTGATTCCTTAGAAAAATGACATAAAATACAACATATTTTATTTTTTTTAAAATCATTTGATGTAAAATTTTATTAGTTACCAACATCATATATAATATATAATTTATGTTTGGTACACTAGTACAAATATGGACTTTAAGAGTGCTAGTAGAAGGGCTTTATTAGTGCTATAGAAGTTCTAATAATGTGATTCATGTTAAAGGCTTGGATTTAACAATGCTTGTAAAAAGAGCTCATAAAGTCCCTCATTAAGAGTGCTAAATAAATGCTGATAAAGGGTTCCTTTATTAGTACTGTTAAATTCCACCTTTATCATCATTTTTATCACTATTAAAGGCTCCCTTTATCAGCTCTAAAAAAAGAAATGAAAATGGGGGATAATATTTTTTGTTGGAACCTCTTCCTGCCCCGCCTTTTATCAGTGCTTCCCACCCCCTTTACCATCACTTGCTACCCAATTTTCTGGGTGCTCCACCCCCCCTTTTATCAGCACTATACATAATTCCATCCTTCTATGTAAGCCCCTACCTCCAGCGTGATTCTAACCTGAGACCTCCCACTCATATTCTCACGCGTATTTTCACTACCCTTTAATTTTTTTCTACTTTATTTTATTATATATATTTATATTTATATATTTTCTCTTGCATTTTTTATCCATATATTTATATATATTTATATAAAAAATTTAAATACATATATAAAATATGTTTGTGTGTGTGTGTGTGTTTATAAATACATGCATACATATATACATACATATATATATATATATATATTAATGTATGTGTGTTCATCTATAAATATAATTATAAATATTTATTTTTATTGACATATATTACATATTAATATTTATATACATATATTATAATACATAGATAAATATATATATATTTTTATCAAAACACGCACACAAATATATATATATATATAAACATTATATATATATATTCAGACGTTTTTTTAATATAAAATAGTTATTATTATTTAATTATATAAGTTTTATATATTTATAAATATATTTTATATGTAAATATGTTTATATATTTATTTATAAAATTAAATTTTTATATGTGAATATATAAAATATTTGTATATATTTGATTATAAATAAAAATAAAATATAAAAAATGACAAAAATTAAAAACCATAATATCAATAAGAATATAAGAGTTAGGAATAAATTCATTCTCTACAAAAAATACCCCCTTAAACGAGGCTGAAATTATTTCAAATGTTAAAAAATTGGGACACCCCAACTAAAATCTCAATTTTTGAGGCATTTTATGCCTTTTTTGCATTAAAGAATCTACCTAGGGGTTCCCCAAGTCACTAAAACATGGAGCTCATCACATGCTTCGACTTCATATATGGTAGAGCCTAAATGGACACCTTAATCAAATATTATGTCCATTTGAAGTTCAAGTGTAACGCCCCGACCCTAGGTACCCAGAGTTGGTGCATTATTACATAACATTGGCATGATCTCAAAGGATCAAGTATCGAAAGACCGATTAGTTTAGTAGTCTTGGAAACACTAGATATATTCATAAGTCTTACATTACATCATAAGATAAAAAAACTAAAACAACATTTTGTCTTCATATCCCCTCATACTATCCTTGCAGGTCATTCATAAATTACTTCTTCTCATCCTGGGAAAAATAAAACACTGAAAGGGGTGAGCTCAGATGCTTAGTAAGGATAACATTATAGCAGAAGCTTTCATAGATAATCATAAACACTTATGGCAATTTATAACCAAAACAAAAGCCTTTTTAAACTTGTACTTCAGCATAAAATGGCAAAGATAAAATTAAATAATGCCATTTACTTATTCACATGGATATTCTACTAGTCGAACAATCACATGCAATATCAATAACCACTTTCATAATGATGGAATGCATAATGCCAGACTATCATAACCACATAGCCAAGGCCTCGTGCCAAGACTACAATAAGATTTTGCCAAGGCCTTATGCCAAGACACTAGTTTGTCTCATGAGACCTACCGATGCATTGAGGAGCTATAGCGGGCTCCACCCGTCACTTATTAAGTCCAATGCATTCCTCATATGAACTTGTTTAAACATAACATAAACATTTGTATTAAAACTAGCATACGAAATGCCAATACTTTAACCACAAACCATGAATGGTATAAAAATAGCACATCCACAGTCAAACATAACTCATTTGATACAATATGAAAGATTGTATTGTATCACATTAACCTCAATCAAGAATAATGAATGATGTTGACATAGATGAAAATAATCATCAAAACAATTTGAGAGAAATATCCCCCTTTTTCTTGAAATCATTTAAAAGTCACACTATTTGTCAAAAAGCCATTTAAAAATAGATTTTTGAATCAAAGTGTCTCATACCACTTTGAAACTTTTAAAAAGAGTTTTAATTTTAAAACTTTAATGTCCATATAAATAAATCCTTAAAACCATTTTTTAAAACATGGACATTAATGAGAAATCTTTAGAAGAATAAGTCTTTAAAACATTTAAAAATGGTATTTTAGTTAGAGTTTCTAACCAAAAGAGAGACACTTGAATAAAAATAATTGTGGTAATCAAAACATTTTAATATCATGAGATTAAAGGAATTCATGATTTACTATGTCAAAGTACATTATATACACCACATAAAAGTGATTTGGTGTATAACAATAAAGAAGTCTCAATGGAATGTTAATTGAGATGAAAACTCTCACAAAGGCCGTATCCTTAGGTTAAGGATAAATCAACGACGTAATTATGTGTGACAAATATAAATACACTAAATATGATTGGATATTCAGTGTAAAACAATCAAAGGACATTCACACATATTCTTGTAAAAACAACACCAATGAATTAGATGTTTAACTCAACAAATGGAGATTGAGTTAAAATTACTCTTATCAAGTTCATACCGATGACTTGAGAATTTATCAATGGAGTTATTATGTGTATAAAAATTATATCCATATAAAAGGGAGTGGAAATTATGACATGATCAAATGAATAGTGATTCTACACATAATCTTGGAGTAAAATAATCAATGAAGTATGCGTAAAGCCGAATGAGTGGAAATTGAAATTTCAAATTCCCTTATCGATTAGGTAACTTATGAAACATGCAACCATGAAATAAGGATCATAAAATGATGATGTAAATACACACAAATTAAAGTATATTGCACAATGAATACAATCATGGGCAGTACACATACACCACATGCAATAAATAAGTGGCGAACAATGGAATTCTCACGAAATTAAGAGTGAGATAAGAAACCCCTTACCTTGTACTTTTCCTTGGTTGGGGGTAGGTTAACCTCCTGTATAATGTTGAAATAATTGTTATTAAATTATTCATGAATCATATACATTAATAAGATATCATATATGATCTTTTAACATTGCTTTGTTAATAATATCTTAGAATTATCGTCGTTTCGGGTGTTAACTTACTCGTTTTATTTTATATGTTTTGTTACGTAAGCCATGTTTTTCATGGTTCGGTTATATCTTATTCAAATCCAGAATAATATAAAGTCCTTAACCATTATTTTTAATCATCAAATGAGAATTATACTTGAATGGATATGATGGAGAATGAATCTCATCGCGTTCGTGGAGACGGTAGTCCGTACGTACGCACGAGCGACAATATCATTCTTTTGATATTAAAATAATATATAATTGGATGGTATATAATATAGACAGAATAATTATCATGTTATATTTATTATTTAAATGAGTTACACATAATTATTATACCCACCCAAATAATAATATATTGAATAACAATTACACCACGACGTGGAGACGGTAAGCCGTACGTACGCACGTATGGTGACATGTTATTCAAAGGGTGGATATAATACTGAATATGGTTGTACCATATTTATAATACCATCATAGTATATATAAGATACTGGAGTTATTATTTTATAATGGTAACAACAAAGAAAGAAGAAGTGGAAGAAGAAAGGAACTTGAAAAGGGGTGGTGAAAACATTACCTCTTCTTCGGGTTCTTCCTTTTGATTTGATCAAAAGGGATCCTTAGGTTGGCTTTCTGATCAAACTAAGGCCTCTAGTTTGAAGTGAGGGAAGTTGAGAGAGTATTTGAGCAGCGGTTTTCTGAACCAAAAGGCTTTGAAGGTGTGAAGAAATGAGAAGGAGGAGTGCCCTTTTATAAGAGGTGTGAGGGGCACCTTTGGAAAATCTAAAAATAATAATTTATAATAAATTCATATTCGGTTTATAATGACTCCAAAGTTGATTATTAAAATGTTAAGGAGGGTATAGGTCTAAAACCATTCATCCAATAGAATTTATACAGGTTTGGGTCACTATAGTAACCTTATATTTTAGTTTTAACTCTTAGTTAATTAGTTTGACATTTACCATGTCACTTTGTATTTTTATATTATATAGTTAATAAACATACTATATACATCCAAGAGACCCCCAAGTGGTCCATTAATGATATACCTATCATGATATAAGTCTCTTGGCTTAACCTTAGATTTTTATGAATTTAATATCAATTAATAATATAATATTTGTTTTAAAAACTCTTTTATGTCAATTTTGACACTATTCAATAGTTGATTTTTGGGAAACTCATAAAAGAATTATTACTTCGAAAAAAGTCAATTAAATCAATCCTAATATGTCATATTATCCTATAAAATTAGTTTAATTCATTAAAAGTCTTAAATTATATTTATTTGGGTATTTATAATATCAATTATTTTAATGTTTCACTATTATGGTAATTACTGCATCATCATTGTGTCATAAATATATTAAATTATTTAATGTCTAAAAATTATAAATAAAATATAATTATTTAGGAAATCTTATTATCTTTCTAATTAATATTTACAATCTAATTTATCTTATGTATTACCCTATATTAAAAATGTTTCAGTAAATAAACTTTGATTTTAACTCTTTTAACTCTTCTTTGAATTAAATAATAATAAATGTCCTAATCTAATACAAGTGGATCTAAATGATAATATTTTATTCCTAAGGTTGTTTTTGGTCGAGATAAACTTGTCCAATAGAATTAGGACATGTGTTAGGGTGATATTAATATCATTTTTACCCTTAATTACCCTATTTACTTTTAACTGTGGTAAATAAAAGTAAAAAGTTACTATTCAACAAAAATTATTTTCATCTCATTGAACCACATTTTACTTCTTGATATTAACCGTGTCTCTTGGAATTTTGAAATTCCATTCACAAAAGCGGTAAAATAAAGTATTATGAAAAATTTAGTTTTTTTAACTACTACTTAGTAGTTTCACTATTCATCAAAAATTGAAGTTTTTCAGAACAATTCCAAAATTTCACCCTAAGCTATAATTGATATTCTGAATTCAAAAATTATGTCTATTTTACAAAAATCTAAACATATAAGTTTCATTAATTAATTTTATAATTAATTCTCGCTGTCACAATAAATAGCGTGTTTTTAAGAAACAATATATATCAAAAGATTGACAATTGTTTAGGTCCAATTTTAAAGTGAAATTAATTATAATGAACATCATTGGATAAAATGGTAAAAATATATTCTAATTATACTTTAAAACCACTCAATAATATAATTTATCACTATAAATTTTCTTGATTTAAAAAGATGTTTTTAATTAAAATTTAGTAATTTTCACTATTCATCAAAATATAAGTGTTATCCGAAAAGTTCCAAAATTTCACCCTAGGATAAATTCGATATTATGAATCAAAAAATGAAGTCCATTTTGAGAGATAGAATTTATAAAATTTCAAAAAGTAGGTATTACTATTCAAAACGGCTAGTTTGATTGGTTGTGGTGTGTTAGAATCTCAAAGTTGCGTACAATGCACACCATTGCATTATTCGAAGGGAAACGTACCGTGGAAGCTTGGGGTGTTACATTCTCCGCTCCTTCAATAAATTGCGTCCTCGCAATTTTTAAAATTGTGCTTGGAAATATAATGGAAAGTCCCACATCGGAAAAAGAGTCAATAAAACTATCACTTTAAAAGAAAGAAAGAGAGGTATAAAGGTCAACCAAGATAACTCATACTCGGATTCCATGTAGGAAAACATGGATATGGATGATAAACTAAGTGTCAAGTTCTGATGGAGAGGGATAGAAATCATGATCAGGAGAAAGTTAACAATAAGAAAACCACAAACTTGTGTTGGGACAAACGACCATTAGTCTCCTAGTAGGAAAGTAAACATACAACATTTTTTGTTTTAAGTTACATTTATTTATGATATTGACTAATAATATAAAGATATATACTTACATTTTAGGTAGAGTTTCATTCTTTAATAAATTTCCACCACTAACTCATTTTTTAAACGATGAGTATTCAAGAAGACTTGGTCTCACTGGAAGAGCTAGAATAAACTTCTATAGAATTACATGATCCATACAAGATGAACTATATATTTACATTGTCTTTAGAGATTAATCAAAACCAAAATGGTTAGTACAAGATCTAATGATCCCCCAAAAGGATATTCCTTGAGAGAAATAAACACTAATCTTAATTTCCAAAATTAAACCAACAATACCCCAAAGTTAAATAAATACCATTCAATAATCAATTGTCCTTAAAATCCTTTAATATAATCAAAACTAATATTTAAAACCAAAACTTATTAAGAATGTAGTCTTCCACGTTAAATTGTATCTCCAAATGACATTAATTACTCTTAAAGTCACATACTTAAAAGTAATTAACCTAATCATTTCCTTAAATAACCCAAATCATTATAAATCCACAATAAAAACATAGATAAAAATCCACCATTACTCCTCAAATGAAATCCCATACTACTCTATTTTCCTTTGGCATATAGTGTTCTCAACAAAGCAAACAACTTCCAAAATAACATTTATCACTTAATCACCAAATCATTTTCCTATACTAAGGGTATTCATTTGATAAGACATAAGATCCCAAATCAAATTATTATTGATCAATAAAATCATTTAACTAAAAAGAATAGTCACACTAACCAGGGACTTTACGTTGTCCAGTGGTAGGCGATAAATCCCAATCACACTTTGGTTGTGGGTTCGATTCCCACAGATTTTTCCGACGCGACGGGTTGTCACACGGTCTGCGTGTTGTCCTTTTTCAAAAACTATATTTTATAATTTTACCAAAATGAAATAAATTCCTCAAAATAACCATAACATAATTTAACCACAAATCTTATCTCATACCTTGCATTTTCATCCCAAATTATGATGACTTATAATTTCCTCAAACCCAACGATCATATAAAACCAAATGATTATTTTTAACTATATCCACAAGAGAAGAGATATTTCTTCCTCAAATATCATTCTCACATGGGAAACTGTGGGGTTACAAATAAAAGAGAAAATTATTCCAAAGTAAACCCATCAACAAGGAGCACTAATACTTTTTAATCATTTCTCCGACCATTTATTTCCACATAGCTTCTTCTTTGACCAAGAAAATATCCTATAGAATAGGGCATTCACTCGGGTAATGGCCAGGTCCCCTACATTTACGACAAATGACTGTAAATGGACTCTTGGGACCATTTTTATCTTCTTCCATAGTACTCTTCATTTTTCTTCGGCAATTCTTCACTTTATGTCCTTCCTTCCCACATGTAAAGCATTTCTTTGTCCCATTGAGGCACTTTCCTGGGTGTATCCTTCCACATTTCCTGCATGATGGAAATTGAGGATTTCTTTCTCCATGGTCTCCACTACTGGAGATCTTATCATTCATCACCTTTCTCTTCTTTGTTGAGTCTGGTAATCGGTTAATATATATATTGTTGATCATATTTTTGGAAAATTGATTTGGCATAAAGACGATATCTTTTACTCCTATCAACATTCCATTTTGTTGCTCATTTCCACCACCGTTCCCTCCTTGTACATCATTCTCAAAGTCACTATGACTTCCTTGGAATCTATCCATTGACTAAAACCAGAAAAGCATTGTGTGAGTAACAGTAGTCATAAAATCATTTAGAGATTAACATGTCACCATATTCTCAATTTGAAACACATTAGGATTAACCAAGGTCCTTTACTCTCATCTTATATATATATAATACTTTAAATCGGTTTGTAAAGAAAATGTAAATTATCCTAAGCATATCCCCTGGGAGTGTCGTAACCAAGAGTGAAGCAAGGCCCGTTGTCGTGCACCAGTTCCCGTTCGAGTCTAGCTCAAAGCGGTGTTTTAGGGTTTTAACCCTAGGTACATCTGTGCCAGAGCCGCCTCTACCTTCTTGTATCTAGACAGGGATGTATTGCTCGGAAAACTCACAAAATCTCTACAATACCAAAATTCTAGGAAGTTCTTCTATACTAATCCTCAAAGTTCTCCTTAGGTCTACGTGCTCTAATCAGAGTTTATCTAGCTTCCAAGGTTTGTACTATACGTCCTCTGATACCAACTGTAACGCCCCGACCCTAGGTACCCAGAGTCGGTGCATTATTACATAACATTGGCATGATCTCAAAGGATCAAGTATCGAAAGAACGATAATTTTAGTAGTCCTGGAAACACTAGATATATTCATTAGTCTTACATTACATCATAAGGTAAAAAAACTAAAACAACATTTTGTCTTCATATCTCCTCATACTATCCTTGCAGGTCACTCATAAATTACTTCTTCTCATCTTGGGAAAAATAAAACACTGAAAGGGGTGAGCTCAGATGCTCAGTAAGGATAACATTATAGCAGAAGCTTTCATAGATAATCATAAACACTGAAGGCAATTTATAACCAAAACAAAAGCCTTTTTAAACTTGTACTTCAGCATAAAATGGCAAAGATAAAATGAAATAATGCCATTTACTTATTCACATGGATATTCTACTAGTCGAACAATCACATGCAATATCAATAACCACTTTCATAATGATGGAATGCATAATGCCAGACTATCATAACCACATAGCCAAGGCCTCGTGCCAAGACTACAATAAGATTTTGCCAGGGCCTTCTGCCAAGACACTAGTTTGTCTCATGAGACCTACCGATGCATCGAGGAGCTATAGCGGGCTCCACCCGTCACTTATTAATTCCAATGCATTCCTCATATGAACAGGTTTAAACATAACATAAACATTTGTATTAAAACTAGCATACAAAGTGCCAATACTTTAACCACAAACCATGAATGGTATAAAAATAGCACATCCACAGTCAAAAATAACTCATTTGATACAATATGTAAGATTGTATTGTATCACATTAACCTCAATCAAGAATAATGAAGGATGTTGACATAGATGAAAATAATCATCAAAACAATTTGAGAGAAATATCCCCCTTTTTCTTGAAATCATTTAAAAGTCACACTATTTGTCAAAAAGCCATTTAAAAATAGATTTTTGAATCAAAGTGTCCCATACCACTTTGAAACATTTAAAAGGAGTTTTAATTTTAAAACTTTAATGTCCATATAAATAAATCCTTAAAAACATTTTTTTAAAACATGGAGATTAATGAGAAAGATTTAGAAGAATAAGTCTTTAAAACTTTTAAAAATGGTATTTTAGTTAGAGTTTCTAACCAAAAGAGAGACACTTGAATAAAAATAATTGTTGTAATCAAAACATTTTAATATCATGAGATTAAAGGAATTCATGATATACTATGTCAAAGTACATTATATACACCACATAAAAGTGATTTGGTGTATAACAATAAAGAAGTCTCAATGGAATGTTAATTGAGATGAAAACTCTCACAAAGGCCGTATCCTTAGGTTAAGGATAAATCAACGAAATAATTATGTCTGAAAAATATAAATACACTAAATATTATTGGATATTCAGTGTAAAACAATCAAAGGACATTCACACATATTCCTGTAAAAACAACACCAATGAATTGGATGTTTAACTCAACAAATGGAGATTGAGTTAAAATTACTCTTATCAAGTTCATACCGATGACTTGAGAATTTATCAATGGAGTGATTATGTGTATAAAAATTATATCCATAGAAAGGGGAGTGGAAATTATGACATGATCAAATGAATAGTGATTCTACACATAATCTTGGAGTAAAATAATCAATGAAGTATGCGTAAAGCCGAATGAGTAGAAATTGAAATTACAAATTCCCTTATCGATTAGGTAACTTATGAAACACGCACCCATGAAAGAAGGATCATAAAATGATGATGTAAATACCCACAAATTAAATTATATTACACAATGAATACAATCATGGGCAGTACACATACACCACATGCAATAAATAAGTGGCGAACAATGGAATTCTCACGAAATTAAGAGTGATATAAGAAACCCCTTACCTTGTACTTTTCCTTGGTTGGTGGTAGGTTAACCTCCTGTATAATGTTGAAATAATTGTTATTAAATTATTCATGAATCATATACATTAATATGATATCATATATGATCTTTTAACATTACTTTGTTAATAATATCTTAGAATTATCGTCGTTTCGGGTGTTAACTTACTCATTTTCTTATATATGTTTTGTTACGTAAGCCATGTTTTTCATGGATGGGTTATATCTTATTCATATCCAGAATGATATCAAGTCCTTAACCAGTATTTTTAATCATCAAATGAGAATTATACTTGAATGGATATGATGGAGAATGAATCTCATCGCGTTCGTGGAGACGGTAGTCCGTACGTACGCACGAGCGACAATATCATTCTTTTGATATTAAAATAATATATAATTGGATGGTATATCATATATACAGAATCTTTATCATGTTATATTTATTATTTAAATGAGTTACACATCATTATTATACCCACCCAAATAATAATATATTGAATAACAATTACACCACGACGTGGAGACGGTAAGTCGTACGTACGCACGTATGGTGACATGTTATTCAAAGGGTGGATATAATACTGAATATGGTTGTACCATATTTATAATAACATCACAGTATATATAGGATACTGGATTCATTATTTTATAATGGTAATAACAAAGAAATAAGAAGTGGAAGAAGAAAGGAACTTGAAAAGGGGTGGTGAAAACATTACCTCTTCTTCGGGTTCTTCATTTTGATTTGATCAAAAGGGCTCCTTAGGTTGGCTTTATGATCAAAATAATGCCTCTAGGTTGTAGTGAGGGAAGTTGAGAGAGTATTTGGGCAGGGGTTTTCTGAACCAAAAGGCTTTGAAGGTGTGAAGAAATGAGAAGGAGGAGTGCCCTTTTATAAGAGTGGTGAGGGGCACCTTTGGAAATGCTAAAAATATTAATTTATAATAAATTCATATTCGGTTTCTAATGGCTCAAAAGTTGATTATTCAAAGGTTAAGGTGGGGATAGGTCGAAAACCATTAATCCAATAGAATTTATACAGGTTTGGGTCACTATAGTAACCTTATCTTTTAGTTTTAACTCTTAGTTAATTAGTTTGACATTTACCATGTCACTTTTTTTTATATTATATAGTTAATAAACATACTATATACATCCAAGAGACCCCCAAGTGGTCCATTAATGATATACCTATCATGATATAAGTCTCTATGACGAACCTTAGATTTTTAGGAATTTAATATCAATTAATAATATAATATTTGTTTTAAAAACTCTTTTATGTCAATGTTGACACTATTCAATAGTTGATTTTTGCGAAACTCATAACAGAATTATTACCTCGAAAAAAGTCAATTAAATTAATCCTAATATGTCATATTATCATATAAAATTAGTGTAATTCATTAAAAGTCTTAAATTATATTTATTTGGGTATTTATAATATCAATTATTTTAATTTTTCACTATTATGGTAATTACTGCATCATCATTGTGTCATAAATATATTAAATTATTTAATGTCTAAAAATTATAAATAAAATATAATTATGTATGAAATATTATTATCTTTCTAATTAATATTTACAATAGAATTTATCTTATGTATAACCCTATATTAAAATTTTTTTAGTAAATAAACTTTGATTTTAACTCTTTTAACTCTTCTTTGAATTAAATAATAATAAATGTCCTAATCTAATCCAAGTGGATATAAATGATAATATTTTATTCCTAAGGTTGTTTTTGGTCGAGATACACTTGTACAATAGAATTAGGACATGTGTTAGGGTAATATTAATATCATTTTTACCCTTAATTACCCTGTTTACTTTTAAATGTGGTAAATAAAAGTAAAAAGTTACTATTCACAAAAATTATTTTCATCTCATTGAACCACATTTTACTTCTTTATATTAACCGTGTCTCTCGGATTTTCGAAATTTCATTCACAAAAGCGTTAAAATTAAGTTTTATGAAAAATTCAGTTTTTTTAACTACCACTTAGTAGTTTCACTATTCATCAAAAATTGAAGTTTTTCAGAACAATGCCAAAATTTCACCCTAAGCTATAATTGATATTCCGAATTCAAAAATTATGTCTATTTTACAAAATTCTAAACATATAAGTTTCATTAATTAATTTTATAATTAATTCCCGCTGTCACAACAAATAGCGTGTTTTTAGGAAAACAATATATATCAAAAGATTGACAATTGTTTAGGTCCAATTTTAAAGTGAAATTAATTATAATGAACACCATTGGATAAAATGGTAAAAATATATTCTAATTATACTTTAAAAACACTCAATAATATAATTTATCACTATAAATATTTTTGATTTAAAAAGTTGTTTTTAATTGAAATTTAGTAATTTTAACTATTCATCAAAATATAAGTGTTATCCGAAAAGTTCCAAAATTTCACCCTAGGATAAATTCGATATTAAGAATCACAAAATGAATTCCATTTTGAGAGATAGAATTTATAAAATTTCAAAAAGTAGGTATTACTATTCAAAACGGCTAGTTTGATTGGTTGTGGTGTGTTAGAATCTCAAAGTTGCGTACAATGCACACCATTGCATTATTCGAAGGGAAACATACCATGGAAGCTTGGGGTGTTACATTCTCCCCTCCTTCAATAAATTGTGTCCTCGCAATTTTTAAAATTATTCTTGGGAATATAATGGAAAGTCCCACATCAGAAAAATAGTCAATAAAACTATCACTTTAAAAGAAAGAAAGAGAGGTATAAAGGTCAACCAAGATAACTCATACTCGGATTCATTGTAGGAAAACATGGATATGGATGATAAACTAAGTGTCAAGTTCTGATAGAGAGGGATAGAAATCATGATCAGGAGAAAGTTAACAATAAGAAAACCACAAACTTTTGTTGGGACAAACGACCATTAGTCTCCTAGTAGGAAAGTAAACGGGCAACATTTTTTGTTTTAAGTTACATTTATTTATGATATTGACTAAGAATATAAAGATATATAATTAAATTCTAGGTATAGTTTCATTCTTTAATAAATTTCCACCACTAACTCATTTTTTTAAAGGATGAGTATTCAAGAAGACTTGGTCTCACTGGAAGAGCTAGAATAAACTTCTATAGAATCACATGATCCATACAGGATGAAATATATATTTACATTGTCTTTAGAGATTAATCAAAACCAAAATGGTTAGTACAAGATCTAATGATCCCCCAAAAGGATATTCCTTGAGAGAAATAAACACTAATCTTAATTTCCAAAATTAAACCAACAATACCCCAAAGTTAAATAAATACCATTCAATAATCAATTGTCCTAAAAATCATTTAATATAATCAAAACTAATATTTAAAACCAAAACTTATTAAGAATGTAGTTTTCCACATTAAATTGTATCTCCAAATGACATTAATTACTCTTAAAGGCACATACTTAAAAGTAATTAACCTAATCATTTCCATAAATAACCCAAATCATTATAAATCCACAATAAAAACATAGATAAAAATCCACCATTACTCCTCAAATGAAATCCCATACTACTCTATTTTCCTTTGGCATATAGTGTTCTCAACAAAGCGAACAACTTCCAAAATAACATTTATCACTTAATCACCAAATCATTTTCCTATACTAAGGGTATTCATTTGATAAGACATAAGATCCCAAATCAAATTATTATTGATCAATAAAATCATTTAACTAAAAATAATAGTCACACTAACCAGGGACTTCACGTAGTCTAGTGGTAGGTGATAAATCCCAATCACACTTTGGTTGTGGGTTCGATTCCCACAGCTTTTTCCGACGCGACGGGTTGTCACACGGTCTGCGTGTTGTCCTTTTTCAAAAACTATATTTTATAATATTACCAAAATGAAATAAATTCCTCAAAATAACCATAACATAATTTAACCACAAATCTTATCTCATACCTTGCATTTTCATCCCAAATTATGATGACTTATAATTTCCTCAAACCCAACGATCATATAAAACAAAATGATTATTTATAATTATATCCACAAGAGAAGAGACAATTCTTCCTCAAATATCATTCTCACATGGGAAACTGCAGGGTTACAAATAAAAGAGAGAATTATTCCAAAGTAAACCCATCAACAAGGAGCACTAATACTTTTTAAACATTTCTCCGACCATTTATTTCCACATAGCTTCTTCTTTCACCAAGAAAATATCCTATAGAATAGGGCATTCACTCGGGTAATGGCCAGGTCCCCTACATTTACGGAAAATTACTGTAAATGGAATCTTGGGACCATTTTTATCTTCTTCCATAGTACTCTTCATTTTTCTTCGGCAGTTCTTCACTTTATGTCCTTCCTTCCTGCATGTAAAGCATTTCTTTGTCCCATTGAGGCACTTTCCTGGGTGTCTCCTTCCACATTTCCTGCATGATGGAAATTGAATATTTCTTTCTCCATGGTCTCCACTACTGGAGCTCTTATCATTCATCACCATTATCTTCTTTGTTGAGTCTGGTAATCGGTTAATATATATAATGTTGATCATATTTTTGGAAAATTGATTTGGCATAAAGACGATATCTTTTACGCCTATCAACATTCCATTTTGTTGCTCATTTCCACCACCGTTCCCTCCTTGTACATCATTCTCAAAGTCACTATGACTTCCTTGGAATCCATCCATTGACTAAAACCAGAAAGCATTGTGTGAGTAACAGTAGTCATAAAATCATTTAGAGATAAACATGTCACCATATTCTCAATTTGAAACACATTAGCATTAACCAAGGTCATTTACTCTCATCTTATATATATATAATACTTTAAATCGATTTGTAAAGAAAATGTAAATTATCCTAAGCATATCCCCCGGGAGTGTCGTAACCAAGAGTGTAGCAAGACCCGTTGTCATGCACCAGTTCCCGTTCGAGTCTAGCTCAAAGCGGTGTTTTCGGGTTTTACCCCTAGGTACATCTGTGCCAGAGCCGCCTCTACCTGCTCGTATCCAGATAGGGATGTATTGCTCGGAAAACTCACAAAATCTCTACAATACCAAAATTCTAGTAATTTCTTCTATACTAATCCTCAAAGTTCATCTTAGGTCTACGTGCTCTAATCAGAGTTTATCTAGCTTCCAAGGTTTGTACTAAACTTCCTCTGATACCAACTGTAACACCCCGACCCTAGGTACCTAGAGTCGGTTCATTATTACATAACATTGGCATGATATCAAAGGATCAAGTATCTAAAGACCGATTAGTTATTAGTCTTGGAAACACTAGATATATTCATAAGTCTTACATTACATTATAAGGTATAAAAAAACTAAATCAACATTTTGTCTTCATATCCCCTCATACTATCCTTGCAGGTCATTCATAAATTACTTCTTCTCATCCTGGGAAAAATAAAACACTGAAAGGGGTGAGCTCAGATGCTCAGTAAGGGTAACATTATAGCAGAAGATGTCATATATAATCATAAACACTGAAGGCAATTTATAACCAAAACAAAAGCCTTTTTAAACTTGTACTTCAGCATAAAATGGAAAAGATAAAATGAAATAATTCCATTTACTTATTCACATGGATATTCTACTAGTCGAACAATCACATGCAATATCAATAACCACTTTCATAATGATGGAATTCATAATGCTAGACTATCATAACCACATAGCCAAGGCCTCGTGCCAAGACTACAATAAGATTTTGCCAAGGCCTTCTTCCAAGACACTAGTTTGTCTCATGAGACCTACTGATGCATCGAGGAGCTATAGTGGGCTCCACCCGTCACTTATTAAGTCCAATGCATTCCTCATATGAATAGGTTTAAACATAACATAAACATTTTTATTAAAACTAGCATACGAAATGCCAATACTTTAACCACAAACCATGAATGGTATAAAAATATCACATCCATAGTCAAACATAACTCATTTGATACAATATGGAAGATTGTATTGTATCACATTAACCTCAATCAAGAATAATGAAGGATGTTGACATAGATGAAAATAATCATCAAAACAATTTGAGAGAAATATCCCCCTTTTTCTTGAAATCATTTAAAAGTCACACTATTTGTCAAAAAGCCATTTAAAAATAGATTTTTGAATCAAAGTGTCCCATACCACTTTTAAACTTTTAAAAGGAGTTTTAATTTTATAACTTTAATGTCCATATAAATAAATCCTTAAAACCATTTTTTTAAAACATGGACATTAATGAGAATGATTTAGAAGAATAAGTCTTTAAAACTTTTAAAAATGGTATTTTAGTTAGGGTTTCTAACCAAAAGAGAGACACTTGAATAAAAATAATTGTGGTAATAAAAACATTTTAATATCATGAGATTAAAGAAATTCATGATATACTATGTCAAAGTACATTATATACACCACATAAAAGTGGTTTGGTGTATAACAATAAAGAAGTCTCAATGGAATGTTAATTGAGATGAAAACTCTCACAAAGGTCATATCCTTAGGTTAAGGATAAATCGACGACGTAATTATGTGTGAAAAATATAAATACACTAAATATGATTGGATATTCAGTGTAAAACAATCAAAGGACATTCACACATATTCTTGTAAAAACAACACCAATGAATTGGATGTTTAACTCAACAAATGGAGATTGAGTTAAAATTACTCTTATCAAGTTCATACCGATGACTTGAGAATTTATCAATGGAGTGATTATGTGTACAAAAATTATATCCATAGAAAGGGGAGTGGAAATTATGACATGATCAAATGAATAGTGATTCTACACATAATCTTGGAGTAAAATAATCAATGAAGTATGCGTAAAGCCGAATGAGTGGAAATTGAAATTTCAAATTCCCTTATCGATTAGGTAACTTATGAAACATGCACAAATGAAAGAAGGATCATACAATGATGATGTAAATACCCACAAATTAAAGTATATTACACAATGAATACAATCATGGTCAGTACACATACACCACATTCAATAAATAAGTGGCGAACAATGGAATTCTCATGAAATTAAGAGTGAGATAAGAAACCCCTTACCTTGTACTTTTCCTTGGTTGGGGGTAGGTTAACCTCCTGTATAATGTTTAAATAATTGTTATTAAATTATTCATGAATCATATTAATTAATATGATATCATATATGATCTTTTAACATTTATTTGTTAATAATATCTTAGAATTATCGTCGTTTCAGGTGTTAACTTACTCGTTTTCTTTTATTTGTTTTGTTATGTAAGCCATGTTTTTCATGGATGGGTTATATCTTATTCATATCCAGAATTATATAAAGTCCTTAACCATTATTTTTAATCATCAAATGAGAATTATACTTGAATGGATATGATGGAGAATGAATCTCATCGCGTTCGTGGAGACGGTAGTCCGTACGTACGCACGAGCGACAATATCATTCTCTTGATATTAAAATAATATATAATTGGATGGTATATCATATAGACAGAATCATTATCATGTTATATTTATTATTTAAATGAGTTAAAAATCATTATTATACCCACCCAAATAATAATATATTGAATAACAATTACACCACGACGTAGAGACGGTAAGCCGTACGTATGCACGTATGGTGACATGTTATTCAAAGGGTGGATATAATACTGAATATGGTTGTACAATATTTATAATAACATCACAATATATATAAGGTACTGTATTTATTATTTTAGAATGGTAATAACAAAGAAAGAAGAAGTGGAAGAAGAAAGGAACTTGAAAAGGGGTGGTGAAAACATTACCTCTTCTTCGGGTACTTCCTTTTGATTTGATCAAAAGGGCTCCTTAGGTTGGCTTTATGATCAAACTAAGGCCTCTAGGTTGTAGTGAGGGAAGTTGAGAGAGTATTTGGGCAGGGGTTTTCCAAACCAAAAGGCTTTGAAGGTGTGAAGAAATGAGAAGGAGGAGTGCCCTTTTATAAGAGGGGTGAGGGGAACCTTTGGAAAAGCTAAAAATATTAATTTATAATAAATTCATTTTCGGTTTCTAATGGATAAAAAGTTGATTATTCAAAGTTTAAGGTGGGGATAGGTCGAAAACCATTCATCCAATAGAATTTATACAGGTTTGGGTCACTATAGTAACCTTATCTTTTAGTTTTACCTCTTAGTTAATTAGTTTGACATTTACCATGTCACTTCGTATTTTTATATTATATAGTTAATAAACTTACTATATACATCCAAGAGACCCCAAAGTGGTCCATTAATGGTATACCTATCATGATATAAGTCTCTTGGCCGATCCTTAGATTTTTAGGAATTTAATATCAATTAATAATATAATATTTGTTTTAAAAACTCTTTTATGTCAATTTTGACGGTATTCAATAGTTGATTTTTGTGAAACTCATAACAGAATTATTACTTCCAAAAAAGTCAATTAAATCAATACTAATATTTCATATTATCCTATAAAATTAGTGTAATTCATTAAAAGTCTTAAATTATATTTATTTGGGTATTTATAATATCAATTATTTTAATTTTTCACTATTATGGTAATTACTGCATCATCATTGTGTCATAAATATATTAAATTATTTAATGTATAAAAATTATAAATAAAATATAATTATGTAGTAAATATTATTATCGTTCTAATGAATATTTACAATCGAATTTATCTTATGTATACCCCTATATTAAAAATGTTTTAGTAAATAAACTTTGATTTTAACTCTTTTAACTCTTCTTTGAATTAAATAATAATAAATGTCCTAATCTAATCCATGTGGATCTAAATGATAATATTTTATTCCTAAGGTTGTTTTTGGTCTAGATACACTTGTTCAATAGAATTAGAACATGTGTTAGGGTAATATTAATATCATTTTTACCCTTAATTACCCTATTTACTTTTAACTGTGGTAAATAAAAGTAAAAAGTTACTATTCACCAAGAATTATTTTCATCTCATTGAACCACATTTTACTTCTTGATATTAACCGTGTCTCTCGGATTTTCTAAATTCCATTCACAAAAGCGGTAAAATTAAGTTTTATGAAAAATTCAGTTTTTTTAACAACCACTTAGTAGTTTCACTATTCATCAAAAATTGAAGTTTTTCAGAACAATGCCAAAATTTCACCCTAAGCTATAATTGATATTCCGAATTCAAAAATGATGTCTATTTTACAAAATTCTAAACATATAAGTTGAATTAATTAATTTTATAATTAATTCCCGCTGTCACAACAAATAGCATGTTTTTAAGAAACAATATATATCAAAAGATTGACAATTGTTTATGTCCAATTTTAAAGTGAAATTAATTCTAATGAACACCATTGGATAAAATGGTAAAAATATATTCTAAATATACTTTAAAACCACTCAATAATACAATTTATCACTATAAATTTTCTTGATTTAAAAAGTTGTTTTTAATTTAAATTTAGTAATTTTCACTATTCATCAAAATATAAGTGTTATCCGAAAAGTTCCAAAATTTCACCCTAGGATAAATTCGATATTACGAATCAAAAAATGAAGTCCATTTTGAGAGATAGAATTTATAAAATTTCAAAAAGTAGGTATTACTATTCAAAACGGCTAGTTTGATTGGTTGTGGTGTGTTAGAATCTCAAAGTTGCGTACAATGCACACCATTGCATTATTCGAAGGGAAACGTACCGTGGAAGCTTGGGGTATTACATCAAGTTACATTTTCAACTTATTTTACAGCAATTATTAATTATTGGATTTTTTTCTATCTTAAAATTTTTATTAAATAACTATTATTCGATAATAATGAAAAAATATTATTTAATATTATTTCTAAATTATTTTATAACTCATTTTTACTAAATATCTTATATGTTATGTGTAAATGAATATTTAGCCTTATATAAATCATATTTAATAAAATATATTATACATATCATTATAAATATATTTTTAGGTTAATATATATTTTTAATGATTTATAATTTTTTTATGAAATTTACTTTTTATCTTAGCTAGTAAAAAAACATTGATAAAAACCCCATATTAGGGTTTTTTACTAGCACTGATAAAGGACCTATTTATCAATGATTTTTTATAAGCACTAATTGGGGGTCTTTTTCAGTTAATTTTTTTCTAGAGGTCCTAATGGGCCCCCTTTATCATTAATTTTTTTAGTATTGATAATGTAATGTCCCTGACCTAGAATCCACTAAACCGGTACCCTGAGTCTGGTCCCCACATGACCTCAAGCGGGCCTCCCCGTATGCCAGATGTTGTCGACTAGTAGTGAGGATCTAATAGGATATGTGGGGAGACTATACCCTTTTTACCAGAGTAATCCACAATAGAAAAAAGTTTAAATAGAGGAAACAAAATGAATCAATCAATAACATAAATAAATAACCAATTCCCAACTGGGTATAACCATATACAACCGTAAATATGTCATGTCATGCTATAGTTCCAAGTGAACAAAACCCAAAAGAAATGAAAATAGTAGGATCCACAAAATGGTCCAGCCTCCATGTCTAGAACCTCACCCATACATGTCCCATGTCTAACTCTACTCTCTACCATAAGGCCCTTTCCCTTTACCTGACCTTCTAGCATGAAATCTACTTGGGTACCCAATGGCGGTCTGAGCAAGGTGTAAGTATAACTCAGCATGCCACCACCAATAGTGTCTACAAATTATCCAGAAATGGAAGATAGTGCATGAAATTGATAAATAATGGAAATTAAAGATAAAAAGTTCAATATGCTATTCTATACTATGTTCTGTTTAATTATACTACCATTGATTCCTGGTTCACTACTTAGGAATTTCATGATTTAGTTTACCTTTATCATGTGTTCAATGGATTAGGCATGTTCAATGTTCTCAAGCTTATGGGAATAAAATCAAGTCCTATCTCACTAGGAATCTTATTATAATAATCTCACAATCCTCACCTTAAATCTTTAGTCTTGGTGGAATGAAACCGTCTTGGGAATCAAACTTCATCCTCTTCCCTAACCCGTGCATTTGGGGGTGGAGATAGAATCTTGGTCCATCTCGACCCGTGGGTTTAGAACCTCAAGTCTATACCCCACTCTACCAATAAATGAGCACATGATTATTTATCATTCTCCACATTTAACCACATCAAAACAAGCATGACCAATATCATTTAAAACATCACAAAATTATCAATAAATGGGAAATTAACATTATTCCTCAATCCAATAACACATTCGTCATTTATAATACTTAACCCTTTAGTCCCATTTCCAATTTCCCATGTCTAACTCACTAATCATATTCAAGAGTACATAAATTCTTTATCATATTCTAATTATTCCCTTTTAACCCATTTAAATTCCAACCAAATAATCCCTTATCCTTTATCCACATTAGACACAACTAACCACAATCCATTCTAACCCATTTCATAAACTATTTAACCTCTTTGCTAAGCCGCTACATCATTATGTGTCAATTTCGCACCTTATATTCCCATTAGCCCCATCAGGAGGGCCGACACACCCCAATGGGTGGCCCTAATTTGGTCAAGTCTTCCTCCTTACATCCCATGGGTATGAAAAAGGGTTTAATTAATCATTTTTACACCCAATACACCTCACCTTGATAATGGAATCAAGAACACATCAAGAAGGGATACAAGAATAAAACCCCACATACACAAATCTACACAAGATACAAGGGATATAACTTTTTGACCACCTACCTTGAATCCATTGGTGAACACACCCTTAATCAAGGTCTTAGATCCCAATACGACACACCTTTGAAGCCTCAACCTAGATCTCATTGGAAAAGAAAGGTTTTAGACATTAAGATGGAGATAAGAGAAAGATACCAACCCTAAACAAGAAAAATATGTAAGGAGGGATTTAACCTTACCAGGATCTTTGTTTCTCAAACAAAGGAACTCTAAATGGCCTAGGATTGAAGGATAATCACCCTTGGGAGCTCTTGGGAGATTTGGTTCATTCCTAGGGTTTCAAGAGGGAATTATGAGGTAAATCCTGAGTTGTTACTTAGTTCCCTGTAATGAAATTTTTATAAATTTTAAAAGTTTCTGGACTGCACAGTTTACCCGCATGATTTTCCAAACCACAAGCAAACCATACAGAGGATACTATTCAAAAATCCTTCTTCTGCATGGTTTTCCAAACCGTGCATAAACCTTGAGGAGGCTACTTTCCTAAAATTCTTCTTTTGTATGGTTTACCTAGGCTGTCCACACAACTAGGACTGACCATTCTCAGAATGTGCGGCTTTCCTAGAAAACTCATTTTCCCTTTTTTCTTGTCTTCAACCCCTAGAACACCCCCCAAGCCTTCTTAAGGACTTGGGTAAAACATATTCAGCCAAAATTAAGGGCTTAAACTGAAACGTGGTAAAAAAACATACCTTAATGATGATTCGGGATCTTATAACCTCCCCACCTTATAATGACTCATCCTTATGTCACTCTTCCTGAGAATCATTGAGTTACCAAAGAAAAGAGATCAGGCCATTGGGCCCCCATATCTGATTCTCTCTCTCATGTTTCTTCCTGAACATATCCATGTTTCCATAGAACATGAACCAAGGGAACAACCTTTCCCCACAAAACTTTCTCACTACAATACACAATATGAAATGGGTGCTCTTTAAAGGGCGCATCATACTCAACATCGACATCCTCAGTGTTTAACACTTGAGATGGATTAGGTTGATACCATCAATTTTGTGAAACATGGAAAACATCATGCATCCCACTATACCAATTTGGGAGAGCTAATCAATAATCCACTGATTCGATCCTTTCTGAAAGCTCAAATGGCCCCACATATCTTGGTGATAACATGCCCAGCTTTTGAATTTGATAGTGATCCATCTTTAGAGACACATGAAGAAACACACAATCACCCACCATGAACTCATGAGGTCTAAAAAACTGATCTTCATATTAATTCTGCCTACTCTAAGCTGATTCCATTAGCTTTTGAATCAAATGAACCCTCTCTGATGTCTCCTGCACAAGACTCAGTCCGAACATCTTGGACTCCCCAACCTCTAACCAACATAAGGATGATATACACAATATCCCATAAAGTGCCTCAAAAGGTGCCATTTGAACTATACCCTGAAAGCTGTTTTTGTAAGAAAACTCAACAAGTGACAAGTGCTTTTCCCGTGAACCACCAAAATCCAAAACACATTCTCTCAATATGTCTTCTAATACCTAAATTGTATGATCTGACTTCCTGTTAGTCTGTGGGTGGTAATCTATACTGAAAAACACTTGGGGTAAAATGTTACTTATGTTTTCCCCTCTAGAAGTGTGAGGTGAAATGTGGATCACGGTCCAAAACTATGGTTCTCAGAACACCATGAAGCCTTACTATTTATCGATCGTATAATTCCCCTAACAGGCCGACTGTATTGGTCACTTAGATTGGAAAGAAATGAGCCACTTTTTTTCAGCCGATCTACCACCTCCAAAATTTCATTATTCTTCAGAGTCATCCTTGGAATACCCACTACGAAATCCATCGTGACATCATTCCACTTAAACTCTAGAATAAGAAATGACTACAACTACCCACCTGGACACTGATGTTCAGCCTCCACTTAATGACGATTAAGTCACCATTCCTATAACACCCCAAGGTTTTGAAAATAAATATATAATGCAATCTATCCATTAAACAAAACTTTGCCTCTTCTATGTTTTTAATTTCAAGAAATGGTCATCTAGAGTTGTGTTCAGTAAGTCATTTAGAATCTGATAGAACAAACTTAATTTTTGCTGAATAGTAACATACCCTTATGAATAGTAATATGAATAGTAATATTAATATTAATATGACCCTTATGAATAGTAAATAATAACATTATTTTATTTTATTAAGGTAATATGATAATGGGATCTTAATTATTTTTCAATGTCATATAAAACTAATTGCACTTCAAGATTGTTATTTTTCAAATTAACTATGAACTAATTTAAAAATTACATTAATAATATTTATAAAATTATTTTTGAAAAATGGATTTCACTTTTTAATTCTACATGTCAAAAAATGGTAGGGGTGAATTTTTGGGATTTTTCTAAAATACATGAATTTTTCATGAATAGTAAAAATACAGTTTTGAGTTTTTGGTAGTTTAATGACATCATAATGTTGTAATAAATAAATATAAAAGTATGGAAGACTTGGGTATAGTAAAGTATGACATGAAGTGTCCCAAGTGGCTTAAAACATGGTAAAATACCATGGGCAATCCCATGGTTTGGCCAAAACTACTAATGAGGTGTCCCTTTGAAATTATTAAAAAATTACCCCTCTTTTTCTATAAATACCCACTCATACATTCGTTTTATTTCATTCCAAATCCTTCATCCTAGAATAATTGGTGGTTTTACCTCTCTAGGAGTCCTCCAAAGGTGTCCCTAATACCCCAAGATCCCATCCTTTAAGATCTAAGAGTTACTCTACAAGGTAAGGGAATCTTTCATTCTCTTATTTAAGTCGACACTTCTTTTATGTTAGCTATTTGAAATTCCTTTATAATATGTTGGGGTTTGATTTTATTTATTCTTCTTACATTAATTTTTATTTCAATATGATGATATACCCTTTTATTCTCATCATTTTATTTTATGAAATTTTAAGTGACGCCGTTAGGCTGCCGAAATTTTCATAAGAGATCTCTTAACTTTTCTTTTATTTTCAAGTTCATGTATTTTATTTTTATCTCCTTATCTACTCTGTAAAAATGATCACTGAAACTCCAATAACATCTATATACTGTATTTATATCATGTTAATGGAATAACCATCATAAATATTCTTACTCCCTCCCTTTTATTTTATAAACGAAATCAACGTCCATAAGGTTCCGATTTATAACCTTCATGGATGACGAAGTTTAGTTCTTAAATTTCTTCTTCATTACTGGTCATGAAACCATATTAATGGTTGAAACAGACTATGATATATGTTTTATAACCTAATTAATATTCATAAACCAAAATATGTACCTATAATTAAGTTATTTGACAAAACTAGTTCATAATATTCCAAATACCGCCGAATAATCGAAGTGGTGGTCATCTAATGATTCATCCTCATTTTATGTAACAAAATGATATAAATGACCATTATAAATTATTTATGTTTATTAATAATATATAATTCCAATCCTGGAGATTTATAACCATTCCACATGAACTTCATTACATAAAAACAAGTGAAGCGAATAAGAAAATAAAGGAAATGAACACTCCAGAACTACGAAATTCAATACAATGACTTGTCAATAAAGACATAAATGAACTAACCCAAAATATGGTAAACTAAATACATGTCTAATATGTTTTGAAATAAGTTATTAAAAAGTATAATTTCAAATTCCAGGAGCTTAATTACAAGAGCGTAACACGTTTGGAGTTAAGGTAAGGGGTTTTCACCAGAACTTCCATTTTCATTCGGGTTACATTTATTGTCTAATTTCCTAGATAAAATTATTATTTATTGTTATGTACTCCACATAAATTCTGATTGAGTATTCTATATATGTAAACCAAACAAAATCATTCCCTATTTTCTGTATAGTTACATGTTTTAAAAGAAGCTCTCAAAACTGTTTCCAAAAATATGAGCTCGATACAAGGGAATTTCTCAAATTCATATCTATTTTCAAGGAAAAGCTATAATATATTTTTGGAAAGAACTATACTTCTAAAAACACTCATTTTATCATGAAATTTTATCTTAATTTACTTCTGGAATTATACAAATATTTTTCCGAAAGAACTATTCTTTTCAAAATAAAAGAGTATTTATCACAAGAATTGCTTAATGATTTTAGAAAATTATACTCATTTGATTCAACAATCTTGATGATTATTATGTTTTGTTGGGGTTAATAATTTATGATTTCATATACAATATATTATTTAATGGTTTATTACTATCTTTATTATGGATGATCTATCCTAAAACCATTCATCATATTATTCCGAATGGTTAGTGTTTAAGTTCATTAATTGGGGAAAGTTTGTTACGTTTCATATGATAGTTTCAATATGAATGAATATGTTGTTTATGTTGATCCCCAATCATATGAGGAATTCATTGGACTTATTATGTGACTGTTGGGGCCCACTATAGCCCCTCGATGCATCAGTAGGTCTAATGAGACAATTAGACATGGAATTGGCCGAGGCCTTTCCCAATGTGATATGGATTTTGGCCGAGGCCTTAATAATTAGATATCTTGGCCGAGGCCATGAAAAAATGTTTCAAAATGTTCGGAATATGCACTTCCCTCATTATGAAGCTAGTAATTGAAAGGTTATGTGGTTATTCGATGAGTAGAATACCCTCGAATATGTTTTATTATGGCATTATTTACTCAGCTCATTTTCCTACCATAATGTGTTCATGTTTATTATTAAAGGAGTGTGTTTTCAATCAATCACCATGTCTAATGGTTATATTAGATTTTTCTGTATTTATTACTCTTACTGAGTGTTTGAGATCACCCCTTATGTTTCATTTTTCTCAGGATATGAAGATGTAAATTATGAATGGCATGCAAGCATAATCTAGGAAACAAGATGTTTCTAGTGGAATAATTTAGTATTGTTTTTTCCTTTCCATATGTAAATTTGAACTTATGTATGTAACTTTTTTCCAATAATACTAAACTAATCAGTCCTTTGGGATTATTTTTCCTTTTATGTTTGCCAATGTAATCAAATAAGGCACCAGATCCAGGCAACTGGGGTCAAATCCTTATAGTTGGTATCAGAAGAAGTTTATTAGAATACTTGGAAACTAGATTTAGAAAATGTAGAATTAGGGATGAGTCCCTAAGTTAGTCTTTGAGGATATATATACAATAAAATCCTCGTATTTTGGTAAGGAATAGATTATGTGGATCTTTCAAGAAAAACATCCATGTCTTGATACGAGCAGGTAGAGGCAGCTCTGGCACAGATGTATCTAGGGGTAAAACCCGAGAACACCACTTTCAGCTAGAATCAAACGGGAACTGGTGCACGACAACAGGACTTACTGCACTCTTGGTTACGACACTCCCGGGGGATATTCTTAGGATAATTCACATTTTCTTTACAATCCATTATGCTGGAGTTTAACGTAAATATTCCTCATGAAACCATTTTTTGTGAATATGGGATTATCTATACATAGGTTCTCAATTTTTCTAAGTATTTTTAAGTTAATATTATACATTGTGATTCATAAACTAATATAGTGTATGACATTATATAGACATGGTGCCTAGTGGATGGAATAGAAATCACATGAATGCACGTATCCCCTGTAGGGATTTTCCACCGACACAAGACAATGATGTAGGCTTTGGTGCTGTGACTGGTGATGAGCAACTCATAACTATACTGGGAAAACTTACTCAGGTTATGAATAATAACCTTACCTGTGTGGAGAATATGAATCCACCACGTGGAGGATCCATGCTAGATCTCTTTATGCGACAACAACCGTCATCATTCAACAATACTACAAACCCATTTGTAGCAGAGCAGTGGATATGTTCCCTTGAGAAGACATTTCTCGCTTTGGGATGTAATAAAAGAGAGAAGGTATTCATGGAAGTATATCGTCTATCAGGAGATACAGATCAGTGGTGGTCATTAATCCAAAACACAAAGGAGGAGGGAGTGATATAAGAGATAAAATGGAGGGATTTTGAGGAAATATTCATAGAAAAATATTTTTCTTGTGAGTAGCGAGAAGATATGGAGAGACAATTCTTGAATCTGAGGTAGAAGGAAGATGAGAATGTTTCAAGGTATAAAGCTAAATTCACAAGATTATCAAGACATGATGTAGACTACATATGAAATCCAAGGAGAAAAATTGATCCATTCTTTAACGTCCTAAATACATTCCTTCAACGGGCATTGGTCTCCCAATTTTTTCATCACATGAGGATTTAGTTTCATGTGCCATCAAGACATAAAAAGAATTCTCTAAGTCTTATGAATTTAAGGGAAATCAAGAAAAGAAGTTGGCTACTAAAAACCCTGGTAAAGGAAATAAGGAAATCAGGAAGAAGGGAAGAGTCGAATTTCCACCATGTGAAAACTGTGGAAGGAAACACCCTGGTGAATTCTTAAAAGGAAAATTATTATGCTACAAATATGGCCAGAAAGGACATCTTGCTGGTGATTGCAAAGGGAAGAAGGAAGCCAATGATATTAAATGATATAGTTGTTGGGAGATGAGACAATATGCTAATGATTGTCCAAAACGTCAAGGAAATATTCAATAGAAAAGGCCAAGGCATCAGGGACAAGCTTTTTAAATCACAACTGCAGAGGTTGAAGTTCCTAATGACATGGTGGCAAGTACTTTAATTGTTTCCTCATGTTTAGCCAATGCTTTATTTGATTATGGGTCATCACATTGTTTTATATCTTCCTAGTTTTATAATAAAATTAGATATTTCCTATTAGATTTAACAAGAGAGTTTTTAGTAAAAACTCTTAAGGGAAGTATAATTTCTACAAAGTTATATCAATCAGTTACCATTAGAGCATCTAAATGTTCTTTATCTACTGATCTCATCATCATACCCATGACTGAATTTGATATAATCCTTGTTATGGATTGGCTTTCAGACCATGATGAAAAAAATTTATTGTAAAAAGAAGGAGGTTATGATTTTTGATGACAATGATAAAGAACACCTTATCTTTAGAGCAGAATCGTCACCACCTGATTCTTATCTAGATCCACCCCCAGTAGCTCAACTAAATTCAATTTTTAGGGAGAAAGATAATGAAATAACTATGGTTGAGGAAAGGAATGTTCAAATAGAGGATGTACATATTGTGAGAGAATATGTTGATGTGTTTCTAGAATATTTACCTGGACATCCTGCAGAATGAGAAGTTAAGTTTTCCATTCATTTAATTCCTGGTTCAAGGACCTTATCGAAGACCCCTTATAGAATGGCCACTGTGGAATTTGTGATACTAAAGAAGCAACTAGAGAAATTGAGTAATAAGGTATTTATTCGACCTAGTGTTTCTCTATGGGGAGCCCTTGTCCTCTTTGTTAAGAAGAAATATGGATCCATGAGGGTTTTCATTGATTACAGAGAAATCAATGTTATTA
The DNA here is from genome assembly GCA_963277665.1 of Viscum album. Classification (NCBI taxonomy): domain Eukaryota; kingdom Viridiplantae; phylum Streptophyta; class Magnoliopsida; order Santalales; family Viscaceae; genus Viscum; species Viscum album. The sequence goes on along the minus strand of OY728141.1, from coordinate 1,411,461,960 downwards.
CAATAAAGAATAAGTACCCCCTACCTCACATTGATGATTTGTTTGACCAACTGCATAGAGCTCGATACTTTTCAAAGGTTTACCTTTGATATGGATATCATCAGTTGAGTGTGAAGTAGGAATACATTCTAAAAACGACGTTTTGAACTAGGTATGGGAATTACATGTTTACAGTAATGCCTTTTGGATTGACTAATGCACCCTCTGTCTTCCTGGATCTAATGAACAGATTTTTCAAGGAATACCTCGATGAATTTGTAAAGCTATTTATTGATGATATCTTGGTATACTCTAAAAGCTATGATGATCATGGAAATCACTTGCGCATTATCCTGAAGACTCTTAGAAGACATGAATTATATGGGAAGTTTAGCAAGTGTGAATTATGGCTTCAAAAGATTTCTTTTCTTGGTCGTATTGTCTCTAAGGATAGAATCCTAGTTGATCCTATGAAGACAAAGGCAATCAAAGATTGTCCCATGCCAAAAAACATAACTGCGGTACGCAGTTTTGTTGGCTTAGTAGGTTATTATCGGTGTTTCATGCAGAATTTTTCCCGACTGGCTAACCCACTAATGAAGCTCACACGTAAAGGGGTTAAATTTATTTGGACAAAAGATTATGAAGAATGTTTCAAATAACTAAAGAGAAGATTAATCAATGCTCTTATATTGACTCTACCATCGAGGAATGATGGGTTTGTTATTTATTGTGATGATTCAAAGAAAAGACTTGGTTGTGTCCTTATGCAAAATGATAGGGTTATTGCTTATGCATCACGAAAGCTAAAAATTCATGAGAAAAACTATCATACTCTTGATCTTGAGTTAGCTGCTGTAATATTTTCTTTGAAGATATAGATACATTACCTCTATGGTGAAAAATGTGAGATTTATACTGATCACGAGTGTTTGAAGTATATTTTCTCACAGAAAGATCTCAACATGAGGAAAATGATATGGCTTGAACTCCTCAAGGATCATGATTGCACGATACACTACCACCCGACGAAGGAAAATAAGGTGGAAGATGCTTTGAGCAGAAAGGATCACAGAGTTTTGAACAAGATCAGAGTTGAAAGGGATTTTTTTCATGGATCCAGTAAAGATGGATATGGGAATAACTATGGAAGGTGAAACATCAATGATTTTTCAAATGGTTTCCAAACCATCTTTACTAGAAATGATAAAAAGTTCTTAGGCTAATGATGAGGCGTTTCAAAAGAAGATTGTAGCTGTGAATGACGGGAGATTGAGTGACTTCGTATATGAAGATGGAATTTTGAAATTTGGGAAGAGACTTTGTGTTCCCGATATACCTGACCTAAAAAGGGAATTTTTGGTTGATGCTCATAGTTCCAATTTCTCTATACACCCTCGTAGCACTAAGATGTATAGAGATTTGAAGGAACATTTTTGGTGGGACAAAATGAAGAGGGAGATTGCTGATTTTGTGTCAAGAAGTATGGTTTGTCAGCAAGTGAAATCTGGAAGGCAATAGCCTGGAGGAGTATTGCAACCTCTTGCCATACCTGAGTGAAAATGGGATAATATCACGATGGAAATTGTCATGGGACTACCAAAGATTCCTAGAAGGAACAATGAAATATGGGTCATTGTTGACCGTCTTACCAAGTCAGCACATTTTCTTGCTATAAGAGAAGATCTACCACTTAAATGTCTAGCAAGACTATATATTAATGACATTGTGAAACTTCATGGAGTACCCCTATCAATTGTTTCTGATCATGATCCACATTTTATATCAAGATTTTTGAAAAGTCTTCAGAAGGCCCTAGATACTGATCTTCGTTTGAGCACTTCCTACCACCCACAGACTGGTGGACAATCAGAATGGTCTATCCAAACATTGGAAGACATGTTGAGGTCTTGTTCACTTGATTTTCAAGGAACGTGGGATCAGTATTTACCCCTCGTAGAATTTTACTACAACAATAGCTTCCATTCAAGTATAAAGATGGCGCTCTATGAAGAATTATATGGGAGGAGATGTCGTACACCAACTTGCTGGGATGATGTTGGTGAAAGAAAGCTTGTGGGGCCAGAACTTGTTGAAGAAACAATGGAAAAGGTGAAGATTATACAGAACCATATTAAAATAGCTCAAAATTGGAGAAAGAGATATGCAGACAACCAAAATAAAGATTTGGAGTTTCAAGAAGGTGATCACATTTTCTTAATGGTATCTCCATGGAAGGGTATTATATGATTCGGTAAGAAGGGAAAGTTAAGTTCCAGGTACATCAGACCTTTTGAAATTTTGGACTGAATTGGAGCTGTAGCTTACCGTTTGGCAATGCCGCCAAGTCTCTCCAAGGTTCACAATGTGTTCCACGTGTCAATGTTAAGAAAGTACATGCCATACCCAACACATGTACTAACTTATGAAGAAGTAGAACTTGAGTCCGATCTATGTTATTGTGAAGATCCTATCAAGATTCTTGATACTAGAGAATAAGTACTGAGAAATCGGACGAATCATCCGATGAAGGTTCTATAGAGGAACCATAAGATGGAGGAAGCAACATGGGAGCACGAGGAGCTTATATTAAAGACATACCCGAATATTTTTAGGTAATATTCTATGAATTTCATGGATGAAATTTTTGTAAGGAGGGGAGAATGTAACACCCCAAGGTTTTGAAAAAAAATATATAATGAAATAAATCCATTAAACAAAATTTTTCATCTTCTATGTTTTGAATTTCAAGAAATGGTCATCTAGAGTTGTGTTCAGTAAGTCATTTGGAATCTGATAGAACAAACTTAATTTTTGATCAATAGTAACATACCCTTATGAATAGTAATATGAATAGTAATATGAATATTAATATGACCCATATTAATAGTAATTATTATTATTATTTTATTTTCTTAAGGTAATATGATAATGGGATCTTAATTAATTTTTCAATGTCACGTAAAACAAATTAAACTTCAAGATTGTTATTTTTCAAATTAACTATGACCTTATTTAAAAATTAAATTAATAATATTTAGAAAATTATTTTTGAAAAATGGATTTCACTTTTTAATTCTACACGTCGAAAAATGGTAGGGGTGAATTTTTGGGATTTTTCTAAAATACATGGAATTTTCATGAATAGTAAAAATACAGTTTTGAGTTTTCAGTTGTTTAATGACATCATAATGATGTAATAAATAAATATATAAGTATGGTATACTTGGGTATAGTAAATTATGACATGAGGTATCCCAAGTGGCTTAAACCATGGGAAAATACCATGGGAAATCCCATGGTTTGGAAAAAACAACTAATGAGGTGTCCCTTTGAAATTATTAAATAATTACCTCTCTTTTTCTATAAATACCCACTCATCCTTTCATTTACATTCATTAAAAATCCCTCATCCTCAATGATCTGGTGGTTTTACCTCTCTGGGAGTCCTCCCAAGGTGTCTCTAATCCCCCAAGATCCCATCCTTCAAGATCTAGGATTTATTCTACAAGGTAAGGGAATCCTTCATTCTCTTCTTTAAGTCGACACTTATTTTATGTTAGCTATTTGAAATTCCTTTATAATATGTTGGGGTTTGATTTTATTTATTATTATTACTATACTTTTGATTTAAATATGATGATATACCCTTTTGTTCTCATCATTTGATTTTATGAAATTTTAAGTGACGCTGTTTGGCTGCCGAAATTTTCATAAGGGATCTCTTAACTTTTCTTTTATTTTCAAGTTCATCACTTTTATTTTTCTATCCACACCTCCTCTATCCAAATTATCATGGTAATTCCATTAACATATATATACCGGATTTATATCATGTTAATGGAAGAACTGTCATAAATATTCTTACTCCCTCCCTTTTATTTTATAAACGAAATTGATGTCGATAAGGTTCTGATTTATAACCTTCATGGATGATGAAGTTTCGTTCATCAATTTCTTCTTCATTACTGGTCATGAAACCATATTCATGGTTGAAACAGAATATAATATATGTTTTATAACCTAATTAATATTTTGGAACCAGAATATGTACATATAATTAAGTTATATGACCAAACTAGTTCATAATATTCCAAATACCACCGAATAATCGAAGTGGTGGTCATCTAATGATTCATCCTCATTTCATGTAAACAAATGATAGAAATGACCATTATAAATTCTTTATTTTCATTAATAATATATAATTCCAATACTTTAGATTTATAACTATTCCACATGAACTTCATTACATAAAAATAAGTGAACCGAATATGAAAATAACGGAAACGAACACTCCTGAACTACAAAATTCAATACAATAACTTGTCAATAAAGACATAAATGAACTAACCAGAATTATGGTAAAATAAATACATGTCTAATAGGTTATGAAATAAGTTATTAAAAATTATAATTTCATATTCTAGGAGCTTAAGTACATGATCAGAACACGTTTGGAGTTGTGGTATGGGTTTTTCACCCGAACATCCATTTTCATTCGGGTTACATTTATTGTCTAATTTCCTTGATGAAATTCTATTGTATTGTTATGTAATACTCATAAATTATGTTTTATTATTATATATATGTAAACCAACCAGAATCCTTCCCTATTTTCTGGATAGTTACAGGTTTTAAAAGAAGCTTTCAAAACTGTTTCCAAAAATACGAGCCTGATACAAGGGAATTTCTCAAATTCATATATATTTTCAAGGGCAAGCTATAATCTATTTTTGGAAACAATAATACCTATAAAAACACTAATTTTATCATGAAATACTATCTTAATATACTTCTGTTATTATACAAATATTTTTCCAAAAGAAATCTTCTTTTCAAAATAAAAGAGTATTTATCACAAGAATTGCTTAATGATTTTAGATGATTATTCTCGTTTGATTCAACACTCTTGTTTATTATTATGTTTTATTGGGGTTAATAATTGATGATGTCATATAACATATTTTATTGAACTGTTTATGACTAAATTTGTTTTGGATGATCTATCCTAAAACCATTCATCATATTATTCCGAATGGTTAGTGTTTATGTTCATTAATTGGGGAAAGTTAGTTACGTTTCATATGACAGTTTCAATATGAATGCATATGTTGTTTATGTTGATCCCCGCTCATATTAGGAATGAATTGGACTTATTATGTAACTGGTGGGGCCCTCTATAGCCCCTCGATTCATCGTTAGGTCTCATGAGACAAATAGACATGGAATTGGTCGAGGCCTTTCCTAATGTGATATAGATTTTGGAAGATGCCTTAATCATTAGATATCTTGGCCGAGGCCATAACAAAATGTTTCAGAATGTCTGGAATATGAACTTCCTACATTATGAAGCTAGTAATTGAAATTTCATATGGTTATTTGACTAGTAGAATACCCTTTAATATGTTTTATTATGGCATTATTTACAGAGCACGTTTTCCTACTATAATGTGTTCATGTTTATTATTAAAGGCATGTGTTTTCAATTATTCACCATGTCTAATATTTATATTGTCTTCCGCTGTATTGCTTACTCTAATTGATCTTTTGAGCTCACCCCTTTCTTATGTTTCATTTTTCTTAGGATATGAAGAAGTAAATTATGAATTACATGCAAGCATAATCTAAGAGACATGATGTTTCTAGTGGAATATTTTAGTGCTGTTTTTCCTTTCCATATGTAAATTTGAACTTATGTATGTAACTTGTGTTCCAATAATACTAAACTACTTGGTCCTTTAGGATTCCATTTCCTTGTATGTATGCGAACGTAATCAAATAAGGCACCGGATCCGGGCAACTGGGGTCACGTCCTTACAATGCCACAAAGCTCGTAAATTATTTCTTCATTCCCAGCCACCAAAACTGCCTACCAAGATCATGGTACATCTTAGTCAATCCCGGATGCACCGCCCACTTTGACGAGTGAAACCCACAGATCAACTCCTTTTGTACATCCATCAGCACCACAGTACGACCATGCCCAAATGGCCCGAAGGCCTTCTTTTTTATTTTATTATAGATAATCTCCCTTTAAAGGGTTGAAGGGGAACCCGTACATGACCCGTAGGCCCTAGGCACAAGGCCCGACATGACCCTCAATACATGAACCGACGGCCCAGAGGAAAACCAAGACCATTACATGACCCGTAGGCCCATCCCACTAGAACTACCCCTCCCCAGCGTCTTGAATCATTGATCTCTTGAGCTCCCCACCAAGCATTGTTTATTGTCTACCATTGCCCCATACAAATTTTCATGGTGCCTGGTCCCGATGGCGGCTTCCATACCCTCTCATTCTTCCAATCTGGTTAGCTCCGCATCTGGTGGCTGCTACTCCTATTTCTCTAATCGTCTTTTGGGGCATGTTCTGTGTGAACTGGACTGTTCCATGGTCTATGTGACTCGAACATAAGAAAATCCATTAGCACTAAAAGTCCAACTAAAATGTAACTCCCCGCCATTAAGACTTTCCTTCTCATAAAAACATTCTTGGTCTACCAATTGAATCTCTTTAACTCGGCTCAAAAGCATTGACTATACTACTATAGATGTAAGGGTTATCTACCCATGCCCATATTGTACCCCCAAAATTTATCTTAGAAAACAAGGTTATCCTCACCCACTCTGAACCGGATTTCTGAACTACCTGATTCTGAGTCTTCTAGCTCAGAGCAACGATGACACTATTCTCCTTCCTTGGTGTATAGACCAACTCAAAATAAAAATAATTCAGATACTCAACCCACCATCACTATCAAAGATTCAAATCCCACTCAGAGAAGATGTATTTGATACTTTTATGGTCAGTAAACACCGTAAAGGGTACTTCCAACAAGTAAAGACTCCAACACATTAAGGCATGAACCACAAAAACTATCTCTTATTCGTGAGTAATATAATTTCTTTCATGTGGCCTCAACTATCTCGAACCACAAGCAACAACCCAATCATCCTACATCAACACTACCCCATTTCCAACACCAGATGCATCACTAAATAAGGTGTACTTCTTACTTGGTTCAGGTAAGATCAAAATCGGTGTGGTAGTCAGCTGCTTCTTTAGATCCTAAAAATCACTCTCACAAACCTTATACCAGTCAAACTTAACCCCTGTCTTCGTTAGGCCTGTGAGAGTCACAAAAAAATGAGACAAATATCTAATAAACCTTCATTAATAACCATAAAAACTAAAAACTCTCTGACCATTATAGATGTTCTTGGGCTTCTCCTAAGATACCACCGCCTACACCTTTTCTGCATCCACCAACACACCCAAATCAGAAATGATGTGTCCCATAAAGTTCACCCATAAATCCAAAACTAACATTTTGATAGCTTGGTGTAAATAATATTGTTTCTTTGTGTAATCAAGATGAAGTCAAGATGTATGGAATGATCGTCATGGGTTCTAGAGTACACCAATATGTCATCAAAAAAGAAAACTAAGAACTAATCTTGATACAGGTGAAATATCTGGTACATCAATACCATGAACATTATGGGTGTGTTGGTCAATCCAAATGGCATCACCAGAAATTCATACAACCCATACCTACTTTGAAAAGCTGATTGAGGTATGTCAGAAAGTCTCACCCTCAATTGATAGTACCATGATCTCAACTCGATCTTGGAAGACATCAAGTCACCTCTAAGCTAGTAAATAGGTCATGAATTATTGGAAGAGAGTATCAGTTCTTAATCGGCATCTGGTTCTGCTTCATATAATTGACACACAACCTTATTTATCTGTAAGACTTCTTATAAAACAACACTAGAGATCCCCAGGGGGATGTACTAGTATGTATAAACCCCTTACGCTCAAATTCCTCTAACTGGACATTCATTTCATGGAGCTTTGTTAGCACCATTTGATAGGGTGGAATGGAAACTAGCTCTGCTCCTAGAAACAACTCAATCATAAACTCAACATATCTCTCAGGTGGTAACCCTAAGAAGTCCTCTAGAAACACATCCTAAAACCAGTCCACAACAAAAGGAAATACTGGTTTTCCTTTCTCCCCATCATCTAACATAAATCATGCCACTTGGGCTGTGAGTTCCCCCAACTACTAAAACAGCGGGCTTGTGTGGCCTTCTCGAGTATACCACTCCCCATGAAGGACATAAGTGATCCTATTGAGATATGTGAATGTTAACCGATGTTGGTAACAATTGATATGAGCTTGATATAACACCAACCAGTCCATTCCCAAGATTAGGTCAAAACATGACATCTCTAGGACAAACATATCCCACAGAAAACAATACCCACCAATCTCCAGAGCACAACCCTTAAACTGCCTGATGTCCTTAACTCGTACCCCTAGTAGACTATCAAGTCACATTACCCCACATGCAGTCTATAAGTTTAAGCCCAACACAATTACAAACTGAGAAGAAATAAAGGAATGTGTAGCACTAGTATCAAATAAGGCACTAGAAAGGGTGGAAGCTATAAGACTCGTACCTCGAACAATAGATGGTCCTGCCTCACCACCTTCAGGTGTAGCTTGAACATCATATAGATGACCTACCCCTTTACCCAGGGCTCTAGCCTATGTTCCCTGCACTGCACTGCTCTGTTGGTAAGGGTGATCTTGTCCCAATGTTCGGAATCCACCACCTCTACCATATGACCCCTGGAGCTCCAACTACATAACCTGATATGGGGTAACTGACCTCCTACCTACACATGGCATCTACCTTTGACCTCCATGATTCCCTAACTATCGTGAGTTCTTGCAAAACCTCTGCATGTAGCCTAACATGCTGCATGTTCGACAATCGACTGGTGGGAGGGTACACTGGTCACACTTGTGCCCTGTATTTTTACACAAATAACAGAAGACCTGGTCGCCATCCTGAGAAGATGACCCCCTCTTCTGACTACTTTGTGCACTTCCACCTTTCTAGAAGATTCTGAAGTGGCTCTTCCTTCTATTAGAAGCCGCACCACTTTCTCACCCAGATAGAACCACAAGTTCACTACATGAAGCTCCCTTAAGGTTCCCCTCTAAGATAAGGGCTTGATCAACCACTTCAACAAACCTTTTTAGATGAAATATATTCACCTAGGATCTGATATCATATCTTATCCCATCCTGGAATCATTTATATATGGCTACCTCGTCACTTATTAATGATAGAATGAATCAACTTAGATTGGTGAAGTGACTGGCATAGTCCATTATCGACATTTTCCCCTTAGTTAACCTCCCAAAATCCACAGCCTTCTCCTACCTCATGGTTTCTAGGTAGATGTTCTCAAGGAACTTTTCCTAAAAATCATTCCACATCATTTCTTTAAACTGCTCTGTTTGGACTATAATGTCTCACCCACATTTTGTCTGACCCCTCAACATATAAGGTTCCAACTTGATTTTCTTCTCAATATGTGTCTCCAGATGGTCAAGAATAGTTTGGATGGACTCTATCCAAAACTCCTCTACCTTTGGCCCACCCTCTCCAGTAAAGGTTGTAGGGTGTTGCAACTGAAACTCCCTAGTTAGATCAAACATACTCGGTGCAACCCACACTGGGTCTCATTCCACCATCTACATAAAACAATAACAGTTCTCCCAGAAGAGCATTCTCAGCAACCGGAACATGTCTTTGAGGTTACATTTCTCTACAATTTCAAACATAATCCTTAGAAAAAACTATAATTCTTTTATGAGAGGGAAAGAGATATAGGTAGGCTCATTACTTTCCATATTCAAACTAGTTTTCATACACTACCCAAAAGATCCCAATAACAATCAAATCGCTACCCCTGTCCATCTCGCATAGGGCCATGGCTAACAAAGGTATATAATTAACATGGATACAATACATATCTTTTACACCCATTCTAAACCACTTCCACACCCCAATTTACTCCTAAAATATTTTAATCAACTTTTTATTCTTTGTTAAGAACTATTTTCTAATTTCTACTTGACATTTTCACTTTTATTTTTACCCATTCATATCATCTAATTAGGCATAATTTTTTTCATTTATTTTAAGAAAAACAAAAACTTCCTAACCATTATATCCCACATACCCATCCTATGTGTGTGTTTACCATGAGTCATCCCACTTACCAACATAGATAACTAGAATGTTTCATGAATATACAACCTTGTACACTTCCGACCACGAGAAAAAATATCACAAAACTGTCAAATAACACAATAAGTGCATCACCCAATGGTGAAATATCATCAAATATAACAACACACAATAAGAAAAAAAATCCCCTCCCAAAGTGACTTGACTTTTTCCTCATACATGGGTTATCTACTCATAAGAATGATCTCATTACCAAGGCCTGGATCTTTCCAAAACTCTTTTCTACCATTCCCCAAATAGTAAGAAATAGAAAATAACTCCTCTGATACCACTTTATAACATCCCTGACCTGGAAGCCACTAAACTGGTTCCCCGAGCCTGGCCACCACAAGACCTCAAGCATGCCTCCCTGTATACAAGAGGTTGCCGACTAACAGAGATGGTATACAAGGATATGTGGGGAGACTATACCCTCTTCACCATAGTAAGACATAATAGAAAATAGTTTAAATGGTATAAAAAGGAAAGAATCAATAACATGTATAGATAACAAATTCCAAAAATGGGTAAAGCCACATACAACCATAAATATGTCATGCCATGCTATAGTGCCAAGTGAAATAAAACCCAAAATAAGGGAAAACAATAGGATCCCCAAAATGTTCTGGACTCCAAGTCTATAACCTCTCCCATACATTTCCCACGTCCAACTCAACTCTATATCATAGGGCCTTTACCCTTATCCTGACCTGTAACAATGAAACATACTTGGGTACCCAATGGCGGCCCAAGTAGGGTGTGAGTATAACTCAGTAAGCCACCACCAACTGTGTTTACAAAATATCCAACAAAATAATATAGTGCATGATAGTGATAAATAATGGAAAGTGAAGATAAAAAGTTCAATAGGACATTCTAGACAATGTTCCTTTTAATTATACTACCATTGAGTCTGGGTTCGCTACTTAGTCATTTCATGATTTAGTCTACCTTTTTCATGTGTTCAATAGATTAGGAATGTTCAATGTTCCAAAGCATATGGGAATAAAATCAAGTCCTATCTCAGTAGGAATCACATTACAACAATATCATAATCCTCACATCGAAGCCTTAGTTTGGGTGGAATATAACCACTAGGGGAATGGAACTTTGTCCCCTTCCCTAACCTATGCATTTAGGGTTGGATCTAGAACCTATTTCCAACTCGACCTGTGGGCATAGAACCTCAATCCCATACCCCACTCTATAAAGAAATATGCACATTCTTATTTATCATTCACCACATTTAACCACAACAAAACATGCATAACCAATACCATTCACAACATCACTACACTATCGATAAATGGGAAATTAAAATTATGCCTCAATCCATTAACACATTCATCGTTTATAATACGTACCCCTTTATTCCTATTTCACATTTCCCACGCCTAAATCACTAAGGATATTCAAGTGTAAATATAATTCATTATCATATTCTCGTTATTCCCGTTTAAACCATTTAAATGAAAACCAAACAATACCTTATCCTTTATCCACATTAGAAAAAACTAAACAATATCCATTATAACTCATTTCATAAACCATTTAACCTCTTTACTAAGCTGCTACATCATCATGTGTCAATTTTCTACCTTATAATCCCATTAGCCCCATCGGGAGAGCTGACACACCCCATGGGTGGCCCTACTTTGTCAAGTACTCCTATTTGCATCCCATGGGGATGCATAAGGGTTTAATTAACTATTTAGACACCTAATACACCACACCATGCTAACATCATCAAGAACACATCAATAAGGGAGACAAGAATAAATCCCTACATGCACAAATCTGCACAAGAACCAAGGGATATAACTTGTCGACCACCTAACTTGAATCTGTTGGTGAACACACCCTTAATCAAGGCCTTAGATCCTAATCCAAAACACCTATGAAAACGAAACTTAGATCTCATAGGAAAAGATTTTTTTAGATATTTGGATGGAGATAATAGAAAGATACCAACCCTAAAAAACAAAAAAGAAGTAAGGATGGATTTAGGCCTACCTGGATCTTCATTTCACAATTGAAGACACTCTAAATGGAATAGGATTTAAGGAGAATCACCCTTGGGAGATATTGGGAGCTTTGGTTCATTCCTAGGGTTTCAAGATAAAAGGAGGAGGTAAATCCCAAGTTGGTACTTAATTCCATGTAATGGAATTTTTGTAATTTTTAAAAGTTTCTAGACCGCTCGGTTTACCTACATAGTTTTCCAAACCGTGCACAAACAGTGCAGAGGCTAATGTATAAAAATCCTTTTTTTTTCACAGTTTACACACACAGTTTTCCAAACCATACGAAAACCCTGTAGAGGATACTATCCGAAAACTATTCTTCTTCACAATTTACCTAGGTTGTCCGCACAGCTAAGACTAACCATTCTCAGATCATGTGGATTTCCCCGAAAACTCTTTTTTCAACCTTTTCATGTCCCAAACCCCCATAACACCCCTGATCCTTCTTAAATAATTTGAAGAACACACATTCGGTCAAAACTAAGGGCTTAAACTGAAACGTGGGCAAAAACATACCTTAACGGATATCTGAGATCTTACAAATAAATACCCCCACTTTATCATCACTTTTTGTAGTACTGATAAAGGGGGCCTTTATCATCAATTTTTCTAGTAAAGATAAAGGGTTAATTTATCATCAGTTTTATCTAGCGCTGATAAATTCAAGAATTGTTAAAAACCTATTTTATATTAGTGGTAGTTTAATTGATGTTATAAACAAATTATTTTATGTATAGAGTTTTTTGGTGTAACGACCCAAAAATTTATTAATGAAAATTTCTCTTGATCTAATTAAATGTATTATTACGTAAAATGGTTAAATAAATCACATGAACATCCTTGGTTTTATGTTTTTTTGATTTTAAAATATCATTAATAATTATTATTGTTTGTAATATAGTCGTTGAACAGTGATCATATGATTAGTATAAATACAGGGCTTTAACAAATCTAATTTACTCAGAAAAAGGAAGTGATGACCTCATCCAGTAGAATTGATCTATATGAAGATCATTTATCAGAGCATGGAGAGGTGGTGGTGTCACTGGGCTTCTCTCTTTACCAAGCCCAATCCGAGCTTCAACATGTTAAGTTTGATGGGGACTGCCTACGGGAGAAGTGGAAGTCAATAGAGATTACCACCCGAGCGATGTTATCTGAGCCACCCCAAGAGTCTATCACCGTCGCACACCTTACCCTTAGGTCTTATGAGGGTGTTATAAGGGGTTATGTAACAAGACCCCATCACTATGATTATGTGCATTATTTTTGTATATAATAAAGAATATACATTCATTTTATTATTGTTACTTTGTAAATTGTTTTTAAAGCAAAAATAGTATTTTAAGTTAATATTCAATTAAGAAATATATTTTGAAAAATTAATGGATTTTTGAATTAAATAATATTTTAACAAAATATTATTACTAAATTATTTTTTATTAAATATTAATGATTGTATAATTTTTATGAATAGAATTGTAATTTTTATTATGGTTTAAAAGATGTTTTGTCAAAACCCGTGAATTTTTTATAAATGTAGTTTTTATTTTAAAAGTAAAAATTCACATATTTAGAAAATTATTTAGATAAAATTTATATTATTTTTGGAATCATGATGTCAAAATTATCCAATGGTGAATTTTTCATAATTTTTTGAGACGGTCAAATTTTTGGGTAAAAAATAAATACTGTTTAAATACATAATGTGTTTTATGACTTCATAATGACCCAATAGTGATGTTATAAAATACTATAAATGTTATTTTTTTCCAATATATGTTTTAATTTTAAAATAATGTAATTTTAGGTTTGTTTTATTTATTGTACAAAGCCTTAGTGGACCCTCCAAGACTTATAAAACATTTTAACATTTTAAAAAGATTTCATTGAGAGTGTGACTTACCTCCACATAAGCAAGCCCAATATTTTAATAAGTTATGAAATTTTGATTATAAAATAATCTTTTCCACTCCACATTGGAAAAAACCATGGTATGGTTTGTGTTTTTGATTATTTTAATGTGTGGTGTCCAAAACCTAAATAATAAAGAATTCTCTCTCTTTTCCTATATAAACCCATTCAATCTCCCATTACTCTTCACTGAAACCATTTTAAGCTCAGAAAAACACTTACCTCCTCTCTGTATAATCCTACCAAATCACCCAAATCTCTCAATAAGCCGCTCTCAAGCGTCTCCCAAGCCTTTGGAATCACACATCCAAGTAAAGGATTCTTCCATTCTCATTTTTTCCAAATTTATTTATATTGTTATGACCTTTTATTTTGAATTAAAAATGTTGGGGTATGATTTTTAACCACCCCTATATTTCCATCCTTATTTTGTAATGATGAGAAACCCATTTATCTATCATTAATTCTTCCCATGTACACCTATTACCATGCCGAAATTCCGTAAGGGATTTATCTCTCCTCATTTACATTCAATCAATTCTTTTATATTATGCATCTAAATTCCATTACATATGTTGGGAAATGTATCAATATTACCCAATTAATTTAAATTTAATGTATATATTATGACATACCCCTTTCTCTATGATAACCCATTTTTATTAATTCTTATGTCACGACGATATGCTGCCAAAATTACACCGTGATTTTACAAGACAAAGTCCTTGGAAGTCTTTTGGTGTAAACCTCAGGAGGTTACCTAAGGAAGAGGTAACATTCTTCGTCGTGCATTTTTATTTTATTTCTTCCAACACCTCCTTAAATTCATATTTAAATATTATTATATAATAAAATTTGTACCATACATACACTGAGTTATTTTAATGTTAAGGTAATTACCTACAAAAATACCCACTTCCATCAAATGAGTTATAAAAACATCATTTGTGTGTACAGCGGACTACCGCCTCACGAATCGATGTCATTTGTTTTTCAATTACCACCTCTCACAATGGGGTATGATGAGGGATAAAAAGTATATATATATATATATGTGTTATATTAATAGAATAATTATACCTCTAGAGTCATTATTTGTAACAAGACAACTTGATTCAACTAGAAAAACCACCCAAGCAGACTCATCATGGTGGTGAGGTGAAACAAGATTATGGGAACACGTCTTGAATATAAAAAAATGAAGACATACAACCAGAGTACATTGTAAAAGAGAAATATACATCCAAAAAACCTAAAATCCAATACAAATTAGATAAAATAGAATGTATAACAACACAAGACCAATAATTCTCCATGTGACTAACCATCACCTCTAAACCATCTCAAATAGAAGGCTATAATAACAAGAGAATCCATCATAATACAAGATTATCTTCCCTTTACCTGGATCCATAAACACAACATGTACAACCAAACAAATGAAAATTTAGGGTGTGATAAAAAAACTAGTATGATAGTACTAAAAATTCTATACAAGGTCTAATTTCAAGAATACAACAGTTCTATCTTTTAAAATAGAAACAGTTTTACAAAAGGCACTTTTATAAATCCAACCCCAATTGTAAATCATTTTCCTTTGGTTTTTAATAATAAAATTTCATATCAAAAAATCTAGAAATATGAAAATTATAAGTGATAAAATATGAATTAATATCCCTAAAACATAAGGTAAGAAAGTAAATACATATCCATGACATAATCTATCATGTGAAACAATGTGATATAACCTCATGTGAAAATCATGTGTGACAAAATCCATAAAAAATCTTTTGATAAATAACCATAAATGAAAAAGAACACTATATTTGGGACCTATCCTATGGTAATACATACTATACATAAATTATCCTAGACTAAGAATAAGTTAGTTCCAACCAATATTGATTCCTTCCATAGTCCATCGATATCACAAAGTAACCCTCTAGTGGTGCCACACACACTAGGGTCACCTATGTCCCTTTCCTGATGCACCGAAGGTTCCCAATGTTAAAATTGTGTAGAAAACATTTTCAAACCATTATAAAAATTTATAGAATATTTTCAAATACAATCCAATTAACTTCAGGGGCTGAAAACATATTTCCAATCAAAACCCACTATTCATGAGTTTAATCAAACACTTGTTTTAAAAACATATTTTTAAAGAAAAATTACTTCAAAAAGTTAAAATTAAAATTAAATACATTGAAACCACAAATAACTTCAATTAAATGAATAAACCTAAGTATTTTTACAATAATGATAAGAAATTCATATTATTAACCCATTGTATTGAAACACCTACCTCAAAACAGAGGTGGAATAATACATCTTCAACAATGGTGATTAAGGAAGAGTTGATTGTGTCCTCACAATCCTAGATCCCTAATAAATAATTTCATTCCCCCATAAAACCCCTTATATCTTAAATATATATCCCCTTTGGGTTCCATGATATGGGAGGATAAAAGATCTAGAGAGGATCTACAAAGGATAGGGGAAACCAAATAAAAAATGAAACATACCTCGGTGAAATCCATCAATAATAAAGTATTTACACAAATAATATATGGGGAAAGACCTAAAAAAGACTAGCTAAGGTTTGTTATGATCCAAAAAGGATATTAGGAGTTTATTAGGATTTAAAATGGCCAAGTTAATAAGGGTAAAATTCCATATTCTAATACTTCGAAAGGGGGTCACACAGTTTCTTGGGATATGAAGAACGGTTAAAATAACCATGTGACTTAATTGTATGCCCCTTTTATCCATTATAGTGGAAGGAATGGTTTGTAAACATTAATTAGTTTAACTGTGCACCAACTATGAAACCCCCTTTTTCCAAAGGTTCCATGATTTGTTCTAGGGGGAGTACAATTTGGGAAAACCATGCTCAAACCATTTCACTACCCTAGACAACCACCAAACACTCCACATGGGTCTCATACATATTGCACAATTTTTATAACCATGAAAAAATATATGATAAATTCCACTGAAACAACACAAAGTAAAACCACATGGTTACTACACTATTAAAAAAATAGTGTTCCTTAAACGTGTACCTTTCCAGTTTCTCCAAAAACAATTTTCTTTAGTCTCAGATCCCTAAAAACATCTCGAACCACAAAATAGAAAATACAAGGATCAAATAAGTCATACCTATTAATTTTAAGGCATAAAATTATATCATATAAACCTTTTTTATTTTTATTCCATATCATATATAATAACATAGCATGTGTGTACGATGAACTACCGCCTAATGACGCGATTTTATTCATCTTCCATTAACACTTTACATGGAATGTAATAAGGGTAAATTTAATGAATATATGTTATATACATGAGATAATTGTAATATTAATTACATATTTATCATTCTAAAAATAAAATACATCATTTTATTTTTATCTTTTTACTCACCAAAAAATGATAGCTTCATTAGTGTACGTGTGGATTTCCACCTTCACGAATCGATGTCACTCTCATAGCATAACTAAAAAAAATGGATGATATATATAATTATATTTAATATAATAATATGTTAAATATTATAATATGATAATTCTATAAAGATAAAATATTATTTAACTTCTTTCCAAAATGATCATTGAAAAATGGAAACGCTACTCATGTGTACGTATGAACTATTGTCTCCATGATTGTAACATAGTTCATTTCTGATAAACATATTTCATGATTGTTTTTAAAATTATAATTTATGTATAAATATAATAATTATTTGTTATTATTATTATAGATATGTTTAAATAATGACCTCTTTAACCATATTCAATCTACGAAAATCATTTTTGACACATAAGAAAAATATATTCAAAATATATAATGTAAACTTAATTGATTAAGTAATCATATATAACATGGTAATAAGTGAGATAAAATTATTAATAAACTTTTAAATATTTATTTGGAAAGTAAATAATTAAGATAAGTGTATTATTCAGAAAGATAAATAATGAATGTGACTATTCTGACTCAAGGTAAGGGTTTCTCGTCTCATTTTTACTTCCATGAGACATATTCCAAATTCCCCACTTATTTATCTTATATTGTGCATATGCTATACTTTTTTTTATATCATTAATTAATTTGTGTTCATGGTATTTAATTCTTTATTTAAATTTATTTCTTTCATGGGGCTTATAATAACAAAGTTACTAATGTGGTAATGGTTTATAACACAATGTCATCATTATTCCGGATTTCTTTTGTTTATGTCTCTCAGAGATGAATTATTTTATATTTATTTATTAAAATAAATATATTTTATTCTCTAATGGTTATTAATGAACTTTTTCAAGTAATATTACCATTTTACCTCTATTCAGAACATAAAATTATTAATAATTTCTTTTAATAAAATCAAAATTTATTTGTCTCTTCGGTCGAAAATCATTTTTCTTCAAAAACCATGATTTTTAAAAATGTATTCAAAAATGTTTTAAAATTATCCAAATAAATTATAATTTTTCTTTACCCATTTATTGATTTTTTTAAAATGTTCTGAAATTAATATTTATGTTGTCTGCCAAACAAGGAACTTTTTTAAACTTTTTATATTATAAAAGGAATAGATTTTTTTAACTTATGTGGAATATATGAAATCACCTACCATGATAAACTTCATATAATTAATTATTCCTTTATAATTTGTAAATTTTATCTTTCAAAAAAAATTATCCTAATATTATGAAATCCTTAGTTTCTAAAAGTTATTTTCAAAGAAAAGGATTTTGATAATATTATTTGAATTTTCTTGTTTTAAAATAAAAGAAGAGATTTTTAATAAAAGGTTATTTTCCTCAAAGAATATTCCAAGTGATACTAAAAATAATTTTCTATCTAATAATACATTATTTTTTGTTACTTGTTCTTAAATTTGGATATACTATAACGATACCATCCTTATTATTTCTCTGGGTGGTTTAAGATTAGTTTGACCAGAGATGTACTATATTGATACCATTCATTTTACTTTGGATGTTTTATGATTATATTTAATGATTGAGTAAAGTATTTATATTTCATATTCTAGTTTAAATATGAAGGTTTATGTGAATTATGTTTCACCCCATTCATATAAGGAATGTACTGGACTTAGTAAGTGATAAAGATGGCCCACTATATCCCCTCGATGCATTGGTAGGTCTCATGAGAAAAACTAAATTGGGTTTTTGCCGAGGACTTACCCATTTAAATAGATGTCTTATAATAAGGAATAGATATTATTATATGATGTATAATAAGTCATAAATGACAAGTTTTATATTTCCAACATTATGCTTTCCATTATTAAGAATTAATTTATTAATATACCATGTAATTATTTGATTAGATAGAATATCCCTGATTAAGTTTCAATCTCATGTGATGATTTATATTGAATTATTTGATCATCATTTATTACTTTCATATTATGCACAAGTTATTGATTAAACAGAATGTGTTTTAGTTATTTACCTTTACATATTGATTGTGCCATATTTATTCATTACATTTACTATACGCTTACCCTTACTGAGAATCTCTGCTCACCCCTTTATTATATTTTATTTTCCAAATGATACTAGGATGCGTTTTGTGATTAAAATACATGGATACCATAAGGGTAATAATAGAGTTATCAAAATAGTATATGTATTTTATGTATTTCATTGTAATTATAATTGCAAGTATGTATCTAGTTTACCAAGACTAATAAACTAGTAGGTCCTTCAAGATGTGATTCCTTTTATCTTTTGAAAATATAACAAATAAACCACAAGATCCGAGATACTAGGGCTGAGATTTCTATAGTTGGCATCAGAGGAAGTTTAGTAGAAACATTATGAAATAGATTTCTGAAAACTATATTAGGGAATATAAACCTATGATATAATTTAAGGATAAGTATATAAGAACATCATAATGTTCTTTTAAGGATGTGATTATATGTTTTTTCAAGAAAATATATCCTTTTATGAATAATACAATTGTATGTGGTTATATCATTGATGTACCTAGGGTTAATAACTCTAAAAAAGGCACATTTTGATTGAGTCTATCGTCTCCTAGTGCACAAGAGTGGGACTTACTATGCACTAGTTTAATGCTTCAAGGAGTTATTATTCGGATAATTCATATTTTATTTGTAAAGAATTATGAAATATTTTAAAACAATGATATCCCTAAAGAAACCATGTTTATGATTATGATATTAGATATGTATAAAATTTTCAATTTATGTTATGTGTTTCACTAGTTTTGGGATTATACATTATGTTTCATAAGGTTATAATCTAAAAATGTTTATGTCATTGTTTAAAAATGGTAGTTAGTAGAAGTAATGGGAACCACATAAATAAAAATAATCCCAAATTTAATAATGATAGTTTCTTTGATGGGATTAAGCCAATATTTTTAATATAACTAGTATCCCAAACAATCTCATCATATGATGATATAATATCATGTGATAATAAGATAGAGAATTAATTCTCTATGTATTATGGCTTCGAAGGGAATAAAGAGAAGAATAATTTGGAATATAAAAAGGTAGACAAAGGGAATAAGGTAAAGAATAATTTTACCACATGTGATAATTGTAGAAATAAACACTGTGGTGCATGTTTAAATGGAATGGTAGTTGTCTACAAGTGTTTTGAGAAATTACCTGATACTCATGACTGAAAGGGAAACAAAAATGTTTCCAATGTTCAATGATTCAATCATAAGTACATGGGGAACAACACATATGAATTACCTAAGAATCAAAAGAATATACCTCAAAATTAGCTAATGGATCTTTGAAAATATTATGTTATTACCATATATGAAGTGGAATTATTAATGTTCGTGTCTTTGGATTCATGAATTATTTCATTTGAATATTTTATCAATGATATTATATTTATAATAATTATGATATGTATAAGGATTTTAATGTAGTACTTTGTCATTGAGGATTTTAAAGTGTATGTTGAACGATACAGATGACCAAGAAAACTTATTCAATGGAAATTTGAATTTCATAGAAAACACATGATTGAGCGAAAGATAACCCTTAATATGTTCTATATGTTGAGAGAATGGTGTTGGGATAAAGATAGTATTGATATTAATAAAGTAAATTGGATAATTTTGACTACCTTGGAACATATTAATGATTTGTTGACAAAGTGGTTTATGATATCATTGTTGGAGTAAATGTTTTTATTTAAGTAATATATGTAATAATCAATGTTTTATTTTAAGTAATAATGACGCATGAATGTTTTTAATATGGTTTTATAGTAATTTAGGTTATTATCATATTTAAATAGAATACATGATTTGTAAAAGTTGGTGTCCTTAGAACCAACTGTTTTCTACTATTGATACATGAATGTTTGCTTATTATATATTGTTCATTGTTATGCATGACTATAATATAATAATGTCCAGGAATATTTGTTGCATTAATAAGGTCATAGTAGATCCCCGCTATGATGAGAACCTTGAAATGCTATAACAATATTCTTAAATAATGTTCTGGGGTTGGATGACATACTATGATAGGACACATAGTATACAGACTGTCATGTGAGAGTACTCTTAAGAAGATGAGACTCTCTCTCATAGAGTTCATACTTGGTAATCTCCAATATGGGAGATTATGAGAACAGACCCGCTAGTAGTAATTCTGCATGTCTTGGTGTCATCGGATATTGCTATCTGCGAGCGTGTGTAATGGTCCTTAGACTGGAAGATTATCATTAACTGATGTAATGACTCACGCACTTAGATTTACTGATGAAAACCGTCATGCAGACAGTTGGCGGGAAGTAGGGTATGTTGCGTGTGTCACGAGTGACATGTTGTTAATGGATAAGTCGAGGAAGTATTTGTCCCTTCCATTTATGGAAGTTGATATCTCGGCCCTTTTATTGAAATAGAACTGTCGCATTAAATTCAATGTCCATCAATTAAACGATCAGTTTATTTCAGGTAGTCAAAGAACGACTGATCAAGAATATAGGTTTATGACACTTCTATGAAACCTACCTGATTAGATATTGAGACAAAGGGATTAAATTACATAGTAAGCATTTTTATGAGGTGATACGTCAATGCGGCGTCAACTTCTTTCTCTTGGGTGCCTTGACCCGTTGCTAGACAGTAATCTTGGACTTTAGGCAAGCCTGCCTAATGCCAACGAGAAAGAGGCCTAGAGGGTCACACACTATGTGTATCCAAGTATCTCAAGTCGAATAAAGATTAATCCCGTACGTAGTTTAATAATTATTCAAGGAAGCCTAAGTTTTTTTAAATGATGGAGGAAAAATAAAATGAAACAAGTACATGCCGTGTATTATTAAATGTACACGCCGTGTAGTTTTATTTTGGAAAGGAAAAGAATAAATGAAAACAAGATATAAACGCCGTGTACATTTAATGTACACGCCGTGTTGTTTTCAATGAAAAACAAGTACACGCCATGTATTTATTATTACACACCATGTAGTTTTTCTAGTCGGGTTTTTGAGGATATAATATCGTTTTATTAAATGATATTTATTATAATCAGTGTGAGCGCATGTCAAGGAATTAATTATTCAACATGGGGGTTTTCAATAAGAGTTAATGAAATAAATGAAATGTGTAACGCGTTTATTTATTGTCATAACTCTACAAACCCAAACTCGATTATAAATATCCTCACAACCCCAACTCTTTTCCTACACAAGAGAATTGTTGTGCACAATATCTCTGGAGAATTCTTTCAAGGCCGAAAGAACCTCTTCCTCCAAGAACGCTCTCAAGATCGAGAGAGATCCTCTTCCATCGGATCAAGACAATATAAGGTGGACAACGCAAGAAAAGGCTTCTCCACGATAGCACCCGGAGAATCCTTTGGCGACATCCAGAGATATGAGGTACATGTGTGGATCAACGCTATAGGGAGTCTACACTTGGCTTCTACGACACAACGACGGATCACATCGACTACGTGATCAAGAACATCAACAAAGAAAGAAGACCCAAAAGGTATTTCTTTATAATTAATTAAATTAATTATAATCAACCTATAACGATCCTTGGTTTTGGTTCCGGCACAAACCATCTTCTTTGTCTTTTTTTGTGATTCGTTCGATGGAGACTGGCGTTTATCATCGTATTGATCCCGGATTGATCATTGCTAATGAAAAAAAGCCAAGTGGTCACATCCACCCACGTGCTTCCGCTGCACCCAAAACCTTCATGATTAAGGTATTCAAATGTTTGGTATGTGACAATTAAGATCTACTTCATGTTTTTGGAGAGATTAATAATATGTTCATTTTGGAAATTTAGTAACCTTCTTTCTAAAATTTTGGATCTTAATATTTGGGAAGGGTAATAAGGTTAACCATTTATGAAATTTTCTAAGTTGAAATTTAAATGAGGCTTTATAGATTAATGTATTACTTCACCATATAAAGATTTATGAATATTGGATAATCTATACTAAAAATTTTGTTATAATAATAACTAGAGATCGAAGGAATGAATTGACATTCTTTTATGGATCTTATGATCCATTAAAACTGAATTTTAGTGCTCCAGGCATAAAAAAATAATTTTTATATATTAATTTCATGGAGTAAGTGATGAATTGGAAATTTATTGAAACACAATTAAATTATGAAATTGGGATTATGAAAAAGAAATGTTTCATGTAATTATATTTTCCTACATTCTTATATAGTAAAATAATCTATCAACATTAATAAAATTATCTTGAAAAAAAAATATTATCCTATTACCTTCATATCTGATAATTTATATGATACCGTAAATAATAATAGATTTAGGGTTTTGTGGTCATTAACCTTCTCTAGATCACCCAATTTCTTGTGATCAATGATCTCTATCACTTTTTATTAATCCTTGTGCATTTTTATTCTCTTCCATGTATATGTTTTCATTTCCTAACAATTTTATCCTATATGGAAACCTAGAAATGTGTTGTTTTTGATGAAATTCATAAATCCTTTATCTATTATTAAGTTTATATTTCATTAACCACCCTCGCGATTTGGTATTTCTATAAAGCCATTTTTCTATTTGAAACCCTTGATTACAGAGATCACGATTAAATTGTGATGATGAAATTTATTTAAGGTTAAGAGAATATAACACCCAAATGTTTTAAAAGTAATTTTTTATATAATATGTGACCTGAAAAATTGATCTTATAAAAACCATAAAATATGTTTCTTTAAATTTAATCTCTTCGATAGCTTGTAGAACACGCAACCCCAAGTCTAAATGGACTATAATATAGTATATTGTTCTGTCATAACTATTAAATTAGAGGTTATGAATATTATTGACTAAATTATTAAAATAATATGGTTTACACATGTATAAAGAAAATTGGTTATATATTAATTATAAATAAAATAATATTCATTTAAATGAAAAAGAAATAATTTTCCGAAAAACTGTATTTTTCTCTAAAAGACTGTTTAGTCATGATCTGCACAAGTAATTTAAAATTAATTCGTAACACTTTTAGAAAATTTATTTTAAAAAGTAAAATTATTTTTTTAAATCGTAAAATTAAAATTATCTTTCGTTTAATTTTTGGGATTTTTCTAAAATGATTCATTTTTTATTAAAAAGTGAAAAATACTGAATTTTAATTAAAAAATTCCTTTTCATTTAAATAATTTATAAATTTATTTTATATTTTAAATTTTTTAAAGAAAAATTAGTTCAATTATATATCTATTAATCCAATTTATGTCATTGGAATCATTTTCATTTTTAATTTTTATATAAAAACTTTGTGAACTTTTAAACATTCCCCATTGAAAACCTACTTTCTCATTGCGTATGAGGGATTGATTTTAAATTAAATTTTCCTACTAATGTGAATAAAATTTGGAAAAATGGATTCCATATTTGGAATAAAAATAATTTATAATATTTAAAAAGGTAAACTTAATTTTTGACTATAATGAATAGTAAAAACAAAAAAAATTATTTATCGCTATTAAGGTAAAAATGGATTTACCGAGGGTTAAAATAAAATGATAAGTGTTAAAATAACCTAATTTTTTTATAAAATATATTTTAAGACCATATTTATACAATATAATATCTAAGGCTTAATAATAGTCCTTTTTCTACCCATTTTTAGGTAAAAAACATGGGCACACCATAATATTTTCAAAAATTACAAGTGTGCCACTCACCTCATCTATAAAAGGCCACCCCCTCTCCTCTCTTCTTAAAAACTATTTTTTTTAAATACCTTTCCAAATGGCCTAAATTATTTGATAATATCATCTTATAATCCTTACTTTGTTCATAAATCTAAACTTGGAAGGCTTTTGGTGAAAACCTAATGAAGATACCCAAGGGAGATGTGACGTTCTTCATCGAGCGATTTTATTTTATTTCTTCCTTCACCTCATTCAATTATAATTATACCATGAAGATATAATAACCTAATTATATTAAATATACTTAGATTTTTTTATGTTAATTTGGTGACCTATAACCATCCCCGCTTCTATCAAATGGGTTACCAAATCTTCATTCTTGTATATGGTAGACTATCGCCTTGTGAACTGATGCCATTCGTTTTTTCATTTCTGCCTATAAAGGTTGAGTATGATGATAGATATATAGTATATATATTATATTTATGAAATAATTATACATATATTTTTATTATATTATATATACCATTTTACATTCTATTCTATAGGGTATACGTTAATGTTGCACATGTGTACAATGGACTACCGCCTTCCAAAGCGATATGATTTGTCTTTCACTAACTATTGAAATGTAGGGATATAAAGATAAATTTAATTAATATATGTGATTTATATTAAAAAAATTTATATTATTGACTTATTTATCATTCTAAAAATATAATATATTATTTTTTTTACCTTTCCACTCACTAATAGATGATATTGTCATTCATGTATATGTAGACTACCGCCTCCGTGAGAAGATGTGACTATATTTTCATAACACACCACATGGATGATATATATATATAATAATATAAATAATATGGTATATAAAATATTATTATCATTATGGAAAGAGAAAATATTATTGAACTTCTCTCCATATTGATCATTAAAAAATGGAAATGTTACTCATGTGTACGTACGACCAACCCTCTCATGGATTGTAACATAGTTCATTTTTCATAACCATATTTCATGATTGGATTTAAAAATATAATTTATGTATAAATATGATAAATATGTCATGATTATTATTCTAGATATGTTTAAAAAGTAACCTCTTTGACCATAGTAAACCTACCAAATTCATTCTGGACGCATATTAGAAATATCATAGAAATACATGACATAAACATAATTGAAGGAGTAATCATATATAAAATAGTAATAAGTGAAATAAAAGGAATAATAAGATTTATTTTTTTTATTAATAAAGTAAATAATTAACATAATTTAATTATTCATGAAAATAAATAACATAAGTTATGTGTTAGACTCAAGGTAAGGGTTTCTCATCTAACTTTTATTTATGTGAGACATATTCTATATTCACCAGTAATTTATTATTTGTATTGTAAATACTACAATTTTTTTATGTTAAATCAAAAATTAATTTATCTTAATTTTATTTAATTTTGAATTTAAATTTGTTTCTTTGATGGTGCTTATGATAAATTTTTTTACCAAAGTGGAAAGGGTTTAATTCACAATCTCACCATTATTCAGGATTATTTTTTTTAAATATCCACCAGGGGAATTATTTGATATTTATATATTAAAATCAATCTATTTTTTATCCTCTTGTTATTCATGAAATATTTCAAGTAATAGTATTGTTTTCCTTCTCTTTGGTACTTAAAATTATTAAGATAATGGTTTTAAGAAAATCCAAATTTATTTCTCTCTTTAGTTAAAAATACCTTTTTCTTCTAAAACCTAATGTTTTTAAAAATGTTTTAAAATTCTAAAAAGGATTTTTTGAAAACATTTTTACCCATGTTTTACTTTTTAGAAAATGATTTGAAATGAATATTCTTCCCATTTTCTTAATATATCAATTTTAAAAGAAACTACATCATAAAATGAATGTTCTTTATAACTTATACACTATGTATAGAATTACCCACCGTCATGACCATTATTTATTTGAATCATCACTTTATATTTTGTAAGGTTATTTATAATCTAATTTTTTTTCATAGTATTATGTAAATTTTTAGTTTTTAAAAGTGATTTTCAATGAAAATTATTTTTGAAATTATTTTATAAATTTTTTAGTTTTAAAATAAAAGTGTGTTTTTTTAAGAAATGTTATTTTCCTCAAGTAATTTTCCATGTGATCTTTCAAAATAATTTTCCATCTAATAATACATCATTTTATGGTACTTATACATTAATAGGGATATAATATAATTATACCATCCTTATTATTTCTCTAGGTGGTTTATGATCCATTTTATTAGATATATAATATGTTGATACCATTCACTTTACTTTGGATTTTCTATGATTTTTTATTGAGTGGGGAAAATATTTACATTTTGTAAGCTAGTTTAAATAATAATGTTTTTCTGCATTAAGTTTCACCTCTTTAATATGGGGAATGAATTGGACTTATTAAGTGACTAGTGGGGTCTGTTATAGCCTCTCGATAGATCGGTGGTTCAAATGAGACAAACTAGAATGAATTATTTCCAAGACCTTAACCATTTAAATATATTTCATGGAATAAAGCCTTAATGGTATTAAATTTCTTGGAACAAGGCCTCGACAATATATTTTAGATGTCAAGAATTATAAATTCTATGATTATTAATTCAATTATTAATATTTCATGTAATTATTATATTAGTTATAATATCTATAGTTCAGTTTCTTACTCATGTGATTATTTATATGGAATTATTTAATTAAATTTTATTCCTTCCATATTATGCCCAAGTTATTGGTTAAATGGAATTTTTTTAGTTATTTACCTTACCATATTGATTATACTTTATTTATTTGTAGCTTATTCTATAAACCTACCCTTATTTATATTCTGAGATCATCCCATTATTATGTTTTATTTTCCCCAGGATACCAAGAAGGGTTTTGTGATTGAAATGTAGAGATTTACTAAATAAAATAAAGGTTTTCTCAAAGAAAATATTTGTTTCATTAATGTATTCAATTATAATAATAATTTTAACTGTGTTTCTAGTTTACCAATACTAATAAACTATTTAGTTCTTCAAGATTCAATTATTTGTTTCTTATACCAATATAAAAAATTAACCACCAGCTCTAGGCTACTGGGATTAGGGTCATTATAAATTCCCGGTGATATCTATTTATATCTTCCTCCTTGGTAGTTTTTTCAATCAAAAAAATTATAGAATTGGACTAGGGTTTTTATAAAACATATATAATAGAAATATATTTAGAGTATAGTAGCTGAAAATTATTTAATTTAATATTATTATTTAAAAACAATAATAATTTGAATTATTTTAACTAACTTAGATCAAAACCAAATTGAAATCTTGAAAAAAACTCTATGTTCTAGTTTAAAAGGATAAGTCAGTTTCTTGATCTAATAATCTACTTTGGAGAAAATTATAGTTTTATATTAATGGATCTAGGATTCCAATACTGATATTTATTTAATAAAAATACCATGATACTCAATTATACCATCCAAGAATAAAATTTTATAAATATTAGACAAAAAATCAATGAACATAAAATAGGCACCAAATTTTGAGGACAAGGTAATCCATTTTCAAAATAAACTTAAGATACTACATCATCCAAACCTTTTA
The DNA here is from genome assembly GCA_963277665.1 of Viscum album. NCBI lineage: Eukaryota > Viridiplantae > Streptophyta > Magnoliopsida > Santalales > Viscaceae > Viscum > Viscum album. The sequence continues at coordinate 1,411,433,121 of OY728141.1, read as the reverse complement.
AAAAATAATCCTTAAAAAGAATATATCCAAAACTAAATCCAAACATAAAAACCATATCCCTCTTTTAAATATTTTCATTTTAAAAAAAATCCCAAAATTAAAACAAAGAAGTAATGTTTGAAAATGAGCCACATGTAAAGAATAAAAAATTCTAATATTTTATTTTCACTTCTTGTCTCTTTTTTCATTTATAACACTCATACCATAACATGTTTTTAATGATGAATACTCATATAATAAATCCTATAGAGATCAACTCTCAAATGATTCATAAATTAGAATATTATAGCATCTAGTAAAAAACCACTTGAATGAGATCATGACCATTCACCTAATATGATTTTTTAAGAAAATCATTACTGTGAAATATCACGACCATCACTGAATAACAAGACCTAACTCATAAACCATATCAAATAACACATCTCACCTTTAAAAGAATAATAAATTACAAATTTAATTATCATAATCAAAACACTTTACATGTCTATTTAACCATATCATCATCAAAATCAATTGTACACCTTACATAACCTATTTATACCATTAACTAAAAAATATATAAATCACATAACAATTTTAATTCACAGATGAATTAACTACACCATTTATATTTAGAGGATAATGTTGTGATTTCGTCCTTTTAATGTGAAACCTTAATAAATTCCATATAAAGGAATTTTATCACGTCAAACCCACGATAAATATATTCCAATTTAAGTTGCCACACACAGTGAATAATGGAAAATGTAAATAACATAAAACTTAAATAATAAACATATTTTTCATCTATTATAATAAAGTTCAAAACTAAAAATAATTTCATCATTCATCTAGTGTGTTTAAATTAATTTTCAAGGATAAAATATCATATTTTTATTTATCCATATCACCTAAAATATGATTTCAATAATATGTTAATTGAAATAAACAACTTACAACATATTCATAGGTGTTTCAACCATAATTACTAAAAAATATAGCATTAATCAAATATCATCTAAAAATTACACCAAGACATTTTTATCACATGATTGAAGATAATTTACTTTTGATGACCATTACCCTTGTTCATGATCCCTAGTCGTGGTCATTTATAACTTAATTTTGAAGGAGATCCTGACCCTCTAAATTCGCCCAAAAAATTTCAATAATCACAATTATTCTTTTATCACCTTTGTAATATCAAAATTTCTAGTCTACTCTCCTTGGTTAGTGTTCCTTTCATCAATAATCCATCATGGACAACTTTTTTACCATTATAACTACTATTTTAGAACCAACTTTCAAGGAGGTGAAATAACTATAAAAAAATAAATCCCCACAATCACATTACTCCCATGCTACCAAAAACTAATCTACCAAAACTATAAACAGACCATTAGAAATATATTTATTTATATATGATGTGTAAAATTTTATAAATACCCATATAGGCACATTGTTTTTCATATCCTGACCCTATTAGGCCCTAAAAAATATTTCAACAGTGTCAATAAGTGAACTTCTCAAGTCGGCCTCCTCTAGAATAGGGGTTAACAACTAGCAAAGGTATTTATACACAAAAAATAGAAAGAGTTTCCCCTAAATAAACATATTCCATCTTCTACACACCCAAACACATCTAATATAAGTATTTATACATTACTAAATTTGTATAAAATATAAAACATAGTTGAATAAAAAAATCCACATGATACAAAATCATATAAAACCCCCCAAGAATATACATCCAATCATATATAAAATAGATGAAATTAAAAAAACATCACATGAGTGATACCAATGTGGTTTCCCGATGAGGTCTCTGAATCAATACCACTAAATCTCCTCACCCACCATCATTATCTAACCACATTCATCAATTATACCTACATATCTACGTGAACACAAAACTAGAACATACAATTATATATTAAGGGGTGATAAATAATACTTAGTATGTTTATCCCAAGAAATGAGCCGACCCCCACATAATGTGGGTAAACACATGAATTATATAAATGTAAATTTTAAACCAATAAATATTGAATATCATATGTATTACAAATTATATACCAAAATATCAAACCCACTGATGTTAAATTCCCATATCAAATTTTTTTATATTAAATCATCTCATGACTCACTATAAATAAAATTTCCCTAATTAATAAATATTGAAAAGATACATACACTAAATGAGGGTCTAAACCACCATACCCTTATCCATTAGAGGAACATAATCAAATATATATGGGATAGTTCAGTATCATAATATGATAAAGTAATAATCAAACTTCATAATAGTGGATCAAACAATGAATATAATCAATGGATGTAAAGGAATTCTTAACTTCATCATGGAAGATCATATAGTGTTGAGACTCAATGTATGAAAAAGAATATCCAACTCTATGTTCCATTTTTTATAGGATTAGGCATCATCATAGGTTTACCAGATGAAGGAATACTAAACTCTAATAAATAGTCTATGAAGGAACACATAATGCAATTGGTAAGGATATGAAAGGAAATAACAAAAAACCATAGCAATAAAACCTCAAGGTATGTCCACATTACATATCACTCTAGTGTTACTACCTCACCTAGAAGACCTCTAGGTGATGGTTAACTATAGTGTAATACATGAAATAACATGAAGCAGTAGAAATTTCACATTAAATCAATCCAAAAAAATATTCCATAAGAGAAACCACAAGGATCCAGATAGAGAATAATTTCTATGGATAATCAATCTCAATCCTTGGGTAGTCTTAGAAATTAAACATGATGTAATAGTCTATATCTATAAGGACCCGTCATTAAACATTACATAATCTTGAGCTAAATCAAGAATTCACATTGAGGATCTTTTCATGTTTAGAGTTTTAGAGAATTAAGACATAACTATTACATTACATCTCAAAAATTAAAAAGTAGACACTTCTTCACAGTTTACATTTTTTTCTAAAATGAAAACTCTAAAAAAATAAACATGTTTTGTTCCATGTTTTACACAGCATAACTTTTCCTTGATCCAATCCTTAACCCTATTCATCTTTAAGTCCTGTGAAAAACATTTCAAAACATGGTATGATCAAAAAAACCTCAGTAAGGGTTATAAAATAATGAAAGTAAACATTAACCCATCAATAAATAAAAATCAATGAAACCATATTTTCAATCATAACATACCTCATAAAATCATAATATTTATGAATAACACACAGAAATCATAAATCATAAAGTTAACTTGTTCCATCCATATCATACTTACATTGTAGCTATCACAGCAACATAGGGAGTTACGTTTGGAATACCCATCATAGTATATTCCATAAATCTCTTAGGAGAATCATTAAAGTTTGCCTCCTTCACATGACCCAGTTCATTGGAGAGCTATCTCGGGCTCACCCACCCTAGGTTTATAACGGAACCACCTGTATATGTAAACAATTCCCAATAACCATACCATATTCATAACACATAAAACAATCATAAAGTAAAGATAACATTTCCACATTGAAATCACAATATATCATTTCAAGATATTGACATAATAAATTCTTTATCAAACCATTTTCAAAACCATTTAAAACATTTAGTAAAGAGATTTTTCAATCAAAGTGTCCCATACCACTTTGAAACTTTTAAAAGGAATTTTAATTTCAAATATTCATATACATATAAATAAATCCTTAAACCCCTTTTTTAAAACATGGATGTTAATGGGAAATATTTAGAATAACAAATTTTTAAAATAATACTTTAGTTAAGGAGTTCTTAACCAAATGAGAGACGCTTGAATACAAATAATTGAGGAATAAAATTAACCACAGATTATAATATCATGATATTAAGGAGATTCATGATATAATATGTCAAAGTTTAGTATATACTCCATGTAAAAGTGAATTCATGTATAATAACAAATAAGTCTCAATGGAATGTAAATTGAGACAAAGTCCCTTACAAAGACCGTATCCTTATATTAAGGACAAATAAATGAAATAATTATCTATGAAAAATAATAATAAACCCAATATAAGTGGATATTATGTTTAAAATAATCAGATTTAATTCACACATATTCATTTCACAATATAATCAAGAAGTAGAAGTTTAACCCAAATAATTGAAATTGGGTTAGGAAGTTCTCTAACCAAAATTCGAGAGCCTAACGATGTTGCTTAAAAAATCATAAAATGAGTTGATGAGAGATAAAAGGTTCTCTCATCACATGGACATAAAATGTACAGAAATATGGATATATAATAACATATACCACCATAATAAAATGGAAATTTAAATACATGACATAAAATAAGTCTTTGACTAAAAGAGTACAGTGAAAGGTTTCATTACCGATTTGGTAACTTATGAATCATACAACCTATGATGGAAGGATCATACAAAGAATATGTAAATACCCATAAATTAAATTATATTACAAAAATAATACAATCATGGGATGTAAAAACCCCACAAAAAAGGAAATAGTTGCAAAGATAGCATGAATCTCATGGGAATAAAAAGTGAGATGAAAACCCCTTACCACGTTGTAATCAATCTAGTCATATGACCAAAAGTTAATAAACAAAAAATGAATCATAGAATACAATGATTATAAATAGAATCATGATAATATATATCAAATTTAAGTAAACATACACCACATTAAATAAATAAGTGGTATACAAGGGAAATCTCATGGTATTAAAAGTGTGATAAGAAACCTACTACAAGTCCAACATGTCTTGTATGTTCCTTGTTATTCATGAATAATAAAAATAAGTTAATTTATTCTTGATTAAGAAAATTTTTAATGTTTATTATTCCTTTCATATAAATTATTACCTTTCTATTACAATTAATTTATTATTTGAGTTCATTTCAGACATTTTGTCGATGTACATATCTTGAGTCAAAAATAAACTTGTTGTAATTACAAACTGTCCTTGTAGTCAAAATTCCATTATCTCCATAATAATATTCATGATTTAGATATCATATATATCATATATATCCATTATATATGTATTTATAATAGTCCATATCATTTGGATATATGAAAATGAAATGCACCGTTTATGGAGACGGTAAGCCGTATATACGCATGAACGCTACTTTCATTTCTTTTCTTCATTTTTTAAATAATGAAAACCAAATGATACATAGGTATATAATAATTCTAGTATAATATCATATTTTATACACATTACATAATTCCATTAATACCATCCTTTATGCGTTCCATGTATGGTAAGTATGAGTCATATAACTTTGAGGGGTCGGTAGTCTGCACTTCCTCAAATGAAATTATCACATTTACAAATTATGAAAACCCTAAAGGTATTATATAAATGAAAAATACAGAATCCTTGAAACAATATAAATATAATATATATCACATTTAAATATATTTCTATCATAATGTCCACCATGAGAGGCAGTAAGAGATAATTGAACCATCTTCGTTTCGTGAGTCACTAGTTTGTCGTCCATAGAAACGGTATGTTCGTATCCATTAGATGGGGGTGTGTGTAATTTTAGCTAGAATACTTCTTATTAAAACAACCTATTATATTTATGATACTGGTGTTGTTATAAAATAAAGTAATAAAAATAGTTTAGGGGGTTGGAGAAGTAAAATAAAATAAAAGAACTTAAGAGAATGTGTTACCTTTTAAATCAGGTAACTCCCTTCGGTTTGAACCAAAAGGATTTCATGAAGTGCCTTATGCCTAAGGTAAGGATTCCAGGTGGAATAGAGGGATGTTGGGAGCTTATATGGGTAGGGTTTAGATGATCCAAGGTGCTTGATAGCTGTCAGTAATGGGTTAGAGATGATTTCTTTTTATAAGGGGAGGAGGGGCTCTTCAGGAAAGTATGAAAATGTTATTTAATTATAAACTAAATTTTGGTTTCAAAAGGTCCCAAAACTATTAAATTATAATATAAGATAAATATTATTTTAAATCCTCTCAACCAATAGGTTTTAAACAAGTTTTGGTTTCAAATTTAACCTCATCATTTAGTTTTAACCCTTAGTTAACTAATTTGACTCTTACCACGTCTTCTTATGTATTCACTCTATAAGGTTAATATAGTTACTATAAAATAAAAATAGAACCACAAGTAGTTCATTAATGAAATTTTAATCCATATCTATGTTATTTGGAATATCTTATATTTTTATTATTATTATATCAATTCAGGAAATTATATTTGTTTTAAAAACTCATTTATGTCAATTTAAATACTATTCATATAATGACTTTTAAAAAAATACAAAACAACTTGATTCTTTCGAAAAAACATAATTAATTCAAATATAAAAAGTCATCATAGTCTATAAAATTTATGGATGGCATAAAAAGTTTCAAAATAGATTTATTTTAACATTTATAATCTCATTTATTTAAAACATTTGTATATGAGGTAATCATTACATCATCATTGTGTCATAAATAAATAAATTTATGTGAGGTCTAAAAATTATAATGTATAAAAAAAATTTTAGCTTTATAATGAATAATTATATTCAAATATATCAATTACATAAACCCACATTATAATTGTTTTAGAAAAACAAAACATGTTTATGATATTTTTATTTTTACTTTAAATAGAACGTTATTAATGTAATTATCTTACCCAAGTGGCTTTCAAATTCCAAAATTTTCACCCAAAGATTTTATCGGTCGGCCATGACCCATAAAATAATGTTATGACAAGTTTTTAGGAAATTTTATATTATTATAATATTATTTTTAACTTGAATTACCTTATTTACCTTTAATCACGGTAAATAAAAGTCAAAAGTTACTATTCACCAAAAAATTATTTTCATCTTATTGAACCATATTTTACTTACTAATGAAAACCATGTATTCCAAATTTTTTAAATTCAATTAAAATAAGTGGTAAAATTTCATTTAAATGAAAAAGTCAGTTTTTTAACTCTTACTTAGTATTTTCACTATTCATCAAAATTTGAACAATTTCAGAAAAATACCAAAAATTAACTCAAAGTTAATTTTGATATTATGAATTCAAAAATGATGTCTATTTTATAAAATTCAAAACATATAAGTTTCATTAATTAATTTAAAATTAATTCCCATTTTCAAAACAAAAAGCGTGTTTTTATGAAATAATAACTATCAAAAGATTGAGACTTGTTTATGTCCAATTTCAAAGTGAAATTACTTCCAATGACCAAAATTGGATTATATGGTAAAAATAAAATCTAATTACACTTTAAAACCATTTAAAATGATAATCTAACAATATAAATAAATTATATTAAAAGGTAGTTTTGAATTAAAATGTAGTATTTTTCACTATTCATTAAAAAATGAACTTTATCAGAAAAATACCAAAATTTCATCCAAAGTAAATTTTTATGTCCAGATTCAAAATATTAATTTTATTTTTTCAAATAGAACATAAAAAAGTGACAAAAAATATATTTAAAAAGGGTTCTCTATCAATGGGCGGTAAATCGACCTTTTAAAAAATATTAAAGTATTCATGCTTAAAATTGGATTCATTATTATTTTAAGCCTCTAAATATTATTGGATAGCAGTAAAAACATTTAACAAACATTTTTAATCATATTTTATTTAGTTATGTTCATTCCCTCCAATACAATGGTTATGCATTAATGACTATTTAAAATAATAATATTATTATATTATTTTTTAGTATATGTCAACGTTGTGTGAAACGTATGATTTCAAAGAAACCCATTATTGCTTGTCAAGTACTCTATCGAACATAGAATCCCATTTAAAATAAAATTAATATTTAATTCACTAATATTAATAAATATAAAAAATTTCATATTATTTATTTACTTGGGATGTTACATCCTTCCAGGATTTTGGGAATTGCATCCTCGCAATTTTAAAATTGGGCTTGGAAAATTCATTGAAAGTCCCACAGCGGAAAAATATTCAATAAAAATATTACTTTAAAAGAAGTAAAGAGAAGTATGAAGGTCACCTGTGATAACCCATACTAGGATTCCATATAAGAAAACATATATATGGAAGAAAAACTAACTCTCATAGACTAAAAGAGAGTGATAGAGAACTTGATAATAGAAAGTTAACCACCATGATACCATACATTTATGGTTAGGTAAAAGTCTATTGATAAAAGAAATTGTATAACATTTTTCTTGAATGTTCTTTTTATAGAGTAAAAAAAATTTATTACTACCAAGACTATGGTCATATGGAAACACACTTACTTGCCATGTAGAGTGTCATCCTTTAATAAAATTCTACCACAAACTCATCGTTTCTACAAACGATGAGTATTCAAGATGACTTGGTCACACTTGAAGTGCTAGAATCAACTTCTAGAGAATCAAATTATCCTCAAAAGCTGAACTATATATTTCCCCTATCTTTAGACATTAACCAAAACCAAAATGGTTAGTACAATATCTGATAATCCCCAAAAAGGATAATCTTTAATAAAAATAAATAATACTCTTAATCTCCAAAATTGAACAAAGAGTACCCAATGTTCAAAAAAGACCTTTCAATAAACAATTGTTCTTAAAATCCTTTAATATAATCCAAAATAAGATTGAAAACCAAAACTTAGAAGGCTTTGATCACATAGTCTTATACAATAAATATTAACATTTATCTCAAAATAACATTGACTACTCTTAACGTTTTATACTGAAAAGTAATTAACCTAATTACATATTCCCTATGATAGGTCAATCATTTCAAAAAATAACCCAAATAGCCATATATCCACAATAAAATAAATATTCTTCCAAAATTAAATAGCAACCATTATTCCACAAATAAGATCTCATAGTATTTTATTTTCTTTAGCCATATAGTGTTTCCCAAAAAGAGAGAACGTCTTCCAAAATTACCTTTATCACATAATCACCAAATCATTTCCCTATATTAAGGATATCCATTTCATAAAACATAAGTTCCAAAAATAGAATTATTCTTGTTCCATAAAATAATTTCACTAAAATGAATTCGTCATACTAACCAATGACTTCACGTAGTCTAGTGGTAGGTGATAAATCCCAATCACACTTTTTTTGTGGGTTTGATTCCCACAGCTTTGTCCGATGTGACGGGTTGTCACACGGTCTATGTGTTGTCCTTTTTCAAAAACTATATAATTTTATAACATTCCCAAAAATGATATAAATTACTCAAAATTAATCATAACATATTTTATCTTCAAAGGTTATCTAATACCATTCATTTTTCATCCCAAAATGTAAAAACCATTTATCACCTCAAAAATAACTATGAATCTTTCTAATATTCTAACCATTATGGTTATGTTACTTATTCTTAAATAACACCATAACCTCTAAAGTTATCTAAACCGACCATTGATACCAACTATAAGGACCCAGACTTAAACATTATATAATCTTGAGTTAAATAAAGAATTCACATTGAGGATCTTTTCCAGTTTATAGTTTTAGAGAATTAGTCCATAACTAATACATTACATCTCAAAAAATTAAAAAATGGACACTTATAAAAAGATTCCATTTTTTTCATAAAATAAAAACTCTAAAAAAGAATCATGTTTAGTTCCATGTTTTAGACAACATGGCTTTTCCTTGATCCCATCCTTGACCCTATTGATCTTCAAGTCATGTGAAAAACATTTCAAAACATGGGATGAGAATAAAAATATCATTATGGGTTATAGAATAATGAAAGGAAACATTAACCCATCAATAAATACAAATCAATGAAACCATACTTTTCAATCATAACATACCTCAGGAGGTCATAAGATTTATTAATAACACACATAAATCATAAATCATAAAGGAAACTTGGGGCATCCATATCATACTTACTTTGTAGCTATCATAGCTACATAGGGAGTTACGTTTGAAATACCCATCACAATATATTCCCTAAAATTCTTAGGAGAAAAATTAACGTTTACCTCTGTCACGTTACCCAATGCATTGGAGAGCTATCTCGGGCTCACCCACCCTAGGTTTATCACAGAACCACCCATATACGTAAACAATTCCCAATAACCATAACATATTCATAACACATAAAACAATAATAAAGGAAAGATAAAATTTCCACATTGCAATCACAATATATCATTTCAAGATATTGACATAATCAATGATTTATCAAACCATTTTCAAAACCATTTAAAAAATTTAATAAAAAGATTTTTGAATCAAAGTGTCCCATACCACATTGAAAGATTTAAAAGGAATTTTAATTTTAAACATTCATATCCATATAAATAAATCATTATTTTTTTTAAAAAACATAGATATTAATGAGTAATATTTAGAAGAATAAATATTTAGAACAATACTTTAGTTAAGGAGTTCTTAACCAAATGAGAGATGCTTGAATGAAAATAATTGAGGAATAACATTAACCAAAGATATAATATCATTAGAATAAGGCGATTCATGATATAATATGTCAAAGGGCAGTATATACACCATATAAAAGTGAATTGGTGTATAACAAAAAATAAGCCTCAATAGAATGTAAATTGAGACAAAGTCTCTTACAAAGATCGTATCTTTAGATTAAGGACAAATAAATGACATAATTATGTGTGAAAAATAAAAATACACCAAATATAAGTGGATATTATGTGTAAAAAAATCAGAGTTCATTCACACATATTCATATCACTACATAATCAAGAAGTATAAGTTTAACCCAAATCACTGAAATTGGGTTAAGAAGTTCTCTAACAGAAATTTTACAACCTAACGGCATTGCTTAAAAATTCAGAAAATTAGTCGATGAGAGAGAAATGGGTCTATCATCACATGGAAATAAAATTTATATAAATATTGATATATAATAACATATCTTAACATAAGAAACGTAAATTAAAATACATGACAAAAAATAAGACTTTGACTAAAAGAGTATGATGACAGGTTCCCTTACCAATTTGGTAACTTACGAAACATACAAACTATGATGGAAGGATCATAAAAAGAAGATGTAAATACCCATAAATTAAGGTATATTACAAAACTAATACAATCATGGGTAGTACATACACCACACAGAAGGAAATAGTTTCAAAGATAGCATAAATCTCACGGGAATAAAAAGTGAGATAAAAACACCTTACCATGTTGTAATCAATCGAATCGTATGACAAAAAGTTAATAACCACAAAATTAATCATATAATACCATTTATATAAATATAATCATGATAATATATATCAAATTTAAGAAAAAAATACACCACATGCAATAAATAAGTGGTGAACAATGGAAATCTCACGGAATTAAAAGTGAGATAAGAAACCCCTTACCACAAGTTCGACATGTCTTGTATATTCCTTCTTCTTCTTGAATAATAAAATTAAGTTAATTTATACTTTATTAAGAACATATTTAAATTTTATTATTCTCTTTATATCAATTATTACCTTTCTATAACAATTAATGAATTATTTGAGATCATTTCGGACATTTTTTCAATGTTCGAATCTTTTGTCAAAAATTAACTTGTTGAAATTTCAAATTTTCCATGTGGTGAAAATTTAATTATCTATAGAATAATATTCATGATTTATATATCATATATATCATATATATTCAGTATATATTTATTTAGAAAATTCCATATCATTTGGATATATGAAAATGAAATGCACCGTTCACAGAGACGGTATGCCGTACGTACGCATGAACACTACTTTCATTTATTTTTTTCATTTTTAAAGGAATGAAAACCAATTGATACATAGGTATTTTGTAATTAAATTATAATATAATATTTTATATACATTACATAATTTTATTAACACCATCATTTATACGCTCCATGTATGGTATGAATGAGTCATATAAATTTGAGGGGGCGATAGTCCACACTTCCTCAAATTAAATTATTGCATCTACCCATTATGGAAACCATAATAGTATGATATAAATGAAAAATACAGAAGCATAGAAACAATATAAATATAATATATATCACATTTAAATATAGTTCCATCATTATTTCTACCAAGAGAGGCGGTAGGAGATAACTGAACAATCATCATTTCGTGAGGTAGTAGTTTATCATCCATAGAAATAGTTTGTTCATATCCATTAGATGGAGGTGTGTTTAAGTTTAGTTCGAATAATTATCATAAAAACAACCTATTATATTTAGGATACTGTTTTTGTAATAAAATAATGTAAAAAATTAGAGTTTAGGGGGTTAGAGAATTAAAATAAAAGAAAATAACTTAAGAGAATGTGTTACCTTTTAAATCGGGTAAATCACTTTGGTTTGAACCAAAATGATTTCTTGATGTTCCTTATGCATAATGTAAGGCTTCTAGGTGGAATAAAGGGATTTTTGGAGATTATTTGGGTAGGTTTTGGATAATCCAAGGGGCTTGAATGGTGTGAGTAATGGGTTAGAGTTTATGGCTTTTTATAAGGGGGAGGAGGGGCTCTTTATGAAAGTATAAAAATGTTATTTTATTATAAACTAAATTTTAGTTTCAAACGGTCATAAACTTATTAAATTAGAAGATAAGATAAATATTATTCTAAATCCTCTCAACTAATAGGTTTTAGACAGTGTTTTGTTTCAAATTTAACCTTATCATTTAGCTTTAAATCTTAGTTAACAAATTTGACTCTTACATTGTCTTCTTGTGTATTCACTCTATAAGGTTAATATAGTTAATATAAAATTCCAATCGAACCACAAGTGTTTCATTAATGATATTTTCAACCTTATCTATTTTTTTGAAGATCTTAGATTTTTAGGATTATTATATCATTTAATAAAATAATATTTATTTTAATAACTCATTTATGTCAATTTAAATTCAATTCATATCATGAATTTTTGAAAAATCCAAAAAAAAATTGATTGTTTATAAAAAACTTCATTAATTCAAATATAAAAAGTCATCCACATCTCTAAAATTATTTTCTGGAATAAAAAGTTTCAATATAATTTTATTTTAACATTTATAATCTCATTTATTTAAAACATTCATTAATGAGGTAATCATTACATCATCATTATGTCATAAATAAATTTATTTATTTGATGTCTAAAAATTATAAATAAAATACCATGATGTAGGAAATATTTTTAGATTTATAATGAATATTTATAGTCAAACATATCAATTATATATCCCAGCATTAAAATTGTTTTAGAAAAACAATACATGTTTATGATATTTTTATTTTCACTTTAAATAAAAATTTATTAATGTAATTATCTTACCTAAGTGGATTTAAAATGCCAAAAGTTTCACCCTAAGATTTTATTAGTCGGACATGAATCATAAAATAAAGTTAGGATAAGTGTTAAGATAATTTTATATTATTATTATAATATTATTTTCCCTTGAATTACCCTATTTACATTTAACCGCGGTAAATAAAAGTCAAAAGTTACTATTCAGCAAAAATTATTTTTATTTATTGAACAAAATTTTACTTAATTATTACAAGCATGTATGTCAGATTTTTGAAATTCAATTTATAGAAGCATTAAAATTTAATTTAAATGAAAAAGTCAATTTTTTAAATACTACTCAGTGTTTTCCCTATTCATCAAAAAATAAACGTTTTTAGAAAAATACCAAAAATTAACCCAAAGTTAATTTTGATATTATGAATTAAAAAATAATGTCTATTTTACCAAATTCAAAACATATAAGTTTCATTGATCAATTTAAAATTAATTCTCATTGTCAAAATAAAAAGCGTGTTTTTAAGAAATAATAACTATCAAAAGATTGACACTTTTTTATGCCCAATTTCAAAGTGAAATTACTTACAAAGACCAACATTGGATTAAATGGTAAAAATATAATCCAATTACACTTTAAAACAATTAAAATGGTAATAAAACAATATAAATAAATTATATTGAAAGGTAGTTTAGAATTAAAATGCATTAATTTTCACTATTCATTAAAAAATGAACTTTATCAGAAAAATACCAAAATTTCATCCAAAGTAAAGTTTTATTTCCTGATTATAAAGAAGAATTTCATTTTGTCAAATAGAATATATAAAAGTGTCAAAACCTAGATTTAAAAAGAGTTCTCCATCAATCGGTAGTAAATCGACCTTTTAAAGAATATTAGAGTATTCATGCTTAAAATTGGATTCATTCTTATTTTAAGCCTCTAAAACTTATTAGATAGCAGTAAAAACTTTTAACAAACATTTCTAATAATATTATAGTTAGTTCTGTTCATTCCCGCTAATACAATAGCTATGTGTTAACTACCATTTAAAATAATAATAATATTATATTATTTTTTGATATATCTCAATGTTGTGTGCAACATAGGATTTCAAAGAAAATTGTTGTTGCATGTAAACTACGCTATCAAACATAGAATACCCTTTAAAGTAAAATTAATATTTAATTCAAAAATATTAATAAATATGAAAATGTCATATTCTTTATTTACCTAGGATGTTACAATATCATTATTGAATCTATCTCAGAATAACCAGATCCTATGAATAGATCATGGTGTGTTTCTATAATAAACGTATATTGTTTAAACATAATGTCAAATTAATCCCCATGATAATTCTTCATCATCATTTCTATAATTCCACATCATCATGAGACACTCATATCTTGATTATGATGATTCCAAATCACCATCAAGGAACAATCATTAATCTCATACTACATCATTAAAATTTTAGTGCATAAGAATTCATCTATGGTAAATGAACAATTTGATGTCAACTATCACATTAAACTATACTATTTGACATAAAATTTTATTACAATCAATTCTTAAATCATTTCACTCATTAAAGGTTTGTAACTCAACAAACCCACCAATTATACATCGCTAATCATCATTGCAAATAACATAAATAGTATATTAAGTTGAATCATCCATATTAAGGGATAATCGTAGTATTATATAAGATATAGAGTCCCCATAAAAGATATTTTTATGTCTCCTCACAACAATTATCATTAGGCCACATCTGCACACATCCTCATTTAAAACCATAGTTTTATAAATTCTTTTTTTAGGAACTCCAAATGACCTATCTTAAGACATTAGTGTTTTAGTTATGATGAAACTAACAAAGGCATACCATAAAAATTATCCTAAACTAAATCACCATAAATAACAATGTATAAATGTTTAAAATAACAAAAAACCCCTTAAATGATCTATGATGACATTAAAAATATCACCAACTAGATTCATGTTGGGAACTAAGAAAAATAAATTGTTTATATATCTCAAATAGATACAAGGTGGGAATTTTTCAATTTTTCTCAAAATTTAGACAAAGTGGTCACATGGAGAGCATAGGTTCCACTCCTCATGAATTAATTATCTAGCCATCATGAATATGATTTCATATTAAAATTCTATTTGGAAAATAACCAAAACCTATTTATATGAATATAATATATAATATATTTAATAGTTAATATATATAATATATAAGATATTATTATTATTTTAATATATATTAAACACAAATATATATATATATATACATATAAGAACAGAAACACTCACACATATATATATGAGTGGTACCCCCATCGACATGTTTTTTGGTCTTTTTTCTTTGTTTTTTTCACACTAAAGTCGACCCCCATTTTCTTCTTTAATCAGTCTATTTTCTTAATTAACATATACATAGTTGGACACCCATATTTTCGAAAGAAGACCCAAAAAAGGTCAATTATACACACACACACACACAAATATATATATATATATATAATGTTTTTTATTTTATTATTATTAATATTTATTTAGAAATTAGCATGACTACCACCACTACCATCTCCCACTATCCATCCTCATTGGTCACCACCCCTATCTATAGATTCATCTATGATCACTATGAAAATTTCACTTCATCTGTATCTAGTAATATTGATTCTAGATATAACTTTTATTTTCCAGGATTCATCCATTCCATTTCTCAAATCTTAGAGAGAAGGTGGCTCAGATAAAATCTTATCTTTATTATTTCTCTCAACCCAGCCTATGGCGAATCAAGGTTCTTATACCATTGAAATATTATAATTTATATGTTTAAATCCATATATATATATCATAAATTAAATAATGATGGATCACTATAGATCTAAGAATGAAATAAAAATGTAAAACCAATGATAAATGAATGGTGATATGATGTTGGATCCAAGAACCATACCTCCCAATGTGTGCCCTAACATCCTTAGCCTGCTCATGTGACTCTTAGCTCTAGAAACAGTTTCCCATGGAGATAGAGAGAGATTTAGTGATAAGAGAGAGTGGAGGGGGATGGGGCATGAAATCATTCTTCCTAATATATATATATATATATATATATTTGTGTGTGTCAGTGTTTGTTTTTGTGTATGTTTTTATTAATGTTTTAAAATATTACAACCTTAAATGGAAACCAAATTTTCACTACCAAAGAAAATACCCCACACCAAAATTAATAAGATTGATTGTTCCCTAATGAAAGGAATTGATAATGAGATCTGTTTATTTTCTAATTATTAGTGAGAATTATGTATGACTTTATGGAATTATTTTCTAAATTCAAGTGACACTCATACAAAATATCAAGGGTAACATTTTAAAAAATATGAGTATCAATGAATACAATTATATTGAAATAGGTTCCAAAAAATGAACATAAGATATGTTATTCTCAATTCAAAATCTCTGGTGACATTCTCTTAATAGGATTAAGAGCCTAATAACATTACAATTATCTCAACACATCATGGTGTTAAAGAAAACCAATGAGACACATCATTTAACAAATATATGAATCGATGAATCTAATAGAATTTATTTAGATAATAAAATTCAAACCCATGTTATTTCATTCCCATTATGAAACCCAATTCTTTACAAACTTCCCACCTATAAAATTTTTTCCTTGAAAAGAAATCAACTAGAAAATACCCATACACAATATTTATTTTTTTCATGTAATTTGTATAAAATTATATTGATACTAAAAATATCTCCCCAACACATCAAAACTCCCATGTATAATAGTTTAATTACAACCAACATTCCTTTTTGTATCCAAACTATGTAACTAAACAACATAGAATCATTTTAAATTGTAAACAATTTGAGTCTCCAAAGTAATAACTCATAGAATAGGCATCACATCCATCCATTATCATGTAATTAATGCCATTTAGGTCATTTCACTAACAAAATTTAACCAATGAATCTATATAAGTATTAGTATTATCCATTTATATAAAAACCAAACATCTACAAACCTATAAAAATAAAGGTCAATTTATTTCCATTAAATATATGACACATAAATCATTGCATATATTTTATCTTATGATCCATTGTACATATTTTAGCATTTTATCCATACACTCATATTCTTATGTATATCAAAATAAAGGACCATATTATAACATAGTTGAGTCTTAAGAATCCTTGTAGTTTAAAAAAAATTTAAGAGTAACAATATACTTTCTTAAAAGCATTAAATAAAATAAACCTCACATAAAATCAAAATATTAATTTTAAAATATCATTTAGATCATACTACCCAACTTGTTTACCAGGAAGTATATATTGATATTAAAATCATAAAATAAATCTCTTTATTTTAGAACCACAATTATTTTATAATTAGAATAATCCCCACATTGTTTAAATTTTACCTGGATAATTTATATAATGATCATAAAATTATAATAAACTTAGATGCTCACACACCATTACATCACATAAAATATAATGTATCACTAAGGTGAAAATTTTATAAACACCCTTCTAGTTTTTCATTATAAACCTAAGTATTAATCTATATAATCATTGAAACTTTAACTTCATTTATATTGAGTGGCTCAACATACACTTCCTTTTTTATGTACTCATGATTTAAAATTTACATTTCCTTGTTAAATTACACCACTATAACCACCTTTACAAATCATAGTTAGTCATTATAAAATGACCAATCACATCACATGGATCACTAATAACTGAAGGTAGGGTCCATAAACTCCGGTTAAAAGAGTATAAACCTCCATATCGACTGTAAAGCTATTCAATATTCTCACTATTGAAAATAAAAAGCCACACCTCTACTCATAACATGTTTAACTACCTAGAATAGTTTATTATCACATGTTAACACCACTATCCATGTAATCATCCTTTCCAATAAAGGATTTTAATTTTTTTAAATCATTATAAGTAATTTTTTACAAAAAAAAATGTCAAAAAACATTATTGAATGTTAATATCCAGTTAACACATCTCTATTGACCCTTCAATGAATGTGATCATCACAAAGGAACCATTATGAAAAACAATGGAACTTACCTGGTCTTTTACTCTACCAACCCTCAGTCACTGCAATAAATATTCTAACAGTCAACACAAAATAAAAAATTACCAAAATCCAAATTTCTCAAAATATAAATTTTTATAATAAATAAGTTTTTTTCATTAAAATTAAACCAAGGACTATAGACTAATAATTATTTCACCTTCCATGGAAGTTTCTTCTAATTATGAACATTTTTATAGTCACATAATAACATTCTATTACTTCCTTTAACTTCCATTCAAAGATATTAAGTAGCAATCATGGACCTATACCATCATATTTGAAGAAATTGGTCTTAAATTATATCATATAACCCTAATATGCCTACTCTAGATCCAAGAATCAAAACTTAAATTTCAATTAACATTGATAAACCATCAAAAACCATATATCCTCAAATAAATACAACACTCATCATTTATATTTGACAAATATTCCACTTACACTTACAATTTTAATGATATAAACATCCCATCCATATCATTCTTATAAAATTATGAGAATCATCACCTATGAGTTAATTGTTTTTATAAAAAAATCATTACATATCATAGGTACTAGGACCCCCAAATTGAACCCCATCACACAACACTAGTCACAATAATTATCAACCATAATGAATGGTCTAATAAAACCACAAAACAAATATCATTTATCCACTATTGATCATTATCACAACCACTGATCATATGAATAATATCATAGAAAATGAACATATTCCAGGAATATAAAAGAATACAGAAAATCATTGTATTATTAACATCTATTGGTGTATAATATCCCATATTAATCCTTCATATTCTAATAATGATTTAATATAATGAATTTGGTCATCACTAAAGAATAAACACTAGTCACCATAAACAATCATGACTTCTTTCCATAATCGAATAAGTAACACTAACCATTAAACCATTATAATATTGATATAGTTCATCTCATACATAGATGAAACAAACAATATATAATATCCATCAATTATTTTAGCTCCAATAATATAATAAAAACTAGAAAAACATGCCCCATGTATTTAGATAAATGTTAGAATATCAAAGAGTGATATCAGTTGAGATTTATAATCCATATTGAATGAACAACACCACTGCAAATCATGCATCCCACAATCATATTTATTAAATGGTAAAGAAATGATTCCCTCATAAAAGGTATATAACTCTCATATATACCACTTATATTCCCTTAGGAAAACTAATCATCATCAAACAACTGGTATACAATCATAATAAAATATCATATTTATAATATATCTCAATATATTTATTTTTCTTACATGATCACCCTATATAGAATAGGTGCATATCCTAGGATGGGTCACACCTCATCGTCTTCTTATTTCCAAAAAGTTAAACCAAAAAATTAATACATGGTCATCTTGACATGGAGGATCATGTAAGTATTTTTAAACAACCATGTACCATATTTGTACACCTTTAATCTATTCATTTAACAATGAACATAAAATTTTAGATAAATATCATATAAATTCAAAACCATATATTAGGATCCAACAACCTTTCACCACATATTATTTCATCAGAGTAAATGAACTAACATTTCATAACCTTTTTCATCCTCAACTAATTATATCATAACCTATGATGTTTGATGGACTCATTTGATAACCCCTGAACAATTATTTATATCTCTACAATGAAAGTATCTATCTTAGTGAGTGTGTTATATAACCTAGATTGAAGAATGGGAATAAGACATAGGATACCAAAATTCATAATAAAATCAACACTTTTCTCCATGTAAACTAGTCCCTTGGAAATCACATGCACATTAATCATATATTGGAAAAACATGATGAAAATGTTAACATAAATATACCCCAAAATTGATACTTGGAGACCTAGAGACAATCAATAAACAATCATAATTTTGGTTTAGTATGTGTCGGTTTCAACACCTTAACATTGGATTACCTATTCTGAATGACCAAACATTAATTATTATATTATCATCTCCCTAATAATTCCTAGACAAACCACAAATATTCCACATCCATTATCTATATTAAACATTCTTAATATCTAATGTTTCACACACCGAACCAATTGGGACCAACCCAGAAGATCAACAGTGTCATTAAGTGAACTCCACAAGCCCTCATTTTCTAGTTTAGGGACTAGTGATTAGTGTTGAGGTATCCATATATAGAAACTAAAAGGAATTGACTTTAAATAAACACCTTTCACATACTTCCCACACATACACATCCATAATAAGAAATAGTAAAAATAATTAAATGGTATGAAATATAAATCAGGACTTAATTTACATGACAAAAGACCATATAACAACCCTCTAAGAATATACATTCCATCCCATGAAATATAAAAAAACTTGACTTGGGTGAAACAAATGTGGTCAATTAATTATGTATTCAAGTAAAAACCACCAAGGCTCCTCACTAACCACTAATGTATAACCATATCCCTCAATTGTACCTGTTAATCTGTATGAATAAAAGATTGAAATTCACATGTATACATACTTGGGTGAGAAAGAGTACTCATTATGGTTATCCTAGTCAATGAACCAACACCTAGATAATGTGAGTAACTACGTACATGTTATAAATGTAAATTATTGACTAGTTAGTCTAGAATATAATAATTATAAAAAATTCTTGACCAAAATAAAAAACCTATCAAATTTAAATTCCTTATTCATAATTTTTTCATATTAAATTCCATCAAGAATTTCCATAAAAAACTACTCCCTAATTAGAAAATATTTATAAGATACACAAGCCAAATCAAGGACTAAATCAATATATCCTTATAAATAAGTAAAATATGATTAAATATCTTGGGTGTCATATTTTTTCATAATCTAATAAAGAGATACTCAAACCCCATCACAGAGGATCACTCAATGTAAAGCCTAAATATATAAAAAGGAATGAACAACTTCATCATATAGTATTACACAATGTATAGAATCAATATATATAAAGGAATATCTAATTACATGTGTTATTCCGTGGAGGATTGTACATCATCAGGAGTGTTCCAGATGAAGAACTATTAAACTCTAATAAATAATCTATCTAGGATCACATAATTTAATAAATAATGACATGAAGGGAAATACTAAAAACCCATGTCTATACAATATCAATGGATGGTCACCAAATATATCATTCCAGTATTAGGGTGTCATCAATAATAATTCTATACAATGTTCAAATACAACATTATCAGAAAAATAATAAGAAAATCCCAAAATATCACATGAACATGGTCCAAAAAATAATCAAACAGATAAATCACAAGGCTCCTATCAGGGAATCATTTATATGTATAATCAATCTCAATCCCAGATCAATGGGTGTGATAGTAAATGTGAAAAAAAATTATATATCATTATTGAATCCATCATTAAAACAAAAATTAATATGAATGGATCATAGTGTATTTTTTTAATAAAAGTATAGTATCTAAACATGAAGTCTAATTTATCACTATGATAATCATGTATCATCATTGATACAATTATATATAATCATAAGACACTAAAATATTTAATTAGGCGATTTCACATCATCTTCATGGATCAAGAATCAATATCATACTATTTAATATAAATTTTGGTACCCTAAGAATTCCTCTAAGTTCATTTAATACCATAAGATAAACTATCAAATCAAAATAAAATGCTCAACTTAGAATATCATGCCAATAAATTTTCAAATCATTTCACTAAATAATGGTTTGTAATTCAATGAACCCTTAAATTGTTCATCACAAATAATGACTACAAATAATGCTATTAAAAATCATGTTATATGTTAACTCTTCCATCTCAAGTGATAATCATATTATTTTCTATGATCTAGGGTATCATTTAATTCTTCACATGTGTTTTCATCGACACAATTTTCTTCTGACTACATTTAGAAAAGTCCTTGCTAAAAATAATAATTTAATAAATTATACATTTTATTATCTCTAAATAACCTAGTATAATACATACTTGTGTTATATATGATTTAAAAAACAAAATTGTACCCTTTGGATTTTCTCAAGTCGCACCACCATCAATCATGGGGTCAAAAAGTTTAAAATTTCAAAAACATTGATTAAACTGTCTATGATGAAATTAAAAATATCATTACTATAACCTTTATGAATTAATGAGAAAAATGAATTATTAATCTGTCATTAATTTTTAGAATATGAAAAAACAACATTGTTCTAAAAATTTGAACAAAGGGGTCATGAGGTCGGCGTAGGGCCTACACTATGGTTGAAAATTACCTATTAAACATTAGTTTTGAAATTTTCATCTTTAATTCATCATTTAAATTCCAAAAAATATTATAAATTAGATTTTATAGATATTAAAAGTAGTTAAAAATCAAAAAATGGTGAGAAATAAATATGGATACAAGGTTGGTTCAAAGAACCATACCACCTGAAGTGTGCCCCGACATCCTTGGACCACTCCTGCCACAACTCTTAGATCTAGGGACAGTTACCCATATATAGAGATAATAGGGTGGAATATAAAACCTTCTTCCAAAAAAATAATATATATATATATATATATATTTTAAATAAATAAAGTAAAAAAATTATATAAAATTTGATAACCTCCAATCGATTATATAAAATTTTTATAACAAAAAAACCTCACATTGGAATCAATGAAAAAGTTTATTTCCGAAAAAAATAATTGATTATGAGTTATTTACATTTTCAAAAAATTTAGTGGGTTCAAGGTTCAAATATGAAGAATTATTTTCCAACTTCAAATGGAAATCATCTAAAATAATGAGGGGGCTATTTTAATATTTGTGATTGTTAATGAATCCAATGAAAGTGAAATGGGAACTAAATTACAAACAAAAGATATGTTATTCTCAATTTAAAATATGTGATTGCATCCTCTTAGTGGTATTAAGATTCTAATAACATGAAAATTTACCTAAATTTTTATGGAGTTAAATAAAAATACAAGTCAATTAATTTACCAAATATACGTATCAAAAATTCAAATATATTTAATTTAGATTCTAAAATACAAACAAATCATAATTTATTGTCATAATGAATCTTGGTTCATTATATTGTCTCCCTTAGAACCTATGAAAACACCTATAAAATTTAAAAAATCTTACCACAACCTTAAGGGATTACACATTTTCAACCACCTTTGTTTTGTATCCTTTATGCTTATCGATTTCTTAAATAAGTTAAAGTTTTAACATGATATCACCATCAAAACCTTCTGTCTCACAATTCCCAAATTATAATAATTTATATCCTTATAGAAACATCATTCAAATATCTATAATTAGCACCCATTTTTAAATATTGATTAATTTCCCTACCTATGAATGTCAATATAGGGTTTCCACTATATTCTTATACTTTTTAGTTAATGTCACCACATTTTAAAAATAACTAACTATTTGTTCACCCAGGATCTATCATCAAATCATGTTCCACTGACATGATATCAATCCAAATCAGTCATCCATGAAACATAAATTAAGATTGTATCTTTAAATAAAATCAATATTAGAATATATTCTAAAAATATTTCACTTATATAAATGATATATCTGGAACTCAAAATTCAGCATCTTATGAAAATAGAACTAACCTTTACATTGAATATCATGATCAATAATAACTAAATAATGCATCACAAATCACATAACTCCTATAATCTATTTTACATTATACTAAGAAATATCTCATATTCAAAAAATATGAAACTCTACCTTTAGTTTATGTTACTCACCTTATACACCAAAATTATTATTTTCCACCACCTACCTATAGGGAAAAAACATTTTATACATAAATATTACATCTTATTATATGAATATTAATTACATATCATTAAGATCCATGCCAGAACCATATAAGTTTAGTGTATTTATAAACTTTAATGCATAAACAACTATTTCATAAAAGATATACATCATCTCTAACTAAGTTCTTCATAACTAAAACCATTCTTGGACATATCATATTTAATTTTTTTTCATATTTGGGGGGAAATGAAACATAATAAAGGGTGATCACAGATACCCAATAATGGTGAGAAAAGGATATATAAATGATCATTTAAGAATTACATGAGAATAAAGGTATGATAACATGATATTAACAATTGAAAATCATACCGAACAATTCATAGGTCATAATCGTGTGCCATGGAATAAATATTGGATGTTCATAAGATTTGAATCATAAAGGAATCAAAGAACATGATCCATGAGAGCATAACATTGGCATAAGATCATGTCATAAAATAGTGGCATAAATTTGGGCATAATCATAATCATATAAATCGCATGTTAGGGATTTCTACCAAGACTATCATTGCTTATTAGACCTAAACTCATTATAGAAAGGCCTACCCAGTCAATTCCAACATTCTTTTAGGAGTAAATTTCACCCAGTTAACTCTCTCATCATTATGAAATGCATTGTAGGGATATATAATTTTTGTCTCACCTATAGAGACCCCAACCCCAAAATCCTTGATCTAGTATATGCTTTATTACATTGTCATAAGATATAAGGAATCACATCTTGAAGTATCAAATAGTTTAACATCCATGGTAAACTAGATATATACTGGCATCACATTTACATTTGAAAATGTGGAATATAACAAATTATTTTATTGAGAACACCATTATTCCCCTTAGTATATCCCTGAATATCAATCATATAATACTTACTTGCATAATCAAATGAGAATAATATGGAAGCTATGAATAAATATGTAAAGGTAAATAACTGGAACAAATTCCATTAAATAAATAAATTGAGCATAATATGGAAGGAATAAATGTTGATAAAATAATGTGAAATAAATAATGACATGAGAATGAACCATAATAATATAGTAGAAGATATGAATAAATATGGGAAGGTAAATAACTAGAAAAAATACCATTAAATAAATAACATGAGAATAATATGTAAGGAATAAATAATGATCAAATAATGTCAAATAAATAATCACATGATAATTAAGCTTTTCAATGGATATTCTAACAAACCGAATAATCACATGGAATATCAATAACTGGATTCATAATGACGGAATACATAATATTGGACATCTAAAACATACCATTATGGCCTTAGGATAATAAATATTATATTATTAAGGCTTCATACCAAGAAATATAATAACTTTAAATCTTCATATTAAGACATCTAATATCACTAAGGAGTCATTCCAAGACAACAAATACCATTGAGTCCTTCTGTCAATATATCTATAAAAATGGGTAAGGCCTCGACAAAAACAATATGTAATTTTTCTCATGAGAACCAACGATGAATCTAGGGGATAGATTATTCCCCGCCGGTCACTTAATAAGTCCAATTAATTCTTCATACTAATAAATAATACAGATAAATCAACATGCCTTAAAAAATCAATAATTGTCCGTATTGGAAGAACTATTCATAGGGAATATTTACACTTTCCCCATAAAAATGATCATAAATAATCCAAATAAATATAATTAATGGTATCATTAGAGTACCTCTTCAATATTAAATTAAAAAAAAGGATGTGAACATAGATGAAAAAAACAATAAAGATATTACTATAATATTTTTTGTATAAAATACAACTTTATTACTTTGAAAATAATTTAAAAAATATAAAAATAACACATGTAATAAATAAATCATTTTCTTTAACAATAACTATATAAAATTATAAAGGAATATTCAATGAATTGATGTCCATGATTGTGGGTAATTCCATTAAATCAATACAAGTTAAAAACATTCCTTTTTCAATATAAAAAAATTAGGAAACCACCTTGTTTGGAAACTGATAAGAATATTCCTTTCACATTTTAGGTAAAATAAAAATGACTATTTTTTAGAAAGACATAAGATCTCATTGATTTTTTAAAAAAAAATAAAAATGGGAAAAATAATTTTTTAAATAATTTTTTAAATTTTACAAGTATTTTTTAAAATATTTTTATAAAACATGGTTTTGGAAGAAAACATATTTCTGATCAAAGAGAGAAATGAATTTAGATTTTTATAAAAATATTTTATCAATAAATTTAAGTACCAAAGAGAGTAAAATGTTATTATTACTTAATAATATCATGAATAAAAATATTAGGAGAAAATAAAATATCTTTATTAGAAAATGGTCAAATAATTTCCTTCAATTGAAATTCAAGATTAAATAATCTCGATTAAAATGAGATTGTGAAATAAACCCTTATAATGGTCTTAAAATTGAAATGAGAATTAATAAATGAATAAATTATGTTTATAGACTATAAATAAAAATAATTTTTTTTAAATAAAACATAAGATTATAAAAATTATTTATAAACATAATCTTATAATGATATAATAAATGAAGTAGAAGTTTAACCAAATGAATGGAAATTGAGTAAAGAAATCCATTAACTCACAACATTATTTTCTGGAGAATGCCTTAAGATTCTTTATAATGGTTGAAATCATGTTATTAATTTTTAATTAAACAATATTTATATTTATAATATCATATATGATCCTCTAAATATATTTTACAACATTTTTGTTAATAATATTTCATTATTTTCATTATTTCAGGAGTTAATTGCCTCATTTTCTCATGAGAATTTTTTCATAAAAGTTCTTTTTCATTTTTAAATAATATATATATATCCATACTCTAAATATTCATATTAATGTTATTAATATAATTTTTACACAATAGATTTATTATTAGAACCATTAATAAAACTTGAACATGGAAAATGAATTGCATCACTTCATGGGATGGTAGGTTTTATGTACACAAGAGAAATGATATCATTCCATTAATGAGTGAAAGGGTTAGGATTTGGGTAATATATTAAATTTAAAAAATCAATATAATCTCATATATATCACATATATTCATTAATTTTTTCCTTATTACATTCTATGTAACGTATAAGTGAAAACGAATCGCATCACTTTGTGAGGAGGTATTCCTCCCTACAGATGAGCTATATTATCGTATTTAAAATAGAATGGAATTTAAAATGGTATGTACTAACTTAGTTTTTTCCCTATCAGACTTTAGAATATTCCTATGAATATTTTTCATGCTAGGTGTTGATTCGGCGTAAGAATCCGAGGGTCAGGGAGCCTTGGTGCGGTGATTGTAAATATATTAAATATATTAAATATATCAAACATATTTTACAACATGTGCATAGTTTACTTTGAAACATGGATAAATATTTAGAAGAGTCTCAGATCATATTTATGAGACCACAGTTGATTTTATAATGTCATATTTACCCTAGGTGTGACATAAACTTTGTCGGTGTCAGGTGTCGCATCGGAGATGAGTCGGGCCAGGGTGTTAAGCAAATATTTTTTTTAATAAAATTATAACAAATATCCCATACCTTATTATCCACCTTATGTGAACACATAAGGAGTCTGATTCACATATTACCCTTCATATCCCTTCAATCGTCAGGTGAACCAATTCAAGGAGGTGCCACCAGATGCTATTTTTGACACCGATTATTTCTAGATTGAGAGTTAGTGTGTCCCAGGTGTTGTTTTGCACTCAAAGCTTCTACATTTCTCCCTTGAGGTAGGTAGTTTGATATTTAAGTCTTGATACCACTTTTGATGCATTGTTTTAAAGTTTTAGAGCCTATACACAATTTTTCGGGATCCCTTGAGAGTCGATCTGTGTGTTTTGGGGTGAATGGGGGTGATCCGAGCTATTTGTAGGGAAATCCCATTGGATTTTACCTTCCATGTGATGTGTAAACAAATCCTACATGTCATGTGTTCTTCCCGATCAGGGGATATGATTTTTAGGGTCTAAAAACTGTATATGTGTGGTTAAACATCATGTAGGGACCCTCGTCATGTGGTTGGGAGAATGACTAGCTTAGCGGTGTGACTGTACATGGCCATGTAAGAGAAAATGGCCAAAGTACACTGACACAGGGTCTGGTACATAGGACCGATTAAACCACACGGTTATGTGTCTATGAAACCCAAACATGCTATGTAGTATGGTATGCATGACATGTAATGGAGAAGGCTGGTTCGGCTGTGTAAAGGAGAAACATGACTAGGGGTCGGGTGAATTTGGACACGGTGTGTACTATTTCTACATGTCGTGTATGGCTACGTGAGTTAGTAAATTGTGTAGGAAGGATACAAGGCCCAATATTCGGGAGGGTTCACATATTGTGTCCCCCTTACACACCATGTACTCCTTGAAGATCTTCAAGTGATCTTTTTCATCTCGTATATCATTCTTTGTAGCTTTGATTCAGACTCATGATCAACCTATCCTGAGTATTTTTCTATGTAAAATGTGATAGTGGCCTCGATTTGGGCTTGGGAGTTGTGATGTGTATGTGATGTTTTGTGGGTCCCTTGGATTAGCAATACTAACTGGCTGGGTTGAGTGGGTCCCCTTGGTCTCTTTTGGAAATGTTTCAACTAGCTAGGTTGTGTGGGTCCCCCTAGTATCTGGTGATAGCGTTATGAATAGCTAGGTTGAGTGGGTCCCCATGGTCCTTTCTTTATGAGGGTTCTTGGTATCACATCCTCTTCACAGGACTGTGACCCCTCTTTGGCTTCTTTGCGTATGTGCATCGTAGTGGTACTCCCCTACCATGATAGATAGCGGTTTCACATTTCTCAAAGTGGTACTCCCCTACCGTGTTAAGGAGCAGGTTCATATTTATGTTTCTTGGAGTGAGTTTCCTCAATTCGCTTCAACTACAAAATCAGCAGACTTGAAGCATGTTTTTCCCCGAGAGGCCCGATGCGATCCTCATGTCCTTACAATTTCCTTGGTAGGTTTGGTATCCGTGTGACCAATATTTACCCAGGCATAGATCCACTTTACAAGATGGTGTTGTTCTAGTAGTGTATAGAGCCCCCCGATGATCCCTCGGCAGAAACTCCCTATCTGAGTATCGAGATGTGTTTCTTCCTTCTACGATCTACCATGATGTTTCAATCGGTAAGGTTGAGGGATTCCCCTGGGTCCTTCTTTTTCTTTTTTTCAAACCATTTTTTTTATTTTCTAAAAATCCACTTTAGTAGGAGTGGTCACCGTATATTCATTTTTCAAAAATTCAAACACCGATCAACCAAATTCAAAATTTGAAAATAAAAAGTGTAGGTGCCCTTGAATATAGTAGCTTCATGTGCCCACTATTAGCACATCCACAAGACAGTCTTCAAGAAATCTCTAAGCCTTGATCTAGGAAAAATCACCATCACACGTTAGATGAAGTCACGTCGCCAGCCTCTATCTTCCTTACATATCCACCATTGACACCTTCTTCACCCCACCACCACCGTAGTTGGTAACCGGAAAAATAAACCTGAGAAGTAGATCCATAAAAATCAACCTGTCGTCGATAAGGAAACCATCACCTTCACCTTCAACTTCACCATCACCATATTTAAAACACTATTCAATACTCACCCGCACTATTGTTGCTTCACCCTCATCAACATTTCATGAACAAAAATCACAAAAACTTGAAACCGCTTCACAAAAAACAATAAGAACAGTTCACCTGATCCCAATGCCGCCACCATAAATAAACAAAATAGACAACCACCAAAAACACTCCAAAGCCACTCAAATTGACAAAACCACTGTAGATATCAACTTTATTCGAAAATAACCAAATCCAAGAGAAACCACAATTGAAACCTAGAAGAAGAAGAAGAAGAAAATTCAATGTAGTACTTGCCTCCTATAACCCCCCCGTCCGCTCAACCAGTAAGACCCAAAGCCTCCTAGGAACCATCACAATAGACCGACCTGGTGAGGGGAAATGGAACCAAAACTATAGCATAGGTTGATAAGACTGAGGTCGCAGTAGAAAAAATGACCTATGCCAAAACACTCAACCTTTCCTGAAATCCCCATTGATGGAACTACACCGAAAAAACACACCCCAAACCCCCTTCCATCGATGAAAAATATCATGAAATAAACACCGTGACCCACAAAACCAGTGATGGGCGCGCCTCCTGAAACACTGTTGACTGATTAGACAACACAACCCAGAGCCTCTTTGAAGCCACTGCCGTATACCGACTAGGAGAGCCATAAAGGTACTTGAATCCAGAGTTAGAATCGTGGTGACCAACTCTACACGGGCACTGATCCTCTACTAGGTAGCTTGTTCTAGATTTCAATTATTGTGTGATACCCCTTTCTGTGATCGATGTGTCTAGCTAGGGTGCCCCCAGTGGATCTTAAGTGGAATATCATACTCAAGAATTTGGAGTCAGTTTAGTCACCATGTGACTTCTTCCATGATGATTTTCGTCGAGCGTTCCCTCATGAATAGGTATCATAAGGGTTTTTTGGTTTGTGTCGTTAGTTCATTTTCCCAATATAATGTCATCACTCGGTTGAGTTCCATTGAGTATGGAGAGGATAGCTCATCGACTATGCGTTTTTGATGCTTGTCCCCTCTCATTCTCCATTCTATTAAATATGGTTGGCTTCCTTGTGTGTGCTCCGAGGATGGATTCTATCTTCAAGCCTCATGTAAAATCCTATGGATATCTATGAGGTCGGTACCTCATGAGATGTAACAACCCGAGATTTTATGAAAAATATTATTTTTAATTTTATTAATGTCTTGTGTTGTACGCTACACCAAAAGGAGCTTGCACAACACGCATCCTTGACTTGCCTTGCATTACACGCAATCACGGCCTTCCTCGATAGCGTGTGTAATACGCAATACCGAGTTTCACTAAACAACGATATGCTATTAAAATATTATTAAAACTAGCCGGTATGAATAGTAATAACCACTTTTTAAAATTCTGTAAATCTTATTTTTCAAAATGAACTTTATTTTTGGATTCGGAGTATCGAATTTAGCCTAAGGTGAAATTTTGGTACATTTCGGATAACTTTCATATTCTGATGAATAGTGAAAATTACTAAATTATAATTAAAAAACAATTTTTTTTAATCGAAATAATTAATAGTGATAAATTATTAATTTGAGTGGTTTTAAAGTATATTTAGAATATATTTTTACAATTTAATACAATGTTGGTCATTGGTTGTAATCTCACATTTAAACCAGACATAATCAAGTGTCAATCTTTTGGTATATATTGTTTCCTAAAAACACGCTATTTATTTTAACAGCGGGATTTAATTATAAAATTAATTAATGAATCTTCTATGTTATGAATTTGGTAAAATAGACTTCATTTTTGAATTCGGAATATGAAATATAGCTTAGGATGAAATTTTGGCATTAATCTGAAAAACATCAATTTTTGATGAATAGTGAAACTACTAAGTGGTAGGTTAAAAACTGAATTTTGCATAAAACTTAATTTTACCGCTTCTGTGAATGGAATTTCGAAAATCCGACAGACACGGTTGATATTAGTAAGTAAAATGTGGTTCAATGAGATAAAAATAATTTTTGGTGAATAGTAACTTTTTACTTTTTTTACTGCGGTTAATAGTAAATAGGGTAACTAAGGGTAAATATGATATTAATATTACCCTAACACATGTCCTAATTCTATTGGACAAGTGTAATTCGACCAAAAACAAACTTAGGAATAAAATATGACCATTTAGGCCCACTTGGATTAGATTAGGACATTTATTATTAATTTATTTAAAGAAGGGTTAAAATAGTTAAAATCAAAGTTTAATAAGTAAATCATTTTTAATATGGGGTTATACATAAGATAAATTCGATTGTAAATATTCATTAGAAAGCTAAAAAGATTTCCTACATGATGGTATTTTATTTGTAATTTTTAGACATCAAATAATTTAATTTATATATGACACAAAGATGATGCAGTAATTATCTTATTAATGAAATATTGACATAATTGATAATATAAATACCAAAATAAATGTAATTTAAGCCTTTTTATGAATTCCACTAATTTTCTAGGTTACTATGATATATTAGTGTTGATTTAATCAACTTTTTTCGAACATATAATTCTGTTATGACTTTCACAAAAATCATATATCAAATAGTGTCAAAATTGACACAAAATAGTTTTTAAATCAAATATTATATTATTAATTGTTATTTTATTCCTAAAAATCTAAGGTTCGGCCAAATGACTTAGATAAGGATATATATATTAATAATAAACAATTTGGGGTTCGTTTGGCATGTTATAGTAAGTTTATTAACCATATATTAAAAGAAAACAAACAGACACGGTAAAAGTTAAATTATTTAACTTAGAGTTAAATCTAATTGATAAGGTTAAAATAATACCCTAAACTTGTCTAAATCCTATTGGATGATAGGATTTCGACCCATCCCCACTTTAGCTTCGAAATAAGACCCTTTGGAACCATTATAAACCGATTTTGACATTAATATAAAATAATATTATGAGGTATTCCTAAGGTGCCCCTCTCCTCCCTTATAAAATGACACCTCCTCCCCCTCCTCCTCACACCAATTTGAGCACTCAAGCTCAGCCAACCCCTGAAAAAATATCTTCTCCACTTCCCTAGAAACATCCTAGAGGTTCTGTTCTTCCTCAAAGACCAATTTTAGTTCCCTAAGAGGAGGTCTCCAAAAGGCGCTTCAAAGAAGAGGTAATTACCGTTACCAATTCTTTCATCTTTATTTCTTCTTCCACTTCTTCTTCTTAGGTTGTTTCATTATGAAGTAGTAACATCAGTATCACTCATATACTGATATGTTATTATAAGTATGAAACAACCCTATTTCACCATCTATCCATCCTACGGAAAAAGAAATCACCGCGCGTGCGTACGTACGGAATAACGTCTCCACGCCGTGGTGTAATCTATTTTCCACCACCACCTTACATGGATGGGTATAAGGGTGTAAATAATAACTATACATAGTTATTACAACATCATATTGATTCTGATATATTGTATAATCCACTCCAATTCAATTCAATATTTATGGAAATGATATCATCGCTCGTGCGTACGTACGGACTACCGTCTCCACGACGCGATGAGATTCATTCTCCATGTTAACCATTTAAGAATGATTATAAAGTATATATATAAAAATAATAATGAAATATATGAAATTATATAGCTACTGGATTTATGTATATATATATATATATTTATGTCATCTACTTACTTCCATTCAAGACAATAAGGAATGGAAAACAGCGTTCATGCGTACGTACGGACTACCGTCTCCATGAACGGTGTTTTTCATGTCATTTATCTATCTATTATATATATATATATACTGAATATATATGATATATATATCATATTTTATATTCTGGAAGTAATTAAATCATGATATAATTAATAATAATGTCAAGAACAACAAGTCAAAACACCTACGATAAATGAAACGATTTTACCCAAAACGCTTCTTTAACATGGAATTTACAAAAGAACGGGTAATATAATGTCATAAGTGAACCATATATGATATCATAACAATGAATATGATTCTTTAATAAGTCAATGACATTATTTAAACTATTATACAGGAGCTTCGGACACGTACAAAGCAAATCGGACCTAAGGTAAGGGAAATATCACAATCTCATTTTTATCCGAGATTGTTTTTACTTTGGCATTTACTGGGGTGTATTTTATCATCCACATCCATGTTTCATCAATATGTAATATTATTTCCATACAACTACAATTGTTTAAATCCATTTTTACCCTTCGGTGAGTTTTTAGTAATATATATGAAAGGAATCTTTTGTCGTACGAGGTACTTTTTGACTTTTCCGACAAAAGTATGAAGAATGTTTTTTAACTTAAACGGCACGAACGGATTTTTACAGTTTTATAAAGCCTTATTTTCATGAAGCTTCCTCCAAAATATTTCATGACTATTTTTAATAAAATCTCTTTCTTTTAAAATTGCATGATGTTTTGTGAAAAGAAATTGATTTTGAAGAAGAAAGGATATTTTCCTCAAGAAATCATTTCAAGTGTTTTATCAAAATTATTTTCCATCTAAGATAATAAAGGGTTCTGTTTCTATCCATATTTTTACATTGATTTGACTATGTTGTGATGGAATTATGTTTCCTTTATCTTATATGAATGGTTTTATGATGTCATGATGTTTCAAGAATCCCATTTTTGTTACATGTGTTATGCGATGATGTATGATTTATGATTTATGTGGCACACATAAGAAAGGATTCATTATAAGATGGGTGGGACCTATATCTCCCTCCAATAAATTGGGTAAAGATTTTATATCTCATGAGATAGACAGGGCTGGAACGGTAGGTTATACCGGTTCAGTGAAACAGGACTGAAACGAGGGTTACTCGATTCAGAAAGAGACTTTGTCCACTAAGATAGTCTTGGAAATTAGTCTTGACTAACAAGAAATTATTCTCTATGATTATGTGTGGATGCCACAAAGTTTCATGTTTTAAGTTATGATTATTGGGATTACTTTTCACTGCCATGATTTATCCCATGATTATGAAATTATGCTCTCTTTTGCAGGTTATGATTTCCAAAATGTTATGTTCTTATGAATATGATGTGATTGATATTTATTTTGTTTACCCTTACTGAGCATTTGAGCTCACCCTTTTCTGTTTTCTTTTCCCCAGGATATAAAGAAAGGTTTTAGGTAAAAAAAAGGAAGATCTTTATGGGAGATTTTGAAGATCTTTCACCACGATTAGAAGATTAGAGTCCGAGTTTCCAAAGACACTAAACTATTACGGTACTTGTGTGTGTGTTTTTGTAATGTACTAAGTATTCTGCAAAAGTAATGTAAAGTCCATGTACGATAAGCTTCGGGTCGCTACAGTTGGTATCAGAGGAAAGGTTTAGTCAACCTTTAGAAACTAGGATGCGAAAACGTTAGTGAGATCCCTAGAGATATTTCTACGGTATGTCTAGGGATGTCCCTAAGGTTAAGTATACGTATAGGTTATAGTCCTAGAATTGCTCTAACGATCTTAGAATTTAACCTAAGATGTTAGATATTGAGGGTACTACCCCTTTATTATGTTGTTTTCCCTAGCATGATTTTTTCCTCTCACACTATTCTTTTGGGGTTTTAGACGATGGCTGGAACCCGAAGGAACCATGTTGATCAATGCAATGGACAATGCAATGATTGTCCCCCTGAGCAACCAAACGATATGGGAGCTGGAATGCAAAATCTTGTAGCCATGCTCACACAACTTTCTCAAGCTATGAATCATGCAGGACTTCCAAACGAGCAAAGGAAGGAGCAACATTCTGTTGAATCCTTCATGAGGCAGCGTCCGCCTTCTTTCAGTGGGTCTACTGATCCATTAGTTTCTGAACAATGGATTAGTACTACTGAAAAGATATTTTCAGTTCTTCAATGTTCTGAACATGATAAAGTCATCTTAGCAGTATATCGTTTGGAAGGTGAAGCTGATCAATGGTGGAATCTTATCAAGAATACGAGGCAAAGAGATGAAATTGATTCCATAGAATGGGACGAGTTCAAGAACATGTTTTTTAGTAAGTACTTCCCTCGTATTCTTCAAACGAAGATGGAGAAGGAGTTTCTTGAACTAAAGCAAAAGGATGATGAATCTGTTGGTATATACGAAGCGAATTTTACAAGACTTGCAAGGTATGAATTTGGCATTATCATCCAACCTGAAAGTAAAGTTGATCGATTTTTCAGTGGCTTAAAACCAAGTCTTCGAAGGGCATTAGCTATAAGAGACTTCAGTAGCTATGAAGAAATTGTGCGTTGTGCTATCAAGGTAGAAATGGAAGTTGGTGTTACATATCCATCTCATGGTTTTGACAAGAAACGAAAGATGGAGTTCAAGGAGAAATCTCAGAATAATGGTGAAAAGAAGATGAATGTTTCCTTATGCACAAAGTGTGGAAAGAAGCATGGTGGAGATTGTCTTAAAGGGACTAGAAAATGTTTTAAGTGTGGAAAAGAAGGTCATCGAGCAGCTGAGTGTCGAAGTAATGGAAAAAGGGATTCTAATGAAGTGAATAAAGCAAACACTACAGAGAACGCACAACCAACACTTCAATTCTTCAAGTGCAAGGAGATGGGACATTATGCCAATAAATGCCCTAATCCAAGGGTTAGTGATGATCGACATGAGCAACCGCTTAAGGCAAAGGACAAAGGGAAGTCACATGCGATCACTATTGGCAATGTTGAATATGACAACGATGTGGTGGAATGATTAAGTTTTTATGTAATGGGATTCCAAAATAATATTGTATCATGGAATATTGGAATATTTATGTATTGGTCTAATGTGGTATTCAAAGTGATTGAGATATTATGCGCATAATGAAGGGAAAACGAGAAAATGAAATGTTTAACAGTATTCATGAGCTCATGATTGATATAAGGACTAAGTGATATCATGGTTTGAGTATATAGAATTTTGAGGATTTTGGTATGTGGGAAGTGTTAACTTTTAACTGCATTCAAGTTTTCACTAAGGTTCAATGGGTATTCAAGAGACTAAAAGATTAAGGCCTTTGAATATTTGGAATGTTTCCAACAAGATATATCTTATGATATATGGGGATAAACGATGGTATTAAATCTCTGGTAATCGTTTTCACTATATTATGAAAATGGACTGCAGTATTATGGATAGGACTAAAGATTGGAATGGATTATGTTGGACATAAGTTAGTATTGTTTAAGGATAGAATTTTTTTCGATATTATTTATGGGATGTTATAGTAATATAGTTTTAGAAAAAGGACAACCTGCAGGACGGGCGACAGCCCATCGCTTCGGACAAGGCTGTGGGAATCGAACCCACAACCGAAGTGCGACTGGCCTTTATCGCCTACCACTGGCCTACAGGAAGTCCCTGTTTAGTATGAACTAGTTTTATTATATTAAGCAGTATGATATATGAAGTATAAGTCCATTTTAGGAACTATATATGATTAATCTCACTATAGATCGACTTATGTATATAATTTTTGCTAACCTTTTGTTTGAGATAGATGGAATGACCCGTCATTCTATCACATGATCTGCTAATGCTTCACGAATAACAAATTCAACTTCATTTCTTTATGATATGAAGTGGAAATTGTTCAATTCACGAACAACAGTGAGATTGTAACAAAATCATGTAAGTATTTCTTTTAATTCATCAACTTTAGGGAAATGATCTTGAAAACCAAAAATGTTGTCCTAGTGCTCTTATATCTGATTAATCAGATGGTACCTTAGATCGTCACAAATTTATGGCTTTGTGATTGCTAGATTTTCCATAGCCATGTTCTCTACCACTCTCCATCAGAACATGATGGTTAGATTTCTCTTCCATATCCATATTTTCACCTATGTGGAAACCCAGTGACTAGTTTATTTGGGTAATCGTTACATTTCATACTTTAGTTTTTAAAGCCAAGTTTTGGTATTCCTTTTTACGATGTGGGTTTCTATTAAAGAAACTTTCGAATAGTAAACCATTTATAATCCCGACGAATTTAGAGGGCGAAATTCATTTTAAGGGGGGTAGAATGTAACAACCCGAGATTTTATGAAAAATATTCTTTTTAATTTTATTAATGTCTTGTGTTGTACGCTACACCAAAAGGAGCTTGCACAACACGCATCCTTGACTTGCCTTGCATTACACGCAATCGCGACCTTCCTCGATAGCGTGTGTAATACGCAATACCGAGTTTCACTAAACAACGATATGCTATTAAAATATTATTAAAACTAGCCGGTATGAATAGTAATAACCACTTTTTAAAATTCTGTAAATCTTATTTTTCAAATTGAACTTCATTTTTGGATTCGGAGTATCGAATTTAGCCTAAGGTGAAATTTTGGTACATTTCGGATAACTTTCATATTCTGATGAATAGTGAAAATTACTAAATTATAATTAAAAAACAATTTTTTTTAATCGAAATAATTAATAGTGATAAATTATTAATTTGAGTGGTTTTAAAGTATATTTAGAATATATTTTTACAATTTAATACAATGTTGGTCATTGGTTGTAATTTCACATTTAAACCAGACATAATCAAGTGTCAATCTTTTGGTATATATTGTTTCCTAAAAACACGCTATTTATTTTAACAGCGGGATTTAATTATAAAATTAATTAATGAATCTTCTATGTTATGAATTTGGTAAAATAGACTTCATTTTTGATTTCGGAATATTAAATATAGCTTAGGATGAAATTTTGGCATTAATCTGAAAAACATCAATTTTTGATGAATAGTGAAACTACTAAGTGGTAGGTTAAAAACTGAATTTTGCATAAAACTTAATTTTACCGCTTCTGTGAATGGAATTTCGAAAATCCGACAGACACGGTTGATATTAGTAAGTAAAATGTGGTTCAATGAGATAAAAATAATTTTTGGTGAATAGTAACTTTTTACTTTTTTTACCGCGGTTAATAGTAAATAGGGTAACTAAGGGTAAATATGATATTAATATTACCCTAACACATGTCCTAATTCTATTGGACAAGTGTAATTCGACCAAAAACAAACTTAGGAATAAAATATGACCATTTAGGCCCACTTGGATTAGATTAGGACATTTATTATTAATTTATTTAAAGAAGGGTTAAAATAGTTAAAATCAAAGTTTAATAAGTAAATCATTTTTAATATGGGGTTATACATAAGATAAATTCGATTGTAAATATTCATTAGAAATCTAAAAATATTTCTACATGATGGTATTTTATTTGTAATTTTTAGACATCAAATAATTTAATTTATATATGACACAAAGATGATACAGTAATTATCTTATTAATGAAATATTGACATAATTGATAATATAAATACCAAAATAAATGTAATTTAAGCCTTTTTATGAATTCCACTAATTTTCTAGGTTAATATGATATATTAGTGTTGATTTAATCAACTTGGTTCGAACATATAATTCTGTTATGACTTTCACAAAAATCATATATCAAATAGTGTCAAAATTGACACAAAATAGTTTTTAAATCAAATATTATATTATTAATTGTTATTTTATTCCTAAAAATCTAAGGTTCGGCAAAATGACTTAGATAAGGATATATATATTAATAATAAACAATATGGGGTTCGTTTGGCATGTTATAGTAAGTTTATTAACCATATAGTAAAAGAAAACAAACTGACACGGTAAAAGTTAAATTATTTAACTTAGAGTTAAATCTAATTGATAAGGTTAAAATAATACCCTAAACTTGTCTAAATCCTATTGGATGATAGGATTTCGACCCATC
Organism: Viscum album; assembly: GCA_963277665.1. Lineage (NCBI taxonomy): Eukaryota > Viridiplantae > Streptophyta > Magnoliopsida > Santalales > Viscaceae > Viscum > Viscum album. Next base: position 1,411,393,502 of record OY728141.1, on the reverse strand, counting down.
CCCACTTTAGCTTCGAAATAAGACCCTTTGGAACCATTATAAACCGATTTTGACATTAATATAAAATAATATTATGAGGTATTCCTAAGGTGCCCCTCTCCTCCCTTATAAAATGACACCTCCTCCCCCTCCTCCTCACACCAATTTGAGCACTCAAGCTCGTCCAACCCCTGCCAAAATATCTTCTCCACTTCCCTAGAAACATCCTAGAGGTTCTGGTCTTCCTCAAAGACCAATTTTAGTTCCCTAAGAGGAGGTCTCCAAAAGGCGCTTCAAAGAAGAGGTAATTACCGTTACCAATTCTTTCATCTTTATTTCTTCTTCCACTTCTTCTTCTTAGGTTGTTTCATTATGAAGTAATAACATCAGTATCACTAATATACTGATATGTTATTATAATTATGAAACAACCCTATTTCACCATCTATCCATCCTACGGAAAAAGAAATCACCGCGCGTGCGTACGTACGGAATACCGTCTCCATGTCGTGGTGTAATCTATTTTCCACCACCACCTTACATGGATGGGTATAAGGGTGTAAAGAATAACTATACATAGTTATTACAACATCATATTGATTCTGATATATTGTATAATCCACTCCAATTCAATTCAATATTTATGGAAATGATATCATCGCTCGTGCGTACGTACGGACTACCGTCTCCACGACGCGATGAGATTCATTCTCCATGTTAACCATTTAAGAATGATTATAAAGTATATATATAAAAATAATAATGAAATATATGACATTATAAAGCTACTGGATTTATGTATATATATATATTTATGTCATCTACTTACTTCCATTCAAGACAATAAGGAAAGGAAAACTGCGTTCATGCGTACGTACGGACTACCGTCTCCATGAATGGTGTTTTTCATGTCATTTATCTATCTATTATATATATATATACTGAATATATATGATATATAAATCATATTTTATATTCTGGAAGTAAGTAAATCATGATATAAGTAATAATAATGTCAAGAACAACAAGTCAAAACACCTACGATAAATGAAACGATTTTACCCAAAACGCTTCTTTAACATAAAATTTACAAAAGAACGGGTAATATAATGTCATAAGTGAACCATATATGATATCATAACAATTAATATGATTCTTTAATAAGTCAATGACATTATTTAAACCATTATACAGGAGCTTCGGACACGTACAAAGCAAATCGGACCTAAGGTAAGGGAAATATCACAATCTCATTTTTATCCGAGATTGTTTTTACTTTGGAATTTACTGGGGTGTACTTTATCATCCACATCCATGTTTCATCAATATGTAATATTATTTCCATCCAACTACAATTTTTTAAATCCATTTTTACCCTTCGGTGAGTTTTTAGTAATATATATGAAAGGAATCTTTTGTCGTACGAGGTACTTTTTGACTTTTCCGACAAAAGTACGAAGAATGTTTTTTAACTTAAACGGCACGAACGGATTTTTACGGTTTTATAAAGCCTTATTTTCATGAAGCTTCCTCCAAAATATTTCATGACTATTTTTAATAAAATCTCTTTATTTTAAAATTGCATGATGTTTTGTGAAAAGAAATTGATTTTGAAGAAGAAAGGATATTTTCCTCAAGAATTCATTTCAAGTGTTTTATCAAAATTATTTTCCATCTAAGATAATAAAGGGTTCTATTTCTATCCATATTTTTACATTTATTTGACTATGTTGTGATGGAATTATGTTTCCTTTATCTTATATGAATGGTTTTATGATGTCATGATGTTTCAAGAATCCCATTTTTGTTACATGTGTTATGCGATGATATATGATTTATGATTTATGTGGCACACATAAGAAAGGATTCATTATAAGATGGGTGGGACCTATATCTCCCTCCAATGCATTGGGTAAAGATTTTATATCTCATGAGATAGACAGGGCTGGAATGGTAGGTTATACCGGTTCAGTGAAACAGGACTGAAACGAGGGTTACTCGATTCAGAAAGGGACTTTGTCCACTAAGATAGTCTTGGAAATTAGTCTTGACTAACAAGAAATGATTCTCTATGATTATGTGTGTATGCCACAAAGTTTCATGTTTTAAGTTTTGATTATTGGGGTTACTTTTCACTGCCATGATTTATCCCATGATTATGAAATTATGCTCTCTTTTGCAGGTTATGATTTCCAAAATGTTATGTTCTTATGAATATGATGTGATTGATATTTATTTTTTTTACCCTTACTGAGCATTTGAGCTCACCCTTTTATGTTTTCTTTTCCCCAGGATATAAAGAAAGGTTTTAGGTAAAAAAAAGGAAGATCTTTATGGGAGATTTTGAAGATCTTTCACCACGATTAGAAGATTATAGTCCGAGTTTCCAAAGACACTAAACTATTACGGTCCTTGTGTGTGTGTTTTTGTAATGTACTAAGTATTCCGCAAAAGTAATGTAAAGTCCATGTATGATAAGCTTCGGGTCGCTACATGAGACCTTTGTGAGTGTTTCATTATACATTGAGTCAGCTACCATGGATAGTCTATGGTTAGTACAATGAGACTTGGCGCTAAGTATATCTGGGTATTTTCGGGTAGTCCCTGGGGTATGGGTTACTTCTTGAAATGCTAGGGATGTTGAGATGACCAGTCATGTTTAGATGAGGATGGTCTCAATATGGAGCTTGTCTCTTGTTTGGGTTCCCTCTGGTTTGGTTGATCTAACTGATTCTCATTAGTTTCTCCCTTTTTGGTTTTGGTTTTGGGGTGTCTAATGAGTATTCTTATACTCACCCCTATGCGGGATTTTCCCGTACATGTTGTATCTTTTGTAGAACACATGTCCTTATATGGAGTCCCAGTTGGACCCAGAGCAGGCATAGCGTAGTAGCTGGACTGAACCTGGTTTTTATTAGAGTAGTACCATAGAGATTTTCAATAGGATTTTCATAGTGATCTCCTCTATCTGATTAAATTGGAAACTTTTTCTGTTTTCTTTTGGTGGGCCCAATATTTTCCCTTTTTTCACTTCTACTATACTATGGTTGGGACAGATATATGCAAACATTTCTTTTTATTTTTTAAATAACTATGCACTATTTCATGGAGGTGTATGTGGGTGCATGTATACAGTTATAATAGTCTAATCCCTCTCATGTGTGTGATAGCCTACTCGGCACTATTCTCCATCCCCTGGCCTATTGGAAGAAGGATTAGGGAGTCATGGCTTGAGCCACGCTGGGCCGGGTTGTGCTAGAGTGGTATCAGATAAGGTTCCACCTTTGGGACTATAGAGTGTATTTGGCTAGATTTGATCCTGGTTTGGGTTGCATAGTGATAGTGTTAGGGTGTATCAAGTTCATCTTTCAGGCCAAGGACTCCATTTTTTGTATGGGAGCCCGACATAACCATTCACTAGGACTCTAATAACATGCCTTTTAAATCGATACATTAGGGAACTAGTCAAAGGTAAATAATGTCACATGCATCTTATAGGACTGGGTTTTGGTTTTTTTCTCTCCTTCTTGAGTCAAGTCCCCTGATATGCTCTTTGACCATGGTGCGTCTGGAATTTTTTTAGGATGTTTCCACGATGATAGCATTTCAGGTTTTCACATATGTGTTTGGTGTACAACTTGATGAGTGACGAGGTATCCTTATAGAGGCTTGGTCACAAGGCTTGTCCTCCTTTGATTGTATAGCTAGTGGAGACACACCCATCGAGCAGCGCGTAGACCTGCCTGTGAGGGTTCATGAGGATGCATCCTATCAGACTGAGATGTGGATGAATCTGTTAGTGTTGGATGATGATGCAATGGGGTCACTCATTTACAACGAGCTTCAAAGATAGTGTTTTCCTAAGGTCTAGGTTAAGAAGTACTCGCAGTTAGCACACATGCAACATAAGAGGCACCATCGTCTGAGGCATACCCATGCTCGAACTCAGGTTTCATTCTAGGGTTTTGGTCAGTAGTGGGAGAGACTCTGCTACACTTGTGAATATTGAGGAAATATTTTGAGAAACTATCTATTTTGTTGTGATGTTGGGGGAGGGTCGGTCGTTGGACCATCTTGGCAGTGGAAACAGTTTCAATGAGGTTCGTCGAGCAGCAGATGAATATAGGTACACTATGTGTCCTTTCTACAATCTATAGTATGATTGATAGATACTTCTAGGTGGTACTCTTTTATTTTTTGTTTCTTGCTTGGGGTTTATTTAGGGAATTGGTAAGACCTTGTGTTGGTGTTTTTCAACATATATTTTACTACATGGGGAAGAGGGATCCTACCCCCATTGAGAAGTGTTTCTGCGATGCGATGAAAAATATGTGGCTGAGTCAATGCTGCCCAAAGTGGGCATTATTGAGGTGAATTGGTTGAGTCCCTTTGACTTATGTGAATGAGGCTTTATAGTGTGTTTGAATTCAAAAGGGATCGGTAAGACCTACTGTGAGTGCCTAGGTAGGCCTTTATTGGTCATTAGTTCCCTCACATGCTCGTCATTGGATCATACACAGGATGCCTGAGGAGGCTGTTATGTGGTACGTTACGGCTTTGAATTTTTAATAAGGATGGAAACTTCCCCCACTAATATGGTTCCTTGAGATGTGATCTAAAACCATGTGGGAAAGTCAGTTCTACCCAAAGCAGATGGTATCGTGGTGTGGTGGATGAGTTCCTTCGACCTGTGAGTTTGGGGTTATCTTCGTATGTTGGCAGTAGTTTTACCAGGTCTTGTAAGACCCTGTGTGTACACTTGGGAAACCTTGTTGGTTCTCCTTATGGTGGAGATGCTTTTCATGAGGCATTGAGGTTTATTTTGTGAGGTATCACGTGATGGGATATCCATTGGGTGTGTTCATGATGTATTTTCCTAAATGTGGGGAGTGCATCAACCTTACGATGTTTGGAGTTGGTACCAATCAAATGGAGAGATGGGGTGCAGAGGTGGTATTTTCCTTGGCATCATCTTAGTGTTGGACTAGACCATTTTGAGTTTGGTTGAAGTTTATTGGGGCACATTTAGGGTGGTTGTAAACCAATGAGGGTAACCCTAGGTGTTTGGTGATGAGGTCTCATGTTCGATTGAATCTCATTGAGGGTTCAATGTTTTAGATGGGGTATCAGGATACCTATGATGTTCTTAAACCCTATCTTTCATTGTCATTATTGTGGTTCTTATTTGTGCATGATTTTAATAGCACATGATGGTAAGCATGCAGTTATAGGAGTCCCAATGGAGAGCTCAGGTACTTTTCCATACCCCGAGGGTTTTTCTTTTCAGGTAATAAAAACCTTAATGTGGGGAGGATATAGAGACTTAGGTTTTTCCCTATCAGACTTTGGAAAATTCCTAATAATATTTCAGAATCCAGACGTTTAGTCAATGTAGGAATCCAAGGTTTGGGGAGCCTTGGTGCAGTGATAGAGAATATATTAAATATATTTTATCACACATGCGCAGTTTCATCTAAAACATGGGTAAATCTTTAGAAGATTTTCATATCATATTTATGAGATTACAGTTGTGTTCAGAAAATTTAGTTTACCCTAATAATGACATAATATTTATTGGCACTTGGTTTCAGGTTGGAGGCAAGTCTGGTCGAGGTGTTAAGCAGATATTTTTGTTAATAAAACTAAAACAAATATCCCCTCTCCTCTTCTACCCCTTGTACACATGTAGGAGGAGGCCAACACCACTCTTCCCCTTTCTCTTCCTTTGACCGTCGAGTGAACCAAAGTGAGGAGGTGCTGACCTGTGCCATTTTTGACGTTGGTCGTCACCAGATCGAGAATCAGTGCATCCTGGGTGTCGTTCTACACCCAAAACTTTAGTGTTTCACCATCAAGGAATGTAGTTTGAGTTTTAAGTCATGATCCCCCCTTTTGATGTGTTTTTATGGTTTTAAAGCCCATAGAAAATTTCTAGGGACCCCTTGAGGGTTGATTTATGTATTTCGGGATGAACGGGGGTGATTTGGGATGTTTTCAGGGAAATCTAGTTTTATGTTACCATCAACACGGCATGTAAAATAGTTCTACATGTCATGTGTTATTCCCGTTTGGGGGAGATGAAGTTCAGGGCCTATACATTGTCTATGTGGGGATACATGCTGTGTAGGGACCCTCGTCATGTGGATAGGGGAAGGACTAGCTTGGCCATGTGACTGTAGATAGGCATGTAATAGAATAGGGCCAAATAACATAGACATGTGTATTGTACATGGGATCGAGTAAACCACTAGTTCAGGTGACTATGAAACCCAAACATGACATGTATTATTGGATGCACGGCGTGTAAGGGACAATACTGGTTGGGTTGTGTGATAAAGAAACACGGCTAGGTTTTGGGTGAAGTGGGACATGACGTTCACTATTTTTACACATCTTGTATAATTACATAGGCTAGAAAACCATATAGGATTGATAAATAATGGCATGTTCAAGAGGATTCACACCCCGTGTTTCCCCCTTACACGCCATGTACTCCTTGAGGATATTCAAGTGATATTATTCATCTCGTATTTCCTTCCCTGTAGCTCATATTCTGGATCGCGAGTAGCCTATCCTGAGTATTTTTCTACGTAGAATATGATGGTGGCCTCAGTTTGGGCCTGGGAGTTATGGTGTTTTGTGGGTATCTTGAATTAGCGATGCTGACTAACTTGGTCAACTAGCCCCCTGGTCTCTATTGGTGATGTTTCGACTGGATGGGTTGAGTGGGTCCCCCTATTCTTTGGTGATGGCATTACGACTAGCTGGGTTGAGTGGGTCTCTCTATTCCTTTCTCTATGATGGATTTTGGTATCACATCCTCTTCATTGGACTGTTACCCCTCTTCGATTTCTTTTCATATGTGAAATGTAGTTGTATTCCCCTACTATGTTAGGGAGCAGGTTCACATTTTTCACAGTGGTACTCCCCTACCATGTTAGGGAGTGGTTACACGTTTCCATTTTATGGAGTGAGTTTTATTAGTTCTCTTCTTCTATAGACTCAATGTACATTGAGAACATATTGCCGAAAGAGGCCCGACATGATCCTCGCATCCTTATGTTTTCCCTAGTACGGTTGGTATCGATGTGACCAATATTTACCCGAACATCAATCCTCTACCTAGGATATTGTTGTTCCAGTATGGTATAGAGCCCCTAGTGATCCCTAGGCATAAACTCCCTTTCTGATTATTGAGATTCATTTTTCCTTCTATGATCTACCATGACGTTTCAACCGGAAAGGTTGAGTGGGTACCCCGGTCTTTCATTGTGATGTTTCCTCAGTAGAGTCGAAATCGGCGTGACCAACTCCACATGGTCATTGATCCTCTACTAGGAAGGTTGTTCCAGATCTAGATTGTTGCACGATACCCCTTTCTATGATCGGTGTTTCCAGATATGGTGACCCCTAGAAGATCCTGGGAGGAATTCCCTACTCAAGGAGTTGCAGTTAGTTTAGTCACTTGGTGACTTCTTCTGGGATGATGTCGGTCGAGCGTTCCCCATGAATAGGTATCAAGAGGGTTGGATGGGTTTTTTCAATAGTTTGTTTTTCCAATAGAGAGGCATCTCTCAGTTGAGTTCCTTTGGGTATGGTGATACTGGATCACCGAATATGATTTCTCAATGTTTTTTCCATCTCATTCTGCATTCCATTAGGGTTGGTTGGGTTCTTTTTTGTGTTCTCCGCAATTAGATGCTACCTTCAAGCCTCGAGTTGGATCCTACAGATGTCTATCAATTCAGTATGTCATGAGACCATTGCAAGTGTTTTATTGGACCTCAATTCACCTACCATTGATAGTCTATGGTCGGAACCATGATGCATGGAGCTGAGTATATCTTCGTTTGTTTTGGGAGTCCCCATGGTATGTTTCACTTCTTGACATGCCAGAGACGTTGAGATGACTAGTCGTGTTTAGATGAGGATGGTCTAGAGATGGAGATTCTCTCTCATTTGGGTTCCCTCAAGCTGGTTTTATCTAACTAATTCCCATTATTTTATCATTTTTTGGTTTGGGTTTTGGGGTGCCTATTGAGTATTCTTATACTCACCCCTGTATGGGCTTTTCCAGCACATGTTGTGTCTTTTGTAGACCATTGGTCCATCGATGGTGTCCAAGTTAAACTAGGAGTAGGCTAAGCATAATAGTTGGAATGAAAGGTATTTTTCCATAGTTGTACCATGGAACTTACTTGTAGTATATTGATAGAGATCCCCTCTATCTATCAAGGATGGATGCTTTTGTAGTTTTCATTTGGTGGGTCCTATATTTTCCCTTTTTATACTACTGCTGTACTCGGGTTGGGATAAATGTATGCATGAATTTATTTATAATTTTTATATATATCTACACTATTTAATATAGGTTTATATGGGTGACTGTATATAGGTATGATAGTCTAATTCCTCCCATGTCTGTGATAGTTTACTCGATGCTAGTCTACAACCCTTGGCCTATTAGAGGAGGGTTTGGGGAGTTGCGAATCGAGCCTCGTTGGGTTGGGTTTTGACGAGGTATATGTGATATTATAATTACACAAGTATAATAATATCATAAATATCATATACATGTGGTAATTACATCATTATATCCATTGCTGAGAGGTTTTAATGGAAAAAATGAATGATATCTATTTGTGAGATGCTAATCCACTATATACATGAATGATGATTTCATAACCTATTTGATGGAAGTGGAAATAGATAATTATTATTAAATCAATGTAATAACCTCTCATTATATGGTATATATTAGTTTTACTATATTGGAATTTTTAATACATACTTAATGTTGGAAAATTAAGAAATTAAATGAAAGAGCATTGTTTAGATAATTACCTTCTCTAAGAGAAACCTTTTTTGGGTCTCCTCTTGAAGACCCTAGGGATGATATTTTTGTAGGAACAAAAGCTATATAATGTAAATAAGAATTTTTGTGACAAAATTGCTCTGGTTTTCATGGAGCCAAATGGATTGGGAGGTGTGAAGAAGTGTGGGAGGTAGTAACCTTTTATAAGTGGGGAAATGGAACCCTCTTTGAAATTACATGGAAGCTTCCGAAAAGAATCCAAAATGTTAAATTAATTCACATGAAAAATGCTTCCAAACAGACATTGATTATAAATTGGGATGTATAATATCTAAATATTTCAATCAAATTTTATTTTTACAAGTTGGTACGTAATTTTAATCGTTATCCTTTTAGTTTAACCCCAGAGTAAATCATGTTTTACCTTAAATACGACAATTAGTTATTACTATTTCCACTATTAATTTTGGTCAAAAATTAAATTGATGTTATTATAAATTATAAATTATTCTTATTCAAAATATAGATTCATAATCCAAATTCATTTCAAAGAAGTGGAAATTTTTTATTTAAAATCAATCCTGAAGATGTGATGGGAATGAGGGTTTTTAAAGAGAAAATGTTCAAAAGTTTATAATTTTTTATATCAAAATTAAATATTAAAATGATTATAATAACCTAAATTATATTAATTGATATCTAGTTGAACTAATTTTACTTTAAAATTAATTTAAAATTTAATTTAACCTTATAAATAATTTAAATGAAAGGCAGTTTTCAATTAAAATTCTGTAATTTTTAACTGTTCAACAAAAAATGAATCTTTATAGAAAAAATCCCAAAAATCATTATAAGATAATTTTGGTATTATGATTTAAAAAATAAAGTTTAATTTTTAAAATAAAATTTTAAATTTGTAAAAATTAATTTTAAATTATGTGTGCAAATTGAAATTATATCATCTTTTAGAAAATATACAACTTTTCTAAAAACATTTCTTTTTATTTTAAATGATTCTTATTTTATTTATAATAAATTTATAGCCATAATTTTTATAATTTAGTTAGTAAAATTCAAAAAAAACCTATTCCAATATATATGTGGCAATTATCACACTAAATAATAATATTTTAATAATATAATACGTTTTGTTTTAAATCATTATTATGGGTAATAAAAGCTAAAATCACAGTTACATGTGATGCAAGATAAAATCAGTGTTTTGTGTAACACAAGATAAACATAGTGCTTCATGTAATTCAAGATAAATTCATTTTTGTGTGTAATTCACGATAAACTCAGTGTTTTGTGTAACTCAATCTATTTAATAAATTGAATTTATTTCGAAAAAATAGAAATATCATAAATTCTCAGGGTGTTATGTAATGAACCAAGCTAGGACTTTATCCAAATGAGCACCATACCTAGGCCTTGGCAAGGACCTAAGGGTGTTTCCTATCCCCACAGGCTTCTATAAGTGCCTGGTTATCATAAATATAGAGTGGTAATGATTTATCCTAATTCATATGCATTAAATAATTAATAATAATCAGTAAACTAAATCTAAAAATCCCAACCAAACAAACCTTAAGAAATTTTCAGAATTTAGATTCAAGGTTTATGTCATAACCAAAAAAGGGTACAACAAAAATGACCCACAATTCTATCACAAAAACCACCACATGGCAAGGGAGAACTACCCTCAATCCATGTGCACAACACCTCACCAAGATGAACCTCTAGCAACCCGAACCACCGTCTCCAAAGGCATTTCCCTCACCAATGTCAAACATTACCAAGTCTACATACACCCAAAGGTTTAAGTAGTGTGTGATTCTAATCCTAGTATAATGCCACCCAATAAAAGATTCCATGTTTTAAACATTATAAGACAAAAAGCATACAAGTTTTTATAAAAAGGAGGTGCTAATAACAATTTTAAGGAAACTATCTTTAAATGAGAAACAACTTTAAAGAAAGAAACATTAAATAAAACACACTTTCTTATGAAATTACCAACCAAACATATTGTATTCCAATGGTAAGTGTGATATAGCCAATAGGCACTAGTCATGAGAAATACCCCAAGGCATTAACTATCAATGGGACCTTAGGTAACTTGTATCTCTATGAAATGTGGAATAGAAACCATGAAAAAAATATTTCTCATGCCCATTCCACTATAGAGGAGTAACATTCAAAATTATAGTAGTCTCAAATCATCATCCATGTTCAATTATTGTGGTTATCGTCAATCTTTCTAAGTGAAATTGGGTTGTAGCCACTTATAAATCATTATCATACTATTCTTAGTCTACCCACCTAGATACTTGGGCTTCTCTTCTGTGTCCAATAATGTTTCACATGTCACATAACACCACTTGTATATTTTATCAAAAAACCAAGTCATTACACATCACATGCCACTACTTTCACACCCAAATTCCATTTTAAAATCATACACACATCAAAAACTTTTCCAAATATGTTTCACAATACTTAGTTATTTTAATAAACCATTTAAACAATTTATAAATCAATTTCAAGAATCACTACAAATATTTTACACCAAAAGTTCACCCAAAATCCTATTTTAAAATCAACCCCACACCAAATCCATATCAAAAAAACATTTTCAGCCCTTACATAATTTTATAAACCAATTTCCCAATTTATAAAACACTACAAAGTTATACAACAATGTTGTACACATGAAACACGCCCTATTCCACATAGAATCGCCACTTTAAAATCAAATGAATATTTAATCCTATCAAAAACCACTTTCTTACCACTCATAATAATCAAGGAACATGCTAAATTACTCAAGAAATTAAAATAAATTCACCAGATAATGTTTATACATGGAACCACCTATCTTGGGTGTCAAAATTACCAAAATCGATGCGAAACTCAAACCACACCTCAATTACACCACAAGAAATCAAAAATGAACCCTAATCTTGAATATAAAACCCAAAATCCCTATATTAATCCCTAGTAATGAAACCCTAGATTCTGGAAAAATAGAACCCCAAGAAAGATGGAAGAAACCCTAAGACGAATAGAGAAAACAAGAGATAAGTCCACTTACTTAAAGGATCTTGAAGTTTACCCACCAAATATCCATCAAAAATGGGTTTCCAAGGGATCTGGAGGGATCACAGAGACCTCCTATGAATTAAAATCCCTAGTGGGGAAGAAGAGGGGTGGAAATGTCTTTAAATCCGAAAAGGGGAAATGGTAAAAAGCTATTTTTTAATGATCCAGAAGGCATGCATAGTTTTTACGAACGGTTTAATATATCATGTAGCAAACCGTGTTTCACGCTCTGTCTATCCATATGGTTCTAGGCTAGGGAACATGACCGTGTTGTTGGTTATGTCTCCTACTGCATAATTAACTGGCTTGGGTGCATGGTTACCACTAACTGTACACCAACTGTGTTACTGGTCATCTCCTCCCAAATTATCCATTTTCCTCCAAAATATAAAAGGTAACCTAGGGGTAAAATTTAAACAAAAAATTAAAAGCAAAATAACTAAAAATAAAAATAAAAATGTGGCAATTCTCTCCACTATGAGAAATTTCTACCCCCAAAAAAGTCAACTCAAAGATTGATCAGAAAACAAGAATGAATACTATTGCTCAACCCACGAATTACACTCCAAAGTCTCCTGAAATTCAGTACCATACTACCAAAGGACCCCAAAAAATGGAGTAGACTTCCCCTGAAGCACCTTCTCTTGGGAATCCACTATTCATACTAGCTGCTCAAACACTAAGAAATTGATCTCTATCTCCAACTCTTCCCAATTCAGCACATGGAATGAATTCATATTAAACTTTGTCAATTGGGAGACATGAAATAAGTCATGAATTAATGTCACCTAAGAACGAAAATATAACTTGTATACCACCTTTCTAATTTTCTCTGTGATTTAAAAATGGTTGGCATACCTCGACATTAGCTTCCCCTTCTTTTGCAAACGGTGATGAACCAAGGAAGGGGACATTATCAAGAATACATGATCACCCATAGAAAACTGAAAATCTTGATGCATTTGATCATCATAATATTTTTAGTGACTCTGAGCTGTCAATAACCACCACCAAATCAACTTGACCTTCGCAGACATTTCTTGCATAAGGTTCAATCCCTAATGTGAGGTTTTTCCAACCTCATCCCAACATAAAGGAGACCGACATTCCTGACTATAGACATCTCAAGCAGAACCATTAAAATTTAATATTGGTAAATGTTATTGTAAGAAAATTTAACCAACCCCATTTGGTTATCCCACGATCCTCCTAAATCTAAAACACAGGCACAAAGCATGTCCTCCCGAATCTTATTTTCCAACTCTATCTAAGCATCCATTTGATGATGGTATTCCATACTCATCTTAATCCGTGACCCCAATTATTTTTGATGGACTTAAATTAAGAGAGAGGTAATACTAGGTTCTCTATCTAAAACTACTATTGATGGAACACCATGAAGCCTTTCCACTTTCTGAACATACAACCGGCCTAGCTCATCCACTTTTACTGAATCTCTAATTAGAATAAAATGGGTTGATTTGGTCAAATGATTAATCACCACCCAAATTTAATTCCTTACCTGAGGTGTATGAGTCAAGACAATGGTGAAGTCCTTGGTGACCTCATCCCACTTCTAGGTAGGAATGGGTAATTTCTGAAGAAAACCAGAGGGCCTTTGATGCTCTTACTTAACCTGCTGACATGTATAGCAACTAGAAACGAAATTACCTATGTATTTCCTCATTCCTGGCCACCAAAAAATCTACTGAACATCATAATACATTTTGGTATCCCTATTATGAACAACCTATAAATATTGGTTGTTATCGTGTATCACTACCTTCTTAGACACAACGACACCATGAAATGGACCTTAAGGCACACTATTACCTCGGGAGAATAAGACCAATCAGCAGATGTATCCCCACCATAAAGAAACTATATAGACTACTAACATAGATTATCACCAAGCTACTCCTAATAAATCAACTCCAGAAGACAAGGATTCAAACGAAGACTTTCCAAGAACTCAACTCAATTGTGATCCTTAGTCTCCAAGTGCATATGGGAAAAGAGCCCCATCATGGTCTAGTCGTCACCAGACTTCCTTAAATCTTTATCTGAAAATTTTATACAGAAGATTTTAGCCACCACATTACCCTTTCCTAGGGTGTAGAAGATATCAAAATCAAACCCCTTCAAATACTCGATCTAACGACACTGCCTCAAGTTCAGATATTTTTGAGAGAAAATGTAGACTAAGCTTTTATGATCAAAATAAACCCCAAAAGTCTCCCCAAAAATATAATAGATCAAAGTATTCAATTCATGCATCACCGATCCTAATTTTAAGTCATGGTTAAAGTAATTCTTTTCATCTGTTATGAGTTGGATAGAACCATATGCCACTAAATGATCATATTGCATGAGAACACACTCGAGGCCTATACCTGAAGCAGTGCAATAAACAACATATCCCTTCCCATATTCGAGAATGATTAACAAAATTGTGGTAGTGAGACACTAATTCAAATCCTCAAATGATGCCTAGCACTCTTGACTCTATCAAAATTCACCCCTTTCTAGGTGACTGTGGTTTTGGACAAGGCAATCTAAGAGAAATCTCGAACAAAACTTTTGTAACAAACTACCATGCTAAGAAAACTCTTAATCTCAAACAAATTATTTGGATTCACCCATGACATAACTAAACTGATCTTCTTGGGAACCCCATTATCCAAAATCACGTGACCCATAATTTCACCTCCTTTATCTAGAATCTGCGCTTTGAAAACATTGCAAAAAGGTGATGATCCCGTAGAGTTCCAAAAATGATCTGTAATTTATGCCCATGCTTCTCTGCAAATCCAGAATAAACTAGGATGTTTTCCATGAATACAATAATGAAGGAGTCGTGATACTAGCTAAACACCCTATTCATGAGCTCTATAATAACTGATGAATCATTATTTTTAATTCAAAATGCATGAACAAATACTCAAAGTGGCCATACCTAATTTGAAAATCCATTTTCAGGATATCCACCTCTCTCACCCTAACTTTATGGTAACCCGAAATCAATTCTATCTCAGAAAACCACTTTTAACCATTTAGTTTATCAATCAAATCATCAATTCAGGAAAAAATATACTTGTTATTGATGGTTACCTTATTAAGCTTCCAATAATTGATGTAGAACTGGAGAGATCTGTCGGACTTCTTTGTGAACAAGACTGGGGAAACCAATGGGAGACGCTGGGGTGAATGAATCCTTGGTATTCCAAATCTCCAAGCTGTATATTTAATTCTCTAAACTCATTGGGGGACATACAATATGAGGGAAGAGATATTGGTGTTGTTATTGGCTCAAAATTAATTGAGAACACCACGTCCAAATCTGGGGGTAATCCCAAATAATCACCTGCAAATACCCCGAGTAACTCATCCACCACATGATGTAATCCACACTCAAAATCACCACCATAATCTTGTAGTACAAGTGATGATATCTGAACGACAGAATATCCAAACTCTGGGAGTGGAGGTTCTACACAACCTGACCAAGGATCTCATTCCCAAAGAAATACCTGATTAATCACATCAGGTTCCATGAAACTCACCCATCACATATAGAAATTTATATGTTCTTGGAAGCACACTAGCCAATCCATGTTGATGATTACATCAAAAAGTTGCATATCCAAGACTAGGAAATCCCACTTTATCTTGACCCCTACCACAGAGAGAAAACAATACAGGCACCTGAAACCCTTCTCATTCTTACCCAAGGACGTTACTAAGTCCATTGAAGAAGAAATCAATTCGTTTGGTAAGTTCACAATATTCACAAGATGAGGAGAGATAAAAAAACAAAAGCACCAGTATCAAATAAAACAGCTGCTAAAGAAGATGAAATCATAATGGTTCCTCAAACTATCAAGGGACCTGTATCCTATCCTTCCAGTACTTGATCCAAAACATGAAGAAGCTTGGTATCTGCCTAAGAATGATCACTCTCCTACAGCTCTTCCCTAAACAGTTTGTTCCCTAAAGACAACCTGGTCCTACCACCATGACACCAAAACCAATATCCCATCATCTTGGATGGCCCCAACTAAATTGAAACTCCCCTAGAAGCCACAGGTCCTACCCAACTCTTGTATGGGCATGTCTCCCAAGAAAAATATTGTAAGTGACTCATAACCCCACATTTATGAAAAAGCCTCAGAGGAGATGTGCATGAAGGTTATATGTTCCATGTCCTCCCACATTAGTGGCATATGATAGACCATCCATTATAAGATACAGATGATAACTGCTATGAAGGATGTCCTGAACTACCACCTCCCTTCTTCCCCTACTTATCACACTTCCTCTTCTTCTCAAATGAACTGAAACTGCCCATCACTGACATGGCCCCATAGTAACCAGTCATGTCCTTACAGTCAATATCCACTATTCAAGGTTGATCAACTAACTTAGCATAGATCTTCAACTTGAATAATAATAACTAAAAATATATCTATGGACACAAACAACTTTTAAACTTCTAATCCTTCATCTGCTCATTAGAGACTATTTCAGGTGCATATTAGACTAGTTCGACAAAGCAGTTGGAATACTCCATTATTGACTAGACCCCCAAAATAAGATCCATAAACTCCTGGGATATAGAATAATCCTAGAACCCAAGACAATACTATTCATTGAGGATATCCTTTAAGTCCTTCCAAATCAACTGTTCATACTTCCTAGATTGAAGCACTGAGTCCACCACCTTCGACTAGGACCCTCTAGCAAGAACAAGGTGCATTTTAACCTGACTTCCTTTGGAGTATCAAGAAACTCAAATTGTCACTCTATATTCTCAAGGCACTCCTCTTTTTCCTAAGGCTCTATGCTACCATAAAAAGTATGAGGTTTGTTCTTGAGAAACTCATGGACTTTGTCATTTCTAGGATAAAATTCATCTTCCCTAACTAGGGTAAGTGCAACGTCCCGAACCTAGTTACCTAGAGTAGGTGCATTATTACATAACATTGGCATGATAAAAAAAGATCATGTCTCGAAAGACCAATTAGTTTTGTAGCTTTGGAATCTCTAGATACATTAATAAGTCTTAAATTACATCATAAAGTAAAAAAAACTACAACAACATCTTGTCTTCATATCCCCTCATTCTATCCCTATAGTTCATTCATAAATTACTTCTTCACATCCTGGGAAAAATAAAACATTGAAAGGGGTGAGCTCAGATGCTCAATAAGGATAAAAATAGAGCAGAATCTTTCATAAATAAGCATAAAAATTTAAGGCAATGTATAACTAAACCAAAAGACTTTTAAACTTGAACATCATCATAATATGGTAAGGGTAAAATGAAATAATTCCATTTACTTATTCACATAGATATTCTACTAGTCGAATAACCACATGAAATATCAATAACCACTTTCATAATGTTGGAATGCAGAATGCCATACTATCGTAACCACATAGTCAAGGCCTTGTGCCAAGAATATAAATAATATTTTGTCAAGTCCTTATGCCAAGAGACTAGTTTGTCTCATTATATCTACCGATGCATCGAGGAGCTATAGTAGGCTCCACCCATCACTTATTAAGTCCAATTCATTCCTCATATGAACATGTTTAAACATAACATAAACATTCATATTAAAACTAGCATACGAAATGTCAATAATTTCTCCATAAACCAGGAATGGTATAAAAATAACACATCCACAGTCAAACATATCACAAAACCTTCAATACAATATGGAAGTTTTGTATCATAATAAATAAACTTCAAATAAGCTTAAAATACATCAAAGGATGTTGACATAGATGAAATCAAAACAATTTGAGAGAAATATATCGTTTTTTGAAATCATTTAAAAGTCACATAATTATAAAAGAAGAAAATTACTTTGAAAATATTCTAATAATCTTGTAAGGTAAGCTTTGAAGATTTTATAATGGAAGAAAATATCTGCACCCACCGTATAAGTTAAAAAAAATATTCTTACCTTAATTTTGTCAAAAAGGTTAAAAAGGACCTTGGTTGGAAAACGACAGAAAGAATCCTTTATAAACATCTTATAAAAAGTCAAACAAGGGTAGAAATGACTTTAACCCATAGTCTGTAAAATAGTAATGATGATCTGAAATATATTTTTAAGAAACATTGATGTGGATGATAAAGAGGTCCCAGTAGATAATTACATATAAACAACCTTGGATAATGAAGAGATTGTGAAATAAACCCTTACTTTGTAATTTTCCTTGGTTGAGGGTAGGTTAACCTCCTTTATAATGGTTAAATAATTGTTATTAAATTATACAAGAATCATATACATTAATATGACACCATTGTGTCATAAATAAATTAAATTATTTAAAGTCTAAAAATTATAAATAAAATACAATTATGTAGGAAATTATTTTATATTTATAATGAATATTTATAATCGAATTTATCTTATCTATAACCTTATATTAAAAAAAATTAGTTATTAAACATGGATTTTTACTCTTTTAACTCTTCTTTGAATTAAATAATAATAAATGTCCTAATATAATTCAGGTGGACCAAAATGATAATATTTTATTCCTAAGGTTGTTTTTGGTCAAGATACACATCTCCAATAGAATTATGACATGTGTTAGGGTGATATTAATATCATTTTTACCCTTAATTACCCTATTTACTTTTAACCGTGGTAAATAAAAGTAAAAATATACTATTCACCAAAAAATATTTTTATCTTATTGAACCAAATTTTACTCTTTTATATTAACCGTGTCTCTCGGATTTTTGAAATTCCACTCACAGAAGTGGTAAAATTAATTTTTAAGTGAGTTTCCAAATTCTTCTAGGATGTGGGTAAAAAACGGTGAAAAGTTCAATAAAATTAATATATATAAAAAATTATTCTAAACTAACTCCAATGAATTACATTAAACTTATATTGGTATTATGTATCTATTTTGACATTAATTAAATTTAAATAAAATAAATAATTATTTAAATAAAAATTCAGTTTTAAATTATAACTCAGTGTTTTTTCACTATTTATCAAAATTTGAATGTTTTCAAAAAAATACCAAAAATCCACCCTAAGCTAATTTAGATATTTCGAATCCAAAAATGAAGTCCATTTTGAAAGATAAAATTTATAAAATTTCAAAAATTGTGTATTATGATTCATAACGGCTAGTTTGATTGGTTGTGGTGTGTGTTAGAACTCAAAGTTGCGTACAACACACACTACTGTATTATTCAAAGGGAAGTGTACCGTGGAAGATTGGGGTGTTACATTCTCCCCTCCTTCAAATAATTTCATCCTCGAAATTTCTATAATAATACCGCATGAAAAGACTCAGGTGGTTCTTCATTATAAGTTCCTCGGGTTCCCACATTGCCTCTTCCATCTTATGGTTTCTCCAACGAACTTTTACGAGGTGAGTCATCTGGTTTCTCAGCACTTTTTATCTTGTATCAAGAATCCTGACGGGATCTTCACAATAAGATAGATCAGGTTCCAGTTCTAATTCCATGTAAGTGAGTACATGTGTTGGGTCAAGCATGTATTTTCTTAACAGTTATACATGGAACATATCGTGAACTTTGGAGAGACTTGGTGGCACTTCCAAACGGTAAGCTACAACCCCAATTCGTTCTAGAATTTCAAAGGGTCCTATGTACCTGGGACTCAATTTACTTTTCTTACTGAAACGTATAACCCCCTTACATGAAGATACCTTCAAGAAAAAATGATCTCCTACCTAAAATTCCAAATCCTTCCTTCAGTTGTCAGCATAGCACTTATGCCTACTTTGATCTACTTTGATGTCATTTTGGATTACCTTTAACTTTTCCATCGTTTCCTCCACCAGTTCTAGTCCTATGAGTTTTCTTTCCCCAACATCATCCCAATAGGCTGGCTTACGAGATCTCTTTCCGTATAACGCTTCATATGGTGTCATTCGAATACTTGAATGGAAGCTATTGTTATAGGAAAATTTTAACAGAGGTAAATATTGATCCCACATACCCTAAAAGTCAAGTGAGAAAGATCTCAACATGTCTTCTAAGGTTTGAATAGTCTATTCTGATTGTCCATCTATTTGGGGGTGGTAGGCAGTGCTCAAATTAAATTCAATATCCAAGGCCTTCTAAAGACTCTTCCAGAATCTTGAAGTAAAATAGGGATCACGATCAGAAACAATCGATAGGGGTACTCCATGAAGTCTCACAACTTCATTAATATATAGCCTTGCTAGATGTTCAAGTGGTAAATCTTCCCTTATAGTAAGAAAGTGTGCTGACTTGGGAAGACGATCAATAATGACCCATATTGCATCATTCTTTCTAGGAGTCTTTGGTAGTCCCATGAAAAAGTCCATCGTGATATTATCCCATTTCCACTCAGGTATGGGAAGAGGTTTCATAACTCCTCCAGGATGTTACCTTCCAGCTTTCACTTGTTGAAAAACTGTACATCTTGACACAAAATCATCAATCTCCCTATTCATGTTGTCCCACTAAAAATGTTCCTTCAAATCCCTATACATTTTGGTGCTCCCAGGGTGTATAGAGAAATTGGAACTATGAGCATCATCCAACAATTCCCTTTTTAGATTAGGTATATCTGGAAAACAAAGTCTCCTCCCAAATTTCAATATTCCATCTTTATACACAAATTCACTCAATCTCCCATCATTCACAGCTTTAATCTTCTTTTGAAACTCTTCATCATTGGTCTGAGAACACTTTATCCTTTCTAGTAAAGATGATTTGGCAACCATTTGAAAAATCATTGATGTTTCACCTTCCATGGTTATTCCCATATCCATATTTACTAAATCCATAAAAATAGGATCCCTTTCAACTCTCATCTTGTTCAAAACTAAATGATCATTTCTACTCAAATCATCTACCACCTTATTTGCCTTCCCCGGGTGGTAGTGTATCGTGCAATCATAATCCTTGAGTAGTTCATGCCATCTCATTTGCCTCATGTTGAGTTCTTTCTATGAGAAAATATACTTGAAACTCTTGTGATCAGTATAAATCTAACATTTTTCACCATATAGATAATGTCTCCATATCTTCAAAGAAAAGATTACAGTAGCTACCTCAAGATCATGAGTAATATTTTTTTTCTCATGAATTTTTAACTGTCGTGATGCATAGGCAATAACTTTATCATTCTGCATAAGGACACAACCAAGTCCTTTCTTCGATGCATAACTATAAATAAAGAACCCATCATTCCCTAATGGTAGAGTCAATATAAGAGAATTGACTAATCTTCTCTTTAGTTCTTCAAAAAATTCTTCACAATATTTTGTCCAAACAAATTTAAACCCTTTACGTGTGAGCTTCGTTAATGGGTTATCCAATTGGGAAAAAATCTGGACGAAACACCGATAATAACCTGCTAAACCAATAAAACTACGTACCTCAGTTATACTCATCGGTGCTAGCCATTCATGGATTGCCTTGGTCTTGGAAGGATCAACCGAGATTCCATATTTGGAGATAATATGGCCAAGAAAAGAGATCTCCTGAAGCCAGAATTCACACTTGCTAAACTTCCCATATAATTCATATCTTCTAAGTGTCTTAAAGATAATGCGCAAGTTATTTTCATGGTCTTCATAGATTTTGGAATATACCAAGATATCATCAATAAATACCACTACAAAATCATTGAGATATTATTTGAAAACTTTGTTCATTACATCCATGAAAATAGAGGGTGCATTAGTAAGCCCAAAAGGAATTACAGTAAACTCGTAATGCCCGTACCTAGTTAGAAATGTGGTTTTCAGAATGTCTTCCTTCTTCACACACAACTGATGGTATCCAGATCAAAGGTAAATCTTTGAAAAGTATTGAGCTCCTTGCACTTGGTCAAATAAATCATCAATGCGAGGTAGGGGATACTTGTTCTTTATTTTTATAGCATTGATCTCCCTGTAGTCGATACATAACCACATAGATCCATCATTCTTATTAACAAAAAGGACAGGGGATACCCATGGAGAAACACTAGGGAAAATAAATCCCTTATTACTCATTTCCTCAAGTTGTTTCTTTAGTTCCACTAAATCCACAGTGGCCATTCTATAAGGGGTCTTCGATATGGGCGTTGATCCGGGAATTAAATCAATAGAAAACTCAATTTCTCATTTTGGAGGATGTCCACGTAAATCTTCTGGAAACACATCAACATATTCTCTCAGAATAGGTACATCCTCTATTAGAACATTCCTTTCCCCACCCACAGTAATTTCATTCTCTTCTACCCTGATAATTGAATTTAGTTGAGCTACTAGGGGTGGATCTAGATAAGAATTAGGTGGTGACGATTCTACTCTAAAGATAAGGTGTTCTTTATCATCATCATCAAAAATTGTAACCCCCTTATTCTTACAATAAATATTCGCATCATGATCTGAATTCCAATCCATACCAAGGATTATATCAAACTCAATCATAGGTATGACGGTGAGATCAGCAGATAAAGAACATTTATGCTCTCTAATGGGGACTGATTCACAAAACATTGTTGCAATGATACTTCCCTTAGTAGTTTTAACTGACAACTCCCTTATTAAATCCAATTTCAAATATTTATTTTTCTTAGAAAACTGGGAAGATATGAAATAATGAGATGATCCAGAATCAAATAATTCATTTTCTAAACTTGAATAAACCATAAAATTACCTGCCACGACGTCTTTCGAAGCTTCTACCTCAGTAGTAGTGATATTATAAGATTGGCCTTGATCCCTTGGCATTTTTTGATGTGAGTTCCCCTGAGTGTTAGGACATTCATTTTCATAATCTCCCATCTCCCTGCAGTTGTAGTATTGAACATCGGTAGCTTCTTTCTTCCCCTTGCAATCACGAGCTTGGTGGCCTTTTTCACCACACTTGTAATAGACTCTCATTCCTTTAAATCAAGTACAAAGGTGTTTCTTACCACATTTACTGTAGGACAGATAATCAACTTTTCCCTTCTTCCCTTTATTTCCATTTCCAGAGTGATCAGCAGATCTCTTCTTCTCTTTCTTTTCTTTAAAGTCGTAAGACTTAGTTAATTCTTTTTTTGTATTGATAGCACATGAGACAATAACTTTGTACGAAGAGAAGGATTGTGACACTAATGCTCGATGAAGAAATGGTTTGAAACCATTAAATAAATTATCAATAATACTTCTTGGATTACGTATATAATCTCCAGCATACCTTGCTAACCATGTAAAGTTAGCCTCATACTTTCTGACATTCTCATCCTCCTTTTGTCTCAGACTCAAAAATTCCCTTTCCATATCTGCTCAATGGTCACAAGGAAAGTATTTTTCTAAGAAATTATCTTTTAACTCCCTCCATTACATATTTTATACTTCATCATCTTCCTTTGTGTTTTGAATCAATAACCACCATTGATCAACATCTACAGTGAGGCGGTAAACTGCCATGATAACTTTTTCCCTTTTACTACTCCCCAAGGCATGGAATATTTTCTCTAAGGAATTTATCCATTGTTCATATACTAAGGTATTTGTACTCCCATTGAATATTAATGGTTTTTTCCTCATGAAGTGTTCTAACATTGATCCTCCATGATGCAGATTAGGGTGCTCCATACGGGTATAGTTATTATTCATAACCTGAGTGAGTTGTCCCAGTACGGTGATTAGCTGATTAGCACCAGTTGCATCCCCAACTCCACTATAATTATCTTGAGCAAGAGGTAAATACCTACATGGAGTGCGTGCATTGATACATTTTCCATTTCTTCCACTAGGCACCATTTATAAACAATGGCATACACGAGATTAGTTTATGAATCGCAATACATAAATCCAAACTTGTAAAACACTTAACATAAATTGAACAGTTTATGGATATAATCCATAACCATAAAAATGTTTTCTTTGAGGAATTATATACTCATAAACCCTTCATAATGGTTTGTAAAGAAAATGAGAATTATCCTAATCATATCCCCAAGGAGTGTCATAACCAAGTGTCAAGCAAGGCCTATTGTCATGCACCAGTTCCCGTTCGAGTCTAGCTCAAAGCGGTGTTTTCGGGTTTTACCCCTAGGTAAATCTATGCCCGAGCCGCCTCTACCTGATCATATCCAGACAGGGATGTATTCCTCGGAAAACTCACAAAATCTCTACAATACACAAATTCTAGGAAGTTATTCTATACTAATCCTCAAATTCCATCTTAGGTCTATGTGATCTAATCAGAGTTTATCTAAATCTAGCTCACAAGTTTTGTACTAAACTTTCTCTGATACCAACTGTAACCCCTCGACCCCAGTTACCCAGAGTCGGTGCATTATTATATGACATTGGCATGATCACAAAATATCAAGTCTCAAAATACTGATTAGTTTAGTAGCCTTGAAATCACTAGATACATTCATAAGTCTTACATTACATCATAAAGTAAAAAAACTACAACAACATCTTGTCTTCATATCCCCTCATACTATCCCTACAGGTTATTCATAAATTACTTCTTCACATCCTGGGAAAGATCAAACATTGAAAGGGGTGATCTCAGATGCTCAATAAGGATAACAATATAGCGGGAACTTTTATAAATAAGCATAAACATTTAAGGCAATGTATAAATAAAACAAAATCCTTTTAAACTTGAAGATCAGCATAATATGGAAAAGGTAAAATGAAATAATTCCATTTAATTATTCACATGGTTATTCTACTTGTTGAATAACCACATGCAATATCAATAACCACTTTCATAATGATGGAATGCATAATGCTAGACTATCATAACCACATAGTCAAGGCCTTGTGCCAAGAATACAAATAAAATTTTGTCAAGGCCTTGTGCCAAGACACTAGTTTGTCTCATGATACCTACCGATGCATTGACTAGAAATAGAGGGATCCACCCATCACTTATTAAGTCCAATGCATTCCTCATATGAAAAATTTTAAACATAACATAAACATTCGTGTTAAAACTAGCATATGAAATGTCAATACATTCTCCAGAAACCATGAATGGTATAAAAATAAAACATCCACTATCAAACATGTCACAAAACCTTCAATACAATATGAAATTTTTGTATCATAATAAATAAACTTCAAATAATCTTAAAATCCATCAAAAGATGTTGACATAGATGAAATCAGAACTATTTGAGAGAAATATCTCTTTTTTTGAAATCATTTAAAAGTCACATTATTATAAAATAAGACATTTACTTGGAAAATATTCTAATAATCTTGTCAGGTAATCTTAGAATATTTTATAATGGTGGAAAATATCCTCACCCACCATATAAGTTAAAAAAAGACATTCTTACCATAATTTTATCGAAATGGTTTAAAAGGACCTTGTTTGGAAAACGACGGAAAGATTCATTTATAAACATCTTATAAAAAGTCAAAAAAGGGTAGAAATGACTTTAACCCATAGTCTGTAAAATGGTAATAATGATTTCAAATACATTTTTAAGAAACATGGATGTGGATGATAAAGAGGCCCCAGTAGATAATTACATATAAACAACCTCGGATAATGAAGAGATTGTGAAATAAACCATTACCTTGTACTTTTCCTTGGTTGAGGGTCGGTTAAACTCCTGTATAATGGTGAAATAATTTTCATAAAATTATACAAGAATCATATATATTAATATGATACCATATATGATCTCTTAACATTGCTTTGTTAATAATATCTTAGTATTATCGTCGTTTCGGGTGTTAACTTACTCATTTTATTTTATGTGTTTTGTTATATAAGTCATGTTTTTGATGGATATGTTCTATCTTATTAATATAAAGAATGATATCAAGTCCTTAAACATTATTTTTAATCATAAAATGAGAATTATACTTGAATGGATACGATGGGAAATGAATCTCATCACGTTCGTGGAGATGGTAGTCCGTACGTACGCATGAGCGACAATATCATTCTTTTGATATTAAAATAATATATAATTGGATGGTATATCATATATAAAGAATAATTATCATTTTATATTTGTTATTTAACTTAATTACACATCATTAATATACCCATACAAATAATAATGTATTGAATAACAATTACACCACGACGTGGAGATGGTAGGCCGTATGTACACACATATGGTGACATGTCATTCAAAGGATGGATAGAATACTGAATATGGTTGTACCATTTTTATAATAACATCACAATATAGAAAAGATACTGGAGTTATTATTTTATAATGGAAATAACAAATAAAGAAGAAGTTGAAGAAGAAAGGAACTTGAAAGAAGGTGGTGAAAACATTACCTCTTCTTCGGGTTCTTCCTTTTGATTTGATCAAAAGGGCTCCATAGGATGGATTTTTGGTCAAAATAAGTCCTCTAGGTTGAAGTGAGGGAAGTTTAGAGAATATTTGGGCAGGGTTTTTCTAATCCAAAAGGCTTTGAAGTTATAAATTAGAGAGAAGGGGGAGTGCCCTTTTATAAATGGGGTGAGGGTAACCTTTGGAAAAGCTAGAAATATTTTTTTATAATAAATTCATATTCGGTTTATAATGGCTCCAAAGTGGATTATTTAAAGGTTAAGGTGGGGAAAGGTAGAAATCCTTTCAAAAAATATATTTTAGATAGGTTTGGGTCACTATATTAAACTTATCATTTATATTTAACTCTTAGTTAAATAGTTTGACATTTACCATGTCTCTTTGTATTTTTATATTATATAGTTAATAAACATACTATATACCTCCAAGAGACCCCCCAAGTGGTCAATTAATGATACAAATATCTTTATATAAGTCATTTGGCCGAACCTTATATTTTTAGGAATAGAATATCAATTAATAATATAATATTTGTTTTAAAAACTCTTTTATGTCAATTTGGACACTATTGGGTGTTTTGTTTTTGATAATTTCATAACAGCATTATTACTTCTGAAAAAAATTTATATAACAAATACAAATATGTCATATTAACCTTTAAAATTAGTTTCATTCATAAAAATTCTCAAATTACATTTATTTTGATTTTTATAATATCAATTATTTTAATATTTCATTAATTATGTAATTACTGCATCACCATTGTGTCATTAATAAATTAAATTATTTAATGTCTAAAAATTATAAATAAAATACCATTATGTATAAAATATTTTTTTCTTTATAATTAATATTTATAATCGAATTTATCTAATGTATAACCTTATATTAAAAATGTTTTAGTTATTAAACTTTGATTTTAACTCTTTTAACTCTTCTTTGAATTAAATAATAATAAATGTCCTAATCTAATCCAAGTGGACCTAAATGATAATATTTTATTCCTAAGTTTGTTTTTGGTCGAGATAGACTAGTCCAATAGAATTAATACATGTGTTAGGGTGATATTAATATCATTTTTACCCTTAATTACCCTATTTACTTATAACTGTGGTAAATAAAAGTTAAAAGTTACTATTCACCAAAAATTATTTTTATCTTATTGAACCAAATTTTACTCATTGATATTAACCATATCTCTCGGATTTTCGAAATTACACTCACAGAAGTGGTAAAATTAAGTTTTATGGGAATTTCCAAATTCTTCTAGGAGGTGGGTAAAAGACGATGAAAAGTTCAATAATTTTTTTTTATATCTAAAATTATTCTAAACTAACTCCAATGAATTACATTGAACTTATATAGGTATTATGTATCTATTTTTACATTAATTAAATTTAAATAAAATAAATAATTATTTAAATAAAAATTTGGTTTTAAACTGTAACTCAGTGTTTTTTTACTATTCATCAAAAATTGAATGTTTTCAGAAAAATACCAAAAATCTACCCTAAGCTAATTTCGATATTCCGAATCCAAAAATGAAGTCCATTTTGAATGATAAAATTTATAAAATTTCAAAAAGTGGGTATTACTATTCATAACGGCTAGTTTGATTGGTTGTGGTGTGTGTTAGAACTCGAAGTTGCGTACAACACTCGCTACTGTATTATTCAAAGAAAAGCGTACTATGGAATCTTGGGCTGTTACAGGAGGAGTAGGACCTGCTCCCTATCCCAGATCCCGAATAACACAGACCATGACTTCCACCAACCTCTAATCAAGTGGTGCAAGATAACTCTCTACAGATTCCTCCTATGGTTGCACGGGATCTCTCTAAGGAGGCATGTTTCTACAAAAACAAATAGTCATAAGAAAGAATATCAGTACAACAATTCTGAAACATTTCATCAATAATATCATATATAAATAAATCAAACACATCATAACAATTAACAAACCAAACCACTTCACTCCCACCCAATGTACACATACAGTCTGTAGCCTACACGTCCCACTTGGAAGAGAAGTCAAATAAAAATACTAACATCCCATGGTGATATGAGGTCTTTCCCAAGGTGTGCTTGCTAGGCACCCTACTCAAAACTAGAACTCTAAGCCCCAATAGTCCTAGATCTTGTCTAACCAGAATCATCCCTAATAAAATGAACCAAAGAGATAAAACTCCTCTGATACCATTTTTACATGAACTAAGACAGGTCTTCATCCAAACCGACATCCAGCCCAGTCCATGGAAAGGCCTGAAGGGTGTTCCCTATCCCCACGGGCTGGCACAAGTGCTCAGGTATCATAAATAAAGAGTTGGAAAAGTTTATCTGAATTTATAGGCATTAAAAAACAAAAAAAAAATCAATATACTGAATATGAAAATCTAAACCAAGAAAACCTTAAACAATTTTCAGAATTAATTTACAAGGCTTAAGTCAAAACCAAACAAGTCGACAATAAAAAGGAACCACAATTCTATCACATAAACCACCACATGGAAAGGGTGCACCATCCTCAAGACATCTCCATAATATTTCACCAAGGAAAACCTCTAGCTACCCGAACCACCATCTCCAAAGGCCTTACCCTTACCTATGTCAAACATTACCAAGTATACATACACCCAAAGGTGTAAGTAGAGTGTAATCCTAATCCTAGTAGGATGCCACCCAATACAAGATTCCATGATATAAACATTATATAAAAAAATATTTCATGTTTTTTATAAAAAGAAGATTCTAGAAACAATTTTAAGGAATGAGACATTAAATGAGAAACAACTCTAAAGAAATAAAATTTAACGAAAAAAACACTTGCTTCTAAAATTTTGATCCAAACATACCGTATGCCGAAGGTAAGTGCGATATAGAGAATTAGCACTAGTCGTGGGAAATACCCCTAGGAACTAGCTAGCAATGGGGCCCTAGGTACCTTGTATCTCAGTGAAATGTGGAATAGAAACCACGACCAAAAACTTTCTCATGCATGACCCACTATAGAGGAGCAACTTACCAAACTCTAGTAGTCTCAGATCATCATCCATGTTTAGTTAGTTTTTTCATTTTCAATCCCTTTAAGTGAAACTGGGTTTTAGCCACTTCCAAATAACTAGCATACTAGTCTTAGTCCACCCACCAAGATACTCGGTCCTCCATTTTGTGCTCAATCATGTTTCACCTGTCACATAACACCACTTGTACATTTTATCAACCAAAAAGGAATTAAAAATCACATGCCACCACTTTCACACCAAAATTACTTTTTAAAATCATACGCACACCAAAACCTTTTCCAAATATGTTTTTAAACTCTTACTTAATTTAATATATCATTTAATAAAATTTTAAAACAATTTCAAGAAGCACTACAGAGATTTTTCACCAACAAAATCACCCAAAATCCTCTTTTAAAACAAACCACACACTAAAGACATATCAAAAAATGATTCAAGGACCTTACATAATTTTATAAACTAATTTCAGAATTTATAAAACACTACCAAGTGACATAATAAGGTTGTACAAAAGAAACACACCCAATTACACATAGAATAGCCACTTTAAAATCAAACACATATTTAATCCAATCAAAAACCACTTTATAACCACTCAAATTAATCAAGGAACATGCTAAATTACTCAAGGAATAAAAATAAATTCACCAAATAATGTTTATACATGAACCACCTACCTTTGGTGTTAAAATGCCGAAAATCGATGTGAAACACCAACTGCACCTCAATCACACTACAAGAAATAAAAAAACCCTAATCATGAAGATAAAACCCAAAAACCCAATATTAAATCCTAGGGACGAAACCCTAGATGTTAGAAAAATGGAACCCCAAGAAAGAGGGAAGAACCCCTAAGGAGAATGAAGAAAACAAGGGATAAATCCACTTACTTAAAGGATCTTGATGTTTCCCCACCAAATATGTTTCACAAATTGGTGTCTAAGGGAGCTTGAGATATAAAGGAGTTCCCCTATGGCTGAAAATCTTGAGTTGGGAATAAGAGGGGAGGAAATTGGGTTAAATCTGAAAAGGGAAAATAGTCAAAACCCATTTTTTTAATGAGATGGACCGAACACACAGTTAGTTTGCATGGTTTAATATATTGTGAAGCAAACTGTGCCTCATGGTTCTAGGCAAGGATGCACAGTTTTTTGGTATCCATATGGTAGGTTACGTCTCCTGCCACACGGTTACCTGGGTTGGGTGCACAGTTACCACTAACCGTCCACCAACCATGAACCTGGTCCTATCCACACAAAATTCTCTCTTTTTTTATCATAAATTCAAAAGGGAACCTTGGAAAAAAATAGACCAAAAATAAAAAGGAAAATACATCGAATGAAAAACACATATGTGACATGTTATATTTTATTTTATGCTAAACACTATCGAATAAAATTTTCTTATTTTAGAATTTTGGGGTGTTACATTCTATTATAAGATATAATATACTGAATAAAATATTATAATTTTAGAATTCTAGGGTGTTACACGCTACCCTTCATATATCAGTTACATCCTCTCAATTTAAACTTGATCTCGATAATCAAGGGTTTGACATTGGGAAATTCATTTGTGGAAAAACCCACATTGTAAAAGGGTTAATAAAAAAACCTCTTAATATGTGATAAAGGAAGTATGAAGTTCATTTAGAATAACACATGAATTGGTTTCCATGTAGGATAACATAGGTGGGAAATGAAAACTTTGACATGGAAGAAAATAATAAATAATTATAGAGAGTGATTGAGGTCATTGATCACAAGAAAGTGAATGATCAATTGAATGTTAATTCCCTCAAAACCATAAATCTTGGATAACTTAAAATACCATATGATTCATTATATATGAATTTAATTGGATAAAATTTTTGATTGAATATCCATTTTCCAATAGTTTAGGGATTATTTTACTTTATAAGAATATAATGAAATATAATTACTTGACACTTTTTTATTTCATAAGCACATTTTCATCCTTTGGTTGTGCTTTGATCAATTGCCAATTTATCACTTACTCAAAAAAATGAATATCCAAAAATGAAATTTGTATGTATGGATAACTAAAATTCACTTTTAATTGATTTTAATATCTATAATATAATGATAATTCATTTTTTAAATATCTATTTATTAGTATGAAAATAAGGTTATCATAGGTTATCCAATATGCATAAATCTCTATATAGTTAAGTAACATATTAATCTCCATAACCTCATCCAATTTTCAATTTAAACCACTTCATAAATGGTCAACCTTATGACCCTTCCATCAGATCAAGATCCAAAAAAATTATAAATAAGGTCATTTTATCTCTAAAAGGAACTTATAATTAATCCCATAAACAATATAGAGTATTTATTAATCATCACATAACAAATATGTGAATAACTTAACTATATATTCTCTTGAAACATGGTAATAGCTTGAATTACCCTAAAAACATATTGAAAACATGCATGATTATTCATTACTTAAATAAAAAATAGTTTTTTAGATATATTTATTAAATCAATAAATGTTAACTCTATCAATGATAGCATAAAACACTTCTTCAACATATCATTAATTAGTTCTAAGGTAGTCAATACTGTCTAATTTACTTTATCCATATCAATAATATCTTTATCCCAAAATTATTATATCAACATCAGGAACATATTAAGTGTTATATTTCCTTTAATTATATGTTTTTCATGAAGTTAAAATTTATACTAAATCATTTTTCTTTTTCATTAGTACCATTCAACATATGCTTTGAAATCCTTAATGAATTTTTTTAATACAATTCTTATACATTTCATAATTTTTATAACCAGGATATCACTACTAAAACACTCAAATGACATAATTATTAAATCCGAACACAGGTACATTTATCATTCCACTTATTCTATGGTAATAACATAAGCTTGACCTTGATCTGTTAGCTTATTCTAAGGTATATTCCCTTGAGTCTTGGGGAATTCCTTTATGCAGTTCCCCATGTCATTATATTCAAAGCATTGAACATTGTAAAATTCATTCTTTCCATTAAAATCATAAGCCTTGGGTCATTTTTCTCCACACATGAAGCAAAATCATTTTCCTTTTATGCATGTACTGAGGTTTTTCCTTCTAAAAGTATCACATGTTAGAAAATTTTTCTTTCTCTTATTACCTTTATCCATATTTTTCTCTATCATACACTTCAACTCTTTCTTTCGTTCAAAGTTATAAGACTTGGATAATATTTTCTTTATCTTGATATCACAAGATACTATGTACACATATGATGAGAATGTTTGGTAAACTAGTATACTTCGAAGTATTTTCTTAATATTATCAAAGAAATGGTCAATATCCCTCTTTGGATTATGTATCTAGTTTGAAACATTCCTTGATAACCTTGTAAAGCTAGCCTTATACTTAGAAAATTTTTCCTATCCATTCTATCTTGGACTCAATAACGTTTTTTCCATACTCTCCCATTTTCCATAAGGAAAATATTTTCCCATGAAGATTAACTTAAAATCATTTCACTCCTTGCTTTAAATTTCCTCCACATCTTAGTGTTTTGAATTAATTACCAACACAAATATACAACTCCTGAGATATGATAAACTTCCAAAACAAATTTCTCCCTTTCACCACTTCTAAGATAGAGAAATATCTTCTCTAAGGAACTTATCCATTTCTAGTCTAAAAATTGATTTTTATTCCCATTGAATGATTGAGGTTTTTGATGCATGATGTAGTCTAACATTGTTACACCTCAGGGTGGATCAACAGGCTTATCCATATGAGAAATGTTATTACACATAACCTTTGTTAACATTTCTCAATATGGTTATAACATGATTAGTTTAAACTATAGATCCAACTCCAGTTTCAGTATATTTCTTATGAGTACATTTTATATATTAAGTATGTGCATTGATATAGTTCCCATTTTTTTTAGGAAAAAATTCTAAATAATTGTATACACAATATTATATTATATCATTATGAAAAAAAATTATAATCCCAAAACTAGTGAAATAATTAACATAAATTGAAAATTTTATTCTTAGATAATCTCATAATCATAAACATGGTTTATTTGGGTATATATTTATTTTACAATAATTAATAATGGTTTATAAATAAAATGTGTATTATCCTAAGCATATCCCTTAAGAGTTTCAAACTATGTGATTAGTAAGGCTTGTGGTTGTGCACCAGGTGATAATTGGGTCAAGCCCAATGTTTCCTTTTTAGAGTTATTACCCCTACGTACCTCTATTCTATAACCAAACACACTTGTACTATCTAGATAGGGATTTATTTCTTGGAAAATATGTATAATATCTACCTTACTAAAACTTTTGGACGTTCTTATACACTTATCTTCAAAGTAAATCATAATGTTGTGAGATGGTATGTCTGAGTATGATATACTCTATAATACCACATGTAGGATCGAATATGTAATGAGATTATCAAATACAAGAGGGGGGTGAATTGTATACTTTAAAAAAATACCTCAGGAAATTTTGCATAAACAAAATTCACAACACCTCTAAGATCTATTATCTTGCTTGATTCTGGAAAAGTGATCCCAAAAGTGAAACATAACAAAAGTTTACACCAACAAAGATTCTACCTTAAAGCGTATAGAATCTAACTAAATCAGGGTAAAAGTATAAGAAAGTATAAGAAACTTATAGTTTCCTCAACAATACAAATGCACATAAGAAATAAAAGTAGTAACACTACAAGTAACAAGTAGAAACTCTTTTAACCCAAAGAGGATGGTATCCAAAAACCCTAGATAAAAGGTCCCTTGATTTATAATTTCAAGAAAGTCTGTCTTACCCAAAACCAGGTAAGCCCTCAATCTGAAGATTGGTATCTGTCTTGCTGTCCCCACAAGCCCTCTATTTGTAAGGAAATTGGCACCTCTGACTTCACAACCTGAAGTCTCTAGTTTTTATGGTAATCAAACCTCTGCACTAAGCAAATCTTCATGATGAAAAGTTTGAACAAGCAGTTCAAAACATTCTTCACAAAGCCTGAGTGTTTATAAGAGCCTCTCTCTCTAGAAATCACTTCGCCAGCACTTTTTCAAAAGTCTCGAAAAGTATTGAGCACATTCAAATGAGATCATATTTATAGGCACAACTCTAACGTTCGGATCCCTCCTCCAATGGTCATATTCATCCTTGAATTTCGGAGGGACCTGTACACATGCCACTCAAACAACAGTTAGTTTATAACTTAAAGCACGACATAGTTTTATAACTGAAATGAGTGTAAGAAAAACTAGAATATGATATTCGGAATGAGAGTTCATAGTCTAACCAAAAATTCAATTTAGAGTCTATAATACAAGGTTATTCGGATTCTGTTTTGTAGGAATTCAGAACCTCAATTCTATAGAATTCTGGAGTATAAATTTCAAGGAAATTTGGATTCTGTATTCATAAGAATTTGGAACCTGAACTTACAATGTTTGGAGTCAGGGTTCATGAGAATTCTAAGTCAGAACTCATAGGAGTTTTGAGTTTGAATTCATAGAACTCATAGTCAGAATTTAGAAAAGTTTGTAACCAGAATTTTTATTCATATTTTGTAGTCGAACTTTACATAAGTTCGTAATCCGAATTCGGAGTTGAACTTCATGAATTTTGGTATCCAGAATTCGACTTGAACCTCATAACATTCGTATCCTGAATTCAGAGTTAAACTTTATGAGTGTTCATATCCAAAATTCGGATTTGAACTTCCTGAGAGTTCGTATCTAGAATTCGGAGTTGAACTTCATGAGAGTTCGTATCCATAATTCGCAGTTGAACTTTATGAGATTTCGTAACCAGAATTCAGAGTCTTAAACAGAATGCTTCATATCTAAGTATTATATGATTCTGAGGTTTTGGTCTCAATCCAAATTTTATACTTAGAAATATTTTTATATGGGAAAAGCGAGCATAGTAAGGATAAATTTCCTTGGAGAAGGAAATTTTCATTATAGGGGTAAAATATAGGCTAAAATGAAATTTTCCTTAAGATAAGGTGTTTGTGATTTTCAAAACAAGAGGAATGGTAAAGTCATAAGGAAACCTTAATTACTCAATAATCTCCCCCTTACATGAAGTAATGGATAATTCATAAGGAAAACCTTATTGACTCAATGATATCCCCCTTTTTGGAAAGCACAAATATCCTTACAAAAAAGAATATAAAGACTTGGAATAAATTTCATGACTTTGAAATTAAATCTTTCTCCCTTTGTTCATGGACAATGGTGAATATGACTAACTCCCCCTTAGACTTTATAACTCTAAGGATCATATTCTAGATTTTCGGAATGAGAATTTTCATTTGAATGTGGAAATATTCGTAATGAGAACTCCCCCTTAGAAAAACTGCCCCTTACTTAGGGATATATCTTCTATATTTAAATTTTTACTTCTCCCCTTTAGAATTATTTTTCCTTCTCCCCCTTTGTGATTTTCAAAAAGAGTTTGAGGGAATAGAAACACAATATAGGACCTAAAATATTAGTATATACATCCAAAAAAACAAGTGTCCACAATTTCATTACGATTGAAAGAATTAGTACAAGGAAAAAATACAACAAAATATAGGAGTGGGATTTATTTTGCTTCTTTTTCCTTGCGTATTAGTATCTTCACAATGGTCTTTATATTTTTCAGCACTTTGTGATCCTCCTCTGCTTTCTTTTCTAATGCTTTGATCCTATCTTCCTGAGCTTTCATGGCCTCTTCCTGAACCTTCAGCAATTCATCTTGCTTCACAAGATTTTCTTCCATCTCACTCTGGAGATCCTTCTCTGTTTTCAAGCTTTGAATAATATAACTAAAATTTCCATTCAGATCCTTGACATCTTGAATCTATGAATTTTTTTCAAGAGTTAGCTTTTCCTGAAAGTTGTTTGTAAGATTCTTGACTTTGGTATCTTCGGTGTCAAAAGCTTCATTGACATCTTCTTGAAATTGGTCAAGCTCTTCCAAATCTACAACGATTTTCTTTGACCATCTGGTCATATTATTGAACAATTTTCTATGAGCTTCCTAATTGATCAGAAAATTCTTGTGATCAACCTCAATCTTAACACATCTATCCATCACCATGGATATGGAGTATGTATTTTGATTGATGCTGTGCTGAAGCATTTTTCATCTAGAATCAATTGCTGGAAAAATAGGAATGGTATCTACTAACTTCTTCAGATATAGAAAAAACAATCATGTCCTAAGGCAGATGACTTCGAATCAGACAATTTTCTTTCAGATGGTTCTTCCTCTAGCTCTACCAGCTTCCTGTTAGAGGTTCCTCCAGCTTCTTTCTTCCTCAGCATTTCTTTCATTGGGGGATCAACAACCACTTGTTTACCCTTACTGATTTTCAGATTAACCTCTTCATCTGGGGATTCATGCTCACTCCCAGACAGCTGTACAATTTTATCTTCATAATCTTTTTCTTTCTCATCTCCAGCTTCAAAATTCTTGAAAAGAATGAAGTCATGATTATGAATCTATTCCTCTGACAACTTATTCACTTCATCTTCTTCACCCTTCTCATCTACTCTAGGAGTAACAAGTTTTGAGGATCCGTCTTGAGAAGTCCAGAGTGAAAACTTTTCAGAAGCACTTTCATTTTCATGAAAGTCTTCTATATGGTTTATAAAATCAGCCATCTCTTTAGATCATTGAGCTTAAAGAACTTCTTCCACAGAGTCCTTCTCAATTTCCTTCTCTTTAACGTTTTCTGGAGACATGAATTTATTTCCTGGAGTCTCAGGAAATTTTCCTACAAGAATGTTTTTCGGTACATGAGTTTGTTCGGATGCAACTTCAGTATCCCTTAGAAGGGATTGACAAATTTAAGCCTTTGAAATCTTCTTCTTTAGCATCTTCTCTTTTTCTTGTTTCTCAAGCTCCTCGGCAGCTTTTTCTTTCAAGGCCTTAGCCTCAGCAGGATCCAAAGTAAACTGTGGATCCCCTTATTTTCTATTCTTCTTATCCTATATCCATTTTTCTATGACATTATATGGGTAGGATTTTTGCTTCTTGGGTTTAGGAGGTGTGGATTAGACTCCCTTAGACTTAGGGGTTTGTCTTATACTTCTATTTCCTTCAACTTTCTTTTCTTGCCAGCCCTCTTTGATGGTTCAACTTATTCTATATTTTTCATAATTGCTTCTTCCTCTTCCTCAGGTAGATCATAAAATTCACCTCACTCCTTGGAGAAACCAACCTTCATTCTTTTGAGGGTGTCATCAAGGATCAACATAACTTTTCAATTCCTTGGCTTGGAACTGTAGGGGATCTTGAAAGATTCTAGGCACTGAACTATCATCTTGGAAAGTAAGGCAGGATACATAATAATCTGAGCTCTCAAATTCCCATTCATGATATTGTCAATCATAATGGGGATGTGTCTCATGAGGTTGACCTTCCATAGGTTTACTAAAAAATCCAAGATGTACATATCACTTTTCTTAAGGGTATCCTTGTCACCCTTCCTCGGTACAATGAGACCTTGCACCCAAAACTGTAGAATCTGATTGTTGGTAGACAAATGGGAAATCATTGATATCTTTACATCAGTAAGCCCAAGGAATTCTATATCCTTAACCTTGATGAAACTTCCCTGAATATCCAAAAGCTTGTGAGAGAAAAAATCGGCTTATCCTTCATATGATAGCCCCACCAAGCTCGCAGCCTTGGTGTAAGAGAGTTTGTATGTCATTCCATAACTCTTGAAGGATAATTTTTCCCTATCATCTTCCTTCAAGAAACAAAATAATTCATAGAATTCTATGAGCAAATCCAGATAGACAACATCCTAAGCTCCTGTCTTTGAAATAGTTACACTCTCCCATCCATTGAGCTTGATATTCGTGGAGATAATAGAATCATACTTATTGAAGATGTTCAGATGAACTAACCTCTCCTTGTATATTTTCCACTCCGGAATTGGCTTGAAAGTAGACATATCTTGAGAAGGAGCTTTTGTAGAAATTCGGACTGGATCCCATTTGAAGTATTCATAATGGGATTTTGAAAGGAGGGTAGAACTTCAGTACGCAAGATCTTGGAAACCTATGTGGGACAACACTTAGGGGGTCCTTTATATAGGCGATGGAAGTGAACTTTCATCATCTAAATCCAATCTAATGGTTGGGAAACCTTCTGATATGATCTAACGGTTGATATTATAGCTGCAAGAAAAATTTGGTAGGATTCGATCTTTTGAGGTTTTAAAAAAAGTTCGGATTTAGGAAAACTTGAATCCGGGAAATTTTAAAAATAAAATAAACTAAACGCAAGTAAAAGGTAATTAGGAAAACTCAAGAAAGAATCATAAATTTTGGATTGTCAGGAGAATTATTCGTACTGAGGAAAATTCTTCTTGAAGAACTTTGGATTCCAAAAAAAACTTGAATACGAAAAAAACTTCACTATGAAAATTTTCAAATCTGAGAGTTTCTATTACGAAAATTATAGGTCCGAATATTTTCATTATGAACATTTCTGGTACAAAGATTTTCATTATGAAAATTTTAGGTATGAAGATTTTCATTATGAAAACTTTTGGTCACAAGATTTTTCATTACGAAAACTTCAGGTCTGAAGATTTTCATTACGAAAACATCAGGTCCGAAGATTCTCATTTCGAAAACTTCAAAGAATGACTTCAAAAAAATTTATTACGAAAATTTTGAAAAAACTAACTATGAAAGTTTTAATTATGAAAAATTTTAAAAACCAACTATGAAAATTTTCAGTACAAAAAATTTGAAAAACCAACTACAAAACTTTTCATTACGAAAAATTTGAAAAAACCAACTATGAAAATTTTCATTACTTAAAATTTGAAAAACCAACTATGAAACTTTTCATTATGAAAAATTTAAAAAAACCAACTATGAAAATTTTAATTACGAAAAATTTGAAAAACCATCTACAAAAATATTCATTACGAAAAATTTTAAAAAACAAACTATGAAAATTTTCATTATGAAAAATTTGAAGAACTTTCAATAGAAAATGTACCCCCTATGAAAAGGAGTTTATTACTATAAGGAGATTTATTCAACAGGATGTTAATTAAGAAGGATTACCTTACGGTTATCATTCTTAAATTCTGTTTAGTGTATTAAAATCTATCAAAAGGTAACAATTTTTTGAAAATGTCATCATGTAAATCTTGCATTCCGATAAACTGAAGAATTATATCTCCTTTTTTTGTGTGATCCCTAAGAAAGTGATTCCAAATATCTATGTGCTTTGCATGAGAGTGATGTGAATGGGTTTTTACTAAGGGAAATGGCACTTGTATTATCACACAATATTTGTGTTTTGGTAAAACTCATACCATAGTCTATGAGTGTGTGTTGCATCCACAACACTTGAGCACAATAACTTCCAGCTGCTACATATTTAGCTTCAGTAGTAGAAATTGCTACTGAGTATTGCTTCTTACAAGACCAAGAAACTAATGAATATCTTAAGAAATGGTAGGTTCTGTATGTACTCTTTATATCCATTCTACATACACCAAAGTCAGCATCTGAAAATATTTTTAAAACAAAATCTTTTCCAGAATAGTAACATAGTCATAAATCCATGGTTCCCATTCAGTAGCGAAAAATTATTTTCACCACCTTTAAGTGAGATTCCTTAGGATTGGATTGATAT
Organism: Viscum album; assembly: GCA_963277665.1. Taxonomy (NCBI): domain Eukaryota; kingdom Viridiplantae; phylum Streptophyta; class Magnoliopsida; order Santalales; family Viscaceae; genus Viscum; species Viscum album. The sequence continues at coordinate 1,411,353,599 of OY728141.1, read as the reverse complement.
CTTTCATATAAGCATACTGAAAACATTAAGTTTGGACGACTAGCTTTTAAGTAATGTAAACCTCTATCATAGCTCTAAAAGTTGTTTGATCTACTGGTTTCCCAGCTTCATCAAGAACAAGTGTGTTTGAGGTACCAATGGGAGTACTTATACTTTTAGTGTTGTCATATCCATTATTTTCAAGAAGATATTTAATATACTTATGTTGGGATATATAGATTCCTTCTGGTTTTTGAGAAATTTGAAAACTAAGGAAAAATGTTAACTCACCAATCAAACTCATTTCAAACTGGGATTTCATTAGATCCGCAAAGGAATCGGTTAAAGATTGCTGAGTTGAACTATATATAATTTCATCAACATAAATTTGAACAATCAAAAAAAATTTCTTATCATTCTTTATAAAAAGGGTTGGATCTTCATTTCCCTTGACATAGTTATTTTGAATCAAAAATCATGTAATTCTATCATACCAGGCTCGAGGGGCTTGTTTAAATCCATACAGAGCTTTGGTAGGTCTAAAAACAAGATCAAGATGTTTTGTATCTTCAAAGTGAGGAGGTTTTTCAACAAAAACAACCTCTTGAACATAACTATTAAGGAAATCAGAATTCACATCCATTTGATTAAGTTTGAAATTGAAAAATGCTGCAAAGGCGAGTAAAATACGAATAGATTCATGTCTAGCTACTGAAGCATAGGTTTCTTCATATTCTATTATTTCTTATTGATTATAGCCTTTAGAAACTAATATAGCTTTATTACTAAAAATGATTCCATTTTCATCACACTTATTTCTGAAGACCCATTTTACTCCAATAACAGAAGTTTCATTAGTTCTTTCAACCAAGGTCCAGACTTTATTCCTTTTGAATTCATTTAGTTCATTTTGCATGGCTTTTATCCAATCATCATCACCTAAATCTTCATTAGTGATTTTTTGTTCTAATTGGGAAAGGAATGCTAGATGTTCTACTTCATTTATTAAGGAACTTCTAGTCCTTACAGGTTGATTGATGTCAACAATGATACTATCATAGGGATGATTCTTTAGAAACAACTGATTTGGTTTTTGTAAAACTTTTTCATCAAGAGAGGGTAGGAAATATTCTGAGGTAAATGTTTCTAAAGTATCTTCTTGGACCTTTTCCTTATCAGAAGGATCTCCTATCAAAGGTTGATAATCAGTTTTTGAAAACACATATGAGGATGTAGGTTGGGGTTGTTTAAAAACAAAAGGATCAGTTTCATAAAATTTAACATGTTCTGTTTCTTCAACAGTATAAGTGTTTTTGTTGAAAACTCTATATGCCTTAGAAGTTGTGGAGTAACCTAAGAAAATTCCTTCATCATATTTTGGTGCAAATTTATGAATATTATCTTTAGTATTCAAAATGAATACCTTGCAACCAAAAAACTTAAAGTAGGAAACTCTAGGTTTTCTACCATTCCATAACTCATAAGGAGTTTTATTAAGAAAAGGTCTAATAAAAACAAGATTTATAGTATAACAAGAAGTACTTATAGATTCATCCCAAAAATGTTTGGCTACATAATACTCACTCAACATGGTTCTAGTTATCTCTTGAATAATTCTATTTCTTCTTTCAACAACACCATTTTGTTGAGGTGTTCGGAGTGCTGAGAAGTTTTGAGTAATACATTTTCTACTACAAAAAGTTTCAAAATCAGAATTTTTAAATTCTCCACCATGATCACTATGAATATTTTTCAAGGGAAGGATTTTCTCATTTTTCACTTGGGCTCTAAAAATTTTGAAATAAGAAAAATATTCAGACTTCTTTGCTAAAAAATAGACCCACGTAAATCTAGTGTATTCATCAACCAAGACAAATACATAATATTTTCCACCAATTATTCCAGTATGTGTAGGACCAAATAGATCCATATTCACTAACTGTAATGCTTCAGTAGTTGAGACTTCACCAACTGATTTAAATCTTGATTTATATTTCTTTCCATATAGACAAGGGTCAAAAACTTTTGAAGAATCAAATCTAAGCTCTGGTATATCCTTAAATAGTCCTTTCTTTGAAAGTTTGTATAAGTTCCTAAGGCTACAGTGTCCTAACCTTCTATGCCATAACCAAGAATAATCTTCCATTACACTATGTAAAGGTAGATCTTCGCTCCTAAGGTCTTCTAAGTTTAGTGTATAAACATTCTCTTGCCTATTGGTAGAAATAATAAATTCTTCCTTGGAATTGTGTACTAAGCACTAATCATTCCTAAAATTAAAAAGGTAACATTCATCACATAACTGACTTATGCTAATGAGGTTGTGATTAAGACCTTTAAAAAATAAAACATTTGAAATCAATGTTTTTTCAAGAATAACGATGTTACCTATACCAATAATTTCTCCCTGAGCATTATCTTTGAAAGTTACTTTTCCTCCTTTCGTCTTGATAATATTTTCAAAATAGTTTTTGTTACCAGTCATATGCATGGAAAATTCAATATCCATGTACCACGTATTGTTGTTGGTACCTTCTCTATTTTCCAGAAAACAAAAGAGTTAGACTTTCGGAATCCAAACATTCTTGGATCTGGAATTATTAGACAAAACTTTTTTGGGGATCCACGTTTGTTTAAAAAAATAAGCTGTATGAAACCCAAGAGATTGAACTTTATTCAAATAGCAATTTTTCTTCCAATTCCCACCACTTTGACATTTAGTGCAAAAAGGGGCTCTAGAAAGAACAAAATAGTTGTTTTTTAAAACTGTTTTTTGGTGAGTATAACCTACTCTAGTAGTGTTTCTTTGAGGTTTAATTTGAGAATACATCTTGTCAAAATTTTCCTTCCCAGAGGTAAAGTTTTCAAGAAGCTTCTTAAGAGAAAATATTTTGGATTTCAGTCTGATGACTAAATTCCTATCCTCAAGAATCATTTCCTTAGAGTTAGAATTTTCCTCAAAAACATTTATCTCTAAAATAGCATTCTTAAGATCTTTAAAAAGTTATTCCTTAACAGAATTTGCTTTATCAAGTTCTTTAGATTTTTTTTCTAAAAGATCATCTTTATCTCTTATATCTCTAGAAAGATCTGAAATCTCATTTGTAAGAATTTCTTCACTAGTATTTCCCTTGTTTAATTTCTTAGAAATTTTACAATTTCTTGCCTTAAGTTACTTAGAAAATCTAGGAACTTATTCATATGAAGGTATTTCTTCATTTTCTGAGGATGAAGTATCTTCATTAGAAGTAATATTTTCGGCATATTAATTCTTATCAAGAGATAATTTTTTTAAAGCCTCGGCAGAGCGTACCTTGGCCATAAGACATGTATTAGAAAAAGAAGTAGTAGCAATGAATACCATATTCTTCTATGCTGATGAATAATATTTAGAATATTCACTTTCTGAAGAGTCTACACAGTTAGCACTCCAAGTATCATTAGATTGAAGGCTTTTCTTATGCTTTGAACGATAGATTTTCTTCTTGTTCCTTTCTGAAATCCTTTCCTTATTTTCCTTCTTTTTCAACAAAGGACAATCAGGTCTGATATGACCTGTTCTTATACATTCATAACATGTAACTTCTTCATCTTTCTTATCTCTGTAGTATTTCTTTTTGTACTTATTTTGATGGTTCATTTAAGCTATAATCTTGTTCATTCTCTGAGCAAGATTTGCTAATTCATTCTCATACTTTTCTGTGTCACTAGATTCTGACTAAATAATGACTTTCTTGGTCCTTGATCTAGTTATTATTTCTGGGGTCTTGGTTTTCATATGTTTAGAAGTGGTTATAAAATAAACACCTCCATTCCCATTCTTCTTCTTAATATTTTCAGCATCTCTCTTCATTCTGGTTTCATGCTAAAGAAGAGTTCCAAAAAACTCATGTAATGAAATCTGAGTGACTTTCCTGTTCTTATCAATTACTGTTCTCTTGGACTTCCGTTCATTTGGAATAATATCTATAATCTTGTCATTAAGATATTCATCATCCAAACCTTTTTATCCCATAGATTGTAATCTATTCACGATATTCATAAACCATTGTTGTACTTTTTTATAGGTTCTTTATAAGGAAAATTAAAGCTATGGTATTCTTCTCTCAACATAGCTCTTCTTGTCTCTATGAATTTAGATGTACCAAAATGTGTAACTTCAAGTTTCTTCCAGATACTATTTTTATCTTCAAATGATGATATTTGACTATATATGTTCCTAGTCATAGAATATAACAAAGTATTTCTAACTCTGAAGTTTGATTGATATTCAGATTTCTCCTGATTTGTGAAGGTTCTAAATTCATTATCCGGAATCTTATAATCTCTCGTCAGCATTAGATAGTTATCAACTCCAGTATTGATAAAGAATTTATTCATCTTATCTCTTCAGTAATCATAATCATTTCCATCAAAAACAGGAGGTATGGTTGGATTTAGGTTATCAATAGAACCAACATTTAAACCTGCCATCCTTAAGAAAATATTTGGTACACAAACTTGTTAGAATAATGAGTTTGTAAACAATAGAAAATATCCTAAGCAAGGAACTAGATATTGTATCTCTAAGAAATAATGAATCCGAACTATATGAGTCTGAAAAACACATTCTGAAAAATTGTGAATCAGGAAGATTCAATTCCGAGAATTATCTTCTGAATTTAATCGTGAGGTTAATTCAGATGTAACTAAATCCTATGATACCAATTGTGAGATGGAATTTTTGAGTATGATATACTCTATAATACCAAATGTAGGATCGAATATGTAATGACATTCTCAAATACAAGAGGGGGTGAATTGTATACTTTAAAAAAATCCCTAAGGAAATTTTGTATAAACAAAATTCACAACACCTCTAAGATCTATTATCTTGCTTGATTCCAGAAAATTGATTCCGAAAGTGAAACGTAACAAAAGTTTACACCAAATAAGATTCTACCTTAAAGCATATAAAATCTAAATAAATCAGAGTACAAGTATAAGGAAGTATAAAAAATTTATACATTCCTCAACAATAAAAATTCAGAGCGGAAAACAAAGTAGTAACACTACAAGTAACAAGTAGAAACTCTTTTAACCCAAAGATGTGGGTATCCAACAACCCTGGATAAAAGTTCCCTTGATTTATACTTTCAAGAATGCATGTCTTACACAAATCCAGGTAAACTCTGAATCTGAAGATCGATATCTGTCTTGTTATCCCCGCAAGCCCTCGATTTGTATGGAAATTGGATCCTTTGACTTCACAACCCGAAGTCTCTGATTTTTAAGGTAATTGAACGTCTGCACTAAGCAAATATACATGAAGAAAAGTTTGAACAAGCAGTTCAAAACTTTCTTCATGCAGCTTGAGAGTTTATAAGAGACTCTCTCTCTAGAAATCACTTCACCAGAACTTTGTGAAAAGTCTCAAAAAGTCTTGAGCACGTTCAAATGAGCTCTTATTTATAGGCACACCTCCAACAGTCGGCTCCCTCCTCCAACAGTCATATTCTTCCTTGAATTTCGGAGGGACCTATACATGTGTCACTCAAATAATGGTTAGTTGATAACTGAAATCATGACATCATTTTATAACTAAAATGACTATAAGAAAAACTAGAATCTTATATTCGGAATGAGAGTTTGGAGTCTAACTAAAAATTGAATTCATAGTCTATAATACAAGTATATTTGGATTCTATTTTGTACGAATTTGGAACCTGAATTATATAGAATTTCAGAGTCTGAATTTCAAGGAAATTTGGATTCTGGATTCATAAGAATTCGGAATCTAAACTTACAATGTTTGGAGTCAAGGTTCCTGAGAATTCGGAGTCAGAACTCATAGGAGTTTGGAGTTAGAATTCAGAGAACTTGGAGTCAGAACATAGAAAAGTTCTTAACCAGAATTCGTATTCAGAATTCATTGTCGAACTTTTCTTAAGTTCGTAATCAGAATTCAGAGTCGAACTTCATGAATGTTTGTATCCAAAATTCGGACATGAACTTCATAACATTCGTTTCCAGAATTCAGATTTGAACTTCATGAGAGTTCGTATCCATAATTCGAAGTTGAACTTTATGAGAGTTTGTATACAAAATTCGGAGTTGAAATTCATGAGAGTTTGTATCCATAATTCGAAGTTGAACTTTATGAGAGTTTGTAAACAGAATTCAGATTCTTAAACAGAATTCTTCATATTTAAGTATTATATGATTCTGAGGTTTTGGTCTCAATCCGAATTTTATACTTAGAAATATTTTGATATGGGCAAAGAGAACATGGTAAGGATAAATTTCCTTGGGAAAGGAAATTTTCCTTATAGGGGTAAAATATAGGGTAAAATGAAATTTTCCTTAAGATAAGATGTTTGTGATTTTGAAAAAAAGAGGAATGGTAAATTCATAAGGAAACCCTAATGACTCAATAATCCCCCACTTACATGAAGGAATGGAAAAGTCATAAGGAAAACCTTATTGACTCTTTATGTTATATAATGTATGTCTTTCTAAATATAGTTCCCAAGGTTAATACTAAACTTTCAATGATATCAACTGTAGAATCCCTATACCTATAATCCCAAGGATTATGTCAAATTTATTACATAATTATAAAATACATGGAATCACATCCCAAAAGACCAAATAGTTTAGTAATATTGGTTAACTAGATATATACATGAATCCTATTTACATTTGAAAACATAGAATACAACAAATTATTTTCTTGAGAACACCATTATTCTTATTATCTTATCCCTACATATAAATCATAATATTCTACTTGGTATCTTGGGGAAAATAAAACATAATAAAGGGGTGAGCTCATATTCTCAGTAAGGGTAAGCATATAGCTAAAGCTTTGAATAAATAAGTCATAATAAATATGAAATGGAAAATAAGGTAAACACGTGAAATTTATTTAATAACTTGAGAATAATATGTAAGGAATAAATAATGATCAAATAATTTCAAATAAATAATCATATGTGCAAGAAACTTGACCATGGATATTCTAAATACTCGAATAATTACTTGGAATATCAATAACAAAATTAATAATGAATGAATAAATAATGATAGATATCCAAAAAATACCATCGAGGCCTTATTCCAATAAATATAATACTTTCAAGGGTTCATGCCAATACATATAATACAATCACTGCTCCATACCAAGACATCTAATATCATCAAGGATTTGTTCCAAGACATTTAATACCATTGAGTCCTTATGCCAAGAAATCTATAAATTGGTAAGGCCTCAACCAAAACCATATATAGTTTTCCTCATGATACCTACTAATGCATCAAGGGTCCATATAGGTCCCCACCCATCACTTATAAAATCCAATGTATTCCTCATATGAATAAATAATACAACTGAATCAATATTCTTTAATAAAATCATTGACTGTTTTCATTAGAAGAACCAGTCATACTAAATATAAATAATTTTATAACTCAAACTGACCATAAAACATCCAAATAAATATGGTTAGTGTTATCATAATAGTTCCTCCTCAACATAATATTAATGAAAGGATTATGACATAGATGAAAATAATTTAAATAAATTACTGAAATATTTATTATAGAAACTACCCTTTTTTACTTTGAAAATAATTATTAAAATATAAAAAATGTACACAAAATAAATAAATAATTTTCATTTAAAATAAATATTTAAACTTTTAAATGAAGATTCAATGAAATTACTTTCATGACGGTGGGAAATTACCAACATGTCACCAAGTTAAATGAACATTTCTTTTTCACTGTAAAAGACAAAAAAACATTGTTTTGAAAACAACATAATATTACCTTGAATTTTTTTTTAAAAAAAAAATTTTTTTACAAAATTATTTAATAATTCATTTTTAAAAAATTAAAAACATTTTTGAATTTTTTTCATCAGAAAACATGGTTTTAGAAGAAAACATATTTCCGATAGAAGAGAGAAATGATGTGAGATTTTCTTAGAAACATTTTCACAATTAATTTAAGTACCAAAGAGTGGAAGATTTTACTAATTCTTGAAAATATCATTAATAACCATAGGATAATAAAATTAAATAGTTTTATTAGGAAATGGTAAAATAATTTCCTTCAACTAAAATTCAATAATAGAAATCTCAATTACAATGAGATTGTGAATAAAACCTTTACAATGATCATAACATTGAAGTGAGAATTAATAAATGAATTGATTATGTGTTTCAAAATTAAATACACATAATAAAGTGGAAATAAAACATAAGGTTATCCAAATTCATTATACACAAAATCTTAGAATGACATAATTAATGAATTCGATGTTTAACCCAATGAACATAAATTGAAATAAGAAATCCATTACCTCACATTTTCATTTAGTTGACCTTTATTTAAACCAATTTATAATGGTTTTAATAATGTTATTAATTTTTAATAGAACATTAATCATATTTATAATATCATATATGATCTTATTATTACATTTTACCACCTGTTTGTTAATAATATTTCATTATTTTCATTATTTTAGGTTTTAATTTCAATACTTTCTCACGCATTTTTTTCATGAAAGTTATGATTAATTTGCATAATATAAAAAATAATATTAATTTTATTAATATCATATTAACACATTAGATACATTATTATTACCTTTTATAAAATTTGAACATGAAAAATGAACTGCATCGCTTTGTGGTGATGGTATGCAGTACATACGCATGAGAGAAAATATCATTTTCTTAATGAGTGAAAGGGTTAGGAAATCTCTGATATATTAAATTTAAAAAATAAATATAATCTCATAAATATCCAATATATTCATTAATTTTAACATTATTATATACCATGTAAATTGTAAGTGAATGAAAATAACATCGCTTCGTGAGGCTGTAGTCTGTTGTACACACAAGTGATGTTATCATATTTAAAATGGATTGAAACATGAAAATTTATATGTGACGGAAAATTAAAAAATTATAATAATATCATAAATATAATATAAATTTTTTAACTCCATTATTATATCCAAGAATTATAGGTGTTAAGGGAAAAATGAAAGACATCAATTCGTGAGGTGGTTGTTTTACAGACACACAAATTATGATTTCGTAGCCCATTTTATGGAAGTGGAAATAGATAATTACTATTCCATTAAAAGGATAAAATCTAAGTAAATGGTATATATTTGTGTAATTATATTTTATGTGTCAATATATAATTTAATGTAGAAAAAAATAAATAAAATGAAAGATCTTTGTCATGATAATTACCTTTTGTAAGAGAAAACTCCTTTGGATCTCCTCTTAAGGACCCTAGGGATAGTGTTTTGGGAGGACCAGTAGCTCTAGTATATAACTAAGAATTTCAGGAAACTAATTGGTAAGTATTTATTTGAGAAACATTTCTTGTTATATGTGAATATGTTTGGGGAGGGAGTACCCTTTTATAAGTTGGGAAAGGGAACCCTCTTAGAAATTACATGGAAATTTTCCAAAACAATCCAAAATGATAAGTTCATTAACATGGAAAATGATTCAAAATGGACATATATTTTTACTTGGGAAGTGTAATATGTAATTATGTCCATAAAATAATATTTTTACAAGTTTTTAGGTCATTTTTACCCTTATCCTTTTTATTTAACCCCATAGTGAATACATTTTTACTTTAACCACGTTTATTGATTTTTACTTTTTTACTATTAATTTTTGTCAAAAGTTAAGTTTACCTAATTATAATTAATAAATTATTATTATAAAAAATATGGAATCCATATTTAAAAATTTATTTTAAATTAGTGAAAAATTTTAATTTAAAATTAATTTCGTAGATGTGACAAGAATGTGTGGTTTTAATGAGAAAATCTTCAAAAGTTTTTAATATTTTTATATCAAAATTTAATATGAAAATAATTCCAATGTACTAAATTGAATTAGTTGATATATAATTTAACTAATTTTACTTTAAAAATAATTAAAAATATAATTTATCCTTATAAATAATTTAAAAGAAATAAATTTTCAATTAAAATTCATTATTTTTTTTCTATTTATCAAAAAATGAATCATTAGACAAAAAACACAAAAAATAACCATAAGATTATTTTTGTATTCCAATTTTAAAAATTAAGTTTATTTTTTAAATAAATTTAATAAAATTTTAACAAATTTATTTTAAATTATATTTAAAAAGCGCAAAGAAACCGTCTTTTAAAAAAATATATTTTTTCTAAAAACAATTATTTTTCTTTTAAATGGTTTTTATTTTATTTATAATAAATAGATAACCATAATTTTTATAATTCAGTTAGTAATATTCATACCCACCTATTCCAATATCTACATGATAATTATCATATTAAATAATAATTTTATAATAATATTTCATGTCTTGTTTAAACTCAGTATTATGTGTAACACAAGCTAATCACATAATTGAATGTAATCCAAGATAAACTCAATGTTGTGTGTAATGAAAGATAAACTCAGTGTTGTAAGTAATTCAAGATAAAATTAGTGTTGAATCTAATGCAATCTAAAATTAGTGTTGTGTTCAATAAAATCTATTGAATAGATTGAGTTTATTTTAAAATATAGATATATCATAAATCCTCTGGGCGTTATATTTTCTTATAATTTATACTCTATCGAATACAATTTTTTTATTTTAGAATTTTGGGGTGTGACATTCTCTTCTAAGATATAAGATATTGAAAAAAATATTTTTAATTATAATTTTGGGGTGTTACACCACCCATAACATAATCATAATCCTTTCACATGTATGATACAAGAACATATATATTCATCATATCATCATAGAAAAAGACTTTTAAAATAAATAGGTCTTATAATCATATTATCATCATAATCATAAAAGAATTTATGATGGATTAATTAACCAGTGTAAATAAAATGGGTTTTGGTCAATCAACACATCATCATAGACCATCAATTGAAATAATATTGATGATATGTTAAGAACTTATCCCCAGGGGGTTATAAGAAATATCAAAGGGTGTTTAATTAGATTAAAAATTCATTTAAATAAATATTTTTAAATTTCATTGAAAACTTGGAAAATATAATTTTCCTTCAATATAGTTACAAAAAATCCAAGAATATTGGCAAAACGTTTTTTGAAAAAAAAGTATGGAAATTTTTAAAGGAATCTTCAAAGAATAGGAAGGTCGGGATGGTAGAAAAATCTACTCATTCTCTGTATGTTAAAAAATATTCTTTTCAAACTTTGGTAAAAGGTAAAAAAATCACTCATTATAAAAAATGTATGAATATTCATTATGAAAGTTATTTTAAAATATTAAATATAGATAAAAATGACATAAAAAATAGGATAAAATAAAGGAACTTTATGTAAAATATTTTAGAAAATATGGACATGGAAGAAAAAGATTCCCAACCAAAAATAAAATCATAGTTTTTTTCCCTAAAAACATTATTTTGGTTCCCTTTGAGTAAAAAAGAGAGAAAAATGAGAAATAACAATGAAAAATTCATAATTAAATATAGAAGAAGAAAATAAATGGTATTTTATAAGAGATAAAGCATAAAATTCCCCCAAAGTAAATTTAAACATAAACAATCCATATTAAAAGTTATATCAAAGAATTAACCCATATCATTTTTGTAACTTTTAAATCATAATACCCATGAAAGAATAAATTAAAATGAAAATATAAATATCTTGAAAATATTTAGATTTAGGATATAATAGGTCAAATTTGAATCATTTATATCTCATGCAATAAAATATGTTCCGAACATAACTTATGTCCCAAAGAAGATGTTTTGAGATGATAAATACTTACCACTTTGGTAACATCCAATTAAAAACCCCTTAGATGAAATAATATCATTTTTAGAATTAAATAAAATAAATTCATAATGATATATTATATAAAATGTAAAATGGGTAGTGTATTCACCTTGTAAACATAAATATATGCATAACATCAAACAAGTCTCAATGAAACAATATTGAGATGAAGAACCCTTGAAACTTTAGTAATCGATGGATTAAAACCTTTTAAAAGAGAGAAACTTATATATATTTTTAAATTACTGTAATTTTCATGAAAAAAAATCATAAAATACATTCATGGTCATTATATAAACCACACAAAGGAAACAAGTAGTGAATATGGCATATGTCTCACTGAAATAAAAGCTATATGAAAAACCTATACTTCATGCCAGACTTGATTTATAATTTCTATAACATATCATATAATACATTTAAATTTATTATTCTTCTATAAAAAACTATATAAATAATTATAATATTTTATATTATCCAATTATAACATTTAAACACCCATTTATTTATAATTATTTATTAAAATCATTGTTTCTAGGTGTAAATTGTTTCTGTAGAGACCCGAAGCCTGACGTACATAGACTTTACATTACTTTTGTGGAATACTTAGTACATAACAAAAACACACACACACAAGGATCGTAATAGTTTAGTGTCTTTGGAAACTCAGAACGTAATCTTCTAATCGTGGTGAAAGATCTTCAAAATCTCCCATAAAGATCTTCTTCTTTTTTTACCTAAAACCTTTCTTTATATCCTGGGGAAAAGAAAACATAAAAGGGTGAGCTCAAATGCTCAGTAAGGGAAAACAAAAGAAATATCAATCACATCGTATTCATAAGAACATAACATTTTGGAAATCATAACCTGCAAAAGAGAGCATAATTTCATAACATGGATTAAATCATAGAAGTGAAAATGAGATCCCCATAATCATAACATAAAACTTGAAACTTTGTGGAATGCACACATAATCATAGAGAATCATTTCTTGTTAGTCATGACTCATTGCCAAGACTGTCTTAGTGGACAAAGTCCCTTTCTGAATCGAGTAACCCTCGTTTCAGTCCTGTTTCACTGAACCGGTATAACCTACCATTTCAGCCATGTCTATCTCATGAGATATAAAATCTTTACCCAATGCATTGGAGGGAGATATAGGTCCCACCCATCTTATAATGAATCCTTTCTTATGTGTGCCACATAAATCATAAATCATACATCATCGCATAACACATGTAACAAAAATGGGATTCTTGAAACATCATGACATCATAAAACCATTCATATAAGATAAAGGAAACATAATTCCATCAAAACATAGTCAAATCAATGTAAAAATATGGATAGAAACAGAACCCTTTATTATCTTAGATGGAAAATAATTTTGATAAAACACTTGAAATGAATTCTTGAGGAAAATATCCTTTCTTCTTCAAAATCAATTTCTTTTCACAAAACATCATGCAATTTTAAAAGAAAGAGATTTTATTAAAAATAGTCATGAAATATTTTGGAGGAAGCTTCATGAAAATAAGGCTTTATAAAACCGTAAAAATCCATTCGTGCCGTTTAAGTTAAAAAAACATTCTTCATAATTTTGTCGGAAAAGTCAAAAAGTACCTCGTACGACAAAAGATTCCTTTCATATATATTACTAAAAACTCACCGAAGGGTAAAAATGGATTTAAACAATTGTAGTTGGATGGAAATAATATTACATATTGATGAAACATGGATGTGGATGATAAAATACACCCCAGTAAATGCCAAAGTAAAAACAATCTCGGATAAAAATGAGATTGTGATATTTCCCTTACCTTAGGTCCGATTTGCTTTTTACGTGTCCGAAGCTCCTGTATAATGGTTTAAATAATGTCATTGACTTATTACAGAATCATATTCATTGTTATGATATCATATATGGTTCACTTATGACATTATATTACCCGTTCTTTTGTAAATTCTATGTTAAAGAAGCGTTTTGGGTAAAATCGTTTCATTTATCGTAGGTGTTTTGACTTGTTGTTCTTGACATTATTATTACTTATATCATGATTTACTTACTTCCAGAATATAAAATATGATTTATATATCATATATATTCAGTATATATATATATATAATAGATAGATAAATGACATGAAAAACACCGTTCATGGAGACGGTAGTCCGTACGTACGCATGAACGCTGTTTTCCTTTCCTTATTGTCTTGAATGGAAGTAAGTAGATGAAATACATATATATATATACATAAATCCAGTATCTTTATAATGTCATATATTTCATTATTATTTTTATATATATACTTTATAATCATTCTTAAATGGTTAACATGGAGAATGAATCACATCGCGTCGTGGAGACGGTAGTCCGTACGTACGCACGAGCGATGATATCATTTCCATAAATATTGAATTGAATTGGAGTGGATTATACAATATATCAGAATCAATATGATGTTGTAATAACTATGTATAGTTATTCTTTACACCCTTATACCCATCCATGTAAGGTGGTGGTGGAAAATAGATTACACCACGGCGTGGAGACGGTATTCCGTACGTACGCACGCGCGGTGATTTCTTTTTCCGTAGGATGGATAGATGGTGAAATAGGGTTGTTTCATACTTATAATAACATATCAGTATATGAGTGATACTGATGTTATTACTTCATAATGAAACAACCTAAGAAGAAGAAGTGGAAGAAGAAATAAAGATGAAAGAATTGGTAACGGTAATTACCTCTTCTTTGAAGCGCCTTTTGGAGACCTCCTCTTAGGGAACTAAAATTGGTCTTTGAGGAAGACCAGAACCTCTAGGATGTTTCTAGGGAAGTGGAGAAGATATTTTGGCAGGGGTTGGCCGAGCTTGAGTGCTCAAATTGGTGTGAGGAGGAGGGGGAGGAGGTGTCCTTTTATAAGGGAGGAGAGGGGCACCTTAGGAATACCTCATAATATTATTTTATATTAATGTCAAAATCGGTTTATAATGGTTCCAAAGGGTCTTATTTCGAAGCTAAAGTGGGGATGGGTCGAAATCCTATCATCCAATAGGATTTAGACAAGTTTAGGGTATTATTTTAACCTTATCAATTAGATTTAACTCTAAGTTAAATAATTTAACTTTTACCGTGTCTGTTTGTTTTCTTTTACTATATGGTTAATAAACTTACTATAACATGCCAAACGAACCCCAAATTGTTTATTATTAATATATATATCCTTATCTAAGTACTTTGGCCGAACCTTAGATTTTTAGGAATAAAATAACAATTAATAATATAATATTGGATTTAAAAACTATTTTGTGTCAATTTTGACACTATTTGATATATGATTTTTGTGAAAGTCATAACAGAATTATATGTTCAAACCAAGTTGATTAAATAAACACTAATATGTCATAGTAACCTAGAAAATTAGTGGAATTCATAAAAAGTCTTAAATTACATTTATTTTGGTATTTATATTATCAATTATGTCAATATTTCATTAATAAGATAATTACTGCATCATCTTTGTGTCATCAATAAATTAAATTATTTGATGTCTAAAAATTACAAATAAAATACCATCATGTATTAAATCTTTTTAGCTTTCTAATGAATATTTACAATTGAATTTATCTTATGTATAACCCCATATTAAAAATGATTTACTTATTAAACTTTGATTTTAACTACTTTAACCCTTCTTTAAATAAATTAATAATAAATGTCCTAATCTAATCCAAGTGGGCCTAAATGGTCATATTTTATTCCTAAGTTTGTTTTTGGTCGAATTACACTTGTCCAATAGAATTAGGACATGTGTTAGGGTAATATTAATATCATATTTACCATTAGTTACCCTATTTACTATTAACCGCGGTAAAAAAGTAAAAAGTTACTATTCACCAAAAATTATTTTTATCTCATTGAACCAAATTTTACTTACTAATATCAACCGTGTCTGTTGGATTTTCGAAATTCCATTCACAGAAGCGGTAAAATTAAGTTTTATGCAAAATTCAGTTTTTAACCTACCACTTAGTAGTTTCACTATTCATAAAAAATTGATGTTTTTCAGATTAATGGCAAAATTTCATCCTAAGATATATTTCATATTCCGAATTCAAAAATGAAGTCTATTTTACCAAATTCATAACATAGAAGATTAATTAATTAATTTTATAATTAAATCCCGCTGTTAAAATAAATAGCGTGTTTTTAGGAAACAATATATACCAAAAGATTGACACTTGATTATGTCTGGTTTAAATGTGAAATTACAACCAATGACCAACATTGTATTAAATTGTAAAAATATATTCTAAATATACTTTAAAACCACTCAAATTAATAATTTATCACTATTAATTATTTCGATTAAAAAAATTGTTTTTTAATTATAATTTAATAATTTTCACTATTCATCAGAATATGAAAGTTATCCGAAATGTACCAAAATTTCACCTTAGGCTAAATTCGATACTCCGAATCCAAAAATGAAGTTCATTTTGAAAAATAAGATTTACAGAATTTTAAAAATTGGTTATTACTATTCATACCGGCTAGTTTTAAAAATATTTTAATAGCATATCGTTGTTTAGTGAAACTTGGTATTGCGTATTACACACGCTATCGAGGAAGGTCGCGATTGCGTGTAATGCAAGGAAAGTCAAGGATGCGTGTTGTGAAAGCTCCTTTTGGTGTAGCGTACAACACAAGACATTAATAAAATTAAAAAGAATATTTTTTATAAAATCTTGGGCTGTTACATTCTACCCCCCTTAAAATGAATTTCGCCCTCGAAATTCGTCGGGGTTATAAATGGTTTACTATTTGAAAGTTTCTTTAATAGAAACCCACATCGTAAAAAAGAATATCAAAACCAATCTTTAAAAACAAAAGTATGAAACGTAACGGTTACCCAAATAAACTAATCATTGGGTTTCCACATAGGTGAAAATATGGATATGGAAGAGAAATCTAACCATCATGTTCTGATGGAGAGTGGTAGAGAACATGGCTATGGAAAAGCCAATAATCACAAATACATAAATTTGTGAAGATCTAAGGTACCATCTGATTCATCAGGTATAAGATCACTAGGACAACATTTTTGGTTTTCAAGATCATTTCCCTAAAGTTGAAAATTTGAATTGGAATAAATACTTTCTTTATTTTGGTACAATCTCACTATTGTTCGTGCCTAGAACAATTTCCACTTCATCTCTTAAATAAATGAAGTTGAATTTGTTATTCGTGAAGTGTTAGCAGATCATGTGATAGAATGACGGGTCATTCCATCTGTCTCAAACAAAAGGTTAGCAAAAATTATATACATAAGTCGATCTATAGTGAGATTAATCATATATAGTTCCTAAAATGGACTTATACTTCATATATCATACTGCTTAATATAATAAAACTAGTTCATACTAAACAGGGACTTCCTGTAGGCCAGTGGTAGGCAATAAAGGCCAGTCGCACGTCGGTTGTGGGTTCGATTCCCACAGCCTTGTCCGAAGCGATGGGCTGTCGCCCATCCTGCAGGTTGTCCTTTTTCTAAAACTATATTACTATAACATCCCATAAATAATATCGAAAAAACTTCTATCCTTAAACAATACTAACTTATGTCCAACATAATCCATTCCAATCTTTAGTCCTATCCATAATACTGCAGTCCATTTTCATAACATAGTGAAAACGATTACCAGAGATTTAATACCATCGTTGATCCCCATATATCATAAGATATATCTTGTTGGAAACATTCCAAATATTCAAAGGCCTTAATCTTGTACTCTCTTGAATACCCATTGAACCTTAGTGAAAACTTGAATGCAGTTAAAAGTTAACACTTCCCACATACCAAAATCCTCAAAATTCTATATACTCAAACCATGATATCACTTAGTCCTTATATCAATCATGAGCTCATGAATACTGTTAAACATTTCATTTTCTCGTTTTCCCTTCATTATGCGCATAATATCTCAATCACTTTGAATACCACATTAGACCAATACATAAATATTCCAATATTCCATGATACAACATTATTTTGGAATCCCATTACATAAAAACTTAATCATTCCACCACATCGTTGTCATATTCAACATTGCCAATAGTGATCGCATGTGACTTCCCTTTGTCCTTTGCCTTAAGCGGTTGCTCATGTCGATCATCACTAACCCTTGGATTAGGGAATTTATTGGCATAATGTCCCATCTCCTTGCACTTGAAGCATTGAAGTGTTGGTTGTGCGTTCTCTGTAGTGTTTGCTTTATTCACTTCATTAGAATCCCTTTTTCCATTACTTCGACACTCAGCTGCTCGATGACCTTCTTTTCCACACTTAAAACATTTTCTAGTCCCTTTAAGACAATCTCCACCATGCTTCTTTCCACACTTTGTGCATAAGGAAACATTCATCTTCTTTTCACCATTATTCTGAGATTTCTCCTTGAACTCCATCTTTCGTTTCTTGTCAAAACAATGAGATGGATATGTAACACCAACTTCCATTTCTACCTTGATAGCACAACGCACAATTTCTTCATAGCTACTGAAGTCTCTTATAGCTAATGCCCTTCGAAGACTTGGTTTTAAGCCACTGAAAAATCGATCAACTTTACTTTCAGGTTGGATGATAATGCCAGATGCATACCTTGCAAGTCTTGTAAAATTCGCTTCGTATATACCAACAGATTCATCATCCTTTTGCTTTAGTTCAAGAAACTCCTTCTCCATCTTCGTTCGAAGAATACGAGGGAAGTACTTACTGAAAAACATGTTCTTGAACTCGTCCCATTCCATGGAATCAATTTCATCTCTTTGCCTCGTATTCTTGATAAGATTCCACCATTGATCAGCTTCACCTTCCAAACGATATACTGCTAAGATGACTTTATCATGTTAAGAAAATTGAAGAACTGAAAATATCTTTTCATTAGTACTAATCCATTGTTCAGAAACTAATGGATCAGTAGACCCACTGAAAGAAGGCGGATGCTGCCTCATGAAGGATTCAACAGAATGTTGCTCCTTCCTTTGCTCGTTTGGAAGTCCTGCATGATTCATAGCTTGAGAAAGTTGTGTGAGCATGGCTACAAGATTTTGCATTCCAACTCCCATATCGTTTGGTTGCTCAGGGGGACAATCATTGCATTGTCCATTGCATTGATCAACACGGTTCCTTCGGGTTCCAGTCATCGTCTAAAACCCCAAAAGAATAGTGTGAGATGCAAAAATCATGCTAGGGAAAACAACATAATAAAGGGGTAGTACCCTCAATATCTAACATCTTAGGTTAAATTCTAATATCGTTAAAGAAATTCTAGTACTATAACCTATACGTATACTTAACCTTAGGGACATCCCTAGACATACCGTAGAAATATCTCTATGGATCTCACTAACGTTTTCGCATCCTAGTTTCCAAAGGTTGACTAAACCTTTCCTCTGATACCAACTGTAGAGACCCGAATCCTGACGTACATAGACTTTACATTACTTTTGCGGAATACTTAGTACATAACAAAAACACACACACACAAGGATCATAATAGTTTAGTGTCTTTGGAAACTCAGAACGTAATCTTCTAATCGTGGTGAAAGATCTTCAAAATCTCCCATAAAGATCTTCTTTTTTTTTACCTAAAACCTTTCTTTATATCCTGGGGAAAAGAAAACATAAAAGGGTGAGCTCAAATGATCAGTAAGTGAAAACAAAAGAAATATCAATCACATCGTATTCATAAGAACATAACATTTTGGAAATCATAACCTGCAAAAGAGAGCATAATTTCATAACATGGAATAAATCATAGAAGTGAAAATGAGATCCCCATAATCATAACATAAAACTTGAAACTTTGTGGCATGCACACATAATCATAGAGAATCATTTATTGTTAGTCAAGACTCATTGCCAAGACTATCTTAGTGGAAAAAGTCCCTTTCTGAATCGAGTAACCCTCGTTTCAGTCCTGTTTCACTGAACCGGTATAACCTACCATTTCAGCCATGTCTATCTCATGAGATATAAAATCTTTACCCAATGCATTGGAGGGAGATATAGGTCCCACCCATCTTATAATGAATCCTTTCTTATGTGTGCCACATAAATCATAAATCATACATCATCGCATAACACATGTAACAAAAATGGGATTCTTGAAACATCATGACATCATAAAACCATTCATATAAGATAAAGGAAACATAATTCCATCACAACATAGTCAAATCAATGTAAAAATATGGATAGAAACAGAACCCTTTATTATCTTAGATGGAAAATAATTTTGATAAAACACTTGAAATGAATTCTTGAGGAAAATATCCTTTCTTCTTCAAAATCAATTTCTTTTCACAAAACATCATGCAATTTTAAAAGAAAGAGATTTTATTAAAAATAGTCATGAAATATTTTGGAGGAAGCTTCATGAAAATAAGGCTTTATAAAACCGTAAAAATCCGTTCGTGCCGTTTAAGTTAAAAAACATTCTTTGTACTTTTGTCGGAAAAGTCAAAAAGTACCTCGTACGACAAAAGATTCCTTTCATATATATTACTAAAAACTCACCGAAGGGTAAAAATGGATTTAAACAATTGTAGTTGGATGGAAATAATATTTCATATTGATGAAACATGGATGTGGATGATAAAATACACCCCAGTAAATGCCAAAGTAAAAACAATCTCGGATAAAAATGAGATTGTGATATTTCCCTTACCTTAGGTCCGATTTGCTTTGTACGTGTCCGAAGCTCCTGTATAATGGTTTAAATAATGTCATTGACTTATTACAGAATCATATTCATTGTTATGATATCATATATGGTTCACATATGACATTATATTACCCGTTCTTTTGTAAATTCCATGTTAAAGAAGCGTTTTGGGTAAAATCGTTTCATTTATCGTAGGTGTTTTGACTTGTTGTTCTTGACATTATTATTACTTATATCATGATTTACTTACTTCCAGAATATAAAATATGATTTATATATCATATATATTCAGTATATATATATATAATAGATAGATAAATGACATGAAAAACACCGTTCATGGAGACGGTAGTCCGTACGTACGCATGAACGCTGTTTTCCTTTCCTTATTGTCTTGAATGGAAGTAAGTAGATGACATACATATATATATATATACATAAATCCAGTAGCTTTATAATGTCATATATTTCATTATTATTTTTATATATATTCTTTATAATCATTCTTAAATGGTTAACATGGAGAATGAATCTCATCACGTCGTGGAGACGGTAGTCCGTACGTACGCACGAGCGATGATATCATTTCCATAAATATTGAATTTAATTGGAGTGGATTATACAATATATCAGAATCAATATGATGTTGTAATAACTTTGTATAGTTATTCTTTACACCCTTATACCCATCCATGTAAGGTGGTGGTGGAAAATAGATTACACCACGGCGTGGAGACGGTATTCCGTACGTACGCACGCGCGGTGATTTCTTTTTCCGTAGGATGGATAGATGATGAAATAGGGTTGTTTCATACTTATAATAACATATCAGTATATGTGTGATACTGATGTTATTACTTCATAATGAAACAACCTAAGAAGAAGAAGTGGAAGAAGAAATAAAGATGAAAGAATTGGTAACGGTAATTACCTCTTCTTTGAAGCGCCTTTTGGAGACATCCTATTAGGGAACTAAAATTGGTCTTTGAGGAAGACCAGAACCTATAGGATGTTGCTAGGGAAGTGGAGAAGATATTTTGGCAGGGGTTGGCCGAGCTTGAGTGCTCAAATTGGTGTGAGGAGGAGGGGGAGGAGGTGTCCTTTTATAAGGGAGGAGAGGGGCACCTTAGGAATACCTCATAATATTATTTTATATTAATGTCAACATCGGTTTATAATGGTTCCAAAGGGTCTTATTTCGAAGATAAAGTGGGGATGGGTCTAAATCCTATCATCCAATAGGATTTAGACAAGTTTAGGGTATTATTTTAACCTTATCAATTAGATTTAACTCTAAGTTAAATAATTTAACTTTTACCGTGTCTGTTTGTTTTCTTTTACTATATGGTTAATAAACTTACTATAACATGCCAAACGAACCCCAAATTGTTTATTATTAATATATATATCCTTATCTAAGTCATTTGGCCGAGCCTTAGATTTTTAGGAATAAAATAACAATTAATAATATAATATTTGATTTAAAAACTATTTTGTGTCAATTTTGACACTATTTGATATATGATTTTTGTGAAAGTCATAACAGAATTATATGTTCGAACCAAGTTGATTAAATCAACACTAATATATCATAGTAACCTAGAAAATTAGTGGAATTCATAAAAAGTCTTAAATTACATTTATTTTGGTATTTATATTATCAATTATGTCAATATTTCATTAATAAGATAATTACTGCATCATCTTTGTGTCATAAATAAATTAAATTATTTGATGTCTAAAAATTACAAATAAAATTCCATCATGTAGTAAATCATTTTATCTTTCTAATGAATATTTAAAATCGAATTTATCTTATGTATAACCCCATATTAAAAATTATTTACTTATTAAACTTTGATTTTAACTACTTTAACCCTTCTTTAAATAAATTAATAATAAATGTCCTAATCTAATCCAAGTGGGCCTAAATGGTCATATTTTATTCCTAAGTTTGTTTTTGGTCGAATTACACTTGTCCAATAGAATTAGGACATGTGTTAGGGTAATATTAATATCATATTTACCCTTAGTTACCCTATTTACTATTAACCGCGGTAAAAAAAGTAAAAAGTTACTATTCACCAAAAATTATTTTTATCTCATTGAACCACATTTTACTTACTAATATCAACCGTGTCTGTCGGATTTTTGAAATTACATTCACAGAAGCGGTAAAATTAAGTTTTATGCAAAATTCAGTTTTTAACCTACCACTTAGTAGTTTCACTATTCATCAAAAATTGATGTTTTTCAGATTAATGCCAAAATTTCATCCTAAGCTATATTTCATATTCCGAATTCAAAAATGAAGTCTATTTTACCAAATTCATAACATAGAAGATTCATTAATTAATTTTATAATTAAATCCCGCTGTTAAAATAAATAGTGTGTTTTTAGGAAACAATATATACCAAAAGATTGACACTTGATTATGTCTGGTTTAAATGTGAAATTACAACCAATGACCAACATTGTATTAAATTGTAAAAATATATTCTAAATATACTTTAAAACCACTCAAATTAATAATTTATCACTATTAATTATTTCGATTAAAAAAAATTGTTTTTTAATTATAATTTAGTAATTTTCACTATTCACCAGAATATTAAAGTTATCCGAAATGTACCAAAATTTCAACTTAGGCTAAATTCGATACTCCGAATCCAAAAATGAAGTTCATTTTGAAAAATAAGATTTACAGAATTTTAAAGAGTGGTTATTACTATTCATACCTGCTAGTTTTAATAGTATTTTAATAGCATATCGTTGTTTAGTGAAACTTGGTATTGCGTATTACACACGCTATCGAGGAAGGTCGCGATTGCGTGTAATGCAAGGCAAGTCAAGGATGCGTGTTGTGCAAGCTCCTTTTGGTGTAGCGTACAACACAAGACATTAATAAAATTAAAAAGAATATTTTTTATAAAATCTTGGGCTGTTACAGTTTCACTTTTCATAAAAGTTTCCGTTCATAGATTTCGATCCTTGTGAAATTATCATGGTTAAATAATATATAGAATATTTATAATTCCAATATTATCATATTAAATCATTATATATAGTTTTATAACTATTTCTATAGAGCGGTGATGAAAAATTAATTATATTACTATGGAGAGATGGTAGTTTGTACAAACGCATGAACATTGTTTTCATATTTCAATGGATGGAAATAAAAGAAGATTAATAATAATTAAACTTTAAAAAACCATAATAATGTCATAAGTATAATATATATCCTTTAAATCCATCATTATTAACATCCATGTGAGGACGTGATGGATAATAAATTGTATTGCTTCCTGGAGGTGGTTTTTCACCCACATGCACAAGTGATACTTTCATTTACCATGTGATGGAAAAAAAGAGATTAATAAAGTTATTCCCTTAAAATTATAACATTTAATTATATATTAGATACAAGTGTTATTATACTGAAATGGTTAGGGAATAATTGAAGGAGGTATAATAAGGAGTAATATGAAAACACTCTATTAATACAATTACATCCTCTTTAATGAATATACTTTGGATCACTCTATAAGGACCCTAGGGGTGCTATTTTAAGAATAACAAAACCTCATGAATATAGATATGTAATTTTATAATAGTTTTTGGTAGCTTTTGATATAAATAATTGGCTCCTGAAGTGTTATGAAGATAGGAGAGGTGGTGTCCTTATATTAGAGAGAAGAGGGGAACCCTTGGAATTACATAAATTATTAAAATAATATAAATTAATTTTCTTATTCAAGTGGCTCAAAATTAATATATTTAGAATATAGGATAAATATTATTCAAAAAAAGTCTCATAAAATAATATTTATACAATTTTAGGTGATGTTTTTAACCCTTATCACATATTTTTAACCCTCTATTAACCCTTTTGACGATTACATTGATATCAATGTTTTTTACTCTTTAAGGGTCAAGAGTGTTATGCAAAAAGAAAATTAACACATAAATGGGGAATAATTGATATTATATATCATACCAAATTAAATTTGATTTATATAATTGTTTTATGAATCTTAATTCATTTAATAAAATATTATTTAACATAAGATACCATTAACTTCATTTTCAGGACTACTCACATATTTAATTTTAAAAAATAAAAACATAATGTAATTAAAATATGAACTTTTAACACATGACTAAGGCATTATATAAAGAATAAAACTTCTCATAAATAAATATTACTTCTCATTAGATTAATATTCATTACATAACATAACGATCTATACCAGAATCGTTTAAGTCAAATGCCTTTAGAAACTTGGACACGTATCAAGTGGTCCATAATTGTGTTATATCGTCTACCAATAAGATATTCATAACTATAAACATTATTATAATTACAATAAAGAATAAATTTCTTAATATCCTAGGTAAATTAAACATAATAAATGGTGATATGAGATGTTGAGTAAGGGAAAACAAAGAATATATTAGCATATCATGAGAATGTGGTTATGAGAACATTTTAGTAACATTTGAAAAACCATACCATGCATATAGTAGACCATAAAATAGAGTCATGTAATAAATATTATAAGTTCATAAGATGTAAATAATAAATAAATTAAATAACATGATTCATGAGATCATAATATTTTAATAAGTTATATATTTTTGGTGTGCGCATAAGCATAAAAGATCTTATGTCCAAGCTACCAACCAAGACATTCATAACATGTTAGTCTTGGGATAACCACCTGTTTACCTACTTAAATATTGGTATAACCTCACATTTACACTATTATATACTTTAGATAACCTATCATGTACCCTTTTATCTCATATAACATTAATAAATTACCAATTCATTGTAGGGAGATATAGGTCCCACCCATCACATAATCTATATGTTTGTGTTCCAAAAGATCATAAAACATTTATCATATAATAACCTATATAAATAAAATTTATTTCATTTAAATTTAAATATATAATAATCCATATAATAAAAATGGGGTTTATAAACATTTCATCATAGAAAAACCCATAAAACGTTAATGGGTTTCTTAATTATCTCTTCAATTCCTCATTGCATAACTTGTGAAAAAGAAATGGATTTAATAAAAATATATTCATAAAAATAATAAACCATATAGTGTAATAATAAGGATTTTACAATTTGATCATATCCCCATTAAATATTAGTTAACATAAAAGGATTTCATATTATATGGAAAATTCTTTTCAAAGACCACTTGGAACATTTCTAAAGGAAAATAACCTTCCTTTGAACATAAACTTTTTAAACATGAAATTAATAAAATATTGTATAAATCCTTTTATTTGATAATAAAAATGAAAAAAAATATAAATTATGATTTAAAATATTGATTGTTCATGACAATGGAAAATTATATTCATGTCGTACACAAAAAAACAAAGATTCCTTTCACTTTTTGGCTAAAATCCAAACATTCCTTGTTTGAAAAACAACATGAATATTCCTTTTAATAAAATTTATAAAAAAAATGGAATAAAATACTTTTAAAATCATATAAGAACATTAAAACATTCTTGAAAACATTTTTAGAAAACATGTATTTGGAATAAAAAGGGATTTCAACTAAATAGAGAAATAAATTCGGTTTTATTCAAAAACATTATTTTGGTGTATTTAGTTATTAAAGATAATAAAATTATGGGGAAACATATATTATCAAGAATAAACCAGATTATAATAAAACATATGAGTTTATTGAGAGATATATTATAAGATTACATCATTGTAAAAATAATCTTAAACAATCCCCCGATAAATGATTAGATTGTAACATAAACATTTACCACTTCGATGTCTTTTGAATCATAAGACCAATGAAATAAATAAAATTATATTAATATTTATATCCCATAAATATAATTATAAGTAACATAATATACATTCATGTGAAGTATACACACCACACAAAATAAACAAGTGGTTTATAAGGCATTTGGCCCACAAAAGTAAAAGTGTGACGAACACTCCGGACCAGTTGGTATGTTTTGAATCATATTCCCCATGAATTAAATAACAAGAAATGAAACTTTAAATATAATTATAATAAATAATTTAATTATATAACAAGTAAAATGATCTTTTTATACACCTCATAAAATAATATAGCTGTATAACATAACTTATGGCCCAAATAAGCCAAACTGAGACAAAAATCCCTTACCTTAAGTATCGACTTCTCTCATACATGTTCAAAAAAGAAGTATAATAAATATATGTTTATTATAATTCTATTAAATAACCATAAAAATATGTATCATACCATATAAGATTTACTTATGACCTTTTATTACCCGTTTAGTAATAATTCCTTGTTAAAATCATGTTTTAGTTAATAACTGTTTTATTTTTCATGTAGGTTTTGGTTTTGTATCTTAGCTACTTAAATTTTGATCATGGTATAATAATATCAATAATATTAAAAATTATATAAATAAAATATATTAATTAAATATGTATTTATAGTAATCAATTAATTTTAGAGATAGAAAATGAATTACAACGTTCACGGAGATGGTAGGTCGTACGTACGCATGAATGTTGTTTCCATTTTCTCAAAAGATGAAACAAAAAAATGGTAAATAATATATTAAATTAAAAAAATGATTTCATATATATCACATATTTTCAATAAATTTTTCCATATTAACTCCATGAAAAGTGTTAGTGAAAAACAAATCACACCAGATCGTGAGGCAGTAGTCCACCATACACACGAACAATGTTATTGTATCCCCCATGGAATGGAAAGTAATAAGGTATATTTGATATAATAATTTTAAAAGTATAATTAATTTAAAAATATAATATATATTCATTTAATAAATCCTTGTTACCGTCTAAGTAAAATATAAATTAAAAACCCATCACATCGGTTCGTGAGGTTGTATTCCACCATACACACAAGCGACATTATTATTTTCCAATGGGTTGGAATGTAAGAAGGTGGATGGTGTATTATAATTAAATAGATATAATAATAGAATAAATATAATATATAAACATAAAATCAACATTATATTCAGTCATGAGAGGTGGTTATGGAAAATGAATAACATTAGTTTGTGAGATGGTAGTTTGTCTTTAACATGATCGATGATTTTTGTTCCCATTTTATGAAATAGGTTATAGATATAAGTTATTCCATTAAAATATTAACATATAATTATATATAATATAATATTGTTATTATATCATAAAAACTAAATAAAATTTGAATGATTTTGTTGAATAAATTATACAAAATAAAAGGTTAATAATTTTACCTCTTATTTATATAACCTCATTAGGTTTATACCTAAAGCCTTCTTGGGAGGGTTTCATAATGAAAAAAACTACTCTAGGAGGTATATATGGAATTAGGTAATATATTTTTGTAATTATTGACTAAACCAAAGAGATTTTTAAGTGTGAATAGTAATGTAGAGTGCATGGCCTTTTATAATTGGGGGAGAGATACACATGGAATTTTTGAAAAGAATAAAGTGTACCCATGTTATTCACAAGAAAAAAAGAATCCAAAATTGGTCATTATATAAACTTATTGGTTATAAGGTCTAAATATTTCCATAAAATGGGTTTTAAAAATTTTATAGGTCATTTTACCCCTTATCATTTTAGTTTAACCTATAATAAAGCCTTTTTATTCTTAACTATGATAATTAATTTTTTCAATTTTTACTATTCATTTTGTTAAAAAATTAAGTTGACCTAGTTATATAATATTAATTATTTTAATTTCAAATATGGAATTAATTTTTTCATCGTCTATTCATATAATTGTAAAGTATTAATTTAAAATTAAACTCACAGACGTGATGAAAAACTGGTTTTCTGAAGAGAATATTTTAAAAAGTTTAAAAAGTTTTTATATCAAAATTCAATATAAAATTGATAAAAATTACCTATATTGGATTAATTATAATATAATTGATCTTATTTAATGTCTTAAATTATTTTAAAGTAAAATTGAACCTTGAAATTCTTTTAACAGATAGTAAGTTTTCAATAAAAACCAATATTTTTCACTATTCATGGAAAAATTAATCTTTTTAGAAAAATACCAAAACATTGACCTAATATAATATTGAAATGTTCCTTAAAAATGTAGTTTTTTCCAAAATTAATTTTAAAAAAGTTTCAAAATTAATTTAATTATTTTTTCAAAAAAATCATTAAAAAACATTTTTTTGAGAAAAATCATTTTTAGAAGCATATAAAGATTTTAATAAAAAAAATTAGGTACTTATAAAAAATATAATTTTTTTATACTAAAAAAATTATACTTAATTAATAAATTTATGTTAATTCTATTCATGCAATAATTTTTAATGGCCATGTAATCAAAATCATGTATTAATAATAATATTAATAGATTGTTGTGGTTCGTTAAAACTCAGTAGTTCGTGTAACATTTGTTTTTGAAAAAATTAAATTCATTCAGAAAAGAATATTTCATAAAACTATTTGGGTGTTACATTATACCCCTATTAAAATTTATTTAATTCTTCAAGTTCTATCACTTTGGTACAAACAATTAAGGATACTTCTTCCATATTACATCCTCAAGTTCCCATTTAGCTTCCTCAAACTGGTGGTTTGGCCACAAAAATTTAACGAGGTGGGTGGTCTTGGTTTCTAGAACATTTTCTGTATAATATAAAAATACACTATTTTTTCATTATATTATATATCTTTCTATAATGGATGAAATATGTGTTTTTCCATGATGGTGTCTATAACTATTAAGTTAGTATTATATGGATATATGTACACTTCCAAAATATAATTCTTCCTTTATTCTTTAAAAAAAATCCATTGGAATCTTGGGTTTATACATACACCGATAGAGTATTAAATGTGATTTCATTATTCCAGAATCTACGTAGAGGGATATAATCAGTTATCAAGATCACATCAAATTTCAATAAGTTTTTATTGGGATCATTCATATAAAATTAAACATGAAAATTTCCTACTAAGGAGTGAAGGATAAGTGTGACATAATTATCATGATTCACTACAATTTTTGTGATTTCATAATACTTCCATTTTTTACTTTGTATTCATAGGTTTTTGTGGATTATCATCCTCATTAGAACTTGGATTTTATAATTTATTCACATGATGCCCATAAATTTTACATTTGAAACACTAGTCTATGAGTGGTGTATTTTATGGAGATTTTTCTTTATTCGCATCATTAAATAATTTCTTCCCATAAATTAGATAATCGATTTCTCAATGAACTTCCATTCCACACATTAAAAAATTAGTAGTGTCCTTACTAAAATTTCCTCCATTTTCCTTCCACACTTAAAGAGTGGAGGAAATCTCATCTTCTTCTCTCCATGGTCCTTAAGGTTTTATTTAAGTTCCATATTTATTTTCTTATCAAACCCATGATATTTATGGGTAAATCCAATCTCCATTTTTACCTTGATATCACTACAAATAATTTATTCACATCAACTAAAGTCCTTTATGGTTAATTCCTTTCAAATACATGGTTTTAATCCACTAAATAATTGATCAACCTTACTTATAGGTTGGATGATAATACCAGTAGAATACCTTGAAATTCTTATAAAATATTTCTTATAGGTACCAATGGATTAATTTTCGATTTGATTTAAACCAAGGAATTCATAATCTATTTTTTCCTAAAGAATATAAGGAATTTACTTATTGAAAAACAAGTTCTTAATCTCATCCCATTCCATGGAGAAAACTTCAGCTTGTTGACTCGTATTCTTGATAAGAGTCCACCATTTATTTTCATTCCCCTCCACATGATAAACAACCAAAATGGTTTTTTCATTATCCAAATAATAAAGAATGAAAAATATATTTTTATTGGTACTAATCCATTTCTAATAAAATATTGGATCAATATAACCACTAAAATATGGTGGATATTTCCTCATTAAGGACTCAATATAATGTTGTTCCCTCATTTACTCATTCAGAAGTTCATAATGATTCATATATTGAGGAATTTTTGTGAACTTAATAATGATATTTTTTATTTCATCTACCATAAAAAAATTTCTTTGGAATAAATAATTTCATTTTCCATCACATTCATCATTAACATGTTTTATTCAGGTTCCAACCATCGACTAAAACCAAAAATCATAGTGTATGAAACACTAATCATAATCATGAAAATTCATTTATATGATGTCTAAATCATGGAATATTATTTTAAATAAATGAATCCTTAGTTTTAACCTAGGTCATTTAGGGTTATAATCTATTCAGATATTTTATGATTTTTTATAAAGTGTTTATGAATTTCTAAATCATATCTCCAGGAAGTGTCAAACCATGTGCTCAGTAAGGCTCATTTTCATATACCAGGTAACACTCGATTCAAGCCTGTCACACCTTATTTAGAGTTATTAACCCTAGGTACATCTGTGTCAAAACATGTTCACTAATAGTGTCTATACATGGATTTATGTTCATGGAATCCACTCATTATATCCTTCACTAATATTCCAAGCTGTTTTCCTACACATAGAATTATCCTTATACTTATCACTGGGGATATCACTAATGTTTTCTCAACATAATTTTTAAAGTTTAACTAAACCTTACTCTAATACCAACTATAAATACCCAAACTTTTTTATACATAAATATTACATCTCAATAGATAAACACTCATTACATAGAAAAATGATAAATTCTATAATCATTAAGGTTTATTTCCTTTAGAAACTTGTACACATAAACAAATGGTCCATAAGTGAACTACATCATCTCCCACTAAGCTCTTAATAACTACCAACCTTATTAGATATATCATATATAATACTGTTTTCTATATATTGGGTAAAGGAAACATAATAAAGGGAGAGATCGAATGGTCGGTAAGTGTAAATAAGTGATATATCAACAAAACATGATCATAAGGGTATAATAACATGAGAATAAAATTTGAAAAACCATATCCTAAATATCATAGATCATAAACATGAGTCAAGTAATAAATCCTTGTAGTTCATAATACATTAATCATAAAGAAATTAAATAACATGATTCATTAGATCATAACATTTACATAAGATATATATTTTTATCATACACATAAGAATATGAAATCGTATTTCGAAGTTATCCACTAAGACATTCATAACATGTTAGGTTGGGAATAACCAACCACGTACCTATTTAGATCTTGGTATTACCTCCTATATACTATCTACCTAACATGGGATAACCTCCCACATACCTCTTTAGTATTAGGATAACTTCGTATGTAACCTTTGATATCATATAATATTAATCATTACCTAATGAATTAGGGGGAGATATAGGTCCCACTCATCACATAATCCATAAATTTGTGTGCCATAAGATCATAAAACATTTATCATATCATAACCCCTAAAATGGAAATGGGTTTAATAAAAATTTAACCATAGAAAAACTCTTATAAAGTTAATGGGGTTCATAAACATTTATTCATATTATAAAAAATAAAAATGAAATGAGTTTCATAATTATCTCATTAATTCATTATAATACAACCCGTAGAAAATGAATGGGTTTCATAAACATATATTCATAATAAACAAAAACCATACAGATAAATAATAAGGATGGTAAAATTGGATCATAACCCCATTAAATATTATGTAACATCAAATCATTTCCTCTTATATATAAAATGATTTTTTGAATGATCACTAAGAACATTTCTTGAGGAAAATAACTTTTCTTTGAAAATAACATTTTTCAAACTATAAATTCATAAAATATTTTGTAAATCATTTTCATTAAAAATAAAATTGAAAAATTATAAAGGAATATTTAAAACACTTGGGATCCATGATAGTAGTAAATTCTGTTCAATACATACTGGTAAAAAAAAATATTCCTTTCACAATTTTAGTAAAATCCAGATGATACTTTTTTGGAAAATTGTATGATGATTCCATTTAAAAAAATTGTAAAGAAAT
This sequence comes from Viscum album, assembly GCA_963277665.1. Lineage (NCBI taxonomy): Eukaryota > Viridiplantae > Streptophyta > Magnoliopsida > Santalales > Viscaceae > Viscum > Viscum album. Next base: position 1,411,321,074 of record OY728141.1, on the reverse strand, counting down.
AAAGATATATTAAAAATAAATTTATAAAAACATATAGTAGTATTAAAAAATCCTTAAATAAATTTTTTTAACATGCATATGGAAGAAAAATGGTTTTCGACCAAAGAGAAAAATAAAGCCGGTTTTATTTAAAAAAAATATTTTAAGGTATTTAGTTCTTAAAGAGAGGAAAATGATGGTAAAAATATGTTATCAAGAAATAAACATAAGAGAAGAAAATATATGAGTTTATTGAGAGATATATCATAATATTTCATCATTGAAAACATAATTATATACAATCTTAATAAAAAATGATACTGTAACATAAACTTTTACCACTTCAGTTTCTTTTGAATCGTATGCCCCATGAAAGTAATAACATTATGTTAATATTTAAATCAAACAGTTATCGTTATAAGGATCTTAAAATACATTCATTATAAGTGTATAAACCATAAAAAATAACCAAGTGGTGTATAAAGAATATGTCCCACTGAAATAAAAGTGAGATGAAAATCCCTTACCGCTTGGTTACTTTTGAATCGTAAGCCCCGTGAAAGTAATCAAATTAAATAAAAAATTAAATATCAAGAGAATAAATAAGTTTTTGATATCATATGTCATATATTCTATGTATACACATCATATAAAAGTATAGGTTCATGACATAACACATGTCCCAAAGAAAAAAAATTAAAACAAAAATTTCTTACCTTAAGTCTCGACTTCCTTCATACATGTTCTAACCTCCTATATAATAAGTATAAGTTTTTTTATAAATTTATTATATAAACATAATAATATTTATTTTACTGTATATTATTTAATTATGACTCTTTATTGCCCATTTATTATTAATTCCTTGTTAAAATCATGTTTCGTGTAATAATAATTTCATTTTTCATATATATTTTGGTTTCGTTTGGAAAAAATCCCTCAAGGTATAATTGACGAATTTTTGAGGTGATTGTGTTTTTTGAAAAAGTGGCCCTCTGTGTTGTGTTTGTTGATAAAGAAAACCATGATGTACAAATTGTTTGACAAAGGGGATTTCATGGTGGCATGTCGAGTTAAAGGGATGTGGTTAACGATCCATGTTTGATTCAAGAACGTTTACAAAGGAATGTTCAATCTGGAGGTGGTTCAAAAAGAGCTGATACAAGGTGGTGCCATTTTCCAGTATTTGCCAAAAATTTTGGACCTCACAATCGAAAAATGGAGAAAAGTGTTTTTGGAAAATTGACTTGTGCACCGGTGTCTTGGAGGCTTGGAAACTTGCATGCCATATGTTTTTCAAGATCAGAATATCTAAATATGGAAAAGCAAAGAGGAGTGCTCAATTTTTGGGTTTGGTCACGCAAGTGACTTGCGCGACAGAGAATTGGGTAGCTGGAATTGCGCGCTGAGAGGAAACTTGTGTTCTGGTGCTTAGGGTGTCCAAATACCTATAAATAGAGGTCTACCCATACTCATTCGGTCGAGATTTCAACACTTAGAGAAAATTAAAGCTCCCATCGCGCATGTGTTGTGGTCGTGCAAGTGGTGGTGTGGTCACGCAAGTATAAAGATATTCAGAAGATGTGCACTAGGTTATAGTTGTGCACCCTAAGTGGTTTGGGGGATAAAGGGTGTGAGTCGCCCAAGTTTAGAGTTGAGGAAGGGGGTGTCGCACATGTGGTTTGGTGAAACTAGCATGCCAGATTTTGAAGAAGCGGGCCAATTACTGGTTGCGTGCCAGAATTGGTTTGGCCGTAAAAGGGTTTGAGTCGCGCAAGTTTGGAGTTGAAGAAGCGAGTGTCACGCAAGTGGTTGAGGTGAAATTGCGTGTTAGTTTTAACATGCATGTTGGGACATGCATGCTAGCTTGGAGAAGGGAGCCAGGTATGGTTGAAGCACGACAGTCATTTTAGGGCTGCATGAAAGCTGTAAGATTTATTGATGCCTTCGATGCAATGTGAGATTCATCTAGGGGTGAAAGTTGGACTTCAACAGATAATCTACATACAATAGGGGATTTATTCATTAGTGATAATGAAGAGACCTACAGTTATATAAACTGTGAGTGGATCCTTTCCAGAGTAGTGAGAAAAAGAAGAGGAAGAAAGTGATCCTCTCCACTGGTAGTGAGCAAGAGAGAGAGAAACAGGGAGTGACCCTTGGGAAAGTAGTGAGCTAACCCAAATCATTATAAAGTTAGTGAGCCTAGGAATAGAAGTGATCTATCCCAAATTTTGTAAATAGCAGTGCACTTTTAGTGAATTTGGTACATCGACACATCGTCGGTGTATGCCCATTGTACGTAGGCGAGTGAGGGTGAACCAAGTAAAAATTGTTATGTCCATTTCATGCTTTATTGTTTTTTATACTTTCCTACAGTAAAGAGAGAGAAGATAGTCTTTCTTAACAGCAAGACAAGATCAATAGGGGCAGTTGTTTTAATCTTTCATACCCTGATTCCCCCCCCCTCTCAGGGTATCTATCCTAGTGGACCTAACATGTTTGGTATCTTCAAACCTTCCATTTTGGTCATGGTTCAATAATATAAATAAATTTAACAATGATATAAACAATATATATATTCATTATTTAATTATTTATAGTAATCCATTGAATTTATAGATAGATAACAAACTACACTATCCATGGAGACAGTAGGTCGCACGTGCACATGAGCATTGTTTCCATTTTCTTGGAAGATAAAATGAAAGAATGTTAAATAATATATTAACATTAAAAAATAGTTTTTATGTAATATATATCACATTTAGCCATTAATTTTACCCCTATTACCTTCCATGCAACTAGTTATTGAAAAATTAATCACAATTCTTTATGAGGTAGTATTCCATCATGCACACAAACGACGTTGTTGTATCCCCCATGGAATGAAGATTAAGAATGTATATGTGATATAATAATTAAAAAAATATAATTATTTTAAAAATATAATATATTTTAATTTAATACATCCTTTATTCCATCCAATTAAAATAAAAATTAAAAAAAACATCACATCAGCTCATGAGGTTGTAGTCTTCTGTACACACGAACGACATTGTTTTTTTACAAGGGGTTGTATAGTAAGAAGGTAGATATGGTATTATAATTATATAGGTATAATAATATTATAAATATTATATAAAAAATTAAATACATCATTATATCTTTCTATGAGAGTTTGTGATGTAAAATGAATAACATCGGTTCGTAAGACGGTAGTCCACCGTTAACATGATCGAAATGTTCAATTCTTATTTTATGTAAGAGAATATGTATATAGGTTATTAAATTAACACAATAATATATAATTATATGTTATATTCTAGTTTTATTATATCATCTTAATTTATGATGATTTTAAAGAGGTGGTAGAATAAATAAAACAAAACCCAAGGTTAATAATTTTACCTCTTATCTGTAGAACCTCTTTAGATTTATACCTAAATCCTTCTTAGGAGGGTTTAATAATAAAAAAAATCATATAAAAGGTTTATATTGGATTAGATAATGTATTTTAATAGCTATTGTCTAATTTTTTTGGAAGTGTGGTGAGGAGAGGTGACACTATTGGAAAGCAGACTTTTCCCAACACTTGTATACCAACGGTTCAAAGAACCATTGGTATATGTTATCTTTACCAACGGTTTTCATAAACCTTTTCTAAACATATTTTAAAAGTGACTTTTCCCAACGGTTTTATTAAACCGTTGGGAATAGTGGGGAAAATCACTTTTCCCAACGATTTCATCAAACCGTTGGAAAAAGTGGGGAAAATTTTAGTTTTCCCAACGGTTTTAACCATTGGGAAATATTGAGTTTTCCCAATGGTTTTTAAAAATAGTTGGGAAAGAAAATCCCCAAATTCTAAAAATACAGTCAGCGGCCTCCACACGATTCCAAAACCCTTCCGCTGGTCTCCAGAAGCGATTCCTTCCTAGAATCACTTCAGAATCCCCACCTCTTCCATCGGATCAGCAGCTACCAGGTTAGACTCCTTCCATATTTTATCAAGGATATAGTTCCACCTCTTATCAAGCATATCCTTCTATTCTCAAAGATTTCGTTATTCCCAATTTTTAGGGTTTTTGTAAAATTTTATGATTGTTCCATGAATTGTGTACTCAAATACCTATATCGGTGTATGTCCAATTAATGTTTTCATTACACATTTACATTTATAAGGGCATGGTGTCTCTTTATTGTGTTTTAATTTTGAAGATTCATAGTTTTTTTAATATCAATGCTTCAAATATTATACCTTCATGTATATGAACTAATAAGAAATTTTTTGTAATATTTATTGATATTATTTCATGAAAATCACTCCTTTCATTAAGATCATGCCAAACATGAAGCTCTTGTTCATCTTAATTTTTGTACACTATGTGTATTACATAACAAGTATGTATCATGTTTCTATAAAAATCTATATATATATAAAATGACACACTGTTCAATTATCCTTTGCACAATAGAACATATGAAGTATCTTCTTGAACTTTTCTAAATAGTATATGGTCCCTAATTAGTACTTATTCCTTCTTCATGAAACTAATTCACAGAATGTCAAATTCACAATATTAGTGAATATTAGTTTTTCTAATATAACCACTAATCATTCTACCTTCGATATAATACATGTGTTATTCAATCACCTTTTTAAAACACAATGACCATTTTCACTCATTTGGGGTTCCTCAAAATGCTTGGGAAAATCAGAAAAATGCATGTATTGAATTATGTTTCTCATATGGTTTCATGGATACAAGTTCATCTCGAAAATCATGATTGTGTGGTTCAAATATCATGAGTACCATGATATTATTATTCTTCACAAAAATGAAGTTGTTTACTACAACTATGTGTTTTTGTTTTCACTTTTGATTTGGCCGAAAGGGGAGCTTTTTGGTCATTAATCATGGTTGTGGGTAGTCATTTAGGATGTAAGATAGTATGAATTCATTTTACTTGATATATCCAATATTATTATTGATTTTTGTTCAATTTGATTATCTTTAACAAGTGATTTTATTTAATAAGTTGTTATTAATGGTTGTAATAATGACAATATGGTATAAGGGTTCATATGGTGTGTATAAGGGTTCACATGGTGTGTATAACGGTTGACATGGTATCAGTGAACTCAAGTCATTAATTTAAGCCTTCATTCTCACTAGCATGTAAGAAATTGAATGATGTAAACCCATCCTCACATGATTTCTTGCCTTATTTAGTGTCCAACATATAGAATACGAGCTTTTGAATTCATTAGTTAACCAGGATCATATATTACATTTCCCCCAAGATGACTATACTAATATAACTTTAGGGTCAACGAAATATGGTTCTCATTGTACATTGTATATTATGTGTTCTTCTTGGAAAATACTCACTTTTATGAGGGTGGGGTGCTTTTCACTACCCATTCTGGCATGTATAGACACCATAAAAATGTAGGATAAGTCATAAGTTTAATTCAGTAATGTTGTTATCATTGACATACTTTATTAAGAATTTCAAATTTAAAAATAAATGTTTTTGTCTATACTTAATGAAATTAAATATTTTTACAAGCCATGAACAACCTATTAATGTAGAAGCCGAAAATTTATTCACCCATGGGGTGCACTTGACTTGGGGAAGTAATTGGGCAATGAAAGGTATGGCCATAAAGGTGTTAATAATGAGTTATTGAACATGAGTGAATGATTTGGGATTCCTATATCACATGATGGGACATGAGGCATGTGCCTCTTATAGACCTAATGAAAATGAATATAAATACACTTTAATTTAATTTATGATTACTTTTTCTTTACATTATTTTAATAGTTCACTACATTGACTAGAAACTTCTTCCTTTATCGTTTACTTAAACGCATTTTCTATTAAAGTTCAATCCTATTGAATTGTTTATGACAAAATGACTTATATAAATTCTTTTTACAGAACGGACAGAATTTGGATGTATGAAACCAATCAGATCTCAAGCGATTTTCAAAACAATTTGGAGAGCTTTATAGATTTTACATTTCACAATGCTTCAGATAGTGGTCGCATACACTACCCATGTTCCAATTGCCTTGGTAGACCTTGGTTAAGCCGTGAAGAAGTCAGCTACCACATAACCAAAAATGGTTTTCAAGAAAACTACTTTGTGTGGTATCACAATGGGGAGAAAATGAAATCTCAAATTGGTGATGATCGAAATGAAGGGACTGGAATGGAGAATTTGTTAGATGATCGGTTTCCATTTATTCATCATCATGAAAAAGAAAGAATTTCGACTCAAGAAGACTTCGATATGAGCATAGCGGATGCATCTATTGAAAATGATGATATTGATAGTGTGAAAAAATTAAATGACGCTGTCGCGACTCTAGTATATCGACAATGCAATAAAATGAAAAAGATAGAATTTTTAATCCGATTGTTTCATGGGAAAACTATGTATGGGATTTCTAATACAGCAATCGATTACATTCTTACCCTCTTGAAGGATTTACTTCCAGATGATGCAGATATTCCCTCAAACCACCATATGGAAAGGAAGTTAGTTGAGGAACTTGGATTTTCAAGAAAAAAAATTCATGCATGTTCGAAAGATTGAAGTTTATTCTGGGAGGAAAACTCTGAACGAAATGATTGTATAAAATGTGGCACATCCCACTGGAAGTCAAAATCTGATGGAACAGCAACTTGCATTCCATAGAAAGTAATGTGGCACTTTCCATTGATCCCAAGACTCCATAATATTTTTATGTCTGATGACATATCAATAAAAATGAGATGGCATGATACCGAGAGAAATAAGACTAATGATGAGTTGGTTCATCCTGCATATGGATTTGCATGGAAGAGATTTGATGCTCGACATCCTGATTTTGCAGCTGACATGCATAATGTGAGGCTGGGACTTTCATGCAACAGTTTTAATCCGTTTGGGAAGATTCTTACTTCGCACAGCACATGGCCAGTTTTTATACACATTTATAATCTTCCCCCATGGTTGTGTATGAAGAAACCTTTCACTTTCATGAGTATACTCATATCTGTTCCTTCTAATCCCGGAATTGATATTGATGTATACATGCAACCTTTAATAAAAGAGTTGAAACTTCTTTGGGGTGTGGGTGTGCACACATACGATGCATATTCGAAAGACATATTTCAGATGCGTGTTGCGCTTATGTGGACGATCAATGATTTTCTGGCTTATGAAATGATGTCTGGATGGAGCACGAAGGGAAAACTGTCAAGTCCAGTTTGTATGAAGAATCCATGATCCAAAAGACTGAAACATCATTGTAGTTTCAGTTTTATGGGATATCGATTATTCTTGCCAAAGGATCGTCCATATAGAATGAATCATAGAATATTTGATAATACCATAGAGGCCGATGATCCACCTCAGTGTATGTCTAGAACTGACGTGGTTAATGAATTGAAAGATTTCAGTTTTTCATTCGGGAAGGGTCAAATGAAATCTGGAAAGAGAAAGAATGTTTTCACTGAAACTTGTTACAATTGGAGGAAGAAGAGTATCTTTTTTTGATTTACCTTATTGTTTAACCAATTCATTACGTCATTGCTTAGATGTAATGCATATTGAAAAGAATATATGAATAAAATTTCTTTCGGTTCTTCTAAATGTCAAGGGGAAGACAAAAGATGATTTATGATCTGGGTGTGACTTGGTGGATTGGGGCATCAGACCAGAATTGCATCCTGTGCATATCAATGAAAATAAATGGCAACATCTATGTGCTTCTTAAGTGATGAAACCTATAAAAAAACAATTTTTGGAAGTATTAGATACTATAATAGTTCCTGATGGCTATTCAAGAAACATATCTAAACGAGTCAATAGAAGAGAGTTCAAGCTAAAATCTTTGAAGACTCATGATTATCACGTTCTACTGCATGAGTTGCTTCCAATAGAAATATGTCATCTTCTGTCCAATAATGTAAGGGTGGATGTTATTTGGTTGTTCCATTTGTTTAGAGATCTTTGTGATAAGAAGTTTTCCAAGTCTTTCTTGCAAAAAATGTTGATAGATGCCCCATTAATTTTGTGTGAGTTGAAGAAAATATTTCCTCCATCATTTTTCACATGTATTATGCATCTGACTATCCATATTCCCACTAAAATACTTCTCGGAGGGCCTGTTTTTTTTCTTTGGATGTATCCAACTGAAAGAAATATGTTCACATTAAAGTCTTATGTCTGCAACAGAAATCATCCCGAAGGTTCTATTGTGAACGGTTACCTGGCTCAAGAATGTATGGATTTCAGCTCGATGTATTTTAATGATCTCACTACAAGATTGAACATACCAATGAGAAATAAAGAAGAACAGTATGAGAAAATTGAACCCAGTTTTCCATCACTTACTCAAACAGGAGGAATTCCTGGATCATATACATTGAAAACATTAAGCCATGAAGATCGGGAGATGGCACATTGCACAGTTTTGTTCAACTGTGATTTTTTCGATGACTATATCATGTAACTAAATTTATTATGTATATATTACATATATATCTGTTAAACTATTCATATTTTTTATCTATAGGGAACATAAAATATTGATAAATAGGAAGCATCATTCTTTATCTTTGATAAGGAGAGAGACTTTGCATAGCAAAGAGTTTTCTTCTTGGTTAAAAATGAAGGTAAAAATATTAATGTTTAAAATAATTATATCAATATTTATTTAAGTTTAATAGTCATTTATATTGCAGGTATTGAGTTTGTCTGCTGACTCTGTCTCTGAGGAAATAAGAGCTTTGGCTTTTGGTCCTAATACTGTGGTTCGTGACTCTAAATCAATTATTATCAATGGGTACAAATTTATTGTCACTGAACGAGCAAAGAAAATGAGAATAAAACATGATGGTGTTATGGTTACTACCACAACAGATTTTTATTCCAGTGCATCAGATAGTAGACCGCGATTTGAAAATGTGGGTTATTATGGAGTTGTTGAGAAAATAATAATATTGGATTATTAATCTCATGGACGAGTCACAATGATGAAATTCCATTGGTTTGATTCGATGACGAGACATGTCACATTTATTGATGATTGTGGATTTCAAGTAATTAATATGACTCTCACTCTTGCTACCGAAGAACCATATGTGCTGGCATCAATGGCTAAAAATGTTTTTTATGTCAAATACCAACTTCGACATGAATTTGGTGTCATAGTTGAAGTAATTCCAAGACATATTTTTGATGATGGTGATGATGGAATTGACATTGTCCCTAGTGCCATTGGAACCAATCCATTTATTTCTTTTGATAACTCCAATAGCTCAATTGTCATATTTGATTGTGAACGTGAAGTTGTGGCTGGAAATATATAGAATCGTTCATTCATGTTCTCAATTCTTTTGGTTTACCTCGAGTTGGGTTGTTAAGGTTGGTAATATTCAAATTGATTTAGTATTGATCACAAATATGTTTTAGCTGACTTGACCGTTATGTGAATTTTCAATGTTTATTGGTTGCAGTTTTATTTGAATTGCATTTTCTAATTTGGAATTGAACTATATTCAAACCTAGTCAAACAATATTTCTAACTTGGTAAACATTACAACTTGTATGATTTATTAAATCCATTCAAGCTCTTCTAAAACAATTGATAGCTAAATTACCAATGAATCCCCCTATTCCCTCATATATTTAGTTTTTTGGGTTACACATTAGTTTCCTTTTTCTAATTAATTACATATTTGTTTTCAAAAGCATGAAATGAATCCAATTTAAGAGAGACGAAGGAAAAAAATGATAGAGAACAATCGTCGAATGACGGGGTTGGAAATTCCATCATTAGTGCCTGTAGTGAGTATTTTATTTCAAATTGATATATTTAAAGAATATATAATGTCATTTGATTAATGTTTTTGTAAACATTTTTGTATGATCCACCTATACGTTGATAGTTATTTGAAGAGGAGCCTAGTACTGGTCCTAGTACTCAGGCCGGTGGTACGTAGAGGGTTCGTACCAGTGGTGGACGAGCAGCTGCGCGTACCTGACTAGACCCTGCCCCTCCCACTGACATGTCATCCTTCCCACATTCTGATCCCGGTGTGTCATTAGGGACACATGGGATATTTAGGCCTCCCATGTTTTCACTACCTTCTATATCTTCTGGCCCATCATTTTTACATCTCATGATGATTCCCACTCCCCAGTCAGAATTCGGTCATACAGTTATCCCATCTTCTTTTCCTTCTACTTATGTCTCTTTGAGCTTCTATATTCCATCATCTTCGACTCCTGTTCCACCACAATGTGTTTCATTAGTTTATGTGGATCCGGCAGCGCTCAGCGATCAGACCGACACATGTATATTTATAGAACCCTAAAAAATATTTATAGCAATATTTATTTTCATTATAACATGTTTTGATAAAATATTTTTTTTTCTTTCATGAAATATACATCTAATGACAAGAGGCATGGGTGGGGGCGTACAAGCATGCATTCGGTGTGGAACCGCCGCACACAGGTTATGGTGGATTATAATGAAGACAACCAAATGGTTGAGAAAACAGGGCAGCAATGTTGGAGTTTTTTGGCGATGCTTGCGAAATACTCCGACATCATTCCCATCATCCCGCTATCATGGAGACATTTTTCACATGACGTCAAGGATAAATCTTGGGAAGAGATAGGGGTAAAAAAATATGTTCTATTTAATTCCATGAATTATTTTTGTATTTATATGAATTAATATTTTGATGTCAGCTTTGATTTAATTTTCCCGATGGTGAGGGTGCACAACCAGAACGTCTAAAGGATTTAGGCGAGATTTGGAGAGCCTACAAGCATTACTTGAATATTGGCTGGGTTTCAAGAGTTGGCACTGAGTTAGAGGCGGTACAAGTGGTGGATGATTGTCCTATAGAGCAGTATCGTCATATGATTACTCATTGGACGAGTACCTATTTTAAGGTATTAATTGCATTTGGGGTATTTAAATAATAAATTTCATGTTTTTCATTAATACTATCTATTTAATTTTGTAATTTTATTTAGGAATCATCTGTAATAAATAAAAATAACATTGATGCAAAAAAATACCTCCAAACATTGGGACACACTACGATGCCTGATCAGGAGAGGAAACAAGTATGAAAATTGTTTATAAGTTTTGTTTACGACTTACACTTTCTTTTGTTTCCTAAATTATTTAATAGTTTTATAAAGTTTTCATATAACTTTAGTTTTCAATGTCATTGTAGAGGAAAGTACAAAATATTGAAGGACGTGTGCCTCGAGAAAAACTGTTTTGCTCGAGTAGAAGGAAAAAGGATGGATGTGCCATCAATGAAGCGACTCAGCAACAGATTGTAAGTTTTAATCGGTTGAATTTATATTTTAATACCTATTTTGTAACTTAATGATATATTTATATTTGTAATAGGCTTCTTTAGAGGCCCTCGATGCCCAAGAACCAGACAATTTTGGGCCAACAGATCACTTACATCAGTTGTTGGGAGAGGAGCATCCTGACAGAGTACGCTGTCGACCAAGGAAGGCCCCGACGAGGTATTGGCCCTCCTAAGGTATGAACTTTAGTTCCACCGAGTTGTAGCATGTTAGGGAATATGCTGAAAAGGCTAAGAAAAGGTCCATAGAGACGACAGAACAGTCTGCTCGGGCATACAGTTCGTTTATGAAATTTATTGAAGTTCTACGTCCAAAACTACCAGTAGAGGACAACCCAGATTTTGATGAATATATGTCGTCAATATGTTCTATATATAGTGAACCTGGTGGTAGTTCTAGTGGTGGTTAGGACGATTTACAGCTTGACGATGATGATGGCGAGGAGTCTGATGCGGAAGACGAGGGAGAGGAGGAGGGTGAGGAGGGTTGTGAGGGCGAGGAGGAGGGAGAGGGTGAGGAGGAGGGCGCTGAGGAGGGTGAGGACGATGTTGTGGATGAGGACAGGGGTGATAATGATGGTGATGGTGGTGATGGTGCTATGGGAAAAATTGATCCATTATATTTCTGACTAATATTTCTGAGATTTGATATTGAATCTATTCTAGTTGTTGGTTTTATCTAGACTCGTAGTATAGTATTGGAGTTGAGTTATTTTTATATATTATTTGTTTTTATGGATGTTGTTGTCTTTTAGTGGTTGTGTGTTTGGGAACCCCCCTCCTTCTTGGACCCTGGACAACCCCCCACCATCCTCCTTAGATCCCGAACAGCCCTCCGGATAGCCCCCTGGACAGCCCCCCCCCCCCCCCCCCCGCCATCCTCCTTGGTCCCCAGACAGCCCCCCAGACATCCCCCCGAACAGCCCCTCGGACTGCCCCCCCCCCCCCCCCCACCGTCCTCCCTGGACCCTGGACAACCCCCGGACAGCCCCCAGAAATCCCCCCGGACAGCCCCCCCACCCTCCTCCTTGGACCCCGGACAACCCCTCGAACACCCCCCAGACAGCCCCCCGCACAACCCCCCCCCCCCCCCCCACCCTCCTTGGTCCCCAGACAGCCCCCCCCCCCACCACCCTCCTTGATTTCATTTACTACTAGAAAATCTATAATATATATTTTATTTATTTTCATAATGATAATCAATGTAAATCACATTTACACATCTAATCAATATCATAGATTCTTGGTATGCTATAAAAGGGATGTATTCATTGGGCATGACATTGTTAGCTCTTAAATGTTTCATAGCATGATATAATAAAATCTATTCCATACTAATAAGGATATAAAAATATTCTATATGAATTTCCACAAGATTTTAAGTAAATACCATTCCACTAAAAGACACATGAGGATTCTCATAAATCATGTTTACCTTAATACTTCCAGAAGGATTTCTAGTAAAAGTTTTATCTTCTATTAATTTTCTGATATTCTCATTTTAAATGTAAATTTTTCATAAATAAATTAATTTAAATACCCATAGTCAAATAGTGTTTTTTAATAATGTGAATAAACAACTAACATACCACTTTAAATGTGTCTCTTTTGTTTAAAATGTACATGATTATAAGTGAAAAGAACAACTGGCATACGGAAAACAGACCAAGTGCATTCGGATTCTGTTGATAATTTATCACAACGATCCATGGGTCAAATGTGACGTGTACAAGCCATCCCAGGCTCAATCCGAGGCACGGTGTGGTCGGGATCAGTCTAAGTGGCTCCCATTTGTTTAAAATGGACAACATTTTAAGTACATACGGAAAACCGACCAAACACATTCGGTTTCCATTTAAACATTAGGAGAACGATCCATGGGTCATATGTGACATGTATGAATCAACCCCGCCTCAATCGGAGATGTGGTGTGGCTGGAACCACTCAAAGTGTCTGTATTTTGTTTCAAAAGGACATCATTTTAAGTGAAAAACATGAACTAGCATACGGAAAACTGACCAAACACATTCAGATTGTGTCGATAATTTATTACAACAATCCATGGGTTATATATGAAATGTAAGAGTCAACCCCACCTCAATCCGAGGCGCGGTGTGGCTGAAACCATTCACAGTGTCTCTATTTTGTTTAAAATGGACCGGATTATAAGTGAAAAGAACAAATGACATACGAAAAACTGACCAAACGCATTCAGATTTTGTTGATAATTTATCACAACAATCCATGGGTCATATGTGACGTGTATGAGTCAACCCTACCTTAATATGAGGCACGGTGTCTCCTAGATCACTCTAAGTGGCTCCCTTTTGTTTAAAATGGACAACATTATAAGTATATACGGAAAACTGACCAAACAGATTCTGATTGTGTTGATACTTTAGAACAAAAATCCATGGGTCATATGTGACGTGTATGAATCAACCCCGCCTCAATCGGAGACGTGGTGTGGTCGGCACCACTCAAAGTGTCTATCTTTTGTTTCAAAAGGATATCATTTTAAGTGAAAAACATCAACTGGCATACGGAAAACTGACCAAATGAATTCGGATTATGTCGATACTTTAGCACAACAATCCATGGGTCATATGTGATGTGTAAAAGTCAACCCTGCCTCAATCTGAGGCGCGGTGTGGCCGACACCATTCACAATGCCTCTCTTTTGTTTAAAATGTATAGGATTATAAGTGAAAAGAACAACTGACATATGAAAAACTGACCAAACACATTCAGATTATGTTGATGCTTTATCACAACGATCCATGGGTCATATGTGACGTGTACAAGTCAACCCCACCTTAATACGAGGCGCAGTGTGGCTGGGATCACTCTTAGTGTATATCTTTTGTTTAAAATTGACAACATTTTAAGTACATACGGAAAACCAACCATACGCATTTTTATTGTGTCGATACTTTATCCCAATGATACATGGGTCATATATGATGTGTACGATTCAACCCCACCTCAATACGAGATGCAGTGTGGCCGAAACCACTCTAATTGTGTCTCTTTTGTTTAAAATGGATAGGATTATAAGTAAAAAGAACAACTGGTATACGGAAAACCGACCAAACGCATTCTAAATGTGTTGATGATTTAGGACGATGATACATGGGTCATATGTGACGTGTACGAGTCAACCCTAACTTAATCCGAGGCACGGTGTGGCCGAGATCACTCTATGTGCCTCCCTTTTGTTTAAAATGGACAACATTTTAAGTACATATGGAAAACCAACTAAACGCATTCGGTTTCCATTGAAACTTTAGAAGAACGATCCATGGGTCATATGTGACGTGTACGAATCAACTCCGCCTCAATATGAGATGCGGTGTGGCTGACACCACTCAATGTTTCTGTCTTTTGTTTCAAAAGGATGCCATTTTAAGTGAAAAACATCAACTAGCATACGAAAAACTGACCAAACGCATTCGGATTGTGTCGATACATTAGCACAATGATCCATGGGTTATATTTGACCTATACAAGTCAACCCTACCTCAATATGAGGTGCGGTGTGGCCGACACCATTCATAGTGTCTCTATTTTGTTTAAAATGGACAGGATTATAAGTGAAAAGAACAACTGACATACGGAAAACAGACCAAATGCATTCTAAATGTGTTGATGCTTTAGGAAAACGATCCATGGGTCATATGTGACATGTACGAGCCAACCTGGGCCAAATTTGAGTCGCGGTGTGGCGGGGATCACTCTAAGTGGCTCTCTTTTGTTTAAAATGGACAACATTTTAAGTACATACAGAACCCTGACCAAATGCATTCGGTTTCCATTAAAACTTTAGGAGAACGATTCATGGGTCATATGTGACGTGTAAAATCAACCCCGCCTCAATCTGAGACGTTTTGTGGCTAGCACCACTCAAAGTGTCTATCTTTTGTTTCAAAAGGACGTCATTTTTAGTGAAAAACATCAACTGGCATACAGAAAACCGACCAAACGCATTCAAATTATGTTGATACTTTAGCACAACGATCCATGGGTCATATGTGACATGTAAGAGTCAACCCCACCTCAATCTGAGGTGCGGTGTGGCTGACACCATTCATAGTGTCTCTCTTTTGTTTAAAATGGACAGGATTATAAGTGAAAGAACAACTGGCATACGGAAAATGGACCAAACGCATTCGAAATGTGTCGATGGTTTAGGACAACGATCCATGGGTCATATGATACCTGTACGAGTCAACCCAGGCTCAATACGAGTCACGATGTGGTCGAGATCACTCTAAGTGGCTCTCTTTTGTTTAAAATGGACAACATTTTAAGTACATACGGAAAACCGACCAAACGCATTCGGTTTCCATTGAAACTTTAGGAGAACGATCCCTGGTTCATATGTGACGTTTATGAATCAAACCCGCCTCAATGTAAGACGCGGTGTGGTTGGAACCACTCAAAGTGTCTGTCTTTTATTTCAAAAGGACGTCATTTTAAGTGAAAACATCAACTGGCATACGGAAAACTGATAAAACGCTTTTGGAATATGTGGATACTTTATAAAAACGATCCATGGGTCATATATGATTTGTACGAGTCAACCCCGCCTCAATCCGAGGCACGGTGTGGCGGGATCACTCCTTGTGTATGTATTTTGTTTAAAATGGGAAGGATTATAAGTGAAAAGAACAACTGACATACGGAAAACCGACCAAACTCATTCTAAATGTGTTGATACTTTAATACAATGATTCGTGGGTCATATATGATGTGTATGAGTTAACCCTGCTATAATCTAAGGCACAGTGTGGCCGAAATCACTCTAACTGGCTTTATTTTGTTAAAAATGGACAACATTTTAAATACATACAGAAAACCAACCAAACGGATTCTGATTGTGTTGATTCTTTATCACAATGATCCATGGGTCATATGTGATGTGTACGATTCAACCCCACTTTAATCAAAGGCGTGGTGTATCCGACACCATTCATAGTGTCTCTCTTTTGTTTAAAATGGACAGGTCTATAAGTGAAAAGATCAACTGGCATATGAAAAACCAACCAAACGCATCCAAAATGTGTTGATGTTTTGGTAAAAAGATACATGGGTCGGGTCATATGTGACGTGTACAAGTCAACCCTGCCTCAATCCGAAGTGTGGTGTGGCCGACACCATTCATAGTGTCTCTCTTTTGTTTAAAATGGACAGGATTATAGGTGAAAAGAACAATTGACATACAAAAAACAGACCAAATGCATTCGAAATGTGTTGATGCTTTAGGTCAACGATCTATGGGTCATATGTGACGTGTACGATTCAAACCAGGATCAATTCGAGTCACGGTGTGGTTGAGATCACTCTAAGTGGCTCCCTTTAGTTTAAAATGGACAACATTATATGTACATACGAAAAACCAACCAAACGCATTCGGTTTCCACTGAAACTTTAGGATAACGATCCATGGGTCATATGTGACGTGTACGAATCAACCCCGCCTCAATCTGAGATGCGGTGTGGCCGAAACCACTCAAAGTGTCTGTCTTTTGTTTCAAAAGGATGTCATTTTAAGTGAAAAACATCAAATGGAATACGGAAAACCAACCAAACGCATTCAGATTATGTCGATACATTAGAACAATGATCTATGGGTCATATGTGACATGTACAAGTCAAATCCGCCTCAATATGAGGTGCGGTGTGGCCGACACCACTCTAACTGTGTCTCTTTTGTTTAAAATGGACAGGATTATAAGTGAAAAGAACAATTGTCGTATGGAAAACCAACCAAACACATTCGGAATCTGTTGGTAATTTATCACAATGATCCATGGGTCGTATATGTCCTATGCAAGACAACCTGGGCTCAATCCGAGTTGTGGTGTGTCCGGGATCAGTCTATGTGTCTCTCTTTTGTTTAAAATGGATAAAATTTTAAGTACATACGGAAAACCAACCAAATGCATTCGGTTTCCGTTGAAACTTTAGGAGATAGATCCATGGGTCATATGTGACATGTATGAATCAACCCCACCTCAATTTGAGATTTGGTGTGGCCATCACCACTCAAAGTGTCTATCTTTTGTTTCAAAAGGACATCATTTTAAGTGAAAAACATAAATTGGCATACCGAAAACTGAGCAAAAACTTTTGGAATATGTTGATACTTTAGGATAACGATTGATGGGTCATTTGTGACATGTATGATTTAACCTCACCTCAATCTGAGGCATGGTGTGGCTGGTATCACTCCAGGTGTATGTATTTTGTTTAAAATGGACATCATTTTAGGTAAAAATATATGGTATACAAAAAACCGATCAAATTATGAATTGAATTCCGGATTCCACATATAATTGTCATCTAAATATTAAATTGAATTCTAAATGAATTATGTATGTTTATAATTATGTTATAAATTCTAATTTAATTATGGATGTGTATAGTTCCAGGATGCATTATATGTTAAATGTGTATGAATTTTTTCTCTATATGTATGTGTTAGTTGGTTATTGTAGGTACAATAATTGTATATGTATGTGTTAGTTTATTTCAGGTATAATAATTGGATTGAAAATGGGAGTGAATGTACAAAATGAGGCCTCTTATGCAAATTTCAGACCTGTTGTGCAAATTGTAGGCTTCTGTGCAATTTGCACAGTATAGGCTATGCCAATGGTTTCAAACCGTTGTCATAGCATCTCTGTTTCTTTTTTTACCAACGGTTCATTGAACCATTGGAAAAAATCCTTTCCCAGCGGTTCAGAAACCGTTGGGAAAGAGGAGAATCATTGGGATTTCCCAACGGTTCAAGCCAAACCATTGGGAAAACTATCCCAATGGTTTGGCACAACCATTGGGATAGGTTGGGGTTTCCGCACCCTATCCCAATGGTTCATAGTAAATCGTTGGGAAAACCTTTCCCAATGGCTTACTTCCCTATTGTTTTCAAAACCGTTGGTATAACAAATACCAACGATTCCGCAGCCTTTCCCAATGGTTCAGAACCATTGGGAAAGACTGTATTTCCAATAGTGTGATGGGGTTACCATTTATAAGTGAGGGATATGACACGCAAGGAATTTTTGAAAAGAACAAAGTGTATCCTTGTTTTTAAAAATCATAAAGACTCAAAAATGGTTTATTATAAAACTTTTTAGGTGATAACATCTATATATGGATACATAATTCATTTGTTTACATGTTTCTAGGTCATTTTACCCCTTATTTGTTTAGTTTCACCCACTTGTAAACTCTTTTTAACCTTAACCGTAGTAATTAATTTTTTCGCTTTTTACTATTCATTATAAAAAATTAAGTTCAAATTATTATATAATATTAACTAATATGATTAAAATTTGGGAATCAATTTTTTTAAATTCCCTTAAAATAAGTGGAAAATATTAATTTAACACTAAACTCGCAGACGCTATGAAAAAGTGGTTTTCTAAAGAAAATATTTTCAAAGGTTTAAAAAGTTTTTATATCAAAATTCAATAAGAAGTTGATTAAAATATCCTATATTGGATAATTTATAATATAATTGATATAATTTTACTTTTTAAACCATTTAAAAATAAAAAGGAACCTTCTTAATTATATAAATGCAAAGAAAGTTTTCAATAAAAACCAGTATTTTTCATTATTTACCAAAAAATTAATCTGTTTAAAAATACCAAAAATTTACCCTAAGATAATTATTACATGTTTATTACAAAAAATTAATTTAATTTTTTCAAATATATTTCTTATAACTTTCAAAATTAATTTTATTATTTGTTCCCAAAAAGTAATACAAATCATTTTTTTGAGAAAAGCGTATTTTTCGAAGCATATATATATTTTACCAAAAATTTAGTACCTTTTTATCAATATAATTTCATCATATAAAATCATAAAAGTTTATTTTAAAATAAAATCCTATTAATTATTCCATGATTAATTTCTATTTAATAAATTTCATTTTTAAATAATAATATTAATATTTTGTCTTAATTCTTTAAAACTTAGTGTTGCATGTAATGAAAGCTATCAAATAAGTTAAATTTAATAAAGAAAAATATTTCATAAAAATATCAGGGTATTAAACATTATATTTATTGTAGAGACCCAAAGCTTGACGTACATGGACATTACATTACTTTTGTGGAATACTTAGTACATAACAAAAACACACACACAAGGATCGTAATAGTTTAGTGTCTTTGGAAACTCGGATTAAAATCTTCTAATCGTAGTGAATGATCTTCAACATCTCCCATAAAGATCATCCCTTTTTTTACCTAAAACCTTTCTTTATATCCTGGGGAAAATAAAACCTAAAAGGGTGAGCTCAAATGCTCAGTAAGGGTAAACAAAAGAAATATCAATCACATCATATTCATAAGAACATCACATTTTGGAAATCTTAACCTGCAAAAGAGATCATAATTTCATAACATGGGATAAATCATAGTAGTGAAATTTAATCCCAATAATCATAACGTAAAACATGAAACTTTGTGGCATACACACATAATCATAGAGAATCATTTCTTATTAGTCAAGACTCATTGCCAAGACTATCTTAGTGGACAAAAGTCCATTTCTGAACCGAGTCACCCTCGTTTCAGTCCTGTTTCACTGAACCGGTATAACCTACCATTCCATCCATGTCTATCTCATAAGATATAAAATCTTTACCCAATTCATTGGAGGGAGATATAGGTCCCACCCATCTCATAATGATACCATTCTTATGTGTGCCACAAAATCATACACCATACATCATAGCATAACCCATGTAATAAAAATGGGATTCTTAAACAACATGACATCATAAAACAATTCATATAAGATAAAGGAATTCATAAAAATATTTACATCACAACATAATCAAATCCATGTAATAATAGGGAGAAAAACAGAACCCTTTATTATCTTAGATGGAAAATAATTTTGATAAAACACTTGAACTCCATTCTTGAGGAAAATATCATTTCCTACTTCAAAAACACTTTTCCTTTACTAACATGTCATACAATTTTAAACTAAAAGAAGTTGATTAAAAATAAACTTGAAAACTTGTAAAGGAATCTTCTTGGAAATAATGTTTTAAAAATCCATTTATGCTGTATAAGTTAAAAAAGGCATTCTTCTCGTACTTTTGTCGAAAAAGTCAAAAAAAGTACCTCGTACGAAAAACGACAAAAGATTGCTTTCATATATTTTACTAAAAACTCATTGTAGGGTAAAATTGGATTTAAACAGTTGTAGGTGAATGGAAATAATATTACATATTGAGGAAACATGGATGTGGATGATAAAATACACCCCAATAAATACTAAAGTATAAACAATCTCGGATAAAAATGAGATTGTGATATTTCCCTTACCTTAGGTCCGATTTGCTTTGTACGTGTCCGAAGCTCCTGTATAATGGTTTAAATAATGTTATTGACATATTACAGAATCATACATATTTATATGATATCATATATGGTCATATTCTTAGCTTCTTATTAGTAATATTTCATTGTTACTTGTTACTCGGGTCTTTATTGCCTTTTGTTCTTATGTGTCTTTTCCCGAATAAATTCTTATTCTTATTTTAAGGTTATAGATAACTTATATCCAGAATGGTATTAGTGTAACATATATCATATTTATTCATTCAATTCATTTATATAATTACTATGTAATGATGATCATGTAGAACGAGTCGCATCACATCGTGGAGACGGTATTCCGTACGTACGCACGAGCGATGATATTGTTCCCATGATCGTGGAATTGTATTTAAGTGTATTTATACTATTTCAGTATCAATATAACTTTATAATAATTATATATAGTTACTCATTTCACCATTATACCCATCCTTGTAAGGTGATGGTGGAAAATAGATTACACCACGGCGTGGAGACGGTATTCCGTACGTACGCACGCGCGATGATTTCATTTTTCCATAGGATGGATAGAAGGTGAATTAGGGTTGTTTCATATTTATAATAACATATCAGTATGTAAGTAATACTGATGTTATTACTTTATCATGAAACAACTAAAGAAGAAGAAGAAGTTGAAGAAGAAAGAAATTGAAAAGATCGGTAATGGATATTACCTCTTCTTTTAAACGCCTCTTTGAATCCTCCACTTAGGGAACTAAGATTGGTCTTTGAAGAAGACCAGGACCTCTAGGATTATTCTAGGGAAGTGGAGAAGGGATTTTGGCAGGGTTTGGCCGAGCTTGAGTGCTCAAATTGGTGTGAGGAGGAGGGGAAGGAGGTGCCCTTTTATAAGGGAGGAGAGGGGTACCTTTGGAATAACTAAAAATATAATTTTATTATAAAGTCAAGTTCGGTTTTAAATAGCTCCAAATTGTTATATTTTGAAGCTAAGGTGGGGATGGGTCGAAATCCTCTCATAAAATATAATTTATACATGTTTAGGTTCCTATTTTAACCTTATCATTTAGATTTAACATTAAGTTAAATAATTTTACTTTTACCATGTCTTCTTTTGTTCTTACACTATAAGGTTAAAACACTTACTATAACATTCCAAAAGAACCCCAAAATGTTTATTATTAATATATATATCCTTATCTAAGTCATTTGGCCGAACCTTAGATTTTTAGGAATAAAATAACAATTAATAATATAATATTTGATTTAAATACTATTTTGTGTCAATTTTGACACTATTTGATATATGATTTTTGTGGAAGTCATAAAAGAATTATATGTCCAAACCAAGTTGATTAAATAAACACTAATACATCATAGTAACCTATAAAATTAGTGGAATTCATAAAAAGTCTCAAATTACATTTATTTTGGTGTTTATAACATCAATTATGTCAATATTTCATTAATAAGATAATTATTGCATCATCGTTGTGTCATAAATAAACAAATTATTTAATGTCTAAAAATTACAAATAAAATACCATTATGTAGGAACTCTTTTTAGATTTCTAATGAATATTTATATTCGAATTTATCTTATGTATAACCCCATATTAAAAATGATTTACTTATTAAACTTTGATTTTAACTATTTTCACTATTCATTAAATAAAATAATATTAAATGTCATAATCTAATCCAAGTGGACCTAAATTGTCATATTTTATTCCTAAGGTTGTTTTTGGTCGAATTACACTTATCCAATAGAATTAGGACATGTGTTAGGGTAATAATAATATCATTTGTACCCTTAATTATCCTATTTACTTTTAACCGTGTTAAAAAAAAGTAAAAAGTTACTATTCACCAAAAAATTATTTTCGTCTCATTGAACCACATTTTACTTACTGACATCAACCGTGTCTCTCAAATTTTTGAAACTCCCTTCACATAAGTGGTAAATTTAAGTTTTATGAAAAATTCAGTTTTTTAACTACCACTTAGTGGTTTTACTATTCATCAAAAATTGAAAGTTTTCAGAAAAATGCCAAAAATTAGGCCTAAGCTATATTTGATATTATGAACTCAAAAATGATGTCTATTTTATCAAATTCAAAACATATCAGTTACATTAACTAATTTAAAAAATTAATTCCCGTCGTCAAAACAAATAGCGTGTTTTTAAGAGATAATAACTAACAAAAGATTGGCACTTGTTTATATCTGGTTTAAATGTGAAATTACATCCAATGAACAAAATTGTATTAAATTGTAAAAATATATTCTAAATATACTTTAAAACCACTCAAATTAATAATTTATCACTATTAATTATTTCAATTAAAAAAGTTGTTTTTAATTAAAATTTAGTAATTTTCACTATTCATCAGAATATGAAAGTTATCCGAAAAGTACCAAAATTTCACCCTAAGCTAATTTTGTTGTTCTGAATCCAAAAATGAAGTCCATTTTGAAAAATAAAAGTTACAAAATTTCAAAAAGTGGTTATTACTATTCATAACGGCTAGTTTTAATAATATTTTAATAGCATATCGTTGTTTAGTGAAACTCGGTATTGCGTACTACACACGCTATCAAGGAAGGTCACGATTGCGTGTAACGAAAGGCAAGTCAATGATGCGTGTTCTGCAAGCTCCTTTTGGTGTAGCGTACAACACAAGACATTAATGAAATTAAAAAGAATATTTTTCATAAAATCTCGGGGTGTTACATTCTACCCCCCTTAAAATGAATTTCGCCCTCGAAATTCGTTGGGGTTATAAATGGTTTACTATTCGAAAGTTTCTTTAATCGAAACCCACATCATAAAAAGGAATACCCAAAACAATCTTTAAAAACAAAAGTATGAAACGTAACGGTTACCCAAATAAACTGGGTTTCCACATAGGTGAAAATATGGATATGGAAGAAAAATCTAACCATCATGTTCTGATGGAGAGTGGTAGAGAACATGGCTATGGAAAAGCCAGCAATCACAAAGCCATAAATTTGTGATGATCTAGGGTACCATATGATTCATCGGATATAAGGGCACTAGGAAAACATTTTTGGTTTTCAATATCATTTCCCTAAAGTTGAAAATTTTGAATTAGAAGAAATACTTGCTTGATTTTGGTACAATCTCACTGTTGTTTGTGAAATGAACAATTTCCACTTCATCCCTTAATGAAATGAATTTGAATTTGTTATTTGTGAATTATTAGCGGATCATGTGATAGAATGACGGGTCATTCCATCTGTCTCAAACAAAAGGTTAGCAAAAGTTATTAAATAAACATAAGTCGATCTATAGTGAGATTAATCATATATGGTTCCTAAAATGGACTTATACTTCATATATCATACTGCTTAATATAATAAAACTAGTTTCTACTAAATAGGGACTTCCTGTAGGCCAGTGGTAGGTGATAAAGGCCAGTCGCACTTCGGTTGTGGGTTCGATTCCCATAGCCTTGTCCGACGCGATGGGTTGTTGCCCATCCTGGAGGTTGTCCTTTTTCTAAAGCTATATTACTATAACATCCCATCAATAATATCGAAAAACATTTTATCCTAACTTCTGTCCAACATAATCCATTCTAATCTTTAGGCTTATCTAAAGTACTACAGTCCGCTCTCATAACATAGTGAAAACGATTACCAGAGATTTAATACCATCGTTGATCCCCATATATCATAAGATATGTTTTGTTGGTCACATTCCAAACATTCAAAGTCCTTAATCATGTATTCTCTTGAATACCCATTGAACCTTAGTGAAAACATGAATGCAGTTAAAAGTTAACACCTTCCACATACCAAAATCCTCAAAATTCTATATACTCAAACCATGATATCACTTAGTCCTTATATCAATCACGAGCTCATGAATACTGTTAAACATTTCATTTTCTCGTTTTCCCTTCATTATGCACATATCATCTTATTTACAAAAATATCTCAATCACTTTGAATACCACATTAGACCAATACATAAATATTCCAATACTCCATGATACAACATTATTTTGGAATCCCTTTACATAAACACTTAATCATTCCACCACATCGTTGTCATATTCAATATCGCCAATAGTGATCGCATGTGACTTCCCTTTGTCCTTTGCCTTAAGCGGTTGCTCATGTCGATCATCACTAACCCTTGGATTATGGCATTTATTAGCATAATGCCCCATTTCCTTTCACTTGAAGCATTGAAGTGTTGGCGGTGAGTTCTCTACAGTGTTTGCTTTATTCACATCATTAGAAACCCTTTTTCCATTACTTCGACACTCAGCTACTCGATGACCTTCTTTTCCACACTTAAAACATTTTCTAGTCCCTTTAAGACAATCTCCACCATGCTTCTTTCCACACTTTGAGCATAAGGAAACATTCATCTTCTTTTCACCATTATTCTGAGATTTCTCCTTGAACTCCATCTTTCGTTTCTTGTAAAAACCATGAGATGGATATGTAACGCCAACTTCCATTTCTACCTTGATAGCACAACGCACAATTTCCTCATAGCTACTGAAGTCTCTTATAGCTAATGCCCTTCGAAGACTTGGTTTTAAGCCACTGAAAAATCGATCAACTTTACTTTCAGGTTGGATGATAATGCCAGATGCATACCTTGCAAGCCTTGTAAAATTCGCTTCGTATATACCAATAGATTCATCATCCTTTTTCTTTAGTTCAAGAAATTCCTTCTCCATCTTTGTTCGAAGAATACGAGGGAAGTACTTATTGAAAAATAAGTTCTTGAACTCGTCCCATTCCATGGACTCAATTTCATCTCTTTGCCTCGTATTCTTGATAAGATTACACCATTGATCAGCTTCACCTTCCAAACGATATACTGCTAAGATGACTTTATCATGTTCAGAACATTGAAGAACTGAAAATATCTTTTCAGTGGTACTGATCCATTATTCAGCAACAAGTGGATCAGAAGTCCCACTGAAAGAAGGTGGACGTTGCCTCATGAAGGACTCAATATAATATTGTTCCCTTCTCTGCTCATTTGGAAGTCCAGAATGATTCATAGCTTGTGTAAGTATAGCAATAAGATTTTGCAATCCATCTCCCATAACATTTGTTTGTTCAGGAGGGAAATCATTACATTGTCCATTGCATTGATCAACACAGTTCCTTCGGGTTCCAACCATCGTCTAAAACCCAAAAAGAATAGTGTGAGAGGCAAAAATCATGATAGGGAAAACAAGATAATAAAGGGGGAGTACCCTCAATATCTAACATCTTAGGTTAAATTCTAAGATCGTTAGCGCAATTCTAGGACTATAACCTATACATATACTTAACCTTAGAGACATCCCTAGTCATACCTTAGAAATATCTCTAGGGATCTCACTAACGTTCTCACATCCTAGTTTCCAAAGGTTGACTAAACCTCCCTCTGATACCAACTGTAGAGACCCAAAGCCTGATGTACATGGACATTACATTACTTTTGTGGAATACTTAGTACATAACAAAAACACACACACAAGGATCGTAATAGTTTAGTGTCTTTGGAAACTCGGATTAAAATCTTCTAATCGTAGTGAATGATCTTCAACATCTCCAATAAAGATCGTCCCTTTTTTTACCTAAAACCTTTCTTTATATCCTGGGGAAAAGAAAACATAAAAGGGTGAGCTCAAATTCTCAGTAAGGGTAAACAAAAGAAATATCAATCACATCATATTCATAAGAACATCACATTTTGGAAATCTTAACCTGCAAAAGAGATCATAATTTCATAACATGGGATAAATCATAGTAGTGAAATGTAATCCCAATAATCATAACTTAAAACATGAAACTTTGTGGCATACACACATAATCATAAAGAATCATTTCTTATTAGTCAAGACTCATTTCCAAGACAATCTTAGTGGACAAAAGTCCATTTCTGAACCGAGTCACCCTCGTTTCAGTCCTGTTTCACTGAACCGGTATAACCTACCATTCCATCCATGTCTATCTCATGAGATATAAAATCTTTACCCAATGCATTGGAGGGAGATATAGGTCCCACCCATCTCATAATGATACCATTCTTATGTGTGCCACAAAATCATACACCACACATCATAGCATAACCCATGTAATAAAAATGGGATTCTTAAACAACATGACATCATAAAAAAATTCATATAAGATAAAGGAATTCATAAAAATATTTCCATCACAACATAATCAAATCCATGTAATAATAGGGAGAAAAACAGAACCCTTTATTATCTTAGATGGAAAATAATTTTGATAAAACACTTGAACTCCATTCTTGAGGAAAATATCATTTCCTACTTCAAAAACACTTTTCCTTTCTTAACATGTCATACAATTTTAAACTAAAAGAAGTTGATTATAAATAAACTTGAAAACTTCTAAAGGAAGCTTCTTGGAAAAAATGTTTTAAAAATCCATTTATGCTGTATAAGTTTAAAAAAAGCATTCTTCTCATACTTTTGTCGGAAAAGTCAAAAAAAGTATCTCGTACGAAAAACGACAAAAGATTCCATTCATATCTTTTACTAAAAACTCACCGAAGGGTAAAATTGGATTTAAAGAGTTGTAGGTGAATGTAAATAATATTACATATTGAGGAAACATGGATGTGAATGATAAAATACACCCCAATAAATACTAAAGTATAAACAATCTCGGATAAAAATGAGATTGTGATATTTCCCTTACCTTAGGTCCAATTTGCTTTGTACGTGTCCGAAGCTCCTGTATAATGGTTTAAATAATGTTATTGATGTATTACAGAACCATACATATTGATATGATATCATATATGGTCATATTATTAGCTTCTTATTAGTAATATTTCATTGTTATTTGTTACTCGGGTCTTTATTGCCTTTTGTTCTTATGCATGTTTTGCCGAATAAATTCTTATTCTTATTTCAAGGTTATAGATACCTTATATCCAGAATGGTATTATTGTAACATATATCATATTTATTCATTCAATTCATTTATATAATTACTATGTAATGATGATTATGTAGAACGAGTCGCATCACATCGTGGAGACGGTATTCCGTACGTACGCACGAGCGATGATATTGTTCCCATGATCGTGGAATTGTATTTAAGTGTATTTATACTATTTCAGTATCAATATCACTTTATAATAATTATATATTGTTACTCATTACACCATTATACCCATCCTTGTAAGTTGATGGTGGAAAATAGATTACACCACGGCGTGGAGACGGTATTCCGTACGTACGCACGCGCGGTGATTTCATTTTCCTGTAGGATGGATAGAAGGTGAATTAGGGTTGTTTAATATTTATAATAACATATCAGTATGTAAGTAATACTGATGTTATTACTTTATCATGAAACAACTAAAGAAGAAGAAGTTGAAGAAGAAAGAAATTGAAAAGATCGGTAATGGATATTACCTCTTCTTTTAAACGCCTCTTTGAATCCTCCACTTAGGGAACTAAGATTGGTCTTTGAAGAAGACCAGGACCTCTATTATTATTATAGGGAAGTGGAGAATTTATTTTTTCAGGGGTTGGCTGAGCTTGAGTGCTGAAATTGGTGTGAGGAGGAGGGGAAGGAGGTGCCCTTTTATAAGGGAGGAGAGGGGTACCTTTGGAATAACTAAAAATATTATTTTATTATAAAGTCAAGTTCGGTTTTAAATAGCTCCAAATTGTTATATTTTGAAGCTAAGGTGGTTATGGGTCGAAATACTATCATACAATAGAATTTAGACAAGTTTAGGTTCTTATTTTAACCTTATCATTTAGATTTAACATTAAGTTAAATAATTTTACTTTTACCGTGTCTTCTTGTGTTCTTACACTATAAGGTTAATACACTTACTATAACATGCCAAACGAACCCCAAATTGTTTATTATTAATATATATATCCTTATCTAAGTCATTTGGCCGAACCTTAGATTTTTAGGAATAAAATAACAATTAATAATATAATATTTGATTTAAAAACTATTTTGTGTAAATTTTGACACTATTTGATATATGATTTTTGTGAAAGTCATAACAGAATTATATGTTCGAACCAAGTTGATTAAATCAACACTAATATATCATAGTAACCTAAAAAATTATTGGAATTCATGAAAAGTCTCAAATTACATTTATTTTGGTGTTTATAACATCAATTATGTCAATATTTCATTAATAAGATAATTACTGCATCATCGTTGTGTCATAAATAAACTAAATTATTTAATGTCTAAAAATTACAAATAAAATACCATTATGTAGGAAATCTTTTTATATTTCTAATGAATATTTATAGTCGAATTTATCTTATGTATACCCCATATTAAAAATGATTTACATATTAAACTTTGATTTTAACTATTTTAATTATTCATTAAATAAAATAATATTAAATGTCATAATCTAATCCAAGTGGACCAAAATGGTCATATATTATTCCTTAGGTTGTTTTTGGTCGAATTACACTTATCCAATAGAATTAGGACATGTTTTAGGGTAATAATAATATCATTTTTACCCTTAATTACCCTATTTACTTTTAACCGTGGTAAAAAAAAGTAAAAAGTTACTATTCACAAAAAAATTATTTTCATCTCATTGAACCACATTTTACTTACTGACATCAACCATGTCTCTCGTATTTTTGAAATTCCACTCACAAAAGCGGTAAAATTAAGTTATATGAAAAATTCAGTTTTTTAACTACCACTTAGTGGTTTTACTATTCATCAAAAATTGAAAGTTTTCAGAAAAATGCCAAAAATTAGGCCTAAGATATATTTGATATTATGAACTCAAAAAATGATGTCTATTTTATCAAATTCAAAACATATCAGTTACATTAACTAATTTAAAAAATTAATTCCCGTCGTCAAAACAAATAGCGTGTTTTTAAGAGATAATAACTAACAAAAGATTGACATTTGTTTATATCTGGTTTAAATGTGAAATTACATCCAATGAACAACATTGTATTAAATTGTAAAAATATATTCTAAATATACTTTAAAACCACTCAAATTAATAATTTATCACTATTAATTATTTCAATTAAAAAAGTTGTTTTTAATTAAAATTTAGTAATTTTCACTATTCATCAGAATATGAAAGTTATCCGAAAAGTACCAAAATTTCACCCTAAGCTAATTTCTATATTCCGAATCCAAAAATGAAGTCCATTTTGAAAAATAAAAGTTACAAAATTTTAAAAAGTGGTTATTACTATTCATAACGGCTAGTTTTAAAAATATTTTAATAGTATATCGTTGTTTAGTGAAACTCGGTATTGCGTACTACACACGCTATCAAGGAAGGTCGTGATTGCGTGTAATGAAAGGCAAGTCAAGGATGTGTGTTGTGAAAGCTCCTTTTTGTGTAGCGTAAAACACAAGACATTAATGAAATTAAAAAGAATATTTTTCATAAAATCTCGTGGTGTTACATTTATCCTAAAAATCCATGGAATATCATAACTCATCCAAAAAATGACACTTTTTAAGTTTTCAAAATCATTTAATTGATTAATTTACTACATGTACAAGCACTATGATGTCATCATTTAAGAATCTAAGGTAATCATTTCATTACTAAATATTAAAAATAAATTACTGTGATAAAAAAATTCATTAATATTTCAAATAACCCTTTACAACCAACCATACCCACTTTTTCCCAATGAAAAAATATTAGAGATATTCTAAAAACTTGGGTGAAATTTTAATTTATTCATTTCATAAAATAATATTAAGAACATTATAAAAAATGGAACCATGTTACCATATCATAAAATTTTGGTTGAGTATGGTCGAATTAAACTCATCCACAACAAATATTTCAGGCCTTGTGTAGATTTTTATGGCCTTATCACATTCTTTTAACCTTAATTGCCCAATTTACCCTTACCCAGGTGACGAATATTTACCAAGGTGACTATTTAATATGACAAAAAATAAAGCTAAAATATTTATAGAATTTGGTAATTTTAATTCCAAATATGGAATAGTTTTTATAAAATTCAATACCTATAAGTGGAATAAATTAATTTTAATATAAACCCACAAAACGAGACAAAAAACTAGTTTTCTAGAAAAATGCATTTTAAGTATAAAACTATCTTTACACCAAAATTAAATATAATATCAATTAAATTTAAATTAAATGTATTATTTTTAATCAAAAAATACCTATAAAATTATAAAATAACTTAAAAACGAAATTATAGTTTTTAAATACTTGAATAGAAAATACATTTTTCTATTAAAATTATATTCTTTCACTATTCACTGAAAATTTTGACTTTTCAGAAAAATCCCAAGATTTCACCTTAAGATTTTTTTTGATATATTTATTTAGAAAATGATAAATTTTTTATAAAATATAATTTCTATAATTGGGATTAATTATAATATTTATCATAAAAATTAATAAAAAATATTTCTGTAGAAAAAATATTTTTGAAGCATAAAATGGATTCACTAGAAATTAAGTGCTTACTTACTAAGAATTAACAATAAATTTTTATGGAGTTGGACCATTATACAATTATTTTGTAATTAATTTACTTCTATTAATACTCACCAATTAAATGCCTTTGTTATAATGGTAATATTTAAATAATATTATTTTTATAATATATCCCAATTAGTTTAAAACATATCGTTGAGTGTTAAGAAAGCTATCAAACTTATTCTTATTTTTAACCAAAATTTTGGTGTGTTACATTATATACCCTTTAAATAAATTTATTCCTCGCAATATTATATTACATATGAAATGTTTAATATTTTAAAACACCTTTTTTAAAACCCACATCATATAAATGGATAATAAAGTGTCCTTTGAAAAGAGGAAGTGAGAACATAAAGGTTACCTAAAATAACACATAATCAAGTTCCCAAATAAGGATAACATTGGTTGGATGTTAAAATATGGATATATAGGATAAAAATAAAGTAAAAGGAATAATAAACAGTGATAGATAACATGGTCATAATAAATTTAATGTAAAAAAAAATCATAAATCTCTGAGGGGTGAAAATGACCATCAATTACTCCGAATAAATATAAAAAGGAAAACATTTTAATTTTAAAGATCATTTTCCTATATATAATTAACTCTTATAAAATTTAATATAATAAAATATAATTACTTTATTTCTTCAAATATATAAATGTAAATTTATCCTTTTTTGGGTGTTTCAATTAGTTTTCAACACTTATCATCCCATATTCCAATGATGAATATGAATTTTTCATTCCTAAAGCATTAAAATAAACTTCTAATAGATCATAAGATCTATAAAATGATGAAAAGTTTTTCCCCTATCACTATTTAGTTATAAAAAACAAAACTTTTTAATACATTCTAATATAGAAACTATGAATAAACTATAATTTTAATGTTTAATCGCAAATAATTCCATATTAATACCCAAAGATCTACATAATTCTTTCTAAACAATAGTTGAATTATAAAAAACATCAAATCATCTTTGTGTATTACTCAAACCATAAAAATTTGTAAAAATATAAACTTAAATTTAATCCCAAAATAATATAAAATATATCTTAATTTCACATGACAAAAATGTAAATACATTGATCATATATCGTCACACTTGGGTTTTTAGTTTCTACTTCATTATAGTTCTTGTTTATTTCCTCGGGAGTCGAGTGTGACATGTTTGAAATTTTTGGGAATATTTTCCTCATTTAATTAGTCTATAATTCCCTTCCTAGGTTCCTCTTTAATTACCACTAGGTTCCCCTTGAATTTGGAGAAAAATGAAAAAAAAATTGGTGGACAGAATAAGTGTACGGTTTGACTGCATGGTTTACTAAACCATGAAGACAAACCATACACAGGTGTCTAGGTCATAAAAATGATTTGTTTTTCCAATTTTTCCTTTCTTCGATTAACCCTAGTGTGCCTATATCTCCCCCCATTCATTCCTTACAACTATAGAAGGCTCCCAAGCTCCCTCAAGCCTCCTTGGATCCCATTTTTGAAGGGTTTTTTGGGGGTATAACTTCAAGATTCATCAAGTAAGTGATTTCATCTATTATCTCTTTCATTATCCTTATGGTGTATTCCCTATTTCCTGAATGTATACTTCTACAGCAGCTACGACTTCATATATAGGGTTTTATTTTCAGTTTTTGGTTCAATCTCGTGGTTTAGTGTTCGTTTTCACTCCCTTGTGGTGTGGTGGTGGTGCGGTTGAAGATTCGCACAAATATTAGAGATTTTTAAAATAAGGTAGGTAATAACCAATGTAATCATTCTTTTATCAGTTATAGTTTCTTAAATTACTTGTTTATCATGTTCTTCATTTGTTTTTTGTGGTGAGAAAACCATTTTTGGGGGAATTGGTTAAGCATTTAATTTTAAAGGTTTATTTTTTCTTGAAAATGTGTGTTTTTAATGTGTAACTCATTTTATAACATTTATAAGTGGTTTATTAAATTTTTATAGGGCTTAAAATTTTGTTTTGGTTTGGTATTGGTGTGCATTTGGCCTTCAAAGATAAATTTCTACTAGATTTTGTGTGCAAAACCTTGTTATACTCCTTGGAGTTGTTTTATAAAAATCTCAAATGATTTATTGATTTACACAAAGTGTGAAAAAGATTTTTAGGTACTGTTTTGGTGGGTTTATGTTCTTATAATGGGTTTTTGAAAGATAAAGTGATGATCTGTGATGTCAAACATTTTAAGAATGTTTTATAAATAGATGGAACGATTTATTAAATTGTGATAAAGGTGTGAGACATGTTTGTGGGATATTTTGGTGTGAGTATGACGTTGAAATGAATTTGAAGGTGAAGAGGGAATTATGTGTCATGTTTTTAGGCTGTTTGGTTTGTGAATAATTTTTAAATGGAATTTTTATGTGAAATTGGTATTTTATAACATGTGTAACATGATTTACCACAAATATGGAAAATCAGGTATCTAGGTGGGTGAACTAGGAATAGTATACTGGTGATCCGATAATTGTATCGTCCTTGTTTCACTTAACACGTTTGATAATGAAAAAACTAACTAAAGTATGACGATGTTTTAGGAACACTAGAACATTGGGGTTTACCCTCAGAGTGTCTTGTTCATGAGAAGGTCACTGATTACAAATACTTTTACACTAAGATACGATGTTCCTAGAGCCCCACAACTAGCAAGTTCCTAGGGGTGTTCCTGTGACTAGTTCTCATTAGATATATTGTATATACCATTGGCATATGGTGGGTTTGATTGGTAAATTTGGAAATATGTGTGTTTTATTTTTATGTTTTCATTATTTAAAGTTTCCCTCTTGAAAATGGTTTTCATTTAATGTTGTATCTTATAAAAATTATTACTGGTATTTCTTATTTATAAAAACATGTAATCTATTCATCTTAAAATTTTATCACAAGGAATATATTTTGTTGTAATCCTACTGGGATTAGTTTCAAACCCTACTTACACCTTTGGTTATAATTATACTTGGTATGTTTGTCGTAGGTTTGAGTAATGCTTTTAAAACCGGTGGTTTGAGTTTCTAGCGGTCCTTCTTGATGTGGTGTCATAGAGATGGATTGAGGAAGATTCCCCCTTACTACGAGGTGGTTCTTAGGATGTTATTTTTGTCTTTCTTCCCTTTTGGTAGTCTTTGGGATTTTTTATAAACCTTTTAATCTAATTCTGATTTTTTTTTAAAGTTTGTTTGGTTGAAAATTTTCAGATTTAGTTAATTTATTATTTTTGGTTGTTTTGTGATTCTAAAATAAGGTAAATCATTCCCAACCATCTATTTATCATTCTGTGGCACTTTTTCCAACCCATGGGGATCAGTATCTTCTTTCGGGCCATGCCACGGACCATGCTGGGTTTCGGTTTAGATGGAGACCCGACTTAGTTTATGACAAAATTATATCAAAGGAGGTTCGTTATTTTAAGGTCTTGTTCCATATGGAAGATTCTAGGAAGACTGGAGCTAGGATTGTCTGAACTCGATGTTCTAGTTATAATTAAGGTCCCATGCCAACACACCTCATGGTGGGACTTGAGTTACCAGGGTAATTCAGGATCCATCTAATCCTTTTTTTCCTTGTGGTTGCTCGTGGGTTGTAAAATGGAATGACAGTTGGATCAACAGTCCTAGTGAGCTCACAAGGATTAGAAAGACATGCAGAGATAGGGGCGTGGATCCATGTAACTCCTTGTGATGATGGAATTATTGGAATATGGTCGCCAACTATATGGTCAAGTCACCCATCAACCCTATTTTCCCCTTGTGTGCTGTTTTGGGTCATCCTTGATTCTGAAAACTATTTTGAAAAATATTATTTTTGGAATTGTGAAAAGATGAGTATAAATTGGTTAAGAATTTGTTTTGGAAAGTTGAAAATGTTTATTCATAACTTTCATTAAGAAAGTATTATAAAAGTGGGGTTTTTAAAATGATTTTTTGGGTGAAAAGAAAATGGTTTAACGAGATTGGATTTATATAGCCTAAATACGGAGTTTATTAAAATTGTTTATTTTATAAAATAGAGTTTTTTGAATAAATTTTTGGAATTCATTCTAAATAAGAAGAAATGAGTTTTTTGTCAAATGATTTGTGATGAAATGAAGTTTATAGAATTAGTAGAAATTTTTTGAATGAGATGGATTGGTTTCATGGTAATTAATTATTATATTCTAGTTTTTGTTTTGAGTTTGGTGTGATTTAGATTTAAATTTTGAGTTTTTTGGTGTTTTCCCTTGCCGTATGGGCCGCACACATTTTGGAAAAACCATGAGGCTTTCTCCAAGTAACCGTGAAAGCATTGGTTTTCTTCTGGTTTAGGATGCACGACCTATGCACGGTTAGTAAAATCATGTTTAAAGCATGTGGGAAGCCACT
Organism: Viscum album; assembly: GCA_963277665.1. NCBI lineage: Eukaryota > Viridiplantae > Streptophyta > Magnoliopsida > Santalales > Viscaceae > Viscum > Viscum album. Next base: position 1,411,285,421 of record OY728141.1, on the reverse strand, counting down.
ACCATAGGACAGAACCATATCGCATGGTTGGCACATTTTTTTCTAAATCGTGTGGCCAAACCATGTAGGTATCCATGTTTTCCAATAAGGGGTGAACGGTTGTTGAATGATTTGGTAAATCATGTGGCTTAACCATGCACAGTACCCATGTGTTTTAAAAATTTGAAAACATGTTGTTTATGGAAAAGGTTTGTTTGAAAGTGGCTATTAGTTTTGGAATTTGTTTTAGAAGAAAGGGAGTGAGATTTATTAAAATTATTTTTGTACAAATTTTGATGTTCTGAAAACTGCTGTTTGGGTCTTGCGTTTTATGTGCTTTTAGGATTGTTGTTGTGGGATGTTTTGAGATCGAGATCCCCTCTTGTTTGAAAAATGTTTTGGGTTTGTGTTTTGTTGGTGAGTTGGTTTAAAGTGTTGGTTGGTGGTATTTTATGAGAAATGTTTTGGGAAGCCTTTGTGGTGGTTCACATAATGTGTTTGCTTCTGGTTTGTGGTTGGTTTTGACCAAAGGACCATCTTGGTTGGGTCCTTGGGTTTTCTTATTGGCTAGGGTATTCCCCCATAAAGAGTAAGTGCATGATTGAAGTGTAGGAAAGGGTAATTCGTCATTGGTAGATCTTCCATTTTATCAACATAAGGAATTTCTTCTTGAGCTTTTGAGATTATGTTTATCTCCTTATTTTTAGGTTAAGTGGATCCTCTTGTAGTGGGATAATGGTTGTGGAAAGTTCAAATATACCTTAGTCTCTAATGTTTCCTAAGTCATTAAAGGGGAAATTTGACACCATTCTATCTATAGGTTTTATTTGGATGTGGTGAAGGGGAATTCTGGTGAGGAAGGTGAAAGCGTTATGGGTTTGTCAGTGTAAGATGGAATCCTAAAGGGCCTTTGGTTAGTTCATTAGTCTCATTGAAGCAAGGGTTCATGTTAGCCATCAGTGTGGAAAATCTGGTCGTTCAAGCCTATTATGGTTTCCGGTGGTAATCTCAAGCTACTTTGAACTCAGTACAAGGTTCCACACCTAGTAATGTCTTTATCACTTGTAAGGGTCATGTTCGGTGGTGTCTTGTTGTGCTGTGTTCTCTTTTAAGGGAAAAGGTGGATGTTGTAGAACATTTCAGAGGCTTCTTCTTAAATGAAAGTGTCCTCTCGTCCAATAATCACTGAATTCCTTATTTTAAGTGAAGCTGTATTTTGTGAATTCCTACTACTAATATTTCTTATTCAGAGTGAAATAGGTGATGCATATACATAATCTAAGTCCCTATCTTGGTGAAGGTTCCATGAAAAGGTAAGTGGTTTCTGGGATGTGTTTTGTTCTATTTATGTTACTGCATCATGGTGTAGTTTCTTGCATAACTAGAGGAATAAGTTCTATTCAGGGATTTTAGTGTCTGAACGCAAGGCAGAAGATAATTCAATCAACTGATCTCCATTCATAGGTCTCAGAGTGAAGCTGGTGCATAGCTAAGAAACCCCAAGTGAGTAAGGGATCATGGTTTAACTTTTGTCTCTGGTGTGGTAGGTGGAAACAGTTTGATGTTTCGATTAGGTGGTTTCATTTCAAGTGGTCCTGTGTGGTGGAAAGGGATGTGGGGACCCTTTTTCTTAGGTTTTCGATCTGAATTGGTGGTTGAGTTACTCCATTGTTATAGGGAGATGGGGTGATTTTGTTTTCTCAAACCCCAGTGCTTGAACCCTTATGGGTTAAACTTTCGGTGTGGTTGTTCGTGTATGAATAACCTTACAGGATCATTCCGATCTCAGTCTTGGTTGGGCTCATTATAGGATGGTTATTCCCATGGGAGTGGTGAACCACATAATGTATTCTATAGTTTGGTGTTTCATTGATTGGGCCTTTTGCGGTGGGAGAGTAAGTCAAATGAGAAGCACCTAATTTTCCCAAGTTAGGTTTCATTTGCCTTCATGTGATAGTTGGTTAAGACGGTTAGTTCTTACAGGGGGTATACCCACTATTGTTCTCATTAGAGTACTTTTGGAATATGTCTAATGATGGTTTATTCCATATGTTGGTGTGTCCCTATGGTGGGGAGTCCATTCGGGAATCCACATATCAGTAACTCAGTTTTGTCCTTGGTGTTGGCATGGTGGTAGGTATTATCGTTTGGAATTATCTAACCACGAACTTAATCCTTGGATAAACATTGGGATTGGAGTGTTCCCAATTGTTTCATTTAATTAAGGTTGTGTTAACCTTGTTCGAATTCATTTTTTGTTTTAGGTAAATTACTTTAGCTTTATCGAGTAGTGGTTAAGGTGTTTTGTCTTGGGATGTGGTTTGATTATATTTTCATATTTCAAGAAAGTGGTGTATGTTTTGGTTTTTGAGAGTATATTTTACTTTGTTTGATCAATTAGAGGTTTTTTGGCATTTGGGGGTGGGAGAAACATATCAGGGGAGTCTGTCTTTGTCTCTTGAGTTAGCCCAGAACCCAATTTTTCCCTGTTGGTAGTTTCCTTGTTAACCATTTGTTTATTTTTCATTGGGACCCCCCCCCCCCCCTTTGAATTTGGAAATGGTTTTGGGGTTTGTGTTTTCATATGACCTTGATATGGATTTCTGGGGGAGGAAAGCTTTATGGTGGGGAGAATTGTCACACCCAGGTTGTTATTTTTCACTTCATTCTAGTTCTTGTTCATTTCTCAGGATCCAGGTGTGGAAAGTTTGAATATTTGGAGCATATTTCCCTACTTTCCTTGGACTATTATTCCCTCCCTAGGTTCCCCATGAATTCCTCCCTAGGTTACACAAAAATTTTCCATTTCTCTCAAATTAAAGGGAAACCTAGGGGAAATTCAAGGGGAAACTAGGGAGGGAATGATAGGCCAAGGAAAGGAGGAAAAGATGCCCTGAAATTTCAAAATTGTCACACCTAGATCCCAAATAAACGAAAAAGAACCATAATGAAGTTAAAAGTAAAAAACCAAGTGTGAAAATTCTCTCCACCACAAATCTTTCCACCCCTATAAAGCCACAGTATGGTAGGATTCAAAAAAACCCAATACCATTTCCAAATTCAAAGGGGGGGGGGGGTTCCTAAGAAACAACAAAAAAATGGTAAACCATTTCTTTATTGTTTTTTGGAAACCCCCCCCCCCCCCGCCACCCTTATATTTGTATATGTTATTGGGTTTTTTCATCTGAAATTGTTGTGGATTTCTAGGGGTGAACATCTTTATGGTTGGGAGAATTTTCACACCCAGGTTTTTAGTTTTCATTTTGTTCTGGTTCTTGTTCATTTCCTCGAGATTCGGGTGTGACATGTTTGAAATTTTGGGGTATCTTTCCCTCTTTTCCTTGGAATATTTTTCCCTCCCTAGGTTACCCTTTAATCCCCCTAGGTATCCCTTTAATTTGGAGCAAAATGGGAAAAAAAATTGGTCGACATATCAGGGTGCACGATTTTCTAAACCATACAGCCAAACCATGAAATGGTGTCCAGGTCATAAAAAATGTTTCTTTTTTCCAATTTTTTTCTTCCAATATTAACCCTAGTCCACCCATTTCTCCCCCCATTCACTCCTTATAGCCATGGAAGGCTCCCAAACTCCCTCAAGCATCCATAAAACCCATTTTTAAGGTATTTTTGGTGGTGGAACTTTAGTATTCTTGATGTAATTGATTATCTCTCTTCTTTCTTTCATTATCCATAGGGCTTATTCCATCTTTCTTGAATTTCCACTTTTCCAGCATCTAAGGACTCGTACCTAGGGTTAGATTTTGAGTTTCTTGGTTCAATCTTGTGGTTTAGGGGTTTTTACTCCCTTGTGGTGCAGTAGTGGGGTAGTTGAAGTTTCGTACAATGATATAGGGTTTTTTTACATATAAGGTAAGTAATTCCATGTGTAAACATTATTTGATGAGTCATCTTTTCTTGATTTACTTTTTTAGCATGTTCCTTATATGTTTTTTTGGTGCAAAAACCATTTTGGGTGAATTGGTTAAACATTTAATTTTTAAAGTTACATTTTTTCTTGAAAATGCGTGTTTTTCATGTGTAACTCATGTGGTATCATTTGTGGTCATTTTATAACATATTAAAATGGTTTATTAATGTTGAGTCAATAAGGTTTTCCTTATTACTTTTCCATTCCTTCTTGTTTTGAAAATCACAAACACCTTATCTTTAAGGAAAATTGCTTTTATAAGGAAAATTGCTTTTATAAGAAAAATTGCTTTTATAAGGAAAATCACTTTTACAAGAAAAATTATCCTTATCATATATTCATCCATATTTTTCTTAAGTATAAGATTCGGATTCATTCCTATATTCTCGGAATTGTTTGAAACTTTGATATGAGGTATTCTGTTTTTAGGATCCGAATTCTGGACCAGAACTGTAATAAAGTTTCACTCCGAAATACAGATGAGAACTGTAATAAAGTTTCATTCCAAACTCCGGATACGAACTCTAATTAAGTTCTACATCAGATTTAGGATGCGAATCCTTATGAAGTTCGACAACGAATTCTTATTAAGAATTCTGATGTGGAATTCTCATTACGAATTCTGATGAGGAATTCTCATTACGAATTCTGATGATGAATTCTCATTACGAATTCTGATGATGAATTCTTATCCCGAATTCTCATTCCGAATTCACCTATTAAACAGAATCTGATCATCTCTGTTTTATACACTCTGAATTCATTCAGACTGAAAATTATTTTGGTTAGACTCCAAACTTTCATTTTTCTTATGCCTTTATATTTTGACTACTCTTTATTATTTTCCTTACACTCCGAACCTTGACTCTGAAGTTTTCATTCCGGACATTTTTGTTAGAATGAAAACGATGTTGTACACTCTGTTACACTTGTTTTGTTATAAAACGATGTCGTCCATTCTGTTTTAAACTAACCGTTGGCTAAGTGACATGTGTATAGGTCCCTCCGATTTTTAAGGAAAATATGACCGTTGGGAAGGAGGCCGACCTTACCTATAAATATGAGCTCATTTGAAAGATCTCGGTGCTAAAAGGATGACTGATCTTCGACTCATGTGATTACATGATTGAAGTGATTTCTAGAGAGAGAGGCTCTTATTAACTCTCAAAGCTTCGTGCGACTCTGAATGTTAGTGATTACATTCGAGGACTTCCAGGGATAGGAAGACAGAGGTGCTGACTACCTTGAAGTTCGAGGGCTTCCTTGCTGAGGAAGACAGAGGTTTCCAACTACCTTGAAGTTGAGGTCTTGCGGGGATAGCAAGACAAAGACACTCTGATCTTCGTATCGAGGGCTTACCCTGGTGTGGGTAAGACAGACTTGCTTGAAAGTATAAATCAAGGGACCTTTATCCAAGGTTGTTGGATACCCTTCTCTTTGGGTTAAAAGACTATTATCTTGTTACTTGTAGTTCTACTACTTGTTTATTTCCGCTGCATTTTGTATCATAAGGAAATTATAACTTTCTTATACTTCCTTATTTGTACTCTGTTCTATTTAGATTCTATACGCTTTAAGGTAGAATATCATATTATAGTCTTTTGTTAAGTTTCAATTTCCAGAACCATATTTCTGAAACCCACGTTCGGAATCACTTTCCAAGTTTTCACTTGATATTAGAGGTGTTGTGAATTTGCTTAAGTTTAACTTTGTTAAACTTAGCCCTTTCCTTTACTCGAGGAAAACATAGTTATTTGTAACTAACTTTAAAGGTTCCAAAGGAATTTTTAAAGTATACAATTCACCCCCCCCCCCCCCCTCTTGTATATTGAGCATCTATATCACTATTTCGATCCTACAATTTGTATCAGAGGAGGTCTCTGAAATACTTATACTTACGAATAAGTTTTTCTTGCTCACTTTTTCATTTCGAACTATTACATTCCGAACTTTGTTATTACGAATATTTTCTACTAACAAGTTTTTTTATCCAAGGTTATTTTTAGTATGGCAGGAGTTAATGATGGTTCAATTGATAATATGAATCCTACAAGACCACCAATATTTGATGGTAATGATTATGAGTACTGGAGAGATCAAATGAAGACTTTTTTTATCAATACTGGAGTAGACAATTTTTTTATGCTTACTGGAGATTATAAAATTCCTGACAAGGAAGTCAGAACTTTCACTAACCAGGAAAAGGAAGAATATCAACTCAACTATAAGGTACGTAATACTCTACTGTGTTCAATGACTAGAAATATATATAGCCAAATTTCTTCTTGTGAAGCAGCTAACTGTATCTGGAAGAAGTTAGAAGTTACACACTTTGGGACTTCTAAAGTGATTGAGACTAGAAGAGCTATGCTTAGAGCTGAATACCATGGTTTCAGTTTTCCTTATGGTGAACCAATCTATAAAGTGCAACAGAGATTTATGACTATTCTCAATAGTCTACAGTCTATGGGAGAGAAAGTTCTAGATGATGAAGATCTTGTGGATAAGATAATTGATATCATGCCCAATGAGTGGGAATCCAAAAGAACAGTTATAGATGAGAACAGGAAAGTGACTCAGATTTCTCTTGATGAGCTTTTGGGAACTCTTCTCCAACATGAAACCAGAATGAAGAGAGATGATGACAACATCAAAAAGAAGAATGGGAATGGTATTATTTCTTTTACAACTACATCAAATCATATGAAAGCTAAGACTCCAGAGAGAGTAACCAGATCCAAGTCTAAGAAAGTTATTTTCCAGTCTGAATCTAGTGAAAGTGAAATCTCTGAAAATGAGTTAGCAAATCTTGCTCGAAGGATGAACAAGATAGCTGGCCAGAGAAATTTCCAATCCAAGTATAAGAAAAAGGACAGGAAAGATAAGAAAAATGGAGAAGTTATTTGTTATGAATGTAAGAGAGCTGGACATATTAGACCAGATTGCCCTATGCTCAAAAAGAAAGAAAGGAAAGAAAGACATTCAGACAGGAACAGAAATAGATATTATAAAGCAAAAGATAAGAAAGTTTTGAAAGCTAATGACACCTGGAGTGTCAGTGGTGGTGACTCTACAGATTAATCGTCTGATTATGAATCTTCAGGACAGAAGAATATTGGTCTTTTAGCCAGATTACCTATTGATAATCATTGCTTTATGGCTAAGGTACGAAATGCTGAATCATTGACCAATGTTTCTTTAAATTCTAATGATAGTAAGTATTATAACTCTTCTGATAAAGAATCATCCTCTGATGAGGAAAATACTTTACCTACGTATGAAGAAGTCTCTAGGTTTTCTGAACTTCTTGAAATTGATAATTCCAAACTCAATAAGAAACTTGATAAGGCAAACTCTAGGAATTATATTCTTACAAAAGAGATATCAGATCTTTCTAAAGATCTTGATAAGAAAAATGCTGATTTTGAAAGTATTTCAAAAAATCTTGAGGAAGTAAGTTCTGAGAAGAATAAACTTTCTAAAGAATTAGAAAAAGTAATTTCTAAGAAAAATGTTTTCGAGCCTAGCTCTAGTTATAAAACTAATGATTTTGAGGATAAAAACTTGGTTATAAAACTCAAGTCCGAAATTTTTTCCTTAAAGAAGTGTTTATCAAACTTTACCCATGGTAAGAAAAAATTTGATAAAATGTATTCCCAAATACGACCTTTAAGAAATAAATCCGGATTTGGTTATACCCATGAAAAAACAATTTTCAGTAACAATTATTTTGTTCCTTAAAGTGCCCCATTTTGTACCAAGTGTCAATGTGGTGGTCACTGGTCAAATGATTGTTCCTTAAACAAAACCCAATCTTTATAATTTCACAAGGCTTACTTTTCTAAGAAAATGTGGGTACCTAAAATTTTGTTATCTAGAAATCTCGGATCTGAACAAATTTGGATTCCGAAAGTCTAATTTTCTTTTTGATTTCAGGAAAATAAAGAGAATACCAGCAACAATACATGGTACATGGATAGTGGATGTTCCCGACACATGACTGGTAACAAAAGCTATTTTGAAAAGATTATCAAAACGAAAGGAGGAAAAGTAACTTTCGGAGATAATGCTAAGGGTGAGATTGTTGGTATTGAAAATATTGTTTTTCTTGGTAAAACTTTGATTTCAAATGATCTTTTTGTTAAGGGTCTTAAGCACAACCTCAGTAGCATAAGCCAGTTATGTGATGAAGGTTACCTTGTGAATTTTAGGAATGATAAGTGCTTAGTTCACAATTCCAAGGAAGAATTTATTCTCTCAGCCAATAGGCAAGAGAATGTTTACACCTTAAAATTAGAAGAGCTCAGGAGCCAAGATTTACCCTTCCTTAGTGCAATAGAAGATCATTCCTGGTTATGGCATAGAAGACTAGGTCACTGTAACCTTAGGAACCTATGTAAACTCTCTAAGAAGAAACTAGTTAAGGATCTATCGGAGCTTAGATTTGATTCTTCTAAAGTTTTTGATCCTTGTCAATATGGCAAGCAACATAAATCTAGTTTTAAATCAACCGATGATGTCTCAACAACCGATGCATTACAGTAAGTGCACATGGATCTTTTTGGTCCAACACAAACTGGAAGTATTGGAGGCAAATACTATGTGTTTGTTCTAGTTGATGATTACACTAGATTTACTTGGGTTTATTTTCTAGTAAAGAAATATAAAGCTTTTTCTTATTTCAAAAGTTTTAGAGCTCAAGTTAAAAATGAGAAAAACCTTACATTGAAAACTATTCAAAGTGATCATGGAGGAGAATTTCAAAATTCTGATTTTGAAACTTTTTGTAGTAAAAAAGGAATTAATCACAATTTTTCAACACCTAGAACTCCTCAACAGAATAGTGTAGTTGAAATAAGAAATAGAATTCTTCAAGAAATAACTAGAACCATGTTGAGTGAATATTCTATTGCTAGACACTTCTGGGCTGAAGCTGTAAGTACTGCTTGTTATACTATAAATCGAGTTTTGATTAGACTCTTTCTTAATAAAACTCCTTATGAGTTATGGAATGGTAGAAAGCCAAGACTATCCTACTTCAAGGTTTTTGGTTGCAAAGTATTCATTTTGAATACTAAAGATAACTTACATAAATTCGCACCAAAATCTGTTGAAGGAATTTTCTTAGGTTATTCCACAACATCTAAGGATTATAGAGTTTTTAATAAAAACACTTGTACTGTTGAAGAAATAGTACATGTAAAATTTGATGAGTCAGATCCTTTTGTTTTTAAAATACCTCAGCCTACATCCTCGGATGTGTTTTAAAAAACTGATTGTAACCTTTGATAGAAGAACCTTCTGACAAGGAAATTGTCCAAGAAGATACTTCTGAAACATTTACCCCAGAAGATTTTCTACCCTATGTTGATGAACAGGTTTTACAAAACCCAAATCAGGTGTTTCTTAAGAATAATCCCAGTGATAGTATCATTGGTGATATAAATCAACCTATAAGGACTAGAAGTTCCTTAAGAAATGAAGTAGAACATCTAGCATTTCTTTCCCAATTAGAACTGAAAATCACTGATGAAGCTTTAGGTGATGATGATTGGATTAAATCCATGCAAGATGAACTAAATGAATTCGAAAGGAATAAAGTCTGGACCTTGGTTGAAAGACCTAAAGAAACTTCTGTTATTGGAGTCAAATTGATTTTCAGAAATAAATGTGATGAAAATGGAGTCATAGTAAGAAATAAAGCTAGACTTGTTGGTAAAGGCTATAATCAACAAGAGGGAATAGACTATGAAGAAACCTATGCTCCAGTATCTAGACTTGAATCTATCCGTATTCTACTTGCCTTTGCAGCATTCTTTAATTTCAAACTTTTCCAAATGGATGTGAAATGTGCCTTTCGTAATGGTTATGTTCAAGAGGAAGTTTTTGTTGAACAACCTCCTGGCTTTGAAGATACAAAACATCCTGATTATGTATTTAGACTTACCAAAGCTCTGTATGGCATTAAACAATCCCCACGAGCATGGTATGATAGACTCACTAGATTTTTGCTTCAAAATAACTATGTTAAGGGAAATGCAGATCCAACCCTTTTTATAAATAAAGATAAGAAAAATGTTTTGATTGTTCAAATTTATGTTGATGACATCATATTTGGTTCAACTCAGCAATCTTTGACCGACTCTTTTGCAAGTCTAATGAAATCTGAGTTTGAAATGAGTATGATGGGTGAGTTAACATTTTCCCTTGGTTTTCAAATTTCTCAAAAACCAGAAGGAACTTACATATCTAAACATAAGTATTATAAATATCTTCTTAAAAAGTATGGTTATGATAATAGTAAGAGTATAAGTACTCATATTAGTACCTCAAACTCTTTAGACCTTGATGAAGCTGGGAAACCAGTAGATCAAACATCTTTTAGAGGTATTATAGGAAGTCTACTATACTTAATAGCTAGTCGATCAGACTTAATGTTTTCAGTATGCTTATGTGCAAGATATCAATCCAATCCTAAGGAATATCACTTAAAGGCAGTAAAAAGAATTTTTCTCTACCTTAAGGGAACCATGGATCTAGGATTATTTTATACTTCTGGAAATGATTTTATCCTAAAAATCTTTTCGGATGCTGACTTTGGTGGATGTAGAATGGATAGAAAAAGTACATCCAGAACTTGTCATTTCTTAGGAGATTCATTAGTTTCTTGGTCCTGCAAGAAGCAACATTCTATAGCACTCTCCACTGCTTAAGCTGAATACGTAGCAGCTGGAAGTTGTTGTGCTCAAGTGTTGTGGATGTAACACACACTCACTGATTATGGCTTGAGTTTTAATAAAACTCATATTTTTTGTGATAACACTAGTGCCATTTCCATTAGTAAGAACCATGCACATCACTCCCGTGCAAAACAAATAGATATTAGACATCACTTTCTTAGGGATCACACACTAAAAGAAGATATTATTCTTCAGTTTATCAGAACGCAAGATCAACTTGCTGATATTTTCACAAAATATTTGCCTTCTGATAGATTTTAATACATTAAACAGAAGTTAGGAATAATAACTATAAGGTAATCATTCTTCATTAACTTTATGTTGAAAAAGTCTCCTGACAGCAATAAACTCATTTTCATAGGGGTAGTACATTTGATTGTTAGTTTAACAATGTTTTTCAAAAACTGTTTTCAAACTTTTAGGAATTAAAATTCGGGAATGGAAGTTCCGGAACTAAAATTTCCAGAATGGATATGTTCATATAGAAGACTTCTGGAATCAAAGAATTCGTATTGAACACTTCTGGAATGAAAATTTTCATACTAGTATTTTCATAACGGGATTTTCGTACCGAATCTTCCATAATACGTTTTTCATTTTCAAAATTTTGTAATGGAATTTTCGTACTGAGTTTTCCGTACTGAGTTTGTTTTCCGTAGTAAAGTTTTTGTGAACTTTGTATTTTCATAATAAAAATTTTTTCGTAGTCATTTATATATTACCCATTATGAATAATCCTCCTAAGCCAATCCGAAAGGTATGATTACCTTACTCAAGTTTTCGTAGTCATATTTTACTTGCTGGCATTTTCTTGTATTTTGTTTTTGGATTACAGTTTTTCTTAATTCTTTGTTTTAATAAAAACCTCAAAAAGATTGGATTCAAGTTTTCTTGAAATTGTTTTTCAACCGTCAGATCTGATCTCAGCTTATCACAACCGTTCGATCAACCGTGGAAGTTGAACCGTCGTTTCATTAACTATATAAAGGGGACCCAAATACTTGTCCCACAACAATTTCAAGCTCCAGCGTCCCAAAGCTCTGCCTCCCTATTTTAAGGCCATTCCAAACATCAGATTTCTCCATTCCGAACATCTCAGAGGTCATCAGATCCGAATGTCTGTCGAGTTAGCTTCTCAAGAAATGTCATCCTCTAAGACTATTTCACAATGGTTAGTTTACAGAGAAAGGTTAGTCCATCCGAATTTCTTCAACAACTATGATTCTCTTATTTCGAAGAACATTAAGTTGAATGGGTGGGAAGATATTGCTGTGTCCAAACCGGGGAATCAAGACGATGTTTTTTCGGATTTACTTGTTGAGTTCTATGAAATAGTTTCCTTCTTTTAGGAAGATAATAGGGAGAAATTTTCTTTTAAGTCTTATGGCAAGACTTATAAGCTTTCTTATACCAAGGCAGCAAGATTGGTAGGGATGACCTATGAAGGAGAATCAAAGTTCATATCTCATGTGTTGCCAGATTCTAAAGGTAGCTTTGACAAGGAAAAAGCCTTGAAAACTCTCAGACTCTCAGATGAAAAAGCTCATAAGATTGCTAGTTTGCCTACAAACTTCCGGATTCTTGAGTTGTGGGTACAAGGTCTTATCGTACCGAGGAAAGGTGATAAAGGCAGCCTGAAGAAGAGTGAGATCTATATCTTAGATTTCCTGATAAATCTAAGGAAGTTTAACATCATGAGGCACATTCTTATAACCATTTAGAATCTTAAGAAAGGAATTCTCAGAGCCCAGATCGTAATGTACCGAGCAATTTTATCAAAGTTGATAGTTCGGTGCCTTGAGTCCTTCAAAGAAGCTTGCAGATCTAATCCAAGGGTTTGCAAAATTTTGTTGGTCAGTGATGATACCCTTAAGAGGATGGATGTGGCATTCAACAAGGAGACTGGTGAGTTCTTCGATTTACCTAATCAATAAGAAGCGGCTCCGAAGGCTGCTAAACCAGAATCATCTAAGCCAGTAAAGAAAAGAAATTTGAAAGAAGTTGCAGCTGAAGTACAGGATCCTAAATCTAAGGAAGTTCAAACCGCACCTCCCAAACCAAAAAAGAAGAAGGCCTTTCTTGATGAGGTTGTTGTGAAGTGGAGAGCAGATAAAGAGAAAAGAGAAGAAGGGGATCCGCAGTTCGGATTGGACCCTGCGGAGGCTAAGGCCTTGAAGGAGAGAACTGCTGATGAGCTTGAAAAACAAGTAAAGGAAAAGAAGATCAAGAAGAAGATTTCAGAAGCTGAGGCAGTCCAAGCTTTGTTAAAATTTAATGAAATAGTATCCAGAAGCATTCCAGTTCCGAGATCTTTCTCTTTGGAATCTCTACCTAAGACTCCAGGAAGAAACCTTGACTTTCCATAAGAGATTACAGCTGAACATGTTGAGAAACTCGAGCAGATTCAACAAGAGGAACTGGAAGAAGTAGTTGCTGAAGGAAGTGGTGAAACAGGAGATTTATTGAAAGAAGTAAATGATTATAAGGGGTCGCCTTCGGAAAACCTGTCACTCCGAACTTCAGAGGCTGAATCCTCTCAGTTTGTAACCCCAGAGAAGGATAAGAATGAGGAAGATGTTGTTCAAAAAGTTGTTGATGATATTATTCAAGTATCTACTAGCGAGCAGAAAACTCCAGATCAAGAAACGATTCCGAAAATAGACAAGGGAAAGAAAATTCTTGCTGATACTCTGAGTTAAGTGGTGGTGAAGAGAAAGGAAGTTGTTAGTTCTTCAAAGAGAAAGCTTGACCTTATTGAGGAAGAAAATTCTCCAATAAAAGTTTCGGATTCAGAGCCATCTTCGGTGGGGCATGACTTTGTTGTCCAGTCTTTAAAAAAGTTGGTGGGAACCATTCCGACCTTTTCAAGTATTGATTCAAGATGTCAGATGCTCCAACATGCTTTGAATCAGAAATCTGACTCTATATCTATGGTTATGGACAAGTGCGTTGAGATTGAGGCTTAGTTCAAAACCTTCTTTGTTGGCTACGAAGCTCATAGAAAATCTTGCAATAAGATGACAAACTGGTCGAAGAAGACTGTAGAGGAGATGAGGCTATTCGATGAATTTCAAGAAAATGTTAAAGATGCTTTTGAGACTGAGGACAGGAAGATAAATGAGCTGACTTCTTCATTTAAAGAGAAGTTGACAGATGAAAAAAACTTTCAGATTCAAGAAGTCAGAGATCTGAATGGGAAGCTAAATTCTGTCTCTCAAAACTAAAAGTTTGAAAGGGATCATCGGATTGAGTTTCAAGAAAAGATGAAGGCTCAGGAGGAAAATATCAAAGCTCGGGAAGAAAAGCTGAAAGCCCAGGAAGAAAAGATTGAAGCTCAATCTAAAAGAATAGTGGTCTTAGAGAAGCAAGCTGAAGAAGATCATAAAGACCTGAAGAAGATCAAGACTATTCTGAAGGGGCTTATTTCGAAGGAAAAAGATCCAAAATAGCTAAATCCGATCTTTTTGTTGTATCTAATTTTCTTTGAGATTTCAAACGTAATGAAATTTGTGCTTGTCATTTCTTTTGTTGTTTTAACTAATGTTTCAGGCACTTTGTTATTTTTTTTCCATTCCCTCAAATTCTTTTTGAAAATCAAAAAGGGGGAGAAGGAAAAGATACTTAAGAAAAAGATCTCTAATAAGAGTTTATCTAAGGGGGAGTTTTTATTTTAAGAAGACTGTCTTATTCGTAATGAAATGTCACTCCGGAAATCTAGAATAAGATCCTTAGAGTTTCAAAGCCTAAGGGGGAGTTAGTCGTATTCATCAATATTCTTAAAGAAAAGGGAGATCAGCCTTAATGTTTTTTCTTTCTTCTTAGAATTTCTTTTTCGTAAGGATGTTTGTGCTTTCCAAAAAGGGGGAGATTTTTTAGTCAATAAGGTTTTCCTTATGACTTTTCCATTCCTTCTTGTTTTGAAAATCACAAACACCTTATCTTTAAGGAAATTTGCTTTTATAAGGAAAATTGCTTTTATAAGGAAAATTGCTTTTATAAGGAAAATCACTTTTACAAGAGAAATTATCCTTATCATATTTTCATCCATATTTTTCTTAAGTATAAGATTCGGATTCATTCCTATATTCTCGGAATTATTTGAAACTTTGATATGAGGTATTCTGTTTTTAGGATCCGAATTCTGAACCAGAACTATAATAAAGTTTCACTCCGAAATCCAAATGAGAACTGTAATAAAGCTTCATTCCGAAATCCGGATACGAACTCTAATTAAGTTCTACATCAGATTCAGGATGCGAATCCTTATGAAGTTCGACAACGAATTCTTCTTAAGAATTCTGATGAGGATTTCTCATTACGAATTCTGATGAGGAATTCTCATTATGAATTCTGATGATGAATTCTCATTACGAATTCTGATGAAGAATTCTTATCCTGAATTCTCATTCCGAATTCACCTATTAAACAGAATCTAATCATCTCTGTTTTATACACCCTGAATTCATTCAGACTCTGAAAATTATTTTGGTTAGACTCTGAACTTTCATTTTACTTATGCCTTTATATTTTGACTACTCTTTATTATTTTCCTTACACTCAGAACCTTGACTCCGAAGTTTTCATTCCGGACTTTTGAGTTAGAATTAAAACGATGTTGTACACTCTGTTACACTTGTTTTGTTATAAAACGATGTCGTCCATTCTGTTTTAAACTAACCGTTGGCTAAGTGACACGTGTACAGGTCCCTCCGATTCTTAAGGAAAATATGACCGTTGGGAAGGAGGCCGACCTTACCTATAAATAGGAGCTCATTTGAAAGAGCTCAGTGCTAAATGGCTGACTGATCTTTGACTCATGTGATTACATGCTTGAAGTGATTTCTAGAGAGAGAGGCTCTTATTAACTCTCAAAGCTTCATGCGACTCCGAATGTTAGTGATTACATTCAAGGACTTCCGGGGATAGGAATACAGAGGTGCCGACTACCTTGAAGTTAGAGGGCTTCCTTGCTGAGGAAGACAGAGGTTGCCAACTACCTTGAAGTTGAGGGCTTGCGGGGATAGCAAGACAGAGACACTCCGATCTTAGTATCGAGGGCTTACCCTAGTGTGGGTAAGACAGACTTTCTTGAAAGTATAAATCAAGGTACCTTTATCCAAGGTTGTTGGATACCATTCTCTTTGGGTTAAAAGACTATTATCTTGTTACTTGTAGTTCTACTACTTGTTTATTTCCACTGCATTTTGTATTATAAGGAAAGTATAACTTTCTACTTTCTTATACTTCCTTATTTATACTCTGTTCTATTTAGATTCTATACGCTTTAAGGTAGAATCTCATATTGTAATCTTTTGTTAAGTTTCAATTTCCGGAACCATATTTCTGGAACCCACGTTCGGAATCTCTTTGCAAGTTTTCACTTGATATTAGAGGTGTTGTGAATTTGTTTAAGTTTAACTTTGTTAAACTTAGCCCTTTCCTTTACTCGAGGAAAAAATAGTTATTTGTAACTAACTTTAAAGGTTCCAAAGGAATTTTTAAAGTATACAATTCACCCCCCTATTGTATATTGAGCATCTATATCACTATTTCGATCCTAAAATTAAATGTTTCTAGGTATTCCAAATTTTTTTGGTTTGGTATTGGTGTGTATTTGGCCTTAAAATATGGTTTTCGAATGGATTTTGTGTGAAAACCCATATTATACTCCTTGGAGTTGTTTTATAAAAATATCAAATGGTTTATTGAGTTACACAAGTGTGAAAATATATTTAGGTACAGTTTGGGTGGGTGTATAATCCTAAAATGGGTTTCTGAAAGTGAAAGTGATGAATTGTGATGTCAAGCGTTTTGATAATATTTTATAAATGGTTGGAACAATTTCAGAAATTTTGAGAAATGTGTGAGGAATGTTTGTGGGATGTTTTGGTGTGAGTATGATGTTAAAATAAATTTGAATGTGAAGAAAGAATTATGTGACATTTTTGTGGTATTTTTGGTGTGTGTATAATTTTTAAATTCCAATTTTATGTTCAATTGGTAATTTATAACATGTGGAACTTGGTTTAGCACAAAGAGGGAACCCAGGTATCTAGGTGGGTGGACTAGGACTAGTATGCGAGTGATCCAAAAGTGGTATCATCCCTATTTCATTTATAAAGTTTGATGATGACATTTCTAACTAAACTATGATAATTTTTTGGGACCACTAGTTTATTGGGGTTCCCCCTCCCAGTGGCTCGTGCATGAGAAGGTTACTGATTATTTATACTTTTACACCAAGATACGATGTTCCTACAGCCCCAAAACTAGCTAGTGCCTAGGGGTGTTCTATTCCCTATAGATAATTTCCTATATTGTACATACATTGAAAATAAGGTGGGTTTGATTGGTAAATTTGGAATCATGTGTGTTTTATTTATAAGTTTTCATTCTTTAAAGTTTCCCTTGTGAAAACGGTTTTCATTTAAAGATGTATATTTTAAAAATTATTACTATCATTTTTATTTATAAAAAATGAAAGCTTTTCATCTTAAAATGTTTATCTTAATGAATATATTTTGGTGAAATACTACTATACCTAAGCTCCCACCCTAATTACACCTTTGGGTGTAAGTAGACTTGGTATGTTTGTCCCATGTTTGGGTAAAGCTTTTAGAACTTGTGGTTCAGATTGCTAGTGGCCATTCTTGATGTAGGGTCATGAAGATAGATTGAGGGAAATGACCCCTTTCCATGAGGATGTTCTTGGGTTTTTATTTTTTTCTTTATTACATTGTATTAGTCTTCGGAATTTTTTTATAAACATTGTAATCAAATTCTGAATTTTACTTAAAGTTTGTTTGGTTGGAAATTTTCAAATTCAGTTTATTTATTATTGTTTCTTTTTTTGTGATTCTAAAATCAGGTAAATCATTCCCAAACCTTTATTTATAAAACCCAGGAACTTGTGCCATCCCATAAAGATTGGGAACACCCTTCAGTCCATGCCACAAATTTGGTCGGGCTCCGAGTTGGATAGCGACCCGACTTGGTTTGTGACATATATTCTCTAAAAATAATATAATAACTTGAATCAATTTAAAACCTTAATAAAGAAATATACGATTAAAAGGATATACTCTATGATTTTTCACCAAATAAACTCATAGACTATTAAATATATTCTATACATCTAAAAATGAAAAAAAATTATCAAATATAAAATAAATAATTTCTTTAACAAATCACTAATTAATTTAAATGTCACAATTACTATATAATTTACTTTATCAATATCAATCAAATATTTATCCCAACTAAAAAATATTATGTCAACCTCAGGAACATATTAATAGTTATCTACCCTTAATCATGTGTTTTCCAAAAATACCACTTTATCACTAAATCACTTTTTTAGGTTATCAGTACCATTCCACATATGCTTGAAAATCATTAAAAAAATACTTCAAAACAATACTCAGATGTTTCATTATTATTATAACTAGAATATCAATGATAAAACACTTCAATGACGTAATTATAGAATCCAAATATACAAACACTTTAGTCATTCCACTATAATGATCATCATACATAGAGCCTTCCTTGTTCTAAGAGTTATTCCTTAGATTAGGGAATTAACTTGGATAATTCCCAAATTCCCCAAATATAAGACATTGAACTATAAATGGTAACATAGGATATAATTTATTTTTCTATATTGGACTTTTCATTTTCATTAATAATTAGTTTCTTTATTCCATTATTTTCCATACATAAAAATTCTTATGTTTCCTTTAATTCATTCCATTGACTACTTCTTCCCACATTCTTGACATGCATAAAGTTGAATCTTCTTTCCTCCATGGTCTTCATAAAACTCCATTTCTCTCCTGTTATGTGTGTTCAGAAAATAACAAAATTTATTATTTTTAGTCATATAATGAGATTTCTAATTAGGCATAATAACATGGTTTTTCATTCCATCTCCCATTTCATTTGGTTTCTCGTGATGAAAATCATTTCATTACCCATAATATTCGGTGTTAACATGATTTCTCCTAGTTTTAACCATTTATTAAAATCGAAAAATCATAAGGTGAGAAATAATAAACATTATTTATAGGATGTCTAAATCATGAAAACTTATTTTCACTTTAAGAGACCTATGGTTTAAAATAGATTATACATGGTTAATATATATTCAAATCCATAAAAAAATTTCATAAAAAATGTGAATTAACCCAATAAAACTTGTCAGGAGTGTCTAGGAAGGTGTGCAGTCTTAGGTACACTCATCGTGCACTAGTTAAGATCAAGTTAATACCCAATCCAATCCATTAAGATTTGTTACCCATGAGTGAATGTACACCCCGAGATTTGGAAAAATATTTTTTTCAAATAAATTTAATCTCATTAATATTTTGTTTTACATGTAACACTGAGTTTAAATGAAACATGACATAATATTAAAATATTATTATTAAATATGATAGTTATCACTTAGTAATTGGAATGGAGTTCATGAAAATGATTAACTAAATTGTGAAAATATATGTTTTATATATGTATATATAATGAATTATTTTGTGAAAAATTGGTTATAAATAAAAATAAAAACTATTTGAAAATAAAGTAAATATTTTTCTTAAAAAACTTGTTTTTTTAACAAAAGTATTTTACCTCTATAAATTAAAAAAATCAATTTTGTTGAATGATTTTAATAATATTTATATATTATATATTAAATAAAATTTTTGTCATTTATCTTATTTTTTTCTATATAAGATATAAAACTAAAACCAATTTTATGCTTAAAAACTATATTAAAAAAATATTTTTGTCACCTTTTAAAAACTTATTTTAAAATTAATTTTTTCTACTTTTAGAAAATATATTTGAAAAAAAACCTTAAATTAACATGTCAAAATTATCTTGGAGTGAATTTTTTATAATTTTTTGAAAAGATATATTTTTTTTATGAATAATGAAAAATA
This sequence comes from Viscum album, assembly GCA_963277665.1. Lineage (NCBI taxonomy): Eukaryota > Viridiplantae > Streptophyta > Magnoliopsida > Santalales > Viscaceae > Viscum > Viscum album. The sequence continues at coordinate 1,411,265,832 of OY728141.1, read as the reverse complement.
CTGATTTTCTATTAAGAATTGTCATTTATTTTAAAGAATTCAAAAATAATAAAATTATTTTAAGATTATTTTAAATGTAAATTTAGGTAAATTTTATATCTATTAATCCAACTTATTTCATTGCAATAAATTTCATATTTTATTTTTATATAAAAACATTTTAAACCATTTAACATTTTTTCTTTGGAAAGCTACTTTCTTATCACATATATGAGATTAATTATAAATTAAAAAATAAAAATTATGTTAATATAATGGGTAAAAATGGATTCCATATTTGGAATTAGAATAATTTATATTTTATAATAAGTTAAACCTAATTTTTCACCATTATTAATAGTAAAATAAGTAAAAAATTAATTATCGCAGTTAAGGTTAAAACGGTTTTATTGGGGGGAACTAAAATTATAAGGGAAAATTGATCTATAAACTTGAAAAAACCCCATTTTATGTTCATATTGCAACATTATAACCTCTAAGTCACAATAATTTCCCAATTTGGGAGCCTCTTCACATGTGAAAAATATGGGAAAACCTTTTTCTTTTCAGAAATTACAAGTGTGTCACTCACCTCAATTATAAAAGGACACCCCTATAATCTACTCTTAAAACCTAAAAACCAATTGTTTTAACCAATATATAACCAAATAACTCCCTAAATTCATGTCTCTCATCCTAGAATATTTATTTTAGTTATAAATCTATCCTATGAAGGCTTTGGTGCAAACCAACAGAAGTTGTTTGAAGAAGAGGTAACATCCCTAACCGAGCATTTCATTTTATATCTTCTTCAACCTCCTTAAATTATTATTAAATCATGATGATATAATAACCTTAGTATCATACAAATAATTATAGGTTTTTATGTTAAGTTTGATAACTACAACCATCTCCACTTCCATAAAATGGGATACAAAATCATCACTCATGTGTATGATGGACTATTGTCTCATGAATCGATGTGATGTATTTCTCATTTATAATTTACTTGGATGGTAATGAGGATAGATTAAATAAATACATATTATATAGTTAATTTATTTATACTTATATAATTATTATATCACTTATACATCTATACTTTCTATAATGACCCACTTATTCTCATTGTCTTGAGAATACAATGAATCATTACTTGGACTTAGGTGACACCCCCAAGATGATAAATTCTGAAAATAAATGATTAAGGGTTTAAAATGAAAGTAGGGGATGATTTGAACTTTATGAAATAAACCACTAACCAAAAAACGATATCCACAAAACCACTATATTATGCATGATAAAAACAAGACAAATCAACCATAATCTTTATAACAAAACCACACCAAAGTATGCTACATTGGAATCCAAAACAAAACACAAGGTAAATAGTGGAAGAAAAACTAATGACTCAAATATAACCACAAGACACCACGCTCCATAGCTCTATGCTCTAACATCACCGAACATCCCAAGTATCACGAGGTGGTGCTAAATACATGTGATACTTTACCTTTTCTCATGTCTCAGAAGATAGTGTCTAAAAAAGCACCAAAGTGACAAATCAAGGATGAGTATAAAACTTAGTAGGTTTTTTCCAATGACTTTCCTACTCATGACACTAGGATAGAAAGTTATCAACATTTATATAAAACAATTTATAAAAAAAAGTATATATCAAAATATAAACAACATCCAAAACCATTTGTAACCAAGAGTAAACAAGTGATACTTTCAAACAATTTTCCATAAATTCACACTTCTATAAAATTAACCAAATATGGATTTAAAAACCATTTCTGAATATCATTTTTTTCATACCCATCCAATGGTCCACAACACACACACCCATGCATGCTTCATTTGATAGTTCAATACTCATGAGCGGTCTCTCGTCCAATCAACATGTTTCCCAATGACACATTCCCCCAATATAGGGTTAGGTACCTTATACACCAATCGTAAACATCCCATATTAAGTTTCATGATAAACATGAACTCACACAACCCATATATTCCCAAACCATTCAAATAAACCAATTCAAACTATTTCAATAAAACTACTATTTTATTAAAAACCATTTAACGAAACAATTCAATCAAAAATTTCATTTTAGTAAAACCATTCCTTTTTTTTGAAAACACCTTAATCAAAAACATGTTCCACAATTACAGAAAATCTCATTTCAAAACTACATTTTAAAATCAAGAATCAATCACTTTATTCACAAGCACCAATTTTCCAGATTTCTACAAACATCACCAAAAAGTGAATCAACCAATCATAAAGCAAACAATTCACAATAAAATCCATATAAAGAAATAAATTTTAAACCATTTCATTCAGTTCTACTAATAGGAGTCAATAGTTAAGCCACATACCTCAACCGTTTTGTTGAAAATCGAAAACGGACGAAGAACGCTCAAGAAAACATGGTCGACTCTCCACAAAACCGCCTTAGACCTCTTATCCTATAATGATCAAGACAAAATCTCAATATATTTTGGATTCACTATCTTAGATATACCCATGAAGGATTTAGATCTATGAAACTGAGAATAGAGAAGATGATGATATAAGTAGATCTAATAAATTGGTCAAAAATGAAGAAGAACAATCACATACCTCAAGCATCCAGCTTCAAATCACTAAGGGAAGCCTTCATATTGATTTTTTTAATGGGAGAAGCTTATTTGGACTCATTAGGATAAAAAACATTGGATATAGCTAGTTTGGGGGGGAAAGAGTATTATAGAAAAGTTCTACCTATATCCACTTTTTAAGGAGGTTGTTTTTAACCTGCGTACAATTAGTCTGCATCGTTAGAAAAACTGTATGCTAACTATGAATTAGATACTTCCTTAAAGATCACCCCATGTGGCCTACTCACATGGTCTCCATAAATTTGCCCACATAGTGCCAAATCTAATATCTAGAAATTGCATCTTCTCACAGTTTCTACAAGGATCTCTGCACAGTTTGGACAAACCACGCGCAGCCTGTGCGCCTCTCCTTTGGATCCAAAAACTTATTGAAATTTCTCTGAACTCTCCCATCCTTTACCCATAAAATTTATAAACATAAAGTCTCAATGTAATGGTTAAATAACAGAAACTAGGGGTACTACATTTTCCCCACCATTGGTCTTTCCATCCTTAGAAAGTAGAAAATCATCCTTGCCCGGAAAGAGTTCTGACCATATCTCTTTCATTTTCTTCTCGCATCCCCAAGTTTCTTCCTGAATCAGACCATGTTTCCATAAAACCCACAATAGTCCTATGATTTTCCCACACAATTCATTGTCCTTCCTATCTATAATTTTCACTAGGATATATACAAATGAAGCATCTAGCTCTAGGTCAACGTGATCCCATCTGATCACATGGTCAGGATCATGTTGATACATTTTCAATTGAGATACATGGAACTCATTATGCACCAAACTAAACCATAGTGGAAATGACAACTAATATTACACCTCTCCAACCCATTCCAATATATGTAAATGGTCAATGTATTGAGGAAATAACTTTCCTTTCTTCCCAAAATGATGTTGTAAAAGACTTGAAGGGATTCTCAAGAACACATGATCACTCACTGTGAATAAAAACAGTCTTCGGTAATGATCAACACACAATTTCTATTGACTCTGATCCATCTCTATATTCTTTATGATTAATTGAATATTCTCTTTTTTTCTTAGACAAGTCTTGTCCCATGTAGTGAAGTCTCACCTATTTTCACTCAACACAGTAGAGAACAACAAGGACATGCATACAATGATTCTAAAGGAGCCATATGTATTGAGGCTTGATAATTGTTATTATATGAGAACTCCACTAATGGATGTGATCTTACCATGATCCACCAAAATCTATTACACAATCCCACAACAAGTCTTCCAAAATATTTATCATCCTTTTTAATTTCTTATCTGTATGAGGACGATACTCCGTACCCAAAGTCAATTGAGTCCCAAGGAATTTCTGTAAGGATTTCTAGAAACACAATATGAACCTCGAATCTCTATATGAGACTATAGAAATTGGTACTCCATCTCTCTTTATTAGTTCATGGAAATAGATTTTGGATTGATCCTCCACCGTATGATTTTCACGAATATGAATTAAATGGGCCGAATTTGTGAGATGATCCACTATCACCCATATGGCATAGTGTTTCTGAACCGTTCTTGGGAGACCTATAATAAAATCTATATCTATCTGCTCCCATTTCCACACTGTGATAGGTAAAGACTGCAACATACACATTGGTCATTGATGTTCTACCTTAACTTTTTCTCATGTTAAGCACCTTGAAATGAATTCATCCACTTTCCACTTCATGTAGATCCACCAAAATTACACCTCAAATGCCTTATAAAACATCTATATACCCAGATGTACAACCCATATGAAATAGTGTTATGCATGAAGAAGTTTTTTCTGACATACCATAGGTAAAACCATTTGATATATGAACCACAACACTAAACTCCCTTCAAGTTTCCATCCCTTAATGGTCTCCCCACCATTGAGTTTTGAACTCATAACCAATCATTTTGCATCATATGTTTATTCCTCTTTAACCATCTTCACCAAATCAGGAATGATGGAAAATGAAAATAAAATCACAACATCACTTCAGACTTCACATTCCACATGCATGTCGGCTATGTTTGTCATCAACTTCCACTCATCTAAAGATTATTTCTACAACTGATCATATGACTTTATACTTAATGATTCTACCACTATATTTCCTTGTCTTAGTGTATACATAAAGTCAATGTAAAACATCTAAATATATTTCATCCATATCCATTTACTCAGATTCAAATACCATTGCGATAAAATGTGTTTCAAGATCTTATGATCTGTAAACATAGTAAATTTATCACCAAAGAGATAATGAAGCCAAGTCTTCAAGGAATGGATAACTACAACTAACTCCAAATCATGTTTTCGGTAATTCTTCTCATGAACTATCAACTGTCTTAAACCATAAGCAACCACATGGTCTCCCTATATGAGAACACATCCCAAATCGGATCCCGAAGCATCACAGTACACCACATACCCATGTCCTGATTCTAGAAAAAACAAGATAGGTGTTGATGTAAGGTGAAATCTGAGCTCTTGAAAAGACTTTTGGAATTTCTCAATCCATTGGAATGGAATGGTCCTGTTTTTAAAAGATATCATTGGAATGACTAGTCATGAGATGACACACACAAATAATTAGTAATAACAAGCTAGACCAAGAAAACTTCATATCTCAAAGACATTCTTCAACGGTTGCTAAGAGATAACAGCTTGTATCATCACTGGATTGACTGGAACACCTTTTATAGAAATAATATGGCTGAGAAAGCATACCTCTTATATCAAAAATTCACACTTTGATAATTTGGAATTAAAATGATGATATATCAAGATTTCCAACATTGTCACTAAGTGTTCCTCATGTTCAGCCCTTGTCCTTGAATACACCAATATTTCATCCACGAACACCACAATAAAAGAATCGAGGTATCACTGAAATATAATATTCATCAATGCCATAAAGACCAATGGTGCATTATTTAGACCAAAAATCATGACTATATATTAATAATGTTCATATCTTCTTATGAAAGTTATCTTCAGAATATATACCTACCTAAATCACAATTGACGATATCCTGATCGCAAGTCAATTTTAGATATCACTAGGATTCCCTCAATTGATCAAAAAGTTAATTAATGCATGGAAGTGGATATATATTCTTGATTGTAACTTGGTTAATATTATAATAATCAATGCAAAACTGAAGAGTTCCATATACTTTCTTTATTAACAAGACCCGTGCTACCCACAGAGATAAAATTAGATGAATGAAACCTTCTCTTTCCATCTCCTCTAATTATACATTCAATTCCCTTATTTTTTTGGTGTCATCCTATAATATGTAAGGGAAATAGGAATATTCCATATAAGGAGGTCAATAGTAAACTACACTTCCCTTATAAGTGGTAACCCTAAGAAGTTATTTGGAAAGGCATCTCAAAAAAATTTCATGACTTCTGGAAAACTATTACCTATGATATCTTCCATAAATTCCAAATTCAATTCCTCCAACTTATAAGAGACCATTCCCATTACAAGTTCTAACAAGACTGTTTCACCTGTCATTATGATCCTTTTCTACTCTAAAGATATGTTCAACACCATCCTTAATTGTGAAACTAACGATTATACTATAACAGATGATGTGAGCCTTAAACTTTGTAAACAAATCCATACCTAGGATTACATCAATGAAATACATATCCAATACTAAGAAATACCAATTCATCTTGACTACATCCATAGTTATAGAACATGCGCTACACACAAAGGCTCAACATTCTCTTTTACCAATAGAAGTTTGATGTTTTAACACAGAATGTATAATCACTACATTTAAGATTATAAAATCAATAGAATGAGAAGAAATTAAGGAATGTGATTCCCCAATATCAAAAAACACATTCATAAAGGTAGAATTTCATAGAATCATATATTTCACCATAGATGGTACAACCTGATCATCTATGATCATTTTCTCAAGTCCATACAATTTCGTCATCACTGCACTCTACTCCTTGTTTCCGTGTAAATATTTCCATTACTGAGGAGTCATGGGATTCTTATAATCACCATGGATATCATTGTTCTACTAATGAGTTTGATTCTGTTGCACTCATTTGGTCAAAGCATAAGATGCTTGTGATACCTGAGAAGTGTCTCAAGCACCTGACCTCAGAGCACTACAATAATAGCACTGAATATTCTTTCTCTGCTAGTAGTTATGTAATTATATAGGTTTTTTTGTATAATCTCACTTCATGTGGTCAAAAAACCACATTAGAAATATCCCTCTTTGCTCTTGGGTCATGGAGGAGGGTTTATTGATCCTTTCATTTGATTTTGATTCCCACTCCCACCTTGGAAAATTGTTTCCCTATTCCGTTTTCTCACAACATTCGAGTTCCCACTAATTCACAAAGGTATCATGATAATTCCTCCTCACATAGCTCTTGAGATATCACATTCAACCCCTGTTTCTCTTTCCACCATCTTCGTATAACCCGTAATATAGAGCCCCACAATCTTTGACTGAATCTCCTGCCTTATCCCTGATTCAAAGATGCATGCCTTCAAGGATGAACTATCCACAACCTTTGGTTAAAATCACACTAAATTCAGGATTTTATCCACATACTCTATAATAAATAGTTTCAATTTCTTTAGAATGAAGAAATCTGTCATTTTCTGAATCTTGAATGAGTAAGTATAGAATTGTTTGTTAAAAAATTATTCAAAATCCTCCCAAATGAGTCATTGATCCCCCTTGGAATGCAGCACTAGTTCCCACCACTGTCATACAAGATCCTCTAGAATATACGTGGCTAGCCTAACCTTGAACTCCTTTGGTGTTTTGATGAAATCGAATATACAATTAATCTTGCTCAACCACACCCTTACCTTTTTGGGTTCAGAATCACCCTAAAAGTTTGATGGATTCCACTTCATGAACTGGATGGAATGTTCCACATTCCTTGGCTCATCCCTCCAGTTCCCCATATATATAGCTTGAAATGATTTAATGATACTTTCAACCATCTCTTGGTTCACCTATGTCTTTGGTGCAACCATATTCTCTACAACTTCTTTTGATTGGTTTCTATGATGCCTACCGATTTCCATTTTCTAAAAAAAGAAAAAACTCTATAAGTATCACTATCTATCAACTGATATCTTATCATTTCGAATTCTATAAAATTGACTATCACAACAATTATTTCCAAAATAAACCATTTTTGAAAACATTAAACATTATTTTTGAAGATCAAAACAGTATCAAAATACATTAATGATGTTCTTTTCAAAGTATTTCATTTGAAAACAATCTCATGTTTTTCAAAAATCAACACTTTTGCACAAGAAATAAATAATGAATCCAATGAAATATGAAATCCTAGTGGTAATTAATTAATCTAAAATTAATTTCATGCTCATCTCATTGGTTAAACCCATGAAATTTCTGTAATATTATAAGGGTATCTAAAACACTTATGTATCCAACTCTCTGGTAACATGAAGTTCAACATAAAAAGGTTAGTTACGTCTTTTTATGCTCTGAATTTCATGTCCTGACAATCATACTCCTTTATAAGATCCCAACCCCAGAAATAGACAAGAGGATATTTCAAATCAATGACCAATAAAACTGAGGACTACTTGTTATATAAGGTAAGTAACAAGCCGATACCACTTACCTCAAACAATCTTTCGAATCAAACAAACTAATTCCATTTGTAATGACCCACTTATTCTCATTGGATTGACAATATAATGAATGATTATGTTCCCTTAAGATAAATCCCCAAGATGATAAATGATGGAAATAAATGCTAAAGGGTTTCAAATGTAAGTGTATGGTGATTTATACTTAAATAAATAAACCACTAACCAAACAACCATAACCAAACAACCACTATATGAGTCATGTTAAAAATAAGACAACTCAACCATCATCTTTATAACAAAACCACATAGAAGTATTCTAAAAAAGAAGACAAACCAAAACACAAGGTAAAAAGTGGATGAACAACTAAAGACACTAAGATTAGAACAAGAATCCATGCTCAATAGATCCATGCTCTAACATTAGAAAATAGCCCAAGTATCCAGAGGTGGTGATAAATATCTATGATACTTTACCTTTTACCTTGTATCAAAAGATTGAGTATGAAAAATCACCAATGTTACAAAGTATGGGTGAGTATAAAACTCATTAGGTTTTCCCCAATGACATACCTACCCATGACACTAGGATAGAAAAGATAGCCACATTTATATAAAATAGTTTATATAAAAAAATTTCTAAAAACAATTTATATCAAAATATAAATAAGTTCCAAAAAAATTTGTAACCAAGAGTAAATAAGTGATACTTTCAACCAATTTTCTATTAATTCAAACTTCTAAAAAATTAACCAAACAAGGATTTAAAAACAAGTTTTCAATATAATTTTGGCATACCCATCCCATTGTCCACAACAGACACACCATTGCATGCTTCATTTTGAAGTTCCATACTCATGAACGGTCTCTCGTATAATCACCTTCTATTCCAATGACACATGCCCCCAGTCCAAGGTCACATACCTTTTACCCCAATGATACACTTACCTTATTCCGGGGCTCGTTGATCGTGAACTTTCATAACCCATATATGCCAAAACCATTCAAATAATCAAATTCAAACCATTTCAATAAATTTTTTCTTTTACTGAAAACCATTTCATTTCAATAAAACCATTAATTTTATTCAAAACACCTTAATAAAATCCATGTTCCATAATTCTAAAAAAATCCCATTTCAAAAAATCATTTTAAAATCAAGGATCAAAACACTTTATTCACAAACACCAATTTTCCAAATTTCCATATCCATAACGAAAAAGTGTTTCAAGAAATCATAAAGCATTCAATTCAAAATAAAATCCACAAAAAGAAATAAATTTTAAACCATTCCATTCATTTTTACTAATAAGAGTGCATTGTGAAGCCACCTACCATAACCGTTTTGATGAAAACTGAAAATGGTCGAAGAATGCTCAAGAAAATCGGGTCGACTCTCCACGAAACTACCTTGGACCTCTTCTTTTATCCTGATAAAGAAATAATATCAAAATATTTATAATTAAATATATTATATCTACCCATAATGGATCTAGATCTAAGAAATCGAGAATAGAGGATAAGTATATATATGTAGATCTAAGAATCTAATCAAAAAACGAAGAAGAATGATCACATACCTCAAGAATCTGGATTCAAATCACCAAGGGAAACCTTTTAATTTCCTCTATATCGATGGTATAACCTTCTTTATCCTTAGTAGAAAAAAATCATGATTTAGAGCTGGTTTGGTGTAAAAAATAGTTGATTAAAGGCAAGATCAACCAGGATCCACTTTTTAAGGAGGTGGTTTTAACCTACGCACAGTTAGTCAGCACGGTTAGGAAACTTGTACACTAACCATGTGTTATATACAAACTTAAATATCACAAATAATTGAATCCATTCATGATCTCCCTATACGTTCACACACCATGCCAAATATATTATCCATAAACCACAACTTCTCACAGTTTCTACTAGGATCTTCGTACGGTTATGACAAACCATGCGCAGCCCGTTCGCCTCTCCTTTGGCTCCAAAAACTTATTTAAATTTCACCAAAATCTATCATCATTCACTATTAAACATTATAAACATAAAATAAAAACATAAGGGTTACTTACCAGAAACCAGGGGTATTACACTTTCCATCTGTGAGAATAAGATAACGTTGCTTGTGTGTACGGAAGACTACCACCTCATGAAGTAATATGATTCATTCACACTTTTAATGGAAAGTAATAAGTATGAGTTTAATGAAAATATTTGATATATATTAACTAAAAATTATTATGTAATTTTAAAATATTATCTTTCATTATTTGTTTCTTTTGTTCGAGAAAATGGAAACAACGTTCATGCATACGTACGACATACCATCTCCATGAATGATGTATTTCATTTTCTATCTCTAAATTTTATAGATTATGTTAAATAAATATATAATAAAAATATATTATATCTATATCATTTAAAAAAAATTACATGATGTAACCATGACCAAAGTTAGAGTAACAAAACTAAAAAATCAAAACATACATGAAAAAACAATGTAATTATTTCCCAAAATGTGACTTTGACATGGAATTGTTAATAAATAGGTAATAAAAGATCAAAGTAAATACTTTATGGTATTATATATATAATCATTTTAATTTAATATATTTATAATAAACCTACATTTTTTATATGTTTTTTAATATTTACAAAGTAAGTTGATACTTAATGTAAGGGATTTCTAGTCTCTCATTCATTGATGGGGGACTAATTCCATATTAACCACTCATATCATTTTTTAGTGTATATAATTAGAATTTAACATGTTATATAATTAATATAATTTATTTAATTATATTTTATTTTTATTTTTAATTTATTCTTTAATATGGATTATGATTTAAATGATTACTAAAGTGGAAAGGGATTTTCCTCTCCCTTTTATTTTCTGTGAGACACATACCATATTCACTATGTGTTTCTTTTATGAGGCGTATATACTACCCATTTTAAATTTTATATCATGAATATAATTATTTTTATGATATTTAAATTTTTTATTTGATGATATTATTTCATGGGGATTATGCTAAAAATGTTACCAAAGTGGTAATGATTTTATGTTACAATCTCATCATTTATCGAGATTTTTATGATTGTGCTTCCAATGGTGAAATATTAATATTTATCTATCAATAAACACATGAATTTTCTTCACCTATATTTATTTATAGAGAATACATATTTCTTATAATTTTTATGTCTTTATGTACTCAATATTTCAAAATAATTTTTTTAAGGAAAATCATCTGTATTTCTCTCTTCGGTTGAAAGCCCTTTTTCTTTCATAACCATATTTTATAGAATTTTTTTCGAAAATCTTTTAACAATATAACAATAATTTATTAATGAAATTTTTACCCATGTTTTACTATAAAAAAATTTTAAAATGATTCTTCATTTTGTTCTAAAAAAGGCATGTTTTGATTTTACCAAAAATAGAAAATAAATCTTGTTTTCAATGTAAATGATAATAAAAATATTTCACACTTTCATAACCTCTCAATTATTTCAATATTAACTTAAAATTTTTAAAGTCTCTTTTCAAAGAAAACACTTTCCTTAATATTTGGTAAATTTGTAGACATTAAATAAATGATTTCAAAGTTAAAATTTATTTTCCTCAAGAAATTTTTTTGATGATTTTTACATAATAATTAATATGTTTCAGTGGTTATTTTCAATGAAAATGATTTTGAATGTTTTTCATGTTTTAAAAAGTGTTTTTTAAAGTGTAAAGGCTATTTTACTCAAAGAAGGATTGAAGTGATTTTTATTTCAAAATCATTTTCCATCTAAGATGAAATATTTTAATGTTACATGTGGTTAAATAGGGATGTGATCCAATTATAACATTATTATTATGTCTCTAAATGGTTTATATTTATGATGACAATATATTTATGAAAAATTTCTCTCACACATGGGTTAAACCATGATAAAATTATTATGAAACCCACTTCATTTTCCAGGGGTCATGATCTGATGAAATGATGAAATGATTTTGAAACCCATTTCTTTTCCACATGTTATCTTATGATGAAATATTTATGAAAACCATTTTATTTCACATGTTATGATATGATAAATTATTTATGATTCTACATCACATGAATGTATAGATTATGTGATGAGTGGTACCTATATATCCCCCCAATTAATTGGGTAATGATTAATGTTATATGATCTCCAAGGGTACATTGGAGGATATCCCAATCACAAAAGAGGGTATACAGGTGGTTATCCCTAGCCCAGAAGAGGGTATATAGGAGGTTATCCCAATCCCAAAAGAGGGTACACATGTGGTTATCCCAATCCTATCATGTTATGAATTTCTCATTGGGTATACTTCACATGATATTTTCTATGATTATGTATATACGAAAAATAAATGTCTTATGAAAATGTTATGCTCTCATGGATCATGTTATTTGATTCCATTATAATTCATGTCTTATGAACTTCCATGATTTATGACATGACTCATGTTTATGATCTTTGATGCACAAGGTATGTTTTTCATATGTTATTCTCATATTCTGATGCCTATATGCATATATTATATTGATATCTCCATTTTTTAGCATTAAGGATCATCTGGGATCACCCTTTCTTATGTTTCTTTTCACCTAGATTTGAATAAAGGTATTATATATGTTATGTATAAGAAGGTTTCTAGTTATGAAGAACATAGTGGGAGATGATGAAGCTTAATTATGAACCGCTTATTTATGTGTCCATGTTTACAAAGGCACTAGGACTAAATTATTATAGTGTGGATCATTATGTTATTTAATGAATATTAATATTTTAATATGTAATATATATGTATAAGAATATTTGGTCTTTATATTTGGTATCACAGAAAACGATTAGTTAACCATTGGAAACTGGGATGAGAAAACTTTATTGAGATCTCTAGAGATATTTAAAAGGAAATTTTTAGGGATACACCTAAGGATAAGTCTAAATATGATTTAAAGTGTAGGAAAATGTCATGAATTTTTTTAAAGCGTAGAGAGAGTTTTTTCCAAGAAATTACATCCCCATCAGGATACTACAAATGGATGTGGCTCTAAAATAATGCTATCTTTAGGTAATAACTCAAAAAAGGTCAGATTGTGATGAACTCAATCATAAAATATTGTAAAACAATGGGCCATATTGTACACCTATTTTAGAATGCCTAGGGTATATGCATTGTAAGTTCACAGAATCCTTATGAACCATCTTAAATGATTTGAATAATTACTATGAATGACCATGTTTAAGATAAAGGTTTTATAGATTAAAAATAATTTTTTAGGGTTTAGAAACCCTATAAGTTAATTTTCATGATTATTTGGTTTTATGATATGATTAGTGTTTCTCACACTGTGATTTTTTGTTTCATTCAATGGATGGAAACATAAGTAATCATGTAAACCCCAAATTTTATGGATAATTTTGTGACTATGAGCAAACAAATTGGATTATGACTGGAGATAATGATATTGTGATTATGACTAATCATCTATCATGATATATTATTAACAACATGAACTCTAGTGACATTCATAAAGAATAAAATAGGCGAAGGATGGAATTTTATGAATGTTAATGTGATAATGAACAGAGATGAAATAATATTCGGATTTCTACATGTCAAGAAGTTTGGAAGAAGAACCAAGAATAATATCTAAAATAGAGTGGAATATTTTTTCTATATGATAATTAAGGTCATAGAGAAATGAATTGAAAAGGAATTTAATGTTTATATGTGAGGAACTAGGGAATTATCTGATTTAATTCCCTAAACTAAGGGTTAACCACTAGACCAAGGAATAACCTATGCTATACCAAATCCTTGAAGTATTTATGTATTTGGATTCAGGAATATGTTTTAGAATTATTTTACCAATGATTTTTGGTTATAATAATCAAGAAACATCTAAAGATTATATTATTTTTCAAATCATATCACTAATGAAAATTTAAGGTATACCAATGGTTGAGAACTGTTGGGACAGGGGGGAGAACCATTGGTATAAATTATACCAACTGTTTTAGAAACCGTAGCCCAGTAATCCGTGACAATAGACATATACCAATGGTTTGAGATAAAACATTGGTATATGTGAATAAATCTACTCTATATCAATGGTTCTATAAAACTATTGGAATAGAGTTCTTATACAACACATATGAAAACTATTTCAAAACCATTGGCATATCTTTTTTAGTCTTCCATTCACCCCTATACCAACGGTTTAAACCATTGGTAAAGTTTTTGTACCAATGGTTCAGAACCGTTGGTAAAAAAATACATACAGAACCTATACCAAAGGTTTAAAACCGTAGGTATAGGCTTTGCTGTATAATTCACACAGAAGCCTGCTCTATGTGATGTTGTGTGAATTGTACAGAATACATACATTGCAACACATAATAAGGATACATAATTAAAAACTGATAATTATAAGGATACAAAATTTAATAATCAATTATGAATAAAATACATTAAAAACTGAATACATAATTATATGTGATACATAATTAATAATACATAAAAAATTGCATTTTTTATAACACATACATGATTGAATTCAGAAATAGGAAGATAATAACCCAAAATAAAGAAATTAATAAATGAATTCAACCAAACACAAATATAATGTCATGGTTTGGGGAGAGTGTCTTTGAACCTAGTGATGATGATAATGGGTGTGTATCAATGTGCTTTTGTGACTTAGGGAATATAGTTGTCCTTGGCGTATTAAATGTCATGTGTTTTAGAATAGGGTTATGAGTTCCTCACATGAGAAGTGGATTGTGTGAGGCTGGACCATGGATCGTTGTGCTAAAGTAACAACACAATCCGAATAAGTTTGGTCGGTTTTTCGTATGCCAGTTGTTTTTACTTAAAATTATTCTCATTTTAAACAAAACAGAGATAGTTAGAGGGATACTGGCCACACCATGCCTCAGATTGAGATGGGGTTGACTCTTACACATCACATATGACTCATGGATCATTTTCCTAAAGTATCAATACAATATGAATGCGTTTGGTTGGTTTTATGTATTCGAGTTGTTGTTTTAACTTAAAATGTTGTCCATTTCAAATTAAATTGAGACACTTTGAGTGGTACCAGCCACACTAGGCCACAGATTAAGGCTCATTTGACTCGTACACGTCATAAATGACCCACGGATTGTGGTTCTAAAGTATCAACACAATCTGAATATGTTTGGTCATTTTTCCATATGTTAGTTGTTTTTACTTAAAATTATGTCCATTTTAAACAAAAGAGAGACACTTAGAGTGCTACCAGCCACACCATGCCTCGGAATGAGGCGGGGTAGACTCGTACATGTCACAAATTACCAATGGATATTTTTCATAAGTTATTAACATAATACGATTGTGTTTGGTTCGTTTTCCATATGCCAGTTATTGTTTTCATTTAAAATGTTGATCATTTCAAATAAAGGTGAGACACTTTGAGTGGTACTGGCCACACCGTGCCTTGGATTGAAGTGTGGTTGACTCATACACATCAAAAATGACTCATGGATCTTTCTCTTAAAGTATAAACATAATTCGAATATGTTTGGTCCATTTTCGGTATGTTAGTTGTTTTTTTCACTTAAAATGATGTCCATTTCAAATAAAAGAGAGACATTTAGAGTTGTACTGGCCACAACATGCCTCAGATTGATGCGGGGCTGACTCTTACACATCCAAAATATCCCATGGATCGTTTTACTAAAGTATTAACACAATATGAATGCGTTTGTTTGGTTTTACGTATGCCAGTTGTTGTTTTCACTTAAAATGTTATCCATTTCAAATAAAAGTGAGACACATTGAGTGGTACCAGCCACAACACACCTCGGATTGATGCAGGGTTGAGTCGTAAACGTCACATATGACCAATGGATCATTTTCCTAAAGTATCAACACAATCCGAATACATCTGTTTTTCATATGCTAGTCGTTTTTACTTAAAATAGTGTCCATTTTAAACAAAAGAGAGACACTTTGAGTGATACTTGCCAAACCATGCCTCGGATTGAGTTGAGGTTGACTTCTACACATCACATATGACTCATGGATCATTTTCCTAAAGTATCAACACAATCCGAATGTGTTTGGTCTGTTTTCCGTATGCATGTTGTTGTTTTCACTTAAAATGATGTCCATTTTAAACAAAAGAGAGACATTTAGAGTGGTACCATTTACACTGTTCCTTAGATCGATATGGGGTTGACTCTTACACATCAAAAATATCCCATGGATTGTTTTCCTAAAGTATCAACACAATCCAAATGTGGTTGGTTGGTTTTCCGTATGCCATTTGTTGTTTTCACTTAAAATGATGTACACTTTAAACAAATGAGAGAAATTTAGAGTGGTACCGGCCACACTGCACCTAAAATTGATGCAGGGTTGACTTCGACATGTCACAAATGTCCTAGGGATAATTTTTCTAAAGTATAAACACAATCTGAATGCGTTTGGTTGGTTTTCCATATGCCAGTTATAGTTTTCACTTAAAATGTTGATCATTTCAAATAAAGGTGAGACACTTTGGGTGGTACCGGCCACACCATGCCTTTTATTGATGCAAAGTTGACTCGTACACGTCACATATGTCCCATGGATCATTTTACTAAAGTATAAACGGGACCCGAATGCGTTTGGTTGATTTTTCGTATGCCAGTTGTTGTTTTCGCTTAAATTGTTTATCATTTCAAATAAAGGTTAGACACTTTGAGTGGTACTGGCCAAAATGTGCCTCAGATTGATGAGGGGTTGACTCTTACACATCACATATGACCCATGGATCGTTTTCATAAAGTATTAATACAATATCAATTCATTTGGTTGGTTTTCTGTATGCCAGTTGTTGTTTTCACTTAAAATGTTGTCCATTTCAAATAAAAGTGAGACACTTTGAGTTGTACCGGCCACACCGGGCCTCGTATTGAGGCTCAGTTGACTCATACACATCATAAATTACCCCTGTATTATTATTATAAATTATTAACACAATCCAGATACATTTGGACAGTTTTCTGTATGTCAGTTGTTTTTACTTAAAACAGTGTCCATTTTAAACAAAAGAGATACGCTTAGAGTGCTACTGGCCAAATTGTGCCTCAGATTGATGTGGGGTTAATTTTTACACATCAAAAATGACCAATGTATTGTTTTAATAATTTATCAACACAATCTGAATGTGTTTGTTCAGTTTTTTTGTATGCCATTTGTTGTTTTCATTTAAAATGTTGATGATTTCAAATAAAGGTGAGACACTTTGAGTGGTACCGACCACACCATGCCTACGATTGAAGTGGATTTTACTTTTACACATCAAAAATGACTCATGGATCATTTTCCTAAAGTGTCAACAGAATCCAAATACATTTGGTCCATTTTCTATATGTCAGTTATTGTTATCACTTAAAATGATGTCCATTTTAAACAAAAGAGAGACACTTAGAGTGCTACTAGCTACACCATGACTCATATTGATTCGAGGTTGACTCGTACATGTCATAAATGTCCCATGGATCGTTTTCCTAAAGTATCAACACAATCCGAATGTGTTTGGTTGGTTTTCCGTATGACAGTTGTTGTTTTCACTTAAAATGTTGTCCATTTCAAATAAAAGTGAGACACTTTGAGTGGTACCGTCCACACCACGCCTTGGATTGATGCAGGATTGAGTTTTACACGTCACATATGACCAATGGATCGTTTTCCTAAAGTATCAACACAATCCGAATACATTTTTTTTGTATACCGGTTGTTTTTACTTAAAAGAGTGTCCTTTTTAAATAAAAGAGAGACACTTTGAGTGATATCGGACACACCATGCCTCAGATTGAGGCGAGGTTGACTCATACACATCACATATGACTCATGGATCGTTTTCATAAAGTATAAACACAATCTAGATGTGTTTGGTTGGTTTTCTTGTATGCATGTTGTTGTTTTTACTTAAAATGATGTCCATTTTAAACAAAATAGAGACATTTAGAGTGGTATTGTCCACACCATTCCTCGGATGAATGCGTGGTTGACTCGTACATGTCACAAATGTCCCAAGGATCTTTTTAATAAAGTATCAACACAATACAAATGCATTTGGTTGGTTTTCCATATTCTAGTTGTTGTTTTCACTTAAAATGATGTCCATTTTAAACATAAGAGAGACATTTAGAGTGGTACCGGCCCCACCACATGTCAAGATGAAGCGGGGTTTACTCATAAACATAAAAAATGTACCATTAATCATTTTCATAATGTATCAACACAATACGAATACATTTGGTCGGTTTTCCATATGAGAGATGTTTTTACTTAAAACATTGTCCATTTTAAAAAAGAGAGACACTTAGAGTGGTACTGGCCACAACGTGCCTCGGATTGATGCGGGGTTGACTCATACACGTCAAAAATGTCTCATGGATTTTTTTCCTAAAGTATTAACAAAATCTGAATGCGTTTGGTTGGTTTTCCATATGCCAGTTGTTATTTTCACTTAAAATGTTGATCATTTCAAATAAAGTTGAAACACTTTGAGTGGTACCGGCCACACCATGCTTCATATTGATGCGGGGTTGACTCATACATGCCAAATATGACCAATAGATCGTTTTCCTAAATTATCAATACAATATGAATGCATTTGGTTGGTTTTATGTATGCCAGTTGTTGTTTTCACTTAAAATGTTGTCCATTTCAAATAAAAGTGAGAAACTTTGAGTGGTGCTGGCCACACCGGGCCTTGGATTGAGTCTCAGTTGACTCATACATGTCATAAATGACCCATGGATTGTTTTCCTAAAGTATCAACACAATCTGAATACATTTGGTTGGTTTTCCGTATGCTAGTTGTTTTTACTTAAAAGGGTGTCCATTTTAAACAAAATAGAGACACTTTGAGTGATACCGGCCACACCATGCCTCAGATTGAGGCGGGGTTGACTTGTACACATCACATATGACTCATGGATCATTTTCCAAAAGTATCAATACAATATGAATGTGTTTGGTCAGTTTTATGTATGCCTATTAGAAAAATCGTGCAACAATTGTGAGAAATTGTGCATGATGTGCATCCCCTAGTTCATGGTTATGGAAAATCATGCACATTTCTTCTAATATATATCCCTATATGGTTGGTAGATACCTTGTGTGATGGAATTAAATTTTTTACTAACCGGGAGGCATAGTGTTTTTCTACATCGATCGGGGTTCTGAGCTCCAAAAAAGACCCAAAAGCCCCCTAAACCATTATAACATCATTTGGATTCCATATTTGTTATAAAAAAAGAGTTGTACTAAATTCAAAAATATCCATACCGGAGTGAAAAATCGGGTTCAAAAATAAAGAGTTATACTGAATTCAAAAATTTAATGGATCAATCTTCCCCTGATCACCATCACCATCACCACTATCATCATCAGCCTCATCCTCACCACCATCTCTGTCCTCGTCATCATCCTCATCATCTTCCCCATGCTCATCCTCGGCCCCATCCTCGCCCTCGGCCCATCCTCTCCCTCGTCCTCATCCTCATCCTCACCCTCATCCTCTTTAGCATCCTCATCATCACCAGGAACGTCATCATCTCAACCGCCACTAGAAATTCCACATGGTGCATTGGATAATGAACCCATGGATGACATATATGTCTAACAAGCCATGCTAGCCTATGGTGGAAGTGATGAAGATAAATCTTTGATTAGGTTCATAAATTATTTCTCCATCGTTTGAACCTATTCTTCTAACTATGTGACCCTTTTATCAGACTGTCTCGCAGGCTCCTTGACCTGTTCCAAATTGGTGGTACTAGAGTGGATACCTAGAGAGGACCAATACCTTGTCGGGAATATATACTTAGCAGGTCAGCAGCTTACTTGACAAGAGTGCTCATCTCTCAAAACCTGATATAAATGATCATGTGTCCCTAAATTGTTAGGCTCCTGGACATCAAGGGCCTCTAAAGCATCTTGTTAAAAATATTAATAGATTATTAAATTTCATAATATATATTAAACTTTGAAATAAACAAATTAAAACTTACAACCTTTTCTTGTGTCGGTTTATTAACCGCAGTTCCATATTTTTTCCTTCTACTCAAGAAAAAAAAATTTACTCAAGGGAGATGCCCTTCAATATTCCATTTTTTCTTCTGTAATGACATTGAAATAATATAAAGTAAAATTATAATCATATATTCCATATTCAATAAATCACATAATTTAAGTAGGAAATAATAAAAAGGGAAAGTCCTAAAGAAAAATTATAAACAACTATATCGTACCAGCTGCCTCTCATGATCTGACATAGTGGTGTGCCCCAAAGTTCGGAGGTATTGCTTTGAATCAATGTTTTTTTTGTTTTTTTGAGAAGATTCCTAAATAATATTTAATAATAAATAAGATAATATTAATGAAAAATATGAAAACTGTCATTTAAATACCTCAAATGGGATTAATAACTTAAATTTGGTAGTTGCCCAATGGGTAATCATTTGGTGATATTGCTCTATCGGGCAGTCATCCCCAATAGGAAATGTCTCCAACTCTAAGCCCACTTTATCACACTAGAAAACATACAACTCATGATTATAATCTCTCTAAAGCTCTCCTAGATCCTTTAAATGTGTTGTTCATGCACCTTCTCCATCCGGGAATTTAAATCAAAGCTCACACCCAATAGTTAAATTCATATAAATACAAAAAAAATAATACATTAAATCCAATATATTTTTTACCCATATTTGTGCCCAAGCATTATCCTTGACTTCATGTGGCAGATGTCTGCAAGAGAGAGGGCTGACCAGAATGATGTCAGAGTATTTGGCTAGCATCACTAAAAAACCCCGAAATTCCTACCCAGGTTTATCAATCAATTATTTATAATCATTGTATTCAACCATCAACTGTGTCTGGTGGTTCCATACCGCACGCAAGTGAGTACGTCCCCTCCCCCACCTTCTATCAGTAGATGAATCTTTTATTAAAGAAAAAAATATCAGTACAATTTATAATAAAAATTAATTTTGGTATAAAATTTTTTTAGAGTTATATAAATATACCTATGGTAGTTAGATCAATGGGAATCACTAGATGTGAAGAAGCTGAAGAAATATCCTGTATAGGTGGAGTGTCCCTCAATGTATTCTCCTCATCCACATACTATGTCAGAGCAAGAGTCGAAGAAGGTGGAATATAATATCTCTGAGATAATGAACCAGAAGCAAAAGATGATGGCACCGACGTCTGGCCAACTGGTAGTGTAAAAATCGGAGGCCTAAATATCCCGTGTGTCCCTAAAGACACGCCAGGATCAAAATGGGGCGTAGAAGATATGTCTATGGTAGAGGCATAGTCCAATCGGGTATGACCAGTGGATCGTCTAACTCTCGCACCACATGCCCTCGTACCACCGGCCTCAATACCGGGACCACCAGATGATCATCTAACTCGAACACCACCCCCCTCTTACCACCAACCTCTGGAAAGGGAGAAATATCAAGCTCCTCCTCAGATATCTATCGTCTAGGGGGTGGATCCTAAATAAATTTTAACACAAAACTAAACACATGATATTATAAGTTATTGAAATATATATATTTGAAATAAAATACTCACAATAGGGATGAGTGGAGGAACTCCCATCTGTGTCATGTGTTGATTATTTTCTGTCATCTTTTTCCACCGCATCTCTTCAATGGGTGTCATTTCCTACAATGAAAACAAATATGTAAGTAATTAGAAATAGATAACTAATGTGTAACCCAAAAAACAAAATATAGAAAACCCATTTTGATAAAAAAAACGTAAAGAAACAGAATATTTATGGTGGTTTGAAGGTAAGTACTAGGATACACACTCTGAATGATGAAGGTGAAACATGTAGTTGAGAACATGACTGTATGATTCTATATATTTCTCACCACAACTTTGGGTTCATAGTCAACTCTGAAAATTGAGCTATTGGGGTCATCATAAGTAATAAACAGATTTCTTCCAATTGCAGTTGGGATAGTGTCAACTTCATCATCACTATCATCAAAAACATGTCTGGGATTTACTTCAATAATTACACAAAATTTAAGATGACGATGATCTTTGATATAAAAAACATTTTTCACCATTGATGCCAATACATATGGTTAATCAGTGGTAAGAGTGTGAGTCATTTCAATAACTAAAAATCTACAATCATCAATAAATGTGCCTTTCCTCTTAATAGAATCAAACCATTGACATTTCATCATCATGACTCGACCATGTGAGTATTAATCCAAAATTATTATTTTCTCCATGACTCCATAATAAGCTAAATTTTCATAATGAGGTCTATTATCCGATGAACTGGCATAAAATTATGTTTTGGTAGTCAATGTAACACCATCATGTTGTGTTCTCATGTTTCTTTCTCATTCAGTGATTATAAATTTGTATCCATTGACCATAAGTGATTTACAACCACGAACCATGGTATTAGGACCAAAAGAGAAAGCTCTTATTTCCTCAAAAATAGATTTTGTAGGAAAAATTGATACCTAAAATATAAAAAAATAGTAAACTTAATTAAATATTATGTTTATTTAGTAATTATAGAAATATTTTTACCTTCAATTTCAACCGCGCATAAAACTCTTTGCTATGCAAAATCTATTTCTTTCTCAAAGATAAAGAACGATGCTTTCTATATATCAATTCTTTATGTTCCCTGTAAATAAAAATAATAATAGTTTAAAGAATATTTAAAATTACAAGAGATAAGATAAGAGATACATGTACAATTTACTTACTTGATATAATCATCAAACAAATCACAATTGAACAATGTTGTGTGATGTGCCATCTCTCACTCTTCAAGGCTTAATGTCGTCAATGTATATGATCCTGGAATTCCTCCTGTCTGGGGAAGTGATGAAAAACTGGGTTCAATTTTCTCATACTGTTATTCTTCATTTCTCATTGGTCTATTTATTTTCATAGTAAGATTAGACAAATACATTGATCAGAAATCCCTACATTCTTGAGCCAAGTAACCATTCACAATAGAACCTTCGGGATAATTCTTGTTACAAACATATTATTTCAATGTGTACATGTTTCTTCCAGTTGGATACATACAATGGAAAGAAAGGGGTCATCCAAGAAGTATTTCGGTCGGAAGATGGACAGTCAGATGCAACATTCATGTAAAAAATTATGGAGGGAATATTTTTTCTAACTCGCACAAAATTAATGGTGTCTCTGCCAATAGTTTTTGCAAGAAGGATTTGGACAACTTCTAAGCACAAATATCTCTAAACAAATAGCACAACCGAATAACTGAGACTCTTACATTATTAGACAAGAGATAACGGATTGTTATTGGAATCAAATCATACAAAAGGATGTGATAATCATTAGTCTTCAAAGATTTCAACTTCAACTCTTTTCTGTTGACCCATTTTGATATATTTCTTGACTAGCCATCAAGAAATTTAATAGTCTCTATCACTTCTAGAAATTGATTTTTTTTGGCAGGTGTCATCACATAAGAAGCACATGGAACTTGACATTTATTTTCACTAATACAGACATGATGCAATTCTGGTCTGATCCCCCAATCTACCAATTCACGCCGAGATAGTAAATCATATTTTGTCTTCCCCTTGACATTTAGAATAATAGAAAGAAACATTTCACATATATTCTTTTCAATGTTCATTACTTCTAAGAAATGACGTAACAAGTTGGTTGACCAATACGACAACTCAAAGAATATACTCTTCTTCTTCCAATTGTAACAGGTATCATTAGAAACATTTTTCCTCTTTCTAGATTTTATTACACCCTTCCCAAATGAATAACTTAAACATTTTAATTCATTAGGCACATCAATTCCAGACATACGCTGAGGTGGATCGTCAGTCTCCAAGGTATTGTAAAATCTTCGACGATTGTTTCTATATGGATGGTTTATTGGAAAGAATTGCCGATGTACCATAAAACTAAAACTACGATGATATTTCAGTCTTCTCGATCGTGTATTATTCATACAAATAGGACATGAAAATTTTCCTTTTGTGCTTCATCCAGACATCATTGAATAAGCTAGAAAATCATTGATCGTCCACATAAGAGAAGAATGCATCTGAAATATGGCTTTCGAACATGCATTGTATGTGGGCACACCTACATCCCAGAGAAGTTTTAACTCTTTTATTAAAGGTTGCATGTATACATCTATATCATTACTAGGATTAGAAGGGCCAAATATCAGTATAATCATGAAAGTATAAGTATTTTTCATACAAAATCATGGGGGAAGGTTATAAATGTGTATGAAAACCATCCATGTGTTGTGCGAAGTAAGCATCTGACCAAATGGATTAAAACCATCGCATGAAAGACCCAGTCTCACATTAGGCACGTTGTCTGCAAATTTAGGATATCGAACAACAAATATCTTCCAAGAAAATCCATCTGTAGGGTGAACCAAGTCTTCATTATTCTTTTTTTTTCTCGGTGTCATGCCATAACATTATTACTGATATTTCATTAGACATGAAAAGGTTCTGTAATCTGGAGATCAATGGAAAGTTCCACATTACTTTTTGTGGCACACAAGATGGTGTTCCATCATCTTTTGGATTCCATCATAAGGTTCCATATTTGATACAATCATTTATTTCATCAGTTTCCTCCAAAAATAAGCTTCAATCATTCAGGCAAGCATGAATATTTTTTTGAGAGCCCAAGTTCATCAACTAACTTCCATGCCATATAGTGGTTTGAGGGAATATCTGCATCATCTAGAAGTAAGTCCTTCAAGAAGGTAAGAATGTAATCGATTTTAGTATTTGAAATCCCATATATAGTTTTCCCATGATACAATCAGATTAAAAATTCCAACTTTTTCATTTTACCACTTGGCTGATATACTAGAGTCATCGCAGCATCATTCAATTTTTTCACCCTATCAACATCATAATTTTTATTGGACGCATCATGTGTTCTTGTATCAAAATATTGTTGGCTGGACATCCTTTCCTTCTCATGATGCCGAATAAATGGAAACTGATCATATATTAAACTCTCCAATTCAGTCCAATCATTTGGATCATCAACATTTTGATATTCCATTTTTTCTCCATTATGATACCACACAGAATAGTTTGTTTGGAAACCATATTTGGTTATATGATAGATAACTACTTCACAACTCAACCAAGGTATTCCAACACAATTAGAACATGGGAAGTGTATGCGACCACTATCTGAAGCCTTTTCAAATGAAAAATCTAAAAAGATATTCAAATTATTTTGAAAATCGGTTGAAATCCAATCAGTTTTGTACATCCAACTTCTATCCATTCTGTAAAAAAATTGAAATAAGTCATTTCAAAGCAATTTAATAATATTAAAGTTCAATCAAAAAAATATTTAGGTAAATGAAAATTGTTTACTTTATATAAAATCATAACTGACACATTACACTATATGAGAATCATATTAAGAAACGCAGCGAAATATAGTGTATATAAGAAAATAAGATACATAATTTATAATGCCTATATTCAAGGATTTCCCAGTAAAATATTGGAAGTGGGTCAAGGAATACATAATCCTTAAGGGTCTTATAGGGAGTACATGAGTTTTATACTTTAACTTCTTCAGGGAGATCAGGATGAGGAGTAAGATGCCAATCACATCAAAAATAGTTATGGCCTCATCAAGTCACCTTAACCTTGGATTAAAGGATCCTAGGTTTGGGGCTATAGATCATAGGTTGGTAGGGTTTATTCGTTGAATCATGCCCTAATTGATTTTGGAGATGGACCTTTATTAGTTTTAGGTATGTATTTGATTAGAAACACCTATAAAAAGGATATCCAGAAATTTTGATGTCCCAAACCAGGATGCCACTCATTAGTGACCTGAACCCAGATGGCCACTCATTGGAGAGGGACCTTCAAGTTCTATTTTGTTTTATCTCACATAAGAATAATGATTTTTGGGAGTGAAATAGAGTGGATCGTGAGATTTTTGTTCACATAAGGAAGAGATCAAAACCACTTAATTTGTATGAAGAAGAATAATCCCATGGTCCTCTTGATATTTGAACCACGCAGTCATGATTTTCGAGATGAACTTGTATCCATGAAACCATATGAGAATCACAATTCAATACATGTGTTTTTCTGATTTTCCCAGACATTTTGAGGAACCCCAAATCAGTTAAAGTGTTCATTGTGTTTTTAAAAGTTGATTGAATAAATCATGTATGATGTTGAAGGTAGAATGATTAATAGTTATATTAGGAAACCTAATATTCATTAATATTGAAAATTTGAAATTATGTGAATTATTTTCATGAAGAAGGAATAAGTACTACATGGGAGAAGGAGAGGTCCACCAGGAGTTCCCTTTGTAGATATTTTATTCATAAATAACATTGGATTGTATGGTTAAGTATTTTTTATTTCTTCTATGAAGAATAATTAGGGACCACATACTTTTTTTCAAAGTTGAAGAAGATAATCCTTATGTTCTATTGTGAAAAGGATAAGTGAATAGTGTGTCATTTTATAAATATAAATATTTTGATAGAAACATGATACATAATTGTTATGTAACAGACATAGTATAAAAAAATGAAGATGAATAAGATCTTCATGTTTTACATGATCTTAATGAAAGGAGTTATTTTTATGAAATACTATGAATAAATATTACAAACAGTTTACTATGATTTCAAATACACGAATCTGTAATATTTGGAGCATTGAGATTAAAAAAAGAACTATGCATCTTTAAAATTAGAACACAAGAAAGAGACCATGCCATTATAAATGTATATGTGTAATAAAAACATTAATTAGAAAATGTGTACATTGATGTAGTTATTTGAGTACACAATTTGTAAAGGGAGTAGTGAATCATAAAATTTTCCAAAATCCCTAGAAATAGGGAAAAATAATGCGATCTTTCTAAATAGTGAAATAAATGGAGAAATTATGAGAATATAAGGATATCCTTATCTAATATGAGAAGAGGTTGAAGGATTATAAATTGAATGGGGGATTTGCAGCTGATCAGATGGAAGAGGTTCAGCTGGGCGGGCGCTTCTGGTCGGAGGAGTGTGCTTCTGGAAATCAGGCGCTATGAGTCGGGGGAATGGTTCTGTTAAAGTGAATTTGGTGGGGGGTGGGGGGGGGGTCTTTCCCAATGATTATTAAAAATTATTGGTAAAAGAATGGATTTCCCAACGGTTATTAAAAACCATCGGGAAAAGTATGGATTTCCCAACGTTTTCTTCAAACCGTTGGGAAATACTTCCCTAACCACACCTTTATCAATGGTTTATTAAAACCATTGGTAAAGGACACCTATAAAAATTGTTCTTTTGAACTGTTGGTATAAATTCATTGGGAATTATAGCCTTTCCAGTAGTGTATATGTCTCTATGTATGATTAACTTAAGATTTATTGATTTCATAATGGTTTTATAAGTTTAATGTTGATTATAAGTTAGAAGTATTAGAAACAAATTTAGAGACATTATGTGATAGTATTTTATCACAATTAAGTATATTTTGGGAGACATTTATGGAAATACAACCATTTATTTTTGTATATGTTTTAGTGAAAAAGTTATTTGAGGAAGAATTAGTTTACATTTTAGGGGCATATGATTAGAGGTATCAGTAAAATTTAGGAATTATCTTATCTCTTATGTTGAGGTAAATATGGGTTTTTATAATTTGGGAATTATATTAATATAGTTTTGGGAAAAAATAAAATTCATGTACGATGATAAACTATCACATATAGAAATGTTTTGGGGGTTGAACCCATAAGTGACAAATTATAAGGGTATATCGCCAACCACTGGACTATCTGAAAGTGTATTTCTAGTGGGACAACCTGAAGTGATATATTGCTGAGTATGTATTGAAGTACTAGGTATGTCATGAAGTTAAGTATGAAGGAAAAAAGTATAAGGGTATACTATATCCATTATCCATAGAAGAATGAAAATGGAAAAACATCACCATGGATTTTATCATTGGGATCCCCAAAACATCTAATGGGAATAATGCTATATGGTTTATAAGGAATTGTATTAAAAAGTCCTCAAAATTCATCTCTATCAGAGAATATTTCCCTTTATATCAAATTTTCAGAATAACATTAGGGAAATGAGAAGATTACATGGAGTACCACATTCAATTGTATCTAATCGGGATCTGAGGTTTACCTCAATGTTATGGAAAATTCTTTAGCAAGATCTTGATACAGAGTTGAGTTTCAGCACTGTGTATCATCCTCAAATATATATTCAGTCTGAGATAACAATTCAAACCCTAGATTATATGATAATATCTTTTTCTATTGATTTAAAAGTTTTTTGTGATTAATACCTTCCTCTAGTTGATTTTTCATACAAAAATACCTTTCAATCGAGGATTCAGATGGTTTTTTATGAATCCATCTATAGAAAGAAGTGTATAAATTCAATTTACTGAAATAAATTTATAGAAATAAATCTATTTTTACCTGATCTATCTAATGAAATGTTGGATAATGATAGATTCATTCAGCAACACCTAAAGGAAACACAAAGTTGATGTAAATTTTATGTTGATAATCATCGATGAGATATAAAATTTGATGTTAGTGAGAAGGAGTTTCAAAGAAAAAATATCTAGAAGATGAAAGGGAAAACTAATCCTAGGTATATTGGTAAATTTGAAATTCTTGATTTTATCGGGACTGTAGTCGATCCTTTGTCACTTCCACCAAACCTATCATAGGTTCATGATGTTTCTACATATCTCTCCTAAGGAAGTAAATTCCTTTTCCATCACATGTATTGAAATTATAGGTTGTACGACTAGTGCATGATATTTATTATGAGCAATGCTCGATGGATATTCTAGATCATAAAGTTCTACAAAACAAGACCAATCACATGGTCAATGCTTTTTTTGTGAAAGCTCTAGCTTGAAGATGTTACCTAGGAACCTGAGGATTTAATGAGGCAAAAGTATCCTTAGTTGTTAGTTTTAATGAAACAAATTTTGAGGGTAAAAGTTATTTTTAGGGGTATAATATAACACCCCAAGGTTTTGTGAAATATTTTTTTCAAATAAATTTTATCTTTCTGATATTTGGTTTTACACACAATACTGAGTTTAAATAACACATGCCATACTATTTGAATATAATTTTTTAATATGATAGTTGTGACCTAGCCAATGGAATGGTAGGGATGAATATGATTTACTAAATTAAGAAAAGTTATGGTTTACACATGTATATATAATTAATTATTTGGTGACTAATTAATTTTAAACAAAAATAAAACTATTTTAAAATAAGGAAAAACTTTTTTTGAAAAAACTATTTTTATTTCCACAAACACATTTTACCTCAATAAATTAACCAAATACCCTTTAAGGAATTATTTTAATGAAATTTATATATTATAAATTCAATCAAAATTTTAACATCCATCCTCAGAATTTTCTAGATAAGAGATAACAATAAAACTATTATTACGATTAAAAACTGTATTTCTCGAGAAAAGAAATTTTGTTTCTATCTGTGTACATATTTTAAAATTTATTTTTAAAAAATTTTATAAATTTTTTTTGAAAAAATAAACTTTATTTTCAAAATCATCTTGTCAAAATTATCTTGAATTTATTTTTTGAAAATTTTCTAAAAATATAATCTTTTTGATGAATAATGAAAAATACTGGTTTTTATTAAGAATTGTAATTTATTTTAAAGAATATAAAGATTTAAAAATTATTTAAATATTGTTTTTAAAGTAAAATTAGTTTCATTATATATCTATTAATTAAATGTCATAGCTGAGGCCTTAAATAATCTTACACACCCAAAAATGGAAATGGCATAGCTGATACCTTGAGTTAGAAGACTCAGACACAATCGGTCAAGGAGGCTTGCATTGAGTGGCAGATGATGGATTTATTTTCTGAGATGTACCTGGAGGTTCAGGAATAGTATGGTCAACTATAACTAGAAGCTCTATCAGTGACCTATTTCCCTTTTTAATGGGTTCATATGAGGCATGTCAAACCCTGACCGATTCTTATTTTTAATTCAATTATTTGGGGTCTCACTTTTGAACTGCAGTTTGAAATCGTTTTATATTGAAATAAATTGGGATCTTATGCGGGTGTATGAACATACACACAAATGTGTGTAGTTCTTAACTTTAATAAGAGAACGTTTTATTATTAAATTTATTATTACACATGTATGTGACCACACAGGCGACCGTGCACGGTGTCTAACCCCATTTAATAATGATATTGTTATTTTGGTTGGTTTTATTATTTTAGTTTTATTATTAGTATTATTATTACATAAGTTAATATTTTAATTAGGTTATGATTGTAATTATTATCTTTTAGTTAATTTTTTGATTTGTTCATTAATATGAAATTAATTTTATAATTATAAAATTATTAACTTACTATTTAGATTACTGTTTTTTAATGATTATGTATAGGTTAGTTTATGTTTTTAAAAAAATTAATTTCACTTTTATTTTTCCATTTCCTCTTCTTTGTTTTCCCTCTAATTTCTCTCTCTCTCATTTTCCTTTTTTTCCTTTCTTTCTCTTTTTTTCTTCTCTCTTATCTTACTCTCCCATCTCTCCCATGCAGATCCTCTCTTCCCCCTACATCCCTAGTGTGCCGCCTATCTCTGGCTCCCATCTGGCGCCAACCCAGCGCTTGCCTCCTACTCTTGTCTGGCACTACCTCTCTGACCTACTCACTCGCATTCACAACCTCCCTCGTATGGGCTCCACTCTGGTTTCCAACCACTGTGCCATATTGTCCTTACCCCTTCCCTTCCAGCTACACCAACCGGCTTCCTAGTTCCTCTTCGACCAGATTCCACACTAGCAGTCCACACTACCCTCATCCAGCAAGTTCAAAGACCCCCTCCTTGGCTCGAATGAAGACCTGATATCCCCTATTTTAGTCGCACGCTCCCTTGTTTGTCCGGATGAAGTTCTGGTGACACCCTTTTTTTGGTACCAGACACCTTTGGTAGCCTTCTTCAAGCTCCATCCAACCTCTCAGACCCCTCTCCGTATGTGTGTTTTCCACTGAATGGTTGTTCTTCCATTTTTGATGATGTTGCATTTATGGTTTAGTTTTGATTGGTTTAACCTCGATTCATTTTTTGAAATTATTTGTTTTATGGTTTTATTAGACCCTTTACGGTGTGATTTAAGTGCAGTGATCCTTGTGCACAAAGTTTCAAAGTCTGATACATAACGATAGGTGGTTCCATATCCAATTATTATTTGATTAATTAATTTTCATGTTTAAGTAGTTTAGAGTGTAATTTAATTAATTTTTGTGGTGAAAAGTTGATTTTATTTGATGTTTTATATCCATTAGAATATTTTATTAGTGTGTCATCATAATATGTGTGCTTTCTACTGAAATATCATCTCTAGTAATTGTTAGTGATTTTTTTTTAAAATTGTGCATTTATCTTACTAATTAGATTTTTTGGTGTGAATTTAATTTTTTACTTGAGGTTTAGTATGTTTTAATGTGTTTATTAGTTTTTTTATATTATATGAGTATGTTCTTTCTGTGAAAACCCATGTCAAACTTTTTACTAGTGTTTTATAAATTTTTCTGTTACTTTGTTAGGGTGTTCAAAGGGTGAAATTAGTGTTTTAGTGTTGCGTCTGTATGATTTATATCTTAAATGATTATTATAGTTTATTTTTGGTGTTTAAATACATGCGACTTATGTTTAAATTGTTTAATAAATTCTTTTAATGGTTTGTTTTACCATACAAGTTCTTTCTTTGACCTCACATTGGTTTTAATTTGTTCTGTAAGTAATGCAGATTTTGTTTTGCAATATTTTTAGTATGCGTAATATTTTTAAATGGTTTACGTGTGTGTAAAGCCTGGTGACACTCTTTTGATAATGTTTTATAAACTTTTTAAATTGTTCTTTAAATTATGTTAACGGTGTGAAATGTGGTTCGAGAATGTTTTAGTGTGCATATTCCTTCAAAAGGTATTTATGAGCGAAAGTAGTGGTTTTTTGCAGGTGCAGTGCCTTGTTTTCTTTGGGCACATAAATATGACATGTGAAATGAACTCTAAACTTTTTTAATCCCAAAGTGGGAAGTTCAGGTAGCTAGTAGGGTGTACTAGACTAGTGGGCTATTGATCCGGGGGTGGCATTGGCCCTATTTCGCTTACCATGATTAATGAATGTAACACTAACTAAACATATGTATGATAGAGGGTGGTGGTTTCTAAGCCACTTTTTACTTAGGGTCATAGATTCTAAGCCACGGTGACTGAGGGTTATTGTTTTTAATCCACTATTATTGAGGGTCATGGTTTCTAAGACACATTTCACCTAGAAACGAAGATCTAGTGACCCATGGTAGCTAACACCCATGAGGCCTCTCTCATATTTTGTGCTCCATGGTTGCTTTTTTCTCATCAGTGTGACACTTTGGTTATTTTAAAAGTATTTGTGTGTGTGTTTTAATTTAAGTTGTTCTATTTGAAACTGTTTTCTTTAAACCTATTTTCTCTAAAACTATTCAAGTATTTAGTTATTTTCTTTTAATAAAATTTCAAATGTATTTTCCATTTAATAATTATGCATGGAACCTTTTCCTCAAAGGCATCTTACTAGGCTCTTGGATCACACCCTAAATACACCTTATGGTGTATGTAGATCCTATTTCTTTTGTATTATTGGTTGAGGCATCATGCATAGCATTGATGGTATGGGTGGTAGTGGTTTTTCTCGTGCAGGTTGGTGGTGGTGGCTTAGGTATGTGACTCCTCATGTTTCACGGAGGTTTGAGTTAGAGTTTTGGTTTTCATTTGTGATAGTCTCTTTTGGGTTTTTAGTTCAAGTTGTAAACTTTAAATATGAACTTAGATTAAGGGCATGTTTGGTTGTCATATTTTAGTTTTTATTTATTCATCTTTCTATTTGTTTTATATTTATTTATTTAGGTAAATAGTTCCCAAGTTTTATTTTTAATACTCAGACACTTGTTCCATCCAATGGGGATCAAGAATTCCCATCAAACCTTGTTGTGGACCGGGTTGGGAATTGTT
Organism: Viscum album; assembly: GCA_963277665.1. NCBI lineage: Eukaryota > Viridiplantae > Streptophyta > Magnoliopsida > Santalales > Viscaceae > Viscum > Viscum album. Next base: position 1,411,232,411 of record OY728141.1, on the reverse strand, counting down.
TTGATGGAAACCTCATTTTTTTCATGACAAAATGATATTAGAGGAGGAGTTTTGGTTCTTTTTTTTGGGATTCAGGTAGATCAGGGATAGGACTGTCGGTACTCAAGGTGTGGGTGAAGGAAGAGCGTTGAGAAATATTACTCATTCTGATCCTTGAGTAACCAGTGGTAGTTCGGGATTTAAGTATTTGTCTTTAGTCTATGTGGATGGGGGATGATAGTATGAGTAAACCGGTACTGTGTTCGGCCTCACATGGAGTAGAAACCCATGTGATGCTTGAGAGTATGGTTCGACACTCATAGTGGTTGGTGCTTTCCTAAGGCATGGTCTACTAAACCATATAGCTGGGTTAGGCAGGACCACTAGTTCTTTGTTTAGGTTCTTTAGTGTTCATGATGTATTTATTCAGTTTTGGGTTGGTGCAAAAGTGTTTTTTTAAGGAAAGTGGACTTTGGGTTTGCTCTTATCTTATTTTGATGTGTGTTTGGCATGATTTATGGGGTGAATTTCTCTTGGACCTTGTTTTTGGGATTTGGAATCGGAATTTTTGAAATTGAATTTCTAAATTAATTTTGTGTGTCATTTGAAATTGAAGTTAGTTATTTTGGAAATGGGAATCATTTTAAAAATATGTCTTGAATTTTTTAAATGGTTTGGAAACGGAATTTTCAGAATATTGGGAATGTTTTGTCTTGAAATCAGAAGAGCCTTGTTTTGTCCAATGGTATTCCTATGGGTTCTCATGAGTTCATGTGGACATGATTAATGTACATTTGGTGGATCAAGTGGATGGGTGTCTGAGTGGGACAAAAATTCATATTTGCGAGGCATTATGGAATACTAGTGGTGAGTGATCAATTTCTAAGGCTGGTTCTTATTTCTTGAAAAGTTGTTTTTTCTATAAAATGGATTTTTGTGCTTAAATGGTTTTTTAAATTGGAAAATGGTTTTGAGCCCAGAGTGAAAGCGATGAGTTCAAAAGATTTTTTGGGATTTGTTGTGCAGTGATTGGTTTTTCAAGTGGGTGATTTTCTTTAAGAAGTAATTGGTGATTTAAATTGGATTTTTGGATTTTTGTTTGGTACGTGTATGTTTGTTTTGTGATGTGTTCAGATTTTTAGAACGCTATTTTGTTTTTCTTATTTGGGATATACCCCCTAGAAAGGTCTCATGGGTTTCCAACAGGTATCTCAGTTCTTGGCTCAACCCAAACTCCCAGTGGAGTGGCAGAGTTGGGTTCTACTAGGTTGTGTCTACTGTTTGTAGACTTTGAGGTCAGTTGAATATCTTTGAGTGCTTTGAGAATGTTAAAAGTGTCTCCGGTTTTGGAGGAACTCCATAAGTTATGTGGGTGTAAGTTGTCTCGAGTAGGTCTGGTGGAGCGGGACTAGACCGATAAATGGGGATTTCTCTGTTTTCATTGTGGATAGGGATATCTTGAGTGATCCTCAATACTAGATTCATCTGACGGTTGTACCTAAGGAAGTGAAGGTGATGAAAAGTGGTGGATCTCGTAGGTTCTCGACTAGTCAACAGGCGGTGAATTAGGTTTGTTGACCTTTCTGATGAGCTAGTTTCATGTTCCCCAGAGGTTGTATAGAGAAATTAGATTAAAGATTTTAATAGTTGCTGGTATTGTTCTTATTGTGGTAAGTGTTGGTTCCTCATCCGATGAGGAGTGTGAACAAAAGGAACCTATTCTTGCAGTGACCCTTCCGTCAATTTGCATCGTGTGTTTGACCAACCACTCAAACACTTATATCTAATGTGGTTATTTAGTAACTCTAAGTCGTTCTCTGCAATTATCAGTTGGTATGTTGATGGAGTGTCTGCTTGGGACACGAGGAGAATTATGTAGATTTCTTTTCCAGCAGAGGAAGTTCCATTCATAGGTGGTCAGCTTGTGACTGCAAGGCGGTAGATGCTTCAGACATCAGGGCATCGGCCATAGGTCTTAGGGTGAAGCTTGCGTGCAGTCAAAAATCATCGGACATGGGATGAGCTTGGTCCAACTTAAGTCCACAGTGATGAGATAGGGATTGATTAAATTTATCTATTGTGGTATCATCTCTGAAGGCTTCATTTTTTGTGAGGGGAATGAAGCCCTCGTCTCCTTGTTGTGGTCTTAATTTATGGGAGTTCCTCTTGGGAAATAAAGTGGTTCGGAGAATCTGTATTCTTGTAAAGCTAGTGGGTGTGCTCTGTGACCCTTCTTGTGGGTCAGTTAGGAGTCGAAATTGTACTATTTTTGGAGATACTCATGTCTTGTGGAATGGATGTCTTCTTTTAGAGTTTTATGGTAGGTTAGGGGTGTCCACTATCAAAACCATCTCATGTGGTGGAGTGTTGTCCACTGTGGTAATTTTCTGTGTAGGTCGGCCCGTGTAGGTGGGTTTGTGATGAATATTTCAGTCCATATCTCTCAATGTAAATTGGGAATCCCTGCACGGGAGTCGTGGTGTTAGGAATATTCTAAAATGGGGGGGACCCACTGAGGGCCTCGCCAATGTCCTCTCTTATGTTGGTTTGGTTAAACCTAGGGAACATGGAGGGTTAAGCCAGGTTAGAGGTTATCTGGGTTTGTGATTTATTTTGTTTTGGAGAACCAATGTTTGAAAAGAATCCTAATATGGTTGGGAGACCACTATAGGATGAACATATGGAAAAAACTCTATTTTCAAAGTTCATTTGGTGGGTAAACCCCTTACTTCTGATCCACCCATCCTTGACCATGGTAATTGGTTAGCTCAGGTAATGGAATGATTGACAATTGTCCTTAGAGATCTCGAACCGCCCCGGTGATACCTATGTTAGGGGTCAGGGTTTGTCATGTTTTGGTTGTTTTTAGAGGTGAATTCCTTTCTGTTTGTTATTTTTCTTGGTGATTCTGGTTTTGAGATCTTTGGAATTTCAGGTCATCGGTGTTTTGAATAATCAGTCTTCAGGTGATTCAGGTTTGGTCTAAAGTGTCTTCAGAGCCTTTCATGGAATCTTAGGTTGTTCATGTTTTTTTGGGACTTTCTATGGTAGAAAGTGTCATGGTGGGGAGAATATTCACACCCCGACCGATGCTTAATTTTAATTTAATTATTTGGGGTCTCACTTTTGATCCGTAGATTGAACGTGATTTATTTTGAAAGAAGTTGGGATCTTATGTGGGTGTGTGACCATATGTAGTTCCCATATTTAATAAGAGAACATTTTATTATTCAATTTTTTATTACATGGGTTCATGACTGAGCGCATGACTGCACACATGACCGTGTGCAGTGTCCAACCTCATTTAATAATGATAATGTTATTTTGGTTTGTTTTATTATTTAGTTTTATTATTAGTATTATTATTACATAAGTTAATATTTTAATTCAGTTATGATTATAGTTATTATCTTTAATTTAATATTTTGATTTTATCATCAATATTAAATTAACTTTTATAATTATAAAATTATTAACTTAAAATTTATATTTTTGTTATTTTTATGATTATGTATAGGTTAGTTTATTTTTTTAAGTTTCATTTCATTTTTATTTTTCCATTTTTGCTTTTTTCCTCCATTTTTCTCTATCTTTTTTTCCTTTTTTCTTTTCTTTATCTATTTTTTTCTCTCATATCTTGCTCTCCCCTCTCTCCCACACGGATCCTCTCTTCCCCATGTAACCCTAGTGTGCTACTTATCTCCTACTCCTCCCCGACGCCAACCCGCCACCTCTCCTGCTCCTCTCTGGTGCTACCTCTCTGGCCTCCTCACCCACACACACAACCTCCCTCACACATTCTCCCCTTTGGTCTGCAACCATCACACTACATCTCTCTTAGCTGCCCCCCCCCCCCCTTCCAGATACACTGATCGACTTCTCAGTTCCTCCTCGGTCGGATTCCACACTGGTGGTCCATACTAACCTCTTCCAGTAGCTCTAGTTCACCCCCTCTTTTGCTCGATTGAAGAACCTATAGCCCCTCTTTTATTCGTACACCCCCTTGTTTGTCTGTCCGAAGTTCCAGAAACACCCTTTCTCTGGCACTGTACACCTCTGACAGCCTTCTTCAAGCTCTAACCATCCTCTCAGACCCCTCGTCGTAGGGGTGTTTCCCTCCGAACAGTTGTTCTTCCATTTTTGATGATGTTGCATTTATGTTTTAGTTTTCATTGGTTCAAACTAGATGAATTTGTTTCAATGCTTTGTTTTAGGGTTTCATTAGACCCTTTGTGGTGTGATTGAAGTGAAATGATCCTTTTGCACCAAGTTGTGAAGTCTTCTACATAACAGTAGGTGGTTCCATGTCCAATTATTATTTGATTAATTAATTTTAAAGTTTAATTATTTTAGTGTGTTGTTTAATTAATTTGTGTGGTAAGAATTTTATTTTCATTGAAGTTGGATATGCATTAAAAAAATTTAGTAGTGTGTCATCATAATATGTGTGCTTTCTTCTGAAATCTCAACTCTAGTTAATTGTTTGTGTTTTTTTAAATTGTGCGGTCAGCTTATTAAATAGTTTGTTTGGTGCGAATTTAGTTTTTACTTGAATTTTATTATGTTTTAGTGTGTTTAGATTATATAATTATGTTGTTTCTGGGAAAATCCATGTCAAACTATTTACTATTGTTTTATAAATTGTGCAGTTACTTTGTAATAATTTGCAAAGGGTTCAATTGATATTTTGGTGTAACGCCTGTATGTGTTCTGTCTTAAATGAGTATTCATGTGGATTTTTGGTGTTTAAAGACATGCGATGTATGTTGAAATTTTTTAATAAATTATTTTAATGGTTTGTTTGACCATGAAAGTGACTTATTTGACCGTACATTGGTATTAATTAGTTGTGTAAGTAATGAAGATTTAGTTTTGAAATATTTTTATTGTGCGTAATATTTTTAAATTGTTTTAGCGTGGGTAAGTACTGGTGAAACTCTTTTTATAATGTTTTATAAACTTTTTAAATTGTTAATTAAATTATTTCAACAGTGTAAAACGGTTTTTGGATAATGTTTTAGTGTGCATATTCTTTAAAAATGGTATTTCTGAGTGAAAGTACTAGTTTTTGGCATATGTAGTGTCGTGTTTTATCTGGGTTAAAAAATATGACATGTTTCATGAACTTGAAACTTGTTTGAGCACAAATAGGGGAGCTCGGGTAGCTAGGAGGGTGGACTAGAATAGTGGGCTAGTGATCCGGGGGTGGCATTGGCCTTGTTTTGCTTAGCAGGATTGACGACTGCAACACTAACTAAACATATGAATGAATGAGGGTCGTGGTTTCTAAGGCATGTTATAATGAGGGTTGTGGTTTCTAAGCCACAGTGACTAAGGGTTCTGGTTTCTAAGCCATATTTATTGATGGTCATGTTTTCTATGCCACGTTTCACTGAGATATGAAGATATAGGGACCCCAGCTAGCTAACACCCATGAGGCCTCTCCCATATTTGGTGATCTTTGGTTACATTACGCTCATCAGTGTGACACTTTGGTTATTTTAAAAGTAAGTGTGTGTGTGTGTGTTTTAATTTAACTTGTTTCATTTGAAACTGTTTTCTCTAAACCTATTTTCTCTAAAGTTGTTCAAGCATATAATTCTTTTATTTAATTAAAAATGAAAATGTATTTGTAAAATAATAATTATGTGTGGAACCTTTTCTATAGTGGCATCCTACTGGGATCTTAGACCACACCCTTCAGACACATTTGGGTGTTTTTAGATCATTTTTCTTTTGTATTCCAAGTTGAGGCATCATGCATAGCATTGATGGTCTGGGTGGTACTGTTTTTTCTCGTGCAAGTTGGTGGTGGTGGCTTGGGGATGTGACTCCTCATGTCATCAGAGGTTTGAGTTGGAGATTTGGTTTTCATTTTTTGTTGTCTCTTTTGGTCTTTTATTTCAAGTTGTAAACTTTAAATCTGAAATTAGTATAAGGGCATGTTTGGTTGTCTGATTTTAGTTTGGATTTATTCATATTTCTATTTGTTTTATATTTATTTATTTAGGTAAATCATTCCCAATATTTATTTTTGATACCTGGGTACTTGTTCTAGCCTGTGGGGATCAGAAACACCCCACGGGCCTTACCACAGACCGGGTCGGGCGTCGGTTTGATGGAAACCCAATTTGGTTAGTGACAAGGAAGTTATTATATTCTGAAGTCCTTGTTTTGAGGGAGAGTTTTACAGGGTAGAACTAGACTCATGGTTGATTTGTTTATAGGGATGGGACATTTCCCTTTTGTGTCCATGTATGGGTTCCTTTGGATAAATGGGAAGACACGGTGGGGGAATATGATGCCTCTATATGGGACGTTTATCCTAGTCTTACCAATATTCATAGAGATATTTTTCATCAGTATTGGTGGCCAGTTATAAAGAGAAAAATAGTAGGTTTCATTACTCGGTGATCCACTTTTCAATCAGGGAAGGCATAGCACCAATGGCTTGTTAGGATTCTACAACCTCTCTCCATTCCTGAGTGGAAAGAGAGTGACATCATAATAGTTTTTGTGATAGTCTTACCGAGATCCCCTCATGGTAGTTGTGTAGTGTGGGTGATCATCGATAGGCTGACCATGGTTGAGCACTTCAAGATAATTTGGGATAACTTCTCTATTTATGAGCTAGGAAGGCTATGCATCGAGGAGATAGTGAGACTTTATGGTGTACCCCATTATATCATTTTGGATTGACACATCCGGTTAACATCACAATTTTGGAAAGGGTTAAAAAATTCATTAGATTCACAACTTCTCTTGAGTACTACATGTCACCCTAAAACCAACGGGTGGTCTAAGAGGACCATAAGGGTTCAATAGGATATTCTACAAGCCTTCATCCTTGATTTTTGAGGTTCATAAGAAAATCATATTCCTCAGGTTGAGTTTTACTACAAAAATATATTTTATAAATAGATTCAGATGGATCTACATGAGGACCTCTATATTAGACTATTCCATTCACCTCTGTATTAGGTAGAGGTAGGTGAGGTAGATCTATTAGGTACTCATATCATTCTGGAGACTTCAGAGCAAGTCCAGATGATTCATAAGCATATGGTTATATCTCATTCTAAGAATAAATCTTATATTGATCATCATCGTAGACCTCTAGAGTTTAAGTTGGGACATTAGGTGTTTTTACATGTATCAACTAGATTGAGTCATAGATTAATCCAGATAAAGGGAAAGTTATCACCAAGATATGTCAGGTATTTAGAGATAGTGGAGAGAGTTAGGATGGTAGCATATCAGTTGTTTTTACCTTAGATGTATCATTTCATGCATGACATCATACACATATCTCAACTTCGATAATATCATCCTGACCCATCTCATTCATTTGTTCCCAAGGATATAAATCTGTAAGTGGATGTGTCCTTCAAGGATAATCTTATATGAATCATTTATCATAACAAGAAGGTTCTTTGAGGTAGGTCAATTCCTCTAGTCTAGGTACTATAAAATCATGGATGCGTACAAAATAAGACTTAGGAGCAGGAGGCTGATGTATGTGCGCAGTACTCTAGAGATTTCTCAGAGAACGTTTTCCACCATTGGAAGGGTAAATCAGGGATGATTTGTCTTATGGAAGGGAGGTTGTAATGCCATGGATTTTCTCAAAGGTACATGCCATTAATTTTTTTTAATTCCTTTAAAAGGCCCTTATAATGATTCCTAAATTATTAGAGAAGGTATCAAGTGAATCACAGGATCATTTGAATCCCATATCTCTGAAATAGGAAGAAGTAGACGATGCTTCGCTATTTAAGGAAACTGTGTAGCCCAAACTGCACATTTTCCCTAAAATGTGCAGTTATAGATAGTGGTAAAAAGTAAGACACATTATTTTTATAAAGTTTTGTGACCTAGGGTGCACATTAGTGTGACCACCTGAAGGTTTTGGATTGGGAGGTTTCACATAGTTTGTTCATGGTTAGTCAAATGAATTTCCTAACCATGTGGTAGGTCCCTAAAGAAAAACTTATCACACGGATGGCACATGGTTTAGATGAGCATGCAGCCAAACCATGTGACCCCTCATGTGTGAGTGAAATACATATTTTATCCTTAATTAAATGTTTTAAACCTTTTTTATTTCCTCCCCACTTCTTTCCAGTGGGTTTCTTCTCCCATCCCACATGTGGAGCTCCATCCTCTCCACCTCCTTAGGTATTGATCCATCTCTCCTCTCCAATTTCTTTTTTTCTCATCATCTAAAGCATTGAAACCATGTTGGTCACATTCTTCTTTCTCTCTAGTATATTTTGAGGTTCATACACTATCTTTTGTGCTATTTTGGTACAACATATTTTTCCTAATTTCTGGGGTGTTTGAAAAATCATTTGATTTATTCCATTATAGGTTAAATAAAGGTTCGATAATGGATGATATTAGCACTACTAAATTAAGGTAGGTGTTATATGATATTTCTTATTGTTTCATCGTATTTTAAATAACACTCCATTGTGTTTCAAACAAACCTTCTCATGATTATTTTTTTATCAATAAATTAATTAAAATGGTTTTCAATGTCCTATGTGACCTCTCTTTATGGAAAAACTCATCCATGGGTCATTCACTTGGTCTTTGGCCACCCCTTTAGGTGTTCCAACTATCAATGGCCATTTTCCCATACCATAAATGGTTAAATCACCATGTTGGAGTTTCTCCTTATTAAATGATCTAATCATTTAATTTGAATTAAGATTAACGGTTTTACTTGAGATTGACCCTTAAGCTTCATGCCACTCACCTTATATTTAAATTACTATGCTTATGCCACATGTCATTACATACCTTTATGCCATGATATGCGGATTATACTTGATCGTGTTGTATAATTCCATGTGATTATTACTTATTCCATAATTGGGTGGCTTGAATTGACTGTTATTCTTGGTCAGGATTATTAGTTTATTCTATTGAATTTTCCTGGATGACATGTGATGGTATATATATATATATTAAATACCATGGGATCTTATAATTTTTATTGCACCTTAGTTGATTGGATTAGATTTTATGGTTTTGTTAATTGGTAGGAATTATTTATTATGATTTCCCATTGATAGAATGAAATTATATAAATGATATGCCTTATGATATGTGCATGGTTGTTATAGATCACTTGTTATGGGTCGAGAGACAACATGGGTCCTGATTTAAGGATTCCAAATATGGACTAGTTGTGTTTGGTTGGATTCACATGACATGCCCAGAGAGATACTTTGGATTTCTAAGTAAGGGATATCAAGGGTGATTCTTATTCATATGAGTGACACTAGTTCTCTAGGGGAGAAATCAGGGATAGACCCATTCGCAAGATAGATACTCCATGCCTCGGGCGATACCTGGTCCCCTATGTGAGATACTTGGTAGGAAATCAAAGTCACCATGCCATGAGTGATACAATGGAATCCTATATGGGTTTCCTTGGATAGAATTAGTGGCATTGGTTCTATCTAAGATACCTATAGTGACCCTCGGGATTCTTTTTAGATCACCTTGGATGGGCTCAGGACTCCACTCATGATTTGATGAACTGGTTGTTTGTGCTATATATAATTTTTCATATTTAGATCGGAGCACATGAGATGACATGAAAATGAGACCCCAAGCCAAGAAGAAATCTTGGAGGTATTCCTTTGATAATTTATTTGTTCACAAAGGCCCTTGTATACATGTTATGACTCGAAAAGTACTTCTTTTCAGGTATCCAGATTAGGCTGAAGTATGTGGTATTGGTCATGTGTCCATTTAGAAACCTAGAAAACAGTTCTTATTATTTAATTATTTTTTCTATGAATTTATTATTATGAAACACTGTCATTTTTTTATTGCATGAAATGGATCATCCTATAAATGATGAGTACCAGCATATTGAAATTGTACCTCACCCCCTGTTTGGGCCTCCCTTGGAACCTAAGAATATTTTATGATTGTAGGTATGGAAAAAGGGAAGCATGTGGCTTATGATATTTTATTGATTTTTATCTTTAGGGTGGACCATGGGTAGAGGAACATGACTTTTATCTAGATGCTTATAGTAGTATTTTTTACCTTTTGTATATATTTTTAGGATATAGTGTATGCTTGTATCCCCAGTTCCTCATAATCACATTTTTTATAACATGATCATCATCATTATGGTATTTATTATTGTTACCCAGCTTCCTCAAGTATCATATTTCTTCTGATTGTCTTATTTACATGATCTTACACTACTATTTTGTTTTCACCTATGATTACTATATTTCATTATCTATCATTAATACTAAGAATACTCTAATATATGAGGGAATAGTCTACCAAAAAATACACCCTAGTCCCTCACAAATAGTTGGTAGCCTCTGGATTTCGGGGGGGAGCGCTTGAGGTCTTGTGGTCCACCATCTCATGGCATTTTTCAATGGTACCCTGGATAACATGCTATAATTTCTGGTGGGATAGCTTGAAGATAGATGTTAAAGAGTTTGTATCATGGTTCTTGGTATGTAGTAAAGAAAAGGGTGAAATAAAAAGGTTTAAGGGGATTTTACATCCATTACCCTTACCAGAATGTAAATGGGAAAAAATCACCATGGATTTTGTTGTTAGACTCCCTAAAATGTCTAAATGGAATAATGCTATATGGGTTGTAGTCGATCTCCTTAGTATGTTAGTACACTTCATCACTATCAAATAAGACTTCTCTATGGATTAGCTTTCCCGAATATACATTAAATAATTGGTAAAGTTTCATGGAGTATCATATTACATTGTGTTTGATTAGTATCTTAGATTTACCTAAAAGTTATGGAGACGGTTTTAACAAGATCTTGTTAAAGAGGTGAGTTTCAACACTATGTATCATCCTCAAATAGATGTTTAGTCTAAAAGAACAGTTCAAACCCTATAGGATATGTTGAGATCATATTCATTAGATTTCAAAGGTGGCAGATATCAACACCTTCTAATAGTTGAGTTTTCTTACAAAAATATTTTTCAATAAAGCATTCATATGGATCCTTATGAATCTATTTATAGAGGTAAATGTTGAGGTCCAACATGATGGAATGAAATTTGACAAAAAAATATATTTAGAAACACATCATGGTAGCTTAGAGTTTGTAGAAAATTTATGTTGATAATCACTAGAGTGGTCTATAATTTTATTTTAGTGACCAGGTGTTTCTAAGAATTTCTCCATGGAATAAGGTTATGAGGTTTGGGGAGAAAAGGAAAATTATCCCAATTTATATTGGTCCCTTTGAAATTCTTGATCGTATCGGGATAGTATCCTATTGATTGTCACTTCCACCAAACCTCTCTCAAGTTAATGATGTGTTCCATTTATCTTTACTAAGTAAGTACATACCCAACCCTTCACATGTACAAAACATAGAGGTCATACCACTAGAGAAAGGTCTTTCCGGTGAGGACCAACCGATTGAGTTTCTGGATCATACAGATAAATTATTACAAAAAAATACCACTCACCTAGAAAAATTTGTATAATGGAAAAACAAATTTGAGGAAGCTATATAGGAACTTGAGAATATGGTGAGGTAAAAGTATACTCATTTTTTTTATCAAAGAGATGGATTTCGGGGGAGAAATTCATTCTAAGGGGGATAGAATGTAACACCCTAAGTTTTTATAAATTATTATTTTTTAATAAATTAAATTTATTTGATATCTTACATTACATGAAACACCATGTTAAGTCTGTACTACATGCAACACTAGCTTTTTTTACACAGAACATTGATTTTTAACAAAACCACAATATATTATTAATATAGTTATTTAAATGCGGCCTTTAAAACCAAGCCATTAAACATAGGGATGTGAATAGTAATAATTAATTTTAAAACATTAATCATAATATTTTTATATAAATGATTCATATTAATAAAAAATTATTTAATTCTTAATAATGTTTTAATATGTTTCAAAAATACAATTTTCAAAAAAAATAATTTATTTTTGTGAAAAATAATAAAATTAATTTTTAACACTTTTATAAATTTAATATGATGAAATAAACATAATTTTTTTAAAAAAAATTTCAAAATTATCTTAGGGTAATTTTTTTGGGTGTTTTCTGAAAAGTTTCATTTTTTGATGAATAGAGAAAAATACTAAATTTTAATTGAAAACATTTTTTTCATTTAATTTTTTTTATAAAGCTAAATTATATTTGAAATTATTTTAAAAGTAAAATTAGTTTCATTATAAATAATATAATCCATTTTAGGTAATTATAATAATTTTTTCTTTGAATTTTGATAAAAAAAAGTTTGTAAACTTTTTAACATTTTCTCTTTAAACCTATTTTCTCATCATATTGGTAGGATTAATTTTTGATTAAAATTTTCCAATTATGTGAATGGAATTTGAAAAAATGGATTCCATATTTTTAATCATAATAATTTATATTATATAATAATTTCAACTTAATTTTTTACCATAAATGAATAGTAAAAAAAATAAAAATTATTTATCATAGTTAAGGTAAAAATGGGTTTACCATAGTTTAAACTAAAACTATAATGGTTAAAAATAATAAAAAACTTATAAAACACCCATTGTATGGAAATATTGACACCCTATACCTTTTAGCCTCGATAATGGTCTATTTTTTTCTTTTTCATGATAAAAACATGGGTACTCCTTTTTTCAAAAAATTTAAATTGTGTCACTAACCTCACTTATAAAAGGTTACACCTATCCTCTATTCTTAAGAAATTAAAAACCTTTTGGTTCCTCCAATACATACCCAAATAACTTCCTAAATCCCATAATAATGTAATATAATCCTTATTTTGGACATAAACCCAACCTAGGAAGGATTTTTGGTGCAAACCTACAGAGGATACTAGAAGAAGAGGTAACGTTCATCAACAAGTGTTTTTTCTTTATTTATTACTCCATATCATTAAATTATTATTATACCATTATGATATAATAAACTAAGTATCATACATATATTGAAATTTTTATGTGTTAATCTCATTCCCAACAACCATATCCACTTCCATCAAATGGGTTACGAAATCATTATCTCTGTGTCTTGAAGACTTCCCTCTTGCAGACCGATGTCATTAATTTTTCCATTACCACCTATAAAGGATTGAAATGATAATGAGTTTATTATTTATATATGATATTTATGATATTTTTGTAATTATATAATTATTACATCACACATACCTTCATAATTTCCATTTTTTTGGAATGCGATAACACCACCCGTGTGTACGGTGGACTACCACCTCACGAAGTGATTTGATTCGTTTAAACGTTACATGGAAAATAATAAGTATGGGTTTAATGAATATATGTAATGTATATAAAATAAAAATCAATATAAAATGATATGATATCATTTATATTCATTTATTTCAATCCTAAAATAAAATGGAAATAACGTTCTTAGTGAAGGAACTAGTGGTCAATACTATGCAAGAGGGGTTCGATAGGGTGATTGGGAGGCATATTCAGGTAAAATTTAACAAGGATAAGGGTTAATAGATTCAAAAAAACCTTTTTATATTGGAACTTGGATTCAATGGAACGAATATTACCATATAATATCTCATCCAAACTTGGTACAAGATGGCATACAATATTGAAGACCTCCTCAAAGATGATCTAGACAAAAAGGCTACCACACTACAATGGAGTCTCAACAAATGTAAGGTTTCTAAAAGTATTAATCTATAATTCAGTGATTTAGATTTTAATTATGGTTTTGGTTGATTGTCTGATTGTGTACTTGAATGGTTCCACAATTTTTCCGTAAATTTTATTTTCTTAATAAAAAATATATTTTCATGGTGTCGAAAAAAAATCGCATCATTTATCATAATTCTTTATTATTATGTTTCTGATGATAAGATATTATGATCCATCTCCCATGAAAGTCATGAATTTTCTTATCTTTCAGTTATTCATGATATTTTCAAGTTTTAGAACCATTTTTTCACTCTTTGGTATATAAAGTAATTAACAAAATGATTTTAATAAAATATAACTTTATTTCTATCTTCGGACAAAAATATATTTTCTTCCAAAACCATTATTTCTATAAAAAAAAAATTAAAATGTTTTATCATTTTCCTAGTATATTTAAAATAAATTTTTACCCTTTTCTGACCTTTCAAAAAATTCAAGGAATCTTCATGTCAGTTTTTAAAAAATTCACATTTTGATTTTATTGAAAATATGAAAGGAATATTTGTTTTAATATGTACAACATGAATGAAACTTCTCTTCATAAAGAACATTATTTTTTTGAATCTTCCTTTCCAAATTTTCAAGTTTATTTTCAAGTAAAAGTATTTTCAAAAATTTTTTGTTTTAAAAAGTGTTTTTTAATTATAAATGATATTTTCCTCAATAATTTTTTTAATGATCTTTCAAAACAATATTCCAACTAAGATAACATTTTTTGATGTTACCTATGTTTTATTAAGGATATGAACCAAGGATATCATTCTTATTATTTCTCTGAATTATTTATTATAAAAATATTAATATGTAACCTATTTCTCTTCAATGGGTTATACCATGATAAAATTTTTATGAAACATTCTTATTTTTTCACTAGTTATGCTATGATGAAATAATGAAATGATTATGAAAATAGTCTCTTTTCCATGGGTTATGTTGTGATGAAATTTTTATGAAACCCATTTCATTTCATGGGTTATGACATGATGAATGTTTTATGATCTTATGGAACACATAAATATGTTTTTCATAATTTAGTGGGTGGGACCAATATCTCCCTCCAATGCATTGGGTAAAGATTTATATCTCATGAGATAAACAAGACTGGTACAGGGAGTGAACCCAGCTCAGTAATGGACTTTTTCTACTATGATGGTGTTGGTAGCAAACTTTTACTGCTGTGATGGTTTGGGGATTGAACCCATTCACTATGATATCCTTTGCAGTGATCGTTGACTACTTTATAAATGATTTTCTATGATTATGTGTATGCCATAAATCTATGTATTATGCTAATGTTATGCTCTCATGGATTATGTTCTTTGATTCCTATATGATTCATGACTTGTGAACTACCAATATTTACTCCATGACTCAAGATTATGATCTTTGATAAGAAGATTTTGGTTTTCAAATGTTATTCTCATGATCTCATACCATTATGTCCATGTTATGCTTGTTTAATCCATTATTTAACCTCATTTAGTATTTGGGATCATCGTTTCTCCTTTTTTATTTCCCTGGGTTATAAAAAAATTTATTATGTATGATATGTCTATTAATGGTGATATTTATGAAGATCATAGTGGGAGATGATGTATTTTACCTATGCACCAGTTTTTTGTGTTTCCATGTTTCCAAAGATAGTAAAATATTGTGGTCATTAGGTGTGTGTTTATGTAATATAATTAGTAATCATCTAAAAATATGTAATATCCAGGTATGAGAAGCTTGGGTTTCTATACCAAATATTTATCAACTAGTGATGATGAATATATGCTTACAATGAGATTCATCGCCTCATTATAAAAACCTATAACCTCTTAGAAATTCCAAACCATCTATAATATAATAAATAAAACATCAATTCAAACCTGCATAAATGTTATACATATTTTTAATAAAACATGAAATAATAAAATTGATATAAAAATATTAAAGTATAAATATCCCATCTTTAAAAATATTAATGGAGACAAAAATAAAAATGAGAGATACCAAAATTTCAATCAAAAGTAAACTATCTCTTTCCAACCCCAAGATTTTGTTATCCCAAAGCATCTATTATCTACATATGATATTCTCTATGAACACTAGAGTAAAAATATAAAATTTCTCATTTATGGGAGAGAAATAATGCTCCATATTTTCTTCCAAATAATTCATGTAACCCATATATAAAACTAGTAACTAGGTTCATGATGAAAATAAAATTTTGAAATCAAACTTATCAACCTAATTCCATAAAATTAAATATCCTGATTCACAGTTTGAATCATATTAATGCTACCCACAGCTCACCACAATCACACTCTCTAAATAATGTTATGTGTGTGTATTTAACAAACCTCATAACATCACAATAAAGGGTCCCCCTGTGAATTAAATTTTTCTAGATCCACCAAGAACCTATAAAATCTACCCAATACCTTCATTTAGACCATAGTTACCTGAAGAGGGGTGATAATTGAAATGCTCTATCTATATGGAGACGTATCATTTTACAACACCCCCAATGAATGTTAGAACTGAACTGCCACATGTGAATATGGTAAAACACATAATGTGACTATTCTCCACTAGCGTCTCTTAATGAAACCCACTGGAATAATAGAGGAATCACACATACGTCATAAATAATATTTAATAATCATATATTAGCACACATCACATATTTCTCACATTTTAAAGATGAACCTAAAAAGGGAATCACATCTCCTATCTAAGTGGAACCTCTATGATTGTTCTACCTCAAACCCATGGTAAGAAATAATATTATATATTCATATCAAGATTAGGGAATCCCAGATAAAAACAATTACAAAAAATTTTAAATTTCTAATTCATTAATGCAATAAAATAATAACCTTTCAATATCATGAATATCATGGAAGATATAAAATATTTAAATCAATCAAACTATCCCACAATACATCAAATAATTAAATACTTCGGGTTCTATGTCCTATTATGGATTCATGATGTTCCCACTTAAAAATAATATACCCATGTCTAGGATCCACCATAACCCAAATCATATGAAATGTTCACTCCATCACATTATCAAGTCCATTGTATCTCATAACTTTCATCATGCTACATTCACCTAAATATTATTTAAAACTATTATTTTAGCTAAAATGTTTAATTAGTATATGTAAATAATCCTAGAGAAACCATAATTATTATTTACTTAATAAAATTAAAAAAATAGCTTCACCATAATTTTCCAGGGTTGATTCATTGTTAAATTTAGTGTCCAAAATTTTAAATTTCCAAAAATGCTCTTTAAATAATTTTAAATGGATTAGAAATTATCTTCACTTTAATCTATATAAAAATGAATATAATTGATCATTCATTGGTATCAAATAGTAATGGCTGAAAAATGAAAAATGTATCTAATTTTAGATTGAAATGGATAAAATGGAGGGCCCAGGTACCATTCCATGGGTCAAAGTTTCTAACTATATATGGGTTCTAAAATGTTTGACTTGATTTCATGGCCACATTTTCAAAGATAGATCAAAATTCCAACATATCATGAATAATATACTAGTGTCAAAGAATCTTTTAAAATTTCAAAACTAAAAATATTACAATATTATAATTAATCAATATATATATATATATATATATATATATATATATTATAATGTTTGTGTGTTTTATAATTTCTATTTTTTATCACTCACACACAAATATATATAATAATTTGAAGCAGGGTACTATTATTCATCTCAAAATAAAATTCAATTTTTTCTTTAATAACATGTGTCACACATAATGAACTTTTTATTTAATTTATCTCACACGTAGGGATGGTAAAATGGTAGTTAACTGAATGGTTAATAAAAAATAAGATAAATAATAAATAAATAATTATACTAAAGTGGTTTTTGATTAGTAATAATTATATTTAATTAATAACTGAAATATTTTTTTTGGGTTTTAGTTATTAATTTGAATAAGTTATAAAAAAAATAACTACATTTAAAATTTTACAATTTTTATAAATTTATTATTTTAATGACCTAACAGATTGATTATAATTTTCCACAAAATAAAATATTTTTGTTAAAAATTTATGTTTGCATTGAAATAATTTGTTTGTTTTTTAATTTAAGAATTCATTTTTAATCTCAAGGTTTTGTTTCCAATGCGATTAGGGTGTGATTTGTTTTACATAACCATTAAACCAATAATTATTTGAAAACTAAAATTAAAATAACCAAATGGTTAGGTAAAACTAATTACAAAAATAAAAAAAAATGAAATCTCTTATTGGGTTTTGTTATTAAAATGAAAACTGAAAAACCATAAGGTTTTCAAATTCCTGTTTTTCTTATAACCAAAATAAATAGTCTCCCAACCCTACACACATGCTCGAACCAGTAATTAGACCACCTTCTCACTCCTTCAACATATCCCAAAAAAATCGTAAAATATATATTTATTATCATAGTAGAAATTAGATGTAGTATCAGTTTTATATAATTATAAAAATTGTAACTATGCCAAAATTCCACAATCTAATTGATATGACCTCTAATATTGGATAAATAGATTATATATATTTATTATCAAAAATTATATAAATTTATATTATATATTTATTAAATTAAAATGGAAAATAATTAAATTTTAATAAAACCAAAAGTTAGGTCATTATCGTTGATCGGTGTTGGCCTATGCATTATCGCCAATATTAACCACCACTGATCTCCACCAAATTTAAACTATTGTCCAATTCTGACTCAAGGATTCCATATATGAGGTTTCTTCAACATTATTCATAAGTTAAAGCCTTCAAAATAAAGAGAAAATTTGAAAATTTCATCAACTACTCTCTAAATTTTCTCACATTTTGTATCTATAATCATTGGGATTTTGATGTCTACAGATTCATCTCAAATAAGTATTTCCAAAAAAATATAATTTTTTCTCATTGGATTATTCATTAAGATATCATTCATATAATGGTAATTCAAAAATCAAATAAAGTTATCTCTAATATTTATCTCCATTCATGAGTAATATTATGACAATCTATTTTTTTATTCATCTCATTAATAACTTGAATTTTATATTTCATAAAATTTATGATCAAATATATATGTGTGTTTATCTAAATTTTATTGAAAATTATGTAAATATTCTCTCTAAAATATTGTCAGTGCCACATGCTAGATCATTAAAATTACTATGTCCACATGTTTATCTCATTAATTTATTCATAATGATATAAGGTGTAGGTCATGAATCATATAATAGAAAATTTTTCTAATTTATAAAAAAATGAAAAATAATTCTTATAAAATGTGGTTTATAACAAACAATTAAACCATTTTGGTTATTTTTTTTTGATCTTTAGATATTTATTTCTCATTAGTGGTTGTATAATATATGATAATAATAGAATAAAGATATTTTTTATTTAAAACAATTATAATGGGTGTATATATAGATTATACAAGGTTTCCATGATTTATTTTAATGTTATTATTTTTAAAATACCAATAAAATAGAATATTTAAACGATCTAAAATATACACCAAACTAACTCCATGTTAAAAACTCCCTATCTAGTTTTAATGATGAATTAAAGTTTTTAATCTTATAATCCATTTAGGATAGAATTACAGGTTTACCCTAAATATGTATAAGAACCAAATAATAATATTTTTCCCCATTCTTCTCATGATACTCAATAAATTAATCAATAAATATAATTTAATAAATATTTTAATTATTGAATCCAATATAATTGAAATGGGAACCATGTTAATAGAAATTCCTTTGTTATTCTCACAATAAATATGGATATTATATTTTTTTTTTAAATTGTTAGTTTTATATAATATACAAGATGAGGTGTTGGGATAGTTACATGACTCTCTATTAGTGTTTAACCATTGAGTAAAGGAGATCTACCATAATGTAAGAATGTATTTCTTGTGCTCAAATATGAATGGAGTAGTAAAATAGTATCTGGATTTGTGTCTCACTTATCAATAACTAAAATAGATGCATTGAGAAAAATGGGATTGAGCAGGATAACATATCTATGTACTTAGTTATTAGGTTTCATCATATGACCAAAGGTCATAATGTGATATAGGATATTGTTAATAAATTGAAAAGTCTAGAACATGAATAGTTCACAATGGGATGTTTCTAACACTGAGAGGGAGGGTGAATCCATGTTTATATAATTTTAATCCAATTTTAAATTGTATCCCATGTTACCACTTCAAATGTTAATTGAATGGATTTATCTCATATGTAGTCATAATTCATGAAGATATAAATAAGAAATTAACACATAAGAAAATGAGGATTTGTTGATGAGGTTCTCCTCCCCAAGGATGACTAAATCCCCTATGTATAGTGTTTATTATCCCACATGAACACAAATTCTAAATTATTATCAAAAGATTCATAATCAAGGGTATTTCCTTAGACCCATACAACTTATAGCCCTGATTAGTTTCATAGAAAGCTTCAAATTTCTTATCCAAATAAACAATAGGATTTTACCTCCTTTAAGAAGATAAAAAATTTACTCTTGTGTCCCTCCTAGACAAAATTAATTATCTTCTTCCTTAATATGCATAAATATGTAGTGTTTCCTTAATTATAATAATCAATGTTAATTCTCACACATGTAGGAAAAAAATATTGCACTGATCTCTTTCAAAATTCTATAAAGGAATATCATATGCCAAATCTATCATAATCTAAACATAAAAAATAGTTAGTTACTAAGGTTAGGACCTTTTCCCCTTGTAATATTATTATTTAACACATAATGGTATATATTTCTTCATCGTAAGAACTAATTCCCCCTTCATACATTTACTTTCATAATACATTGTCTAATTTTAGTGTTGGATTTTTATATTTATTCTTTCTTTTTCATCTCATTTATATCTTTTATCCCACTCAATATTTTCATCACAATATTTAAAATTTGAAACTTCAAAAATATCAACATTTAAAAACTTATAATACAAGGTATTCATATAATTTTCCTTCTTCTTAAACTTTCTAAAAACACTAAATTATTTCTCTTTCCATTTATTTCTTCTACTATACTCCACAAAATCCATATCATAAAATCTCTATAGATTAATGATATCTTAATACATTAATATCCAATTACATTGATCTAAAAATGTAGATCTTGTTATGTTGATCATTATTATTTTGGGATCCCATTATGTAATGGATCTATGGTGGTTCTCTATATGCAACCACTCTTACATTGATCAGAAATGTTTCTGGATGAATAAATCATCTTTATTCATGATTATCATCTTATGTGTTTCCTTTAGCATTATTCATGTTCACTGTCGTATTCCTTATTTAATATTAAACCATGAGTGATCACAATTATCATAATGACATCTTTAACTTTTAAATATTGATTTATCATCACCAAATATAGTTTCCATTAATAAAAAAACCCTAAAACTATACAACTAGAAATAACTCATACAAGGTTGGAGATGACTAGTAAATAGAAATGATTTCACTCATATGTAAGAAACTCATGAATTATAGCTTAATGAATCATACATTCTATCATGCATCATATTAGATAACTAATATGAATGTAGAAAAATGACTCATACATACTTCTCATATGAAACTCACTTTTGGTATTTTTGAACTTCTTCTTCTAGTGAATTTTCTCATGATTCTATCTTCTCCATTTTCAATCCATTGAAAATAAGTTTCTCCTTATGATATTTTTAACTTCTAAATTCTTGTAAGTACTTATTCTTATTTCACTATGCATTACAATACTATTTTTAAATAATTTTTTTCCAACTTATTATTCTTTTAATTGATTTTATTAAGCTTATATCTTCTATAATATTTAAATTTTGAGTTACGACATGAAACTCAATGGGAATGGCACAAGATCCTTCAAATGAAAAACCTTTGTCATGATGTTGAAGACAAAAAAGATGAAATCATATCATTTATAATTAAATTCGTGGCCTTATTTTTTAAACAAATCAATAGTTCCCCACAAAGGTCATTACACATCTATTTTTCAATAAATATTTCACTATATTATATAAAAAATTACTCTATCAGTCACTCATTAGGATAATATTCCACTATACATGTGTATATTCCTAAATCCTTTCTCTTATTTCAACCCTCCTATGGGACTTGGATACTCTATGACACTCTTGGATGAATCCCATCTTAAAACTTGGTCGAATTATTCTTGGGTGGCTGATTTGGATAAAAAAATTTGTTGAAATTATTATCCAGTTAACTCATAAAAATTCATCTAGTGGTCTTAAAAGACTATTACATAGATCTCCCAATGAATCATATTAAAAAAATATCTTTTCCAAATATAAAAATAGAGTAGCAGTAGACAATAAAAACAAGACATGTAAGTTCTAATTACAATACCTTCATCCAATTTACCATTTAAATCTCCTAAAATTTATCCAATCATTTTTTATTATTCACAATCTAGGTAAATCTATAAGGATGTAATATTTTATTATTCTATTATTCTATTTCAAATAAGTATACTCCATGAAATATAAGCCTTGGTAGTACTTCAATATTCTTCTAAAAAATATTGTAAACTTCTGATTTCTTTCATGACACTCACCATCAATATATTGAAAACATGATAATTGACATATTTCATTTAATCCTTATTAAAAAATTATAACAAAAACACAATGTAGGATCAATAATCCACCTATTATATTGGTTTCCAATAAAAATTCTATAAAATTTATGTCAATTTGTCAATTAATTCTTCTTCTTAATTAATAATATTTTATTCTCTCACTATTTTCTCATTAATTTATTCTATTTTATTCTCTCCTAATTATTGAAAATAAATATTAAGTACATGGAAGAGTGCGGTAACAATTAATTCTTAATTAGTGTTCCATAAATTATTCTAGTCTAAATCTACATGATCAATGATTAGTATAGAAAACAAGAAGGGATGATTTAGACATAAAATCTATCCATTGATTAAAAAAATGTGATATTAACTCATAAAAGTCATTACCATATATCTCTCAATGTTTTCTCAATAATTTTCAGTTGAAAAAAGTAACAATAATTGATATATTTATTTATATTTGGAATAACAACCTATGTTTATACAGTCAAGAAATACACTGATTAGAAATATTTAGGTACATGCTGGAGGTTTTTGAAATCGTCCTTGAGATCTCCTCAAATCTTCTTATTTTCTTTCCATTGATGAAAATAAATTAATTTCCCTTGATAATAAACTTTATTATTTTATAAAAAAGGATAATTAAATATGAATACAAACCTCATCAATTATTTTTCCATAAACTTTTCAAAAGTTCAAAATTTTCATGGAATAAATATGTCTAGAAGATTCTCAATGCCTAATTCCACTAGAATCCAAATATATAGATAATATATATCTTTACTTCATCAAGGTATATATTTTATTCAGATAATATTCAGAGTACCGATTGATAAATCATACTAATATGGTGACTTTTATCAAATCTAGAATATTTATTTCAGTATTCTTCCCTTCATTGGTTCTCTTCTTGATAACTAGTTTCACCTTCAATTACCCACATGGTTAGCACCCAAATACTATACAATTTATTATATTGAATAAAGAGGAAAAACATTCTATATCAATGGGACCAGAATGATTGAGAATGTTTTTTCAGTTAGGTTCATAAACTCTTTGGTTTTTCATAACTATTTTTTAAATTTTATTTTTCTTTGGGTAGAATGTATCTCTTAGAAGGTTTAATTTATTTGTGTTTTATACTTCTCATTTCTTTATCCATAAAGAAAACACATCACTTAGTTAATAATTTTTTTATTCAATATTTATTCTTGCACTAGTGTAATTACTAAATAATCCTTTGTGTAGTGAAAAAACTACTTAAACCTATAACATAGCTCCTCATGTGGTTTTAGGATATAATTTGTTGATAACCTCTCATAAAGTTGACTTATTCTTCATGTGATATTTTTTAACTTTCCTTTTACTATTGTATTATTTTGTTCCACTTCTATTAATCTTGATTATTCAGATTTTGTTGGATAAATAATTATACATGAGAGAGTTCATGAACTTGTTGTTCTTCCTATATGTCTTCTTAGGAATAATTTTCAACAAAACAATATTATTATTTTTATCTTGAAATTATTTATTCCTTTTCTTTAGATTTCTTCATTCAATGCTCATAATCATGGATATTTTTTATGTTTCCATGGGTTTTCTTATTTTTCACAACAGAAACAACTGGTTCTTCTTGGTGTTGTATTGTTTTTTAGTTCCTTGTGTCTATTTTGAATCACGTGTTACTTTTTTTACTATCCAAATATATATCATTTTCTTTCTCTAAAATATTTTTGAGTGTATTCTATTTTCCAAAATTATTCATCTTCTTTCCCAAGGATCTCTAATCTATTCTTAATATTTTATTTTGTATTTATTTTCCTTTTCATTTTAAGTATTTTTAGTTATATTTGACATGAATATGTTATTATTGTGACCAAATTTATGGAAATCACCACAAATATTCATTAAAATTTAAAATCTATTTTTAATATATATACTTTTATTTTTCAATTGTTGATATTTATTAAATTCATGATTGGTCCCCCAGGATACAGGGTATTTGTTTCTTCCATAGGATGACACATTATTCCAACATTCCAATTCCATATTATTGAATCTATTATATAAAAATAATAGTAATAAAGAAACATATGTTCAATTATTTTATCTACATGTTGTAAAAAAATTATAGCTAAGAGACTTTTGTTTTTGAGATTTTTATTTAACTGGTTGGTATTGTTTTATGGATCTAGTTATCATAAACAGTATTTTATCCACCCTTAACATGATGGTAGTTTTTAATTACTTTTCATCATCCATATTTTTATAAATTTTAGATTTAAAAACTAAATTATTCCTAAAAATATATTTAGAATAATCCTTATAATTAAGGATAGATGGTACCTTTTCCTTTGAAGTTGTTATAGATTATCAGAATATTTCCATATGTTTTTTTCCATCTGAGGATGGTATTTTAGAATAAGAAAACTTTTAATAGTTTGTGTGGTATTGTATTTCTTCTGAACTTGTTGTGAATATTCAACTTATGTTATGACCAGATATATAAATTTAACTTCCCACTCCAGAAACATCAAGTTGACGCTATTTTCACATCATTCTTTCATCTCATATTTTTCTAAATTTTTTTTATTTCCTCAATACTCCCTTTATACATCTGAACATTTTATTTCTAGGAAAAATAAAACTCCTTAATCTTTTTAGCTTTGATTCCTAGTTTTTGATCCTTAACTACTATTATTTCTTCTTATGCATGGATATTTTCTTCAAGTGTTTATTATATTATTCATTTAACTTAACTATGTTGATCCATTTTCAAATATGGATCATGTTTCCTCAAACTCCATATTCATTTAACTTGTGAATCTATTTTTTAGAGATATTAACATAAGTTTGTATCCTTTATTACAAATCCTTATCTATCCTTCCATACCCATATTTAATGTGGGTGATATCTTCCTACATACTTTTAAAATTTCACCAAATATAATTGAAAATTTATAAGGAAAATTTATGTATAATAACTCTTAATTTGCCAACTGATTAATCTTGTGAGTATTCTAATAGGTGACAATCACTACATGTTCTAGGATATTCTATTTTATTTTTTTAAAAATAAATTTTTGTTACTTACTCTTCATTTTGATATAGTGAACTGCATGTGATAGAAATATTTTATTCTTCCTTGGTGGTGAATTCAACCTCTACAACCACTTATTTCAGGCTTTATTTATCCTTATCAAGATTACATGATGAGAAATATAATTTTTCTTAATATATTCTTAATAAAATTAGTTTCTATTTACTAACATATTTAATAAAAATATTATTAACATATAAAATATAAATATGTCCACATTTATTAGCTTAAAATAGTAGAGGGTCATATTTTTTGATTATGAATTTCTCAACCTCCTTGTACCCCTTTAATTCTAGTTCTTCAATGTCTTGGAATATTTTTATTCTATGAATTATTTAATATGGAATTATAGGGGTTCTTAAATTATTCAATTCATATATCCCTTGAAGAAAAATTAAACTCAATTTTTAGAAAAAACTTTAAATATGATAACTCAATAGAGGTGTGACCTTCTCTAATACCAATTGAATGGATTGAAAAAAGACGTGTCTAACACTAGGAGGGTGTGAATCAATTTTGATATACTTATAATTAAATTTTCATTTTTATCCCATGTTTCATATTGACTTATTCAGTTAAGGGAATTATCTATTTATTTTTCTCAACTTTGGTTATAATGAATGAAAATATATATAGGAAATCCACACATAAGAACATCAAGGTTTGTTGATGAGATTTTCCACCCTATTGATGATTATTTCCCTAGTGTATAGTGTTTATTATCCAACACACATAGATTCTTTCTTATTATCAAAAGATTATTGGAAAAGGTTATGGCCTTGTACCCATACAACCACTAGAAGAAACTAATTTAATAGAAAACATCAACTTACTTGTCCAGATATAAGAGTTGGATTTCACTTTCTTGAAATAGCTCAATAGTGTAGGCTCATGTCCCTCCTTGATAAAAAGGATTATCTTATTCCTCAATATACAACAATCTTTATCAATACATTAATAACAGAATTCATAGTTATATCTCAAAATCCTATAAAAAAAATTTGAAATGATCTCTTTCATACTTTTATAGAAGAATATTGTAGTTTGGATCTTTCAAATTCTTGACCTCAATATGATGGGTAGTGATTAAGGTCAATATCTTCTCTCCTCATCCACCTATTCTTCTTCTATAGTGTACAATTATATCTCTTACTTCAACATTATAACTACTTCTTCCTTTTTCCTATATCATATAGAATATATAGTCTAGTTATTGATTTTTATTTCTATTCTTTATTTATCCTTTCCATAATATTTGTATTTATTCTCCATATCAATATTATCATCACAATATTCAAAATTCAAAACTCCATAAATATCAACATTTAAAACATCATAAAACTATGTCATTATATCTATTTTCTTCTTCTTAAACTTCTTCAAGACTTGGATAAAGGATCATAATTGTTATTCTTTCTATATTTTGTTTTCAAAATACCCTATAAAATATGCTTCACAAAATCCCCATGTATTCATATGATCTCATTATGTTGATATATTCTTGCATCAATTTCCATAAGTGAATATCAATACATTTATCTTATTTAGTTTTGGATCCCCTTTGTGATGTATATTTGATGGATCCCTATATGTGAGTAATATTACATTAATAGATAACTCACATGGATCTCATTCTCATATTATTTCTAGATTCTCATCTTCCATGTTTACTTTATCATTATTCCCATTCACAATTATATCCATCATTTCTACTTAAACCATGACTAATCACCATTATCATCTTGGTATCTTGAACTTTTAAACATTTATTCAGCATAATAAAATTTAGTTTTTTCTATCAAAATAATCTAAAATATTATAATTGTAAATAACTCATACATGCTTGGTAATAACTCATACGAAAAATGGATTTCCATCATACACAAAAAAACTCACATGTTTCAACTGAATGACTCATATGATAACTTATAAACAATATTTGATAACTCAAACATAAAAAACCAAATGAATCATACATACATCTCATTTGAAACTGACTTATGGTATTTATAACTTCTTCTTCTAGTTAATTTTCTCAAGCTTCTTCCTATTCCATTTTTAATCTATCAATCTCCCTAAATTTACCCTTATGATATTTCAAAAATTTATATACATGAAATTACTTTTGATTATATCATTGTGAACTCTAATATTATTCTAAAAAACTTATAGTTCTTACTTATTCTTATTCTAATGTATTTTCTCAAGATCCTTTCTTACGAATCATTACACTTTGAAGTTGAAGCATTGAACACCAATGGTGTGACACATGATTCTTTATATCCAAAACCTTTAGCATAAGGTTCAATAAAATAGAGAAAATTTAATCTCATTTTTAATTCTATGTGTTTATATATCAATTTAAATGGATGAAAAGTACCATTTAAAGGTTATCCCACATTGGTTTTACAATCAGGAGAGTACTATTTATATACAAACATGCTCTATTAGCCTCTTGTTAAAACCCATTAGGCCACTACACCTTGTGAGCCTTCCCGAACACCCTATATATACAACCTCCCAAAACCTTACTTATACACTATTAGACATAGGGGATTTTCCACCACAATATTATTCTTAGAAAGATCATATCTTAGAGCTTGGTCGACTATCTTTATTACGAATAGAATTTTTGGGTGGTTGATTTGCCAATGAATTGACCTAATTTTTTGTTAAAATTTTAGCTAATTGACTAATTCTAAGTCATTGGTTGATCTCAAAAGGCTCATATATATATAGATTTTAATGACTCATATGCAAACCAATTTTCTTTTACAAATATACCAATAGAGTATAAACAAATAATTACAGCACAACATATAATTTCAAACTCCAATATCCTCATCCAATTTAACTTTTTAATCTTCTCCACTTTATCCAATAATATTTTATACTTCATAGTCTAGGTAAATACACAAGGATAGAATATCCACTTCTTTAATTATTCTTTTCCAAACAATTATTCTCCTTAAAATATAAGTCTAAACAACACTTCAAACTCTATCTTAAAAATATTTTGAAATTTAAATTTCTTCCAATTCATTCAACATTAATATATTAACAACATGAAACTTGAATTAATGCTTTTATCCTTATTGAAAATAAATAAAACTCAAACATAATGTGGGTTCAAGAAAATATTTCTACTAACCTAGGAGTAGTGTTTAGTAGATAATATATCATGATTTTATATTTTAGAGGTGGTCTAGTTACATGGTGTTCCTTGATGGGTTCTGGAATATCATTTAATGATAATTGAAACAGAAGATACCATTTAAAGTAACTGATCTATTGTCATTAACCAATATATTGTATAAAGAATATAAAATAACTTTCATACCTAAAATTCATCAACCTTTATCTCTATTGAACAAGATAGATTTTTCTCAATCATAATCACCTAGTGGAAACCAATAGACTCTCACTTCCACATGGATAACACCAGACACTAGGATCTTCATTCATAATGAGTGGTCCTGTGATCTTCAAAGGTTCTTCAGATCCTTCACCTCAAGTAAAAATGAAGTATCATGGAATAATATAGATTTAGACATGGATTGATAGTGTCAAAAACACACAGAAAGGGTAACCCCTCCCTTTATATTGGCTCACATTATTCAATGAAATTATTTGAGGGTTAAATTCCATCACATGGAAGTTTCCATTCATTAACTATAGCACACACCTATTTAGAATATTATCATTTGAACATTTAAAATTATTTTTAATGACATAAATGAATCAACCTATTGATTCATAAAGAAAGTAAAACATGTGGATTACATTTATAAATCCAAAAAGTTAATAGCCCATATCTCAAACCTATAATACACCATGATAGATCTTAATTTTGTTTTTTGTGATAGAATCATATGCATTTCCATATTGTTAGGTATGACTCAGGGTATTTCATATAATATAATACACCCATTTTAGATAATTTCAAAAAATATCCCACTTTCAATAAAATCTTACAAGGGCTTTATGAATAAATTCTCTACTCATTGTGAATCCATCCAAGCCTTATTGGATATGGTTTACAAAACTCTATTCATTTTGGAACAAACACTTTGTATTTAATTTTATCCTTAACCAAAGGAATAACTGTGTGACCCTAATGGCATTTCTAGTGTTGAAAAAAATATGAAATCCTTATTTAATTAATGTTGGAAAAGAGTATCCTCTATAAAAACATCAGTTATACTCAATCTATAAAGGTGTATCATGTGATCTCTGTCAAACATACTCATATCTCTATATGAACATATCTATTATAAGATGTGTCATATACATCATATGTATACCTCTATAATCCCTTTTTCTATGAAATCAAGTGACTAATAGACATGTAGCATGTCAATATAGTATAATTCATCCCATACATCCATAATTATCTAAAATAGATTAACCAAGTTGATGAATACATCACCTTTCATTCATCTAGTAGATGACCACATGTCATGTCTCTTATCAAAGTAATTAATCACATCACATTCCACTCAACTAAGCATGCCCATTCATTTCATTAGTCTTACTCCATCAAGGGAAAAGATTTATTTAATTCATTATATAGGATGAAAAGGCTAATCTTTCTTGATCTCTAATGAATGGAATGATCAACAACATACCCAACCACCCCTGATTAGATAAGTATCAAGGAAAGAGTAATAAAGGTATCAATCTTTGAAGGTTCTCATGATAGGTATCTTACCAACTGTAGGTAATGGGGATTTATAATAATCATACACCCCTAATTATATCTGTGGACATATAACATTCCATGCGATATACTTTGGTGGTTCAGTACAAAAAATAACTCTCAATTTATATTCTCGTGAATGTATTCTTTTTTCACATATAAAACACTTTATATCATATATAATATTTTTCTCATTCTAATATTAACATATAATCACAAACTATAATACTCTATGATAATCATTGATTATAAAAAAAATTAATGTTCAACTTTTATAGGATATTTTCATTCTATAATTCATGTAATATAAATTTCATCACACATGAATGAATGGAAAACAACGATTTACTTCATTATAAAATCATTATATGTTTTACAACTATTGCATAAAATGTATCATTCATATAATACCAAAATATTCAACATGTGATTCATGATTTTTATGTGACAATAATTTTATTAATTAATCTACTACAATTTCATCTATAGCCACCCAATAGATCTTTACCTCATCATTCTCAATGATCTCTCGAATGATATGGATCTTATGAAGGATGTGTTCAGTCCTTCAGTGATAATGGTGTTTCTTTACCTAATTAATAATTCCATTATTGTCACAGTAAATATCAATTTCCAACTTAATACTAGGAACCACCCTGTGTTCAAAAATTAACATCCTAATCCAAATATCTTCCATCATAATGTCTGATACGGTGATGTACTCTGCCTATTTTATTAAGTATACTATGGTGGATTGTTTGGAACTATTCTAAGAAATATCTCTACCATTTAGGTAAAAATGGAAACTAAATTTAGATCTTATATCATATATTTCTAATTAGAAATTCAAATTTGTTTAACCATATACAGTGAGCTCATCATACCCTCAAGATTCCAAGAACATGTTCTTACTTATTCATAAGTACTTAAGGATTATATTAACCATAATCTAGTGAATATCACTAGGATTGGATTTATATACACTTGTTATGCCTAAATAATAAGTGCCATTGTATCAAATCCACAATATTAAATACATGATAGAAATTATGGTGGGTGCATAAGGAATTAAATCCACCCTTTCTGACTCTTTAAAAGGATCTTGAATATTTCTAAAATTCATGCCAAGAAACACCGGTAAAGGACCCTTTTTTGAGTTCTACATGGTAAAATTCCTTAATATTTTTCCAATACATGTGTTCTGAGTCAATCCCTAGAACTTCTTATAACTATATTTATAGATCTCCATACTAATTATATGGGTTGTTTCACCCATGTATTTCATTGAAAGGTATTTTTCCAACCAAAACACTATATAATGTAAAGTTGGGACATCATTTTTGATAAGTATTATTTTATCCATATAAAATATAAGAAATAACATCAGAATCCCACTAATATTCTTCTATACATAATAATCAATAAAAAAACTTATGAAACCAAACCCTTTGATCATATAAATAAACAATATATTACAAATCTAGGAAGATTTATTTAATCCATAAATAGACCATTGAAAATATCAAACCATAGAAAACACATTTGGAACTTAAAAACCTAAAGGATGTATCATTTACACATCTTAAAATAAATTACCATTAAGGAATGAGGTTTTGACATCCATTTTATATATCTCATAACCATAATGATCTGGTAGGGAATGTAACATTGAATGGAATTTTTTATCACTAATGGTGAAAATGTATATTCATAATCAATACCATAAGTTTATTTGTAACCCTTTTACACCAGGTAATATTTTTATTTAGACACTCTACTATACATGATGTTGTTCTCATGGAAACCCAACTTTCACCCTATGGCTCTCACCACTTAAGGTGTATCCACTAAGCTCCAAACATGGTTAATATACACGAAGTGCATATCAGATTCCATGGATTTTGACTATTTCTTGGAACCAAAACACTCATTTTCATTTTATTAGGTAGTGAGTTCATCATTTATGAACTCTAATTCATTATTAGTTTCTATATTAAATCTATATATCAGGATCCTAATGAATCCCATTACACCTTTCAGATTCTTGTGTAGTATGAGTAGATTCTTCTTTGAAAACTTTTTATGGAACTAACTCAACTTCCAACTCAAGAACACTTCTTATTTTTTATTACTGAATTTATCCAAGTTCAACTTTCCTCACACTTTATCCTTTACTTTTATAATACATATCAAATAAAACAAAATGTTGGGACATAAACAATTTTTATTCATTAGTATTAAAAAAGTAATATCTTATAGTTTATTTAGGATAACAAACAAAAATGAATTTCTATAATTTAGGGATGAGTTTTTCAGAATCCAAATTTCATAAACATTATTCACAAACCCAATTCCTTATCAAATACAAACTAATATATTTCCTAGTTCATGTCTCATTTAGTTTCTTTATAACTACCTTAGATGGAAAAATATTAAATAATAATGAACCAATTTCAAGAGAATATCCCCATAATAAAATGGGTAGGTCACACTTGACACATCATTAATCAAACCATATCCAAAAGGGAATGATTCCACCTATAAAACATGCCATTCTATTGTGGTGTTCCATATAAAATGAGTAATAGAAAAATTCTACCATCTCTGAGATGGTCAATGAATTCTTGGCTCAAATATTCACCAATGTAATTAAATAATAAAATATTAATAATTTTCCTTAGTATATTCTATACTTTATTCTAAAAATATTTTGAACTTTTCAAAAATTTCATACATGTGTGTCATTAGAAACACATAACCATACCAACTAAATTCATTGTAAAATTTTTAAAAGTAATTAAACCCACCACTTTCTTATATACTCATTGGTCCATATACATCACTATGTATAAGATTCCATTGTCCACTATCCCTGTTTCCTTTATTTATAAATTTTATTTCATTCATTTTTTCTAATAAACTAGATTCATAGTTACCATATGATTTATAGTTTAATCATTCCAATAATCTATATCCATGGAGTCTTTGAAGGCGTTTCTCATTTATATGTACAAGGAAATAATAAAAAATAAAATTTGGATTAGAATCAACATTAACCTAATTATTATGAACGTTCTATATAGGTTTTGTAACATCCCCTGATTTTATGATATATTTCACTATAAATAAATTCTATTTCGTTGATATCTTTCTTTACATTCAATCTCGAGTTTAAATGAACTATGATATTCTATTAGAATATTATTATTTAATATGATAGTTATCTCATAGCTATTGGATTGGTGGGTATGAATAGAACTAAATAAATTATAAAAACATTTATAGTTTTAACCTGTATAAAATCAATTCATGTTTATCAATTGATTATAAATGAAAATTTAAAAAATCATTTGAATATAAATGAGTTTTTTTTTCTAAAAAAACAAATTTGGGCAAAATGTGTTTTTATATTAACAAAATGAATTAATAACTATTTTTTAATGATTTAAATTATGTTTATATATTTTATTTTCATTTAAAATTTTTAAAATTCATATAATGTTTTTTTAGTAATTGAAAAAGAAAAAATAAAATTTTATGCTTGAAAAGGTATGTTTTCTAAAAATAGGTTTCTTCACATTTTGTGCTTTTCTTTTAAAATTAATTTATTCAAATTAGTGAAATTGGATCTTGAAAAATGGATTTCAAATTTTTAAATATGATATTAATTTTTTTTAAATAGACCCCTTTAATTTTTTGTCATTATGAATACTAACCTTGGTAATTTTTTGTGCACTTGTTAAGGGTAAGACAGGTAAAATAATGTTAAATATTTTGGATAAGGCTTTAAAATTTCTATAAATCATGTATTTATCTTATTGTAGGAGTATAGTTTATCTATATTCATCCAAGACTCAACTATATGACCACTTTTTTACATTTTTCTTGGATTATGATGTTTATATTATTTTAAGAAAAGAGTACATACAAAACATCACTCTCTTGAATTTAATATCTCTAAAATTTCTAAATAAGGATAAAAAGAGGATAAGTTTAGTTATAATTGCCTATTATAAATAAAAATTAATTATTTTATCATGGATTTTTTTAGTGATTGAATAATTACCTTAAATGTTTACGCAACGCCAACATAGTATTTATTTAGTTAATTGAAAATTTAAATAAAAGATTTTAAAAATATTAAAAGTAATTTATTTTGGATGAATTATTTTGATTGATAACTTTTTTAGATAAATATAATACACTATATATGTGTTAAAGGTTTATATTCTAATTCCTTTACTGTAATGACGTTTTCAAAGTCAAAGAAAATGAATAGTTCCAAAAATGACATTAATGATATTTTATAATAAATAATATTGTATTTATTGATTTAAAATTTATAAAAATAAGATATCCTTCCAATTTAATTAAATATGGTATAAAATATCATCCATTTTTCATTTATGGGTCACTTATTCTTTTACGGTAACATTCTTGACCCTTAATCAATCGAAAACATTGATATCATGGTAATTATCACAAGGGTTAACAAAAAGATAAGGGTGAAAACATAACCAAAACCTGTCCAAATTTTATTTTATGAGATAATTTCAACTCATATTAATATTTTATTATACTTATATCAATTTGGAGTCATTTTTCCATGAAAATTAATTTATATTATTTTAATACCTTAAGTAATTCAAAGAGTTACCCTCACCTCACTTATAAAAGGGAACTTCTTATCCTCTCATCCTCACACCATTTGAGAAATCTATATTATAAAAAATCAACAATAATAATTTACTATATTACTTATCCACATCATAGATCTTCTTTTCTTTACAAAAAATCATCCTTAAAAGATTAATGTATAAGCCAAAAGAGGATTCTCAACAAAGAGGTATAACTCTTAACTGAGTGTTTTCAAGTTTATTTCTTATTATCAATCATCTAAATACATGTTATACATTCAAAAACTTATGAATTAATAATATTAAATATTATTAATTGTTATTATAAGAATGTAACAATCATTATCCTCCTTCTTAACATCCATTAGAAAACGACAATGTCTATTGTGCGTATATGTGGACTACCCCCTCCACAAAGCGATGTGTTTTGTATTTCATTTTAATATTAAATGGATGGTAATTAGTATAGATTTAATGAATATATAAAATAAATATGATATGATAATTATTATTTAAAGGTTAATTATTATTTACCTTTCTATCATTCCATATGTTGAAAAGTGAAAACATTGTTCATGCGTACGCATAGCCTACCATCTCCATAAATGATGTAATTCATTTTTCAATATATATTTTTTATGGATGAATATATATATATAATGAATATATATTATATTTATATCATGATTAAAATTTTGGATATGATGGAACCATGATCAAAGTACAAGGACTAGAACTACTAAAATGAAATCCTCATGAAAAAATGAAATAGTTAACACATAAAAAAGACCATTTTAATAAGTAATTTATATTAAATGAGTGTCGAAATGTTATAAGTGGATATTATATGATATTATAAGTATTTAAATTAATATATTATATAATTTTAATAAATATATATTTATTATAAATGTTTTTAATGTTCTTTTGATGTAATTTAAACTCAAGGTAAGGGCTTTATGTTTCAATATCATTATTTAATGGGATTATTTATGTTTAAGATTACAATGATGAAACTTCCTAATATATCTATAAAGAGTCTAAAAATTTATCTTATTATTTTTTATTTATTTAGATTACATGTTTTAATTTTTTTTCTCTTTTTGATTACCCAATATATCAAAAGAATATTTTAAGGAAAATTGACTTTTTTTCTCTCTTCTGTCAAAAATAATTTCCCTACCATGTCCTTGTTTTCTATTTTTTTAATATTATATAATGATTTTAAAGTAATTTTCACACATGTTTTACTCTTCAAAAAATGGTTTAAATGGAATCTTCTTATCATTTTCTTAATAAGTTAATATTGACTTTTTATCGAAAATACGAAAGGAACATTTATTTTAACATATATGATATGAACAGAAATTCCCACCATTATGGCCAGTCAAAAATTTTAATATTAATTTAAAACTTTTAATTTTTTTAAACAAAATTATTTCCTTAATTTTATAGAAATATTTTTATTTTATACAAATGATTTCAAAATAAAAGGGTATTTTTCTCAAGAAATATTCTTTTGATATTTTAAATGAATTTTCATCTTTGATAACATCATTTGATGTTACTTATTCATAACATGGGATATGATCCAATGATAATATACTTATTATTTCTATATATGGTTTATTATTGTGATGATGAGATTTTTATTAAACCCATTTATTTTCTATGGTTTTTTCTATGATGAATTGTTAAACTATTTATGAAACCTGTGTTATTTCCATGAGGTATGATATAATGGATATTTTATGAAACATACATGTATGATTTTAATTATGTGATGGGTGGGCCGAAAATTATATATCCCTGAAATTAATTTTTGTAAATATGGATATCTAATGACATAATAAGGATAGTAATGGGGAGTGAAATCAACTCCATAAGGGACTTTGTCTACTATGATAGTCCTAGGAGTTAACACAGACTAAGGATACGATAGTTTGGGGAGTAATCCCAATCCTCTATGATAGTATTAGTAGTGATCCTTGACTACTATGGAAATGATTTTATATACTTATATGTATACCAAAAACATATGTATTATTCCAATTTCATGCTTTCATGTTTTATGTTCTTTGATTCCTTTTTTATTCTTGCCTTATGAACTACTAAACATTATACCATGAATCAATATTATGATCATTGATATGAATGATATAGTTTTCAAATGTTAGTATAATGTACTCATACCCTTATGTTAATGTTCTATTTAGGTTTTAATTATTATATCCATTATTTTCCTTTATTGATCATCTAATCTCACCGTAACTTATGTTTCCTTCCCTTAGTTATGAAAAAGGTTTCAGGTATGATATGTCTAAGAAAGTATCTAGTTATGAAGAGATTAGTGTGAGATGATGTAGATCTCTTATAAACCAGTTGTTTATGTATCCATGTTTCCAAACACAGTAAAACTATATGATTCTAGTATGGATCATAATGTTATGTCATGAATATTCAGCTAAAAAGATGTAATATTTATGTATGAAATGTATGGATCACTAAGTTGGTATCAGAGTTAGGTTTAGTTATATTTGGAAAATTGGATGAGAAATATTTTGTGATAAACCTTAGTATAATTCCATGTGTCGGAGAAAATCCTAAGTTGTGGTAAATAAATAAGTATGGTTTTACTAGAAAAATATCCATTCCTGGATACAACAAGTGGATGTGGTTTTTTGAATAGATTCATATAGGGATAATATTTTTAAAAAGAGTTGGTTGAGTACATATCGTCTATAAATCTTATGCACAATGAGTATTCCCTTACTACACACCTTGTTTAACACTCCTAAGGGATATGCTTGGATTAATTCACATTTTCTTTATGAACCATAATGAAGGATTTGAATAGATGATTATCATGAATGAACTATGTTAAAACTAAGGTATCATATAAGAAGGTGTCATCATTTAGATATCCCATAAATGATTTTTCATGATTATGCGGTTTCCCACTATGATTAGTGTTTCTCATACAAAATTTTTTTATTCTATTCAATGGATAGAACATGAAGTAGTTCTGTTAATGATAAATGTGATATAAAATTCCATGATTTCCTCTCAAGATACTATTTTTTTGGGACATGAAATGAAAAATATCATTGATATGATTATGAAAATATCTCAAGTCATGGATCATATTGAGATTAGAAATGAGTAAAGGATGGAATAATGTTCTGTTGAGTCTTTCATGAGGCAATACCTACCTTATTTTAGTGGGTCCACTAATCCACTAGTCTTTGAGAAATGTATCAGTACCACTAAAAATATATTTTCCATTCTATAGTTTTTAGAACATGAAAAAGTTATTTTAATTGTCTATAATTTAGATGGTGAATAAAATTAATGGTGGTTTCTTACAAAGAACATGATAAAATGGGAATAAATTAACTCTATGGACTGAGACAAGTTTAAGTTCTTGTTTTTCAATAATTAATTTTCTTTTATTCATCATATGAAAATTGAGAAGGAATTCATTAAGATAAAGTGTAAGGATGATGAATCATTTTGTATCTATGAGGAAAATTTTACATAACTTGTGACATATGCTTCTGGTATTATCATCCAACCTAAAAGTAAGGTTAATCAATTCAATAGTGGGTTAAAGCCATGTCTCCAAAGTTCTTTATCCATGAGATACTTTAGTAGATATTAATAAACCTTTCAATGTGCTATAAAGTTGTAAATAGATCTTGTAGTTATGCATATATCTAATGATTTTTTTAAGAAAAGAAAGATAGAATTTAATGTAAATTGTAAAAACCATGGAGATAATAATTTTACCTTACATTTATGTTTAATGTGTGGAATGAAACATGGAGGAAATGTTATCAAAGGAACTAGTAAATATTTTTTTTGAAATTAAAGTCATTAGGGAATCAAATTTTGATGTTATGGGAAGAATAAGTAATTGTATGATTGATACAAATCTCGATGAAATGAACCACTCATACTCTAGTGTTTAAAATCCAATTATTATGGTAATTATGTTAACCATTTCTCAAATATCAAGGTTAAGAAATAATTATTAATGTCATAAACCTCTTAAACCAAAAGAAAAAGGTAAATCTCATGCAATCAATATTATTTATGTGGGATATGATAAAGAAGTGGTGAAAGGTCCACTTACCTTTTACTCTATAACTTATAATGTCTTATTAGAATCCAGATCCACCCAGTATTTTAGATAATTTTTTTCTAATGGTATTATTATAAAAAGTTAGTTATTAGATGTTAATTAGCAGTAAATCCACATAATGGTATGATGATTTCTTCTCAAGTCTATGATTCTTATTTGATTGATGAGTGTGGGAATGTGATTCCTGAAAATCCCATTATTCTACATCTATTTGAATTTAATGTAATCTTATGCATGGATAAGATTTATTTATGTATATCCCACTATAATTACCAAGTAATGGAAGTCACATTTTATATTCTGAATCAACCTATGATCTTCTATTGATTTGAGAATAAATATGAACTTGTGATTGAAATTGCATCCATTGTATGGGATTTTATTCGTATTAAAAAAGGGTGTTTATCAGAAATATTTTGGAATAAATTCAACATCCTAGATATACCTTTATAAAATGAGTTTTTTATGTATTTCTGGAAGAGTTTCCTAGTCATGTATTGAATCTTGAAGTTGATTTTTCAGTAGAACTAATGCCTAGTGCTAAACCCATTTCAAATACTGCATGTAGAATAACCCCTATTGAGTTTTAAGAATTGAATAAGAAACTCTAAATGAATATTTAAAAGGGATTCACTCAACCAAGTGTGTCACCATGGGGTATGTCTCTTGTAACATTTCAAAATTCTAAAGTAATATCTTTATATTCGAGAGAGTGCATGGGACGCGACACCAAGCACATAAGAGGATATAATACCATGATACTTTAAAATATTTTTACAATTTTAGATATATATGATATATTTTATATTTTTCAATTCATGCTACATCGTTTTAGTCTGTGTTACACTCAAGAGCAACCTTCTTCAAAGGATTTTATTACACAAAAGATCGAGTTTTATCAAACAATAATACATTATTAAATATTATTATTTAATATAATAAGGCTTAACCTAGCCATTAAATTAGCAGTTATGAAAATTATTAACTAAATTCAGAAATATATTTTTTATAATAATATAATATTAATTTATAGGATAAAAACTAATTAGAAAATTAATATATGAACCAGTTGAATATAAAAAGAATATTTTTATATAAAACCATTTTTAGGCTCAAAAAGTTGTTCTAACCTAATAAATTAAAGTAATAACAATTAATGAATTATTTAAATGAAATATATATTTTAAATATTCAATAATTTATTTTGGATGTTAATCCCATGTATTTAATAAGCATAAGATTATAACAAACCCAGTTTTATGCATAAAATATTATATTTTTATTAAGGCATTTTTACTGACTTTTAATGGAGAACCCATTTTAAATATTAATTTTGAAACATTTATTAATTTAATATGTAAAAATAAACTTCATATTTTAAATAAAAACATAATAATTATGTTAGGGTAAATTTTTATGCCTTTCTGAAACATTTCATTTATTAATGAACTGTTAGAAATACAACATTTTAGTTCAAAACTGCTTTTCATATGATTTATTTATAAGGATAAATTATGTTTTATAATGGTTTTAAAGTTTAATTAGATAAATTATTTAAAAATTAATCTATTTTAGGTTATTGTAATAAATTTCACTTCGAAATTTACTATAAAAACATAGAAAACTTTTGGATGTATTTACTTTAAAAAATCTCGGTGTTGTCTCGGTTGTGGGATGAATTTTAAAATAATTTCTACCACTTATGTAATTGTAATTTATAAAAATTGATTTAATATTTTTAGTAATCATAATTTCTAATTTCTAATAAGTTTAAATTATTTTTTTACAAAAAAATAGTGAAAGTAGTTAAAACTAATTATAATTATTAAGGAAAAATTAAGCATAATAATGGACTAAACCATTATCTAAAGGGCCCAAATGACCTATCCACTTATAAAAAACCTATTTTATGGACATATATCAGCCATAAACCTTCCATTAAAGTGATTTTTTGGGTTTTTATGACTTTTTTTAGGTAATAACATGTGTACACCTAACTTGTTTCCACAAATTTCAACTGAGTCTTTTTGATTCCCTATAAAAGGCCACCACCTCCCCTACTTCTTCACATCTATAAAACCTCTTAGGATCAGTCAATATATGTCAAAATAGATTCCCCAAATTCCTAAAATCTACCTTTAATCCTTAATTTGGATATAAATACATCCAAGTAAATATTTCGGTATAAACAAAAAGAAGTTACCTGATTAAGAGGTATTATCTTCTCTCAATATTTTTAGTTTCATTTCCATTATCCACTCTCTATAATATTCTTATTCTATAGTTACATAACCAAAAAAATATAATAAATATAATAATATTTTTTTATGTTAATAGTTCTACCTACACCTATACAAATCTCCATCTAATGGGTAACAAACATATTATTTTTGTGTACGGCGAACTACTACCTAACAAAATGGTGATTGTTCATTTTTCCTTTACCACCTATCATGGGGGAAATTATTTTTGAAAATATAATTATGTATGATATAAATGATATTTATTTATTTTTTTATACTTATTTAATAATTTTATAACATATACCTTTAATACTTTTCAATTTTTGTTAATATGATAACATCGTTTGAGGAGGTATGTACTACCTCCCCCTCGAAGCGATGTGATTCATTCACACCAAACATGGAACATTTAAAGGATGGTTTTAATAAAACTATGAAAAATATATAACATATATATGATAATATGATTATAATATACATATGTATTACTTATTTTTTATTCTTTTAATACAAAAATGAAATTAAAGTAGTGTTCTTGCATATGTACGGCCCATTGTCTCTATGAACGGTGCACCTAATTTCTAATCTCAAATTATAATGAACGGATATAAATACATGTATACTGATTATATATTATAATTAATTCATGGTTTAAATTTTGGAGATGATTTAACCATGATATAATTAATTATTATAAGAAAATAATAGGTTAAAACTTATTTGAGCAAACTAGGAAATTAACACTTGAAATAGTCAAAATAATGAAACTTTTTAACAAATGGTTAATGAGATATTATAAGAAGTTAATATATGGTATTATAAAAAATTTTATGGTTCTGGTATAATTTAGTAATGTATTTTAAACCTCTATATAGGAGGATAAATACCACACAACAAAATAAGGGTTATGGTAAGGGATTTCGTCTCTAATTACTTTCCATTGAGACTTATTTTTGTTATGTACCAATTCACTTTTATTTAGTGTATATACTTCTCTTCAAATTATTATATCATGAATATAATTATTCTCATGATATTATAAGTTTCATTTAATTCATGTGGAATTATTATCTAAATGTTTCAATGTGGTATGGGAAATATTACAATGTTTAAATATTATTTTTTCCCCAAGAATGTTTTAATGTCAACAACCCTTGTTCCCCCTTATCCTCGACCATGGTATTATTGATAAATACATATTCTTTATTCAATATGGATATTTTATATTGAAAATTATTTTTTTGATATATTAGGAATTATTTGTATAGGTATGACATGGGTGAGACCCGGTTATAGATAGCCCCTCGAAGCATCGGTAGTCTCATGAGATGAAATAGTTGGACATATTAGATGTATTTTTACCTGATATCTAAACTGTCTTGTGAAAGGACTCAACGGTACTAGTTTCATGTACCTAAGAAACACTTAATCCAATAATTAATTATTTTCCTCATTTAGGTTCAGTTATTATTCATCTATGATATTTTGTGTCGACATATCTATGGTTACATTTTATTCTCAGCTTATTGATTTAGATGGCATGAGTTTCAGTTTCTTACCTTTCCATATTGATATTTCCTTATATAGTTATTGGAATGGAATTTATAATCAATTATTTACCTTTTCATGTTAATTTATTCTCATTGATTCATTATTTCTACCATTTTATTTACCCTTACTGAGCATTTGAGCTCACCCTTATTTTGTTTTCTTTACCCAGGTTATGAAGATGCAATCATTGAATAAGTGTTTAAGTATATTTTTTATTTATTATTATTATGAATTGTGTTTTTATTTTCTATTCTCAATGTATTATGGGTATTAT
The DNA here is from genome assembly GCA_963277665.1 of Viscum album. NCBI lineage: Eukaryota > Viridiplantae > Streptophyta > Magnoliopsida > Santalales > Viscaceae > Viscum > Viscum album. The sequence continues at coordinate 1,411,189,385 of OY728141.1, read as the reverse complement.
GTATGTAATCTGGATTTCCAAGAGTGCTAAACTGAATGGTCCTTCAAGATTTGATTCATTGTAATCATACTAATGTAAAAAAATAATACAGCAGATATGGGCTTCTTAGGTAAGGGAATTACATTTGGTATTAAATGAAGTTTAGAAACAACCTTGGAAACTATGTTTTAAGAAATTATATTAGAAAACAAAACCCTAAGATAGACTTTGAGTATGATTATAGTAGAACATCCTAGAATTTTGGTAAGGTATATATTATGTGGGAATTCCTAGAAATATATCCCTGTCTGCATACTACAACTGGACGGGGATCTAGCACAAATGTAACTAAGAGTAATAACTCTGACAATGTGTTCTGTGCCTAACTTGGTGTAACCTGGTACATAAAAATTGGTCGTACTACGCACTTAGTTTGACACTCCTTGGGGATACGCACAGGATGTCACACATTTTCTTTAATTAATATTATAAAGGATTTGTAAGTAAATATTTCCTCAGTTTATGATTCTAGGATTCATGATGAATAAATTAATGGTATGTGATATACCATATTTAGATTTATAAAAAGTTCACAACTTTTTGAGATAATCCAATGTATTCAATTGTTTTAAAATGGACCATGAAAGAAAGAATAGTATTAATACTCTTGGAAAATATATAGATTTACCTAATGAAGAAATAAATACATCTTGTTTTGGAACTAATCATGTTATGGATATATTAGGGAATCTTAGTGATGTTATGAAAAATAACCTTACCCAAATGGAGACACCTATTTCATGGAGAGAAATTCTTATACTGGATCACTTTATGCGTAAGAATCCCCCATCGTTTTGTAGGAATACTAATCCAATTGTAGATGAGAAATGTATTATATATCTGGAAAGGATATTTACTACCTTGGAATGCAGAAAAAAGGAAACGGTTACACTTGTGGTCTATTGTCTCCAAGGTGACGCCGACCTGTGGTAGTATCTGATCCAAAGTATAAGGTAGGAAGAAGAAATTAAACTCATGGAATGGAGAAATTTCAAGGATACATTATTTGATAAATACTTTCCTCGTGATTGGAAAATTGAAATGAAGAGTATGTTCTTTGTCTTAAAGAAAAATTAATAAGAGAGTGTTACAGATTATAAAGCTACCTTTACAAGGTTAGCCATGTATGTTGCGGATTATATATGCGATATGGAGTGCAAGAACAACCACTTAATTTAATGACTTCATCCAAGTCTATTAAGGGAACTAGTGTCTCAAAATGTTTATTCATATAAAGAAATAGTTTAATGTGCCATCAAGATAGAGAATTAATTCACAAGATCCTATGTATTCAAATGAAACAAAGATAAGAAGATCCCTTATGAGCACCAAGAAAAACGGAATGCATCAAATAAGAATAATAAGTTTGAGAAATTTTCATTGTGTGAGAACTATGGAAAGAATAACCCTCATAAATGAATGAATGGAATGGGAGTTTGTTATAAGTGTGAAGAAAAGGGTCACCAGGAAAAATAATGAAAATAGAAGAATAAAAAGGATAATATTCAATTCTACAACTATAAAGTGATGGGTAACTATGCAAAAAAAATTCCACAAACATCACGATAATAGACCTCTAAATAATTTAAGCGATAAAAGTCAATCATATGTTATTTACACAATCAAAGTGGAATGATTAATGTATATCTATATTTAGATATAATAAATATATTGTAAAAGTATTTTTTTTATGATTTTATCATCATATTATTTCATCAAAATGTAAGGATTATACTCCAGTACTTTTTCATTAAGTATTTGAGATCATATGTTGAATGGTACCATGGAAAGTTATTCAGTAAAAAGTTAAATTTTTTATAAAACACATAATTGAGGGACATAAAATCCTCAATATGTTCTTGATGTGGGGATAATGATGAGTAAATGATTGATTTGGATAAGTATTGATTACCTTGGAACTAAATAATTATTTTTCAACAAGTGTCTTATTATATCACTAATGGGTTTTAAACCATTTTTATATTTATGGAATATATCTTGTAACATGTTTCTTACTTAAGGAATAAGGAATAATTCATGTTTTTGATGACGTTTTATGGTGATTCAAGTTATTAAAATATTTCAAGAGGATACATGATGAATTTATTCACATGATTGGAATGTAAAAATTTAGAGCTACTTCTTCTTGATTAAATGATAATGATATGTTTATTTTGTAAATTCAATTAATATCTTTCAAAACTGATTGGATCATAGTGTTTTGGAAAATTTAACCATTTTTAAAATGGTTTAAGATGACCAATGGATGAGATTTTAGAGTTTAATGTATTACTTCACCATATGATGCATCATGTGCTAAGAGATGAAGTAAAAATAGTTCAAGGCATAATAAAAGGAAAATATTATGTTTATGGAAACATATATTTACTTATATTTTTATAGAGTGACATAATTCCTTGATTATAGGTAAAAAGTGGTTCTAAAGCAAAAATTTTGTCTTATTATCATAATTTTTTATAATTTCAATGACCTTTATTCACAGCTTTAGTTTGTGGTTTTGTGGTCAAAATATTTCATCCGAACATGTTCTCTAGAACTCTCCATCAGAACATGACTGTTGGACTTTGTTTTCTATATCCATGTTTCCATTTCCCACCTATGATATCCTACTAGGGAACCCAGTTACATGACAGGTGTACTTTACTTTCTTTCTTATTAAGAATTTGTTATATTAACCCTTTTTATGATATGGGTATTTCAAAAATAGTTTATTTTTAATACCTATATCACTAATATCAATTTTAAATTGGGAGTACGTAATTTAATTAATTTGGGTAGAATGTAACACCCTAAAATTCTAAATTAAGAACCTTTTATTCGATAGTGTGCATGACACGAGACACCAAGCGCATAAGAGGATATAATATCATGATACTTTAAAATATATTTACTATTTTAAATAGATTTTATTTATTTTATGTTTTTTAATTCATGCTACACCGAGTTATTGTGTGTTACACTCAAGATATTCCTTATTTGATGTCTTGTATTACACACAGGATCAAGTTTTACCGAGCAATAATACATTATTAAAATATTATTATTTAATATAATAATGATTAACCATGCTGTTAAATTAGAAGTAATGAAAATCATTAACTAACTTATGAAATAAATTTTATATAATAATATAATATTAATTTATAGTTTAAAAATTAATTATAAATGAATTTACCAACTAATTAAATATTAACATAATGTTATTATATAAAACCATTTTTATGATCACAAATTTGTTTTATACTAATAAATTAAATTAAAAATAATTATTGAATTACCTTAATGAAATATATGTACTACATATTCAATAAAATATTTTGATGTTAATCCCATGAATTTGATAAGCATAAGATCAAAACAAACCCAATTTTATGCATAAAATATTATATTTTTATTAAGGTATTTTTAACACCTTTTAAGGGAGAACCCATTTTAAATATTAATTTTGAAACTATAATTGATTTAATATGTGAAAATAAACTTCATCTTTGAAATATAAGCATAATAATTAGGTTCGATCGATTTTTTGATGTTTTTCTGAAACATTTCATTTTTTAATTAATAGTTAAAAATACTGCATTTTAGTTCAAAGCTAATTTTCATATGATTTATTTATAAGGTTAAATTATGATTTATATTATTTTTAAAGATTAATTACATAATATTTTTATCAATTAATCCAAATTCGGTTGTTGTAATCATTTCCACTTTAAAATTTTCTATAAAAACATAGCAAACTTTTAGATGTTTTTACTTTAAATACATGCATTGTCGTCCCGCTTGTGGGATAAATTTTAAATTAATTTCTACCAATTATATGATTCAAATTTAGAAAAATGGATTAAAAATCTGGAATCAGAATAATTTAAAATTTATAATAATTTAAACTTAGTTTTTGATCAAAAATATTAGTGAAATTAATTGAAATTAATTACAATTATTAAGGAAAAAATAAACATAATAAAGGACTAAACCTTTAACTTAAGAGCCCAAAAACCTATAAATTTTTCCAAAACCTACCTTATAGACATATATCATCCATAAACATTAAATTAAATAGTTTTTTTGGTTTTTTATTACTTTTTTTAGGTAATAACATGTGTACACCTAACTTGTTTCCAAAAAATCCAAGTGAGTCCTTTTCTTTCCCTATAAAAGGCCACCACCTCTCCCACTTCTTAAAACCTCTAAAACCACTTATGTTCAGAAAATATATACCTAAATAGATTCCCAAAATCCCTACCCTTAACCTTTAATCCTCTATTTGTGCGTAAATTCTTCCAAGGAAGTCTATTAGTATAAACCAAAACAAAGTTACCCGATTAAGAGGTAACATCTTCTCTCAATCTTTTTAGTTTCATTAATATTATACACTCCATGTACTATTTTTATTCTATGAATAAAAAAACCAGTATAATAAATATAATATTATGTTTTAATGTTATACTTTGACCTACACCTACACACACCTCCATCTAATGGGTAATGAATATATTGTATATGTTTACAGCGAACTGTTGCCTCACAAAACGATGATTGTTCATTTTTTCCTTTACCACCTATCATGGTAGAAATTATGAAATAAAATATATTTATATATGATATAAATTATCTTTATTATTTCTTTATACTTATATAATCATTTTATAACACATACCTTTAATACTTTCCAATTTTTGTTAATATAGTAACAACGTCTGAGGAAGTGTGGACTACCGCCCCCTCAAAGCGATGTGATTCATTCACACCATACATAGAATGTATAAAGGATGGTTTTAATAAAACTATTTAACATATATAAAATATATATGATACAATAATTATAATATACAAATGTATCATCTATTTTCCAATTTTTTAATACAAAATAAAATGAATGTAGCATTCAGTCGTACATACAACCTATCGTCTCCATGAACGGTGCACTTCATTTCTATCTCCAAATATAATAGACTACTATAAATACACATATAATGATTATATATGATAATTAATTCATTTTTTACATTATTTAGATGATGTAACCATGATCTAATTAATTATAACAAACAAATAACAAATTATAACTTATTCTAGAAAACTAGCCAATTTACACCAGAAATAGTCAAAATAACGATTATTGTTAAAAAATGGGTATTGATATTTTATAATAAGGTAATATATGGAATAGAAAACATGTGTATTATTTTTTTTATAAGTTATTAACATATTTTAAACCACTATATAAAAGGATAAAGACCACACAACAAAATTAAGGTTAAGGTAAGATATTTTGTCTCAAATTAATTTCCTTTGAGATTTATTTTTTTATGCACCAATTCACTTTTATTTTTTGTATATACTACTATTTAACATGTTATATCATGAATATAATTATTCTCATGATATTATAAGTTTCATATAATTCATGAGGAATTATGATTTAAATGTTTCAATGTGGTATGGGACATATTGGAATGTTTAAATATTATTTTTCCTCAAGAATGTTTTAATGTCAACAACCCTTGTTGATACTTATCCCCTCTAGGAATTATTGATAAATATATATTATTAATTAAATATGGATATTTAATAAGGAACATTATTTATTTGATATATAAGGAATTATTTGGACTTGCAAGACACGAGTGGGCCCCGATTATAGATAGCCCCCCAATGCATTGGTAGTCTCATGAAATGAAATAATTGGCCAATTAGATGGGTTTTTACCCGATATCTAAATAGTCTTGTGACAGTTCATGACGATACTGGTTTCATTTTATTAGGAAACATGTGATCCAATAATTAATCATTTCCCTCATTTATATTCAATTATTATTCATCCATGATATTTTTCTTTAATATATCTATAGATAAATTTTATTCTCAGTTTATTGGTTTATATGGTAGGAGTTTTAGTTTCTTACCTTAGAATATTGATGTTTCATTATCTATTTATTATAATGGAATGTATGATTAGATATTTACCTTTTCATGTTAATTTATTCTCATTGATTCATTATTTATTACATTTTATTAAACATTACTAAGTATTCGATCTCACCATTATTATGTTTTATTTCCCTGGGTAATGAAGAATAAATATTTTAATAAGAGTTCAAGGATGTTTTTTATTTCTTTTTATTCTGTATCATGTTTTTATTTTCTCTTTACAATGTTTTATGGGTATCATTTAGGTAATATGGATTTCTAATACAAGTAAACTAAATGGTCCTTTGGGATTTGATTCCTTGTAATCATGCTAATATAATAAAATAATGCACCATCTCTGGGCTTTTGGGGTCAGGTCGTTACATCTCAATTAATGAATTTAATGAATAGAGTCTTAAAATATTACCTAGATCATATTTTTGTAGTTTTTTTAAATGATATACTTATATATTCAAAGATCAAGTAAGATCATTAAGATCAATTTAGGATTATACTAAATACCCTAAAAAAGGATGGTCTATATGAAAAATTTACCAAGTGTGAATTTTGGCTACAGAAAGTTTCATTTTTTGGTCATATAATATCAAGAGAGGGTATATCTGAGGATCCATCAAAGATGGAGGTTATTGAACAATGTCTTAGACTAACCACTATGTCTGAGATCTATAGATATTGTAGTTTTCTGGGATATTATCAATGGTTTTTGGAGAATTTTTTATGACCATATAATCCACTCATCAAGTTAACTCATAAGGGAGATATATTCATTTGGATAGATGGATGTGAGGAAATTTTCAAGGAATTGATAAGAAGTCTAGTCAGCAAAATGTTTCTTACACCAACCTACAGTAGAGAAGGGTTTGTGATCTATAATAATTTATTGAATAGGGGAAAGGGATGTTTCCTCAAGAAATATTATATGGTTATAGCTTATATCTTGTGATAATTGAAGGTTCATGGGAAAAATTACCTAACTCATGATTTGGAGATAGTTTTTTTCATTAAAATTATATATGAATTATCATTATAGAGAAAGGTGTGTCATATATACCAATCATAAAAGTTTAAAGTATATATTAAATCAGAAACAAATAAATACACACCAGAGAATATGGTTAAAGTTGATTAAATATTATGACTGCTCAATACATTACCACACTAGAAAAACAAACAGGGTGGCAGATCCTCTGAGTTGAAAGGATTATTCTAGATTTTCTATGATGAAGATAAAAAAGATCTAATATTTTTAGATTTTAAAAGGATTTTTTTAAAAATATTTGACGGAATTAAAGAAATATTATATTTCTCAACTGAATGTTCCACCATCTATCCATGTGATAATTAAAGAGGCATAAAAAAATATGTGGAACTGCAAAAAAATGAGAAATGTTCACGGGTTCCACCTTGATTGTGATGGAATTATAAGTTTCAAGAACTGAGTATGTGCCCCATCAATAACATACTTGAATAAGGATATACTGGATGAATATCATACTTCATCATACTATATTCATACTGGAAGTACAAAGATGTATAGAGATCTGAAAGAGTATTTATATTGGGACCACATGAAAGGAGATATTACATAGTATATATCATAGTTCTTGGTATTTTAAAAAGTTTAGATTGAGAGACAAAATTACAAGGGGATGTTATAACCATTAACTATACTAGAATAGAAATAAGAGAGAATCACCCTCAATTTTTTCATTAGACTCCCCAAAACATCTAAACACCATAATGATGTTTGTGTTGTAGTCAATATCATTACAAATTCATCACATTTCATTTCCATTAGAGAATATTTCTATTTGTATTATATTGATAGTATATATATTAAGGAAGTGGTAAAGTTACATGAAGTACCACACTCTAATATATCATATCTAGATTTGAGGTTTGCCTTAAAGTTATAGGGAAGTCTTTACCAGTCTCCAGATATAGAGTTAGGTTTTAGTACTGCTTATCATCCTTAGATAGATAGTTAGTCTGAGAGACCCATTAAACCCTAGAGGATATGATGCAATCTTATTACATGTATTTTAAAGGTGGTTGGGATCAACACCTTCCTCCAGTCAAGTTTTCTTATAACAATAGATTCCACTCAAGTATTCAAAGGACTGGTTATGAAGACTTATATCAAAATAAGTTCATAACTATTGCATGATAGGATGAATATAGAGAAATAAAGCTATTAGGACTTGATCTAGATGAGTAAATAGAAAATAAAGTTAGATTTATTTTGTGTTGCATCAAGGTGGCTTAGATTTGATAGAAAATTTATGCTGAAAATCTTTATAAAAAACCGGAATTCAAAGTTGGTGAGAAGGTACTCATGTGAATTTATACATGGAAGAAGGTTACGTGATACATAAAAAGGGAAATATTATCCCTAGTTATATTTTCCCCTATGATATTCTTGATCATGTGGGGATGATATTTTATCACTTTGTGCTCCCTTTCAACCTTTCTCAAGTTCATTGTGTGTTCCATGTATGTCTCATGAGGAAGTAAATACATGATCCATCACATGTATTCAACTCAAAGGTTATTCCACTAGACTATAATCTATCCTATAAAGAAAAATGGTTGAAATCTTAGACCATATAGATACATTTCTAAGGAATAATACTACACACCTAGTCAAAATTATATATGGGAATCATAAATTCAAAGAAACTACTTGGGAACTCAAAGATGTGTTAAAACAAATATATCCTCATTTGTTTGTATCCGAGTGGTGGAATTACAAGAGTAAAATTCATTTTAATGGGGGTATAATGAAAAACCCCAATATTTTATGATATATTAATCTATAAATAAATTGTATTTCTTCGGTAGCATGATTTACATGCACCCCTAAGTTTAAATGAACCGCGATATACTGTTGAAACATCTTTATTTAATGTGAAAGTTAACTCATAGTCATTGGATTGGTGGGTAAGATTAGTACTAACTTAATTATGATAAATTTATGGTTTAAACATATATAAATTTAATTCCTTAGTTATCAATTTATTATAAATGTAAATAAAAAATCATTTGAATGTATAGAATATGTTTTTCTAAAAAATTATTTTTATGCACACAATGTGTTTTTATATTAATAAATTAAATTGATAACTATATTTTAATGAATTTAATGAAATATATATTTATATATTATATATTCAATTAAATATTTTAACATTCATATAATTTTTTTTTCAAGGCATGGAATAAGAATATATCAAATTTTTTCTCAAAATGTATTTTTCTAAAAAACGGTTTTCATCACATTGTGTGAAATTATTTTAAAATAAGTTTATCAAATTTATAGAAATTGAATTTTGAAAAATTAATTCCATATTTGAAATAAAGATATTAAAATTTGGTAAATAGGAACATTTTATTTTTGGTCATTATTAATAGTAACCTTGGTAAATGTTTATCAGCTCAGTAAGTGTAAAATGGGTAAAATATGGTTAAAATTTGGGATATAAAACATAAATAACACTTTAATTTATCCAAATTTATAAGTTTATTTGGGATATTTAAATCCAATTATTGAATATATAGCTTCATGGTTCTATTTTTCTTGGATTGTGACCTTTATATGTTTTTTTAGAAAATAATAAATACAAATGTCATTCTCTTAACTTAAATATCTCTAAATTTTTTACATAAGGATAAAAATTGGATCAGTTAGGTTATAAATGTTTATTTTAAAGATTAATTAATATTTTTATCAGGTTATTTTTTTTAATTTTTATTTATTTAATAATTAATTTAAATGCTCACATAATGCCGACACATTATTTATTCAATTAATAAAAAAAATTATTTTAAAGATACTAAAATAATTTTGATTAATTATTTTGATCCATGATTTTTGTCAATAAATATAAAATATTAGTGATTTGTGAAATATTTATATTATAATTCATTTTCTATCAAGATGTTTTTAATGAAAAATTAAATGAATAGTTCTAAAAATGACATTAAATATATTTTATAATAGATAATATATTACTAATTGACTTACATTTTATAAAAATATTATATTCATGTAATTTAATGGAATATGGTTCAAAATATCAACCATGGCCCATTTATTGGTCACTTTTCCTTTTATGGTAACATTCTTGTCCTAAAAAAAACAAAAAAAACATTGATATCACAATAATTATCAAGAGGGATAACTGGGGGTTAAAACAAAAATATAAGCGTGAAAACATTACCAAAACATGTAAAAATTGAAATGGATGAGATTATTTTGTCCCATACTTGTCTTATATTTGAAATCAATTTGGATACATTTTTTCATGAAAATTAATTTATGTTATTTAATACTTTAAGTAATTTCAAGAGTGGCCCTCCCCTCACTTATAAAAGGGCACATATTGTCTTTTATTCCTCACACATTTTTAGCCTTACATATCAATAAATATCCACCATAATAAATTCTTATATTTATTAAGCACATTATATATCTTTTAGTCTTGTCAAAATACCATCTATTCAAGGCTTATTGTATAATCCAAAAGAGAATTCTCAACAAAGAGGTAAAACTCTTAACCGAGCGTTTTTTAGTTTATTTCCTCATACACCTTAAATAAATCTTTATTTTCCATTATAAAAATAATTAATTTAGTATATTACATGTTATTAATTTTTATTATGATAATATAAGAACCATTATCCACCTTCTACTCATCCATTGTAAAATGATAACGTCGCTTGTGCATACGTGTGGACACCACCTCCTCAAAGAGACATGATTTGTTTTTCATTTAAATTTTACATGTATGGTAATAAGGATAGATCTAGTGAGTATATAAGATAAATATTATATAATAATTATTCCCTAAAGGTAAATTATTATTTACCATTCTTTTGTTTCATCCATCAAAAAGTGAAAACAATGTTCATGTGTACGCACAGTCTACCGTCTCTATGAATAGTGTCATTCATTTTTCTATAAATTTATTTTATGGATGGATATAAATATATATATATATAATGAATATATATGATATTTATATCATGATTAAAATTATATATATATATATATATATATATATATATTAACCATTATAAAATTACAAGGGCAAGAACTACTGAACCAAAATCCCCATGAAAACAAAACATCTAACGCCCAAAAATGACTATTTTAATAACGAATTGTTAATAAATGGGTATTGAAATGTTATATATAGATAATAAATGATATTATAATTATGTAAATGAATCTTTTATATAATTATGTTAAATTTATATTTATTATACCATTGTTTAAAGTACTTTCAATGCAAGTGAACCTCAAGGTAGGGGTTTCATGTTACAACCTTATTGTTTACCATGATTGTTTATGATTGAGCTTCTAATGATGAGATTTCATGATATAAAACTAAATAATATAATATTTTTTCTTCTAATATGGTTATTTCTAGATATTATATGCTTTACTTTTATTTTCCTCTCTTTAAGTGCTCAAGAGTCTGAATGAATATTTTTTAGGAAATTCGAATTTATTTCTATCTTTGGTAGAAAATCATTTTCCTTCCATGTCCATGTTTTTTAAAAATGTTTTCAATTTTTTTTGATATTATCCAATGATTTTTTAAATTAAATTTCAACCATTTTTTACTTTTTTAAAAATTGTTTTAAAATTAAACTTCTTTTTATTTTCCAAACAAGTTACTTTTAAATTTTTATTGAAAATGTGAAAGGAATATTTGTTTTCACACATATGGCATGAATGGAATTTCTCACAGTCACGAATTCTAAATTATTGGATCTTATTTTATTATTTTCCATGACTATTTTAAAATAAAATAATTTCCTTAATATTTTATATATTTTCATATTTTAAATTAGTTATTTCAAAATGAAAAGGGTATTTTCCTCAATAAATAATCCAATAAACTTTTAAAGAAATTTTCATCTATGATATAGTCCTTTGATGTAAATTATGATTTATTGAGGATATGATCCAATGATGAAATCCTTATTATTTCTGTAGATATTTTATGATTTTTATGATTATAGGTTTATGGATTTTTTTATTTTCCATAGTTTTTTCTATGATGAAATGTTTAAATGTTCATTAAATCTGGTTACTTTCCATGGGTTATGATATAATTAAAATTCTATGATCTTGTGATACACATAAGTATTATTTTAATTATTTTATTAGTGGGATCAAAATTATATATCCCTATAATTTGTTGGTTAAATATGGATATCTCATGAGATAATAAGGGTTAGAATGGCGAGTAAACCTGGTTTAGTAAGGGACTCTATTTATTATGATAATCTTGTAAGTGGATGTTGACTAATGATACAATGGTTTGGGGAGTAAACCCAATACACTATGATAATCTTAGAAGTTATCCATGGATACTAGGTAAATGATTTTCTATGCTTATGTGTATTCCACAAACTTATGACTTTTTCCAACATTATGACTTCAGGGATAATGTTCTTTAATTACTTTATAATCAATGTCCTATGAACAGAAAAGTATTTTTGCATGACTCAAGATTGTGATATTTAATATGCAGGATATGGTTATCAAATGTTAAACTAATTTTCTCAAACCATTATGATCATTTATGATTAAGTGAACATTGTTATCTCTCTTGTTTACCCTTACTTGGAATCTAAGATCACCCTTGCGTATGCGTCCTTTCTCCAAGTTATGAAGAAATTTTTTATGTATCATTTTTCTAAGAAGGGTGCTAGTTATAAAGAGCTTAGTGGTAGATGGTGTATATCTCTTATGAACCATTTGTTTATGTATCCATTATTTTAAGGAAAGTAAACCTATTATATTTTGTCATGGATTGTAATGTTATGTAATGAATATTCATATGATAAAATATAATATTTATGTATGAAAATTATGGGTAACTATAGGATTATCCATATCCAAAATATAAAAAACATTTATCATATTCCTAATTCTATAAAAAAAATCATTTGTATATATAGAAAAACTATTGTTCTTAATAATTAATGAAAATTTCATCTTATCCAAAAAAGATATATAAATTATATTTCTATTTATATTAGGAAAATAATAACAATTTTATAATTATAAATATAATCTATTAGGAAGAATTAGATCATAAATACTGACCTACAATGTAAAAACTATTTATACATTTACAACACCTAGATCTACTTTATCTTTTTTTCAATTACCTTTTATCTCCATATCTATGTTTATTAGTAAAATTTTTAAAAGTACACATGATATCTAATACCCTTGAGTAAAATTTAGAGGAATTGATTTCTATAACATCAACATTCAAATTCTCTAAATAATTCTATTTGAGAACACTTTTAAACCTTATACACTAATCAATAATAGTTTTACAGGTCAATCCTATAAGTGATCTCAAAATGATAAACATGATGTATGTCATAATCTATAACAAATCCATATATATGGGTGAGTATCATGTTTTATATTCTTTCATCAAGTAATTTTAATGAAATTACCACCACTAAAAATAACGACCTCATAAATTATATCCATATAGTGAGCTAAGTACTATATTTAATCATGACTTATATTTGTTTGATAATGTAAATAATTCATGGTTATATCTAATAGACAAAAAATCAATCATTTCATATAGGATTCTTAGATATTTGAGCGTATTAATTTTATTCAAATATATCATATGGATATAAAATAAAGTTATTTCTATGGTTCTTTAAGTATTTTGGTTTTCTATCTAAGTGTAACTGAAATAAATTTCCAAGAACAAGGTGCTTAACTATTATGGTTGCCTTATTATTTTCTTTTCTTACACAAGATAATTCATGGGAACCAAATTGTTATGGTCGCCAGTATTGAATGATCTATTCCTAAAAAAGTGAAAATTTAGAAGTAATCTTACACATAGTATTTTAGGGGTTTCCTTTAAAAATATCACCAATTTAATATATATCGCATTCATATTAAATTCATAACTATTCCATCCCATAAACTCTTTATTGTCCTACATTTTTTCATTTATATATGAATGATTTTAACAAATTAGTTTTTTAATCCCTATTATATCCACCAAATTAATATGTTCAAATAATATTAATGTGTAACTCTTTCTAAAATCAAAAATTTATATTACACATCCAACATTAGATACCAAACATATTCACACATATCCAAATTCATCATGTTCATACAGAGCATAAAACTTTCATATAAATGTTCATAATTATATAAAATTAGTAATACCCACATGATTAAGACTAGATCCATAGATAACCAACTCTCACCTTTGTAGAATAAGGAATAAGAATCTAGGATAGTGGGGAGTCAAACTCAAAGTCCCTTTATAAAGGGATACTTTACTCAAGAGATATTTCAATTCATTATAACTCTAATACCTAATTTGTATAAACTATATTCAATAATCATATTATATATAATAACATTAATTACAAAATGTGGTTATGGTAGATTAAAACTAAATATATAGTTATCTTACCCATCATGTAGTGAAGTTATTGACAATTTAGAAGAATAAATTTATCAATAATTAAAGCATAAATAATATTCAAATTTCATAAACATTTTAAAAACAAGAATATTCAAAAGTGATAAATATATAAATAAATATTTTATTTATTTTAAAAACATGAGATATTAATATGTAAAGTTTATATTTTATTTTGGCATGAATATATTCTATTTAAAATGTATAACACTTACCTTTTATAAATATTTTGTAAACTATTAGAATTTGTAACCAAAATATTAAATTTCAACGTTTTTTTGCTTAAATCATATTTTATTATTGAGAAAGGGGAATTATCAATATTAATCTAAAATAGATATCAATACTTCATATAAGTTCCATTTTATTGATCCTTATCAAATTTTATGATATTTTTTAACCCTTATGTATCATTTAAATGGAAAAGAAAAGTTTTTTACATATGGGGAAACCCATACATAAGAGATTATATCAAACAAAGGGAAAACCCTTACATATAAATTAACCCATATATAAGAGTGTTAATCATGTAAATAAAAAAATTATGTATGTTAAAGTCTCTTAATTATGGGATATGGAGTTCTAACCCTTACACATCTAGTCATATTTGACAATATACACTATGTTTCCATGATGACACGATTCTTAATTTTCATGTAAACCTAGGTTTTTGTCTTATCCTATGATATCAAATATATCATAGTAAAATGATACTGATTAGAACCATGGATTTTCATTGTATCTCACCTTAAAATATATATAACCAATACCCTATGACTAATAAAAATAGAACTGCACATTATGATATCCTATATAATAAAACCAAAAAGAGAAATCCAACAGATACATTAAACCAAGTTATATATTAAATTATGATACGGCCTTAGGAATATTATGATATGCATTTTCATCATAAAATTATTTAAAGAACATGTTTATAAATTTATTATGGCTCTAATACCACTGATGTATTTTGTAAGATCATCAAATGATCATGGTAGTGAATGAAACCCATTTAAAGTTCCCAATCCATCATTTGGAATCAACATGCTATATGAAGAACATAAAATAACTAGTGGGATTAAAATTTAACCATATATACATCATTTTAACTCAAAGAAGTTTGTTTAATCATAATCAAATAGTGATAACCAAAATACTCTCACCGCTATAGGGATGGAACCAACCGCTAGGATTCCTATTCATAACGAAATGACTCCCAATATGAAAAGGTATCTTATCACCTTCTTCTCAAAGAAAAATTAAGTATTAAGGTAGATAAATAGATTCATATTTGGATAGATAATGATACACACACTCAACAAGAGATCACATCCCTTTATATAAGTGACTTTAATTAAATAAATAGAGTCAAGGGTCTTATTCCATTCCAAGGCTGCTGACATGCATTTTCCATAAATAACTCTAGTTGAGAATATTATCTTTTGAAAATTTAAAACTATTTTTCATTCCATAAATAAATCAACCTATTTAATCATAGAAAAATTAAATTGTTTATAATACATGGATGAATCCATGCACTTGATATCCTATATCAAAATTTTATCATACACTATGATAGATATAAATTACATGCTATTCTAGAAATGTTTACATGTCTATATAGTTATCTAAGACTCACGATATATCATACAATATGATATACCCATTTTTTTATTTTTCAATAGTCCTCTCATGATTATCTCTAATAAAGATGATCATTTTTACCTCAAGGTCATGAAAGGTATTATATTTTTCATTCAATACATAGTTATTCTTAGAAACATTGTTTCATATATAGACTAATGAGTAAATTTAAAGGATCATTTAAATGATAGATGATATTTTGTGATCATGGGTTTTAAAATTCATTTTATCATAGTCAAATAATCTATCCTCGGTAAAGTTCTCCTATAAAAACAACTATCATTATTCAATCAATATGGAACCATAAAATTTGTTGTATGTAATTCCATTCATATCCTTATTGTATTGAGTAAATGTTAGTGACACAAATTTTTTTAGCCTCACATAGTTTAGAGAATAATTAAATGAGTGTTATTAATCCAAGATCACATGAAAATGGTTCAAAGTCAATAGTTTTTACATTTAAATTAGAAATTGGAGACTATTAAACTTGTATATAGGTAACCACATATTCAATGAATCCTCAAGGAGAGGTCAACATGATTTTGGTAGAGGGAGATAAAACCTAAGACATGTAGTATATGATTAGGTGAAAATGTAATTAATTAGGTTACTCAAACCATTACATGGTATTTTCTTGGTTCCTAGAGGTGTATAGATAGAGTTTGGATGACCTCTAGAGGTAGGGGTTGAGTTTTGATAATCTGGGGTCCAAGACAACCATGGAATTGGTCATGGTATAGGTCATTTTGGCTATGAAATCTATGGTGGATTGTTATTTTTATATATAATGGCGTTGGGGTGTGAAATTCACATTTTAGAGAGGGACATGTTGTTTTATAGGGCATGGTGATTTGAATATTTCCCTATGTAGTATGAGGAGGGGTAAAATTCCCTTGTTGTGTCCTATGGTGGAAGTAGTGGTGGTGATATGGGCATAGTGAGTTGGTTATTTTAGAGAGATTGTGAGGTTGAGGTTGGAATCATCTATTTTGGGATATTTCCCAACCATGGCCTTTCAAAAAATGGTAGATATGGGTTTATTCATGAGGGTAGTTCCTATGGAAGTCTCGAAAGAGTTTCTATGTGCAAATGGGAAAGGTGTGATGTTTCATGGTGGTGGAAAAGAAGATTATGAGTTAAATGGAGGTTGATCCATTTAGGGGAGATACAAATATAGAGTGAGGTTTCTTTAAGTCTTAGTCTCATTTGTGGTGAGATGAAAATGTTAAGGGAAGTTCCTCTATATCCTGGTGGTTTTCTGGGTTTTTCATCAATATATTACATATTGTGGTGAACAATTTAGTATTTTCCAAATCACTTTAAAGTAGTTTTAAATTTAAATGTTGTTTAAAGGGATGTGTTTGTTTCAGATGGATTAAATCATAGATGTTTTTTTGACCATTTCCATTATAGTTGTTTTGAGTACAACCTTGTATAGTGATGGATGATTGAGTTTACTTTATAAATAGAGCATTAGGTTTCCATTATTTGGATTTTATTTTTTTCCTTCAAACCATATTTGATCCCATTCCTTTTCTTGGTTCCTTCTATCCATCTGTATTGAGGATAAAACCTCTTATTTTTTGGGATTAATTTATCTCAATCTAGTTACCCATATTATCCCCTTTATCACCCTCTTCTTGATTTCTTTCTTATTGGATGTTGCATGTGTGAGGTTTCTTGGTTCTTAGTCAATTTCTTAGTATCTTTTGATGGTGGATCATTATGTTTAGGTCCTGAGGTTGTTCCCTTAGATATTGTGAGTGTGATAATCATTCATTATTTTGTTCTTGTGCAGTGTCCCCTTGAATCTTATTATTTGTGTGGTTGGTTTTTTATTGTTTTTATTATGGTAATATTACTTGATATTGTGAATTTTGTGATCTTTTTGTGATTTACATGTTTAAATAACCTTTTATAAAATTATAATCATGTAAATACGGTGATATTTTTTTTATAACCTATAATAATGAAAATGAAGTTTTCATGGAAACACTTGGTCATTATCAAGTAATAATTAAAAAGGGGGTTTCTTGGTGTGACTTATTATTACCTTGTTGAGTTTTTTGTTTACTGTTATATGAATTTTCTGTTGAATGATTTGGGTTTATGTGATGGAATTGGGAACTACTAATTATATACTTCTCCCCTTTATAATCAATAAAATCATGTAAAGCATGTAATAAATTATCTCTGTGGAAATATTGAATGTATAGTAAGAATATTTGGATATGGATAACCATTTATAATAGAAGAATGATTTGCTAAATGGTTTCATGTGATTGATTTCAAAAGAGGTGTAAGGTTTATTATGGTTGTGGGTTGGGAATTTTTTATCGTTATACACCTATTGTGGGGTTGTGTTATAGATTCATGAGATCATATATATAATTAGTAATAATGAATTTATTGGGAGAGAATTGAATAAGTCATGGGTTGTTAATGAACTATTATAGATTTTAATGAGAAAAGGGTAGGGGTTGGAATTTAATGTAATTAATGATTGATGATGGGATATTAATGAATATGGGTTAAAATTAAATGTGTAATGGATGATAAAAAATTATAAAGGGTGAAATTAATGGAAAATATAATGAATGGTTGTGATTAAAAAATTGTAAGATTCAAGATGAATGGGAACCATAAATTGTTGAATAGAATAATTATTTTAATATGGCTATTAAAACATTAATTGTGGATATGGATAAATGGTGAAACCTAGATGAGAAATTTTAAATAATTATATGGTTTTTTTATATGATTGATGGGTATGGTTATTATTTAGTAGATGGAAAGAGTGGATAGTGAATAATAGAGATGTTGTAATAGTCATGATGGGTTTAGAATTGTTTTATTTGTAGGAACATTATTAGGATGAATTTCTATGAGTTTACATAAAATTGTATTTTTTTTATTTTATATGCATCCCACACGTGTAAAATATCTTTATGACGCCCAAATTTTTGACAGTGTGTTCCCCAACATCCAATTTGGATAGGGAATGGATGGTTGGATACTCACTCTTCCCTACTCTCCCTTGAAACAAAGATCAGGATATTATGGCTCAAGTTTTGTATAATAATGTGGTCTATAAAATATTATGTTTATGGTATGTAATATACAATGATGTGATGATGTATCCTTGAGGTCATTCAGGGAAGAAATAAGGAATGATGTTGATATCTTTCATGTTCATTATTAACTACTATTATATGGATATGTGGTTTTTAGGAGATGGTATATGGTGGGGGTCATTTTAGGATTTTGAAAACTCTTTAAGCCTTCAAATTTAGTTTATCAAAAGTTTGTATTTTTAGTTCACTAGAAGATAACTTAGGTAGTGAGACTTCAATAGATAACAATTTGATCAACAAGAATTTCCAATGGAATTGTAAAGTAAATGAAAAAAGGATTACAAGGTTAAAATGGATTTCAAAAAGGTTTTGAAATGATTTATCTACCAAGAGTAGCTAGTCATGCTAAATATTTCTACTAGATATTACTAGTTACTATTTTCAACCAATGAAAGACCATAAAAGTATGATTTCGATAAAACTCAAAGACCAGATGGTCCCCACTATAAATATAGGGCGGAACCACCTTTTGATTTGAAATTTTATTACTTGATAAGATTGACCCACATGGTTAACAATTCATAGTTGTAATTTTTTTAATTTTATAGAAATATACTATTTCAATGTTCCCCCATAAACATAAAAAGTCAAAAAAAACCACATAAACCAAAATTTTTCTTTACTTTGTCTCTTTCCTTTTATTTTTTATATTCTTGTGTGGTTTTCTATCAAAAGACTCCATGAATGTTGATGTAGGGTTTATTAAAAAAATCAGGTTCCATAGAATTTTATTAGGGAGGTGTAGTGATTGTATCACTTCATGTGAAGTCTAGTAGAATATAATTTTTTATGAATTTTTCATCTAGCTATCGAAGGTGTAAATATAATGAAATTGTTATTTACACATGGTTTTTCTCTTAATAAATAGTATTAGAGTTTGTTTTATGAAAAGGTTTTACTCTCAGTAAACTTGGGTATCTTCATTTTAGTTTCTTCTCATGCATTATTTGATTTAGTAGGAGTTACTGCATCAGTATAAGAGAATCATTAGAGGGAAATAACAAGTTTGATATATTTGATAGAAGGTACAATGGATTTTGGAGGATAAAAATGAAATATTATCTCATCTATAAAAACCATGAAATTATGTTACCAGAATTCATACATTAGAATATCAATAAAACTGAATTCGAATGGTTGGAAAATAAGGCCCTCAGACTGGTGAGGATTTTATTGGAAATGAATTTTTATTTCAAAATTTGAGAAAATAAAACAATAGTATAACTGATGGTTTCCTAGACATACATGTATGAAAAACTGAAAGCTTCAAAAAAGGTTTTTATGATGTGTAGTTTACTCAACATGATAATGTTCGAAGGAACAGTACTTATCTACCATGTTAATGAATTTAACATGATCCAAATTCATCTTACATAAATGAATGTCACTTTTAAAAAAAATTATGGGAATAGATTTTGTTCTCATCACTACCATAGATTTGGGAATTAATGGTAACTGTTATAAGTAATTATACTATAAAAACTAAATGAATATTTAAGGATGTTAGAAACATAAATTTTAATGAAGATATTAGGTAGGGGTATTTTAATAACCTTCTAATAATACCTTTATCCCAAAAGGTATAGGGTATTCACCCAACTATAAGATGTGTTGGAAAAAAGAAAATAAATATAGTGATGAGAGTAGAGGTAAATATACTAGACCCAGAGCTTATCTCCAACAATATGGTAAGATAAAGAATATTAAAAAATATTCCAATAACCATATAATTAATTTTGGAAGATTTATATCAAGAAGTCCCAGTTCTTGAAATTCATCATAAGATAAAAGTGTTTTTCTATTGAGTGTCAATTTTATGTTGGAATTATCGGCCATTAATTCTGGTGTTTCATCCCATTCCACATTATAATAGGGATATGTGAAAAACTATGTATCAAGAATATTTATAATGTTACCCTTGGTGGATGATGATTCACTTGAACTTTTAAAAAAGGGTAATGTGAATGTAGATATGCCAAATAGAAACTTGCTAAATTTGAAGGAAGTGACGAACACCTGAAGTTCATGTAAATGTGTTTTTCCCATGGGATACCTGGATAAAGAAGGTTATGTAAAAGGTTTTTATAATGGTGAATGTAAAATAATCTAAGGTTCAATTGTTGAGGAAATAGGAGTTAAGGATGGGGCCTCATGTCTATCCATAAGTTTATATAGAAGTTATATGGCTCGAAAAACAACTATCATAAGTCTATAGTTTTGGAACAATGATCTTGGTTATCTCATTGAGAAGAAAATTAAATTTATAGTGGATAAGGGTATGCTGATGTTCTATTATATTGATGTCATAATTTTGTAGAGTTGTATACATAAGAAATAAAGGAATGTTTTAATTAATTTGAATGGATGGAAGCCTCATAGCTAGAATCTTGAACTTGTTCATTCTGATGTTTGGGGACTATCCCATGTACATTCTTATGTAGGTTCTTTATACTTTTTCACATTTATTTATGATACAAAAAATAAATGTGTGAGTACATTTCCTGAAGAATATGATTAAATTATTTAGAATTTTCACTCAATGGAAATACATATTTGAAAGGGAGACTGGAAGAAGGCTCAAATTACTTAGGTCATATGATGGTGGCGGATACAATGAAGGGACTTCAAGCATTATTTTTAGAAGAAGGGAATCAGGCATGAGAAAATTTTTCCTCATACACCAGAAGGAAATTTTATCATTGAATAGATTAATGGATTTCTAATTGATAATATTAGTAGTCTGATATTATATTTAATAATTTTAAAAAAAAATTGGGTGGTATCACTAAGTTGAATTGTGTACATAGTAAATAAAATTCCATCAGTACCATAGGATTATGAGATTATTAAGAACTTTTGGTTGGATAAACTAGTGTAAATTCATCAACTAAAAGTTTTTTGAAGTTTATCCTAAGATCACATTGATTATATGGTGTGGGAAGACTCAAAAATACATCCTAAATTTGTTTCTTTATGTTATTTTTTGTATGATAACTTTTTTCATTGACACCAAGATAATAATAATTATACGATAATCAGAGAATTAAATTCTCTCTTTAATGACTGTGTCTTATAAAAATACTATAATTTAGAAGAGGTTGAAGTTGATCTAAAATAATAAATAGTTCAAAATATGGTTTATCTAATGGGGATCACTATAATTTCTCTAGTTTTAGTGTGTACAAGTTTAAAAATTCTATGAGATAGGTTAACAAAACATATACCCAAATTATCAAGTGTTGTAGAGGAATGAACCAAAGATCTAGTTGTTTAGGCACTGGAACTGCATACACAAAAGATATAACACTAAAAATAGGATGATAATATATTTATTTATGAAGTTATTCCATATTTAGATGACATATAGAAAGATAAGGTCATAAATTTCAATATTAACTTCTAACATATGAAGGAAAACATAAAAGGATAAAATAATTGGTATTACTTAGGGAATTTGAAAAATTAAAGTTATATAAAAAAGAGAAAATGGATACATTGTATTCCAATGAGACCAAGGAGCTATAATAATTACCATGAGAAAAGAAATAATTGGAGAATAAATGGACTTTCTTATTGAAGGAAGAAGTTTGTAGAAATAATATGTATAATTCTATGTTGGTGGTGAGAGGATTTTAATAGAAAT
Organism: Viscum album; assembly: GCA_963277665.1. Classification (NCBI taxonomy): domain Eukaryota; kingdom Viridiplantae; phylum Streptophyta; class Magnoliopsida; order Santalales; family Viscaceae; genus Viscum; species Viscum album. The sequence continues at coordinate 1,411,166,472 of OY728141.1, read as the reverse complement.
AGAGAGTGGATTTATCTAAGATATTTTCACTTATAGTTAAACCCTAGATAGTAATGAATTTTTTTCTACTAATTATTTGTGTTTAGAAAAAATGGATGTAAATATCATGTTCCTCTATGGTGGTTTTGAGGAGAAATTTATTTGAAGAAACTAATTAATTTCATGGTTAATCAGAAGAATGAATTTGTGTATAATTTTAAAAATAATCTATAAGGATTGAAAAAATAACTTTGTCAATTAAAATATAAAGTTATTTCATTCATGGTTGAAAATGATTTATTGAATAGAAACTCAAGTCAAAGTATTTATCGGATGTTGTGGATGGATGGTTGCTTTATCATCATGCTTCTATATTTTGATGATATAATTCTGATGGGTCTATATATTCAACGGATCTAGGAATTGATGTTTGAGTTTTTTGAAACTTTTTAAATGAATGATATTAGTGTTGTAAAGAAGATTCTTGGAATAAGGATTGAAATATACATGAGTAGTGTGAGTTTAGTGTTATCTCAAATAGAGTACATATGAAAGTTCATCAATTGGTTTCCAGTTACTAAATGTAAGTCAATTTCAACTCCTCTAGTTGATATCTTCAAATTTTCAAAGGGAAAACATCATGAATAGAATATGAGGTGATATATAGACTAAAAATTAAATTTTGTTCATCATTTTTAATCTTAATGTATGTAATGGTTTGCATTCATGCTGGTATTTCATTTGCAGTGCGAGCAGCCAACTGGTATATGGTAAATATATGGAAAAAATATGGGAAGCCTTGAAATGGATCATCAGGTATCTCAAATCAATAGAATATATTTCCTTATGTTTTTGGATATCTAAATCATTATATAGATATACAGACCTGAATTTTGGGGATGATTCTAATACTCATAAAATTACAATGGGAGTTGTGTTAAAATTTGGTGGAATGGAAATTAGATTGATGTTCATGTTATATTTATTAGTTTATATCACTAATATGGTGCAATAATATTAAATAATAATAAAATTAGTGAAAGAAATATTTTGGTTTAGGTGTCTTCTTTCAAAACATGGATGGTTCCAGGAATACTTTTTACTCTAGTATGATAGTCTGAGTGAAATTCACTTGGAAAAAAATCATGTGTTTCCTTTAAGGACAAAACATATCAACCTGAAATATCATTACATTCATAAGTTTATAAATGATATGGAATTATATCTATAAGACTACTAGAAACAAAAACTTATCTAATAGGTGAATTATTGTTTTGATCTAATAAATTCTTAACCATTATTATGCCTCAATTAGATTAGGGTTTATAGAAGGAGAAAATGAGAGTACAATATGTATATGGAATAAAGATGTGAATTTTAATCTTTATAAGTGTTTAATATTACAAATGAATCCTTGAAGAATTATTTAAGTGGGAGATTATTTGGATTATGAGTTTTCTTTAGGTATTCAGATTCATATTACCATAAGATTGGGTTTTTAGTTTACTGGAAGAAGGATTAGGTCATGAGACTTCAAGAGATTAAAGGTTAATCAAGAGGAATTTATAATGGAATTATAATTTCAATTTAAGGATGATCATTTAGTGAGTATGGATATCCAAAATATTATGAAATGATTAATCTACCATGAGTATCTAATCATGCAGAATATTCATACTAGAGATTGGTAGTCAGTGTTTCCAATGGATGGAGGTCCATGAAAGTAGGAGGATGGTGAAATTGTAAGATTAGTTGGACCCCACTATAAATATATAGTTGGACCACCTACTGAGTTTTAATTTTATTACTGGATAAGATTAATCCTTTTGATTAAAAAATAATAGATTTAATATTTATACTTCTTGAGAATATGTTATTGTAGTGTTATCTGATGGATGTAGGAAGAAAAATTAAACCACATAAACTAAAATCACTCTTTACTTTTTCAATTTCCTTTTCCAATTTGTATGTTTATATGATTGTAAACTATAATAATCAATGCATTGTGATTTAATATTAATGTAGAGTTTCCAAATTTCTAAATCACTTATTTAGGGAGGTGTAATGTTCTACTGCACATGTAGTCTTATATATATGAACTTATAATGGATTTAACATCCTACTTACAATGATTTTAATATGGTGAACTCACAATTTATTCCTTTTTTTCTCCAAAAGGGTCATTAATTGAAGGATGAGAGCATGATGTTGATATTATTCATGTTAATGATACCCTTCTATGATGGATATAGACATGGATTTTTTTTTTATTGTGAACTAATGAAAACATGAGATGTTGGGACTTATGAAAGGTTGGGATATGTAGCAGGAACTGTAGTAGGTACTGTAGTGGTATTGTAGTAGGTACTATTGTGGGAACTATAGCAGGTACTGTTTGGAACTATAGTAGCCGATAATATTCCCCTGTTTGGGCCTTCAAGCCACTGATTTGGTCCCTGAGTCCTTTAAGTCCTTTGGGCCACCCAGGCCTTCAGGTCAGTAAGGCCTTCGGGCTACCTCAAGGCCTTTGGGCCACCTTAAGTGCAGATGAAAACCAGACAACCTACAAGGAACAAACTTCAAAAGGAGGATGGTCATGGATATTTCACTATAGAAGAAGCTAAATAGATTGAAATAATGAGAGGGTATGGTACCGGGCATTGGGACAAGCCTATGCATGCATGGGAATGCCTAGCCGAACATCCATGCGAAGGTGGATAGATGATTTCATGATAAAGATACTGGGGAGGAGCACTTCCAAGTAGTTAGTCTGGGTTTTATGTAATGTTTGAAGCCTATGGGTGATTAATTCCTCTAAGACCTATAGTCCATGTAATATTTATGCCCACGTGCCTTATAAGGGTTCTACCTCACCCCTTGAATGGTGGATTATCAAAATCAATAACAAAAATGAAGGCCTCAGGGCCATTGAAGGTATGGGGTACCTTCTAAGTTTATTATTTTGATACTATGTTATTATATTTTGATGTGATATTGGGTGAGTGATCCTTAGAGAGGTTGGGTGATAGATATACTGGTAGGTTTTAGTTGGTTCTTCTATTTATCCATTGAATCATTAGTATTATTCTTTCAATTTTTATTGAGAGTTCATGAGGATGATTCTACTTGGTATACATATAATCTCACCCATATATATATATATATACTTTTTTTAGGTTTACAAGAGGGATCTTGTGGCTGATATAGACATTAATAGCTTGCAACTTAGAACTTCTATCTGGGAAACTACAATATGAGTTTTATTTTTCTATTTCATTTTAGATATTTTTTATTTTTATGAAATTAAATATATTATGGGTATTATGGGATATTGGTTTTATTTATACCAGGGTGTTCATAAGTGGTCTTCTTATTATATTCTTGGGATTCATGAGAGTAATGTGTCTTATTTGTGTGTTTTAGATCCTTAGTGATTTTCATCAACTTGTGTACAATTAGATATGGGATTCAAGGGTCACTCTCACCTTTTTTACAACACCAGAATAGGTTCCCTATGGGGTGTGTTCATAAAAGAGTGGTATCAACACTTTTTTTGATTTATTGGGTGGGATTTATAGTTTGGAACTAGTGAGGATTTTATGTTTTTGGTAGGTAAACAACATTAAACTAGCCTAGTGTGTGATAAAACAATGGATACTATCTTGTAAACATGATTTTAAGGCCCCTATGATCCAATGTAAGGACCATAAGCTCAATAAACACAATAGGAAAGTTGATTCTGATTGTGAGGTAGAAACCTAGGAAAGGTGCATTCATCATAATGTTTTTTAGGTGTGATTGAGATAGAGTGATTTTGAAGGATAAATTAATATTAATATAATGAAATGATATTAAATTAATATTATACTACCATTATTAAGTACTTTTTCGTTTTTGTAACCTATGTCCTAGTTTTAAAGATATTAATAGAAAACTAAAGGAGTCATTATTATTCTTTCTTATTCTTTATTGAGGTGTTACTATTGTAGTTTTCCTTATATTGTGATATGATCATTGTTTGAATTTAGTTTGTCACATGGTTATATATATTATGATGAAATTTTGATTTTATGGGTTTTCATTTTTTAAAGGATTTTAAAGTTTATGTTGACCTTAAACTATTAAAAGTAATGACTTTTACAAGATATAGATAGTTAATGGAACCCTTGGAAAGGTTAAAATCCATTCTTGCATTTAAAATTTTTTATTGTTTAACTTGGTGCACTCTTGTTAATTTAAAATATTTTAGTAATATAGAGTACCTTGAAATAGATAAAATATTTTCATCAATTTATATTTTTAATAATATTTTAGGTTTTGATCTATGTTTCCTAGTTTTATGTTAAGTATGTTAAAATTTTAAAAGAGTAATGGATGAACTGATGGAATCCTTTCTTACAAGATGAATTAAAATAGAAATTTTTTGGGTTCTTGAGTCACTTTAATTAAGAAAGCTAATTTTTTTATTAGGCATGATGATTTTAATAACTTTTTCTATTACGTGTAATAGTGTATACAATTTTGCATGTAAATGTTTACCTGGATTCCTTAAAATATGATATGTCTTGTTAGTAATACATTTTTCTCAAATAAAAGAATAAATTTTCTATTTATATAAGTTTTATTGATTTTAAAAAGTTTGGTCTTGAAAAATTGTATGGGGGTATTTTAAAAAGTTTTTTTGTTGATTCCCTGCCTTAAAACAATCATAAATGTTTTTAATTTAAATTGTTTTTGGGAAAAAAATGAGTTTTAGTATGAAACTTGAGAATGATTTATAAAGTTTAAATGAATGTGATTCTAGATGAATTTTTCACCAATTAAAAATATTGATTCGTGTTAAGATTTTACCAGGCATTCTCAAAGTGAAAACACTCTTACAAAGTGAATTTCTGATTTCTTAAAAAAATTTGTGGGGATTTTCTTGATTGGGATTATTTTACTCATTATAGGATAAAAATAGTTTTCAGATAGAGGTAGGAGTTATTAAATGGTTTATATTATAGGAGTAATGGGTTATAGTTAGGATAAAGGAAATGATGGTTTTGATGGAATAATGGGTAATTTGATTCTGTTATTTGAAATAAATGTGATTCATATAGGGTGTTTGTGATTTTCTATTATTGGGTTTGATTAAACTGTTTTAACTGACCTTATTTCATTGTATTTGGGATTAAGATATATCAAAAAACATATCACCAAGTCACTACACTTATAGAAGGAAATGATTCTTGTAATAAGGCATAATCCTGAATTCATTATTAGAAGATGTTGAAGTTCCTTGGTGGGGTTTCAAGACTAAGAGTTGAGAAGTTCTTAAAATAAGTTGAGGTTTCCTTTTAATTTAAAAGATATCAAACTCAATTTCTTATTTACCTAGATTTGGGTTCAATCATAGGGGTGGCTCGGGTATAGTTGAGTTGAAACATGGTTGGTCATAAGATGTTTCCATGGAATAATTATTTGTCTTGGTTAATGAGGTGTTTACTCCCTAGGGATAAAGGAATAAACTTTAGAAGGATATCTTGAAACTCTCTTATGGGGATTCTAGTGCATGTGATATTGTAATTCACTTTCTTTCATAGATTACTTAGTTTATAAACCTTATTGATGGTGTGGACATGCGAGTATGGAATTTTGAGTCTGACTTGAGGACAATTATCCTATGGATGGTGGAGGGCCTTCTGTTGAAGTTCTGGATGGAAGTGAGGTATTATATGGAAGTGATCAAGATGATTCTACTCTTGACTAATGATAATTTTTAAGGTGGTTCTTTGAGTTTTGGGAATAGTTGTAGGAAGAGGAAGGAGGTGATGTGGTCTCTTAAGGTTTGGGTTCAGCCTTAACACTTGAGTTCTTATCACTTCAGGTATCCTATGTTGGGTAAGCTCACATGTTTTGTTGGTGTAATGGGGCACCGATGGTTTTAGTTCCCTATGATATATGGGGTTGAGGGTTTTAAGTAAGTTGGTTAATTATTTGGTAGTATGGTTGGGTTTTCATGGGTAGTTATTTATGATTGGGTTAGTTTTGTTTGGAAATCTAGGAGGGGGTATTTGTTGAGTTATTAACATTAATCTATTTTTAAAATTGGATCCTACTTTTAAATAATAGCTAAACTTTTAGTTAAAATATTTTCTCTTAGACTAAATTATTTATTTGTTACTTTTTTTATTTAAAATTATCAATTTATAGATCATATTTACTTAAAATCAAATGATTTCATAAGTAAGGGTGGAGGTAGATTATATTTTACCTAAATGTGTGAATGTCATAAAAATGGGGAATGTTATGTTTGTATAAATGAATTTATTTATGAAATTAATTTTGTATACATGTTTCTATATTGTGGAAATAATTAATGATTAAAAAGAGAGAGGTTTTGTTCTTTTCTGGAATGAACATGTTATCCTTCCTCTTACCTTATCGAGTTAAATATATTTAATAGTGAGATTTATATTTGAGAGGTATCTCATGTGATTTTTTATTCTTATGAATCTTCCTTGTTAGGTTAAGGTTGGTTTTATGCTATAAATATAGAGTTCATATTGTTGACTAAATGATGGATGTATTTCCTTGGGTGTGGTATTTTTAGGATATTAGAATTTGGATTCCTTAAAATGTATACTCCTCCATGAGTTATGAAGTAGTTCTTTCAGGTAACGTCATCATTTTTGGTAAGGCCACTCTCTTAGCAGTACAAACCTAAGATTTTCATTCCCCTAGATTGGGTTGGGATCAGAATGAGTTATTCTATGATGATATAATAACTTTTTCATCTCATGATTCATGTTCATTTCTTATTAGTGGTGTTATCCTTTTTTATAAGTATCTCTCAAGGATTGTTTTGGGTTTGTTGATTTCATCTTTTTATCATGTTAAATTTTGATTATCAATGAAGATAATTGATTATGATGTATCTAATGTAATGGAATAGGTTTCTTATATTATTACATAGTGTTTTTCCAGGTCCTAGAGGTTTCTAGGAGGCGTTTAGAGGTACTCCAGAGGTAAGGGTTCTATTTTGTCCATCTAGGATCTAAGAAACCCATGGAGTAAGTCATGGTGTGGGTTGTTTTGGATTTGGAAACCATGGTGGTTAGTTGTTTTGATCTTTGATAGCATCGGGGGTGTGAAACATAAATTTTGGAGAGGGGTATGTTATTTTAGATAGCATGATGTGCTGATCAATTACATATGTAAAATGGGTAGGGGAAAATGATTATGTTGTATCCTATAAAAATTTTCTTGGTTGTGTTTTGGATATAGTGAGCTATGATTTTGGGAGAGTTAGTGAGGTGAAGGTTGTAAATTACTTTTTTGGGTGATTTACCCTTAATAGTCTTTTAACATGCCATATATATGGGTATTTTAATAAGCGCAATTCTTTTGGAAGTCTCGATAGAGTACCTATGTGAAATGAGGAAGGGTGAAATGTTCCAAGGTGGTAGCCATGGAGATGCTGACTCAAAAAATTCCAAGCCATGCAAGAGATATGGAAATTGAAATTGATGTTTCTCCATGTAGTGTTCCCAACCATGTTGAGCTAAAAACGGTGGGGGGATTCCTCTATGCCATGGAAGAAATCCATAATGGATATTTGTGTTTTGAAATGAAATCTTACACATTTTGGTGATAACCAAATATACATATAATAGTTTTAAATATAAATGATATTTTAGGGTATGTTTCCTATTAAAATGGATTAAATCTCATATATCATTTTGACTGAGGCTATTACAGCTGTTTTGAGTATCGTCACAACATAGTGAAGGCCTGTCAAGTTTTCTTTATAAATAGAGGTTCAAGATTCATTTTTTAGGATTTTATTATATTTCTACAAATACCATTTGACCCTAGTCCCCTTATTGGTTTCTTAAAACCATATTTCTTAAGAGTTAAACATATTAATTCATGTAATTGATTTGTCTTGATCCAAGGTACCCCTATTCTCATTTTCCTCTCTCTATATCACTCTTCTTGATATATTTATTATTTGAGTTTTTAGTAGTTAGTTTCATATATTTTTTGTTTATGTATGAGTGCAGTTTGAGGGTATTTCATCAGGGTTTATTCCAAAGGTTTTCCCCTTAAATATTTGGATTTAAAGAATCCTTCTTTCTCTCATTCTTATGCAGTGTATCCTTGATGCTTCTTATTGAAGTAGGGGATTCATGGATTTGTCCCTTTTATTTATATTAATATGTATAATTAATATTATTTTTCTTTCACTGGGTGGATATAGGGTATTTAGTTATAAAAGATAAATAATTGATCAAAGGAAATTAATGTTAAGAAATGATTCACTACTGTTTATATTTTTCCATGCTATTATATGTGGTGTTAAATTGTTGTTCTTGTGGTAAGTGTCTTTAATGCTATGGTTTGCGTGATGTTGTTGTGATTTAATTATTTAAATCGCCTTTTTATTAGTCTAATAATTTAAATATGTTATTGTAATGGATTTTTGATAAACTAAAATAATAATAATGATGTTCGAATGGCCACACATGATTATTATGAAGGAGTGATTGAAGAAGGGGGGGTCATGGAATAAGTTTAAGTTTTCTTACAGTTTGTTTCTTATTGTTATGAACATTTGGTGGATTAATTTTTTCTACTTTAATGATATTGGGAATTTTTTTTGATATACTTCTCACCTATATAAATGATTAAATCATATAAATCTAGTAATAAATTGGTTTTGTGGAAATTTTGAATTTTTATTAAGAATATATAGATCTATACATATGTTTCTTATGGAATGATGATGTACTAAATGGTTTCCTATGATATATGTGAAAATAGTTTGATGGTTTATCCTTTTTGTTGGTTTGGAATGTGTGATTATTGTGTTGATATTGTGGGATTATTTTGTAGATGCTTGATGGTATGGAAACAATTGGAAATAATGAATATGATGGTGAGAGGTATTTGAATAAGTGATGGGTTGTTAATGAAATATTAATATTGGAATGAAAAAGGGTAAATATTTTAATTGAATACAATTAATGATTGATGACTAGATAATAATGAACATGGGATCTAACTAAATTTTTATTGGTTGATAACAAACCGTAAGGGGTGAAATGAATGGAAAATGGTTTGAATGGTTATGATTAACAACTGGTAAGAGTCGAGATAAATGGGGTCTATAAATTATTTAATTTAATGGTATTAAATATTTTTAATGAATGGAATAATGAATGTAATATAGTTATTAAAATGGTAATTATAGAAATGGGTAAATGGTTCTACCTAGATGAGAAATTGTTTATGATGATATGGATGTTTCATATGTTTGATATGGTTTTTTAATGTCCTATAGATGGTAGAAATGGTTAGTAAATGGGGGTGATATTTTCCAAGATGTGATGGGTGTGGAAGTCTTGTTTTGGTAGCATCCGTATTATGATGGATTTGATTAAGGTTATATATAATTGCATTTTCTTATGATTTTATATGCACCCCACCTGTATTAGATATCCTTTCAACACCAAATTTATTTAGGTTTATTGTAATCCCTAAAATCCAGAATGGAGATGGGGAAAGTGGTAGAATACTCCCTCTTCCTCACTCTCCCTTTAAATAATTACAGCATATCAAACATGGTGGAAAAACATAAACTAAGAATAAATTAGATATCCATATATAAAATAAACTAAAATAAGAGGTATGATCTTATAAGGTTGATACATGGATGGTCCAAAAAAATAAAACCAACCTTTGAACCACTATAATCCATCCCTTTATGAGCCAGGATCACTCACTTTGTACCAAACTAACCAACACAGTCCAATCTGAACCAAACTCCAACAAAGAGAATGAACCAAATCCAGGGAACCTCAGAGAAAAACAAAAGAGATACATAAACTGAATGGTGTATGAAATGTGTGATAAAAACATTCTGGGTAGGATTTAATTAAAGATTTTGTGCCATTTATTTTCAAAACAACAATTCATTAATGATATTTTTAAAATAAAAAAAAATGAAGTTTTTCACTTAAAACATGAGAAAAATCAAATATCATGCTTCAATTACTTTTTTATTAAAGTATCCCCCTTCTTTGAAAAATCAATATTAGATATAATATATTTAACCAACACACTTTTAAAGGTCGTAAGGGGATTATTTATAAAGACTTATAAAAAACTAATTTAGATACATATTTGAAAAATGCTTCCAGAACATCCTTTTGGTAACACACACCACTTTCACTTTTAAAATACACTTTCCATATTATTTTACAACATGATTTGAATTTTATCAATAACAATAACAAAAGAAATTAATAAGTAAACATGACACTAAGTTTCAATTGAATAATCAAAAATCATTAACCAAGAATAGGATTCATGACATAATCAAATGATAGAACATAAAAATAAGGAATATGTATCAATATTCTCTAAATCATCCTAAAATGGATCTAATTACCATGAGAAACTCCCTTGGACGTAATTAAGAAGACCCAAACTAGAAATTGGTACTCTAAACTAGAAAAAGAAATAAACTTTGAAATGAACCTAATATTCTCATCGAATAGTCTAGAGATAAAACCTCATAAGAGCACACTGCTTCCATGGGCCACTATATTTCCCAATACCAGATTAATACTAACTAACTTGGGTACACCGGAAAACATTCCTTAGTCAGTGCACAATCAATTCTAGGGATAAAATAAGGACCCGCACTTATTTCATACATAATCTTGTATTTAATCAAGAAAACACTTCATTTTACATTGAGGATCTTTTCAAGTTTAGATCTTTAGAGAATTAAGACAAAACATTCATAACATTACATATTCTTACATAGTGGATACCATAAAATCGGTTTCCATTTTCCTCAGAATATAAAACATTAAAACATAAAACAAGACTCCCTGACAATTCTTCAACATTTAACATGTCTTCCTTCCTTGTATTACTCATCATTAACCTGTGAAAAATCATTTAAAAACTTGGGATGAGCAAAAAAGCTCAGTAAGGTATGAAAAAGAAGGAAAAATCACATTAGTCCATGAATACGCATGACGTATGATTTTTTTCAAAAGACATGCTTTCCACACATAAAATCTTACTTAGCATAACATGATATTTACACAAGATCCACACAAACATAATTATAATCATAGAGGTATATTGGGTTATTACTTGCATAATCTTGTAACCATCTTGGCTACCTTAAAATTTGTAACCCTCACGGCTACCTTACTTTGTGTAACCATCACAGTTACACTTGGAGTAACCATACGGCCGACCTCCAACTTACTCATACCCAATGAATTAGAGGGAAATATAGGTCCCACACTTTATCATAAACAATGCCCAACAACCAAAACATAATCATACAACATAAGCAATAACATAAAAACATTGCCTTTGAATCTTATAAAACAGAATTTTAAAAGAGGATTTTAGAAGAAAAGTCCCTTATAAACATCATATACTTGAAGTGAGGCTTAATAGAGTGGATGTAATATGTATATACTCTATAAATACACATAATGAAACATAATATAAACAAAATCCATCACACAAACAATTTAAATAACACATAAATTATAAAGTAGAATGTTAACCCAAAGAATGGAAATCGGGTTAAGAATTCCCTTACCTTGGGCTTGTCTTACTTCAAAATTGTTTAAAACTCCTGTATAATGGTTAAAAGAGTGTTATTAGTATTTTACAGAAACATTTTCATGTTTATAAAATCTTATATGGTCATTTCATAACCTCATTTCACCCCTTATTTGTTAGTATTTTGTTCCTTGCATGATTTTGGGTGAGTTCTTTTGTGATTTTCACGATCGGTTCATGATGAATCATTCTTGTTGATTGGAAATGAAACTCCAGAATTGGAATGGAGTAGTATCTAAATATTTCCAGTACCACAATTTATACCATTTATCACTTTGATGCTTTATATGATGATGATTAATAAGTTAAAACATTAATTACGTTTGTTTAGATCATTTAAGTGGTTCTTTGATAATTACAACTTCATTTAGTCTTATAAATTTGAATTATGAGTACAAAACAATTCCATAACCTTATATGAGTCATAAAACATATCTTATAACCTGGTTCAACCATATAAATGGTTTCACAACCAGACTTTAAAGAATTAATGGAAATTGAAAATACATCGTCCATGATATCGGTAATTCGACACAAATGGACAATTTTTTTTTTATTCTTTAAATAAGTGAGAGAGGAGAAGAATAATGATTTGTAATTTTCCATAAACATGAAAACATCCAGAATATACATGATTCTGGAGATTTCATGCCTCTTGGATAATAGGGGGTGAATAAAGAAGAGAAAGGAATCATGAAATGAAGAAAACATGAGAAATTTCTTACAAAAATTCGGCAGCCTAACGACGTCTCTTAAAATTTCATAAATACAAGATTGATGAGAGGAATGGAATATCTCATCATCATACAAACTTTGGACAGTAAGGGGAAACATTTAATGAAATATCCCAACAAAAGACAAAGGGAAAGGAAGAGAATAACATAAAATGGAAGAAAAGAATGAAAATGAAAGAGGATGTTTACCTCTTGATCTCTTCTCCTTGAGATCCTCCTTAAGGGCTTTGGTCTTGGTCTTTTGGTGAGACCAGCAGCTCTAGGACGTGGGGAAGAAGATTGGGGAGGGAATTTGGCAGAAATTAGGCAATTCTCAAGGCTTGAGAGGTGTGGGAGGAAGAGGGGAGTGAGGGTGATATTTATAGTGGAGGAGGGGAGGTATTTTAGATTATTTTAATTATTATTATAATATTTTTATCAAGACTATGAATAATCTCAAATCAAGTGGCCTTAATTAGTGAAAATATCAATTGAGTTCGAAGAAAGTGGCCTTGCATCACTTATGATGTCATAAATAGTGCATTTTTACTGATAAATTGATTATACGATATTTTATAGTATTTCACTATTCACTGAAAATTCAAGAGTTTCAGAAAAATACCAAAAATTTACCCCTACCATTTTTCGACGTGTAGAATTTAAAAATGAACTCCATTTTTCAAAAATAATTTTCTAAATATTATTAATTTAATTTTTAAATAAGGTCACAGTTAATTCGAAAAATAACAATATTTAAGTGCAACTAGTTTTATGTGACATTGGAAAATTAATTAAGATCCCATTATCCTATTGCCATGGGAAAATAAAATAATATTATTATTTACTATTCATGAGGTCATATTACTATTCATATTACTATTCATAAGGGCATGTTACTATTCAGCAAAAAAACAAGTTTGTTCCATCAGACTCTAAATAACATACTGAACACAATTGTAGATGACAGTTTCTTGAAATTCAAAACATAGAAGAAATAAAATTATGTTTAAAGGATACTTATAAATATATACCTTAAACAAAATTTCAAGCATTTTCAATTTATTTTTAGAAAACCTTGGGATGTTACATTATCCCCACCTTCTTGAAATTGCGTCCTCGCAATTTTATTTACTTATTAAACAACTGATGGTATTTTTCCCCCATAGCATTTTCAGACTCCCATGTTGCTTCTTCAACCATGTGGTTTCTCCACAAAACCTTTACCTGGTGGATTACCTTATTCCGTAATACCTGTTCTCTTTGATCAAGAATCTGAACCGGTTTTTCTTCATAAGAAAGGTTCTCTTCCAGCTGAACTACTTTCGGCCTCAAGATATGTGATGAATCTTGAACATACTTTCTCAATATCGAAACATGAAAAACATTGTGTACCTGAAATAATCTCGGAGGCAAAGCTACGCGGTATGCAACTGTTCCAACTTTATCCAAGATTTCAAAAGGACCGATGAACCGTGGACTTAGTGTCCCTTTCTTACCGAAATGCATCACACTTTTCCAAGGAGATATTTTAAGGAAAACATGGTCACCTACCTTGAAAGAGAAGTCTTTCCATCTGTTATCTGCATAACTTTTCTGCCTGCTCTGAGCTGTCCTCATGTGTTGCTGGATCATCCTCACTTTCTCAGCCACTTCTTCTACTAATTCTGGCCCCATCAACTTTCTTTCACCGACTTCATCCCAAAACGCAGGAGTCCGACACCGCTTTCCATACAAGGCCTCAAAAGGTGCCATCTGAATACTGGAATGGAAACTATTATTATAAGAAAACTCAACTAATAAAAGATGTTGATCCCAACTTCCCTGATAGTCCATTGAACAAGCTCGAAGCATATCCTCCAAAGATTGAATCATTCGTTCTGACTGCCCATCTGATTGAGGATGAAAAGTTGTACTGAAATTCCACTCTGTGCCCAAAGACTTCTGAAGTCCCTTCCAAAATTTAGAAGTGAACCTGGGATCTCGGTCAGACACAATGGAAATAGGAACTCCATGTAACCTAACAATCTCTTTGAGTTACAATTGAGAAAGCTGATCTAATGTCATTGTATCTCGAATAGAAAGAAAATGAGCAGACTTTGTTAGCCGATCCACAATAACCCATATCGCATTATTACCTCGAGAAGTCTTTGGTAGTCCCACCACAAAATCCATGGATATATTCTCCCATTTCCATTCTGGCACTGGAAAAGGCTGAAGTATCCCCTTCGGTAACTACCGCTCTGCTTTAACCTGCTGACATGTCAAACATTTCATTGTAAAATCTGCAATATCTCTTTTCATCCCATTCCACCAGTAATACTCCCGAAGGTCTCTGTACATCTTAGTACTTCCAGGATGAACAGAAAATGGATAACTATGAGCTTCACACAACAATTATTTCTTCATCTGGGAATCACAAGGCACACACAACCTTTTTCCAAACCTTAAAACACAATCTTTATCAAGATTAAATTCTGGAAACTTACCCATTTTAAACAATTCTACCTTTTTCTGTAGCTCACGGTCTTCCCTCTGCGCTTTCATAATTCTGTCTGACAACGAAGACTGCACTGAAACCTGAAACAAAACAGATATATTCCCTGCACCAAAAACTTCTAAGCCAAAATTTATCAAATCATTAATCAAGGGATCACGTTCCAAATATATCATGGTTAATGATTCATGATTTTTCTGACTTAAGGCATCTGCTACTTTGTTTGATTTTCCAGGACGGTAATTAATCGTGCAGTCATAATCCTTTATCAGTTCTAGCCATCTTATCTGCCTCATGTTTAATTCCTTCTGAGTGAATATATACTTAAGACTTTTATGGTCAGTATATATTTGGCATTTTGTTCCGTATAGATGATGCCTCCATATTTTCAAAGCAAAAACCACAGCTTCCAATTCCAAATCATGTGTGGGATAATTCATCTCATGAGGTTTATGTTGTCTCGAATCATAGGCAATTACCTGATCATTATGCATCAAAACACAACCAAGTCCCTTCAAAGAAGCATCACTATAGATGACAAACTCACCATTCCGGGAAGGTAAGGACAAAACTGGAGCATTCACCAATCTCTTCTTTAGTTCCTGAAAACAAATATCACATTCCTCTGTCCAAACAAATTTAACCCCTTTCCGTGTTAACTTAGTTATTGGGCTAGATAACCGTGCAAATTTCTTAACAAATCGTCGGTAATAACTTGCTAAGCCCAGAAAACTACGAATCTCTGTAACATTTGTGGTTCTTGTCCATTCATCAACTACTTTTGTTTTGGCTGGATCAACTGTTATTCCATCCTTATTTACAATGTGCCCAAGAAAATAAATCTGTTGCAACCAAAAATCACACTTGCTGAATTTTCCATATAGTTTCTTTTCTTTTAAAGTTTGTAAAACAACCCTTAGATGTTTTTCATGCTCTTCTTTATTTTTAGAAAAAACCAGAATTTCATCAATAAAAACAACCACAAACTTATCCAAGAACTCATGAAATACTCTGTTCATAAGATTCATGAATACAGTAGGTGCATTAGTTAACCCAAATGGCATAACAACAAATTCATAATGCCCATATCTAGTACGAAAGGCTATTTTCAGGATTTCATCCTCCTTCACCTTCAGTTGATGGTATCCGGATCTCAAGTCAATCTTTGAAAAGTACTGAGCTCCCTGGAGCTGATCAAACAAGTCATCAATATGAGGCAAAGGATACTTGTTTTTAACAGTGATGTTATTCAAAGCTCTATAATCAATGCAAAGTCTCATGGAACCATCTTTCTTTTTAACAAACAAAACAGGGGCTCCCCATGGTGAAGTACTGGGATGAATGAAGCCTTTGAAAAGAAAATCCTGCAACTGATTTTTCAATTCAGGAAGTTCAATTGGATCCATACGATATGGGGGTTTTGAAATTGGCTTAGCATCAGGAACTAAGTCAATTGTGAATTCGACTTCTCGTTTAGGTATGACACTGGTTAACTCCTCAGGAAAAACATCAAGGTATTCATTTACCACTGGCACATCATTAATTTGAATAGTTACCTTGTTTTCAACAATATGATCCAGATAACTTTCATTTCCATCTTTCAGTAGTTTCTCAGCTTCTTAATATGTTATCAATTGTATGGGTTCATTCTTGTATACAAACTGAAACTCTTTCTAAAAAACAACTTCTTTAGCTCTACAGTCAATCTTAGCATGATAATTAGAAAGTCAGTCTATCCCCAGAATAACATCAAACTTGACTAAGGGTAAAACAACAAGGTTTTCAGGTAAAGTCTTTCCACATACCACAATAGAAATATTCTTATAATTCCTCTTTGTTATAACATTTCCCCCTGGTGTTTTAACAACAAGTTCGGGTATCATTTGTTGAGGTGATATTTCCAATTTACTAGAAAATTCCTCAGAGATGAAGGAATGTGTAGACCCCATATCAAACAAAACTTTAGAAAAATTCTAGTGAACAAACAAAGTACCTGATACAACTTCATTGGATGGCCCAACATCTACTGACGTAGTCGCAAAGGATCTCACTACACCTTTCTGCTTGTAGTCTGGCTTCTTTGCATCATTTGGATCCCTCTTTGGACAGGCATTTGCATAGTGACCCATCTCACCACATTTAAAACACTTTATAGTTTGCTTATCAGGATTAGTCTTTGGATCATTTTCATTGCAATCTCGGGCCATATGTCCAAACTTACCACATTTAAAACACTTCCCAGTTTTGATAAGACATTCCCCAGGGTGCTTATTGCCACACTTTTCACAAACTGGAAACTGTATTTTCTTACCATCAAATTTTATTAGTTGATTCTTACCCATTGCTTTCCAATTGGACCTCTTCTTCTCTTTGTTTCCAAATTGCATGTGATCGTCAACAAACTCCATCTCTACCCTCTCAGCACATCGGACAAGTTTCTCGTAACTTTTGAATTCACGGGAGGCCAACGCCCTTCGATACCTTGGCTTCAATCCGGAGTAAAAGCGGTTGATTTTTCTATCGAGATCCAGATTAAGATTTGGAGCATACCTCGCCAGTCGAGTGAAGTTCGCCTCATACATAGCCACTGAATCTTCCTCCTTTTGTTTCAATTCAAGGAATTGTTTCTCCATTCTAAGTCGCACCACCTTAGGAAAATATTTTTCAAGAAAAAGACTTTTAAATTCATCCCACACTAAGGAATCAAAATCTTCTCTACCCATGATATTCCTTACCATTGACCACCACTGATCAGCTTCCCCTTCAAAACGATAAATGGCAAGACTTACCTTTTGATTGTCCGAACATCCCATAACATCAAATATCTTTTCAAGGGCTTTAATCCATCCTTCTGCTGCCACTGGGTCAGAAGATCCATTGAATGCAGGAGGATGTTGTCTCATAAAATGTTCCACCACTGTCATGTTCCGTTGGGGTACCTCTATTTGTCCTCTTGCATGGATGCCACCACCATTTATTGCCTACGTTAGCTGAGCCATTACTGTCACAAACTGCTCGATTCCAATCCCTACCATTCCGGGCTGTTGATCAGGAAGGATGTCATTCTATCGGTGCCTATCCTCTTCAGCATCCATGTTCCTTATGCGGACAACCATTCTAAACAAACATTTCTTAGATGAAGCAACATGGTAATCTTTAAATTCTATAAAAAATTAAATATAGAGTGAAAATTATTTATGGTATTCTATTAGCATCACCTTAACCCCTAAAGTTATCTAAACCATCCTCTGATACCAACTATAAGGACCCGCACTTATTTCATACATAATCTTGAATTTAATCAAGAAAACACTTCATTTTACATTGAGTATCTTTTCAAGTTTAGAGCTTTATATAATTAAGACAAAACATTCATAACATTACACATTGATACATAGTGGATACCATAAAATCAGTTTCCATTTTCCTCAGAATATAAAACATTAAAACATAAAACAAGACTCCTTGACAATTCTTCAACATTTAACATGTCTTCCTTCCTTGTATTACTCATCATTAACCTGTGAAAAATCATTTAAAAACTTGGGATGAGCACAAAATCTCAGTAAGGTATGAAAAAGAAGGAAAAATCACATTAGTCCATGAATACGCATGACGTATGAATTTTTTTTCAAAATACATGCTTTCCAACCATAAAATCTTACTTAGCGTAACATGAGATTTACACAAGATCCACACAAACATAATTATAATCATAGAGGTATATTGGGGTATTACTTTCATAATCTTGTAACCATCTTGGCTACCTTAAAATTTGTAACCCTCACGGCTACCTTACTTTGTGTAACCATCACAGTTACACTTGGAGTAACCATACGGCCAACCTCCAACTTACTCATACCCAATGCATTGGAGGGAAATATAGGTCCCACCCTTTATCATAAACAATTCCCAACAACCAAAACATAATCATACAACAAAAACAATAACATAAAAACATTGCCTTTGAATCTTATAAAACAGAATTTTAAAAGAGGATTTTAGAAGATAAGTCCCTTATAAACATCATATACTTGAAGTGAGGCTTAATAGAGTGGATGTAATATGTATATACTCTATAAATACACATAATAAAACATAATATAAACAAAACCCATCACACAAACAATTTAAATAGCACATAAATTATAAAGTAGAATGTTAACCCAAAGAATGGAAATCGGGTTAAGAATTCCCTTACCTTGGGCTTGTCTTACTTAAAAATTGTTTAAACCTCCTGTATAATGGTTAAAAGAGTGTTATTAGTATTTTACAGAAACAGGTTCATGTTTATAACATCTTATATGGTCATTTCATAACCTCATTTCACCCCTTATTTGTTAGTATTTTGTTCCTTGCATTATTTTGGGTGAGTTCTTTTGTGATTTTCACGATCGGTTCATGATGAATCGTTCTTGTTGATTGGAAGTGAAACTCCAGAATTGGAATGGAGTAGTATCTACATACTTCCAGTACCATAATTTATAACATTTATCACTTTGATTCTTTATATGATGATTATTAATAAGTTAAAACATTAATTATGTTTGTTTAGATCATTTAAGTGGTTCTTTGATAATTACAACTTCATTTAGTCTTATAAATTTGTATTATGAGTACAAAAGAATTCCAGAACCTTATATGAGTCATAAAACATATCTTATAACCTGTTTCAACCATATAAATGGTTTCACAACCAGACTTGAAAGAATTAATGGAAATTGAAAATACATCGTCCACGATATCGGTAATTCGACACAAATGGACACTGTTTTTTTTTTTATTCTTTAAATAAGTGAGAGAGGAGAGGAATAATGATTTGTAATTTTCCATAAACATGAAAACATCCAGAATATACATGATTCTGGAGATTTCATGCCTCTTGGATAATAGGGGGTGAATAAAGAAGAGAAAGGAATCATGAAATGAAGAAAACATGAGAAATTTATTACAAAAATTCGGCAGCCTAACGGCATCTCTTAAAATTTCATAAAAACAAGATTGATGAGAGGAATGGAATATATCATTATCATACAAACTTTGGACTGTAAGGGGAAACATTTAATGAAATATCCCAACAAAATACAAAGGGAAAGGAAGAGAATAACATAAAATGGAAGAAAAGAATGAAAATGAAAGAGGATGTTTACCTCTTGATCTCTTCTCCTTGAGATCCTCCTTA
Source organism: Viscum album (assembly GCA_963277665.1). Taxonomy (NCBI): domain Eukaryota; kingdom Viridiplantae; phylum Streptophyta; class Magnoliopsida; order Santalales; family Viscaceae; genus Viscum; species Viscum album. The sequence continues at coordinate 1,411,146,461 of OY728141.1, read as the reverse complement.
AGGGCTTTGGTCTTGGTCTTTTGGTGAGACCAGAAGCTCTAGGACGTGGGGAAGAAGATTGGGGAGGGAATTTGGCAGAAATTAGACAATGTTCAAGGCTTGAGAGGTGTGGGAGGAAGAGGGGAGTGAGGGTGATATTTATAGTGGAGGAGGGGAGGTATTTTAGATTATTTTAATTATTATTATAATATTTTTATCAAGACTATGAATAATCTCAAATCAAGTGGCCTTAATTAGTGAAAATATCAAGTGAGTTCTAATAAAGTGGCCTTGCATCACTTATGATGTCATAAATCGTGCATTTTTACTGATAAATTGATTATACGGTATTTTATCGTATTTCACTATTCACTGAAAATTCAAGAGTTTCAGAAAAATACCAAAAATTTACCCCTACCATTTTTCGACGTGTAGAATTCAAAAATGACCTCCATTTTTCAAAAATAATTTTCTAAATATTATTAATTTAATTTTTAAATAAGGTCACAGTTAATTCGAAAAATAACAATATTTAAGTGCAACTAGTTTTATGTGACATTGGAAAATTAATTAAGATCCCATTATCCTATTGCCATGGGAAAATAAAATAATATTATTATTTACTATTCATGAGGTCATATTACTATTCATATTATTATTCATAAGGGCATGTTACTATTCACCAAAAAAACAAGTTTGTTCCATCAGACTCTAAATAACATACTGAACACAATTGTAGATGACAGTTTCTTGAAATTCAAAACATAGAAGAAATAAAATTATGTTTAAAGGATACTTATAAATATATACCTTAAACAAAATTTCAAGAATTTTCAATTTATTTTTAGAAAACCTTGGGATGTTACAGATAACACTTTTCTAGACTCTCAATATCTCTTAGTATTCCAATATTATAAACCAATGTGTGTGTGAGTATTCAAACATGGTGTAAACAACACTTAATCAATATAAAAACACAATAAGTAAATACCACATCTCACCTCCAACCACATGATTGGACCTACCTAAGAATAATTTCCTCAAATGATTTGGCCACACAATTTAATAACTGAGCACCAACCATATATAAAATATTTGTTAAGAAATAAAGCACCTCACAGGGTTTCTCCTAGGACTCGAAAATTTTGATCCAAACCAAGTGTTTTCTATATAGGTATAACCATGAACATTCAAAATGAACATTAAGGGACCATTATATTAAGACCCTACAAAAATATACAATCACAAGCCCTCAAATCATGAAAAATAAGGAAATATCAATAATTTTTATAATTTCAAGTGAAACTCTTCTAATATAACATTAGAAAAATAATATAAAACAATAAAAAATAGTGACTTGTAGGTACACTATTCTCCCCACCATTTCACTTTTTTCCAATATAAATTCATTGATAAAAGTAGAAGCAAAGGAAAAAATCAAAAACCTATTATAGTAAGAGACACACCTTAGACACTCACTTCTTTAAATAATGGAACAAAATCCCCAACAATCCTGGCATAAAATAAATCATCATCACATACCACAAGGTTTACGTAAGATAGAGACCTTATAAAGGTCTCCCTACTATTTAGAATTCTTATAAAGTAGTGGAAACCATGGATGAACTCTTCTAAAAATATATCACTATTGGAAGTAAATATTCCACAACCCAACAAATGGAATCACCAAAATACCAAAGGAATAAAGAACCATCCAACACATCGAAAATCAAATCTATAAGAAGATCCCAAACCCAAGTAATAATCCAAATGATCACCAATTAAGGTCTCCCAAGACTAACACATTCCACCTCTCTAAAATTGGAATGGTACATAAAATAAACATATCACAATAAGAAACAACATGGGTCTAGAGCTTGGTTCATAACTGAATAGAAGGGGAAATCTAAAAACTTATACCCAAATTTTCACCCCATGTATAACCCAACAAGATATAAACTAACCCCAACTTGTGTATAATATCAACCGACTCTATGTGCACTCTAGTCACCCAATCCATACACACCCAAGACTCACCAACATCTAATATAAGGAACATAAAACCAATTTAAGAGTCAAAAGATGACTTCAAGAGACCATATTAAATTTGATTCATACGCACAAATACAACCAAAACAACACCTGATGCAAGAATATATAGAAGGAAACATGGAACCAATCCAATAATAACCACATCCAGAACCTCAATCCATCACAAACTCCACAAGAATAAATCCAAAAGAGATAATCACCTTGAAATCCCAATCCTCATTTGGCTCCATGGGCATCTATTCCAAAATAATAAATTGATTCAAATTAATTATGAAAGTATTGGATATCAAACCTTTGAGGACAAACTATATAGAAAAAATCCCTAAAGGACTTGGACAACCATTATAGAGAGAAGCATCACTCAATAAGTACTAAGGAAAATATAATTCTGGTTACACTACTTCACTTGAAATCTAGCTAAATCCACCAACTAGAATATACACATCAAGGCCATAGGGTTTATCCTTATATAGAAACTTCGACAATATCTCAATAAATTCATAAGAGTCACTACCAAATAACACAAAATAAGAATTTGATTCATCCATGTTCCCAAACCAAACCAAAATCTTATAGTCCCAATGCACACTAAGGGAAAATCGAAATACATAGTCCATACGAGAAAATCACCCATAAAAGCATCCTTTAATAAAATCAAATTCACTTTAGACCACTCTCCTTTCTCAATGAGTTTCAAATAACCTTTTAGAGACACAAATTCCTTAAAAAAATAAACTCCCTTTAAAAAAACACTTTTCATGGAAAAGTAAAAAAATCTTTTTCCTTGAAATCAATACATTCCAAAACGTTAAAAATAATTTCAAAAAATCACTCACATGATTTTAAAAAAACTAAACACCATTATGAAATGACTCTTTTTACTAAAAATCCACAAAATCCATTTCCTTAAAATTATACCATTCCTAAAGGGGTTCACAATACACTCATATCCCTTTAAATCATCTAAGTTACTCAAAATGAGATCCACTTTTCATTTCAAACCATTTTCTTCATCTATAAAAACATTATATAGTTTTTCATAATGAGATAAACCACTTGTAAAACATTTTAAAAAGGCTAAAATTTAAATTTTTACCAAATCAAGATGATAAGTTTCAAAAACAAATATATTTCCAAAAAATACCTTCCCATTTCAAGAAAAATACCAAGTAAAAATGAAAAGATAAGTGAAACCATATTTAATACATTAAAAAAAATCAAAATTATTTTATTCCGTCACTAAATTTAGGTCGAAATAAAATCACTCTCACTAGTGAAAAACACGATTCGACATCGGTTTTTTTCAATTTTAACATCAGTTTTTAACTGAAGTCTATAAAGTTGATGTTGAAAACAAGTTTTTCAGCATCATTTTTTAGAAAATTAATACCCAAAATGAGAATCACCTTTATTTTTTGTGTTAATTTCTTAAAGAATCTCACACCAAACACCCAAAAAAAATAATGTTTTGGAATATGTTTTGATAAAAATAGACGCTAAAAGTTAAAAAAATAGAAAATATTGAATATTACACCCCTAAATAAATCAAGATCCCTATAATAGAAAAACCAGTATAAATCCATCAAATAAAATGTATCAATAACTAAAAATCTATAAAAAGAAATATATTTTTGACAAGTTAATCAAAAAAATATCTATGCATTTGTATTATAAAGAAGAATTAAAAACATATACAAAAAATTTACAACATGATCATTATTGGTTGATGTTAAAGAATTATTTTGAGATCATTATGTTCAAATACGTATTATAACATAATAATTAGTTCTTCATCACTAGTTATTAGGAAAATTCAATATTAATCATAAACATTATAATATACATAACTTAAATTGTAATCATACTTAACAAATAGTTCACAAACAAATATCGAAGATGGGTAAGTTAATCTTGTGTATAATAATCAATGTTATTTAATGTCTATAATAACATTGAATGATATAAGATTAAAAAATTTAATACTGCGATAGAAAATATGAAATAATTAATATAACAAACCTTATAAAATTCATTATTTACCCCAGTTATGATTATCTCATACATTAATTATACAATATAATAACCACATTCAATATTTCCTTGTTGACGATGACACTGTGGTTATAAAACGTTAATTTGATAATAAAAACAAATATATATGTATATATATATAATAAAAAACATAAAAAAAACATAATATAAAAAATAATTACTCTTACTTTTACATATTGGATTGCATTTGGGTTCTTTATCGATAAGTGATCTTTGTTAATTTTTTTCCATGACCTGAATTTTCATATATATAATCTAATAATACATTTATATGTAATAAGAATTAAATATAATAAACTTATAAAAAATAAGAAAACTCAATGTGATAATTTTTTTACGAACATCACCTAATAAAGAGAAAACCCAATATAATGTGCATTCACCTGGGAAGAATATGCCTAACATCCAATGACCCCTACAAAAAAAATAGTTCACAATTAATGACATAATAATTTAAATTGGTTCATAGTTATGTTTTTGTTCTTACCCATCATGAAATGGAAAAAAACAACACTCAATCTCCATCTTTGATAATCTCTCACATATATTTGTAACTGTATCAGCGGTCTTCACATATTGCACAACTGTTGAAATGAATTCTAGATATATAAAACCATAAATGTAAATGGAAACATTTTGAATAATAATATTGTGCAGATACCTAATTGAAAAATTAATATATTTAGTCAATATAAACCAACTTTAATTAAATAAATAAAAAATGACACATCAATTTACATACATAGGAAACCACTACAACACAGGCACATTGAGATCTTTAAAATAAATTAGATCCATGATATATTTTTTAAATATTCTCAATAGATAGTATCTTTCACATATATGAGGGGCCATTTGAAACTCATAAATATTATTTAGGGAAGGATAATCTTGAGAAAAACATTGTATCTCATCATAAATATCAAAAGTATCTACAATTGTTTGTTCCTAAACTTTTTGTTTCCTTTGTGCCATTTTTTATATTAGATACTACTATTTAAGTTAAATTTTAGAAAAAATTATAAGTTATTTTCAATTATATGTAATATATATTTAAAAAATGCATACCTCATAGGAATGAAAATGAAGAAGGCTAGATGGACAGAGTAAAAAATGACCCATACAATACCTAACTCGGGAAACCTCTTTAGTAGAAAATGGTAGTAGAGTTGTATGATCAATAATATCATGTAATGATACTCTAACCTGAGCCATCTTTATAGGCTAGTAGTGTACAGAATCCCCTAAAAAATGAATGACTTTGAACACTAAAATATGTACAAGAGGATATCCATCATGAAACTCACAATATATGGTTGGGTCTAAGCAAGGAGGTGGAGGATCTGAGTAGGAATCCTGGGAAAGAAGTCATGTCTTGGAGGTTTTTATAAGTTGTTTAGCCAACTAAAAAGGCTGTGAAGGTTGTTCAAACTGTGAATATATCATCAATTTTTCTAACATAGCATGCACATGTGATTGAATTTGATCACACATAGACTATTTCATATATTTCATCTCCCCTTACATTTTTTTCTTTATGGTCTTTTCAATTTTTCTTGGCAGGTGGGGGAGATGGAGGACTGATATGGAACTCATTAGAACCAATATCAGACTGAGCTCTTAATGCTTCAAACTTTTACTCAATCATATTTATCTCTAATAAGTGATACACCCCACATGACAAAGTATGAGGATATACATTCTAAAAATGAATGCATTGATGGGATTTCATAGTCTTGTTATATGAAAAGTAAACTCACAAGTAATTAGGTATATATATAATAAATTTTAAAATATAATATAATTATCATACCTGAAAGGCTTCACCATTTCGTCTAGAATCAAATTTTTTTCAAGTATCTTCATCTAAAAACCCATACTTGAGGCATGGGTTTTCATTTTGTCTCTTTCCAAAAACATAATTTTATGTCAGATTTTGGTTTAAAATATCTCCATCAAACCACAACTAACAAAATACATATTTTTTAATTTCTTTTGTTTCTTTAAAATTGAATATCATATATAATTGAATAAAATAAATATTTGTCATTTAAAATATATCATATTCATAAAATTAGATAAAACAAATCAATTCAAATATTTTACCATTATGGCCTCCCAAATTTCATTTATCACCATCTTATTGATGAACTTCCAATCAGGTATAAAATACAAATCCAGCAATGACTCTTCATAGAGATATAGTTGATAAACTGCTTTGTGTTTGGTCCAGTTGTATTATTATTATCATCATCAAAACGAATATGAAATTGTTTTCTCCATGAGGAAGTGAAATATTTTGTAAACATGTAATGCCTCATTTACCAACTCCAGAACTCAATTTCTTTAATGTAAAAGAAGAAGACTCCATCGCTAAAGTATCATCAATAACCCTACAATTATTTTTTGTAAATTAAAATTTGTATTCTGATAAATAATTATATTACTATATATTAAATAATATGGAAAAATAAAAATAACTCTGTATTTTTTCCTTTATATATTTATCTGTATCTGTTATTAAAATATGAAAATATAATGAAATTATTATGTAGATTCATATTATTAGACAATTAAATAATTAGTAAAATATGAAAACATAAATATGTAATTATTTAAAGTGGAACACATGTGTTAGTTTAAAAAAAACTATGTTATGATTCTTAACCAAAAAAATATATAGGGTAAACTATTAAATATAAAAATTACTTTTAAAATGATAGAAACATTTATAAATTTTAATATCAAAGTTTAAAAAGGTGTTCTCATATGTGTAATTGTAACCAAAATATAATAATATATGTCAGGTATTTCAATGAAAAAATGTTTAACCATAATTGTATAATATAAAAAGTTAACCCAAAAAATCATATAAATAATAAAATATGTGCAATTAAATATCCAATAGTTATTAAAAAATACAATTTTTACACATGTAAATTTCAAAAAAGAAATTTAATGTAAATAATTACTAGATTAATTAGGAGAGTAATTTAGTGTTTTCCCATATCCCTTCATCATGACCATTCTACATTGTATAAACTATGTCTTCATTATAGTCGTTGTTATCCATAAATTGTTTAATAGATGAAGAAGCCTCATATAAATCAATAACATCATCATTATAATCATTATCCAAATTGATTCTTTTCCCTTGAAAAATTAAGGACCACTGATCATTCGATGGATTAATAACATAAAATATTTTTTCTACGTGTTTCCATGATAAATGGTTTCTTATTGCAACTAATGTTTTTCAAATCAACCAGTTTAAATTCATATTCATCATGTTTCACACCAATGTTACTTGCAACCCAATTACACAAAAACATTGTGACTCAAAATTTAATATAATCAATTTCCCATATGTCTTAAAGAACTCCAAAGTATGGAATTGATGCAGAAATTGGGTTTTTATCTTTTATGTAAAAAAAATACAGTGCTTCAACAACAACAATTACACTACTATTTTTAAGGGTACTCTTATCATATAGCTTTTTGTGTAAAATGTGTACCCATTAATATAAATAACAGACCATGTGATCACATTAAAATATGGTCCCCTTCTAACCATTTAAATGTTTCTGATGATGATATATCTCTTATGACATTCTCTTTAAACATTAAAACAAATGCCTTTTTATGATCAATCATTAGACACTTTTAATTTCTTTTTCGATATCATAAATTTAATTCAGAAATATGTGATGATATATATGATTGAACCTCATAAGTGTTGTTCAAAATGTATAAATATGCATGCACCACATTATCATTTGGAATGAACTTTACCTTTAAGCCTTGAATCACTCTACCTTTACTATCAACTTTCATATGTCGAGATATAGGGAGACCAATATGCTTTACCTCATACAAATAATTAGTACAGAACTCAATCACCTCTTCTGATACATATTTTTTTAACAATAAAGGTCTCTAGTCGATAAGGATTTTTAACATATCTCTTCAAAATATTCATATATCATTTAAAAAGATACATCCATCGTAAATAATAAGGCTCACATATTCCTATCTCATGCACCAAATGAATCACTAGATAAACCATTAATCAAAAACCCTAGGTGGGAAATACATTTCTAGTTGTCGAAGAATAAGAGAATATTTATTCTCTAACACATCTAAAAAATATGGATCAGTGAATTTTCAAAAAATGTATTTTAAAAAATTCTATAACCTGATGATAGTCTTTCTAAAAATTTTCAACAATATACCACACCGTGCGACTGGTATAAGTTATTGCATTAATAAATGAAAATCATGATATTTCATGCCTATTAATTTACAATCATTATATAACACCAATTATTCAAATTTTAATAAAAACCACTGGGTACCTAAATAACATGAATACAATAAAAAATCATCTTCTAAATCTTGATTAATGTGTGACAAGCCAGAGGTAAATATGTTTTCTTTTCTTTCATAGTGGGAGATAACTCTAAATGTATTCCCATTGATATCAAGGTCAATATAGTATGAAATCTATATTTTTTCTTTCCTTTTATGTGTAACAAATTTCCAATCAAATAGTATAATATTTTTTTCTCAACATGCATAACATAAATTTTATGTTTTATCTCTAAAAAGCATCAATAAGTTAGTTCGAAAAAGATATATTGTTTCTTCCAGATATTTTTTTGAGGATCAGAACTTATTTTCTTTCCAAATGTCAAAACAATATTTTTCACCCTATCATAATATTATTTAATTAACAATGGTTGTGGGGGAATATTATATTCCAGTAATCCATTAAATAAATTTTTCATTCTATGATAAGGATGATCAATTTGAAAAATTCATATATGTCCCATGTACACTGTCTTTCTTCCATTATATAATTGATAATATGAAGTCTCTTCTTCAAAAATTGGACATGATTTGTGTCTATTAACACTGTATCCAGATAAGTTTCCATATGAAAGAAAGTCAATTTTTTTGAACAGTATCATAGAAAGAATAAGAAAAAACTTTTTATTGTATAAATCGAAAACATTAACACTTATCTCCCATAGTAGTTTTAAATCATCAATCAATGGTGAATGATAAACATCAATATCATTTATTGGCTATTTTTGTCTATAAATCATCAAGATCATCATAAACTATTATATATATATATATATATATGTGGGGAAAAGTTCTAAACTAGAAAAAAATAGGTCATGAACTATATTGGCTACTTAGGATCTGATATGGATTCATTCCATTAGTATACAATCCCATTATGACATTTCTAAATTAACTTCCAAAATCAAAAAATTATTTATCAAATCTCTTCCATTATAGTGAATCAGTAGGGTGGTGTAAGTTTCCATTAGAGATGCACTCATCTAAATGTCATCTAATCCTTTTCTCATCAATTGAATTTGAAAATAGATGCTTAGAATTAGGAATTATTATAAGGTACCAAATTTATTTAGCAGGAGATTTGATTCTGGTACCTGAGAATGAATCACAGTTGAATTATTTGAATTACATGAAGGAATTATTGGATAAAATTATTATAAAGTATAAAAAATTGATTTTTCATGAGGTTAGATACTAATATCTGAGAATGAATCTGAAATGAATTTTTTAACCATCTTATAGTATAATGTCCCACATATAGGATGGTTTGATAAATATTTATTCTCTTTACTATACAACACACAATCATTGGGGAAAGCATGTATCTTTTTATACCCTAATATCATTGATCCCAATATTTTATTCACCTCATAATTGAAATATGGAAGCATGTTTCCTTCTAAAATTAGTTCTTTTAAAAGATCAACTAAGTTAGAGAAACTTTTATCACTCCACCCATTTCTTTCTTTCAAGTTAACTAATATAAAAACTTATGATAACATTGTATATTTAATACAACCTAAAAATAATGGTTTCTCAGAATCTCCATACAATAATTCAATAGTTGTTGTTTTTTTTATAGTTTCAACACCTAAATCTTGAATTAATTCTTCAATGTGATCCTCTACCTCATTGTAAATATTTACATCAACATTAGATATTTAGTTTTTAGTGATTTCACCATGACAGATCCAAAGTGTATAATTAAGGATAAAACAATAGAAAATGAGATTATGCTTGATTTATATGGAGTTTAACTTTCTCTTATTTAGATACTTTACACATGGATATAAAATCAAATCTATGTTTTGAATATTTCATTTAGTAAATTCCATGAAATCATCAACTCCTTTTTCATATTCACCAGTGGTTCTTTATAAATTTATCCAATTATGATTCATTAAATACCTAATATCACAATATAATTAATGAATATATTATAACATATTAAAATTTAAATATATTTATATAAATAGATAAATTGTAAACATAAACATGTTCAAAAAAATCATTGGTAATCAGATAGGAAGCATCAACGAATATTAGGAATAAAATAAAAATTAATCTACTAAAGGTATTTATTTTATGTTATGTGTGTCATATTGATCCAATGGAAATCATAGGAGATGACTACAATATAAATTACTAGTATAAAATCATGATTTTTTAAAACATTTTTAATTTAAATATAACCATTTGAACATTTATTGTTTTTTAATATTATTTCAAAAGAATTTGAAAATTAATTAATGATAATATATTAGTTCATATATAGAAAAATCATATATTGTTTCAATCATTTAAAAGTGGAGAATTTAATTTAATAAGTTCAATTACACAAAATGTTAACAAATTTTATTTCAAAAAAATTATATTGTAACAGAAATTATATATATTCTGAATTTAAAATAGTAAATTTTTTATTTTCATATTATATACATATAGTTTATTGATATTATAATTTAATTATTTTAAATCATATAACATGTATTAGTTTGTATTATTTAGTTATTACATTAGTTCAGTATCACATGTGTCAAAAGGTATTAAAAATTGTATTAATTTAACAGGTAAAAAATATGGAGTCATTGCATATTATTTACATTATATTGATGAATTATGACATCATATATCATTATTCATTACATAATATCATCAATCAAATTTAATAATTTTATAAAATAAAAAATTTTTCAAAATAAACAAACTTTACAATAATATTTATAAATAATAATCAATGAAATACAAATATTTAAACAATAACTCAACTATATAACAAAATAAAAAATAATTTAACTTCAAAATTAAAAAAAAACCTTAAAAATTTTGGATTTAAATTAGGAAAATGGATCCTTAATTTTAACTTTCTCCATTGAATTCATTAGAATAATAAACACTGTAAGATCTAACAGAAATTTTTGTAGAAATGAACAATAAATAATAACAACGAAATAAAATCAAATTGTAGATATTGGTTAGCCAGAAAATGGATCCCAAAGAGGAATACTTCTGTGGATGGTGAAAAAATGTTAGAGGATGAATAATCAGGACCAAAAATCATGAAATTATAATAAAAATTGAAGAAAATAAACATCAATGGTTGTTGAGGATCAGCGGGTCGTCGTTGGGGTTGTCATGGGTCAAGAACAAAGTTTCACATATCTAAAAAATGAGGGTTTCACAATCCAATTTTTTTAAAACAAATTGGTGTCTCTTTTTATATAAATTGACACCAAAATCTAATTTTTGGCATCTGTTTTTGTAAAAACCAACACCAAAAATTATTTTTTTTAAATTTATATTGTCGTATTTTTATAAAAACTGAAACGATAAATCTATTTTCTGGGGTTTTTTAGCATTGTTAATGTTAAATATTGATTCCATAAGATCAATATAAATTTTTTTGTCTCTTTATGATAAAATTGATGCTAAAAATTTATCACAGATACATTTTTTATCATTTTATAAAAAATCAATGCCATAACTTCAACATTGAAGCCAATATTTCTACTAGTTTCTGTGGAATTCCATTTCACATTCAAAAACAACTCTATAAGACACAAAACTAATTTCCATGACCCAAAACCAAATAATAAGTCACAAAAATCAATGAAGAGCTCCATTTAATAAAAATAAAACCACCATAAAACCCCTTAATTTTCCTCACACTAATAATAGGAACCATCAGAGTAAGCATAGAAAGAAAGGGATCCAAAACATTAAATTTTGATAAAAATAAGAAATGTTCACGATTTGGTTGTTTAGTTTTGTAAACTATGTGTCAACCGTACAAATCTATAATTTTATGGTCAGAGAACTATTTGCATAGGCTCAGGATGGTTTTCCAAAATGAATAAGCTAACCATGTAAATCCTTTTCTTCTTATATATTTACTCCAAAATACTCAATATACCTACAAAATATTCAGTATACTAATTGGGGATCAAAATACCAAAATATCATAACAAAAGACATAGTGTATAATATAAAAAACCTTGAATTCAAGATCAAAACCTAAACTTCCCAATGTAACTGAAGGATAAAAATGAGGAGTTAATGGAACCCTCCTCGCACCTACCACTCGAGTCCTAAAAAATTCCTAATTCTCAATTATACCTTGAAACACCCCAAATAACAAGAGGGTTCCTCACAAACCTAGGTATTTGAAAAATATATGCTCTGATTCCATTTTGTAAGGAACCATACCAGGTTGACCTAAAAATCACATGAACTAGTCTACCACATGGATCGAAAGAAATTTCTAATCCCCATGGGTTAGAAAATAGTGCCTTGGTACCAAAAACAAACCTTGAGAATGATTTTACCCTTTAAATAAATTATCCAAAACTAGGATCCCAATCAAAAATCTAGTATAACTAATCCAAATAATTAATGTACACATCATCATGATAAATAGTAAAAATTACAAAGAAGAAAATAAATCAATGTAATTCACAAAATAATATAAATAATCAAAAAATATCACACATGGATACAGACATAAATTGGAAATAAAGAAGGTATCCATATATAAAATAAACCAAAAGAATAATTTTGAACTTATAAGGATAATACATGAATGCTCCCAAAAATAAAACTCACCCTCAGAACTATTATTAACCATATTCTCATGACCAGAAATCACCCACCATGTCCCAAACCGACCATCATGGTTCATCCCGAACCAAACATCCGAAAAGTGAAAAAACCAAATTCAATTCACCTGAGAGAAAAACAAAATAGTTTCATACACTGAATGGTGTATGTAGGGTCTAAGTAAAACCCAACATGTAATATTCTTCCATCAGTTTTGTTTTATTTCCTATCAAAATACCAATTAATTAAAACTTGTTTGAAAATAAATATAAAATAATGTTTTCACATGAAAATAGAGTAAAACCAAATTCATGCATCAATTATTTTTTAAAAAATTACCCCTTAATAGAATAATAAATGGTTAATATAAGATTTTTTATTAACACACTATTAAATTGGGAAGAGGATTATTTATATATACTTCATAAAAATATCCCAAGTCAAATAACTCTTCCCAAAACATTTCCATAAATCCATTCGGTAACACACACCACTTAAACTTTTAAAATAAACTTTAAAAATTATTTTATAACATAATTTCAAAGTGAATAATAAACAAAAATAAAATAATAAATAAGAGCATAGGGTTCCAAGTATTAATAAAACATTAAAAAATCAAGAACTGAAATATGTTTCAATAACTAATCAAGGTATATGGGATACAAACAAGTAATATGTGTTAGGATCCCCTAAATCACCCTAAAAAGGATCTAAGAATCATCCGAAACTCCCTAAGACTTGAGTAAAGAAGATCCAAACTTGTGAATCATACTCTAATACTACATAAAAGAAACATTCCAAAATATCTGGTACTCCCTTAAAACTATTTAGAGATAAAACCACCCGAGATCACACCACTTTCGTGGCCCACTACACTTCTTGATATCCTTTTTAGTCTAATCTACTTAGGTTGTTGGGGAATATTCCCTAGTTAGCATAAAATATATGTTAGAGTTGGTTCCCTAGAACAAAATTATGTGTAATTTATGATAAAATGTATTCATATTTATGAATATTAACAAACATATTATCACATCATGATTTTTCTTCTGCATAACATAGCATGTGATAATGTCCCAAGATTAGTTATCGCACTATAGGTCATAACAGTTCCCCAATATGATGAGAACTTGGAATTTCTATGACACTACTCTTAAATATATGTTATATAGTCGGATGATACCATTTGACAGACATAAATGATATAGGATATATGGGGTGTATACTCATAAGACTTTGAGTCACCTTCTCATGGTGTACACCATTGGTAATATCTAATAGGATATTATGAGAATGAGACCTGCCAGTAGGAAATACACATTTATATGTGTCATTGGATTTTTCTATCTTTAGATGTGTGTATTGGTACTTATACTTTAAGATTATTATTAATGAGTATTATGAGTCGCATATCTTAATATAATGATGAAAATTGTGATGAGAGATATTTGTGGTGAGGTAGGATATGTTAGGTGCGTCATCAGTAATATTACATTAATTAATAATGAGAAAAAGTATTTTTCCCTATTGTTCTTTAATGAAAGTTGATATCATAGGCCATTTCATGGAAATGATATAGCCTAAATAAATACATAGACATGGTGTACAAAAGGAAAGTTCAATTTTTTGGAAGTCAAAGAAAGAGACATCAAGAACATAGATTGATTGCATTAGCATGAAACCTGCTTGATTTGACATATCGTGATAAAGGGATTATATTACACAGTAAGCGTTCATATGAGGAATCATGTCCTTCAGAAATTAACTTCTTTCTATATTTGTGTTGTGGCATATTAATAGACACTAACTTTAGACTTTAGGCTATTTCAGATAATGCCACTGGGAAGGAGGCCTAGAGGGTCGCACAATAAGTGTATCCAGAATCTCAATTAAATAATATATTATTTTTTATTATTTAAAAAGGTGAATAAATATTATTCCCATGTGTGGTTTAATAATTATTCATCTATGATTTATCTCATATAAATATTTATTTTATATTTAGTGAATATGATATTAATATACTTTTTGGTGAATAACATAGTGATATTTATTTAATAAATAAATAGTCATTATTCAAGGCCTAATAAATATTATGGAGGAATTTTGAACTGATTTTAATGGTCTGGTGATAAATAATAAATATAAAATATTATTTGACTAAATAATATTTAATTTAATATACAAGTAAAGTGTATATCAAGAAATAATAATATTACTATTATTTTTTGACATGGGGTTCCGCAGGGATTAAATAAATAATAAAGGGCACTGTGCAATTATTTTATTTTAACCCTTGTGATATGTAAGCCCGATTATATATTTTTTTCAATAACCCAATTCATGTTTTTAGTTAAGCACAATTGATTTTGAGAATATCCTAAATACCTATAGACCTCTCTTCTTTAAGAACACTCACAAGAATAGAGAGAGATCTTCCTCCACCTCCCACTCTCGAGTTAAGAAGAGATCCAGGATAATTCTTTGAAAGAGGCTATTAAGGGAACCAAAGGCAGAATACACAAGCACTAGGATCTACCATGATAGAACATGAATATTAATATGGTGATGTTAGAATATTTTTAGAACATGTGTGGATCACTACTAGAGGGAGTCTACTTTGATTCCTACAACTCAATGATGGAACAATGTATATCTGTTGTCAAATCCATCAACCAATAAAGAATTCCATCAAGGTGATTATTTATTTAATTAAATTAATTATAAATAATATTTGAAGATCCTATCTCTTGGTTCTATATTTATATACCTTATCTATATTATTTTATTAAATTCTATAGATCACAACATTTATCAATGAGTAAATCTCATATTGATCATCAATCAAGAAAAAAATCAAAGTTAAGCATCGTCCATCACACACTACCACTGTACCTGAAAGCTACAAATAGTATCTAAAGGTTACATTATTATTTATAATTATTTAAATATTTTTTTTTAATTTACACATTTTTTATTTAGTTTTTAATTTCATGTTTAATCATTATTTTAATCTGAATTGTGATATTGTCTTCTTCCTCCTTCATTTCTCTATATGATTAATTTTATGAATGAAATAAAATCAAAGAACTCATTCGGTGGTGGAAAATACTCTATATGGATAAAATAAAAGTAAATTACATGTAACTATAGTTACACATTGAGTACCTATGTTCAATGTATCTGGAATTAATTCAGAAATTAATTCAAAGTGTGTGCCTTGATGACATGTGGTGTAATTAATTCTTACATCATGAGTTGTTTGGGCCATACTAGTGCACATTCAACTAAAGTACATGTCTTGTATCCCACGTACATGGTGTGTAGTCCCTTTGAGTCACCTATGGGATGTGTGTTTTATACACGTCCAACATGACTGGTGACCGTGAAACTTGGATTCTACACATTGTGTAGTCACTTTTACATGAATTTTACTCCATTTTTTATGAGGTTCAATTTACACACCAAGTCCCTAGGCATGTACATCAGATAGAAAATGAGATATGTACACGCCATGTACCTCTCATGTTCACATTGTGTACTTACACCAAATTATGCATATTTAAAATTTATTTATTATACTGTGTAACCCCTAAGACATGTTCTTGCATGCAGTCATTAAGTTGATAGGTCATGCCATGTGATGGGTTTTAATATATATATATATATCTTTGTTTGTGTGTGTGTGCATGTGTGTTTTTAATTAATATCTTTGTAGTGTTCAGATATGCATATAATGTATGATTTGTGTTACAGTTGTTTCTCTACATGCATTGAAGCATAACACGTGACCAAAAAATCATGTAATTCATGTAATCATTAAGTTAATAGTACACATCATGAAATTACGTGATATTTCATGTATTCTATATTTCAAAAAAGTAAAACTGTGTATCAATATAATTCATGTTGGGTGAATTCGGATGGGTATTCTCTATTTTTTCACAAAAGTTCATTTAATGTACACTATTAATTTTAAATAAATTTATTAAATTTGTTTAAAATTGTGATTTATGAGAATCTCAAGGAAATTTGGATAAGAATTAAGATAAAATAATTGATTAATTAAAGATAATAATTAATCGATTTGAGCATGATTTATCTTTAATTATAATGATTAAAAATTGAATTATAGTTTTATTAAATTCATAATTAATTTCATGCATGTGGATGATCATGAACATAGAACATACCTTTGTATGTGATTGGTTTCATTTAATTTACTATTAAATTAAATTTTTGGTATGTGTTCCTTATCTCCTCTTATTATTTAAGGCCTACATGCCCATTTTTTATTTTATGTAAACCCTTTTCCATCACCTGTGTGTGAGTAAAAGCATATATAATGGATAGAGCTCCCAAGATACTGGAGTCATTTCATGTTTGGATCTGAGGAAAAACCAATCCAAGAGAGATACATTTGTGGACATGTGTAAATCTGCAATACGACCTCTAATTGGTTCAAGGAGTTTTTCTCATAAGTAAATGGTTAGTTTATCAAACACTAGACAAACTAACCATTAGTAAATGATCACAATAATACCTCTTAATTATTTTATTTTTGTCAAGTTATTTGGTTATTTAATTGCAGATGTTTTGTTGTGATCACATAATTTAATGAAATTAACAAGTATGCAATAAAGATAATAATCATAAATACACTTAATATTAACTAGCATGTAATGAAGATAATAATCATAAATATATGGATAAAAGGATAAAATCCATCAATTATATATATATATATATTAATTTGTTATATCCTTCCACTAATTCAGTTAAAATCAACCCATAATTAAAAGTGTTTAACCAGCCAAAGTTAGAGTTCTTTCAATTATTGGGGAATTTTAACTTGAATTTTTGGGTTGACTTAACTAAGTTCACATAAAGCATTGTCTACCAAATCAGGTATTAGTGTCAATGAGAGGAAAAGGTTGAGGAAATCCAATTTTAGGATTTTAGGATTTGGGAGTCCACTCAGAGGATCAAGGAACTATAAGTTAATGCAGTTGGCATTCGAAATGCCTACCTAAAACCATTCATGTTTCTTTTCCAACCAATGTTGGGGTGATGGAAATGGTAATATGGATACTTTCCACTATTATGTCTAAGCAACATGATATTTTGAAACCAATGGTGAGGGATATTGGGTTTCGATAAAATAGGGGGAGACTAAAAAAATATAATATTTATTTATTCATCTAAATTTTATCATATAAAGTACTAAAATTTTTCTTATCTTATTTGTAGAAACAAATGTAAAATTAATCAAACATATCATTTCGATCCATACTTGGTAAGGAAAACCTTCTCACATGCACAAATTTTTAACAATGTCAATGACGCCTATGTTTCATCCTTTTCCATGAAAGGAAATTATATGTGTTGGAAGAACCTTTTCCTAAAGCGCTTGGAAATGAGGCTAGTGATAAAGTGTTATCTCTCTATGAAAAAACATTATAATTATTCCAAATATGTTCAATGTTTCATGATATAATCCATGTATAATGAGATTTTGATGCAACATGGGGACATGGATGTGTATAGAATGATGTCTCACCTTCGGGATCTATATCAGGAGAAAGTGAGATAAGAGAGGTGTGTGATCGCCATTTCTTTTTTTCACAACTAATCTTGGAGAGTCTACACCAACTAGGTCTCATGAAGTCAAGATTATTGGATGCATTTAATGCTTAGACATATTAGGGATTAAATTCCTAGATTAGTTTTGTACATATCTCATACTTTTATCACTGACCAATACCTTATCTAGTTTTTTTGTTAATTAAAACATGAGAAATAATGAGAAAAGTCTTTTATAACATCTTACTTTGATTCTCCAAGTGGATATTTATATGGGGCATGATAGACCTGAGGTCCTTATAGTGAATAAGAAAAGTAAGAACAAGGAAAAGGGGCATAAGACCTATAAACAGTTTAAAGCTCCCAAGCACCATCCTTCCAAGAAGAGGAAGATCCAAAGGCAAGGTAAGGAAAAGGAGATAGTATGTTTTGTCTATGGTAAGCTAGGACACTATAAGAGGAACTACACCAAGAATCTAGTGGAATCTAAAGGTTTGTTTTTTTCGATTGTAATCTTTCCATATGTACACATTGGTTATTAGATATAGCTTGGGGTACTCACATCTATATTCAAATTTAATAACTAAGTAGATTATAAAATATTTATAGAGGATAGGTGCATATGAGAGCTACTAATGGTGAAAATTTGTCTTCTATATCCATTGGTGACTTCCACCTTTGATTTATATTGAGAATTATTTTGGTTTTAAAAGATTTTTATTATGTACCTATGTTTACCAAGAACATAATTTATGTATCATGCCTTGATGTAGATGGGTTTATTTTAAATTTTGGAAATAAAATTTGTTTATTTTATAATTAAAACATATGTTATTGTATGGAACATTTAAATAATGATCTTTTTGTATTAAATTTTGAAAACCAAGTATTTTAAATTGATAACTAATCATATTCACATGACTTATATAACACCCCTCTTTGGAATCACCGTCTTGGTCATGTAAATAAGAATCTTTTGAAAAAGATCTATCAAGATGGTTATTTAGAATCATCTGAGATAAAACCACATGAAAGGTTTAAATGAAAAAAATTTACAATCCACCATTTAGTGGAAAAAGTGAAATGGCCATAAAGCTTATAGGATTGGTACACACTCATGTGTGTGGACCATTTCTAGTAGATTCTAGAGGGGGATATTTATACATCATAACATTTATTGATAACTTGAGTATATATGTATATATATAATTGATGAGATATAAGTTTGAGTCCTTTGATTAATTCAAGGGATTCAAGAATGATGTATAGAATCATCTTGGAATGAAGATAAATAATCTTTGATCGGATCATGTGGTGAATATATTAACTAAGAGTTTATCAAATTTCTATGATAGTTTTTTATTATTTTTCAACTCAGTCCACCTTATACACCATAGTGTAATGGTGTTAGTGGAAGGAGGAATCATACGTTATTATACATGGTAAGTTCGATGATTTGTCGTGCATATCTTCCATTATTCTTCTGGGGATATTCATTAAAAACTATGGCATACACATTATACTGAGTACCAACTAAATTGGAGAATGGAATTACTTTCATGATACAGAGTGAAAAGAATCCCATTTTTTCACACACATGTGTATGGGGTTGTGAGGAATTTGTTAAGGACATATCAGGAAACAAACTAGTATCCCAGGGCACAAAGTGTGTCTTTATAGGATATCCCAAGGAACCAAAGAGATACTACTTATGAAAACCCTCAGACAAGAAGGTGACTATCTCCAAACAATTCGTCTTTCTTAAGAGTGAGAACATACATAAAAAAGGACAGTAGGAGTAATATTTAATTTGATGAAGTTGATTCTCAAGATACACAAGAGTTGGTACAGGAACATATTCTATATTTCCCTATAGAAGAATTAGTTCCTGAAACACAAGTACTGTGTAGAAGAGTAAGAGAGGTGAGAAAACTAGAGAGATATGGTTTTCTAGTCACTAAATATGGTGACTCGTTTTTTTGTTTAAAATGATGAAACTCTATCCTAAAAGGAGGAAATATACAGCTTCGAAGCTGCAATATGGAAAGAATCCATGAATTCTGAAATGGATTCCATGTATTAGAACCAAGTTTGGGTTCTGATCGAGGTGCTAGTTGATGTAAATCCTGTTGGATGAACATGAGTATTCAAGAGGAAACTAGACATGGAAGTTAAATTAAATACCTATAAATCGAGGCTAGTGGATAAAGGGTTTATAAAATGTCAAGGAATTGACTACTATGAAACCTTTTCATGAGTTTCCATGTTTAAATCCATCAAAATTCTAATTTATATATAATATTACCATGATTGTGATATTTAGAAGATGGATGTAAAAACTAAATTCCTTAATTGGAACCCTTAAGAAGATTTCTATATGACACAACTATAAGGGTATGTGTGACTACAGTAGATTCCAAAAATATTTTCAATTTGAAGAGATCCATTTATGGATTGAAGGAAGCATTCAGGTCATGGAACATTCTATTTGATGAATCCATACAAGAATTTGGTTTTATTAAGAACAATTGTGATTTTTGTGTTTACAAGAGTTTTAGTTTAAATGTGGTCATTATCCTATATTTATATGATGATGACATATTACTTATAGAAAATGACATACCAGTCTTACAGTTAGTTAAGGAGTTGTTAAAAAAGGGGTTATCCATGAAGGATATAGGTGATGCAACCTATATTTTAGGGATCAATATCATTCATGATAGATCCAAGAGGATTCTTGGACTAATTAAAAGTACATATTTTGACCAGATACTAAAGAGATTTAGTATGGAAAAATTAAATATGGGAATGGTTCTAGTATCCCATGGTTTACATATTTCTAGGAAATTGTGTCCTTAGACACAACAAGGGAAAGGGAGAATGAGGAAGATCCCATAATATTCGGTGATAGGATCAATCATCTATGACTTTATATATACTAGACATGATGTTTCTTATGCATTGAACATGGTAGGAATATATCAATAAGATCAAGGATAACATCATTGGTCTATTGTTAAGGATATCCTTATGTATCTAAGAAGAACTTAGGATATGTTCTGGGTGTATGGAGGAGATGAGATGATAGTCATCAGCTGTTAAACTAATTCTAATTTTGAGACAAATCATAATTATCTAAAGTTTAAATCAAGATATGTAATCTATGTCAACAGAGGATATGTGAGATGTAAGATTTCAAAACATCCAGTTCTCTCTAATTCTATAGTAGAGTCTGAGTATATAGCGGCTTATGATGCATCTAAGGAAGCTTTTTTGGGTTTGTAACTTTTTCTAGGAGCTTGATGTGGTACCTAGAAGTATATACCCTATCACATTGTATTTTGATAATACTATAGTGGTGGATTTTGAAAAAGAGCCAAGGTTACACCAACAGAAAAAGTATACACACAAAAAGTATTACCTATTAATGGATTTTCATTCGAGGGTCGAAGTTGCAGTAATCATATTTATCATGGAATAGAACATGGTAGACCCCTTGAATAAAGGCATATCTTAGTATAAGTATCATGTGAGAGCTATCATACTGAAGTTTTTTATAAGTTGTATCTAGTGAAAATGGGAGTTTTTAGGAATTGGTTCCCTAGAAACAAATTATATATATTTATGATAACATATATTCATAGTTTTCAATATTAACAAACTTATTATCACAAAATTATTGTTCTTCTGCATAACATAGTATTTCATAATGTCCCAAGTTTAGTTGTCACACTAAAAGTCCATAGTAGTTCCTTTCTATGATGATAACCTAAAAGTGTTATGACATTATTCTTAAATATATGTTCTATATCCATATGATATCATTTGATGGAAACAAATGATATAGGATATTAGGGGTGGATACTCATAGTACTTTGATTCACCTTCTCATTGTGTACGCCCTTAGTAATATCCAATAGGATATTATGAGAATGAGACATGTCAGTAGGAAATCCACATTTATATGTGTCTTTGGATGTTCCTCTTTGTAAATGTGTGTATTTTTTCTTAGACTTTAAGAATATTATTAATTTGTATTATGAGTCATGTAATTTGATGTATTTACAAAAGAAAAGATGACATATGTTTGTGGCGAGGTAGGATACATTGGGTGAATCATGAGTAATATTTCATTAATGAATATTGAATAATGAAAGAAATGATTTTACCCTTATGTTAATTGAAAAAATTTGATATCTTATGCCCTTTAATTGAAATTATATAGAGTAAATAAATCTATGGTTATGGTGTACAATAGGAAAATTCAATTTCCTGGATGTTAAATAATGATACATCGAGCACATGGGTTGATGGCACCAACATGAAACCTTCCTGATTTGAGATATCAAGATAAAGGGATTATATTACACAATAAGTGTTCATATGAGGTATCATGTCATTGTAGCATTAACATCTTTATCTATGGGTTCCTTGTCATGTTTCTAGATTCTAACCCTGGTATTTAAGTTTCTTCGACTAATGCCACTCAGAAAGATCCCTAGAGGATCACACACAAAGAGTATCCAGAATCTTAGTTAAATAATATATTGTTATTTACTATTTAACAAGTTGAATAAATATTATTCCTAGATGTGGTGTAACAATTATTCATGTATGTTTGATATCATTTAAATATTCATTTTCTATTTAGTGAATATAATATTTATAATTTTTTGGTGAATAATGAAGTTATATTTATTTCATAAATAAATATACATCAGTCAAGGCCTGATAAATATTATGGAGGAATGGAAGACTGAGTTTAATGGTCTGGTGATAAATAATTAATACTGAATATTATTTTATTAAATAATATTTAATTAAATTCACAAGTTAAACACTTGTCTATAAATAATAATAATATTATTATTATTTTACATTGGGTTATGCAGAGATTAAATAAATAATAAATGGTACTTGTGCCATTATTTTATTTTAACTATAGAAATATATAAACCCAATTATACTATCTTCACAATCAGCAAATTCATTTTTTTGGTTGTGCATAATGGATTTAGAGAATCCTCTCAAGACCTAGATATCTATATTCTCCAAGAACACTCCCAATAATTGAGAGTTATCATCCTCCATCTCCTACTTTCGAGTCAAGAAGAGATCTAGGAGAACAATTTGGAAGCAGTTATCAAAGTGATCAAAGGTTGACAACACAAATGCAAGGATCTACCCTGCTAGCACTCTGAGATCCCTATAGAGACTTTTAGAGATTTTTGGAACATGTGTAGATCACCTATAGAGGGAATCTACTTTAATTATTATAACACAATAATGAACAACATAGATCTATTGTTAGATCAATCAATGAAGAAATAATTCCATCAAGGTAATTCTTTATTTAATTAAATTAATTATAAATAATATGCAATGATCTTATCTCTTGGTTCTGGAATTCTTTCCCTTATCTATATTATTTTATTCAATTTCATAGATCATGATGTTTATCTTAGTGTTAGTCTCAGATTGATCATTGATCATGGAAAAATAAAATTTGAGAACAACCCATTGCATGCTTTCATTGCGCCTAGAATCTACAATATATACAAGGGGTGACACTATCAAATATCCTACTTGTTCCTAGTATTCCCATGACATAAAACAAGTTTAGGTGATTAATAAATCATATAATAAGCACCACTTAATCAATATTAAAACACAATAAGTAAATCCCACATCTCACTTTTCACACACTATGATAAAACAACCCATTTTCACAATTATGTATGAGTATTTATAAGTTCACAACCAAAATATGATTTTCCCCTCAAGGGGTCTCAAACCATAACATACATCAATATCAAGGGGATAAATAGAGGTTATCGTACCTTTTAGAATAACTCTTTATGGTGCCAATCGGGCCTTCGAAAATTAGAATTCTCATAATTCCAAACCACTTTATCCATATCCATAAACCATTTGAAAGCCAATTTTAAATATCTATTTATATATAACCATTTAAAAACACATTAGGATCCATTAAAATACACAATATTTCAGTTAAAGACCAATTAAGAACCCAAAAACTTATATAAAATACGTATTTCATCCTATTAATTACTCAAATGACGTCAGAAACCCTTTAAATATCACTTTATTCCAAAAACATCCATCTTGGAATCTTTTAAATCCACTTAGACTCCATTTTTTTAAAATACATGGAACTTCAAGTTCCACTTATAATACCAGTTCAAACATTTATTCTTAGTGAAAATATCCTTTAAAATACAATTTTATACTTTTGGAACAAACCTCTTAGTAATTACAAGACAATTAGAATTTAAAATAATTTTTTAGAACTAAGAAAATTGTTTTCAATACAATACGCCAAGTGATACATACTTTAAATATTTATGAAATTCACCCCAACAAGAACATATATATAACACTTAATAAAATGGTAAATTTTAAACAATCAATTATTCAATGGCATGGAATATAAAAAAATTCAAAAAAATAACCAACCTTGAATTGGGATGAACAATTCTGAACCCATTATGAAATCCACCACCTATGGTAGTGAACACTTCACCAAGAAAAAACACCCCATCCATAAGCTCTAAAAACCAAAACCCAATATTAGAACACACCCAAAATCATACCCATGTCTAAATATCCATTTTACGATTTTTAGGAGACATTCAACCCAAGATAATGGAGATAAAGAGGGAAGAGGAAGAGAAATAAAAAAGAAAAAAGGGATTATCAAAGGGAAAGAACATGTAATTGGCATAGTGAAGCTAAAAATAAATGGAGGAGAGGATGAGGAAGTCCCCCTCATGTTCCTAGGTCATCCATGCTAAAGGAATAGGGAAGGAATTTCCCCTCTAAATTTTATTAGGTAAAAGGTTCATTTTACCCTTTTAATGAAATATGGGTATCATGCACGGTTAGGTCGCATAGTTTGGTAAATTGTGCACGAACTTTGTGGTTAGACCTTTTAATGTCCCAGAAATTACATGTAATTTTTTTTCAATTATATGGGATTATTTTGATACCAAAAACATTTATGGCACCTGATTCTGAGGCCTATTGTGCCCAAAATTGAAAATTGAACTTTTTTAGTTCATTTAAATAAACATGAGAGCATGTTTTTCAAACTTTTAAACCGGTGGTCGGATAAAAAAATCTAAGGGTATCATTGAACTCAAAATTTCAGGATTCACCTAGAAACTACCTAACTTCGACCGATGAGGGTTGATTATAAAAGTTAATTTTTGGACTTTTGGAAGAGAAATAAAATAAACTAAAAGGTTATTTTAGCTTCTTTTCCTCATCGCTGAGTGGTGGCATGCCAGCACTACGTTTCAGCGACAAGGCAATGACGGACCCATTTAATGGGACTCTTTAACTAAATAGAAACATATATGATGTTTCATTAACTAAATAGCATAATGACGCAGTGACTCAGCATAACAGAAACACAACAACGCGTTTCTCTTTTAATGAGATAACAGGTTGGAGAATAAGAATGTGGAATTTCTCTCACGGACAGCAAAGATTTTTCTCTCCAAAGAATAATATTGGTGAATCACTAGAGACAATGGCACATCTTAAAGAATGGGACTAGTGTGTGATAAATTATAAAGACATCAAAGAACGGAATGTGGATTCACACAAATGAATCTCTCCGGTGACGAATATTATCACATGTAGGGGTTTACCTTGTGTAGTTGAAGTTTCCCCATTCTTCATTCTAAAACAATGAATGCGGATCATCCCACGAATAGGTTGATCCATGGATCACTTTTTATTGTGGGAGGGTGTTTTTCTTAGTTCTTTGTATTAGTATTAATTTTGTTAGAAATTCAATATTTTTTTCCCATGTTTTAAAGCCTCTAACGTGGAGGGTGAAGGCCGACACGAACAAGGCCTGAGCCCCTTCGCCTCCTGCGTTATTATGCGTTCTTCATGGACAAACCTCTAAGTTTATGGAAAGGATTTTTCAAGGCCTTAGAAGGGAAGGTGGAAACCCATGAAGGCTAGAGGCGTAGATGGCACGAAGAACGGCCCATCAAAGTGGACCTGGTGGTCCGTAGAGGCAGCCACAGGTGGGTGGAGGTGCGCCAAGGGAGACTTCGTGGTAGGCTTGGGCCGCAGTGGTGTGACAGGAGCCACCAGTAGCGACCGGAGGCTAGCGGATGACATGCCTCCAATCAACCATGTCAGGTGGAGTAGCCCGCACCACGCGGGATACATTCCATCACTAGCACGTGGTCCAATGACCACATGAAAGACCACTAGGCGTGGACAGCTTCGGTTGGTCGTCGTGTGCCGAACCGAACTCCATTAGGTGTCTGAGTTGAGGGAGGTTGGCTCTCCGATTTCATGATGGACCGAGATATACATGTTGGGCTTCTATGTGGCCTCGGCTGACGAAATAACAAAGGTCCATTGGGAAGCTTGGGCTGGGAACAGACCAGCCTATCAGTTTCGGGCAGGGCCAGATGAACCGGGTCACCAGGCGACCCGGCGGGCTAGACCCCCAGTTGAACTGGGCCAGGCCCAATGACCAAGATGGATTAGGCCATCCCAACCCCGAACTGGGTTGGTTCAGGTCGGTCGAATCGGGCTGGGGCATGCGAATCCCCCCGACCGGGCCCGGACGCAACCGACCCCTATTTAATAAAATGCCAATAACTTACAAACGGATTGTTCTATTGATGAGCTATTTGTGGCATTGGAACCCTTCTGATGAGGAGGTTATTTTTAATACTCTAAGGAGGTTTTCGTGGAAGTTAAAATGAAACGAATGGATTGAGGATATTTTTCTCCTAGAATCAATCACACCACGTGTGGGAATTCTATGGCTAAATAAGACCCAAAGAATACTAACAAGAGACCCTATGTGGATCAGCTATGATGTCACATTGGGAAGTGGCTCTGTGTGACCTGATAGGCCCACGATAGGGAGTATCTTTGTGTGACCTGTAAGACCCATGGTACTCATCAGAAATGAGTACCTTAGTATGATGGCCAAGGTGGGAAGTGTCTCTATGTGACCCGATAGGCCCACAGTGGGGAGAGGCTCTGTGTGAACTAGCATACCCACGGTACTCATCAGGGATAAGTGCCACAATAGTCCAGGACTTGTGGGAAGAAGCTCTGTGTGACCCGGCAGACCCATAGTGGGGAGAGTCTCTGTGTAACCCAGCATACCCATGGTACTCATCATGGATGAGCACCACAACAACCCAAGGTGTTCATTATTGCGACTGATGGTATTTCTTTCTATTCTCTACATTATACCTAGTGTGATCTATCTTGCTTCATGATCATGCTATGTGGTTTGCATTGTGGATTGATTTAGGGTCTTTCCTTTATGGTTTGGGGTCCCTACTGAGTATTTTTTTCATCCCTACATGAGCTTCGCCCGCATGTGTTGTGTCTGGTGAAGAAGATTGTTTCCTTGACAGAGGGATTGGTGGTCTAGGACCTAGTGGTACCCAGTGAGATCAGGCAGGCAGGGCATACTTCTACAGCTTCCAGCAGCCACTCTACACTTACCCATTAGGTGGTCCTTTCTATAGATGGATTATCATAGATCTTTTGTACTTTCCTATTTTTCAGTTTGTCTTCTATTGAGTATTTATTCTGGCCCATTTGACCCACAGTTTGTACTTTTACTCAGTGGTTTTTAGTGAAATTCATGTTTTCCCTTTAGAGTTTCTTGGACATGGTTGTGTGTGTGTGTGTGTATAAGTACTCAGAAAAATGGCTCCCATTTGCAGGTTGGAACCTTCAATGCTAGTCTCCAACCCCTGGCCTTTGGGAGGCGGGCTTAGGGGAGTCACGACATGGGCCCCGGGGGATGGGTCATGACAAAGTGGTATTAGAGGACGTTAGTTCTACCTCAAATACCAAGAGTATATTGTTTTGTTTTGGGAAACATTATTAAATGTTTCAAGTTTGACTTTCAGATTCAGGGAGTCCGTTGTTGGTGTGGAGGTCAATGTATCCATTCACCTAGACCTTGAATTCTGTTTTTCATCTCTATATATAAAAACACTGGTTTCATGAATCATATAGGAATTGTGTGTTTACTCATGTTCTTCTTGAGTTAGAGTCAGCTCACCAGGTATAATCTATTGACTATGGTATATCTTGATCTATTTCAGGATACCTCTATACAGACAGCCATCTGGGGTTCTAATATGTGGTCATGAGGACAGTTTTCCTAGCGACGAGGCATCAATTTAGATACTAGTGCTATAGATGGCCCCGCTGGGTGGTTCACCATCATAACCACCACCCGTTGATTAGTGGTTACTATCGGCATTATCAGTAGATGATGCATGCAGACTCAGTGCCTTGCATGAGTTCCAGAGACAGATAACTCCTAGGTTCAGGGGAGAGATAGTGTCACGACCCGTCCTCAGGGCCCGTGTCGTGACTACCCCAAGCCCACTTTCCATAGGCCAGGGGCTGGCGACTAGCACCAAAGGCGTAAATCCCGATAACTGGGAAGGCATTGCCTTTATAAAAGTAAACAAACACCACATAGTACAAGCGGAAGTAAACACTAAGTACAAAGAGAAGTGCTGAAAGGAAAAAGGTCCAGAATACAAACCCAAAAGAAAGTACAACTAGAACTGAACAAAGTACAACAGAAAAAGACAAAAGCTGGAGGGACGGAAGCGGCTCCTGGGTCGTCCTCCTCGGATCCTACCTGAAGGGTAGGTATCGATGGCGCAGCTCCTGGATCGTCCACCACAGATCCTACCTGAAGGGTAGGTATAGATAGCGCAGCTCCTGGATCGACCGCCACGGATCCTACCTGAAGGGTAGGTACAGATAGCCTCCTCAACGCTCTCGCCCGTCAACCTCCTCCGGATAATGACTCGTCGTATAGTCTACCTCCGGGTACTGTCTCGTCGTGTAGTCCACCTCCGGGTACCGTCCAGTCCTCAAACACTCGGCCTCTGTCAGCACTGCCCGTCATCTGCAACCAACACAACGAGGTGCGAGCATAGCCCGAGCAGGGGTGAGTATAACGATACTCAGTAGGGACCCCGAGACCCTCAAGGTCTCACTAAAACCAAAAAGGATAACCACATAGAAGATCTCAACAGATAACCTCTAATTAGGTATATGCCCATACATATACCTAAGTTATCAAGTAACCCATCTCAATCATGAGGAAACACAAGGATCATGAAATAAACGGATAACCACTACCCAGGTATATGCCCATACATATACCTAAGTTATCAAGTGACCCATCTCAATCATGAGGTCAACACAAAGGTCAAAAAGTCTCAGCTCAAACCAGGATTTTCATTATCGAAACCGTAACTGCTGAAGAGCTCCGTCTCTGGAGTGTACAGTGGTCCTGTCACGACTCCAAGGTACTGTTCACTAACCTAAGACTGCTGAGGTACTCATCCTGTCGAGTACCGCGGGCCTGCCATCTCACACAGTAGTGCTTCCCACCGGGGTCTGCCACCCAAACACAGTATTGCTCCCCCCTCATAGCATATATAGGTACTCCTCCGGTCGAGTACCACGGGTCTGCCACCTCACATAGTAGTGCTCCTCCGTTGTGGGTCTGCCACCTCACAAAGTAGTGCTCCCCACTGGGCTACGTAAGTCACTCCGAATCGAATCAGACAAGCAGTCTTCAGGTCTCTGCCGGCTACACGGTCTCCGTACTCCGTACGCTCGTCTCTAGGAGGGTCTGCTCCACGAGCTACAGGTCGATACTCCAAGTATCTCAAATTCCCACAAAGAATTATCTCAAAGGACCGCCTCGTCACAGGGGTCTCAACGCAATAGACGGAGCGTCAATCGGATGCCCGGTCTGTGAGTTACTAGCCTTTTCGTCCCAGGGGCCCGGTTGGTTTCGTGAGCCAACCAAATCCGGCTGTATTTCAACTGTACCCCAAACTCTCATAGGGTATACTCTTAGGGACCGTTTCTCAACGTGATCAACAACGCCGCTGACTGTTCGTCAAACGGACGTTCGGTCAGGAAGATATCAGCTTTTCCGTTCTAGGGGCCCGGTTGGTTTCGTGAGCGAACCAACCCGACCGCACTTCGACGGCATCCAAACCTTGAGCGGAGTAAGCCAAAAGATCCGTCTCACTTAGAGGAATCCAACAAAGTCGATGACACGTCAATCGGACGTCCGGTACTCAAGTTACGAGCGTTTCCGCTCCGAGGGCCCGGTTGGTTTCGTGTACGAACCAACCCGGCCGAACCCAAGTAATCTGAAACCTTGAGTGCGATATACCGAAACGACCGTCTCGATCCAAGGATCTTTTTTCTGCTGACGGCGAGTCGTTTGGATGCCCGTAGCTCACGTTACGGGCATTTGACCGAAAGTGGTCCGAAAACGGGGGTCTGGGCCCGGGGCGACCCGACCCGACCCCCCCTGGGTCGGCCGCACCGGGTCGACCCGACCCGGGTCTGACCCGGCTGGGCCTGGCCCGGCCCGGCCCGGCTCGGTCCAGCTCGGTCCGGCTCGGTCCGGCCCGACCGTCCGGTCGCGGCTCGGCCAGCGTGGCCGAACCGAATCGCGGAGCGGCGGGGTGCGCGGCTCCCCCGCCCTTCGCCACTGATTGAGGCCAGCGGCGAACCGCCGGCCACCTCCTTTCCGGCGGTGCGCCGCCGCCTCCTTTCCAACGGTGCGCCGCCGCCGCCGCCTTCCGCGGACCACCGGACGCGCTCCGGTGGTCCGTTCCTCCTGTCGTCTTCGCATATGGTCCCCCCGGGACCCCACCTTCACTGCGAAGGGATTCAAACGCCCAAACGGCCTGCTTCGTCATTGCCCGTCAAACCGCACGTCAAAAACAAAACGTGCCGTCTTCGTGGTTCTCCATCATGACGCGTTGGCGCCACGCCCCTTTATCGTGGCCTGACTCCGTCCGTGGATGTCTTCGGGTTTCTCCACCATGACGCGACGGTGTCACACCTTTGTTTTTCACGACGCGGCGTGACGGCGCCGCGCATTACTTGTCGCACATTTCTGGGCGGTGCGATGGCACCGCACCATTCCCGTTTCAATCCACAAAAGAATCCAACATGAAATAAGGACGAGGGTCGGCCGTGTTTGTGCGGTCTGGCCCCCCCTCACGTTATTCGATAATAAAAGGTCATATTTCACGAAGTTCTTCAAGGCAATAAACACGAGCAATTTAAATAATAACCCTGAACACCAAACCGCATGATAGAACGATCCGCGGATCAACCCGGTATTGGTTGGTCCGCGCTTTTCGTTCTTTTCTCAAAAGATAAGAGAATTCCAAAAATAAATTCCCCTACCTCGTGTCGTCCTTCGTTTGTTGACAAAGTCGCGGGATGGTAGTGTCGTTGTAGAACGGTATCAATTCCGTCATCGTCGAAGTGAGCGCCATCGTCGATGGAGACGTTCCCCGCGGTGATGCCTCCTCCCTTGATACGGAGAAAGAAGAAGAGAAGGCACGTCGTTGGTGCCTTTGCGTTCTCCGTCGGAGGGTCAGTGTTCATCACATTCTTCGTCAAAGTCTCGACGTTCTTCAACGATGGTGATGGAGTTCTTCAAAACTAAGAGCTTCCTCTCTCAAAATCCTCACTTAACCAAGCAACCTAATAAAATAAGGTCTCCCATTATTTTATTAACACATTACAAGATTTTCAAATTCCAAAATTCAAATATCTTAATTAATTTAAGAAGTTGAACTCATTAATTAAAAAGTGTTGTCATGCACTTAAGAGGGGGAGTGGAATGAGAAGAGTTTTCATTAATAAGGGGGAGAAGTTCAAGAGTTAAAGAAAGGGAGATTAAATGGGGGGTTAAAGGAGAGTTATAGGAATGTGAAAGGTTGGGGATCGTGTGGGCCCCACCTTTCAAGTATCCACTCATGGGAAGTTAGTTGGTCATGGGCTCCACCAACAACTTCCCATGGGAGAGAATAACTCCCAAAGACATAAAATAAAATTGTTCACACAATTTTATTTATTTTAAACTAAAACCCCAAAAACAAAATCTCAACCCACTTAAAACGCAACTGTGGTAAAGGTCCCCTTAAGAAATTACCGGCGTTGTGAGTTCATTGGTGCCATCAGATTTCAATTCCGAGCACCGGTTCAAAAGATAGAAATTCCCGCTCGCTGGTACACTGAACATACCCGAGCCAAACTTCGGAAGTTGATTCCGGGAACTCCGGGCCGCGGAATCAAGTGCTTTCAGAAACCACATTCTTGTAAAATTCCAAAGAAAATTAAGAAAAAAAATTCCTTGAAATTTCCAGGTCTTTACATTACTCCCACCTCAGGGCTTTACGTCCCCGTAAAGCTTCAACCCAAACTAGGGTCACAAAAGCGATACAAAGCACGCATCTGAGCCTTCCGCTCCCATGTGGTTACCTAGAGGATCCCGTACTGCCATAGAACGTGCACCCAAGGAATCGATCGGCCTCGTAGGATCTGATCCTGTCGATCCTCGATCCCCATTGGAAGCTCCGTGAAAAACACCTCATCGCCATCGTCCAACTCCTCATGGTCGATGATATGCGAAGGGTCGAGCACGTATCTCCTCAGTTGAGATACGTGGAAGTCATCATGCACCTGGTGCAACTGCGGTGAATGGTTCAAGCGGTAAACCACCCCGCCTACCCAGCTGAGGACCTAAGAAGGTCCACTGAACCTCGGAGATAACTTACCGCCTTGGCCACAACTCCGTAAACTTCGTCGAGGTGAGACCCGTATAAGGACATGATCGTCATCCTCGAACTCCAGAGGTCTCCATTTTCTGTTAGAACTGGAACTCGAAATGACTTACGCTATGAGGGTAAGGTTGACCGACTCAAGAGTGATCGGTCGCACCCTCCTGTGAAATAGTTTATCCCGTGCTGCCTGGGGTTTCCTTTTCTCTGACCAAGGAAAACCCATCCCGACGTTTGCCTAAAACCGTCAATTTGAGTATGAACAGTTATTTCCCATTCCATACTCAAACTAACGTCGTAAGGCCTCGACACTGCCACCAAGATATTCCAACCGGAACTCTCGCCTCGAGGGTCTGACCACACTGTCGGTGTAAGTTTGATTATCGAGTCTCCTCCCAAGGCATCTCCAGACATGAGGGTCAAGTCCACGACTTACCGGAAACTCTAGGTCTGGAACAAGATTTGTGAAAGCAAGGAATGATTCATTTCGACGTCCGTTACTACAGCAGCTATTAGTGGACACAGACTGTCCCTTGAATCATTTCTAGAGCCATTGGGTCACACTCCTTGACCGCATGCAGCCGCACTCTTCCTCCGCCCTCCAGCTCCTTGAGCCTGGAGGAAATAACTAAGGCGGGTGGTTGTACCATGTTAGGATGTACACCACCTCATGCTGCTCTCCTAGTTCTGCCTCCATGTCTGCTGCTTCGTAGTCTCATCTCTCCTTTAAGCTTCCTATTCTTTAACATTTAACACGCCTGAGTCTCTATGACTGGCACCAGTTTCCTGTTTCTTACTGCACTGTACAGTCTTCATCCGCTCTTGGATGACCTGGACCTTCTTTAGTTTCACAAGAGCTGCTATGATTTCTTCCTTGTCGATAAGAGAAATCTGGTCTCATCCCCTGGATGAACCACATTCCTTGCCTAATACAGTCAATCCCAACATGAATGATGCATTCATGCCATGGATGACGTCGTAAGGCCTCGACGTAACTACCAAGAGATCCAACTGTCACTCTCGCCTCCAAGGGTCGAGTCACACTGTCGGCATCAGTGTGAGGTCACTGGGTATCCTCCAGTAGAAATCTCGTAGGTGAGGGTCAAGTCAACAGTCTTAACCAGGACCACTCAGTATCAACCAAACAAAAAGGACAGGAAAGCAAACATCACAAGAAAAGTGTCTTTTTATTATTGCAGCTCATAGTACAAGACACGAATACAACAGCAAAATGGAACTAGAAGTACAAGGGACGTATCCACTAGTTCCTCTCCTGTCCACCTGCTTCCGGAGCTCTACTGCCTTGTCCACTACTCGGCTATTGCTCAAGCACCAGCTACTGCTTCTGGAACGCCTAGCTCTGTCCCCACCTCGGGTGCCCCGTACCACCGGTCCTAAAACCCGAGATCGTCCAACTGATAGTCTGGTCCTCCTGGACCTCTGCATCATCTGTCTACTACCCACAGATGACTCAGATACTGATTGAAAAACACGCGGAAAAGGCAGAAG
The DNA here is from genome assembly GCA_963277665.1 of Viscum album. Lineage (NCBI taxonomy): Eukaryota > Viridiplantae > Streptophyta > Magnoliopsida > Santalales > Viscaceae > Viscum > Viscum album. The sequence goes on along the minus strand of OY728141.1, from coordinate 1,411,111,665 downwards.
CTCCTGTACATGCTCGGGGTGTAGAGCTACTAGCACAAACTCCACCCTGAAGAAGGTCTTGAAGTCTTCCCATGCGAAGGTCATCCCATCGCAAAACTGAAACAAGTGGCTCCACCACCTGCCTGCTACTGCCTGAAGGAGGCTGGCAGCAAAGATCACCATGAAGTCCGTCGGCGTCCCCACTAGCCTAAAGCCTCTCACCACAGCCTCCAGCCAATCCTCAGCCGCCTGCGGGTCCGTCCCTCGGGGCTCTAGCTGGTCGTCTGAGAAAAAGGGCCATGTACTGAGGCCACGTCGCTCGGCGGGCTGTCAGTACGAACCATTCTCGGGGCTTTAGCTGGTCGTCTGAGAAAAGGCATCCTGAAAGAAACAATGTAACACAGTCAAACGATTATACCTGGTGAGCTGACCTGGTTTCAGCTGTTTTAAGGGAAAACCTTTGAAAACACACACGCAATCAGTGTTTTCGTTCACAAAGTCGGAAATCAGTTGTCAGGGTCCTGGTGTATGGATACGTCGGCCGCCCGCACCAACACTGGACTCCCTGAACTGAAGACCACACTCGGTACCCTTAACACAATTGCTTCACAGAAAGAAAATATCAGAGTTATAAGTTCTGCGGTAGAACCGATTCCTTTGATACCAATTTGTCACGACCTGTCCTCGGGGCCCGTGCCGTGACTACCCCAAGCCCGCCTTCCATAGGCCAGGGGCTGGCGACTAGCACCAAAGGCATAAATCCTGATAACTGGGAAGGCATTTCCTTTATAAAAGTAAACAAACACCACAGAGTACAAGCAGAAGTAAACACTAAGTACAAAGAGAAGTGCTGAAAGGAAAAAGGGCCAGAATACAAACCCAAAAGAAAGTACGACTACAACTGAACAAAGTACAATAGAAAAAGACAACAGCTGGAGGGACGGAAGTAGCTCCTGGGTCATCCTCCTCGGATCCTACCTGAAGGGTAGGTACAGATGGCGCAGCACCAGGATCGTCCACCACGGATCCTACCTGAAGGGTAGGTACAGATCACGCAGATCCTGGATCGACCGCCACGGATCCTACCTGAAGGGTAGGTATAGATAGCCTCCTCAACGCTCTCTCCCGTCAACCTCCTCTGGATACTGACTTGTCGTATAGTCTACCTCCGGGTACTGTCTCGTCGTGTAGTCCACCTCCGGGTACCGTCCAGTCCTCGAACACTCGGCCTCTGTTAGCACTGCCTGTCGTCTGCAACCAACACAACGAGGTGCGGGCATAGCCCATGCAGGGGTGAGTATAACGATACTCAGTAGGGACCCCGAGAACCTCAAGGTCTCACTAAAACCAACAAGGATAACCACATAGAAGATCTCAACAGATAACCTCTACTTAGGAATATGCCCATACATATACCTAAGTTATCAAGTAACCCATCTCAATCATGAGAAACACAAGGATCATGAAATCAACGGAAAAACACTACCCAGGTATATGCCCATACATATACCTAAGTTATCAAGTGACCTATCTCAATCATGAGGTCAACACAAAGGTCAAAAATTCTCAGCTCAAACCAGGATTTTCATTATCGAAACCATAACCGCTGAAGAGCTCCGTCTCTGGAGTGTAAAGTGGTCCTTTCACGACTCTGAGGTACTGCTCACTAACCTAAGACTGCTGAGGTACTCCTCCTGTCGAGTACCGCGGGCCTTCCGCCTCACACAGTAGTGCTTCCCGCCGGGGTCTGCCACCCAAACACAGTAGTGCTCCCCCCTCATAGCCTACAGAGGTAGTCCTCCTGTCGAGTACCGCGGGTCTGCCACCTCACATAGTAGTGCTCCTCCGCTGTGGGTCTGCCACCTCACAAAGTAGTTCTCCTCGCTGGGCTACGTAAGTCACTCCAAATCGAATCAGACAAGCAGTCTTCAGGTCTCTGTCGGCTACATGGTCTCCGTACTCCGTACGCTCGTCTCTAGGAGGGTCCGCTCCACGAGCTATAGGTCGATACTCCAAGTATCTCAAAGTACCATGAAGAAGTATCTCAAAGGACCGCCTCGTCATAGGGGTCTCAACGCAACAGACGGCGCATCAATCAGACGCCCGGTCTGTGAGTTACTAGCCTTTTCATCCCAGGGGCCCGGTTGGTTTCGTGAGCGAACCAAATCCGGCCGTATCTCAACTATACCCCGAAATCTCATAGGGTATACTCTTAGGGACCGTTTATCAATGTGATCAACAATGCCACTAACTATTCGTCAAATGGACGTTCGGTCAGGAAGATATCAGCTTTTCCGTTCCAGGGGCCCGGTTGGTTTCGTGAGCGAACCAACCCGACCACACTCCGACGGCATCGAAACCTTGAGAGGAGTAAGCCAAAAGATCTGTCTTACTTAGAGGAATCAAACAAAGTCGACGAAACGTCAATCGGACGTCCGGTACTCAAGTTATGAGCGTTTCCGCACCGAGGGCCCGGTTGGTTTCGTGTACGAACCAACCCACCCGAACCGAAAGTAATCTAAAACCTTGAGTGCGATATACCGAAACGACCGTCTCGATCCAAGGATCATGTTGCCGCTGACAGCGAGTCATTTGGAGGCCCGTATCTCAATTGATGGGCATTTGACCGAAAGTGGTCCGAAAACGGGGGTCTGGGCCCGGGGCGACCTGGCCCGACCACCCCCCCCCCCCCCCCGGGTCGGCCGAACCAGGTCGACCCGGCTGGGCCCGGACCGGCTCGGCCAGCGTGGCCTAGCCGAATCGTGGAGCGGCGGGGTGCGTGGCTCCCCCGCCCTTCGCCGCTGATTGAGGCCAGCGGCGAACCGCCGGCCGCCTCCTTTCTGGCGGCGCACCGCCGCCGCCTTCCGCGGACCACCGGACGCGCTCTGGTGGTCCGTTCCTCCTTCCGTCTTCGCCTATGGTCCCCCTAGGACCCCACCTTTATTGCGAAGGGATTCAAATGCCCAAACGGCCTACTTCGTCGTCGCCCGTCAAACCGCACGTCAAAAACGAAACGCGCCGTCTTCGTGGTTCTCCGGCGCGACACGTTGGCGCCGCGCCCCTTCGTCGTGGCCCGACTCCGTCCGTGGATGTCTTTGGGTTTCTCCGCCGTGACATGACGGCGTCGCGCCTTTGTTTGTTTTTCACGATGCGGCGTGACGGCGCCACGCATTACTTGTCGCACGTTTCCGCGCGGTGCGATGGCACTGCACCATTCTCGTTTCAATCCACAAAAGAATCCAACATGAAATAATGAGGAGGGTCGACCGTGTTTGTGTGGTCCGGCCCCCCCTTGCATTATTCGATAACAAAAGGTCATATTTCACGAAGTTTGTCAAGGCAATAAACACGATCAATTTAAATAATAACCCTCAACACCAAACCGCATGATCGAACGATCCGCGGATCAACCCGGTATTGGTTGGTCTGCGCTTGTCATTCTTTTCTCAAAAGATATAAGAATTCCAAAAATAAATTTCCCTACCTCGTGTCGTCGTTCGTTTGTTGACAAAGTCGCGGGATGGTAGTGTCGCTGTAGAACGGTAACAATTCCGTCGTCGTCGCAGTGAGCGCCGTCGTTGATGGCGACGTTCCCCGCGGTGATGCCTCCTCCCTTGACGCGGAGAAAGAAGAAGAGAAGCCACATCTTTGGTGCCTTCGCGTTCTCCGTCAGAGGGTCGGTGTTCATCACATTCTTCGTCGAAGTCTTGACGTTCTTCAATGATGGTGATGGAGTTCTTCAAAACTAAGAGCTTCCTCTCTCAAAATGCTCACTTAACCAAGCAACCTAATAAAATAAGGTCTCCCATTATTTTATTAACACATGCCAAGCTTTTCAAATTCCAAAATTCAAATAACTTAATTAATTTAAGAAGTTGAACTCATTAATTAAAAAGTGTTGGCATGCACTTAAGAGGGGGAGTGGAATGAGAAGATTTTTCATTAATAAGGGGGATAAGTTCAAGAGTTAAAGAAAGGGAGATTAAAAGGGGGGTTAAAGGAGAGTTATAGGAATGTAAAAGGTTGGGGCTCGTGTGGGCCCCACATTTCAAGTATCCACTCATGGGAAGTTGGTTGGTCATGGGCTCCACCAACAACTTCCCATGGGAGAGAATATCTCCCAAAGACATAAAATAAAATTGTTCACACAATTTTATTTATTTTAAACTAAAACCCCAAAAACAAAATCTCAACCCGCTTAAAATGCAACTGTGGTAAAGGTTCCCTTAAGCAATTACCGGCGTTGCGAGTTCATCGGTGCCATCAGATTTCAATTCTGAGCACCGGTTCACAAGATAGAAATTCCCGCTCGCTCGTTCACTGAATGTACCCGAGCCAAACTTCAGAAGTTGATTCCGGGCACTCTGGGCCTCGGAATCAAGTGTCATCAGAAACTGCGTTCTTGTAAAATTCCAAAGAAAATTAAGAAACAATTTCCCTTGAAATTTCCGGGTCTTTACAGAAAGACCCTCCGGCCACTGAGGACTGGATAGAGAAGGTGATGTGGGTCTTCTGCTTATTGAGGATGCCACTTGACCTGATGGTGATCATAGCCATGAGCCTTCTCCAGGGCTCGATACGGAGATGGTGGAGCTTGAAGATTCAAACTCATGATGAGTCGAAACTCTCTTGGTCTGACTTCGAGCAGCTTTTCCAGGAGGACTTCTTCCCCATTACCTTGCGCTCAGTGTGCATACATGATCTACTTCACCTAAAATAGGGTATCATGTCAGTGTCTATGTACTCTGCGAGGTTTACAGACCTCTCCCACTACTCTATGGATATGGTATGAGAGACTTTCTTCAGAGATTGTACCTTTGAGGAGGGACTCCAGTGGCAGATTAGGTCATCGATGATTTCCCTCAGTATCCCCAATCAGGCTAGAGTGCTAGAGATATATTTACTAGTAGAGAGATTCCTCGTAGAGTATGCACCGATGGAGGGAGATTCCACTAGGTGATAAGCTGTAGAGTCTTCAGTAGTTATCAGCTGTCAGTAGATGTGGGGACCCAAGAAAGTCAAATCTTTCAGGGGACGACTTGAGGACTCAGGGTTAGTAGTGCAGGGATCTCGGAGCATAGGGACTTAGTAGGAAGCTAGGATTTTCTTCACGTGTTGCAGGCAGGTACACATGACTCGTAAATGCCCGACCCGCCACATAGATGATCAGCAGATGGTCAAGGGACTGATGAGGTAGAGGTATTGGTTCAATCGAGGAGGTCCACAGGGCAGTGGACATGGTAGGGAAGCAGTCCAAGTAGTGGGTGGTGGGTGACAGTTTGAGGTACTACCACAACCACCCCCAGGTGGTCCACCCCAACCTGAGTAAGTAGGTGGACAAGGGAGAGTGTAGCTTCAGGCAGTGGAGGCCTATGACCATAGTAGTACAGAGATGATTAGAGGTATGATCTGTGTCTTCTATACCTTATATATAGTTCTTATAGGCATAGGTGTCAGTCACTCTTTCCTATCCATGAACCTCATCTAAGGCTCAGAGATTCCACGAGATTATCTGGATCGATCCATATGATTAGAGACTCCTATGGGAGGGGATCAATGATTACACACTGGTGGAATCGGTGTGAGCTTACTCTTAGAGGTGATATATTTGGATAGTATCTCCTATTAGTGGCGTCGAGGCCTTATGACATCATCTTGGGTATAGATTGGTTATCCATAGTTCTTGATCAGATTGACTATATTAGGTGAAGAGTGCAGTGTGTCCATGAATATGGGACCAGGTTTTCCTTCATTGGAGAGAAGGGGACTCTTGTAGAGCATGATGGACTTTCTGAAAGAAGGGTGCAACTGATCACTCATCAATTGGCTAGCCTCATTCTTGGTGTAGTGTATGAGAAGAGTCTGAGTTTTCTGGAAGTGGTGGACGAGTATGCAGACGTCTTTCTTGAGAATGTTCTGGGACTACCTCCTCATAGGGAGGTAGACTTATGAATCTATATGTACCTCCGAACGACACTGATATCCACACTGGCATATCAGATGGCTCTTGCAGAGCTTCGTGAGTTGAGGGTACAACAAGAGGACTTGTAGGAGAACGACTTCGTGAGGCCTAGTGTTTCACCATGGGCAACCCCAGTGTTGTTTGCCAAGAAGGTCAACAGAAGCTTGAGGACATGAATGGAATATCAGTTCCTGAACCAGGTGACCTTGAAGAACAAATATACATTATTAATAATTGATGAGATCTTTGAAAAGCTAAAGGGAGCGAGGTGGTTCTTAAATATAGACCTTAGATTAGGCTATCACCATATTTAGGTATGGGATGGGGATGTACTGAAGACATCCTTCATATTATAGTATGGACACTAAAAGTTCCTGGTGATGCCCTTCATTGTGAAAAATTCCCCAATAGTGTTAATGGGACTAATGAATAGGATCTTCTAGCCTTACCTCGATTGTTTCGTGGTGGTCTTCATTGATGACATCTTGGTGCACTCAACGTCAGAAGAGGATCATGTTGCACACCTATGGATAGCCCTGGATACAGTGTGAGAGCACCAGGTTTATGGGAATCTCTCGAAGTTCCAGTTCCGGATTTGGGAGGTCCACTTTATAAGCCACGTCATCTTGAAGTCTGGAGTTATAGTGGATCCCGAGAAGATAGAGGTAGTGCTTTCTTAGGAGCCACCGAGGAGGGTGATTGAGGTTCGGAGTTTCTTGGGGTTGGTCAAATTCTATCGGTGGTTCGTGAATAAATTTTTTAGAGAAGAATCACCCTTATCAGCTTTGATATGGAAGGTACAACCCTTCATGTGGATGGAGAAGTGATAGCAGAGTTTCGAGGAGCTGAGGTAGAGACTAACGAGTGCCCCATCTTGAGACTACTAGAAGAGGGTATTGGGTATGTAGTTTTCTATGACACATCAGAGACTGGACTGGGTTGGGTCATGATGCAAGAGAAAGCAACGATCACCTATGGTTTATAATAGTTGAGGTAGTACAAGCATAAATACATGACCCATGACCTAGAGTTAGACACAATGGTCTTTTCTATGAAGATGTGGAGGAACAACATGATGGGTAAACGATTTACCGTCTACTCCAACCATAAGATTATTTGGTATATCTTCTCCAAGAAGGACCTAAAATTGAGACAGCGACAATGGATGGAGTTCCTACAGGGCTATGACTTCAAGATAGTCTATACTCATGTGAAGGGGAATGTGGTGGCAAACACACTCAGCAAGAGGTCCGGTTTACAGTTGTTGAGTGAGTTGATGGAGCAGATAGCCTCAACGAAAATATCCATTATGTGTGATGATGGAGAATATTACCTTTAGTTGATGACTATCACTCCCCCAATCTTACAGCAAGTTATGGAGGAACAACTTATTGGTTTTGACTCTGAGGCCCAACGTGCTTAGTTATCCTCAAGACAGGCTCCTGATGGATTTTTGATAGGTGGGGAGCACGTCATCTTTTTTAGAGGGTGCATAGTAGTACCAATGGAAATGTGAGAGGAGATTTTGAGGTAGTTCCATACCTACCCCTTGGCGGTACATCCTAGAGTGGTGAAGATGTACCAGGATCTCCGACATCAATACTGGTGGCCAGGGATGAAGAAAGCAGTGGCCGAGTTTGTTTTCACGATGCGTCCACTTGTCAGTAAGTGAAGGCTGAGCATCAGGTTCCATCACGCTTGGCACAATCACTTGAGGTACTGGAGTGGAAGTGTGATGTTATATCGATATACTTTGTGATGATATTACCACGCATGTACAAGGGTCATGATTTTATCTAGGTGATCATCGACCAACTCACCAAATTGGCCAACTTCCTACCCATCTAGGAGTAGGGATTGGTATTCCCTCTACATCCATAAGATAGTGAGGTTTCACAGTGTTCCCTCGACGATTGTCTCAGACTTTGATGATTTCCTCACATCCCGACTGTTTAAGGGATTACAAGAGGTGTTCGGGACTCAGCTATGCTTGAGAACAGCTTTTCACCCACTAACAGATGGTCAGATGGAGCAAAACCATACAGACCATGAAGGACATGATTCATTCTTGCGTCTTTTATTTTCATCATATTTGGGAGGATCACCTACCACTAGTAGAGTTTTTCATAAAAAAAATAGTTATCACTACACTATTAGCATGGTTTCCATTTGAGGCTTTGTATGGGTGACCTTGCATATCACCTCTATGCTGGACAAACCTAAGGGAGTCATCACTCATGGATCCAGAGTTGGTGTAGGATACCACTACGAAGGTGAAGATCATCCAAGATCGGATGAGGGACTATATAGAGCAGGAACAAGTCTTATGTTGATAGAAGGTAGAGGCCCTTGGAGTTCGAGGATGGAGTCCATGTGTTTTTTTCAGGCCTCACCCCAATAGGGATTGTGAAGATTTGGTTGGGGTTGCAAGTTATCTCTGAGGTTCATCAGAACTTTCTAGATTTTTGAGAAGAGTTGACGAGTTGGCGTACCTCCTAGATCTCCCCCCACATATTCACTGGGTGTATGGTGTTTTTTCACGTGTTGCAACTGAGGAGGTATGTGCATGATCCATCAAATGTCATCGACTGAGGTGAGCTAGACACTGATGATGGAGAAATGTTTAAAGAGTTACTAGTGTAGATATAGGATTGTGACAGGATCAGGTCCTTCATGGATGTTTGATTCCTCTTGTGCATGTTCCGTGGCAGCATGGGAATCTCTAGGAGATCACATGGGAGCGGGAGGCCCAGATTCATGCTCAATATCCCCATTTGTTCGTTTATCTTTGTTTTATCTTACCCGGACATAAAGACCTAAAGGTGGGGGGTAATGTAATATCACAAAAATTCCATGTAATTTTTTTGAATTATATGGGAATATTTTAAGACCAAAAGCTTTGACGACACATGATTCTGAGGCCTGGTGAGCCTAAAATAGAATTATGAACTTTTTCTAGTTCATTTAAATAATCATGTGAGCGGGTTTTTCTAACTTTTAAACTGGTGATCAGATCAAAAATATGAGGGAACCATTCAACTCAAAACATTGGGATTTTCATAGAAATTACCTAACTTAGACCGGTGAGGGTCGACTAGAAAATTTAATTTTTAGACTTTTCAGAATATAAATAAAAAAACTAAAAATTTATTTTCTTTTCTTTTCCTCACTGTTGAGAAGTGGCATGAAAACACTATTGTATAGAGACGAGATGGTGATGAACCCCTTTTAAGAGACTCTTTAACTAAAGAAAAAAAGATACAATATTTCATTAACGAAACAACATAACACTGTGAGGACACACCTTGCGTGGACGCTCACTGCTAAATGGATTGACTACCTCCTCCACTTATTTGAGCTCAATTATATTATCACACATTCCTATAGATAGGAAAAAAATCTGGCAGATGGTCTTTCTAATAAAGGTGTCTACAATAATAGCACGTACATGGGGGATCTTCCAACTAAGTTCGCCCCCTTGCATCAAAATGATTGTAATAAAATACCCTCCTTTATACTTTTGTAACTTTTTTTATCTTAATATATTTTTGTGCCTTTTAAAAAAAGATAACATGTTGGAGAATCAGAACATAGAATTTCTCTAACATATGGTGAAGGTTTTTCTCTCCAGCGAAGAATGTCAGTGAATCTCTAGAGACATCATCACAGCTCAAAGAACGGGACCGGTGTGCGACGAACGCCAACAGATTCGAATAACAGAATTTGGATTCCTATGGACATATCTCTCCAGCGATGAACTCGATCACAGGTAGGGTTTTACCATGTGTAGTTGAAGTTTCCCCATTCTTCTTTCTAAAACAACAAACGTAGATCATCCCACGAATAGGTTGATCTACGAATCACTTTTTCTTGTGGGGGGGGGGGGGTTGGTTTTCTTAGGGATTTTTTATTGGGATGAATTTTGTTACAACTTAAATCTCTTTCCCCGTGTTTTAAAACCTCTAACACAGAGAGTACGAGACGACATGATCATTGCCTAAGCCCCTCCGCCTTGTGTGTTCTTGTACATTATTCATGTCCAAACCTCCAAGTTGATAGTAAGGATTTTTTGAGGCCTTAGTAGGGAAGGTGGCACCCAAGGTAGGCCGAAGGCATAGATGGTGCGAAGAACGGACCATCGGAGAAGACCTGGTGATCCATAGAAGGATTTGTAGGTGCACTGTCACTAGAAGTGTCCCTTGGAAGAAGCCATAGGTAGGTGGAGGAATGCTATGATGGTGAATTGAGGGAGACTCCCATATCCTTCTTGGGCCACGGTGGTGTGGTAGGAGCCCCCAGAAGTGGCGATTGTTGGCAAACGAGATGCGGCCAATCGACTATGTTTGGAAGAGCGACCTGCACCGCGCATGCCGCGATCCCTCGATGGAATGCAGTCTAGCGACCATGTGTGGGACCACCAAGGGGGGATAGCTTCAGCTAGCCACGACGTGCTAAACTGGATTCCATTAGGCATTTGAGCTGAAGGAGGTTGGCCTGCCGGTTGCGGGCCGACATCAAAGTCATCCCGCTTCTACGGGCCAGGTCGGAAAAATAACATCAGGCCACTATGGGGCCTGAGCTACGAAGATGTGGGCCTATTGATTGTGAGTCGGGCTGGATGTGATAGAGTCATTGGGAAACCCGGAAAGATGGACTCTCGGCTGAACCGGGCCGAGTCCAGCAAGGCCCAATGGGCCTAGCCTAGTGGTCAGGCCGGACCGAACCAGCCCAGACCTGAAATGGGTTGGTCTGTGTCGGTCGAATCAGTCTAGGGAATGCGAATCCCCCGATCTTACTGAGTTAGACTGGGCCCAGACACAATCAACCCATATTTATTAAAACTCCAATAACATAAAAATTGAGCGTCTGATTGACAATCTGTTTGCAGTGTTAAAACCCTTTAGACAAGGAAGTTATTTTGGCATACTCTAAAAAGGTTTTCATAGAATTTCAAATGCAATGAATGTATTGAGGAGGAGTTTTTTCAGGAATCAAGCACACCACATGCGAGAATCCTACGACCGACTGAGACTTAGAGACTACTGAAAAAGTGACCTTGTGTGGATCATCTATGATGGTCCAGTGGGAAGCAGCTCTGTGTGACCTAGTAGGCCCATGGTGGTTAGCAGATTATTGTGACCCGAAAGACCCACAGTACTCATCAGGGATGAGTACCTCAGTACGATGACCAAAGAGGGAAGAGGCTCTCTGTGACATGGTAGGCCCACGGTGGGGAGCGGCTCTGTGTGACCCAGCATACCCATGGTACTCATCAAGGATGAGTGCCACATCAGTCTAGGACTAGTGGGAAGTGGCTTTGTGTTACCCAGTTTTCCCATGGTGGGGAGTGGCTCTTTGTGAACCAGCATACCCATGGTACTCATCAGGGATGAGAACCACAACAACCCAAGGTTTTCATTATTGAAACTGATGGTCTTGTTTTCTATTCTCTAGATTATACCTAGTGCGAGATATCTTTCTTCATGGTCATGCTTCGTGGTTTGCATTTTGGATTTCTTTGTGGTATTTCCTTGGTGTTTTTGTGTCCCTGTTGATTATTTTTTACTCACCCATGCACAGGCTTCGCTAGGGTATGTTGTGTCTAGTGAAGATTACGACCACCTTGATGGAGGACTTGGTGGCCTAGGACCCAGTAGTTCCCAGTGATATCAGGCTAGCGGGGGGTAATTTTATAGATTCCAGGAATTAATTTACACTTACCCATCATATGGGACTTTCAGTATATATTTTCTCATAGATCTTTTGTACTTTCCTGTTTTTTAGTTTGTCTTTTTTGGGTTTGTATTCTGGCCAATTTGACCTACATCTTGTACTTTTACTCAGGGATTGTTTAGTAGAATGAATGTTTTGAATTTATAGTTTTTGGGATATTTGTGTGTGTAGGTTCTCAGAAAAATGCCTCCCATTTCTAGGTTGGCGCCTTTAGCGCTAGTTTCCAACCCCTGGCCTTTGGGAGGCGGGCTTGGGAGAGTCACAGCACGAGCCCCGGGGGACGGATCATGACAGACCTGCCTAAGAAAAATTACCTTACATGGTTTGGTAGCATAGTTAACTAACCTTGCTCCAACCATGTAGAAAAAATCTATTAAGAACTTCAACACCTCATATTATTTCTCCTAGTACTTACATAGTTTGATCTAAACTATGTGTTACCCATGAAGGACTAACCTTGTACATTCAAATTAACTAGTATGGTCCATTATGTTAGGACCCCATATGGTTTCTACTATCTTGAGCACTCAAAATGTGTAATATAAGTAAATTTATTTAATTTATATAATTTCAAATGACACTACCTGTAGAGGTCCGAAGCCTGACGTACATTGACATTACATTACTTTTGCGGAATACTTATTACAAAACAAAAATACACACACAAGGATCGTAATAGTTTAGTGTCTTTGGAAACTCGGAACGTAATCTTCTAATCCTGGTGAAAGATCTTCAAAATCTCCCATAAAGATATTCCTTTTTTTTATACCTAAAACCTTTCTTTATATCCTGGGGAAAAGAAAACATAAAAGGGTGAGCTCAAATGCTCAGTAAGGGTAAACAAAAGAAATATCAATCACATAATTTTCATAAGAACATAACATTTTTGGAAATCTTAACCTGCAAAAGAGAGCATAATTTCATAACATGGGATAAATCATAGTAGTGAAAATGAAACCATAACTTAAAACATTACTCATTGTGGCATACACACATAATCATAGAGAATCATTTCTTGTTAGTCAAGACTCATTTCCAAGACTATCTTAGTGGACAAAGTCCCTTTCTGAATCGAGTAATCCTCGTTTCAGTCCTGTTTCACTGAACCGGTATAACCTACCATTCCAGCCATGTCTATCTCATGAGATATAAAATCTTTACCCAATGCATTGGAGGGAGATATAGGTCCCACCCATCTCATAATGAAACCATTCTTATGTGTGCCACAAAATCATAAATCATACATCATTGCATAACCCATGTAATAAAAATGGGATTCTTAAACAACATGACATCATAAAACCATTCATATAAGATAAAGGAATTCATAAACATAATTCCATCACAACATAGTCAAATCAATGTAAAAATATGGATAGAAACAGAACCCTTTATTATCTTAGATGGAAAATAATTTTGATAAAACACTTGAAATGAATTCTTGAGGAAAATATCCTTTCTTCTTCAAAATCAATTTCTTTTCACAAAACATCATGCAATTTTAAAAGAAAGAGATTTTATTGAAAATAGTCATGAAATCTTTTAGAGGAATCTTCATGAAAATAAGGCTTTATAAAACAGTATAAATCAGTTCGTGCCGTATAAGTTAAAAAAAAACATTCTTCGTACTTTTGTCGGAGAAGTCAAAAAGTACCTCGTACGACAAAAGATTCCTTTCATACATATTACTAAAAACTCACCGAAGGGTAAAAATGGTTTTAAACAATTGTAGGTGGATGGAAATAATATTACATTTTGATGAAACATGGATGTGGATGATAAAATACACCCCAGTAAATACTTACGAATAAACAATCTCGGATAAAAATGAGATTGTGATATTTCCCTTACCTTATGTCCGACTTGCTTTGTAAGTGTCCGAACCTCCTGTATAATGATTTAAATCATGTTATTGACTTATTAAAGAATCATATTCATTGTTATGATATCATATATGGTTCACTTATGACATTATATTACCCGTTCTTTTGTAAATTCCATGTTAAAGAAGCGTTTTGGGTAAAATCGTTTCATTTATCGTAGGTGTTTTGACTTGTTGTTCTTGACATCATTATTACTTATATCATGATTTACTTACTTCCAGAATATAAAATATGAGTTATATATCATATATATTCAGTATATATATATAAATAATAGGTAGATAAATAAAATGAAAAAACACCGTTCATGGAGACGGTAGTCCGTACGTACGCATGAACGCTGTTTTCCTTTCCTTATTGTCTTGAAATGGAAGTAAGTAGATGAAATAAATATGTAAATATATACATAAATCCAGTAGCTTTATAATGTCATATATTTCATTATTATTTCTTATATATACTTTTTAATCATTCTTAAATGGTTAACATGGAGAATGAATCTCATCGCGTCGTGGAGACGGTAGTCCGTACGTACGCACGAGCGATGATATCATTTCTATAAATATTGAATTGAATTGGAGTGGATTATACAATATATCAGAATCAATATGATGTTGTAATAACTATGTATAGTTATTCTTTACACCATTATACCCATCCATGTAAGGTGGTGGTGGAAAATAGATTACACCACGGCGTGGAGACGGTATTCCGTACGTACGCACGCGCGGTGATTTCTTTTTCCGTAGGATGGATAGATGGTGAAATAGGGTTGTTTCATAATTATAATAACATATCAGTATATGAGTGATACTGATGTTATTACTTCATAATGAAACAACCTAAGAAGAAGAAGTGGAAGAAGAAATAAAGATGAAAGAATTGGTAACGGTAATTACCTCTTCTTTGAAGCGCCTCTTTGAGACCTCCTCTTAGGGCACTACAATTGGTCTTTGAGGAAGACCAGAACCTCTAGGATGTTTCTAGGGAAGTGGAGAAGATATTTTTGCAGGGGTTGGCCGAGCTTGAGTGCTCAAATTGGTGTGAGGATGAGGGGGAGGAGGTGTCCTTTTATAGGGGAGGAGAGGGGCACCTTAGGAATATCTCAAAATATTATTTTATATTAAAGTCAAAATCGGTTTATAATGGTTCCAAAGGGTCTTATTTCGAAGCTAAAGTGGGGATGGGTCGAAATCCTATCAACCAATAGGATTTAGACAAGTTTGGGGTATTATTTTAACCTTATCAATTAGATTTAACTCTAAGTTAATTAATTTAACTTTTACCGTGTCTTTTTGTTTTCTTTCACTATATGGTTAATACACTTACTATAACAAGCAAAACGAACCCCAAATTGTATATTATTAATACATATAACCTTATCTAAGTCATTTGGCCGAACCTTAGATTTTTAGGAATAAAATAACAATTAATAATATAATATTTGATTTAAAAACTATTTTGTGTCAATTTTGACACTATTTGATATATGATTTTTGTGAAAGTCATATCAGAATTATATGTTCGAACCAAGTTGCTTAAATCAACATTAATATATCATAGTAACCTATAAAATTAGTTTAATTCATAAAAAATCTCAAATTACATTTATTTTGGTGTTTATAACATCAATTATGTCAATATTTCATTAATAAGATAATTACTGCATCATCGTTGTGTCATAAATAAATTAAATTATTTTATGTCTAAAAATTACAAATAAAATATCATCATGTAGTAAATCTTTTTAGCTTTCTAATGAATATTTACAATAGAATTTATCTTATGTCTAACCCCATATTAAAAATGATTTACTTATTAAACTTTGATTTTAACTATTTTAACCTTTCTTTAAATAAATTAATAATAAATGTCCTAATCTAATCCAAGTGGGCCTAAATGGTCATATTTTATTTCTAAGTTTGTTTTTGGTCGAATTACACTTGTCCAATAGAATTAGGACATGTGTTAGGGTAATATTAATATCATATTTACCCTTAGTTACCCTATTTACTATTAACCGTGGTAAAAAAAGTAAAAAGTTACTATTCACCAAAAAATTATTTTCATCTCATTGAACCACATTTTAGTCCTTGATATTAACCGTGTCTCTCAGATTTTTGAAATTCCATTCACAGAAGCGGTAAAATTAAGTTTTATGCAAAATTCAGTTTTTAACCTACCACTTAGTAGTTTCACTATTCATCAAAAATTGATGTTTTTCAGATCAATGCCAAAATTTCATCCTAAGCTATATTTCATACTCCGAATTCAAAAAATGAAGTCTATTTTACCAAATTCATAACATAGAAGTTTCATTAATTAATTTTATAATTAAATCCCGCTGTTAAAACAAATAGCGTGTTTTTAAGAGATAATAAATATCAAAAGATTGAAACTTGTTTATAAGTGGTTTAAATGTGAAATTACATCCAATGACCATTATTGTATTAAATTGTAAAAATATATTCTAAATATACTTTAAAACTACTAAAATTAATAATTTATCACTATTAATTATTTCGATTGAAAAAGTTGTTTTTAATTAAAATTTAGTAATTTTCACTATTCATCAGAATATGAAAGTTATCCGAAAAGTACCAAAATTTCACCTTAGGCTAAATTCGATACTCCGAATCAAAAAATGAAGTTCATTTTGAAAAATAAGATTTACAGAGTTTTAAAAAGTGGTTATTACTATTCATAACGGCTAGTTTTAATAATATTTTAATAGCATATCGTTGTTTAGTGAAACTCGGTATTGCGTATTACACACGCTATCGAGGAAGGTCGCGATTGCGTGTAATGCAAGGCAAGTCAAGGATGTGTGTTGTGCAAGCTCCTTTTGGTGTAGCGTACAACACAAGACATTAATAAAATTAAAAAGAATATTTCTTTATAAAATCTTGGGCTGTTACATTCTACCCCCCTTAAAATGAATTTCGCCCTCGAAATTCGTCGGGGTTATAAATGGTTTACTATTCGAAAGTTTCTTTAATAGAAACCCACATCGTAAAAAGGAATATCAAAACCAATCTTTAAAAACAAAAGTATGAAACGTAACGGTTACCCAAATAAACTAATCACTGGGTTTCCACATAGGTGAAAATATGGATATGGAAGAGAAATCTAACAATCATGTTCTGATGGAGAGTGGTAGAGAACATGGCTATGGAAAAGCCAACAATCACAAATCCATAAATTTGTGACGATCTAAGGTACCATCTGATTAATCAGATATAAGAGCACTAGGACAACATTTTTGGTTTTCAAGATCTTTTCCCTAAAGTTGAAGAATTTGAATTAGAATAAATACTTACTTTATTTTTGTACAATCTCACTATTGTTCGTGCATTGAACAATTTCCACTTCATCTCTTAAATAAATGAAGTTGAATTTGTTATTCGTGAAGTGTTAGCAGATCATGTGATAGAATGACGGGTCATTCCATCTGTCTCAAAAGATTAGCAAAATTTATATACATAAGTCGATCTATAGTGGGATTAATCATATATGGTTCCTAAAATGGGCTTATACTTCATATATCATACTGCTTAATATAATAACACTAGTTTCTACTAAACAGGGACTTCCTGTAGGTCAGTGGTAGGCGATAAAGGCCAGTCGCACTTCGGTTGTGGGTTCGATTCCTACAGCCTTGTCCGAAGCGATGGGTTGTCGCCCGTCCTGCAGGTTGTCCCTTTTTCTAAAACTATGTTACTATAACATCCCATCAATAATATCGAAAATCTTCTATCCTTAAACAATACTAACTTATGTCCAACATAATCCAGTCTAATCTTTAGGCTTATACATAATACTGCAGTCCACTCTCATAATATAGTGACAACGATCACCAGAGATTTAATACTGTCGTTGATACCCACATATCATAAGATATGTCTTGTTGGTCACATTCCAAACATTCAAAGTCCTTAATCGTGTATTCTCTTGAATACCTTAGTGAAAACATGAGTGCAGTTAAAAGTTAACACTTTCCACATACCAAAATCCTCAAAATTCTATATACTCAAACCATGATATCACTTAGTCCTTATATCAATCATGAGCTCATGAATACTATTAAACATTTCATTTTCTCGTCTTCATTATGCGCATATCATCTTATTTCCAAAAAATATCTCAATCACTTTGAATACCACATCAATAAATATTGCAACACTCAATGATACAACATTATTTTGGAATCCCATTACATAAACACTTAATCATTCCACCACATCGTTGTCATATTCAACATTGCCAATAGTGATCGCATGTGATTTCCCTTTGTCCTTTGCCTTCAGTGGTTGCTCATGTTGATCATCACTAACCCTTGGATTAGGGCAATTATTAGCATAATTCCCCATTTCCTTGCACTTGAAGCATTGAAGTGTTGGCGGTGCGTTCTCTGCAGTGTTTGCTTTATTCACATCATTAGAAACCCTTTTTCCATTACTTCGACACTCAGCTGCTCGATGACCTTCTTTTCCACACTTAAAACATTTTCTAGTCCCTTTAAGACAATCTCCACCATGCTTCTTTCCACACTTTATACATAAGGAAACATTCATCTTCTTTTCACCATTATTTTGAGATTTCTCTTTGAACTCCATCTTTCGTTTCTTGTCAAAACCATGAGATGGATATGTAACACCAACTTCCATTTCTACCTTGATAGCACAACGCACAATTTCTTCATAGCTACTGAAGTCTCTTATAGCTAATGCCCTTCGAAGACTTGGTTTTAAGCCACTGAAAAATCGATCAACTTTACTTTCAGGTTGGATGATAATTCCAGAAGCATACCTTGCAAGTCTTGTAAAATTTGCTTCATAGGTACCAACAGATTCATCATCCCTTTGCTTCAGTTCAAGAAACTCTTTCTCCATCTTTGTTCGAAGAATACGAGGGAAGTACTTATTGAAAAATAAGTTCTTGAACTCGTCCCATTCCATAGACTCAATTTCATCCCTTTGCCTTGTATTCTTAATAAGATTCCACCATTGATCAGCATCTCCTTCCAAACGATACACTGCTAGGATGACTTTATCATGTTCAGAACATTGAAGAACTGAAAATATCTTTTCAGTAGTACTGATCCATTGTTCAGCCACAAGTGGATCAGAAGACCCACTGAAAGAAGGTGGACGTTGCCTCATGAAGGGCTCAATAGAATATTGTTCCCTTCTCTGCTCATTTGGAAGTCCAGAATGATTCATAGCTTGTGTAAGTATAGAAATAAGATTTTGTACTCCATCTCCCATAACATTTGTTTGTTCAGGAGGGCAATCATTGCATTGTCCATTGCAATGATCAACACGGTTCCTTCGGGTTCCAGCCATCGTCTAAAACCCAAAAAGAATAGTGTGAGAGGCAAAAATCATGCTAGGGAAAACAACATAATAAAGGGGGATTACCTTCAATATCTAACATCTTAGGTTTAATTCTATGATCGTTATAGTAATTCTAGTACTATAACCTATACGTATACTTAACCTTAGGGACATCCCTAGACATACCTTAGAAATATCTCTAGGGATCTCAATAAAGTTCTCGCATCCTAGTTTCCAAAGGTTGACTAAACCTTTCCTCTGATACCAACTGTAGAGGTCCTAAGCCTGACGTACATTGACATTACATTACTTTTGCGGAATACTTAGTACAAAACAAAAATACACACACAAGGATCGTAATAGTTTAGTGTCTTTGGAAACTCGGAACGTAATCTTCTAATCCTGGTGAAAGATCTTCAAAATCTCCCATAAAGATCTTCCTTTTTTTATACCTAAAACCTTTCTTTATATCCTGGGGAAAAGAAAACATAAAAGGGTGAGCTCAAATGCTCAGTAAGGGTAAACAAAAGAAATATCAATCACATAATTTTCATAAGAACATAACATTTTTGGAAATCTTAACCTGCAAAAGAGAGCATAATTTCATAACATGGGATAAATCATAGTAGTGAAAATGAAACCATAACTTAAAACATTACTCATTGTGGCATACACACATAATCATAGAGAATCATTTCTTGTTAGTCAAGACTCATTGCCAAGACTATCTTAGTGGACAAAGTCCCTTTCTGAATCGAGTAATCCTCGTTTCAGTCCTGTTTCACTGAACCGGTATAACCTACCATTCCAGCCATGTCTATCTCATGAGATATAAAATCTTTACCCAATGCATTGGAGGGAGATATAGGTCCCACCCATCTCATAATGAAACCATTCTTATGTGTTCCACAAAATCATAAATCATACATCATTGCATAACCCATGTAATAAAAATGGGATTCTTAAACAACATGACATCATAAAACCATTCATATAAGATAAAGGAATTCATAAACATAATTCCATCACAACATAGTCAAATCAATGTAAAAATATGGATAGAAACAGAACCCTTTATTATCTTATATGGAAAATAATTTTGATAAAACACTTGAAATGAATTCTTGAGGAAAATATCCTTTCTTCTTCAAAATCAATTTCTTTTCACAAAACATCATGCAATTTTAAAAGAAAGAGATTTTATTGAAAATAGTCATGAAATCTTTTAGAGGAATCTTCATGAAAATAAGGCTTTATAAAACAGTATAAATCCGTTCGTGCCGTATAAGTTAAAAAAAACATTCTTCGTACTTTTGTCGGAGAAGTCAAAAAGTACCTCGTACGACAAAAGATTCCTTTCATACATATTACTAAAAACTCACCGAAGGGTAAAAATGGTTTTAAACAATTGTAGGTGGATGGAAATAATATTACATTTTGATGAAACATGGATGTGGATGATAAAATACACCCCAGTAAATACTTACGAATAAACAATCTCGGATAAAAATGAGATTGTGATATTTCCCTTACCTTATGTCCGACTTGCTTTGTAAGTGTCCGAACCTCCTGTATAATGATTTAAATCATGTTATTGACTTATTAAAGAATCATATTCATTGTTATGATATCATATATGGTTCACTTATGACATTATATTACCCGTTCTTTTGTAAATTCCATGTTAAAGAAGCGTTTTGGGTAAAATAGTTTCATTTATCGTAGGTGTTTTGACTTGTTGTTCTTGACATAATTATTACTTATATCATGATTTACTTACTTCCAGAATATAAAATATGATTTATATATCATATATATTCAGTATATATATATAAATAATAGGTAGATAAATAAAATGAAAAAACACCGTTCATGGAGACGGTAGTCCGTACGTACGCATGAACGCTGTTTTCCTTTCCTTATTGTCTTGAAATGGAAGTAAGTAGATGACATACATATGTAAATATATACATAAATCCAGTAGCTTTATAATGTCATATATTTCATTATTATTTCTTATATATACTTTTTAATCATTCTTAAATGGTTAACATGGAGAATGAATCTCATCGCGTCGTGGAGACGGTAGTCCGTACGTACGCACGAGCGATGATATCATTTCTATAAATATTGAATTGAATTGGAGTGGATTATAAAATATATCAGAATCAATATGATGTTGTAATAACTATGTATAGTTATTCTTTACACCATTATACCCATCCATGTAAGGTGGTGGTGGAAAATAGATTACACCACGGCGTGGAGACGGTATACTGTACGTACGCACGCGCGGTGATTTCTTTTTCCGTAGGATGGATAGATGGTGAAATAGGGTTGTTTCATAATTATAATAACATATAAGTATATGAGTGATACTGATGTTATTACTTCATAATGAAACAACCTAAGAAGAAGAAGTGGAAGAAGAAATAAAGATGAAAGAATTGGTAACGGTAATTACCTCTTCTTTGAAGCGCCTCTTTGAGACCTCCTCTTAGGGCACTAAAATTGGTCTTTGAGGAAGACCAGAACCTCTAGGATGTTTCTAGGGAAGTGGAGAAGATATTTTTGCAGGGGTTGGCCGAGATTGAGTGCTCAAATTGGTGTGAGGATGAGGGGGAGGAGGTGTCCTTTTATAGGGGAGGAGAGGGGCACCTTAGGAATATCTCAAAATATTATTTTATATTAAAGTCAAAATCGGTTTATAATGGTTCCAAAGGGTCTTATTTCGAAGCTAAAGTGGGGATGGGTCGAAATCCTATCAACCAATAAGATTTAGACAAGTTTGGGGTATTATTTTAACCTTATCAATTAGATTTAACTCTAAGTTAATTAATTTAACTTTTACCGTGTCTTTTTGTTTTCTTTCACTATATGGTTAATACACTTACTATAACATGCCAAACGAACCCCAAATTGTATATTATTAATACATATATCCTTATCTAAGTCATTTGGCCGAACCTTAGATTTTTAGGAATAAAATAACAATTAATAATATAATATTTGATTTAAAAACTATTTTGTGTCAATTTTGACACTATTTGATATATGATTTTTGTGAAAGTCATATCAGAATTATATGTTCGAACCAAGTTGATTAAATCAACATTAATATATCATAGTAACCTATAAAATTAGTTTAATTCATAAAAAATCTCAAATTACATTTATTTTGGTGTTTATAACATCAATTATGTCAATATTTCATTAATAAGATAATTACTGCATCATCGTTGTGTCATAAATAAATTAAATTATTTTATGTCTAAAAATTACAAATAAAATATCATCATGTAGTAAATCTTTTTAGCTTTCTAATGAATATTTACAATAGAATTTATCTTATGTCTAACCCCATATTAAAAATGATTTACTTATTAAACATTGATTTTAACTATTTTAACCTTTCTTTAAATAAATTAATAATAAATGTCCTAATCTAATCCAAGTGGGCCTAAATGGTCATATTTTATTTCTAAGTTTGTTTTTGGTCGAATTACACTTGTCCAATAGAATTAGGACATGTGTTAGGGTAATATTAATATCATATTTACCCTTAGTTACCCTATTTACTATTAACCGTGGTAAAAAAAGTAAAAAGTTATTATTCACCAAAAAATTATTTTCATCTCATTGAACCACATTTTAGTCCTTGATATTAACCGTGTCTCTCGGATTTTTGAAATTCCATTCACAGAAGCGGTAAAATTAAGTTTTATGCAAAATTCAGTTTTTAACCTACCACTTAGTAGTTTCACTATTCATCAAAAATTGATGTTTTTCAGATCAATGCCAAAATTTCATCCTAAGCTATATTTCATACTCCGAATTCAAAAAATGAAGTCTATTTTACCAAATTCATAACATAGAAGTTTCATTAATTAATTTTATAATTAAATCCCGCTGTTAAAACAAATAGCGTGTTTTTAAGAGATAATAAATATCAAAAGATTGAAACTTGTTTATAAGTGGTTTAAATGTGAAATTACATCCAATGACCATTATTGTATTAAATTGTAAAAATATATTCTAAATATACTTTAAAACTACTAAAATTAATAATTTATCACTATTAATTATTTCGATTGAAAAAGTTGTTTTTAATTAAAATTTAGTAATTTTCACTATTCATCAGAATATGAAAGTTATCCGAAAAGTACCAAAATTTCACCTTAGGCTAAATTCGATACTCCGAATCAAAAAATGAAGTTCATTTTGAAAAATAAGATTTACAGAGTTTTAAAAAGTGGTTATTACTATTCATAACGGCTAGTTTTAATAATATTTTAATAGCATATCGTTGTTTAGTGAAACTCGGTATTGCGTATTACACACGCTATCGAGGAAGGTCGCGATTGCGTGTAATGCAAGGCAAGTCAAGGATGTGTGTTGTGCAAGCTCCTTTTGGTGTAGCGTACAACACAAGACATTAATAAAATTAAAAAGAATATTTCTTTATAAAATCTTGGGCTGTTACATTCTACCCCCCTTAAAATGAATTTCGCCCTCGAAATTCGTCGGGGTTATAAATGGTTTACTATTCGAAAGTTTCTTTAATAGAAACCCACATCGTAAAAAGGAATATCAAAACCAATCTTTAAAAAAAAAAGTATGAAACGTAACGGTTACCCAAATAAACTAATCACTGGGTTTCCACATAGGTGAAAATATGGATATGGAAGAGAAATCTAACAATCATGTTCTGATGGAGAGTGGTAGAGAACATGGCTATGGAAAAGCCAACAATCACAAATCCATAAATTTGTGACGATCTAAGGTACCATCTGATTAATCAGATATAAGAGCACTAGGACAACATTTTTGGTTTTCAAGATCTTTTCCCTAAAGTTGAAGAATTTGAATTAGAATAAATACTTACTTTATTTTTGTACAATCTCACTATTGTTCGTGCCTTGAACAATTTCCACTTCATCTCTTAAATAAATGAAGTTGAATTTGTTATTCGTGAAGTGTTAGCAGATCATGTGATAGAATGACGGGTCATTCCATCTGTCTCAAAAGATTAGCAAAATTTATATACATAAGTCGATCTATAGTGGGATTAATCATATATGGTTCCTAAAATGGGCTTATACTTCATATATCATACTGCTTAATATAATAACACTAGTTTCTACTAAACAGGGACTTCCTGTAGGTCAGTGGTAGGCGATAAAGGCCAGTCGCACTTCGGTTGTGGGTTCGATTCCTACAGCCCTGTCCGAAGCGATGGGTTGTCGCCCGTCCTGCAGGTTGTCCCTTTTTCTAAAACTATGTTACTATAACATCCCATCAATAATATCGAAAATCTTCTATCCTTAAACAATACTAACTTATGTCCAACATAATCCAGTCTAATCTTTAGGCTTATACATAATACTGCAGTCCACTCTCATAATATAGTGACAACGATCACCAGAGATTTAATACTGTCGTTGATCCCCACATATCATAAGATATGTCTTGTTGGTCACATTCCAAACATTCAAAGTCCTTAATCGTGTATTCTCTTGAATACCTTAGTGAAAACATGAGTGCAGTTAAAAGTTAACACTTTCCACATACCAAAATCCTCAAAATTCTATATACTCAAACCATGATATCACTTAGTCCTTATATCAATCATGAGCTCATGAATACTATTAAACATTTCATTTTCTCGTCTTCATTATGCGCATATCATCTTATTTCCAAAAAATATCTCAATCACTTTGAATACCACATCAATAAATATTGCAACACTCAATGATACAACATTATTTTGGAATCCCATTACATAAACACTTAATCATTCCACCACATCGTTGTCATATTCAACATTGCCAATAGTGATCGCATGTGATTTCCCTTTGTCCTTTGCCTTCAGTGGTTGCTCATGTTGATCATCACTAACCCTTGGATTAGGGCAATTATTAGCATAATGCCCCATTTCCTTGCACTTGAAGCATTGAAGTGTTGGCGGTGCGTTCTCTGCAGTGTTTGCTTTATTCACATCATTAGAAACCCTTTTTCCATTACTTCGACACTCAGCTGCTCGATGACCTTCTTTTCCACACTTAAAACATTTTCTAGTCCCTTTAAGACAATCTCCACCATGCTTCTTTCCACACTTTATACATAAGGAAACATTCATCTTCTTTTCACCATTATTTTGAGATTTCTCTTTGAACTCCATCTTTCTTTGCTTGTCAAAACCATGAGATGGATATGTAACACCAACTTCCATTTCTACCTTGATAGCACAACGCACAATTTCTTCATAGCTACTGAAGTCTCTTATAGCTAATGCCCTTCGAAGACTTGGTTTTAAGCCACTGAAAAATCGATCAACTTTACTTTCAGGTTGGATGATAATTCCAGAAGCATACCTTGAAAGTCTTGTAAAATTTGCTTCATAGGTACCAACAGATTCATCATCCCTTTGCTTCAGTTCAAGAAACTCTTTCTCCATCTTTGTTCGAAGAATACGAGGGAAGTACTTATTGAAAAATAAGTTCTTGAACTCGTCCCATTCCATAGACTCAATTTCATCCCTTTGCCTTGTATTCTTAATAAGATTCCACCATTGATCAGCATCTCCTTCCAAACGATACACTGCTAGGATGACTTTATCATGTTCAGAACATTGAAGAACTGAAAATATCTTTTCAGTAGTACTGATCCATTGTTCAGCCACAAGTGGATCAGAAGACCCACTGAAAGAAGGTGGACGTTGCCTCATGAAGGGCTCAATAGAATATTGTTCCCTTCTCTGCTCATTTGGAAGTCCAGAATGATTCATAGCTTGTGTAAGTATAGCAATAATATTTTGTACTCCATCTCCCATAACATTTGTTTGTTCAGGAGGGCAATCATTGCATTGTCCATTGCAATGATCAACACGGTTCCTTCGGGTTCCAGCCATCGTCTAAAACCCAAAAAGAATAGTGTGAGAGGCAAAAATCATGCTAGGGAAAACAACATAATAAAGGGGGATTACCTTCAATATCTAACATCTTAGGTTTAATTCTATGATCTTTATAGTAATTCTAGTACTATAACCTATACGTATACTTAACCTTAGGGACATCCCTAGACATACCTTAGAAATATCTCTAGGGATCTCAATAAAGTTCTCGCATCCTAGTTTCCAAAGGTTGACTAAACCTTTCCTCTGATACCAACTGTAGAGGTCCGAAGCCTGACGTACATTGACATTACATTACTTTTGCGGAATACTTAGTACAAAACAAAAATACACACACAAGGATCGTAATAGTTTAGTGTCTTTGGAAACTCGGAACGTAATCTTCTAATCCTGGTGAAAGATCTTCAAAATCTCCCATAAAGATCTTCCTTTTTTTTATACCTAAAACCTTTCTTTATATCCTGGGGAAAAGAAAACATAAAAGGGTGAGCTCAAATGCTCAGTAAGGGTAAACAAAAGAAATATCAATCACATAATTTTCATAAGAACATAACATTTTTGGAAATCTTAACCTGCAAAAGAGAGCATAATTTCATAACATGGGATAAATCATAGTAGTGAAAATGAAACCATAACTTAAAACATTACTCATTGTGGCATACACACATAATCATAGAGAATCATTTCTTGTTAGTCAAGACTCATTTCCAAGACTATCTTAGTGGACAAAGTCCCTTTCTGAATCGAGTAATCCTCGTTTCAGTCCTGTTTCACTGAACCGGTATAACCTACCATTCCAGCCATGTCTATCTCATGAGATATAAAATCTTTACCCAATGCATTGGAGGGAGATATAGGTCCCACCCATCTCATAATGAAACCATTCTTATGTGTGCCACAAAATCATAAATCATACATCATTGCATAACCCATGTAATAAAAATGGGATTCTTAAACAACATGACATCATAAAACCATTCATATAAGATAAAGGAATTCATAAACATAATTCCATCACAACATAGTCAAATCAATGTAAAAATATGGATAGAAACAGAACCCTTTATTATCTTAGATGGAAAATAATTTTGATAAAACACTTGAAATGAATTCTTGAGGAAAATATCCTTTCTTCTTCAAAATCAATTTCTTTTCACAAAACATCATGCAATTTTAAAAGAAAGAGATTTTATTGAAAATAGTCATGAAATATTTTAGAGGAATCTTCATGAAAATAAGGCTTTATAAAACAGTATAAATCCGTTCGTGCCGTATAAGTTAAAAAAAACATTCTTCGTACTTTTGTCGGAGAAGTCAAAAAGTACCTCGTACGACAAAAGATTCCTTTCATACATATTACTAAAAACTCACCGAAGGGTAAAATTGGTTTTAAAAAATTGTAGGTGGATGGAAAAAATATTACATTTTGATGAAACATGGATGTGGATGATAAAATACACCCCAGTAAATACTTACGAATAAACAATCTCGGATAAAAATGAGATTGTGATATTTCCCTTACCTTATGTCCGACTTGCTTTGTAAGTGTCCGAACCTCCTGTATAATGATTTAAATCATGTTATTGACTTATTAAAGAATCATATTCATTGTTATGATATCATATATGGTTCACTTATGACATTATATTACCCGTTCTTTTGTAAATTCCATGTTAAAGAAGCGTTTTGGGTAAAATCGTTTCATTTATCGTAGGTGTTTTGACTTGTTGTTCTTGACATCATTATTACTTATATCATGATTTACTTACTTCCAGAATATAAAATATGATTTATATATCATATATATTCAGTATATATATATAAATAATAGGTAGATAAATAAAATGAAAAAACACCGTTCATGGAGACGGTAGTCCGTACGTACGCATGAACGCTGTTTTCCTTTCCTTATTGTCTTGAAATGGAAGTAAGTAGATGACATACATATGTAAATATATACATAAATCCAGTAGCTTTATAATGTCATATATTTCATTATTATTTCTTATATATACTTTTTAATCATTCTTAAATGGTTAACATGGAGAATGAATCTCATCGCGTCGTGGAGACGGTAGTCCGTACGTACGCACGAGCGATGATATCATTTCTATAAATATTGAATTGAATTGGAGTGGATTATACAATATATCAGAATCAATATGATGTTGTAATAACTATGTATAGTTATTCTTTACACCATTATACCCATCCATGTAAGGTGGTGGTGGAAAATAGATTACACCACGGCGTGGAGACGGTATTCCGTACGTACGCACGCGCGGTGATTTCTTTTTCCGTAGGATGGATAGATGGTGAAATAGGGTTGTTTCATACTTATAATAACATATCAGTATATGAGTGATACTGATGTTATTACTTCATAATGAAACAACCTAAGAAGAAGAAGTGGAAGAAGAAATAAAGATGAAAGAATTGGTAACGGTAATTACCTCTTCTTTGAAGCGCCTCTTTGAGACCTCCTCTTAGGGCACTAAAATTGGTCTTTGAGGAAGACCAGAACCTCTAGGATGTTTCTAGGGAAGTGGAGAAGATATTTTTGTAGGGGTTGGCCGAGCTTGAGTGCTCAAATTGGTGTGAGGATGAGGGGGAGGAGGTGTCCTTTTATAGGGGAGGAGAGGGGCACCTTAGGAATATCTCAAAATATTATTTTATATTAAAGTCAAAATCGGTTTATAATGGTTCCAAAGGGTCTTATTTCTAAGCTAAAGTGGGGATGGGTCGAAATCCTATCAACCAATAGGATTTAGACAAGTTTGGGGTATTATTTTAACCTTATCAATTAGATTTAACTCTAAGTTAATTAATTTAACTTTTACCGTGTCTTTTTGTTTTCTTTCACTATATGGTTAATACACTTACTATAACATGCCAAACGAACCCCAAATTGTATATTATTAATACATATATCCTTATCTAAGTCATTTGGCCGAACCTTAGATTTTTAGGAATAAAATAACAATTAATAATATAATATTTGATTTAAAAACTATTTTGTGTCAATTTTGACACTATTTGATATATGATTTTTGTGAAAGTCATATCAGAATTATATGTTCGAACCAAGTTGATTAAATCAACATTAATATATCATAGTAACCTATAAAATTATTTTAATTCATAAAAAATCTCAAATTACATTTATTTTGGTGTTTATAACATCAATTATGTCAATATTTCATTAATAAGATAATTACTGCATCATCGTTGTGTCATAAATAAATTAAATTATTTTATGTCTAAAAATTACAAATAAAATATCATCATGTAGTAAATCGTTTTAGCTTTCTAATGAATATTTAAAATCGAATTTATCTTATGTATAACCCCATATTAAAAATGATTTACTTATTAAACTTTGATTTTAACTATTTTAACCTTTCTTTAAATAAATTAATAATAAATGTCCTAATATAATCCAAGTGGGCCTAAATGGTCATATTTTATTTCTAAGTTTGTTTTTGGTCGAATTACACTTGTCCAATAGAATTAGGACATGTGTTAGGGTAATATTAATATCATATTTACCCTTAGTTACCCTATTTACTATTAACCGTGGTAAAAAAAGTAAAAAGTTACTATTCACCAAAAAATTATTTTCATCTCATTGAACCACATTTTAGTCCTTGATATTAACCGTGTCTCTCGGATTTTTGAAATTCCATTCACAGAAGCGGTAAAATTAAGTTTTATGCAAAATTCAGTTTTTAACCTACCACTTAGTAGTTTCACTATTCATCAAAAATTGATGTTTTTCAGATCAATGCCAAAATTTCATCCTAAGATATATTTCATACTCCGAATTCAAAAAATGAAGTCTATTTTACCAAATTCATAACATAGAAGTTTCATTAATTAATTTTATAATTAAATCCCGCTGTTAAAACAAATAGCGTGTTTTTAAGAGATAATAAATATCAAAAGATTGAAACTTGTTTATAAGTGGTTTAAATGTGAAATTACATCCAATGACCATTATTGTATTAAATTGTAAAAATATATTCTAAATATACTTTAAAACTACTAAAATTAATAATTTATCACTATTAATTATTTCGATTGAAAAAGTTGTTTTTAATTAAAATTTAGTAATTTTCACTATTCATCAGAATATGAAAGTTATCCGAAAAGTACCAAAATTTCACCTTAGGCTAAATTCGATACTCCGAATCAAAAAATGAAGTTCATTTTGAAAAATAAGATTTACAGAGTTTTAAAAAGTGGTTATTACTATTCATAACGGCTAGTTTTAATAATATTTTAATAGCATATCGTTGTTTAGTGAAACTCGGTATTGCGTATTACACACGCTATCGAGGAAGGTCGCGATTGCGTGTAATGCAAGGCAAGTCAAGGATGTGTGTTGTGCAAGCTCCTTTTGGTGTAGCGTACAACACAAGACATTAATAAAATTAAAAAGAATATTTCTTTATAAAATCTTGGGCTGTTACACTACCTCATGATAAGATAAGATAATATTAAATAATAAACAATAATCAGATGTGGGTATCACAATTCTCCCCCACTATGCCACTTTCTACCCTCAAGAATTCATTGATAAAATTAAAAAGGAAAGGTTTCAGAAATATCCTATGATATGGGGAACACCTCACACACTTATTTCATAGAAAATGGAACAAAATACTAAAAATCCCAATCATCAACAAGAACAAAAAGTCCATCATCAATGTTGGAACTGAAATAGATGCCATGAGAATATTTGAGGAAGAAACAGCTATTTTGGAGAAAATATGATCCAAAATGGACAAATCCCTATAAAGGGTTTTTTTTGCAAAGCCCTTACTATTTTTAAATGGATAGATCTCATTGAGCTCCTAGTTGAGAAGTCCCCTTTGTGACCATGACAAGACATAATGGTGTTCCTCCCCGAGTCTGAACACACTTCTCAACCATGAAAATGATTAACAGTGTTCCTATGAGAGTCTGATGGTACTTCATAATAACATGAATGATTGACGATGTTCCTCCTCAATCACAATGGCACTTTCTTGACTGCAGGAATTAAGGACAGTTTTTTTCCATGAGTCCAAAGGTGCTTCGTGACCATGTGAACAATTGATAGTGTTTTTGTGAGTCTAATAGAGCTTTAAACATTCACAAATACCACAAATTATTTGAGAAATTCTTCCAATCTTCATGTAACCTATTTCCTATAAAAACCCTTCATATCACTATTTTAGGGATGGTTTTCGAAACTTTCAACTTCTGAATTTCTACCAATTCGTGAACCTCCTAAGAATTGTGAACGAGAAAAAAGGATCATACAAGGTAATTGGCCTTCATGAAACCCCCTTTAATGTGTTCTTAAAAGCCTCTACCATAGGTAGAGATTCATTTAATTAAGGAATACACCCTTCACAATGGAAGAAGGTCCTATGGGGCACTTGAGTCTTCACATAGCATTCTGCCTTTGTGAAGCACTCTTCTCAGGAAACAAGATTCCATCATAAGGGAGGGCCATCCCACTTTGAGAAGAATATTCCTTAATTAATCCCCAACCATTATAAAGCACGTGAGATTTTTGAAGCCTCAATATTCTAAGACATAATATTTTCAAAACCTCTCTTCTAGGCCTTTCCATACCACCTCCCTTCTACTGACACCTCTTTGTGAATGTTGAGTTCCCAGAGCACCCACACCCATCCAGGATCGGTTCAGCTACCCCTTGGGCTTTGATGAGACCTGTTCTATCCATTCCTATTGCCCATTTTACTTAATGTTCGGACCAGGACTCCCACATACCTTTTTCTTCTCAGCTTAGGTATGCTAATTCCTGTTTCTTCTCAGTATAGGAATGTTAACGTAGACCTCATGATTGAACACTTTTCCCCTTCGTTACACTAAGGAATTCTTAAATACATGCCCCACCTATAGGTTCATGAGTGGTGATTACATAATCCTAAGGGGTAAGGAGTACTTCCCCCACATCTGAGCTAAATGATATAAAACTTCACAGTCTCACCTTCCTCAACACATGAATTTAAATTTTGGATTTTCCCTAAGAAAATGGCATAAGATGATCTGTGTGTGAGTGGCATGGGATAGTCTCCACACCACCAACATTCACATGGAATAAGATCCTCCACATAGAGAACTAGACCCTCCTTGGCCATCTTCCATGAATAATCCCCACACCATCTCTTATTGATGCTTATTTCATGACATTACTGTTGGGTCTCCTATTTCTTCTTTTTTCTCACACCAAGAATGACTCACATGGATTTAGAGGTTTGTAGAGATCATGAAATCCTCCCAACCTCCATTCCTATGGGCCTTATATAAATATATAATCCCCAAACTCTATTAAAATGGTTCACTTCTATGTGTAATACCTAACCATACTCGCCCTACAGGAATTTTCCAGGCATAAGCCCCAACCAAATTCTTCTATGGGACTCCTCCTTAGGAATAAGCCCCAAATCATTTTGAACTATGTAATATTTTATTCCCAATCAATTGGGATATGTAGGAATCCTCCTTGAAGTCAAAACCCAACATCCACATCCATCCTAATTTTCTCCAGGTCATATCCCCGATAATATTATCCCCCCTCACCTAAGAAAACAAAACTCACCTGGGTTCCTCTATAAAATCAATGTGTAATCCCCACACTGACTACAACCAAGAGAAATCCTCTTGAAAATAGAAGCTTCCACACATAATCCTCACACCATTCATCATCAATGCACCTTTCGCGACACAAGGATCCTTACCACATAATGTTAAACTTTATGGACCAGTCTTATCACATGACCTTAAACTGTTGCATAAAACTAAATGGGTTTTGATCACTATATTTTAAATAGGTTACATAAGACCCCTCTCTATGTTTAAATCATGACCAATGGTAAACCAAGGTGCCCCTCCTAGGGATGTACCACCCTGATCCACCCCATGGGGTTTTTTAATCAACATTAATGGTGTAATATCTTCACTTTATGGGACACACCTCATAGATCCACCTCTATGGTGTGTTCTGATCTATCCACTGGTAAAATTATAGGTATTACAAGTTACCTTCTAGAAACACACCTCCTTGATCTGCCTCCATTTGTTGTTTTGATCAATAAACTCTATCTCTACAAGATGTTAAACTCATTCCTAAAACCATCTCAATCAGGAATCCTGATCTATATTCACAAGATGTTAAACTTGTAACCCTAAAAACATACCTCATGCAAAACATGGGATGCTTGAGGTGAAATCCTTAGAAGATATACACCCCTGGAATCAACTACCTCATGAAAAGCATGGTATGCCTGAGTTTAAATCCTTGGAAGATATATGTATTTGGAATTAGATACCTTGTGATCGATACAGTATTCCTTGGGTTCTGCACATAAGATGCATCCATGATATGTCCTCCCAAGAGGAAGAATATAAGTGAACAATGTTCCCATCATCCATACATGCCATCGATATCCAACATGGATACCCTTATAAACAAATGTGTCTTTAATATAAAGACCAAACTAGAATTTCCATAATATATAAGTGTAATTAAACACAATACCCAAAGAGATGGCACCAGGAATGAGTTACATGAACATGAATTAACTCTATGAGGGAGACTCAGGCTAGGTGAAAAATTCCAAAGAGGAATCCATGGAAGTAAAATTGACATCCCATCATCTAGTTTCGATTAATGAGAAAACATCACCATTGAAAGTGATGAAATCCACCCATATTTGGAAATAAGTAATGTGGGGTAACAATCATGAAAATTCATATTAAAACGCAGTTATTGTCCCTAGAGAAATCATCGAAAATAGAAATGGTAAAGAAGATATGAAATTATTCTCATCAACATGAGGACTAGTAGTGTTCAAAAAATCATAAGATTATCATGTCATTGGATTCAAATATATGGCACCGGGTACCACCATACCAATAGTAGGCCCATCAATGAACTCACCAGAAATTGGGGTAGTAAATGTTGGGAATTCCTCGGTTTATTACATTGTAAACATAGATCCTTATCTACCTTATGAATATTGGATGATGATGGGGAATTGGGAATTGACTTCCTTATACATATACTAATGGCTAAATCCACCTTTTTTGCAGGACCCAGCCATAGGTAACCAACCACCCAACACCTACTGGCACTGCCATAGGAGAAATGTTAACGTGACAATCCCACATGACACCACCTCCTCCAGAACTTCTATTATGACCTTATCTACTGGGTGCCTACATCCTGTCTACCATTGGAGATCATCTAGAGGAGGGTTATTGACACCATCATAAGTGGGTATGAGTAGGAGGGGGTCATTTCCACAAGGGAAATCATCCTCCAAGATCTAGAGGCTTCAACACCTCACCGAAACTGCCGCCCCAAGGGTCATTCAAGGAGAAACCACTCCTCATTCCAACAATGAATCACTTTGGGAGCCTCTCCCTAAAGTGATCTCACGACTCACTCCCCTAGGTTGAGGAGGTGGGGGATGATTGCATCACCGTAGTTGTGACTAATACCTAGGACCTACCAATAAGGGCTCCCACTAAGCCTCATCAGTGCTAGAAATGACCGGTCCTTTAGGTTGAAGAATATGTGTACTTAAAACCTACTTTGTTAGCCTCGACTCGGACCACCCAACATTAATTTCGGATGTAGTATTAGGATAATTATCAACAAAGGGTGTCATCCTCCATGGATTTAGTATCCCTTTCCACCACTGGAACATTATTTAAGATCCTTACGATATATGAGTAGGAAACCATTTTCACCTGATTGGGATTTAGATCTAAACCACCTCACAGGCAAGCTGGATTGACTCTGTCAATCATTGGTTCCACCAGAATCAATTATGATTCATCCTGTGACAGTGAGATTTAGTATAGAGGTCCTCCTTGTACCATCACCAATCAAAGTGGATGTCCTCCCCACTCTCACAATTAATATGGAGGCCCTCCCCATGTTCCCGTTTATCAAAACGGAGGTCCTTACCACTTCATCAAAAGTCAGTATGAAGGTCCTCACTGCTCTCACAATCAATATAAGGGCCCTCCCCATGTTCCCACTGATCAAAATGGAGTTCATCCTTACTTCATTGAAATTCAGTACGAAGGTCCTCCCTTTACTTATTCTTCCCAACATGTAGGCATTCCCCGTGTCAAATCCAATTAGTGTGAAGGTCCTCCTCATGTCATTCCCAGCTCAAGCAGAGGTTATCCCCACTACAGCAACAATCAAAGTGGAGGTCCTCCCTTATTCGCCAGCAACCATCATGGAGGTCCTCCCCATGTCATAGCCAACCAAAGAGGAGGTCCTCCCAAATCCTTCAACATTAAACATGGAGGCCCACCCCATGTTTCCACCAATAAAAGTAGAGTTACTTCCTATTTTTTCAACAGCCATTATAGAGGCCTTTCTCTGTATTCCCACTCCTTAACACGGAGGTCCTCCCCATGCCCATTTCGATCAGTGTAAAGTTCCTCCTCATGTTTTAACTCACTAGTATGGAGTTCCTTTTTATTCTGTTACTATCATTCATCATGGAGTACCTCTCCATGTTTCGTCCAACCAAAGTGAAGGTCCTTCTTGGTTCATCAACAACTAGAGTGGAGTTCTTCCCCAATCCTTCACCAATCAACGTGGTGGTCCTCCCTTCTCCTAAAACAACCAATATGGAGGTCCTAAATCATATCCCAACCAACCATAGTGGAGTTCCTCCCCATGTTGAAGAATTACCCTTCCCTAAAGGATCATCCTTATGGAAGAAGGATGAATTTCTGCTATTGAAGGAAAAATCATAGGAATCACTTAGTCATTGTCAACCCTTTCAACCTCTCGAATCCTAAGGGAGAATGATACTTGATGGTATAACCTTAACCCAAATCACTAGAATTAGAGTCTTGGAAAATAACCCAATAGGTGAGGTTCTCCATACCATACAGTGAACTCCACAGGATCCACAAATCCCTCTATAGGTACATGTAGGTGGAGAAATATTTATCCTTCTTATAAGGGATCACGTTGCTTCCTTCTTCATCATGGGGATTTTTTATGGTCTGGGCTAAATCCTTCATATGGAAAGTTACCTAAATATCCACTGAATATTTTTGATTCCCATGCACATGAGGTAGTGGTGAAAACCTAGTTCTATATGGACATGATGATGTAGTAGGTATTACCCTCAAGAAACGACCCAGTGTGGGGCGAATAGATAATCCATGTAGTGTCTCTTATATCATCCAACCAGTCACAACACCAATCCATGTCAGTGATTCCACCAATATCTCATCCAGAATCGATCGAATCCTAGGCTAATCAAGATCATTTTGATACCTCCTTGAAATAAAGATTGTGGGAGACTCCAGTTACTGATTAGTTTTTTGGTAGTGTTTTGGACAAATGTAACTTCTATATTTGACATTCTAGAGTCCCACACTGAGGGACATGCCACATGTTTCTTCCAGAAAACTTGGGTGCATTGCCTCTGTGACCATCAATTGGTCTATTTAAGAGTCTTAGATCACTTTGAAAACATTGATCAGCAATGATGAATGGTTGAGTTGGAAGCACTCCCAGTGGATTAGCAACCTAAATCACCCAATTACCACTAAATCCTCTAATAGAGATGTGTTAAGATCCATATAGTTTTTCATATAATCATGGAAGTGGCATCTTTTAATGTGAATATACAAGATTGGGGATAGTACGTATCTCTCCATTTAATACCTATCCTGTGATAGTTGAACCTTACCATTGATATCAAGGATTTATTTTTGGGTATAGTTATAGTAAACATGGTCATCCAAAATATATTAGAAAACCAATATGGTAGGTGCTATGATACAGAGAGTGATGAGGAAAACCCACCTCTGGGGAAGCACAATATTATAAAAATTCTCATACAGGTGTATACACTCTCCTGTAAAGGTACACATTTTGCCTTAAAATTTCCTACACATCATTGCATGCCATTCAGAACATCAACAAGGTAAAGGGACATCTCAAGCCCTCTAATCCATATAATATTTCACCTAAGATAGAGCCCAATCACTTAATTATGGCCTTACTTCAACAAGTCATAGATCAAAAAAGGATCATCAATGAGATATTTTCTGTGTAGATCCCATGTTATGGAAATCCTTGATAGGATCCTATTTATACTCTATCAGGGTAGTTTTAAGTCCTCCTTGGATAGTTGTCCCCAATTGATCTTAGTGATCTCGTGCATTTAGATAGATTAGTGGATGGGGAATATGGAATGATACTGAGATATGATTCACCAAATCCGCCTGAGTAGTGTAATAATATTCTTTAGGGACCAAATAAAGATAATCAATGAGCCACTAATCCTACTTAATGGGTTAACGAGCCTTTGAATTTATTGGTGATTAATAATCCTCATCAAGATAGGGACCCTCAAAATCATTATTTGATATAAAATCTCTCCAATTGTCTTAAAACCCTAGAGATGCGAAAGGTGGAAATCCAACATGACATAAATTTGTACTAGGAATGGGTGGATAACGTGTGAGAACACCTATATTTTAGAAACCCTTTATTTTCCCCTTTCAATGGTATGGGAGACCTGTTTAAGCATTTGGACCACTATATCTAGAGGTATGTGCCCATGTTGGGAACCCCAGATCAGTAAGAGTACGCTAATATTCGATGTTTTATAAAGACATTAAAAGAACCTCCATTCGTCTGGTATAACCATTTTTCCATTGGTTCAATCACTATTTTAAAATATATTTCTAGATAGCCCCTCTACCAGTTCTACTCCACAACATGAAAGACAAGAATTTCATACCTATTCAAGTGCAAGAAAATGCATGATGAGCATGTAGCATATTTTGTTTCCTAGTGGAAGGGCCTCATGTATTCACTCGATATATCACTAACTTAAGTTAAATTGGTGATGACGTGCCTTAGGAATGTGAATACTGAGCATATTCATACCCTAATTACTCATAAATTCCTAGGTGAGATTCATTATTTTTTAGATAAGGTTCAGCACCTGGAGAAACCCTTGCAGCAGGCTAATCAAGAACAACCATTACCTCATCCAACTCCTACAATAAGGCCTGCTAAATCCAAGATTGCTTCTGCAGTACAGGTAGAGGACCCTAAGTCATTGGAGCTATTTTCCCCTTTTCCAGTAGGGACTCGCTAAGTGCAGATCAAGATCATTCTCTCCCATAATAGAATCTGCAATCATCATCCCTCTAAGAGTAACCGCCTAGAAGAGGAAATGTGACTCTAGCCCCCCATCAGGATCCATACCCTCATCAGGGAAAAGCTCCCAGATTTCCCTTCCTAGATTGAAGGAACTAATACTATTATTTTAAGGATTCACAGGTTCCTAGATACATCCTCAATTCCCTAGAGTGGGAAATTTTGAAGCTCCTAGAGTGAAAGAGGCCTCGTGAAGTTGATTATAATGATTTCCCAGACCATTTCCCATATCACAAGATCCTTGGAAACATTTTTAAAAAATTATATATGTTCAAGGATTTTCTTCAGAAACAAGTGGATAATGGTCTGTCCAAGTTAGTAAATGTCCCAAAATAGGTGGAATACATCTCCACCAAGCCTGACGATGATAGTGGAGGTTAATGATAGCAGGTTTCCAACCATGGGACTCAGAGGTATAAAGACTGATTCAACCATAGGAAATTATCTCATGCCCATGGTGTCATCTTCACCAACTTAGGTTATACCAAACCTCCTAAATTCATCACACCTTCCACAGATGATGCTTCTATATTCACATCACATTCCTCCAAATCTCAGAATAGTAGGCGCTGATGATGAAACTAAAAGTAGAGCCCCCCGACAGTGCCAAATCCTTTCCACACTCTCAATGATTTCATTGGAATGGACCCCTAGGGTTATCCCCTCATTTTAGGTCCCCTATGATGATGATCATGAGTATGAATTTGTAAAAGATTTTGACTTTATAGATCTCTTCACACTACTAGATGATGAAGAATGCTCTGCAAATCTTATAGATGCCTCTAGTAGACATTGTCAAAGGAATGGTCGAAGGCATACAAGCCAACATGATACTCAGATCAGCACTTTAAACCGAATATTACATGATACCAAGACCATACATAGGTTCTATGTAAAGTTGAGCAGGCACAACCCACTCACTCCACTCCATTAGACATCTCTATAGCTGATTGTGTTTACCAACTAGGTGGAATAGTCCTGACTACATAGTGACTAGCCAGATCTAGCTAGAGTTCGGCCCTAGCTGGCCGACAGTCAGCTGATAGTGGTTATGGGTGATTTAGATGATAAGTATCATGATATTTCTATCACTATCTAGAATCAATTGGTATAGTCGACAACACCCTTCGTGCCCCCACCAAACATCATCCCTCTATATGAAGAAATGTGCATCTGGCATGAAAGTACAATGTGATGAAGCACTTATCCAACATACCCTCAAGTCTCTCAATCCTCTAGGCCCTATTACTATTATAAGATATGTGTAAGACCCTCACATAATCCTTGAAAAGCCCCATCCATTTTGAAACGGAAGTAGTTATAGTAGAATCATACTATGCAGGCAAGGTCAAGCAAGCAGAATGCGAAGTCAATATCTCATTCTCTAAGTAGGATGAAGGAACTATCATATAGGGCCACATTATCACATTTTACATCACCTTCTATTTCAATGTCATAGAAATCTATTATTTCCTAGTGAAAATAGGTTTCAGAATCAACCTTTTCCCAACCTGGACACTCCACAAGGTGGGACTCACTAAAGCAAGGACACTTAGCCTATACATACTGATTCATCATGATTATGGTTAGAAAGTTTAATCCATTTTATGAGATCATGAAAAAAGTACCGTATACTAGTGGGACAAATAGTGCAAAAGTACCTTTGAGGAAATCAAGTGGTATCTACTACAACATCCGGTTCTAATTTCACCCATCTCTGGGAAGCCTTTGGTCCTTTACATGACCACCCTATAATGGTCCCTCAGTGCCATTATCACCCAGAAGAACAATTAATTTATATAGAATAGTTTATACTATCTCAATCGCATGATCCTCAACATGGAGACCAGGTACTCTCTTATAAAAAAGAGTTTCATTGTGTTGGTTTTTTTAGTGAAAGAGTTGCATCATTGTTTGTAGAATCATGAGATATAGTTGGTGTCCCAAGTAGACCCACTAAAATACATCATAAATAATCCCATGATGATGGGATTTATAACATGTTGGGTAGTGATTCTTCAATAGTTTAACATAAAATTCAATCCGCATAAATCCATTAAGGGTTGGGTGTTGGTGGACTTTCTGGACGCACATCCAGCTCCTAAAGAATCGACTCTCGATGTTGATTTCCAAGAGGAGGCAATCCTTTCAGTGGATCAAGATATTTCATGCTGGAAAACTAATTTTATGGTGCCTCTTGAAGCCCTAATAGTAGAAGGATCAATGATCCCAAGCTTAATATAGTAGTCATAGGGATCATCTTCATCACATCAGTATAGGTTGTACATCTGTATTCTTTCCTGTTATCATAAGGTTGCACCAACAATGAGGTAGAGTGTTAGGATCTCATGACTGGTCTTGATCTGGCCTTGAATATTAATTTCCCCAACTTACATGTTAAAGGAGTCTCTAATTTAGTCATCAAACATATTAATTGTTACTATATTATCAGAAAACCGGAGATCATGCCCCTACTTGATCACACTCACTAGTTGATGGAACATTTCCATTTTTATCTAGAGATGAATCATGCTCCCCGATTGCAGAATGGTCAATCTGAAACCTTAGTTAGTATAGCCAAATCTCATGTAGAGACTGACCAAGATGACCTATTCATTCATGTGGTGCATTAGAGAGTAATTTCTCCCATCATTAGAGATGGTTGTGATAACCATCAAGTGAAGCAGCCAACCACTGATGCTTCCACAACAGTACCTCTGGGTCCCCCAATGGAAGAAGAAACCTCTAATTAGAAAACCCCTTTTTTCAAGTATATCTAGTGTGGAACTATCCCTCCAGATAGATACGAGCATGAAATAATCCACTCGAACGCAATGCATTTCACCCTCCAGAGTAAGCCTAATCTCAAGAAAACACTCTAAAAATGTGTATTTGATTGGATTATCCTATTTTTCATCCAAGGAGATGATATTCTATGGGTTATGTAGGAATTTTATGATGGGTCTTACGGATCCCACTAAGTGGGATTGAAGCTCTCCCACCAGATTCCATATTTTTGCTACTTATGGACCACCATGGTCCATGACTACATCACGTATGCCAAGAGGTGTCATGTGTGTCAGCTTCATGCCAACTTTTTCATTGACCACTAGATCTCCTCACACAACCTATTAATCTTTTCATTTTTTGTATGGGTAATCAATGTTGTCGGACCCCATAATCTAGTGAAAACTCTCCCGATACAGATCTATTCTAACCGTTATGGATTTTTTTCTCCAAATGGGTAGAATTGATTCCTCTCAAGGAAGTCAAGGCTCGATCTGTGATTGAATTTTTAAGCTCCCACATCATCCATGTGTTTGGAATTACTCGTGCTATTGTCACAAACAACGGCACAAACTTCTGGGTTTCTGATATGAACTATTTGTATGCTAATTACAACATCTTATCTAACCATACTTCCTAATATCCTTCATAATAAAATGGATAGATCAAGTCATTAAATAAGATTTTATCTAACATTCTGTAGAAGATTGTGGGCCAGAATAAGAATATTTGGACTGAAAAACTACCCAACACCCTCTGGTCCTATCAAACGATGACTCAAAATTCCACCCAAGTGACTCCATATCCATATATTACGGAACAGAGGAAGTCCTTCCCATTGAGATTCAACTATCATTGCTTTAAATAGCTATCTATAACTATCAAAAACCAAAAAAATTACATATGTCCATCTAGCTAGTTGGAATCCCTTGGAGATAACAAGATCCAAGCCTTGCAAAATCTATATAGGCACCAAAACAATATATCAAAGAGAATTTAACAAGAAGGTTCAACTCTAC
The DNA here is from genome assembly GCA_963277665.1 of Viscum album. Classification (NCBI taxonomy): domain Eukaryota; kingdom Viridiplantae; phylum Streptophyta; class Magnoliopsida; order Santalales; family Viscaceae; genus Viscum; species Viscum album. Next base: position 1,411,069,818 of record OY728141.1, on the reverse strand, counting down.
TCCTTCCTCTATGGTGACACAACACTGGAACATAGAATTCCAATGATACCTGGAAAGCATCCACCAAAGTTGGAGCCCAAATGGGAAGGATCTTACGTAATTCACAAGGTTTATTTCAATGGTGAATACTCTTTGATCACCGTGACTGGAGAGGATATTACTTCTCCAACCAATTCTAAGTTCATCAAACAGTGCTTTGTGTAAGTAATCCATGTGTCTATGTTTGGTGATGTTAAACTATATAACAACTATTTTAATCATCGTATGATATTAAACTGTATATCTATGTCCCAGTGTCATGATGTTAAACTCTATTCTAGGTCCAAACTATATGACCTTAAACTACGATCCCATGGTCCATTCAACATGGAATTAAACAGTTTGAAAATTGTCTAAGCTCCATGATCTTAAACTAGGAATCACTGGTCCAAGCATCATGACTTTAAAATGTACAAGGGTTTTCTTCGGGATGTGTTGTATAGAAGTAGGCCTACCAAGACCTCATTCGTGTTGGGTTTATTACTCCTATACCCTATGAATATTCCTTTGGGGTAATTTTCCTTTTTAGTTCTAAACTCTGTGAACATAAACTAGGAGTCTAAATCTGGGAATCATGACTCTATACTATGTGAGAGTCTCCCTGGGAATGTGTTGTATGGCACGGGCCTCTCTAGTCCTCATTCAAATTAGGTTACTCCTTCCATGCCCCAAATATCGAATTTGGTCTAGATTCTCCTTTCACTAGTCTGAACTATATGACCTTAAACTAGGATTATACCTCCCAAGCATAAGACATTAAATTGGGTGCTTTTTCCAAACTCTATGACATTAAACTAAGATCCTATGGTCTATGAAACATGACCTTAAGTATTTTACAACAATTCCAAGCATCATGACTTTAAATTATATGAAGGATTCTATTTAGATGATATTTTGTGGTATTTCACCTCCTAATCCCTCATTCACATTGATTTTTTCATAACACCACATGAATCATATCCTTTTGAGGCACTCCCCAAATTCTTTGGTTTGGACTCCATGACCTTAAGCTGAGAGCCTATGGTCTAGCCAACATGACCTTAAACTATTTTTAGTAGATCCAAGAATTATGACCTTAAACTATTTTCATCCCCAATAGTCCAAGTTATACAACATTAAACTACAAATCAGGACATCCTCAATGTATGAAATTAAACTGAAATTTTTCCCCATTCAAAATTGGTATTCCTATTAATAATAGATGATGCTTACCCCATTTTCAATCAGGATGACTCATACAATATATATGGGATGATTAACAAATGTTACCCCATTATCTAAACATGGGATGACTCATGATAACCATTGAAATACTTTGATTCCCTCACTAGAGAAGATCACTCATACCAATGTCAATCTCTTACTGTGTCATGTTCTAAAACTATGTGTGGATTGATTAACATCATCATAGGATACGTAATGATGCTTGGACTTATCATCTCCAAGACTAGACACACATCCATAAACCCTTTATCCCTCTATCCTCATTTATTCAGTCCATACACCATGACTTTAAACTGGTTTCTTAAGACCAAACATTATGACTTTAAACAATATGCAGATCCTCTTCAGAGAATGAGATTTGGCATTTGACCAACTAGGCACTCATTCACATTAGGTTTTTTACTCTTCAACGTGGCATATATCTATTTAAAGATCCCCATGGTCTTAGATCTATGACCTTAAACTAGGATTCTAATTACAAGAATCACGACTTTATATTTTTTTGATTCTTCCTTAGAAGTGTGTGTGGGACGCAAACCTCCTTGGTCCTAATTCACGTCAGGTTATAACTTTCACTCCATGCACATTTCTTTAAAGATACTTTCCCCTAGTACTCAGTGCATGAATTTAAATTACAGTATTACCCTAGACAAGTTCAGGACTCCTCTTAAATAATAGATGATTTTTACCCCATTAGAAATAGGGATGCCTCAAAAGAAAAGTGTGGGATGGTCAACTAACTTTACCCCATGCTCCGAATATGGGATTCCCCATGACAACTGCGGTATGTCTCTAATATCTTCACCATAGAGGATCACCTCCCTAATGGTGTTGGTCACCTACCATGTCATACCATGTTTCAGAACTATATATGGATTGATTCCCATCGTCGTGATATACATAGTGATGGCCAGATATTTTATCTTGAGTCCATCTCCTCCACTGATTCACCATGGGGTCCTTCCTTCCCTGATGTCTTGATGTTCACCCTGGTTTCTATTTATATGAATTTTTTCGTAAAAGGTCCCTTGTACCTTACATTCAGGATTATCACTCATTGTTCCAAAAAATTCCCTTTCTAGAAACACATGTTCCCCATCTGGCCTAGACTATACAACCTTAAACTGTGTGTAATGTCCTAATCACATGATATTAAACTATGAGACACGTCTTGATTACATGATGTTAAAATATACCATACACCATTATTACCATATTACAATAAACAGAATGTTTATCATCCTCATTATATAATGTAAACTTTAAGTCATCCTAGGCCCTCACCCGAGAGGTCCTATCTTTCGGTGCTGATCATCTACCTCATTGTTCACATTTTCAGCTATCCCTCAGATTCTGAGATGACACTCTCCCAAAAGATGATTTGGACCTTTTTTAGACCAATATTCATGCACCAATGTTCTATAATCCATGTTTTCATAATTCTAAGAGTCTTGGAATCCATTTAAAAATTCCATCACTTCATTTCCACACTTCATGTGCCCCTTATTTGGATCCTCATCCTCCTCCACGCTTGAAGGGACCCATAATGGAATGGTTTTTTTTTCAAGTCTCACTTACCATCTAGGAAAACACCCTAGAACATTTTGGACAACAATCTGAGATAGGTTCTATGTTTCAAATATGTTCAGTGGTAAACCATTTTTTGTTTTTCACCATCCCAGTCTAACCGATCTGGATGCTGTGTTTTGAACATGATCAATAGTTATCCTCCGTAATGACTCTAATTTATTTTTATTTTAGGTTTTGGTTATTTTTATTTACACCTTTCCATGGTCCCTTGTTCGGGTAGAATTAAACACCAATGGAATTACCCTATTTGTGAACTAGAGCACATTGGAAAGGCAAGTCATATATTTCAAGAGCCTCATTCTCATGCCACAACCTCTCTCAGCCGAGACACTCTCAGTGGTTAGTCAATAATAGTAAACTCTAAGTGTTCAATTATTGTCCATAACTCTCATATTAAGAGGAATCACACATCCATCACTTTTTTCTCACACTGGGCATGTCCCATGTAAGCTTAGGGATTGGTTTTTGGTTGTCTCGGAAATATTATTGAAGTAAGATAATAAAGTAAGAAAATATGTTCAATCATAAAAACTAAAACAATGTTCTATAGGGTCATATAGAAATTGGAGCCTCTCCTCTACAAAATTTTTCCTTTATGGCTTCACTTAAGTGATTGAGAACTCAATCTCGGATATCCTTTTCTTGGTGGCCTCCAAGATTTGATGTCATGTTTCTAGCTATTCTTTCTCCTTGTCATCCTAAGAACAGACATCTTCAAACCTAATCTTTTGGTTTCCCTACTCTAACCAACATATAGCCTCTGCAGTCTTGGCCTCTGCCACTATAGCCTCAACTGATTCTATTTGAGCCCTCATACTTCTAATGATATCAAACCGAGTAGGAGAAATCATTTCATGTTCTTGTTCCAACCCCACAAGATGGGAAAGTTCTTCTTCAGCATTTTGAAGTGATTGGGATACCTCGGTATTATGTTTCTTCCAGGATAGATCGATCTCCTACCACTACAAACATGTTCACTTGATGAGGAAATCCTAGGAAATCTTGTGAAAAGTTCTGGAATTTTCCCCACCAGTCCCCATTTGACTAAAAAATGGCTGAGAGATCCCACCCATTGTGGCAGTTCAACTATCCAATTGTGAGTGAAAATTTAACGCATTCCTCAATGCTCTAAGATAGATAGTCTAGTTATCCTCAGTGAACTCTGTTCTAGAATCTTTAAAATCTTTTGGTGGTGTAGGCTTGTATAAAGGGAAGACCGCTAGTATAGTGTTGGTTATATATTTTCGGTGCAGGTCGCTAGCTATAAGAGGATCAAGAACTACCTTTGAGAAAGGTTCCTCACTAGACTCTCCACTAGTAGAAAAGGCTCCCACAACACCTTGTGGAATCACCAAGGTTGAAATCATCAACCCGACTTCCTTAGTTACCCATGTTGGTGGCGCGACCTCAAACTCATCTTTCACAGCTACCACCAGAGTCAGTTCTGGTATAGGTTCATCCAATGCATCTTACTAAACTACTCTATCCATAGGTACAATCACTACCCCTTCCACTACAACTTCATCTCTAGTATCCGCTTCTAGTGACACCTCTATGATTAGCTTATCTGCCATAGGTCCTTCATCCAGACTTATTATGTTCCTTTCCATGAACCCCTCCACCTAAGGCGTGGTCTCAAAAGTCCCCACTAGAAGAACCTCTACAATTGGATGGACCTATGTACCCTCCACAACCATCTCCTCTAAGAGAGTAGGCTCTACCATCAACAACTCATATTCTATGACTGTTTCCTTAGTGGTAGGAACTGGTGGTTTATCAACCATGGATACAACATCAGGGGGGTCCCACACTTGCCCCTTTATGAGTTTAGGTTCCCACTCCCTATACATTAGGTCTATCATGGACATACCCTTATTCAGTTCTCACTAATTCCTATATAATTATAGATAGTATCAAGAAATGATATTTAAGATTGGATGGTGTTTTAAAGCATGAATATATCAGTGAGTTTACCTGGCCAGAAAGAGAATGTTTTTCCCCTTCTAAGATTCGGTAGGAATCAATCCCTCAGGATTATTTTGATTCTTCACCTTTAGTTGCACCATCAGTCACATGGCTTTAAAGGGAGGGTAAATTGGAAGACATGTCCAACACCATCCTCACTTTATTGGTCAAAGGATGACCAGCACCCCATAAGTAAATTACATCCTCTAGCTCTTGCATGTATTGCATCACTTTAGTGTGGGGAGCATAGAAGCCCGCCTTTTCATGGACCAGTGTAATGAGAAATATCCTATCATTAATGAGACACTACCACACCCCCTAAGGAGTGGTGATCTTCTTGTGAAGTCCCCAGGTATCCCAAGAATTAGGATACATGGTGTCACAGGGAACATTTGGGTGATGTACTTGTTTCCCTATCCCTTGAATGTGAACCATTGGGATTTCCCTAGAGGTATCCCATTATTAATGAGCCTATCTACCAAGGAGCATCGATCCTAGTGTTGTTACTCTCCCTAAAAATCATATCTATCTAAGCCCATGAAATTCCAGTCCCACTTTTGTTGTCCTACTCACTAGACCAGCTCTTTCATCACGAAACCCTCTGAACACTATTCTTCCTTGGCCCTGCAGTTGAGGGAACACCCCTTCATTGGATCGAGTGGATCACTACCTTAGTATAACCTCAAGATACAGGCTCTCCTAACTCTTCACATACTTGTGAATGAGACTATATGTAGTAGTTTATGGTGGAATATCATTCCACATATTTATATTCATGCTTGAACACGAACCATAGTTGCCTCATCACCAAAGTGTGATACTCATGATGCACCTCTAAGTAAACCTTTAGAGACAAACTCTATAGACACCTAAATTCCCTTGAAAACTAGTGTGAATTGTATGGATCATAGACCATCTCACAGTTGATTCTTGCTTCCATTACCCCACCTAGAAAGGCCCGAATGTATGATCACTATTCTGAGTTCCCAATGCCATCATTAGTATCCACACTTAGTAGCAGGGGGAATGAATGAAATATGAAGTGCTCCACCAACCCAACCTTCTCTATCACTTTCACAAGACCCAAATTGAATGAGAAAATTCCCATAATATTTGTTATTTTCAACTGAATGTTTGTTGAGGGAGGTTAAATGGAGTTCATGTACTCATAACCTCCCATGTGTGTGGACACCCAACTATAAAGAAAGTAAAAATACCCCCACACACAAAGTAGTGCATTCCCTTCACTGACATGCTGAAGTACCTTGTATAACTTGTCTTGTGATGGGAAAACAAGATTGGCATGATACCCTATCACCAAAATCACTTCCATTATGACGGATCTTATCCACACCCCCATGTGAACATCCATCACTAGGAGCATCCATCCACAGATGAGTGCTACGATGAATCTCAACCGCCTGACTGTGGGTTAAGCCTATTTCTTAACACCATATCCCCACAACTGCCACTGTATTAACTCAAAACTCCTCCAGTACAAGCCCTCAATTCCCCAATGGTATCCATGGGACACATATGAGGCCTAGTCGAAAACTTCTCTGTTGGATCCTCTCCTTTAGATACTTCTATCATTGGTTCATTCAAGAAATATTTGAACCACTGTTTGAAGATAATGTCACTCATCCCTAAATTATCTTCACTGGTTCCCTACTCCAGATCTATAAGTGCCTTTGCTAGATCCTAAAGCTTCTCTTGGTAACTCCATAAATTCTCTATGGGAAGGAATATTTCATACATAGCTCCCAGAATTGGGATCCCATATATTTTCTGAAGGTACCATAGGCTGATGTCAACCTCCCCATGATGCAAGTGGAATGTATTGGTCCCCAGTGACCATATTCTTAAGAGATCAGGCATGATCTCCTACAACTAGTAAACATAGAACTATGAATCCCATGTCACTTCATAAAGTCCTACCCACTACATCTCTACCTTGAATTCAGTGCATGACATGCACACCTAGTAGGCCTAGGCCCACTCATCTATAAAGTTTCCCCCTTGCACAAATTATAGAAACTGTTCCATCCCTTGAGTGGATCCCCCAAACTAGCCTTGATGATCATCTAATAGTGTGGTTGGGATTACTCATCCTCTAGATTCTCCCCCATTTATTTTGTTGATGTTGTTGTAGAGAAGGTCCAATATAATTGGTGCATGGTCCTTCCAGATGTGGCTTTCATCAGCTATGTGCCACTTGTACTAACCCAGTATGCCTATGAACTAGTAATCTAGTTTGTCTCTACTCACCTATGATATGAAGATATCATCTCTAAATCATAATCCATAAATCAAAATCCTACTTCACAAAGGATATTCCATTTTATCCTTTTATGGTATTTTGAGTAGTGATTTGTGGTCGAAGGTGCTTCACACACACTCCCCAATCATGATGTTTTCCATTATTTCTTTCCTCTGAGCAGAATATACATTGACTTCCTAAGTAAACATTATATTCAAGATACAATTATTTTCTAATCATGTTTATCAAAGGTCATTCTCAAAGGATGGTCATGATTATTGATTTACATAGAATTGGGTCGTAGGGTTTTCTTATTGAAGATGTGGTTCACAGTGTCTGGATCGATGAGTAGCATTCACTAAGTAAAAAATAAAAAATTTTGGTTTATTAATGTATCATTAATCAAGTAAGTTCTTGTAGATAAAGACATTCATGAAAAGAGATCAAATATTTTATTCACATAAAATTTCAGTGCATTTGAGTCCCCCTATTCACTATTTATAGGCTTATATCCACTCAGGTTTCATGATTCCCTTTATGCCAACAACCATCATGTAAAAGAATCATGATGGATCATCATGAATGATATTTGTGAAAGGGATTTGATTTCAAATTTTTTGAGATTTTACCTTATAACCCAACCCTCATTTTCTTTTCAAATCCCATTCTAAGAGGGGAATTTGTGGGTTCTGAAATAAATTCAATGGGAATAGTTAAAGAATACACAGATAATTCATAGAAAATTTGATTCAAAATAGAAAAAAACCTCTCTTAAGGGTCTACTTCATTAATCCCTACCTCTTCCTGAATAATCAAAGCTCGTGGAGCTCCCATCCAAGAAGTCCCCTTTATAACCACATCAAGACATGAAGGTATTCTTCTATGAGTCCAATTATGCTTTGAACCCGATTTTACAATTAATGGTGTTCTTATATGAGTCTGATGGTGCTTCATGACCCTACAAGAGATTGATGGTGCTCCTCCATGAGCCCAACGACACTTCGTGACTGCACAAAGGATTGATAGTGTTCCATTTCAAGTATGATGACACTTCAAGACCGTTCAAACAGTTGAAAGTGTTTATTTGTGAGTTTAAAGACACTTTGAGATATCACAAATGATTGATAGTGTCTTCATGAGTCTTATGGAGCCATGCCTATTTTCAAAAACCCAAAAATTCTTCAAAAACTTCTTATGATCTTCCCGAAACCCCTTTTCTATAAACACTCCTACAGTTCACTATTTTAGTGATAGTTACCCAAACTTTCATCTTCATAATTTCTCACAATTAATTAACCTCAAAATAATCATGAATCATAATAAAAATAGATCATCTAAGGTACTTAATATTTGTGAAATGACCTTTCATGTGTTTTAAAATCTTCCAAACCAGGTTGATATGCCTTTCATGAAGGCTTATTCCCTTTGCGAAGGAAAAATACACAATGGGGAACTTGAGGCTTCACGAAGTATTCAGCCTTCATGAAGCACTCTTCTCACAAACCAGGACTCCATACTAATGTAGGTTCATCCTGTTTCACAAAGCATTTTCCTTCACAAATCCCGTGACCTCCATAAAGAACCTGGGCTTTATAAAGCCCCTCTTGGTGAGGCCCTATGCTTCGTGAAACCTCTCTCTTGTCCCTCTCCATGCTTCCTTCCTTTTGCTAACACCTCTTCAAAAAGGATGAGGGGATAGATCCCCCACACCCATTTAGGATCAGTTCAATTATACCTCAAGTCCCTATGTGACATTTTCCATCCATTCATTTGGCCCACTCCACTTCAATTGTGGCCTGACACTCCCACCTACTTTTTTCTTATCAGCATAGGTACGCTAATGCTCACTATTTATCTACATAGGGATGCTAACGTGGACCTTTTGATTGAAAACACCTCCCTATAATTACACCTTGGCATTTCCAAAGATATAACCCACCCAAAGTCACATGATCAGTGGTCATGTAAGACTAAGGGGTAAGGAGCGAGTCCCCCACATCCGAACTGAATGACATAGAACTGCTTAATCCCATCAACCTCAACACATGACATTAAAATATAGATTTACCCTATGAAATAAGCACAGGATGCTCCATGTATGATTGTTATTGGATTTTTTCCACACCACCTACCCTCACATGTAATGAGATCCTTTTTTGGAAGCTTCTACACATAATCCCTATACTATATCTTGTTGATACTTCTTTCGCGACATGAGATTCAGGTATACTACTTCCACTTGTTTCTCACACCGATCATGAATCACATGGGTTTATAGGTTAGTAGAAATCATAAAATCCTCCCAAAATCAATTCCTATGGGCCTTCTATAAAGATATAATCCATAGACTCCATTCAAATGGGATAATACTATGCATAATCCCCAACCATACTCACCATATGGGAAGCTTCCGTTCATAATCTCAAACCACATGCTCTTATGGGACTCCTATTTAGGTACAAGACTCATCCCATTTTGACATACATGGCCTTAAATTCCAAACCAATTGGTATACATAGGAAGCCTCCTTGAGGTCCAAACCCAACATCCATATCCATCCTAATTTTCTCTGGTCCATATCCCTGATAAGATCATTCCCCCCCACATAAGAGACCACACCTCCCCCAAATTACTTGAGTAGATCAATTGGTATTCACCACACCAACTCCAAACAAGATAAATCCTTTTGTGAAGGGAATCTTCCATGCATAATCCCCACACTATCCATGATTGACACAATGTTCCCAACATGAGTGTCCTTACTGCATGATGTTAAATTGCATGGATTGGTCTTGTCACACGACCTTAAATTGTGTCCTCAAAATATGTGGTTTTGATACCCAACTTCTAAATAGGGTATATAGTATACATCTATGAGGTTCAATATCGACCAATGGTAAACCAAGTTGCTCCGTCCTAGCGATGTACCTCCATGATCGACCATAAGGGGTTTTCTAATCAACCTTTATGGTGTGACATATTACTTCTATGGGACACATCTCCCAGATCCTCCTCCATAGGGATTTTAGATCCATTCACTGATAAACATCTAGGTGTGACATCTTCCCTTATAGAGATTTACCTCCTTAATCCTCCTTCATAGTGTGTTTTGATCAGTCAACTCTATATCCACAAAATGCTAAACTCATGCCCTAATCCATCTCAACCAAAAATCTGGATACATTTCAATAAGTCATTAAAATTGTGAACCAAAATATATACCTCATGGAAATCATGGGATTCATGAGGTGAAATCCTTGGATAATATCTCCCATAGAATCAACCACATTATAAAAAACATGGGATTCCTATGGTGAAAGTCTTGTAAAATATACAACTTTGGTTTTGGATAACTCATGATAAACATGGGATACATTGGGTTCTACACCTAAGATGCCTCTATGAGATACCCTCCCAAGAGGAATAATATAGGTGACCAATGTTCCCAGTGTCCAGACATGCCAGTGATGCCCAACGTGACTACTATCCTAACCAAAGTTTGCCGCCCTGTCAAGAACAAACTGGAATGTGTAGATAGAATGAGTGTAATTAACTAGTGTCCACAAAGAAATGGCATCAGGAATGAGTTCCAAAGACATGACTTTATGAGGGAGACCTAGACTAAGAAATAATTTCCAAGGTTGAATCCATGGAAGTAGGAACCAACATCTCATCATTCTCTTTTGATCAAGGAGTAAACATATCTGTTGAAAGTGATGAAAGTTTCCCACCTTTGGAAAAAAAGAATGTGGGGAAGCAAGAATGCCATCACACATTGATATACAGGCAGTAGCCCTAGTGAAAGCATTGAAAACAATAACCTACCACAAGGTTCACTGAACATGGATGACTTCAATAGTTATCCACAAAATTTATAATTCTTATAAAGTGGTGGAAACCATGGACGAACTCTTTTAAAAATAGAACACCATTTCTTACTATGATTACAAAAATAAACAATGGGAATCACTAAAATACAAAATTAATCAACAACCATACAAATATCATCCAATAAAACTCATCTCAAATACAAAATAAGATCCCAAACCCAATTCATAATCCAAATGATCACTAAGAAATGTTTCCCAATACCAAAACATCCCACATTACCAAAATGGGAAGGTTACATCAAACAATACATTCCTCAATAATAATTGGCATCGTTCTAGACCCTAGGTCATAACTAAATATAATATATCGTATTGGACCTAATACCTAGGTTTCCACCTAATTTCTAACACAATATGATCTAAACTAACACCTGTTAGTACATAATCTCAACTGATGTTATGTCCATCCTAGTCACCCAAGCCACACACACCCAAGAATCACACACATATAATCCAATGAACATAATAAAAAAGAATGTGTCTTATTAAAACCATAAAAAAATATTACACCTGAGGTATTCACACAACTACAACCATAACAACACCACATGAAATAGAAACAATAAGGGGAAAAGGGGAATCTTATAATTAGAACCATCTAGGGAACCTCAATCCATCACAAACTCAATTATCATGAATCCTTAAGTAATAATCAAATTAAAATTCAAAACATATCTAGGATCTACAGTCATCCAACCCAAAATAATAAATCAATGGAAAATACTCCAAAAAGTTTAGAATACAAGAACTTTAAGGTTAAACTATCTAACCAAAACCCCTAATAAACATTGACCACCACAAAATATAGAACCTTGGTTTGATAAGTCCTAAGGCAAAGATTATTCTATTGCCACTTCTATACATGGAGTCTGGTTGAAGCCAACTACTATAAGAGACACAAAAAGATGAAAAGAGTGTCCACTCTAGGGATTATCCTCATAATGAATCTTACACATTATCTCAAGACCTTCCTAGGATGTATAATCAAATAACATGAAACATGAATGTAACCCATTCATGTTCCCCAACCAAACCAAAATAAAATGATCAAAATTCACACTAAGTAGAAAATCTTAATACATAGTCCAGAGGGTAAAATCTCCCAATAAAATATATTTTAAAAAATAAACTTCCCTTTAGAACACTATATTTTATCAAGGAGTTTCAAATCATAATTCAAATATACACACACACCTTGAAAAAAACAACTCCCTTTAAAACACTTCTCTTTGATTAAAAAAATAAATATTTCTTTTTCCTTGAAATCACTACATTTTAAAAGGTTCAAAATTTTCATTTCAAAAAAACACATGCATGATTTTAAAACAACTAAACTCCCTTTTTAAATTCTTCACATTCATAAAAAAATAAAAAAATTCCCTTTCCTTAAAATCACACCTATTTAAAAAGGGGTTAAAAACACACCCATATCTATTTAAATCATCCAACTGATTTAAAACGAGATCCCACATTTCATTTTAAATTTTATTCATCAACATTGAAGACTTTAACTAATTTTTCATAATGAAATCAACCACTTATAAATCATTTTGAATTAGATAAAATTAATCCTTTAAAATATAAATAAAATCATCTTAAAAAACAATGTGTTTTCATAAAAATCCACTTCTTAGTTTAAAATTAAACAAAACCCAAGTAAAAAATGAAAAGAGAAGAGAATCCATATTTGAAACATTTAACAACCTTACAAATCAGGATATTACCTAACCAAATTGTTTTTGAAATGAAATTACTCTATGAAATTATATTTCCCCATAAAAAATAAACTCTTCTAGGATACAAAACCAATTTCAAAAACCCAATATTAAACAAAAATAAAAAACACATCAATCAAGAACTCCATAAAATAACCCTAAAAACTACCACAAAACCCATAATTTAGCCTCATAACAATGGTAGTAACCATTTTAGTTAATACAGAAAGAAAGGGATCCAAAAATAAAATTTTGGGTAAAAGAATAATAGTGCATGGTTTGGTCACATTGATTTTCAAACCATGCACAAACCATGAAAAAGTCCACTTCTATGGCTCTATACCCATCAACATGTGTTTCAAATGGTTTTCTAGATTGTGTGACCGAACCATGAAAATATGGTTATCCTCACATTTTTACCCCAAAATCCTCATTTGACCCACATAATCATCATTATACTCAATCGGTATCAAAATTACATAATCTCATATCAAAACACAAAAATTATAATAAAAAAACCCAAAATTCAAGATCAAAACCTAAAATTATCATTGTAAATCAAGGATTAGAACAAGAAAGCGCTCATAAAACTCTCCCTTCACCTATGTCTTGTGTCCCAAAAATTTTCCTAACTCTTAATTATACCTTGAAACACATCAATTAATAAATGGGGTCTTTAAGAACCTAGGTATTAAAAAAACCTAGCCTCTGATTCCATTTTTCAATAAACCAAACTAGGCCGACCTAAAAAATCACCCAACCTAATCTATTACACATACTGAAGGGAATTACCGATTCTCATGGGATGGAAACATGTTCTTGAGTATTAAGAAACAATCCTTGGGAATGGTTTCACCATTTAATAATTTTATCCAAAACCATGATCCCACTAGGAAATATGATATGATACATTAAGATAAAGAATGTCCACACCATCAAGATAAATAAATAAAAGAAACTCAATCTGAGTAACTCACAATAATAGATAAATAATCACAACATCTCACACATGTAGGTAAATATAAACTAATAATAAAGAAGGAAACCATATAAAAAATAATCCAAAAATAGGTATAGGCCTATATAGATTATACATGAATGGTCATAAAAAGAAAACCTAACCTCAAAACTAATTAACTATATTCTCATAACCCATAATCACTCACTATTTCCCAAACCCTCCATCACGGACCAACCATAAACAAACTCTAAAAAAGATACTTAAACAAAAATATGGTACTTAAGTGAAAAAATATGAGTTGTATACACCAAATAACGTGTGTAGGTTGTGATCAAAACACACCCAGTAAAATTTCACCAAAGATTTTATATAATTTCTTTAAAAATAACAATTCATTAATGATAGTATAAAAATAAATATATAAAATTTTTTCACTTGAAACATGAGAAAACCCAAATATCATGCTTCAATTATTATTATAAAATTATACCTATTTTTTAAACAAAAAGGTTATATTTAATATTTTTAAACAAAAAAATTTTAAAGGTGAGAAGAGGATTATTTTTAAAGATTTCATAAAAAACCCAAGTCAAATACCTCTTCCAAAAATTTTTCCCCAATATTCATTTGGTAACTCACACCACTTGAACATTTAAAATACACCTTCCAAATTATTTTAAAACATAATTTGAAGGTGAATAATAACCATAATTGAAAAAATAAATATTAAAACATCGTAAAAATTGTTAATACAACAAGAAAAACTAAATATATTTGATAATATATGCTATGAATAAATCATAGGATAGGGGATACAAACAAGGCATATGTATTTGTATCCCCTAAATCATCCTAAAAGGATCTAAGTGTCATGGGTAACAACATGGGACTCAAGTAAATGAGACTTGAACTTGAAATTAGTAATCTAAGTTGGTATAAAATAAATATTTCAATGTACATTATATTCATATAAAACCATATAGATATAAAAACTCTCAATATCATGCCACTACCACATGCCACTATAATTTTCGCTACCCCTTTCAGTCTAATGAACTCAAATTCATCCGGAGAAATTCCCAATTCATCACACAATATAAACTAAGGATAAGAATTATATAGGATCCTACTAGTTCCTATAATTACCATAAAATCAACTAAAATAGAGGTGGGAATTCAAGCATGTAATAATCATCACTTAATCAATATAAAAACATAATAAGTAAATCCCGCATCCCACCTCAAGCAACCTCACATGAAACAACCCATTTTTAAAATTATGTATGAGAATCAATAATAGTACAACCATAATATAATAACCCCCAAGGGATCTCAACCCATAATAGGAATTAATAAAAAGGGGCTCAATCGATCATCTCATACATTTGATAAAGACTCTTTAAAGTTCCAACTAAGTGTCGGAAAATAAGAATAATCAAAATACCAAACAATTTCATTAACATAAACAAACAATTTTAAATATCATTTCAAATATATATTTTAAAACTAACCCTTTTAAAAAACATTGGGGGCCTTTTAAATACATAGTCGTTTTGTTAAATATCTATTGAAAAAACAAACACTTCCATAAAAATGGGTACTTATCAAATATACGACCTAAACAGTGTTAAACACCCTTTAAACGTTACTTAATTCCAAAACAAGACTTATTTGTATATTTTAATCCACATATCATATATATATTTTTTCCAATACTTGTAATTTAAATTAAAAAATTAAATTACACATAAAACATTTATTCTAAGTGATAATATCATTTAAAACAATATTTTACACTTTGGGAACAAGTCTCTTGGGAATTTCAATACACTTAGAATTTAAAATAATTTCTTAGAAAACATGAAAACCACATTTAATATAATAAACCAAGTGCTAAACCTTTAAATGTTTTTGAAAGACACCCCAAATACCACATAAAATTTTCATTTAAAAAGGTACATAATTTTTAAAAAACAAGTAATCAATCACATGGAATTTAAAAGAAACTCACAAAAATAACTACATTAAATTAGGGAAAATAATTTTGAACATTTTATGAAAGGAATTGCTTATGGAATAAAACACTCATCCAAGAATAAAAATACCCTCAATAAGCCCTATCAACCAATACCGAGTATTTAAACCCACCCAAACCCTATCTGTGACCAAAAAAATATATTAAGGTTTGGAGGAGGCATCCAACCCAATAGAAAGAGAAGAAAGAGGGAAGGGGGAGAAAAATAAAGAGTAATAAAGTTATTATGGAGAGAAAGCACATATAATTGGCATATAGGAGCTCAAAAATTGAAGGATGGGATGAGTGGGGTCCCCCTCAGGTACCTAGATCAGCATATACAAGAGCAGAATGAAGGGGTTTCCCCATTAAGGGTGATAAGGGAAAAGGGTAATTTTACCCTTTTTAATGAAATATAGAAATTGTGAATGGTTTTAGCACATATTTTGGTAAACCCTACACAAAATGTTTTTTTGTAACAATCTATGAAACATAACCTCACATAGTTTGGATACACAGTTTACTAACTATGCACTAACCATGCAGAATAGCTCTCTTAAGAAGTGCAGTACCTCACATGGTTTCTCTTGGTATATTCATGGTTTGATCCAAACCATGTGCTACCCATATGGGTATAATTTTGAAAGTTAAAAATAGTCTAGAATAGTCCATTATATTAGGACCCTACATAGTTTCTACTAGTCTGAGCACTCAAACTGTATAACATAATGAAATTTCGATAATTTATAGAATTTCAAAAAAAAAACTACCCAAAAGTTTAAATTATCCCAAGATAAGATAAAATAATATAAAATAATAAACACTAACATGTGGGTATCACAATTCTCCCCACCATTCCACTTTATTCTCCCATAAATTCATTGGTAAAAGTAGAAGCAATGAAAAAGACTCAAAAAACTCCTAAGATAAGGGAAACACCTCACACACTCATCCCTAAAACAATGGAACAAAATCCACAACATCACTATAATCTCAAAGCACGAACTAACTCATCATTATCAACCATAAGGTTCACCAAATATGGAGTCCTTTTATTGGTCTCCCCAATATTTAGAACACTTATAAAGTGTTCAAAACCATGGGCAACCTCTTTTACAAAGGAATCCCCATTACTAACTAAGATTATATACATCAATAAATGGAATCACTAAAATCCCAAAGGAATAAAGAACTATCCAAATATTATCCAATACAACTCCTCTCTAATCCACAAGAAGAGACCAAACCAAGCCCAAGTAAGCATACAAACAATCACCAAGTAAGGTCTCCCAAGATCAACGCATTCCGCCTCTCAAAAATGGAAGGGTACCTAAAAAACAATCATCAACATGAAACAACACGGGTCTAGAACCTATGTCATAACTGAATAGAAGGAGTTAAATAGGTACTCATTCTATGGTTTCCACCCCATTTATAACCCAAAAATATATAAATTGACATCATTAGATGCATAATCTCAATTGGTTCTATATATTTACTAGTCATCCAAGCCACACACACCCAAGTCTCACCCACATCCAATACAAGGAACTTTCAACCAAGGAAATAATCATACAAAAACTTCAAGAAACTAGATTATACTCAATTCATACAGACAACTATAACCATAAAACTCACCACAAAAGAGAAACCATAAGGAAATAAGGGACTCAGCCAACAAGAACCATCTCAGGAACCTCAATCCATCACAAACTCAATGAGAATAAATCCCAAAGAGATTATCACCTCAAAACCCCAATCCTCTCTAGGCATAATGAGTAGCCATCCCATAATAATAAATTTCGTAAATAAACTCTCTAAAGTTTATACTTCATGAATTTTATAGGAAAACTAGCCAAACATAACCCCTAAAGAATATTGAATTAAATAAAAGAGAGAATGGTTAATTGAGAATTCCTAATGCAAAAAGGATTCTAGATCCACTACTCCTCTCAGAATCTGGATAAAACCAACAACTAGAAGAGACATTCCAAGATAACAGGAGGATCAACCCTAGGAATTATCCTTAGAAATAAACATCCATATTATTTTAATAACTTCATGTGTGGAATAACCAAAAAAAACTTGAATATACCCAATTAATGTTCCCCAACCATACCAAAACCATATGGTTCCAATTCACACTTGGGGACAAATACAAATACACAGTACACAAGGGAAAATAACCCCAAAAACATCCTTTAAAAAATTACACTTCCCTTTTGGCCACTATACTTTATAAATGTGTTTAAAATAAAATTTCAAATACATTAATTCCAATAAAACAAACCAACTCTCTTTAAAACACTTAACTTTGTTTTGAAAAAATAAAATGTTCTTTTCCATAAAATCGTTAAATTTTGAAAGGACTAAAATTTTAATTTCCCAAAAGTAAACATATGATTTTAAAATAACTCAACACCCTTATTAAATGCTTCAATTTAACTAGATAATCCAAAAAATTACTTTCTTTAAAATCACCCCATTCAAAATGGGATTCACAAAACACCCATTTCCCTTTAAATCATCAAACTGATTTAAAAGGAGAACCCAATTTTCTTTCCAAACCATTTTTCTCAAATCTAAAAATTTTCTACAATTTTTCATAATGAAATCAACCACTTGTAATTTTTTTTGAAATAGATAAAATTCATCTTTTAATCAAATCAAGATAGCTAGTTTAAAAAATTAATACATTTCACAAAAAACCTATTCTAATTTGAAAAACCAAAAATCCCAAGTAAAATTTAAAAGAGAAGATAAGAAACATTTAAAACATTTCACAACCATTAAAATTATTTTATTCTCTTACCAATTTGGTTGTGATATCAAATCACTCCATAGAATTCCATTTCACATTCAAAAATCAATTCATTAAGTCATAAAACCGATTTTGAAAACCCAATGCCAAACAAAAAGGTATAAAACATCAATAAATAACTCTATATAATAACTATAAAACCAGAATAAAACCCTTCAATTATCCTTACACCAGTTGTAGGATCCATCAAAGTCAATCTAGAAAGTAAGGGATACACAACAACCAATATGGGGTGAAAGAAGAATTGTTCGTGGTTTTGTCATATGGTTTGGTGAACCGTGAACAAATCATAAAAATTTACATTATCATGGTTACAAACCCATCTAAATAATATTTGAATGGTTTTCCAGACCATGTGTCTTAACTGTGTAACTCTATTTATCCTCCCATTTTCACTCTAAAATCCTCAAGATACCCTTAAAATAATATGTATACTGAATGTTGATCAAAATATCACAATATCAAATAAAAATACATTAATTAAAATAAAAAAAACCTTAAATTGAAGATAAAAATAAAAAATTATCATTGTGACTCAATACTCAGAACAATAAAAATCTCAGAAAATTCTCACCACACCAACCTCTTGAGTCCTGAAAACATTCCTAATTCCCCATTCTACCTTGACAAACCCGAAAAATAGGGGTCCTCATGAACCAAGGTATTAAAAAAACTAGGATTTGATGTCATTTTTTAATGAACCAACCTAGGATAAATGACACACCATCTGAATCAATCTACCACATGGGTTGAAGGAAATTCTTAGTCTCCATGGGATGGAAACTAGTTCCTGGATATCATGAAACAAAAATTGGGAATGATGTTACCGTCAAAATATTTAAGACAAAACTTGGATCCAAAATAGAAATATAGAAAGAGCAATATAGATCATGGGAATCCATGTAATCAAGATAAATAGAAACAAAAATAAATAAGCTGTTAAATCTGAGTAACTCATAGTATTAGATAAATGATCACAACATCTCACACATGGATACAAACATAAACTGAGAATAAAGTAGGAATCCATATACAAAATAAACCAAAAGAAGAGATTTGGTCCTATTATGATGATATATTAATTGACCCAAAAAATAAAAACCCACATATAAACCATTATAAACCATCTCTTCATGACCCACGATCACTCACCATGTTCCAATCCAACCATCATGATCTAACTAAAACCAAACTCCCACAAAGAGACTGAACCAAATCCAAGGAACTTGAGATAAAAATAAAAGGGGTTGAATTCACTGGATGGTATATATAGGGTGTTATCAAAGCACACCCAATAGTATTTCACTAAATAGTTTATTATATTTCATTTCTAAATAAAAAATTCATTACTTATAGCATGAAAATAAATAGAAAATAATATTTTCACTTGTAACTCAATCAAAACCAAATATTATTCTTCAATTTTTTTATACAATTTCCCCCATTCATATAATAATAAATGGTGGATCTAAAATTTTTAACCAACAGAAATTTAATGGTGGTAAGAGTATTGTTTATAAATATTTTACAAAAACATCAAATGTAAAATACCTCTTCCCAAAAAAATTCACAAACATCCTTTTGGTAACACACACCACTTTTATTTTCAAAATATACTGTCCAAATTATTTTACAACTTAATTTGAAAATGAACAGTAACCATAACTAAAAAAATAAATAAGAAAAAATACCACCAAGTTTACAAAGAATAATAAAAAATAAACTGCCAAGTAGAGGATCTAAGAAACAATCAAAGGATAGGGGATATAAACATGTAATATGTATCGACATACCCTAAATCATCCTAAAAGGGATCTAAGCATCATGGGAAAATACTTAGGACTCAATTAAATCAGAAAAAAATTGGTGAATGGTTCTCTAATCAGTTCCAAAAGATACCTTTCAATGTCCCTAGTAGTCCCATAAGACCATCCAAATATAAAACCTCCCGAGAAAACATTTCTACCAAAATACAGTATACTTCCCACTACCCCTTTCGATCTAATTAACTTGGTTTCACTAAAAATATTCCCTAGTCAGTACAAAATCTATGATATTTATAACACATATCCAAGATTATACTAGTCACAAGGATTCCAATTAAATTAACCAAATTGGATGTGAGTAATCAATCAAGTAATAAACAACACTTAATCAATATTAAAACTCAATAATTAAATCCAATATCTCACCTCCAACGCCCTCACATGAAATAACCCCTTTTTTACAATTATATATGAGCATAAATAAAATAAAAACCATAATATGATCATCCCCAAGGGGTCTTAAACCATAAAAATAATAAATATAAAGGGGCTTAATTGATGGTCTCAAATATTCGAGAAAAACTCTTTAAAGTTCCATCCAGACCTCTAAAAATAAGAATTCTCATAATGACAAGACATTTAATCCACATCCACAAACCATTTAAAATACCATTTCAATTATCTCCCTAAAAATAATTATTTCAAAACACATTGGGAGCCTTTAATATACACAATATTTTTTCCAAATACCAATTAGAGAACTAAACACTTCCATAAATACTATTTTTCATCAAATTCACGACCTAAACGGGGTCAAACACACTATAAACATCACTTCATTAAAAACAAGTCTTCTTTAAATATTTTAAAAACAATTGGAATCCAATTTTTTTTACCAACACATGTAATTTAAAGTACCATTTTAAATTACACTTAAAAACTTTATAAAAAGTGATAATCTCATTTAAAATACCATTTTACACTTTGGTAACAGGCTACTTCAACATTTAAATACATACATAATTTAATAAAATTTCTTAGAAACTAAGAAATCCATTTTCAATACAATATTACAAGTGATACAACCTTTAAATATTTATGAAATTCACCAAAAAATAGAACATATACCTTTCATTTTAACAAAATAGGGCACTTTAAACAATTAAGAATCCAATGACATAGTGTATAATGGAATTAGAAAAAAAACACCTATGTTGAATTGGGTAGAACCATTCCAAAACAATTATGTAATGCATTTCCTATGGAAGGTAATACTCAACCAAGAAAAAAAACACCCTCCATAACCCCTAATAATAAAAAATATGCATTATAATCCACCCCAAACCCTAGCCATGGCCAAACATTCCACCAAGAGAGATACAAAACCCAAGATAAATGGGGAAAGTTGAAATAAAAAAAGATAAATCAAGATGAATGAAGGTCTTACCAGTAAGAAAGAACTTATAATTAGTATATTAGAGCTCAAATATTGTTGGATGGGAGCAGAGAGGTATCCCTTGTATTCCTAGGTTAGTCGAGTATAGAGGAAAAGGAAAGGGGTTTCCCCATTATGGGTAATAAGGGAAAAGGGGTCATTTTACCCTTTTAAAGAAATCTGATCATTGCACATGTTTTGGCCACATGGTTTGGTAAACCATGAACCAATCATATAGTTAAAACTTCTTATGAATGGTTCCATCACATGGTTTAATAATCATTCACTAATCATGTAGAACAGATCTGTTAATAATTGCATCACCTCACATAGATTCTCATAGGACTATCATGGTTTGATACAAACCATGTGCAACCTACACAGAGTTAACCATGAACATTCAAAATTAATTTTAAGGGACAATTCTATCATGACCCCATATGGTTTTTACTAGCCTAATAAATAAAATCATGCAATGTAAGTAAATTTACTAAATTTATATAATTTCATACAAAACTCTAATTTTTTTATTAACCCAATATAAGATAAAATAATAAAAAATAATAAAAAATAATGACCTGTGGGTGTCACATTTCCCCCCATCATGCCACTTTCAACCCTAATAAATTCATTTATAAAATTATAATCAAGGGAAAGGAATCAAAATCTACTATTACAAGAGAAACACCTCACACACTCACTTCTTCAAATAATGGAACAAATTCCTCAACATCCTAAGTATTTACAAGAATAAACTAACTCATTATCACAATATAAAAGGTTCATAGAATACAAATACCTTATATAGGTATCCCCGCCATTTATAATTATTCAAAATTGGTGGAAATCATGGATATACTCTTTTAAAAATAAAGAACCCTTTACAACTAAGATTCAACAGATAATAAAATGGAATCACCAAAATACAAAATTAATCAACAACCATCCATAAATAATTCTATATAACTAATTTAAAATCAAAAATAAGATCCCAAACCTAATTAAGCATCCAATTGATAGTTGGTAATGGTCTCCCAAGATAAACACATCCCACCTTTCCAAAACAATAAGGGCAACTCAAAAAGAACATGAATCAATAAGAATAGGCATGGGTCTATACCCATGTTCATAACTAATGGTAAGGGGTGATCTAGGACCTTATACCTGAGTTTCCAACCCATGGATAACCCAAGAAGATCTAAACTAACATTGTCCAATTCATAATATCAATCAGTGCCACATCTATCCTAGTCACCCGAGTTACACACTCACAAGACTCTCCCATGTGTAATACAAGGAACATCTAACCAAGGAAAGAATAACATGAAATGATAATGAAAATTCATGAAAATTGAGGCATACATCACAGCTAAAACTATAAAAAATATTAATAAAATTTAAACCAAAATTAAACAAAGAACTCATCCAATAAGAACCATCTCAGGAAACTCAATCCATCACCAACTCAATGATCACAAATCTTAAATAGATAATCACCTCAAAATAGTAATCTGATTTATGATATATTAAAATCCATACCAAAATAATCAATCTCTCAAAAATAATTCATAAATTTCAGGATACTAGACCTTTAAGGACAAAAAATACAAACACCACACCCAAAGAACCTTCCACACTATTAAAGAGAGAACAATGACTCGATATGTCTTAAGGAAAAAAATATTTATTCTCTACTACTCCAATTCAAGTTTGATTGAAGAAAACAATAGTAATAGAAACACTATGATGGGAGGTAAATCTAACCAAGGTCTTATCCTTGGAAATAAATATCCACATTTTCTCAAGACCTTCTAGGGAGTAACAATTGAATAACATGAAACATGAATTGAACCCATTCATATCCTCCAACCAACCCAAAATTAAACGACTGGAATACCCAACAAGGGATAAATCTAAATACATAGGTCATAAAGGAAAATCGCCCAAAAAACATCATTTAAAAAATAAAATTCCATTTAAAACACTATCCTTTCTCATGTAGTTTCAAATAACCTTTAAAATACACATATTCCTTGAAAAAAAATCAAATTCCTTTAAAATACTTCACTTTTCTAAGAAAAATTCAAACTTTCATTTTACTTGAAATTTCAACATTTCAAATGTTCTAACAATTTCATTTCACAAAATCATACACTTTATTTTTTAAAAAAATCAAATCCATTTATAAATATTTCACTTTTACTAGGGGATAAACAAAAACCCCTTTCCTTAAAATCACCCCATTTAAAAATGGGTTCATAATGCACCCATATCCATTTAAAGAATCCAACTAATTTAAAATGAGTACCCAAGTTTTATTTAAAATATTTTTCTTCAACTCTATAAACTTAGTAAAATTTTTCATAATCAAAATAACCACTTATAGAAAATTTTTAATTGGATAAAATTCATATTTTGAAAAAATCATGACACTCAGTTTCAAAAACCAATACATTTCACAAAAATCCTCTTCTCATTTAAAAAACCAAAAATTGCAAATAAAAAATAAAAGATAATAAGTTAAAAATTTAAAACATTTCACAACATTAAAATTATTCTATTTCTTCACCAAATTGGTTTTGAAATAAATTCACAACATGAAATTACATTTCCCATTCAAAAAAACATTTTAATACACAAAATCAATTTCCAAAACCCAACACCAAGAACAAGTAACAAAAAATAAATCAATCAATCCATACAATAACTATTACACCAATATAATAACCCCTTAATTATCCTCACACCAATGGTAATCACCATAAGAGTTTGTCTATAAAGAAAGATATCCAAAATATCAAATATGAGGAGAAAGATGAACTATGCTTGGTTTAGCCACATGGTTTAGTGAACCATTCTCTAACCATGAAAGAGTCTACTATAATGACTGCCAAATCATCTACATGTTATTTTCATGGTATCATAGACTATTTGAGATAACCATTTAGCTTTCGTTATACTTCTATTTTTAACGTAAAATCATCAAGAGACCCCCAAAACCACCTATATACTCAATGGTGCTAAAAATACCACAATATAATATGAAAAACATTTATTTTAATAAAAATTTGACCTCAAATTAAAGATAAAAACCAAAACTTTACATGTTAACTAATGTTATTGAATAATAAATATCTCATCACACTCTCCCCACACCTACCTCTTGAGTCCCAAAAATATTTTGAGTTCACCATTCTACCTTGTCACACCCTAAATAACAACAGAGGGTCCTCATGAACCTAGATATTTGAAAAGCCTATACTCTGAGACAATTTTGTAACAAAATGGGGTGGGATTACCTAACAAATCACCCTACCCAGTCTATTACATGGACTGAAAGGAATTCCCGACCCCTAAGGGATGGAAACAAGTTCTTGAGTATCATGAAACAAACCTTTGGAATGATTTAACCCTCTAACTAAGTTATCCAAAACTTAGATCCCACTAGTGAATCCATCTTGAACCATCTAGATAATAGACATCCATGTCATCAAGATAAATAGAAATAATAATAAATAATTAACTAAATCAAATTAAATCTCAATAATAGATAAATAATCATACCATATCACACATAGAAGTAAAGATAAATTGAAAATAAATCATGTATATATATATATATAAATAATAAACTAAAATAAGAGGTTATGTCCTATAAGGTCAATACATGAATTAATCTAAAAACCCCAACCTATGAAAAACTATCAACCACTTTATTATGACCCATGGTTACACTCCATGTACAAAACTGACCATAGCAATCCAACCTAAACCAAAATCCTACAAAGAGATCAAACCAAATCCAAGTGACCACAGAGAAAAACATACGAGTTGCATACATCAAATCGTGTATGTAGGGTGTGAGAAAGATACCCCTAGTAGGATTTCACTAAATATTTTGTTATATTTATTTCAAAAATACCAATTCATTAATACTATTTGTAAAATAAAGATAAAATAATGATTTCACTTTTAACTCAATAAAACCCAAATAACATGCTTCATTTCCTTTTATAAAAGTATCCCCCTTCTTATAATAAGGAAGGGACGTGATAGTATTATTAACCAATACACTTTTAAAGGTGGGTAGATGGTTATTTATAAATTATTTCACAAAAATAGCCCAATTCAAATACCTCTTCCCAAAAAAATTCTCACAAATCCTTTTGGAAGCACATAATACATTCAATTTTAATATACACTTTTGAAATTATTTTACAAATCAATTTGAAAGTGATAAGTAACTAAAAATAAAACAATAATTAAGAAAACATAGAAAAAATTTCCAACAAAATAAAAAAAATCCAAAATCTAGAATGGGTTATAATAAAATATCAAAGGATAGGGGATAAAAATAACAAATATATATCATGATCCCATAAATCATCCTAAAAAGACTCTGAGTGACATGAGAAACTCCCTAGGAATCAAGAAAAGTAGAAAAAAACCTAAAACTTGTACTCTAATATATCATAAAATAAACCTTTCAACAACCTTGGTAGTATCTTTAACCCATCTAAATATAAAACCTCTCGAAATCATTCCACTACAATAAACCACTATACTTCATGTTACCCCATTTGGTCTAACTGACTCGGGAACAGTGAGAAACATTTCCTAGTTAGTGCACAATATACATAAGGGACAATAGTTATCTAGGATCCTACTAGTTCATAAGATTCTCAGGACATCAACAAAAGTTTAGGTAAGAAATCAAGCATGTCATAAACACCTCTTAATCAATATAAAATCATAATAAGGAAATCCCACATCTTACCTCGAACACCATCACATGAAATAACCCCATTTCACAAGTATGTATAAGCATAATTAAGATAAAAATCATAATATAATAATCCCTCTAAGGGTATGTAATGTAAAACCATGATATTTAAAAATAATACTATGTTAATTAGCATATACAATACGCAAAACCAAGCCTAAATGAACCATCAAATATTATTATTTAAAAATGAATGTTATAACCTAGTTGTTAAATTGGTGGGAGTAAATAGGATTAAATGATTCATGAAATACATATTAATAACATACTTAAAATAAATATATTCATAAAAGTTTGATAAATGATCACTCAATTTTTGGTGAATTCATTTTATTCTTCAAAAATACATTTTCTAAAATGGTTTTAACTACTTTATATGAGAAAATATTATAATTAGTTTCTATAACTATTATAAATTTTATTTTATAAAAAGGTTATAATTTTTGGGATCATCGTGGATAAATTTACATGGAGTAAATTTTTGGTATTTTTCTAAAAGATTGATTTTCCAGTGAATAGCAACAGATACTGATTTATATTGAAAATTGTATTTTGATTCAAGAATTTACAAGGTTCCATTTTGTTTTAAAATGGTCTCAAGGTAAAATTAGTTATATTATAACATTAATAATATAATTAAGTTAAATTGAATAAAATTTATGGTTTAATTTGGTATAAAATCATTTTTATACTTAAAAGGGCATTTTTCTAAAAAATTGTCTTTCATTGCATTTTTCATTTTAATATTAAATTAATTTCTACCACTTCTAGAAATTGATTCCTAAAAAATGAATTCCATATTTATAATAATGTTTTATATGTTTTTTAAATAGTTCCCTCTTATTTTTATCCATTATTAATTGTAACCATAGTAAATAATGATCATCGAAGTAAGGGTAAATCAGGTAATTAAGGTTAAAAATATTAGGATAAGGACTAAGAAATGAGCCTAAAACATGATTTTATCATATTTTATGAGTGTATTTTGTGCATTTATATAATTCTTTTAAAAATATGGAAACTTGGTGTGATATTTATTTTATTTTTATCTTTATAATATTTAAGTAAAAGATAAAGTCAAAAATGTCACTCTCTTGATTTTAATATTAATAATATTTTGTGAAAAGGATAAATATAACTTATGTTAAGTTATAAATGTTTGTTTGAAAGATAAATTATTATTTTTATCATGTAAACTTATTTCTAATTTTTATTGGTGAAATAATTTTCTTAAATTCTTGTGCAATGTTGACATAACATTTATTGAGTTAATAGAAAAATAAAATAAATGATTCTAAAAATATTAAAAGTAATATAATTTGAAAGAATTATTTTGTTAAATTAATGTTTTAGATTAATTTAACATTTTGGGATGTGAGAAATGATTATATTTTAATTATTTTACTATCATGTTGTTTTAAAAGTGGAATTAATTGAATTGTTCCAAAAATAACAATAATGATATTTTATAATAAATAATATTTTATTAAATGGTTTAAAAATTCCTAAAAATACATTATTCATCCACATTATTGGTATGTTAATGAAAATATCAACCATGGTCCATTTATGGGCCATTTTTTATAGTAACTATCTTAAACCCTAAAGAGTAAAAAACTTTGTTATCGTCGTAATTGTCAGAAAGGTTAACGGGGTGTTAAAACAAAAATATAAGGGTAAAAAGATAGTCTAAACCTGTAAAAAGTTATTGGATTATATTAGTTCTGTAAATAATAATATTATATTTTAAATATATCATTTTTGATCCATTTTTCCTAGAAAATTACTTTATAATAATACTTTAATTAATTCCAATAGTGCCCCTCTCCTCTCTTATAAAAGGGAGCCTCCTGTCCTATTTTATTAACACTTTAAAAAAATTATAGTTTGTAAAATACCTACCCAAATACCTTTATTAAATCCAAAGCCATATCTAATAGGATTTTTTTATTATAAATCCAACCTAGGAAGGATTTATTTATAATCCTTAAGAGGTTGTCTAAATAAGATGTATGATTTTTCACTAAACGCTTTCATTTTATTTTTTCTTCTACCTCCATAAAATCTTCTCCAACCTTTTTGAGATAATAAAATTAGTGTAATTAATATACTAGTATTTTATTCTGTTAATTTTATAACCTATATCCATCTCCTATTCCATAAAATGATAAATTAAACCATCATTTGTGTGTACATTGGACTACTGCCTTGAAAACCGATGTAATTAATTTTTCATCACCACCTCTCATAGATAGTAATAATAATGTATTTAATATATATATATATGTGTGTGTGTGTGTGTGTGTTTTTGTGTGTGTGTGTGTGATATTAATTAAATAATTATAATTTTTCTAAAGTAATATTTCATCTATGATACATTAGTTCGTGCATACGTGTGTACTACCACCTCCATGAAATGATGTCATTAATTTTCATCACCATGTCACATGGATTATATATATATATATATATATATATATATATATATGTCTATGTGTGTGTGTGTATTTAAATAAATAATTTGGTATTTATGATTTAATTATCATTATTTAATTATAATATAATACTTACCTTCTTTTCATCATGATCATAGTAAAATGGAAATGTTACTCATACGTACGTACGACCTCCATCTCAATGATTGTAACATAGATAATTTTTCATACCCATAATTTATGGTAGGTTTTAGAATTATAATAAATGTATTAAAATTATAGTTATTTCTTGATTAATATTCTGGAGATGATGGAATAATGACATCTCTGATTATAGTCAACATAATGAAGTCATGTTGGATATATGAGTCAAAAATCATCAAAATGTATGACATGAATTTAATTGATTCAGTAACTAAATATAACATGGTAATAGATAAAATAAAATGAATAATAAACTTTAAATATTTTCTTAATCAACTAAATAATTAATATAAATTTATTATTCCTAAAAACAAAGAACATATGGGATGATTCAGACTCAAGGTAAGGGACACTTTACTTTCAAACCTTGTTTTAAAATTTTTTAAAGATTTATTTTCTAAATATCGTTATTCCATATCTATATTCTTAAAATTATTTTTTGGATGTATTTATATGGATATTAAACGAATTATAAATTAAATTTCATTTCACTTTTGAATTTATTTCAAAGGTTTTCAAAAAAAATATTTTTATATGTTTTATACGAAATTATTTAACTTTCCTCACAAAAGGAAAAAAGGAATATTCTATTTTAACACATATGGAATCAATTTTTTTTTCACAACCATAACCATTATTTTATCTTGGTATTTATTTTTAGTATATCTTTAATGACTTGGATTTTTTCCAAAAAAAAATTAGTAATTATTTGGGAAAATTCTGAGACCAGGTGCAGAGACAACGTGTGAATCAGAGGCCTAGTTTCCCAAAATCACTTCATTTAAAATTGTTAAGTTTTTAATAGCATGCATGCAAAACTTTTCATAAAAATTGAAATAAATTTTAAATAGTTTCCTAAATCATAAATTTGATGGCACCTTTGAGCTCTAAATTGAAGCTTTACACAAGGCGTGTCCTAACTTTGGTCAGCACGGGTCATCTTTAGAAAAAGCCACCTGGGACATAACAATAAATAAAATAATTAATTAAATTTATTTTCTTTTAATATACTAATAAATCATAAACGGTAACTCATATTGCATATATAATACTACTGTTGAGTTTTTAAGGGGGTTTTTTCCTTAGGTGAGGCTTAACATCAGTCGGCGCATACCAATTGTGAAAGATAGTTTTTGGATGTAAACATAATTAAAATAATTTAATAAGAAATATTTTTGATGTAGCATTGGATTTATTTTAATATTGCCTATTTTTAGAAATCTAGTTTATTTACATAACACTAAAAATCTTTTGAGGCAAGGAGATAGATCTCTCTCTGACGAACACCAACGGATTGGCAAATCAAGAACAACAAACCTCATATTAGAAGGATCTTGACGACGATGACAATGTGGTGATCGTTCTTCATTAGAAATCAAACTGAATCGAGGAATGGCATTTTAGTTTTGATTATTCATTTCCCAGTTCTTTAAAATCAATGAAGAACTCGCATAAACAACATTAAGTTTGACCCGTGGATTTCTCATTCTTGTGGCATGGTTGTAATTCATGGGTTTTATTCTTGGGGTTGAATTGATTAAGTATTTTTTTATGCTTTTGTGATCATTTTTAAGGAATAGACCAAGCTAGAATGACCAATGGCTGATGTTCAATCGATGGTTGGATCCATGTTTTTTCTTCCCTGATGTTCTTCCCATCCTTTGTGCTCTTTGAGTTCTTTATGTTTTATGAACAGATGATCGTTACACCTACATTTCTTTGCAGAATGATGGAAAATCGAGCATCCAATGTCGGTACAACCTACCAAAGGTGCGACAACGATAGTGATGGATGGATCGAAGCGAGTTGGGAGATATATCCATTTTATTGGTTTTTTAGGATGAATTGTGATGTTGATTTGAGCATAGGGTGATGAAGAATGTGACCTGAGGATTGCAGATGTGCCTCCATTTTGAAAAATGGAGCACCAGAAAAGAATCAGTGGCCCATAGTGGTGGCTGCGTACAGGAGACAGTGTATGCCAGTGGCTGCCATTGTTAGAGGATCCCACAGCAGTGGGGTCCATGGGGTAGGCATACCTGGTAGTCATCCTTATTAAATGTGGTGGCGCCACGTTGGCCAGGAGGCACATTGTCCAATGGTCCACTCGTGGTCCGGATCAGTGGGGTCGGGATACGACAAATTGTTCTAGATAACTAGACCCTACTTATTAGGGAGCCACGCCTAGATCAATTTGGGTTAGCTGGACCAAGTCAGGTCAGATGAACCATGTCGGTTTAGTTCGCACGAATCAGAGCGGTTCGGCAGGCAGGTCGGATCAGACCCTTTTTCAGTAAAACAGCCATAACTTTCAAACAGAGCATCTGTTTGATGATACATCTATAGATTTGGGACCCTTACAATGGGGAATTCCTTTTGAGATAGATTCGATGTTTTTTTAGTTGGACCAATAGAGGTTGGTATCATTCTTTTAGTTTATTCCCATGAGGGTTCGATGTTGGATCTTGTTCCCATCATAGAGTATGACAAGAGAGGTTGAGAGTGTTCCCCTAGTATTTTACTATGAGGGTTCGATGCAGGATCCCATTCCCATAATAGATAATGAAAAGTTTTCATAAGTGAGTTTTCTCAACCTGGCTTCGATAGTTGACTCAGCGGGTTAGAGCATGTATCATACCTAGAGGCTAGGTCAGTCCTCACTTCTCTTCATGTTAACTTATATAGGGTTTGTGGAGTTTTTGTGACCAATATTTATGTGGGAACTTCTCCCCTATCTAGTATGATGTTTCCAATAGGTCTAGAAGTCCCCCCAGTGAGCCCTAGGTGTGATGGACCCCCTATTTGTGTATCAAGATCAGATTCTTTTCATTCTACATGACTAGACCTGACGAGTGTGCTTCTGGCAGTTTTCAGTGGTTGATTTTGACTAGGATGTATTGATACTCTCTGTCATAGCAAGACTGGATTTCTCATAGAAACTAAATGAATTATCGATATCATATATCTCTATGGTTACTTTTGGAAGATCTGTTCTACATGCTTCTATTAGATAGCTCGAGGAGTGAGATCTCTCAGGACGAGCGTACTACGAGTGGAACCATGTAACTGTTAGTGGATGAGACTTTGAGGCTTGGAATACTTTATGAGTATAATTGGATGTTCTTCTAATGTGTTTTGTTGACACATACCAATCTTGAGATGAATATGTCTTCTTAGTGGTGTCCCTTTTGTGGTATTTACTTTGTGTTTTTCCAGTTTCATATTGAGTATTGTTTTACTCACCCATGAACAGACTTTTCCCGCACATGTCGTGTCTTCTACAGACGATTGAAACTTAGATGAAGTCCTAGGTGGACCATGACAAGGTGGTATTTGGAGAGACTAGGAATTCAAGGTGTGCTCCTAAGGCTTCAGACAACTGATCAGTACCTTTCCCTTCAGGTAGGGTTTTCTGTGGATGGGTTTCAGGAACTTGTGCATTCACTTTTGCAACCTCTTTCTTTGGTGGGTTTTTATTTTGGCCCGGTTGTGCTTTACTGAACCTTACATTCCTATCATACTCTATGGTTGGAATATTATTATATGAATTCATTTTTTACTTAGTGTTTTTACATTTCAATATTTTGGGCTTGGAGATTTGTGTCTATGTATAGGTACTTAGGAAAATTCCTCCCATTTTTGGGATATGCCTACTTTGTACTAGTCACCAGCCCCTTGATTATTTGAGGTGGAATTGGGTTAGTCGCAGCATGGGACCCTCTGAGATGGGCCATGACAGAGTGTTATTAGAGTGGTTTGGTTCTAATTTAGGGATGAGAGTATGTGATGTTAGTTTGGGGAAACATTGTTAAGTGTTTTGAGTTCTGATTTTAGGCCAAGGAATCTAGTATTGGTGTGGCCACTCATGTATCCATACACCAGGACTCTGGAAATATCCTTTTCAAATTGGAACATGAAAACACTGGTTGAAGGGGAAAATAAAGGTACATACATCATATATGAATGGGTTGTGTTTTCTATGTCCTTCTTTGTCAGCTCACAAGGTATACTCTTTTGACTATGATACATCTTTTTTTCTTAGAGGATGTATTCAAGATTCCAAACAGTGAGGTTTTTGCAGAAGGATCAGGAGTTTGACCTGATGTTTGGTGAGGGATCCTTGATAGGATCTAGTAAGGGATAAGTTTTTCTTCAGGATGGTGAGAAGGTGGAGTTTTCTCCTATTAATGAGTTTGTAGACCCACCTCCAGTGGTTCAGGAGGAAGAATCTTTCCAAACTAAGTATTTCATGGATCTTTTGGTGATATATAATGATATTTAGGGTTTTATCACATATCATGTGATTCAGAGGTAGTGATCGCCTAGGATGCGGGGTCTTCAGTACCTACTGATAGCAGGTGCATGACATAAGACGCTGAATAAGAGGTTTCTTCGATGGCCCCAAGGGAACCTCATTTAACTGAAAGGGAGAATTTTATATGCTTTTCAGGGGAGGGGAAATATCATGTGAGATATTCCTTCCATTAAATTTGCATTCAAAGAGGCATTTTATGAACCGCCCAGAAAGAGACTATGGTAAGAGAAGACAGATCCATCGGGTGGCAGACGTGGAAGAGGAGTTTGGGAAGCAGTATGAGGTGGGTAATGTTTTAGCATGTCACCACCACCACCCCTAGGTGTTCCATACCATAATCTGGGAGTTGGAGGATAGGGGAGGAGACAGTTACATGATATTGAGGCTTATGACCCTAGGACTTCGATAATGGTTCAAGGTACGATATGTGTCTTTCTGGTTTAGCTACAATAGATAGACACTTGTGATAGTGTTTTTGTTTCCTTCCACTTTCCTTGTTTGATATTTAGAGATTATGGTTAAACCATTAACATAAACCTTATGCGTAGAGTCACCTACTATAAGAGACTCAATGATCACACACTAGTGATGATAGTGTACCCTGACTCCTAAAGGAGAGAGTTTCGGTTGGGATCTCTTGGTAGTAGCATCAAGCCCTTATGATGTCATTCTTGGTATGGACTAGTAACCTCATTTCATGATCAGATTTATTATTTTAGGAAAAGTGTGTGGTTAATATATGGTAATAGGACCAGATTTCCCTTTTTATCTATGAAATGGAAATCCTTACAGCTTAGAGTGGACTCGCGTATAGGAGGGTGCAACCTATTACTCTTTAGTTGGCTATATTGTCCCTCAGTGCAGTTGATGTTTTGAGCCCTTAGTTTCTTATAATGGTGGCAGAGTATAAGGATGTCATCCCTTAATATGTTCTAGGTTTACCTCCCCACCAAGAGATGTAATTTTGCATTGATCTACACCTCAGGATGATACCGATATCTACACCAGTATATCAGATGGTTCCCTGAAAATGTTCTAGGTTTACTGAAGAGGATGCATGAAACTCCCTCAGATGGTACATCCAGGTGTTGAAATGATGCATCATGACCTACGATGTCAATTTTATGTCTAGGGATAAAGAATGGAGTTGTAGAGTTTGTGTCTCAATGCCCTACTTGTCGACAAGCGAAGGTTGTGCATCAGGTTCATACAGGTTTGACTCAACCCCTTGAGGTGTTGGAATGGAAGTGGGATGGAATAAAAATAGACTCGGGTTTAACATGTATGTCCAAGTTTAATGATACCATCTGGGTTATCATTGAGCAAATCACCGATTCAGACCACTTCCTAGCTATTTGGGAGTAGAGTTAAGTAGACAGCTTAGGGTGCCCCTATGTATAGGATATAGTTAAACTCTATAGAGTTCCATCAATGATTGTTTCAGATCATGATTCATGCTTCACATTATGGTTTTGGAAGGGGTTACAAGAGGTGTTTGAGACTCTGTTACACCTAATCACATCATTTCACTTATAGGTGGATGACTAGACTGAGTGGGATATTTAGGCTCTAGGGAACATGCTTTGGGCCTTCATATTAATTTTTTATTGTAGTTTGGAGGATCGCTTACCTCTAGTGGAGTTTTTGTACAACAATAGCTACCCATCCACCATTAGTATGGAACCATTCAAGGATTGGTATAGGTGACCCTTCAGGTCCCCACTTTGTTAGACTAACCCTGGAGATTCAGCACCCATGGGCCCGGAGTTGGTGCAGGTGACTACAGAGAAGCTACATGCCATCCATGAGTGGATAAAGACTGAAAAGAGCCATCAGAAATATTATGTTTATAAGAGGTGGAGTCCTTTGGAGTTATAGGGGGAGAGCATGTGTTCCTTCAGGTCTCACCTCGATGTGGGGTATGGAGATTTGGCCAGGATAGTAAGCTATATCCAAGGTTCATCAGCCTTTTCTTTCCAGATACTGTGTAGATTTGGTGGGGTGGGGTACTGAATGGCTCTACCACCACAATTGCACCTGGTACACAACGTCTTCCACATGTCACAACTAAAAAGATACATCCATCATCTATTGTATGTCATTGACTAGGGAGAGATGGAACTTAACGATGGGGAGAATTTTAATGAGTACCTAGTGGAGATCATGGATCGATAATAGGGGATCATTCATGGGAAGTTGATTCATCTGGTGTACGTTTGGTGGTGGCACGAGAATCACTATGAGAGCATATGGGAAAGGGAGGATTATATTCATGCTCAGTTCCCTCAATTTTTTGAGTATCCCTTTGTTTTAGATTTTTGGGATGTAAATCCCTAAGGTGGGGAGAATTTAATGAATCTGATTTTCCTGATTTTATTTTAAAAAATTATTTAGAAAAATTTGGATACTATGTTCTAATACAGCGTGAAATTCTGAGACTCGGTGTGCCTTCAATCGCTTCATAGAAAAATGTTAAAATTTTAATAGTATGCATGTAAAACTTTTTTAAAAAATTTAAATAACTTTTAATAGGTTACCCAGATCAGAAATATGAGGGCACCATTGAGCTTAGAATAGAGGCTTTACCCTATTCACGACCTAAATTTGGCTGATGCGAGTGATCTGTAGAAAAATCCACTAGGGAAGTAACCGTAAATAAAATTATTAAATAAAATTATGTTATTTTAAAATCCTAATATCTCATAAATGGTAACTCTGATTAGAAATATGAGACTACCTTTGAGTTCATAAGGGGTTTTTTCCTCAAGTGAGGCCTAGCATCGACCAGTAAGGGCTAGCCGTGAAATATAATTTTTAGAAGTAAACATCATTAAAATAATTTAAAAAAAATTATTTTTGATGTTGCATTGGTTTTCTTTTAATATTGCCTATTGTTCAGAATATATGGTTTCAACATATACCTAAAAATCCTATTATGGAAAGAGAAAGAGATCTCTCTAATGAACACCTATGGATTGGAAAATCAAGAACAACGAAACTCAGATTCGAAGGATCTTGACCATAGTAACGATTCAGTGACCATTCTTCATTAGTGATCGAATTGAATCGAGGAATGGAATTTTGGTTTTTATTATTCCTTTCCCTATTCTTGAAAATCAACAATGAATGTGGATCAACCAATGAATAGGCTAACCCACGGATGGCTTGTTCTTAATAGTTGGGTGTAATTGAGGGTTTTTATTCTTAGGGTTGATTTGATTAAGGATTTATTATGCCTCTGTGATCATTATCATGGAATGGACTAAGGCTGAAATGAAAAATGGTTGAGTTTAGGTCCATGGCTTGTTCCATGTTCTTTTCTACCCCAAAGTTTTTTATGTTCTTTGTGTTCTTTTCATTATTCATGGTTTATGAACGGATGATCATTGTGCCTCCATTTCTTAGCACATCTATCCAAAATCGAGGATCCAATGTCGGGATGACCTACCGAACACGTGACAATGATGGAGATGGAAAGATCAAAGCGAGTTTTGAGATATCATCATTCAAGTGGATTTCTATTTGGATAAATCGTGACATTGATCTAGCCCCAGGTCAATGAAGAACATGATCTAAGGATCACGGATGTGCCTCTGTTTCAAAAAACAGAGCACTGAAGGAGAACTGGTGGCCTCCAGTGGTGGCTGCATGTAGGAGACAGCGCACACCGGTGGCATGCTGTAGTGGTGGAAACCATGTGAACCACGGCTCGTCCATGGTTGGAGGAGCCTATTTCAGCGGGGGCCACTAGGCAGTCAGACATGGTGATTGTCCACGTTTAATGTGGTAGTGCTACGTTGACCAGGGGGCACGTGGTCCAGTGGACCACATGCGACATAAAGGCCAGACCACATGTGCGGGATGGATTAGTGGGGTGGGCCTTCCCCAGCAACCCAGTGGGATGGGCCCAGACCAGGTCGGGTCATCTGGGCCAGGTTGAGTCGTCATGTGGGTTAGAACAGACCCTTTTTTAGTAAAACAACCATATCTTTCAAACATATCATCTGTTTGACGAGTCATATATAAAGTTGGGACCCTTTTGATGAGGTGATACTTTTGAGATGGCTTAGAGGGTTTTAGTTGGACCGTTATAGGTTGGGATTATTCTATTTGTATATTCTTATGAAGGTTTTATATAGGATCTCACTCTCATCATAGAGGATGACAGTAGAGGTTGAGAGCATACCCTTGGCCTTTTACTTTGTGGGTTTAATATTGGATCTTGTTCCCGTAATAGAGAATAAACCATTTTCTACACACACACAATCCATATTTTTATTTTATAATGATACTTTAGGGAAAGTGTGAACCCAAACACCTCAAATGGGTTAAAAAACCAACCAAGAGGCCTGGTCGGTCCTCACTACTCTTTTTGATTCCTTATATAGGGTTCATGGAGCAGATGTGACCAAATTTATGTCAGAAATACTCCCCTATCTAGGATGATGTTTCTGGTAGTTCCAAGAGTCATCTCAGTGATCCTGAGGCTCGGTGGACCCCCTATCTGTGTATCGATATCAGATTCTCTCTATTCTATGTAACTATACCTAATAAGCATGCTTCGGGTAGTTTTAAATGGTTGATGTTTGACTATGATGTATCAAGACTCCACTTATTAGTGATAATAAATATCTCATGGAAACTAAATGACATATCAAGACCATTCATCTCTATGGTTACTTTTGGAAGATATGTTCTACATGCTTCCATTGGACAACTTTATGAGTGAGATATCCCAAGATAAGCATGTTATGAGTGGAACCGTGTAGCTAGAAGTGGATGAGACTTCAAGAATATGAATCCTTTATGAGTATACCTGGATGTTTTTTTATATGTGTTTTTGAAACATAACTATGTTGAGATGACTGTATCCTTTTAGTTGTTTTTCCTTATAGGTATTTACTTTGTGTTTTCGGGGTGTCCTATTGAGTATTGTTTTACTCACTCCTACATGGGATTTACCCACATGTGTCATGTCTTGTTCATATGATAAACACTTTGAAAAAGTCCTATGTGGACCAAGACTAGGTGGTTCTTAGAGAGACAAAATAGTCGAGGTGTTCTCCTACAACTTCAGATAGTCTATTAGTACCATTCCCCTTTCCCATCAGGAATGGTTTTCTGCGGATGAGTTTTAGGAACTTGTGCATTCACTTTTTCAGGATCTTTATTTGGTGGTATTTTATTCTGGAATG
Source organism: Viscum album (assembly GCA_963277665.1). NCBI lineage: Eukaryota > Viridiplantae > Streptophyta > Magnoliopsida > Santalales > Viscaceae > Viscum > Viscum album. The sequence goes on along the minus strand of OY728141.1, from coordinate 1,411,031,206 downwards.
ATTTTACATTACTAAAATTTACTTTCTTGTCATACTATGTGGTTGCTATATTAGTGTATGCATTCATGGTTTACTTAGTATTTTTACATTTCAGTATTTTGGTCTTGAAGATGTGTGTGTGTGCAATTACTTAGAAAATTCCACTCATTTGTGGGATATGCCTACTCGGTGAAAGTCACTAGACCTTGGCCATTTAGAGTCGAGCTTGGGTTAGTCACGGTATGGGCTCCTCTGGGACGGGTTGTAAAAATTTCAATTTTTTCTTCAAAGAAAAACCTTGTTTCCTTTTTTTCATGCATAATCATGAACATGTTTTGATGACTGTTCCTAGATGATGCTCTAATTAATTGGGTAAAGTTTTTTGTATCATGATACATTTTTTATGGGATTAGGAAGAAAAATTAATCCATGATGGGACTCTTTGAACCATCTGATGTCGTATAGGCAGTTAGCCTTAACTTATGATTATGTTATATTTTTTATTGTTTCAAAATTTCCTATGCTTCCATAATCTTATGATACCAAGATATTTATGTTATAATCTTATGTTACCTACCAAAATTTTATTTTATTTTTAATATATTTTCATAGAAATAATTTTATTTTATGAGGTAAGATAATTCTATTTTTTAAAGGAAGTATTATGCCATTTTAGGGTAAAAGGTTTATTTTTAAGAAAATATTTTGTATGGGTTCACATGTTTTATAATAAATCTGCATAACTATGAGTTTTCCTTTATGTTTGATTATATATTTTTTATAAACATTGGGTAGAGAAGATGTTTTTATGTGTAGGTAAATGATAATTTGAGGTTAAAGTATATTATGTTAAAGTAAAACTCTTTTTTTTTATAATTCCATGGTTTTTAAATAAACTAATGGGTTTATTTCTTCTTATATGTCCCTTACTATGATTTTTATTATTCTCCCTCATTTTAAAATTCTTTTCTCTAGGATTTAAGAATGAGTAGAAGAATTATGTGTTCAAGATGAGAATTTTTAAGATATGTCATGAAAACAAAACTTTTTATATCATAAAAGTGTTGTTTTGTGTGGAAAATGGGTACTAAGTGTAAGTGTCCACTTTGTTAAGTAATATTTATTTATATAATAGTGATAAACTAATTCTCTAAAACTCTAAACCATAAAGATCCCAAAATTTAAGAGAATTAATTTTTTACTTATAAATCAAGATTATTTAATGTTTAAGGCTGATTTATAACACTCAAAACCTAATGGACGTCGATAAAAAGAGTCCTAGTTTAGGGTCTCACATTTTTTATAAAAACTCTATAAAGATACAACCAGGCCTTTAAAAATTAGAATTCTCAAAATTACAAGCCATTTCATCCATATCTATAAACCATTTGAAATCCATTTTCAAATATCTATTTAAAAATAACCATTTTAAAGCACATTGGGAGACTTTTAAATAAAAACAATTTTTTCAGAGACCAATTGAGATACCAAATACTTCTATAAAAACTGTATTTTATCCAATTAATGAACCAAATAATTTCAAACAACCTTTATAAATTATTTTGTTTAAAAAAAATAATCATTGGCATATTTTAAGATCACTTGGAATCCAAAAAACATTTTACCAATACGTGTAATTTCAATTACAACTTGAAATTCCACTAAAAAACTTTTTTACAACTGTAAATATCCTTTAATAAATCATTTTAAACTTTTGGAAAAAAATATATTGGGAATTTAAAGAAACTTGGTATTTAAAAACAATCATGAGAACAAAGAAAATTATTTCCAATAAAAAAATCTAAGCAATAAAACCTTTAAGAATTTATGAAATTCATACCAACTGGCGCATATACCTTTCATTTAACAAAGTATTTCATTTTAAATAATTGGGAATTAAATTATTTGGAATATAAATGAAATAAACAAAAACACCAATTATAAATTGAGAGGAATTATTTTGAAACCATTCTAAAATGCATCGCCTATGGTGATGAATACTTAACAAAGAAAAACTATACCTTTTCTAAGCCCTAGAAACCAAAAAACAAGCATTAGAACCCACCCCAAATCCTATCTTGTAAGAACCCAGGTTTTGAGCTTGTGAGACTTTGAAATTTTCTTGATGTTATTCTACAGCAGGGCGTTCAGATGACGTGTGATTCTGAGCCCCGGTGTGGCCGGAATTAAATTTTAAGTGCATTCACACTAGACATGCCAAATAAATAGAATAACTCCTAAATAGTCGCTCATATGGGAAACCTGAGAGGACCGTTGAGTTCGGAGCATGTCTTTTACCCTGTGAGGGGTGTAATTTTTGCGGGCACGACCCTTCTGTGGAAAAGGCCACAAGGGGCATTTTCGTAATTTAGCGGTCTTAGGCGTGAATCTTATAACTTCTGAACGGAATCTCGTATTAAAATTTTGAGACCACCATTGTACTCAGAACATGGATTTTACCCTAGGAGCGGATTAACCTCCACCCCTTCGAGATTTTGGGTACGGGCCCACTGGTGGGTGTTTTAAATTAATTAAATTTTAATTAATTTTCCCTACTTAAACACATCCACCCCACCCCACCCACACCCCTCTCCTTCCATTTGTGTTCTCTGGTGGAATCTCCCAACAAGAACTCCCCTCCCCTTCCATCATGCTCCACCTCTTCCCCAGCAAGGCGTTTTCGGTTCCGAAGAAGGCGGGTCGATCGTAGAACGTCGGGCTACGCCCTGCGAGGTAGGCATCATTGCATTTCCGTTTTAATTTTTCCGCATATTTTTTAAACTCAATTTGTAGCATCCAAATGATGTTTAATTATCGAGAAAAGTTCATATTTAATTAGGGCTCAATCCGTGATTTCCGACGATTCTTTCGGATCAAAATTTCGAGTCACGGGGTGTCCAGGGTGACCCCGAGAAGTTTTCCGGCAAAAACCCCCATTTTCCGGTGGTTCCAGGGCGGTCCTGTGGCTCCGCGCGGCGGTCCGGCAGTCGATGGTAGCGGCGCTGGCTCCCCCGGGCGGTGGTATGGCTCCATGGCGGTCAGCGCAGGTGAGCGGGATGGCAGCCCGGTGGTCCGGGCCGCGGGAGGGTGTGCTGGCCGGCTTCACTGGTTGGCATGCGACGCGAGATCGGGGTTGTCGCGACCCTAGGAGCAGACTAAGACCCACAAAACACAGGTCCCATGGAAAAGCTCCAGACTGGATTAAGCTGGTTTGGGTGAAGCAGTGCAGCCCGCGCAGTGAACCGCGGGACGTGGTGGACCGGGCGGTCGAGTCGCGGATCGCCGGTCTAAAGGGGTGGACAGGCCGAACCGGTCTGACCCACCCTGTCTCTGTCCGTTGGCGTTAAAACACCTATAAATTCAATATAGAGTATCAGATTCATGTGTCTTCTGTAGAGAAGTGATCCTCGGATCAAGATGGAGGTTTTGAGATCGTCTTGGAGATTTTTAATTCTCGATACAGGGGGGGGGGGCTCGGTGGTGCGACACACCCGTTAAGTGTTACTTAGCACCTCGCCAGAATTCTTATTTCGGATGGCGTGAGCAAATCCAAAGTCCATTTTAGGCACCGTCCGTGGTGTTGTGACCCTGTCGTTGTGACGAAGTTGTCTAGGGTGGTTTCAGGCATTGAATTCAGAGTTGAGGCGTGGGCCCCATGGGCCGTCTTTTAAGCTGTGTGCTGCGTACATTGACTTTTTTATCAGATTTTCATTCGGGGAAAATGAATAGTCATTTTGGTGTGTTTTTCTGAGATCATCACGATGGCGTAGTTCGCCTGACCTTTTTCAGAACCTAGGTGTGGGCCCCACAAGACGTCGTATGGGCATAAAGCGGTGTTGACTATCTTTTTCATCAAGAGTCTGTTTCAAGAAAGTAAATAGTCTATCTCGCATGTTTTCCATGAGGTTTCCCACGATTTAATCTGTTTGGGCATGTAGAGGCTCATTTGAGATCTCATTAATTGTGGAAACATGAAAGGGCATTGGTTGGAGGTTCCTTTGACGCACTCTAAACCAACACACAGTAACAATGTTAGTGATAGCCAGTGATGGAATAGGTACTTCGGAGTTACTGAATTAACCCTAGGTTTACCCTCTAGTGGGGCTGGGCAGTGGGTTACCCATCGGCATATCAGGGTTTACCCTCTAGTGGGGCTGGGCAGTGGGTTACCCATTGACCTTAGGGTTTACGCTCTAGAGAGGCTGGGTAGTGGGTTACCCGTTGACCTTAGGGTTTACCCTCTAGCTGGGCTGGGCAGTGGGTTACCCGACGACTTCCTAGGGTATACCCTCAAACTTGGTTGGGCAGTGGGTAACCCGACGACTTCTTTTAGACTCAGCCTTTTCTATGAGACTAGTCAGTGAAATTTCTCCGTGATTACCTGAGCGAGAACCATGGTTGTATGGTGCAATGATGAGATAACTTTGACGTGCATTACATTTGGGCATCAGTTATGGATATCCTTAGAACTATTGGCAACTTTTCTTGGGCTGAGCTTGGAGATGGAGATCCCCTTACACACTCATTCGGGCTTCTTGTTGAGCATATATATACATACACCCTAATTTTTTTCCCACTACTTGGGTTCAGTTACTCTCCTTCTAAGAGGGTCGAAGACGTGCAGGGTATGCCACGTGCTTTCTATGTCTATCTCCTCTTGGTTGGATGAGTCTACTTCCATTCTCTTTTTGGGTTGAGCTGCACTCTATTTACTGTACTCTTTCATTATTCTTTGTTCTTTCTACTTCTCACCTATTTAGTTCCTCTTTTGTTTCTACCTCAAGCTTTCGTGGCATCCTACTGAATATCTTTATACTCAACCCTGCTTGGGCTTTGCCCACACCTGGTGTGCCCTTGCAGACGACGGACAGGTCAATCATGACTACGGAGGAGCATAGAGGGCATAGGAGCTTGGGCTACTTACATGGGTCGTAGTAGAGGTTTCAGGCGTGGGACTCTCCAATTGTTTACTTTTGTTTACTTGTTGTCGGGTTGTGGAACCTTTTAGGTTGGGCATGTGTTTTTTCATTTTTCTGTTCAGTTTCTTTGTCATTACTTATCATCACTTTACTTGTTCTATTTAGAAGTTGATGCATGACCGTAGTTTGGTTATAGATGTTTTTACTTTGGTTTTATTTTTTACTTTTAACTTATTCATTGAATGGGATGTGTGTGTGTGTATAGATACATAGGCAAAGGCCTCCCCGAGATAATTATGCCTTCATTTCTTTTTTCCATCCCCTGACCTATGGAGGCGGGCTTGGGGTAGTTGCGGCTCGATACCGATAGGGTTGGGTTGTGACAAAGTGGTATCAGAGGATGGTTCATTCCTTGGGGAATTTTTTGGACATCTTTAAAAAGTAATTGGATGGGATTTAGTGCAATAGTTTCGATGTGTCTCGAGAGTGGCTCTCAGTCCAGGGAGTACAGTCATGGTACGGCTGGCCCACATATCCATTCACTAGGACCCTGATAACCCACTTTTCGACTTGGCATGCTGAGAAATTTGTCGCAAGGAACTTTGGAACATGAATTTGGTAGGATTGAGTCTTTGAAGGTCCTTTTTGAGTCATATCCCCTTTGTGATTATTGTTATATATATATATATGCTCATCTGATTGTGGTAATCCTTGATAATTTTTAGGATGCCCCCACGACAGCAGCCAGTCAGGTTACCCTCTCCAGTTCGTGACAACGACCTGGCGAGTGATGAGGTGTCAGTTCAGGGACCCTCATGTGATCCCCTACCACCTAGTGGTTCAGAAATAGCCCCTCCATCTGTAGAGCGGTGGTTAGTACTGGCAGTATAGGTCGAGGTTGAGTGCAGGCTGAGTGCGCTCCGAGACTTCCAGCATCAGTGGCTGCAGAAGTTCCACGAGGACCCAGATCCCCAGGTAGCGGAAGACTGGCTAGAGTCCGTGGATTGACTTTTTAGGCTGGTACGGACCCCATCAGACCATATGGTAGCCCTAGCTACCAGCCTTTTCCTCGAGACAGCTGGGTGTTGGTGGGGGTTGGTTACGCAGACCCACAACGAGTCATCTCTCATGTGGGATAGCTTCCTGTAGCTCTTCTAAGAGGAGTACTCCCCCTCTTGTTTACGCTCCGTTCAGATTCGAAAGGTTTTGGAGCTGAAGCAGGGGGGATGACCGTGGCATAGTACGCGGCCTGGTTTACCGATCTGACATGCTACTCGCAGGACATGATCCGCTATAGTAATTTTCAGGCGCAGAAGTTTGAGCAGGGTCTTCGCAGGGAGATTCATGCTAGTGTAGTGCCCCTGTTCATCCCTACATATGTTGGGCTTCTAGAGATGGTGATCATGACAGAGAGCTTCTTGGATGAGGGACGCCAGCTGGAAGGGCTTATCATTGACCACTTCAGAGCAGAGTCTTTGGTAGCAGGCAGGCAGCAGAGAGCAGAGCCTCAGTTTAAGAGACCCTTCCGTGAGAAGACTCAGGGGAAGGGTCATGCACCTAAGTGGCATCATAGATCTTCGGGGAAGTTAGGAGAGAGCTGGTTCTATGCTTGTGACAGACAGGGTCACCTATCACGGGACTGCTTGACCAGACATACCGAGCATTCGTGGTAGGCAGTCGACACACCGCAGCAGTTGAGGCAGCGCCGTGACCAGGGATCTCCTAGACGAGGATAGGGTGATCCTCAAGGAGGCAGCACAGGCAGAGCGACATGACCTAGTGGTGGGGGATGGCGTTTCCGGATCCTTCCACCACCACCACCGAGTGGCCCATGCAAGGCTCAGGGAGCTGGAGGTAGGGGTCGCGGGTAGCTTCAGGCTATGGGTGTTCATGACCCCCCAACACACGAGATGGTCTGATGTACTCTTTGTGTTTACTCTATGATTGCTTTGGTACTAGTAGACATAGGCACCAGCCACTCTTTTATATTACTGCTTTTGGTACGGGAGTTGGAGCTCCCAGTAGAGGCGTTGACACCTGTGCTTAGCCTCGAGGTTCCTACAGGAAGTGCCTCGTTAGAGACCTTTGTTTGAAGATAGTGTGAACTATCGTTCGAAGGAGAGAGTTTCATGTGGTACCTACTGGTCATAACGATGGAACCTTATGACATCTTCCTGGGCATGGATTGGATTTTTATGGTTCACGCCCAGATCGACTGTCGTTGTAGATGAGTCAGATGTGTGTATTCATATGGGATGAGGTTCACCATCCTTAGTGAGTGAGACCTCATGGCAGAGCAGACAGGTACTCTGAGTAGGAGACCATGAACTTTTTCTCACCAGTTGGCGAGCATGGATCTCGGAGCGGCAGACACTACAAGCACCTATATCCCTACCATTGTAGAGTACTATATGGACGTTTTTCTTGAGGATGTCTCGGGACTACCTCCAAGGGGAGAGATGGAGTTCTGCATTGACTTGCAGCAGGGGACTACCCCGATATCATGTACAGCATATCGGATGGCACCCACAGAGCTTCAGGAACAACGACTTCAGTTAGAGGACCTTCGTGAGAAGGGATTCACCAGGCCCAGTGTGTCCCCTTGGGTGGCTCCATTCTTTTTTGTGAAAAAGGAAGATGGGAGTCTGCGATTTTGTATAGATTATCGTCGCCTAAATCATGCCACGATAAAGAATGAGTACCCTTTTCCGAGGATTGATGAACTCTTTGACCAGTTGAGAGGTGTGAAGTGGTTCTCCAAGATTGATCTTCGATCCAGCTACCACCAGTTGGAGGTTCATGAGGCTGACATCCCAAAGTTGGCTTTCCGTTTTCGTTATGGGAATTACAAGTTTTTGGTGATTCCCTTTGGCATGACTAATGATCCCAAAATATTCATGGATTTGATGAACAATATATTCCAGCTATACTTGGACTGATTTGTGGCTGTCTTTATAGATGACATACTCATCTACTCTACGACAGAGGAGGAGCATGTGGAGCATTTGAGGATGGTCCTAGACTGGCTTCGTTAGCACCAGCTATATGGGAAGCTCTCAAAGTTTCAATTCTGGATTCATGAGGTTCACTTTCTGGGACATGTCATTTCGGAATAGGGTTTATCTGTAGATCCGTCAAAGATAGAGGCAGTTCTTTCTTAGGATCCACCCAAGAATGCATCTGAGGTGCAAATCTTCCATGGTTTGGCAGGGTACTACAAGAGGTTCATGAAATATTTCTCCAGGATTGTTTCCCCTTTGACCGCATTGACGCAGAAGGGATGACCGTTCACCTGGACTGATCAGTGCTAGAAGGACTTTGAGGATTTGAGGTAGAGTCTGACTAGTGCTCTAGTGTTGAGGCTTCCAGAGGAGGGAATTGATTTCGTGGTATACTGTGATGCTTCAAGATCTGGGCTCGGGTACATGGTGATGCATCAACGAGAAGTGATTGCATATGGGTCGAGGCAGTTGAGGCCCCACGAGCAGAATTATGTGACTCATGATTTGGAACTGGCAGTAGTGGTCTTCACCTTGAGGTTATGGAGACACTACCTTCTGGATGAGCATTTTGTGGTCTACTCAGACCACCAGATCCTCAAGTACATCTTCACTTAGAGGGATCTGAATTTGAGGTAGAGGCGCTGGCTGGAGTTTCTACAGGACTATGACTTCGAGATAGTTTACAATCTAGGGAATGGAAACATAGTAGAAGATGCCCTTAGTATGAAGTCCCATGCTCATCTAATGCGGGAAGCTTCAAAGCAGTTGTCTTCCCTACAACTGACCTTGGTGGAGTAGGAGGGTACGACTTTTCTGCAGTCGATGATGTTGACTCCTTCACTCCTTGAGCATGTGAGAGAGTCGCAGCTGGGGGATGTCAAAAATGAGGTAATGCATGATCAGATTTCCACGGTTGATGCACCCGATAGGTATTTTGAAGGAGGAAATCATGAGATCATGTTCCAGGGGCGAGCTGTTGTACCAGTGGAGATGAGGGAGTAGGTGATGTGGGAATTTCACACTTCTCCATTGGTTGTACATCCCGATGTGGGGAAGATGTACAGAGACCTTTAGAGGTAGTTCTGGTGGTTTGGAATGAAGCAAAGTGTAGCTGAGTTCGTTTCTCGGTGTCTTACTTGTAAGCAAGTGAAAGCAGAGCATCAGGTTCTGGTGGGGTTGTTGCAGCCCCTTGATATCCTAGAGTGGAATTGGGATGGCATATCTATGGACTTCATCACAGGGCTTCCATGCACAACGAAGGGACATGATTTCATTTGGGTGATAGTGGACCGACTCATGAAGTCGGCGCACTTCCTTTCCATCAGAGAGTAGATCTCGGTGGAGATTCTAGGGACGTTGTAAGTTTTAGAGATCATTCACCTTCATGGAGTACCCTCGATGATTGTCTCTAACCATGACGCGTGGTTTTTGTCGCTATTGTGGAGAGGCCTGTAGGAGGAATTCAGGAGTCAACTGCGAATGAGTACAGCTTTTCACCACAAGATGGATGGGAAGACCGAGCGCACTATCCAGGTATTGGAGGATATGCTCAGGGCATGCCTGTTAGACTTTGGCCTAAGCTGGGAGGATCACCTTCCTTTGGCGGAGTTTGCGTATAACAACAGTTACCACTCTGCTATCGACATGGCACCTTTTTAGGCCCTCTACGAGAAACCCTGTAGGTCACTGTTGTGCTAGACTGAGGTTGGAGAGACCTCCCTCGTGGGACCAGAGTTGGTGCGGGTGACGACGGAGAAGGTTCAGGTCATTCGTGTGCGGATGAGGACGGCTCAGAGCAAACATAATTCCTATGCAGGCCGTCGTTGTAGGCCTTTGGAGTTTGAGCAGGGGGACCATGAATTTTTTAGAGTCTCCCCGCGGCGTGGAACACGAAGGTTTGGACGGGGAGGGAAGCTATCCCCGAGGTTCATCGTACCTTTTGAGATCTAGCATTGGAGAGGTTGCCTAACGTTTTTCTCTACCCCCACAGCTGGAGAGAGTGCAAGATGTCTTCCATGTGTTGCAGATGAGGAAATATATGCACGACCCCACACACGTCATCGATTGGGGAGAGATGGACATTAAGGATGGAGCCACCTTTGTGGAGCACCCGATGGAGATTGAGGACTGGAAGGAGCGGAATCTGCATGGATGGACCATTCCATTGGTTTTAGTTTTGTGGAAGCATGGGAGGGTGCGGGAGAGAACATGGGAATGAGAGAGACAGATGCAGGCTCAGTATCCTGAGTTGTTTTTGTAGTTTTGTTTTTTGGATACGAAAAACTTGAAGGAGGGAATGATGTAAGAACCTGGGTTTTGAGCTTGTGAGAATTTGAAACTTACTTGATGTTATTCCAGAGCAGGGCGTTCAGATGGTGTGTGATTCCAAGCCCCGATGTGGCTGGAATTAAATTTTAAGTGTGTTCAAACTAGACACACCAAATTAACATAATAACTCCTAAACGGTTTATCAGAATGGAAAACCGAGGGTACTTTTGAGTCCAGAGAATATCGTTTACTCTAGGAGGGGTGTAACATTCGTGGGTCCAGCCCTTCTTTGGAAAAAGCCACCAAGGGCGTTTTCGTAATTTGGCGACCTCGGGCATGAACTTTATAACTTCTGAATGGAAGCTCGAATTAAAATTCCAAGACCACTGTTGCTCTCAGAACGTGTATTTTACCCTAGGAGTGGCTTAACCTCGACCCCATCGAGAGTTCAGGTACGGGCCCACTAGTGGGTGTTTAAAATTAATTAAATTTTAATTAATTTTCCCTACTTAAACACATCCACCCCACACCCCCCCCTCTCCTTCCATTTGTGTTCTCTGGCAGAAGATCCCAACAAGAACTCCCCTCCCCTTCCTTCAAGCTCCACCTCCTCCCCCGTAAGGTGTTTTCGATTCCGGTGAAGGCAGATAGATCGTAGAACATCGGGCTATGCCCTGCGAGGTATGCATCGTCACGTTTCCATTTTAATTTTTCCACATATTTTTTAAACTCAATTTATAGCATTGAAATGCTGTTTAATTATCGATCAAAGTTCATATTTGAGTAGGGCTCTATCCAAGCTTTCCAACGATTCTTTCGGATCAAAATTTCGAGTCACGGGGTGTTCGGGGTGACCCCGGGAAGTTTTCTGGACAAAATCCCCAGTTTCCGGCGGTTCTAGGGCAGTCCGGTATATCTGCACGGTGGTACGGCGGATGATGGAAGCGGCGCGGGCTCCCCTGGCGGTGGTGCAGCTCCCCAGTGGCGGTGTGGGCTCCCCAGGCTGCGGTGCAGGCTCCCTCGGGTGGTGGCATGGCTCCTCAGCGGTCGGCACGGGCGAGCAGGACGGTGGGCTGATGGTCTGGGCTGTAGGAGGGCGCGCTGGCCGGCTTCGCCGGTCAGCGTGCGGTGTGAGATTGGGGTCATCACGACCCTGGGAGCAGACAGAGACCCACAAAATGCGGGTCCCGTGGAAAAGTGTCAGACTGGCATAATCCGGTCCGGGCGAAGTGGTGCGTCCCCCGCGGTGGATCGGGCGGTCTGAGCGGCCGAGCCGCGGACCATCGGTCTAAAGGGGTGGACTGGCCGAACCGGTCCGGCCCACCCCATCTACATCTGTTGGCGTTAAAACGCCTCTAACTTGCAAACCGAGTGTCAGATTCGCGGGCCGTCTACGGCGACATGATCCTCGGATCAAGATAGAGGTTTCTAGATGGTCTTGGAAATTTTTTATTCTCAAGATGGGGGGATCGGTGGTGCGACCCACCTATTAAGTGTTACTTAGCGCCTCGCCAGGATTCTTGTTTCGGATGGCACATGCTCATCCGGAGTCTGTTTTAGGCACCGTCAGTGGAATTGTGACCCCGGTGTCATGAAGAAGTAGTCCATGGTGGTTTCAGGCGTTGAAGCTAGAGTTAAGGAGTGGGCCCCACGAGACGCCTTATGGGCATAAAGCGGTGTTGACAATCTTTTTCGTCGGGAGTTCGTTTCAAGCAAGTAAATAGTTTGTCTCGCGTGTTTTTTCGCGAGGTTTGTCATGGTGTGATTTGTTTGGGCGTGTGGATCCTCATTAGAGATCTCATTTAATGTAAAAACATGAAAGGGCATTGGTCATAGGTTCCTTTGACGCACTCCAAACCAACGCACGGTAGCGATGTTAGTGACACCCAGTGATAGAACGGGCAATGCGGAGTTAGCGGACCAGCCCTGAGTTTACCCTCTAGTGGGGCTGGGTAGTGGGTTACCCACTGGTGTATCAGGGTTTACTCTCCAACAGAACTAGGCAGTGGGTTACCCATTGACCTTAGATTTTACCCTCCAGTGAGGCTGGGCAGTGGGTTACCCGTTGACCTTAGGGTTTACCCTCCAGCTGGGCTGGGTAGTGGGTTACCCGACGACCTCTTAGGGTTTACCCTCCAACTGGGTTGGGCAGTGGGTTACCTGACAACTTATTTCAGACTCAACCTTTTCTATGAGGCTATTAAGTGACTTTTCTCTGTGATTACAGGAGAGGGACCCTTGGTTGTATGGTGAAACGATGAGATAGATTTGATGTAGGGGACATTTGGGAATCAGTGATGAATATCCTTAGAACTATTGGCGACTTTTCCTGGGCTAATCTTAAAGATGGAGATCCCCTTACACACTCATTCAGGCTTCTTTTTGAGCATATATATACATACACCCTACTCTTGTTCCCACTCCTTGGGTTTAGTTACTCTCTTTCTAGGAGGGGCGAAGACGTGTTGGGTATGCCACGAGCTTTCTGTGTCTAGCTCCTCTTGGTTGGACGAGTCTACTTCCTTTCACCTGTAGGGTTGAGATGCACTCTATTTAATGTAATCTTTTATTATTCTTTTTTCTATCTACTGCTCACCTCTTTAGTTCCTCCTTTATTGCTCCATCAAGCTTTCGGGTCATCCTACCGAGTATCTTTATACTCACCCCTGCTTGGGATTTTCCCGCACCTGGTGTGCCCTTAAAGACTACGGACATGCCAATCATGACTAGGGAAGAGCATAGAGGGCACCGAATCTTAGGCCACATACTGGGGTGGCAGTAGAGTTTTCAGGTGTGGGACTCTCCAGTTGTTTACTTTTGTTTACCTGTTGTCGGGTTGTGGTACCTTTCGGGTTGGGCGAGTGTTTTTCCCTTTTTCTATTAAGTTTCTTTGTCAGTACTTATCAGCACTTTACTTATTCTATTTAGAAGTTGATGCATGACCGTGGTTGGGTTATATTTATTTCTCCTTTGGTTTTATTTTTACTATTAACTTCTGCATCGAGTGGGTTGTGTGTGTGTGTACAGGTACTTAGGCGAAGGCCTCCCCGAGATCATTACGCCTTCGGTGCTTATCGCCAGCCCCTGGACTATGGAGGCGGGCTTGGGGTAGTTATATCTCAAGACTGGTAAGGTCAGGTCATGACATATCCATAGATGAAAAACCCTTTGAGAGTTTACAAGAGTTATCCAATCCAAGATAAATGGTAGAAAGAGGGAAGTAAAAGAGAAATAAATAGTAATAGAGGGTTACTAGAGAGAAATCACTTGGAATCAATGTGAAATAGTGGAAGCGGGAGATCCCGTTGGTATTCCTAGGTCAGTTGAGCCAATAGGGGAAGGAAGGGTTTTTTGTTTGATTTTTTAAGGAAAAAATGGTTATTTTACCCTTTTTAATGAAATCTAGACATCACACGTGATTAGGATGCATGGTTTTTTAAATCACGTGTCAACTATTTAGTTTTTAATACCCAAGAAAATATTATTTTCATAGTTTGGCTGCATTATTTACTAACCATATTCCAACCATGCATACTAGATCTATTAAAAGCTAGATCACCTCTCATAGTTTCTCCTGTGACTCCTAAAGTTTGATCCAAACCATGTACTAGCCATGTAGGAAAAATTTGAATATTAAAAATTTAATTAAAGGGTCCATTATATCAGGACCCCATATGATTTATACAATAATGAACACTCAACCCATTCAAGAGAAAGAAATTAACATAATTTTAAATGAACTTTTCTAAAATTTCATATTACCCCAAGATAAGATAAAATAAAATAAAAAATAATAATAATTCAGGTGTCACATGTGATAGCATATGGTTGGTCTAAGAATAAAAGATGTAATGACTTAAGGTTATAGTATGAAATATACCATGATGTGATTATGTATGATGGGGGTCATTCATTGTAGGATTAGGGAAAAAAGTTTTATGTCTTTTATTTTCATTATTACATATTATTTTTAGTACATGTGGTTTCTATATGATGGTATATGACTGGGGTCATGCATGGAATTAGGAGGGAATGAGTTTGATGTTCTACATGTTTATAATACCCCACTCTAATGGATATATACATGAAGTTGTAGTTATGAATCGATTCTAACAAGAGATCTTGGAACCTATGGAAGGTTAGGATAGTTAGGTTTGTGGTCTAACCCACATCAGTTGTGACATGAGTATTTTTAAAAATGCTAACATGAGATGTTGGACTATATGGGAGGTTGATGAAGGTAGGTTTACAGTCTAACCCACATTATACATGACTTGATATATAATTATTATGTGGTCTATGGATACAGAAGGGATGAAAGAACATTATGTTTTTAGTTGGAACAAAATAGTGATAAACTAGCGTGGAAGTGGTGTCAAATACCTTCTTGGTATATTCTTTTGATAATATGTAATTCTATTTGGATGGAATATTATTTTAGTATCCTTGGTGAGGTTGGGAGATGGATAGATTGATAGGGATTGTTTGGTTCTTTGGTATATCCACTAAATCATTAGTACGTTTATTCCACTATTACATGATAGGTTTTAAGGATTATTTTTTAGGTTTCTAGGAGGGATTTGGTGACCGAGATGGACATTACTAGCTTAGATATTAGAGTTACTGCTAGGGTTAATCTCATTTGAGATTTTTTTTGGTGTTTAATTTTTTGAGATCTTGTATTTTTATGACATTTCATGAATTTAGAATATTTTGGGATATTTTTTCTATTTATATCCTAGTTTTTATTAATTTTATTCTTATTAAATTCTTATGATTCATTAGTATAATGCCTCACAATTATTTGTTTTATACCCTTACTACTAGTCTCCAACACATGGCCTACTAGAGGTGGGGTTTGGGGATACTATTACCTCTAATATAGGCCCATGAGGGGATCCCAATGAGGGTGAGTTGTGAAAAAAACACCATAAAATTTGCTAGATTATATTTCCCTTAACATTTAATGATATTATGAATGATGTATTGGTCAATATTATAATAATTTATATTTATAAATCACGTAACTGATTCTTATTACTTAATTTTTTTCCCTTTTCTATTTTTAGTTAAATATTTTTATTTATGGGAGTCCTAAAGTTTAATATTGTAATAATCAAGGATCTATTATAATAAGTAAACACTACACTACAAAACTGTTACACAATGTACACTCTATCGTATTAAAAAACCTTTATTCGTGATTGTATTTAAAATTCAAATTTCTAAATTATTGAATTTATATTTTATAAAAAGGATACCATTTTTGAATTTATTTCTATAATATTATTTTATGATTAAGTTTCGGGATTTTTTCAGAAAGATTGATTTTTAGGTGAATAGTACAAAATATCATTTTTACAAATACCTTGACTTTTTTTACATCATTTTTATATAAGAATGGTATAATAATTTATGAAACCTTTTTCATAACCAAATATTTATTTAATAATTAAAATTATACATTTAATAATATAAATTTTAATTTTAAAAATCTATATCTGATATTTTAGAACTTAAGTTATATTTTTCTCTAAATTTTTTTAATGTGTGGTACTTTTATTATTTTAGAATTAATTTTTATAAATTTTATAAATTTTATCTAATAAAACGGATTTCATATTTTTAATCATAGATTCCTAATTATATAAAAATTTCCATTTTATATTTTTTCATAATAAACAAATTACTTGGGAAAAATTAGTTACAACTGTAAAATCCTAAATGGGAAAGGGGGTCAATATACGGGTAAAAGACCTAAAACATATTAAAAAAATGTCATAATATTAATTTTTTAGATGTGTATTTACCAAGACTCGCCCCCTATCCATTATTTTTACCTTTTAGATATGATTTACATTGAAAGTGACATGTCATTAACAAAAAGTTTTTGGTATTTAGAAAAGTTTCACACCTCTCAGTTATAAAAGGGGTCTTTCACCAACCCACTTCACCTCACATATAAAGAATATTTACTCAAATAAATTCTTCCAAAAATTATTATAAAGTATATTTTCCAAGTTCTAGAGTATTTTTCACCAAAAGACCAATCTAAGAAGGCTCAAGGTGTTGTCCCGAGAAATAAGGTAAAAACTCCTAATCAATCCCTTTTTATTTATATTCTTTTCATTATTCATATACCTCCACAAAATATAATAAAACCATTATAAAATAAATATATAAGTATCTTTATTATATATAAATTTTATTATTTTAATGAAATCATCATTTTCTACCTTCCTCACAACCATTAAAAAATGAACACATCAACTGTGCATACATGAAAGTTACTACCTCCATGGATAACATGGTTTTTTAATCACCGCATTAAATGAATGGTTATAAGAATGTATTTAATGAATAAATATTAAATTTATGACATAATTATGACTCTATAAGTAATAATTTTTTACATTTATTTATTTATATCTATTGAAAAATGAAAACATCGCTCATGTGTATGTGCATAGTACCACCTCCATGGTCGGTGTGTTACGTTTTTCATTACTGACATACATGGATAGTTCTAAAAATTTATTTTATAAATATATATGATATTAAGTCATAATATATCTCATGAATAATATTATGTAATGATAACCCAATAATTAATGATCATTATATATTAACCCATTGATATCTTTAAATTACCAAAGGGATGGTCCCCTTTACATATAGAACTCTCTCCTTAGGAAACCTAGGTTTTCACCTTATCACCTTAATATTCCTATCCATACATGATTATCCAAATCCTCCTCTCTGATTCCATATCTCATGTTGATATAGCTTTTCTTATTTTCACCTTCTTCTTCATCTTCATCGTCTACCAAGCTCCAGCTCTTCCACTCTATTATAGTCTCTCATGGAAGTCTAGTTCTATTGGTTCCATTTTAGTGGAAAGTTCATTATCAATTCATGGGTTTCAAATTATGTAACCTTTTAAATTTCCACCTAAAACATCACACTAAACTTCATCTTGATTTTTAATGAAGGTACTCTAGTGGTTTTTTATTTTTTTGGTACTGATGTTTATAAGCTTCTTAATTAGTGTATTCTACCTCCTCTACTCTTACAAGCCATCCCATTATTATTAGAAACATATGGTTTAGTATAAGAATATTTGAGGTATTTTTTGTATGGATTTTGTGGTTTTGAGTAGGTTTTGGGGGATTGTTTAAGCCGGTGTCATCAATCACTTTGGTTTCCAGTAAAATTGGATGGTCTAGTGATGATGTTTTAATATTGTTTAATTTTGTTGAAGAATATGTATTCTCCAATATTAAGATGGAATTTTTTATGTATTTTTGGTCTTTGTTTCAATGATTAAGTTTTAAAGATGAATTTTTCTATAGGGTTTGATGGTGATGGATCGATCAAGGATTGTTGTTGAGTTATTGTCCTCTCTTACTCTTCTCTGGCTTCCAGGTCCATTGATCCTTCCCAGGTTGGTTGAATATGATGGTTTTCGAGAAGGTTTTTGGATTTTTTTCGTTGAGATATAGGGTGTTCATGGAGTCAAGAATTAAAGTGTTTTTTTCATTTATATGGGTTCTCTCAGTGATCATTATTCATTAGTTTTTCTTCTAATGTAAGGTTTTTTAATGTTTTATATCTTTATTAATCGATTAATAATGTCCTGGATCTTGTTCAGGAAATAGTGGATCTTTTTTATTGTCTTTTTATGGATCACATTGGTTTAAATTTTATTGTATTTAATGATGATTTTGTTTTTTTGGGTTCTCAAGGGATATGTGGTGTTTAAAATAGTGGTGTGATAGATTTTATTGGTTTTTGGGATCTTCTTCTAACGTTGATGCCTTTCTTAGGTGATTTGGTGGTTCTACTTTGTTATGTAGGTTCCAGAGTCGGTCGATGTTTATATTAGTTATTGTGGTATGGTAGTTTTGTGAAGGGAATATCTACTTGGCTTGTGGATTGAGGTTACAACTACATATGAGGTTTGATATGTGAGCTCTCATTCAGTAGATTAAGGCAGTGACTATATTTTTTCTAAAATTTGAAATTTTAAATTGTTGGTGTGGTTCTACATTTTAATTTTTAATCTTTTATGGTGATTTTTAACTAGTTTATATTTATTTTTTTATGTTTCCCACTTAACCCTAAATTTGATTTTTTAGAAAATAAAAAAAGTGTATTTAGAGGAGGATATCGATAGATAACTCGAAACGTGCTCATATTGAATTCTATTTTTTCAAACCATACTCACAACTTCCATGGAATGAAAATTGGGATAAATAATTAAAAAAATATTCTAATATATTGAATAATCTAGTAATGATGAAATTATTATCAATAAAAAATAACTAATATATTCATTATGAAACTTTAAGGAAATAATCAAAATTATTAACAGTTGATGATAAAAATACACAATTACTAATATATGTGTATATAATGATTATAGATTAAGAGTATGAAAGGTAATATATATTAATAAGGTTCTAAAATAAGTTATTAATATTTTTACGTTTATTATGTAGGAGTATAAATAAATTTCATGAAAATCAAGAGTAAACAAAAAGGGTTCTTCATCTCAAATTCCATTCTTTGACACATATTTTATATTATGTACTTATTTTAATTTATATTGTGTATATACAATGACTTTGAAATATTATTCAATAAAATATCTTTATTCATTTTATTTTAATTTATATTTCAATTTTTTCCTTTCAAGGTTTTTTGATTCAAAAGTTACTAAAGGTGTAAGGGTTTCTTTTTCAATATTTCATCTTTTTTCCAGGAATATTTCTCCTCCATATTCATATTCTTCATCCCACCAATTTTTTCTATTATTATTTTGAAATAAAAATATTTATTATTTTTTTTGATCTTAATATTTCTCTTTACCTATTTTGAAAAGCAATATCTATTACACTTTTAACGATGTGTGTTCCAATAAATATATTTTGTAATTTTATTCATGATCATATCCTTTATATTCTACTCCAAATTTGTGAGCACAACCATTTTTTATTTTTAAAATAAATTTTTTTGATATTTTTTATTTTGAACTAATTTTTTAAAAAAAATTATTCATATTCTTGGCAATGATATTTAAAAGTGATTTGTGACTTCGTTTTCAATTACCTTTAACTTTTTTTACAAAATGTGAAAGGGATATTATTTTAAATCTTTTCCATACTAAGGACTTTTCCCAATACCTTCATTGGTTTTATTTAAGAAACTTCCTGTATTAATTTTCATGGTTTTTCAAATAAATTTATATTCCCTTTTCTTTATAAAATATATTATAAAAAGGGTATTAAAAGTGTAAAGGGTATTACTTTTTATTTCCTTGGGTGAATTTGTAATGATCTTCTAAATGGATTTTTCATTTATTTCAATATTTTTTAATGTTTTTACGCTTCACTAAGAATATACTATAATGATACCACCAACCTTGTTTCTCAGGATGGATTATGATCATATTATTCTACTTATTGACAGGAAATTTTTTTGGCATCCCGTATGTTTATTATGCCAATACAGATGTTTATTGATGATTAAATAAAATTGATTGTGTATTATATTGATATCCATTTAATTAATATGGTTAATATATTGTAATAAATTAAGTTATGGGTGGGGGAAAGATTTATATAGTCCCTGGATCCATCTAAAGTCCTCATAAGAAAAATTAGATTGGTTATTTTGGAGTATGTTTTTCTATTTATTAATATTTACTTGGCATGAGGCCTTTATGGTAAGATCATGATTTCCTAGTAATGAGGAATTTATGGTAAGATTGTGATATCCTTATAAGTTTCCAGGATGGTAATATTATGATGTCCTGGCATAATAACTTAATAGTAAGATCATAATGTCTTGGTTTGTGGTGTTGATGATAAGATTGTGATTTATGACAATAATTATTCCTTCACTATGAAATAATTTATTATTATCCAAGTTATTATTTAAAATTATATTTTATCCATGGATATATTTCATTCATAATCTATTGATTATATGAAATATCTATTGATTATTCAATCTTTCGTATTGTGTATGCCTTTAGAATTCATGATATATTCCGTTGTACTCTTCCCCTTACTGGGAATCTAACCTCGCCATTTTATTTTGTTTCCTTTACCCATGGTACCAATAAGGGATATTTGAATGAATTAAAGGATATACTAAATAAAAATATACCTTATAAACACTACCGTAAATAAGGGAATTAGTAATCACTAAAATATGTCGCTAAATCCCTTTAACATCCGCTAAATAGCAAACATTTTTGTCTTGTCGCTAAAGCCTTTAGCGTCTACCATTTGGTGGACACTAAAGATCCACCCCAAAAACCTATGATTTTCAATATTGGATGCAATGGGTGATATGGGTGACACGATGATGATGAGGGAGGTTTTCTACAAGAGTGCTTCATCGTCCATGGAAGATGTATGGTGGCCGAAGTGTATCCGGGTAGGTTAAGGGCGGTCTGGGTGTGGTTAGGGGATGTTGGAGAGATGCCAAAGGGCTATAGGAAGTGTGGTAGAGGTATTAATGTTTTTTATAGGTTCACTATTGGGGACAAGGGTAGGGTGGGGGTAGCAGGGGGTGGTGGGGTTGTGTTGTTGAGGAACATTGTGAAAAAGACAAGCAAGGAAGAAAAAATCCCACCGGTTTTTTGTTTCAGTATTAGAAAATGGAATTTGGAGGTCTTTAATACGCCCTTTAGTGACCTATAAATGGAGTTCACTAATACTAATCTGATCCAGTATGTGAAAATGCTCATAATTATAGTAGTGAAAGTTTTTAAGTTATACTTTATGTTTCTTGTCACAAATCGGCCTGGGTTGATCCAACCCATCACCCGATCCAGTCCACAAAAAGACCTCAAGCGTGCCTCCCCATATAAAATAGACATCCAACTATCATAGAGGGAATAAAAGGATACATTGGGGAGAATATTTCCTTATATGATAGTGTAATAATATTGTAAATAAACTAAACACATACACATCCATGGTCATCAGAGTGTGCATGAATAAATAACAGAAATAAGCTGTAATAAAGGAAATTTATCATAAAAACTCAAAAAATAAGTATATAGAAACTATTCACCCACTAGTATGACCACATATAGAATAAAAAAAATACACATGGCTCTACTGCTACTTTGATCCAAATCGCAAACCCAATCTCCATGACTACTGAACATCTCCATCATGAACCTCAGAATCCACATGAGTATATCTACTTTATCATACAATTTAAGGAATCTACCATATCCACTACATCCCATGATCAACCTGAAATAATACAAAATTTCTACACATACACCAAGTCGCACGTGCAGGGAATGAGAAACAAATCCCAATAGGCCACTCCCAATGATGGTCCTAACATCTTATGTCAGAACATGTGCATAAAAAACACATCATGTCCATCTTATACGAATGTGACTACCTATATAAAGATAAAAATAAATGAAAAAATTGAAAAATAAATGGAAAAAACTCAGTTTCTATCCTAAAATCCATAAGTAAATGTATCCTTGCTCTGGCCCTAGCTAGAGGAATTGTGAAGTGTGGCTCACACAACCATGGAATCAAGTGTTTCTACCTAACAAAATAGGAACTCAAAATTTCCATGTAAGGATAGGTATGAATATTGGTCCCTAGGATCTCATCCTAGGTTTATAAATAACAAATCCCATCTACCAAGCACTTAGACTCCAATGGCATGATCTAAACTAGTGTTAGGGATTCTTTGTCGACCTCAGGAGTATGCAACCATGCCCAAAAAAATTTCAGAACCTGATGGGTGTAAAAAACTATCAAAACATAAAAGGGATACATGATAAGGGACAGAACTCATATAAACTAGGGCCCAAGATAATTTTAGACACTGTTTTCTGTGATCACCATCTAGGGAGAAAAACTAAATTAGGGTGGTTGCACTCATCTAGAACGTCCATTAGCTTCCTTCTCTGCCACCCCATAGAAAACAGAAAGTATAGGAGAGTAACAGAGTCAAACTCAGGTCTCACGCCCATTATAATAATATACCAAAGGTATCCTCTCACATCTAGTCTTCAATAATAACAACCTCAAACCACTGATACAAATCACAAGCACCAGGGTTGTTTAACACCTGCACCCTCCAACCAAAACCACTGAAACCAACACCGACCATCTCACAAGTCAACCAAACAGATGGAATCCATCACAGTTCCCAAAAACTCAGCACAATAAGATACCCTAAAAGGGGATCCTCTATAAAAACCAAACCTTAGGCCCTGCCCACTCAAACCCACAAGACACCCAACCAGAAGTGCAACCTCAAGAAACACCTCACCTAGAAGGGAAACCTCATGAAACAACATGCCCTGAAGTGTATTACTCATAATAGGCCCCTCATACCTATCTAAAAAACATGAAATAATACCCAAATATACTCAATATCCAATGATGTCATCCCAATCAAAAATGCTCCTAAAAAACTACACCTTGAGCAACTACTAGCAAAGCTCATCCAAGAAACCACTTGATACCAACTCCCACAATATTACTAAATAACCTTGATAAAACTCAATTGGAATCTTCAATCCAAGGAAATCAACTAGCACACACCCTCACAGATTCTCAAAACACATAACCCAACCCCTCGGAGGATTCTAGAACCACAACCTAGAAGGAATCATCCAAAAAATATCTCAACTCAAAACACCATCTAGATGGCCTCTAAATGATGAAAAGATTCCAACATTTTTATCTACAAAGAAAACACTCAGAATGGACTACTCAAAATTTCAATTCGGACTTCAGGGCATGAAGACACAAAAAACCCCTTTGTTAGAAAAAGTAAACAACATGTAATTTTGGGTACATGGAGTGCAATATCAAAGGTTCACCTAACTATGTACTTCCACATGTCTAGGTCAAACCCAGGGTTTGCCCATATAATAGTGCATGGACATAGCTTACATGGGGTCTTTCGTGTACTATTACATAGGTAATTCCCCATCACATGGGGTGTCTTTTCATGTTCGTGGCCACATGGCCAGGTATCAACACATGATGTGTACTCCTAGTACATGGCATGTAGTCTCAACCGTCCATATACCCAATTACTTGGCTACATGGCCAATTACAACTACATGGGGTGTACACTGGGTATACAGTGTGTACTTCCCCAACTCTGACTACCCATGTACATGGACACATGGCCAAGTACATGGCCAAGAACCACTACACAACATGTACTTTAAGTATACAAAATATACTTCTAGAAAGATTTTCTTCTACAAAAAGGAAGAACACATGGAGTGTGTTCATCAAACCATATTCCATGTGATTGGGATTTCCCAAACAGAAATTCCACTAGATCTCCCAAAACCCCTTGATTAGCCCAAAAATTACCAGATCAATCCTATAGGGGTCCACAAATAAAAAAACAATATTAAAACTTAAAAACAACCAATATAACATGATTTATAGTAAAAACATTAAAAAGTTCCTACCTAAGGGTGAAAACTACTAAATCGTTTGTTTGATTCACAATTTGATGGCATTGTATAATGATCTGGAGTGTCCCAATCTTTGTGATGATGCCTCATTCTCCCTCCCTCCATCTCTATCTATCTCCCTCTATATCTATATTTTCCTCTCACTCTCAACTCTCATCCATGAAAAGGGGTATCCCTAGGGGGTCTCACGCAACACACCATGGAGTAAAAGGGAAAAAAGAAGAAAAAGTAGAAAAAAAGAAGAAAAAACAAAAAAGGAAGAGAGAGAAAAAAGAGAGCATGTACTAACCCTAGTGATCAATGTGAGTTATACCCTTCCTATAAAAAAACCCCATTATAAACTCAATAGTGAAATTTTAATTCTAATCTAAATCTCCTAATATAACATATCATCAAAAACACATACATAAATAAATAATGTTTAATTAATTAAATATTAAATATTCTACCAAAATTTGAATGGCTCAGAAGTCCACAAAACTCCTATCTTGGGGTAAAAAACCATATTCCATGACCAATGGAGTGGTCAAGAAAATTATCCAGAATCTTCAATAGGATAAATTCTTATTTTCCCCTCAAACACCACCTGATAGAAAAAATTCAAATTTTCCCTGTTTTTCTTAAACCGAAATGATGCGGTTAGTGAAAAAATTCCCACCATAAAAAATTATTTCTCCCCATAAGCCTTGACAGTTAAACAGCTACCAAGATTCACTCCATACAACGATTCTTTCAATACTACAACAATCATCCACTGGATGGTCTCACAAAGTGGACTGCACCACAAACATGATGGACATTCAACTACGATAGATCTAATGCTCCCCACCATAGGAGTATCCCTGTAATCACCCCTTAATGAAAAACCAAACTCTATGGATTATTATCCTTTATCTACCATATGTAATGGATAGATGTGGCCAAACTACTTGCACTAGGGTGCCAACATAGAACACCAACCATTGCGCTTTCCCGAATCACTAGGAATAGTACCCCCACACTAAACAAATACCTTAAAGAAATAACCACAACACACGATGGCCTATATTGAACTCCCCACAATAAGTCTTCCTCATACATAATTCCTTGAATGTTGAACTTGTGAACCAACTAGCGTTGCACCTAACCAGCATTCACATGCCTTTTCTCAAAAATGATTTCTCTTAAAAAGACATGTTAACCACCACTCTCCTCCTCAAGGAAGTTTGATTCACCAAAAACCCCCTCATAGAAACTCATACTAAAATAATCTATGAGATAAATAACCTAGACTAACATGTATATACCACTGACCATGCTTCTCATGCAGGCTAGTTGCAACCAATTGGAGCACCCTCAACACTCCTCCACAAAAAACAAGGTGTATACCTCATACTAAGATCCACCACACAAACACCCTTCACATGGGCATTGATCCAAAACCATGATCACCTAACCATGTTCATACTATGCTACCCAAAGTGTGACCAAAACGATAAGTCCAAATATCAAACAAACCTACCCTCTCAACTAGTCACAAAAACAGAAGGACAACCACAAAACCAAGATCACTTCCAATGCACCACCTCATAATCCCAAGGAATCATAAACCTCATCACATAACTTCCTAGAGCTACAAAAACATTAGGGTATCTTGATATTGATCCAAACATCTCTTAGACATCATTTCCTTCATCGAGCCAACCACCACCAACAGTAGTCAGACATCCCAAATCCCGCACCAAACTAGAAGGATTTTCATGTTCCCTCAATGAAGGGAATGCATCTTCGACACCAAAGAACAAATCACCATGATATCCACATGACCTATCATCAAAATAAAGTTACACTTGGTTATATTGATTATAATTACACCCAGTACATATATGAGGAAACATCGTATAAGAAATTGTTGACACTTTAAACAAATGAACCAACATTGTTAGTAAAATCTCCTATAGTCAGGAAAATTTCATGAGGATCCCATGTTCCTATCATGATGCATGAAAATAGACCTATTTTCATAAATCCAAGATCCAAAAATTCATAAATCATAAAACCCATAAAAACAAGTGCATCACTCAAGTTGAAAACCACATAACCGTAACAATCAAAAACAAAGAACAAAAATCCCAGAACACTGGTAACCTGGACTTCATATCGGAGTAGGTGTTCATGATGCACCAATTAAATATTCATTATAAGATTTGACACATTCCTAGAATATCTATCTTCTAACTTCCCAAATAGTAATAAAATAAAGACAATCCTCTAATACCATTTTATCACGAACCAGCCTGGGCCGACCTCAACTATTACCTAATTCATCCCACAACAAGGAATAAAGAACACTGCCTCGTAAGATAGAGGCATCTAACTAGTGGTTATAGCCTGAAAAGATATAGTGGGGAGACTATTTCCTCATATCAAAGTTTGATAATAGTGGAAATAAACTAGACACATACACATCCCTAAACATCAAAGTGTTCACAAATAAATAAATAACTGAAATAAGATGTAATAAATGAAATGAATCATATAGACTCAAGGAATAATAATAAATAAATTGGTCTCCCATTTAGATGACCACATATTGAATAAAAATAAATAAATTAAATATAAAATTCTATACTTCTACTCTAATCTGAACCACATACCTGGTCTCTATGACTGCTAAACAGCTACAACATAAACCTCAAACTCCATATGAGCAGCTCTACTTGATCATGCAATATAGAGTATCTACCAGATCCAAAAAATCCTATTCTTAATTTTAAATAATACATAATTTCTACACATATATCAAGTTTTACATATAAATGGTGAGAAAAAAAATCTCTATAGGCTACCACCAATGGTGGTCCTAACATCTGTTATCATAACATGTCCTTAAAAAACACAACATTTACTGCCTATCCAAACATGAATACTATAATAAAGATAAAAAAAGAAATAAAAAAATGAAAAACAAAGGAAAAAACCTTAGGTTATAGCCTAACGCCCTTAGGGAAATCTACAATCACTTTGGCCCCAACCAGAGGAATTATGAAGTGTGGCTCACACAACCACAACATCAAGTTCATCTGCCTAATCAAAAAAGAGTTCCAAAGTACAAAACAAGGGTAAGCATGAATTCTAAACCCTAGGATCAAATCCTATGTTTATAAAAAATTAAACACATATATCAGGCATTAGAACTCCAATGGAACGATCTGAACTAGTGGTATGGGATCCCTGTCAATCTTGAGAGTATACTACCATGCCCAAAAGTACTGCATAACCTGATGTAAAGAACAAACCTATTAATGAAACATAATTATACTCTATTAGGCCCAAAAATATTATAAACCACTCCATGGGAGTTTTTAATCCTCCATAGTTCATGAACCCCAGCCATGGTGAAAAGATAAACTAGGGAGGCTATACTAATCCAAATCATCTATTATCTCCCTAGCCCTACCTCACATCAACAAAATAGTATAGGAGAGTAAGAAAGTAAAAATCAGGGCCCATGACTATTCCAATAATATCCTAAAGGTATCCTCTCACAACTAGTCCTCAATAAGAATAACCTAAAACAAAAAGGACAATTTTCAATCACCAGGGTTAGCTAATTCCCATATCCTCCAACTAAAACCATCAAAACCATCACCGACTATATCACAGGACAACCAAATATAGGGTAACCAATATGATTCCCAAAACCCCATCATAATAGTACACCCTACAATAGGCCCCTCATTTAAAACCAAACCGTATTCCATGCCCACTCAAAGGAATCAGGCTGGTCTCCCAGTTCAAACCCATAAGATCCCACCCAGAAGGGAAACCTTAAGAAACATGACTCCTAAAAGGGAAACCTCAAGAAACACCATTCCCAGAAGGGTATTCCTCATAAAATTTCTCTTAGATAAATCTCAAACTCATTAAAAAGAAACTAGTTGTACTAGAAATACTATGATGTTTCCCCATCCAAAAAGGCCTTTAACAAACTACACCTCGAGAAACTACTAGCAAAGCTCATCCAAGAAACCACTCAATCCATCCTCCCATAATCTGAATAAAGATACTCAAGAAAGTTAACATGAAATCCTCAATCCAAGATGATCAACTAGTACACACCCTCAAAATATCCACACAACACACAACCCATCCCCTAGGATGATTCTATAACCATAACCTTGAAGGAATCCTCCAAAAAATATCTCATCCCAAAACACAATCAGGAAGGCCTATAATGTTTTAAAGGCTTCCACCATTGTGATATACATAGAAAAATCATATAATTTAGTACTTACAAGTCCAATTCTAGCTATGATACATGAGGAAACCCAAAACCCCTTTTCTAGAAAAAGTATACAGCGTGTACTTCCATGTACAATGTGTGTACTCTCAAAGGTGAACCCATCCATATACTTCCACATGGACAAGGAACACCTAGGGTATGACCATGTACTATTACATGGTCAAAACCTACATGGGGTCCTCCCATGTACTATTACATGGGTTAGTCCTCCTCATACAAGGTGTTTTCCCAAGTACCTGGCAACATGGCCATATACCACCACACAATGTCTAACGACCCAAGCTTGACGTACATGGACATTACATTTAATTTTTGGAATAATTAATATATGACACAAAGAGGAACCAAAAAACCGTATTAGTTTGGTGTCTTTGGAATCTTGGAACATAATCTTATAACATGGTGAAAGATCTTCAACATCTTCCATAAATATCTTCCCCTTTTTTCCCTACCTACAACATTTCTTTATATCTTGGTAAAAAGAAAACATAAAACAGGTGAGATCAAATGCTCAGTAAGGGTAAACATTGAGAACATAAAACAAACCATAAACATAATAATGTAAAAACATGTACATAAAGTTTAAATATCAAAATAATGATTCATGAAGTAAATCTTCATAGTACATAAGGCATAGATCATAAAGGAATATTAACCATGATAAAATAGCATAGGAATGAAACATGGAATTGTGGAAAATAAATAAGCACATAATATTATTTCCATAGTAGCCAAGTCATTACTTAGAAGATAATAATATTGGACAATTTCAATTAATGAATCGGGTTTACTTTTCATTTCATCCAGGTATTATTGAACCATATTTACTTGTCGTTCCAGCCCTGTATTACTGAACCGAATTTACTTGTCGTTCTATCCTTGTATTACTGAACTGGATTTTATTTCCATTCCATTTATGTATATATCATGAGATATAAATATTTACCTAGTTAATTTTATGGAGATGTAGGTTCCACCCATCTCATAATGAAATCATTCTTACATGTGCCACAAAAACATAAATCATTCATTATAGCATAACCAAAGAAATAAAATGGGTTTCTTAAAATTAATTCCATCAAAAAATTATCCATAAAAAATATCATTCCATAATTAACAAAATAAAATAATATTAATAATAGTGATAGAAACATAACCCTATTTAAAGATCATCGTCTTAGATGGAAAATTATTTTGATAAAATACTTGAAATTAATTCTTGAGGAAAATATATTTTCTTCTTCAAAAACATTTTAATTTCTAAAAATGTCATAAAAATTTAAAAGAAAAATATTTAGATTAAAATAAAAATTAAATAATTTAGATTAATATTCATGGAAATAAGGAATTATGAATATGTAAGAATGTATTCATGTCATATAAGTTAAAAAACATTCTTCTCGTACTCTTGTCTGAAAAGTCAAAAAGTACCTCGTATGGAAAACAAATGAAATATACCCTCCATAAAAATTAACCAATGGATAAAATTGACTTTAAAAAATAGTATAAGAAAATAAATCATATTACATATTTAGGAAACATGAATTTGGATGATAAATATACCCCAGTAAATACTTACGAATAAACAATCTCTGATAATAATGAGATTGCAAAATTGTCTCTTACCTTAGGTCTGATTTCTTTTGTATGTGTATGAAAATATTATATAGTGTGTTTGAAAATAATATTAACTTTTAATAGAACCATAATAAGATTTATGATATCATATATTATTCACTTATGACTTTATATTACCCGTTTATTTATTAATTCCATGTTGAAGCAACATTTTGGGTAATAATTGTTTTATTTATCGTGTGTGTTTTGACTTGTTATTCTTGATCTTATTACTTAGATCATAATTTACTTACTTATAAAATGTAAACAATTATTTATATATCATAAATATTCAGTATATAAATATATATAATAGATAGATAAATGAAATGGAATACACTGTTTATAGAGACGGTAGGTCATACGTACGCATGAACGATGTTTTTGTTTCCTTATTGAATTGAATGGAAGTGAGTAAATGATATATATATTTATATAAATAAATAAAGTAGAATTATTATGTCATATATTTAATTATTATTTACTATATATACTTTATAGTCATTCTTGAATGGTTAATGTGGACAATGAATCTCATCGCGTCGTGGAGCCGGTAGACCGTACGTATGCACGAGTGACAATATCATTCCTTTTGATGGTTTAAATGGCATGGAATTGGATGGAATATTAATTATAAAGAATAATAATCATTTTATATTCTTTATTTTCATCCATTTTACCAATCATTATACCCATCCAATTAAATAATTGTTGAATAATAGATTACACCATGACGTAGAGACGGTAAGTCGTACGTACGCATGCATAGTGATATTTTAATTCATAGGATGGATAAAAGGAGGTATAAGGTTTTCCCCTAAATTTAAGAACATATAATAATTTATAAGATATTGGATTTATATCTTTATTATTATAACAACATAAGAATAAGAAGTATAAAAATAATAATTTTGTAAGAGGTGATAAAACAATTACCTCTTTTTTCGAGTATCTTCTTTTGATTTGCACAAAAGGTCTCCCTAGGATGGATTTCTGACAAAAGTGTAGCCTCTAGGGTAAGGTAGGGATGTTAAGATATTATTTTATAATATTTTGGATGATAAAAGGTCTTGAAAGGTGTGAGTAAGTGGGTATAGGTGGTGGCCTTTTACAAGAGGGGGGAGGGGCACTTTAGGAAAGTCTTGAAATATTAATTTATTATAAATTTATTTTCAGTTTATAATGGTCCCAAACTCATTTATTTATAATATAAGATGATTATGGGTCTAAATAATTTCAACCAATAAAATTTATACTTGTATTGATTTTATTTTAAACCTTATCATTTTGATATATCCTAATTTAATCTATTTAATTTCATTTGTGGTAATAATATTTTAAATATTAAATGGTAATAAATATTTACTTATGTGTTTTAAATTGTTCATAATTGGGTAATTTATGAAATTTTAGATCTTATAATTTTCACTTTGTAAGTTTTTTTTTATTTTTAAATAATTTAATAATATATTATTTTTATAAACTATTAATAGTGTCAATTTTGATATGATTCATTTATTTGACTTAGAATAAAATCAAAACAGAATATAAATTCAAAAAATGTATTTAATACAATATTATAATGTAATAATAAACTATAAAATTCTTGTAGCCCATTAATTGGTTCATATTAGATTTATTTTATTTTTTTAAAACCATTTATTTGATATTTCTAAAAATAATAATTTATACGTCACTATTGTGTCATCATTAATGGTAATTATTTAATCTATAAAAAATCTAATTAAATTCACATGATGTATACAATTTAATTATATTTTTGTATACTATTTATTTTTTAAGTTTTATCAAGTTTATCACTGCATTAAAATTATTATACTTATAAGATATATGAGAGTGACATGTTGTCACTTTCTTTTGTTTTAATTATAATTACATCACTTTATAGAAAAAAAGTCAATTAAGTGAATCCATTCATACCCTTAGGTGATATTGGTAGAATTTAATTCTCCAATATTATTTTTTAAGGGGTTAGGGTAATTTTATTATCTTTATCATACCGTTTCTTACCCTAATTTACCTGATTTACCATTAACCTTGGTAAATAAAGATTATCGTAGTTACTATTCATAATATCAGAAAAATAAAAGTAACCTTTTAAAATAATTTGGACCCAATGATTACAAATATGGAATCTATTTTTAAAAATTCAAAATAAAAAACTTTCAGTAATTAATTTAAAATTAATTCCCATTATCAAAATCAAAAAGTGAGTTTTTAAGAAGTAACAGCTATCAAAAGATTGACATGTGTTTTTGTACAATTTAAATCTAAAATTATATAAAATTACCATAACTGTATTAAATGGCAAAAAAATAATCCAATTAATCTCTAAAACGAATTAAAAATATAATCTAACTATATAAATAAATTAGAAGAAATGGTAGTTTTGAATTAAAATGCAATATTTTTCACTATTCATTAAAATATGAATTTCATTAGAAAAATATCAAAATTTCGAACAAGGTAAATTTTTATGTCCCTATTCAAACTAAGAAGTTTATTATGTCCAATATAACTTCTAAAATTATAAAAAACTATATTTAAAAGGGTTCTCCATTAAAAGGAGGTAAGACTATATTTAAAAAAAATACTTCTTTTATCTAAAAAAATGAATTTTATCTTATATCATATACATAAAACATATAATATTAATTTAAAACATTATATTCAATATATTAAATATATATTTCACTAATAAAATCCATAAATATTGATTTTATTATTTTATAGAATCACTTATTTACATTTAAATAGTTTTTAAATTTAGAAGGAAGTTAATATTATTCATTACCCACCATTATAATGACTAGGTTATAATATTTAGTTATCACTTATAATAAGTATTGTATGAAATAAATTCAATAAAAATAACTTTAAATTGTGTCTAGCGCAATCCAAGAATAGTGTGGCGTATATTGCAAGATAATACGGTGTTGTGTATAGCGCAAGCTAATCTTAGTGTAGCATACAACACAAGACATAAAAGAAATTAAAAAAGAATCTATCTCAAAAAATCTTGGGTTGTTACATTATACCCCCATAAAATTAATTTCACCCTCGAAATTCATCGGGTTTATAAAACATGTACTACAAAAAAGATTATTTTATAGAAACCCACATCGTAAAAAGAAATAGCAAAAATTAATTTTAAAAAGGGAAGTTAGAAACATAACAGATATCCAAAGTAACTCATCACTGGGTTTCCACATAGTTGAATATAGGTCGGAAGTGAAAACATGGATATGGAAGAAAAATATAACCATCAAGTTCTGATGCATAGTGATGGAGAAAAATGTTTGGAGAAAGTTAACAACCAAAAATCCATAAATAAGAAATGATTTATGGGACCATCTGATTCATCTTATAAGAAGGTACTAAGATAAAATTTATGGTTTTCAATATCCTTTCCCTAATGTTGAAGAATTTTTCATGAGAATAAATACTTACTTGATTTTGGTACAATCGCATCGTTGTTCATACCTTGAACAATTTCCACTTCATCTCTTATTTATAGAAATGAAGTCAAATTTTTCATTATTGAAGTGTTAGTATATCATGAAATAGAATTATAGGTCATTCCATATACATCAATAAAAAGTTTATCATATGTAATCAAATATGAATAATTCCACCTATAGTGAGATAATACATTAATCTAATAAACATCAAATGGAATATAACTTATACTATCCATAAATGGATAACATTACAATCCTTCCAAAAACTAAAAATATAAAAATTTAGAAATATGTAAAATAAATTGACATAACAATTATCTCCCATATATAATAAGGTAAATCTTCATTGTCACATTCCAAACATGTTAATACCTTAATAATGTATTCTCTTAAAATATGGTAATAACATGAATTACTGTATAACTTTAGTGAAAACATGAATTCTATCAGAATTAACTCTTTCCACAGACCAAAAATACCAATATATATATATACTCAAATAATGATAACACTTTGTCCTTGTATCAGTTATGAGGTCATTAATACTATCAAACATCTCATTATTTTCTTGTCCCTTCATTATACGCATATCATGTGCTTTCCAAAAAAAATACAATCACTTCTCATGGTTACTGGTACCATATACTTATGGAAAACCACAATGGACCAATATATAGATATTAAAATATTCCATAATACTATAAAAGATATTCAAAAATACTATTTTGGATTCCTATTACATAAACACTTTTTCATTCCACTACTTCATTGTCATACTCAACATCTCCAATAGAGACCGCATATGATTTTCCTTTTTCTTTGGTTTTAAGAGTTTTCTGACATCAATAATCATCTATAACCCTTGGATTAGGGCTTCGGTTAGCATAATGCCCTATTTCCTTTCACTTATAACCCTGATTTATGGGAGGTACACTCTTTAGAGAATTTTTTTTATACCCGTAACTTTGGTAGTAAAATACTCGATGAACTTCTCTCCCAAACTTAAAACATTTATCAGTCCCCTTAATACAATTTCCTCTATGTTTCCTTCCAAACTTTGAGCATAAAGAAAATATAATCTCCTTTTCTCTTTGATTTTTATATTTTACTTCGAATTTTATCCTATTTTTCTTATCATAACCATGAGATAGATGAAAAACTACAGTCTCCATTTTTTAATAATAATATAAGGAAGGTACATACTAAAAAATAATTCCTTTAACTCACCACAATCCAATGAGTCAATTTTATCTTGTTACCTTGTATTCTGGATTGAGTTCTACCACATATTCTATTTACCTTCTAAGAAATAAGTGCCAAACTTAACCTTTTCACATTCTGAACAATGGATAATAAAATATATATTTTCAACAGAACAAATCCATTTCTTTATAACTAGTGGATCAATCTTTCCACTAAAATAAGGTGTATGTTTCTTCAATAAATATTCAAGAGAACTTTGTTCCCACCTTTGGTCATTTGGAAGCCCAGTAGGATTTGTAGTCATAGAAACAAGATTCTTTATTGGAGCTCCCATAATATTTGGTTGTTTATAAGCAAATTAATTACATTGAACATAACATCCACATTAAAATGATTCCTTTGGGTTCTATCAATTGTTTAAAACCCAAAAAAGAATAGTGTGAGAGGCAAAAAACATACTAGGAAAAAAACATAATCAAGGGGGAGTAATTTCAATATCTAACATCTTAGGCTTAATCCTAACTTATTCATGATTGTTACCATAATTAAAGGAATATAACCTATATTTAAACCTACCCTTAGGGACATCCCTATACAGACCTTAAAAATATCTCTAGGGATCTCATTAATGTTTTTAAATCCTAGTTTCCAAAGTTTAACTAAAACTTTGCTCTGATATCAACTCTAACGACCTAAGATTGACGTACATGGACATTACATTTCTTTTACAGAATACTTAATACATGACACAAATAGACACCCAAAGACCATATTAGTTTAGTGTCTTTGGAAACTTATAACATAATCTTCTAATATGGTGAAATATGTTCAATATCTCCCATAAATATCTTCCCCCTTTGTTTTCTTACCTAAAACCACTCTTTATATCTTGGAGAAAATAAAACATAAAAAGGGTGAGATATAATGCTTATTAAGGGTAAAAATTGATAACATAAAACAAACCATAAACGTGAGAATGTAAAAACATGAAATAACATTTAAATATCAAAATCATGAGTTATGAAATAAATCTTGGTAGTACATAAGGCATAGATCATAAAAGAATATTAACCATGATAAAATAGAATTGGAATAAAACATGGAATTGTGGAAAATAAATTATCACATAATTTTATTTCCATATTATCCAAGGAATTACTTCTAAGTCCATAATAGTGTACAATTCCCATTACTGAATTGGGTTGACTTTCTGTTTCAGCCATGTATTATTGAACCAGATTTACTTGTCATTCCAGCCCGGTATTATTGAACCAGATTTACTTATCATTCCATACCTGTATTACTGAACCAGATTTTCTTTCCATTCCATTAATTTTTGTATCATGATATATAAATCTTTACCAAATGAATTTTAGGGAGATATAGGTTTCACCTATATCATAATGAAATCATTCTTATATGTGCAACAAAAACATAAATCATTCATCATAGCATAACCCAAAAAATAAAACGGGTTTCTTAAAAATCATTCCATCATTAAATAATATATATAAAATATCATTAAATAATTAAAAAAATAAAATCATAGTAATAATAGGTATATAAACACAACCCAATTTAAATTGAATCGTCTTATATGCAAAATAATTTTGAAAAAATACTTGAAATCAATTCTTGAGGAAAATATTCTTTCTTCTTCAAAAACGTTTTATTTTCTCAAAATTCCATGAAATTTTAAAATGAAAGTATTTAGTTGAAAATAAACATGAAATAATCTAGATTAAGCTTCATGTAAATAATTAATTATGAACTTGTAAGAATCTGTTCATGGAGTATAAGTTAAAAAACATTCTTCTCGTACTCTTGTCGGAAAAGTCAAAAAGTACCTCGTATGGAAAACGAATGAAGGATTCCTTCCATAAAAATTTACCAATGGGTAAAATTGAATTTAAAAAATAGTATAAGAATTGAAATAATATTATATATTTAGGAAACATGGATGTGGATGATAAATATACCCTAGTAAATACTTACGAATAAACAATCTCTGATAATAATGAGATTGCAAAATTTTCCCATACCTTAGGTGTGATTTATTTGGTATGTGTATGAAACTCCAATATAATGGGTTTAAACATATTTTTATCTTTTAAAAGAACCATGATAATATTTATTATATCATATATTATATCATATTTGATTCACTTATGACTTTATATTACCTGTTTATTTATAAATTCCATGTTAAACCAATGTTTTCGGTAATAATCATTTTATTTATCGTATGTGTTTTGACTTGTTATTTTGGATATTATTACTTAGATAATGATTTAATTACTTAAAAATTGTAAAACATTAATTATATATCATAAATATTAAGTATATAAATATATATAATAGATAGATAAATGAAATGGAATACACCGTTTATGGAGATGGTAGGTCGTACATACGCATGAACGCTGTTTCCGTATCTTTATTGAATTGAATGGAAGAAAGTAAATGATATATATATATATACACATATAAATCTTGTAGAATTATTATGTCATATATTTTATTATAATTTATTATATATACTGTATAATCATTCTTTAATTGTTAATGTGGAGAATGAATCTCATCGCGTCGTGGAGATGGTAGGTCGTGCGTTTGCACGATCGACGATATCATTCCCTTTGATGGTTTAAATGGTATGGAATTTGATGGTATATTAATTATAAAGAATAAGAATTTTATTTTAATTATTTATATCCATTATACACATCATTATACCTATCCAATTAAATTATTGTTGAATAACAGATTACACCCCAATGTGGAGACGGTAAACTGTACTTACGCACGCATAGTGATAATGTTATTTGTAGGATGGATAAAAAGAGGTATAATGTTTTTACATAACTATAGGAACATCTAATAATGTATAATATACTGTATTTATTACTTTATTATGAGAACAACATAATAAGAGGCAGTAGAAGTAGAAAATAATTTTGAAAGAGTTGATAAAACAATTACCTCTTTTGAGTATATCCTTTTAATTCGCACAAAAGGTCACCCTAGGAAGGATTTCTGCCCAAAGTTTGGCCTCTAAGAGAAAGGTATGCATGTTGGGAGCTTATTTGAGATTAGTTTGGATGATCCAAAGGTCTTGAAATGTGTGATTAAGTGGATATAGGTGGTGGACTTTTATAAGAGGGAGGATGGTCACTTTTGGAAAGTCTTGAAATATTAATTTATTATAAATTTATTTTCAGTTTATAATGGTCGCAAACTAATTTATTTCGAAGATAATATGAGTATGATTCTAAATCCTCTCAAAAAATAAAATATATATATTTTTTTATTTTATTTTAATCCTTATCATTTTGATTTATCCTTATTTAATCTATTTAATTTTATTTGTGGTAGTAATATTCCAAATAATAAATGGTTATAAATATTTACTTATGTCTTGTCAATTTTCTATTATTGGATACTTTATAAAATTTTAGATCTTATAATTTTCACTTTGTAATTTTTAAATATTTTTGTGATTTTTAAATAATTTAATAATACATTATTTTTATAAAATATCAATAGTGTCAAATTTGACACTATTAATTTATTTGAATTTAAATAAAATCCACACAGAAGATAAATTAAAAAAAAATAATACCTTCATAAAATGTTTTAGTCACAAAGAAAATTTTTGGAGCACATTAATTAGTTCATATTATATTTCTTTTAATATTTTTAAAACCATTTATTTGATATTTCTAAAAACTACATCACTATTGTGTCATCATTAATAGTAATTATTTAATCTATAAAATTTTTAAATAAATTCACATGATGTAGAAAATTTTGTTATATTTCTGGATACTATTTATATTCAACGTTTTATCATTTTTATCACTACATTAAAATTTTTATACTTATAAGATATATGAGAGTGACATGTTGTCACATTATTTTGTTTTAATTATAATTACATCACTTTCATGGAAAAAAGTCAATTAAATGAATCCATTCAAACCCTTAGGTGATATCAGTAGAATTTAATTCATACAATATGATTTTGGAAGATTTTAGGGTAATTTTATTATCTTTATCATATTGTTTCTTACCCTAATTTACCCAATTTACCTTTAACCGTGGTAAATAAAAATTAATGTGGTTACTATTCATAATGTCAAAAAAATAAAATTAATAAATTAACATAATTTGGATCCAATGATTCCAAATATGGAATCCATTTTTCAAAATTCAAAGCACAAAAGTTGTATTAATTAATTTAAAATTAATTCTCATTTTCAAAACAAGAAAGCGGGTTTTTAAGAAGTAAAAACTATCAAAAAATTGACATTTGTTTATGTACAATTTAAATGTGAAATTACATCCAATGAAAAAAATTGGATTAAATTTAGAAAACTTAATCCAATTAAACCTTAAAACCAATTAAAAATATAATCTAACTATTTAAATAAATTAGATGAAAAGGCAGTTTTGAATTAAAATGCAGTATTTTTCATTATTCATTAAAATATTAATTTCATCAGAAAAATACCAAAATGTAAACCAAGGTAATTTATGATGTCCTATTTCCAAATAAGAATTTTATTATGTCAAATATAACTTATAAAATTGTCAAAAAGTATATTTAAAAAGGGATCTCCATCAAAAGGTGGTAAAACTTTATTTTTATGAAAAATACTTCTTTTATCTGAAAAATTGAATTTATTCTTATATCATATATAGAAAATATATAAGATGAATTTAAAACATTATATTGAATATATTTAATATATATTTCACTAATAAAATCCATAAAGACTGATTTTATTATTTTCTAGACTCAATTATTTACATTTAAATAATTTTTTTATTTTAGAAGGAAGTTAATACTATTCATACCCACCCTTATAATGACTAGGTTATAATATTTAGTTTTCACTTATACTCAGTACTATGTGAAATCAATTCAATCAAAAGAAATTGAAATTGTGTGAAACACAAGCCAACAATAATATTTTGTATTCTGCAAGCTAACATGGTGTTGCGTATAGCGCAAGCTAATCTTGGTGTAGTGTACAACACAAGACATCAAAGAAATTTAAAAAAAAATCTATCTCATAAAATCTCGGGGTGTTACAAAATGTGTAATCCTAATATAAAATTTGTAGTATCAAGCGTCAATCTACCCAAGTACATGGATAAATGTCCAAGTACTACAATACAGGGTGTACCCTGGGTACATGGAATGTACTTCCCTAACTCTGACTACCCATGTACACAACCACATGGTCAGGTACATGGAAAAGAACCACTACATGGCATGTACTTAAATTAAATGGTGTGTAATTCTAAAAATACCTTATTCCTCAAAAAGGAATAACACATGACATGTTTTCATAAAACCACACACCATGTGATTGGCATTTCCTAGTTAAAATCCCTTCTAGATTCCACCCCCCCCCCCCCAATTCACTAAAAACTACCAGATCAACACTCTAGGGGTCCCAAACAACACAAAAACATGATAAAAACTAAAACAAATATTATATCAGAATTTTTGGAAAAAAAATTTAAAAAAAATCAAGCTATAGGTATAAAATATTGAATATTTAGTATGATTCATGATTTACAATTATCACACAATTATCTAGCACGTCTCGATCTCCACGACGTCACCTCATACTTCCTCCATCCCTCTACTCTCTATATCCTTATCCCTATACTATCTCATACATGAAAAAGTTGATCCCCAGGGGGGAATAAACAACACATTAGATAGAAAAAGGTAAAAATAAGAAAAAGTATAAAAGAAAGAAAAAACAAAAAGAAAAGAAAAAAAGAGAGATAAGAAAAGGGAGCCCGAACCGACCCTGATAGCCGACATGAGGATATAACCTTCTTAGAAAGAAACCCCATTTCAGAATAAATGGTGAAGTAAAAATTCCGATCCAACACTATAAACATAATATATGACCAAAAAAACATGCCCAAATAAATAATGTTTAATTAAATTAATATTAAATATTCATCCAAAACTTTAATGACTCCAAATTCCACCAAACTCTTATACTAGGGTAAAAACCCTATTATAAGACCAATGGATTCCTCAAAAAATTATCTAAGATATCCTAATAAGATAAATTACCATTTTTTCCTCAAACACCTCTTCTGAGAAAAATATCAAATTTCCCCTATTTTTCTTAAACTGCCACTATGAGAATCATGAAATTTCTAATGTAACATAGAAATAATGCATGTGTTTGGTTTACCAAGACTAATAAACTACTATATACTTGGTGGTGTGATCCCTTGTATATTATACCAATGTAATAAATTAAACACTAGCTCCGGGTTACTATATTCGGGGTTGTTACAATTGGTATCATATAAAATTTATTATAAATGTTTGGAATTAGATTTAGTAAAACATAGATTAGATAAAATAACCCTATGATAGACTCTAGTATAAGTATAAGTATATGATAACATTTAAAAAAATTATAAATTGTAGATTGTATAGTTTCCTAAAAATGATATCCCTATCTGGATATAAACAAGTTGATTAATGTTTTGACAGAGATGCACCTATGGGTAATAAACTTGAAAAGGCCAGTTGGGTATTAACTCGATCATCACCTAGTGCATGAAAAAGATGCCTCACTACACACCTGGTTTGACACTCTAGGGGGATATGATTTAGCTGATTCACATGCTATTTAAGAACTGTTATAAAGGATTTTAAAATATTATTATGATTTAAATATATTCCCAAAGTTACTAATCTTATGATTCTAGTATTGGTTATTACATAAATTTTTAATTTATGTTAAGTGTTTTACTAGATTTGGAATTATATACTTTGATTTAAAATTCAATGTGTTGTTCAAAAACTAATTAAGTGTATACTGTTTTTAGAGATGGAGAATAGATAAAGAAATAGAAAATGTATGAATTCCCATAATCAATGAAGGGATTTACATCTATATAAATTCAACATGAATGGTTTTGGAGTCGAGTATAGTATGGATATAATAGGGTAGCTGACTAAGGTTATGGCCAATAACCTTGCCCATCTAGAGAAATGAGGCTCCCTAGACCCACACTTTTGAGTTCGGTACTAAAAACACATTAATTATAAATTGTATTTGATATCAAGTGATATGATAAAATCTAAAAATTCAAATATTTCACACTTATATTACAAATCACAATAATCTCATACAATCCTGATAACTTTTAGATTTATTATTTTTATAGATTACCAACATAAATAAATTAGTTTACAACTCTTCTGAACTTTTATCCATAATCATACCAAACTAGATCCCATTATAAACATCCCATGGTTTATGTTCACATTCATAGCTTGGTGAATGTAAAAAATAATAAAGGTTTGAGATCAAACACTCGTTTAGGGGAAAAATTATCAACAAGTCATCAAAAGGGTTAGATAATGATAATATGAGAAACATGGGCATGGTAGAAATACCTTATTAAAAAACAAAAACCAAAAATATTTTTCTATATAATAGAAGGACATGTGATTTCAAATGAAAAATTATATATCATGGAATAAGACTGTGGAAACATGAGACAATAATCATGTTCCATGGAGAATAAAATAGGAATATATCAATGAAATGTGGCATTAACATAATCATAGGTAAGCATGCCAATACAAACATATTAAAATTTGAACTTATCCATGTATAACATTATTAGGATTGGGGTAACCAACCGTGTACCTTATTGGGATTGGGATTACCATATTTGATCTATTAGGCTTCGGGTTACAACTCTTTTACCCTTGGTATTAGTATTACCACCCATGTACCCTTGGGCTTGGAATAACCTCTCATGTACCCTTGGTCTTGGGATAACCTCCCATGTACCTTTGGGCATGTGATAACCTCCCATATACCCTTTTGATCTCATGAAATTTCAACTTTACCAATGCAATGTAGGATGATATAAAACTCAAATTATCTGATTATGATAAATCATATTCATGTGTCCGATAAAAAATAAATCATATATCATATCATGAAAAATTCATGGAAATAAAATGGTCTTTATAACATTTCCAAATGATATCACATGAAATGAACTCAAGAGTTGGATTAAGTGATTAAAAAATCATGAAAATTGAGTATTTAAAAAGGGAATTTAGGGGTGATTCTTGAAATGTTTTCCAAATTAGATATATATTTTGGAGATAAAGAGTAAAATGGAATCAAAATCATGAAAAGTGGTTTCATAAAACATTTTTTATCCTTATTTTGAAAATAAGAAGTTGTGAGACACCTTTAAAAAATCATTTTCAAGAATTTAACATGAAAATATATTCAAAATACCACTTTAAAAGAAATACCAATAATAGATCCTTAAAAATACATAAATGTTTTCCATATTAAATTTAGAGTAGATGATAAAATATTTGATCATGAAAGGAAAACTACTTTAGTATTTTGAAATACTTTTTTTGAGACCTACATCATTTAAAAAACTATTATAGATTCATTTTTAAAATTGGTAAAAATAATCCTGAAGATAAATTTAAATGATAAATATTTGTATTTCAAAATAATAAATGGAAAAATTAGTGTGAATAATGAACATTGACATTGAAGATAAAGAGCTTATTGGAGAGGATGATAATTATTCTTAATAATGTTATAATTTTATGAGAAAGCAATTTGTCAAGGAAGAAGCTTGGAATTTAAATTTTAGTTTTCCATGTATTGAAATATAAAGTATAAAATATTAAAATATTATGGTGTAATAAATAAAAAATATAATAAATAAGTTCAAGGTGAATCATTATAACTCAAGGAAATTAGTTTTGAGTTAACAAAATCCCTTACATCCTTAATATATCTTGAATCGAAATACATGGAAAGATAGAACTTGAGATAAATTATTAAAATCATTTAATTGCATGAAAGTGACATAAAACATCAACATGTAAATATATAAAACCCAAAATATAAAATAAGTGGTGAATATTCCATATGAATCAAAGAAAGAAAAGTGAGATGAGAAACCTTTTCCTTAACTCTCATCTTCCACAAAAGTAATTTAACATTCTATATACTAAAAATAACCATATTAATAACATATTTTAGAACATTATTCATATCTATTAACTTTTCTAATCTATAATTATAATAATTAAATATACATTCATTAGTTAGTTAATGTTTATTTTCATCATTGGATGTTAGTAATTTTGATTGTTTTGTGCATGTTTCAAGTAATTTATTAATATCAATAGATTGTTTTATAATGATCATTAATTTTTGTATCATAATTTTAGAACCATATTCATGAAAAATATTAATTCTTAATATCATATAAATTTATCAAATATTTTTTTTGGAATCATCCATGTAATGAGATGATAAAATATGAAACATGTCATCCATAGAGGTGGTAATCTACCCATTCACATAGGAAACATTTTCATTTTTTAGTGGATAGAAAGAAAGAATGGTAAATAATTATTTATATTTAAATAATAATAATTAATTAATATAAATTATTAGAATAATTCATGTAAGGGGGTGATTAAAAATCAAATACGGAATGGATGGAGGTAGTAGTTCGTACATACACACGAGCATCATTTTCATTTTTCAAACGATTATGAGGAAGGTAAACATGATTATTAAATTAACATAATAAAATTTAAGTATAATTATGATACTGATTTAATTTTTTTATCATGGAT
The DNA here is from genome assembly GCA_963277665.1 of Viscum album. Taxonomy (NCBI): domain Eukaryota; kingdom Viridiplantae; phylum Streptophyta; class Magnoliopsida; order Santalales; family Viscaceae; genus Viscum; species Viscum album. The sequence continues at coordinate 1,410,987,265 of OY728141.1, read as the reverse complement.
ATATTATTTTTTTAGTATGTGGAATAATGAAAAAAATAAATATAAATGAAGTATTTATTAGAAGTTTTTACCTTACTCCTCAGGACAAATACTTGAGCCTTTATAGAATGGCCTTTTAGTGATAACATCACCTCAATAACATTTGAAAGATATTTTATAAGGGTTTTGGGTAGATTTTTTTTGAGAAAATAGTATTTATATTTTAGGAGAATTGGGGTAGTGAAGGGACCCTTTTATAAGGGAGAGGGGTGATACTTTTGTAAATATCCATAGATTTATGTTAAAGACTTGTCACTTTTAAAGGAAAGTGGATCTAAAAGTGGAAAATAATAGATATTGGGTAATAATTGGTTGATCCTCATCTCATAAAAACAAATAAGTTGCTAGGTTTGATATATTTTAGGCCTTTTCCATTGATTTTGCTTTTTACCCTAATTTACTTCTACCGTAATAACTTATTTTTTTACCCTAGTAACTTAATTTCATGCCTAAAAATAAAAATTAACCTTATTAGTTAATGTTCATATGATCATTAAAAATATGAAAATCATTTTATATTATTAAATTTATAATATTGATAAAAATAATTTTAAAATAATAAATGTATAAGGCATAAAAATTAGTTTTAAAAAAACATAACTTAGGTTCCAAAATGTCAAACATAAGTATATAATTTAAAAATTATATTTTTAAATCTAAAATTTTGATTTTGAAATAAATATTTGGTTAATAAAAATGTTTTTTAAATTTTCAAGTCATTATAATATCATAATGATGTCATAAAAGACACGATATTTGTAAAAATGGTATTTAGTAATTTTCACCTAAAAAATAATCTTTTCAGAAAAATAAAAAAAATCCAAAGATAATATTATTATTATAAATCTAAAAATTGAGTTTATTTTAACAAATTAAAATTCTAAAATTTTGTAATTTAACTTTTAAATATAAAATATAATGAAAAAGTGTTTTTATAGAAAATTAATATTTTAAATATTAACTGTTCTGATTATTATTTACTCTCAATTAGTAATTAAATTAGGGTTAACATATTATTCATATAAATAATTTATTTTATCATTGTTTTAATATAATATATTTAGTTTCTTAAAATAAAAATACATGTCACCTAAAAGGTGATTTTTAGTGAAAATATATTTTTAAGTATAAAATGATCTTATTAGTTATTTACCTACACTAATTGAATTTTATCAATGAATTAGTATTAAAAATGCAATTTATTTTTATGTATACATAGATTTTAAAAATTCTTTACTTCTATTTATACAATCTAAGTCAATGGATGTAATATAACAATCAAATTTTAATACTGGTAATTGTTTCTTAATAAAATGCATCATGGTTTTGTTTTAGTTTGATGTTTTGTGTTGAGAAATTTATTAGACATAGTTTTTAATCAAAGGAAAATATATACTAAAATCTCAGCCGTTATATTCTACCCCCTTAAAAATTTCATCCTCACAATTTTAATTATTGTTCACTACTGAAAGAAAATAAGGGATCCATAAGAAAATCTAGATATATTTTCTACTGTGATATTAATAGATCTAATATTTCTACTATTTTTATCATCTAATTAAATTATTGAAAACCCACTAGTTTATTACTTTAAGCTGAATTGTATTGTTTTGGGATATTAGGGATATTTTGAGCATAAATGAAAACATAGCCTATTTTGGGATTTTTATCTATTTTTAATAACTTTAGTATTTCAGTCATATATCTTTAATTATTTATCCAAATCATGTAATTTTTTATGGTTTTTATGTTTGTGGGATACATATATGTAAACTGGTCCAAGTCTTGATTCAGACATATGGAGGACCAAATAAACAATTCTTTGAAAAAATTATTTTATCTATCAGAGTGGACCCCTCATGAGTAATTGATGCATAAATCCTGTTAAAGGTATCCAAATCCCTTGATTCAAACAATATATGAAATAAGATTCATGTATACACGTCCTTGATGATTTTAAAGTCAAAATGATCTCATTAATTCATTCTTTATTCATTTTAAACATGTGGAATATGAAAGGTATCATCATACAGAAACGGTTCTATTCCATAATTAATTCATATCATTTGAACAACGTTTCTATAATGTCTACAATTTTTTTGAGGGACTCACAATGGAATTTTGAACAACATTTATTAAGTGTGGAATGTGTGAATTGACCGGTTTCAAGGTCATAATTATCTGGGAATATGAAGATGTGTAATTTGATGTGTCACATGGATAGATTAAATGTCTCAGAGTAAAATAGTCATAACTCTTTCATCCTATAGCCAATAAACTTGAAATTTATAGGGGATACCTGAAACATATATGTGAAGAACTTTTATTAAGGATTTAACAAGTTAGTCAATCATTATTGGGACTAAGACATGGTAGCTTTAGAAGAGATATAATGGCCTATAAAAGGATGAGAGCTCCTCCTTCCCAAAGCATTCCATTCTATCCCACACTAGCCATTTTACAAAAAGGTTAGCTTGAGAGAGAGACAAGTAAAGGTGAATATTGAGATATTGATGAAGATATTGTGAATTTATTATATAATTGATAAGATAGAGGCTTCTCAAGTGATGCACGACTAATAACCAAGTGGTTGTGGACAGTGACACCTGACAGACACTCTCTTCTGAGTTGCGTTCTTATTGTGTAATCACATTTTGAATTTATTTTAAACATATAATGAATTTAGTTTTTTTCATTATTTAATATATTTTCATTATTTAATATATTTTCATCAAATTTTTTTGGATGGTTTTTCCATCTAAGTGGTAAATTAATTTATTACACAATTTAAATTTCTTTAGTGAGGTCTTGTTGTTGAGCATAGTGTTTTCAATTAGGTTTGATTTCTTGGAGTTCTTCTAGTATTTGAATCACTTCCATAGGAGGTAAAAATAATATTAATGTATTAATATCATTTTTATTAAAATTTGAGTGTTCACCTGGGGGTACTTGTGGGTTCATTTAAAAGTTCAATTGAGAAATATTTTTATACAAGAAAGAGGTGAGTGTCCAAGAGGTTTAAGAATGTCTGAGACCACTGTTTTAATACTAATTTTAAAATAATTTTATTTTTAATAATTTTTTCTATATTTCCATTAAATTTTATTTCACTTTAATTTATACTTATAATATTTTCTGAACTTTAAATTAAATCTCCTAAATTTGTCTTCTTGTAAAAACAAACAAAACAAAAGTGACAGTTTTGAAACTCAATTTACAGCCTCTTCAAGAGACAACCTTGTGGTCACCACTATACTACATTATAATGGGAAAAATATTGATTTAGGTTTTCATAAAATAAACCATAACATAAACTTGCACCATTTCTAAGGATGTTTATTCTATTCATTTTATTTTTTTAGAAATTGTTTTTTGATGACCTGATATTTTGACCTGAACTTGTTAACATTGGATCTTGAAATTGATTGAACATTTCACTCTAGGTTTTGAGATACTATAAACCCCCTAGTCCGAAGTTTTGAATATTATACTAACACACCTAGAGGAAACTTGTTTGAAACTAAAATAGTAGTGGATTATAACAGAACCTTGAAAGAATTGGTTTCATCCTATGATGAAAATCGAGAAAATCATATGGAATATCCTGATTCACCTGCTAGGTTTGAAATTAAATCTGGTTTCATCCACAACCTTGTAAAATTTAATGGTCTTCCAAGTTAAGACCCACCTAAACACTATCGAGAATTCAGTTACCTTTGTGTGAACATAAAACCTCAAGAATTTGATGTAAATAAAATGAAGTTGAGGTCATTTACTTTTTCTTTATAAGGAGTTTCCAAAGAATATTTTTTCTAATCACATTCAACATCGATTCAATATTAGAATGAATTGAAGAAAATTTTCCTCAATTTTTTTTCCTGCCTCAAGAAATGGTTCCATTCGAAAGGATATTTGTGGAATTAGACAAAATCAAGGTGAAATATTTCATGAGTACTAGGAATAATTAAAAATACTATATTTTAGTTTCCCTCACTATCAAATCAGTGACCAAATTTGGATTCGATATTTTTATGAGTGATTTTATCTTACTGTTAGAAGAATGATTGATATTGGTGTAGGAGTATCTTTAGTTGAAAAAACACCATTTGTTTCTAGGATATTTTTTGTAAACATGAACCAAAATTCCTAAAAATTGGAATAAGAGGCCTTTTTCATATCAAATCAACCCAAGAATTCCCCACTTCAAGTCCTAAAAACAACATGATTTCAAGTCAACTATCTAATCCTACCAGCATGGTGAGGTCGATGATGTTTTCCAACAATCCACCAACACTGCCCAAAACTGAAGCAACTTTTCAAATTCAAGTCCATTATGGAATTTTCTCTTCCAATGAACATTTTAGTGATCAATAACCACAAATTTAAGAGCCTTATAATAACTACAATGAAATTTTTCTAGAAAATTCTTTCAATAAAACCAAAAAATGTCATTTCAAACCAACCAAAATTTCAATCAAGGTTGGTACAACCAATCTAACGAAATATTTTAGTATCCCGAACAACCTAGAGTCTTATTACAAGGACAATAAAGTAATTATAAACCAAGATATTTCAATGAGAAATACAATTCTCATTTTGGAAGAAACATTTAGCATGCTCCTCCCACTCAAAAATTAGAGATAAACCTTGAAGAAGCAGTAAAACAACAAAAAAAACCTCTTGAATACCTTAATGACTCAAATTGGTCAACTTGCCTCTGATGTTAATTGCATGAAAAAAATTAATGGTGGTTTACTATCACAACATCAAGTGAATCCAAGAGATAATGGGAAGTCAAATGTGAGTGCAATTGAACTTAGGAGTGGAACAAGATTAAATGACCCTAAAACTAAGAAAACGAAGCATGTTACTGAAACTATTAAGAATATTCCCAACACTGATAAAAATGAGGGAAATTCCGAAGATAATTTGAAAGAAAACATGAATTGAAGAGAAGAATTTTTTTTAAAGAACAAATAAGGATGGGGAGAGGATGTATGGTCCTTTTTTTCTCAAAGCAATTCACAAAATAGCCCAGAAACTTTCAAACATCCACTACCTTATCCAAGGAGTGAACCACCGGTGAAGTCAAGTGCTGAAAAAGAATTTGATAAAGAGGTTTTGGAAAGTTTTAAGAAATCTCAAGTATAAATACCATTGCTCGATGCTGTGAAATAAATTCCAAGGTATGATAAGTTTTTGAAAGATATGTGTACCAATAAGAGTAAATTCAAAGGATTTTAAGAATTAAACTTAAGAAGGAATGTTTCACCCATGATCCAACATGATTTTCTGTATAATACACATGAAACTTTAACATTACCTACACCATTGTGAAATGGAAATTCAAAGATGTGATGCTTGATTTAGGGGCCTCTATAAATGTTATTCCACATTGTGTTTACTCATCTCTTCAAGTTAGAGAATTAAATAACTATATAATTATCATTCAACTTACCAAATGAAGTACCACCAAGCCTACTAGAGTTGTAGAGGATGTTCTAATTCAAGTGAGAGACATGATTTTCACTATGGATTTCTATGTCTTGGATATAGAAGATGATTGGTTTTATACCCATGCACCTCCCATCCTAATGAGACCATTTTTTAAAACTGCAAATGAAATAATAAATGTTCACAAAGGAACAATTTCATAGGAATGTAGAGTAGATGCTATTAATTTCAATATTTTTCATTACATGAAATACTCGGTTGAGGATCTTTCATCCCCCCATGTAAACATGATCGATTGGTTTTCCACTAAGATGTTCCCTAATTTTTCCTATGATGAAAAATAAACTACTGATTTAAAAGATGAATTATTTTATGTTGAATCTGATCAACAAGAGTTTGAAAAGGAAGACTATGATGAGTCTTGAGATGTTGAGACTACAAATCTCATCATTTATAAAGATAAATTTTTGTAAACCCTTGAACCTGATAGTGGTATCCCAAGAGAAGATTCAAATTTTTCACATGAAACATTTCTTGAGAACATAGAAGGTAATCATCATGATGAATGTACATTAAAATCTAGAGATACACCAATAAATCAGACCTATGAGCAGTGTCCTTCGATCAATGAAGAAAACCCACCTGATTTAAAGTTAAAATCACTTCCTGAGAACCTAAAATATATTTTCTTGTGTGAGAATGACCAATTTCCTATTAGAATTTCAAAATGATTATTGAGGGAATATGAGAACCAACTATTAGAAGTTCTCAAGTCCCACAATAATTCCATAGGATGGACTCTCTCTGATTTAACAGGAATCAACCCCTCGGAGTGTATGCATAGAATTTTGTTTAAGAAAAATGTTAAACTAGTGAGACAATTTCAAAGGATATTGAACCCAACACTTTTATAGGTTTTCAAGAAAGAAGTCACTACCCTGTTGGTGGATGGAATTATTTTTCCCATATTTGATATTCAATTCGTAAGTCCATTCCATGTTGTTCCTAAGAAAATTGGCTTCAAAATATCAAGGAGTAAATTTGGGGAGCATATACCTATTAGGATTCCAAATAAATGAAGAAAGTGCATTGATTACAAGAAGCTCAATTTAGTTACAAGGAAATACCACTTCCAATTGTCATTCCTTGATCAAGTACTTTAAAGAATGGTTGGGCAAACCCACTATTGTTTTCTTGATAGATTCTCCAGTTATTTCCAAATTCATATTTCACTAGAGAATCAATAGAAAACAATTATCACATGCACCTTTGGAAAATTTTCTTATAAGATAATTACCATAGGTTTCTGCAATTCTCCTGGAACATTTCAAAGGTATATGATGAGAATTTTCTATGAATTTATAGAAACTTTCATGTAATGTTTTATGGACGACTTCACTGTTTATGGGCCATCATTTGAAAATTGGTTGAAAATTTCGGCTAACATTATTGAAAATTGTATTGATAAGAATCTTGTTCTAAATTAAGAAAAATGTCATTTAATGGTAGGTAAGGGTATTTTACTTGGACATGTTGTGTACCTTAATGTAATTCAAGTTGATAAATCCAAAGTTGAGGTCATATCTTCATTTTTATACCCAAACAAAATGAGAGATGTGATATCCTTCCATGGCTATTCTGGATTTTATAGGATATTAATAAAGTATTTTAGTAAGGTTTCACTTACATTTTTTAGACTAATCCAAAAAGATAACCCATTTGTCTTTGATTTAAATTGTAAAATGTCCTTTTAGGAGCTAAAACAAAAACTCATAACCCCTCCCATTGTTCGACCACCGAAATAGGACCTTCCCTTTGAAATCATGATCGATGCATCTAACTTTTCTCTTGGGAAATTTTTAAGTCAAAGGTTGGAAAAGAAATATCATGTGATTGCATATGCCTCAAGAACTTTAGATCAGGCCCAACAAAACTACACAACCACTAAGAAGGAACTTTTGTCTATTGTCTTTGCTTTAGAAAAAATTAGATGTTATCTTCTAGGATACAAGGTGATTGTTTTGACATATCATTCTATAATCATATTTTTGATGAAGAAACATTATGTAAAACCATGACTTTTGAGATGGATCTTGATATTACAAGATTTTTATGTTGAAATAAATGATAAAAAAGGAAGTGAGAACCTTTTTTCTGATCATTTAAGCAGGATACCATCTGTTTTGAATGGAAAACTTCATATTTTTTCAACAATTAAAGAAAACTTTCCAGATGAGGATTTTTTTACCTGTAAAAGTGAAAGACCATGGTTTGATAATATTGTAAATTATTTGGATACTAATTAAGTTATCCATTGGTTTCCCAAGAAACAAATTTCTAAACTTTTGTGTGATTCAAATAATTTCATTCGGTATGATCCTTACCTGTGGTGTGTTGGTAGTGATCTAATGATTATGAGATGCATTCTGAATTTTGAATTTAAATCCATCCTACATTTTTTAACACTTTAAACTATTGAGAACACTTTGGGACACAAGTAACTTCCAGAGAAGTTTTTTATTCTAGTTTGTATTGGCCCACCATTTTTAGATATGTTTTTGAATTTTTTATAACATGTAAAAAATTTCATTTCCAAGGAAACATTTCCAAAAGGAATGAGATTCCACAAAAAACTATTTTGTTTTTTGATGTCATTGATGTATGGTAAATGGATTTGATGGGGAATTTTCCCAATTAGTTTGAATATATTTATATATTTCTTGTTGTTTCTTATGTCTCGAAGTTGTTAGAGGCCATTCCTATTAGAACTGACGATTCCAAAATTATGTCCAAATTTGTGAAAGGAAATTTTTTCTCAGGATTCGGATTTCCAAATTTTCTAATTACAGGTCAAGGTACCCATTTTTGTAATAGGAAATTGGAATATATTTTAAGGAAATATGGATTTCTCCATAGGATGTAACACCCCAAGTTTCTACGGTACGCTTCTCTTTGAATAATGTGATAGCGTGTGTTGTACGCAACATCGAGTTCTAACACACCACAACCAATAAAACTAGCCGTTATGAATTGTAATACCTACCTTTTGAAATTATATATATTTTATATCTCAAAATGAACTTCATTTTTGGATTCAGAATTTCAAAATTATCCTAAGTTGAATTTTTGGTATTTTTCTGAGAACTTCCAATTTTTATGAATAGAGAAAAATACTTAAAAACAACTTTTTTAATCAAAATAATTTATAGTGATAAATTATATTATTGAGTGGTTTTAAAGTATAATTAGAATATATTTTTACCATTTTATCCAATGGTGTTCATTAGAATTGATTTTACTTTGAAATTGGACATAAACAATTATCAATCTTTTGATATATATTGTTTCTTAAAAACACGCTATTTGTTGTGACAGCGGGAATTAATTATAAAATTAATTAATGAAACTTATATGTTTAGAATTTTGTAAAATAGACATCATTTTTGAATTCGGAATAACAATTATATCTTAGAGTGAAATTTTGGCATTGTTCTGAAAAACTTAAATTTTTGATGAATAGTGAAACTACTAAGTGGTAGTTTAAAAACTGAATTTTTCATAAAACTTAATTTTACCGCTTCTGTGAATGGAATTTCGAAAATCTGAGAGACACGGTTAATATCAAGAAGTAAAATGTGGTTCAATGAGATGAAAATAATTTTTGGTGAATAGTAACTTTTTACTTTTATTTACCACGGTTAAAAGTAAAATAGGGTAATTAAGGGTAAAAAAGATTTTAATATTACCCTAACACATGTCCCAATTCTATTGGACAAGTGTATATCGACCAAAAACAACCTTAGGAATAAAATATTATCATTTAGGTCCACTTGGATTAGATTAGGACATTTATTATTATTTAATTCAAAGAAGAGTTAAAAGAGTTAAAATCAAAGTTTATTTACTAAAACATTTTTAATATAGGGTTATACATAAGATAAATTCGATTGTAAATATTCATTACAAAGATAATAAGATTTAATACATAAGGATATTTTATTTATAATTTTTAGACTTTAAATAATTTAATTTACTTATGACACAATGATGATGCAGTAATTACCATAATAATGAAAAATTAAAATAAATGATATTATAAATACACAAATAAATATAATTTGAGACTTTTTAATGAATTAAAATAATTTTATAGGCTAATATGAAATGTTAGTATTTATGTAATTAACTTTTGTCAAAGTAATCATTCTGTTATGAGTTTCACAAAAATCAATTATTGAATAGTGTCAAAATTGACATAAAAGAGTTTTTAAAACAAATATTATATTATTAATTGATATTAAATTCCAAAAAATCTAAGGTTAGTCCAAGAGACTTATATCATGATAGGATCATCATTAATGGACCACTTGGGGGTCTATTGGATGTATATAGTAAGTTTATTAACTATATATTATAAAAATACAAAGTGACATGGTAAATGTCAAACTAATTAACTAAGGGTTAAAACTAAAAGATAAGGTTAATATAGTAACCCAAACCTGTCTAAATTCTATTGGTTTAATGGTTTGAGACCTATCCCCACCTTAAAATTTGAATAATCAACTTTGGAGCCATTAGAAATCGAATATGAATTTATTATAAATTAATATTTCTAGCTTTTCCAAAGGTGCCCCTCACCCCTCTTATAAAAGCGCACTCCTCCTTCTCATTTCTTCACACCTTCAAAGCCTTTTGGTTCGGCCAAAATCTACCCAAATACTCTCCCAACTTCCCTCACTACAACCTAGAGGCCTTATTTTAATCAGAAAGCCAACCTAAGGAACCCTTTTGATCAAATCAAAAGGAAGAACCCGAAGAAGAGGTAATGTTTTCACCACCCCTTTTCAAGTTCCTTTCTTCTTCCACTTCTTCTTTCTTTGTTATTACCATTCTAAAATAATAAATCCAGTATCTTATATATACGTTGATTTTATTATAAATATGGTACAACCATATTCAGTATTCTATCCACCCTTTGAATAACATGTTACCATACGTGCGTACGTACGACTTACCGTCTCCACGTCGTGGTGTAATTGTTATTCAATATATTATTATTTGGATGGGTATAATAATGATGTGTAACTCATGTAAATAATAAATATAACATGTTAATGATTCTGTATATATTATATACCATCCATTTATATATTATTTTAATATCAAAAGAATGATATTGTCGCTCGTGCGTACGTACGGACTACCGTCTCCATGAACGCGATGAGATTCATTCTCCATCGTATCCATTAAAGTATAATTATCATTTGATGATTTAAAAATGATGTTTAATGATTTTATATCATTCTGGATATGAATAAGATACAGACTATCCATAAAAAACACGGCTTATATAACAAAACATATAAAAGAAAACGAGTAAGTTAACACCCGAAACGACGATAATTCTAAGATATTATTAACAAATCAATGTTAAAAGATCATATATGATATCATATTAATATATATGATTCTTGTATAATTTAATAACAATTATTTCACCATTATACAGGAGGTTAACCTACCCCAACCAAGGAAAAGTACAAGGTAATGGTTATTTCATAATCTCTTCATTATCCGAGGTTGTTTATACGTAATAATCTACTAGGATCTCTTTATCATCCACATCCATGTTTCTTAAAAATGTATTTCAAAACATTTTTACTATTTACAAGAATATGGGTTAAAGTCATTTATACCCTTGTTTGACTTTTTATAAGAGGTTTATAAAGGAATCTTTCCGTCGTTTTCCAAACAAGGTGCTTTTTAACCTTTTCGACAAAATTAAGGTAAGAATGTTTTTTTAACTTATACGGCGGGTGCGGCTATTTTCCGCCGTTATAAAATCATTGAAGCTTCCCTTAAAAGCTTATAAGAATATTTTCAAAGAAAATGTTTTATTTTATAAACATATGACTCTTAAATGATTTCAAAATAGAAAGAGATATTTCTCTAAAAAAAGTTTTGATTTCATCTATGTCAACATCCTTTGATGGATTTTAAGCTTATTTGAAGTTGATTTATTATGATACAAAACTTCTATATTGTATTGAAGGTTTTGTGATATGTTTGACTGTGGATGTGCTATTTTTATACCATTCATGGTTTATGGTGAAAGTATTGACATTTCGTATGCTAGTTTTAATACGAATGTTTATGTTATGTTTAAACCTTTTCATATCGGAATGCATTGGACTTAATATGTAACGGGTGGAGCCCGCTATAGCTCCTCGATGCATCGGTAGGTCTCATGAGACAAACTAGTGTCTTGGCACAAGGCCTTGACAAAATATTATTTTTAGTCTTGGCACGAGCCTTGGCTATGTGGTTATGATAGTCTGGCATTATGCATTCCATCATTATGAAAGTGGTTATTGATATTGCATGTGATTATTCGATTAATAGAATATCCATGTGAATAAGTAAATGGCATTATTTCATTTTTCTTTTCTCATACTATGTTGAAGTTCAAGTTTAAAAAGCTTTTGTTTTAGTTATACATTGCCTTAAATGTTTATGCTTATTTTTGAAAGTTTCCGTTATATTGTTATCCTTACTGGGAATTTGAGCCCACCCCTTTTCTATGTTTTATTTTTTCCCAGGATGTGAAGAAGTAAGTTATGAATGACCTGCAGGGATAGTATGTGGGGATATGAGTGTGTAATATGGAGACTATGTTGTTGTAGTAGTTTTTCACTTTGTGATGTAATGTAAAACTTTATGAATATATCTAGTGTTTCCAAGGCTACTAAACCAATCAGTCTTTCGAGATTTGATCTTTCTTGTGATCATGCCAATGTAATGTAATAATGCACCGACTCTGGGTAACTAGGGTTGGGGCATTACAGTTGGTATTAGAGGAAGTTTAGTACAAACCTTGGAAGCTAGATTTATATAAACTCTGATTAGAGCACATAGATTTAAGATAGACTTTGAGGATTAGTATAGAAGAACTTCCTAGAATTTTGGTATTGTAGAGATTTTGTGAGTTTTCCGAGCAATACATCCCTCTCTAGATACGAGCAGGTAGAGGCGGCTCTGGCACAGATGTACCTAGGGGTAAAACCCGAAAACACCGCTTTGAGCAAGACTCGAACAAGAACTGGTGCACGACAATGGGCATTGCTACACTCTTGGTTATGACACTCCCGGGGGATATGCTTAGGATAACTCTCATTTTCTTTACAAATAATTATGAAGGGTTTATGAGTATATACTTCCTCAAAGAAAATATTTTTATGATTATGGATCATATCCATAAATAGTTCAATTTATGTTAAGTGTTTTATAAGTATGGGATTATGTATTTTGATTCATAAACTGGTCTAGTTTATGCCATTATTTAGAAATGGCACCTAGTGGAAGAAATGGAAACTGTATCAATGAATGCACTCCATGTAGGGATTTCCCTCCCACTCAAGATAATTATAGTGGATCTGGTGATGCAACTGGTGTCAATCAGCTAATCACCATACTAGGACAACTCACTCAGGTTATGAATAATAACCTTACCCATATGGAGCACCCTGATCCGCAGTGTGGAGGATCAATGTTAGATCGATTCATGAGGCAACAACCACCAACGTTCAATGGGAGTACAAATCCCTTAGTAGCTGAGCAATGGATATTTTTCCTAGAGAAAATATTTCAGGCTTTGGGGAGTAGTGAAAGGGAAAAATTTATCATGGCAGTTTACCGCCTCAATGGAGATGCTGATCAATGGTAGTCATTGATTCAAAATACGAAGGAAGATGATGAAGTATCAAATATGGAATGGAGGGAGTTCAAAGATCAGTTTTTAGAAAAATACTTTCCTCACGACCATCGAGCAGATATGGAAAGGCAATTTCTAAGTCTGAGACAGAAGGAGGATGAGAATGTCACAAAGTATGAGGCTAACTTTACAAGGTTAGCAAGGTATGCTGGTGATTATATACGTAACCCAAGAAGTAATATTGATCGTTTCTTTGATGGGTTAAAACCATTTCTCCGTCGAGCATTAGTCTCACAATCCTTCTCGTCATATGAATACATTGTCTCATGTGATATCAAGACCGAAAAGGAATTCTCTAAGTCTTATGACTTTAAAGAAAAGCAAGAGAAGAAGAGGCCTGCTGATCAATCTAGGAATGGAAATAAGGGGAAGAAAGGAAAGGTTGAATATCCATCATGTGGTAAATTTGGGAAGAAACACCCCGGTACTTGCTTGAAGGGAATGGGCATCTGTTACAAATGTGGTGAAAAAGGTCACCAAGCTCGTGATTACAAAGGGAAGAAGGAAGCTACCAATGTTCAGTGCTACAATTGTAGGGAGATGGGGCATTATGCAAATGAATTTCCTAAGCGTCAGGATAACTTACCTCAGAAAAGGCCAATGGATCAAGGCCAGGCTTATGCTATCACTACTGCTGAGGTAGAAGCTCCGAAAGATGTGGTGGCAGGTAATTTAATGGTTTCCTCAAGTTTAGAAAATGCATTATTTGATTCTGGATCATCGCATTGTTTCATATCTTCCCAGTTTGCTAAGAAAATTAGATATTTCCAATTTGATTTAACAAGGGAGCTGTCAGTTAAAACTCCTAAGGAAAGTATCATTGCAACAAAGTTTTGTGAATCAGTCCCCATTAGAGCACATAAATGTTCTTTATCTGCTGATCTCATCATCATACCTATGATTGAGTTTGATATAGTCCTCGGTATGGACTGGCTTTCGGACTACGATACAAAGATTTATTGTAAGAAGAAATAGGTTACGATTCCTGATGATGATGATAAGGAACACCTTTTCTTTAGAGCAGAATCTTCACCACCTAATTCTTATCTAGATCCACCCCCAGTAGCTCAACTAAATTCAATTATTGGGGAGGAAGAGAATGAAATAACTGTGGTTGAGGAAAAGAATGTTCAAATAGATTATGTACCTGTTGTTAAAGAATTTGTAGATGTAGTTCCGGAAGATTTACCTGGACATCCTCCAGAACGAGAATTTGAGTTTTCCATTGATTTAATTCCTGGATCAAGGCCTATATCGAAGACCCCTTATAGAATAGACACTGTGGAATTAGTTGAACTAAATAAACAACTAGATGAATTGAGTAATAAGGGATTTATTCTCCCTAGTGTTTCTCCATGGGGATCCCCTGTTATTTTTGTTAAAAAGAAAGACGGATCTATGAGGTTATGTATCGAATACAGGGAGATCAATGCTATAACAATAAAGAACAAGTATCCCCTACCACACATTGATGATTTATTTGACCAACTGCATGGAGCTCAATACTTTTCAAAGATTGACCTTCGATCTGGATACCATTAGTTGTGTGTAAAGAAGGAAGACATTCCGAAGACAGCATTTCGAACCAGGTACGAGCATTACGAGTTTACTGTAATGCCTTTTGGATTGACTAATGCACCCTCTATATTCATGGATCTGATGAATAGAGTTTTCAAGGATTATCTTGATGAATTTGTTGTGGTATTTATTGATGATATCTCGGTATACTCCAAAAGCTACGAAGAGCATGAAAATCACTTGCATATTATCCTGAAGACTCTGAGAAGACATGAATTATATGGGAAGTTTAGCAAGTGTGAATTCTGGCTTCATGAGATTTCTTTTCTTGGCCATATTGTCTCTAAAGATGGAATCTCTATTGATCCTTCTAAGACCAAGGCGATCCAAGAATGTCCAGCACCTACGAGTATAACTGAGGTACGTAGTTTTATTGGTTTGGCAGGTTATTATCGACGTTTTGTCCAGAATTTTGCCTGATTGGATAACCCATTAATGAAGCTCACACGTAAAGGGGTTAAATTTGTTTGGAAAAAAGAGTGTGAAGAATGTTTTGAAGAACTGAAGAGAAGATTATTCAATGCTCCTATATTGACTCTACCATCGGGGAATGATGGGTTCGTTATTTATAGTGATGCATCGAAGAAAGGACTTGGTTGTGTCCTTATGCAGAATGATAGGGTTATTGCCTATGCATCACGACAGTTGAAAATTCATGAACAAAACTATCCTACTCATGATCTCGAGTTAGCAGCTGTGATCTTTACTTTGAAGATATGGAGGCACTACCTCTATGGTGAAAAATGTGAGATTTATACTGATCACAAGAGTTTGAAGTATATTTTCTCAAAAAAAGAACTCAACATGAGGCAAAGGAGATGGCTTGAATTACTCAAGGATTATGATTGTACGATACACTACCACCCAGGGAAAGCAAACAAGGTGGCAGATGCTTTGAGCAGAAAAGACCATGGAGTTTTGAACGTGATGAGAATTTAAAGGGATCCAATTTTGATAGATCTAGTGAAGATGGACATGGGAATAACTAGGGAAGGTGAAACATCAATGATTTTTCAAATGGTTGCCAAACCATCTTTACTAGAAAGGATTAAGAGTTCTCAGACCGATGATGAAGAATTTCAGAAGAAGATTAAAGTTGTTAATGATGGGAGACTGAGAGACATTGTGTATGAAGATGGAATTTTTAAATTTGGGAAGAGACTTTGTGTTCCCAATATACCTGATATAAAAAGGGAATTGCTGAATGATGCTCATAGTTCCAATTTCTCTATACACCCTGGGAGCACCAAAATGTATAGAGATTTGAAGGAACATTTTTGGTGGGACAACATGAAGAGGGAGATTGCTGATTTTGTGCCAAGATGTATGGTTTGTCAACAAGTGAAAGCTGGAAGGCTACAGCCTGGAAGAGTCATGCAACCTCTTCCCATACCGGAGTGGAAATGGGACAATATTACGATGGACTTTGTCATGGGGCTACCAAAGACTCCTAGAAGGAACGATGCAATATGGGTTATTGTTGATCGTCTTACCAAGTCAGCACATTTTCTTGCTATAAGAGAAGATCTACCCCTGGAACGTCTAGCAAGACTATATATTAATGAAGTTGTGAGACTTCATGGAGTACCCCTATCGATTTTTTCTGATCATGATCCCCGTTTTACTTCAAGATTCTGGAAAAGTCTTCAGAAATCCCTGGATACTGAACTTCATTTGAGCACTTCTTACCACCCTTAGATAGACGGACAATTAGAACGGACTATTCAAACCTTAGAAGACATGTTGAGATCTTGCTCACTTGACTTTCAGGGTATGTGGGATCAATATTTACCTTTGGTAGAATTTTCCTATAACAATAGCTTCCATTCGAGTATTCAGATTGCACCATATGAAGCGTTATACAAAAAGAGATGTCGTACACCAACCTGTTGGGATGACGTTGGTGAAAGAAAACTTGTAGGCCCAGAACTGGTGGAGGAAACGGTGGAAAATGTGAAGGTAATCCAAAATCACATCAAAGCAGCTCAATGTAGGCAGAAGAGCTATGCCGATAATCGAAGGAAGGATTTAGAATTTCAATTCGGTGATCATGTTTTCCTGAAGGTATCTCCATGGAAGGGAGTCATACGTTTTGGTAAGAAAGGTAAATTGTGTCTCAGGTATATCGGACCTTTCGAAATTCTAGAACGAATTGGGGCTGTAGCTTACCGATTGGAAATGCCGCCAAGTCACTCCAAAGTTCACGATGTGTTCCACATATCTCTGTTGAAGAAATACATGTCTGACCCAACGCATGTACTCGCCTATGAGGAGTTAGAACTGGAACCCGATCTGTCTTATTGCAAAGATCCCGTCAGGATTCTTGATACGAGAGAACAAGTACTGAGAAACCGGACGACACGTCTGGTAAAAGTTTTGTGGAGAACCCATAAGATGGAAGAGGAAACGTGGGAACCCGAGGAACTTATGATGAAGAACCACCTAATTCTTTTCATGTGATAAGTATTCTAGAAATTTCTAGGACTAAATTATTTGAAGGAGGGGAGAATGTAACACCCCAAGCTTCTACGGTACGCTTCTCTTTGAATAATGTGATAGCGTGTGTTGTACGCAACATCGAGTTCTAACACACCAAAACCAATCAAACTAGCCGTTATGAATAGTAATACCTACCTTTTGAAATTATATATATTTTATATTTCAAAATGAACTTCATTTTTGGATTCAGAATATCGAAATTATCCTAAGTTGAATTTTTGGTATTTTTCTGAGAACTTCCAGTTTTTATGAATAGTGAAAAATACTTAAAAACAACTTTTTTAATCAAAATAATTTATAGTGATAAATTATATTATTTAGTGGTTTTAAAGTATAATTAGAATATATTTTTACCATTTTATCCAATGGTGTTCATTAGAATTGATTTTACTTTGAAATTGGACATAAACAATTATCAATCTTTTGATATATATTGTTTCTTAAAAACACGCTATTTGTTGTGATAGCGGGAATTAATTATAAAATTAATTAATGCAACTTATATGTTTGTAATTTTTTAAAATATAAATCATTTTTGAATTCGGAATATCAATTATAGCTTAGGGTGAAATTTTGGCATTGTTCTGAAAAACTTAAATTTTTGATGAATAGTGAAACTACTAAGTGGTAGTTTAAAAACTGAATTTTTCATAAAACTTAATTTTACCACTTCTGTGAATGGAATTTCAAAAATCCTAGAGACACGGTTAATATCAAGAATTAAAATTTGGTTCAATGAGATGAAAATAATTTTTTGTGAATAGTAACTTTTTACTTTTATTTACCACGGTTAAAAGTAAAATAGGGTAATTAAGGGTAAAAATGATATTAATATTACCCTAACACATGTCCCAATTCTATCGGACAAGTGTATCTCAACCAAAAACAACCTTAGGAATAAAATATTATCATTTAGGTCCACTTGGATTAGATTAGGACATTTATTATTATTTAATTCAAAGAAGAGTTAAAAGAGTTAAAATCAAAGTTTATTTACTAAAACATTTTTAATATAGGGTTATACATAAGATAAATTCGATTGTAAATATTAATTAGAAATCTAATAAGATTTAATACATAAGAATATTTTATTTATAATTTTTATACTTTAAATAATTTAATTTACTTATGACACAATGATGATGCAGTAATTACCATAATAGTGAAAAATTAAAATAAATGATATTATAAATAAAACAATAAATATAATTTGAGACTTTTTAATGAATTAAAATACTTTTATAGGCTAATATGACATGTTAGGATTGATTTAATTAACTTTGGTCGAATAAATCATTCTGTTATGAGTTTCACAAAAATCAACTATTGAATAGTGTCAAAATTGACATAAAAGAGTTTTTAAAACAAATATTATATTATTAATTGATATTAAATTCCTAAAAATCTAAGGTTCGGCCAAAAGACTTATATCATGATAGGAGCATCATTAATGGACCACATGGGGGTCTCTTGGATGTATATAGTATTTTTATTAACTATATATTATAAAAATATAAAGTGACATGGTAAATGTCAAACTAATTAAATAAGAGTTAAAACTAAAAGATAAGGTTAATATAGTAACCCAAACCTATCTAAATTATATTGGTTGAATGGTTTTCGACCTATCCCCACATTAACCTTTGAATAATCAACTTTGGAGCCATTATAAACCGAATATGAATTTATTATAAATTAATATTTCTAGCTTTTCCAAAGGTGCCCCTCACCCCTCTTAGAAAAGGGCACTCCTCCTTCTCATTTCTTCACACCTTCAAATCCTTTTTGTTTGGATAAAATCTGCCCAAATACTCTCCCAACTTCCATCACTATAACCTAGAGGCCTTATATTAATCATAAAGCCAACCTAAGGAGCCCTTTTGATCAAATCAAAAGGAAGAACCCGAAGAAGAGGTAATGTTTTCACCACCCCTTTTCAAGTTCCTTTCTTCTTCCACTTCTTCTTTCTTTGTTATTACCATTATAGAATAATAACTCCAGTATCTTATATATACTGTGATGTTATTATAAATATGGTACAACTATATTCAGTATTCTATCCACCCTTTGAATAACATGTCACCATACGTGCGTACGTACGACTTACCGTCTCCACGTCGTGGTGTAATTGTTATTCAATATATTATTATTTGGATGGGTATAATAATGATGTGTAACTCATGTAAATAATAAATATAACATGTTAATGATTCTTTATATATGATATACCATCTATTTATATATTATTTTAATATCAAAAGAATGATATTGTCGCTCGTGCGTACGTACGGACTACCATCTCCACGAACGCGATGAGATTCATTCTCCATCGTATCCATTAAAGTATAATTATCATTTTATGATTTAAAAAATGATGTTTAAGGACTTGATATCATTCTGGATATGAATAAGATACAACCTATCCATAAAAAACATGTCTTATGTAACAAAACATATAAAATAAAACGAGTAAGTTAACACCCGAAACGATGATAATTCTAAGATATTATTAACAAATCAATGTTAAAAGATCATATATGATATCATATTAATATATATGATTCTTTTATAATTTAATAACAATTATTTCACCATTATACAGGAGGTTAACCTACCCCAACCAAGGAAATGTACAAGGTAATGGTTATTTCACAATCTCTTCATTATTAGAGGTTGTTTATACGTAATAATATACTGGGATCTCTTTATCATCCACATCCATGTTTCTTAAAAATGTATTTCAAAACATTTTTACTATTTACAAGAATATGGGTTAAAGTCATTTATACCCTTGTTTGACTTTTTATAAGAGGTTTATAAAGGAATCTTTCCGTCGTTTTCCAAACAAGGTGCTTTTTAACCTTTTCGACAAAATTAAGGTAAGAATGTTTTTTTAACTTATACGGCGGGTGCGGCTATTGTCCGCCGTTATAAAATCGTTGAAGCTTCCCTTACAATATTATAAGAATATTTTCAAAGAAAATGTTTTTTTTATAAACATATGACTCTTAAATGATTTCAAAATAGAAAGAGATATTTCTCTAAAAAGAGTTTTGATTTCATCTATGTCAACATCCTTTGATGGATTTTACGCTTATTTGAAGTTGATTTATTATGATACAAAAATTCTATATTGTATTGAAGGTTTTGTGATATGTTTGACTGTGGATGTGATATTTTTATACCATTCATGGTTTATGGTGAAAGTATTGAAATTTCGTATGCTAGTTTTAATACGAATGTTTATGTTATGTTTAAACCTTTTCATATGGGAATGCATTGGACTTAATATGTGACGAGTGGAGCCCGCTATAGCTCCTAGATGCATTGGTAGGTCTCATAAGACAAACTAGTGTATTGGCACAGGGCCTTGAAAAAATATTATTTGTAGTCTTGGCATGAGGCCTTGGCTATGTGGTTATGATAGTCTGGCATTATGCATTCCATCATTATGAAAGTGGTTATTGATATTGCATGTGATTATTCGATTAGTAGAATATCCATGTGAATAAGTAAATGGCATTATTTCATTTTTCTTTTGCCATACTATGTTGAAGTTCAAGTTTAAAAGGCTTTTGTTTTAGTTATACATTGCCTTAAATGTTTATGATTATTTTTGAAAGTTTTCACTATATTGTTATCCTTACTGGGCATTTGAGCTCACCCCTTTTCTATGTTTTATTTTTTCCCAGGATGTGAAGAAGTAAGTTATGAATGACCTGCAGGGATAGTATGTGGGGATATGAGTGTGGAATATGGAGACTATGTTGTTGTAGTAGTTTTTCACTTTGTGATGTAATGTAAAACTTTATGAATATATCTAGTGTTTCCAAGGCTACTAAACCAATCGGTCTTTTGAGATTTGATCTTTCTTGTGATCATGCCAATGTAATGTAATAATGCACCGACTCTGGGTAACTAGGGTTGGGGCATTACATAGGATCTCTACACCCTATCATCCTCAAACTAATGGAATGGTGGAGTTTTCCAATAGATAAATCAAACAAATTCTAGAAAAAACTATCAACCCAAATAAAAAGGATTGAAGTTTGAGACTAGATGATTCACTATGGGCCCATAAGACTACATTCAAAACCCCAATTGTCATTTCACCAATTAGATTAGTCTATAGAAATTCTTTTCACCTACTGGTTGAGTTAGAACACATATCTTTTTTGGTTTTCAAAACATGTAATATAAAACTAGTTTCTATAGGGAAAGAAACAAAATTTTGTTTGTAGGAGCTGGATGATATCATAAATAATTCATATGAAAGCTCCAGGTTGTACAAAGAAAGAACCAAATCCTTTCATGATAGGATGATTCTAAAAAAACTTTATGTAAGGGAATACAGTATTTCTATTTGATTCCAAATTGAATTTATTACCATGTAAGTTTCATTCCAAATGATATGTCCCTTTCATTGTTACTCATGTTTTTCCTTTTGGTGTAGTAAAAATAAAAGAAATAAAAAAATAAACATCATTCATAGTCAATGGGAACAAGTTGAAGTTGTTTAAAGAGAATTTTATAGATACTCTCAGGGAGGAGATATGTCTTCATGAAGTTGAATACGATTGAATCCAGATTTTGTTTTTTATTATCAATTATTTTGTTATTATGTATTTAATTTCATGAATTTAATTCTCAAATAAATTTGTTTCACAATGATGACATTGCACAAAATAAGTGTGTGGGAAGAAACATACTGGGTAGATTTGGATTATGTGTGTTTTTAATTTTGATTGTTTTCATTTCAAATGTATATTTTTATATTTTCTTTAAACTTTTGTGCATTTTATTTCATGATTTAAAAAAACAAAAACAAAAAAAACAAAAACTTGTGAGATTGAAAATAATATACTTTTTAACTGAAAAAAAAATCAATGGAAAGAAGAAACTTGATTCATGGAACTAAACTTAAATGATTTTTGAAATGTGCTTTGTTCTAAATTAAAATTTTTTAAATTCATAAAAGGACAATTGAATTAAAATTTTCATTCCATGAATGCTATCTAGTTTTGAAAATCACTTTTCAGTAGGGTTTTGAACCATTTTTTTCATCTTCTTTACATTCACCCCACTTATTTAGTGAACCAAATAATTCTTGTTTTAACTAGAAATTGCCTTTTTTTTCTTTAAAAACGTATTATCTTTAAAGAAGTTGCCTTCAAAATGATTGAGGAAATATATTTGTGATTGATAGACCATTTTTTATGAGAATCCTTTTTCATTATGGCATAAAATATACATTTGATCTTTCTTTATCCCTTAGTATCCATGTACTACCTGTTAGATATCCACATTACAAGCCAGTTTCCCCTTCCAACCCGCTATTGAAGTACATTGCATGATTTTAGTAAAGCTTAAGTGTGTGGGAGATAATTTGTGATGTGCTACATCATTTAGTGATATGTTGGGTGGAAATTTGTATTCTGAAGAGATTTTATTAATGATGAAATAAATTTATTGAAATTTGTACCCCTTTGAAGCTTTCATGTAAAAGGGAGTTGTGTCTTTCTGGAGCTCCCCAAGAACTAAAGTTGTTCCTGTCTGGAGCTTAAAAAACATGATGTTTTAGGAAGAAATTGGTGTGACATTGTTGCTGATATAGATAATTTGTGTGATTTAATTGAAAGAAATTATGAAGTTGTTTTGGATATGAATTTATGACATCAATAATGATGAGAAGACCATCCTTAAATGGAAACTGAAATCATGCAATATTACTTCATAAAGGATCCAAGCCATTTCTTTCTACTCGGAATTTTTCAAATTTGAAAATCTACTAACCCTAAACCTCAGAATAACCATTTCTAAGTCCTCATGATGGATAAAATTATTTTACTCAATTGGGTATAGATTTAAAAAAAATTCAATCCTATGGTGACCCTTTCAATTATTTGGATGAGAAAATATTTTCTCAAAATAAAAATCATGTGTAGAGAAAACAAAGTGAGGTAGGAATACGTGTTCATAGAGGAATGAATGAAATGGGAATGTAATGAATGAAAATAATGAATAATTTGGAGTTGAATCTGTTGAAGAGGCATAAAAAGTTTTAATTCTTGATTTTGAGCTTCATATTTTAATTAACATGTTTTGAATTTTCATTAGCAATTTTTTATCGCTCACTTGTATAGGAGTCCAAGTGCTAAGTGTGGGGGAATTTTTAGAGATAATACTTACACTATTTTTATCATCTAATTAAATTACTAAAAACCCACATCTTTATTATTTTAGTTTGAATTGGATTTTTTTGGATACTAGGGATATTTTAAACATAAATGAAAAAATGGAATATTTTGGTATTTTTAACTATTTTTAATCACTTATTTATTTCGGTAATATATATTTAATTATTTATCCAAATCATGTTATTATTATTTTATCATTCATATATTATTGGTCTACATATATGTAAAATGCTCCAAGTCTTTATTCGGATATCTGTAGGATGAAATAAATCATTCTTCAAGGAAAGTTGTTCTATCCAACAGAGTGGACCCTCATAAGTAATTGAGTAATAAATCAAATTTAAAGTCTCCAAATCCATTCAATCTAGATATATATGAAATAATATTCATGTAGACACTTCCTTGATGAGTTTAAAGTCAAAATTATCTCATTAAGTCATTATTTATACAGTTCAAACATGTGGAATATGAAAAGTCTCATCATACATAAACAGTTCCATTCCATAATTAATTCATATAATCTGAAAAATGTGTTCATAATGGATAAAATTTTGTGGAGGGATTTTAAAGGAAATATGGAACAACTTATATTAAGTTTGGAACACATGAATCGACCTTTATCAACGTCATAATTATATGGGTATGTGAATATGTGTAAATTGACGTGTCACATGGACAGATTAAATATCTCAAAATAAAATGGCCATAACTATTTCATCTTATAGATAATAAAGCTTAAATTTTTAGGGGAGATGAGAAATAAATATTTTAATAACTTTAATAAAGTATCAAATGTGTTAATTTATCAATTATTAGGATTGAAACATGGTAAATTTAGAGGAGATGCCTATAAAATAAAAAGATCTCCTTCTTCCTAGAGCATTCCATTCAATCCTACACTAGCCATTTTACAAGGAGGTTAGCTTGAGAGAGAGAAAGGTAAAAGTGAAATTTATATTTTGATGAAAATTTCATGCATTGATTATATAATAGAGAATATAGAGACTTCTGAAGTGATGCACGACTAAGCACTAAGTGTTTGTGGACAACGACACCCGATGGGTACTCTCTTCCAAGTTGTGTGCTTATTGTGTAATCTACTTTTGAATTTATTTTGAAACACATGTTTTTGAATGAATATGGTTTTTTTCATTCTTCAATATATTTTCATCAAAATAAATTTGGATGTTTGTTTCGTTTATTAAGTAAATTAATTAATTTCACTATTTAAATTTCTTCAGTGTGGTCTTTTCGTTGAGCATAGTGTTTTCAATTATGTTTGATTTCTTAGAGGTCTTCAATTAGTTGAATAACTTATATAGGAGGTAAAAAAATCATATTAATGTATTGATATGATATTTATTCAAATTTGAGTTTTCACCTGAGGGTCCTTGGGGGTGCATTTATAAATCCAATTGAGAAAAAAATTTATACAAGGAAGAGGGGAGTGTCTGAGAGATTTAAGCTTGTCTGTGACCACTGTTTTAATTTTTATTTAAAAATAATTATATTTTGAGTCAATTTTTTATATATTTCCATTCAGTTTTATTTAAATTTAATATATACTTATATTCTATTTTTAAACTTAAAATCAAATCCCCCAAATTTCTATTCTTGTAAAAACAAACAAAACAAATGTGACAGTTTTGTAGCTCAATTTGAAACCTCTTTGAGAGAAAACCCTATGGTCATCACTATACTGCATTATAAGGGAAAAATATTGATATATGTTTTCAAGACAAATTTTTTTTCATCAACTGACATTGTTGCTGGGGAGGTTTCTTGAGTTTATTTTATTTTTTTAGAATTTTTTTTACATGACCAGAGTTTGTTACATTTGGATCCTGAAATTGATAGAACATTTCACTCAAGAGTTAGAGATACTAGAAATACCACAATCCCAAGTTGTGAATCTTCTTTTAACACACCTATAGGGAACTTGTTTGAAATTGAAATTCTAATGGATGAACATGAAACCTTGAAATAATTGGCTTCATCCTATG
The DNA here is from genome assembly GCA_963277665.1 of Viscum album. Taxonomy (NCBI): domain Eukaryota; kingdom Viridiplantae; phylum Streptophyta; class Magnoliopsida; order Santalales; family Viscaceae; genus Viscum; species Viscum album. The sequence goes on along the minus strand of OY728141.1, from coordinate 1,410,961,724 downwards.
ATGAAAATCATGAAAATCTTGTGTAATAACCTGATGAACCTGCTGGGTTTGAAATTAAATATGGTTTCATCCCCCAACTTCTAAAATTTAATGGTTTTCCTGGTGAATACTCATATAAATACCTTAAATAATTTAGTTACCTTTGTGTTAACATGAAACCTCAAGGAGTTGATGAAAATGAAATGAAGTTGAGGTCATTTCCTTTTTCTTTAGAAGGATTTTCCAAAGAATGGTTTTTATAATCACATTCAACATTGATTAAAAATTTGAATGAAATGAAGAAAATTTTCCTCAAATTTTGTTTCCTACCCCAATAACTTTTTCTATTCAAAATGAGATTTTTGGAATTATACAAACTCAAGGTGAAACATTTCATGAATAATGGGAAAGATTAAAAAGACTCTGTTTTAGAAACCCCCACCATCAAATCAGTGACCAAATTTTGATTCAATGTTTTTATGAGGGATTGTGTATTACTGATATAAGCATGATTGATGCTGCAATAGGAATATCTTTAGTTGAAAATGCACCACCTGTTTCTAGGATATTAATTGAAAACATAGCCCAAAATGCTCAGTAATTTGAAATAATAGGCCTTCTTCATGTCAAATCAACCCAATAATTCCCCACTAAAAGTCCTAAAAACAACATTATTTCAAGTGAACTATCTAATGTTACATTAAGGTGAGGTCGATTATGTTTTCCAATAATCCAACAACACCACCCAAAACTAAAGAAAATTTTTAAATGCAAGTCCACTATAGAATTTTCTCTTCCAATGAACATTTTAGTGATCAATTCCCACATATGAAAGATCCTTCTAAAGAACTAAAACATAGTTTTTCCTAAAAAAACATTCAATCACACCAAAAAAGGCCATTTAAAAACAACCAAAATTTCAATCAAGGCTAGAACAACCAATCTAATGAAATATTTCAGTAGCTCAAACAACTTAGAGGCTTCTTACAAGGACAATAATGTTATTATCAACCAATATATTTCAATGATAAATCCAATTATCATTCTAGAATAAACTTTCATCCTACTCTTCCAACTCAAAAATTATAGTGAAACCATTAATAAGAAAGTAAAACAACAACAAAACCTCTTGAGTACCTTGATGACTCAAATGGGTCAACCTTCCTCTGATGTTAATTTCATGAAAACTAAAATAAATGGTGGTTTACCATCAAAATATAAAGTGAATATAACAGATAATTGGAAGAAAAATGTGAGTGAAATTGAACATAGGAGTGGAAAAATATTGAATAATCCTCAAACTGAGAAAATAAAGAACACTGCTAACACTATTAAGGAGAATCCCAATACTGATGGAAATACTAGAAATTATGAAGTTGATTTGAATGAAAACACAAATTCAAGAGAATAATTTTTTTTAAAATAAAAAATAAGTATTGGAAGAGGATTTATAGTCCTTTTTTATCAAAGAAATACATAGAATATCCTAGAAACATTCAAACATCCACTGCCTTATCCAAGGAGTGAACCACTGGTGAAGTCAAGTGATAAAAAATAATTAGATAATGAGGTTTTGAAAACTTTTAAGAAAGTTAAAGTAAAAATACCTTTGATCTATCCTATAAAACAAATTACAATGTATGTTAAGTTTTTTAAAGACATGTATACCCACAAGAATAAATTCAAGTGATGTGAAAAAGTCAACTTATGGAGGAATTTTTTATCTATGATTCAACATACTTTTTCTGTCAAGTGTAAATACTCAGGAACCTTTACCATTCCCTAAACCATTGGGAAATTTGAATTCAAATATGTTATGATTTATTTAGAGTCCTCTATCAATGTTAATTCACATTATGTATACTTATCTTTTCAATTTGGAGAATTGAAACCCTCTAGGATTATCATTCAACATTCCAACCAAAGTACTGCCAAGCCTACTAGAGTTATAAAGGATGTTCTCATTCAGTTGAGAGATGTGATTTTACCTTTGGATTTCTATGTCTTGGATATAGAAGATGATTAGTTTAGTAAACATACACCTATCATCTTAGGGAGACCATTTTTGAAAAATAAAAAGGCAATAATCAATGTTTACAAAGGAAAACATTCACTGAAATTTAGAGGATATTTTGTTCATTTCAATATATTTTATTCCATGAAATACCTGGTTGAGGATCATTCATCCTCCCAAGTAAACATGATCAATTAGTTTTCCACTATGATGTTTCTTGATTTTTCCTATGATTAAAAATCAACTGCTAATTTAAAAGATGAAAATTTTTTGTTGCTGAATATGATCAACAAGAGGATGAAAAGGAAGACTATTATGTGTCTTTGGATGTTAATACTACTGATCTCATCATTGATGAATATGAATTTCTAGAAACCCTTGAACCTGCTAGTGGTCTCCCAAGAGAAGTTTCAAATTTGGCACATCAAACATGTCTTGAGAACATGGAAGATGATCATCATGATGAATTTCACTTAAAATATATAGCTACACTGATCAATCATACCTTTAAATGGTGTCCTCTAATAAATGAAAAACCCCACCTAAATTAGAGTTAAAATCAATTCTTGAGAACCTAAAATATTCTTTCTTATGTGAGAATGACAAACGCCCTCTCATAATTTCAAAATATTTGTTGAGGGGCCAGGAGAACCAATTGTTATAATTCCTCAAGTCCCACAATAATTACATAGGATGGACTCTCTCTAATTTAACTAGAATCAGTCCTCTAGTGTGTATGCATATAATTTTTTTAGAGGAAAATGCTAAACCAGTTAGACAATTTCAATGATGATTGAACCCAACACTTTTGGAGGTTGTCAAGAAATAATTCAAAACCCTATTGGTATATGGAATTATTTTTTCCATATCTGATAGTCAATGGGTAAGTCCAATCCATGTTGTTCCAAAAAAAAGTATCTTCATAATATCAAGGAATTAATTTAGTGAGATTGTCCCTGTTAGGATTCCAAATAAATGGAGAAAGTGCATTGAATACAGGATGTTCAATTTAGTTACAAGGAATGACCACTTCCAATTTCCATTCCTTGATCAAGTCCTCGAAAGACTGGCTAGTCAAACCCACTATTGTTTTCTTGATGGATTCTCTGGTTATTTTCAAATTCACATTTCACTGATGGATCAATAGAAAACAACTTTGATGTGACCATTTGAAACCTTTTCTAATAGAAATATTCCCTTGTATTTGTGTAATGATCCTAGAACATTTCAATGGGGTATTATAATCATTTTATATGAATTTTTATAAACTTTCATGGAATTTTTTTTGGATGAATTCAATGTTTATGGGTCATCATTCGAAATTTGGTTGAAAAGTTTGGAAGATGTTCTTGGAACTTTTATTGAAAAGAATCTTATTATAAATTATGAAAAATTTCATTTCATAGTTGGTAAGGGTATTTTAATTAGACGTGTTGTGTCCCTAGATGGAATTCAAGTTGATCAATCCAAAGCGGAGGTCATATCTTCATTACCATACCCAAAAATAGTGAGAGATATGAGATCCTTTATTGGCCATGCTATCTTTTACAGGAGATTTATAAATGATTTTAGTAAGGTTTCACTTCCATTGTCCAGGATTCTCTAAAAGGATGACCAATTTTTATTTGATGAGAATTGAAAACAGAACTTTTGGGAGATGAAAAAAACTCATAACCCCACCCATTGTTCAACCACCCCAATGGGACTTACCCTTTGAAATCATGACTGATGCATCTGAATTTTCTCTTGGGGGAGTGTTAAGTCAAAGGTTGGAAAAGAAATATCATTTGATTGCCTATGCCTCAAGAAATTTAGATCAGGCCCAATCAAACAACACAACAATAGAGAAGGTATTTATGGTTGTTGTATTTACTTTAGACAAATTTTGATGCTATCTGCTAGTCTCCAAGGTGATTTTTTCATAGATAATTCTACAATAAAAATTTTTATGAAGAAACATGATGAAAAAGCTAGAATTGTGAGATGGATATTGCTATTAAAAGAGTTTTATGTTGAAATAATGGATAATAAAGGAAGTGAGAACCTTATTTCTAATTATTTAAGCAGGATACCATCTGTTTTGAATGGAAAAATTCATATCTATACACCAATTAAGGAAACCTTTCCATATGAGGATTTGTTCTCTTATCCAATAGAAATAACATGGTTTTCTAATATTGTGAATTATTTGTCTACTAATGAAGTTCCCTATTGGTTTTCCAAGAAAAAAATTTCTAAGCTTCTATGTGATTCAAAGAATTACATTTGGGATGATCCTTACTTGTGGTGTGTTGGTAGTGATCTAATGATTAGTAGATTCATTCCGAATTCTTAATTTTAATCCATCTTACATTTTTTCCAAACTTTAAACTATGGAGGACAATCTGGGCCACAAATAACTATAATAAAAGTTATTGATTTTGGTTTGTATTAGCCCTCTATTTTTATAGATGCTTTTGAATTTTTTATAACCTGTAAAAAATTTCAATTCTAAAGAAACATTTCCTAAAGGAATGAGACACCACAAAAAGAAATTTTGTTTTGTGATGTCATTGATTCATGGGGAATGGATTTCATGGGGCCTTTTACCAATTATTTTTAATATCTTTACATATTTCTTGTTTTTTATTATGTCTCCAATTGTGTAGAGGATATTCCCATAAGAATTGATGACGCCAAAATTTCTCCAAATTTGTGAAAGAAAATATGTTCTCAATATTCGGATTTCCAAAGTTTCTAATTACAAATCAAGATACCCATTTTTTAATAGGACAATGGAATATATTATGAAGAAATATTGAGTTCATCATATACCCTATCATCCTCAAAAAATGGAATGGTTGAGTTGTCCAATAGATGAATCAAACAAATTCTGGAAAAAATTGTGATCCAAAATAGAAAGGATTGGAGTTCGAGACTATATGATGCACTCTAGTCCCATAGGACTGCATTCAAAACCCAAATTAGAATTTCACCATTTATATTGTTCTATGGAAAGGATTTTTACCTACCAATTGAGTTAGAATAAATATATTTTTGGTATTCCAAAACATGTAACAAGAATCTAGTTTCTATAAGAAAGGAAATAAAATTTTGTTTTCAAGAGTTGGAGAAGATCTAAAATAATTCCTATGAAAGATCCAAGTTGTAAAAATAAACAACCAAATTATTTCATGATGGGATGATTCTCAACAAAAACTTCAAGTAAGGAGACAATTTATTATTGTTTGATTCTATATTGAAGTTGTTTCTAGGTAAATTTTATTCCAAATGGTTTGGACCTTTCATTGTGACTCGTGTTTTTCATTTTGGTGCAATATAGATAAAAGAACTAGAAAAAGAGACATCGTTCACCATCAATGGGAACATGTTGAATCTTTTTAGAGATAATTTTCTAGATCCTCTAGGGGAGGAGATATGTCCTCATGAAGTTGAATACAATTGAAGTCAGGTTGTGTCTTTCCTTCTAACTTATTTTATTATTATGTCTTTAATTCCAAGTATTTACTTCTTGAATAGATTTTTTTCTTAATGAGGAAATTACAAAAAATACGTTTGGGGGAAAGGAACATGTTGGTTAGATTAATATTTTATGTTTTTTTTAATTTTTATTGTTTTTATTTCAAATGTATATTTTCATATTTTCTTTAAAATTTTGTGTGTTTTATTTCCAATTTTTTGTAAAAAATAAAACAAAAACATGTGATATTTAAAATAATATCCTTTATTAATTGAAAAAAAAATAAATGGAAGGAACCAAATTGATTGATCAAACTAAACTTAAATGGTTTCTGAAATGTGCTTTGTTCTGAATTCAAATTGTGGAAATTCATGAATAGACCCTTGAATTCTGTATTTCAGGCCATGAATGTTATCCAGTTTTGAAAATCACTTTCCAGTGAGGGTTCTGAACCATTTTTTCCATATTCTTTACATTCACCCCACTTATTGAGTGAACTAAATAATTCTTATTTTAACCAGAACATTTTTTTATTCTATCAAAACCCGTGAGATTTTAAGAAGTTGTGTTCAAAATGATTGAGGCAATGTATTTGTGATTGATATCCCCTTTTCCATGATAATAATTTTTCATTATACCCTTCCATATAAATTTTATCTTTATTGATCCTATAGTATCCATGTACTACCTGTTAGATAGCCACATTACAAGCCAATTTCCCCTTCCAACCCACTCTTGAAGTACATTGCATGATTTTATTAAAGCTTAAGTGTGGGGGAGATTCTTTATGATGTGATACATCATTTGGTGATATCTTGGGTAGAAATTATTATTATAAAGAGATTTTCTTGATGATTAAATAACTTTAATGAATGTTGTACCCATATGGAGCTTTCATGGAAAAGGGATATGTTCCTTTCTGAAGCTCCCTAAGAACTAAACTTCTACTTGTATAAAGATTTAAAAAAATATGATGTTTTGGGAATAATTTTTCGTAAAATTTATATTGATATGGATAAGTTGTGTGATATCCATGAAATAAATTTTGAAGTTGTTTTGGAGATGAATTTATGACATGAATAAATATGAGAAGACCATGATTAAGTGTAAACTAAAATCATGAAATCTTACTTCATAAAAGAGCCAATCCATCTCTTTTTACCTTAGAATTTTTCATACTTGAAAATCTACCGACTCTCTACCTCAGAATAACCCTTTCTAATTCTTCATGATAGATACAATTATTTTACTCAATTGGGGGGAGATTTATAAATTTTTCAAGCCTATAGTCACCCTTTCAATTTTTTTGGATGAGAAAAAATTTTCTCAAAATAAAAAACATGTGTTGAGAAAAACTAAATTGCGATAAGCATACTTGTGCATGGATGAATGAATAAAATGGGAATGTAATGAATGTAAATAATGAATAATTTGGAATTGAATTTGTTGAAGAGGCCTAAAAATTTTGAATCCTTGAATTTGAGCTTTAAATTTTCATTAACATGTTTTGAATTTTCATTTGAATTTTTTTTATTGCTCACTTTTCCGAGAGTCCAAGTGCTAAGTGTGGGGGAATTGATAGAGATAATATTTATACTATTTTTATCATATAATTAAATTATTTAAAACCAACAATTTTATTATTTTGATCTGAATTGAATTTTTTTTTGATATTAGGGGTATTTTGAGCATAAATGAAAAAATGGCATATTTTGGTATTTTTAACTCTTTTTAATTAGTTAGGTATTTTGGTCATATCTATTTAATTATTTATCAAAATATTGTGATTATGTTTTTGTAGTTTTTCTATGTTTTTTGGTTATATATATATAGGCTGGGATAAGTCTTGATTTGGAAATCTGGAATCCCAAATAAATAATTATTTTTGGAAAGTTTTTTGTCCAGTAGAGTGGACCCCTCATTAGTTTTTTGAGGCATAAATCAGGTTTATCATCACCAAATCCATTGATTCTAGATGGAGATGAAAGCTGATTCATGGAGTCGTATCCTTGATGTTTTTAAAGTCAAAATTCTCTCATTAAGGAATTATTTATGTGGTTCAACATGTGGAATATGATAGGTCTCATCATGCATAAACAGTTACATTCCATAATTAATTCATATAATCTGAACCACGCTTCCATAATATCTAAAATATTGTGGAGTGACAAAAACGGTAATATGGAACAACTTTTATGAAGGTTGGAACATGTGAATATACCGGTTTCATGGTCATAATTATGTGGGAATGTGAAGATGTGGAATTTTATTTGTCACGTGGACAGATTAAATATCTCAGAGTAAAACGGCCATAAATCTTACATCCTATGGAAAATAAAGCTGAAATATTTAGGGGAGACATGAAAAAACTATTTAAAAAACTTTAATAAAGGATTTAAGGTGTGAATTGATCATTTAATGTTCCTAACACATGGTAACATTAAAAGAGATATTCTAGACTATTAAAGTAGGGGGCTCCTCCTTCCTAAAGCATTCTATTCCATCCCACATTAGCCATTTTACAAGGAGGCTATCTTGAGAGAGAGAAAGGGAAAGGTGAATATTGAGATATTGATGAATATTAAATGCATTGATGATTTAATTGAGAATATGGAGGCTACTCAAGTGATGCATGGATAAGCACCATGTGGTTTTGGATGGTGACACCTGACGGAAACTCTCTTTCAAGTTTCATTCTTATTGTGTAATCTCCTTTTGAATTTATTTTGAACATATATTTTTCAATGAATTCGGTTATTTTCCTTATTCAAGGTATTTTCATCAAAAAAATTAGAGGTTTCTTCTATCTATGAAGTGAATTAATTTATTTCACTATTTAAATTTCTTCAGTGAGGTCTTGTCATTGAGCATAGTGTTTTCAATTAGGTTTGATTACTTGGAAATATTTATATAGATAAATCAATTATATAGGAGGGAAAATCATATTAATGTATTTATATGAAGTTTATTAAAATTATAGTGTTCACCTAGGGGTCATTTATGGTGTATTTAGAAATTCAATTGATAAATATTTTTATACAAGGTAGAGGGGAGTGTCCAAAAGGTTTAATCTTGTTTATGACCACTATTTTAATTCTGATTTCGAAATTATTTTATTTTTAGTTAATTTTTTCTATCTATTCATTAAATTTTCTTGCAATTTACTTTATACTTATGTTATTTTTCAAACTTTAAATTAAATTCCCCAAATTTCTCTTCTTATAAAAACAAACATAACAAAATTGATAGTTTTGCAACTCAATTTTCAACATCCTCGAGAGAAAACCACATGGTCACCACTGTACTACATTATAAGGAGAAAAATTTTGATTGAGTTTTTCATGGAAAAAACCATCACATAAATTTTTATCGTTGTTGGAAAGGTTTCTTAAGTTGATTTTATTTTTTTAGAATTTTTTTTGCATGACCCAAAATTATGACATAAACTTGTAACCTTTGGATCCTGAAATTGATAGAACATTTCACTATAGGGTTATAGATACTTGAAATCCCCCAATCCCAAGTTGTGAATATTCCACTAAGACACCTATAGGTAACATTATTGAAACTAAAATTCCAATGGATGAAAACATAACCTTGAAAGAATTGGCTTTATCCTATGATTAAAATCAAGAAAATATTATGAAATATCTTGATGCACCTGCTGGGTTTGAAATTAAATTTTGTTTCATCCACTAACTTCAAAAATTTAATGGTTTTCCAAGTGGATACGCACATAAACACCTTCAAGAATTTAGTTACCTTTGTTTAAACATAAACCTAAATGAGTTGATGGAAATCAAATGAATTTGAGGTCGTTTCCTTTATTTCAACATAAACCTAAATTATTTTGTTATTATTTATTTAATTTCACGAATTTCATTCTTTCATAAATATGTTTCACAATGAGTACATTTCACAAAATAAGTGTGTTATAAGGAACATGCTAAGAATATTAGGATTTTTGTGTTTTGAATTTTGGGTGTTTTCATTTCAAACGTATATTTTTGTATTTGGTTTAAAACTTTGTGCATTTTATTTCAATATTTTAAGAAACAAACAAAACAAAACAAAAACTTGTTAGATTTAAAATAATATCCTTTGTGAATTAAAAAAATCAATGGAAATAACCAACTTGATTCGTGAAACTAAACTTAAATGATTGTTGAAATGAGATTTGTTCTAAATTCAAATTGTTGAAATTCATGAAAGGACCATTGAATTCTAAATTACATGCCATGAATGCTGTCCAGTTTTGAAAATCACTTTATAGTGAGGGTTATGAACCATTTTATTCATCTTCTTCACATTCAACCCACTTCTCGAGTGAACCAAATAATGATTGTTTTAACCACGACTTGCCTTTTTTTTATCAAAATATATGAACCTCAAAGAAGTTGTGTTCAAAATGATTGAGGCAATGTATTTGTGATTAATAGCCCCTTTTCATGAGAATCCTTTTGCATTATGTCCCACTATATACATTTGATCTTTCTTGAGCCCTCAGTAATATTGTACTACCTATTATATGGCCACATTATAATCTATTTTCCCCTTCCAACCTTCTCTTGAATTACACTATATATTTTAGTAAAGATTAAGTTTAGGGAAGCTTCTTTGTGATTTTCTATATCATTTGGTGATATTTTTGGGTATAAATTACAATTAAAAATATATTTTATTTATAATTAAATAACTTTACTAAAAGTTTTAACCATCTAGATATTTCATAGAAAATGGATTTCTGCCTTTCTGGATCTCCGAAATAACTAAAGTAGTGCTTGTATGGAGCTTTAAAAAAACGTGATTATTTTGGAAGAAATTGGTGTTACATTTCTACTGATATGGATATGTTTTGATTTTTATATAAAATAAATTTTGAATTTTTTTGGAGCAGAATTTATGACATGAAGAAATATGACAATACCACGCTTAAGTGGAAACTATAATCATGCAATCTTACTTCATAAAATATCCAATTCATCTCTTTCTGACTCAGAAATTTTCACATTTGAAAATCTACCAACCCTTAAGCTCATGAAAAACCTTTCTAATACGTCATGATGGATACAATTCTTTGACACAATTTGGTGGATATTTAGAAAGTTTTTACGCCTATGGTGACCCTTGCAATTATTTGGATGAGAAAAGATTTTCTCAAATTAAAAATCATTTGTTGAGAAAAACAAAATTGAGGTAGGAATACTTGTTCATGGAGGAATGAATGAAATAAGAATGTGATGGATGAAAATAATGAATAATTTGGAATTGGATATATTTAAGAGGCCTGAAAAGTATGAATCCTTTATTTTGAGCTTGATATTTTTATTAACATGTTTTGAATTTTCATTGGAAACTTTTTTTATTGCTCACTTGTTCGGGAGTCCAAGTTCTAAGTATGGGGAAATTGATATAGATAATATTTAAACTATTTATATCATCTAATTAAATGATTTAAAACCCAACAATTTATTATTTTGATATGAATTGGATTCATTTTTAATATTAGGGATATTTTGAGCATAAATGAAAAATGGAATATTTTTGGATTTTTAATTGTTTTTAATCACTTCAGTATTTTGTTCATAGCTCTTTCGTTATTTATAAAATCCATGTGATTATTTTTTTATGGATACTATGTTCATGGGATAAATATATGTCAACTGGTCCAAGTATTTATTCAAACATTTGGAGGCCCAAATAAATCATTCTTTGTGGAAAGTTGTTCTGTCTAGAAGAGTGGACCCCCCATAGGTAATTAAGCCATAAATCCAGTTTAATGTCTCCAGATCCCTTAATTATATCTGGAGATGAAATAAGATTAAATTATCCTCATAATTTATGAGTTTCAAGTCAAAATGATCTCATTAATTCATTCTTTATGTGATTCAAACATATGTAATATAAAAGGTATCATCATATAGAAACGGTTCTATTCCATAATTAATTCATAGCATCTAAATCACGCATCCATAATGTATGAAATTTTTTGTAGGTAAGAAAAAGGTAATATGGAAGAACTTTTATTAAGTTTGTAACATGTGACGCGACTAGTTTCAAGGTCATAATTACATGGGAATGTGAAGATGTGGAATTTGACGTGTCACGTGGACAGATTAAATGTCTCAGAGTAAAATGTCCATAGCTCTTTCATCATCTTCCAAATAAAGCATAAATTTTTAGGGGAGAATATAAAAAAAATATTTTAACAATTTTCATGAATGATGATATGTGTGAATCGATCATTTAATGGACCTAACATGCGGTAACTTTAGAAGAGATATTATGTCCTATAAAAGGATGAGATCTCCTCCTTCCTAAAGCATTCCATTCCATCCCACACTAGCCATTTTACAAGTAGATTAGCTTGAGAGAGTAAAAGGGAAAGGTAAAGATTTATATCTTGATGCTATAATATAGAATATGGAGGATTCTCAAGTGATGCACATCTAATCACCAAGTGCTTTTGGACGACGGCACTCAATGGACACTCTATTATGAGTTGTGTGATTATTGCATAATCTCTTTTTAAATTTCTTTTGAACATATATTTTTGAATGAATTCACTTTTTTTCCTTCTTCAATATATTTTCATAAAAAATGGATGGTTGTTATATCTATGAAGTAAATTAATTTATTACCCTATTTAAATTTCTTCGGTGAGTTCTTCCCATTGAGCACAGTGTTCTCGATTAGGTTTGATTGCTTGGAGGTCTTCAAGTAGTTGAATCACTTCTATTGGAGGGAAAAATAATATCAAAGTATTTATTTGAGGTTTATTCAAATTTTAGTGTTCACCTGGGGGTCCTTGGGGGTGCATTTAGAAATTCAATTGAGAAATATTTTTATACAAGGAAGAGGGGAGTGTTTGAGAGGTTTAATCTTATATGTGACCACTATTTTAATTCTGATTTAGAAATCACTTTATTTTTAGTAAATTTTTTCTATATTTCCATTCAATTTTATTACACTTTACTTCATACTTATATTATCTTTTAGAAATTTAAATCCAATACCCCAAATTTCTCTTCTTGTAAAAACAAATAAAACAAAAGTGACAGTTTTTCAACTCAATTTTCAACCTCTTCAAGAGACAACCTCCTGGTCATCACTATATTACATTATAAGGGAAAAAATATTGATTGATATTTTAATGACAAAAACCATCACATCAGATATCAACTTCACAATATTAGATACTAGGATACTCATAATTTCCCACATAATATAAGTATATTTATATTTTACTTTATCTCAATAATCTGTATCAAATGTTATTACTTTGTTGGTTGTAAGAGTTTCTATGGACATACTTTTCACAGATTCATTTTCGTGATCCTATTTACAAACAAATACTAAAAACAAGATGGTTATGATAATATCCATTAAAAATATAATAAATTATCATATGAATTTCAAAACTAAATCCTCATTTTTATTCTATAATGAAAACTTTATTTTGACCTCTGATACGTTCAGTTCAACTACGATACAATTAGATCAATTAATATTTCTTTCAGTTTAACAGATGTGGTCTATGGTCATTTTCTTATTAATTTCTATGACCTAAAAAGTAATATATTATATTATAAACTTTCATTTAAATCCTTTATAATGTTTTATAAAGAGAAATTAAATAAATAAAATCATATCCCTTGGAGTTTCAAACTAGGTATTCAGTTAGGCCTATCTATTGTGCATCAAGTAGAGATTGAGTTAATACCCAACCAAGATTTTTTTAGGGTTATTACCATAAGTAAATTTTTACTAGTTCCTACATACACTTATCTATATATAGACCATGATTTCATTTATAGAAAACCAAACACTCTATACTTTACCAAAATTTTCGGTTGTTCTCCTACATTTAGTGTAACGCCCCATTACCTTTATTTTAGGTATGTTTTAACATTTGTTTTGGTTTTACTTTTTCATTATTTGAGTGATACCAAAAAGGAATTGGGGGAACACTTATAATGGTGAAGTCATGTATTTATTGAAATTTTCAGCCTAAAACCTACATTTTTTCTATTTATGGGGTAATTACATGTTGTGTAATGGGAATACATGATGTTTAATGGCTTCTAGATGGAACTTGTGGATTTGATACATAACATATAAATTTTACACATTGTGTAAAGGTGACATGTCCTTTAATGAAAAAAAAATATAGTTTTTAATGAAAAGGTGATGATTTTTTCAGTTTATATAGGTTTCAAGTATTACACTACGTGTAATGGGATTACACACTATGTAAATTCCCAGGGTTGGTTTTAACTTAGAATTTCAACTGAAATTATCATTTCATTCATATAGTATTCCTTCATCTTGACCTAGAGGCTATTACTAGGTGATTTTGGGTGACTCCCTCCCATCTGTATCACTTTGTTTAGCAATTAATCATTGTTTTGGTTTGATTTCTTCTTTACATAAATGTAATACTTTTTCTTATTCATTGTTTTTGGTGGAAATTGTGGTTTGGATACATTTTTGTGATCAGATAGTGTTTTCTATGGATCATTTTCAGTTTCTTGGTGTGCCTTGTGTTTTGAAGTTTGTTCTCTTAGTTTCTAGTCACCATTGTTGAAAGTGGGTAATTTTCTACCATATTGAGATAAGCATCTCTATAAAATTTGTTAATTTGATGAATTTCATTTTTTTTATTGATAAATTAATTTTGTTTGTTCATTTATTTGAAGTGATAAATAGTTTTAAATAATTTATTATAAAGGAAAATGTTTTCAAAAAAAGGGTTTTCTTTGAAACTGTATTTTCTTGATTTGGAAATGGATTTTCAAACTTCGATGCTGATTGGATTTGTAACACCCCGAGCTTCCATGATACGCTTCTCATTCAATAATGCAATGACTTGCATTGTACGCAACTTCGAGTTCTAAAACACCGCGACTAATAAAAGTAGCCGTTATGAATAGTAATAACCACTTTTTAAATTTATAGAAATTTTATATTTCAAAATGGACTTCATTTTTGTATTCGTAATATCGAAATTATCCAAAGTTGAATTTTTTGTAATTTTCGGAGAACTTCCAATTTTTATGAATAGTGAAAAATACTCAAAACAACTTTTTTAATCAAAATATTTTATAGTGATAAGTTATACTATTGAGTGGTTTTAAAGTATAGTTAGAATATATTTTTACCATTTTATCCAATGGTGGTCATTAGAATTAATTTAACATTGAAATTGGACATAAACAATTGCCAATCTTTTGATATAAATTGTTTCTTAAAAACACGCTATTTGTTGTGACAGCGGGAATTGATTATAAAATTAATTAATGCAACTTATATGTTTGGAATTTTGTAAAATAGACATCATTTTTGAATTCGGAATATCAATTATAGCTTAGGGTGAAATTTTGGCCTTGTTCTGAAAAACTTCAATTTTTGATGAATAGTGAAACCACTAAGTGGTAGTTAAATAACTGATTTTTCGTTTAAATGAAATATTACCACTTCTGTGATTTGATTTTCAAAAATCCGACATACATGGTTGTCATTAAGAAGTAAAATGTGGTTCAATGAGATTAAAATAATTTTTTGGTGAATAGTAACTTTTAAGTTCTTAATCGCGATTAGAGGTAATTAGTGTAGTTTAAGGTACAAATAATGTTTTAATAATATGAGATGAGCATGACACTTGTCCTACTCCTATTGGATGAGTCATGGACGACCAATACAACCCATGGGTCAACTTGGGGACCCCATGGAGCCACTTTAGTTGGAAAATGACATTAATATATATTTATTTAATGTTAGAATTAAATTGACACAAACATGAGTTGTTTTACTAAAACAGTTTTTAAGTGGGGTTACACAAGTCCATATTTTGACTATAAATATTCATTATAAAGATAAAAAGATTTCCTACATCATAGTATTTTTTTTATAATTTTTAGACATTAAATAAATTAAATTATTTATGACATCATTATGATGCAGCGATGACCTCATTATTTAACGATTTAAATAAAATGAGAAGATAATGCAAAATACAAGGCTTACACTTGTCCAAAGCCTATTGGATGAGGAGATTTAGAAACCTTATCACCTTAGCCTCGAATTATATAAGTGTGGGACCTTTAGAATCCTAAAAGCATTGTGAAATAATGTAACATTTCAATCTTTCCAAAAGTGCCCCTCCTCTCCACTTATAAAAGGCCCCCACCTCTCCCACCTCATTCACACCTTCAAGCCATTTGGCTCAGCCAAACTCTGCCCAAATACTCTACCAACTTCCCCATATTACTCCTAGAAGCCTTACTTTGGGCAGAACGCTTCCCAAGGAAGCCTTTGGCTCAAATCAAAAAGAGTTACCCGATTTTGAGGTAATGTCTTCTCTAATGTTGTTTTGTATTATTTTTCTACTCCAACCCCCTAAAACCTTTTTATTAATTTCTTTTGTAACAAAAACAGTATACTTAATATACTATAATGTTTTTATAAGAAGTATTTGAGCTACACTTACACACACCTACATCTAATGGTTAATGAACATACGGTTTCTGTGGATGGCGAATTTCTGCCTCACGAAACGATGATTGTTCAACACTCATATAACACCTTCAAAGGTGGCCATTAAGATGTCACTATTTTTATATATGATATATAATATGTTTATGTTTTACTTATGCTTCTGTATTTCTCATTTATGGCATACTTTATGATTTCCATTGTGGGTAAAACGCGATAATTTCATTTTAGGAAGTGCGGACTACCGCCCCCTCAAAGTGATTTGAATCATTAATGCCATATGTGGGATGTATAAAGGATGGAGTAAATGGTATTATACACTATATTATACTTGAATTATATTATACATTTATATCATTATTATTTAGTTCCATTAAATATGAAATTGAAATGAAAGTAGCGTTCATGCGTACGTACGGCTTACCGTCTCCATGAACGGTGCATTTCATTTCTTACCTCTAAATGTTACGTAATATTATAAATGAATGTATATACTGGATATATAAGATATATATGACATCTAAATCATGAATATAATTCTGGATATAATGGATATTCTACCACATGAACAACTTGTAATTATAAGAAGTTTATTGTTGACTCAAGTTACCAAAGATCGACAAAACGACCGTTATTAACTTAAATAATTACATAATATTCATAACATTGTAATAAGTGATATAAAAAGGATAATGAAATTGAAAATGGTTCTTAATAAGGTAGATATTAACTCTAGTTTATTATTCAGGAGGTTAAAGAACGGTTGAGTCAAGTCGGACATAAGGTAAGGGAACTTCTTAACCCAACTTCCATTCTTTGGGTTAATCTCCTACTTTCAAATTATGTCATGATATTATTATGTCCTATCTTGTATTTTTACATTATTTATGTGTACCTATAGTGAATACACATAATATATATATTTTATTTAAAAATTATCTTTTAAAGTACTTCGTCTCAATCTCCTTTCATTGAAGCATATTTGGTTTTATACACAATTTTCATTTATACGGTGTATAAACCCCTTTGACTTTTACGTTTGTACAAAAGGAATCTTTTTATACGAAGTGTTTTGATAAATGACAAAAGGGAATGTTTTTCTTTCCGTACTTATGCGGCTACAATGACTTCTCCGCCGCCGTGACCATTATTTGAGTTTCGGCTTCCTTTACAATCCATCACTTTTTTTAATGAAAAATAAATACAAAGTTTTAACATTCTTTTATTTTGGTATTGAAAATGGTTTTGAAAGAATTTTTACTATATCAATGTGTTGTATTGATATCTTGTGATTGAAATGTGGAAATTTTATGTTTCCTTTATGCATGTTTTATGTGATACGATTATGTTATGGTTTATGATATGTTTAAACCTATTCATATGAGGAATGCATTGGACTTAATAAGTGACAGGTGGAGCCCGCTATAGCTCCTCGATGCATCGGCAGGTCTCATGAGACAAACTAGTGTCTTGGCACGAGGCCTTGACAAAATCTTATTTGTGGTCTTGGCACGAGGCGTTGACTACGTGGTTATGATAGTCTGGCATTATGCATTCCATCATTATGAAAGTGGTTATTGATATTTCATGTGATTATTCGACCAGTAGAATATCCATGTGAAGAAGTGAATGGCATTATCTCATTTTACTTTTGCCATATTATGTTGATGTTCAAGTTTAAAAGGATTTTGTTTTAGTTATACATTGCCTTAAATTTTTATGTTTATTTATGAAAGCTTCCGCAATATTGTTATCCTTACTGAGCATCTGAGCTCACCCCTTTCAATGTTTTAATATTTTCCAGGATGTGAAGAAGTATTTTATGAATGACCTGCAGGGATAGTCAGAAGAGGATATGAGTGTGGACTATGAAGACTTTGTTGTTAGTTTTTCACTTTATGATGTAATGTAAGACTTATGAATGTATCTAGTGTTTCCAAGGCTACTAAACTAATCGGTCTTTCGAGACTTGATCTTTTGTGATCATGCCAATGTTATGAAGTAATGCACCGACTCTGGGTAGCTGGGGTCGGGGCATTACAGGCTTGGATTTAAAAACATCTTATGAAATTAAGAGTATTTTTTTGAAAATGTATTGGAAAATTTCACACTGTGAACCTTGGGTGAATCTGTAATGATACACAGGTATCTTTAGTGTGTATTTCACCACTATGAGGTAACTTTTTGTGATATCGACTAGCAGGACTCGATATCTATTGGATCTAACATATTCATTTTTAATATTATGAGTGTCTAGTATAAATTTACCATAGTCTACATCCTAATATGTGAGGTTCTTTGTCATTTATGGTTATTTATAACATTTTTGTTTTTATCATGGATTATTTATCACAATTTTTGTTTATGTATGAGGTTATATCACATAGTTTTGCATGGTAGGTTATTTCATGGATATGTGTTTACCTATATACCTATTAATGCATGGATATTCTTTCCTATTTTTATCATTTCTAATTTTCATATTTATGGATTGATAATATGAATGAATTTATTGAAAACCAAAGGAATAAAAAAGGAAAATTATTTATAAATGGTTTGGATTTATAAAATTTCTTTGTAAAATATTTTTATTTTAAAATACATAATTGTTTCATTCTTTATACTAAACCTTGTATATAAATGGTGGTTTTATAATACCAGGATTTGGATCATATCATACTTATTCCTTTGGGAATTTATAGATGTTTTTTGTAGAATTCAGGTAAATAGAGGAGCATCTTGTAGTATGTTGGTTTTTCTTTTTGTTGTTTTTTTGTATGAGTTGGTCTGGAGGTGATTTTTTACCATGAGGGGACTTGACTTATTTTATATTTTATCCTATTTAGCTTTGATTGTATGTATTTTGTGTTATCTATTTTTTTCTTCTTCACTCTCTTGTTGTATTATTTATTTTCTTATATTCAGGGTTGGTTTCTATTATCCTGTTTTACCCATATCATGTGATGGGATGGTTTGGTTGTCTTGTCTAGTTGAACCGGTTTGGTTCATTACATTTAGGTTTATCCTTAAGGTTTTCAATAATTTTATCTTTTATTAATACCCAAAACCAACTAAACTAATCTCCAAAAATAACTTAACCCTATTATGATACTAACTAAGGCACTCTAGACCCACACTCCCAAGTCTGATGCTAAAAATACATTCTTTATAAACTAGATCCAATACCAAGTGTGATGATCATGGATAAACATTTATATATTTTACTTTATATTACATATCACAATAATCTCACATAATCCCAAGAACCTTTAGGTTTATTTTATTTAGAAATTAATTATATAAAAAATATTTTACAATATTTATGAACATTTCTCTATAATCTCACCATACTAGATCCCCTTCTAGACATATCCTATATTATACGCGTATTTATAACATTAGTAATATGTATAAACACTTAAGATGATATAAAACCTCACCTATGAACTAATAGGTTATAGTCATAGAGTCGTTCCCTCTCCCATCGATGGGGGATATTCTGCATCTCTCTAGGTCTCTTGCCCTTATCCATTTATGCCTTTCTCCAAAATTGACTTCCTACCACCACTTTATGACATTTTGATTGTGACCAAAGTTCCTTAATTACATGATGGATACCCAAATATTCCACTTTCACTGTGGGATTTCACATGTACAACATCCTCATGGAATCTATCTCTTGGGGTTCACTTTAGATAGCATCAACCCTCAATCAATTTACTTAATAATTTTTTTCACTTATTGGGGTCTTTAAGAGCGATCAATAGTCGGCCTATTAAATTACCACAACTTCATGATTTAATTTACTTATAATGATAATTTCTTTGTTTGTTGGTTTAAATCTCCATAAGTTTTCAATGGAATTTGTTACTCTCTGTTCCATTAGTCTTTTGATATTCATGTGAAATTTAACCCCTAAAAAGGACTTTATGGGTAAGATTCCATATCCTTTCATTTCCTTTTAAAAATATTTTGATACTCAGGATGTTAAGGAATGTGGTTTTTCATTATCTATGCTCAGTTAATAGGACTCACACAATAATCCATCCAGTTTCCCTTTGCATGTGCATTGTGGTTGATGTGTCAAAACCGCCAATGGTTATTGTTTGGATTGAGGTGAGATAAGATCTTAGATACCAAGAAACTATGATATTTGATTCATAGGTTAAGTTTTTTTTCTAAAAACATATGGGACACTCAAAAATATATTTCCACCAAGATCCTGGGAAGAAGGATGTTAATCATTGTGTTATTATTCAAGCGAATGGTTTGGTATTGATGGAATTATGGTCAATCTATATACTGGAAAATGTTCCATATTCTTATTATGATGAACTAATATCCCAATATCAAATTGGATACAGATATTATTATATAATTTCATCTATGGGGGTTGTATTTCTTGATCTCTCACACCTGAAGGACAGGGTTTAAATAACTCATACCTATATCGGGGTACTGGGAATTGGTAGCTCAATTAGAATGATTTATTTTTATAGTAATGTTCCTCCTCCATTAAAGATACTACATAAGTAAATCGATTAAGGTTCAATGTAGGATACCCCCTTTAGTCCATATGAGAAGATCACGTTAGGTGATTCTTTATCCCCTACATCTTAGTTGATAGGTAGTATTGCCACTTTAGGTAGGATAAACTCGAAAAATAACTCTATATATCTTAGAAACCATAACCTATTTGAGAATATGGAAAACATGCCTATATATAATGGTTCCTGTGAGGAATGGTAGGAATTGAAACAAAGGAAGGCCAAAAAAATCAAGTGGCAAACACACTATTGGAATAAGAAAAGGACAAGTTCCAAGAAATGGGATAATAATCATCCAATGATAATGGTTTAGATTATATTACTCCCCCATTAGAATCATCTGACTATGAAGATGAATCCAACACAACAAAGAATTTCTGACAAAAATAAAAAATGGGGGCGGGATTTTACTTACGAAAGATCAGTTAGTGGTAGGTGGAAAGAAGACTAGAGGGTGTAAGGACTACTCCTTCTTACCAAAGCCAATAGTGGAAAGATCAATAGTAAAAGTCTTGATCTCTTCAAATACTTGACCCAAAATTAATTTTACTAACCTATAGGATAAGTAGGGGAATTCTATCCAAAAAATCTAATGATCATTTAACTAATGGAAAATATGACCACCCTTCCTGGAAGGAGGGTCCTATAGATGATGGTGTGCCAAATGAAAATATTTTATAGTCAGATATTAAAGGAGGAAAAGAAGACAATTTCACTCTGTATGATGACCCAGTAATGTAATCCCATCAGGATATAGAGGGGATAGTAAATAAGGGTTATAACATATATAAATATGATATATAAGAGGGAATTGAGTCGGATATTACATGATAATCTAGAATAAAACAAAAAATATGGGTGATAATGCTAAGGAGTCTAGAAAAATAATTTTCTAAAAACCTCTACAGACATGATTTTATATTCTATGGATGCAGTGGAAGAAATATTTATTATTTAATCCTAAAATGGTGGATTTGATAGTATCTTTGTAAGATATATCTATATTGGAACCAATTATCAACAATCAGTGTGAATCTACACTCAAAAATAATATTCTTCTATGAGGTTTCAATGAAGGTAAAATCAATCTATAAGAATATCTTAAAATCTAATATAATATGGATTCCCTCTTTGAGGTTATAACTCACAAATATTTGGAATGGTATAAGTTTATTTTGGTTGGGAAATAAAAAGGGACCATATTTGTAACAATCTAAGGCTTATTGGGATAGTGTGGAGTATCCCTTTTTTGGTGTAATTTATTTGTAGCCACTTCAAGTTCAGTTTTGCTTGCATTTTTTTGTGAAAATTCACACTCAAACATTAAAAATGTCTTCTCTAAAAAAATATAAAAAAAAATTGAAGAATAACTTAAGGAATGAAAAACATAATAAAAGAGCATGATCAAACACTTAGTAAGGTAAAAAATTATCAATGAGACATTAAAATGGTTAGATCATAATAATATGATAAATATGAGCATGGTATGAATATATTATTAAAAAACATGAACCAATAATATTTTTCCATATAAAAGGAAATGTAATATCAAATGATCAAATATATACCCTGAAATAAGAGTTTTGAAACATGAGAAAATAATTAGATGCCATGCATCATAACAAAATCATATAGCATTAACATGTGTCATGATCACAATAATTGGTAATCATAACATTATAAAAGAGTTCAAATGAGAATATATCCATGTATAACATCATTAGTCTTGGGATAGCCACCCATATGCCATTTGAATTGGGATTACCATCCATGTACCCTTGAGATTAGGTTTATCACCTATGTTCCCTTGGGTTTGAAATAATCTACCATGTAACTTTAATCTAGAGATAACCACTTATGTACCCTTGGGTTTGGGATAACCTCATGTATACCCTTGGGCTTGGGAAAACCTCTCATGTACCCTTTTAAACTCATGAGATATAAAACTTAAAATTGAATTGAATGGAAATATAGGACCCCACTTATCTCAAAATGACAAAACATACACATGTGTTCCACAAAAAATTATTAATAAATCATATAACTAAGAACCCATGGAAATAAAATCGGTTTCAAAACATTTCTTAATGGTATCCCATGAAATAACCTCAAGAGTTAGATCGGTTGATATCCAAAACTCAATCACCTAAAAGGGTTATTTAAAAATTTAATTTAGTGGTGATTCATGAAACATCACTCAAGTGGAGATAGATATTTTTTAAATAAATAGTAATATAGATGTGAAATTAGGAAAATGGATTTCATAAAACATTTTATCCTTATTGTGAAAAGCTAAAGATACAAGTCAAATTAAAAAATAATTTCCATGAAAGTGGCATGATTTTTTTTAAATATAAAATTGAAATAAATAAAAATAATGTATACATGAAAATTTATTAAATTATATCTAGAATAAATGTGGAGTGGAAGATAAAATATTCAATTATGAAAAGAAAACAACTTTAGTATTTTAAAATACCTTTATTAAAAACCACATCATTTGAAAAAGTAATAAAGATTAATTTTGAAAATATAAAAAAAAATTATGAATATAACCTGAAATAATAAAAATTAATTAATTTAAAATAATAAAGTATAAAATTTAAGGGAATGAATAATATGGACATAGAATAAAAAGAGCTTATTAGAGAAGAAATTAATTATTCTTAACAATGTTATAATTTTATGAGAAATAAATTCATCAAAGAATAGGATTGGAATTAAAATTTTAATTTTAAATATATATTAAATAAATTATCATATAATCATATCTTATCATGGAAGAAACCAAACATTGAAGAAATAAATTCAATATGAAGCATTATAACTCAAAAAAAGGGATTTAAGTTATGAAAATCCTTTAAAACATTGGTATCTATTGAATCAAAATAATGTGAAAGATAGAAATTATGATGGAAATTTAAATCCCTTAAATTTCATGTAAGTGTCATACAAAATCCATAGGTCATTATATATACCACATAATATAAATAAAGAGGTGAATATGACATGTGTGTCAAAGAAAGAAAAGTGTGATGAGAAACCCTTACCTTAACTCTCGGCTTCCATGAAAAAAATTTAACCTAATGTATAAAAAACATAACCTTATTAATAACATATTTTAAAAAATTATTCATATATAATAATTTTTATACTCTTTAATTATAATCATTTATTATACATTCATTATCAAATTAATGTTTGTTTTCATCATTAAGTGTTTGTAATTTTGACTGTTTCGTGCATGTTTTGTAATGGAGACGTTAAATACAATTATTTTAATAAAATTTGATCATTTAAATATTATTAATGGTATTGAAATATATTTTTACTATGATTTATAAAGTTCTATTATCATTCCATTATATTTTTAGTTATAATTTTTGAGGATGAAATTACTAACAAGCTTATTTTGGGTAATTTAATGATATTAATGGATTATTTTATAATGATAATTAATTTTTGTGCTTCAATTTAAAAACCATATTCATAAAATATATTTATTTTTAATATAATATAAATTTATCAAATATAATTTTATGATCATATATGTAAGGCATTGATGAAAAATGAAACATGTTATCTATGGAGGCAGTAGTTTGCACGTGCACATGGGAAACATTTTCATTTTTCAATAGAATGAAAGAAATAAAGGTTGATAGTTATTGATATTTATAGAATCATAATTATGTAATATATTTCATATTTATTTATTAACTACATTCTTATAACCATCCATGTAATTCACTGATGAAAAATGAAACATGTTGTCAATAGAGGCGATAGTCTTCACATACACAGGAGTGATGTTTTCATTTTTCAAACTATTGTGAGGAAGATATAAAATGATTATTTAATTAAAATAATAACATTTAAGTAAAATTATGATACTAATATAATTATATTATCATTGTTAAAATAGTTTTGGAAGATTTGGAAGAATAAATAAAGAAAAAAAATGAAAAATGAGTGATTAGAAGTTTCTACCTTACTCCTCAGGATAAATTATTAAGCCTTCATAGAATGGTATTTTGGTGAGAAAATCACCTATATAACTTGGTAATTAGAGTTAGAAAAGGTTTTGGGGAAAAATTGATTCAAAATATTTATATTTGAGGAAAATTTGGGTGGTTAAAGACCCCTTTTATAAGTGAGAGGGGCGGCACTTTTGTAAATATCCAAAAACAATTATGTTAAATACTTGTAATTAGAAAAGGTAAGTGGCTAAAAAAGTGGTTGAAAATTTATTTATGGTAACCATTGGTTTATACATCTATCATTCACAAAAAAAGTGGGTAATTTGTGAGATATTTTAAGCCTTTCCCCCTTGATTTTACATTTTATCCTAATTTATGTTTACCGCGATAATTTATTTTTTTACCTTGGTAACTAATTTTATAGGATAAAATAAAATTAGAATTATTATATAATTTTTATATTTTGATTCCAAATATTAAATCAATTTTATAATATTAAATTTATAAGAGTGATGAAAATTAATATTAATATAACAAATGTATAACACATAAAAAAACTTTAAAGAAAACATAACTTAGGTTCCTAAATATAAAATATTGGTTTATAATTTAAACATAGTACTTTTAAATGACTAATTTTACTTATTAAATTTATTTTTTTTAGTAATATGGTTTCATAAATGTTTAATTTATTCTTATATCATAATTATTTCATAAAATTCACGGTATTTGTAAAAATAGTATTTTATACTATTCACCTAAAAATCAACCTTTTCAGAAAAACCTAAAAAAATCATCCCAATATAATATTATCATGATGAATATAAAAATTAATTTCATTTTTTATAATTAAAATTCTAAAATTTAGTAATTTAACTTTTAAATATAAAATATACTTAAAACGTTTTTATAGAAAATGAATTTTTTAAAATATTAGATGTTCTTTTTCTTATTTACTATAAATTAGAAATTAAATTAGTGTTAAAAAATTATTCAAATAAAAAATATGTTTTATCATTATTTAACCATTATATATTAAGTTTCTTAAAATAATAATTCATAACTTCTAAAAATACATTTTTAGGAAAAATACATTTTTTAGCATAAAATGGTCTTATCATTTATTTAGTTAAACTAATTGAATTTTAACAATGAATTGATATTAAAAATGACCTTTATTTTTATTTATAGACATATTTAAAAATTAATTTACCTCTATTTATACCCACTAATTAAATAGTTACATTATAACCATTATGTTTTAATAATTGTAATTTTCTCTTAATAAAATGTATCTTGGTTTCATTTTAGTCTAGAAATGTGTGTGGAGAAAGATATTCAACTTAGTTTTAAATTAAATGAAAATATATACTAAAATATTAAGGTGTTACAAACAACTTGTTAATCTAAAACATGGTGCAACTATGTTGGACCTATTTATGTGACAATAACATTTATCATTCAATGGGACCACTCATCAATTAGTTATTGAACAGTGGATCAAGTCCCTAAAAAAGTATTTATCACTTTGGTAAGTAGTTAAAGGGAGAAATTTGTTATGGTAGTTTATAATTTAAGGGTAGATACTTATAAATTATGTTCATAGATTCAAAATACTAAATAGGAGTAGGAGATAAAGTGCATTTAATGGAAGAATTTTATGGTGATATTATTTAACAATAATTTCCTCAAGAGAAACAAGCTGATATGGAAAAGAAATTTCTTAATTTAAGGTAGAAGTAATATGAGAGTGTTTTTTATTATGATACTAATTTTATAATATTATCAAGTATTTTTATAGACTATGTTAGTAAAATAGAAAGTAATATCTATTATTTCCTTGATGGGCTTAAATCGAGCCTCCGAAGGGAAAGAGTATCTCAAAAAATTTCACCATATAATGATATAGTATCAAGTTCCATTAAGATTGAAAAATAATTCTACAAGTATTATATTTTAAAATTAAATCAATAAAACAATAGGATATATGATAAATAAGAAAAATAAATGTGGTGAAGAAAAATAGGGGGAGGTTAGAACATCCAACATGTGATAATTGTGGAAAAAACACACTGGTACTTGCTTAAATGGAATGGGAGTTTATTAAAAGGTTGGTAAAAAGGGTCATATATCTTATTAATTAAAAGTAAATAAATAATTTTCTAATTTCCATTGCTTCAAATATAAATAGATGAGGAATTATTAAAACAAATTACCCAAGCATCAAGAGAATCCACCATAGAAGAGACATAGGGGAAATGCCAAGATTATGTAATTACTATAGATGAGTTTGAATGAGATAAAATGGTATGTGGTAGCTATCTAGTTATTTATTTTATTCTTTCTCTTCACACTCATTTATATCTTTCTTATTTTCTGATAATATTAAAAAATCCCATAACACCCTGATAAAGGAGTTGTCAATCAAGACACCCAATGAAATATATTATTACAAAATGATATTTCATTCAATACCCATTATTATTTATCAAAATACCTTACTTTAAAACATTATTATTAAAACTATAGTTTACTTTTATATAATCCTTTTTATATATTGGATTTCAAAGTATAAAGAGAAAATTTATCTCCAAGATATGGATATTGTGATTCATTTGGGTGGTATGGAAATATTTATATTTATATGGGAGATTTCATTATCTATGAAATATATGGATCCACCTCTAGTAGTAACCTTAATTAAATTTTTAGATAATAGAAGCAGAAGAAATCTATGTAATTAAAAAAGTTTCTTACAATGTAGTATATACCTATTATGTTGGAATACATTGAGTTATTTTATGAAGAATTACATATCCATACACCTAATAAAGAAGTTTATTTTTTATTAAAATCATCCCAAATGCAAAACCTATATCTAATAATCCCTACAGAATAAACCAAATAGAATTAGTGGAGCTAAAGAAATAAATTTAGTAATTATGTGATAAGGGATTCATTCACCCTAGTGTTTCACCTTGGGTATCCCTTAACATTTTTTTAATAAGGATGGGTCTATGGGGTTGGGTATCAATTAAAGGGAGATACATTCCATTAATATAATGAATAAGTATCATATTATTCTCATTAATGACTTATTTTATCAATTTTAGGGATATAAATATTTTTAAAATATAAATCTTTGATCTTATTATCATTAATTAATGGTGAATAAGTATGATATTCTAATGAAATCATTTTGTATCACGTACAGAAATTATGAGTTTAAAATAATTCCCTTTTGATTCACTAATCCACCCTTTGTGTTTATTGATATGATGAAGATGTTATTCAAGGATTATATTGATAATTTTATTGAATTATCCATTGATGATATCTTGATATAATCTGAAAATTATGATGACTATAAGAATAATTTGTGAATCATTTCTGAGACTCTCAGAGAAAATGAATTATTTGAGAAATTTAGTAAGTTTGAATTTTGGCTCCAGGATGTTTCTTTCCATGTCTATATTATCTATAAGGATAGAATATACTTTGATAATAAAAATAAAAATGTATTAAAGTAATATCCTACAGTAAATAATATAACTAAGATATGTATACGCTTTGTCATATCAGTTTACTATTGACAGTTTGATAAAACAATCTTGATTGGACAATATCTTAACCAAGTTGACATGTAAAAGGGTCAAGTTCACATGGTTAAAGTAATGTGAGGAAATTTTTGAGGAGATTAAGTGGATATTGGTTAATTCACTGATATTGAATATACCATGGGAAAAGAAGAATTTTTAATATATCTTTATGTATCAATGAAAGGATTGGGTTTGGTTCTTATTCAAAATGATATAATGGTTTCTTATGAATTGAATAATCTAAATCATGATATTAAGTTGGAAACTACAATATTTTCCTTGAAGGTATGGAGGTATTATTTATATGGTGAGAGATGTAATATATATACAAACAAAAAAAATTTAAGTGTAGATTCTTTTAGAAAGATCTCAATGTGAGGAAAAGGATATGGTTGGAACTACTCAAGGACTATGACTGCTCAATACGCTACCACTCTGGGAAGGAAAACAAGGTAACTGATGCATTTATTAGGAAGGACCATGGAATTATAACTATGATAATGGGTAACAATGATCCTATATTCATGTATTTAGTAAAGTTTGGTATAGAAATTGTTAGGAAAGGAAAAACATCAAACATTTTCCAATCAATTTCCAAACCATATACCATAGTAGCAAAAAGTTTAATAGGAATTTAAGAGAACATTTATAGTGGTATATTATGAAGTGGTAAATTTTGGACTATGTGTCCAGATTCTTGGTATGTTAGCAGGTAAAGGTTTGATGATGAAATATTAAAGGAGTCATGCAACCTCTCTCTATACCAATATTGACATGGTATAAGTTTACAATGGATATTGTTATGGAACTTACAAAGACTCCTAAGAGGAATAATGATACTTGAGTCATTATAGATTACCTTACAAAGTATGAACATTTCATATAAATAACTTAGGATTTACCCCATGAATTTCTTTCAAGAATCTATATTAATTTAGTGATACTTCATAGTGAACCTATATTAATTGTATATGATCATAAACCTTAGTTCACATTGGAAGTTTAGAGTATTCTTCATGATTCTCTCAACATGAAGATACATTTCAGCACCAATTATCATCCTTAAAATGATAGGTGGTCAGAAAAGACTATTCATACATTAGAATACATGATAAGGTCATGCTCATTTAACTTTCAAGGTATGTTGGACCAATATCTACCTTTGGTAGAATTTTCATATAATAATAGATTTCATTCAAGTATTCAAATAAAAATGTATAAATAATTATATAGGAAGATATGTTGTACTCCAACTTATTAGGATGAGGCTAGATATAGGAAGATAGTAGGACTATAAATTATTGAGGTGATAATAGTAAAAATTAGAACTATTCATAATCATATTAAGATAGATCAACATAGAAATATGGACTATGTGGATAATTAGAGAAAGGATTTAGAATTTTAAGTGGGGGATCATGTTTTCCTAAAGGTATCTTCATGGAAAGGAGTTATAAGGTTAGGTAATAGGGGGAAACTAAGTCCCTGGAACATCATTCCTTTTCAAATTTTGGAGATAATTGGAGTAGTGTCCAATTGTATGATTATTCCACCAAACCTCTATAAATCACATGATGTATTTTATATTTTATTTTTGAGGAAGTACATTCCATACCCAACGCATGTACTCACCACTAAGTAAATATAGTTATAACTTTAATTGTATTATAGTGAAAATTCGGTCTAAATTCTTGACATTATAGAGTAAGTGTTATGGAATCAAGTAACTTTGCTAGTGATAGTAATTTTA
Organism: Viscum album; assembly: GCA_963277665.1. NCBI lineage: Eukaryota > Viridiplantae > Streptophyta > Magnoliopsida > Santalales > Viscaceae > Viscum > Viscum album. Next base: position 1,410,931,904 of record OY728141.1, on the reverse strand, counting down.
AGTAATCATAAGATATAGGAAGAAATGTGGGATCTTGAAGAAGAAATGATGAATAATTTTCCACATTTTTTATGATTTTATTTATATATAATTTTGAGAATTAAAGATGTTTGTGTTTCAAACTAGTGGTTAAGGAGCCCTAAAACCTACACCAACGACCAAGATAAAATCCTAGTGAAACCCCAATGTTTGGGGAATTTGTAATTTTAGTTGAGGTAGATCAAATTTTTCGGTAGGATGACTGGCAGGCAAAGGGTGTGGGCGAGTATGGTGTTGTCCTTAATGGAATTTTTCATCTGAGGATAGGTGGAGGTGTGGGACTAGTGTCTAGACACATCATTGGTAGGGGTGGAAACACTGAAAAATGATGGAGGGTGTTGTAGGTGGTTGGTGATGGCACATAATGGGATGGGTTAGTAGTAGGGTGGTTGGGCTTGATGGTGTTAGAGGCAATGAGATATAGTAGAGTGGGTGGTATCAAAATCATGAGTGGGAGATGAAGGTGAAGTGATATGGTGATAGTGACATCTCAGTGAGTAAAAAAATATGCATCATACCACCATCAAATCTAGATGGGTCTTCAAAGAAGTTTCTCTCTTCTTTGCAGGGCTACCAGACCATGATGAATTAGAGGGTATTGAGTCTTCCATCAGTATCAGGCATTGTGCACCTCTAAATGGGTAAATGATAGTTGTGTAGCCATGTAAGGTTGGGTGTTTTGTTAAAATGTTTCAACTACACTAGTGAGGATATGTTCTATGGTACCAGTTCAATGGGGCCTTCAGGTTATGTACTTAGGCCATGTGCCTATTGGGTCTACGAGTCATGTAAGGGTTCCCCCTCAACCCAATTAAAAGGATGATTATCCAAAAATAAAAAAATTAAGGCCTTTGGGATTTTAGGTAAATTTTTATGATGAAATTATTTAAGGTGGGGATAATTTAGTCCCCCAATCTCAACTATTGTAAGTAAACACCACACCCCAAAACTATTACAAAATGCACACTATATCAAAATAGAAAGAGCCTTTATTCAAGATTATCTTATAAAGTTGAATTTATAAATTATAAATTTTATATTTTATAAAATGGATTTCATTTTTTTGATACAACATGATAATATTATCTTAGGATGAATTTTTCATATTTTTCTAGAAAGAATTATTTTTAGGTGAATAGTACAAAATACTGTTTTTTCAAATACCATTACTTTTATGAAATCATTACGATATAAGAAAGGATTAAAAATTTATGAAATATTTTTCATAACCAAATATTTATTTAAAAATTAAAATTATGAATTAATATTATTTTTTTAATTTAAAAATTTATATTTTATATTTTAGAACTTATGTTATATTTTTCTCTAAAACTGTTTTTAATGTTTTATACATTTATTATTTTGGAATTATTTTTTATCACTTTTAAAAATTTTATCTAATCAAATATGTTTTATATTTTTATTCATAAGGTACAAATTAATTAATAAGTTCCTTTTTATTTTTAGTCATAAAATTTAATTTACTTAGGTAAAAATTAGTTACTGTGGTGAAAATCAAAATGGTAAAAAGGGTCAATCTAGGGGTAAAAGACCCAAAAAATGATTAAAAATATGTCTTAAAATAATTTTTGGATAGTTTTAACAACCAAGAATCACACCCTATCCATTATTTTCCACTTTTTTAGCCACTTGTCTTTATAATGACATGTATTTAATATAAAGTTATCAGTATTTACAAAAGTGTCACAACTCTCACTTATAAAAGGGTCCCTTCACTACCCCACATATCCTCAAATATTAATTCTATTAACTCAACCAAATTCCATCCAAAAAACTTCTAAATACTCTTTACCAAGTTATATAGGTTATGGTCTTACGAAAATACCAATCTAAGAAGTCTCAAGGAGTTATCCCGATGAGTAAGTTAAAAGCTTCTAATCACTCCTTTTTCATTTATATTCATTTTATTCTTATTCTACCTCCACAAAATCTATTATAACCACAATAAAATAATTATATAAGTAAAATTAGTGTTCTAAAATGTTATCATTTTTATGAAATAATCATTTTCTACCTACCTTCCAACCATTAAAAAAATAAAAATGTTGTTCATGCATATGTGCGGACTACCACCTCGATGGGTGACGTGTTTCATTTTTCATCACTTCATTAAATGGATGTTTATAAGAATATATTAAATGAATATATATTATTTTTTTGAAATATTTATTATTGTTTAAATATGAATCATTATAAAACTTTATTTCTTTCCATCCATTGAAAAATTAAAACACCGCTCGTGCATACGTGCAGGCCACCGCCTCCATGGGGATGTGTTTCTCTTTTCATCCCCACTATTCATGGATATTTGAAAAAATTATTTTATGTCTATATATGATTTTAATTATAAATATATTTATTTAATAATATACTATAAGTATAAAATAAAAAATAATGATCATTAAAAATTAACTCTTTTATATCGGTAAATTACCCAAAATAAGCTCATCGTGGATTTTATTTTTGAAAACCAAACTCATTAATTACATGGATTAAAAATGAGACTTATGAAATAAATGAAAAATAAATATTCTAATATCCTAAATAATCTGGTAATTATGAAATTTTTATCAATAAACAATAATCAACATCACCATTATGAAACTTTAAAGAAAAAAAATAAAATTATTAACATTCAATGATAAAAATAAACTATAACTAACTATTATTTGTATAGATAATGATTATAGATGTATAATATGAAAATTAAATATATGAGTAGGGTTATGAAATAATTTATTATTATGTTTGTGTTTATTATACATGAGGACAAATATATTTTTTTAAGTTGGGAGTAAAAGGAAAGGGTTCTTCATCCCAAATTCCCTTCTTTGTGTCATGTTTTGTATTAGGAACATATTTTAATTTATATGGTGTATATAATACCCCTTTGATACATTATAAAAAATATATATATATATATATTCATGGTATTTAAATTTCTATTTCAACTTTTATATTTCAAGGTATTTTTATTCTAAATGTACTAAATCTATAAGAGTTTCTTTTCCAATATCTCTTCCTTTGGGTAGGGAATCTTTCTCATCCATATCAATATTATTTTTCTCACCAATATTATCCTTTATTATTTTAAAATAAAAATATTTATTATTTATTTTTATATTAATATTTATTTTTACCTATTTTCAAAATGAAGTTCTATTAATATTTTATTGATGTGGGTTTCAATAATGATATGTTGGGATATTATTAATATTTTTATATTTTATCATATACTCCACATTAATAGAAATAGCCTAAATTTATTCTCAAAATTATAGTTTTATATATATCTATTTTTAAATACTTTTTTGAAAATTATTGTCGTCATATTATTGAAAGTATTATTTAAACGTGACTTTTGACTTCACTTTCGATTAAATTTGGATTTATTTTTAAATTAATAAATTGATATTCTTTTAAACATTATTTTTTCTTATGAATTTTCCCTCATAATTATCATTTTTTAAGAAAATTACTCTCTGATTTTTCATGGTTTTTGAAATTCTCTATAAAATAATTTCTTAAAATGGTATAAAAATGTAAAGGGAATTTCTTCTTCTTCCAAGTTAATTTTTAATGATATTCTAAAGGTATTTTTCACCTATGTCAACATACTTTAAAGTTTATTATATTTTAATGGGGATTTATATTAATGATGACATCCAACTTATTTCCCCGGATGGATTATAATCATGTTATTCTATTTATTGACTAGGAAAAGTATTAGCATCCTGTATGTTTATTATTTAAATATGGATGTTTATTGATTACTAAGGAAATTTGATTATATATTTTATTGATATAGATTTCCTTCATATGTTTAATTCATTATACTTGATTATGTGATGAGTGTGGAGTAGAGTAATATAGCCCCTTGATGCGTCTATATTTCTTATGAGATAAACTAGTTTAGGTATTTATTATGTTTGTTTTCATATTTATTAAGATTTACCTGAAATGAGGCCTTGATGGTAAGATCATGATGTCCTATAAATGAGGCATTGATGGTAAGATCATGATTTCCTAGAATATGTACTTGAAGGTAAGATCATGATGACCTGTAGTATAGGTTTGATGATATGATCATGAACTCTTAGTTTGATACATTTATAGTAAGATTAATATGTATGACATTATAAATTCCATTACTATGAAATAATTTATTATTATCCATGTGATTATGAAAAATGTTATGTTATTCATGGATATATTTCATACTTACTTCGTTGATTATAAGGAATATTTATTGATTATTCACCATATTATATTGTTTATTCATTTTATATCTATGATAGTTTTTGTTATAAACCTCTTTGTACTAGGTATCTAATATCTCCATTTTGTTATGTTTACTTTCTCTAGATTACTAATAAGGGATATTTAAATTAATTCAAGGATGTTCTAAAATAAATAATTAATCTTTTATGAATTTTTTAAACTATACTTTATGTTTTCAATGTAATATATAAATTTTGTATGTATCTAGTCTTCCAAGACTGCTAAACTATTCAATCCTTGGTGATGTGATCCATTATATCATATACGAATGTAATAAATTAAACACCAGCTAGAATTTTTTAGAGTCAGGTTGTTAAATATATAATTTATAGATTCATTTTTTGAAAATGTGTTTTTGAATTCAAAGTGAATTCAAATTTTTAGATCTAGAGGATAAAATTTATAATTTTATCTTGGAAGAAGAATCTATATTTAAAATTTTATTTTAAATATATTTAAAAATTATATATTTTATTAAGGGTATTAATATTTATTTGACTCGGGATAGTGACATTATGAGTTATTAAGAAAAACCAAACCTAAAAATTTACTAAAAATATATTTAATCATACTTGACTTCTCTTATAACTTTAAAAATTCCATCTACACCTATGTAGATTCTATTAGACCTTATATTTTCTAATCCACGCTTGGATTTAAATTTAGAGTAAAGGTAATTAATCTTGATGTTATCTCAAAAATTAATATAATTGTTAGTGATATAAGGTGTGATTAATCTATTTATTATAAAATTCATCATTAAATTCATATTATTCAAAATTATAAAATAATAATTTTATATTTTCAAACATCTCTCTAAATTTTTGTGATTTTATTATAATAAATTTAGGTTAAATTCAAAAAACCTCTTATATGGTTTTCATTGGTAAATCTATAACCTTAAATATGTTAAAATAAAAAAATTACCAAAATAAAGTGTTAAAATTTTCTAAAGTAACAAATGAATATATAAAAAAATTGGTAATATGGTGATTAATTAATCCGGGATTGGGTGTTGAAAAATTTTTAAGTAATTTTTTTTCTTTTATGACTTTGATTGGATATAGATTTTGAGTTTGTGGTAAATTATAAATTTATAGATCTCGTCAAAATAAAATTATCCTTGAATGTATGTGTCCATATTTATGTTCAATAATAATTTATGTTTATCAATATGCAACAATGAATTGTTTTCATAAGAAAAACATGACTGAAAATAAGGTTGTGCATGTAATTTAGGTCATCCCTTCAATGTGTAAGTTCATTCAATAATAAATATAGTTTTCCTATAATTTAATTAATTTTTTATTGTGTATCATCACATAAATTCACAAGTAATTTAACTTCACATAACATAGACAGTCATGTAGTGTCACATGACTTGACTGGTTGTGTATAGTCACACAAGTTGACCAGTCATGTGACTTCACATGAATTCTATGATATTATAGATTAATATGAATTGGTTGATTCTAAAATTGTATTTCATAACTAATTTGGTCAATAATAAATACATTATATGTGGTTATGTTGTAAAAAATAGAATAACATGGTTCATAACTTGTACAAGTCATACATCCCCCCATTTATCCTCAAATTCTTTTATTTTTCCTTATTACCATGTTTAATAACCATGTAATGATTAAAAATAATCCAAATATGTTTTTAGGTAGAAAATTATATCATTTCATTAGTAAAACAGATATGGATTGGAAAATTGGGTGGTTTTTTTCATAAATGTTATCAATATTAGATTTAGATGTAGGATATGTAACAAAACTCTCACTAGGACTTATAATAATGGTAGTTATTCCTTTTTTATTTTTTTGAGAACTTAATATATCCATGTTTTTGTGGAAACAAAAAAAACCAAGATAATGGAAAAGGAAATTCAATGATTAAAATTAACTAAATTTGTAACAACGAATGATTTACTTATATTCCTTCCCCTTTTCTATTTGATAAGAACCATAAGAACTAATAAAATGATAAATAAATTCTCAATTTATCCTTAAAATTTAAGAATATTAATTCAAATTTGAATTTTTTTATCTCTTCTTATGGTTTGATAACACCTCCAAAGATAAAGGGAGAAAATATGGATAGTTGTGCTAATGGAATTCATAATTTACTAGTGTATCATGTTGTAATGATTGAACCATTTTTATATTATTTTCTCATTAAATGAGACATAATAAAAGTTTTATAACACTTATCAAGAGTTATAGAGTTAAAAAACAAAATTTTATACATCATGACATGTGTTGACTCTAAGTCCTTGAGTTTCAGGAACATTAAATCCTTCAATGTTCAAATAAACAAGTTTGTAATTACCATCCATTCCATCTGATGATGTTTGATCAAATTATGATATATTTAAGTTAATATATTGAATAAAAAATAATAGTTTCACATAATACCTATAAAATGATAAACCATATTATAATTTTGATTCTCAAATGTATTATATGGTTCAAGTAAAACTCAAAAAAAAAACAAATAGAATTTATGGAATGGTTTTAGTTCTTTTTAAATGTAAAATAATATATTTTTTTACTTCTAGTTATATCCCAATATCTATATTAGATTCAATAAGACACTAAATATTGACTATATGTTGGTAATGTTTGACTGATGAAGGAGGTACAAATAATGGTAGAAGTCTGACTGGTGGTGAGAATCTGGTAGTGGAATTGAGAGTGTGATGTAATAATTTATATTTTATTATTTAGTGATATTGATTATACATACCTTATATTATGTATATATAAAATTGATCCTTGTTTTTTCATCACTTTATTCAACCACCACTCATGATTCTATGATGGGTGAGTCCAAATATTTGTATAAAAAGTGAGAGATCAAGGAAACTGGTACTGAAAGGCTATAGTTTATAGGGGGATCTAGTTTATTTCACTAAGGTGTGAGTTATGATATATATATATAATTATATCATTATTATGTTGAGATATTTCTTGTGATAAGTTATAGTAGAAACAATACTAGTGTGATATGCATGACTTGGGATGTTTTCCTCTAATCTATAGATTTTAAGCATATTTTCATCACATAGTGTATATTATCATTATTTTGGAATATATTGAGTTCATTGAGTTGATCTTATTAGGTATAAATTATCACCTACGTATAAAAATTTTAGCATTATTTCCTTATGTTCATGTTTCTCATCAAAACCATTTAGTTAGAGGAGTTGTACATGATTTTTTAATATATATCCTTATAATTGTTAAGAGTTGCATGTCTAAGCCTAAATAATTATATAATTCCCATGGGATTCTTACCTACTTGATAAAATTTAAATATTTATAATGGTGATTTGGTTGTTGTTTTTATATTTTAAATTTAAAATATTGTTTAAAGTTTATACATATACATTTTTATTCATTATTGGTTGATAATTATTTCCATTTTTAGGTGTACATTATTTAAATTTTTCATTAAAGGTTGATGGTTGATGTAAATTTTTTATAGGGTCATTTTTCTCATTCGGATTACCTACACTCTCAATTATAGTTTCCAAATCATAACTTATTAAATAAAATCCTAGTAATATTCCCTCAACATCATTTTATATCTAATAATTTTTTATGAAAATTAGTGGTATAAAATAAGAAATAAAAAAAATAGATTGAGCATAAATACTTTACATGGTTCTAGAAAAATGAATCATACCCATCACATAATAAGTCTAATTCATTAGTTTGTATCATGATAAATTGTGATGAATCAAGGGGTTATATATTTTAAGGCCCTACCCATAACATAATAAGTCTAATTTATTAATTATATTAATGATTTTGGCTAATAATACATGCCATAATTTTTAAAGGAACCATCTACATACAACATTTTTAGAATTCAATACTTTTCCATATATAAGTAATGGGTATACAGATTGTCAAAGTTTCTCAATTTAGATGAATTACAGGGCTATCTAGGTTAATATTCAATAATATAGTAGGGATTATATAATATTAAAAATAAAATGGAATGTATCTTTAATGATGGTATTATAGGGGGATACTTTCAACATATATGGTTACTAATAGGAATCAGTCAATGAATGCAATGGTTGGAGACCAAATCAATGATAGAAAAATCAATTGTTATAAAAAATAGAGTTTATTATATAAAATGTATTATGAGGGTGGAATAATAATAGGAAATAGTAGTTTCTTATTCACAATCCAGTCAAATATTTGTAATAATGAAACATAAAATCATTATATATGTAATTTTAAATCAATTTAATTTCTTTCAAAACTGAAATGAATATGAAGTTATAGAAACCCTCACAATGATAATTCCTTTCCAAAATATTAATAATGGATTACTTAGATCCTTAATAAATTGTTTTCTTAGAAGAAAAATGTTGATAAGGGATTAGAAACCCTTTCCTCACAAAGTATACTGTGAATAACTCTTAGGATTGTATTTTGAGAGAAAAATGGATATAGATTTTGAAACTTTTATGTACCTAAGTATCTTCCCAAATTTTATTGAGAAGAAAATGAGAGAAAATTTATTCTTAATGTTTTTTGGAGTGGATATAAATGGGATTATGTGTGGGTATTTATATAAAATAATATAGAGTTATTTATTAATTTCTAAACAAGGCTTGGACTTTACGTTGTGAGAAATATAAAACCATTATCATTCTCGAAGTTTTAAATCATTTTATTTTACATTTAGGACCTATTTTTTTATTTTTACATGTTTAAGAACATAAAACCTTAAATTATATTATTTTTAATATGGAAAATATTTTTATTCATAAAGAATAGTTTTAAAAATCCTAAAATATATTTTAGGCTTTAGAAACTTTTAATATGTTTGGAAAATTAATTTAAATACTTTAAAATATGAAATTATAATTAATAAACATATTTTTTGTTGATAATACATTGTATTATTGATTACATTTTTTTTAAAATAAATAATTCATAATTCTTATTGTATACACATATTGTATTTTTACTATTCATCCAAAATTCAATTTTCCCAAAAAATTCTCAAAAAAATCACCACTAGCTAATTTTGATGTACTAATTCTAAATTTTAATTCTTTTTTATGAAAATAATTTTATATATATTAGAAATTTAATTATTAAATAAAACTATTATTATATATTAAAATTTATTATTTTGAATCGAAAATTTAAAAACCCTCTTTTAATAAATATTATTTTTACTCTATAACATATGTGGGTGATTATATTACTATTAATATATAAATATATATTATTCATTATTATTAATTATATTATTACCAAATTATTTTATGCATTTTATTGGACACTTTTATATATATAAATTATATTACTAATACACTAATCTAATTCATAATGGTCTGATTCCAATGGTCACCTTACCCTTCCAATATTCATTTTACACCTTATATATAAACTTCATTATAACATCTAATATCATTTATATCTTTCTATTAGAACATATACCATATTTATACATTTATTATTTTTATTCTTCTTAAAAATGTTGTATCTTATGTAACTGTTATTCTTTTTGGATTATAATCCTTCAGAGTTCAATATTCTAGTGTTTTTATATATTTTTATTTGTTCTAGGGAACTAGGTTGTACATTATATAGAATATACTTTTAAAATTTTTTGTTCTAATATTATGATGAAATAATAAAATGTGTAATGCATGATAATTATTTTAGTGATGTTTTTATAACTATAGTAAAATCCCTTGTCTTGCATTATGCCCCCTTAAATTATATCCCCTAGAAATTTGTTTTATATAATACAATATAAAAAAATATGGGTAATTTTTCATCATTTCTTCCTTATGTGACCATGTTTCTTCCTTTAACTTGTGATTCCTCCAAAACACTTTTTCTACCTGAGTTTTACAATTCCATAACACTTTATCTCTAGTATCGATAATATGGATAAGATTTTCATTATTGGACAAGTTTATCTCTAACTCTATTTATTCGATGGTGAGTACATGTGTGGGGTTTGGGATTTAATTTATCAACACCAAGACATGAAATACATCTAGAAATTTAGAGAGTTTGGATGGAATAGATAAATGATAATACATCACTTTTATTCTCTTCAATATCTCAAAAATCCTAATTTACCTTGGTCTTAGATATCTCTTTTTACCAAAACTTATATCCCCCTTCCCCAGATATATCATTAAGAAGACAAAATACCTACTTGAAATCATGATTCCAACCTCTGATTATCAATATAACACCCTAAGATTTAATTTTATATTCCTTAAAAAGAATAAAATTTTTGATATCATATACCACATTCAATATCAAGTTTAAACAAACTGTGATATATTTTAGAAGTATTATTATTCAAATATGACTATTATAACATTATTGTTAGATTGTTGGGTATAAATAGATGTAATAGAATTATGAAATATATGTATAAAATTTTTCCTAATGAAAAATTATTTATTAATTCCTAGTAAATATGTAATTATTTTTTAATGATAAGAAATAAATCATATTATATTAATAACAATTAATGTTTAAAAGGGTCATTTTTATATAAAAGATGGGTTTCTTTATATTTTATATGTTTCATTTAAAATCTAAATATCTCTTATTTAGAGTATTAAATTTATTTAAATTTTATTTTTTATCCATTTAAATTAATGAATAATCATTCATACATTGATTATAATTTTTTTATAAATGAAGATAAAATCATTTAATGGTAAAAAGAGATATTTTTCATAAAACTTTTTTAAGGGAACAATGTATATTTATAATATCAAATTAAATTAATAAATATTTATTAATTATTTTAAATAAATTTATTGATAATATATTCAATAAAATAAATTAAAAATCATATATTGTTCATTACATGATAAATAATGAGAATAAATTCATTTTATGCTTCAAAAATAAATTTTCTCTAAAAAAGATTTTTGAAATTTTTGTGTGCAAGTATTAGATTTATTTTATACCAATTTTAGAAATTATTTTTAATAAAATTAATTTCATTTTTATATTCATAATATTTAAATTTTTTAGGGTGAATTTTTAGTATTTTTCAAAAATGGTTGATTTTGAGTGAATATTGAAAAATATCATTTTTATAAATACTGTAACTTTTATAACATAATTATGATGTAATATTGAAATAAAAATTTATAACACATTTTTATCAACAAAATATATATTTAATTATTATAATAAATTATTTAAAATCATTATGTTGAATTTAGAAACCTATGCATGACTTTTTAGAACGTGGGTTATATTTTAATCTAATAAAAAAACTAGTTTTGGTTCTTTGAATTTAATAGTGTGGTTGAAAGGTTCCATTAAATTTTTTAAAACTTATAATGTCAAATAACCTTAATTTTTTTAATAATAAATCAATAAATTTTTTTCAATCTTCACTACTTAAGACTCTTTAGACTAAATAGGTGTTACTTCATTTTTACAAATAAAAATATTTTTTTCTAAAAAAAAGGTTTTTTGAATATTGTGTGCTTATATTAGAATTAATTTCTGAAAATTTTGAAAATTTAATCTTATAAAATGGATTATATATTTTTAATAATCATGTTCAAGTATCATAATGTGGTCGATTTCATTTTTTAACTTAATGAATAGTTACCATAGAAAAAGTTTGTCACCATGATATGGGTAAAAAGAGTTAACGAGGGGGTTAAAGTAAAGTGTAAGACTTCAAATATATTAAAAACTTTTCTAAGTATTATTTTTTAAGTGTATTTAAAACTAACTCTATATTATAATCTAAATTAGGTTTCCTTGGTTTTACTTTCCCTTTAAAATGACTTAATATTATTTTTAAGTTTTTAATATTTACAAGAGTGTCACTCCCCTCACTTATAAAAGGGAACCTTCTCTCCTAAATTATCCACAAAACTTGATAACTATTTTTTTACCATGACCTAGAAATATCACTTAAAAAATATCATACCCATGTTCTTGAGTCTTGTTCTACAAAAAAAGACCAGCCCTATAAGGCTTAAGGTGTAATCCAAAGGAAGATATCCAACGATGAGATATTTGTCTTAACAGAATTCTATCAAGTTTATTTCTTATTATACCTCCTTAAAATATATTATAACCACCCTAACATAATTAAATAAATATATTCACTTTACTAAAATTTTATTATGATTATGTAACATCCTTTTTCTAACTCCTTTCCATCCTATGGGAAATGAAAATTTCGTTCATGTACACGTGTGGAATACTGCCTCAATGAAGAAATGTGTTTCATTTTTCATCACTGAATTACATGGATGATTATAAATATGGAATTAATGAATATATATAGTATATTTATTAAATTATAATTATTTATTAAATATAATATATTATCTTTATTCTAACTCTTTCATCCGTTAGAAAATGATAACGTCGTTTGTGCGTAATGTGGAGTACCACCTCCACGAAGCGACATGAATAATTTTTCATTTACACCTTACATGGATGGTAATAAATATGTATTTAATGAATAAATATGATATGTATATTATTATTATTATTTATCTAGTGTAAACCTTTATCTACTTTATTTCTTTTCCATTCATTACAAAAATGAAAATGGAATTCATGTGCACGTATGGACTATCGTCTCCATGAAACTGTGTGCTTCATTTTTGACTACTGCCTTACATGAATGTTTATAAAATTGTATTTAATCTATAATAATTATAATTATAATATTTTTATGTTTTTTAATAAGTTTTAACCATGATACCTTTGACCATGGTTAACTAAACAAAGTTATTTTGGATATTATTAACTAAACGACCTTAAAATGTCTAATGTAAGATTAATCGACTTATTAACTAAATAAAATAGGGTAATAAATTAAATAAAATTAATAAATATAAATTAATAAACATTAAAAAGGTTCTCAATCAAGTAGATAATTAATACAATTTTATTATTCAGGAAAATATGTATGTGGCAGTTCAGAATTAGAGGTAAGGGATTTCTTATATCAATTTCATTTCTTTGAAACTTATATAATTTTTACCATATGATTTATTTTTTTGTAGTGTATAAACTACCATATGTATTTATTTTATCATTAATTTAATAAAATTAAATTTATTTTAAAATCCATATCAAGTTGACATCTTCAATGTCCTTTTGATTTAAAATTTTGCAAGCGGTAGGGGATTTTTCTTTAAAACTTTTTTTAAATGTTTTAAACTCTTTTCCCACAATATTCATATTATTTAAAGTGTCTCAAGAATTTTATTTTTTATACTTAAAGGATTTTTAATTTTTATTTTATACTAATTTTTGATTTTTTCAAAATGGTTTTAAAAAGTAATCTTTTTAATGTTTTTCATATGGTTAATTTTTGACATTATTTAAAAATGTGTAAAAATAATTTTTTTAACATTTACTACATGACCAAATTTTATGCCATAATAGACATTATTCATTATAAATATAAATCTATTATTTTATATGGTTTTTTAAAGAATATCATTTTCCCATTATTCTAGGAATTTTAAATTTTAAAATGATTTCAAAAGAAACACCTATTTATTCTCATTTTATGAGAAAACTAAAAGTTGTTTTACATATGGTTTGAAATGAAACTTTTTATGGGATTTCTGATTTAAATTATGGATTTTATATGTTTTATTCATGTTATGGTTCTTTGAAAAAATTTATGATGATTTTTCCCTAGATAGTACCCTAATGCATTGGAAATGATATTTTCTCGATAAGAGATATAATCTAATTAATTGTGAAGGTTATTCCTTTATAAGTATGATTGTAATAATGATATGAAGATGGTGTACCATTGAACCTACATGTTTTTATATGCTTAAAACTTAATTTTTATTAAAATATTTTTATTTCAAAAGTTAATAAAATGAGTTTATGATTTAAAGGAAGGTTCATAGTTTTATAAAAGTGAAAGGTTTGTTTTCAAGGGAAATATTTCATGTTTTTCAAGAAACCCTCATGGATTGTGATTTTATTTTTTAGATAATACAATTATTTTTGAAAAACTTTGGGAAATAAATTTGGTTTCATTAGTGATTAAATGATTAATTGAGTTCAAATTTTATTTTGTAAAAAGGAAAATTTCCTTATATATTTTCATGTTTTTCAAAAGGGATTAATGGTTTTCCTTTATTTTTATACCACCTAGTGAGATTTGTTTTTCTTATTCCATGATTTTAAAAAAAATCATAGAGATAAAGTATGTTTAAAAATTATAGAAAGGTAAATACGACACATATTAAATGAAGAAAAGGTTCTATTAATGAAATAGGATTTTATACATATGAACCTATTTATGTGAAAAAAATTACACTAGGTAGAAATTTCCAAAAAAAATATGTTATAGTTTTCTTAATTATCTAAAACTATATAACTAATATATGATGGTAATGTAATAAAGAAAATCCCTTGTTTAAAATCATGTAATTATGGTTTTCTAATGTTACTTATTTTTGTAGTTGATATCAGATCATGGGTTTAGATAACTTTATTGGTTTGAAAGTTATAAAATTATTATAATTTAGGAGTTTGAGATACTATCATGGGTTAATATGAATAAGTTTTATAATAAGTTTAAAGTCATATATAAAACATTTTTTTTTATGTGATGAGATTTTAAGATAATTATTGATATTTTATAAGTCATTTATTATGTTTTAGGAATAATTCATGATTGAGGAATATATAAACCCTTCGTATTATCGTGTGATTTACTATAAAGGATATTTGTGAATAATGTTATTATATTGTGAATAAAAGGTCTTGATAACCTTTAGTGTTAATACATTCTTCAATGTTAAGATAATTATAGTTAATTATGATAATGGGTTATCCTGTTTTTAAAAACATTAAAGAAATTAAGGTAAATATATTTTTTTTTTCTTATAAAGATTGAGTTAACTTATGAAGCATATATGATTTTATTATAGAAAATATTATCATATTTTATAGATTATATGATTAGGGACTATATAATTTTTTCAGGGAAAATTATGAGTAAATAATATTGTTTGGAGATAAATGTTAAGTTGATCTTGGAATAATTTTTGATCAACTATTTTTATCTTTGGGTTTTAATTTTAGTCTGGCATATTTTGAAGAGTATTATGTTTAGT
Organism: Viscum album; assembly: GCA_963277665.1. NCBI lineage: Eukaryota > Viridiplantae > Streptophyta > Magnoliopsida > Santalales > Viscaceae > Viscum > Viscum album. The sequence continues at coordinate 1,410,916,417 of OY728141.1, read as the reverse complement.
TATTTATGGATTGATTTAAGTGGAAATGTGGTATTTATTATTGAATTCTTGGAGATTCAATTATTATTTCTTCATATAAAGGTTTTATTAATACTTTCCCTAACCATTTTTGGTTTTGGTAAATGGATATAAATATAAGGAATAACTTTTTATCCTTTTTTAGATCTTATGATCCATTAAAAGTTAATTTTAGTGCTTCAGGAATAAAAATTCATCATCTATCATTCTGAATATGAAATGAAGAAGTGGTGGAAAATTGGTCAGAACACAACTGGATTATGAAATATTATCCATATTTCTCACCACTTATGTATATTTATCTTCCACTCGTTAGAATTTATTCCGAAAATGTTTTAAATACTTTGTTTATTAGACACAGCATAAAATTGTGAGATGAAATTTATTTTACAAAATAACAATGTAACACCAATAAATTTTAGTTTATATTTCTATAAAATAATATTATGTTTAATAACTTGTACCACAAGAAACACCAAGTTTAAAATACTATGGTATACTATAGAAATATTATTATTTAAATATGAACCTTATGAACTAACTGTTGGATTTATGGGTATAAATAAGAGTAGAAAAATTATGAAATATATATAGAAAATTTTCTACAATAGAAATTTTTTGATTAATTATTAGGAAATATTTACTCAATTTTTAATGTTAAAAATTAAATCATATAAGGTTAATAAAATTTAAAGTTTAAAAGGGTCATTTTTCTATAAAATAGATTTTTATTTATATTTTATATATTTCATTTAAAAGTTATAATTAAATTATTTAGAGTATTAAATTTATTTGGAAATTATTTTTTCTTATGAATTTTTATTCAATCGTTGATTATCAATATTTTAAAAATGATGATAAGAACATTTAACGGTAAAAAATATATTTTTTCAAAAAAACTAATTCTAAGTGAACAATATATTTTTATATAAATAAATTGAATTAATAATTATTTTTTAATGATTCTAAATAAATTTATTGATAATTTATTCAATGAAATAAATTAAAAATCATATAAATTGTTTTATTATGAAAGGAATGAAAATAAATTCATTTTATGCTTCAAAAATTCATTTTTTCTATAAATGGTTTTTAAAAATTTTGTGTGTGGATGTTAGATTTAATTTATACCACCTTTAAAAATTATATTTTATGAAATTAAATTCATTTTTTTATTCATTATATATTATTTTTATTAGCATTATTTTTTTGGATTTTTCTAAAATGGTTGATTTTTGAGTGAATAGTCAAAAATAATGTTTTTAAAAATGTTCTAACTTTTATGAAATCATTATGATGTAATATTAATGTAAAAAATTGAAAAAATTTAATTGAACAAATATACATTTAAGGAGTATAATAAATCATCTAAAATCATTGTGTAGAATTTTGAAACCCATGAATGGATTGTTGTAACCTAAGTTATATTTTAATATAATAAAAAACTATTTTTGGTTTGTTGAATATAATAGTGTGGTTGGAAAGTGTAATTTAGTTTTTACATGTTTATAATTACAAATAACCTTCATTTTTCTTATAATAATCCAATAAATTCTTGGTAATCACCTTTACTCAAAATTCTTTAGCCTAAATATGTATAACTTCATTTTTACACATAAAAATATTTTTTCTTTAAAAATGGATTTTATGCCATATGTGTGCTTACATTAAAATTAATTTTTGAGACTTATGGAAATTGAATCTTATAAAATGGATTCCATGTTTAGAATAAACATGTTCAAATTTATTGATGATTTCAATTTCATTTTTATACTTAATGAATAATTACCATGGTAAAATTTTGTCACCCTAATAAGGGTAAAAAGGGTTAACACAAGGGTTAAACTAGGGAATAAGGCTTTAAATATGTTTAAAACTTATCTAAATACAATCATTTGAGTGTATTTTTTCACACTTTAACCTTTGAAATATATTATTTTATTATTTTCTCTATCTTGGATCTTTTATTTAAGGCTTAGATTGAGTTATCGGTTTAAATTTTTTAGTATTTGGAGCTTTGGGTGAATTTTGACATGTGTACGGGTAGCGCACGGTTAGTAGAAACTGTGCGGCCCAGACCAGGTAACCATGCAGAAGGTCCTAGATTTGGACAAAAGTTATTGTACTATTTGATCATGGTAAGTCAAACTGTGAGGGTTGGTCATGCGGTCGATCTCCTCTTAGATAGTATCTAACGCATGGTTAAATCACGGTTTGTAATTGTGTGACATGACAGCCTAGATAGCACTTGAAAATGGTTGGTGTATGGTGGTCACCCCTATAAAGGGATTCCCCTAAATGGGTTATCCTATAAGAAATTTCAGTGTTTGGGGTAGGCAAGTGTGGTGACGGAAAGTATGGTGAGTCACGCATGTGAGGTTCTCCAACTTACATAGTATACTTCTACCATGGGATCCTAAGAATCTTTTATAAGGTCAAGTGATGGATGATAATCAAACCTAACTATACGGGTTCGTACCCCATGAATTAGTTGAGAGGCCAGGTGGGATGCGCCACTAGATTGGTCAGTTTAGGGTATCCAGTAGGTTATTGACTAGGAAGCTTCACCATACGTCGGAAGGTAGTTTCGAACTGAGTGCATCTAGGGATCGCTCTAGGGATGTTTAGGAAACCCCCATGGTTTTCTATCTATATTTTATTTTTTAATTTATTCTTCACTTTTTTCCTTTTTTCATTTCCCCTTTATTTTCCATCATATCTCGTTAATTATTTTCTTCTGTTTCTGGTATGGGGTTTGACATTAAATGGTATTTTGTTTTGAAAATGGATAGTGGAGTGTGTTTTCCTTTTAAAAAGTGAAAGATATGTTTGTTTAATAAAATGATAAAAACCTAATTTTATATATTTATTTAAAACTAGTGTTTATGGATTATTTTGGGAATGGAAATGTATGGATTCTTTGGTGGTTTCCTACTGAGCTATTAAGATCACACCCTACTTGTATCATTCGTTGTAGGTAGACCCGAGCTATTTTACATGTTCATTTTTTCTGGTTCGAGTGATAATCATTGGATCATGTTGGACAAGTGATTATTTGGTTGGTGGATGATGGTGACCATAAGGTCACATGGATATAGTGTTAGTGGTGGTTTGAATTGGTTTTTTATTTAGTTTTTATGTTTTTTATAGTTGTATTTGTATCTGAATCTATTGTGTATTCATTTATGATCAGTTGTTGGTTATTATTGCATGATCAGTTTTTTTCGTTTATTTATTTGATCTTGGTTATTCTTCAGGATTAAATCATTCCCATTATGATTTCATTTGATGCCCGGAACTATTTTTCATCCTGTAGGGATTGGGAACACCCTTCAGGCCGTGCCAAGGACCAGGTTGGATGTCGGGTTAGATGGAATCCCGACCTGGTTTATGAGAAAATGGTATTATAATAGGACCATTTTATTTGGTATGTTAGGTATATTAGTATTTTAGGAGCTCATTAGTTAGTTTATGGGTCAGTTCCTAATCACCACCACTCATGAGGAGACCTGAGTTTCCAGGGGTAGACTATGAATTGATTCTTTGTCTTGTCTTGGTTTGTTTTGGATTTAGGAATGACAATGGAAGAAATCTGGTGTCATGTTGTGACCTCACATGGAGTAGTGACCCATGTGGAGTCTAAGTGCACAGTTCAAGGTCCTCTTAGTTGTTATTTCCTACTTGGGACATAAATCACTACCATGTCTCTAAGTTAGTCACAAACACTAATTCCTCATTCTGATGGTTTGGTGTGAGTCGTGATTCATTTTGATCTTGGTTGATGTGAGTAATTTTTTAAAATGAAAAAAACTTTTGAAATGCAAATAATTTCCTTCAAATGGTTTTGGTTTAGTAAAAAAGGTTTGAAGAAAAATGTGTTTTGGATTTAAAATTTGGTGAATTATTGGGTTTTGATGATGAAATAGTAAGCATGGCCCTTGGTAATCCTTATGAAAGTTTACATGTATATGAGTATGTGTGGAAATTGAATGTTGGCATGTATGGATGAAAATAGATTAACACATATGTGAGGGTTCATAGGATTCCATGTGTGTGTATTTGAGATCAAAGGATTAGCCTCATTTTTTTAAAAGTTATTTTTAAAGAGGAAAATGATTTTGGAAATTTGTTTTTGTTTTATAATGCGTGATTTTTTTTTTGAAAAGTAGCTTTTTATTTTCGAAATTTCCTTGGAAGAATATGGTTTTGGAAATTGAAAAGGAAATTCACTTTTTTAAAAGAGGATTTTTGGCTTTTTTTGGTATGCTTTTGGCTTGCGAGCCTATTGTTTGGATCGAGATGTTTCTTTCTATTATCTTCTAGTTTGATATTGGTTTTGGATTTATGTTTTCCATGTGGATCAGAACAAGATACCCAGAAAGGTCCCCAAAATTTCTAGTGAGTCATGCCTAGTTTCTGATTCTTCTCAGTTATTTCATATCCTTCATGGTGATCAAGGTTCTTTATAGGTGGTGGAGTGGATTTAAGTGGTTGAGAATGTCTTTAGATTTATGGGAACTCCAAAATATATTATATTTTGAGATATTATAGGTTTGTTTGAGGGTCCATCCTTGGAAAAATGTGAGTTGTTTTCCCTTCCTTCGATGAAAGTTGAGATGAAATGGTAAGTGTTTAAGTCTGTGTTCAACTGGTGGTTTATACAAGAGGAATTTAAGACAAAGAAGAAGGAATAGCACATGAGTATTTAGTAAGGCTATTGGATGGTGAAGGATTATGTTGAACACTTCAAGGTGCATGTTTCTTTTTCTCCAGAGGTAGTGTCACATGAGCTATCGAAGAATTCTCCCTTTATTAGGGGTCTTTATCCTGAGATCAAGGAGTGAGTACTCTCCTCCAAGGATATTAATTTTGAGAAGTTGGTGGATGAATCATTTTTAACTGAGTTGGTTTTCATAATGTAGTCAGTCGACAACCCAGTGTCTCTTGTTTCTCATGATGGTTCCCCATCCATCAAGGGTGTGCCAAAGGAACCTGTTCTTGAAAATTCTCTCTTTCTATATCTGACTTCTTATTTATCGGACCACTCATTCTTGCGCTTCTAGTGTGGCCAATTCAAGAATTCGAATCCATCATGTCATAATCTTCTGAAGACTTTCCATCGTTGTGGTCGTTTGGTTCACCTAGAGAAGTTTTTTAGGAAGTGATTCCTAAATAATAAGAATTGATCAGAGGATGTCAGTTCCAAACTATGAGGTAGGAGATTATTTAGTCACTAGGGATCTATCCATAGGTCTAAGGGTTAAGCTCGCGCACAGTCGTGAATTTCCAAGGGTGTGTGGGAAACCCCCTTGACCTATTTTTGTCTCCTATATTGGGGTGTAAATGTTTGAAGTTTCGTTTTTCTTATTTTCTTATTGTTGTAAGTTCATATTTTGGATTGTAAAAGTGTTATTAACATTTCCTTTCATTGTTAAATGGTTTATTTTTCTCATATGTGTTTCTTTGAGTCATTTTTTCACCTATGGTGTGCTCATCCATTGTGTGGGTCAGTTTCAGTTTTAATTATTCTCATTTAGAGATAATTGAGTTTTTTTAATTTATTGATTTCAGTTTTCATTCTTTCCTTATCTCAAGTTTCTTTTATGGGTTTCACCTACTGTTGGGGGTTCAGGTTGTGTAGGGAAACTTTCAATTCCGATAGTGGTGTTTTTTTTCCTATGCCAAGATGTTGGGATTAGTTGTGTTAGGAGTTCCAAGTCATGATGTGGGGGTTGCACGGTTGATGTGGATAATTTTGGATTACCTCATGTTATGAGTTCCTGATTTTATTGGATAAGTTAGTTGATCTCTTGTGGTGGGGAGAACCTTATTGTGTTCTCCCTTCTTTATTTTGTTGTGTTTCCTTCTTGATCAGTCGAGTGTGACTTATGGAGTGAAAGGTCACCCTAAGGTTTGTAATTTCTTTCGGTTTTGATCATGCATGGATTATATTTTTGGTTATATTTTCGTTGTGTGACTTTCTAGGGGAAGAAAGTGTCTGTGGTGTGAAGAATTGTAATACCTAGACCTTTTAAATTACATTATTTTATTCTTTTCTCTATCTTGGGTCTTTTATTTGAGGCTTGGATTGAGTTCATGGTTTAAATTTTTTATTATTTGGAGTTTTGGGTGAATTTTGGCATGTGCACAGGTAGTGCACGGTTAGTAGAAACTGTGAGGCCCACCCTAGGTAACCACACAGAAGGTCCTAGAGTTGGACAGAAGCTACCACATGGTTTGATCATGGTAAGTCAAACTGTGCGGGTTGGTTGTGCAGTCGATCTTCTCTTCGACAATAGCTCCAACACAGTTTTCGCACAATTTGGAAAACTGTGCGGCCAAACCATGCAATCTTCCCAGAAATTTTAAAAATTAAAAACCCAAATCCTCTCTCTCTCTCTCTTTTAACCCAAAATTAGGCCCCCTGCTCTTGGGTTATTTTTGGCACATGAAGGGATCCCCCTATTCCTATCTCTTTGGCTCCTCCTCCTCCATAGATGATCCTCCAAGATTCCACTGTAAGTTTCTTAGGGTTTTTGTCCATTTTTCTCCTATTCCTATTATAATATCTTGATTATTTGGTTTTTCTTTGGGGTTTTATCTCTTGGACAAACCCCAATGAATAGTGTTTGTGTATGGGTTGTGTTTATTTGGATCTTAGGGTGTAGGGTTGGTCTGTGAGTCTTTGTTCTTTCACCCCTCGAAGTTTCATCACATTCACATCGTATTGAGGTAGGTGTATCCATGATTTTTCTTTCTGATGCATTTTGCTAATGCTTGGGTTCCTTTAATAAATTTATAAACATGATTTGAATACTTATGGTGACTTTTTTTAACTTATTATGGTGTTTTTTCATGGTTATAATTTGTTAAAATAGGTTTTTAAAGAGTTTCTTGAAATATGTATAAGTATATGTGCACTTAGGGTGTTTTTTGAAATTCCATTTGTTCTTTTAAAATTTAATTGAGTGTTTTGTGAATATTTTGGCTTTATTTATGTTATAATAACATTTTTGGCTTGTTATTTTGGCATTGTTTGTGTGAATTGGTAATTTTAAGGCAAGATTTTTATTTATGGTCTATTGTATTGATTGTAAATCATGTAGTGTTTCTTTAAAATTGGTTTTGAGGAAATTACATGCATACTTGTGGTGTTCCATTGGATTTGGGCACATCCATGTGTTCTTGATATTCACACATGGATGGGAACAAAAATGATAATGTCTTATCTTAAATTAAAACCTTGGATTTCAAAACACTTATCCTACCTTCCTACTACTTTCCTTCTTCAAAATTTTAATGTTTTAGAAATGGTTTCTAGATTTCCAAATGACATGAAAGTGGTTTCAATATTTTATTTGAAGTTATGGCTTATAAGTATCCTTGAGAACTGATTTTATTCTAAATGGATTAAAATCCCATTTCACCTTTATGTGTATTGTGTGTTTTCAATATGGTTTTTAAATGGGATGAGTAATGGGTTTGAACTTGAAAGGTAGAGGCTCATTTGTAATTTTACATGCAATAGTGGTATTTTTTGTTGAATTTGAAAAATAATGTGTAAGTGGATTTGTAAATTTATTTCGGTTTTAGAAATGTAAGGCTCATTTGGCACTAAAGATGCATTTGGAGTTTTTTTTAAGGTTTATATGATGTGAAGCCGATTGGAATCTTTAAAATGTTTTGTGAAATTATTTTGAAATATTTTGTGATGTGATGGAATGATTGGAACATGTGAAAGGGTTTTTTATAGAGGTAACCCCTATAAATTTATTTCCTTATATGGGTTATCATATAGGCAGTGTCAGTTTTTGGGTTAGGTAAGTGTGGTGGTGGAAATTAAGGTGAGTCATGCATACGATGAAAAACTATGTACACAATATACTTATACCATATGTTCCTAGGTATATTTTAGAGGTTTGAGTGATCTATTATGATTAAACCCAATTATATGGGTTGGTACCCCCTGGATTAGTTGAGAGGCAAAGTGGGACGTGCCACTAGATTGGTCAGTTATGGGTGGCTAGTTGGTTATTGTCTAGGGAGCTTCACCATATACCAACAGGTAATTCTGAACTGAGTACATAGAGAGGTCTTTCTAGTGATGTTTAGGAAATGCCCATGGTTTTTATCTATATTTTATTATTTAATTTCAACTACACTTTATTTCCTTTTTTCATTGCCCCTTTATTTTCAGCATAGCCCAATATTTCTTTTCTTGGGTTTCTAGTTTGGGGTTTGACATTAAATGGTATTCTTATTTCAAAATGGAAAGTGGTGTGTGCTGAAATTTTAAAAAAGGAAAATCTATGTTTTTTTAATAAAATGAGACAAACCTAATTTAATATATGTATTTCAAAATAGTGTTTGTGTATTTTTTTTAGGAAAGGAAATGTATAGATTCTTTAGTGGTTGCCTACTGAGCTGTCAACCTAACACCCTACTTATACCATTCGGTGTTAGTAAACCCAATTTGTTTTGCAGGTTCATGTTTTTTAGTTCAAGTGATCATCATTACAGTATGTTGGCCAAGTGGATGGTTGGTTGGTGGATGGTGGTGACCATGAGGTCACATGGAGATCATGTCAATGGTATTTTGTCTGGGTTTTGTATTTAGTTTTTCTGGTTTGTCTAATAGTATTTGTATCTAGATCTATTGTGTATTCATTTATGATCAGTTGTTGGTTATTGTTGCATTCTTAGTTTTTTAGTTTATTTATTCAATCCTGGTTATTATTTAGGATAAAATCATTCACACTTTTATTTTATTTGATTCCTGACCCAAGTTTCTAGCCCATGGGGATCAGAAATGTCCTTCGAGTCATACCGTGAACTGGGTCGGATGTTGGGTCGAATGGAATCATGGAATGGTTCATAAAATATTTTTACCTTAAAATATCTTATATTCAAAATTTTATTTACTTGGTTCCACTTTCCCATGAAAATAAATTTATATTATTTTAAACTAATTGATATTTACAAGACTACCACTCACTTTATATATAAAAGGTCTCCCACCCTCCTCACTTATCCACACACTTTGATCACTCTATATTGACCAAGATCTAGAAAAATAACTTCCCAAATATTCTCACCACTTCCTATAAGTACTAGTATTACCAAAATTCCAATCCTACAAGGATTATGTTGTAAGCCAAAGAAGATATCTAAGGATAAGGTATAAGTCTTGACCGGATTCTTCCACGCTTATTTATTCTTCTACCTACCTAAAATATATTCTAAACATATTTAAATAATTAAATAAATATATTCACTATACTAAAATTTTATTATGATTATGTAACAACCTTTTTCTACCACCTTTCCATCCTATGAGAAATGAAAACTTCGCTCATCCATACGTACAGAATATCACCTCCATGATGTGATGTGTTTTATTTTTCATCATTGCCTCACATGGATGGTTATAAATATGTAATTAATGAATATATATAATATTGTTTTACATTATAATTATTCTATTCATATAATATATTATTATCTTTTTTACCCTTCCATCTATTTGAAAATGATAATGTTTCTCATGTATACATGTGGACTACCATCTCCATGAAGCAATATGATTCACTTTTCATTTGCACCTTAAATAGATATCCATAAAAATGGATTTAAATAATAAATATTATATTTATAATATTATTATTATTATATAAAGGTAAAACTTTATCTAATTTATTTCTTTTTCATCCATTAGAAAAATGAAAACATTGTTCATGCGCGTGTATGGACTATCGTCTCCATGAAACGATATACTTAATTTTTCAAGATCGTCTTACATGGATGGTTATAAAGTATATTTAATGTATAAAAATGATAATTGAAATATTTTTAGTATTATATATATGATTAAATCCTGACACCTTTTATCACAATTAATTCTCCAAAGTTATTTTGGAGATTATGAACCAAACATCCTCAAAACATCTTACGTAAGCTCAACAGATTTAGTAACTAAATAAAAAATCATAATAAATGAAATAAAAGGTATAATAGTAAATTAATAAACATGAAAAAGGGTATAAATAAATTATATAATTAATAAAATTTTATTATTCAATAAAGTAAAATATGTATGTGGAAATTCAAGATTCAATGTAAGGGATTCCATGTCTCAATTTCCTTTATCTAAGACTAATGTTATTTTCACCACATGTTTTATTTTTTGTTGTGTAAAAACTTCCATATGGATGAATTTTTTCCTTAATTTATTAAAATTTAAGTGTTTTCCAAATCTATTTCAATTTCCCTTCATCAATTTCCTTTTTATTCAAAAGTTACCAAAATGATCATGGGTTTTTCTTTAAAACGTTGTTTTAAATGTTTTAAACTCTTTTTCATCAAAATCCATGTTCCTTAAAAAATTTCAAGAATATTCTTATATATATTTAAGTTATTTATAATTGTTATTTTCTATAAATTTTTAATTGTTTTAAAAAAATTAAAAGGTAATATTTTTTATCAGTTTTCTTTGAGTTATTTTCGATTTTCTTTACACAAGTGTAAAAAATGATTTATTTAACATTTAGTACATGAGCACTTTTTTCTACCATCATATATATTATTAATTATCAATGTTCCTCTATAATTTTCTATGGTTTTTTAAAGAATATAATTTTCTCATTTTTCAAGGAAGTTATAGTTTTTAGATGTTTTCAAAAGAAAAGGATATTTCTTCCCATTTCATGTGATTACCAAATGTGGTTTTTCTCATGGGATGAAATTCTAATTTTATAGGTTTTGTGATATTAATAAAAGGTTTTTTATTTTTATTCATGCTGGGTTCTTGTATATTATTTATAATTATGGTTGGATCTGATATATTCCTCTAATTCATTGGGTAAAGATATGTTCTTAAGAAGAGGCATAATGGAATTAACTGTGAAGGTTATTAATTTTTAAGTGTGATTATGATTGTGATTATATGAGTGATATGAATATGATATCCTAAGTTACCTAAATGTTTTTCTATGCTTGAAAATGGGTTTTTATGGAGATATATTGATTTTAAAATTAAATAAAATTAGTTTATTATTTAAATTAAGTTTCATAATTTTATAAAGTGAAAGGTTTTCTTTCAGGGTAAAGCTTTATTGTTTTTAAAGAAACCCATATGAATTATAATTTTTCCTTTATTTTTGATACAAAATGTTTTATTAAAAACCTTTTCTGATAAAGTTGGTTTCATGAGTTTTTAAATGATTATTTGATCTCAGTTTTTATTTTATTTTTTAAAAAATAAACCTTTGTTATGAATTTTCATGTTTTTCAAAAGGGATTAATGTTATTACTTTCTTTTTATATCACTTATTGGTATTTTTCACATACTATGTTTTTAAATGTTTTCCATAGGGTCTAAAGATGTGTAGTAATTATATCATGTTCAATGGTGACACATATTGAATAAAGGTGTCATGAATAAAATTGGATTTTAAGCATATTATCCTTTTCTATGGAAAAAATGTACACTATGTGAAAATGTCATATTTTTCATTTAATGGTTTTACTGACAGAATGAAAATTATATTTTTATTTGATTTTTGAAACTTGCTTTATGGGTGAGTGGGAACCAGGACATACACCAAATTACCAGATCACCAAATTCAAAAAGAAATCCACTTGCTTCAAAATTGAAATAAGCATCACAGCCACACTGGTACGCCTCGGGACACGGATTATTGAAATGTGAGGCTCCTCGAGCCACTCCCCCAACATCAAACCACATAGTCATCACTTTCAAAACCATCTAAAGACATCACCCCTCAGATGATACATCTTCAAAACATCATACCAAAAAAACCTTCATCTGCTTCATCAAACCCCCATCATAGAAGAACCACCCTCGTTAAAATTTACCACACCGTCAAGATATCAAACGACCACCAACAAAACTAGAAACGAATGAACAAAGACTAGATCAGTATCTCATTGAACAAAATCACAAAAATAAACCTCATCAAAATTATGAATCAACAACACAAAATCATCGTCGACTCACAAATGTAGTCACATTCCAAACCAAGAAAGACCTCAAGAAACCTAAAATGGAAAACCATCACCAGATGTCGAAATTAAGACCAGTTGTAGGTAGATTTTGTCACCACCATCCCAGTTACACACAGAGGCCACGACGAACCATGCAACGCACCCATAGGAGACGCAGCGGCAGGCTTAAGGTGCTGAAGCTAGTTCTTGGCCGCAGACCCACACTGCATCGCATTGAGAAACCCAATCTAGTGAAGAAGGAGATGGGGAATAAGAGGAAAGCCACCGTGTAGATGACTGAGATGGCCAAGTCCCCAAAGTCGTTGATGCCCCATAACCGAGGATCCACCACCACGAACCCACCGAGCACGAAGAAGGAAGCGTCGCGACAACCCTCGATGGAGGAGGCAGCGATGAGAGGAAAACCTAATGCACAGAGCCCCTTACTGGATCATCCCTATCATGTAATGGTTTTACTAATTCTCAAAAACTATAAACCTAAAATATCATGTGAATTTAACAAATTACAACCCTAATTATAAATTATGTAATTTTGGGTTGTTAATGTAATAGAATTTTATAATCATCATGTATTTTCTATCTTTTTTGAGCGATATAGATATGATTTCAAATGGTTAGAACTTTCTTAGTTGCCTTAAAAACAATATTGAAGATCCTTTGTGAAGTTTTCTTAAAAACCTTTTGTATTTTTAAAAAAAATGTTTTTGTTAAGACTTTTTTGATAATAGGTGAGAAAGAAGATGCTAAAAGTTTTGTTACAAAGTTACTAGAGGAAGTTAGAAAGTTTTTTTAAGAAAAATTCTTACTAAGTTAGATAATGATAAGATGTTCTTCAAAGTTCCTAAAATCATGAAAATATCATCATCCAATCATTTTTAAAAAATTTAAGACAAAAATTTTTATCGAACAAATTTTTTTAGACATAGATTTTTGGATACAGTGTTCTGATTACAGATTTATAAGAAGGTTGTGCGATGTCACTAGACATAGCTTACCAAATAGAGATCATTAGATTGAGATGATAGAATACGGTTGATGAAGTGTGAATCTATAATTTGGAATTAATGAATTTGATACAAAGGGAGATAAGTAAAACTTAGTTACTGGACATAGTCTACCATACACAGATCACTAGACATAGATAACCAGACAAATATTCCTGACAAAGAATTGAAATAAATCCAAAAACTGAGTTTTATAAACAAAATTAAGAAAATATTAAATTATTATTAAATAATTTTAAATGGGTAAATATCCAAAATTTTAATATATAATTCAAGTTTTTATTTTGTGAAAATAAAAAGGGGATAAAATATGATATATGATAAATTTATTGTTTGAGAACTAGAATAAAGATAAAGTTATTACTGGACTGAGAGGTGAACCAAATAGAGAAGTTGAAATTAATAAAAGTCTATAGATGTTATAAAAATTTATTTAGACATCTTTAATGACTCAATCTTACCAGGTAGTTACAAAATAATTTTTCAAATTGAAAATTTTTACAATGTTCAAATAGAAAATTATTGTTATAATTTGGATGAAGTTTGAGGTTTTAAAGAGATTTGAGTTATAAATACAATTGATTGAGTCCATCAGAAGAATATATATTGGATGAAAAATCATCATATGGATGTTTTAGAGAAGTTTTTTTAATTAAAAGTTTGAGCTGATGAAGAAAACCTAGATGAATTCATCATATAGATTCATTTAGTCGAATAAGATGGATAGAAAAAACTGGATTGAGGAGTTTCTAAAGATTTCATTAAAAAGACATATTACCAAATGGATATTTTTGAGATTTACATAAATATTTATAGATACCATTTTCATAATGATGATGTTGTTCTATTTTTCAATTGTTTTTTATTTGACTGAGATAAGGAAAATTATAGAAATATTGAGGTTTATGTGGAAGCTATAAGTTTTATTCTTATGTCACCATCATAAAAAATTTTCCAGAAGGTGATGGGTCTCAAAATAGACAAATAAATTTAGGAAAATCTTAGAAGTATATTCAAGGGAAACACAAAACTAAATTAGTAAAAGATATAAATATCGAATAGAAATTTTGAAGATATCGTAATGGAAGATAAAGAGATTATTGATAATTACTTCACCAGATTTAATGATATTGTTTTCAGTATCATAGGATTTAGAGATATCTTGTAATGTATTATCATTGTGAAGAAACTCATGAGAAACTTCCCTGATAGGTTTGATTCCAAAATCTATGTCTCATAAGATAATTATGATTTATATCTTGATGAATTTTATAACTTTCTTATTGTATATGATACAAGGAAAGATTCAAAATTCCAAAATAACATCAAGGATGAAATATATTTTGAATCTATGAGAAATATGAAAAATAAAAAATTTTGATTATGAGTTGGTGGAACTTAGTGAATCATAATATAATGATGTTGATACTAAATAAATGAAATAATAATGTATCTTATCTCTAAAATTTATTGGAAATTTAGAGGAAATTTTAAAGATAAGATACCACTTAAATGTTTTGAGTGTGGAAGAATTGGGAATTTTTATATGAATTATCCTAATAAGAAAGTTAGATTATATGAAGATGATTCTGAATAAAAATCTTGGTGAAATAAGTGGAACAAAACTTAAAGAAAAGATAATAAATACACAGGTGGTAAGAAAACAATTATAGAAATATATTAAGTATACTGAATAATAAAGTTGAGTATGAATCTGATGAAAAAATTCATGAAAAGATAAAAAACCATAAGAGTTTTTAAATTTCTTTTTAAATGTGGAAAATAAATAAGATACTTACAAAATTTAAAAGGATAAGGTGAAGAAACTTATAAGTAGTATTAGTTGAGATCATAACTCATATATTTCTTAATAAAAACAAAAAAACTAAAGAAAAAGATTGGAATATTGAAGAAGTAAAGTTTAATTAATAATCAAGGAAGGAAATATATTCTTAAATATGAATATTAATATATCTATGATATTATAAACCTCAAACAAAAAGTTATTTAATAATGAAATATGGTGGAATATCTTGGTAAGAAAATTTCTACAAAAAAATATTAGGTTTTTAAAAATCAATCAAATATTATTGATTTTGAAAGTAACTTAAAAAATATGAATGAAAATTTCAATAAATATTCAAAGGTAAAAGATGAAGCATCTCAAGATATTAATAAATATAATTCCAAGAATCAATTGAAATCTTTTTCCACTAAATACAAAAGTCCATCTAATGTTACTAACCATGTAGATGTTAGAAAAATTGATGAGAAATATTGGGTTGATAAAGGATGTGAGAAATCCATCACATCAACAAAATCTTAAAATATCCTCCATAAAAGGGTTTTCCCATGATAATAGAAAACAAAAATAGAAATATGTTATGAACCTTGACAAACTATCTATAAAGAAAGATCTTAAATCTACCAAAAAAATCATGATTCAGTTTTTTTCCTTAGTGTTGTGGAATTTATGGGAAAATTATTTTAACTATTGGAACAACATGTCTCTCCACACAATTAGGAATGGACTGATGGGGGGCTCAATGTAATAAAAGATAACAACTTTCCTATGCTGAAGAAATAAATAAAGGCTAAATCGTAAGATATTAGAAAGTTTACTATACAAAAAAATTGATTTTCAGGAGGAAGTTTTTGGAAGATATGACCAATAGGGTCACTTAGATAAATAATTTATGACTACTATTCTAGAAAAAATTTCTTATACTAATAAAGAAAAGGAATAACAAAATAAGAAATTTGAGGAAAGATCCTTTATTGTTCAAACAACACTAAAATATAGTATAAGGAACAAAACATGGATTCTTGATAGTATTTTTTTCTCAAATATGAAAGGTGATATAAAAAATCTTGAAATATGTTGAATATATTTAAGGAGGAGTAGTTAAATTTGTAAATTATAGTTCCTTAAAAATAATAAGAGTAGGAACTGATGTGATTGAAGCTCAGAAACGGAAATCAGAAGAAGTTGTATATGTTTATGGGATCAAGAACAACCTAGTGAGTGTTATCCAAATTTTTGATGATTCTAAGAAATTTATCTTTAGAAAATATTCTAATATAATTATAAATTTGAAATATGTGAAATTTTTTCCAAATGGGAAATAACCAATAGAATTATTTTTTAGATTATGGAACTATGTAACTAATGTTACTTGAGTGATAAGGATGACAATAAGTTGTGTCATTAAATAATTACGAATATTATCTAGAAAGGTATAAAAAAATCCATATTATATGTTTTGAGAAACTTACCAGCTCTAAAACAAAAATAAAATGATATTTTTACAGCATATTAGAAATACAAGATGATTAGTGGAAGGTATGAGAAAGTTCAAATTTGATTCACCAAACCTCTTGAAATTATTCACTCAAATATTTTTAATCAAATGAGAAATAAACCAATAGAAGGTAATTTTTACTTTATTTATTTAATTAATTACTTCACTCAAATGACCAACATAATGTTCATGAAGTATAAATTATAGGTTGTAGAAATGTTTAGATTTTTCATAAGGAAAATTGAAATAGAAATGGGTGTTTTTATACTGAATTTGAGAACCGAAAATATAAATGATTATACATAAAATTATTTTTAATCCTATAAAAAGAAACATGGAATAAACCATCAATATATTTCTCCATATATCCCTCAAAAAATGGATTTTCAGAAATAAAAAACTGAATTTTTGTGTAAATAGGAAGTAGAATGTATGTTGTGTATAAACTTTTTATGTTTTGTTTGAATAGAAGTTGTTAGTACTACTTTACATGTAAAAAATATATTTTTTTATTTTAGGAATCCAATATGAATCCTTTTTAGATGTGGTTTATGAAAAACCATTCGGTGATTTATTTCAAGGTTTTTTGGATTCCTCGCTTAATAAAGATCAAAAACCCAGATCTTGGAAATTTTAATGAAAAAGACATGGAAGGAATTTTCATGGGATATTCATCCAATGAAAGAAGTTACAAATGTAGGAATATACATTTAAAATTTTATTGGATTCCCATACTGTGAAAATTATTGAAAATCCAACTTCCTTAAAAAAGTTGTTAAAATGTTGTGGAAGATAAATTAAAGACTTCCAATGAGAATAAAAAAATGAAGATTAATTTAAGACAAAATAGGTATATAAAGATTTAAAAGAATCATGTGATGAATAAATTGAGAAAGGTATAAAATCTCTCAAATTTATTACCCTATAGAAATAGGATAAAGATGGAAATTTTATTGGAAATTAGTAAGCTCCAGTTCAAACTAGAAGAAGGTTGATATTAGAGAATAAAAATTCACTTATCTCACAGGTTGAATCAGAATCATTTTCAGGGGTAAATGAACATAAATAATGGTTTCAAGGTATGATTAAAGAGTAAGATCATATTGATAATAATAACACCTAGGGACTTATTCTACAACTAGTAAAAAATTATATTGTTGGGATTAAGTGGGTGTTCAAAAACAAGTTGAATAAACATGGAAAAAATTCAAGAAATAAAGATTGACTTATTTGAAAAGGTTATTCATAGGTGAATGGTTTTTATTTTGAAGAAACATGTTCCCCTGTTGTGAGATTTAAACTATAAGAATGTTCTTGGTAGTTCATACACATCAATTTTATAAATATTATCAAATGGATATAAAGCCATATTTCATAAAAAGAGAAATAGAAGAAGAAATTTATATTGAAAACCATTGGGGTTCTTACTTGATAAAGATGTAAATAAAGTGTGTAAGTTGAATAGAGATATGTACGGGTTGAAACAAGATCTAGGATGATAGTTTCTTGAAGTAATTGAACTTTTATGAAGTAAAATTTGACAACAACTTATATGTGATGGAGATGAACTTGGGAACCTTGATTGGTATTGTTTATTTTTTTTATATAACTTCTTAAGGAGATATAGAAATTTTTTTGAAGGATTTTTATAAATAAATGGTGAAAAAAATTATATTTCAATTCTTGGAGAATTATATTTCTTCTTGGTTTTACATGTTCAATAAAAGTATAGATACATATTTCTATTTGAAGAAAAGTGTTCCTGGGAATTGTTATAAAATTTTGAAAGGGAAAAATATAAATAAGTTTCAATACCTATATTTATTGTTGTAAAGTTGAGTAAAGATGAAGTTGTTAAAAGTGTGAATTATAAAGACTTCCAAAAGTTGATAATAATTTTTCTCTATCTTATAGACTCAATTCTAGACATTGTTTATATTGTGACTTTATGTTCAAGATATCAAAGTGGTCCTAAAGAATCAAATATGGTAGTACAAATAAGAATACTCAGGTACATAAAATGAATATATTTTTACAAAATATTATGTAACACCCTGATATTTTATAAAATATATTTTTTCAAATAAATTTAATTTCTTTAATAGCTAGAATTACAAATAACACCATGTTTTAATGAACCATGATATAATATAAATATTATTATTTAAAACTTGATCATTATAACCTACCCATTAAATTTGGTGTTTTGAATAGAAATAAAAAAAAATAAAATAAATATTTTATATAAAGAAAATATATTTATAATTAATTAATTAATTTTTAGTAAAGTCTTTATATGCTTCAAAAATACTTTTTTCTCAAAAAAATGATTTGTATTTCTTTTTGTGAACAAATGATAAAAGTAATTCTTTATAATTTTAGAAAAAAATATGAAAAAATTATCTTAATTTTTAAAATCATCATGTTATAATTATATCAGGGTGATTTTTTGAAAAATTGCTGAAAATATTACTTTTTCGGTGAATAGTGAAAATGATGTTTTTTATTAAAAATGATTTTGTTTAAAGAGTTTAAAAATTTCAATATTATTTAAAAATATTTTAAAAGTAAAATTAGTTTAACTATGTTATTATTAAACCAATTTATGTCATTGGGATAAAATTAACATTTAATTTTGATATTAAAACTTCTTATACTTATGAAAAAATTTTCTTAGGAAAAACACTTTCTCATCGCATCTGTGAGTTTAATTTTAAATTAAATTTTTTCACTTATATGAATTTAATTTTTAAAAATGGATTCTATATTTTTAATTATAATAATTAATATTATATAATAAGTTTAAATTAATTTTTGGTCAAAATTAATAGTAAAAACACTAAAAATATATTATCATAGTTGAGGTTAAAACGGGTTTATCAGGGTTTAAATTAAAAAGATAAGGGGTGAAGTGATCTCAAAACTTATCCAAATATCATTTTATGAAAATAATTAGACCTTATCACATATAATATTTTATAATTATCCATTTTTCATCCTTTTTTCATGTTTAAAGTGTGGGTATACCTTTTAGATTTCAAAAATTCCAAGTGTATCATCTCCCCCACTTATAAAAGGGAATCGCCCTCTCCACTCTTCTTCACACTTACAAAACCATTTGGTTTGGAAAATACAAAAAAAATAATTCCTTAATTATCTCCTCATATCATAGGGTCATTATTTTGATCAGGAAACCCTCTTAATAAGGCTTTAGTTATAAAGCTAAAGAGTTTATCCGAAGAAGAGGTAAAAATATTAAACTTGTGTTTTTGTTTTATTTCTTCTTCCAACTCCTTAAGATATTATTATACTATGATAATATAATAACACCAGTGTATAACTTATACTAATATGTTATTATGTTAATTTCATAAACTATATCAATCTCTTCTTCTATCAAATGAGAAACAAAACTATCGATCATGTGTACAGTGGATTACTTCCATGTGAACTGATATATTTCGTTTTCCATCACCAACTATAATTGATGGATATAATGATGGATTTAAAAAAATATATATGATATTTATGACATAATTATACTTTTTAATTATGATATCACATATACCTTCTTTCTTTCCATTTCTTGGGAATATGATAACTTCTCTCGTGTGTATGGCGGACTAACGCCTCATGAAGTGATGTGATTAGTTTTTCATTTAAGCTTTACATGGAATGTAATAAGGATAGGTTTAATGAAAATATGTGATATATATAAAATTATTATGACTTTTTAAAGGTAATTCATTATTTACCTTCCTTTCATTCCTTCCTTCTTGGAAATAGAAATTGTGTTCATGCGTTCATACAACCTACCATCTCCATGAATGGTGTAATTAATTTTCTATCTATAAATTTTATTCATTAAGATAAATACATATGTAATGAATATATATGATATTTATATAATGGTTAAAATTCAAGATATTATGGAAAAATGATAAAATTTAATAGACCGAAAGTTAATTCATGGGAAATCCTAGTCGAACAATCATGCGAAGGTGGAGAGCTGATTTTACGATGAATATGTTGGGGAGGAGCAGTTCCAAGTAGTTAGTGTAGGTTGTATGTAATATTTAAGACTATGGGAAATAAATTCCTCTAAGGCCTATTTTCCTTGTAATAATTATACCTACGGGCCTTGAAAGGGTTCCACCTCACCCCTTGAAAGTTGGATTATCAAAAATCAGTAAAAAAATGAAGGCCTTCGGGCCATTAAAGGGAACATACATGGAGAACAAACCAGTTATTACCCAAAATGTGATTTTAACAAGGAATTGTTAATAAATAGGTAATAAAAGGTCATAAGTAAATTATATATGGTATTATATATATAATTATGGTTCTTTAATATATTTATACTAAACCTATATTTATTTTATAGTAGGTTTTAACGTGTACGAAGTAAGTCAAGTCTTAAGGTAATGGATTTTTGTCTCGCATTTATTCATGTGGGACACATGACTTAAACACCACTTGTTTCTTTTATGTGGTGTATATAATATACATTAATGTATATTATTAGTCTTATCATGAAAATTATGGGATATAAATATCCATATAATTTTCTTTCTTCCATGGGGCTTACGATTCAAAAGATACCGAAGCAGTAAAGGCATTATGTTACAATCTCTTTGTTTATCGAAATTTTTTATGGTTAAGTTTAAAATGATAAGATATTATGATACACCTCTAAATAAAAACATTAATTTTCATCTCCTCTAGTTATTTCATGAAAATAAATGTTTTACTTTTATTTTCCTCTCTTTATGTACTAAAGAGTCTAAAAGATTTTTTTATGAAAACACAAATTTATTTCTCTCTTCAATTGAAAATCATTTTTATTACAGGTTTAAATTTTCTAAAAAATGTATTAAATAAATTTTTATTGATCTTTGATGATTTATTAAAGAAATTTTTAACCATTTTTTACTTTTTAAAAAATGGTTAAAAATTAATCTTCTTTTTTTTCTGAATGAGATACTTTTTGACTTTTTTCCAAAAATGTGATAGGAATATTTGTTTTAATGTGTACGACATGAAAGATATTTTTCTCCATCATGAACACTAAATGTTATAAATATTTCTTTATAAGTTTCAAGTTTTATTTTCACATTGTTTTCTGAAATTTTAGTATCAAAAAAGTGATTTTCAAAGTGAAAAGGGTATTTTCCTCAAGAAATATTCCAATTGTTCATTCAAAGTCATTTTCCATATAATATTACATACTTTGATGTTACATAGGATTTACTGGGGATATGATCCAGGGATACCATCCTTGTTATTTCTCTAGATGGTTATTGATTATGGTGAAGATATGTTTATTAAACCCATTAATTTTCTATGGTTTATGCTATGATGAATTGATGAGATGATTATGAAACCCTTTTCCTTTCAATTGGTTATGTTGTGATGAAATGTTTATGAGAAACATTTACTTTCTATGGATAATGATATGATGGATGTTTTATGATTTTTGTAACACAAATTTATGGATTATATGATGGGTGAGAACTATATCTCTCTCTGATGCATAGAGTAAATATTGATATCTCATGAGATAAACAGGACCAGAATGGGGAGTGAACCTAGTTCAGTAAGGGACTTTGTCCACTATGATAGTCTTGGGAGTAAACCCTGACTACTGTGATGGATTTCAGAGTGATCCCATTCCACTATGATTGTTTTTTAAATGTTACTTAATTGTTAAGGAAATGAATTTATATATTTATGTTTATTCAAAAAATCTATGTCATATGCCAATGTTATTCTCTCATGGATTGTCACGAACCCTCTATCGGGGCCCTTGTCGTGACTACCCCAAGTCCACCTTCCATAGGCCAGGGGCTGGCGACTAGCATCAAAAGGAGTATTCCCTAAATCTGGGAAGGCATTGTCTTTATAACCTATAAACACATGAAACCAAGCACACAGCAAGATACGAACTCAAGTAAACTAAATAGTAAACAGAGTGAGTACAGTAAGAAAAAGGGGCCAGAATACAAGCCCAGCTTGAAAGTACAAGAAACTGAATGTACAAGTAAACTAGAACAACTCATGTGATCACCCACAAAGGATCCTACCAGAAGGGTTGGTACAGATCTTGAATGGTCATCTATGTGGAACGCCTCATCTAAGGTCCACCTCAGAGCTACCACCAGTCCTGGTACTCTCGTCCTTAGTCAGCGATGTCCGTCGTCTGCACAAAACACAATGAGGTGCGGGCATAGACCATGTAGGGGTGAGTATAATGATACTCATTAGGGACCCAGAGACCCTCAAGGTCTCACAAAATCCACAAAGGATAAACCACAAAGCATGAAAACAACTGAAAATCCTACTTATGTATATGTCCATACATATACCTAAGTTATCAAGTAAACACATCTCAATCATGAGGAAACACAAGGCCCAACTCATTAGCTCAGAGCTCAACTGTTCTACAAGGAAGTAATACCACAAAGGTAAGTACCACATAGGTACTCCACATAGAATAATACCACCAAGGTATCACCATGAAGGAAAGTACCACACAGGTATTCCACATAGAAGAATACCACCAAGGTATCACCATGAAGGAAAGTACCACACAGGTATGCCACACAGAAGAATTCCACAAAGGTATCGCCATGAAGTTCAGGACTCAACTAATACCAGGTATAACTTAGGTACAGTAGTAGAGATGATTAGATGTAACTACTGAATCATTTTACTCTGTTAAGAGGAAGACCCATGGAGGATACTAAATCCTCATCAGACCCACGGAGGATCAAAGTACGTCATGAGACCCACACAGGATCCTAGTACCTCGTCAGACCCACACAAGATCTTAGTACCTCACCAGACCCACACAGGATCCTAGTACATCATCGGACCCAGACAAGATCCTAGTACCTCGTCAGTACGTCGTTAGACACACACAAGTTCCTAGTATATTGTCAGTACATCGTCAGACCCACACAGGATCCTAGTACATCGTCAGTACATCGTCAGACTCACACAGGATCCTAGTACATCGTCAGTACATTATCATACCCACACAGGATCCTAGTACATCATCAATAAATCGTCTGACCCACAAAAGATCCTAGTACATCTTCAGTACGTCGTCAGACCCACACAACATCCTAGTACATCATCAGTATGTCATCAGACCCACACAGGATCCTAGTACATCATCAGTACGTCGCCAGACCCACACAAGATCCTAGTGCATCTTCAGTATGTCATCAGACCCACACAGGATCCTAGTACAGCATCAGTACATTGTCATACCCACACAGGATCCTAGTACATTGTCAATACATAGTTAAACCCACACAGGATCCTAGAACATCGTCAGTAGTCATCAGACCCACACAGGATCCTAGTACATGCTCTGGTACATCGTCAAACCCACACAGGATCCTAGTAAATGCTCTGTTAGATTATCAGACCCACACAGGATCCAAGTACATGCTCTGGTACATCGTCAGACCCACACAAGATCCTATTACATCATCAGTACATCGTCAGACCCAGCTGCAGGGTTCTCGCTCTATGATTTCTCGTCTCCAGGAGGGTCTGATCCTCAAGCCAATGGTCGATATTCCAACTGCCATGAAGTCCTATGAATAATTATCCAAAATTTCCTCCACGTCAAAGGGGGTCTCAACTCAATAGTTGGTGCGTCAATATGATGCTCGGTCTGTAAGTTATTAGCCTTTTAGTCCCGAGGGCCCGATTGGATTCGTGCTCAATCCAACCCAACTGTTCCCCAACTTTCCGAGGACGGAAAGTCCAATGGGGGGGAGAATGTAGTACCCCTAGTTTGAGGTATGTGACCCTTGTTTCGGTTCGTTTGTGCCTTTTGAAGTGGTTGGTTGAATTTTGGACAATTCTGGGAAAACCTTTTAAAGTTGTGGAGGTTGTACAGGGGCACACGGTTGGTGCACGGTCTGAACAAACCGTGTGGCCAGCCCAGGAAACCCTGCACACTTGAAAGTGGGATTTTTACGGGTAGTGCACGGTTTTTCAGACCATGAGGGCAAGCCATGCGAAGTCCCTGGGTGAGACAGTGGCAACTGCACAGTTGGCGCACGTTTTTCCAAACCATGCATGGTAATTGTGTGGCCACTTAAATTTTGGGTTTTTAAGTCCCGATCCACTCAGTATTTCCCATTTTTCCTCATTCTTCCTCACACTCATGGATCATGTGGGAGTTTTAGTTTTCAGAGGTTGGGGGAGCTCCTTATCTCGTTTTGGAGGAAAATCAAAGGGGTTTCTTGTTGGATCCAAGATGGTTCTCATTGGGTAAGTCCCTCTTTTGGCTCGAGGGCCACAGTGCGGTAGCGTGTCACCACGACTGGCCGGATGTCCAGCCGTCTTATCCGTCGCAAATATTTCATCAAAAACACAAGGGTTTTTGGAGAGTTCGGGCTATGTTTGTTTGGACCACACCCTCCACATTAGAGCATTTGCAAGCGGTTTACAATTGTTTCTTGAATCATGATGAATTTACAAAAATGGATAAAGGGGGAAATTCAAAAAACAATCCCTACCTAGAAGGTTCTTTGATGTTGGCACGAGAAATAAGTTGAAGATGTCGACATTCGTCACGCCCACCACACGCCTCCAATCCTGGCTTGTGCGTCATCCTCTTTATTGGCTCTGAAGAATGTTCTTTTATGAAGATTTCATTCTTCATTTGGAGGAGAAGTCCTTCGTTGGAGAATAATGGTGTGTTCTTTGTTGGGAGAGAATGATCCTCCAAAATCCTCCCTTTCGCCAATGATTTCTGCAAACCAAAAACAAGTGAGGAGCCAACCCCAATTAAATTAAGTTTTCAAATTAAATTGTTGACACATTTAATTGGAATAATTAATTAAGGGGTGTGGCACAATTAATATGAAGGATGTTCAAGAGACTACTCCACATTAAAGAGGTAGTTTAAGGGTTTCTCCCATTATAAGGGTTCGGGTGGTCCCCACCTTTAGCAATTAAAATTGGGGAGTTTAATCTCAGGTGGTCCCCACCACCATAACCCTTGTTGAGGGGTTTTAGTTCAGGTGGTTCTCACCTTTAAAACATCCACATGGGAGGTTTCAATAAAAAAATAAACATTTTTATATTATTTTATTCTTTCATGAAAAACACAAAATCTAACTTTTACCCTCGACCAACTGTCGTCGAGGTGAAAGTCTCCTTAATAAAATATTTGTGTTGTGAGTTTAACAGTGTCCTTGTATTTCAATTCTGATCATGGGTTCAAAAGTTACAAAAACCCACTCGCACATTTACTGAACATACCCAAAAAAAATTTCATAAATTCATTTCGAGCACACCGAGCCTCAGAATCACGCGCCGTCAATTTTCACAGACTTGTAAAATTCCAATATATAAATATATTACCTAGAAATTATAGGTCTTTACATTCTCCCCACCTCAAGGATTTACATACCCATAAGTCAAAACTCAAACTAAGGAAAACAAGTGGGGGTACTGAGCACGCATTTGAGCCTCCCACTCACATGTGCTCTTCCAGAGGTTCTCGTACTTCTAGAAATCAAGCACTAGAGGTATCGACCATCTACAAAGGACCCACTCTTATTGATCCTAAACATCCACTAGAACCTCTATAAAAGTTGCCCCATCGTCGACGTCTAGCTCGCCATGATCAATGATGTGAGAAAGGTCGTGCACGTATCTCCTCATTTGTAAAACATGGAAGACATCGTGCACCCGGTGCAATTGAAGGGGAAGTTATATTCAGTAATACACCTTGCCAACTCTACTAAAGACCTGAAAAGGTCCGATGAACCTCAGAGATAACTTTTTTCCTTGGCCAAATCTCCAAAAAACTTGTCGAGGTGAAACCCGTAGAAAGACGTGGTCACCATACTCAAACTCCAGAGGTCTCCATCTCCTGTCATCATAAGAATATTTCCTGCTCTATACAGTCTTCATCTGCTCTGGGATGATTTTTACTTTCTCTTTGGTAGCCCATACCATCTCTGGTCCAACGAGTACTGACTCCCCTAGTTCAGTCCAGCACAAAGGTGATCTGCAAGGTCATCTGTATAATGCCTCAAAAGGTGTCATCCCAATGGTGGAGTGATAGCTGTTGTTATATAAAAATTACACCAAAGGAAAGTGATCCTCACAACTATAACCGATGTCGAGGATGCAAGCACGTAGCATGTCCTTGAGGGTCTGAATGGTCTTCTTAGTCTGACAATCCGTATGAGGATGGAAGGCGGTGCTCAAATGAAGTTGTGTCCTGAAATACTCCTGCAACCCCTTCCATAGCCGGGAAGTGAAACATGTATCACAATCAGAGACAATCATCAAGGGTACTCTATGTAGCTGCATAATCTCCTACACATAGAGTCGTCCCAAGATATATATTGAACCCTGCTCTCTGATCGGTAGGAAGTGGGTAGACTTGGTGAGTCGGTCGAAAATCACCCAGATAGAATCATGACCTTTGGATGTATGTGGAATTCCTGTCACGAATTCCATGGATATCCGGTCCCACTTCCACTCTGGGACCTCTAAAGGCATAACCAAGCCTACTGGTACCTGATTCTCCACCTTCAATTGCTGAAAATTGAAGCACCAAGAGACAAACTCTGCTACTAACTTCTTCATTCCCGGCCACCAGTTCTATTGTGAGAGAACCTTTTACATCTTTTCCACTCCTGGATGTACCGCTAGAGGGGATGTGTGGAACTCTCTAAACACTTCCTCCTAAAGAAACATTGGTACCATGGTATGTCCTCTGAAGAGGATGTCATGCTCCCCACCTTCAGAAAATCCATCAGGTGCTTGTCCTTTGGATATCTAAACATGTCAAGCCTCGCAGTCAGTGTCCCCGTGTTGTGCCTCTCTGACTCACTGAAGAAGTGGGGTATTGACTATAAGATATTGTAGAAAAGATGCTCCATCTCGATCCACAAATGATATCTACAAAGCAACTATCTGATCTGTCACTTCACTCAGAAAATTCAGACCAGACCTCCTGTTGAGTGTATCTTCTACCACGTTCCCTTTCCCAGGAGTATAGAATATCTAAAATTCATAGTCCTGGAGTAACTCTAGCCATTTCTAAAGTCTCAAGTTTAGTTCCCTATGAGAGAAGATATACCTGAGACTCTTGTGATTAGAGTAGACTTTAAAACGTTCACCCATCAAGTAGTGCTACAACACCTTCAGCGCAAATACCACTGCTGTTAACTCCAGGTCATGGGTAGCATAGTTCTACTTGTCAATATCTGTCTTAGCTTTTGAAAGATTTGCAGACACTTCTACATCCACAGGAAAGGATCCCCCTTTTTTGTTAAGTTGACAAGGGTTCCACTACCTTAGATA
Organism: Viscum album; assembly: GCA_963277665.1. Lineage (NCBI taxonomy): Eukaryota > Viridiplantae > Streptophyta > Magnoliopsida > Santalales > Viscaceae > Viscum > Viscum album. The sequence goes on along the minus strand of OY728141.1, from coordinate 1,410,888,720 downwards.
AGTCCGGTACAAATATCTGGTAGTGCCTAGCCAAAGCATACGTCCCTCTCCCTTCGGGGAGGTAATCCTGTAAACATCTTTTGAAAAGATGTCCCCATTCTCTTCCACTCCTATTTGGAACTCAAAACTCAAAAATCCTGCTACCACAAATGTAAGGCCAGCCGACTCAAGAGTGATCAACTGCACCCTCCTTTGTATGAGTCTATCATGTGCTGCATGGGTTTCATTTTTCACCAACTAAGGAATACCCCATTCCAACTTTATAGATAAACCACAACATTTTTTCCTAATATAGTCAATCTGAGTATGAACTGTGGATGTACGGTCCATACCCAAACTAACATCATAAGACCTCAACACTTCCACCAGAGGTTCCTACTGAAACTCTCACCTCAAGGGTCAAATCACACCGTCGGTGTAAGTGTGATTATAGAGTCTCCTCCCAAAGGAATCTCTAAATGTGAGGGTCAAGTCAATGGTTTAACCAGAAACTCTAGTTCTTGGACAAGATTCATGGAAGGAATGAATGATTGGTACTTATGTATATTGATACAGCAGCTAGTAGTAGACACAGACCATACCTCGAATCATTCCTAGAGCTCTTGGGTCACACTCCTTGACCGTATGCAGATACTCCCTTCCCCTATCCTCTAGCTCCCTAAGCCTAGTAAGGACCACAGGGGGGTGGTTTTTAACATATAGAAATGTACACCAACTCATGTTTCTCTCTTAGATCTGCTTCTATGTTTTCAGCCCTACAGATTAATCTATCCCTATCACATCCTCTTCCCTAAACATTTTACATGCCCATGTATCTGAGACTGGTGGTAGTTTCCTGCTTTCCTACTACTAACATTCACTGGTTGTAACCACTCAGCCAAAGAAAATTCAACCGCGAAGGTTCTCTCTAGCACCTTAATATAGGTAGAAATGCATAGAGTAATAGTGCTGGTTTGGACATCCTTAAACACATCGCGCTTGGAAGTCCAAGCCCTGAAGTACTGATTGTATCATATTCATCGAGTACTAAGAATGGTCGGTACACCTTGATGAATACTCAGCTACCGACATGTCATCCTACCTAAGATGTAGAAGCTCTAGAGAACTCTCATCCACCTCCTAAAGCCAGTCCTCAGCCGCATGTGAGTCGGTCTAGCCTCAGAACCTGAGGGGTATCCGATGCTGAAACACATGTAAGGAACTAAGCCTATATGTTTCCCCTACCAGTACTGCCTGTTGTAACTGCTGACCAACGGGAAATGATATAGCTGACACACTACCCAGAGGTACTATCTCGGGTAATAGTCCACGTACCGAAGCCTCATCACTGTGCGAACCATCCTCATGGTCACTCACTAAAGAAAAAAAACTAATAGCTAAGATCACCATCTACTCTACTGGTGTCTCAACTAGGTGGAAAACTATAACAATCGCCTCCAAACAGCCCTCACCTATGTGGGCATTTGTCTCACCTCAAAACCTCATAGGCATATTCTATTGGAACTCGTGCAATGCACTCAGTAGGTGTGCACCATCCCCTAGTGCGGCTGGTGGTAACTGCTGCCCAACGGGTGGTGATGATGCTAGTACACCACCCGAATGTTCCAACATAGTAAGAGGGCCCTTCACCAGATCCTCGTCACTGGGTGGGCCATCATCGTGTACTCTTTTGGGAATCCTAGCTGGCTATCTACGTGATGGAATCCTGATAAGGAAAAGGTGCACCACGGTCAATAAGTTATACCTGGTGAGATGACATAAAGAGATCGCAAAGAAAACTCTTCAAAACACACACGCAATCAGTGTTTTTGTGCACTGAGTTGGAAATCAGAATTCGGGGTCCTGGTGTATGGATACGTCAGTCGCCGCACCAACACTGGGTTCCCTAAACTGATAACCACACTCAATAAACTTGACACTATTACCGTTAAAAGAAATATCAGAGTCCTATATTCTACAGTAGAATCGACTCCTATGATACCAGTTTGTCACGACTCGTCCCTTGGGGCCAATGCCGTGACTACCCCAAGCCCACCTTCCATAGGCCATAGGCTGGCGACTAGCACCAAAAGGCGTATTCCCTAAATCTGGGAAGGCATTTCTTTTATAACCTGTAAACACATGCAACCAAGCACACATCAAGATATGAACTCAAGTAAACTGAATAGTAAATAGATTCAGTACAGTAAGTAAAAGGGGCCAGAATACAAGCTCAACTGGAAAGTATTAGGAATTGAAAGTATAAGTAAACTAGAATAACTCATGTGATCACCCGCCAAGGATCCTACATGAAGGGTAGGTATAGCTTTCGAACGATTGTCTCTGCAGTATGCCTCATCTAAGGTCCACCTCCGAGCTACCTCCAGTCCTGGTACTCTCGTCCTCAGTCAGTGTTGTCCATCATCTGCACCAAACATAACGAGGTGCGGACATAGTCCGTGTAGGGGTGATTATAACGATACTCAGTAGGAACGTTGAGACCCTAAAGGAGTCACAAAAACCACAAAGTATAAACCACAAAGCATGAAAACAACTGACAAACCTACTTAGGTATATGTCTATACATATACCTAAGTTATCAAGTAAACCCATCTCAATCATAAGGAAACACAAGGCACAACTCATTAGCTCAGAGCTCAACGGTTCCACAAGGAAGGAATACCGTGAAGGTAAGTACCACACAGGTACACCACACATAAGAATACCACCTATGTATCACCATGAAGGAAAGTACCACACAGGTACGCCACACAGAAGGATACCACCAAGGTATCACCACGAAGGAAAGTACCACACAGGTACACCACAAAAAAGAATACCACAAAAGTATCACCAAGAAGGTAAGGACCCATCTCATACCAGGTATAACTTAGGTACAGTATTAGAGATGATTAGATGTAACTATTGAATCATCTTACTCTGTTAATAGGCAGACCCATGGAGGATCCTAAATCCTCATCAGACCCACAAAGGATCAAAGTACGTCATCAGACCCACACAGGATCCTAGTACCTCGTCAGACCAACACAAGATCATAGTACCTCGTCAGACCCACACAGGATCTGAGTACATTGTCAGACCCACACAGGATCTCAGTACCTCATCAGTACATCGTCAGACCCACACAGGATCCTAGTACATCGTCATTACGTCATCAACCCCACACAGAATACTAGTACGTCGTCAGTACGTTGTTAGACCCACACAGGATCCTAATACATCGTCAGTAAGTCATCATACCCACACATGATCCTAGTACATCACCAGTACGTCGTCAAACCCACACAGGATCCTAGTACATCATCAGTACGTCGTCAGACCCACACAGGATCCTAGTACGCTGTCAGTACATCGTCAGACCCACACAGGATCCTAGTACATTGTTAGTACGTTGTCAGACCCACACAGGATCCTAGTATATCATCAGTACATCGTCAGACCAACCACTACTGGAAATACACTATTTCCCAATGGTTCAGAACCGTTGGGAAAGCCCCTGAAACCGTTGGGAAAGGTTTTCCCAACGGTTCTGATAACCGTTGGGAAGTAAGCCGTTGGGAAAGGTTTTCCCAACGGTTTACTGGCAACCGTTGCAATAGGCCCATAGAAGTTACCCTACCCCAACGGTTTGGGTGAACCGTTGGGATAGTTTTTCCCAACGGTTCTCCCAAACCGTTGGGAAAACCAAATACCATGGAACATTTTCCCAACGGTTCCAAACCGTTGGGAATTGGTGAAGTCTTTCCCAACGGTTTAAAACCGTTGGGAAAAGACATGCTAAAAACTTATATGCCAATGGTTTGAAACCGTTGGCATACCCTATGCTGCAAATTGCAGCACCCTGCAATTTGCACAGCCCCTGTCCCCTGTCCATCACCACCAGTCATCAGGCCTCATTTTCACCTCATTTTCACCTCATTTTCACCTCATTTTCGATCCAACTATTGTACCAGTAATAAAATAAAACATACATATTCAATTACGAACAAATTCATACACATTTAACATATAATGGATCCTGAAACTATACAAATCCATAATTAAATTACAATTCATAAACATACATAATTCATATAGAATTCAATTTAAAATTTAGATGACAATTATACGTGGAATCTGAAATTCAATTCATAATATGATCGGTTTTTTCTATACCATATATTTTTACCTCAAATGATGTCCATTTTAAACAAAATACATACACCTGAAGTGATACCGGCCACACCGCACCTCAGATTGAGGCGGGGTTAACTCGTACACGTCACATTTGACTCATGGATCGTTGTGCTAAAGTATCGACAGAATCCTAATGCGTTTGGTCAGTTTTTCGTATGCCAGTTGATGTTTTTCACTTAAAATGGCGTCCTTTTGAAACAAAAGACGGACACTATGAGTGGTGCCGACCACACCGCGTCTCCAATTGAGGCGGGGTTGATTCGTACACGTCACATATGACTCATGGATCGTTCTCCTAAAGTTTAAATGGAAACCGAATGCGTTTGGTCGGTTTTCCGTATGTACTTAAAATGTTGTCCATTTTAAACAAAAGAGTGACACTTAGACTCATCCCGACCACACCACGACTCAGATTCATCCCGGGTTGGCTCGTACATGTCACATATGACCCATGGATCATTGTGATAAATTATCAAAAGATTCCGAATGCGTTTGGTCGGTTTTGCGTATGCCAGTTGTTCTTTTCATTTATAATCATGTCCATTTTAAACAAAAGAGACATAGTTAGAGAGGTGTCGGCCACACCACATCTCAGATTAAGACGGGGTTGACTTGTACACGTCACATATGACCCATGGATCGTTGTGCTAAAGTATCGATAGAATCCGAATGCGTTTGGTCGGTCTTCCGTATGTCAGTTGATGTTTTTCACTTAAAATGACGTCCTTTTGAAACAAAAGACGGACACTTTGAGTGGTGTCAGCCGCACCACATGTCGGATTTAGGCGGGATGATTCGTACACGTCACATAGGACCCATGGATCGTTCTCCTAAAGTTACAATGGAAACCGAATGCGTTTGGTCGGTTTTCCGTATGTACTTAAAATGGTGTACATTTTAAACAAAAGAGAGCCATTTAGACTGATCCCGGTCACACCGCGACTCGGATTGACCCGGGTTGGCTCGTACACGTCACATATGACCCATGGATCGTTGTGATAAATTATCAAAAGATTCTGAATGCGTTTGGTCGGTTTTGCGTATGCCAGTTGTTCTTTTCACTTATAATCCTGTCCATTTTAAACAAAACAGACACAGTTAGAGCGGTGTCGGCCACACCGCGGCTCGGATTGAGGCGGGGATGATTCGTACATGTCACATATGACTCATGGATTGTTCTCCTAAAGTTTAAATGGAAACCGAATGCGTTTGGTCGGTTTTCCGTATGTACTTAAAATGGTGTCCATTTTAAACAAAAGAGAGCCACTTAGACTGATCTCGGCCACACCGCGACTCGGATTGAACCCGGGTTGCCTCGTACAGGTCACATATGACCCATGGATTGTTGTGATAAATGATCAAAAGATTCGGAATGCGTTTGGTCGGTTTTGCGTATGCCAGTTGTTCTTTTTCACTTATAATCATGCCCATTTTAAACAGAAGAGACATAGTTAGAGCGCTGTCGGCCACACCGCGTCTCGGATTGAGACGGGGATGATTGGTACACGTCACATATGACCCATGGATCGTTCTCCTAAAGTTTCAATGGAAACCGAATGCGTTTGGTCGGTTTTGCGTCTGCCAGTTCTTTTCACTTATAATCCTACCCATTTTAAACAAAACAGACACAGTTAGAGCAGTGTTGACCACACCGCGCCTCGGATTGTGGCGAGGATGATTCGTACACCTCACATATGACCCATGAATCGTTCTCCTAAAGTTTCAATGGGAACTGAATGCGTTTGGTCGGTTTTTCGTATGTACTTAAAATGATGTCCATTTTAAACAAAAGAGAGCCACTTAGACTGATCCCGGCCACACCGCGACTCGGATTGAGCCCGAGTGGGCTCGTACATGTCACATATGACTGATGGATCGTTGTGATAAATTATCAATAGATTCAGAATGCGTTTGGTCGGTTTTGCGTTTGGTCGGTTTTGCGTATCCTGTCCATTTTAAACAAAAGATAGACAGTTAGAACGGTGTCGGTCACACCGCACCTCGGATTGAGGCAGGATTGACTCGTACACGTCACATACGACCCATGGATCCTTGTGCTAAAGTGTCGACACAGTCCGAATGCCTTTGGTCGGTTTTTCGTATGTCACTTGATGATTTTCACTTAAAATGACGTCTTTTTGAAACAAAAGACCAACACTTTTTGAGTGGTGTCGGCCACACCGCGTCTCCGATTGTGGCGGGGTTGATTCGTACACGTCACATATGACCCATGGATCGTTCTCCTAAAGTTTCAACGGAAACCGAATCCGTTTGGTCGTTTTTCCGTATGTACTTAAAATGGTGATCATTTTAAACAAAAGAGAGCCACTTAAACTTATCCCGGCCACACCGAGACTCGGATTCATCCCGGGTTGGCTCGTACACGTCACATATGACCCATGGATTGTTGGGATAAATTATCAACAGATTCAGAATGCGTTTGGTCGGTTTTCCGTAAGCCAGTTGATGCTTTTCACTTAAAATGACGTCCTTTTGAAACAAAAGACGGACACTTTGAGTGGTGTCGGCCACACCGCGTCTCCGGATTGAGCTGAAACCACCGTGAGACATTCTAATTATTATTCGTGACGTGTACGCGCAGACAGTACGTCAATCGGACGTGCGGTTTGCCCGGTACGGATCAATATTCATGTTTTAAGTGATGCGCGTGCTTCGAAACGCGCGTGAGGGGGTCCAAACGGGCCGAACGATATCGGAATGGCCTGAAATCAGACGATAAATACGAGTGAGTGATTTATGAAGTGGTCGAGCAGACGGCACGTCAATCGGACGTGCCGTGTGCCCGCGGTGACCGACAACGCAGTTATGGTGTCATAAACGGCCAAAACGGGCGTCCAACGGTCAAATTCATAGCGGACGACCACGGATTCACCCGAAACCACCGTGAAACATTCTAATTATTATTCGTGACGTGTACGCGCAGACGGCACGTCAATCGGACGTGCGGTTTGCGCGGTACGGCTCAATATTCGTGTTTTAAGTGATGCGCGCGCTTCGTAAACGCGCGTGAGGGGGGTCCAAATGGGCCGAACGATGTCGGAATGGCCTGAAATCAGACGACAAATACGGGTGAATGATTTCTGAAGTGGTCGAGCAGATGGAACGTCAATCGGACGTGCCGTGTGCCCGCGGTGACCGACAACGCAGTTCTGGTGTCATAAACGGCCAGAACGGGCGTCCAACGGTCAAATTCATAGCGGACGACCTCGGATTGAGCTGAAACCACCGTGGAACATTCTAATTATTATTCGTGACGTGTACGCGTAGACGGCACGTCAATCGGACGTGCGGTTTGCGCGGTACGGCTCAATATTCGTGTTTTAAGTGATGCGCGCGCTTCGTAAACGCGCGTGAGGGGGGTCCAAACGGGCCGAACAATGTCAGAATGGCCTGAAATCAGACGACAAATACGGGTGACTGATTTCTGAAGTGGTCGAGTAGACGGAACGTCAATCGGACTTGTCGTGTGCCCGCGGTGACCGACAACGCAGTTATGGTGTCATAAACGGCCAGAACGGACGTCCAACGGTCAAATTCATAGCGGACGGCCTCGGATTGAGCTGAAACCATCGTGGAACATTCTAATTATTATTCGTGACGTGTACGCGCGGACGGCACGTCAATTGGACGTGCGGTTTGCGCGGTACGGCTCAATATTCGTGTTTTAAGTGATGTGCGCGCTTCGTAAACGCGCGTGAGGGGGGTCCAAACGGGCCGAACGATGTCGGAATGGCCTGAAATCAGACGACAAATACGGGTGACTGATTTCTGAAGTGGTCGAGTAGACGGCACGTCAATCGGACGTGCCGTGTGCCCGCGGTGACCGACAACGCAGTTCTGGTGTCATAAACGGCCAGAACGGGCGTCCAACGGTCAAATTCATAGCGGACGACCTCGGATTGAGCTGAAACCACCGTGGAACATTCTAATTATTATTCGTGACGTGTACGCGCAGACGGAACGTCAATCGGACGTGCGGTTTGCGCGGTACGGCTCAATATTCGTGTTTTAAGTGATGCGCGCGCTTCGTAAACGCGCGTGAGGGGGGTCCAAACGGGCCGAACGATGTCGGAATGGCCTGAAATCAGACGACAAATACGAGTGACTGATTTCTGAAGTGGTCGAGCAGACGAAACGTCAATCGGACGTGCCGTGTGCCCGCGGTGACCGACAACGCAGTTCTGGTGTCATAAACGGCCAGAACGGGCGTCCAACGGTCAAATTCATAGCGGACGACCTCGGATTGAGCTGAAACCACCGTGGAACATTCTAATTATTATTCGTGATGTGTACGCGCAGACGGCACATCAATCGGACGTGCGGTTTGCGCGGTACGACTCAATATTCGTGTTTTAAGTGATACGCGCGCTTTGTAAACGCGCGTGAGGGGGGTCCAAACGGGCCGAACGATGTCGGAATGGCCTGAAATCAGACGACAAATACGGTTGACTGATTTCTGAAGTGGTCGAGCAGACGGCACATCAATCGGACTTGTCGTGTGCCCGCGGTGACCGACAACGCAGTTATGGTGTCATAAACGGCCAGAACGGGCGTCCAACGGTCAAATTCATAGAGGACGGCCTCGGATTGAGCTGAAACCATCGTGGAACATTCTAATTATTATTCGTGACGTGTACGCGCAGACGGCACATCAATCGGACGTGCGGTTTGCGCGGTACGGCTCAATATTCGTGTTTTAAGTGATGCGCGCGCTTCGTAAACGCGCGTGAGGGGGGTCCAAATGGGCCGAACGATGTCGGAATGGCCTGAAATCAGACGAAAAATACGGGTGACTGATTTTTGAAGTGGTCGAGTAGACGGCACGTCAATCGGACGTGCCGTGTGCCCGCGGTGACCGACAACGCAGTTCTGGTGTCATAAACGGCCATAACGGGCGTCCAACAGTCAAATTCATAGCGGACGACCTCGGATTGAGCTGAAACCACCGTGGAACATTCTAATTATTATTCATGACGTGTACGCGCAGACGGAACGTCAATCGGACGTGCGGTTTGCGCGGTACGGCTCAATATTCGTGTTTTAAGTGATGCGCGCGCTTCGTAAACGCGCGTGAGGGGGGTCCAAACGGGCCGAACGATGTCAGAATGGCCTGAAATCAGACGAAAAATACGGGTGAGTGATTTATGAAGTGGTCGAGCAGACGGCACGACAATCGGACGTGCCGTGTGCCCGCGGTGACCGACAACGCAGTTCTGGTGTCATAAACGGCCAGAACGGGCGTCCAACGGTCAAATTCATAGCGGACGACCACGGATTCACCCGAAACCACCGTGGAATATTCTAATTATTATTCGTGACGTTTACGCGCATACGGCACGTCAATCGGACGTGCGGTTTGCGCGGTACGGCTCAATATTAGTGTTTTAAGTGATGCGCACGCTTCGTAAACGCGCGTGAGGGGGGTCCAAACGGGCCGAACGATGTCAGAATGGCCTGAAATCAGACGACAAATACGGGTGAGTTATTTATGAAGTGGTCGAGCAGACGGCACGTCAATCGGACTTGTCGTGTGCCCGCGGTGACCGAGAACGCAGTTATGGTGTCATAAACGGCCAGAACGGGCGTCCAACGGTCAAATTCATAGCGTACGACCTCGGATTGAGCTGAAACCACCGTGGAACATTCTAATTATTATTCGTGACGTGTACGCGCAGACGGAACGTCAATCGGACGTGCGGTTTGCGCGGTACGGCTCAATATTCGTGTTTTAAGTGATGCGCGCGCTTCGTAAACGCGCGTGAGGGGGGTCCAAACGGGCCGAACGATGTCGGAATGGCCTGAAATCAGACGAAAAATACGGGTGACTGATTTCTGAAGTGGTCGAGCAGACGGCACGTCAATCGGACTTGTCGTGTGCCCGCGGTGACCGACAACGCAGTTATGGTGTCATAAACGGCCAGAACGGGCGTCCAACGGTCAAATTCATAGCGGACGGCCTCGGATTGAGCTGAAACCATCGTGGAACATTCTAATTATTATTCGTGACGTGTACGCGCAGACGGCACGTCAATCGGACGTGCGGTTTGCGCGGTACGGCTCAATATTCTTGTTTTAAGTGATGCGCGCGCTTCGTAAACGAGCGTGAGGGGGGTCCAAACGGGCCGAACGATGTCGGAATGGCCTGAAATCATACGACAAGTACGGGTGACTGATTTCTGAAGTGGTCGAGTAGACGGCACGTCAATCGGACGTGCCGTGTGCCCGCGGTGACCGACAACGCAGTTCTGGTGTCATAAACGGCCAGAACGGGCGTCCAACGGTCAAATTCATAGCGGACGACCTCGGATTGAGCTGAAACCACCGTGGAACATTCTAATTATTATTCTTGACGTGTACGCGCAGACGGCACCTCAATCGGACGTGCGGTTTGCGCGGTACGGCTCAATATTCGTGTTTTAAGTGATGCGCGCGCTTCGTAAACGCGCGTGAGGGGGGTCCAAACGGGCCGAACGATGTCAGAATGGCCTGAAATCAGACGAAAAATACGGGTGACTGATTTCTGAAGTGGTCGAGCAGACGGCACGTCAATCGGACGTGCCGTGTGCCCGCGGTGACCGACAACGCAGTTCTAGTGTCATAAACGGCCAGAACGGGCGTCCAACGGTCAAATTCATAGCGGACGACCTCAGATTGAGCTGAAACCCCCGTGGAACATTCTAATTATTATTCGTGACGTGTACGCGCGGACGGCACCTCAATCGGACGTGCGGTTTGCGTGGTACGGCTCAATATTCGTGTTTTAAGTGATGCGCGCGCTTCGTAAACGCGCGTGAGGGGGGTCCAAACGGGCCGAACGATGTCGGAATGGCCTGAAATCAGACGACAAATACGGGTGACTGATTTCTGAAGTGGTCGAGCAGACGGCACGTCAATCGGACGTGCCGTGTGCCCGCGGTGACCGACAACGCAGTTATGGTGTCATAAACGGCCAGAACGGGCGTCCAACGGTCAAATTCATAGCGTACGACCTCGGATTGAGCTGAAACCACCGTGAAACATTATAATTATTATTCGTGACGTGTACGCGCAGACGGCACGTCAATCGGACGTGCGGTGTGCGCGGTACGGCTCAATATTCATGTTTTAAGTGATGCGCGCGCTTCGTAAACGCGCGTGAGGGGGGTCCAAACGGGCCGAACGATGTCGGAATGGCCTAAAATCAGACGAAAAATACGGGTGAGTGATTTCTGAAGTGGTCGAGCAGACGGCACGTCAATCGGACTTGTCGTGTGCCCGCGGTGACCGACAACGCAGTTATGGTGTCATAAACGGCCAGAACGGGCGTCCAACGGTCAAATTCATAGCGTACGACCTCGGATTGAGCTGAAACCACCGTGGAACATTCTAATTATTATTCGTGACGTGTACGCGCAGACGGAACCTCAATCGGACGTGCGGTTTGCGCGGTACGGCTCAATATTCGTGTTTTAAGTGATGCGCGCGCTTCGTAAACGCGCGTGAGGGGGGTCCAAACGGGCCGAACGATGTCGGAATGGCCTGAAATCAGACGACAAATACGGGTGACTGATTTCTGAAGTGGACGAGCAGACGGCACGTCAATCGGACGTGTCGTGTGCCCACGGTGACCGACAACGCAGTTCTGGTGTCATAAACGGCCAGAACGGGCGTCCAACGGTCAAATTCATAGCGGACGACCTCGGATTGAGTTGAAACCACCGTGGAACATTCTAATTATTATTCGTGACGTGTACGCGCAGACGGCACCTCAATCGGACGTGCGGTTTGCGCGGTACGGCTCAATATTCGTGTTTTAAGTGATGCGCGCGCTTCGTAAACGCGGGTGAGGGGGGTCCAAACGGGCCGAACGATGTCGGAATGGCCTGAAATCAGACGACAAATACGGGTGACTGATTTCTGAAGTGGTCGAGCAGACGTCACGTCAATCGGACGTGTCGTGTGCCCGCGGTGACCGACAACGCAGTTATGGTGTCATAAACGGCCAGAACGGGCGTCCAACGGTCAAATTCATAGCGGACGACCTCAGATTGAGCTGAAACCACCGTGGAACATTCTAATTATTATTCGTGACGTGTACGCGCATACGGCACCTCAATCGGACGTGCGGTTTGCGCGGTACGGCTCAATATTCGTGTTTTAAGTGATGCGCGCGCTTCGTAAACGCGCGTGAGGGGGGTCCAAACGGGCCGAACGATGTCGGAATGGCCTGAAATCAGAAGAAAAATACGGGTGACTGATTTCTGAAGTGGTCGAGCAGACGGCACATCAATCGGACGTGTCGTGTGCCCGCGGTGACCGACAACGCAGTTCTGGTGTCATAAACGGCCAGAACGGGCGTCCAACGGTCAAATTCATAGCGTACGACCTCGGATTGAGCTGAAACCATCGTGAAACATTCTAATTATTATTCGTGACGTGTACGCGCAGACGGAACCTCAATCGGACGTGCGGTTTGCGCGGTACGGCTCAATATTCGTGTTTTAAGTGATGCTCGCGCTTCGTAAACGCGCGTGAGGGCGGTCCAAACGGGCCGAACGATGTCGGAATGGCCTGAAATCAGACGACAAATACGGGTGACTGATTTCTGAAGTGGTCGAGTAGACGGCACGTCAATCGGACTTGTCGTGTGCCCGCGGTGACCGACAACGCAGTTATGGTGTCATAAACGGCCAGAACGGGCGTCCAACGGTCAAATTCATAGCGGACGGCCTCGGATTGAGCTGAAACCACCGTGGATCATTCTAATTATTATTCGTGACGTGTACGCGCAGACGGCACCTCAATAGGACGTGCGGTTTGCGCGGTACGGCTCAATATTCGTGTTTTAAGTGATGCGCGCGCTTCGTAAACGCGCGTGAGGGGGGTCCAAACGGGCCGAACGATGCCAGTTGATGTTTTTCACTTAAAATGATGTCCTTTTGAAACAAAAGACATACACTTTGAGTTGTTCCGACCACACCGCGCCTCGGATTGAGGCGGGGATGACTCGTACACGTCACATATGACCCATGGATCGTTGTCCTAAAGCATCAACACATTTCGAATGCGTTTGGTCAGTTTTTCGTATGTCACTTTTTGTTTTCACTTAAAATCTTATGGAAATTCATATAGAATATTTTTATATCATATTTAGTATGGATTAGATTTTAGTTGATCGTGCTATGAAACATTTCAGAGCTAATGAAATTAAGGAAGGTGGAGGGGATGTCCGGGGGGCTGTCCGGGGGGGCTGTCTGGTGGGTGTCCGGGGGGCTGTCCGGGGACCAAGGAGGAGGGTGGGGGGCTGTGCGGGGTCTGTCCGGGGGGTTTTGGGGGGTTGTTCAGGGGGTTGTCCGGGGTTGTTCAGGGGGCTGTCCGGGGGTTGTTCAGGGGGTTGTTCAGGGGGTTGTCCGGGGGTGTTCAGGGGGCTGTCCGGGGGGTGTTTGGGGGGTTGTCCGGGGTCCAAGGGGGGGTGGGGGGGTTGTCCGGGTTCCAAGGGGGGGGGGGGTGGGTGGGGGGGTTGTCCGGGGGGCTGTCCGGGGGGCTATTCGGGGTCCAGGGTGGAGAGTTGGGGGCTGTACGGGGGGCTGTCCAGGGGGCTGTCCGCGGGGGCTGTCCGGGGGGGCTGTCCGGTGGGTGTCCGGGGGGCTGTCCGGGGACCAAGGATGAGGGTGGGGGGGCTGTGCGGGGTCTGTCCGGAGGGTGTTTGAGGGTTCTTCAGGGGGTTGTCTGGGGTTGTTTAGGGGGCTGTCCGGTGGTTGTTCAGGGGGTTGTCCGGGGTTGTTCAGGGGGTTGTCCGGTGGGTGTCCGGGGGGCTGTCCGGGGACCAAGGATGAGGGTGGGGGGGCTGTGCGGGGTATGTCCGGAGGGGCTGTCCGGGGTCCAGGGTGGAGGGTTGGGGGCTGTACGGGGGGCTGTCCAGGGGGCTGTCCAGGGGGCTGTCCGCGGGGCTGTCCGGGGGGTGTTTGGTGGGTGTTCGGGGTCCAAGGGGGAGGGGGGGTTGTCCAGGGTCCAAGAATGAGGGGGGTTGTCCAGGGAGTTCTCAAACACACAACCAATAAAAGACAACAACATCCATAAAAACAGACAATATATAAAAATAACTCAACTCCAATACTATACTACGAGTCTAGATAAAACCAACAACTAGAATAGATTAAACATCAAATCTCAAGTCAAAAATGTAACGGATCAATATGTCCCACATCAGCATCACCATCTCCATCATCATCATCATCATCGCCCTCATCATCGTCCTCCTCATCGTCATCACCCTCCACAACGCCTTCCTCCTCGCCTTCGCCCTCCTCCTCGCCCTCCTCATCTCCCTCCTCTTCCGCATCAGACTGCTCGCCATCATCATCTTCAAGATCGACATCGGCCTGACCACCACTGGAACTGCCACCTGGTGCACCATACAATAATTTCAATTAAATTTCATAAATGCATTGTTTGCCCTTGCAGACTGTTCTGCCGTCTCTGTGGCCCTTTTCTCATCCTGTTCTGCCTGTGCCCTAACTTGCTGCAGGCTCGGTGGCACTACAACTCGTACCTGAGGCAGGTCAATACCTCGTCGGGGCTATCCTAGGTCGGCGGCGTACTCTGCCAGAATGATCATTCTCCCAACACCTGATGTAAGTGATCAGATGGCCCAAAATTGTCTGCTTCTTGGGCATCGAGGGCCTCTAAAGCATCCTGTTACCAAAATATAAATATATTTTTAAGTTACGAAATAGATATTAAAATATAAATCAACAGATTAAAACTTACAATCTGCTGCTGAGTTCGCTTCGTTGACAGCACGTCCATCCTTTTTTCGTCTACTCGAGCAAAAAAGTTTTGCTCGAGGCACACGTCCTTCAATATTTTGTACTTGCCTCTACAATGACATTGAAAACAAAATTTATATAAATACTTCAGCAAATAATTAAATAATTGAGGAAACAAAAGAAAATGTAATTCGTAAAGAAAACTTATAAACAATTGTCATACCTGCTCGCCTCTCATGATCCGGCATCGTCGTGCGTCCTAAACTTATAAACAATTGTCATACCTGCTGCCTCTCATGATCCGGCATCGTCGTGCGTCCTAGTGTATGGAGGTATTTTTTTGCATCAATGTATTTTTTATTTTTTCCAGATGATTCCTAAATAAAATTCGATAATGCAAAGGATAATATTAATGCAAAACTTGAAAGTTATTATTTAAATACCTCAAATGTAATTCATACCTTAAACTGGGTACTCGTCCAATGAGTAATCATCTGACGATACTGCTCTATAGGACAATCATCCACGACTGGTACCGCCTCTAACTCAGTGCCAACTCTAGCACGCCAGCCAATATACAGCTCATGCTTGTAGGCTCTCCAAAGCTCGCCTAAATCCTTTAGACGTTCCATTCGTGCACCCTCACCATCAGGAAAATTAAATCGAAGCTGAAATGAAAATATTAATTTATATAAATACAAAAAAAATTCATGGAATTAAATACAACAGATTTTTTTACCCATATCTCTGCCCAAGCTCTATCTTTGACCTCATGTGGCAAATGTCTCCACGACAGCGGGCTGACGGGAATGATGTCAGAGTATTTGGCAAGCGTCGCCATAAAACTCCGACATTGCTGCCCTGTTTTCTCAACCATCTGATTGTCTTCATTATATTCCACCATAACCTGTGTGCGACGGTTCCACACCGAACGCATGCGTGTACGGCCCCGCCCCCGCCTCCTTTCAGTAGATGTATCTGTCATGAAAGAAAAACAAATATTTTATCAAAACATGTTATAATGAAAATAAATATTGCTATAAAAATTTGATAGGGTTTTATAAATATACCTGTGCTAGTCTGATCAATGAGTGGTGCCGGATCCACAGAACCTGATGGAACACCCTCTGGTGGAACAGGAGTCGAAGACGATGGAATATAAAAGCTCGGAGAGACAGAAGTAGAAGGAAAAGAAGATGGAACAACTGTATGACCTGATGCTGGCTGGGGAGTGGGAATCATCATGGGATGTGAAAATGATGGGGCAGAAGATGCAGAAGGTAGCGAAAACATGGGAGGTCTAAATATCCCGTGTGTCCCTAACGACACACCGGGATCAGAATGTGGGAAGGCTGAAATGTCAGTGGGAGGGGCAGGGTCTAGTCGGGCACGCGCAGCTCTATGTCCACCTCTGGTACGAACCCTCCTCGTACCATCGGCCTGAGTACTTGGACCAGTACTAGGCTCCTCGTCGAATAACTGTCGACGTAATGGTGGATCCTACAAAAAAGTTTACAAAAAAAATTAATCACATGACATTATATATTCTGTAAATATATATATATATATTTGAAATAAAGTACTCACTGTAGGCACTAATGGTGGAATGCCCATCTCCTCCATCCGACGATTGTTCTCCGCCATTTTTTTTCTTCGTCTCTCTTCAATTGGCTTCATTTCCTGCATTGGAAAACAAATATGTAATTAATTAGAAAAATAAAATTAATGTGTAAACGAAAAAACTAAATATATGAGAGAATGAGGGGATTCATTGGTAATTTAGCTATCAATTGTTTTAGAAGAGCTTGAATGAATTTAATAAAACATACAAGTTGTAATTTTCACCAAGTTAGAAATATTGTTTGATTTGGTTTGAATATAGTTCAATTCCAAATTAGAAAATGCAATTCAAATAAAACAGCAACCAATAAACATTGAAAATTCACATAACGGTCAAGTCAACTAAAACATATTTGTGATCAATACTAAATAAATATGAATATTACCAACCTTAACAACCCAACTCGAGGTAAACCAAAAGAATTGAGAACATGGATGAATGATTCTATATATTTCCAACCACAACTTCAGGTTCACAATCAACTCTGACAATTGAGCTATTGGAGTCATCAAAAGAAATAAATGGATTGGTTCCAATGGCAATAGGGACAGTGTCAATTCCATCATCAGCATCATCAAAAATATGTCTTGGAATTACTTCAACTACGACACCAAATTCAGGTTGAAGTTGATCTTTGACATAAAAAACTTGTTTAGCCATTGATGCCAACACATATGGTTCTTCGGTTGCAAGAGTGCGGGTCATATTAATTACTCGAAATCCACAATCATCAATAAATGTGCCATGTCTCGTCATCGAATCAAACCAATGGCATTTCATCATTGTGACTCGTCCATGAGAGTAATAATCCAATATTATTATTTT
Organism: Viscum album; assembly: GCA_963277665.1. Lineage (NCBI taxonomy): Eukaryota > Viridiplantae > Streptophyta > Magnoliopsida > Santalales > Viscaceae > Viscum > Viscum album. Next base: position 1,410,871,329 of record OY728141.1, on the reverse strand, counting down.
CTCAACGACTCCATAATAACCCACATTTTCAAGTCGCGGTCTACTATCTGATGCGCTGGCATAACAATCTGTTGTGGCAGTAACCATAATACCATCATGTTGTGTTCTCATGTTTTTGGCTCGTTCAGTGACAATAAATCTGTACCCATTGATAACAATTGATTTACAGTCACGAACCACGGTATTAGGACCAAAAGCCAAAGCTCTTATTTCCTCAGAGACAGAGTCAGCAGACAAACTCAATACCTGCAATATAAATGACAGTTAAACTTAAGTAAATATTGAAATAATTAATTTAAACAGTAATATTTTTACCTTCAATTTTAACCAAGCAGAAAACTATTTGCTATGCAAAGTCTCTCTCCTTCTCAAAGATAAAGAACGATGCTTCCTATTTATCATTGTTTTATGTTCCCTGTAGATAAAAAAATATGAATAGTTTAACAGATATATATGTAAGATATACATATTCAATTTTGTTACCTGATATAGTCATCGAACAAATCACAGTTGAACAAAACTGTGTGATGTGCCATCTCCCGCTCTTTATGGCTTAATGTATTCAATGTATATGATCCAGGAATTCCTCCTGTTTGAGGAAGTGATGGAAAACTGGGTTCAATTTGCTCATATTGTTCTTCTTCATTTATCATTGGTCTGTTCATTCTTGTAGTAAGATCAGACAAATACATTGAACAGAAATCCATACATTCTTGAGCTAAGTAACCGTTCACGATAGAACCTTCGGGATGATTCTTGTTTCGAACATAAGACTTTAATGTGAACATATTTCTTTTAGTTGGATACATCCAACGAAAAAAAACAGGTCCTCCGAGAAGTATTTCAGTTGGAATATGGACAGTCAGATGCAGCATGCATGTGAAAAATGATGGGGGAAATATTTTCTCCAACTCACACAAAATTAATGGGGCATCTGTCAACATTTTTTGCAAGAAAGACTTGGACAACTTCTTAGCACAAAGATCTCTAAACAAATGGCACAACTGAATAACACCCACCCTTACATTATTGGACAAAAGATGACGGATTGCTATTGGAAGCAACTCATGCAGTAGAACGTGATAATCATGAGTCTTCAAAGATTTTAGCTTCAACTCTCTTCTGTTGACCCATTTAGATATGTTGCTTGAATAGCCATAAGGAACTCTAATAGTCTCTAATACTTCCAAAAATTGTTTTTTTTTCAGTAGGTGTCATCACATAAGAAGCACATGGAAGTTGTCATTTATTTTCACTGATACGCACAGGATGCAATTCTGGTCTGATGCCCCAATCCACCAAGTCACGTCGAGATCGTAAATCATCTTTTGTCTTCCCCTTGACATTTAGAAGAACTGAAAGCAACATTTCACATATATTCTTTTCAATATGCATTACGTCTAAGCAATGACGTAGCAAATTGGTTGACCAATAATGCAAATCAAAAAAGATACTCCTCTTCCTCCAATTGTAACAGGTTTCTGTGGAAACATTATTTCTCTTTCCAGATTTCATTTGACCCTTCCCGAACGAAAAACTGAAATCTTTCAATTCATTAAGCACATCAGTTCCAGACATACGCTGAGGTGGATCATCGGTCTCTATAGTATTATCAAATCTTCGACGATTCATTCTATATGGATGATCCTTTGGCAAAAATCGTCGATGTCCCATAAAACTGAAACTACAACGATGTTTCAGTCGTCTGGATCGTGTATTCTTCATACAAACTGGACATGACAGTTTCCCCTTCGTGCTCCATCCAGACATCATTGCATAAGCCGAAAAATCATTGATTGTCCACATAAGCGCAGCGCGCATCTGAAATATGTCTTTCGAACATGCATCGTATGTGCGCACACCCACATCCCAAAGAAGCTTCAACTCTTTTATTAAAGGTTGCATGTATACATCAATATCAATGACAGGATCAGAAGGACCAGATATGAGTATACTCATGAAAGTGAAAGGTTTTTTCATACACAACCATGGGGGAAGATTATAAATGTGTATAAAAACTGGCCATGTATTGTGCGAAGTAAGCATCTGCCCAAACGGATTAAAACCGTCGCATGAAAGACCCAGCCTCACATTACGCACGTCAGCTGCAAAATCAGGATGTCGAGCATCAAATCTCTTCCATGCAAATCCATCTGCAGGATGAACCAACTCATCATCAGTCTTCTTTCTCTCGGTATCATGCCATCTCATTTTTATTGATATGTCATCAGACATAAAAAGATTCTGGAGTCTGGGGATCAATGGAAAGTGCCACATTACTTTCTGTGGAACGCGGGATGGTGTTCCATCAGATTTTGACTTCCAGCGGGATGTGCCACATTTTATACAATCATTTCGTTCAGCGGTTTCCTCCTAGAATAAACTGCAATCTTTCGGGCAAGCATGAATTTTGTTTCTTGAAAATCCAAGTTCCTCAACTAACTTCCATGCCATATAGTGGTTTGAGGGAATATCTGCATCATCTGGAAGTAAATCCTTCAAGAGGGTAAGAATGTAATCGATTGCTGTATTAGAAATCCCATACATAGTTTTCCCATGAAATAATCGGATTAAAAATTCCAGCTTTTTCATTTTATCGCATTGCCGATATACTGGAGTCGTGGCAGCATCATTCAATTTTTTCACCCTATCAATATCATCATTTTCACTAGATGCATCAGCTGTCCTCATATCGAAGTCTTCTTGAGTCGAAATCCTTTCTTTTTCATGATGACGAATAAACGGAAACCGATCATCTAACAAATTCTCCATTCCAGTCTTTTCATTTCGATCATCACCAATTTGAGATTTCGTTTTCTCCCCATTGTGATACCACAGAAAGTAGTTTGCTTGAAACCCATTTTTGGTTATGTGGTAGCTGACTTCTTCACGGCTCAACCAAGGTCTACCAACACAATTGGAACATGGGCAGTGTATGCGACCACTATCTGAAGCATTGTGAAATGAAAAATCTATAAAGCTCTCCAAATTGTTTTGAAAATCATCTGAGATCCGATCGGTTTCATACATCCAACTTCTGTCCATTCTGTAAAAAGAATTTATATAAGTCATTTTGTCATAAACAATTCAATAGGCATTAACTATAATAGAATATACATTTAAGTAAACGATAAAGGAATAAAATAATCAAGGTATCAACTACACATGTCAAAAAAAACATACAAATGTGTTATTGAAAAAATGTAAAACCAACAAGAACTTAATGTGTTATATCACATAACAACATGAATCATCCCATAACCATATTAGTAGGGTATCATGAACATGAATAACATCAACCTTGTGCCATCCTCCTACCCTACATGACCCCAACCACATGCCACATCTTATTATAGCCTTATCACATCACACCTCACCGAAAAACACTAGGGAAATCATAGTACATCTCACCTGAAGACACATGGACAATCACATCGCATCTTGCCTAAAAACACATGGTCAATCACTTTTGAAGGAAGAGTAGGGAAGACATGGTAGCTATCCAAACATATAACCACCATCCTAGATATTAGAAAAAATACCCATAACTCAAAACCTCTGATCGTTGGTAAGTTTATCCAACTCTGGTTGGGAATGTGTAGAAATAACATAAAAATACATGATATATAGATAGCACAAAATACTCAACCTATGGGTTCACATTAACTACATAAATGACATTAACACATAAATCATTTTGAATCAAATTTCTCCGGACATCCCCCCACTCACCCCAGACTCGGACAACTCCCCAATTACCTCGGACATCCCCCACCCCTCGGACAGCCCCCCACTCACCCCGGAAATCCCCCCACCCCTCGGACAGCCCCCCACTCACCCAGGACAACCCCCACCCCTCGGACAGCCCCCCACTCACCCAGGACAGCCCCCCACTCACCCCGGACAGCCCCCCCACCCCTCGGACAGCCCCCCACTCACCCCGGATAGCCCCCCACACACCCCGGACATCCCCAACCCATCGGACAGCCCCCCACTCACCCCGGACTCACCCCGGACAGCCCCCACTCACCCCGGACAGCCCCCACCCCTCGGACCCCCCCCCACTCACCCCGGACATCCCCCCACCCCTCGGACAACCACCTGGACAGCCCCTAGCAATACCAAGATTTCTAAGAACCGAAAATTTATAAATGATATTAACACATAAATCATTTTGAATCAAAACAAGTCATACACCCAAGATTCAATGTCCCAACACACACCCAAATAAAACACACACCCAAAACAAGTCATACACACCCAAAACAGTAGATGAAAAACATCAAAATGATAGATTAGAAGTGTAGAACTAATAAATTTAATGAAAACAGAAAACACAAAATAGAAAACAAATAAGATAAATATATAGCCGTGTCCTTTATGGAAAATCAAAATAGAAAATAAAAAATAGATTAACAGCATTAAAAATAACATATGACTTACAGATTTGGAGTTCTCACCTAAAAAATTGACTAATTGAAGATGGGGAAGGAGTTCTCCAACCTGGGTGAGAGCACCTGGGTGAGAGCTTCGGCAGAGGGGATGAGAGCTTCGGAAGAGGGGATTTAGGGCTGCAGTCGCACGGGAAGGGAAAGAAACCGGGCTTCTGTTTATGAGGGAAACATTCCCAACGGTTTTTTAAAACCGTTGGGATATGAATTCTATACCAACGGTTTAAAAAAACCGTTGGTATACATCCTTCCCAGGAGACTTTTACCAACGGTTTAAAAAAACCGTTGGTATACATCCTTCCCAGGAGGACTTTTACCAACGGTTTAACAAAACCGTTGGTAAAAGATGGCCTTTCCCAACGGTTTGTGAAAACCGTTGGGGAAAGGCTTGGATCTCCTTCAAATACCAACGGTTGACAAGAACCGTTGGAAAAACCTTGCTAAATCTCAAATACCAACGGTTATACTAAACCGTTGGTATGTAAGTGTTGGGAAAACTCCAGTTTCCAGTAGTGAACACTGGATCCTAGTACATCGTCAGTACGTCGTCAAACCCACACAGGATCCTAGTACATCCTCTGATACATCATCAGACCCACACAAAATCCTAGTACATGCTCTGGTACATTGTCATACCCACACAACATCCTAGTACATGATCTGGTACATCGTCAAACCCACACAAGATCCTAGTACATCGTCAGTACATCATCAGACCCTACTACAGGGTTCCCACTCGAAGTTTCCTCATCTCCAGGAGGGTCTGATCCTCAATCCACTGGTCGATACTCCAACTACCATGAAGTCCCTCGAAGAATTATCCTGAAGGTCCACCACATCAAAGGGGGTCTCAATGAAACAGATGATGCGTCAATCAGATGCATGGTCTGTAAGTTATTAGCCTTTTAGTTCTGAGGGCCCGGTTGGATTCGTGCTCGATCCAGCCTGACCGTTCCCCAACTTTCTGAGGAAGGGAAGTCCAATGGTGGGGAGAATGTAGTAACCCCGGTTTGAGGTATGAGATCCTTGTTTCGATTATTTTTTGATTTTTAAAGGGGTTGATTAAAGTTTGGACAACTCTAGGAAAAACTTTTAAAGTTGTGGAGGTTTTGCAGGGGTGCACGGTTGGCGCACGATCTGAACAAACCATGCGGGCAGCCCAGAAAACTGTGTACCCTTGATAGTGGGCTCCGCCTGGGTGGTGCACAGTTTGTCAGACTGTGTGTCCAAGCCATGAGAAGTCCCTGGGTTAGAGAGTGGAAACCGCACAGTTGGTGCACGGTTTTCCAAACCGTGCAGCCACTTAAAGTTTGGGTTTTTAAGTCCCTGGCCACTCATAATTTCCCATTTTTCCCTTATTTTTCCTCCCACTCATTGGTCATATAGAACTTCCAGTTTTCAAAGGTTTGGGGATCTCCTTATCTTGTTTTGGAGGAAAATAGAAGGGGTTTCTTGGTGGATCAAAGGTGGTTCTCCTCAAGTAAGTCCCTCTTTTGGCGTGAGTGCTGCAGTGCAGTGGGGTGCCGCCGCGGTTGTCCGGATGGCCATCCATCTTCTCCATCGCAAAGATTCCATCAAAAAAACAAGGTTTTTCAGAGAGATCAAGCCACGTTTTTTTGGCCTGTACCCTCCATGTTAGAGCAGTAGCAAGCAGTTCACAATTGTTTCTTGAATCATGAAGAATTTCAAAAAACGGGTAAAGGGGGAAATTCAAACAACATTCCATACCTTGAAGGTTCGTTGATGTTGGCACGAGAAAGAAGTTGAATATGTCAATGTTTGTCACACCCGACACATGCCTCCAATACTGGATTCTGCATCATCCTCTTTCATATCTCTGAAGAACGTTCTTTTATGAAGATGGCATTCTTCATTTGGATGAGAAGCCCTTCGTTGGATAATAAGGGTGCGTTCTTCATTGGGAGAGAATGATCCTCTAAAATCCTCCCTTTCACCAACGATTTCTCCCAACCAAAAACAAGTGAGAAGCCTGCCCCAATTAAATTAAGTTTTAAAATTATATTGTTGACACATTTAATTGGAATAATTAATTAAGGGGTGTGGCACAATTAATGTGGAGTAAGTTCAAGAGACTTCTCCACATTAAAGAGGGAGTTTAAGGGTTTCTCCCATTATGAGGGTTCGGGTGGTCCCCGCCTTTAGGAATTCAAATTGGGGATTTTAAGCTCAGGTGGTCCCCATCACTATAACCCATGTTGAGGGGTTTTAGTTTAGGTGGTCCCCACCTTTAAAACATCCACATGGTAGGTTTCAACAAAAAAAAATGTTAAACATTTTTATTTTATTTTATTCTTTCACGAAAAACACAAGAACTAACTTTCACCCTTGACCAACTGTCGTCAAGGTTAAAGTATCCTTAAGAGAATACCAGCACTACGAGTTCAACGGTGTCCTCAGATTTTAATTCTGAGAACCGGTTCAAAAGTTACAAAAACTTTCTCGCACGTTTACTGAACGTACCCAAAAAAAAGTTCAGAAATTCATTCTGGGCACACCGGGCCTCAGAACCACGCACCGTCAATTTTCACAGACTCGTAAAATTTCCATATATAAACAAAAATTTACATGGAAATTGAGGGTCTTTACATGGATCATGTTCTTTGATTATATTATTGTTCATGTCTTATAAACTACCAAGATTTATTCCATAACTCATGTTTTTGTTCTATTATATGTATGGTATGGTTTTCAAATGTTATTATCTCATTCTCTTACTGTTGTGATTAGCCACTAAATGAGGCTAATATTAATTGGTAATATATATAATATTCATGTTCTTTATTATTCATAAACACCATTTTAGTGCATTTTACACTTTGAACATCATTTAACATTATGATTGTAATACCTTCTTAAAATGCACTATTATGTGGTACATTTTTTAACATCATTTAAAGTACCAAATGATTCATCTAATAATACATATTTTAATTTTATAATTGATCTACACTCCAATATGAACATGTTTCATTCAGGGATCAATGGAGAATTCATGGAGGATGATGGAGATATTTGGCAATGAAAGGAAGCAATTCTGGAGAAGGCAGATTGGACATCAGCCCACTGATGAGACTGTGGGGCCCAACATACAGGCACAATTAATCCCAAATTTAGTGCGATTCTAGAAGACATGTATAGGAACAAATAACTCTTCAGGAGTTAATGCGGATTCGGCCTCCATGGTGGTCATTTAGGCGGCCCAAGTTAGAGATACAATTCTGGGCCAGATTCTGCGGCCCAGAAAAACAGCCGACTAATTTGATAATATCTTGGAATACACAATTCCAAATGGGTTTAAATTTTACATGAGGTTAGAAGACATCTGTAGAGCCATTTTCTTCTTCTATGGCCCACTTTGATTCGGCTTTCTAGAAGGTATTCCGGACGCGTCTGTTCGGTGGATGAAAACTGGCTGCCACCTCAGGTCAAACGTGGAAAAGTCCAAATTCCACAAGCTTTCCACCACCTATAGCCTACCAAAATTAATTAAGATGCTTTGTACTGTTGGTGGCTCGACCCAAGGCTCCCAAAATGCCTATTTAAGGCAGTGGTGGTGAAGGAGTTGAGAATCTTGGATGCCTTGTTCAATTGTAATGTTATGCTGCATTTTTGTTGCCTCAATTTTGTCTTTCACATGTAAGTTGCTCAATTCACTTTAGTTTCTTAATAAAAGTTCTTCTTCTACTCTTATTCTGTTGTTCTTAATATCACTTTGATACCTTTGGATCAAGGTTTGAATTTATTCACACCAACCCTTATGAAATTATTCACACAACGGTGGAGTGATCATTTTATTTTTGTTGTTTTCTTTACTTCTCCATTTCCTCCCTCATGAGTCTACTTTCCGCTTCCATTGAAACCATGGGATCAATGGAGGGCTAACCCACTTATGGGTTGATCCAAGGGAGTAGAAAGGGGCTGGATTGGTTGTTATTTATAACCTAATTAATGTATAATCACTTCTTTAATTGGGATTTTTATTTGATGATTTTTAAACTCCATCGTCCTTGTTGAATTTAAGGCCACACACTTCAAGTACTAATACGATCCTTTACCTTGAAGTGCTTGAAACATTGAACCTTAAAGTGTATAGGTGATTAGTATTAAAGGGTGTAGGCATTAAACCAGTTAGTGATGATGTTGTTTTATCTCCTTAAATGAACCCATCTCAAATTGAAGAATTTGAAATCATTAAAAAGAAAATACGTCCAATCCACCCTGAGTGATAACCTAGGATCAACTCATTCTTTTAATTTGAATTCACTTAAGTATCTTAGAGTTCACTTAAACCCATCTAAAATCAACCCAAAGTTGGCCACTTCATAGCCAAAAATCCATCCCTTAGGTTGTGTATCTTAGGTATTGTAACGCCTCGACCCCAGTTACCCAAAGTCGGTGCATTAATACATAACATTGGCATGATCACAAGAAAGATCAAATCTCGAAAGACCGATTGGTTTAGTAGCCTTGGAAACATTAGATATATTCATAAGTTTTACATTACATCATAAAATGAAAAACTAATACAACAACATAATGTCTCCACAATCCACACTATTAACCCCTCATAAAATCCCTGCAGGTCATTCATAACTTACATCTTCACATCCTGGGAAAAATAAAACATAGAAAAGGGGTGAGCTCAAATGCCCAGTAAGGATAACAATATAGAAGAACATTCAAAAATAAGCATAAACATTTAAGGAAATGAATTACTAAAACAAAAGCCTTTTAAACTTGAACTTCAACATAGTATGGAAAAAGTAAAATGAAATAATGCCATTTACTTGTTCACATGGATATTCTACTAATCGAATAATCACATGAAAAATCAATAACCACTTTCATAATGTTGGAATGCATAATGCCAGACTATCATAACCACATAGTCAAGGCCTCGTGCCAAGACTACAAATAAGATTTTGTCAAGGCCTTGTGCCAAGACACTAGTTTGTCTCATGAGACCTACCGATGCATCGAGGAGCTATAGCGGGCTCCACCCGTCACTTATTAAGTCCAATTCATTCCCATATGAAAAGGTTTAAACATAACATAAACATTCGTATTAAAACTAGCATACGAAATGTCAATAATTTCACCATAAACTATGAATGGTATAAAAATAGCACATCCATAGTCAAACATATCACAAAACCTTCAATACAATATAGAAGTTTTGTATCATAATAAATCAACTTCAAATAATCTTAAAATACATCAAAGGATGTTGACATAGATGAAATCAAAATTCTTTTTAAAGAAATATCTCCTTTTATTTTGAAATCATTTAAGATCCATATAAAATAAAACATTTTCTTTGAAAATATTCTTATAAGCTTGTAAGGAAAGCTTTGAAGATTTTATAACGGCGTAAAATAACCGCACCCGCCGTATAAGTTAAAAAAACATCCTTATCTTAATTCTGTCGAAAAGGTTAAAAAGCACCTTGTTTGGAAAACGACGGAAAGATTCCCTTATAAACCTCTTATAAAAAGTCAAAAAAGGGTATAAATGACTTTAACACATATTCTTTTAAATATTAAAAATGTTTTGAAATACATTTTGAAGAAACATGGATGTGGATGATAACGAGATCCCAGTAGATTATTACATATAAACAACCTCGGATAATGAAGAGATTGTGAAATAACCCTTACCTTGTACTTTTCCTTTGTTGGGGTCGGTTAACCTCCTGTATAATGGTGAAATAATTGTTATTAAATTATACAAGAATCATATACATTAATATGATATCATATATGATCTTTTAACATTGCTTTATTAATAATATCTTAGTATTATCGTCGTTTCAGGTGATAATCGATTCGTTCTTCTTAAATGTTTGGTTACGTAAGACATGTTTGTAATGGATAGATTAAATCTTATTCATAATAAGAATGATATTAACATTATTTTTAACCCTAAAATGAGAATAAGACTTGAATGGATACGATGGAGGATGGATCTCACCGCGTTCGTGGAGACGGTAGTCCGTACGTACGCACGAACGCTACTTCCATTTAATTTTTATTTTAAAAGAATTGAATCCAAATGATACATAGGTATATTACTATTCCAGTATAATATAATATTTTATATATGTTACTTAAGTTCATTAACACCATTCTTTATACGTTCCATGTGTGGTATGAATGAGTCATATCATTTTAAGGGGGCGGTAGTCCGCACTTCCTCAAATGAAATTATCGCATGTATATACAACATGAAACGAATAATGGTATGAAATAAAATGGAATTACAGAAGCTTATATATAAAATATATATCATTAATATCATATTTAATTACAGTGCCATCATAATGGCCACCATGAGAGGCGGTAAGATGTATTTGAACAATCGTCGTTTCGTGAGGCGTTAGTTTTCCATCCACAGAAACATTATGTTCATCATCCATTAGATGGAGTTGTGTGTATGTGTAGTTTGAATCCTTCTTATAAAAACATCCTAGTATATTGAGGATACTGGTGTTGTTACAAAAGAAAGGAAATAAAAAGAGTTTGGGGGTTGGAGAAGCAAAATAAATGAAAATAATTTAAGAGAAATCGTTACCTTTAATTTAGGTAACTCACTTTGGTTGGAACCAAAGGACTTCTTGAAATGCTTTCTGCCTAAGGGAAAGCTTCAAGGAGGAGGAGAGGGATGTGGGGAGCTTAGTTGGGCAGAGTTTGGACGAGCCAAGTGGCTTGAGAGGTGTGAGGAATGAGTAGAAGTGGTCTCCTTTTTATAAGGGAGAAGAGGGGATCTTTAGGAAAGAGTGAAAGTATTACTTTATAATATAATTATATTCGGTTTATAATGGTCCAAAAATCATTGAGGTCGAAGATAAGATGACTCATATTCTAAATAACATCAACCAATAAGAATTGGACAGGTTTTAGATAATATTTTAATCATTATAATCTTATTTATTTAAATGATTTATTAATGAGGTAAACATTGCATCATTATTGTGTCATTAATAATTTAAATTATTTTATGTCTAAAAATTATAAATAAAATATCATTATGTAGGAAATCTTTTTATCTTTCTAATGAATATTTATAATCTAAAATCCAACATGTATAACCCTATGTAAAAATTGTTCTTCTAAAAGATGTAAGCTTATGCCATTTTTATTTTTATTTTAACTTTATTAATATAAAGTGTCCCTACCACATACAAGTGGTTCCAAGGGGTCCCCAAATTGACCCAAGGATGCTCATGGTCGGGTATGTGTCCACCAATAAGGTTAGGACACGTTTTAGGTTAATTTTGTATTATTATAATATTATTTTTTTAACCCTTATTTACCGGATTTACCCTTAACCATGGTAAATAAAATATTTACCACAGTAATTATTCAAAATGTCTAAAAATAAAAGTTACCTATTTACACAATTTTGACATCCTGATTCCAAATATGGAATCCATTTTTCTAAATTCAAAACACAGAAGTGGCAGAAATTAATTTAAAATTAATTCCCGTTGTCAAAACAAAAAGCGTGTTTTTAAGAGGTAATAACTATCAAAAGATTGACACTTGTTTATGTTCGGTTTAATTGTAAAATTATGTCCAATGACCAACATTATATTAAATGGTAAAAATATATTCTAAATATACTTTAAAACCACTCAAATTCACAATTTATCACTATTAATTATTTTGATTAAAAAAGTTGTTTTTAATTAAAATTTAGTAATTTTCACTATTCATCAAAATATAAAAGTTATCCGAAAAGTACCAAAATTTCACCTTAGGCTAAATTCGATATTCCGAATCCAAAAATGAAGTCCATTTTCAAATATAAAATATATATAATTTCAAAAAGTAGGTATTACTATTCATAACGACTAGTTTGATTAGTTATGGTGTGTTAGAACTCGGTGTTGCGTACAACACACGCTATCACATTATTCAAAGAGAAGAGTACCGTAGAAGCTTGGGGTGTTACTTTCTCCCCTCCTTCAAATAATTTCGTCCTCGAAATTTCTAGAATACTTATCACATGAAAAGACTCGGGTGGTTCTTCATCATAAGTTCCTCGGGTTCCCACGTTGCCTCTTCCATCTTATGGTTTATCCACAAAACTTTTACCAGACGCGTCGTCCGGTTTCTCAGTACTTGTTCTCTTGTATCAAGAATCTTGACGGGCTCTTCACAATAGGAAAGATCAGGTTCCAGTTCTATTTCCTCATAGGTGAGTACATGCGTTGGGTCAGGCATGTATTTCCTCAACAGAGATACGTGGAACACATCGTGAACTTTGGAGAGACTTGGCGGCATTGCCAATCGGTAAGCTACAACCCCAATTCGTTCTAGAATTTCGAAGGGTCCGATGTACCTGGGACTCAATTTACCTTTCTTACCAAAATGTATGACTCCCTTCCACGGAGATACCTTCAGGAAAACATGATCACCGACTTGAAATTCCAAATCCTTCCTTCGATTATCGGCATAGCTCTTCTGCCTACTTTGAGCTGCTTTGATGTGATTTTGGATTACTTTCACCTTTTCCACCGTTTCCTCCACCAGTTCTGGGCCTACAAGTTTTCTTTCACCAACGTCATCCCAACAGGTTGGTGTACGACATCTCTTTCCGTATAACGCTTCATATGGTGCCATCTGAATACTCGAATGGAAGCTATTGTTATAGGAAAATTCTACCAGAGGTAAATATTGATCCCACATACCCTGAAAGTCAAGTGAGCAAGATCTCAACATGTCTTCTAAGGTTTGAATAGTCCGTTCTGATTGTCCGTCTGTCTTAGGGTGGTAAGCAGTGCTCAAATGAAGTTCAGTATCCAGGGATTTTTGAAGACTTTTCCAAAATCTTGAAGTTAAACGGGGATCACGATCAGAAACAATCGATAGGGGTACTCCATGATGTCTCACAACTTCATTAATGTATAGTCTTTCTAGACGTTCCAGGGGTAGATCTTCTCTTATAGAAAGAAAATGTGCTGACTTGGTAAGACGATCAACAATAACCCATATTGCATCGTTCCTTCTAGGAGTCTTTGGTAGACCCATGACAAAGTCCATCGTAATATTGTCCCATTTCCACTCTGGTATGGGAAGAGGTTGCATGACTCCTCCAGGCTGTTGCCTTCCAGCTTTCACTTGTTGACAAACCATACACCTTGATACAAAATCAGCAATCTCCTTCTTCATGTTGTCCCACCAAAAATGTTCCTTCAAATATCTATACATTTTGGTTCTCCCAGGGTGTATAGAGAAATTGGAACTATTAGCATCATCCAGCAATTCCCTTTTTAGATCAGGTATATTGGGAACACAAAGTCTCTTCCCGAATTTCAAAATTCCATCTTCATACACAAAGTCTCTCAATCTCCCATCATTCACAGCTTTAACCTTCTTCTGAAATTCTTCATCATCGGTCTGAGAACTCTTAATCCTTTCTAGTAAAGATGGTTTGGCAACCATTTGAAAAAGCATTGATGTTTCACCTTCCCTGGTTATTCCCATGTCCATCTTCACTAGATCCATGAAAATTGGATCCCTTTCAATTCTCATCATGTTCAGAACTCCATGGTCTTTTCTGCTCAAAGCATCTGCTACTTTGTTTGCTTTCCCCGGGTGGTAGTGTATCGTGCAATCATAGTCCTTGAGTAATTCAAGACATCTCCTTTGCCTCATGTTGAGTTCTTTTTGTGAGAAAATATACTTCAAACTCTTGTGATCAGTATAAATCTCACATTTTTCACCATAGAGGTAGTGCCTCCATATCTTCAAAGCAAAGATTACAGCTGCTAACTCGAGATCATGAGTAGGATAGTTTTGTTCATGAATTTTCAACTGTCATGATGCATAGGCAATAACTCTATCATTCTGCATAAGGACACAACCAAGTCCTTTCTTCGATGCATCACTATAAATAATGAACCCATCATTCCCCGATGGTAGAGTCAATATAGGAGCATTGACTAATCTTCTCTTCAGTTCTTCGAAACATTCTTCACACTCTTTTGTCCAAACAAATTTAACCCCTTTACGTGTGAGCTTCGTTAATGGGTTAGCCAATCGGGCAAAATTCTGGACGAAACGTCGATAATAACCGGCCAAACTAATAAAACTACGTACCTCAGTTATACTCGTAGGTGCTGGTCATTCTTGGATTGCTTTGGTCTTAGAAGGATCAACAGAGATTCCATCTTTGGAGACAATATGGTCAAGAAAAGAAATCTCATGAAGCCAGAATTCACACTTGCTAAACTTCCCATATAATTCATGCCTCCTCAGAGTCTTCAAGATAATGCGCAAGTGATTTTCATGATCTTAGTAGGTTTTGGAGTATACCAAGATATCATCAATAAATACCACCACAAATTCATCGAGATACTCCTTGAAAACTCTATTCATTATATCCATGAATACAGAGGGTGAATTAGTCAATCCAAACGGAATTACAGTAAACTCGTAATGCCCGTACCTGGTTCGAAATGCTGTTTTCGGAATGTCTTCCTTCTTCACACACAACTGATGGTATCCAGATCGAAGGTCAATCTTTGAAAAGTATTGAGCTCCATGCAGTTGGTCAAATAAATCATCAATACGAGGTAGGGGATACTTGTTCTTTATCGTTATAGCATTGATCTCCCTGTAGTCGATACATAACCTCATAGATCCATCTTTCTTTTTAACAAAAAGAATAGGGGCTCCCCATGGAGAAACACTAGGGCGAATAAATCCCTTATTACTCAATTCCTCTAGTTGTTTCTTTAGTTCGACTAACTCTACAGTGGCCATTCTATAAGGGGTCTTCGATATAGGCCTTGATCCAGGAATCAAATCAATGGAAAACTCAACTTCTTGTTCTGGAGGATGTCCAGGTAAATATTCCGGAAATACATCTACAAATTCTTTCACAACAGGTACATCCTCTATTTGAACATTCCTTTCCTCACCGATAGTTACTTCATTCTCTTCCTCCCCAATAATTGAATTAAGTTGAGCTACTGGGGGTGGATCTAAATAAGAATTAGGTGGTGACGATTCTGCTCTAAAAATAAGGTGCTCCTTATCATTATCATCAAGAATCGTAACCTCTTTCTTCTTACAATAAATCTTTGCATCATAGTCTGAAAGCCAGTTCATACCGAGGATTATATCAAACTCAATCATAGGTATGAAGATGAGATCAGCAGATAAAGAAAATTTATGTTCTCTAATGGGGACTGATTCACAAAACTTTGTTGCAATGATACTTCCCTTAGGAGTTTTAACTGACAACTCCCTTATTAAATCAAATTGGAAATATCTAATTTTCTTAGCAAACTGGGAAGATATGAAACAATGCGATGATCAAGAATCAAATAATGCATTTTCTAAACTTGAGGAAACCATTAAATTACCTGCCACCACGTCTTTCGGAGCTTCTACCTCAGCAGTAGTGATAGCATAAGCCTGGCCTTGATCCCTTGGCCTTTTATGAGGTAAGTTCTCCTGACGCTTAGGACATGCATTTGCATAATGCCCCATCTCCCTGCAATTGTAGCACTGAACATTGGTAGCTTCCTTCTTCCCCTTGCAATCATGAGCTTGGTGGTCTTTTTCACCACACTTGTAACAGACTCCCATTCCCTTCAAGCAAGTACCGGGGTGTTTCTTCCCACATTTACCACATGATGGATATTCAACCTTTCCTTTCTTCCCCTTATTTCCATTCCCAGATTGATCAGCGGGTCTCTTCTTCTCTTTCTTTGCTTTAAAGTCATAAGACTTAGAGAATTCCTTTTCGGTCTTGATAGCACATGAGACAATGTCTTCGTACGATGAAAAGGATTGTGAGACTAATGCTCGACGGAGAAATGGTTTTAACCCATCAAAGAAACGACCAATCTTACTTCTTGGGTTATGAATATAATCACCAGCGTACCTCGCTAACCTTGTAAAGTTAGCCTCATACTTTGTGACATTCTCATCCTCCTTTTGTCTCAGACTCAGAAATTGCCTTTCCATATCTGCTCGATGGTCGCGAGGGAAGTATTTTTCTAAAAACAGATCTTTGAACTCCCTCCACTCTATATTTGATACTTCATCATCTTCCTTCATGTTTTGAATCAATGACCACCATTGATCAGCATCTCCAGTGAGGCGGTAAACTGCCATGATAACTTTTTCCCTTTCACTGCTCCCCAAAGCCTGAAATATTTTCTCTAGGGAAAATATACATTGCTCAGCTACTAAGGGATTTGTATTCCCATTGAACGTTGGTGGTTGTTGCCTCATGAATCGATCTAACATTGATCCTCCACGCTGCGGATCAGGGTGCTCTATACGGGTAAGGTTATTATTCATAACCTGAGTAAGTTGTCCCAGTATGGTGATTAGCTGATCAGCACCAGTTGCATCACCAGCCCCACTATAATTATCTTGAGTAGGAGGGAAATCCCTACATGGAGTGCGTGCATTGATACGGTTTCCATTTCTTCCACTAGGAGCCATTTCTAAGAAATGGCATAAACTAGATCAGTTTATGAATCAAAATACATAATCCCATACTTATAAAACACTTAACATAAATTGAACTATTTATGGATATAATCCATAATCATAAAAATGTTTTCTTTGAGGAAGTATATGCTCATAAACCCTTCATAATGATTTGTAAAGAAAATGAGAGTTATCCTAAGCATATCCCCCGGGAGTGTCGTAACCAAGAGTGCAGCAAGGCCCGTTGTCGTGCACCAGTTCCCGTTCGAGTCTAGCTCAAAGCGGTGTTTTCGGGTTTTACCCCTAGGTACATCTGTGCCAGAGCCGCCTCTACCTGCTCGTATCCAGACAGGGATGTATTGCTTGGAAAACTCACAAAATCTCTACAATACAAAAATTCTAGGAAGTTCTTCTATACTAATCCTCAAAGTTCATCTTAGGTCTACGTGCTCTAATCAGAGTTTATCTAAATCTAGCTTCCAAGGTTTGTACTAAACTTCCTCTGATACCAACTGTAATGCCCCGACCCCAGTTACCCAGAGTCGGTGCATTAATACATAACATTGGCATGATCACAAGAAAGATCAAATCTCGAAAGACCGATTGGTTTAGTAGCCTTGGAAACACTAGATATATTCATAAGTTTTACATTACATCATAAAATGAAAAACTAATACAACAACATAATGTCTCCACAATCCACACTATTAACCCCTCATAAAATCCCTGCAGGTCATTCATAACTTACATCTTCACATCCTGGGAAAAATAAAACATAGAAAAGGGGTGAGCTCAAATGCCCAGTAAGGATAACAATATAGCGGAACATTCAAAAATAAGCATAAACATTTAAGGCAATGAATTACTAAAACAAAAGCCTTTTAAACTTGAACTTCAACATAGTATGGAAAAAGTAAAATGAAATAATTCCATTTACTTGTTCACATGGATATTCTACTAATCGAATAATCACATGAAAAATCAATAACCACTTTCATAATGTTGGAATGCATAATGCCAGACTATCATAACCACATAGTCAAGGCCTCGTGCCAAGACTACAAATAAGATTTTGTCAAGGCCTTGTGCCAAGACACTAGTTTGTCTCATGAGACCTACCGATGCATCGAGGAGCTATAGCGGGCTCCACCCATCACTTATTAAGTCCAATGCATTCCCATATGAAAAGGTTTAAACATAACATAAACATTCGTATTAAAACTAGCATACGAAATGTCAACAATTTCACCATAAACTATGAATGGTATAAAAATAGCACATCCATAGTCAAAAATATCACAAAACCTTCAATACAATATAGAAGTTTTGTATCATAATAAATCAACTTCAAATAATCTTAAAATCCATCAAAGGATGTTGACATAGATGAAATCAAAATTCTTTTTAAAGAAATATCTCCTTTTATTTTGAAATCATTTAAGATCCATATAAAATAAAACATTTTCTTTGAAAATATTCTTATAAGCTTGTAAGGAAATCTTTGAAGATTTTATAACGGCGTAAAATAACTGCACCCGCCGTATAAGTTAAAAAAAACATCCTTATCTTAATTCTGTCGAAAAGGTTAAAAAGCACCTTGTTTGGAAAACGGCGGAAAGATTCCCTTATAAAACTCTTATAAAAAGTCAAACAAGGGTATAAATGACTTTAACCCATATTCTTTTAAATATTAAAAATGTTTTGAAATACATTTTTAAGAAACATGGATGTGGATGATAACGAGATCCCAGTAGATTATTACATATAAACAACCTCGGATAATGAAGAGATTGTGAAATAACCCTTACCTTGTACTTTTCCTTTGTTGGGGTCGGTTAACCTCCTGTATAATGGTGAAATAATTGTTATTAAATTATACAAGAATCATATACATTAATATGATATCATATATGATCTTTTAACATTGCTTTATTAATAATATCTTAGTATTATCGTCGTTTCAGGTGATAATCGATTCGTTCTTCTTAAATGTTTGGTTACGTAAGACATGTTTGTAATGGATAGATTAAATCTTATTCATAATCAGAATGATATTAACATTATTTTTAACCCTAAAATGAGAATAAGACTTGAATGGATACGATGGAGGATGGATCTCACCGCGTTCGTGGAGACGGTAGTCCGTACATACGCACGAACGCTACTTCCATTTAATTTTTATTTTAAAAGAATTGAATCCAAATGATACATAGGTATATTAATATTCCAGTATAATATAATATTTTATATATGTTACTTAAGTTCATTAACACCATCCTTTATACGTTCCATGTGTGGTATGAACGAGTCATATCATTTTAAGGGGGCGGTAGTCCGCACTTCCTCAAATGAAATTATTGCATGTATATACAACATGAAACGAATAATGGTATGAAATAAAATGGAATTACAGAAGCTTATATATAAAATATATATCATTAATATCATATTTAATTACAGTGCCATCATAATGGCCACCATGAGAGGCGGTAAGATGTATTTGAATAATCATCGTTTCGTGAGGCGTTAGTTTTCCATCCACAGAAACATTATGTTCATCATCCATTAGATGGAGTTGTGTGTATGTGTAGTTTTAATCCTTCTTATAACAACATCCTAGTATATTGAGGATACTGGTGTTGTTACAAAAGAAAGGAAATAAAAAGAGTTTGGGGGTTGGAGAAGCAAAATAAATGAAAATATTTTAAGAGAAATCGTTACCTTTAATTTAGGTAACTCACTTTGGTTGGAACCAAAGGACTTCTTGAAATGCTTTCTGCCTAAGGGGAAGCTTCAAGGAGGAGGAGAGGGATGTGGGGAGCTTAGTTGGGTAGAGTTTGGACGAGCCAAGTGGCTTGAGAGGTGTGAGGAATGAGTAGAAGTGGTCTCCTTTTTATAAGGGAGAAGAGGGTCTCTTTAGGAAAGAGTGAAAGTATTACTTTATAATATAATTATATTCGGTTTATAATGGTCCAAAAATAATTGAGGTCGACGATAAGATGACTAATATTCTAAATAACATCAACCAATAAGAATTGGACAGGTTTTAGATAATATTTTAATCATTATAATCTTATTTATTTAAATGATTTATTAATGAGGTAAACATTGCATCATTATTGTGTCATTAATAATTTAAATTATTTGATGTCTAAAAATTATAAATAAAATATCATTATGTAGGAAATCTATTTATCTTTCTAATGAATATTTATAATCGAAAATACAACATGTATAACCCTATGTAAAAATTGTTCTTCTAAAAGATGTAAGCTTATGCCATTTTTATTTTTATTTTAACTTTATTAATATAAAGTGTCCCTACCACATACAAGTGGCTCCAAGGGGTCCCCAAATTGACCCAAGGATGCTCATGGTCGGGTATGTGTCCACCAATAAGGTTAGGACACGTTTTAGGTTAATTTTGTATTATTATAATATTATTTTTTTAACCCTTATTTACCGGATTTACCCTTAACCATGGTAAATAAAATATTTACCACAGTAATTATTCAAAATGTCTAAAAATAAAAGTTACCTATTTACACAATTTTGACATCCTGATTCCAAATATGGAATCCATTTTTCTAAATTCAAAACACAGAAGTGGCAGAAATTAATTTAAAATTAATTCCTGTTGTCAAAACAAAAAGCGTGTTTTTAAGAGGTAATAACTATCAAAAGATTGACACTTGTTTATGTTCGGTTTAATTGTAAAATTATGTCCAATGACCAACATTATATTAAATGGTAAAAATATATTCTAAATATACTTTAAAACCACTCAAATTCACAATTTATCACTATTAATTATTTTGATTAAAAAAGTTGTTTTTAATTAAAATTTAGTAATTTTCACTATTCATCAAAATATAAAAGTTATCCGAAAAGTACCAAAATTTCACCTTAGGCTAAATTCGATATTCCGAATCCAAAAATGAAGTCCATTTTCAAATATAAAATATATATAATTTCAAAAAGTAGGTATTACTATTCATAACGACTAGTTTGATTAGTTATGGTGTGTTAGAACTCGGTGTTGCGTACAACACACGCTATCACATTATTCAAAGAGAAGCGTACCGTAGAAGCTTGGGGTGTTACAGGTATCTTCTTAGGTCTCAGTGGAATCGACAACCCAAGCTACACTACAAGGACCGTTTTACCCTTCTTCTCTTGGGTAAATTTGGGCGTGAACCAAATTTTGGCGCTGTTGTCAGGGACCTAAGTAAGTTATCTTAGACACTATGATCCTTTTTTCATTCTACTTCTCTTTTCTCACTCCTCACTCCTATGGAAGTCAATTTTGAACAAGTCCAAACATGGGAAACCTATCCCTACTTTGATCACCCAACTCCATGTATGATGTACAATGACCATCCAAATTCCTACTTATGGGATCATCAACAACCTACTGAACCACAATGTTTTTTTCATATGATCTACAATACATTCCAACATATTATGAGTTCCAATCCCAACAAGGCCAATCTGAACATCCTACTTTGTAATTCCAACAACATAATTATCCACCTGAAATAGACCATATTTCTCAACCCCTTACCCATCATGATCCACAACCATTACTTGAAAAATTGTGTCAACAAATGGAGATAATGAATTTTGAGGTTTCATCATTGAGGTTAGAACTACAAAGCATTAAAAATTATGAGGAACCCATCCCTACACAAACTATCCCTTCCATAACCTTATGTGAAGTGTCTAGTTTCTCACAAACCTCTCATGAATTTACTGAAGAGAAAACCTTTGGATTTGGGGAAGATAAAGAGGATCAAGGAATTGTTGAAGGGTCTTTAAATCAAGAGGAAATTGACTTTTTGGATTCAAAAGAGGAGAATTTGACATCATGGATTGAGTCTCATGAATATAACTCTGTTGATGATTTTTCAAAAACACCAATCATTGAACCATTAAGAGACATCACAATCTTTGAGTCCATACCCATTTCTAACACTGATATTTCCAATTTTGTGGTTGAATCTTCTATTCCAATAGAACCAATTCTATTGATAAATTTTGAAAATAAAATTGAGATCGATCCAAATTCCCAACCTATGTCTAAAAATGTTAGTCTGCCTGAACTCGAACATGTGTCCTTTCCATCCTTCCTCAAGTTTTCATTCATTGAGGATATCCAAAACCATCATGTTTTCATTGTTTCTTCTCTTGATATAAATAAAATTGGAATGACCCTTGATGTATCAGGCAAGACTAGAGAAGAAACTAGATCCACCATTTATGATATTCCTTGGATTTACCTGCTCATTTTAGAACAGAGGTTTGTGCATGAAACAAATTCTAAACATAGAATCAATCTCAACCTAGTAGAAGTGGTGAAACATGTGGTCCTTAAAATGTTGAAAGTTTGTATTGGATAAGTTGGGGGGTTCAAGTCGAGCTAATGACGTTAAACAAAGCACTGCATGGGAGGTAACCCATGGTTTTCAAGTTTCCTATCATTTTGTTGTTTTAATAAAATTTATATTTTAATTAATCATTTTTATATTTAAAAAAAATAGACTGTTGACCTATTCTTCTATTATGAGTATGGATGGGTATGAAAGGGGAGCACCATATTCATCCGTGTCACGTGGTGTGATCCTTGAGTAATACCTTACCCAGAAATTTAAAAAAGAAGACAATGTATCATCAATTTATTTTGTTTTATATATATACTTATATTTTACTTATATATATATATACTCTTTTGTATTGTTTGTTTGTTTGTTTTTCACTAGGGAACTCTGCAAGTGACATGGATATCAAAGGAATAAATTGGAGCAGCAAGAACTTCAAACTTCAACCACCAGGTGATTTCATTCCATGACCCTCATTTTCAAATTCCTTTTTGAACTTTCATTCTCTACCTCTACCCCTTCTAAATTTTCTTTTCTTTAAACATTGGGGATAGTGTTATTTTAAGTTGGGGGGGAGATAAAATAAAAAAATTCTTTTGTGTCAAAAAAAATGAATGATTTGAAAAAATAATTAAATGGAAGGAAAAATTCCTTTAACTTTGAACATGGTAATACACATTGCACACTTTGAAACTAAATATCAAATAATTTATCATGCCCTGATTCTGATTTTAATCCATGTATAATTTCATGAGCATAGATTTTGGAAAGTGTGGCTGTCCAATGTGATATTTCATCGTTTATATTTTCATCCAAATAAAAAAAATGCCACAATGCACGTCCTCTAGACTGTGGGGTACTAATTTGAATTTTTGGGGTCCCATAATAAATATCATAGGATGGTTTTATTTTCATGAATAATATGAGTATTCAAAAAAAATTAAAAATTAAAAATAAAAAAAAATAAAAAATTGCGTGTAGAGCAATGGATTGATAAAATGCGAGGCTTTCGGCACTTGGGGATCGTGACTCCAGAGTTGTCTAGCCCTGAGTTTTTCAATCTATCTCTATTTATGGTAATATGACTTTGTTTTTGATTAAGTTAATTCGAGACGATGCTCGAGTATGTGGGTTTCACTTGGTGCCCTAAGGCCTTTGAGTCTGGGAGTCATCGGCAAAGTCTTGCTACATGGGTTAATTTGATTAATTGTAATCTCAATTACTATAGCAATATTGCAAAAAAATCAAAAAAAAGAGGGATGAAGAATACTCATATTAGGATTAAATGTGATTCCACCTAGCGCTTCCATGATTTTCCCCTTGAATGAAAATGAACCCCCATATCTATTGTGATTCACAACACATCATTACACCTAATTGAGTTGGATGAAGAATGATGATGGATTTGATCAAAGGAATGGGCTTGGGATTGGGATCTGCTTATGAAACTATCTCGTATTAAAATATTTTGATGGGTTTTCATGATTTTTTGGTATAAGGTTTTTTGGTGATCATTGTGTATTAAAATGTTTTTGGAAAAGAAAATTCAAATTTCATTTTTGATGAGATATATTTTGCTCAGGACTAGCAAAACTCAAGTTGGGGGGGGTGATTAGCCACTAAATGAGGATAATATTAATTGGTAATAGATATAATATTCATGTTCTTTATTATTCATAAACACCATTTTAGTTCATTTTACACTTTGAACATCATTTAACATTATGATTGTAATACCTTCTTAAAATGCACTATTATGTGGTACATTTTTGAACATCATTTAAAGTACCAAATTATTCATCTAATTATACATATTTTAATTTGATAATTGATCTACACTCAAATATGAACTTGTTTCATTCAGGGATCAATGGAGAATTCATGGAGGATGATGGAGATATTTGGCAATGAAAGGAAGCAATTCTGGAGAAGGCAGATTGGACATCAGCCCACTGATGAGACTATGGGGCCCAACATACATGCAAAATTAATCCCAAATTTCGTGTGATGCTATAATACATGTATAGGAACAAATAACTCTTCAGGAGGTAATGCTGATTCGGCCTCCATGGTGGTCATTTAGGCGGCCCAAGTTAGAGATACAATTCTGGGCCAGATTCTGCGGCCCAGAAAAACAGCTGACTAATTTGATCATATCTCGGAATAAACACTTCCAAATGGGTTTAAATTTTACATACGGTTAGAAGACATCAGGAGCTCCATTTTCTTCTTCTATGGCCCACTCTAATTCGTCCTTCTAGAAGGTCTTCCAGATGCGTCTGTTCGGTGGATGAAAACTGGCTGCCACCTCGGGTCAAACGTGGAAAAGTCCAAATTCCACAAGCTTTCCACCACCTATAGCCTACCAAAATTAATTAAGATGCTTTGTACTGTTGTTGGCTCGACCCAAGGCTCCAAAAATGCCTATTTAAGGTAGTGGTGTTGAAGGAGTTGAGAATCTTGGATGCTTTGATCAATTGTAATGTTATGCTGCATTTTTGTTGCCTCAATTTTGTCTTTCACATGTAAGTTGCTCAATTCACTTTAGTTTCTTAATAAAAGTTCTTATTCTACTCTTATTCTGTTGTTCTTAATATCACTTTGATACCGTTGGATCAAGGTGTGAATTTATTCACACCAACCCTTGTGAAATTATTCACACAACGGTGGAGTGATCATTTTATTTTTGTTGTTTTCTTTACTTCTCCATTTCCTCCCTCATGAGTCTACTTTCCGCTTCCATTGAAACTATGGGATCAATGGAGGGCTAACCCACTTATGGGTTGATCCAAGGGAGTATCAAGGGGCTGGATTGGATTTTATTTATCACCTAATTAATGTATAATCACTTCTTTAATTGGGATTTTTATTTGATGATTTTTAAACTCCATCGTCCTTGTTGAATTTAAGGTCACACACTTCAAGTACTAATACGATCCTTTACCTTGAAGTGCTTGAAACATTGAACCTTCAAGTGTATAGGTGATTAGTATTAAATGGTGTAGGCATTAAACCAGTAAGTGATGATGTTGTTTTATCTCCTTAAATGAACCCATCTCAAATTGAAGAATTTGAAATCATTAAAAAGAAAATACGTCCAATCCACCCCGAGTGATAACCTAGGATCAACTCATTCTTTTAATTTGAATTCACTTAAGTATATTAGAGTTCACTTAAACCCATCTAAAATCAACCCAAAGTTGGCCACTTCATAGCCAAAAATCCATCCCTTAGGTTGTGTATCTTAGGTATCTTCTTAGGTCTCTGTGGAATCGACAACCCAAGCTACACTACAAGGACCGTTCTACCCTTCTTCTCTTGGGTAAATTTGGGCGTGAACCATGTTGTTTTGAAGTTATATTAATATCTCCCTTATTTTCCATTATTGAGCATCTGAGTTCACTCTTTATTATGTTTTTTTCCTCATTTTATGAAGAAAGATATTATTTATAATATATTTAATAAAGGTTCTCATTATGAATAACTTAGTGGTAGATAATGTAGTTCACCTATGAACCAGTTGTTTTTGTATCCAAGTTTCCAAAGTCATTAGACCTAGATGATTCTAGTGTGAATCATTATATTATGTAATGAATATTAATCTATTAATATGTGTTATCTATGGATGAGAAGTTTGAGACTCTACAGTTGGTATTAGAGAATGATTTAGTTAAACCTTTGATAACTAGTATGAGAAAACTTTTGTGAGAACTATAAGGATAAGTATCAGAAAATACCCTTTAATTTTGGTGAAGTTTAGAGCGAGTGGTTTCTAAGAATTTATATCCCTATCTATATACTAAAATTGGATGCGTCTCTAACACAATTATACTAATAGATAATAACTCTAAATAGGTTTCATTGTTCTGGACTCAATCTTTACCTAGTTCACAACAATGAGCCATGTTACACACCTAGTTTGACACTCCCAGGGGATATGTTTTGGAAATTTAAAAAATATTTATGAACTATCATGAAGTATTTGAATAATGACCATGAATAACCTAGGTTAATAATAATTTTTCAAATATTTAAAATAAGGATTCATGATTTATACATCCTATAAGTGTTTTTTCATGATTATGTAGTTCCCCACAATGATTTTTGGTTTTAGTGAATGAATGGAACCTAAAGGAACCATGTTAATGTTGAGTGTGATGAAAAATGAAATGATTTACCTCCTGAGAAACCAAATTTTATTGGAGTTATAATAAAAAATATCATTTACATGTTTACACAACTTTCCTAATCTATGAATTATTTTGAACATCCAAATTAGTAAAGGAGGCAACAACATTCTATTGAGTCCCTCATGGGGAAACATACACATTATTTTAGTGGTTTTATTAATCCACTAGTTTCTAAGTAATAGATAACTTCTAATGAAAATATATTTTTCATTTTCCAGTGTTTGGAGCATGAAAAATTCATTTTGGATAGATTTCATTTGGAATGAGAATTGGATCAATGATCGACTCTTATCAAGAACACGAGTCAACACGATGAAATTTACTCCATAGAATGGTATGAGTTTAAGAACTTGTTTTTAAATAAGTAATTTCCTCATATTATTGTAAAAAATATGGATAAGGAATTACTTGAGTTAAAGAATAAGGATGATGAATATCTCGGTACCAATGAGGAAAATTTTACAAGACTTTCAAGGAAAGCTTCTGGTATTATCATAAAACCTAAAACTAAGGTTGGTCAATTATTCAATGGATTAAAAACAAGTATCTAAATTGAATTTTCTATAAGGGACTTTAGTATATATGAATAAATCTATCATTTTGATATCAAGGTATAAATGGATATTGGAGTTACACATCAATCACATAGTTTTGAAAAGAAAAGAAAGATTTAATTCAGTGGAAACTCAAAAATCTATGGAGAAAAGAAAATTAAATTTCATTCATTCTCAAAGTGTGGAAGGAAACATGGAGGAAATTATATTAAGGGTACTGGTAAATGTTTTGATTGTGGAAAGGAAGTTCATTGAGAAATCTATTTCTGAAGTGATGGGAAGAAGTTAGATAATGTTGAAAATAGACAGAAATATCTATATAATGAACCACCCGCACTCCAGTGTTTCAAGTGTAAGGAGTATAGGAATTATGCTAACCAATGCCCAAATTCAAAGTTTAATGATGATAATTGACTTTAAAAACCTCTTAATCCAATAGAAAAGGGTAAATCTCATGTGATAACTATTTCTGATGAGGTGTGTAATAAATATGTGGTTAAAGGTACACTTATCATTCATTGCAGGACTACTAATGACTTATTTGTCTCAAAAATACCCACTATTTTATATCTGAAGAATTTTCTAAGGGTATAAAAATTCCACCCTAGTGATTAGATGTTGAATTATCAGTGAAAACTCTAATGGTATGATGATACCATCTCAAGTCTATGATTCTTATCTAGTTGAAGTTTGTGGTAATGTGCTTCCTGAAAATCTTATTATTCTCCATCTGGTTGAATTTGATGTTATCTTATGAATGGATTGGATTTATCTACATCAATCCCACATTAATTTCCAAGAAAGGGAAGTCACCTTTTATATTCTGAACCAACCTGTGATTTTCAACCAATGTCACAATAAATTTTAACTATCAATGGAAATTTCACCCATTATATGGGTCTTGATTGCCATTTGAAATAAGTGTTTATCTAAAATGGTGGGGGAGAAACTCATAATCAATGATATTATTATTTTATGGGATTTTATTGGTGTCTTTACAGAATATTTTCCTAGTCTTACACAAAAATGTTAAGTTGAGTTCTCAATATAACTCATACCTAGTGTTAAAATTATTTTAAAGACTCCATATATAATGGACTCAATTGAGTTGAAGGAATTAAATAAGCAACTCCAAGAGAACCTTGAAAAGGGATTCATTAGGATAAGTGTGTCACCTTGGGGTAAACCTGATCTTTTTATTAAAAATAAATATGGATCTATGAGTCTCTACATTTATTATTGAGATATGAAAAAGATCACAATCAAGAACAAGTATCCTCTAGCCCATATTGATGATTTGTTTGATCAGCTACACAAATATCAATACATTTCCAAGATTTACCTTTGTTCTTTATATCATCAAGTGAGGGTCAAGAAGGAAAATATACCCAAGATAGCATTCCATACAAGGTATACACACTATGAGTATATAGTGATTCCATTTGGTCTTACTAATGTCTCTTTTATCTTCATGTATTTAATGAATAATGTATTTATAAATTACTTTGATTGGTCTATGATAATATTTATATATGATATTATAATTTATTCAAAGAGAAAGTAAGAGTATGAATATCACTTTATAATTGTACTAAATATCATTAAGAAGGAGAAACTATATGAAAAAAATTCAAATTGTGACTTTTGGCTACAAAAGGTCTCATTTTTTGGGTTATATAATCTCAAGAGAGTGTATATTAGTGAATACATCAAATACAGAGGCTATTAAACGGTGGCCCAAACCAACCACTATGATTGAGATCTGTATTTTTATTGGTTTATATGGATATTATTGAATTATTGTGGATAATTTCGCACTAATTTCTAATCCACTCACCAAGTTAAATTATAAGGAATCCAAGTTCATTTGGACATATGAATGTTAGGAAATTTTCAATGAACTGAATATAAAGTTAGTCAGTGTACCTATGTTTACATGACCATGTAGTGTAAAAGTTTGTTTAATTTATATTGATGCATCAAAGTTGAAACTATGATGAATTATCATATATAATGGCATGGTTATAGCATATTCCACCTAGCAATTGAATGTTCATGATCAAAATTACCCGACTCGTGATTTAAAGTTAGATGTGGTAATTTTTGCATTAAATATATGTAGGAATTATAATTTTTAATAACAGTGTGATATATATATTGATCACAAAATTTTAAAGTATATATTCACACATAATAAGTTAAATATGTGCCAGAGAATCTGGCTGAATTTAATTAAAGATTATGACTTCTCAATACATTACCACCTTGGGAAATAGAATAAGGTGGTCAATGCTTTGAGTCTAAAGGATCATCCTATCTTATCTATGATGGGGATCACAAAAGATCAAATATTTCTATATTTTTAAAATATGGATCTATAAATAATTAAGGGAGTGGTAAAATATTATAATTCTAAAATAAGTGTTCAAAAATCTATCCAAATGAAGATTAAGGAGCTACGGAAGGATGATGTAGAGTTAGAAAAAGAAGGTTAGTAATACTCCTAAGTATAACCTTGACTATGATGGGATAATTAGGTTCAAGAACCATGTATTTGTTACATTGATATTGTATTTTAATAAATAGCTATTAGAGGAATATCATAACTCTTTATTCTCAATATATCCTAGAAGTATAAATATGTATAGAGATCTGATAGAGTATTTATGTTGGGATGACATGAAGAAAGATATTTCAGATTTTATATCTCAATGATTAGTATGTCATAAAGTTAAGGCTAAGAGAAAAAATTCTAATGGGATGTTACAACTATTACCCATACCAAAATTGAAATAGGAAAACATAACCATGGATTTTGTCATTGGACTCCCCATAAAATCTAAAGGGTGTAATAATATATGGTTTGTTGTCGATCACCTTACAAATTCAGTACACTTTATTGAAATCAGAGAATCCTTATCTCTATATCAAATTTATATAATATATATTAAATAAGTGGTGAGGTTTCATTAAGTACCAAACTCAATTGTATATGATCAGGATATAAGTTTTACATCAAATTTCTAGAAACTTCTTCAACAAGCTCTTGATACAGAGTTAAGTTTCAGCACTGTGTATCATCCCCAAATAAATTTTCAATATGAGATAACCCTTAAAACCCTATATGGTATGTTTAGATATTATTATATGGATTCTAAAGGTGGTTGGGATCAACACCTTCCTCTAGTTGAGTTTTCTTACAACAATAGCTTTCACTCGTGCATTTAGATGGATCCTTATGAAGCTCTCTATAGAAATAAGTGTAAAACTCCAATGTGTTGGGATGAAGTTGGAAAAATAAATCCGTTAAGACCAAATATAGAAGAATAAATGGAAGAGAAGGTTAGATCCATTCAGAATCATATAATAGTGTCATAATGGTGATAGAAAATTTGTGCAGATAATTGTCAATGCAATCAAGAATTTGAAGTTGGTGAGAAGGTGTTTATATGAATTTATACATGGAAAAAGGTTATGATATTTTAAAATAATAGTAAAATAATCCTTAGGTATCTCAATCCCTTTGAAATTATTGATTGTATCACAACTGTAGCTTATCACTTGGTTCTTATGTTGAACTTATCTTGTGTTCATGATGTGTTTTGTGTATCTCTCTTGAGAAAGTATATACCTAATCCATCACTTGTACTGAACTCAGAGGTCATTATGCTGGAGAATGATCTTTTTTTATGAGGAAAAGCTAGTGTGGATTCTATATAGTATAGATAATGTTTTATAAATCAAGACCACTCGCCTGGTTAAAGATTAATGAAAAAACCACCAACTTGAGGATGTAATGAGGAATAAGTATCCTCGAATATTTATACCAAAATGATGGAATTATTAGATAAAAATTAATTTTAAGGGGGGTATAATGTAACAACCTTATATTTTATGAAATATTTTTTAAAAATAAATTTAATTTCATTGATATTTTTTGTTACAGGCAATATCAATTTTTAACTAACCAAAAAATACTATTAATATAACTATTTAAAACTTGGACATTATAACGTTGCTGTTAAATTTGGTAGAAATAATTAGAGTAAAAATATTTATAAAATTAATTATAAATATTTTTGATAAATAAAATATATCTAAAAATAATTACTCCATTTTTAGTTTTTTTTTTGAAAGATTGATATCCTGACCAAAAAAGCAATATTCCTTTATTGATCAGAAACAAAGCACTTACACCAGTCTAAAAGTAGATTCCTACATTGATCCTTCCTTGGAAAGGAAAGGATATCACCTAGAACTTGATCCTCCCAATAAAAATCAGAGCCATTCACACCTTTGTTTGCAAGACCATAAGACACCGCATTTGCTTCTATATATACATGTGTAACAATGTGCTGCTTTGAGTAGAGAATATCCAAGCATCTTGACCATTTATTGGTCAACTTCCAAGAAAGATGAAGAGCACCTGTCCTAATAGAAATCACCACTTGTGTGGAGTCACATTCAACCCACAGCCAGTCCCAGTCCCTTATACCATCTTGCTCAACCGCTTCAATAACACCTCTCATATCTACTTCGAGAGCAGTGGCGAAGCCACACGATCCATATAGACAACCAACAACACACCCTATATGATCCCAGAAAGCTTCCCCAAATCCAGAGTTACCCGAGTTACCTCATGAGGCTCCATCAGTGTTTATATTGATCCTGCCTTGGAAGGGAGGTTTCCAAATCACTTAAATCATGCCATGAGGTGGAGGGAAGTTTCCCCAGACTCCCAGTCTCTTCAGAACATAAAGATAATGGCAGGAAATGTCACAGAAGCAGGTTCTCAGAAGAACAGCCTCACGAATAGCAGTGAGCAGCCCAGAAATCGTAGTACCAGTGTTGAATTTCTGCTTCTCATGAATGGCCTTATTTCTGGATTGCCATATAATACTAATTAAATCTTTCATAGTAGTTAGGAATAGATACATGAGTTGTGGAGATAGATTGATCGAAGGCTAGGTTCTCATGAAGTCCGCAATTGAATTACCTTGAGGCAGTGGCACTTCAAATAAGTTAGAAACCACCTACCACATTGTTGTAGCAACCACACGGCTAAGGAAGAGGTGGTCTAAGTCCTCTCTTTGTTGATGACATAAAGAACATCTGAAGCAGAGAGATATGCTACATCTTTGAAGAAATTCCTCAAGGGGATGTTTCCTGTGTGCTAATATCCAAGAAAAAATGGCACGTGATGGTTTCAGAAAGTCATTATTCATCTTACCCATACATTGAGAGCCCGAATTATTTCCAACAGTATTCTTATAGAAGTCCTTTTAGGAAAGGATTACATTTGGGGCGGACTCCAAAGCCCAGAAATCCCCCCTGGAGGAGAAGAATTACTGCCCCACAGTGGAAATAATATGGTTTAGAATACCCTCCATACTACCCAATTGCTCCTTGATTGACAAGTCCAAATTCAGATTGGAATTATTTTCAATAACCAAGCCTTCCAGGTGTCTTACAGACTAGTTTCATTTCCATAAAGGTAAAGAGGAGTCCTTTGAAACAAGCCACCGGGATTCAGCATCAATTCTGGAGAAAATTTTTCTAAAAGCAGGCCAGACAGATGAATTGAGATAATTGATCTTTCCATATTTTAACCTGTGAATGAAACTAGCCCTAGGGAAGGCTAAGGCCTCATATTGAGTGTTGAAAAGCTTCTAGATAAAACTATCTTGCAGAGATTCATTGAAGCATGTCAGGTTTTTAATGCTCAGACCCCCATCCTCATAAGGCTTGCAGACTGAGCTCCAAGGAATTTTTGTAAGCCTTTTTTCAGAGATGCTTCCACTCCAAATAAAGTTTCTGATGGATTTGTTGATGTTCTTGAGTAAATAAAGAGTCCACCTATAGACTGTGAATGAATATAGAAATTTTGAAATGATTACGGACTTCACAAGACAAACTCTTCCAGTCATGGAGAGAGATTTACCCTTCTAGGAGGATAGTTATCTACGGATCATGCCAACAATGCTAGAGAAATAGCATGCTTTTGGTCTCCCCCAAAACATAGGAACTTCTAAATAAATGAATGGGAGAGCTCCTTCTCAAATTCCCAACTCTTTGATAACATCATTCTTCCTGGTAGAGGAGAAGTTTCTTCCAAAGTAAACAAATGACTTACTCAATCTAATTTCCTAACCTAAAACCATTTCATTGTGCAAAAGGGATCTCGTAATCTTCCTAATAATTTCATTGTCTCCTTGAGTGAAGATAATGATTTCATCAGTGTAAAGAAGGTGAGATAGGGCAACCAACCCTCTTCCTGCATGTATAGTCTTCAGCTTCCCATTTCCAACCATGATATAGTGGAATCTATTGAGATAATCCTCTACAATAGAGAAAATGATCACTGAAAGAGGGTCACCCTTCCTAAAACACCTTGAGAAATCAAAGTAACCTTCAGGAGATCCATTAATTAGGATAAAAATGTGAGACGACCACCAAATAGACCTGGCCCATTTGATAAAGACATCATTTGTAATGCCCCAACCCAAGGTACCCAGAGTCGGTGCATTATTACATAACATTGGCATGATCTCAAAGGATCAAGTATCGAAAGACCGATTAGTTTAGTAGTCTTGGAAACACTAGATATATTCATAATTCTTACATTACATCATAAGGTAAAAAAACTAAAACAACATTTTGTCTTCATATCCCCTCATACTATCCTTGCAGGTCATTCATAAATTACTTCTTCTCATCCTGGGAAAAATAAAACACTGAAAGGGGTGAGCTCAGATGCTCAGTAAGGATAACATTATAGCAGAAGCTTTCATAGATAATCATAAACACTTAAGGAAATTTATAACCAAAACAAAAGCCTTTTTAAACTTGTACTTCAGCATAAAATGGCAAAGATAAAATGAAATAATGTCATTTACTTATTCACATGGATATTCTACTAGATGAACAATCACATGAAATATCAATAACCACTTTCATAATGATGGAATGCATAATGTCAGACTATCATAACCACATATCCAAGGCCTCGTGCCAAGACTACAATAAGATTTTGCCAAGGCCTTGTTCCAAGACACTAGTTTGTCTCATGAGACCTACCGATGCATCGAGGAGCTATATCGGGCTCCACCCGTCACTTATTAATTCCAATGCATTCCTCATATGAACAGGTTTAAACATAACATAAACATTTGTATTAAAACTAGCATATGAAATGCCAATACTTTAACCACAAACCATGAATGGTATAAAAATAGCACATCCACAGTCAAATATAACTCATTTGATACAATATGGAAGATTTTATTGTATCACATTAACCTCAATCAATAATAATAAAGGATTTTGACATAGATGAAAATAATCATCAAAACAATTTGAGAGAAATATCCCCCTTTTTCTTGAAATCATTTAAAAGTCGCACTATTTGTCAAAAATCCATTTAAAAATATATTTTTGAATCAAAGTGTCTCATACCACTTTGAAACTTTTAAAAGGAGTTTTAATTTTAAAACTTTAATGTCCATATAAATAAATCCTTAAAACCATTTTTTATAACATGGACATTAATGAGAAAGATTTAGAAGAATAAGTCTTTAAAACATTTAAAAATGGTATTTTAGTTAGAGTTTCTTACCAAAAGAGAGACACTTGAATAAAAATATTTGTGGTAATCAAAACATTTTAATATCATGATATTAAAGGAATTCATGATATACTATGTCAAAGTACATTATATACACCACATAAAAGTGATTTGGTGTATAACAATAAAGAAGTCTCAATGGAATGTTAATTGAGATGAAAACTCTCACAAAGGCCGTATCCTTAGGTTAAGGATAAATCAATGAAGTAATTATGTGTGAAAAATATAAATACAATAAATATGATTGGATATTAAGTGTAAAACAATCAAAGGACATTCACACATATTCTTGTAAAAACAACACCAATGAATTGGATGTTTAACTCAACAAATGGAGATTGAGTTAAAATTACTCTTATCAAGTTCATACCGATGACTTGAGAATTTATCAATGGAGTGATTATGTGTATAAAAATTATATCCATAGAAATGGGAGTGTAAATTATGACATGATCAAATGAATAGTAATTCTACACATAATCTTGGAGTAAAATAATCAATGAAGTATGCGTAAAGCCGAATGAGTGGAAATTGAAATTTCAAATTCCCTTATCGATTAGGTAACTAATGAAACATGCACCCATGAAAGAAGGATCATACAATGATGATGTAAATACCCACAAATTAAATTATATTACACAATGAATACAATCATGGGTAGTACACATACACCACATGCAATAAATAAGTGGCGAACAATGGAATTCTCACGAAATTAAGAGTGAGATAAGAAACCCCTTACCTTGTACTTTTCCTTGGTTGGGGGTAGGTTAACCTCCTGTATAATGTTGAAATAATTGTTATTAAATTATTCATGAATCATATACATTAATATGATATCATATATGATCTTTTAACATTTATTTGTTAATAATATCTTAGAATTATCGTCGTTTCGGGTGTTAACTTACTCGTTTTCTTTTATATGTTTTGTTATGTAAGCCATGTTTTTCATGGATGGGTTATATATTATTCATATCCAGAATGATATTAAGTCCTTAAAAATTATTTTTAATCATCAAATGAGAATTATACTTGAATTGATATGATGGATAATGAATCTAATCGCGTTCGTGGAGACTGTAGTCCGTACGTACGCACGAGCGACAATATCATTCTTTTGATATTAAAATAATATATAATTGGATGTTATATCATATAGAAAGAATCATTATCATGTTATATTTATTATTTAAATGAGTTACACATCATTATTATACCCACCCAAATAATAATATATTGAATAACAATTACACCACGACGTGGAGACGGTAAGCCGTACGTACGCACGTATGGTGACATGTTATTCAAAGGGTGGATATAATACTGAATATGGTTGTACCATATTTATAATAACATCACAGTATATATAAGATACTGGATTTATTATTTTAGAATGGTAATAAAAAAGAAATAAGAAGTGGAAGAAGAAAGGAACTTGAAAAGGGGTGGTGAAAACATTACCTCTTCTTCGGGTTCTTCCTTTTGATTTGATCAAAAGGGCTCCTTAGGTTGGCTTTCTGATCAAAATAAGGCCTCTAGATTGTAGTTAGGGAAGTTGAGAGAGTATTTGGGCAGGGTTTGGCCGAACCAAAAGGCTTTGAAGGTGTGAATAAATGAGGAGGAGTGCCCTTTTATAAGAGGGTTGAGGGGCACCTTTGGAAAAGCTAAAAATATTAATTTATAATAAATTCATATTCGGTTTCTAATGGCTCCAAAGTTTATTATTAAAAGTTTAAGGTGGGGATAGGTCGAAAACCATTCAGCCAATAGAATTTATACAGGTTTGGGTCACTATAGTAACCTTATCGTTTAGTTTTAACTCTTAGTTAATTAGTTTGAAATTTACCATGTCACTTTGTATTTTTATATTATATAGTTAATAAACTTACTATATACATCCAAGATACCCCCAAGTGGTCCATTAATGATATACCTATCATGATATAAGTCTCTTGGCCGAACCTTAGATTTTTAGTAATTTAATATCAATTAATACTATAATATTTGTTTTAAAAACTCTTTTATGTCAATTTTGACACTATTCAATAGTTTATTTTTGTGAAACTCATAACAGAATTATTACTTCTAAAAAAGTCAATTAAATCAATCCTAATATGTCATATTATCCTATAAAATTATTTTAATTAATTAAAAGTTCCAAAATTATATTTATTTGGGTATTTATAATATCAATTATTTTAATTGTTCACTATTATGGTAATTACTGCATCATTATTGTGTCATAAATATATTAAATTATTTAAGGTCTATAAATTATAAATAAAATATAATTATGTAGGAAATCTTAGTATCTTCCTAATGAATATTTACAATCAAATTTATCTTATGTATAACCCTATATTATAAATGTTTCAGTAAATAAACTTTGATTTTAACTCTTTTAACTCTTCTTTGAATTAAATAATAATAAATGTCCTAATCTAATCCAAGTGGATCTAAATGATAAAATTTTATTTCTAAGGTTGTTTTTGGTCTAGATACACTTGTCCAATAGAATTAGGACATGTTTTAGGGTAATATTAATATCATTTTTACCCTTAATTACCCTATTTACTTTTAACTGTGGTAAATAAAAGTAAAAAGTTACTATTCACCAAAAATTATTTTCATCTCATTGAACCACATTTTACTTCTTGATATTAACCGTGTCTCTTGGATTTTCAAAATTCCATTCACAAAAGCGGTAAAATTAAGTTTTATGAAAAATTCAGTTTTTTTAACTACCACTTAGTAGTTTCACTATTCATCAAAAATTGAAGTTTTTCAGAACAATGACAAAATTTCACCCTAAGCTATAATTGATATTCCGAATTCAAAAATGATGTCTATTTTACAAAATTCTAAACATATAAGTTGCATTAATTAATTTTATAATTAATTCTCGCTGTCACAACAAATAGCGTGTTTTTAAGAAACAATATATATCTAAAGATTGACAATTGTTTAGGTCCAATTTTAAAGTGAAATTAATTCTAATGAATACCATTGGATAAAATGGTAAAAATATATTCTAATTATACTTTAAAACCACTCAATAATATAATTTATCACTATAAATTTTTTTGATTTAAAAAGTTGTTTTTAATTAAAATTTAGTAATTTTCACTATTCATCAAAATATAAGTGTTATCCGAAAAGTTCCAAAATTTCACCCTAGGATAAATTCGATATTACGAATCAAAAAATGAAGTCCATTTTGAGATATAGAATTTATAAAAATTCAAAAAGTAGGTATTACTATTCAAAATGGCTAGTTTGATTGGTTGTGGTGTGTTAGAATCTCAAAGTTGCGTACAATGCACATCATTGCATTATTCGAAGGGAAACGTACCGTGGAATCTTGGGGTGTTACATTCTCCCCTCCTTCAATAAATTGCATCCTCGCAATTTTTAAAATTGTGCTTGGGAATATAATGGAAAGTCCCACATCAGAAAAAGAGTCAATAAAACTATCACTTTAAAAGAAAGAAAGAGATGTATAAAGGTCAACCAAGATAACTCATACTCGGATTCCATGTAGGAAAACATGGATATGGATGATAAACTAAGTGTTAAGTTCTGATGGAGAGGGATAGAAATCATGATCAGGAGAAAGTTAACAATAAGAAAACCACAAACTTGTGTTGGGACAAACGACCATTAGTCTCCTAGTAGGAAAGTAAACGGACAACATTTTTTGTTTTAAGTTAAATTTATTTATGATATTGACTAACAATATAAAGATATATACTTACATTTTAGGTAGAGTTTCATTCTTTAATAAATTTCCACCACTAACTCATTTTTTTAAACGATGAGTATTCAAGAAGACTTGGTCTCACTGGAAGAGCTAGAATAAACTTCTATAGAATCACATGATCCATACTGGATGAACTATATATTTACATTGTCTTTAGAGATTAATCAAAACCAAAATGGTTAGTACAATATCTAACGATCCCCCAAAAGGATATTCCTAGAGAGAAATAAACACTAATCTTAATTTCCAAAATTAAACCAACAATACCCCAAAGTTAAATAAAAACCATTCAATAATCAATTTTCCTTAAAATCATTTAATATAATCAAAACTAATATTGAAAACCAAAACTTATTAAGAATGTAGTCTTCCATGTTAAATTGTATCTCCAAATGACATTAATTACTCTTAAAGTCACATACTTAAAAGTAATTAACCTAATCATTTCCATAAATAACCCAAATCATTATAAATCCACAATAAAAACATAGATAAAAATCCACCATTACTCCTCAAATGAAATCCCATACTACTATATTTTACTTTGGCATATAGTGTTCTCAACAAAGCGAACAACTTCCAAAATAACATTTATCACTTAATCACCAAATCATTTTCCTATACTAAGGGTATTCATTTGATAAGAAATAAGATCCCAAATCAAATTATTATTGATCAATAAAATCATTTAACTAAAAATAATAGTCACACTAACCAGGGACTTCATGTAGTCCAGTGGTAGGTGATAAATCCCAATCGCACTTTGGTTGTGGGTTCGATTCCCACAGCTTTGTCCGACGCGACGGGTTGTCACACGGTCTGCGTGTTGTCCTTTTTCAAAAAATATATTTTATAATATTACCAAAATGAAATAAATTCCTCAAAATAACCATAACATAATTTAACCACAAATCTTATCTCATACCTTGTATTTTCATCCCAAATTATGATGACTTATAATTTCCTCAAACCCAACGATCATATAAAACCAAATGATTATTTGTAACTATATCCACAAAAGAAGAGATAATTCTTCCTCAAATATAATTCTCACATGGGAAACTGCGGGGTTACAAATACAAGAGAAAATTATTCCAAAGTAAACCCATCAACAAGGAGCACTAATACTTTTTAAACATTTCTCCGACCATTTATTTCCACATAGCTTCTTCTTTGACCAAGAAAATATCCTATAGAATAGGGAATCCACTCGGGTAATGGCCAGGTCCCCTAAATTTACGGCAAATGGCTGTAAATGGACTCTTGGGACCATTTTTATCTTCTTCTATAGTACTCTTCATTTTTCTTTGGCAATTCTTCACTTTATGTCCTTCCTTCCCGCATGTAAAGCATTTCTTTTTCCCATTGAGTCACTTTCCTGGGTGTCTCCTTCCACATTTCCTGCATGATGGAAATTGAGGATTTCTTTCTCCATGGTCTCCACTACTGGAGCTCTTATCATTCATCACCTTTCTCTTCTTTGTTGAGTCTGGTAATCGGTTAATATATATATTGTTGATCATATTTTTGGAAAATTTATTTGGCATAAAGACGATATCTTTTACGCCTATCAACATTCCATTTTGTTGCTCATTTCCACCACCGTTCCCTCCTTGTACATCATTCTCAAATTCACTATGACTTCCTTGGAATCCATCCATTGACTAAAACCAGAAA
This sequence comes from Viscum album, assembly GCA_963277665.1. Taxonomy (NCBI): domain Eukaryota; kingdom Viridiplantae; phylum Streptophyta; class Magnoliopsida; order Santalales; family Viscaceae; genus Viscum; species Viscum album. Next base: position 1,410,831,216 of record OY728141.1, on the reverse strand, counting down.
GCATTGTGTGAGTAATAGTAGTCATAAAATCATTTAGAGATTAAAATGTCACCATATTATCAATTTGAAACACATTATGATTAACCAAGGTCATTTACTCTCATCTTATATATATATAATACTTTAAATCTGTTTGTAAAGAAAATGTAAATTATCCTAAGCATATCCCCCGGGAGTGTCGTAACCAAGAGTGCAGCAAAGCCCGTTGTCGTGCACCAGTTCCCGTTCGAGTCTAGCTCAAAGCGGTGTTTTCGGGTTTTACCCCTAGGTACATCTGTGCCAGAGCCGCCTCTACCTGCTCGTATCCAGACAGGGATGTATTGCTCGAAAAACTCACAAAATCTCTACAATACCAAAATTCAAGGAAGTTCTTCTATACTAATCCTCAAAGTTCATCTTAGGTCTACGTGCTCTAATCAGAGTTTATCTAGCTTCCAAGGTTTGTACTAAACTTCCTCTGATACCAACTGTAACACCCCAACCCTAGGTACCCAGAGTCGGTGCATTATTACATAACATTGGCATGATCTCAAAGGATCAAGTATCGAAAGACCGATTAGTTTAGTAGTCTTGGAAACACTAGATATATTCATAAGTCTTACATTACATCATAAGGTAAAAAAACTAAAACAACATTTTGTCTTCATATCCCCTCATACTATCCTTGCAGGTCATTCATAAATTACTTCTTCTCATCCTGGGAAAAATAAAACACTGAAATGGGTGAGCTCAGATGCTCAGTAAGGATAACATTATAGCAGAAGCTTTCATAGATAATCATAAACACTTAAGGCAATTTATAACCAAAACAAAAGCCTTTTTAAACTTGTACTTCAGAATAAAATGGAAAAGATAAAATGAAATAATGCCATTTACTTATTCACATGGATATTCTACTAGTCGAAAAATCACATGCAATATCAATAACCACTTTCATAATGATGGAATGCATAATGCCAGACTATCATAACCACATAGGCAAGGCCTCGTGCCAAGACTACAATAATATTTTTCCAAGGCCTTGTTCCAAGACACTAGTTTGTATCATGAGACCTACCGATGCATCGAGGAGCTATAGCGGGCTCCACCCGTCACTTATTAAGTCCAATGCATTCCTCATATGAACAGGTTTAAACATAACATTAACATTTGTATTAAAACTAGCATACGAAATGCCAATACTTTAACCACAAACCATGAATGGTATAAAAATAGCACATCCATAGTCAAACATACCTCATTTGATACAATATGGAAGATTGTATTGTATCACATTAACCTCAATCAAGAATAATGAAGGATGTTGACATAGATGAAAATAATTATCAAAACAATTTGAGAGAAATATCCCCCTTTTTCTTGAAATCATTTAAAAGTCACACTATTTGTCAAAAAGCCATTTAAAAATAGATTTTTGAATCAAAGTGTCCCATACCACTTTGAAACTTTTAAAAGGAGTTTTAATTTTAAAACTTTAATGTCCATATAAATAAATCCTTAAAACCATTTTTTAAAACATGGGCATTAATGAGAAAGATTTAGAAGAATAAGTCTTTAAAACATTTAAAAATGGTATTTTAGTTAAAGTTTCTAACCAAAAGAGAGACACTTGAATAAAAATAATTGTGGTAATCAAAAAATTTTAATATCATAAGATTAAAGGAATTCATGATATACTATGTCAAAGTACATTATATACACCACATAAAAGTGATTTGGTGTATAACAATAAAGAAGTCTCAATGGAATGTTAATTGAGATGAAAACTCTCACAAAGGACGTATCCTTGGGTTAAGGATAAATCAACGACGTAATTATGTGTGACAAATATAAATACACTAAATATGATTGGATATTCAGTGTAAAACAATCAAAGGAAATTCACACATATTCTTGTAAAAACAACACCAATGAATTGGATGTTTAACTCAACAAATGGAGATTGAGTTAAAATTACTCTTATCAAGTTCATACGGATGACTTGAGAATTTATCAATGGAGTGATTATGTGTATAAAAATTATATCCATAGAAAGGGGAGTGGAAATTATGACATGATCAAATGAATAGTGATTCTACACATAATCTTGGAGTAAAATAATCAATGAAGTATGCGTAAAGCCGAATGAGTGGAAATTGAAATTTCAAATTCCCTTATCGATTAGGTAACTTATGAAACATGCACCCATGAAAGAAGGATCATACAATGATGATGTAAATACCCACAAATTAAAGTATATTACACAATGAATACAATCATGGGCAGTACACATACACCACACGCAATAAATAAGTGGCGAACAATGGAATTCTCACGAAATTAAGAGTGAGATAAGAAACCCCTTACCTTGTAATTTTACTTGGTTGGGGGTAGGTTAACCTCCTGTATAATGTTGAAATAATTGTTATTAAATTATTCATGAATCATATACATTAATATGATATCATATATGATCTTTTAACATTGCTTTGTTAATAATATCTTAGAATTATCGTCATTTCGAGTGTTAACTTACTCATTTTCTTTTATATGTTTTGTTACGTAAGCCATGTTTTTCATGGATGGGTTATATCTTTTTTATATCCATAATGATATCAAGTCCTTAACCATTATTTTTAATCATCAAATGAGAATTATACTTGAATGGATATGATGGAGAATGAATCTCATCGCGTTCGTGGAGACGGTAGTCCGTACGTACGCACGAGCGACAATATCATTCTTTTGATATTAAAATAATATATAATTGGATGGTATATCATATAGACAGAATCATTATCATGTTATATTTATTATTTAAATGAGTTACACATCATTATTATACCCACCCAAATAATAATATATTGAATAACAATTACACCACGACGTGGAGACGGTAAGCCGTACGTACGCACGTATGGTGACATGTTATTCAAAGGGTGGATATAATACTGAATATGGTTGTACCATATTTATAATAACATCACAGTATATATAAGATACTAGATTTATTATTTTAGAATGGTAATAACAAAGAAAGAAGAAGTGGAAGAAGAAAGGAACTTGAAAAGGGGTGGTGAAAACATTACCTCTTCTTCGGGTTCTTCCTTTTGATTTGATCAAAAGGGCTCCTTAGGTTGGCTTTCTGATCAAAATAAGGCCTCTAGGTTGTAGTGAGGGAAGTTTAGAGAGTATTTGGGCAGGGGTTTTCCGAACCAAAAGGCTTTGAAGGTGTGAAGAAATGAGAAGGAGGAGTGCCCTTTTATAAGAGGGGTGAGGGGCACCTTTGGAAAAGCTAAAAATATTAATTTATAATAAATTCATATTCGGTTTCTAATGGATCCAAAGTTGATTATTCAAAGGTTAAGGTGGGTATAGGTCGAAAACCATTCATCCAATTGAATTTATACAGGTTTGGCTCACTATAGTAACCTTATATTTTAGTTTTAACTCTTAGTTAATTAGTTTGACATTTACCATGTCACTTTGTATTTTTATATTATATAGTTAATAAACTTACTATATACATCCAAGAGACCCTCAAGTGGTCCATTAATTATATACCTATCATGATATAAGTATCTTGGCCGAACCTTAGATTTTTAGGAATTTAATATCAATTAATAATATAATCTTTTTTTAAAAAACTCTTTTATGTCAATTTTGACACTATTCAATAGTTGATTTTTGTGAAACTCATAACAGAATTATTACTTCTAAAAAAGTCAATTAAATAAATACTAATATTTCATATTATCCTATAAAATTAGTGTAATAAATTAAAAGTCTTAAATTATATTTATTTGGGTATTTATAATATCAATTATTTTAATTTTTCACTATTATGGTAATTACTGCATCATCATTGTGTCATAAAAATATTAAATTATTTAATGTCTATAAATTATAAATAAAATATAATTATGTATTAAATCTTATTATCTTTCTAATGAATATTTAAAATCGAATTTATCTTATTTATAAACCTATATTAAAAATGTTTTAGTAAATAAACTTTGATTTTAACTCTTTTAACTCTTCTTTGAATTAAATAATAATAAATGTCCTAATCTAATCCAAGTGGATCTAAATGATAGTATTTTATTACTAAGGTTGTTTTTGGTCGATATACACTTGTCCAATAGAATTAGGACATGTGTTAGGGTAATATTAATATCATTTTTACCCTTAATTACCCTATTTACTTTTAACTGTGGTAAATAAAAGTAAAAAGTTACTATTCACCAAAAATTATTTTCATCTCATTGAACCACATTTTACTTCTTGATATTAACCGTGTCTCTCGGATTTTCTAAATTCCATTCACAAAAGTGGTAAAATTATGTTTTATGAAAAATTCAGTTTTTTTAACTACCACTTAGTAGTTTCACTATTCATCAAAAATTGAAGTTTTTCAGAACAATGCCAAAATTTCACCCTAAGCTATAATTGATATTCCGAATTCAAAAATGATGTCTATTTTACAAAATTATAAACATATAAGTTGCATTAATTAATTTTATAATTAATTCCCACTGTCACAACAAATAGCGTGTTTTTAAGAAACAATATATAGCAAAAGATTGACAATTGTTTAGGTCCAATTTTAAAGTGAAATTAATTCTAATGAACACCATTGGATAAAATGGTAAAAATATATTCTAATTATACATTAAAACCACTCAATAATATAATTTATCACTATAAATTTTTTTGATTTAAAAAGTTGTTTTTAATTAAAATTTAGTAATTTTCACTATTCATCAAAATATACGTGTTATCCGAAAAGTTCCAAAATTTCACCCTAGGATAAATTCGATATTACGAATCAAAAAATGAAGTCCATTTTGAGAGATAGAATTTATAAAATTTCAAAAAGTAGGTTTTACTATTCAAAACGGCTAGTTTGATTGGTTGTGGTGTGTTAGAATCTCAAAGTTGTGTACAATGCACACCATTGCATTATTCGAAAGGAAACGTACCGTGGAAGCTTGGGGTGTTACATCATTAAACCCATACATGGCAAGAATCTTGCATATGAAGCCCCAATACATTGTGTCAAAGGCCTTCCTGATGTCCAGCTTGAGAGCAATGTTTCAACCTCTGATAGGACTTTTGAGAAGGTTCACACATTTTGAAGTAGTAATAAGGAAATCCTGGATCGATCTCCCTTTGATCAAGCCAAACTGATTATCAGACACTATCTTGCAAGTAATGCATGAAATCCTACTAGCAAGGATTTTGCAGATAATCTTGTATACAGTGTTTACCAAAGCAACAGGCTTGAATAAGTGAATTTCATTTGCATTCTCCACTTTCAGGATGAGGTCAAGAAACTGAGCATTCAGACCCCAAGGGAGTGGCCCTCATTTCAAAAAATGAGTAACAAGCCTCCAAATATCATTATAGATAATACCCCAAAAGTGCTGAAAGAAGAATTTACCAAATCCATTTGGGCCCAGAGAGATCTCAGGTTTGAGACTAAAAGCATCCTCCTTGATTTTTGGCTCAATTTTTTAGTAAAGTCTTTATATGTTTCAAAAATACTTTTTCTCAAAAAATGATTTTCATTTCTTTTTTTGAAAAAATAATTAAATTTATTTTTGAAAATTTAGAAAATGTATTTGATATAATTAACATAATTTTTGGAGTCAACATGTCAAAATTATCTTAGAATTAATTTTTGATAATTTCCTAAAAAGATTATTTTTTTAGTGAATAGTGAAAAATACTAATTTTTATTAAAAACTTCCTTTTCATTTAAAGAATTTAAAAAGTTGTATATTGTTTAAAAAAGTTTTAAAAGTAAAATTATTTTAATTATGATATTATTAAACCAATTTAGATCATTTTAATAAAACTCATCTTGACTTTTGATATTAAAACTTTCTATACTTATAAAATTTTCTCTTTGGAAAACCACTTTTTCATCTCATCTATGGGTTTAATTTTAAATTAAAATTTTCCACTTATGTGAATGGAATTTATAAAAATGTATCCCATATTTTTAATTAGAATAATTAATATTATATAATAATTTAATGTTTATTTTTTGTCAAAATGAATAGTAAAAATAGTAAAAATTAATTTTCATGGTTAAGGTTAAAACAGGTTTATCGGGGGTTAAACTAAAAAATAAGAAGTAAAATGACCTAAAAACTTATAAAACTCTCATTTTATGAAAATATTTAGACCTTATCACCATTAATTTTTATAATTACCCATTTGAGTCTTTTTGCATGTTTAAAATTTGGGTACACTTTTTCTTTTCAAAAATTCCAAGTGTGTCCTCTCCCCCACTTATAAAAGAGAACTCACTCTTCTCTCCTCTTCACACTTAAAAAAATTGTTGGTTTGAATAATAAATTCAAAAATTTATTCCTTAATTACCTAACCATATCTCATAGTCCTTGTTTTTATTATGAAACCCTCCTAATAAAGCTTTAGTTATAAACCTAAAGAGGTTCTTCAAAGAAGAGGTAAAATTCATAAACTTCTGTTTTTGTTTTATTTCATCATACACATCCTTAAAATATTATTAAACTATGCTGATATAATAAAACCAGTATATCCCATATAATTATATGTTATTATTTCAATGTCATAACCTATATTCATATCTTATTCCATCAAATGGGAAACAAAATCGTCGATCATGTGTACGGTGGACTACCGCCTCGTGAACTGACGTATTTTGTTTTCCATAGCCACCTTTCATGGTTGGATATAATGATTGATTTAACATATTTTTATTATATTTATGACATAATTATATTTTTTTAATTATGATATCACATATACCTTCTCACTTTCCATTCCTTGGGAATACGATAACATCGCTCATGTGTACGGCAGACTACCACCTCACAAAGCAATTTGATTCATTTTTCACTTACACTCTACATGGAAGGTAATAAGGATAAATTTAATGAAAATATGTGACATATAAGACGTGATAATAAATATATAATTTTGATATATTATTTAACTTCCTTTCATTTCTTTCATAAAGAAAATGGAAACAATGTTCATGTGTACGTACGGCCTACCATCTCCATAAACTAAGTAATTAATTTTCTATCTATAACTTTTATGGATTACTGTAAATGAATATTTAATGAATATATTTTATATTTTTATCATATAAAAAATTATATAGATTATGGAACCATGATAAAATTAAATAGACCAAAAATACTAAATCAAAACATACATGAAAAACAAATGAGTTATTACCCAAAATGTGATTTTAATATAGAAATATTAATAAATGGGTAATAAAAGTTCATAAGTAAATAATATATAGTATTATGTATATAAGTATAGTTCTATAATATATTTATAATAAACCTATATTTATTATATAGTAGGTTCTAGCATGTATGAATGATGCCAATACTTAAGGTAAGGGATTTTGGTCTCACTTTTATTTTTGTGGTACACATGCCTTATACACCACTAGTTTCTATTATATGGTTTATATACTGACCATAAATGTATTTTATGATTATTATAATGATAATTATAGGACATAAATATCCATATAATTTTATTTATTTCATGTTACTTATGATTCAAAAGATACCAAAGTGGTAATAGCTTTGTGTCACAATCTCTTTGTTTATCGAGATTATTTATGATTATGCTTCAAATGATAATATATTATGATCTACATCTCAAGAAACACATTATTTTTATAATACCTTGGTTATTTCATTAAAATACATGTTTTTTATTTCATTTTTCTCTATTTATTTACTCATGAATCCAAAAGATTTTTTTTAAGGAAAATGGACTTTATTTCTCTCTTCGATAGAAAATAATTTTTCTTCCATATCCACATTTTCTAAAAATGTTTTAAATAAATTTTTTACTGATATAAAATGATTTATTAAATAAATTTTTACCCATGTTTTCAATCTTACAATTTTTTTTAAATTTATCTTCTTTTCATTTTCTGAATGAGGTACTTTTAGACTTTTTACTAAAAATTAGAAAGGAATCTTTGTTTTAACATGTATGACATGAACTTTATTTTTTGTTGTCATGAACACTATATTTTTTAAAGATCAATTTATAATTTTCAAATATTATTTTCAAATAAAATTATTTTCACAATTTTTTGTGAACTTTAAGTTTTAAAAAATGTTATTTTCAAAGTAAAAGGGTATTTTCCTAAAGAAATGTTTCATGTGGTTGTTCAAAATCATTTTCCATCTAAGATGGAATCCTTTGATGTTATTTAAGATTTAATGGGGATGTGATACAAGGATATCATCCTTATTATTTATCTGTATGGTTTATGATTAATATGAAGATATGTTTATGAAACCTGTTCCTTTTCCATGATTTATGCTATGATGAATTAATGGGATGATTATGAAACTCATTTCCCTTCTATGGGTTGTGTTGTGATGAAATGTGTATGAGACCAATTTCCTTTTTATGAGATATTATATGATAAATTTTTTATGATATTTTGGATTTAAAATTTATTGATTATGTGATAGGTGGGACCTATGTCTCCCTCTAATACATTAGGTAAATATTTACATCTCATGAGATAAGTAGAACTATAATAGGGAGTGAATGTAGTTTAGTAAGTGAATTTGTCCACTATGATAGTATTGATAATGAACATTGACTAATATGATATCCACAATGACAGTTTTCGCAATGATATTTGACTATTATGTAAATGATTTTCTATAGTTTTGTGTATTCCACATATCTATGCCTTATTCCAATATTATGCTCTCAAGAATCATATTATTTGATTCCATTATAATTTATGTCTTATAAATATCCAAGATTTATTATATAACTCATTTTTATGATCTATGATATACAGGTTATGGTTTTCAAATGTTATTCTCATTTTATCATACCCTTATCCTTATATTATATTGATATCTTACTTGTTTACCCTTACTGAGCATATGACCTCACCCTTTATTATGTTTCTTTTCCCTAGGTTATGAATAATGGTATTATGTATGATATGTCTAAGAGGGGTTTAAGTTATAAAAAACTTAGTGGGTGATGATGTAGTTCACCTGTGAACCAGTAATTTATGTATCTAAGTTTCTAAAGGCACTAGTCCTATATGATTCAGGCACAGATCATTTTGTAATATAATTTATATTCATATATTAAGACGTGTTATCTATATGTGATAAGTTTGGGTTGTTACATTTTATATAAAATAATTTGTGAAATTAACTTCCTTGGTTACCCTAATGATAATTTGGATAGAGATTTAAATGATATAAAATCAATACCAAGAGGAACTTTTTTCATGGGATATTTTTTGGTGAGTTGGTATAGTAATAAAAAGAGTTCAGTTACTTGGAGTACAGTGTAAGAAGAAACTTTTTCCACCACCCATTATTGTATTTAAATTATTTGGATGAAATTTCAACTAGAATATTTGAGAGTGAAAGTTTTTAAACCATTGAATATTATTTTTTATAATCATAGTGACATTTATCTTTCCAAAAACAAAGTAAAAAATTAAATATAAAGTAACATTGGTATAATTTATCACTTAATTAAGTATAAATTTTTTTATGGATATGTGTTTCTTGATTAAACTTCTAGAAAATGTCAAATTGATGACATTATCACTAAATTTGTTCCAAAAAAAGATTTATATAATTGAGTTAGAAACTACATGTTTTCCTACACCAAATACTTCCTAAATTTTGTAAGGAAATATTTCCCCACTATGATTTAGATTATTTTAAAAATGAGGAGATTAAGTAAAATAATTTAAGAAGCTTTACCACTCTTTATTATATGAATTTAAATTTTTGGTTATCATTGCAAGGAGAAGAGTGAAAAATTTAGAAGAAAAAAAATTTGTGAGAGAGAAATTAAGGGGGATTTTATCTTTACATGTACAAAAAGTTTCTTGTTTCCAAGGGTTGAAATTTCTTTAAATACATTAATTTATCTGGTAGTGTAGTTTTAAGACATTCTCTTTGAAAAGGGTTGTTATTTGACAAAATTTTAAAAGTTTGAGGAAATTTGTTTTAAAAAATGAGTTTTGAAAAAGTTTGAGTGGATTTGAAAACATAAAATGAATTTTTCCAACAAATAAAAAGGATATATTAAAGATCTTTGGTGATTTTTTCCTAAAAAGGTTTTTTTATTTGTTGAAAACATGTTTTTGTTAATATTTTTTTGATAATAGGTGAGTAAGAAGCTTCTAAATGTTTTTTTATGAAGTTATCAGAGTAAGTTAGAAAGTTTGGTTAAGAAAATTTCTTAATAAATCATAAAATGGTAATATATTATTGAGAGTTCCTACAGCATGAAAATCTCATGATACAATCATTTGTACAAAGGGGGGTAAACTTTGTTATTTAACAAAGTTTTCTAGATTCATAGTTCTGGATGCGGGTTTTCGAATAGATATTTATAGGAAGGTTACATGATGTCACCAAAAATAGGTTATCAAAATGAGACACTGAACAGAGATCATCAAAATAAGATAATAAAATGTATATTTTGAGTTTTGAATCCAGAATTCATAAGTATTTAATTTTATACAAATGGATTGAAGTATAACTTTGTTACTATATGTAGGATACCAGAAACAGACTATTGAACACAGATAACCGAACAGATGTTCTATAAAAATAATTACAAGAAACCCAAATACTAAATTTTTTATACACAAAATGAAAAAATAGTAAATTCTTATGAAATAAGTGTAAATGGTGAAATATATAAAACTATAATATGGGATTAAAGTTTTTATTTTAGGAAAACACAAAGGTAAGGAAATAAAATATATGATAATTTTATTTTTTTTTATAAGAAGAACAAATTTGAAGTTACTACCATACTAAGAATTGCATCGAACAGATAAGTTGCAAGTAATAGAAGTATATAAAAGTTCTAATAATTTAGTCAACCATCATCAAAGACTCAATCTTACCAAATAGTTTTAGATGAAGGTTCCATATAAATAGTTTTTATGAAGTTCAAATAGAAAAAAAAATTATATCCTAGATGAAGTTAGAAGTTATAAATAGAGATGAGTTATAAATCCAATGGATTGAGTTTATTGGATGGAGATTCATCAGACAAAAATTCATTGAATAGAAATTTTTGAGATTTTTTTTAATCAGAAGTTTGATATGGGGAAGAATAACTGGATGAACTCATCAAATAGATTCGATCAGTTGAATAAGATCAGATAGGCAGAACCAGACGAAGGAGTTCCTAAATAATTAATCAGACAAACATATTTCCAGACATAGATTCAGGAGATTTACATAAATATTTATAGATCAATTTTTTAGAATGATTATGTTTTTATTTTTACCAATTTTTTATTATATATATATAATAAGGAAAATTGTATAGGTTCCTTAACATTTGAGGTTAAGGAAAGTTCAAATAATTCACAATCACTGGATTCTTCATGAAGGTTGAAGAATAACTACAAATAATCTAGATGGAAAAATAATATTTAGGAAAAACAATTTGAGTGGAAAATTTAAATTGGTTTCCCAACTTTTCTACTTTTGGAGAACCTATATAAAGGGGGTGAAAAGTAATATTATACTCAACATTCTTCACCTATGAAAAAAAGATGAAATGGTATAGATTTAGTGTCAAAAGTGAGTTTCCAACTGAGTTAATTTTCTAGTTGAAGAAGTGATACTGGATGAAGGTTTTGATCAGAGCATCAGATAATTATTTTTATATAAATAAAACCATACATTGAGATTGGATAGTGATTACAAGTTGAGACACTGGATAGAGGTACTAGACAAAGTTTAAGGAGTAGAGTTTCTCTATAGAGGATAGAACCAAATTTAGAAATTAGGCATAGTTTTAGTAAGGAGAACTGGATGGAGAATAATGGATGGAGCAAGGGTGTACTGAAAGTACATTACTTGATGGATTAAAATAGATGGAAATTTATAGATAAACCTTTATGGGATTTTCTTTAAAAAGGTTCATATTTATTATGTTGGTTCATTTTTTTAAGAAAAACTTTTGTGAATGTATGATATTTAGTATAATAATTCCTATTGGGATATATAAAGAGTATAATGGGATTTAGATAAAAGTTGTATTCACTTATTTCTAATAGTTAATTTCCATGGACCAATGAGATTCACTATGTAATGGAAGTGGGTTCTAACATTGATGTTGGACCTCATAAATAATTAATTCCTTGCATTAATTTGTTATTATTTCATGTTTGTGAGATTTTTTTAAAATTTGATAAGGTTAAAAATCAAATAAGTATAGTATGTTAATTTTAGATAATTATAAATTGTAAAAAGTAAAAATTAATTCAACCCCCCTAGTGGTTCCAATGATCCTAAGGAACATCAAATATAAGGATCTACACGACTCCTTTACTCATCTCTATCCCAGCAGATTGGAATATGAAAACTCTTCCCATACAAGTCTTCATATAGTTCCATTTTTATACTAGAGTGAAAGTTTTTATAGTATGTGAATCCTACCAAAGGTTGATTCTAGTTCCAAGTTCCTTAATTATCTAGTGAACATGACCTCATCATATCCTCTAAATTTTGGATATTCCTTTCAAACTTACCATTAGTTTGATGATGATAGATGGTGCTAAAATGTATCTCATTATTCATAGCCTTCTTAAAAATCATTTATAATTTTTATGTGAAACAAGTGTCATGATTAGATAAAATTGATATAGGTGCACCATGGAGTCTCACAACTTCACTGATAAATATTTATGCAATATATTAAAGGGGAAGATCCTCCCTTATTTCTATAAAATACATAAAATTTTTAGGGATATTTATAATAAATCATATTGAATCATTCCTTTTAAATGTATTATAAATACCAATAAAAAATTACATTACAATACTTTCCCACTTTCTCATTAGTATTGTGAGAGGTTTCTGAAACCCTTATTAAATTATCTCCCATAATTTATTTTTTGGAATACTAAGAATCTTGACACATAATCAGAAAAACATTTCTATATGTTGTCCCATTAGAAGTTTTATCATAGATCCTTGTACATATTGGTTTTATTTGGGTGTATAGAGAAAGTTGAGTTATGAGCTTCATCTAGAAATTCCCTCTTTAACTCAGGTACTAATGGAACACATAATCTCTTTCCAAAATTCAATACATCTTATTCATAGATGATTTCTATCACTTTACCATTATTTATGGATTTAATATTATTTTGTAAACTATTTTCATATTTTTGGTACCCCTTTATCCTCTCTAGTATAGATAGTTGGGAAATCACTTGGAAAATTAATTATGTTTCCCCTTACCTAATAATTTTTATACCCAGATTTATTAAAACTAGGAATATTAGATCCTTTTCCATCCATACCATGGATAAAACTCCATGATACTTCATAATCAATTAATAATCCACCTTTTTTATCTTCCCATGTAGGTATTCTATTATATAGTCATGGTCTTTAAGTATTTTTAGCCATATTATTTATTTCATGTTGATCTCTTTCAATTTGAATATATACTTAAAACTCTTTTGATTTGTATATATGCCACATCTTTCACTATAAATATAGTTTCTCCATATTTTCAATGAAAAGATTATATTTTTTAACTCAAGATAAATATTTGGATAGTTTTTTCATAGTTTTTTAATTTTCATTGTCCATAATATAAAACCCTACTATTTTTATAAGGAAACACCTCAGTACTTTCTCCGATTCATTACTATATATCACAAATACTTTCTTATCTAATGTTAAAGTTAATATCGATGCATTAAATAGTATCTTATTCAATACCTAAAAATATTATTCACCTTCCTTTGACCATGTAAATTTTACCCCTTTATATGTTAACATGGTTAATTGGTTGGCTAATCAAACAAAATTTTGAACAAAACATTGATAGTAATCAGATAAACCAAGGAAACTATATATCATAGTTATATTCATTAGTATTTTTCATTCTTCAATCACATTGGTATTTGAAGGATATAAAAATATATTATCCTTATAGATAATATTATCAAGAAAGAAACTAGATAGATCCAAAATTCAAACTTACAAAATTTACCATGTAACTCATTTTCTCTAAGAATCTCTAGAATAATTCTCAAATATTTCTCATGATATTCATAGATTTTAGAGTATATCAATATATCATTAATAAATACCACCATAAATTTATCAAGACAATACTTGAAAACACTATTCATCAAATCCATAAACACTGAGGGTGTGTTAGTTAATCCAAGGGTAATTACTATAAATTCATAATTTTCATACCTCATATGAAATGTGAGATTTGGTATATCATCCTTATTTATTCTCAATTGATGATAACTATAATAAAGATCAATCTTTGATAAGTATTGAGCACCTTGATGTTAGTCAAACAATTCATCAATTCATGGTAAAGTATACTTATTCTTTATAGTAATGGCATTGGTTTCTCTAAAATCAATGCATAATATCATAGAGCCCTATTTTTAAAAAAAAAAAGATAATTAAGCCTCAAGGTGATGCACTAGGGTGTATAAACACCTTATCACACAAATTTTTTAGTTTATTTTTCAATTCTTCCAATTTCACTGGGTTCGTTCTATTAGAAAGTGTTGATATGGGTTTTGTATCATGTATGAGTACAATAGAAAATTTAACTTTAGGTTTAGGTGGATATATAGGTAATTTCTATAGGAAATAAATTAATCTATTATTATACAATAAGTTCATACTCTATTCTTATTATATCCTTCCCATCCATGGATTGCATTTTTTCCTCTTCTTCTCCCAAAATTTCCTCAATATGGGCTATTATAGGTGGTTACAGACAAGAGTCAAATAATTAAGTATATCTTCTAAAAAAAATGATTCTTTTCCTTCCTAATACATTATAATATACTTATCTTGATAGTAAATTTTTTCATTTTACATCGAGATACAATCTATCCCAAGGATTCTATCAAATTCATCCATATGTATAATAATAAAGTTTTCAACTAAATAATATTTATGCATGTTAATAAAAAAATATCCAATATATCCTCATTACAATAAGATTTCCACTAGGTATTTTGATAAAATACTCATTCTTTGATGTATCAGGGGATGATTCAATGTTATTAGAAAAAATAATAATATATAAGAGTTTATAGTTATGAAATAAAATAATTAATTAACTAACATTGATTTTATATCAATGTTCCTGCCATCATGTCATTCGGGACTTCAACTTCCATTGTAGTAATTAGAAAATCTTAACCTTTCTCTCTTAGAGTTTTCTAAGGTAGATTCTCTTAACACTTAGGTAATTAATTGTAATATTTCCTCATCACCTTGTAGTTGATTCATTTTACATTGGTAGTTTCTCTCTTGCCTTTGAATTCATGATCTTTATGGGATTTATCTCCAAACTAATAGCAATCACTCATTCGCTTCAAGAAATTCCCAGGGTGTTTCTTCCCATAATTATTTCATGTTGGGAATTCAACCCTTATTGTCTTCTCCTTCACCAATGTTCCCATTATGTTTCATTAAATGATCCTATTATTCTCTTACTTTCTTTTGAAAATAAAATACTTAGATATCTTTCTTAGTCTTCATGGTACTTTACAATATATTTTCATATATTGAAAATGTTTGAGAGACTAATGCTCTTTGAAGCCTTGGTTTTATCACATAAAAGAAGATATCAATTTTTCTTTCTATATTACATACATAGTCTACAACATTTCTTGTTATCCATGTAAAATTAACCTAATACTCAGTAATATTTTCCTCTTTTGTCTTAAATTTATGAATTTCTTTTCCATATCATCTCATTTCTCATAAGTAAATTGATTTCTGAATAATATCACCTTAAAATAATTTCATATCAAAATCTCTACCGCCTTCTTATTATTAGTTTCTTGAGTCAATGAACATTATTAATAAACATCACCCCTTAGATGATATACCACCATGATAACCATATTCCTTTCACTAATTCAGAAAGTAATGAATATATTCTCTAGGTACTTGATCTATTATTCTACTACTAATGTATTATTTGTTACATTAAAGGATGGAGGTTATTTCCACATGAAACAAACAAACATTATTACACTTTTTTAGGGGAAACAAGTTTTTTATACATGCAAGGTTATTATTCATAACCTAAGTCAACTTACCTAATATAATGAAAAAAAAATCTGAATCTAATTCAAGATTCAATAGTTATCTTGGTAGGGAAATCTAAACACTAATTATGGGTTTTGACATTGTTCATGTTCCTTATTTTTATAACCATTTATAAACAATTACATATAATTTATTATTTCATGAATAGAACCATGAATTATAAATCATGTTATATGATTCTTATGTATATCAAATATTTAAGATAGAATTTCCTTAAGGGTTTTTCATAAATTTTAAGTACTTTCTAGCTATGTTCTTCAAAATCTAGTTCCTAAGGTTTCTACAAAACTTTATATGATACCAACTATAACACCCTGAATCCAGTAACCTAGAGATGGAGATTAATTTATTATATTAATATAGAATACAAGTGATCACACCATAAATGATAGGTAGATATTACACCAAAAGCCTCAAATTATTATGTCTCATGATACCTACTAATTAATCAATGGGAAATATAATTTTGGGCTACATCCAATATATAATAAGCCTAATGAATCCATAATATGAAATATTTTGTCTAGAAATACATTTAATAATGTTCAAAATTACCATTTACATACACATGTATTATTATTTAATACTTGTCTATATATAATTAATGGGTATAAAAATTGTCAAAGTTTCACTGGTTAATAAATTACAAGGATATCTAGGTGAATATCCATCAATCTAGTAGGAATTATAGGATATTCATAATGTAATGGAAAGTTTCATAGATTATGGAATAGTAGAGTGGTATATTTTCATTATATAGATTTATTAATAGATATTAGTCAATGAATAAAATGGTTGGACACAAAAATAGTGATAAAGAATCTCCTATTATAAAAATAGGGTTTTGATATATAATAGATTGTTAGGGTGATATAATAAGAGGAAATAGTAGTTTCTTATTCACTATATAATAATGGATTTTTAATAATGAGACATAGAATAATAGAATATTGAAATGTAAATGAATTTAAATTACTTTTAATATATCAATTAATATAAATGTATGGAAACCCTTACCTTTTTATGACCCTTACCAAAGATCAAGAATGAACTCCTTAGATCCTTAAGGCCCCAACTGGATTAGTGGAATGTTTTTTAATGGGAATGGAATAAGAAAGGGAATAGAAAAGGAATAAAAACAAAATAAAAATGTGTTTATAATCATGTTTTTCATAATTTTAAAGTCAAAATGAAATGGGCTCAATGAAAAAATATAAATAGAAAAAATGGTGTGGTTTCCCTTGAAAATACATATCTGGATAGGGTTTTTTATATGGAAATATGGGGGTCATTAGAATTTGGTTGTAGTGGGTTTTAGAGTGGGGAGAAGGAATTAGAGGCTGGTTGGAAGCTGGGTGGTAGGTGTTAGTGGTAGGTCTCAATGAGGTAGTAGAATGTTCTTAGAGAGGCAGGAGTGGAGTCTAGTTATATGGGGTAGTAGAAGGTTTTAGGGGGTTGTAAAGGGTTATAGGGGGTGACAGTATGGTTGTAGGTGTTGATGGTGGTGTGGTCACTAGCATTTGTAGCAGTGTGATAATAGGATGGGAGAGTTTCTATGGTGGGGATAATTTTTTCCAAAGTTTTGGTTTCCATGTAAATCCTAACATTTTCATCCATTTTAGAAGGGAAAATAAATTCCATAATTTTATAGAATTTCCAATTCTTATAGAAGTCAGTTCTTGTGTACTAAACTTGTTAAGACCATTTTTCAATTTCCATTTAATTTTATAATAATCATATTCCCTTATACCAAATAAGAGTTTAGATTCTAGGATCTCTAAATATAAACATAGATAAGGGTTGGGAAACCATTTTTTCGCTAAGTTTATTATGAAAAACTCTTAGTATTGGATTTTAAGAGAGAAATAAAGATAAAGTTTGAAACCCTTATATAACTTAGTCTCTTCCCAAAGATTCTTGAGAAGGAAAATGAGATAAAAATCATGATCAGTGGTTTTGTAGTGGAGAGAAATTAGACAATGGGTGAGTATTTATATCAGATGAGGGAGAATTATTTATAAATTTCTAAACATTAACCTTGGTCATTAATTTGTGTAAAATAAAAAACTATTATCTTTCCCATGATTTTAAACCATATTATTAGAAATTTAGGACATATTTTTTTTATTTTTACAAGTTTAATAACTGATCTTTTTTAAATTATATTATTTTAGATATAGAAAATACTTTTATATATAGAGAATAGTTTTTAAAATATTAAAATAGAGAAAGAGGAAATGGAGTGTTTCTCTCTTGATGGTGATCCACCTGATTGATATACCCTCCCCAGAGACTTCATGGAAATATCTATTTCCAATCAACAAAGGGGTCTATGAGTATATAACCCCACTCTCATACTCCTAGATGTGGTTTCTTCCTCACTACCTGAAAATCCCCTCATCTGTTTCAAAGGAGATCTGAAAATCATGTTTTTTCGATGAAGTGGATAAGATTTTTTCCGCCAATTTTAATCATACTCTAGTAGGATCCTTTCATGGTTATTGCCCAATATGGATGTTATCCACAAGAATATAGGAGTTATTTTATTATCTATGGTTTAAATTTGTCTTCTTTATGATCTTCAGGTTACTCTTCAATTCGACGACATTGAAATTTTTTACCATTACTCATATCAGAAATCATGGATTATTACAGGAAACAAAATGGCTATCTCCAAGTGGTCTTCATTCATTCTTGATGGTTGATAATACTTATTCCTCCTAGACTGGGATAGCTTTTCTGGATTACCCCTTCATCCGTTTCTTTAGGATACACCTTCATCTATTGAAAATCTTATTGTAAAACCTATTAGGTTTGACTCTACTACTTGGGAACTTTATAGACCCAATATTTCCCATGTGTGTATAAAAGTTAATATTTATAAGGATATCCATAATGGTATTTGGATTATGAATCAGCCGGAATGATTCTTTCATTATGTTTGGTATAAGGATACCCCTACTTATTTCTCTCTTTGTCAACATCATGGTCATCTGGATTCTATCTTTGGACTTACCCATAGGTCATGGATCCCTAAATCTCATTCAAAGTCAAGTGGTGTTAAGAATATAGAGTTAATGGTGACTTAGAATATTCTATCATTTCTAGGATAAAGGATGATTAGATTTTCCAGTTTTATATTCCTTCTAGTAATCTTTCAATGGATATTGGTCCTTATAGATCAGGGCAAGGTAAATCTGATTCTTTGATTCAAAATTATAGTGTCTAGACTTCTGGAAAAGCTAATGGATGGGAAAATTTATCAGGCTAGGTAATGGTTGTTGGAGTAGCTCCCATCTAAGTGGTAGATGCTTCAGTGAAGGACCATCATATCTGTTATATTGGGGGGGAATTGTATTTCCCTCACGCCTATGTGTTTGTTACTTTTAAATCATCTAATAATGCTCATACATAAGGAATAAAATCATCAGTAGATAAAGGAAAACAACCCATTTTTTATGGGGAGGGATTTACATTTATTAAGGATAAGAAATATCAACCTCAAAGGGACAATTCTTATACTCCTAAAAACTGTTAATACAAGGTAAAATAGAACCTATCAAGATTTTATGGTGGTCATACATGGTGATAAAAAAGATTAGGTCCACTGAGGAAGATTCACTGGTAAGGAGGTATCAAAATATAAAAAAATCTTGGGAGATTATTATTAATTCTGAGGAAGAAATTCTAGACGAGGCTTTCCAGATCAATGTTTTACTGGAGGATATTAACAAGATGACTCGGAGAATGATTCAATATCATACTAATAAGGATAAATTTGTGTGGATAAATTAGAAATGTTTTATTTTAACATGAGGCATAAATGAAAAGAATATAAACTTAGAGAATTATATTCAAACTTGGGACAATATGGTCTATCATTTTAAAGATCTTATTAAGGATGATCTAGATACGAAGGTCACCAAACTTCAATAGAGATTATATAGGGAGAATGTTTCTCATAATCTCAAACTCTCCTTAAATTATTTTTTGATTTATTATATAATTTCATGTTTTTCTAGTCTAAATTTGTGTGGTTTCCCACTTTTCCCATAAAAGTGATTTTAAAATAAAAAAATATTTTTTAGTCAAAATCTTAAAATACATTTTAGGCTTTAGAAACTTATTTATAGATTTAGAAAATAAATTTTTTATTTTAAAATGAATTATTTTAATCAGTATAATTTTTATTCAAGAATTTTTTTTATATAATTTATTACCTCATATTTACGTAATAATGAAGTCATAATTCTTACCATATAAACATATTTTATTTTTACTATTCACCCGTATTTTGATTGTCTTGGGAAATTCTCATAAAATAATTATAGAATATTTTTGAAATCCTAATTCTAAATTTAAATTATTTTTTATGAATATAATTTTTTTATATTAGATATTTAATTATTAAATAAAGACATTTTATATTTTAAAATTATTTATTTGGTGCCAAAATTTTTAAAACTCTTTTAATAAATCTTATTTTTATTCTATGATATTTGTGGATAAGTATATTATTATTCATTAATTAATATACATTATTTATAATTATTAATTATATTAGTACTAAATGATTTTATGTGTTTTATTGGACACTTGTATGTATAATGATTATATTACTTTTACAATAGTATGATTCCTAATAGTCAGATTCCAATAGTCACCTTACCCTACCAATATTCATATTACCCCTTATATATACACTTCATTATAACATCTAGAAACATTTATATATGTATCTTAGTTCCTATACCATGTTTATACCATTGCTTATTTTTTATTTCATAAAAGAAATATATCTTATATGTTTGTTATTATTTTTAGAGTATGATCCTTTAAAGTTCAATATTATGATGATGCCCTATATTGTTATGTATTTTGTAGCACTAATTACACCCATTATAGTGGATTTAATTTTTTAATTTTATATTGTACGATTATGATGAAATAATAGAATGTGCCTTGTGATATAGTTATTATAGTGAACTATTTATTTACTATTACCCTAAAGCGTATGCATTTAGGCTATTTCATATGAAAAGATATAAAAAATAACATATTTTATGATATAAATTCTATAAAATCATGCTTAATTCTATATGGGCATGTCATTTAATATGATTTAAGGATGTAATATAGTTATTATTCATTCCTACAATATTGTATGATATGATGTATCATAATTCTTGAATAATTTTATCATATTTTTCACCATATTATTAAAAAAGTTAGAGAAGCGTTAATGATTTAACATTCCCAATATCTTTCACACAATCTACCATTAAAAACAATGTTTTATAATATGAAATGAATGGAAGTTATATTTAATCTAGGTTATAAATATTTATAACTGAATTCATTCACTCGTAACATATGAGTGAATACACGCATCATTTTAGGATAATCCTCCAAGGATTATAAAATGAGAAAATCACCATGGGATGGTGATCATGCGAGCTTTCCCAATCCATGGTTGAATCACACTACCATTTGAATATCTCTTCATTATTTATCCTTTTTCAAGTGATGTACTAGAATATTGATAATATAGGAGGATCCTATCTATTTTATGGGTGATTTACATTTTCTTTTGGATACACCATGGATGTGGGAGTTATTGATCCAATGACTACTTTACATCCTTTATTTTGAAAAACACAATACATTTAATTATTAATTTGATTTAACTTGAAGTTTTTTTGTTATTTATAATACATAGGATGAAAATATGGTAATATTAATTTTGGAGAATTAATCTTTACCAAAGAGAGTGAATTTTCATTGAACTTGGATTTAGTTCTTTGTTGCTTTTTTTAATATATACAGCATTGTGGTATAATAGTTTGACTTAATCAAAAAATATATATATTTTCTAAACCCATAAAAATATGGAGTTTCTTCTTCGTATGTTGTTGCAACTGAACCAGAGGTTTTTGCAATCTGACTGATAGAGCATCATATATAAATAGTACTCACTTCTTTATGTATTAGAAGGTAAAAATAGACTCACTAAAATATTATGATCATTTTGAAGTCTATAATAACTTATTTTATTGATTTCTTTCTATTGTAATTTTCTTTCTAAGTGTTTTTAGAAGAGCTATATTATGAGGAATTTTTTTAGCTCTTATCTTTCTCTTGTAATCATTGATTTTCTTATCATGTTAATCAAGGGGATTTCAGTAATTGTAATCAAGTTATTTCTATCAGGTTGATGATGATATTCTGGGTCTAGGAATATATTTTTTATTGTAGTTTTGAGAAAGCTTATTGTGGTTAAATATTGTTTATTATAATAGTTCATTTTAGTAGGTTCCAAGATAAGAATGGGGATACCAAGCATTGGGGCAAAGACTCCCTTTCCACTTTGGGTTAAATCAAAGTCATCCATAATTGGAGGGTTTTCTCCTTTTACAATATCCTTTATAGGAGTGAAAAGATTATAATCAAGTTGCAACATCCTAAGATTTTGGGAAATATTTTTTTCCAAATAAATTTAATCTTTTTAATACTTTTCATTGCATTAAACACTTAGTTTATATTTTGTTACATGCAACACTTAGTATAACTTTCATTGCATGCAACACCGAGCTTAAATGAAACTTGACATTATATTAAAATATTATTATTTAATATTATAGTTATATCCTAAACATTATAATGGAGGGTATGAAAAGTATTAACTAAATTATGAAAAATTATGGTTTAAACATGTATATAAAATGAAATATTTGGTGACTAATTAATCAAAATCTAAAATAAAAACTATTTTAAGATAAAGGAAATATTTTTCTGAAAAACTATTTTTATGCACACAAATATATTTTACCTCAATAAATTAGACAAATAACTTTTTTAATTATTTTAATTAATTTATATATTATATATTCAATAAATTATTGAACATTTATCTTATGTGCTTTATAGACAAGCTATAATAATAAATCTAATTTCATGCTTTAAAAATGTATTTTTTCTAAAAAGAGATTTTGTTACCTTTTACACACCTATTTTAAAATTAATTTTTCTCAATTTTAAAAAATTTATTTTCAAAAAATAAACTTAAATTTTTAAATAATCATTTCAAAATTAAATTGGGGTGAATTGTTTTTTAATTTTTTGAAAAGATAAATCTTTTGATAAATAATGAAAATACTGGTTTTTACTAAGGATTTTTATTTATTTTAAAGAATTTAAAAACTTAAAAATTATTATAATATATATTTAAAAGAAAAAATAGTTATATTATATACCTATTAATCCAATTTATTTCATTTGAATCAATTTCATAATGAATTTTTATATAAAAACTTGTTAAAATCTTAAAACTTTTTTCTTTGGAAAATCACTTTTTTGTCGAGTCTACGAGGTTAATTTTAAATTAAAATTTTTCACATATATTAATATAATTTATAGAAATGGATTCAATATTTTTAACAAGAATAATTTATATTATATAATAATTTTAACTTAATTTTTTACCATAGTGAATAGTAAAAGCAGTAAAAATTAATTACTACAGTTATGGTTAAAACGGGTTTACTAGGGGGTAACTAAAAATATAAGGGGTGAAATGACCTATAAAATTGTAAAAAACCCATTTTATGGACATATTTTTACTTATCACCTCTAATGTTAAATAATGGTACATTTTTTAGCCTTTTGGTATGTGGAAAATGTGGATGCACATTTTTATTTTCAAAAATTACAAGTGTGTCACTTGCCTCACTTATAAAAGGCCACCCCCTCTCATCGCCTCTTGACTCTTAAAAACCCATTTTTTTGAACAATACCTACCCAAATAAATTCAATAATTCCATTATATCATCATATAATCCTTATTTTGTTCATAAATCCAACCTAATAATCCTTGTGTTGTAAACCAAAAGAAGTTGTCTAAAGAAGAGGTAACATCCCTATCTGAGCATTTTATTTTATTTATTTCTCCAGATCCTTCAATTATTATTAACACATGATTATATAATAACCATATTATATTAAATATAATAATATGGTATTATTTTAATTTAATAACCTAAATACATCTCCTCTTCCCTCAAATTGGTTATAGAATCATCATTCGTGTGTATGACGGACTACCGCCTTGCCAACTGATGTTATTCATTTTCCATCACCACAACTCATAAATAGATATAATGATGTATTTAATATTTATATATGATATTTATTATATTATTATATCTCTTTAATTATAATAAAACATCTACCTCCTTACCCCCCCACCCCATTGGAAAACAATAATGTCACTTGTGTGTACGGTGGACTACTGCCTGACGAATCGATGTGAGGTGATTTTAGTTTATGTTTTACTTGGATTTTAATAAGGATATATTAAATGAATATATTTTATATTTTTAATATAATTATACTTATAGTATTATTATATCACATATACCTTCTTACTTTCCATTCTGTACGGGGTTGTTTGTGTGTACGGAAAACTACCGCCTCACGAAGCGATGTGATTTTTTTTCACTAATGCTTTTCATAAAATTTAATTAGGGTAAATATAATGAATATATGTGATATATATGACATAAAAATTATTATAAAATGGTAATATATTATTTAACTTTCTTTCATTTCATATTTGGAGAAAATATAAACAACGCTCATGTGTACGTACGACCTACCATCTCCATGAACAGTGTATTTCATTTTATATATCTAAATTTTATGGATTACTATAAATACATGTATAATGAATATATATTATATTTATATAATTGTTAAAATTCTATTAATTATTTAACAATGATAAATTTAAGAGGACTAGAAATAAAAAATCAAAACATACACGAAAAACAATATATTTATTACTCGATGCATGATTTTAACAAGGAATTATTAATAAACAGGTAATAAAATGTTATAAGTAAATAATATATGGTGTGATATATATAATTATGGTTATTTAATATATGTATAATAAATTTATATTTATTATACATGATTTTTTAATGTGTATGCAAGAATTCATGACATATAGTAAGGGATTTACGTATTACTTTTATTTTCTATGAGACACATGCCATATTCACCATGTGTTTATTTTATATGGTGTATATAATGAACATGAATATATTTTATGATTATTATACTAAAAATTATGGGAATTTAAATATCTGTTTTAGGATCTCGCTTTTATGGGGTTTCGGTTTAAAATTTACCAATACAGTAAGGTAATTTTATCTCAATTTGTCTTCTTTGGAACATTAGTTATGGTATGAACCTACATTCATTTATGAGGTGTATATAATGAAACCTTGACATTTTATATCATTAACATAATTATTTTCATGATATTTAAAATTTTCATTTGATGTTATTCTTTCATGTGGTTTACAATACAAATTTTACCAAAGTGGTAATGATTTTATGTTACAATCTCATCTTTTAAAGGGATTGTTTATGATTATGATTCCAAAGACAAAATATTATGATCTATATCTCAATAAACTCTTGTATTTTATTCTTATCTGGTTATTCATAAAAATTTCAAGTAATATTACCATTTTTTCTTTCTTTTGTACTTAAAATTATTGAGAGAATTATTTAAAGGGAATTCTACTTTATCTCTCTCTTCGGTCGAAAACCTTTTCTATTCTATGTTCATGTTTTCTAAAAATGTTTCAAAAAAATGGTGTCTAATATTATTTTAAAAAAAATATTTTTACCCATGTTTAACTTTTTATGAATTTTTTTGAAGTGAATCATCATGTTATTTTCCAAACAATGTCCATTTGGATTTTACCAAAAATGTGAAAGTAATATTTTTTAACATGTATGGAATGAAAGGTATTTTCTACCATTATGAAAAACTCCTTATTTTTAAATATTCATTTAAAATTTTCAATGTTTATTTCCAAATAAAATGATTTTAAAAAAAATTATGTCTTAAAAGGTGATTTTTAAAATGGAAAGGCTATTTTCCTCAAGAAATGTTTCAAGTGATATTTCAAAACCATTTTACATAAAAGATGACATCCATTAATGTTAATAATAATTTAATGGGTATATGATACAAGGAATCCATTATTATTCTTTCTCTAAAGGTTTTATATTTATGATGTTAACATTTTTATGAAACCAATTTCTCTTTCATAGGTTATGATATTATGAAATGTTTATGAAACCAATTTATTTTCATGGGTTATTATATAATGAATGTTTTAAGATATTATAGAACATAGATGTATAGATTATTTTATGGTTAGGACTTATATCTCCCTCCAATTAATTGGTTAATTATTAATGTTATATGATATCAAAGGGTACATGGGAGGTTATCCCAATCCTGAAATAGGGTACATGGGATGTTATCCCAAGCCTAAAATAGGGCATATGAGAGGTTATCCCAAGACCAAAAGAGGGTACACGGGAGGTTATCCTAAGCCCAAAGCAGGTACGTAGGTGGTTATCCCAATCCTAACATTTTATGAATGTCTTGGTGGGTAGCCTTGATATAATATTATTTATGTTTATGTATATTCTACAAATTTATATCTTATGTAAATGTTATGTTATCACGACTCATGGTATTTTATTTCATAATTATTCATGACCCATAAACTACCATTATTTATTCCATGAATCATGTTTATGATCTATGATATTAATTGTATGGTTTTTAAATGTTATTATCATGTTCTTGTGACCTTATGCTCATTATATGTTTATATCTCCATTTTTTAGAATTACTGAGCATTTAATGTCACCAATTATTATGTTTCTTTTCCATGATATATGATGAAAGGTATTGTGTATGATATGTCTAAAAAAGGTGTTATTTATGAAGAAATTAATAGGAGATGATATTTCATAAGTATTACCAGTTGTTTATGTGTTTAAGTTTCCAATGGAACTAGACCTAAATGATACTGGCATGGATCATTATGTTATGTAATGAATATTCATCTGTTAAGATGTAATATTAATGTATGACAATTTTGTGTCTCTACAATTAGTATTATATAAAGTTTTAGTTAACCATTATAAAATAGGATGAGAAAAATTTAGTGAGATCTATAGGGAAGTTTATATGGATATTTCTAGGAATTTTTATAAATATAATTATAAGGATAACTCAAATTATAGGAAGATGTCCTATAATTTTGTTAAAGGATGGAGTGAGTGGTTTATAAGAAATTGCATCCTTGTTTGGATACTATAATTGGATATGGCTCTAGTATAAAGTTACCTAGAGGTAATAACTCCAAAAAGGGTGCATTGAGTTAGACTTTATCATTACCTGGTGCATGAAAACCAATCTTTCTGCACACATGTTTTGACACTCACATCGGATATGCTTTGGAAATTCAAAAAATCTTTATGAACCATCATTAAGGTTTCAAATAATTACCATGAATGACATAGGTTAAGCCTAAGGTGTCATATATTGAAAAATAAGGTGTTGTGGTTTAGAAAACCTATAAGTTATTTTTCATGATTATGTGGTTTCTTACTATGAATATTGTTACTCACACTATTCCTTTTGTTTTTATTTAATGGTGGGAATCAGAAGGAACTAGATTAATATTGAATTTAATAGAAAATGTTTATATGAGAAACCAAATGGAATAATTACTAGAGTGGGGGATATTTTGATTATGTTGAATAATTTATCATGATATATGATTAACAACATTCAACTTAACATACTCTCAAACTCACCAAAGAAGAGAAGGATATATTTCATTGATAGTTCATATGGTGGAGCCCATAGAGAAAAAATATTTAGTTTCCTAGGGGTTGATAATGTGGGAAGAAGCACCCACGTGTATGTCTTGGAGGAATTGGAAGATGTTTTGAGTGTATAAAAAAAGAAAACAAAGAAATTAATTATAAAGGGAAAATAAAAATTATAGTTAACATAATGGATGATAATAATATTTTTTATAAGATATCATTGATGGTTGAATGTTTCAAATGTGTAAATTATGGGCACTGTGAAAATCAATGTCCTAGGGGGAAATCTCATGAAGAGAATTAGAAAGTTTGTATGAGTGATGGTTATATTACTAATGATAAAGATACTAAAAATGAAATATAAAAATTAATAAGTGTTGAGGAATAATACAGTGAATCCTGATTACTGGTGTATGGAAAAGTGTAATGATTAATGTGTTTATGTATTGGTATTTAAAGAATTATATTTTTATCAATGGTATTTTGGTTATTATAATCATGAAACATCAATGGATTGTTCCAAAATTGATTTTTATTAAGTAGATGCAAGAATGTGTTAAATGGTACTAATGTACTAGAAAATTAATTTAATAGAAAGGTGATCTTTTGATTAAGGGAAGATAACCCTTAATATGTTCCTAATGTTGAGAAAATGGTGTTTAGTTTGGATAAAGAGATGATTGATATGGATAAAGTAAATTGGATAGTATTGATTACCTTGTAACTGATTAATGGTTTGATGAAAAAGTGTTTTATGTTATCATTGATGGAGTTTACAACATTTTTGGATTTATGGAATATGTCCGATAATATATTATTTTATTTTATTGATAAGGAAAGAGTTAATTTATGAAAGAAGGTATGTTTTCATTAAATTTTTCTAGTAATTCAGGATATTACCATGTTTTAGGAGAATTTATGATCAATGTATTCACATATTTGGTATGTGGTACTAATAGATACTTCATGTTGTTTGGGGGATTGATTATATGTTGATTTTGGAAATTTAGTGACATTATTTCTAAATGTTTGGATTTTAATTTTGTCTAGACATGGAGGAGCCTGAAAGTTAACAATTATGAAATGGATTAAGTTTAACTTTGTATGTTATTGGATAAACTATGCTAACAATTCTATTTTTTATAATAACTAGAGAAAGAAGGAATGATTTATCATTATTTTATGGATCTTATCATCCACTAGTGAATCTATTATAAAAAAATTCATCATTTCTTGGAGTAATATATGAAGTGAAAATTGATCGAAGCATAACCAAATGATGAAATTGTGCATACAATATAAAGGAAAGTTATACCTAGGTATATCGGTCCCTTTGAAATTATTAATCATATTGGGATGGTATCCTATTAATTGGTTCTTCTGCCTAACCTCTCTAAATAACACGATGTGTACCATTTATATCTCCTAAGTACATACCTAATCCTTCACATGTACTAAACTCAATGGTCATAATTCTGGAGTGTGATCTTTTTAGAAGGAATAACTAGTTAAGATTCTGGACTATAAAGATAAAGTTCTATAAAACAATACCACTCACCTAGTGAATTTTTTTAGGGTGAATACACCATCCTAAGGAAGTTTCATTATAAAATTAGGTTATAATGAGGCATATGTATCCTTAGTTTTTTGTTCTAAAGTGATGAATTTTGAGGGTAAAATTCATTTTAAGGGGGGAATAATGTAACACCTCGAGATTTTTTAAAATATTTTTTTCAAATAAATTTACTCTTTTTGATATTTTTCATTACACTCAAAAATTTATTTTATATTTTTTTTACATGAAACACTAAGTGTAGCTTGTGTTACATGCAACACAGGGTTTAAAAAATGTGACAAACTATTAAAGGATTGTTATTTAATATAATAGTTATCACCTAACCGTTGGTATAGAGGGTATGAATACGATTAAATAAATTATATAAATATATTTTTTACACATGTAAATAAAATTAATTCTTTGGTGACCAATTATATTGCATCCTGTCTTTTTATAACATAAACTTTCATTACATTACACAAAACTGAGGATCGTTAAGGTTTAGTGTCTTGGAAACAAGGATCATAATACATAAAAAAAACATAAAACATTCTTCTTAAACACTTGAAAGGCTTCTCCTTTAGTTCATCCTATGTTCATTATGCATCTCATAACCTGGGGATATACATCAAAAGAAAGGGTGAGCAGAAGGCCCAGTAAGGGAAACATGAGAAACAATTTACAAGTGAGCTTGAGACACTTCAATAAGGACATGAAAAGAACTTTAAGGCATGAGAAAGAAATAATGAGATACATCATAATAAAAATAACATTTTTCATAACTTGAAGATGTGTCCACAATATTTAATATTGACAATCCTTTCGTTTCACCAAGGTCCATCCCCAAGGTGTCGTTAAAAATTACCAAGGTTATTCACCAAGGCATCGTTAAAATGGTCATCTCTAGAGATTAAGTCTTTACCCAATGCATTGGAGCGCTATCAGGGCGCACCCTTAAATTTGCCTTTATTATCATGTGAGCCACATATATCATCATCAAACATTTCATAAATATCCCATATAGCATAAAATAAATGGGTTTCATTTCATAATCATAACGTTTTAAAAACTGCTTTAAAGACGCGATCTTTACATTACTTTAAACCCACGGAAAGGGAAAGCGGGTATCATGTTTGTAAATCCCAGAATTTAAAATAGAAAATTTTCATATATATGTGAATACCCCTGTAGAAATAGGAGATTTGAGTATTCAATTTATAACATAAAATAATTTTGAGAAAAGAGAGGCATTTTGAGACGAAAATTCTGCAGCATAACGGCTATGTTACAAGGTTTTAGAAAACTTTGAAAAGAGAGGGAACATGGGTCGAACAATCATAATTGACCCATAAAACAGTAGAGGGACAGAATAAGAAGGATATATGGACATGGTGATGCAATTTCAAGGACATACCATTTGAAATGAAAAACATGGAAGGAAGACAAAAATTTGATTTCTCTTATGAAAATTCGGCAGCCTAACGGCGTCACTTAAACTTCAACAAAAATGAATTGAACAAATAAAATAGGGTCTCTCATCATATGATCATAAGATATCAGTATGATAGATATAGAGATCATACCCCAACATAATAAAAAGGAACTTGAAAGATTTGACATGAAAATCGAACTTGAAAAATGAGAAGGGTGAAAGAATCACTTAAACATTCGGCAGCCTAACGGCGTCACTTAAACTATCATAAAACGAAATGATGAGAGTAAGAGGGGATCTCTCATCATATAAATATGAAAGGGGCAGTAAGAGTAATATAAAAGAACATCATTTCACATAATAACATGGAGGATAAAGGGAATGACATAAAAGATATTACATGAAAAGAAAGAGAGGGGTCGGATCCCTTACCTTAAAACGTGACTCTTGAAACTCAAAGGATTGGACCTTGAGGGCTTGGGGGCACCTTGGGAGGACTCCTTGGAAGGTAAGAAGACCATAAATTCGTTGGGGCAGAGTTGGGAGTGAAAACTAAAGGAGGAAAGGGTGGGTATTTATAGGGAAAGTGAGGGGACAAGGCATTAATGGCCAAGGGACACCTCACATGTGCTTTTCTCAAACCCATGTGCTCTCCCTTGGCATTTATCATGGAGTTAGGCCACATGGGGCCCCCAAAACAATAATTCATCACCCTTGACCGGCCAACCCTCAAAAGATCTCATGACATCATCATGACACCGTTATGATGTCATTAAACATACAGAAACCCTAAAACTGTAATTTTACTATTCACTGAAAAAATAAACTTTCTCAGAATAATCCCAAAATTTCACCTTAACCAAATATCAATGCTCTGATTTCAAAAATGAAATCCATTTTATAAAAATATTTTTCTAAATATTTTTAATTTAATTTTTAAATAAAAACACTATTCATCGAAAATTCATTTTTTTCAGAAAAATCCCCAAAAATTACCTTAACATAATATCGATGCTCTGAGTTCAAAAATAAAGTCCTTTTTATAAAAATAATTTTCTAATTATTTTTAATTAAATTTTTAATTAAAAAACACTATTTATCCGAAAAAACTAATACTTGACTAATAATTTATGAAAACGTTATTTACCCATTTTATTGAATCACATTACTTAATCTAGGTGTCTGAATTATATTAAAACTTTCTTTGAGTGAAATTACTAATCCATTTGGTCACATTACTAATCCTAAGCGTAAAATCACTATTCATAATTTACTATTCATCAAAAATTAAGTTGATCTTATTAGACTCCAAATTCCTTACTAAACACTTTTGTAGAAGACCATTTTTTGAAAATCATTACATATCATTAGTTATTTAGGGTTTACATAAATATTTTAAAATATCCCTTTTTCAAAATTCATCAATAAAATACATTCTAAAATTATCTAGACATTTGAAATTTCACAACATCACTAAAGGAAGAAATCTCAATTTATTCACCCGAAAGGGTTACACAAGGAAGCTAGGGTCTCGTCACATAGCCCCTTATAACACCGACATAAGACCTAAGCGTAAGGTGTGCTATGGTGATAGAATCTGAGGGAGGCTCAGATAACATTGCCCTAGTAGTAATCTCTACTAACTTGAACTTCTCCCGAAGGCGTTTCCGTTCAAGCTTGACACGCTGGAGTTCGGCTTGGGCTTGGTCCAAAGCGAAGCCCACAGATGCTACCTCCTTCCCAAGCTCTGATAAGTGGGCTTCATAAGGGTTGAGTCTACTGGATGAAGCCATCGACTCCTCTTTCTGCATTAACCATTAACATCTTATTAAATCACTAAGAGTAAGTTAATATACTACTCAAAAAGATTGGGTCATTACATTCTTCCCCCCTTAGAAATTTCGTCCCCGAAATTTATACTTGAGGCCTAGTCGAAAAGGTGAGGGTACTTTTGCTTCATTGTTTCCTCCGACTCCCAAGTCGCCTCTTCATATTTATGATTCCTCCACAACACTTTCACAAGATGGATAGTCTTGTTTCGTAGGACCTTGTCTCTACGGTCCAAGATCTCCACTGGCTGCTCCTCGTAAGAGAGGTCATGTTCCAGTTGTACCACCTCTGGGTTCAGTACATGCGAAGGGTCGGGTATGTACTTCCTCAAGAGAGATACATGGAAGACATCATGAACTTGAGCTAGGTTCGGTGGAAGTGCTAGACGATAGGCCACTGCTCCTATGCGATCAAGGATTTCATAGGGGCCAATATACCTAGGGCTGAGCTTCCCTTTCTTCCCAAACCGCATGACTCTCTTCCATGGAGAAATTCGAAGGAAGACTTTGTCACCAACACCAAACTCCAAGTCCCTTCGACGATTGTCAGCGTAGCTCTTCTGCCGACTCTGAGCAGCCTTTATGTGTTGTTGGATGGCATGAACCTGTTCCGTCATCTCTTGCACGAGATCAGGCCCAAGAAGCTTCCTCTCACCAGTTTCATCCCAACAAGTAGGAGTTCTACACCGCTTTCCATATAGAGCTTCATAAGGTGCCATCTAAATACTCGAATGGAAGCTGTTGTTATAGGAGAACTCAACTAAAGGGAGGTGTTTATCCCATCCACCTTTAAATTCCATTGAGCATAATCTCAACATGTTATCGAGTGTCTGAATATTCCTTTCAGATTGGCCATCAGTTTGAGGATGATAGGCCGTACTAAAATTCAATTCAGTATTCAGAGCATGTTGAAGACTTATCCAGAATTTTGATGTGAATCTTGGGTCACAATCAGATACGATGGATAGTGGTACCCCATGCAGCCTTACCACTTCCTTCACGTATATCTTGGCAAGCTGATCTAGAGAGAAATCTTCCTGAATAGAGATAAAATGGGCTTTCTTGGTGAGAAGGTCCACAATAACCCATATCGCATTGTTTCCTTTGGATGTTTTCGGGAGACCAGTTACAAAGTCCATAGTGATATTATCCCACTTCCATACTGGTATGGGTAGCGGTTGTAATACCCCCTTAGGAAGTTGTCGTTCTGCCTTTACTTGCTGACACACCAGGCACCTTGTAGTGTAATCAGCAATCTCCCTCTTCATGTTATCCCACCAATAATGATCACGAAGGTCTCTATACATATTAGTGCTTCCTGGGTGTATAGAGAATGTAGAGCTATGAGCTTCATCCATCAATTCTTTCTTTATCTCCGGAATAGATGGAACACATAGTCTTATACGAAATTTCAATACACCTTCTTGATCAATATTGAAATCAGGGAACTTCCCATCCTTTATAGCCTCAAACTTCTCCTGCAGCAAAGGATCTTCTTTTTGAGCCTTCTTGATCCTCTCTAGTAATGAAGGTTGAGAAATCATTTGGAATAGGGTTGATGATGTCCCTTTCTTTATAATTCCCATGTCCATTTTTACTAGATCTTTAATCAAGGGATCTCCTAAGATCCTCATTGTTGCTAAAACAATAGGATCTTTCCTGCTTAATGCATCCGTGACTTTGTTTGCTCTTCCCAGGTGATAATGAATTGAACAATCATAGTCTTTAATAAGCTCCAACCATCTTCTTTGTCTCATGTTCAATTCTTTCTGTGTGAAAATATACTTTAGACTTTGGTGGTCAGTGTATATATCACATTTCTCCCCATAAAGATAGTGCCTCCATATCTTTAGAGCAAAAACAACTGCCGCCAGCTCTAGATCATGCGTAGGATAATTCTGCTCATGAATCTTCAACTGTCGAGATGCATAAGCAATTACTTTGTCATTTTGCATGAGGACGCACCCAAGCCCTTTCAGAGATGCATCGCTAAAAATAACGAATCCTTCTCCGATAGAGGGTAGTGTTAACACCGGTGCAGTAACCAATCTCTTCTTCAGATCTTGGAAACTTTCCTCGCATTCCTTTGTCCAGATGAACTTAACCCCTTTTCGAGTCAACTTGGTTAGTGGATTAGAAAGCCGTGAAAAGTTTTTCACAAACCTCCTATAATATCCTGCTAAACCAAGGAAACTACGAATCTCATTTACTGTTGTGGGTTGAGGCCACTCCTCCACAACCATTGTCTTTACAGGGTCAACCGAGATTCCTTCATTGGTTACGATGTGCCCCAAGAAAGCCACCTGTTGTAACCAAAACTCACACTTGCTGAACTTCCCAAAGAGCCTCTCCTTCCGCAGAGTTTTCAATATAACCCTTAGATGATCTTCATGCTCCTCACGACTTTTTGAATATATCAAAATATCATCAATAAAAACTACCACAAAGTTATCAAGGTAGTCCTTAAAGACTCTATTCATCAAATCCATGAAAATAGTAGGAGCATTAGTCAAGCCGAAGGGCATAACAGTAAACTCATAATGCCCATATCTTGATCGGAAGGCAGTCTTTGGAATATCTTCCTTCTTCACCCTCAGTTGATGATAACCAGATCGAAGGTCAATCTTAGAGAAGAATTGAGCCCCATGAAGTTGGTTAAATAAATCATCAATTCTTGGAAGAGGATATCTGTTCTTCACTGTGATCCCGTTCAGTTCTCTATAATCAATGCATAGCCGCATTGATCCATCCTTCTTCTTCACAAAGAGAACTGGTGCTCCCCAAGGAGACACACTCGGTTGGATAAACCCCTTCTCCAACAAGTCTTGGAGTTGTTTCTTTAACTCTTCTAGCTCCACATTTTCCATTCTATATGGAGTCTTTGATATTGGTTGGGACCCAGGTACGAGTTCAATGGAGAACTCTACCTCTCTTTCTGGGGGAGGTCCAGGTAACTCCTCGGGAAATACATCCATGTACTTTTGAACAATTGGAACATCTTCAATTTGTATGCTCCCTTTCCCTTCTTCATCATCACCGATTAACTCCATAAAGAAAGCTATGGGAGG
The DNA here is from genome assembly GCA_963277665.1 of Viscum album. NCBI lineage: Eukaryota > Viridiplantae > Streptophyta > Magnoliopsida > Santalales > Viscaceae > Viscum > Viscum album. The sequence goes on along the minus strand of OY728141.1, from coordinate 1,410,795,472 downwards.
TGCTTCTAGATAGGGATCAGTTCGGGATATCTCTCCTTGGAAGATAACTGTAGGTCGTTCATTCAAGACTATTGAGATTTCCTTACTTATGCATTTGATCTTAGCATTATACTTTGAGAGCCAGTCCATCCCTAGTATAATGTCGAATTCCATCATGGGAATGACTACTAGATTTGCGATAAGATTGTGCTCACCAAAGTAAACACTAGAGTCTCTAAATACTTTTGATGCAAGGATAATCCCACTTGGAGTCTTGACTGACATCTCTACCTCTAGCAGTTCGGGGATTGATTCTATATTCCTTGCAAACTTGGAGGAAATAAAGGAATGCGTAGAACCAGAATCAAATAAAGTACTTGCTAGTTTTGAGAATACAACAAGAGTACCTGCTACCACATCGTTCGGGACTTCAACTTCAGCTGTTGTGGTAGAGAAAGCACGACCTTGCTCTCTTGGCCTCTGCTGAGGTTGGTGGTTATTCCCCTCCACCGCCCACGGATTTGGACATTGGTTAGCAAAGTGCCCAAGCTGTCCACACTTGAAGCATGTGACTTCGGGTAGGGCCGGAACCATATTTCCTCTGTCGTTAGTGTTGGGAAGATGAGGCTTCACCTCACTATGACAATTCCGAGCAATATGGCCTCCTCTTCCACACTTGTAGCACTTGCCACTTCCGTTCAAGCAGTTCCCCAGATGATTCTTCCCACATTTATTGCATGTGGTAAGTTGCATTTGCTTTCCACCTCTTCCCTGATCAAAAGAATTCCCTAAACTGGGCTCCAACGATCTCTTCTTTTCATTTGGCTTATGAGACCACTGTGTCTCACCAAACTCCAACTCGACTTTCATAGCACTTCGAACTATTTCTTCATAGCTATCATAGTCCCTGTTGGCTAGATTCTTCCGCAGATGAGGTCGTAGTCCACCAAAGAATCTATCAACCTTCCCATTAGGGTCCATGACAAAGCTTGAGGTATAACGAGAAAGCCTTGTGAAGTTCATCTCGTAGCTTCCGACAGATTTGTTCTCCTTCTGCTTCAGCTCGAGAAACTCTTTCTCCATTCTCGTTCTCATGGAACGAGGGAAATACTTGTTAAGAAAAATTCCCCGAAATTCTTCCCACTCCATAGCTTCTATCTCTCCTCGTGGCTTCGTGTTTCTGATCAGTGACCACCACTGATCAGCTTCTCCCTCCAGGCGGTAAACAGCAAGGGTGACTTTTTCTTGTTCCGAACAATGAAGTACAGAAAAGATCTTTTCAATGGAGCTTATCCATTGTTCCGCAACCAATGGGTCAGTAGATCCACTGAATGTTGACGGTCGTTGACGCATGAAGGACTCAACAGAGTGTTGTTCCCTTCGTGGTGAGGTCGGCCTCTCAACTTGATTCAAGTTATTACTCATAACTTGAGTCAGTTGGTTCATCATTCGCATGAATGTTTCCATTCCGGCTTCCATCGGAGGGCCGTCAGCACATGGTGCATTGCGGTCACCATCGGCACGGTTCCTCCTATTTCCCACCATTTTCTAAAAGAATAAAACCTTAGTGAGAAACTTATTTCATTTATGGATCTTTTAACTAAGACTTCATGCTTATACAATTACACTTTTCTATAATTCCTTCATAATGATTCATAAAAATCTTGTGATTAACCAAACATATCCCCCGGGAGTTTCGTAACCAAGAGTGCAGCAAGGCCCGTTATCGTGCACCAGTTCCCGTTCGAGTCTAGCTCAAAGCGGTGTTTTCGGGTTTTACCCCTATGTACATCTATGCCAGAGCCGCCTCTACTTGCTCGTATCCAGACAGGGATGTATTTGTTTGATAGACCACTTACTCAATACTTACCAAAATACCAGGAAGTTTTCCTATATTTAAACTTTTCTATAGGGTTCTTCCTAAAGTTTTTATATCATAATTTCCACAAATAACTAAACCATCCTTTGATACCAACTATAGCATCCCGTCTTTTTATAACATAAACTTTCATTACATTACAAAAAACTGAGGATCGTTAAGGTTTAGTGTCTTGGAAACAAGGATCATAATACATAAAAAAAACATAAAACATTCTTCTTAAACACTTGAAAGGCTTATCCTTTAGTTCATCCTATGTTCATTATGCATCTCATAACCTGGGGATATACATCAAAAGAAAGGGTGAGCAGAAGGCCCAGTAAGGGAAACAAGAGAAACATTTTACAAGTGAGCTTGAGACACTTCAATAAGGACATGAAAAGAATTTTAAGGCATGAGAAAGAAATCATGAGATACATCATAATAAAAATAACATTTTTCATAACTTGAAGATGTGGCTACAACATTTAATATTGAAAATCGTTTCTTTTCACCAAGGTCCATCCCCAAGGTGTCGTTAAAAATTACCAAGGTTATTCACCAAGGCGTCGTTAAAATGGTCATCTCTAGAGATTAAGTCTTTACCCAATGCATTGGAGCGCTATCAGGGCGCACCCTTAAATTTGCCTTTATTATCATGTGAGCCACATATATCATCATCAAACATTTCATAAATAACCCATATAGCATAAAATAAATGGATTTCATTTCATAATCATAACATTTTAAAAACTGCTTTAAAGACGCGATCTTTACATTACTTTAAACCCACAGAAAGGGAAAGCGGGTATCATGTATGTAAATCCCAGAATTTAAAATAGAACATTTTCATATATATGTGAATACCCCTGTAGAAATAGGAGATTTGAGTATTCACTTTATAACATAAAATAATTTTGAGAAAAGAGAGGCATTTTGAGACGAAAATTCTGCAGCATAACGGCTATGTTACAAGGTTTTAGAAAACTTTGAAAAGAGAGGGAACATGGGTTGAACAATCATAATTGACCCATAAAACAGTAGAGGGACAGAATAAGAAGGATATATGGACATGGTGATGCAATTTCAAGGACATACCATTTGAAATGAAAAACATGGAAGGAAGACAAAAATTTGATTTCTCTTATGAAAATTCGGCAGCCTAACGGCGTCACTTAAACTTCAACAAAAATGAATTGAACAAATCAAATAGGGTCTCTCATAATATGATCATAAGAGATCGGTATGATAGATATAGAGATCATACCCCAACATAATAAAAAGTAACTTGAAAGATTTGACATGAAAATCGAACTTCAAAAATGAGAAGGGTGAAAGAATCACTTAAACATTCGGCAGCCTAACGGCGTCACTTAAACTTTCATAAAACGAAATGATGAGAGTAAGAGGGGATCTCTCATCATATAAATATGAAAGGGGCCGTAAGAGGAATATAAAAGAACATAATTTCACATAATAACATGGAGCATAAAAGGAATGACATAAAAGAGATTACATGAAAAGAAAGAGAGGGGTCGGATCCCTTACCTTAAAACGTGACTCTTGAAACTCAAAGGATTGGACCTTGAGGGCTTGGGGGCAACTTGGGAGGACTCCTTGGAAGGTAAGAAGACCAGAACTTCGTTGGGGGAGAGTTGGGAGTGAAAAATAAAGGAGGAAAGGGTGGGTATTTATAGGGAAAGTGAGGGGACAAGGCATTAATGGCCAAGGGACACCTCACATGTGCTTTTCTCAAACCCATGTGCTCTCCCTTGGAATTTATCATGGAGTTAGACCACATGGGGCCCCCAAAACAATAATTCATCACTCTTGTCTGGTCAACCCTCAAAAGATCTCATGACATCATCATGACACCGTTATGATGTCATTAAACATACCGAAACCCTAAAACTGTAATTTTACTATTCATTGAAAAAATAAACTTTCTCAGAATAATCCCAAAATTTCACCTTAACCAAATATCAATGCTCTGATTTCGAAAAATGAAATCCATTTTATAAAAATATTTTTATAAATATTTTTAATTTAATTTTTAAATAAAAACACTATTCATCGAAAATTCATTTTTTTCAGAAAAATCCCCAAAAATTACCTTAACATAATATCGATGCTCTGAGTTCAAAAATAAAGTCCTTTTTATAAAAATAATTTTCTAATTATTTTTAATTAAATTTTTAATTAAAAAACACTATTCATCTGAAAAAACTAATATTTGACTAATAATTTATGAAACCATTATTTACCCATTTTATTGAATCACATTACTTAATCTAGGTGTCTGAATTATATTAAAACTTTCTTTGAGTGAAATTACTAATCCATTTGGTCACATTACTAATCCTAAGCGTAAAATCACTATTCATAATTTACTATTCATCAAAAATTAAGTTGATCTTATTAGACTCCAAATTCCTTATTGAACACTTTTGTAGAAGACCATTTTTTGAAAATCATTACACATCATTAGTTATTTAGGGTTTACATAAATATTTTAAAATATCCCTTTTTCAAAATTCATCAATAAAATACATTCTAAAATTATCTAGACATTTGAAATTTCACAACATCACTAAAGGAAGAAATCTCAATTTATTCACCCGAAAGGGTTACACAAGAAAGCTAGGGTCTCGTCACATAGCCCCTTATAACACCGGCATAAGACCTAAGCGTAAGGTGTGCTATGGTGAGAGAATCTGAGGGAGGCTCAGATAACATTGCCCTAGTAGTAATCTCTACTAACTTTAACTTCTCCCGAAGGCGTTTCCGTTCAAGCTTGACACGCTGGAGTTCGTCTTGGGCTTGGTCCAAAGCGAAGCCCACAGATGCTACCTCCTTCCCAAGCTCTGATAAGTGGGCTTCATAAGGGTTGAGTCTACTGGATGAAGCCATCGACTCCTCTTTCTGCATTAACCATTAACATCTTATTAAATCACTAAGAGTAAGTTAATATACTACTCAAAAAGATTGGGTCGTTACAAATTAATTATAAATGAAAATAAAAACTACTTGAAAATAAAGAATTTTTTTTTGAAAAATCTTTTTTATGTACAAAAACGTGTTTTACCTAAATAAATTAAAAAATAATTTTTTTTGAATTATTTTAATTAAATTTATATATTATATATTAAATAAACTGTTTAAATTTCATTTTATGTTTTTTCTAGACAAGAAATAACAATAAATCCAATTTTATGCTTAAAACTGTATTTTTTCTAAAAAAAGTTTTGTCACATCTTAAAAAATTATTTTCAAATTAAAATTTTCCAATTTTAGTAAATTTATTTGAAAAAATAAACCTCATATATTAAATCATAATGAAAAAATTATTATTTATTTAATTTTTTAGAATTTTTTGAAAAGTTATATTTTTCAATGAATAGTGAAAAATACTGGTTTTTATTAAGAATTATCATTTCCTTTAAAGAATCTAAAAACTTAAAAATTATTTTAATATGTTTTTAAAGGTATAATTTGTTCAATTATATATATATTAATACAATTTAGTTCATTGTAATCAATTTCATATTGAATTTTGTTATAAAAACTTTTGAAACTTTTCTCTTTGGAAAACCGCATTTTCATCACGTCTGTGTGAATAATTTTAAATTAAATTTTTCCACTTCTGTGAATGGAATTTGGATAAATGTATTTCATAATTTGAATAATATTAATTTATATTTTCTAATAAGTTTAAATTAATGTTTTACTATTATGAATAGTAAAATTAGTAAAAATTAAATATCACGGTTAAGGTTAAAATAGGTTAACCGGAAGGTTAAATTAAAAATATAAGGATTAAAATGACCTAAAAATTTGTAAAATACCCATTTCATAGAAATATGTATACCTTATCATATATAAGGTTCAATAATGTCCCATTTTTTATCTTTTTATCACGTGAAAAATGTGGGTACACCTTTTTCTTTTCAAAAATTATAAATACATCACTCGCCTCACTTATAAAGGGCCACCCCCTCTCCTTTCCTTTTCACACTTACAAACCCCATTGTATCAAAAAATAACTATCAAATTCACTTCCATAAATCTCTTATATTATCATATAATCCTCATTTTTTAATAAATCCAACCTAAGAAGCCTTATGGAACAAACCAAAAGAATTTGTCTGAAGAAGAGGTAACATCCCTAACTGAGCGTTTTTTATTTCTTCCTCCACATCCTTAAATAATTATTAAAACATGATGATATAATAACATAAGTATATTAATTATAATTATATATTATTATTTTAATTTCATAACCAAAATTCATCTCCTCTTTAATCAAATGGGTTACGAAATCATCATTTGGGTGTATAGAGGACTACCGCCTCACGAAATGATGTTATTCATTTTCTATCACCACCCCTCACAGATAGATAAAATGAAGGATTTAATATTTATATATTATATTTATTAAATTATTATATCTCTTTAATTATAATAAAACATCTACCTTCTTACCTACCAACCACTTGGAAAACACTAACGTCGCTCGTGTGTGAGGCAGACTACCATATCGCGAACCAATGCAATATGTTTTTCATTTATATTTTACATGGATTGTAATAAGTATAGATTAAATGAATATATATAATATTAATAACATAATTATACTTATAATATAATTATATTACATATAATTTTTTACTTTCTATTACGTGAGGGATATGATAACGTCGTTCGTGTGTACGGCGGATTACCGCCTCATGAAGCGATGTGATTTGTTTTTCATTAACCTTTTGAATAGAAGGTAATTAGGGTAAAGTTAATGAATTTATGTTATATATATGAAATAAAACTGGTTATTTAATATTAATATATTGTTTACCTTTCTTTTTTTTCATCTATCAAGAAAATGGAAATTGCGTTCATGTGTACGAACGGCTTATCATCTCCATGAATGATGTATTTCATTTTCTATCTATAAATTTTATGGATTTATCTAAATATATATATACTGAATATATATGATATTTATATCATGGTTAATGTTCTATAAATTATGGAACCATGATCAACTTAATAAGACTTAAAATAATAAATCAAAACATACACAAAAAACAAAGACGTTATTACCCAAAACGTGATTTTAAGAAAGAATTGTTAATAAAAAAGTAATGAAAGGCCATAAATAAATTTTATATGGTATTATATATATAATTATAATTATAATTATAATTATGGTTATTAAATATATTTATAAAAAATTTATATTTATTATACATGAGGTTCATGTAATGACCCGTGCTTTTGAACCGGACAAAAATGCAAAGGGATTTGAATTTTTTGTCTACTAGACAGGCCATTTTACAAACAGAGCTTCAAAAAATAATTTCAAGAGTTGAAACGCCTCAATGTTTTGGTTTTGGACTTGGGTGAAGTCCCTAGAGGTCATTCAGTGGTCTCCGTGTGTGTATTTTAAATAAATTAATTAAATTAATTTAAAATTAAAAGGAAATAAATTAAATGAAAATAAATTAGGAATAAAAATAAAAGAAAGTTTTAATATTATTATTATTATTATTATTATTATTAGATTATGTTTATGAAGAAACCTAAATGGTTCTCTCCTCCCTATGACCCACACGTGACACCCCTCCCCTTCCTATCCAGCATGCGATGCACCGCCTCCTTCAGCCTCCTCTCCTTCGACAATTTCAACCAGATCTTCTCGGGTTTCTTGTTTGATCCTTTGAGGTAAGTTCCATAGATAACTTATCCTCCCTTGGTTGGTAGTTTTTCCTTCTCCTCATTTCCCAGTGTGGTTCGGTCAAACCCTAGGTCAAGGGTTAACCGGTTTTTGGTGTTTTATTCTAATGTTAGGTTATGAAAAGGGTCTCCCAGGACATCACCTTTCATATTCCAACAACCGCCACCAAAGGTGAAGTGGTTCAGATCATTTTGTCTCACCACTGTCAATTTGGGGTAATTTTTTTATCTTTCTTCATTTTCCTTAATTTATAATTGGTTCTTTTACAGTTTATGAGTTCCCAGTACTTTTTTCATGTGTTTTGATCTACATCTGTGAGGAGGACTTATATGAATGTGCAAGGGTAAGATATATATATATATATATATATTCCCTCTTTGTATATATTCCCTCATGGTTAGGGGAATATGTGCAATTTAGCTATGGTTATTATATATATAAATACATGTGCATGTAAGTGTAAAGACTAGATTCAAGTTGTCTTCGTCAAATTCATAAAGTTCTAAGTTTTCATCTTGGTATACTTTTGAGTTAGGATTCCATTCCTTCACCCCTTAAAATTAATAATGAATTAATTAATTGATTTTGTGATTTCCTTTTGGTTCATCAGTACTGAATGAAGTTTTGGAATGAATTTTTAAATCTGATTAAATGAATTGTTAGTGAATAATGACTTGATTTTGTAATAAAACCCCTCCAACAGAGGTACATTGTCTTCCAAGGTAAAAAGTAATGTTTAGACATTTATGCTTTATTGCATTATTGATTTGGTATTTTCCCATGCTTCTATTTCTTGTTTAGATATTTTTAATGCTTGTACATGGCCTTAATTCATGTTAGTAAATGGAGATTTTCTTTATTAAAATGTTTTATTGACCATTTCACCTCCTAAGTGCATGTTTGACACACTCCTACCTAATGGACTATTGAACAAAGCTCCATATAAGGGCTTGGATTGACTTATAAATGGATTTTTCCCAAGTAGTTAAATGCCCCTTTTTTCATGATACCTGTAAATTTCTTTTGAACCTTGATATATGATTTTCTATGTTTTTTTAACTAAATGGCATGTACTGTAATAGTTGATTTACTTGTTCAGGATGGATTGTGTATTTTTCCTATGTTAAATTGTTAGTTTGAAATGGAACTTAATAGGGTGGTACAAACATGCCTTTGGGTAATTTAATAAGCATGTATTATGAGAATTTAATGGGTTAAAAGGTTGAAATATATATAAGATGGTTAAACCATGCCTTTTGTTATGTTTAATTAAAATTTCATTTCTTCAATTGGAAAAGGCCATATGTACTTGACTGTAGCCCAGTGCTTATGTTATGCTTAGTGAAAAGTATCCTTATCAAGATTTCATAGTTTATTGGATTGTATTAAATACTTGGAATATCTTGATACCATTGATTACATTTAAAATTAATGATATGCTTCTTGATATGGTTCACTTGACATGGATCGAGAGAGAACATGTGTTCCGTATTAAGGATTAATAAATGGACTCGCATGCTCGATAGTTTACCACCCGACATGCCAGGGGAGATGCTTTGGCTATCCAGGTAAGGGATTCCTGAGTGGTTTATTATACTATTGAGTGATACTGGTTCTCTAGGGGTGAAACTATGGACAGACCCATTGGAAATATGGTCATGCCATGCCTTGGGTGATACTTGGTCCCCTGCATGAGATACCTGGGATGGGATCAAAGTTATCATGCCTCGAGTGATACTTGGGATGCCTTATGGGTCGCTTTGGGTAGGCTCGGTGCTATTGTATTACATCATATGTTCTCGTTGCGATACTTGGGATCCTTTTTAGATCGTCTTGGATGGTCACAGGACTCCACCAATGGATTTGATGGATTGATTGTTTAGCTAATGAATTGAAATTTTTGTTTGAAGGCTTTTGATTAATTTTATATATGTATTGCCTTGTGATATATTCTTGTTGATATGGTTCACCTAACACGGGCTGGGAGAGAACATGGGTTCCATATTAAGGAATCATGGATAGAATCACGTTCTCGATGGGTTATGACCCGATTCATTGGGGGTGATGCATTGTCTTTCCAAATGAGGGTTTCTCAAGTGATTTATTATACTCCTGAGTGATATCGATTACCTAGGGGAGAAATTGTGGACGGACCCATTGGAAATATGGATACTCCATTCCTTGGGTGATATTCAGTCCCCTACATGAGATACCTAGGACAAGCTTAGATTTACCATGCCTCAACTAATACTTGGGATGCCTTATAGGTCATCTTGGATGGGCTTGGTGTTATTGGTTTATATCGAAAGTATCGTAGTGATACATATTATTATTTTTAGATCACCAAGGACTGGCTCAGACTCTACCACTAGATTTGACTAACTTGTTTTAATTTATTAAATTACATAAGATGAATCCTTTAATATTATTATGAGTTGACTTATGCACATGTGATTATTCTCCCTTGTTTTACTTGAATATTTGAGTGATGAAATGTGGATTGGGCCCTAATGCAAAGAATAATATTAGGGGTATGGATTATGGGTTTGAATTGTTTACCTTGGTCCTTGTTTAAATATTATGCCTTGCACATGTAATCTTTTAGACACTCATCTTAGGCCAAAGTAGGTGATATGGGATGGGTGTCCATTTAGGTACTCAAACCAAGTTGCTATTATTTAATTTTTTATCTTTCTGTATCTATTATATATGGAACACCATCTAATTTATATTACACGATATGGATTGGCATGTACACAATGGGTGCCAACCTACAGAGATTTTTATCTCACACCCTACTCAGGTGCCATTTGGCACCAGAGTAGATCTTCTTTCTCGTAGGTCATTGGATTCATTGATGGTTTTGTGCTATGTACATGAGAGATAGGGAGCATATAACTAATCTCTTGCTCAGGATGCTCAAGGAGATGACTGTTGTGTTTTTATTTTCTTTTGTTATATTGTACTACTTTTACCTTTTAGTAAAACCTAAAATTATATGCATCATTATATGGAATTATCATTGGACACTTTTATTTAGTTTTTATATTATTATCTCACTACTATTTATTTTTCATTTATTATTACTTATTACACTATTTTTTATTGATTTACACTGATTGTATCATTGTGCATACTCTGATATATGAGGGCATAGTCTCCCCATAGACACAACCAAGGCCCTCTCTACTAGTCGGTAGCCTCTGGTGTTTGAGGAGACATGATTGAGCTTATGTGGACACCAGTCCGGCTACCAGTTTGGTGGTAAGTTGGTCCAGTATGTTACAAAGTGGTATCATAGAAAACTTTTTCTTTTGTATTACTATTTTTTGATGGTATAATGAAGACTAATAATGTGTCGGTTCTTGGTATGTAGCCATTATTGGGACTAATGACTCCATGTGTGGGGAAATAACCAAGTGTCCAGGGCTGGGAATGGTGTTCATGATGTTTATTATTACAGTTGATATGATTTCACATTGAGTGAATGGTGTATTTTTCACTATTGATGATTTATTGAATTTTATGGATTTTTTTCCCTTGGCACGATACGGTAAGGATGAATCATTACATGAATCTTATTAGGCACATAGAAATTCACATGTCATGCATATGTCATCCCATGTAGTTTCATTAGTAGGTTGTATACTACGTTTGATTATGTGCCTTAGGTGTTATAGCATGATCTTGTTTTCTTTATCATGCCTTGTTGTATAACATTCTTGGTGTTTTATTTATCATGTTAGTATTTTTTTTGTTTAGGTAATTATATTCCATGCTTCCTAATCTATTTGTCATGCTTTTCTTGTATATATTCCATGCTTATATGTTTATAGCATGTTCATATGTGTTTACTTCTTTTGATATTATGATTTTACTATATTTATATATGTAAATAGTTACATGGGATAAATATATGGGTTCCTTATAATTGGGAAAAGGTGACCTGTATACTCAAAACATCTCTGCAGTTTTCTAAATAATATTAAAGGTTGTTGTTAAAATGTGTAAGGTTTCTAAAGTTTAACTGTTAAATTAATTTGGTTATGGTTAATGGGAGACAAATTCCAAATTGTAAAGTGTATGGATTCTTTATGTATTGGTAGATGGCCACCCATATAATTGAACGATTTTGTATGACCATGTTATTTTTTTGAAATGGTTGTAATTGTAAAAGATTTTTAGATTTTAACTAAAATGAATTTTTTAACTTTTAAAATGATAAATTGGACCCAAGTAGGTCATTTGGGGGTATGTATATTATAATATGATACCTTTGTGTGTTTTTAACTTAAATAACTAGGAAACTTCTATTGAGTTCCATTTTGATGAACCTGGGTTGGATTAATAGGACCCTTGTAGGTACCCTTATCTGATAAAAAGAAATTTATATGATAAATTTCCTAACATATGATGGGATGTCAGTAAATGTTAAAAGTTTAAAAAGGAATTTTGATAAGACTTTTCTAGTTCTTCTTTGAGATGATAACTAAACCAAGTTACCAAGTGATTTTTTTTAAAATGGGTACTTGATGATTTTTTAAAATCTTAAAATGTTTAAAGGTTTATGTGAATCAATAAAATTTTTACTTTAAAATGGAACCATAGTTGGTGTCCTTTTTTTAAACCCTCATATAAGGGTGGATTAGACTTTCCTTTGAGTTTTCTTTTAATAGAACCATAATCATTTTCCATAGGCTTTAATTATTTTTAGAAATGGATTGGATGGTGGGCTCTAGAGATGGTAACTTCTGTTAGGTGTGACCAAGTGATAGGTTTGACACTTGTTCTTCATAAGGGGATATGTTGTGGTAGTTATAACTATTAGAATGTAAATTCCTTTCAAATGTTGAGTGTTTTTGATGTTTGGTTTCATTCAGGTGTCATTGTCCCTTGTAGGACTCTTAATTTTTTAATGACACCATTGTTTTGATGGGTGTTCATGTATTTATTAGCCTTTGATACAGTCATGAGCATCGGGTAATGCTCATTTTTAGCTAGTTAGACATGCCTCGAGCATGGTCGGATTTTTTGTAGGTCGCTTTACTCTTTCTTTTCTTTAGTTATGGATGACTCGGTGCATCGTTGTCCATGGTTAATGGTCGCATGGGGAAATATGAATCTGGGTTAAATATATTGTACAGGTCATTTGATAATTGAATTCATAGGGAGGAAAACCTATGGATAGTATCAAGTATGTGTCATTTTGTTCCTAAAACCTCAGGGTAGTATGTGTTTACATACGTGGTGTCATCGAGTGCTGAATGTTGTAACGAAATGGTTGAGTTCAGTGAAATCATAAAGCCTTATGTTGTTGAGAACGGTATCAGGTCATCTTTGGAGTAGAGTAACATGAGAATTAAATAATCAAGTTCATCCCAATGTTTCAGATGAATTCCTTGTGACTCGTATTTTTTGGAATGCTGGTCAGTTTGGTTTTTTTCATGCTAAATGTCTTAATGTTTGAATTTAAGGTGAATCTGGATCTAGCATGATTTTGAGCTACTAGTCTGTCTATATTTTCAATGACTAGGAAACTTATAAATTGGGTAGAATAATGTTAGTTACGGTGAATGTGTCCTACCAATTAGAAGGAGCACCACCTAATAGGACCATTTGAAAATGGTTGATTTTGATCGAATTTCTTTGAGGATCGCAAGTATAAATCAAGTTGGTTCTTTCTTGGCAGCATGAATCTGGTGTGGTTGGATATTTATAAACTTTTAGAAACTCTAATGTTCTTGGATGGACTTTGGTGGTTAAATCTTTAATGACCACTTGATTTCTCGAGTGCCAAAGGTGTCATGGTTGATTAATTATAGTGCATCGGCAGGTGAAACCAAGTTTCTTCTAAGATTTAAACCAGTATTGGTTCATCCATTTTCCTTCTGGTAATCTTTAAAATCCTTTTAGTGTATTTTTCTAAGTGATGATTATGTCCCCTATCTTGAAATATTCATTGATTCATTAATAGTGCATCAGTCTTAAGATGTGCTAAAGATTTAAAATCTATTGGTATTTTTTGGTTGATCTTTCTCTGTGTTTAATTTTGGATGTGTGGTTCTTATCAAGGATTGGTTTTTATGAGTGATCCTTGGGTTCATGGGTAGGAATTCCTTAAAAGTACTCTTGGACATCATACGTCTTCTCCTAACATGACCTCCAGGTGTATGCCACTCTAATATTAGTCAAAGTTATAATGTAGATGTTGTTTCTTTGTTCCAATGACTCTCTTATAGTTATAGAGTGTGGACTACTTGAGTTAGTTCCTTGGTATATAGTTCATTGAATTATGATTTTACCCCGAACTTGTGTTGGGATCGAAGGTAATGTTTAAAAAGGGTAATGATTATAGTGAGATGGGTCTAGATTACCCCCTTGTTCATGACAAGGCATGACAGATTAAATGTTCAGGTGATAGTTTGACCAAGTAACATCACTGAAATTTGTCTTTGAGCTTCGGTTAATGGGTCTATGATAAACACAAGGTTCCTTGGAATAAGGCATTGTGGTTCTGTTTGTAATACTTTGGTCGTTTAAGCCAAGCATTGTGAGATGGTTAGCCTAAGGTGGATTGACTCATTATCTCTTTATTGTTCAATGTGTATAGTTATAAGTAACCATTTTAAAACACATATCTAGGTTAAGGAGAGTGTGATTTTAGGGTCATTAGTGTCTTTGAGGAAATCTTGCACGATTGGTTTAAGTTTGTTCAATCAAGTTTGGAGATTTATTTTTCATGAGGTCCTTGTTATGGCCTCAGGTCTATTTGGGGTTTCTGAGTTAAAAAATCATGCCAAGATTGTCAATTTAGAATTTAGGGGCATGCTTTGAAGTCAATTCATAAATTAGAGGTGTCGTGGCTTTGAATTGGCCCCTTCTGATGTAAAAGACCTAAGGTAGGGAGTACCACTAGTCATGTGTTTTAAGAGATGATGATGTGGTTGTGTCTCTATCTTAATAGGATCATGTAAGCATTTTTTGGTTTTTTGGTTGGAAAACGAGAATTAAATCAAGTTTTGATAGCTTAATTGTTGTGTGTCTAAATGAATGCATGGAGGTGTGTTGGGATTTTTTAAAACTCAACACAACCATTTTAAATGGACCTCATGACCCTTGTAGATTGGGAGATGTTCTTGATATTCCTTAAGGCTTCTCAGGGATGAGAATTTCTAAGGTGGGGAGGTTGTAATGACCCATTCTTTTGAACCAGACAAAAATGCAAAGGAATTTGAATTTTACATCTATTGGATGGTCTGTTTTACAAACTGAGCTTTGGAAGATAATTTTGAGAGTTGAAACACTTCAATGTGTTGGTTTTGAACTTGGGTGAAGGCCCAAGATGTCCCTCAGTGGTATCAGTGTGTTTCTTTTAAATAAATTAATTGATTAAATTAAAATTAAAAGGAAATAAATTAAATGAAAAAAATGAGGAATAAAAATAAAGTAAAGTTTTAATAATAATATTATTATTATTATTATTGTTATGGTGATGATGATTATTATTATTATTATTAGTTTAGGTTTATTAATAAGCCTAAAAGGGTCTCTCCTCCCTATGACTCATATGCAACACCCCTCCCCTTCCTCTCCCAGTGTGCAATGCACCCCTTCCTTCAGCCTCCTCTCCTTAGACAATTTCAACTACATCTTATTTGGTTTCTTGTTTGAACATTTGAGGTAAGGTCCCTAGATCCCATCTCCTACCTTGGTTGTACTTACTTCCTTCTCCATATCACCTAGTTTGGTTCAGTCGAACCTTAGTTCAAGGGTTAACTGGTTTTTGGTGTTTTCATCTGATGTTAGGTTATGTGAAGGGTCTCCTGAGACATCGCCTTGCATATTCTAGAAATCTTCATTGAAGGCAAAGTGGTTTGGATTATTTTGGCTTGCTGCCATCAATTTGAGGTCAGGTTTTCCATAATTATTCATTTTTACTCAATTTATAATTGGTTATTTTGTATTTTATGAGTTCCCGGTACTTTTCTTTAGTGTGTTTTGATCTGTCATTCGTGAGGATGACTTACATGCATGTACAGGGGTAAGATATATATGTGTGTGTGTGTGCCCTCTTTTTACATATTCCCTCATAGAGAGGTGAATATGTGAAATGAAATTGGGGGTATTATATATATATATATATATATATATATATATTCATGTTTGTGTTAGTGTAATGACTAGATTCAAGTTTCCATCATCAAATTATTCAAGTGATAAGTTTTCATCTTAGTCTACTCTTGAGGTAAGATTCCATTCTGTCACCCCTTAAATTAAACAATGAATTAATTTATTTATTTCTCACTTTCCTTATGTTTCATTACTACTGAATTAATTTTTAGAATAAATGTTTAAATCTGATTAAATTTATTGTTAATGAACAATGTCATGATTTTGTAATAAAACACCTCTAATGGAGGTTCATTGTCTTCTAAGATAAAAATTAATTTTTAGACATCTATGCTTGCTTGGATTATTGATTTGGCCTTTCTCTATGCTTTGATGTATTTTTTAGATATGTGTAATTATTTTACATGGCCTTAATTCATGTTAGTGAATGGATATTTTCTTTATTAAAATGTTTCATTGACCATTCAACCTCCTCATTGCATGCTTGAAACACTCCTACCTAAATTAATATTAAACCAAGATCCCTCTAAGGGATTGGATTGACTTATAAATAGATTTTCCCAAGTATTTAAATGCCCCTTTTTCCATGATACCCTCTAAATTCCCTTTGAACCTTGATAGGTGACTTTCCATGTATTGTTCACTAAATGGCATGTACTGTAATAGTTGAATTACTTGTTCAATATGTCTTTTGTATTTTTATTATATTAAATGGTTAGTTTGAAATGGAACTGAATAGGGTGGTAAAACCATGCCTCTGGGTAATTTAATCTTCACTGCTTATGAGAACTTAATGATTTAAAAGGTTGAAATATATATAAGATGGTTAAACCATACCTTTTGTTATATTTAATTGAAATTATATTTCTTCAATTAGAAAAGGCCATATTTAATTTATTGTATCCTAGTGCTTATATTATCCTTAGTGAAAAGTATCCTTATTTAGATACCATAGTTACTTGGATTGTGTGAAATGCTTGGACTATATTGATAGCATGTGTTATTACCATGCCTTCTTGATGAAATTTAAAAGTAATGACATGCTTGTTGATATGGTTCATTGGACATGGGTTGGGAGGGAACATGGGTTCCATATTAAGGACTCGTGGATGGACTCACGTGCTCGATGAGTTATGACCCAACTCACTGGGGGTGATGCTTTGTCTTGATAGGTGAGGGATTCCCAGGAAGTTTATTATAATCTTGAGTGATATCAGTTCCCTAGGGTAGCAACCAGGGATAGACCCACTAGCAATATGTATATTCCATGACTTGGGTGATACTCGGTCCCTGCGTGAGATAGATGGGATGGGATCATAGCTATCATGCCTTGAGTGATATTTAGGATGCCTTGTGGGTCACCTTGGATGAGATAAGTGGTATTGGATTATATAATATGTTCCCATTGTGATACTTTTCATCCTTTATAGATCACCTTTGATGGGAACAGGACTCTACCAATAGATTTGATGGATTTCTTGTTTAGATTGTGCATTGAAATGTTTATTTTAAGGCTTATGATTAATTTTATATATATTTTCCCTTGTGATATATTCTTTTTGATATAGTTCACTTGAAATGGGTCAAGAGAGAACATGGGTTCCATATTAAGGACTCATGGAAAGACTCGCGTTCTCGATGGGTTACGACCTGACACGCTGGGGGTGATGCTTTGGCTTTCCAAGTGAGGGATTCCTAGGAAATTTATTATACTTCTGAGTGATATCGGTTCCCTAGGAGAGAAACTGTGGATGGACCCATTGGAAATATGGTTATGCCATGCCTTGGGTGATACTTAGTCCCCTATGTGGGATATTTAGGATGGGATTAGAGTTATCATGCCTCGAGTGATACTTGGGATGCCTTATGGGTCACCTTGGATGGGATTGGTGGTATTGGTTTACATCAAAAGTATCATAGCAATACCTAGAATTATTTTTAGACTACTAGGGATGGGCTTAGACTCTGTTATTGTATTTTATGGACTTGTTTGAAATTCTTGAATTACATGATATGCGTCCTTTATTATTATTAACTGTATTATGCACATGTGATGATTATCCCTTATTTTACTAGAATACTTGAGTGATGACATGTGGATTAGACCCCAAGAAAAAGAACAATATTGGGGGTATTCCTCCTGGGTTTTCCTTATTTATCTTGGGCCTTGTTTATATATTATGCCTTGCACAGGTACTCTTTTAGACACCTAGATTAGGCCGAAGTAGGTGGTATGGGAAAGGTGTTTGTTTAGAAACCTAGACTAAGTTCCTATTATTTAATCTGTTATATTTATATATCTATTATATATGAAACATCAACTAATTTATATTTCATGAGATGGATTGACCTAGACAATGTGGTTTTTGAGCTACTGATATTTATATCTCTTACCCTCCTCGGCCACCGTTTGAAAATCGAGTAGATATTCTTGATTGAAGGTCTTTGGATTCATTTCTTATGTTGTGTTGTGTACATAGGAGTAAGGGAGAATAGGACTGGTCTTGTTCTCAATATGCTCAAGGAGATGACCATTTGTTTTTTCTTTTCTTTTGTTGTATTATACTACTTATACCTTGTAGTAACACCTGATATTATATCCATCATTATATGGAATTGGAATTGTCCACTTTTATTCAGTTTTTATATTATTCTTTCAATGATATATGTCTTTCATTTATTACTACTACTTCTGCTATTGTTTATTGATTTAAAATGGTTGTACCATTGTGCATACTCTGATCTATAAGGGTATAGTCTCCCCACAGACACACCCAATGCCCTCACTACTAGTCGACAACATCTGGTGTTCGGGGTTGTGCACTTGAGTTAATGTAGAAACTAGCCTAGCTACTGATTTAGTGGTCAATTGGGACAAGATGTTACAGTTTGAATGTGCATCCAGGAATTCAAGACTTATGGTAAGGGATTTATGTCACACTTTTATTTTCTGTGAGATACATGTCATATTCACCATGTATTTCTTTTATGTGGTGTATAAAATACCCATAAATTTGTTTTATTATTATTATACTAAAAATTATGGGGATTTATATATCCATTTTATGATCTATTTTTTATGGGTTTTACAGTTTCAAAATTACCAATGTGGTAAGATAATTTTGTCTAAATTTGTATTTTTTGGGACATTAGTTATGTTATGCACCTACCTTCTTTTATGATGTGTATATACTACCCAATTTACATGTTATATCATGAATATAATTCTTTTCATGATATTTAAAAGTTTCATTTTATATTATTATTTCAAGGAGTTTATGGAACAAATTTTACCAAATTAGTAAATGTTTTATGTTAAAATCTCATTGTTTATCAGAATTATTTATGATTATTCTTAAAATGAAGAAATATTATGATCTATATCTCAAGAAACTCGTGTATTTTATTCTCTTATGTTTATTCATCAAATTTTCAAGTAACATTACCATTTTAATCTCTTTGGTACCAAAAATTATTGAGAGATTTTTTTTAAGAAAAATCTACTTTATTTCTCTCTTTGGTCGAAAACCCTTTCTCTTCTATGTTCAAGTTTTATAAAAATGTTTCAAAAAAATGGTTTCTCCTATGATTTTTAAAAATACATTTTTAAACATGTTTTACTTTTTACAAAAAAAAATTGAAATTAATCTTCATTTCATTTTCCAAACAATTCTCATTTGAATTTTACTGAAAAATGTGAAAGGAATATTTTTTAATGTGTATGACATGAACAATATTTTATACCATCAGGAACAACTCATTTTTTTTAATATTCATTTATAAGTTTAAAAATTTATTTTCAAAGAAAATTATTTTAAAAAAATTATGTTTTGAAAAGTGATTTTTAAAGTGGAAAGGCTATTTTCCTCGAGGAATGTTCCAAGTAATATTTCAAAATAATTTTCCATCTAAGATAACATCTTTAATGTTACTTATGATTTAATGGGGATATGATCCAAAGTAACCATTATTATTATTTATCTGAATGGTTTATATTGATAATGGAATTATGTTTATAAAACTTGTTTCTCTTCCATGGATTATACTATGATGAAATTTTTATGAAACCCATTTATTTTCATTGTTTAATATATGATGAATGTTTTATGATCTTGTGGAATACAGATGTATGAATTATGTGATGAGTATGACCTATATCTCTCTATAACTCATTAGGTAATGATTAATGTTATATGATCTAAAAGGGTACATGGGAGGTTATCCCAAGCCCTAAATAGGGTACACAGAAGGTAATCCCATGTCTGAAAGAGGGTACTTGGGTGGTTATCCCAAGCCCAAAATTGGGTACACATGAGGTTATCCCAATCTCAAAGTAGGTACATAGGTGGTTCTCCCAAGCCTAACATGTTATGAATGTCTTTGTGGGTATCCTTAACATAATATTTTCTATGATTATGTATATGCCACAAATCTATGTCTTATACTAATTTTATGTTCACATGGATCATGTTCTTTAATTCTATTATGATTCAAGTCTTATGAACTACCATGATTTATGACATAACTCATGTTTAGGATATTTAATATGTAAGGTATAATTTTTAAATGTTATTATCATGTTCTCCTACCCTTATACTCATTATATGTTTATATCTCCCTTTTTTACCCTTACTGGTCATATAATCTCACCCTTTATTATGTTTCCTTTCCTTAGGTTATGAGATTTTTATTATATATGATATGTCTAAGAAGGGAATAGTTATGAATAAATTAGTGATATATGATGTATCTCACTTATGAACCAGTTTTTTATGTGTCTAAGTTTCCAAAGGCACTAAACTTAAAATATTATGGCATGAATCGTTATGTTATGTAATGAATATTCATCTATTAAGATGTATATTTATGTATGATAAGTTTTGATCTCTACACAAGTGATCCATGTTTCATTTATAATTTATATTGAACAATCTATTTTTAGTACCCCTATATTTATGTTGTATTTAATTACTATTATTTGTGATTTTTTAAGAATTTTATAACTAACAGTAAATTGAAAACTTGAGTGGAATGGAATTTTGTAGTTTTTTTACTATAATATACCCCCTTATTATAGTTTAACAACCATTTATTTCTGGGACAACATTAGGTATCATATCCTACTCTTCATTTTATTATAACTTTTCATAGTTTCCTTACAATAATGTTTAATAAAGAGAAGATCTATTTTGTCTTAATAGAAGAACTTCATGTTGGAACTCTATATAATTTAAATAATGTTCTAACACCAATATTTGATATTGTGGACTTTGAATATTTTCATGACCATATAAATTTTTTTTATCAATATTGGCATGGGGAATTTTGTTATGATGAAAAAAAATTGCTAGATTCCAAAAAAAAGAAATTTTTACTTTTACTTGTATTGAGAGACTAGAATTTCACTGAAATTACAAAGTTTTTTATATATTACTTTTTTTATGACTTATAATATTTATATTGAAATATATTCATGCAAAACATTTGATGGAATACGAAATAAGTTAGGTATTACTTGTTTTAAAACTTCTAAAATTATTGAAACTCAAATATCTATGTTAAGGTATGATTATCAAGCTACTGATTTTCAACCTAGTGAATCTATAACGCATATAAATCATAGGTTTGTGATAGTTGTTATTGGTATTTAATCACTAAGAGAGAATAAGTTTTTGGATGATCATTTGGTGGAGAAACTTATTAATATACTTCCAAAGTTGTGGGAATCCAAGAAAATAGCTATGTGTGACATTAATAACCTTACAAAGTTAAATATTGATGATCTTATTATTAAGTTAATGAAATGTGATATTTGGTTGAATATACATGTGGAAAAAGAGAAAATATATAATTAAGTATCTTTTTATTCTAATTATGGTAATGTTTCTTTTGGTGTAGTTAATTTTGAAGATAATATTGAAAATGCTACTAAATCAAAGAAGAACTATAATCATTATTCAAATCATGATAATTTTTATGATAATGGGGATTAACTAATTCAAATTGAGAGAAGGATTAATAATATTATTGAGATGAATAACTTCCATTATGATTAAATAGAGTATTGGAAGGATGGGCATAAAAGGAAATATGATTCTAAAATGATTTATTATAAATGAAAGAAGATTGTCTATAATAAAAAAGAATGTCCAAGATTTAAAAATAATTAAAGTAAATCTAAAAAATTGTATAATAGTTAGGGAATTAAAATATTGAAATCCATGAAACTTGGAGTGAAAGTGGTGGAAATACTACTTCTAGTAGTGATTTATTTGGTTACGGTAACTATTGAGAATGATAAATGTCATATGGATAAGGTAAATGCTGAGTCCCTTAAAAATTTGACTTTAAATTCCAATTTTCCTGGTTCTTTAAATGATGAATCTAGTTTAACTTATTCAGAAGATGAAAAACTTACTTCATCGAAATATGAGGAATACATTCTAATATTTAAAAAAATGACTAGATATATGGAACTCATGGAAATGAAAAATATTAAAATGATGAATGATTTTGATTATGCTAAGGAATATCTTACTAGATTAAATAATACAATTTTAAAATTTACTTGTGAGATATATAAACTTTCATTAGAATTATATTCTTAATCTAGTTCTAGTTCAACCTATGATGACCAGAATTTTGTTGTTGAAATCAATTGTTTAAAAAAATTATCTAATTTTACTTTCAGAAGAAATTGACTCACCTCAGTCATCATTTTATTTAAAATTTTATTTATTTTTTTGTTTTTAATCTTTACCATGAGTTTTTATTTCATACTTTTTAAAAAAATTATAAAACTTTATTAAATATTCTATCGCATAGATACCATATGGTTAGTAGTAATCATGTGATGACCATTCATGTATGTTAGAAGTTTTAGCAAACCCATTTCTAATATTTGGAAAATAGTTTCCCTGACTGTGCAGCCAAACATGTAGGTGCCTAGTTTTTTTCTATTGAGAGGCACACAGTTGGTGCATGATATGGTAAAACCATGTGACAATGGTACTTTTTACCAAGACTCTTAAAATTTTGAGATTTATAATCACCCCTTCTAAACAAGACCCTAGGTGGGTCTCTCCTCCCACTTATTATAGTTGTGTGTTTCCCATCCAAGGATGTTCTAGGTGTGACTTCCCCTCACCACCTCATCCAATTTTTAGCTCCTCTCCCTTCAATTTCATATTATAACACTCCAAGTTAGGGTTTCTTATTCTCCTCCTCCTCCTCCTTCATCTCTTTATTTATTTATATTTCCCCTTTCTCTTACTACGATACTTGACTGGATAAACCCTAGATAGGATTTTAGTGTTGATCCTATTTTTATTTAGTTTCCTAGGGTGTGTGTCTTCCTCCTTGGATTGTTCACTCTTTGCATTTGAGAGTTTCTCTCTAACTGTATCCATTAAAGGTAGGTGCTTCCATAATTTCTCCTTTTCCAAGTAATCTTGGTTATTCTTTGTCTTTCTGATTATTTTCCCTTAGAAATTATATTTTTTATATATTCATTTAAATTTTTAAGGTGATGACTTAAAGGACTTGGGATATTTAATGGTTAGAGTCAACCTTAAAATTATTTCTTATGAGGAATCTATGGGTGTTGAAGGGATAATTTTTCATGGTTTTATTTATAATTGATTTATATATATATTTTGGAGTTTCTCTTATGTTTATTTATAATTGTATGAATTTATGGTGTTTGTGTAATTTTTTAGTGACATTTATCCCTATTTATTTTTAGTTTTTTTGAATTAATAGTTTTTAAAATAAATTTTCCCTTTAATTCCAATAGGTTTCAAATAATGTTTGACTTTAAAATGGTTTTAAAAGGAAATTTAAAGGTGTGTATTCTAAAAAATCCCCTATGATATTTTCTAGAATAAATTTTGTTAATTGATCTGATTTATCTATTATTTTTATATGTTTTTCCTTGGGGGATTTTATGAGAGGGTTGAAAATGAGGGGGTGAGGTAATATGTGGTCATGGTTTTCTATCTTATTATTGGTGTGTGTTTGATAATACATACATCCACCCTCACCCTTTTTCACTAGAAGAATGGGAATACTAGGTATCTTAGTGAGAGATTAAAAGATGTTTTCTATACTTTTCATGATGATACAAACTTATATCCTCTAGCTTTAGACCAGTACCATCTGTAGGAGTACCACTGGTGAGGCTATTTAGAGTAAGTTAGAATGTTATTGTCTAGGAATGCATTATTAGGCGGGAAGATGATTCCACCTGAGTACATATATGATTATATCATATGATTTTTGGGGTTTCCCATGATAATATATATATATATATAATTTTATCTACTTTCTTTAACACTATCATTGATTATATTTTTTCTTCATCAATTGTTTTCTTTATCTAGTTTGATGTCTACTCTTTGTTTTATTTACTTCATGGTTGGATTATATACATCACTTTTTCCATAGTTATTTTTTTTATCTTCATTAGTTTAGGATTTATTTAGATATGGGTTCATCTGACTGCAATTTTTCCTTATGTTTATTCAGCTAGTTATTTTTATGAGATTCATGTTTATTTGAGTGATTGAGTTTCATTTTATAACACTATTCAAAAGAACGTTTTGAAATGGGTTTTAGGAATTGTATTTTTTAAAATTTATTTTTATATAAAATTTATATATTTTTTCTTGATAATATTTTAATATAAAAAGTTAATTTATAAAATGTTTTTGGGTTTGTCTTCATAAATAACTGGAAAATCCTATTTTTAAATATTCTTATTTAAACTAGCCTTTCTGGAATTATTTAAAAATGGAAATGCATCAACCCATTAGTGAAACTTTTCTAGGTTATTTATGATCACACCATACTTACATAACTTGGTGTTTATATATTAAATGGATATTATAGGTTCAAGAACTAATTATGAAGATTTACACCTCTCAAACTCTTTTTATAGGCCTCCCTTGGAGAAGGTTCTTGAGATGTTGGATGGAGAGTGGCCTTGGGTCATATAGAAAGATTCTTCAGGTATTTTAGTTTGTTTTTGTGCCTTATGCGTTCATACAAGATGAATTTATCATATTTTTAGTGTTATATTTGTCTTATATCTATTTTATTGTGATTATTTTGTTTTCATTTTACTTTAAACTACTTATCTGATTTTTCATGTGCATTCAACATATGGGCATGTCATGCTAGAATTTCAGTAAAATTACACTACTAGTTAAATTAAATTTATTTGGGTTAAATCACTCCCTTTGAGTGTATTATGATTCCCAATAACTATTTTCTAGCTCATGAGGATCAATAATTAACTTTGGGCATTTCCAAATCCCATCTCAAGTTCCCAATTCAGGTGTGGTTCAGGTTGGTTCATGAAAAAATGGTATCATATCCTTGGTTCTTAGGAAGGCCTAGGTTCTTGAAGAACCATTGTTATTTAGGATGTCTAGTATATGGGAGATTGGATCATCAGAGCTTGGGATGTAGGATATGGGTGACTACCTAATCACCAACACTCATGGAGAAACCAGAGTTACCATGGGAATTTGAGATGTGAGTCTTGATTATAATCTTTATTTTTTGTTCTTCTTGACGAGTTTCGATTTGAATTGATGGTGTTTTTATTCTTGTGAAATTTTCATAAATTATTTTTAGGTTTTTTTGAATTTGGGGTGAAAATGAGATAAAAATAGAGGCACATGGTTTTCTCACATGACTTGAGAAATAATGCAATGCTCATGCACATAGTTATGTGAGCTCCTAATGGTATGTTCAAATCAAGCAGCCAAACCATTCATAGCCACTAACCTCTTTGAAAAAATTATTTTGGAATCCTTTGGGTCTTGAATTGTTTTATTTCTTGTGTATAATATATTTGGGGTGAACTAAGTGGTATTTTCTTGGTGTCTTGGTTTTATTTTATTTAATTTTGATGAGATTTAGTAATTGGAATTTTATTCTCAAAAGGGAAAAAGTGAAATTTGAAAATGTGTAATGGGTATTTTCCAAAAATGAATAGAAATTTGAAAGTTTGTTTATAATTCATAAAGTAGTTTTTGAAATTATTTAAAAATGAATGAAATGTTTTGGAACTCTAAATTAGGTTTTAGTAAAATATTTATAAAATTTTTCATCACTTTTGAAGTGAATTTTTTAAAGTAATAAAGTGGTCTTAAAATATAGAATTGAAATGAATTTAACATTTTGTGAACTTAGAGGAGGGACATAAGGTTGTGGATTAGATATTAAAAATGAATTGGTATAAATAGTGGTTTTAAATATTGTTTTAGAATTGTGGTTTTCTGATTAGTGGTTATGATTTACTGTTTTAGTTGTGTTTTTAATCATATTTTATGTTTATTTGATGAAATTGATTCTTGAAGAGTATTGATGGGGTCTTGTGTTTCATTTAATATTTAAATTATACATCCCAAAGAAGTACTGTGGAATCATAGTAAGTTTTTTTGTAAGTTTCCTTAGACTAGTGTCTCCTAAGGCTCTAGAGTGTTCCTTTCTAGTCATTGACCTTGTCCATACTCTGGGTGGAGTAGTAGAGTGGAACCCTTCTCGATGATTGGACCTTACTCGATAATTCTTGGTTTGGAAATTATTTATCTTCCATGGTATTCATTTATAACCTTGACCTAGGGACATTTCTATTTCCCTTCCCCTGTATGGTGATGTGGTCAACAAGGCTACATTGACTAAGATGACTTTTGTGACCCATGATGAGTGGTGTTTTGACTATTCAGTTTATAGAAACCCTATTCTTCACAAGGAATAAAACCTTTGATAATATTCTAATTTTTATAGCTTAGATATTATATTCCATTACTTTATGGGGTCCTAGTGACTTTTCAAATTTATGAATGGAGGCTTAGTAGGTTAAATATAGGTAATAACCTAGGTAAAACCCATTCGGGGTATCCCTTTTTCTTTTCCTCTTTGTTACTTTCCTTCATTATTAATTTTTTCCTATTCGTATTTTTTTTACTTGTTTCCTTTCCTATTTACCTATGGACTATATTTTGGGATATTTTATGCCTCATACTCATTTTAAGAAGCAACCATTTTCTTCCCCTAGATGATGTAGATTCCTTTGTCATGGTTTTTTTAGGGCCTCTCTGATTTGAAGCTTAATTGTTTTTTATAGTAGACCTTTCTTATAAACCATTATTGTTTTTCTAAACTACCATATTATATTCACCCTTATTTAGTGAAGAGACTGAATAAAATTCTTGGACCCTTTGTGATCATCCTTTGTAAGTACCCATATTCTTGATTCATTTTTACATTTTTACTTAGGACATAGGGATTCTCATGGATTGGGAGACATTTATTTTTTGGGTTGGTCTTGTTCTGACCTCAGTTTTGAGTTATCTTCCCTAAAGATCTATGTTTAGGTAGTCGTGTCCCCCCTCAAACTTAGTGACTTTATGAGGATAGAATTTGTTATTGTGGGGATAGTTTTTTCAACCAGACCATCATTTTATTTAAAATTTTATTTATTTGTTTCTTTTTAATCATTCCTTTGAGTATAAGGCCTATATTTTTAAAGAAATTTGGAAAACGTAAAGAAATTTAATGTATCGTGATTACCACATGATTAATAGTAATTTTGGAATGACTATTTGGGTATGTATATAGTTTTAGAATACTTTTTTTGAATGATTGATTCATAGCTTCCACAATTGTGTAGCCAAACCACGCAGGTGTCTAGGTGGTACCAGTGAGGGGTTCATGGTTGGCAGATGATTTTGTAAGAATGGGTGTCAACCATGCATTTTACTCATGCTCTCAAAAATTTTAGATTTATAATTTTCCCCCCACTCCTAATTAAGACCCTGCATGGGTATCTCATCCCCCTTCCCTCAGCCAAGAAATTCCCAACCAAGGGGGATCCAAGTGAAACATACCACTCACATCCTCAATTTTTTATCTCCTCTACCTTCGATCTCATTCTAGATCATTCCATGTTAGATTTTATCCTCCTCCACCTCCTCCTTCCTCTTTTTCCATATTTCTCATTCCCTTTCCTCTCACTGTAACTCTCATCTTTCTAAACCCTATGTAATCTCCCAGACTTCTCCGTAAGGTATGTTTTACTTACATTTTAGTTTAATTCCTTTAATTTGGTCAATTAAGTGTTTTCCCAAGTCCTTAAGAATGATAGGGGGTGTTTTGGGGGTTTAGTACTTGAAAGAGGAAGAAAAAATGGGGTTCTAGTCATGCTTCATGGTTTGTGCATGGTTAGTAAAAACTGTGTGGAATTCCCAGGAAACCGTGTGAACGGGGGGTTTTCGGATAGTATCCTCCACACGGTTTGTGCACGATTTTTCAAACTGTATGAGTAAATCGTGTGAGGGGGATATTTTGGGACAAAAGCATCTACATGGTTTGCGCACAGTTTGGAAAACTGTGTGGGTAAACCGTACGGCCCAGACACTTTTAAAAAATTACAAAAATTCCATTACGGGATTTTTATACCCAACTCAGGATTTCTCCACCCTCTTCCTCCTTCAACCCTAGTGATGATCCAAGCTTCCAAGATCTTCCAAGAGGTCTATCCCCTTCGTTATTAATCCATTTTGAGTGTCGTAAGTTGTAGATTGAAGATCCAAGTAAGGCTAATCTCCCTTTTGCTTTTATTTTTGGTTTAGGGTTTCTATTTATTTACCCTCTCCATCCGAAGCTCTCAAAACCTACCTTTTCGGTTAGTTTTAGGGTAAAGCATTAAAGATTGGTTTAATAGATATTTAAGGCTTCGGTTGGGAGTGTGTTTGCAAAAAAAAATCAAGGTGGGTGGTCTATAATTTATATCCCTTGGGTTTTGTGTAGATTTGTTCTTGTGGGGTTTTTATTCTTTCCCTATTTTGAAGAGTTATTGGTTCCTTTGACATGATGTGATGTATTGGTGTCTAAATAGTTAATTGAACCCATCTTGATCCCCATGGTATGCATGGAGGATGAGTCGACAAATTTAGGGCCACCCGAGGGGCGTGTTGATATTTCCCCAGACTTAGAGTTAGCTAAGTAAGTGTATGTCGTTGTGCGAGAACATAGATACAATGAAGAATATGTTAATATGATTAAATTATGTACAATTGGTGTTTAATAATACACCTAGGTTGGGTAATTACCTTAGTGGTTGTTTGGTTGGCATGAAAAATGGTTAAATGGATAAATGGGAAAATGAAAGGGATTAGCTTTATACTTGAATATGTTTAGTCAGATAGGCATGGAAAATGGGAATAGGGATAAAGGGGGTAAGTAATATGAATAATTAATGTGTTAATGGATTGAGGAAAAATGTTAATGAAAGAGCGCTGTCGTGGGCGCCCTCAAATGATTAGTGTAATTTGGGGTACTTAGGTGCAGCAGAGTGGCTGACCAAGGTCGTCTCTCAAAGGAGGAAGTGAATTAAAACAATTTTTAAAGGTATTCTAGAAATAAAATAAAAGAGAATAAAAACACTACTTGAAAGGATGAGGGTGGTTTTTTATAGTTTATGAATCTAGAATAAGTCTGCTGGAAGAAGATTGTATTTTTTTTTTGTTTTTAGTTTTGAAATGAAGTTTGATTAAAATGACACAACAAAAAGATGTTTGTTTAGAAATCTATTTAAAAGACATAATCGATCTAACTCTACCTCTTCAATAATTTATTAATCATTATCATTTAAATTAATATTCACTTAATTATGATCCCTTAATTTGTTAAATCCCAAACCCTACGAGAATTAACTTTACCACGAAGATTGATGTGAATTTTAACCTTAGGCTAACTTCGGAACATGCAATCGCAACACCCTAATTTGATTGATGTTCTAAAATTAGCTTATGGTAAGTGGTAAATTAAGGCACATAAACACTCTGGAAATTAGAATTAATTGATTTTAGGGATTATATTTGAACTCTACAAATTGATCCCATGTGGTTTTGAATTACCGGTTAAGGTTGCGCTCTCATAGTTCACACAATTCCCGACCTCGCGTGTTTTGTGTTAACTATTAAATTGCTTGCTTAGTTTTATTTAAATTAAAAACTCAATTAATAGATCATAATATTTTAATTACAGTAGCTCATTTATTCAAAATAAATGAATGAAGAAGGATAGAGGTCGATCGATTACTAAAAAGAACTACTCTTCCATGGGTGGTGTAGTCATCGTGGAGACGTTTTGCATAAGCAATGGATTGAAAGGGTAGAACCCAATCTTGTATCCACTCTTGATTCCAACCCAATTAAGAAGATTAAGATAAGAATAAGAGGGATGAACACAGAATATTATTTGAAGAAAAATTCAAGAAACAAACATGAAAGAAAAGAAATACAAAGAAGAGGTGAGAGAGGAGAGCCTTTTTTGAAGAGAGATTTGCACAAAGGATTACTTCCTCCAAGAGTTGTGGGGGGCTCTCAAGAGACAACCTTTCTTCCACACCTTCCCAAAGCCTCTACCAGCCCTCTCAAAGAGTTAAAACCCCCTTTAAATAGAGTTTGTGAGGGCTAGTGATACATAACTTTTTAAGTGTGAAATGAAAAACTCGGCCAAATATTTTATTCCAACTTGAACCGCCCATTTGACCTCCAAAAAGCGTGAATTTACCGGCCTTCCAGAAGGCTTATTTGTTCCCAATCATGTCCCCGATCTTTCCTCAAAATTTGGGCTCAATCCAAGCCCGTATGTAGACGATATGTCCCAAATACAGAACCCATGTCCATTCTGCCGAGTCCATCCCACCATTGGATTAATTGCTCATTTACTCCATCCAAATGCACTTTTTAGCTCTATTGTCCTGAATAAAAGTTGTATAAACTGAAGTTAGGAACACTGTTACAAAATGTAAAATTCAAATAATAAATAAAAAAATATTTATCTTCGAAATACTACAGTGCACTATTAAGGGTAAAAATGGAATTTTCACCAAATTTTCAAATGAATGATCAAATCCCAAATATTTTATAAATAAACATATTTAACACAATGTGAGGAAATTATTTCATTTATTATCAATAAAATATTCAATAAAATAGTGTTTTATCAACTCCCCCACACTTACCCTTTTGCACACCTGGGCAAAACCTCATATCAAGTAAACATCAATATCAAATCAAAACCAATTTTAAAACACATATCCTTAAGATCAATCAATTTCACACAAAGAATCAAAAGATATCATTCCTCATAAAAAAACTTATTTCAAGTTCTCCATTTATATCATTCAATATATTTCCACTTCATTTATCCGCCCATGCACAAAACACTTACCTCGCTTGAATTTTCTCTCATCACTCAAATATCAATTTTTTTTTGCAATGTCTTTCTCATCCAAACTCATACAAGGGTCACCATAGGCTTGATAGATTCCTACATCGCTACCCGATGTGATTCAAGGACATATGTTTATCATGAGTACTTTTCAGGGTTGTTCTGTGGCTTTCGGTTGGTAGGATTAAGATGTGAAAAACTCTGAGGCTGAATGAGGAGGGCTTGACTCTTTTGAAGCAAAATTGTATTAATCTAATTTTCACTTAAATATGGTATTCTCTTCAATTCCCATAGTATCAATTCAGCTCCATCATCATGAAAATTCATGAAAGGTTTACACCATTCATCATTTCAGCATAAAAAATGTCAATCTTCTCAAACATGATTTTCTTGAAAGCTCCAGATGGGCACAGCTTTCCACCTCAATTAGAAGCTCCAGAAAAGGCACAGCTTCACTTGTCATGAAAGCTCCAGAAAAGGCACAGCTTTCAATATAATGACTTTCTTTAGCAGCAAACACATCTCTTCAGAATTTAATTTTCCACCCAAAGTATTACATAATGTGGTGGCACAACACAAGACAGCTTCCCCCACACTTAAGCTCAACTAGATTATGCAATTTCACTTCAAGAGTTGGTTGGATAGGGAAAATTGGCTTGTAATGTGGCTAACCTAATAGGCTTTGCATGGCTTCTAAGGGCTAAAAGGATTAAATATTCAAGGTAGGCCATTATAAAAAAGGATTCTTTGAAATAGGGGTTTTAATACCAAACAAATGCCTCAATCATTTAAACACAAGTACCTCAAACCCTCAAGTTTTGACAGGAATAGATCAAATTCTGGTTAAATCAAGCATGTTTTGGTTCTCTCAAGAAGTGAGGTGAATGTAAAGAATATGAAAATAATGGTTTAGAAGCCTCACAGGAAAGTGATTTCAAATATAAAGACAGTGAGATTGGCATGGGATTCAAAATTCAGCGTACATTTCATGAAATTACTAAATATTTGAACTTGAAACAAAGTCATTTCAACATTCATTTAAGCTTAGTTTCAAGGGGTAAATTGTTTCACTTATTGATATGGATTTAAAAATGGTGATGAGAATCATTTCAGCTCAAAAGTTTCAAAAACACACAGAAAATTGTAAAATAAACGCACAAATTTTGAAAAACACACAAAAAAATTTTTATTTATTTTTTGGTTTTTTTTTGAACAGGAAAGAAATTGAAATTACTAAACTAAAAGGTTCCCTCCCCCACACTTAAAATATTGAATTTTCCTCAATGTGAACCTATGAGATGGTATATGCACATGAAATATAGAATTTTTAAATCGGACAAATAATATAAAAGTGAAAGGGTTAGGAACAGCCTGATGTGATCAAGTGATGATGGGGTCATGCAGTGTGATAAAATCCATTGCATCAGTAGGATGTCCCTCAATGTATCTCTTAAAATGTTGCCCATTGACTGTAAAGCTCCTTCCAGTGTCCTCTTGTGTGATCCCCACTGCACCATAAGGAAAAACATTAGACACAATATAAGGACCTAACCATCTGGAACGCAACTTACCAGGCATCAACTTCAGTCGTGAACTATAGAGAAGGACTTTATCTCCAACATGAAACTCCATTTGTTGGATCATTTTGTCATGAGATGCTTTTGATCTTTCCTTGTAGAGCCTTGAGTTCTCATATGATGACAGTCGAATCTCCTCAAGCTCTTGAATTTGCAACTTCCTTTGAATTCCAGCTTGGGCCAAATCCATGTTACATTTCTTTATAGCCCAATATGCCCGATGCTCGAATTCCACAGGGAGATGACACGCTTTCCCAAAAACAATCCGAAATGGTGACATACCAATGGGGGTCTTGAATGCTGTCCTACAAGCCCACAATGCATCATCCAAGCGCTTGCTCCAATCCTTCCTATTTGGCTGCACGGTTTTCTCCAAGATTTGTTTCAACTCACGATTTGAAACCTCAGCCTGGCCATTTGTTTGGGGGTGGTATGGTGTTGATGTTTTGTGTGTCACCCCATACTTTTGAAGGAGGGAAGAAAAATTCCTATTGCAAAAGTGTGTCCCTTGGTCACTGATGATGGCCTTTGGTACTCCAAACCTGCAAAAAATCTGTGCTTTGACAAAGTCCACAACAACATGAGAATCGTCAGTCCTGGTGGCCTTGGCCTCCACCCATTTCTCACATAATCAACAGCAACCAAAATATACAAAAATCCAAATGAACTAGGAAAAGGACCCATAAATTCAATGCCCCATACATCAAAAATCTCACAAAATAGTATGGGTTGTTGGGGCATCTCATGTCTCCTAAAAATGTTCCCAGTGTGTTGGCAACGAGAGCATGACTTACAAAACAAATGGGCATCATGGAACAAGCTAGGCCAATATAATCCAGAGTCTAAAACCTTCCTAGCTTTCCGTTGGGGTCCAAAGTGTCCACCACATGCAAGTGTATGACAGAAATGCAAAACAGACTCAAACTCATGATCGGGAACACACCTCCTAATGACTTGGTCACTACACATGCGCCAGAGGTAAGGATCATCCCACACATAATACCTAGACTCACTTTTTAATTTTTGGACTTGATGCTTCTTCAAATTTACTGGGATTTCAGAGCCAACAATGTAATTAACTAAATCAGCATACCAAGGATGCTTACCTGAGATGGTATAGAGATGATCATCGGGGAAAGTGTCCCGAAGTGGTACCTGGTCCAAGGTGTCACCCTCTAGTGTGTGAGTAAGCCTACTCATGTGGTCCGCCACCAAATTCTCTGATCCCTTCTTGTCCTTTATCTCAATATCAAATTCCTGAAGAAAGAGCATCCAACGGATAAGTCGTGGCTTTGCATCAGGATTCTTTAGGAGGTACCTCAAAGCTGCATGGTCAGAAAAAACTACTACTTTAGAGCCCAATAAATATGAAAGAAATTTATCTAAAGCAAATATGACATCAAGAAACTCCTTTTCCATAGTTGTGTAATTTGATTGGGCTGAATCCAGTGTCCTCGATGCATAGGCAATCACATGTGAACGTCCTTCCACCCTCTGAGATAAGACAGCTCCAACCACGAAGTTGGAGGCGTCACACATAAGCTCAAATGGAAGGTCCCACCGTGGGGGCTGTATGATTGGTGGAGTGGTCAGACACTTCTTCAGCTCATCAAATGATACCCTGCATGAATCATCAAAATTGAAGTCAATATCTTTTTGAAGCAATCGAGATAAGGGTAGAGCGATCTTACTAAAATCTCTGATAAAGAGTCGATAAAATCCAGCATGCCCAAGGAATGATCGAACATCACGCACACATGTAGGATATGGGAGGGATGAAATAACATCTACCTTAGATTTATCAACTTCAATGCCATGTTGTGAGACTATATGACCTAAGACAATTCCCTTTTCGACCATGAAATGACATTTTTCAAAATTTAAGACCAGATTCTTCTCAATACAACGATGAAACACATCACCCAAACTAGAGAGACATTCATCAAATGAGGACCCATAAACTGTAAAATCATCCATAAATACCTCCATGCAGGTCTCAATGAAATCTGAGAAAATACTCACCATGCATCTCTGGAAGGTACCTGGGGAATTGCAAAGTCCAAATGGCATCCTTCGGTAAGCAAAGGTACCGAATGGGCAGGTGAATGTTGTCTTCTCTTGGTCCTCTGCTGCAATGGGAACCTGAAAATAGCCAGAAAATCCATCCAAGAAACAATAGTGTGTCTTCCCCGCTAGTCTCTCAAGCATCTGGTCAATGAATGGAAGTGGGAAATGGTCCTTACGAGTGGATTGATTTAGTTTCCTATAATCGATACACACTCGCCAACTGTTTTGTACTCTCACAGGAACTAACTCATCATTTTCATTTTTTATAACAGTGAAACCAGTTTTCTTTGGTACAACCTGAACAGGGCTAACCCATTATGAGTCAGAAATAGGGTAAATGATACCCGCCTCAAGTAATTTTTCAACTTCTTTCTTAACAACTTCTAGGAGGGTGGGATTAAGTCTCCTTTGTGGCTGTCTCACCGGTTTAGCCCCATCCTCCAAGAGAATCCTATGCATGCAAATGGAGGGGCTAATACCTGATATGTCTGCCAATTTCCAACCAATTTCCCTAATGTTATCTCTCAAAAGATTACAAAGTTTTTCTTCTTGTTCAAAAGAGAGATTGTTAGCAATTATGACAGGTAATCTATCACCACTGAGCAAGTGTGCATATTTGAGATTTTGGGGCAATGGATTGAGTTCCAATGTAGGTGGGTGATGTATGGATGGAGAAATTGATGCAACATACATATCTGCACAATGAACATCAGTATCAGAATAAAAATCATCACAATCAGAGAATAAAGCACCAAATCCATCAGCATACTCAATAGCCATGTCATAATCAGAGTTCACATGATCAAAATCAGAATATGATTCCATTTCAAAATCAAATCTTATAGATTCTTGTTCCTTAAAAATGGGTGTATAAGTATTCTTAGACATAAAACTAGAACCAATACTCATAATCTCTCTAAGCATAGGACAATCCAATTCCATGGTGTTTTTACTTGGTGGTTCAAAATGGGAGATAACAAAAGCAGAATGGTCCTCAGAGGGGTACTTCATGGAATCCATAACATTAAATATCACAACTTCATCTCCAAATTCCATGGAAAGTGTACCCTCATTGACATTTATGATAGTTTTTGCAGTTTTGAGGAAGGGCCTACCTAAGATAATGGGGGCATGAGTACTTACCTGATCATCCTCCATGTTAAGCACATAGAAGTCTGCTGGAAAGATCATGTCTCTTACCCGAACAAGTACATCCTCAAGAACTCCTGCTGGATATGTCGTAGCTCTATTTGCCAATTGCACCACTACTCTTGTTGGCTTCAACTCACCAACCTGCAAGGAAGAGAATACAGAGTGAGGCATCACATTTATGGAAGCTCCGAAATCACAAAGAGCATCAGAGAAGTGCAACTACCCTATGGTGCATGGGATGGTGAATGTCCCGGGATCCTTGCACTTTGTTGGCATTGCTAGAGTTGGAGTAATGAGTGCAGAGACATTCCTTCCAAGGTTTATCCTCTCATTTCCCTTGAGCCCTCTTCGATTGGTACAAAGTTCTTTTAAGAATTTCGCATACCTTGGAATTTTCTTAATGGCTTCAAGTAGAGGAATGTTGATCTCCACACGCTTGAATGTGTCCAAAACCTCCTTTTTCATTGCTTCTTCAGCCATATTCTTGGTTTGAACAACCCTGTTTGGAAAAGGAAGGGGTTTATGAGGAACATCATCAATCTTTTTCTTACCTTTATCTTTCTCCTTGGATTTCTCATCAGTTGGTATGGAATGCGGCTTCTCTAAAGTTGAGGTGAATCCCGGTGGAATGGTAGGTGCAGATGTATCGTTCATTTGCTTCCCACTTCTCAATGTGATGGCACTAACATTCCCCTTTGGATTTGGAGTGGGTTGGGAAGCTAGATTTCCATAATTCTTACTCACAAGTTCATGGAGGGCGGTGGCAATCTGACTCATTTGAGTCTTCAACTCTCTCAGCTCTGAACTTTGACTCTTCAGCTCATTCTGTTGATTAAGAACAATTTGTTTCAAAAGATCATCAGTGTTAGAGTCTACCTTGTGTTTGATATTCCCTTGTTGCTGACTCGTTGATGTTTGAGCTTCGAATCTCCTT
The DNA here is from genome assembly GCA_963277665.1 of Viscum album. Lineage (NCBI taxonomy): Eukaryota > Viridiplantae > Streptophyta > Magnoliopsida > Santalales > Viscaceae > Viscum > Viscum album. The sequence continues at coordinate 1,410,758,792 of OY728141.1, read as the reverse complement.
TGGGGTTGTTGGAAACCCAGTTGGTAAGGTGGAGGCTGCTGGAAGTTTGGTTGAAAAGGGGGCCTTTGTTGTTGTCCAGAGCCATACCTCATGTCCGCTAGATCTTTCCACCCTTGGTTTTATGTTGGATCAAACTTCTTTTGGGGATATGGTTGTTGTTGTTGCTGCTGAAATGGTCTCCCAGGGAACACTGCTGCACAATCTTCTGTTTCTTGGAGTTGTGGGCAACAGTCAGTTGGGTGGCTTATCTCAGTGAAAATACCACAAGGCCTTGAAGGGGGGGGTTGGGATGTCTTTTGAGCCAATGCAATCTGCCTCACCATAGTTGTCAATTCTTCTAACTTAGTATCAATCAAATGACTTTCAAGAGAAGAAGGACTTACTTGATGTACTCCTCGAACATGTGGTGTACCTCTATCACCGAATTGTTGAGAGTTTTGGGCCATTTTGTCGATCAATGCTCATGCAACTACTGGTGTCTTGTCCACCAATGCTCCTCCAGCTGCAGCATCCACCATGCTCCTCTCCATGGGTGTGAGTCCTTCGTAGAAGTATTGGATTAGGATTTGCTCACTGATTTGGTGATGTGGGCAGCTTGCACACAACTTCTTGAATCGCTCCCAGTACTCATACATTGACTCCCCTTGTGCTTGCTTGATCCCCGATATCTCCTTTCGAATGGATGTGGTCCTTGATGCTGGAAAAAATCTCTGCAAGAAAAGACGTTTCAAATCGTTCCAACAAGTTACATCTTCGGTTTGTAAATAATACATCCAATCTTTCGCAGCTCCATCAAGTGAGAATGGGAATGCTCTTAGTTTGATTTGATCTTCAGAGACATTTCTAGGTTTTAGGGTTGAGCAAACCACATTAAATTCTTTCAAATTTTTATTGGGATCCTCACCAGAGAGGCCATGAAACTTTGGAAGTAAGTGAATTAACCCATATTTCAGTTCGAAGTCCGATTCGAGATTTGGGTATGCAATACAATTTGGTTGATAGTTAATATCAGGTGCAGCCAATTCTCGAATGGTTCTATTAAGTTCATTTCCATTGTTTCCAGCCATTGGTTCTTGTTTTATGGTTGAATTTGAATTGCTTCCAATTTCAATGTTCTGATATTGGAGTAATTCTCCAACTGGTTGAATGTTGAAACTTCCCGTAGACTGAGAATGTCTGATTCGTGCCCTAAGGCTACGTTCAATCTCAGGGTCATGATCTAAGAGATCTTCGGGATTAGTTTGTGTCATCAATCAATGAAAGATGAAAAGAAGGAATGTGGACCATAGTAAAATAAAAATTAGAAGTTTGAGTTAATGGTCCAAAAAGAAGTAGAAAGAGATAAAAGAAGAAGAAAAAAAAATCCGATTGGGTAAAGACGGAAGAAAGAAGAGAGGAAAAGAATTAAAATGTAAAATAAAATAAATACCTCTAATTGGTTGAAATAATTACTTGCCTCCCCGGAAATGGCACCAATTTGATAGAGCACTGTCGTGGGCGCCCTCAAATGATTAGTGTAATTTTGGGTACTTAGGTGCAGCAGAGTGGCTGACCAAGGTCGTCTCTCAAAGGAGGAAGTGAATTAAAACAATTTTTAAAGGTATTCTAGAAATAAAATAAAAGAGAATAAAAACACTACTTGAAAGGATGAGGGTGGTTGTTTATAGTTTATGAATCTAGAATAAGTCTTCTGGAAGAAGATTGTATTTTTTTTTTTTTTTTGAAATGAATTTTGATTAAAATGACACAACAAAAAGATGTTTGTTTAGAAATCTATTTAAAAGACGTAATCGATCTAACTCTACCTCTTCAATCATTTATTAATCATTATCATTTAAATTAATATTCACTTAATTATGATCCCTTAATTTGTTAAATCCATAACCCTACGAGAATTAACTTTACCACGAAGATTGATGTGAATTTTAACCTTAGGCTAACTTCGGAACATGCAATCGCAACACCCTGCTTTGATTGATGTTCTAAAATTAGCTTATGGTCAGTGGTAAATTAAGGCACATAACCACTCTAGAAATGAGAATTAATTGAGTTTAGGGATTATATTTGAACTCTACAAATTGATCCCATGTGGTTTTGAATTACCGGTTAAGGTTGCGCTCTCATAGTTCACACAATTCCCGACCTCGCATGTTTTGTGTTAACTATTCAATTGCTTAGTTCATTTTATTTAAATTAAAAACTCAATTAATAGATCATAATATGTGAATTACAGTAACTCATTGATTCAAAATAAATGAATGAAGAAGGATAGAGGTCGATCGATTACTAAAAAGAACTACTCTTCCATGGGTGGTGTAGTCATCGTGGAGACGTTTTGCATAAGCAATGGATTGAAAGGGTAGAACCCAATCTTGTATCCACTCTTGATTCCAACCCAATTAATAATATTAAGATAAGAAGAAGAGGTATGAACACAGAATATTATTTGAAGAAAAATTCAAGAAACAAACATGAAAGAAAAGAAATACAAAGAAGAGGTGAGAGAGGAGAGCCTTTTTGGAAGAGAGGTTTGCACAAAGGCTTACTTCCTCCAAGAGTTGTGGGGGGCTCACAAGAGACACCCTTTAGGCCACAACTTCCCAAATCCTCGATCATCCCTCTAAAAGAGTTAAAACCCCCTTTAAATAGAGTTTGTGAGGGCTAGGGATACATAACTTTTTAAGTGTGAAATGAAAAACTCGGCCAAATAGTTTATGCCAACTTGAACCGCCCATTTGACCACGAAAACGCGTGAATCGACCGTCCTTCCAGAAGGATTATTTGTTCCAAATAATGTCCCCGAGCTTTCCTCAAAATTGGGGCTCAATCCAATCCTGTATGTAGACGATATGGCCCATATACAGAACCCATGTCCATTCTACCGAGTCTAGCCCAGCATTGGATTAATTGCTCATTTACTCCATCCAAATGCACTATTTAGCTCTAGTGTCCTGAATAAAAGTTGTATAAACTGAAGTTAGGAACACTGTTACAAAATTTCAAATTCAAATAATAAATAAAAAAATATTTATCTTCGAAATACTACAGTGCACTATTAAGGGTAAAAATGGAATTTTCACCAAATTTTCAAATGAATGATCAAATCCCAAATATTTTATAAATAAACATATTTAACACAATGTGAGGAAATTATTTCATTTATTATCAATAAAATATTCAATAAAATAGTGTTTTATCAGTTAATTTCCTATTTATTGAGATTTTTGTGATGTTGTAAATGATGTTGGCTATGTTGTTGTGGTATGGTGTTTTGTTATGAATGATAAATAAGCATGTGCACATGGCTTGGTAGAGTGGGGTATTGACTTGAGGTTCTATACCCACATGTTGAGTTAGATCGAGGTTCTAACTCCTCCCCTAAATTCACGGTTTATGGAAGGGGATGGATTTCTATTCCCCTAATGGTTTCATTCCACCCGGACTGAGGCTTTGAGGTGAGGATATTGGGAATTTTTGTGATATGGTGCCTAGTGAGATAGGACTTGTTTAAATTCCTACATGTTGAGAACCATATTCATGCCAAATCCTTTGAACACTTGATAAAGGGTGAAATGATAAATGAAATGTCTTGGTAATGAACTTGGGGTATTTAGTGGTTCAACTTAAGGGAACCTAAATAAAGATGGATTTTGGACTATTTATCTTTACTTGTCATTACTGTCACTTTCATGCATTATCTTACTTTGTTGGATATTTTGTAGACATAATTGGTGGTGGACTACTAAGTTATAATCACACCCTGATCGGGCCACCATTGGGTACTCGAGAAGATTCCATGCTTGTAGGTCAGGACAAGGGCAAGGGCCCTATGCTAGGGAGATGAGTTGGATATGGGACATGTTTGGGTGAGGTTATGGACTTGGAGTCCAGACCATTTTGGGGATTCTACTATTTTATTTATTTTGGTTTTTGTTCACTTGACATTGTAGCATGGCATGACATATTTATTATTGTTTATGATTGTACCTAGTTTTGGGATTTGGTTATTTATACATGTTATGGATTTTTATCTTATGTTTCCATTATTTCAATTATTATCTGTTGTTTATTACTCTGGTATTGAGGGTGTAGTCTCCCCATGTGACTTATTAGACCCTCCCTACTAGTTGGAAACCTCTAGCGTATGGGGAGGTGCGCTTGAGGTCATGTAATTACCTGGCTCGGGGCACCAGTTTAGTGGCCCCTGGGTTAGAGATGCTACACCCTAGTTGGGTTTTTAGTGTCGATTCTCCATGGATTTGGTTTCCATTACACCTTACCGAATAGGGCCAGTAGAGCTACAAGAACTGAAGGTTCAGTTAGAGGAATTGGAGCATAAGGGGTTTATACGTCCTAGTACATCACCTTGGGGACCTCTTGTGTTGTTTGTTAAAAATGTTGACGGATCACTGAGGCTATGTGTCGATTATAGGAAGTTGAACCAAATGACAGTTAAGAACTGATACCATCTTCCTAGAATTGATGACCTGTTTGATCATCTTAGAGGTTCCTCAGTGTTTTCCAAGATTGATTTGAGAACGGGATACCATCAGTTGAGGGTGAGACCTTTTGACATACCCCATACATCTTTCTGAAGCAGGTACGAGTTGTATGAATACATGGTAATGTCATTTGGTTTTACCAATGCACCAGTTGTGTTTATGGACTTGATGAACTAGATATTCCACCCGTATCTGGATTAGTTTGTAGTTTTTTTGTTGATGACATATTGGTGTACTTCAAAACTCATGATGATCATTCCAAACATCATGACATCATCTTGAGTACACTAAGAGAGCATAGGATTTACACAAAGCTATCAAAATATCAATTTTGGATTGATGAGGTTCACTTTTTGGGACATATCATATCAAATTCAGGTATACTGGTGGATCCATAAAAGGTGCAGGCTATGGTGTCTTGGGAGCAGCCCAAGAATTTCCCTGATATTCGTAGTTTTTAGGGTTTTTCTAGTTATTACCGAAAATTTATTAGATATTTCTCTTGTTTGATAGCGTCGCTCATAGGCCTAACCAATAAGGGGGTTAAGTTCTATTGGTTAGAAGCTTGTGAGTATGATTTCTAGGAGCAGAAGAAGTGGTTGACCACTATACTGATTTTGATATTACCTGAAACAAGTAAGAAGTATACCTTGTTCTATGATGCGTCTGGTGTTGGACTTGGGGCGGTGTTGATGCAGGATGATCAGGTTGTGGCTTATGGGTCGAGTTAGTTGAGGCCACATGAAAGAAATTATCCTACTCATGACCTAGATCTAGCTGATGTGGTTCATGATTTAAATTGTTGTAGGCATTATTTGTTGGTAGAACCCTTTAAAATGTTTACCCACCATAAAAGTCTCAAATACATCTTCTCTCAGTAGGATTTGAATCTTTGACGGTGATGGTGGGTTGATTACCTATAGTCTTTTAATTATGAATTGGTTTACACACCAGGAAAAGGGAATAATGTAACTGATGCTCTTAGCTAGAAGACTCATAATTAAGTAGATCAGGAATCCAGTTCAAAGTGGGTGATGATGGCCTTGTTTGTGGAGATGCATTTGGAGGTATAAGAGGGTCATAGAAAAATGAACCATGCACTATAGTAGTTGAGTCTGTGCTTTTGAGCTGAGTTAAAGAGAGACAGTTGGTAGATCTGGAGTGTTTAGATATGAAGGAAAGTCTTAAAGTTTGGGAGTCACCTTCTAGTTGGACCTTCGGCACTGATGGAGTTGCTTATGTTCATGGTCGTGTTATGGTGTCAGTAGATGTACGGGAAGAGTCGATGCATGAGTTCCAAAAATCAAAGTGGATAGTGCATCCAGGATTGACTAAGATGTACCATGACCTACGCAGGCAGTTTTGGTGGCTGAGAATGAAGAAGGAAGTGGAAAGTTTTGTAGAACAATTCCATACCTGTCAGTAGGTGAAGGTTGAACATCAACGCCTAGGTGGGTTGTTTCAGTTTTTTCCTATTCCAGAGTGGAAGTGGAATGACGTCACGATGGAATTCATAGTGTTTCTTCCAAGGATTCCTTAGAATAATGATTCCATTTGGGTGGTGGTTGATTATCTGACCAAATTGGCCCATTTCTTGTCAATCTAGGAGACCTATACATTCGACTAGTTAGTGGAGTTGTATGTTCAGGAAATAGTATGGTTTCATGGTGTGATGAGAACCATAGTTTCATATCGTAATCTGCATTTCACCTCATGCTTCTGGAAGGGACTACAGAAGGAACTTGGTACCCAAGTGTTTCTGAGTATGGATTACCACCCACAGACTGATGGGTAGTTGGAGTGTACAATTTAGGTATTAGAAGAAATGTTGAGAGAATGTGTTCTGTATTTTGGTGGTTTGTGGGAAAATCCCTTGTCTCTTGTTGAGTTTTTGTATAACAATAGTTTTCAGACAACATTTAAGATGTCACCTTTTGAAGAAATTTATGGGAGACCGTGTAGATCACCATTGTGTTGGTTAGAGGCTGGAGAGTCTGAGCTGTTAGGGTCGATTCTTGTGTAGGAGACGTTGGAGAAGGTTTGTTTGATTCAAAAGCATATAGAAACAGTTCAGAGTAGGCAGAATTCATATAAATATTAGCGTCGTAGACCTCTTGATTTCATGGTGGGTGATAGTGTGTTTCTTCGAGTGTCGCCAAGGTTGGGTCACCGTCAAATTCAAAAATAGGGCAAGTTGGCACCTAGATATGTGGGGCCATTTGAGATTGTGGATAGGATCGGACCGGTGGCTTACTGATTGGCTCTTCCACAGTTGTATAGTGGAATGCATGATTTTTCCATGTTTCAAAACTCCGACAGTATCACCCAGATCTATCTCATGTGATAAATGTCAAGGATATCGAGCTTGAGGCTGATTCATCCTTTGGGGAGCACCTGGTTCATATTGTGGATCATAGTGAGAAAGTTTTGAGGGGTAAGGTTGTGGACCAGGTTTGTGTTCTATGGAAACATGGAAACTTTCATAAGGAAACTTGGGAGTGAGAATCAGATATGCAGACCGAGTGGCCCAATCTCTTTTCTTTGGGAACTCAATGATGCTCAGAAGAGCGGCTCGAGGATGAGCCATTATAAGGTGGGGAGGTTGTAAGATCCCATACTTCTCTGTAAGGTATATTTTACTTAAGTTTCAGTTTAAGCTCTTTCCTTTGGTCAATTAAGTGTTTTCCCAAGTCCTTCAGAAGGCTCGAGAGTGTTCTTGGGGTTAGGGACTCGAAAGGGGAAGAAAAAGTGGGGTTCTAGGCATGATGCATGGTGTGTGCATGGTTAGTGAAAACCGTGTGGAATTTATAGGAAACTGTGTGAAAGGGGGGTTTTTGGATAGTATCACCTGCATGGTTTGCGCACAATTTGGGAAACCATGTGGGTAAACCATGTGAGGGGGATATTTTGGGACAGAAGCATCTGCACAGTTTGCGCACATTTTGGAAAACTGTACGGGTAAACCGTGTGGCCAAGAAACTTTTAAAAAAATATAAAAATGCCATTGTGGGATTTTTATACCCAACTCGAGATTTCTCCCGCCTCTTCCTCCTTCAGCCCTAGTTAAGATCCAAGCTTCCAAGATCTTCCAAGAGGAAGATCTCATTCGTTCTTAAGCCATTTGGAGCGTCGTAAGTTGTGGATTGAAGATTCGGGTAAGCCTAATCTCCCTATTTCTCTTCTTTTTGGATCAAGGTTTCTATTTCTTTCCCCTCTCCATCCAAAGCTCTCAAATTCTACCTTTTGGTGAGTTTTAGGGTAAAGCTTCAAGGGTTGGTTGAATCAAGATTTAAAGCTTTGGTTGGGATTTAATTCGCCAACAAATTCAAGGTAGGTGGTCTACAATTTATATTCCTTGGGTTTTGTGTAGATTTGTGCATGTAGGTTTTTTACTCTTTCCCTATTTTGAAGTGTTCTTGGTGACTTTGACATGATGTGATGTAGTGTTGTCTAAATAGTTAATTTAACCCCTCTTGATTACTATGGGATGCATGGAGGATGACTCGACCAATTTAGGGCCACCCTAGGGGCGTGCTGATATTTCCCCTGACTTAGAGTTAGCTAAGTAAGTGTAGGTCATTGTGTGAGAACATAGAGCCTATGAAGAATATTTTAATATGCTTAAATTATGTGCAATTGGTGTTTAGTAATACACCTAGGTTGGGTAATTACCTAAGAGTTTGTTTGGTTGGCACGAAAAAGGGTTAAATGGATAAATAGGAAAATGCTAGGGATTAGCTTTATACTTGAATATGCTTAGTGAGATAGGAATGAAAATGGGAATGGGGATAAAGGGGGTAAGTAATATGAATAATGAATGTGTTAATTTATTGAGGAAAATTTTAATTACCCATTTATTGAGATTTTTGTGATGTTGTAAATGATGTTGGCTATGTTGTTGTGATATGGTGTTTTGTGGTGAATGATAAATAAGCATGTACACATGGATTGGTAGAGTAGGGTATTGACTTTAGGTTCTACGCCCATGGGTTGAGTTGGACTAAGGTTCTAGATCCTCCCCTAAATGTACGTTTTTGGGAAGGGGATGGAGTTCTATTCCCCTAACGGTTGTATTGCACCTAGACTGAGGCTTCGAGGTGAGGATATTGGGAATTTTTGTGATATGGTTCCTAGTGAGATAGGACTTGTTTTAATTCCCACATATTGAGAACTTTAATCATGCCAAATCCTTTGAACACTTGATAAAGGGTGAAATGATAAATGAAATGTCTTGGAAATGAACTTGGGGTATTTAGTGGTTTAACTTAAGGGAACCTGAATAAAGATGGCTTTTGAACTGTTTATCTTTACTTCTCATTACTTATCACTTCCATGAACTATATTATTTTTTTGGATATTTTGTAGATACTGTTGGTGGTGGCCTACTTAGTTATACTCACACCCTACCCAGGCCACTGTTGGGTACCCGAGCAGATTTCATACTTGCAGGTCAGGACAAGGGTAAGGTCCCTATGCTAGAGAGATGAGTTGGACATTGGACATGTTTGGGTAAGGTTCTAGACTTGGAGTCTAAACCATTTTGGGGATTCTATTATTTTCTTTCTTTTGGGTTTTGTTCATTTAAAACTATAGCATGGAATAAATTATTTACTCTTGTTTATGATTGTACCCAGTTTTGGGATTTGGTTATTTATGCATGTTATGGATTTTTCTCTTATGTTTCCGCTATTTCAATTATTATATATTGTGGCTTACTCTGGTATTGGGGGTATAGTATCCCCACATGACCTATTGGACCCTTGCTTCTAGTTGGGAACCTCTAGCATACGAGGAGGCACGCTTGAGTTCATGTAACTACCTAGCTCAGGGCACCAGTTTAGTGGCTCCTGGGTCAAGGAAGTTACACCATATGTGGGTTTTAGTGTTGATTCTCCATGGATTTGGTTTCCTAGGGTGCATGGATCCCTCCTTGGATTATTATCTCTTTGCATTCAAGAGTTTCACTCCAATTGTGTCCATTTTAGGTAGTATCTTCCATTATTTATCCTTTTCCAAGAAATATAGTTTATAATTGGGATTTATGAATATTGTTCCATAGAAATTATTTATTCTATGTATTCAATTAAATGTTTTAAGAAATTTCTTAATTTAATTTATATTTTTAATTGTAAAATTCAACCATAAATTGATTTCTTATGAGAAATTTTTTAATTTTGAAGGAATAATGTTTTTGGGCTTTATTTATAATGAATTTCTTTATGTTTTTTGGATTTGTTCTTTTATTGCTTATTAATTGTATGAATTTATGGTATTGGGGTAATTTTATGATTATATTTTATCCTATTTATTTATGGTTCTTTGGAATTAATATTTTTTTAAATTAGGTTTCCCTTGACTCCAAAGAGGTTTCTGAATACTAATTGGCTTCAAAATGGCCTTTCAAAGAGAATTCCAAGGTATGGATTCTAAATTAAAACATAAAGGACCATTTGGAACACGAGAAGAAGATTTCAGAGTAATTTCAATTAGTAAATATATTTTAAAGGGTATTTTGAAAAACATATTATTTGTTTTAAAACATAAATATTTCTTGGAAATTTATATAAATAACTTTTCCTTGATTTTAACTACACCCTTCACCAAAGCCCCTTGGATCTTTTTCTAGAATAAATTTGATGATTCATGTTATTTATCGATGATGTTTATATATGTTAGATTGGGGTATTTGGTGATAGGATTGAAAATGAGGGTGGGTTGAGGAAGGATATGGGCATGGTTTTCCCTTTTGATTTATTATTGGTGTGTGTTTGATAGGTCATGCATTCTTCCTCTCCCTCTATTTCTAATAGCATGGGTTTCCTATCCATTTTAGTGAGAATATAAGAGATATTTATTATAATTTTCCCAATGAGGCATACTTGTATCCTCTATATTTGGACTAATTCTATCTAGATTAGTTTCACTGTTGAGTTTAGTTAGATTAATCTAGAAGGATATTGTCTAGGAATGCATCGTTAGGCCGATAGATGATTCCAATAAAGTAAATCTAGGACCATATAATGATATATTTAGGGGATGTACATAATTATATATATATATATAGACACACACACAAAATTTACTCTATTTTCATTATCACTGGCCTTGATTCTATTTCTGTGACATCAGTTCTTTTCTTTTTCTAGCTTGATGTCTACTCTTTGTTTAATTTTCATAATGGTTTCATTGTTTTCCCCACTTGTTAAGAAATTATTTTTTGTTATCTTGGTCTATTTTTTATTTCTTTTTATATAGTTTTATCTTATTACATGTTTTTACTCTATTTTTTATACTTATCTATGATTTTGGGAATTCATATTTATTTGAGTGATTGAATTACATTTTATATAATTTTTCAAAACATGGTTTATAAATGGGTTTTAGGAAGTGTATTTTTAAAAATTAATTTTGATGGAAAAAGTTAAATATTTTATTTTAAAAATATTTTAATATAAAATAGGAATTTTAAAAAAATTGAGTTTTCTTTCATTAAGTTTTGTAAAAGACTATTTTTAAATATTTTTTTTCAAACTAGATTTTATAGAATGATTTCATAAGGTGAATGTCTGGACCCATTGGTGAAACCCTACAAGGTTTTTTATGCTCACCGCCTAGTTAAACCACTCAGTTTATATAGACCAAGTGGGGCTTATAGGTTTAGGTACTAACTATGATGAGTACCACTTCTAGGAATCTTTTTTTTTTCAGGACTCGCTTAAAGTTGGTTCCTGATATATTAGATACAGAGTGACGTTTGGTCACATAGAATGTCTGGTCAAATATGTCAGTTTCTTTTTGTGCCTTATATATATATCCAAAGTGGATTTCCCAAATTTATATTTTTAGTTGTATTATATCTATTTTATTATGATTATTTTTTTTTTGTTGTACTTTAAATTTATTATCCAATTTCACATAGTCATCCAACATATGTACGCATCATGCTAGAATTTTGGTAAAATTCAGCTACTAATTTAATTAAATTTATTCAGGTGAAATCATTCCCTTTGATTGTATTCTTATGCCCCATAACTTATTTCAAGCCTTTGGAGATCAGGAATTCCCTTTATGTCTTTCCATGGCCTGATTTAGGTGTAAATTTCAATGGTGGCATGGGTTCGATCATGACTTAGAGAATTTTGATAAGCTATAAAAACAGTTGAAACTATTTAGAATACCTTTTGAAATATATTTTACTTCCATAAAATCATATTTTCAGTCTAATTACTTTGTTCAAAAAAGTGAACCTTTTGTACTAAATGTAAAAGAGGAGTTCACTATAAGAATCAATTTTATTTAAATATAGTTTAGTCTTTTGTATTTTATAAAGGTTTGATTTTTTAAGATCTTTCACATGTACAACATATGAGAGTTAGATAGATGTGGGCTCTTAAGGATTAATTTTATAATGTAACTGGACCCAAGAAATTTTGGGTACTAAGAACTTAGTCTTATTGATTTTAAGAAAAAAAATATGAGTACCGATGAAAAGAATAATTGGTATATATATACCCTATCCTTTTACCCATATTATTACATGATTTTAAGCATAATTAAACATCAAATTATAATCCAAATATTGTAAAGTCTAGTGTATTGGAAGATTATGTATATAATTAAATATCATGAAACCAAAATAAAAAGAAATATTATTTAATATTAATAATGAGCTCCTAAATCCATTTTATCACTTATATATACATAGGATAAACTGGTTAATACATAAATAAAAGTGATGAGCTAAAAATCTCAAAAATGGGGTAAGCATGGGAATAAAACATAGCACATGGGTTAGAAAGCATAAAATGATGATATAAAGGCATGGAACTTGAATAAAAAAATAATAACATGTATAACATGGTAAAATATAATAATGACATCATAGGAATGTGGAAAAAACATATAACATGGCATAAGCATGATTTAAGGCTGACTTCCAAGACTATATCACATGGTGGGAAAAGTCCTATAAAGTAACCAGGTTCACTCATTGTCCCAACATGAAGTCTCATGAGACTAAAAATTACCCAATACATTGGAGAGATATCTAGGTGAACCCATCATAACATGTTCATGAATATGTATTCTAAATGAATAATTGTACATAATTAATCAAACATAAACATAAGGGTTACCCATGGAAAGAATTGGTATCATAACCATGTCAAAAGGCCTAACAAAAGGGAATATCATAAAGGTGCCCTTAAAAGAATGGATTTAAATAATATATGAAATTTAATAAGGAAAAATAGGCATATATTATGATAATTTATTTCAAAATAGAGTGAAAACATATAAAAATAGTGTTTAAGAAACTTAAGAAATAAAACATTTTAGTGAGATTTAAGGAAAATATTAAAGGGCGTTAAACAGGGAAATGGAAAATATTTTATATAAAACTATATTTGAAAAAAGATATCTTTCATGATAAAATGAGTGATTTTATAAAAATAATGGTGGATTAAAATATATTATGGACTGAACTTAAAAATGGGTAGGAAATTAATAATTTCCCTTTAATTGGGCATGCATATCAGGAAGAATTGGGAAGGGAGCCTTTTTAAAACATGTATTTCCCCATCAAAGAATGATGATCTGATATAGATACATGATTTTGGAATATAAAAACATAATTTATAATAATTTAATACAAATAATTAATAACTAAATTTGGTTAAATAGAGAGAAAAAGTAACCCAAAGGAAAAAATGGAGGTTCAGGTAGAATACCTTACCTTATGTTTGAAAGTGTTCTGCACTTGATCTTAATGCCATGGATAATCAAATTAAATCTATTAATTAATTTAGAACCTTTTATACATTTATTTTATTTATTATAATCTTATTAAGTTCATTTATGGTATTTTTTATGGGTTATAAGATTCAATTTCATCGTTCGAGAGTGTTGGTTTCCTTGGTTTTCATAATCAGGTTACTTATATACATGTACAGAAAATCATGTAACATGAGAATGGATTACCAGAATTGGAGTTATATGTTATTAATTAAAATAAATAATATTGAATTTTTATATAAGTCATTTTATAATTTTTTGGGATGATGAATCATTAGATAAGACGTTGGTGATAATTGTTTAGATTATTTTTGGCGGTTTTTTGACCATCACAAACTAGTTTTGTTTTATTAATTAATTATATGTATATAAAATGGTTCCAAAAAATTAAATAGGATGTAATATATATATTATAATTTTTTTTAACCATAAAATTGGTTTTATGATAAGTCTTCAATTAGTTAATGGAAATTGAAAACTTCATCGTCCTTGAATGCGATAAATTAACACATCACGGATGATGTTTTTCATTTTTAGAAAAAAAAGGGAAGGGGAAAGAAATGATGATAGATTATTCCATTAGAATAATAAAATTCTAGTATATTTAAGAGAATGTATTTATCATGCCATTTGTATGAGTTAAGTATAGGAGTGAATAAGAAAAGAAAATATCTTGAAAAAAAATTAAAAGAAAAGAAATCAAATTTTACCTCTTGAATCCTTCTTCTTGAGAACCTCCTTAGGGGGATTGGTTTTGGTATTTCTTTAGAACAAAGGCGCCTAGACATGGGGTATGGTCTTGGGAAGAGATTAAATCATAATTTTTACAATGATAAAATCTTGATAGGTGTGATGAGAAGAGGTGGTGAGAGGTGGTATTTATAGGGGAGGGGTGTTTTCTCATTACTTTATTCATTAGTTTATTATTTTGGCTCAAGACTATGAATAGTTTAAGAATTATCAAAAAAAACTATTAAAATAATGAATTTAATTTCTAGATCATGGTGCTTACATTGACAATGACTCAAGTAATAGTGTATTTAACTTATAATGTATATATACTATAAATTATTGTATTTCACTATTCACCAAAAATTCAACTATTTTAGAAAAATACCAAAAATTCACCCTAAACATTTTTAAATGTATAGAATTAAAAAATGGACTCAATTTTATGAAAATAATTTTCTAAATATGATAAATTTAATTTTTAATTAAAATCATCATTTACTTGGAAAATACCAATTTTAAAACTAAAATTGATTTTCTAACACTGTGAAAAATTAATTAAGGTCTCATAAAATTATCTTATAATCATAAGAAATCAAAATATTGATTTAAGAATACATTTTATGTAAATAAATTTTATTTTAAAACATTATATTAATTATAAAATTGAAATTAAACACTTATTTTGTATAAAAATATCAACACTTAATTAATGATTTCTAAAACATTTATTTATTTATTCTATGATATAATTATATCATATTTTCATTTATAAGTTAGATAATTTTTGTATATACTTTAATTGGTGAGGTTACTATTCTATTGTCTATTTTATTATTCATAAGGGTTACATTACTATTCCAAAGGTCAAGTTACTATTCTATTGGTATATGTTCCTTAACTTATAGAAATACCTCTTATTTCATTCATTATTAATTTATAAAGTTTTTATTGTGTTCTTTATATGATTTTTTTATGTTATTTATACTATATAACATAATTATAAGAAGGTAATTTTCATTGATAAAATTTTGGGTCGTTACATGGTATATTGACAATAGTTGTTCACAACATATGATAGGTGAAAATTATAAATTCTAGAATTTTAAAAAGTCAAATGGTTGATGAGTTACATTTAGAGAAAATGTAAAATGTGAAATCATCATAATCTTGTTGTATCTTTTCTTGGTAAAACTTTAATTCCAAATGTTTTTTATATTTTAGGACTTAATTTCAACCTTATCGATATTAGTCAGTTATACAATGAGGGTTACCTTGTGAACTTTGGGAATGATAAATTTATTTTTCACTGTTAGGAAGGTATACTCATTATATCTACATTTGGCCATGATAATTTAAACACACTATAACTAAAATGTCTTAGGCACTAGAACTTACTTTATTTAAGTTTAACTAAAGATTTATTTTGTCTTTGACATAGAATACTAGTACAATGCACTGTTGGGTCTTTATATAAACTTTCTATGAAATTTCATACAAGGGATATACTAGAGCTTAAGTTTAAATTATCCAAAAAATTTGAACCTTTTCAATTTAGTAATAAATATAAGTGTATATTTAAACCAATTAGTGAATTATAAACTTATAAAGCTTGATAATTAGTGCACATGGATTTATTTTATCCTATATAAACTATAAGTATTAAGGGAAACACTTTGTGTATGACCTAGTTGATGATTACACTAGATTCATTTGGGTCTATTTTCTCAAAAGAAAATCAGAATATTTTTTTAAAAAAAAATTACATGCTCCTTTTAAAAATGAGAAAAAAATACTTTGTATTACTATCTAGAGTGATCATGGTGGTGAGTTTGAAATTTTTTATTTTGAAAATTTTAATATGAAATTTATTCCTTGAAACTTCTCATCACCTAGAACACCTCAACAAAATGGATTGGTTGAATGAAGAAATATAATTCTTCAAGAAATTACATGAAATTATTTGTGTTAATATTTTATTTCTAAGTATTTTTGGGCTGAGGCTATGAATATTTCTTATTATACTATAAATCATGTATTACTTTTTATATTTTCTAAATAAACTTCTTATGAGTTATAGAACATAAGAAAAGAAAAACTCTCATACTTCAGATTCTTTAGGTGAAAAGTGTTTATTCTTAATATTAATGATCATCTTCAAAAAATTCATTCCAAGGTTGATGAGGTGTTTTTCATATCTATTATACAACTATTAAGGTCTATAAATTTTTTAATAAATGAACTAATGTTTTTGAATAAATAGTTCATTTAAAATTTGATAAAATTGATATTTTTCTTCTGGAATTTTTTTTAAAAATTAATCCACTATATAGTGTTTTTAAAATTTATTTTTCTAATTTATATAAATATTGACCACAAAAACCTATAGTAAATCCTCTAGATGTTATACCAAAGGAATCTCAATTACTAAAAGTTACTTTAATAGAATAATTGCATCCAATAGTTGAGGAACAATATTCATTTTTACCAAAAATCCAGTTGATCTTAAGGAATCATCCCATTAATAATATAATTGGAGATGTAGATCAACCAGTTAAAACTTGTAGCTCATTAAGAAATGAATTTGAGAATCATGCAATATTATCTCAATTTAAACATAAATCGGAAGAATATGCCATGGGTTATGAATATTAGATAAGTTCCATGCAATAATATCTTAATCAATTTGAATGAAATAGATTTTGAAATTTAGTTTAATATCTTAAATAAATTCTTATAATAGGATTCAAATTGATTTCTTGAAATAAATGTGTTGAAGATGGAAAATTGTAAATAATAAAGAAAGGAATGTTACTAAGGGTTATTGTCAAGAAGAATACATATATAATGGAAAACAATTACACCCGTAGCTAGGATCGAGTTTATCTAAATCATATTATCTTTTACAGCACATATGAATATTAATTTATTCCAAAATTATGTTAAAATTGATTTTTATTAACCGATATGTTTAGGAGGAAGTTTATACTGAACAACCTCTAGTTTTGAAGATGTAAAATTTCTATAACATGTATCTAAACTTAAAAAATATCTATATGACCTTAAACAATATCTAAAATTCAATAATGATAGAATAAAAATATTTTTACTTAAAAATAATTTTGTTAATGGAATAGAATAGCCAACTATTTTTATTAATAAATTTGTTAAAGACACCATCATTGTTCAGGTTTATGTGGATGGAATCATTTTTTAAACAACACAAAAATATATTTCTGATGGTTTTTCATAACTTATGTAGAGTGAGATTGAGATGAGAATGATGGATCAGCCTAAATTTTTCCTTTTCTTCCAAATTTCTTAGAAATCAAAAAGAATTATTTTAACACAATATAAATATATTATAGATTTATTAAAATATTTTTGTTTTGACAATCCTTCTTATATAAGTACTATAGTAATAAATTCAATAAAACTTGACCTTGATGAATTTAGAAAACCAGTGGGTCAAAAACATTATAGAGTAATTATCATAATTTTATTATAACTAATATCTATTCAACCAAACATTATGTTTTATGTATGTTTATTTATGATATTTCAAGAAAATCCAAAGGAATCACTTTCAAAACTGGTTAATCGCATTTTCCATTATCTAAAAGGTAGTTTAGAACTTGGACTATTTTATTCTTCCAAAAATAATTTTATACTTAAGAGTTACTCAAATTTTTTACTTTAAAGGTTATAGGTTGGATAAAAAAGTGCCTCCAGAACGTGTCATTTTCTATGATAATCACCAGTTTCTTTGTCTAGAAAAAACACTCAGTTTCACTTTCCATTAATGAATCTGAATATATGGTTGTTGGAAGTTATTTCACTCAAGTGTTGTGGTTGTAACACACTCATGGATTTTAGTTTTAGTTTCACTCATACTCCAATACTTTTTGATAAAATAATTTTTTATTATCTATAAATCTATAATAATGATCACATGAAAAGTAAATAAATATAATACATCATTTCCATTGGGATCACACACAAAAAGAAAATATAATTCTAAATTTTATTTGAACTAATTAAAAACTTTTTTATATTTTAACTAAGCCTTTAAATTCTAAAATATTTTACTATATTAAATAGAATTTAGGTAAGATCAATGTAAAGGGATCATAACTTTTAATTTTTATTAAAATTATCTCTTAACATTGAAAAAATCCTCAAAAAAGTGGGAGGAAATTCTTTATTTTAGAATTTTTCAAACTCTTCATGTAGGTAATTTTTTATTTTTATATAATTTATATGATTAGAATTCCATTCAATTTTAGTTTCTTATTTTTGTTTAACTTAATGAAAATTAAGTTCTATCAGGTATTATTTTCTTCATTGTAAAAAATTTCACAAAAATATTCTCAAATTTCTATACCCATACTAATATGATACTTTAAATATACTCTAATATAATATTTATATTTAATATTTTCCATAATCAGGTATTATTTTAAACAATATTTAGTGCTCTGATGAATTCTTATATTTATTACATATTTCAATCTTTCATTTTTTTAAATTTTGTTATTAAAAATATTCAAATTTTTTCTCTGATCTATATTCTTTTAAGTTATTTGATCTACAATTACAAATATTTAACCTCCCGAGAAGAGAGATGTTTTTATTAAACTTTTTATATGAGTTTATTTTCATACTTTGAAAGATAAAAAAATTGATACAACTATATTTGGAATAATATTAGTAAGAAAAATATCACAATTACGTATCAAAAGATAATTTTTGGAAGGTTATACTTTCTTAGCCTTATCATCTATAGGTTTAATTTTGAGTCTATTTTATGTTCTAATATTATGTTTTTGTCTTTATGTTTTTTTGAAATTTTATTTACTTTTTTTAAAGTGGGATAATCTACTTAAATAATTTGTCCTTATTGATTTTTGGTATTTTCTTCCATGGTTTTTACTTTTTTGTATTTATTTTTGAAAATAATAAAAGGGGATCGATTTGATAAAAAAATTGTTAAAGTACAGATTTGTTAAGTGGAAGATATCTTATGGGGGGATTGGAATTATTGGAATGTCGTATCCTGATTCTTTAGATGAATTTATGTAAACTGATAATAGTCCATACTATACACCAGACAACAACTCTCGTGATTCGACCTCTATGGTGAGGTCACTAAGGGTTACAGGGGAATTTCTCTCCTATTTAGGGGTATGGGGGCCTAAGGACTTGCCCCAATTTATTAGATAAGTGTATAAATATTAACCATTGTAGAATATTTGACTGGAAATACTGATAGTGGTGTTATAGCAGTGCATACTTTCACATAGTTACTCTAGAATAACTAAGTGACAACACTTATAGGATATTGTAGCTTTGTGTAATTCTCGCCAATAGTAATTGTAAAACAATGGAATTAATATATGTATTATCACTGAAAACATGGTTTACTATAGTACCGCATTGTTTTATGAATTTATTTCGAGTTTGGGTTTCATGTTTTGTGATTGTACCCCATAATTATTCTCCTAAAATTTATTGAAGTGTTCTACCTCTCTATGGATTTAGGGATTTTTTCCTAAACCACATAAATATTTTTTTGTATGATTATCTCCTTATTATTTTTTTATACATCTTAATATTCTTCTGAAATCATTTTTCATCATTTCTCCTATCATTTCCATAACATGAATTAATGTGTTGTTTTGAGAAAATAAATTTTTTTGAACTAACAAGTTTGATTTTGAATGCTCTGATCAAAAGTGGGAGAAATAAATTTTATTATGTATCTATAGAAAGTATGTATTTTTAAACTCATAAATCTTATCAATTTTATTTACATGTATTATGCTTTTCAAAAGGTGGATATTTTTGAGTAAATAAAATTTTCATCCTTTTTTCGAAAATCACAATACACTTAATTGTGAATTTGATTTAACTTGAAGTTTTTTTAGTTAGTTTTATTATATAGCATGAAAATATGATAATTATAATTTTAGATAATTAAGATTCAACTAAAGAGCATGAGTTTCTAGTAAACTAAGTTTTATTGATAGATTTATTTTTCCAAAAGATAAAGCATTGTATAGGCATAGTTTGACTTGATCATAAGATGTAAAGATTTATTGAATACATTAAAAGATAGAGTTGCTACTTCTGATACTGTTTTAATTGAAATAAAGTTTTGTATAATTTTACTATTGGATAATTTTCTATAAATAGTCCCCAATACTTCATGAATAAAAATATATTAAAAACTCACTGAAATATTATAATTATTTTGAAGTATGCATTGTCTTGTTGTCTTTAGTTATTCTGATTGTAATTTTCTTTTAGAGTGTTTTTTAAGAGATTTATTATGAGGATTTTATTATAAATCTCTGATATTTATATTATAAAAATTTATTTTATTATTTTACTAATCAAATGTCTTTAAGTTCTTGGAATTAGGCTATTTTCATCAAGTTAAGGATAAGATTTTGGGGGTAGAAATATTCTATCAGTTTTGGTGTTAAGGAAGCCACTGGTGGTTGAAGCTTGGTGTTTCTAACAATTATTATTGAGGATGTTCAGGATAGGAATGAAGATTCCTAGAGTCAGTTTAAATTCTCCCTTTACACTTTAGGTTGAATAAAAGTCTTCCAAGTGATGAAATGAGATTTTATCCAAATTTTTTATCTATAAATCACTGATTAAAATCCCTCATGGCATGCCAAATACATGGGTTTTATTACATTTTTTCATTTTTGTGTGATTTTTTTAAATAAATAATTTAGGATTAAACTTTATATTTTAATGATAAAATATCATTCATAATTTAAAATGCTATAATCTCAAATTCATTTAATGAAATATTCTTCAAATTTGATCCTAAAAATTGATTTATTTGGTTTTTTGCGATTTTTTTTCATCAATAATTTTATCTTTTTCTTAAATGTTTCTAATTTTTTTAATTTTTCAAGTAATTAATTTGAATATACCATTCCCATTACATTTTCATGACCTACTATAATACCTTACGGTCACTCCACTTACCATAAGCAGTAACTCAAAGCTACTTCATGAAGACCCCTACAACGACCACACTCCCTCGCATGATTAACCAATTGACCACACTTTACTATCCACATGAAGAACTCAAAAGCCTCAAGATTCTACATGAATAACCCAATAACTAGACTCACCTCCACTACCAATCTATTGTGAGGTTACTCCCAAGTGACCACTCCCTATTCATGATACTTCATGAAGAACATAAATCTATTATGGATAACTCATATACTATAAAAAGGATTAATCAACTACAAACCTATCACAACATACCATGTCTTATCAATGATATTGTGTCACCTGTAGCTATTTTCAAAAAATAAATACAATCTACTGCACCAACCAGTAGATTTTGATGTGGTCAACCCCTAAATCCTTGGATTCCATGGCACCAAGAATTAAATAAGATTCATAAGAAAATGATTGCATCATTCATACCCAAATTGGATATACATATTCACAACTATTCCCCCAAGATTGAAGCTCAAGTTTAACTTTCCAACAAATTCACCCAAGTATATGGACTTAAAAAACATCATTTCAATAGAATCCATTAATAATCCACCATTTCAAGAACACCATTCCAACCCATGAAACTGAATTTAGTGCCACTCTAGTTTCATTTCATAACTCATGTAGCTCATGTGTAGCATATCCAATTTGAAAATTTCCACATAGTACCCTAAATAAAGACAAAACAAATTGAATTTTCCATGATCTTTGAAAAGATAATACTAAGTCCAAAGTTCAAGATACATATATATGTGTGATTTGTTCCCTATATAGGTGTTTGAAGATGATGAGTCCTTGGAAATTACCAATCCGTTAGTTTTAAGTGTATGTAAAGATGTACACAAGGTTTTTTATGTAATTAATTAAATATATCTCCATCATGAATCACCACAAATAAATAATGATCTCATTCAAAGGGATTTCGGTTGAGCACTTCAGTTATAGCAGGCTGGAAGCTCTAAATTTTCACCACCCAAACCAATTTTCTATAATTGAAGACTAATCCAAGGCTCACCTAAATTGGGAATTTAGAAATCTATACATCTTATTACTTTAAATGGGAATGATATTGACCAAGTATATGGTATTTAAAGGGGGATTTCATATAAACTTCACAAAATAATGATCATCAACAAATACCAAAGTATAATAACTATAGAATCCGGTGAACCACTGGTGGGATCACTGATTATGATCTAAAGCTATAGAGAATAATAATTTTTCTACGTAGTTTTTTTCTTATAAAACCCTAAAGATAGAGAGGATTTAAATCACCCCAATTTACTATTTATGATTAAAAATTCTAATCCCCCCCCCCCATTTACTTAATCTAATACCTCAACGAGTTCATCTAAAAACCTTTAGTTAGAGTGTAGAACCTACCCTCATCATTTCACGCCTTACAGTCCTGATATCGGCTAATGATAAGCTATACAACCCTATGAGTAAAGATGAATATATCTTCAATAATAAGAGGAGTAGATGGAATCCCTTGGATGTGATCTTCGGCCTCAAGATGGTGGTGGATTTCATGCCTAGATGGATTCGTCTCCCCTGAGCTTCCTGGTTGTGGGTTTCAGCCTTTGCCGTGGCTCTACTCCGTTTCTGGCGTATCCGGCCTCCGACAGCTATGGTGGTTGCGATGCCTTCAGATCAGCTTGATCTTTTTTGGGTCATCATCTGCCAGCAGCCACAGATCGGAGTCATTTTTTCAGATCTAGGGTTTCTACAGGTGGGTCAACACGGTCAAGGGGCTCAACGACATCGATGGCTGCTTCGGCATTCAGGTCCTTCTTGGAAGGTGCTTCATTTCTGTGGATGGTGTGATGATCTGGTCTGGCGGCACTAGTCGGGCCCTTCCCGGTCTCTTCTTGCAGAAGGTGGTTTGTTCTTTCCCCTGGTTCGATCCTTTTGTCGGTTCGCGAAGCAACTACAGGTATGTGCTCAACCTAGTCTCTCGGATTCTTCTTCGCTCCATTTCGTTGATGCTTGCTTCGATCGGACCTTTTGGCATTTCATGTTCTCCTCCTACTTGATTGTGATTTCGGTTATGAAAGGATTCTGGTTTCTGGGCTTGCTGAGTTGGGTTTGGCGATTTTTGTGCATCTGCTGGTGGTATGATGTTTTCTATGCTATGAGGCATGGAATGCTGAAAGTTGTTTGGTTTGAAGATCATGACTGCTGGTTGTTGAGCTGTGATTCCCTATTGGATGATGGGTTAGGATGTTCTGGATGTTGCTTTTTGAGCTGCAAGTCGATTGGAGCTGGTTGGCATGGAGGCATGGATCCTCATGGGGAGGACAAGCGTGTTGCTAGAAATGGTGTGAATGGAGTTACTATTCATTGTTTGTTGGGTGTTGGCTGTTGGGGCTGGTTGGTTTGGACGTGATGCTACTGCTGTGTTGTTATGATGACTGGATGTGGTGCTGTTGGATGTTGGGATGCGTTGGATGATGGAAATTTTGATGCTGGATGTTGGTTGCTACTGAGCTGGGAGTTGCTGAAGCTGTGGTTTATGATCGTGTTGTTGCCGGATATTGACTGCTGGTTGGGTTTGAGTGCTAGTCGTTGGTTAGTTGTGAGCTGCTGGATATTGTTTGATGCTGGATGATGGTGGTGGTTTCTTGGCTTTGCGTGTTTTTACTTTTTTTTCTTTTTATTTTTCTTTTTTTGGGGTTTTTTTCGTCTTAGGTTGTAAGGGGTTTTTGGGTGTGGGTCGTTTGACTCCTCCCCTCCCTTGTCTATTGTGTCTCTTTTTTATTTCTAATAAATTTGGGGGGGCCTGGAATAGACCGACCCTCGCATCTTCCTTGCCCTATTTTTCTTATAATCTGAAGTCCAAAATCTTAATCCCACCATCCAAGTAGAATAGGCCCATAAATATTGAATCCAACTTATGTCCAAGCCCATACCATCACATTCATCACTTATCCTCTTTAAGTGATCATGAAAAGAATAGTATATCTTCCATTATGGTTTAAATCATATAAGAACTTCCACTATGATTCTTCTAAAATGTATACTGACCTTGATCATGAGAATAATTTACGAATTGGGAAGAGTCATGAAAATTCTCTCAAACTGAATCATGACCCTTGAAACTGTTTATATTCCATCCATATGAGGAAGGATAGTACATTGAATCTTGATGCAATTGATGTTAGGAGGATTAATAAGATTTTTTAATGGCTGTAAATATGTTTCTCATCTCCCATTAGAGATTATTAGACATCTTCCGATTGTATCTAGGTTTTATTGTAATTTTTTAGCATTCTGATTCTAATTCATGTTCTATTATTCTTTCATCTATGTGGTATGATTATCCTCTTCCTTGTTTTCATTTTTTATTTATTCCTTCATGTCATAATAGTGATCTCTCACTTCTATAATCATGTAATATTAACTTGATACTTATCCCTTGAGGGATATTTCATGGGAATTCAAAATCCATATCTTGAATTCTGTAATTTCTAATTTTCATCCTTTATGCGATAGTGAATGGGAGGTAGGTGGATATATGATCATCATCTCTCTTACCATTTTCTAATGTATCCTCCAAATTTATTAGATCAACTCTTCATTGATTCCCTTGATCTACGCATCATACCAATGGAGTTGTTTGGATTGGGGGATGAACAACATATGATTGGAGTTGGGTGAAGGATGGTGCATTATCTCCGGTTGGGGAATATTCATCATATTACACTCTAGATTAGGTGATATATACATGCTTAAGGGGGTCTTCCATATGTGCTTAGTCTCAAAATTAGATATAGACGAGAAATCATTGATTATAACCTAATTATTGGGTGAGAATAATTTTGATAGTTAAGAATCTTTGTGATCAAACCCAAGACCATTCCTTTTCACCCTAACTATGTGTGTTTGTTGTCATCTTCCTATTTTCATTTAATAAAATCAAAAACCAAAAAAATAAACACTTGTTTCTAGGTGATTTAAAAATACATAAAACAAAAAAAAGTGATTGAAATTAGTGAAGATTCATCCCATGACTCCTTAAGAACAACCATAGTTAGTCCCACCAAACTACATTCTATGTTTTATAAATTTTGTATAAGAGTCTTTTGATATCATTACACATATTTGGAATCATTATTGGGGATTTATTTCAAAAATAATGTTTATATTTTTCTTTCTAAATAATTTACTACTTTTAAACTAATTTTTTTTTAAATTATAGACCCTATCATAAAGGATTATTGAACTTACTGACTGATGTGGCCAAAATTATAAGGCCCCAGCCTTAAACCTTACTTAATCTTGAGTTATTACAAGATTACACATTGAGGATCTTTTCAGGTTTAGAGTTTTAGAGAATTAGATCATGAAACTTGCATTACATTCCACATTTAAACAAAGTGGTTACATAAAAGACATTATTCATTCTTCCCATCAATGGGAACATATTTAAAATATAACACGGATTCTTTCTTGACACATCCTTGACACTATCATCACATCATGTGCCTTTCCCTTGACCTGTGAAAAACATTTCAAAAACTTGGGATGAGCATAAAAAGCTCAGTAAGAGTTATAAAAATATGGAAAGGAAACATGAGTTCATATATACATAAGAATGAAATCATAATTTACCCATAAAACATAGGCACTTTAACCTACCTCATCAAATCATGAATAAATCATAGAAATCATAAGATATAAAGGTAACTTGAGGCATTCATAACATTCTTACGTAGGGAGTAACCCTCTTGTTCACATTTGGAATACCCATCACAGTATATTCCCTAAAATCTCTTCGGAGAAACCTTAACGTTTCACTCCTTCGCGTTACCCAATGCATTGGAGAGCTATATCGGGCTCACCCGCCCTTAGTTTATCACGGAACCACCCGTTCTTCATAACAATTCCCAAGAACCATAACATAATCGTATCACATAAACATGAATAAAGGAAACATAACATTTCCACATTTCAATCACAATATAACATTTTAGGATATTGAAATAATGAATCCACTCAAAAAGAAACCATTTCCAAAACCATTTAAAACATTTAATAAAGAGATTTTTGAATCAAAGTGTCCCATACCACCTTGAAGCTTTTAACATTTTAAACCATTAATATCCATATAAATAAATCCTTAAACCCATTTTTAAAACATGGATATTAATAAGAACAAGTAATTAAAACATTTAAAACGATATTTTGGTTATAGGGGTTTTACCAAAATTAGAGACACTTGAATACAATAATCGAGGAATAACATTTAGTCAGAACTTTATAATATAATGAGAATAAAAGGATTCTTGATATAATACTCCAAAGGACAGTATATACACCATATAAGAGTGAATTGGTGCATAACAACAATGAAGTCTCAATAAGGATGTAAAATGTGATTAAATACCTTATAAAGAAGGTATCCTTAAATTAAGGATAAATCAATATAAAAATTTTGTGTGAAAAATATAAATACACCCAATATAATTGGATATTAAGTGTAAAACAATAAAAGGTCATTCACACATATTGAAAGGATGACATATTCAATAACTACATGTTGAACCCAAAGAAATCGAAATTGGGTTAAGAAGTTCCCCTGACAGCCTAACGGCGTCACATCAAAATGAGTTGATGAGAGATAAAAAGAGTATCTCATCACTTGGACACAAAATTTACATCATTAAGGATATATGATAACATATCCCAACATAACAATATGTAAATTAAAAGACCCAATAAAAGAAGTCTTTTAAAAAGAGGAGGGTGAAAGGTTCCCTTACCGACTTGGGTATCTTTCAAAACATACACCCCATGAAAGAAGGGCAATAAATCATTGATGTAAATACTCATAAACGAAAGTATATTACAAAAATAGTATAATAATGGGCAGTACATACACCACTCAAAGGAAATTGTGGCAAATGTATCATAAATCTCACAGGGATAAAAGTGAGATGAAAAATCCCTTACGAAAACTCGGCAGCCTAACGGCGCCACATAAAACTTCCAAAAGGATTGATGAGAGAGAATAGGGTCTCTCATCACATGAACATAAAAATTACAGTAGGAGTAATATAAAATAACATCCCAATCATAATAAAGATGAGATTAAAAGAAATTACATAAAAGAGTGTACTTAAAAAGAAAGAGAGTTGTAGGATCCCTTACCTCGGGTCCGACTTGACTCGATCGTTCTTTAATCTCCTGAATAATAAACTTGAGTTAATTTATAATTCCTTAAGAACCCTTTTTCAAGTTCATTATTACTTTTATACCACTTATTACCATGTCACAAACATTATGTAATCATTTAAGTTAATAATATTTGTTTTGCCGATATTTGGTTCTTAAGTCGAAAGTGGTCTTCTTACAATTACATGTTGTTCGTGTGGCCAAATGTTTATTATATCCATAATTGTATTCATTATGTAGATATCATATATGTCATATATATCCAGTACATGCATGCATTTATATCATTACATAATCATTTAGAGGTAAGAAATGAAATGCACCGTTCATGGAGACGGTAAGCCGTACGTACGCATGAACGCTACTTTCATTTCTATTTCGTATTTTATAGAATGGAATAATAATGATATAAAGGTATATTATAATTCCAGTATAATATCATATATAATATCATATTTACATCCTTTATACATCCCACATATGGTATTTAACGAATCAAATCACTTTGAGGGGGCGGTAGTCCGCACTTCCTTAAATGAAGATATCGCGTATACCCATAATGGAAGCCATAAAGGTAAGAAAAAAATGAAAAATACAGAAGCATAAATAAAACATAAACATATTATATATCATATATAAAAATAGTGACATCATAATGGCCACCTTTGAAGGTGTTAAATGAGTATTGAACAATCATCGTTTCGGGAGGCAGAATTTCACCATCCACAGAAACCGTATGTTCTTTAACCATTTGATGTAGTTGTGTGAGAGTGTAGCTAGAATAAATCTTATAACAACATCCTAGTATATTGAATATACTGTTGTTGTTACAAAAGAAGTAAATAAAAAGAGTTTAGTGGGTTGGAGAAGAAAAATAAAACAAATGAACATAAGAGAATGAATTACCTTTAAAAGTGTAACTCCTTTTGATTTAAGCCTAAAGGCTTCCTTTGAATGGATTCTACCCAAAGGGAGTCCTCTAGGATGAGGAGAGGGATGTGGAGAGAGTAAATGGGCAGGTGTTGTCCGAGCCAAAGGCTTGAGGAGTGTGTTAAATGAGGTAGAGGTGGGGGCCTTTTATAAGAGGAGAGGAGGGGTACTTTTGGAAAGTAAGAAATATTACTATATTTGAAAATGTGTTTCGGTTTTAAAAGGTCCCAAATTGATATAATTCTTGGATAAGGTTATAAGGGTTCTAAATCCACCCATACAATTGGTTTTGTCCATGTGTAGGTTGTATATTTTTCATTATCTTTCCATTTTAATTAAATCGTCAAATAATGATGTCATCGCTGCATCATTATTATGTCATAAATAATTTAATTTATTTAATGTCTAAAAATTATAAAAAAATACTATGATATAGTAAAATCTTTTTATCTTTCCAATTAATATTTATAATCAAAATTTGGACTTGTATAACCCCACTTAAAAATTGTTTTCGTAAAACATATTATGTTTGTGTCATTTTCACTTTAACATTAAATAAAAATATATTAATGTCATTTTCCAACTAAAGTGGCTCCATGGGGTCCCCAAGTTGGCACATGGCTTGTCTTGGTCGGCCATGACTCACCCAATAGTTTTATTACAAGTGTCATGGTGTTTTCACATTCTTATAATATCATTTTTACCTTAAACTACACAAATTACCACTAATCGCGATTAAAAACTTAATAAGTTACTATTCACCAAAAAATTATTTTAATCTCATTGAACCACATTTTACTTGTTAATTAAAACCATGTATGTCGGATTTTTGAAAATCAAAACACAATTATGGCAAAATTTCATTTAAATGAAAAATCAGTTTTTATAAGTACCACTTAGTGGTTTCACTATTCATCAAAAATTGAAGTTTTTCAGAAAATTACCAAAAATTCACCCTAAGCTATATTTGATATTTAGAATTCAAAAATGAAGTCTATTTTACAAAATTCAAAACATATTAGTCACATTAATTAATTTAATAATTAATTCCCGCTGTCAGAGCAAATAGCGTGTTTTTATAAAACAATAAGTATCAAAAGATTGACACCAGTTTAAGTCTAATTTCAAAGTGAAATTAATTCCAATGACCACCATTGGATTAAATGGTAAAAATATTTTCTAATTTCACTTTAAAACCAATTCAAAATATTATCTAATCATATAAATAAATTAGATTAAAAAGAGGTTTTGAATTAAAACACAACATTCTACACTATTCATTAAAAAATGAACTTTATCGGAAAAATACCAAAAAATTACACAAAGTAAAATTTGATGTCCAAATTCTAAAGAAGAGTTTTATTTGGTCCAAAATAATGTATAAGAGTGATCAAAACTATATTTAATGACAGTTCTCCATTAAAAGGCGATAAGTGAACCTTTAGTGAAAACTAGGGCATATACACCTAAAATTTAATTCTTTCCGTATTTTAAGCCTTTAGCTTTTATTGGAT
Source organism: Viscum album (assembly GCA_963277665.1). NCBI lineage: Eukaryota > Viridiplantae > Streptophyta > Magnoliopsida > Santalales > Viscaceae > Viscum > Viscum album. The sequence goes on along the minus strand of OY728141.1, from coordinate 1,410,729,112 downwards.
AAATGTAAAAACATTAAAAAACATATATAATCATATTTTAGTTATTTATATCCATTCCCGCCATTATAATGGCTACATGTTAACTACCATTTAAAATAATATTATTTTATTATTAGAGTGCAACGTAAGATTCCCAAGAAACTCGTTGTTGCGTGTTGGGTACGCCATCGAGCATAGCGTCCCCTTTAAAGTCATATTAATATTTTATTCACAAATATGGATAAATATGAAAATTTCATATTCATTATTTACCTGGGGTGTTACATCCTTCCCCCCTTTTGGGAATTGCGTCCTCGCAATTTTAAAATTGCGCTTGGAAACATCCTTGAAAGTCCCACATCGGAACAAGAGTCGGTAAAACAATCACTTTAAAATAAAGAAAGATAAGCACAGAGGTCACCCGAGTTAACCCATACTAGGATTCCAAGTATGAAAATATGGACATGGAGGCGAAAACATAGGGTCATGTTCTGATGGAGAGTGATAGAAAACATGTTTAGGAGAAAGTTAACAATGAGAAAATCACAAACTTGTGATGGGTTAAACGGTGTTGGGTTCCCCAGTAGGAAAAGTTAATAGACAACATTTTTGTTTTAAGTTACTTTTTATTGAGGAATTTATTCATAAGGAAACATAATCACTTATCATGTTGACTCTCAACTTTTACTAGATTCCTTAATCAAACTCATATTTTTTTCCAAAAGACGGGTATTTAGGGAGACTTGTTCGCATTAAGAGTACTATAAACAACTTCTATAGGAGCACCTAAAAAATAACTATACATTTCCCATGTCTTCAAACCTTAACCAAAACTAAAACCAAAAAGGTTACTACAAGATCAGATAATCCAGAAAAGGATAACCCTTTATAAAAAGAAAATCTATTCTTAATCTCCAAAATTTGTCCAACAAAACCCAAAGTTCAACGAGGACCATCCGATAAACAATTTGTCCATAAAATTCTTCAAAGTAAACCAATATAAGATTGAAACCCAAATATTTGAAGGATTTAGTCACATAGTCTTCCAAGTTAAATCGTAACATTTATCTCCAAACAACATCAGTTGCTCCTAAAGTCTCACATTGAAAAGTAATTATCCTAATCACATATCCTCCAAAATCAACTTACTCTTAATTCATAAAATCATATAACTAAAAAGAATCAGTCAAACTAACCAGGGACTTCACGTAGTCCAGTGGTAGGCGATAAATACCAGTCGCACTTTGGTTGTGGGTTCGATTCCTGCAGCATTGTCCGACGCGACGGGTTGTCACACGGTCTGCGTGTTGTCCTTTTTCCAAAACTATATAATTCTCAAATCATTACCCAAAAAGGGATAAAATCATAAAAAATAACCATAACATAATTTAACCTCAATTTTATCTCATGCCTTTCACTTCAATCATAACATATGGTAACCCATAATTACCTCAAAAGTAAGGATCATAAAAACCCAAATGGTTCTTTATAACTATGTCCACAAAAGAAAAGATAACTATTACTTGAATAAAATTTGCCTATATTAAACATCAGGGTTACACATAATATAAAAAGTCTTCTAATGTAACCCCATCATCAAAAGAGACTTAATACTCTTAAGAATTTCACCCTAACTCTTGAAGCCCTTATATGTTGACATCTTACTCATTCAACATTCTTCATGATCCATTATCCATTCCTTTCCAACTTATTCCGAAATACCTCTTTCCTACAAACAAAATCATGAATCATATCCTAAGATTCCAAAATAAGAAAACAATAGTCATGAAATAATACATACCTTTGATTGGTCATTGTCAGTTTCTTCATCCCCAATCGGAATGGCATTAGGTATTGGTAAATGAATATTGGTACGCTCTTGGTGACCCCATTCATGAAACTTCTTCATAGGACATGTGTTTGCATAATGACCATGCACACCACATTTAAAACATTCAATTTATCCCTCAGAAAGAACTTCTTTCCCTTTCCTCGAGTCAACTGGATTCTTCCTTTTTCCATGGTAGGTTCTTGCTTTATGACCTTCATTTCCACATCTATAGCATATTTCTGTCCCTTTGAAACATTTTCCTAGGTGTTTCTTTCCACATCTTTGACACATAGGTTTTTGAACACACATACCTTTATGATTATTACCTGTACTTCCGTAGGGATTTGTTTCTTGCATATATGATGCCTTAGAGAAAACTCCAAGGTTTAGGTGGTCAATCATGACTCCAGATAGTTGGTTGAGGATAATCAGAAGAGTTCTCATTGCAGCTCCCATATCATTCAGTTGCTTGCTCAAAAAACTGTCACAGTTTCCTTCACATCCACTGTTACTTTGGTGCCTGCTAGATCCAGCCATTTACTAAAACCAAAAAGGTCAGTGTGAGTATATCAACAAAACCATCATGTACTAATGAGGAAGATAAACACTATGATACACTTACTCATTCACTTTATCTAAAACTAGGACTCTTTCTGAAATCCTAACCATTATGGTAATGTCACTTATGCTTAAAGAGTACCCTAACCTCTAAAGTTATCTAAACCGACCTCTGATACCAACTATAAGGCCCCAGTCTTAAACCTTACTTAATCTTGAGTTATTACAAGATTACACATTGAGGATCTTTTCAGGTTTATAGTTTTAGAGAATTAGATCATGAAACTTGCATTACATTCCAAATTTAAACAAAGTGGTTACATAAAAGACAGTATTCATTCTTCCCATCAACGAGAACATATTTAAAATATAACACGGATTCTTTCTTGACACATCCTTGACACTATCATCACATCATGTACCTTTCCCTTGACCTGTGAAAAACATTTAAAAAACTTGGGATGAGCATAAAAAGCTCAGTAAGAGTTATAAAAATATGGAAAGGAAACATGAGTTCATATATACATAAGAATGAAATCATAATTTACCCATAAAACATAGGCACTTTAACCTACCTCATCAAATCATGAATAAATCATAGAAATCATAAGACATAAAGGTAACTTGAGGCATTCATAACATTCTTATGTAGGGAGTAACCCTCTTGGTCACGTTTGGAATACCCATCACAGTATATTCCCTAAAATCTCTTCAGAGAAACCTTAACGTTTCACTCCTTCGCGTTACCCAATGCATTGGAGAGATATATCGGGCTCACCCGCCCTTAGTTTATCACGGAACCACCCGTTCTTAATAACAATGCCCAAGAACAATAACATAATCGTATCACATAAACATGAATAAAGGAAACATAACATTTCCACATTTCAATCACAATATAACATTTTAGGATATTGAAATAATGAATCCACTCAAAAAGAAACCATTTCCAAAACCATTTAAAACATTTAATAAAGAGATTTTTGAATCAAAGTGTCCCATACCACCTTGAAGCTTTTAAAATTTTAAACCATTAATATCCATATAAATAAATCCTTAAAACCATTTTTAAAACATGGATATTAATAAGAACAAGTAATTAAAACATTTAAAACGATATTTTGGTTATAGGGGTTTTACCAAAATTAGAGACACTTGAATACAATAATCGAGGAATAACATTTAGTCAGAACTTTATAATATCATGAGAATAAAAGGATTCGTGATATAATACTCCAAAGGACAGTATATACACCATATAAGAGTGAATTGGTGCATAACAACAATGAAGTCTCAATAAGGATGTAAAATGTGATGAAATCCCTTATAAAGAAGGTATCCTTAAATTAAGGATAAATCAATATCAAAATTATGTGTGAAAAATATAAATACACCCAATATAATTGGATATTAAGTGTAAAACAATAAAATGTCATTCACACATATTGAAAGGATGACATATTCAATAACTACATGTTGAACCCAAAGAAATCGAAATTGGGTTAAGAAGTTCCCTTGACAGCCTAACGGCGTCACATAAAAATGAGTTGATGAGAGATAAAAAGAGTATCTCATCACTTGGACACAAAATTTACATCATTAAGGATATATGAGAACATATCCCAACATAACAATATGTAAATTAAAAGACCCAATAAAAGAAGTCTTTTAAAAAGAGGAGGGTGAAAGGTTCCCTTACCGACTTGGGTATCTTTCAAAACATACACCCCATGAAAGAAGGGAAATAAATCATTGATGTAAATACTCATAAAAGAAATTATATTAAAAAAAGAGTATAATAATGGGAAGTACATACACCACTCAAAGGAAATTGTGGCAAATGTAGCATAAATCTCACGGGGATAAAAGTGAGATGAAAAATCCCTTACGAAAACTCGGCAGCCTAACGGTGCCACATAAAACTTCCAAAAGGATTGATGAGAGAGAATAGGGTCTCTCATCACATGAACATAAAAATTACAGTAGGAGTAATATAAAATAACATCCCAATCATAATAAAGATGATCTTAAAAGAAATTACATAAAAGAGTGTACTTAAAAAGAAAGAGAGTTGTAGGATCCCTTACCTCGGGTCCGACTTGACTCGATCGTTCTTTAATCTCCTGAATAATAAACTTGAGTTAATTTATAATTCCTTAATAACCCTTTTTCAAGTTCATTATTAATTTTATACCACTTATTACCATGTCACAAACATTATGTAATCATTTAAGTTAATAATATTTGTTTTGCCGATATTTGGTTCTTAAGTCGAAAGTGGTCTTCTTACAATTACATGTTGTTCATGTGTCCAAATGTTTATTATATCCAGAATTGTATTCATTATGTAGATATAATATATGTCATATATATCCAGTACATGCATGCATTTATATCATTACATAATCATTTAGAGGTAAGAAATGAAATGCACCGTTCATGGAGACGGTAAGCCGTACGTACGCATGAACGCTACTTTCATTTCTATTTCGTATTTTATAGAATGGAATAATAATGATATAAAGGTATATTATAATTCCAGTATAATATCATATATAATATTATATTTCCATCCTTTATACATCCCACATATGGTATTTAACGAATCAAATCACTTTGAGGGGGCGGTAGTCCGCACTTCCTTAAATGAAGATATCGCGTATACCCATAACGGAAGCCATAAAGGTAAGACGAAAATGAAAAATACAGAAGCATAAATAAAACATAAACATATTATATATCATATATAAAAATAGTGACATCATAATGGCCACCTTTGAAGGTGTTAAATGAGTATTGAACAATCATCGTTTCGGGAGGCAGAATTTCACCATCCACGGAAACCGTATGTTCTTTAACCATTTGATGTAGTTTTCTGAGAGTGTAGCTCGAATAAATCTTATAACAACATCCTAGTATATTGAAGATACTGGTGTTGTTACAAAAGAAGTAAATAAAAAGAGTTTAGTGGGTTGGAGAAGCAAAATAAAACAAATGAACACGAGAGAATGAATTACCTTTAAAAGTGTAACTCCTTTTGATTTAAGCCTAAAGGCTTCCTTTGAAAGAATTCTGCCCAAAGGGAGTCCTCTAGGATGAGGAGAGGGATGTGGAGAGAGTAAATGGGCAGGGGTTGGCCGAGCCAAAGGCTTGAGGAGTGTGTTAAATGAGGTAGAGGTGGGGGCCTTTTATAAGAGGAGGGGAGGGGTACTTTTGGAAAGTAAGAAATATTACTTTATTTGAAAATGTGTTTCGGTTTTAAAAGGTCCCACATTGATATAATTCGTGGATAAGGTTATAAGGGTTCGAAATCCACCCATCCAATTGGTTTTGGCCATGTGTAGGTTGTATATTTTTCATTATCTTTCCATTTTAAGTAAATCGTCAAATAATGATGTCATCGTTGCATCATTATTATGTCATAAATAATTTAATTTCTTTAATGTCTAAAAATTATAAAAAAATACAATGATATAGTAAATCTTTTTAGATTTCCAATGACTATTTATAATCAAAATGTGTACTTGTATAACCCCACTTAAAAATTGTTTTCGTAAAACATATTATGTTTGTGTCATTTTCACTTTAACATTAAATAAAAATATATTAATGTCATTTTCCAACTAAAGTGGCTCCATGGGGTCCCCAAGTTGGACCATGGCTTGTCTTGGTCGGCCATGACTCACCCAATAGGTGTAGGACAAGTGTCATGGTGTTTTCACATTCTTATAATATCATTTTTACCTTAAACTACACTAATTACCACTAATCGCGATTAAAAACTTAATAAGTTACTATTCACCAAAAAATTATTTTAATCTTATTGAACCACATTTTACTTCTTCATGACAACCATGTATGTCGGATTTTTGAAAATCAAAACACAATTATGGCAAAATTTCATTTAAATGAAAAATCAGTTTTTATAAGTACCACTTAGTGGTTTCACTATTCATCAAAAATTGAAGTTTTTCAGAAAATTACCAAAAATTAACCCTAAGCTATATTTGATATTCCGAATTCAAAAATGAAGTCTATTTTACAAAATTCAAAACATATTAGTCACATTAATTAATTTAATAATTAATTCCCGCTGTCAGAGCAAATAGCGTGTTTTTATAAAACAATAAGTATCAAAAGATTGACACCAGTTTAAGTCTAATTTCAAAGTGAAATTAATTCCAATGACCACCATTGGATTAAATGGTAAAAATATTTTCTAATTTCACTTTAAAACCAATTCAAAATATTATCTAATCATATAAATAAATTATATTAAAAAGAGGTTTTGAATTAAAACACAACATTCTACACTATTCATTAAAAAATGAACTTTATCGGAAAAATACCAAAAAATTACACAAAGTAAAATTTGATGTCCAAATTCTAAAGAAGAGTTTTATTTGGTCCAAAATAATGTATAAGAGTGATCAAAACTATATTTAATGACAGTTCTCCATTAAAAGGCGATAAGTGAACCTTTAGTGAAAACTAGGGCATATACACCTAAAATTTAATTCTTTTCGTATTTTAAGCCTTTAGCTTTTATTGGATAAATGTAAAAACATTAAAAAACATATATAATCATATTTTAGTTATTTATATCGATTCCCTCCATTATAACGGCTACATGTTAACTACCATTTAAAATAATATTATTTTATTATTAGAGTGCAACGTAAGATTCCCAAGAAACTCGTTGTTGTGTGTTGGGTACGCCATCGAGCATAGCGTCCCCTTTAAAGTCATATTAATATTTTATTCACAAATATGGATAAATATGAAAATTTCATATTCATTATTTACCTGGGGTGTTACAAAAATAATGTTTAATATTAATGTTATAAGTCATCATACGCACCCTCATGAGATGATTGGCCATTTTTAATAAGAATTTACCCTAGATGAATCAATAAAATTATAAAATCAAGTCACGATAGAGTATCAAATATTCAAAGTTGAGGACTAGGAAGTGATTAAAATAGATGAACCTTAATTGAAGTTCCTAATTATCATAATAACCAAGGTTGAGGGAGAACTTAAAGAACTTTAAGAATAGGATGAGATACCATTTTTTACTCTTGAATTCATCTTCCCAGAGTCCATGTACTTTGAAAAGGAATTAAAATTTGATATCATAGAGGGATATATCATTTTGAAATATTCTTTCTCTGATTATATTGAAACTAAAATATCCTCCAATATCCATAATTTAGATTTTAAATATTTATCTTAACAAATACATATCTTGGGTAATGATGAAGATTTTATAGGATATATCATAGAAGGGATATTTTAGAAAAAAATCTAGAATTCTCAATGTTTTCGACATCCACCTTAGAAGACTTCCAAGAGTATTTGTATTCAAAACAAGAACAAAAAGTCTAAAATAAATGAGGGGTAATTTCTTATTTTGAATTAATTTCATTATAATTTATAAACTAAGAACTTAATTCTAATTTTCATTGTAATAAAATTATAGATTCAGCTACAACAATTCTTAACCTTACAAAAGAGGAATAGGTTTTGGATGAAGGAATATAAGAACCACTATGGTCACCCATTGGGATTGAAGTAGGATATGGAAAAAGAGAGTACTTTCATGATGAAAATCAAGTTTAACTTAAATTATATGACAATCCACTCATAGGATTAGTTTTAAAAAACTCAGTGGGCTATCCAATGATACCAGTAGTTGAATAATATCTCTATGAGGATAATTTTGATGGTCTGTTAAAAAATTTTAAGAAAAAGACACACGGGAGGTGCATGAATTAGAGAAATAAGTGGAAATAATAGAAGCATCATTTGAAAATATTCCTAATAAATTATCCCTCACATGAACACTAAGTAGAATATATGTATGTAGGAATATAAGAAGAGAAAATTAATAAAGATTATTTTGATAATATGTTAAATTATACCCTAGAGGAATTCCTAGTGGCTCCTCATGGGAACTAGAGGCACAAGCTACAATTTATGAGGGAGAATCTTAATTTTAACTAAAATTGTTTGGATTTTATTAAAAATGAATTATTTACTAACTATCCATTAGTTTAATTGTTCAAGTAGAATTATTAGAGAATCCACTGGAATAAGAATCCACAACAGTTTAGGATGAGTCTGAAGAGACCTCATGCATCATCTGGCTACCCCCAATTTATATATTACATATCAATAATTAAGTGGTGGATGTGAAATTTTTTTTAATGGGAACCTCTAGAAAAATAAGGTGGTTCTAAAGGATATTGGATTAAGAAACATCTAGTGGTTATTTACAAAAAAATAATAAACTAATAATATATTAGAAATAATCCCAATGTTGTCCAGAAATAGATAGGATAAAATGCATAACTTTTTGGGGGGTTACCCAAGATTTTTCTCCCTTTCCTTCACTTTTAATTTTATTTTTAATTTTGTGTTTTAATTTACAATAAGAAAATTAATTTATTATTATTTTTCTATATATTAAATGGACCAGAAAATAGATTCAATGCCTTCTTAAAGACTACTAGAATCCAATTAAAGTGGTAATCACACGTTATTAAAGCTATTAAAAAGTAATTAATAAATTAATATAGGTTAACTCCTCCCATACTCATTTTTCATATTGTTTTATTTCAAATATTCTTGAAATTTCATGATAATTATTGAATTTCATAGCGGATATAGTGAAAATGAAGTGTGGGGGAGGGGGTAACTCATAGATTATTTGTTTTCTCTCTTTTCTTACTTGTTTTTTTATTTTTTTAGTTAATATATTTTTTTTGAAAACACAAATATATATATATATATAATATGTAAAGAGTTGTTTTTTATATAGTTTTTGAGATTTTAAACTTCCCTTGAGATGAATTGAAAACTATATGAATTTTTGAACTCTAAGTGATTATGAAGAATTTGATCATGTAGTGAACCTTAAAATATAAAATAATTCTTGAGTGAGTTTTTCCATTTTAATCATAGAAATATTTTATTAGAACTAGGAAAAGGAGTGCGGGTGAAAATATATTTATGGAATTGAAATTATAACATTAAGATACTATAGTTTGGAACTTAATTCAAGGTAACTTAACCTTTGAAAGAAATACCTCAGGGATCTGACTCAAAAGAAATTGATATAATGCCTTGAAACAAGAATAAAATGGGAATTTGGGATCCCATGGTGAATATTTGATACATTAGTGTTGTAAACTCCTTGGTTTTTATTGGATTTTTTAAAAAGAGGTTTGGACCTAGACCAAGGTGATTTATCAACAAAATGTGGAGATTGTTAGATACCCCTAAGTGATTTGAATTTATTGAAAAAGTGGTTGAGGTGATGTTGGGCGATTTTTTAACAGATGGAGATTTGTTGATATATATTGGATTTGTTGATAAAGAGGTTTAGAGTCCAAAATGATGTATAGATCTTTTAATGGATATGAAATGATCATATACATGAAGAATGAAATGTTTTGTAACTTGAAGAAGTTCATGGGATGGTTTATAAATTCAAAATCCATGGGAAAGATATTTAGAAGCATTTATGGATGTTCTGGATGAGAAGTTGATTTTTTGAAAATATTCTTAAGTACCCATGTATGGGATTTCCAACATATGCAATTTTGATGAAGGATCGTATATGTGAAATAAAGTGCATAGCGGTTCTGCATAAGGGAATTTTGATGGCATATGTAAATTATACATAAATTTTTCCATATCATAAGGAAATTTATCTATGTATGGAAGTTCACATATGAAATTTGGTCGACATGATGAATCTAACTATGTAAGGTTTCATGTATGAAAATTTGTTGATTTATGTAATTTATGGTACATGAGCCACTAAGTATAGGTTTTCATGTATATATTTTAAAAAATCATGGCCCATGTAAGTGAATGAATTGATTTAAGGTAATTTTTATCTATGTAAGGAAATTTACATTATGATTTCCTTGAGATACTAGCCAGTGGTGAAAATAAATCAGATAATTATTAAAGTGTTTTTAAATTATTTTAACATCATGTAAATTCAATGGGAGTCATGATCCCAAGATAATAATGAATAATGAAGTTGTGGGTGAGTTTTTGTGAATTATATAAACTATTATTCACATTGTAAGGAGTGTTCTTCACCACAAATGAAAGATGTCCAGCCACGATTTATCCTACCTTCATGAAGCTTGGGGATATTATTTTATTTATTCAATAGTTCATGTTAAAATTTTTAATATTATATGAGTCATGTATTCTAGAAGATCTATAATTAATCCATGATGCATTCCAAATACTAAAAAGGAAATGGTGATGTGGATGTTGTAGTAGACAAATGACTTGTGTGTATTTGTATACATATTTTTTATATCATGTGGAAATCAGGAAAGATATTTCAAAATAGGGGAATTCTATTTTGGTATTGTATAGTAATTATTTTTGAATTCCATTTTTTGGAAAATGTAAAAATAACATCATGATGACATTTATTACAGTAAAACTAAGAAAGAAAAAAAAAGAGATCTTGAGGGGATTTTTTATATATCTATATCCAAAGAAGCAAGACTCCAAGTAAGATAATATAGTGTTCTTTCATCAATAAATCTATGGTAAGATTAGTAAGAGGAACTTGACAATTATATTCTTGAATAAAATATATATTTTTTTGAAAGAAAGGAGAACAATTTTCCTTTTTGAATATATATATTTTCAAAGAATAAGGAAGAGTTTTTGTTATGCATAAAAGTGAATAATTTGTTCCAAATTTATTCTAGAAAGCATAATAATCTATGAAGAGGGTATCCCTAAACGTTTTGTGAAGAATTATTGAGGATTTAAATAGTTTATACACATACATTCAAGTATACATTCACCCCATATGATTTTTAAGATGAATAGACCTATAAGTCTAGAAACTATATGGTGTTCCTACAACAGAGTAGTTTGTGAATGAGGAGAAAGGATTAAGTTCTCCTTTAGAGGTTGTGATCCTTGGGTGGTAGTGAGATGACCCAGAACCTTGTAAGGGAATTTATCCTAGGTGTATAGTTTCCACAACCTTGTAATAATAGACCATAAAAATGATGAAAGTAGAACATTATGACCTAGTTGTGAAGAATGAAAATAATTCACCCAGGAAGAAGTCTAATATGGAACTCATGTCTATCAAAGAGGTAAAGACTGATGGAATTATTCTCTAATGGAGAAAGAAAAATGATTATGAAAGTTATAGTGAGGTGTCAAAAAGTTGAAAAGTGCACATTTTAGATTTCCCTTATAATAGAGAAGAAGCCTATGCTAAGGAAAAATAAGCTTACCATGGAGTATGGTCTGGAATAAAAATAAGTGGATTAAGTGATAGAATTCCTCTCTCCAAACTTGAAAAAAAAGAGAAATAAAGTGTAGATTTAAAGGGTTGATCAAATCTAGCTAACCCCATTACTAAACATAAAGAAGTCAGGAGGTACCCCTCTCCAAAATAAATCAAATCTTACAAACATTATGTGAGGTGATGAAATCACACAGGGGATAAACAATCCATGGGGTAAGTTTTCTTGAAAAGTAAAAGAAATTAATCCAAGATACAAATCAATCCATAATTGGAAAGTGCATGTAACATGGAAAATCAAGAGCATTACACATATTAGTTGGAATCAAACATAAAAAAAGATGTCAAGGATAAACTTGACTCATCCACAAGTTTTTAGGAATATTTTTTCACTCATCATACACACCTGTAAGTTTTCTTCTATAACAAAAAGTAAAAAATTGGAATTAAAAATTAGCTCATTGTATAAAATATTTTGGATAGTGAAAGGAGTCAAAAATGAAGTTGAAAATGTATTAAAACCATATGTGAGATTACATATTTTATTAGGCTCAATATTAGTAAATTAAAATGGTATAAATTCCTAGAATGAGTGGTGATAGGCCATAGAAAGAAATATGAGATTCCAGAAGATAGAAGCAGCAACACAAATTGTATTTCTTGATTATTTGTTTTTTATTCTAAAATATAGTATAAGTTGTCTATTGTATATAGAATACCCATCATTTCAAACCTGAATATTTTTTCCAATAAGAGGAACCCCTAGAATGATTAAAATTTCAGTATTTTTTTCAATTTCTAAAGTTGGAATTTAGGGGGATTTGATGATGATCTTTAAAGGATGTTAAGCCTCATTTTCACATGGATAAAGTCTGTAAAAAAGTAAAGGTTTTTTGTTTAAGTGGTATCACTGTTTTAATTTTTACGAGTGGTATAAATTGATTCTTAAAGAAGTTGTATATCTCACAATCAATGTGTTTCAAACTAATACACTAACTTTTTGGTATGAAAGTGTGATGGAAATTATAGGTTGTTATTATGGAAAAGTGAAAGATGATGCTACTGGAATTTAATTTGAATAATGAGTTACATGGATATATTTGGTGTTTTATAGAAACTATTGTTTCCTAAAGTGATCTTAGACTCAATAAGATTAAATAATTTTTTGACATCCCAAGATATAAGTGGTAAATTTACTCATTGCTTTTCTTGAGATGGTGCAGCTGTGTGAAAAGTAGAAATGCTAGAATTTGAAAGTTCAGCAAGAATGTTATAATAAAATTGTTTCACAAATCCAAAGGATAAAATATCTTGACAAAGGGGGATATAGAAAGAGAGAATATGCCTCTCATATCCTCAAAGGGGTTATTGAATCCCATGAGTGAAACCTCTTGGAAAAAGGGGTATTTGACATTTATTATATTTTATTCTCACACATTAAGGGGGATAAAAATCTTGAGTAAGCTTGAGTATTGATAAAGGGTGAGATAAATATCTCTGTAAATTAATTTTGAAGAAAATATAACCATATTCATAAAGGGGCGAAGAACTGAATACACCATAATAGGGATAAAATAAAGGAGAAATTTCTTCTTGGAGTCCCTTTATAATTCATTGAAAAATAGGTTGATATATTGGAAAGGTTTTCTAGTAAAAAATCCAAAGGGGAGATTGTTGGATAACCCTTGGGTTGTGTGGATTTTTTGACAAGAGGTGTGGACTCGGTCTAATGTGATTTTTTTAACAAAATGGGGATATTTTTTTATACCCATGAGTTAGTTGAATTTATTGACAAATTAATCAAGGTGATGCTGGGAGATTTATTGATAGATGGGGCTTAGTTGATATATATTGTATTTACTAACAAAGTGGTATAGAGGAGAAGTGATGCATAGATATTGGCATGGATATAAAATGATCATATAAATGAATAATTTCATACGTAAGAACTTGGAGAAGTTCATAGGATTATCCATGAAGAAAAAAAGTTTTAGGAAATAGATCTAAAAGCATTTATGGAAGTTTTGGGTGGAAAGTATATTTTCAAAAAATCTAACTAAGTACCCACATATGGGATTTCCAACTTGCAAGTTTTTTTCAAAGGACTATGTAAGTTAAATTAGATATATAGAGGTTCTATGAAAGGGAATTCATATGTCATAAACAAATTATGCTTACCTATTTCCCTAGCATAAGTAAATTCATCCACATAAGGAAGTTCACATATGCGATTTAGTTGACATAGGTGAATCTAACAATTTAAGGTTTCACATATAAAAATATATTTACATAATGAATTTTTAGTACATGATCCACCACGTATAGGATTTAACATATGAATTTTAGAACCAGTGGTCTACGTAAATGAATGGATTTATATAAGGGAATTTTAGCTATGTAAGGGAATTTCATTTGTGATTTTTCTAAATATGATGGATAGTGGTTAAAATAAATTAGACAATTATTATAGTGTTATTAAATTATCGTAACATCATGTAACTTTAGTGGGATCTAAGATATCATTATGATAATAAATAAGGAAGTTGTGGGTGAGTTACAGTTAATTATATGGATTATTATTCTTGTTTAAATGAGTGTTTCATGCTGAAAATGGAAGATATCTATCCATAAAGCATCCTAACTACATGAATATTGAAGATGTTATTTTATATATTCAAGAAGTTATGTTGTAAAACTTCTTGTGAAGTGAGTTTTGAATTCTAGAATATTTGGAAGTAATACATGATGCATGAAAAATACAAAAATGGAAGTGGTTATGTGGAGGTTTCAGTGTCCAAACAACTTGAATGTATTTTTAAATACATAGTTTTTATATTATGTGAAAATATGGAAATATATATCAAAATAATGGGAGTTTCAGTTTTTTGTTGTATAAAAACTCTTCTTGGTTTCCATTTTTAGAAAATGGAAAACCACTTCACACTGACATATTTTGAAATAAAAATGAGAAAGAAAAAAGTTATCTTGAGGGGATTCCAACTGGATATCTACATCCCGAGAAGTTATACTCCAAGAAAGATAATATAGTGTTATTTCATCGACACATATGTGAGAAGAATGGGAGGGTGAAATTGAAGGTTCTATTATTGAAAAAAAAATATTATGCACATCGAAAGAAAAGTTAACAATGTTCTTTCTTTAAGATCTTCATTCTCATAAAAGGAGTTTTTGTTATGAAGCAAGGTGAAGAACATGTTTCATATTTATTATAGAAAGAAGAAGAATTTTTGAATAGGTTATTAATGGTAGGTCTATGAAGAAACATTTAGGATTTAAATAGTGCATTCACATACATTCAAGGATGAATTTAGATAAGATTATATTGAAGATTAACAGACC
Organism: Viscum album; assembly: GCA_963277665.1. Classification (NCBI taxonomy): domain Eukaryota; kingdom Viridiplantae; phylum Streptophyta; class Magnoliopsida; order Santalales; family Viscaceae; genus Viscum; species Viscum album. Next base: position 1,410,714,080 of record OY728141.1, on the reverse strand, counting down.
TATAAGATTAAAAACTATGTGGTATTCTTACCCTAGAGAAGTTCATGAAGAAAGAGGAAAGAGGCAGTGCACATTTTGATACAGAAAGCCTTGAGTGGTAGAAATCCAACCCATAACCTTATAAGGGAAGTTTTCCTAGGTTTGGAGTGACCGCAACTTTCTAACCACTGAAATAAGTGATCCTTGTGCTTAATTTGTGCATCGATGTGGTATTGATAAAATTCTCCTTGGAGTGCCACAGTGTGGGTGAACCAATTAAAAAATCATTGTTTCCCTACATACATCATATCTCTACATACATATGTTATTTTGAGGAGGTTTAGGGTTATTATAATAGTTAAACACAATTTCTATTCATGTGGGAAAAATATCCTTAAAGGAAAGTTAGTAAAGAGTTTAAAAAGGTTTAAAATTGGTTGTACCTAGATTCACCCCCACTAAAGGTGTCTAAAGGGTACCTAAAAATTAGGCACCAGGGTGATATCTTAGAATCCAATGCTGACATTGTTCCCACTGTTGATAATATTAATGGTTCAGGGAACCCCCTACAGGATACCTCTTTGGTGCAGACTGTTGATAGGGATGATGGCAATAAAGAGGCACAAAATATGATGGTTGGAAATACAGATTTTGGGGGTGAACATGATATGAATACTGTGGTTACTGAACCTGCTGGTGATCCTGCTGGTGAGGCACCGGTTGGACCTGTGATTTTTCCCAGTAATGAAGACTCTGGTGATCAGCTTAGGCAGGCTTCAATCACGCATGAACCCCCTTTGGGTGAGGATAAACCTTCTGGTGATCCTGCTGGGGAGGCACCAGTTGGACCTGTGATTTTTCCCAGTAATGAAGGCTCTGGTGATCAGCTTATGCAGGCTTCAATCACGCATGAACCCTCTTTGGGTGAGGATCAACCTAGGCAGGAATCTGCTGATGAATTCTCCCAGGTTCCACTGTCAAAAGTGGAAAAAAGGATACTTCCTGCCTCCTTCAATATGCCCATCGGTTCGGATAATAGGTTTATTCATCTCTCTGATGATGATAGTGAATCTTCCAAGGTTGGAGATTTACCCAGTGAATCAATGGATAAGGCTGAGTCAAACCCTAGTTAATGCCTAGCTGTAAGCTATGTTGGACCTTGCACAAGGCAAAGGTCCTTCAATAAATGAAGATATTATTTTGGAATTTCCAGGGTCTTGGGAATCCTCCCACAGTCAGAACCCTGAAGCATTTTATTATGACCAATAAGCCCATGGTTTTGGGTATTGCTGAACCTATAATGAATTTTGAAAGATGGATGGCCTTCAACTAGAATTCCCTGGGGTACTCTCTTACTGCAACAAATCAACAGGATAATAAAAATGAATCTCTATGGGTGTTGAAACACAATAGTGTCACAATTGATTCTATTCAAACTGATCAACATTCAGTTACCCTCTTTTTTTGTTTTTAGTCCAACCCTTTCTATGTGACTTATGTGTATGCTTTTAATCAGTATATTAGAAATAGGCTATTGTGGAACACCTTAGTCAACATTGTTGAAACCATGTCTACTAGATGGATTCTAATGTGTGACTTTAATACCATCTTGAGGCCTGAGGAGAAAACTGGGACCAATTTTTTCAGAGCTTCATCCAAAGACTTTTCTTTCTGCATTGATCGTTGTAGATTGTATGAGGTTCCCATTTTAGGTGCAGACTTTACTTAGAGCAGGTACACTCTAAATGGGAGGCAGGTAAGAAAATTAGATAGGTGATTTGTGCAATTGGATGACAGGAGTGATATGATGGAAATATCTGGCTTGACTCTTCCTAGACTTCACTCGGATCATAATCCCATTTTGATTGATCTCTGTTTTAGTAACCTGAGGTCAGCACCTTTACCCTTTAAGTTCAATTACACTTGGTTGGTTGTACCTGGGTGTAGGGAAATCATCTTGGAGGCCTGGAATTTAGGTGTTTCAGGTAACTCTTTACACATTTTGACCTCCAAGTTGAAAATTGTGAAATACAAACTCAAGGAGTGGAGCAAAAAATCCTTCTCTAATATTGTGAATGATATTAAAGAGTCTGAATCTTACTTGCTATGTTTCCATCAGGGGAATCTGCATCAGGATACCCCATCTCTAGATGAGATTTAAGCTGCCTCAAAGCTTGATAATCTCTTGACCCTCAAAGAGAATCTGGATCGGAATCAACTTAATGCCAAGTGGCTTAAGGATGGGGATAGGAATTCAAGAATCTTTCACTGCAAGCACAGGGAGAAAAGGTTAAGATAACTCTCAGGGCTCTTAAGATTGATGATGCTTTGCTTACATCTTAAAATGACATTTCCAATGGGGTGACTTGTTATTTTGAAAAATTATATTCTGATTCTATAGAAAACAGCTCAAATAATATTATTAGATGTGTGGAATCCATTGTGGATGATAGCCAGAACAAAAATCTCAATGGGACACCTTCTCTTAAAGAAATCCATTTTTCACTTTTCTCCTTAAATATGGACAGTGTTGCTGGTCCTGACGGTTTCACAAACAAATTCTTTATGTTTTATTAGGATATCATTCACATTGATGTGATCAATGTAGTTAAAATAATTCTTTCATCACTCCTACTTGCCTTTTGGGATGAACTCTAATTTTATTGCTTTGATTCCGAAAAAGGAAAATGCCTTGGACATCAAAGACTTCAGGCCTATTTCCATTGGGAACTCTATTCCAAAGGTTATCAGTAAAATCATGGCAATATGACTTGGTGAGGTTGCCAAAAATCTTGTCTCTATCAATCAGTTTGGTTTTGTTCCTAGGAGGAATATTCAGAATTGTCTTTTTACTTCTTCAGAGTGTATTAATATTATGAAAGGTAAAATTTATCATGGTAACATGGCTCTAAAGGTTTAAATTTACAAGTCTTTAGATACTATAAGGTGGGACTTTATTTTCTCAATTCTTAATATGTATGGATTTTCAGAGAAATTCATTGGTTTGATCTTTTCTATATTGAAAAGTGCTAGTCTTTCCATTCTTGTCAATGGTTCCCCCAGGGGCTTCTTTCAATGCACTAGAGGTGTTAGGCAAGGTGACCCTCTATCTGGGCTTCTGTTCTCTATGGATGAGGATTATTTGAGTATGTGTCTTCATGACCTTTTCAACAGTGGTTTATATCAAAGAATGAGGGCAGGAAGGAACTCTTTTTCTACTTCACATTTATTCTACGTTGATGACATACTTTTGTTCTGTAAGGCCGACAGGGAAACAATATCCTATATTAAGAACATTTTCTCACATTATGAAGAAGTATCAGGTCAGGTTATCATATGAAGCAAATCCTTTATTGTTTTTAGTGAAGGAATTAAAATCTCTAAGAAAAACAGGGTTGCTCGTAGACTTGGTGTCAAAAGAGGTGCATTTCCCTTTGACTACCTTGGGATTCTGTTGTTTTGGGGAAGAGTGAAACGTGCTCACTTGGAGGGTATTTCTTTGAAAATCACCAATCAGTTGGAAAGATATAAAGGGAAGTCCATGTCCCAGGCTGGGAGAGTTTTCCTTGTCAACTCAGTTATCACTTCTATGTTTGTCTACTCCTTTTATGTTTATATATGGCATGTTTCCCTTCTTAGGGAACTAAATGGAATGATACGGAACTTCATTTGTACTGGCTCAGTTCACCAGAGGAAGTTTGTTACTGTTTCTTGGAAAAACTATATCAAGCCGCTCAACAGGGGAGGGATGGGTATTAAAGATGTCAAACTATTTAATAATGCTCTACTTCAAAACTTCACTTGGAGTCTTCTATCCAATTCTGACTTCTCTCTAGAATTTCTGGTTGACTGGTTTGTTTATCGACTGCAAGACTATATGTGTGTCTATTTAAAATCCTTTGTGTGGTCTTCAATTAGGGCTGCTTATTCAAACATCATGTCCCATTCGATATGGCTGGTATGCTCTGGTTCTCATCTTAACTGCTGGAGTACTACCTGGTTATCATCCCCTATTAATGATTCAGTTAATTTCCTTATTTCTTTGAGGAATTTATCGATTGTTCAACTTCATGGCAATGCTGTTTCTTATGAAATAATTCCTAGTAACTTTCAGGTGGAGCTTGCTAACTATGGTTATGTGGATGCTGACACTTTAATCTGGAAACCTGATATCAATGGATCCTTTTCCAGTCGAGCTTATTATAATCTGCAATGTGGTGTTAGTTCTGGACTTCCTTCATGGCTAGGAGGATTTCGACAGCCCTATATTCCACCAAGTGATTATCTGCTACTTTGGAGAATCTGGCAAAACAGAATTCCTATTTAGTGCGTGCTGCAGTGCAAGGGCTTTCATCTGGCTGTGGTATGTCCCTTGTGCCTTAACAGTGATGAATCTATTTCATATTTTTTTTTGCAATGCCCATTTTATGCTCGCCTCTGGAAGCATGTGCAATCCTCATTTCACTCCTGCTTTGATATTTCATCATTTGATTCACTGCTCAGTTCATCTCTTAAGATGGATTTCAGTGATCAAGTGAAATCTTTATTTATTACTGTTGTTGCTTCGGTCTTCTCTTTAATCTGGAAATATCAGAACAATCTGGTCTTTAACAATATGAAACCATCCTTCCGGGATGGTGTTCTGTTGGTACATAGAAGCATCAGGCTTGCTTCAGTGATTCAAACTAGTTATATGAATAATGACATATCTGACTTTGTTCTCTTGAGAGATCTTGGTGTTCGTGGTAGGTAAATGAAGCTTAGAATGGTCAAGTATATTCGGTGGATTCCACCAATTTTTGAATGGTTGAAAGTGAATGTGGACGGGGCTGCCTCCGGTGCACCGGGTCTTGCTGGATATGGTGGAGTGTTCAGAATGCACCGGGGCTTCGTCAAGGGCTGCTTATTTCATTATGTTGGATATGCTCATGAAATTGAGGCGGAACTTTGGGCGATGGTCAAACCTATCAGGTATGCGGTGCACTATGGTTGGCGTAGAGTTTGGTTGGAGTCGGATTCTTCTATTGCTGTGCAGATTTTGAATGATCGATCTCGGAATGTTCCTTGGAGGATGGTGTCTGATTGGATCTCTTTCCTTAGACTTGCTAAATTTTTATGCCTTGATGTCTCTCATGTGTATCGTGAAGCTAATTAGGTTTCTGATGCCCTCTCCAAAAGGGAGATCATGGAGGTCAGTTCGAGTTGATCGTTTGTTCTGCCTACTTATTGTGACAGTTTGGTTTGCAATGATCGGGAAGGTGCTTTGTATACAAGGCTTTGTAAGGCTTCTTGTTTTTGAGTCTCTATGTACTATTTACTCTTTTTTATTATAGTTTTTTGGGAGCAGGTCTCTGCTTGTCTCTCAAACCTTTTGGTTAATATGATTTTGTGTCCATTTTTCATTGACATATTGTGAACTGGTTTCTTTATTCACTATTTTAAATTTTATCCCAACTAGTTCTATGTAAATCCTTATTTTAGTTTGGAATTTTAAAACTTGGTTTTGAAAAAAAATTATGGGCTATCTTTTAGAAATACAATGATAAAAACTATTCTAGTTCCTATTTATACTTGATATCAAATTCGTAAAAAAATATCTTAAGCTACATGTTTCAATATATTTGAAATTGGAACTATAATATGAAAATCTATTTTAAAGGAGTTTTTTTTAAGTTCATTGCTAATACTTTGCCAATAGTTCAATGTATTATGTGTGGGGGAATGATGGAATGATATTTAATTCAAATTTTTATCTAAAAATCACTAATTAAACTCTCTCACATCATGTCAAATACATGGGTTTTATTGAATTTTTTTCATTTTCATATGAATTTTTTAAATAAAACATTCTATATTAAACTATTAATTTTAATGATAAAATATCATTTAGAATTTAAAATTATAGAATCTCAAATTCATTTAATAAAATTTTATTCAAATTTGATTCTGAAAATTTGTTTTATTTGAATTTTTATAAAAAAATTATTAGTTATTTTTTATTTTTATTTATTTTTTATTTTTTGAATATTCCAAGTAATTAATTTGAAGCTACTATACACATCAGGATTTCATGTTTATAACGACCCAAACTTTCATTAATGAAAATTCCTCTTGATCTAATTAAATGTCTTATTATGTAAAATGGTTATGTAAAACATATGAACTTCCTTGGTTTTATGTTTTTGGATTTTAAAATAACGTTAATAATTGTGATCGTTTCTAATATAGTCCTTTAATAATGATCAATTGATTAGTAAAAATATAAGGCTTTAACTAATTCAATTTACTCAGACAAATGAATCAATGGCCTCATCCAATAGAATTTCTCCGTACGAATCCTATTTTTCAGAGCTTGTAAAGGAGGTGGCGTCATTGGGCTTCACTCTTTACTAATCCCAAGTCGAGCTTCAACATGTTAATCTTGAATGGAACCACCTACGGGAGAAGTGTAATTTGATAGAGATTATCGCCCGAGCGATGTTATCTGAGCCACCCCAAGAGTATGTCACCATCACACACCTTACCCTTCGATCTTATGCAAGTGTTATAAGTGATTATGTAACAAGACCCTAACACTATGATTATGTACATTATTTTGTATATAATAAGTAATATACATTTATTTTATTATTGTTACTTTGTAAATAGTTTTTAATGCAAAAATAGTATTTTTAGTTAATATTCAATTAAGAAATCTATTTCGATTAATTAATTGATTTTTTTATTAAATAATACTTTAATAAAATATTATTACTAAATTACTTTTTATTAAATATAAATGATCTTGTAATTTTTATGAATAAAATTGTGATTTTTATTAAGGTTTGAAAGCCGTTTTTATCAAAACCCATTAATTTTCGATAAATGTCAGTTTTTATTTTAAAAGTAAAAAATCACATATTTAGAAAATTATTTAGATAAAATGAATATTATTTTTTTAATCAGGACTTCAAAATTATCCAACGGTGAATTTTTTATAATTTTCTGGGACAGTTGAATTTTTGGGTAAAAATTAAATACCATATAATTATATAATGTGTTTTGTGACATCATAATTACCCAATAGTGATGTAATAAAATACTATAAATGGGATTTTTGGAAAATATATGTTTTACCATTAAAATAACGTTATTTTATATTTTTTTATTTATTTTACAAATCCTTAGTGGACCCTTCAAGATTTATAAAACATTTTAACTTTTTAAATTGATTTCCATGAGAGTGTGACTCACCTCCGCATAAGCAAGCCTAATATTTTAATTCAGACATTGGCCTTATAAAATAATTTTTTCACTCCCCTTTTGAAAAAACCATGGGTTGGTTTGTGGTTTTGATTAGTTTAATATGTGGTGTCCAAAACCTAAATAATAAATAATTCCCTATCTTTTCCAATATAAACCCACCCAAGATCCATCTTCCTCTTGACTCAAATACTTTGGAGCTCGACCAAACTCTTCCCTACTCTCTCTAAAATCCTCTCAGGGAACCCCAAGCTCCCAATAATCCCCTCTCAAGCCTCTCCCAAGCCTTTTGGATCACACTTACAAGTAAGGTATTTCTTCCTTTCTTATTTTTGTCCAAATTTCTTTATATTATTATACCCTTTTTTCAATTAAAAATGTTGTGGTATGATTTTTAACCTCCCCCACACTGACCTACTTATTTTTAAATGATTATATACCTCTTTATCTCTCATTAATTCCTCTCATGTACACCTGTTACCATGCTGAAATTCTATAAGCAATTTCTCTCTTCACATTTACATTCAAGAAATTCTTTTGTATTATGAATCTAAATTCCATTACATATGTTTGGATATGTATATATATGAACCCTTTAATGTCCATTTCATTTACATATTATGAGACACCCCTTTCTCTCTCATCAGCCATTTTTATGAATTCTTATGTCACACTGTTATGCTGCCGAAATTGCACCGTGATTTTCCAAGCCAAAGTCATTGTGTAGTGAATACCATGACCATTTCTTTATAAAGGGTATTCACCTTTATGAACATTTACTTATTTATTATAGAGTTTTATGTATGAATTACACATTCCTTTATCGTGGAATAAATTATTATGTTTACTGAATCCATGTTATATGATCCATATGGCACACTTATGCATGAAATGAAATGATTAAGAAGGGTGCACCCTGATAGAACTCTAATGCATTGGATAAAGATTAGTATCATGATACATCAACTGAAATGAGGGTTTACTCATTCTATTTCAAGTACAATGAGGTTTTACTCATGCTCCATGTACAATGATCCTTGGCTCATGCTAATATCATGTTAAATGTTGTTTCCACATTTCCATGTTATGATAATCATGTTATATCATGCCTTTATGTTCATATATCTCTTATGATCCATTTATATGCCTATTTCCTAACATGTACTATATTCTTCATGTTATACCTTGTTTACTCCCTTACTGGGCTTTATATCTCACCCTTTTCTTATACATTTCTTCAGGTTATCCCATACAATGCTAAGCATGAAGGAATGTGTGTGGTCATGTAAAATAAGTTTTTAATAAAGTTATGTGTTTCATGTTTTAAGTTGTTATGTAATGTTCCTAATCCCCAAAGACACTAGACCTCTCGATCTTCTATGTTGTATCAAGTGGAGATTTTATGTAATAAATTATTTTTAAGTGTGTAATAAAGGGCAGGGTTGTTATAATTTCCTATCATGATCACTTGCGGTCACACCACTTAGCATAAACAGTAACCCAAAGCTAGTGCATGAAGACCCCTATAGTGATCAAACTCCCTCTCATGGTTAATCAATCAATCACACTCCATCGGCTACATGAAGAACTCCAAAGCCTCAAACTGCCACATGACCAACCCACTCAAGTGACTGCACCTCTACCACCAAGATACCATGAGGACACTCTCAAGAGACCATGCCCTATTCAAGTTACCGCATTAATAACATCAAGATACCATGGCCATCTCTGTAACACCCGAGACTTTTACGTTATATAAATCATCAAAGGAATCTTTTTCTACACAACACTTGCTTGGCTTGCTTTTCACGCAATCGCGACCTTCCTCGATAGCTTGCGTCGTACGCAATACCGAGTTTCACTAAACAACAATATGCTATTAAAACTAGCCGTTATGAATAGTAATAACCACTTTTTAAAATTTTATAAATTTTATTTTTCAAAATGGACTTCATTTTTGGACTCAGAATATCGAAATTAGCCTAAGGTGAAATTTTGGTATTTTTCTGAAAACTTTCAATTTTTGATGAATAGTGAAACCACTAAGTGGTAGGTTAAAAACTGAATTTTGCATAAAACTTAATTTTACCGCTTCTGTGAATGGAATTTTGAAAATCCTACAGACACGGTTGATATCAGTAAGTAAAATGTGGTTCAATGAGATAAAAATAATTTTTGGTGAATAGTAACTTTTTACTTTTTTTTACCGCGGTTAATAGTAAATAGGGTAACTAAGGGTAAATATGATATTAATATTACCCTAAAACATGTCCTAATTCTATTGGATAAGTGTAATTCGACCAAAAACAACCTTATGAATAAAATATGACCATTTAGGCCCACTTGGATTAGATTAGGACATTTATTATTAATTTATTTAAAGAAGTGTTAAAATGGTTAAAAATCAATGTTTAATAAGTAAATTATTTTTAATATGGGGTTATACATAAGATAAATTCGATTATAAATATTCATTAGAAAGATAAAAAGATTTCCTACATAATGGTATTTTATTTGTAATTTTTAGACATCAAATAATTTAATTTATTTATGACACAAAGATGGTGCTGTAATTATCTTATTAATGAAATATTGACATAATTGATAATATAAATACCAAAATAAATGTAATTTAAGACTTTTTATGAATTACACTAATTTTCTAGGTTACTATGATATATTAGTGTTGATTTAATCAACTTGTTTCGAACATATAATTCTGTTATGACTTTCAAAAAAATCATATATCAAATAGTGTCAAAATTGACACAAAATAGTTTTTAAATCAAATATTATATTATTAATTGTTATTTTATTCCTAAAAATATAAGGTTCGGCCAAATGACTTAGATAAGGATATATATATTAATAATAAACAATTTGGGGTTCGTTTGGCATGTTATAGTAAGTGTATTAACCATATAGTGAAAGAAAACAAAAAGACACGGTAAAAGTTAAATTAATTAACTTAGAGTTAAATCTAATTGATAAGGTTAAAATAATACCCTAAACTTGTTTAAATCCTATTGGTTGATATTATTTCGACCCATACCCACTTTATCTTCGAAATAAGACCCTTTGGAACCATTATAAACCGATTTTGACTTTAATATAAAATAATATTTTGAGATATTCCTAAGGTGCCCCTCTCCTCCCTTATAAAAGGGCACCTCCTCCCCCTCCTCCTCACACCAATTTGAGCACTCAAGCTCGGCCAACCCCTGCCATTTTCTCCTCTACACTTCCCTAGAATAATCCTAGAGGTCATGGTCTTCTCCAAAGACCAATCTTAGTTCCTTAAGTGGAGGATTCAAAGAGGCGTTCCAAAGAAGAGGTAATATCCATTAGCGATCTTTTCAATTTCTTTCTTCTTCAACTTCTTCTTCTTTAGTTGTTTCATGATAAAGTAATAACATCAGTATTACTTACATACTGATATGTTATTATAAATATGAAACAACCCTAATTCACCTTCTATCCATCCTACGGAAAAATGAAATCACCGCGCGTGCGTACGTACGGAATACCGTCTCCACGCCGTGGTGTAATCTATTTTCCACCATCACCTTACAAGGATGGGTATAATGGTGTAATGAGTAACTATATATGATTATTATGAAGTAATATTGATACTGAAATAATATATATATACTCAAATACAATTACACGATCATAGGAACGATATCATCACTCGTGCGTACGTACAGAATACCGTCTCCACGATGTGATGCGACTCGTTCTACATGATCTTCATTTCATAATGATTATATAAATGAATTGAATGAATGAATATGGTATATACTACACTAATACCATTCTGGAAATGAATTATCTATAACCTAAAGATAAGAATAAGAATTTATTCAACAAAACACGCATAAGAACAAAAAGTTATAAAGACCCGAGTAACAAGTAACAATGAAATATTACTAACAAGAAGCTAATAATATGACCATATATGATATCATATCAATATGTATGATTCTGGAATAAGTCAATAACATTATTTAAACCATTATACAGGAGCTTTGGACACGAACAAAGCAAATCAGACCTAAGGTAAGGGAAATATCACAATCTCATTTTTATCCGAGATTGTTTATTCGTAAGTACTTACTGGGGTGTATTTTATCATCCACATCCATGTTTCATCAATATGTAATATTATTTCCATCCACCTAAAATTTTTTAAATCCATTTTTACCCTTCGGTGAGTTTTTAGTAATATGTATGAAAGGAATCTTTTGTCGTTTTTCGTACGAGGTACTTTTTGACTTTTCCAACAAAAGTACGAAGAATGTTTTTTTTTAACTTATACGGCATGAATAGATTTTTAAAACATTATTTCCAAGAAGATTCCTTTACAAGTTCTCAAGTTTATTTTTAATCAACTTCTTTTATTTTAAAGTTATATGACATGTTATGAAAGGAAAAATGTTTTTGAAGAAGAAAGGATATTTTCCTCAAGAATGGAGTTCAAGTATTTTATCAAAATTATTTTCCATCTAAGATAATAAAAGGGTTATGTTTTTATCCCTATTATTACATTGAGTTGATCATGTTGTGATGGAATTATTTTTATGAATTCCTTTATCTTATATGAATTGATTTATGATGTCATGATGTTTCAAGAATCCCATTTCTGTTACATGTGTTATGCGATGATGTATGATTTATGATTATGTGGCACACATAAGAAAGGATTCATTATAAGATGGGTGGGACCTATATATCCCTCCAATGCATTGGGTAAAGATTTTATATCTCATGAGATAGACATGGCTGGAACGGAAGGTTATTTTGGTTCAGTGATATAGGATTGAAACGAGGAGTGAACTCGGTTCAGAAAGGGACTTTGTCCACTAAGATAGTCTTGGAAATGAGTCATGACTAACAAGAAATGATTTCCATGATTATGTGTGCATGCCACAAAGTTTCAAGTTTTATGTTATGATTATGGGGATCTCATTTTCACTTCTATGAATTCTTCCATGATAAGATATTATGATCTCTTTTGCAGGTTTTGATTTTCAAAAAGATATGATATGATTTTTATTTCCTTTATTTTCCCTTGCTGAGCATTTGAGCTCACCCTTTTATGTTTTCTTTTCCCCAGGTCAGGAAGATGGATATTAAGTAGAATATGCTAAAAGGTACCCTAGATATGATGAAATAAATGGGAGACACTGTAGAAGATTTATGAACCAGTTGTTTATGTTTCCCAGTTTCTAAAGACACTATACCTATACGGTCCTTTGTGGTTTTGTCATATGTTGTAATAAGTGTGCTTCAATTTTGAAGTAGTAACAATGTATGTAAAGTATGGGTCGTTATAGTTGGTATCAAAGGAAAGGTATAGTCAACCTTTGGAAACTAGGATGTGAAAGCCTTAGTAAGAACCCTAAGGATAAGTCTAAGCACAGAACACAATCTTAGAAATGGCTATGAATAACCTAGGATAAGACCATAAGCATGAAAATTTTATTCTTGGATTATGTGGTTTCCTATTATAATTAGTGTTGCTCACACTATTCTTCTTGGTTTTAGTCAATGGCTGGAACCCGAAGGAACCGTGTTAATGCGGAATGCGATGGGCAATGCAATGATTGTCCCCCTGAGCAACCAAACGATATGGGAGCTGGAATGAAAAATCTTGTAGCCATGCTCACACAACTTTCTCAAGCTATAAATCATGCAGGATTTCCAAACGAACAAAGGAGGGAGCAACATTCTGTTGAATCCTTCATGAGGCAGCGTCCACCTTCTTTCAGCGGGTCTACTGATCCATTAGTTGCTGAACAATGGATTAGTACTACTGAAAAGATATTTTCAGTTCTTCAATGTTCTGAGCATGATAAAGTCATCCTAGCAGTGTATCGTTTGGAAGGAGATGCGGATCAATGGTGGAATCTTGTTAAGAATACGAGGCAAAGGAATGAAATTGAGTCTATGGAATGGGACGAGTTCAAGAACTTATTTTTCAATAAGTACTTCCCTCGTATTCTCCGAACAAAGATAGAGAAAGAGTTCCTTGAACTGAAGCAAAGGGATGATGAATCTGTTAGTACCTATGAAGCAAATTTTACAAGACTTGCAAGGTACGCTTCTGGTATTATTATCCAACCTGAGAGTAAGATCGATCAATTCTTTAGTGGCTTAAAACCAAGTCTTCGAAGGGCGTTAGCCATAAGGGACTTCAATAGCTACGAGGAAATTGTTCGATGTGCTCTCAAAGTCAAGATGGAGATTGGAGTAACCCATCAGTCACATGGGTTTGATAAGAAGAGGAAGATGGAATTCAAAGAAAAATCTAAAGAGCACACGGAAAAGAAGATGAACTTTCCCTTATGCTCAAAGTGTGGAAAGAAACATGGAGGGAGTTGTCTTAAAGGGACAAGTATATGTTTTAAATGTGGAAAGGAAGGTCATCGGGCATTTGAATGCCGTGATAATGGGAAGAAGATGTCTAATGATGCAAACAAAGGAAGGGATACACAGAATGAACCTACTACACTTCAATGTTTCAAGTGCAAGGAGATGGGGCATTATGCAAATCAATGCCCAAATCCAAGGGTTGATGATGATGGTCGACGTCAACAAACTCTTAAGGCTAAAGACAAAGGAAAGTCACATGCAATTTCTATCAGCGATGTGGAGTACGATAACGATGTGGTGAAAGGTACACTTACCATCCACTCTAAAGTAGCAAATGTTTTATTTGATTCTGGATCCACCCACTCTTTTATTTCTGAAGACTTTTCTAAGGATATCACCGTATTACCTCAACAATTAGATGTTGAGTTAGCTGTGACAACACCTAATGGCACATCAATCGCATCAAAAGTTTATACTTCTTCTCCGATCGAAGTTTGTGGGAAAGTGCTTCCTGCAAATCTTGTGATCCTTCCTTTAGTGGAATTTGATGTGATTCTTCGCATGGATTGGCTTTCTCTACATGGAGCTCATATCAATTTCCAAAGAAGGGAAGTCACATTTCATATTCCAGATCAATCTACGATCGTCTATCAATGCAAGGATGAACATAACCTTCCAGTGGAAATTTCTTCCATCTTATGGGTATTGATTCCACTAAATGAAGGTTATTTATCTCAAATGGTTGGTGAGAAACTCACGATTAAGAATATGCCCATTGTACGGGAGTTTGATGATGTCTTTCCGGAGGAATTGTCGGGTCTTCCACCAAATCGTGAAGTTGAGTTTTCAATAGAACTCGTACCGGGTGCTTTGCCTATTTCAAAGACACCTTATAGAATGGCCCCAATTGAGTTGCAGGAATTGAAGAAGCAACTCCAAGAGAATCTTGATAAGGGATTCATACGCCCTAGTGCGTCACCTTGGGGAGCACCTGTTCTATTTGTTAAGAAGAAAGATGGATCAATGAGACTCTGCATTGATTATCGAGAACTTAACAAGATCACTATCAAGAACAAATATCCTCTCCCACGCATTGATGACTTATTTGACCAACTAAGCGGAGCTCAATACTTTTCCAAGATTGATCTTCGTTCAGGGTATCATCAATTAAGGGTAAAAAGGGAGGATATACCAAAGACGGCTTTCCGTATAAGGTATGGACACTATGAATTTATAGTGATGCCATTTGGTCTTACTAATGCCCCTGCTATCTTCATGGATCTAATGAATAGAGTCTTTAGAGACTATCTTGATCAATTTGTGGTAGTCTTTATAGACGATATTCTTGTCTATTCAAAGAGCAAGGAAGAGCATGAAGATCACTTGATAATTATATTGAAGACCCTGAGAAAGGAGAAGCTTTATGCCAAATTTACCAAGTGTGAATTTTGGCTTCAAAAAGTTGCATTTTTGGGTCATATAATCTCAAAAGAGGGGATATCTGTGGATCCAGCAAAAACAGAGGTTATCGAAAGATGGTCAAGACCAACAACAGTAACTGAGATCCGAAGTTTTCTTGGTTTGGCTGGATATTATCGACGTTTTGTAAAAGATTTTTCACGATTATCTAATCCACTCACCAAGTTGACTCGGAAAGGAGTTAAGTTTGTCTGGACAGAGGAATGTGAAGAGAATTTCAAGGAGTTGAAAAGAAGGTTATCCAGTGCACCTGTGCTCACACTGCATTGTAGTGGAGAAAGGTTTGTGATCTACAGTGATGCATCCAAGAAGGGATTGGGGTGTGTTCTTATGCAAAATGATATGGTGATAGCTTATGCCTCACGACAGTTGAAAATCCATGAGCAAAATTACCCAACACATGATTTGGAGTTGGCTGCGGTAATCTTTGCATTAAAGATTTGGAGGCATTACCTTTATGGTGAAAGGTGTGATATTTATACTGATCATAAAAGTTTTAAGTATATTTTCACACAAAAGGAGTTGAATATGCGTCAAAGAAGATGGTTGGAGCTGATTAAGGATTATGACTGCTCAATCCATTACCACCCTAGGAAAGCAAACAAGGTGGCAGATGCATTAAGTCGACAAGACCATGCTAGTTTATCCATGATGAGGATCACAAAAGATCCAATATTTATGGATTTACAAAGGATGGATCTTGGAATTATAATGGAAGGGGAAAAATCTTATCTTTCTCAAATGAATGTTCAACCATCTATACATGTGAAGATTAAAGAGGCACAGAAAGAAGATGTCGAGTTACAAAAGAAGGTGAGAAATGTTCCTGAATTCAACCTTGATTGTGATGGGATAATAAAGTTCAGGAATCGGGTTTGTGTTCCTCCCATCCCCGAATTAAAGAAGGAGCTGCTGGATGAGGCTCATAGTTCTTCACTCTCTATTCATCCTGGAAGCACGAAGATGTATAGGGACCTGAAAGAGTACTTTTGGTGGGATGGCATGAAAAGAGATGTTGCTGAATATGTCTCTCGATGCTTGGTTTGTCAACAAGTTAAAGCTGAGAGACAGAAGTCTAAGGGGATGTTACAACCATTACCCATACCCGAATGGAAATGGGAAAACATCACTATGGACTTTGTCACAGGACTTCCTAAAACATCCAAAGGCAATAATGTTATCTGGGTCATAGTTGATCGTCTTACAAAGTCTGCACACTTCATTCCTATTAGAGAGGATTTCTCTCTAGATCAGCTTGCCAGGATATATGTAAAGGAAGTGGTAAGATTACATGGAGTACCACTTTCTATTATATCTGATCGGGATCCGAGATTTACCTCTAAGTTCTGGTGAAGTCTTCAGCATACTCTGGATACAGAGTTGAGTTTCAGCACTGCTTATCATCCCCAGACAGACGGTCAGTCTGAGAGAACAATTCAAACCCTAGAAGATATGTTGAGAGCTTTCTCTATGGATTTCAAAGGAGGTTGGGATCAACACCTACCTTTGGTAGAATTTTCTTATAATAATAGCTTTCACTCCAGTATTCAGATGGATCCTTATGAAGCTCTCTATGGAAAGAAATGCAGGACTCCAACTTGCTGGGATGAAGTTGGGGAAAGAAAGCTATTAGGACCTGATCTCGTGGATGAAATGGCAGAAAAAGTCAGATCTATTCAACAACACATAAGAGCAGCTCAGAGTCGACAGAAAAGTTATGCCGACAACCGAAGAAAAGACCTAGAGTTTGAAGTGGGTGATAAAGTGTTCTTACGAATATCTCCCTGGAAGAGGGTTATGAGATTTGGAAAGAAGGGGAAGTTGAGCCCTAGATATATCGGTCCTTTTGAAATACTGGATCGTGTTGGGAAGGTAGCTTACCGATTGGCGCTTCCACCGAATCTCTCTCAAGTTCACGATGTGTTCCATGTATCTCTCCTGAGAAAGTACATACCAGATCCTTCACATGTACTCAGCTCAGAAGTTGTACCGCTGGAGCAAGATCTTTCTTATGAAGAACAGCCGATAGAGATTCTGGATCGTAGTGAAAAAGTCCTACGAAACAAGACCACTCGCTTGGTGAAAGTTTTATGGAGAAACCACCAATTTGAAGAAGCTACATGGGAGCTTGAGGATATGATGAGGGAGAAGTATCCTCATCTGTTTGTTGCAAAGTGACGAATTTCGAGGGCGAAATTCTTTTTAAGGGGGGTAGAATGTAACACCCGAGACTTTTACGTTATATAAATCATCAAAGGAATCTTTTTCTACACAACACTTTCTTGGCTTTCTTTGCACGCAATCGCGACCTTCCTCGATAGCTTGCGTCGTACGCAATACCGAGTTTCACTAAACAACAATATGCTATTAAAACTAGCCGTTATGAATAGTAATAACCACTTTTTAAAATTTTATAAATTTTATTTTTCAAAATGGACTTCATTTTTGGACTCAGAATATCGAAATTAGCCTAAGGTGAAATTTTGGTATTTTTCTGAAAACTTTCAATTTTTGATGAATAGTGAAACCACTAAGTGGTAGGTTAAAAACTGAATTTTGCATAAAACTTAATTTTACCGCTTCTGTGAATGGAATTTCGAAAATCCGACAGACACGGTTGATATCAGTAAGTAAAATGTGGTTCAATGAGATAAAAATAATTTTTGGTGAATAGTAACTTTTTACTTTTTTTTACCGCGGTTAATAGTAAATAGGGTAACTAAGGGTAAATATGATATTAATATTACCCTAAAACATGTCCTAATTCTATTGGATAAGTGTAATTCGACCAAAAACAACCTTATGAATAAAATATAACCATTTAGGCCCACTTGGATTAGATTAGGACATTTATTATTAATTTATTTAAAGAAGGGTTAAAATGGTTAAAAATCAATGTTTAATAAGTAAATTATTTTTAATATGGGGTTATACATAAGATAAATTCGACTATAAATATTCATTAGAAAGCTAAAAAGATTTCCTACATAATGGTATTTTATTTGTAATTTTTAGACATCAAATAATTTAATTTATTTATGACACAAAGATGGTGCAGTAATTATCTTATTAATGAAATATTGACATAATTGATAATATAAATACCAAAATAAATGTAATTTAAGACTTTTTATGAATTCCACTAATTTTATAGGTTACTATGATATATTAGTGTTGATTTAATCAACTTTTTTCGAACATATAATTCTTTTATGACTTTCAAAAAAATCATATATCAAATAGTGTCAAAATTGACACAAAATAGTTTTTAAATAAAATATTATATTATTAATTGTTATTTTATTCCTAAAAATCTAAGGTTCGGCCAAATGACTTAGATAAGGATATATATATTAATAATAAACAATTTGGGGTTCGTTTGGCATGTTATAGTAAGTGTATTAACCATATAGTGAAAGAAAACAAAAAGACACGGTAAAAGTTAAATTAATTAACTTAGAGTTAAATCTAATTGATAAGGTTAAAATAATACCCTAAACTTGTTTAAATCCTATTGGTTGATATTATTTCGACCCATACCCACTTTATCTTCGAAATAAGACCCTTTGGAACCATTATAAACCGATTTTTACTTTAATATAAAATAATATTTTGAGATATTCCTAAGGTGCCCCTCTCCTCCCTTATAAAAGGGCACCTCCTCCCCCTCCTCCTCACACCAATTTGAGCACTCAAGCTCGGCCAACCCCTGCCATTTTCTCCTCTCCACTTCCCTAGAATAATCCTAGAGGTCCTGGTCTTCTCCAAAGACCAATATTAGTTCCTTAAGTGGAGGATTCAAAGAGGCGTTCCAAAGAAGAGTTAATATCCATTAGCGATCTTTTCAATTTCTTTCTTCTTCAACTTCTTCTTCTTTAGTTGTTTCATGATAAAGTAATAACATCAGTATTACTTAAATACTGATATGTTATTATAAATATGAAACAACCCTAATTCACCTTCTATCCATCCTACGGAAAAATGAAATCACCGCGCGTGCGTACGTACGGAATACTGTCTCCACGCCGTGGTGTAATCTATTTTCCACCATCACCTTACAAGGATGGGTATAATGGTGTAATGAGTAACTATATATGATTATTATGAAGTAATATTGATACTGAAATAATATATATATACTCCAATACAATTCCACGATCATAGGAACGATATCATCACTCGTGCGTACGTACAGAATACCGTCTCCACGATGTGATGCGACTCGTTCTACATGATCTTCATTTCATAATGATTATATAAATGAATTGAATGAATGAATATGGTATATACTACACTAATACCATTCTGGAAATGAATTATCTATAACCTAAAGATAAGAATAAGAATTTATTCAATAAAACACGCATAAGAACAAAAAGTTATAAAGACCCGAGTAACAAGTAACAATGAAATATTACTAACAAGAAGCTAATAATATGACCATAAATGATATCATATCAATATGTATGATTCTGGAATAATTCAATAACATTATTTAAACCATTATACAGGAGCTTCGGACACGAACAAAGCAAATCAGACCTAAGGTAAGGGAAATATCACAATCTCATTTTTATCCGAGATTGTTTATTCGTAAGTACTTACTGGGGTGTATTTTATCATCCACATCCATGTTTCATCAATATGTAATATTATTTCCATCCACCTACAATTGTTTAAATCCATTTTTACCCTTCGGTGAGTTTTTAGTAATATGTATGAAAGGAATCTTTTGTCGTTTTTCATACGAGGTACTTTTTGACTTTTCCGACAAAAGTACGAAGAATGTTTTTTTTTAACTTATACGGCATGAATAGATTTTTAAAACATTATTTCCAAGAAGCTTCCTTTACAAGTTCTCAAGTTTATTTTTAATCAACTTCTTTTATTTTAAAGTTATATGACATGTTATGAAAGGAAAAATGTTTTTGAATAAGAAAGGATATTTTCCTCAAGAATGGAGTTCAAGTATTTTATCAAAATTATTTTCCATATAAGATAATAAAAGGGTTCTGTTTTTATCCCTATTATTACATTGAGTTGATCATGTTGTGATGGAATTATTTTTATGAATTCCTTTATCTTATATGAATTGATTTATGATGTCATGATGTTTCAAGAATCCCATTTCTGTTACATGTGTTATGCGATGATGTATGATTTATGATTATGTGGCACACATAAGAAAGGATTCATTATAAGATGGTTGGGACCTATATCTCCATCCAATGCATTGGGTAAAGATTTTATATCTCATGAGATAGACATGGCTGGAACGGAAGGTTATTTCGGTTCAGTGATACAGGACTGAAACGAGGAGTGAACTCGGTTCAGAAAGGGACTTTGTCCACTAAGATAGTCTTGGCAATGTGTCATGACTAACAAGAAATGATTTCCATGATTATGTGTGCATGCCACAAAGTTTCAAGTTTTATGTTATGATTATGGGGATCTCATTTTCACTTCTATGAATTCTTCCATGATAAGATATTATGATCTCTTTTGCAGGTTTTGATTTTCAAAAAGATATGATATGATTTTTATTTCCTTTATTTGCCCTTGCTGAGCATTTGAGCTCACCCTTTTATGTTTTCTTTTCCCCAGGTCAGGAAGATGGATATTAAGTAGAATATGATAAAAGGGACCCTAGATATGATGAAATAAATGGGAGACACTGTAGAATATTTATGAACCAGTTGTTTATGTTTCCCAGTTTCTAAAGACACTATACCTATACAGTCCTTTGTGGTTTTGTCATATGTTGTAATAAGTGTGCTTCAATTTTGAAGTAGTAACAATGTATGTAAAGTATGGGTCGTTATAATCTCACTTGCCACAAAAGGAGAAATTGAACACAAAATCTTCACAACCTTCCATGTCTTCTCTAAGATACTTCATCACCTATAGCTATGGTAAAAAGTAAATACAATATACTACACCAAACAATTGATTTTTCTCTGATGGAACCCTATATCCTTATATTCCATAGAACTAATCAATGGATAAGATTAAAAATAACATGAGTGCATCATCCATACCTAAATAATATCCACGTGCTCATAGTTGAAATCCAAATATTAAATCTCTATTTTAACTTTCTAGATAATTCACCCAAGCACACTAACCGTATCAACACCATCTCAAGGGGAGATATTTAAAATCCACCATGTCATGAATGTCACTCCAACTAATGAAACTGAAGCTGAATCCAGTCATATTTCAGTTCATAACTGGTTAATCTCATGTGTACCACATTAAATTTATATATCTTCATGTATCACCTAGAAGTAAGACAACCCAAATAAAAGTTGTCATATACTATAAGAAAATAAGACTAAGTCCAAAGTTTGAGCTATATATCATTGTGTGTTATGTTCCCTGTGAAGGTGTTCAAAGAATATGGGACATTGACCATTCCCAATCCACCAACTATGAGTGTAGGGGAATTCACACACAAGGTACTTGATAAAATTTCTCAAATATATCTTTATCATTTATCAAAAAAATCAAGCCTGGGTTCATTTAAAGGGAGTCCAACCAAGAAAATCACTTAGATTATAACATTATCTCATACTATGAACCACCCAAACCAATTTTCTATGATCGAAAACTAATCCAATTCCGATCTGAACTATGAATTTGTATATTCATGCACTTAATTACCTTAAATGATAATGATATTGATTTAGGATGAGTCATATAGAGTCAAAATTCATGTGAACTCCATAAAATCATGATCATCGATGAGGAATGAAGTAAAATAAATTCACTGATTAATATAATGAATTGAGGTCAATATCATTGATGATAATATAAAGCTTTAGAGAACAAATATTTAACTATTTTGTTTTTCCTATTCATAGTCAAAGATTATGATTCCTTGCATCACCCCAATTCATTAATTGTGGATATAAAGTACAACACAGACCATGTGATCAATCTAATGACTTAATTAGTTCATATAGAAACCTCTAGTTTGAGTGCATCACTTACCCACATCACTGCCCACCAAGTAGTCCCAAGCTCGGTTGATGACAAGCCAAAGGACCCTCAGATGAAATCTAAATACAGCTTCAAACAAAAGGGTGGTTAGTAGTGCCAAGAAATATGAACAAAAACCTCTCAATGGAATAGAAAATATCTATGCATAATCTTCTATAGCCCTATTTTTCCTACAATCTAAAGATAAATATCACAGGCCCACCATCTAAGTAGACTGGGCCTATAAACATTGAGGGAAACAGAAGTCCAAGATCAAGACAGAATATAATTCACTTATTGTCTTCACATGATCATGGAAAGTAGAGTATATATTCCATTATATCCATGATTAAACTAATAACTTCCACCTAAATTCTTCTATAATAAATAATAAGATCGATCACGGGAAGAATTTATAAAATGGGAAGATATTCAAAAATTCCCTTAAACTGAATCATGACCCTTGAAACTATATATGTGTTATCCATCTGAGGAAAGAGAGTAAACTGAATCTCATTGGACTAAATGAAAGGAGGATAAATAAGATGTTGTGGTGACTATAAATATGTTTCCCCACTCTCATTATATATTATCCTACATCTAATAATTGTATCTAGGGTATACTGTAATTTTTTGTATTCTAATTCTAATTTATGTTATATTTTTCTTTTATCTGTGTTGACTGATTATCCTATACCCCATTTTATTCCTTTATTTAATAATAGTGATCTCTCACTTCCATAATCATAGAAGATTAACTTGAGTATTTTCCCCTAAGGGATATTTCATGGTCATTCAAAATCCTTGTCTTGAATTTTATAATTTCTAACTTTCAAACTTAATGAGATGGTGAATGAGAGGGAGGTGGATATATGATAATAATCTACTCTTCATGTTTTTTATTGTATTATATAAATTTATAATATCATTTATCCCTCTATTATATTGATCTACATAGAATACTAGTGTAGTTTCATGTATTAGGGGGTGAACAACATATGATTGGAGCTAGCTGAAGGGTGGTGGATTTTCTCTAGTTAGGGTATATTCATCATCTGACACTATATAGAAGGTGAGTTTTACATTCTTAGTAAATTATATCATGTGTTATAAGTCTCTAAATTTATATATAAAGGATAAATAAATGATTTATTATGACCTGATTGTTAGGTGAGAATAATTTTGATACTGAAGAATCCTTATGATCAAGCCTAGGACAATTACTTTTCACCTGGATTGTGTGTGTTTACTATCTACATTATATTTTCATTTCATAAAAAAAATCAAAAAATAAAAACCTAGGTTAAATATTATTTCAAAATATATTAAAAAAACAAAAAATAAATAAGTGGTTGAGATTTTTGAATATATGGCCCATGACTTCTTGAGAACAACACCGGTTAGTCCCACTGCACTGTATTCTAGGTTTTATAAAAAAAATTATTCAAGGCATGTAATATTCTTACACATCACTTGAATCATTTATGGGGAGTTAGGTTGGAAACTCATTTTTCTCCTTCACTTTTTAAATATTTTACTAAATTTAACCTAAATTTAAAAAAATGGAGTCCCTATCAGAGAGTATTATTGAGATTACTAGTGTATGCATGTTCTTTTTGTTAGCTTTCATTTATTTTTATGGTTATAACTCTAGTGATGACACACTAATCCCTTAGTGGATGATCTAAGGAGATTATTATTACCTCATATTAATGAATTATTTGCTTTAATTTTGAATCTATTTTATTAATATCTCTGTATTTATTTGAATTGTTTATACGTTAGAATATTTCCTTATTTCTTTTCATTTTAAATTCATCTTCCTTTTTTTACTGGATCACGGACACTATACACTTAGGTTCCCTCCATTGCTTTTGATCATGGGTAGTGGGTTGAAATAAGGGTTATTTTAGATCTCTAATCACCGGGCTAAGTGATATTAGAGGTTCTGGTGATTATTCCATCCCACTGATTAAACTGAAATTTCTACATAAGGTAAATCAAGTGAGTTTTCACTTAATTAGAGAGAAAACATGAGAGTATTAAAATAAAATAATGATTTAATGGGAAATATTAGGGGATATATGAGTTCAATTTACTTCATTTAAACTAAATTTAAATCCAATCCAAATCACTTTCTTCCTACATAAAACCAATTAAACGATATAAAAACACACCCAAAACACTCTCCTATCCAGAGAAAACCCAAGTCCCACTACTACTATATTTAATTTGAGTTTAAAATTTCATTTTCCAGTGTCCCTAAAATATTACACTCATCAACCCTAACTACATTATAGGTTTTATAAATTTTTTATGCAAGGTTCACAACAGCCTTATGCATCACCCTGATTATAGGGTATTCTCTTTTTATAATATCCTTTATAGGATTTTTTTTTTTATTATTATCCAATGATCTATGTTTTGTTTTTAATTTCAATTATTCTTTATATTTTTAATACCTATTATATTTTTACTATATTTACTTACTCTGATTTTTGAGTTTATTAGAAGTTCATGACTACCGGTAAACTAAAAACTGGAGTGGGCTAAAAAAATAGTTCTTTTGAATAAAATTCACCCCTACCTATTGTATTTTAAATTCATTATATTTATAGAATAATAGTATTTTATTTTATGATACATAAAGATCACCATTAAGCACAAGAAGTAAGACTATAGTAGTAGTGGTAATCAGTGTAAGGTGCACACTATGTTCTTCATTTTATATTATACATGGTTTCAGATATCAATCAGGGTAAATCTTAGGATAAGAGTTTTTTATTATTTTCATTTCATTGATTAGATATTGATAAATCCTTAGAAACCCATCAGTGGTATCAAAGAATCACCATATGTTTTGATTCTTGAAATCATGTTGAAAATTAAAGAAATATATACATCATATTCTCTATCATAAAAATAGAAATATGTTTTGTTTTGTAGTTGGCCGTATGATATGTGATATTATAGGCCATGATACAGTTTCTCCCTACGATATGGGATATTGTAGGTAGCGATGGAGTTCAGCTTCAATGGTTTTATATATATCATGGTGTATGATATGGACAATCATAGTGTGTGATGACACCAATGAAAACCTAAAAAATAGATCCTTATATTGCTTAAATGATATTTTGACATATCTTAAAATATGGTATTGAGATCTCCACATGCAGTTTTTATCCTACACAAGGCTTATAAGCCATGATAGTGGAAGGCCTCAAGTTACTTCTATACAGGTTACTGAGCACCATATTAATATTATGTAAGATTGATCATAAACAATGACTACCAGGGTTTTGATTTAATCTCACACAGATCCCACATCATATTGAAAGCTATGATTATTAATAATTGAATATGATTAATAGTTATTTAAAGGGTTTTCCATGTCATGAATTATTAGTCATGAATGATGATATGCCATATATTGTTAAATAAGTTATAATAGAAAAAATGATTTTTCTATATATTAATTATGAATTTATTTAAATAGTTTATAAATATTTTATAATTAATTAATTGAATGTTTATGAAACATTTATTAAATAAATATACCATAATATACCTTTTTTAAATTATATATCATGAATTATAATTTAGATATAAAATTTTTGTGTGGAAATTATAAATATAATTTATAAAATGTTTTTAAATTACAGAATAAGGTAAAAATATAAAGGAGTTTATGTTTAAAATTATGAATTATTGTATATCTGTATTCTGGGGAAGTGGTCCAGTTTTTATTTCATTTTTTCCCCACTATTATGGTAGGGTGGTAAGGGTTTGGGAGTGAGGGGTAGGTCACAGGGTCAAGTCCCTAAGCCTATGAGTTTACAATGATTTTCTTTCTTGTATTGTGTTTTGTGGTTCCGGATGTAATAAACCTATTATAAAATTTTGAATTATTCATTATTATTAATTTAAATTTGTTCAAATTAAAAAATATATAAATTATTTAAACCATATCAAAAGAAGTTTTTATAATTAACATGGTCAATTTTTAAATAATATTAAATATATGATATTTAGATTATGTAAATTTTTTACATAATAAAAATTAAAAAAAATTTAAATTTAACCTAATATAATTTATTTTAGTAAAATTTCATATAAAATAACAATATGAAAGATTTCATATTGAAAGTAAATATAAACTATTTATATTTATTTAATTATGGATTTTTCATGATGAATGGATAAATTATAGTGTTTCTAATTATCTTATCTATGAATTATTCATAGACATGTTTAAATAAATGGATTTTTCATTCATTTATTTTATTCCATGTTGTATACATAGGTATAATTTCTATATTTTTATAGATGTGTTATTTAGTTTAAAGTGTTAAACTCCCTCTATAAATTGTCAAACATACATCTAAAAAGTTACATGCTAGGTATGATATTTTATTTAGCTTTCTTTTAACTTGAAATCAGATTGTACTGAATTATATGGTTTAATTAAGAAATTAATTATAATTTATTCATATTAGGTGTTAAAATTATGATATAATTAAGGTCTCTCTTGAGTAAAGTAACCTTGGGTAGAGGGACTTTGGGTCAGACTACTCAATGTCCTGAAGGATTATGTCTTATCTAGTAAAGTGGGGGTTGGATATAAGTCACTTAAAGATTAATATTGTGGGGATTATTTATTTTATATGATTCTAATACTTTATAAAAAAAATTATTCGTGTACCATATTCATGGGATTCATTTGGATATGTATAAATATAGTTTCCTTTTAATTTAGATTATTAACATAATCTATAGGTTTTGTAAAGAGTTGCACATCAATATGGTTTGGAAATATTGATTTGGTGGAAGAAATAGGTTTCCAAACTAAATCACTTGAAACAAGAAAACATGTAAATTAAATACATGAGATAATATGGTGAGATTAAAACCTCTTTAAAATACTAAGTGTAAGATTCAAATGATAAGCTTATCCATATAATCGATTGGACAAAATTTTGGAAACTTGACTATCTAAGAGTCATTATGATATGTTTGGGATGATTCCCTATGTGATTCCCGGAGATTTTGGATTGTATTTTCTTTTAAAATAACACTATGTTCGACATCATACACCACATGTAGCCTTGAGCTTAAGAAAACTGTGAAATAATATTATTTAAATATGATTATTATAACCTACTAATTGATTGGATAGAATTAATATTAATAATTGTATAATGAAATATATATAGAAAAAAAATTCCTTATTAAAATGAACAATCAACCATACATTGATTATTAATTGGATGTTAATGAAGATAAAATATTTTGAAAGTAAAAGAGATATTTTTGATAAAATTATTTTTATGTGTTTAATGTTTTTATCCCTTAATTAGAATAAATTAATTAATATTGATAAATTATTCTAATAAAATAATTATATTATATATCCAATTAAATTAATTTACATTTATTTAATTTTATTTATTAGTAAAGTAATGAGAATAAAGTTATTTTATGCTTTAAAAATACATTTTCTTCGAAATAGTTTTTATTACATTTTATGTATAGATATTATAATTAATTTATGCCTAATTCATAAATTTTATTTTATAAAATGGATATCATTTTCAAAACAAAAAATTAAAAATTATCCTAGGCTTAGTTTTTTAAATTTTTTAGAAATAATTGATTTTTTGGTGGACGGTGAAAATACAGATTTTTAAAAATAATATCACTTTTATGGAATTATTATGATATAAGGATGAATTAATAAATTTTTAAAAAAATTTATTGACAAAATATTCATTTAATAATTTAAATAAATTATTTTAAAATATTATTTTTAATTTTGTAACCCAATATTGACTTTTGTGAACATAAGTTATATTTTATTCAAATTTAAAACAAATGAATCATTGTATTTAACGGAATGGTTGGAAGGTTGCATTATGTTTTTTCTTAATAAAAAAGTAAAAAACATTCCTTTTTTTAAGTAACCAAAAAATTATTTGAAATCAATGGATCTTGTTGTCTTTTACTGTGAAGTGGTGAATCCAGTGTCGTGAGAGAGGGTGATGGCAGGAAGACATGACGGCGATGGTGGTTCTCAGGTTTCTGGGCTGGAGGCCCTGTTTATCGGCACCGGAGGTGGTGGGTTGATGGTGGTGCTATGGTGAGGGTTGCCAGAGAAGGAAGTGTACGGTCTACGATTCGATGGTGTTGATGGTGTTAGGGGCGCGGCTCGTGGAAACCATATCCTGAGGCAATATTAAGGATGGAGTGGTGAGGATGCGTGGATTACGACGCTCCAGAACCG
Organism: Viscum album; assembly: GCA_963277665.1. Classification (NCBI taxonomy): domain Eukaryota; kingdom Viridiplantae; phylum Streptophyta; class Magnoliopsida; order Santalales; family Viscaceae; genus Viscum; species Viscum album. The sequence goes on along the minus strand of OY728141.1, from coordinate 1,410,685,741 downwards.
AAGCTGGTCATAATGATTCCTTTTTTTTAATTTTGAATTTGGTAATGCGGAATGGTATGCGAATGGTTTGCAACTGTCAAGTTGATGTTTGAAATTTGAATTTGAAATGGATGTTGTGGAGTAGTGAATGGGAAGTGGTGAATTTTGTAATGGGTACCGGCCACCCTTAAACCGGCTTTTAGAAAATGGAAAAAAATGATTAGCTTGACACCCCTCTCACTTATAAAATGGCACTTCTCATATATTATTAACACCTATTAATCCAATTATATTGACAAATACCTACCCAAATACCTTACTAACAATCCTTCTTAATAACTAGAGGCTCTGGTCTCATCAAAATACTAAGTCTTAATGGGTTATCCAAAGGTAGTTTTTTGAAGAAGATGTGTAACTCTTAACTGAGTGTTTTAATTTTATTTATTCTTCTACCTGTTTAAAATATTTTATAACCATGATCACATAATAACTTAAGTATCTTAAATATAATAATATATTTTTATTCCAAAGTCACAATCGTTATTCATCTCCTTTCCATCCTATGGAAAACGAAAACATCGTTCATGCGTGCGTACGACCTACCATCTCCACATAGTAGTGTAATTTGTTTTTCATAACTGATTTAATTGGATTGTTATAAAGGTAAAATTAATTAATATTTATGATATTTATCACATAATTGTTATTATTTAAATATAATATATCATCTACCTTCTTACTCTTCCATCCATTGTAAAATGATAATATTTCTCGTGTGTACATGTGGACAACCACCTCCATGAAGCAATGTGATACATTTTTCTATTACTACCATGCATATATGGTTCTAAAATTTTATATAATGAATAAAAATTACATTCATAAAATTATTAAAATTATATAAATGATGTAACCATTCAAAAACTAATTTAACTATGGAAAATATACAGAATTAATTTTGAAGGAATTGACTGAATAACCTTAAGTGGTCAACATATGAAATAAATATTCAATGAATGGATTTCAAATGATTATAAAATGACCCTAAAAATTTAATATAGATTAAAAAAAATTCTTAATAAAGTATTTAATAAATTTAAATTCACTATACAGAAGAATAAAACATGTATGACTATGCAGAGACCCAAGGTAATGGGTAATTTTGACTCATTTCCCACTTTAATGAGATATGTTTATATTATAAACCTAATTTCATTTATATGGTGTATATATTTTCTATTTAATGTATTATATCATGAATTATTATTTATTCATGGTATTAAAAAAATTTAGGTTTACTCTTTTAATGGGTTTTGATTAAAAAATTATTAAAGTCATAGGGTATTTCTATTAAAATCTCATTTTATTTCCATATTTTTTATGTTTATATTTCATTTGAGAAAATTATATGATCCTAATTTCTTAAACCCAATATATTTTATTCACCTCTAGTTATTTTTTTGGTTTTCATTTTTTTCCATTTTTTCTTTTAGTATCAAGATTCATCAAGTGAGTTACAATTAAGGTACTTTCTTATAAAGAAATTCATATTTTAAAATTTTCCTTCCAAACTCATTCTCTTACATATTAAGGTTTTCTTAAATTTTTCCAATAATATTTTCCTTAAAATATAATTATAAATTTAATTAATTTTTAACCATATTTTAATTTCTTTACAAATTTTTTAAAATTAATCTTCTTATTATTTTATAAATGAGGAATTTTTGGACTTTTTAAAAAACATAAAAGAAATATTTTTTAACATTTACCCCATGAATAGGATTTCCCACCACAATGACCATTCTTTACTTTGAAACATAATTTAAAAGTTACCATGTTTATTTTAAAATAAAATATTTTTATCTCAATTTTGTGAAATTTTATTTAAAATAATATCAAAATAAAAGGTTATTATTTTCCAAAAGTAATTAAAATAGTTTTGAAAAGTGATTTATAACTTCAATCTTATACAATGTTATAAGGATGTTATTTTAATTTTTTTATTATAATTTATTTTATAAAGGCATAGTTTTACTATAAACCCATAATTTCTGTTTAACTGACAGTCGTATTTAACTCTTTACTGATTTATGGATTAAACCTTATTTTTTTTATCATTCACTTTATTGTGGTCATGTTCTATATAAATCTTCATTATTAATTGGACATTATTTTTATCCTTTAGGTCCATATTTTCAATATCATGTATGAATTCAGTTTCATTTTGATTAATTTGATTATGTTTCATCCATATACCATTTTAATAAATAGTATTAGTTAAAGAAAGTTTACTAATAAATTTATTTCATTATCTAGGGAAATATTCCATATTCTTGATTCAATATAGATAAATATTGATTTATACATCATTTTCAGAATGAATTGTATTAATCCTTAAATATATAAGGAATAAATAGGACATGAAAGTAATATGAGGGGTCCAATTATATATATCCCCTCGATGCATCGACAAGTATCATGAGACAAAATAGTAGGAGTTCTATATTGGATTGGTATCTTTTTTACACCTAATCATTTATTAAGAATTATGTATTGGTCAAGGTCTTGATGGTAGGATTTTTTATAACTTGGTTGAGGCCTTAATAAAAATTTCATGAATGTTCATATTTATGCATTTCCTTTAATAAGAATTCAGTTTCCATTTTCCATGTGATTTCTATGTTGATATTATTTATGGATATACGTTGAGATCAAGTTGTTTATTTAATGGCATGTGTTTTTATTATCCACTCTGTCATATTGATTATGCCTTATTTTCTCATAATAGGTTCTATTGTATGTAACCCTTACTTATCACCTGATCTCTCCCTTTATTTTTTTCCTTTCCCCAAGATATGAGGAAGGATATTATGAATGATTTTAAGGGTGAAATTATAACACCTCATACCTTATTAAACCCATAATTATATGATTTATAAAAATTGTTTCACATTCTTACATTTTCAGAATCTTTTAGGTTTATATTTTTATACAATTAAGTAAAACATTATATAAGAAAAATTAAATTTCCACATATTATTCATTTTCCCGCAAAAAGTGTTCTTTATAAATACACACTTACTTTATTCGAAGTAACTTCCATATCTAGAACTCTGACATATTAAATTTTCTACGCATCCTTAAGCCCTATAAAAAATTATTTTAAAATAGGGGCTGATAAAAAAATCTTAGTAAAGGAAATAAAATAAAATAAACTTATTATTCTATTTTTAAACCTAAAAAAACCATAAGAAAGTTTTCCTTTTTCATAACAAACATTTTACCTCAAATATCCATTTTTTCCATGAAAACAACTTAATTTCTTAATAGATTTCTTGAAAAAAAATAATATAAAATCATAAATTAAAAAATAATAAGGGTTTCTTGGAAAATATGAGAACTCATGAATACCTTTCCTTGAAAAATAATCCTTTCACCTTTATTAAAAAAAGTTTTTAAACATTCCTTAAAAACATAAGCTTATTTACTTACCTTTTTAAATCAAAAGATTTACTTTATAAAACATTGCAAGAATATTATATAGTTACCTTGGAAAATTATACTTACAGTCACCCTTAAAATAACCCTTAAAATGGAATTAACTAAATAGATAATTCCCATATATCTAAGTAGTAATCAATCATCAGTAAACTTTGTCACTTTAACTAATGCATTGGAGAGCTATATCGAGATCACCTATCATCAAAGCTTTATCAGGCTCACCCATCATTTATATAAAATTTCTAATAACCATAAAATAAAAAAACACACATATATATATATATATATATATATATATATTTCAATTTAATCATAAAACCCATTTTAATTGGAATTCAACCCCATAAGTGATAACACTTTCACTTATCTGATAAATATGATTAAAAGTTTTTATTTCCTTATAAAAATTAAAAATTCAAAGAATATTGAAAAAAATATTTTATTTGAAAATAATTGTGGAAAATTTTAAAGGAATATTGATAATGAATAATTTTCATGATTATGGGAAAAATTGGTCAATCCATATATGTTAAAAAATATTTTTTTCACTTTGGTAAAAATGTCAAAATGACCAGTACGATAAATGTTTAAATGATTGATTTTTAAAAATTTAAAAATAAAGTCAAAAATAGATGAAAATAACTTTTATTAATATTTAAAACATAAATAATAAAATTATTGAAACATTTTATGAACATGTATATGGAGTATAAAGAGTTTCAAAATAATACTGTAAAATAAGGTTTTAAAGAAAAATCCTTTATCTTAAGTCTTATCAAACTTTGTATATTATCTAACTATTTAATAATAAAAATATATTAGTTTTATAAAATATTAATAAACTTTTTATTTTAATTTTATAATCATTATTCCTTTTATTTCATTTATTTTAACTTTTTATTTATTTAATAAAATGATTTAGTTCACATTGGACGTTTTGGGGTCGTTTATTTTATAACCACATCAGTGTGTTGACTATAGTTGAATAGATTATGGTATCATTATCTCCAAAATCTTAAAAATGTTATATTTATCACATTTATACATTATATATACTTTTAAATTCAACCATGTAATGTGGTGATGAAAAATAAATCATGTTGTTTCGTGGAGAGGGTAGTTTAGATGTACGCATGAATGATGTTTACATTTTTCTAACGGGTGGAGAAGAAATAAAGTAAAAAATATTTTACTTATATAGAATCATAAATATTATATACATGTCATATTTATTCATTATTTACATCCTTATAACCTGAAACACCTTGATATTTTTAAAATAATATTATGTTTTATAGCGGATACGACACACAACACCAAGCTTAAATGAACAATGAAATATTATTATTTAAATATGACCATTATAACATAGCCATTAAATTAATGAATATAAGTAGAATTAAATTAATTATAAAATATATTTAATGGTACTAATCAATAAATGTTTATTGATAAATTATTAGGGAATAATCAGTCAATTTTTAGTAAAATAATTTTATGCTTCAAAAATATGTTTTCTTCAAAAAAATATTTTTATTGATTTTTGTGATCAAATATTATAATTAATTTATGAAAATATTATAAATTTTAATTTATAAAAAGTATATAATTTTTTAAATCATAATTTCAAAACTATATTAGGATTAATTTTTTATAATTTTCTAAAAATTTTGATTTTTCAATGAATAGTGAAAAAATACTAATTTTATTGAAAACTCTATTTTCTTTTAAAATGTTTAAAAAGTCACATTATATTTTGGATTAATTATAAAAATTTAATTAGTTCATTTTTATTAAAAATAATCCAATAAATGTTATTCGAATCAATGTTATATTTGAATTTGGTATAAAAACATTTTTACACTTAAAATGGCATTTTTCTAAAAAATTATTTTTTATCTCATTTTACAGGTTTAATTTTAAATTATATTTTATCATAAAAATTAATTTAATTTAATAAAATAGATTAAATATAATGAATCATCACAATTAATATTATTTAATAAGGTTATCTGAATTTTTTGTCATAATGAATAGTAAAAATAGTAAAAATATGTTACCACAGTTAAGGTTAGAACACGTTTATTGGGGGTTAGATTAAATATATAAGGATTAAAATAACCTAAAAACCTATATTAACCCTATTTTATGGACATATTTAGACCTTATATCATCTCATATTCATAAATTTTACATTTTGTGTCCATTTTAATAGAGTATGACATTAATATATTTTAATCTTTTTAAAATTTCCAAGTGTGTCCTCTCACCCACTTATTTCAATTTTTGTTTTAAAAGTAAATTTAATGTATAAAAATGATAATTATTACATGATTATTATTCTTTATATGATTTAATAATGAAATCTGTGTCCACAATCAACAAACCGAAGTTGTTTTGAAATTATGAGTCGAACACCCATAAAACACCCAAAGTGGACTTAACTGATTAAGTAATTTAATATTTCATTAAAATAAATGAAATAAATGGTTTAATAATAATTTATTAAACCTTAAGAAATAAAATAATTGATATGAATTTATTATACATGTTTTAAAGTACATAGATAGCAAGTATGGACTCAAGGTAAGGGATTTTGTCTCAATTTCACTTCATTTAGGCATGTTTTAATGTTATACACAATTTAGTGTGCATACTTACCTTTTACATGTTATATCAGGAATCCTTCATAATTTATGGTATTTTAAGTTTCAATTCAAATTATTTCATCCAAGAGTATTTTAATTTAAAGTTACCAAGTGGTAATGGGTTTATTAACTTAATTTTCTTTCATTGGGTTATAACTCTTCTTCATTGAATTTGTTATGACACGATTATGTATGAACTGATCATGAAATTGTTTTATGTTTTGTTTACAATTTTTTTATTTGGATTTACATATGTTCACATAATCACTTCATTGATTAATTTTTTCTTCAAAATTTATGATCTTTGTAAGGGTTTTCTTTATCTTAATCTCATTTTCTTGAGATATGTTTCATGTTATGCACCATTATTTCATTTTATAGTGTACTTACTTCATCATGAATTAATTATGAAATGTTACTTCATGAAATTCATGGGATTTACATATCCATTTCATACTCTTTCTTTTAGTGAATTTTGATTCAAAAGTTTCCAAAGCAGTAAAATATTTATATTCTAATATCCTTTCTTTTTGAGATTGTTTATGTTCATGGTTCCTTTAGGGAAATCATATGATATTATTTTACTGAACCACATAACTTTTATTATCACCTAGTTATAAATTTGGTTTACATGTTTAGTTTCTATTATCTCCCTTATTTATTAAATAAATATCAAGAAATTTTTTTTAAGTGATACTGGTATTTTATATTATCTTAAATCATGAATCATTCTCTTCTATATCCATGTTTTCCAAAATGTTTTAAATAATTTTCTTTTATAAACATAAATTTTTTCCTAAATCTATTTCGCATGATCTTTGACCTTCTTATAAAATATGTTAAAATGAAATTTCCTAACATTTTCTACATGGTTCACTTTTGACTCTATTTAAAAATGTTTAAAAATAATATTTATTTTTAATGTTTAAAAAATGAACTAATTTTCCTATCATTATGATTGTTATTTTATTTGAAGCTTCCTTTATTATTTTCCATGTTTATTTTCAAATAAAATAATTTTCACAATATTTTTTTTATTTTTTTAGTTTTTAAAAGTGATTTTGAAAGTAGAAAGGGTATTTTCCTCAAGAATTTTTTTAATGGTATTTTTATAGTATTTCTAGACATAGGATAAGAATAAATCTTATTTTATGCTTAAAAATATATTTTTCTAAAAATTATTTTCATTTCATTTTATGCACTTATTTTAAAATGAATTTCTACCGCTTATAGAAATTGAATCTTAAAAATGGATTCTATATATGGAATAAGGAGGATAAAATTTTATAAATAGGTCTATTTTATTTTTGTTCATTATGAATAGTAAACTTGGTAAATATTTGTCCCCATGGTAAGGGTAAAACGGGTAAAATATGGTCAAAAATTTAGGATAAGGCTTTAAAATTTCTCTAACACTTGAATTTATCCTATTGGATGAGTTAATTTCAGCCATGTACATCCATATTTTTATTATATGTCATTTTGGTTCCATTTTACCTTGATAATGGTAATTATATTATTTAAGTAAAGAATATTCTAAAATATCACTCTCTTAACTTTAATACTCCTAAACAAATACATAAGGATAAAATGATTATAATTTAGTTTATTAATGTTTATTTTAAATATTAATTAACTTTTTTATCATAGTAATTTATTTTGAATTTTTATTGATGAAATAATTACCTTAAATTCTTACAAAACACTGACATAGTGCTTGTGCAAGTAGTAGAAAATAATGTAAATGATTTTAAAAAACCATAAAATTAATATTTTTTGGGTGAGTTATATTTCACCATGAATTTTATAAATAAATATAACATATTAGTAATATTTTAATGGTTTATATTTGAACTTCTTTTCTATCATGTTGTTTTCAATATCACATTAAGTGTATGGTGTCAAAAATGACATTGATGATATTTTATTAAAAAATCAAATTTTATTAAATTATTTAAAAAACATAAAAAACCTGAAATAGGAAAATTGTAATGATAAATGGTCTATAATTTCATCCATTTTCCATTTATGAGCCAATTTGTACCTTATAAGTAAAATTATAACCCTTTAATATTGAAAAAGTTGGTATCACAGTTTTGGTTAAAATCAGTTAATGAAGGGGTTAAACCAAAATATAAAGTTTAAATTGATACCAAAAACATGTATAAATTTAATTTTATGATTATTTATAGACCATTCCCACTTTTTATTTGAATTTGTGTCTATTTATAAGAATTATACTTGATAAAGATGCTAATTATATTTAAATATTTTAAGAAATTTCAAGTGTGACATTTCCCTCTCTTATAAAAGAACTCCACTTATCTCTTTTATTTACACCTCGTAGATCCATATAGCTATACCAAAACAAAAATATATATCTTATAAACTCCACTATACATGAATTAGAGTTTTTTTGTCTTCTTAAAGGACCATTATAATGGTCCTTAATGGTGGATCTAAAGAAGGCCTATCAAAGAAGAGGTAATCATCTTACCCGACCACTTTCAATTTATTTATTCTTATACCTTCTATAAATCCATTTTTTCATCATAAAATAAAAAATTAATTATAATAAATATTATAAAATTTTATTATGATTATTAAACTATCATTATCCAACCTCTTTTCCATAAAATGGAAATTTAAGGTATCGCTTGTGCATATTTTTGGAATACCACTTCCACGTAGTGATACAATTCATTATACATCACCATATTTCATGGATGGTTATTATGATGGATTTAATATTTATATATGATGTTTATGAAATAATTATTATTTTATAATTATAATATTATATTTACCTTATTACCTTCCAATCTATTGGAAAACGACAGTGTCGCTCGTGCGTACGTGTGGAATACCACATCCACGAAGCGATGTGATTATTTTTTCATTTCCACAATACATAGATAGTAAAAAGGATATATTTAAGGAATATATATGATATATATTATATAATTATAATTATTTAATGTTTAATGATTACCTAAATTTCTTTTCTTTCATCTGATGAAAAGTTATAACAACATTTATGCGTACATATGGCCTACCATCTTCGTGAACGATGTAATTCATTTTTCTATATCTAACTTTTATGTATGAATATAAATACATATGTAATGGATATATATGATATTTATATCATGATTAAAATTTTATATATTATGTAACCATGATCAGATTATAGGGATTGGGACTTCTAAACTAAAACATACAGGAAAAACAAAATAGTCATCACCCAAAACAGTGATTTTAATAACAAATTGTTAATAAATGGGTGATAAGATATTATAAGTAAATCGTATATTGTATGATATATACAAGTATTTTTATTAAATAATTTTTTGTTAATTTTTTATTATATATAAGGTTCTAATGTGTACAAAGAAAGACGATACTCGATGTAAGGGATTTATTTTTCAATCCCATTTTAATCAGGATTATTTATGATTGAATTTTCATTGAGGAAATTATATGATACTTATTATTTAAATCCCTTTAATTTTTATTTTACTATGGAAATTTATTGAGAATATTCTTTTTCATTTTATTCCCCTCACTTTAATTACTCAAGAGACTAAAATAATGTTCTTAAGAAAAACTGACTATGTTTTATTATTCAATTAGGAGTCTTTTTCTTCCACGACCATTTTTTATTTAATATGTTTTAAATAATGTTTTTTATTAAAATAAAATGATTATTAAAAGTAATTATTAGAAAAAATTATAAAAAAATAAAATGTGACTTCTTGTCATTTTCTGAACAAAATACTTTTTACCAAAAGTGAGAATGGAATATTTGTTTTAATATACATGACATGAATAGAGTTTCCCTCTATCATGATTGCTCAATTTTTTTAAGTTCCCTTTATAAGTTTATATGATTCTTTTCAAAGAAATTTTTTTCAAAGATATTTTAGAAAATTTTATATTTCAAAGAAGTAATTTCAAAATAAAAAATTTATTTTCCTAAAGAAATATTTCAGTGATCTTTTAAATTAATTTTCATCTATGATAATATCATTTAATATTAATTATTTTTTTCTAAAGATATGATCTAATGATACCATCCTTATTATTTTTCTGATTTTTTTTATGATTATTATGATGATATTTTAATTAAACCTATTTATTTTTCATGGGTTATGCTATGATGAAATGTTTATGAAACCTTTTTCCTTTCCAAGGGTTATGTTATGATGATATAATGAATGTTTTATGATCTTTTGGAATATATATATATATATATATATATATATATATATTATCATGTAATGGGTGGGACTGGAATTATATAATCCTTAAATTCATTGGGTAAATTTTTATATCACATGAGATAATTATGGGGAATAAGTTTATGTTTTTGTTCCACTATAAGAAATAGGTAGGGATTACTGATCCACTATGGGAAATAAGTGATGATGTCTAATCCGTTATGATATAGGAAATAAGGTGTTTATGCTTGATCTATTATGATTTGATGGTATTGATATTTAACCTTGGAATATGAGATGGTTTCTATACCTATGATGGTGAAAAACTTTTATGACATTATTATGATCTGAACTTATGGTTCATGATTGATTTATGATGTTTTCTCACTCTTATGATTCATGTATTTTGTAATGGTAAAGTTTTATTCCATGAATTGTGTTTATGATGCATGATATATTGGGTGTAAACTTTGTAAGTTATATTCATGATCCCATACCATTATACTTCTATTATTATTTCATATGATCATAAATTGATATTGTAACACCCGAGACTTTTATGAGAAATATTTTTGTTTTTATAAATCATAAAAGGAATATTTCACTACACACAACACTAGCTTGGCTTTCTTTACACGCAATCGCGACCTTCCTCGATAGCTTGCGTCGTACGCAATACTGAGTTTCACTAAACAATGATATGCTATTAAAATATTATTAAAACTAGCCGTTATGAATAGTAATAACCATTTTTTGAAATTTTATAAATTTTATTTTTCAAAATGGACTTCATTTTTGGATTCCAAATATCAAAATTATCCTAGGGTGAAATTTTGGTATTTTTATGAAAACTTTCAATTTTTGATGAATAGTGAAACCACTAAGTGGTAGTTAAAAAAACTGAATTTTTCATAAAACTTAATTTTACCATTTCTGTGAGTGGAATTTCAAAAATCCAAGAGACATGGTTGATGTCAGTAAGTAAAATGTGGTTTAATGAGATGAAAATAATTTTTGGTGAATAGTAACTTTTTACTTTTATTTACCACGGTTAAAAGTAAATAGGGTAATTAAGGGTAAAAATGATATTATTATTACCCTAACACATGTCCTAATCCTATTGGATAAGTGTAATTCGACCAAAAACAAACTTAGGAATAAAATATGACCATTTAGGCCCACTTGGATTAGATTAGGACATTTATTATTAATTTATTTAAAGAAGGGTTAAAATAGATAAAATCAAAGTTTAATAAGTAAATAATTTTTAATATAAGGTTATACATAAGATAAATTCGACTATAAATATTCATTATAAAGATAAAAAAGATTTAATACATAATGGTATTTTATTTGTAGTTTTTAGACATTAAATAATTTAATTTATTTATGACACAAAGATGATGTAGTAATTATCTTATTAATGAAATATTAACATAATTGATGTTATAAATACCAAAATAAATGTAATTTGAGACTTTTTTTGAATTACACTAATTTTATAGGTTAATATGACATGTTAGTATTGATTTAATTAACTTTTTTCGAACTAATCATTCTGTTATGATTTTAACAAAAATCAATTACTAAATAGTGTCAAAATTGACATAAAATAGTTTTTAAAATAAATATTATATTATTAATTGTTATTTTACTCCTAAAAATCTAATTTTCGGCCAAATTACTTAGATAAGGTTATATATATTAATAATAAAAAACTTGGGGTTCTTTTGGCTGCTTATAGTAAGTTTATTAACCTTATAGTATAAGAACACAAGAAGACACGGTAAAAGTAAAATTATTTAACTTAATGTTAAATCTAAATGATAAGGTTAAAATAGGAACCTAAAATTTTCTAAATTCTATTGGATGAGAGGATTTATACCCATCCCTACCTTAGATTTAAAATAAATCAATTTGGAGCTATTTAAAACCGAACTTGACTTTATAATAAAATAATATTTTTAGTTTTTCCAAAGGAGCCCCTCTCCTCCCTTATAAAAGGGAACCTCCTCCCCCTCTTCCTCACACCACTTTGAGCCTTCAATCTCGGCCAACCCCTGAAAATTTCACCTATCCACTTCCCTAGAAACATCCTAGAGTTCCTGGTCTTCTTCAAAGACCAATTTTAGTGCCCTAAAATGAGGTCTCAAAGAAGCACTTCAAAGAAGAGGTAATGTCTGTTACCGATTCTTTCATCTTTATTTCTTCTTCCACTTCTTCTTCTTTAGTTTTTTCATTATAAAGTAATAAAATCAGTATCACTAATATACTTATATGTTATTATAACTATGAAACAACCCTATTTCACCATCTATACATCCTACGGAAAATGAAATCACCACGCGTGCATACGTACGGAATACCGTCTCCACGCCGTGGTGTAATCTATTTTCCACCACCACCATACTTGGATGGGTATAATGGTGTAAATAATGACTATATATTATTATTGTAAAGTGATATTGATTCTGAAATAGTATACATACACTCCAATACAATTCCATGATCATGGGAACGATATCATCGATCGTGCGTACGTACGGAATACCGTCTCCACGATGTGATGCGACTCGTTCTACATGATCTTCATTGAATAATGATTATATAAATGAATTGAATGGATGAATATGATATATATTACACTAATAAAATTCTGGAAATGAGTTATCTATAACCTAAAGAGAAGAATAAGAATTTATTCGACAAAACACGCATAAGAACAAAAAGTAATAAACACCCGAATAACAAGTTGTAATGAAATATTACTAATAAGAAGCTAAGAATATGACAATATGTGATATCATAACAATGATTATGATTCTGGAATAAGTCAATAACATTATTTAAATCATTATACAGGAGTTTCGGACACGTACAAAGCATATCGGACCTAAGGTAAGGGAAATATCACAATCTCATTTTTATCCGAGATTGTTTATACTTTGGTATTTACTGGGGTGTATTTTATCATCCACATACATGTTTCCTCAATATGTAATATTATTTCCATCCACATACAATTTTTTAAATCCAATTTTACCCTTCGGTGAGTTTTTAGTAAAAGATATGAAAGGAATCTTTTTTCATTTTTCATACGAGGTACTTTTTGACTTTTCCGACAAAACTACGAGAAGAATGTTTTTTTAACTTATACGGCATGAATGGATTTTTAAAACAAAAATTACAAGAATCATCCTTTACAAGTTTTCAAGTTTATTTTTAATCAACTTCTTTTAGTTTAAAATTGTATGACATGTTAAGAAAGGAAAAATGTTTTTGAAGTAGAAAGGATATTTTCCTCAAGAATGGAGTTCAAGTGTTTTATCAAAATTATTTTCCATCTAAGACAATAAAGGGTTATGTTTCTATCCCTATTATTACATGTATTTGATTATTTTGTGATGGAAATATTTTTATGAATTCTTTTATCTTATATGAATTGTTTTATGATGTCACAATGTTTAAAGATTCCCATTTTTATTACATGGGTTATGCTATGATGTATGGTTTATGATTTTGTGGCACACATAAGAATGGTATCATTATGAGATGGGTGGGACCTATATCTACCTCCAATGAATTGGGTAAAGATTTTATATCTCATGATATAGACATGGCTGGAACGGAAAGTTAAACCGGTTCAGTAAAACAGGACTGAAATGAGGAGTGAACTCGGTTCAAAAATGGACTTTGTCCACTAAGATAGTCTTGGAAATGAGTCTTCACTAATAAGAAATTATTCTCTATGATTATGTGTGTATGCCAAAAAGTTTCATGTTTTAAGTTATGATTATTGGGATTACATTTCACTACTATGATTTATCCCATGTTATGAAATTATGATTTCTTTTGCAGGTTAAGATTTCCAAAAGTTATATTCTTATGTATATGATGTGATTGATATTTCTTTTGTTTACCCTTACTAAGCATTTGAGCTCACCCTTATGTATGTTTTCTTTCCCCAGGTCAGGAAGAATTTTATTAAGTAAGATATGTCAAAAGGGACTATAGATATGATGAAATAAATGGGAGATAGTGTAGACGCTTTATGAACCCGTTGTTTATGTTTCCCAGTTTCTAAAGACACTATACCTATACGGTCCTTTCCTGGTTTTGTTATATGTTGTAATAAGTGTGCTTCAATCCTGAACTAATAATAATGTATGTAAAGTACGGGTCGCTACAGTTGGTATCAGAGGAAAGGTATAGTCAACCTTTGGAAACTAGGATGTGAAAGCCTTAGTAAGAATCCTAAGGATAAGTCTAAGCATAGAACACAATCTTAGTGTTTTAGAAATGGCCATGAATAACCTAGGATAAGACCTTAAGTGTGAAATTTTATTCTTGATTATGTGGTTTTCCTATATTAATTAGTGTTGCTCACACTATTCTTCTTGGTTTTAGTCAATGGCTGGAACCCGAAGGAACCGTGTTAATGCGGAATGAGACAGGAAATGCAATGATTGTCCCCCTGAGCAACCAAACGTTATGGGAGCTGGAATGCAAAATCTTATAGCCATGATCACACAACTTTCTCAAGCTATGAATCATGCAGGACTTCCAAATGAGCAAAGGAAGGACAACATTCTGTTGAATCCTTCATGAGACAGCGTCCACCTTCATTCAGCTGGTCTACTGATCCATTAGTTGCTGAACAATGGATTAGTACTACTGAAAAGATATTTTCAGTTCTTCAATGTTCTGAACATGATAAAGTCATCTTAGTAGTGTATCATTTGGAAGGTGATGCTGATCAATGGTGGAATCTTATTAAGAATACGAGTCAAAGGGATGAAATTTAGTCCATGGAATGGGACGAGTTCAAGAACTTATTTTTCAATAAGTACTTCCCTCGTATTCTCCGAACAAAGATAGAGAAAGAGTTTCTTGAATTGAAGCAAAAGGATGATGAATCTGTTGGTTCCTATGAAGCAAATTTTACAAGACTTGCAAGGTACGCTTCTAGTATTATTATCCAACCTGAGAGTAAGATCGATCGATTCTTTAGTGGCTTAAAACCAAGTCTTCGAAGGGCGTTATCCATAAGGGACTTCAATAGCTACGAGGAAATCGTTCGATTTTCTCTCAAAGTCGAGATGGAGATTGGAGTAACCCATCAGTCATATGGGTTTGATAAGAAGAGGAAAATGGAATTCAAATGAAAATCTAAAGAGCACACTGAAAAGAAGATGAGCTTTCCCTTATGCTCAAAGTGTGGAAAGAAACATGGAGGGAGTTTTCTTAAAGGGACAAGTAAATGTTTCAAATGTGGAAAGTAAGGTTATAGGGCATTTGAATGCCGCAATGATGGGAAGAAGATGTCTAATGATGCAAACAAAGGAAGGGATAAACAGAATGAACCTACTACACTTCAATGTTTCAACTGCAAGGAGATGGGTCATTATGTCAATCAATGCACAAATCCAAGGGTTGATGATGATGGTCGACGTCAACAAACTATTAAGGCTAAAGACAAAGGAAATTCACATGCAATTTCTATCAGCGATGTGGAGTACGATAATGATGTGGTGAAAGGTACACTTACCATCCACTCTAAAGTAGAAAATGTTTTATTTGATTCTGGATCCACCCACTCTTTTATTTCTAAAGAATTTTCTAAGGATATCACTGTATTACCTCAACAATTAGATGTTTAGTTAGCTGTGACAACCCCTAATGGCACAACAGTCGCATCAAAAGTTTATAATTCTTCTCCGATCGAAGTTTGTGGGAAAGTGCTTCCTGCAAATCTTGTGATCCTTCCTATAGTGGAATTTGATGTGATTCTTGGCATGGATTGGCTTTCTTTATATGGATCTCATATCAATTTCCAAATAAGGGAAGTCACATTTCATATTCCAGATCAATCTATGATCGTCTGTCAATGCAAGGATGAACATAACCTTCCCCAATGGAAATTTCTTCCATCTTATGGGTCTTGATTCTACTAAATGAAGGTTATTTATCTCAAATGGTTGGTGAGAAACTCACGATTAAGAATATGCCCATTGTACGGTAGTTTTATGATGTCTTTCTAGAGGAATTACCTGGTCTTCCACCAAATCATGAAGTTGAGTTTTCAATAGAACTCGTACCGGGTGCTTTGCCTATTTCAAAGACACCTTATAGAATGGCCCCAATTGAGTTGCAGGAATTGAAGAAGCAACTCCAAGAGAATCTTGATAATGGGTTCATACGCCCTAGTGTGTCACCTTAGGGAGCACCTGTTCTGTTTGTTAAGAAGAAAGATGGATCAATGAGACTCTACATTGATTATCGAGAACTTAACAAGATCACTATCAAGAAAAAATATCTTCTCCCGCGCATTGATGGCCTATTTGACCAACTACGTGGAGCTCAATACTTTTCCAAGATTGATCTTCATTCAGGGTATCATCAATTAAGGGTCAAAAGGGAGGATATACCAAAGACGGATTTCCATACAAGGTATGGACACTATGAATTTATAGTGATGCCATTTGGTCTTACTAATGCCCCTGATATCTTCATGGATCTGATGAATAGAGTCTTTAGAGACTATCTTGATCAGTTTGGGGTAGTCTTTATAGACGATATTCTTGTCTATTCAAAGAGAAAGGAAGAACATGAATATCACTTGAGAATTATATTGAAGACCCTGAGAAATGAGAAGCTTTATGCCAAATTTACCAAGTGTGAATTTTGGCTTCAAAAAGTTTCATTTTTGGGTCACATAATCTCAAAAGAGGGGATATCTGTGGATCCAGCAAAAACAAAGGTTGTCGAAAGATGGTTGAGACCAACAACAGTAACTGAGATCCGAAGTTTTCTTGGTTTGATATTATCGACGTTTTGTGAAAGATTTTTCACGATTATCTAATCCATTCACCAAGTTGACTCGGAAAGGAGTTAAGTTTGTTTGGATAGAGGAATGTGAAGAGAATTTCAAGGAGTTGAAAAGAAGGTTATCCAGTGCACCTGTTCTCACACTGCCTTGTAGTGGAGAAAGTTTTGTGATCTACAGTGATGCATCCAAGAAGGGATTGGGGTGTGTTCTTATGAAAAATGATATGGTGATAGCTTATGCCTCACGACAATTGAAAATACATGAGAAAAATTACCCAACTCATGATTTGGAGTTAGCTGCGGTAATCTTTGCATTAAAGATTTGGAGGCATTATCTTTATGGAGAAACGTGTGACATTTATACTGATCATAAAAGTTTAAAGTACATTTTCACACAAAAGGAGATGAATATGTGCCAAAGAAGATGGTTGGAGCTGATTAAGGATTGCGACTGCTCAATCCATTACCACCCTGGGAAAGCAAACAAGGTGGCAGATGCATTAAGTCGACAAGACCATTCCAGTTTATCCATGATGAGGATCACAAAAGATCCAATATTTATGGATTTACAAAGGATGGATCTTGGAATTATAATGAAAGGGGAAAATCGTATCTTTCTCAAATGAATGTTCAACCATCTATACATTTGAAGATTAAAGAGGCACAGAAAGAAGATGTTGAGTTACAAAAGAAGGTGAGAAATGTTCCTGAATTCAAACTTGATTGTGATGGGATAATAAAGTTCAGTAATCGGGTTTGTGTTCCTCCCATCCCCGAATTAAAGGAGCTGCTGGATGAGGCTCATAGTTCTTCATTCTCCATTCATCCTGGAAGCACGAAGATGTATAGGGACCTAAAAGAGTACTTCTGGTGGGATGGCATGAAAAGAGATGTTGCTGAATATGTCTCTCGATGCTTGGTTTATCAGCAAGTTAAAGCTGAGAGACAGAAGTCTAAGGGGATGTTACAACCATTACCCATACCCGAATGGAAATGGGAAAACATCACTATGGACTTTGTCACCGGACTTCCTAAAACATCCAAAGGCAATAATGTTATTTGGGTCATAGTTGATCATCTTACAAATTCTGCACACTTCATCACTATTAGCGAGGATTTCTCTCTGGATCAGCTTGCCAGGATATATGTGAAGGAAGTGGTAAGATTACATGGATTACCACTATCTATTATATCTGATCGGGATCCGAGGTTTACCTCAAAGTTCTGGCGAAGTCTTCAGCATACTCTGGATACAGAGTTGAGTTTCAGCACTACTTATCATCCTCAGACAGACGGTCAGTCTGAGAGGACGATTCAAACTCTAGAAGATATGTTGAGAGCTTGCTCTATGGATTTCAAAGGTGTTTGGGATAAACACCTACCTTTGGTGGAATTTTCTTATAATAATAGCTTTCACTCCAGTATTCAGATGGCTCCTTATGAAGCTCTCTATGGAAAGAAATGCAGGACTCCAACTTGCTGGGATGAAGTTGGGGAAAGAAAGCTATTAGGACCCGATCTCGTTGATGACATGGCAGAAAAGGTCAGATCTATTCATCAACACATAAGAGCAGCTTAGAGTCAACAGAAAAGTTATGCCGACAACCGAAGAAAAGACCTAGAGTTTGAAGTGGGTGATAAAGTGTTCTTACGAATATCTCCCTAGAAGAGGGTCATGAGATTTGGAAAGAAGGGGAAGTTGAGCCCTAGATATATCGGTCCTTTCGAAATACTGGATCGTGTTGGGAAGGTAGCTTACCAATTGGTGCTTCCACCGAATCTCTATCAAGTTCACGATGTGTTCCATGTATCTCTCCTGAGAAAGTACATACCTGATCCTTCACATGTACTCAGCTCAGAAGTTGTACCGCTAGAGCAAGATATTTCTTATGAAGAACAGCCGATAGAGATTCTGGATCGTAGCGAAAAAGTCCTACGAAACAAGACCACTCGATTGGTGAAAGTTTTATGGAAGAGCCACCAATTAGAAGAAGCTACATGTGAGCTTGAGGATATGATGAGGTAGAGGTATCCTCATCTGTTTGTTACAAAGTGACGAATTTCGAGGGCGAAATTCATTTTAAGGGGGGTAGAATGTAACACCCGAGACTTTTATGAGAAATATTTTTGTTTTTATAAATAATAAAAGGAATCTTTCACTACACACAACACTAGCTTGGCTTGCTTTACACGCAATCACGACCTTCCTTGATATCTTGCATCGTACGCAATACCGAGTTTCACTAAACAATGATATGCTATTAAAATATTATTAAAACTAGCCGTTATGAATAGTAATAACCACTTTTTGAAATTTTATAAATTTTATTTTTCAAAATGGACTTCATTTTTGGATTCTGAATATCAAAATTATCCTAGGGTGAAATTTTGGTATTTTTCTGAAAACTTTCAATTTTTGATGAATAGTGAAACCACTAAGTGGTAGTTAAAAAAAACTGAATTTTTCATAAAACTTAATTTTACCACTTCTATGAGTGTAATTTCAAAAATCCGAGAGACACGGTTGATGCCAGTAAGTAAAATGTTGTTCAATGAGATGAAAATAATTTTTGGTGAATAGTAACTTTTTACTTTTATTTACCGCGGTTAAAAGTAAATAGGGTAATTAAGGGTAAAAATGATATTATTATTACCCTAACACATGTCCTAATTCTATTGGATAAGTGTAATTCGACCAAAAACATACTTAGGAAAAAAATATGACCATTTAGGCCCACTTGGATTAGATTAGGACATTTATTATTAATTTATTTAAAGAAGGGTTAAAATAGTTAAAATCAAAGTTTAATAAGTAAATAATTTTTAATATAAGGTTATACATAAGATAAATTAGACTATAAATATTAATTAGAAAGACAAAAATATTTCATACATAATGGTATTTTATTTTTAATTTTTAGACATTAAATAATTTAATTTATTTATGACACAAAGATGATGCAGTAATTATCTTATTAATTAAATATTGACATAATTGATGTTATAAATACAAAAATAAATGTAATTTGAGACTTTTTATGAATTCCAATAATTTTATAGGTTAATATGACATGTTATTATTGATTTAATTAACTTTTTTAGAACTACTCATTCTGTTATGATTTTCACAAAAATCAATTACTAAATACTGTCAAAATTGACATAAAATAGTTTTTAAAAAAAATATTATATTATTAATTGTTATTTTATTCCTAAAAATCTAAGGTTCGAAAAAATAACTTATATAAGGTTATATATATTAATAATAAATAACTTGGGGTTCTTTTGGCTGCTTATAGTAAGTTTATTAACCTTGTAGTATAAGAACACAAGAAGACACGGTAAAAGTAAAATTATTTAACTTAATGTTAAATCTAAATTATAAGGTTAAAATAGGAACCTAAACTTGTCTAAATTATATTGGATGAGAGTATTTAGACCCATACCCACCTTATCTTCGAAATAAATCAATTTGGAGCTATTTAAAACTGAACTTGACTTTATAATAAAATAATATTTTTAGTTTTTCCAAAGGAGTCCCTCTCCTCCCTTATAAAAGGGCACCTCCTCTCCCTCTTCCTCACACCACTTTGAGTCTTCAATATCGTCCAACCCCTGCCACGTTCTCTTCTACACTTCCCTAGAAACATCCTATAGGTCCTGGTCTTCTTCAAAGACCAATTTTAGTGCCCTAAAAGGAGGTCTCAAAGAAGCACTTCAAAGAAGACGTAATGTCCGTTACCGATTCTTTCATCTTTATTTCTTCTTCCACTTCTTCTTCTTTAGTTGTTTCAATATGAATTAATAACATCAGTATAACTCATATACTGATATGTTATTATAAGTATGAAACAACCCTATTTCACCATCTATCCATCCTACGGAAAATGAAATCACCACGCGTGCGTACGTATGGAATACCGTCTCCACGGCGTGGTGTAATCTATTTTCCACCACCACCTTACTTGGATGGGTATAATGGTGTAAATAATGACTATATATGATTATTTTAAAGTGATATTGATTATGAAATAGTATACATACACTCCAATACAATTCCATGATCATGGGAACGATATCATCACCCGTGCGTACGTACGGAATACCGTCTCCACGATGTGATGCGACTCGTTCTACATGATCTTCATTGCATAATGATTATATAAATGAATTGAATGAATTTATATGATATATATTACACTAATAACATTCTGGAAATGAGGTATCTATAACCTAAAGATAAGAATAATAATTTATTCGATAAAACACGCATAAGAACAAAAAGTAATAAACACCTGAATAACAAGTTGTAATGAAATATTACTAATAAGAAGCTAAGAATATGACCATATGTGATATCATAACAATGAGTATGATTCTGGAATAAGTCAATAACATTATTTAAATCATTATAAAGGATTTTCGGACACGTACAAAGCATATCGGACCTAAGGTAAGGGAAATATCACAATCTCATTTTTATTCGAGATTGTTTATACTTCGATATTTACTGGGGTGTATTTTATAATCCACATACATGTTTCCTCAATATGTAATATTATTTCCATCTACCTACAATTTTTTAAATCCAATTTTACCCTTCGGTGAGTTTTTAGTAAAAGATATGAAAGGAATCTTTTGTCGTTTTTCGTACGAGGTACTTTTTGACTTTTCCGACAAAAGTACGAGAAGAATGTTTTTTTTAACTTATACGGCATGAATGGATTTTTAAAACAAAATTTCCAAGAATATTCCTTTATAAGTTTTCAAGTTTATTTTTAATCAACTTCTTTTAGTTTAAAATTGTATGACATGTTAAGAAAGGAAAAAAAAATTGAAGTAGAAAGGATATTTTCCTCAAGAATGGAGTTCAAGTGTTTTATCAAAATTATTTTCCATCTAAGATAATAAAGGGTTTTGTTTCTATCCCTATTATTACATGGATTTGATTATGTTGTGATGGAAATATTTTTATGAATTCTTTTATCTTATATGAATTTTTTTATGATGTCACGATGTTTAAAGATTCCTATTTTTATTACATGGGTTATGCTATGATGTATGGTTTGTGATTTTGTGGCACACATAATAATGGTATAATTATGAGATGGGTGGGACCTATATCTCCCTCCAATGCATTGGGTAAAGATTTTATATCTCATGAGATAGACATGGCTGGAACGGCAGGTTAAACCGGTTCAGTAAAACAAGACTGAAACGAGGAGTGAACTCAGTTCAGAAATGGACTTTGTCCACTAAGATAGTCTTGGAAATGAGTTTTGACTAATAAGAAATGATTCTCTGTGATTATGTGTGTATGACACAAAGTTTCATGTTTTAAGTTATGATTATTGGGATTACATTTCACTATTATGATTTATCCCATGTTATGAAATTATGATTTCTTTTACAGGTTAAGATTTCCAAAAGTTATGTTCTTATGTATATGATGTGATTGATATTTCTTTTGTTTACCCTTACTGAGCATTTGAGCTCACCCTTTTGTATGTTTTCTTTCCCCAGGTTAGGCAGAAGGTTATTAAGTAATATATGTCAAAAGGGACTATAGATATGATGAAATAAATGGGAGACAGTGTAGACGCTTTATGAACCGGTTGTTTATGTTTCCCAGTTTCTAAAGAAACTATACCTATACGGTCCTTTCCTGGTTTTGTTATATGTTGTGATAAGTGTGATTCAATCTTGAAGTAATAACAATGTATGTAAAGTATGGGTCGCTACAGATATCTTCCATGTTTACCCTTACTGAGCATCTGAGCTCACCCTTTCTTATGTTTCCTTTCCCCAGGTTATGAAAAAAGGTTTTAAGTATGGTATATTAAGAAGGGAATAAATTGAGAAAAAAATTATGATAGGTGATAAATAATGTGAGAAAATATGTTTTTATGTATATAGTTCCAAAATACACTGAACCTTTATGTTTCTAGCATGGATCATAATGTTATATATTGTATATTTATCTAAAAAGGTGTAATATTTATGTATGAAAATATTTGTTCATTAAAGTTGGTATCATAATAGGGTTTTGTTAATATTTGGTATTAGGGTTATAAAAATTTGGTGAAACCCCTGGGGATAATTCTAAGTATAATATAGCATCCTAAGGTTTCGATAATGACCATAGATAACCTTAGTTAAGCAAAAGGTTACATAGATTTAGAATAAGGTGTTATGATTTAGATGTCTTATGAATAATGTTTCATGATTATATGATAGCTCACTTTAATTATTATATCTTGATTCTTAAACTTTTATTTTTAGTTTTATTCAATTCCTGGAAACAAAATACATCTTACTAACAAAAAATGTGATAGAAAATGCAATGATTTTCCACCTGAGAAACCAAATGCTATGGGATCCAGAATAAAAAATATTATAGGTATGATCATGAAAATTTATCAATTTGTGAATAATGTAGATATTAAAAATGATTAGAGTAGGGGATGATTTATTATTGATTATTTTATGAGGAAACATCCACATTATTTTAGTAGTTATTCTAATCCATTAGTTTCTAAGTGATGGATCAGCACCATTGAGAAAATATTCAGTGTTCTCCAATGCTCAGAACATGAAAAAATTATCCTACATTTTTACCATTTTGATGAGGAATCATATCAATGGTATAATATTATTAATAATATGAGACAAGAGGATGAAATTGACTCTATAGAATGGGGTGATTTTAATATTATATTTTTCATTAAGTACTCCCCTCATATTCTACAAATAAAGATGAATAAGGAATTCCTTGATCTTAAGAATAAGGATAATGATTCCATTGGTACTTATAATGTAAATTCTGTAATACTTTTAAGGTATTATTATGGTATAATAATTATCCCTAAAATAAAAATAGATTGATTATTTTGTGGATTAAAACCAAGTCTCTAAAAGGTGATAGCTATAATAGAATTTGTAATTTATGAAGAAATAATTTGATGTTCACTCAAGGTAGATAGGAAAATTGGGATTCCAATCATTCCCATGTTTTTGATAAGAAAAGGAATCCAGAGTCTCATAAAAACACTAATAAATCATATTGTGGAAAGGAATTCCAATTATCTACATGCTAGAAATGTGGGAAGAAACATTAATGGAATTTCTTGAATGAAACTGTGAGGTGCTTTAAATACATAAAGGTGGGTCACAAATCACATGAATTTTGAAAGGTGATGAAGAGGCCAATTAATACAATAGAGAAAAGGAATATTCCAACTAATGAACCACCCATTCTAGAATGCTTAAAATGTAAGGAGTGTGGGAATTATTCAAAACCAGTGCACAAATCCAAAGGTTTTTTATGATGTTTGGAATTAAAAATCTATTAATCCCAAATACAAAGGAAAATATCATACGATGAAGACTAACATAGTGGGTCACAAGAATGACATAGCGAAAGGTACACTTATAATACACTCTAAAGTAGCAAGTATCTTTGATTACATCACTACCTACTCTTTTATATAGAATAGATTTTCTAAGGGTATCAAATTACCACCTCAATGATTACATGTTTAGTTAGCGGTGAAAACTTTTAATGGTGAGATGGTAGTATCTCAAGTCTATAGTTCATATCTGATTGAATTTTGTAGGAAATTAATTCCTAAAAATATTATAATTCTTCAATTAGTTGAATTTTATGTGATTCTAAGCATAGATTGGATTTATTTATATGGTCTCCATATCAACTATTGAGGAAGGAAAGTTACATTTCATATTTTGAATGAACCTATGATCATTTATCAATTTAGGGATGAATATTAACTCCCAGTGTAATTTAATTATATCTTGTGGGTTTTAATTTCTATACATGAAGGGTATCTATATCAAATGGTTGGGGAGAAACTCAACATTGTGGGTATTCCTATTGTATGGTTGTTGGTTGATGTATTTCCAAAATAATTACTTAATATTCCTTTTAATCATAATGTTGATTTTTAACTAGAACTCATACATGGAGCTACACCTATTTCAAATAATCCTTATAGAATGGTCCTAATTGAGTTACGAGAATTGAATAAGAAAATCCAATAGAATCTTGATAAGGGATTCATATTCCCTAATGCATCATCATGGGATTCACCTATTCTTTTTGTTAAGAAGAAAGATGGGTCAATGCATCTTTGTATTGACTACTGGGAAACTAACAAGATCAATATAAAAAAAAGGATCCTATACCATATATTGATGGTTTGTTTGATCAATTACGAGAATCTTAATACTTTTCTAAGATTGAACTTAATTATTTATATAATCAATTTAGGGTTAAGAAAGATTATATACTCAAGAAATATTTCTGTATGAGGTGTGATCATTATAAATTTATAGTGATGTCATTTGGACTCACTAATTTCCTTGATATATTTATGGATTTAATGAATAGAGTCTTTATAGATTACCTTAATCATTTTTTGGTAGTCTTTATAGATGATATTATTATATATTCAAATGGAAAGTAAGATCATGAAGATAATTTGAGAATTGTGTTGAAACCCCTTAGGAAGGAATAGTTTTATGTAAAATTTACCAATTTTGATTTTTAGTTTCATAAAGTTTCATTCTTAGGTCATATTATCTCAAGTGAGGGTATATCAATGTATCCTTCAAAGATGGAACTTATTGAGAAATGGATTAGAACAATCCTAATAACCAAAATCCATATTTTTCTTGGGATGGATGTATATTACCGATGCTTTTTGAGATATTTCTCATGACTATCTAATCCACTCACCAATTTAATTTGGAAAGGGTTTAAGTTATTGTGGAAATATTAATTTGAAGAGAGTTTCAAGGAGTTTAAGAGAAGGTTTTTCTGTGCACCTGTGCTCACACTACCCTAGAGTTTATAAGGGTTTATGATTTATACTAATGAATAAAAGAATCGATTGGGATGTATCTTCATGTATAATTATATGGTGATAGAATATTTCTCATGACAATTGAAAATACATGATAAAAATTACCTGATTCATTATTTGGAGCTAGAAACAGTAATTTTTGTGTTGAAGATATGAAATCATTATCTTTATGAGGAAATATGTGACATATATAAGAATAATAAAAAAATTTAAGTATATATCTGCAAATAAAGAGTCAAGTATATGATAGATAATAATGTTGGGACTAATTAAAAAGTATGAATTTTCAATACATTACCACCCTGTGAAGGAGAACAAGGTAGAAGATACTCTAAGTTGAAAGTATCATGCTAGATTATCTGTGATAAGGATCAAAAAATATCAAATATTTATGGATTGGAAAAAATATGACTGGAAATATTGAAGTGAAGAAATATTATATTTCTCAAATTAATTGTTAATCATTTATCCATCTAAGGATTAAAGAGGCATATAAGAAATATTTAGAATTGAAAAAGAAGGTGACAATTGTTCCTAAGTTCAACCTTGATTATGATAGAATTATAAGGTTCAAGACTAATGTATATGTTCCATCCATACCATATTTTAAGAATAAGTTGTTAGATGAATCTAATAGTTATTTATTCTCTATTCATCTTGGAAGTATGAAGATGTATAGACATTTGGAAGATTATTTATGTAAGGATAACATAAAGATAGATATTATAGAGTATTTATCTCAGTGCTTGGTATGTCAGCAAGTTAAGGCTGAGAGATATAATTCTAATAGTATGATACAACTATTACTCATACTAGAATGGAAATTGGAAAACATCACCATGGATTTTATCATCAAACTCCCCAAGAAATATAAATTCATAATGATATTTGGGTTGTAGTTGATCACCTTATAAAGTCATCACACTTCATTGAAATCAGAGAAGATTTCCCTCTTGATCAGTTTTCAAGAATATATATTAAATAAGTGCCATGGTTATATAGATTACCAAATTTTATTATATATTATTGGTATTATTGGTTTACCTTGAAGTTTTAGTGAAGTATTTAGCAGGCTCTGGATATATAGTTGATTTTTAGTACTACTTATAATTCATAGATAGATGTTCGATTTTATAGAACCATTCAAACCCTAAAATATTTTTTGAGGTCATTTTCTATGAATTTGAAAGGTTTTTAGGATTAACAACTTCCTTTATTCAAGTTTTCTTACAATAATATCTTTCAATCAAACATTCAGATGGCTCTATATGAAGTCATCTATGAAAGGAAGTTCATAACTCCAATGTGTTGGGATAAAGTTAGGAAAATAAATTTATTATGACCTGATATTTCTAAGAATATTATAGATAATGTTAAATCGATTTATTAGGATATAAAAGTATCTTAGAGTCGATAGAAAAGTTATGATGACAATCATCAGTGAGATCTAGAGTTAGAAGTTTGTGAGATGGTATTACTATAAATTTATCCATGGAAGAAGGTTATGAGATTAAAAAATAAGGGAAAGATAATCCCTAGGTATATTTTCCCCTTCTAGATTATTGATCGAGTAGGGATGGTAGATTATCACTTTTACCTTCCACTAAACCTCACTCAAGTTCAGGATGTGTTCCATGTATATTTTTTTAGGAAGTACACACATGATCCTTCACATGTACTAAACTCGGAGGTTATACCATTAGAACATGATCTTTCCTATGAAGGAAATCTAGTAGAAATATTGAATAGTAGAGATAAATTGATACGGAAAAAGACTACTCACCTGGTTAGTGTTCTCTTGAGGAATCATAAATTCAAAGAAGCTACTTAGGAACCTGAAATGTGAGGAAACAGAGATATACTCATTTTTTTATATCAAAGTGACAGAATTACAAGACAAAAATTATATTTAAGGGGGTTAGAATATAAAACCCTAAGATTTTATGGTATATTTTTATATAAATAAATTTTATTTCTTTGATAGCTTTCTTTACACATAATATCTAATTTAAATGAACTGTGATATAATATTGAAATATTATTATTTAATGTGACAACTATCGCTTAACCATTAGATTGGCGGGTATGAATAGGACTAACTAAATCATAAAAAATTTATAGTTCACACATGTATAAAATTAATTCATTGTATATCAATTAATTATAAATTAAAATAAAAATCATTTTAAAGTAAAAGAGATGTTTTTTTCTGAAAAACTATTTTTATGCACATAATGTGTTTTTATCATAATAAATTAAATTAATCACTATTTTTTAATTATTTTAATTAAATTCATATATTATATATCCAATAAAATATTTTAAGATTCATCAAATGTTTTTTCTAGGCATGGGATAATAATAAATCTAGTTTTATGCTTTAAAAAGTATTTTTCTAAAAAATAGCTTTCAACGCGTTTTGGGTACTTGTTTTAAATTGAATTTTTGTAACTTATATAAATTAAATATTGAAAAAAATTATTCAATATTGGAATCATAATTATAAAATTTGGTAAATATTTATCTTTTATTTTTTTCATTATTAATAGTAATCTTGGTAAATATTCGTCACCTCGGTAAGGGTAAAATGGGTAAAACAGGGTTAAAACTTTGGGATAAGGCATTAAAATTTACCTAACACTTTTATTTATCCTATTTTATGAGTTAAGTTCATTTATTTACATATATATTTTAAATATATGTAATTTTTTATCCATTTTATCTTGATAATGACAATTATATTATTTTAAGTAAAGAATATTCAAAAATACCACTCTCTGGACTTTAATATCTCTAAAAAATTATATAAGGATAAAAATAATATAATTTTGGTTATAAATGTATATTTTAAATATGAATTAATTTTTTTATCATATTAATTTATTTTTAATTTTTAGTGATGAAATAATTATCGTAAATTCTTACACAGTGCTAACGTAGTGTTTGTGAAAGGAGTATAAAAATCATGTAAAAGATTTTAAAAACCCTAAAAGTGATATTTTTTGTTGAGTTATGGTTAATTGTGAATTTAATATATAAATTTAATATATTATTAATATTTTAAAGGTTCATATTTTAACTCCTTTTCTTTCATGTTGTTTTCAAAGTCAAATTAATTGAATAGTGTCAAAATGATATTAATGACATTTTATAAAAAATAACACTTTATTAAATTATTTTAATATCATAAAAATATTTAAAGTGTAAAAATATGATGATAAATGTTCTAAAATTTCATCCCTTTTCTATTTATGTGAAAAAATTTAACTTATAAGTAAAATTATAATCCTTTAAGATTGAAAAAGTTGTTATTAGAGTTAAGATTAAAATTGATTAATGAAGGGGTTAAACCAAAATATAGTGTTTAAAATGACACCAAAACTTGTCTAAATTTAATCAGTTGGTGATATTTAGACCATATACTATTTTTATTCAAATTAATTTCTATTTGGAATCATTATACTTGTGAAATACATTAATTATATTTAAATCTTTTAAGAAATATCAAGTGTGTATTTTCCCTCCCATATAAAAAGATACCCCTTATATATTTTATTTACACATCATTGATCCATATATATAAAATAAACCCTGAAAATTTATCTTTTTAACTCCATTATCCATGAAATAGAGTTCATAATTTTCTTAAAAGACCTTTCTAAGGGTCCTTAATAAGGGATAAAAGAAACCTACCTAAGAATAAGTAATCATGTTACCTAACCTCTTTAAAATTATTTATTCTCTTAAATCCTATAAATTTGTAGTATTAATCATAAAATAATAACTTCATTAACCTTAATATAATTAAATTTTATTATGATTATGTAACCACCATTATCCACCCTCTTTTCTATCAAATAGCAAGTGATGGTAGCGCTCGTGTGTATGTGTGGACTACCACCTCTATGTAGTTATTCAATTAATTTTCCATATTTATGTAATAATTATGATTATGAGATTATAATATCATATATACCTTTTTAACTTTAAATATGTTTGAAAACAATAACGTTGCCTATGAATACGTGTGGATTATCACCTCGATGAAGCGATGTGATTCATTTTTCACTTTCGATTTATATGGATAGTAAAAAGGATATATTTAAGGAATATATATGATATATATTTAATTATTATTATTATTAAAATGATAATTATCATTTACCTTTCTTTTGTTCCATTCATCAAAGAGTGAAAATAGTATTCATGTGTATGCACGACCTACCGTCTCCATCAATGTTGTAATTAATTTTTCTATCTATACATTTTATGAATGACTCTAAATACATATATAATTAATATATATGATATTTATATCATTATTAAAATTATATATATGATGTAACCATGATCAATGTATAAGGACCATGACAAAAAAACCAAGTCATGTAGGAAAAATGAAGTAGTTATCACCTGGAACGGCGATTTTAATACCAAATTGTTAATAAATGGGTGATAAAATATTGTAATTAAATCATATATGGTATTATATATATGTTTATAGTTATATAATACATTTATAATAAATATATATTTATTATACAGTAGGTTTAAACATGTATGGAGAAATATGAGATTCGAGGTAAGGGATTTATGTTTCAATCCTATTTTAATCGGGATTGTTTATGCTTGAATTTCCATTGAGAAAATTATTTGATAATTATCTGATAAATACCTTTGATTTTTATTCTCATATATTTATTTTTTTAAAATACATGTTTTTTTTTCATTTTACTCACTTTAAGTACTCAATAGAGAAAAGGTATGTTTTTAAGTAAAACTGACTATGTTTTACTGTTTGGTCCAGAATATTTTTCATCCCAGACGATGTTTTCTTTAAAAAAATTAAGAATGTTTTTTATTATTATAAAATGTTTTTTAAAATTAATTTTTACCAATTTTTTACTTTTATAAAAATGTTTCATAGGAAAATTCTTGTCATTTTATGAATCAAATGCTTTTTACAAAAAGTAAGAATGAGATCTTTGTTTTAACATGCTCAACATGAATGGAATTTACCACCATCATAACCACTAAATGTTTTGAAACTTCCTTTAAAATTTTAAATGTTTCATTTAAAATAAAAAAAATCCCATAATATTGTGGAAATTTTTATATTTTAGAGGAAGTGATTTCAAAATAAAAAGGTCATTTTCCTCAAGAAATATCCCAGTGATATTTTAAAGTAAAATCCATCTATGATTATATCCTTTGATGTTAATTATGATTTCTTGGGGATATGATCCAATGATACCATACTTATTTTTAATTTATATTTTTTATGATTATGATGATGGGTTTTTTATGAAACCCATTTATTTTCCACAGGTTATGCTTTGATGAAATGATGAAATGTTTATGAAAATTGTTTCCTTTCCATGGGTTATGTTATGATGATATGATGAATGTTTCATGATATTATGGTACACATATGTAAGTTTTTAATTACATGATATGTGGGCCTAAAATTATATAGCCCACTAATGCATTGGAAAAATTTACATACCACATGATATAATTATGGGAAACAAGTTGATGTGCTTGATCCAATATGGGAAACAGGTAGGGATGTCTGATCCACTATGGGAAAAAAGTGATGATTCTTGATCCATTTTGATATTGGAAATAAGTATTGATTCCTAATACATTATTATTTGATGGTCTTGATAGTTAACCTTGACATATGAATGGATTTTATACCTATGATGGTGTCACACTTTTATGACATGATTATGATATAAACTTATGGTTTATGATTGATATATAATTTTTTTCTCACTCTTATGATTTGTGAATTTTGAAATGATAAAGTTTTAATCCATTACTTGTGTTTATGATTTGTGGTAGATTTATTATGAAATTTTTAATTTATTTCCATGATCTCATACCCTTATGTTTATCATGTGTTTTTATATTATCATTGATTGATATCTAACATGTTTACCCTTACTGAACATATGGTCTCACCCTTTATTATGTTTCATTTCCCCTAGTTATGAAAAAAAAATGTTTTTAGTAGGGTATTTAAAGAAGGGTACAAAGTGAGAATAAATTTATGAGAGGTGATGGAGAATGTACCTGAATAATATTTTTACGTATCTAGTCTCCAAAGATACTAAACCTTTACAGTGCCGGTGTAGATCGTAATGTTATGTATTGGATATTCATATAAAAAGATATAATATATATTTATGAAAAATTGTGTTGTTAGCATGAAAAATTCTTCTTGAATATTCATGTTTTGGAGAAAAAGATGATATTGTGGTGGAAATCGATTAAAGAGTGAAATTTTACTTGTCAAATAAGTATATTTTCTTATTTTCTTGATCTATATGGTAAAATAATTCATCAAATTTAGGAAAAGGATATTCAAACAAAAATGGTATCCTATTACCTTCATTTCTAATGAATCAATGGTATTTTTAAATCCTCAATGATTTGTGGTTTTGTTTTCATTGACTTTCTCATCGTCATTTACTTTCTTATGATCAATGTTATCTTCCACTATCCATAATTATTTAGACATTAATTTTTTCCTCCATGTCTATATTTTTATTTTCTACTAATTTTCTCTTATTTGGAAACCTCGTTATGTGTTATTATATATGGTCTTCATATCTCTATTTTCCCCTTTTCAAAAGTAAGTTTTATTAACCCTTTTTATGATGTGGGTTTTCAACAAAGGTGCTTTCAAATGTAAAACTCTTGATTACCTAGATCAATATAAAATTTTGAGGTTGAAATTTATTAAATTGGGGGAGAATGTTATTCCCAAATATTTTTTAAAGAATATTAGGTTTGATATCATATACCAAACAAAACACTGATCTTAAATGAACCACGAAATATTATAATTTAAATATGAATGTTATAACCTATGCATTAAATTGGTGCATATGAATATAAGTAACTAAATTATGAAATATATTTAAAGGTATTAATCAATATAAATGTATTGATAAATTCTTAATAAACAATCACTCAATTTTTAGTAAATTTATTTTACACTTCAAAAATATGTTTTCTTCTAAAATGATGTTTATTAATTTTTGTGAGTGAATATTATAATTATTTTCTGAAACTTTAATAAATTTTATTTGATAAAAATGATATAATTTTTTAAATTTTCAAGTAAAAATTATCTTAATTTGAATATTTTATAATTTTTTTAAAGGTTTGATTTTTCAACTAATATTGAAAAATAATGATTTTTATTTAAAATTGTATTTTCATTTTAAGTATTTACAAAGTCACATTAAATTTTGGATTAGTTTTAAGATTTAATAAGTATTTATTTTATTAAAAATAATCCAATAAATGTTATTGGAATCAAAATTGTACCTGTATTTTGTATGAAAACATTTTTATACTTAAAAAGGCATTTTTCTGAAAAACAATTTTTCACCACGTTTTGCGAGTTTAATTTTAAATTAAATTATAACACTTTTATTAATTGAATTTGATAATACATATTCCATATTTTTAATAATCATAATATATATTAGTTAATAAGTTTGACTTATTTTTTTCATGATGAATAGTAAAAAGAGTAAAAATATCGTATCGTGGTTGAGGTTAAAATAGGTTTACTAGGGGGTTAAACTAAATAGATACATGTTAAAATGAACTATAAACTTATATAAACCTATTTTTTGGGAATATTTGGACACTATAGCATATAATATTCATAAATGGTTCATTTTGGATCCATTTATCTTGATTAATACATTAAAATAATTTAATATTTTTAAGAAATTTAAGTGTTTCTACTCCCCGCTTATAAAAGGACACCCCCTATCCTCATTACTAAACACTTAAAAAGTATTTTTATTCAACCATTACCAACCCAAATTACTTCTTAAAATCTCTCCCCATATTTTATAGTCTATTTTTTATCATAAAACCAAATTATGGAGGTTTTAGGTATTAACCTAAAGAGGTTATTGAAGAAGAGGTATAGTTCTCAACCGAGCATTTTCATTTTATTTCTACTTAAAACTAATTAAAATATTATTCAGACATGTTGAAATAATAAAATTTATATTTTTCACATAATTAAATTTTATTATGTTAATGTAATAACCTATATTCATCTCCTCTTCCATCAAATGAGAAATGAAATCATTGTTTGTGTGTATAGCGGACTACCGCCTCATAAACTGATGTAATTAATTTTCTATAACCACCTATCATGTATGGTTATAATGATTTATTTAATGTATACATATTATATTCATGAAATAATTATAATTATGTAAATAAAATATATCATCTATTTTCTTACCTTTCCATCCATTGAAAAATGATAATGTCACTTATGCATACGTGTGGATTACCGCCTCCACGAAGCGATGTGATTTGTTTTTCATCACTGCATCACATGGAAGGTATATGTAACATCCTGGTTTTGATCAGGTATGGACCATTTTAAATTTTTTTTTCTAATTCATTAAAGTGACCCAAAGCACGTGCCTGTACACCCTACTACGAGTCTCGGGCAGCCTTTTAAATTAATTAAATGATTGCAGGAGATTTATGAAAAATCTAATATCGCGCTTTAGCACAGTTCTCAGGATCAGAATAATTAATTAATGATTGAAAATAAATAATAATAGATTTAAAGAAAATTTAAAATAATTCAAGAAGGGATAAAATAAAATTTAGACATAAAATAGAAAGGGGGTTACAGAAAAAGTAAAAATAATTAAAGTAGAAGATTACCATTTTTCATTATTTTTTATATTCTTTATTTTCCATCCTTTTTATTATATTTTATTTTTCATTTTCTTTTCCCTTTTTCTTTTCTTTTATTTTTATTTTTTTTCTTTTTATTTATTTTTTTTCTTTATTTTTTTCTCCTCCCTTCCTCTCCTCCCTCTCTCACATCGCGCCTCCTCTTCTCCCTAGGTGGCGCACCACCTTGCTTCCCCTTTAGAATATCATAACACCTTAATTCATCATTTTTTATTCACATTAAATTGATTTGTAAACCTTAAGTTAAGGATAATCATTCGTATTTCGAATCATAGAGTTTTATTTTGTATCCTTCACACAGTCCGTCGTGGAAGGATTTTACCATATTTTGGGGTTTTTCTAAAATCATCCATTTACTTTCGTTTTAGGTCAAATCAAAGTCTAATGTGGATCATAGGATAATATAAGACTACAAGGTAGGGGTTCTAATCACTTTCCCTCCATTTATTTATGATTTATAAAAATGCATGGTTTTGTCGTTCGTCGGTGCCTACCAACTTTGTTCAATTTCACCCAATATTTTCAATTTAATTGCTTCGCCTAATTATTTAAACCTTATTTATTATAAATTAATTTTTTTAAAAAAATTAGCATAGTTAGACACCCCCTTGGGTGTTCCGACATGGTCAGTATAAATTTTGTTATCCGGGCATTTCATTTATTTAACTGCATGTGTTGCGCAGCCCATTTTTTATTATGTTTAAATTAAATATTTATTTTAAAATAAGTATGAACCTTGAATTATTGTATTTTTTGTAGTTATTTGTGATGAATTATTTGTTTATTAAAAAATTCATTTATCTACTTTTTTTTATAATATATCTTTCCTCATTAAGTTTTACACAGCAATATTAAATTAATACCTTATGTTGCACGGGTGTATCTGCATAGATTTCAAGCTACAATTACATATGCATGCTATGTCATATCCACTGCTATGAAATCTTAATTAAATTCAGGGTGGGGAGAGAATGTGGTTCCTGTATTAAGGGTCATGCTTGGACTCTCTGTTCCGGACAGGTTACCACTACGCATCGGGGGGCGGTGTCTTAGGCTTTTCCAAACCAAGACTTTTCTGGGCTTTCTAAACACTTACGAGTGATACTGGTTCCAAAAGGTCCCATCGAGGATGAATCCATTGGAAATGTGGCTATTCCATCCTCAAATGATACTCGGCCCCTTTTTTCAAGATCAAGATGGACTCATGGTAAAGCATGCCTCGAGCGATACTTGGTCTTTTGGAAGATTACCTTAGACGGGCTCGGTGGTATTGGATAATTTGGAGGTACCATAGCAATACCTTTGGGATAGGATCGAACTCTAACTATCAACTTGAACATTAATAATGATGTAGTGGAGGTTTATGTTAATTCTACTTTGAGTCTCTGGAGAATTGCGATATTTTTCTGGTATGTTGAAACACACCTAGTTGATACATTATTTAGACCCCAAGTTAAAGCACAAGCTTGGGGGTGTGCCTCTTCCTTGTCATACATTGCTTTTCCAAGCTTATATTGTAATGCCCCGACCCTAGTTACACAGAGTTGGTGCATTATTACATAACATTGGCATGATCACAAAGGATCAAATCCTGAAAGACCGATCAATTTAGTAACCTTGGAAGTACTAGATACATACATAAGTTTTACATTACATAATGAAATGAAAAACAACAACATTGTGTCTCCTTTGAACACACTAATATCCCTTAGCTTATCCTTACAAGTTAGTCATAATATACTTCTTCACATCCTGGGAAAAATAAAACATAGAAAGGGGTGAGCTCAGATGCTCAGTAATGATAACAATATAGAGGAAACTTTTATAAATATGCATAAACATTTAAGAAAATGTATAAGACTAAAACACAAGCCTTTTAAACTTAAACTTCTATATAATATGGAAAATATAAATCAAATAATTCCATTTACTTATTCACATGGATATTCTACTAGTCAAACAATCACATGTAATATCAATAGCTAATTTCATAATGATGGAATGCATAATGTCGGACATCATAACCACATAGTCAAGAACTCGTTTCAAGACTACAAATAAGATTTTTTCCAAGGCCTTGTTCCAAGACACTAGTTTGTCTCATGAGACCTACTGATGCATCGAGGAGCTATAACAGGCTCCACCTGTCACTTACTAAGTCCAATGCATTCCTCATATGAAAGGGTTGAAACATAACATAAACATTAGTATTATAAATAGCATAGGAAATGTTAATACTTTAACCATAAACCATGAATGGTATAAAAATAATGCATCCACAATCAAACATATCACAAAATATTCAATACAATATGGAATATTTTATCATAATAAATCAACTTCAAACAAGTGTAAAATCCATCAAAGAATGTTGACATAGATGAAATCAAAACTATTTGAGAGAAATATATCTTTATATTTTAAAATTATTTAATATACACATAATTATAAAAGAAAACATTTATTTTGAAAATATTCTCATGAGAAAGTAAAGGAACCTTCAAAGGTGTTGTAACGGCGAAAAATAGTTACACCCTCTATATAAGTTAAAAAACATTCTTACCTTAATTTTTTGAAAAGGTCATAAAGTACCTTGTTTGGAAAATGACAGAAAGATTACTTTCAAAACATTTTATAAAAATTAAAACAAGGGTATAAATTAATTTAACCCATAATCTAGTAAATAGTAAAAATGTTTCAAAATACATTTTTAATAAACACAGATGTGGATGATAAAGAAGTCCCAGTAGATACTTACGTAAAAACAACCTCAGATAAATAAAGAGATTGTAAAATTTACCCTTACCTTATACTTTTCCTTAGTTGAGGGAATGTTAACCTCATGTATAATAGTGAAATAATTTTTATTAAATTATACAAGAATCCAAGTACATAAATATGATATCATAAATGATCCTCTAATATTGCTTTGTTAATAATATTTCAGTAGTATCATTGTTTCAGGTGTTAAATGATTCATTTTATTTTATATGTTTTGTTATGTAAGTTGTGTTTGTTATGGATAGGATGTATTTGATTCATATCCATAATGATATTAAGTTCTTAAACATTATTTTTAATCATGAAATGAAGGTTATTCTTTAATGGTTACGATAGGGAATTGATCTCATCCCGTTCGTGGAGACGGTAATCTGTACGTACACACGAGCGACAATATCATTCTATTGATGGTGAAATAATATGTAATTGGATGGTATATTTCATATACAGAATAATTAACATGTTATATTTATTATTTAAATCAATTATACTCATTATTATACCCATCCAAATAATGAAGTGTTGAATAACAAACTAGACCACGACGTGGAGACGGTAAGTCGTATGTACGCATGTATGGTGACTTTATCATTCATAGGATAGATATAATAATTAATATGGTTGTACCATATTTATAATAACATCACAATATATATAAGGTACTGAATTTATTATTTTGGTATGGAAACAACAAAGAAAGAGGAAGTGGGAGAAGAAAAGAACTTTGAAAGAGGTGATGAAATTATTACCTCTTATTCGAGTGCTTCCTTTTGATTTGAACAAAAGAGATCCTTAGGTTTGATTTATGATCAAAGTAAGGCCTATGGGATGAAGTTAGGGTAGTTGGGAATATATTCAGTCAGGGTTTTTCCAAGCCAAATGGATTTGGAGGTGTGATTTTGAGAGAAGGGGGAGTATCCTTTTATAAGAGAGGTGAGGGTCACTTTAGGAAAAACTTGAAATATTATTTTATTATAAAGTCATTTTCAGTTTATAATGGATCCAAAAGTATTTATTTTGAGGATAAGGTGGTACTGGGTCAAAAAATTCTCAACCAATAGGTTTTAGACAAGTTTAGGTTACCATATTAACCTTATCTTTTAGATTTAACTCTTAGTTAAATAGTTTAACTTTTACTATATCTTCTTGTATTATTATAACAAATGGTTAATAAACTTACTATAAAAATCCAAGAGAATACAATGTGGTTCATTATGGACATATATAAACTTATCTAAATCCTTTGGTCGATCCTTATATTTTTAGGAATATTATATCATTTAATAATATAGTATTTATTTTAAAAACTCATTTATGTCAATTTTGACACTATTTAGTATTTAGTTTTTGAGAAAGTCAAAAAAAACTTGATTACTTCGAAAAAAATACATTAAATCAACCCTAACATGTCATATTAACCTATTAAAATTTGTGTAATGCATAAAAAGTCTCAATTTACATTTATTTTGATAATTATAGTATCAATTATTTTAATATTTTATTAATAGGCTAATTACTACATCATCATTATGTCATAAATAAATTTAATTATTTAATGTATAAAAATTATAAATAAAATAACATGATGTAGGAAATATTTTTATATTTCTAATGAATATTTATCATCAAATTTATCTTATGTATAACCCTATATTAAAAATGTTTTAGTTATTAAAATTTGAATTTAACACTTTTAACTCTTGTGTAAATTAAATAATAATAAATGTCCTAATCTAATCCAAGTGGATCAAAGAGGGTCATATTTTATTTCTAAGGTTTATTTTGGTCGAAATACACTTATCCAATAGAATTAATAGATGTTTTAGGGTAATTATAATATCATTTTTACCTTTAATTACCCTATTTACTTTGAACCGTGGTAAATAAAATTCAAAAGTTACTATTCACCAAAAAATATTTTCATCCCATTGAACCACATTTTACTTACTGATTTAAACAGTGTCTCTTGGATTTTTGAAATTCAATTCACAAAAGAGGTAAAATTACGTTTTATTCAAATTTTCAAATGTGCCTAGAAGGTGGGTAAAAGGTGTTAAATAGTTCAATAAAATTTTATATATCTAATATTATTATAAAATGACTCCAATGAATTACATTGAACTAATATAGTTATTATGTATCTATTTTTACTTTAAAATAAATTTAAATAATTATTATTATTATTTAAATAAAATTCAATTTTAAATAATAACGCAGTGTTTTTCACTATTTATCAAAAATTGAAAGTTTTCAGAAAAAATACCAAAAATTCACCCTAAGCTAATTTTGATATTCAAAATCCAAAAATGAAGTACATTTTGAAAAATAAAATTTATTAAATTTCAAAAAGTGGGTATCACTATTCATAACTATTTTTTAAATGGCTAGTTTGATTGGTCGTGGTGTGTTAGAACTCAAAGTTGCGTACAGCGCAAGATATTGTATTATTCAAGGAGAAGCATATCGTGGAAGCTTGGGGAGTTACATTTTTTCCTCATTCAAATAATTTCATCCTCAAAATTTCTATAATATTACTGCATAAAAAAGATTCGGGTGGTTCTTCATCATAAGTTCCTCAGGTTCCCATGTTGCCTCTTCCGTCTTATGGTTTCTCTATAGAACATTTACCAGACAAGTCGTTCGGTTTCTCAATGCTTGTTCTCTGGTATCAAGGATCTTGATAGGCTCTTCACAATATGACAGATCAGGTTCTAGGTCTATTTCTTCATAGGTGAATACATGCGTTGGGTCAGGCGTGTATTTTCTCAACAGTGATACGTGGAGCACATCATGAACTTTGGAGAGACTTGGAGGCATTTCCAAACGGTAATCTACAACTCCAATTCATTCTAGAATTTTTAAAGGTCTAATGTACCTGGGACTTAATTTACCCTTCTTATGAAATCATATAACACCCTTCCATGGAGATGCCTTCAATAAAACATGATCTCCTACTCAAAATTCCAAATCTTTCCTTTGGTTATCAATATAGATCTTTTGCCTACTTTGATATTTTTTTATGTGGGTTTGGATAATCTTCACCTTTTCCATTGTTTCCTCAACAATTTTTGGGCCTACGAGTTTTCTTTCACTAACATCATCTTAACAAGTTGGTGTGTGACATCTTTTTCCATATAATACTTTATATGGTTCCATATGAATACTTTAATAGAAGATAATGTTATATAAAAATTCTACCAGGGGTAAATACTGATCCCACATACCTTGAAAGTCAAGTGAGAAAGATCTCAACATGTCTTCTATGGTTTGAATAGTCCATTCTAATTGTCCATCATTTTGAAGGTGATAGGCAGGGCTCAAACGAAGTTCAGTATCTATGGATTTCTAAAGAATCTTCCAAAATCATCACGTGAAACGGGGATCAAGATCAGAAGCAATCTATAAGGGTACTCCATGAAATCTTACAACTTCATTAATAAATAGTCTTGTTAAACGTTCAAGTGGTAAACCTTATCTTATAGAAAGAAAATATGCTGACGTGGTAAGATGATCAACAATGACCCATATTGAATCATTACTTCTAGGATTCTTTGGTAGCCCCATGACAAAGTCGATCATAATATTATCCCATTTCCACTCAGGTATGGGAAGAGGTTGCATGAATCCTCTAGGATGTTGTCATCCAGCCTTCACCTGTTGACAAACCATACATATTGACACATAATCAGAAATCTCCCTCTTCATGTTGTCCCACTAAAAATGTTCTTTCAAATATCTATACATATTAGTGCTACCAGAATGTATAGAGAAATTGGAGCTATGAGAATCATCCAGAAATTCCCTTTTTAGATCAGGTATGTCAGGAACACAAAGTCTCTTCCCAAATTTCAAAATTTCATCTTCATATATAAAGTCAATCAATCACCCATCATTCACAGCTTTAATTTTCTTTTGAAACTCCTCATCATCAGTATGAGAAATTTTTATCCTTTCTAATAAAGATGGTTTTCCAACCATTTGGAAAAGTATTAATGTTTCACCTTCCATGATTATTCCCATATCCATCTTTACTAGATCCATGAACATAGTATCCCTTTCAACTCTCATCTTGTTCAGAACTCCATGATCCTTTCTTCTCAAAGCATCTTCCACCTTATTAGCCTTCTCCAGGTAGTAGTGTATAGTGAAATCATAATCCTTGAGTAGTTCAAGTCATTGTCTTTGCCTCATGTTGAGTTCTTTCTATGATAAAATATACTTCAAACTCTTCTGATCGGTATATATCTCACATTTTTCACTATAGAGATAGTGTCTCCATATCTTCAAAGAAAATATTACAGCTGCTAACTCAAGATCATGAGTAGGATAGTTTTGTTCATGAATTTTTATCTACCGTGATGCATAGGAAATAACTCTATCATTTAGCATAAAGACACAATCATGTACTTTCTTTGAAGCATCACTGTAAATAACAAACCCATCATTCCCCGATGGTAGAGTCAAGATAGGAGCATTGACTAATATTCTCTTTAGTTCCTCAAAACATTATTCACACTCTTTTTTCCTAACAAATTTAACCCCTTTAGGTGTGATCTTGGTTAATGGGTTAGCCAATTAGGAAAAATTATGTACGAAACGCTGATAATAACATGTTAAACCAATAAAACTGTGTACCTCAGTTATACTCATCGGTGGTGTCCATTCTTGTATTTCTCTTGTCTTAGAAGCATAAACAGAGATTCCATCCTTATAGACAATATGTCCAAGAAAAGAAATCTCTTGAAGCCAGAATTCACACTTGATAAACTTCCCATATAATTCATTTCTTCTAAGATCCTTTATAATAGTGCGCAAGTGATTTTCATGATCTTCGTAGATTTTGGATTATACCAAGATATCATCAATAAATACCACTACAAATTCATCAAGATGTTACTTGAAAACTCTATTCATTATATCCATGAAGAAAGAGGTTGTATTAGTTAGTACAAAAGGAATTATTGTAAACTCGTAATGCCCATACCTAGTACGAAATACTATCTTCAGAATGTCTTCCTTCTTCATACACAACTGATGATATCTAGATCGAAGTATAATTTTTGAAAAATATTGAGCTTCATAAAGTTGATCAAATAAATCATCAATGCGAGGTAGGGGATACTTGTTCTTTATTGTTATATCATTGATCTCCCTGTAGTAAATGCACAACCTCATAGATCCATCTTTATTCTTAACAAAAAAAATAGGGGCTCCCAATGGAGAAACACTAGGGAAAATAAATCATTTATTACTCAATTCCTCTAGTTTTTTCTTTAGTTCCACTAATTCCACAGTGGCCATTCTATAAGGGGTCATTGATATGGGCCTTGAACCCAGAATTAAATCAATGTAAAACTCAATTTCTTGTTTTGGAGGATGTTCGGGTAAATCCTATGAAAACACATCATAATATTCTTACAAAACAGGTACGTCCTCTATTTGAACATTCCTTTCCTCACCCATAGTTATTTCACTCTCTTCCTCCCCAATAATTGAATTTATTAGAGCTACTGTGGGTGGATCTATATAAGAATCAGATGGTGATTTTTCTTCTCTAAAGATAAGGTATTCTTTATCATTATCAAAAATCGTAACCTCCTTCTTATAATAAATTTTCACATCATGGTCCTAAATCCAATCCATACCGGTGATTATATCAAATTTAATCATTGGTATAATGATGAGATTAGCATATAAAGCATGTTTATATGCCCTAATGGGAATTAATTCACAAAACTTTATTGCAATGATACTTCCCTTAGGAGTTTTGACTGTAAAATCCCTTGTTAAATCAAATTGGAAATATCTAATTTTCTTAGCAAACTGGGAAGATATAAAACAATGCAATGATCCAGAATCAAATAAAGTATTGACTAAATTTGAGGAAACCATTAAAGTACCTGCCAACACATCATTAGGAGCTTCAACCTTAGTAGTAGTGATCGCATAAGCTTGGCCTTTCTCCCTTGGGATTTTCTGAGATAAGTTTCTTTGACACTTAGGATATTCATTTTCATAATACCCCATTTCTCTATAATTGTAGCATTTAACATTGACAGCCTCTTTCTTTCCCTTGCAATCACGTGCTTAGTGGAATTTTTCTCCACACTTGTAACAGACTCACATTCCCTTTAGGCAAGTACCTGGGTGTTTCTTCCCACATTTACTACAGGATGAAAATTCAACTTTTCCCTTCTTCACCTTATTTCCATTTCTAGAGTGTTCAATATATTTCTTCTTCTCTTTATTTTCTTTAAAGTCGTAAGACTTAGACAATTAATTTTCTATCTTGATATCA
Source organism: Viscum album (assembly GCA_963277665.1). Classification (NCBI taxonomy): domain Eukaryota; kingdom Viridiplantae; phylum Streptophyta; class Magnoliopsida; order Santalales; family Viscaceae; genus Viscum; species Viscum album. The sequence goes on along the minus strand of OY728141.1, from coordinate 1,410,641,850 downwards.
CATGAGACAATATCTTCGTATGATGAGAAGGATTGTGAGACTAATGCTTGATGGAGAAATGGTTTTAACCCATAAAATAATTGATCAATCTTACTCCTTGGGTTATGTATATAATCTTCAGCATGACTTTCTAACCTTGTAAAGTTAGCCTCATACTTTGTGATATTATCATCCTCATTTTTCCTTAGAATAATAAATTTTCTTTACATATCTGCTCGATGGTCATGAGAAAAGTATTTTTTTAAGAAAATATCTTTAAACTCCATCCATTCCATATTTGATACTTCTCCATCCTCCTTTGTGTTTTGAATTAATGACCACCATTGATTTGCATCTCCTGTGAGGTGATAAGATTCCATGAAAACTTTTTCCCTTTAGCTACTCCCCAAAGCATGAAATATTTTATCTAAGGAAATTATCCATTGCTCAGCTAAAAATGTATTTTTATTCCCATTGAATGTTGGTGTTCGTTTCCTCATGAAGCGGTATAACATTGATCCTTCACATTGTGGATCAGGGTGGTCCATATGGGTAAGGTTATTATTCATAACCTGAGTGAGTTGTCCCAATATGGTTATAAGTTATTCAGCACAAGTTTCATCACCATATCTACTATAATTATCTTGAGTAGGAGGGAAATCCCTACATTGATTACGTGCATTGATACGGTTTCCATTCCTTCCACTAGGCTCCATTTTTAAACAATGTAATACACTAGATTATTTTATGAATCACAATACATAATTCGAAACTAGTAAAATGCCTAACATAAATTGAACAATTTATGCATATAATCCATAATCATAAAAAAAAATTCTTTGAGGAATTATTTTCTCATAAATTCCCCATAATGTATTGTAAAGAAAATGTGAATTATCCAAAGCATATCCCTCAGGAGTATTGTAACCAATAGTGCATCAAGGCCTCTTGTCGCGCACCAGTTCCCATTCGATTCTAACTCAAAGTGGTGTTTTCAGGTTTTACCCCTAGATATATATGTTCTAGAGCCGCCTCTACCTACTAGCATCCAGACAGGGATGTATTGCTTGGAAAATTCACAAAATTTATACATTACCATAATTCTAGGAAGTTTTTCTATACTAATCTTCAAAGTCTATCTTAGGGTAAGGTTCTCTAATCAAAGTTTTTCTAAATCTAATTTCCAGAGTTTGTAATAAACTTCCTCTGATACCAAATGTAATTCCCCGACCCTAGTTACCCAGATTCGGTGCATTATTACATAACATTTTCATGATCAAAAGGGATCATATCCGTAAATACCGATCAGTTTAGTAGCCTTGGAAGTACTAGATACATACATATTTTTACATTACATTATGAAATGAAAAACAACAACATTATGTATAATTTGAACACACTCATATTCCTTAGCTTATCCCTGAAATTCAGACATAATATACTTCTTCTCATCCTGGGAAAAATAAAACATAGAAAAGGGTGAGCTCAGATGCTCAGTAAGGATAACAATATAGTGGAAAGTTTCAAAAATAAGAATAAACATTTAAGGAAATGTATAAGACTAAAACACAAGCCTTTTAAACTTAAACTTCTTTATAATATGTAAAATATAAATCAAATAATTCCATTTACTTATTCACATGGATATTCTACTAGTCAAACAATCACATGTAATATCAATAGCTAATTTCATAATGATGGAATGCATAATGTCGGACATCATAACCACATAGTCAAGGACTCGTTCCAAGACTACAAATAAGATTTTGTCAAAGCCTTATTCCAAGACACTAGTTTGTCTCATTATACATACTGATGCATCAAGGAGCTATAACAGGCTCCACCTGTCACTTACTAAGTCCAATACATTCCTCATATGAAAGGGTTGAAACATAACATAAACATTCGTATTATAAATAGCATAGGAAATGTTAATAATTTAACCATAAACCATGAATGGTATAAAAATAACACATACACAATAAAACATATCACAAAATATTCAATACAATATGGAATATCTTATCATAATAAATCAACTTCAAAAAAGTGTAAAATCCATCAAAGGATGTTGACATAGATGAAATCAAAACTATTTGAGAGCAATATATCTTTCTATTTTGAAATCATTTAATAGTCACATAATTATAAAAGAAAACATTTATTTTGAAAATATTCTTATAATCTTTTAAAGGAACCTTCAAAGGTGTTGTAATGGCGAAAAATAGTCGTACCCTCTATATAAGTTAAAAAAACATTCTTACCTTAATTTTTTGAAAGGGTCATAAAGTACCTTGTTTGGAAAATGATAGAAATATTCCTTTAAAAACATTTTATAAAAAGTAAAACAAGGGTATAAATGAATTTAACCCATAATCTAGTAAATATTAAAAATGTTTCAAAATACATTTTTAAGAAACACGGATGTGGATGATAAAGAATTCACAGTAGATACTTACGTAAAAACAACCTCGGATAAATAAAGAGATTGTAAAATTAACTCTTACCTTGTACTTTTACTTAGTCTATGGTACGTTAAACTCTTGTATAATGGTTAAATATTTGTTATTAAAATATACAATAACCACATACATAAATATGATATCATATATGATCTTCTAATATTGCATTGTTAATGATATTTCAGCAGTATCATTGTTTCGGGTGTTAACTGATTCATTTCCCTTTATAGGTTTTGTTATGTAAGTCATTTTTGTTATGGATAGGATGTATTTTATTCATATCCAGAATGATATTAAGTTCTTAAACATTATTTTTAATCCTAAAATTAAAATTATTCTTGAATGGTTACAATGGGGAATGAATCTCATCGTGTTCCTAGAGACGGTAATCCGTACGTACGCACGAGTGACAATATCATTCTATTGATGGTAAAATCATATGTAATTGGATGGTATATTATAAATACAGAATAATTAACATGTTATATTTATTATTTAAATCAATTATACTCATTATTATACCCATCCAAATAATTAAGTGTTGAATAACAAACTACACCACGACGTGGAGATGGTAAGCCGTACATACGCACGTCTGGTGACTTTGTCATCCATAGGATGGATAGAATAATGAATATGGTTGTACCATATTTATAATAACATCATAGTATATAGAAGGTACTAAATTTATTATTTTGGTATGGAAACAACAAAGAAAGAGGAAGTGGAAGAAGAAAAGAACTTTGAAAGAGGTGATGAAATTATTACCTCTTCTTCGGGTGCTTCCTTTTGATTTGAACGAAAGAGCTCCATTGGTTAGACTTATGATAGAATTAATGCATCTAGGATTAATTGAGGGAAGTTGGGAAGATATTTGGTAAGGTTTTATCCAATACAAATGGATTTTGAGGTGTGATTTTGAGAGAAGGGGAAGTATCCTTTTATAAGAGAGGTGAGGGTCTCTTTAGGAAAAGCATGAAATATTATTTTATTATAAAGTCATTTTCGGTTTCTAATGACTCTAAAAGTATTTATTTCGAGGATATGGTGGGTCTGGGTCAAAAAAATCTCAACCAAAAGTTTTTATACAAGTTTAGGTCACCATATTAACCTTATCTTTTAGATTGAACTATTAGTTAAATAGTTTTACTTTTACCATGTCTTCTTGTATTATTATAATAAATGGTTAATAAAATTACTATAAAAAGCCAAGAGAATTCCAAGTGGTTCATTATTGAAATATATAACCTTATCTAAGTCCTTTAGATAAACCTTAGATTTTTAGGAATATTATATAATTTAATAATATAGTATTTATTTTAAAAAAATCATTTATGTCAATTTTGACACTATTTAGTATTTGGTTTTTTTGAAAGTAAAAAAAACTTGATTCCTTCGAAAAAAATACATTAAATCAACCCTAACATGTCATATTAACCTATAAATCTAGTTTAATTCATCAAAAGTCTCAATTTAAATTTATGTTTATATTTATAATATCAATTATTTTAATTTTTCATTAATATGGTAATTATTGTATCATCATTGTGTCATAAATAAATTTAATTATTTAATGTATAAAAATTATAAATAAAATACCATGATGTAAGAAATATTTTTATCTTTCTAATTAATATTTATATTCAAATTTATCTTATGTATAACCCTATATTAAAAATGTTTTAGTTATTAAAATTTGAATTTAATACTTTTAACTCTTCTTTAAGTAAAATAATAATAAATATCCTAATCTAATCCAAGTGGATAAAATATGATCATATTTTATTCCTAAGGTTTATTTTGGTCGAAATACACTTATCCATTAGAATTAGGACATGTGTTAGGGTAATCATAATATCATTTTTACCTTTAATTGCCCTATTTACTTTTAACTGTGGTAAATAAAATTCAAAAGTTATTATTCCCCAAAAAATATTTTCATCCCATTGAACCACATTTTACTTATTTAAGTCAACTGTGTCTCTCAGATTTTTGAAATTCAATTCAAAAAAGTGGTAAAAGTTTGTTTTATTCAAATTTGCAAATGTGCTTAGAAGGTGGGTAAAAGGCGTAAAATAGTTCAATAAAATTTTATATATCTAATCTTATTATAAAATGACTCCAATGAATTACATTGAACTAATATAGGTATCATGTATCTATTTTGATTTTAAAATAAATTTAAATCAAAATAATAATTATTTAAATAAAATTTGATTTTAAACAATAACACAGTGTTTTTCACTATTTATCAAAAATTGAAAGTTTTCAGAAAAATACCAAAAATTCACCCTAAGCGAATTTTGATATTAAAAATCCAAAAATTAAGTTCATTTTGAAAAATAAAATTTAAAAAAGTTGGTATCACTATTCATAACTATTTTTTAAGTGGCTAGTTTGATTGGTCGTGGTGTGCTAGAACTCGAAGTTGTGTACAACGCAAGCTATTGTATTATTCAAAGAAAAGTGTACCGTAGAAGCTTGGGGTGTTACATATATATATATATATTTATCCTTCCTATTATAGGTACTTCCTCCAGACTCCCAGGTTAGGTCGAAGCAGGTGATTAGGGACGGGTACCGTTGGGAACCCAGACTGAGTTATTTATTTTATTACGCTTAGTTAGTTATCTGTTTTTATTATATAATGATACACTGCATTTTATTACTGCACAAAATGGAAAGGTTTAGACACCGTGGGTGTCGGCCTACTGGGATTTTATCTCACACCCTGCTCAGGCATTGTTGACACCCAAGTAGATTATATGCTTGTAGGTATTGACAAAGGGAAGTGTGCTGCTACTGATGCTTGATTGTTTCTTGCTGCTTAGGATGGAGAATAGGTTATAGGACTGAGGCTTTCTTGTGATGCAGTTTTTTCATTTTGTGTCATTTCTTTTTAGTTGATAGTATGCTTTGGTTTTTTTATATGCTTTCAGTTTAGACAGACATCATAGCATTACATTGTTTTGTGAGCTTCTGCACTTTCTTCTTATTCAGTTGGATTATTTATATCACTTCTACTACAATTTATTCATTTATATGCTTCTACTATTTATTATTAATTGTTTTTTTACTTCCACTTTGATAATACCTATCACCTATGAGGGAATAGTCTCCCCCGCAGACACGAAAAAGGCCCTCGCTGCTAGTCGGCAGCCTCTGGCATTCGAGGAGATGTGCTTGAGGTTATGTGGCCAACCAGGCTCGGGCACCCTTAAGGTGGTTCTTAGGATGGGGATGCTATAAAGTCGTATCAGAGGAGGTTTTTTCTTTTGTATTATTGTTTGGGTTTGATAGGATACTAGGATATAGGGATTTGGAATGTACCATGTGCTTGGATGAAACTAACCCATGTATAGGGGAAACCCAAATTCCTAGGTTAGGGTTGAAGTTATAGATTATGTCAGTTATTTTTTATATGATTTCACCATTGGGTAACACACTTGTTTTGCGTTGTTATTAGTGTTAGAATTTTTGAGATAATGGGTTTTTACTATTGCAGCCCGATGATATGAGGGAAATACATTTCATGAATTATATTAGGAACTATAGGATTAAAATTACAAGCATATTTCCATGCCATATCGAATTTTAGTGTGAATTTTCCTATTTTCATGTTAGTGTTGTTGTGTTTAGTGGTAAAATTTTTGAAATGATGGTTTGTTAAATATATAGTTGTGATAGTCTATTAGATATTAACCTGACTTAACCTAGAAATGGACAGTAGACCTTGTTTAGTAATCCTTCTTAGTTTTTTCTTCCATATAGAAACCCAACTCTTAAAGCAGGTTATCTATTAGGTAGTTCTCATAGGAAGGCTATATACCTAACCTCTTTTTGCACCTTACCTGTTTTCCATATCTTCTTTACTTTTTTCTAAAGGTGTGTGTAAGGTTGTTGTAGACCAATGCCGCTATGACATCTTCATGACATACCTCAGGAGAGTGGCAATGATCACATCCTAGATATGGTGAGTCCCAAACCACTAGTGGTACCTCTTGTAGTGCCTCCTGTGGTACTATCTCATTTCGACCTTATAAGGGACCCTGACGCTCAGTTCAGGGATAGTTTCCTCAGGTTTATGTTGTTATTTCAGAGTATCCCTAGACCATTACCATCTATGGAAGACCTCACATGGGACTTTCTGCAGTAGCAACCTCCCACCTTCTTGGGGAGTGGTGTCCCTCATGTTGCAGAGTCAAGGATAGAATCCATAAGTTCTATATTCGACCTCCTCAAGATTCTTCTAGAGCGAAGGGTCAAACTCATAGTTTACGTGCTCAATGACTCTTCCAAGCGCTGGTGGGACTTTGTTTCTCAGGATGAGCAGACTAGTGACATGGTTTGGGATGAATTCTAAGAAGATTTCTATGATCACTTTCTCCTACAGACTCTAAGAGATGATCATGCATGATAATTCCTACATCTTCAGCAGGGTGCTATGAATGTGTTAGAGTATTATACTCATTTCACAGAGCTTCAGCATTTTTCCCCATCACTGACTGGTGACGCGCATACTACTGTGAGATGTTTTTAGGAAGACTTGATTATACTATCCACGTACCAGTGAACATATTCTATTTGACTACTATCATAGAGATTGTAAATCAGGCTCTAATTTCGAAGAAAAATGTTAGGGAAGCTTAATCAGTGATCCAGGGCGGTTCAGTTATGAGACAGGGTGATGGTTCTTCTAGCAGCAAGAAACTCCATTTTTAAAGTGAACGTGTGGGAAATCCTAACCAAACTGCAAATTTTGATAGTTCTGTCACATGTCATTAGTGTAGCATAGATGGTCACAAGAAGCCACAATGCACGAGAGACCCGAAGGAGTGTCGAGCTTGCAGAAGGATGGGTCACCTTCAGTGCTTCTTCCATTATTTCTCTTCAGCATCTAGTGGTAGGATATCTACACCTGCACCTCCATTATGTATGGGATATATGACTCCACATCAGGCTGGAAGTTCTTTTTCCACCGGCCGATCAGACCGAGGTAATGTTGGAGGTCATGGTCGAGGAAATCAAGTTCCAGATTATCAGTGTCTACAGAGTAGACCTACTCAGGCCAACCTGGAAATGTCTCAGAGTTGTGGTAAAAATCTCATGTATACAGTGCAATCAGCACCATAGGAGCAGAGTGTAAGACTATCTACAATTAGAGGTACTATTCTAGTAGCCTCTACTTTAGTTTCTTCTCTTTTTGATACCAGCACATCGTACTCCTTTTCTATGATGCTATTGTTGAAAGTCTTGGTTTTCCAATTGAGTACCCTTGAGGAATCATGTCTCTCAACACTCTGTTAGGTGTCAAAACATAAGACATACACTAGTTCCAAGAGTTCCCTCTTGAGATAGGTGGGTACCATTTCTTTTGGAACTTCTATATCCTTGATATGTCTGGCATCGAAGTCATTCTCAGTATGAACTGGATTGCTCTTTATCATGCTCAAGTGGATTGCTATCTCCATCAGGTGTCCTTTACATCCCCTGAGGGTGACACATATATACACAAAGGAGAATGGGATATGCATACAGATCGAGTTGGACCTAAATATGCAGGGTTGGGTAGAGTGACAGCTTAGTTAGCAAGTCTCTTCATAAGCAATCAGGGAATGTAGGTATTTGAATTCCCTCTAGTTGTGGATCATTTCAGGGATGTCTTCCCTAATGATTTATCTAGCTTACCTTCTATGAGGGACATGGAGTTCACTATCGAGCTCATGCGAGGTGCAGCACCAGTGTCTATTCCTCCTTATAGAATGGCACCAACAGAGCTATAGGAACTCAAAAAGTACCTTGAAGACCATGAGGCAAAGGGTTTCATTAGACCTATCACATCATTGTGGGGTTTACCTGTTCTTTTTTCTAAGAAGGCAGATGGTACCCTCAGGTTATGCCTAGATGATCATCTACTCAACAAGCTCATGGTAAAGAATCGATATCCATTACCCCAAATATATGATCTCTTTGACCACCTCTGGGGAGCTACTGTTTTCTCCAAGATTGATATGAGGTCGGGATATCACCACATGATTGTGCGACCATCTGACATACCGCGTACATCATTCTAAAGTAGGTATGGCTTGTAAGAGTATCTAGTTTGTCATTCGGCCTCACGAATGCGCCGACATACTTCATGGCTCTGATGAACCAGGTTTTTCACCCTTATCTTGATTCCTAAGGTGTTCCTCATTGATGACATCTTGGTGTATTTTCATTACATGCACAACCAAGAAAAATTTCTTGAGATCATTCTAATTATACTGATAGATAACCAGCTATACGCTAAGCTCAGCAAATAAAACTTCTGGATTAATAAAGTTCACATATTGGGTCATATTATATCTAAAGCAGGAGTATTAATTGACCCATAAAATGTGAGCTTCGTAGTTTCATGGGAGCATCCCAAGAATATCTTAGACATCCATATTTTCTTAGGGATTGTAGGCTATTACAGGTGTTTCATCCAGGATTTATCCTGCTTAGAAGTGCCTCTTATGGCCCTGACTATGAAAGGTGTACAGTTCATCTGATCGGAAGCTTGTTAAAAAAGTCTTTTTGGGAGTTGAAAGGAACACTAACCTCAGCTCCTAACCTGATTCTACCTGATCCAGGTAAAATCTATATGCTTTATTTTGATGCTTTTAGAATCGGACTAGGTCTAATTTTGATATAGGGTGACCGAGTCGTGGCTTATGGATCTCGCTAGCTGAGACCTCATGAGCAGAACTATCCTACACACAACCTTGAGTTGGTAGTTATGGTTCATGCTCTATGTTTTTTGAGACACTTCTTGTTGGGTGAAAGATTCTTTGTTTACATGGATCATAAAAGCTTAAAATATATCTCCACTCAATATGACTTAAACTTAAGACAGCGTAGATGGGTCGAATAATCGCAGTCGTTTGACTTTGAGCTTGCTTATACCCTTGGTAAGGGTAATTCCGTGGTAGATGATTTAAGCCATAATACACTGACACAAGTTATTCAGGTAGCCAGTTGTGAGTGGAAGATGATGGATTTGTTTTCTGAGATGCATCAAGAGGTTCAGGAATAGCTCGGGCAACTAGTTTTAGAAGCTCTTACAGTGACATCCTCTATTCTAGAGAAAGTCCACAGGTGATAGTTAACTGATCTTGAGGGTATCGTTTTGATGGAAAGTGTTATAGGAGAGAACCCACCTCCTGGTTGGGTTTTTGATGGTAATGAAACTCTCCTTTACTGTGGTCGTGTATAGGTACCTTCGGGTATACGGGAAGAGTTGATAAAGGAATCTCGCACCTCCATTTGGGTAGTTCATCCGGGATTGACCAAGATGTATAGAGACATGTGTTGAAATTACAGGTGTCATGGTTTAAAAAATAAAATAGCGGGTTTCAACACTTAGTGGTCTATGGAATCCCACCTTTTTATTACATAACTTTTCATTACATTTTACAAACAGAGGATCATTAAAGTCTAGTGTCTTGGAAATCAGGAACATAATACATGAAAAAATAAAACATTATTCTAATAAACTTGTAAGGATTCACCATAGGTTCATCCTAAGTACAATTACTGCATATCATAACCTGGATACAAACATCAAAGGAAAGGGTGAGCATAAGGCCCAAAAAGGAAAACAAGTGAAACTGTTTACATGTGAACTTGACCAATATCAAAAAGAACATGAGGGATATCATAAAGGAATGATAAAGAAGCATATTATAATAATAATAACTTGAATAATAACTTGAAAATGTGGCTACAACATTTAATTTAGACATTCATGAACATATCACCAAGGTCCATCCCCAGGGTTTTATAAAAATTATCGAGGTAATTCACCAAGGTATTGTGAAACTTGTCATCTCTATAGATTAAATTCATTACCCAATGCATTGGAGTGCTATTAGGGAACACCATTAATATGTATTTATTTTTATGTGATCCACATAGATAATAAACAAACATTTCATAAATAACCCAAAAAGAATAAAAGAAGTGGGTTTCATTTCAAAATCGTGACGTTTTAAAAGTGCTTAAAAACTTGATCGTTATGTCATTTATAACCCATGGAAAATGAATAACGGTTTCATGTATGTCAATTCCAGAATAAAATATATCATTTTTATGTATTTATTAATATCCCTATAAATTAAATAGGTTTGGGTATTCATATAAATAAAATAATATAATTTCTTGAGAAAAGAGAGATATATTTTGAGATGAAATTTTTGCAGCATAACGACTATATAACATGGTTTTAGAAAACATTAAAAGGAGAGGGTAAAAGAGTCACCAACTCATAAATAACTCATAATACAGTATAGAGATAGAATAAAATTTAAATAATATCATGGTATGGATGTTTGAATGACATACCACATGAAAAGGAAACTTGAAAGAAAAGAGAAATATCCTAACGGCGTCACTTAAAAATTAAAAAAAATGGTTGATGAAAGTGGAAAGGGTCTCTCATAAATTGTACATGAAATTTAAATTAATAAGGATATATAATAACATATCCCCACATAAAAAATGGAAACTATAAGACATAACATAAATGAAGTCGTGACTAAAATAAGAGGGTGAAAGGTTCCATTACCTTGAAGAGTAAATTTAAAAACTCAAAGGTTGTGACCTTGGGGGGGGCTTGAGAGAACATTGGGACGCCTCATCAGTGGTATTTGAAAAACCATGGGCTTGGCCATGGTATTTTCACATGGTATTGGACACTTGGGACACCTCATAAAATATCTTACAATACACAAGTCAACCATAATTATTACATCATGATTACATCATTAATGATGTCGTTAAACACACTGAAACTCAAAACTGTATTTTTACTATTCACCGAAAAACAAATCATTTTATAAAAATACCATAAATTCACCCTAACCTAATATTGATGCTCTGGATTCAAAAATGAAATCCATTTTTTTAAAATAAATTTCTAATTATGAGATATTTAATTTTTAAGTAAAAACACTATTTACCCAAAAGAAATACTAATACTTAACTAATAATTTCTAAAATAGTTATTTACTTATGCTATTATATCACATTACCATTCAAGATACCTAAATTATATTTATAATTTCTTAAGTGACTTTAATATTCCACTGTTCACATTACTATTCATAAGGGTAATATTACTATTCATACATTATTATTCACTAAAAATTAAGTTGATCTTATTAGACTATAAATTTATTACTGATCACAACTGTAGAAGACCATTTTTTGAAAATCATTTCACGTTATTAATTATTTAAATTATACAAAAATATTTTAAAATACCCTTTTTTTAAATCACCAGTAATACGAAACTTCTATAAATTCATCCTATATTTATCTTAATATTTGAAATTCACAAAGTAACTAAGGCCTCATTACATATCCCCTTACAACACCTGTATAGGACCTAAGAGTAAGGTGTGCAATGGTGATAGAATCTTGGAGCAGCTCTAAAAACATTTCATGAGTGGTGATTTCTATAATCTTGAACTTCTCTCGTCGGAGATTCCGTTCAACCCCCACATGTTGAAGATCATCTTGGGCTTGGTCCATAGTAAAGCCTAGTTATACAACCTCCTTCCCAAGCTCTGACAGATGGGATTCGTATGGCCCGAGTCTACTGTATGAGGCCATCAAATCCACTTTCTGTATTAATTAACCATGATCGCTTGTATTTATAAACAATAATTATAAAGTTAAGATTATAGTTTCCAATGGTCATATTGACCAATGGTCATATAATAGTCAAAACCCAATGGTCTCATTTTAATTATACTCACTTCATTAATTAAAAGATATAGTTTTTTTGAGTATAAAATAACACAAAAATTTAGGAAAAAATATTGTTCAAAAATTCAGGTCGTTACATTCTTCCCCCCTTAATAAATTTTGTCCCCGAAATTTTAACTCATACCCTCTAAAGAGAAAAGGTGGGTTTACTTCTACCTCATAGACTCCTCTAGTTCCCACATGGCTTCTTCACATTTTTGGTTCCTCCACAACACCTTAACAAGGTGGGTAGTCTTAACTACTGGAATTTTACCCTTTACCAATGGTTCAAAACCGTTGGTAAAGGCTGGGAAACCCTTGGTATATTATATACCAATGGTTTCCCAAACTATGTCTAAGTAAGCCATGGGTATAGTCTTATACCAACAGTTCTGTGTAAACCATTGTTATATGTGTTAAAGTAAGAGATATACCAACGGTTTCACAAACCTTTGGTATATGTTACACCTATACTAACGGTTTAAAACCGTTGGTATATAGTGTACAATATACATCAAAAGGATATACCAATGGTTTTGAAAACTATTGGTAGAAGTTTATACCAATGGTTATAACAAAAATTTTGGTATAATATACATCAAAAGGCTATACCAATGGTTTAGAAAACTGTTGGTATACATATGATACATCTCCATAGCAGCCAGTAGCCACCTCCAACCTGAACTCTCCATGACCTGCAAGAACACATACATCCAAATTCCAAAATCCTACATGGGATGTTTAAAATTCAACCAGAATTAAAAAATTTAGAAATTTAAAACTCATTCCTCACTCAAACCACAAAACAAGAGAAAAATCCAGAATCCAATACATCCACGATCCAATACATCAAGAATTAAAATGAAATAACACCCATAACACCAATACAAAATTAAAATCCAATACATCCAGAATCTAATACACATAACAGTATTGAAAATTTAGAATTCATTCCTCACCAATATAGCCAGAATCCAATACATCCAGAATTCAGAAATTTAGAATTGAAAAGTAATAACACCCATAACAATATTCAAAATTTAGAATTCACTCCTCACTCAAACCACAACACCAATACACACAAGAGAAAAATCCTACATGTTATATGGAGCACATGGGATGTTTACTCAGGGTCTTGGGTTGACTATCTCAAAACCAATAAATAAACTTGGGTAGAGTGGACAAGGATCATGATACCCATAAGATAGAAAATGGTAGTGGTCATGTTATTAGACCTAGGATGAGTTATAGGAAGCACATGGAATGATTATATTCCTATAATGACTATGTATCCATGTATAAATGGTTCCTGATGTGTTAGTGGGAAATATTGGCCAATCTCGACATATGAGATGGGTTACCAGAATATCCTACATGTTTTTCATACACTTTTCAATTGGAATAATGGGGTATATGGCTAATTGTAATTTGGTCTCCTGGTTGTGATGTGAGATGAATCCCCATCTTGGGTAGTGTGTATGAAAATTCAATTATGTCTTTGGTATTAGGTTCCCAAAGGGACTTTGGTTTGGTCCTGAAACCCACTGTTTGAGGATGGGATTGGCGTATTAAATGTCATGTGTTTTAGAATAGGGGGTAGTAGTTCCTCACATGAGAAGTGGATTATGTGAGTCTAGACCATGGATCCTTGTGCTAAAGTATCAACACAATCCAAAAATGTTTGGTCGATTTTCCATATGCAAGTTGTTGTTTTCACTTAAAATCATGTCCATTTCAAATAAAAGTGAGATAATTTGAGTGGTACTAGCCACACCATTCCTCGTATTGAGGTGGGGTTGACTCATACATGTCAAAAATGACCCATGGATCGTTTTCATAAATTATCAACAGAATCCGAATGCATTTGGTTAGTTTTTCATTTTCCAGTTGTTGTTTTCAATTAAAATGTTGTCCATTTCAAATAAAAGTGAGACACTTTGAGTGGTACCAGCCACACCATGCCTTGGATTGAGACTGGGTTGACTCGTACACATCACAAATGACCCATGGATAATTTTTCTAAAGTATCAACACAATCAGAATACGTTTGGTCGGTTTTCCAAATGTATGTTGGTTTTACTTAAAACAGTGTCCATTTTAAACAAAAGAGAGATACTTTGAGTGATACCGGCCACACCGTGTCTCGGATTGAGGAAGGTTTAACTCATACACATAAAAAATGACCCATGTATTGTTTTCCTAATGTATAAATACAATTAGAAATCATTTGGTCAGTTTTCCGTATGCAATTTTTTGTTTTCACTTAAAATCTTGTACATTTCAAATAAAAGTGAGACAGTTTGAATGGTACCAGCCACACCGTGCCTCGGATTGAGGAAAAGTTGAGTATTAAATGTCAAAAATGACCCATGGATCATTTTCCTAAATTATCAACCGAATACTAATGCGTTTGGTCGGTTTTCCATATGCAATTTGTTGTTTTCACTTAAAATCCTATCCATTTCAAATAAAAGTGAGATAGTTTGAGTGGTACCGGCCACATCATACCTCGGATTGAGGTGGGGTTAACACTTAAACGTCAAAAATGACTCATGGATCATTTTCCTAAAGTATCAATAGAATCTGAATGTGTTTGGTCAGTTTTATGTATGTCAGTTGTTGTTTTCACTTAAAATGTTATCCATTTAAAATAAAAGAGAGACACTTTGAGTGGTACTGGCCACATCGTGCCTCGGATTGAGGCGGGGTTGACTTTTACACGTCAAAAATAAACCATGGATCCTTGTGATAAATTATCAACATAATCCAAATATGATTGGTTGGTTTTCCATATGCCGGTTGTTTTTACTTAAAAGGGTGTTCATTTTAAACAAAAGAAAGAAACTTCGAGTGATACTGGCCACACCATGCCTCTTATTAAGGCAGGTTTGACTTGTAAACATCACATATGACCCATGGATCATTTTCCTAAAGTATCATCACAATCCAAATTCATTTGGTCAGTTTTATGTATGCCGATTTTTGTTTTCACTTAAAATGTTGTCCATTTCAAATAAAGGTGAGACACTTTGAGTGGTACCGGCCACACCGTGCCTCAGATTGAGGCAGGGTTGACTCATACATGTCAAAAATTACCCATGGATCCTTTTTCTAAAGTATAAACACAATCAGAATATATTTGGTTGGTTTTTCATTTTCCTGTTGTTTTTACTTAAAACAGTGTCTATTTTAAACAAAAGAGAGACACTTTGAGTGATACCGGCCACACTGTGCCTCGGATTGAGGAGGGGTTGACTCGTAAATGTCACAAATGACCCATGGATATTTTTAATGAAGTCTCAATACAATTATAAATCATTTGGTTAGTTTTCTGTATGCAAGTTGTTGTTTTCACTTAAAATCTTGTTCATTTCAAATAAAAGTGAGACAGTTTGAGTGGTACCGGCCACACTGTTCCTCGGATTGAGGAGGGTTTGACTCATATACATCAAAAATGACCCATGGATAATTTCCCTAATGTATCAATAGAATCCAAATGTGTTTGGTCAGTTTTACGTATGCAAGTTGTTGTTTTCACTTAAAATCATGTCCATTTCAAATAAAATTGAGACAGTTTGAGTGGTACCAGCCACACTGTGCCTCGGATTGAGGCGGGGTTGACTCTTAAACTTCAAAAATGACCCATGTATCGTTTTATTGAAGTATCAATACAATAAGAAAGCATTTGGTCATTTTTTCGAATGCAAGTTGTTGTTTTCACTTAAAATCTTGTCCATTTCAAATAAAAGTGAGACAGTTTGAGTTGTACCGGCCACACTATGCCTCAGATTGAGGCATCATTGACTCGTACACATCACAAATGACTCATGGATCGTTTTACTAAAGTATAAATAGAATCCAAATGTTTTTGGTCAGTTTTTTGTATGCAAGTTGTTGTCTTCACTTAAAATCATGTCCATTTCAAATAAAAGTGAGATAGTTTGAGTGGTACCGACGACACCGTGCCTCTGATTGAGGTGGGGTTGACTCTTACACGTCACAAATGACCCATGGATCATTTTCCTAAAGTATAAATAGAATCCGAATGCGTTTGGTCATTTTTCCATATGCCAGTTATTTTTACTTAAAAGGGTGTCCATTTTAAACAAAAGAAAGACACTATGAGTGATACTGGCCACACCATGCCTTGGATTGAGGAAGGCTTTACTCTTACATGTCAAAAATGACCCATGGATATTTTTTGTAAAGTATCAACGCAATAAGAATATGTTTGGTCAGTTTTCCGTATGCCAATTTTTGTTTTCACTTAAAATGTTGTCCATTTCAAATAAAAGTGAGACACTTTGAGTGGTATCAGCCAAATCATTCCTAGGATTGAATAAATTTTGACTTTTACATGTCAAAAATGACCCATGGATCCTTTTTCTAAATTATCAACACAATCCGAATACGTTTTTTTAGTTTTCTGTATGCCAGTTGTTTTTACTTCAAAGGGTGTCCATTTTAAACAAAAGAAAGACACTATGAGTGATACCGGCCACACCGTACCTCAGATTGAGGATCGGTTTACTCATACATGTCAAAAATGACCCATGGATCGTTGTTCTAAAGTATCAATACAATATGAATATGTTTGGTCGGTTTTCCGTATGACAGTTGTTGTTTTCACTTAAAATGTTGTCCATTTCAAATAAACGTGAGACACTTTGAGTGGTACCGGCCACACCATGCCTCAGATTGAGGAAGTGTTGACTTATAAACATCAAAAATTACCCATGGATCATTTTTCTAAAGTATCAACACAATCCTAATACATTTGGTTGGTTTTCCGTATGCCAATTGTTTTTACTTCAAAAGGGTGTCCATTTTAAACAAAAGAAAGATACTACGAGTGATATCGGCCACACCATGCCCCTTGGATTGAGGTTTGATTGACTCGTACATGTCAAAAATGACCCATGGATTGTTTTTATAAAGTATCAACACAATCCGAATATGTTTGGTTGGTTTTTCGTATGTCAGTTGTTGTTTTCACTTAAAATGTTGTCCATTTCAAATAAAAGTGAGACACTTTGGGTGGTATTGGCCACACTGTGTCTCGGATTGAGGCGGGGTTGACTCTTACACTTCAAAAATGACCCATGTATCCTTTTTCTAAAGTATAAACAAAATACGAATATGTTTGGTCTATTTTCTGTATGCCAGTTGTTGTTTTCACTTAAAATGTTGTCCATTTCAAATAAAGGTGAGACACTTTGAGTGGTACCGGCCACACCGTGCCTTAGATTGAGGTGGGGTTGACTCGTACACATCATAAATGACTCATGGATCCTTGTTCTAAAGTATAAACACAATAAAAATCTCCCAAGATCTCTTAAGGGCAGATCTCCTTTGATCCTTAGGATCCGAGACGCCGAATTAAGAGTGTGATTATCTCTGGAATCAAGGTAGGTGGTCGGTGCTTGGTACTGAAGTAGTAGTAATGGGATGTTAATTAGATTTATATTTAGGGTGAATCT